>OW028733.1:30546800-35546800 GCA_932294355.1 Aporophyla lueneburgensis | reverse complement strand
CACCCAGAGGAGACTGGTGTCTCAGTGGTGGCAAAAATATAGGCTCCACGATTACACTTATGCTACAATTAGATTCAGCTCCTTATTTTCATCACTTATAAAATGTCCAAAATTCCTATTAATACTATAAATGTCAAAAATTTTGACGTTTATATGTTTGGATGTTTGTTACTCAGGCATGCAAAAACTATTAAACAGATTTGGTGAAAGGACAATGCTCAAGGATGTATGGAATCCCGTACCATGTTGCATCAAAATCAAACTTTGTTTTTTATATACTACATTGATCATATTAACTCCTACAAAAGTTATTTTTGAAAAATAAACCCGGGTTTCAGAGTCATTTAGTAAAATCAAAATAACCTAAAAACTAGGTCTGTTTTGGTCGACGCTGCCAGCGACTTGTTTTATATCTACTTAGACACGTTATACACGGACGAATATTATTGTTCTAAAAACAGCGTAATACACGTATATAAGTTAGGAAGATTTACGAGTTATAGCAACGTCTAGCCCCACCACAGGGTTCGTGACTGAAACTCGTTTTTCTTTAATACGTTGAGTCTCACAGTTACCTGCTGGATACAAGTCACTATCTGCTTAAGCAGTCTTCCCGGTGGAGACTAAACTATAGCCTCCAGCCAGGCACATGTGACACTCAGTGATTTGACCGACCCTTATATTATCAACAGTGTGAACCGATAACGTGGGTATAATTCTTGCCAAACTTCTTGGCCGCCCTAAAGTTGGCTACAATGGCTGCGAAGTCGTAAATCTAATTAAAAAAACAGCAGCCTATAATGTTCCCACTGTTGGGACACAGGCCTCTTAGTGAGAGGGAGCCGTAATCCACCACGCGGGCCCAGAGCGGTTTGGTAGATGTGACATGGCTTCAATTTTTTGGTTCTAAGACGTGCCGGTTTACTCATGATGTTTTCGTTCACCGTTTTGCGAGCTGTGGTGATGACATAATTTACACAAAGTACATCGCCTATTTGAGTTTGAACTCACGACGTACTACTCGTAAGTCGCGGCCGCTACCACTGGGCCGCCGCTACCACTGGGCCACAACTACTCACCAATACCAATAATACATTATCATAAATAAGGGTGATCAGTCAGACTGATAGGTAAGTGATAGAAAAATGAAACAAACAAGTTCATTTGGGTTTTTAATAGGGATCAAAGTCAAAAATATTTATTTAACAAAACTGTTACATAAATCATTCATCATACTCCTGAAAAAAATCATCTAAATCCGTTGCTGGCGAAGTTATGTCATTATACCGTCCCCAGCTCAAATACTATACTATCGTCATTACATGAGCACAGCAGCCCACTGTTCGCTTACCGACGAGGCGACTGCAGCAATAACCTACTATGGTTTCTAATGTGTTGGCCACAGCATCATCTCTGCTAATCAATAAATACATGTGATAAGTACGACTGTTGACATGTCTCGAATTAATCATACCTCTTAAGAGGTAATTATTAAGCCCTAAAATCAAAGGTACATCATCATCAATAGAATTATTCACCTCAACTGAATAAATACCAGTCCGACGGATGTGTTCCCTATAATAAGATCTAGCCTGCTTGAGTTGGTAGGTCTCAAGAGCTAACATAGTAAGCCATCTTAACGTCAATTATGGCTTAGGAATATTGAGATCTCCACATGGTCCAGCATCTGGCAGACCTGGGCGATTGCAGTTGTACACATCACGACGTTGAACATCTCTTGTAGCTGACCTCCAGCAAGCAGCACATACTCTTTCCAATCTTGATATCTATAAAAATAACATGATTATACATGTAATACAAAACATTTCACAATGGGTTATAGACTTGATAAAAGTATTACTGTAATGTGATGTAACTAGGAATACATGATAATGATCAGGCAGTAATTGTGTCAAAATAGATAATAATTAGGTTTCATTTTTATGTTGCAACATAAAAATATTTTCAACACACTTGCTCGTAAAGTGAGCCTTATTATATCGTTCTTAGGGCCATAAACCGAACTATAACATACACGTGCATAATAATATTACACACTAGTGCATAATAGAATGATCCCTACAAAGTTAAGTTAGTACCTAACTGCAAATTATATGCGAGTAAACAGAGCATTTTCAATTTAACCGGGTAATACAGTTTTTTTTTTTTTTTGTAACAACAAAGAGGTTTTATGCCACCGAAAATCTATTTACATTTTTGAAATAAATAAATGTGTCCCTAATTAAGACGAAAAAACATTTATTATTATCAAATTATTTATAATTCACAATAATTTCTTATAAAATATTTGCATTTTATCACAAAAATTATCATTTTGAAGTAGGCTGTATGGCTGTAATCAATCAACTTACATTTGGCGCGTGCAAAAAAAAAATTGCGCGCCATTTCCCAATTTTCCCCTAATTTTCATATTTTGTTTGTATCGCATTTGTTGCTGTTATTTGTTTTTTCCTCGCAAGTGTGTTGAAAAACGTCGTATGATACACGTGTGTATTGATGATTACCGTCCTCGGCTCTCTTAAGACCCTCACCTGACGGCTCGGGTCTCAATGGCGCCTCAGCGGTAATCACCAACATTACACACTTGTACCATAATGTACTATTACCAAATGGAGCGGAATATTTCTAACTAAAATGTTTCTCTCTTGTCGTTCTTGTCTTACAGGATATGGTCTAGTTGCACGTAGAATAGAATTGCCACAAGAACAACATAATTTTCCATGACCAAAAGCAGGCAAAGATAAACTTCCTTCACTGATTGTGTTTGCTCGATCTTGAAGCAGTCTCAAACACTCTGTACAAAGCACACATTCTGAAGACATCTGCAATTAAAACCATGAGTGAAAAAGTGTGCTTCTACCCTTTATGACGTTATCTATCTTCTGTAACATATTCAAAGAAATTACATCTACAAGTAATCAAGAGTAAAGCGTTTTTTGGCCTCAAACAGGTTGTTTTTTTTTTGTTAATTAATTTTTTGGATATTTCCTGTGCGAGTCCAAAAATGTTTTCATTCATTCTATAAAAATAATGTTTTGTAAGCTGGTACATTCATAAAAAGATTAGTCAGGAAATAGGTGCCTGACATTCATAAGTACCTATATATTCAAAGAGTAAAATAAGATCTGCTTACCTGAGTAGAAGTTATCCAAGACTGTAACAAGTTAATCATTGGAGTAGACGCTTGTTCTAATGTGTGTAGGTTTCTGGGTATCAAAAATGAACTATTGATACATCGCCGGTTTTGCCGGGTGACTGACGATGTCAATCGGTCGACCAACTCGACATATTTGCACAATGAAATACTCACAAAAAAGTTCACAAAATACAAACAAGTTCTACTTTTCAAAACAATTCAATAATTATTCAATCTCAACTCATAAAAACACAGACGGTACTCGCTACTCGCTAGCGCAAACCACAGACTACAGAGTACATGCGCAAAATGTCAGATGCACAGATAACAAATCCATTCTGTTGCATTCTACATCTTTTTTACTAGTTGGGAACGGCTAATTAACCATAACAAAACCAGATAAAATAATGATAATCTTTTAAATAGATATTCTATTCTAGTTTTTTTTTTTAAATTAATGTAGAATCAGCAGAGTATTATTTTTACAGTGAACATGGCACTTTCAAAAATCAAGGTTATGTTAATCATTTAACACGTGAAGTGAAACGGAACGTCATTTATAGGAAGTAAAACAATATCCATACTTTTAAACTTAAAAACAAATTCCCTGTTCAAAAACTAAATCCCCGACGTGTAACGTCGTAAAAAAATATGGAACTAATTACTCCAAAATTTTGGTCTTGATGCGTGAGACTTTTTGGTACCACTTTTGAGCATTCTCCTTACACGCATTCAATATTAATTCCACGGACGACCGCTCGCCACACTGGACACGTCCGCTCGCATCAAAATTCAGAATTTAATGCATCGCGCGGTGTTTTTTTTTTTTTTTTTTTGTGGGGCATCTCGTAGTTAATCCTGAAAAGATTCTTACTACTTAAACGGATTTTGACCCGGCGAGTTCTAAAAAGTTACCTTTTTAGGCCTCCAGCCGGGGCTTATTATACTAAAAACTAAAGCTCTAAGGAAAGCGAAAGCTCTAAGGGTTACCCCGAGGGGGGTACGAACCTCGGCTTAGGCAATCACTGGTAGGGGGACAGCAAGGGACTGGCTGGATCTGGGTTAAATTATTTAGGGACTAATTTAAAGCTAACGGCGCAGCGTCGCGGGCTGGCTCTTGCAAGGGCATCGCGCGGCGCGGAACGCGGCTGCTTATATAGGAGTCGGGGAGGCGTGGCCCGCGTGTGCCGCAAACGGTTCAAGCCAAATCCGACTTTCAGCGCTACAGGTTACGGCGCTGAATCCACTGCGGGTAATGCAACGTGTGTTCGCGGTTCTACAGAACAACGTCTATGAATAAAACTGAAAAATAAGATTTTTTTTTCTACGTATTTTTCCAGGATAAAAAGTATCCCATTTTATGCTCAGGATAATAAGGTATAATAATACCAAGTTTCATCGAAATCGAACCGTTAGTTTTCACGTGATGCCTGCATATACAGACAGAAAGACAGACAGACAGACAGACAAAAAATTTTTTAATCACATATTTGGGTTTGGTATCGATCTAGCAACACCCCCCGCTATTATTTTTTTCAATATTTTCAATGTACAGAATTGACCCTTCAACAGATTTATTATATGTATAGATAATACAACAATTTGGATCGTGAGCCACATTTTGTGGACTGTTCTAACTTCTTCTGCTTCGGAAGACATGGTCTAGACAAGTGACAATCGGTTTCAAAGTATTTCCTAATTTATGTACTTCTACAGCTACGAAAGTCGTTGTCTTGTTGAAAATCAATTTGATTAACATACCGAAACCTTACTTATTCTTGTCGGTATGCCACATTTCTCATTCATTTTACACTCAACCAACGAAGTAACTAATAGTTAATTAGGTCGTACCAAAATAATTGTTCGTTTATTTAATGACGAAAATTTATATTGGGTTATTTGACCCGAAGCTTCGGACGTATCCAATTTATATGTTAAATATCAAATGTCCGTATAATTGAAATTCTAATTTTACCGAGGCCTGTTCGCGTGAAAACCAGCGAATAACGTGTGCTGAAATTATTTAGTTAGAACGCCTAATTAAATGATGTATCGAATGTTATTTGAGTAACATTTTTGCATGGCTTCGGGTGACGATAATTTTAGTTTGAACGTGGGAGTTGAACAACAAAAAACACTTTAGTAAACTGATGCACAAATTCAATTTTATTTATGGTATACGTGTGATAATTTGTATATGTATTTATGATATTTTGTGTGTATATTCTCCTGTTATTTGTTCTATAAGCCTGACAATGTACCATACGTTTAAGAGGAATAATAATAATAATAATAATAATAATCAGGCAGGGGCCATAGTCCTTCCATAGTTGCGGTTACCAATCCACTATAGCCATCCAAACCCATAGCCTAATTTGCTTTGTTTCCATATTCTGTAATAGTTCTGCTCCAACCGGGGATTGTCCTTGGGTGCACTTGCATAGTGCATACGAGGATAATCGTCGGTTGGTGCTCCCTCATCATTTAAAATTTTCTAAGGGGCCTCTGCGAGTTGGCTTCGGCTCCTCGTACGCCTTCCAAAGGTCCAGAACCCTAGGGTACTGAGAAATGTAAAAGAATAAGAATAATAATAATAATAATAATATATCTGTGGCCCGACTGTCAAGCTGACGGTCAAAAAATTTTTTTGTCCGTGCTTTTATTTTCTAGAATTTTTAAACGTAAATGATTTAACAATGTTTTGATAAATATACCACCATAATATCATTGAAAAACAAAAATGGCAACATATAACAATAATATGCTAAAGAATCATGCGAATATTATGACTAGAAACCGACTGAAAGTACGATGCTGACGCGAAGTCGGGCCCGACTTACTAAAACCACACAACCAACATCTTCGGGTTCGTCGCTCAGCTCCGCCTCGCAGTTGCCGGATCCTGCTCCAGACGTGAGTCCAGTGACACCGGCTGCTGCAGTTGCGTCGAGCTCGAGCGACGAATACTTCTCGCCGCCGACGACACCACCACCAGTACGTCGGCGTGGAAGAGGCCGACCACCGGCCAGCTTGGGACTCCGAGGCCCACCGGCCTCTGACAGGGTCCCCGCTCCCGGTGGAAGTGTGCGGCGCATGAAGTGGACACAAGCTGTGAATGAAAATGTCATGCGCGCATACTATAGGGCTACAGAGGGGGGAACTAACTTGACTGCGTACCGTGGTCGGATGCTCTCTCTGTTCCAGGTGCTTGAGCCCGCTGTCAACGTATCATCGCAACGACTGTCGGATCAGGTACGGGTCATCCAGCGTAACCATATGCTGGATGCCACCGTGCTTGATCGACTTTGTCTCGAATCACGGAATAGCCATGTTACGCCTGCTTCGCCACTGGTCGCGGTACAACTGCAAAATTTACCCAGTGTTTCACCGCGACCCAACTGCGCTGGTGAAGAGGATGATGACGGGGCTATATCCGTGAGTACCCAATGCAATGCACGATTGAGGAGCGCTTTGGATGATGCTTTCCGGGAGTATCGCTCTACTCCTCCTGAACATAGACCACGTTTACCTCGTTTGCCCATGCATAAGAAAAACAAGGCGCTGGTGTGTGCTCTAGACTCACAACTGTCAACATATTTTGACGGCAGCAAAGACCTGGCCGATACCCACTCGATCTTGTACTGTGCAGCTGTAGCGGCTTGTCGTGTAGCTCGTGTTAAGTTTCCTAATAGTGACAGAGCTACACGACCAAAACCAGCCGTACCAGCTTGGCAGTGCAGGATTGAGCGTCGTATCGGTGAGGCTAGAGCACTCATCGGTAAGCTAATCTGCTTCAGGGAGGGCAATACTCGCCCTCGAGTGATGCGCTTTGTGAAGCGGGCGTTCTCCGGGACGGATGTTAGTCCTCGAGATTATTTGCCCCGCGTCACAGAGCGCATCGACTTCCTGAAGCAGAAGATCTGTGCATGGGCAAACCGTATTCGTCGGTACCGGCGGAGGGTGGAGCGGTACACCCAGAATCACACATTCCAAAGTGATGAAAGGTGGGTTTACCGAGCTTGGGAGCGACCGGACCAAGGTGTGGCTGACACGCCCCTTCCGGATGATGTCGCCATGTCTTCGTTCTGGCGAAACATCTGGTCGGTGCCTGTCAATCACACCGAAGGTGATTGGACTAGGGAGATCGAGCGAGCGTGCGGTCAAATAACAGAAATGGGGGCAATTACCATCAGCCCCCAAGATGTCGCTTGTGCAGTCCGTCCGTTGCCTAACTGGAAATCTCCAGGGCCGGACGGACTGCACAACTTTTGGATCAAGTGGATCCAAAAGTCGCACGCTCGCTTGGCATCTCAGTTCCAGTCAGCCTTAGAGTCAGGGTCGTTGCCCCAGTTCTTAACAACAGGGATAACCCACCTACTCCATAAATCAGGTAGCACCGCGGAACCCAAAAATTATAGACCTATCACTTGTCTACCGACGGTCTATAAAGTACTTACATCCATTTTGAGAGCTAAAATTTACAATCATATTGACACAAACTCGATCTTGTCTGTCTCTAAAAATGGATGTAGGAACGGGTCCCGCGGTACTAAGGAGCTGCTCCTAATCGATATGACCATTAGCCAACAGGTTCGTCGTTCCCGAAGGGATCTGTCGACATGCTGGATAGACTATAAGAAGGCCTATGACTCGGTGCCACATACCTGGCTCAAGAGGGTGCTGGAATTGTACAAAGTAGATACAACGCTGCGCACCTTCTTGATATCATGTATGGGGCAGTGGAGGACAGTCCTTCGCTATCCAGGATGTCGAAATATCCAGAGGAACAGCGAACCGATAAGGATCGAGCGAGGTATATTCCAGGGCGATAGTTTGAGTCCACTTTGGTTCTGCCTAGCCATGAATCCTCTTAGCACACTGCTGGAGGATTCAGGTATAGGCTATCGATTGAGGAGAGGTGGTCAAGTTATATCTCACCTCCTCTACATGGATGACCTAAAACTCTTTGCCCCCAGCAATTTGCAACTGATGGAGCTACTGAAAGTAACTGAAACCTTCAGTAGCGCCATCAGGATGGAATTTGGTGTGGACAAATGTGCGGTCATGCATGTAAAGCGAGGGGAGATTGTGGAATCCGTGGGAACCCAACTCTCGGATTCCATACATCTAAGATCCCTTTCCTCAATCGACACATACAAGTATTTGGGTATGTCGGAAGCGTTAGGCATCAACACTGCTGACATGAAACAATCGTTGAGGGAGCGCTTCTTTGGCCGCTTGAATAAAGTATTAAAAAGTCTTTTATCAGGCGCAAACAAGGTGCGCGCCTTCAACGGTTGGGTCATGCCGGTTTTGATGTACTCTTTCGGCATACTCAAATGGACTCAAACGGAACTTGACGCCCTGGATAGGAGGGTCCGTACGCTGCTGACTGCATATCGAATGCATCACCCACGGTCATCGGTGATGAGACTGTATATCCCGCGGAAGTGCGGAGGTCGAGGTTTTTTAAATGCTAAGACCCTGCACAACCGTGAGGTATGCAGTCTCAGGGAATACTTCCTAGAAGCCGACGTGGGGATGCACCGAGATGTGGTCTCAGTGGACAAGAGCCTCACCCCGCTCTCCTTGGCTACCGAGAACTGGCGCAAACCTAAAGTATTAGATACTAATGACCGCAGGGAGGTATGGCAAAGCAAGGAGCTTCACGGACGCTTTTACCGGATCCTACATGGACCCGATGTAGACTTCTTAGCGTCCGTATCCTGGTTACGATTCGGAAACCTATTTGGAGAAACCGAAGGTTTTGTCTTTGCGATTATGGACGAAGTTATGATGACGAACAACTACCGGAAATATATTGTGAAGGATGGCACGGTTGACATCTGTCGGGCATGCCACCGTCCGGGTGAATCAATCCGACACATTATTTCTGGCTGTTCTCGTCTGGCTAACGGAGACTACTTGCATAGACACAACCTTGTAGCCAGGATTATCCACCAGCAACTTGCTCTGAAATACGGCCTTGTGGAATCAGAAGTACCATACTATAGGTATGTGCCCGACCCAGTTCTCGAATATGGCAATATCACGTTGTATTGGGATCGATCTATCGTCACTGATAGGACTATTGTTGCTAATAAGCCGGATATAGTGGTGATAGATCGATTAGAGCGTCGCACAATGATTGTTGATATAGCAGTCCCGCATGACGAGAACCTCGTGAAAGCTGAACAAGATAAGCAGATGAAGTATCTTGACTTGGCTCGCGAGGTTGTCGAGATGTGGGATGTGGATACAGCAGTCATTGTGCCGATAGTCGTTACGGCCAATGGCATAATCGGCAAGAGCCTCAATCAACATCTCAGGAGGCTCTCGTTAGGCAGCTGGATCAAGGGCCTGATCCAGAAAGCAGTCATCCTGGACACGGCGCGTATTGTTAGGAGGTTCCTTTCTCAGCAGCCCTGACCACCGGTAGCTTGGACCCTGTTCCCGATACCGGTGGGCTACTATTTTTTATATTTTTAAATGTTTTCTTATATTTTTTTATATATTTTAATATTTAAAAATGTAATTAATATGTATTTAAATATAATAAAGGAAATAATAATATAATAATATATAGCTGGCAACACTATCGACAGGTCATCTTGTGTTCCTAATTCCAACAAAAACAATAAATTTGACACAATTTTACAAGAAATTTGCAATAGAAAGGAAATCCCCAATAGTAAAAACCTTTTGGAATAATAAAATACAAGAAATTTTTACCATAATGTAAAAAACTAATGTTAAAAGAAGCGAATCGGAGGTGGCATGACAGATGTCATCTCCGATTAAATCCGATAAAATCAAAATGAAAATCAAAATGAAAATATAAATACGGAATGTGAGTAAATGTTGACAAGAGCAGCTGCACGGAACGCACGGCTACCACCTCCGGACTCGTCGCTCAGCTCCGCCTCGCCGCCGCCGGAACCCAGCGCCATCGAGAGTGCTGTGACACCGGCCGCGGCAGTTGCGTCGAGCTCGAGCGACGAATATTTTTCCCCGCCGACGTCGCCAACACCTGTACGTCGGCAGGGGAGAGGCCGGCCACCGAAGAGCTTGGGACTTAGGGGCCAGCCGGCCCCGAGCCGGGTCCCCGCTGCCGGTGGTTGTGTGCGGCGCATGAGATGGACTCAGTCTATGAACGAGAACGTCATGCGCGCATATTACGGGTCTACAGAGGGGGGAACTAACCTCACTGCGTATCGTGACAGGATGCTGTCTCTGTTCCAGGAACTAGAACCAACCGTCAACGTCTCGGCCCAACGACTTTCGGATCAAGTGCGGGTTATCCAACGCAATCACAGGTTGGACGACACCGCACTTGAAAGGCTGCGCTCAGAAGTACTGAGCAACTATGTCGTCTCGACTCCGACACAAACCGCGGCACAAGGGTCATCTATCGAAATTTCGCCGCGGTTCCATCATGTTGAAGAAGAGGATGATATGGTTGCCACAGTAAGTAGCCAGTGCAACAACCGACTGAGGAGCGCTCTGGAGGATGCGCTTCGCGAGTATAGGTCTATCCCAACCGAACTTAGACCCCGATTACCACGGTTGCCTATGCACAAGAAAAATAGGGCGCTGGTGTGTGCCTTGGACTCGCAGCTTAAGAATTTATTCGAGAGCAGCGAGAATCTCGTTGATACACACTCGATCCTGTATTGCGCGGCTGTTGCGGCATGTCGGTTAGCTAACGTCAAGTTTCCAAGCTGTGACGGAGCTACTCGACCAATGCCAACCGTACCAGCCTGGCAATGCAGGATCGAGCGTCGTATCGATGGGGCCAGGGTACTCATCGGCAAACTATACTGCTTCAGGGAGGGCAATACTCGACCACGAGTGATGCGCTTTGTAAGGCGGGCATTCTCGGGGACTGGAATCAGTCCTCCAGAATACATGTCCCGTGTTACAGAGCGCATCGACTTCCTGAAGCAGAAAGTCTGTGCATGGGCAAGCCGTATTCGGCGGTATAAGCGGCGGGTTGACCGATACAAGCAGAATCGTATGTTCCAGAGCGATGAGAGGTGGGTATATAGAGCTTGGGAGCGACCCGAACAAAATGTGACGGACGTGCGCTGCCCGGATGACGCCGCCACGAATGCATTCTGGCGGGGCATTTGGTCAGTACCCGTCTGTCACGTTGAGGCTGGCTGGATGCGAGATGTCGAGCGAGTGTGTGAATCATTACCAGAAATGGAGCCGGTGTTAATTACGCCAACAGATGTAGCCAGAGCAGTCCGTCCGTTACCGAACTGGAAATCACCGGGACCGGACGGACTGCACAATTTCTGGTTAAAATGGCTCACTAGTTCACACAGTCGCCTGGCATCTCATTTCCAGTCATCCTTAGAGTCTGGGTCGCTACCGCAGTTTCTAACAACAGGCGTCACCCACCTGCTCTATAAGTCAGGTAGTACCGCGGAACCTAAGAATTATAGACCGATTACATGTTTGTCGACGGTTTATAAACTTTTTACATCCATTTTGAGAGCGAAAATTAGTTCGCATATTGATAATAATTCCATTATGTCTGCGTCTCAAAATGGATGTAGGAACGGGTCCCGTGGTACTAAGGAGCTACTCCTCATCGACATGGCCATAAGCCAACAGGTTCGTCGATCCCGCAAGGATCTGTCGACATGCTGGATAGACTATAAGAAAGCCTACGACTCTGTGCCACATTCATGGCTCAGGAGGGTGCTGGAGTTGTACAAGGTTGATACAACTCTACGCACCTTCCTAGAGTCGTGCATGGGGCAATGGAGGACAGTCCTTCGCTATCCAGGATGTCCACAGATCCAGCGAAATGATGAGCCTGTATGGATTAAGCGGGGAATATTTCAGGGCGACAGTCTGAGTCCACTTTGGTTTTGCTTAGCCCTGAATCCTCTAAGCACACTGCTGGAGGATTCAGGTCTAGGCTATCGGCTGAGGAGAGGTGGTCAGGTTATATCTCACCTCCTCTACATGGATGACCTAAAACTCTTTGCCCCCAACAAACTGCAACTGATGGAGCTACTGAAGGTAACTGAAACTTTTAGTAGCGCCATCAGGATGGAGTTTGGTGTGGACAAATGTGCAGTCATGCATGTAAAGCGAGGTGAGGTTATGGAATCCGAGGGAATCCAACTTTCGGATTCCGTATACCTCAGATCCCTTTCCTCATCCGAAAGCTACAAGTATTTGGGTATGTCGGAAGTGTTAGGCATCAACGACGCTGACATGAAACAATCGTTGAAGGAGCGCTTTTTTGGTCGCCTGAAGAAGGTATTAATTAGTCTTCTCTCAGGCGGAAACAAGGTGCGCGCCTTCAACGGTTGGGTCATGCCAGTTTTGATGTACTCTTTCGGCATACTTAAATGGACTCAGACAGAACTCGACGCCCTGGATAGGAGGGTCCGTACAATGCTGACCGCAAACCGAATGCATCACCCACGATCATCGGTGATGAGACTGTACATCCCGCGGAAGTACGGGGGTCGAGGCTTTTTAAATGCAAAGACCCTCCACAACCGCGAGGTGTGCAGTCTCAGGGAGTATTTCTTAAAAGCCGAAGTGGGTATGCACCGTGATGTGGTCGCAGTGGACAAGGGGCTTACCCCGCTCTCCATGGCTAAAGAGAACTGGCGCAAACCTGTAGTACTTACTACCGATGACCGCAAGGAAGTATGGCGAAACAAGGAGCTTCACGGGCGCTTTTACCGGGCTCTTCATGAGCCCAGTGTAGATTTCTTAGCGTCCGTATCCTGGCTACGTTTTGGTAACCTATTCGGGGAAACAGAAGGTTTCGTTTGTGCAATTATGGACGAAGTTATCTTGACGAATAACTACCGGAGACATATTATGAAGGACGGGACGGTGGACGTGTGTCGGGCATGTCACCATCCGGGTGAGTCCATCAGGCATATTGTCTCTGGTTGTTCTCGTCTGGCTAACGGCGAATACTTGCACAGGCATAACCAAGTAGCCAGGATTATTCATCAGCAACTTGCTTTGCAGTACAAACTAGTGGATTCTGAGGTACCGTATTACAAGTATGTGCCCGACCCAGTTCTCGAAAATGACCATGTCACGTTGTACTGGGATCGGTCTATCATTACTGACAGGACTATTGTCGCCAATAAGCCTGATATAGTGGTGATAGACCGGTTAGCGCGCCGCACAATGATAGTCGATGTTACCATTCCGCATGACGGCAACCTCGTGAAAGCTGAGAAAGAGAAACAGATGAAATATCTCGACTTAGCACACGAGGTTGTTGACATGTGGAATGTTGACTCAGCTGTCATTGTGCCGATTGTCGTATCAGCCAATGGGCTGATGGCCGATACCCTCGACCAACACCTGTCGAGGCTATCGTTAGGCGGTTGGATCAAGAGCCTGATTCAGAAGGCAGTACTCCTTGACACGGCTCGCATTGTGAGGAGGTTTCTGTCTCTGGAGCCCTAACCACCGGTAGCTTGGATCCTGCTCCCGCTACCGATGGACTGCTATTTTTTTATATTTTTAAATGTTTTTGTATAGGTATTTACTTTGTAAAAATATTTAAAAATGTAACGAAATATGTATGAAAATAAATAAAAATAATAATAATAATAAGAAGTTATGATGACGAACAATTACCGGAGATTTATTGTGAAAGATGGCACGGTTGACATCTGTCGGGCATGCCACCGTCCAGGGGAATCAATTAGGCACATAATCTCCGGGTGTTCTCGTCTAGCTAACGAAGAATACTTGCATAGACACAACCTAGTAGCCAGGATTATCCATCAGCAACTTGCTCTTAAATACAGCCTTGTGGAATCAGAAGTGCCGTACTACAGGTATGTGCCCGACCCAGTTCTCGAAAATGGAAATATCACATTGTACTGGGATCGATCCATCATCACTGACAGGACTATTGTAGCAAATAAGCCTGATATAGTGGTGGTGGATCGAGTAGAGCGGCGCACAATGATTGTTGACATAACGGTCCCACATGACGAGAACCTCGTGAAAGCTGAGAAAGATAAGCAGATCAAGTATCTTGACTTGGCTCGTGAGGTTGTCGACATGTGGGATGTGGACTCAGCAATCGTTGTGCCGATAGTCGTCACTGCCAATGGCTTGATAGCCAAGAGCCTCGATCAACATCTAAAGAGGCTCTCGTTAGGCAGCTGGGTCAAGGGCTTGATTCAGAAAGCGGTACTTCTGGACACGGCTCGCATTGTCAGGAGGTTCCTCTCTCTGGAGCCCTGACCGCCGGTAGCTTGGACCCTGTTCCCGATACCGGTGGGCTACTATTTTTTATATTTTTAAATGTTTTTATATGTTTCTGTACTAATATTTAAAAATATAATTTATAAGAGTTTACAAATTAATAAAGGAAATAATAATATATATTTATTTCCAAAAACAAGATTACAGACTTAATAGTTTCACAAAATGGTTCACAACTAGCGGTAGGAAGTACGTACAAATTGAATTTTCTATGCTGTAGAAATCTGTAGACAATTGGTGAGCCCTGCCTCTTAAACTAGGGTTACCTGTATCTGAAGAGACAGTGTTCGGCTATAGGGTTGATACAATAAGATTTATACAACTCGTGGGTTGTGTCGATCTACCAAAAGATTATAAAAATTTGGTTATTCTGTAATTAAAGTAAAGAAAGTAAGAGTAGTTTGAGTTTAAGTTTATGGCTCCATGTGTGCGTGGGTGTGGGTGTATGTGGGGGTGAGGATAAGTGTGTGTATGTGTGTGTGTATGGGTGTGTGTGCTTGTGTTAATGTAAGTTGTGAAATTAGGTGAGGGTCCTTTGTGAGTATTAACTGATATATTAATGTTATTTTTATTATGCGATGTATGTAAGTAATGATTCTGTTTGTGGGTAATCTTGTTGAAGTAGCCATTCTGTCACCTTAGACTTTAGATTATATCTATTTAGGTCGAGTATGTTTAGTGCTTTATGAGTTTTTTTGTATATGTATGTGGATAATGTATAGTATTGGTGTCTGGCAAAAGAAGTCCTGTGCTGAGTGCCTGGGGGAATATTTATTCGCTTTTTGGGATCAGATGGGAGGACACTAGCGTGTCTTCTAAGGACAGATTGTAGGACAAAGAGCTGACGTACTGTTAGAACCTTGCATTGTGAATAAAGTTTCTTTGTACGATAACGATATGGTTTTCGTAGCATCACTTTCAGTATAGCTCTCTGTGCTCTTTCGACTCTGATTAGACTTGTTTTATTTGCGCCACCCCATACGGTAATGCAATACCCAATAACAGATTGACACAATGCAAAAAAGACCATTCGCAGAGTATCAAGGGTTGCCGACTCTCTAAGCGATTTAAAAATATGAATCAATCTCATAGTTCTAGAGGTGAGGGCGTTGACATGTTTATCCCATCGTAACCCTGCGTCTATTTGTATGCCAAGATATTTAACGTTATCAGTTCTAGTCAGTGCTGGACATAGGCACGACGGAGACTGCTGTGGGCAAGTGTGAGCTGTTATCGAAAAAGTGTGATCTGGTGCGGTGTTAGAGCGAATAGAGAAAGGGACGTAGGAAGTCTTCGTAAGGTTGAGAGTAAGCAGATTTGAGTTGAGCCATTTTACTACTTCTATTAAGGCTGATTCTGCGCTACTTTTAGCACTATCCCACGTCGGTCCGTCAGCAACAATAACTGTGTCATCAGCATAGGCAAATATATTAATATTAGGGAGGGTCATTTTGCACAGGTCGTTTACGTAGATTAGGAACAAAATTGGGCCCAAAATGCTTCCCTGAGGCACCCCATAGGACACAGGTTCCTCTTCGCTAAGGAGTGTACCAATTTTAGTTCTTTGGGTGCGGTTACTGAGGTAATCTTTGAAAATTTGTAGAGCGATACCTCTTATACCAATTTTTTCCAATTTGGAAACAAGAATCGGGACAGAAACTGTGTCGAACGCCTTAGAAAGGTCTAGGAATATACCCAGAGATCTGATCTTCTTGTCGAGGTTTTTAGCAACCATTTGCGTCAGATCAAGAACTGCATCTTCAGTAGAGATTCCGGTACGAAATCCATACTGATTATCAGCTATGATGCGATACTTATCCAGAAAGTTCTTAAGACGGCTACTGAGGATCCTTTCAAGGACCCTAGAGAGTGCAGTCAAGACCGAGATGGGTTGGTAGTTGTTGACACAACTTCTGTCCCCTCCCTTGTAAATTGGATATACAATTGCTCTTTTGAGAGTATCTGGAAAGACTCCTTGCCGTAGACAATCATTGAAGATATGCGTTAGTGGCTTTGTCACAGTCACATGACATTTCTTCAGCAATAGGGGCGATATACCATCCCAACCTATTGCGCAATTGTTGCGTAGTTGGAGAATGAGGGATTCAACCTCAGTTTCATCCACCTCCAGTAACGCAAGAGAGTTGGTGGGGGAGCACGGCGGATTATTGGTGGTATTTAGACGCAGTATAGTTGGCAGTATTGGGGAAGAATGGGACCGAGATAAGATGTTATCCACCAGGTTTTTACCCACATTACTGAAGAATTGGCACTGGAATAACTGGAATAGTCACACTAAAGTTTTGATTTTTATTGGATCTATATTTTTCTTGCAAATTTATTAAGTAGCAGAGGAAAAAAGGGGCTTAAACTATACCTACAGTTAATTTCCATCTTGGTATATGTTGTGATTAAAGTTCGAGATAGAAATGTTGTTGTTTCGTGTACACTATTCCCAAATATAATGTGGAAAATTACAGAAATGTCAAGATTACTTGCCAATTCCTTCCATCATACCTCCACTTCTTTCATCGCTCTCCATCAGTTGTGACCGAGTTTAAGAACAGGTTCATTCAGAGTTTTTGTAAAACATTATTTTACTAAAACTCCATCCACATTGGGTTGTCAGTAATCATGTAAGTGCTTATTAGTGAAGTGCGAACGTAACTAGCATTTCTATTATCCAGTTAAACACCGCATTTAGCGCTTTGAGTAAGACTATAATTTTAGCGCTGGGTTTTATCTTAAATGGTCCAACAGAGACGGAGATATGGTGGACTGAAATGTGACGATGATCTTATCAGTTTCAATTGTTCAAGCTATTGAAGCTTAAAATATTTCAATTTTGCTGAGAGCTAGAATTTCGAGGGCTTGGCGGTGGAACTTACGGGTTGAGTTTTAAACCAAACAATAAGATACTACTATTTTATTTTTTAAAATTAAAATATGCGATGCCGGCAGCAAAAAATTTAGTGCAGGGTTCGTAAGACCTTTTAGAACCCCCAAATAGTTTCACATTCTTCTTAATGGGACAATGGTGCCGATTCTGTTGTACACGAACTAAAGTAACTAAACTATCTCTAAAATTCCTTACTTTTGGCTATGAGAATTGTAACGCTATTCTGCAAGGAAAAATCTCTAAATTTAAAAATTATTTTGACACGACTAAAATCGAGTTTGACAATCGCGACTCAGCGTGGTATTTTTTTTTTCTGTTGGTTTCGCAACGTTGTTCTTGTGTGTGCATTGTGTAGAATGAATTTTTTGAGAGACGAAGGCGCGTGCTGGGGGGGCAGCCTCAACGTGTTTTATATGGAATTTTTCACTTTTGTTTGAAAAATATAAAAAAAATATTACCCACGTGTTGAGATTTAAATGTGCCGGGATATACTAAGGGGACCGAAAATTTCATTATTTTTGCGATAGGACACGCCATTTTCAAGATATAAGCAAAAAGAAAATAAAAAATACAGAACTGTTTTTGCACGTGAAGGCGAGGCGTTGTTGAGAATTTTAGTTCATGACCACTAGTTTTATTCCACACCTTTTTAATCGCGATTAAAAATAGTCAGATTTAGTTAAAATAAATTATTATAGTCAAAATTTTTGGTGAAAACCGGCAAACTCAGAATAGCAAAATTGACATTTTCGCTAAACTAATAACTCAGTGCAATCTTAGTGCTGTCAAACTAAAATATAGTTAAGTTGTGTCACTTTAGTCTATTTCAGAATAGGAAATCGTCGTTTGACAGGATTAAACCAAATTATAGTGATTTTTAGTTTAGTTTAGAGAATTTTGTGACAACAGAATCGGCACCAGTACCTTTTAAAACTTTAGTCAGACTTTATATTGCAAAAACTTTTTCCTGTGAAAAATAATTTAATTTAGCCTTTATAGTGTATCGTTTAATTGAACCACTTAGTGAAAATATATATATAACGATAAAGATACTTAAATAAAAAGTGTTATATTTCTCTCTCATGACAAAATTAAACATAAGATTTGTTAATACATTATCACATACATAATCACCCTATAACTTTCCCTCTGCTGGGACACGGGCTTCCCCTCTATGAGAGAGTAGCCCACAATCGACCACGCGGGCCCAGTGTGGGATGGTAGATGTCACCTGTCTTAAATGTTTTTGATTCTAGGAAAAGCTGGTTTCTTCACAATGTTTTCGTTCACAATTTTGAGAGAAGTGATGAAATAATTTCGAAACTTCGACCTATAACTCGTAAATTGCGGCAGTTAACATTTCGCCATGACTGTTCCATAATATACACCGTGAAATTTTTAGTCGTCTTACAACGGCAGCCCATTTCATGTATCCAATGACTACTACACATCCATAAGAAAAAAATGTACATTTGAATAACTGAAAAATAAAAATATTATTCATTATGAAGACGCAGGACGTACTTTTACATTGATATTTTGTCTCATAGAAAATGGAGATGGAATGATCTAGTCGACTCGTGCGCTGGGTACGCATATTCTCTACCGCATGGTACGTTAACATTATTAACATGATGTTTCATAATTCTAATGCATTATTTATTTTACTTAGTTTCTATTACTTTAATTAATGGTAACAATTTTTAGGGTGCCGTTGCCAAATGGCAAAAAACGGAACCCTTATAGATTTGTCATGTCTGTCTGTCTGTCTGTCTGTCCGTCCGTATGTCACAGCCATTTTATTCCGAAACTATAAGAGCTATGCTGTTGAAACTTGGTAAGTAGGTGTATTCTGTGAACTGCATTAAGATTTTCATACTACAATAGAAAAAAAACAATAAATTTTGGGGTTCCCCATACATAGAACTGAAACTCAAAAATGTTATTTTTCATCAAACCCATACGTGTGGGGTATCTATGAATAGGTCTTCAAAAATGGTAATGAGGTTTCTATTATCATTTTTTTCTAAACTGAATAGTTTGCGCGAGAGACACTTCCAAAGTGGTAAAATGTGTGTCCCCCCTCCCGTAACTTCTAAAGAATAAGAGAATGACAAAACTAAAAAAAATATATGATGTACATTACCATGTAAACTACCAACGAAAATTGGTTTGAACGAGATCGAGTGAGTAGTTTTTTTTACATACATACATACATACAATCACGCCTTTTTCCCATGGGGGTAGGCAGAAACCACGGAACGCCACCTGCTACGATCTCTACACACTCCTTTTGCCTCTTTAAGGTTCATACAATTGGTCATACACACACGCCGGTTGCGAGTACTACGCACCTGACCTTTCTGAAGAACATCACCAATAAGGTCACTATATGTCCTCCTAGGGCGTCCCCTCCCGGTGTTTCCACTCACATCTGCCTTGTAAATACCTTTTGTGAGTCGTCCTTCTTTCATCCTCTCAACATGACCAAACCATCTAAGCATACTTTTTTCAATTTTTGTCACTATATCTTCTTTTAAACCACACCGTTCTCTTATCACATCATTCCTCAGCCTATCATTCATAGTCACACCACACATGCTTCGCAAGGAACGCATTTCCACAGCATTTATTCTACTTTCATGCTTCTTTTGCCACACCCAACATTCACTCCCATACATAAGCGTAGGCACCAGTACACCATTGTGAACAGCCAGTCGAGCCTTATTGGACATCAGTTGGTTGGTCACAATTGCATGTAGAGCACCATTTACTTTATTTCCCGCATTCACTCTTCTTTCCACATCTTTATCAATCTTTCCATCCCTTGTAAACAAACTCCCCAAATATACGAACTCACTTACTTGCTCCACATTCTTATCATTTATTTTCACATCACACACCGATACGTTCTCTTCTCTTTCAAACACCATGACCTTCGTCTTATTCACATTTATATTCATCCCTTTCATCTTAAATGCTTCATCCATTACAGTCACCATGTCTTGCAACTGTTCTGCTGACGATGCAAGTAGAACTTGATCGTCTGCGTATAGAAGGCATTTGACAGGCAACTCACTCATAGTCAATCCACACTCACCCTCTTTCAAATCTGTCAGACAACTATCCATGTACAAGTTGAATAGCCACGGTGACGCTACACAGCCCTGCCTAACACCCCTCGAGATGCAAAACCAGTTCGTGTATGCCCCATTTATCCTAACACAAGCACTGGAATCCTTGTATAAAGATTTCAGTGCCCGTACCAAGCGCCAATCCACACCGTACATGGATAGTGTTGACCACAGTTTTTCTCTGCACACACTGTCATAGGCCTTCTCCAAGTCAACGAAAGCGCAGTAGACTTTCTTGTGCTTTGCCAGATGCTTTTCGGCTATGCACCTTAGGGAGAAGATCTGATCCATACAGCCCATCCCCTCTCTAAATCCTGCCTGCACATCCCATATTTTCTCACCGGTCACTCCTATCACTCTATTTATCAAAACCTTCGCATACAGTTTGCCGACAACACTCAAAAGACTAATGCCGCGATAGTTTTTACACTCCTGCTGTGAGCCTTTTCCCTTATATAGTGGTACGATTACAGCCTTACACCAATCATCCGGTACACGGCCATATCTCCAACACATATTAAAGATCCGGCACAACAGGCTTGCTACCACCCCGTCACCGCTCTTCAGCATTTCAGCAGACACTCTGTCATATCCTGCAGCTTTCCCAACTTTCATACCTTTCAGCGCTCGTACTATCTCTTCTATTTCTATTTCATTATCTTCATCTACTTCTAAGTTAGGGTCTTCTAAACTGGCATCTGCCCAGTTGCCCACTTCTTGCACACTGTCCTGACAACTGAATAAACTTTCAAAGTATCCCTTCCAGCGTTCCAAGACCTTACATTCTTCATTTAGTAAACATCCATCTTCTGCTCTTATAACATTCATACTCGATGTTCCTGTCACTCCGCGAGCCAATCTTACTTGTTTCCAAAACAGCTTAACATTGGCCCTGAAGTTATCAGAGAACTTCCTGTTATACTTTTCTTGCCTTTCATGCTTTTTCATTTTTACCATCTCTTTCACACTCACTTTCATTTCGGAGTATTTCCTTTTCACTCTTTCCAAACCATCCGTCACATTCGCTGCCTGATTCACCCTATTTTGAGCCTTATAGGCTAACACATTAAGCCAGGCCTCTTTCTTCTTCCGCACAACCTCTTTAACATCACCATCTACCCAAGAATCACTCATTCTATTACCATTTTTTCTCCGTGCTACACCACATACTTTTGTGGCTACTTGCACCATACTATTTTTCATAATATCCCATACTTCCTCCATACTATAATCATTCGTATCATCAAATATTTTATCCGTCTTCACCTTTACTTCCTGCTTGTATTCCTCTTTCACTTTCACATCTTGCAGTCTTTCTACTTTTATTCTTTCAAGTGCAGTCACAGGAACTCGAACTCGGTGACGCCAATGTCTGAACAGACCATCCATCCGACACATCACCAGATAATGATCTGTCCCTACGTTAACACCCCGATATGCTCTAGTATCTGTCACTTTACTCTTTAATCTTTCATCCACAATCACAAAGTCAATCATACTTCTACTGTCTTGCCTTTCCCACGTATACCTATGAACTTTTCTATGATTAAACATAGTGTTCATAACTGACAAATTCTTCTCTATACACTCTTGAAATCTATATTACAGATAGGAACTACGAATAGCCCAACTTTGGTGTCCTATGAGCTGTTCTGTCATTATAACGTTTCTCATGTAAATCTATCATTTTCAATAGTGTTTGACATTAAGATGTCAAAACTAAATTATAAAAAAAAATAAAAGGCCCTCAACCAAAACCAAAACCTTTAAAAGTAAAAATAAAAAACGTATTGGCCGTTCAAGTTGAATAAAAAAATGTAGGTAATCTTTGATCAAAGGATCGTCGTGTCGAAACGGCTGAACCGATTTCGATAAAAAAAATTATCTAAGAACCACCACTAGAATGTCAAATTTTAAATAAAATAAACTGCACACAAATCGGTTCACCCGTTTAAGATCTACGATGCCACAGACAGACACATAGCGGTCAAACTTCTAACACACTTCTTTTTGCGTCGGGGGATAAAAAACAAAAAACGTCAAAAAAATACACTACAAAGAGAAAAATAACTGTTGTTGTTGGCCTCCGATAAAATATAAACGACCAAATTGAGAACATATATTGTATTAATATTCCATTTCTTTGAAAATCGTTTAAAAAACAGACTGTTTCTTTCTGTCAGTTTTCATTAGTCGGCGGTTTAGAAATCGGGTACGTCACAAAAAAAAATCTTCAAACTTTTATTCTGTGACGTCTGAATGATCTGTATTCTCTTCTGCAGCTGTCGATCAAAAAACTGTCGAACGCTGTTATTCAATCAACATACGATCGAACGTCAGTTTCAAAATGGTTTAGATTCCGACTAGTTTTACCTTTCAAAGTCTGTTTTGATATGCCAGAACGAGTTCATTAATTTTCCAATCTGCATAGGAATGCATGTACCTTTTTTACCTAGTATGAATGGGTACAAGCGTGAATTTATTCAAAGAATCACGACTGAACAGCGACCTAACGTTTTCATTTAAATTTTTGATTCGCGTGGACTGATAGAAGTGATGTTTTTTGTGCCTAAAATATTGATAGGTTACACAGTAAACTAAATTATTCGAACGTTATGTTAATAACAAAAATAATTTTCGCTTCTAATTCTTAAAGAGTTGAAGTCAGTTGGTAGGCACACCAATAGTGATATGAGTGACATGTCTTAGACCCTCAGAAGTGCAAGTGTATTGACACTTTGGATACTCCAACAGATGGGTTTGGTACGGAACAGTTGCCCTGGTTGTCGGTGGTGTGTATAATCCAGTGCAGGTCATTTCTGGACGGTAGATGCTGGGTTATACGAAGTTGGATGGTGGTGGGTGCTATTTTCCCAAAATAAATGTCTTTTCAACTTTTACAGTTAGCCTTGGATGTCCACAGTGCCAGTACAGTGAAGAAAACTCTTTCGCTTTTAAGTCTTTTCTCACTCAAGGGTTGTCGAATGTTTATTAAGGGTAGTCAGGAATCGGAATCGAATGCCACTAATACCCACTTATTGAAAGCGGCAGTGGATGAATTTTGAACGATATTCGAGGAATTCACAAATATAATATGTATTAAGTATTTATTAATATGTGAAGTCAAAACTATGCGCCCCTTTTTATCAAAATGGAATGGAGGAGACATGGACACGGAGAAGCAGTGCAGAAAGCTAATATTTATTATTTATTTTTATAAATAATGGTCTTATTTTGACCAGTGGGCGATCACTCATGTTAAAAATAATACCTGACTGGGTACTTTTCGGAGTAATTCTTTTATTTTAAAATATTACTTGGGCTAGGTGGACCGACGATCTAAAGAAAGTGGATGGGGCAGATTGGATGCGGAAGGCGGAGGATAGGGCGTTGTGGCACAAAATGGGAGGGCCCTATGTGCAGCAGTGGACTGCGATAGGCTTAGTTCATTCATCATCACAGCCGCAAGACGTCCACTGCTGGACTTACGCCTCCCCAATTCGGGGGGTTTTGCCATAATCGCCACGCTTGGCAGGCGGGTTGGCGATCGCAGTTTAGTGGTAAAATGCATAGAGAACGCTGCTGCCCATTCTCTAGTCAGTCCCTTAGTCGCCTTTTACGACACCCACGGGAAGAAATAGGGTGGTGTTATTCTTTACGTCCGGCACCACACGGTACCTTAGTGCATTACCTGGGCAGAACTCGTAAAAAATCTAACCAACTTATTACGTACCTTTTTATCGAACCCCACGCTCAGCAGTTCCGTTCTCATCATCATCATCATCAGGCTATAGCACTGCTGGACATAGGTCTCTCCAACTGCACGCCATTCAGCTCGATTCTCGGCAACTCTCATTCAACTTCCGTTCTCAACTACCTAGTAATCTGACAGATATCTAATCATTCAAATTCATTACTAGCTCTCTACAGCAGGATGAGATCAGATGCAGAAGGGGATAACAACCTGCACTACAGCAGACTTTTCTGGAACAAAGGACAGCGTCCTACTTGCCTGATTAATAGATTGATTGGTCCCGATAAATCGTGTTGTCGCGGTTCACGAAGCATCCAGTCAATATGTAGCTCGAATAATACAATGCAGATAGTGAACAATGGTTAGGCATAGGAGCAATACTGGCAGGCATTAACGGTTTGATCATTATTTCAAGTAGCGTTGCAGTTGAAACGTCATAATTATTCATCATCATCATCATCATTTCAGCCGAAAGACGTCCACTGCTGGACATAGGCCTCCCTCAAGCACCGCCACCTCGACCTGTTCTGTGCCTCTCGCATCCAACGCATTCCTGCGGCCTTCACCAGGTCATCGGTCCATCTTGTGGGAGGCCTTCCGACGCTACGTCTTCCAGTACGCGGTCGCCACTTCAGAACCTTCCGACCCCATCGGCCATCTGTTCTGCGAGCAATGTGCCCTGCCCACTGCCACTTAAGTTTGGCAATTCTTCAGGCTATGTCGGTAACCTTGGTTTTCCTACGGATCTCATCATTTCTGATTCGATCACGTAGGGAAACCCCAAGCATAGCCCTTTCCATTGCTCTTTGGGTGACTTTGAGCCTTCTTATGAGGCCCATTGTGAGCGACCACGTCTCAGTTCCATATGTCATCACTGGCAACACACACTGGTCAAAGACTTTTGTCTTGAGACACTGCGGTAAGTGGGACGAGAATATACCGCGTAGCTTCCCGAACGCTGCCCAGCCGAGTCGGATTTGACGATTGACCTCTTTCTCGAAGTTGGACCTACCTAACTGGACAGTCTGTCCTAGGTACACATATTCGTCCACAACTTCGAGTGTAGCGCCTCCGATCTTCACTGGAGTGGGTATCACATGAGCATTGGACATGACCTCATCATTATTATGCAATTTCTATCAATTAGAATTTAACAAGTTAATTATTTTGATGAACTAATTTATTCATATATCGTGCTATCAAACTTAAAATTAACCGTTAATAACGATTATCCTTAATAATCGGGTATAACGAGTAACAAGCTTAGTAATAACACAATAATAAATTAAATGTATAATTTTCAAAATATTTTAATTGCATGTAAAAATATATTTTACTAATCAAAAATAGAGTTCTTTCGAACAAGAGAGCGACATTTAGATTAACTAAAAACTCAGACAATTTTCTCATTTTAACGCGACATATTACAACATCACGCCTAGCCAATCCACCCCGAATGAGTAGAATTTGTTTCTTTGAACGGCTTAAACAACTGAGACTACAAGTCTGATTTCAAAAATTCTTAATGCATTTGATAGCTTATAATCACGCTACTCGCGCTTGCTTTTACAAATTGAGCAAAAAGTAAAGATAAAAAGGAAAAAATAACTGTAAGTGAAGGCGAACAGGTGATGTGATACGACGGGTGGTTTGCAGGCGGACAAAATCGCGGGTAGAAGCTTGTTAAACATAGTAAACGATTACTTATAACTAGAGATCGGATATTCAGAGGCATATTCACCTAAAGTTGAAATGTTGGCTAATATGGAACGCGCGATTTTACCGTGTTTTGTGTGTTGTTTTAACTAACACATACGACCCTACACACATATGTAATTGCATCTGAGGTTGAACATAAATTTACATAAATATGATCCAAGAAACGTGGCTTTAATAAAAAATACAAAGCCGCTTCCGTGCTTTCACAGCTAAATAGTAACCTTGGGTAAATATGCATTCGAATTTCCGATCACTGATTATAACGAAGTGTTACTAATTATTTCTCAGTAACATCTTAGAGTCTAGATTTGTGCCCGGTTGATGATAATAAGCTAGGGTGAGCTTATTACATGGGACTTAAACATAATAGGCTGAAATAGAATGCACTATACAAACACCCTTGGCTTACTCTTCAGGGAACACAGTCGTGATGTTATATTAAAGATTTTTACATAACCTTGGGCCGCAGACAATATTAAATGGCCAAAGTATCACACAACGTGGCAATGAGGCCAGCCTTTTGGGCACTTTTCCCCAATGGTACAATGGTGTGGTGTGGTACAATTACCACAGATTCGACATGACCATTGTAATGTCATGTAAACAAGGGTATTGATTTACAAGTATTTGAGTATTCTAACAGTAAATACTATGTGCAAGTCCCATATTTTAAACTGTAAAATCAAACGACTACATGTTATGGATAATCCGCGTTGTGGAAAATGAACTGTTTATTCAAGTTACACAACCTAATAATGATTTGAATCCGATTTAATCCCGTCATTAAGTCTTACTAGTGATCGCCCATTGGTCGAAATTCGACCGTACTTCATTTGAATAGAAATACATTATTAAATGAAAAAATATATATAATAATAAATATAAAAAATAATATGGTTATATTTGACATTCTTGTTGACGCTGTATTACTGTGGAGAGGGTTCGCTGGCGGGATGTTGATGGCCAGGACCAGGACGTAGGTGTAATGAGTAAAGAATACTTCTTCAGGACTCTCTTCTTTATTTTCTTAATACTTCTTAAATGCTGGATATGGAATGAATTATCACAGTTTGCTCTGTTTTTATAGAATTTTCCCTATTGTTTTTAATTATGACAATTCAAAATTTCATAATTATAACCAGCCTGTACAATCGTAAGGCATACAACCTCTACAGTTTGCACACGACACTAAGTTTTGTATGGGAAACCTGCTAATGCCATACTTGGCACTCCCCATGAAACCACAAAAAATATTTCTTATAAATCTAAACTAAATTCCTATCGTCGCTAGTACAAATAATATTAAAAACAAATATTCTCGATATGATCATAGATTTTAAAAATTAAATAGGTTATATGTCTATAAAATTAATTTATTACCTATGGTTATACTTGACATTCAGTAAGACTAAAGACACAAAATCAGACTTACCAACTTAGGGGTTTTCCCAAATTCAAAGGATGTAAATAAGAGGATGGGATTGGGATTTTAGAGGCGTTCCATTTTTAGGGGTATTCTTTGGGATTTTTTGCTATCTTACATTTCTCATTGTGTTTTTGATTACAAAAAAAGTATTAGCGACTTCTAGTACGGTTCCTCGATACTAAGAATGCAGAGTGAATGATTAACAAATGTCGCATAATAAATATAGACAAATATTACTACTGTATCGGTCTATGATTACTGAAAATTCGTTGGTTATTTTCATTACAATTTTTTAGGGGTTTTTTTTAGTAACTGTGGCAGTTTTAGGGTTTTTTAACTTAAGCTTTAGGGGTAAATATTTCTGGGTGTTGGTAACACTGCACAAAATATTAAAGACAGATTTGGACCATAAACAAAAGAATATTTGTGCATGTGTGTATTAGATACACGGTTATGAATAGCAGTGTGTGTAACGTGTTATTTATTGAAAATAATGTATTTTAACGCATAATTTAAAAAAAATATTAGCATTCGTCACTTCTTCTCTATATAAATTATCAGTGTGCGAAATTTCATACTCCACCGTCCGCCCAATTTTTGTAAAAAGGGATCCAAAGTTTTCGCTTCACGTATTAATATATAGATAAAAGCTAATAGATTAACTGTCAAAATGTCAAATATCCAATTTTGAAATCAAGCTATGGATGAACAAAATTGTCCGCGTGGTGACAGGCGTAAAGAATATCATCACCACATTTCTTCCTGTGGGTGTCCTAAAAGGCGACTAAGGGAGTTACTAGAGAATTGGCAGCAGCGTTTTCTATGCATAACGGGCTAAATGACTTAGATTATATTAAAATTATATAGGCCATTGGCGTTTTAGTCATTCGATTGAAAGGTGGCGTGGACAACATTTTGTTGATCATCATCATCATCATTTCAGCCAAAAGATGGCCACTGCTGGATATAGGCATCCCCCAAGGACCGTCACTTCGACCAGTTCTGTGCTTACAACTTACTTCGTTAAAGTAACGTCATTCGCCGGTAAATTGCAAACGTTACGTGGCAAAGTAAACCGTATATTTACAGGCTTAGAGTAGGAACAACAAATGTTGCACTTCTTTTGTTAATTCCGAGTAAGAAAAAGCATCAATGCGTCGCTTAGTTGGGCATTTCTTTCCTCGGTCTCATAGAAGCTGCACATTGCACATTGTTCCATTCTGTATGTAAAACCGGCGCCCTCTCCACTTCCTATTGTTTACGACTAGTTCGCAAACCAAAGGTGGATTGCGCTTTAAGAACTCTTATACTCGACATGTTAAAACTATAGTTAGAAACTATGGTTAGCCGGGCTTATATTGGAGTCCATCAAAATCAAAATATTTTAATTTTACATAAACCTACATGGGCACTTAAAAGCCAAAAGCTACGTGCATGGTTCCAATTAGTTGTTTTCTATTGAGAAGAGCCGGCTCTAAACTCCGCGGCTACTCTTTAAAAAATATTTGGCTTTTACAATGTCTTCAAATTAAAATGCTAATAGCTATAGGAGGACAGTGCAGGCCTGTCAACAGGAATTTTATAACATACTAGCTGACCCGACAGACGTTGTCCTGTCTTAACGATAACTATTTAATTCGGATTGGTATCTATCTATATGTTTATATATAAAAATGAATCCCTATTTCCCTTTGTCACGCCATCACGCGGACCGATTTCACTTTTTTTTTGTTGGTTTTTCTTTCATAAGAACCTTCTCCTGACAATAACAAACACAACAAAAAAGGAAAAGGTGAAATCGGTCCAGCCGTTCACGCGTGATGGCGTGACCAAGGAAAATAGGGATTCATTTTTATATATATAGATGAGATAGACATAATTTACTAAAATGTTATGCTTTGTAAAGCATAGAATTTGCTTTTGATTTGTGCCGCATTAGGAACCCCTTCGAATAATGCAGGCGTGAAGATCGTTAGTGGGGCCAGATCACGCAAGATCGATCACATTTAATTAACTGGCAGAGATACACCTGTCTTGATATACCACCTATGTTCACCGCACGGACTATTAGTCCATCGCTGCATTTAAATCAAAAGACATTTATTTAAACTAGGATGAAAATTAATAGTTTTCGAACGTCAAAATGATATAAAACAGTTCTTTAAAACGCCCGCCTGTCCGACCCTAGTTTTGGCTGGAAAAAAGAAAAAATAGCGCAACAAACTCCCCAGCAGCACAGCGGTCCGATACAGTCTATTAAAATTGTATGCGCTACTTCCCTTTTTTTCTTCCTTATTTTCTATTCACATGTCAACGCCGTACCGTCGCATCCGAAGCACGCCTACACCAATGTCGTAGCATCCGTAGTGCATGCCTACGCCGTAGTGCGCCTACGTCGTAGCGACTTTGTGGCGTAACTCGTAGCATCGAACAACAATTCCCGGTAAACATCGCGGTGTCAGGCGCTGCCGCCGCAACTTCGTTGACTTTTACATAAATAATTCGAAATTGGGTACAAATGTATGCCACTTAGATTCAATGTTATATTGCTCAGTATAATAATAGTCTGAATTGTATTGAATTTAGATAATTATAAAATCAGTTATATGTAAGCATCAGGTATTAATAATATAACGAAGTACTTGAAACTTACAAGAATTTCTAACTTCATGACAATGGATTGAAAAAAGGATGAGAAAGCAGGGAAAAGTCACAAAGTGAGGTGATAAATGATAAAAGTTTAAAAGATATCGCCCGTCTTTCTTCAGTTCGCTGTCGAATTTATTGGATTTCAGAAGTTTCTAATATCGAATAGGAAATTGCAATGATACTTCAAAATGGGGCTGGATCGGGGGCTTTTAACCCTTTTTCCTCTTTACCACATACTACTATCCTCTGAAATTGCAGTACATTGAGCAGGAACATAACCGCACTACGCTTACCGACACACGTATCTGCTTCGGTACTCGTCTGGTCCAGCGACCATTGGTCCTTCGACAAACATGGCTGGCTCACTGCCACTTCAGCTTGCTTATTCTGCAAGCTATTGGTTATAACTGTCACGCTACAAGCTGTTGTATGTGTTTATATCCATCAAACGTATGGCACTCGTGGGCTGCTGCTGTAAATCAGCGTCATTTGATGATTCCTCAGCCAGAAAAAAAAGGTGTACCATAACACCTTTTTTTTCTGGCTGGGGAATCATCAAATGACTTCTCCCGCTCTGGGCGGAGCGGCAGGACGTGTCAGACTTTTACTGACTAAAACCCACCCGTGTTCGTTCATGCCTGTGCCATGGCCGCGGTAACTCTTTCGAACGAATCCGCGACCTTGGTAGGATGGTATATCTTGTGTAGGTAGTCATTTGACATTACGCTGCGCTGATGCCGATTCAGCATTAAAATCATTGTTTTATGTTTTTATAGATTTAAGGTGCATTTTTCGCTGTGATGCATTTTTCTTTTATTTGTTCTTCATAATCATTTCAGCCCGGAATCACCCACTGCTGGGTATAGGTCTCCCCCTTTTCCGCCATACGTCTCGGTTCAGTGCGTCTCTTATCCACGCATTTCCAGCGACCCTGACGATAACGTCAACCCAACTCGCTTTTGGACGGCCTTGGTTTCTTTGACCAAATCTTGGCCACCATTCGGTCTCTGCGTTACTCCATCGGCCATCTCCTCGTCTTACTAAATGTCCTGCCCAACTCTACGAGACATCCTATCTATGCTTTGTTTTTTACTTTATATATGTCTATTATGTCTTACTGACAAAAAATCTCACCATCTGAAACCAAATACACTACAAACTAAAGCAATTTCTGACACAATTTGAACCCTCCAGATGGATGAGCTTTTTATGCCAACTTAACCGATTTAAAGCGATAATTACGTTTCCTCCATCGAACCGCCCGCGGTCGCCCGGAGCTCGGAAGCCCGAACACCTTTACATTATGTCCGCCTGCCTCTAACCGGTTAATTGCTAACCGCCGGTAACCAACCAACATTAAAATTGACTGACGTTTTAAACGTAATAACTTTCCTTTTAAATGCGAACATTTTTGATACCCTATCAAAAATATTCCAGTTATAAATTTTATGTTATTGCGTCGCACGAGTGAATATTGAAATAACGACTGATGCTAAGTCATTATAATCTTCCAAGTCTTTTCCTACCTATGTTGGGGTCAGCTTCCAGTCTATCGGGACACAGATGAATACACTGGTATTCATCATGGAGCGACTGCCTATCTGAACTCCACATCCCGGTTACTGAGTATATGATACCCCTTGACAAGAGTGGTTGTCAAGCTTTCGGACTTCTGGCAACCCGTAACGAGTAGGGAAGAAAAAGTCAAGAGAATAAACCGCATATATTAAAATTAAAATAAAAAAAATACCACATTTTTATTTTATCTTTAATCTGCTTATGTAAATAACAATCAAATTCTGTTCCTTGGTTCGCACATAATATGAACGGGTGGACCGGAACATTTAAAAATGGGAAAATCTGAAAGTCCTTTTCTCTATGGGTTTTGTATGAAATATTGTTTGGATAAGACAACCTCTATATGGTCAGCTAGTTTTCATCACCATTGTTCTCCTGCCATTATCCCGATTTATTTGTGATCGTCACAAAATGTCTTTTTCTTCCATACTGCTCTTTTAGCCGTTATCTCGATAGACTCGCCCTTTCCCAATCATATCTTTATCACACACTCTATTCATAGATTCTTTGTTCTTCCCCACTCTTATAGCCTTTGACATTTATGCTCAATACCTTCCTCTCGACATTTTCCTATCACATGCCCATACAAATTTCAGATACTAGCGCCACTTTCCGACTTGCTCTTATGTACTCATTACTTATTCAATTCGTGTAACACCACGTAATCCTCTTAATGTTCTCATCTCAGCTACATGCAATTGCGCCTCATTCATCCCTCTATTCGGGTCATCTAGTAACCGTAAAATTATTCAAAAACAAAATAATATTTCATACTCAAACGAGCGACATTGAAGTGTTCAATTCACCATATCTATACTAATATTATAAAGCTGAAGAGTTTGTTTGTTTGGTTGAACGTGCTAATCTCAGGAAGTACTGGTCCGAATTGAAAAAATATTTATATGTTGGGTAGTCAATTTATTGAGAAAAGCTATAAACTATATAACATCACACTACAATCAAAAGGAGCGGAGCAGCAACGAAAAATGGACGAAAACTGGCAGGCAATTCGATGCGACAGGAAGGGTCACGGGATCAAAAATTTGACGCGGACGAAGCCGTGGACAGAAGCTAGTTAAAAATAAATAAATAAATACTCGTGATAAACATGATGCTATTGCAGTAACGTTACTCTTTTCATAAATATGAATTCGACAAAAATAAAGTTACTAACCCAAGACAACCTGTTGACCGCTCGAAATAAGAGAAATTTATCATAATTTGAACATTCTTCGCAAAGGTCCGTCGGGTGAGACGCGACCGGATTAAATATCTGTTGCCTCAAGATTGTGGCCGTACAGAGGGAGATTTACAGTATTAGAGTTTTTGATTTTAAGTAACGATGATTGTATTATACTGCGATTTATTAAATATCGAGATTGTTTTTACTGTTTTAATTTTGACCAACTTTATCTGCTGACCACCTACAGCAACAAATTTCAGCGAACAAACAAACAAATGAACACTATTTTGTTATATTTTACCTACTTCAGCTTTCATACAAATGAAGATGTAAAAGTAATAAAATAAAAAATAAAGCTTTTTGTCATATATAAAAAATATGACAGAGCAAGTCCTAAGATTACAATTGAAATGTATAACATTTATCCACATTTCTGTTCGTGATTCCGTGTGTTGCCGGACGCAAAGAATAGTACAATCCCATTTCTTCCCGTGGGTGTAGTAAGAGGCGACTGACTTGCTAGAGAATAGGCAGCAGCGTTCTCTATCCATTTTCCCACCATACTGCGGTCGCCAACCAGCCTACCAAGCGTGGCGATTATGGCAAGCCCCTCCAAACTGGGGGGCGCCTATGTTCAGCAGTGGACGTCTTCCAGCTGAAAAGATGACGATGATGTTATTTTCTGTGCAATAAAGGTTATCTCAGGCTGTTTATGTGATTAAACGGAGAAACGAACTAATTAAGAATGTTCATTAATATATAGATAGATAGATAGAACGTTTATTTGATGCACACAAAAGACGCAACACAACATCCAAAGCACGATGAAACAATAATAATTGATTGTGATAACAAATTAACGAACTAGGTACAAAAATGCTAATATACAAAGATAAAAAAAGAAGAAAGAAGACATGATATAGTAATGATGACACTTTGTGACACAAATTAAAATTCAGAAGTAAAATAATGTGCGGTGGAGTACAAAGGTGCGGTGTGCGTCTCAAAGTTGCACCAAATGGGAGTCCAGCTCAGCATGTGTCAGGTAAATATACCGGACGCTGATATTCTGCTGGATCCCTGCAGTGACCTACGGACATCGAGCAGATGAGATCAAAACGGGAATCATTATTTTCGATGTTGTGAATAGCGGAACTTGCGGGGTGAAATTATGTAAGTACCCACAATGTTTATACAATGTATACTACGGTAAAGATAATACGGCATTTGGAGACATTCTTGTTCGATAATGCTTGTTTATTTGATAACTTGATTGTTTAAATATATAAATGTGTAATGTAATATGTAACGTGTAATATATAAATATGTAAATGAATATTCAAAATATGAGTAAATATGAGTATGTGTGAATAAATAATAATTTTGACTGGATTGAAATGTGTTTCCAGTAAATAAAAATCGGTATGTGTGTTATAACTAGTATCTATGTAACATAGATCTAACAACAATGGAATTTTCAATAATTAATACTTCATTCGTTTACAGGTGCGTGACAAAGATGCGAATTGAAAACAGGACGAATTATTAGAATTCGAAATATATATATTCAAAATATATATATTCGAATTATATAGTTTTGTTATACCGGCCACTTTGTTCCGTTACAAACTTCAAACCAAGTTTGGGTAGTTTTGGAAAATCCTTTCTTATGTACAGACGCCAGCACATCAAGGTACCCGAAACTGTCAATTTTTCCCAATCAATCTTGAACCTAATACTTTAACGTTAAAGTTGAAAATCTATTAAAGGAATTTGGCAGATTTTAGTAGCTTCAAGTGCTGACGTCTGTATTTACAGGGTTAAATTAAGTGAGTTTATAATACTTTACCCATGTGTTGAAAATTGAAATCGATGTTAACTTTTTTACTTGGACCATTCGCAAAATCAGCCCTATGATTTACTTTCAAAATAACGTGTTCCGAGTGGCCATAGAAAAAAACAACGCGAATGTTAACGTTCATTCAAAAAAGGTTAAATTGTCAATGACCTCCATCTTTTCTTGTGTCATTCAAATATAATATCACGATAAAAAATTCCTTTGTTTCTGAGCCAATACCATCCAAACGTCGACAGCCAGTTACAACGTGAAAAGGTTAAAGACAGACATAGGTATATCCCATTTACAATAATATTATATAAAATACTTATATAGGATACAACGTACAATCTACTTAAGCGAAAAAGAAAGATTGTTTTTTGCAATTTAATGAAAGGTCGGCCATCTTAATCCGCTTTGTACTATAGATTACTTTGCTATTAAAATAAAAGCGATATTAAAATCAGCTGCAGACCTCAGACGCTTAAAATATAAGACGGTAGGCAGCTTATTATTATTTCTCAGTAAAGGGATATCATTAGATAGAAGGAAAAATATACAACAGTTCTTAGAATGAAAATCTGACGTAAATTATTCTCTAAACCGATTAAGTTCAGTTTCAAAGAATACGAGTACAAAATTGAGTTTCGAATTTCACCTAACTCAAAATATAACTCTTAAAATTTATGAAATTCACCATTGTAACCTAATCATAAAAGGAAGTGCATTCAAAAGCTGACAACGTCGAAAATTCTTGTCGAATAAATCGCTGCTATACAAAATTAAATTATGAAATAAGTTTTGCTTGGGGCTTTGCCCACGTGGAGTTCGGAAATTATGTCTTGGAACGTACTTAACCAGTCAATTACCGTAATTACAGACACAATTAAAAACCATTGTGTCTGATACCAAATGTGGTTTCTCAGGGACTTAGAGGTTAACGTGGGATTAAAAGTATTCATCATAATCTACATAGCCTTTTCCCAACTATGTTGAGGTCAGTTTCAAGTCTAACCGGATGCAGCTGAATAGAAATATATTACATGCACCGATTGCCTATCTGACCTCCACAACCCAGTTAAAGGGTAATACGGGCTGCTGACGACCCGTAACGACTGTCAGAGATCCACAAATGACAGCCGATATTAACGTGCTTTCCACGGAGGGATTTTGGTATGAAAAGATGGTCACCCATCTACGAACACACCGCGGCAAGCGTAGCTTAACCTGATTGGTCGATCCGTACAGCTGTTATTATGTAATAATAGTCGCACGGATCGACGATGGGGTGCTTGTGGCTCCCCACAAGCACGCACGCCACAAGCACGAGGGATTAAAAGTGTTATCTTATACCTTTAAACGAGCAATTCTTGTATATATGTATATATATATATATATATATAATCTGAATCTCGGAAACGGCTCCAACGATTTTCATGAAATTTAGTATACAGGAGGTTTCGGAGGTGATAAATCGATCTAGCTAGGATTCATTTTTATAAAATGTCGTTTTATTCGTGTTTTCAATGATCAACTTTATCGATAATCAACTTGAACATAAACTTATTATTTTAAACACAATTTACCAAAAAATACCGAGCAAAGCTCGGTCAACCAGATATTATGTGTTAATACAGGGTAAAAGCTATCTGTCTGTCAAATTTCATTCAAATACGTACAAATTTTCACGTTTATAATATGAGAATGAATTGCAATAATAACACTGAACTATTCAAATGTTTACAAGTCACGTCTTTCAACATGTGTTTCGCAAACCACTAGAAACTTCGTATAAACTACAACATCACAACCTCCCTAGGAAATTATATTTCCACTTAAATACACACAGAAATTCAGGATGCGATGTTATCATCACAAACTCGACACGCCTGCATTCATCGTAGGTAAATATTCGCTTTTAGAAAGTGTCCGACATGTTGTCCATTTGAGTCTTAATTAAAGCGCAGTAATATTTTGGTTGTGCGACGGTATTTGACTGGTTAATTCGGTCCATTCATGAATTATTTCACTGCTCCATTGAAATTCTGATCATTTATAAATTCGTCAATTCTGTAACTGGTTGAACGTACCAAACATGGGTTTTGATTTCTCGACTAAATCACAGGAAGAATCTAGCGAATTTAAGTTCTTCTCGAGCATTATCAGCTTATAGCGTTCCGACTGCTGGGACATAGGCTCCTGTCTATGAGTGGGAGTGGGACTTAAACCACCACGTGAGACCAGTGCGGGTTGGTCTGCTCAATATTTTTTGGGTATTATAATCGAGCAATTTACAACCTAAGTACATTCACTGAGGGATAAAATTAAAGAAATAAACATAATGACAGTCATTGTCATCTACTTAGCCTTTTTCCAATTATGTTGGGGTCGGCTTCCAGTCTAACTGGATGAAGCTGAACGATAACTTATTTTTTTTGTACTAAGATATATCAAAATAAAAATTGCATGGTTATTATAACTCGAGTAAGTTTAATTTGTTAAAATGTATGCACTGGCTAAAAACTTATCCTGTATAATATTTCCCAATATTTTTCCATACACATGGACACAATAATTGATTGAGTGCATGATGAACACAATTTCCGGGGAAACGGCGCCCGCTCTCCAATATTCACATCTCACATATGTTTCGCATTGTCAGTATAAAAGTACTAGAAACGCAAATGTTTGACTATACGATGAAGGTACGACCTAAAAAAGGCGTTGTATATGGGTTTACGAACGCGCTAAAGAAACGCACCCAATATATATATTTTTTTTTCAATTAAAAAACTCATTTCGCAATGTGTATAGTCCAGAGCAGACCTTATTTCGGCCATGGCGGCAATCTCAACGGAGACTAGCCATCGGTGCGGGAGATATTATAGTGCACAAGTATGCGCCCTTATCCCCTCACTCTCATAGTCCGATGGGACGGCAATCCGAAACGACACGACCGCAGAGAGATCCGGCGCAGGACGAACGACTAAACGTGCTTTTTTATTTCGCAATGAACTGCATATTCATAACTATCGGAGAAACTAAGTGTGATTGCCACAAACATTCGATCCAAATTTGTATAGAGTACTTAGTTGTATTTCGATTCAAAAATCGTTAGTGTTAAGTAGGAATTTATTTAAATTAAAAAAATTGAACTGGTAATACATGGGTGTGATGTTATCTCCGTGATTATAAATACATTCAACCCCGCCAAGAGCACGCCATGACGGACTGTGTTTAACGAACTGATTTGGCTGCAGTGTCTGAGCGAAAATGCACGGTTCACCTACAACGAGGCCAAACGCAATTACCACTGGCATGGCTGAGATAGCTTGACATCAGCGTACATACGCATTTTGGTTATGCGTTTGTCCACCTGTTTTCACCAGTTGTTAGAAGTAAACCTTCTGCAAGTACCCCCTGTCAATTAAACCGTTTAAAAACCTCCGCCATGGCTGGTAGTGACCGTAACCATAGCTTCGTCTATATGGTTATCGATATATGGTTCCAGTCCGTTCAGACTATTTCCACCTATATTTTTGCGTAACTGTGGAAATAAAAGTGATCTTTGTTATCTTTACAATAAGGTTGCTGAAGGTTTGCTACTGTAGTGGTACAGGTAAAAAATCTGTGACTGAACTATATATAGATCTTTCGAGACCATTGTCAAAGGTGAATGTTCTCACGTCAAGTTAGCGATCGAAATATTGGTGCTGCTTATATGAGATCTTTGTGACCAGTTTTGACTGGTCTTGGTTGGCGGCTGTATCTTTCATGTCATCGATAAGAGAAGTCGAGGATTGCTTTAAAACGCCAGTTAATCAAATCAGCTTTTGGGGAAATTGTAACACTTACAATGGCAAATTCGATCTGACAGCGCATTTTGACGATTCGACATGATCCATCGCGTCATTTGCGTTGTCGAGCCCACAAATTTTTCAGTCGTCGGAAGAGATGAGGTTTCAAATCTTTTGGATTGGAATTGAGCAACTTATTTCATTGGGATGGTGTTAATGGTCAGTGGTAACCATGATAATAGCTGAAACGTTTGGGCGCATTTTAAAGTAATCTTTCTCCTTCATCATTCTGCCTATCCTTTTCCAACTGTATTGGAGCAGCTTCCAGTGTAACTGGATGCAGCAAAATGCCAGTATTTTACATGGAACGACTACCTATCTAACCTGTACTTCTCCAGTTACTAGGTAATACGATACCTCCTGGTATAAGACTAGTTGTCAGACTTTCGGACTGCTGACGACCTGTAACGACTGTCAAAGATCCACAGATGACTGGCTATACCACAATTTCGTGAGCCAAGGAGTTTGCTTTTTTGTTTAAATATGGTACAGAATGTGATTTAAAGATTATGTCTTATTTTTCAAACCAGCTTACCTGCTGCGTTTTCTCTTACAACGTATTTTCTTCTTTGCAAAAATAACAAGTATGCCTACATTCTCTAAACACTCTTGTAATGTATTTTCAGTCCTTATAAGTTCTTGTAGAACTAATATAAAGTGCAACACATAAGTTTCGCAAGTGGCACGGTATTTCGAAGTACGGAATCGAATCGCTTCAAAACTTGCGTTTGTATCAAGTTTAGCGTATCTGACACTTAGGTCACCGGTTGGGACAAGTTTGTAACACAGTAAATATCTGTAAGAGTTAGGGTGTTGAATAGTAAATTCCAGTATTTATGGGAGTCGAATACTAATTTGATCGGTTGATGTAATTTTTTTGAATACCTAAGCCAAACAACAGTAATATCAGATTTAACAATGGATTTACTGATCGGAATCTTGATCGAACTTTTGTGAACCAGGTGATGGTATTCTCGGTACGGTTGGCCTCTCTGTAACATAGAGTGGGCCATACTACTCCAAGCGGGCCCAGTGCGGATTTGTAGACGTTACATGTCTTCGAATTTACGGTTCTAGGATATGCCGGTTTCCTCTCGATGTTTTCCTTTTCCGTTTTGAGAGCAGTGGTGATGAAATAATTTACAAATAGTATGCGTACTGGAAAACGTAGCGTTAGAAGGCAACGTAGCGTTGGACCTGCTGAAGGCCGCTGGAATACGTTGGATGTGAGAAGCACAGAACAGGTCGAAGTGGTGGTGCTTGGGGGAGGCCTATGTCCAGCAGTGGTATTCTTTCGGCTGAAATGATGATGATGATGAAACTGCCTGCCTGGATTCGACCCAAAACCTACAACTCATAAGTCACGGCCGTTACCACTGCGCTACCACCGCTAGCTAGGCTTGAGGTTAAATTTTAGTACCTTATATAAAGTTTGAGCTTTGAACGAAGCCGACCCCAATACCAATACCAAGATCCCGTAGTAGGGAAAAGGCTAGGCAAATGATGATGATAGTAAATTTATAGCTTATGAAATAGTTGTGCCTATTCCAAAATCCAAAATTTGATTGCAATAAGGCTGTAGAGCCTGAGCACAGTCTAACTCACTCGGCTATATCGAAAAACGAAGATTAGACTGTCATTATGAAGGTATAGGAGGGAGTTTTCCGACCAACAAAATATCCATAAAAAATATTTAACCGGGTACCAAAGAAAACCTTAACCTTTAGACTTGCATCTAAAATATAAAAGGATTAGAGATCATTTTTCTTTGATCTTCAAAGTAAAATCAGGTAAGAAGAAACGCTCTTATATTCTGTCTGAACTAAAATAACTTGACGAAGAATAAAAAAGAGTTTCTTGGAAAATCTTAAAATAATAAAATTGAAAGCTTTTAAAGCAGTTTAAAGAGCTTTGTATATTGCTAGTGCTTTTACTTTGAACCATTATAACTAATTCTATTAGCTTCTAATCAGCTTGCAATATTTTCATAAAATGACGTCATAAATAAGATTATCTTTACCCTGTTTCAACATTCTCGAATGTATATAACAGACTCGTGGCAAAGTAATAACAGACGCACGGGTCGCTTGTCGATGTCCTTAAATGTGACCATTTGCTACCAGCATTTCCGCCGTTAGTGCCGATTGTTTTTTGTAAATCTTAAACTGTTTGGGAAGTCAGAATTCCAAGGGGCATCGTTTTACCCTATACCACCTTGCGCCGGAAAGCACGAGATTGTGGTTCCAGCAGTCTTTCATGACTCGCTACGGGTTGTCAGAAATCCGAAATTATGCAAATACTCATGTCAAGGGGCATCGTATTGGGCACGCCACAATTGCGGCGGTAAGTCCCCTCTTTGAGGAGTGGATAGAGAGGCGCCACGGCGTCCTCACCTTCCGCCTGACGCAGGTTCTCACCGGGCATGGGTGCTTCGGTGGGTTCCTGTTCAGGATAAAGCGGGAGGATACGTCCGGGTGTTTCCATTGCGAGGATCGTCTGGAGGACACGGTGGAGCATACGGTGGAGGTGTGCCCAGCCTGGGCGGGGCACCGCCGTGTCCTCGTGGAGGCGATCGGCGGCGGCGACCTCTCGCGTCCGGCCCTGGTGCGAGCCATGGTACGGAGCGAGAGGGAATGGGAAGCCGTCACCTCCTTCTGCGAAGCAGTTATGCTCGCGAAGGAGGAGGCGGGGCGCGTGAGGGAGTGGCAGTCTCTGCGCCCTCACGTCCCTAGCCGCCGCAGGAGGAGACGCCCCGGGCGTCGGGAGTCGATTGCGGACTCCCGGCCACCGTAGGCGCGAGCTTGCGGGTGGCGAGCAATGGGTAGCTCGCCGCCCGGTAAGGACCAAGCTCGGGTCGACGGCGCGCAGTGTTCCACGCGCGCCTCAAAGAGATGTCAGCAGCAGTGTAGGGGTCTACTAGGACCGATGCCTGCCAGGGTCGCGTGATTGTTCGAAAGAGATACCGTGACCCTGGCACATGGGCAACTGATGGAACACGGGTGGGTTTTAGTCAGTAAAAGTCTGACACGCCCTCCCGCTCCGCCCAGAGCGGGAAAAGTCATTTGATGATTTCCCATCCTGAAAAAAAAAAAAAAAAAAAAAAAAAAAGGGCCATCGTATGACCCAGTAATTGGGTTGTATAAGACGGATAGGCAGTCACTCTTTTAAAATACTCGTCATTTTTTACACTGAAAGCCGCCCTCAATATGATTGGGAAAGCGTTAGGCAAATAACGACCTTTAAGAGTCGAAGACTTTATTCCTAATTAATCCTTAGTACTTCTATAGTCGATACCACTTAAACACGTTTTAAAACATGGGACTCAATTCTCAAGTGAATAAGATCCATATTTTCTAAACAGTCGCGCAACATTGCCAACCACGTTCCTACAGCGTAAATCCGTCTCAAATAACTTATATTTAAATGCCAGTTTTCTAGAAATCTTTCAAGTGCATCTTTAAGGACGGATGTCGGAAAATAAGTTATGCAGGGGGGGGGGGGGCATTGAGGAAATATCGAGGATTGCATGTTCCATATTATTGTGGCATTTACACTTTACTTCACTTAGGCTCGGCATTCTGTTGACATTTAAAGAGACTTTTATTTGTACTTGAAATGTAAACCGAATGTCCGATTGTAGTACTTGTACTGCGATTCTGTAAAATTCATCGCAAACTTCACGTAAGTAATTGATGACTTACTGAAGCGAACTTGTTTTTAGAGAAAATCCACGTGGGTGGTTCTCGGTAGTGTTCGAGTTTTCACATGTTGCTACAAAGATGATTGAAATCTCACGATATCTTCGCTATTACAATCTGTCCTCATAATCAGCCAATATTGTTCCCACTGCTGGGACACAGGCCTCCTCTCGGTGAGAGGGAGTGACCCGTAATCTACCACGCGTGCCCAGAGTGGGTTGGTAGATGTTTCATGTCTTCAAATGTTTGGTTCTAGGGCATGTCGGTTTCTTCGCGATGTTTTCCTTCACTATTATGAGAGAAGTGGTGTTGACATTATTTACACAAAGTGCCAGCCTGGGTTTGAAGCCACGACCTGCAACTTGTAAGTATGGGCCGATAGCACTGGGCCACCACAACTCTATAATCAGCGTAAAATCCGTACCAACCTTTCATCATTTCAGCCGAAAGACGTCCACTGCTGGACATAGGCCTCCCCCAGGCACCGCCACCTCGACCTGTTCGGTGCCTCTCGCATCCAACGTATTCCTGCGGCCTTCACCAGGTCATCGGTCCATCTTGTGGGAGGCCTTCCAACGCTACGTCTTCCAGTACGCGGTCGCCACTCCAGAACCTTCCGACCCCATCGGCCATCTGTTCTGCGAGCAATGTGTCCTACCCACTGCCACTTAAGTTTAGCAATTCTTCGGGCTATGTCGAACCTTGGTTTTCCTACGGATCTCATCATATCTGATTCGATCACGTAGGGAAACTCCAAGCATAGCCATTTCCCTACCAACCTTATATGTCTGCAATTTATTTAATGTAGGACTGAACATGTCGTCATCCAACATACATTCAGCAATCAAAATCAAAAGTAATTTATTCAGATTACTCTAATATCTGCACTTCTCAAACGTCAAAAGTTCATAAGAAAGTCCCCCAAAACCCCACTTTCACCACTTCCTAGTGCTTTTGCTGGGAAAGAGGTGGCGCAACAAACTCTCCAGCTGTCGATTTAGTTAGAATGTAGGCAAATCTATTAACATCACGATACAGAGAATATTAAAATAAATCATTTGCCAATATCCTAGCTACAAATTAAAATTCTCAAGCTAAAACTAAAAAAATGAAATCTAAACAAAACGTATTACCAGAATAAAAGCCATCAAAGCAATAATAGATTATCGATTATTATGGATTTTCATGGATACCTATAGTACCAACACTCTTAGCTAAAGTAAGTAAAAGGAAAACCTTGTTATGATTACGTCCCACGTAATAGGGAGCGAGTCTATTGCAATCAATCGGGCACCAATCCAGAGTCCGGCCTGCTTCTGAGAAATCTCTGATGGCTCCTTTGTACTGCCCGCTTCACGTGCCATTGGGCACTAATTAATCAAGTCCTACATACATACATAGAAGAGATGACACGCCAGCAGCCTTTGTATTACATACATCTCCATGACATGGTTCTGACAGGTAAAGGGTAGTGACGTTGCATATGGTAGAGTTGAGGACTCCATGCATGTGATATGTCATTCAGTCAAGAGTTAAATTAGATTCGTTTGAAGCAATAGGTACAAGGTTTGAGACGGTGTCCTGTCAATTCCCCAAAAAATAAATTTACAAACTTGTACTTGACAATCAACGATTGGCAAAAACATGATTTGTCAATATACAACAACAAGTTTTCAAAATAATTCACTTAAGAAAATAATTATCAAATCAACTTTTTTTAATAACGTCTTATTTGACAAACTTTTTTTTTTCATTTTATCTCATAATATCTGGATGACCGAGCTTTGCTCGGTATTTTTTAGTAAATTGTGTTTAAAATAATAATTTTATGTTCAAGTTGATTATCGATAAAGTTGATTATTGAAAACACGAATAAAACGAAATTTTAAAAAATTAATCCTAGCTAGATCAATTTATCGTCCCCAAAAACCCCCTGTATACTAAATTTCATGAAAATCGTTGGAGCCGTTTCCGAGATTCAGATTATATATATACATATATACAAGAATTGCTCGTTTAAAGATGATATCTGGATGACCGAGCTTTGCTCGGTATTTTTTGGTAAATTGTGTTTAAAATAATAAGTTTATGTTCAAGTTGATTATCGATAAAGTTGGTCATTGAAAACACAAATAAAACGACATTTTATAAAAATGAATCCTTGCTAGATCGATTTATCGCCCCCGAAACCCCCTGTATACTAAATTTCATGAAAATCGTTGGAGCCGTTTCCGAGATTCAGATTATATATATATATATATATACAAGAATTGCTCGTTTAAAGGTATAAGATAACAATATTTGGAATAAAGACGTTTAGACAAATTCCTAAAGATTAAACTCTTTAAATGGGCCTTAAGATAGTTATTTAATTCAGTACCTGTTGTAATTAGTTAGTAGTGTTAAATATTACAAAAGTCTCTACTTTTTCATTAATCAATTTGGTTCTTTGGCACATGGCACATATTTTAATGTCAGAAAGGACCTTCGCTCATAGAAAAATATAAGGAAATTATTTTTAGTACGCTACCCGCAACCGAACTAGTTAGATTAGGTTAATTAATTTAAACATAAAATGGTTAGGTTAGGTTAAATCTGTGACTTCTTCCAGTAACTACTAGATTAGATACGATAAAATAAAGTTAGTAGGTTTAAAGAACTTTAGTGCTTGCCTGTAAATTATTTGACTTATATGGAAAATGTAACCATGTAGGATAACATTTCCAAAATTTGATTGCAAGCTTCAGCTTTTTCAAAATCTAATATGCAATGGCTTGGCTTTATATGAGTTATTTTATGCTCCATATTCCATAATCATTCCAAATATTGTGTCATATATATGTCTTTTTATCTTTGTACAAAGATGAAATACCACTTTGTGAAATGATCACTTTGTGACTGGCTTAGAAAATGTATTAAAAAATGTTATTTAATGTAAACACGATTTTTTCAAAGAATTTAAATATTAAATGAAAAATGTATTAATGATTAAACATCATCCGAAACATGTGTAAAGAGAAGCATTTGCACTATAAATGTTTGCAAAGATAGAAAGTGCTGTTTGTGAAATAAATAATATACGAAACGATGGTTTTAAACCAGAAAATTGTCAAATGGTGATGCAACATTCGTGAACCGTTTGAGATACATACGTTCCGATAAGAGTGTGCCTGAGAGCACTTTAGATCTGTCGTAGTTGCTCGCACTTACTCAAGACTTATAAACAGAAACTGTGAGCTGTACTAACATGATTACCTTTAATACGAATGATAACTGTCTTCCATTATTCTGAATAGCAGTTAGCAGAAATATCAGTCTGCAAACCCATCCAAAATGGCTATTTTAGATAGCTTTACGTCCAGAGGTCCTAGTCGAGTAGCAATCACGGACAAAGCGTTTTGTATTTCTGCAACGACTTACAAAATGCTTTGACACAGCTTTGATACTCGTTATACTTTCGGTAGCTTATGTCAATTCAATACATTTTTTACTTTTCTATTGTTGTTATTGTTTATAGAATGTAATTTTGTCTAGGCCCTCAGGGTTACCCGCTTCTACGTTTAAGCGAGTTACTAAAAACAACTAAATTTTTGAGGAAATGCCCATTTGATTTACCTTGGTTTCACTCGCGCAGAATTTAAAAAAAACTTCCCTATAATATTTCATTAATTAATTTGTGTTTTGTTAGGCCCATCTTTTTAACAGATTTTTTTTAATCCAGTAAAATAGATATCCAGTTTTTTTATGAAAAACATCAAAATGATGTCCCAAAGCTAATCAGATGATACTGACAAAAACTGACCGTCACGGCAATAGGATTTCATGTATATGAAATCGTTTTGTTATATGTTTCAACTGTTTGCCGCGTGTTTTAATGCACAGATATTTTATAAAATTATTTGTTTCTAACTAAATTATTGTACTTACGCTAACAATTTAATAGAAAATGTTTAATTTCATTAAGTTTCATTCCATCAGGCAAGCAATTTGTACTAATAACTAATTAAAATATTACATTTCTTGGAAGAAAACTAAACAGCAAAAACCTATTATGCAACAGGCAGATGTTCTCGGTAATGAGAGCCTGAGGGCGAAATACTCATGGAAAATAATATTATCGTAGTTCACTAGTTTCCCGCGTAATTTTGCACGGGAAAATTTAATCGCGTAAGTCGATTATAAAATACTGGGAACCCTAGAGGTTGCGCTTCCTAGCTAGGTTCAGTTCGCTCTCAGCGGCCGTAGTGTGTGGACGTGTCTACTTTTCGCTTCGAGTCCGCAGTTTTGATCAAATTGCATTCAATTTTACTAACGTCAACTATGTATAATTGTCACCAGGCACTGCTGAAGATATCTTCGGCGTACCTCAACAAGAAGATACCGAATATTCCTGATATCAAGGTTGATGGAGCTGAAGAAAAGTGGTGAGTGCCTAGACTATTAGTTTAAATTTTTATAAAATTTTCACAGTGTCCGGATAAACACACATTTTATTTATGTACTAATTATATATATTATACTAATTTCTACATTTGATTTGGAAACGCTTTACATTTTCAGATAGTGAAACTAAGTACTACTTAGAATATTTTAATAATTTGTCACTACTTCTAAAACTATTGTCTTATGCTGAATTTATTAAAGTTCATTTTATTCCTAAATTAACTTAGTTGAGATGCTTTTAAAGATGATTTGTGGTGGAACAATATTATACTTAGCAACTGACGAATTTGTTTATTTAGTGCGTACCTAAATAAGATGTGTGTCGATATTGACGGAGATTGTAGCTAGCTAATTTATCTACCTAAATAATATTACATTATTATAGGTTTTCTAAAACAACAATTGGCGTGGCCAATTATATTTTATTGTAATATTCTGAAATAAAGTTACTATAGTACATACATCAAATTTTTATTTGCTAGAAATACATACATTGTTTTGATTAGGATCTTATAACCCAAGTGACATTTTATGACTATAACAATGACTATTTTTAATGTAATACCTGTGTTCACAAATAAAGATTAATTGATTGATTGATTCTATTCTGCCGGCAAGCAAGCAAATTTTTATGAAGTTTGCAAACATTCTTGCCATGCAATGAAACACTATTTAATTCTTTTTAAATTTACATTGTAGGTAATTATTCTAAAATTATACTAACTTTAAATTTTTGTGTTCCAAAATTAAATTAAACGATAGATACGTCAATGAATTCAACAGTATAGAAATAATTATAAATGAAAACAACAATTTAAAAACCGTTACGTCAATTTTCTCTTGAACTCTATTACCATGGTTTCGTAAAGAAAAACAAAGTTGAGGAAAACTTTCGACACAATTTTCCTAGCTGTCATTTTGTTTATTTATAGTCCAATTGCGTCACGTTTCTGTACTACTGCCTTGTTCTAAGTGGTGATTGAAAGTGTTTCTGCAAATGTCCTGGGTTTGATTTCCAGGTAAGATGATTTATTTTTTATTGGGATTTTCCATTAGGATTTGTTTGATGGCCAATGGTTCAATTGTTGATGGCAACAGACTCTCCGTCTATTACTGACAAAATGGGGGTGTACTAAAGGTATACGCCTACTGTTTTGAGGAAAATAGGCATAACGATGACGAGCAGTGGTGGCCCAGTGGTAACGGCCGCAACTTACGAGTAGTAGGTCGTGAGTTCAAACCTAAACGGTGAAGGAACATCGTGAGGAAACCGGCATGTCTTAGAACCAAAAATTCGAAGACATGTGACATCTACCAACCCGTACTGGGCCCGCGTGGTGGATTTCAGTCCACTCCCTTTCACCGAAAAGAGGCCTGTGTCCCAGCAGTGGGAATATTAAAGCCTGCTGATGAGGCATAACGATATGTTATGTTACTTCAACCACACAGACGCAGGTTCAAATATTTGTTTTAGGTGGAATTCGGGCAAGTCATAGCGCGGAAGCCAATCTCGCAGCCAATGTGCCAAGCGCACCGCGCATTGCCTATATAAGCGAATGTCTGTGTCATAAATGACAACAATACCATCATCATCATCATCTTCATAATTTCAGCCATAAGATGTCCACTGCTGAACATTGGCGTCCTTCAATTTGGGGGGTTTGCCATAATCGCCACGCTTGGTTGGTAGGTTGGCGATCGCAGCATGATGGTAAAATGCATAGAGAACACTGATGCCCATTCTCTAATAAGTTCCTAACTCGCATTTTACGACCCCACGGGAAGAAATGGGATGGCATTACACGACTAGATAACTATATGACTACAAGGATAATTATGTTGGTGCCTGATTGACATTGGCGTTAAAATACTTTGCATAATTATTTTGACACTTTTGTCTAGCCGTTTGGTAGAATGTCACTAGAAATGTGTTGAAAGACATAAGATGGTGACGTTCCAATTTTGGCTACGCGCCTACTTATCGTGGTAGAAATTTATACTTGAAGTATAAATTTCTACCACGATAACTTCATTGATTTGACAGATTATAAATACCAGTCTTATGTACCCATTACTTTATTGCATCACATAAAATTTCTCTAACAACTCGCCATGTCATATTCGAACAATTTCATTTAGGAATATAAATCAATCTAAGAATCTTAAACGTTAATTTAAATTTAAAGTCAGAATCCTCATAGGTCTAGTAGTCACAATTGCTACTACTAAGCTAAGAGGTCCTGGGTTCGAGTCCCGGGTCGGACAAAGTGTTTTTTTATTATTTTTCCACTAGGAATTCACCGTAGCAGCCGGAGTCTAGATTTGTCCTTTGCATTGCAATAGGCTCGGCGTACTTGATTATAACTATCAAAAGGTATGTGCACTTTAGGTATACCACTGCCTGACTCTTTAAGAATTATAACGTATGATGTTATTTTATGTGTTAAAAGTTAGTCATACCAATAAAAAATATGAATTTCTTAAAATCGTAACAACTTATTGACGAAATTCTAGGGCATTACTATTGCTCCTCGGGATTTTAACATCAAAATAATCTATGACACTCTTATTTGATAAAACTTAATACTGATTCAGGTTTTATAGAATTACACTACTAAAACCCCTCACACATGAATAAATAATTTAACAACCCGCACCATAAGGTAGCAAAATAAGCCTATAAATGATAAATTACTTTATTTTTAGAAGTAGATTTGTATAAACACTTTTACACGTCAATAATATATTTTTTAAACTAGATGAGATCGGCGTTTCCTCTCTGACTACTCTGAGAAGAAAGGCCGAAACAAACTCAGAGGTCACTGTCTCTTTTAAAGTCCAGACATAATCTTGGTAATGTTTCTATTACTGAGACACAAAACTCTTCTCTTCGAGAGTCCATTGGTCCATTTTTTTGTTGCTGCTCCGCTCCTTTTGATCGTAGCGGGATGTTATATAGCCTTCCTCAATAAATAGGCTACCCGACACAAAAATAAGACTGGTCAACAAAAAACCAACTTTTATAAGCCCATGAAATAAGTTGAACTGATTTTAAAAGAGCATTAAAAAGCATTCACAGTGATACTATTTCTACGTCTTGGTTAGATCGGGTTTTTTGTGGATATCAATATAAAACTTAGCACCCAGTTAAAAAAAATATTTACATGAATAAATTTTAATAATTTTAAAAGTGTACAGTTAAACTAGTTTTCTTTTATAATTGAGATCTACAGCTTCTTTTCTTAACATCTAACAATAATCTGCTAGCAAAGTAAGACTCCACTTTCTTTGATATCGCCCTCCGTTCCATGCCCGCTATTTCCTAGTGGAAACGCTCACCATGCTCATCGCTAACGACTCCCATATTTTGAGGTAAAAAATCTAAATGTGAGTTCAAAATATGTATTTAGAGGGACATTTTACAGCCAATAGCGTGCAAGGCTTCAATCATATCTTTCAGAAGTTTTTTATAGTTTTGAGCTCTCACATTTCTGATGAAATTAGTAAAAACTTGCATCATAAATTTCTAAGCCTTACTCTCTTTTTTATTTAATTGACTATTAAATGTATTGTCCTTAATCAACCCTCGTATATGTCCACTATGTCAGTCCGGCTCCAGGGCCTCAAGTCTGCTATTTTTTATTAATTCGTCATTCCAACACAATCCTATTGTCATTTTGCTAAAAGTTCGTAATCTGCTAATTCATAATAGTGGATCATTGGTCGGTCAGTGGTCTCGCAATAGAATCGTGGTACAATGACATTGTCGTATTGCCATTATTATAAAACCCGTTAGTAGAAATGATTTTCTAAAAACTAGTACTAAATTTGAACATTTAATTATGCCACATTTCATTTATATATATATACACATATTATTTATTAGTGTTTTAAACAATCTGAAGTAGTAAGAAGTTCGTAAATAGCAAAAACATTGCATTTACATGTGTAACGCGGATAAATGTGAAAATAGACAACTCAATAATATTTTATCTGTTTAGCTGTCAAAGTCAAATGTGGCATTACTGCTTACGGACGTTAATCTGTTTTTATTTCTAGCGGCCGGTGTTTTGTGTGTTAATTATTTATTCAGTTTTCTCACCTTAATTTCTGCCGATGCGCTATCGTTTCGACGCGGTCTGGCCATAAGGGGAATGAGTTCTTCAATTAACCCCATTACTGAGTCCTTTTCAAGGCGAAACGTTTTTATAAATTCCGGTTCGGAAATATCAATAAAGGGGTTTGTATTCATTCTCGTCAAGCGACGGGCTCGACGACGTCTTTTGCATTCTGCCCATCTTCTTTCTTTAGCATCCACTGCGTTGGCTAGCTCGAGAATATTTGCTCGTAGTGCATACATCGTACATTTCTCCGTTCAATATTCCACAAACACAATAGCTAGCAAACACTTTTTGACAACCGAGCTATTACAATACAAGCAATGACTGCACAATGACGGTCCTATGATAAGTCACTGATCAAAGGAACTGTCAAAATTTGAGCAGATTACCGCCTAAGTCAGTCATTCATTTGTCATTATGTACGAGATTACCATTCTAAGCCATTTCTTTCAATGGAGTGTCAGTGGTTGACCATTGGAAAGTCATAATGACGCCATTATATTAGTAGATTACTAAACTTGTCAAAATCAACAATTATGAAATCAATGATAGACCATTCTGACACTATTGTAATAGCAGACTTGAGGCCCAGGACAGAGCCTCGAAACCTATCCTCCTGCAGCGAGGGGTGAAACAGGGAGACGTCATCTCTCCGAAATTGTTCACCGCTGCACTGGAGGATGTCTTCAAGGTTCTGGACTGGAAAGGGGCTGGCATCAACATCAATGGCGAGTACATCACTCACCTTCAATTTGCCGACGATATAGTAGTCATGGCTGAGACTATGGAGGACCTCAGTACAATGCTCGATGACCTCAGTAGAGCTTCCGAAAGAGTGGGTCTTAGGATGAACATGGACAAGACAAAGGTCATGTCCAATGCTCATGTGATACCCACTCCAATGAAGATCGGAAACGCTACACTCGAAGTTGTGGACGAATATGTGTACCTAGGACAGACTGTCCAGTTAGGTAGGTCCAACTTCGAGAAAGAGGTCAATCGTCGAATCCGACTCGGCTGGCAGCATTCGGGAAGCTACGCGGTATATTCTCGTCCCAATTACCGCAGTGTCTCAAGACAAAAGTCTTTGACCAGTGTGTGTTGCCAGTGATGACATATGGTACTGAGACGTGGTCGCTCACAATGGGGCTCATAAGAAGGCTCAAAGTCACCCAAAGAGCAATGGAGAGGGCTATGCTTTGAGTATTCCCTACGTGATCGAATCAGAAATGATGAGATCCGTAGGAAAACCAAGGTTACCGACATAGCCCGAAAAATTGCCAAACTTAAGTGGCAGTGGGCAGGGCACATTGCTCGCAGAACAGATGGCCGATGGGGTCGGAAGGTTCTGGAGTGGCGACCGCGTACTGGAAGACGTAGCGTTGGAAGGCCTCCCACAAGATGGACCGATGACCTGGTGAAGGCCGCAGGAATGCGTTGGATGCGAGAGGCACAGAACAGGTCGCGGTGGCGGTGCTTGGGGGAGGCCTATGTCCAGCAGTGGACGTCTTTCGGCTGAAATGATGATGATGAACCCTCGTATTTGAGGTCCAATAAAAATCCCTTCCTATAATTTTGCATCTGAATTTTTTTGCGAACTTTTCTTTACCGTATTGAAAAGCATATCTTTCGCGGTTAAGAGAAATAGGAGTTAATTTTTCATTCTTCCCTTTCGTAGTAAAATTACCGCATACGTAACAGTAATTGTCTGGATTACTTAAACAACAACGAGGCATTATATTGATGAAATACTTTGATACAAATCGATATACTTAAATGAAAACAAATAGGTATAGAAAATTCAATTAAAACAGGTAAAATTCACTTTATACACGATTCTGACCATTTTTAGCTACAGATATAACAATATACATGTTCAGTCAAAGTGCTCTGTTAGTTTGTATTTGTATATCACACTCATTAGGAGATAGTGCATTAAACAAGCAAGAATATGTTTGTGGTCGCGCGCAGCGAATACAAATTTCAACGTGCACACCATGAGCATAATCTCAAAAATTCGAGCTAAGCCAGCTGCGAAACGTATATGGTTGCTGGGTAGTTGCTGCGTACTTCATGATATTACAACTCATTTTCATTGGACAAAAACCTTGTTGACCAGTGTAATTTTTCAATTCGAACCAGTAGTTCCTGAGATTAGCGCGTTCCACCCCCCGTTTTAGGGAAGTAGAGTTTAGATAGAGATAAAAGTAGCCATGTCACTCTCCATCCTTTCAACTATCTCCACTTAAAAATCACGTCAGATCGTCGCTCCGTTTTGCCGTGAAAGACGGACAAACAGACACACACACTTTCCCATTTATGATGTTAGTATGGATTTCAACTTTTTGAGAGCAGTGGTGATGAAATTAAATACAAAAAGTTAACTGTCTACCTGGGTTCGAACTAACGACCACGTCAACTCGTAAGTCGGGGCCCATACTACTGGGTTCCTACTGTTCCCACGAAGTATAGCACGCGAGCTTAATAATCAATAATAACCCCAAAACTCATAACTTTTATGTCTAATTTAATTCAACATTTCATTACAATAATCTTCTTATTTATAATTTGTTTTTGACTGCGAATAAAAATAACTTATTGCAATTTAGACTTTGAGTGCTTAATGTTAAAGGCTTAATTACTACAACAGTGGTTGTTGGGTAGGCCCAACTGCGTTCAAAATTGTGTACATATTTCGCGGCAACTAAGGGAAAGTCAACGTATATATATAAGAATCATCGCATTCAAATTTTAGTTTATTGAAACTTAAACACTACGTGCTACGTGCGTACCTACTTTGTTTACTGAATTTGTTAAATATAGGTAATTTTTGATAAATTGTTATAAAAAATTGCCAATATTTAACAAATTTTTGAAACCGATTGTAGCTGAGACGAGTTTTCCACAAGACTTTAAACATTTCTAAAAGTCGCCTCCTACTTAAAAACATTCAGCTTTTTAATTGGCCTTCAGAACTTCTTCTTTCAGTAACGTAAAGAAACTGGAACAAATGAAAATCTCGAACCTTCAAACGTAGTTTACAGTGCCATCTATCAGAAACTGCCTTAATTAACTGCATGTGAATGTCACGTCATTATAAAGGAGCTTACACATAGGCAATTTTTCAGCGCATTTATTTAAACGCGGAGATGATTGGAAGACTTTGTGATGCAGCCAAGTCAGCACTTTATTTGTTCGCAACACTCGTTAGAATTCTATCATTTAACTGTAAAAATGCTCTAAAAAGTATGTAACAAGAAAACATTTACATCTTAAAGCACATTTTTTAAAATATTTTGGGGTTTGTTCAATTTATTTAGATACACATATATTATAAAATATTAAAATGTGTTAATTAAGCCCATTCATTCGATCCAACATGACATCTATGACATTTTTATAATTTTATATCATAACTATGTCCTTTTGAGGGCGCCATTTTATGTGACGTATCCTATAACTAGGTGACGATCAAGACGCTTCCAATGATTCCTTATTTGTCAAATTATGACCAGTAGTTTAGAAGTTATAAGGGAAAAGATGAACATACATACACACATACCTCTCTTCTTTTGTATAAAATCACTTGAGGTCAGAGTTTTATATTTCAATCCAATTGTCTTCATACCAAACTACCTCAATCATCAACCTTAAACGTTTTAGTTTAACATAACATACGAGTAGCTGTACATACTTGTGCTGCTGGGGAGTTTGTTCGGCCACTTCTTCTTCCCAGCTAAAGCACTAGGAAGTGTCGAAGGGCGGGCGTTTTGGGGGGACTGTCTTTTGTAACGTTGACGTTCAAAAAGTGGTGACTCTCAGCCTAGTTTGAATAAATGACTTTTGATTTTGATTTTTGATTTTAACATACATGGTTAAAAACGCTCTTTTTTTACCCGCGTATCAACTTCACAGTGTGAAAGGGCCTTTGTAGAATACCCTATAAATAATAGATACGATGCAAGGACGCGTCACTGCAGTTACTTTCGCAACGTTTAACCAGATGGCGCTTTTTACTATTAGTAGCATTTTCGTAGCAAGCACTACGAAATATCGTAGCACACTAAGCGTTTACTTTTATGTTTTTTGCTTGTCTCTTATTATATTGGTATGTAGAATAATTTATATTAAGCATATTAGAAATAAATTCTGTAGAAAAGGAAGAAAGGAATGGAACAATACAGGCTAGTTAGATTAGATACTAGAAATGGAATTTAAGCAAAGATGATCAACCAAAATTTCAAATACGTGACTTTGCGAACTTACACCTTATTATTCAATGATTATAAACTACTAACAGATTCCGAAGTACATTTTCTTACAATGTTATACAATAAAATAGATTAACACTATAACTATAAGACGTGTGAAGACTTGTACAATACTATAGACTGCAAAAATATTTACAAAAACCGAACATTGGGCAAAAAATCTAAATTTCTCGAATCTACAACAAATCTATCTTTTGTATGAGATGAGATCACTTGTACGCTTCTATCCGACAATATCGGGGTCACCGGTCGGCCCTGACCGTCCGAACCGTAGACGGTTCATGGCCCTTCAGCCGACGAAATTATGACATTCTTCACTTCCTTTTTAGATTTCTCTTTCGATCCGCAGTAGCGCTTTCGCAATAAATATTGTATTAATATTAGACAAAAGATTTTTGACCTGATAAGAGGCTTATTCGGCTGAACGATGGTACCAAGTTAAATATTATTTTCTTTCTTATTATTTCAACTACGAACAAACATCATTTTCAGAAGCAACCCTTCTGCATTTATTCACATAGCTTTTCTTTCTACATTTTGTTTTCAACTAACTTCCTTAAAATATTATTCTTCTTCCTGCTTGATCAATATCAAAACTTTAAGTTTTGTTCAAAGAGAATCTGGTGAAGTTTCATAGTAACTTACCTTTACTTAATATAGCAATAAACTAAGTTTTAACTAACAAGAGTTACAACTAAGTTACGAATTCTGAGGAGAGTTTTAACTTATAAATTAATTTTAATGAACTCTTGTTAAGTGATTGGTTAATTCCTACTAATATTTTAAATGTGAATGTAAGTTTCTTTGTTCCGCTAAAAATACTTAACCGATCATCATAAAACTTTGTACACATATTCTTGGAGGTATTAGAAGTAACATAGGATACTATTATTGTATTATTATAATGTTATTGTTATTTTTAACACGAACGCAGCTGCGGGCAAAAGCTAGTGGTTTCTAATTATGACAAACAAAAATCAAGAGAGCGATTAAGAAAAGGTATTAAAGGCAATGCCGTAAATACCTACATATTGGACACCTTTACTGTTCATTTTTATTGATCAATATTTAAAACTCGATGGCTCCGGTATTTCCAAGCTGACTGTTCCCTGAGAAAAAATGCCGAAACAAACTCAGAAGTTATAGTCGCTTTTAAAGTTCAAACATTATAATTTATGAATTAGTATTTTATCAGTTTTGAAGCAAGAGCAGCTTTGATCTGACCTGTCCCAACAGACAGAGACATCGTTAGGTCGACTCTATTTTAGGGAGGTCAACAACCCGTCATAAGACGCTACCAGATCTAAAGGATATTGTAAAGACCATATATAAAACCGCCAGACAGTTATAATTAAAATAAATTATCTTAATTAATTGTTCATCTTTAATAAACTAGTCTTTCCTTTTCCCAACTATGTAGGAGTCACACTCCAGTCTAACCTGATGCTGCTGACCTCCTTCATCAGTTCACCTTCAAGTTTATTTTGACATATTATTGTCAGTCATTTTACTATTAGTTAACAGCCATAAAAAATAATTAAATTATTATTTGGAGTACCTATAAATGCCAAACAATAAGATAAAAGATAATCAACTGAATAACGTACATGGTAACGCTTACCAAGCTTTCCACGCAAATGAATTCGTGGCATCATTTATATAAGCTTAGTATTTCATTTTAATATTCTACAATTCATAAAACGCTTTACACAATCCGCTGTAGGTAAATGAATATTACAAAAGTGTACAGTTTTATCCTTTTGGAAACCTTTAAAGTTACTTTTTTCAGTCAGTAACTTTTATTACAATTATTTTTGAAATACAACATTATTAAATTTGAGTAAGATTTTTCATAATGTTTGGTCTATTTAAATTCTTTCATGTCTTTTTCATTCCTTTTCTGATTTAATTAAAAATATCTCGAACGATAAAAAGAGGCCAACGCTGTCTTAAAAAATCCTTCAGCGGTCTATCTTCGAAAGAGCATTTCCAGTTGATCCACCACTTAAATGGCTCCTTATTCTAATCGTTCGGCAATTCCGATTAAAAAGAGCACAGATTGAAGTTTTCAAATTCAGTCCGGCGTCTATTTTCAAGAGGTATTTCAAAGTGTTGATATTTTAACTAGCTGCTTGGCTGTTTTGTAAGCCATTACTTAAAACGTTCGTTGATTCCACTTTGGTTCGCGTTTATATCACACTTAGCTCGATTGTATCCATCCCTCAATGTAAATGGGCTCATTCACGAAGTTACATAATTAGCCTATATTGTTCCCACTGCTGGGATACAGGCATTCTCTCGGTGAGAGGGAGAGGGCCATAATCTATCACGCGGGCTCAGTGCGGGTTGGTAGATGTCACATGTCTTCGAATTTTTGGTTCTAGGACGAAGTAATATTATTCGTTTATTAATTACGCGGAAATAGTCGTTTATAAAACTGCATTATCAGAGGTAAACACGATTGTGTGTTTGAAAACCGATCCGTAGGCAAGGTTTTTAATAGAATGAAAAAATTGTTTACTTCTTTAACTATGTTCTTTTGTTTAGTAGGTTCAATCCCAATATCTGAGAGTAGATAAACTAGACATGAAACTGCACACAAACATACGTGTGGTACAAGAAAATTGTTATTTAAACTATTCGTATTTTAACACTCATCATCATGCACCAGTTTCACTGTACAACACTATTATAAAACGTCATAATTATTTTTCACATCTCAGAAATGAATTGCTATTTTGCTACGGTAAATTGATGGAACAATTTTCATAACTCTGTGTAAACTACGGTACAGGAACCTATTAAAAACTGCAGTACGGTTCCAATCTGTATAGGAGTTCGATTATTTTAAAAGTAAACATAGTGATTGGTTCCGTATAAATTAAAATATCTGGTCATAATATTGTTTTTGCGTTTCGATTTTAAATGAAACTGTAACTGTTAGTGAAAGCTCAGGAAATGTGATTTTTTATTTTTCAATTAAATTTCAATTGTAGAACAAAATCTTAGTTTAATATTTATCAACTATCGACCTACCCCGTTTCGAAGTTTTCGTAAGTATTGTATAAATCAGTAAGTATCGTATAGATCAATTTTACCTCTTTACAATATAAGTTTACATAACATAATCAACCTATATTATACCCACTACTGAGAGACAGGCCTCCTTTCGGTGAGAGGGTGTGGGCGGGCCCCTTGCGGAGTTGAAAGTTGTCGTCGTCGGGTTCCGTCCCCTCCCCGTGCTCGTACTCGGGGACTTCAACGCCAAGAATTTGGCTTGGGGTTCCCGGTATACGGACACACGGGGCAGGATGGTGGAGGACTGGGCTCTGGAGACAAGCCTAGTCGTCCTTAACCGGGGTTCTGTCCCTACGTGCTTACGGATGCGGGGCGATTCAGTGATGGACATTTCGTTCGCCAGTCCCGCTCTGTCGCCGCAGGTCATTGACTGGCGTATAATGGAGGGGGTGGAGACGTATTCCGACCACCGGTATATCCGGTTTGACGTCTCCGCCCAGACCTCGACCGCGCCGGTCCGACAGGCCCCGGGTGGTCCGCGGTGGGCGCTTAAGAAGCTGGACCGGGAGCTTCTCCTGGAAGCCTCGATCGTGCAGGCCTGGATGTCACCACCGGACAGGCCTGCTGACATCAACGACGAGGCCGAGTGGTTCCGGGAGGCCATGTCCGAGATTTGTGACGTGGCTATGCCCCGAGTCCAGCCAGAACGGGCTTGGCGCCAGGTGTACTGGTGGTCACCGCAGCTGACGGCGTTGCGCGAAGCATGCGTTGCGGCACGATGCCGGTACACCAGGCACCGCAGGCTCCGTATCCGCCCATCGGATACGGAAGCCATTCAGGTGGAGCTATACGAGGGGTACAGAGCGGCGAAGACCGCCCTCCAAGACGAGATCCTGCGGGCCAGAGGACTGGCCCGCAAGGAGTCGCTGGAGTCTCTGAACAGGGACCCATGGGGACGGCCCTACAAGGCCGTCCGGGAGAAACTCCGCACATGGGCTCCTCCGCTGACTCAGAGTCTCCGGCCCCAGCTTGTGGAGGACGTGGTGAGTGCTCTGTTCCCTTCGCGAGGGGAACATAGCCCTCCACCCATGGCTCCGCCTCCTGCGGTGCCCGATGCGGACCACACCACCGATGACGACGACAACGCTCCAGAGGTGACCGAGGTAGAGTTGAGAGTGGCGGTACGTCGGCTAAATGCCAAAAATACCGCCCCAGGACCCGACGGCTTGCCTGGCAAAGCCTGGGTCCTGGCCTTAGAGGCTCTCGGGCCTCGACTCAGGGGGCTCCTAAGCGCATGTTTGGGGAGGGGCCAGTTCTCACTTTGTTGGAAGACGGGGAAACTGATCCTCATTAAGAAGCCGGGGCGCCCAGCGGACTCTCCGTCCGCTTACCGGCCCATCGTGCTGCTCGACGAGGTGGGCAAGCTCTTTGAAAGAGTAATTGCAGACCGCCTCGTCGGGTGGCTGGCGCGGGAGGGGCCGGATTTGGCGGACAGCCAGTTCGGTTTTCGCAAGGGGCGCTCCACAGTGGACGCCATCATGCGCGTGCGAGCCCTCACGACGGGGGATGCAGTGGCCCGGGGTGGGGTCGTCTTGAAGGTGTCTCTAGACATCGCCAACGCCATTAATACCCTGCCCTAGAGTTGCATTAGGGAGGCACTCCGGTATCACCGGATGCCGACCTACCTCTGTCGCGTAGTCGAGGCTTACTTGACGGATAGAGCCGTCATCTACCCCGGTCACCAGGGAGACTGGAACCGGCGAGAGATGTCGTGCGGTGTCCCACAGGGATCGGTCTTGGGGCCGCATCTGTGGGACATCGGGTACGACTGGGTGCTGCGCGCCGACCTCCCCAGCGGCGTCAGCGTAGTTTGCTACGCTGACGACACGCTGGTCCTGGCGCAGGGGAGGTCGTACGAAGTGGCGGCCGAACTTATGACACGCGGGGTTGCGACAATCGTCGATAGGATCCGGCAATTGGGACTCGAGGTGGCATTGCACAAGTCCGAGGCCATGGGTTTTCATGGTCCTCGGAACGCGCCACCTGCGGGTTCCCAACTCACGGTGGGAGGGGTTCACATCGGCGTCGAGTCGACGATGAAGTACCTGGGACTTGTCCTCGATAGCCGGTGGAACTTCGTCGAGCACTTTCGACGTTTGGCTCCCAGACTGGAGCGGGCTGGGGCTGCCTTAAAGCGGCTCCTGCCCAATCTGGGGGGTCCAAACGCCTCCTGCCGGAGGCTCTACACGGGGATCGTGCGGTCCATGGCCCTCTACGGGGCACCGGTGTGGGCACCCTCATTGAGGCTGCGCCCAGCGCGCCGGTTGAGTGCGGCCCGGAGGGTCATGGCCATCCGGTTGATCCGGGGATACCGCACGGTCTCCTGCGAGGCGGCGAGCCTCCTTGCCGGAGTGCCGCCATGGGATCTGGAGGCAAAGGTCCTCGCCCACATGTGGGAGTGGCGCGAGGAGGCGAAACGCCGGGGCGAAACTCCGCTGCCGCGACAAATCGCGGCACGGCGGACAGAGCTCCGGTGTGATCTCATGGCGACATGGCGGGTACGATTGTCGCAACCCAGTGCTGGGCACGCCACAATCGCGGCGGTAAGTCCCCTCTTTGAGGAGTGGATAGAGAGACGCCACGGCGTCCTCATCTTCCGCCTGACGCAGGTTCTCACCGGGCATGGGTGCTTCGGTGGGTTCCTGTTCAGGATAAAGCGGGAGGATACGCCCGGGTGTTTCCATTGTGAGGATCGTCTGGAGGACACGGTGGAGCATACGGTGGAGGTTTGCCCTGCCTGGGCGGAGCACCGCCGTGTTCTCGTGGAGGTGATCGGCGGCGGCGACCTCTCGCATCCGGCCCTGGTGCGAGCCATGGTACGGAGCGAGAGGGAATGGGAAGCCGTCACCTCCTTCTGCGAAGCAATAATGCTTGCGAAGGAGGAGGCGGGGCGCGTGAGGGAGTGGCAGTCTCAGCGCCTTCACGTTCCTAGCCGCCGCAGGAGGAGACGCCCCGGGCGTCGGGAGTCGATTGCGGACTCCCGGCCACCGTAGGCGCGAGCTTGCGGGTGGCGAGCAATGGGTAGCTCGCCGCCCGGTAAGGACCAAGCTCGGGTCGACGGCGCGTAGTGTTCCACGCGCGCCTCAAAGAGATGTCAGCAAAACTGAAGGGGTCTGCTAGGACCAATGCCTGCCGGGGTCGCGTGATTGTTCGAAAGAGATACCGTGACCCTGGCACATGGGCAATTGAAGGAACACGGGTGGGTTTTAGTCAGTAAAAGTCTGACATGCCCTCCCGCTCCACCCAGAGCGGGAGAAGTCAATTGATGATTTCCCATCCAAAAAAAAAAAAGCGTGTGGGCCGTAATCTACCACGCGGGCCCAGTGCAGGTTGGTAAAATAATTTTAAAAAGGTTCAAAGGTTAAGCTACCACGGCCGCGGTTAGTTCTTGGAGTGACCATCTTAACATACCAAAACCCCTCTGTGCCTCGGCAAACACGTTAAGCCGTTGATCCCGACTGTCGTTCGTGTATCTTTCATATTCGTTACGGGTCGTCAGAACCCCAAAAGTCTGACAACGAGTCTTACCAAAGGATATTACCCAGTAACTGAGTTGTAAAGTTCAGATAGGCAGTCACTCTTTGTAAAATACTGGTATCAGATTAGATGGTAACCTCAACACAGTTTCAGTATCTTTCCAAAATACAGATTACTCAGTGATCTAGCTAGGAGAGTAGCTATTCACCCAAGAATTCGTTGTACCATATACCTTACTAATAATGCTTACTTTTTAAGTCCCTTATACAAAACCTTTATGTACCTAAATAAATATTATTATCAGGGATGTTAGGGAGCTCCGTAACCGTAACCGAAACTATCGGATATCCGATATAAAAATTTATCCGTAACCGTAACCGAATCCGAAATAAAAGTTTCGGATAATATAGATTAGATAACACTCAATATATATTTATAATCATTTTTATTTTAAATAACTGTAATAATTACTCACAGACTGATTGTAATTCCTACCAAATGATGACATATAAATAAAACCATTTTATTAGCTATTTGTATTTTACTTTTGAAATTCCTTAAAAGTTTAATATCCGTAACCGAAATTATCCGAAACTAACGGATAATCCGAAATAATTTCACATCCGTATCCAATCCGTATCCGAAATTTCATATCCATAACATCCCTAATTATTATCATATATTATTACAGTTGGGAAAAGGCTAAGCAGACGATGATCATAGATTTCGGACTTTTTTCTCAAGTATTTCGTGTTACAAATACTATACAGCCAGATAGCTACCCTTATATTTTAAATGACCTGTCAACCGCGTGGCGCCTCTTTGTGGTTGGCTTATGTTGCTGTCTAGGCAACATGGAGGAAACAAGTTCTGTCAGTAATTTACATATCGCAAGCTACAAGGGAAAATTTAATAGAGAGATACTTAGCGGCATCTGGTTATAAATAAAACTAGAAAATGTAAAAGATGAAAATTAATTCTTTTGACCATAGTTTGTGAGTCGTATATAGCCCGCTTACTTTCGGGACCTTTTCAGTCGCAGCAGTGGGATCTTTATAGGCTGATTATGATTATGCTCACATTTTTTATTTTCACGTCTGGACACGCTACTTGCTCAACTAGTGATATGTGTTACACGGCACACGCGTTTGAAAAACATGAGGCTTTTCACGTTTTTCACGTGGGACGTCTACTTTGTCACGTGCAAACAAAAATTTAATAGTAGTCAGTTTGCAAATAACGTCCTTTAACATAATTCGATACCAGATAATTAAAATGGCTGTGCGTTCATCCTAATATTATTCCCATAACTCATTCCATATAGCCCCTGATAGCTAAACCATATTCCCTGGAAAGCTAGAGGCTGTACAACCTTGTTAAGTGTGTAGAATTCCAGTTACAACTTATCAAGTATGTAACGCCTCGGGCTATTGCAAATATGTAGGGGCAAACTGTTTACATAGCTACATATATTCTGGGTGCAAATAGTAGTATTTATTCGCATCTTGCTTGGCAATTCATCGCGTGTTCTAATTCGAAGGCTGTGTGATCCTCGGCGATATCATTTCTATTGAATAATACTGTGAATATTAGTTTCTAACCATATTGACATGTATGATATAGCGTCATTCGAATCTGCCCTTCGATATGCTTCTATGATAAGTAAGGAAAATTGTAAATTATCGGCTTTGTACAGCGCCTCTACCTATTTGTCTACATCAGTTTTAAAATGATGACTAAATTCATTCTATGTGAAATGTAATTAAATGTAACTTACGATCAATTTATGTCAAACCAGCCATTATAGTAAAATGTGCAGAGCAGAGCATGACCAGTGGAATGGGTTGCGTCTTACAAGTCGTAGGTCGTAGATTCGAACTCTGACAGGCGCTTTACTATGTGTTAGTTATTTCATCACCATTGCTCCCAGAACGGTGAAGGAAAACATTGTGAGGAAATCGGCACGTACTAAAAATCGACGACATGTGACATCTACCAACCCGCACTGAACCCGCGTGGTGGATTATGGCCCACTCCCTCTCACAGAGAGGAGCCCAGCAATTGGAACATTGAAGGCTGCTTAGTTATTGAAGTCATATGTAAATGCAGGGTCAAATAAATATATCTGAAAATACTTTAACCACGTGTCGAAATAAAAAAAAGGAAATATTTGTTTACCGCACGCCAATGGTTGATGGAATTCGTATTCCATCGAATCTCGAAAAAAGCTGGTCTCGTGACCAGCTTGCAAATATTGCAGTCAACGAGAAAACTTCAGGCAAACGCGCTATGATTCCTAGTGCTCTGTGGCAAAGTACCACAAAGCAAAGCTGTAGTGTTTGCCTCTGTTGAGAGTTACTCTGTGGCTCGACGATCATGGCAATCAGGAGACACGAAGACTACACCTTTACTGGTTTAACTGCACGTCAAAGCCAGTAAGTCAAAATGTCAAACCGGTCTTTAAAATCTATAAAGTGGAAATTGCCCTTTTCTAAGTTAATACATCAACGCTAGAGAGGTTGCTCCTTTGACAATCTTTTGTCTGATACATTGCAAAGAGCATCTGTGTCCGACGGTATTTTTGTGATAAAGGCCGCACAATGGCACTCCCTTTTGTCCGTCAAAATAGTCAAGGCGACAGCAGAGATATTGGTAAAAAAAAAATGCAAAATGGCTCTTGCATTTGAGCGTCACTATCTGCCAAAGATGACTGCATTGTAGCACGCTATTTACTTAAACTTGTGACATTCTCTCATCAAACATTACACGTAGGTGTCAAATGTAGAAATTTTCATTTTATAGTGGATATATATGTTGTTTTTTCTCCATTCTTCTCAACAGGAAACTTAGGTATCTACGTTAAGATTTGGAAATTTTCTTGTCTTTGTCAACTCTTGGACTTGAAACTTAGACAAAATCGTGCAAGTAACAATTGTCTTTGCTTTATTTTTGTTCACATAGTTTTATTGCACTTTTTGTTTTTGGCATACAGTATTTTATCTCATAAAGCGACGCGCGTTTAACTTGTGGTCAACAAATGTAGAAACAACTTGCCTTTGTGTGTGTAAGCGCATCACTTCTCGGTACCTTCTGAGACAATAGCTAAGTCGGAAGGGTGTATATGCGTGTGTAAGTTATGTGCGGACGATACTTATCTTCACGCACAAATTCACAACATTTTTGTACACTAGGCAAGTAACGTGCGCGTCGCTTCGTGACGAAAAATCACTATCTAACGACGCATGGAACGCGGGTGGCCCAAGTTTTCTACAGTTTCCGTTTACCCATTCATTATAAAGTAGCGCCACACATGTGAAACTTAAATGCTGCAGTGGTAATGGGTTCTAGATCCTAGTCTATCTATTCAATTAAAAACTGTGTTACTGAAACAGTCGGGTAGAGGAATGGAAGATCGGTCAACAAGACAATGACAAAGTTTCAAAAACTAATAGTCAAAAGAAAACTTCGTCATTATTTCTGTTGATAGAACAGCTTAGTTTAATAATTACAGAGTGTTAACTGTGTACATTATAAATAAATAATAAAAGATTTATTTCTGTAAACTTTGTAGAGACACTTTTACAATTTAATGATTTTTTTAAAACTAGACTTCGTTTCCTATCTCAATAATCTGAAAAGAAAGGCTGAAAACTCCATACATATGTGTAGACAATGTAGACTGGTAAAAACCGGCCAAGTGCGAGTCGGACTCGCGCACCGAGGGTTCCGTACAAACCTGTAGGTATTCTCGGTTTATGCATAAGGTTTATGTTTATGAAATTAAATGTTTTTTTCTAATTTTTATATTTGAGATGATTGAATGAAAGCGTATATAGTAAATTGCGGTTTACGATTTATGACGTATTAAAAAACAACTACTTACTAGATCTCGTTCAAACCAATTTTCGGTGGAAGTTTCGGTTACGTATTCATATATTTTTTTTTAGTTTTATCAGTGTCTTATTTTAGAATTTAGAAGTTACGGGGGGGGACACTCATTTTACCACTTTGGAAGTGTCTCTCGCGCAAACTATTCAGTTTAGAAAAAAAATATATATGAAACCTCAATATCATTTTTGAAGATCTATTCATAGATATCCCACACGTACGGGTTTGATGAAAAAAAATTTTGAGTTTCAGTTCTAAGTATGGAGAACCCCAAAATTTATTGTTTTTTTTTTCTATTTTAGTGTGAAAATCTTAATGCGGTTCACAGAACACATCTACTTACCAAGTTTCAACAGCATAGTTCTTATAGTTTCAGAAAAAAGTGGCTGCGACATACGAACGGACGGACAGACAGACATGACGAATCTATAAGGGTTCCGTTTTTTGCCATTTGGCAACGGAACCCTAAAAAAGGCTACTCGTAAAGGTGAATATCTGAAATTGGGGAAAATTTGAAACATTTTTTGCATCTACGTACCAACCATCCAAAAATATTGAATTCGAGTTTACCTGCACTTTATAATTGGATTACACCATGACACCGTGCATCGCTCGTAACAGAATTACCGACGATACACATGCTCACTCGAAAATCGACGCTAAAAATAGAACCACGAAAATATAAATTTTCCATCGGATATTAAAATAAACTGCTGTTTCATAGAAAAGTCAAATGTATAGATAGATATAGGAATTGTAAAAAAACAGACCGCTTTAACGAGTCTAAATCTACTGACCACCAGCGCGTTTGTTCGGCAAAAGGTTCTATATTCGATCCCTGATCTGAACAAACTGTTACTGATAATTTCTCAGAATGAATTTTGATTCTGTGTTTAGTGCCCGTGCCCAGGATAAGCTCGCTCGTATGATAATTTACCGGTTACGGCAAACTACTCCATATTTACCTCGGTAAATAAAAATACCATAATCATTAATGTATAAGTTAACTGTCATCATAATTTCAGCTGAAAGACGTCCACAGCTGGACAAAGGCTTCCCCAAATCTGGGGGTTTACCATAATCGCCACGCTTGGCAAGCGTATTGGCGATCGCAGTATGGTGGTAAAATGCATTGAGGACGCTGCTACCCATTCTGTTGTAAGTCCCTTAGTCGCCTCTTATGATACCCATCGGAAGAAATAGGATGGTCAATTCTTTGCACGGGAACTGAAAGTTAACACAAGTTTAAATTCAAACCACAACGTAGGAAAGTAGAAAATCACTTTACATCCCTTTGATAGTGAACACTGTGCGTCGAAATATAATTTCAAATTGAATTTTGCAGCACAAGTGAATGGCGCGTGGGTAAGAGCAACGTCAGTACTGGTATAATCCTATTGCACCATTTTGGAACCTTTTAACCATTCCATTTGATTTCAAAGCGGATTAAAGGCTTTAGAGTAGGTATAAAATTTTGAACCGGTAGCGGTGAAAAGCATTAACGCACACTAAAAATCCTCACTAAATTATATAAACTGCTTGCGGGCTGGATGAAAAATTTAACATACAGGTTTCGTAAATAGTTTATTTTCAATAACTTTATGCGTATAAAACAATGGGGTTCGGGACGAAGATACAAGTTTTATAAAATAGTAAAATATAGGTTTTTGATGCGCAGTTCATTTGACGGACGTCAGACGACTCCCGTCGAGAGAAGGGTGCGCGTCGCATGTTTCTGACACGTCTTCTAGAACTTTCTACAAGTTGCGCTCTTATTGGTCGAGCGGATTGTGGCGGGAGACGTTTAGATAAAATAAACATTATATTATTTTCAGACCAATGTCACATTATAACATAACGTAACATCACACATTTCCCTTAAAGGTTGGGCTGAGCTGTAACTATAGTAAACCCACTGATTTTATTGATATATTTGATGATAAGCGGCAATCAACAAATTATCTTCTACTATTAAACACTGTGCCATAGCTATTGTAAAATAAAAAAGTCAGAAAATGTACTTAGTGTTATTTCACTTTAAATAGATTATTTATTCCATAAATACATCATGGCCGCCAGGCAGCAACGACATGTTCAGATTTTGTATGTGTTGTCGGTCATATAGCAGCTTGGTATACATAGTTGAAAGGACAATAATAAGTCACAATTATGAACCTTATCGGGCACAGCAAGATCAAGTAGGAGAGAGGAGGTTTTACTGGCGCCGAAGACAGGTGCTCTTAATTTACAAATGCCATGTTAAGTTGCTTAATATAGGCGACGGTAGCAAACCCAAAGAAATTATTACAAACAAACCACACACATTAAAAGCGTCCATAATTAAAACAGAAATAAAAGAACAGATCAAAAATTCTAAGAAGCCGTGGCAGCTAAGAGATGGTCCCTACTGAAGGCGCTGGTTCACGAACATGACGTATGGATCAGCACCATTCAGCTCACCCATTTTCAAGGGAACTTAGCCTAGCCACGCCACGCTCGACTAAAATTTGTGGCTAAGTCTCAAACTCGTTGTGCCATATTGGTCGCTAGGTACTACTTATCTTTGTATTCTATTGACCCTTACCCAATATTTTGTTGCCAGGAATATGTGGAACGTCTGGCGTACTGTTCTGGAGGAGAATGAGAAGTTAGCTCGAGCCAGGCTGGCGGCTGTCGAGGTGTTCCAGCAGCAGATCGCAGACGAAGCCAAGTTCCTGCGCCAGCACAAACTGAACGTGGCTAAAAAGGTACGTGTTGTTTGTGACAGAATAAACGTAAGTTCAGGAAGGAAGAACATAGAATTCGTGATTTTTTCGTAAACTTAGTAAGTTTTTCCAGGAAAATAATTGAAATTAGATCCAATTCCATTGAATGGATCTCAATTAGTTGATGTAGAAGTGAAAATCAAGTAAGTCAGCAGGAACAGATCTTTTACAGAAGTCCACTGTTGAACATATGAAGGTTCAATAGGTATTGTAATAGAATATAACATCACCAGGAGTGTTTTGCTTATTCTGTTATAATTTATTTGTTCAAACCTGGACTGTTTGTGTAACTTTTTAGATTTTAGCTTGGAATAACGGAAACCTATTTTTTCTACCATAATTTTGATCATAAAACGTCATAATGTATTGTGAACAGTCCCGTTTGTTTTACTCCAGTTGTTTGGGCACTTCAATCGTGTATATTCTAATGGAACAAAGGTAATTTACGTTTAAAATAGCTGAGACAACTGACAATGCGGTCCTTATCTCGGAGTGTATAGGTACTCCAAAGAATATGGTAAATACTTCATTATTGACCCAAAATCTACGGGGAATGACTACTCTCATTCAAGGAGCAAGAGTCACGTTGTGCTGTGTTATTGACAAGATTGCGTAGCAACTAAGACTGGTAGACCTGCTGACCAAATCTGTATATTACAATGTACGTTTCTTCATCTACTGGGCGATTGTAGCTGCGCTACAATTTTACCTATTGCGGCTATCATAGCTTAACATTATTTATGAATGTTTTTTTTTTTATTTTGTTCCCAGTTTGATTTATAAAAATTAAATGTCTTTGACATATCTAGGGATCCTGTGGTCCTTAACTTTTTAAGACAAGAGCCGAACCCAACTCTCGATTTTAGATAGATTTGTGTGACTGGCCTGTTAGTCTAGTGGTTAGTGAGCCTGACTGTAAGATTGAGGTTGTGGGTTCGATTCCCACTCAGGACAAATATTGTGTGATGAGCACAAGCATTTGTTCTGTGTCTGGGTGTTATTTATCTATAATATGTATGTATTTAGAAATATATAAGTATATTTATCAGTTGTCTGGTTGCCATAGTACAAGCTCTGCCTAATTTGGGATCAGGCAGATCAGGATATCTATATATATATATATATATATATATATTTATCCTGCTAATGATATGGCGTCCCACATAGCCCGAAATGCATTTAATCTGACGTCCACCGGCTTTAGACGTCCGCATACCGGACGCCACTTTTTTAGTCAGTGTTACTTTGGTCCTTTTGGCTCTAGCGACCTGTACAACAAAAATTGCCGGAAGGCAAAAAATCACTGAAGCGCTTGCATTTGTATAACTAAAACTTCCGCGAAATCCCGCATCAACGGTGCGTCGCTCGTGTAGCGCGTATATCGACAGTGCGTATACTCATCTAAGACACTTTCGATAAAGCCGATTATTTGGCGTCCAATTGCGACGTTGCCAAACCGACTGTATTTGAACGGTTCGAAATATTTTATAAATGAAAACAACAAATCAGTTATACACAGTTTGCCGAAGTTGCCACATACGTATCGCTGCTTATTTGACGCTCGGTTGCAAAATAAGTATTGTGCCCTCACTTGTGAAAATCAGGTGTTGGCCATCCGTAAATTATACAGCTATTTGAAGTCGATTATATGATTTTGATTATATTATACGTTCGGAATATGCTTAGCACACCTAATAACAATACAACAATCTAATATCTAATATTTTCTTAAAATTAATTATGTTAGATCTGAAAGTCACAAAAGTAAATTGTCATTAATACGTTGAATAATACTAATTATTTTACGTAATTTTTAGGGATTGATTTTTAAAGTTTCATAAATACAGAAAACTATTTCAATTGTTTTCACCTGTCATACCTATAGGGTAACCCATCTGTCTATAATAAAATAGTAAATTTGTGTGTTTATTTCATTATTTTTCCTTGCGACTGTAGAAAAATACAAGGATGTCGAATATGGTGCGGCATGAATAGTATGTACCGTCAACTGAAGTTCGTTTATGGCTTCAAAGCTGCGCGACACATATACGGATGTCAGTTTGACGCATACTTTTCATACTGTACGATATTTGACGTCCGTATACATGAATCTATGGCAATACGTTAGAAAAATAATCGGACGTAGAATATGGTGCGGCATGAATACTATATACTGTCAACTGACGTCCATATACAACATTAATTTTTGTTTATGCGAAACCCGAAACACGGGTCTAGTATTCTTATGTAAAGAATCTATGAAAAAATTTTCAAAACTGTATCATTAATAATCACAAAGTTATAAGCTTGATAAGTTACCTGGTTGTCCACGCAAAAACATATGCAGATCACCACAAACAGCTAGTGTACGTACCATCTCCGTGTAATGGACGTTTGAATACGAGAAAGACATGATAATTTTAACATCGAAACAAAACACTAAGGCCCGCGACTTGGAAGCGTAACTAAATATTTTTGGTACAAAATATAACATGGTGTAAAAATTATTGGAATCGATTCAGTTACTGATTCTGAACAAACTATATTCAGGTTTCGCATATACTAAAAATAATCTTGTATAGCTTCAAAGCTACGCGACACTTATACGGATGTCGGTTTGACGCATACTTTTCATACTGTACGATATTTGACGTCCGTATACATGAATCTATGGCACTACGTTAGAAAAATAATCGGACGTCGAATATGGTGCGGCATGAATAGTATATACTGTCAACTGACGTCCGTATATAGCTTCAAAGCTACGCGACACTTATACGGATGTTGGTTTGACGCATACTTTTCATACTGTACGATATTTGACGTCCGTATACATGAATCTGTGGCACTACGTTAGAAAAATCAGCGGACGTCGAATATGGTGCGGCATGAATATTATATACTGTCAACTGACGTCCGTATATAGCTTCAAAGCTATGCGACACTTATACGGATGTCGATTTGATGCATACTTTTCATACTGTACGATATTTGACGTCCGTATACATGAATCTATGGCAAAACGTTAGAAAAATAATTGGACGTTGAATATGGTGCGGCATGAATAGTATACACTGTCAACTGACGTCCGTATATAGCTTCAAAGTTACGCGACACTTATACGGATGTCGGTTTGATGCATACTTTTCATACTGTACGATATTTGACGTCTGTACCTATGTATGAATCTAATAGCACTTCTTCCTTTTCCTATAAATGCATAAGCTCCCATTATGAATGTATGACCCATCGCCGTCTCAGATAACAAACATAACATCACGCCTTGTTTCCCCGAAGGGTTGGGCAGAGGTGTACCTATAGTACATCCACATTTCGCCTGTTATGTTTAAGTCCCATGTAATAGGGGGCGAGCCTATTGCCGTCTCAGATAAATAAATCATAAATCATTTTATTTGCAACCAAGTACTTAAGCCTAGCATACAAGGACACTTTTTTCTTTTTTTTGGGTGGGAAATTATCAAATAACTTTTCCCGCTCGGGGCGAAGCAAGAGGGCGTGTCAGACTCTTACTGACTAAAACCCACCCGTGTTCCTTTTGTTACCATGTTGCCGGGGGCCACGATCTCCCTTTCGGACTTCTTCGCAACCCTGGCAGGCATCAGCCCTAGTGAACCCGGTCAATTCCGCTGACATCTCTTTGAGGTGCACGTGGAACACAACGCACCGTCAACCCGGGTCTGGTCCCTATCGGATGGCGAGCTACCCATTGCTCACCGACCGCAAGCCCGCGCCTACGATGGCCGGAAATCGGCCTGCGATTCCCGATGCCCAGGGCGTCTCCTCCTGCGGCGATTAGGGGCGTGAGGGCGCGAAATTTGCCTCTCTCTCACGCATTCTGCCTCCTCCTTCGCGAGCATTACTGCCGCCCAAGTCGGACAGACCTCTACCATATGCTCCACCCTGTCCTCCAGGTGATCCACTCAATGGTGACACCCGGGCGTTTCCTCCCGCCTTATCCTGAACAGGAACCTCCCGAAATAACCGTGACCCTGCGTCAGGTGGAAGGTGAGGACGCCGCGCCGTGGCGCTTCTCTAGCCACTCCTCAAAGAGGGGACTTATCGCCGTAATTGTGGCGTGCCCAGCGCTGGGTTGCGACAATCGTACTCTCCATGACGCCATGAGATCCCACCGGAGCTCTGTCCGCTGCACCGTGATTTCTCGCGGCAGTGGAGTTAAGCCCCGGCGTAAGATATAAGGACCCTGGAAGGGTTTCGCAACGATCAGATAACTTATAATCAGGTACACTAGTGGCTCTGTGAGTTGTAGACCTCGCGAGACTGTCTTTTTTGCATAACTCAGACGACGGTGAACTTGAGTGACCTTCTTTAAGGTACCTATACAGCAAAAGAAGTAGAGAATGTATTGGTACATATGAAGCGCGGAAAATCCTCGGGACACGACGGGCTCAGTGTGGAACACTTAAAGAACGCTGTTATCCATTTGCCCAGGGTACTGGCTTTGTTGTATAATTGTTGTGTGTCGCACGCTTATCTGCCAAAGGATATGATGAAAACTATTGAAGTTTCTAATGTAAAAAATAAGACTAGTGATATATCAGATAAAGCGAACTGCAGACCAATCTCTCTCTCTTTTAAAGAATGATGTCAAGCTCCATGATGCTCAACATGGGTTCAGAGAGGGCTTATCTACGGAAACTGCAATTTTATGTATAATAAGACTGTAAAATATTATACAGGAAATCAGACTCCTGTTTTTGCCTGTTTCTTGGATACCTATGTCAAAGGCATTTGACATGGTGTTTTGTGACAAGTTATGGTCTAAATTGTGTGTGCCCAGTGAATTGATGAGTGTTTTTAAAAACTGGTACACTGGTGTAAAATGGGCAAATGGACGGTCGGATGAGTACGTGATGGAATGTGGAGTTAGACAGGGTGGATTAAGCTGTTTAATTTATATATAAATGTGCTTATTCTCGAGCTCAGCAGTTTGCATGCTGGCTGCTACATAGATGGGCTAGCATTTAATAACATTAGCTACGCTAATGACATGGCGCTGCTGAGCCCGTCTATGGCAGGTCTCAGAAAATTTAGTAAAGTTTGTGAGCGTTACGCTGAGGAGCATGGTTTTAGATATAACACGGACAAAAGTCAGTTGCTTATCGTTAAGGTGGCCAATAAAGGCGCAGAGAGATACCCTACTGTCACTTTAAATGGTGGTGTCATATGCGTATTGTAGCGGAGGATTTGAGGAACAATCTAGATCGGATCAATGAATACCGGGAGCGAAGAGCATTATCAGTGAGATTTTTTTTTTTTTTTTTTTTTTTTTTTTTTTTTTTTTTTTTTTTTTTATTTGTTTGGGACAAAAAACAGTTATACATTAGAGCATTTACAAAAACATTTATAATTCAATCGAAAAAACGTATAACCCACAATATTGTCCACGAGGTGACATCAAAGTATGAAAGCAAACGCATGTTATATAAAAAAGGGGAAAAAAAAAGAGAAGTACAAATTTAGGTGAAAACACTATATGTCGATTTGATGGAAGCGGATGACAAGAGCATCCGTGTTATGGGCGACTTGCAAGGGATTGCGTAACCATTGTTTTGAACTTAGACTTTGACAGCGCAAAAATATCAATGTCAACGAATTGTGAGTTATAGGTTTCTAAAAGTCGGCGGAGAGGGGCTCGCACCCCAGCCTTCGTTTTACATTGCGCTGTGTAGAATAATTGGGGCGCGCGCACCTCCCGCCGAATGACAGTTCTAGGTACTACGTAACACAATCTATTCGAGAGCTCAGTACAATTAAATTTGTTATTACATATACCGTGAAGCATCACAACCATGATCATTGAACGTCTGGAATCCAAGCTTAAAATCTTATAACGCTTTAGCAAATCTGCATAGGGAATCCTTGCACGGAAGCACTTGTAGTGTGTGGCACGAAGAAATTTTTTCTGAACCATTTCTATGGCTTGCTTATATTTATCATAATACGGGCACCAGATGGGTACCGCGTATTCCAACTGTGAACGGACTAGTGTTTTGTATAAAAATAGAAAAGTAGAAGGCTTTTTGAAGTCATTACAAGACCGCATAACGAAACCATACATCTGAAAGGCTTTGTTAATTATGTTATTGATATGGGTATCTAGATGTAATTTGCAATCAAGCAGTACGCCAAGATCATGTATGCACTCATTTTTTTTCAATTGTATGTCGTTCAAGGTATATGGGAAATTAATAGTATTTTTGTTTTTCGTAAAAGAAACAAAGCAACATTTAGGAAGACTAAGATGAAGTTTATTGACTAGACAGTATTGTGAAAGCCTGCATAAGTCTTCCTGGAGTAGCAAACAATCTTGAGTGTTCGCACAAGCCTTAAAGATTTTAATGTCATCGGCGTACATTAAGAATTTAGAGTTGACTATGCAGGACTTTATGTCGTTTATAAACAAGATAAAAAGCAATGGGCCCAAGACAGATCCTTGAGGCACACCTGATTCGACGACCACATAATCACCTTCGAATCCATTGATGACTACCTTTTGCGTCCTATGAAATATATATGAGGCAAACCATCTGAGTAAATTGCCTCTTATGCCATTAAAAGCGATTTTATCGAGAAGCAATTTGTGGTCCACCTTGTCAAAAGCTTTTTGAAAATCAGTGTATACAGCATCAACCTGCGCGCGCATGTCCATGTTTTCAAATAAAAATTGTGTAAAAATGATTAAATTTGTGGTAGTAGATTTGGATTTAACAAAGCCATGTTGTTCGGGTATAATAAGGTGATTCAACTGTGGAAATATGTGGCTGTGTACTAGACTCTCAAAAAGCTTAGACAAGGTGGACAAGATAGAGATGGGTCGATAATTCTCAACGTTTCTTTTGTCACCACTTTTGTGAATGGGCGTGATGAAGGCCCTCTTCCAAACACAGGGGAAAATCCCTTCCCTGAGACATTTATTGAATATTATGTGTAACGGGACGCAGATGGTTTGCGCAGTATTCTTAAAGAAAGAAGGGGGTAGGCCAACCGGACCAGCTCCTTTAGCTATGTCTAATGAGGTAATTGCCTTAAGTATGACACTATTTTCGAGGTAAATATCCGCAATGCATACAGAATTCTCGTCAAGGGTTTCTGGGGCTGTCCAGGTGTTAGGGTCAAAAGTTGAGGGCTCGTACACCGAGTTAAAAAAGGCTGAAAACAGTGAACATATCTCAGCGGGGCAGTTAGCCGTTTTATTTTTGTACTGCATGTTAGTTGGAATGCCAGAACCTTTCTTTCGGTTAGAGATGTATGTCCAGAAGTGCTTGACGTTAACAGGTATACTTTCTTCAACAGTTTGCATGTACTTGTTGTAACACTGTTCACAAAGTAGTTTGAAACGCTTACGTTGAATAGAGAACTTTTCATAATCAGATAAGTTGCGCAATTTTTTCCATCTTATCCACGCGCGTTCTTTATTTTTGAAAGTTTTAGAGATGTACCTAATAGTTTTTTACTCGTGTAGCGTTTGGACTAGTTTCACTCAAAAAGCTGTTAATGCTCTTCGTGTCCAGTGCAACAATGCATTCAGGATGCTGTTGGGGCTGCCACGCTTTTGTAGTACCACGAAGATACGCTCAGCAGTGGGCGATTACAGGCTGTGAATAATATTATATTATCAGAAAAATCTAGTTAATAGTACTCTTTGAATCTAGTCAAATTAAACTTAGAAAAACCCGTAGTAAACTCATGCTAATATTAGGGTTCCTTCGTACGATGAGGAAGAACAATTGATTCCACAGCAGTAGTAACATCTTGTATCGAAATATATCACACGAAACATTTGGAGCCACTTTTGACCCCCTCATAACTCAAAAACTATTTCACATAAACATGTCAAATTTGGCTCATATATTGAAACTTGCAAGATACATACGTGCTCTAAATTTCATAAACACATCTCAAACGGTTATTTAGATATTAACGTCCAAAAATCGCCATTTTCATCACTGACTGACCTATAGATCAAAACTCTAACCCAGTTCCAGATGACTTTGAAAGTTCAAATTTGGCATACAGATAGGTAATTAGGTGAATACAAAGGAATAAATCAAAAACTGGTAAATTTTTATCATTTTATTATAATTTTATTTGATTCTCTTAGGAACACTTATAACAAAAACCATTTTATTTTTGTTATAAATAAGTACCTACTAATAATTTATGTACAAAAAGTAATGATATCCCATCAAAAACAAAAATGTGAAATGAGAGCCAAGTTCAATATTATGATATATGCCTTGGTTGTTGACTTCAACGACAAAAGAAATGAGATCCAAATGGGTGCCAAGTTCAATGGGCAGTCCTGAAATTTATTTATAACTCATCATCATCATCATCATTTCAGTCGTAAAACGTCCACTGCTCGACATAGACCTCCCCCAATTTGGGGGGGCTTGCCATAATCGCCACGCTTGGCAGGCGGGTTGGCGATCGCAGTAAGGTGGTAAAATGCGTAGAGAACGCTGCTGCCCATTCTCTAGTAAGTCCCTTAGTCGCTTCTTACGACACCCACGGGAAGAAATGGGGTGGTGCTATTCTTTACGTCCGGGCCCACACGCACGATTTATAACTACATAAAATATAATTTCTTCTTATAAGTTAGGATAATATATTGTAGCCTAAGGTCTCACTTGGCTAGTTTTCATATACGAATTATATTATAACCTGCGCAAGTTCTAAGCCTGTTACTTGTCAGTTCTTATTTTATTATTCTAAAAATTTGGTCTTGCTGGTAGAAACTAGCCATCGAATATAATTATTCGTATATGAGAACTAGCCAAGTCAGACCTTAGGCTACAATATACACATATTATCCTAAGTTATAAGAAGAAATGATATTTTAGGTAGTTATAAATAAATTTCAGGACTGACCATTGAACTTGGCACCCATTTAGATCTCACTTCTTTTGTCGTTGAAGTCAACAACCAAGGCATATATTATAATACTAGCTTCTGCCCGCGACTTCGTACGCGGATCCTGTTGCTTATGCCAGCGACAACGGGATCGTCAAAATCGAAGATCTGAAACGTCTGACGTACAATTCTAAGGCCCGGGGACGGAAAAACAGCGGGATGAGTGAGACGATTGGAGTGGTTCCAGATCTTTCATTTTTGTATGTCAATAGGTTGCCCAAGAAATGTGTTGACTGTGGATGGTCACCGATTAGCAGTGATCTTAATATTTCTGGAGGATTTTGTAATATTTCAATATGTACTTTCCCACCTGAGCAACACATACCGTTTGTTTCTTTTTGCCATTTAACAGCTTCACAAAATGTACAATTTTGTACCACACCTCCGACGGCGGAATATGTGGCGTAGTCAATCATATGAGTGAACGTAAATGCACTCCGTTCCTTATCAACCCAAGGAAGGTCGCCATGCTCTACGGCGATATCTTGAGACACGTCCGATTCTTCAGATGATATCGACATTCTGTTCAGAGAATGTCGAAGGCGATCAGAATTCAAACGTTCGTTGCGCTCTTCTTCTGTCTCTTCATGCCGTACTCCAGCAATTTTTTCTCTCTCACTTTCTAACTGATTATGAATATTTTGTTGTGTGCGTGTTCGGGACAATGTATGATAATCTTGATCAGCAGTTAGTCGCGCATCACGTTCATCACTCGCTTCGAAAGACCTGTTAGTAGATGTGCAAATTCACTGAGAACTCAAGCGCAATTCTCTATCAGTGAACGTCTCCGACTCGAGAGACAATGCGTGACGTTCACGATCAGCGGACAGTCACACATCATGTTCCGCACTTGTCTCTAGAGACCTAGCAGCAGATGCGTAGATACGATGAGAACTCAAGCGCAATTCTCTATCAGTGAACGTCTCCAACTCGAGAGACAATGCGTGACATTCACGATCAGCGGACAGTCGCGCATCATGTTCCGCACTTGTCTCTAGAGACCTAGCAGCAGATTCGTAGATACGCTGAGAACTCAAGCGCAATTCTCCATTAGTGAACATCTCCGACTCGAGAGACAATGCGTGACGTTCACGATCAGCGGACAGTCGCGCATCATGTTCCGCACTTGTCTCTAGAGACCTAGCAGCAGATGCGTAGATACGCTGAGAACTCAAGCGCAATTCTCTATTAGTGAACGTCTCCGACTCGCGAGACAATGCATGATGTTCACGATCAGTGGACAGTCGCGCATCGTATTCTTCACTGGTCTCTAGACACCTCGATGTAGATGCATAAATACGCTGAGAACGCAAGCGAGCTTCGCGATCCGAAGATGTTTCTACGGAGCGAGTTGCAGCCTGATGTTCTCGAACAGCATCAAGTCTATCCTGACGCTCTTCGGTAGATTCTTGGGATCTTATGATCCTCAATCTTTTAGCTCCTTTGGAACGTTGGAAAAGATTTGACCTCTTTCTAGGCATGGTTATAGTTTTATTCTGAAGATACCTGATCAATTAAAATCTAAGTAACTGCTCCCCTGCGTTACCGGGTAGGCTACCGTGTCACGAAGATAAATGGAAAAGGAAATTAAACACTCAAATACCATAAGCCCGAAGGCATATTTCTACGATAAAATAAAATAATAAATGAGAGTTTTAGCCTTTAGAGTCAAATTTTCAATGATTCATAGAATTTTCATCGAAAATCAGTCCTAAACTGTTACCGCCTTCACCACGTGGAGGTACTCCCAGCTTATGTTATTTTATAATTATACAGTGAAATTAGTGATAGCTTTGATTTCCACATCAGGTGTTCCAGATCTACAATCTTTATACGTCAACAGAGAGTGCTTATCAGGTTGAACAACTCTTGCTAAGACGTCATTCCTATATACATATGTTATAGTGTAGCTTGGCTCTTAGAGTTCCACATCAGCTGTTCCAATCTTCAAATTTTATACGACAACCGAGAGTGCTCATCAAGCTAAACAACTCTTGCTAAGACGTCATTCCTATATATGTAATAGTGTAGCTGTGCTGTTGGAGTTCCACATCAGCTGTTCCAGATCTTCAAATTTTATATGACAACAGAGATTGCTCATCAGGCTGAACAATTCTTGCTAAAAAGTCATTCCTATATATGTTATAGTGTAGCTGGGCTCTTGGAGTTCCACATCAGCTGTTCCAGATCTTCAAATTTTATATGACAACAGAGAATGCTCATCAGGTTGAACAACTCTTGCTTAGACGTCATTCCTATATTTGTTATAGTGTAGCTGGGCTCTTGGAGTTCCATATCAGCTGTTTCAGATCTTAAAATTTTATACGACAACAGAGAGTGCTCATCAGGTTGAACAACTCTTGCTAAGACGTCATTCCTATATATGTTATAGTGTAGCTGGGCTGTTGGAATTCCACATCAGGTGTTCCAGATCTTCAAATTTATTCTCTTAGCAGAAAATGCTCATCACGTGAAACAATTTTTGCTATGGTACCATTTTTGTATCTCTTATAGTTTAGCTGGTCTGTTGCGGTTCTGCATCAGGTGTTCAAGTTTCTAAGAAAAATTATAGCCTATATGTTGCCCAGACTTAATACCTATAAAACAAAAAAAAAAAACATTCAAATCCGTTCAGTAGTTCCGAAGATTAGCGTGTACAAACAAACAGACAAACAGACACATTTTTTTTTTGGTTTCGTGCTCTATTACTGTTTCTAAACCCCCCTCAATTTTTTTTTAAATATATTCAATGTACAGACACAGTTTTTTTATTGTTTTATTATATGTATAGATTGAACTTGGCTCTCATTTCACATTTATGTTTTTGATGGGATTTTCATCACAGCAAAAGAGATAAAATATAGTAATTGTCGACTGAAATATATATCTTATACCTTTAAACGAGCAATTCTTGTATATGTATATATATAATCTGAATCTCGGAAACGGCTCCAACGAATTCCATGAAATTTAGTATACAGGGGGTTTCGGGGGCGATAAATCGATCTAGCTAGGATTCATTTTTATAAAATGTCGTTTTATTCGTGTTTTTAATGATCAACTTTATCGATAATCAACTTGAACATAAACTTTTTGTTTTAAACACAATTTACCAAAAAATACAGACAGAAAAATACATTCATCCAGATATTTTACTTAATGTGGAACATAACCAACAAAACAAAACGACTCTACTGAATGAAGGAGTAAGCAGAAGGGTGTGGGACATTCACATTTCAATTATAGGATCAACAGAGTACTTACTTTATGTTAACGATATGATCAACGCTGTAAATTCGGGGTCTGTATACCAATTCGCAGACGACACGTGTATTTTGGTCATTAATAAAAACATCTCTGATGCTCAAAGATCCCTACAAATTAATTTCGATCAAATGTGTAAATGGGCTCATGACGTAGGATTAGTAATCAACGCATCTAAAACAAAACCTGTTCACATACGTACATCACACAATATATGTTCCACTACACCGACAGTCATAGCACATGAACATTCTTGCCTGCATAGCTCGCCAAAGACTTGCAAATGCCCATCACTAGAAGTAGTCGATAAACACATGTATGTCGGTCTGATTGTTAATAGCGATTCTGTTGGAGTCCACACAAAGAATACGTCTGCAACAAGCTGAGCTCTATTATAGGTAAACTTAGCATCTTGGTATAAATTACCTTTTAAAACGCTAAGAATGTTATACATGGCCTTGGCAGACTCGGTTATCAACTACGGTCTCAGCAGCTATGGGAGAACTTACCATACATACTTATTAGATATTTATAAGCTACAATTACGATTATTAAAAGTAATTACACCTAAACATATAAAAAAAACTAAAATACTGCGACGGCAATCTATTTAAACACTGTAATGTTATGAACGTGTTCAATAAAGTTGAATTTTTCACCCTTGCTGAAGTCAATAGGCCCGAGCTGCTAACTGAACAAACATGACCGACATTTTTGAGATCTCTTACACTTCATAATAAATACATTCTACCAAAAGCCAACAATGTGTACGGCACGAGGGTTGCAGAATATTAAGAACCTTACTTTCTTAATAAACTTCTAGAAGACCTTCAAAAGTTATACAAAACTAGTTCGAAAAGTTATAAACCGTAATCAAAATATTTCTTTACACAAAAGTTTTCTGTAGAATTGTAATGTTATTATTTTAAACATGTTCTTTTTTAACTTGATTTTAAATTATTTTAAACTATTGTAAAATGTAAACGGCTCGCCAGCACACAGATAAACCCTGAGAGGTTTTCGTTGTATGGCAAAAACATTGTAATATAGAATAAGTATTTTGGAAAAAAAAAATCGCTATTTATGTGATTTTTCGCTATTCTCTTTATTGTATGAAATGTATTACTCCCGTAAGTTTCAATTTTGGGGCCGCTAGTGCTCGCTCCTTTGTATGCATGAATGTCTTTATATTTATTTTTTTATTATGGCGACAATTGTTGGAGTGCCACAATTAATAAATAAATCACCTACTAGCAACAGGGAAAACTGCTACATATCTAAAACTGGCATTCCAAAATGTATGCTTACTTGTAATTGAGCATTTGAGGATTACTATGCCTGGATTTAACTGACACAAATGTATTCGCTATCTCAAAAGTAACCTTGAGAGTACACCTTTTTTACAGCAAGACTTTGAGGTGTCATCCGAGCTGTAAAAGCAGTAACTAATTCGTTTTAGTAACTGCTTTTATGAGGCCGCACAGTACCATCCTCATCGATCACAATGAAGACCCGAAGAGATAACATTAAAACGACTATTTCAATCACTAATTCTATCATCATCATCATCATCATTTCAGTCGAAAGACCGGTGCTTAGGAGAGGCTTATGTCAGCTGGTGGACATAGGCTTGTAGACATAAGCCTCCTGATGACCTGTTCTGTGCTTCTCGCATCCAGTGGATTCCTGCGGCCTTCACCAGGTCTTCGGTCCATCTTGTGAGAACTAATATTAATATACAGAATTAGTGGCTGACTTATTCTGTACATTAACGCAATTACCTCACGTTTTCCCAATTTATAAAAGTTTTAACATAGTCACGTTTGCAAGTTATGAAATCAAAACTTATTTTATAAAGCTCTTTGAAAGCTTTATTCCGCAGCTTCGTTCGTGTTAAAAATAACAATAAATATAGAAAAAAAAAATCATAAAAGTACCTATCCTATGTTACTTCTAATACCTCCAAGAATATGTGTACAAAGTTTCATGTTGATCGGTTTAGTAGTTTTCGCGTGAAAGCGTAACAAACAAACTTACATTCATATTTATAATATTAGTAGGATTTATAAACCATTACACAAATAATTTTAATCAGCTCGAATTATTTCAATAGTACTTGAGTGATATGAATACTGTTCCTACAGAACATTCTTTATAAACTGTGATACAAGATTTAAGTATGCATATCGGCCTGTTATGTTTTACGTGCATCATGTTACTTATTTAAATGCAATCTCATCAATAAATGAAGAAGGTACAATATGCCTGACCAGTAGTGGTATCGTTTACATTGGCATATTATGACAATTTAAAACAGATATTCTAATGGAAATAATGGCAAAAAAAACTGTGTAGTCTCTTCCAAATATGAACGCGCAAGGAACTGAAGCGTTTGTTGTGTCATACAATATGTACTGTTTAAGGAACAACGATATCGTAAGTATAGGGCATTATGGCACTTCTATAAGTAGGAGCATCTTTTATACCTGGACTGATGGAACCAGTAAATGCTAATACCTTGATATAAAATTCATAGTTTAACCTACAAGTTCGTAGCATGAGTGCTACGCAGGAGTACTACGCCGTAGCATAAATATATGTTTCCCTGTGAAATAATTTTATTTACTCAAGTTTTGCAGATCTGCAACCCTAGCCAAGTTGCTAATCTGCAATCGTTAACGCTAGTCGAAAACTAATCAAATGTATGGGAATGAAATCATCTCAACGTTAAGTCACGTGGTTAGCAGAAGCGAATAGAAAATTCGTAGCCAGGTTCACATCGTTCAAAATGATAGAATGAATTGTTATCGTTTCTACAATGTTCAACGCTACATCCATTGTTATAATGGGTCGTTTTTCTAAAGAAATTGTAGAACGAGCGGCCGACTCAGGTGCGTCAACGTGGCTACCAACTTATCGTTTTCTACAATTGCTGACACCGAGACGTTACCAATTGGAGAACGAATTCGACACGAAACGGTTGTAACTTAGCCAGGGGGGCTGTTACTTAATCAACTCCTTGAATTTATCAGAATGTTTCAAAAAACTTCCTTTTTATTGAATTGTTTCACGCCGATAAAGTCCATACAAGAACCTGATGAAATACTGCTTGATATTGTTCGCTACCGGCAGCACACATCAATATAATTTGCGAATGATCAGAAGTTTAATTGAATACAAATTACTGACATTGATCCTGCAATATTGGTTAAATTTCGGTGACAAGTGAATTTTAATTTTAAAATACTGAAATTTCCCTTCACTTGCTAATGATTAGTGGTCTTTAACTGTCCGTTTATCCATTGATGTCCATGTCATAATATTCAATGCTGCTTACCTTCAATATCAAATCTCGGGACATCATACCATCATGAGCATAAGATAGCATACCTATATACGAGTATGCTTTGCTGCCGATGTTTTCATAACTTCACCTTTTCTAAATCATCATCATCATCATCATTTCAGCCGCATGACGTCCACTGCTGGACTTAGGCCTCCCCCAATTTGGGGGGCTTTGCCATAATCGCCACGCTTGGCAGGCGGGTTGGCGATCGCAGTATGGTGGTAAAATACATAGAGAACGCTGCTGCCCATTCTCTAGTAAGTCCCTTAGTCGCCTTTTAAGACACCCACGGGAAGAATTGGGGTGGTGTTATTCTTTACGTCCGGCACCACACGGTACCACCTTTTCTAAATAAAACACTTATTTTCAGGTAATAAAACAACGGGAAGAATAAATTAAACACATCATCATCATCAGCCTATACTGTTCCCACTGCTGGGACACAGGCCTCCTCTCAGTGAGAGGGAGTGGGCAATAATCCACCACGCGGGCCCAGTGCGGGTTGGTAGATGTCACATGTCTTCGAATTTTTGGTTCTAAGACATGCCGGTTTCCTCACGATGTTTTCCTTCACCGTTTTTGAGAGCAGTGGCGATGAAATAATTTACACAAAGTAATGCGCCTGCTTGGGTTTGAACTCACGACCTACTACTCGTAAGTCGCGGCCGTTACCACTGGGCCACCACTGCTCTCCCACGGCAATTAAACACAAAGTACATTATTTTTAACACGAATCTAATATTCCATTCTATTCTACGTGCACTACATGGTAATGTGACGTGACTATCTCCGGACAATTCTTGACGGCGGCGGTCCTGATGTTCTTCTTAGTCCTTCCAGTTTTTGGTCCTCTGTGGGACATGACCTTGGTGGTGTTGTGTTTGTAGAAATGAAAGATAATGTTGAGTAGACTTGGTTTAATCAGACTAGGATCACAGTTTCACAGAGCACGTTCAGTCGTGGTATCTCAGACGGGATCAGACATAGCAGTGTCGGACCGATGCAGAGCGGAACCATAGATTATTATCTAGTGGTGTACATACTAACTAATTACTAAATAGTGATGTTACAACATCCCCCTTGTTGAGTTCAAATTAAACCCCTGACAAACAATCAATAAGATGTACATTGACAAGTGACTCTACCTACATGACAACATGCTCTATGATACTTATAGTTATATTATAACTAGACAACATTCTTATTAATACTTAGTTACATTTAATCTAGACAACCTTCTTAATACTACTTAGTTAATAGTTAATCTATTTCGTCTATTAACCTTATTGGTGGTTTTACAATTCGACCTGACCTGGTTGTTACACTTGAGGATATATGAGATGAGGATTCTTGTAGTCTTGACTCCTGTCTGTCACCTTCCTCTCTCTCCTGCGACGAGTTGGATTGCATAGGAGGGTTTGCATAGTTTTGGGAATACTTATGTCTTAAGTGTATTCTATTTCTCCTATACTGTACACCATTGACATCCTCAACCACATACGACCTATTGTTCATCAATCTTTGTTTGACAATAGCTTGTTCCCAGTTACTTTTTGGATTTCTTTTAAAATAGACATGGTCATTGTAATGTAACATCGACATTGACTTAGTATTTTTATCATAATTCCTAGATTTGTTTTCATCATTTTTCTTGACTGACTCTTTGTAATCCTGAAATGTTACTACTTTTGGCTTTAATCTCTTATATGATACTGGAATATTGTCTCTCAAGTTTCTTGACATTAACAATTGAGCTGGTGATGACAAATTATTTTTTGGTGTATTTCTATACTGTAATAAAGCTATGTATGGATCTGTTTTGTTTTCTTTACATTTCCTTAACATGTTTTTTATTATTTTTACTGAACTTTCAGCTTGACCATTTGACTGTGAATGATATGGGCTAGTAACAACATGTTCTATGTCCCATTCTTGTAAGAAATTTTTGAAATCAATTGACTGAAAAGGAGGTCCACCATCTGACACCAGTGACAATGGTATTCCATGACGAGCAAAAATAGATTTTAAATGAGTAATTACATTTTGAGCAGTACTGTTTTTATTTAATAATGCTATCTCTATGTATTTTGAGTAATAATCTGTGACAATTAAATAAACTAAACTTTCAAAATGCATTAAATCAATACCGACTTGTTGCCATGGATATTTACATATTTCAAAATTTTGTAGTGGTTCCTTTTGATTACATGGTTTGAATTTTGCACATACAAGACATTGTTCGACTAAATTCTTAATTTCACTTGACATATTTGGCCAATACAAAGATTCTTTTGCTATTTTCAGACATTTATTTATACCTTGGTGACCTTGATGTATTTTTTCTAACATTTCTTTATACATTGACTGTGGTACTATTAATTTTGAACCTTTGAACACTAAATCTTTTATTACATGTATTTCACCTTGAATATTCCAATATGGTTTGACTAATGAACTGACATTGTTCTTGTTTTTAGGCCATCCTTCATTATAATATTTTTTTAATAATTGTAAGGTTTCATCATTTTTGGTTTCCTGTGCCAATTTTGTGCTGTATTCCTTTGTTATTGCTAAATTAGCATACATTAAATTGACATGACAAGACATTTCTGACTCATTTTCAGGTGTGTAATGGTCTTTCAAAGCTGCCCTTGACAAAGTGTCTGATATATACATTTCTTTACCTGGTACATGTATTACTTCTAAATCATACTTTTGTACAGTTAACATCATACGCTGTAATCTAGCGGGGACATCATGCAATGGCTTTTTGAATAAATAGACTAATGGCTTGTGATCAGTATGTACTGTGACTCTATTACCATATACATATTGGTGAAATTTTTCACAACCAAATTGAATTGCTAGTAGCTCTTTTTCTATCTGCGCATATCTTTCCTGGGTTTCAGTTAAAGTTTTTGAACTGTATGCTATAGGTTTGTTTTTCTGTAATATGACTGCTCCTAATGCTGATTTCGACGAATCAACTGACAAGACTAATGGAATCTTAGGATTGTAATGAGCTAAAACTGGTGAGTTTGTAATCTCATCTTTCAGTTTTTTGAGACATTGACTATAATTCTCATCCCAAGTCCAGACTGAATCTTTTTTCAAAAGATTTCTTAATATTTGTGTTTTTTCTGACAAGTTACTAATGAAAGGTCCTAAATAATTAATCATACCTAATATTCTCTGTAACTCTTTGACATTTTTTGGTGTGGGCATATTGACAATGGCTTTGACTTTTTCTTGATCTGCCCTGGCACCATCTTTACTGAAGACATAACCCAAAAAACATACTTCTGTGACTAAAAATTTACATTTTGACTTGTTAAATTTTAAATTGACTTGACGAGCTCTTTGCATGACTTTGTGTAATCTTTCATTATGAACTGACTCATTTGGTCCATAAACCAAAATATCATCTATGAATATTAAGACTCCTTCGATATCACCGAATAGATTCATCATTGAGATGTAAATATGGACTCTGACATTTTCTATTTTGACTATTTGATTTTACGTTGGATCTCTCAGATATGTGACTATTTTCATCATTGAGATGTTGATTATTTTCAGTACATCTCTCAGATACATCACCACTTTCACTGTGTGAGTGAGACTGACTATGTGTTGCTGTGTAATGACTACTTGACTGACTACTATGTGCATTATGATCCACATGATTATCTGAATGACTTTTACTCGACTTTAATTGACTGTTCAACATGCCAACAAAATATTCTTGACTACTATTATCTGAATTAAACGATTGCAACTGACTGACTTTTTTATTCTTGAGACAATATTTAGCGAAATGACCAAAAGATTTACATGACCTGCATTGAACGCCTTTAGCTGGACATTTGTAGCGATGAGACTGCCCACAGCGGCTGCATGTCTTCGAGTTGCTGATGTGGTCGCTGTTTGAAGCTGATGCTGACTTGCGACTGCTCGAAGCTGACTGGCGACTGCTCGACCTGCGACTGGAAGCTCGCTGTTGACCATCTTGTCGACTACGGTTCCTCCGACTGAGATGCATGACGTTTTCACTGGCGACACCGGTGCCTTTGACGATTTTTTCAGCATCCTGCTGAGCGATTATGAGTGTCCTCGCCAGCTCTTGCATTCTCTGATATGTCAAATCAGGTTCTTGCAGTAACCTCTGACGTACATGTGACGAATCTATATTGAGGTTTGCTATAAAAATATCTCTGATTAACGACTCCCTGAGCGTGCCAAACTCACATTCTCTGCTTTTAATTTCCAAATCCGTGAGGAATTCGTCGATGTTTTCGGATTTTTCCTGCCTACGTGTGAAGAATAGGTATCTACACATCGTCACATTTTTTCTTGGTTCAAAGAATTTGTCGAATTTGGACTTGACTTCCTGGAGTGTGCTTCCATCAATCTTTAAGTTAAATGTGTTAAATATATTGAGACCACGCTCACCAATTAAATGCAGTAGAATGGCAATTTTCCGCTTCTCGCTTGACTTGTCCAGGCCTGTGGCTAGCAAATATAGTTCCAGCTGCTGCCACCATTTTTTCCATGCCTCCGCATTATTATTTGCTGGATCCGACGAAATATGGAGTTTTTTCAGACGCGTGCTTAATGTTTGGTCATGTCCGCCATCATTGTCGTCACTCGTGGCTTGGTTCGGCATTTTCTGGACCGATCTTCTTTATTTGTTTTTTCTTACACGACTTCTGACACCATGTTGTGTTTGTAGAAATGAAAGATAATGTTGAGTAGACTTGGTTTAATCAGACTAGGATCACAGTTTCACAGAGCACGTTCAGTCGTGGTATCTCAGACGGGATCAGACATAGCAGTGTCGGACCGATGCAGAGCGGAACCATAGATTATTATCTAGTGGTGTACATACTAACTAATTACTAAATAGTGATGTTACAACACATCTCCACTTATTGGTAACATTTTGTAAACGTACCTACAGCGCAGCTTTTATGAAAAGCAATGTTTTCTCCTTAATCCAGTACTAATGATTTGTCAGTCGCTGTGTGGCAATCGCTTCATAATTAATACTCTTACTTAACTGTACCCGGTGAGACAGGAAGCCGACCCCGACATGGTTCGGAAAAGGCAGGGAGATGATGATTTGATTTCAACTACAGTGAATTGCTCCGCATAAGAGGCTCTAGGCGCCTCTTATACATATTCTGGCTTCGGCATGGCACTTGCATTCATAAGTGAATTTCCTCACAAAACCTCTGAAGAAGTTCTCGAAAGATTGGTATCCGTTACGGAACATTTGACAATAATTCCGGAGAATAGCCAAACCAATTTGGTTCCTCATTGCGCAGTCGTTCGTCTCGTGTGCACTTCAAATTGTAACTGGTTATTTAGCACCGTTTGCCCATGTTTCCCTAGCCTATAATTACCATAAAATGCATCTCTTTACCATGTGACGAATTCACACGTCCACCTTAAGGCCACGGTCACACAAACTGTTAGCGGTATTTACATTTATTTTCGCTAAACTTTTTACGAATGTCGTAAACATCGGCAGTCACTACAAAAAAGTTGATACTTTTGTCGAAAAATTACTGATCTGATTGAAAAAGAAAAAAACGTCAATTTAGCGAAAAATCTTCATCTTCTTCTGCTTCTTACAATTTATAGCATATTTCCTAGTTGGGACTTAGTTATGACAGCTTAACTGGAGCTTAAACCTTCTGCTTCCAGTATATTAAGTTTTTTGTAAGTACCTACTACCCCTAACTATAATTCTGAAGACTAAAAAGTCAAGTCTAGTTTTTTTTCTAGTGTATCACTTAGTGGTGAACCGCATGCAACACGGCTTGTTACAATAATTCATTGATAGTTTTATAAGTGGTTTCAATGTCAATCGGGGAGAGCCAAGAAATGTGCGGTAAATACTTTTTTTTCAATGTTGCAAGTTTTTCTTCATATATTTCGTTTAAAACTAGCGACAAACGCCAAAGATAGTGTTCTGTTCAGTTTTTAATCGTTCAAACTTCAAAATCCCATAGAAAAAGAACGTTCAGGTATACCTGAACGTTTCCCCCATATAGTTATCACTTTTCTATGAAAATTCTATCTTATCTATAGATAAGATAGAATTTTCATAGAAAAGTGATAACTATATGGGGGAAATTCATTATTTAAATAATATTATTGTAGTAGTCTAGGTATGAATAATCCTCGTGATTGATATTAGGTTGGTTTTCTACCAACACGTGGGCAAACTCAATTTTATTTAACCTTTTGCAAAAAATAGCCCTCCATTCCTGCTGTCCCCCCATTTTAGAGGTAATCACAACAGGTATTATAACGTTTTATGATTCTAGCACGAGAAAGTAAAGTAAATACTGTCGAAAACGTCTTTAAAGGACTGGAATCACGATGACATTAATACTACAAAATACTACCCTTGATCCCCTAAAGACACAAAAAGGGTATACAATAAACACGTTTTTCAATATCTATAAGTCACCTTATCATTAACTAACACACCTTGTTTCTTTGTCCAGTGCACAGATACCCTGGCCCAAGCTCACAAGGAGCTACAAACCACGGTGTTGGATGTTGATAAAACCAAGAAGCTATACTTCGATGAGGAGCACACTGCGCATGACGTCCGCGACAAAGCCAAAGATATTGAGGAGAAGTAAGTTTTTCAATCTTATCGTCTTTGAGACCAAGAAACACAGAAACTATGTAATATTCGCTGTTTTATTGAATTCTACCAACAAAACATAGTTTATAAATTATTGTATACAAACTGGTACTTAATTCGAACTGAAACTTCGAAATTGCAGTTATACCGACTGCCTCTAATTGGCACCCAATATTCATAATTTCCGTTTATTTGACACGGGCACCGCCGTCTAAATGCAACATACTTACATATACATATGGATATGAATAGTAAAAAAATAACGTGTATATCAGATCCAAAAAATTAAGTATGATGTATCGTGTACCTAACTTATACATATATAAAAATTACAAGATTGTTATATAACGCAAAATGTTTTCTGCATTGAATAAAGACATTTTAACTTTCAAGTTTTTCTCAAAAATTGTCGAAAATAAGCGATTTTCAAGATGTACGAGTAGTTGAACCTAAAGGATACAAGCCTCTGACCCAGTTATACAGTCTAATAAAACCCTTAATTAACCAAAGTGGTCGCGTTCATGTATGTAGAGCATGGACGTATTAATACGTCTATGATGTAGAGTAATTGTCTATTGACTAAATGACAACTGTCAAAACTTTTAAATAGCAAACGGAAACCAACCCGAAACGATCAAACCGTCACTTTTATAACGTTTTTTATTACCAAAGGTTGAAGAAGAAGAAGGGCTCCTTCTTCCAATCCATCACGTCGCTGCAGAAGAACAGCGCAAAGGTGTCCTCCCGTCGGGATCAACTCGAGGAGAAGTCTACAGGGGCTAGGAACGATTATCTTCTCAGCATCGCTGCGGCTAATGCCCACCAGGTCAGTATTGGCATAACACAGACTAATTAGGAACTGATTCTAAACGCTGCCGGCGTGGCGACTAAGCTCTTTGAAAGAGACCGTAAATCTGTGTCCCTCCCCCAGAACCGTTACTTCCTGGTGGAGCTGCAGAACTGCATGCTGAGCATGGAGGCGGCAGTTTACGAGAAAGTCTCAGAGTTCCTGACTTTTATGGGCCGCACCGAGCTGCTGACCTGCTCGGCCACACAGCACTCGTTCGGGAAGATAAGGGACCAGGCGCAGCAGCTGACCCGCGAGTACAACTTACAGTGCCTCTACCTCTACTACCCGGTGCTGAAACAACATATTCAGGTACGTTCGAAGATAATGTACCCAAATATTGCGGTTCTAAACAAATAATTAAGACTGAAAAATTTATGTCGTTGAAGGGGTTGAAATTTTACGAATTAATGCAAAATTAATTAAACAATAGTTAAACCCCGCTGTCGCTATTTTAATAACGGCAATACAACGTATATTCATTATTATCAATTGATTGAATTAGATATCGCGTTGCCTGACACTGTATAATTTTCTGCTAACGTATTCTATCAGGTATTCTTATGTCTCGGTCGTCGCATGTAGTACTAAATTAATAATTCAGATATCAATTTCCCCGTTGCAAACGCCCTCATGCATTTGCTTTGTATCAAAGGAAATATTTTACATATATAAAATAAAATCGTAAGTAAGTCAAGTGTTCATTGAATTTTTTTTAGTGTTCATAAACTTCCTCAATTTTAGCTTAAGCTTATTGTAGCTAAATTAAGTACAGGGAAGTGGTTACTGAAGATCCTCAAAACTCAAACACAAAGCATTAATTTCAATTAAACGATTTACAGGCACTTTTGTACTGTAAAAAAGTCGATCAGTTCATTTCATAATATAGATCGCTATGGAGAAGAACAGACAAAAACTCAAATGACACTCTTTTAAATCAATTTGTAATATACAAATTCCTGTGCACAATATTCGTGTAGCTTCTATATGAGAGAACTAAAGAAAAATAAATTGAAAAAATAATTCTAAAAATAAGATTAAAAATAAGCCCTGGAAGTTAGGAGATGATCAGTCTCAACCGACAGCGCCCGTTCACGAACTTGTCGCATGGATCAGCACCATCAAAGCTCAACCATTTTGTAGGGAGCCGAAGGGTCCAAGACACGCTCCACCATCAGTAAGAAATATTAGTGAGCATGAAATATTCTCAGCTCTCATGCTTTTCAAGTATACGTACATCATAAATAAAAATAAAAAAACCTGTATACTGTGGTCTTACAATTTCCATGCGACCAGAGTCGCGGGCAGAAGCTAGTATTAGAAACTAAATTGCTGTCGTTGCATAGTAATTTGTAGCAAAAGATAATAAAAGGACAAGAAAAGAGGTATATGGAAATTATATTTTATCAGGGTTCACGTGCAGTTCATTCCACAAAGACCTGTGAAGCGTCCCATGTTATTGTAGAACAACAACAGGCAACATTGTTGTTATTTGCCCAAACAAATCCCGCCGAACGATCGAAACGGCAGGCGAACTTCACAATCTGATAGCCAAATTCCAGTCTTGTTCAGTCGACACTGAGGATACTGCGCAATCTGAAGAACCCGTATCTCCTAAAGCCGCAACCTTGGTTACTCCCGCTAAGAGAACGAGGAAGACACGTCTGCGCAAGTAACACATTCGTCGTTGTTTTTGTCAATCCATTTACTGCACAACTTCTCAACTTGGCCGTTTTGCATGTTATAGTGTGTGCCAGATGTGAAAAAAATAAAAGTCGTTGACACGCACCTACCAATGTATTAAAATTACCGTTTTGACCGTGTTAGCGACACTTTCTTTACATTTTTTTTCGTACCGTTTTGAAATATTTGAATACATTGGAAGGCGAGTGTCAACGACTTTTATTTTGTTTTCATCTGGCACAGACTATAAGAATCTTCATGGGCCGGTATTTAATTAAGTAATTTATAAGCGTCTCACTGTTAATCATTTTGCTTTTCTTTTTTATTATTGCCGGTATGTACGTAAACTTTTATTTTAGTCCTAAAGATCTTTTGTCAAAATTGACAATATGACGGATGTCAATGTCAGTGTCACAGCTCCTACCCATCCATCCGCCTATGTGTCGCGTTCCATTCTACGTACAGTGCGAAGTTTTCGTGTTTTTCTGTGTTTCTGTGTAACCGTGTCTATTATTGTAATATTTCTGCCAATATACCAGCGAGTGGGGGAGGTTTTTCTCAAAGGAAATTATATAGTTAGTTAGTGTAATTTGTTTTGTATTTAGGTTATTAGTATACTTTTGTAGTTTAAATATTTATACTATTTTGATATTAATATTATAATTTTGGTATATTTATGGATGACGTAGCTGATCTTAACAACAGCTTCTTCTCGTGCTCTACATCTACTAGTTTTGTTAGTGCGGACAGTGCCTCTACCTTACCTCTTACTTTGAATGATAAAATCTCTTCTCTTCTCTCCAATGACCCTAAAAATCTGCATATTGCTCATATAAATGGTGAGAGTGTTCCTGGTCAATATTCTGAACTTCTGGCATCCTTTAGTAGTGCTCACCTAGATGCGCTTTTGATATCGGAATCCTTTTTGAAGCCTTCTCTCCCCTCTAGTCAATATTCACTCCTCGACTTCGTCTTGATCCTCAATGATGAGGCCGGCAAAGGTGGAGGAGGTATTGCTATGTATTTGCGTGTTGATTTACCTTACAGGGTGGTTAGTTCATCTCCTTCAAGGTATTCTGAGTCGGCTGAATAATTGTTTCTTGAAGTTGCTGTTCATCACACAAAAGTTTTGCTAGCAGTGGTGCTCTACAGTCCTAATCTTCACATTAACTACTTCAGTTCCCTTGATTCAACTCTCAGCGATCTTTGCCCCATGTACGAGCACGTTATTTTAATGGGTTATTTTAATACTAGCTTGATTAAAAATTACTCTCGCTTCCTTAAGCTCCTTTCACTCTTGTCTTCTTACAATCTTCAAGTTTTACCTATTTCTCCAACTCACTATTTTTCTAACTATACACCCTCTTTCCTAGATGTTATGATCGTCTCCTCTCCTAATAATATTTCTTAACATGGTCAACTTACGGCTACTTTTTCATTCCACGATCTCATTAATCGCATCCGTGTTCCCAAGCGTAAATCTCAGGTTTTATATCTCCGTAACTACAAAGGCATAAATCTGGAGGCTTTGCAGCGTGATGCCACCAACATTGATTGGATCCCTCTGATCGAGAGCGATAACATCGAGGAAAAGGTGAAATGTTTTAATGCTACCGTCCTCGCCTTATTTGATCAGCATGCCCCTATCCGACGTGTCAAAGTAAGACATAACCCAGCACCATGGATAACGCAAAAAATTAATGTGCTTATGTGTCGTAGGGATAAAGCCAAGAGCGATCATTGCGTAAACGCTGCAGTCATCTGTGTCAAGATGCTAAGAGACGCTATTTCCATGATCAACTCAAAAACCGCAATTCTTCCGATGTTTGGAAATTCCTCAAATCTGTAGGCATAGGCACATCACCTGCTAACCAGTGTAAGGATGTGAACCTTAATGATCTTAATAAACATTTCTCTCTCCTTCCCTTTTCTTTAGACCCGTCTGTCAAAGCTACGTCACTAAGGAGTCTTGCTAGTTTGCCGTTACCTCAATGTTCTCCCTTTGAGCTGAGCAATGTTACTGAGGATGACGTTAAGAAATCTATTCTTGCGATTACTTCTTCAGCACTCGGTAATGATAAATTGTGTTCAAGAATGATAACTCTTATCCTTTCCTCGTTACTTCCTGTTCTCACTCACATATTCAATGACTCATTTAGCTCTTGCTCCTTTCCGTCAGTCTGGAAACACACTCCTAAAACTAAAAACCCTACTTTATTAACCCACTTTAGACCTATTTCTATTCTTCCATTTCTCTCTAAAGTTCTTGAGCACATAGTTCATAGACAAGTATCTTTTTTCTTGGCGTCAAACTCGTTAATTTCCCCTTTCCAATCCGGTTTTCGCTTAGTTCACAGTGCTGTAACCTTCGAACTACGTCGACAAGTGAATAATCGGCATACATATTTGTCCTAGCTTCTGCCCGCGACTTCGCCCGCGTCAAATTTTCACTCCCCTGACCCTTCCCGTCGCATCGAATTGCCTGCCAATTTTCGTCCATTTTTCGTTGCTGTTCCACTCCTTTTGATCGTAGCGCGATGATATATATCCTATAGCCTTCCTCAATAAATCCAACGCAAAAATATTTTTTCAATTCGGACCAGCAGTTCCTGAGATTAACGCGTTCAATCAAACAAACTCTTCAGCTTTTTAATATTAGTATAGATTTGAACGGTATTATAGACGGCAAACGTTTTATAAGGACTTGGTGCTGGCAGCGCAAGCCCGATTTGTAAGGAAACGTGCCCATGCGCACATTATATTCCTATTTCCAAATGTCACCGTATTGTCGTTTTTAACGCATGTACAGGTCATTTGCCGGCAACAGACGAACGTATGAACTGATCCAGAAATCGGCTAGATTCTACCCTATTGTCTTACCACTTTTCTTTCCGGCTTACAGCCACAGATGAATAATATTTAGACTAAGTTCAACAAATGCTTTAAAGAACCTAATGAGACGGGATATTTTCAAGCAGTACGAGTTTGAGCCGTGTGACAACGACCCAGTTGACACGGTGACCATCGAGCACGAGTCAGTTGCGCAGACGCTGGGGCAAGAAGCTCGCCGCTGGGCCACGCGCGTCTTGCGCGAGACTTCGCTGGTGCGAGACGCCACCCGCAAGATGAACGTGTATCAAGCTATGCGAGATGCTGGGCAGAAGGTGAGGTTTCTTTGCTGTTTATTTGTTTTTTTTTTACAGCATAATATTTAAATTTTTAGGCTTGGTCAAAAGGAAAAAATGAATCTTTTACAGAGTCACTTTGTTGCCCATACGCACCTTCAGAATTATAGAAACAGTGTGTGAGTGACTCATAAAATGATAAAACTGTTATTAAAAAAGAGCTCTATATCACAATAATAGGCCTCTAATTAGGTCTGCTAGGGTCGCGAGATTTGTTCGAAAGAGTTACCGTGGCCCTGGCATATAGTCAACTGTAAGAACACGGGTGGGTTTTAGTCAGTAGAAGTTTGACACGCTCTGCCGCTCCGCCCACAGTGAGAGACGTCATTTGACGATTTCCCACCCACGAAAAAAGGCCTCTAATTAGGTCTCTATAATTCTGAAAGTGCGATATGTCTTCTTGTTGAGTGAAATTCTTGAACGCGGCTTACCGTAGTAGGAATAACGTATGTAACATCAGTGAGTTTAAATATCGAAAAATTTATTATTCTAGTTGATTGTTGTAGAAAAAAAGGTAGGTATATGAAATTAAATCTTTAACTGCCTTGAATAATTACAGGACAAATTGCAGCTCCCTACAGTTTGAAAAATCAAAATTTCTAGGTTAGTCGTTAGTACAAAAAAATAAATTATAATAAGCCATTATGATACAAGTGTGAGTACATAAGAGGAAGTCCGAAAGTGGCACCAATAACTGAAAAGTTGTCTGGAAATCGGTCGTGAAACGGAGGATTGAGGAAAATGACGTGAATATCGATGGCTATTAGAGTTGGGAGAGTCCAAAAAAACGAAGGATGGACTGTGTCAATTATGATATGGGTAGAAAGGGGGTGACTACCGAGATAACTTAACTGCATTTTAATGTAGCCAAATGCTCGGTGATGTCTTTCACTCGAGCCCGGACTCCTTTGTATTATCAATACAAGGTAGAGGATGCGCCGATGCAACGAGAGTCCCAGGTACGAGACTTAGGGGTGATCTTCACTCCGGAACTAACCTTCCGTGAGCATATCAATAAGATATGTAAGAAGGCATACAGAAACCTAGGTTTCGTACTCAGGCAGGCTCAGGGGTTTACCAACATTACGACACTCAGGGTGTTGTATGACGCACTGGTCAGAAGTCACGTTGAACACAGTGCAGTCATATGGGCTCCTCATGAGGCGAAATATAGTGTCATGTTGGAACGTGTACAAAATAAGTTCACTAGACACCTGTATTTCAAACTCTATGGGGTATATCCATTTTACCCATTGATGTACCCTACACTTTTTGTACTAGGTATGGTAGGATACAACGCATTACAGGTGCGACGGGACTTTGCGCTCGCAGCGTATGTAGTGAAGCTACTGCGTGGCCGGGCGCATAACCCGGGAGTGCTGCGGCACCTGGAACTTTGTGTGCCAGACCGGTACGTTTGGAGGCGGCGACGCCCGCCCCTGCTTGCTGTGCCTGCAGCCAGAACCAACCTACTGGCGAGAACTCCTCTCACTAGAGCCATCCGCGTGGTGAACGAGGTTCACGAGAGGGTCGATGTATTGTGGTGCAACTTGAGTGAATTCGCAAGAGTTACATTATATATAATATGTTATTTAGATGTAGGTTAAGATTTATGAATATGCAGCCCGTGATTTATCGTTAATTTTTTATAGTATGTACTTATATTAAGGATTTAGCATGTAAGGCCACGCTATCGCATTGGATCGGTGATTTGTAATGGTAGTGTAGGTAAGAATTCTGTAAATAAATAAATAAATAAATAAAAAATAACGACTAATAGAGAACTGTGGAAGAAAAAAACATGTTGCGGCGACCACAAATAAATTGGGATAAGGACAGGAGAATTATGATTATGATACAAGTTAATTTAATTTAATTTAATTGATAAGTGAGCCAAGTGGGTAATAAGCAATGCGACTTATGACAATAGAATTTTGAAAAAATTATCAGACTTGTATTGTTAATTTGCTCTTCATTCTCGACGAGAAATAAAAGAACAAAATGCAAACAAAAATATGAATTTCATATTCAAATTTTTATTTGCATGTTTTTTTTATTGATGTCGATATTTATGATAATACAATAGATGGACAAAACATATACCGAAAACGTCAACCAATATTTATGTAAAACCGTGCGCTGGTTTTATTTTAACCACGCAAACAAAACCAATGTACACCAATTACAGGTTTTTTTTAGTATATTTTTGCATGTATCGTACATCAAAATATACTAACGTATGTAATAAAGTTATTAAAACTAATAAGGCGAAATGCATTTGAATGAATACGAGTAAATACAAAATTCATGGAATCAACCGTTCCTTGTTTATGTTTGCAAGTAATGTATGCCTTCGGTAGGTACTCGTATTGATACGTTATCGCATTCTGTCCAGTAACTGAATGGTTTAGGATAGTGTGCAACCGGCATTTCTTCCCAAAAAAAAAAAAAATGCACAAAATTTTGCACAAAAATTACACTTAAGTTTATAATGTTGCGATATACAACCTGAATACCTAAGTTTTCTAACAAAAACTTTTTTCCAGAAAAGAAAACAACTTCCAAAAATAGCCTTAAAAAGTGAAAAAAAAAAAACTTTAATTTCGGAAGTCGATGGTAAAAATTTCCGAAATTGTAGGTACTTTTTACTTTGTAGTATTTTTTTGGAAAACTGTTGTTTTTTTGGAAACAGTTTTTATTAGCCACTTTTTAGTTATGGTACGTACCCCGCACTAATTCGTTTACCACTACCAGCCGGCGTAGTATTATTCTATATCTACTATATTTCTTTTGTCAGGATTCTTCTTATTAATATGCAGGTATTATATTGATGTGTTTTGGCGATGTTAAATAGTTTAGTGTCGTTATAGTTTTTCTTTGTGGATGTTAAGTAGGGATATTGAAAGAGGGCTTTAATAATTTTATTTTGGGTGATTTGAAGTTTGTGTGTGTTTGTTTTTGTTTTCGATCCCCAGACCTCAATAAGGTATTCAATATGTGACTTTACTAGTGAATTGTACACAGTATACCGATTTTTTGATGGTAGACATCTAGCTATTCCTTGTAACGCACCCGTGAGGCTTGACAACTTAGAACAAATCCTTTTAATGTGTGGCTGCCACGTTAATTGACTGTCAAGTGTTAGACCCAAATACTGTGTTTACTTTGTTTAGGACATCTCCATTTATCAACAAAGGCTTGTGGTTGTGATATTTTTTGTTCTTGGCCGAGAAAATTATGTAGTTTGTTTTGGATGTGTTATTTGTCAATAGGTTATCCAAGAACCACCTTTCCAAAATAACTAGGTCATCCTGTGTGTCTTGTATAATTGCTTCAATGGAGTTTCCGAAGTAAAATAGACTGTCATCAGCATAGAGTGTTAAATGTATGTCATTTTAATCCTAGTTCGTGTACAACTTTAACCACATATTATAAAAACAAGTTATAAAATTACTGCGATGTGCGTTTACAGTTTTATAGGTACAATACATTATGTGTTAGTGATGAAATTAAACTTAAACTAAACTGGCATGCAATAAAAAATTAAAAATACAGTTCCAACGTTAAATACTACGGAGCAATATTCAAAGTTGTTTCCCGAACAAGTTCTCTAAATTGGCCAGTTGCTAGACCAAAGATGTCAATATTTTGGATGAGATTGTTATATTGACCAGTGAGGCAACGATTTAAATGTGTACAGGTGTAATATATAATAAGTGTGTGGTTTAAATCGCTGTATTTCTTGTTAGGTGGACCCGAATGACCCCAATGGTCCCGAGCTTGAGGTTCGTTTGGATGAACTGCGTTCTAGCATCCGTCGTTCAGAGATCTCGAAGGCGAAGTATGAGTCCCGGTTGGAGTGTCTCCGTGTGAGCGGCGCTCCTGTCGACGAGTGGCTGAAGGAGGTCGACCTGCTGGCAGTGGCAGAACCCATGGCCAGGAGCAGCAGCCTGCTCAGCGTCCGCACCGACGCATCTGGTGCAGCCGTGAGTACACGAACAAAGTGTTGTGATAGTATCTCATTTTATTTATTGATAAATGATAAATGACTTTATTTCTGCAAATAGGTTCGTACAAACACTTTTACACGTCAATGATATATTTTTTTAATTAGATGAGGTCGGCATTTCCTATCTGACTACTCTGAGAAGAAACGCCGAAACAAACTCAGAGGTCACAGTCTCTTTTAAAGTCCAGACATAATCTTGATCAGATCATGTGAAGACCATGTGGATTGGTGTCTGAAGTGGTCTTTTAAGGAAAGAACACACAGCTTGAGTGGACCTGTCCAATCAGTGCACGCATTTGTCAGTAATCATGCAGCTCCACTCAGAACAAATCTATTTTCTTTAGAGTGTATTTGTTTAGTTTAGTTGGATGTGCAGCAATGCTTACTTGAAAAGTAGGTAGTTTATCGCTTTTTTTTATTTTTTAGTTTTAAGCTGTGCTGTATTATTTTTAACACGGGATGTAGGCGGTCGCGACGCGATGGTAGCCGTCGGCGATGTACTTATTAGTGATTCAATGGAGTCGGCCTACACTTTTTATAATTGTCATTTCTTTTAGAACGCCGAGTCTTGACAAAGCGAAGTATTTACTTTATTAGGTTTTATTATAATCAGTTCAGTCTAAAGATTTAAATTTATTTTATTTTTTTAACTATTGCTCGCCTGTCTTTTCGCACGTAATTTAATAAACAATGTGTATAAGAGGGGCCGACAGAGGAAATAAAGTTGCAGGTTGTAATCATTATGAGATATGAACCGTTAATTCTTGTTAGGCTATTTCGAAGAACTCTATAATTTATAAGAACTTAAAATGTTTTAATATTCGATTAAAAAGGGGCAAAGGATTCAATTTAGGCATTGTGTTTTTTATTCGTACAATATAAATTCCATTGATAAGCGCAATATCGTCTCAATGGGTATCGCGACAAAGCCGCGCGCCGCGCCGTGTAGAAGGGGCAATGCAATTTTTTTGTTATAATATATGCACGGCTTATTTTTGTTTCCTAAGTTCTAAGTTCTTGTATTTTTTTTTGCCGTATTATTATTTTCCTTTTACTGCTGGCGGTATTTTGTTGCAATTTTTATTTTCTGTTCCCTTTTTGGTTATTTTATTAAATAGATACGAAAGACTTGCAATTTTATGATTTTTACGTCTAAGCTGACAATAAGTAAGTTCGTAAAAAGAAAAATGAATAATTATGCACAAAAGTGTAAAATTAAGTATTCATTTTAATTCTCTTTTCAGATTGTGTAAATAAACAGGCTTCACATTTGAATTATTTAAGGCCCACTTGCAGAAGGAGTTAATAACAGAATTGCAATTGTATTTTATAAGTTTCGTTGATTGAAGTGCAATTTTACCAATTCAAAAGAATAAACAAGAGTGTCTGGTTACTGAATAGTAACCCGACGTTACTATTCAGTAATACAAAGTGAGTTAAACATTACTTAGCTCCGACTTGTCTAAATTCACCCAAATTAACATGCAAGTGGGCCTTACTTTTTTTTTTCTATTCGATTTTTTTAAACGTGTGCCTGTGTATCCAATTAAAGTTAATAACGTAAGTTAATAAGTTAATAGCCCACATAACAAGATATTGTTAATTGGGCTATTTATGTATAGAAAAGTGGGTTGCGTTAAAAGACTTGTCACAAGAATATGTACACGTAAAGTAAGAATGATTCAATCATCTGAGGCAAAAAATTGTTTGGATGCAACATGCTATAAAAAAAAATTTGGAATTATGCAATATAGTAGCGAATGCAGAATAAAAGAATAGACCAATATTTCCTACCAGGACCAGCCTAGCTCGGACTCATTTTACGACAGTGACAACACTGAGGGCGAGGGCACCTCTGCTTCTGCATCCGCTTCAGCTGCTGTCGCTTCTAGCAGCCACCAGCGCACCACATCAGGCTCGCAGAACGAAGACGAGCATGACGAAGATGTCGATGGTAAGTACCAGTTACATAGACCTAGGAAAACCCTACCATACAATCTTGTCATATAAAATACTTCAACGTTAAAGACATGAAATAAAACTGATTAAAAAAAAACACTACAAAGTCAAAAATAACTTTAATTTCGGAAGTCAGTGTCTTAGGATCTATATTTAAGGTTTTTAACCGACTTCAAAAAAAGGAGGAGGTTATCAATTCGACTGTATTTTTTTTTTTTATTTTTTTTTTTTATGTTTGTTACCTCATAACTTTTGACTGCGTGAACTGATTTTGATGATTCTTTTTTTATTTGAAAGCTGGTGCTCCCCGAATGGTCCCATTTTAATTTGGTTCCTTTCGGACAATGGGGTCCGTGTGAAAACCATATAAGTCTTAAATTTCCATTAAGTATTTGCGCGACAAATGAACGAATGCCGTATGTTTGTTACCTCATAACTTTTGACTGGGTGAACCGATTTTGATGATTCTTTTTTTATTTGAAAGCTGGTGCTTTCTGAATGGTCTCATTTTAATTTGGTTCTATTTGGACAATGGAGTCCATGTGAAAACCATATAAGTCTTAAAATTTCATTACGTGTTTGCGCGACAAATGAACGAATAACGCGATTAGATTAGTGCGGAGTATCTACCACAACTAAAAAGTCAAAAAATAAAAACTTTTTACAAAAAAAACAACCGACTTCCTTAAAAAAACACTACAAAGTCAAAAATAACTTTAATTTCGGAAGTCGGTGGCAAAAACCTTAAATACAGAGCCTAAGACACCGACTTTCGAAATTAAAGTTATTTTTGTTCTTTTTTGTAAAAAGTTTTTATTTTTAACTTTTTTGTTATGGTAGATAGGGGGCACTAATATAATCGTGTTATTCGTTCATTTGTCGCGCAAATACTTGATGCAAATTTAAGACTTATATGGTTTTCACATGGACCCCATTATCCGAATGGAACCAAATTAAAATGGGACCATTTGAGAAGCACCAGCTTTCAAATAAAAAAGAATCATCAAAATCGGTTCACCCAGTTAAAAGTTATGAGGTAACAACCATAAAAAATTTAAAAAAATATACAGTCGAATTGATAAACTCCTCCTTTTTAGGGTTCCGTTGCCAAATGGCAAAAAACGGAACCCTTATAGATTCGTCATATCTGTCAGTCTGTCTATCTGTCCGTCTGTCCGTCCGTATGTCACAGCCACTTTTTTCCGAAACTATAAGAGCCAGCGGCGGGGCGTAAATTTTTCTAAAAGAGAAGCCGAAGCAAAGTCGGCCTTAACTTACTGACTCATCAATAAAGAATACTTACTAACATTCTAAAATTAATATAGGAATGTAATGAATTAAATACAATTAAATTGAACACATGAAAACGAATAAAATATGCAATATTCCTCTATCCCGTTCTCGCTGACGCATTTTTCTATACCTGTCTCTGTCATAACCCGTTGTACAGCGGCTTGCTCTCGTACATATCAAGCGGTGCCACGTGACCTAAAGTGACATCATTACGGGATCGCTGTTGTATGAATTTTTAGTTCCCGATTATGACGTTTTGGCGCCGGGTTAATTTAGAACATTTCTCTTTTGTTGTAATACAAAGGTATAAATAACCTTTTTTGTTGTTTGAATGTTATGGTGAATTAAATACCCGTAGTGTAACTATATTTATTGACAATAGTAGCCACTATTTACATACTATTGTATTTTTAATAGTGATAGAGTTACCAATGCGAATCCCCGAAGGCAAGCCGGTAGGAATCGTGTTATATGATGCCTTCGCCACGAGCTATTCTGTTGAAACTTGGTATGTAGATGTATTTTGTGAACCGCGTTAAGATTTTTATACTAAAATAGAAAAAAAACTATAAATTTTGGGGTTCCCCATACATAGAACTGAAACTAAAAAAAAATTTTCATCAACCCCATACGTGTGGGGTATCTATGAATAGGTCTTCAAAAATGGTATTGAGGTTTCTAATATCATTTTTGTTCGAGAGACACTTCCAAAGTGGAAAAATGTGTCACCCCCGTAACTTCTAAAATAAGAGAATGATAAAACTAAAAAAAATATATGATGTACATGTAAACTACCACCGAAAATTAGTTTGAACGAAATCTAGTAGTTTTTTTTTAAAACGTCATAAATCGTAAACCGCAATTTACTTTTCATTCAATCAACCGAAATATAAAAATTAAAAAAAAAACATTTATTTTCATAAACATGAACCTTATGCATAAACCGAGAATACCTACAGGTTTGTACGGAACCCTCGGTGCGCGAGTCCGACTCGCACTTGGCCGGTTTTTTGAAGTCGATTAAAAAGTGCGTCTTATCGTGACAAAGTCCCACCAGCGTCAACGTTTTCGTAAGGTGATTTAAGTAGGTATTATCGACAAAAGATTCGATATCTGTATTCAAACAAAATATTTTTTTTTTAAATATTATTTTAATTAATTGTTATTTTGCGTAACATTTGGTTTTAACTTGACGCGGTCGGATTTTACAGACTTACCTGCTCAGTATAAAATTATTTACTTGCAGTTTAGTTATTTGTTTTTTGGTTTCGGTAGATGCATTCACTTGTATTTAGAGCTGAAAATATCGATAATAATGCGACTTGTGGATATCGCAGGTAATAATGAAGATATTTAAAAATGAACGAGGTAAAATTGTGGATGTATTTAGCTACAAACTTATTATATGAAATATTAGTTAACTCATTTTTTAGGTTTATAGCGGAGCTACAAATTAATTTTCAACATTTTTCATGGATGTTTCCTTAGCTTTGCTGGAGGAAGATCGCATGCGCATCGAACAACTCACCGTGGGTTGGGATGACCCCACTCAAGTGACCTGGGACGAGGAAGCTGCCGGGGCCGAAGCCGTGGTTGTGCCCCCGGCTCCGCTATATAAATGCACAGCACTTTACTCTTACACGGTAAGTATGCCGGGAAAAGCTGTAAAAAAAAATATGATCATATACATTTCGGATTATAGCTCTAGGGACCGCACAAGCGGTTAAATAAGTTCCATTAAAATATGCTCCTGAAGATCAATTCTTGTATTTTAAAATCGTAAATGTCTAATCACAATCAAATCTCAGGGACACAAACATTGTAACAAATGTAGGAGTATTTAAGGAGCTTTTGTCAGACTGTGATTAGGATGCAACCGTGCTTGAAAATATTGGAATTGCCCTCTAATATTATACACCGCTTTAAACTAGGGACAAATCTACGCAGAAAAACACGCTGAATTTCCTCTCCACCTGTTACTGAATTGTAAAATTGTGAAGGGCGGGCGTTTTGGGGGGACTGTCTGTTGTAACTTTGACGTTCAAAATGTGCTGACTCTCAGACTATTTTGAATAAATGACTTTAGATTTTGAAGAAAAACAGGGATTTTAACTGGTGAGTGAACAATAACACATGCGAATATCACGTTTTTCAAACAGATTTGTCTCTAGGCCTTTGATGCTAAATATGTTGTTTCTCATTTAATTTTAGAATCTCTTACTCGATACATATTTTTGTGAATTAAAGAATGAAATAAAGTTTTAACTCAGAAAACAAAAAAAAAAAACAAAGAGAAAAAAAAAACAAGTTTATCTCGTCTTTAAATTATATTTTTTTCCTGTAACTTCTAACAAGGTTTGTTTCAAATTGTGACCCTGTCAGGGTACTTCATCATTTCATAAAATTTCATTGTTAATTTAATTTATAAGTAAACCTAGTACCTACTTTTAGCAGTTATTAAATGAGGAGTCAGTTAGGCGAATGATGTATGTACGTTCATTGTAATACCAACATACATTGTAAAACAAAAGATGATGTTGAAATTGTATTATTAAAGTGTTAGGATTTGCTACTGTTACTTTTTTCATTACCTACCCAACGAAATAAATAAATGATTTAAATGTACATACCAGTAACAAATAAAGCAAATTTTATCCATCGAATTGAAAAACTACGAGAATTATCCTCCTTCTGTCCCTTCAGATTTCTGCAAAGGGTGCAAGTGTTCAGAAGGGTTGACGAGTGCATTACACTGACGTAAATACATCAAATGACGTGCATTGCATGTGACGTACCCGATAAATCCATCAGTCGAGCTCATGAGGGAGTGTTGCTCGAGTATGGTGGATTGACCCTCACATCACTACCAGCAGGATTATTTTCCCGTCTACCTATTCTACCATAACAGTAGCTTTCGTAGGTCCTATAAGGAATGCGTCATCATGATTGGAAACTATACTCGCTAACTTATGCAGACTTGAAATTAAGCGAGCTGGCAATCTGTGAATCATACAAGTCGACATTGCAGGACCTTTGACTTAAATAAACGTACCCCTGAGTTATGTCTACTGTAGTACACGTAGCGCCGTATATACTGCAGACCAACAGACACTTAGCGAGTGCTTAAGACTTGAAAAGGGAAGGAGTAAATAGGTTAATTAAGTTCTACGTAAAAGTGGGAGATATAACAAACTATACATGATAAAACGGCACAAATTTGCAGCGTAACAGGAGGACTGGCCTTTGGTTACATTACATTACAACATTGGTTATTGGTTCTATATTACAACAATTGTCAAAATGTCGTAGCCCCACCACAGAAATCCATACGAACTGTTTTTGGGAAAATCCTCTCCGCTCTCCTACAATTCCTACTTTTCATCGCAACTCCATCTCTAAATCTATTATGTAGTGACTAGGTACTGATTATTTTACTGGAATGGTATTCGTAAGTTACCAATTGTGTACGTAATCTATCTGCCACTATATTACTGCATAGACTTTTGTCCTACAGTATGACAATACAGGCTATTTAGTAAGTGAAACAAAGAGCACTCCGTTAGACGGTTACGTCAAATAAAAATAAAAGTTTATTTCTATTCGCTTAGGTCCATTTTACAACGTAGATGTAGTCATTTTACATCATACATATTTAGCTGGTTAAGTCCTCTACGTATTGTCTTTCTTGTGTGCTGCCCAATAGTGCACATTGGTCAGCACAGAAGCGTAGGCTGGCTGGGTAACAACCGTAGATTATTACTGTACCATAGGAGGCTTTGAAAACTAGTGTGTGAAACAGAACTAGGTATGAGTACAAGAGAAGAAGAGTAGTACTAATGCGTAGAGGCTTAGCTTAGCTGTTCACCACAATTCATACTTGATCTTACAAACAAAAGGTACAAATCACTGATTACGCTTGAAATGGACTAGCTCTTACACAACTATTTTCAAATAGGCTCAAAATCCTGATGAACTGTCGATCATTGAGAGCGAACAACTGGAGGTCGTGGGAGAAGGAGATGGCGACGGCTGGCTCCGTGCCAGGAACTACCGCGGAGAAGAAGGCTATGTGCCCCATAACTATCTGGATGTGGACAGGGAACAGGTAGTTATGGTCGTCGTAAGTAAGAACTAAATAAAGCCGTCATGGGCAACTGATAGAATGAAAAATGCATAAGCTTGCAGAAATAAAATGTACCAAACAATAAAGAGGCTTAGGGAACTAATTAGGTCAAAGGATAGAACTGGTATTGCGCAGAATGTAGGTACTGTACTGAACCAGAAATATCAAAATGCATAAACAAAGAGAGGCTGTGGGCACTCTTAATTAATACGTGGAACAGAGGCTCCATTCGCCACTATCTCAGAAAACACTCTTGTTTCCTGGAATATAGACCTTACCTTCAATGCATGAGGGTTTTCTATAAATCTACGTCAGTTAACTCCTTCATGGAATATACCCCGGGAGGTTTTATTCAAAGTTCATACCACTCAGGGTCCTACCTTTCCGAGGTGTATGGAGCGCTAAAGAAAATCGATTGAGCTGGATTAACGATGTGCACTTACATAATTATTTTAATAAAGTTACTTTCATAGAAATTGCACATGACAGATCCACACTTAAAGAAATTAAGTGACCCACTTTAACTTTTTTTTTCTGCGAATTTTGTTCAAGCTCCATTACGGCTTACCTTTACATGCATGGATGAATTGTATGCTCAGGTACTTTATATAGTAATTATGTGGAAGTTATTGATGGTCTAGTTTCACAGATAGGCATAACCTGTCTCAGACTAAAGGTAACCTGTGCTGACTAAAATGAACTTGCTTAACCACCTCTTGAGTCATTTGTGTATATCCTTCTGACTACTCTGAAGTATATAAATAAATATAAGACAATAATGTACATACAATATATACATTCATGCGAGCACTCACTTGGTTAAAATGCCACGTTAGAAATCTGCATCCTGTAATATACATTTCGCAGAATTCGAACCCGATTGGAATAGCCGTCCTTTTTTATTTTTCTGCGGTTTGGGAATCTTATGCATCGGGAAGCAAAAACTGCGCTACATTTTTCCGAGAAATATTGTGTTTGGGAGAATAGTCATTCACTTTACTCGACTTTGTATTCCATTGAATTTGATTTTAACAACAACGTTGTTTTCTTAGAATGATTACCATTATAAAAGCCAATTATTTTTAAAAGAGTGACCATAGAATTTCTTGCCGGCTCTTCTCAATAGGAATCAACAAATTGAAACCATCTAACTTCTGACGTTTCATAAATGCCCATGTAGGTTTATTGAAGTAAAAATATTTTGCTTTAACTTGATTTGATTCGATTGTAACACTAGCTTTTATTTTCCTGCGTAGCCCTGCTCAAGCACTGGCGCTCCAGGACTGGTCTCCCAAATCTCGTTCTCCTCGGTTGACTACACCGTGGAAGGAGAAGATGCCGACGTGGTCCAGTCTCCCGATCAGATCTCAGTGATCTCGGCTCCAGCTGCCAAACCCGAAGAGCCGAAAGCCGAGGAGCCGCCTCAGGCCGAATCTTTCGTGGCCGAGTGGCCAACCACTGGAGTCGCGGCCGCCGCACCTGTTACTGCCAAAGTGGCGATGCCAAAAACTGATCTGCCGACTCTTGGCCACTGCTTTGCTCTATATGACTATGATGCTGAATGCCCTGATGAGCTGAACCTGGAGGAAGGACAGGTGAGTTCTCTTCAGAAACGTGGTCGAAGATTTTCGATATTTACCAATGAATTGATTTTTCTTATATGCCTAAAATGTGTGTGCAGATAATCCGCATCGTATCCCGCAATGCTCATGACGTGGATGACGGCTGGTGGCGCGGAGAATCCAACGGAGTGGTCGGCAACTTCCCGTCGCTTATCGTGGAGGAGTGCGATGAGGTGGGCCGCCCCAGACGATAACACACAGCAATACACGTTATATTATATTTTGCACGTTTTTTTCTTCTCATTTTCCCTTACAACTTTCCTAAGTTTATTTTTACCTCCCTCGATACCTTATGTTCTAGTTTTGAACATCTATTGTTTAAAAAAATCTTGTTTTAGTTAGTTTTTTTTTTTTGTTTAAATTTATTTTTGTTTGACTTCCCTCATGTATATTTAGAGGCAGCTTTGTAGCAACGGACTTAGAGCCAGTGGAGCAAAAGTTTTGTTTACGTAAGTAATTCTTCCACCTCTTCAAACGGTTATGTCGAAAGGTATGTTGCAACAACAATCCTAAATTGGAGTTATAGGTTACAAATTACGAAATAATATTAGAAGAATTTATTGATATGGAACAGCACATATTAACGACGCGTGAATTCATTTGTGCTAACAACAATTTCTTTTTCCGATTTCTGTGCTTTTACATCCCTACTACTTTCTTTTATAGTTTCCTTGAATGTCATATATTAACCTTTCGCGTAACTCTCACTCTGGGTACTAACTAAAATCTCAGTTAATTTTTGTATTATCTTTTACATTTTTAAATAACCTATCGGCTATCGGGTCTCTTTGGTTTTAAACATAATTTCGAATATAGAACGGAGAACCGTTGAGTGGTGCTGAAGAATGGCCACCACTGACCGCGGCACCACCAGTGTTCGCGTCACCACCACACACCCCGCCTGAAGCCGCTGCTGCCGAGGACCGTAAGACACTCTTGTATACGTAGCTTGATGGCCACTCGAATGGGGACAACTTCCTTCCTTTTCTATTTTGTTACGCCCGCTTTTATTTAGACGTTTTTGTGTAAAACGGAACTATACCAAGAAAACAGATTTGAATTAAGAATATATGACGAAATTTTTGAACATGGAATTTCGTAATATTTTCCGATAGAACATAGTATAGCGCACGGTGTGCCAATCTTGGTGAAATAGAAGTAGTACATGAGCGAGTGAAATATTCAAATTGCTGATGGGAAATACCATCCAGAATACGGCTTGCACATTCTCCTTGAATATCGAAGAATTATTTGCGCTGGCCTATCATTTCGAACACACAGACAATTCAATTGCGTAAAATGGTATACCGTCGCAGGTCATTCTGCCATGTTCAACGGAAAGTTTCCTGATGTGTCGCTATCAATTCTAAAAACACACCGTACACATAAATCCTTGTTTGATTTAAACGGCAAATGAAGCTCTTCGAAACAAAACTTTTAATTTTTAGTTGGTTTTTATTTTGGATTTTTATCGGTAAGAATAATGTTAGAGTGATGTGTTAAACAGACCTAATTTTTGTTGTGGTCTTGTGATCCAAAATATAAGTAAAAATGAGAATGCTTTTCTTCAAGCATTTTCGCATTTGCAGCATTTTAAAGCATTTTCATGGTCTGCATAGCTAGACACAATTTTTAACTTTGTTTGACACACCTCTTTCGTGTCTAGTTTGTTAATTTAAGTTGTCCCCTTTCAAACGGCATTTTTAATTGATTCTCATACCATAGATAAATGGTAGCTTTGGCTGATTGGGGTAAAATAAAGTGTTTTAGCTCCCAATGAGCATGTTGTAACGCACGGCTAGCCGCTCGGAGAGACACCACATCGTCACGATACTTGCATGTGCTGCACGAAGTAAATAGTGTAAAATACCTAATAGTATGTAAGTTTGATGGTCGCGATCAGTACCTCCCATACTCAATAGTTGGTAAGATGAAAAGATTTTATTTTACAATTTTAATAGTAACTCATTCAAGTAATTGCATGTACACGAAAGTGTAATCTTTTAATCTTTACATATTATAAAATAAAGTCACTTCGCTGTCTGTCTGTCCCTATGTATGCTTATATCTTTAAAAATACGCAACGGATTTTGATGCAGGTTTTTTTAATAGATAGAGTGATTCAAGAGGAAGGTTTATATGTATATAACATGCATAATATAGTAAAGAAATGCTGATAATTTTAGAGGTTTCTAATGTGATGTCATAAATAAACACATTTTTTTGCGCTTACATTGCGAACGCTGGCTGAACCCTACGAAATAGCTCAAAATAATGTACTACAGTATTGTACACCTTAAAAAGTTCTACAAAAAAGTCCGCGATGGTATATGTCTAACTCTTAGGGATAACCCATAATAACCATTTTTATCCTTTACTTTTTACGAGAAATAATGGCTTATTTATGAATGCGATTTTAAGCAATACAGCATTAATCCTTATGCAATTAAGTACCTTAAATAAATTGTGCATTTCATGTAGATCAAAATTGCCCTTTACAGCATATCATTAAAATTAATATTTTTGAAGATATCAGAGATTATAATAAAATCGCCGCAGAGCGGCTAGCGGGCCTTCTCGCGTCCGGCCGCCCGGCCGTCCCGGTTGGTAGCGGTCGAATATTGTAATTCATATTACTTTGGCTTCATAGTAAATGCGAATATCAATATGTGTGTTCGAAGTACTCAAAATAAACCTAATTGTATTATTCCAAGTAAGAGACCGCGAAATATTGCTTAGATGTTTAGATTTTTGGATGGATTTGGATTTTTGGTTATCCTGGATACTTACCATATACATAGGATACTTTATCCCGGTACTAGGTTTCCGAGTGATATTTTCCGAAAGCTATACGGGCGAAGCCACTGGCAAAAGTACTATTCTTATAACTATGTTTAATTTGGTGTCTGGTAAATAATTGAGTGTCTGTATAGGTAGAGTAGGAGCGTTAATAAAAACCAGTAAGACTTATATTCAATTTAATCCAGCCCTATGTCGCAGTCTTCTTACTCTAAATACTATTAGTTTTATTTTAAGTACATCAAACACACAAGATATGTAAGGGTCGTAACAGGTGGCGTTCCGTAGTTTCTGCCTACCCCCATGGGGAAAAGGCGTAATTTTATGAATGTATAACATGGATTCATACATTCTTACCGCGGTAGTACGTCCTCTTGCGATAATTTCCGACATACACGCGGGCGAAGCCGCGGGCAAAAGCTTTTAAAATAAATCATCCGAAAACCGAAACTAAAAACTACTAGAACTTTGATGGTTTGTTTTGAAGGACGGCACTTCCCTTTCTGAATTGACAACCAATTTATTTAAAAACCTATAAAAAGTAAAGACTCGAAATCTTACAAACAAAAACTCACGAGACGATTGTTAAAGAATACACCTACGCTTAGAACGATCGCGACCATCTAATACAGTAATATTGTTATTAATAAATGTTGCTTAAAGTTAAGTAGGCCTACTTAACTTAAAACAGTAATTTGAAATAAATCCCTAATCTTCTAGAAATAGGTTGATTTTACGCAAATAATAAGAGGGACTCGATAAAAGTGGGTATTATGGATACTTGAAATAATTGTCTAAGTAAAAGTCATTTGGACATTATTAATTATTTTTCAATAAAATATTCAGAAGACTATTGCTTTTTACGGCTCTAGTTGCTGTCAAAGTTGTGTGCGCGCACTTTGATACACTTACACTTCGAATCATTAAATATATTTAACATTATTCTGTTTCTGTTTCGCCATTCATACAAATGGCGGAAATAAAACGTTAACTGTAAATCTGTATGGCGCTATATTTAATCATTGTTCGTGTTTCATGGTGCAGTATTAGTACTTAAATATGAAACAATGCCATCATTGTTAAGTTGTTAAACATATAGACACTAACATTTAATTTACTTGGCTAGTCACCGCTGCAATATTACAAGTATACCTGTAATTGACGCTGAACAACTGGACAGTTTCTAATACCCATTATGTATAATTAAAAAAAAAGGAAATAAAGCTTGTATGTACTTAAAAACTTGTACAGCATGTTTTCGTTTGGCCATCGATTCGTTTTCTAATAAGCGTTCAAGTTTTATAAAAAAAATCTCTAATTATACAGTATGTTTTATTTGCAAAGTGAGACATTTAATGCCGTTCCCACGTTTATAGTAATTGCAGACAATAAATGCAGCATTCGAAGCAACTAAATACCGTCAACTTGCTTACCTAACAAATCGATGTCAACACAGACGGACAGCCGAGAAAGTGGTGTATCAATATCAACAAACAATAGAGCGTATAATTTTCACTGAGACTTTCAATTTCATTAAAGGAACGCATAATGTTACTTCAATAAATGATGAAACAGCCTTAGTAACTTATTTTCAGAGAAATTTCGCAAGTACCAAATCGTTAAATGATGAATTTGAATCACAAATTGGTAGACAACTTTCTAGCCGAACGACCCTAGCAACCCCTAATTGGATGAGACCACTACTCGTGGTCCTGCATGTCAAAATTTGCACTGATCCTGTTGTTGTGGCTGACCTGTGTATTTCTACGGACGCTGCCAGAGATCCTGAATGACAACAACAATACTAAAGGTGCTGCGCCCCCCGACGCGCCCCCGCCGCCCCCGCCCCCGGCCCTCGGCGACTCCATGGATAGCCAGCCTGACTTCAGCTTTAATCTTGAGCTTAGCAGGAACCAGCAGGAGCATTACGGTACTCAGTTCGCCGCTCCCTCTGTTACTATTGTTGGTAAGTTGGACTTTGACGGCCAGGCCTTTTATCCTATATTCAAAGGGCTTAGTTTATTTCAAACGTTGCAATGGTCCTTCCGTTGTGCCTTTTGGACAAATTTTCCATACAAATTCTGTTAATAGCACACAATGGCGGCTCAGGCCTTAGGCTTGCAATGAGGGACTGCGATTGAAATTTGGTTCTCGACAACAAAGATACGTCATTCTTTAAAAATGTTTTTCCTAAATTTCAAATGAATTCCGATTCAGAAAATGTGATTCAAATCACACCACTTTTACAATTAATTGGTTTTTGGGTGATTCTTATCTAAATGTGCAATTTACCTTATCATAAAAAAATGAGCAGTTCTGGCACTCACTCAAAACTATGATAGCCAGTAACGATTGTCTTATCGCGTTATCTTAATAAGTTCCAACTAAACTTACCTGCCTTTTTGCAGTCCCTAATTGCAATTTCGTCATACATTTCGAAGTTAATAAGTTTATCAATCAAAATAGGTACGATAGACTGAAAGCCAAATATTGTAAAGGGAATTATTTTTTTGTAAATATATATTTTGTTTAAAATGCTGTAATTACATAAAAAAAGTTAAATTAAACTCCCGAGCAGAGAAAAAGATCTAAAAATTTTAAAAAAGTAATGGCCCTTAGGCTTGTCGTGTCGAAACGGCTGAACAAATTTTAATAGAAATGTCTAAGAACCATCGCTAGAAAGCCCACTTTTAAATTAAAAAGCCGTACCCAAATTGGTTCACCAGTTTAAGAGCTACGCTGCCACAGACAGACACGCACAGCGGTCAAACTTATACTTACCCCTCTTTTTGCGCCACAAGCTTAAAATAAAGGATCCTACCTCCTTCATTCATGCATTGTTCAGAGATACAATAGTACCAGCTTCTTAGTCAAAGAACACGACAGGGACTATATTGCCTGCTCTCTACAATTCAAGTGTCAAGGGTAAAAATATCGTCCAGCACGCGTAGCATGACCACTATAGAAAGAACTTTGTCTATTCTTGGTAGAATAAAGTTAGAACGTCTTGCTACGCCAACATAGAAACAGGATTTGATTTTGTAATCGCCATAACTAATCGAATTGATTTAGATTTAAAACAAAACAACAACCGTAAGTAGATAAATAAAGAAACTTTGGATAACTTTAGTTTATTGTTGTTAATTTTCACATTGTGTGAACTATCACCCCGTCTATTCTTCCGTCGACAACACCCCCTTTCTACGACGGTCATGCTACGCAGGCTAGTCGGTGTACACGAATGAGCCAATACAACCAATTATCGATGCTTCGAGCCTAGCATGGCTCAAAAATCTATTTAGTTTTCTTTGGACGAAACTTGATAAAAATATTAACGGACAAATAATGTGCAGAGGGGTGATTAAGTAATACACTATTAAAAGGAATCGCTTTAATTTTAACAGTTCCACAACATTCATGGCGTTGTTCACGTTCCTAAGTAGAAATTTTTTCGAATATACGAGTATGTAGGAATGGATTAGCTATTACAGTCTTCAGATTCTGATTAATAGTCTATTACGCAATTAGGGTGCAGGTTCTGACCTTTGTGACTGAATATTATGCCATGAGATGTCAAATCGAAGCATATTATTGAAAATGCCAGTAGGTCGTTGATATATTTCCTCAATGGAAAACTCAGATGCGTTGTTCAGATGGTCCGTACATAAATTCTTTATTAACGATTTTTTCTCGAATATCTGTTAATATACCAGCGAAAATAATTTGTGACATGCAGTGGTAACATGCATGTTTGAAGCAAGACAATGTCATTAAACTGCACGCGACTTTCTATTCTACATATTTGAGACTCATCGTTTAAGAACACATACCGACCAAATGCGTGACTGGTTCCACGAAGGTAACCTTCAGAAGAAGACTTGCGGCAGGCCTTGTTTCTAGGAATATGAAACGTAATAAAACGTGCCTTTTAAAAAGTAACTGAATATTTATTATTTTCGGGATATGTAGAAATTACATCTCCGTTCTATGAGAGGATTACCAATGAGCCAAGAAGGAGGTAGTTACCTACCACCTTCTTGGTTCTCAGTAGCAGCTCAGGTACAACGTTAAAAATCGCAATACCACATAGATAGGTTTGTGTGTATATCGCAACTACAACCAAAAAGAAGCTCATTCGCTACAAATACACCAGGATGTTAATATTCTCGTAGCTTTCGCTGTAATGTATTTATGTTTTAGGTATCTTAATATTTTTACTTAATGTGTTTATGTATTAGTGTTAACTGAGTGTGAATTCTTTTTCATGCTTCAGTCGACGAAGTGGTCGGTGAATGCTGGGAAGAGGTTTGACTCCATCATACAAATCTATCCCTCTCTTTGTTTTGTGTCCCTACATGTTGCTTGTCGAAGATAGTACACACGACTTGTAGCTTGTTGCTATTGTTTGTTTTAGAACTTCACTTGTAAATCTCCCTTCCAGGAATTATGAGTGAAAATATTTAATAATATATTTTTTCGTTTTGAACTACTTTCGGTAGCTCACGTCATCATTGCATGCCGCTTCGATGCATGATTTGGGTCCCCATTCGGAATGCCTGTTCTCAAGTAATTTTTGATCCGAAACTTTCAACCTCCCCCTTCTGAATATATTGTTCCCTAGTCAAGTGTAAAAAAGTGCCTTTCCGCCCACTAGGTGATCCCGGAACCGGTCCAGGCAGTACAGACTGAGCAGACCGAAGAAGACTGCGGGCTGGGGGTGGCTCAGATCGTCATCACCGCAGCCACGCCTATGGTGGAGGAGCCCGACCAGCCCTTCCCTCCACCAGAATCTGATGTCGACGCTGAACCCATCACCGACGTAGAGCCCGACTCGGACACGTTGCCCGAGCCCGAGCGCGACGAGAATGACGACGACGAGTCCTCGCTGTCAGAGCAGACGGCCGTGTGCCTGCGGGATTCAGACGACGGGCCGGCGGACTCGGCGCCGCACCCGCAGTCGAGCTCGACGGCGTCGGAGGGAGAGTCGGGCGGCGCGTCAGTGGCGTCGGGCCCCCCCACTGCGCCGCAGACCCCGCCGGCGGCACCGCGCGGCGGCCGGGCCAGCATCCCCGATGAGCTCGAGCCCGCACAGCTCGCGCGCCTCACCGACCTCAAGGAGTCCAACGCTTAAGGCCTAACTCGTCGCCGGCCGACATCCACTTTACGATGCCGGTCGACCAGCGATCGATCTCGATCGTCTACATTAGACCGTTTCTCTGCTGTCTGGTTTAAGCGACCTATACTCGCAATAGCGAGGATATTATATTAATGCAGTATTATAGGTACTTATATTATTGTATCTACAAATTATTCATGTTTCTATGTGTGTATTCACACTATATTCGTTTTCAAAATAATTTCGCTGAATGTTACCTCTATGTGATCCCAAATAATCAGATCTATTAAAATATTAAACTCGATCTAAATGTTTAAAGTTATTTACATAGTAAATTATTGATCTGACTAGATGTTTATTAGCCAATGTTTATTGATGTTAGTATAATTACCTGGATGTAAAATTTTGTATTGTTAAATTGGGAATTCAATATTTACGATAAATAGTCGGTGATCCGTTGTGCGTAGAGGAACGGTCGGAACATGTAGATTGTACTGTATATAGCTAATAATACTTATTACTAATAAATACAGGAGCACGTTCTAGTACCTGCGAATAGAGGGTATGTTAGAGGTGTATGTCAGAGTGACGCGTGTTGACTGGTTGAACGTCTGCCACGACCTGAGAGGTACCAGCATGGAGGGAGCGATAACAGCCGACCGCACGTTTTTAATGAGACTATCAACTGCGCTGTACTTACTGTGTGGCTCGGGGATAGGGCCAGCGCGAGCTCCCTCGGCGCGGTCAACACGACAGTGTAGCGTTGTAGTTAAGCTCCGTCGCTGGATACTGGCGCGCTTGGTACGTGCGCACAAATGTTCAGCGGCGGACGGTAGGATTAGGAAGATACAGGGTGTTACTAGCTTCTCTTTCGTTAACCTCCCCTGCGACACCCTGGGCTCCGCCGCGGGGCCAGAACATCGGTCGGCCGCTGCGAACACCGGCAGCGGCGGGTGTGGAGCGCAACCTCCTCACACTATGCAGGCGTGATGAGACAATATACTTCTTCATTTTGGGTCACTCACTACTTACTTGGTATGGATACGTAAAAAAGCTAAAGCACTAGTATTTCGTCGTTCAAACATCTAAAGTTAGAGAGTCGAGGCGGCCTCGCATTTGGTTAAACATAACCACATAGATTTATCACGTTTTTTTTATAATTTTAAGTAGTCTAATATTCGCTTTTATACTAGTTGGATTTTTAATAGTTTATAATAATATAACAATTGTCTCAGCGTGTCAATCCTTCACCTTTGATATTATTATTATATTTGTAACCGCACTTTGGTCATTGCATTGTCCTTAAGCCAAATAATTTCTGCTTCATTCTACAACTAAACGACTACATGTTCCTTTCTTGGGTTGAAGTTTAATGGAAATGGTGCAAAGTATAATTACTTGTTTACGCAGAAGGCGTCTGTCACCACGAAAGATTTTGGCTCTAGAAAATTTGAAAGAATATTACCAATATATACACGTTAATTAAATTTGAATGTACCACGTAGATGTTTAACATAATTATGTTAAAAACAGATTCACATATTGAATTTAAAAGATTAATCGACGTACGTAGATAAATGTTACCGAGTAGTTGTTAGCTGTGAACGATGTGATCCATGTGTTGTGTTACTGTAATAAATATATCACTAATCTATATTACTGTTAATTATGCAATCTACTGAAAACCCGTGAAAACAATGAAGGTTTATCAAAATCATGTAATTTTCGATTGCGCCTGTTCTGCCTCATTTGAAGAAGATTTGTAAGTGTCAGAGCTAATTCGTTGCGAAATAAGAATTGTGTTTTTACGGGTTGATCCACGTTTCCTGAAAGATAAATTTATAAAAATTACAAAAAAAATATGAGAGGTATGTAGCACTCTGTGTAGATTTATAATGTCACTGTATCAAACGATGCACAGAATATAATGTTGACTGTAACTTTACTACAAACTTATAGTAGTTTGTGATACCTACAATTACTAACTACATACTAAGTGTTGCTTTTTCTTGAGTAAACTGAATTCATAGAATCGTTCGTCTGCTGGGGTTATATGAATGTACTACTACTAATGTACACTGTACTCACCTACAATTGTTTCCTTTATCGTTGTTGTTGATCGTGTGTTGTTTGCCTATGTCGTGTAAAATCTATCCTTTCCAAGAATATATATTCAAAACTTAATTTGAGGACCTGACTAACCCATTTTTGATATTATGGAAAATAAGAGTAGAAAGTTTAATATTGAGATATATGACATGTAATTATAATGTAAGGTGAAAGGATCAAAAGTTTGAGTAATACGACCTGTTTGCTGCCTCAGGCGCAGGAGGCGTAGCATTGGAACTATGAGTATGTATGACAGTTTTTACACGTATTTAACCCGGATTACCCCCTGAATTTGCAGCTGGGTGCCGCACTGGTTAATCGGGTCGCCCGAAATTGAAAAAAGGGCTTAATAAAACAAATTAAAATCTTATTTGTTAGGTATGATATACACGTACATGCTGCTGCAGTGTATACACAAATTGGGCTACAAGATACAAAAAAAAGATATCTTGAAATGGATAAGCATGAATTGATTAAGAAACAAACAGTAGGCCTAACAGAATTGATATGCTTTCCAGAAAATAATCACTCCTATGATGACATAAAAGATTTTGGTATTTAACGTAAAACAAATACAACTAAAACAACATTAACTCGGTTTTTACATAGCTTGACGGCTCTCTGTCTGCGTACCTGCGCGACATGCTTCTTCTAACGTGAAAATGATCTAAAAATGAATTCTAAAAATTTGATCATATGAAAAAACTCAACAATGATCTTCAACTCAAACACACAATCTTTTACTACAGTGTCCCCAATAATGGCTTGTTTATTAATATATATTATTATAATGTTAATATTTCACATAATCTCAGCATATCGGACATATAATAACTATAATAATAGAACCAATTAGTATTCAAATATTTATACTGTTTAAAGACTATTGTAACTATTACTATACGAGAATGCAGTCGAAGTTGGGTACCGTATGCAATTAAAGAAAACATATATGAAATTACTTTCTCTACTTTGGAAAAATATGAAAAACATATATTTGGTGATGAAAACTTTTTTATTTTTATACAGTGAAGGGTGCAATTTTTTTTAAATGTTGTTGTTAATTTTTTAATACTTTTAGATACATGACTGGCAGTAATGTTTATAGAGGTAGTAGAGGTCTTAGTGGAAGAGCTCGCCCGGGGAAGTACTACCCCCATACCTATTTCTGTTGTACTCGAGTATGGCAGAAGAAGGGTATGGCTGCCGGCGTCGTTACAGGCACACGAGACATCCCAGCTCTGTCTCTAGGATGGCAACGAATCTGCTATGCTCTGCTCTTGCAGATTTCCACAGGCGGCCGGGACCACATTCCATCTGTGGGCCCTTCAACCTGCTTGCCATTCAGAAATTATGATTTGCGCATTTTATGTGAAAGTACCACCCACAACTCTCACTAAATTCTTGTCTATTTACCGCTGTTATTTTTTTACCTTCATTTCAACGATACGTTCGTTGAAATGAAGTTAAAAAAATAACAACGGTAAATAGACAAAAATGTTGTGTGAGTTCCACCGTTTGAGAATGTCATATTCAATTGTACCGTATTCCGCGAGATATCAAAGGAACGTTCCTTCTAACCAGTCCTGAAGTACATTGTTGATGTAGCATGTTACAGCCAGCGCCACACTGCCGAGAAATAATTGTTGTATAGTAATAGTGTCATACGGTGCCTCTACATTAGGTCGCGGTTGCTTGACCACGTTTTTCTCTTTGGTCCTTTTCGATGTTACAACAGCGACTACGTGCTGTCTACGCGTACGTTGGACCCCTAATGCGAAGACACTTGCTAATGCCTTTGACATAGTTATAGTATTTAATTAGTAAGATAGAGTTAGTCAAAGGCGAATATATCATCTAGTTAAAAATGTAGTATCTTAGTTTAATATAATTTGCTAGTACGATTTGCAACAACTTGCCGATAAATTGTGCATCTCTTTTATGTTGAAATTCTCCTTATATTTTGACTGTTTGCCGACTGTGTCCGTGACGTGCAAATGTTGGTTGTGTATTGGTTTTGTCCGTTGTTATATATAACCCTGCAAGTCGATACACAGCCAACAGTTTGGAATACGTCGCAGTACCGGGGGGTAAACGGTCTTTTAGATTGCAACATCTATTAACAACAATGGCACATAGAAATTATCACAAACCTTTAAATTGCATAATTTAACTCTTCGTGGTACTTTCAGTCCTAGGTTTGTGTTACAATTATGCATGAACATTCTTAGTTTTTTTTTTTTATATTATGTATATAACGTAGTCCAGCATAATGAATTGCATACGGTACGGTGTGTAAGTAAGAAATGTAAAGGTTTATAGTCATTAGCGGCCGTCGTAAGGTCGCAAAAATTTGATGTATGGTTGCTTTAATGTTCCCCCAACGCCTTTTTGACCTGCAAATAAAAACTTTCAAAATTAATTTCGTGTTGTTTATTTCTTTTCCTAATAAAATATTACCTATTTTCTTCAGCAAGCGGAATGCCCACAATTTGGCTACGAGTTTGACACCTTCAGCAGAGTCTACCAGTTCCTGTAACTTATATTCAATTTATTTTTAAACTGCATCAAGTCAATGTTTTCCAAGTAAGTTAATTAATTTATGTAGAAAAAGCACAGCCAAATCTCAAATATTAATTATATGCTAGAAATAATCTTAATAATTAAATAACTAATGTTTTATTAGATTTTTGTAAAAATATTTAAAAATATAGTTAATATGTTAGAAAATAAATAAAAATAAAATGTCGCAAAACTCACGAGTCACGGCGGCGGCGTACATAGCATCAACTAAAATATCTTGCTGCCTTGAAATACTAAACTAAACTAAGACTGCAGTAGTCTGTTTTAGTTTTTGGCTTTATTCTTTCTTTGACTATATTAATTTATTGTCTTACTAGCTTCTGCCCGCGACTTCGTCCGCGTCAAATATTTGTTCCCCTGACCCCGCCGCATCGCAGCCTGCCTGTTTTCGTCATTTATTATGTTGCTGCTCCGCTCCTTTTAATCGTAGCGTGATGTTATATAGCCTATAGCTTTCCTCAATAAATAGGCTACCCGACGCAAAATTTTTTTTTCAAATCGAACCAGTAGTTCCTACGATTAGCGCGTTCCACCCCCCATTTTAGGGAAGTGGGGGGTTAGAAAGAGACAAAAAGTAGCCTATGCCACTCTCCATCCCTTCAACTATCTCCACATAAAAAATCACGTCAATTCGTCGCTCCGTTTTGCCGTGAAAGATGGACAAACAGACATACACACTTTCGCATTTATAATATTAGTATGGATTTCTTTATTTTGTGTTGGGCGTTTCCCGGGTTATGTAAGCCGAGTAACACCCAAAACAAAGATACACATACAAACAAAATAGAAGTATATTCTCATCATAAGATTCCGCGAATGGACACAAGACTTATATACTCTAGTAAAAATACAATATAAATTCTTCAGTACAATGAGTTCAAACACAGATACATAATAAAATGCAACAAAAATTTGGCAAATAGGTTCAACTTTATCCTACATATTGGACATGTTCCAGAATAATCTTGCAAATAAATAGGAACCAACAATGCTGGTATGACAAAGGACGCAAAAACGAAAATAATTACTTCTTTCGCCTTCCCTAAACACAAGCATTAAATTAAATTAAAACATACAGTATCTATAACACTGAAACGCAACACATTACGGCAGAATGCAATGAAAAAATATCCATATATTACCAAGGGGTAACGTATTTCTTGAGTTTAGGAGGTGACCTTTAGCTCTATGTAAAATATTGGCATACCATTGCATCTGGTTAGACTGGAAAACCCCAAAATAGTTGGGAAAAGGTTAGGCAGGTGCCATCAATGAGCCAAGCAGTTAAAACACTAATTACAAAACGTAAGAATCTAGTAAATACACAAATGCTACGCGCCCAACTTCGTGTCGAGCTACGCCATGCATCGTGCTACATGCTCATCTACTACGTATCGAGCTACGCGCACTGAGCTTCGCGCTACACTTCGCACTCGCACCAGCTTAAGGATATTACATTCCCTGATGACCATGAAGATTTGACCTGTGTACCTACTTGTATTACTTAGTTTGGTGCCGTCTTCGAAAAACAATACAAAAGAACTGAAAACTAAGCAAGAATAGAGTTGAGATGTCATTTATTCGCTCTCTGAGAGTTCTAACATATTTGAATCGTTTAGGATTAGAATTAATATTTATTTTGAAATAAATGCCTTGCCTGCTGACCTAGCTTTAGATAGTTACTTTGTGCGATAATGACCAGGTAAGTGCTTACCGATTTTTAGTAAAGGAGATAGCATCACCTAACTTTCAACATTTTGGTTATAAAAGCAGCTTTTCCATACAACAATGCACTCAGAAGACGATTAAAATGTATAAAACTGTTGTTTCATCCATTTTATTTGACCCATTCATAGTAATCAATAATAATATTGTGATCCAATCAATTTTGATGTGTCCATGCATTTGTGATCACTTGCAAGTATGACAAATATTTTTATATGGAAACGGATTCGTCACCAAATTGGCTTTAAACATAAGCTACTGTTTGTTATGTAACGCCCTTAAGTAAGCTGCACGAAATACAACTTATTTAAGACGACCTTATTTTTCATTTTGTGGCAATACACTGTATTAACGTGGTGATCGGGGCAGAGGACTTAATTGTGGTTTAAATAAAGATTTTTGTTATAACTATTTGCCCATCTCAACACATTTACTTTTAAATCACAATCTGTTGTATCAGTTGCTAATTAGAATAATCACTAAGCGCCTTGAGGGGTGCCTGGCTATGCGCCTTGCTATGCGACTACCTACGCAAATAGCTACGTGACTAAATATGCTACGCGACTAGTTAAGCGACTAACTATGCGACCAGCTACGCGACTAGTTAGGCGATTAGCTACGCCACTAGCTACGACACGACTAGCTACGCCACTAGCTACAGGACTAGTTATGCGACTAGCTGCGCGACTAGCTATACGACTAGCTACGCCACTAGCTACAGGACTAGCTATGCGACTAGCTGCGCGACTAGCTATACGACTAGCTACGCCACTAGCTACAGGACTAGCTATGCGACTAGCTGCGTGACTAGCTATACGACTAGCTACGCCACTAGCTACAGGACTAGCTATGCGACTAGCTACGTCACCAAGCAAACGACTAGCTATGAGACTAGCTACACGAACAGTAACGCGACTATCTATTTGACTAGTTACACGGCTTGCTACGTGACTAGCAACGTCACTTGGCAAACGAATAGTAACGCCATTAGTTACGCTACTAGCTACTCGACTATTAACGGAACTAGCTATGCGACTAGTTACGCACCTTGCTACGTGACTAGCTACACGACTTAGCCACACGAATAGTAACGCGATTAACTAAGCGACTAGTTACGCAGTATGCAAACAACTAGCTACGCCTCTAACTAGATGACTACGCCACTAGTCACATGAAGATTTACGGGTTACCTATCATAAGTTCGAAAAATATTTGACCGAATTTCATTTCACCTAAAACTTTTCAACTATTATCGTTTCGTTTTTTTTTCATTTTATCGAAGTCACGTTTGCCATTGTATCAGTTGACCTATTATCAATTTGATTGTTTCCGTTACTCCGACGTTTCATTTGGTCGAAAAACTTTTCACTGATATTACAATAAGCCGAAACAATATTTGTTCGAAGTATTATATTTCCGAACATTCATTATACCACTGTTTTCAAGCAGGCATGCACAATGGATGCAGGTAAGCAATTAATTATATAAATGTAATGGCCCTTAATAAAACAGTTGATTTTTAACAAAGTGGTTTTAAGTGGTCCCAGTAAGAAGCATGCAAACAGGGATGTTTATTTGAAGCATGCAACATGCAAGGAGGCATGCAGCGTGCAAGCACGCATACAGCATGCAAGCATTCATGCAGCGTGTAAGTAGGCATGCAGCGTGCAAGCAGGCATGCAGCGTGCAAGCAGGCATACAGCATGCAAGCAGGCATGCAGCGTGCAAGTAGGCAAGCAACATGCAGCAAGCATTGTTTCTGTCACGGCTCCGGCGCTTTGGGGTTTGGGCGGCCCCACGCGAGCTTATCGTCGCAGATGGTTTTAACGCTCACCACCGTGGCTTCGGCCTTCGGCTTCGCCCCACCCCTCCGCGCCTACGCGGGCTTAAATTACACTCTAGGGGTAGGGCAGACAAGACTGCGTAAAGTCGGTTTTACAGCGGTTCGTTACTTACAGAGTTTAGACTTTTTATTACACCTAAATACTAATTAATAACTAATAATTACATTACTGGCTAAATATTTGTGACTAAATAATATTCCGTAAAATGTTGTTTTGGTGTGGTGAAAATATGGCAAATAGCTCATTTAGCAAATGAAAAAAGTTCAAAAGAGGCCTCGGTGAATAGCGAAAAAGTTATTTTGTAAATCGGCGAAACATAGTTCGGTAAAATAATACATAAGACACATGATACTTCGATGATCTAAAAATATGTCAAATAATGCATATTGCAATAAAGACGTCGGTCAATAGTTTTCAGCCAAACGAAATTCGAACAAAAATAAATCGGAAAAGTGATCGGTTCCCAGATTTACGCTACTAGTTACACGAATAGCTGCGCGACTAGCTACGTTACTAGCCATACGAATAGTAACGCAACTAGCCATGCAATTAGTTACGCATCTTGCTACGTGACTAGCAACGCCACTAGGCAAACAAATAGCTGCGTTACTAGTACACCAATAGGCAAGTGAATAGTTACGTGACTACCTGCGCCACTAGGCTAGCGAGTAGCTATGCCACTAGCTACACCACTAGCTACGTGACTAGCAATGCCACTAGGCAAATATGTAGCTACCTGAACAGCTGAGCCTCTAGCTACACGACTAGTTACGCCACTAGCCACACGAATGGTAACGCAACTATCTATTTGACTAGTTACGCACCTTGCTACGTGACTAGCTGCGTTACTAGACAAACAACTAACTACGTGACTATTACTGTTAGCTACGTAGCTATACATGACTAGCTACGTGACAAGCAATGCAACTAGGCAAACAAGTAGCTACGTTACTATGCAAACCACTAGCTACGCCTCTAGGCAAACGACTAGCTACGTGTCTAGCAATCCCACTAGGCAAACGAATTGCGACGTGACTAGCTATGCGACTAGTCACGCAACTAGCTATGCGACTAGCTACGCCACTAGCTACAGGAATAATAACGCGATTAACTTTGCGACTAGTTACGGACCTTGCTACGTGACCAACTACACGACTAACTACGCCACTAGGCAAACGAGTAGTAACGCCACTAAGCAAACGAATAACTACACTACCAGGCAAACGACTAGCTATGAGCTGCACCACTACGCAAATGAGTAACTACCCAAATAACAGCCTCCAGCTACACGACTAGCTACGCCACTAGCTACAAAAATAATAAAGCGATTAGCTATGCGACTAGTTACGCACCTTGCTACGTGACTAGCAACGCCATTAGACAAACGAATAGCTCCGTGACTAGCTACGTGACTAGCTACGTGCCTAAGCAAACGAGTAGTTTCGTCTCTAGCTACACGCCTAGCTACGCCACTAGCCACATGAATAGTTACACGATTAGCTATGCGACTAGCTACGCCACTAGGCAAACGATTTGCTACGCCATTTGCTACACGACTAGCTACGCCACTTGCTACAAGACTAGCTACGCCACTTGCTACACGACTAGCTACACCACTTGCTACAAGACTAGCTACGCCACTTGCTACACGACTAGCTACGCCACTTGCTACACGGCTAGCTACGCGCCTTCTACTTATAGTTCCGCATATAGCTACGCTACACTTTACGCTCATACTTTGCTACGAACCTTGAAGATACACACCTTATTTTAGAAAAGTTTGTAGTGATTTCTTTTGCTGCAATACACCTTATTGTACCCGCCTGCCAGGCGTGGCGATTATGGCAAAGCCCCCCAAATTGCGGGAGGCCTAAGTCCAGCAGTGGACGTCTTGCGGCTGACATGATGATGATGAATACACCTTATTAAACTGGCAATCGGAGCATGAGCATTAATGGTGGTTTATATTAAGTTGTTTTTACACCTTTAAGCCCGTCGAAATACATTTACTTTGTATCAAAATGTATTGTCCCGGTTGCTAAGTCAGATAAGGTAACAACAAAATAACAACACAAGAAGTTTTTAGCGGCATAAACGGCCGTTTCTTTTTTTCACGTCAACTTAGAAGTTTGGTTTTTTTCCCAGCCTCAAGAAACCTTAGACTTGAGTATATTGTTTTAATTCCAACTCGATACCTCAAAGCGTTCCCGAGATAATGGGTCTTGACAGACAGACAGACGGACAAACAACAAAGTGATCCGGGTTCCGTTTTTCCTTTTGAGGTACGGAACCCTAAAAAGGGCTTGAATCATGTCCTCAATTCATGGTTATAGTTGTGCTTAGTCGTCAGACATTTTGTTCGAACATATAACAAAATAGCAATAAACTTGTTGCGAGTTACGCAAGTAGGATGCAGTTGAAACCAGTGACGCTATCTCGTTATTTTAATTGAGGAATTTCTATGGCCACTTTCTGGCTCCATCATCAGACTACACAGAAACTATATACAAGTTGCAGCTCAATCGGTTTCCAGGAAGTAATGGAATAGTGGATCACAAGGAGTAGTGACCGGGAAGACATACAAAATTGAATTCTGTTAGAAACCCTGCCAATCCAATGTTCAGCTTTTATAGTGTCCTTCAACCGTTATACAATGTTCTATATGACCCGTAAGTGGAGTATGTCAGTATCAGAGACTGTTGGCACTCCGACACATCTGCATTTTATCGATTTTCATAAGCTACGCATATTATATACTAGGCAGTTTATTCAGCCTGCTGGCTCGTGAAATATATGCCACGGCATTTTAACAAAGCAAACATTTAAGTCTACTATTAAACAGGGTGAAAATAAATGATCTTCATTTAAATTTCACAGACTTAACAAATATTATTAGCTATACTTACACGACAAAACACACAAAAAACTGATATTCTCATACATCAACTAGCTGCACTAGCAGTGTTTGCTTAGCAAAAAGAAAATCACACTAGCGGTTTATGAGCGTCTTCAGAGCGGAACGGGCTCACAGCTAATACGTCGCGATCACGTCACGGCTGCACAGCGAAGACACCGCGGGCACGTGGAGATTACGCAACGTTTTCGACGTCTGTTCGCGGGGAGTTTATCACTTACAATCCTCTCAGTAACGGTTCTATCCGCGGCGATCTCGTTGCGCGTCCGCGACGTATTCGCGGCGTATGCGTGGGGTATTCGATGCGCGTCCGCGACGTATATTGACATAGCCATCATACCCGTACAAAAAGGAGATACGGCCGCATAAGATCAGGTTACGCTGGCCCTAGTGTGTAATGATTTTTTTTTTGCACTGTTCTGCTTGTTTATGCTTGTTTTATTTTTTTTTGTAGCTGAACAGGTACCAAAGGAAAGCTATAGCTGCTAGAGGAAACTGGACTGAGAATTCGTTGAAATCTATACTAATATTATAAATGGAAAAGTGTGTGTGTCTGTTTGTCCGTCTTTCACGGCAAAACGGAGCGACGAATTGACGTGATTTTTTAAGTGGAGATAGTTGAAGGGATGGAGAGTGACAAAGGCTACTTTTTTTTAGGTGGCTGGGTTGAACTTATAAAAGCCGTGCTTTTCCCATGGACAATTTGTATGTAGCATGTTCGCGTATGTCTAATGCCCAGAATCTTTACATTCTATCCCCAAATGGAAAGACATATAATATCATCTACAGTAGCGTATTAAAATAACATTCTGTTCCGAGTTCTCTTCTGTGTTCTAAATCAGGAAAGGGGAACCGTGTTACCCCGAATTTAACGCAAGCAAAGCCGCGGGCAAAAGCTAGTCCGCTATAAATGTCTTAAAAATAAAGAAATGTATTTTTACAAAGCGTCTATTATAACGAAAATCTATCAAACGTGTTTCTGTGAGTTGTAATCGTGAAATTGAACCAATATTATGAGGTACGTCCAGGGGCGTAGCTACCGCCGTATCAGCCGTATCAATTATACGGGGCCCCTATGCTGCAGGGGCCCCGTGGGTAAGTAAAAATTAGTAAGATATTATCCAAAATCTAAAATTGTTAGTGAAAACAGGCCCTTCATTAGTAAGTATATACTTATTAAATATATGAATATAACAAACGAGATTTATTTGTGGCTTAAAATAGCTAGTCAGAAACGTTATCTATGCATTTAACACCATAGAGGATTGCCAACCCGCCTGCCAAGCGTGGCAATTAGGGCAAGCCGAGAAGGAGGCCTTTGTCCAGCAGTGGACATCTTTCGGCTGAAATGATAACTGCATATCTGACCTCCCGGCCCCAGTTATTGGGCAACACGATACGCCGCAGTCGGGAAAACGGCCCCCCAGCATATTTTGATACTGGGCCCCTTTATATAAGGTGTATCTATTCATACACGAAATATTTTAAGGGGTACACCCCTTGTAGATGGTAAAGAAGCTATAGAAGCAAAAAGAAATTTTTTTCTAAGCGTTTTTGAATTTTCTTAATTATTATAATTTTAAAACTACTTGAAACTTTTTGCATAAAACCTTTAACCCTTTAAACCTTTACTCCAAATTCTATTAATGGCCCGCCTGACGCTGCGAGGGCGGCGACCGGACGGCACGAGCATGGCCGCGGTGTCTCGGGCCGTAAAAAATAAGAAGGAGCCAATATTTCTTATGTGCGTCAAATAATTTATAAATATTAAATTTAAAAAAAAACCCTTAGAATTTTTTTTTTTTCGTTGCTATAGCTTCTTTACCACCTACAGGTGTACCTCTTAAAATATTTCGTGTATGAATAGATACACCTTATATAGCTACGTCCGTTGAAGATGCTCAAAATGAAGCTGATAAAACTCAGCTGATTGAAGATGACCTGTAGGTACATGAGAATTGTACACCTATTGATAACATGCGGACTGAAGAAGAAAAAAGAGGTCCAGCAAGGACAAATTACAGGAAAGAAAAAGGCGAAGGCAAATCTAGTACCAGCCATCTATCCTGTGCTCCTATGGTCAGCACTCCCGAACATCCGGTGAGGCCATCTCACAGTTGTGTCTTCTTTAATTCAAATTTTACGTGTGTTCTTTATACTCATTTCTTAAGGACTGAATAATGTTTACTTTCTTAAAAATAAAAAATTCATTGTGATCTCATTATTTCAAGTTTTATTTAACCTTAAAAAACTATGGCCATAACTAACTAATTTACAATATTGCTGCGAAGTTTTGCTAACTAATTTTATTTGTCCCTGAATCAATAAAACACCTACCTTTTTTAATATTTTGTTTTTTATTGCTAGCGTATACTGACCCTGACCGTGTGGTGACTTAAAGAACAACACCACCCCATTTCTTCCCGTGGGGGTCGTAAAAGGCGATTAAGGGACTTACTAGAGAATGGGCAGCAGCGTTCTCTATGCATTTTACCACCATACTGCGATCGCTAACCCGCCTGCCAAGCGTGGCGATTATGGAAATGCCCCCCAAATTGGGGGAGGCCTAAGTCCAGCAGTGAACTTCTTACGGCTGACATGATGATGCTGACCCTATTATACTATGGAGCAAACGCCTCTCCCAAACTCTTCCAGGAACTTGTTTCCCGCACCACCTGAATTTATTATAAGTTTAAGTAACTTTAATCAAAGTAGGTTATAACTTGCAAGTGACCTACGTGAATAATGTCTTAAACCAAACAAACTCTTCAGCTTGATAATATTTCGATTTTATTACAATAAAAAACGTTATAGTGAGCCAACCTTAAAAGGTAGACATATTGCTACTTTTTTTGGAACTTTTTAAAGGGAACAATTTCATCATACATGAGTATTGCGTTATTTTAACTGTTTAGGCAGCGCACGTAACGGAAGCTCTCTAAAGGAAAAACTTTTCCCCGTTTTTGCAACATTTTCCATTGATGCTCCGCTACTTTTGGACATAGCGTGACCAGTAGTTAGTCATAGCTAGTGAATAGTCCCGGGAAATCCCGGAACCGAAAGTACCGGGAAATCCCGGAAATTTACGTTGTTTTAGGAACCGGAAAGTATCGAAAGAACCGGGATTTCCAAAACCAAATCCCGGTTCTTTCGATACTTTCGGCAATTCCACCGACAAGTGTCTACACTTGTCGGCTCTAGCCGGAAAGAGATTTTTCTTCAGCTGGGTACCTTTGTAATAAAATAAGATCACGTTTAAGTGATAAGAGTTTGGACGCTCTTATATTTTTAAGATCATTATATAGGCAGAAGAGAAATACACTAAAAAATGAATAAACAGGTACCTAACCTAGGTTATTGAGTGCCCCCATTGTAACTATAAGAATCAGACCAATGTAATATTGGTCTGAGCAAGTATTCCAAATTTTTATAATTTTATAGGTTGGGTATTTTATTTATAGTATTGTAAGGATGAATATCTATGTTTAAGTTTTGCAAAAATATTTAAGTTTAAAGTTATATTTTTATTTTATTTTTTCTTAAACTAGCTTCTGCCCGCGACTTCGTCCGCGTCAAATTTTTGCTCCCCTTACCCTTCCCGTCGCATCGATTTGCCTGCTAGTTTTCGTCCATTTTCGCTCCTTGAGTTATAGTGAGTCAACCTTAAAAGATAGACATATGCTCTTGGGACTTTTTTTTTGAACTTTTTAAAAATAACAATCCCGTCATACATGATTTTTGCGTTACTTTAACCGTTTACGCAGCGCACGCAACGGAAACTCTCAGAAGGAATAAATTTTCCCCGTTTTTGCAACATTTTTCATTACTGTTCCGCTCCTCTGAGGTGTAGCGTGATGTTATATAGCCTATAGCCTCCCTCGATAAATAGGCTACCTAACACAAAAAGAATTTTTCAATTCGGACCGGATTCGATTCGGAGATTAGCGCGTTCAATCAAACAAACAAACTCTTCAGCTTTATAATATTAGTATAGATAATTAGTTGACCCAGCGAACTTCGTATCGCCTCAGATTCAATAAATGTTGTTATAAACGTACCAAGTTTGACAACCTGGTACGCGGTGGTGATCTGGTAAGCGTTTTCTAGCTGACACTCATATGTTAGGTTAGCTCCTACCCAGTTATGATGACCTGGTACTTCGAAGGCATAAAGCGTTTTCTAGCTGACACTCCTTTGTTTGGTAAGCTCCTGTCAAGTTATGATAACCTGGTACTTCGAAGGCAACGTTTTTGTCATAGTACCACGTTTTATAGTGACTTGTATTCTCTTTGACGTTTTATGTGACGTCTCACGGGAACGCGGTCGTAAAAAGGGGAAAAAAAAAAAAAAAAAAAAACGGGATAAAAAGTATCCTATGTCCTTCTCCTGGCTCTAAACTACCTCCCTGCCAATTTTCAGCTAAATCGGTTCAGCCGTTCTTGAGTTATAAGTGAAGTAACTAACACGACTTTCTTTTATATATATAGATGTATAATTAGAGTCAAGTCATTTACAGAATTTGTCGATTGACGTTGTTCCAAACTATTGTTGAATTATTATAAAACGTTAAAATTAAAAAAAAAATGTTTGTTAAGATTATCTAATCAATAAATATTGAGACTGATTAATGCTACGCTAAAACTCCATAGTTCTATTTCTTGTAGATGTTACGTAAGTTTTAAATTATAATTTGGTTATGCAGAATTGCAATAAGAGTCATGTTAATTTGTTTGGTAAAGAAAAGATGTTTAATAAATGTTTCTGTTATATATTATGTAGGATTAGGTATAAAAATCATTTAATGTTAAAAAATGTTGCTAGCATAATATGCGTAATTACCAGTAAAATTATACTAAATAAGACTGATTTAGTGTCTATTTATTTAAACAAGAAATAAAACGTTTTATTTGATTTGATTAAAATGTTTTTACTTTGCCCTGTCATTTCGTCTTTTTTTTACTTTCTCCGTTTCAACACTTTCAACTCTCTTACAAAGACTTATTAAAGTATCAAAAGTATCGATAGTACCGGGAATCCCGGTTCTTAAGCCAGAAAGTCCCAAAAATCCCGGTTCTTTAAAACAGCACCGGTTCTGCATTCCCTAGTCATAGCGTGATGTTCTATAGCTCATAGCCTTATTTATATTTAAACCTATATCTTAAACCTTTAAACGAGCAATTCTTGTATATATATATATATATAATCTGAATCTCGGAAACGGCTCCAACGATTTTCATGAAATTTTGTATACAAGGGGTTTCGGGGGCGATAAATCGATCTAGCTAGGATTAATTTTTATACAATGTCGTATTATTCGTATTTTCAATGACCAACTCTATCGATAATCAACTTAAACATAAACTTATTATTTTAAACACAATTTACCAAAAAATACCGAGCAGAGCTCGGTCATCCAGATATTCTTATATCTTTAAACGAGCAATTCTTGTATATATGTATAAATATATATATATATAATCTGAATCTCGGAAACGGCTCCAACGATTTTCATGAAATTTAGTATACAGGGGGTTTCGGGGGCGACAAATCGATCTAGCTAGGATTCATTATTATAAAATGTCGCTTTATTCGTGTTTTCAATGACCAACTTTATCGATAGTCAAATTGAACATAAACTTATTATTTTAAACACAATTTACCAAAAAATACCGAGCAAAGCTCGGTCATCCAGATATTCTCTTTAATTCGAACCCGTAGCTCCTGAGATTAGCTCGTTCAACAAAACAAAAAAATTCTTCAGCTTTATAATATTAAGTATAGATACTGTTGCGTCCTGAAATAGTTTCTCTATGCGCACGCAACGCGTAACGAAATGACATCTGACTTGTCAAGTTTGATTTTGACGTTTGACACTTTCTCTTGATTTTCGGGGGGAAACGAGGAGGCACGCCGCCGTTTGGGTCTCGCGGCTTTTGTTGAAATCAATCTCTTAACCGGTCGTTTTGGTGGACAATGGACCATGACCCAGTTGTTTGAGTTAATAACCCCTATCTTGGTGTAATAACACGGGTTTTGGACATATTTTGGATAAATAGTTTGAAGATAAGCAAAGTGTGACGCTGTTGTGAATGAGTGATTTGAAGACCGCATGCTGTGATTGTCTCCAGCCGGGTTGAAGCGGAATCTAACCTGAAGAATACTCGTAACGTCACAACACAATACAGATACACTCACTTACATACATATCTCCAGGTTGGCACCAGAGCAGTGTCCTTCAACCAACAGGTAAGTGTTTGATTTGATTGTAGTTTGGCTCCGCGCACGGCGGACAGTACGCTAGCCACTCTTGTCTCCAGAGCCCCCCATCAAAAACTTCCACTGCGCAATCGTATTGTGAGCTTTGGCCTGGCAGCGTACATTTTGGTATGCAGAGGCGTGGTTTTAACCTACAAAACCACCAAATTGGTAATTTACAGTGAGCTAATTACTTGGCAGTCTCTATAAAGGAAGTAGTAATGCGCTGTAAATGTTTGTTAACTATGATTGCTAGTTTATTTGAAATAATTTGTAAATTTGTTGAGACGGGTAACCTGATGTTGCCAAGGTCAGCCGGGCTAATAAAGTGGATTGGATTGGGCTGTGGTGCAGCCCCTTGTTGTAGCCCCTTTTTGTGTCTGATCTGTGTTGAATGTCAGGAAGACATTAAAATATTGAGTTTGTACCATTGATATGGTTATTTGTGAAAATTAATATTTGAAAAATTATTGGCATTTTTGAGTATTACCATTGTTTTGAGTTGGAATAAAGGTTCATTATTGTTGTACCATTAACAAAGTGGTTTGTGAACTTAACTTTTGGAATTGGATAGAATTTGAATATTTGAATTGAATATCATATTGACAGTTTTGAACGTTGATATTGGTTTGAATTAAAATAAAACTTTATTATTGTTGAATTGAATTGAAACTAATATATTGTTATTTCTTGAGTTGCTGATTAGTCAGTTTGGATTGAAACCAATTGTTTGTAGTTACTTTGTAAATTGATTCTTTGAACTTTGTTACTTAATTACCTTTTGCTTGGTTTATTTTATTTGATTGTTTGCGTTGGATTTCCTTGTTATTTATTGTTTGAACTTTGTTACTTAATTATTTTGTTTGGTATATTGAATTGTATTGTTTGTGCAATGGCATACAAAGCGGTGAGAGAGGCAATCAGTGGATTGACCACACAGCTGCGGTGGTTCGCTTCAGCTGCAGCGACCGCTGAGCGCCAGGATCTTGAGGGGATCACTCTTGCTCGGTTCGAGCAGTTGAACTTGAGACTCGGCAACGTTGATGCTCTGCTCACCCGCTACAACCAGTACATTTGTGAAGTGGATTTGGAAGTGCTGGACCAAGCAGCACGTGACAAGGTCCTTGCTGACTACGACCAGATCTTGAACCTGGGGGATGTCATTGGTCAACGTGTTCGGGAAATATTGGGGAGCCGGGCACCTGTCCAGGTCAAACCGGAGACCTCGGTTGTTTCAGGTCCCGGACTATTGAGTAGACTGCCTACTTTGGAACTGCCACACTTTAACGGTCGCTTGGACCAGTGGTTAAGTTTCCAAAACCTGTTTGAAAGTTTGGTTGATGCACGCTCGGACCTCAGACCCGCCCAAAAGTTGGCCTATTTGTTGTCTGTCCTGGAAGGTGAGGCCCGAGCCTTGGTGCAGCATCTGTCTTTGACTGACTCAGCCTACCCTACCGCTGTGGAGCTACTCACCCGGCGGTACCAAAATAAACGTTGTTTGGCTGACGTTCATATTGAATTGATTTTGGGGTTACCAGTCATTACTGGATTGTCAGCATTGCGTACTGACCTGTTGAACCCGTTGGTGGCAGCGACCAACGCTTTAAAGCAATTGGACTTGCCGGTGGACCAATGGTCTTACCTTTTGGTGCATGTTGTGCTGCAACGGCTTCCTGCCGATTTGAGGGCTCGTTTCGAGCAAAAGTATGGTGGGGATAGTGTCACACATCTCCCCCCATTTGATGACCTCGTCCAATTTTTGGAGGATGAGTGTCGGTTTGTGGACAACTCTGGCGTTGCCACTGAGTCATGCCAGCCGTCTTCCCGGCCACAAGACCAGGGACGGACTAGGGCTCGCGGGCCTGTTGATGGTCGCCCCGCCGCTCGTTTTGCTGGCACCCAGAGTCGTCCTGGTTGTGAGTTTTGTAGGGACACGGGGCATGGCATGGCAACTTGCGCAGCCTTTTTGAATTTGCACGTGAGTGCCCGCCGCCGAATTGCCAATGCACGCCGCATGTGCTTCTCTTGTTTGGGGGCTCACTTCCATCGGGACTGCCCCAACCCCCGCCCTTGTAGAATTTGTAGGGGGTCCCATTTGGACATATTGTGCGCTAACGCGAACCACGCTGGCAGACCAGCCTCTGATGAAGGTTCGCATACGGGCCCCCCCGTATATATCATGGAGTTGGTCACCGGGCTTCTGCCTCGCCGGTTCAGAACCGGGGAGAGGTCCGCAATTTTGAGCGCCGCACTCCACCCCCCGCGCAAGTTGATCGGGAGCCGCGCGACCGCCATTTGGTCTCCCCGCGTAAAGGCCATTACGCAATTGTTGCTAGGCACCGCTGGCCAGACCAGCACCGCCTTCCCTCCCCTCCATTGGCGGAACGTCCCCGGTTGGAGTCACGCCCCCCGCCATTCGGGCATCCGGTGGGATATGCCCTTCCAGCGATGGCGCGTGGCTCGGGACACCGCGCGGACGAGGAGTTTGAACTCCATCCTCGTCGGGAAAGACTTGGGTCTGGGTGTGGCGATCGGTCGCCGCCCAGACATTGTTAGGACATTGGCGCCTGCCCCGCTAAGGTACCCCTCAGATCGACACGGTTTTGTTGCCAACGGCATCGGTCGGGTCTGGGGGCCCACGGGGAACTCTGTTGTGGTCCGTGTCATTTTGGACATGGGAGCCCAGGGTTGCCTTTTGTCTATTGTTTTGTTGTTTGTTTGTATTGTTTTGGGCAAAATTGTTTTCTTAAGCGCCTTTGGACTGCGGGACTTGGCTGGGACGAGCCAATTCGGGACACCCGGTTGGAAGATTGGCTCCAATTTGTATCCGCACTCCCTGCAGTCAACGAGGTCGTGTTACCCCGCGCTATCCTCCCCCCTGGGAGCTACACTGCTACCCTTGTTTGTGATGCGTCTTCGCACGGTTATGCAGCTGTTGTTTGTCTGCGCACCGTCTGCGCAACAGGCCAGGTGAATTTCTCACTGGTCTTGACCAAGAGCAAGGTGGCCCCCCTCCGGACGGCACTGACCATCCCTAAGTTGAATTGTCAGGGGCGGCGCGTCTTGTGCGTCTATTGAACCACGTTGCTCACACTTTGGGTGGAACTGTGGACATTCGGGCTTCTTACGCCTGGACGGACAGTCAAATTGTTTTGTGTTGGTTGAAGACGTCCGTCCACTCTTTGGAGGTCTTTGTTGCGTACCGAGTGTCCCAGATTCAAAATTTTGATACGCCTTTGATTTGGAGGTCCTTGCCTGGAGATTTGAACCCAGGCGCCGTGGCCTCACGTAGGTGCATGGCACCCCGCCTGTTTGCTTACCCCCTATGGTGGGGACCAGATTGGCTGACTCATCCCGAGGATGATTGGCCTCGATCGCCAGTCTTGATGTCGGGTCCTTTGCCCGGGCTCAAGGTGCTCGCTGTTGGAACAAAGGACCCTGAGTTTGTTGAGTCGATTTGGCTCCCTCGACAAATTGTTGAATTGTTTTTCTGTTGGTTAAATTGTTGGTGACTGATCGTCACATTAAGAACTCGCATGCCGGTTGCAATGCGCTGTTGGCCATTCTGCAGCGAGAGTTTTGGATATTGTCGGGAGCCGTTAGTAAGTTGAACCCCTTTTGGTCGATACGGGTCTTTTGTTGTTTGGTTGTTGACGGTTGAGTCACTCTAGCTTTCCTTATGGGGTCCGTCACTCCCTTTTGTTGCCTAAGGAGGGCCATTAAATTGTTGTTTGGTTGTTTGTTTTTTTTGTTTTGATCAATTTTAAGTAAAATCAATTTATTACTGATTACAAATATAATCCACAAACTAACACTAAAATAAATATAGTATATACAATTAATAAAGGTAAAAAAATAATAATGGGAGGTGCTCACTGGGCATCAAAGAATTCGTCCGCATCGCTGTCGGTGGGAAAAGTGCCCAGAAGGCTGGCAGCATTGCCACGTTGGATGGCAATGCTGATTCTTTGACCTAAAAATAGACCAGCCCTCTGGTCACATGAAGAGTCAACCAACCGCTTGGCGATGTCCCGGAATACTCGATGAGCACTCGGACCCCACGGCCCTAGTGTTTCAACCCCAAACGGCTCAAAAATATAACTCCCAATAAGGTTGTTATATTTGCGCCGTTTGAGATTTTCTGCACCTGCAGCAGCCGCCCCAGCACAGCCTGCCGTGCTTAGAAGATGGGATGGCGCGAGGGTGTCGACACAGGTAGCATCCCACACCAAAGGCCTACCCAACTTCCAAGGCATTATGGTCATTCCGTCTGGCCTCTTCCCATCGTCGCGTGCCAAGCCATTGGGTTCTAAGACAGCTGGCACCCCGGCGGTGACAAGAGCCCGACGGATGATGTCATTAATGCTGGCATGCCGTGCCAGCCGGCCAGCGCTCTTGCTGCAGGCAAGACCGTGGTGTCCGAGGCGATCAACTGCTTCACCGCACTGACACCGATGCGGAGCCACGCAAGGAGCACCCAGACGCAGACTTGTAGCGAGTCGGAAAGTCGAGTCACCTCACATAACCTCACCTTTCCTGGCATTTAAAAAACTAGAAAGGGCATGTACGGCAGCTTCGCAGCCCCCTTTGGATCCAAAGCCAAGCTGTAGGGGCTGGAACTTGTTGGTCAATTTTTCACTGTACAATTTGCAGCATATTTTGGCTGCCGTACGCCTATAGGTGCACCCAACGGCAATGGGTCGAATGCCGCCGTCCCTCTTGCGCAGGGCGCATAAGTTAGCCCCGTACAAGACATCGACGACGGCATCACTTACATCGCCGTTGAGCATCAAGTTGATTAAAGCCGCAAGCTCCTTCAAAAGCGATTCACCAGCTTCCCCGGAGCCTGAACTCAATAAATCTTTTAAATGCTGTGGAGTCAGGCCATCGAGGCCGCCGGCGGAACCACTTCGGAAGGAGCTCACGGCTGCCATCAACTGGGGGCTAGTAATATTAAAGGGAATCGGGGTTGAATTCGGGTCGGGATGGAGGGGAGAGTTGGGAAAGGTGAGACCATCCGCAGGCGCTGGATGTTTACTCTTCAGGGCTGAAAGAGTTTCTGAAGAGTAGGGCGCCACCACATCACTACTGAACAACAGCCTGGCCGCTCCCCTGATGTCACCATCATTAATTTTGGATTCTACATACGAACATATGCCTCTTCGTGAAGGCTTATTGAAAACTGGTAATTTTGGATCTAAAATAGGGGTCGAATTGTTGCAGTTATCTTTAATTTGGTTTGTCAATGTTTTTGTAGTTGCCAAACTTTTTTGTGCATGTAGAATCCGATAGGGGAAGGTAAGTAGTTGCTCCCAGGCGCTATAAGAATTCTCCTGGGTCGCAAGGCGGAGACATCGCGCCAAACATAGAGCGACAGACCGCCTTGCGCCACGGGGAATTCTCTTCAAGACAGGGGTAGAATTTTTCAAATTTGAAAGTGTTTTCCAAAGAGTTTGGTCCGGCTGAATTGGAGTTGTGGCTGGGGGGCACAAGGGTACACTATGAGGTTTGTGAACCTTGCCATAGTGTATCCGTAGCCCCCGTTCACCTTTAAAAAAGCGTGGCTGGGAGCAGTGGGGACATCTTACCTGAACATCGAGCGATGTGGCAGGTTGACTGGCGCTGATTCCGTCGCTACAGCCGGCATTTAGCATGAGCACACAATACACTTCCCTAAAACTAAAATATCAATTCAGGACATAAAACAATAAAAATAAATACACTTAAAACTTATAAAAACACACTAGAAATGTTTTGACGGACACTTCACTCGGTGACAGTTCGACAGCAGCGCCGCAGACGCGCGTTCCTAGGGCGCCGCGGCGCGCATCATCGCGCGTGCCGGGCGCAGCCCTTGCGCCTTGATGTCTGTTTCCTGGGAGCCTCGAAAGCAATGGTGCGTCGTTTGACAGGCGTCGGGTACACTTTTTGCAGTACAAATATAATATATTATTTGGCTATATTTTTTTTTTGTTGTTAGTAGGCATGGAAATAGGAAGTGCAATATTTTAAACTTGGAGTATTTATTTCAATTACATCATTTACACGCCCTTTTGAACTGTCAAAAATTTGGTCAGTTAATCAGAAAGTTAAACAAAGATCTTCGTGATTTGATTATTGATTATTTAGTCATATTCTAGGTATAGGTCTGATAAAAAATTGGAAACTCTTATAAAAACTGAGTCAAAATGATTTTAACTATTTAAATAGTAAAGAGCTGAAAAACTTGACGTTCCCCGTTCCTGACGTTCCCATTTTCAAACGTTGTTTGTTGTTTGTTATTGTTTGTCCCGCCAGCCTGCCCCCATTGGGGAGGTATTTTTGAAGCCGCGGTGAAAGCGGCAAAGGGACTCTGGCGCAGATCGTTAGGAGACACCGTTCTCACCTTTGAGGAGTTAGCTACGGTATTTTGCCGCATTGAAGCTGCGTTGAACTCGCGTCCATTGTGCCCGCTGTCTTCGGACCCGAACGTCTTGGAGGCCCTGACCCCGGGCCATTTTTTGATTTGACAGCCACTTGTTGCCCTGCCGGAGCACCCTTTTGTCGATGTGAGCCAAAATTGGCTATCGCGGTTTCAGTTGGTGCAGCAGCTCGCTCAGAGTTTTGGAAGCGTTGGAGCTTGGAGTATTTGCACATCCTCCGGCAGCGCGTCAGGTGGACTGATAAAACGCAACCTTGTCGGGATTGCCAAGTGATTAGCGGACGGGAAGCCCCGTCCGGGGGGGGTAGATGTTGCGTCCTGAAATAGTTTCTCTATGCGCACGCAACGCGTAACGGAATGACATCTGACTTGTCAAGTTTGATTTTGACGTTTGACACTTTCTCTTGATTTTCGGGGGGAAACGAGGAGGCACGCCGCCGTTTGGGTCTCGCGGCTTTTGTTGAAATCAATCTCTTAACCGGTCGTTTTGGTGGACAATGGACCATGACCCAGTTGTTTGAGTTAATAACCCCTATCTTGGTGTAATAACACGGGTTTTGGACATATTTTGGATAAATAGTTTGAAGGTTAAGCAAAGTGTGACGCTGTTGTGAATGAGTGATTTGAAGACCGCATGCTGTGATTGTCTCCAGCCGGGTTGAAGCGGAATCTAACCTGAAGAATACTCGTAACGTCACAACACAATACAGATACACTCACTTACATACATATCTCCAGGTTGGCACCAGAGCAGTGTCCTTCAACCAACAGGTAAGTGTTTGATTTGATTGTAGTTTGGCTCCGCGCACGGCGGACAGTACGCTAGCCACTCTTGTCTCCAGAGCCCCCCATCAAAAACTTCCACTGCGCAATCGTATTGTGAGCTTTGGCCTGGCAGCGTACAGATACCTTGAGTACCAAATTAAATTTAACAATAAAACTATCTAGAGAAATAAATACAAACCCAAAAACACACTTAGTCATCGTCTTAATGTCATTATTTGTCCGCTTCGCCTTCATCAGGAAACGTGCCCAGAAGACTGGCAACATTGCCACGAGGAATCATAATGCTAATTTTATGTCCAAAGAACGATCTAGCCCTCTGGTCACGTGAGGTGTTGACCAGTCGGCGGAGTTTCCTTAAGTAAGAGGTGAGCACTCTGGCTCCATAACCTCAGGCCATACTGCTGTTGCGAAACCGGCGATGGTTTGTGTGGTATAATTTTTTGTAAAATTCATGAAAATTGTTATTTATTCATTAATGGAAAAAAAAAACAATAAAAACCTGAGCGTTTCGACCCCAAACGGCTCAAAATTGTAGTTCCCCCACTCGAGTGCTCGTAGATTTGAGTGGGTAATATCGTTACATGTCATAAAGTTTACCCCCACCAATCATGGTTAGCTAGCTTCATCTTTCGATTTCGACTTAGCTTTGAACAGTACTTGGAACTTAAAGCTTGATTCAATCATTGCTCCCATACATACATACATACAATCACGCCTTTTTCCCATTGGGATAGGCAGAAATCACGGAACGCTACCTGCTACGATCTCTACACACTCCTTTTGCCTCGTTTAGGTTCATACAATTGGTCATATACACACGCCGGGTGCGAGTACTACGCACCTGACCTTTCTGAAAAACATCACCAATGTCCTCCTAGGGCATCCCCTCTCGGTGTTTCCACTCAAATCTGCCTTAAACCACCATTTTCCTCCATTTTCCCATTTCTACCATTTTTTTTTTTTCATTTTCTCATTTTTTACCTCCATTTTCTTTACAAATAAGTGATGATTGATAAATGCGCTGATTTTTAATTAACAGGAACATTTTTTAGTGAACAATGCTGTTCCAGCTATCTATTAGATACCTACATAACCTTTTAAGGTTTCAGTTCGAGAAAGTTCTAGGAGGTACGTGGTGTAACCCACCCTACTCACTTAACTGTATTAGCTTGACCATTGATGCAACCTTCACAGAGTTGCAGTCTTATAGATAATTGAATAATGTTTTCTTTTCTTAAACCAGCGTCAGACAGCATCTGTCTGGGATTAATGCTGAAAAAAACCTTTTTTGTGCAGAGACATGTATACAGTTTTTCTTATTTTCATTTTTCACTTTGTTATTGTATATTGTGTTTCAAGAACTGTTTCCAAATAAACGGTATTCTTGTTATATTACTTGGGTACTTAACGTACTAATCTTAGGAACTACGTTTAGTGTTTGATAGCCCATTTATCGAGGAAGACTTTAGACTATATAACATCACGATAAGACCCTTAGGAGCCGAGCAGAAAGGAAAACGTTACAAATATGAAGCCCTCGCACGGCCAGGCGATTCTATGCGACGGGATGGGTCGGGGGAGCAAGAAATTTGACACGGGCGAAGTTGCGGGTAGAAACTAGCATTATACAGTAAAAAAAATTAACCAGTGCGCAAATTTTTTTTGCTGCTTTATTATCCGGAATAGGTAACATTTGAATTATTTTTTCAATACTTTTTTTTTTAATTTTATGCGAACTTAAATCAGTAATTGTGGACACCCTACATATTTCGTAATAATAGGTCTTTACCTATGAAAATGCCGCTTTGTATGAAAAAAATTAAACGAATTTTTTTCATGTATTTTTTATTTGTATTAATCGAAATAATCACCCATGCAATCAATGCATCTTTGCCAACGCAGTAGCAGTTTATTGAAGCCCTTCTTAAAAAAATCTGCTGGACGGGAGGCAACAAATTCTTCAAAGGCATTTTGTACTGCCTCTCGGGTATTGAATTTTTTTCCCGCCAAGAAGTTATCCAAATTCTGGAAAAAGTAGTAGTCTGTAGGCGCAGGGTCTGGTGAGTAGGGCGGATGACAGAGAGCTTCCAACCCCAGTTCTTGCAACTTGGAGACCGTCTGCTGTGCAGTATGAGGTCGCGCGTTGTCGTGCAGGAGCAGCGGAGACGAGCGATTGACCAATGCTGGTTGGAGATGTGCCAGCTTCTCCATCATTGAGTTCAGTTCTTCACAGTACACATCTGCAGTAATGCTCACCCCGTTTGGTAAGAAGCTCTGATGAATCACACCGGCGCTAGACCACCAAACAGTGACCATCACTTTTCTAGAGGTAAGTTTTCGTTCAGGGCGTTGTTTAGGTGCTGAACCAGGATCCAACCAACTTGCTGAGCGCTTGCGGTTATCAAACAGAATGCATTTTTCATCGCAGGTAACAATGCGGTTCAAAATTCCTTCATTTGTGTGTCTGTTGAGCAGTGCAAGGCACGTCTCGACGCGTACTTCGCGCTGGCGATCATTGAGTTCGTGGGGCACCCATTTGTCAAGCTTTTTTACCTTGCCAATTTGACGCAAATGGACCATTATTGTTTTGACGCTAACGTCGAAAGCTGCTGCTAATTCAGCCGTAGATTGTGTATTATCAGCTTCCACAATCGCCTTTAATTCGTCATTGTCGACCAAAGTCTTCGGACGACCGCGAGGTTAATTTTTCAGGTCGAAATTTCCAGAACGGAAGCGAGCAAAGCAATAACAGGTGGTGCGTTGGTTTGTAGTGTTAGCTCCGTAAACGTCGTTGATGTTGCGTGCTGCTTGTGCCGCGTTGCTGCCACGACGGTACTCATATTCCATAATTACTCGAATTTTTAACGTATCCATGATGACGAAAAAGATTGAAATGCGATGAAAATGTAACACTAATCAATAAACAAATGACTACTTTTGGAAAAAGAATTCCATGTTTTTAAAATAAAATTAATTTGAAATTAGAATTCTTAGACAAACAAAAATTATTTTGATTTGAAATGGCCAGTACTGCAGAGCGGCAATTTCATAGGTAAAGACCTAATATGATATCGACAGTAGGAATAGGTCAGTAACCACGCGCGGCGTAGATACTTCCAACTTCTTAGAATTTTGACCAATCGAACAGCTGGTAGGTACTCGTAGCTACGCTCGGTCGTTCACCTTCGCCGCCGCGCGCAAGTTACCATAAAAACCAGTTTCTAAACGCATTTGTTTTAAACGATATTCAGTTTTTTTTTACATCCTCTTTGATGATATTTGCAGCACGCATTCTGTCAATTCTATGTCAAACATCATAAGGTTACATTAAAAAAGTTTATATTGTCCAAAGCGCTAAGGTTAGATTAGAATAGTAGATTAGTAACCAAGGGGATAAAGCAGTGTCTTCTGTCGCGGGTGACGATTTAAATCGCGAGCGTAACGAAGGTACTCGAGGTTTTCCCGAGCGTAGCGAGGGTGTTAAAAACTTAAATCACGAGCGAAGCGAGAGATTTAAGACGAGTCCTGAGTGTAGCGAGGGATTTAAGTTCACCCAAGACTAAGACAGCTTTATCACCGAGGAAAATACTATACTTTTCGTACCATTTGCGAAAAAATTAACACAATAATAATATGAGATAAACATTTATTAAAAACTAGCTACTGCCCAAGACTTCGCCCGCGTGAAATTTCTTGTACCCCGGACCCACCTAATCGCATCCCATTGTCTTCCCGCGCTATCTCTTAGCTTAGCGTTCTTTCTTACTTTATATTTTCCTAACGGCCCTAGCGTGATGTTTATTAGCTTATAGCCTTCTTCAAGAATTTAATCAAATTCAAAAATATTTGTCCAAGTATTCTTAAATAAGTGTTCTTAAATTTTCTAAATTTTCGCGCATTTTTTTTTAATTTTTTTCTTTCATTAGAACCTTCTGAAAATAACAAACACAACAAAAAAGAAAAAGTGAAATAGGGATACATTTTTATATATATAGATAATGACAATTAAAAGTAAAATGCGTGTTCCTTTTTCAAAAAGATGTAGGTATAATGCTTTATATACAAACTCAATGGTGTAAACACAGATGTAGTTCAGTATAAATTTCGGTAAGTATTCCAAATTTAAATCACATTCTCCCCTTAGAGGATGAATTAAATTCAGTACAATTTTCTTTCCCTGTTTCACTTTTTTGAGCAAGTGGTACGAAAATAATATTTTCGTACCACTTGCTCAAGAAAGTGACATTCTATGCCACAAAAAGCTAACATAACAATAGTCATTTTTAATCTGTTAAAAACAGGGAAAGAAAATTGTACTGAATTTCATTCATTCTCTAATGTTATTTAAATTTGGAATACTTACCGAAATTTATACTGAACTACCTACATCTGTGTTTACACCATTGAGTTTGTATATAAAGCATTATACATGTTTTTTAAAAAGGAATACGCATTTATTATGCAGTTATGATTATTAAATAAAATTACGAAAACCGACGAGGCCGTATGAGCTTGATGCCTTTGCTTTTCCGACAAAAAAATATTAGTCTAGGAATTTGCCGCGTTTTTGTTTTCTTCAAATACATAAACGTTAATTGGACCAATGTTACGAATGTTAACTTTTACTTTTAATTGTCATTATTTTAATAAATGCTCATATTATTATTGTGTAAATTTTTTCGCAAATGGTACGAAAAGTAGAGTATTTTCCTCGGTGATAAAGCTGTCTTAGTCTTGGGTGAACTTAAATCCCTCGCTACACTCAGGACTCGTCTTAAATCCCTCGCTTCGCTCGTGATTTAAGTTTTTAACACCCTCGCTACGCTCGGGAGTAAAACTCGAGTCCTTCGTTACGCTCGCGATTTAAATCGTCACCCTCGACAGAAGACACTGCTTTATCCCCTTGGTTAATAATCTACTATTTATGGTGGTTAAGTATTCTTACATTTTCTAATTTTCCGTGCAATTTTATATTTTTTTTTATTTCATAAGAACCTTCTCCTGACAATAAAAAGTAAAATAGGTGAAAACGGTCCAGCCGTTCACGCGTGATGACGTGACCAAGGGAAATAGGGATTCATTTATATATATAGAAGATAGATAACAGCGGCTTTACCCCACAGCAGAATGCCGTAGGACATAACGCTATGAAAATAACTAAAGACTAACTGAGCTGTTTCAATATCAGTGTATTGTCTTACTTTCCTGACGGCGTAGGTGGCCGAACTGAGCCTTCCCGCTAGGCTTGCTATATGTGATCCCCACTGAAGTTTGGCGTCTACTGCACCCCTAGCCAAGTTGATAATCTACAATCGTTAACGCTAGTCACTCGATGTTAAGTCACGTGGTTAGAACTAACGAATAGAAAACTCGTAGCCAAATTCACAACATTTAAAATGACAGAATGATTTTTATCGTTTCTACAATGTTCAACGCTAAATCCTTTTTTATATTGTGTCGTTTTTCTAAAGACATTGTAGAACGAGCGCAAAGAGAACGAGCGGCCGACTTAGCCGCGTCAACATGTCTACCAACTTATCGTTTTCTACAACTGCTGACACCGAGGCGTTACCGATTGAAGAACAGAATTCGACACGAAACGTTTGTAACTTGGCTAGGGGGGCTGGTATGCCCAGAAAAACTGCCGAATCTACAGTTGCAAGCACTTCATTATCTAAGATGACGCTAGGTCCCAGATTCCAAACATTCGGTAAGGCGAACTTTATGCATTTCTTAGCATTAAGATCTATGTTATTTGTGGTAAACCAATCCGTAGCCATTGAGAGTGCACTGTTTACTTTGTCAAAATCTTGTCTATTCCTAATAGAGCGGGTTGTCCCTTAAAATGTTGGATTGCCTTCCATATTCTTTCTTGCGTTAACATTTGAGGGTGTATTAGCGTATTTCCATTATGTACAAGGCTAGAACGCAAGAGTGTGAAACTAGTCGCGTATAGATTGGAAATACAACCAGCGCCCCTGTTGTAACGAATTATAAGAAATGTTTGATTCAATCCCTCAGGGCTACGAGGGAGAAAAAGTTCTTAAGATTTCATAAACGTTTACCTTTTCAGAACTTTTTTATATTAAAAATAAAACGGTCAAAAGCGAGTCGGACTCACCGAGCGTTCCGTATCATCATATATAATTATTTTATAAAGTCAAAGTCCAAGTCAAAGCATTTATTTCAATTAGGCCCAAAAAGGCACTTTGAACGCCAATGTTCCATGAAAATAGAATTGATTGTAGTTGCCCCTTCCAAAACGTAGTTTCGTTTGGAGAAGAATGGGCAATAAACTCCACTCAACTGTAGTACTATATTCTTGCATAAAATATGCTGAAGCCGTTGGTCCCGGCTGTCTTTCGTAGATCTTAGACAGTCGTTATGGGTCATCAGACGCCAGAAAGTGACAACCAGTCGTACCAAGGGGTATCGTATTACCCAGTAACTGGGTTGTGGAGATCAGATACTCGATGTAAAATACTGGTATTCAGCTGCTTCCGGTTAGACTGGAAGCCGAGCCCAACTTAGTTGGAAAAAGGCTCGGCAGATGATGATGTTGATATTACATTATTGCGTAAATTATTGAAGTTTTAGGTCAGCGCTCTTGACCGATCGTAGAACTAATGTAATTTTCGTTGATTTCTGAAAAAGTGTGCTAGGTACTTAGAGACTTTATTTTTCCTGTAATCATTACATGATCTTGTATCACAACATAATTTACTGAAATTTCTCTATGCATACGTCTAAGATACGGAGCATGGCGACATCTGCCGAGCCTTATTGGAACTATGTTGGGGTCGGCTTCCAGTCTAACCGTATCATCATCATCATCATTTCAGCCGTAAGACGTCCACTGCTGGACTTAGTCCTCCCCCAACTTGGGGGGCTTTGCCATAATCGCCACGCTTGGCAGGCGGGTTGGCGATCGCAGTATGGTGGTAAAATGCATAGAGAACGCTGCTGCCCATTCTCTAGTAAGTCCCTTAGTCGCCTTTTACGACACCCACGGGAAGAAATGAGGTGGTGTTATTCGTCTATCTAACCGTATGCAGTACCAGTAATTTATATATAGAACGAATAGGATACAAATAAGGGACCCCGAACGAGAGATTAATTTGACCGCTGTGTCATTGTGTATCTGACTGGCATGATAGCACTGAAACGGATGGTCAGATTTATTTTGTTCTTAATTCTAGACCTACAAGATTGGGCGTGCTGGATTCGTCTGATTGAGTAGGCACTTACTATACAGACGATGAAAAGGATTGATAATGTATGAGGGAAACGGATATCAGTTTTTGTTTCGATATACCCATACATCCACTCTTTGAACTCAAGGCTCCCGTAGACAAGCGCGACGTGATTTTGGATGAGTAATTTCAATGAAGTGTTTAAAGAACTAGTTCTACTAGTTGCGTCAAGATGTCACGTCGTACCTGTCTGCGAGCATTTAAGGTCTCACAACTGTTGTTATTTATTGAAAAGTTAACTTAAAATAATGAATAATAAAAGTCAATACGACATGCGCCGCTCGAGTATTTTTTATATTAATTTAATAACATTTATAAGTATATTCATAGAAGTAACATTCATTTTACAAACAGTGTACTACGCAACATCAAATTGCTTATACTAAATTTAAAACACAATTACAATAATAACCTAACCTTAATGAAAGAGAAGAGGTAGTTTGCGACAGGATACAGGCGCGACTTAGGAAACTGAGGTCAAGATTAATTGTTTACCACATTAAACATTTATGTTATCGAACAGGAACATCAATAAAGTTAAAAGCCCTTTAATACCCTATTTTATCTATAATTATATTACTATTACTATGCAAGTATAAAAAGCAAACTTAGAAAAATAAACCTCGTAAACTATCGGAATAATATTGTGCACGTTTGAACTCGTGAGAAGTTTAACAACTGTGAAATCATATGAGAGACAGATGGTTATAATCAATTTTCGCTGCTTCGATGATCGAACGATACAGCGCTACGTCGCGTGAGGCCTTACTAGTCCAGAGTTGGGCAATATACATATTTTTTTCTTTAGAAAAACCCTAAACGATAGCCCGGCTATAGAACTACTCCCAATAAAAGGCGATATAAAGATTTAAGTTAATATCGTCTTGTATAAAATTGGAACGAATTACCGTCGTCAGTCCTACCCTTACAGGGCTCAATAAAATTGAACCCTTACAGGGCTGTAAATAAATTTGACATACAAAATGGACGATATTCGTTTCAGTTGGTCAAGAATGTATAAACCTCAAAGGCCTAATTTTTTATAGAGTGATATAATTAGTTTTATAGAAAAACTACTTATTAGATAATTTTTGAACAATTTCACGTTAACATTTTCACGCGTTTAATTCGAAATATGTCGATCACAACCCGCGAGTCTTTGAAAACGTGATATGTTCTAGATTCCTGGTTTTTAAACATTAGACTACAAAACGTGATGTTTAGTTGAAGTGAATGCGCTAAAATAGCCCGCGGCATTCAAATTTTCTTTCGTATTTGGCAATTTGCAGGCCAGTGTAAAGTTGTACGTTGGTTAAAAATATAATTCGCAACAGTCACAAATCATCACCTGCCTAGCCTTTTCCCAGCTATGTTCGGAGCGACTACCTATCTGACCTCTACAACCCAGTTACTGGGTTGATACCCCTTGGTAAAACTGGGTGTCAGACTTTCGGGCTTTTGACAAACCGTAACGACTGTCTAAGATCGACGAAAAACTGCCGGGACCAACGGCTTAACGTGCTTTCCGAGGCACGGAAGGGTCTTCGTGTGTAAAGTTGGTCACCCATCCACGGACCAACCGCGGCAAGTGCAGCTTAACCTGAACGAACAACCCGTGCGGCTGCTATTACTCAGCCACGACAAGAAGAAAGACAAAAATATGACTAGATAATTATGATCAATGATACAATGAATAATTCAATCCTCTAAGTTCATTAAGTCCCATTGAATGACTATTTCAAGAAAAAGTATTTCAAGGCGATTACTACTCATAAGGGTGGGTTTCGATTAGTATCTTATATCTTTAAACGAGCAATTCTTGTATATATGTATATATATAATTTGAATCTCGAAACCGGCTCCAACGATTTTCATGAAATTTAGTATACAGGGGGTTTCGGGGACGATAAATCGATCTAGCTAGGATCCATTTTTTTTTAAATCTCGTTTTATTCGTATTTTCAATGACCAACTTTATTGATAATCAACTTGAACATACACTTATTATTTTAAACACAATTTACCAAAAAATACCGAGCAAAGCTCGGTCATCCAGATATTAATTATTACAATTCTGTAAATATATTCGTTTTACGGTCTTGATTTTTTTTTCAACGTACATCTTGACACTGACTGGAAATTTCAGAAGAAACGTAAAGGAATTCAAGTATCGCGGGCTGCCCTGGCGGTTTCCCCTTACGTGCGTTGAAAATTATATTACAACTAAATCTAGAAGTAAAAATAGTAAAAATAAAATGCCCTCAGATGAATCATATTACATATCACCTGTATAAATGTATAGTAGCAACAAAAATAATAATTTATTATAATACTATTACATAATAATACTACAGACAACAATCATGTAATGTTAAGTACTGGATAAAAATGCATTGTGTATTGTAATGGTCATAGGAACGGTAAAAATCACTTGTCACTTTTCTATGTTGAAACATTCGAGGTCGTTCTCAGTTCCGACGTGAATGAGCCCTAAATTAAGTTCATAGGCTTGGACTTAATTTAGGATTCATTCATCTCGGTTCTCACTAACACGCAAATGTTTCAAAGTGATGCACACTAAATTTACCCTGTTTCTATGATCCAAAACATTAATAAATTCTTGATATAAACACTTATATGTGTGCCAAAAATTGAATTAACATTTTATATGACTATTAACGCTACCATACATGGTCTTTACAACTGTCAAGTATGCCTCATGTCTTCTCAAGGCGTTCGCAAATGCGTTGGCCGAGGCTGACACTAACTTACTGACGAGGCCGGTTCATTCGTCCAATCAGGCCAAACTGACGCTAATGCGCTATTTAGTTTGGCGTCCCCAGTATGGTAGGTTATACACACGACAGCGAACAATTAGAACACATTGATTATGGATATATTGCATTACGGAAAAACATTAAAATTGGACGTAAAGTCGTTGTTAAAAATGGTATACTTGAAACTTGACCAAGCCTGAGCCACGCATGTGAAGGTCTAAGTGAAGCTGTTGCTCCTGTACTGCTCATAGACCTCCTGGAACATGGTGCGGCAGTTCAACTTGACCTTGAGCTTGGAGCAGAGCAGGAATACACCGGAAAGTTTGCGGTGGAGCGAGTATATTTCCTCGGGAGGTGGGCAAAGGCGGTGCGTCAGTATGGTGGGTATCAGCGCCTGGATGCGGCGCGTAGTCTGTTGGGTGCTGAAGTCGAACTCACCCGAGCTATCGCTGGTGAACACTTCACCCATTATCATAACCGTATCGATGTGAGTCTCCTCCATTACCTGTAAGTAATAAGTTCGATATTTAAATGAAAGATGAAAAAACAAAATCAAAATGGCGGTGAAGATTCCGAGATTATATCCACGCGCCTTTACAGTACAGCTATACCAACCTTGGATTCATATCCGGTCAAGAACTTCATTTCCCTTGACATATTCAAGATGGCTTCCCGATCGCCCCGCGACGCCGCGTGTATGATCTCGATGTACTGATCCATGAATTCCTTGCTGTACTCGCGTGTGGCGCCAAAGTCAAGCAGGATCACCTGTTTGAGACAGACCAGAGTTTAGCTTCCGCCCACTTGTGTTTACAACTATCTTACCATACTAGCCGAATGCAAACTTTCTTCTCCTATAACCCCTTTAGGGGATGAATTAAAAAAAACGGAACTGTTGTGCAACATTTTATAATTTTTGACCGAGTGGATTAGGCAGTGCATTGTTTGTTCAGGGAATAAACGAATACAAATTTTATTACGTATCGACATGTAGACTAAGTACCTGCTGACTGGCTTTTTTTTTTCACCCGCGTTCCTTCAGTTGCCTGTGCCATGGCCACGGTAACTCTCTCAAACTTTGGTTATTAATTAATTTATTATTTTCATTGTATTAAATTTTATTTCAATAAAAATCATCAAAATTGACATGTAAATAATCTTTTTATACCTTATTTTACTTAAATTTTAATGTATTTCCTCTATTTTTTTTTATCGTTTACCTAGATATATGTGCATGCTATGGTCTCCTGTAATTGAAGGAGCGTAAAAGAAACCTTAATGACTGTGATTTATAATGTTAATATGTATCCTTTGTTGGAGATCCTAAATGAATAAACAAATCCTCAACTCTGGCACGCATCGGAGCCTTTCGATGTGTGCTGATATCTCTTTGAAGCGCACGTGGAAAACAACGCGCTGTCAACCCGGGCCTGGTCCTTACCAAGCGGCGACCTACCTGTCTTAGCCCTTACCTGCTTGGTAGCTGGGTTATAGAAGAAGTTCGCCCAGTTCGGATCGGTCTGCATGCAGCGCAGTATGAACATCTCCCGCAGGCACAGTTGCATGATCTTGTGTGCGATATCCACGCGAGTCTCGTAATCGGCGTCGAACATTTTGTCCAAGGGCATGCCATCGATCAGCTCAGTAGTAATCACCTCCTGAGCGCACAGCTCATCTGGTGATAGGGGATTAGCTTCATTAATGGCCTACATTCTCTCTCATTTCGACAATTCAATAATATTCATTGTGTTACTCCAAATAATTTCTGGTTAACTGATAGATTAAAGTAATGGGATTAATTTAGGGACCTGAACACCTGGATCACTCTACTGACTGTATAAAGCAGAAATAAAATTTGCATGTAATTTAGGGTTCAAAATACACATGAAATTAGTTATAATTTATCGTGATATTTTAGTATTATCTATGAAATAAAAATCAATGTATTTTTGACAGACTTGTATGGCAGTCACCCAATAGCAATCTTAATTTAATGACAATAAAAATCACTGTGATGTTTTCAGTGATGCAAAATTGCACAGTTAAAACGAATAGCGTAGAGTCATCTCAACACCCCGCTCCGTGCGGGGATTATAATTTTAATAATTATTCCTCTCAACCGTTCCTCTCAGTTGACTGGTGGAGAATGCCTATGGCATTAAGTCTGCCTTTGTATCTTTTTTGTGTGCGAGAAGTTTAAATAAATAAACACTAAAACTGTAAATAGTATTTCCCTTACCAATGACATCAGGGACAAAGTACTCGGGATACGGAGCGAGCATCGTTTTGAACTTCCTGGTGCATTCGGCCTCGCGGACGTAGTCCACCTCCCAAGATAACTCCTTCTTAGCAACCTCCACGATGTTGTCGATAAACATGCCCTTGGGGAAAATGTTCCACACCTGGGAACATAAGTATGTGTTAAGAATAACAAAAATCACCAGATTCTGAAAGTATATTTCAAAAATCAAAGACAGAGCTCAATGTAACGAAAATCAATAGTGTGGTCAGTATTTACTGACGCACATCACCCAATTTGAGGGGCAATGTTAAAATAATTTAATTAATTAAATATCCTGACATTATGATGACCAACGAGTTCTAAAGAGTTCAATATCGAACAGTAAAATACACTGTTCAATTTTCGACACGCTAAGTTGCACTCTGCTGGATTCTCAATACTCGGTTTAGTACCGAGAGTTTAAATTCCAGTGGCCGATATAACCCGACGTCGGGTACTGTAGTAGGAGGTATTGAAGTCGTACCTTCATCACCCCGACCAGATTGTCTATGTCGCTGTTGATGCCCTTAGCGACGCCCGGGTACTGCACCTTGACTGCCACCTCCTTCCCGTCATGCATCACGGCCATGTGTACTTGACCTGGGAAAAAGAATACACGTACGGATATAAAGTCTCGGCGTTGGTTCGTGGTTGCAAATAAGACTACCGAGTGTGGGCTCTGAAAAGGGCAATGTATAAGAATTAAAAGGTATTTCTCAGAAATAGCCTGGATTCGGGACAGCGCAATAGGCTTGCCTAAAATTACATGAGACTTGTTACATAACTGGCGGATTATGGGTGTTCCTGCACCCTGCGACCCTGTAGTAGCTCGTACAGGATACACATACTCAGATTAAACACGTACCAATGGAAGCGGCTGCGAATGGTTTGTCGTCAAAAGCGGCGACTTTAGACCTCCACTGAGGACCCAGCTGTAGGCTCATCACTTCCTCCACCTGCCACACAGGCATAAAGTCGGCGGACTGGCGCACACGTTGGAATATGCGCTGCAGTTCTGGAGAGATCAGCGAGTCATCCTGGAGGCTGAGCAGTTGACCCAGCTTCAGAGCCGCGCCTGAAAAATAAAGATGTTGACTTATATACCATGGCGTTATTTTTTTCGACTTCGACGAGATTTTAATTCGTCTTTTGATTGATAGTATTGAAACTGAACAAGTTTTATTTTCATTCATTCGGAAATGGCGATGGCCTAGAGCTACAATTATGTGGGTACCTCGAACTTTGCACAGCGTATCAACGATCCTCTCTGCGTTTGCCGGGGACATGAACGCGTTGGGTGACGCGTCGACCTGTCCCGTCACGGACTGGAACGTGTTCCGAGCATACTGGGCCACGGTGCCCACTCCCAAACCAGCGGCCAAGGAACCGAACGAAAACATACGGCCGAGGCGCGAAGACGGCACCACGCGTTCTTTGGAGTTCGCGCTTAACTGAAAACATAGATTATATGACCACTCCTCTCAAATAATAAAAGTGAAATACTTTATGAAGAATAAAAACGTCATTCAAATTAAGTGATACTAACAGATACTCTAAGCTTCTTCTTGGCAATAGGCTTAGGCGTAGCCCCCACATCCCCAACATTCCTCCATCCGTTCCAGGCCGAGGGTTCGACCGGTTCAGAGGACGACACAGCCATGAGTACGTTTTCCACTCTGTCAAGTTCTGAACTCTGCATTCGCTTCTGCAAATCTTCAATCGGCGCCAAGATTTGTATAGTTGGCGACACCGGGGCTGGTGGCTCCCTGATTCTTGGTGTCTTGACTGGAGGTTGAGGGTCGTCCATGAACTGCACCTTCTTTAAGGTTTTAAAAGTTTTGTTGAACTCCTCATTGAGCTCGTCGATCTCGTCTTTCATTTGCTGATCCATCTCGGGTTTCGCTGCGCTGTCACTTATGTTAGGAACGTGCAGACTCGCGAACTGCTTAAAGCCGTGTGCGACTACAAGGGCCCTGTCTACCAACTCTCTAGCAGAAGCGGGGTTGGGATTGTAGACGAACAGGTTAGTCGGGCAATTCAAAAGCAAAGGCTTCAGGCTTGAGTTATTCCATAAAAGAGTTGATACTTCTTGCTGTGTTTTGACACTCGCTTCCACTACCAACCGAAGACCTCTTAAGACGCTTATTAAATCATTAATGTGAGACATAACCTGAAAGCAAATGTTAGTTTGGTTAAAAACATAGATATACATAAATATACTTAATAAGTTAATAATAGTTTTACTAATGAGTGCAGGGAGTTAGTTATAATATGCTTGGAAGAACAGGTATCGCCATCAACTAGGTACCTGTGCAAGGCGCCGACGGAGAAGCGAGTAGCTATCAACGATTATCTCGCTCAAAAAACGTTCAGAAAAAGTCCTACTTCTTTCTACTCTCTTTTACTAACACGAAACGAGATAAGTATATTAACAAAAGGTTAATAATACGCCGGAGCACAAACGCATCGACCCTTCACGGCAACCCTCTAATTCAGTGAAATAACCTTCAATAAGATTGGGGATTAAAAACTGTGTCGATGCTAAACAACTAAGTTGTTTCATTTTTATTCGTCATCGTATCTGCCTAACCTTTTCCAACTATTTTGGAGTCGACTTCCACTCTTACTGGACGCAGCAGAATACCAATATTTTACATTGAGCCGCTGCCTATCCAGCTACCCTCTAGTATAAGCCTGGTTGTCAATGTGTTGGGCTTGCACTTTCAAAGATCAACGACATACAGCCGGGACCAACGGATGGCTCTAGGTATGTAAACCCATCACCCATCCACGGACCAACCGCAGAAAGCGTGGCTTAAACTACTCGATCGCCCGTGCGGCTGTTATTTCTTAGCTATAATGTCTTTAAAATTTTATTTAACCTCGCACTACTTCTCACCTTAGTAATTACAGCTACTTTCAAAGTGAAAGCAGGCTTTAGGAGATAAAAAAAACAAAATTACAATAAAGTGCAGTCACTATTAGCTCTCCCGAAATCTTGGTATCTTTACATTAATACGTGAAGCAAAAACTTTGTGAACGAGGACGGAGGAATACAAATTTATGGTCAAATATCGCCAACGGGCGACCACTAGTTAAACCAATCTCGTGGCCGGCCAGCCCTTATAATGACTTGGCGCAACTGCGTTAGGGATGTAGCAGTACAGCATGTCGTATATCGATTCTATCTATTAAGCTTTATATGAAACTATTCGTAATTTAATGAGAGGAATTTTATTTTGTATTACAAAAAGATTCTATCTTTTAGTAAAAAAAATAATAAATAAAGATCAATATTTACAACATGATTTAAATTACCAATCTGTCTCACTATATCACCCATCTTCAACAAATAATATATAGTAAGTACTTACCTAAACTCATTATCGCCTGAAACTCCTAATATGCGAAGAAGTACTTCAAAGTAATTTTTTTTTTTTCAGGATGGGAAATCATCAAATGACTTCTCCCGCTCTGGGCGGAGCGGGAGGGCGTGTCAGACTTTTACTGACTAAAACCCACCCGTGTTCCATCAGTTGCCCATGTGCCAGGGTCACGGTATCTCTTTCGAACAATCACGCGACCCCGGCAGAATTATTCTATTCTCTCAATAATATAACTCAAAACATTAATTAGACTTAAACTGATGGCCTGTGTTTATGAAAACACTATTTCGTGTGGTGCTGGACGTAAAACATAGCACCATTTCATTTCGAACGGGCAGCAGCGTATTCTATGCATTTTACCACCATAGTGCGATCGCCAACCAGCGCCTCTCCTCCCCAGATTGGGGGAGGCCTATGTCCAGCATGCCTTTGAGCTGAAATGATGATGATGACGTCACCGTTCTGTCTATGTCCGTACAAGAGACGATCAGTGTTGCGCTAGAAATGCGCGTCACAAAACATTAGCCAATATCGAAGTCAGAGTTTACTAAATTTATTTTTATCCCTCGACAATAATCAGCCCCTCCGTTTCTAGGACATGGCTAATGAAAGCGCTAAGTGGACGAAGCCTATACCCAAAATAAACAATAAATGTTAGTTATTTTAGAATGGATAATTTCCTATTTTTACGAACCGTCCCCAACGCGACGATGCTTCTTTCAAAATATTACCTACAACTCATATTTAACTGAAAGAGGCCAGACTATATTATTATTTTGTTACTTTTTTAGTTAGGTTTTTGCGTTATTGTAAATTCGTTTCTTGCAATTAAATACGGATACGTGATTTAATTTTACGGTAAATCACACACAAAATTAATGATCAGATCAGTCCCCGGCGATAACTGGTTTACCGCAGCTACAAGACCTATCAAAGAGAGCCTTCGGTCCACAACGCTTGCTAGGAGAACACAACGCTTGCTGAAACTCACGCTTGGTGCATACGAACACCACGGCGCATTCTAAGCACCTACTCGCTTCTCGGTAAATCGCGGCGGTAGGACAGGTACCTACCACATGAATAGTAGTACCACTTCCAAGTAATATAGTTGGAAAGAAACGGCGCAAAAATCCCAGCCCTAAATAATACCTAGTCATAAATGTTACATTTGTCAATGCAATATTATGTACAACATCGAAATAAAATAAAGTACTCTAAGGCCACGGCTACATTGTCGTGATAAAGCGGTTACATCTCCGCGCGCTCTTTGTTGTACAGCGACACGATAGCGTGGAGCGGGAGCGAGAAACAGCGCGTGAAGTGATGTCCGCGTTATCAAAACAATGTACCCGTATCAAAGAGTAATTTGTTTTATTTTTTATTTTTTTTCAACCTCCACGTCAATTTTATTTATTAGACGGACCTTAAGCAAATCGCTTCAAGAGTCGCAAACAGTGAAATCGCTCACGCGAAAGTACCAGGTCCTATAATGCGACCTGAACTTTCAAAATTAGCTCATGACGTAATAAATCACTAAGTGACTATCTCGCATATTAATTAATATTTCTCCTGCCTGAGATACGTTTTTAACATTCTGAATCTAGTTATGCAATCCGTTAGCACTGTTACCTAGCCAACCATGTGTATCCATGTTTAGTGGCCAGTAAAATTAATACTAAAGACTCAGAATAGCTCTACATCCATTGTCCTAGGTACTAGTAAGAAGAATTTCAATGTGCAAAGCTCTATTTTTATAGTAGCGTTGATAACTACTCATATTATTCCTTAATTATGAGTACCTACATAATCTGCTTTCTATGCACCCAGATTAGGATCTTACTCTCTTTGTAGGGCTTATCTCGAAGACAAAAGAGTAATGTTAAACCTACATTCGGTTCGTCACATGAAAATTTTGAAGGCATTTGCTGAAACTATATTATCCATCTGTATGATTATATACCCACACAATCAAAAAATTTTCATTTTGCAGACAAAGAACTTTTTAAGTTTTTCTTTGTACTTGCAGAAAAATCCTATTAACACTTGATATTTGGTTTGAATGCATATAAATCTTGAAGTTGGAAGTTCAAATGATCTTCATACTTAGTCGCACTCACCTTCAAAGGAAGTGGTCTCCAGCTGCCATCCATCTACGTGCACCACATTCTCAAAATTCACTACAAGTGGAGGAGGAATGACAATAGGAATTTCCACTATTATTACAGAAATCTCAATCATTTTAACTGATTGGTACTCAGGCGGAGCCATGATGGAAAATGTATTGATTATTTATAGATAGGCTTAATTATATTGGAAATTAATTTTCTATTTCCTCAAACAAAATATCACAAAACTTGATTTACATTGGAACTTGAACAATCCCAACACAATTTTACAAGTAAGAAACAATTAAGGTGAGAATTAGCAATTTCCAGAGCAAATTTATGCAGAAGCTCTTTCTTCACTGCAGATATTTTTTAACTACTGAACAAAATCAATACTATCAGTGGGGTGAGCAGGTAAGTGACATCTCCCTATAATTTAATTGCCATACCATGCAGATGTTATCTCCCACAGATGCACACTAGTTAGGGCTTGCAGTCTAGGCTATGGTCACCCCATATTAAGGGTAAATATTGTTACAAAGGTTAGGTTTGGGAATATTTGCAGTATATAGTACGTTATTTTATTAGAGTGTCCAAAAGCCATTAAATATATAAAATTCGGTTAAATAAGACACTATGCTGAAAAAATACTGCACAAAAATGCATAACCTGGAAAGTTAGCTTAAAACTTTAAAATTAAAATGTATGGACCTGGGTAATGCCTGGGTAGCAGTAAATGTTGCGTTATAATCACAAAAAAATATGATTAATTATTCTTTTTAAGCATTTAAAAGCGTAGGTGCCAGCTATTTCATTTTCAAGGTTATCGTAAAATATTGCATAACTAAAATAACATGGGAAATTACGTCATAGTTGTTACTCATTTACAGAATTAACGTAAATTCTATTCAAGATTATATTTTTATTGAAAAATGTCAATGCATAAATCTGCACGCCTGTACGCCTGTACGTAATATTAAAACTTGAATTACTTACTGTAATTTGACAGCAACCACGACAGAAGAACAGGTATCGTTATTGAAATTTAGTATTACTGACCATTCATTCTTTAAAAATAAATAGTCGTGTGAATTTATATTTATTTTATACGCTACAAATTTTTACAAACATTCAACTTTTACTACAAACTAAACGTCAGTAATGTCACTTTGCCTCACGATCTCAAAGCTTTCCTGTGTTGCCAACTCTTCAAATATTCACCCCAAAAGGCTAGAAAATAGAACCTACAATCGCCATAGTGGGATAAAACTGGCACTTGCTCACGTCAAATTTGACAGCTAGCTGTCACTATCTATATATTTTTCGCAAAAAAAGGACTTCTTTTAAGTATATTCAGTTAATATATCCCAATATGCAGCTGTAAACTAAAAAAATCAAAGTCATAAATGTTATACAAACATATTATAAGGCAAACTGTCGTACAAAGCTCTTCTAAAAAAAGAATACTCGGTATTTCGTCGAGGCCATATGCTAGCTTTGATAACCTGAAGACCCCATACAAGTCTTCACAACTTCTTTTTCTTCATTCTATACGAATACAGCAGACGTGTTCAAGAACTAAGACTTTTTCTTTAAGTATAGGCACTTGTGGTTGAATGTCATGTCAATTTTATTAATTAGGGGTCACATACCCCTAATTAATAAAATTAACATTATCATTATCCTATATGACTGAAACTGAGAGCTCGTCATAGGTGGCATCACAGGACAACGTTAAAAACGCCATTGCTTTGTTTATGTCGATCAGTAGATAAAAAATGTTTAAGACTTTAAGTGTAGCACTATTAAAATACGAACTAAAGTAAAGGTAAGCGTCTACTACTGTTTAAAAGGATAGGTATACATATTCATCTAGATTTCGTTTAATCTGTAAGTCAGAAACAAAACCGTAATTATTTGTGGTTGGCTTCTTCCGCGGTCTGAGAGGGGGGGTCTTAGGGGTCATGACCCCCCCCCCCCCCAAAGTCAGCCATGCTGTCGAGACTCTGAACGATTTGCCTGAAAAACCCAATAACACTCCCGACCTGAGAATCGAACCCGGGACCTCATGCTCATCAGTAGTGCTTTCGACCACCAGACCAACGAGTAGATTTATCTTCCTAAAAATATACTTCAGTACTCATGGTGACCCCCCCAAAATCATAGGCTGCGACCGCGCGTGGCTTCTTCTCATAATGGTATACACTGCTGAACACCACCTGCTACTTACAGGCTTACCCCTTTTGACTTCGTGTATGTTCATGGACCAGCTGATGAGGCTGGTTGCGGTTTTTTATTTAAAATTATTTAATCGTTCAAACAACATATTTTAAAATTTCCTTCGGATAGTTCCAACTTTTAAAAATGATTAACTTAATATTTTAGTTGATGGAGTGTTATAATATGATATACATGATCCACAATTTGATTTCATTGTGAATCGGACCATCATCACACTTTTTGAATTTTAATAAAGAGGTAAACTGGTTCTGTACAAGATGTTGCTATTAAATTTAAGAAACATGTAAAAATTCATATGATTAATAAAAAATCCCATCCCACTTATTTACCCCTTAAATTTGGGGAGAAAACCCCAAAGGTTGAGAACCCTGCAGTCAGTGTCTCAGTGACAATCTTATGTCTGGCACTGTTCTGTCAAACATTGACTCGAATAAGAGACGAGACGATTATTTTGTTAATGGGACTCGACGGAATATCTTTGCACGATTCATCGCACAAAGGTTTTACATTTCGCATCGCACGGGAAAATAAAACCAGACAAGGTTGGCCAAAATAATTTTTTATTCTTAATACTATTTCACAAATAAATAAGTATCGAAATATAAATTAAGATAACAACGAAGAAAAAACAATCATTGAAGACAAAACGAAACCTTTGAATTCTATTTAAACAAAATCCATCTTTAAGAACATATAAAGAAAAATGGAATATACAAAACATACATGGAAATAAATTAATATTGACAATAAAAACACCATTTTTAATTACTGTATCGGTCCATTAAGTATATGAATTAGAATATTGTAACTATATCTAAATTGTGTTTCACGTGGACGATGCTTAAGCGAGTAAAATTTAAATATTAAAATAAAGACAACCTGATTGCGCTTGTAGTCAATGGAACAGTGGATTTTGTTAAATGTTCGCACGTTTTTGTTTTCATTAATTTCATTTATATGTCAGACAGTAAGTACAGTTTGATTAATACCCGTTTACTAATGGATAAAAGGAATGGGATAGTGAATGTAGCCACTATCCATTAATTTGGCACGTTTTTCATTCCTCCTCGTAAAGCGCTTTATCAGTATTACGTTTGACCTCAACTTTTAGATAATTAAAATTTTAATAATATATTCGATTCAAAGGTGCAAAGTTAGTATTTGGTTGTAATCTTTATAATCAATGCAATAGGTATTTTTTATTTTTAAATCATGTTATTAAAAATATCAGTGGAACCTATGAATTTTTCAATGCTATATTTTAATTAGTAAATAGCTTTAGTGAATTTAGGTCATAATTTTGTATTTTTCTTTTTTTTTAATATTATAATAAATAAATGACTTAATAAAATATATTAAAAATTAATTTAATTCATTGTTTTAAATGATTTTTCACTTGTGACCAATGTTTGTGAAAGTACAATAAAATATTAGTATGCCACTATTTTCGATCAAGATATCCATTTCGAGACTATATAAAATGCGTTACAGAATTCTTATGTTATGCTAGCGTATTGCTATATTTTGAAACCTAATTTAAAAAAAAAATTGCGCACAGCTGTTTATTTTAAATACAAAAAACCTTTAAAGATAAAAAAATTGCGCGCAGCTGTTTTTTTTTTAATAATAAACCTTTATAGATAATATAAATGCATCAGTAGTATCAAGACTTGCACGCCCACGTATATCACAAGATTTATCCCATACCATGTAGAGTATATTCAAAAACTATGTACTACGTTACGTACTACAAAGATCACATACATAAATATGTTTCTCCTTACTTTTTCCTTGCCTTTGGTGGCATTTAAATGCTTACATCACCAATTTCCAATCTGAATACCATCCCCAAAACCAATTTCTTACCGGAGCAGGAGCGGTTGTTGAGGCAGACTAGTTCTGACCACAAGACCACTAACATAACATCTAGATACCATAGACAAAGATAATTCTAAAAAGCTGAATTACGATAGCAAGAAAAGTATGTATTTAAAAAGTTTATATTCGGATAATACTTCCTATATCACGGGTTAAAAACATCAATAATAATTATCATATTAAAATCCATCAATAATGAAAATCGTTGAGTATAAATGTCCATACATTATTAGCAATATTATCATAGAACATCAATTTTACTGTAAATGCATTGTATTAAGGGATTAAACTCCGTTGCAGGGGACGGCTCTGACTGATTGTACTAAATTCTTAATAGCAAATTACAAAATGTTGTACATATCGCCTCGCGGTATACTCCTAAAAGTCTAGCCAGTCTGAGCAATGTGTTAATTCCCTAATCAATTAAAGTGCAAAAACGGCACTATCAGAAAACTCAGTACTCCATCAGATTTCTCTCAATTCTACAAATAGTCATAAAAGTTCATTACAATTATTATTAAATCGAAGATTATAGCCATGTCTCACTGGAATATAAATATAGGCCAGATATCAATATTATCTCAAACAGTAATGAATAACTCTAACGTCTAAAGAATACGTTATTACATAATATCCAGGCACTATCTGCCGTCACAAGCATAATGATTAATGTCAAAATATTAAAATCTGCTGACCCTAAGGGTCACGTCATATGCCACAAAATACAATATCATGAATTGCTAACCACATAGCCGCGAACTAGTCGGGTAAACTACAGTTGAAAGTTACACAATACTGAAATTACGAGGACGTCATACAAAACACGCATATTACAGAGAAGTGTCCATTATTCTGATAAATGCAGGGAAGCTTCCGGATATGTGACTCCGTCATTATACGTGAGACGTGTCTTCGGAACACCATTATTACGTAACACATTATATATGTGGAATTGTTTGCTTCTGCGGAACAATATAATGTAAACACAGTGGAGTTCTGTGTAATTACTAAACTACATTGTGACAAGATAAATACCTAGTAATAAATAAATAATAAAAACTACGACAATAATTTTGAAATTCACCACTTAAGCTCTTGATTCCGCATGACGATCGACTGAGAAGCTGGATGAATGGTGTCGACCTGGTGCACTTAACATTAGCCTAGCAGTTTAAGTCATTGCCAAAAAATAATCACACAGGAACTCTTTACAGATACTCAAAAATTAGTCTATTTCGACCAAAACGGCTTCGTTTTGTCTCTCGGATGCGTTGATACGATATGCATGTAAGCCATGAATGGGTACGATACATAATCGTAAAGGGTAGTATTATTCTTGTTTTTCTGCCTCAAGCCGGTCCATAATCATTACGAAGTTACTCTCAGGCAAGGGGGTGCAGTGCGATGATTTGTAGTCGTGCATGTACCGGGTAATCTGTAAAGTGAAGTATTACATACATTAAAGTATGAACATGGGGTTCAAAGAACTTTCTACGAGGCTTTCGATGAAAAAAAAAACTTATTTCCTCTGTTCGACGTTTACTCGTGTGTAACAAAAACGCGACGGGAATGGACAGCAGCGTTCTCACCACCTGCTGTTATGGCGATTAGGGCAAACCTACCCCCCCCCTCCCCCCAATTCAAGGGAGGCCTATGTCCAGTAATGGACGTCATTCGGCTGAAATGATGATTGGGACGTAGTGCCGAAAAACGCATACATAACACAGTCAGTTCTAAATATTGATCCTCCGCGATCTTACAGGGTACTTCTACACACAAACTTGACCATTCAGTCTCACTGTATGTGGAACCAAGAAGCTAAATTCGATAGGGTTACAATTCTATATACAAAACTGACAACACAGTCAGGTGGTAAGTTGCCAGTATTGAATTGAGTACTTTATAGTCGGAATAAGTACGAAATACAAAATCTGAATCGAAATGATAAAGTAAGCTCTCCTTCTGTAATAAGTCAAGACTCAACGATCTCTCTTGCTCGTTTGTCGAAGATGGTATTAGTAAATAAAGGATAGGCGCAACCTGGTTTGACAGCTTTTTCCACGTCACGAATATCTAAGCACTTTATTAATAAACGTGCTCTAATGCTACATAAGTTAGCTTAAGGTGCAGCGCAGACGACAGACTATCCGTGACGCACTTTTTAGTCTGTGAAAATAGAACCTATGCAATTATATGCAGTAACGCACACGAAGCGCAAAAAGTCCGGCGCACAAAAAATCCGTGTAATTCGGGCAGACCGCACCGCGCCGCGCCGCGCCGCTCAGCACAAAAAGTGTGTGAAAAAATTGAACGTTTGCTTCAACGCGCGCTAACGCAGACGGCGCACACTTTAGTCGGCAATCTGCATTTGCTAGGGGTGGACGTAACGCACGCGATCTATTATTATGGCGCCAGAGGTCGATGTAACGATGTTAATTCAAGAAATACAAAACAGACCAGCAATTTATGATACTTCTAAGGCAGAATATCATGATAGACATTTAAATAGAAAACAAAATAATACTTCGCGATCTCTGCACGATTTCCATAGCGTCTACGTCCCTACAGCTCTGCCGACAGAATGATCGAAGATGTGCGTCGTGTGCGTTGAGTCTGTGAAAAATCCGCGACCGACGTTTTGCGCGCCATGCAGACTTTTTGTGCGCCGCAGACTCGATCGCACAAAAAGTGTGCCGTCTGCGCTGCACCTAAGGTAGAAACTCCAGGAAAGCCTGCAAAATTCAAATTTTCTTGAGTTTTTTGCAATTGGCAAGTCTGTGAAAAGCTATATGTTGAGCAAAATGTGTAGATACGTTCATTTAATGTTTTTTTCATGAAAAAGTCAATTAAATGAACTTAAGAGTGTCGTATTGATGATTTTAATTATTATAAGCCTGTAAATACCTACGTTTTACATACAGGACCATATTTTAATCAACACACAACCTTGAACTGACCTGCAAATGACTAAAACATAAGAAACATTTTCGGGGTACCCTGGAGCTACCAGAGTAACCATTCATTTTGAGAGTTTTGACTTTGGTATAACTTTATTTGGCTTTTGAGTAAGGCGGAGGACCGGGTCTTATGGCACAGATTAGGACAGGCCATTCTGCAGCAGTGAACTGCGATAGGCCGAGTTGATAACTTCACTCCTGGTTTTTAATAACGGGGTGAATATATGCCGAAATTCGAATTAGTTTGACAACAATTAAAGTTAAACATGAAAGATTTACCAAAGGCAGCAGGGGTCTCTCAGATTCTTCTAAATCGATCGCGTTCAGAGCATTGCGCTCATTTTCTGTCATAGCAAGCAGTTTCATAAGCGCCACCTTCTTTAATGAATCCTCTACCGCGGTAGGGTGTCTTTGCTCAATCAGCTCCATCAGAAGGTGGTTGCCACGGTTTGTGGAGAGGATGCCTTGTCTGAAATACATGAGTCAAGTTGGATAGGCGATCGGATACGTAATAGCTTTTGACCGCTCGGAACTGGGGTTTTATGAAGTATTTATGCCATCATGAGAGATGTTCTTCTTCCCCAAGTCGATGGCAAACGTAAAAATATTATATTGAGGTAAACTCTTCGCGGTGTCCCGCGAAATTTAAATCTTCTAACGATTTGCAGGTCAGTGTTAGGCTGTATGTTGAAAATATGATACGTTACAGCAACAAATATAGCCTTACATAATTCAATTGAATGTGTATTTCACGGAAAAGTCATTCAATTGAATTAAATGAACTTAGAAGGTTGTATAGTTGGTTTTAGTGATTATAGAAATGTAAGCCTATTTTTGTTACTGCTGCGAATTATATTTTGTTGAGCATTCAGCATATACACTAACCTGCAAATAGCAATAAACGTAAGAAAATTTTAATTTATCGGCCTACCCTGGAGTATCCATTTCCAGAGTTAGTTAAATGAGTTAGGCCCAGTAAGTGGGCAGACCAATCAGCATCAGTGGCTTTTAGATCCTCAGAAGTGCAGGTGTATGGAGGGATAGATGCTATATAGGCGTTGGAAGCGACAACGGCCCACAAACTGTTAAGATAAATTCGAAGAACAATCATGTACTGATAAACGAAAATTCAGTATATGATTATAATCCATCAGAATTGAAGATTTTCGTCGTTCCATAAATTATGATAGTGTGATAATGTAATGTTTATCCATGTTATGATTTTAAGGTAACAGTTTGCCTGTCGTTGTTCTTTACTTCCTTTGTAGGTCATCTATAGCTCTGTCTCTCTCCCACATTGGAATGAGGATGGCATTAATACTTCATAATGTGACCCCAGGCCGTGGATAAACAAAGTTGCTGAGTCAGTCTATCAGTTTTCGAAATTCAATTCGATTGATATCTTATTTGGACTGAAAATGTTTTATCTAGTCTGACAGATGTGGATGTACGGACTAAATCTCTATTATTTCTTTTGCTTCTACTGAAATTCTAAATTGAACCTTTTGTAGTGCTGAATGGATCTTTTCTCGAATGAAGCTGACAAGCTGTTGGTAACATTTGTGCAATAGTTTCGCGGAATGAAAAAAACAAGATGGCCGACGTTAGTTTCGATTTGGCCCCGCGCCTATTGATCTTTGCACAGCCATAGATTTTTTTATGAGTACAGATGATACTAAAGGCAAGATTAACAGACCACACATTAGCATAAAGTTCATAGTCGTCTGAAAAGCTTATTTCACTAAGCAAGGAAAAATTAAAGATGTGGTCTGGGAATCTCGCCCTAAAAGCAGAAGCGCTTACCTTTCGCTGTTCAACCTGAACAAAGGGTTGGATGCGTTGTCCTCGTGATAAGAAAGCATGTGTAAAAAGATGGATTGTGTATTAAAAGCAGAGAAACTGATAATTAGGTACCTACGTAATCAAGCAAGGTGGAACTATTGTACCAAGAAAAGTACTAAACTTGTAAATAACATTTATTCGAATCAATCAATCGAGATTATCATTAAATGTCTCAAGAAAGCAATGAGCTGTTCTATATTTAAGTGAACCTGTATCTCTTCTTCAGTCACGGCTTTATTCTTAATATTTACTTTTACTACAATAATCAGCAAAGCTTAGTCTTAATACTAAGTAACATTTTTTATTTAAATATCGTATTAATATACTTAATAAATAAATAATTAAATATATTGTATAAATAACACTGTCAAAAGTTTTTAATAAATACATTGGTATGGTTTTAGGTATTTTCACAAAAACCTGTCCAGAACACTATTTAAGGTTAAAAACAAGCTATTTTTATTACTATTTATTTTAATATGTGTAAAGATAATGATATCTGGGAACAAATATTCTTATTGGATATAGGACATTCACTACAAACAATACAATACTGTTCCTTATATTAAAATGTAAATTCAAACATTTTATTGTTCCATCACAATCAAATGATAACAATTCTGATCAGCTGATTGATTTGAGCTGTTAATTGATATCCCGATATCACACTCTCCCTTAATATAAAGCAATATTCATTAATAATTCAGTTTTTTCGAAACGGCTACATAATAGTTACATTTTTACGGTTATATACTAGCTTTACACGTCAGTCGACAAGGCCATTAAACACTACTTTACACGTAGATATCTAATTTAAAGAAAAAACCCCAGTTTCTGAAAGTTTAATTCAGTCACAGATACTAGATCTGCTGACAAATCTCATTGGACAAAAAAAAAACAACAACACGAATGAGATCAGTTAAAAGATCTGCCATCGTCATGTGGAGTTAATAATTATCAATCTATATTTCCAATATAATAAATAGATATATACTTTTGTGCCTACACCAAAAATGTTACAAAGCTCTATATGACTCAAACATGGATTTACCGTCCGAGTATTGCAACAAGATCAGGTGTGCGGAAATACTTGTATGGTGAGCGCATATGTGACCAGATGTATGAATGTGGACCAACTAGGAATAGTATGTAAGGGTTGTAGCATGTAGCGTTCTGTCTCTGCCTACCCCATGGGAAGAAGTAAGTGGTGAATACGTTCCTGTACAGGTATTGTAAGATTAAGCTATCAAAAAACCATGATGTAGAGTTTAGTGGGTAGACTTTCAGAAACAGGGCGTATAAGTCCCCAAGGCGTGAGAGAAGCCAAGAAATTAATATTCTTATTACTGACCGCAAGCTAATTATTTCGTCCTCGGTGCGCCTGATCAGCTGGACGGGGCCGTGGTAGCCGGCGATCAGTTCCGCGATGTTCAGGTCGCAATAGGAGCGAATCACTTCCTTTACCAACAGCGACCAGGACTGTGGCATCTGGTTCTGTGCGAGGTGCAGCAGGTCATCGAAGGTGGCGTCCAGGATCTGTGGAAATTAGATGTTTGAGGCAAAGTTAGCAAATAATTAATATAATAACACATGGACGTAAATTTTTGTCTCAGTAAAGTTAACAGTATGGCATAGACTTCGACGCACAAACTGACTCCCATAGCGTAAAAATTTTTCAAAAAAGAAAATCTGCTTTGTCATAGTAAACTGCAGTACCTTCGCTGTCAAAATGTAACACAAAAAAACACACTCAAAAACACAAAAAACTGAAAAAAAACTGAACTGAACTGAAAACTGATGTAAAATTTCACCTCAGGATTTAGAATCTTACTTATACATTTAGATCTATAGCAACAGACTGCGTGTCGATGTTCTTGGCACCCTGTATATTAGAATTAAAAAACAAAAATCATTACTGAAATAAAAATGATTACTAATTACTCAAATACAAAGCCCTGATACCAACAAGCAATCGACAATATTTTAAATTTAAAAACTTTCTTTACTTGAATACGGGGCTTTTGGCCACTTTGTACGCGTGCATTTTCTATATCTATCTGATTTTATTTTTCATAATGTGCGTTTAGTTTGTACAGAATAAACAACTTTCCTTCTTTCTTTCTCAATAAGGCTTAGAATCAGCACTTTTAGAACATTAAAATTACTTAAGACAGTCCTTCAAAACACCTGCCGATCACCAATTCTTAGTGCTTTAGCTATGAAGAAGTGGCGTGCAAAAACATTTTATTTAAAAGAAATACAATTGTAGTTTGAGTTAGAAGAAGAATTTTAAACAGGGGAAGATTGTCTTACCAAAGCAGCGACGGGGTAGTTGACGGCGGCCCACGTGGCGGTGTACCCTCCGATGCTCCAACCGAACATAACGATCCTTTCGGGTGCGAAGCCCAGCTCGTTGATAGCATACTGCATGACCGCGTCGATAGCGTTGTGCTCTTGCGACGGGAAAGGCTTACCCTGGAACAAAGATTGAAATTGTTGTAGACACGGCTACAGGTCAAGCTATGCATTTCCAGGATAAACTGATCTCATATTGTATGGGATTTCCGTATAATGAGAGGTCAGCTTAAACTAAATGTATAGCTTGATATGTAGCAGTGCGTACCAGGTACCAGCTGTTGCGCCTCGCGTCAAAGTCCGATGACGATTAGTATTAGACTTATATGAAGAATAGGAGGTACTGCAGGTTTCCGAACGAATTTACAGGGTCAAATTAAATTAACTGACTATGTTGTTACACAGATCGTGAAGTCTAGAAACATCACGCTAACTCCATCTCAGAATGGGGCAGTGTACGGAAATCGAAAAGTCTAGAAACGTCAAGCTAATTCCATCTAAGGATGGGGCGGTGTTCGAAACTACTAGAAACGACACGCTATCACCATCTGTTATCAAGTAGCAAGTACTACAGGAAATTGTACGTAGACGCTAGCGCCATCTATTGTCGAATAGTGGTATTAAACAGGAAACAGTCGGTTCTCATAATGTCTCGAATTTCAACGCTACCTGGAACTGTGACACAGTGTCGAATGTTCGCGAATGTTCTGCTCGGGATATAAATAGCGGATTGTCGGGCTGACGAGCAGTTCGATTTCGGAAGTGATCGAATACGAATCAAGCGATACAGTACAAGCGAAACAAGTGATTCCAAGTGAAGTTTCTTATGGTTGCGATATTTGTGTTTATTCAATTAAACAGTTTGTGTGTTTCGGAATATTGGTTGTAATTAATTTATCCCGAACCCCAGCTCGTAACAATATTTTATCCACATGTTGGGTATCGATATCTAAAACTAAAAGCACAAAAAAACAACAAAAAAATCGTCATTCTATGGCGAACGTAACCGATCAACCGGTTATTTTTTAAGATTTCGTGGAATATGTGTACTAAGATATTTTTACGTCGTGTCATGTAAAGTTTAGATCAAATTTTTTGTTAAAAAGTAATACGCTTAATTATCCAACCAAAATCTCCGATTTTATACTATTTCGTAACCGTCGGACAGTATAGCTTTGGTATCCTAAAGCTACGCGCGATTTCTTAGATGAGCGTTACCGTCATATTTGTTACGGATGTCATGAAAATCTGTCATTTTAACCAGTATTTGACGTCAAGGTGGCACAAAACGCTCTATATTTGGACATTACAGCCGCATGATTGTGGCGGTCAATACTACTCTATGGGAAACTGCGCAGTGAACGGTCACAAAGGGTTCATTCCTAATGAGGATCAATTCGACAAAAGGATATAGCAATTTTGAATACTACATCGAATACAATATAAATATCTGAGTTCATTTCTTTTTGAATCACTCAAATCCATCGAGAAATTACGAAGTTATTATTAAACTTTAAAAAAAGGGAGTTTTAAAACGCACGCCGCGCGCGCGAAACTGCTGATGACGTCACGAGACTCGATCGCCCGCCACGCGCCGCACTGCTTTGTTATGATTTGCGGAGTTTAATCGTTGTTTCTTGTTTATTTATGTTTTATAGATATTGGTAGATAGGAAACATGGAAGTCAGATTTACCCAAGGCCCAATCGGACAATCTTGCGAAGATTGATTCGTTTATGGTTGAAAAGTAAAAAAAAAACCAATTTATTCCAGTGCACAGGTAGGTACTACGTTTTAGAATGTTTTGATTTGGCAGGTACCTTTTTCGTGTTTCTACAATGTGTAGGCACCTCTCTACCTATTTTAAATAATATTTCTTACTAGCTTCTGCCCGCGACTTCGTCCGCGTAAAATTTCCTGCTCCCCCAACCCATCCCGTCGCATCGAATCGCCTGCCCGTGCGAGGTGTTTGTATGCGTGACGTTTTTCTTTGTGCTCGGCTCCTAAGGGTCTTTGCGTGACCTTATATAATATATAGTGTGTAATGTATAGGCCTTCCTCGATAAATGGGCTATGCAACACTAAACGTACAACTCTTCAGCTTTTACTTGGGTGTGCTACGCAATGAATTTTTTGAAAGACCAAGGCGCGCGCAATGGACGTGTTTTATATGGAATTTTTCACATTTTCTTCGAAAAATAAAAAAAAAATATTACCCTCGTGTTGAAATTTATATGAGAGGGGATTACAAAGGGGGTCGAAAATTTCATTATTTTTGCGATAGGAAACGCCATTTTCGAGATATGAGCAAAAGAAAAGGAAAACAAAAATACAGTACTGTTTAAAGCACGTGAAGGCGAGGCGTTCGTTGGTGTGAATTTTAGTTCATAACTACTAGTTTTAATCCACACCTTTTTAATCGCGATTAAAAATAGATTTAGTTAAAATAAATTATTATAGTCAAAATTTTTGAAATGCAGTATAAAGTACTTTTAGTTAAGGGGACATGGGGCGTCGCTCCTCATGAAAGTACACCACTTCTTTCTATTTTTTGAGTATTTTGGGACACAAAATAACAATTTGTCCGGTGTAGCAACACTTGTATTTTCGCATCGTGGCACGATGCAATATTAGAAGAAGACATTATTCGTTTAAATGTTCTGCGAGTCACGTAACTAAAGGCAGAAAGAACGTGCGCGGCGGTGCCGCGGACGCGAACGTGGAAAATGACGTCATCAACAAATTGTGCGTATTGGCGGGCGTTTTTGAAAATGCAAAATTAAAACTGCTCTAACTTCGTCATTTTTGGTCCAATTTTAATAATTCTTTCACTGAAATAATTGGTTTAGGTATGACTGTAATTCTACATATTTAACTAAAATCGTCGCTGATCCTCATTGAGCTGTAATCGATTTGAGGGTGATCACACCCATTCCCAAATAGCGTGAGCGCCATCTTGCGATAACGCCGACCAAGCCCTAAATTAATATACCGTGAGCGCTGTCAAAAAGGGCATTGAGCATTTTCGAAACTGTGCTTCTAGCTACAGTCACCACAGAAGAAGGAAAAACCATCAAAAAGATATATGTGAAATGGAGCCAAGTTCACAAATTTCATGACGCAAGCGCTTTCCTATGATATCAAAGCTTAAAAGTTGCATGAAATTTAAATTAAGAATATCACGAACGAATTGGCGAACTGGCAAACTCAACAGAATGACGTTAATGTTTTAGAATTACTAAAGAAACGTCTAACCCTGTATTAATAATTATCAGGAAAGTAGGTTACTAGAAGACAAAGACCTATAAATCACCAATCAATACAAAAGGCATTTTGTATGCAGCTACATATGACGGTCAAGACATCTGTGCTGGTAACTCTTTCTACTGTATTTAATATGAAGGTTATAGAATATATAGAAAAAACGGTAAATATCAATAGGTTAAAATCGAGCTTCAATTGTTTATTTCCCTATTAGGTGGTCGATTGAGAACACCCGTATCAAAAATACGACAAATAGAGTATACTCACAGTGCTACCACCAAAGCCAGGATGGTTCCAACCCAAAGCCGAGTACCCGGACTTAATCGGAGTGTTCATGATGCCGATCTCGTAGAATCCAGAGTTCCCTTCGCAGCAGATGACCAGGGTTCGGCCTTTCCTGGAGCGCGAGCGGTTGTCGACGAAGATCGTGTCAATCTTGTTCCCGTCCGCTGTGCCAATCTTAGCACGTTTTCCGTTATGAGTTTCCACGAGCGCAGTTCTTCCTTGGAACAACGCACCCCCTGGCAAAAGTATACTTTAATATCGAAGCCATGTAAGATAAACTGAATAATGACTATCGAAGTCTTACTATCTGTTTATGACTTCGATAGTCATTACTCAGTTTTCATTCAAGGATTTATTCGGAAAAGCTCAGATGAAATACGTGAGCTTGTCAACTTTTTATTTATCTTTTTTGGGAAGAGGTCGCACTATAAAGACTAAAAGATACGAGAGAAGTAGAAACTTTTCTAAAATATTGATGAAATGTTTCTGGATGATCCTGATAACCCATGAAGAAGGTTCGAACCTTCCCCGACCTTCCCCAAGCTTGGTACTTACAAAGTAGGGTATGAACCACACCAAGGGATCCAGGGTAGATGAGGCGAAGTCCGAAGCTATGGGTAGCGCAGTAGGCCAGAAACTGTATCGGGACTCGGAAGTAGACCGGCAACTCGGGGTTCGCGCAGTACTTGAACGGGTGGTGATGGAACCACGGCAGGCTAAAAAAAAAAGTTTTAAGAGTTTTTCCTGGCTCTGAATATTACTGACTGTCAGAAAAGTATCTGATGGAAATTTTAAAAATAACAATTCGGGTTAAATTCTTACACAATCACTCACTAAAGGGAATAGTTAGACATTTATCTCTATTCAGGTTTCAATTATTATCTCACTACAAAACATTAAGGGCACAAAGTTATTCTCACTTGTTAATTGAAAACCATGTGGTATTTTGGGGTTTTAGTCATTATACAAACAGTTCAACCAAGCACTATATTACTATTATTATATAACTAGCTTCTGCCCGCGACTTCGCCCGCGTCAAATTTTTGCTCCCGTCACCCTTCCCATCGCATCGAATTGCCTGCCAGTTTTCGTCCATTTTTCGCTTCTCCTGCTCCGCTCCTTTTGATCGTAGCGTGGTGTTATATAACTTTTAGCTTTCCTCAATAAATAGGCTACCCAACCTAAAAAGAATTGTTCAATTCGGACCAGTAGTTTCGGAGCCTATTCAATACAAACAATCAAATCTTTCCTCTTTATAGTCGAACGGTATAAAAAGGTATAAAAATCCTATGTCCGTTTCCTGGTTCTAAGCTACCTCCCCACCAATTTTCAGCCATATCGGTTCAGCCGTTCTTGAGTTATAAATAGTGTAACTACACGACTTTCTTTTATACATATATATAGATTGCACTAAATTACATTATTAGTATTATATTATTATTTAAGTGGCACTTAAAATTGGCATCCTCAGTTTGTTTACTGACCAATATGTTAATATTTTCATCAGAAATTTGGACGAAATTTTACGGGACGTCCGAAATTCTGACGAGTCTGACAACCAGTCTCACAAGGGTAGGCTGATGCTCATTGATACCCATATCATAACCACGTACTACACAGGTGCCTACATTCATTGGTTACTTTGCCAATGTTTGTATGTGATGGGTACCCAAACAATGAAAGCGAAAGGGTAAAAGTAGCCATGCTTTTTAATCAAAACCTCTAGTAGCGCTTTACTTTAAATCTAACGAATACATAGTATTTTCATTAATTACAAAATCCTGAACAAACTACAAATTACCTCGAACCTAAAGGATTTAAATCGTTAGTGTAGTATCATTACCTAGATTAATTTATATCCATATATACATAGGCTGCACTAAAAGTATCGGGAATGGAATATTTCCACTGTTCCTGTCATATTAAAATCTTTTTAATTGAAAACTCCTTGGTTTTAAAAATCGAATAGCATTTATTTATTTAAAAAATGATTCTCGGTCTTGTCACAAGGTTTTGTCAAACTTGTTTAGTCGTTGAGAAAATGGAATTGACTCGAGAAAATTCAAGAGCGATGATTTATTATGACTTTCGAAGTGGTTTAACACAAAAACAGTGTGTTGACCGGATGATTTCTGCATTTTGTGATGAAGGCCCATCCAAAACCACAATTTATCGCTGGTTTGAATTTCAACGTGGTCGTGCTCAAGCTCAGTGATGATCCCCGTCAAGGTCGTCCAAAAACTGCAGTCACCCAATAAAACGTTGATGCTGTGCGTAAGCTGATTGAGGAAGATCGACATGTGATATACCGCGAAATTCAGGCAACTTTAGACATTAGCATGAGTCAAATACAAATAATCTTGCATGATCAATTAGGTGTAAAAAAGTGATTTTCCGATGGATACCGCATTCGCTCTGTGAAGAACAAAAAGCGGCTCGCGTTACTTGGTGCGTCAGAACTCTCGAATGATTCCACGCAGGGTCCTCAAATGCTGTATACAACATCGTATCAGGTGACGAATCCTGGATATACTCGTACGAACCCGAAGCAAAAAACCAGTCACGAGTTTGGGTGTTCGAAAATGAGTTAAAGTCAACAAAAATTGTTCGTTCACGGAGTGTTGCAAAAAAATGGCCACGTTTGTCTCCAAAACCGGCCATGTTGCGACTATTCCTCTTGAGGGACAAAGAACGGTTAATGCAGAATGGTATGCTAGCATTTGTTTGCCACAGGTCGTTTCTGAACTCCGTAAAGAGAACCGCAACCGCCGCATCATCCTCCATCACGACAATGCGAGTTGTCACACCGCGCACGGAACAAAAGAGTTTTTAGAGCAAGAAAACATAGAATTATTAGACCATCCGCCGTACAGCCCAGACCTAAGCCCTTATATACTTTCTATACTTTCCTAAAATAAAGAATAAATTGCGTGGTCAGAGATTTTCATCACCTGAAGAAGCTGTGGACACCTACAAAACGGCCATTTTGGAGACCCCAACTTTAGAATGGAATGGTTGCTTCAATGATTGGTTCCATCGTATGAAAAAATGTGTCAAATTTCGCGGAGAATACTTCGAAAAGCAATTAATACATTTTTAAATAGTAATGTTGTGTCACTTCCTTGATTCCCGAAATTTTCAGTGCCGCCTTCGTAGTAGTATAATCTAAAGGGTAATTCTGGTCATTTTAAGAACATAGTACGGGTATTTATTTATAGTATCTCGTGCATTAGCTCTCGGAAAACACCACATAGTGAAATGGAATCTGGACGTAGCTAAGCAAAAAGGATCCAATCCACAACTTGGTCAATAAAGAGTTAAGTGCACCAAACTGATCCAAATTATACACACTACGGGTCAGTAATAACGACCTACCTAAAATAGCTTTATTTTTCGTATACTTAAACTTTAGAACCAGTGGTATAGTGCATTTTTCCCAGCATTAACAATTCAAACTTTCTGGTTCTTAACTAGTATTTCTAACAGAATATGTTAATATACCATTACTCAAAAAAAACCTGTTAAAATTCAAATAACAAAATTTAAAAAAAGGATAAAATAAAAAATTAAATTTAAAATTTAAAAAGCCCCCGACACAAAAACCTAATTTCCCTTTTAAAAGTAAAAAATAATAAAAAAAACTCATTCTTAAAGTACCTAAGTATGTATTAATAATTTAAAAAAAAATACGTCGCGTTAGGGGATCGCTTGGGAAACCTAACAATTTATTTACAAATAGTCTATTACCTAACTAATTAAGAAAACTTTTATAAAATTACTTCACAATATTGCATTTAGGATACGACCGTCAACGTCTGCCCTCGCGGAGCGGTCCCCCAACGCGACGTATTTTTTTAAAAATTATTAATACATACTTAGGTATGTACTTTAAGATTGACTTTTTTTTTATTATTTTTTACTTTTTAAAGGGAAATTAGTTTTGTGTCGGGGGTTTATTAAATTTTAAAATTATTTTTTTATTTTATACTTTTTATAGGTACATACTTATTATAATGTAGATTCAAACGAAGCTAAGAACACTCTCGATTAATTCATCAATATTCTCTTTCAGTGCGCTTTCATTTGATACCCCAGTCATATTTGCTGACATTCGGTTACTCTTCCCCACTTTCTCCCCCACAACTTTTAAACGGCTTAACCGATTTTCATCAAACATGTCTAAGAACACTCGCACATAAGTCACCTTTAATACATTTTTTTTATTGAAATCGCTTCATCCGTTCGGGAGCTATGATGCCACAGACAGACAGACACACACACAGACAGACAGACACGTCAAACTTATAACACCCCTCTTTTTGCGTCGGGGGTTAATAAAAGAAAAATGTTGCTCTTGAACTTCAAACGTCAATATCTCAAAAGTACCTGGGTGTGGATTGGATCCTTTTCGCTAATTATTATTAAGACCACATAATATGGCCACCGGAACTACTCAATAATTGATAGATATTTCACGGGTTACGATTTGATTACTATAAAACAGGATTGTAAAAAAAAAGAAAGCGTAGAAAATTAGAGCTAGGTAGGTAAAGTAGATAATATCATAAGTAAAATGTGAAAAAACAAAAAAAAAATCTATTCCATTCAGAATTGTAGGTGATCCTCACGTATGTAGATACGTGATAGTAGTACGCGTATAAATAAGCAACTGAGTAATTGCATGCATAGAGAAAAAATACGAATAAGCGAAAATACGAAATTACTATAATACTATTACCGAGCATTGTGCTATAATATTGCAGATAACCAAGCTGTTTGACAACCACTGGGTATGCATTAGCGTTGCCAGACGTCCCGTATTTCCCGGGACGTCCCGTATTGTAGGCGAAGTTTAAAATGTCCCGGCGGGACATACTTCGTTTTTAATTATGAAATCGATCCAAGTATTCACACACGCAACGTTCATAAAACGTACTGTTTTAATTGTCTTCGTTTTTAGTATTCCTAGCTCAAACTGTTTCGTGGAAAGGGTTTTTCAACAGAGGGTACTTAAGAAGACTGATGTAAGAAATAAATCCATAAGTAATGAAATAAAAAGTGAGTTGATGACCGTTTTTAATTACAATTATAATTGTATTGATTTTTACAGATAAGTTCAAACCAATAAAAATATGTTAAAACTAACTCGATCCTCGGCAAAATATAAAAAAGACACTAAATAATTTGTTTTTATTTGTGCCGGGTAAAAAAAAAAAACGCGTATTTTTTTGCCCATTTAACCATTTGTCCCTTCTAAGCTAAAAAAAAGCTGGCTGCGACTGCACTTTATGAAATTCTGCACTTGAAAGTGCAAGTTGAAAATACGAAGTCAACTTCTGAGTTCGGCATGCATAAACAGTAGTTTTGTGCAATAGAATAGAAAATATAGTTGCAAGTCATTATATTATTGCCTAAGGTTACGTCCAAAAGTTATATGGGCGCGTCCATCAATTACGTGAGGCGTTTAGGCGGGGGAGGTTTCTAGCCGAATCTCACCCAATCTCATGGGGGGTGAGGGTGTTCGCAGAAAATATCACGTAAGTAATTATTGTTTTTATTTTCGAAAAAATAATTAAAACGTTTTTTTCCACTAAAATATGGCTTAATCCTATAAAATAATCTTTTCGCGGTTAGGGAACGCTACAAAGTAGCACAATACCCCTCGATTTTTATGCTGCTACTGGTCAGCCAAGGTGCGCCAAACGCAACGAATAAATTCAACGCAAATTAACTTAGTAACAACAAAATTACCAATTTTGTAAAAATCTCACGTGAATGTGAGTTGCTGTAGGCGGGTTCGAGAAATCGCTTTGCCTCACGTAATTAATTGACGCCCCCTTATGTCTGGAAATGACTGTAGTTCCGGGGCATGCAGATATAATTTCCGCTTAGGGTACTCACCCTACATCAATTGGATCCATCTTTATGATAGGACCCTGTGAACTACTGAAATAAGACATCCACAATTAATTACCATAATTTATCGATCGTTTCTTATAGAAAATAAATAAATTATTGTCATGCATTGCAAAAAAAACAACGTCACAAGTGTAGCTTGGAGTAACTACATGCAAATAAAAGTTGATGCTTCTGCACTATTACTAACACAAAAATAACAATATACCTGTAATAGCCAAAGCCGTGAATATAAAAGCCAGTTCAGATAAGTGTATGCAGTAAACGATTGGACCTTAGCATATTCATGCTTAATCATTTTAGTCTTAAAGCTTAAGGCTGCAGGTCTGCAGGAGCAGCATGCGCGTCGCGGCGGGTCGATGCGATAAAATAAATTCCCCGAATTTTTCTTAGAAATTGCCTCACTGAAGTCACATCGTGATGTGGCGTCGCGCTGATTGGCGGGAGACAATAGCCCTTACCAGTTGATTTTGCCTGCTCTGTGGTTTCAAAAATTGTCCCGCGCCAAATACGAAATATATAAAAAAACAATATAATTGGGAAAAGGCTAGGTAGATGATGATGACACTATTTTCTAGAACTATGATAAGCCCAAAGGTCAGCTTCAAAGCTACCTACCCAAACGTTAGTTAAATGAGATGTATGTTACCTACGGTATCTGTGATTCTTATATGCTATAATTATTGATGGTATTGACTTATTAAAAATGAAGGTCAGAGGTTAAACTTGGAGTTTGTTCAGTTAAAGGTTACATGCCTGGCGCACTAGTTGAGGCTTCGACTGTTGTATACCATACAAGATGCAAAGCTGACAAAACGCCTTTTAGTTTTTTTAACAGCATTGTCTTCTAATTTCATTTATCTGACAGCAGTGAGAAGCCTTGTTTTGTATACAGCAGTGAAACAATTCCTCCTACACCCAAATACAGAGCGTCAACATTTACCTTTCTCGGACGGGAACGCTGAAAGTAGTTGGCCAAGACTTGATGTCGAAGTCATATTTCCTTATTTCATTCATGTGGGTGTGGCGATCGGAGCTTGGAGATTTCAGTGCCGTTATGAACTTCACGTATTTAGGACTGACGGTTCTTCCATATGCTCGCATAATAAACGAGAAAGCCAAGATACAGGTGAGTCCACCAAGGAAACGTCCAAGTGACTTCATCTCTTCGAAGCTAAAGAAGCCACGCTTCATGAGGTACATGACGATAAACGGCGACGTGTAAATGCTAATGTTCAACAGCGTATGAGCCTAAAATAAATATATCTATTTTATTTTGTTGTCCTTCATCACAGTGGCTAATAAAAATGCCATTAGAAAAATAATTAAAAACTTACCGTCGAAATTATCATGTCGCCATATTTTTCCAATCCTTTGGGGTGGTACAGAGACTGAAACAAAAGGAATGACTTAGATTTACAATAGATGACTCCAAACCAATGTGTAATAATCTTCATCTCAAGTCCCTGACCCACCACTCTAGTTTTAGAGTCGTGGCTTGTGTATCCTGATGCACTAGCGAGCCAACAGTTGTTCTGTTAAACGGTAAGCCCTACTGTAGCCCACGAAATTCAAATTTTCTTTCTTACATTTTGTGAAGTTTCCGGTCAGTGTCTGGCTATTTGTTGAACAAAATATGATTTGCGACCATAAAGTCTATCTCAGACCATCGAGACGCGACGTCGCGCGCGAATCGGCGATTTATGTCCGTAGAACAATTTCTATGTGTCGCGGCGCGACAGGTCGCCCCTGAGTGAAGTGTCGCGCGCGTTTTCATAGAAATTGTTCTACGGATATAAATAGCCGAATCGCGCGCGACCGTTACGTCGCGCTAGTCTGCATGAGCCTTAAAATGTATCTATTTACAGAATTATAATTATTAATACAAACCTGTAAGTTCATTTAATCCGAGTGACTGACTGTTAAATGAAAAAAAGTAATTCAATGGTATTAAATGAACAGAGGGTTTTTTTTTTTTTTCAGGATGGGAAATCATCAAATGACTTCTCCCGCTCTGGGCGGAGCGGGAGGGCGTGTCAGACTTTTACTGACTAAAACCCACCCGTGTTCCATCAGTTGCCCATGTGCCAGGGTCACGGTATCTCTTTCGAACAATCACGCGACCCCGGCAGGCATCGGTCCTAGTAGACCCCTACACTGCTGCTGACATCTCTTTGAGGCGCGCGTGGAACACTACGCGCCGTCGACCCGAGCTTGGTCCTTACCGGGCGGCGAGCTACCCATTGCTCGCCACCCGCAAGTTCTCGCCTACGGTGGCCGGGAGTCCGCTATTGACTCCAACAGAGGGTTTTACTGATGATCCGAACGATTATAATTCTGTAAAGCAATATTTGTTACAATCGCGTATCAAATTTTAGTTCCTATACAACCTGAGACTGGCCTACAAATTGGAAAAAAATAAGGATTCTTGAATTTCGCGGGCTATTTAAGAGCATCCATCTTAAGTCCTGCTCGATGGTGCATCACTGATAAAAATTTAAACAGAAGTAGATCAGAAAGCGTTGCTGTGGACGCCAAATTGTAGCTCCCAGAAGAACCATTTACAATCGAGAGCTTTCAATTTACAACGTGTGGCTTTTGATATCCTATAACTCGTAGAGTATTAATGAGACCGTGTCAAAGAATCATCTGGCTTCCGAAATTACTGACTGGGTTTTTAGGGTTCCGTTGCCAAATGGCAAAAAACGGAACCCTTATAGATTCGTCATGTCTGTCTGTCTGTCTGTCCGTCCGTATGTCACAGCTACTTTTCTCCGAAACTATAAGAGCTATGCTGTTGAAACTTGGTAAGTAGATGTATTCTGTGAACCGCATTAAGATTTTCACACTAAAATAGAAAAAAAAACAATAAATTTTGGGGTTCCCCATACTTAGAACTGAAACTCAAAAAAAATTTTTTCCTCATAGTCATACGTGTGGGGTATTTATGAATAGGTCTTTAAAAATGGTATTGAGGTTTCTAATATGATTTTTCTCTAAACTGAATAGTTTGCGCAAGAGACACTTCCAAAGTGGTAAAATGTGTCCCGTCCCCCCCCCCCGTAACTTCTAAAATAAGAGAATGATAAATCTAAAAAAAATATATGATGTACATAACCATATAAACTTCCACCGAAAATTGGTTTGAATGAGATCCAGTAAGTAGTTTTTTTTAATACGTCATAAATCGTAAACCGCAATTTACCTTTCATTCAATCAACTCAAATATAAAAAAACCATTTAATTTCATAAACATAAACCTTGTGCATAAACCGAGGATACCTACAGGTTTGTACGGAACCCTCGGTGCGCGAGTCCGACTCGTACTTGGCCGGTTTTTTTTAAACAGGAATCGTATTTCTCTGCTATATTTTACAACGAAGTTTAAAAAAATGTGGTCCATCCAGTAGACCATATATCGTTGTTGATAAATTTTAATGTTCAAAATCAAAAGTGGTTTCTTGTAAAAAGATGATCCGTCAGTCTGTATGTCACACATCCATACTAATATTATACATGGCAAAGTGTGTGTGTCTGTTTGTCCGTCTTTCACGGCAAAACGGAGCGACGAATTAACGTGATATTTTTAAGTGGAGATAGTTGACAGGATGGAGAGTGACATAGGCTACTTTTTACAGAAATCAGAATCTTTACATTATATCCCCAAATGGAAAGACATATAATATCGTCTACAGTAGCGTATTAAAATTACATTCTGTTCCGAGTTCTCTTCTGTGTTGTAAACCAGGAAAGGGGAACCCTGTTTAATTTAACGCGAGCTAAGACGCGGGCAAAAGCTAGTAAGTTATAAATCAACCAGTTGCTTGCCCTGTTTACTCAACACCTGCTTATAGTTGCCTGACTGATTGCAGATTAAAAAGAAAAAAAACTAGACCATCATCATCAGCCTACTCCATGCGAGAGGGAGTGGGGCATGCGGGCTCAGTGCGATGTCACATGACTTCCTCACGATGTTTTCATGAACCGTTTTTGAGAGCAGTGGCGATAAAGTAATTTACACAAAGTAAATGTCGTGATTCAAACCTACGATTAAAACGCGTAAGTCGTGGTTGGTGCCACATGGCCACCACTGCACGACATGCTCAGTGAAAAATATCGGAACTAACTTTTCAATTCGAAAAACTTAATCATGGAACTAGAAATAAATTGGAGCGCGCCATAACGACAAAACATCCTAAAAGACAGATGATAACATTTTCCGGCAAGCAAAATATAGAATTATGTGGTTTCGAGAACGTGCTTCAATTTACAAGGATGAAACGTTAATTAATATCCGCATCGATCGTGCGCTGCAGCGGCGCTCATCTGTCATGAACTTCCCGTGACCTAGGTACGAGCGCGTCGTTCGGCGCGGAACGGACGCAATCCCAAATGCGCAGTATTTAAGGGTTTCCCGAATTCACGCCCAATAATCGATACGCAACTGCACGCCGGACCCACCCTTTCTAGAAACATAATATAATATAGTTGTTATTTTGAAAACGGAATAGGGATTCGATTTGGTGACTGACAAAGGAGTACCTTATGTTTAAGATGGGAAGCATCTTGGTTTTAATTGGCACATGAGCTAAAAAAACATTGCTATTTAAATTGTATTCTAATTTTATTTAGTTACTAGATTTTTCCAGCGGTTTCGCCCGCGTATTATACCTAACCTCCCTCTTGATTCACACTGTCTATTGGTGAAAACCGTGTTTAATCCTTTGACTAGTTTAAAAGATCTAAGCATGTAAAGAAGATTATCTAGAAATTGAAACCCATGCCATCTATTAAGAATTCATAGAACTAACCAATGAATACACACATTGTCTATACAATAAAACATTTAATTTGCAAATATTGAGATCAGTAATTGAGATAAAAACTATCCTACCTTCGTGTGCAATTTGATCCAACTTAATAGATAGGATAGTTTAGATTAGAATAGTTAGTTTAGATAAATTTTATTAAAATCGGTTAAGTAGTATAAGAGTCCGTCCCGGACAAACAACGTCACGCATAATTTATATATATTAAGATGAGGTAAAATATATGAGCAAAGTAGCCTAGAACACTAGGGTTTTAGACAGGAGTCTGACTACTTATCTTTTCTCCTCTGGATGAAAAGGGTATCAATAGCAGAATAAACACAACAAAATATGTTTTCATCTTATTTAGAACACCACATGTGTGGTCATAAATGATATTTTGCTTATCATATACAATTGGCGACTCAGTTCATGCTCCGTATGCTCATCAATTTCTGCTGTAAGACGTCCACTGCTGGACATAAGCATGCCCCAATTTAGGGAGTTGGTGGGTTGGCAATCACAGTAAGGGTGTAAAATGTGTAGAGAATGCTGCTGCCCATTCTCTAATAAGTCCCTTAGTCGCCTCTTATGTCACCCACGGGAAGAAATGGGATGGTACTATTCTTTATGTCCAGCACCACATGGTACTGGTATGCTCATATCTCTGTATTATTGATGATTTAGCCAAAGGGAAGAATATAGCTGAGATAGACAAAGATATCTGGTATTTTTATAATAACCTTAACAGAAAATTGCTTGTTTGCCATAATCTTTGTCTTCTATGATGCTTTTAAGACGCTTCATGGATATTGGATATATTTAAAAGACAGTGTGCGGGCACACCACTATAACCAGTGTTCTGCGAACCCTGACGTAGGCACTGGAACCCTGGCTATAGGAAGCTCTGTACAGGTTGAGTGTTGCACAGATAGCTAAGAGTATTCAATGCGTAAAGCAGAAACTTAACTCAATTTAAGCATAAGTTCCAAGGCGGACGAGTGATACAAAATCACACTAAGTTTGGACTAGTCATAGGGCTTCATGCAGTAGGGTATAACGATTGGTAAATATGGTGAAATGAGACAATGACCGAGTAACGTTCATAAACTGGCAAGAGACAATGTGTGGGCATGCCACTATAACCAGTGTCCTGCCTACCGTGCCATAGGCACTGGAACAGATGCCTATAGGAAGCTCTGTACAGGTTGAGTGTTGCACAGACAGCTATGAGCATTTCATGCGTAAAGCAGAAACTTATCTCAAGTTATGCTTAAGTTCCGACGCGGACGAGTGATACAAAATCATACTAAGCTTAGACTAGTCATAGGGCTCCATGCAATAGGGCTGAACAACCGTTAAGTTATGATGATGTTCGGTGAAATAAGATGATGACCGAGTAACTGTCATAAACTGGCAATCGGAATAGTAGAATAATCGGAATCGAGATGAGCAGACACTGTTGTTGTCATTACAGAATGATGCCTATATAAGACTATCACAGATTAGGGAAACTGCTATGAGGAAAGAGAGGCCTATGCCTCGCAGTGGTTGAAGTTAACCTGTGAATGATGACATTTTTAATGGATGAAAAGAAAAACTATAAAATTTGAGCTAATTATTCTTCATTGCTAAACTTAAAAAGATTACTGCATAATTACAAGAACTAATTACGATTCAAGTACTTAGCATAAATTAATATCGATTAGAACTTACGTCTTTCGGCCCATCCCTGTACACCTTGTACAGACGAGGAGAAAACAAACATTGCCAAAATAATTTCATGTTGACTGGGAAAATATTAAATCAAATTTAATACGCAATCAAATCTAATAGAAAAAACCGTAATAATCACACGACTATTTTTTACCACCGAATTAGACGAGTGTTCAATCACTTGGCGAATAACCGCTAACAAGTGAATAGACAATTAACCGGTATGAGGTAACTTGTTTTATACGAATTACATGAGAAAAATGTGAGAGTATTAATTTAATAGTATTGCACTAATAAATACAACTTGACCGCGCACAAAACCCGACCAACGCGACCAAAGACTTTTTTTTTTTTTGGTTCTTTTCGTCCTTCTTTGGGACAGGCAAAGGGAGCTGAGCCCATACAGCCAAGCGACCAAAGACTATATCGAATGGTGTCGAAAACAGGGTTGCCAGACGAGTGCGAGTGAATTATCGTATCATTATTCGATAATTATCGTACCCGATGTAAAATTATCGTATTACTGCCAGAACCACGTGAAACGCGCTTTTTCGCAAAACCAGATATAGGATAGGAATTGTAGGCAGTTGTGAAATTAGACTTAGAATTATTTTTTATTTTATAAAAGAGTGGGAAGTAATTTAGAAACTTTTAACAATTTTATACTCAGTTACACATAATATGTACACTCGACTAGCAAACTCAACTTTGAACCTATGGAATATGAATAAATGAACTATCATTTTCATTCGTTCGTTGGTTTGATGGTTCGAGGGAAATCCCCAACCGTAAAGATCTTTATATATATAAAAATCTTGTGTCACGATGTATTATGCCAATAAACTCCGAAACTACTGAACCGATTTCAATCAAATTTCACATGTAGCCGTATTTTGGTCTAACTTGAAAGATAGGATAGTTTTTATCTCAATATTTGCAAATTAAATGTTTTTTATAGAACAATGTGTGTGTTCATTGGTTAGTTCTATGAATTCGTAATAGATGGCGTGGGTTTCAATTTCTAGGTAATCTTCTTCATGCTTAGATCTTTTAAACTACGCAAAGCATTTAACACGGTTTTCACCATAGACAGGGTGAATCAAGAGGGAGGTTTGTAAGTATAATACGCGGGCGAAGCCGCTGGAAAAAGCTAGTTATTTTGTATTTTTCGATGATTCTAAGGCACTGGATACTATACTAGTCTTCACTGCACTTCGGAGGAGGGTTGAAGATTATCGTACTGTGGCGTACGATAGTACATATTGTATCGTTCATCGTACCGGTGTCGAAATTATGGTACATGTACGATAATTGGACGTAGTTATGCAGAAACGTTTCATTCCACAGTAAGTTGAATTTGAGATAAAAGCACTTACGCGTTTCAATGGTATTCTTTTTTATTCTAACTAGTAAAGGTCAATACTAAAGGTTTTATTGTTGAATTATATTGTGTTTAGATAATCATATGTTTAATTTTAGGCTACTCACTTTACAATAAGAAAAAATATATATATTATTGGTATTGGAACATTTTAACATAATTAATATTTACATGAACATAGCTTCAAATTAATTTTGCACAAACGTTCCAGGTACTTTTTATCCATCTCTACCTTATTTTATGATCTAAATTTTACATAATCATTTGATTTTTTTATAAATATGTTAAACCTGAACATCAAATAAAAGAATAATAATTGCTTATCATTTTTTTATTACTAGGTCACAATTTAAAAATCAGTATAAAATCTTGTGCTATTGGGGAGGCCTACGTCCAGCAGTGGACTGCTGTAGGCTAATCATGATGATAAAATCTTCATACGTCATACTCATCATCCTCTTGCATTTCGAAATCTGGTTCCCTACCAAACCCATCGACATCATCTGTGATTCCTTCCGTACTCATTAGGTTTTTATAAAATTCATGACACTGCCTTCATTATACTTGCATGAAATAAATGTTTTTGTGAAATCGAATCCTAATTATCATAAGACTGCTTTTAAAAGCTACTATAGACAATTACGTGACAAAAAAAGATTAGAAATTGATATAGGTACCATATGGAAAAACAGCACTAATAAATAAAAGCATTCTTTGTGTGGCATCATTGATCTACAATAAGTTGCCTAATGATGTCAAAAAGTTACCTATTCAGCCATTCAAGTCGAGGCTACACAAATGCCTGATAAATAAATGTTATTATAATGTCAAGGAGTACTTACAGGATAAAAATATAGATGGATACATATAGGAGTAATTTATTGACGGAATAAGATGACAATACAAATAGTGTGGCATGCTTTATTTAGTTAATTTGACATTTGTATAATTTTATTTTATTTTGGACATATATTTTAATTTCATCTATTAGATTGTATTCATATGACATGTACTATACTATAATTAATCTAACACTTTTTTTAAATCTTTGAACCAACATTTGTAATACCCTGAATTTATTTTATTATTGATTTATTTTTCTGTATTTTTAATTTGATAATTATTTAATTAGATAAACAATTATATAAATATTTGCACACCTTACTAGGTGATGATACAGAGCACTTAATATTTCTTTGCAACATCTGTTTATACCTACCTGTATTAAGCGAATAAATTATTTGATTTGATTTGATTTGACAATCCTCAGGGAAGTACTGAAACATGGATTGTAAATTTGCTAATTTGGCTGGAGCAATGGCTTTATCATCCGGCCACAACAAACAGAAATTGGACATGTTAATATTTCGTGTTTCCCCTCTAACTTTTTTCAATTGTTAATTCCTTGTAAGCTTCCTCTAACGATGATTTCATAAAAACTGAAAAGACTTTCTCTTTTTCAAGTCTTATTTCTTTTGTATTTAACCAATTGACTTTGGTATATCTGTGATTTTTTTCAGTTTTTTAGCTAAAAATCGTCTTTCGATAAAACGAATGACCATAAATATGTATAGTTACTATGTATACTTACTACCTCTTCCACGACGTTTGTTTCAATAATGGTCGTTGCAAATTCAAATAAGATCAATGTCAAAAAGAAAATACTCCGTCTCGCGTGCACAAGTAAAAAGTTATTGAAAGATGCGTTCCCGGTTGTGCATAACTTCGGATTAATGTCATTAGTATTCTTTTCTTTTGTCTATGATATTTAAAGTTTCAAGTAATATTTTATTGGTAATTAACTACAAAGAAAATAAACTTTTTCATAACGTGTTATAAATATTTATTTTTAGTGGTTTTGTATGCAAACAGTTAAGTATGAAGCTGATCAAAGTGTGTTAAAAATGAACCCTTTAAAGTTGAAACGTTTTTTTCTTACTTAATAGTACAAAATTCATGAAACCTTTTAAGTTTTCAAATTATGTTATTTAGGTCTGAAACATCACGTACATACCACACATTTTGGATCGTTTTTGCCGCGCTATTGTAATTTTTGCAAAAACGTTCCAAATATAAATGGAACATTTGTTACAAAACAAAATGGTATAACATGGTTTTGCTAAAACGCCACAAGATTGTTGTGGCGTTTTAACAAAATAAATATATTGTTTCGTAAAACATTACATGTTCCGGTCCTCATAGTACGTTCTAGTTAATTTACACAAGTTATTATTTAATAAAGGTTGTGGGTTGGAACGTAAGTGAATAAATTATTTTCTGATATAAGGCTTAAAACTTGAAACCTTTTTACTAATCTGACCCTAAATGTCTTATAAGGTAGTTTGATCACAATAACTCGATTTCGGGTGACTTGTGGGTTGGAACGTTTCTGCATAACTACGTCCAATTATTGTACATACGTCGTCTGGTCGAAAATCAATAATCTCCTAAATCATGAACAAATCACCACTTTTATCTACACGGATACGAGTCATTTAGCTTATTTATTTTGTCGTGCGAACTTACCTGTGTTATGCAAGGTAAGGCTCCAGTGTTACCCGCGAAATTCAAATGTTTTTCCGTATTTTTTACAATTTACGTGACAGTGTAAGGTTTTATCTCAAAGATTAAGTCATGGAATGACCTGAGAAAGTTGCATTGATGATTTTAATTATTATAGTGAAATTCGAAATTCACCACTTTTTTTTCACCAGTGAAATTTTCACAACTAAGTTTTTTCAGCTAATAAATCAAACTAATCAAAATATTTTAATTCATATATCAGTATCAAGCACAATTATATTATATCTATAATAACAGTTACTAAAATGAAAAGCCATCACTGTGATACAGCGAATATCCCCAATGCACCGCAAAAACGTGACAGCCCCAACATTATTCTGAAGGTATTAAGTGGATTTGCAGGGCATCTAGCAATACTTTGGTATCACAGAACTACAGACTTCCAGTATTAAAGCTCTGACAATATTCCTAAAAATACGTAATCTTCACTGGTTCAGAGCCGTGGGAGAATTTGCGAGCCAGCATATTATCTCTGACGGCTAGAGCCCTATGTTTCCTCACAATGTCTTCATCGTCCTTGAGGCCGTCGGCAAACAAATGACCCAGGTAATATTGTGAGAATGGCCAGGACATCCATTGGCGGCCTTAAAGACCATGTATTCACTCTTCTGTAAATTGTTTAAAGCCTCACCCACTTTTAGTGATGTGCTGGATATCTATATGCCGGATATCTGAGGGAGTAGAAAGATTCGTATCCGTATCCGTTACTTTTTAGCGGATCTTTTACCTTAATAATTTTCAGTACATAGATGAAATTCTACATACCGGTGATTATGTAACAATGTAAAACTATTAAATTCCATCAGATTATTTTTTATCTCGTAAAATAAAATATTTTAGTGACTAAATTATTCACAACACAAAATAAAGACCCACGCATTGTAATTCGAAACATGTTGTGCCAAGCGTCAAGTGAAGTCATTTATCGTTTCATGATCACGCGCATGAACACCGATTGAGTAAATAAGTTCAGATCCGTATCTGTATCCGCGATATCCGTGGATCTTCAATATCCACATTCGGATCCGTGTCCGCGGATATACATTTTAAAAAAGATCCAGCATGTCATTACACACGTTTTATAACTTTCCGCTGTGACTAATCCATAGAGCAACACGGACCACCGGCGGACCGGAGAGGGGAGACGCCATAGCGTTTTTTCCCGATACAAAACTGTCTGTCATTTTTTGCGGGGGGAAATCTGCTCTACCCACACTTTCTCAAATTCTCACACAAAAATAATCGTCTGTTGCTACGAAACTCACACATAAAAATTAAAGCTGCGTATCGACTTCGCGCTCCTGGCGCGCGCGCCATGAATGACCGCGCCGAGAGTGCGTTCCGCGGAGCGCGTTCCAAAGATTTGAAGTATATCAACTAAGCGCGCCTGGCGCGCGTGGCAACTTTTCCAGTGTTTGACCGTTCATCATGGAAGCTAGTCGTGTACGAGCAGCAGCAGCTTTTGTAATTATACACAGCATTATAAAAAAGAAAAAAGAGAAACGAAAAGTGCGTTGGTGGATAAAAGAGCTGTACCGAAAAAGAATGCAGTATGGAGTGACACTTATAAGAGATATGGAGTTCGAAGTGATAGAAGACACAATAAAAAACTTCACAAGAATGTCTACAGAAGATTTTTATTACTTGCATAACTTGATAGAGCCAAAGGTGAAAAAAATGGACACCCAGTTTCGCGAAGCTATCACAGTGACTGAAAGGCTGGCTATAACTTTGAGATTTCTTGCCACTGGAGACTCGTATACAAGCTTGCAATACCTGTTTAGAGTTTCAAAGCAGTCTATATCTAGGATAGTCCCAGAAGTTTGTGATGCTATCAGTGAGGTTTTAAAAGATTGGGTAAAAGTAAGTGAAAAACACAGTATTAATTAGTATTATATTTATTAAACTTTTTTAAATTAAATTACTTCTCGTTAGCTTGAGTTGACGTACTGGCCAGAGAATCAGTATTTGAACTTGAGAGATTTTGAGGCTCTTGTGTTGTATACCCATAAAGTGGACTGTATTTGCCTAAATCGGCTTCAAAAATTATATTGTTTATTGCCTGTTTGACATATATTAAAGTATGGCTGTCATATTTTCTTAATTCATTTCCTATGTGCTGACCATAACTGAAATATGGATCAGTAGCTTGCGACGGTTCGGTTAAAATTTTGAACGCTTCTGTCAACATTTTATCGTCCTCTTCTTCTTGTTTCCTTTTTTTTGAGGTCTTCTTGGCAGTTTTTTCCGGTGCTTTTTGAATAATATCATTAAATTGTTCTTGTGTATTACACTCTTCTGAAGTTTTTTGGGAAGACTCGCCTTTATTTTGTGGTGTAGATTCCTGAAATATGAACGTGCATTTAATTAACTTTGTATTTTATAATTATTTGTAATTTTACAGATCCCCACATCCGAGACAGACTGGTTGGAAATTGCTCAAGAATTTCAAGAAAAATGGGATTTTCCTCATGCTATAGGTGCCATGGATGGAAAACACGTTATGATACAGGCACCTGGTAACAGCGGCACGGAATATTATAACTACAAACACTTTTTTAGTATCGTACTCTTCGCTCTAGTTGACGCAGACTACTGTTTTAGATACGTTGACATTGGTTCCCAGGGGAGACTTTCGGACGGGGGGATTTTTAAACGTACTACATTATACAAAAGACTCGAAGAAAAGTCCATGAAAATACCTCACCCATCGATACTTCAAATACCATACACCCTCAGAGTTCCATACGTTATTCTGGCAGACAAAGCATTTGCACTAAACGAATACACAATGAAACCGTTCCAAGGGGAGCCAGAGAGGGGATCTCCAGAAAGAATATTTAACTATCGTCTGTCAAGAGGACGTAGAGTAGTTGAAAATGCTTTTGGGATAGCAAGCTCGGTTTTCAGGGTTTTAAGGAAACCTATGTTACTATCACCCAGTAAAGCTACAAAAGTAGTTTTGGCTGTTATACATTTACACAATTTTTTGCGAAAGAGGTCCAGCCAGAAATACACACCACATGGATCTTTAGACACGGAAACAGTAACTGGAATCACACCAGGTAGTTGGAGAAATGACGGTGATCATTCATCATTACTCCCTCTCACTAATGTACCACGTAGAACTGGGAATGACGCAAAGGAAATACGTTTACATCTCGCTCAACATTTTGCCACGAACGGAACAATACCCTGGCAAAATAGATATTGAAATAAGTAACATTATTCACCTGCGTAGCGACTGTTGCATCATCCTTATTCCCATCGTCTTGCATAGTATCTGTTGTATAATTTGGTGAACACTTGTCTTGCATGAAATTGAAATCATCAAAACCAAACCATTTTGATACGTAAATACTGTCCCGACCTGTGAACAATCAACCAATAACATATTTAAAATGTATATGTGAATTTTTATTTATGTCTTCTAGCCTGCCTACAAATATTTCAAAACCAAAATCAGCTAAATCGGTCCAGTCGTTCTCGAGTTTTAGTGCGACTAATTCTTATTTATTATATAGATAGTTTAGTTAATTTCTCTGTAAACTTATCATGCAAATACATGTTATTTTTTATATAAAACTAAAAATAATAAAAAATCTGTATCATAATTACCAGAGCCAGTGATTTGGCTTTTAGATATTCTCCATTTTTCTCTTCTGTACGATGATAGGAGCACAGTCATTTTTTTCTTTAACTCCGGCACAGGGACTCCCATTTCACTACTGATTTCTCTCCAAGCATCTTCTCTAAGCGATTTATTATGATACGAAGAACTTTTGCTGTTCCACAAAAGTTCTTTCGTACCATATAGCTGAATTAACTTACGGCAACTTTGGTTATCCATAATTATTATTCGGAGCGCAACAAACACAAAAAACGACCCGTCTCAAATGGCGCGCGCGCCACGACTGATGCGATATGCGTGGTAAAAAACCGACACCCGACGGAACGGACCGCTCCGCGTTCGGGCGCTCCAACGAACACCTTGGCGCGCGTTCCAAACTGGTATCCATTTCGCGCGGCTGGAGCGCGCGCCAATGTTCGATCTCTCGGAGCGCGAAGTCGATACGCACCTTAAAGCATACACTAACAATTTCATACACACATAGATACATTATGTGTCGTTACAGTACAATGAGATGACGCAACTACATTGACATGTTGCTTACAGCCGTGGTTGCAACTACTGTCGATACGCATTATCGATAAATTCAAGAACTCGGTTTAAAAAGTGTTACAAAGATAGATATTATAATAAAGATTGACTTTATTTTTTTTATCGGAATATTAGGTTTAAAAAGTGATACAAAGATAGATATTATAATAAAGATTGACTTTATTTATTATGTACTACAATAATTATCATTTAACAAATAAAATTAAGGTTTACGTCATTTTAAAAACGAGTGGATGTGTATCTATCACCTTAGAGCATTTATATATACCATGCACGTTATATAAAACTAATTGAATGCGCGGCCGCCGCCATTATATATCGTATTGTGTCGAAAATAAGTTCTCTCCAAAAATGGTTAATTGTGCAGTTTCTAGCTGTAAAAATCGATCTGCTACTACAAATCTGCGAAACCATGGTGTTTCTTATCACATGAAAGTAAATGTTATGCGCCAATGTAGTTTTATTGAAGTACATTGTCGAAATCAACTTTATACCATTACGATAGAAAAATATAATGGTACGTGAGTAGTATAAACGCAGTACAGGGGCATGGTTTGCATAGTGCTGCGACAATGTAAGTTAATGATAGGTAAAATAAAAGGTTTTTTCAATGATTTAAGCAGTATATTCAGTAATGAGTATGAATATACTCATTACTTAATATAATCAGGAATAGTGAGAGTGGCACTAATGGCATCATGAGATGATAGTCTGTCATTTGGTAGACTGAATGATTTTTGATGACTCTGGAAAATTAGGTTTAAAACTATTAATTTTTCAAGTTGAGAAATCTAAACTTCATTTCACCACTATAACTAATGTGAACTACATCAGGTCGGCTGTTTTACCTTTTCCGTGATATAAAAAAAAACTTACGGGACAAATACAGTGTGGTGTTAGAGTTGGTTTGGTGCCCTCGACTAATCTCCTCCTATTGTTCGACAACACATGAAAGTCAGAGGTCTTGAAATGTTTTGAGCAAATGACACTATTTCTTGTGGGACTCCGAGCAGGTTAGTCTATTATTACAAAATTTCTTCCATATATCCCTTAAATTTGGATCTTTAGGAAACCTTCAATAAATAAATTAAAAAATATTATGTTTGAAGTTCACAATAAGTAATTTTAATAAAATGTGTTAACTCGTACGTTTTATAATATTTTTAATTTAACGCTTTTTTATACAACTATGTATATTAATATACAGCTTACAATTTAATATTTTAAATAAATCAGAAAACTTAATCTCAAAAATGTCTCTGTATGGATATAGACTCCTTTGCCAAATTTATCGATAACTATCTACTAACAAACCAGTAACAACACTATCGCTCGGTGACAGCGTATTCTCGGAAATAGACTCGGATCAGTCGCTCGACCGATCCGCATATTGTATGAGGGCGAGCGGCCTGTGTTGGTAAACAAATCCGAAACAACACGACCGATGATTTTGTAATTTTTAAGTTTTATAGAAGTAAATAGGAATAATGTGATTAAAAATTACTTACATATGAAAGGTAACGCCATCTTTTTGTAGATTTGACGTGGCAGATCTCTTTTTGCAGCAAAATACAGAACAATTCGGCATTTTTGTAGGATGTCAATTTTGTCGCGCAACTAGATTTAGTCTACCGAGCAGTGCGGCTGCAACTAGTTTTATTGTACGCATAGGACCGCGTGGACTTGTACTTTGACAGAGGGGAACGCCTGCGTATGGCTACTCCCCTCTGGTCCGTGTTGCTCTATGGACTAATCAGATGAATCGTTAGTTTGCAAACGAGAGACACTGGTGCCGATTCCCTTATTCACAAACTAAACTAAATTTAAGTTCAGTGCATCTTTTTCTTTCTATTTCATTAAGGAAAGGACAGAAGATAAATTTTAGTTTAGTCCTGTCAAATTAATCAGCGCTTCACGTAAATTGACGTAATTTTAGTAGGCAAGTTTTTAAACACGTCTAAACTTGTATGGAGTAGTGACAGGCGCTGATTAATTTGACAGGACTAAACTAAAATATTTGTTTTGTCCTCTTCTTAATGAAATACAAAGAAAAAGATGCACTGAACTTAAATTTAGTTTAGTGTGTGAACAAGGGAATCGGTACCAACACCAATCTATTTAACTAGGTGTTGTATCGTTGCTGGTGTAAATCATTTTCTAGTGGCACAGGTTTTCTCTGAGAAACAGTAAGGCTGTTTTATTACAGAGTAAAGGGATGACTGGAACGCGCATTAATCTAAAATATGCATTTACTTCTCGAAAACAAAGAAATCTAACAAAGCATCACGCAAATTATCATTCAATTTCGTTTTGAAACACCACAGAATTGGTATCTTAAATTAATATGCGACTGATTAAAAATCACATTATCCACACTTCCACATCCACACTAATATTATAAATGCATAAGTAACTCTGTCTGTCTGTCTCGCTTTCCTGCTAAAACTACTGAACCGATTTAAGAGAAATTCGGTACACAGATAGTTTAGAGCCAGAGAAAGGACATAGGCTACTTTTTATCCCAGTAGTATGTTCCCGCGGGATAATTTCCGACCTCAACGCGGGCGAAGCCGCTGGCAAAAGCTAGTTTTAAATAACACATTCCTGACCCGCATTCGCCAAACGTTCCCGGTACGCTAAATGGAGTCGAAGCACTAGTTTTAACGGACATGTTGTGTGGGAAGAAGATTATATGTATGAGTGAGTGGCGTTTGTCATCTTCGGCAGACTTTGGATTTTCGAAGATTAGTTCGTTTCGATCCTAACCAAATGCCGTTTCCACATACCTGCGCTTGCTGTGGTGTTTACTTCTACTATTTGAGCGTGTGTGTGGTGGTAGCTTTACTTTGCCTAAGTGACCCATAGTCAAAAAGTGAGTCACAGACAAAACATCCTGTGTGAAACTTACCTGCCGTGTTTATCTCCGTCACTGAGGAAATGTTTTTGTGAAGAATTGGTATTTCAGACAGTAAAGAATATTCATTTAATATTTCAAAATTAATGCCGTCATGAAACATGATTCGTGTGGTGAAAAAGGCTGTTTTGTGCATCTTGGTGGTAGCTGCAACCGTATCCTGTAGAATACACAAACTGCAACTTTCGGTAAGTTAAACTTATGACTTGTAACTGTAGGAAAATCATGATATTTACAGAGCAATCAATTCAGGAAAACCATATGGTCATTAAATAAAGTTGTTGTCGTGGAGTCATTGTTCTATAGGCATATAATTTAAGTAAAAAATGTGAAGCACATTGTTTGAATTGGAACAGTGTTGTGTAGTCGTTGTGTAGACTACTATTCTCACACATAATCTGGCTGGAGCCTAGAAATCAGTGGTATTTATAAAACTAACAAAAAAAAAAAAATCTCCAAGTGACTATAATTCCCATCTGAAATTAAATTACTGTTCTATTTATTTGGCTCATTTTCATTGATAAGCAAGTATGTTTATTACTCAGGGATCACAGTTATCTCAAATAGTAAATTCGGCCATTGAAACTCTATTTTATCTTAAATAATATCTTGAAGGGTATTTATTTAATAAAAGTATTAAAGTCTTAATGATTTATAACCAACAAAATATTTGTTGCTAACTTCTTGTAAGTTTGGATTCAAAGTTTTGACACAAACTCGTGAGTGTGAAGATGACTAGTGTCAGCATATAACACACACGTGAAGGCATCGAAAAATCAATTATTTCAAGAAAAATAACTATTTCTTCAGACTGTTTTTGAACACTACATTGATTCAATGAATTGATCACAAACCTCTTGAATAGGGCTGACTAAAGAACTTGCGATGTTTTTAAAATGACTGCAGTTTTTTAGTTTAGTTTTTTTTTTGCTGTTGATGGATGCAACAACAACCAGTCATCATTGGTTGATAATTTGAACGCTTAAAATAAATACTTTTACTTTTGACGCAACCAAAGATGCGTGTACTTACATTACTTACTAATAAAAACAATAGTTTTTAAAGTCACTCAAAATACTGGGAAATGTAATTTCTTATTAAGTTTTTATATAACTTCTATAAAGTTTTACATCTAATTTATTTAAACTTACATCTAATTTATTTATTGACTGATTTAATTAGGCTAGACTAGAGACTGACTGACTCATTGTTGTGAGCCTGACTGCTGAGCGAGAGAACCTGGGTTCAATCCCTGTGTCAGGGTGTTGTTGGGTTTATTTTTATTTTAAACTCCCAGTAGTAGCACTGATATGTGCCTGCTGTATGGCAATAGGCCGCAGGGTTCCAAAATATCCAATATTTATTATAAATATCAAAATATTGGATATTTACTATATATTTTACAATTTTGTATGAAGCCATATATTTTATTGTAATATTAATGAAAACTATTTGCATAGGTGTTACATAAACACACAAAAATTATCAAAAAAAAAAAAAACTAAAATGGTTTTAATCTTACATCTTTAAATCTTTAAACGAGCAATTCTTGTATATGTATATATATATAATCTGAGTCTCGGAAACGGCTCCAACGATTTTCATGAAATTTAGTATACAGAGGGTTTCGGGGGCGACAAATCGATCTAGCTAGGATTAATTTTTATAAAATGTCGTTTTATTCGTGTTTTCAATGACCAACTTTATCGATAATCAACTTGAACATAAACTTATTATTTTAAACACAATTTACCAAAAAATACCGAGCAAAGCTCGGTCATCCAGATATTTTTATTAATGAGGTTCAGTGAATTCGTGAAGGAATTTACATACACACAATACATACATACATACATAAAATCACGCCTTTTTCCTATGAGAGTAGAAACTACAGAACGCCACTTGCTACGATCCTTACACACTCCTTTTGTCTCGTTTAAGTTCATACATATAGTCATACACAATATCGCCAAACATAAATGTCTTTCGATACATTCTAAATGTGTTTTACAGTTGACCTTTTTTTTTGGATGGGAAATAATCATTAAATGACTTCTCCCGCTCTGGGTGGAGCGGGAGGGCATGTCAAACTGTTACTGACGAAAACCCACCCGTGTTCCTTCAGTTGCCCACGTGCCAGGGTCACGGTATTTCTTTCGAACAATCTCGCGACCCCGGCAGGCATCGGTCCTAGCAGACCCCTTCAGTTTCCCTTTGCTTTAAGGTCTAATCTGTCCCCCCCCAATTTCCTTAACCTGAGAGCACACGCTTGTGATTCCTTAGCACCATGTAGCTGCCTTCTCCTCACTAGATCCTCTTGTGTAAGGTACCTAGGAGTACTTATTGATCACCATCTCAACTGGCACCCCCACATAGTTAAGATCACGTCCCGCATTCGTAAGCTAATATCGTCAGTGAAGTTCTAACAGTACGGAAGTCAAAAATGGCTACTTTACAGGAGAGTAAAAAAACTGTATGAAATGAATGTAACTTACGCATAAGGCCGTATTGTGTTTAATTATTAATAAAAATGAACTCTGTGATGATTTGAACTCGTGAAAATCGCAAGAATCTTTTCCATTGAAGTAATTTGGTGAATTCCGCAGTGTTGACAGTAGCTGTCACTGACTTACGTCATGTTTCATCTAATTAATAGAGGTAAAGGAGATAATATGGAGAAGGGAAATCATAAAATTGTTTAACAAAATGGTGTTAAAAGTTTATTTTATAAAAAGAAATAATAATAATTTGTATTATAAAAAATGTTTTGCTTAAAACGAATCAACTTCTTATCTATAATCAGACTTTTATGAGATCAATAGGGTAGGGAATCATAGTACCCGTGACAGTCAGAAGGAATAACAGTCTTTAACTCCTGTAAATGTTTCCATTTAGTTACTGATATTTTTATGCGACTTTGGTAGAGTTTTGGTCTAGGGGGTAAAGTTTCGGGCATTACTACTCTTCGTCGAATTCTGCGTGGCAGATCTTGATAATTCTCCTCAAAGTTCAATTTATATTTTATGACTCCACTTGGATTATACTGCAGTGCTCGTATGTCCGTTACTGTAGGATCATTGACGGAGCGACCAGGCCGTATGGAGTCATACATGAACGAATTCTTGTCTGAGAAGTCGTCGAAAAAACTGTAGTCTAAATATTCAACCAAATAAGGTTTTTGCGGTCGAGCTTGTTTTGATAACGTCGCAAATTGACTTGGTAGAAAGATCTCCTGGTTTTTTAATTTTTGCTCGATGGAACTGTGAACCGCATCACACTCCATCTGTGTGTGTCCTTTCTCCAAAAATTTTTGTTCAATAACGATGTTTTTTTCCATCGATAGTTGAAGCAGAGCATTCGATAGATAAACATTCCGATTCTGTGCCGTACAACCATCAGAATATAAAATGATTGGCATGCATTTCTTCAGCAGCGTTTTTTTAAAACAGTCTATAATGCATGATATAAACACAGAAGCAGTCAAACCAGCGTTACTCTCGTCAAACCAATAGCAGGTAACTTCTTTGTTGGCAAGATTATACATCGTAAAATTATGCACACATAGTTTAGTTTTAAAGTATAAAGCACTGGCTTGAAGTTGTGGACATAACTTTACGGCCTGTAAATCTTGTGTAAAAACATGTACGCCATCCAATTGACGAGCCCTCTCTTTATCTTTCACTTTCTCGCTTCTTGCCATGTCTTTTTTCTTAATATGTGATCGATAGTCTTCCTCTGCTATGTTGTCTACCTTGTACGAACAGCAAGTATCGCACTGATCTTTTTTAGGCGAGAACAGGCTTAGATTCAACTCATCAAAAACTCTGCACATAGTCCAGCGACTCAGTGGTCTTTTCGACTCTTTTTCGCACTCTTGGATGTACAACCTAAAAAGACAGTTCTTGTTTTCAACAATTGGCTCTAAATACTGTTTCGATGTAGATGCCCTGCAATAGTGCGAGGGCATTTTTGGCAACGAAGCGAAGAACTGTTTGAGGAATGTCATGTCTTCTTTCTTAATAACGCGTTCATCATTGTCGTCGGTTGGTCGTGGTGTTGTTTTAGCAATTATGCCATGTTCAGATCTATCGATCCAGCATCTTATAGTCGACTCTTTCAAACCCAGAGTGTTCAAAAAAGTCTTCAGACAAACTTGGGTACGTCCCTCTGATGTACTGAGAAAGTACTGTTTACTCTCACTTCTACGAGAATTAGATTTTACTTTTAGTTGCTTTTTTTCACAAACGGAGACGTGAGATACAACGTACTGTTTCCGTTGCTCCCAAGTCATGCTTTTCCAGAACTTGCCAAAAATGTTCTCTCTTTCGATGTCAGACAAGCTAAAACAGCCACGTAACTTAGACTTCGAGCAAAACGTGGAAGTGCAACGTGAACCAATTGAACGTGCTGGACGTGGCACATCATGGAGTACTTTAAATTTCTCTTGCCCTGAAACTTTCCTGTCCCTACGGTACCCCACATATTCTTCACCTTGCATACGCTTCAGTTTTGTTGTGTTTTTATTCCATTTTTTAGGTTGTGCGAATCCCTTCGATTTCCTTTTTCTATTAGAATTTATATCTTCGATCTCACTGTCAGACGGTAGCTGCTCCAATAGCGACGGTGAATTTCCGGCAGTCGTGGAAATGGGCTGTACTTCTTCATTTAAACAGGTTGATGGAGCTGAAGGTAAAAATGTTTCTTCAATATCATTTTCAGGTGGTTGTGTCGCTTCTAATGGCGGTGAAATCTCAACAGACGAGGACAAAGGCTCCAATTCTTCTCTTGGCAGCAAATGTACTATGCTAACTTGTTCAGATGAGGAAAGAGGTATGGTATCCTGAATGTTTTGAGGGCTCAATAGATCCAGCAAAGGCGGAGATGGAGGCTCGGAAACTATTTCTATTGGTAAGTTATTAATATCGATATTTTGTAAGTCAGTCAATGTTACCGGTAATATCTTCTGTTTTTTTGTTGGTACTTGTATCTTTAAGTCGCTGCAAAGAATCAACATGTCATCATCAAGTTCTTCGCTATCACTTAATGGAAAATCCATCTTGTATTTATATGCAATCCCTTAAACCTTGAAAAAAGAGAAAGAAAGTAGGTAAATATAATGGAAACACAACGTAACTCATAAAAAATATCACAGTAAACACTGCGTAAGTCACGACTACTTTTCGATTAAAGTTTAGGCGACTAATAATCGTCATAATAAATTAATACACTTGTTTTAACAGTTAAACCGTGACCACATAACATTAAATCGATATTATTAGGAATAAAACATCAAGATAAAATGCAAATAATACCTTAAATCGAAATCACAACATCAGAGCACTTGATGCACGACAAGTTTGTACGTGAATAGCTGACATACGCAATGTTGGCACCACCAACTGAGATACGCAATGTAACTATTTTTCAAATAACGCGTTGGTATTGGTCAGGAATCGTGTTTTGATTGGTCGACACGATGCGTGCCACAATGCTTTATCCAATGACATTCAAATCTCAAAACACTCATAAAATGACTTACGCACTGTTAGAACTTCACTGACGATATATGTCTTTAAGAAGCTACGGAACTCTACTGATCATGAAACACTTAAATTAGTATATTTTGGCCTGTGCCGTTCGGTCCTAACGTACTGCCTGCCCGTTTGGGGTAGTGCCACAAAAAATGTTTTTATCCGGCTTGAGAGAGCCCAGCGAGCCGTCCTTAAGGTAATGCTTTCTCTTCCACGTAGATACCCCACTGTGCAGCTCTACTCCGATTGCAAGGTACTCACAGTCCGGCAACTTTACGTGCTCTTGACTACCCTGCGTAAACACTCTGTACGTCCCTTAAAGGAACCGACTGGCAGACTTAAGCATAATGTGTTCCCTCACGAACGCCATAGAACTGCCTTTGCCAAACGTCAATTTTATGTTATTAGCACTAAACTGTACAACTGCCTAAATAAAAAGTTAAATATTTATTCGTACCCCAAATATCATTGCAAAAACGTACTAAAAGATTATCTCCAAACTCTTGATTATGATAACACTGAGGATCTTCTGCTGGGCAATTTACGGTGATGATGGTGAATTATATATATAATTCAGTCATAAATGTAACTTCCTATTCTTTCTCACTACACATACTCACCCTACACTTACTCACTACATACAAATACCTACACTTATTCAATACACACCCTACATTTATACACTTCATCACACAGTTAAACTTTTTTTTTTTCATTTTACTTTTAATTTACATATATTAGAATCTGTTTTCTTTGCCACATCTCTTATTGTTTAAACGTCCTAATTTACTTTTATTTTGGCTTTGTTTGTTTACGGAGAATCACTGACTCCTAAGTCACAGGCCTACACCTAGTTTAGGAGTCAGAGGATTTAATTCATGTGACCTAGTAATAAGCCTTAAATGTTTTTAGTTTTATAGATATATAATGTCATGGCTTGTGGTGAAATAAAGTATTTATTTATTTATTTATTTATTATTAAATGAAAAAATATAGATAATAATAAATATAAAAAAATAATATGGTTATATTTGACATTCAGTAACACTATAGACAAATTGTTGACGCTGTACTACAGTGGAGAGGGTTCGCTGGCGGGATGGTGATGGCCAGGAGCAGGACGTAGGTGTAATGAGTAAAGAATACTTCTTCAGGACTCTCTTTTTTATTTTCTTAATATTTCTTAACTGCTGGATATGGAACAATATGGAATGAATTATCACAGATTTTTTTTCTGTTTTTATAGAATTTTCCCTATTATTTTTAATTAATTATGACGGTTCCAAATGTCATAATTATAACCAGCCTGTACAATCTATGATCAGCCTGTACAATCGTGAGGCATACAACCTCTACAGTTTGCACATGACACTAAGTTTTGTATGGGAAACTTACTAATGCCATACTTGACACTCCCCATAAAACCACAAAAAATATTTCTTATAAATCTAAACTAAATTCCTATCGTCGCTAATACAAATAATATTAAAGACAAATATTCTCGATATGATCATAGATTTTAAAAATGAAATCGGTTATATATCTATAAAATTAATTTATTACCCATGGTTATACCTGACATTCAGTAAGACTATAGACACAAAATCAGGCTTACCAACTTAGGGGTTTTCCCAAATTTAGGGGGTAAATAAGAGGATTGTGATTTTTAGGGGCGTTCCATTTTTAGGGGTATTCTTAGGGATTTTTTGCCATCTTACATTTCTCATTGTGTTTTTGATTACAATAAAAATATTAGCGACTTCTAGTACGGTTCCTCGATACTAAGAATGCAGAGTAAATGATTAACAAATGTCGCGTAATAAATATAGACAAATATCACTACTGTGTGCCGGTCTATGATTACTGAACATTCGTTGGTTATTTTCTTTATAATTTTTTAGCGGATTTTTTTAGTAATTGTGGCAATTTTAGGGGTTTTTAAATTAAGCTTTAGGGGTAAATATTTCTGGGTGTTGGTAACACTGCACAAAATAATAAAGACAGATTTGGACCATAAACAAAAAAATACGTATGCATGTGTGTATTAGATACACGGTAATGAACAGTAGTGTGTGTAACGTGTTATTTATTGAAAATAATGTATTTTAACATATAATTTAAAAAAATATTAGCATTCGTCACTTCTTCTCTGCATAAACTATAAGTGTGCGAAATTTCATACTCCTCCGTCCGCCCAATTTTCGTAAAAAGGGGATCCAAAATTTTCGCTTCACGTATTAATATATAGATAACAGGAGTTTTTGTCGACTTAGGTATGTAGAAAACTGCCAGGATCGTGAGATTTGTTCGAAAGAGTTACCGTCGCCCTGGCATAGGCAACTAAAGGAACACGGGTGGGTTTTAGTCAGTAAAAGTCTGATGCACCGTCCCGCTCCGCCCAGAGCGACGTGATAATTATGATGATTTCCCACCCACGAAAAAAATTTAACCGAAAACGTTCCATCCCGATTTGGAAGTTTATCTAATGGTTGTCAATAAGACGGTAGAGTAGACCTCACATCGGTGCTTGTATACGTAGTACTTATGACCGACCTGCAGCACCAATACTTCATTAATATTAGCCACCACCTAGCTAGACTAGGAGCTCTATGATTCGAGTATGATAAATAAACGAAAAAAAAACCCGAAGGTTGCCGTTAACAAAACTTGCTGCAAGGTCCATTGTCCTAGTTACGCTTCCTCGCTCAGCTGACCATATTAAACTTGGTGTCACCGCAGACACACCTCATTAACCACAGTCTCGTTTGTCGAAGAGTTCTGTATACTCGCTGCCATGCAATTATAAGATTTCGTTATAAGATCATAAGAATTATAATGAGTTGAGCTGTACGATTAGTGACAAATGCGTGCACTGACTGGGCATGTCCACACAATCTGTGCCGTACTTTCCTCAAAAGATCATTTCAGACATCAATTTACATGGTCTTTACATGAGGTGACCAAGATTATGTCTGAACTTTAAAAAAGACTGTGACCTCTGAGTTTGTTTTGGTCTTTTCTCAGAGTAGGTAGATAGAAAAATGCTGCCCTCATCTAGTTTTATTAATAACTAGCTTCTGCCCGCGACTTCGTCCGCGTCAAATTTTTGCTCCCCTGACCCTTCCCGTCGCATCGATTTGCCTGCTAGTTTTCGTCCATTTTTCGTTGCTGCTCGCTCCTTTTGAGTTATAGTGAGTCAACCTTAAAAGATAGACATATGCTCTCGCGGACTTTTTTTTAGAACTTTTTAAAAGGAACAATTCCGTCATACATGATTTTTGCGTTACTTTAACCGTTTACGCAGCGCACGCAACGGAAACTCTCAAAAGGAATAAATTTTCCCCGTTTTTGCAACATTTTTCATTACTGCTCCGCTCCTCTTAGTTGTAGCGTGATGTTATATAGCCTATAGCCTCCCACGATAAATAGGCTACCCAACACAAAAAGAATTTTTCAATTCGGACCAGTAGTTCCTGAGATTAGCGCGTTCAATCAAACAAACAAACAAACTCTTCAGCTTTATAATATTAGTATAGATTATCTATACTAATATTATAATCTATACTAATATTATAAAGCTGAAGAGTTTGTTTGTTTGTTTGTATGTATGTATGTTTGTTTGTTTGGTTGAACGCGGTACCTAATCTCACGAACTACTACTCCGAATTGAAAAAATATTTTTGTGTTGGGTAGCCTATTTATGTTTAGAGTTAGAGGAAGGCTAGAGGCTATTTAACATTACGCTACAATAAAAAAACCGGCCAAGTGCGAGTCGGACTCGCGCACCGAGGGTTCCGTACAAACCTGTAGGTATTTTCGGTTTAAAAATATATATATTTTTTAATTTTTATATTTCAGTTGATTGAATGTAAGGTAAATTGCGGTTTACGATTTATGACGTTTTAAAAAAAAACTACTCACTCGATCTCGTTCAAACCAATTTTCGTTGGTAGTTTACATGGTAATGTACATCATATATTTTTTTTAGTTTTGTCATTCTCTTATTTTAGAAGTTACGGGGGGGGGGGACACACATTTTACCACTTTGGAAGTGTCTCTCGCGCAAACTATTCAGTTTAGAAAAAAATGATAATAGAAACCTCATTACCATTTTTGAAGACCTATTCATAGATACCCCACACGTATGGGTTTGATGAAAAAAAACATTTTTGAGTTTCAGTTCTATGTATGGGGAACCCCAAAATTTATTGTTTTTTTTCTATTTTAGTGTAAAAATCTTAATGCGGTTCACAGAATACACCTACTTACCAAGTTTCAACAGCATAGCTCTTATAGTTTCGGAATAAAATGGCTGTGACATACGGACGGACAGACAGACAGACAGACAGACAGACAGACAGACAGACAGACATGACGAATCTATAAGGGTTCCGTTTTTTGCCATTTGGCAACGGAACCCTAAAAAGAGCGGAGCAGCGATGAAAAATGAACGAAAACTGGCAGGCAATTCGATGCGACGGGAAGGGTCAGAAATTTGACACGGACGAAGTCGCGGGCAGAAGCTAGTGATGAGTATGTGTAAAAGTATTTGAAAAAATCTACCGATAGAAATTTAAAAACAATTATCATGATTAGGAGGTTTTCAAGGGACAAATCGTTTTTCGAGAATCGGTCAACTCTAAGCCTATCGCAGTCCACTGCAGGATATAAGCCTCTTCCAGGGTGAGCAAAAAAACCCTATCCTCCGTCTTCTACATGTCTGTCTCGGCTATGTTTTTAAGGTCGTTTACCGTGAATGTAGATCATTAATTCCTTACATGTGATATTATCAAACGCAAGGTCTGTCTCTAATTTCTAACTCAGTGTGCAGCCGACAACCACTTATACAATTTACATTTCATATGAAACTTCACGAACTCGTCATGTTTATGCATATTTCGTTACATGATAGAGAAGAAAGATATAACTCTATCTCTCTGTCTCACTTTGAATCTCTCGAATTCTTATTTTTTTTAAAGATTCAGTTGTGTTACTTGGTAGGTATGCACGCGCAATTTTTAAAAAATATATGGATTTGTTTTTGGCCTACTTATCCATATCATTCACGCGAGTGCAGTCGTACGCGCTTCTTGTAATAGCAATTACTATGTCGTGAGCAGGTAAAGTGGTAGCGACTTAAGTACGAGTTGTAGGTTCGAACCAAGACAGGCGCTTAACTTTGTCTCAAATTATGTGTTCATTACGACTGCTCGCAACACGGTTAAGAAAAACATCGCGAGGACGTAACCGTCATGTCCTAGAACCAAAAATTCAAAGATATGTGGCATCTACCAACCCGCACTGTACCCGTCTTGTGAAATACGGCGCACCTCGTTTCAGCGAGAGCAGACCTGTTTCCCACCACTTGGAAAATTATATCTATAGGGTGATTATGTAAGTAGGTAAAGTTCTACTGGCTTCTTTGGCAGTCTTTAATAAGCGACAAATATAGCTGCATTTGTAGTGTTTCTCTCACGCGGTATGTACTTGAACGTATCGCGTGGATTACAGAAATTGCTATGTCCTTGGTTTAACACGCCGACCAGCTCTACCGACAGAAAAATTATTTGCTTAGATTTTTAAATATTTGTCATACAAAGTTAACGGGCTCTTCCATGTTAATTGTAATTTTATTTTTATTAAAAACTTGCTTTAGTCAGCGGCTCCGCTCGTGCATTATACATATAAACCTTCCTCTTGAATCACTCTGTCTATTAATGAAAACCGCATTAAAATCCGTTGCGTAGTTTAAGAGATCTAAGCGTACAATTACGATGCGTACAAAACATGAAATGCGACTTGATTTTATATTATGTAAAGATAGCACCTGAATTAAAGAAATGTGATTTTTTAACCTAATGCCTAGTATAACTCCTAAGTTTCTCGTCATATTTGGGCAAATGAGGTTTCAATGAAAACCTTCATGTTGTTTCGTGGGTTAAAGGCTATATGAAGTGACATAATATCAACATGGCGGACGAAAGAGTCATAAAGAGTACTTTCTGAAAATATACATACATACATAAATAAACTCACGCCATTTTTGCATGAGGGTGGGCAGAAACTAAGGAACGCCACCTACTGCGATCCTTATCTGAAAATATTTTGGATATCTATAATAATGACACTGGAAACCCTTCTCAAATGAAGATACGACCACTTCTATACTCTGAATACCACTATGAATGAATGATGTACTTAGATACTTTAAAATATGACACCTGTGAGTTATTTATTTAATAGACTATAGCCATTGACAAGTTTGTCCATAACATTTTATTTTTCGTACTATTTAGAGCGTGATTTTTCAGTAGTCGGGTTTTAGTTTTTGAATTTGTTTTTTATTTAAACGAATTATTGATATTATTTATGATAAATTATTTTTATTCTCCGATCTATAATTTCAGTGAATAAAAAGTTTGAAGAACACTATTTGTCGGTGAAATATTGGTAAACTAAATTGAGGGGTGAACTGCCTCATGTTCTTGTGAGAAATAAAGATTCTTTAAACCTAACTTCGTAAATGGATCAGAAAGAAACAGAGCCGTACTTATCTTTGGTACCTATATAGACTTTCAGGCCACCATAATTTTATACAGAGCCGCCGCGGTTTCGCACGAGTGCAATTTGCATGTGGAAACGGTATTCTGTTCACGACACTGTATTCTGTACTAGACTAGCATGAATTCAAGAAAGTATGTCATTAGTATTTTTAAGTACTTCTTTTAGTATATTTACATAATATAGCGATATTGAAAACGTATGAATTAAAAACAAAAAGAAATCATCTTTTCAACTTTGTTTATAACTTCCAACGACACTAACATGTAGGTACTTTGCTAAAATCCAAAAACAGCTGATCGATCAAGGGCTTTGACCTTGACCAGAAGAAGGTCGGAAAAAAAAAGTTTTTTTTTTTACATTTTTTGTTCCTGGTTGTTTTCGGCATCGATACGCAACACGTGGGTAATGATTTTCCAGTTAATTTAATTTGACCCTGTTAAGCTTTTGTCCGGCTCTTTCCCTCTCACAGGGAGGAGATCTATGTCCCAGCAATGGGAATAGTATAGACTGATTATGATAATTATGATATAGCCTTCGTCGATCTGGAATAATGTAGCTTTCAAATGGTGAAATATTTTTTTTCCAAATGAGGCCTGTAACCCTCTACATTGATACTCACGTAAAATTCGCTCTCTCTCTCTTCATTAATATGATAGATATTCATCGTCCTGACCTGCCAATTTATAAATTTGATTTTTATTAAATAAAAAGTAATAATGTAAAAGTAATCAAACAAAAACAAAATTCAATCTGGATCTAGACTAAAATACTGCCATCGTAAGAATTGAAAAAAAGAGCCATCGTAGTTAACATGGGTCTTTTTTATCATCACTGTCTTTATTCTTCGGAAGATTTGACCACGTTAGAACTGCGACCAACCAATTACATCCAAGTTACATTATTTTACAATAACTAAATGCAGCAAGTAAGCTGCGCAAATTCAAAAGTTGATTAGCAAACTAACATTAATTTAACAACTTGCCGTAATTGTATAAAGTTAAAGAGATTTAATCGTGAATCAGAATTCACGATGAAGCCCATTCAATAGTAATATTGCTGTAAACCAGATCGATCGGCTTTTCCATTAACCCATTCACTGCCACTTAAATTTTAAAAACTTCACCTGGGTGCCACTTAATATTTTTCCTTTGGCAAGACCTTCACAACACCAACCGTTTTTTCCTTACCAAAACAAGAATGACAGTTTGAAACAAAAACTAACAGTTTTTTCACATTTAACAATTGTTTCTAGCCGTGTATGTTGGCAAATATTTAAATAAATTCTACCATTTTAAAGTAATTCCAAAAAACGTCCTAAAGTACACTCAACGCATATGGTGCGTTGGTGGCATGACGTAGTTATCTCGATCAACGCAAATGGTGCGTTGGTGGCATCGAATGGGTTAATTCCTGATAAATTTTGTTATTTCAGCGTCTCAATTTACAATATTTACCGACAAAAGTTTTTGGACCTCAATGCGTCAATATTTAGCTGACCAATTAAATAATAACCATTTTAATTATCCGTCCCAGACTCACGTTACACAGCAACGAAGCTTCCTTCAAACTGTGGTGGTTAACTAAATTACGGCGGTAATTGGCAGCCCTCTGTCCAAAGAGGAGACGTTGATGCATTTAGGTAGATTCCACTGAATTCCCACTGACGAGCTTGCCGATGCAAAATCAATTACGTGAGAGCAAGAGGCTACTATATGTCATGTTATGGGCGATATACGCTAAATGAATCAAGTGCAACCCGCACTTGATTCATTTAGCGTAGTTGCTCTCAATGAGAGGTGACCTGTGACCTAACAGTGAACATTATAGACTGATTAGGTTACGTGTCCGTCTGGTTCTGGTCGTAAAAATAGCACCATCCTATATTGTAAAAGGCGACTAAGGGACTATTAAAATACTGTAAATAATTTTATTAGTCAGTATGGATTTTCTTTCCATTCTTCCCTATAAGAAAGCTACCTGATGGAACGGGGGCCTGGAATCAAGTCTATGTTCTTGATTTCGTTTTGATGGCCTAATGATAAAAATTTACCTTTTACTAAGCTATACCTGCTAGCTATACGAAGCCACGTGTCGATTCTTGCAGTAAATTTGATGTTATGAACTCACCACCCTTTATCGTCTCTAAATTCTCCATTTTAACTACCCTCCGCGATTTTACCCGCATAGGTCTCGATCCAGTAGAAATATCGGGATAAAAAGTAAATTACTTTTAATTTTGTATGCGTAACAAAAAAACTTACTTTCGCATTAATAACTTAGCCCAAAACTTCGACCGTCTGAAATTTCATGTTCTCCCGAACCACTCCGTCGTATCGCATCTTCTACCCGGCTGTTGCTTCGTTTTCACAGGATCTATCTATTTTTTTTCTTTTAGCTGGGTTCTTTAGGGTCGTAACGTGGTAATAAATAGTTTATACCCTTCCTCAAATTTTGGGCTATCAAATAATTTTCTATTTTATTCCAACTGTTATGTTACTTTGCAACCATACATCTATTTAGTATCTACAATGAAACTGGTTATTTTCCTGTTATTAACCACAAGTAAGAATGTCAAATGGTTTGCCTGATAAGAAAATATACAATGTACTTATTGTAATTGAATTGCCTTTTAAAGGCAAAAAAACTGCAAGATTGGCATTGCATAGCATTACAACCCAACCATTTTTACACACACGTGGGTAAGCATATGAAAAAAAAAATGAAACAGATGTAGGTTTTCACACTAGACAACATCTAAATTAATTAAATAGCATGACGGAAAGAAAGAAAAATCTAACAGCGGGCTTGGAAAGAGTTCTACAAAATATGTATCAGATCATAGAAATATCTTCTACAATTAATGAACCACAGAATTAGGTAAACAATAATGTAATTTCTTCCGAATTACCACAAAGATTTAACGTGGGCGATAACGCCCCCTCGTGAGCGTTGACGACATTGTTCTTTAAACCCAAAAATAGGACCTCGTGAAATCCTATCTTTAGACTATATAATATTGTACGTTTAAATATAATCGTGACAATAGCTGTTTCACATTCGCTACAGACGCACAGTGATTCGTCTAGTACAAGCTAGCGGGACAAAATTCATGACGTCATTTCCAGGAATTCGTGACAACAACTTGTAAACAACCCTTCCCAGGTAAGGAATTCTAAGAAATCATTTGTTTGTTACTTCAACAAGTAATTTTGTGGAGGGGTTAATGTTAATTATAAAGGAAGCGCAATTTTCATTTGTAAATAAGTTGCATTTTTAACACACTTGTGACACCATCTCAAATAATTGATATTAAAGTGAAACGATTTTCTTGTGATGGATTCTACTATTGAAGGTATGCACTTACTATTTTGACTTGATTTTAAAATAATACATGTACTTTTTTGCCGTAATTAGAGTTTATAAGTATGTTGAAATAATCCCACATATTTTTTCTTAACTTCAAACTTTAAAGGATTGCAACTTTTTTTATCCCAATGTATCCGGCTAGATTCTTCTGTATGTTATAATTAAAACATTCAGGCATAGTTTAATTTATTTTTTGGCTCCCGAAACCGCCCGTAGATAAAGTAATTTACTTTCTTTCAGAACGAGCCATAGCTATGAGAAAATTAGAGTTTTTCGAAGAATGGTTAAAACATAGTAAAACTGAAAGAGCAAGTCACATTTTTGATCATTTATGTGTACAACATAATCTACTAGATGCTTCTGAAGATTCACTGAGGAAACTCAAAATGAAAATTTCGAGCCTATCATCAAAATTAAACGAAAAGTGGACATCTTCTAAGTGTAATAAGGATGAATTTCTTATCAAACATAAAAATTGGTTAGAAGGATGCGGAATCGAAATGTTAGTGTGTGTGAATAAGCCGTGCCCTTCAACATCATCGGGAGTTCGTTCTGTAGGGCGACCCCAGAAAACCTTTGATGAGTCATCAATAAAAACAAAAAGACGGAGAGTAGACGATCTTTTAGAATCGCGAAGTGCAAATGAACTAATTACTGCAGCACAATGTGCAACACGGAAAGAAGGGCATCGAAGTGTTGCCAAACAAATTGAAAGTGTCGCGGCCGGTGAAAGTTTAAAAAAAAATAAGTGTTCTGAAGCGAGTAGGCGATTGAGTCCAGACGAAGCTTTAGCTTATTATGTAGACTCTAAATCTACTTCTCACTCGTACAAACAGACGAGAAAGTGGTCAATGAAAGCGGGACATCAAGTGTATCCATCCTTCTATAGCCTAGGTAAGTCCAAAGCTTCTTGCTGTCCTTCTGACGAACATATTTCTGTAACTGAATCTCGAGCTGAGATTAAACTTCAGGCGATTTTAGATAAAACGGCTGAACGATTAGTTGAAGCTCAGTCGAAAGTCATTACAAGTGTGTTACCTCGTTCATATTATACGTTAATAAGCAAATGGGGTTGTGATGGGAGTTCAGGGCATAGTATATAAGCAGAGATTTGAGAACATCAACGCTACAGACGAATTTCTGTTCGTGTACTCATTTGTCCCCTTGAGACTACTTGACGGCGAAACTGTTATTTGGCAAAATCCACGACCTTCTTCTACCTTATATTGTCGTCCTATTAAATTCATTTTTAGCAAGGAGACAAATGAGTTTACGAAAGAAGAAACTAATAAAATTTTGGATGAAATAAGTCAGCTTCTTCCCACTTTATGTAACGTTGATGGAACTCAGATCTCTGTTAAACACGATTTGTTGTTGACCATGATTGACGGCAAAGTATGTAATGCTTTAACAGACACGCGTTCAACACAGAAGTGTTATATTTGTGGTGCCACTCCGTCTACTATGAACGAGGAGTCAAAGGACTATCCCAGCAACCAAGAACGCTTTGGATTTGGTTTATCTACTTTACATGCATGGATCCGCACTTTTGAATGTTTACTTCATATCAGCTATCGTTTACAAATAAAAAAGTGGCAAGTTAGGGGAGACAACGATAAAGCTATTGTTAAGCAACGCTCACAAGAGATCCAAAAAGCGTTTAAAGAGCGCATGGGCCTTATTGTGGTTTAACCAAAACCTGGGTATGGCAATACGAACGATGGAAACACAGCACGTAGATTTTTTTCTAATGCAGAATTAAGCAGTGAAATTACAGGATTAGACGTTAGTCTTATGCGAAGATTTCATGTAATTTTAAGAACTTTGCCATCGGGATATGACATTAACTGTGTAGATTTCGAAAAGTATTGTAGTGATACAAGAAAGTTATATCTTGATCTGTATTCGTGGTACTTGATGCCCGTTACTGTGCATAAAATTCTTGTACACAGTGCAGAAGTCATTAAATCTTGCCTTCTTCCTATTGGACAGCTTTCCGAAGAAGCCCAAGAAGCAAGAAATAAAGACTGTCGTAGATTTCGGGAACGACATACCAGAAAACGATCACGCTGTGCCACTAATACGGATCTTCTGAGAATGCTTTTGATTACGTCCGATCCTGTAATAAATACATTCAAAGAATTACCGCGAAAAAAATTCACTACATTACCACCAGAAGTTCGGCAGTTGATTGTCCCACCTTCATTACCATCCCAATCAACATCAGTTTGCGAATTTAGTGAAGCGGATTATTCATTATCGGAAGATTCTAGCGAAATGGAGAGTGGTGATGAGGAATCTTCTGATGATGAGTATTAGATTCGGCTTGGTAGATTTTTCTTTTATTGTTAATATGTTTACCTATTTTATTTTGTAGTAATTTTAACAATGTATTAGTTTTAAATTTTATATATTAGATAAAACATTATAGTAGACGGATAATACTAATTTTGTACGATTTTGTTTCAAGAGTTATTTTATATGTATGGATAATTGTTGTTGTCTTGGACTATTACTGTATTTTATTTGATAAAGTGAATAAATAAAAACCTATTTTGCACATATTTCTGATTTTAATTTTGAAATACCGCGAGACATTTTTGTCTACAACATTTTTGTCATTTTAGTCTTTTTTTTATATACTATATGTATGTATAGTGCCTTGCCTGCATAATAAGAAGGCAGACGCAGCTAAACCGATAAACAAATAAACAAAACAGTAGACAAAAGTAGAACATTTGGTGACTTCTGCCATCTTGCATCCACACCTTTGGACTTAGAGAACACAGAACGGCTTAAGACACCTTAAATATACGTAAACAATTAAAATAAGTAAAAAAATAATTTTGTCTCGCTAGCTTGTACTAGACGAATCACTGTGAGACGGTAAGAAAACATAAATGAGGTCTCTAGAGAAAAAAAATCTGTAAGTGGGCGGTGGGCAACATAAGGTTGAAGAACCTCTGCCGTAGACGGACATTTAAGCAAATTATTGTATACTAGCTTTTGCCAGCGGCTTCGCCCGCGTAGTGGTCGGATAATTAACCCGCGGGAACATACTACCGGAATAAAAAAGTAGCCTATGTCCTTTCTCAGGCTCTAAATTATCTGTGTACCAAATTTCATTCAAATCGGTTCAGTAGTTTTAGCAGGAAAGCGAGACAGACAGACAGAGTTACTTTTGCATTATAACACTATGTGACAAAAAAAAAATTCAATAACATTGATTTAAATACCTGATTTCTGTCAATTTGGGCCTGCTGAACACGAATATATGAATGAATTTCTTGTAACACGTACCATTTCAAAGTTATGATAGATTTTACTTCCACAAATAAAATAAGACAGTGTAAAAGTTTCAAATCAAATATAAACATATTTAGTCACCTGTATTTTGATTTTAATTACGATAATAGTAGTACTATATACTTGATAATCGAATACGTAATGCAATTAACGTAATATTATATATGTTAGAAAAATTGTGTCACATAGTGTTTTCAACAAAATTGTCTCATGATATAGATATCTGTCACATTTCTTAGTTATGGTATCTTAATTATTTTCATGTACCCTCAATAATAATACGATTATAGGTTAGAGCGGCCAGTAGGAAGGAGACGCAATTTGGTAGTTTTACTTGGATTTTATTGGTCGTGTTGTAATCGTGGTGCCACCGAAGCAAAGAGGCGCTTACCTTAACAACGATACAAAGAAGTTAATACACAATTTTATTAATTGTAAATCTCAAGTTTTGGTGTTTCTCATAACATTTTAAGTGTTTGATGTTTCTAATATAATTTTGTTTAAAAAAATCCCCAAATTTTTTAATAGCCATGGGGTAATTGTGTGTCGTAAATTCATAAACCATCCAGATAAATTTTGTTATGTTTGTGGGAAATATATTATTAAATCTCAAGGAAGAGTTCCAACTAAAAAGGTGTACAATAGTACTACTACTTTTATATTTAAATTCAAAATACAGGTGACTAAACATGTTTATATTTGATTTGTAACTTTTACACTGTCTTATTTCATTAATGGAAGTGAAATTTATCATAACTTTGAAATGGTACGTGTTACAAGAAATTCATTCATATATTCGTGTTCAGCACGCGCAAATTGACAGAAATCAGCTATTTAAATCAATGTTATAGAAAAAAATATTTTTTTGTCACGCAGTGTAATATTAGTGTGGAAGTGTGGATTGGGTGCTCTAGTTTCTGTTATCATGTTGTTACGTGTCGAAATTATAACACGATAATTATGTAAACATTGGTTCCGTGTAGTGCCGCGCAGATCTCTCTGTAGCACCATCCCATTTCCCGTCGGTGTCGTAAGAGTCGACTAAGGGACTTACTAAAGAATAGGAAGCAGCGTTCACTATGCATTTTACGACCATACTACGATCGCCAACCCGCCTGCCAAGCGTGGCGATTATGGCAAACGCTCCCAAATTGGGGAAGGCCTCTGTCCAGTAGTGGATATCGTTCGGCTGAAATGATGATGTAAACATAATCCCTCACAGAGAGGAGACCTGTTTCCCAGCAGTGGGAACATTATATGCTGCTGATGATGATGAAACATAATGTATATAGAACCAACATCTTCACAAAAGGAATAGCTGACGCGAATTAAATGATCAAATGAGAATAAAATGAAATTTACAAACGAGAGGAACTAGCGAGAATTATCGTTATTTAGATCCTTCTTATCTAAGTACAGTCAGTTCCCTGCATTATCTGACCCCCTTTCCTCATTTCTTCTGTGTAGGAAGGGTCAGGTAATGCAGGGCACTGACTGTACTACTACTACTACTACGGTAATTGATGATTTAGTCAACCAACATTTAATTGGAATGTCGAAGACCCAAAAAAACGAAGACGCGTGACATTCACCAACCCGCACTGAGATCGTGTGGTGGATTATGACCTACTCACTCTCTTAGAGGCTTGTGTTGTTTTTTTTTTTTTGGATAGGAATTCATCAAATGACTTCTCCCGCTCTGGGCGGAGTGGGAGGGCGTGTCAGACTTTTACTGACTAAACCCCACCCGTGTTCCATCAGTTACCCATGTGCCAGGGTCACGGTATCTCTTTCGAACAATCACGCGACAGGCTTGTGTTGTCTGCCAGTGAATTAATTTTTTAATAAGTAGCAACTCTATAAGTATAGCTCTGCGATTTTTATTCCATTTTTTCTTTTGCGTGTATGCCGAGTATGGCTGTGCTTGCATGGCTCTGCTCTGCACCTGCTTTAATTTATCAGTTACGAGCTATATTCGTCCACTGTGCCCTTTTTTTCCGTGGGAAATTCACATGGATACCTTTCGTCTGGGGAGAACGAAGGACAATGTCGTACTCTTACCGACTATAACCCCACTGATAAGTGGGGCCCAGGAGATACCATCACCGATTGGTATCACCATGCCTAAGGGGCCATGTCACCACATGTATGCATGAAACACTGCGTCCACTTTGCCCTGCGAACCTCTATTAGATATTATTGTTTTTGTTTCGTATCTTTGCACTAGTTTTTATAGCATTGCATTTAGTTTTTTTGTTATTTTTTGCTTCTTGCTTGCTAGTATCGATGTGTTTTCTTGGCCTTGTTCTACCTGCTTTTATTATCACTAGCGAACAAAATTTGTCCAAATTGCCCTTGCATTAACCTTTATATTTGCATTTTTATGTATAAACACTTGTAGTTTTAGTCACATGCCCAGCTCTTTGAATTTGCATAAATTTTATAAACACTTGTAGTTTTGATCTGAAGCCCTGCGAACTTGCCTATTAATTTTATTATTGATTATTTCGTTTTATCTTTGCTCTTGCATATTTTTGGTCGCATGTTTTTTGGTATTTATTTACGTAAGTAGTGTACATATGGTTTAATTGAAATAAGATCCAGTTCATCATTTCTGTCTCTTCAAGGTAAAACTTATTTAATATTCTGATTTAAATTAAACGATTTTTTTGTTGTTGTTAATTTACACACATTCTGGATTCGCATTATAATCAAGTGTTGCGAAAGGTAACAATGTTGTTGAACTTAAGATTGTTGCTAGTCAAGAACGGGGGCCTGGAATCAAGTCTATGTTCTTGATTTCGTTTTGATGGCCTAATGATAAAAATTTACCTTTTACTAAGCTATACCTGCTAGCTATACGAAGCCACGTGTCGATTCTTGCAGTAAATTTGATGTTATGAACTCACCACCCTTTATCGTCTCTAAATTCTCCATTTTAACTACCCTCCGCGATTTTACCCGCATAGGTCTCGATCCAGTAGAAATATCGGGATAAAAAGTAAATTACTTTTAATTTTGTATGCGTAACAAAAAAACTTACTTTCGCATTAATAACTTAGCCCAAAACTTCGACCGTCTGAAATTTCATGTTCTCCCGAACCACTCCGTCGTATCGCATCTTCTACCCGGCTGTTGCTTCGTTTTCACAGGATCTATCTATTTTTTTTCTTTTAGCTGGGTTCTTTAGGGTCGTAACGTGGTAATAAATAGTTTATACCCTTCCTCAAATTTTGGGCTATCAAATAATTTTCTATTTTATTCCAACTGTTATGTTACTTTGCAACCATACATCTATTTAGTATCTACAATGAAACTGGTTATTTTCCTGTTATTAACCACAAGTAAGAATGTCAAATGGTTTGCCTGATAAGAAAATATACAATGTACTTATTGTAATTGAATTGCCTTTTAAAGGCAAAAAAACTGCAAGATTGGCATTGCATAGCATTACAACCCAACCATTTTTACACACACGTGGGTAAGCATATGAAAAAAAAAATGAAACAGATGTAGGTTTTCACACTAGACAACATCTAAATTAATTAAATAGCATGACGGAAAGAAAGAAAAATCTAACAGCGGGCTTGGAAAGAGTTCTACAAAATATGTATCAGATCATAGAAATATCTTCTACAATTAATGAACCACAGAATTAGGTAAACAATAATGTAATTTCTTCCGAATTACCACAAAGATTTAACGTGGGCGATAACGCCCCCTCGTGAGCGTTGACGACATTGTTCTTTAAACCCAAAAATAGGACCTCGTGAAATCCTATCTTTAGACTATATAATATTGTACGTTTAAATATAATCGTGACAATAGCTGTTTCACATTCGCTACAGACGCACAGTGATTCGTCTAGTACAAGCTAGCGGGACAAAATTCATGACGTCATTTCCAGGAATTCGTGACAACAACTTGTAAACAACCCTTCCCAGGTAAGGAATTCTAAGAAATCATTTGTTTGTTACTTCAACAAGTAATTTTGTGGAGGGGTTAATGTTAATTATAAAGGAAGCGCAATTTTCATTTGTAAATAAGTTGCATTTTTAACACACTTGTGACACCATCTCAAATAATTGATATTAAAGTGAAACGATTTTCTTGTGATGGATTCTACTATTGAAGGTATGCACTTACTATTTTGACTTGATTTTAAAATAATACATGTACTTTTTTGCCGTAATTAGAGTTTATAAGTATGTTGAAATAATCCCACATATTTTTTCTTAACTTCAAACTTTAAAGGATTGCAACTTTTTTTATCCCAATGTATCCGGCTAGATTCTTCTGTATGTTATAATTAAAACATTCAGGCATAGTTTAATTTATTTTTTGGCTCCCGAAACCGCCCGTAGATAAAGTAATTTACTTTCTTTCAGAACGAGCCATAGCTATGAGAAAATTAGAGTTTTTCGAAGAATGGTTAAAACATAGTAAAACTGAAAGAGCAAGTCACATTTTTGATCATTTATGTGTACAACATAATCTACTAGATGCTTCTGAAGATTCACTGAGGAAACTCAAAATGAAAATTTCGAGCCTATCATCAAAATTAAACGAAAAGTGGACATCTTCTAAGTGTAATAAGGATGAATTTCTTATCAAACATAAAAATTGGTTAGAAGGATGCGGAATCGAAATGTTAGTGTGTGTGAATAAGCCGTGCCCTTCAACATCATCGGGAGTTCGTTCTGTAGGGCGACCCCAGAAAACCTTTGATGAGTCATCAATAAAAACAAAAAGACGGAGAGTAGACGATCTTTTAGAATCGCGAAGTGCAAATGAACTAATTACTGCAGCACAATGTGCAACACGGAAAGAAGGGCATCGAAGTGTTGCCAAACAAATTGAAAGTGTCGCGGCCGGTGAAAGTTTAAAAAAAAATAAGTGTTCTGAAGCGAGTAGGCGATTGAGTCCAGACGAAGCTTTAGCTTATTATGTAGACTCTAAATCTACTTCTCACTCGTACAAACAGACGAGAAAGTGGTCAATGAAAGCGGGACATCAAGTGTATCCATCCTTCTATAGCCTAGGTAAGTCCAAAGCTTCTTGCTGTCCTTCTGACGAACATATTTCTGTAACTGAATCTCGAGCTGAGATTAAACTTCAGGCGATTTTAGATAAAACGGCTGAACGATTAGTTGAAGCTCAGTCGAAAGTCATTACAAGTGTGTTACCTCGTTCATATTATACGTTAATAAGCAAATGGGGTTGTGATGGGAGTTCAGGGCATAGTATATAAGCAGAGATTTGAGAACATCAACGCTACAGACGAATTTCTGTTCGTGTACTCATTTGTCCCCTTGAGACTACTTGACGGCGAAACTGTTATTTGGCAAAATCCACGACCTTCTTCTACCTTATATTGTCGTCCTATTAAATTCATTTTTAGCAAGGAGACAAATGAGTTTACGAAAGAAGAAACTAATAAAATTTTGGATGAAATAAGTCAGCTTCTTCCCACTTTATGTAACGTTGATGGAACTCAGATCTCTGTTAAACACGATTTGTTGTTGACCATGATTGACGGCAAAGTATGTAATGCTTTAACAGACACGCGTTCAACACAGAAGTGTTATATTTGTGGTGCCACTCCGTCTACTATGAACGAGGAGTCAAAGGACTATCCCAGCAACCAAGAACGCTTTGGATTTGGTTTATCTACTTTACATGCATGGATCCGCACTTTTGAATGTTTACTTCATATCAGCTATCGTTTACAAATAAAAAAGTGGCAAGTTAGGGGAGACAACGATAAAGCTATTGTTAAGCAACGCTCACAAGAGATCCAAAAAGCGTTTAAAGAGCGCATGGGCCTTATTGTGGTTTAACCAAAACCTGGGTATGGCAATACGAACGATGGAAACACAGCACGTAGATTTTTTTCTAATGCAGAATTAAGCAGTGAAATTACAGGATTAGACGTTAGTCTTATGCGAAGATTTCATGTAATTTTAAGAACTTTGCCATCGGGATATGACATTAACTGTGTAGATTTCGAAAAGTATTGTAGTGATACAAGAAAGTTATATCTTGATCTGTATTCGTGGTACTTGATGCCCGTTACTGTGCATAAAATTCTTGTACACAGTGCAGAAGTCATTAAATCTTGCCTTCTTCCTATTGGACAGCTTTCCGAAGAAGCCCAAGAAGCAAGAAATAAAGACTGTCGTAGATTTCGGGAACGACATACCAGAAAACGATCACGCTGTGCCACTAATACGGATCTTCTGAGAATGCTTTTGATTACGTCCGATCCTGTAATAAATACATTCAAAGAATTACCGCGAAAAAAATTCACTACATTACCACCAGAAGTTCGGCAGTTGATTGTCCCACCTTCATTACCATCCCAATCAACATCAGTTTGCGAATTTAGTGAAGCGGATTATTCATTATCGGAAGATTCTAGCGAAATGGAGAGTGGTGATGAGGAATCTTCTGATGATGAGTATTAGATTCGGCTTGGTAGATTTTTCTTTTATTGTTAATATGTTTACCTATTTTATTTTGTAGTAATTTTAACAATGTATTAGTTTTAAATTTTATATATTAGATAAAACATTATAGTAGACGGATAATACTAATTTTGTACGATTTTGTTTCAAGAGTTATTTTATATGTATGGATAATTGTTGTTGTCTTGGACTATTACTGTATTTTATTTGATAAAGTGAATAAATAAAAACCTATTTTGCACATATTTCTGATTTTAATTTTGAAATACCGCGAGACATTTTTGTCTACAACATTTTTGTCATTTTAGTCTTTTTTTTATATACTATATGTATGTATAGTGCCTTGCCTGCATAATAAGAAGGCAGACGCAGCTAAACCGATAAACAAATAAACAAAACAGTAGACAAAAGTAGAACATTTGGTGACTTCTGCCATCTTGCATCCACACCTTTGGACTTAGAGAACACAGAACGGCTTAAGACACCTTAAATATACGTAAACAATTAAAATAAGTAAAAAAATAATTTTGTCTCGCTAGCTTGTACTAGACGAATCACTGTGAGACGGTAAGAAAACATAAATGAGGTCTCTAGAGAAAAAAAATCTGTAAGTGGGCGGTGGGCAACATAAGGTTGAAGAACCTCTGCCGTAGACGGACATTTAAGCAAATTATTGTATACTAGCTTTTGCCAGCGGCTTCGCCCGCGTAGTGGTCGGATAATTAACCCGCGGGAACATACTACCGGAATAAAAAAGTAGCCTATGTCCTTTCTCAGGCTCTAAATTATCTGTGTACCAAATTTCATTCAAATCGGTTCAGTAGTTTTAGCAGGAAAGCGAGACAGACAGACAGAGTTACTTTTGCATTATAACACTATGTGACAAAAAAAAAATTCAATAACATTGATTTAAATACCTGATTTCTGTCAATTTGGGCCTGCTGAACACGAATATATGAATGAATTTCTTGTAACACGTACCATTTCAAAGTTATGATAGATTTTACTTCCACAAATAAAATAAGACAGTGTAAAAGTTTCAAATCAAATATAAACATATTTAGTCACCTGTATTTTGATTTTAATTACGATAATAGTAGTACTATATACTTGATAATCGAATACGTAATGCAATTAACGTAATATTATATATGTTAGAAAAATTGTGTCACATAGTGTTTTCAACAAAATTGTCTCATGATATAGATATCTGTCACATTTCTTAGTTATGGTATCTTAATTATTTTCATGTACCCTCAATAATAATACGATTATAGGTTAGAGCGGCCAGTAGGAAGGAGACGCAATTTGGTAGTTTTACTTGGATTTTATTGGTCGTGTTGTAATCGTGGTGCCACCGAAGCAAAGAGGCGCTTACCTTAACAACGATACAAAGAAGTTAATACACAATTTTATTAATTGTAAATCTCAAGTTTTGGTGTTTCTCATAACATTTTAAGTGTTTGATGTTTCTAATATAATTTTGTTTAAAAAAATCCCCAAATTTTTTAATAGCCATGGGGTAATTGTGTGTCGTAAATTCATAAACCATCCAGATAAATTTTGTTATGTTTGTGGGAAATATATTATTAAATCTCAAGGAAGAGTTCCAACTAAAAAGGTGTACAATAGTACTACTACTTTTATATTTAAATTCAAAATACAGGTGACTAAACATGTTTATATTTGATTTGTAACTTTTACACTGTCTTATTTCATTAATGGAAGTGAAATTTATCATAACTTTGAAATGGTACGTGTTACAAGAAATTCATTCATATATTCGTGTTCAGCACGCGCAAATTGACAGAAATCAGCTATTTAAATCAATGTTATAGAAAAAAATATTTTTTTGTCACGCAGTGTAATATTAGTGTGGAAGTGTGGATTGGGTGCTCTAGTTTCTGTTATCATGTTGTTACGTGTCGAAATTATAACACGATAATTATGTAAACATTGGTTCCGTGTAGTGCCGCGCAGATCTCTCTGTAGCACCATCCCATTTCCCGTCGGTGTCGTAAGAGTCGACTAAGGGACTTACTAAAGAATAGGAAGCAGCGTTCACTATGCATTTTACGACCATACTACGATCGCCAACCCGCCTGCCAAGCGTGGCGATTATGGCAAACGCTCCCAAATTGGGGAAGGCCTCTGTCCAGTAGTGGATATCGTTCGGCTGAAATGATGATGTAAACATAATCCCTCACAGAGAGGAGACCTGTTTCCCAGCAGTGGGAACATTATATGCTGCTGATGATGATGAAACATAATGTATATAGAACCAACATCTTCACAAAAGGAATAGCTGACGCGAATTAAATGATCAAATGAGAATAAAATGAAATTTACAAACGAGAGGAACTAGCGAGAATTATCGTTATTTAGATCCTTCTTATCTAAGTACAGTCAGTTCCCTGCATTATCTGACCCCCTTTCCTCATTTCTTCTGTGTAGGAAGGGTCAGGTAATGCAGGGCACTGACTGTACTACTACTACTACTACGGTAATTGATGATTTAGTCAACCAACATTTAATTGGAATGTCGAAGACCCAAAAAAACGAAGACGCGTGACATTCACCAACCCGCACTGAGATCGTGTGGTGGATTATGACCTACTCACTCTCTTAGAGGCTTGTGTTGTTTTTTTTTTTTTGGATAGGAATTCATCAAATGACTTCTCCCGCTCTGGGCGGAGTGGGAGGGCGTGTCAGACTTTTACTGACTAAACCCCACCCGTGTTCCATCAGTTACCCATGTGCCAGGGTCACGGTATCTCTTTCGAACAATCACGCGACAGGCTTGTGTTGTCTGCCAGTGAATTAATTTTTTAATAAGTAGCAACTCTATAAGTATAGCTCTGCGATTTTTATTCCATTTTTTCTTTTGCGTGTATGCCGAGTATGGCTGTGCTTGCATGGCTCTGCTCTGCACCTGCTTTAATTTATCAGTTACGAGCTATATTCGTCCACTGTGCCCTTTTTTTCCGTGGGAAATTCACATGGATACCTTTCGTCTGGGGAGAACGAAGGACAATGTCGTACTCTTACCGACTATAACCCCACTGATAAGTGGGGCCCAGGAGATACCATCACCGATTGGTATCACCATGCCTAAGGGGCCATGTCACCACATGTATGCATGAAACACTGCGTCCACTTTGCCCTGCGAACCTCTATTAGATATTATTGTTTTTGTTTCGTATCTTTGCACTAGTTTTTATAGCATTGCATTTAGTTTTTTTGTTATTTTTTGCTTCTTGCTTGCTAGTATCGATGTGTTTTCTTGGCCTTGTTCTACCTGCTTTTATTATCACTAGCGAACAAAATTTGTCCAAATTGCCCTTGCATTAACCTTTATATTTGCATTTTTATGTATAAACACTTGTAGTTTTAGTCACATGCCCAGCTCTTTGAATTTGCATAAATTTTATAAACACTTGTAGTTTTGATCTGAAGCCCTGCGAACTTGCCTATTAATTTTATTATTGATTATTTCGTTTTATCTTTGCTCTTGCATATTTTTGGTCGCATGTTTTTTGGTATTTATTTACGTAAGTAGTGTACATATGGTTTAATTGAAATAAGATCCAGTTCATCATTTCTGTCTCTTCAAGGTAAAACTTATTTAATATTCTGATTTAAATTAAACGATTTTTTTGTTGTTGTTAATTTACACACATTCTGGATTCGCATTATAATCAAGTGTTGCGAAAGGTAACAATGTTGTTGAACTTAAGATTGTTGCTAGTCAAGAACGGGGGCCTGGAATCAAGTCTATGTTCTTGATTTCGTTTTGATGGCCTAATGATAAAAATTTACCTTTTACTAAGCTATACCTGCTAGCTATACGAAGCCACGTGTCGATTCTTGCAGTAAATTTGATGTTATGAACTCACCACCCTTTATCGTCTCTAAATTCTCCATTTTAACTACCCTCCGCGATTTTACCCGCATAGGTCTCGATCCAGTAGAAATATCGGGATAAAAAGTAAATTACTTTTAATTTTGTATGCGTAACAAAAAAACTTACTTTCGCATTAATAACTTAGCCCAAAACTTCGACCGTCTGAAATTTCATGTTCTCCCGAACCACTCCGTCGTATCGCATCTTCTACCCGGCTGTTGCTTCGTTTTCACAGGATCTATCTATTTTTTTTCTTTTAGCTGGGTTCTTTAGGGTCGTAACGTGGTAATAAATAGTTTATACCCTTCCTCAAATTTTGGGCTATCAAATAATTTTCTATTTTATTCCAACTGTTATGTTACTTTGCAACCATACATCTATTTAGTATCTACAATGAAACTGGTTATTTTCCTGTTATTAACCACAAGTAAGAATGTCAAATGGTTTGCCTGATAAGAAAATATACAATGTACTTATTGTAATTGAATTGCCTTTTAAAGGCAAAAAAACTGCAAGATTGGCATTGCATAGCATTACAACCCAACCATTTTTACACACACGTGGGTAAGCATATGAAAAAAAAAATGAAACAGATGTAGGTTTTCACACTAGACAACATCTAAATTAATTAAATAGCATGACGGAAAGAAAGAAAAATCTAACAGCGGGCTTGGAAAGAGTTCTACAAAATATGTATCAGATCATAGAAATATCTTCTACAATTAATGAACCACAGAATTAGGTAAACAATAATGTAATTTCTTCCGAATTACCACAAAGATTTAACGTGGGCGATAACGCCCCCTCGTGAGCGTTGACGACATTGTTCTTTAAACCCAAAAATAGGACCTCGTGAAATCCTATCTTTAGACTATATAATATTGTACGTTTAAATATAATCGTGACAATAGCTGTTTCACATTCGCTACAGACGCACAGTGATTCGTCTAGTACAAGCTAGCGGGACAAAATTCATGACGTCATTTCCAGGAATTCGTGACAACAACTTGTAAACAACCCTTCCCAGGTAAGGAATTCTAAGAAATCATTTGTTTGTTACTTCAACAAGTAATTTTGTGGAGGGGTTAATGTTAATTATAAAGGAAGCGCAATTTTCATTTGTAAATAAGTTGCATTTTTAACACACTTGTGACACCATCTCAAATAATTGATATTAAAGTGAAACGATTTTCTTGTGATGGATTCTACTATTGAAGGTATGCACTTACTATTTTGACTTGATTTTAAAATAATACATGTACTTTTTTGCCGTAATTAGAGTTTATAAGTATGTTGAAATAATCCCACATATTTTTTCTTAACTTCAAACTTTAAAGGATTGCAACTTTTTTTATCCCAATGTATCCGGCTAGATTCTTCTGTATGTTATAATTAAAACATTCAGGCATAGTTTAATTTATTTTTTGGCTCCCGAAACCGCCCGTAGATAAAGTAATTTACTTTCTTTCAGAACGAGCCATAGCTATGAGAAAATTAGAGTTTTTCGAAGAATGGTTAAAACATAGTAAAACTGAAAGAGCAAGTCACATTTTTGATCATTTATGTGTACAACATAATCTACTAGATGCTTCTGAAGATTCACTGAGGAAACTCAAAATGAAAATTTCGAGCCTATCATCAAAATTAAACGAAAAGTGGACATCTTCTAAGTGTAATAAGGATGAATTTCTTATCAAACATAAAAATTGGTTAGAAGGATGCGGAATCGAAATGTTAGTGTGTGTGAATAAGCCGTGCCCTTCAACATCATCGGGAGTTCGTTCTGTAGGGCGACCCCAGAAAACCTTTGATGAGTCATCAATAAAAACAAAAAGACGGAGAGTAGACGATCTTTTAGAATCGCGAAGTGCAAATGAACTAATTACTGCAGCACAATGTGCAACACGGAAAGAAGGGCATCGAAGTGTTGCCAAACAAATTGAAAGTGTCGCGGCCGGTGAAAGTTTAAAAAAAAATAAGTGTTCTGAAGCGAGTAGGCGATTGAGTCCAGACGAAGCTTTAGCTTATTATGTAGACTCTAAATCTACTTCTCACTCGTACAAACAGACGAGAAAGTGGTCAATGAAAGCGGGACATCAAGTGTATCCATCCTTCTATAGCCTAGGTAAGTCCAAAGCTTCTTGCTGTCCTTCTGACGAACATATTTCTGTAACTGAATCTCGAGCTGAGATTAAACTTCAGGCGATTTTAGATAAAACGGCTGAACGATTAGTTGAAGCTCAGTCGAAAGTCATTACAAGTGTGTTACCTCGTTCATATTATACGTTAATAAGCAAATGGGGTTGTGATGGGAGTTCAGGGCATAGTATATAAGCAGAGATTTGAGAACATCAACGCTACAGACGAATTTCTGTTCGTGTACTCATTTGTCCCCTTGAGACTACTTGACGGCGAAACTGTTATTTGGCAAAATCCACGACCTTCTTCTACCTTATATTGTCGTCCTATTAAATTCATTTTTAGCAAGGAGACAAATGAGTTTACGAAAGAAGAAACTAATAAAATTTTGGATGAAATAAGTCAGCTTCTTCCCACTTTATGTAACGTTGATGGAACTCAGATCTCTGTTAAACACGATTTGTTGTTGACCATGATTGACGGCAAAGTATGTAATGCTTTAACAGACACGCGTTCAACACAGAAGTGTTATATTTGTGGTGCCACTCCGTCTACTATGAACGAGGAGTCAAAGGACTATCCCAGCAACCAAGAACGCTTTGGATTTGGTTTATCTACTTTACATGCATGGATCCGCACTTTTGAATGTTTACTTCATATCAGCTATCGTTTACAAATAAAAAAGTGGCAAGTTAGGGGAGACAACGATAAAGCTATTGTTAAGCAACGCTCACAAGAGATCCAAAAAGCGTTTAAAGAGCGCATGGGCCTTATTGTGGTTTAACCAAAACCTGGGTATGGCAATACGAACGATGGAAACACAGCACGTAGATTTTTTTCTAATGCAGAATTAAGCAGTGAAATTACAGGATTAGACGTTAGTCTTATGCGAAGATTTCATGTAATTTTAAGAACTTTGCCATCGGGATATGACATTAACTGTGTAGATTTCGAAAAGTATTGTAGTGATACAAGAAAGTTATATCTTGATCTGTATTCGTGGTACTTGATGCCCGTTACTGTGCATAAAATTCTTGTACACAGTGCAGAAGTCATTAAATCTTGCCTTCTTCCTATTGGACAGCTTTCCGAAGAAGCCCAAGAAGCAAGAAATAAAGACTGTCGTAGATTTCGGGAACGACATACCAGAAAACGATCACGCTGTGCCACTAATACGGATCTTCTGAGAATGCTTTTGATTACGTCCGATCCTGTAATAAATACATTCAAAGAATTACCGCGAAAAAAATTCACTACATTACCACCAGAAGTTCGGCAGTTGATTGTCCCACCTTCATTACCATCCCAATCAACATCAGTTTGCGAATTTAGTGAAGCGGATTATTCATTATCGGAAGATTCTAGCGAAATGGAGAGTGGTGATGAGGAATCTTCTGATGATGAGTATTAGATTCGGCTTGGTAGATTTTTCTTTTATTGTTAATATGTTTACCTATTTTATTTTGTAGTAATTTTAACAATGTATTAGTTTTAAATTTTATATATTAGATAAAACATTATAGTAGACGGATAATACTAATTTTGTACGATTTTGTTTCAAGAGTTATTTTATATGTATGGATAATTGTTGTTGTCTTGGACTATTACTGTATTTTATTTGATAAAGTGAATAAATAAAAACCTATTTTGCACATATTTCTGATTTTAATTTTGAAATACCGCGAGACATTTTTGTCTACAACATTTTTGTCATTTTAGTCTTTTTTTTATATACTATATGTATGTATAGTGCCTTGCCTGCATAATAAGAAGGCAGACGCAGCTAAACCGATAAACAAATAAACAAAACAGTAGACAAAAGTAGAACATTTGGTGACTTCTGCCATCTTGCATCCACACCTTTGGACTTAGAGAACACAGAACGGCTTAAGACACCTTAAATATACGTAAACAATTAAAATAAGTAAAAAAATAATTTTGTCTCGCTAGCTTGTACTAGACGAATCACTGTGAGACGGTAAGAAAACATAAATGAGGTCTCTAGAGAAAAAAAATCTGTAAGTGGGCGGTGGGCAACATAAGGTTGAAGAACCTCTGCCGTAGACGGACATTTAAGCAAATTATTGTATACTAGCTTTTGCCAGCGGCTTCGCCCGCGTAGTGGTCGGATAATTAACCCGCGGGAACATACTACCGGAATAAAAAAGTAGCCTATGTCCTTTCTCAGGCTCTAAATTATCTGTGTACCAAATTTCATTCAAATCGGTTCAGTAGTTTTAGCAGGAAAGCGAGACAGACAGACAGAGTTACTTTTGCATTATAACACTATGTGACAAAAAAAAAATTCAATAACATTGATTTAAATACCTGATTTCTGTCAATTTGGGCCTGCTGAACACGAATATATGAATGAATTTCTTGTAACACGTACCATTTCAAAGTTATGATAGATTTTACTTCCACAAATAAAATAAGACAGTGTAAAAGTTTCAAATCAAATATAAACATATTTAGTCACCTGTATTTTGATTTTAATTACGATAATAGTAGTACTATATACTTGATAATCGAATACGTAATGCAATTAACGTAATATTATATATGTTAGAAAAATTGTGTCACATAGTGTTTTCAACAAAATTGTCTCATGATATAGATATCTGTCACATTTCTTAGTTATGGTATCTTAATTATTTTCATGTACCCTCAATAATAATACGATTATAGGTTAGAGCGGCCAGTAGGAAGGAGACGCAATTTGGTAGTTTTACTTGGATTTTATTGGTCGTGTTGTAATCGTGGTGCCACCGAAGCAAAGAGGCGCTTACCTTAACAACGATACAAAGAAGTTAATACACAATTTTATTAATTGTAAATCTCAAGTTTTGGTGTTTCTCATAACATTTTAAGTGTTTGATGTTTCTAATATAATTTTGTTTAAAAAAATCCCCAAATTTTTTAATAGCCATGGGGTAATTGTGTGTCGTAAATTCATAAACCATCCAGATAAATTTTGTTATGTTTGTGGGAAATATATTATTAAATCTCAAGGAAGAGTTCCAACTAAAAAGGTGTACAATAGTACTACTACTTTTATATTTAAATTCAAAATACAGGTGACTAAACATGTTTATATTTGATTTGTAACTTTTACACTGTCTTATTTCATTAATGGAAGTGAAATTTATCATAACTTTGAAATGGTACGTGTTACAAGAAATTCATTCATATATTCGTGTTCAGCACGCGCAAATTGACAGAAATCAGCTATTTAAATCAATGTTATAGAAAAAAATATTTTTTTGTCACGCAGTGTAATATTAGTGTGGAAGTGTGGATTGGGTGCTCTAGTTTCTGTTATCATGTTGTTACGTGTCGAAATTATAACACGATAATTATGTAAACATTGGTTCCGTGTAGTGCCGCGCAGATCTCTCTGTAGCACCATCCCATTTCCCGTCGGTGTCGTAAGAGTCGACTAAGGGACTTACTAAAGAATAGGAAGCAGCGTTCACTATGCATTTTACGACCATACTACGATCGCCAACCCGCCTGCCAAGCGTGGCGATTATGGCAAACGCTCCCAAATTGGGGAAGGCCTCTGTCCAGTAGTGGATATCGTTCGGCTGAAATGATGATGTAAACATAATCCCTCACAGAGAGGAGACCTGTTTCCCAGCAGTGGGAACATTATATGCTGCTGATGATGATGAAACATAATGTATATAGAACCAACATCTTCACAAAAGGAATAGCTGACGCGAATTAAATGATCAAATGAGAATAAAATGAAATTTACAAACGAGAGGAACTAGCGAGAATTATCGTTATTTAGATCCTTCTTATCTAAGTACAGTCAGTTCCCTGCATTATCTGACCCCCTTTCCTCATTTCTTCTGTGTAGGAAGGGTCAGGTAATGCAGGGCACTGACTGTACTACTACTACTACTACGGTAATTGATGATTTAGTCAACCAACATTTAATTGGAATGTCGAAGACCCAAAAAAACGAAGACGCGTGACATTCACCAACCCGCACTGAGATCGTGTGGTGGATTATGACCTACTCACTCTCTTAGAGGCTTGTGTTGTTTTTTTTTTTTTGGATAGGAATTCATCAAATGACTTCTCCCGCTCTGGGCGGAGTGGGAGGGCGTGTCAGACTTTTACTGACTAAACCCCACCCGTGTTCCATCAGTTACCCATGTGCCAGGGTCACGGTATCTCTTTCGAACAATCACGCGACAGGCTTGTGTTGTCTGCCAGTGAATTAATTTTTTAATAAGTAGCAACTCTATAAGTATAGCTCTGCGATTTTTATTCCATTTTTTCTTTTGCGTGTATGCCGAGTATGGCTGTGCTTGCATGGCTCTGCTCTGCACCTGCTTTAATTTATCAGTTACGAGCTATATTCGTCCACTGTGCCCTTTTTTTCCGTGGGAAATTCACATGGATACCTTTCGTCTGGGGAGAACGAAGGACAATGTCGTACTCTTACCGACTATAACCCCACTGATAAGTGGGGCCCAGGAGATACCATCACCGATTGGTATCACCATGCCTAAGGGGCCATGTCACCACATGTATGCATGAAACACTGCGTCCACTTTGCCCTGCGAACCTCTATTAGATATTATTGTTTTTGTTTCGTATCTTTGCACTAGTTTTTATAGCATTGCATTTAGTTTTTTTGTTATTTTTTGCTTCTTGCTTGCTAGTATCGATGTGTTTTCTTGGCCTTGTTCTACCTGCTTTTATTATCACTAGCGAACAAAATTTGTCCAAATTGCCCTTGCATTAACCTTTATATTTGCATTTTTATGTATAAACACTTGTAGTTTTAGTCACATGCCCAGCTCTTTGAATTTGCATAAATTTTATAAACACTTGTAGTTTTGATCTGAAGCCCTGCGAACTTGCCTATTAATTTTATTATTGATTATTTCGTTTTATCTTTGCTCTTGCATATTTTTGGTCGCATGTTTTTTGGTATTTATTTACGTAAGTAGTGTACATATGGTTTAATTGAAATAAGATCCAGTTCATCATTTCTGTCTCTTCAAGGTAAAACTTATTTAATATTCTGATTTAAATTAAACGATTTTTTTGTTGTTGTTAATTTACACACATTCTGGATTCGCATTATAATCAAGTGTTGCGAAAGGTAACAATGTTGTTGAACTTAAGATTGTTGCTAGTCAATTTTCCAAGAAAAGGGTGCTATGTAGGACTTATTGGAAAAAGAAAAATATTCACGGTCCATGATTGAAAAACAACATATTTTTGATCTTAAGCTCACCTTCAGACAGTTAATCCTTGCGTGGGTCTTATTTTGATTACGCTAATTGGTTGTAGAATAGAGCTTGTTTTCTGTATTATTAAGTAGAAAATCATAGACTTGTTATGTTTTCTTTTCTTTGAAAATATTTTTGCCCTCATTTCTTTCCATGGGTGTCGTAAAACGCGACTAATAAGGGAGTTAGGTATTACAATATGCTGGAGCTTTCTCTACACACTTTTGAAACCACGCTGCGATCGCCAATCCGTCAGCGAAGCGCGGTGATTATGGAAAACCCTCACCCTCAAAATTGCGGAAGACCTAATGTCCAGCAGTGGACATCTTTCAGCTTAAAGGATAATGATGATGAATCTTATCATGTCACTTTGGTTCAAGCGTAGATAATGTCATAACGATCACCTAATCAAATATAACGTTCCTCACAACAGTCACCGCAACGGATGCAAACGCGTAGCAAATGTAGCAATTAATTGCAACATGCAGTAATTAAATCTGTTGGGTTCCGGGTTACGGTAGTATCCTTACTGATGGCTTATAATGTTTATATCACTTGAACAATGTGGATTAGCCTTGGAAATTAATTTCCTTGAATTCTTTATTTGTTATAAGTTGGTTCGCGACTTCGCCTGTTTACATTTTGAATTTATTTATTTAAAATTACAAATATTAAAAATACTGGTATAAAGTTGCATCCGGTTAGACTGTATGTCCAATTTAATTGGGAAAAGGCTTGGTAAATGGTGATAACCCCGGATGAAAGATACATAGCCTTCTCCAGAGGGGTTATTTGCTTACTACAGTATCAGTAGGAATCGGTATTATTTTGACAGTTCCACAGCATTCATGGCGTGGGTTACGTTTCTAAGCAGACAACTTTATCGAAAATGTGAAAGAATGGATTAGCATTAAGCTTCAAAATTATTCAGATTCTGATGTATAGTGTGATACGCGACTAGGGTGCAGGTTCCAGGCTACCTTTTGTAAAATTTCATAACTATCGATTCAGTGGCTTAGACGTGAAAAGGTAATATACAGCGCGTTTATAATACTAGTCGTTATGGATACGTATGGATATATTTAAGGTACAATTCCGTGCATCGCGATCGATCGCGGCCGCGCGCGGGCTACGACTGTCGTCGATCGCTCGCGACAATAGTCAAATTATGAAAATGTATGGCACCGCTGCCGAGGCCCGCGACAGACGCGCGCGGCTGACGAATGTCGTGAGCCGCGCGCGGCCGTACGTGTCTTAACATGTTCTAGCGCTTAGTAACATCGTGGATTTCATGGCGCAAACATGTCTAGGAACGCAGGAGAAAACTTTTCGGTCGAGGAAGACGAAATATTAATACATTTTGTGTCTCAAACTCCAATCATATATGATATGAGGCATGGAGATTATCCTCCTCTTCTTCTTCAAGGATGTCAATTAGCACTTCGACCATGATTTTGACTTCGGTAGATACACGTCTGGAGGGAACTGACGAACAACATCTATTAATTTCAAGACACGGCCGCGCGCGGCTCACGACATTCGTCAGCCGCGCGCGTCTGTCGCGGGCCTCGGCAGCGGTGCCATACATTTTCATAATTTGACTATTGTCGCGAGCGATCGACGATAGTCGTAGGCCGCGCGCGGCCGCGATCGATCGCGATGCACGGAATTCTACCTTTAGAGTAGTATATCAACCGCAGGGCGTTGGAGTGTGCATAAAAGTATCCTACATAATCAAATGCCTATAATGTTCCCACTGTTGGGACACAAGCTTCCTTTTATAAGCGGGAGTGGGCCATAATCTACCATGCGGACCCAGTTGTGGGTTGGTAGATGTCACATGTCTTAGAAATTTTCAACTTAAATTATTTCGAAACTCACTTTAATTGAGATACCGCTTATGCGCTTAGTAGGGCAGCATTACTTTCATTACCTATTTAATCCGTTTAGGAGAGGGATTTTCAAAAATCTTTCTTGTTCGTTATCTAAATAGGAGCAAAGAAATCGGTCTTTGTGCCCTTGCTTTAGGCAGTGTGTTATCTATCAGTGAAAATTAATTTAATTTTTTTTTAATAAGTGGAAGTATTGGGATTTTTTCGTCCTAACCTTTATTACAAAATATGTTTGGCACATATTTTGTAATGACACCAACATGTTTTGACACTGATCCAATGTTATGGGCTGTTACAGAATGATGAACGGCGCTATGTGGACCTCACAACCTTCGGGTTCTTCAGTGGCGGAGTCCTCGAAGTTAAGATGGTTAACTTCATAATGCCTTCGGGACCTGTTTATGGAGAGGTAAGATTACATTAATGCATAATTATCTAGGATGCTCCTATAGAGTAGAATCAGTTCTTTGCCTTAGGTACACGTTGTAGCGACGGTTTTATTTAGTCGTCGTCTCTTTCCACTTGGCCCGTTTATTACAGAATCTAGGGCCAACCTTAGACACATAATATATTCGACTATAAAGAAAAAAAAAATAGCTCTTTGCACTCAAGTAAAACTTTAGCTGTGCCAAATGTTATATTTCTCCGGCTGCGTTATTTTCGGAAAATGAGGTATAAAGCTTTTGCTTTACGAATTAACTCATCGAATGCCGTAATTAGAGACACAATAGAAAGACAATTGGCTATGTCGAACTGTGTAACTTAAGACATTCAAAAGGTTAATATCAATTGTGGTGGGGGGGTAGGGTCTACCCAACCACGTACTATCTCTAGAAGTGATATTCATGGTTGACTCAGATCTTCGAAGCGTTTGCTCACCTATCCTCGCCGCTCTGAGACCTGGGCCTCAAGTCTGCTATTTTTTATTAATTCGTCATTCCAACACAATCCCATTGTCATTTTGCTAAAAGTTCGTAATCTGCTAAATCATAATGGTGGATCATTGGTCGGTCAGTGGTCTCGTAATAGAATCGTGGTACAATGACATTGTCGTATTGCCATTATTATAAAACTCGTTAGTAGAAATGATTTTCTAAAAACTACTACTAAATTTGAACATTTAATTATGCCAGATTTCATTTTTATATATATTTACATATTATTTATTAGTGTTTTAAACAATCTGAAGTAGTAAGAAGTTCGTAAATAGCAAAAACATTGCATTTACATGTGTAACGCGGATAAATAGACAACTCAATATTTTATCTGTTTAGCTGTCAAAGTCAAATGTGGCATTACTGCTTACTGACGTTAATCTGTTTTTATTTTCCAGCGGCCGGTGTTTTGTGTGTTAATTATTTATTCAGTTTTCTCACCTTAATTTCTGCCGATACGCTAACGTTTCGACGCGGTCTGGCCATAAGGGAAAAAAATTAAAAATCCCAAATTCCGCTTCGGAAATATCAATAAAGGGGTTTGTATTCATTCTCGTCAAGCGGCGGGCTCGACGACGTCTTTTGCATTCTGTCCATCTTCTTTCTTTAGCATCCACGGCGTTTGGCTAGTTCGAGAATATTTGCTCGTAGTGAATACATTTCTCCGTTCAATATTCCACAAACACTATAGCTAGCAAACACTTTTTGACAACCGAGCTATTACAATACAAGCAATGACTGCACAATGACGGTCCAATGGTAGGTCACTGATCAAAGGAACTGTCAAAATTTGAGCAGATTCCCTCATAAGTCAGTCATTCATTTGTCATTATGTACGAGATTACCATTCTAAGCCATTTCTTTCAATGGAGTGTCAGTGGTTGACCATCGGAAAGTCATAATGACGCCATTATATTAGTAGATTACTAAACTTGTCAAAATCAACAATTATGAAATCAATGATCGACCATTCTGACACTATTGTAATAGCAGACTTGAGGCCCTGTATCCGTGATTACTAGGAGGCGGAACGGTAATCGCGTTGTCCAATTTGGAACATTAAAATAAAAATGATACTTATACCATGGACACGCTAAGAGCTTCAAGGACGAGCCGAACTTTGTCTAAAACTCTATCCGTCTTTTTACGAAACGTGATGTAGGTAACTTTAGTTCTATCCTAAACCTCTGAGGTAAGTTTTAAGTTCAAAACTTTTTTTTGCCATGGGGTTTGGCAGAAACTACATAACGCCACCTACTCCGATCCTTGCATAGTCCTTTTGCCTCGTTTACGTTAATACGTCTTCATCATCTTCAGTCATATCGGCACTCCGGTGGCGAGTACTACGCACCTGGTCGTTCTGGAGAACATCACTAATAAGGTCACTTTATGTCCTCCTACTTTATATAACTACTAGAGAATGAGCAGCAGCGTTTTCTTTGCATTTTATCACTATACTGCGATCGCTAACCCGCCAGCTAAGCGTGGGGATTATGACAAACCCCCCTCCAAATTGTGGGACGTCTATGTCCAGGAGTGGACGTCTTTCGGCTGAAATGATGAATGTTGATAGTGTCTTCCTAAGGTTATTAGTTCAAAAAAGGTTCGATAGTTTAAACCATACCCTGTCTGCTGTCTAGTTGTTTACTGTTGTACAGACGCCAACACATCAAGCTACTACAATCTGTCAGATTTCTTTGATAGATTTTCGACTTTATTTCTAGAGCATTAGGTTCAAGGTTCATTGGGAAAAATTGACAGTTTCGGGTAGCTTGACCTGGTGGCGTCTGTACGTCGTCTTTGGAGTTAGTCCAGTTTATAAGAATCTTTTCGACCATGTCCATGCTACTCTTTGTGGTTCGGTCATATGGCAGCAGTATTATAGCAATACAATAATTCAAAGCTATCCTAAATTTCCTGCATTTGCTTTGAAAGTATCGATCCAGTCGCCCCCTCAATTGAAACATTTCAAATGAATCAGTTTCAGGGCCGCCGCATGCGACCCGGCCATCAGTAATTCATAAACAGTCCTTACGGTCAAATTGATCAATAATGCAGTGATGCACTGGGCCCCTATCTAATTGACTCGAACATGAACTCTCGTATTGATTCAGACACTCAAATACGAGTAAAGTATTTTAGTCAGTCAATAGTTTTCATTACTGCCTCGTTGGTCTAGTGGTAGCAAGCGCTACTGCTGAACTTGAGTCCTGGGGTCGATTCACAGGTCGAGCAAAGTGTTATTGGGTTTTTCCATCTGGAATTTCTCAGTAGCAGCCCGGAGTCTGGATTTGTGCCCGGTTGATGGCAATAGGCTCGCCCCCTATTACATGGGACTTAAACATAACAGGCGAAATGTGGGTGTACTACATGTACACCTCTGCCCAACCCTTCGGGGAAACAAGGCGTGATGTTATGTTATGTGTGTAGTTTTCATTACTTTTAATAGTAACAGTTCGTCACATACGCATTTTTTTTGACTGGAGGATTGGCTTATTTTTTAACCGACGAAAAAGGATGTTTTGTTGGTAGATGTCACGTGGCTTCGATTTTTATTCTAGAACATTTTCGGCACTGTGTTTTCCTTCACCATTTTGAGAGCAGTGGTAATGAAATAATTTACACAAAGTAAAGCGCCTCTCTGGGTTCGAACCCACTACTCGTTAGTCGTGGCTGTTACCACTAGGCAATCACTGCTCTCACACGTTACGAAGCTCTGCCTTGCTCTCTCACGTTTTTTTCATATCATGATTCTCTATAAACATAGATTTGTTGCTACGTACTTTGCCATTTCCATACCGTCTCAAGCAAATTGATTATCGATCTCAGTATGTAGCGTATGTACAGACAGATACTATTGTTTGTATTGCCAATCACTTTGCGAGGATTAAAGCCTGTGCGCCTTTGTGTAGTGTAAACTGTAGAGTAATGAGTGTGACAAGTCTATTCAGGAGTCGAATGGAAGCGTGACATACGCTTAGACTTGTCGTAGAATAGGCTGATTGGGACATATGCAAGGAATATGTGTTACTAAAGGGATGTGTAACCAGTGTAACAGTACGTGTTTCAAAGGGATATAGGCAAAGACTTATTCATGAATGGCTCTATAGTTATTAGTAAAGGAGACAACTTTTTTTTTGTGGGTGGGAAATCTACTAATTACGTCTCCCGCTCTAAGGTACAGCGGAAGGGCGTGTCGGACTTTTACTGGCCAAAACCCACCCGTGTTCCTTTAGTTGCCCATATGCCAAGGCCTCGGTACCTCTTTCGAACTGATCTCGCGACCCTGGCAGGCATCGGTCCTAGCAGACCCCTTCAGTATTGCTGATATCTCTTTGAGGCGCGCGTGGAACACTACGCGTCGTCGACACGGGCCTGGTCCTTACCGGGCGGCGAGCTACCCATTGCTCGCCGCAAAGGAGACAACTTAACGGTCTAATTCTGTATTAAGCAGACTTACAGTATAGGTGAATGAAAGGCTGATGGGACTTCAAATATTATGTAGAATACAAACTAACGGAGTTATATTAACAATAAAAAAACATTTAAGCATATTTTACATGGGTAATTTTTTCATCATAAGCATGAATCGATGTGATGCTCAGTAGGCTTCCTCTCCCTATTTCCAAAGTGGTTTGATCCTTACCAGGACTTACCTCGTGTCTGGTATACCTAAAGATAATTTGGTCCTTTGTGGTAACTATATTACTGAGAGCAGTGGTGTCCCAGTGGTATCGGCCCCGACTTACGAGTATGTAGGTTGTGGGTTCAAACCCAGGCAGGCGCTTTATTTTGTCTAAATAATTTCATCACCATCTCAAAACGGTGAAGGAAAACATCGTAAGGAAACCGGCATGTCCTAGAACCAAAAATTCTAAGACATGTGATATCTACCAACCCGCACCGGGGCCCGCGTAGTACATTACTCCTGAGTCCCAACCGAGGGAACGTTATAGGTTACGTTATACATATTCACTTATGTATGTTTGATAACTACCCTTTATTCTAGAGATTTATTACAAATATTTATTTAATTCTTTTGCAGTATGGCTTTACATTGGACCGGACGATAAACGCAGCAATAAGCCCGTACCTGGCGCAGTCCAACTCAGCAACATGCTTCCTCAAGGATAGCGACAACAGCATACTGTCGCCGCAACATCCAGCTATCGTGTTCTTGAAGATGGACTTTAAGAACCTCAGGTCAGTTCTTCTAAACTCATTATTTCAGGCGTAAAACGTCCATTGCTGGCCTCCCTCAATTTGGGAGGCGTTTGGCTTTTGTCCACGCTTGGCAGGCTGATTGGCGATCGCAGTATGGTGGTAAAATGCATAGAGAACGCTGCTCCTCATTCTCTAGTAAGTCCCTAAGTCGAATTTTACGGCACCCACGGGAAGGTATGGAATGAGAGATACCCCATAAAAGAAACGAGTTGTTACACAGGTCTCTAATTAAGGGTGCATTTGCCCTTAATTGGAGGAGGCCTGTGTTACAACTTGTTTCTTTTATGTGGTATTTCTTTATTATTTTTTTTACTTTTTATATTCTTATTTGTTGTTATACGTACGGTACCCTCAAAACGTAACTTATTTATTTGTAAATTGTTTCAGATTGAACGTGACGTGCAAAGCTAAGATCATGCATCTGTTTCCGAACAAGTCTGCGATACCAAATGGTAAGTTAATTGTCAATTATTTGATACAAGGCCAACTACGGTGGTCGATGACCGCCAAAAATATCGAATTAATCTTAATTAATTAATTTTAATGATGGTTAGTTAATTTTTATTTAGTTTTATCATGCTTAGATATCCATCAAGTCTGCGGATTTTCGCTAAATAATTTTAATTTGACTCTGTGTTAGTATGGGTTCATTTTGTTACAAATGTCCCAGAAAGCTATTCTTTCATAACATGGATTCCAATAAAGTGTACCAAAATAGACCTTAAGTAGAGTAGTCTAAAGGTACCTATTTTGGTATAGTTCACGTGAGAGTCGATAGATAGCGAGGCTTAAGTATCTTCGAACATAGGAGAATGTTGCCCATATTTTTTTGAAAACAAAATAGTATCTATTATGATTAATGAATAATATAGTCCAAATGCGTGTGCATACCTACGAACGTGTGTGTGTGTGTACAGACGCTACTTGGCTTTACGCACACATTCACAGCGCCTTTGTATACATGGTCACTACAAATATAAAGCGTGTAGCGTGAACAAACTAAATTCTCTGTCGCGTAACTGTTGACTTGACCCCATGCCAAGTAAATTGGCGTATATCTTATACTTAATTTTTTGATGGAAGTTCATTATTATTTCACAGAAGTACCTGCTGAGGAGAAGTGCTACTATTCAGTTCTACCTATCACGAAGGAGACGAGAAATGGATTCGACTACTACAATACTAGCGTAAGTTTCATAGTAATTATTATACCAAAGATACTCATGTTCCGTCCAGTGACGCATGCATAATCCCAATAATAATGAGACAATTCTTTTTATCGAATTTCACCCTAAAGCTATCCCATAGCCAACTGTACTAAGGCTTCAATTTCGGAACCTATTAGCCATGCAGTTAATATTCTCAGAAAATAAATCTATTCTAATATTATCAAGCTGAAGACTTTGTTTGTTTGTTTGTATGTTTGTTTGTTTGAACGCGCTAATCTCAGGAACTACTGGTCCGAATTAAAAAAATATTTTCGTGTTGGGTAGCTTATTTATCGAGGAAGGCTATAGGCTATATAACACCACGCTGCAACCAAGAGGAGCGGAGCAGTAATGAAAAATGTTGCAAAAACGGGGGAAATCGCACGGGTAGGCGATTCGACGCGACAGGAAGGGTCGGGGGAACAAGAAATTTAACGCGGACGAAGTCGCGGGCAGAAGCTAGTGTAACCATATCTGCTGTCACTATGAATAAAAGTCTAAACCGAAGTTACGGACCCCATAGTTCGCGGGTGTGACACGCTATTGACCAGTTTTTATTATGAAAGCTTAAAAGGGCTTGTGGCCAAATAAAAGCAGATACGAGTCGATCTTCAAGGTTAAGCAACGCTTGCCGAGGTTGGCCCGTGGATGACCACCCATCACATACCAAGACCCTTTCATTTCTCGGAAGACTCATTAAGCCGTTGGTCCCGACTGTCAATAGCAGATTTTTGACTGTTCTTACGGGTCGTCAGATGCTCGATAGCCTTTTTTTTTTGTGCGGTAAATTATCGTATCCGCTCTCCCGCTCTAGGCGGAGCAGGTGTGTCAGACTTTTACTGACTAAAATCCACCGTGTTCCTTCAGTTGCCTGTGCCAGGGCCACGGTAACTCGAACATATCGACCCTTGGAAGGCAAATTTGACTAAGCGACATAGTGGCCCTATGTCGCTTAGTCAATTTTGCCTTTCAAGCCTCGATATATACAACATTAATTTTTGTTTATGCGAAACCCGAAACACGGGTATTTTTATGTAAAGAATCTATGAAAAAAATTTCAAAACTGTATCATTAATAATCACAAAGTTATAAGCTTGATAAGTTACCTGGTTGTCCACGCAAAAACTTATGCAGATCACCACAAACAGCTAGTGTACGTACCATCTCCGTGTAATGGACGTTTGAGTACGAGAAAGACATGATAATTTTAAAATATACGTATTGTCGTTTGGTGTCCTACTTGGAAGCGTAATTAAATATTTTTGGTACAAAATATAACATGGTGTAAAAATGATTGGAATCGATTCAGTTACTGATTCTGAACAAACTATGTTCAGGTTTCGTATATACTAAAAATAATCTTGTATTGTATATATTTTACCACGTTATTATGTTAATACCTATATTCTGGCAAATAAATAATTTTAATTAATAGCAAATACGCAACTCTGGCAGAAGCCTGATAGCCTGACAATCAGTTTTGCCAATGAGTATTGTCTCACCCAGTAAGTGGGTTCTGGAGAAAGACATGCAGTCGCTTTATATAAAGTACTAATATTCAGCTGTAACCGGTTAGACTAGAAGTTGACTGATTATGTGTAAGCTAAAACGAGGTGTTTCATACAGTGTACCTATTTTATGTTTCAGTTTGCTCTGTACGTGGCGTCGCAACAAGAGGAGGGTCTCTACAATCTGTACTTAAATAACTGCCCGTACCCCGGATCAGGGGCTACCGGAGTCAATACAGTAGTAAGTTCTTATTTTTATCACAATCTCAAGTTTTCTCAGGAGATAAGACGCGGTAGTTTGAATATCTGAACCATAATTCATCAAAGGCCTTAGCAGACATGGTACAGTCAGTGCCCTGCATTACCTGACCCCTCTTCCTCATTTCTTCTGTGTAGGAGGGGTCAGCTAATGCAGGGCACTGACTGTACTATTAGCTTCGGTGGTTTTTGATTTAGACGTTTTTCGGAATCTTATATCTTATATATTTACACGTGGTTAAAGTATTGCCAAGTAATTTAATTTGAAACTGTATAGCCAAAAAACTGTTATTTATAATACAGCGCTTAAACGCAACGCAGCGATACAACATCGAAATAAATGCCGAAACGTAATTTAACACAGTCGCTCTATATAAAATACTAGCTGACCCAGCGAACTTCGTACCGCCTCAGAATCAATAAAACCCATGTTAGGTGAGCTCCTACCAAGTTATGCCAACCTGGTACTTCGAAGACATAAAGCGTTTTCTAGCTATCACACACCCATTTTAGGTGAGCTACTACCAAGTTATGACAACCTGGTACTATTTTTGATGATTTTTTACACCTTGGGTCCGAAAAACCCAAAGATCTTACAGACCCCTAATTAAATAAAATATAGCCTATGTTACTCGCAGATAATGTAGCTTTCTAATGGTGAAAGAATTTTTAAAATCGGTCCAGTGGTTATTGAGTTTATCCATTACAAACAAACAAACAAACAAAAATACAAACTTTTCCTCTTTATAATATTAGTATAGACTCTTATAATATACTCTTTATAATATAGTATTCAGCTGCATCCAGTTTGACTGGTAATCCTCATACAACATAGTTGAGAAAAGGCTACACAGATGAGAATGATGACGATAGAACGTAGAGACGCGAGAAACGCGAAGCAGTCGTGATACAGTAAGAACTCGCCGCTGCTAAAAGTAGCTAACTACTATGGCTCACAGCACTCCTGCCTTCATCCCAATTGACTAAGTGGTTGGCGCAGCATGCCTTCTTCTTCCATACTTCTCTATTAGTCGCCATCTCAATAGTCACCCCATTTCTAGCCATATCATCTTTCGCACAGAAGATCCATCGTTTTTTGGGTTTTCTTCTAATCTCATATCCAGCCTAATTCTCAAAACATTTCTCACGTCAGTACTGTTAAGGCCGTCTTGTAGTGCGGTGTGTAGGCATGAAAACGCTTCCTCACCCCCCGCATAATAGGTATGTATCGAGCGTATAGACGCAGCGAGCGAGCGCCCGGCAGCTAGCCGATGCAAGCGTTTGGACATGCCACAATGCAGCGTAAATGTAGAAGGTAAGGTATATTGGGTTCCTTTAAATTGACGTTAGAGATTTTTTTTGTATTCTTCTTTTATTAATTTCTTAAACTTTGTTTGTAGCGCATGGGTGGAGAAAATGGGAATGTCGATTGCTAAAAACAGTTTTTCGAACTAGGAATGCCCGATGCCTGTAGCTATGGTGCCAGTCGTAGCCTCTATGTTTGAGTCCAAAGACTTTTTCTCTTCAATATCAGCAACATTTTCTGAACTGACTGACACAATTTCTTGGCACATGTTGGATTGGAGCTTGAATTTTGCCATGAGCCCAAATTTTCTTTCGCCCATTATTTTAAAATAGCCTTTTTTACATTCAAACAACGCGTTGTGCTATACTTTCTCTTGCAATTGACGTAAGAAATAATTCGCGTCTATAGTTCGCCTACAAGCAACACTTTTTTCATCTGCGTTGTTATTCTTTACCTCAACAAACAAAGAATCGTCTCCATCGGTCCTAAAACAAGCGAATTTAATATATCAAAAATATTAAAAACTCAGATCGCTGAAAAAAATGGCAGTAATATAATAATTTTATTTGCTTACATTTAGTGGCTTCTATAATAAATCGATAATTATAAAGTATTATACACAAAATACATAATAATGTATATCTCAAACAGATTTTATTCGAATTTTTACCATTCAATCGATTATTCCAAGAGGAATGTTTAGAGAAATATTTATGATTATTTGGGATATATTACCGAGAATAACCCTTGCAAATTGAGGTAGGTCGGCTGGTCTATTATAATAACGATAACTTTATTAGAAAACAACCTACTAAAGAAACGCATTATCACAACACATAGTGTATGGGAAACTTTAATGTCTGGGACTGTATTATGCAATATCGTATGTTGAATATTTCCTTGTTCATTTAAAATATATCAAAATACAGATACATTCGTTATTTACTTATAATACATAACATAGTACGAGAGAATGTATCTATTAAATTATGGTGAACTCACTGTGACTAGTAGTTCGTTCTGAACAGAGACCATGTGACTAGATGGCGCTGGAAGTTGCAAATGTATTTAGTTGATTACTTCGTTAACTTATTACAAATGAAGGCCTTTCTTTTGACTCACTCGAACATTATACTTTCTTATATTCATTTTTCGATCCCCTCTTAGATCGTTACCCCTGCGACCGATTATGCTCAGATTCAAACTTAAAAATTGTATTTGACTCAACCACTCCTCAAACAAAACGAAGATTAATAGAAACTGTAACTGTTGTAATGTTTTTGTACATGTGTAAATTATGTTTTGTTTTTTGACGTCATACACGTTTAGTAACTATGCAAAGATGGAAAAATCGGAACATGCATTGTGAGGTCTCAGTTCTAGGCGAACCACTAGTAATAAAGTTAAAGTACTTATGTGGGACTTTCGCATATTGCATTCAAATTTATCTAAGGAGTGACAACTACCCATGGCTTTTTTGTTCCCATTGAAGCGCTGCAAAATAAACTTCATGTAATCTGATACATTTTACGTCGTTAAATAATTCTAATGACGTGAAACGACGTTTATTTATATTATATCGTATAGTATAATAATTGATTTTGAAAAATCTCGGTATAATTACCTAGATTTTTTAATATCAATTATTTTACTATACGATATTTAAAGTTATTGAGCAACCATAAAAATAGTTTGAACAAATTCAATCTGTTCAGTAAATCTTTACCTACTGTACTTTTTTATATTGTGGCGCGTCTAAGCAATGATTGTAGGTAAATCAAACGAAACGGAACGTTATCAAACGAAATTATTTACCGTAAATAAGTAGATTATCTACTTAATTATTTATTTACAGTAAATTATTAGAAATTACGTAGGTACGAGTCAAGTACGAATTTTCGATATACCTTAGTTTTCAACTTTCTGTATATCCTTTTATTCTTTTTATTACCCATTTTTGTTACAAACCAACACAAGTTTTTATTAAATTGTTTATCTATTACAAAGCGCAAGCGAGGGGGGAAGTCTGTGGAACAAACGGCGTGCGTCCAACCTCGAAGACGTCTCGGCGTGCACTGGCCGGTCGTTACGAGCGCTTGCACTGCTAGATTTCGTGTAAATTTGTTTCGTAGAAAAAAAATATAAGGAAATTATAAAATGTGTTCTCACCAAACCCTTAAAAACAATAAGCCCTATCTTTTGGTATAAATTTTACATGGTTTGATGATGGAATCTCTTCAAGGCACACGTTTAAAATAGTGATTTAGTGTTATCTTTATGATTTTTTTTTATCGAGTCAATTGTTTTAATTCACGTTTCTATCTTCACACAACCCTGGACAATATGTTCAATTTTCCTAAACTATTTTTGTTTTTACGGAATATTGTCATTTTGCACGATTTACAGAGGTTTGAAAAAGTTAAAAAGTACTGCAACCTCGCCTTAATGCTCTTGGGAGATAAAGAACGAAGAAGAAAAATTGCTTGTAAGGTACGAAAAAAACTTGACAAAACACATACTACATTATCTTGCATTGTAAGCTGAAGATACTCTTGAGGTCCGATGATTAAGATAATCATATAGGACACAAAAACAATGTTATGAATTAGTAATTTTTACCTATATGTGGTAGCCAAATGGCAATAACCTTCGCTGTCAACTTTGTAGCGACACTCCTCTAAAATGTTGTTAGATTGAAAATAGAACCCACGGCTGAACGCTGACTCTTAAAGTACAGGTCTAGTTTGGGGGTTAGGATCAGATTTGTGGCTATTCATTCAAGTGCTATTTTATTATGACAGAGCTTTTAACATGTATTTTTAAGTATCAAATATATATTTTTAGAGTTTATTGGAGTTTACTTCTTAAGAATCGCTTTTCAAGGTATATAAACCTGGGGTGTGAAAATTAATGGGGAGTAAAATCAAACTTTCTCGGTTGCGTTGCGTTATACGTTACGTTTCATTATGCGTTACGTTATGATTTATGTTATGTTTACCAATCTATACATTTTATAATTGTTCGTAATGAGTAAACTCCAGTCGGGCATCGGAGCTGACACACACAATTTTGTTTATTTATTGTAGAAGGCTTGATCAAAAAGGTTATAAAGCGTTTTTTCTCATTCCAGATACACATCTACGAAAGCAACGACGGGAACTTCCTATCAGCTGGCGAGATGCCCCTCCCTGTGCTGTACAGCATGATGTCTCTAATATTCCTGATGAGTGCTGCGATATGGACCTTCATACTGCGGACCAGTCGTCAGCCCGTCTACAGGATACACATCATCATGTGTGTGTTGGTCTACTTGAAGGCGTTGTCGCTCGCCTTCCACGGGATCAACTACCATTTCATACAGACGAAGGGGGAACACGTGACTGCTTGGGCGATTCTCTTCTATATTACGCATTTGTGAGTATTATGTTTTGTTTTTTTTTTAAAGTTGTTCTTTATAGCAGTAAATTATTCATCGTGGGTGTCTTTTTCGTAGTTTTTGAGTGTGCTGAAGCTGCTAGTGAGGTCAAAATCAAAATCTATAATGTCGGCTATAGTGATGGGCAGGGGATAAATACTCAGAGGATAAATACTCGAGTTTTTATCCGAAACGGATAAATACTCGTTTTTACTCATTTTTATCGGATAAATACTCAAAATGATGGATAAATATCTTTTTTGCGCGTCGAATAATTATTTTATAATGTAAATTGGTTTTATTGTTATTAAGGCTTTTCAAAATACTACGTTATTATATTATTTAGTTGTAATGTTAATTGTCAGGACTGTAATTGTGTCAGGAGGCCAAACGTCTCTAATAGAGCATGCTCTTTAGACACAATTTTAGAATCTTTCTTTGTTGAGAGTGTAGAGAATTGCTACATAATTGAACATCTCTGTGAAAAGCTTCTAAAAGTCTAGAAAAATGCGACGAAGACAAGTTCATTGTTGTTGTTTGCCAACGCTATAAACATGCAAAAGACTTTTCAATTAGTTAAAAGGTGTTGAGCCTTTAAACTGCGCAGCACACACTATTAATTTGCTGGCTCATGGCGTCCTGAAATGCGGTAGTTTCAAAAATTTATAATTATGCAGATATGATAAAATATAATAAAAACAATTGGTTGTCTGTAAAGTCGGTTTACGGACGATAATTTTACGTGATAGCATCTAAGTCTCTTCTATACGACCGCGACGCATCGGCCGATGGAGTGGAAGAGAGATAGATGCGTCACAAGTCGAACACTTAGGCCGATCGTGCCTCTCTATTGCTTGTTTCGCTCTCGCTTGCACTCTCGGTGCAGGCGGAACGTGACAATGAGTCATGCTTTTTCGTGCGTGGTGCCAGCGTTCATCGATTCCACGCGTGCCTCAAAGAGATGTCGGCACATATTGAAGGGGTCCGCGAGCACCGATGCCTGCCAGGGTTGCGGATCTGTTTGAAAGAGGTATTGTGGCCCTGGCATAGGCAACTGAAGGAACACGGGTGTGTTTTAGTCAGTAAAAGTATGACATGCTTTCATATTGGCGATAGCAATGGTGGCCCGGTGGTATCAGCCCCGACTTACGACTTGTAGGTCGTGGATACGCACTGCTCTCAAAACTTTACATTGATCGCTGAATCCATATCCCACATTGTCGACAACCTTGCAAACCAAGTCAGGATACTCGATTTCTTTATCTTTCACGAGGTAGTTTTTTTGGAACGAAGTTCCTTATGGCGCGTTGCGGAAGGGGGCTAGGCGGAATTAAGAGAAAAAGTTGTAACGACACTTTTTAACCGACTTAAAAAAAGGAGGAGGTTTCTCAATTTGACTGTATATATTTTGTTTTGGAACGAAGTTTTTGGAACGAAGAGAGAGAGAGGGAGAAAGAGAGAGGGAGAAAGAGAGAGGGAGAAAGAGAGAGGGAGAGAGAGGTAGAGAGGGAGAGAGAGTGAGAGGGAGATAGAGGGAGATGGAGAGAGGGAGAGAGAGGGAGATAGAGGGAGATGGAGAGAGATAGGGAGAGAGAGGGAGGGAGAGAGAGGGAGGGAGAGAGGGAGGGAGAGAGGGAGGGAGAGAGAGAGGAAGAGACGGAGAGAGATCTCTCTCTCCGTCTCTTCCTCCCTCTCGGGAGAATATTTTTGTTGAGTGTATACAGGTTTTTTGTACATAATAAATAATAAAAAATAATAACAATAATGAATCCTGGAAAGGAACTTCGTTCCATCTGGGTGTCCCTTGACACCTCTCAAGTTTTTTATTATTACAATGATTTAAGCGTTACTTAACCCTTAAATGCATGATTTTTACTTTTTAACCAAATTAAATTTACTTTTTTGTAATGTGTTGGTGGAAATTTACATCTTTATGTAATCAGAACAAACTTACTGAGAACAAAATGTGTAGTGAGATAATAAACCACTTTTTTTCCAATTACAAAAACAAAAAATGACTGGAATGATAACGAAAAAATTACATTGAATTGGTTGATGGAAATTTCCATCACAATGCATTTGAGGGTTAAATAGTTTCTGCCTACCCCCATGGGAGAAAGGCACGAGTTCATGTATGTGTGTGAAAAAAAAATGTTCTAAATTAAATGTATAATAATATTCCACAACTATCACACAACGCCATCTAGTCCCAAGCTAAGCAGAGCTTGTGTTATGGGTACTAGACAAACTGATAAACATACTTATATATTTCTAAATACATACATATTATAGATAAATAACACCCAGACACAGAAAAAATGATCGTGCTCATCACACAAACATTTGTCCTGGGTGGGAATCGAACCCACGACTTCCAGCATAGCAGTCGGGGTCACTAACCACTAGACCAACAGGCCTGTCAAATAATTTTATCTAACTTTGACAGTTATAGACGAATTGTATTCATGATTGAGTGAAATTATTGTCAATATCAGCATTTTGTAATTGTTAAAATGATTAATAAGGTACGATACCAATCTGCATTGTCTGTTTTTCATTAATTTTAATCCTTTTGTTAGTAAAATGACAAAATTTACGTTACGAAAACTTAAAATAGTATTTATCCGCTGTTTTGGATAAATACTCAGTAAAAATGGATATTTATCGAGTATTTATCCATTTTGAGTATTTATCCGGATAAAATCCCAACACTAGTCGGCTACGAAAATTAAAAAAAAATTCATCATAGGTGTCGTTTTCATGGTTTTCGAGAAACTAAAAACAACTCATCGAAACCGTGTAACTTCTGCTATTTCCACGATCAAAAATCCAGAAATCAAAAGGCTCCAAATTATTTCATCATTTACCCAAACTTTCAAACAAATATATTGAGGTCGGCTTTCAGTCTTATACCCGATGTAGCTGAATATCACTAATACCTTTACTACTCAGGGTAATGCGCTACCTTCTTGGCTCCATGCAAAAAATAATACGAAATTCGGTCCATGTAAAAATGAATGTAAATAATGTGGCAAGGACTTCAACGGGCACACCTTAGCCATTGTGCACGGTCGTCCTTGCCATTCTGTATATAAAAAAACAGTTATTTAGCCATAAGTGTACATACACCGTTCTAATACTGTGACTTCATTTCCAGATTGAAAGGCGCGGTGCTATTCGTGACGATAGTGCTAGTAGGCACCGGCTGGAACTTCATCAAGCACATCCTGTCCGACAGAGACAAGAAGCTCTTCATGATTGTTATACCGCTACAGGTGGGTGTCTATCTAACTACAGTACTGTTATATCACGAAAAAACGCGCACTCTACTTGTGATACATAGTGTACGAACACGCTATGAATGTGTGTGTGAAGACGAGTAGCGTCAGCAAAACACATACACTAACATACATGTCCAATTTCCTCATAGGCTCGGCGCTTACACACACATTCACAGTGTTTCTACACTTGGTAAACACACGTAAAGCGCGTCGGTTTGTAAAATAAAAATGCTGTACAACAACAAAACATCACATCTGTAATCCCAGCAGGGTTAAGCAGAGATGTACGTACAATATTTATTCTTTATCGGATCTCCGACAAAATACGTATACAATACATTGACACATTAATAAAGGGCTATGCCAGGTATTAAGTAGGAGAACTCCTTCACTTATAGGAGACCACAGCCTGCACAATAGAGTTAACAACTAACTTTAAAAAAAAATATTTTAATCATAGATATCATTTGGAAACATTTAATTAATTTTTAAAGGACGTACAAAAAAGAAAAATATAGTTTTAGACAACCTCATTTCTCCAGTTTTGTTAAATCCCATGTAATACGGACGAGCTTTTTGCCAATAATTTGGCACAAACCCAGACTGGGCTGAGACATTACATTACATTAAATACTGACAAGGGGACGGCACGACCTAGGGGAAACGGATTTGAATGAAATGACAATGCCAGATCCTACCCCACCCTTCACCCACGGTACCGGAAATGTAACTTAATCAAAAATATCACAAGAAATTATGACCCTTTGTTGCTTAACTATTATTCTGTTAGAGTTGCGGATAATATGTTAGCGATAAAAAGGAATTTAAAAACCCAAGACGTATTTCCTGTTTTAATCGCGACTGGATCTGCGTTACTTAGTACGCACACACGCGGAACAAAAACAGTTATTTAATTTAAAAATAATGTCTATTAATTTACTAGATACGGATTTTAATATGTATTTGGTTAAATTACACACAGTTAATGAAAATAATCTTTGTGAATACCTATATAATATTATTATGAATATATATTCTAATAAATGTTTCGCATTTGAGCACTAGTAGGTTAAGTTGTAATGAAACGTCATTGACGAGCTAATGGTAATGTCAAAAACTTGGTGTCTTAGGATCTGTATTTGAGTTTTTTGCCACCGACTTCCGAAATTAAAGTTATTTTTCACTTTCGAGTGTTTTTGAGGAAGTCGGTTTTTTTTTTGTAAAAAAGTTTTTATTTTTAACTTTTTAGTTATGGTATCTACTCGCACTAATTCCTATACCACTAATCACCAGGTGAAATTTGATACTTTACTACTGCTGTAAATCGTTGAGGAAATCCCTTGACTGTCTGTCTATGGTCTCCATCATTAGACCTGTAATGGTACTTATAAGCTTTATGGGAGCTTTCTCATCAATAGAAATTAATTAAGTTCAAACACCAGGTAATTGCTGTAAATCGTTGAGGAGTTCCCTCGATTGTCTTTCGGCTCCATCAACAGATCAACTCCGAACCTTAATTAAATAGTAGTAATAAAATTGGCACTTTGAACCGTATAAAGTAACCCCAACAATAGGGAACTGCTGTAAATCGTTGAGGAATTCCCTCAACTGTCTATGGTCTCCATCATCAGACCTGTAATGGCGCTTATAGCCCATATGGGTGCAAAGTTCTCATCAATAGAAATGAATTAAGTCCAAACACCGGGTATTTGCTGTAAGTCGTTGAAGAGTTCCCTCGACTGTCTTTCGGCTTCATCATCAGAGCAACTTTAGACCTTCATGAAATAGTAGTGCTTTAAGATTATTAATGAAAGAAATAAAAAACGCACTAGTCACCACTATGATTTTCGAAGGTTCCCTTCGACTTCTCTGGAATGCCATCATCAGATCCTGGTTTCCTTATCATGGGACCACCCTTGGAAAATCTCCTTTCCAACAAAAAAAGAATCATCAAAATCGGTCCCTAAATGATGAATTTTATCGGTGAACACACATAAAAAAAAAAAATATACGGTCGAATTGAGAAACCTCCTCCTTTTTTTGAAGTCGGTTAAAAAGTTAGTGGTTGGTCGTTGTCGAATTTTTGATGCGACGAAACGCAACCGTTTTTCCGTCGACGAAAACGGTTGCAGAAAACGGTTGTCGTCGCATCTGGTTTGAGGAGCCGTTCAATCAATAAAATCGATGCGTTCTCGACCGTATTTTCTTAGCAGTAAAATAAAAAATCGCATCAAGTAATTCAAAGACTGGTTTGTGTAACGAAAACTATTTGGATCCAAGACGTAAAACCAGTTTCATCGTCGTAGTCGTCGCAGAACATAAAACGCTCTTTGGAACGGATTAACGACGACGCGACGAGTGTGATAGTTGAATCAATGGGTTCTCGACCGTATTTTCTTAGCTGTAAAATAAATAATCGCATCTAGTAATTCGAAGACTGGTTTGAGCAACGAAGACTGTTTGGACCCAGGACGTAAAAACGGTTTCATCGTTGCAAAACATAAAACGGTCTTCGGAAACGGTTCCTTGTCGTAACGCCCACCACTACAAAAAGTCATTCTTTGACTTTTTGACATTAGCTCTGTTCTATTTGCCGTTGCATTGCTGTTTGTATTTTACGCTCCCTAATCTCAACATGATCAATATTATTACTGTTACATTATACCGACGACTTTTGCTCTTGTACATGGACTCGATCTCGCCTATTCGCCGACTTTTTACTATTTGCCACGGATTCTGATTATTGCTTCCATTTTGAACAATGCTCGAGTTGGGTAACGATGTCGAGGTGCATAAATGGTCATTTGTGCGTCGACAGGATGCTAAGATATGTTGTTGCAACATGGAAATTGTTGTAACAGGTATGTAAATACTACGGTATTTATTGCTCGGATTATCGTAGTGAAAAATCCTAAATAATAAGCATTGTAGATTTAAACAGACACAGCAAGTTCTAAGGGCATTTAGACATAATTTAGATATCTATACTTATAATAAAACTGTAGAGAGGTCCATTCTGTACATTGAATATACATTAAAAATTAATATTGGAGGATGAATGGTGATCGATACTGATGCCAAAAATGCAATCAGTCAATTTTTTGTCTGTCTGTCTGTCTGTCTGTATGTGCACGCATGGGTTAAAAACTACTGAAGGGATTTTAACCAAACTTAGCACGATTGTAGTCCATACTCCTGGGCAGGTTATAGGTTATATAACATAACGTAACTTATACATAAAGTGCGGGCTTTACTTTGTATGCGTTTTTCTCAGCTCCTACTGGGCATTGGACGGAAATATTTTACAGTGGTAGTACCCACATGGTATAATACTACCACTACATGAAATTTCATTCAAATCCGTTTCCCCAAGGTCGTGCCGTACCCTTGTGAGATATTATTCCATAAGTATATAATTTGTAACCGACTTTTAGGAAACCGCAATTTTCTTTGAACATCTAAGACAGCTCAAAAAAGAAATATTATTTTAAAACTTACCACTTCAGTATATTTTAACATCTATCCTCTTGACGTCAAGAACGAGAAAACACCCTAAACCCTGTTTGAGACCGACGACATTCATAATTATGAAAATCATGCCTTGGTATCTGTCAAATATACGTTAGTGTCCTGCCCTACTTGCTGCTTGGTTATTGTACGTATGTTTAAGTGCTACGCGGCATGCTTGCTGCGGTGGTCTCTATAGCACATTTTGGTTCCTTTTAATGACACTTTGCCTATACCCTGAACTTAATGTTTTGTAGGTGTTAGCAAACGTGGCAGAGATAATACTTGCGGAGAGTGAGGAGGGAGCGGCGGAACACAACGCGTGGCGCGACATCTTCGTGCTGGTCGAGTTGCTGTGCTGCGGAGCCATCATGTTCCCGGTCGTGTGGTGAGTAACTCGCTACTCTACTAGCAGACAGTACTGGCGGAGAGTGAGGAGGGAGCGGCGGAAGATTCCCGGTTGTGTTTTTGTTGTTAATAAATAAGTGTGAAAGAAAAGGACACGTTGTGCCACCCCCAATAAACTGCAATGAGGGCAGAAGAATATGATGATGATGTTTCAGAAAAAAGTTTTTTAATAGCAGTCTCTAGAGTTTTAATTCGATTCATTAGGTATTAGAATCGATTTCTTTAGGTTGTTTTAGTGTGAAAAACTTTTTTTAGCCAAATGATTGGATAGTAGGAAAACGATTGTTGTGGATGCGCTATCAAATGTGGCTTCTTTGACGAAGCAATCCTAAGGATCTGGCATGCCTGCAAAAAATTGTCCTGGCTTTTAGTACTGAGAAATAGAATGACAACTAGACACAGTGCATTGTGCACTGTGCGGTAAAATGTGTAGTGTATAAACACCTTCTTGCCTCACTGCCAACACATTTTGCCACACGATAGTCCTCAGACTGCGAGACTGCGAGTAAACAAGAAAATAGTGAGACATGCGCAAGTTTCCGATGCCTGCATGGAATCTGTGCAAAAGAAAATTAATTAAAAAGTTATAAACGATGCTGTTTAATGTAATTTATTTTGTTTTTTAGTACGAACGTCCTCAAAAACGATGTCCATAAGCTTTTCAATAGCCGCAAACTTGGATTTTACTTTCGGTTTTCTGCGCCAGCAACGATGGTCTGCAATTTAACAAAGTTGCCATCTGTTTCCAGGTCAATACGTCACCTCCAAGACGCCTCGAGCACGGACGGCAAGGCCGCCATCAACCTTCGGAAGCTGAAGCTGTTCCGACACTTCTACGTCATGGTCGTCTGCTACATATACTTCACCAGGATCGTCATCTCTATATTGAACGTAAGTCTAGTCCTTTTACTAATCCTACTAATATGAGAGATTGGATGTTTGTGAGTTTGGATGTTTATGAGTATGGATGCTTGTGAGTATTGAAAGAGCGAAGGGATGGTTCTACTTCTACCGAAGGGCGGGCGCGCGGGGCGAGAGGGGTGAGGGACGGCGCCGCTGCGAGCGTCCCGTCTCGTCTCCCTTCCGCAGTCAGGAAACGCTACTTAACTCAAAAGCACGTCCGTTTGCTATCCCGACGGTCCCTCTCGCGAGTGCAATATATTAACTGTGTTGATTAAACGCGATAGCTATAAAATTGACTTTCATTAATGAGATCTCCTTTCAGTATGGATGTTTGTGAGTCTAAATGTTAGTGGGTTTGGATGTTTATAACTTTAATTGTTCGTAAGTTAGGATGTTTATGACTTTAAATGATGGTAGGTTTGGATGTTTGTGAGTATCAAAGTTGGTGAGTTTGGATGTTTGTGAAATTGAGTTTATGATTGTTTGTGAATTTGAGTGTTTTTGAGTTTGGATGTTTGTGGGTTAGTGCGTTAAGTTGTGTGTGCGTTTTCGTTTTGGTTGCTCTTTCACGCTTTCACGCCTGAACGCATTTGGATGCAGCGACCGACTTAGTGAAACCGCAGCCGAAATCTAATGCCGCATTTTACAAATTGTATTTAAATTCTTGTAATACTTTATCTTACCATTTGGGTTCCAGGCCTAACAACACATGCCTTGTTTGTTCCCAGATCACAGTACCGTTCCAGTACGCGTGGATCGACGAGATGTTCCGTGAGATGGCCACGCTGGTGTTCTTCGTAATGACGGGCTACAAGTTCCGCCCGGCGGCCGCCAACCCGTACTTCACGCCGACGCATATCGACGACGTGGAGCCTCAAGTGTGAGAATATACATATATACATACTAGACTACATCATGTTAAATTACCATTTCAGCCAAAAAACGTCCATTGCTGGACATAGGCCAAAGAGCCCCCCTCTTTGGGCCTCCCTCAACTTGGGAGGGTTTGCCACAATCGCCACGCTTAGCTGGCGGGTTGACGATCGCATTATGGTGGTGAAATGCATAAAGAACGCTGCTGCCCATTCTCTAGTAAGTCCCTTAGTCGCCTATACACAATGGGGTGGTGTTATTCTTTACTTCTGGCAAAATACGGAACTCGAATGTAAATGCTAAATGATTTTATTTCTGTAAGTAGATTTGTTCAAACAATTTTATACGTCAATGATATTTTTTAAACTAGATTAGGTCGGCGTTTCCTATCTGACTACTCGTGAGAAGACAAGAGTTAACATATGCCCAAAATCTCTGGAGTCACGCAATGCGTTTATGAACAAATCAACTGTAATATTTGTTACACATTATAGTTGCTTATTTGTTGTATCGCAAAATCTCATCTTGCTGATGCAAGCATGTTATCTGTTGGGATAGGTCAGCTCAAAGCTGCAACTGCTCTTTCTTTAAAAAGCCCTTCCAGACATGGCCCTGCATTGTTAGACTCACATAAAAGGAGGTGGGTAAAGTTTAGAACATTTTTCGCCTATCATAGTCATGGAAATTGAAAGTATTTATTGACGTCATGTTATTGTGAAGTTTAGGTATCGACCTTTACATCTATTCTAAAATAGTAAGAAAAAAAAAATAGCAAGTCATATAAAAAAATCTTCAAACTTGGCAAATTCGTTGAAGTTTTGTTATTTTAAGCACTTTTTTTAACTTTAATTACAAAATAAACTGTTAAGCACTTTATGCACCAAGATATTTTTTAGTCTGACAAATACTACAGTAAATAGGCTTTTTACTAGCATTAATTTGTTTTGGTGCATAAAGTGCTTAACAGTTTTGGCGTTCATGGCGTCATCGAATTTTAAAATATGGACGTAATAAAAATTTACATGTTAAGATGCCTTAAAATATCTACTTACAGAAATAAACATTTCAATATTTTAAAGAAATTCATTGCGTTTCATATTATTCACAGCTCTGCCTTTGACAAAAACTTAGAATATAAACTGAAAAAAAAAAATTGTCTGTCCGCAGTCTCTCAGATATCGGAGTACTTGAAGGAGTGACCCGGATATCTAACCGAGGCGACAGGAAACGGGAGGACCTACAACCACTCATGCAGGAGACTAACTATAATTCTGACTAGCTGTAAGTTTAGATTTAACACCTAGGATAAGTAAAGGCTTGGGGAGGGTCGACCCATGGATTTTATTAGTACAACCCCTGGTTTCTGATAGAGTTTGCCTAACATACTCGTAATGACAAATAGTTGCTGTATATGTGTGAAAAATGTGTCCGCTCAGCAATAATAATAACGTGATGGATATCGTTGAACTGTCATATTGAAAGAGATTTTCATTACGACCATGTTAAGCAATTTGGGTGATTTAGTCTAAGTCCTCCTCGAAATATATACCATGACTCCACTTAAACATTGAATGTTATAAATTTTGGAAAGGCTTTCAGAAACCAAGGGTCAGTAACGTTTTCCTAGTATATCTTATTCTTCTTATTTTTAAGTTTTGAGGAGCAATCCACGTATTTTTATGAAAGGTTGTATTCTAAGTTCAATATGAGATTTTGACTGGAATTTGAACCTTTTCAAGTACGAGAATTGGCTTAGGATGAAAAGATGTTAAACTATTAAAGGACATCTTTCAAGGCTCGAACATTTTGTACCAAAAATTAAAGAGCCATCGAGATGAAAAATAATGCCTCTAAATTTTTACTACTAACGAGACAATACAATTAACGCTTCCGCTGCAATCGCAGTTAGAAAACACTAAAATCATATTTTGAGTAAACATTTTTTGAGCATTACATTAATGTTTAAAACGAGTAACAACCTACCTACCTCATCACTATGTCAGATCGTCTTCCACTGTTAGACATACGGCCCCCTAACATCGCCACTTCGACCGATTCTGTAATTTTTGCATCCAGCGGATTTCTTGTCCATGGCTTTCCAACACTTCGTCTTCCAGTACGTAGTTACCACTCCAGAACCTTCCACCCCCATCGGCCATCTGTTCTGCTAGCAAAGGGCCCTGCCCTTTGCCACTTAAGTTTGTAAATTCTTCGGGTGATATCGGTTACCTTGGTTTTCCTGCGGATCTTTTCATTTCTGATTCGATCACGTTGTTGGGAAAAGGTACAAAGTTTGAGCAATGAGGCCCATTGTGAGTGACTATGTTTCAGTTCCATAGGTCTTCACTGGCAACACGCACTAGTCATGTTTTGGTGAACGATGCTCAGTAGACATGGCTCAAAATTGTGATGGGCCTAACATTCAAGCAATCTAGCATTGACGCTCTTTTTAAAGAACTGTACCACCAAACCTCTGTTCTTGATGATATTTTTTACCATGGGCAATAACTGTTTGCATCTTAAAACGAATGTCCAAAATATGGCTGGCAAAAATATTATTTCTGGTACTTTCAGGGGGTTAATTTCAGACATTCTTTGTGACATTAAAAGTATTCAATATGTTATTTACCATAAAATAGACAGCATTTTTTTTCTGGCACTTTCTTTTTTGGATACGTAATGAATGATGTCCTATTCATTGACATATCTCGGGACCCTAAGGTCCCGAACCTTCGGAAGACGTAAGTGGGGCCGATGTTAACTTGCAGAGGCCCCTAGATATTTTTAAGTATTGAGGTACCTATTGAAGCCTCAAAATAATGACAAAATAAATAACGAAAATAAATTAAAAGGCAAGTTAATAATTTAAAGCAATATAAAAAAATATAGGTATATTTTTTTGTTAGTACAATATTATTTTTATTTATACAGGATTAGTTTTTATCCAGTGCGCAAATTGTAAACATGAATTCAGCATATCATTCTAGTTCCCCCAGCGTAGTAAATTTTCGTCGGTTATACAAAATAAAAAAGCTGTTCCATACATTTTGACCCCGTAGGTATTGCATTTTTCTATGAAACAGCTGATTTTTTTTTTTGTAAAGCGAGATAAATTTCTGCGCAAGGGGTCCTAGAATGATATGCTGAATTCATAGTTACAATTTACACACTGGATAAAACTTATCCAGTATATATAATTATGACAAAATACTTACTTCTACTTATTGTGATAATCCTACCATGGATGTACCTTCCCCAAAGCAACGTTAATGCTAGTCCCTTTCTGATAGCATTTCTGTACATTATATGTGCACGCTACAGAAAATGAAGACTTTTCATTTAACAAACTTAAGTTTAAGGGCAATCACCGAATCCATTTTTGTATAATTTCTTTATAATTTTATTTATAATACCTAAGTGTATGTTCTTAACAAATTTATTTCAAAGAAAATATACAATTTATTGATATTTCTATTCTTTTTTTTTGTGAGTTTACAAAACATTTTCTCAGTCTTGATATTCTTTATGAAGGTGGAGGAAACCCACTTCAAATAAGATAATCGAATAAGATATTATAGTACTGTTGATGTTTTTGTCAGCATTCGAACTACCCACAATGATCGCGGCATAAAGATTCAATACGTATGAATTCTTTGTAGAGAAATAAATTACTCTCAATAGAACGTAACCTAGACGACACTAATCTTTATGGGACATAAAAAAATACATTATTACAACTATTTTTACTAACCTATTTCAAAATATGCTTCTAGAACTATTTATTTTCTGGAAATATCACAGTTTGGATCGCTGCGTTTACAAGAATCAATTTTTATATTACATAACTAGGGAGGTCTTTGCGTAACACACTATCAATAGCTTTCATTTTCACAATTCAACAACATTCATTGTTTTTTTACGTTATTGAGCAGACAATTTTTTCCAATATTGTGCAGCAATGGATAAGTATTATCCGTCAAAAAGATTCAGATTCTGTATGCTGACCGTACAGACGTTGTCCTGTTTCCTAGAACTCGATAGCAGCGTCACCTACCGGGTCCAATAGTGAATCTATACCATCCAGGATGCCACCCAAACGCATACAAAAAATTCATTCAAATCGGTCCAGCCGTTTAGGAGCAGTGTGACCAGATTCAGTATTTAAAATACTGAATCTGGTCACACAATCTGGTGTCGCAATCTGGTCATACCATCAATCAGAATCTATGATTGATAGTATGTTACGCAAGGAACTTAAATCCAACATGGAATGCGCACAGGCTGCCAATACGCGGTCCGAGCGAGATAGCTTCGCGAGAGCCCTCTGTCCCTTTCATTAGGGTGACCAAGCAATATGATGTAGGTAGATACTAATATAACAGGATATAATATATTAACCAATAATTTGATATAAAAAAATAATAATAGTTACGCTTTAAAGATGGATTAAAGTAAAACACAGTAAACAAACGCAACGCAACGCATAAACACTGCTATCGAGTATTATTGTATAACCTGAAATATCTGGTGCGCTGGGCAAATAACCATTTTGTTTAGTATTAGTTGTCGTAAACATCTAACAGACGTTTTTAGAAAAATGGTTATGACACTTTTTATTGGAAAAATGCGTCAAAATTTTGGACTTTACCCGTAAATAATCTTATAATTTCGTTCATTATGGGCACCCTACTTCAAGAAAGGGACACAGGGCTCTCGAAACGCTTTCTCTCTCGGACCGAATTTCTCTTTGGCCAAGTGATTGTCTGTAATAGAACTTAGTGTCATATACATAAGGTTTATTTTTATAATGGTATCAAATTGACAATGCACATTCCAGGGGTCGGGTATAAGTTCCTTGATGTTACGCAATTAAGGTGCTGTTAAAACTTTTTGACGTTGCTTTTGACGTTGACATTCAAGTGAGTCGCAAAGGTTCTAACTGGAGTGCCAATTATTACACACCGTGACATTTTAGTCGTCTTACAAAGGTTGTCCACTCAATGTATCCGACATAATATATACCTCTAAGCGTGATTAAAAAATGTTACCATTAATCAGATAATAGGTAATAAATAATGCATTAGAAGTATGAAACATCCTGTTAATAATGTTTACGTATTAGACGGTACCGAACATATCTATCCAGTGCACGAGTCGACTAAATCATTCCATCTCCATTTTCCATGAGACAAAATATCAATTTCAAACTACGTCATGCGTCATCATAATGAACAATATTTTTATTCTTTAGTTATCCAATGTTCTTTTTTTTTCTTATGCATGTGTAGTAGTCATTGGGTTACATGAAGTGGGCTGCCGTTGTAAGACGATCAAAATACCAGGGTGTATAGTCATTTGTATAGGAACTGTTTTCAGATAGCAATATTGAAAAGTATTCAAGCCAGCACCGAATAACACATTCTTAATACAATTGGGTGAGATATTGAGATAAAAAATATTTTCTCTGATTAGCCATAAAACCTTTCTTCGGATTGTGTTCCGTAAATAGAAGTGTTTTTATTTTGCAAAAATCGTACGGTTTGATCCGATTTGACTTACCAATAATTTAGTCAGTGAATTATTTTGTTGTGTACCAAAGGGCATAGTGACCTTAGTTTGAAACATAAACAAAACCGTGCCTTTTTCTTAATTGGAGCAAGAACACAAACATGTAGGTATACATTGACAATTACTTTGACTGTCTACCAGCAATTTGTGTTTGGCAGGGATATCGACGCGCAAACATTAATAACAATTTTCGTCAGTTACCAAAAAAAAAAAAACAGAATTTGAAATGTTTTAGTATCAAAAGTGCGACGGCGCGGTCACGGTCGTGGTCGTAATGTGTGAAACAGCTAATTATTTAACTGAAAAAATAAATCAACTCTAGGGTGTCCAGAATCATGTAACACGTTGCGCGCCGAAGTATGCCAGCCTGTATAAATGTATAACTACAGTTAAATACTATATTCTATTCGCGTTAAGAAAATAGTGACTCATCTTTGTCACTCAGCTTAGCCACGCCCCGGAACCAATCAGATCATAGTAAATTAGTTCGTACTGTCTGAAGGGCTTTGTTCAACTAGTCATTGTGAACACGGTTTTCTAATTTACTATGATCTAGTTGGTCAAGGGGCGTGGCTAAGCTGAGTGACAAAGATGAGTCACTATTTTCTTAACGCGAATAGATTATAGTGGTATTTTTTTAGCAACACATTGATAAAATGTTATTCTTGTCGATGTATAATGTTTAAATTTTTTTTAGGCTCCATGTCGGTATTTGTCCCACACATTTAAACCATTCTTCAGTGCAGTACCTACCTAACAGTACCAACAGTGAAGGTACCCTGCGAAATTCAATTTTTGTTTGTTATTTGCAATTTGCAGGTCTGTGTCCATTTGTTTAATGATCAAAATATAATTCGCATCCGTACTTTCGCCTTAAAAGAAAGGCCTTAAATCCCATCCAAAGTCTGTATAAATCCTAAAATCTGTGTTTTTTTGTCCATATTGTATCTGCGGGCCGAGCACGGCTTACGGTAATAGGCCTGAGTGACACATTTTTATCACAGTTTGGGAGCAAAAACCGAGATAAAATGCATGGCTCAAGACTGTCACAGAGGCGTTGCTCACCCAGCTTAGCCTCTATAACGTCCAGTATGGAGGGTGCGCTAAATTCAACACTAACCTGCAAATTGAAAAAAAAAAATTAGTAAATTTAAATTTCCGGGGTACCCTTTTTTTGGATGGGAAATCATCAAATGACTTCTCCCGCTCTGGGCGGAGCGGGAGGGCGTGTCAGACTTTTACTGACTAAAACCCACCCGTATTCCTTCAGTTGCCCGTGCGTCAGGATCACAGTATCTCTTTCGAACAATTTCGCGACCCTCGCTCTTTCCTATAAGTGACCCAAGTTTGACGTTTGACAGTGTTATACTGCTTTTCTACCGGAGATATGCTATGCAGCTATGTTGCAAAAATGAAAGCTGAGCTACGAAACTATGTGATCGTTTCTACTAATGCTAAGCTGTGTAGCGAAGCGAGTACAATGTGCTATGAAGATGCGCCGTCTTGAGGAATACGCAGGTCGATCTATGCGACACATCGATAGTAGGCAAGGCACGTGAAGCGGCGTTCATAGCTCCCATCCATAGCACATGTCCTTTTATATTAAAAAAATATCTTAGAACCGGTTTTCACTGCTATGCGTACCAATGAATATGATTGATGCATACCAAACTCATACACAGCGACGTAACATAACACATCTCTGATGGAAAAACAGCTTTATGCTGGTCAGTCGAAGCTAAAAAGACTTAGGACACATTTTATAGTGAGTACTACACATAAAGAGAATTCAAGTATTGTATATTTAAGACTACAGCAATTTTTGTTCCATAGTTCGAGATGGTAAAATACCAATGTACTGATGGTACTTTAAAAAAATTGCTGGCCACCCTTGTGTTAATAAATAGCGTGAAGATGTAAGTTCCTATTTCATTAGCCGACTCGAATAATATATGGATCGAACGTAAGATTTTATTAATAAAACCCTATTTAGAAAACATCACTTTTCCAAACACCCCTACGATTAATTCAATTTGATTTGTAAGTTGTAAAATTAAAAGTAAATATCACGACTTTCCTTTGTAGTTAAAGTAATCGAAAGTGACTCAGATATATGCGAGATGCAACACGGCGAATGATATGCGTATATTCCGTATTTAAACCCAACATTCTAGCAGAACGTACCTACAGATGCCAGCATATCGAGCTACTACAATCTGTCAAATTTCTTTAATAGACTTTCAACTTTATCGCTACAGCATTAGGTTCAAGGTTGATTGGGAGAATTTGTTCCATAACAATTTGTTTTCGGGTACCTTGATGTGCTAGCGTCTGTACATATTTTTAGAATAGAGGATTAAAGAACACAACGGCGTCGGTAACACATACTATAAGAGCTAAATTGGTGAAGAAAATAACTTATATCGTTATTAAAGTTTTATAAGGCAACCGACAATACAAATAAGCCATTATCTTAAAAGAGAAGTTATAGCCAAGGCTTGGAACCGGTACCAAAAGTACAGGTTCTGTATCAAATCAAATCAAAATATTTTTATTTTTATACTTGTGAAACGTTAGAAGCTAGGTGCACGGTTCCAAATTATCGGTACTTAGCAGTTCTTGCCATATCATAAATGATTAAATGACCTAATTTTGAGTCGCCACCAAACAAATACAAAGGCGCCAAGTACAGTTAGTAAGCACGAAACGGTATATGATATTTTTAATCCCTGAAATCGGTGAAAAACAGTTAATTTTAAAATCAACCCGTATTGTCCTATTGGGGGATGATTTCACACAAACGCTGAAACATAGTTCTTTATTTCTGACCAAAAGCGTACATTTGAATTATTATGCACCTAAAATGCTGGAACAAATTACACCCCTCATTTCACTCTGTTTAAGATCATTTTGGGACAAGAATTAGCCTATATCATGCCATCTCTCTCCTTGCCAAATTTTATCCAAATCTGTTTAATGGTTTAGGCGTGAAAAGCTAACATACAGAGTTATTTTCGTATCTATAATATTAGTATGGATAGTTCTTAATAGTTAAGAAACCTATGTGGCTCAGGCTCAAGAAAAAGAAAGAAACTATGTGAAATTGCGGTAGACATGACGCAGAGAAAGAGCACAAACACAAAAAATAACCAGTTGGGTGTGTCACATCCACATAAAATGGCCATCGCTCAGCATAATGCTACGGGCCTCATTTTACAGCGATAGTTGCCGATGACGTGTTGACGTCAACCGGTGCCGTCTTAAATACTCTATATACGCATGTCATCCGTTTGTCGGTTTACCAATAAGATTATTATCTGTAATCAGAGGGACAATTCTGGTAATTTGAAGAACAAGTCTCAATCTGTCAAAAATACCGCGATTTTCAATACATTTTTGACAAGTTTCTAACATTTGAATGTTGCGGAGGTGACACTGCGATAGAAACTTTGAACGTTTTTAATTACGAGAATTGGCCTGTTTGCGTCTACGTTTTAATCAAGGACCAAAGTAACAGTCGCTAGACTACGATTAATTAGTTGTGGACTATTAACACATAAGGAAAGCGTGTAGTGCACCAGTTTTTGAAGGTTATAGTATGAATTCTCAAGAGAATTAAGCCAGTTTGCGATCATTTTCTACATCATCTTAATTTCTTTTGGGTTACATATTGGGCTAAGAGAGCCAACGAAATTCAATATTTCTTATGTTTTTTACAATTTGAATGTTTGTGTCAGATTGTGTTTGTATGTTGATCAAAATGTGATCACTACTATAGCAAATATGTATATAATAATAGAATTATAATCATTCGTATCATCAATACAACTATCTAAATCAGAACCAAATGTCATGACGTCATGACAGAGTTATTCATTAAGGTATTTTGAAGTTTTATAGATTCGTGTATAGACACCTAAAATATAATGTTGTAGATATTTTCTATGTGCAATCACAAGTATTTTGTATCGTTACTTAATAGACTAAATTGTGCCCTGAGCGCTTATGAAGTTGCATTTAGGTGCAATGTATCTTGGTTTAATGAGTGACTTTTCGACACCTTTGTGTAAATTACAGATTTTAAATGAACCCCTAAGTTAAGAAACACAATAAGTGAAAACGACGTTGTATAGATTAGTTATTAGAATGACACGAATGGTTTTTGTGACCAAGAAAAGGCGACTATTCAGAGTGGATCTTTACTTCGGGGCATCTCAACTCATTCAAATTTTTGGCGTTATTCTTAAAATTTCATTCTTTAGTAATGAATGGTGGGTGTAAATTTAGTGTAATGCTAATAAATTACTGTACCTACCAAGTTGCAATAATAGATACAATAACTATTTATAATTAGTTTAAGCATTTTGTTGCTAAGATAGGGCCTTTCATTACGTCACCACTTATTTTGTAGATGAACTGCAAACCGACTTAGATGTTGGTTTTGCATTATGAACCTTATCTTGTACATAATAAAATGATAATGAATATTTTTTTGTTTGATTGAAAACCTCTTCCTGATTAATCAGCCTATAATGTTCCCACTGCTGGGATACAGGCCAAGGAGTGGGCTACAATTTACCTCGCGGGCCCAGTGCGTTTTGATAGATGTCACATGTCTTCGAATGTTTGATTCTAGGACATGCCGGTTTGCTCACTATGTTTTGCTTTACCGTTTTGAGAGCAGTGGTGTTGAAATTATTTACAAAAATGAATGCGCCTGTCTGGGTTCGAACTAGCAACCTACAACTCGTAAGTCAAGTCGATAGCACGACGCTCCCACTGTTCTCGATCTCTTCCTACATGTCTCTAACCCTTTTTTTTTTTTTTCAGGATAGTATTTCATCATATGACTTCTCCCGCTGTGGGCGGAGCGGGAGGGCGTGTCAGACTTGTACTGACTAAAACCCACCCGTGTTCCATCAGTTGCCCATGTGCCACGGTCACGGTATCTCTTTCGAACAATCACGCGACCCCGGCAGGCATCGGTCCTAGTAGACCCCTACACTGCTGCTGACATCTCTTTCGAGGCGCGCGTGGACAACTACGCGCCGTCGACCCGAGCTTGGTCCTTACCGGGCGGCGAGCTACCCATTGCTCGCCACCCGCAAGCTCGCGCCTACGGTGGCCGGGAGTCCGCTATTGACTCCAGACGCCCGGGGCGTCTCCTCCTGCGGCGGCTAGGGATGTGAGGGCGCAGAGACTGCCACTCCCTCACGCGCCCCGCCTCCTCCTTCGCGAGCATTACTGCTTCGCAGAAGGAGGTGACGGCTTCCCATTCCCTCTCGCTCCGTACCATGGCTTGCACCAGGGCCGGACGCGAGAGGTCGCCGCTGCCGATCGCCTCCACGAGGACACGGCGGTGCTCCGCCCAGGCAGGGCACACCTCCACCGTATGCTCCACCGTGTCCTCCAGACGATCCTCGCGATGGAAACACCCGGACGTTTCCTCCCGCTTTATCCTGAACAGGAACCCACCGAAGCACCCATGCCCGGTGAGAACCTGCGTCAGGCGGAAGGTGAGGACGCCGTGGCGCCTCTCTATCCACTCCTCAAAGAGGGGACTTACCGCAGCAATTGTGGCGTGCCCAGCACTGGGTTGCGACAACCGTACCCGCCATGTCGCCATGAGATCACACCGGAGCTCTGTCCGCCGTGCCGCGATTATGTCTCTAACCCTTGATGATTCTGTGACCAACTCATTACCACAAGGTGCCCTACAAAAATTACTTTAGGTATACAAGAAGACACGACTTGATCGGGTCACAGTCGAGAGGCTTCTCTGGAACCCTTAAACGTCACCCTTCTCCATAATTTCTCTAAAATCATATAAAAAATAGCATAGGTGGACTTGGTACATACAATTTATAAAAAGAACGTGCGGTGTCTTTCACCCAACAATAGCATTCAGTGTTTCTTCCCAGGCTTAAACGATGGTAGAAAGAAATTGTCGGTACAAGATAAACACGGACTTCGATTCAAACATAAATACCAAGAAGTAAGTATCTATTTTACATAGCTATTTATCTACACAAGTCAAGACCTACCAGAATTGGAGCCGCCAGTAAACCGCAGAATAATATACCATCCGGAAACATTGGTCGTGAATATACTTCTAAACACTGAGAGCTCACACGACTCCCCAGAGCCCTAATTTGAATGAAAAATGTAAGTATATAAGCAATATGTTCCCGACCCTGACGGGACACTGAACCAACCAAATGTTGTGGGCGAAAATAACGTAAATTTTTAGGCAACGATCTACGACAGTGATTAAATAAATAAACAAACACGGGCGTTTAATAAAACATGCATAATGTTTTACTACACGGAAGTGTAGCAGCTGAGACAACATTATAATTTTAATGCTATATAGCAAATAACATGTGATTTTACGCATGAAATTAATCTATACTTAATATTATAAAGCTGAAGAGTTTGTTTCTTTGGTTGAACGCGGTAATCTCAGGAACTACTGGTTCGAATTGAAAAAATATTTTTGCATTGGGTAGCCTATTTATTGACGAATTCTATAGGCTATATAACATCACGCTAAGATCAAAAGGAGCGGAGCAACAACGAAAAATGGACGAAAACTGGCAGGCAATTCGATACGACGACGAAAAGTGGAGCAACAATTTGACGCAGACGAAGTCGCGGGCAGAAGCTAGTTTATTATATAGATATTTTTTTTTAGCTATAGACTGCGTCGTAGGTCCAGTGGTCCCAAGCGCGTGTGGTCCTAGACTGTGCAAAATGTTATTGTGACATTTTCAGCAGCAGACCGACGTCCGCATTTTGAATAAGACCTGGGGGAAAAGCACCGATTGTTGTTTAAAAAAAAAAACCGGCCAAGTGCGAGTCGGACTCGCGCACCGAGGGTTCCGTACAAACCTGTAGGTATTCTCGGTTTAAAAATATATATTTTTTAATTTTTATATTTCAGTTGATTGAATGTAAGGTAAATTGCGGTTTACGATTTATGACGTTTTAAAAAAAAACTACTCACTCGATCTCGTTCAAACCAATTTTCGGTGGTAGTTTATATGGTAATGTACATCATATATTTTTTTTAGTTTTATCATTCTCTTATTTTAGAAGTTACGGGGGGGGGGGGGACACATTTTACCACTTTGGAAGTGTCTCTCGCGCAAACTATTCAGTTTAGAAAAAAAATATATTAGAAACCTCATTACCATTTTTGAAGACCTATTCATAGATACCCCACACGTATGGGTTAGATGAAAAAAACCATTTTTGAGTTTCAGTTCTATGTATGGGGAACCCCACGATTTATTGTTTTTTTTCTATTTTTGTATGAAAATCTTAATGCGGTTCACAGAATACATCTACTTACCAAGTTTCAACAGCATAGCTCTTGTAGTTTTGGAGAAAAGTGGCTGTGACATACGGACAGACAGACAGACAGACTGACAGACATGACGAATCTATAAGGGTTCCATTTTTTGCCATTTGGCAACGGAACCCTAAAAAGTGAACAATGGCTCAGATCTTAAAACTTGGCATATTCACCACCTACATTTTATATTCTATAAGAAACCAGTAACTATTTATCGCATTACAAGTACTTTTTTTAAATTATATTAATTTTACAAAAATCGGTAGAAATTCTGGTTTTTAAAAAGGTTGCCCTTAAGCGGATATCCGAAAATAGGGCCCAATTACTATATCTGGTATTAGGCGACAACTTTTTAAAATAAAACAAGGTGCTTAATGTTTTACATTGTATTCATATATTTACAATCATCTGTTTTATTATTTACTATATGTGCCCGCGACTTCGTTCGCGTAGATGTCGGAAAACAGCATTGTGCCTCTTATAGCAGATGTAACACCTCCTCTGTTGATCTTTTGACCAGGCGTGGTGACTTTTTCAAGTAAAAAGCTGCCACAAAATTTTTATTTGTTAGGATAACGCTTCTCTATATACCTAATATATTATTTAATAATCAAACGAACTTACCTGAAGTGAAGTTCGATTTTAATTATCCTGTCTTCGTCGAAGAGATTTAAATATTCACCTGTAGTAGTCCCGCTATGCTTCGACTCACTCGCACATAGTTTAGCGCCATAAGAAAGAAAGAGATAGCACTATTTCCACAGGCGCCCGATCATACCACTACAGCAGTGGTTCCTAACCTTTTCGATCTTGTCACCCCTATGACTTAGCTAGAGAATCTGATTTACCCCTCCCGCTCTCCCTCATGTTACCAATGAACACCAAACAAAACAACACACATAATTACAAATTGACTTTATTAGACATACTTATAAAAATTGTACAAAAATATTGAGTAAGTTCTTACAATCACATTATGTAATTATCTAAATAATCTTTACAGACTTTACTAAACCTAACTTGCAAATACAATTACCAATTACCTTATGGTACATACAATTCGTGTAAATCATATGTCCGTACGTTTCACGCGCTTTATTAGAAACGCGGCTCCGACTTGTTATTTGATTACACAGTTAGGGCATGAAATGCACTGGTGAGCTAGATTTGGCCTTATTGGTCTAATCTTTGTTATATATTACCAGCTCATTGCCCCCGCAGAATACCAGTTTTACCCCCGCAGGGGTAATTACCCCTAGGTTAGGAACCGTGGCACTACAGCATTCGTCATTCAGTTCAGAGTACCGGTCTACCGGACGAACTATAACATTGTTTAGGGAAATGGAAGGTTCACCTGAATGTCAGGGTAGGGAGGGACCTTAAATCTCTTCGACGAAGACAGGATAATTAAAATCGAACTTCACTTCAGGTAAGTTCGTTTGATTATTAAATTATCCTGTCTTCGTCTTTCGAGATTTAAATATTCACCTGTAGATGTTTAGAGATAGACATTCGCAATGTTATAGGTAGGACTAAATTGAAAAATGTATTCCATAAGTAAATAATACATGTATTCTTATTTCAATTAATAAACATAAAAAAAGATAACTTAATGATTATAACTAAAGAAATAAACAAGACTTCCTTACTGATTAGTAAGTACAGCGTTTGCAAATTCACAATTTGTTTGAGCGATTGGCCGATTATAAAAATTAGCAAAGGTAGCAGATTGATCTGACCACCCAGTGGTTCTCCTAATGACATCAAAACTGATTCCTGCTTGATGTGCAGCAGACGATGATGCATGCCGAGTGCTATGGGCACTGAATATTTCAGTGTTGATCCCACTAGCAGCCAAACCCTGCTTTATCCATCGTCCTATAGTTTGTGAAGAGGCTGCGTGATGAGGTTTTTTAAAAGTTAGAATCAATTTATTATCTACAGTACTTCTTTTGGTGGATGTAACATTCATGTAAGCTATTAAAGTCTCTGCAGGGCAGATTGCAGGACGCTGTCGGATCAAAGGCAGGTCAAGAATTGGTTGCGATTTACCTATACCAGATGTCTTAATTAAGTCAGTAATGGTAATTAAAACTTTGTGTTGATTGATCATAATATTGGGCAACCAGAGCGTCTGACATCTTTGGCCTGTTGACAAAGCCAATAATACAACCAATTTTTTGCTCAATTGCTCCAAACATAAATTATCGTTGGGGTATAAGTCACCAAAATAATTAAGGACGATATTGGGGTTCCATGTACAAATATACTTTGGGAAGGAAGGCTTCAACTTAAATATCGCCCTAAAGAATTTTTTGACACGTTCGTCTTGGTCCACATTATTTCCGGAAATAATTTATAAAGCCTAACGGTGATTGTTTATTGTTCCATACGTGGAACCATTTGTGAAACATTGAGACAAAAAGTCCAGAAGATCGTGTACTTCTATCTGAAACGGATCTAATCCTTTATCGTGACAGTATAACCACCACTGTTTAAAGCTAGAAGTATATTGTGATTTAGTGTTCCCAGAAATAGATGACGTCATTAAAGTCAGTGCTGACTGAAGAACCTGCAATCGCGCGAAGGCTTCCCGGATAATATAGTCGCCGCCAGGGAAAGGTGGCGGTGCAGAGGATGAGTTTCCCTGAAATGAGATGATAATAGAAATTTATCCGGAGTAAATATCAATATTTCACTTACAGCAAGAGATCTGAATACTGGGAACCACGCTTGAGACGGCGCGTATTTCCATTTTGTACATTGCCAAAACGCAACCATAGGAATCTGCTCGCTTGTACTTTGTAATGCAATTTTTATATTTGTGATTACAATGTATACACGAATTTTGCATACAACTTGTATATAGTTTGTAACGTAGACGCGCACGTGCATCTTTCCAATTTATACAAGGCCATAATGCCACCATAGGAATTTGGTAGGACTTCTGATTGCCGGGCTTTGATTTAAGGGGTGGTAGGGGGAGGGACGGGGCGGGTTAAGAGCCCCTCCTGTGAAGGGGTAAGGCCCCCTATTCAGACATACTTTTTAATATTCTAACCTAACTTTCGAATTTTCGTGTATCAACATCGATTTAAAGGCCGGAAGAGGTGTCGGGTTGACGAATAAAATGAAGGGGAAGTAGCAACGGTCGACAGGACACTTCGCTGACAGGGTTCTTCAACAGAATCAAGGCGTTTCCATAGGAGGTCACAGTTTTAACCTAATCTAACCTCCCCAAACCATGTCGTTTCCACCACTCGCCGAGAACGTCCTCGCGCGCGCGGACGTTCTAAGCGGTCGAGCGCCCCATGCCGTCATCGATGTAAAGGCTATTTTCTAACAAACTACTACGGTTATAGCAAATTAAAAAATAACTGTATAGAGCTGACATTATAGAAATCAAAATATGTGAAAACTAAATTATAACTCTTATCGTAAAATAAACAAAAAAAAAATTGAACTTTACAATAAGGGTGAAATTTGAGTAAAATATTTGTTAATTACAAGTTTTTACGAAACATTTCGTAACATATCTCAATGTTATTTATTTATTAATAAACTAGATTAAATAAGCTTTTTTTTGATACCAATATGTCATTACTTAGAATAAACAGTGTAGCACAATAATTCAAAACAAACTACCCATTCCTGTATCAATTTGATATCGCCTCGGATGACGAAATCATGGCAAGATACAAAAATGTGTAATTCAACATAATTCCTTTCGTTTACGTCCACATAGATATTAATAATAACCTGTTTTCCAATTACAAGAAGTATTTTACTAAAATATATAACATATCATACAAAAACTTAACGAAAAAAAGGAAAAACCACCACACAACGGCAAAGATTTTGCTTGTCGACTTTAACTCATTTAAAAACATCCTATCAGACTGTGGAAGCTTAGAATTTGTATATATTCTGAAAGAATGAATCGTCAGAATTATTTTAATATATAACACGAATGCAATCATACAATAAATACATTATTACTCACATTTTAAAGGCAGCGCTCACAGACACTTCGAAACAATTCAACGCACTTGACATAAAGTTTGTAAACAATTTTTTTTTTAAATCTTGCTGTCGCTTGGCGTGCTGTTTTAGCGACCAAGACGCGTTGTTTAATAAAGAACCATCTAGCGGAACACTCGTGAACCTCTTGAACGTTGTCACAGATAAAACACGTTTAAAGTGGGTGAGGCATCTGGGCTGCTATAGTCGCACTAACGTTAAACGCCAAAAAAAATTGGGCGACCATAGTCGCCTGGACGTTTCAGTGGTAGGATTAGTTTGCATGCGGACTAGCACTGTATATTATGGAACAATTTAGTTACTTTGGCCACTACAAAGTATACACGAGTATTTGCGTACTACTCTTGTATAGATTGGAAGACCTTGATTAAAGTGATTTCCAATCTATACGCGACTAGTTTCATACCCTTGCGTTCTAGCCTTGTACAAAGTGGAAATACGCTGAGACGGCCAATGAGGCACTACAAGTATCCCGGTTGCTTCATCAATAGCAATTTTTTGCAGAACCTTTAAAATGAGTGAAAATGGTGGAAACGCATAATAGTTATTTGTTATACAAGAGTGCAAAGTTGCTTTTTAACCGCGTGCTCAATTTTGATGACCGAGCAAGCGAAGGATTCTAAAATTGAATCACGAGCGCAGCGAGTGATTCAAAAATTAGAATCCTGAGCATTAGCGAGGGAATCAAAAGAGCTCGAGGTGAAAAATCTTTGCACTCGAGTGCAACATGTAACTTTTCATCCCACCTCAGCGAGGAAATGACTAAATGCAAAAAAAGCATTTACAATCACAAGATACTTTTATTTCAGTTTAGGTATTAATATTTATTAGGTACTACATTATGATAGGTAAGTATTACAGAATTATCTTTAAATTATTTCAAATAATACTTAGGTATAAGTAATTAAGAAAAATGTAAAGTAAAGTTGCTACAACTGCCGAAGTAGAGTGTAATATTTTTGTTAGTGACGTGAAAATAAAATGGGGCGCGCAAAGTAAATTAAAAAAAAGTACACCAATAAGGTTCCGAGTTTGAGTTTTTAACAAATTAGAAAAAGGTTGTATGATAAATTCGGCACCATGGAGGTAGAAGTAAATAGGTTTAATGATGTTTTGAATTTACAAACTTAGTGCACACGATGTTCTAAATTCAATTTACAATTTACTTTTTTCAATTCCTCTAGAGAATAAAAACGGCTTTTCCACTCAGATATTGAAGATTAAAAATACTCTTTCCGAGATGGTGGGATGAAAAAGAACATATCCCATTTAATAGTAAAAGCGTTCACGTTGTAAGCATAGGGATCGCGCTTCCATGATATATATTTTTTACATTTAGAATTTGTTCTCGATGCAAAAATGTCCATCTGAGGTTCACAATTTTGAAACAATAGTAGGTATCAAATGCTGTAGAGTGCAATTCCCATTCAATATCTATGTTTCTTGATTCTGTGTCTGCTTCAATATTCTGAGATGACGCTATGTAGGACGCAAAAAGGAATATCTAGCGTTCTTCGCACCACGTCCATATTCTACGGGCAATTTCATTGAGATGTGGGTATTGCACTCCACCCATTCTAATTATGTAAGCATTTGCCTTAGTATTGTCAATGCGTAGGAGTATGTGACAATTAGTGACCTTGTTCGCGAAAGATTTAAGTCCAAAATAGGCTGCAAGTAGTTCCAAATAGTTAATATGACGAGAACGCTCGTCTTTCGTCCACGAACCGCCTATACTTTCTCCCCCAGACGCTGCACCCCAGCCGATACTAGATGCGTCACTAAAGATCTCTAATGCAAACGACATTGGTCTGATGGGGTTATTCGTGTCTAAAATTGAAGATTTCCACCAAGTCAAATCAACACGTAAACTATTTGAAACAGTTATCATCTTGTCATAATCATTATTATCCAATAAGGCTCGCTCTAAAGATTTTGTATACAACCACCCGTACGCGACGGCCGGGTATGCAGCTGTCAGGGTACCTAGGTAGCGAGCAAAAGCACAAATAGTGATTCTCGTCGTTACTAGCATATTTTCGGTACGTGACAGGATGTCGCGTCTTTTCTTTATAGGGAGTTCTAGGGTCATCTTTATTGAGTTTAAAATAAAACCTAAAAACTGACAACATTGGCTTGGTACCAGTGAACTCTTCTCATAGTTTATTATAAATCCTAAGTTCACTAGGCACTTAATGCTTTCATTAATGTTATTTAAGCATTCTTCATAATTGTTTCGAAATAACAACTGTCATGTAAGTAGAATACTGATTTATAATCTCGAGATCGCAAAAAGGTAGAAACTGGTTTCATAAGTTTTGTAAAAGCATGAGGAGCTGAGCTCAATCCAAAAGGTAAAACCAAAAATTCGTACAGAATATTATCAAAATACAATCTCAAAAACTTCACATGATCTTTGTGGATAGGTATAAAAAAATATGCTTCTTTTAACCTCTAAGTCCCTGAGATACCACATTTGGTATAGACACAATCGTTTTTTAATTGTTTCTGTAATAACGGTAATTGACTGGTTAAGTCCAAGTTAACCATAAAGCAGCTAGGTGTCGTTAATTTGACAGCTGTCCTAACATCTTCCATCTATTTTAAGATGGAAGATGTTAGGTTAACTGCGACAAAATTTTCATCCCACCATCTCGGAAAGAGTATTTTTAATCTTCAATATCTGAGTGAAAAAGCCGTTTTTATTCTCTAGAGGATAAAGTAAATTGAATTTAGAACATCGTGTGCACTAAGTTTGTGAATTAAAAAAAACATTAAACCTATTTACTGCTACCTCTATGGTGCCGAATATATCATACAACTTTTTTTTTAATTTGTTAAAAACTCAGACTCGGAACCTTCTTGGTGTTCTTTTTTCAATTTGCTTTGTACACGGTTCTTTACGCGGCATTTTTTCACGTCATTGTTAAACCTTATATTAAAAACAAGAAACTTGAAAACAAGTGAAAAAACTAAAATGAGTGATTCTAGCGACGAGGAAGTTTGCTTGACGCCAACAGAATTGACTAAAACTGTTAATAATAATGCGCAAATGAGCTTTCTCCCTCAACAATCACGCGAGAAGTATTTAACCCTTAAACGGGCACACTGTTTTTCTTACATTGTTTTTTGTTTAAGTTCTGATTATATGGCCATAAATGGGACGGAAAAGAAAAATATTTTGTAAATTTGAAAAAGTTTATTTATTTTCATGGGTTTTTCATATGTCACTTATAAATGACAGTGCCCATTAATCTATAAGCTATGGGTTATCGACACCAGTCACACAGGACGGACATTGCCCATTGAACTTATAAAAACGTTCTTACAAAACCAATAATTAGAATAACAAATACTTTACTTAATCACTAGTCCTAAGATCTTGTTATTATTTAGAAACCATGAACTTTAATGAGTACATATAAATACAAAATTCTTAAAATAAATAAACAACAAAACATTTTTTTTCCTTATAAAGTATTTAAAATATCATAAAACATTCTTTACTTTTCCTTGTGGAATGAAAGGTATATTACCTTAGGGATATAGGGATTTTTTTTAAATCTTCTCTCATTATCATACACTACTTCGTATGCTGCTCGTGCTCTGCCTTTATTCTTCATAAGTTTGACACTGCTCAGACAAAAATTTTATAGTCGGTCTGTAAGTATTTAATATAGGACAATATTCCCCATTCATTCCGCAAATAGTCCAACGAAGTAAACAAGTTGTTGAATTACACTGTAGAGTGGAGTTAGATACAGTTTTACACAATCTTACGACTATGTTATCCCCAGCACCGAGATAATTTTCTTCTCAATAAGTGAATTGTATATTTCAAAATGTATTTGAACCATGCATTGCGCGTCGTATGCAAAAATCTTGACTATTCCCGAACCTCCAGCTCGAACCAGAAAATAGCCCTACTTATGTGGTTTCTGTGTAGACTTTCAATTTCTTTTTTTTTATACATATACTCGTAGACCTACCAATTTGTTGTCGATGTCGACGACAGTGTTTCCGGTATGCAGCATGATGGTAGATTTGAAGGAACAGCTACGAGGGGGACGATTCTGTAGTTAGTGACTATGACAACGTGGTGTGATTTACATAGATGTCATTGATACCTTAATTCGGCCTAGAATTTCCTCGTTCTTAATTTAGAATATCATAGTCACTAAGGTAATCTGTAGAAGGGGCAGACCCAAAAAGTGCAGGTTTGACGTCGTAGCGGATGACATGCGTACCAACAAACTCACCATAAGGGATGCACAGGACCGTCCGAAGTGGAGAGCTAAAAGCAAGAAAGCGGACCCCGGGCTCTGAAAGGATGCAACCGGGATAACGCAAGGATGATGATGAGTCACTAAGGTAATCTAGTGAGGCGTAAATGGCAGGAGAAACATGTCATATGGGTGATGAAGTTGGTGACGAGGACTATATGCATAGAAAAAAAACTCATGTGCCTATTCTTCTTTCCTCAGCCTTATCAGATTCCAAATCTAAATCTTCAGAGTTCAAAGGACCTCATTTAAAGAAAAATCTCTTGTTACCTACAAGAGCAAGAATTCTCTTGGATGATTAAGGATTTTCCCTTTTCCCGCCATATCACTGTAACAAAGGACAGTAAAATAAAAGGGCAATAAATAAAATCAATACGTAACAAATTTAATTATTCCAATTCTGGGCATTGTCCCTTATAAATAACAAATATTAAGAGAACAACTTTTAAGGGAGTACAGGCATTGTCCTTTTTAAGTGACGAATAATAAAATCACTACTTTGAGAGGATTACAGGCAATGGCCGTTCTAAGTGACACTTCGATTTCTTAACGTATCAAGACGAAAAAGTAAGTTTTTTCTGCACAGTTACTACTTTACGCTATCATTTAACTATTAATGCATCTTATAAACAAATAAACATAACATAAAACAAAGTTATACTTACTTTACCAATTATTTTTATGAAGAGCACAACACGTTACGGTTGTTGCAATTTTTCGAAGGACCAGTGCTCGACACACGTCTAGTGCGCGTTCGCTCTCACTGCATAGGTTAGAAAAACATAGCCTAGTTAACGATAAGCATCTCACAAATCACGTGAGATTTCGTTCAAATAACAGTTATGTGCGTTTTGGTAATATGTCCTTTTAAACGGACAGAAAACAGTACTATATGTTCAACACGTGGCGACTAGCAAAAGGAGCCAAAACTTTCTCAGAAAACGTTTTGCTGGCATATTTTATAGAATTATCCGAGAACAAGAAAGCAAGCACTCTATGGAGTACGTATTCGATACTAAAAGCAACAATAAAGATGAAAAAAGACAAACATATCGATACCTATCCTAAATTAGTGGCATTTTTAAAAAGAGCCTCATCTGGTCATCAACCAAAAAAATCGAAGGTTTTCACAATATCTGATATTGAAAAGTTTCTTAACGAAGCACCCGATTCCGTATATTTGGCGGCAAAAGTAAGTCAGTTGCACATTCAGTATCTACTTAAGTATATTAATCTCAATTAAATAGTATACTTAGTAGATGTTGATAGGCATAATTATGCGTTCATATCAATTTTATTCATTTATCTACTAGGTACAATACTCTTTACGTTACAGGTTGTTCTTATTATTGGAATAAACGGAGCATGTCGAACTAATGAACTAACACAACTTAATGTCAAAAACATTGAGAAACATTCAGATGACTTACTATTAATTAATTCACCTAATACAAAGACAAAAAGAGACCGCAACTTCGTCATTCGCAAGGAATACGTAACGATTGTTGAGAAATATCAAGCCTTACGCCCGCCTAACACTCCAATCAATCGATTTTTTCTACAGTATCGCAATGGAAAGTGTGTTAGACAGCCTATGGGTACTAATAAAATTGGCAGTATCCCACGAGAAATAGCAACATTTCTTGAACTTCCAGAACCCCTGTTGTACACGGGTCATTGTTTCCGACGAACTTCAGCCACACTTTTGACTGATTCCGGAGCTGATCTCCTGTCCCTTAAGCGCCACGGAGGCTGGAAGTCCAATGTAGTTGTAGAGGGATACATAGAGGATTCCATCCAAAATAAGTCTAAAATATGTGAAGGCATCGTAGGAGCCATTACACTGAAAGAGCCTCAATCGGATCCTTGGACTGGCCCTTCTACATCAAAAATAAACACCTAACCATCTCCCTCTCTCTCCAACATTCACGCCAAGGGAATCCGATGAATCGGTACAACTATTAACTATGACAGATAGTTTAACGAAAAACAGTAAACAAGTGACTAACACCAATATTACAGTACCAAACAAAAATATTACACTCAATTTAAATAACTGTAGCAACGTTACTTTAAAATTTTCTTAATTATACCTTAGTATAATTTTGTTATAATTTAAAGATTATTCTGTAATACTTACCTGTCATAATGTAGTAATTAATACCTAAACTGAAATAAAAGTGTACCTATCTTGTGATTGTAAAGGTTTTTTTTTGCATTTAGTCATTTCCTCGCTGAAGTGGAATGAAAAGTTACGTGTTGCACTCGAGTGCAAAGATTTTTCACCTCGTGCTCTTTTGATTCCCTCGCTAACGCTCAGGATTCTAATTTTGAATCACTCGCTGCGCTCGTGATTCAATTTTAGAATCCTTCGCTTGCTCGGTCATCAAAATTGAACACGCGGTTAAAAAGCAACTTTGCACTCTTGTATAACAAATAACTATTAATTTCTTTAAATTTAGAATTAAACGTTTCTCACCATTACTTTTAGGAATTATAAAAATACTAGAAACAAACTGATCACGGGTAGGATTACATTTACGTATGACATTTGCTTGCAACAAACAATTCAATTCTTGTTTAATATGAAACCTGTCTTCTTTCGAGAAAGATGATTTTGGAATCATACCCCGATGTTGTACAGGATGCTTAAGAAAGGGAATTCTATAACCAGAAATGGTCTCAAGGATCGTTTTGTCCTCAGTAATCTTTTTCCAAACTTCATTAAGCGACCTTAAGCGACTAGCATGAGAGTATACCTGAGAAGTTACTCCTTCGCGCTCGTTGTGGGGGCCGCTCTCGCTAGCTTGTGGCGTGATGCAGGGTGCTGGTGAGGGGACGATGCCCGTGGAGCCCGGCTCATCGCCGGCGCTTGCATTGTCCCGCGGCGGCGGTAGTTCGATCCTGGCCTGGTCCCGCCGTCGCGCCTCGACTGCCCACGAACGGAGCAGTGATAAGAGTGGCGTGACGGCGGGCCTTTGTAGTTTAAATTGCTCGTTTCATCTGGAGACTGGATCAGCTTGCCTGTTTTCTGTATTCCACGCGAAGATTTAATAAATTCTCCTAATTTCTCTCCAAAAAGAAGACTGTCTCTCTTTCTATCCTTAAAAGGGTCTAAAAAGGTCTTGTCAACTATTGGAGTGACAAGAGATCTTCTAGTCTCAGTCTCCAAGTAATGAAAATCCGACAACAGCTTAGTCGCGTCTGTAAGAAGACGAAGGATGTCGGTAGTGTCACTGGATTTGGTCAATATACTTGAAATCGTCCTTCGTAAGATAGCCAGGACGCATCCCACATGCGATTGCTTCTTCTGAATCCTTACATCACGATTTTTTGCGGACTCATTTAGCATTGCAGCTATTTCAGGATTAAGCACTGGAGCTCTCATTAAGGGACAGTTTTTTGGAAGTAGGTATTTCTTTATTAGTTCCTCTCGTGTTTCTTTTTTAAGGCCATCTTTAAGGATAGGATCCCATCGCTTTGATAAATCAGCTACAATATCTGGACCCTAATCGGTGGTTTCACCTTCAAAATCATCAGTGCCCTTAAGAGCTCGGGATCTGCAATAGGAGGAATATTATCGCCATTCGTATTAGCGTCATTGGCCAGGGCTGTCACACCCTGGGGATCAGCTGGCTGTGATGCACTTCTTCCCGTTGTAGAAAGTTCGGGCTGCACGGATGACCCAGAAGGCGCAGAGGTGCCTGGCTCATCCACTGGCCCCGCTGAGTGAGCGGATATGCCATCCGTCGCGGCAGCCGTCGGCGTAGGCGAGCGGTCAGGAGACGAAGGCCTAGATGCACCGCTGTCGGATTCCAGATATTCTGGAACGATGTTTTTTGGTTAATATGTCGTATTAACTCTTGTAAGATACAATAGGTCAATATCTCGTATTGACTCAAAAAAAAAGAGAAAACAATAGATCAATATCTCGTATTGATTCTAAAAAAAGAGAAAACAATAGGTCAATATCTCGTATTGACTAGAAAGTTTGATGTACCGTCTAACATCTCGTGTTAGATCTAAGGTACCATTGGAAAAGAATTATACATTTAAGCCTTGTATTTTGTACCATAACAATCACCATCACCAATAAAATTATGTAGGTGTAATTGCGAAAAAAAAATATACCTTCAATTGACACACGCCTATGACGACGTCTTTCCTTACACAACTTTTGTTCATCATCATTTCAGCCGAAAGACATCCACTGCTAGACATAGGCCTCCCCCAAGTACCGCCACTTCGACCTGTTCTGTGCTTCTCGCATCCAACGTATTCCTGCGGCCTTCACCAGGTCATCGGTCCATCTTGTGGGGGGCCTTCCAACGCTACGTCTTCCAGTACGCGGTCGCCACTCCAGAACCTTCCGGCCCCATCGGCCATCTGTTCTGCGAGTAATGTGCCCTGCCCACTGCCACTTAAGTTTGGCAATTCTTCGGGCTATGTCGGTAACCTTGGTTTTCCTACGGATCTCATCATTTCTGATTCGAACACGTAGGGAAACTCCAAGCATAGCTCTCTCCATTGCTTCTTCATTCTTCTCTTTGGGTGACTTTAAGCCTTCTTATGAGGCCCATTGTGAGCGACCACGTCTCAGTTCCATATGTCATCACTGGCAACACACAATTTTTGTTCATATTTCGTTTTTTTCTTTCTTTAATTTCTTTTTTTTTTGTTTTCTTTCTTTTCCTTTTAGGCATTTTTTAAGTTTTTAAAACTGCTTAACACCAATAAAATCCGAAAAAAGAAAAAAACTTATTTCACTATGTGTGGTAGCCGCGCGCGCACGGAAACGAATGACGAATGCTGTAGTGGTGAGATCGGGCGCCTGTGGAAACAGTGCTATCTCTTTCTTTCTTATGGCGCTAAACTATGTGCGAGTGAGTCGAAGTGTAGCGGGACTACTACAGGTGAATATTTAAATCTCGAAAGACGAAGACAGGATAATTAGGGATGGAATCACATGGAGCGTAAACAAAAAGGTTGCTAGGATTGCTAACACGCGAAAGAGCTACATAAAGTTGGCCGTGGGAAAAGCAACTAGGTAATACTCCACCCCCGCAACGGACAGTGTCTGGCCCTGAATTTTGTTAATGGTCATGGCGTAACATAGGCTGACTGGGAATCGTACACGTTTAAAACTAAATGGGAAATTATTAGGAATGAGCGGAATTCTGGGAATAAATACAACATCACCAGCGCCACAACCTGTTAAGATTTCGGCTTCAATGACGTTTTGTTGGAGATTGGTGACTATGAGCTCAGTGCCGTTGCAAAGTTTGGGAGGACATACATTTTTGAAAAGTATTACCTATTGGCACTCCGACTTTAAAAAAATGTTGTGTGCTGGAAGACCGGGTGTATTAAAGGAATCTAAGAACTCTATTGAATATTGTGTGGCATCTTCTTCTTCCGTAACCGTGTTTATGAAAGTATATAAAAAAAAAAGAAAAATAAAAAAAGATAAATTCATCGTGCATTTTGTTCGCTGACGATGTTTCATTATTATTTAAAACGCCCGCGAATGTTGACCATTTAGCAATTCTAAAAACGTTCACAGAAACTGAGCAATGGTTAAACGATCATAACTTAGAAATAAATATATCTAAAACTAAAATATGCCAATTCAGAACTTACCAAAAAGCCCCAATACTTAAACCTAAAATTACTAACGCAAAAAATTAAATTAGAAGAAGTAAACGAATTTACACTTTTAGGCCTAACATTAGACTCAAACCTAAGTTGGAAAAAACATATAGAAAGCACAAGAGCAAAATTGTCCCAATTTATTTATGCGTTAGGAATATTGAAGTGCAACACGGACTATAAAACTGCCATTTCTGCCTATTATGCGTATGCCTACTTCTGGCTGAGTTACGGTATAATTCTGTGGGGAGAAAGTACGGACTTTTTGGACCTGTTCATTCAGCAAAAGAAATGTATCAGAATTTTAATGAACATAGGTCCACGAGAGAGTTGTAGGCCAAAATTTATTAAACAACACATTTTAACACTACCAGCAATATATATACTGCAAAGTTGTATATTCGTTAGAAAAAACAGGCACCTCTTCAAATCTAATATCGAAATAAATGAAAACTATAACCGACGGAACAAGAATAGATTAATACTACCCATCACAAACTTAAAAGTTATCGGGAAAAGCCCATACACAAGACTAGCTCGCATTTACAATAAGCTACCGGAAAGCTTAAAATCCCTACCAAATGACGCGATATTCTCGAAACAGTTGAAATCTCTGTTAATAAAGAAAGGCTATTATACCGTTGAGGAATTTAAAACTGACAAATTGTGAAACGATCGACCCTGTAATTATTTGCTTGACGTAAATGTGTACTTTCATGACTAAAATGTATGATCAGATGTTATAGATTGTCTAATGTTTAATATTGTGTAATAAACTTTAATAATTAGAATCGATTTTATATTATGTAATCTAATCATTTAATTTAATTCAATAATGTAATAATTTAATTCAATTCAATAATGTAATAATTTAATTTAATTCAATAATTTACACTTAAGTGAGTGAAATTTGCAATGCCCTTATAGGGTGCATGTCTTAATACTGTCATGAAATTTTAATGCATGCCTACTAATGAGTGTTAAACATGTTAGCAAATAAATAAATAAAAATAAATAAATATATTGTTTACTTTCCCCAGAAACATGCCAATATTTGTGTAGGTATTTATTGCTGCCGCTTGGTCGTTTCGGGGGGGTTAAAACAGCTAGTTGACACAGCCAAGCAGTGGCGTGGTTACCGATATCAGTGGGATTCCCATACACAGGAGAAATGAGGTCCAGCTGTGAAGTAACGTAAAAACATAGGTTCTCTACCAAAATTACTTTACCATCTTGTGTGGGATATGTGCCGTCACCAATTTTAATAGTAAATTTGCGAACTCAAGCGCGTTTGGGTTCCCTCCCAGATGTGCTCGCATATTTAAACTTAAATGAGTTGATATGACATTGTGCCATACAATTGAAATCTTCAGACAGGCATTAATTTCATCGGCTATTGGTCCTCGGGCTATAATCGGTAGTGAGTTCCTAAAATACCGCAGAAAAGTACCGTAATGCCTCCCATCAGCCGGTCATTTTGTCTTATGTCCCACAAAGTTCGGTCAACTGCTTTTACAGCCTTGCGTTTGCCACCGTGTACTCGTCCCAAATGATTGTGACACAATCGCGTAAAACTCTAGCTTTATCGCTATTGCGTGACACATTGCAAACCGGGCTTTCTGTTCGTTCCAAGTCAATGGGGATTTTAAACATTGTATGTGCGGTTTTTCCTCCGAGCAAAAATGTGGCTGCTATACCTGAGGAAGCGACAGCAAGAGCAATTTTATTTTGGCTCCTTATTCGAGCCTAAATTACTTTGGTAAGAAAGGTTTTGCCCGTTCCACCGGGCGCGTCTAAAAGCAGGATTTCTCCCAAAGTATGATCCACATTGTAGCACACTCGATCAAGTATTTGACGCTTTGCCGGTGTCAAATTTGAACAACCATTTTGCAGAGTTTCTACCAATTCCACGGAATCGAAACTAATCGCCGACGCGTAAGGTAAAGGCACCTAATTCCGCGCTGTTTTTAACATAACACGAAAGAACATTATAAATTAAGTATTTATCGGACCTTTGTGTACAATTTTATATTTTTATCAGAAGTGTTAGCTATCAAATTTTTGAAAAATATTTGCAGTTTGTCAGTAGAAGGTTATTGAAGCTGATAAAATAAATAAAAATATAAAAAAGTCCGAGGTACCTTATTCCGATTTAAAAATCGTAATTCCGATGCATTTGGTTCCTAATTCCGAGTATAAAAATAGAAAGGGAACTATGTAGGGAGAATTATACATGATGTTTAAAAGTCAAATCTGTTTATTTTTTATATTAAATCAATTCTGTTTTTGTTTATTCTAGTTTTATTCTAAACCCTGTTTTTTATTAATATTATTCCTTAATCTTATAAAAATATAAAAATGAATTAACAATATCAACATTAAAATCTAATTGTTGCATTACAAAAATAATTACATTATTATTATTTTTGTACTTACAAGTTAAAAGTATAACAATTGCTATAATCATATCAAAATTAGAGCCTATTACGAGATCCAAATTTGTTTATTTTTTATATGAAATCAGTTCTTTTTTTTGTTTATTCTAGTTTTATTCTAAACCCTGTTTTTTATTAATATTATTCCTTAATCTTATAAAAATATAAAAATGAATTAACAATATCAACATTAAAATCTAATTGTTGCATTACAAAAATAATTACATTATTTTTGTACTTACAAGTTAAAAGTATAACAATTGCTATAATCATATCAAAATTAGAGCCTATTACGAGATCCAAATTTGTTTATTTTTTATATGAAATCAGTTCTTTTTTTTGTTTATTCTAGTTTTATTCTAAACTCTGTTTTTTATTAATATTATTCCTTAATCTTCTAAAAATGAATTAACAAAATCGACATTAAAATCTAATTGTATCATTACAAAAATAATGTAAAACTTAAAAGTATAACAATTGCTATAATCATTATCAAAATTAGATCGTATTACGAGATCAGAAACAATTCTTAGGAACTAAAGTTCAACAATGTAGTAAAATAACATAATTAATAATATCTAAAAAAGGAATACATGGCACATCACATTGAACTATCTGATGTTGATTCACCGAACAACGTTGTGTAAGTTTTCTTAACCCTATTAGCCGTTTTATTTCTCATGGTCAACGTAAAGTCTTCATCGTTGCTGGATGATTCAGAGTTTAATGAAAATGGATTATTTCTTCGATGTCGTAAGTCTATATGTATATTGTCGTCTTCTATATTTCCCTCAGTTTCTTGTCTTTCATTTATTTTGTCCAGGTTGTTTGTCTTTCGTACTGTTTTCCTCTTCTGTATGGTTTTATTTTTTTTAGATTTCCTTTCTTCTTGTTTTTTTAATCTATCTGCTCGTCTCTTAAGAATGCCCTCCGCTTTTTCCTCCTTTTCTTTTGCTATTCTACGTTGATATTCTATAAAGTCGTCAGCAGTTGCCACCGTTGGTGTTTGTTTTTTAGTTTTTCTAGTCATTGTTTTCTTTGGAGATTGTGGAAAATAAAACGCTGTTTTGAACGGAGTAGGAAAATTTGGTTTCTTGTTAGGTGTACTTTTAACTGCTATTATATTATTTGTACTTTGGTTGGCGTTATTAGTGTTATCAGCAGGGTGAAAAATATCCAGCGTTGGATCACTGCTTGACTGCCGTGACATTGGTGGTGATGATTGAAAATGTTGAGTTCTTGAACAGCAAGGTTGCGGCACATCTTCAGTTATATGCCCAAGTGATTCTATTTGCAAAATAGAATCAGATGAATATCGTCTTGAATGATTATTTCCTGGTGTCAATGTCTGATCCATATCAAGTTGGGGAATATCATGGCTCATGATTGATCTAGGACTTAGACTCAAAGGAAGTATTTGAGTTCTTGAACAACAAGGTTGAGGCTCATCTTCAGTTATATTATGACCAAGTGAGGTTTCTATTTGCAAAATAGAATCAGAAGAATATCGCCTTGAATGGTTATTTCCTGGTGTCAATGTCTGATCCATATCAAGTTGGGGAATATCGTGGCTCATGATTGATCTAGGACTTAGGCTCAAAGGAAGTATGATACTACCGTTTGGACCTATTTCTATATTCGAAACAACATCTGATATATCACAATCACGTATGTTGTTCGCAATTGTAGTATCGTTGAAGATAGGAGGAGGTTCTTCTTGTTGTATTTTCTTCCAGAACCCAAATAAACATCTATACTTTTCCTCACCTTCCCACTCATTTCCAGATTCGACAAATAGTTGAAGAACTTCTGGGGCCAGTCGTTGCTCAAACTTCTCAAAAAAACTATTCTTTTCCTTTGTATATAACTGGTCCTGTGAATTAATAGCAGTAGCTTCCCGTGAGTCCCGTGGCATTACCTTTGAGAAGTCAATATTATTGGCGTCAAATGGAAAGATTCCAGCGCTTCTAAAGCTATTTTTTATTGTATCTACTTTAATACTTATATCGAAACATTTTTTTACTTCCATGGCGAAATCTGTACGTTTTAATTTGGCATAATTATTATTTACTCTGAAGTCGTGTACTACGTTTTTCCATGTACCCTTAACAGGTCGAAAAACTCCAACGTCAAGTGGTTGAAGAAGGTGTGTCGAATTTGGTAATAACGCAACTAGTATGATTCCCTTTTCTTTGCAGAAAAGACTTAATGGCAACGAAATGTGTGAGGTATGTCCATCCATGAACAGGGCAATTGGCAGTGTTATTTTATTTTCTAGTAACCACTTGTAAAATACATTTGCGACATATTCATAAAAAGCCTCCATATTCATCCACCCTGATTCCGTACATCCTATACCCCACGTTGGTGGCACCGTCAGAGGCAAGTTTTTAGGCAGGCGTTTGTATGGATACAATACCATAGGTGGAGCTATTTTACCTCCAGCAGACACATTGACTAAAACTGTTAGGCACTCTTTCTCATCATTAGCAACTCTATTGTACACACGCTTGCTGCCCTTTTTTACTAAGACATCTTTTTCTTTGGGGCAGAGAAAAAAGGCCGTTTCGTCACAGTTATACACTCTTGATTCATCCTCAAGCACACCTAATAAATTATTAGTTTCAAAATAACTTTTGACTCTATCAAACCAGTTGCGCACATCTTGTTCATTAATTTTGTTTCGATGAGTTGGTAAAGTTTGTGCTACTCTCTTTGCTACAGTTGGGTGTCTTGACAAAAAATTGGCAAGCCAGTGCTTACCAGGCATACCATCTTTGAAAGTATTTGGACGGTTTAAATTTTCAACTAGCTTTGCCACTCCTTGCTTCAACTGCTCTTTAGAAACTGGGAAACCATGTTTTCCTAGATAATGGATCCAGTCAACAATTTTTGTTTCCTCCGATTTTGAGAGTACCGTTTTGCGACCGGCTATATGGCCACTATATTTTTGGTCACGTTTGTCTCTCAATGTCGTTTCTGGAATGTTGTATTCTCGGGAAGCCTTATAGACGCTACTGCCATTATTAATTGCAATAAGCGCACTTTCAAGATCCTCGACCGTATATTTCTTTTTTGCGTTCATTATCCTACAACAACACAAGTAAGTTAATGTAAGTAGTACCACAGGTAATAATTATTTTTACCTGTGCTACGACCCGTAGTAGCACCGGTAAAAAGGGAAAATACATAATATGAATATTCTTAAGAGTCTTCTAAAGTCATTTTCTTTAATATAATAAAATAAATAAAATACATGCAATTAAAAAAAAACTAAACGTAAAAAAAATAATTTTATTATATTTTTTTACAAACACACACTCCAATTTTATGTATTTGTATAGATGATTAGTATTCTTTCAGTTACTAAACGCGTATCTACTAAGCACATAAAATAATGAACACTCTGTATTTAAACAGGGTCTTAACTAACTTCGGAATTAGGTTCTCATGTAATCTTATTCCGACGTAAATACATCGGAATTAGGTACTCATGTAACCTTATTCCGACGTAAATACATCGGAATAGCGTTTTATGATGCTAAATCAAAGTTTCTAATTCCGAGTACTAAAAAGTAAAAGATTTTTTAATATTATGCAAATAAAATAATGTATAGTTACAATATGAAAGGAAAACAAATATAAAGTACATACATATAATAACAGAACACTTATAAAACCTAATGTCTTCACTAAAATCTTCTATACAACGTATTAATAAAGTACCTGTACAAACAATTTTTGACCTGCTATAATTAGTAAATGCGACGCCACGGTGTACCTCGGAAATAGATTATTAAATGTATGAGTTATTCATTAAGTCAGAACTAACACATTAAAGTTTATAATCATAAAACAGACACCGAAATTTAAAAAAACTAAATGTCTTTAAATTTGTTTTTCCGTGGAAAAACAAATTTAGGCTTTTAGGAACACACTAAAATATTTTGCACCTAATGCCGCGGTATTTTAAACACTTATTTTCTTGCTAATTTGCAAATAAAATACTCAAATCTTAAGTGTTTTCGATAAAAAATATTATCCTTTCAATATTTCAACCTAAACGAAAACTCGCGTTGTATAAAATTATTACGTAAAACACTATTTGGCAAATCGTAATACTCACGTGCATAAGGTCTCAAATGTATGAAGTGTGCTTTCGACGCCGCTCCCCGCGGCAAAATGACCGATTATTTTACAGTGTGACCATACTAAACTCTCCTTTGTATAAATAAATATGAACAGATAATTATTAATTCATTATTTTATCATGCAGACCATAAATAACTAGTAAATTGCTTTAAAAAACTGTTTTTCTAAATACATCGGAATATGATGCCATTTTTAGAACCCCTCGGAATAAGGTGCATTTACCTTACTCCCTATTTATACGTTCCCCATCGGTTGTCGGTGAAGGTAGGCCGTATTGAAGAAGCGAGTTCCCTTTTTGTTCGTGATTCTCTATTTAAAACACCACATGGCCCGTAACCATGTACGTCTTAATAATGGCATGCAATATTGGATCTTCATTTTTGTCTGAAAATTCAGCCCTTATGACATTGTCAACAGCGTCAGGACGAATGTTGTTTTCCAGCCATAGGAGGATGTGCGCATGAGGTAAACCACGCTTTTGCCAGACGACGCTGTACATAAAACAAAGAGCTGGAGCGAATAGTTTCTCTTTGGTAAGGATATTAATCATTATTTTGAGCTTCAAATGAAAAACCCTTGCAATTATGTATGTCATGCCTATTATATGACGCCTGTCCTGAGAGAAGTTCCTGACAAATCTCGGTACCGCCACTTTAGATTAAAAGGTCCGGGCGGCCGTATGTACGGACGTAGCAAAAAGCATTTTGTATGTTTTCGTGCGTGTATCGCAGACTGCCTGTAAAACTGGATGGTAAGATAGGTAACCGATCGCCCCCAGTTTTCAACGTTATTGTCCGTTTGCATCGCGTCCCGCAAATGCACGTATTCTTCAGCACTTAAAAGACGTTGATTAGTGCGAAAGTAAACTAAACGTTCCGTTTCTATTTTTGTATACATATCCACAATAAATTGGCTAAACAACCCCCGAAATCGTTGCAAATAGACGAAACGATTACTCCTTGTTTGTAAAAGATATGAATAACGTAAAGTGTGCAAAAATAATTAATCAGACCAAAACAACAATCTCGCAAACCTACTTGGTTTTACGTTAGTATCATTTTAGGTCAGTAGATGTCGCTACGTGGTTTTACATTACGTAATAGTGAAAATAAATTAATTAATATAACTTTTGATAGAGCGAAGCGATTGCGATGAAACGAAAACTAAAATATACTCCGAGTTATACACAATTTTTGAGCATAAAAGTTAACATTACAGGTTTCGTACTTTTGGTGTGATACCTAAGCAAATAAATATAGAAACAGACAAACAGACAAAAATTAAAAAAAAATATAGAAATGGCATCTATTGGTTATGGTTATAAAAAAAGAAATAGTTGGGATGTTAAACATCCCAACTATTTTTTTTTTAATATTTTGATTGTACAGAAACGCGTCTACAGATTTATTATATGTATAGATTAAAATCAGTCTTAATTATGTTTATTTCGATTAGGTAAGGGCAATTGCCTCGTATGCTCAAAAGTTTCACTTAAAATACAAAAAAATGTATGTATAAGTCTTAATCTTTGAGGTAGTTGACCTTTGAGGTCAATCATACTAAGGTTTGTTAAACGACTCAAATTAAAAAAAAATGTAATAAAAATTAAACATTCAAAACTTTCCTGAAGAGATAATTTTCTAAGCTAGACATAAATCACAGACAAAGTCTACAACTCTATGATCTTCTACTCTAACACATTCTTCGTGACACCAGCGACAACCTACAAGGCATCTTATCCATCGTTCCCCTCGACTGTCAGTAGAAAAGGCCATATTGCAATAAGTGCATTCGGCATCACCATTTTTAGCTTCACTGCCATCACTTTCTAAAATCATATCCATTTCTGAAACTTCTGAATCCGAAACATCTTTTCTAATTTAAAATGTTGATTTTCCCCTTGGTCTTTTTAGTTGGTGCCGTTCGTTTCTTTGCAAGAGATCCATCTCTTTCTTTTTTCATATGTTCTTCAAGCGTTTTACATGGCGAGCTTGATAAAACTGTAGACTTAGTTTCTCTGCTATTTATCCTAGGTTTTCTTTGAATAGCAGGAACAGGGCTAATTATGCGTGGTGACACCATCAACTTTGACATCGCTTTCGCGGGTTCTTTGTTATGTAAAGGCGTAATTGACCCGGTGGACTTTTGCAATCCAGACGTGCTCGGTTGTTGAGTCGGTCGGCTACAAACTGCAGAATCATTAATTGTAGCTTCAGAAGCATTGCTTATATCACCCGAAGAGTCCTCGACGGCGAAATTCTCGTCTCTGAAGACATTTTTATTTAACGAAATGATTTTACATTTTCTTCCTGTCCTTGGGACTCTTAACATAGTCTTCTAAAGGGCTTTTAGGAACACTATATAATTTCGAAGCCTTAAGATACCCCATTTCTTTGTTTTTCACAGCAAGGTAGGCCATTTTCATGGATTTGCTATCCCAAGTTTTTCTATTTAATCTTGAAGACATGGTGAAACTGAAAGAAAAAGATAAAACATTGTAATGACATACAACAATCAAAATTTTACAATACGTAACAATGAGTCTCGTTATATCGGATATCCGATATTCAGCACGCGTAGGTATCCGATATTGAGACTTAACATGGCTGAATAAGAACCACAACAACTTTTAAAACATTACTATGTTCTGAAAGAAAATGCGTTTAAACAGCAAAATAATTGCTACCCCTGATAAAACATAGCAATGGCGAAAATAAAATGTACTTCAATGAAAACAACACTTTTATTCACAATAACTATTTTTTCACGTACGAGAAAAGTTGCGTCGGCTCACTGTTCCGCCATTTTTGCTCCTAAACTGTCACATTTTCTGCAGTGGCACTGTTTTACGATTACTATTAAGAATATGTAATTAAAATTAGATGTCACTATTTGAAAATTTTAAGATAGTCGACTATCCGAATTTGGGCAACTATCCGATATACGGTGCGTTTCCCCTATTAGTGTTTATATAGGCCTCTAGATCTCATACAGTGACAGATCACGGCAAGTTTAATTGGTTAGGTACATGTGTAACAACACCAAGGTCGAAATGCTTTCTTTTCCACAAAGCTGTACAATAATGAGGATTCGTTTAATTGTAACCAGCAGATGACTTAAGTGCTGGCAGACCGCCAGTAGAAAGCAGTAGTTGATGTATATGTATACTGAGTGTGCAGTAAGACCACGTTCACGGTATTCTTCACTAAACTTACATTTAAGAGCGTCTCTACAGTCAGCAATGTAATAAATTGAAAGAGCTATTATAACGTCCAGATTCTACTGGACTATCAGACTGCCTCCCGGTAGGCTCTCTGAAAATCCAAGTTTGCGTGCTGGGGGCAAAAGTTGCCGTGGCCGCCTTGCTAAAAAGGTACGCCGCAGCAGACAATCTCCATAGGCGGTAGTGGTGTTTCATGGACGGCTGAGATCTCCGGTGCCTATGAGGCAGATCTCCACAGACAATTGCTCACCTTCCATTATGCGATGTATCTGTGCGCACCTGTGACTTGCCAACGTAAGAACATTATGCGCGTCAAAGTCAAAGCATTTATTTCAAGTAGGCACAAAAAAGGCACTTTTTAACGTCTACATTAAAATTAAAATAGAATTGATTCTAGTTGCCCCTTCCAAAAGGTAGATTCGTATGGAGAAGACTGGGCAAAAAGATCCACCATTACTCTTTTAAATTTTTTAAAATATTATAATACAATATTTATATAATTATATGTGAAGACGATGGTGTTGCTGAATTTTGGGATAACAGATTTAAAAAAAGTATTCATTTTATGAGTTATCTTTGCCACCGACACGCTTAAACAAAGAAATAGCATAACATCGTGTGTTGTTGTTCCGAGGGGTTAGGTAGAGGTGTTACAGTACACTCACATTTCGCCAGTAATGTTTAAGTTCAATGGAGCGAAGGAAATTGGTGTTCAGGCGAATTCTAGTGAACCATGGCTGTGTGGATGTGCAATAATTACACAAAATCTGTGAAATAAACTGAAATGTTTGAAGAAAATCCTTATCGTACATCATTAAACGAGCAATTCTTGTATATATGTATGTATATATATAATCTGAATCTCGGAAACGGCTCCAACGATTTTCATAAAATTTTGTATACAGGGGGTTTCGGGGGTGATAAATCGATCTAGCTAGGATTCATTTTTATAAAGTGTCGTTTTATTCGTGTTTTCAATGACCAACTTTATCGATAATCAACTTGAACATAAACTTATTATTTTAAACACAATTTACCAAAAAATACCAAGCAAATCTCGGTCAACCAGATATTGTATTATTAATACTAACATTGTAAAGGTAAAGACAAAAGTAACTCGTGTTTGTATGTCAATTTCTGATAGCTTTCACGCCTTAAATCAATGTACGTAGCAATTTTTTACTGAAACTTGATAATGGGTAGCGGGAGAAAAACACAGGCTTCTTTGAATCTTGGTATACAAAATCATGAAATTTAAAATACACGTGCGGCCTTTCTGCGCGGTAGGAACTGCAATTAGAACTCAACCTAAAAATTGGCTTGCTCAATATCCGTTTTATTTTAGTTTCTAAGCGATAGTTTTATGAATATGGCCTAAGTTCTCGTAGTATCCGGGATCAGCGAAACGACCGTCATAAATAATACTGCCCTTTATGACCGACATCTAGTAAACACACTGCTACCCGAGACGTTATGTATTGTAAACATCTTAACGTCGGTTGTCGTAACGATTTAAAACTAAAACGGACTATTAAATTGTAAACGATTTACGTGATTCTTTTGTGAATACAGAAGACCAAACCTCGTAATTTAAAGTTTTCAATATCTAGTCGCAGTCTTATCTCACAAGGAAACGGCAAGAGTGTGGGGTTCTTAAATCGAATGGAGGTTCCGCGTGTAGTTAGTACTCCTAGAAAAAATCCTGAAGTCTGAAAAAAGTTGTTATTTGAATACACTCACTGAGTACTAGCTACACGCAGAACCTCCATTCGATTTAAGAACCCCACAGTCTTGCCGTCTCCTTGTCAGCGACAGTCAAATGTCAAAAACATATTTAAAATGTATGGTAAATCGAGGTATTTTTGACAGATAATAGTTCAGATTGAGACTGAGATCAGACTGAACGTTCTTAAAATTACAAGAATTAATTGAGTTACGCCCACTCATTGTTGTGTGAGGTTTTTTAAAGTACCTACATACCTACTATATACGGTTTGATGATGCGACCCTGTTTCAACATCCTCTAAGGTACATGTCCCACTGCCGACGACGAAGCTATCTTTTTCGCTCAAAAAACGTACAAAAGGTGGCCCTTTGAAAGCAAAAAAGATACAAAATAGTAGATCGCTGACTGTTCATACTAGTTTGTCGCAGCGACAAGACCGTCGCGCGTCGGTCAAGAGGAACGATGCTCGCTTGGCGGGTAGAACACTCGCCGAGAATCTCACGCTTGGTACTCACACATCATCATCAGCAGCCTATAATGTTCCCACTGCTGGGATTCAGGCCGCCTTTCGATGAGAGGGAGTGGGCCATAATCCACCACGTGGTTCCAGTGCGGATTGATAGATGTCACCTGTCTTCGAATTTTAGGTTCTTAGTGAAACGGTGAAGAAAAACTTCGCCAGAAAACCGACATGTGCTCTTGCACATGTCGGTTTTCTGGCGACGTTTTTCTTCACCGTTTTGAGAGCATTGATGATGAAATAATTTATTCAAAGTAAAGTGCCTGCTTGGGTTCGACCCCACGACCTATAAACTCGCGTGGCGGCCGTTTCCACTGGGCCACCACTGCTCTCGGTACACACGCATACCAGCTATTCAGCGTCTCAATTTGAGACAACGTATAACGGCCTGTGTATTTCGAAATAATCGTTTTTAGAATAATATAATAATATGTTATAACAACCAACACACCGATATCTGATCCCAAACTAGGCAGAGCCTGTACTATGGTAACCAGACAACTGATAAATATACTTATATATTTCTAACAAGGTTCTTTATACTATATATGCCCAGTAGGGTGGAGTGAAATTTTTATTTTTTGATTTTCAGTACGGCATACCCGCAAAAAGCTGCGTGATAGGCACAGTAAGCAAATGCGAAAATATTTTTTGTATAGGTTTATATTTAAAGGTGCCCCCCGATAGGATTAAGTTTTAAAAAAAAATCCGAAGCTTGTCTGTGTGTCTGTCTCACTTTTCTACTAAAACTACTGAACCGATTTAAATGAAACTTGGTACACAGATAGTTTAGAGCCTGAGAAAGGACATAGGCTACTTTTTATCCCGGTAGTATGTTCCCGCAGGATAATTTCCGACCTCCACGCGGGCGAAGCCACTGGCAAAAGCTAGTCATTAATAAATAACTCAACCTTTATCGAATTACCCTTTCAGTCATAAGTAAACATTCTTAGGAGAAACTACTTTTCATTGTATTAATCGTATCAAGAACAAATACAGAATGTTGTTGAGCCACCATCTAAACAGATGCGCATAAACCTCCCATCTTTAGCTCTTGCCTGCGATCGTACTGGAGTTTCTGACAGGTCTGCCGCGATTATAGCTTCTGCTGTCCTGAAAGATGATGGCATTATTACATCAAGCGACCAGTGTGATAGATCGTTCGAAGGTTCGACGGGAAAGAGCAAAGAAAAGAGCTGTTTTGCAAGAATTGAGCCGCAATCAACCTATACCTGGTCTTTACTTTGACGGTAGAAAAGACAAATTTTGATAACAGCCAAAAAAAGAGATAAATAGTATAGAAAACGGCTAATAGAAGATCATTAGGTAATTGTGTCGGAACCAGGGAGCGTTTTCTTTGGTCATATCACGGTGCAGACCGGATCGGTTAGGACAATCAAAGAAAGTATTATAAAATATTTAAATGATGACTCGGTTGACTTGAGTGCTTTGTCAGTAGTGGACTGTGATGGGACAGTTGTAAATACTGGATCTAAAGGTGGCATCATTAGCCTGCTAGAGGTAGAGATAAAAAAACCGTTACAATGGTTCATTTGTGCACTACATTCGAATGAATTGCCACTACGACACCTTTTGATACATTTGGGCGGTCAAACTACGGGACCTCGATGTTTTTCAGGGCCAATTGGATCTGAACTGCAACAATGTGGAAAAAAGCCAGTTGTGAAATTTGCCGTTATACCCACGCTACTTCCTGTTATTACTAAAGATTTAAGCTCCGATCAAACATATCTATTTGAGATAATGACTGCTATAAGCACTGGTATTTTCCCTTCTGGCCTGACAAATAGAGAACCCGGCCTACTCAACCTTTCCAGGTGGCTAACGACTGCGAACAGGATCTTATGATTATATGTCACAAAGACTGATCCGGAAGAGAATCTACTTATATTAGCCAATTCCGTGATGAAAGTTTATGGGCGAATGTGGTTTCAAATCAAATGCAATCCTTCGTGTTTAAATGGATCACAGCACTTGTGGTTGACGATGAATTATAGTCGCTATTTAAATGACAATATGAAAAAAGTGAGTGATCCAGTCATACAAAGAAATGGATATTTTGGTCATCCAGAAAATCTTCTTTTATCTATGCTTGAAGATGACAACCAAGTGATACGGGAACTGGCGTGCCGACGTATTCTGAAAGCAAGGTCAGAGAAAGTCATAGGAATCCGAAAATTTAAAGTTCCATCATTTAATTTCGATGCTCCCCATTATACTGACATTATTACTTGGCACGATGGTCAGATTACTGTTACTGAGCGGCCTTTAACTAAGAGTTTATCTGCTGAAGCCTTGAAAGAAATTGTAGAAAATGGCCTTGGAACGAAAGAGAATAAAGCACTCTTTCCATGTCATACTCAAGCCGTGGAGCGTTGCATCACACTCGTAACTGATGCTTGTTGGTTGTATCAGGGCTAGACTGTCATCAGCTAGACGGGCTAGACGTCAGATAATGCCTTTTGAAAAAAAAAAAAGTTTTTAATATTTGTAAAAATCACATTTTGTGTATAACCCTGAACGTGATTTTTCTACGTGATGTGCTATTTTGTATCATTTTTTTTTTTCATAAATATTAATCACATTTTTATCATAAAATTCTTGTATTATTTTGGTTTTTTTGGTTTGGTAACTCCAAACTTTTATACCTTTTTTTTATTATTACACAAAAATTTAGGTTTAAAGCAACACAAAATATACTATTCCTATAGATTATTAAGGTTTATATACATCTGAATGAGGCTGTCAAAAATGAACAAAATTTTACTTTTTTTAAGATTCTTTCGTGCTGGGGCACCTCGAATCATTATAATACATAAATAATATTTAACATACTTTATTAACTCATCCATAGGCAGCTTTACCGCTATGCTATTACAAAAAAAACAATAAAAAAAATCTCCATACATTTTCACTCCACCCTAATGCCCAGGGCTCCGTTCATTTCTACCTAAAGTAAGGATACTCGTCCATGTTCCCACGAACTGTACTGACAATAGACCTGTAGTGCTATTCTGTAAAAATCGTAGGTACCGTGATAAATGATAAATAAATGATAAATGATTTTATTTCTGTAAGTAGGTTTGTACAAACACTTTTACATGTCAATGATATTTTTTTAAACTAGATGAGTTCGGCGTTTCCTAACTGACTACTCTGAGAAGAAAGGCCGAAACAAACTCAGAGGCCACAGTCTCTTTTAAAGTCCAGACATAATCTTGTTCACATCATGTGAAAATCATGTAGATTGGTGACTGAAATGGTCTTTTGAAGAAAGAACCACACAGATTGAGTGGACCTGTCCAGTCAGTGCAAGCATTTGTCACTAATCGTTTAGCTCAACTCGGAAGATAAGGAGCCCAACGCTATGACGAACAGTACCAAAGAAAGGACATTTGGGTGGGCCACATAAATTACTCAAACTGCCAGATCATGCTTACTAAGAACGAAAGAAAACAAAATTAAAAAAAAGACCCACATAGTCTTCACATTCACAATAATTAAAAAATACGATACTTTACAGAGTAAATATTCATGTCATTGTATAATATAAAAAAAATATCAATGTCAATGTGTATATATAAAAAAAAAAGAAACGGATATAATTTGTTGGTCAGATCATTTGATGACCATGTAGATCGGTGTCTGAAATGGTCTTTTGAAGAAAGAACCACACAGATTGAGTGGACCTGTCCAGTCAGTGCAAGCATTTGTCATTAATCGTTTAGCTCAACTCGAAAAATAAGGAGCGCAACGCTTTGACGAACAGTACCAAAGAAAGGACATTTGGGTAGGCCACATAAATTACTCAAACTGCCAGATCGTGATTACTGAGAACGAAAGAAAACAATATTAAAAAAGACCCACATAGTCTTCACATTCACAATAATTAAAACAATACGATACTTTACAAAGTAAATATTCATGTCATTGTATATATAAAAAAATATCAATGTCAATGTGTAGGTATATATATATAAAAAAAAGAAACGGATATAATTTTGTTGGTCAGATCATTTGATGACCATGTAGATCGGTGTCTGAAATGGTCTTTTGATGAAAGAACCACACAGATATTGCCACTAACTACTCAAACTGCCAGACCATATTCAAAAGTGAAACAATGACCCACATAGTCCTCAAATTCTCAATAATCAAAGTAATATTCATACAATTAATATTCATGTCATGTGAAATAATAAAAAAAAGAGTAAAAATAGCAAAATAATAATAATAATAAAAAAACAACATTCAGTGTAGATTTATTGGAGCAGCTCAATCCCAGGCCGTTTTATCCTCAATATAGTCTTTAACAGTATAATAGGCTTTCTGACATAATTTACGCTTTATAAAAGATTTGAATTTATTTAGGCTTAGTTCTTGAGTGAGGCTAGGAAGTTTATTATAAAAATGAATACATTGGCATCTAAACGAGCCACCTATTTTCTTGAGCCTGGTCTTAGGAACAACAAATTTTTGTTTGTTTCTAGTATTGACATTATGGATATCACTGTATCTTTTAAAGAAATTAATATTTTTATGTGCATACAGCAGATTTTCATAAATATACTGAGAAGGCACAGTCATTATATTAATCTCTTTATATTTGTCTCTGAGGGAGTATCTGGGACTTAATTTATAAATCGAACGAATTGCCCTTTTTTGTAAAACAAAAATTGTCTGAATATCGGCGGCATTTTCCCACAGCAGAATACCGTACGACATCACGCTATGAAAATAACTAAAGTAAACTAAACGGGCTGTCTCTAAATCAGTTAAATCACGAATTTTTCTAACAGCGTATGCTGCAGAGCTAAGCTTTTTTGTCAATTTATCTATATGGGGGCCCCATTGAAGCTTGGCATTCAGAGTTATGCCTAAGAATACTGTGGTATCTTCGGGTTTCAACACTTCACCCTTTATAAGGACACTAGTTTCTACTTGTCTAACATGAGGTATCGTAAACTTAATACATTTGGTTTTTTTCTCGTTAAGTTGTAGGTTATTAACATTAAACCAGTTAACTACATTAGCAAGGGCTGTATTTACATTGTCAGTAACCAGCTGCTGACGTTTGAGTTTGAACAAAAGTGAAGTGTCGTCTGCAAACAACACTATATCATGTTTATCCTTTATGAGGTAAGGCAAGTCATTTATATAAATAAGAAATAAAAATGGGCCTAAAATTGAGCCCTGGGGGGACCCCATTCTAACTTTAGATCCAGGTGATCTTTTTCCGTTGACGTCAACTCTCTGAATCCTATCACTTAGGTATGAAGTAAGAAGATCCAGAGAGGCGTTCCGGATTCCGTAGTGGTGAAGTTTCCTGATCAATGTTTCATGAAGAACACAATCGAATGCCTTGGACAAATCGCAAAAAATACCCAAAGCATCGCATTTGTCCTCCCACGCATTATATATTTGACCTAACAGTTCAACTCCGGCATCGGTAGTTGAACGACCCTTTGTGAAACCAAACTGTTTGTTGTCTAATAAGTTATGTTTATTAAAAAATCGTTGCAATTGATTTAAAATAAGTTTTTCAAAAAAAATTCTGAGGGTAGGTAGCACTGAAATTGGTCTATAGTTAGTAGGGTCTGATGTGCTATCCGATTTAAACAAAGGTATTATTTTACTGTTTTTCATAAGATCAGGAAACTCGCCACGTTCAATACAATTATTAAAAATAACAGCTAAAGTTGGTGCTACAATGTTTATGATTGACTTAGCAGTATCAACAGAATTACCCCATAAATCGGCGGTCTTCTTAACATTTAAAGAGTGGAAAGTTTTAATGATATCGTTACAGGTTACATATTGGAAATAAAATTCACTATCACAAACCGGAACGTTTTCTTTAAGTAAAGACTCTGCAGCAGTGGGTGATGAGTTCAAAGATTTGGTAGTAGATACTGGAATCTCTGCAAAGAAATTTTCAAAGGCCGCGGCGACTTGAGAATCTGATTTAATTATATTGTCCTCAATAGCTAGACTGTAGTCACTACTTCGGTTGCATGACCTTCCTGTTTCGCTGTTAATGATAGTCCAAGTCGTTTTAATTACATTAGTGCTATTTTTAATTTTTAAACTCAAATAACGTGACTTGGCTATGCTACAAACTTTCTTAAATAATTTAGAATAATTTTTAACATACAAATTAAATTCAGCAGTGTTTATACAAGTCCGTTCATCATATAATTCATAAAGTCGTTTTCTACTTTTATGTATACCAGTGGTGGCCCAATCACTAAAAGAAGCGTTAATACTAACCGAAAAAGTCTTTGGAATGAATATGTTATCAAATTGTGTGCAATACATTTTAAAAAAAACATTATATTGTCCATTAGCGTCATGATTTGGCAACACAAGTGGTAGATTATTCGAAAGTTTAGTTTTAAACATTTCCAAGCGATGAACAGTTTTCGGGTTAACAGTGATATCTTTTTTAGTTTTTTTTATGTTTACATTTGGAATAGTGATCAATTGACCACAATGATCTGAATCTAATAAATTAATAATTTCTTTGTGGATTGCTTGAAAATCTGTATAAATGTTATCTAAGCATGTAGCACTAGTGGGAGTTATTCTAAGTGGGAGTTATTCTAGTGGGAGATATTGGCGTGAAGTGAGCTTAAAGGCCGAAAAATTGCTAAACTGAAGTGGCAGTGGGCAGGGCACATTGCTCGCAAGACAGATGGCCGATGGGGCCGAAAGGTTTTGGAGTGGCGACCGCGTACCGGAAGACGTAGAGTTGGAAGGCCTCTCACAAGGTGGACCTTGTGAAGGCCGCAGGAATCCGCCAAAACCGGTCGAAGTGGCGGGGCTTGGGGGAGGCCTATGTCCAGCAGTGGACGTCTTTCGGCTGAAATGATCATGATGAGGAGCATAAAGTGAGCTGTCATTGATGCATATCCTTAGCATCAGATGAAATGACATCTTACTTTTAGGTCACTTCACCTAAGTTCTCACGGTGACATTTTAACAGAATAGATCGGCTGCTGTTCCCTGCTAGGCACTGTGAGGTGAAAATCGAGCAGAGTGTTTTTCCGATGGGATGTAGTCTATTATTTTATCAACGCTCGACTTAGGCTGATTTTTCAATAGTCATTATATAACTTTTATCTGTAAAGTAAATCTGCCAGTTTGAAATATTTTTCATTTTTCATACAAAAGCTGTCAACCCCAACATTTATTCATCAGTTTTAAATGACTATTGAAAATGACTTAATCAAATAAATTCAATAAGTTAATCACTACAATTAATCTGTGATCGGCAAAATCCATGCTCGACGCATGTAGAGGTGAAACCTCAAAAGTGTTAGTGGTAACCTTCGTCTCGGTCTGTGACGATGATGTCGTACGTTTAGTGGTAAGTACCCAAGGTGGTTATCTTAGCCCATTTGTCATCTAATGCAGACATGTTCGGCCCAGTCCCACTTAATTAGCGGCTCCCTGGGTAACGTCCGTGATCTTGGTTTTGGCGCTGAGTGTTGTGATCCTCATACGGTATGAAATCCCCCAGAATACTGCGCTCCATGGCTCGCTGTCCAACCTCAAACTTAGGTCTCTGCTGAAGTGAAGAAAGACGAGGATTGAGCTCCAGTGTGAAAATGTGGAGAATAAACATGTCCATAATTCTCCATTTAAGACAAAGACGATCTTTCATTGACCAATAGATACACCAGATACTATGGGTACGTCGAGCAACATTTTCGTTTTCTCGCGCTTGGAACAGTTGACAAATAGTCTCCATATTTGGCCCAGAAAGGTACAGTCTTTGTTTTAAGCGACCAATTTTATTTGGTCTTAAAAACAATTAGGTAGTCATGATAATTAATAATAAGTTAATTCAGTACCTACCAATTGAAATTAACCGAATTTTGAAATCGTATGTCGTTCTTTGACCATAGTACGATATAGCAAAAACATGGCCAATTCACGTACAGTGCACTTAATAAACCATTTATTTCCATGACTGTAAAAAACACGATGAGACTGAGTTCGTACTGTCGCCTGTAGTTATACTCAGCCACACACAGCACTGTCACATTTGTATGCTGAAGATGCTAATCAAGCAATTAACCACGATAGGCGGCGTGGTAGACCAATCAAGCTTTAGCACAGAGAAAACTGAATATCAATAGCATTTAAAATTCTGAATTACCACTGCCATTGTTCGCTACCCGCCTACCTATAACCGATATGTCTTTATAGCCATATAAAGCAAGTTATACAATCAGACCCACCCACCTGTTGTGTTATATAGCATAGAAACAACCGAAGTTGAAACACACGAATAATTGACCAGCAAAACGCTATACGTTTGTAGAACGCCCATAGTCATAAAAACCGCCTCTAATACCTCCTACATTTGCTGTGACCTGATAATGAAGCCTTGTCTTCGTCTGCTATGATAGGTTGATAACGCAACAATCATTATCATACTGAGTGAATGTTGGCTGAGTAAAATATCTGACTTACCCGTGTTGCAGGGCTATAATTCTCACTACACAAAGCAAACAAAAAACCAGAATGACGGTGTAGTTTTATATATCAAAAATCATATACAATACACAATTGAGGAACCTGATTTCATAAATGGAAATTGTCTCACCTGCCAAATAAATAATGAACTAGCAATAATTGCAATCTACCGATCTCCCTCATACAACACAAAGCAAGGGCATGAGCTCTTCCTACATAGTCTGGATAACGTTTTTACCTCTCTTGACAAATACAAAAATATATGTCTTATTGGCGACGCCAATATAGACATCAGACCCCCCAGTATAGATGAACGTTCAGCCAACTATTTAACCCTAAATGCTACTCATGGCCTATTACCTGCGCATTCTTTTCCAACAAGAATTAACTCCTGTATTGACCACGTTATCTTAAAAACAAAAAAAACTACCACTGTACTTATCTTAGATTGTCACATCACCGACCACCTTCCGCTACTTGTAAAAATTGATGACATAAAACCGATAACACAAACAGTCCCGGCATACAAAATTCCTATTATCCATTCATTTGACGTTCGTTTGTCAACGTCAAACATGTGACTTTGCTCCTTCTTGCGTATAGCCTTGACGAGATCCCGCCTCTTTTCGGACCACTTGTGGTTAAACCCCAATTTCTCGATATTTTACTATGAACCCCATACAAGATTGTGACTGTTTCGTAATGTTTACAAGTTTTACTATTCGGTGAATGACACTTATGTAATTTGATTCAGAATAAAACGAGTATCATTCAAATTAAAAACAAGTTTTATTATTTCCGTCCCATTTTTATCATTATAAGTCCCAGAATTTTTTGTGAAAGACATATTTTAATATAAAAATCATTTAATTTTAATCACTATTACACCATAACAACGATTACATAATAAACACAGTACACTAAGCAGTCAAAGCATAAACAAAAGACGATAATCTTGTCGCGTCTCAAGTGGCCGTTTAGAATGTTTATACAACGTCAACATTCATTCACCTTTGTTTTTTGTGGTCATAAATATGTCACAGTTTGTTAGATGTGTGTTCATTTAGTTAGTTCAAGAGTGACGCTACCCTAAGAAATATTTACAAGTGTTCAAAATGAACAGAAGTCGTAAATATTTCCTGTTAAAAAGATAGGTAAAAAACAGTAGTTTACAACAAGAATGTGCTTCACAAAAAACGGGTTTAACTTATGAAGTCCACAATTGATTTCAAATGTGAAAACTGTTCCAATAACTTAATTAAATTACCTCTCAATTACACATTATACCATAGTTTTAATCGTTTCTAACAATTAAAGCTAAAAGAAAGGAAATCGGGCGATGACGTCATCGACTTTGGAATGGCGGCCGCGTTAAATAAAAATAGAGGAATGAAATTTTAAAATTGCAATATTTTGTTGCTATAATTGAATTTCTTGCACAACATCGTATTTCAGCCATTTACGACAAAATATGTATACGAAAAGCCGTCACAAAGAATTTCTACGCCGGCCATTTTTTCACTTCGACAACTTATTTTCGCAAAATATATGCGTAAATGTAATAAACTTCATATAACTAATAATTAAATAGAAAGGTCATACACTTTAGTTACGTATTCATGCTTATAAAACCCAAATTCACCAGTCAATCATAGTTTTTTTTTATTGTTTCGTTGAGAGCGTCGGCCCGCGAGTGTGCCAACTTTTATAGTGTGTTTTGCATCCAACACAGCGTCTCAAAAGTGCCATAATGTTAGTAGCAGTGAAGGATATATAGAAAGCTTTGTCTTCCTTGTTCATTTTAACATAAGAATGAAAGAGATAGGCTACGTAGTTTCATAGATAATCGCAAAACAGTGTGACCACGATCCATCCTCGGTACTACGTAGGGGAGCAATCTAATTGAAATTTTCATCCTCGGTAGTACGGAGGCTACCAGTGAAAGGGTTATAGACTACCCAAGTGTCAAAACTGATATAGAACACCAGGATTTTTCCCAAGTCATAAGTACAGATGACCCTAATGTTGCCTCCACCGTTCTAATAAGCACAATTCAAAATATTATTTATGTGCACACAAAAATAATCCAAGTTCCCAAAATAAACAGAAACCTAAAACCGTGGATCACTCCTGGTCTACTGAGGTGTATACGCCACCGCAATAGACTCCACAAAAAAGCACGGAAATCACCTGATAATCTGATCCTACAAATAAGTTATAAAAGGTATCGTAACTATTGCAACGGACTTCTTAGAAAACTTAAAACAATACATGACAAACACGAAATAAATAAGGCAAAACATAACCCCAAAGCACTTTGGAATAAAATAAAAGATATCACAAACACAAAAAAGATATGTTCACCACCTACAGAACTGCTGAATACCAAATCTGATCCAGGGGCGGCAATTAACTCTGCATGTCACTTCTTTGCCACAATTGGAGCTGAGCTGGCCTCTAAAATTCCTGCAACTTCGCAACAACCCATCAAACAAAAAACCTCTAACAACTCCTTTGTAATCCTTGAAGTGGATGAATCAGAGGTGGAGTCCACCATCATGAACCTCAGGCAGGATAGTGCAACTGGCTGGGGTGGAATACCGTCTACCCTGCTGAAGGTTTGTCGGAACACCCTTGTCCCTCTAATAACACATATAGTTAATATCTCTATTACAAAAGGAGTGTTCCCTGAACCTTTCAAGAGGGCCCTAGTCCACCCGATACACAAGAGCGAGGCCAGAGACTGTGTCAACAATTATAGACCCATATCAGTACTCTCGGCTCTCTCTAAAGTTATGGAAAAGTTAATTAACGGTAGATTAGTAAATTATCTAAACAGATACAAAATTATAGCACCCAACCAGTTTGGATTCCAAAAAGGAATTTCTACTGAAGACGCAGTTATAGACCTAACTCAACTTGTATCAAAAAAACTAGACAACCAACAAAAATGCGTCTGTATGTTCCTGGATCTAAAAAAAGCGTTCGACACAGTCTCTGTCCCCATCCTTCTCTATAAACTGGAGTGTATAGGTATCCGTGGCAAACCTCTTGAACTCTTCAAGGATTACCTTAAGAACAGGAAATTGGCTGTCAAAATTAATTCGAGCCTAAGTGATGAAGAAACAGTCACATACGGAGTCCCGCAAGGCAGCGTGCTGGGACCTACACTTTTCCTCATTTACATAAATGATCTATGCACGCTGCCTTTACATAAATCACAAATCTTTACTTATGCTGATGACACTGCGATTGTGGCTTATGGAAATACTTGGAGCGAGGTTAAGAATATTGCGGAGCAGTCCTTAAAAACAGTTATGAACTGGCTGCTCCTCAACCTACTCACCCTAAATGTGGACAAAACCAACTTCATTCCCTTCTTCATCAATCATAGGAACAAGGCTCCACCAGATTTTGAAATCATGGCACACACGTGCTCTGGTCTCAGTTTTTGCTCATGTGCGACACTTACCCGTGTTAATCACATGAAGTACCTGGGTGTAGTGATTGATGATGGATTGAAATGGTATAACCAAATAGAAAATACTGCCTCAAGAGTCAGAAGACTTATTTATATTTTTAAATCGCTGAGACATTGCACAGACACCAGTATTTTAAAAATGGTTTATTTGGCACTCTGTCAGTCCGTTATCACCTACTGCATCCCGGTGTGGGGAGGGGCTGCCAAAACCAAGTTCATTGCAGTGGAGCGAGCACAAAGGGCTGTCCTCAAGGTGATGCTTGGCAGACCATACAGATTCCCTACTACTGCATTATATTCGGACTGCAAATTACTTTCTGTGAGACAGCTCTTTGTCCTTCGAGCTACTCTCAGAAGGCATAAGCAAACTCCGCCATCAGACCCTACTAAACGCAAAGCAAAAAATGTATGCCCTTCAGTACGCCATAAAACTGCTTTCGCTAGGCGCCAGTTTCACGTGCTTAGCACATTAATTTACAAAAATATATGTAAAGCCATCCAGATAGACGGGCTAAATCAGCATGAAGTGAAGAGTAAGCTACAAAATTGGCTACAGGATCAAGACTACGCTCGAACAGAAGAACTACTACTCCACCAGCAGTAGTCGTAGATATATATATAAACCTGTTCCATTTGTTGTTTGCAATTTTTCAGTATTCTTTGTCACTTTTGGAACATATCACCACCACATATACAACACAATCTCAAGCACTTCAACACGTCCTCACGCAAACCTAAACGCTACTACACATGCACCCCATACTCACCCTTACATACATACTCTAATAACATACACCCCCTTACTCTAACATACATACACTTAAACAACTAGAAACTCCTTAAAAATTTCTTAATTATTAATTTTAATATACCTACATATTTTCGTAACCTTCAATGTAAATGGCTATTTTTGTAAAGTTGGAACACCAAATTAAATGTTTTTTGGTATCACATTGACAGCAGAACACTGACTCCTGAGTCACAGGATCACCTAGTTTAGGAGTCAGGGTTTACAATATCCGTGTGACCTTTCGTTTAACAACTTATGTATCATAGTCTTAAGCAATGTCAAAGGCTTTTTCTTCTGTATCAATAAAGATTTTTTTATTTTTTATTTTTATTTATTCATTATGCTACTGATCGTGATCTTCCACTTCTGGAGTTACAAGGGTCTCGCCTTAGGGCTGACCTACCTGCGGGGATTATTGAGATAACAGAAGAGCTAACACCTATATAAACGAGTTATAAGCGGGCATCGTGCGACGAGTGCGCGACGGCGAAAAGTGAATTATTTGTCACCGATTCGCCGTCGATATCGAGTCCGATATCATGTCACGTGCAAAAATCTAGCTGAAATCATTTCATCATACAATGACAGCGACAACATCATCAGTGCAAAGATACACTGCCATAAATGTCACGAACTTAGAAAACTAGAATTCTGTTGGCTAAAGCCCATTCGTTTAATTTACGGACTGTTATTGAACAAGAGTCTTGTATCTTTATCAATGATGAAGTTCAGACCTCATAGCTTTGCATAATGGACCCTCCCATAAGGAAGTAGCTACCTACCACAGGGAAAAGTAGCTTGCAAATCTATTTATATGAGCAGTTTCACAATAAAAATACTATTACGACCCATACCTAATAAATAACTAATGAGTTTCACTGAGCCGTCCTGCGATTAAAATAAATGAAGCGGCGTAATCTCATATTCAACTAAAAATTATTGCTGATCTTGTCATTGTTCCTGTCATCGGGATTTTTAGTCATTATCATGCAATCATTTGGTACAGAAAAAACGTCACTCAGCCCATCTTCGATAAATAGCTGGTATGCGTGTGTACCGAGAGCAGTGCTGGCCCAGTGGAAACGGCCGCAACGCGAGTTTATAGGTCGTGGGGTCGAACCCAAGCAGGCACTTTACTTTGACTACATTATTTCATCATCAATGCTCTCAAAACGGTGAAGAAAAACGTCGCCAGAAAACCGACATGTGCAAGAGCACATGTCGGCTTTTTGGCGAAGTTTTTCTCTCTCAAATTTGTTCAATAACAGTCAGTAAATTAAACGAATGGGCTTTAGCCAACAGAATTCTATTTTTCTAAGTTCGTGACATTTATGGCAGTGTATCTTTGATGATGTTATCGCTGTCATTGTATGATGAAATGATTTCAGATAGATTTTTGCACGTGACATGATATCGGACTCGATATCGACGGCGAATCGGTGACAAATAATTCACTTTTCGCCGTCGCGCACTCGTCGCACGATGCCTGCTTATAACTCGTTTATATAGGTGTTAGCTCTTCTGTTATCTCAATAATCCCCGGAGGTAGGTCAGCCCTAAGGCGAGACCCTTGTAACTACAGAAGTGGAAGATCACGATCAGTAGCATAATGATTGTTGCGATATCAACTTATCATAGCAGACGAAGACAAAGCTTCATTATCAGGTCACAGCAAATGTAGGAGGTGTTAGAGGCGGTTTTTATGACTATGGGCGTTCTACAAACGTATAGCGTTTTGCTGGTCAAGTATTCGTGTGTTTCAACTTCGGTTGTTTCTATGCTATATAACACAACAGGTGGGTGGGTCTGATTGTATAACTTGCTTTATATGGCTATAAAGACATATCGGTTATAGGTAGGGGGGTCGCGAACAATGGCAGTGGTAATTCAGTATTTTAAAGGCTATTGATATTCAGTTTTCTCTGTGCTAAAGCTTGATTGGTTTACCACGCTGCCTATCGCGGTTAATTGCTTGATTAGCATCTTCAGCATACAAATGTGACTGTGCTATGTGTGGCTGAGTATAACTACAGGCGACAGTACGAACTCAGTCTCATCATGTTTGTTACAGTCATGGAAATAAATGGTTTATTAAGTGCACTGTACGTGAATTGACCATGTTTTAGCTATATCGTACTATGGTCAAAGAATGACATACGATTTCAAAATTCGGTTAATTTAAATTGGTAGGTAGTGAATTTACTTAACAATTATTAATTTTCCTGAGTACCTAATTGATTTTTAATACCAAGTAAAATTGGTCGCTTAAGACAAAGACTGTACCTTTCTGGGCCAAATATGGAGACTATTTGTCAACTGTTCCAAGCGCGACAAAACGAAAATGTTGCTCGACGTACCGATAGTATCTGGTGTATCTATTGGTCAATGAAAGATCGTCTTTGTCTTAAATGGAGAATTATGGACATGTGTATTCTCCCCATTTTCACACTGGACCTCAATCCTCGTCTTTCTTCACTTCAGTAGAGACCTAAGTTTGAGGTTGGACAGCGAGCCATGGAGCGCAGTATTCTGGGGGTTTTCAGACCGTATCAGTATCACAACACTCAGCGCCAAAACCAAGATCACGGACGTTACCCAGAGAGCCGCTAATTAAGTGGGACTGGGCCGAACATGTCTGCATTAGATGACAAATGGGCTAAGATAACCACCTTGGGTACCTACCACTAAACGTACGACATCATCGTCACAGACCGAGACGAAGGTTACCACTAACACTTTTGAGGTTTCACCTCTACATGCGTCGAGAATGGATTATGCCGATCACCGATTAATTAAAGTCAGTAAATTATTGAATTCATTTGATTAAGGGGTGATTTTTCAATGGTCATTTAAAACTGATGAATAAATATTGGGGGTTGACAGCTTTTGTATGAAAAATATTTCAAACTGTCAGATTTACTTTTCCGATAAAAGTTATATAATGACTATTGAAAAATCTGCCCAAAATTTTATAATGCATTTGATTTTAAGTCTCGGTGTTAAGTCGAGCGTTGATAAAATAATAGAGTGCATCCCAGCGCATCGTCAAAACACTCTGCTGGATTTTCACCTCACAGTGCCTAGCAGGGAATAGCAGCCGATCTATTCTGTTAAAATGTCACCGTGAGAACTTAGGTGAAGTGACCTAAAAGTAAGCTGTCATTTCATCTGATGCTAAGGATATGCATCAATGACAGCTCACTTTATGCTCCTCATCATGATCATTTCAGCCGAAAGACGTCCACTGCTGGACATAGGCCTCCCCCAAGCCCCGCCACTTCGACCGGTTTTGGCGGATTCCTGCGGCCTTCACAAGGTCCACCTTGTGAGAGGCCTTCCAACTCTACGTCTTCCGGTACGCGGTCGCCACTCCAAAACCTCTTTTCGGCCCCATCGGCCATCTGTCTTGCGAGCAATGTGCCCTGCCCACTGCCACCAGTTTAGCAATTCTTCGGCCTGTAAGCTCACTTCACCCCAATTATGACGGTAAGATTTTTACAGAATAGCACTACAGATCTATTGTCAGTACAGTCCGTGAGAACATGGGCGTAGGTATCCTTACTTTGGGTAGAAAAGAAGGGAGCCACGGGCACAGATAGTATAAAAAACCTTGTTTAAAAACAGCAATTATTTCGAAATACACAGTGTCTTAAAATTGAAACGGACGCTTAATTTCTCATACCCTTGGACGGATCTGAACTAAGGACGCTGGTCGCTTTCAGCGTAACAAGTGTAATTAATTCGCTTTTTATTCTGACAACACACCATTAAAACAATAATAAAGATAAATGAGAACATTACTGAATTCCACAGCATTTCGTTCACTGTAATCAGGTCGGTCAGGTGTGAGCGAGATAGAGGTATTCAAAGCATCAAATGACGTCAGACATGTAACGATCTCATGTTTAAATAAATTTTATTACTCAAAAAGAACACACATTGTGGACTTAAATATGAAAAACATCTTATGGGGTAAGCATCAGAGTAGGCCGCGAATCAGCCGTAATCTATCACCGCAAGAAATAGGCCTCCCCCAATTTGGGGGCGATTGCTTTAATCACCACGCTTGTCAAGCGGGTTGGCGATCTCTAATAAAAAACATAAAGAACGCAAAAATACATAGAGAACTACTATATACTCTCGGTAAAATACATAGAGAACGCTGCTGCCCATCCTCTAATAAGTCCTTTTGTCGCGTCTGACGACGCGTATATTCATTCTTTACATGGCCAAAACGCAACCATAGGAATCTGCTCGCATATACTTTGTAATGCAATTTTTAAATTTGTGATTACAATGTATACACGAATTTTGCGTACTACTTGTATATAGTTTATAACGTAGACGCGCACGTGCATCGTTCCAATTTATACAAGGCCATAATGCCACCATAGGAATTTGGTAGGACTGATTGCCGGGCTTCAATTTAAGGGGTGGTAGGGAGGTGTAGAGCCCCTCCTGTGAAGGAAAAGTTTCGAAACCCCCTCCCTTTTTGAGAAATATTTTTTTAAATATTCTAAACTAACTGTCGTCTGTCGAAGCGGATCCATTTGTGATCGGAGCAGGAAACCTCCGTGGAGACTTCCCATCCAGTAGTAATTTGCGCCGCGGCCTCTGTTGCTAGCGTTAGATTCATGATTGTGCGGCTTCGCCGTTACAAATGTTGGTTCGGAGCCAGTGTTTAGGAGGGATAGGTTAGTCGAGAATAAGTAATCAACCACGATCTAACCCCTTTCATTTTTCGTGTCCATGCCCCACAGCTGGTGATGAGCATTGGCATCGACCCCGATCATCATCAGGCCTCCTCTCGGTGAGAGAGAGGGGGCCATAATCCACCACGCGGGCCCAGTGCGGGTTGGTAGATGTTCCTCACGATGTTTTTCTTCACCGTTTTGAGAGCAGTGGCGATGAAATAATTTACACAAAGTAATGCGCCTGCTTGGGTTTGAACTCACGACCTACTCGTAAGTCGCGGCCGTTACCACTGGGCCACCACTACTCACTTCGATCGACCCCGATGACGACCTCGAACCCGGATCTCTCGCAATGGCTCACGAGGCGGCCAAGGTTGGGTTGTTTGGTGGGGGACTCGACTCACCCGCTGGTATCTCTGGCAGCTGCATTAGAGCCTCTGAGATAGTTCCCGTGGTGGTGACCCATCCGTGGAGAATGCATGGGTAATGGGATAGAATCGTTACTAAAGAGGCGTGGAATTACCACTAAGTGCAAAAAGCACTGTAACTTCACTTGTTTTATGACACTGGCTGCCAAAATAAAAATATTTTTTTGGAAGTCGGTTGTTTTTACGTGCTTTGTTAATAACAGTGACAGGTACATGTGTTAACATCATCAAACTACCTACACAAAGTAGATTAAATATTATGTTTTAGTATGTACCTATTGAAGCTACATCCAAAAATACCCAATTTAGACCCACATTAGACGAATTTAAAAGAATCACATAAATCGGCCCAGTAATCGCGGAGAATCAGTGTACATTAAAAAATCACCGAATGTATAACCTTCTCCTGTTTTGATTCGATTAAAAACGGGAAGAGGTTCATTAACGAGTTATAGGCAATGAAAAGACACGCTACACATTATGGTGTTTCCGCACATAAACATGTGTATATACAAGATAGGTACCTACTGAACCTCAGTCGCGTCGCCGTTTATATAAAATGTACACACCAATATTTTTGGAGCCCCTGCCAGAGAACGGTTCACGTCCCGGGCATAATCAGCGTATAATACTCTCACTGCTGAGACACCTATAGGAAGTCAGGCCTCCTCTCTGTGTGCCGTAATCCACCACGCGGACCTAGTGCGGGTTGTTAGATGTCGTCGAATTTTTGGAACTAGGACGTGTCGGTTTCCTCACGATGTTTCCGTTAACCATTTTGAGAGCACGTAAATGTATGGAAATACCAGTAACCTAGTAGGCCATAAGCAACACTGCAATCTTACAACAATGTTCCGTGTTTCGTAAACAATGTACGGAGGATTTTGTTTCATAGTGTTGCAGTTGATTTTCGGGTGTTAAGTCGACTCGCACGAAATAACTCGTTAGGAACGGGCAAATTGTCTTATTATAATTCATTATTATACATTTTTAATAATTGTTCCTCTCAACCAAAGCACCTGCCATGTAATCTCTTCACCACCCTTGGTTTTCTGGTAGAGAATGCCTAAGGCATTAACTCCGCCTTTGTACCTTTTTTGTGTGCGAGAAGTTTAAATAAATAAATAAATAAGGCGACTCGCACGCTGTTATTTGTGGGTGAATCGACAATTCCAGAAATATGGCCGAGATTTACGAGTTGTAGACCGTAGGTTCGAACCCAGTCAGGCGGTTTAAGTTGTGTAATTTCAACATCAATACTCTCAAAAACGGAGAAGGAAAACATCGTGAGGAAACCAACAGTCATGACTAAAACGTCAAAAAAAAAAAACAACGAAAAGTTAAGGAAAAGTCATCATCATCATCATTTCAGCGGAAAGACGTCCACTTCAGGACATAGGCGTCCCACAATTTAGGGCAGCCGAGTTGGCGACCGCAGTATGGTGGTAACATTCATAGAGAACGCTGCTGCCCATGCTCTAGTAAATCCCTTACTCGCCTTTTACGACATCCTCGGGACGAAGTAGGATGGTGCTATGCTTTACGCCCGGCACTACACGAAACACATCACACAAGGAAGAAGTACACCAACTTTATTACATAAAAACCTAATTGCCCTTTAAAAAGTAAAAAATAATAAAAAATAACTCAATCTTAAAGTACCTAAGAATGTATTAATAATTCAAAAAAAAAAAAACGTCGCGTTGGGGGACCGCTCTGCGAGTGCAGACGTCGTTGACTGCTTAGTTAGGTAATAAGACTATTGGTAATTAAATTGTTAGGTTTGAAGCGGTCCCCCAACGCGGCGTATTTTTTTTTGAATTATTAATACATTCTTAGGTACTTTAAGATTGAGTTATTTTTTATTATTTTTTACTTTTTAAAGGGCAATTAGGTTTTTGTGTCGGGGGTTTTTTAAATTTCTAATTTAATTTTTTATTTTGTACTTTTTATAGGTATATACTTAATATAATGTAGAATCAAACGAAGCTAAGAACACTCTCGATTAATTCATCAATATTCTCTTTCAGTGCGCTTTCATTTGAGACCCCACTCGAGTATATTTGCTGACATCCGGTTACTCTTCCCCACTTTCCCCCGCACAACTTTTAAACGGCTCAGCCGATTTTCATCAAACATATCTAAGAACACTCGCAGATAAGTCACCTTTAATACGATTTTTTTTTTAATGAAATCGCATCATCCGTTCGGGAGCTATGATGCCACAGACAGACAGACACACAGACAGACAGACAGACACGTCAAACTTATAACACCCCTCTTTTTGCGTCGGGGGTTAAAAATACAATGCGTGCCAGTTGCCTAATACGTACATTTAGAACTAGCTTTTGCCAGCGGCTTCGCCCGCGTGGAGGTCGGATTTTATCCCGCGGGAACATACTACCGGGATAAAAAGTAGCCTATGTCCATTCTCAGGCTCTAAACTATCTGTGTACCAAATTTCATTTAAATCGGTTCAGTAGTTTTAGCAGGAAAGCGAGACAGACAGACAGACCGACAGACAGACAGACAGAGTTACTTTTGCATTTATAATATTAGTATGGATATAGTATATATAGTATATAGTATATAGTATGGAAGTATGGATATGGATTATATATTATATATATTATATTATATATTATATATATATATGTATAGTGTGGATGTGGATGTGGATAGACCACGACCAGTACCTATCAATTTTATAATTATGAGAGTATTTTTCCTACTTCTGTATTTTTGACATTTAGAATGTCTTGACGAATTTGTGAAAATTGTCCTCCAGAACCCCTGGTGGCAATCCGGCAAGGAGGCTCGCTGCCTCATAGGAGACCGCGTGGTATCCTCGGACTAGCCGGATGGCCGTGACCCTGTGGGACGAGCTCACAGCCCTGAAGAACTTTTTAAGAACTATTTTGAATTCTAGGACGATATGAATTTTTAAATACTGTCTTTAGTAATACTTCATCATCATTATCATCATTATTTCAGCCGACAGATGTCCACAGCCGGACATAGGCCTAGGACCAAGCACCGCCACTGGACCGGTTCTGTGCTTCTCGAAGGCTTATCTTGGCCAAATCAAATTTAGATATTTTCCAGACATAGTAGATTTAATCAAGATCTGTTTGTCTACTTGGGCATCATCAATATCGGGTACACTACATAAATACGAAAAACTTTATTCCGACAGTCACAAATACGAATTTCAAAATACCGATTTTCATAATTCAGAATGATTCAAAATTCCGAATTCAACTCCGATTTATCATTACTCCTATTTTTATAATTCCTAAATTGGGTTCCCTCTATCTGGCAGAAACTTGATGCTCCGAATTTTATTTGGCATAACACACTTGGCATAATCTTATTTAAACGAATATTTGTAAGGCATAAAAAATGTTTAGCATAATCATTGTTTGGCCGAATGTTTATATGCTCGACTTTACGCTGGCATACTTTTAAGATGGCAGAATTTTATTTCGCATAATTACCTTTGGCAGACATAAAATTCCGCATAATTTCTTTTTGCATAACAATTATTTAGAGCAATGATTATTTGGAGTAATTTAACTTGGCATACTATGAAGATGGCAGAATTTCATTTAGAATAATTTTGTTAGGCATATTTTAATTTCTATTAAATGGCATTTTAACCTTAAATAAAATGAAATAGTGTCTCAAAAAGTCAGTATATGTTGTGCTACAGAAATTATTGACAGAAACGAATCGCTGCAGAACCGACTCTACGTAGTCTTGTCTGCCTACCCCTAGAGTGTAATTTAAGCCCGCGTAGGCGCGGAGTGGCGAGGCGGCCCGCGAGCTGAGGAGCAGGTGGTTTTGACCTTGCTAAGAGAACCCTTCGAGCATTTGATTCTTCGAACGTATGAAAATCGGAAAACTAACAAATCGCATTTACGACTTTCGGTAAAATAAATTTCGTGTATTTTAATAATAGGCATTATAATTCTAAGGTATTATGAAATTCGGACTTTTGAAAATCGGAACATCGAAATTCGGAATAAAATATTTCGGAGTATTTGGGTGTTCCCATCAATATCATCTGCTTAGCATTTTTCAACTATGTGGGTGACAGGTTCTATTTTACTTAGCGGTTTATAACGATTTTTTATTTTAATAAAATGCACTGGGGTTTGATGTAGGAAATATTAAGGAAAATTTAAAAAAAATGCGGTCTAAATATGTGCAGTGGCTGAGTAAAAACGAATCAGACTATTTTTTTATTGATTTCAAAGTCAAACTCAAAGCAATATCTCTAATTAATAAACCGATTACAAGCAATTTTGAATTGTCAAGGGGTCGGCCAATCAGGTACTGTATTAGATACACATGAAGAAGAACGGGCAAAAAACTCCATGGACACTCTTTTAAATCTAAATATCCTAACAAAAAGTTGGTGATTTCATTTAATTTGTTAAAATTATTAATTTAAAAACGATGTTAAAAGGCGCGCACATTAAACACAATGATACAAATAACAAATTAAAATATATTTAACTATAATATATTTTGAGAAAAGTGCGTATCAAGATCGTTTTCAGTTTAACTAATCCTACAAACGTACGTTTATCTATATGGCTTCACGTGTTTTACAAAACCGGCCAAGTGCGAGTCGGACTCGCGCACCGAGGGTTTCGTACAAACCTGTATGTATTCTCGGCTTGTGCATAAGGTTTATGTTTATGAAATTAAATGTTTTCATTATTTTTATTTTTATATTTATTGTTGATTGAATGAAAGGTAAATTGCGGTTTACGATTTATGACGTATTAAAAAAAAAACTACTGACTAGATCTCGTTCAAACAAATTTTCGGTGGAAGTTAACATGGTTATCATACATACTGGTACATCATATATTTTTTTTAGTTTTATCATTCTGTTATTTTAGAAGTTACGGGGGAGGGGGACACACATTTTACCACTATATTTATTTATTTAAACTTCTCGCACACAAAAAATGGTACAAAGGCGGACTTAATTAATGCCTTAGGCATTCTCTAGCAGTCAACCAAGGGTGGTGAAGAGATTACATGGCAGGTGCTATGGTTGAGAGGAACAATAATTAAAAATCTATAACAATGAATTATAAATAAGAGAGAAACACTAGTACAAAAATAGGTCATAAACTAATTATACACATACATATTTGCTATAATACATACACATGCATACTTATAATATATATAAATCTACAGATAAAAATTCAAGGTAGAGAAGAAGTTTTGTGATGACTCTACGCTATTTGTTATGAAAATAACTCTGCAATTTCCGCTTAAATGCAAACCGACTGGTGGCCGTCCTGATATCGAGAGGAAGCGCATTCCAAAGAACAATGGACTGAATATGAAAGGAAGAATGAACAAAGTCAGAAGAATGAGAAGGACAAAGTAGAAGAAGATTGTTAGAAGAACGCAGATTCTTAGTGTGAGAAGAACATAGATATTGGAAGTGAGACATAAGATAAGAAGGAGGAGTTGGAGAGTTGAGAAGGGAGAAAAGGTAGTTAAAGCACGCAAACTTCTTCTTTGGCGAATAGACATCCATTTGAGCTCAGACCTATAGCTCGACAAATGATCATACTTCCTGATGTTAAATATGAAACGGATACAATTATTGAGCAACCTGTCGAGTTTATCCAGAAAAACCGCATTCAAGTCAAAGTAGCACACGTCACCATAATCGATGATTGGGATAATCAAAGTCTGCACAAGCATGGTCTTCGTTTTGGCAGGCAAAAAGTTCCTCAGACGATACAAGGATCGCAGAGTACCGTTGACTCTTTGACTGACACTAGACACCTGGCGTTGCCAGCTCAGCGTCGAGTCAAGATGCAAACCGAGATCTTTCACCGTAGAGGTCTTGGGTATGACGGTATCATTGAACATGAGAGGAGGAAGAGAGCTAAGCGTCATCCTACCCATCATGCGTAAGCTTCCAATAACAATGGCCTGACACTTTGAAGGGTTTACTGACACTCCAAAACTATCAGACCACTTTTTTATTGCATCCAAGTCTCAAGTCTTATTTATTGTATCCGCTATAGCGTCTGGTAAACTTTCTACCCGCTCGGCTGTAAGTATACAATTGTAGATCATCAGCATATAAAATTAATGAAGATGGAGAATAACAATGGAGACACTTTGAAAGTGTATCTCGCGTAAACTATTCAGTTTAGAAAAAAAATGGTATGAGAAACCTCAATACCATTTTTGAAGACCTATTCATATCATAGATACTCCACACGTATGGGTTTGATGAAAACATTTTTTTGAGTTTCGGTTCTAAGTATGGGGAACCCCAAAATTTATTGTTTTTTTTCTATTTTAGTGTGAAAATCTTATTGCGGTTCACAGAATTCATCTACTTACCAAGTTTCAACAGCACAGCTCTTCTAGTTTCAGCGAAAAGTGGCTGTGACATACGGACGGACAGACAGACAGACAGACATGACGAATCTATAAGGGTTCCGTTATTTGCACTTTGGCAACGGAACCCTAAAAATGGCGAATGGTTTCAATTACTCCATTTTATACACTTTTGCATTGCTATCCATTCTTAGCGGTTTTTGATTTATTTAGTGCTTATTGTAACTGTAAACTTGTTCTTAGTAAATTTATTTCTTCTCTAATTGGCACTATTTTGTATAATGCTAATACGAACAACATAGTTAATTGGTGACCACTGATGGCCCAGTGGCAATGGCACCGACTTACGAGTTGTAGGTCGCGGGTTCAGACCCAGGCAGGCGCTTTACTATAATTTCATCAACACTGCTCTCAAAACGGTGTAGGAAAACATCGTGAGGAAACCGGCATGTCCTAGAACTCCAAAATAATACCAACCCGCACTGGGCCCGCGTGGTAGATTATGGTCCACTTCTCTTACCGAGAGGAGGCCTGTGGCCCAGCAGTGGGAACATTATATGCTGCTGATGATAATGAGTAACTTGGTGGTGAAAACGATACAAGTCACATGCAGGCAAATTATTCAAATAGCTGTATAATAATCTTTGATTGTTTTTTTTTTTCATTTCTTACTAGATTCACAGCCCATCTGTGACAATATTTTTACAATTACGCGTATTGAAGAATAAACATAAATCTTCTATATATATATAAAAATGAATCCCTATTTTACTTGGTCACGCTATCACGCATGAACGGCTGGACCGATTTCACTTTTTTTTTGTTTGTTGTGTTTGTTATTGTCAGGAGAGGGTTCATAAGAAAGAAAAAAAATTAAAAAAAATATATATAAAAATGAATCCCTATTTTACTTGGTCACGCTATCACGCATGAACGGCTGGACCGATTTCACTTTTTTTTTGTTTGTTGTGTTTGTTATTGTCAGGAGAAGGTTCATAAGAAAGAAAAAAAATTAAAAAATTGCGCGGAATATTTGAAAATTTAAGAACACTTATTTAAGAATACAAAGTCACCTGACATGGGTGTTTGATAGCTAGAAAACGCTTTATGTCTTCGAAGTACCAGGTTGGCATAACTTGGTAGGAGCTCAACTAACATGGGTGTGTGGTAGCTAGAAAACGCTTTATGCCTGCAAAGTACCAGTTTGTCATAACTTGGTCTAACATGGGTATATGGTACTTGGTGCTCTTTGCTTTGCTTTGGTGGGATCTGATAAGTTAACACAACATTTATTGATTCTGAGGCGGTACGAAGTTCGCTGGGTCAGCTAGTATTTATATAATTATCTTAAACTTTATATGTAGAAGTAGTGAAGAAAGCTCATATTTATATATAACTAGCTAGCTTTTGACAGCGGTTTCGCCCGCGTATTATACAACATGTCCTATCCAGTCCTGTACAGACCTATCCAGGACTACTCGGGGAAAAAAAAATAACTCAATTGGTTAACAAGTTATATTAAAAAAAATGAAATTATTCAAAAATTTTAACCTTTTTTGATATTTTTCACTACAATGACCACAATTTTAAAATATTTATGTTATTTTTTCTAGGCAACCCGAATAGCACTAATCTCTACCACAATTCTTAAAAAATCCATAACACCTCTAGTTTTTTCACAAAAACTAATGAAAATTAATTTATTCCCTAAATGTTTTGAAGATTTTTACTTTTAACCAACTTGAACGTGGTGTAAAAAGATGTATGAACACTATTATGGCAAGTTTTTTTTTATAAATTGATGCAACTAACCAACATTCCAAAATGGTATAATACTCTAGGAAAACAAGTAACAAAAAAAAATGTTTATATTATTTCTAAACAGGAGCCATCGGGAAATAAAAGTATTAGTTCTTGAAACTTATTAAATATTTTACACAAACAATTTCACGTGATATTTATTACGTTATTAACATTATAGCAAATGTTCAAATTGTTTGACACCAGCATTAATACATGCACGACATCGCCTTAAAAAGATCGTTTTATTCGTCTTGCATATCTTCTGCTATTGATGCAATCCGCAGCCTGATTTATATTTCGACGAAGCTCGTCCAGTGTTGCAATGGGTTTTGATTAGACTCTATCTTTAAGACAAACCCAATAGAAGAACTCCAGAGGGTTCAAATCGGGTGAACGGGGTGGCCATAAGATAGGACCAAGTCGCCCGATCCAACGCTCTGGATACTCTTGATTTAAATATTCTCGCACAGGACGGGCATAGTGTGCTGGGCAACCATCATTTTGGAACCACATGTTTTGGAGATCACTTAAGGGCACGTCTTCTAACAGTTCTGGTAAGTCATTTTGTAAAAAGTTTAAATAACTATTGCCATCTAAGTTACATTGTAACTCAAAGGGCCCAATTACTTTTCCATTTAATATGCCCGGTCCATAAGTTAACCTTGAATTAATATTGGGATTTGTCTTGTATCATAAAGTGCGGATTTTCATTGCTCCTATGCAGGTTGTGAAGATTTAAATACCCATCTTTCTTGCATGTTATTTTATCCGACCATAGAATTTTGTCTAGGAATTAGATATACCGTCCCCGTTCCTATGAAAAGACGGCGTCTGGCGTCCATCAAGGTAGGGATTAGGCCCACTGAGACACCGACCACCACGAACTATGTCGCGGCTTTTTTCTCGGCATGCAGAGTTCACCTCCTGATGTCGACCCAGGGGTTCTGGTGACTGAGAGCGTGTCCAATATTGGTTGGCTCTCCAAAGACCCTCTGCTCATCTGGGATCACGATACCACATCGTCCTCGTCTCCGACTGACTCTTGTGTACTAACGAGATGTTATTTGATTGATTTCCTTAGCCAAGCTATGGTTTGATCGTTGCCGCACCACAGTTCAAGGACACCTCCAGTGAACAGTGACTGGGCGTTGAAAGTCGGCCCGGAGTGTTGTGCTTAGGGGAGCAGGCTCCGAGAACTTTTTAATTCTGGATAGCAGCGAGCACCTAGTCCGGTATGTCTTTGCTGGTGATCCCCATGCGGTCTCGGGTGATCGCAAAGTCAAGGGTAGCGCTGGCAGCTTGGGCGTAGGTTCGTTGAGCAACCCGTTTGGATTGATCAAGACGCGGCTACTTATACTTCCCGCGATGTGTTAAAGTTTCGTTGAGAGCTAGCTTGGCTGCAATCCAATCCTTCCATCTGGGTTGCTGTGTCCTCTCTGCTGCACTAGATGACGGTCAATCAACCGACACACGTTGGCTTGAGCTAGCCTCTGCCTGCGCCCGTTGCCCAGTGGAGCAGCTAAGATTGCCGCTTGTGGGTTTGACCGAACTAGCGGCAGTGGCCTGTGTGTTACGAGATCCTCTACTTAGCCTCCTGTGAGCCTGACGGCGTTCCTTCCTCGTCAGACGTCCGCCTTGAACTGTAGCAGCTGGTGGATCTGAAGGGTTTGTGTTAGGGCAACGGGTTTTTGATTGCCTTGCCATTGCCGTCTCTGTTTGACCGGTGGTGGCCGCCTTAACGGAGGAGGACCTACAAAATTTCACGGTACCACTATTACCCGGCACCGGGATTAGTGTAGAAAGGTCAGACCGTCGTGGTATTATTCATCGCCGTAGTCGTCACCTGAGTTTTGGAAGGGTCGGTACTAGTCTGAATTAACGCCGACATCCTATGTTTATTATGGGCCTGCTTTTGATTGGTCTTGTCAGTGATTTCCATCACAGCTAGACTGGTACTCGCATAGATTCCCGCGGTGATAAGCTGCAGGGTGACCAGGGCACCGCCCTTGGAAGTCTCATCGGCTGTCGCTTCCACTTCGGGTTTATGGGTTTTAACAGGCCTTACGGTATCCATTATATGTTCATTTGTTATATGTTCTATTGATTTGTCTCTCTGGCTCCCACCCTCCGTGGAGCCCGCACTTGGGAACATCTTTCTATATAAAAAGTTCGAACGTTAGGATTACCAGAGAGATATAGAGGCGCAAGGCTGGCTTACAGTGCGACATCGGGTGCTCGATCGGGTAGGCCCCCAACGAGCTAAACAACCCTCACTTATACCGTCAGCATGACCTTTACCTACCACTTCAGTCATGCGAGGATAACCTCAGCGGACCTCACGCACCTCGCCTGTGGCCCTTTGACGGGACACTGTGACCATGTCCCTACACATGGCTAATGGGTAAGGCCACCGTTTCGCTTGAAATCTTGACCAAAGGTTGTAAGTGTTGGGTTATGCAGTGTTACTCCTTATAAAATCAGCTATCAGCCAGTGAAAGTTCCGTCAAAATCTGTCCAAAGACAGAAAAAACAATCTTATAAGTACCGTATTATACTTTCATATGAATTTAATCAAAAGAAATCATGAATGAACTGTTTGAATGCTGATGGATGGCTGTGATTACCGAGATGACGACTAATAGAGTAGTGTGATGGAAAAAGACATGTGGCGCCGACCACAAATAAACTGGGATAAACGAAGGAGAGTGATGATGATGAATTTAGTAGTAGTTACTGTCTGCAATGTATTATTATGATAGTAGATACTCGTAGTTTTAAGGTATAGACGATTTTCCATAACGGGGAAGTTTTTAAGCAAGACTTCGAGATGTCAGATCTAGTTGCCCTCACTATCACCGGTAAAGTTTGTCAAAAATTACCAGCAAACATGACAGTCAAGTCACCCATGACCGTATTAGAACTTCTATTATCTATAAGAGCCATATCTAAAGCATGAGTTCTATGAATCATAATGCACTAACCCCATATTATTAAACTGGTATAGCCTATAGCCTTCCTTGATAAATGGGCTACCAAACACTAAAATATTTTTTAATTCCAAGCAGTAGTTCCTGAGATAAACGCGTTCAACCAAACAAACAAACTCTTCAGCTTTATAATAAAGGTATTGATTTAAATATCATAAAAAAGTTATAGTGAGTCCACCTTAAGAGATAGACATATTCTATCACACAATTTTTAAACTTTTTAAGAGGAATAATTCCGTTATTGGTACATAATTATTGCGTAAGTTTAACCAACAGTAAAATAATTTTTCAATTCGAATCAGTAGTTCCTGTGATTAGATCGTTCGAGAATAGCTTTATAATGGTTATCCATTGGCTCATATGTTTGAAAAGTTAATTAAATATTTTTTCCAAAATACCACAATGATTGTTGTGGAACTATTAATTATTGTTGTTGAACTATCAATTATTGTTGTTGAACTATCAAAAGAAAAGCCATTACTACCGGTAGTGTGTTACGCAATAACTCCGTAGTAAACAAACCAAGGTATCCATGTTTACAACGGTACCAACAATGATTCACTATTAAAATATGATATTATTGCATACTGTACTTAAAAGTGCAGTAAAACTGACAATAAAACATAACCCTGAGTGCGCACGCGCCGTGTTTATACCAATTGAGTTGAATTGAGTAAAAGCGTATCACGTTTCAGCTAATACAGGCAGGGAAAATAACATAAAGGTACTTACTAATATTATATAGCAGAGGAGTCTGTTTGGTAAACCGATCTCAGGAAAAATTGGATCGAATTACAATAATAGCCCATTTATCGAGGATGGCTCGCAACAAACAAAAGAAGCGGAGCATCAATAAAAATGTTGCTAAACCGGGGAAAATGTATTCCTTTTGAGAGTTTCCGTTGCGTGCGCTGCATAAACGGTTAAAGTAACGCAACAATCATGCTACTCTTAAAAGTTCAAAAAAAATAAAATGTTTATTTATGTAAGTAGATGTTATAAGACACTTTTACACGTTAATATTCTAAAACCTTGATGGCGCTGACTAAAGTGACCAAAGTCAATATCACATCAATAAATCTTATACCTTTAAACGAGCAATTCTTGCATGTATAAGGTGTATCTATTCATACACGAAATATTTTAAGAGGTACACCTGTAGGTGGTAAAGAAGCTACAGCAACGAAAAAAAAATTTTTTCTAAATGTATTTTTTTTCAAAATTTAATGTTTATAAATTATTTGACACACATAACAAATACTAGCTACTTCTTATTTTTTACGGCCCGAGACACCGCGGCGATGCTCGTGCCGTCCAGTCGCCACCCTCGCAGCGTCAGGCGGGCCATTCATAGAATTTGGAGTAAAGGTTTTATGCAAAACGTCTCAAGCAGTTTTAAAATTATAATAATTACGAAAATTCAAAAACGCTTAGATACATTTTTTCTTTTTGCTTCTATAGTTCCTTTCCCACCTAAAGGTGTACCTCTTAAAATATTACACCTTATATATATATATACATATATAACGTGTATCTATTCATACACGAAATATTTTAAGAGGTACACCAGTAGGTGGTAAAGAAGCAATAGCACCAAAAACACATTTTTATAAGGGTTAGAAAAATGTTTTTTATAGACTGCGAAACTGAAAAAAATCTGGTTATATGGGAAAAAAAGTGATTTGTGGTGGGTTTTGTAGTGGATGTTTTTTTGTTTTATTGGAAGAAAAATAACAAAATGTAATTTGTATTTAAATATAATTTCTAAAAAACACAATCTACCAAAAAAAAAAAAATAATACCAAGCAAAGCTCGGGCATCCAGGCACTAATAACTATAGACCACTTAACTTACACCAAGTCAAAGGTTATGCACGGTCTATGATTTACAACAATATCAAAATAAAATCCAAAAATCATACATTCATTTTAGTATTTTCAGAACAATTTTTAAAATGTACGAATAAAAAGAGTCAGAAAAACAGCCAGCCTTACATGCGATCTCCACCACTTCCTAGTGTTTAGCTGGGAAAACGAAGTGCCAATTAGGTCCCCAGCCACCCCAGCTACACGAGTCAGTTGCGAAGTGGCTCACTTAGCCCCCAGCCGCCGCGCCCCCCAGCAACACGTTTCAGTTAATTAATAGACAGACAGTCAGATGCAGCATTAGCATGTATACCGCAGTAAACTAGATGCTGACGGAAATTGAATTAAGTGCAACTTTTTCTTTCCTGAATTTCAATCAGTATTTAACTCGTAAATCGTAGTAGATACTTACCTACCGCATAAATTCAATCGCTATGAATTTATAAGAACGTTTGGTCCATATTAGCCCTGCACCCTGATCGGCGAACTCACTATCTATCAGAGTCCGAATTATTTAGACGGATATTGCTAATCCGATATTAGTATTCGATAAAATTGTCTACAATGTAAATAACGTAATAAATGTTGTTGAACTGTCAAAATGAAAGCCATTCCTACTGTGGTGTAAGTTAATTGCCTTTTTGGATCGAAAACACTGGAAGTTATGGGGTGAGGCCTTTACTCAGGGATGGGATGAGACAGGCTGACAGAAACAGTATGGGCCCGTACTGTATAAGACTCTGTCTGTTACTGTGACTACGTAAATAATTTCAGCAAGCAAATATAGCCAAGGAATGGCAGCACTAAGATTTCTAGAGGTAAAAGTTACGAACAATTTAGTATGTATAAGAGATACATAATATTCCGTCTAACTCTAAACCGCAGTTTTGTCTACAAGAACCATTAATCCCATCATCATTCAGGCACGTTCGCTCATTTGCAAACTCTAAACAGTTGTTTGGTGTCATCAACGCTGACACCAAACAACTGTTTAACATTTAGATATTCGACAAATGTCGTCATCCGTCAATCAGTAAAAACGTTCTGGAGCCGAACGTTTAAAAACATTGACGACTAAATTACATGCATATAAATTCCACATGATTAATACGCTGGAACATTTGTGCCCAAGTGGGAGTGATGCCCGTTGGCCTACCGCCATACTCAGTCGCACTGAGGAAGCCGGCGTAAACAGGGCTATTTGCACGACTTGATCTTGGCCAGATCTTGACCTATTAACACGCAGTCCACGCAGTGGATGTCAGTGAGTGTCGCTCCACGTATTTATAGATTGGGGCGCTCTGTAGCGTTTTGTTTCGAGTTCGCGCGCAATCGGGATACGGACGAAGTACGGACGCGTCGCGTCGGATGTAAAATGTCCGCGAGAGGGATCAGACGGAAGAAATCGTCGCTGTCGGAAGTCAAAGTCGCTGTGATCGGTGCGCCATCTGTCGGCAAGAGCGGTACGTGGAGTGGAGTGTTTGTTTATTATATTTATTGCAGTGTTTGTTTTTGTGTATTGTTGACATTTTCATGAAAATATAAAACCACTTTTTTTTTTCAAATTTTAAGTTACACATATTTCTGAAACATTCGAAGTGGTCTAGTTGAAGTGATTCACCGAGACACATTGCTCGTAATTTTAGTTTATATAAAAATAATCGCGAACGCGTAGGTACGACACTGCTTTCTAACGTTGATGAACTACAAGTGTTTCTTGTCTCAAGGTCCTGAATATTTTCAGATCATAAATGTTACTAATAAAACGTGAGGATTCGATGAGTAATAAAACAGCCGAATTTATCATTCCCTGGTAGACAAGACGTTATGCTAAACATTAGCAGACATAACAGATACTAAAGAATATAATAAACTTTTTAGCTGTTGCGATTTGCCAAATTTTAATTCAGAAAACAATACAAATTTTATTTATCTCTGTTAGAAATAACTTGTGGAAGAGGTGGCAAACGTGATAATTGTTCGTGTTGATCATATATAGCGTTGTCAGACGTCCCGATTTTGGGGGGCATCCCGGTTTGTAACCCGAAATTAAATGTCCCGCGCGGGACAGGTTCAGTTCCGCTTTTCGGGGATTACTTGACAGTGTGATTGTTATGATTATGAGTACGGTAAACTATCCTATTTTCATTAAAATACCTATCTTATGACTTTATATCATCATTACACACATATAAAATAAATTAGAACCTAAAATAAAAAGGGAAGTAGTAGTAAAGACGGTTCGTAAAAACAAAACTTAAGTATTATTTACGTTTTTTTTTTATTATTTTCCAGCTTTTGAATAAAGAATTTAGATTTTTCCTCAAAAGGTAAAACAAACCCGCTTTACACGAAAATGTATGTGGCGACGATCATCTGATGTCAGTAGATAATTCAGGAAATATTTAATAGGGCTAGTTGATTAGCTCATATTCTAGGTAAACTTCTCCAGAGAGATGTAGCTTACGTAGCTGTAATACCTACTTAGCAGGACAAAAAGTTTAGTGTGTTAATAAGTGATGAAATTCTTAGTGAAAAGTGAGAAAATCGCTCATGAATTCGAACAATAATAAGGGGGAAAAGTGATAGGGTAGCCCCGCGAAGTCAATCAAAGCATTTATTTCAAATAGACATATAAAAGCACCTTTGAACGTCAACATTTACTTTAAAATAGAATCGATTCCAGACACCCATTTCAAAACGTAGATTCGTATGGAGTAGAATGAGTAAGAAACTCCACCGTTACTTTTTTTTAATGTTCTTCAATACTAAGCGCACAATAGTTATATAACTATATGTGCAGACGATGCACCTAGAATAATATTACCATCCCACAGCAGCTAAAATAATTGGAAATCAAGCAAAGAGAGATAAATTAAACATACTTATGATATATACATGGTGCTCACATTACCTCGCAAACTATGCACAAGTTATAAGTCAGCGTGTGAGTTAAAGTCATCACAGAATGTAAATTAGTGCCTTAAAGAATTCTAAACTATACAATTAAATTAGCAACCAGTTTCATAAACTCTACTCTAGGTAGTCCTATGGAGCGACAATAACAACGTAGAGCGTTGCACTGATAAAATTATAAATATGTAAATCAATACGTGTTGCGGTCGCGAATCATATTCCAATCAACATATAATTTGACACTGACCTGAAATTGCAAAAAACGTTAAAAAATACAAAAATTACACGCGTGTCCATGGCATATCTATCTTACGGTAACAGAAGATTTAACGACAAAAGTTCTGTAGTTAAAAGGTCATGGTCACAGTGAATCATAGGTCAGAACTCTCTTACACAAGTGACTTAGACTAATTGACCTTATTATTGTACTAGGCTATAGGATTAGAGCTACTAACCAAAGAAGAACCAGGGAGAAGTGGTGGCCCCGATTTATGAGTTTGTAGGACGTGCGTTAGAATCTTGATAGGCACTATACTTTGTGTAATTTATCTCATCACCAGTGCTCTCTAAACGGTGAACGAAAACATCGTGCGGAAATTAGCATTTCCTAAAACCAAAAATCTAACCCTATTTGGGTCCGCGTGGTGGATTACGGCCCACTCTCTTTCACTGAGAGGGGTCCTGTGTCCCAGCAATGGGAATATTTGCCAGCTAATTATGCTAAGCGCCGACATATTCACACACATACACACAATATTAAGTATTGTCTCTGAAAAGGCAAGGTACCAAATTCAAACTCAAGTTACAGGGGCAAACAAACCACCAATTTACACGCACTTTTGAATTGTTAAGTAGTCGGTCAGCCAGAGGATGAACATAGATACCAATGCTAAAGCGTTAGGTTCCTATAGAGGCTAGAAACTCCACGAGCACTCTTTTAAATCAATTATTATCCTATGCGACTACAGATGTCTATATATAAGGTGTATCTATTCATACACGAAATATTTTAAGAGGTACACCTGTAGGTGGTAAAGAAGCTATAGAAGCAAAAAGATTTTTTTTATCTAAGCGTTTTTGAATTTTCGTAATTAATATGATTTTAAAACTGCTTGAGACGTTTTGCATAAAACCTTTACTCCAAATTCTATGAATGGCCCGCCTGACGCTGCGAGGGCAGCGACCGGACGGCACGAGCATGGCCGCGGTGTCTCAGGCCGTAAAAAATAAGAAGGAGCCAGTATTATGTGCGACAAATAATTTAAAAATAATAAATTAAAAAAAAAAAACATTTCGAATTTTTTTTTTCGTTGCTTTAGCTTCTTTACCACCGTGTCCGAGTGGTTAAGGAGATGGACTTGAAATCCATTGGGTTCTACCCGCACAGGTTCGAATCCTGTCCGCAGCGTATTGTTTTGGCGATCACAATATTCGGAAACAATAATTGAAATTACAAAATTATCACTTTTCTATGATTGGTAAGAATTTCTTACATTAGAAGTAACCAATCTCGAATTTATAAAGGAAATATCTACAGGTGTACTTCTTAAAATATTTCGTGTATGAATAGATACACCTTATATAAGGTGTATCTATTCATACACGAAATATTTATGTATATATGTAAAGAAGCTATAGAAGTAAAAAGAAAATTTTTATCTAAGCGTTTTTGAATTTTCGTAATTATTATAATTTTAGAGCCAGTATTTCTTATGTGCGTCAAACAATTTATAAATATTAAATTTCGAAAAAAACATTTAGAAATTTTTTTTTCGTTACTGTAGCTTTTTACCACCTACAGGTGTACCTCTTAAAATATTTCGTGTATGAATAGATACACCTTATATAGGCGACAGTGTCCACTTAATAGCTTTATACCCTCACAGTAGGCTCGTGGGCAGCCTAATTAAATGAAAATGAATGGAGAATACCTAATTCCATCGAACATTTCATGGCATATTAACACAGTGGGTGACGTAGCGTGGTATTGTTCGTATATTTAGAGTCATTAACGTGCTTTTAAGAACTAGCCTCGTGTTTACACTGGAGACATGACGCATGCCCGCCACAGTTCCGCATTGCTGGGCGAATGTGACCGAAACGCGGAGCGGAATATGTGAAGGTGTTAGTTAAAGATTTGAAAAGAATTTTGTACAGTTAAATGACCGTCTTACGGTTGAATTTCATGGATAAAATCTTTATCCATTATCCATAATTCGATTGATTCTTATCTTCTATATCTATACTTATTATACTTATAATAAAACTGTAGAGAGGTCAATTCTGTACACTGAATATACATTCAAAATTAATATTGGCGGATGAATGGTGATCGATACTGATACCAAAAATGCAATAAGTAATTTTTTTGTCTGTCTGTTTGTCTGTACGCGCACGCATGGGGCTAAAACTACTGAAGAGATTTTAACCAAACTTGATACGATTGTACTCCATAGTCCAAGGCAGGTTATAGGCTATATAACGTAACGATAAGACACATAGGAGCTGAGCAGTGACGATAAATTTGAAGCAAGTCGGATGAAAATGCGCTTTCGAGCTCTTATCCTCCCATACGTTGATCATACACCAAAAGTATGTATTACAAAGATGATGGTCTTCAAAAAATCTACAAAAAAGTCCTCAATAGTATTTATTTATCCTACTAAATTCGAAACACAATTAGTTTATAACCTGGATTAACACATAGGGTACTTTTTATCCCGGTGGTGTGTTCCCGCGGGATATTTTCCGACCTCCACGTAGGCGAAGCCGCTAGCAAAATCTAGTTTCACATAAAAGGGATTTAGTTCTAATGACCATAAAATAATAAGATACTTAGGTACCTGTCGGTTAAGCCATTTTGATCACCATCATTTCAGCCGAAAGTTGTCAATTGCTGGATATGGGCTCCCCCGATTTTGGGGGGTTTGCCATAATCGCCACGCTTGGCAGGCGGGTTGGCGATCACAGTATGGTGGTAAAATGCATAGAGAACGCTGCTGCCCATTCTCTAGTAAACCCCTTTGTCCGACTTTAACTTCGAACGACTTTGACTTCCGAAATTAAAGTTATTTTTTTATTTGTAGAGTTTTTAAGGAGGTAGAATGCAATTTTTTGAAAAAAAAAAATCACTTTGTAATGTTTTTAAGGAAGTCGGTTTTTATTTGTTTTTTTGGAAAACAGTTTTATTTTTAACGTTTTAGTTATGTATCTACCCCGCATGAATACCTATACCATTACTGGCCAGGTGAAATTTAAGACTTATATGGTTTTCTCATGGAGACCATTGTTAGAACTGGACCAAATTGAAATGGGACTACATGAGACGCACCAGCTTTCAAGTAAAAAAAGAATTATCAAAATCGTTCACCCAGTCGAAAGTTCAGAGGTAGAAAACTTAAAAAAATACAGTCGAATTGAGAACCTCCTCATTTTTTTTGGAGTCGGTTAAAAACTAGCAATATATGGGTATACCTTATTATGTTTCTGCGTAGGGTAGACTGGGTACGGTTGTGACAATTTTCAATGGATCGCCAATAATTTCGTTAGTATGCCACTTAACTGGAAGAAAGATGCTTTTTATCGTAAAGTATACATTTATCTACGTAAAAATATTAAAAATATGCACCTAAGTACAGTGGTTAACTGACACGAGTAAATCAGAAAAAAAAGGAAAATTGTCACAACCGACCACACCCCAGGGGCGGTTGTGACAGTGCTTGGGGTCGGTAGTGACAGGTCCAAAAATACACAAAAACGGTTTAAAACACAGGTATCACTACAAAACAGATCTAGTATAACAGTCATATGACAATCAGTCAAAAAAGTTAACTAAACATATCTAATATATTGCGGTAACTGTGTTAAAATACGAAGTAAATATTAACTCAAAAACTCTTCTCCAACAAAAACTAAACATTTGTTTGTTATGTTTGTTTGCTATCAACATGCAAAATCAAAAAACAGAAGGCATCCAAAGTTCGTTCTTAGTTGTAAAAACTTAAAAAATCGCGTTTACGAATGTATGACAACAAAGACATGCGATTAACTTCATGCATTTCCGCAGTTCTCCGTAAAGAAGTTCTGTTGTTCACTTCTTTATAAGCATTTTCATATTGTATTATATCACACTGCCCTCTTTCGATCTTTCTCAAATGTTTCCGGGGTATCTAAAACCAAAATTATTTTTTTTTACCTTTGACACAACCGTACCCTGAAAATATGTCACAACCGTACCCAATGCACTCCTCTGCGAAAAAAACAATTGCCATGACAATACTACATAACGTATGTACAAAGTAATTACAGCTATATAACTACTAATGTTTCACTTTTCACGTAGATAAACACTCATAACTATATCTGTACACATATAACAACAGTTATTAAAACATATCGAGTAAAAATACTTGCTTTTGACTGGTAAAAAGTAATATAGGCCTCTGCTAGCGTTAATGTCGCGCAATGGCTGACGCAGTATTGTGACACACATTCAGATGGGCATACCGCTCCTCTCTCCCCTTGCACCCTCCCCGGTATTCGTTACAGTTTCGCTAATATTACGACTGTCACAACCGTAACCTGGCACAACCGTACCCAGTCTACCCTACCTCGTCCTGAACACAGGTGTAATATTATGACACGTTAAACAGCAACGGAACGTGAAACAATATACATAATTGTACGTTCTAATGTAATAAATTGTATGTTAGCTAGGTATTAGCCATATAAATAGTACCTACCTACATGCCTGCGGAATGTGCAACATTTTAATTGTACTGACGTTACCTACGTTACATACGTCGGACGTTGTTCAAGTTCAAACACACAACAGTACTAAACATTTTGCTAAACGATTATTACAGTAATAAAACATTACACGAAGAAGATAAAAATAAACACATTTTCTTTACGTTTACATCCTATCCCAAAATATTCTGAATAATTTATATTTTACTTGCAAATAAAGATCTATGCACGTAGGTTATTTTTACATAAGACTTTATATGCAAAATCAGAATTCATAATTATAATCATGACATTCAGAAAAACTGTCTTGGTCCACGTTCACGTCCACGTAAAAATAAACGCTCTGCTTAGGGCCGAGAATAGAAATTACGTTGCGCGACAAAATCCCGCCAGGACATTTTGACGTTTGTGCAAATGTGATATCAGAAACCCATATCCTTATGGGTAACACTCATTATACTGAAATTATTTTCACTGAATAATAGCTGAATCTGCACGCGTCTTCGTCTGCACGAAATGGTGGGTCGAGGAAACATTCTTGTTCCCTTGACCCACCCGTCATTCCGTGTTATTACTATATTTTCGCTTATAAGATATCCTATATAAGAAGCCTATCATATATAAGAAGAATACTTATTTCAAATCCGACCGGTAATTCCATAGATTAGTGAATTTAAACAAAAAACAAAAATTTTCTCTAGGTTTATTATTCAATAATTAGATTAGTACACATATTAATCAAATAATAATCGTTAAACTCCTGCCTGGTGACTAACTCGTTGAAGCTCGAGCAAACCGTCGCGGCTCGTGTAGATCAAGTTCAATGAAGTTTTCTTATAAACTGTTCTAATTAGTCGCGTTGCGGCAGTCTTCGGGAGCATTTCTCTTTCAAACTACGTCAAATACAAAATTTGTATTTTGTGATAGGATTTTCATTCCATTGACATTATCCGAGGCTCGGTAAAGGCAACACTGGCAACCATCGGTGCGAGCGCAGCCTCTGTGGTAGGCTTGAGTCACATATTTTATCACGGTTTTTGCTTCGAAACTGTGATAAAAAAAATAAACCAAGGAAGTGAGGGTCGCGAGATTTATTCGAAAGAGATACCGTGACCCTGGCAAATGGGCAACTGAAGGAACACGGGTGGGTTTTAGTCAGTAATAGTCTGACACGCCCTCCCGCTCCACCCTAGAGTGGGAGACGTCATTCGATAATTTCCCATCCACCAAAAAAAAGCTATACATTTCTAGTTTAAGTTGCCTTCTTATTGTACGCAAAGCCTATACAAAACGGGTCCGTGGCTTACGCCCCCAGTGGTCGACGCACCTGTGGCGGACGCCCCCGATGCGAATAATTTAATTCAAAGCAATTTTTGATCAAATGTACTGTCAGGCACATAAATGATTTACAAAAATAATAAATGTATATTGATTGTAAGTATATGTATACTATTAAATCATAAATATATTTCTAACATAGAAATGTTTTTTTTATTGGATATATGTTTTGAAAAGTGAAGGTCTTAGTAATTTTTCATTATTTATTTATTTATATCAATAAGAAATCTAGAAAAAAAATTGTATACAAATCACAGTTTTAGCACATACAATCAAGAGAATCATTTAACTTAATTACAATAATCAGTCTCAAATGTAATAAAGTAAGATAGTGATTTTAAATAATCAGTCTTAAAAATTTCTGCAGAGTAACTAACTTTTTACATAATGAAATGTTCTTTTTATCGCTGTAAAATAATAATTAAACATAATCAACTGTGAAAACTTAAACAAATGAGAATATTTTTACCTAATTATAACAGTCAGTTTCAATATAAATAAAATAACAAAATAATAAGGCTTTAAAATGAAACGTACTCGTAGAGTAACAAATTTTTTACATGTGAAATGATTTCAAATTTTGCAAGCATAAAAATAATCACTGTAAAAACTTAAAAAAAAAACAAAAAAACAACTAAATTTCATAAATTAAAACTTAAAAATAGTGTACAAGCAAAATACAAAGTTAGGTAAATTATAAAAAATAAAATTAAAAATATTTAATAAGCAAAATACAAAGTAAAATAAATTGTTACTTTTTTGGACGGATTGCCACATATGGGCGGATATGTTCTAAAAACATGTTCGTGGTAATTTTTTTGTTTTCATATTGTTCAGTCAAATTGTCAATATTTTTTTACTCACTAATCTTTCTTATCAGTTGCATATTTCAATATTCAATAACTTGACTCTGGTGTGAAAGAAATAGACATAATATCTTTTCATACTTCCTTATTGTTTTCCTTATTTGTGGACAAAAAGCTGGACTTTTTATTGTTACCAATAACTGGTTTGGCTCATTTAGTTGACGAGTTGCTTGAAGTTAAAAAATAAAATTTCCATATGGTAAGAATAAGGGGCAAAATGTCCCTACCCTTGTAACACTCCCATATATGTATCAAATTAAAGTACTTGAGAAGTGTATCGTTTGATTGTCTGACAAACCTATCAAAGATGGGGAAGAAAAGTTATTCAAAACAGATAACCTTTGTTTAGCAAGAAAAAATACTTTATTTTTATGGTGAAACACTTTTCTCATTTACTGTACTAAGTGAAAAAGCACAACTTTTTATTTTTACTAAAATAATCGAATCGGGGGCGTCGGCCACAGGTGCGTCGACCACTGAGGGCGTAAGCCACGGACCCTACAAAAAGAAGTCAGCTAAAACTGGTTTTGTGTAGCTTGATATGTAGGCTGTAGCCCTTGTACGTGGTATTCCACTAACAGCACTGAAACAAAATTATGTAATGTGCGGTTCGGTGGAACTCTCTATCGTTATTGTATAAAGTGACCGAAAAGATGAAACATTTTTAACTTCCTTATCTGAGCCGAACGCGGTTCTAAGTAGTGCTCTAAACTAATTTTAACTCCGTTTATTCCATTAGGGTTTCGTAATAGGTGTAAGGTTATGTATGATCGTTACGTTGTAGGATCTTAGTGTACTTACGTAAGATTTTTAAAATATAACTCTTTGCTTTTACATGACAAGATTGGGAAATACATACTTTGATATACTTATTCTAATCGAACTAACAATTACAATGCTTATCATTTTTAAAGTTCTACAATATTCAATGCATTATTTGTATTGTCGAGCAGACGACTTTTCCAAACAAATGAAGCTATCGAATCGGAAATTAAGCTACAACATTATTTGGATTGTGAAAGATAGGGTTGTTGGTCGATTCGCACGAATTTACAAGTCCGAGGCGAGCAAATCGACATTTTTAAATTGGAACTAACTTTAGTAGGGAAGAAATACTTCATTAGGATTGTGCTGTTAGTCGATTTAACGTATGGTACGGATTTCATGTACGGTCACCAATACATGAAAGTCATAACGTGCTAATTGACAAAGACGCTGGTATTGTCGAGTCACCCACAAAATATACCAATTTCGTGCAAATAGCCTATAGAAAATAATATCTATGTGTAAAGAGAAAAGATTTGATTGTTTGTAATGGATAACCTCAAAAGTAACTTAACCAATTTTTTAATTCTTTCACATTGGGTAACCCCGGAAAATTATTCCGGAAGAACATAATGTATAAATTTCACGCGGATAAAGTCGCGAAAATGTAATAAAAATAAAAGTATATAAAAATGTTCTTATTCGTCGATTCGAGTTAATTCGTGCGAATCGACGAATAAGCCGGAGAAGAATGTGTTGCGTAACTGGGCGGAGAATGTGTTATTCATGCAAAGCTCTTAAATAAGCACTAACAATATGCGATGCTCAGCGACTGTTGTGCTCAGCGAATGTTTGGAAATACCTTTATACCAACAGCAAAACTCATTTCAACCACATTCGCACGAACGAAAATATATCGCGGTGAGATTTAATACTGCACTCGATATTCAACTTTCGGGGTTGAACCGAACATTGAGAATCGAACAGAGTGCATTTCAGCGCTTCGAAAAATCACATTGTTGGATTTTGAGCTCTCGGTGCTAAGCATTCCGTTCAATCGTAAAAAAATCCCACGGCGATATTTTAAGTATCGTTTTCGTCTTTGATTTATTGTTGTTTTCTAACCTCAGTAATTAGGGTAGACAAATAACCATTAAAGATCGCTTGCGCTTAATTTAAGGTTATATTTTTAATTTATTAATTTGTTATTAAGGCGTTCTACGAATGGGGGTTGGCGGAAACTACTTAATGCCACGATCCTTACATCTCTTGAGTCTCGTTTCGGTTACGTTCATACATCTGGTTATACAAGCATGCCGGTTGCGAGTAGATACTATAAACCTTGAGAACATCACTATTATATGCACAGTAGAATTATGAACATCATTATTTCTGCCAAATGACGTCCACTGCTGGACGTAGGCCTCCCCCAATTTGGTAGGCATTGCCATAATCGCCACGCTTGGCAGGCGGGTTGGCGATCGCAGTATGGTGGTAAAATGCATAGAGAACGTTGCTGCCCATTCTTTAGTACCTAAGTCCCTTTGTCGCCTCTTAAGAACGGGGGGGGGGAGGGGCATAGTAGAATATTACAAAATATTCTTCTTTAACTTCTGCCATCAAATGCAGTTCCTGTAATTAAACGATTATTTAACACACAAAGAAGGTACCTTCTTACTGACTTCTAAAGTAACTAGGTACGTAGTCCAGTCACCAGGTAGGTTCTGACTTACAAAAAGTCAAGACGAGTTTTAATTTAGCAGAGTGTCACAGTTTTTGTGTCCTGAATTTGCGTCCTTGAGTGACCGCCGCTCGCGCTGCCATATTGGAAAAATGGTACCAAAAATCAGTGTTTCGAGAATATTGTCTCTCCAACGCTGATAATTTCGGTGGCGAAATTAAAAATTGCAATTTAAAAAATGCAGACCATGAAATTTTTTGTAATTTATATGAGAATTTATCAGCCAAATAGTTCACGGGTATAGCAAGTCAACATCAGATCATTTTTACAATTTGTAAAATTGCTGCGTGAAAACGGGTATTCGGCGTGATGCACTGTATTGCAGAGCAGAAAATTTTCTCCAACCTCAATTTTTTTTCGCAGGAAAAATAAACTTCCTGTGTGTACCGTGAAAACAAGCCTTTAATTGGAATTGTAGGTACAGCAAATACGAAAATGCATTTGGCCGCATTTTCGTATTTGCTTTACCTACAATTGTCGAACCATGTGCAATGAAGGATTCCGTAGTTGGAATAAATTTACTCTAAAAAACACTTCACACTGTACTTATTTATTTAACCATAATAACCATTTATGTACACACATTAAACAGACAAGAAGAAAAGAACAGAAAAAATTGTACAAAGGTGACGCTTGTTTGTAAAGAAATCTCTCAACACACCTGCGATAGAAGACAAGATAGAGAGATGTAGACAACGTGTGTAAAAGTAAGAGTACTTAGTTGAGAAACATGTTCTTCCCTACACCTACAAGTATATACCCCATGGTCAATTGTCAAACTGCAAATGTAATATTGTAATATTTTTTTTTTCATCTGATAGTATTACTAAGTTAAGATTTAATATTTTTTTCTTAACTTGTGCTGTGAGACCTTGCTGATTGCCAAATTTCATGGGTCTAGGGTACGGGTCAACGGGAAGTATCCATAAGTTTTGATTTAATTATGACAGTCATAATATGTCGCATAATTTACTGTATTATTTTGCGTTGACTTAGAAACAGGATTAGAGCTCCAGGAATGCATACTTGCATATTTGAGATTAATTTCAATTTCCACTCGTGGCCTAGAAAAAGTTTGTGACAGACTAATAGACAGACTAATGGACGGTTAAGGGTTTTTTCTTTTGACGTACGGGTTTGTTTTTTTTTTATTATAAAAAACGTAGAATACCTGAACTTTTGTGTAACAGAAAACTGAAGCAACCCATCAGACCAATTAAAACGAAACACTAGCGCACTCGGCGGGTAGGCAGGCACTACAGACTTTGTGCCGGAACCGAGTTACGTACTAACTCGTTTCTTTGCGTGTATTCCTACTTTTCACCACGAGAGTGCTTCAGCGCAAAAATATCCAGTACATTTTACCCAATTAGAACGAGTCGGAAATAACTGTAAAATAAATCATTCACATTTTGTTCATAGGGGCGTGTGGCTAAGTAATAACAGCCGCACGGTTTGGTCAATCTGGTTAAGCTACGCTTGCCGCGGTTAGTCCATAGATGGGTGACCGTCATTTGTCAACACCTTCGTACCGCGGCAAGCACGTTAAACCTTTGATCCCAGCTGTTATTTGTAGATCGATGATAGTCGTTAAGTGTTGTCAGATGCTCGAAAGTCTGACACCTATTCTTACCCAGGGGTATCATATTTCCCAGTAACTGGGTTGTGGAAGTCAGATAAGAAGTCACACCATGTAAAATAATGGTACTCAGCTGCATCCAGTCAGACTGAATGCCGACCTTACGGTCATTGTTGGACTTTGAAATTTTTTAAAATATATTTCACAGTAGTTTTTGACGCACTACAATGTTCTCACTGCTGGGACATAGGTCTCATCTCATTGTGAGAGAGTGGGTTGTAATCCAATGAACGGGCCCAGTGGGGTTTGGTGGACGTCACATGTCTTCGAATGTTAAGTTCTAGGAAATGCCGGTTTCCTTACAATGTCTTCCTTCACCATTTTAAGAGCACTGATTATAACACTAAATAGGTACACAAAGTAAATTGCCGCCTGGGTTAGAACTCACGACCTACGACTCGTCGGTCGGGGCCGATGCCACTGGGACACCACTGCTTACGATGTTCGCGCGCGTAGGGCTCGGAAATTAGACCACGGAAACGTATATACTACGATACTTACTTACCAGGATAGAAAGTATCCTATATCCTGCAGTACAATATAAATAAATAAATAAATATCTTAGGACAACCAACACACCGTTATCTGATCCCAAACTAGGCAGAGCCTGTACTATGGCAACCTGACAACTGATAAACATACATATATATTACTAAATACATACATATTATAGATAAATTACACCCAGACACAGAACAAATGATCGTGCTCATCACACAAAGATTTGTCCTGGGTGGGAATCGAACCCACGAACTCAGTCTTAGCAGTCAGGGTCACTAATCACTAGACTAACAGGCCAGTCAATATAATAAAATAATATCGTTTATTTATAAAAAGGGGCACATTTACAAAGTAACTTAATAATTAAAATTGAGCACAGTTGCTCATTTGCCTGAACTAGGTTGAATCTGTCCTTCAGGCTAGTAAATGCATAAATACTTATTTTAATAAATTAACAATGAGTATAAAGTAAAAACTAAATGAAAATAAGGAAAGTAAAAGTAAAATAGCATATTATGTTAGTCGTTCTATTTCGCAGACAAGAAGTAGATCTTTTGTAGGTACTCGTATGTGCTTAATCGATGGTTAGTAAATATTGTAGTATAATTTGTTTACAGCTAAAGTAATTTAATTTAAAGATACTAAGTTTTCGATTTAATCTATTGTACAGAAATGGGCCTAAAAATGTAAAAAATCTTTCTATAAAAACATGTTTTGAGGTTGCTTTAAATGGGCATACTATATAATTCCGCCTTTTGTTAGTATTGTCAGTAGTGTGGGTAAGCAAGGTGTGCTGTTTAATACTAAGTGCATTATGAAAAGTTGGCGAACAGTCAGCACGTTGCAGGATTTATATAAGGTGTATCTATTCATACATGAAATATTTTAAGAGGTACACTTGTAGGTGGTAAAGAAGCTATAGCAACATAAAAAAAAAAATTTCTAAATGTTTTTTTTTTTTTCAAAATTTAATATTTATAAATTAGTTGACGCACATGAGAAATACTGGCTCCTTCTTATTTTTTACGCATGCTTGTGCCGTCCGGTCGCCGCCGTCGCAGTGTCAGGCGGGCCATTCATAGAATTTTGAGTAAAGGTTTTATGCAAAACGTCTCAAGCAGTTTTAAAATGATAATAATTACGAAAATTCAAAAACGCTTAGATAAAAATTTTCCTTTTGCTTCTATAGCTTCTTTACCACCCACAGGTGTACCTCTTAAAATATTTCGTGTATGAATAGATACACCTTATATAGCAGATCTATGGGGAAGAAAAAGGGATGGAAGATTGCTACCTTTAAAATTGCTCTCTGAGCTCTTTCAAGAGGAAGCAGATTAGTTTTTGTGCGCCACCCCATGGTGTGATGCAGTATTGAATTATTGATTGACATAGAGCCAAATAAACTTGTTGTGATTAGTTTTGAATCGGGGAATGTACGTAATTTTTAAAAACATATATTAATTTGCGCACTCTTTTAACTAGACTTTCGATATGTATACTGAAAGACAGAGTGTCGTCTATTATTACACCAAGGTATTTTATGTTGCTCGTTTTGAGGATAAAGGGACAATTACACATGTTGACTGAACGGTTACCACATTGATGGGCATAGAGGATTAGCAAACTTAAGTTGGGGCTTGCGCATGGAGAAGTGAATATATTTTGTTTTGTCAGCATTTAATGTTAGTTTTGTTTGAGTATGATATATCAGTGTACCCATCCAAATTCACTTAACAGCCAGACAAACCGACAAGACACCTGTCCTGCCTGAAGTTACTCTAGGTACCTACCTAGAGTAACTTTCGCATTAATATTTTGTCTGTAAAGTATGTATCTATACTTACTTACGCTATCGTTTCAGTTTTTCGGTCTTCTTTATTATTTTAAATGATAAAATAACTAGATACTACAACCTAACAAACAACAACACAACATACCTAGAATAGAATAGAATAGAATAGAATAGGTCTTTATTTGCTTAGAATGTAGGTACATATAAATAAGTTGTTAAATTAAGTAACTACACAGTAACTACATTCTAACTACTAGTAACTACATTCTAACATAATTACATTATAACATAAATAGACTGTGATACTTTCCTGTGTTTCTTTCTACTGGCGTTCAAGTGACATCTCAAATTAAAATAAGTTGTCCTTTCAGTCGTTAAAACATTGCTCACCCATCCGTTAACTGGCAGCTTAACCTCGATCGGTCTGCGCAGGCGCTATTAGGAGCGTAAATAACTAGAGCGTTGACAACGAGCGCGACGACTAACGATTCGCAAACAATGTAAACAGTTGGCTATCTCCCAGGATATTCACATATTTCCCTATTTTAACCGATTTTGAAAAATAAAGGAGCTTGTGCGTTTAGCGGCTTGTTTTTAAAGTGTTTTTTCCCATTTCTGTAGGTACCCCGATTTACGCCATTCTTTTTTCATTTGTTAGCGGAAGCTCGCGAATACCATTTCGACCATATACATTTTATAAACTTTATTAGGGTATTGTTTGAGTTAGCTTCCGAATTACGTATTTGTCTCTATTAATATTTGTGTAGTAACTTCCTGTCACTGTATGCAAGGTTAGTTTGTTCAAATCATGTATGGTGTGACTATGAATGATAGGCTGAGCCATGGTGTGATATAGCAACTGGAAGATGTAGTGGTGTGACAAAAATTGAAAAGAGAATGGTAAGTCGGTTTGGTCATGTTGAAGATGGTTGAAGGGCGACTAACAAAAAGTATTAACAAGGCAGATGTGAGTGGCATCGCATTAGGAGATGGAGATGTATGGTGACATTATTGGTGAAGATCTTCGGAAAGGTTTTAACCGGTCAATTACCGTAATTACAGACACAATTAAAAAACGATTGTTTACATACCAAATGTAGTATCTCAGAGACTTAGAGGTTAAATATGTAGAATCATGATAATAACTTCCTGTGACTGTATACAATAATGGTTTGTTTAAAGCGTGTTACAGAACTCGTGATCAAGTTCGATCAGAAATTCTATTGATCTAATTAGAAGCTAATTTTTCAAATCAACCGGATGATTGATATCCGAAATTCCGCGGCATTTTTAAACAAATGTACCTACCAAACTAAAATTACAGATGAAATGAAAGCTTATAATCAATTTGGTTTTTTTGTTATTTTAGTAGGAGTACGAATTCCTTTTTTTTGGATGAGAAGTCATCAAATGACTTCTCCCGCTCTGGGCGGAGCGGGAGGGCATGTCGGACTTTTACTGACTAAAACCCACCCGTGTTCCTTCAGTTGCCCATGTGCCAGGGCCACGGTATCTCTTTCGAACAATCTCGCGACCTTGGCAGAGTACGAATTCCTGACTTGTAAAGTACGTTTCGCAATATGAGACAATTCAGACTCCTTCATAAGTAGTTTATTTCATAACAAAATACAAGGCTCTTCAAGATCAAGTTAAGCCGTTGGTCCCGACTTTTGACAGTGGTTATGGTCATCAGAAGCTCGAAAGTCTGACAACCAGTCTTACCAAGGGTATCGTTTTTTTATTGTTTTCCAATTTTGTTAATTTAACTTAAAAGTTTTATGTTATTCTTTATTATTTGTACTTCCAGTGGGTGATTCAAATAAAATATGTTTCTTACTTTCATTCTTTCACTATGCAATTCAATGTGCGCGTCAATTGCCTTGTATTTCTAGAGTTGTCGATTTGCCCACAAATAAATAAACTTATAGCGACTGATCTTTAAAAATGGTTAATAATTGCAAAACAGTCGATTCGGCGGATTTTTGCGTATCAACTAATTAGCCGTACACGCCGCCAGCGATGTCGCGGGTAAAGCTTGTTATCACATTGCATTGGGAGGACTGCACGTCATCGATGGGCCTAATTAGTAGTGTATTTGAATGGGTTCACACTGGATTCAGCTTTGGATTAAATCAAATTTCAAATGCTATTTCGTAAATCTTGTATCGAACATACAAGAAGTTCTTCTTCTTCGTCGTGTCGTCAATTCCAATTGTTGATTTTGAATAACCTCCGACCAGAATTTAGTCATTTCGATGGCGTTATCGTTAGCCTCTCAAATGCCTTCTGTAGTACAAATGTTAGAGCATAAAGAATAGATAAGAGGTGAGGAGAAGTTTTCAATGTGGCTCCACAGTCGCACTGTGGCTCAACAGAGTACCCCCGCTTGAACAAGTTGTGATGGTAGCGGTCTACCTGGCTTCTAAGTCGATTAAGGCCCGCTGAAATCTTTTCAGTACTCAATGTTCAATAGAACACAAATCACGTTATTAGCGGCTTAACTGCACTCGTTAAGTACCATATTAACTCATAATATTGCCAACTACGATAATAATGAAAATTGATGGGCTCGCAAACGTCAAACATGTGTATTATTAACTTAATTTAGGCGTTTATTTCTGTCGCCCCACGTGGGTTTTAATGGGCTCGTCTATTATAAGCGCGCTACAAATAATCTTTCCGCGTTACGACGCGAAAAGGGATCCTAATTTTAGTATCATTGATATCCTGTCATGGCGTGACAGTAAGTAGAAAAGAGAGAATCAAAATCATTTACATTTCTGTAACTGTAGTGACTGCTAAAGCTGTTAATTGATTACAATTATGACGTAGCCATCTAGTACAAAAATCTACTAAATCGCACGGGTCAATCGATCAAATTAAGCCGCGGGCGGTCAATGGATGGGGATCATCTTTACATAGGTATCAATAATCTTCCGTTCCTCGGAATACACGTTAAGCCGTTGCTATGAGCTGTCACTCGTGGACCTTTAATAGTCGTTACTGGTTGTCAGAAGCCCGAATATCTGACAACCAGCTTTACTAAGGAGGTCAGATAGGCAGTCACTCCATGTAAAATACTGGCACTCAGCTGCATCCGGTTAGACTGGAAGCCGACTCCAACATAGTTGGGAAAAGGCGAGGTAGATAATGAAATGTGTGTACATCATTTGATTGTACGTCGTATCTTGTCTTTTGGGGGCACAGCAGTGCCTCCTCCAAGACGAGCCAAAAACATAAAGTAACTCCCTATCTATTCCCGAAGCGTTTCGTAGTATGTATTATCATTCCTCATAACCTAGTTTAAATGCTCAGGACAAGATGTACTTAACAAACTTATAAAACATACTAGGTTCATTTGTAAAGCTAATACTTTGGATTTCAGCGATTTCGTCATTCACTCACACGCTCACTGATCTTAACCTTTAGAGTACTTCCTAAGGCCCGAGACAGCTAAAATTTGGTGTGCATGTTTGAATTTACAGTAAAACAAAAAAAAAACAGTAAAGGAATCTGAATCTTTCACCCTTCAAGTCTTTTAAATGGAGGCGTCTATATTCTAACGAATAAAATGTACCTACGAAAAGTGATTTCCCATAAAAAACGGCCATATATTTGGACCAAAATGTAAGGTTTGTTAGGCCTTGTCGTGTTAGGGGCTTGGATCTACATTAGATCTGATAACTTTAACAGTGAAAGCCTTGTATAAGTCTTCGCAACCCACTTTACATGAAATATTTATGGCGGAAGGTAGTATAAATTATTTGAATGTTCTTTAAGAATTTGGTATTTGATATATGGAAAAACCATGGAATTAGTATGCACTAGAAAGGGCTTACAACAAACATCATTAGCAGCCTATAATGTTCCTACTGCTGGGATACGGGCCTTCTCTTTTCGAGAGTGGCTATAATCTACCACGAGCTACCTTGGTCTATCTCTTTGCGGGCCCAGTGCGGGTTGGTAAATGGTACATGTTTTCGAATGTTTGGTTCTAGGACATGCCGGTTTCTTCACAATGTTTTCCTTCACTGTTTTGAGAGCATTGATGATGAAATGATTTGCACAAAGGAACGCGTCTACTTAGGCTGGAACTCACGACTTACAACTTCTAAGTCGAGGTTGAAACCACTGGGCCACAAACGCTCTCAGGCCGATACATCAAACTTATTGATTCCAAAATAAAACTTATAATCTGTCATCCCGTTTAGCTCTGATGTTAAGGATCTTGGCCTGCATGTCGACACTTGTCTTGACTAGCGAAAGCAGGTCACGACTGTCAGTAGGAAAGTCACTGGAACGTTGCGGTCGCTCTATCGGTTAAAAAACCTTCTCCCATCACACATAAAGGCATTGCTTGTACAGTCCCTAATCTTTCCCATAATTGACTATGGCGATGTGTGTTACTACGACCTGAATGCAGATCTACTTAATAAACTTGACCGCCTTCTAAATAACTGCATTCGATTCGTTTTCAATCTTCGTAAGTACGATCATGTGTCTGAGCACCGGTTGCTTTTAAAATGGCTACCTATCCGTCAGCGCAGAGAGTTAAGGGCTCTGTTAATGCTGTTTTCTATTCTTGACAAACCCACTTCTCCGTCTTACCTGACTTCCCAGGTTCAATACTTGTGCTCTGCGCATAGTAAAAATCTCCGTTCCACTCACAATCGTCTTCTACGATGTCCTTCTCACCGCTCTGGTTTCATTAAATCTTCTTTCTTTGTCCAGGCGGTCTTTCTATGGAATGCGCTTCCTCTGAATATCAGGTTGGCAACCAGTCGGTTTTCGTTTAAAGTGAAGGCACGTGAGCATATTCATAAGAAGTTGGCAGAATCATCCCAGCGCTGATTTGCTGGATTCGTTTTCTCCTCTACCTGTCGTTATTTCTCCAGACAATGTTTATTTTCGTTATATATATATATATGTATGTATGTATCTATGTATATATCTATGTATTTGTATGTATTTTTTTTTACGAATTATCTATCCCTATGTTGCACCTGCCATGTTTTGTCTCTGCATCACCCTAAGGTTGACTAGTAGAAAATGCCTCAGGCATTAAGTCCGCCTTTGTACAGTATTTTTTACTTGTGCATAAAGTATTAATAAATAAATAAATAAATAAAAATCTGAGTAATAGGGTGGAAATAAACAACAGCATTGAGTTTAGGCATATTTTTAATTTGTTCGTGCTGTAAGTGCAAGAGCTTATCAGTGTTGGCTCAGTAAATCTTTTCAGGGTCTTCCGGATCTTTTTCTTCCCGAATCCAGCGGATTCCCGCAAACTGAAAAAGATCATCTGTCTCATTGATCGCTTCGTGGGGCCTAGGGAGCTCTACATCCAATCCGTCGGCCATTTGAGATGACGACGATTTTTTGCTGAATGTGAATACAATTCACATAAATAGTTTGTCTTATGCTTTGATTGTATGATCATACTGGCTGCTGCCTGCGTCTGTGATACTAGGATAAAAAGCCTATGTTACTACATATAACATCACCTATCTATCAGTGACAAGCCCGTGAAAATCGATTCAACCGTTTCGGAGATTAGTGGAACACACAGTCAGACACAACCAAAATTAAATTGTTTTGTGTTATAAATAGGTACCGTGTATACTTACGTCTGAATGTATTAAAAAGTTGTTCTTTGAAAACTACAAACAAACACTTCAATTTTATTAGTTTGTTTGTACGAGTATATCATGATTTACAAAACGTGAAACCTAAGTAGAATATTGTGTTAAAAGCATAAAATAATTAACAACATTTTTTTAAAGCTGACGGTTCGATTACTTATGCACTTAAAATTGAGTTTAATTGCTTTGAAATAAGAAAACATTGAATTTTATTTAGCAAAAAGCACACCTAATTTAAAAAAGAATACAGTAGTCAGTTATGAGCAAACTACTTTCAGGACTGGCATCTTCTGTGTTCTACCTTGTGTATATGTTGTTGTTTTATAAGGATAATTTATGTTCATTTGAAGATACGTCTGTCTGCATCGACTCGCCCCAAATGACGGTCTGGTCAGATTGTGCAGCTTATTGCGATCAATCGGTCCAGACCGACTTATTTTCGTCTTATAATTTCAGTTTCACGCTGCCTACGTAAAAAATGTCATGTGATTTTCGATGTGGAACAAAATTACGGGTTAAGGTAAAGGTTGGTTTTATTTAGACATCGGACACACGTGCACACGTGAACATGTGTACGAAATGTTCAATGTTTGGAATTGGTGCATTCGATACGGCCTTAATAAAATGTTAAGTATCAAGATGTTTTTGGTTTACGTAGGTACTTCTAAACGAAAAACGGAACCCTTAATGAAACTCTTTGTTGTCTGTCCAACTGTCAAGAGCTTTTTTCTCAGGAACACGTAGGAGTACTAAGTTGAAATATAATGGCTCTAAAATAATCAAGAATTTATGCAGTATAAAATGAAATAAATATAAAAAAATCTGATACTTGGACAAAAGATGCAACTTTCGTTCTGTAAGTGGGTAGTTATAGAATAAATGTTTGTGTTTTTTTTTTGTTGGGAAATCTTCAAATGACTTCTCCCGCTCTGGGCAGAGCAGGAGGGCATGTCAGACTTTTACTGAATAAAACCCACCCGTGTTCCTTCAGTTGCCCATGTGCCAGGGTCACGGTATCTCTCTCGAACAATCTCGCGACCCCGGCAGGCATTGTTCCTAGCAGACCCCTTCTTGCTGACATCTCTTTGAGGCGCGCGTGGAACACTACGCGCCTTCGACCCGAGCTTGGTCCTTACCGGGCGGCGAGCTACCCATTGCTCGCCGCCTGCAAGCTCGCGCCTGCGGTGGCCGGAAGTCCGTTATCGACTCCCGACGCCCGGGGCGTCTCCTCCTGCGGCGGCTAGGGACGTGAGGGCGTAGAGACTGCCACTCCCTCACGCGCCCCGCCTCCTCCTTTGCGAGCATTACTAATTCGCAGAAGGAGGTGACGGCTTCCCATGCCTTCTCGCTCCGTACCATGGCTCGCACCAGGGCCGGACGCGACAGGTCGCCGCCGCCGATCACCTCCACGAGGACACGGTGGTGCTCCGTCCAGGCAGGGCACACCTCCACCGTATGCTCCATCGTGTCCTCCAGACGATCCACGTAATGGAAACACCCGGGCATTTCCTCACGCCTTATTTGGAACAGGAACCTCCCGAAACAGCCATGTCCGGTGAGCACCTGCGTCTGGCGGAACGTGAGGACGCCGTGGTGCCTCTCTATCCCCTCCTCATAAATATTTGTGTTGGATTATTATCTCACGGTTTTATTTTATGAGCTATATACTATGGATATAAGGTTTGAATTTCAAAAAAAATAACGTATTCAGGAACATGCTCATAATTCATAGTATCAGTAGTAGCAGAATCCCTGAAATTTATGATTTCAGATTGCCACTTCAGGAAAGGTATACAAGTTGTAGTTTTTTCTCAAGTGTTGCTAGAGTAAAATTTGAATCTGCAAATTTTCTAGTTTTGACAGTATACCAATTGATATACATACAGGAAAAATATTGACCGCGCAAATTTTTTTGGTGGTTCTGTATCAGTGTTATTTAAATACTTTTTTTTTTAATTTTATCCGGACTTAATTCAGCAAATGTGGACACACTATTCGTAATAATAATCAAAGATCGCGCGCGGCGGTTTATTCCATGTTTTTAATACGGCTGATTGTAGAAGACTCATATGTATTGTCAATTTAAATTGTATCGATTTTAATAAGTGCCTAAATTGATCAAAATTATTTATTTTCTGTATTTAGATAATGGTCGTAAGCCCATGAAAGTATGAAGAAAAAATTGGATTACTCTTCAAATAACTTCAAGTCGCACCCTAAACTTAAAAAAGCCTAGTTCGAACCTGATAAAACTAGCGGTTACTGACGGGCGTGAATAGCTGTATTGTAGGTACTAACGCGCGTTCGTTCGCCGCGCGCGCTGCCATAACATTATTGTTATTTTTTATTGTCCTAAGATATATCAAAATAAAAATGCATGGTTATTATAACTGGTTTAAGTCTAATTTATTAAAATTTGCGCACTGGTTAAAAAAAATCCTGTATGTCGCAGATCAATTGTCGAACTTCCAGAATTGCCAAACTTATGTGGCACTGGGCAGAGCACATTGCACATAGCATACCTAATGGGGCTAAATGGTTCTGGAGTGGCGACTGCGCCATACCACAGAGTGTATCGATGCATGGGAGAAAATAAAACGATAAAGTTAAGTTTCTTTCTGGGATACATTCATCCCAAGTACGGAAACCTTTATTGTGCGTGGGTCGACTCACATTTAGCCGGTTTTTGTAAGAGCTACGTTTCCTATACATAACGGAGGGCTATCCACATATCTAGGTACCTACCCACTTATAAACATACATTTGTTGAACAGAAGTTGGGCATCCGAATGAACTGACCGTAAGATGAGAAATTTCTGCAAGACCGGGATATTTCACATCTAATTTACAACGAGCCGACGACGAATAATTTGTAGGCCCTTTTATTTTGTGGTTGGGAAAATATCAAATGTCGTCTCCCGCTCTGGGTACAGCGGGAGGGCGTGTCAGACTTTTACTGATTAAAAGCTCTTGTTGTGTTCCTTCAGTTGCCTGTGCCAGGGCCACGGAAACTCTTTCAAACAAATCCGCAACAAGTTATAAGCACCAAACATCATAACAATAGATGCTAAGCACTTACTAATACACATACGTTGCTATTAGCGTTAACCAATTAGTTTCAGATGCTTGCTTACAAGTTCACGAGTAACACCTGAGCAAATTATAGGTATAGACGTCGAAAACTAGATGAGGAAGAGATTCCATATTCTCTTCCTTATTCTCTCAGACTGGCCTGTTAGTCTAGTGGTTAGTGACCCTGACTGCTAAGACAGGTCGTGGGTTCGATTCCCACCCAGGACAACTGTTTGTGTGATGAGCACAATCATTTGTTCTGTATCTGGGTGTAATTTACCTATAATATGTATGTATTTAGAAATATTTAAGTATATTTATCAGTTGTCCGGTTACCATAGTACAGGCTCTGCCTAGTTTGGGATCAGATAACAGTGTGTTGGTTGTCCTAAGATATTTTATTCCCACGTTCCGGGTTCCCGCAGCACAGCACAATTCTGGTAGAACAATTTCAATGAAATTTTCATTACAATTGTTCTACAGGAGTCGAGTCGTGCCTGTCTGTGGAGCCTTTTTGAATCCCTATCGTTAAAAATTGCCTACGAAAGGGTTTATTGGGAAAAGAGTGTAAAATTCCTTTTTAGAAAATAACAAAGATATTTTAATTTAATTAGAATAATTAGTTAGGACGGCTAACCATTTCATCGTATTAAAAATAAAATAAAACGTCAAAAGATTTTACTGTTCATCTAAACGTTTAAAGTGCTTGTAACAGTTCAAGTGGACATCAAAAATAGAACGTTTCATAACTGAACTAATTTTAGGCGTTAACATTGTTACCGCGCGTTCGCACATGTGGGTCAATGGCTACGTACCGCGATAACGTCGCCACAAGCCAGGTAGCCTCAGAGGAACTGCTTGACACGAGCTGCGATGAGGGGCCAATTACGCCACACGAGTTTCATAATTTCTGGCCGCCCTCCCCCATCCTTCTCACAGTTAGTCTTAATTTTGTGGTGAAAATATGTGACGTGACACCAAGGGGGAAGTGAGGGGCTGTGTGACGTCTCGAATCATAGGATTCTCATCAGACAAACTTAATGACATACATAACATAGTGTCAGATATACTGTCGTGTGCGTAGAATTGGGATACGGGAAAACGAGAAAAACAGCCTTAAACAGTTAATTGTTACAGAGTAAATTACTATACTAATTAATACACTGAAGTTAAACAAAAACACAGAGCAGTTCCTAGGCCAGTATGTGTCAGAACCACGTCTAAACGATCACTGTCGCTCCACGCGTCTGCATCGGACACCATCTCAATTATAAGCTCCGCACAACGCTAAATAAAGGCGCTTTATGTGTCATTTTAAGTGCAAACTCATGAAAAATCGACACATTTATAGAGTTGTTAGTATTTTTTTAAATACTTCAGATTTTTGCTTGTGACATCACGAAGCTCGTTGCTAATGACTCGTCACATATTGTCGACCTACTTCCTCCCCTGTAATCTATGAGGTGATTTTTGAATAGGTCCTAGAGGCCGTGTTCAGAGGCAACCACTTTACAACTCTCATCCAGCAAAGGCTTCGCTGCACCATTAGTAGCATACATTCTTGCGAATAATTATTTTATTTAAATGTTTTAATAAAACCTACATTTCTTCAATTATAAAAAAGTCTCTCTCATGCAAAAGTCTGTTTAAAACTACACACTGCCCCAACTCCCAGCTAACGTAGGCGCGGGCTGGCGGGCGGCGAGCAATTGGTACGAGTAGCTCGCCGCCCGGTAAGGACCAGGCTCTGGTCGACGCTGCGTTGTGTTCCACGCGCGCCTCAAAGAGATGTCAGCAGTATTAAAGGGGTCCGCTAGGACCAATGCCTGCTAGGGCGGCGAGATTTGTTCGAAAGACTTACCGTGGCCCTGCCATATAGGCAACTAACGGAACACAGGTGGGTTTTAGTTAGTAAAAGTCTGATACGCCCTCCCGCTCTGTCCAGAGCCGCTCTGTCCCGCTCTGTCATTTGAAGATTTCCCACCCACAAAAAAAAGGGATGTACATTTCGCCAAGTATATTTAAGACCCATATGCCGATGTACCAAGAGTGAGTCTATTGCCATCGACCGGCCACAAATCTAGACTACTCAAAGCTTTCCTCATCACATGTCCCGCATAACTTTGCGTTGCATTCACAATTTTGATTTAGTTTTTTATCTTATCTTTACATGGTTTAAAAGGTCGCTTACCGCGTCTGCATTTCTTTCTGTAGTCTTTAATGCGGTTTCCATCATTAGAAAGAGTGCTTCAAGATGAAGGTTTATATGTATAATACGTCGCTGGTAAAAGCTAGTTTATTATGTTATAAAAAACTAGCTTTTACTATGCTTTACTTACGTGAATTTCGTAATTAATTTTTCATATCTAATAGATGTCCTATTATAGGCTGGTATCTTTTTAAATATGACTTTAAATTGAACTTCTCATTCCACTTCTTAGTGCAATAACGGTTCATATAGTATTGACGCGCAATCACATGATTTATCCTGAATATTGAAAAGCATTGTGAATGATCTTGGCAGCCGACTGGTGAATATTGTAGCGCGAAATAAAGGTCGCATTCAATATGTCTAGTTGAAGTTTTCCACTGAACAAATTACTATACACGTAGGAAGGTTAGCACTGGCTTAGTTTGCCTAACAAGAGTAGTCTGTATTAGTTTTGCGTGTATGCGCGTGTCTCCGTAGAGATCAGCCCATCTATCGTCTTGCCACCAAGCTTCAGCAAGTTGTCCGCAAGACCAAATTTCAGTCAGCCAAATTGTAAGTTTATTCGCTTTAGCATCGATCCGCTCAAATGAAGAGATACAAATATTTGTTGCAATGAATAAAGCCGTGTCTTTGGCACGCGCCTTACTTTGAATAACGAATTGTTCGATCCTGAGTGAAGGATTCTAGATCGCCAAAGACGAAAAAATCTTCATCTAATGCTACGATATAATACAAAGCAATTCGATTTTCTAATGCGTAACTTATGGAACTGTTAAATAACCGGTGGATATCTCCTTTTGTGCATTTTCATACACTATATTATTTATCTAAAGTTATATAATTTCATCTAAAACACTATAAATAATTCGTATGTATGACGTCCAAATCCGACATCTTAACGCAGTGTACGCGTTACGTGCCACAGCCACCGATCAGCTGGTCTGATGAAACGCGGCCATTACTGCCACAATTAATGAACAAACTGTGATAGGGCGAGATTAATGCACATTATTCATTCAAAACGTATGACTCTCTCTGTCTGGCACACTAGATATCTCTTACTCGTTGTGGAGAAGGTTCACTTCCATCACTTGTACGGTGGTACGCGCAATTTTTTGTATGGTAATCACAATTGTAGCTAACGGGTTATAATGAAATTTAGTACAACATTATTGCCGGGCTTTAAGACTTGTTTGAGTTGAGTGTTAGGTTTGCATGACATACAAGGTGACTGAGGTTTTCTACGCTAGGAGTTCCAGAATCTATGCTGAGCTCACGGTAACAGTTTGCGCGTCGGTCGTCCCTGTCCTGCCAACCTGTATAATCTTGAGTAACCGAGCAGGTGTGTAAAAAATAATTTATTACCTTATAAATGAAGTTGTCTCCACCTGCTCGGTTACGTAGTACATTAGTATTTAGGAGTGACTTTACGTTTGGTGACATCCCTACTAACAAGACTAAGATGAGACAAACACATTCATTTATTTTCCTACTCTTATTTATTCGGATCGTGTCATAATGTTGGCTGGGAGCTAGACAACATGATAATTAGATATTAAGTGTTCGATTGCCAAGAAATAGAATCGTCAAAGAATGCTTGTGAAGGACATTTATGGATCGCATGTTCGCGCTGAAGCTTTTTTGTGTCTAAATCCTGCTAATATTTGAAATGTGAAAGTTAGTAAGTAATATGTTTGTTACTCTTTCACGCAAAAACTACTGTACGGATTTGTATGAAATTTGTCACACAGAAAGTTTGTTTCTTTGAGATAATTTCCGACGTACACGCGCGCGAAGCCGCTAGTAAAAGCGTGTTCGAAAAAACGAAGGTTTTAAATTTTAGCGGAAGTTCAACTACGTAGGTAATTTTCTACATTAAGTCAGATGTCTGCGAGCTTTTAGTGAGTAAATAAATATACACGTCAAGCCTGAGTCATTATTTGTCAGAAATGTCAAAACGCCGACGATAGTAAACGAAATAGTAATTACGCGGCTCGGGCGCCGCTGTAAAACGAAATACTTTATTGTTCCACCAATTGTTTCGGTTAAAATTACAGCTGAATTTATTACTTATGAACCGTAGCCAAAACCTGTTACATTTGGCATTATTTTCCGTATCTTAATACTGCATTATTTTGACGGCATATTTAATTTTAGAAAGGTTCCCTGTGCTCCAGAAATAAATGTCTATAAATGAGACCACGATTAATTTTAAACTTTTATGTATCCACTTTGTTGTATCATAAAAAGTTACGAAGAATGACGATGGTGTTGATGTGAATGATCAAATGTGATATTACACATATATCTGCTCCGTTTAAAGTTGCCCACGTACAAGCCCACGCCATAATGGTCGTCACAGTTTTATTATCAAATAAAATAGTCTTGTTTTCTATGACTCGGCCGACAACGAATAGGCGTTTTAATGTATCAATCTCTAGATGAAAAAAATGCGAATTTATTATTAGATGCGAAATTATATTTTTTAAATAAATTAATGTGTTTTTTATTAGTAGCGTGTTGCGAATGTCAAACGAGAGCGTAACTCCAGTAAAGCGTTACATGTAGGTAGGTTTATTTTAGAAATGGTTTATTGATATTTGACGCTCTAATTCACTTCTTTTCTTGATACACTTTTATATTAAAAGTAGTTTCTTATGGTTCCGTACCTCAAAAGGGAACCCATATAGAATCACTTCGTTGTCGGTCCATTTGTCCGTTTGTCCATCTGTCAACACCCTTTCATTCAGGAACGCGTGTAGGTCATCACTATATGCTTAGAATTTTCCCCTTAGTTGGGTTCGATTTCTAGTCTAACCATCGCAGCTGAATATCAGTACAGTAGAGTGTCGATTATCCGAACGTCGATCAACCGAACGACCGCTTAACCGAACTACTACGCCCGCCCCACTCGCGCTTGCTATCCTCCTCCCGCGCTACAATACACGCGAAATTGTCTCGAAATTTTTTTTGTATGTACTCGTATGTCACTCTGTAGTAGCCGTTAGTTGATGAAACTAAATTTTACCGCGTGAAAGTAACTATTTGTAATTAATGATATGTCTAAACATAAGGTTTTCATTCACCTGTACATAAATATGTAGGGTTGAATCAATACAGTTCGATTATCCGAAAATCCGATTTTCCGAACAATCCTGTCCCCCAATTAGTTCGGATAATCGACGCTCTACTGTATTTTACATGGAGCGCCTGTATATTTGACCTCTACAGCCCAGTTACTGAGTAATAGTAGTAGTAATTCTTTTACTGACATATTTTTTTACAACATTTTGTTTGAAGTCTCTGACTCCCGAACTATAGGTATAGGGAACTAGGTATAGGGATAGGTAAGGAATACGTAGGCGACATAGCGAAAGCGTTCGACAAAGTCTGGCACAACGGCTTATTATATAAGCTGTACAAACTCGGAGTGCCAGACCGTCTCGTGCTCATCTTACGAGACTTTCTTGCGAACCGCACCTTTCGCTACCGCATCGAAGGGGCACTTTCCTCCCCTCACCCGATCCGTGCAGGAGTACCTCAAGGCTCTGTACTAGCCCCCCTCATTTTCACGCTGTTCACTAGCGATATCCCCAGAAGTAAGAAGGCAAGGTTAGCTCTGTTCGCAAACCACACTGCCATCTTCTTCTCGGGATTTAGTGACACAGCCCTGGTTCGCTACCTCCAAACTGCAGTCGACGAGCTCGGCGAATGGTTCAGGAAGTGGCGAATCGAAGTTAATCCCGACAAAAGTCAGGCGGTCTTTTACACCCGACCGCGACGCAATCACCCCCCTCCCCGACCCATCTCAATGTTCGGCAAGCAGATCCCTTGGGCGAAGCAAGCCAAATATCTAGGTGTCATCCTCGACGAACACCTCACCTTTTCTGAGCACATAAAGCAGGCTCGCTCGCGGGCCGCTTTCGCTCTCGGTAGACTCCATTGCGTCCTGAACAAGCGGAGTAAAATGTCTCTTCTGTGTAAGAAGCGGCTTTACACCGCTTGTATCAGGCCCATCATGACATATGCAAGCCCAGTCTTTGCACATGCTAAGCCCCATTTCATCCATAGGATGCAGATCCTCCAGAACCGTTTTCTCCGTCAAGCCACAGGCGCGCCTTGGTTTGTTCGGAATATCAATCTTCACTTAGATATGAAACTCCCGTCTATCACCAGTACATGAAACGCGCTTCGAAGCGTTTCTTCGATAGGGCCGTAGCCCACTGCAACCCTCTGGTTGTCGCGGCAGCTACTTACACCCCCTCCCGTATCAGTAAAGTCCGCCGTTCGCGGCACGTTCTATCCGATCCCACTACTCTCCTCCAGGAGAGTCAAAAAGAGACCAGTACAGCTAGAAAAACACACAGACACAAACCGAACCGACCTCACCGCCGAGGTCCGTCGTCGCGACCCCGACTTAATAGTCCCCCCCGACCCTTGCAAGAGCCAGCCCGCGATGCTGCGCCTTTAGCTTTAAATTAGTCCATAAATAATTTAACCCAGATCCAGCCAGTCCCTTGCTGCCCCCCCACCAGTGATTGCCTAAGCCGAGGTACCCCCCTCGGGGTAACCCTCAGAGCTTTCGCTTTAGTTTTAAGTATAATAAGCCCCGGCTGGAGGCCTAAAAAGGTAACTTTTTAGAACTCGCCGGGCTACCATCCGTTTAAGTAGTAACAATCTTTTCAGGATTAACTACGAGATGCCAGACAAAAAAAAAAAAGGAATACGTAGGGTGAGTAATAGATATCCAGTGGTTAATCTGGTTGTCAAACTTTCGGGTTTCTGACGACCCGTTAACGACTGTCAAATATCCACAAATGACAGCCGGGAGTAATGGTTAATGTGCTTTCCGAAGCATAAATGGGTGTTGGTATGTAATGATAGTCACCCATTCGCGGAACAAACGTAGCAAGCATAACCCAAGGCGAGGATGCACTTAGTAATACTTTATAACTTTTATATATATCGGTAGATCTAGCAAAATGACAAGTTTCCCAAAACAAAAATATATTTTAGGGAAATTAACGTAGGTACTGTAAAGCGCTGCGTGAATACAAAAATGTAAATTAAAACAATTGCCTCGATAAAATAAAGATCATAAAGATGACACTCTATCGCTAATGAAAACGTGTAACATGAAGAGATTCCATCATTAAACATTGTAAAACTTATACCAAACGATAGGGCTTGTTGTTTTTTAGAACATACTACTGAGAAAAGATTTTATAATTTCCTTATACTTTTTTTTTTAACTAACCTGTAAAACTAATATCTAGCAGCTCAATTTAAACGTTCCCCACGACCGGCCAGTGCTCGCCGAGCGGCTTCAACTAGGAGGACTTAACCCGATGGATCGACCCGTGCGGCTGTAATTACTTAGTCACATGACCCTCGAGCGCGCCGCTGTGGTATCAAGTTGAAATTAATCCTGCCAAGATCGCGAGATTCGTTCGAAAGAGTTAGGTACCGTGGCCCTGGCATATGGGCAACTGAAGGAACACGGGTGGGTTTTAGTCAGTAAAAGTCTGACACGCCCTTCCGTTCCACCCTAGAGCGGGAGACGTCATTAGATAATTTCCGACCAAAAAAAAGTTGAAGTTAATTTCACATAAGTTGGGCTACAGACCCTTAGTGATTTTAACCTTTTAAGTCAGTGCAAAAAAAGCCATTTATGCGACACGTTTTAATACTTGCAAATAAATCAAACTTATAGGGTACTTCCCGTGGACCTGGAAATAGAATCATGAAATTTGGCTAACGAATAGGAAAAGTACGAAACTCGTTTGTATTCAGTTGTATCATATTAATAAATATTTTTTTTTGCGATTGTAATATTACATATTACAATATTTTTTAAATTTCATTCTTTCATTCATTCCAACTACGGAACTCTTCAATCTGCCTTGTCATATACTCACTTGGCTTTTTAGGGTTCCGAATCCAAAGGCTAAAACGGGGCCCTATTACTAATACTCCGCTGTCCGTCTGTCCATCGGTCCGTCTATCACCAGGCTATATCTCAGGAACCTTCAACTCTCAACTCTCTAACTAACTACGTAGTAAGAGAGTTGAAAGTTTCACAAATTATGTATTTATGTTGCCGCTATAACAACGAATACTAAAAAACAGAATAAAATAAATATTTTAGGGGGCTCCCATATAATAAACGTGATTTTTTTGCCGATAATGGTACGGAACCCTTCGTGCGCGATTCCGACTCGCACTTGGCCGGTTTTTTTTTTCACAGCTGTCAACATTGCAACAGTTTTAGAAATTATTTAGAATAGGTATAATGCAGGTTCTATCCAACATCCGGCAACTCATTTCCATTGTATCATGGACCCAGTTAAAAAAATTTCAAGTACTGAAAGAATTCTAACCGCTACTGACCTTGTAAGTAAACAGCAACCTTGTCACGTGAAGGTTACAGACATAAAAGCATACATGTTACAAATATATATCCTCCAGCCTCCATTCACCGGAAGAAACCTGTTACTCGATAGATTGAATTGTGGAATATGCACCGGCGCGGCGTGGGACGCTAGGTTAATAGAATATCTATAATCTGATAACCTGTGCTTTCTTCGATAAAATAGGTCTCGTTAAAGGTCGCAGAAAGGGGTGGAGAAACCTCAATGTCAATAATGTGCGTATAAATTTGCCCTTGGGTATTCCGTCCTCCATAGAGAATTGTTTTCTGTTTCGCGTAGGCGTACTTTATAATCTGCAAAAGCACTTTTCTATTTTAACTGATTTCGAATTTAAGGAATTCTTGCACCTTCAGCATTCTCTGAGCGCTGGACGATCTCAACCTAACCCAGGCGGGGTGCTAAAATTTTAGAGGTCGCTTCGCTTGCTCTTGCTTCTGAAATATTCTTTATTCAAAACTTTTCTGTATTCATTGATAATATTGTTTCTAAATCTGTACGAATTGTCAAATAGAATCTAAATAATTCGAAGCTGAATGCTAATGTTTTCGACCTCGCTTCTCTTGCTCTTGTATCCAATAATATGCATAATGGCCCCATTATCTGTAGTAGCCTAAATAGACGTCCCTGTTTTAGTATATCATGGCAAAGTGGTGGTAGGGGAAAAACAGGGTTTTATTGCAATTGACCAAACTAAACTGAACTATCATTAAATTGAACTCTGAATAAATTAGCAGATCTAAGATCGGAAAATTAACATAAACAGTTACGCAAATAGAACAAAAAATGCTGTTTTCAAAATCATAATAAATCATTTTCTTATTTATTAAGCTGTTCTCAATTTTCCCTCTTTGAAATAGGAAATGGCGTATTACTTTTAGTAATAGTTTGGCGAACCTAACCTCCTCGAATTTCTGGCTGCGAACCTGCCCGAGCATCTCACCATAAACTAACGCTAAATTCAAAAGGGACTTTCTCCTGAAGCATTGAACATTTATGTTATAGTGTAACGAACAAAATATTAATGAAACAAGCTATAATAATAGCTAGCTCATTTTTCAACGCTGCAATTTTTATTCCACGAGAAAAATACCTGAAGTCTCCGTAAGTCTAAACTCCTGACTGCACGTATTTTTATAAAGTTTCACCTCGTTATTACTTCATAAGGATCGTCTATCATTGTAATTTGAAAACTTCAAGTTCCATTTGCATAATGTCTTTATCTTTTCGGTAGCCTTTCTTGCAGTCGAACCGTCGTATATTTAAAGTAAGCATATTTTTCTCCGTTCCTTTTACGTACGTTAAAGTTACTAGGTCCTTCAGTAGCGGTATTCTATTTATTTATTTACTTAAAGGTTCACCCACAGCACATACATATACATACAAACATTAAATCATAAGGTAATATTCTAATATATATATGCCAATTACCGGTAAACACAGCATTGACTACAAAGACGCCAGATTACCGCTTAATTGCTAACTTAAGTCTAGGTGAACAGTTAAATAAGAGAAATGAAATAGCAATTTACGATCTATTCTGTAAAAATCTCACCATGAGATCTTAGGTGAAGTGACCTAAAAGTGAGCGGTCAGTCCATTCGATGGCTAGGTATTGTCACTAATGACAGCTCACTTGAAGCTCACTTCACCCCAATTATCACTGTGAGATTTTACAGAATAGCACTACAGAACTTAAAATCCTGTTTGTCTAGGTGAAAATAGCTATGCCCTATACCTGAGCATAGCCTTGGTATAGAGTTTGTAGCTAAACTGCTCAATCAAAGGGCGACTAAATGACCAACGCATTAGTAATGGCCGTTCGTGGATCGGTGACCATCTTTAAATACCAAAACATTTTCGTGCCTCGGAAAGCACGCAAAGATCTCGTCTGACATTCATGAATGTTTGACAGTCGTCACAGAATCCCGAAAATTTGACAGCCAATCTTGCCAAAGGGCTCTTCTAGTAACGTCATCTTGTCTAGTAACTGGGTTGTCAGGAACAGATATGCAACCGATCCATGTATTAGTACCTATTGGTATTAAGTTGCATCCGATCCTTAGATCGCACGGCCATAAAAATATCTCAGCGGGATTTTATCACGCACTCTATTGTCAACTCTCGGTGTTGAACCGAGCAGTGAAAATCTGACAGAGTACATCCCAGCGGTTTGAAAACACACGCGGTGCGATTTTCAACTCTCAGCGCTTATCAGTCAGTTGAAAATTCAGTCCGCACAGGCAGGTGATGATAACCAATGTGTTAAATGTCGGTTCATAAATCATAATATTAGGTTCATCATCATCATTATTTAATAAAATAGAATATACTGTTTTGACAAGCAAGGAAATTTATGACGTCAGTGTATGCAAATCTGTCGAATTTTAAGACATTATTATCTTACTCAACAGACACGGTAATCGGTGAAGCAGACAGATTGTGTAAATATTATACGAGGTGTCGACGATCAAAACATTTGCATGTAATCGCAATCAACGTCAGAACACGTGTGGTCTCGCCACGATAGGAATAGACCATCCATTCACTTTTTTGTGCATGCACAGGTAATGCTCTTTCTTGTGAGTTGCCAGCTAGTTGACAGCACTGCATCTGTAGATTGTGTTTTATGTAGTATTTTGGCAAAAACATGTGAATTTTGCAGGCTACTCTGGAACCTTAAACAAGAGGCTCTAGAATTTGATAACTACAAGTACCTATTTGCGTAGCTCCGTCTTGAGATAGCAGAAGCATAATTAGCCTATAATTTTCTCTATGCTAGGACGCAGACCGAGGGTCATAAATAGGACTCTGTAAGTGGAAGTGAGCCGTAATCCACATGGCGGGCTCAGTGCGGGTTGGCAGGTGTCACAATATCTTCGAATCTTTGATTCTAGAATATGCTGGTTTCAGAACACATAACTTAGCAGGCGTGGAACCACTAAGTGCAAAAAGCACCATAACTCTACTCTCAGAATTCGATTGCGTTTATGAAACGGTCTGCCGAAATGAAAGTATTTTTTTTGGAAGTCGGTTGTTTTTCTAAGTACGTGCTATGTTATAACATCATCAAACTACCTAATAATTTAAAAAAAGAATCACATAAATCGGCCCAGTAATTTCAGAAAAATCAGAGTACATAAAAACCTTCTCCTTTTTTAAGTCTGTTAAAAATAAGGTTCATTAACAAGGTTTAGGCGATGAAAAGACGTTATCCACACATAAACACTCAAGGCAGGTACCTACTGAAGCTCCGTCGTCAGCGCCGGCACCGCGGCCCGGGCATGGGCATGTTCTTCCCACATGTTTATATAAAATGTGCACACCAATATTTTTGGAGCCCCTGCCGGAGAACGGTTCACGTCCCGGGCATAATCAGCGTATAATATTCTCATTGCTGAGACACCTATAGCAATTCAGGCCTCCTCCAGGGAGTGGGGCATAATCCACCACGCGGACCCAGTGCGGGTTGGTAGATGTCGTCGCACTTTTGGTACTAGGACAGGCCGGTTTCCTCACGATGTTTTCCTTCACCGTTTTGAGAGCATGTATATGTATGGAAATACCTGTAACCTAGTTGTAGGTACCCAAAATTCCACTTACCATCGTGTATTCGGCATTTATACTGAGCCATTCCCGATTACGCATTCTGAAAATAATACAAAATTCGAGTTTTCGATTCGGCACATGTTTTATACTTGTAATCGAAAATGTTGCCATAAAAGTTTCAGTATGATTACATTAACGTTGTATTTATGAATCCGATTGCTACATTTATTCAAACGAATATCGATTCCGTATGTTTTATGTTTACATAGTACATAAGACCGAATTTGCTTCGCGTTGTTCTGAGCTGGGAGTCGGTCATTGCCAGAACAAATGAGTGAAGAAAATGATCAGTTTTCACGCAATACCTTCATTCACATAAAGTATTTCTGATTTTGTTAGTCAGGTAGGCACTTACCTACGTGGGTAGGTATGAGTGTTTGGCTTTTAATAACATTCGATACAAAAGCTGATATAAGGTTTGATTTACGCGGTCTTATTTAATTGCCCGCGTTATACCTATAAGTTGAAGTAATTATAAGAGTTGAGAAGAAGGTCTCTAGTTCGTTCAATTTATTTTTCTTAATCTGATAATATACAAAGTCTAACTGTAAGAATTGGGGGGCCTGGTGACCCGTAACACAGGTATTCAATACCTTCTTCGGGCACCAGTCTCTCACAAATGTTATTATACTTACAATATATTTTTAATTAGTTTAAGCACTTTATGTACCAACCTGCAACATTTGTGATGAGAAAATAAATCTAATTTTATGTTATGTTATGTATTTTTGACACTATTACTTGTTAAAAAATTAAAGATAGCTTAGTATGTGTAGGTGCGTCGTTAGTGTGTAGATAGCGTAATGTGAATCTGAGTTTATTGATTGATTTGATAGTAGGTATTCTATAATTTTCTTGCCAGTGGCTCGCAGCCAGCCAAGGTTTCACCCGCGTGGATGTCGTAAATTATCCCACAAGAGCAAACTACCGGGATAAAAAGTATTTTAAATGTTCATCCAGGTTACAAACTATCTGTGTGTCAAATTTCTTCCAAAGCCGTTCAGCCGTTTTAGCGTGATTGAACAACAAACGTCCAAACATCAAAAAAAATTCGACAATGTTTTATTTTTGGTATTTTTAATGCATTATTATATAAAAATGTTCGCATTTTGCACTAAGTCGCTATATAAACTATATCTATGGCTTTGATACTACTACGTCCGCCTAATGTTCGTAACAGGGGTACAAAGTTTTGCTTCATGTATTTAAATGTTTATATGCACATAAAAAGATGGGTATAAGAATAGGGGAAGACCAAAGAACTATGGATGGACGGTATGCAAGAGGATATGGTTAGAAATGAAAGACGATATGGCTATTAGTCGCCATCGCGGTAGACACCTCCTTTGTCTATCGTGATGACGACTAATAGTGAAGTATGGAAGAAACAGACATGTTGCGCCGACCCCAAATACATTGGGAAAAGGGCAGCAAAATAATTAAGATGACAAGAAAATATTATCTATACTAATATTATAATCTACTAGCTTCTGCCCGCGACTTCGTCCGCGTCAAATTTTTGCTCCCCTGACCCTTCCCGTCGCATCGATTTGCCTGCTAGTTTTCATCCATTTTTCGTTGCTGCTCGCTCCTTTTGAGTTATAGTGAGTCACCCTTAAAAGATAGATATATGCTCTCGCGGACTTTTTTTTAGAACTTATTAAAAGGAACAATTCCGTGATACATAATTTTTGAGTTACTTTAACCGTTTACGCAGCGCACGCAACGGAAACTCTTAAAAGGAATAAATTTTCCCCGTTTTTGCAACATTTTTCATTACTGCTCCGCTTCTCTTAGTTGTAGCGTGATGTTATATAGCCTATAGCCTCCCTCGATAAATAGGCTACCCAACATAAAAAGAATTTTTCAATTCGGACCAGTACTTTCTGAGATCAGCGCGTTCAATCAAACAAACAAACAAACAAACAAACTCTTCAGCTTTATAATATTAGTATAGATACTAATATTATAAAGCTGAAGAGTTTGTTTGTTTGATTGAACGCGCTAATCTCAGGAACTACTGGTCCGAATTGAAAAATTCTTTTTGTGTTGGGTAGCCTATTTATTGAGAAAGGTTATAGGCTATATAACATCACGCTACGACTAAGAGGAGCGGAGCAGTAATGAAAAATGTTGCAAAAACGGGGAAAATTTATTCCTTTTGAGAGTTTCCGTTGCGTGCGCTGCGTAAACGGTTAAAGTAACGTAAAAATCATGTATGACGGAATTGTTCCTTTTAAAAAGTTCTATAAAAAAATCCGGGAGAGCATATGTCTATCTTTTAAGGTTGACTCACTGTAACTCAAAAGGAGCGAGCAGGCAAATCGATGCGACGGGAAGGGTCAGGGGAGCAAAAATTTGGCGCGGACGAAGTCGCGGGCAGTAGCTAGTAGCTAATAAATGGAACATGTCTTTAATTCTTTATTTCTGGCATCTGTTTTTGTTTTCACGTTACTTGTTTTGATATATTTTCTCACAAATAAAATCAGTTGTAATTTGTTTTAAATAATTAATTAGTTGTCTGTAGTGTCCGTTTGTATTAAAGGCAAGTTTAACGAGATGGAACTGTATAATAAAAGACACGAACAAAGCGAGAGAAACTTTGTTTAAAATTTTTTAGTGAAGTATGGATGATGGATTGTCAATTCCGTTGGAAGGTTTATTAATTAATTATCTCATTCATCACAGCAAAAATATACAAGATAAGTTTTTAACCGGGCGCAAATTTTAACACATTGATCTTAAACGAGTTATAATAACCATGCAATTTTTATTTTGACATATCTTAGTAAAAAAATTAAGTTATCGTTAACGAAAGATGTTTATTTTGATACTGGTTTTAATGGTAACTTGTGCGCGGCGCCAGCGCGGTGGCGAAGGTGAACGACCGAGCGTAGCTACAATTACCTATCAGCTGTTCGATCGGTTAAAATTCTAAGAAGTTCGAAGTATCTAGGCCGGAGCGCGGTTACAGACCTACTCCTATTGTCGATATCATATTACAAAATATGTAAGGTGTCCACAGTTTACTGAATTAAGGTAGGAAAAATTAAAAAAAAATATTGAAAAAATAGTTGAAATGTGTTCTATTACTGATACTGAACCACCAAAAACAATTTGCGCACTGGTTAAAAACAATACCACTAACATAAGTGTAAAACAAAAATAAAACATCTAATAGGCAACCGAATTTTTAAAAATATTTTTATAAAACCTCAAGTTTCTCCAATTCTAACAAAGGTAAGCATATGAATTAGGGTTAATTCATTGATGCAGATTAATCTTATGAACTATTTTTCAAAGTTATATCAACTTATCGAAGGAAAGAAGCAGAACATGAATATTGAATATACCTTAATTCGATTTGACACATGAGCAATATTAGACATAAAATACTACTGTGAATCAAAAAGTTCTTGGAGTTCAATTTTTAAATGCAAAATTAAAGATTTTTTTTTCTACGTAATCTCTCCAAAAAAAAAATGCGATTCTAAGTTTGAAATTTCTTGCGAAAAAGTATTTTGCCTCAGTCTCGAAAAACTCCTCTTTGGCAGCCATAACCGCGTCGTCATCGTAAAATTGGTTTTATGATTATTTTTAATTTTGGGAATAAGTGAAAATCACTAGGGGTTACCTAGTAATAATCTAGAAATAATATTAAGTAACACTTACCTGAATATTATACTTACAGGTAGTCCATCTTTTACTAGAAGTAATTTGATGATGCTTACAGATGCATCAACCAGTAAGGCAGGCTACGACTACAAATGTGTTGTGTTAGTACGCAGTAGTTAACATAGATGGGGCGGACATAGATGGATGGTATAGTAAACGTGCCAAAGAAAACGGGTGAAACTTTGTTCTATAATATTTAGTGATGTATGTATAAATGATGGATGCTTAATTCCGTTGGAAGGTTCATTAATTCTCTTATTTTTCATGGACCAAATATGTACATATGTATAAAGTGTAAAACAGAAAACATATAATACTAATAACAATCAAATACATTAAAATATTGAAGAACAAAACATAGTGTCTCCACTTGTAATAAATGAAAGCATAAACCATAATTGGGTACGTAAAAGTACAGGCGAAAAAGTATAGTTCATAAGTTATAGGCGAATTCTTTTGTAGTACCAATAGCTAAATTATTATTAGGTAACCTAACAAAGTCCCATTTCTTCCCATGGCTGTCGTTAAAGGCGACTAAGAACTTACTAGAGAATGGGCTACAGCGTTCTCTATGCATTTTACTACTATAGTGCGATCGCCAACCCGCCTGCCAAGCGTGGTGATTACGGCAACACCCACCCCCCCTTTGGGGGAGGCCTATCCAGTCCAGCAGTGGACGTTTTTCAGCTGAAATGATGATGATGATGAAGATTATGAACTCAACTTAAAAGTTAATACTTTTGCTAAGCAAGATTGTTATTCATAAAATCATTATAAAAATTTAGAAAATGTTCAATAATGTGTTGATATAAAGAGACATTGCTGTGTACTAACAAAACAAATCATTAAAATTAAAATGTCTGTTCGTAATTTCAAAAAACTGTTTTTGTAGTAGTTATATGGCACTTATATCAAGAAACTTTTTTTATAATTGTCTGTGTCTGTTTGTCTGTTCGTTCCAGCTAATCTTCAAAACAGCTGGGCAGATTTTGATGAGAGTTTCACTGATAGACAGCTGGTGTTATCAGAAACGTTTTGTCCTGGTAGTGCACAATCCCGTGGGATAAATTCTGACATCCACACGTGCGATGCCGCGAGCAGTAGCTAGTTAAATATTTTAACAAAATGACGTAAACTCGGCGTCGCATTCACAACAAGATCCCAAAACTACGGAGCAGCCAATCTCACATAGTGACTGCCTACCCTCATTCCTGAGCGATTAAGGAAACTGATACACTAAAGTTATTTTTAGATCGATAAATCTATAATTTCTTCACATAAATGTTGCAACATGTAATAAATATCGGAATCGTATTATTTATTTGATCCAGAAACTATTTGTATAAAATTATAAATAAAAACTATTTTCGTTGAACACGGTCATTGCTAGAGTCAAATCAGCTGTTTGGAAAAGAAATAGCAAGGCGTATACTTTTGTATCTAGGTGCTATATTAGGGTCACCCTCTATTACATGGGACTTTAACATTACTGGCAAAATGTTGGTATACTAAAGGTACACCACTGCCTACCCCTGTTCTGTCGTAGGGTATTCTGTTGAGGGGAAATGCCGCCGACATTCAGACTATCTTTGTCTTACAGAAAAGAGCTGTTCAATCAATGTGTAAATTCGGTCCAAGACACTCACTCTCAGAGAGAAATTCAAACAGATCAATGTTATCTGTGCCTACACAGGATATTTTTGACTAGCTTCTGCCCGAAACTTCGTCCGCGTCAAATTTTTACTCCCCTGACCCTTCCCGTCGCATCGAATTGCCTGCCAGTTTTCGACCTTTTTTCGTCGCCGCTTCACTCCTTTTGAGTGTAGCGTGATGTTATATAGGTGAAGATAATCTTTAATATGCCCATTACATACATTAATTTATACTTCGTATTTTGGCTGCCTCGTTGGCTTTGTGTGATTGACGCTACTACTGAGCATGAAATCTTGGGTTTGATTCCTAGGTCGGACACTTGGTGTTACTGGGGTTTCTCATCAAGATATTTTCAGTGGTAGCTCGGAGTATATACCTATATTTGTTTGATAGCAACAGGCGCAATCCCTTTTATATATCTGACGAATGAGGGCGTACTACGGGTGCGCGTACCTCTGCCTAATTCTTCGGAAAAAAACACGGGTAATGTTTGTGTGATCTTGTGATTGGTTACTTAATTGTTTAAAATTATCATCACAATAATTAAATTAAATTATAATAATGATTGATCCAATTTTAAGTTAGCATAACATATGACGTCACGGCTTTATTTCTCATAGGGACACACAGAGCTGTGTAGAACGCTCGCATGTAGCTATCTAAAAGCGGCACCTGGCCTAGGTAGCCGGTATCAACGGAACAGCCGGTAGGCTGTTCCGTTGATACTTCTCCGGACTACTTAAAATAATATCATCAACATCTACCTAGCCTTGTTTCAACTATGCTAGCCATATTGGGGTTGGCTTGTTATAACCAGATGCTGCTAAATACCAGAATTTTCTATGGAGTGACTGCCTATCATGTCATTTCATTTATTCATTAACAATTTTTAACACTGCCTGAATGTTTTACAAAAAAGGAATCAAATACAAGCTAAAAGCGACTCACAACTAAGGTCCAATGCATCCAGTGGTACCGGTCTAGACTTACGAGTTGGAGTTGCATTTCGTGGGTCCAAAACCAGGCAGGAGCTGTACTTTGTGTAAATAAATTCATCACCACTGCTCTCAAAACGGTAAAGAAAAACATCGTAAAGAAACCGGCATGTCCTAAAACCAAAAATTCCAAGACATGTGACATCTATCAACCCGCACTGGGCCCTCGTGGTAGATTACGGCCTACTTCTCTCACCAAGCGGAGGCCTGTACCCCAGCAGTGGGAACAATATAGACTGATTATGATGACTGTTTATCAAACCTCTACAACCTAGTGACTTGGCAACACGATAGATGTTAAGACTGGTCGTAAGACTTTCAGTCTTCTGACAACCCGTAACTGTTTATCAAACATCTTTGATTCATAACCGGGACTAATGGATTTTTAACTTACTTTTTGAGGTATGGACGGGTTTTGGTATGTAATGGATAGACCGAAATCGGCACGCGCAACACTGGATATCGCCACCATAACCGAACATTACGCAAAATTAACACTCTTGCTACAATTATTTTAGGAAATACCTTGAGAGTACATCACTGTAGTGTTGAAAGTGTGAGCTAGACTACAGTAGTGTTACGCCGAAGAGTTTAGAATAAAGCTGATGACACACAGCTGTGCAAAGTGACATGACGTTGACACGTTCAGGGCAGCGCGCCACTGAGCATGTCCTTGACTCGACTTCTCAGATACTGTGTCTAGATATGGAGATGTTTACAATATGCGAAAAGTTCAGGGGCTTATTTAATAAAACCTGCAGGCGACCGGCGATAGGCGTCAATTTTGTAAGTGGCTTTCATAGTTTTCTGCTAAACACAACACCTGTCGTGAAAATGTGACCACGATATTTTTTTTTGTCAAATAAAATGAAATTGTTTTTTTTGTAAAAGGAATTTTGGAACTACTTTTATACGTTATAATATGTAAGCTAAGCTAGATGATGTCAATATTTCCCATCTGATTAACCCTGGTTTGAAATGGCGAAACAAAATCAACGGTAAAACTCTCTTTCAAAGTCCAGACATAATCTTGGTCAGATCATGCGAAGACAATGCAGATTAGTACATACCTTTTTAATTTTTTTTAGTGGGTGGGAAATCATCAAATGACGTCTTCCGCTCTCGGCGGAGAGGAAGGGTGTGTCAGGCTTTTACTGACTGAAACCCATCCCTTTTCCTTTACATGCCTATATGCCAGGGCCACGGTAACTCTTTAGAACAAATCTCACGACCCTGGCAGGCATCGCTCCTCGCCAACCCCTTCAATTTACGCTGACATCTCTTTGAGGCGCGTGTGGAACACAACTCATCGTCGACACGGGCCTGGTCCTTACCGGGCCGCGAGCTACCCATTGCTCGCCGACCGCAAGCTCGCGCCTGCGGTGGCCGGGAGTCCGCGATCGACTCCCGACGCTCGCGGCGTCTCATCCAGCGGTGGCTAGGGGCATGTGGGCGCAGAGACTGCCTCTCCCTCACGCTCTCCGCCTCCTCCTTCACGAGCATTACCGCTTCATAGAAGGAGGTGACAGCTTCCCATGCCGTCTCGCTCCGTACCATGGCTTGTACCAGGGCCGGACGCGATAGGTTGACGACGCCGATCGCCTCTACGAGGACACGGTGGTGCCCAGGCGCCCAGGCAGGGCACACCTCCACCGTATGCTCCACCGTGTCCTCCAGACAATGGACACACTCGGGCGTTTCCTCCCGCCTTATTCGGAACAGGAACCTCCCGAAACAGCCATGTCCGATGAGGACCTGGTAAGGCGGATGGTGAGGACGCCGTGATGTCTCTCTATCCACTCCTCAAAGAGGGGACTTACCGCCGCAATTGTGGCGTGCCCAGCACTGGGTTGCGACAATCGACCCGCCATGTCGCCATGAGATCCTGCCAGAGCTCTGTCCGCCGTGCCGTGATTTGTCGCGGTAGCGCAGTTTCACCCCGGTGTTTTGCCTTCACGCACCACTCCCAGATCTGTGCGAGGACTTTTACTTCCAGATCCCATGGCGGCAAACCGGCAAGGAGGCTCGCCGCCTCACATGTGACCGTGCGGTATCCCCGGACTAGCCAGATGGCTATGACCCTCTGGGACGCGGTTAACGGACGCGCTGGTCGCAGCCTCAATGAGGGCGCCCACACCGGTGCCCCGTAAAGGGCCATGGACCGCACGAACCCCGCGTAGTGCCTCTGGCAGGATCCATTTGGATCCCCTAGATTGGACAGGAGCCACTTTAAGGCAGTCCAAGCCCGCTCCAGGTTGGAAGCCAAACGTCGGCAATGCTCAATGCAGTTCAGCAATCAGCTGTCGAAGACGGCACGTATCTCAAGCAATTGCAACCGATTAAATATAGGCCTATGCACGTAAAAATTATGGTTACATACAGAAGAACACTAAGTTGAACCATGGGTCAGTAAAATGTTATTTAAAAAATTAATAGTAATCGATCTAAGTTGAATGAATACGAATCTCCAATTGATGTAGCTGGCAACGCGCGACACACGGGTAAATAAAGTGGGTGTGGAAGTAGACAGTGCCGACGTCGGGTCTCCTTTTTTTTTTTTTTTTTTTTCAGGATGGGAAATCATCTAATGACTTCTCCCGCTCAGGGCGGAGCGGGAGGGCGTGTCAGACTTTTACTGACTAAAACCCACCCGTGTTCCATCAGTTGCCCATGTGCCAGGGCCACGGTATCTCCTTCGAACAATCACGCGACCCCGGCAGGCATCGGTTCCAGTAGACCCCTTCACTGCTGCTGACATCTCTTTGAGGCGCGCGTGGAACACTACGCGCCGTCGACCCGAGCCTGGTCCTTACCGGGCGGCAAGCTACCCATTGCTCGCCACCCGCAAGCTCGCGCCTACGGTGGCCGGGAGTCCGCAATCGACTCCCGAAGCCCGGGGCGTCTCCTCCTCCTGCGGCGGCTAGCGACGTGAGGGTGCCGAGACTGCCACTCCCTCACGCGCCCCGCCTCCTCCTTCGCGAACGTCGGGTCTCCTAAGCTTTCAAAGCAAACTCGACGTCGGTCACAGGCTTCCAAGTCGTTTCTAACCCGTCAGGGGAGCCGAAGTACGGCTTACATTAAACAGTTGACGTGTAAAGGCAAGTAAACAGAACGTTCAGACCAAAGATACAAGCAGAATCTTTGATAAAGCGGGCGTAACCAGTAGGATCACATACAACGATAATGAGAAAAACTGTCTAAATACATACCAAATTTCGTAGAAGAAAACTCTTTCTGTAGGTTTCTATAGCTGACATTCATCAACAGAATGCTTCGAGATCACGAGATACACAAAATAATTTGCAAAAAACTCATAAAATAAAATCGACGGAAAATGAAACTGCGAAAATATACCTTTTAAAATTACCTCCTTCCCCCTTTTTTTTGGGATGGGTAATCATCAAATGTCTTCTCCCGCTCTGGGCGGAGCGGGAGGTCGTGTCAGATTTTTATTGACTAAAACCCAATCGTGTTCCTTCAGTTGCCAATGTGCCAGGGTCACGGTATCTCTTTCGAACAATCTCGCGACCCTGGCAGGCATCGGTCCTAGCAGGCCCCTTCAGTGCTGCTGACATCTCTTTGATGCGCACGTGGAACACTACGCGCCGTCGACCCGAGCCTGGTCCTTACCGGGCGGCAAGTTACTCATTACTCGCCACCCGTAAGCTCGCGCCTACGGTGGCCCTCCCTCCCCCCTCAGGAACCACATCTTTGACCGATTCATTTCTGTAAATGACTAATCTATATATTAATACGTGAAGCGAAAACTTTGGATCCCTTTTTACGAAAATTGGGCGGACGGAGGAGTATGAAATTTCGCACACTTATAGTTTATACAGAGAAGAAGTGACGAATGCAAATATTTTTTTTTAATTATGCGTAAAAAGATATTATTTTCAATAAATAACACGTTACACACACTACTATTCATTACCGTGTAGTTAATACACACATGCATAAATATTCTTTTGTTTATGGTCCAATCGACAATATCTGTCTTTATTTTGTGTCTATAGTCTTATAGTTAGGGAGCTGGCGAGCATTTCTGTATATGATTTGCACACGTTTCACGTCGAGGTGGATTGCAGTTTAAATCATTACGAATCGATTTAGTCCAATCAATTAAGGTCCTATGTCACTGCGTTTTCGCGTTACAGTGGATTGAAGTTGCTTAAAAAAATCGGGGAATTAAATCATTTGCACATGTATGCCTCTAGAGTTCATGGTCACAATCATCTTGGAAACGAAGAAAATCGAAGAGGCAGACATTCAGGACTCTGCATTATCATGGGACGGAGTTGCAAAAATGTAAAAAAAAAGGCTCTACTAAGTCATTTGCACGCGGTTCTCATTGCGCCCATTCGATTCACTATGACTCTGTGGATTCGAAAAAACATGTGGCAGACTCTTTGCTCACTGATTTTCAGCTGTATTACTTTTTGAAATTCACGGAATCAAGGGACAGTGGGTATTACGTGGGATTATTGTTATTATTTATAGTTTTATTCTTATAATTTTGGTTAATATTATCCTGTAAACTCACGGTAACGATTAAACTTCTGGAGCTGAAATCTATGCAATCAATTTTTTTCTCAATGCCAACCAGAAACGAAATGCGCTTGGAACTTTAATTAGAAAGTATTTTTTAAATTGCATGCTTAATTGTAATCTGAATAGGATTAGGATCTGGATAGGAACAGTCCTTAACTTTTTTTTAATCACGTTTTATTTGTGTAAAATACGTAGATTTTGAACCAAGATGTGTGAAAGTGCCTGATAGCGAGAGAGAGGAAAAGCGTGCAAAATAAAAGGGGAGGCTGTATATAGATATACGCTCTATACATTTAGTTTCACAATACGGAAAAGGTTGGAACTTAGTTATACCGTTCTCACTCATATTCCCAAATAAAAGAGAGACACCACGAAAGGAACTATGAGGATATTTTATACCTGCTTGATTTCGCGCGAGCGTCGGGTTGAAAAAAAAATCAAATGGAATATCAGAGGCCTGAACGTTTGCCTCATCGATTTTCTTGGTTTTCATAAGGAATTCAAACATCAGTCCAAGAAGTAGACGTGTGCGCATAATATAGCACACCTTTTTTTTTACATTTTTGGAGCACTATCAATAGACAACGCAGAGGCAACATGTTGGCAGACTATTTTTCCGTGGTAAGAACCACGAAAAAATAGTCTGCCAACAACTCATTGTTTTTAATCGAACAATTCAAATCTGCCAAGTGTGCACTTCATATAGAGTTTTTTTAATCATAAAAATAAATGTAAAAAATGAATACTACAAAAGTCAGAGCCCTGGATGTCTGCCTTTTCGATTCTTTCTGTTTCCAGGATGACTGTGATCATAAGCCCCAGAGGCAGACGTGTGCGCATCATATAGCACACCTTTTTTTTAAACATTGTTGAAACGCTGTAAATTTACAACGCAGCGCCACCATGGTGGCAGACGAGGTCCTTGATGTTTCTTAGGGTATAATTATCACTATTAATAACGTCTACCTTGTGTGCTGATCATATCGAAATTTTGCTCGCCAGCTCCCTAACTATTAGTGAATGTCAAGTATAACCATAGGTAATAAATTAATTTTATAGATAGATTATACAACCTATTTCATTTTTTAAATCTATGATCATATCGATAATATTTGTTTTTTTGTCTATAGTGTTACTGAATGTCAAATATAACCATATTTTTTAAAATATTTATTATTATATATGTTTTTTTCATTTAATAATGTATTTCTATTCAAATGAAGTACGGTCGAATTTCGACCAATGGGCGATCACTAGTATACATTAATTTAGGAGTTTAGTAAGACTAAAAGATTTATTTTGCTGTTCAGTGTCAGTTTTCGGCGGTTTTATTTTGGATATCTTTTTCTACACTTAGGCTCACTTGTGCGTTCATGGGTTCTCCTAAATATGTAACTTGGAATTAACAGCTAACTCATGAATTAACCTTGAGTTACTTGAGTTGTCAAATAATTCATATTGCGCCACCAAGAGAAGGAGTAAAGTTATAAGTGTGTTAAAGTTGCAAGTGGTGGAATTCCTCCAGTAGTCTCTGTTCTGCCTACCCCCATGAAAGAAGGCGTGATTTTTTATGTGTAATATTAAGTTTATAGTTCTCTGTGCTGTTGGACGTAAATAAAAGCACCACCCCATTTCTTGTCGTGGGTGTCGTAAGAGGCGACTAATCGACTTACTAGAGAACGGGAACCGCAGTATTCTGGGGAAATGCATAGAGAACGCTGCTGGTTCTCTATGCATTTCCCCAGAATACTGCGGTTGCCAACCCGTATGCCAAGCGTGATGATTATGGCAAATCCTCCCAAATTGAGGGAGGCCAATGTCCAGCAGTGGACGTCTGTCGGCTGATGAAGAAGTTTATGGTAGAATGTGTGTCGCGTAGGTTTGACAGGAAACGTGCATTTTCGAGGACTAAAAATTCGAAGACAAGTGTCATTTATCAACCCGCACTGGGCCTCCAATTGGTTACCTATCATAAGTTCGAAAAATATTTGACCGAATTTCATTTCCCCTAAAACTTTTCAACTATTATCGTTTCGTTTTTTTTTACTTCATCGAAGTCACGTCTGCCACTGTATCAGTTGACCTATTATCAATTCTACTTTTTTCGTTACTCCGACGCACATGATACGTCAATATTCCACATTTACGCGGCCAAAATTGAATTTTAAAAACTTACGGTAAACACATAAAATAGCACATGCAGAGCTAGAAGACAGTTCCAAGAATCCTAACTCACCCCACCACCTACCTGCGATACACCCACCCCGACCGCATTCCGGGAGTCAGTACTTGACCGTCAACCCGTGCGCTCGTTTTTGCTGCTTAAAGTTACAAACACAACAAAAGTGACAACATAAATAAATTTTTTTCTGTGTCACTTTTTGAAGTAAAAGTGATGGATTCCAATAACACAGGTATAGATCTTTATTTTTATTATTATTTACTTACCCAAAATGCTCAATTCGAATAATTTGGGGGTTTCAAACACATGGGTTGTTTTAAGACAAATTTTGAAGTAATTTTGAACTTCAAAGGTCAATTTGTTGTATTTCTCGATGAGATACGATCATCATTCTTTTTTTATTTCAAACTACAATCCTTTGACTAAAAGAAAATACAAAAACCAGCTGCGGAAGAGTGCGGATGACAAAACGGGGGAACTTTTAAACCATTAAGATTTTATATGAAAAAATAACCATTTTTTTATTAGTTAGGTAATCTTAGCTTTTCGTTGTTTTAGATACCTACTTCAAGCATATCAGGTGTGAAAATTGTTACTCGGAAATACCTTTATCAGATTATGAAAGATGAAAATTTACCGAATTTCGATGCAAAAGTGAATTATTTGGAAAGTCATTTATTATTAAACTATGGCAATACAAATGAGGACATAAAAAACAGAAAACAGAAATTTTCTTTATTTAAATCAGTGTTAAAAGACAAATGGGCCAAATGCCACAGAAAGGAAGAGGTTTTCTTGAAAAACAATGAGTCTTGGTTAAATGGAACATATCAACTACCCATAAAATCATCGAATCGGCCGGGGCGGCCTTCGAAATCATTTGACGAATTAAGTGAACGAAGCATGCGTCGAAAAACCGAAGAAATCCAAGCAACTGTGGGAGATGACGTCATCGTCATCGTCGTTCGGTACCGTTTATTACTTTATGCGCCTACGTTTCTAAACGTGTAACAGTGAGAACTGTCAGTTGTCAGTTTGATTTTGACACTTGACAGTTCTGTTGGCTCTCTTGATTTGCCGCTAAAAAGGCCCGTCGCGTTTTTGGGACGCCCGCGACGCTTTTGTTGAAATTAATCCCTTTTAAATCGATCCGTTTGTGACAATTAGTCGTGATCCAATTGTTTGTGTTAATAACTCATGTCAGCCCGGGTTGCATATGCTAGTAGAGTTGAATGAATTGGGCTATGTTACAACCCCTTGTGTGTGTCTGACCTCTGTTGAATGTCAGGAAGACATTAAAATATTGAGTTTTGTACCATTGATATGGTTGTTTGTGAAAATTGATATTTGAAATAGGCATTTTTGAGTATTACCATTGTTTTAAATTGGAATAAAGGTTCATTATTGTTGTACCACACAGTGGCTTGTGAACTTAACATTTGGAATTGGATTGGAATTTGAATATTTGAATTGAATTGTGAAGTTGAATGTTGAACGCTGATATTGGTTTAGAATTAAAATAAAAGTTTATTGTTGAATTGAATTGAAACCAATATATTGTTATTTCTTGAGTGGCTGATTAGTCAGTTTGGTAGTTTGATTGTTTGCTTGTAGTTATTTTGTAATTGATTGTTTGAACTTTGTTATTTGATTATTTAATTTTGGTTTATTTGAATTGTATTGTTTGTGCAATGGCACACAAAGCGGTGAGAGAGGCAATCAGTGGATTGACCACACAGCTACGGTGGTTCGCTTCAGCTGCAGCAACTGAGCGCCCGCATCTAGAAGCGGTCACTCTGGCTCGGTTCGAGCAGTTGAACGTGAGACTCAGCAACGTTGATGCTCTGCTTACCCGCTACAACGAGTACATTTGTGATGTGGCTCTGGAAGTGCTGGATCAGGCAGCACGTGACAAGGTCCTTGCTGACTACGACCAGATCTTGGACCTGGGGGATGTCATTGGTCAACGTGCTCGGGAAATATTGGGGAGCCGGACACCTGTCCAGGTCAAACCGGAGACCTCGGTTGTTTCAGGTCCCGGACTATTGAGTAGACTGCCTACCTTGGAACTGCCACACTTTAACGGTCGCTTGGACCAGTGGTTAGGTTTCCAAAACCTGTTTGAAAGTTTGGTTGATGCACGCTCGGACCTCAGACCCGCCCAAAAGTTGGCCTATTTGTTGTCTGTCCTAGAAGGTGAGGCCCGAGCCTTGGTACAGCATCTGTCGTTGACTGACTCAGCCTACCCTACCGCTGTGGAGCTACTCACCCGGCGGTACCAAAATAAACGTTGTTTGGCTGACGTTCATATTGAATTGATTTTGGGGTTACCGGTCATTACTAGTTTGTCAGCATTGCGTACTGACCTGTTGAACCCGTTGGTGGCAGCGACCAACGCTTTAAAGCAATTGGAGTTGCCGGTGGACCATTGGTCTTACTTTTTGGTACATGTTGTGCTGCAACGGCTTCCTGCCGATTTGAGGGCTCGTTTCGAGCAAAAGTATGGTGGGGATAGTGTCACACATCTCCCCCCATTTGATGACCTCGTCCAATTTTTAGAGGATGAGTGTCGGTTTGTGGACAACTCTGGCGTTGCCACTGAGTCATGCCAGCCGTCTCCCCGGCCACGAGACCAGGGACGGACTAGGGCTCGCGGGCCTGTTGATGGTCGCCCCGCCGCTCGTTTTGCTGGCACCCAGAGTCGTCCTGGTTGTGAGTTTTGTAGGGACACGGGGCATGGCATGGCAACTTGCGCGGCCTTTTTGAAGTTGCACGTGAGTGCCCGCCGCCGAATTGCCAATGCACGCCGCATGTGCTTCTCTTGTTTGGGGGCTCACTTCCATAGGGACTGCCCCAACTCCCGCCCTTGTAGAATTTGTAGGGGGTCCCATTTGGACATTTTGTGCGCTAACGCGAACCACGCTGGCAGACCAGCCTCTGATGAAGGTTCGCGCACGGGGGGGTACCATGGAGTTGGTCACCGGGCTTCTGGCTCGCCGGTTCAGAACCGGGGAGAGGCCCGCAATTTTGAGCGCCGCACTCCACCCCCCGCGCAAGTTGATCGGGAGCCGCGCGACCGCCATTTGGTCTCCCCGCGTAAAGGCGATTACGCAATTGTTGCTAGGCACCGCTGGCCAGACCAGCACCGCCTTCCCTCCCCTCCTTTTGCGCAACGTCCCCGGTTGGAGTCGCTTTCGTGGGTGCATGGCACCCCGCTTGATTGCTCACCCCCTATGGTGGGGTCCAGACTGGCTGACTCACCCCGAGGATGATTGGCCTCGATCGCCAGTCTTGATGTCGGGTCCTTTGCCCGGGCTCAAGGTGCTCGTTGTTGGAACAAAGGACCCTGAGTTTGTTGAGTCGATTTGGCTCCCTCGACAAATTGTTGAATTGTTGTTTTTTGTTGTTGAATTGTTGGTGACTGATCGTCACATTAAGAACTCGCATGCCGGTTGCAATGCGCTGCTGGGCATTCTGCAGCGAGAGTTTGGATATTGTCGGGAGCCGTTAGTAAGTTGAACCCCTTTTGGTCGATACGGGTCTTTTGTTGTTTGGTTGTTGACGGTTGAGTCACTCTAGCCTTCCTTATGGGGTCCGTCACCCCCTTTTGTTGCCTAAGGAGGGCCATTTGGTTTTGTTTGGTTGTTGTTGTTATTGTTGTTTGGTTGTTTTGTTGTTTGTTATTGTTTTGACCCGCCAGCCTGCCCCCATTGGGGGGTTATTTTGAGGCCGCGGTGAAGGCGGTTAGGGACTCTGGCGCAGATTGTTGGGAGACACCGTTCTCACCTTTAAGGAGTTAGCTACGGTATTTTGCCGCATTGAAGCTGTGTTGAACTCGCGTCCATTGTGCCCGCTGTCTTCGGACCTGAACGTCTTGGAGGCCCTGACCCCGGGCCATTTTTTGATTTGAGAGCCACTTGTCGCCCTGCCGGAGCACCCTTTTGTCGATGTGAGCCAAAATTGGCTATCGCGGTTTCAGTTGGTGCAGCAGCTCGCTCAGAGTTTTGGAAGCGTTGGAGCTTGGAGTATTTGCACATCCTCCAGCAGCGCGTCAGGTGGACTGATAAAGCGCAACCTTGTCGGGATTGCCAAGTGATTAGCGGACGGGAAGGCCCGTCCGGGGGGGGTAGATGTTCGGTACCGTTTATTACTTTATGCGCCTACGTTTCTAAACGTGTAACAGTGAGAACTGTCAGTTGTCAGTTTGATTTTGACACTTGACACTTGACAGTTCTGTTGGCTCTCTTGATTTGCCGCTAAAAAGGCCCGTCGCGTTTTTGGGACGCCCGCGACGCTTTTGTTGAAATTAATCCCTTTTAAATCGATCCGTTTGTGACAATTAGTCGTGATCCAATTGTTTGTGTTAATAACCCCTAATTTGATGTAATAATACGGGTTTAGTTTCTTGACATTGAAATAGTTTGGAGGTTAAGTGTTTGAACCGCATGTTGGAGTGAATCTCTGACCAGTTGCAGCGGCCTGGTGTTCTGGAAAACCCACTTACACGTTACTACACGATACATATACACTCACTTACATACACAACTCCAGGTTGGCACCAGAGCAGTGCCCTTCAACCAACAGGTGAGTTCCTTTGTTCGTTGTATTGTAGTTAAGTTACTTGCAATTGTTCTCTTATATATTGTCTGCTCCGCGTACGGCGGACAGTACGCTAGCCACTCTTGTCTCCAGAGCCCCCCATCATAACTTCCACTGCGTAATTGAATTGAGGTTTGGCCTGGCAGCGTACAGTTCACGCTGCACAAACAACCTGAAGAGTACAAGGAAAAAGAGATGCGTCGAAAATCCTAAAAGAAATAACAAATATCCCTAGTCGAGCGCATGAATACAGAAAAGCCAAAGACACCGCGAAAGACACTGCAAAATTATATGTAAGCGTTTATGGATGGCACCCTATGACTCCGACTATGCATAAAGTATTGACACATGGTGCCACTACTTATAATAGAAAATGCTTTGCTGCCAATAGGTCAGCTTTCCGAAGAAGCCGCAGAGGCCCGGAATAAGCACTTCCGTGTATATTGCGAAAACTTAGCCAGGAAATTTTCCAGGGAAAATTGTAATATTGATGTGTACCATAGATTACTACTGAGTTCGGACCCACTTATTAGCAGCCTGAGGCCCAAGAAGAGATCAATCCCTAGAACATTTTGCCCGGAAACAATAAACATGTTAATGCCAGCCCAGAATATCCCGACGAACCAGACTCGGATAGCGAGCAGCAAGATGAATCCATTACGTTATAATATTATTTTTTTGTGTAAAATTCTTCTGTTGTATTAATCTGTTTGTAATATTGTACAAATTTCGTTTTATTTTGTGTGTATTTATTTTGATTGAATAATTTTTTTACCTTAATTTATGATTTTTTACCTTCATTTACAAAATAACTTAACTAAATAAAAACTAATAGTCTTATGAGATATTTAATATCATGTAGACGTGATATACGTAAACAAATAATTTTGGCCGCGTAAATATAGAATATTGACTATCTGCGAAGTTTCATTTGGTCGATAAACTCTTTACCGAAGTTACACTTAGCCGAAATAACATTTGTTCGAAGTATTATGTTTCCAGACATTCATTATACCTATGTTAAGATTAACTTACTCTTTGGTTTAATTAATTATTTATTTAAATGTAATGGCACTTAATAAAACAGTTTATTAAGAACAAAAGTGTTTTTAAAGGATCCCAGTAAGAAGCATGCAAACAATGCTGCTTGCTACAAGCATGCAACATGCAACCATGCATGCAGCGTGCAAGCAGGCATGCAGCAGGCAAGCAGGCAAGCAGCAAGCAAGCATGCAGCATGCAAGCAAGCATGCAGCGTGCAAACAAGCATGCAACATGCAAGCAGGCATGCAACATGCAGCAAGCATTGTTTCTGTCACGGGTCCGGCGCTGCGGGGTTTGGGCGGCCCCACGCGAGCTTATCGTCGCAGATGGTTTTAATGCTCACCACCACAGCTTCGGCTTGCTGGCCGTCGCCGGCCACAGCCTCAGCTGCGGCGGTGGGCCTTCAGACCACCTGCTTCTCAGCTCGCGGGCCGCCCTACCCCTCCGCGCCTGCGCGGGCTTAAATTACACTCTAGGGGTAGGGCAGACAAGACTACGTAAAGTCGGTTTTACAGCGATTCGTTTCTCACTAAATTTTGTAGCACAATATATTGACTTTTTATGACACTACATATATTTAATTTAATATTGAAAACGCTACCAAGTAACCGACTATATATTTGTGACCAAATAATATTCCCTAAAATTGTGTTTCACTGTGGTGAAAATATGGCAAACAAATCATTTGGCAAATGAAAAAAGTTCAAAAGAGGCTTCGGCCAATAGCAAAAAGTTACTTCGTAAATCGGCGAAACATAATTCGGTAAAATAATACCCATGGGCGTACCCAGGGGGGGGCAGAGGGGGGCAGCTGCCCCCCCCTGGAGTTTGTGAATGTGCCGACTAACTATCTACTTTTGTCGATCAAAATTAAGAAAAATAACATTTTTCTATTTGAAATACAATATAAAACTTTTAAAAATCGTGAGCCGCGCCCGTTCTACCTGCTCGCTAGCAGCGCTGCAAGTAAAAATAACTTTAATTTCGGAAGTCGGGGTCTTTGGATCTTTATTTTAGTTTTTTGCCACTATCTTCCGAAATTAAAGTTATTTTTCGCTTGGTTGTATTTTTTTGGAAGTCCATTGTTTTTTTTTTTTCAAAAACGTTTTAATCTACCCTGCACAAGTTCGTATAGGTACCATTACTGGCCAAGTCAATAGCAGTGACAGGAAGTATTAGAATATCATCAAGCTGAACAAAGTGAACTAAATACATATTAACGAAGCTGACGCATAAAACTATCAAAGCAAAGTCAATAAAAATTATATGGTGGTCCCCTGAAGACCTAGACCTATCCAATAAAAATAATAGTTTAAGACGTTTTTATTAAAACTATTATTTATTTTCAATTTTTTAGGGTGTTTCGAATTTTGTGACGTATGTCAGCGTAGTTTTCGAAGACAGTTTTTTTGCGTGTGGGCGCCCTCACTGAGGCTGCGCCCAGCGCGTTTGTTGAGTGCGTCCCAGAGGATCATGGCCATCCTACTAGTCCGGGGATACCGTACGGTCTCCTGTGAGCCCGCAAGCCTCCTTGCCGGATTGCCGTCTTGGGATCTGGAGGCAAAAGTCCTCACGCAAATGTAAGAGTGGCGCGTGGAGGCAAAACGCCGGGGCGAAACTCCGCTGCTGCGAGAAATCACGGTACGGTGGACAGAGCTCCCGCGGGTACGATTGTCGCAACCCAGTGCAGGGCACGCCACTATTGCGGCGGTAAGTCCTCTTTTTGAGGAGTGGATAGAGAGTGGCACGGCGTCCTCCCCTTCCACATTACGCAGATCCTCACCAGACATGGCTGCTTCGGGAGGTTTCTGTTCGGGATAAGGCGGGAGGAAACGCCTGGGTGTTTCCATTGCGTGAATCGTCTGGAGGACACGGTGGAGCATACGATGGAGGTGTGCCCTGTCGGGGCGGAGCACCGCCGTGTCCTCGTGGAGGAGATCGGCGGCGGCGACCTCTGGCGTCCGGTCCTGGTGCACGCCATGGTACGGAGTGGGAGGGCAAGGGAAGCCGTCACCTCCTTGGAGGTGACAGCTTCGCGGCGAGGCGGAGCCCGTGAGGGAGAGGCAGTCTCTGCACCCTCACGCCCCTAGCCGCCGCATGAGGAGACGCCCCGGGCGTCGAGAGTCAATCGCAAACTCCCGGCCACTGTAGGCGCGGGCTTGTGAGTGGCGAGCAATGGGAAGCTCCGTCCGTGTCGACGGCGTGTTGTGTTCCACGCGCGCCTCAAAGAGATGTCAGCATAACTGAAGGGGTCAGCTAAGATCAATGCCTGCCAAGGTTGCGAGATTTGTTCGAAAGAATTACCATGACCCTGGCATATAGGCAACTGAAGGAACACGGGTGGGTTTTAGTCAGTAAAAGTCTGACACGCCCTCCCGATCCGCCCAGAGCGGGACACATCATTTGATGATTTCCCACCCACAAAAAAGAGGCCTTGCGCGGAAGAAGGGAGTGAAGATTTCATCCAATCAGCTTAAATAATTGGTACAGATTTGAACCTTGAGCTGCGTTTACCTAAGACAGCAAGCCGCCAACAACAGAGGGCAAATCAACCAGCAGCCTACTGTGGCCCGCCCATTTGGATTCGTTACTTTCTTCATTAGAAGCGAGAGCAAAGACCATTCACCAGCGTTTACTCTTTCATTGTTGCACCCTGCTCAGATAATTAAAATTACAGTTCCAAAATTGCAAAACATTATGGAGGAAGTTTCTATATTGTATGAATTAGAAGGGATCACATCTGAAGCCGAACTATGGCGCACTTTTTGGATGAATAAGCAGGAGCAGAACTTTGAAAATATTGGAATTACAGAGTTAATAACGAAGTAGCAAAATCATTTTACCCGAAGGTGAAGCCAGCCTTAGAAATTTTCCTGACAGTGCATTATTCCACGGATTTCACCGCTACAATTGAACGACGCGTAAAAACATAGCTAAGATCGACCATGACCGAAGTACATTAAATGGGCTTTGTACATGGGCTCGAAAGTTACTTTTAAAATAAATATTGTATATTTAAAAGAGAATTTTAAAAAACCTATTTTAATTTACGTTTAATTATTTGCTTATAAAAAAATCTGATTTGCCCCCCCCTGGCCCAGAACCTGGGTACGCCCATGATAATACCTATGACACATGATACTTCGATGATTTAAAAATATGTCAAATGATGCATATTGCAAAAAAGGCGTCGGCCAATAGTTTTCGGTAAAATGAAATTCGAACAAAAAAAAAATCGGAAAAGTAATCGGTTCCCCCTCCAATTAGATACGACAGCTAGTCTTAAAAAAAATACAAAAAAACCGAAAAGATGATAATTTTTGTGAGGGCTGTTTTTATGACACGTTGATGTCCCACTGCTGGGCGAAGGCCTCACTACTCTCTTCCCATGTTTTTCTGTCCAGAACTGCCAAGGCCCAATCTTTATCAAAAGAGTCCAGGTCATCCCGCCATCTCCGTCTTGGCCTGCCGCGATGTCGTTTGCCACTAAGCGGGACCTATTAGGTCGTAAGTTTGGCCCATTTATCGTCTGACATACGGTAGATGTGTCCAACCAATTCCATTTAAGCGTGGCAGCTTTCCGAGTGGCATTAGTTATGATTAAAAGGTGTTGCCCCTTTAAAAAAAAACCGTAAGTATGAAGTTAAAAAATAAATAAACATTTCAATAAAAAAATCATAGCTGACCCGACAAACGGTCGTGCTTTCATTTATTACAAAAAAACGTCATTTCCCTTCTTGTCATGCACGTGATTGAGTCAGCAGAAAACTGGAAGGTAATTCGCGTCGAGGCTTGCCATAATAACCGGCCAAGTGCCTGCGACGCGCGACGCTACGAAAGACGTAGGTATTTAGATGGCCTGATTGCCTCATTTCACAAGAAAAAAAAACTGCAATTTAAAAATTAATTTTCATTTCGGAACTTGGTGTCTTCGGTTCTGTTTTTTTTTTAATTTTTGCCACATCGAGATTGGCGGCGAAGTAGTCTTTAAATGACTTTGACGAAGCAACGGATTTTCTTTCGTTCTTTTCTTTGACAGCTCTCTTTTGTAAAATAAAGATGGATTCAAGATGCCCAACCCCAAGTTACACATAAGATAATAGAATAAAAAATTAAAGCATTCGGGATAGACAAATGCTGTTTTGAATGTCAGTATAAGAGTATGGGTATTTGCGGTGGAGTTCCGTAAACTGTAATTTTGTAAAGATGAAAATGACCAATTAATGTGAACCATGAAGGTTCTGGAGTGGCGATCGCGTACTGGAAGACGTAGCGTTGGAAGACCTCTCACAAGATGGACCGAATACCTGGTGAAGGCCGTAGGAAACCGCTGGCGAGAAGCATAGAATCGGTCATAGTAGCGGTACTTGGGTGAGGCCTATGTCCAGCAGTGGACGTCTTTCTGCTGAAATGATGATGATTTTCTATCATCATCAGTAATATTAGATGAAAATTACAATTAAAACTTTGAGGACAGCAATTCTAATATTGTAAATTTTGAAGAATGTGAAACAGAATTTCCAGAAAAAAATCTTCTTAAATAAAAATATAAACGCTATATATCCAATCAAATACTGCGTTTCATTAATAGCTTCGATCAATAATAGTATATAAATTTTAATGGCGCACAGCATTAGCCACGTTGATTATATTTACTAAAATTTAAAGTTGTTCGTATTAGCACTATACATATACAAGATAGTGCCAATTCGAGAAGACATTTTACTAAGAACAAGTTTGCAGTTACAATAAGCCTTTGTTATAATAATCTTACATATTTCTCTGTTCCTTTCTTCTTGTCTATTTATATGTGTGCATAAATGGTTAAATAATTAAATAAATAAGCACTAAATAAGTCTAAAAGCGCTAAGATTAGATTGCAATGCAAAAGTGTGTAAAATGGAGTAACCCTACCCTCCACACTTATGTAAGTACCTACTATCTATAAGTAGGAACTTTATTATAAAATCACTTATAACGGCCCATGCTTATAAAGATCATGTAAGTATGTTATAAAATTCACTCTAGAAAACATACAATTATTATTTCATTACTTTTAAACTCATTCGTATGCCCTGTATTTGTGACGGTCGCGCGGATTGAGATGAGTTTTAACTGAATAGATGGCGTTGGCGTCGAATTAGATCTCGCTATGGTTACGTTCCCAACGTTGACTCTAGCTCGCCGCGTTGTGAATTTTCATCACAACCACACCGCAACACGCCCTAAACACTGGGTTGCTTAATAGTTAAGCAAATTTTTGGACACCTGGACACCGTTAGGTGTACAGCTTAGAATTCAATATCAACTAAAATGATAGTGGAAGTACTATTTCCATTGTCTTTCAAGACCCCATTTTAATACATGGACTGTTACACAAGGTATCTCTTATTCGGGTTCGGTAAAAAATAATGAGATTTCTGAATGATACGTTCTACAGAAACCTTACGTAAAGTATTTAGGCCGACTATCGTGTGTACAGTAATAAATAAACTGTTTTAAACCATTTGTGGAGTATAAGCAGTTTTTTAAATTTGATTAAAACCACGACCACGTGGCTGGCCTATGATTACGCATTACGTTAAAAGTAACATTTAGAAGACTAATTGAAACCATTCGCCAATTTTAACTGACTTACACTCTCTCACTCTCTCTCTTTCTCTCTTTCACTCTCTCTTTCTCTCTCTTTCACTCTCTCTCTCTCTCTCTCTCTCCTTCTCTCCCTCTCTTTCTCTCTCTCTCACTCTTGACTGTCTATTTTTTTTAAGTTGTGTTACCTCAGAACTTTTGACTGGGTGAACCGATTCTGATGATTATTTTGTTTTTTGAAAGCTGGTGCTTCCCGTGTGGTCCCATTTCAATTCTGACACTGGCATCCATGAGAAAACCATATCTAAGTACGTGCGCGACAAATGGACGAATAACTCAATATCACGCCAACCGATTTCTATGGTTCTTTTTTTAATGGGTTAGTTAAAATACTGATAAGACCTCTGAAATTAAAGTTTTTTTTTTCACTTAATAGTGGTTTTAAGGAAGTCGGTTATTATTTTTTGAAAAAAGTTTTTATTAATACACGTGAACCCATGTAGATAAACGTACGTTTTTAGGATTAGTTAGACTGAAAACGATCTTGATACGCGTTTTCTCAAAATATATTGTAGCTAGAAAATATATTTTAATTTTTGCTTTGTTATTTGTATCATTGTGTTTAATGTGCGCCTCTTTTAACATCGTTTTTAAATTAATAATTTTAACAAATTAAATGTAATCACCAACATTTTGTTAGGATATTTAGATTTAAAAGAGTGTCCATGGAATTTCTTGCCCGTTCTTCTTCATGTGTATCTAATACAGTACCTGATTGGCCGACCCCTTGACAATACAAAATTGCTTGTAATCGGTTTATTAATTTGAAATATTGCTTTGAATTTGACTTTGAAATCAATAAAAAAATTGACAGATTAGTTTTTACTCAGCCACATCTACGTACATCCACGTCATATATTTAGACCGCATTTGTCTTGCTTTAATTTTCCTTGATATTTCCTACATCATGGAGATGGTTTGATCTGGATCACTTCGTGTGATCCAGATCAAACCATCAAGAAGCCCCAGTGCATTTTATACAAATAATGTTTTAAACCGCTAAGTAAAATAGAACCTGACACCAACATAGTTGAAAAAATGCTAGGCAGATGATAATGATGATGCCCAAGTAGCCAAACAGATCTTGATTAAATCTACTATGTCTGGAAAATATCTTAACTTTGATTTGGCCAAGATAAACTTTCGAGAAGCACAGAACCGGTCGAAGTGGAGGTGCTTGGTCCTAGGCCTATGTCCTGTGGACGTCTCTCGTCTGAAATGATGATGCTGATGATGATGATGAAGTTTTACTAAAGACAGTATTTAAAAATTCATATCGTCCTAGAATTCAAAATAGTTCTTAAAAAGGTCTTCAGGGCTGTGAGCTCGTCCGACAGGGTCACGGTCATCCGGCTAGTCCGAGGATAACGCACGGTCTCCTGTGAGGCAGCTGGCCTTCTTGCCGAATTGCCGCCAGGGGTTCTGGAGTACAATTTTTACATAATTCGTCACGACACTCTAAATATCGAAAATTCAGAAGTAGGAAAATAAAACTCTCGTAGTTATAAAATGGATACTGGTCCATAACAAAATAAAAGAGAAAAACTAAGCAGGTCGCATAGCGTATTTCATCCACCTCTACTGCAATTTAAATCGGCGTTCACTGCCAGAAGTTAAAAATAAATAAATCATAAGTACAGGGAAAGCCATACGTTACCTCAACGTCCAAATATGTTACACGAATAACAAGCCCATGTTATGTAAACATGTTTCCAATTCAAATCTGGCTTGTAAGTTGACTGGCCCGAATCGGGCGAAACCTCACTTTTAGATAATGTTATATCTACTTATTTCCTATGGTCGCCTCGCACACAGTTAATTTGTTTATGGGCGAATTGACAATCCATACTAATATTATAAATGTGAATGTGTGTATGTCTGTTTGTCCGTCTTTCACGGCAAAACGGTTACTAACTTTTGGTTGTTTTCTTATCGTTTTCCTATAATGTTCCCACAGCTGCGGCACAGACCCTTTCTCTTTTAAAAAGAATGAGCCGTAATTCACCACGCGAGCCCAGTGCGAGTTGGTAGATGTCACATGTCTTTGAATTTTTGGTTCTAGGACATGGCGGTTTCCTCACAATGTTTTCCTTTACCATTTTTGTGGGCAGTGGTATAGAAAGAATTTACCTACAGAAAGTAAAGCGCCTGTCTAGGTTCGAATTTACGTCCCATATAACTCGTAAGTCGCGGTCGTTACCACTGGGCCACTACTGCTCGTTGGCTAATACGTATTTTTGGGATTGTCGATTCACCCACAATAAATTAGCATAGTACGAGTCGTCTATATCATATTTTATTCTTTTAAAGACACGATTCGCCCGATTTAGGCGAGTTAATTCTTCCGAGTAGACTAGTAAGCCCAAAGTCTACTGCAACACTATGAAACAGAATCCGACGAACATTGTTTACGAAACACGTAACATTGTTGCAAGATTGCAGTGTTACTTATTGCCAATGTTTCCTAGAAAAGCTAGTTAAAAACGTATAAAAATGGAGGAAACTGTTGTAATAATAAATACGCGAGCAATACTGAATGATAAATGACGTATGTATAGGTACATATACCCGGCTATTTATTTTCCCAGTTATGAGGTCAGATAGCAGATAGACATTCGTTCCAAGTGATATCCCTCCATGTGGTATTTAGCTGCATCTGGTTAGACTGGAAGCCGACCTCAACATATTTGGGAAAAGGTTATTTTAGCTGACTGATTGACCCGTCTATCACTATATCCATGATATTATATGGATTATTGTAAATCTCAGCGATCACAACAGTTAGGTACTATGTAGGTCGCCTTCACACAACTTTCATGATTAAATTGCCCATAGTTTTATTCTTTAGTTGACCCTTTTAGGCCGTATTAGGATGTATTAAAATTTTGACTTTTAGCTCGCTGTTCGCTATTATTAAAACTTGGGATTTGGGGTCCTGAAACACTTGTTTCGTTAGTTTCTAACCGGAGGTCCAAAAACCAATCAATTCTCATTCACGTTGTGTGGGTTTTCATACAACATTTTTTTTTACCATTTAACCGTGCTTAATGAAACTTGGGAAAAGGCTAGGCAGATATAAAAAACAAAAAGTGAATGCCTACATCGGAAAAGAAACCTAAGTACCAACTGTCCAAATTGACTGTGTCCAGCTTCAGTGGTGGGGTTGGCACGGACGTAGAAATAAGTGCTCTGAGTGAAATACCCCGATAATTGGCGATAATCTGTCGATATTGTGTTCCGTTTGTGCCGTTTTTACGGTGGTAATGTTATGCGAAAGTAAGAGCAGTGGTGGCCCAGTGGTAATGGCCGCGACCTTCGAGTTGTAGGTCATCAACAAAAAACGCATCTACCAACCCGCAATGGGCCCGCGAGGAGGATTGCACCCCACTCCCTCTCACGGAGAGGAGGCCTGAATCCCAGCATTGGGAACGCTATAGGCTGATAATGATTATAATGTTGCTACGCTGTAATGACTCTATGTTTTTTTACTAGTTTTGCACAGCTGAGTGCAAAACGTTTATACTTACACTAGATTCTGCCCGCGACTTCGTCCGCGTCAAATTTCTTGCTCACCCACCCCGACGTATTGAATCGCCTGCCCGTGCGAGGTTTTCGTATTCGTATTCATGACTTTTATAATTTTTGCTTGAATTGCTTTCTTAGATTTTATTACAATTAAAAAAGTTATAGAGAGCCAACCTTAAAAGACAGACATATGCCATCGCTTTTTTTAAACGTTTTACGAAGAACAATTTTGTCATACATAATTGTTGAATTATTTAAACCGTTTACGCAGCGCACGCAACTTTACTCCGTTTTCTTCTGCAATATTTTTCTCCGCGTCGTTTTTTTTTTATTCGTCATAGCGTGAAGTTATATAGCCTTCTTTGATAAATGGGCTATCTGACACAATATGATTTTTCCAATCCGAAACAGTAGTTCCTGAGATTAGCGCGTTCAACCAAATAAACAAACTCGTCAGCTTTATAACATTAAGTACCTAGTATAGAAGTATGGCTGATTACCAAAATTATACACAGTTTCTTTAAAATTGACAGTCAACGTCAATCTGCCGTGTTAAAGCCATTTTATACAACTATCAAAAAAATACCGTAGTGATTTGAATGTTGGTATTAGCAATTTAACTTGGAAGTCAATCTGATGTGAGGCCTGTCGGCTGATGATATCCCAAATTCGATTGGCGTGTATCCAATCGCCAATCTGTACTAATATTATAAAGCTGAAGAGTTTGTTTGGTTGAACGCGCTAATCTCAAGAACTACTGGTTCGAATGGAAAAATTCAATTAATTTTGAATAGCCTATTTATCGAGGAAGGCTATAGACTCTATACCATCACGATTGAACCCTTAGGAACAAAGCAAAAAGCAAAACAGTAACGAGTACGAAGACCTCGCACAGGCAGACTATTCGATGCGAAAGGGACGGTCGAAGGGACCAAGAAATTTAACGCAGACGAAGTCGCGAGCTTTTTCTCGCGACTTCATCTGCGTTAAATTAGTAGCTAGTAATCTGTATATAGATTTTTCAATTATCAAAATACGGTTACGTTTCTTTAGTTCAACGAACGACATTGAAGGATAACGCCGCGGTGAAAACGCTCGGCACTTGGCAAGGCAGTCCGCCATCTTATCGACTCAATTTATGTCCAAAACTGTCAATGAACCAGTGCATTAACCTATTTAGCATTCGGTGAATGGGTTACGTGGTTTATTTTTAAACTATAAACAGTTTCCAAAAGGGATAAAAAACCTGGGTCGTCGAAAAAGAGAAGAAAGCAAAGTAACTGATATTGCGTGTGGTGCCGGACATAACGAAGATAATAGAAAAGGGATGCCATTACTTTCCGTGGGTGTCGTAAAATGCGACTAAGGGACTTACTAGAAAATGGGCAGCAGCCTTCCTTATGCATTTTACCACCATGGACTGCGATCGTCAACCCACCTGCCAAGTATGACGATGATGGCAAACCCCCCAAATTGGTGTAAGCCTATAGTCCAGCAATGGATGTTTTTCGGCTGAATTTTTTTTTTTTTTTGCTTTATAAAATATCACATTTGATGATATTTTATTCACATTACAATCTAGCCTATTAGCTAATAAGTAATTTAAATATAACTTAAACTGCTAAGTACATTACTATAAAACTAAGAAATCGTCCAATAACGTCTTTCTTATTCACTATAACTTAGAGGGAAGACACTTGATTCACGTGTTCTTTATAAAAGTTGGCACTTTCACTACTGTTTCAGTTCACTTACACTGCACTAAACTAACTCCAAATGTTTAACCCTTTTTAGTCTTCGCACTAATTCAATGTTGTCAAGGATTTGGATCGCCTCGACATTCACGTGATGATGAAGTCTGTGTTCATGAGCTTCTGCATATTTTTGTTTTACTATGTTTACGACATCCATTTTAAGGTCCCGGTGAAGGTCGCTGTTTCTTATGTATCAGGGCGCGCTGACTATATCCCTAATTACTTTATTTTGAAATCGTTGTATAAATTGACGATTACTTTGACTGGTGCAGCCCCACAGCTGTATACCGTAGGTCCATATAGGCTTTAAGACTTGTTTATATATCAACAATTTATTACATATTGACAATGGCGACTGTCTACCAAGTAGCCAATACATTTTTTTGTAACGAATATCTAATTCGGCTCTTTTCTTTTTGACATGTTCTTTCCAGCGTAGTTTTGCATCCAGGGTCATGCCAAGATACTTAGCAGTATTCGCGTATGGAATTTGTTGATTATTCATGAATACCGGGATGTATTGTGGCTTTTTATTCGTGAAGTTAATGTGGATAGATTTGGCCGGCTGAAATGACGAAGAAACCGATGTATGCTTTCCAATGGAGTTTCGTATATGTCTTGTACTGTTTTGTACTCCTCGTCTCCTCGTACTCCTCCTTGTCCCTATAGGTTCATTAGAAAACCAGCGTCAGGCAGCACCTGTCTGGCATTAATGCTGAAATAAACCTTTTTGGCGCAGCCGTGAGGCACACACATGTTGGTTTTTTTTAAAATATTTTTTTCATGTTATATTATTTTGTGTTTTACGAACTGTGTCAAATAAACGGTATTCTTTCTTTCTTCCACTGTCAAGAATTTTTTTTATGTATGTATCTACATGTTTCAGCTGCCGTATACCGCAGGCTGGCGTTGAAAGGGAAACTCTTGTTTTCTGTTAATTAAACTAAATTTCATTCGAAACCATCCATCGTTTTCTTTATATCTGACGACCAAAGTTTCTTATCTCGTTGTTTTGGCAACCGTACGTTTTCTGATCTTATTATTTACATTTTCACCTTTGAAACTGACCAGAAATACCTACATATGTATAACGGTATACCATTAGGTCACAATGATGACTGCTAAATTGATAAAATGTCATTAAAATAATTTCATCAGGAAAGTATACATGCATTCAATTTAATCTCCCTAGCCTTTTCCAACCCATGTTGTGGTCGGCTTCTAGTCTTACTCGATGCAGCTCAATACCAGAATTCTTCTTTTTAGCGTGTCGATAGCAATCTAAATCGAGTTAGCCCAGAATTTGGCTACGAGCTTAGCATTTTCAGTAGCGTCCATCAACTCCTGTGGCGTGCAAACAACAGCACCCCTAGCCAAGTTGATAATCTGCAATCGTTAACGGTATCGGTAGTCGCTCAACGTTAAGTCACGTGGTTAGAACAAACGAACAGAAAATTCGTAGCCAAATTCACATCGTTCAAAATGATAGAATGATTTTTTATCGTTTCTACAATGTTCAACGCTAAATCCTTTGTTATAAGGAGTCGTTTTTCTAAAGACATTGTAGAACGAGCGGCCGACTCAGGCGCTTCAACATGGCTACCAACTTATCGTTTTCTACAATTGCTGACACTGAGGCGTTACCGATTGTAGAACGGTAAACGTTTGTGACTTGGCTAGGGGGGCAGGACATGCTGGACAAGATATCAAGTGCCTCATCGTTTGTGGGACAGCACCACATTTACACTCCAGGGCTGAGTCGTCTATGAATATCCACCTGTACAGGTTTTCTTTACTCCGGACTACCTGAGTCCGGCGTCTATTTAAAGACTTCCATGAAAGACAAGGCAATTCGTGTCCAGTTGCGAGATTTTCAGTAGGTGGAACGAATGGATTTGGAATACCAGTATTTTACATGGAGCGACTGCCTATCTGACCTCTACAACCCAGTTACTGGGTAATGAGATAAGACTGGCCGTCAGACTTGCGGGCTTTCGACAACCCGTAACGACTGTCAAAGATACACAAATGACAGCCACGACCAACAGCATAACGTGCTTTCCAGGTCACCCATCCACGGACCAACCGCGGCAAGGGTAGCTTAATGTGATCGATCAACCTATGCGGCAAATTTTCAGCACAGAGCGATGTCACAGCAAAATCAAAATCAAAATCAAAAGTCATTTATTCAAACTAGGCTGAGAGTCAGCACTTTTTGAACGTCAAAGTTACACAAGGCAGTCCCCCCAAAACGCCCGCCCTTCGACACTTCCTAGTGCTTTAGCTGGGAAGAAGAAGTGGCGGAACAAACTCCCCAGCAGCACAGCTGTCTGTTAAGTTAGAAGAACTTGATTCTATACAATACTGTGTAAGTAATTAATATTATAAAACAAAACATACATTATTCACATATGTCAGCTAGCACACGCCAATATACCACCAACAAAACACTGAAAACTAAACTCAAGCTGAAATAAATAATAAAACAAAATAAAACAAAATCGTAAACAGAACTTAAAACGTAAATAAAGCCTCCAGGCATAAAGGGCGTGCCCGCTTACATATTCAACGATGCAAATTGATACATACAGCTAAGTTGAAGTTACAATAGTTAAACTAAGGACCTCCGGACCAAAATAAAATAACAGTTAATACAAGTAACAATAACAAAAACCATGGTCAGCAAGACGACCAGTCACCACAAGCAGCACCCGTTCACGAGCATAACGCAAAGGTCAGCCATTACCCCCCTCGCCATATTTGAGGGAAGGTGGTAACCCGAGCCCCGACGCTACCGCAAGCAGTGACATCTAAGGGAGCATGACGAACTTGCTGCCGGTTGGGCAGGCAAGAATATTATTAACAGCTGACGAGGTCGCTAGCTAACTACATGTTGCAATACAACTCATTTAAAATCATTGTAATGAGTAGATTATGTCCACAGTAAATGAAATTAAAATAAAATAAAAATAAATTTAAAAAAATCAGTTAAATAAAAAATAAAATTATATGAACTACCCATATAAACTGTCGGTAGGAAAGCTAATTCTGGATTGAAAGAACATAAACATTGTCTTGAGTTAATCACAGCGACCAGCTATTCTTATCGTTTAAGTAGTCGTTGATAGAATAGTATGCCTTTGAACAAAGGTTGGATTTTACTTTAGCTTTAAACTCATTAAACTGCAAATCTATCAAAGCAGAGGGAAGCTTGTTATAAAAGGTAATACCAAGACCAACAAAAGAATTATGAACCTTATGAAGCCGGTGAAAGGGGGCTCGTAGTTTGTCCTTAATATTATGAAAATCACTGTTTTTAGTGTACAAGTGTATATTTTGCCTAATATATAAGATGTTGGCGAAGATGAATTGTGATGCCACCGTAAGAATACCAATATCTTTAAACAAATCTCTCAGAGAAACTCTAGCACCTAGTTGGTAAATCGCTCGAACAACTCGTTTTTGAAGAACGAAAATATTTTGAATGTCCGCGGCTTTGCCCCACAGCAGAATGCCGTAGGACATTATGCTATGAAAATAACTAAAATAGACTAGTCGAGCGTATCAACGTCCGTGTACTGTCTAACTTTCCTTACGGCGTAGGCGGCCGAACTGAGCCTTCCCGCTAGGCTCGATATATGTGATCCCCACTGAAGTTTGGCGTCTACTGTTATGCCCAGAAAAACTGCCGAGTAAACAGTTTCAAGCACCTCATTATTTAAAACGACATAGGGTCCCAGGTGCCTAACATTCGGTAAGGCAAACTTTATACATTTCGTTTTCTTAGCATTAAGAACTAGGTTATTTGTAGTAAACCAATCCGTGGCCATTGAGAGCGCATTATTCACGTCATCAAAATCTTTTCTATTCCTGTCTACTTTAAAGATAAGTGGTACACCTAACTGAACTAGTAGCCCGGAAGATTTTACACCATTGATATCTACACATTGGTGCCTATTTTGCAAATAAGAACTTATGACATTGAGAGCTTCGTTTTGAACACCGTAATGACGCAGTTTACGCAAAAGTGTGACATGGTGAACGCAATCAAAAGCTTTGGAGAGATCACAGAAAACTCCGATAGCATTTTGCGAGTTCTCCCATGCGTTGAAAATGTGTTTTAGCAGAGCAACACCCACATCTGTTGTCGAACGACCTTTTGTAAAGCCATATTGCTCATTATGAAGGAGGCTATTTAAATTAAAATGTCTTAGTAACTGCTTGAGTATTAACTTTTCAAATATTTTACTAAATGCAGGTAAGATAGAAATGGGCCTAAAATTGCCAACGTTATTTTTATTACCTGTTTTAAATAATGGTATGACTTTACTACTCTTCATGAGGTCAGGAAAAGATCCTGAATCAACACATTTATTAAAAGTTACAGCTAGATAGGGGGCTACAATGTCTATTATATTACTTAACAGTTTAATGGAGATGCCCCAGTAATCTCCAGTGTTTTTTGACTTAAGTGTTTTAAAAATATTAACCACGTCACGAGGCGTTACATGTTCAAAACTAAATAAGCGACTACATCTGGGCACACTACTATGCAAAAGGTTTTCAGCTTTAGACGGGGACGAATTTAAAGAGCAAGTCGTAGTTATAGGTATGTTGGCAAAAAACTCATTAAATGCCTCAGCTACGTCGGCAGCCTTATTTACCTATTTGTTGTTAATCATAATCTCTAGTTGTTTTTCCTGTTTAACCGATTTACCCGTTTCATTGTTAATAATTTTCCAAGTAGTTTTTATTTTATTACTGGATGTTTTTATGGTATCGCTTAAAAATTTAGATTTAGCGAAAGCACAGATTTTTTTAAATAACTTTGAATAATTTCTGACATACTCTAGAAAAGGAGTATCAAATATATATTTTTTTAAACCATATAACTCGTATAGTCTCGCTCTACTTTTATAAATACCTGGAGTAGCCCATTGGTTGAAGCTAACAGCGTGTAACAAAAAAAATACGAAAGATAACAATATATATTTTTTAAGTGTTAAATTCGTAACACGCGTAGTATTTTCGCCAGACCATGACCTCGAGCGCACGGTCGAGAGAAAATAGAATACGGATGTAATATCACAAATTCACAACTGTCGTATGAATGTTTTTGTTTTACGAACAATTTTAAGTGTTAGTATATTTTTGTTCTTGTTTATTTTAACAGATCTCCTACGTAGGGGTTAACTTAAGAGCATTTTGACGTGTAGATAAACTAGAACAAGCACCTAATAAAACATTTTAAAAATCGGAACTATCGGAATTTAGAATTTAAATGGAAAAATAGTATTTATTTCTTGCTATTTTGGTTCCGTACCCTACCGGCGAAAGCGGAACTCTTTGTATTTTTTTCATTTTCGTAACGATCGTCGCGTCGTCACCGTCTTCCGGCTGTTACACAGCCATTTTATGTAATCGGAAACGATTAGCACTAACGATGAAAATTGTAAAGGTATATTCTGTGCACCGCTAACCTAACATAGCGTTAGGTTATATTTAATTTAACATAAGCGTGTTAAGTATAGTTGAAAACTAAATTTTGAAAAAATTAGTTGTTTCGAAGTGACATTGATGTTTTCGCTACAACTCCGTTTTTTGTAGTTTTTACGAGAAATGCTATGAAATATTAATTATATAAACTTATTTTTGCGATCGATCAAATAAATACCGAGCTTGCGTACATACCAATTTTCCTAAATACGGAACCCGTGCGTGCTATGCGTAGTCCAACTAGCAAATGGTCCGGTTTTTTTGAGAAATAGCAAAAGAAAATAGTCGCTAAGAGGTTAATTAATTGCTCATCATCATCAACACCATTACAGCCTAAAAACGTCCACTGCTGGACATTGGCCTTCCCCAATTTCGGCGGGTTTGCCATAGTGGTAAAATGCATAGAGAACGGTGCTGCCAATTCTCTAGTAAATCCCGTAGTCGCCTTTTACGACACCCATGGGTAGTAATGGGATGGTGCTGTTCTTTACATCCGGCATTACCGGCACCACACGGAATGAATGGCGAATCAAATGCAAATGAAAGGTGTCAAGTAAGGACTCCCGGCCACCGTAGGCGCGAGCTTGCGGGTGGCGAGCAATGGGTAGCTCGCCGCCCGGTAAGGACCAGGCTCGGGTCGACGGCGCGTAGTGTTCCACGCGCGCCTCAAAGAGATGTCAGCAAAACTGAAGGGGTCTGCTAGGACCGATGCCTGCCGGAATCGCGTGATTGTTCGAAAGAGATACCGTGACCCTGGCACATGGGCAACTGAAGGAACACGGGTGGGTTTTAGTCAGTAAAAGTCTAACATCCGCTCCGTCCAGAGCTCCCGAGAAGTCATTTGAAGATTTCCCATCCAAAAAAAAGGTGTCAAGTAACGCAAATATTTTCAACCACATACCTACTCAGCACACGAATGATTTATGCCCGGTTTCTGAGGTACTCTTATCGGTAGTTTATCTATTCATTAGCGCTATTGGTTCGATAACTTGACAATTTGCGTTTCCGAACACCGCAATGTAAGATAAACTCCGTTTAAACTTTGGTTATTTTATCTGACCAATGTGTGGCGTTTATCGGTTCCATAACTTTATTTGACGTTTCATTTCAAATCAACTCGCTTTTAATCAAACGCCTAATCAAGTTTGTTGAGCAATAATGCACAAATACGGCTCATTGCATGAACATTTAGTTTTTAAGAATTTATTTTATAAGTACCTACCACGTTGTACACTTTATGTTATTTTTTTCTTCTTCATCTTGTCTTTGCACGGAATACAACTATTAAATCATCGGAAGCTTTTTATTCAAAATAATTCAGGATATAAACCCCAACAGTTACTTTGCTATTAATGTACAAGTTGTATGTGATGCAAAGTTATACATTCGTGATATAGATGCTCGTTGCATGACAGTACCGTGTATCGTAACTCATTCCTACGAGCACGACTCGATAATAATGAGATAGATGGTCACCTCATGGAAGACAGTGCTTATCCTTGTAGAAAGTTCATGATGACACTATTCTTAAATCCAGCTACAAATGCGGTAAAACGTTACAATGAAGCACAAATAAAGACCAGAAACACAGTTGAAAGAACATTTGATGTGTGGAAAAGAAAATTTCAATGCCTCTCTAAAATTACGGTAAAAATTAGATCACACATTAGCTGTAATTGTTGCAACAGTTGTGTTACATTATAGGTATAACTCTAAAGCAAAATGATTCACTGATAACTAACACTTGATTCTGCTTCTGAACAAGAAATCGTAATAGACCCTGTTGATCAACCCCTTTCCTCTGAAGGAAACCATGCCCGTCGGTTATTGTTGGAGCAATATTTTAGGTTGCTTCGTTTTTATAAATATTTCAATGAAATGAATGAAATGAAATGAATTGCACCGATCCCAGCGTGGTTTGACCAGACTCGATTAATCGAATGAACCCCGAGATTTGCACTAGCCCCTGAAACGTCATGATTCATGGTGCTACATAAGCCATTGCCATTGCATTATCAAGAAGTAGACCGGGGGGCGCTGTAATGGTAGGGAGGACGTGCCCATTGGATAGGAAAGGATTACGAGCCTACCGACTATGCAGCCTTAAGTAAGCATTGGACTAGTGGAGAGAAGGGTGATGTTTGTGTATAGGAGGGCATCTTTTCACGTCGTCGCCGGCATGTTGATCCAGGTCGAGCTTCACCGATGCATCTTTTGGTGGAGTTAACCGTTTGCTTGGCTCTTTTCTATGTCGAGGCTTCAATATGTTCCGTGTTGTTGTTTTCTTGGTCGTTTTCCGAGTTCTCGCTGATAGCAATTTCTGGTTTTTTGTAGATATCACTAGCCGCTTTCTTGATCTTATTTCTGTCTCCAGCCGTGTCCCTCCAAAACTGGATATCCTTGTCGAAGTATTTCATGTCCTGTTTTAGGTTGTCATTCCATTAGTAAATAGGTCGTCCGACCTTTTTAGATTTGGGCCTGTACTGCATTGCTGCATGAAACAGGTGTGGTTCAGAGCGTCTGAACATGTGTGCCAGGTAGCACATCCTGTGGTTCTTGATGCGTTTTGTTATGGTTTTCCCGTCTAAGATTTGATGCATTTTCTCTGTCTCGGTTTGTTGATCGAGTCTCTCCTGATAACTCGTTCGTATCATCTCGGTCTTGATGGATTCGCCTTTGTGAGTGCTGATACTTTTAAGTCATATATCATACAAGGTATGATAATATCTCCAGCTGTGTCCGTCCAAAACTTGATTCCCATGTCGAAGTACTCGTATTTGATGTCTTGTTTTAGGTTGTCGTTCCATTTGTAAGTAGGTCGCTCGCCCTTCTTAGATTTGGCCTTGTACTGCATTGCTGCATGCATGCGTGGTGTGATTCACCGTGTGCTAGATAGCACATCCTGTGGTTCTTGACGCGTTTTGTTACGGTTTTACCGATTTAAATTTGATGCATTTTCTTACGTCCGCAGTTTCCTGGTTTCCTTTTTTCCTAGCTTGGTCAATCAAATCATGACTCAACTCGTTCATCTCTTCTGAGCCGCAATAATGTGGTATTTGATTCGTTTTAGTTCTTCCAGCTCATCTGTAATGAGGATAAGGTCGTCCGCAAATGATAATACCATCGGGAGTGATGATGATTTCCTTTGTTTCTTTCGTCGTCGGTCTAAGCGGGCCGAAGGCCGTCGGACCTTTTTTTTCTCTCATTTGGATATCGGTACCCTGTTTTTTTCCGGTTTTGTTTGTTGCTTATTTTTCCTGTGGAATGTGTTGAGCGTTTGCATGTGTTTTGCGGGGTGATTTTTTTTTTCCCCAGTTCGGTGAAGCATATTTATCACGTTATCTGAATGTTTCTTATTCTGATATTTAACCTTTTGGAGTGTTGCCTGGTTTTCTTTTACGTGATTATGCATATTGGAGTTATTTGGTTGCTTGCTTTGTAGAAATTTGGCCTTCTGTAGGTTAAAAAGGGCTAATTGGTGGTCCCTTGAGTAAATCGTCTGAAGAGTCAGAGTTACATCCGTTACAATGTTCCAGGGTACTTCGATGTTTTCATTCGTTGAGGTGATTACTACATTTGCTAGTTTTTTGTTATACAGTCTTAGTATTTTGGTTTGGTAGAATTTCTATTCAGCGCGGCACAGTTGCATTGTTTGACATACTTGGTCTCAACCGTTGTTACATTCGTACCTTGTCATTGTTTTTGTGTTTGTTTTTTTCCCCTTTTTTGTTAACTGTTCTATGTTGTTTGATCTTGGCAGTCCCCAAATTATTTTATTGTATTCTATTTGAAGTGTTTCCCTGTTAGCAATATTCATTAATAGTTCGCCGTTGTAGTTGGAATCTTCATGCTGTGTGTTGCATCGAACCTTTGCGTTGGTTACTTCGGCCTCGACCAATATGGGCGTTGAAGTGTCGTATTTGCAGCGCACCTGTCCTTATTTTTCGTCTAATCAAGTTTAATACGTTTGTGAAGGATCTGATTGCTTTCTAGGTTTTTGGTGGTGTGGTTTTTGTTGGGGTGTGAATTTGTTATGTACAGAGGAGTTGGCTTGTCTTTTCCCATGCCAACCTGCGGGGTAGCAGTTGTTGTTGTATTGTTACTTTGACCAGGACCCAGCTATCATAGTGCTTCGTGTAGAGGATGTGTATATGTATTGGTGGATTCTCTCGATCGCCGATCGGTGTTTTTCTGCGTTCTGTTTATGTGTACATTCACATTTACGAGGTACAATTCGGACGCGGTGATGATGGTATATTCGATATACCAGAATGTTTAATTAATTGCATGGTTATGTATTTTGTTATCCTTTGTTCCTGGAAAAGAATGCTATTGGGGAGAAATTCCTATATATTATTTAGAGGTGCTAGGCGAATTCTATCATCCTGTCAATGTTCCAAAACATAAGTAGCTTTTGTTTAGTCAAACCCATTTGTGTCTGTAAGGGGCTGAAACTGTCTAATTTGTGAGCTTGACCCTTTTTTTTTGTTTTGTATCGTTATCTGTAGAGCAAAAACGTCTGGTGCAAACTCAAGAGTTTGGGGTATTTTTTTTTATCTCTTCAGTCCACATGTTTATTTGAATTCCGGTGACCGTGGTCTTTTGCAAAACAATTTAAGGAATTTGTTACCATGATACACACGTCGACAAATCAAGCCATTCATTTCCAGTATAAACTGACTTCTCTTTGTGCGGAAAGCCTATACAATGCGAAGTCTGTTAAAACTGGAAATCCATAGCTTGATATGTAGCTGTGTGTACAATTATAAGATCTTTAGGTACGGCATCTTTAACGATATCATATTTAGTGTTAGAGTAATAACGTGAATTTGTTGGTGTGAAGACACTGGTCCGCAATGGCTGCTTGCGATGACGTTGCTTGCGCGCGCGTGGCATATCAAGGCCCTTCGTACGCAGTTTAGCAAACTAATCCCTGTAATATTAAGAACGGTCTCACCGGGTCTAACGCCATGGGTTACTCGTCCTCCGGCAGTCAGTCTTCACTACAGCCTGAAACGCACTTGTGACCCTAGCTAGATGTTTTCTTTTATATAAGGTGTAACAGAATAGACGCAAGTCCGTCGAATGGGCCAAAGAGAATTCAACCTTATTTGAAGGCAATAAGACACACTTTTAAATGCGTAGAGTGATGGTCAACCCGATTTTATTAATTATAACTGCTAGCTTTAAAAGGAGTAAGTTTTGGTTATTGTATTATGCTTTTAACTCAATAGTCTAATAGGGGTATATGGGGTCTTGTGTTAATTATGTTACACGTTGTCACGCCACCCGATTTTATAAATTACGACACAAAGAGACACGGACACAAAAAACGCGTTTTGATTTCGAAGTCGGGCGAGCCGACATGTGTTGCGCGCGCGCACAGACAACCGCTTGCGACGAGGGTTCAACTCGAACTCCGCTTCGTTTTTATAAATATTTCAAACTGGAAAATTGTCATATTGTACAATTATGTACGTATAATGGGGAAACAAATAAAAATACACATATGAACTTGGCTCTACAAATAAGCATCTTGTCTCTTTCAGTAAAATGTTTACTACGATTTCCAGATTCCATTATGTTATTTTTATATAAAAGAACAACAGAACAGATGGCCGATGGGGTCGGAAGGTTCTGGAGTGGCGACCGCGTACTGGAAGACGTAGCGTTGGAAGGCCTCCCACAAGATGGACCAATGACCTGGTGAAGGCCGCAGGAATGCGTTGGATGCGAAAGGCACAGAACAGGTCGAGGTGGCGGTGCTTGGGGGAGGCCTATGTCCAGCAGTGGACGTCTTTCGACTGAAATGATGATGATGATGATGATATAAAAGAATGGATTAAGCGCAAACGATTCGAAAGACATGTAACTGACAGCGAAGTAAAATTAATATCAGGAATCATAAACAATGAACTGAGTACTGACAATAGAAAAAAAGGTTTTACCCATAAATATAAAATAACGACTTTATATATTTTAACTAAAATAATATTAATCCAGTTATTTACCCTTGAAAAAAAAATACATTGTTTATTAATCTAGTTTTAAAGACCATTTCAATAATAAAAATCAATTTTAGATGCAATCTCATAAACAGACCCATCTAGCGGCATCTAAAAAACTAGTTGACAGTTTCATAGTTATTGAATGGTTTGTTTTGTGTTCAGAAACGCAGTGACCGTTAGCCGACGTTTATCTTATGCATAACTTTATTGAATGAATAGTTGTTAAGAGTTTATCTTGAAACTTCAGAAACCGGGCATTAGTCATCCAATGGTTTTGTAATCGATATAGCATTTGTATTTTTCCACTTGAACTCTAATGCCATATTCAAATTCGAATGTTTGAACACTTTGAACAAAACACGTTATTTTATTGACTAATTCAACTTACTATTAATAATTTCTTTTTGGTGCCGGACATAAATAATAGCGTCATCGTAAAAGGCAACTAAGGGTCCTACTAGAGAATGGGCAGTAGCGTACTCTGTGCATTTTACCACCATACTGCGATCGCCATCCCGCCTGTCAAGCGTGGCGATTATGACAAACCCCCCTAAATTTGGGGAGGCGTATGTACAAAAGTAGATGTCTTTCTACTGAAATTATGATTATTGTTTTTTAGCTTTCAAATAGGTATTTGAATTCCAAGCGTCAAAAGATGCTTATAACTTTTGTGTATTTACAAAATTGGCAGGGTTGTAACACTATTTGAACAATATTTTTTTAGTATAATATCAATTGCCAGGGTCGCGGATTTATTCGAAAGAGTTACTGTGGTACTGGCACAGACAATTGAAGGAAGACGGGTGGGTTTCAGTCAGTAAAAGTTCCGCTCCACCCAGAGTGAGAGAAGTAAAAAATAAATCAATAAAATAAAAATTTAATTTGTTTATTTCTTTCTGTAAAATAAGTTCTTCGAAGTCAAGATTAATTATATAACGTAGAACAAAGGTTATGTGTTTACATGAAACGTTAAAGATAAATAGTTCTAGTTTCAAAATAGTTTAGAACACTTTCACCCCATCTTTTTATTATTTAACGCACATAGAAACTCGGCCTGGAAGTACTACGTTTTTTTTTTCTAGAACGATATCTTGCATCTTTCCTATGAGTTTATCAGCTACTTAACCGGACTGCCTGTGGCTATCTAAATAAGTTAAGGCCTTCAACCCGTTGAATGCCGCTAATTACAGACACAATTAAAAACCATTGTGTCTCGCGTAGATCCACGTTCACGGCATACGAAGAGTTAAAAAACTTAAAACTAGAGCGACTACTCGCTAAGGGCACCCCCTGTGGGGTACGGACCTCGGCTTAGGGCACCGTTGGTAGAGGACAGCAAGAAATGGTGTGCTAGTGTATAACCAATCCTAAAAGCGAAGTAAAATGGGTTAGAGAACTCAAACAAAAAGTGGGAACAAAAATTTCTTAGACAACCAATATACGACTTTTACACGATACTAATTAAAGAGATCAGTGGGCTAATTGCGTAACACAATAACAGTAGGAATGACGTTCATTTTGACAGTTCAACAACATTCATTGCGTTATTTACGTTGTAGAGCAGACACATTTTTCGAATACATGAATCGATGGATTAGCAATATAGTTCCTCATTGTTATTCAGAGCACGATTGATAGTGTGTTATGCGGTGCTGGTTGCCAAATGAAATATTTGTAATGATCGGTCCGTAAGCTGCAAAGATTGGATTTTGCTAAAGAGTATTTTGTTATTGTATAACGTACAGCTGCGCCGGCGTAATACAGTTTGCCAATATTGATTCTCAAATAATGAAAACGTAAAATGATTTATACATGATTTATGATTTAAAATTAATTGGAGTTCTTTAAAATAAAATTAAATGTAGGTTATATTTGACTCCTTTTATTTTGCTACGGTCGAAATAATATTCTGAGTCAATATTAATTAACTAATGAAACTCCGCAGATGTGATGGGTGCCTTATTCTGTAAAAACGACTATAAAAATGATTTGATTCTGCTTTTTGAGTCAACGAGCGGTGGTACCTGAAGTAATCGATTTATTTTTTATTTTATCGTTTTTAAATATCGATACCGTTCGTCACCTCTGTCAAGTTTAGAAGTTTTAAAATTTGATATGTCAAGTGCTACGACTTAGGACCCCACAAAAAACATCAATTTTTTTTTGTTTATCATGTTTAGATGTTACTCATCATGTCTGCGGAGTTTCGCTAGCTTATTTAATTAGACGAAGTATATAATAGTACATAATTTATTTGAAACAAGTACAGTTTCCCGCTGTATGCGGGAAGCACAAAACCGGTCGAAGTGGCGGTGCTTGGGGGAGGCCTATGTCCAGCAGTGGACGTCTTTCGGCTGAAATGATGATGATGATGATGATGAAGTACAGTTAGGCCAAATAGCCGAACACGGCATAAAGTTAAACTTCAGCTGCCACCAATAAAACTAAAATTATTTAAGGAAAATATCTGCTGCATGTCGATTATTATTTACAATCATTTACTAAATAGTTTGCAAGACTTACCTCAACAATGTTAAAAAAAAAAAAATATTCTTCAAACTGTTGCTGTTTAAAATATGTTTTACCATTAAGTATTATTTAGAAGACAAATCAATAGAATCTGTAATTTGTAAGGTAGAATAATTGACATCGCTGATTGTAATTAACATTTGCACGCCAGGTAATGGCAGGATATGAAACAAAATTACAGTAACACCTTATAAACCACATTCTTGCAAATAGGTAAATATTTTTGATTAGATTTGATACCTACTCACTGTTGTAGAACCGCCAGTGTGTCCGTTTTAGTCATAATACTATTACTTGTTATTGTCTGTTCTCCCGGTACATCGCATTTTCTAATGAGTATATTAACGAGTGTATTTCTCCTTTTCAGCTCTAACAGTCCGGTTTTTGACAAAGAGGTACATCGGAGAATACGATCATCAACAAGGTAATTCATATTTTGTTATTAATTTGGTACAAGTGGCCCAGGTGGCCCAGTGGTGACCGTGCCTTCTGGTCGTAGGTTCGAACCCAAACAGGTGCTAAAGTTTGTGTACATTGTTTGATTACCACTGCTCTCAAAATGGTGAAGGAAAACATCGTGAGGAAACCGGCATGTCCTAGAACCCAAAAATTGAAAGACATGTGACATTTACCAACCCGTACTGGGCCCACGTAAATAGCAATAGCCTGATTTTGGTAGCCGTTGGTTGAGATAAAGTGGTAAACAAATGAAACTGGTGGTGTGCAGTTCCATAAGATATGTAGGGCATATCTTATGGAACTGCACACCATCACCACTATGCAGATGATGAATAGAACCATGCTGATGAGGATTATTAACAGCCACTTCTAGAAGCCCTATGATAGCTGCTTTCATTCACGGGTGTATACATCTCATCATCATAATCTGCCCATATTGTTCCCATTGCTGGGTCACAGGCCTCCTCTCAGTGAGAGGGAGTGGGCCATAATCTACCATGCGGGCCCATTGGGGGTTGATAGATGTCACATGTCTTCGAATTTTTGGTTCTAGGACATGCCAGTTTCCTCACAATGTTTTCCTTCACCGTTATGAGAGCAGTGGTGATGAAATGAATTAAACAAAGTAAAGCGCCTGCCTGGGTTCGAACCCGCGACTTACAATTCGTAAGTCGGAGCCATACCACTGGGCCACCACTGCACTGTACCTACAGAACACCGTGAAAACGAAATCCCGTGTATACGTGACTACTTATATCTGTTTACCACTTATTTTCGCCCTGCGTCGAACAATAAAACGAAAATACGCAGTACCTAATACCTATCACGTTTGCGTACATTTCCCATCGGGCCACTACTTGTACAAAACGAGGCCCGATGAAATTTTCCGTTAGCAAAATTTCGAACTTCCATACAAACTCATGTCCCAATATTTGGGATCTTTAATATGGATGAATTTTTTGAGTTTTGAGCCTGTGCGATATCAGAGGGGTAGTTCTCGTAATTTTAAAAGCGTTCACAGTCTGATCTCAGTTTCAGTCTACATTTTTGACAAGTTTTTTAAAAGAAAAAAAAGAAAGAAAAATTGTTTATTCTGCACAAACAAAACGCACATTACAAAATAAAAATTAAAAATATACATAAAATGCAACGTAGCCAAAAGCCCCGTATTTAAGTCAATAAATAAAAATAGGTAAAAAAACTTTTTAAGTTAAACGGTTTTATGTTAAACATACATTGCAATGTTTAAGATAAATGTACTAAAAACCAAAAAATAATAAAATAGATACAGTCGTGGGAATTATAAACATATGCATAGACTAGACTAAAATAAAACCGTGGGGCACGTCAATTGTCTACAATCGTTGATTAAAATGTTTGTTTTGTAATGTTACACTATAATTAGGCAGTTGTTCAACCGACAACGGTGGACGTGTGATAAGTAGGGCTAGAATGTGGAAACAAGCTAGCAAGCTCGATTATAAGCGAGTTTTAGGGTTTCATAGTGGTGAGCGAGTAGTACTTTTATCATATGTTTTGTCGATTAAAGACAAAATACGAGCAGTGAAACGATTCCTCGCCAGCCAGCAGTGTGAATGTCCAACGATAAACTAGTTGAAACATCTCTTTTATTTACATGGAGTGTATAACTATTGGAATTTCCATGAGCAAGAAAATAGTAAGTAATTTCCTCACCGTCTGCGGGCCAACTGCCTATTTTAACGACGATTTAAACGATTCTTCTATCGCACATTAAGTCGATAATTTGTAGACAATTGACGTGCCCCACGGTTTTATTTTAGTCTAGTCTATGCATATGTTTATAATTCCCACGACTGTATCTATTTTATTATTTTTTGGTTTTTAGTACATTTATCTTAAACATTGCAATGTATGTTTAACATAAAACCGTTTAACTTAAAAAGTTTTTTTACCTATTTTTATTTTCTAGTTTTTAGTTTTTATTTCGCATTCTGTTTAATTCATTTAGTGCTTCATTATTGCAAGGTTTCTTGCCCGTTAGTTTATTGCAGTCCAACTCCTCTATACGTAGTCCCTGCAAAGATCTTACTCTACTAAGAGCCACGTAGGCTTGACCTTCTTCAAACAGTTTCGCACCTAAGTATACGACTGCGTGATCCACAGTGCTGCCCTGCATTTTATGTATTGTAGAAGCCCATGATAGTATTAAAGGCAACATTCTTCTTTCAGCCGTCCCGTAATTGTACCTACTTAGCTGGAAACTGTATGGCTTTCGGGTGTATAAGATGTACTCCGTCTCTTGCGAAATCAATTCGGACGGAAGGTACATCTGTTGCATACATCTGAATTCGACGAAATTGAGGCCAAACGATTTCGTGGATGTAGCCTATAGCGCCATTTACTAAACCCTTTGAAACGTCAATATTGGACCGTAGCATGACTTTTGCCCTCACAAATATTTGCAGTTCCGCTGGTAAACCCCCAGTTTTGTTGATATCAGCTGGTATTATAGTAGCTATATCCACATTGTCTGCATTTCGTGTGGCGTGTACTAGCTGATCTTGCGCTTTTATTTTGTAAATGCGAGCACCATTATTTCTGTACAAATTCAATACAGCAGAGTTGTGGTCGTTAACTTGTTGATTTGTCTATTGCAAACTCATCACTCGTGTCTTGAAGAAGTCTTCCCATTAAAATACTAAAATGTTGGGTTGTTAGCTCACCGACTCTCAAAGCATTCAAAATATCAATAAAAGTCTGGTCACCTTGCTGACGCATATTTTCAGTTAATTCACACAGCGTGAATAAACGCCAGAGATATGTAGCTGGTTGGAGATGTTCTGGCTGTTTGAAAACAGATGTTCCTGATCGTTTTATAGGAGGCAGTTGTAAAAGATCACCGAAAAGTAATACGTTTACTCCTCCAAAAACTCACAGTTCTTAATTTGCCTTAATCGAGCGTCCATCATGCATAACATTTGATAAGACACCATGGAAATCTCGTCGACAATCAAAAATTCTGTCTGATGCCATTGTTGCCTCATTATTCGCAAATAGTTTCCGGACAGTGGTGACATACCTGTTATGCGACCGTCTTTCTGTACAGGCAATTTTAAAGTACTGTGTATCGTAGCTCCATTTATTAATCTAGCTGCAACTCCTGTTAGTGAGCAGACTTTAACCGCATCCTTTGCGTAGCACCTATTAATTTGGTCTCGTTATAACTTTAATAGAAAAGTCTTGCCCACACCAGCTCCTCCTGTAAAGAATATTTTTAAACGTTCTTCAGCACCTGACATTTGATTATTAATCAGATACCTAAATTACAGATTCAATTTCTAAATTTAAATCTTATTATTATACGCCATTTGGTGGCTGCGCCCATCTTAAATATTGAGGTTGTATAGTGCACTGTATTCTTCTTGTCAAGCCCTTTTATTTGATACCCATATTGGTGGGATTGATAAGAAATTGTTATCAGCCATTTGGTAGCGGCGGCCATCTAAGATTTCAATTTTGCATAGTAAATTGTATTCTACTTGTTGAGACCTTTCATTTGATACCCATGTTGATGGGATTGATAAAACCTAAGTTATCCGCCATTTTGTAAAGGCCGCCATCTTGGATTTTAATTTTATATAGTACATTGTATTATACTGGTTGAGCACTTTCATTTGATACCCATATTGATGGGATCGATAAAACCTACGTTATCCGCCATTTTGTAGCGGCCGCCATCTTGTATTTCAATTTTTTATAGTATATTGTATTCTGCTTGTTGAGCCCTTTCATTTGATACCCATATTGATGGGATTGATAAAACCTACGTTATCCGCCATTTTGTAGCGGCCGCCATCTTGTATTTCAATTTTTTATAGTATATTGTATTCTGCTTGTTGAGCCCTTTCATTTGATACCCATATTGATGGGATTGATAAAACCTACGTTATCCGCCATTTTGTAGCGGCTGCCATCTTGGATTTCAATTTTTTATAGTATATTGTATTCTGCTTGTTGAGCCCTTTCATTTGATACCCATATTGATGGGATTAATAAAACATAAATTATCCGCCATTTTTTAGCGGCGGCCATCTTGAATTTATAATGATAATGAATAAACATAATTGTATTGTCACCAAAATCCAAAGTGTATACAAAATTTCAGATTAATCGGTTGACAGGAAGAGGGTGAAATTTGAATTACTAAATTTGACCCAAGAATAATAAATAAAACAAACGGGGTGAGCTAAAATAAAAACCGTTTAAAAACCGTTTAAAAATTTACAGTTGTTGTCGTTTCGTTTTACATTTGCTTGTCGAGAGAGAGAGAGAGAGTGAGACTTCTACTAGATTTAGAACGATTTTAATTGGAATAGAGAGAAAGAGAAAGGGCCGTTGTCAGTGAAGGAATGAACTTTAGATTTATGTTAAATAGATTCGTGTATGCCATCATCGCTGACTCGGCGGATATTTCACTAGCACAGCAGTTTGTTTATGCTGGAGACTCTTCGTCAAATAGGAATGATCTTGTAGCTGGTGTCTCTCAAGACGGTATATTATCTCCTCTTTTATTCTCTATTTTTATTAAATTTACCACCACCGAGCTTCGGTGCAGCTTGCAGCTTTACTGCCGGGCAAGTGTTGACAACATCTCCAATGCGATTTTGCATTAAAAACTGCTCCGGTCGATTTGGGGTGGCGGTTAACCCTACCAAGTGTCAAGCCATCATAATAGGGAGCCCTTAAAATATGAGGAAGCTGACTTACGTAGCTGTGCCACCTGTAATCGTCAACACTACTGTCTGTCATCCCGTTTAGCTTTGATGTTAAGAACCTGGGACTGCATTTGACACTTATCTTGACTGGCTAAAGCAGGTCACGCCGGTCAATCAAAAAGTTACCGAAACATTGCGATCGCAGGCTCTATCTGTTAAAAAACCTACTCCCATCATAATATAAAAGCAATGCTTGTACAGTCCCTGATATTTCCCCTACGGCGATGTGTATTACTACGACCAATGCAGATGTCCTCAATAAACTTGACCGCCTTCTCAATAATTGCATTCGATTCGTTTTCAATCTTCGTAAGTATGACCACGTATCCGCGCACCGTCTGGTTTTAAAGTGGTTACCCACTCGTCAGCGCAGAGAGTTGAGGGCTCTGTCAACGTTGTTCTCTATTCTCGACAAACCCACTTCTCCTTCTTACTTGACTTACCTAATTCAATATTAATGCTCTGCCCATACTAAAAGTCTTCGTTCCAACAACAATAGTCTTCTACGGTGTCCTTCACACCGTTCGGGCTCCATTAATTCTTCTTTCTTTGTCCAAGCGGTTTTTCTTTGAAATGCGCTCCCTCTGAACATCTGCATGCGTAGCGTGACCACCGTAGAAAGGGGTTTTGTCGACGGTAGAAAGATTAAAGACAGAATTAAAGATTGTAGAATGATTTGTACCGTTTTATGCTGGCGTAGCAAGAAAGTTCTACATCTATTCTACTAAGAATAGACAAAGTTCTTTCTATGGTGTTCATACTACGCGTGCAGGACGGCAACTAGTCGCTTCTCTATTAAAGTGAAAGCACTGGAATATATCCGTCAGAAGTTGACTGAAACATACCAGCGCTGATTTGCTGAATTCGTTTTCCCCTCTACTGATCGTTGGTTCTCCTTACAAAGTTTATTTTGTTTATATGTATATGTTTGTATGTATTTATTGTTGCATGTTATAGTTGTTTCCGATATATCTATGGGGCCGTTCAAGTATTACGTAAGCAGATTTATTACAATTATTTACTTCCCCATCCCCCTTGTCAGCAAAAGTAAGCAAAGCTCTTACCCCCTCCCCCCATGCTTACGTAAACATTGGTATATGCATTTTCTTTTAATGTACTTATTTTGTTTTTTTTTTTTATTAATTCATGGACAGCAGTTATAGTTCCAGATATAACAAAATAGATTTAAGATAACATTCATTTAAAATACATCAAATCGTCAATTGTACCGAAACGAAACAATATATTGATGGAAGAAATTTGGACTATTGGATAGCGCGGTAATTCCGGTACTCGGTTCTAAGCCAGGACCTAAACGTAAAATTATTTGTGGGAATCCCCGAAAATGCGTTTCGGTTACAAACATATGATGTGTAGGTTGCTAAATGTGTAAAAAACTAAATGACTACTGCTTACGTAATCACCATCTAGACCCCCCCATCCCCCATGTCATCAAAAATAAGCAAAGCAAAGACCCCCCTGCCCCCCATAGTGCTTACGTAATACTTGAACGGCCCCTATCCCTTATGTTACACCTGCCATGTTTTATCTCTGCGTCACCCTAAAGTTGACTGGTAGAAAATGCCTCAGGCATTAAGTCCACCTTTGTACTGAATAATTTGTTTACTTGTGCATAAAGTTTTAATAAATAAATAAAATCATTCATGCTCAAACTTTTATTAAAAATGGGTCAATAAAATATAAACAGAAAGATAATTTGGTTTAAAATATGTTCCATACTTTTTTACCACAGCATTTATGTTTGTGTTATTCTGTTTACAGATAGCAAATACAAACACGAAGCTTTGCTGGATGGCGAACCGATACTTTTCGAGATTCTGGATACTTGTCCAAAGGTAAAAATATTTTTACTATTTGATTGAAAGAACCGCCTAGTGTGTCAAGAGCTACTACTGGTCATGAGGTCCTTTAGCTCCCAGGTCGGGCAAAGTGTTACTGGGTTTTCTCATTAACAGCCCGGAATCTGGTTTTGTGCGCGGCTGATGACAAAAGGCTCACATAACTGGCGAAATGTGGGGTACTCTAAGTACAACTCTGCCCTATCCATCGGTGAAACTAGGCTAGATGGTATGGTGATTGAAAGAACAAGCTATACAAATTCTATATATAGGAGCAGCGACGGCCCACTGGTAACAGTACCGACTTGTGTCAAATTTAGGACGTGGGTTCGAATTCAGGCAGGCGCTTTTTGCTCAAAACGGTGACGGAAAACATCGTGAGAAAACCAGCATGGTAAAGAACCAAAAGTTCGAAGTCCCTGGATCTGCGTGATGGGCTATGGCCCAGTGTATTCCACAAAGAGGAGGTCTGTATCCCAGCATTGGGCTGGTTATGTGAATGTTATCGTTTAGTCTATTAACCAAAACGGAAGAAATAATCTTCCACGTTCAGTGTTAAGCAATAAACATCAGGATGACCGAGCTTTACTCGGTATTTTTGGTAAATTGTGTTTAAGGGCCCACCTTCAAAGTGAATGATAGTAGGATGGGCGTGGTTTATGACGGGTCAACCTAAAGTGGCCGGCCGCCACAAACTTATATCTGAACCGTTTATAGAGAATAGGAAAACCAGCGGCCAAAAGTTGAACTAATGACAGAAAATGTCTCGAAATAAAAAACCGTTACTAATTTAGCATAGCCTTGCTGTAAGCACTATTCCTGTCACTGTTGCACATCTGTTAAACTACAATAGCAAGGTAGAGACGGAAACATCTTAGAAAAAAGTACGTGAAAGTAGCATAAATTTAGTCGGTCTATGAAATTTTTGCACATAGCGTGCTATGGAGTAGACAAATAATACAAATATTTAATTATAAGCAATAAAACTATCTTACAGCAATAAATTATCTTCTTTATCTATACGTAATATTATAAATGCGAAACTAACTCTGTCTGTCTGTTACGCTTTCACGACTAAACCTTATTCGTTACCCATTAACCCTATTAATTCCGCGACTTCACCTGCGTCCGCGTAACGTAAGATTTACGAAGACGAAGTCGCGGGAAAAAGCTAGCTAATATTTATGTACCGATGTTGGGTAATACGAGATTGATTAACTCAAAATAATTAAAAATATATAATAAAACAATTAAGTATTTATTCGACCGTGCTTCATTTGAATAGAAATACATTATTAAGTGAAAAAAAAAATATAATAATAAATATAAAGGAGGTAATAATAATAAGTATATAAGGTACTAAGGAGCTGCTCCTCATTGATATGACCATTAGCCAACAAGTTCGTCGTTCCCGAAAGGATCTGTCGACATGTTGGATAGACTATAAGAAGGCCTATGACTCGGTGCCACATACATGGCTCATGCGGGTGCTGGAGTTGTATAAAGTCGATGCATCTCTTCGCACCTTCCTGATTTCATGTATGAGGCAGTGGAGGACGGTCCTTCGCTATCCAGGATGTTGAAATATCCAAGGGAACAGCGAACCGATAAGGATCGAGCGAAGCATATTTCAGAGTGATAGTTTGAGTCCGCTTTGGTTCTGCTTAGCCCTGAATCCTCTAAGCACACTGCTGGAGGATTCACGCATAGGCTATCGGATGAGGAGAGGTGGTCAGGTTATATCCCACCTCCTTTACATGGATGACCTAAAACTCTTTGCCCCCAACAATTTTCAACTGATGGAGCTACTGAAAGTAGCTGAAACCTTCAGTAGCGCCATCAGAATGGAATTTGGTGTGGGCAAATGTGCGGTCATGCATGTAAAGCGAGGGGAGATTGTGGGATCCGTGGGAACCCAACTCTCGGATTCCATAAACCTCCGAGCCCTCTCCGCAGCCGAAACCTATAAGTATTTGGGTATGTCGGAAGCGTTGGGTATCAATGTTACTGACATGAAGCAATCGTTGAAGGAGCGCTTCTTTGGCCGCCTGAAGAAAGTTTTTAATAGTCTTCTATCAAGTGGAAACAAGGTGCGTGCCTTCCAGCGGCGAGGTGTAATTTTTTCTAAAAGAGAAGCCGATGCGAAGTCGGCTTTAACTTACTGACTCATCAATAAAGAATACTTACTATCATTCTAAAATTAATATAGGAATGTAATGAATTAAACACAATTAAATTGAACAGCTGAAAACCGAATAAAATATGCAATATTCCTCTATCTCGTTCTCGCTGACGCATTTTTCTATACCTGTCTCTGTCATAACCCGTTGTACCGCGGCTTGCTCTCGTACATATCAAGCGGTGCCACGTGACCTAAAGTGACATCATTACGGGATCGCTGTTGTATGAATTTTTAGTTCCCGATTATGACGTTTTGGCGCCGGGTTAATTTAGAACATTTCTCTTTTGTTGAACCTTTTTTGTTGTTTGAATGTTATGGTGAATTAAATACCCGTAGTGCAACTATATTGATTGACAATAGTAGCCACTATTTATATACTATTGTATTTTTAATAGTGATAGAGTTACCAATGCGAATCCCCGAAGGCAAGCCGGTAGGAATCGTGTTATATGGTGCTTTCGCCACTAGCGCCTTCAACGGTTGGGTCATGCCGGTTTTGATGTACTCTGTCGACATACTCAAATGGACTCAAACCGAACTCAACGCCCTGGACAGGAGGATCCGTACGCTGTTGACTGCATATCGAATGCATCACCCACGGTCATTGGTTGCGATGTGAGGAGATGGAGGGGGTTTAGTCAAACACTATGAGGTCCGTGTATCAACTAGTAAGAACTAACTTTAATGTTCAACGGTTCAGTTTATATACATAATATGTACGTGATGTCCTTCTACTTATTCGATGACATATCTATCTTAACTTAAACTACATATGTGCTGATGTACATGTACGTGATGCACGTGTATGATGTACGTGACACCACACCACATCACCCTTCTTAGAGAAAAAAAAAAAACTAAGTTACATTGTTTTTTTTTTCCATCACACGAAAACTTACATTCTAACTTTTACAATACAACTTCATTCTATTTTTATGAACTACGTCTACTTTATTCTTATATTTAATCTTAACATTTGGTGACTCATCCTTAACAACCTCAAATGGTCCATTATAAATACGTTCCAATTTATTGCCTATCTCGTTTTTTACTAATATCAAATCACCTTCTTTATAAGTTACAGAATTGAGATTCTTATCATAACAATCTTTCCTTACTAATTTACTTGCTATTAAATTTTCTTTCGCATCATTCTGAGCCCTTTGTAACCTGTACTTAAATTCTAAAGGATAATCATCAAAATTACACAAAGGTTCAACACTATCACCTTTAAGACTACTTGGTAACCTACAAACTTTACCATAAACCAACTCATAAGGAGTATATTTTGTCACAGTATTAACTGTTGTGTTATATGAAAAACACCAATACGGTATCCACGAACTCCACGACGATGGATTGTTATCCGTTTGTATTCTTAAATATGCTCCTAAAGTTTTATGAACATTCTCCAAAGATCCTATACTCTCATGATGATATGATATTGAAAGGATTTTATTGATATTTAAAATATTACATAGCTTAACCATCACTTTTGAAATGAACTCAGAACCCCTATCTGAAGCAATTGTTCCTGGTATTCCATATCTCAAAACAAAATTCTCTGCTAAAGCTTTTGCTACTTCATCTGCGGACTTATTCTGTAACGGATAAGCCTCGACAAATTTCGTTAGCTCACATTGTAGAGTCAATATGTAAACATTACCTCTTTCATCCCTATCAAGTGGACCTACTATATCTAAATAAATCTTCTCAAAAGATGAAGATGCAGTTGTTGTAATTGTCATTGGTTCTCTAACATGTTTCGAAAACTTTTGTTTCTTACACTTATTACATTTACCAACGTATTCCACTACGTCTTTCTCAATAGACGGCCAATAATAATATTTCTTTATATTATTTACCATCCTGCGTATCGCCGAATGACCACTCGTAGGTAAAATATGAAAATCATTCAAAATGACTTTCTTCTCATCTTTGTCTTCTATTCTCCGCACACTCTTCACTATGCATATCTTAAAATCTCCACATATCGAATTACTATTCTCTTTCAACCACTTGGCCATTTCTGTAATAAATTCAACGTTATAACGATTTTTCAAAACAACAACCTCTTTTATGCCATTTCCTATGCAAAAAGTTACTATGTCTTTCGGCAACTCGTCTCGCGATGATGCTGATAAAGATTCATAGTCCATATAAATACTCGAGTTTCCTGGCATATACATTATTTTGCGCGACTTTGAAAATATTTTCCTACCAGTAGTGTTACGTACCATTTTCTTACATTCACCGAAACATATTTCAATATCATTTCCTTGTTTCCTAAGAACTTCTACGATTCTAGGGTGATCAGTCCTAGACCCCACAGAACTCCTATCACAATCATTCAGTTCTCCCGATTGTTTACGCTGCGCCCTCGTCATTACCGATACCGCCTTTTCACTTATCGTCCTGAATCTTCTCATTCAACTGCCTATAGTCTATGACTACTCGCCATTTCTTCTCTCCACTTCGATCCGCCTTTTTAGGAACTACCAAAACAGGACTAGACCATTCACTAACCGCCTCCTCTATCATATTACTATCCAACATCTCCTGCACCTGCTTATCAACTTCCCTCTTTTGTACATAAAGTATCCTATACTGTTTCCTGTAAACTGGAGTAACATTCTTTTTCAATCGTATCGACTGCTCATACACATTCGTAACAGCTAATTTATCACCCGGAAGACAAAAAACATCTGGATACTTAGCACATATTTGCTCAACCGACAACCGCTCTTCGGCTTCCAAATAGTCTAGCTTAAGCAAAGAAAATACTTCCTTAACCCGCTTAACGTTCACCTCTGACTCCGCAAAACTACAACAATCAAAATCACTCAATGGAAGAACCTCCACATCGGACATACTACAACCAACTTCCTCAGATGTCGTATTCAAAACCCTAATGGGCATCATCCCACTCTTAGATCTAGCTACCCCATTGGCTAAGAATACCCCTTCACGCAATTCCTTCCTAAACACCACACAATCTTGCGCTCGGTTAACGGGAATATATTTAATCATCTCACAACGCGGAGAAATAGTTAACAAGTAATCATAGGATTTCAGTGGCATTGAAACCATCCGCCGCTCACGATCTCTAAGAGACAACCTGTTCCCCGAAAAATCTACAATACCACTATACTTCTGCAAAAAGTCCTGGCCTAACATGCCTACCGAACTACATGGTAAATCGTCAAATACATAAAATCTATGCTCGAACAAACATTGCCCGCATTCTAACTTCAAATAAACATAACCTATAGCTCGTAAACTACCTCCTACACCATTAATCACTAATTCTGCCTTAACTACCTTACTGCACAAAACATTCCCCTTCAAGTAACTGCTTTTTATAGCTGATATCGACGCACCTGTATCTACCAACCATTCCGAATCTACATTATCCACTAGAAAATTAACCCAATTAACACTATTACATGCTAACACATGTTTAACCTCGAAAAAACTGCGTCTCATTCACTTCCCCGTCTTCATGCTTCCGCGACATTGACATTGTGCCTGAGTCAGCATCAGCCCGCACATGTTCTAAACATGCTACGCGCTGCCGACCTTGCTGAGTCTGCCGTCCACGATGCGCATTATTGCTACGTCCGCGCATCCCACCATTATGCCAGACACGCTCATTTTTATACGTACGCCCAACACTCCTTTAACGACTTAAGTTGAAGTAATAACGTTGCTAATTCTACTTCCATTTAAAAACAATATAGTCTCTAAACCGGTAAATCATCACGATCACTTGCCGGCACACGTCACTACACTCGAGTTAAAATATCGCAGACACTTACTTCCGCTGTTCCACGCGCTCCTGGTTAGGCCATCTGTACCGCCTTCTGCACCTCTCGCTGCTGGACCTTCTCTTCTACCCAACCTTGGTGGCACCTCTTGTACATCCGGAGCGCTACGCCAGCTATCACTACCGCCAAACACACGGCGATGAACAACAGTATAGCGCTCATCGTTGTCAGCTGTTCCTGCGTCACCGTCGCGGCATTTGCACCACCCGATGCCGTCTGGGCGATTATCACTTCTTCCTTCGACGACGTCGTACCCATGGCTTGGAACTATTGGCTTCGAACTGCCTGAAGTAACTTACTCCGAGCCTTCGCTCAAGCTACTAGAACGCCATCCAGTCGACTGGCAGGGTCGCCATGCGATGTGAGGAGATGGAGGGGGTTTAGTCAAACACTATGAGGTCCGTGTATCAACTAGTAAGAACTAACTTTAATGTTCAACGGTTCAGTTTATATACATAATATGTACGTGATGTCCTTCTACTTATTCGATGACATATCTATCTTAACTTAAACTACATATGTGCTGATGTACATGTACGTGACGCACGTGTATGATGTACGTGACACCACACCACATGGTAATGAGACTGTATATCCCGCGAAAGTGTGGAGTCGAGGTTTTTTAAACGCTAAGACTTCCCACAATCGCGAGATATGCAGCCTCAGGGAATATTTCCTAGAAACCGACGTGGGGATGCATCGAGATGTGGTCGCGGTTGCCAAGGGCCTCACCTCGCTCTCCTTGGCTAACGAGAACTGGCGTAAACCTGTAATACTCGACACTAATGACCGCATGAAGGTATGGCAGAGTAAGGAGCTCCACGGACGCTATTTCCGGGCCTTACATGGATCCGATGTAGATCTACTAGCGTCCGTAGCCTGGCTGCGTTTCAGTCACCTCTTTGGGGAAACCGAAGGTTTTGTCTGTGCAATTATGGACGAAGTTATGATGACGAACAACTACCGGAGATTTATTGTGAAAGATGGCACGGTTGACATCTGTCGGGTATGCCACCGTCCAGGAGAATCAATTAGACACATAATTTCCGGGTGTTCTCGACTAGCTAACGAAGAATACTTGCATAGGCACAACCTAGTAGCTAGGATTATCCACCAGCAACTTGCTCTGAAATACAGTCTTGTGGAATCAGAAGTGCCATACTACAAGTATGTGCCCGACCCAGTTCTCGAAAATGGAAATATCACATTGTACTGGGATCGATCCATCATCACTGACAGGACTATTGTTGCAAATAAGCCTGATATAGTGGTGGTGGATCGAGTAGAGCGGCGCACAATGATTGTTGACATAACGGTCCCACATGACGAGAACCTCGTGAAAGCTGAGAAAGATAAACAGATCAAGTATCTTGACTTAGCTCGTGATGTTGTCGACATGTGGGATGTGGATTCAGCGATCATTGTGCCGATAGTCAACGGCTTGATAGCCAAGAGCCTCGACCAACATCTAAGGAGGCTCTCGTTAGGCAGCTGGATCAACGGCTTGATTCAGAAAGCGGTACTTCTGGATACGGCTCGTATTGTCAGGAGGTTCCTCTCTCTGGAGCCCTGACCGCCGGTAGCTTGGACCCTGTTCCCGATACCAGTGGGCTACTATTTTTTATATTTTTAAATGTTTTTATAATTTTTGTTATTTTAATATTTAAAAATATAATTTATATGTTTGTACAATGAAATAAAAGAATATAAAAAATAATATGGTATTAATATTGAAAATAATGAAAATAATGTATTTTTACGCATAATTAAAAAAAAATTAGCATTCGTCACTTCTTCTCTGTATAAACTATATGTGTGCGAAATTTCATACTCCTCCGCCCACCCAATTTTCGTAAAAAGGGTTCCAAAATTTTCGCTTCACGTATTAATATATAGATTTACAACATGAAATTAAAAATAACGAATTACTCTTCTAGAGGTCCATGAATAAAATATATGATGGTGTTTAAGAGATTAATAACAATTTCATTTCACCGATTACTATACATTTATTTGGTAAATGACAATTACAATATTTTACATAGACTTCGTCCATTACGAAATACTAGTTATGTGTATTTTTTCACCTTATTTTACAAGTTATTTATATTTCCTTCAAGGTCAATTTCGTATGGCAATGTGTATGATAAATGTTAAAATTACTTGACTTATACATACATATTTTAGTAATTATGTGTGACTGCGGTTAGAAAATCAAAACCGATATTATTGCCGATGTTCTGTCCCGTTTATTATCTGTGCGCCTAACGGAATGCGCGTGTAACGAAGTGACATCTCACTTGACAGTTTGATTTTGACACTTGACACACGCTCTGGGATTTGGCGGGTCCTCTTGGCGTCTCGACCCCTTTTGTTGAAATTAATCCCTTAAAACCGATCGTTTTGTTGGATAATTAGTCGTGATCCTATTGTTTTGATTGTTAAATAACCCCAATTTGAAAATATACGGGTTACGTTTGTTAAAACTGAAGTTCTTGAAAGGAACACGTCGCCGGTTGTATCTCGCGATCTTTTGGAAAGTTATCCCTTACCCCGGTCGTTTTGTGGACAATCTGTCATGACCCAATTGTAGTGATTGTAATTAACCCCTAATTTGACGTGATAACACGGGTTTTGGACATATCTTGTTGAAATAGTTTGAAGGTTAAGCAAAGTGACGCTATTGGGAATGAGTGATTTGAAGACCGCATGCTGTGATTGCCTCCAGCCTTATTGCAAGCGGATTGTTACCAGGAGAATACTCATAACGTCACGACACGATACATATACACTCACTTACATACATAACTCCAGGTAACCCCAGAAGCAGTGCCCTTCAACCACCAGGTAAGTTGTTTTGTTGTATTTTAGGTGAGTCATTTGTTATTTGTATTGCGTCTTGCTTTGAATTGTACTATATATTGTCTGCTCCGCGTACGGCGGACTAGTTTCGCTCGCCACTTCTTGTCTCCTGGACCCCACCATAATATCTTCCACTGCGCATTTGAAATCCTATGGTAGGGGTCTAGTCTAGCCTGGCAGCGTACAGCCGATATTTTGTAACTATGTCTAGATTATATCTTTTTATTTGGGTATTTTACCCGACTGCAGAGGGCAATGTGTTTATCAGCCTATTAACTCGTATGTATGTTTGTTCTTTTATTAATTTTATTTTTCATTACAGTTATTTTGGGGTTAGGGGTAATTCAGAGATGGAGTACACAAATATTTTGCTAAACAGTCTTCATAAGGTTATAGAAGTATGTTTAGTGTTATTCAAAACAGAGTAAAACACCATTGTTTTGATCATCCATAAAATCTTGTAGGAATGAAAAATTATAAATAGCCAATATGTTTTCAGAAAGCACTCTTGTCTACAAGAGTGCTTTGATTAGATATCAATTAGATATCGAGAAGCAGTGGTGGCTCAGTGGCAACGGCTACTACTTACGAGTTCGAACCCGAGCAGACGCTTTACTCTGTGTAAATTATTTCAACACCACTGCTCTCAAAACTGTGAAGGAAAACATCGTGAGTAAACATGTCTTAGAACTAAAAAATCGAAGACATGTGACATCTACCAACCCGCACTGGGCCCGCGTGGTGGATTATGTCCCACTCTCTCTCACCGAGAAGAGGCCTGTGTCCCAGCAGTGGGAACGTTATAGGCTGCTAATGATTAGGTATCAAACACGGTACATATAGGGTTCGAAACAGCTAGGCTCGGCTTCAGGCCACGTGCCTGACAAGGATCGCTTCGTGAAGATAGAGAAGAAGAAGAGGAAGAAGCTTCGTAGTCGGAACCAGTGTGGGACCGCGCTAGCAGGACTCAATATGCTGCTGCGTCCAGCTACACTAACGACGCAGCTCTATGTGTCCCGTCAACATTACACCACGAAGGTTGAAGAGATCGTGGAGTTTGTACGTGTTAATTCCAACTGGACCTTGAGGGTCGAGAAGTTGGAACCGTGCCACAACACGAACTTCAAGTCATTTATGGTCCGAGTTCCAACTCATCAAATCGAAACCTTCCTCAAGGAAGAGTTTTGGCCGAAGGGTGTCGTGTATCGGCGATTCCGTGGAAGGCTACGCGATACTACGCAGCGCAACACGTCGCCGTCACTTCGTGTACAATAGTTATGTTTACGTGGTTTTTTTGTATGTATGATACTCTGTATGGTATTATGATTTGGGTTTTTGTAGCCCGAAATTAACTGATTTGATTGATTGATTGATACATGAAATTAAAATTTATATTTTCAATAAAACTTCACATCTGCTATAAATGATAAATGATTTTATTTCTGTAAGTAGGTTTGTACAAACACTTTTACATGCCAATGATATTTTTTTAAACTAGTTCGGTGTTTGACACAGCCTGTTTAAATCATTACCCTTCGTTGAGCTGCTGTCAAGTAAAACCTCACCTTTTTTACAATTCTAATGCTACTCCATTCATTCGTTGTGCTGTATTTGAAGTGGCAGTACTTCACATATAGATATATTGTTGACATACTTCAAACCTAAAAACAAATTATATATTTCATTTTATTTCTAAATATGCATTTAGAAATAAAATTATTATAAGTTTTTGGGATAAAACAGACGTTCTTCTCTAGAAAATTAGGTGTTTACTCAATATTACTTTACAAAGTGAGAATAGATTGTTGCTGTAATGCCTTAGTGAAGGTGGTGAATTCGATTTACTGTTATGATCATCTTATTGGTATTTCATTCTTGCAAAATGAATAAATTAATTGCCCTGTGCAGGCACTCCTAACCTTGAAGGTACTGTTCAGTTTTGGTTTATGGTTCTTCCCATTTTCATACATAATTTAGGTTGTCTCTAAATGGTAATAGAAAAAGAATGTTGTATTGTTCACAGTCACAAAAATAGACATTCGAAATACAGAATCAGAATCAGAATCTATCTAGCTTCTTTACCACCTACAGGTACCCCTTAAAATATTTCGTGTATGAATAGATACACCTTATATATAAAAGAATTGCTCGTTTAAAGGTATAAGATAAATACAAGAAGCGCACAAAAAAAAAACACTAGTAGAGCAGAGAAAAATAAAAACATTTACAAAATAACGACTTAACATACGTCACCATTAAAATCAATTGATTTATTATTACAAAATACGATCTTTGCCAAAAGATATTTTTCATAGTCCCAGCTACCAGAACGAGTTGTAGGTACACTTGGCCACACATCAACCTATACATTTCCAATTCTAGTAATGGCCCCAAGCCTTTTTATCGTATTCAGTAACTTGACAGTTCAAAGAAAAATAATGATACCATACTATAACTAATTTGTGTTTGGGTAGTGAACAATTTCGCGTAAAGAACGAATGATACAAATGGTTTAATTTAGATAAAACTTAAAATGTTGTTTTTAAGATGTGGAATTTAAGAATAATTTATAATTTTTAATAACAGTTTTTTTTTATTTTTATTTTCTTCTAATAAGAACAAAATTGAATATAAAAATCATGTCATTTTACATTTCCTCAGGCAACCATAGACGATATACGAGTATGTATCAATCTATACTATAATATTATAAAGAGGAAACCTTTGTATTTTTGTATGTTTGTATTGAATAGGCTCAAAAACTACTGGACCGATTTCAAAATTTCTTTTACCATTACTTAGAAGGATTCTTCCGAATCCGTATAGGCTATATTTTATCCCGGAAAATAGATAGGATTTTTCGTGGTAGTGAAAATAGTGGAGTAAGGCGTCGAAAAAACTGCCGTACGTTAACGATTCTCGCGAACGCTCTGCCTAAATGGTTAGAGATGTATGGTTGACTTCTATAGAAAAGTTGTAGAACTCAATAATGCCTACAAAAAAGTCCGCGATAGTATAAACCAAACATTTATATTTTAGCAATTATAACCACTTTTCCATAGAATAAAAGTAATTAAAATTATTAGCCTATGTTTATTGATCATATTACATACTAATCCTTATGCAAATAAACTATTTATTGAGCAAGACTGTTTCAATAGCTATAAATTACTTTTTATTTTATTCCAATCGGACAATCCATTCAAAAGATATTACGAATTTAAAATTGTAATTGGTATTAAAATGAATGATGGTGTCGCACGACTCGCACGGCGAAACCGCAGGGGAGGGGGGTGCACATCTATGAAGCAGGTTGCCCCGCGGCTCATGCTCTCTACGCAGCGGACGCGGCCAAATCGAGTAAATTTACTGAATTAATGCACTTATTAAAATTGATTTCGGAGCTATTTAGATACTCATTATCAAAAGTTCTTTTCAAAAATACTTATAAATAATTTCATTCAATATTTCTTAAATATATTCTTAAATAATTCGAATTATTTTCGAAAAACTGGTATTTATAAAAGAGTTAAGCAGGTACGAAACAAAGAAATGTAACACGAATAAAAAACCTATAAAAACATACATACAAAACAATATTTTTTTTTCAGAGAGCTTAAAAAATCCACCCGTGCGAAGCCGGGGCGGGTCGCTAGTATAATATATTTCGCGTTTTAAGACAAGTTATTAAATTTAAATAAAAAGTTTGCATTAGATAACTTCAAGTTCATTCAATTTCGTTCATTCCTACACCACGTCAATATGTTTATTTTGTTAAAATATGGCCCCTTTAACTGTCAAGTTACTGAATACGATTGAAAGTTGAAGTGTAGACTTTGGCCTGGAGAGATCTGTAGCTGATGTCTCGTCATGATTACGGAGCTATACTTAACCAGTTTTAGCTGACCTCGCTTTGTATACGCTTTTCGAAGAATGAGAAGGCAGCTTATATTGGAAATCTAAGTTGTTTGTGTTTTGTTTCGGGTACCTTGATGTGCTTGCGTCTGTACATAGTTACGCTTCGTAGCATATACGGCTGCAGGTCAAGCTATACATTTCCAATATAAGTTGACTACTCATTGTTCGAAAAGCGTATACAAAGCGAGGTCAGCTAAAACTGGTTTTATATAGCTTGATTTGTCGCCATGCGTACACGCTTGGCACTGCACCCCGGTAGTGTGCGACTGTAATAATCTTGTTTCACAATGTCTAATGTGTTTTTTATTGTCCACAACCTTGAATTTGATTTCAGTTTGAAAACATCTGTTTGTTTTTTACGAATTATTCTTTTTAATCATACTGGTTATCTGCCTAGCTTTTTCCCAACTATGTTCGAGTCGGCTTCCAGTCGAGTCCAGTATTTTACATGGAGCGATTGCCTATCTGACCTACATAACCCAGTTATTGGGTACTACGATACCCTTTGGAAACACACGTTGTCAGACTTCCAGGCTTCTGACGACTCTTAACGACTGTCAAACATCCAGGAATGACAGCCGGGACCAACGGCTGAAAGTGCTTTCCAAGGCACGGCGGGCTCTAGGTATGTAAAGATGGTCACTCATCTACAAACCAACCGCGGCACGCCTGACCTATCAACCCGCACGCCTCTTATTACTTAGCCAGAAGATCTTCATTTTTGCCAGGGTCAGCGGTATCTCTTTCGAACAATCTCGCGATCCCGGCAGGCATCGGTCCTAGCAGACCCCTTCAGTGTTGCTGACATCTCATTGAGGCGCGCGTGGAACACTACGCGCCGTCGTCGATCCGAGCTTGGTCCTTACCGGGCGGCGCCCGCAAGCTTGCGCCTACGGTAGCTGGGAGTCTGCTATTGACATTGGCCTCCCTTTGGGAGGCTTTGCCATAATCGTCACGCTTAGCAGGCGGGTTGGCGATCGCTGTATGTTGCTAAATTGCGGCTGGGCAGCATTCTCTTGTACGTCCCTTAGTCACCTTTTGCGGCACCCACGGGAAGAAATGGGATGGTGCTATTCTTTACGTCCGGCAACACACGGTTCAAGGTTTTTTTTTAAACTGTACTGCAGGGCAAAGGCCTTTCGTCCCACTTTCCGTTTTCCCGGTTCACTAAGATTATGGGCCAATCCTTTAAAAAGGAGTCCTGCTAATCCCTCCATGTTTCTGGCCCTGCCAAGTAGTCATTTCCTGGAAATAGGGATCTACTGAGCGGTGGATTTGCGTATTGCTGCTCAGTCAAGCGACAGATCGGGCTAGCCCAGTTCCATTTTTTTCCAGCGGCTGTGCGGCTAGCATCGCACAGTTCCTGATGCGGCCTGTGAGCTTGAAAACTAGTATACAGCGTCCCATAGCCCGTTGGAAAACTCCTGTTGCGGACTTTTGATGCCTGTTCAGGAAGAGGTCTGTCAAGGAAGGGTTATGTAACAGGCCGGACCCAATTGCAAAATTATAAACCGAAAGAAAATTAATCCACTTGCAACTAAACTAACTTCGGATATTGAACTAAGGCTTTCAACTCATACTAATAAAGCATGTTAAACTTAATTAGAGTTCACTTTGCTTATAGTTTATTTAATTATTTTTTATTCTCAATCTTGTTTCAGTCTTTTTAGTGCAATACTTTTAAATTTTGTTTTTGCAGTTGGGTTTTTGATTTTTTAAATAGTTTTTCAGATACATGTTTGCGCTCCGTAGGTGAGGATTGAAAGAATGCGCTTGGCCATGAGCTTTCGTTGTAGTAGAAGTGGGAGAGGTCTTTTCAAATATTTCATCGACCAATAGTTCTTTCATGCGTTATCTTTGTCCTGTCTCGCCTGGAAGGATACTATTTGTTTATTTTATACAAACCTTGCCTATGTCCAGCAGTGAACGTCTTTCGGCTAAAATAATAATTTTAACAAAAACTACGTGTTAGATATTGTTCAAAGTTTACGTAGACTTTCCCTATAACTCTGGTCAGGTATAACTTATCATGCTGCATAGCAAAATGGGGGATGAGCAGTATTATAATGTATTCGTATTCTTCTATAGTTTACTGCAACTTTTAAAAAGACGTGGCAAAAATCATTATAACGGCTATTATAGGTAACGACAAAGCAAAATTACCAAGCGATTAACGATTCCTTTGGGAATCTGTCAGTTTGATTCCAAAAAAATGTTTGAGAATGTGGATATTGCGATCTATCATATGATTACCCCACATGCCCTGCCCTAGTAGCCCTACTTTAAATTTTTAAGACCCCCGTTAAGTATTCCTATAAATTACTCCCTCTGGAAAGCTAAACGTGGTTTGAACCGGCCTTCAAATACAAAGCCTCTCATCAAAATTGACAATGGAACCTGGGCAAGAACAAGGGAACAAATGGCAGAGCATCTAGCAAAACTATTCACACCAGACTCGGCGATACCTATGTAAGGTCGGAGGTATTTGTGGAGAGAAATGATAGTCACCACTGCCCAAATAATACTATCCTTTATTTAAAGATACACATGATTATACACTATGGACTATGTTACTAACATCATAATAAACAACTTTTGTTCTATGACTTTTAAAAATTCATCATATTTTAATTCATTAGATTTTCATACAAAAGTAAAAATATTTAAATTGAACGCTCTAAATGCTACAAAGTCTGTGCGAAGTAAAAGAAAGCGATATTACATTAGCGAGGAGAGCACAGTTAGGGCGGCGGGGGAGCTTGAATTTGGCTTATTTACGGGCGGCTGATTTTTGTATGAAAATCCGTTGAACTAAAATATGATGAATTTTTAAAAGTCATAGAACAAACGTTGTTCAATATGATGTAGTAACATAGTCCTGAGAGGTTGCCGGTGTTTTACAAATAACCCTGTTTAAAGTTCATTACATACACATAGACAGGTACAATATACATTAACATCACATGGACACTACATACTCACTACACCTAATGCTGATGAAACCGAAATAGATCTAGTATTGAATCAGGACTTTTAATTTACCCCAAAAGAAGTTGTTCAAGAAATAAATAGTTTTGGTAACAAAAAGGCTCCAGGGTATAATTTATGTATTTACCAAAGATGTTCTCATAAAACTGCCTTGTGTAGGAATAGTCTACAAAACATCGTTATTCAATGGTATCTTTAGGACTAGACACTACCTAATCTTATTTAAAAAAGGGTTATAGAAAGTGTCACAGATTGTCATGACTCACAAAGAAGACAAGCCGACATTAAATCCTACTGACCAATCAGCCTGTTACCAGTGATTTCAAAACTGTTAGAGAAAATACCTCAGTGCAGAATGCTTCTCATCCTACAAGAAAAATCTATTTGAGTTCCGATAGGAGCATGGTTCCGTAGAACATGTACATAGAGTTTATAGTAGAGTCAGAAAAACATTGTAGGATAAAGAATACTGTTCCTCTGGCTTCTTGGACATAAAACAGTCCTTTGATAAAGTCTGGTACTGAGGGCTATTGTTTGAAATCAAGCAGTCGCTACCCCGTACATATTTTGAAATTATAAGCTTATCTCTTTCAGACAGGACATTTAAAGTAAGGAAAGATTATTGCTCATCTCCATTCTAGGATATCACGGCAGGTGTACCTCAGGGATCAGTGTTGGGCCCTGTGCTCTTCACGATACATACAGCAGATCTTTCTCAAAAATTATCATGTGACCATTGCAACCTTGCCGACGAAACAGCTATCCTCGCCAGTCACAAGATTCCTGAAGTTGGCTCTGAAATTCTCCAACAAAGGTTTAATCATGCGGATAAGTGGCAAAAAAAAGTAGAATTAAAACCAGTACCAGTAAATCTGTCCATTTTACATTCACTTTTTGCCAAGATAATTTTCCACCTGTAAAATTAGGTGATCAGGAACTACTACAAAGCGCTATTGTAAAATATTTATTCATAAAGTTTGATTGAAAACTCACATGGAAAGCTCATACCCAAGCTAAGAGAGACCAACTTAACATGAAGCACAGAAATCTAGAATGGCTCCTGGCTATAAACTCCATACTGAGCATAGTTAACAAGCTGCTCCTGTACAATTCCATACGAAAAGTAATTGGGACATTATGAGATTCAGCTATGGGGGCACAGCTAGTGTCTCAAAGTTAAAATCAAATTGTAAAATAGATCAATATCACAATAATATTTTGGTATTATGATTGAGTACTATGATTCTCGTTCAGAGAGCGCGGAGTGCGGACGTGTTATTAAATTTACCTAAAAATATTAAATATAAGTTATTGAACTTTGAATCCTATGTCTATCAGTGCAAATATCTTTCTTCTTGATCAAATCCTTGTGTTTTAAATCATATCTGACAAAGCCGGCGCAAGCGGAGCGTGGCCGTGTCCCCCGCACATAGTATTATAAAGGAGCTTACACACTTATTATCATCTTAAAATGAGTGTTCTACGATCTCCGTCCGGAACAGACAAACCTGGAAGCTCGCAGCCAGATTTATCGACTATTAATACGGAAGCCAATACGACTCCGCTGCAGGTGACGTTTCGTAAACGGAAAACCCCGGAACAAGATGATCTTAAGCAAGACTTCGACAATTTTTGCAAAAAGCTAATGTCAACTTTGAACGGATTTGTTGAAAGTCAAAATCAGATAATGAAAAGCATCTCTAATGATGTATCATCAATTAGGAACGAGATTAAAAACCTGGCTGTAGAACAAACTAAGATTAAATCTGAAATAGCTGAACTGAAAATTTCTAATACGGCTACGAACATCAAGGTCTCTGCTCTTGAAAGTAAACTTGAAAATATAAAAGCAACTACTCCATCTGAAAATACAGAAAATATTTTTACTTGTGAAGATGCGGTTGCTGAACTTCAGGAAAGGCAGTCAAGAAGCAAAAACATAATCATAGTGGGCATACCGGAAGCCAAAGGACTAAAAAGACAAGATAGAATTAACGATGACACTCGCGAAGCTACTAATATTCTAAGGTCAATACAGCCTGAATGTCCGGAACCAAATATGATACGCCGCCTTGGTAACTATAAACCTGAAGCAGTCCGTCACATCAAGGTTTTCCTTCCATCTTCAGATATGGCAACAGCAATTCTACGAAATAAAACAACAATGAGTCTTGAACCATACAAAATATTCTCAGATCAAACTCCTTACCAACGCAATTTCATCAAAAACATTAAACAAGAACTACATCTACGCACAGAAAAGGGTGAAACAGATCTTACAATAAAGTACATAAATGGCACTCCAAAAATTATAAAAAAATCGTCAAAAAACTAAACCAGCAAGTGAAAGACCAACCAACAACTAAAAATAAAAACATAACATATGAAATCACAACAAATACGATAGTCTTTGTACAACAACAAACTCCCTGAAGTGTTTTTATTCAAATATACGAAGTTTAGTCAAACCTGGAAAGATCGACGAGCTGAGGTGTATACTAACATCAATACAAGATGTTCATGTGGTGATACTGGTCGAAACATGGATTAAATCAGACGCGGAGGCACAGAGATTACAGCTCCCTTTCACACATTATTACAATTTTAGAACTAACAGCAGGGGAGGTGGTGTATCAATTTTTATTAAAAGCAACATGAAACACGAGTTTATAAGTGAGAAATGGGAAGAAGATAACCACTTCCTATGGGTCCACCTCCAAAAATTTTCTTTAAACATATGTGGAATATATAAAGTGTTAAAAAATTAACTGCAAGAAAAGTAAGAACTTGTTTAGTATTACAAATAAAAAATATTGTCGAAAAAAGATTTCAAAATAACAACCCGTTTCAGAGATTTGCAATATTTTCACTTCGCACAAAATTATTGAATATGCGCACTGTACACCGCATGCGCAAGGCGCCGCCGGCGGCCTACGACATCGCGGCCGCCTCGCCGCACGCGTGAGTCATTCACCCCTGCGACACGAATCGACGGCGCAAATTCCTAAACAGCTGATTCTAATTTTCCCATCTCATTTCACAGGCTTTGGACTGGCAAATTATCGAACTACTTACAAATAGCATATTTTAACTGTTTAAATTAAGTTAGCCCAATAACCTGGTATGTTTAAACAATTTCAATCAACCTATTTACAATAATTTAAAAATTATTTACAATTAATGGTCTTAATTTTACCTTATTTACAAAAGGTGCTGGAAGTGTTCACCGTTTTGTCTAATGCATAAGTTAGTACGACGTATTACGTTTCCTTGCACTGCGATTAATGTGTCTCTGTCACTTTTAATTAAATCAAATGCACTAATTATACGAGTTTTTAGTTCGTCCACGATTTGAATGTTGTTGCCACTATGTCCATACACAGTCGTTGAAGTATTCCAGCACTCAATCTTCAATGTCACCGGAGAGTCGTGGCCTACTATTGCTTGATGAGGACGAAGCTGACTAAGCGCTGGTAGACTCCTAGGATTGTTTGGACAGCAGGCACTCGTCGTTGCTCACCATACAGTTCACGGTAACGGTTACGTGCCGCAGCTAAACTTTCACCAGTCATAATGTAGCACACTACCATATCTAAGTACTCTCGATTGGAATACGTAAACGGTATTATTAAAAGTATTCGCGAAACTGCGCGAACGCACGTATTTGCCGTAAATGACACAGGGAATCACACCCGTATCGCGCGACGGATATCGGACGACTAAACGGATCGGGAAAGGGTAGCGAGAGGTGCGGGAAGAGTAGCGGGCGGCGGGGGAACCGCTAGCGAGTCGCTCGCGCGCGGTACGATGGCCGCAAGCGCAGCCCTACGTACAGCGCACAAAAAATATTTTAATAAATTGTTTTATTTATGTGAAAATACTAAAATGCTCAAAAAAAATTAAAAAAAAAATGATGTGTTCGTTTTTCGATGCCGAGTAAGTGGACGAAATTCTTGCAGTTAATTTTTTAACACTTTATATAAACCGGAAAGACTAACACAAATAAATTCCTCGAAACCTTAACAAATGAGCTACAAAATAAGAAAAGGACAATACTATTTGGAGATTTTAATTTTAACCTACTTGGGTCTGATCGAAACACTAAGGAATATAAAGATACACTCTCGGAAAATGGCTATACATTATTAAACAAAATTGATGCAAAGCACTGTACTCGTGAAACATCTACTACACGTACTATCTTGGACCATGTTTCTACAAACCTACGGGGCCACAATTTTCATTTAGCAATAATTGAATCAAGCATGCCCGATCACAAACAGATATTTCTAGAGGTCAAACAGTATAAACCAGAACCAACAAAAAAAATACAAATAAGAACACTTTCATTCGCAAAAGTGTACAAAACTGTAGAAAATATTGACTATACCACGATCGGAGAAGATTTTACAAAGCTAGAAGAAGCAATAAAATTGGCAATCAGCAAGAATCAAACGTCGAAAATTAAGATTTTGAACCCACCTAAAACAGAATGGATCACGAAAGACATAATTAACAAAATAGACGCAAGGAACATATTGTGGAAACAACACAAAACAGATCCAAACAACTTAGAGCTTGAAGTGAAGTTTAAAAGTGAGAGAAACAAAGTATTTTCGCATATGCAGACTGTTAAAAATAGATACTTCTTTAAATCATTTGAAGAATGCAAAGGTAAGCCGTTGAAGATGTGGAAACTTATAAATAATCTGTCTAACAACAAAATTAAAGATAGTTGTATTCCTCCTAACTTACAAACCCCCTCAGGCCTCATCACGGAAGACAAAGAGATCTGTAAATACTTCAACACTTACTTTGCTAGTATAGGTATTCTTCTGGCAAACAAAATAGCTTCAAAACACCACAATACTAACATTAACTCTACCCCATTACACACCAACGCTCCGGGTCTCTCACAAATGTCACTAACAAATGCAAAAGAAATCACTCAAATTATTGATAGTCTAAAACCAAACACCAGCGCTGGCATGGATGGCATCACCGTCAAAGCCATTAAACATATAAAAAAACTAATACTACCCCATTTAGTGCAATGCATGAATAAATGTTTGATCGATGGCTACTTTCCAGATACACTTAAAGTCGCGAAAGTAAGTCCTATTTTCAAATCAGACCCGGGAAATTACAGACCCATTTCAGTATTGCCAGTGATGTCGAAAATACTGGAGAAACTAATTCATGCAAGACTTATGGAATATCTAAATTCTTTCGGTTTTCTCTTCGTACGTCAATATGGTTTTAGACCTAAGTCTAATGCACTAGCTGCTGCTACTGATTTGGTCACGAAACTCAGGACCAAAATTGATCAAAAGCAAATAGCTCTGGGGGTCTTTATAGATTTAAAAAAGGCTTTCGATACCGTTAGCCATGATGTACTCCTGCAAAAATTAGCGTCTATAAAAATAACGGGAAATTGTTACAGAATGTTCAAGTCTTACCTAGAAAATCGTATGCAAGTCGTTAAAATAGGAAACAACACCAGTAGCTATAAATTTATCAAATGTGGTGTGCCTCAAGGATCAATATTGGGGCCTCTCCTGTTCCTTATCTATATCAACAATGTACACGAACTAGGATTAAAAGGACATATTACGCTCTATGCTGATGACACTTGTCTATTTTACTTCGGAAACTCCATTGAAGCAATTATACAAGATGCACAGGATGACCTAGTCATTTTGGAAAGGTGGTTCTTGGATAACCTATTGACAATTAACACATCCAAAACAAACTACATAATTTTCTCGGCCAAGAACAAAAAAATTCACAACCACAAGCCTTTGTTGATAAATGGAGATGTCCTAAACAAAGTAAACACAGAGAAGTATTTGGGTCTTACACTTGACAGTCACCTAACGTGGCAGCCACACATTAAAAGGATTTGTTCTAAGTTATCAAGCCTCACGGGTGCGTTACGAGGAATAGCTAGATGTCTTCCATCGAAAATTCGGTATACTGTGTACAATTCACTAGTAAAACCACACATTGAATACCTTATTGAGGTTTGGGGATCGACAACAAAAACAAACATACACAAACTTCAAATCGCCCAAAATAAAATTATTAAAGCTTTGTTTCAATATCCCTACTTAACATCCACAAATAAAATCTATAACGACACTAAACTATTTAACATCATCAAAACACATCAATATAATACCTGTATATTAATAAGAAAAATCCTAACAAAAGAAATACACACAGAAATTACATATAAAAGAAATAACGAAGTGCAAACACGATCATCACGTCGGGCAAATGACCTAGTACTATTACACAAACCTAGAACAAAGCATGGAAAGAGAAATATTAAATACGAAGGAGTGCAACTATACAATTCACTACCAAAAAACATTAAAGAAGCTAAAACTAACTTATATTTTAAAAAAATGTTAAAGAAACACATCTTCGACGACTCCAACGTAAAATAAATAAAATAGTAAATTATTATTGTCTAGTATTGTAAAGTGTGCACGGTTCTTTATAACAGTAACTGATAAGAATAGCGCGCTCGATGGGTAGATCGATGCGCGCCTTATGAGAATTTTTCGTTGTACCCGCAAGACCTACCATATTTATTAAAACAACTAAATGTATTACTGGCTAACTGCATGACGAGCACTCTGCACTTACTTAATGTTTACCTATATGTTATTATTAAAACTTTGTTTCTCATTAAGTGATTATGTAAATCTTTGAGAAATAAATGATATATTTAACCGTATTATATTAAGTTATACTTATATTTGAGAGCAGTGGTGGCTCATTGGAAACGGCCGTGACTTATGAGTTGAAAGTCGTAGATTCGAACCCAAACAGATTGAAGGCGACGAGAACTATTTATGCTCTAGGGCGCAAGTAGCGGGAGGTTCGCTATGAATTTAACTAATAAGAATTTTAAAGAGATTTTGCTTAATTGGATAATGTTTCTAATTAGTCTATGGGGTTTTCTGGCTAAGCAATAACAGCCGCACGGGTTGATCGATTAAGTTAAGCTACGATTGCTGCGATTACTCCGTGAATCGTCCGGTGACCATCTTTGTAAGCTACGACTCCTCCGTGCCTCGGAAAGCACGATAAGTCGTTGGTCTCGGCTGCCAGTCGGGTATCTGCGACAGTCGTTACGGGTCGAAAGCCCGAAAGTATGAGAAAAAATCTTACGTCAGATGAGCAGTCGCTTCATGAAAATCCTGGTAGTCAGCTGCAACCGGTTGGACTGGAAGCCGCGTCAATATAGTTGGGAAAAGTCTAGACAGATAATGGTGTTTTTAATAAGTCTATCTAGCAAAGTTGTGGCAAAAGTTTTCATAGTTGAATCTAGTAAGACTCATTAAAGTAACTGGATTTTTAAGGTTTTTTTTTTTTTAAGTAATTTTAAAGTAGCCCTTCATTTTCGTATCTTGAAACTATTTTTGTTTTATATGCAAATTTAATGGTCTCGTCGCTAGTACACTCTATCACGCAAAAGAAGGACTCGCTGACCGAAGCTTACCTTGCTACCATTTCCGATGACGCTAAAACCCTACTCCAGCAGAGTATACAGTTTTTGTGTAGCTTAGCATAGTTTTAGACTTTAACGCCCTGACATTAGGTGGTTTTTATTTTTAAGGTAGCCACAGGCACGCCTAGTTAAGCAGCCGACAACTTCTTATATTGACCTGCAAGAAGCCACTCATAAAAAAATCGGTACTTGGTCATTCGCAACATATCCACAGTTAATTTCAACATGGCCTTCTCTTCACCACCCGTCTTTCCACGAGATTCTTATGGATTGTACAACACATACGCATTTGGAGGTGTGTGGTGACTTGTGCCGCCAGCGGAGTCACTCGACTCAGAAAACACGGAGCGCACGTCAACAACAGTGGAAGATTGTCGAGGATGACTGAGGGTGCTAAACATGCCTCTGCCATCCACTGGACAGTTGTTTACTTAGTGTAAATAATTTCATAACCACCGCTATCAAAGGAAGGAAATCATCGTTAGAAAACTGGCATGTCCTAAAATTCAAAGGCATGTGAAATCTACCAAGCTGGTACTAGGCTGGCGTGGTAAATTACAGCCCACTACCTCTCACCGAGAGGACGCCTGTGTCTCAGCAGTGGAAACATTATATGTTGGGTTGATTTAACATACATATTATATTAACAAGGATGAAATGATAATCACACAAAACAACATACGCCTTCTTTAAAATTCCCATCGATTTAGAGAACCAAAGACACCTGATTGATCCGGTTAATCCGGGGATACCGCACGGTCTCCTGCGAGGCAGCGAGCCTCCTTGCCGGAGTGCCGCCATTGGATCTGGAGGCAAAGGTCCTCGCCCACATGTGGGAGTGGCGCGAGGAGGCGAAACGCCGGGGCGAAACTCCGCTGCCGCGACAAATCGCGGCACGGCGGACAGAGCTCCGGTGTGATCTCATGGCGACATGGCGGGTACGATTGTCACAACCCAGTACTGGGCACGTCACAATTGCGGCGGTAAGTCCCCTCTTTGAGGAGTGGATAGAGAGGCGTCACGGCGTCCTCACCTTCCGCCTGACGCAGGTTCTCACCGGGCATGGGTGCTTCGGTGGGTTCCTGTTCAGGATAAAGCGGAGGATACGTCCGGGTGTTTCTATTGCGAGGATCGTCTGGAGGACACGGTGGAGCATACGGTGGAGGTGTGCCCTGCCTGGGCGGAGCACCGCCGTGTCCTCGTGGAGGCGATTGGCGGCGGCGACCTCTCGCGTCCGGCCCTGGTGCGAGCCATGGTACGGAGCGAGAGGGAATGGGAAGCCGTCACCTCCTTCTGCGAAGCAGTAATGCTCGCGAAGGAGGAGGCGGGGTGCGTGAGGGAGTGGCAGTCTCTGCGCCCTCACGTCCCTAGCCGCCGCAGGAGGAGACGCCCCGGGCGTCGGGAGTCAATAGCGGACTCCCGGCCACCGTAGGCGCGAGCTTGCGGGTGGCGAGCAATGGGTAGCTCGCCGCCCGGTAAGGACCAAGCTCGGGTCGACGGCGCGCAGTGTTCCACGCGCGCCTCAAAGAGATGTCAGCAGCAGTGTAGGGGTCTACTAGGACCGATGCCTGCCGGGGTCGCGTGATTGTTCGAAAGAGATACCGTGACCCTGGCACATGGGCAACTGATGGAACACGGGTGGGTTTTAGTCAGTAAAAGTCTGACACGCCCTCCCGCTCCGCCCAGAGCGGGAGAAGTCATTTGATGATTTCCCATCCTGAAAAAAAAAAAAAAAAAAAAAAAGACACCTGATTGTGGAGTGTCACGCAACAACGGCGTATGATTAGGGATTACACTTCATCCTATGAGATGAATGCACTATGGTAAATGAGAAAGCAGTGAAACCTGTAACAATAACCCAGTAAAACATCCGCAGAAACCAACACATAATTAATGGAGTTACAGTTCCGTTTAGTGGTGATTTCCGGCAAACACTACCTGTGTTTACGCAAGGAAATAGTGGTGACTGTGCTTAATGATTGTGCCTTTCTTACGACTAACACACGAACGAAGTTGCAGGCAGAAGCTAGTATATATAACTAAACACAAATAGCTGAGCGCTCTTTCTTCTCTTTCCTGCCCGATGGGGTCCTCAATTAATTGTTTTTAATAATTTTAAGCCTACAAACCAACTTACAAACGTTATAGAATTCAATAAAGCAGGGTAATAAAATAAAGTTTATTAATTGAATAAAAGGTAACAAATACTGGCCAAAAACAAAATATCTTATTAATATTAATGCGATGGATGGGCTTGTTTCTTGTCACAAATGGAGTCAATTTTTGGAATAATATTGGACAATTTAAGCCTTAATTCTGACTCAGCATCAAGTCGATTTCTGTAGCCGCCATTACGTAAATTTTGTCGCGAACCCCCTACTGTCGCATGGCGAACCCCTAGGGGTATCGCGAACCCCACTATGACTTACCCTGCAACGAAGAATTGAGAATTGAAATTAGTCTTTGGAAACGTAGCATTTTATGTTTCTTTGTAAATAACTGTGGCTGGGCAAGCATTCGCTTGTTTAGCTAGCATTAGGTGAAATGGTCGAGGTATGTGAGGCAATTAGTAGTGCCACTTAATATCTTTATTAAATGCTGTTGTGAAGCCAGAGCATTACATTATCATTATTGCCATAGAGTTGCAGCGTAACATGCTGCTACGTAATAATAATAACTATTATAAGACTGTATTATCTCCCTGTAGGACAAAGGCTTCACTTCTCTCTTGCCACTTTTCCCGCTCTGCTACGTAATATAATTTTTCGTACCACTTGCTCAAAATAGTGACATTCTATGCCACAAATAGCTAACATAACAATAGTCATTTTTAATCTGTTAAAAACAGGGAAAGATAATTATACTGAATTTCATTCATCCTCTAGGGGAAGAATGTGATTTAAATTTGGAATACTTACCGAAATTTATACTGAACTACATCTGTGTTTACACCATTGAGTTTGTATATAAAGCATTATACATCTTTTTGAAAAAGGAATACGCACTTATTATGCAGTTATGATTATTAAATAAAATCAATTTATAGTTTAAAAACACTAGAAAACACACACTTTTATAAATTCACGTAAAAACCAAAAACTTAATCGTGGTCAAAGTTCATTACAAGACCTTTCTAACAACTCCAAACACGGCTATGATACGATATTCCATCATGGAGTGCCAGTGCCTATCTTCCGGCTTCATCATCAGACCTTGAAACCTAATCGTGGTCAAAGTTCATTACAAGACTTTTCTAACAAGGCCAAACACAGCTATGATAAGATGTTCCATCATGAAGTTCCAGTTCATATCTTCCAGCTCCATCATCAGATCAGTTCGGCAGTACCATATTATTGTATTGTCATCAGAACTACATACAGCTGCCAATTTTCATGACGCTACGATCCTTGGAAGATAGTTAAATTAGTTACCTTAGATTCCATTACATAGTTAGTTACATACAGGTCGACCTAATAAAAGCGTGTTAATTACGAATACCGACGAGGCCGTATGAGCATCAAGCCATTGCTTTTCCGACAAAAAATATTAGTCTACGAATTTGCCGCGTTTTTGTTTTCTTCAAATACATAAACGTTAAGTTTATTTTACATTTAATTGTCATTATTTTTAATAAATGCTTATCTCATATTATTATTGTGTTAATTTTTTCGCAAATGGTACGAAAAGTAGAGTATTTTCCTGTGATAAAGCTGTCTTAGTCTTGGGTGAACTTAAATCTCTCGCTACACTCAGGACTCGTCTTAAATCCCTCGCTTCGCTCGTGATTTAAGTTTTTAACACCCTCGCTACGCTCGGGAGTAAACCTCGAGTCCTTCATTACGCTCGCGATTTAAATCGTCAACCGCGACGGAAGACACTGCTTTATCCCCTTGGTTAATAATCTACTATTTCTATATACTATAATATCTGGATGACCGAGCTTTGCTCGGTATTTAATTTTTTTTTTGTTAAATTGTGTTTCTTCGAAATTTTATTTAAATATAAATTACATTTTGTTATTTTTCTTCCAATAAAACAAAAATACATAAAATTTATGTTTGAGTTTATTATCGATAAAGTTGATTATTGAAAACACGTATAAAACGACATTTTCTAAAAATGAATCCTAGCTAGATCGATTTATCGCTCCGGAAACCCCCTGTATACTAAATTTTATGAAAATCGTTGGAGCCGTTTCCGAGATTCAGATTATATATATATATACAAGAATTGCTCGTTTAAAGGTATAAGATTAATACGCGATGCAAAAACTTTATACTCCTTTTTAAGTAGACATTTTATAATTCTAGAGGAGTGCAGAAATTTAATATGTTCAAACGTAAAATTTCAATTAATTATAGTTTTGAGCACTAGTCATTGTAAATGGATATGGTTGTCTAACCAGAAAATAACTACAACCACATCCAAAACGTAACAAACAACAGTGTTACAGGCACCAAAAGTAGCAACACCTTCGAAATGGCTCAACAGGAGTTCTCAAACGTTAACGATCCACAATTTGTTTCAGAATATAGAAGAGTTGCCAGGTAACGAGATCGCGCAGTGGGCTGATGGCCTGTTCTTGGTGTACTCCATCACCGACCGCGAGTCCTTCAACTATGTGCGGCGCGCGAAGCAGAGCTTACAACCTGAAATACCGCTCGCTCTCGTCGGGAACAAGGCAGATATGGTGCATTTGAGACAGGTATTATTTGTTTTATTGTTCTTTTTTTGTGAGATCAGCAATCGATCATAGATGGGATCTGTGGTAGATGAACCGGAACTGCACCCAAACACGCACGCGTTCTAAAACAATCTGGAGGATTTTGAATGGAAGTTCAGAATGCATTGATTCTTATGTTTGAAAAATTTGTCTACTCGATAATTTACATAACGTAATTAATGTTGTTGAATTGTCAAAATGAATTTTATTGGGAACAATCCCAATGCTTTTCATTTTGAAAGTTCAATTCCTTATTCCTCCAATTTATAACAATATCCTTATTGGAAGTTATAGGTTTTCCGCTGTTCAGTTAATAATCTGAAATGTTTTGTTGTAAACAAAAAACGAATTGCTACTGTCCATTAGCTTCAAGGGCCGGTCACTGTTGGTAGGTAGGAAATATGAGTCAGTCACTCTAATCATAATTATCTCATCACAGGTCAGTCCAGAGGAAGGTGAAATCCTCGCTAAGGACTTCGAATGCAGTTTCGCCGAAGTCGCCGCCGCCGAGCAAGTCAACCAAGTCGGCGAAGTCTTCCACGAGCTCTGCCGAGAAGTCTTAACACATAGACGGAGAGCCAAACACAGTTTACTGGACAGAATGCTAGGCTCCAAGACAGCGTACAGAGTTTACTCACGAGGGAAAAGCGACAGCGCGCTTCCAAAAGACTAGCTGCATTTTACTGTATCCAGGATAAAATACAATGTTAAGAATTATGCAATGCACGAAGAACTGAACAGAATAAGGACACCGAACCACGGGGCTTCTTTTGTATCGCTTTGGTACCTAACTGCCCTTAAAATTATATTCCACGTTAATGGCAAAATATTAGGTAGAACTGTAAAGGGACTGTATTTTCCCTTATATCTTTAGGTGTCTCCAGGCTGTACAAGACATGTGCCGCAAATGTTATATAATAATGTAATATAATATGCAATATATGTCAAATTCCTCAGTCAGGCGTCTCATTCGTGGCTTACTGATCGTAGTAACATGCTTCGTACTGTCTGGACCTTCAAATGATTATTATGACATAATGTAATAAAATACTGTATAGAAAACTCAAATAGATGTGTTAAAAGAATATTGTGTATCTATATCACAGTCAGAGGCAAACATTATGCTTGAACGACAACCCTATTTTGTGCAGGGGTGAAGTGATCCCCTCTTTAGGACGAGTATCAGAGATCGAGTCAAATGCTCACTAGAGCGTAGCGAGGATGACTCAATTCAGATATTAACACGATCGTGTTCATGTTATGCTCTTGAATTCCGAACTACAAAAATCAAATTATAACCAAAAGTGTCCACATAGCTCTATGTTAAATGGTATAGAATTGTTATTTGAAAGAAAAAGTAATGTGTCTCGAGGCTAGGACTTATAATATGTAAATAAATATCGGTCTGGCCAAAAATAAAGCACATATGTATGAAGAATGCTGTACATAGAATGCTTAACTTAAATATCCTAGGCCGAAAATGTGCCTGAGTTATGGGTACTTACTTACTATTATAAAATGTATTTAATTGTTGTTGATAAGTATTTCTCGCCAATAGAAAGCCGATAGTTCAATTATAAGTATGGTCAGTATAGAAACCACAAACAAATACAAGACTTCTCAGCGGAGGTGGTGCTCTCGGGGTGCTCTCAGTGGTGGTAGCAGTGTTGAGACGAGACGAGTGGGCGTGATATACATGAAACTTTTGCGCCAGTACCACACACGATCTTTATGCCACGAGAATATTGTATTTTTCGTAATAAAATGCTGTCATATCCATCCAATAAATATATTAAAATTCGGATATAACGACCCTCAAGTGTCTGATTCACAAACAATTTAGACCAAAGACGAAAGTCCGTGAAAGAGGCACAAAATGTATAAACGCTTTTTCCCGTGACGAGTTCTACTAGTCAACTGCTGCTGCCGTACGCCGCGTTAAAAAACTTCGTTCGAAAAAAACAGTTTTCAATTTTACAAACACTGAGACTATAGAGAGTGTGAGTGTGTGTGTGTGTGTGTAGAGTTATATGAACAAAAAGGCCTTGCTTCTATACTGTCTATATTTATACTGTGCCCATAGGGTACATTCATTTGTGATTTTTTAATAGATTTTGTGCACGCGGATGTTAATAATTTGTGATTTTTTAATAGATTTTGTGCACGCGGATGTTAATAGGTACTTAAAAGATCGTATATATTCGTTATCATATTATTATTTGAAATTAGGGCTATAAACTATATAACTATCCTATTATTTAATTAATTTTGTGAGAAAAATCTCATGAAAATATCTCAAGTTTGGTTGATCGTTTGTTGAAGACAAAAGTGAATTTAGTTTCTGACTTAGGTTGTGTTGTTTACGTTATAAAAAAATAAGACCTATCGTGGCCGGATGTGGTTATGTTAATTTTCAGGTTATACAATGTGAAGACCAACCGTACGATAATATATGAAAACATTTACTCGCAATACGAATACAAAAGTATATTTATGAAATATCAAAAAAATCGTAGCATAGAAATAAAAAAGTGGTTTATTCAAAAGAACTGACTAGCCATATGGACCGACTATAAGCTTTGCCAATCTTTGACTAGTTATACTGACTAAACTATTGGATTTTTATAATCTTTCGATAATATGTAATACATTTGTGTAAAGCGGATTTTGAATACGCTAGAGCAGTAAAGAGTATGACCATCAAGAACAAGTAGAATATATTATGTTCGTACCTTAAATGTAAAAAACCAGAATGCAAACGTAATCAGTTTGTATATTCAACTAGCTTTAGCCAGCGGCTTCACCCATGAAAACGTACTACTGGAATAAAAACTAAACTATGTGTTATATTAATCCAGGTTATAAACTATCTCTATTCCAAATTTCATACAAATCCGTTTGCCAGTTTATGCGTGACAGAGTAACAAACATCGAAAGATCTATCCATCCAAACGAATATTGAATTCTCCTAACGTAGATTTTAATTTTCGAATTCAGACTGGGAACGGCATTTAGATTTAAACTGTTTAATATACTGTCGGATTGTCGTCTCCTCTTTGTACATTTGCCATTTGCGAAACGTTACCTACTCTACACAATATTCGTGGTGTTAATTTCCGCACACATTAATTTTGGTCCGGCTAAGAGTGACCCGCCAGGATATTGTAGTTGGATCTTTGTGTTGACCGTTGCAAAACGTCAAACGAAAAATCCTCATGAAATATGACAACGACAAAAAACAAAAGATGAAACTCAACAACAAGACCAATTCGAAACATCCAAACATCCAAGACGAACTTTTAAATCAACAATCAAAAACCAGTCAAAGTAGTAGAAAATGACGAAAGTCATTTAGTAGTTTGTCCGGTTTTTGAATGACTATGTAGGCGACCTTGACCTGAACCAGATTCCAAATCCTTGAATGATGTCGTCTCTTACAGCTTCCGACGCGACGGTGCATAATTATGGGCGAGTACCTAATATACATTTTAAAAGCGAATTTGAACTGTATTGATATTGAGATAAATATCAAAATCTTGTGCGCTGGCAGCATGGTCTAAGAGGGTGCACATGCACCTCCCTGGCTTTAAAACAAAATATAGATCTAAAAACTTTCCGATTAAAAAAATAATCGGTAAACGTAAATTAAAATAATAGAGAACCCAACCCATTCAAAATCTGCAATCTCACAAATCTACCCTTTTTGTGCATTAGTCGTCAAAGACGAACTCCTATTTTCGAAAATCTAACTGACTCTAATATTTTCGAGCTTGCTTTGCTCGCTCTTGCATTAAATGCAAGATTGACTAGGCCGTATCTTATGTCTTAAGCTTCTATAAATATAAATCGGCACAGTTAGTACTCTCTCTGTATTAATTGACTAAGTAAAACCTATTCTATTCGAGGCGAGATGGAAAAATTATCAAGCTCCCTTTGCCCGCTCTTGCATTCTATAAAAATTTAAAAAAAATTATAGAATGCAAGAGCGATTAAATTAACTGCTAAGCTATAAGTTGTCAAAGTTACTAATTGTATAAAAAAAAACAATATCCTTACATATCCGAGGCGAAGTGCAAAAACTATCGAGCTGAAGATGCAACCCTGAAAATAAACTTGCCGGCGCCCATGATCAAAATCGTAGTTGGTTAGGCAGCTGTGGTTTCGAGAACTACTATGCTATTTTGATCTTTATGATGTTAGCAATCCAGTTTAAAATCACTTGTTAAATAAATAGGCGAGCGCATCTGTTTAATCACGTACCGTCGGAAGCCGTCTACGCCTGAGTATAGATCGAACCTTCTTGTCCTTCATATTTATACACTAATTTCCTCTAGGTGGAATGAGCTGTCTATGCAATGTAACGCATGAGTGAATGATGTTTAGATACCGTGGCATTTTATTTTGTTAGAGAAAATGTTGTTGTTTATTTAATAATATTACTATTATAACAATAAAGAATGTTGTAAAATTATGGTTTCTTTTTCTCAAACTGACAGCCTCGTCTTTGAAACTCTTTGTGTTTGAACCAAGCAATGAGAATTCAACAGAGTGCAGCTCAAATGAGTTTCAGCGCCTCGAAAAAAACACAGTGTTCAATTGGACGTAGTTAAGCAAAAAGGATCCAATCCACAACTTGGTCAAAATAAATTAAGTGCACCAAAATGATCCAAATTATACATACTATGGGTTAGTTGAAACGATCTAGCTAAAAATAGCTTTAGTTTTCGTACACTTAAAGTTTAGAACCAATGGTATGGGTACTTTTTTTTCAGGATAAACAAATCTTTCTGGTTCTTAACTAGTAAAGCTATATTAACATATTCTCTTAGCAATTAAGAGAATATGTTAATATATATACCTTTACTCATAAAAACAAAACGTGTTAACATTTAACGGCCAAATTTAAAAAAAAATATTAAAAAATACCTTTTGAATTTCAAACGTCAATTTCTCAAAAGTCCAATTTTTAGCTGTCGGCGCTAAACAGTAAGTTGAACATAATATGTTAACTATATTATAGTTCGTGTTTCGTCCTTTCACAATTTTATCACGCCCGTGGGAACGTGGGAATAAGGTGAAAGCTCCTGGGTTGCCGGTGAAATTCAAATTTTCTTACGTTTATCGCAATTAGCAGGTCAGCAAAAAGATGTTGAACAAAATATGATTTGCGACCGCGGCTAATATGGCTTTATACTTATTATTACATAAATAATCATCAATCGCGCGAGCGCAGGGTCGCGAGATTCATTCGAAAGAAATACCGTGGCCCTGGCATATGAGCAACTGAAGGAACACGGGTGGGTTTTAGTCAGCAAAAGTCCGACACGCCTTTCCGCTCCACCCAGAGCAGGAAACGTCATTGGCTCATTTCCCATCCAAAAAAAAAAACACTGTCAATGTTTTGCCGCTGCCATGCCGTTTGAGAGTTTTTCATGAAAAAGTCATTAAACTGAATTAATTGAATTATTAATTAGAATTATGTAAAGTCAATCTTCCACGTGATACCGGACGTAAAGCAGCCATTCCATATCTTCCCGTGGGTGTCGTAAGACTAAGTGACTTACTAGAGAATGGGCAGCAGCGTTCTCTATGCAATTTACTACCATACTACGATCGCCAACCCGCCTATCAAGCGTAGTCATCATCATCATCTCAGCCGCAAGACGTCCACTGTTGGACATGGGCCTCCCCCAAGCACCGCCAATTTGACCGGTACAATTTTTGGGGGGATTTGCCATAATCGCCACGCTTCGCAGGCGGGTTGGCGATCGCAGTATGGTGGTAAAATGCATAGAGAACGCTGCTGCCCATTCTCTAGTAAGTCCCTTAGTCGCCTCTTACGACACCCACAGGAAGAAATGGGGTGGTGCTATTCTTTACGTCCGGAACCACACGGTCAAGCGTAGTGATTATGGCAAACTAGCCAAAAATGAACTGGTCATGGTGGCTGTTCTTAGGAGAGGCATGTTCAGCAGTGGGTATCTTTCGACTTAAATGATGAATGATGTAAAGCCATATTTTTTACGGTTAAGAATTATATTTGAAGGAACATATAACCTGGAATAAATAAAGAATTGAGAACTGAGGCTCGCGAGTGACCCTGAAGTTTCAACCTTAAGAAAGATATAATTTAAATCCACATTTTTACGAGTGGGTCAATAAATGTCCACGGAAATATGAAATCAAATTGTACGCTATGATTTGAGAGAGCTCAAAAGGCATTCAAACACGATCTGCGTTTTACGGCGTCATTGAAATCATTTGAACCGAACCGTCCACCTGCTCAAAGTGGCTGCGCAGTGATCAGTACAGATTGATCCAAATCCTCCTCTCCATCATTTATCTATAGAACTAGGTGGCTTGTAGCTCACCACCCAACCTCTACAGGTATTCAACTGAATACAATGCAAGAAAACTTTATTAATACATACTATAATTTCATATTATGTACAGATATTATGTACATAATGCATATGTGTGCTTCGACACAATGGACCAGCCATTGTTTGTCCGTTGATAGACACATGATATTGATTGGTGGGCGGCAAGATAGAGCTTTCCACGAAACACGTTCGTTATATGGTTGTTATAACTGAACAACATCCATTTGATCAAAACCTAAATTAACAATATCTGACTTAATATCAAAATCTGCACCTTCCAACTATGTTGGGTTCAGCTCCCAGTCTAACCGGATGGAGCAGTATTTTACATAGAACGACTGCCTTTCTGACCTCCGCAACCCACTTACTGGGTAACATGATACCCCTTGGTAAGACTGGTTGTCAAACTTTCGGACTTCTGACAACCCGTAACGTCTGTCAGAGGTCTACAAGTGACAGCCTGGACTAACGGGTTAACATGCTTTCCGAGGCACGGAGGGCTCTTGGTATGTAAAGATGGTCACCCATCCACGAAACGACCACGGCAAGCGTAGCTTAACCTGATCGATCGATCCTTGCGGCTGTTATTACTGAGCCCAGGCCCCTATGAATAATTTCGATACCAGACTGAATAATTCTTACAGAATTGACATGGAGGTCTGCCTTAGATGGGCAGAGACGAGTAGACCAGTTATCCCAGAGAATTAGCGAGAAGTAGCGCAAAACCCCTCTCACCGAGAGGAGGCCGCTGTCCCAGCAATGGGAACAATATACGCTGATTATGATGAGCGCTAAACTACGCAACACTGGGAATTTTAAAGATTGGAGAGGCCTGAATATACCAATATATATTAAACTAGCTTTTGCCAGCGGCTTCGCCCACGTGGAGGTCGAAAATTATCCCGCGGGACATACAACCGGGATAAAAAGTAGCCTATGTCCTTTCGCAGGCTCTAAACTATCTGTGTAGCAAATTTCATTTGAATCGGTAGATTTAGTAGGAAAGCGAGACAGACAGACAGACAGACAGAGTTACTTTTGCATTTATAATATTAGTGTGGATAATATACAAATATACCATCGCATCCTATAATGTTCCCACTGCTGGGACACACGCCTTATCTCGGTGAAAGGGAGAGGGTCATACATAATAGGTCTTTACCTATGAAAATGCCGTTTTGTATGAAAAAAATTAAACAATTTTTTTTCATGTATTTTTTATTTGTATTAATCGAAATAATCACCCATGCAATCAATGCATCTTTGCCAACGCAGTGGCAGTTTATTGATGCCCTTCTTAAAAAAAACAGCTGGACGGGACGCAACAAATTCTTCAAAGGCATTTTGTACTGCCTCTCGGGTATTGAATTTTTTTCCCGCCAAGAAGTTATCCAAATTCTGGAAAAAGTAGTAGTCTGTAGGCGCAAGGTCTGGTGAGTAGGGCGGATGACGGAGAGCTTCCAACCCCAGTTCTTGCAACTTGGAGACCGTCTGCTGTGCAGTATGAGGTCGCGCGTTGTCGTGCAGGAGCAGCGGAGACGAGCGATTGACCAATGGTGGTTGGAGATGTGCCAGCTTTTCCATCATTGAGTTCAGTTCTTCACAGTACACATCTGCAGTAATGCTCACCCTGTTTGGTAAGAAGCTGTGATGAATCACACCGGCGCTAGACCACCAAACAGTGACCATCACTTTTTTAGGGGTAAGTTTTCGTTTAGGGCATTGTTTAGGTGCTGAACCAGGATCCAACCAACTTGCTGAGCGCTTGCGGTTATCAAACAGAATCCATTTTTCATCGAAGGTAACAATGCGGTTCAAAATTCCTTCATTTGTGTGTCTGTTGAGCAGTGCAAGGCACGTCTCGACGCGTACTTCGCGCTGGCGATCATTGAGTTCGTGGGGCACCCATTTGTCAAGCTTTTTTACCTTGCCAATTTGACGCAAATGGACCAATATTGTTATGACGCTAACGTCGAAAGCTGCTGCTAATTCAGCCGTAGATTGTTTATCATCAGCTTCCACAATCGCCTTTAATTCGTCATTGTCGACCAAAGTCTTCAGACGACCGCGAGGTTCATTTTTCAGGTCGAAATTTCCAGGTGGTGCGTTGGTTTGTAGTGTTAGCTCCGTAAACGGCGTTGATGTTGCGTGCCGCTTGTGCCGCGTTGCTGCCACGACGGTACTCATATTCCATAATTACTCGAATTTTTAACGTATCCATGATGACGAAAAAGATTGAAATGCGATGAAAATGTAACACTAATCAATAAACAAATGACTACTTTTGGAAAAAGAATTCCATGTTTTTAAAATAAAATTAATTTGAAATTAGAATTCTTAGACAAACAAAAATTATTTTAATTTGAAATGGCCAGTACTGCAGAACGGCAATTTCATAGGTAAAGATCTAATATAATCCACCACGCGGGCTCAGTGCGGGTAGGTAGATGTCACACGTCTTCAAATTTTTGTTCTAAGACATGCTGGTACCCTCGCGGTGTTGTCTTTACCGGTTTGAGAGTAGTGGTGATGAAATAATTTACACGAAGTAAAGTGCCTACTTGGGTTTTAACTTACGACCAACAACTCGTAAGTCGCGGCCACCAGGCCACCAGTGCTTTACAAATATATGGTGATATTCAAATTGATAATAACAATTTTTTGGCTAAGTACAGCAAAGATACGAAAATTAAGCAGTTAGATTTGGATCAGCAAAATCACCCACATACTAAAAATCTGATTCCTTGTTTATTAAAGATCCCGCAACCAGAACCCAACACAAAACAGTTGAATTCTAAACTTTATTTGACCAAAGCAGAACACTCTGACGCTCTACCAACTCCCCCTAAAAGCATCACAGCATCTACAAACAAAGAAATAATGAGCTGCGATTAAAAAATGACTAGCCAGTCACAAAGGCAACCCCGGAGTCACACATACAAAGGGTAATCTCGGCAAAGTGGCCCTAAATTAAAATGGAAATGCTCCCCCAGTGCCGTGCGTCAAAAAACCAACCAATCAGAGTTCCCGCTTTGATTTTGCGTCATGATTTTGACAATGCAGTGACATATTTTAAAGATGGCACCCTATTCTAATTGTCAGTGGATGCGGCTGGCCATGCATTGTCTGCAGTATTTTACTGTGGGGTATTATTATCGGTACTCGATCCCCTATGCACTATCTGTCTATTACACATCTGCAAAATAATTGTTTTGCTAGAGTAATGCGAATGTCTGTTTGGATTCAGAAGGCCAATTCTCGTAATTAATAACGTTCAAAATCTAGTCGCACTCTCATCTCGTCGACAGTCAAATGTCAAAACCTTGTCAAAAATGTATGGAAACTCGGAAGTATTTTTAAACAGACTGGTTGAGACTAAGATCAGGCTGTGAACGTTCTTAAAATTACAAAAATTGCTCCTCTGCTTTCGAACATTGTTTCGGCGCTTCACGAACTTCTGGAAAGTACTCATAAATAGGTAAGTTGGATATTTTGTAAAAGTCTCTCTTCAATAAATCAAAAGTTAAGGTATTATGAATCTGCCAGGGTCGCGAGATTGTTCAAACGAGATATCGTGGCCCTGGCATATGGGTATCTGAAGGAACACGGGTGGGTTTTAGTCAGTAAATGTCTGACGCGCTCTCCCGCTCTGCCCAGAGCGGAAGAAGTAATTTTAAAAAAGGTATTCATAAATAGTCCTCTCATTCTTAGAGAAGATAAGATGCTCATGTTTATTCTTAAGCCAGAACTGGACTCAACAGGAATCATCAGGAAATTTAAAGTTTCTTATTCAATAATTAGCAGATTTATTTGCAGTTTGTGGTCAACCTGACAATTTATACTGATGACTATTTCCTGAGTGGGGTGTGCTGATGATTTTAATAATTATAATTCTGTGAAGCCATATTTTATATGGTCGCGAAACATATCATCAACGTACAATTTCATCTGACCTGCAAATTGCAATCTGGATTTCGCGGTCTACCCTGGCTTCATCCGTAACAGATAAATTAAGTCTGTGTGTGACAGTGCATAACTAACTAGGAACATGTTCTAGTATTTGATTCGGGTTACCTCCATAAAAATTGCCTGTTACACTATTTTCATATCCGGTTTTGTTTCCTCAATGTTTTAATAAGGGAAATCAAACAAAAAAAAACTTCTATGAAAAAAGGGTAGTGTTAAAGTATAGTTTTGGAACCGCCTGTACATGATACAGGTGTACAATAGGTTATAGAATGTTATGTATGCTCTACTATCTGTTCCTATAATCTAGACAGGTTTCGGGTCTATAAAATAAAAATAAATAAAATTCTTTTATTTCACGCATAGCATAGCCCATATTACAAAAAATGTAATAAAATGTGACAATGCTGCAGCAGAAAATAATAAAATTCATGCATAAAAGTCACGAAATGAAATACAATAAAATGTCAAATTTACGGATCAAAGGATTGGAATTCAAATATATAGCATAGGATAATAACAATCTGCCTAACCTTGTCCTCGCTATGTTGGGGTCAGCTTCCAGTCAAACCGCAAGCATCTGCATAATCGTGGTAAGACTGGTTGTCAGAATGTTGGGCTTCTGCCGACCCGTAACAACTGTCAAAGACACAAGAATGACAGCCGGGACCAACGGCTTAACGTGCTTTCTGGGGTAAGGAGGAGTTTTGGTATGTAAAGAGGCTACCCATCCACGGACCAACCGCGGCAAGCGTAACTTAACCTGACTGATGGACCCGTGTGGCTGCTAGGCTGCTACGTTGTAGCATGTAGCTAAGAAGTCAGTTGCTCTGACATTGTGATGCTTTGTACTAAACTAGCTAAGTAATGATTAAACTTCGTAATCCATTCATTTTATTTTGTCCGACAACTTTTTCAAAACATTTCCAAGCTGACGTGAAGATTTTTTCAATTGAACATATAGATTTATTATCATCATTTCAGCCGAAGGACGTCCACTGCTGGACATAGGCCTCCCCAAATTGAGGGATTTCCCATAATTGCCACGTTTGGCAGGCGCGTTGGCGACCGCAGTATGGTGATAAAATGCACAGAGAACGTTGCTGCCCATTTTCTAGTAAATTCCTTAATCGCCACCTGCGATACCCATGGGAAAAAATGGGATGATGCTATTCTCTACGTCCGTCACCGTCGGGCAAGAACGGAACACACAATTATAATGAGTCGAAGAGGTACTTACTCATTAAATTGAAAACTTTTTCCTGGGCTTCAGGATACGTTCCCAGAAATATCATGGTGAACATAAGAACCTTCGTTGTAGTGTCATGGCCGGCAGCGATCATGAATAAGATTAATTAAATATTAAATTACTCTACAGGATTAAGGTGTGAAGGTCAAGAAAAGTTCAATATCACCTAGTAAAATAAACGAGGCTATCCCACTAGGGACACCTGTTAGATTATCCAGAACATCCGAATGTAAACAAAAAACCGAGAGAAAGTGTGAAAATAGAATAAAAAAACGCTTTACACATATTATGGCAAAAACATGAACCTAGTATCGTATAATCTGAAAGCATTGTAAGGGCGCATTCACACGGGATACGTCTTTGACGATTCGGTATAAAACACGATTCGCCTTGACGGATAGATGTTCACATTGAATACGGAATCGTGTTTTTTCACGATTCGTCAAAATATCCGAATTGATGTTCACATGTTGTTTCGTGATTGTGTTCAGTTGAGAGTAACTACCAAAGACAATGGACGTGAATACTTTAATTTTGTACTGGTATTATCGTCGATCTAAAAAAAGAAAAACAAGAAGAATACACTGGGTGCATCCAATTTTAAGGCAAAGACAAAGTGTTGGGGATTTTTATACTTTGATGAGCTCGTTACGAGAAGATGATACCAAATTTTACACTTATTTTAGAATGTCTAAAGATACCTTTGACTTCCTTCTCCAAAGGTTGGATACGGATTTGAGAAAACAGGATACATGTATGAGAAAGGCCATTAGCCCTGAAGAAAAGTTGGCGATAACTATAAGGCAAGAAAAACTAATTATATTATTTATTATTCTTATTTATTGGTTATATTTATGATAATTTAGAACATGTTTTTAGAAATTTGATAGATCCAGATAATCACTTAATTGACTTAGAGCTGTAGATAGTGCCGGTGATGCACTTGGATCATCGCGATGGATCAGCGATGTTCCAGGTTGTAGAGGGGTGGGCGTTTCTGCAGACACTTCTGCATTTACTATCGATGAACTTTCAGGAAGAGGCCGAGTATTATTATTATTAGACGTTCCTCCCGGTGATTCTTGAGGCTTAGTATAATAACCACCACTATTATAGTTGTGATGATGTGAATTGTAATAATTTTGATGCCAATTCGAATAGTTTCGTCCAGTTTTAATACTCTGTATTAGGTTAATGACCCCAGATTGGAATTCCAGTATTTGATCATCATCAAAATGCCGAAGGGATGGCAGAACCCCCTTAAAAAAATTCATGTTACGGTCATCACTTCCAATTGTGTTTAATTGATGATCAACAAGTTTCATCATTTTATCATCCAATACGCTGCCACTATCCATTCTTTTCTTTTTTGATGATGATTCTAAGTGTTTCTCTTTCTGATTTTCTTGTTGATCTGCATTTTCTCTTTGGGCTTCATCTCTTGTATTTGGATTATTGTCATATGTTTCACCTGGCTTAATAATTGGCTTCAAAAAGCTCATCTCTTGATTATATTTGTAGGGCTTAGATTTTGTACCAGACCCAGATTTTTTTGTTTCTTTGTTTTCATCTAATGATTTCCTCCAAGTGTCTCTCAATTGTGTCCACCTTTTCATCACTGAACTTCCTGAAACAATAATTCATAAAACTGTATGAACGGTTTTATAAGAAGATTTTTATTTACATCGCATTATTCCCAATATTACAAAACAACCACAGATGAATATATATATACTAGAAAACAACTGTAATAATAAGGACACGGTTTCGAAACACGTCACGACAAGACGAGCGGTCTGTTGTCGGGCGAATATCTATTCACAAACGCCGTTCGCTGTCCGTCTGTGTATTTATGAATTATTATACATAAATAAAATATACAGGGACCTGATCTGTGGTTGTTTTGTACGGGCTACGCCCCATACGTTTTATAACGGTTTTTGCTTTCGTAAAAAGAGGATGCTTAGTAAGCTGAATTTGTATAATTGAAGAAGCGCTTGAAGAAGTTGTATTTTCATTTAGACTAATCTATCCCACTAGGCAGCCAGTCAAACATATGAAATCGTTTGGGTGCCTAGTGGGAACGCTTATTCTGAATGAAAATACGACTTCTTCATCCCACTAATTTGGTTTTAATGAAATATTTTTTTAGGTATTTGGCGTCAGGACTTTCCTATGAAGATCTTCATTTTAGTTATCGAATTGGCAAATCAACCATTTCCACCATCGTAGTAGAAGTGACGCAAAGTATATGGAATAATTTATATGAAGAATTTATGCCACTTCCTAATAAGGAAGAAGAGTGGTTAAAGATAGCAAGTGGATTTAATGAAAAGGCCAATTTCCCTCACTGCCTTGGAGCAGTTGACGGGAAGCATATTAGGCTTCGAAAGCCGTCAAATAGTGGTTCAGTATATATGAACTACAAAGATTTCTTTTCAATAGTGTTATTAGCAGTCGTAGATTCAGATTATCGATTCGTTTACGTCAGTGTAGGTTCCTATGGAAAAGAATGCGACTCATCAATATTTAAAGAGTCAAGTTTTTGGAAAATGTTGACAGAAGGCCGTTTGAATATACCCGAACCAAGGCCTTTATTTACAGAATCAGAAGTTCAAGTTCCTTACGTAATTATTGGCGACGAGGGATTTGGTTTACACACACATTTATTAAGACCTTTTGGTGGAACGCATCTTGACAGAGGTAAACGAATATTTAATTATCGTTTAACCAGAGCGAGAAGATACGTTGAATGTGCGTTTGGCATTCTAGCAAATAAGTGGAGAATTTTACATAGACCCATAGACCTTAAACGAGAAACAGCTATTTCAGTAGTGAAAGCTTGTACTGTCCTCCACAATTTGATTATAAAAAAGGAGGGAATTGAATTAGAAAAAGAATTTAATTTTGAAAATTTACTACCCCAGGAAGTATCACCGAGTGTCGGAACTGGCAATTCAATGAGAAATGAATTTATGACCTACTTTCTATCAGAAACTGGATCAGTACCATGGCAAGACAACAAAATATAGGCAGTATAGATTTGTATTTAAAATTTTCTCAATAAAAACTTACCAAACAACTGTCGGTCCTTTTGATCCATTTCTTCAAAATCTTCTTTCAAAATTATGCATATTTCCCGCCATGCTGCTGTTTTAGCGGTTTTGTCCTTATAAATTTCCAAAAATTTATTCCATAAAACTGGCCTGTCTTTGATTGCAGCAATCAAAACTTCGCGATTTATTTGTTGGTCATACAATTTTTCTTTTTCTTTTTTCGACATGATTTTATTGAAGCGCAGCGCTACACGTCTTAACAAGTCAAAGGAATGTACTGAATTGAGCGGGCGCGCGGCGGGTGGGGCAGACAGGCGGGCGGAGCAGGCAGGCGCGCGGGGCGCGAGCGCCAATCACGATTCGAGATTTTTAACGAATCGTCATTCTAATGACCGTAGTGACCGACGTATCCGTCTACGTCTTTTTTCACGATTCGTGAAGCGTGTGAACATGGGTATATAAAAAGCATTGCTCCCGTCAAAAAAAATAACGAATCGTGAAAAAACACGATTCGTGAAAAATCACGATTCGTCTTCGTGTGAATGAGCTCTAAGGCTAATTTCTGTTTCATAAAACTGAAATATGTTTCGGTTGAACTACTTACATGCTGGGCGACGACGCTTCCCGTAGGACTGGACGGAGGAAAGTGAAATGTCCGTTTCGACGCTCGCAATAAGATGTGCATTTTTCAATTATTTGCTTACCTGTGTGTGTGAACGAGAGGTAATATGTATCGGTTTCCCTCATATCCTGTGAAAATCGTTATGCAGCTATTAATTGCTACGGTTTAAGGGCCTATAATTTTATCTAACCGCCATATTATGAGGGAAATATTATTTGTATAAAATTTTGAAGTTATTTTGTGTTTGTTTACTATTTTATTGCACAACGTGCTAATGTGTTTATGATGTAGCGTTTACCACTTCGTCGCTGGACTAAGCCGGTCGATAGATTTAGACAGAAATAGGTGCTGCTTTGGCCACGACTGAAGAATACGTATTCTCTTATCATAGGCTCTAGAACTATCGTCGGCACGTCGGTCGTCGGAACTCTAAGCATGCCTAACTTTAACACTAGTGAAAGAAAATGTTTATTTGAGGTATTCCACTAACAGCACTGATTTGAACAGCACTTGCCCAAACCGCACTTGAGACCTTCCACTAACAGCACTGAAACAAAATTCTGTAACGTGCTGTTCGGTGGAACAATTTATCGTTATTTTAGTTAAGTGTCCGAACCGCACTTACGTTAAATATGTTTTTTTAGTGATGGGATGTATTATTTTTCCAAGGCAAACAAACAACACCTATCGATATAAATGGGCAGACACTAAGACTTGTACCGGATAATTCCACCTTATTCATGTATCTTATGTAGATATATCTATTTATGACAACTAAATATTATCCAAGTACTTTTTTTATCCCGTCTAGGACATCTGACATCAGAAATTAAAATATATTTTTATATCATCTTATTCCACCACTGTCAACGCAGAAATAAAAAAATAAATGGTACAAAATCTAAAAAAAAATATTTTACGCCGCGCGTTACATTGTAATAATTGTCATAAGTTTTCGAATACATTTTACACAATCTAATCTCAAAATCACAATCAAAACCTACCAAACAGCAACATATGCATCATTCGTAGCCTGACATAGGGCTCATTTCCCGTTTAGTCTATGACATTTTTGGTTTGTGCCGACGCGACAGACTGGTGACAAACGGTCAAAGGTTTCAGTTTGAAGATGGAACTATACTCAAACTGAAACCGTCGACCTATTCACAGTTATTTTGTCTCTGATTTTGCATTACCGTCCAAATTCGGTCGTTTTAGCATTCAGTTCTCAATAGGCAGTACCTTTCAAAATCTACATTTTTGACTGTGGTTTTATAGGTTTTTTACACAAGTTTGGTGTCTGATGACAGATCTCAAATAATTTTGACATCATCATTCTCCTGCCCTTATACCAATTTATTTGTGGTCGGTGCAACATGTCTTTTTCTTCCACACTTCTCTATTAGTCGTCATCTCAGTAGTCACCCCCTTTCTATCCATATCATAATTCACACAGTCCATCCACCGTTTCTTTGGTCTCCCTCTACTCTTATGGCCATTGACATTCATACTCAATACTTTCCTCACGACATTTTCCCCATTCCTTCATAACACGTGATCTTCATAAAAGTTGTGTGGAAATCGGTTGTCATGGTATCATCACAACTTTTTAGTTATTGTTGCCACTTTCAGACTTCTCCTTATGTACTCATTTCTTATTATATCCAATCGAGTAACACCACACATTCCTCTTAACATTCTCATCTCAGCTGCATGCCTTTCTTTCATCTCTTTTGTGGCCCAACATTCTGACCAATACAAGACAGCAGGTCTGACCATGGTTTTATATATTTTTCCCTTAAGTTTAAGGGGGATGTGGGAGTCGCAGATATGTAGTTCCTGTGACCTGCCGCCATTTCATCCATCCAGTGTTTATTCTGTACTTATCCGTCCGATCTACTTAGACATCGTTTTGCACGAGTGAACCGAGATACCGAAAGTCGGAGCAGACCGGGCGAAGCACACCATCAAGCGCTATGGCTCCAGAACTGGAGAGACCGCCGAAATCGCAGAACATTTATTCGGTTTTGGTTCTACTGATTTTCAAGCCAACATTTTCCAGTTTCTGTTGCCACTTCTCCAATCTGCTCTGGATCTCAGTCACATCTTCATCGACAAGAATAATGTAATCGGCATACACCATCTACTAATCTCACAGTATTTTGGAAAATGATGGACTATATTTTCGGACTATTTACGAAGACAACAACGAGTAATTGTCACAAAAAAGAAATAAACTATTTCACGCTAACTCCCAAAACAAGTTCGTACTAACTTGTTTTTGGAACTAGCTACGACAGGGCGATTTCAACAGTTTTCGTCCTCATTTTTCCAGACAACATTTAAGTGATTTGCAACAAATTGCATACGTTAATATTCAACCGCATTCAAAAACCTTCCACGCACAGTTGCCGAATCGATATGTTTGTAATATCCTGAACAAAGAATTAATTCGTCCCATCACTAATAATTATAACCAGGTGCGGTTCGGACACTAAATACAAAAACGATAAATTGTTCCACCGAACAGCACGTTACAGAATTTTGTTTCAGTGCTGTTAGTGGAAGGTCTCAAGTGCGGTTCGGGCAAGTGCTGTTCAAATCAGTGCTGTTAGTGGAATACCTCGACCAACAACTTGTTAAGAGTCCATGTGGTGGAAATGTAATTAATACCTATCTATTGCTACTAACGCCACGGAAGGGGAATTGATTTTGTGCCTGCATCCAGCCACTACCCCCCCGTACATATCTAGCCTAGCATCAGTTTCAAACAATATCTACATTCGTTGACATGTCCCGGACCAACTGTTCACCTATGCGTTAACGTGTTACGAATAGTGATTAATATTGTGGTTATATCATTTAAGTGATTTGAAAGCTTTTAAACTTTGTTCATTTGGTACAAACATTTTTGTTGTTTTATGATTTCATTCGGAAACTATTTTTCGAATGACTTTAAATAATGTTTCGGCTACAACTTTGATCAGTTTAAATAGTGATTGGTTCACTGGTTTTGAATTTTCATTTTTTGTTTACGAAACATTGTAATGAGTACTGTTATGTAGGTGATAATACCATAGTCTTGGTTTTTCAATTCCATATTTATTTTCTAGTGAAACTAGCTATTTAGTTGACAAGAAATATAAATACATAATTGGTGTTAAGTTTAGTGTGTGATATTTCCCTGTGAGTAAAAATAAATACTTTTCCTATTTTATAAAATATTTTATCGAACTTTCCATTATAATGAAAATTTAACTGTTTCAAGCCGCTATATAAATCCAGGCAATTTCGAAAGATAATTTCTGAATTTCATTAGTCGTAACTTTTATTAATTGTATAGGTCACTTTGGTAGGCAAATGTTTTAGAAAAAGTAACTCACCTAAATAACTGTCTTGTCTTTTTTTTACAGGTAAGTTTTATTTTTACGTGAACATAAAAGTGAGTGTAAGTGATTGTGAGTGCGTTAAGTGAACAAATATTAGTGGAAATTGGTGTTTATTTTAATGGGTAAGTTCAAATAGTTTTTCAGACGATAAACAATGCATGTGTGTAGATAAAAAAATCTTGACAACTTAATTAAACAAAAGTCAATTCTAATTTATACGAATAGTGTTTGCTATTTTCTTCAACCGCGTAGAGGTTCCGACCTCCTCGAAAATTAACCCGAACGTTCTACCGCAACAAAAAGTACCATATGTGTTAATTTCCAAGCTATGAACTATCTTTATACCAAATCCGTTCAGTAATTTTTGCGTGAAAGAATTACAATCATTCATACACCCTCACAAACTTTAACATTTATAATATTAGTACGATTTTTCTTAATTTACTGATACGTGATTATAAAATATCGTTTACCACTGGAACAATGTGTACCCGTAAGGTTTTACGCGACATAAACCGGCCCGTCTCTTATCTCAAAGTTGTCAATTATAAATTCTTCCTTTCTCTTATAAAATATTATTATATTATTGTCATTTCTTTTTAGGGTTCCGTTGCCAAATGGCAAAAAACGGAACCCTTATAGATTCGTCATGTCTGTCTGTCTGTCTGTCTGTCTGTCCGTCCGTATGTCACAGCCACTTTTTTCCGAAACTATAAGAGCTATGCTGTTGAAACTTGGTAAGTAGATGTATTCTGTGAACCGCATTAAGATTTTCACACTAAAATAGAAAAAAAAAACAATAAATTTTGGGGTTCCCCATACATAGAACTGAAACTCAAAAATGTTTTTTTTTTCATCAAACCCATACGTGTGGGGTATCTATGAATAGGTCTTCAAAAATGGTAATGAGGTTTCTATTATCATTTTTTTCTAAACTGAATAGTTTGCGCGAGAGACACTTCCAAAGTGGTAAAATGTGTGTCCCCCCCCCCGTAACTTCTAAAATAAGAGAATGATAAAACTAAAAAAAATATATGATGTACATTACCATGTAAACTACTAACGAAAATTGGTTTGAACGAGATCGAGTGAGTAGTTTTTTTTTAAAACGTCATAAATCGTAAACCGCAATTTACCTTACATTCAATCAACTGAAATATAAAAATTAAAAAAATATATATTTTTAAACCGAGAATACCTACAGATTTGTACGGAACCCTCGGTGCGCGAGTCCGACTCGCACTTGGCCGGTTTTTTTTTTGAGTTTGACGTTTTTGAAAAGCTGGCTACTTACTGAATTAGTGTGAAACAATGATAAATGACTTTATTTTTGCAAGTAGGTTTGTACAAACACTTTTATACGTCAATCGTATTTTTTAAAACTAGATGAGGTCGGCGTTTCCTATCTGACTACTCTGAAAAGAAAGGCCGAAACAAACTACCATAATATACCTAATCAATTAATCAAACAATACGTGTCGTGCTGACGTAAAGAATAGCACCATCCTATTTCTTCCCGTGGATATCGTAATAGGGGTCTAAGGGACTTACTAGAGAATGGGCAGCAGCGTTCTCTATGCATTTTACCACTATACTACGATCACCGACCCGCCTGCCAAGCGTAGCGATTATGACGAACCCCTCAATTTGAGGGGTTCGCCATAATCGCAACGGCAGGCGTATGTCCAGCAGTGGCCGTCTCTCGACTTATTTGATGATGACGATGAATAGTCAAATAAATTGTGTTTTTATTTTTTGTAGCACAAGTTACGAATACTTTCGGAAAATGTTATGATGATGAATGAGAATAACTGTTGTTAAAAAGTGGTTTCGAATTAGCCCATTAGGCTCGCTGTCCCACCGGAGCGGAGAAGAGCGGATAGGAGCGGTGCTGTGCTTATATTAACCAATAGGATCTTTTACATCCTTACGGAGCGGAGCGGTGTTTGAATTCTTTTGGTTAATATTGGCACAGTTCCGCTCCTCTCCGCTCTTTTCCGCTCCAATGGATAGGCAGCTCCAAGGTTGAACCGGCAGAATAGCCCTCGGATTCAAATATTCTGATCTTTATTAGCAGTTTGCAGTTTTATGATTCTAATGATTACAATTCTGTAAAGCCATATTTGTTACGATCGTGAATGAAAATTTAATCAATATACAACCTAAAAGATAGCAATGGTAGTCCAGTGGTGTCAGCCCCGACTTTCAAGTTGTAGGTCGGTTCATCACCACTGCTCTTGAAACGGTGAAGGGGAACATCATAAAAAAGCTATTTTACCGCATCTTCCTTAACCCATTGAAGGACATAAATGAGACACACTATACAGGATTTTTTTTTTAACCAGTGCGCAATTATTATTTTTTTGGTGGTTCAGTATCAGTAATATAACACATTTTAACTGCATTTTCAATACATTTTTTTAAAAAATTATTCGACCTTATATCAGTAAACTGTGGACACCCTACATATTTCGTAATATGATATCAACAATAGGAATAGGTCAGTAACCGCACGGTAGGTACTTCGAACTTCTTAGAATTTTGACCGATTGAACAGCTGGTAGGTACTTGTACATACGCTCGGTCGTTCACTTTCGCCGCCGCGCCTGGCCGCGCGCTTGTTACCGTGAAAACTCGTTACAAAATAAACATCTTTCGTTAACGATAACTTAATTTTTTATACTAAGATATATCAAAATAAAAATTGCATGGTTATTATAACTGGTTTAAGTTTAATTTCTTAAAATTTGCGCACTGGTTAAAACTCATCCTGTATTTTTTATTGTTATTACGTCTGGGGGCGTCTAGTGTCCTCCAAAGTGTTACTCCTTATTTACCTTTGTGGCGATGCTCATCAATAAATCATTGATCGTTTCAAATATGAATGACTTTAAATGGACATCCCTTGGGGCGTGCCGCGCGCCCCGCCGCCTCTGCGCCGCCCCGTCCGACCCCGGCGGGCTGCGCAAGCGTCACTCAATCACCAACCAGCCCTCTGACGTAAACACTGACGTAGCCAAAAAGATCAATATTTTTTCTCGTTATTTTTAATAACAGTGAAGTGCAAATTATGTTGTGAGATGTTTAAAAGTGAATAGTGACAGCAGATATTTATTTAAAAAGTAGTGTTCACTTTTCTTCTAGAAAAATAAATAAAACACATTGAATAAAAATTAGTAAGGTGATTAAAAGTATCGATATATAATAGCGCGGTAGCTGCTCATACTATAGTACTGTGAGTGTTTTTTTACTATTTAATCTTTGATAACGTTGCGATATTTACAACAGCTATGCTAATGAAAATAAAGTTATCATTTAACAAAAACAGCTTGATTATTTGATACTATGATAACTTATGCTGTGCGCTATAAAAGAGTTACTTCTTATTTAACATCACGTCAAATAAGAAGTAACTCTTTTACTAATATCAAAAAGTGCGTATTAAAAACATACGGTCTGCGTGCTTGTAAATATTTAATTTAAAATATAATTTACTCTTTCATGCACAACAAGACAAACTGAGGGCGAATCTCTTAGCATCTGTCGGATCCTAAGAATAAATATAGATTTTTTGCCTAAAAGTACCGACCGTCAGACTTCAATTTTATTCCACCGATAAAAGATATAAACCCTTAATAACCTTTGGTCTTTGGTTAAATAAACCCTTAATAACATAAAGCCAAGCAATTTATCAAGCAATGCATAGCAATTCTTTTTACATTTGGCAATCAATATGTTGTTTTGTTTGTCATCCAATATGTTTTATAGGAGTATTACCCTTAAAATAAAATATTAGTGTTTGTCAAAATATGTATTTGAGGTCGTGTATTTGTGTAAATTATCACATTAATAATGCTTTGGAATCTAAAACAATCCTGCACCCTAATTGTGAAACGCACTATAATTCAGAATCTGAATCGTATTGTAGATTATTTGTAATCCATTGCATCATTTTTTTGAATAAATTGTCGGCTCAACAACGTAAATAACGCAATGAATGTTGTTTAACTATGAAAATGAAACCGATTACTACTGATAGCAAGTTACGCAATTACCCCTCTGTTGCTCCACTTCTTTTTACTAGCTAAGTCTCAAGGAAGTCGCGGGCGTTTTTGTTTTGGTCTTAAATAGTTTTGACATACAAAAAGCGTTAATTCTTAAAAAAACCCCAATTGATACAAATGTCTTTTGATTTCATCCTGCATTTATTCCATCGATATACCAGTACAAAAAATCTAGCACATGTTCTATAGTTATCCAAGCTTACGGTAAAACTCGAACTGTCTCGAAGTAACAAAGACGTTCAATCTACCCTTTTGTTTTGTAAATAACACAAGGTTGAATGTTTTACCTACTTTACAGGAACCGACCTTGACACGAAGGGGCCTGACCTTTATCGGGGTCACAGTTACCAAAATAACTTTTCTTGTAGCCTTTTGAAGGACTCAACATTTTCTTTGTAGGATAATATCAAATTCTTTTAAGGCAAATAGCGATTGTGTTTGCCATAAAAGACTGATGTTTTTAAACTGGCTTATTGTGATATTTTTAACCGAGTTCAAAAAAAGGAAGATTGGTTTTTTGTATATTTCTTACGGCCGCGATTACGAGTTGTAAGTTCAGCTAACAGGTAGCTTACAGCTAATTAGTTTATAATGTTCCCACTACTGGGAAACAGGCCTCCTCTCTGTGAGAGGGAGTGGACTATAATCTACCACGCGGGGCCAGTGCGAAGTCCGTTTTACGTTGTCTAAATTAATTCATCGCCACTGTCCTCAAAACGGTGAGGGAAAACTTCGTGAGGATACCGTCATGTTCTTAAAAACAAAATAATCGAAGACATGTGACACTCACCAACTCGCACTGAACTTGCGTGGTGGATTCTCTCTTATACAGATAGTTCAATCCACGTTGACGCGCCCCTCTGCGCCCTTTTTTTTTTTTTTTTTTTTTTTTTTTTTTTTTTTTTTTTTTCAGGATGGGAAATCATCAAATGACTTTTCCCGCTCTGGGCGGAGCGGGAGGGCGTGTCAGACTTTTACTGACTAAAACCCACCCGTGTTCCATCAGTTGCCCATGTGCCAGGGTCACGGTATCTCTTTCGAACAATCACGCGACCCTGGCAGGCATCGGTCCTAGTAGACCCCTACACTGCTGCTGACATCTCTTTGAGGCGCGCGTGGAACACTGCGCGCCGTCGACCCGAGCTTGGTCCTTACCGGGCGGCGAGCTACCCATTGCTCGCCACCCGCAAGCTCGCGCCTACGGTGGCCGGGAGTCCGCAATCGACTCCCGACGCCCGGGGCGTCTCCTCCTGTCTGCGCCCCTTTCCTTTGTTTTTAACCGCTCTCAGTACAATTTTCAAAGAGTGGGGCGCGTCTTTATGGATTGAACTATATATAGAGAGGAGACCTGTGGGCCTGCAGGCTATTTTGTCTAATTAAGTTATTACTAACTTTTATTTATAAACTGCTAGCGTAATATTTTATAAATAGCTTCGAATGTCTTCTGCTTCATACTACAGTTTTGATGTATTTATAAAACTTACAGATTTCTTAAGGAACCTATGGAAGTTTAGTAGGATTTATTCCGGAAAGTGTAACCATAAGTATATTATCTACACTAATATTATAAAGCTGAAGAGCTTGTTTGTTTGTTTGGTTGAACGCGCTAATCTCAGGAACTAATGTTCCGAATTGAATAATACTGTTTGTGTTGGGTAGCCTATTTATTGAGGAAGGTTATATAATATCACGCTTTGATCAAAAGGAGCAGAGCAGCAACGAAAAATGATCGAAATTTCATCTTAATCAATGTAGCCGATTTTGCGTTAATTGAGTACCATACATCTAAAAAGTTAAACATCCTAAAATCTTAACATATGAAATAAAATAAAAAGTCATATTTTGTTGTATTATACGCTTAGTTTGTGAACTTCGCAACGGATTTTAATGTGGTTTTCATTGATAGACAGAGTGGTTCAACAGGAAGGTTTATGTGTAACACGGGCAAAGTGCTGGCAAACGCTAGTTTATAATAGTAGTACCTAGAATACGCAGTGCCATTTTCTTTTTTATTGTTTTTGTTTAAAGATTTTGTTTCTTACCACTAGTTGATGCTTGGTGCATCAAATAGAAGCTGCGGTAGGTCGCGATGTCAAATAGGCTATCAAGAACATGCGGGTATCATTGAGAAGGTCGACATGTATAACTTTTGAGGAAACTTGATATTTCCGAGCCGCTGCGATAGTTGAGGGCCTGCATTAAGTTATGTTATGATAACTTATGAATTTATGATCCATGAGAGTTAAGGGGCACAACTATTGTGACAGCCTAAAAAAGGCGATTTTTGGGAATTAAAATAAAAAAAAAACTCCTGTTTGAATTGTTTTAAAATTTTAAGGGTATATTAACCAGTCAATTACCGTAATTACAGACATAATTAAAAAACGATTGTGTCTATACTAAATGTGGTATCTCAGGGACTTAGAGGTTAATACATATTTTAAGAATATACAGTAAAATTTTTGAAGAAAAAGAATAAATATTTTCCGAGTTAGATCTCCAACGGCGCTAAAAAAAGGTCCTCCACTGCTGCAGTGATTCCGGCCTTGTCCATGAATGAAACCTAAAAAAAAACTCGTTTAACTAGAAGATATTGTCCGTACAATGACCCTTGTTCGAAAAAATATATCAAAAATTTACAAAATGGCGGCGTTTTAAAAAAATAGTCGATTTTAACCCAAAATTTTGGTCGTTTTTGGTCTGCCAAAATTCGATTTTTGATCAGATCACCGAACATATACATGTAGGATGTATAAGGATGGAGGATGTATAGTATACCTACCAATATTATATATGTAAACGTTTATACATTTGGATGTTTATTACTCATTATATCGCAAAACGGCTAAACATATTTAGGTGAATTTTGGATTTGATAATCTGGATTGAGGCGTTTCCAAACATAGATCACCATAAACCCTTAGTTTTTTGTCGCAAAGTTAGGCGTATTGGTGAATATTAGAAGCCAGAAAAAATCTATACCTATTGTCAAATGTTCAAGGCATAGACTTATTCACAAATATTAAACACTAGCTGTGCCCGCGGCTTCACCCGCGTGAGGTTCGGAAATTATCACACGGAGACGTACTACCCAGACAAAATATATATTACTATAGCCTATGTTACTCCTTATAATATCAGCTATCTGCCAGTGCATTTCCCGTCCAAATCACTCCAGCCGTTTCAAAGATTAGGCGGAACAAACAACCAGAGAGACAAAAAATATTGTTTTTTTTTTATGTAAGTACCATATATACTTTTATATGCATTTATGGAAAAGCTGTTAGTTTGAAATTACCAAACAGACAGCACAATTTTATTTATTTGTATAGATTAGCTTCCGCCGGGTAAGTAATAGATGATATAACAACAAAATCTCTAATATTAACAACATATAATAACGGAACCTATAATTTTATTTAATATAGCGATTAGTTATTATAATGAACAATTGATATAATTTTAAAATAACTAATTTTTATAGGCATAACATACATTAAATATAGCAGCTTTTGACATAACATACATTAAATATAAAATCGTTTGACATACCACTCAAAACATATCTTATACCTTTAAACGAGCAATTCTTCTATATATGTATATATATAATCTGAATCTCGGAAACGGCTCCAACGATTTTCATGAAATTTAGTATACATAGGTTTCGGGGGCGATAAACCGATCCAGCTAGGATTCGTTTTTAGAAAATGTCGTTTTATACGTGTTTTCAATAATCAACTTTATCGATTATAAACTTAAACATAAGGGAACTTTGCTCAATATTAAATATTTTTTTTTTTTGGTAAATTGTGTTTTTTACAAATTATATTTAATTACGAACTACATTTTGTTATTTTTCTTCCAATTAAACAATAAGTTTATGTTTAAGTTTATAATCGATAAAGTTGTTACCTTGATGCCCGCATCCAGGTACTAAAACTTAATTGGTCTAAGATGTGGCCAAGTTTCCGTGCCGCTGAGTGTATGATGAAAACGCCTACTAACTAGTAACTGATTACCACCTGCGCTAAGATACGTCGACGGAGCCCCGCTCAGCGGGGAGGAACCCTGGGTGGTTTAAAAAAAAACGGGGTACTCTGAGTCGGGGTGTTAATCATAATGACGTGTTTTATATATATTAAACGTTAGACCTAATGATTTTTGATTAAATAAACAATATACATATTAAACGTTAGACCAAATGATTTTCGATTACATAAACGTTATATCAAACAATGTTATACTAATTAAGTTTTAGAATAAATAAATGTTATATGTAGAGAAATTATATCAACAGTAGTGAAATTATATTACGTTGATTATATTTTATGAACGATAATAAAATGAAATTAGAACAAATGAGTTTATACGTTATGAGACGCACCCGCTTCCGCCTGCGACTTTGTTCGCGTGAAATTTTGGCCCTTGACCGTCGCGACTTATCCCATCACCCGCCCGCGCTATTTGTTCGTTTACAATTAGCGTAGTTTCCGATTTTTTTTTTCATTTTGCTCGGCTCCGAAGGGTCGTGGCGTAATGTAAAATAGCCTATAATCTCAAGAATTGGACTATCAAATAAGTACAAATTATTGTTTTCAAATCAGACTGGTCGTTTCAGAGATTATCTGTTACAGACAAATTTACAAACCAACAAATTTTATTTCTTTACAATATAAAATGAAAAATAAAAGATTAGTATGATAAAACAATCGTAGCAATAGCCAAAAAATATTTTTCGCTGACTCAATTCAACGAAACTTTCATATTTTACGTAATAATAAACAAAGGGAATTAAATCAATTTAAGAGAAACGTAAAAAAATATTCCCATGATCCGTGCATTAATTTAGACTTAAATAAAACTACAAAATTACCTCTATTTCGATGGTCATTCGATTCAACTAAAACCAAAACACATTGCTGCTTTGATTACGTTTTGTGGTGATGCGGTTATCAAATATCTATTTGCTATCACTCTGCATACTGCGACTATTGTGTGCAACAAAACCAAAATGAGTTTCATCCTTATCATTATCTTTATGCGCTGGTCTAAATTTATTTGCGGCCGCCACCATTTCTCTTTTTTTTACTTGCTCCTCTAATTAGTTGTCATGGTATGGTATCGTGATACGGAGGAATGAGGAAAATGTCGTGAGGAAAGTATCGAGTATGAATGTCGATGGCTATAAGAGTAGAGGGAGACCAATGAAATGATGGATGGACTGTGTGACTTATGATATGGATAGAAAGGGACTTCTGAGATGAAGACTAATAGAGAAGTGTGGAAGAAAAATACATGTTTCGCCGACCCCAAATAAATTGGGATAAGGGCTGAAGGATGATGATGATGACTTGTCTAATTAATTGTCATTTTGATATTCACCCCCTTTGTAGCCATATCATCTGTCACACAGTCCATCCATGGTTTCTTTGGTCTTCCTCTACTCTTACTGCGATTCACATTCATCTCAAACATTCCTCGTTCTTCCTCATTACTGAAGAATGTCCGTAACCTTCCGCCATGTAGACGAACGCGACGCTCTATCTAAGTGACAATATTTATTTTGTATTTGGTATGTAGGCTGTCTACTGTGGAATACACGCGTTGCAAATCGTTGCAATGCGGGAGAGAAACAGCAGGTATAGGTAATAACAAAGCGGAACTATCAAGTTCCACTTTGTTGTTTACTGTATCTCGACCTTGATGTTCCTTTCCTATTATTATTTTAATTTAAAATACAACTTATGTAGCATTCAAGTTAAAAGGAGATGGAATGTAACATTAAAATTTTAAAGGACTATCGTGAAGAACAGCTAATAACTAATTAATTAATAAAAATAACATAATAAACCTAATTTAACTAAAACTATTCACAAATTAAAATGGAAAAATTCATCCGCATCGCTGACGACTGGTAATGTTCCCAAGAGACTGACGGCATTACCACGTTATATGGCTTGGTAAAAGTCAGCCGTTTCGAGATTGCTCTATTATTGCTGCTTATATTTCTCTTACTTAACCTAATCAAACCATAACTCACACATAAGTTTTGATCAATTACGTGTCATTAAAATTACAACAGACTTTTACGTTAGAATTTAATTGTCTAGTGTCCGTGAACAGTAACACTACTTTGGCATTAGCATTTCATTACCAAATAGAGTCCTTTGGCCCTGTAGAATTAAATTAATAATATCATCATCATCATCATCAATATGGACATCCTACTGGACATAGATAGGCCCCCCCCAAATCGGGGTGTTTGTCATAATCGCCACGCTTGGCAGGCGGGGTGGGCGATCGCAGTATTGTTTAAAAAATGTATAGAGAGCGCTGTTAATCTTTCTCTAGTATTCCCTTATTCGCATTTTACGATACCCTCGAGAAGAAATAGGATGGTGCTATTCATTTAGTCCGGAATCACACGGACTCAATAGTACGAGAAGCTCAATTAGTAGGATTCAAAGTCTAATGATACTTAAACAAGCAAAAGGCTGGCAGCGTTGCGCTGCAAAAAGATGAGTGGGATGATACGGTATACAATAAGAAAATATTAAAACGGGAATGGAAAATGTTGTGTCGTGTGTTTACGAGTTTTACGGAACGGAAGCAACTACAAGTTAGATAAAAAGAAAACTTTATCGTATCGTTTAAATCCTGGAAAATATATGAAATGGATATCAGCTACTCTTTGAAGCTTTACCGATTTTTATAAAAAAGCATATTGCAGATTTTATGTAAGTACCTGAATAGTTTTGACTATTTAATACATAGCGTTATTACAGTTTTCGCAATAAAACGAGTTGGGTTACGGTACAAACAATTTCTAAAAGTTTCGATTCCTCGCTGTTGGATATTGTAAAAGCAATTATTTTGCAACGAAACTTAGAACGTTCAGTTATATAATATATAAGTGTACGCAGGAAGGGAAAGTTATGGAAAAACTGAAACCATGAGTTCAGCACATGATATATTAAAAACGCTGTATTGCACCTTTTCATGAATATTTCTGAAACGATGAAGGAAAACGTCGTGAGGAATCGGCATGTCCTAGAACCAAAAATTCTCAGATATCTGACATCTAATAATGGGTAATACAGTTTTTTTTTTTTTTTTGTAACAACAAAGAGGTTTTATGCCACCGAAAATCTATTTACATTTTTGAAATAAATAAATGTGTCCCTAATTAAGACGAAAAAACATTTATTATTATCAAATTATTTATAATTCACAATAATTTCTTATAAAATATTTGCATTTTATCACAAAAATTATCATTTTGAAGTAGGCTGTATGGCTGTAATCAATCAACTTACATTTGGCGCGTGCAAAAAAAAAAAATTGCGCGCCATTTCCCAATTTTCCCCTAATTTTCATATTTTGTTTGTATCGCATTTGTTGCTGTTATTTGTTTTTTCCTCGCAAGTGTGTTGAAAAACGTCGTATGATACACGTGTGTATTGATGATTACCGTCCTCGGCTCTCTTAAGACCCTCACCTGACGGCTCGGGTCTCAATGGCGCCTCAGCGGTAATCACCAACATTACACACTTGTACCATAATGTACTATTAATACATGCATTTTATAGGAGAGAAAAGTGAATTTCGAAGATTTGTAGGTAATGATATTAAACAAACGTTACGAGATAAATCAAAAGAATGTATTACATAATTGTACACCTAACAAGGTTTAGGTTTATTTCGATTATGTCTATTTCTTAAGGAACAACAGTAAACATTTTTAACATTTACATTTAAAAAAAAAGGTTGTACACGTTGCTTTTTTAAAAAACACAGTATTAGTCCTTCTTCAATTAAATATGTTAGATATATTGTGCATTTAATATAAATCAGAACTGTCTTACTCAGTATATCATTAAAATGAATATCTCAGAATTTATCACAGATTTAAAATTATTAAACGCCCCCTGGAACCCAAAAAATCACACGGTCAACATTCAATGCTGCAGGTTTAGATTTAAGCATTGGGTGTTTTTACATGGACAACTATATGTAGCCCTTTCGTGTGTAACATATAAACAAAACAGTTTGTGCTGTGTAAAACAACTACATACTCTAATTTATTTATTATTAGCCATTAATGTTCCACTTCGGTAAAGGCCTCCCTTCTCTGTTTCCACGTCTCTCTGTTCAGACTGCCAAGGACTAATCTTTATTAAAAGAGGCCAGCTTACACCGCCATCTCCGTCAGGACCTGCCGCGATGTCACCATTCAGCGGGGCCCATTGGGTCGTAAGTTTGGCCCACTGATCGTCTAACATACAGAAGATATGTCCAGCCCAATTTCATATAAGCGTAGCAGCTTTCCGAATGACATCAGTTATTTAAATAAAGGAACGGGTTGTTGTATTCTTAACCGGGTACCCAGAATACTCCGTTCCATAGCTCTCTGACAAACTTCGAGCGCGGAATTGTCAAAGACCGGGTTTGAGAACCATGCGTGAGGATACGAAGAATACACACGTCGATGAGTGTCGTCGCTCATTAAATCTTTCATGGCCCAATAGCTGTATTCATACGAACTCCGTCATATACACTTTAGGTACTATGTAGTTTCATATAATGCATTACTAGCGGCTCATTAAATCTTTCATGGCCCAATAGCTGTATTCATACGAACTCCGCCATATACACTTTAGGTACTATGTAGTTACATATAATGCATTACTAGCGACCCTAGTACCTAAAGTGTATGTGACGGAGCTCGTATAAATACAGCTATTGGGCCATGAAAGATTTAATGAACGACGATCTTCCTCTATCCCTAATATAACTAACTAGTTAGTCATTTAATTTAGTGCCTAGTATAAATAGTCCGTTGTGAAATAATTATATACGTAATCTAACCTCTTAAACTAGCTAATCTCCTATTACAAAAATGTAATTTTAACAGGAGGTGGCGTTAAATGAATTTTCGATAGAAAACAATAACCAAGCCGTTAATACTGAAATTAATTTTCGCTTATTTGTCAAGTTGTTAAAGTTTCCTATTAATGTGCTCTGGTCACGCTTATTGGCTTAATTTTTAATTGTTTTAACACGTCAACACGATTGTTATCGGCTCTCTGGCGGCATTACACGGCAGATCTTGTAAAGCAGCGTAAGTCAGATTTGTAAAACGTTACTTGATACATATTTTGATATTTTTTGAATAATTTCGCCTTGTTTAAATAATATGTTATTTATTAGGTCTACTGACATAGAAACTTACCTTAAATTTTTCGAAAATAAGAAGCAATGTATAAGCAAAATCCTTCAGAACGACTCAGATTCTGATTGATAGTGTGTTACGTAATTATAGCTCTGTTCATAATGCATCAATCAATCAATCAACTCAGCCTATCGCAGCCCAGCGCTGGACAGATGTCTTAATTTATTAATTTTAAAGTTTCTCGTAGTTTTGTGTACGTTTACGTAGTTGTATGTAGGTACCTTCAGCTTGTACCTGGTTTTATTATGGTCGGTTATCATTTTAATATTTAAAAAAAAATAGTTTTTGTATACGACTCTTTTACTTCAGTTCTATATTCCTACTTATTATTATTTAACACCCTTCGTTTTTTTCTTTTTTTTTTTCTAACAATAAGATAAGATCTACTGATCTGTCTTGCTTTAATTCGTCAATATTTTGTTGAACAGTATTTAATAACTAAATGGGTGGCTTTCCTAACTTCCTTCCTTCTTGAGAAGAAACGCCCAAACAAACTCAATATAATGATTGGACCTCCAGGTCCAATCATTATATTATCAGAATTTTTATGTGAGTCTAATATGCAGAACCTTTTGAAGAGACAGTCATTGCAGTTTTGGGCTTACCTGTCCCAACAAACGGCATACTTGCATGAGTCATCCCTATTTTACGGAGCTCAATAAATCGTATCAGGTCTTAACTGTCTCAATCTACACTTATTCTAAGGAAACCTAGGTATGGGTTGTCAGTTTGTGAGTTTGTTTGTAGGAAATAATCTCTAGAAGTATTAGCCGGTTTTGAAAAAATATTTTTGCATTTGATAGCCCTATTGTTGAGGAAGGTTATAGGATATTAACATCACGCTACAACCCTTAGGAGCCGAACAAAATGAAAAAAAAGTAGGATGGAACGTTAAGTGTGAACTAAGAATAGCGTGGTTGGGCGATGGAATATGACGCGACGTGACGGGTTGGGGCCAATATTTCACACAGACAAAGTCGCGGGCAGTTGCTAATAAAATCATAAAGTAATTTAGTTCTTAAAGCCTCTTGTAGTTAAAGACGTCTCGGCGGACAATGGCCGGTAGTTGCGAGTGCTTGAACTGCTAGATTTTGTGTTCGTTTCGTAGAAAAAAAAAGAGAAAAGGAAATTTTGATTAATATATGTATTTAAAATTTATTAAAAGACAGTAAGTTTTATCTTTTGGTATACGTTTTACATGGTTTAATGATGGAATCTCTCAAAGTACCTACGCGTTTTAAATAGCGATCTTTATGTTTTTTTTTTTATCAAACCAATTATTTTAATTCACGATTTTATCTTTACACAGCCCTTGACATTGTGTTCAATTTTATTTAAAAAAAAATAGTTTTTACGGAAACTTGTCATATTGCTAGATTTTAAAAAGTCAAAAATTACTGCAACGTCGCCTTAAGGTTTCTATCTACGTTTACCACATTAAAATACATAGCATTTTTAATATTGCGGATTAATAAACTCATATCGTACATGTTTGTTATTACAACAGCTGCATAAAGTCAAGCTAAAAAAAAAATGGTCCGCAAATTCTCCTCGCTATTTAAGTATTCCCAAACATTCACAAAACGTATTAGTGATTTTTTGTGCCATCTCAATTTGAAAAGCAAGAAGCTACCGACTTTCCGATGTTATTATTGGTTTCGCTTTTGTTGTTAACCCTCCGGCACACCAGGCCTTTTGGGCCCGGGCATAGTCCCGGCTCATCCGTGCCTTTGTCCCGACACTTACCGGGATTATCCGAACGTAATTACCTGTTTTGCGAGTCCATAATTACGTTTGCAAAAAGTATGCAATCCCAGCTTCTGAGTGACCGACAGACAAAGAGTGCGAAGTTCTGCTACTGTGACCCGGGATCCGAGTCTCAGCAGCCTTATGTTTGTCGCAAACACAATGTTTATTGTTTGATTTCGGAGAAAATGTTTTGTCTCCTTTGAGAAACTTCTGTATACTTATTGTGTGTGACTTAATCTTTACTATTTTTAAGCAAATCTACTGTAAATATTTTTTATGGACTTCCCTTTTATTGTTATCTGCCTAATACTTAAATCAAAAAATGAAAATCAAATCTGCAATGCCATTTTATAGTCTAAACAAAGCAACTGCAACTTTTAACCATTCAGCTGGGTAATTACGTAAACCTCTCACAGTAGGATGGCGTTCATTTTGACAGCCCAGCAATACTCTTTGCGTTATTTAACGTTGTTGAGCCGACAACTGTTCGAACATATCATGCAATGGTTTAGCCACAACTTTCAAATTGCTTCATATTCTAAATAATAGTATGTTACGCAATTAGGATTAAGTAACTACACCAGTACAAGAATGAAAGCAACTAGTTTCTGTCTCAAAAACACAATAATCGAAATGCAAATACAATTTTAGTTCACACGAACTCACTTTGTGATATAATTGTAAGTGTACTGAATAAAACGGCAGTACTTGATGGCTTTCAATACCAATGGCCGTTTATAACAAGTGGCCATAGAAACAATGGGAATAATGAACAAAAATACAAGTAGCTCTCGGCTTTGTGGCCGAAAGATGTCAGCCACAAAGCTAACATACAATGGAACTTTATTTTCTTACATTTGTTGCTATTCTTGATTGATTCTTTTCTTCGTATTGGGTTTTGAGTGCTCTTGAAAACCGCGAGCGAAAGATTTGCACTTGAGAGTTACCTCGCACGACGGGTCCTGTGTGAAAATTGTTCCTGGTGACTGCTAAAGTTGTATTTAAAGTTTGCTTATCTATTTCAGGTACAATGATGAAATAGCAGGAGAATGATGCACTCGGTTACGGCTTCGTCAAGTAAGTATAATTTTTATTTGATATTCAAGAAAATAATCCGTATTCAGTATGGCCCAACATTGGGCACACAACTTTTACTAACTTGGTATTCACGGGGACGTAATAATATCGTGGCGGAATGTTTTCGTGCACTGTATCTTCAACCACACTAATAATAATAATAATAATAATAAATAAAATTTTATTGACATAAAACATTGTTACATTTATATATTAAAGCCCTGACTCCTGAGCTAGGTTGTAACCTGTGTTACAGGAATCAGTGTCTTCTCCCATTTTTGTTACATTAACATTTATGTAATAAAATTTAAACAATCATGAAGTCATGCAATCATCGAAGCACTTGTGTGTGTGTGTGAGTGAATGTGGGAATGAGTGTCTGTGCGTGTGTACGGTGTGCGTGGTGTGCGTGATGTGCGTGTGTGGGGTGTGCGTGTGTGGGGTGTGTGTGTGTATCAGGGGTATGTATATAATGAATGTAGTAAGGGGGACCTAGTTGTGTTAGTGTTTATATTAATAGGTTTTCTGTTTGTGCGTAATCTAAAGTTTGTAGCCAAGTTTTGATTTTATTTTTCGTTTCACATTTAGAAAGTGAGTTAATTAGCAGGGCTCTGTTAATTTTATTATAAATATGCGTACCTAGAAAAAAATGTTGTCGCCTAGCTGAAGCAGATTTACATTTTATATGTTTACAGACATTAGGGATGGTGCGTTTACTTTTGTTTTTGTTGTTTACAGGTGTTATTTTATGTTGTTTCAATGTGAGATTGAGAAGATATAACTGTCTCACTGTGAGCACTTTACAGTTTTGGTATAAGGTTACAGTCGGAAACCGATACGGTTTAAAGGTCATGACTTTGAGCAGTGATCTTTGAGCTCTTTCAAGGTGAAGCATAATAGTTTTACAGGCACCTCCCCACACCGTGATACAATATCCCACTATTGACTGGGCTAGAGAAAAATAAACAGTGCGAAGAAGATTCCAATCGGCCACATGTCGAAGTTTTCTAAACGCCCAAATAAGTTTCCTAACACGAGAGGTGGTTAGCTCGATATGAGGACGCCAACTTAGTCTTTCGTCCAGAAGTACACCTAGGTATTTTATATTTGCTTTCTGGGAAATTGTAAGACATGAGCACTGACTATTGTTGTCGGGAAATTTGCAAGAGTGAGCTTTGAGACTTGATGACATAGGTTTGGTTTTAGCAAATGTGAACTGCAGGTATGAGGTCTTAGCGATGTTAAGGGTAAGTAAGTTATCTTCCAGCCATTGACTGACTTTACGTAGTCCCAGCTCAGCCATGTGTCGTACCTCCTCCCAAGTCTCTCCATGAAATATGAGCGCGGTATCGTCGGCATAGCTGAATATTTTACCTTTAGAAAGAGATTGCTGGCATAGATCATTCACATATATCAGGAAGAGACTCGGAGAAAGGCAGCTGCCTTGTGGGACACCACAAGTGACGTTGGCTTCCTCACTAACTAGTCCACCTATCTTAACTTTTTGTGTCCGATCACACAAAAAATCGGTGAATATACTGAGAGCTTCTCCTCGTATCCCAATATGGTCTAACTTGTTCACAAGGGTGGAAATACAGACCGTGTCAAAGGCTTTCGCAAGGTCCAAAAAAACACCTATGCATTTCAGTTTAGCATCAACTTTCTTGGCAACGTGATCCACGAGTTGACTTACTGCATCTTCGGTGCTTTTTCCAGACCTAAAGCCAAACTGAGCATCAGATAGAGTTTTGTTTCGTTCTAAAAAACTAAGGAGTCTAGTGTTCAGCAGCTTTTCTAATATTTTTGAAAGAGCCGGTAAAACCGAGATGGGTCTGTAATTTTTGACATCCTCCTGGCTCCCACCCTTGTGAACCGGCGTGATTAGAGATTTTTTAAAGACTCGGGGGAAAACTCCCTGTTCAAAACATATCTCAATGAGTTTTGTGATCGGAGGTATTAAGATACCTTTGCCTGTTCTAAGTAGCTTTTCTGAGATAAAGTCCCACCCCGTGGCACAGTCAGTTTTTAGGGTTTTAATTATAGAATCAATTTCAGCTTCATCAGGGGGGAGTAGAACAATAGAATTAGGTACCGGTGGTGAATTAAATTCATATAATCCAGGTTGGGACCTTCGGTTTTGACTGATTGTATCTACAAGTTGTTTACCTATATTAGAAAAATAATGATTAATGTTCTCAATTTCTTTCGGCACATCTTTTGTTTCTGTTAATAATAATTTATCTGCTGATGGTTTTTGCCCAGCTTGGTTAGTGATTGATTTTAGTATGCTCCATGTTTCTTTGGTATTTCGTGATGATTTTAAAGCAGATTTTTCGTAATTAATTTTTAACTTTCTAAGTAAAGAGTTGCAGTAATTACGGTATCGCTTATATGATATCTCTACAACTGCATTTTTTGCGTCTTTTAAAAACTTTCTATGCAGCTTGTCCCTATGTCTAATGCACCGCAGGAGACCAGGGGTTAGCCATGGTTTGAGGATTAATTTACGGTTTGGCACATTAACTACTTTTGAGTGTAGTGAAACCGCAGACATCAAACACTGCATAGCGCTTAGAGTTGAAAATCGCACAATGTGTTTTTCGACGCACTCTGTTGTATTTTCAATGCTGGCCTCAACACCGATAGTTAAAAATTCAGTGCGTGATACAAACCCGCTACGTCGATTACTGCTCATTATAATCATGTTTTTAACACGTCACACCTTACTTTTTCTATTAACCATGATAGTCCATGGTTAAAATCAGCAAAAGTCAAAAAAATCACTTAGTGTTATTTCAAATTAAATAGATTGTTCATTCTATTAATACATATTATAAATATCATATTTATTACATTATATACAGCCTGTTTATATAATTTATTTCCTTACTTTTATTTCGACTTCATACTTTCTGCAAAGTGTGTAAGAGTAAATGTAAACAAAAGTTATACTGACGCAGTGGTTTTTGTGCTCTCTATGGGACACTTAATATAGCTTAAAGAGTAATAAACATGGCCGCCAGGCAGCAGCGATCTGTTCAGATTTGGTATCTGTCAAAGGCCTGAATGGAACAATAAGTGTCGGACACATAGTCCGACATGGCACTAACACCATTCTGGAATAGGTTCAGTTTTCACCGTGTTAAGAGTCAATGACGCTGCCTACCCCTCATGAAACAAATATCGTGGACATTAGTAATACACCATTTTATTACCATCAGCAACCCTTATGCACATTGCCCATCCATCGTTAATTAGCACTGAACGAGATGACGTGTCCGGGCCAATTTGTCCCATCCGCGGTATTCCCACGAGGTGCGTGAGCGCATCTGCCGGTTTCACTCCCCCCGCGAACTGACCGAGTACTTACTGATAACGTTTATTGTCATGTTTGGGAATTAGACTTATATTTAGACGAGGATTGTTTATTGAATCCTGGTTATTAATAACTTTGTAAGTGAAAAAAAAAATGCTTAGCTACAGTTTTTTTACCGGATTCAAAAAAAGGTAAAAGTTTTGAATTCGTTTTTTTTTTATTTTTGTAATGTTTGCTACCTCAGAACTCCGTCACTTTTAATTAAATGTTTCTTTGCTCAGTTTTGGGTTACAGAGGTTTTAGGATTTTCCTTGGATATTTAAATAAATAATAACAGACTAACACCTAAAAAGTTAATATAGTTAACGAAAAAAAAAACCAATTTGATTATTAACCGTCAACAATTTCGCGGTTCTTATGTTAAACAGCTGTAAACGTCAGTTAACACATTGATCCTTCTAACAAAATAATAGAATGATTACCATATAGCTTCCGTTTCAAACCATGATCACGTATCACATCCACAAATAGGGCTCGCATTACTCTCAACAGTCCCACCAAAATTGATGTGGGAACTCAATTGCTACATATTTCAAATAAATTGTAATTTAAATAGCATCCTTGATTAACAATCGTGCGTTTGTTTTGCCCCTTAGCTATCAGAGTCACGCCATGTGAGCGGCCGGTCCATTTGACACAGGTGCGCGTTCGCAGGGTTGATATAAATCGCCATGAATTATTCGGAAGCGATAGGCCTAATCATGAGAAAACAAAACAGTAATTAAAAGTAATTTTGCGGTTTGAACAAAATGGTTTGGTTATTCCTGTGAATCGACAAATAAGCCGAATTGGCAAATTAATTGAATTTGGCGTGAATTCCTCATTGATCGGAAGTGTTTTGTTGATTGGGTTTATTTATTTATTTACTTAAATGTTTACCCACGGCACATACTTAAACATACAAATAGTAAATCATAGGGTTATCATCTGCTTAGCTTTTTCCCATCTATGTTGGGGCCGGTCAGTCTAACTGGATGCAGCAGTAATTTACAAGGAGCGCCTGCCTATCTCTAAATCCTACGATAATATGTTAATATATATGTCAATTGCAGGTAAACACAACATTGACAACAAAGACGCCAGATTATTCCTAATTTGCGAACTTAAGTCTTAGATGTACAGAAAAAAATAACGAAAAAAAAAAATAAGATTTGATTATTTTGAATGATTAATCAGAGATTTCGACTACGTTTCATTGTAGGGAAGCCAAGGTTCTTGATTTAAACTTCACCTTAGGGTTATTATACTATTTATCTTCTAGGGGTTCGTACTTTTAAAATAAATTAAGGTTGTCACACACCTTAATGAGTTGAGACCTATTTTGGGGGGGGGGGGGGGGGGGGTTCAAATTCACTTAGTATTTTTGAGGATTCTCATTCACTTCCAAGGACGTAAGGTGTTGCTGAATGACACGCACATAAATAAACAAACGTATGTATGCTGCAAAGAATTCACTCATTGAATGGATAGAACGACATTCATTCATTTTGGAATTAATTGGACGCCCATTTACAGGTCGAAAACCAACCGAATTCCGATAAAATAAATATTGGAAGTTTATTATAAAGTTCCTCAACAGCGTTCACGTGTTTGAGAATCACAAATAAATCGAAATGCGACGAAAAAAAAAACAAAGCCGAATACCTTCATCCCACGGCTTTTATTACGGAGTTGTCTTTGTATGAGAACCTATAATTATCTATCTGGACCGTTTTATTCCCTCTCTCGTTGTGCATTGTTTAGCCCGTTTTTACCGAGCACTCGACACCGCGTTTCCTGTATCGCAAGTGTATTCACGTTATGAATAAGAGAATGTCTTGTTCAGTTTGCCTTTATGCCTTTTCGACTGGTCGCTTTTGGGCGGCGAACAGTAATGGCGTCTTATCTTCGCGGTCGTGGGATCAGACAGTGTTTGTGTTGAGTTTAGGGTACCGTAGTGAAGAATTATGTTTGAATAATTCCGTTGTTTGTTTTGAAGTTGTCCTTGAACTTGTCTTAGTAATCGTTCGATTTTTAATAATTTTATCTGCACCTAAATAGCGCTACATAGTATCTGAATTATTTTCAAGGATATTGTTTCAAATTTTTCTCAGTGACTACGTAAATAACGCAATGAATGTTGTTGAGCACGAAATGAAAGCCATTCCTACGGTTAGTGTGTTACACAATAATCCCGCAGCCTGACCATCCAGCATAAACTTAATATTCACAGATAACACAGTATATTTGAAAAAAAAAAACCACGCCGTCAAAAAAAAAAACAGTAATAAAAGAAAAAAAAAGAAAATTTTGGAAGTCGGTGTCTTTGGTTTTGTATTTTCGTTTCTTTGCCCCCGACTTCCGAAGTTAAAGTAATTTTTTCATTTTCTGTGTTTTGTTTTTAGAAGTCGGTTGTTCTTATTAAAAAAAAAACACTTTTATTTTTCACCTTTTAGTTGTGTTGACTAAAACACAAATACGTATACTTTCACATGATAAGTATAAAACGATGACAGGAAGTTATCATAACAACATGAATATACTACAAAGAATATTTATAATTGAGGCTCACTAAAAACTCCTCATCAGAACTTGAAAAATTAATATGCGACCACTATAACCGAATGCGACCACTATAACCGAAGAAACCCTTACGTCCCTAGCCGCCGCAGGAGGAGACGCCCCGGGCGTCGGGAGTCCATAGCGTACTCCCAGCCACCGCAGGCGCGAGCTTGCGGGCGGCGAGCAATGGGTAGCTCGCCGCCCGGTAAGGACCAAGCTCGGGTCAACGGCGCGTAGTGTTCCACGCACGCCTCAAAGAGATGTCAGCAAAACTGAAGAGGTCTGATAGGACCGATGCCTGCCAGGGTCGCGAGATTGTTCGAAAGAGATACCGTGACCCTGGCACATGGGCAACTGAAGGAACACGGGTGGGTTTTAGTCAGTAAAAGTCTGACATGCCCTCCCGCTCCGCACCCCATTCACGCACAATATTTTTTAAATTGGTTAATAAATGCAGTCCTGACGTAACAAACATAAACAACAAAAAATACAACCGAAATTAGAACTTCCTTTCCTTTTGAAGACTGGTAAAAAGAAACAATATAGAAGAAGGAATATGGACTTATTTGCCCTTTATTTAATTTAAGTAAGAAATAATGACATGAAACAGTATTAAGTAGGTACCTACCTTAACAACTTATAAAAAGCTTGAAATACAAACTACTTACATAAATCTTTCAACATTGCTATCTGTTAGTGCCATCTATTTTTATCCCGTTAAACTATCACGCAAGATGTCAAGCCAGTCCCTCCCCGCCAATCACATCGTGCACCTCGAAAACTTATCCTTGACGAGTGTCGCCGTCTTTATGGCTCGCTCGAGAAAGACATTATAACAGTTCAAATATGGATTCCGTTGTGATCGCATTCCCGCTGTGTTTTTTTTACTCGCTGTACTATTTTATCGCAGAACGATATAATTGAATATTATAAGTTCATAGCAGTCCCGCTGTTTCTTTAGTGGTGTATTTTCTGTGGCTTCGACGGTAAAACTGAAGTGCTGTGTTTGTGCCTCTGGACTAAGCCGACACGTGGTGATCCGAATTGTGAAGACTCTGGAGCAGAGCTGCTGGTAGATCGAGCGGCCACACGAGGAGGTAGGTGCACGATTCCCTCACTTCCTGTCCCTAGGCGAGACACTTGCGTACATCAGTTTTTCTGTCCGCGTCGAAGGTACCTAAATTTCGCCTTCCGTCGGAGCCCCACCACTATCAATACGAATATCTCGGACGTCTCGCAAATTACGAGTTGTCTGGGATATTCAGGTAAACAAGTACTAAAATGGTACCATTTACATAATTAGCTCTCGTTCTTCGAAAACACTCAAGACGGCTAATGTTATATAACTCTCGATATCTTTATATATATAATTCTACTGTACGTGTGTGTCACTGAACTCCACCTAAACGGCTGGACCGACTGGAAGATTTTTTTTTTGTATGCATTTGGGTGGCACCCTAGGAGGTTTAGATTCATTATTGGACCCGGTAGGTGGCGCTGCTATCAAGTTCTAGGAAACAGGACAACGTCTATACGGTCAGCTAGTAAAAATATATTAGTTAACTCTACATAGGAGACTTATTAACACAAAAACAAATTATATTAACAATCACGACACCGAACTAGGTACTGAAACAACGTTATTTTTTTATTTATTACATTGGTACACACAAAACTAATAGAACTTACATTTAAGATCCAATACTAACTTCAAAAGTACTGCGACTTTATACGGAACCCACATAAGTAATAAAACAACATTAAAATCAGATAGCGTGCTAACTTTTTACAAAAAAAAAAACGCATATTACATCCATTGAACTGATTTAAAAGCGGGAGAAGAAAAATACTGCATTTTTACGCATTGTAAAATTTTCGGGTTTATGTATTTATTATTAAACATATTGTAGACTTAACAGGTAAACCCAAGGCGTCTACAAACAAAAATTTTGGTAATATATACATATACACGTACAGTTACAATTTGTTTCCGACATTTTATTATTTATTTTTTATATATTATTATTTGTTCCGTGTGATGCCCGACGTAAGGAATAGAATCATCCTATTTCTTCCTGTCCCCCAGTTGGTATGTAAAGATTATCACACATCCGAGAACCAACCGTGGCAAGGGTAGCTTAACTTGATCGATCGATCCGTGCGGCTATTATTACTTAGCCACAAGCCTTTCTTCCTGTCAAATCAGGTAAATCGTCGAAATTCTAACCTCCTTAATGATGGTGTAGACATTTACCGCATTTAACAAGAACAACTAGGTGACACAGAAAGTCACGGAAAGTGACTTTAGTTAGAATATTGTATACTAGTTACATATATCTGTCTGCGGCGAATGTCCACCTTACGTACTGTCATAAAACTTAACTTACGATATCGACATAACTAGGGTGAGCTGTATTTAGTAGTAGGTTAGTCTGTAAATGTTTGTAAGTTAGTAGAGAAGCAATACTAACAAAAAAAAAATATCATCATCATCATTTCAGCCGATAGACGTCCACTGCTGGACATAGGCCTCCCCCAATTTGGGGGGTTTGCCATTATCGCCACGCTTGGCAGACGGGTTGGCGATCGCAGTATGGTGGTAAAATGCATAGAGCACAATTCTCTAGTAAGGCCCTTACCCTAGTCGTCTCTTACAACACCCATGGGAAGATTCTTTAGTATATTAATTCAGTGTAAGTTTCAAAGAGCACAAACTGGTGAAAATAGATGAACAGCAAAGACACTATATAATAAGAGCGGGTCGCGAGGGTGCGTACGAACTCGCGATCCTTCGTCCGCTGTCGGTTAGAGTCGGGAGCACGTCGTAGAGTGGGTCATACACATTCGTTAAGACTATAAAAAATAATAAAAATCATTTATTTCCAAAAGTAAATTACAAAATAATTATGCGCAGCATTTGCAGCTTAGGACTATGCTACAATACTAAATAAAGAGTTTTTCTTCCATGAAATTTTGCGTCAACCTTTTAGTACGGCTTCCCCCAACGCGTAACAAATGACGAGGTTTACCTGCGACCTACGTCGAAGCGGGGTGGTTGACATCACATAGAGAAGACGTAGAAACTGCCGTCTCTATACTCGGCATCCACTGTATTTATCCGTACATGTATGAGAGCGACGCCTGGCTTATTGAAAAGACGATCCGTATGCACACCATTTATTTTCTATTTTACGATAATGAATAGATTAGTATTACTTCTTTCCTATTTAAAGTTTATTAACCCGTTTTAATATAATATTTTTCTCACGGTGTATCTTAGTGTTCTTTACCGTAAAGGGAAGGTTTTGTTACGTTTACGTATATTTAATCGATTGCAATCGCTTGGTATAGGTAGTGTACCAAAATAATTTTCGTAAAACCTGATCAACCACTAAGTTTTACTTGTCGTAGTCGTACAGACCGAGTTGTCGGTATCACCGACTCGTGTAAGAAATAAAGGCGTATATTATTATTATTATTGACTCTTATTTTAAATCGAATCTGCTGTTAATATTATTATTAGTAGTCGTTTCACCCGTTTTACAGTTTAATATTTTTATATCTTCGGTGATGTTTTATTTATAACAAAAATAAAGTTTAGAAATACCAGTAAAGTGTTTGCTTTTTTTAAGGTTCAATATACAGACTCAGGGCTGCTACTGAAAAATAAATAATGAACACACCTGAAAGCAATGCACTACAAAACATTTTGTCTCTGCGACAAACAAATACTTTGTCAAAAATTGAATTGAAACAACTGAACATCGCGCAAGCGTGCGAAAACTTCATTGTTTGTCAATTGTTTAACGCACTCATTCATTCACACCACACATTGGCGATTTGTAAAAGGTCTCGACAGTAAAAGGCCGGGTGACGATAAATTATACCTCTCCAGGGGGCGGGACCTCGGACCGAGTCTGTGCTCAATCATAGCTCAATGGGAGGCCTGTCTCTGTGTACTGGTAGTTAACTTAGATTTATTAGTGGGTGGCAACTTTTGTTGTATCAGGGTACATAGATTTGTTACTAAAGTAATACATAAGACAGACGTTTACTTTTTGTTTGATCATTATTTCGGTTCGTAAAAAATACATGTTTATTACCCAAATGTGCGACAGATTGAAACCAATTAATGTTTTCCAGTAAGATTAAATTTAAATAATAGAAAACGACCAGTATATTTATCAACTAGCTTCTGCCCGCGACTTCATCCGCGTCAAATTTTTGCTCCCCTGACCCTTCCCGTCGTATTGAATTGCCCGCCAGTTATCATTCAATTTTCGTTGCTGCTCGGCTCCTTTTGATTGTAGCGTGATGTTATATAGTCTTCCCCAATAAAAAGGCTACTCAACACAAAAATAATTTATTAATTCGGACCAGTGATTAATGCGTTCAATCAAACAAGCAAACTCTTCAGCTTTATAATATTAGTATAGATATAAATTACATTCAAGAATAGCCATCGGTTTCGAATAAACTTTTACTATATCTGACGACCTTTTTGGCGACCTTACATTCAACCATGTTTGATTTTTGGTTAATAGACCCAAGAAACTAAATAACGCTTGTCAAAGCAAAAATATTAAGGTGTTCATGACACCGTAAAACTAAAACGAACTAAATTAAATTAATAACTTAAAAAGCCAAACTTTTTGTAAAAGAAAATTATTGATTACAATTATATTTTAAAAAAAATCCATCTTTCCTTAACACGCTTCCATAGAAAACCAAAGTAAAAATAATAGTTTTAAAAAACACGCTTCCATGGAAAACCAAAATAAAAAGTAGAAAATAATGAAAAAAGCGTCGGATGCTTTTTGAGGATTTTTTAATTGATATCAAGCACCCCACGCTTTTTTGTTTTAACTTTTTTAACTATTATCTATTTTCTGTTTTTTAGGGTGTTTCGAATTTTGAGACGTGTGTCAGCGTAGTTTGTCGCGTATGTCAGCGTAGTTTTCAAATACAGTTTTTTTGCTATCCTGGTAACCTCGGCAAGAATAATGGCACAAAATTTATAAAATTATTATATTGCCATCGATCCTTGATAAGTATGCCAAAGGACATCTGACAAATTGGACTAATATTAGGTAATATAGGAAAACGAACTGCCGGTTGCTGCTCGCATACCATGTGCATAATATGGTATATGGGTTATGCTCGACATAACCCACAAATATCCGCCCCTACAATGGCCTTTGAAAACGTACTTATAAGAACTGCAGAGGTGTAAGAGTAAATAATGATTATATCATAATTGTTTTATCTGTGTAATGAATAATTTAATAAAAAAAGTACTTACACATACCATTTTTTCCGTGCAGCATCCTATAATTTTTCTTAAAACGACAATTAGGTTATTTACATTCAACAACAAGTTATTTACATGCTAAATAAAATATTAATGAACTTGAATTGTATTATAAAATGAACAATTCAAGTTCATTTGGTTAATATTTATGAAAATGCGTTATCTTATCTTATATCTTTAAACGAGCAATTCTTGTAAATACGTTTATATATAATCTGAATCTCGGAAACGGCTCCAACGATTTTCATGAAATTTTGTATACGGGGGGTTTCGGGGGCGATAAATCGATCTAGCTAGGATTCATTTTTATAAGATGTCGTTTTATTCGTGTTTTCAATTATCAACTTTATTGATAATCAATTTGATCATAAACTTATTATTTTAAACACAGTTTACCAAAAAATACCGAGCAAAGCTCGGTAGGTAGTCATGTACTATCATAATATGTATATACTTTTCCTTGATAAATAAATGATAAATGATTTTATTTCTGTAAGTAGGTTTGTACAAACACTTTCACATGTCAATGATATTTTTTTTAAACTAGATGAGTTCGGCGTTTCCTAACTGACTACTCTGAGAAGAAAGGCCGAAACAAACTCAGAGGTCACAGTCTCTTTTAAAGTCCAGACATAATCTTGTTCACATCATGTGAAGATCATGTAGATTGGTGACTGAAATGGTCTTTTGAAGAAAGAACCACACAGATTGAGTGGACCTGTCCAGTCAGTGCAAGCATTTGTCACTAATCGTTTAGCTCAACTCGTAACGTAAGGAGCCCAACGCTTTGACGAACAGTACCAAAGAATTTGGCCGGTTACTTTGGATTTTGGTCCAAATTGGTGGAAATTGTATGAAGCTTGTCCTTGTCAGATCTCCTTTCGAGTTAATCCGACGTTTTGAAGGGGGTCAAAATCATGTTCAAAATGTCCGTTACATACGTACGCACATACTAACATACGAATATACTAACATACGTTTGAAACTAATATAAAAGCGTGTTAAAAAGAGTGTCCATGGAGTTTCATGCCCGTTCTTCTCCGTAGAAGCTAGTTGCCCATTCCAAAGCGTAGGTAAGTACTCCTACGGTTTGGAATAGGGCAACTAGCTTCATTTTTCTGGCTCACCGCCACTTGACAATTCAAAAGTGCCTGGAATTGTTATATCTATACTAATATTATAAAGCTGAAGAGTTTGTTTGTTTGTTTGTTTGATTGAACGCGCTGATCTCAGGAACTACTGGTTCGAATTGAAAAATTCTTTTTGTGTTGGGTAGCCTATTGATCGAGGGAGGCTATAGGCTATATAACATCACGCTGCAACTAAGAGGAGCGGAGCAGTAATGAAAAATGTTGCAAAAACGGGGAAAATTTATTCCTTTTGAGAGTTTCCGTTGCGTGCGCTGCGTAAACGGTTAAAGTAACTCAAAAATCATGTATGACGGAATTGTTCCTTTGAAAAAGTTCTAAAAAAAAGTCCGCGAGAGCATATGTCTATATTTCAAGGTTGACTCACTATAACTCAAAAGGAGCGAGCAGCAACACTAGCAGGCAAATCGATGCGACGGGAATGGTCAGGGGAGCAAAAATTTGACGCGGACGAAGTCGCGGGCAGAAGCTAGTTTGAAATAAACGCTTTGAGTTCGAGTTTAATGAGAGCTCAAGTATTAAATTTCGGGACGAAACATTGATTTTTAAATAAATCCATCTATTATTCTAGACTTTCTTCCACCAGGCCGGATCCTATACGACGTGCCATGTGCCGTCTGCCGTGACCACTCGTCCGGCAAGCACTATGGCGTCTTCGCATGCGATGGCTGCGCGGGATTCTTCAAACGATCCGTGAGGCGCGACCGGCGGTACACCTGCAAGGCTCGTATCCCGGGAGGATGCCTGGTAGACAAAGCCCATAGAAACCAGTGCCGAGCCTGTCGATTGGAGAAGTGTCTCCAATCGGGGATGAACAAAGACGGTGAGTTTAGAGCTTGCGTAGTGGGAGAAGATAATGTCATAAGCGATTTTTCTATGTTTTTTTTTTAACTAACATTCTGGACGTTTTTTGGCTGAAATGATAATTTTACTTAGATATACAGGTACTGTTAACATCAGAGGGATTCTAAATAAAATACCGTGTCTATTTATATCATGTAATTATTTGTATCTGTAAATTTATTTAAGTATATGGTATGTATTTAATATAGTTGACTGCTTCTGTATTTTCTGGTTATTATTATGTTTGTCTCGTATTTATGCCAACAACTTACAATGACTCGCGGAGATTGTTTTCTAAAACCATGTCAAATTACGGCTTTTACATCAGGTACGGAAAAAGTAAGGGTAACGTGGTGTCTAATTTTATCCATTTATTACAAATATTACACATACTTCTACGAAAAAGTAATTGTTGTGATTTAAACCTCATACAACAATGGCTTAAATTTTAACAAATGTAATGGAGTAATCAATATCACAATTAACTCACAAACTTACTCCATAAGTAAGATTTTCGAAAAATCATCAACTAGTAACTAAAAACATTAAACCCCAAAGTTTTCTAGGCCATATTGTCGGAACTGTGGGTCCTAATTATAAGCAGAAACCAAAACACATCTACTTACTAATATCAATAAACCATGGACCCTATTCATCCTGTATATCGCAAGAAATAGAAATACTATGATGCCGTTATAGCCGAAATATTTATCTCTTTCTCCTTCGCATTGGAAATATGAAACAAAATTTCATTGATAATTACTTCATCTCCTGCTGATCTCATTTCTCTCATTACTTTTGTAATGCTGCAAAAACACAAAACAACGACTGTGAAACTTACACAATTTTCAAAAGAAAAAAAAACATTAATGTTGAAATATAAGATTTTTACTTTACTTTTATCCCATTTATATGAATCAAAATAAGTTTAAAAATCCTTGAACTTCTTAATATAATTCAAAATAGTACAAAAACCATCACTATGGCAGCATAGAATTTCTAACATTAAACTCTTGCCAGTTATTCTTCTGGATGTTGTAACTCACACTTAATGGAATGTATACCTACGTATGTAAATGAAGTACGTTCAAATGTGTCTGCCCTTTAGTTTTATACGTAGGTACTTTTCTTTAATTAATCAATGTGTAAAATGATATTAAAATCTTTGTTATCATCTTCGAGGATCAAAATTCACCTTCACCTAACTCTAAATTGTCATTCAATTCATGAACATCGTCGTCACTCGATTTATTTCCTCACCGATATCATTATTATCTCCGGTTATCTTTCTTCTCTTGATTTTCTGAAACATAAAAAGCAGATATAATAAAAGGGCTATCAAAACCACTGTTCTCTGCTCTTCTCGGTATGCAATAAACCCCACCATATTGTATTCCTCTTCTCACAATATTAGGTACAACTGTACCCACCATTCACTAGCGTCAGGGGTATGCTAACGGTTCCGAAATTAATGAAACGCATGTTCATAATGTTATTGTGTATAACATTATGAACATGCGTTTCATTAATTTATATTAAATATATTGCTAAATTATATGAATCTATTAATTCATTTATATATTTTGTATTGTGACAAACGCTTTTCAGCCCGCTAAGCTCACTTCTCTTACTGTAGTTATGTGTATGTATGTTTGTCTCGTATTTATGCTATCAACCTATAACAGACTCACGGAAGTGAGACTCTACAACCATGTCAAATTACAGCCTCTACTGTTCCTACTTAAATTTATTTCTAACGATGTTCGTTTAAATTATTGTAACAAATGAGAAATCGTTTTCATGTAACCTTTATTCCTGTCATCTATTTTAACAAAACAAGACAGTAAGTATTTGGATTTACTTAAACAAAATTGCAAGCCTGGTGCGAGCAACTAAACATCGGAACTATTCATAAGGATAATTTTCTTTACAGCTGTCCAACACGAAAGGGGTCCCCGAAACTCAACTATTCGTCGTCAAATGGCGTTATTTATGCAAGACTCTCCGCCTCGTCCTGACGTGGGAGGATCTGTTCCACCGCCACTGAACCTAACTTTGCCGAAGCACAACCTTATACCGCCACCAATATCAATGTATAACCCTTATAGTTATCCCATGCTCTTTGATCCTCCGGTGCCATCACAGCCGCTTCCCCCCTCACCTGTTCTGAGCCCGATTCTCTTCACCCCCGCGTCCATTTGTGAAGCGGCTGCCCGACTGCTCTTTATGAACGTCAGGTGGACCACAAACATTCCGGCATTCGCCAACCTTCCCCTGGAAGATCGACTCGTCCTTATAGAAGAATCCTGGAAAAAACTCTTTATTCTTGGAGCTGCACAGTTTCTGTACCCGATGGATTTAAACGTGCTAATAGATAGAAATAGTTCAATCACAGAAAATACCAAGAAAGAAGCTGAAATGTTTGAATCGGCTTTACTGGAGATTTGTAAACTAAATCCGGATGCCAATGAATATGCGTGTCTCCGGGCGATCTTCCTCTTCAAGACATGTTCAAACAAGAATGGGGGGCACAAACCTGACAACATGGACACAGAGAGCAGGAAACTACAGAATGCTGCCGCCGTGGCTGTCCTGCACGACCAGTCGATATTCACGTTGACAGAGGTAAGAACCGTATTGGGCACGCCACTATTGCGGCGGTAAGTCCCCTCTTTGAGGAGTGGATAGAGAGGCGTCACGGCGTCCTCACCTTCCGCCTGACGCAGGTTCTCACCGGGCATGGGTGCTTCGGTGGGTTCCTGTTCAGGATAAAGCGGGAGGATACGTCCGGGTGTTTCCATTGCGAGGATCGTCTGGAGGACACGGTGGAGCATACGGTGGAGGTGTGCCCTGCCTGGGTGGGGCACCGCCGTGTCCTCGTGGAGGCGATCGGCGGCGGCGACCTCTCGCGTCCGGCCCTGGTGCGAGCCATGGTACGGAGCGAGAGGGAATGGGAAGCCGTCACCTCCTTCTGCGAAGCAGTAATGCTCGCGAAGGAGGAGGCGGGGCGCGTGAGGGAGTGGCAGTCTCTGCGCCCTCACGCCCCTAGCCGCCGCAGGAGGAGACGCCCCGGGCGTCGGGAGTCGATCGCGGACTCCCGGCCACCGTAGGCGCGAGCTTGCGGGTGGCGAGCAATGGGTAGCTCGTCGCCCGGTAAGGACCAGGCTCGGGTCGACGGCGCGCAGTGTTCCACGCGCGCCTCAAAGAGATGTCAGCAGCAGTGTAGGGGTCTACTAGGACCGATGCCTGCCGGGGTCGCGTGATTGTTCGAAAGAGATACCGTGACCCTGGCACATGGGCAACTGATGGAACACGGGTGGGTTTTAGTCAGTAAAAGTCTGACACACCCTCCCGCTCCACCCAGAGCGGGAGAAGTCATTTGATGATTTCCCATCCTGAAAAAAAAAAAAAAAAAAAAAAAAGAACCGTATGAATTACCTTAAAGTAAAAGAAATTGTTGGGACTTCAAATTCCATCACTTCAAAAAGAGTTCAGGTTACAGTGAGTTGGAACCAAATGCTGCATAGTTCACGGTGTGGTGAAACTGTCTGCGTTCGTACCCGAGTGAGTCGAGGCGGCGCTCCGTTATGCTCCAATGCCGTGTTGAGGCTTACTGTTGGCTTGAACCAGGAGGGGTATTAACAGCTCTTCCTATTGCCCAACCGTCAGAGCGATGCGCTGTGCCAGGGCTGCTGATGAGTTTGATGATGATGACCGGGAATGCGCATCGACTATATGCTGGTGGACAGGATACCCTTTGAAGCCGTGGGTGCTGGCTGGCTGTTTGACACGTTGAACAAGCAGTTCAAAGGCTGCGCCAGTATCCATGTTTGGGGCCACCAGTAATAGAAGTATCAGCAACACGGTGTAAAATTCCCTCATCCTCCTTAGAAACGGGAAACGATCCTCCGACTTAGTCTAATGACTAATGGGTAGGTCTTATGTGGCGTTGTAGATGCTGCTACAGAAGAATTGAATAAACCCCATACTAAATACCAGAAAAAAAGTACTATTACTTTATTTCAAATCTCAACATAAAACATTATCAACGTTTTTATTTCCAGTATTGTCGTCGCACATACCCGCTGCAGCTGACCAGGGCCTACAGACTACAGAATCTGCTGCCCATCATCAGAAGTGTGCCCAGCTCTGCCATAGTCGGGCTGTTCTTTAAAGCCACAGTTGGAGATACTCCAATAGAACGTATACTTACAGATATGTACACAAGCAGTAAAGAATAATAGTGGGAACCGCTTCGAATATCCGCTATATTCTGAAGGCTTGTCATACACTCTTATTCCTTCGGCTCACGCGAGATTTTATCTGAGGTGACATTGTGGCTTTAGCTGTAGGAGCAGAAGCTCCTACAGCTAAAGCCACAATGTCACCTCAGATAAAATCTTACTTCTTACTCATGTAAAACTTTCACATATACTTTTCAACAGTTTTGTTTACGAATACAGTTTAAGAATTATCAGGATTATTGATAAGACATATATATATATATACCTAGGTAGGTGTACTTACCTATTTCTGCCTTTATAAGAAATAATAATGTGATAATTTTCAAACTCAGTGTTATATGTATGTCACGCCAGCAACAGCGGGCGAGCACGGCCTACCGTGACATCGCTAGAGTCACACAATCTGTTATAGTTTGGGCGATAAACCCGTTTTTTATCTTAAGAAAAAATATAAGACATGACATAATTTATCTCGTCTTTGTTACTTACGCCCGCGCTCGCCCCGTTGTTATTAATGATATATTTAACAGTGTTGTTTTCAATCTATGTACCATAGAAACAATAAAGAATGAAAATTTACTAAGTGAACTGAGCATTCTAAAATATTGGCAATGAATTTGTTTAACATTTTACTCTTAATATACTCATTGTTCTGTTGATGTAGTTTTTGTAAAGACAAATGGTGGTGCAAAAGATTGTATAGTATAATTAAGAAATATCTAAGTACTTATTATTTAAACTTTTATCCGCATTACAAAAGTTGTAATTAGTAGTTTTACATTGAAAGTCAAGTAAACCAACCAATAACGTAGCTGTTGTGTAAAAATGGGTAGCTCGTCTTCCGGTAAGGTCCAGGCCCGGGTCAACGCGACGGCACGTTGTGTTCCACGCGCGCCTCAAAAAGATATCTGCATACATTTAAGGGATCCGTGAAAACCGATGCCTGTCAGAATTGCGGATTTGTTCGAAAGAATTACCGTGACCCTGGCACAGGCAACTGAAGGAACACGGGTGGGTTGTAGTCAGTAACCGTCTGACACGCCATCCCGCTCCGCCTGGAGCGGGAGACGAAATTTGATTATTTCCTACCCAAAAACTATACATATCTCGCCAGTACAAACATAAATAATATGTTATTGAAATATCGCTTAATAATGATAAAATTTGCTGTTTCGGAACTGGGTTCAATAAAAACTATACTTCGTGTTTCTAGACAAATTGATATAGGTATCCAATGTTTCTATGTTGCAGACTCTAAATCTTAATTTGTGCCATCTCCATAATTTCCTCTAAATATCCTGTGTGCCTATAATTGTATGTTAATTTTATCAGAGCGAAAACGAATTGTAATTTTCAAATAGGTAAAGTAAAGTCTAGTCAAACTTGCCTATTTTCCTGATTTATACATTCTTCAAAACATTCCGATTACTCACTTTTTCATGTTGTATAATATAAGTTATTGTGTTATATAATACTAGAATTCTGTCATTTTATTTAGGTTTTTTTGCGAAATTGCGACCAAAATTATGATATTACTTGCCTAAATGTACTTTGTTTTGTAGAGAGCAGTAAGACAAATTTAAGGCGTTAACCTCTAAGTCCCTGAGATACCACATTTGGTATAGACACAATCGTTTTTTAATTGTGTCTGTAATTACGGTAATTGACTGGTTAATTTAAAAAATATATATATATATGTTTAGTAAATTATATATTACATAAGTATATTTATAAGTGTTACCATAAAAATATATTGTAAATATTAGTTCTTATGTCCCAAGCTTTAAAATAAATATCTATAAGAAATCGTGTTGGAAATTATTTTATATGTAAATTAATAATGATTTTGTTAGGTAATTCCTTGTCCTTAAATAATAATCTATACTTAATATTATAAAGCTGAAGAGTTTGTTTGTTTGTATGTTTGTTTGTTTGTTTGATTGAACGCGTTAATCTCAGGAACTACTGGTCCGAATTGAAAAATTCTTTTTATGTTGAGTAGCCTATTTATTGAGGAAGGCTATAGGTTATATAACATCACGCTACAACCAAGAGGAGCGGAACAGTAATGAAAAATGTTGTAAAAACGGGGAAAATCGCACGGGTAGGCGATCCGACGCGGCGGGAAGGTTCGGGGGAACAAGAAAAACGCGGACGAAGTCGCGGGCAGAAGCTAGTAAGAAATAATATTCAATCAATGTTCATTGAGCGTTAATCAGTTATAAACTGCAGACTGCAGGTACCGGGCGTTACGAGGGAAATATTTCATAGGTAAAGATTGTGCGCTATTATGATTTCTAACGTGAAGATACTATCGTAGACTGGACTTACACTATAATATGTTTTTCTAAAATCTCTGTATTATTTTATTGGTAAAAATATCAAATATTAAATTCAACACTAATAAAATAATACAAAAAAAAATTGCCTCGGAAAGCACGTCGGTTAAGCCTTAGGTCCCGGCTGTCATCGCCAATGGAATTTCGTGTTTGGAGTCATTGAAAATTTGACATAAGGTTTACGGTGAATAGACTTTATCAAAAACACGTACTTATGCGTGGTATAAAGCGTTCAAAAGTGGTCGAGATGTGATGGAAGTTGTGCCTCGCTATGGTAGGCCATCAAAGTCTGCAAGAAGTTAACATCGCAAAATTGAAGGAAATAGTGACTGAAAATCCTCATTCTAGTTTGAAAGAGATAACCGCCAAAAAAAAACAGATTTTGTCCAAAAACAAAATCGCATAAGAGTCGCTAAGGACGAGTTAGAACGAGTCAATTCCAACCCAATATTCATGAAACGCATTGTTACTGGTGATGAGACGTGGGTTTACCAGTTTGACATGCAAACTAGTCAACAAGCTTCGGAGTGGCGCCTTTCAACTGAACCGAAACCGAAAAAATCACGCCATAGTCGATCAAAAGTCAAAGTCATGTTGACTGTTTTCTGTGACTATCGCGGTGCTGTACACTCGGAATTCTGGCCGAAAGGTCAAATGGTAAATAAAAAATATTATTTGAGCGTCATGCAGTGTTTATGAGAGCAAATTAGAAGAAAAAGACCAGATTTGTGGAAAGAAAATACTTGGTTTTTGCACTGCGATAATGCGCTTTCACACAAGGTCATCATTGTGAACGAATTTTTGACCAAAAAGTCAACAAATACCATCGAGCAACCACCTAATTCGCCAGATATGTCTTTAGCCGACTTCTTTTTTTTCCTAAAACTCCAATTTTCACTTCGTGGCACCCGTTGCTCATTCGGTCGAAGACATAAAGGAAAATTCGCGGCGAGAACTAAATTCGATTCCGAAAATACCGTTAAAAAATTATTGATGAGCGGTTATTCGTTGGCGGAAGTGTATCGTTTCTGAAGGAGCATACTTTGAAGGTGATATGGTAAATTGGGATGAATAACTAATATTTTGAGTATTAGATCTTTTCTCAGTACTTTCTTGACAGAGTTGTAGATCTTTGACATACGTTATGGGTCGTCGATAACCCAAAAATCTGATAAGCAGTATCATGAATGGGTATCGTATTACTCTGTAACTGGGTTGTGGAGATAGATATGCAGTCGTACAATGTAAAATACTGATACTCAGCTGCATCCGGTTAGACTGGAAACCGACCTCAACATAGTTGAGAAAGGGCTAAACAGATGACACGTTTAAGGGAAAGAAAATATTAGACTGTCACATAAACATGTGTAGGTATATAAAAATATGATTAGTAAACTCTAATAAAGATACTTATTAAACCAAAAACAAACTATGATTACGAGTACAACCACGGAAACGAACCAGGTACTCAACTTATTTTTATTACATCGCGCCAAATAAAACAAAACAAAACGAATAGCGATTACATTTTATGTCGAATACTGACTCTAAAAAGGCTTCGCTTCGAGACGGAACTCACGTCAGTAAAAAAAATTCCAACATTACATAGCAGCTACCGTGCTAACTTTGTACACAAGGGTATTGAATCGTATATTCTTTGGAATCGCCGGCCATTCACATTCATTTTATTATGCCTTTAGAATGACTGTGTTCAGAAAACATTTCACCTCTGAAAACTCAGTGTTTTGACCAATCGCAAAAGCCCTCTGAAATAGGGACGGGTCGCTAATTGAAACTAAGAAGATGTCGTAAGTACGGGATTGCCTCTCATAAACTAAGAAAACACTACGATTGCTTAGTGCGTAGACAGAGCGAGCGAAGCATCGTGGCACTACGAAGTGAGTACGAACGTAGCAATTTATCTCTAACTTCCTAGAACCTTAGCATCGCGGCTGCCAATTTCGATTGTTTACTTGATTTAGGCAGTGGCCTTAAAAGCTACCGACAAAACATCGAAAAAAAAATAGGCCAAATTTTAACAAAGTCCAACCTTAGTAGATATACGAAGGAAGAGGTAAAGGGGTTAGTTCCTACCCCTTTTAGCGTCGCACACTCACATTTTGCCAGTTATATTTAAGTAACTTAAGTATTTTATTACTTAAGTAGTTATTTAAGTATTTTAGTACCCTGTAATATGCGATTTGACAAAACATTAAATTAAACAAGTGAACATCGCGCAAGCGGGCAACAACTTGATAGAGTCAATTGTTTTGGGCACTCATTCACACATTGACTATTCGTCTCTCGACAGTGAAAGGCCGGGTGTATCATGCCTTCCCAGAGGGCGGGACCTCGGACCGAGTCTGTGCTCAATCACAGCTCAATGGGAGGCCTGTCTCTGTGTACTGATAGTTAACTTTGATTTATTAGTGGGTGGCAGCTTTTGTTGTATAAGGGTACATAGATTTGTAACTGAAGTAATACATAAGACAGTCGTTTACTTTTGTTGGATCATTATTTCGGTTCGTAAAATACATGTTTATTACCAAAATGCGCAACAGCTAATCTGTTGCGCATTTTGGTAATAAACATGTATTTGTACATAACAGGGTTATGTTATGGGCGTTTAGTATGAAACGAATTAATGTTTTCCAGTAATATTTAATTTGAAGAAAACGACCAGTACATTTATCAATATAAATTCCATTCAAGAATAGCCATCAGTTTCCAGTAAACTTCTACTATATCCGACGACCGTATTTAATTACAATCTCTTCAAATTCTTTTGGCGACCTTACATATATGCATGTTTGATTTTTCGTTTATAGACGCTTGCCAAAGCAAAAATATTAAGGAGTTCATAACACAACACGTAATATAAAAGTAGTCGAAAACAAATATTACATAGAGGGAATTGAAGTAAAAAAACTGAGTGAAATTCGCGACCTGGGAATTCAACTCGATCAAGCCCTAAAGTTCGATATACACATCTTGAGTATTGTGTCAAGATCTTTCACGGTACTGGGATTTGTTTTGCGAAATAGTAAGGACTTTAAAAGACCCGCCACAAAAATCAAACTTTTCAATACTTTAGTCCGTCCAATCCTAGAATATGGTTCAGTGGTATGGAATCCACATTACGAAGTTTACTCGAAGCGATTAGAGAGCGTCCAAAAGCGGTTCCTTTACCATTTGTGTTACGGAGATCACTTGGCTAAACAACTTACTAGCTACCAGTGGCGAAGGCACCATATAACACGATTCCTACCGGCTTGCCTTCGGGGATTCGCATTGGTAACTCTATCACTATTAAAAATACAATAGTATGTAAATAGTGGCTACTATTGTCAATAAATATAGTTACACTACGGGTATTTAATTCACCATAACATTCAAACAACAAAAAAGGTTATTTATACCTTTGTATTACAACAAAAGAGAAATGTTCTAAATTAACCCGGCGCCAAAACGTCATAATCGGTAACTAAAAATTCATACAACAGCAATCCCGTAATGATGTCACTTTAGGTCACGTGGCACCGCTTGATATGTACGAGAGCAAGCCGCTGTACAACGGGTTATGACAGAGACAGGTATAGAAAAATGCGTCAGCGAGAACGAGATAGAGGAATATTGCATATTTTATTCGTTTTCATCTGTTCAATTTAATTGTATTTAATTCATTACATTCCTATATTAATTTTAGAATGATAGTAAGTATTCTTTATTGATGAGTCAGTAAGTTAAGGCCGACTTCGCTTCGGCTTCTCTTTTAGAAAAATTTACGCCTCGCCACTGCTAGCTTCACTGATAGGTTGAAACACTACCACATGAATACACTAACCAGTCGTAGGAAGAAATTGGACTGCATTATCCTCCACAAACTATTAAATGGAACGATACATTGCAGTGAACTTTTGAGTTCATTAAAGATTAAAATTCCAACTCGGATTCCCAGGCCTAACACATACAATTTATTTTTCAACACACTTGCTCGTAAAGTGAGCCTTATTATATCGTTCTTAGGGCCATAAACCGAACTATAACATACACGTGCATAATAATATTACACACTAGTGCATAATAGAATGATCCCTACAAAGTTAAGTTAGTACCTAACTGCAAATTATATGCGAGTAAACAGAGCATTTTCAATTTAACCGGGTAATACAGTTTTTTTTTTTTTTTTTTGTAACAACAAAGAGGTTTTATGCCACCGAAAATCTATTTACATTTTTGAAATAAATAAATGTGTCCCTAATTAAGACGAAAAAACATTTATTATTATCAAATTATTTATAATTCACAATAATTTCTTATAAAATATTTGCATTTTATCACAAAAATTATCATTTTGAAGTAGGCTGTATGGCTGTAATCAATCAACTTACATTTGGCGCGTGCAAAAAAAAAAAAATTGCGCGCCATTTCCCAATTTTCCCCTAATTTTCATATTTTGTTTGTATCGCATTTGTTGCTGTGTGGTAAAACGATTTATGCAATACATATTTGTTTTTTCCTCGCAAGTGTGTTGAAAAACGTCGTATGATACACGTGTGTATTGATGATTACCGTCCTCGGCTCTCTTAAGACCCTCACCTGACGGCTCGGGTCTCAATGGCGCCTCAGCGGTAATCACCAACATTACACACTTGTACCATAATGTACTATTACATCCCTGGCTCAAAAACTAACCTCGGTCATTACGCCGCTGTTCCGAGACTTTGTAGGGAATATAACATATTAGCCAAAACTATGAATTTAGACATCTGTGAGTCTCTATCTAAATATAAAAATTGTTTAGTAGATTTAATTTAATTTAAATATCTCTAGGTGTTCATTTAAGTATTTCAATGTATTTCATATTCTTCTTTTTAGTGTATATCCTTTAATAATGTTTAAACTGTTACCAAATTTTACCAATATTTTAACTTTGTTAGCTTAATTGTAAACTCTTTTGTGCATGCTGTGGTCTCCTATAAGTGAAGGAGTACACCTACTTAATACCTCATGTTACCCTTTGTTTACGTGTCAATGTATTGTGTACATCTTTTGTTGGAGATCCAAATTTAAATAAATAAATAAATAAACACCGTAAAACTAAAACGAACTAAAATGATAGACATAGATTTGGAACTAATGGAATACAAAAGCCAGTCATCTACTTTTTGTTGGATCATTATTTCGATTTGCATAAATACATATTTGTTACTCGGCTGTGCGGTAGCTACGACATGGTTAAATACATCTATGTTTGGTTTAAGAAACAATATCTGGATGACCGAGCTTTGCTTGGTATTTTTTGATAAATTGTGTTTAAAATAAGTTTATGTTCAAGTTGACTATCGATAAAGTTGGTCATTGAAAACACGAATAAAACGACATTTAAAAAATGAATCCAAGCTAGATCGATTTATAGCCCCCAAAACACCCTGTATATTAAATTTCATGAAAATCGTTGGAGCCGTTTCCGACATTCAGATTATATATATATATATATATATATATATATATATATATATATATATATATATATATATATAAGAATTGCTCGTTTAAAGTTATAAGATAAGATAGGCATGCTTGGCGTGACAAAAATATTTAAGGGTTCATAAAACTATAAAACTGACGAAGTCTCGGGGTGAGACATTGTTTTTCAATGAATCAGTAATTCCATAAATACATCTAGCCTTGTTTCCACTAGGCCGCATTCAACAGGACGTGCCGTGTGCCATCTGTAGTGACAGCTCATCTGGCAAGCACTATGGCGCCACCGCGTGCACCGGCTGTGCATTATTTTTCAAACGATCCTTGCGAAAGAACAAGCAGTACACCTGCAAGGCACGTGTGCCGGGTAGGTGCCTTGTGGACAAGGAACAACGGAACCGGTGCAAGGCCTGTCGATTTGAAAAATGTGTGGCGGCTGGAATGAGTAGAAACGGTGAGAAACTTACGTATTGATTATTATAAATAGACGTTATAAGTGTTATTGGTTTTCTATGCCGTTTTAACTATATTGTGAACGTATTTTGGCTGAAATGATGATGATGATCATTCAGCCTAGTCACGAGTCAACAGAAGCAGTGGCCTCTGACGTTGACCCGAACCGGTCGTGTAAATGAGCACTTACTCTTTACACGACCGGTTCGGGTCAACGTCAGAGGCCACTGCTGCCGTCGATTCGTGAGGAAACTGCAGCCTTCGACCGACGTTGGCGCGTGCTGCTTATTAATATGAGCAATATACGTAAGTCATCGATGAGTGATTTTATTAGGGATATATGTATGTTAGTTTATTTCTAACGATGAATGATCCCCACATGTTCTTGTAATAAATAAGATAGATTTTAACTTTTATCTTTTAATATTTATTTCTGTTAAAATCATAATTGTTTCCACAGAACAAGGTAGTACTTAGATTATCCATACTTCCATACTAATATTATAAATGCAAAAGTAACTCTGACTGTCTGTCTGTCTGTCTCGCTTTCCTGCTAAAACTACTGAACCGATTTAAATGAAATTTGGTACACAGATAGTTTAGAGTCTGAGAAAGGACATAGGCTAATTTTTATCCCGGTAGTACGTTCCTGCGGGATAATTTCCGACCACCACGCGGGCGAAGCCGCTGGCAAAAGCTAGTCCTTCATAAAATTGCTAGCCTTATGTAAGTAAATGTTGGAACTATTAAAAAGTTCTTTTTTTGCAGCTATACACTGCGACAGAGGGCCTCGAAATTCGTCTATTGGTCATCAAGGGGCGTCGTTGGTGCAAGATTCTCCGCCTCGACCCAACGTGGAAGAATCAGTCCCGTTTCCATTGAACTTAAGTTTGCCAAATCATAACCTAATACCACCGCCATTGCCAATGTTTTACCCTCACAGTTATCCCATGCTCTTTTCCCGTCCGGTACTTCCACTTCAGCCTCCACCCCCGTTGCTAGTTCCGAGACCGATTACGAGCACTCCCGCGGCGATTTGTGAATCGGCTGCACGGCAACTGTTCATGAACGATCGTTGGAAGATAAACCTTTCATCATTCATCAACCTTTCCCTGGCAGAACGACTTGTCCTTATAGAAGAATCCTACAAAAGACTCTTAATGCTAGGAGCTGCACAGTCTCTAAACCCAATGGATTTAAACGAGGTATAGGATTATTTTATATATAATTATAAATAAGATGATGAAATTATTTAATTGCCTCTAAAAGACAACTATGTATTAATTTATTTATATAAAAGTTTTCACATTCATAAAGGTACAAAATTGGATTTAATTTGGAAGGTAATGTCTAGGTTTTCTACCGCACTAGAAACCTGGAGCCGCCAGCTAAGCGCTGACACCTCAAAACTGTCAGACCACTTTTTGATTATCTAAGTCTTACTTTAAATGTGTTATAGCGTCCGATAGACGTTCCAAATGCTCTGCTGTATACAATTGAAGATCATAAGTATACGAGGGCGGCACTGAAAATTTCGGGAATCATGGAAGTGACACAACATTACTATTTAAAAATGTATTCATTGCTTTTCGAAGTATTCTCCGCGAAATTTGACCCATTTTTCCATACGATGGAACCAATCATTGAAGCAAACTGGAATGGTTTCGGAAGTTGGGGTCTCCAAAATGGCCGTTTTGTAGGCGTCCACAGCTTCATCAGGTGATGAAAATCTCTGACCACGCAATTTATTCTTTATTTTAGGGAAAGTATAGAAATCATTAGGGCTTAGGTCTGGGCTGTACGGCGAATGGTCTAATAATTCTATGTTTTCTTGCTCTAAAAACTGTTTTGTTTGTGCGCCGTGTGAGAACTCGCATTTTCGTGATGGAGGATGATGCGGCGGTTGCGGTTCTCTTTACGGAGTTCAGAAACGACCTGTGGCAAACAAATGCTAGCAGCATACCATTCTGCATTAACCGTTCTTTGTCCCTCAAGAGGAATAGTCGCAACATGGCCGGTTTTGGAGACAAACGTGGACACCATTTTGCGAATGCGGTATCCATCGGGAAAACAACTTTTTTACACCTGATTGTTCATGCAAGATTATTTGTATTTGACTCATGCCAATGTCTAAAGTTGCCTGAATTTCGCGGTATGTCACATGTCGATCTTCCTCAATCAGCTTACGCACAGCATCAACGTTTTCTTGTTTGGACGACCGTGACGGGGATCATCACTGAGCTTGACACGTCCACGTTGAAATTCAGCAAACCAGCGATAAATCGTGGTTTTGGATTGGGCTTCATCACCAAATACAGAAACCATCCGGTCAACACACTGTTTTTGTGTTAAACCACTTCGAAAGTCATAATAAATCATTGCTCTTGAATTTTCTCGAGTCAATTCCATTTTCTCAACGACTAAACAAGTTTGACAAAACCTTGTGACAAGACCGAGAATCTTTTTTTAAATAAATAAATGGTATTCGATTTTCAAAACCAAGGAGTTTTCAATTAAAAAGATTTTAATATGACAGGAACAGTGGAAATATTCCATTCCCGATACTTTTAGTGCAGCCCGTGTAAAGATAATACGATCATCACTGTACACAGTTAGTTATAAAATTAATGAAGATGGAGATTAACAGCTGAATGAAAACCACTTTGCATAAGACCGGCATCAAGGTCTGGAACCCAGTGTAATACGTATGTATGTTACGCCACGCTACAGTAATGATAAGCGTTTTATTTTAACAGTGTTATTTTCTATTGGTGTAGTACCTTTGAAATAATAAAATATGAAAATTAACTAAATGCACTAAAAAGTGTTTATTAGTGCATAAGAAAATAATGATGAAGAACCTGTTTGAAACTTTACTCATATTATACTGATTGTTGATGTTGTATTTTTTAAAAGGTAATTAGTTGTATGTACACAAGATTGTTGCTGATTGGTGTTTGTTTACCAACCCAATAGGCCATGAAATCTTTTATAAATTAACAGACATGTGTATTATTAACTTAAAAGTTATCGCATTTGAAAATATTATATTTTGACACTAAAAGTCAACCAATCAATAAAGTATACCTAATTATTATAATTTATTGCTATGCAATTTTCTCCTAGGTGTTGTATACCTTCGTACAGATTAAAATATACATAATATATTAATATTATGAATATTTTGTTACTTATTTTATTAAAAATAAGTCAAAATACGAACTGATGCATCAGTTTTTCATAAGTTTTTCATAAAAACTCAATGGATGTTATGATATTCTTACCAAATAGGTGTTTTTAAAATAAAAATCAATTTATTTTTCGGGTTTCACATAGTATATTTGAATTGAATATTTAGATGTTAGTATTTTCGTCGATTCGTAGCTATGTGTCCACTATATCCAACCAGTGCGATGATATATAAAATGTTTTTAAATGTGGCTTGTTATATTAATCAAGTCAAATACTTACTTAATTTACTATTTCGGAACTGGGTTCATTAAAAGCATTCGCTTGTTAAGACAAATCGCAATGTAACTTAATTATGTATAGTTTTTAATGTTCCTATGTGGCTGTCTCTTAATCTAAATCTGTCCAATATACGTTGTTTTTTTCTATATATATCATGTATGTATTTGTATATGTTGCAGTCGAAACTCTGAACCAGTCAAAAGTACTATTGACTAGCAAAATCAGCCAAAAGTAGTTTTGACTGAACTTGTTGGTCAAAAGTGGTTTTGACTGAAAATTATTGGTCATTAGTATTTGCGGTTAAAAGTACTTTTGACTGACGCTCTTCGTCAAAAGTAGTTTTAACTGCAATGAAGCGTCAGTCAAAACTCTTAAAAAGTCGAAACACCGGTCAACGGAGCCCCGCTTCGCGGGGCTCCTATTTCTGAGTGGTTTAAAAAAGAAACCACGAAGGGGATGGCGGGGTCTGAAAGACCCCGCCATCCGGGAAGGGTAATTTTTTTTAAACCACTCAGAAATAGGTCAACGGAGCCCCACGAAGCGGGGCTCCGTTGACCGGGGTTCCGACTTTTTAAGAATTTTGACTGTTCCAACCAGTCAAAACCACTTTTGACGGAATCACTTAGTCAAAAGTACTTTTAACTAGCTCCATTGGGCAAAAGAACTTTTAACTGTTATTTTAGTCAAAAGTATTATTGACTAAAGCATACGGTCAAAAGTACTTTTGACTGATTTTGCTAGTCAATAGTACTTTTGACTGGTTAAGAGTTTTGACTGCAACATATATAACTTTTTGTAACATTAATAAAGAGAAAATAAATTTATAATGGTAAAGTAAAATCTAGTCAAAATACTAGTCAATTTTTTTGAATTACCTACCTATACATTCTTCAAAACGTGATTTTACATTTTAATGTTGTATAATATAAGTTATGTGTTATAATATGTTATTTAATATTAGTCTATTCTAACATTTTTGTTTTTAGTTAAAATTGCTTCCAAAATTGTGATGTTTCTTGCCTAGTTATATATATGTATTATTAAGGAGAGATTAATTTAAAAAAAAAAAATGTTTTGTAAATTATGTATTACATAAATATATTTATACTTGTTACTCAGTTGTTACTATGAAAAAATATTTTTTGATATTACTGCTTATCTTCCAAGCTTTAAAATAAACTTCTTTTAGAAATTGTGTTCTTAATTTTTTGAAGCTGTAATCATGTTTAGGTAGGTAAATCCTTCTGCATCAAGCAAATCCCATTGAGAGTTACATAACATAACATCACGCCTTATTTCCCCGAAGGGTTGGGCAGAGGTGTACCCACAGTACACCCACATTTCGCCAGTTATGTTTAAGTCCCATGTAATAGAGGGCGGGCCTGCCATCAACCGGGCACAAATCCAGACTACAGGCTGCTACTGAGAAATTCCAGATGGAAAAACCCAATAAACCAATTGAGAGTTAGTTAAGTATAAACTGCTATTGGCAGGCATTACCTATAAGATATTTCAAAGAATTTCTGCATAAACAGCCTAATTTGCCCCCATTGCTGGGAAACAGGCCTTTTTTTATAACAGGGGGTAGGTCGTAAGCCACCACGAGGGTCCAGTGCGGGTTAGCGCATGTCTTAGAACCAAAAATTCGAAGTCATGTCACACCTACCTATCCGCAATAGGGCCCGCGTGGTAGATTATGGCCCACTCCCTCTCACCAAGAGAAGGCGTGTGTCCCAGTTGTGGGAACATTATATGATTTTGATGAATATGTACGTAAACAGTTTAAAAAAAAAACTGTACTCTGTCATGTAAGAGTAATATCAGCTGCACGGGTCCATCATCAGCCTATAATGTTCTCACTGTTGGGACACCGGCCTCCTCTCGGTGAGAAGGAGTGGGCCATAATCTACCACGTGGGCCTTTGGCGGGTAGATGTGACATGACTTCAAATTTTTGGTTCTAAGACATGCCGGTTTCCTCGCGATGTTTTCCTTCACGGTTTTGAGAGCCGTGGCGATGAAATAATTTACACACAGTAATGCACTTGCTTGGGTTTGAACTCACGACCTACTACTCGTAAGTCGCGGCCGTTACCACTGGGCCACCACTGCTCTTCAGTGCACGGTTCGGGCTGCTCGGGTCCATCAATCAGGTTAAATTACGCTCGCCACAATTACATACCGTGCTTCGCAAAGCAAGCACAACCGTTACGCCCGACTGTCATTCCTGGATCCTTGACAGTCGTTACGGGTCGTCAGAAACTCGAAAGCCTGACTGCTAGTCTTACCAAGTGGCATCGTAGTACCCAGTGACTTGATTGTGCAGGCCAGATAAGCAGTTGCTCCTCGCAAAATACTGGTAGCTGCTTCGGGTTGCCTGTAAGCCGACCCCAACATACTGCGGAAAGATGATGACGACACTGTTAGGTCCACTGTAAGTCTGAGTGGTAGTACTCTCAGTACTATGCTACCTATTATTTTCTACTAGCCTCTTGCCAGTGGCTTCGCCCTCGTGGACACCTGAAATGATCCCGTAGGTAAGTACTACCGGGATAAAAAGTACCCTAGGTATGTGTTAATCCGGGTTATAACCTATCTATTTGCCAAATTTCATCCAAATCCGTTTGGCAGTTTTTGCGTGACATAATCGAAGGATCTGGACAACTTGGAACCGAATCGGTAGGTATAGTCAGCGTATGTAGGTCGGTGAATAACCGACCAAAGTTTCAGAATAAATTTCGAATGCTTTATTGTTGCCAAACTATTACTTGTGTGTAATCAATTTATTAAAATGGAACACACATACATAGGCTGATAAACCCTCCGCATTTTGGTAAAAGTACAGAATATCTGAAAGATGTTATGATGTCTTCAAAAGTATAATTCAGGTCTACAATGTTTAATACAGTAGAGACTCCATAAACCTGACTAATTGTTGTTGTTAGGCATTCGGATAGTGGTAACTTCGAATAATTTAATCTATGTAGAAAACCGGTTTGTACACATATTAATGCATAATTATTAAAATACAATCAAAATAAATTAAACTTACAAAAATCAATGTTTAGTAGGTAAGGAATTATTTTAGAGAAAACATATTTTCTAGTAATGTACGTTCTGACATGTCTGTGCAGGCATGGATTCGACTTGGAGGTATAAAGTTATTTGATCGCGGTTGGTAGTCCGGAGGATAATCTAACCTAGTTTAACTGTTAAAACTGACATGATCGTCTACTTAGGTATAGGTATAGCTAACTATGTTGGTGACCGATATGTAGTAGGAATTGCGTATCACTAACTGGAAGAATGGCTTTTATTTTAACAGTTCAGCAACAGTAATTTCGTTATTTTCATTGTTTAGCGGACAAACTTTTGGAACATATAAAGCAATATAATATTAATTATTATTATTCTATAGTATTATTATTATATCTATACTAATATTGTTTGTTTGATTGAACGCGCTAATCTCAGGAACTACTGGTCCGAATTGAAAAATTATTTTTTTGTTGGATAGCCTATTTATTGAGGGAGGCTATAGGCTATATAACATCACGCTACAACTAAGAGGAGTGGAGCAGTAATGAAAAATGTTGCAAAAACGGGGAAAATTATTCCTTTTGAGAGTTTACGTTGCGTGCGCTGCGTAAATGGTTAAAGTAACGTAAAAATCATGTATGACGGAATTGTTCCTTTTAAAAAGTTCTAAAAAAAAGTCCGCGAGAGCATATGTCTATCTTTTAAGGTTGACTCACTGTAACTCAAAAGGAGCGAGCAGGCAAATCGATGCGACGGGAAGGGTCAGGGGAGCAAAAATTTGACGCGGACGAAGTCGCGGGCAGAAGCTAGTTTATATATATTATTATACTAATATTGTAAAGCTGAAGAGTTTGTTTGATTGGTTGAACGCGCTAATCTCAGGAACTACTGGTCCGAATTGAAAAATTCTTCATGTGTTGGGTAACTATTTATTGAGAAAGGCTATATGGCATATAACATCACACTACGATCAAAAGGAGCGGAGCAGCAACGAAAAATCAATGCATTTTGCTCTGTCAAAATGATTTAGACTCTAAATTTTAAAGTCTGATGGCTAGTGTGTTATGCAATTCGGGAGCACACACTGAACCGGATGTTTGTGGGTATGAGGTACCTGCGTACCACACAATAATTCGTTTACCCATAAGTAGTTACTATGTTAACAGTGACAGGATTGTTTATAACTTCATTAACATACAACTAGTGTTATTAATTAAGTACTTGTTGAAGCTGCATCAACAAATACCCAAGCGAAATTACCTAATCAATTTGTATGGAACCAACGTGCCAGTTTCCTCTACCTAATGAAATTGCGTTCTCAAAAGATTTTTGATGAACTTAAATAAAAATACATGCAGATGAACACAGAACCTCATTCCGAACTAGCCCGTCCCTTGCTGCCCTCTACCAGCCGAGCCAAGCCGAGGTCCGTACCCTACAGGAGGTGCACTAAGTGAGTAGTCGCTCTAGTTTTAAGTTTTTTAGCCCTGGCTGGAGCCGATAATTTATTAAGGTAGCCACAGGCTAGTCCGGTTAAGCAGCCGATAGCCCCATAGGTTGATCTGCGAGATGTCTTTAAAAAAAACACCGAACCTCTCTCTTTTTAGAAGTCGGTTAAAAGTATTTAGAAGATAAAATATTAGAGTATTAATTATTTAGTAGTCGATTAAATTAGCTTAACCGACTACTAAATAATTAAAAGTGCCTCTTCATTAGTGAAATGCCTAGCCAAGCCCGCAGTACGTAGGTAGGTAAAGATCAATAATAATGATGTGCCCCCATCATGACAATATGACGGACAAACAGACGAACTACACCACGTCAGCGGCATGTGTGTGTATTGTGCCCAAATCCCCGATTAATCTCAAACTTTTATGAGCTTTTGTTCACTCCCTATTGAGTATTTTTTGTGGGCTCATCTCATCAACAAAAGAATCCCTCGTCTTTGCAAATTACTGCTTTAACCAACAACAGTTAGAGTTTAATTTTCTATTAAATGCAAACTCAACAGCGTATCAGCAATTTTGAACTTTCAGGCCAAAAGCTTAAGCCCACATTGTATTGGCAAGTCCGTGCTGCATGCGCGCATTAACTTTTAAAGTTTGTAGATTTTCGGTCGCGTCAATCTGTGTATTGTCATATCAGACATAATAGCTATCCCATCCTCACGTATTTATTGGTTGAAACCCGATGACAGTTGCTACGGTTTTTGGCAAATTTGTTTCTGCATCCCTTTCGCTCTACATGGCATTTCGGTTTGAGAGTAGGATGGGGATAGAACGATGTCGAAATGAAAGACCTACTTAGGGAAATATGGCAGTTATTGAGTGAATTTAATGAAGTATAATGGGGTGGCAGTCCATTATGTCCGTGTCACCGTCAGGCTACGTGACAATATTCTGAATGTGACTTATTGTCGTCGGTTAATGCGCCCCAAATATCTTGTAACCAATTTTACGAGTCACTTTTTTGATGCTTTCGGTTACTCTTGATGCAGAATTAAACTATTGGGCCTTCCTACTTATGTAAATATAACGTTCTATTGATCAACGTTTTGGGAACGTTTAACCTCCGAATTTTAATGAAAGGGAGTGACTCTGTTGCTATTGAGACAGATGTTCGCATGTCATCTGCCAAGCTTTTTCCCAACTATTTTGTGGTCGGCTTTCAGTCTAACTGGATACAGTTGAAAACTAGCATTTTACATAGAGCGATAGCCTGTCTGACACCCACATCCCAGTTACTGGATAACACGATATCCCTAGGTAATACTTTCGGGCTGCTAACGACCAGTAAGGATTGTCGATCAGCCGATCTCCGAATTTAGATCTACGTAATTTAGGTTCTTTGCTAAAAATAAATGGTACTCGTGCTTAGACCCTAGATATTATTAACTAGCTTCTGCCCGCGACTTCGTCCCCGTAAAATTTCTTGTTCCCCCGACCCTTCCCGTCGCGTCGAATCGCCTACCCGTGCAAGTTTCCCCGTTTTTGCAACATTTTTCATTACTGCTCCGCTCCTCTTAATTGTAGCGTGATGTTATATAACCTATAGCCTCTCTCGATAAATAGGCTACCCAACACAAAAAGAATTTTCCAATTCGGACCAGTAGTTCCTGAGATTAGCGCGTTCAATCAAACAAACATACAAACAAACAAACAAACTCTACAGCTTTATAATATTATATATATATATTAATATATTATAGTATAGATAATAGAGAACAATTCAATTTATTTATTGCTGAAAATAAATATAAATACTTTTGAAGATGTTGAGTAGATGCGCAGTTTAACATGTCCTACCAATTAATACATAAGAAAAAAATGATACAATTAACAATAATTTAAAAGACCGGTTATGTGTTCCAACCTATGTTTTATGTAACGTTATCCTATTACACCTGATGGTACCCTATTTGGACAGTTACATAAGTATTGGAGATTTAGCTAATGCTTGTAGATAAAGAAGTACGAAAACCTTCTAGGGAAAGACATCAACGACAAGACAACAAATCAAACTTCTAAGAAACGTCCAAATCAACATAAAAATGTTGGCTTTCACCTAGATCTACATGCGAGACTTGGTGGCCCAGTGGAAAACCCCGACTTACGAGCTATAGGTCGTGGGTTTGAACCAAGGCAAGCGCTTTACTTTGTGTAAATAATTTCATCACCACTGCTCTCAAACGGTGAAGGAAAAAATTGTGAGGAAGCCGGAATATCCTAAAACCAAAAAATGTGACATCTACCAACGCGCACTGGGCCCGCGTGGTAGTTTACGGTCCACTCCCTGTCACCGAGAGGAGGCCTGTGTCCCAGCAGTGGGAACAATATAGGCTAATTAGGTAATAAATACTTATATTAAAATAGTTATTACAATGTTTTCTAATGTATACAGTGTCATTATCATTCTCAAAATATGCATATTTTATTTCGTCCGAAGATAAATGAAAGTTTTCTGCACGTCTTTTTTTCTGTTTAGGCGCTAATTCACAAAAAGGTTTTCTTGGGCTTTGTTCGGTGGAGACACCGACAGAAACTTTTGATGGTGATACATACTGAGTTGATGTACTCGGTGCTGGTTGATCTTCATTACTGCCTATTAAACACTTAATAAAGTCTGGCCATATTATGTTTTCTTGTAACCATTCACTATTTTAGTTCTGAATATATTTTCTTTACGATAAGCGTTTTTCCATCTTCTATTTAAATTATAACAAAATTTTGCACAAAACAACTTTATGGTCTTTTCGTGATTATTACTTAATTCGACTGAAAATTTAGACCTTATCTCACTACACAATCTGTCATTATTTTTAATACTGCCACTGTTTTTTAAAATAACGAAAAGATCAAGGTTTGTCACTAAATTTTCAAACATTTTAACAAATACAAAATAACAAATAAGTAAGTAATGAATGTGTGGGGGTAGTGCGTCTATTATGGTGGGTAATAGAACACTGAAGTACGTTTGAATGCAACCGAACATTCCGTAGATACCCTATCGTTGCACCAATTACGTTACGACACGTCATAACTTGTTGTTGCGCTCGCGCACTCTTATCCCTTGATTCCCGGAAATAAGTCTCAAAACAAATTACGTCATACCTACCTATGGTGGTGGAAAATGTCGAAAATTGTTTTTTTTTTAAAGAACTAAGTAGGTATTGAGGTTTTCAGGCCGTTTAGTATACATTATTTTCAATTTCAATTTAATTGGAATAAATTGCTTAACTAAAATAACATGACTCTTCATACAAATTTGATATGGCTAATGGCTATATCTCCGAAAGTACTCGTTAAATTAAAAAAGTCAAAGAATAAAAACGTTTTAAATTTATGCCTAGATACCAAAAAAATACATTTGATCTCTTAAGACCCAACCTTGTACTCTTTAAATGTTAAAAAGACCGCCGATTTATGAGGTAATTCTGTGGATACTGCTAAGTCAATCATAAACATTGTAGCACCAACTTTAGCTGTTATTTTTAATAATTGTATTGACCGTGGTGAGTTTCCTGATCTTATGAAAAACAGTAAAATAATACCGTTGTTTAAATCGGGTAGCACATCAGACCCTACTAACTATAGACCAATTTCAGTGCTACCTTCAGTAACATTTTTGAAAAACTTATTCTAAATCAATTGCAACGATTTTTTAACAAACATAACTTATTACACAACAAACAGTTTGGTTTCACAAAGGGTCGTTCAACTACCGATGCCGGAGTTGAACTTTTAGGTCATGTATATAATGCATGGGATGACAAATGCGATGCTTTGGGTATTTCTTGCGATTTGTTCAAGGCATTCGATTGTGTTCTTCATGAAACCTTGATCAGGAAACTTCACCACTACGGTATCCGGAATGCCTCTCTGGATCTTCTTACTTCATACCTAAGTGATAGGATTCAGAGAGTTGACGTCAACGGAAAAAGATCAACTGGATCTATAGTTAGAATGGGGGTCCCCCAGGGCTCAATTTTAGGCCCATTTTTATTTCTTATTTATATAAATGACTTGCCTTACCTCATAAAGGATAAACATGATATAGTGTTGTTTGCAGACGACACTTCACTTTTATTCAAACTCAAACGTCAGCAGCTGGTTACTGACAATGTAAATAGAGCCCTTGCTAATGTAGTTAACTGGTTTAATGTTAATAACCTACTTCTTAACGAGAAAAAAACTAAATGTATTAAGTTTACGATACCTCATGTTAGACAAGTAGAAACTAGTGTCCTCATAAAGGGTGAAGTGTTGAAACCCGAAGATACCACACTATTCTTAGGCATAGCTCTGGATGCCAAGCTTCAATGGGGCCCCCATATAGATAAATTGTCAAAAAAGCTTAGCTCTGCAGCATACGCTGTTAGAAAAATTCGTGATTTAACTGATTTAGAGACAGCCCGTTTAGTTTACTTTAGTTATTTTCATAGCGTGATGTCGTACGGTATTCTGCTGTGGGGAAATGCCGCCGATATTCAGACAATTTTTGTTTTACAAAAAAGGGCAATTCGTTTGATTTATAAATTAAGTCCCAGATTCTCCCTCAGAGACAAATATAAAGAAATTAATATAATGACTGTGCCTTCTCAGTATATTTATGAAAATCTGTATGCACATAAAAATATTAATCTCTTTAAAAGATACAGTGATATCCATAATGTCAATACTAGAAACAAACAAAACTTTGTTGTTCCTAAGACCAGGCTCAAGAAAATAGGTGGCTCGTTTAGATGCCAATGTATTCGTTTTTATAATAAAATTCCTAGCCTCATTCAAGAACTAAGCCTAAATAAATTCAAATCTTTTACAAAGCGTAAATTATGTCAGAAAGCCTATTATACTGTTAAAGACTATATTGAGGATAAAACAGCCTGGGATTGGGCTGCTCCAATAAATCTACACTGAATGTTGTTTTTATTATTATTATTATTTTGCTATTTTTACTCTTTTTTTTATTATTTCACATGACATGAATATTAATTGTATGAATATTACTTTGATTATTGAGAATTTGAGAACTATGTGGGTCATTGTTTCACTTTTGATTATGGTCTGGCAGTTTGAGTAATTTATGTGGCCTACCCAAATGTCCTTTCTTTGGTACTGTTCGTCAAAGCGATGGGCTCCTTATCTTCCGAGTTGAGCTAAACGATTAGTGACAAATGCTTGCACTGACTGGACAGGTCCACTCAATCTGTGTGGTACTTTCTTCAAAAGACCATATCAGTCACCAATCTACATGATCTTCACATGATGTGAACAAGATTATGTCTGGACTTTAAAAGAGACTGTGACCTCTGAGTTTGTTTTGGGCTTTCTCCTCAGAGTAGTCAGTTAGGAAACGCCGAACTCATCTAGTTTAAAAAAATATCCTTGACATGTAAAAGTGTTTGTACAAACCTACTTACAGAAATAAAAATTATTTATCATTTATCATTTGCCTCTTTAATATTTTATTTTAGTTTTGGATTCTTTTATGTTTTTCGGTAGGGAATTGTAAAGTTGCTAGTTATTGCTTAGTCAATTAATCCAGCGCTGGATATCATGCTAGACGGTACTGATTGAGAAGTGTTCGCGTTGGTGAAATATCAATGCAGTTTCACTGGACTCCAGCGTTGGAATGAGTTATACCTACCTACTAAGATGAACTAATGTATAAATCAGCCATAAAGTTTTAACCTACTGTTGGATTTTACCAATAGAACTTCCTTGCCTACCCGAAATAGGTTCCTAGAATGATGATTTGTGTTAACTTATCAGATCCCACCAACACAAAGCAAAGAGCACCAAGTAGGTACCATATACCCATGTTAGACCAAGTTATGACAAACTGGTATTTTGAAGGCATAAAGCGTTTTCTAGCTACCACACACCCATGATAGGTGAGCTCCTACCAAATTATGCCAACCTAGTACTTCGATGACATAAAGCGTTTTCTAGCTACCACACACCCATATTAGGTGAGCTCCTACCAACTTGGTACTTCGAAGAAATATTAATAAGGAACTTTTTTGGATGATTTTTTACACCGTGGGTCCGAAAAACCCAAATATCTTACGGACGCCTATTTTTTCTAAAATAAAATATCGAGGGTTTACTGCGAAAACCTGCTAAACCACATTTTTGGCAAAAATTAGTTAAATACATGAAAATTCTTATCTTTTTGAGCTTTAAATACTGGTAAAACCGAATAAGCGCTACGTTGAATACCTTAAAAGATATGTCATGGTAACAACAGTCAAATACAGCATATCGCTCAATATTCGATTGATAAAATATCATATAGGTACGACGTTACTAAAATTTTCCCCACAAATGTTAGAATGCAAGAAAAAACTAAGCGTTAATAACCTGTTTTTCTTTTTTATAAGTTTAACAAAATACTCTTACACACATTCAGTAGATATAATTTAAGAGAGCTTAAATGTTTTTAGCGGGAGAAGATTGTTGCTTTTACTATTAAAACTTTACTTCAAAAATCGAATAAATACCTATACTCACATTTTACATGTACCAAATTATTAGAATTACCAACACATTGTTGACATGCAAAAGCGACTAAACTACTTTAGCTAGTTTATACCATAATAAAAAAATAGAATTCTTTGTCAGGTAACTTCTAGCAAAAAGTAATACGCGCTTTTTTTGGATGGGAATTCATCAAATGACTTCTTCCGCTCTGGGCGGAGCGGAAGGGCATGTCAGACTTTTACTGACTAAAACCCACCCGTGTTCCTTCAGTTGCCCATATGCCAGGGCCACGGTAACTCTTTCGAACTAATCTCGCGACCCTGGCAGCATCGGTCCTAGCAGACCCCTTCAGTATTGCTCACATCTCTTTGAGGCGCGCGTGGAGTACCTACTACGCGCCGTCGACCCGAGCCTGGTCCTTACCGGGCGGCGAGCTACCCATTGCTCGCCACCCGCAAGCCCGCGCCTACGGTGGCCGGAACTCCACTATCGCCTCCTGACGCCCGGGGCGTCTCCTCCTGCGGCGGCTAGGGCCGTGAGGGCGCAGAGACTGCCACTCCCTCACGCGCCCCGTTTCCTCCTTCGCGAGCATTACTGCTTCGCAGAACGAAGTGACGGCTTCCCATGCCCTCCCACTCCGTACAATGGCTCGCACCAGGGCCGGACGCGAGAGGTCGCCGCCGCCGATCGCCTCTACGAGGACACGGTGGTGCTCCGCCCAGGCAGGGCACTCCTCCACCGTATGCTCCACTGTGTCCTCCAGATGATCCTTGCAATGGAAACACCCGGGCGTTTCCTCCCGCTTTATACTGAACAGGAACCCACCAAAGCACCCATGCCTGGTGAGGACCTGCGTCAGGTGGAAGGTGAGGACACCGTGGCGCCTCTTTATCCACTCCTCAAAGAGGAGACGTACCGCGGCAATTATGGCGTGCCCAAGTAATACGCGCACCTAGCATGTTTTGAGAGGAAACTGTTAATGGCACAGTTTGTGTTCAGTTTGCTCAGTGTTCAGCGTTCTTTTCGTCGTTCTCTCGTTCGTTCTAACGTCTAACGTTTTTTTTACGTAAATTATATTAGTTTTTCATTATTTTCACCGTAGTTGAATGTTTGTGACAGATATTTGTGAAAACGATGTCAAGAGGAAAAAGACTAGTATGCTTTGTGATAAAAAATATTGAAATGAAATCAGGTTCAGTGGCTGAAGATAAAACGTATTAGGTATGTAAAAGGAGAATACAGTTTTTTTTTAACTATGACATGAGCGACAATTTTAATGTTATAGAAATTCGAGAAAATTCATCGACAACCAAATTCCAAAGTACGCTGAATCACGCCTATTCGACGCGAAATAAGAAGCGGCCTACTGAAAAGAATATGCCATCTGTTAATCTTCAACTGCCAGGCAAATTAAACCACCTTTATGAAGAACAGATGCAAATAAGTGAAACCAATAAAAAAAAATATTAATCTTTGTAACAAACAAATTATACCTAAGGAGCTTCACGGTTGGTTCCAAACTTAAAAACTGACAATGAGATAGCTGACAAATTATCTGAACGAGCAGTTGGTGAAATTGAAAGTGGAGAAGATGAATAATAATTATATTAAAACTGATTATAATGTGATTAAAAGTAACTAATTAATATAACTGTGCATGTAACCTTTTTTACTCACTGAAAGTCAAAAAATATTACATATAAAACCAACTAACTTTTTTTCATTGATGTACTACACGATAAGTACCCTTTGTAGGTATAGTATTGTTAATTTCAAATCACACGCAATAATTTACCAAAGCTACCTAACTTTCAATATAAATCATTAAAAACATCAATAGTTTAGCTTCACGTGCATTTTCGCTATGTACATGTAAAACCGACTAACTGTAGGACCTTAGCCATGAAGTTCCTTATTTCCAGATTTTTATCACACATATTTACATATACTACAAATAAAATAAATACTTACTATATTACCTACCACGTGACTAATAAAGTAATTGAAATCTACTGAAATTATAATATTTTAATTAGGTATTAACATTTAAAACGGAATAACACAAAACTGACTTGACTGCACTTAGAAGGTTTTCGCAGTAAACCCTCGATATAGCCTATGTTACTCGCAGATAATGTAGCTTTCTAATGGTGAAAGAATTTTTTAAATCGGTCCAGGAGTTTTTGAGTTTATCCATTACAAACAAACAAACAAAAATACAAATTTTTCCTCTTTATAATATATACTAGCTTTTGCCCGCGGCTTTGCTCGTGTTAAATTCGGGGTAACACGGTTTCCCTTTCCTGATTTAGAACACAGAATAGAACTCGGAACAGAATGTTACTTTAATACGCTACTTTAGACGATATTATATGTCTTTCCATTTGGGGATAGAATGTAAATATTCTGGGCATTGGACACACGCGAACATGCTACATACAATTGTCCATGGGAAAAGCACGGCTTTTCGAAGTTCACCCCAGTCACCTAAAAAGAAAAAAAAAGTAGCTTGTGTCACTCTCCATCCCTTCAACTATCTCCACTTAAAAAATCACGTCAATTCGTCGCTCCGTTTTGCCGTGAAAGACGGACAAACAGACACACACACTTTCCCATTTATAATATTAGGTCTTTAACTATGAAATTGCTGTTCTGCAGTACTGGCCATTTCAAATCAAAATAATTTTTGTTTGTCAATTCTAATTTCAAATTTATTTTATTTTAAAAACATGGAATTCTTTTTCCAAAAGTAGTCATTTGTTTATTGATTAGTGTTACATTTTCATCGCATTTCAATCTTTTTCGTCATCATGGATACGTTAAAATTCGAGTAATAATACGGAATAAGTATGAGTACCGTCGTGACAGCAACGCGGCACAAGCGGCACGCAACATCAACGACGTTTACGGAGCTAACACTACAAACCAACGCACCACCTGTTATTGGTTTGCTCGCTTCCGTTCTGGAAATTTCGACCTGAAAAATGAACCTCGCGATCGTCCGAAGACTTTGGTCGACAATGACGAATTAAAGGCGATTGTGGAAGCTGATGATACACAATCTACGGCTGAATTAGCAGCAGCTTTCGACGTTAGCGTCAAAACAATAATGGTCCATTTGCGTCAAATTGGCAAGGTAAAAAAGCTTGACAAATGGGTGCCCCACGAACTCAATGATCGCCAGCGCGAAGTACGCGTCGAGACGTGCCTTGCACTGCTCAACAGACACACAAATGAAGGAATTTTGAACCGCATTGTTACCTGCGATGAAAAATGGATTCTGTTTGATAACCGCAAGCGCTCAGCAAGTTGGTTGGATCCTGGTTCAGCACCTAAACAATGCCCTAAACGAAAACTTACCCCTAGAAAAGTGATGGTCACTGTTTGGTGGTCTAGCGCCGGTGTGATTCATCACAGCTTCTTACCAAACGGGGTGAGCATTACTGCAGATGTGTACTGTGAAGAACTGAACTCAATGATGGAGAAGCTGGCACATCTCCAACCAGCATTGGTCAATCGCCCGTCTCCCCTGCTCCTGCACGACAACGCGCGACCTCATACTGCACAGCAGACGGTCTCCAAGTTGCAAGAACTGGGGTTGGAAGCTCTCCGTCATCCGCCCTACTCACCAGACCTTGCGCCTACAGACTACTACTTTTTCCAGAATTTGGATAACTTCTTGGCGGGAAAAAAATTCAATACCCGAGAGGCAGTACAAAATGCCTTTGAAGAATTTGTTGCCTCCCGTCCAGTTGATTTTTTTAAGAAGGGCATCAATAAACTGCCACTGCGTTGGCAAAGATGCATTGATTGCTTGGGTGATTATTTCGATTAATACAAATAAAAAATACATGAAAAATTCGTTTAATTTTTTTCATACAAAACGGCATTTTCATAGGTAAAGACCTATTATTAGTATGGATATAGATATAGATAACCGATGAGCAAATTCATTGCTTTTTTATAAGCGACGATTAAAGTGTTACTAATAGCGCCATCTATAGCTATAGTGCAGAACCTTTCTAGCCGGTGTTTCTGGAGCTAGTGACATCTGTTAATGTGCAATCTGACTACGATCTACTTCAATGCCATTGCAAATTGCCCGGCCTTGTCATGTATTTTAGCACTTTTGAAAGTGTTCAAAAGTCTCCTAATATATTTATCTTAGTACCTAGTTGAAATTGCTCCAATTTATTGTAAAAGCCGTAAAAACCGACTTACTTTTGCGAAGTAAATTCTTCAGGAGTCAACCAATGTTGCCATTTTTTTTCCTTTTTCATTGGTATAAAAAAGGAAAATACGAAATTAGTTTTAAATTCTCAATTTCCTAATGAATATCAATGGCAGGTAGATTTTTTGTAAATATAACAAAGTGAGAGACATGATTAAATATTTCAATAATACCTACTCACGGTCATGGTTGTCGCAAATATTTTTGAAAAGTAAATTTTGCTACATTTCTTTGGATTTTCTGGAGTTTCATAACAGCTTAGTTTCCTACAAATAGCAACTGTCTAAATTTTTATTTTGTTTGACCTATTTTTCAAGCAGAATCATAATTTCTTTGAGAAACCTCAATAAAAAGAGCACAGATGGCGTGAGTTCAAGTTTATGGCACGCAATGAAATAGAACACACACGAATATAGTCAGATTCATTTGCACTCTAATTAAATTTTATTTTCTGAGTGTTAAGGTGGATATTTCGTTATTCGTGTTAAATATAAAGTTCGTTTGCCGAATAGTAGGACACGGAGACAGCTAGCTTTGGGAGTGTTCGTTCTTGTGCATGCAAGTGTGTGTCTCTGTGTACAGCAGTGCGGCAGCAAGTAGCTGTCAAATAACTACTGTATGAAAAACGAGCTTGCTTTTTACTTTAAAAATGATAACTTTTACGTTAATAGTTTAGCCTAGAGTTATGTTTGCCTTTACTTACCCGTATGAAATCATATTAACTTGTTATTTAACAAGCAGTACTTACGCCGACTCCAGGAACCATGGTTCAGTGTCATCCACCGTTGCAACTAGAGGAAATACCAAAAGAAGACGAAGAAAGGCTAGAGAAGTTGTTTTCTAAATTAGACACTGATGGAAATGGGAAGATCGACATCCACGACCTCTCCGCCGCCCTCAAAGAGCTGTCTCCGCACATCAACCGCAGTTACGCAGAGGTTAGAATTACATTTCCTATAATTTTTGCCTAACGGTTTCACCCGACGATGCGTTCGATTACTTGTCGACACGTAATCCACAACAAATCTGCTATTTCATGCCCAAAACTTTCTAAAGACCACATTTTTCATAGCCTAAGATTTTATTCTTTTTCATTTATCATTACATAAAACTTCAAAGAGAACTTCTGCAATTGTTTTTCAACCTTTTGTTTTTGAATGGTTCTTTATCCGCTTTACCTTGTTTTAAACTTTTCCATGGAAGTTAACAGTAGATTGTATGAAATTAGGTCAGTTTTGTAAGAACTTCAGTAAAAAAGGCAACACCCTCATTTCTAGTTATAATTTTATTATTCTAAATTTACGCCTATGAATAAGTTCATACTATAGGATCCCTACTATAGTGTATGCAAAGATGTTCTAAATTTGAAAAATGAGATGGTAAAAAAAAAACGATAAATCACTGATAAAATTATCTTGTGTCAAGATTTATTGTTATGAGTCTGATGACAATAGATAATCTCTCCTCATCACTGGATTCTAAAAGAAGTATTCGAAAAAGTCGAATTTCATGAATTATAATTATACTCATCTGATAATAATAACAATGAATAGAAAGGATCTTGAGTAGAATAGAAATTATGTATCTATGAATCATACAACCTCTGACTTTTGCTAGATTTAATTACCTTATTGCTTTTTTAGACACTGGATATTTTTTTAATGCAATCTCATAAGGTACAATTCTTTATTCTAATAAAATAATTTTGACCCTATTAGTTATTGAAATGAAGAACAAAATCACCTTTGACAAACCAAAGTAATATTGGTACAATGTTCTTTTTTCCCAATATTTCAAGTACAGTAGAGCGTCGATTATCCGAACGTCGATCAACCGAACGACCGCTTATCCAAACTACTACGCCCGCCCGACTCTCGCGTGCTTTCCTCCTCCCGCGCTACAATACACGCGAAATTGTCTCGAACTGTTAGTTGTATGTACTGATATGTCACTCCCAAGTAGCCGTTATTTGGCTAAGTCTAATTTTTTCAAATTGTTTTTTTATTGTCTATGGTCACAAAATTCCACACTCCTGTCCCCCAATTAGTTCAGTTAATCGACGCTCTACTGTATATCTCATACTCACTCCACCCCATTATACATGCAATATTAAAGAAAGAAAAAATAAAAAAAGAGTTTCAATATATTCCATTTTACTAAGGTATTTTATTTATCTACTGGAACACAGCCAGAAATAAAAATTTTAAACGAAGAAATTCTCTCCTCCGTGGTCTATTGCTGGCCTACTTTTCAACAATCGGTGTGATTCATTGATCCCTCACACAACAGTGGGTATACTAATCCAAAGAGAGGGAATACCATAATGTAAAAAATGTACAGACGCCAACACATCAAGCTACTACAATCTGTCAGATTTCTTTGATAGATTTTCGACTTTATTTCTAGAGCATTAGGTTCAAGGTTCATTGGGAAAAATTGACAGTTTCGGGTAGCTTGAACTGGTGGCGTCTGTACCTTGTCTAAAGTCCTTGAATTGAATAATTCTTAGAATAAGTTTAATGGAACCCCATTGCTATACTATACACGATCAATAGATCAATAAATAATGGTTTCCTCAAATTTATATTTCCATCTACGTCAGTAATATTTCCACTACCGTGTTAAATTCATAGAATTATATCATTGTCAGTCTACGTTCAATTGAACACCGTAGCCATATAAAATTTATAAATCAATTTACATATTTACACCTTCATGAGAAATATTGTAACTGTAAATTTAATTTATATTGTTATACAAAACCATTTGAATATTAGTGTATTGTGCCAATGTTATTGTAAAAGCAAACACTAATTAATGTCTAAATTGAACTTCCCGCTTCAATGAGTTTGGTCTAATTATTTTAATTTCAAATACATAAATTAACGGCCCCAGTTCACACTTGAAACATGTTAAAAGAAACTGTAATCATTCAGAGATACATAAATAAAATTGTTATTAATTTAAAATTAGTTTCCCACAAATTATAAACATTTGTAAAACTATCCATTTACACTGTTTCCAAGTACTTGCGTACGTAATGCGAAAATGACGAATACGATGATCTAGCTCAGTAATTAACGTGCGCATTCGAAGCGTGAACAAAGAATTGATTTTACATTGTAGTAGTAATCATTCTTACACTTGCAATATTGCAAACTTGTCATTATAAAACCAGCAAAACGGGGATTAAACTCGCGTTATAGGTAACCACCATACAGAAACAAAAAACGTTGACGAAAGGGATAACGCAAACCATTGCGGGCTTCAAGTTTTTAGATATTTTATAACTTTTCATGAAACCAGCAGAGTAACAAGTATGCTGTGAAACTTTCGACTTTCTAATCACGTTGATCGATAGACGGCGTAACGCGGATCGTCTCCGCCCGTCACCATACCTATGATTTGGCTCAGTATATCTGTGACTTAGGTTTCTTACGAAAAGCGTTAATGGTCTCACAATGATGGCTGTCCAAATACAGACCGTGTTTTGACACCTAAATGTCATATACTCGTGAATATAACAGATTTTCATGAAGACCGTTATCCTGGCGAAACCACTCGTCTAGGAAATCAAAACCAGAACACATATTACGTAGAAGTTTCATACATAATCTCAATCCTCGATACTCCTGTTCACGCCCTTACGATTTAATTTACATAGAAAATACGTACACCAGTATTAATTGTTTTACCTACAACGTCGCCCTATTTAGCATCATACTGCTTCCCCGATATAAATGTGCGTAGTGATGTAACAATGTGATTAATTTAAAGCTCATTGTGTCCTAGTAACCTCACAAATTTTATTAGTTTATAACATCTGTCAGTTCCCGTAAACGATCACGATTTTTGGCATGCATCGAGTGAATACCAAACCCTGTGGCGAATGTGTTGCCAACTAACTAAGCAATGGATGACTAAAGTCATTAAGATTAATTTACAATTAATCTTTTCATATCTTAGCACCATTTTCTCTGCATTTCCCTGATACTTGGCTTTGTTTTTCGCGGTGTTCTCCGTGTGACCTTCAATGATCGATATAGTATCTTATTAGCTCACAGTTACATTAGCATAAAATATGTTTACGGACGGTCTTCCGTGTTGATGAGCCTGATAAAATACATTGTTTTCTGTTAGAACATAGTTAACGCCATCAATGATGGAATTGTTTAGGTATTATAATATTTTACACGGTTGACGTGTCACCCTGCGGTTAGCTTGGAACGAATAAATGAGATAACTTCCCGTAAATCAACTAAGTATGGGAAAATCCTCATGTTTCTATATCAGGTGACTAGCAGCGTTGATTGTCAAGCCGTTTTTGGCAATGTAGTCTACAACAGACTAGCATAATACCCTATAAGTCTCGTCAGCTCACGTCCCTTATCTTCGAACGGATAACTTTTTATTGCTGCTTACGTCATTACGTACGTTACGCCCATACTGAAGTTGATTTCATTATTTTTCAGAAATTCCTCGCGAAATCAGGCTGGAAAGATGGCGGTGACGTCACTCTATCGGAATTCATCCACTACGTGCGCGAACATGAAAAGAACCTTAGACTCCAATTCTCTCATCTCGACAAGAACCAAGATGGTAAATATCAGTCATAAATCATGTACATACTTACACACATATATGTTTACGGCTGCCTTAGTCAAACGAAGTTGCAATCAGCACTTTCGATTACCATAACTGCCATTTCTACCTGTTTTGCCGTAATTGAACATTGTAGCAATCTGTTAGAAAGCCATCACCTTTCAGGACACGACGCATGCTAACGAAGAGGGTAGGTGGATTCAGGCCGACGATATGGAGTCGTTATCTCCGCTCGTTAACATTGACGATTCGAGGCCAACGTCAGTAGTTTACGCAATGCACAGACGATCGTTAGGTCCGTATAAATATAACCTATACTTCTATCTTATATATAAACGATAGATGACGTAGCTCTCCCTAGGGCTTCAGCCCTCGACGCCTATATGGATTCCTTCTCACCTTGATCTTCTGTCTGAGATAATTTCTTTCTAGAGATGTTTAGTACTCGTCTGAAAATCGAATTGTTCAAATTCTATTTCTGTTCTGAGCCCAGTCCCAAATGACGAGCATTAACGTATAATGAGCGTTCGACTGTTTCTGCTTGTTGTTCATAAATTAATGTTTCTAATTCTGGGCGACTGTATTATAGTCATTTGGTTGTTCAAGCGAGCACTCAGACAGTTTTCTATAGTTTATGTAAGTTTCAGCAATTTATGGACATTTCACGGCGACGCAGTATGTAGTCTAGTTTTCATTTGGACGAGTGCCCATTCTCGCTGGTATGGCCGCAGTGATGCCACAGCCATTTTGATTTCCATTTTCTACACTTCGTAAACAAAATGGATGCGTGACATTTGTACGTCCATTAATAGAATTGATTACAATAAGTTGCATAATTATTTTGCATGCAAAATGAGTATTTTGCACGCGTGGCTCATTTGCATAAGGTAGAATATTTACGTAAATAATTATTATTTATGACACAACACTGTATCAGATGTCCAAGTCCATGTGCAGTATTTCTTGAAGTCTTGAATTAATAATTATAATTGCTGGCTGCAGCGCGTGGTACACTTTTCAACCTTATTGTTTAATGCATAAGGGCGAAAAGCGATTCAGCGCTAGTATCCGTTGTTGTACATTGTCCAGGCATGAATGTTTTTCATGAAATAGTTAGTTCTTTATAGGATCTAGAGTGTATTGATGATTTTACTTGCTATAATTCTGTAAATACGTACTTCTTACGGTCGCTACTCATATTTTAATCAACTTACAATCTGACACTGACCTACAAATTGCGGCAAAAGTGTAACAACATTTGAGATTAGCGGGCTTCTTTAGCTCGTCCTCTAGACTACAACGCCGGGCGGTGTGTGATGCCTTAGTTTATGCCGTCGGGCCTGGATGATTGCGTAGTCTAAACATATGGTTGCCGTTGTTTCACTCTGTAGCTTCGTAACAATGGATGGATGAAAACTGTTGCTAATGTCTAATTCGGGGTCATCTGTTTACATATTATAAATCAGTTACTTTTCGTTTACTTGTCTGTATCACCGCGTTGTTCTTCTTAAATAGGCAAGGGATTTATAAGATTTTCAACATAATTTAAAGAAATTACTCCAGAAGATTTATACAAGGTACCACCTTGTATAAGAATAAGAGTAGTTTGTTCATAATTGAGTATTGAATCGATTTCAGTCATTTTAAATATACTTTGGTATTTTTTCCGTGTGGTGCCGGACGTAAAGAATAGCACCACCACCACCCAGTTAGGCGACTAAAGGGACTTACTAAGGTTCGACTTTTAATCCTATTCACTAACTTGACAATTGGAGGGATACCAGGTTTTGACAAAAAAAAAGATAGTGAGGTGGTGCAAGAATGAATGAAATTGAATGAACTTGAAATAATGTACTTACATGCAAACTTTGTAATTTAAATTTAATAACTTGTTTTAAAACAAAATGTGTTCTATATCGATATATATGTAGTCTATGGCTGTCAGAGGAAATAAAATGACTTTAGTAAGAAAATAAGTAAAATGAAATGATTTTTATATATAGTTTTGTTTCTATCAGAAGAAAATAAAAAAAGGAAATAACTGTTATTAAAAATTATTAATTATTCTTATAATCCACACCTAAAAACGATTTTTTAAAGTTTTATTTAATTTAAAACATTTTTATCATTCATTCTTTATGCGAAATCGTTCACTACCCCGACACTATCAGTTTTAGAATGGTATCATTATTTTGCATTGAACTGTCAAGTTAGTGAATAGGATTAAAAGTTCAACCTTAGAGAGTGGGCAGAAAAGTTCACTATGCATTTGACCTGATACTGCGATCGTCAACCCACGTGACAAGCGTGGCGATTATGGCAAACCTCCCCAAAATGACCAGTCCAGCAGTGGACGTCTTTCGGCTGATATGATGATGATGATTTTTATCAAAATAGTATATTTCATTACAAGTGCGGAAAGGCTGTCATTGCAAAGAGTTCCGACAAATGTCTACCCGAGCCGAGGCGCAGCCGAAGGCGAGGGTTGACAGTCGGAACAAGTTGCAATGACGGTTCCGCAGGTGTACTGAACGACTATTTTTAATACAGTTGCGAAAAAATGAAGCAATTTAATAAAACTATTTGCTTTTTTCTCTTCTCTCCACGCAATAAATTCGTCGTATATAGATATGTAACGACTTTTTGACTTTTCCGGTAAAATGTTCTCCGAAGCATTTTGTGCAATTATACTGAGTTCCGGTGGTGTTAATTCAAAAAAAATAGGGTCGAAATTACTCATTTTGTGCAACAAACAACTAAACTCGCAAAGAAAATTTCTGGAAAATGGCGCCAACCGTATAATATAAGCAGAGTTTTTTTTTTCCACCCATTTTGGTAGGCAAAGGGAACTATCAATACAGCTTAGTCTTCAGTAGATTTTTTTTATTGATATGAAATGAAAATGAAATTTAATGAGATGAAATGAAATGAAACCTAACCTAACTCATTCAATTAAATCGTTAAATCTGATATTGAAATAAATTAGTAGCTTCTTTTTAGAAATATACGTATTTGTATGAATCACAAAAACTCTTTAGTAAAAACTTCATGGTTGGTTTTTCTTTTTAATAGACATTATTTTGACAGTTGGGAAAGAGAACGCACGAGTTCGGGAAAGGTAAAAAAAAAGCACTAGTATGTAATAGCCCACATCCCGAACGCTATACGTCCCTGCAATACACCACTTTTTGAGCAACTGTATTAAAAATTATGTATTATGCCATACCTACCGCCGATTGAGCCAAAGATAATTCAATCTTTTTCTAAGGTGGCATTGGAAGGTAGGCCAAGACCTTAATAATGCTATGTCAGCACGTTTTTCTTAATAAAAACAGTGAGCTTTTAAAAAAATAAGTTTTGGACACTGTATTATACTTTTAACTTAATACTCTAATCGGGGTCTATGACGTCTTGCGTTAATTTTGTTACACGTTGTATATGTCTATTACAGTAGTAATAAACTAACTTATGATACAGACATCACGATGTTTTGTCAAGTCATAGAAATCGTGCGAAGTGGTCCCGAAAGCAGAATAAATATAAGAATCGTAATTATTGTAACAAGAGTCTCTTTGGCCTTGTATTCTCTAATAGATTCCTTTCAGATTTATTCACAATTTACGAGGCTTACGTAAAAATGTCAGTTTTCTAAATTAAATGTTGTAAAATCTCTTGTTCTCTTTTTCCAGGAAAAGTGGATCTCGAAGAACTTATTTGCGCGTTTGCCGATATGGGAATTGTGGTGGGCAAAAGCGAAGCTACTAACTTGCTGAAAAGGTAAACATACTTTCACTTGCATGTGACGAACACGTGGTATCACGATTTGAAAGCACCGCGATTACAATATTATTGAGTATTTATTTTTAGACTTATGATTTGCGATAGCGATTGTCGAATTTTTTCGTTTTTTTTTTTTGAATCTACCAAGTTTTAATTTTTTAATCTTTTAACTTACTCTTTTTAACTATAAACACAATTACTAAATGCACAAGGCCAGAAAACCAAACAAGTAAAAAAACAACAGTAAAAAAATAAATGTTTCAGAAAAGCTGTTTGGCCATTATTCTGGTGGTAAGTCGAAAAACCACGAGTAGTCAATGGCTTAGAGTCGCTAAACATTTACGCTAAGTTCAAAACTTCGTCATTAAAGATTTATAAATCACTGACCTTCAATCGAAACCTTCGACAGACTTATGACAATCGTTGACATGTCATTTGAATTTCGAATGTGACGAATTTTTCATATTTTTTCAGCCAATGCCATATTTTGTCAGTTCTATCTAAATGTGAATACGATACAAGTTGCTTGGAGAAATTCTTTGTAGACGGTTGTTGCGTTGGACGATGCAAATGATGTATCAAATGCCAATCCAAGCAGTTTGTATTATAAAATAAAACTATTCAGAAATCACAAGCAACATCATAAAATCACAACGCTTTACATTACGCTGCGTAATCAATCTCGCGATTGTAAGTAGGCTTTCTTCACAAACTTTTTTCTATTTTATTTGTTGTCTGTCGTGTTCTTATAAACTTCTTTGTTTATTTATTTTCGTCTATTTTATTAGCTATATAATGTTCGCTATCTCGTATCGATAATGTTACATAACATTCTAAGGGCCACACCTTCGTCACAAAATGTAGAACTACATAGTATGAGAGCGTTCGCTCTGAATGTCGCTCATGCGTTACTTAACACTAAAATTAGAGCTAGCCTCGTTCTGTAGTAGTTTCGAACACGTGTGCTAGTACTTAATACGCTTATTTTAGTAAAACCATTAACCATCTCGATGGCAACGAATGTATTATTTGTCATCAAATAACTTTTACTGTCATGTCTACCCTGAAATTTAGAAAAAATATGTTACAGTGCTATTGTTGAAAGACAGATTTGTTTTTTGACGTCGACTAGTAGGTACCCACAACACACGAGCTATTTATTGTTCGTGTGTCGTAGGAACACACGGCTACAGGTCCAGCTATACATTTCCAGTATAAGCTGACTTCTCATCGCACGTAAAATCTACACAATGGGAGCTCAGCTAAAACTGGAAATTATAGCTTGATATGTAGCCGTTTGTACCTCTTAGTCTTCATGCACACGGGTGTAATAAAATCGCGGCTGAATTTTTTCGCTCACTGGATTTTCGATTCACGGTGTTGAAGCGAGAATTGAGAATCCAAAATAGCTACTGCATCTCAGTGCATCAAAAAAACACACCGTTCTATTTTTAACTTTTGGCGCTAAGGAGAGCGTTGAAAATGCGAAAAGACCCGTCCGCGATAGTATTACGTCTGTGCGAACGTCATCTCTCTCTCTTATATAAATTTATTAGTTACTAGCTTCTGCCCGCGACTTCGGCCGCGTCAAATTTTTGCTCCCCTGACCATTGCCGTCGCATCGAATTGCCAGCCAGTTTTCGTCTATGTTTCGTTGCTGCTCCGCAGCTTTTGATTGTACCGTGATATTATATAGCCTGTAGCCTTCCTCAATAAATAGGTTACCCAACACAAAAATAATTTTTGAAGTCGGACCAGTAGTTCCTGAAATTACCGCGTTCAACCAAACAAACAAACAAACTCTTCAGCTGTATCATATTAGTATAGTTATGTTTGTTACACTTTTGGGGAATAATGCGCTTGTGTGCAGGGCAGGCTGTACCGAGTGGGCAGAGACACGCATCTGGGGCACGCATTCAGTACATGATTCTGGGCCCCTCCCCCCCCTTTCGATGAAAATCTTAGGTTATTAAAACAAAATTAGCTGTTATATACACATGCATTATGATCGCGTAGTTTTTTATTGCCCTTTTAAACGATACAGCTGTTTTTTTTAATACTTATCGAAACAGCATTTCATATCTCTGAAAACACTAACATTGCTTTGTCTTTGCATATGCAAGACCGCATTATTCGTTATGAAAAGTAATTAATTATTTTAAAAAGCTTCAGAGCAACGCTATAGATCGACAAGACAAGAATATCGAGACGAGTTGTGTCTAAGAGCCTCAAAGACCGCCGTAATGCTCAAGAGCATCCTCTCCTCTGCATGTGGCACTAAGTATTTTTTAATTGATAAATTCTGCTATACCATTGACGAATTCCTTCTTGACCAAATGTAACAAACTAAATGATAATTACGTACATACATACATACATACTAATTCCATGGGTGCAGGTCGTTATTCTTTATTTATTACGAATTCAGTTCTAAAGCAAGCAGCACAGCGATCAAAACAAAAGCAAGTCTCTGAAAGACGGTGCTGCGGTATTTTAAAGCATATCTAAATGCGAAATATTCGCGAATGTTTGCGCCCCACGACGATGCCCGACACCACCAGTTTTGTATTATGTAGTATCTACTAGAGTAGTGCTCCGTGTGGTGCCGGACGTAAATAATAGCACCACCCTAATTCTTCCCGTGGGTTTCGTAGAAGGCGACTAAGAGACTTACTAGAGATTGGGCAACAGCGTTCTCTATGTATTTAACCACCATACTGCGATGGCCAACCCGCCGGCCAAGCGTGGCGATTACGGCAAACCCCCCAAAATGCACAGAATTGGTCCAAGCGCCGGTGCTTAAGGGAGGCCTATGCAGGGGGTGCCTTTTTGCTGAAATGATGATGATGGTGATGACTACAGTAGTTTATCACATTACTAGCTTCTGCCCGCGACTTCGTCCGCGTCACATTTTTGCTTCCCTGACCCTTCCCGTCGCTTCGATTTGCCTGCTAGTTTTCGTCCACGTCGTTTTGAGTTATAGTGAGTCAACCTTAAAAGATAGACATATGCTATCGCGGATTTTTTTTTTAGAACTTTTTAAAAGGTACAATTCCGTCATACATGATTTTTGCGTTACTTTAACCGTTTACGCAGCGCACGCAACGGAAACTCTCAAAAGGAATAAATTTTCCCCGTTTTTGCAACTTTTTTCATTACTGCTCCGCTCCTCTTAGTTGTAGCGTAATGTTATATAGCCTATAGCCTCCCTCGATAAATAGGCTACCCAACACAAAAATAATTTTTCATTTCGGACCAGTAGTTCCTGAGATTAGCGCGTTCAATCAAACAAACAAACAAACTCTTCAGCTTTATAATATTAAAGTATAGATTTCTGGATTAAGAAAAGTAAATGCGAAGATAAAAGCGTACTATAGAGCTCTCTAAATATTCACAATAGTAACCCTTATTATGTATATAATGCTTATTTTGTGGGGGAAATCATCAAATGACGTCTCCCACTCTGGGTGGAGCGGAAGGGCGTGTCAGACTTTTACAGACTAAAACCCACCCGTGTTCCTTCAGTTGCCCATATGCCAGGGCCACGGTACCTCTTTCAAACGAATCTCGCGACCCTGGCAGGATGTATTTATTGCTTACGTAGTTACAAACAGGCAATGATATCATAGTTTACTTTTTTTATAACAACTTCTCAGTCCACGGTTGCACGAGTGTAAAAATATCGCGATGCGATTTTGTCGCGCACTGGAACTTCAACTTACTGCTTAGCGCCGAGAGTTCAAAATCGAACAGTGTGTTTCTTCAACCCGCTGGGATGAACTCTGTGGGATTCTCAATGCTCGGTTCACTTGAAAATCCAGTGCACGATTATTTCCCGTCGCGATATTTTTATGTCCGTGCTAACGTCTAAAGAAGTAAATACACCAGGACCTCTTTAATCCGAACCCCTTCTTATTCGGACACCTCTGTAATCCGAAGGCCTTAACTACATGTCTTGAATGGGCTGACCAAGTGGATATTTCTTCGCCAGAAAAAATGCCTTTACGTAAATTGCGAGACAAAGCATTTTATTGGTCGTTAAATACCTCCCGACAAACTAAAATATTGGATTTCTTTAAAAAAGTTGTATGTAAATGTAACGATATAGATGAATATACACTTAAAATTGCACAATACTATTCACCATCATCATTACAGCCGTAAGACGTCCACTACTGAACATAGGCCTCCCCCAATTCGGGAGGCTTTGCCATAATCGCCACGCTTGGCAGGCGGGTTGGCGATCGCAGTTTAGTCGTAAAATGCATAGAGAACGCTGCTGCCCATTCTTTAGTAAGTCCCTTAGTCGCTTTTTACGACACCCACGGGAAATAATGGAGTGATGCTATTCTTTACGTCCGGCACCACACGAGACACAATACTATTAGCTTTAAAATATACCCTATAAATTCTCTGTACTGTAATCTGAACGCTGCACGAATCCGAACGGGGGTAAATTTTCGGAGTTTGGATTAAAGAGGTCCTGCTGTAACTATATTGCTTTAAAGTCTTAAAAGGTGTGGCCCACGTACAAATTAATTTTCTTTTTTTAATTAAATAATAGAAGAACTTATAATCATTATCGAGAATTTCTAGTGCTCGAACTCACCCCTAATCGTCTGATAAATAAATGAACATCTTGATCGATTTTAAAACGAATAAATTCACGAAAGGATGGTAGGTACTTCAAATAACAATAAGTCATCAAAATTTTCCATTATTAATAATTCAATCATAAAATTACTCCCCTAGTGAGGGGTATTGTCATTCGTAGATTTTTGTCGCTACGGGTTTTCAGAAGCCCAAAACTCTGACAATCTGTCTTACCAAGGGGTATCGTATTACTTAGCTATTAGGTTCTGGAGGGCAGATAGGCCGTCGCTCCATAGTGTTATGCTGCATCGGAAAACGCTAGGCAGATTGATTTTTGGAAATTACTCCTCCTGTGTGTATCTCGAGTAGTATTCACTTTTCGTTTATATTTTGAACCTAAATGTACTTACCATACGAACATTTAGATTTTAATTTCATGTCATTTGGCTATTTGTGTCGCTAATACTACACATTAGTTGTGGCCTTGAGCACAGAAACAATTGAACGCCAAGTTTTGTACATATTGTTTGAAATATTACACACGCCTTGAGTGTTATTGCACATCAATAAGAATATCATTTGAATATAGACACTGATTCCCGACAAATTGTTAGTTTACGGAAATCATTATTCCAACTACATTATTTATCATATTTTGTAAACGATTTTTGTATAGATATAGAACGTGGGTTTTAGAGATGGGGTCGCGTTTGACTGAATTAGTTGTACAACTAACTAATTATTTGGGGAGTATTGCATTTACTTTAAACTAGGCCAAGGTACCTTGTAATAAAGTTACATTTATAATACACTATAATCAAGTCGCCGGTGTACCACACTTGCCTTCCGGTCGTGAGCTGCAGTGGCCTATATGGAAAGCTCTCGATCGATTGCGTACCCAAGTAGGCCGCTGTAGACACAATCTGTCAAACTGAGGGATTATAGACTCATCCGACACCCAGTGCGAGTGCGGTACGTCTGATCAGACCATGACCCACCTGCTGGCGTGTCCCAAGTGCCCGTTCACCTGTACCTCAGATGATCTCAAAAATGCCACAGATGTCGCAATAAACGTGGCCACCTACTGGGCTCAAACCATATAGTATAAAGTGTACGAGTCCCATCGACACGAAAAGAAGAAGATCAAGTCGATGTTCACACAGACGTAAGGAAATTGCTGCGGGATTTTTGCGCGCACTGAATTTCCAACTCTCAGTGTTGAACTAAGCATTGAGAATCCGACAGAGTGCTATTCAGCGCTTCGACAATCGAACAGTGTATTCTACTGTTCTATTTTCAACTCTGGGCGCTTTGCAGTGCGTTGAATTTCCAGTGCGCGAGTAAAAACCACCGCGATTTTCTGACGTCCAATGTAATAATGTTGGCTTATAGTCATACCTCACCGGGTCGACACGTCTGCGCAGCCAAATCGCGTCGCCCTCAAAATGTATGGTTGGCTGTATTATTATACTTAGCGGACTCCAGAAGAGCCACCCACTATATGTCCAGTTGCCCCGTTGGTCTCGTGATCGCAAGCACGACTAGCGTGGGGTCGTGGGTTCGATTCCCAGGTTGGACAGTGTCATTGGGTTTGCCCATTGAGAATTTCTTAGTAACAGCCCGGAGTTTGGAAGTTGGCGGTGTGTTACTCCCGTGCCTGGGTGCGCACGTTAAGCCATTTGTACTCTGCCTGATCTCTCTCCGGTCGTGTCGGATTGCCGTCCCATCGGAGTATAAGAGTGAGGGAAGAGTGAGTTCTCTTGTGTCTGCGTACATACTTGTGCACTATAATATCTCCCGCGCCGAAAGCTAGGCTCCGTTTGGATTGGCCGCCGTGACGAAATTCGATCTGAAGGACCGTATAGTCCTCCAGATCGAATTTGTATTTGTATGTGAACATACTTGTAGTTGAGCAGCGCGTCCTGGAGCCGTCGTCATGGCGAGTTATTGCTCTTACTGAATAGCTGCCGAGATTAGGTAGGAGTATTGGTAGGCCATCCGTTATATGGGTACGCTCAGAACATCGCAGGTAACACCTGGTTTAACGTATAAGGCTTTTACTCAGCCGTAGGTGAAAGAAGCTTGCCAATAATTATGATGTAATTACTTAGCCAGGGAATCTATGGTCTTCTCGAGTCATAAGTTCACTAGCGGACCGATAGGGATGCTACATTTTATAAATGTGCAAACAAATAATATTAACGAAAATTATAAAGTGGGAGTTTACCACAAATTTTAAAACATGGAAGCTTCACGTCATATAATTCAGAGTCCACAATACATGGAATGTGAATGTTCAAAATATTGTGATGTTGCAAAGATTATAAAGAATATAGCACGATGCATGTGCACTTGTACGAAATACTGCACGAAATAAAACAAAGCACTTGAAAATATTTTTCACGTTTAATATAAAATTAATTTTTCAATAATATAACTGATTGTTTCTGACTCAAAGTAATAAAACTTATTAATTATTTTAATTAAAACTTGTAATTCTTCTTAACAGCTTACGATTATGAAATCCATTTCCTATATTTTTTTTTCTCGTAATAGATTACAGTTATATTTCCTTATTAAAATCCATATTTAATTGCCTTCATCACACATTTATAAATGTTTTAATAATATTTTAAAAATAAATTAAATTATTATTTACAATAATATATATACTTACATATTTTGAAAAAAAAAATGCATTTATCAGTAATATATATAGGAATACCTCTTCTTCAATCACCATTTGAAGCAGGAGGAGCTTTCAACATCAGGCTGTCTCCCTCACTCATTCAGTTTGTCCCCAGGATGGACCAGGATGGCAGCCTCACCATCAGCTACGACGAGTGGCGGGATTACATGCTGCTGGCGCCGGACACAGACATACACTCGCTCATACATTTCTGGAGACACTCTACTGTGAGTACTAGTATTAAGAGTAAAGGGCTAACCGCACTGTTCCGTGCAGACAGAGTTTGAAAGAAGAAGAAAATATATATATTTAGCAAATAAAAAAAAATTAAAGTGGGCGTTACGGCCGCGATAATAAGGCTCAGTTCAGCAAAATGCCAGACTAGTGCCGTGCAGTTTCAGTACAATATGGTAAAACATTGTGAAGCCTTGCCCACTGCAGTACCACTGCCTGAATTAGTGCGATTAGCCCTTAAGGCCCTTTTTGGTTTGATGCAGCGATACTCAATCGATGAGTCCCGTTTAATACAGCTGACTTGGCGTAGTGGCGCGAAAAGCAGATCATCAAGTATTGCTGGAATAGTTTCTTCAAACATTCATTGTTCGTACTGGCAGTAACAACGTAAACTGTTCTTCAGAACTGCTCGTGAACCCACAGCAACACTGGCATATATTTTCTTTCGAACAGCGTTGGATCCTGTGATTAGTTTATGACGTAATAATAAGAATTGAACCAAAACGGCGTGATCACTTTCACTGTAAATAATGTATTTAATAACAGGCATTGCAGGCAGGCAAAAACTCCCATATGTCTATACTACAGTAATACATCCAGACTGGTCTGGACTGGTGGTAAGTATGGGTATATTACACACAGTTACAAAATAAAAGTGACGTCAAAATATTACACTTTTTTTTAAATCTAGCTCTCTTTTGGAATTACGTTCCAAAAACAATTATTTTACTTTTTTTAATTACCCTGGAACCTAATAGACCCTGGCGCTGGTCGCTCCTCTATTGAGCAAAGCAAAATTGCAGATCCGTTGTTGTGGATTTTCTATTCAGCTGTTTTATTTTTTGTTTCGTCGCCTTATTATTTGAATAACCAGTAAAGTGAATTTAATGAGTTTTTAAATCAAGTATTTACATGTTTTGATCGCATTTTAGATGACATATTAGAAAAATAATCAGTACGATTGAGATATCGCTGTCAGAACAATGGCCCATAACAGCATACCGGATTTTGGCCCATTATGGCAAAAAAAAAAACAGAAATAATCGTAGCAAAATTATACGTTTGTTGGAATAGTGCGTTCATGTGAGGGCTTTGAACTCTCGATGGATGTTCTTAAATCGCAGACAGCTTCTGTTTGTTATTATTTTCCTGCATGTGATGCAATGATGTCCGAAATTTACAGAGCTTGTCATCTAGCTTATCGATATATGCAAAGAAGGTCATAATACATCTTATACGCAATTGTGTACCAAAATAATAATAAACTACAATTGCCAATAAATTGCAATCGCCAAGTCATTGTATATTTTGTCAGGATTTATCCCGCTTATCTTATCACATCGTGATCTTATTTTGAACAATACACCTCAATGGGGTCTTAAAAAAGGTAATGACGTCGTACTGTATTATCTGTGGTAATGGTATGCGGGTTCAAAATTACGCGGCGTAGAGGTATGGCTCTCCACAATGTGCGTCAATGACCTGCTAAGGAGGAAAGCGCCAGGGCAGCCCGCAGAAGTATCATTTTCTTAAGTAACACGTATAGAAATTAAAATCATCTATAGAACCCTCAAAGTTGGTAGTCGTTATATAAATGACAGTCCTATTGAATGACCGTTTCAAGAAAAGCTCATTCATTCGGATTCTATGAATGAACATAGAGGGTTGTATTGATGATTTATAGTTCTGTAAATATGTACGTGTTACGTTAGCGAATCATATTTTGTTCGATATTCAGCCTGTAAGTTACAAAATAGCAGTCGCAAACTTTCTCTGAATCGCTTCGACGATATGTCGGAAACGGACGAATGAAAAGGCTTCGAAAATCAGAAGGTTTTGAAGATACTTAAATGCATATCTATACGTATAATATAAATGCGAAAATAACTCTCTTTGTCGGCCTGCCTGTTACATTTTCAGGCCTCTCTGTTAAATTTTGGCTGAATAGATCAGCAGGCCTCGACAATACATCCGTAGGTTTTCCACACATGCTATGGAATGAACGTTAGCGTGAATAAATGGTAGACAAATAAGCAAGCTTACCCCAGACGCTGATCCCGCAACGTCGGAATGAAAAAGTATAGTTTATAGTGAGAATGAAAAAAAAAACCCAAACATCAAACTTCATTGACAAACGTCAAACGTATACTGGCTGAAACCATTTCAAAAATTTGTGTAGTGTATTTCAAGGGTTAACTTTAAAGGTAGTTATTTAATTATGAATAATTATTTGTGTAAATATTAATTGCGAATAATGTGACATATTAAAGTTACTTAGACTTTTTCAAGACATATATTTCGAATTTCCTTATGTATATACAGTTTATATGGAATTCTGACTAATTGCGGGCCCAAACAATTTACAAAAATGTTAGATTTTATGCAAAGTATAAGTAGAAAATAACGAGAAATTTCCTATACACTCTGGGTTCATTTGTTCACACAGTGACCCAATGACATTTTTGTTCAAGTGTAAAAATATGATTAAATAAATCGTATTTCCAACTTTAATACCTAAACAATAGAAGCAAGCAGGGAATTCTTGACCTCATTCTTATGAGCTTAACAATCCGTTGATATGAGCCCGTTGCTAGAGAGCAAGAGTGCAGAGAACCTTAAATATGCAAAAGAAATTGGTTACTCATGTACTATCCGAACACTATGTTCCTCTGTATACCGGGGTCCGTTAATTATGTTTTTTTTTTATATTTTGTATTTTCCACGCTTTTTTACTTCCGAAACAAAAAACCTATGCTAAAATCTTTGAAGGGATGTTCTGCATATCCTTGACAGTCCGGGTGTGATAATGCCATTTGTTGCTTACCGGTACAACATAAGGTTGCCTTCGATAAACAACCAACCAACATTTGATAGACCTAAGCAATGATTGCACATTTTGTAAACAAAAATAGCTATAATGCGCTTATTTACCTTAGTTTTTTACCATTTACCTTTCAGTTAAATATCATTTGTATTTTTTGTAGAGTATTTAGGTGCCATAAATAGCTGCAGAGATTCAAAAATGTTCGTATATCCAGCCAAACAAGTTGAAAAAATTCAGCAACAATGTTTCGCTGATTTTGTCTTATTTACCGCCCATAACGGCCTCAGGCAAAGCATTGAAACAAAAAGTATAGATTTTTGTTTTTATAACACTCTACAACAGGGCCCGAACATCCACTAGCTAGCGTGAGTCAAAAAAGACGTTTCCAGTTGCGTAAAAGTCGTCTATTGTATAAGAGACGCTAGGCTAACATCGCGTTCGCGGTAGCGTTTCGTTGCAAGTTTTTAACCGTCTACGAATCTAGTGTGAAATTACGTTTCCTTTCTGCAGGTAATGTGGTTCCAAAAAAAATGTTATCAGCGTCTGGCGTTGAAATGTTTTATGTGTAGGCATGCAGAAATACGTAGGTCACTCGGCAAGTCTTGGCGTTAGACTATAAAATTGTATTGTTTTTCAAAATATTTTCCGTCACTTAACATACACCTATTCATACACTCAAACCAGCTGTTGAACCAGAGATTCCATTTCTCATCTGGGATGGAAGCGCTACACTCTTCCTAGGCACTGAAAATCTCTTCATTTGAGGAAAACTTGCGTCCTTCCATTTGATTCTTTACGTACGGGAACAGTGCGAAGTCGCAGGGCGCTAGATCTGGGTTGTAGGAAGGGTGATCCAACACTAGGATTCCGGAAGATCTGTAGATAAATTCTGTAGTTAGCTGAGCGCGATGAGCAAAAGCATTATCGTGGTGCCACAGCCAAGTACGCTGACTTTTTGGGTGGCAATTCTTTAAGAGTATTCAAAAGCGGGATCAAACAGGATTGAATATCAGCAGTCACAGTGCGTTGTATCTAAAGGAATAGTTTTAATAATCCCACAACGACCGAAGAAAACTACAATCATTTTCTTTTTGACAGACCGCGATTTCTTGGACATGGTGGGATAGTCTTCATCTTGGAAAACCCATAGGTGGCTTTTAGACTTCGTAGGCAAATCGTAGTAGTACATCCAGGTTTCGTCTCCCTATGGAGGAAACTTCTGAAGATCGCCCGGATTTAAACTTAGCCAGCATCTTATTGCACCATTTCACACGACAGTCTTTACTCATCCATAAGTCGCCACGTAACAAAGTGAGCAAACTTTGTGTAGCCGTAGCAAAATTTTATTTTCAGCCCGTGCAGAAATGCCGAGGGTTTCTTCAATTTGTTTATATGTGATTTTGCGATTTTCTCTTACTAGTTTCTCAACAGCGGCCACTGTATTGGAAGTAGTCACTTCAACCAGCCTGCCCGGACGCGGATCGTCTTCCAAATCGAACTTACCTCTTTCGAACTGTTTGTACCAACGCTCCACAGTCCTTAGGGATGGCCCTGTGTCTCCGAATACCCGCCCCATTTCTTCATGGCACTGTTGAAGAGGCAACTCACTGTTGAAGAGGCAAGGACTTACCGAGTGACCTATTTTGTCTAGGGTCGCAGGAGCCTACTCTCTAGACCGTGAACTAAGATACAAGCCTATCCGAAAGGTGATCGTTACATCGGAGCCATTAAGTAACTATACCCGCTTAATAAACTTTTTCGGTTGGATAATACACATACGAAGTAGGGACAGCTGTCAAATCTGTGCCATTCATTCTTAGAACAGGCCCGAGACTAATCTTATATTATATCCGTAGGTGATATGGGTTCGGAAAGTACGGATTGGGCGCATTGCTAGAAGACCCAGGAGTCATGGGCACGCAGATAGACCGTGTCCTGGATTAAAACATAGAGTACTTTTTATCCCGGGAGTACGTTCCCGTGGCTTAATCTCAGACATCCGTTCCAACACGGGCGAAGCCGCGGGAAATTTAGTGGGCCATAAACTCTCGGCGGATATTCTTAATATTCTCTTGATTTCAGAAAATAGAAAACCACTGAGCATGACGTCTATGGCTTATCTACAAACATAATAATCAGGCTTAGAATACCTTTGACTGAAACTTCAAAAGAAATACGATCATAATGCCTCATAAATATAAGTGTATACTAAATAACTATAAACTATAATAGATCTGCCTACTCATTGTATTTTTGTCAGGAAATAACCGGCTTATCTTATCGCGATCATCCGTTTTTTTGCAATAGTGGTCGTAATGATGATAGTCCCACAATAATAGGTCGCGTCATAAAAAACCGATGTGGCGCGATTACTCGATCGATATTTGAATTATGACGTACGAAGGCCACAGTATTGATCGCGCTTGCACGTCATGTTCTTAAACCTCATCTATTAAAAAAAAAATATGATTGACGTGTAAAAGTGTTTGTACAGAACTAAAATCATTTATCATTTATAAACGCTTACGGTTAGGACATGGTGGAGGTTTATAATGATGCTACGTGTAAGTAGATTGCCCTCCTACAATATGGACCACCGACCTGGTTAAGATCGTAAGTATCTGCTGACTCAACGACCGAGCAATTATTGAGAGCTACCCAACTTCAGCAGAGGGGCCTGTGGAATAGTAATACCAGCCGCACGACTCAATCGATCAGGTTAAGCTAAGTTGTCGCGATTAGACCGTGGTTTGGTGACCATTTTACATACTGCATATCGTGCTTTCTAAGGCAAAGTCTTATACCTTGCCTTAAAAAGCATGATAAGCCGTTGGCCCCGGCTGCCTTTGAGAGATCTTTTGCGGTCGTTACGGGTCGTCAGTAGCCCGAAAGTTTGACCACCAGATCTGTGGGAGTCGGATATGCAGTCCCTCTTAAAAAATGAAGGAATTCGATTAGTCTGGAAGCCGATCCTAACATAGTTGGGAAAAGGCTAGGCAGAAACTCAAGACGAGCAGTGAAATAAAAGAAAAAATGTTTTTTCTGCACAATCAAAACGCACATTACAAAACAAAATACCAAATACATGCAAAAAGTGGCCAAAAGTCTCGTATTCAACTAATTAAAGTTTAACAGTTTTGTCCATCGCATTATCTGAAATGATAACCAAGAATAACGGTTTTAGAAATAGGCAGACTTTGAAATTCGATATATGGACTTTCGCGTTATTATTCTAAATCTAAAATTTAATTGGCACCTATACAAATATAAGCGCGAGGGCTAGACCAGTGCCCTTTCACGCTTCAAAGCTAATGGCCTCATTAAAATTTTAAACTTTGCTGCAACCCATAAAACTAGACGTCCATTTGTATAAAGTCTATTCGGCAAATAAAGTTCGTATGGTAAAGTTAAATTAGATAAGCTATTCATAGGTTTTGGCTACGTTCTCTGTGAATAATCCACTTATTAACCAAATAGTTTTCCATCCACTTTCAGTCGTATGATTTTTTTTTTAAGCCATTTCGAAAGTAGATAGATAATAGGGACGACAGCAAATAAATCATTCAAAAACAATGTTCTTTCAGTTATTCTTGTATCTTTATTGTAAGTGCTTCTACGTGAGGCCAATGTCCAACAGTGGATAGCCGCACGTAAAAAAACGCGCAGTGGCGGAAATCACCCTTCCTCACCATACAACCTACAGAAATAGCTATACCATCTTACGCTGTGCACAAATTGCAATTTGCATCGTGAGTGAGGCAACATTAGCAGCGATTTATGCAATTTCCTGCTATTGCGTTTGATCTCGGTGGTCCGACGGAAACGGGGTGTGTGGATCTGATTGATCTGATTGTTTGTGACGGGTACAACAGTTTTCATATTGAACGCCCAGAGACGGCTTGGAGCTGCCGTTGGAGTGGGTGATATTTGTATAATTGCACAATAATAAAAAAGTGTCTAATGCAAAACAATAAATCGTACAGTGAACTTGTATTTTTATAAAGAGTTTGCCCTAAGAATTACCCTTTTCAGGCATTAAAGTTAGTAAAGAGCAAAGGCTAACATCGTGAAACTTAAAATTAGTAGAATACATGGCTTTTGGCTACTTTGTCTTTTTTTGTAATGTGCGTTTTGTTGTTGCAGGAAAAAAAAACTATTTATAGAATTTCTTTCCTTTCTTTATTCTTTCTAATTGCGTTTAGTTGGTGACTGCCAGAAGGAATATCACGTCCAGTTTAGTGCGCAGTTAATAGTAGAAATTATGATCTCACACTAGCTGGCACTCTAATTGCGTAATGAATGATAAATTGCTTTGTTCGAAAAATTAGTCAACTCAACAACGTAAGTAAACCGTGAATGTTGTTGAACTGTCCAAATGTAAGCCGTTCCTACTGTAAGTGTGTTACGCGATTACCCTGCAGGTACGACAGTTTCAACCATTCTTAAAACTAAATCGACATAAAATACGCTCGTCTAAATCCTGCCCTGTACGGAGGTGTGAGCTGTGGCGTACGTATTACGAAGCGACGATTTTCTTATGACGACGTTGTTCAGCGCTCGTTAGGGCTGCCCAGACATTCAATTTAATAAAATAAAAAAATATGATACAAACAAATGTCACGATTGTAGGTGACCCGCGTGGCTGATACCAAATATCTACACTAATATTATAAAGAGGAAAGATTTGATGGTTTGTAATTGATAAACTGAAACAACAACATGACCGATTTTTAAAGTTCTTTCACCTGTAGAAAGCTACATTATTCCGGAGTTACATGATATTAATTTCACGTAAAGTCGCGGGCCAAGTTCTAGTTTATCATGAACTTTCTTTTGCCCGCGGCTTCGCCCGCGTGGATTTCGGAAATTAACGCAGGTATTTTTCTAAAATAAAATATTTTTTCTCAAATAAAAGTAGCTGAAGTTACTCCTCATTACATCAGCTACCTGTCAATAAAAGTTCCGTCAGAGATTAGCCGGAACAAACAGACAGGCAGACAAAAGTTAAAAAAAATGTTTTTTTGGTGTAAGTACCGTATTTACTTTCATATGCATTTAGCGAAAAGCTGTTAATTTGAAATTCAAACAGACACTTCAGTTTTATTTATTTGTATAGATGTATAGATTAAAGCAAAAAAATAAACACAAATATGTTTCTATAACGGAACAGAGTGCATTCCCAGCTCGTCGAAAGACACTATTCTATTTTCGACTCTCGACGCTAATCTGTGGGTTGAGGCTCCTGTAAGCGAAAAACTCGTGTCGCGATTTTATTAGTTCCACTGCAATCCTGCCTGTTATCGTCACTCATCAAAAGCGTATGTTGATCCAGCATCCTACAACAATGGATCGTATTTTGTAACCAATTAAATTCTTTTTAAACTTTAACAGGAGAATTCGATGACGAACATTTTATCTACTGTTTCATAGTAAACTGCAAAATTTGCGCGGTAAGAATACACGGAACAGCTGTTTTTAACACGCTTTAATTAGCGTCACTTGTATGTATGTATGTTCAAACGGTCAGAATTCAATTAAACTTTGTAGGCTTATCGAGGACCGATGACAGTACAATAATTTGATAAATTAGTGCCATTATCCTTGCCAGGGTTACCAGGATAACAAAAAAAGCAACACTCTTTTGAAGCTAGATGACTAAAAAATTTAAAATAAATATTAGTTTAAAAAACTAAAAAACACGCTGCGTAAAATATTTTCGTCGGTAATTATTCAGAATTAACATAACATAACATAATATTTATTCAAAAATAAAAGGCTTAAAAATATGTACAGTTTTGCTTATATGTAAATTATATTCTAAGATTTACGTGCCTGAACTAGGCAATCCTGTGTTTCAGGCAAGAAGAGGCTAAATAGTCTTATAAAATAAATAAATAATCAAAAGTTGAGAGTAGTCAAATTATTATATAAATGTTAAGTAGTTTATATCTTAGTTTGTAAAGTTTAATAGAATTAAATACCTAACGTACATAAGTGAATAATTACTTTAGCACAGTTAATAAATTCTCTGTAATAAATTGTAATAAATTAAGTGTAATAAATTGTGTAGGTACCGAATCCATGGTAACTTTGCGCATCGAAATCCTTTCCAACCCTGTATAATACATATCGAGTTTGACTACTGTGACAAAACGCTTTTCAACAGCAAATATCTATACTATTTATACTTGTTAACTTTCACAATCCAATATACACAATTTTCCAGTCTTCAAAATATTTATGGGGTTGGCTTCTAGTCTAACCGAATACGCGGTAGTCACTGCCTATCTGACGTCCACAACCCAGTTACTGGGAAACACTTGGTAAGACTTGTGATTGTGAACATGTATGGGGCCTACAACCATTGACCTGTACATGAGTACTGAACTTAGCGTAGGTAACTTCACTATGTTAGCAAATATGAGTTAACCGATACTCAGAGTGACCTACATATTATGCTCTGTGGCCATTCTATAAGTTTTTTGCCTGCCTGACACGCAGCGAATATCATCAAGGCAGGACTTCATCATCATCATCACATCATCAGCAGCCTATAATATTCCCGCTGCTAGGACACAGGCCTCCTCTCGGTAAGAGGGAGTGGGTCATAATCCACCACGCGGGCCCAGTGTGGGTTGGTAGATGTCATATGTCTTCGAATTATTGGTTCTAAGACATCCGGGTTTCCTCATGATGTTTTCCTTCACCGTTTTGTGAGCAGTGGTAATTAAATAATTTCAGAAGGCAGTACAATCACTACCAATGATCGGAAACCAAATAAATACAAACGATAAAATGATGTCGAGTCAACCTGATTTGTCTAAGTCGAAATATACACGGACGATAATATCAAATTTTTGCACCGACTTAATTTTCAACGTTCTGCTGAGCGTCTAGAGTTAAAAATCGAACAGTTACAAGACCATAACGACTGTCAAATATCCACGAATGGTAGCTGCTTAACGTGCTTTCGGAACCACGAAGAACGTCTTGGTATGAAAAGATGGTCACCTATCTAAAGATCAGCCTTGAGAAACGTAGCTTCGTCTGATCGATCGATCCGTATAGATATTATCACTTAGAAGGTATGTCCTACTTACATACGTCAGACCATTATTACTTAGCCAGAACTTTAAACTCTTACACACGTCATTGTGTACGAAAAAAATGTGCTGTCCATTTTTTAACCGGTCCGAACTAGTTCAGCTTCAAAACTTTCAGTGCAAATTGGGGTTTACGTCAAAGAGATGAAATACACATAGAAATTCGCACTAATCCTGATGCCACTGAAGACAAACATCCGACTGAAGGAAAATGTATTCGCTGCAAGTATATTGCCATAAGGTTCAAATTAGAATAGTATTTAAAATCGCTTGTTCAATTTATATACTCACGTGGTTGTCGGATATTTTGACGTCATTACGAGCCAACAAAGCTCTGCAACGTTGCTGGTGAAAGCCTTTGTGAATGAAAATCCGTTGTCGGTTTGAAATTTTATAATCTGACACGTTCTGTCTGTATTGAGAGTATACAACGTTTAAAATCAATATTGTTTTATTAATGGATGATGTTTTAGTGGTTCTGGCCTGTTAGTGAATGTTCGTTAAAATATTAAAAGCTTGGAACAGCTAACGTTTTATTTTTTATTATTGGTCCGGGGAAGTACGAATGTGACTTTTTAATTGATAATTCACTTACTGAGTTTATAATGTGCACTACAAACATCGTGTAGAAACCTGAACCTATCTAAATAATAAGGGTCTGTTGTTGACAAGGCGTGACCTCTAGAAATTCAAACTAGTATATCTTTTATTCTTCTTCTTTTGATCTTTTCTTTTTGGAATGACATCTCGCAGGTCTACAAATGAGATTTTCGACTGTTTAACCGGCATTGGCTGTGGTTACCTAAAAAAAAGAAAGTCTACACGCAGGGCTTAAGAACTTAAAACTAAAAAGACTACACGCTAAGGGCACCCGCTTTAGGGTACGGACCTTGGCGTTGTTGGTGCACAATCCTCACGAAGGTTGTAGTTTCGAACCCAGATAGGCGCTTTCCTGTGTCAACTATGTCATCACTACTGCTCTCAAAACGATAAACGAAAATATCGTGAGAAAACACGTAGGTGTGAGAATCAAAAATTCGAAGACATGTGACGTCTACCAACCCGCACTGGGATCGCATGGTTGATTACAGACCACACCCTCTCACCGAGAGGAGGCCTGTCCCAGCAGATGCAACATTATAAGCTGATTAGTTTAGGTATCACGGATTCAACTTTATTTATTTATTTAAACTTCTCGCACACAAAAAAGGTACAAAGGCGGACTTAATGCCTTAGGCATTCTCTACTAGTCAACCAAGGTTGGTGAAGAGATTAGTTGGCAGGTGCTTTGGTTGAGAGGAACAATTATTGAAAAATACTATAAAAATACATTATATATCAAATTAACCATTATTTATTATTTTCTTTATAACTTTCGCGTTTTAAAGTTATAGGTAGGTTATAGGTTAAGGAGTAGGCCTACTGGAACGATAGTTTTGTGAAAAAAAGAATGTGTTTTTCCATTCCAAAACGAGACATTTCGAATACAGTTTTCACCGAAGCGCAAATGAATATTGACACAACCGAACACTTGGTTAGTTTTTCAACATCACGAACCATTCATGGGAACAACGTAGTTTCTGCAAAAAAAAGGATTGAAGTTTTCCGTATTCAACACAGCCCTAGATATAAAATGACAACTACAATTCTGTAATTGGATCGTCAATCAAAAATGGAAGGCGTGGTCGGGCTATGACTGCGAACTGCGTACGTTCTTCGTCACTGTTTCAATTGGATTTGTAACTACAGAAGGTACAGCGAACAGATCGCCTGACTATGTGTCATTCCATCATATATTATGTCATAGGCAACGATGATTGAGAAATGTGACGAGGATTTGTGTACACCACCGAAAAACTGACGCATTGGTCTAGTGGTCGCAAGTGCTCGTTACTGCTGAGCATGAGGTCCTGGGTTCGTTCTCATGTTGGGCAAAGTGTTGTTGGCAATTTCTCAGTAGCAGCCCGGAGTCTGGATTGATGCCCGATTGATGGCAAATGACACGCCTCATATTACATGGGACTTAAACTTAACTAGCGCAATGTGGGTGAACCATTTAGGTACACCTCCGCCCAACCCTTCGGGAAAACAAGACGTGATGTTATGTTACCAAAAAACTTATTCAATGCGACGTTCTCATAGCGTTCACCACTTGTCCATATTAATTAGGCTTTATTACAATAACACAATCAAAATCTTAATCATTTTGACATTATTGTTTATCCATTCCTTCGTATGTTCGAAAAATGTGTCTCCTTTACTTCGTAAATAACACAATGAATGTTGTTCAAATGTTACATAATTAAACCCATACGTACTGTTACTGTATTTCGCAATACCCGATATCATCATTCAACAGAAAGACGTCCACTGCTGGACATAGGCCTCCCCAATTTGGGTAGACTTTCGCCACGCTTGGTTAGGTTGGCGATCGCAGTACGGTGGTAAAATACATAGAGCACGCTGCTGCCCATTCTCGAGAAGTCCCTAAGTCGCCTCTTACGACACCGACGGGAAGAAATTGGATGATGCTATTCTTTACGTCCAGCACCGGACGAAACCACATGTTCCTGATAATGGAGCTATTGTTCTCTATCGGTCAGGCTGACAAAGCGAGGCTGTACGCGTTACCATGGCAAAGCAGTGAAAGAGCTGTAACACAGTACAGGACTAATGCATGTTATGCCAATACGTCACGTGGAAACATGATAAGCACACAGTGCAGGTGTCCATTATCTTTTGCGGTACAGACTTCAAGTATTAGGGGTAGGGTTGTCAGATACAGTCTTTCTGGTACAATTTATCAAATAAAACCTCTCTTTAATATATGACTGTTTTTTAGTGCATATAAATTGTAAAATGAAAGTGAAAAGTAAGGCATTTTAGCATTTTTTTCAGGGCCATGGCCACCAGGTCTTTGTCAAAATGGTGGAGTTTCGAAGCAAAACACGCCTAAATTGATCTGAGTCTGCAGTTCGGTTAAACTTTTAAATATTACGAATTGACATCTCTAGTTATACGGAATCCGGGATAAAAGGTAATTCCTAGACACGGGGCAAGACGTAAAATTCCGGGACAATCCAGGTTTTCCCAGCCATCTGGCAAGCCTAATTAAGGGCTCTCTACCATTCGGTCAAAGTTCCCTGAGAACTTCATCCCCAAATAAAATAATGGGATTTGGCAAGAAACTTTTTACTACAAAAAATTACAACCGACTTCCAAAATAATCGCGTAAGCAAATTATCTTTATTTCGAACGTCGGTGTCTTTAGCCTGTACTTTAGTTTTTGCAGCGACTTCCGAAATTCAAGTTATTTTAAACCATACTTTTTTAAATGTTTATTTTCACTTCTTACTTGCGGTACTTTCTCCACGCCAACTGGATTCCCGACACCCGGGGCGTCTCCTCCTGCGGCGGCTAGTGGCGTGAGGGTGCACAGATTGTCTCTCCCTCACGCGCTCCGCCTCCTCCTTTGCAAGCATTACTGCTTTGCAGAAGGAGGTGACGGATTCCCATGCCCTCTCGCTCCGTACCATGGCCGGACGCGAGAGATCGCCGCCGCCGATCGCCTCCATGAGGACACGGCGGTGCTCCGCCCATGCAAAAGATATCGAAGAAAACACGTACAAAAAAATATACAGACTAATTTAGAACTTCGTCCTTTTGTGAAGTTTGTTAAAAAAACATGCTTCCTTCCTAGAAACACTCGTCAAAGAAGCTCTTAAGCGTTCAAGCGTGAATATAGTTGCAACTTCGTCAAAAATAAAGGGTATTTTAATATCCTTTATCATTATCATCATTACATACATACATATTATAAAACAAAGTCACTTCGCTGTCTGTCTGTCCCTATGTATGCTTATATCTTTAAAACTACGCAACGGATTTTGATGCGGGTTTTTTTAATAGATAGAGTGATTCAACAGGAAGGTTTATATGTATATTACATGCATAATATAGTAAAGAAACACTGATAATTTTAGAGGTTTCTAATGTGATGTCATAAATAAACTCATTTTTTTGCGCTTACATTGCGAACGCTGGCTGAACCCTACGAAATAGATCAAAATAATGTACTACAGTATTGTACACCTTACAAAGTTCTACAAAAAAGTCCGCGATGGTATATGTCTATCTCTTAGGGATAACCCACAATAACCATTTGTTATCCTTTAATTTTTATGAGAAATAATGACTTATTTACGAAGCGATTTTAAGCAATATAGCATTAATTCTTATCCAATTAAATACATTAGATATGTTGTGCATTTCATGTAGATCAAAATTGCCTTTTACAGCATATCATTAAAATGAATATTTTAGATATCAGAGATTATAATAAAATAGCCGCAGAGCGGCTAGCGGGCTGTTCCGCGTCCGGCCATCTCGCTTGGTAGCGGTCGGGTACTGCAGGATTAGTAGGATTGTAATTCATATTACTTGGGCTTCATAGTAAATGCATATCATGTGTGTTCGAAGTACTCAAAATAAAGCTAATTGTATTATTCCAAGTAGGAGACCGCGAAATATGGCTTAGATGTTTAGATTTTTGGATGGATTTGGATTTTTGGTTATCCTGGATACTTACCATATAGGGTAAAGTTGCATATATTGTACCAGTTAACAAACTTCACAAGCTGTCACAAAAACTATTTAACTTTGAAGGAATATATTACTAGAAACAAAAAGGTTGTTCTATTAGCAATCATTTTTTATTGAAAGAAAATGAGATATTTCAAAAATAAATATGAAAATTATAGTTTTTAAAAAAGTCTGAAAAAGTATAATTTAGAAAACCGGTTTCCTTAATTGTACCATAGGTATCCTAAATTGTACTTCATACTCTAAATGAGATCAAGTGCTTGTTATTAACTAAAAGTACAAACATCTTTATGAAAAATATTATTCAAATAGGTTTGAATATTAATTATGTTAAAATATTGTTGCTTCTGGTTGGCGAACACTAATGTCTTTAAAGAAATGAGTAAAACCATTTTTTACCAGCCATCTTTGCTGTTTTAAAAAAAAGTGTTTGGAATGCCATTTTTTTCCGCAATGTCATACGCCAGTTTTCTTACATTCTTAATTGTAAGCCTAAACATATGCTTTTCCATGTTCAACAAATGTGACACTAGCTCTTGTTCAACATCATCGTAAAATCTCAAATCTTTATTGCATTCCATAATGTATACAGGTGGTGGGTGGGTATGTAGAAACAATTATGGACCCTTTAGGGCACAGCAACATTTTAAATTCTAATTAGAACAGAGGAAGAGCGCTTTTTATCTTCTCCAGACATCTGAAAACATTTCAATCTAGTTGACCATCAAGTTGAAAAACTACCATATACCTAAATTGTACCGGTACATTTTAGGGGTACCACACCTGGTACAAATTAGGCAACACTAAGTTTTATTTTAATGAGAGCCAGCATTATAACCTCGAAATGCTAAACATAAAACTATAGTCTCAAAAAAGGTCACTAATATGCCTACTTTCCAAAAATATATATAATAGATGCAGTGTATTTACCGCTGCCACAAGAAATCCTTAGGAAAACACCCTTAAAATAATACTAGAACGCCGCAAAAAAATTTTTTGTTCACTATAATTTACTCTGTTGTGTTATCGAGTCCAAAATGGCAGCGGTTGCGTCATGTTGGTAGTACTGCTTTTTAGTTTTGCTAATTTAAAACTAAACATTACAGTTTGGTAGATTTTGAGGTGGTACAAATTAGGAGCCGGTCCAATTTATGCAACTCGACCCTATAGCATACCATAGATATTTTATCCCGGTAGTAGTTCATATTACTTGGGCTTCACAGTAAATGCATATCATCATGTGTGTTCGAAGTACTCAAAATAAAGCTAATTGTATTATTCCAAGTGCCCCGAAATATGGCTTAGAAGTTTAGATTTTTGGATGGATTTGGATTTTTGGTTATCCTGGATACTTACCATATATAGCATACCATAGATATTTTATCCCGGTAGTAGTTCATATTACTTGGGCTTCATAGTAAATGCATATCATCATGTGTGTTCGAAGTACTCAAAATAAAGCTAATTGTATTATTCCAAGTGCCGCGAAATATGGCTTAGAAGTTTAGTTTTAGTTCCCGGGTGATATTTTCCGACAGCTATAAGTACGGGCAAAGCCACTGGCCAAAGTACTATTCTTATAACTATGTTTAATTTGATGTCTGGTAAATAACTGAGTGTTTATACATATAGGTAGAATAGGAGCGTTAAGAAAAATCAGGAAGACTTATGTTCAATTCAATCCAGCCCTATGTCGCAGTCTTCTTACTCTGAATACGATTAGTTTTATTTTAAGTACATCAAACACACAAGATATGTTAGGATCGTAGCAGGTGGCGTTCCGTAGTTTCTGCCTACCCCCATGGAAAAAAGGCGTAATTTTATGTATGTATAACATGGGTTAATACATTCTTACCGCGGTAATACGTCCTCTTGCGATAATTTCCGACATCTACGCGGGCGAAGCCGCGGGCATAAGCTAGTTATTGATAAAGTTCAAATGAACCATCTGACGTCAGGCTTGCGCTGCAGCTCGTTACGCTGGCCGATAGACTCTGTAATAGAATCTGTGAAGCCAACTAACTCTATTAGGTACCAAAGCATTCACAATCTCATATAAAAATAGTGTATTTTTAGCATCACTGCGGAAATTTTTGTCATCGATCGGTGTTATTTGAGAATTTAAATTCAAATTTCTTTATCAAAACTACTATTGTACTATTACTTTTTATCTTTTTTTTAAATTTGATTTTAACTGATTTGATTTTTTGTAATCAAAGAACCTTACAAAAAATCAAATAAAAAACAAAAATTTCGAGTTTGTCCTAATGGACAACGTAACTGATAAAAAAATCTTTCACCGATTGTATCGTGACTTATTAACATACGTTATAAATTATATAATTCATACACTACGGGGTCAAATTAAATTAGAATTATCAGCGATTAACTTAGACTATATTTTATTTTTCAAAAATTTGGGATCTCTCTTACGGTATTAAAAATTTCCCTATAAAAGTCATTATTTAGCGTGCGCTGTGAAAACTATTGATGATACAAAATATAATCTGCCCTACATTTTTATAGTACTCATAGTTACCCAGAAAAAGCGAGGCTACATGGCTAATTATTATAGTTTAGTGAACCCTTTTTCGGTTTATAATGGGAAATCAAAACACGGATTCAATTGGAAGATAATAAAATTCGTATCATGATATTAATACTTAATCCAATTAACACAATCGATCATTATTGGAATCGGTTTTGTTAAAAAAACGACGCGTACAAATATTCTAAATTGTTTGTCTGATTACACTAATATCTGGACCCCCATCCTATCTTTTAGCCTTTGATAGGTCTTTTAACGAGAAATGTGATTAAACCTCACGCTTCCACCCTTAGGGGCCGAGCAAAAAGAAAAAGTATGAGAAAACGCGAAGCGAAAATGAAGTAATAACGAGGGCGAGCATTGCAACACGTTGGGTCGAGGGAGGTTTATAAAAATAAGGCTGTTATTTTTTATAGATAGTGTATATCTCACGACTAGTTCTAAATATGGGTAAGCAATATGTAGATGTTTTTTTTTATAACAGTAGATGGTGATCATCTTGGTATAGCCATATTTTAGCTTTCGGCATGCAAACTAAGTACATTGTCATATCTTCTTTTACTCTGTCTTTCTCATAGTTCTGAGTTTTATTCGTTCTTCCTTTCATATTCTCCACTACTTAATTAATTATACGGGGCTAAGTAAATGAGATGGTAAACGTTTACCCACGTGTTGGGTAACGATACCGACACGTGGTCAAACGGTCAGTTAATTAAGTGTGACCCGCATACTTAGCTAAGTAGTGTATTTTATTATTTGTTTGTATCATAGAACCTAAACTACTTTTGCGGAGAGTCTCACACAAATTTTCATCCCCTACTCAATTTTTTTTTGTTCCATACAAATTTCCACCCCCCATTTTAGGGAAGTGGGCGGTTAGAAAGAGACAAAACTTTGCCTATGTCACTTTCCATCCCTTCAACTATCTCCACTTAAAAAATCACTTCAAATCGTTGCTCCGTTTTGCTGTGAAAGACGGACAAACAGACATACACACTTTCTCAATATTAGTATGGATATTATAGCAATAAAGACAAGCCTCTCCTCTGTCAGGGTTTTTAACTTACCGCCTGATTCGGTAAAATCCCTCGATCCTGCACAATTATTCGCCCGTGCTAGTAGTTCAGTGCTTCAGGAAGTTACAAGAGATTATTGAACGGAAACTAGGAACAATTTCCGATCAACAAACTCATGTAAACTTTACTATAAAAGTACTAACTGATGTATAAAATCGACTGTTCAAACACTCATGAAAAATAAATGTTCAAGTGTAGAAATTAAACTTACGTGAACAAGACCGGAACGAATATCGCTATGTTCGCTCAACTGAAGGAACACGGGTGGGTTTTGGTCAGTGAAAGTCTGACACGCCCTCCTCGATGATTTCCCACCCGAAAATTCGGGGTCGGTGATTTACGACATTAAGCTTGATGGGTCAAAACTCGATAGCAAAAACCGTTTAATCCAAAAAAAAAGCAGAGAAACAGCGCTTACAAAATCCAGTCTTATTTCTATTTGCCAGCTGTCCTTTACAATTTCTCCGGAATACACAACGTCGAATCAAATCTTCTGCACGGTTTGTGCGAACTAGCAACATCTTGCACACACAATAGTTCATAAGCTTCTGAACAGACTCCATTTCTGAAAGGATTCAACATTGAAATTCTTTGATTGTAATTTGTAGAAATAGGAACTGACTATAGATGTTTTGTCCGCACCTTTCTTTTCCTGATCATCTGGCCTTTTCCCACCTTTGTCAGGGTTGGCTCCCAGTCAAACCGGGTGCAGTTGAACACTAGTATTTTACATGCAGCGACTGTCTATTTGGTCTCCACAATCCAGTTACTGGATAATACGATACCGACGAGACTGGTTGTTAGATTTTCGGGCTTCTGACGACCCGGAACGGCAGCCAAAGATCTACGTTTACAGCTGGGATCAACGGCTCAATGTGCTTTCTGAGGCACGGAGGGTCTTGGTATATACAGTTCATAATGAACCCATCTACGAACCAACCGCGGCAAGCATAATTGAACCTGATGGACCCGTCCTTCCATTCTTTCCTTGATAAATGTCACAATTAGCCCAGGACAGCACGGGCGATGTTTTTTAGAATCCAAAGAGCGCATTCTAATACACCAAAAAACACACTGTTGGATTTTAACCTCTCGGCGCTAAGCAGAGCGTTAAAAACAAGTGCGCGATTAAAATCGTCCGTGTCCACCCCGACCCATGCTCGAGCCAGACCGTGCCGCAGAGCCTGTAGCTTTAAATTTGACCTTAAATAATAATCATTCCAATCCAGCCCGGCCCTGCTGCCCTCTACCAGCGATGCCCTAAGCCGAGGTCCGTACCCCACACGGGTTGCCCTTATCGAGTAGTCGCTCTAGTTTTTAAACCCTGGCTGGAGGCCTTAATTTTTTAAGGTAGCCACAAGCAAGTCGGGTTAAGCAGCTGACTACCTCATAGGTTGACCTGCGAGACGTCATTCGCAAACAAAAAAAAAATGTTCGTGCATAGTTGGCTTATTAACAGACAAGCATGCTCTGTCACTAATTACTGTCCTTTGTCCACGTTGTCTGTGACCTTGACATTCGTTGAAGCCATATTTGCTGATTGTTGAGCAAATAGTAGTTGATAGATATTATGTGTTTGTAGAAACATTAGTCTGTTATGATGGCAATTAATATTCATTAAACATATTGTATGCCAACAGTTATCTTCATATCTATACTAATATTATAAAGAGGAAAAGTTTGTATTTTTGTTTGTTTGTAATAGATAAACTAAATAACCACTGGACCGATTTTAAAAATTCTTTCACCATTAGAAAGCTACATTATCTGCGAGTAACATAGGCTATATTTTTTTTTTAAATAGGGATCCGTAAGATATTTGGGTTTTTCGGACCCAAGGTGTAAAAAATCATCCAAAAAAGTTCCTTATTAATATGTCTTCGAAGTACCCGGTTGTCATAACTTGGTAGGAGCTCACCTAACATGGGTGTGTGATAGCGAGAAAACGCTTTATGTCTTCGAAGTACCAGGTTGACATAGCTTGGTAGAAGCTCACCTAACATGGGTTTTATTGATTCTGATGCGGTACGAAATTCGCTGGCATCCATACTTGTCCATCACTGAGAGTGTACTAAAAGGACCGTCCAAAAGAGTTATCTAATAATGATTCTGTTTCGAATAACTTAGAGCCAAGATAATGGACATTAGCCTATCGCTCATAGAGTACATTACTGTTAGTTGCTTCGCGAAAGAATTGATATATATACGATAGCCGAACGTGTATATTTTTAAAAGCATCAGAACCACATAATTTTGTGAATCCTGCGGTGTAATCGCATAACGCTCAAATATTAGGAGTGACTTACATTATGAAAGTTGAACAACATTCATTGCGTTATTTACACAGTTGAGCAGAATTCTTTTTCCAACATATGAAACAATGGATTACTAATAACGTTTCAATTTATTCAGATTCTGATATTGTGTATTGTGCGAATAGGGCGCACTTCTTAAATGAATGCACCTCACGTGTGGGCTTGTTACGATGAATAACTAACTGCCACGCGAGCAAAAGGAGCGCGATCGTGATCTATAGTGTTCTTCCATTCGTCTTTATTATTCTGGTAGCTAAGTAATAGTAGCCGCACGGAGCATTCGATCAGGTTGACCTACACTTGCTGTGGATGAATGACCGTCTTTAAATACCAAGACCCTTCCGTGCCTCTGAATGCACGTTAAGCCGTTGGTCCCGGCTGTCATTTGAGGATCTTTGACAGTTTCTACGGGTCGTCAGAAGCTAAAAAGTCTGACAACCAGTCGTACCAAGGGGTATAGTGTTATCCAGTTACTGGGTTGTGGAGGTCAGATAGGCAGTCACCCCATGTAAAATACTGGTATTCAGTTGCATCCAGTTATGCTGGAATACGATCCCAACATGTTGGCAAAGGCTAGGCAGATGATGATCATCATCATCCACAGCCCGACTTCACCCACTGCTGGGCTTGGCCTCTCCATTCTTATGTCAATTCTCACGCTTTTATGGCAGCCTCATCCATATTCTACCCGCGACGGTAACAATATCGTCAGCTCATCTCGCTTCATATTAATATTGTTATGAAACTTTATTACAGCACATGATTAGCTCCCCCACTTCACTTTACACGATACACAAGTAGACACTCAATTAAGCATAAGGTTTAGAACAAAAAAAAACTTACCTTTAATTATTCCCGACTGTGAAGTTTGCAAAGCTGAAATGGAACTCAACTGTTAATTGGTAAAACATTCAACGTTTGTTTGTGGTCTGAATACCAGTCGATTTTCAATTTCCGGTAAGTGAAGCCAAAGATTTAATAAAATACCGAAGCGTTGCAGCACTATTTCAAGGTAGAAATACACTTTTATAGGTATATCACGGCACACGATAGCGCGGACGTTGATAATATCATTTAATAATAAAGGTTTGGAATTCTATAGAGTGGCTTCATATATATTTTTCGTTTTTTGTTATTGGTACTAAATTTTAACACGTACTTTGATGATATCGTTAATCACGGGTTGAAGTTAAACATAGTATCTACACGATGTTTTAGTTTTCTGTACAATATTGATTTTCCAAAATGAAAAATTATTTTATTTTTGGAAGTAGGTTTTGTACAGACACTTTTACACGTCAATCATAGTTTTTAAACTAGATCAGGTCGACGTTTCCTATCTGACTACTCTGAGAAAAAAAGCCAAAATAAACTCAGAGGTCAGTCTCTTAAAGTCCAGACATAATCTTGGTCAGATCATGTGAAGACCACGTGGATTGGTGTCTGAAATGGTATTTTAAGGAAAGAACCACACAGATTGAGTGGATCTGTCCAATCTGTGCACGCATTTATCATTAATTATGTACATTGGTTCTATATAGTTCAGTGGCGTGCATTACAGGTAGATACTAGGCCTTATTGTCTAGGCAGATACACGCGGGTTTATTGTAGGTATAATAAGTAAGCTAATAATTCCGCGACACACATTAAAATATATGTAATTGACAGACATGGTGATTTTTGTCGAGGTAGGCACTGCTTATATGCCTATATCTAATTGTACAGTTAATCAAAGCACCCTAGACACAAGTTCAACAACTTATACTGAGAAAATCATGTGAGACGTAGACTGATAGACAGAAAATAGTGATCTCTATAGGGTTTCCTTTTGTATTAATTTGTTGTTACAAATTAATACATCTGTTGATGCTTTAGGCGCCGTAAGTTGCATTTTGTTTAGTATTTGACAATTTCATCGTGACAACAAATAAAGTTCAGAACAGCGATGCGTTTCATGTCATTTGAATTGTATGACTACTAAAAGAAAAGTAATTTTGCAGTTTTAATAAAACTAGTGTCGCACTTTGGTCGAAATTCAAACATAATTCATATATTTCTAAAGCATTATTATATGTACAAACATATTAGCTCTTCTTTTTCATTAAGATTAACTGTGCAGAATTTCATACTCCTACGTCCATGTAATTTCGTAAAAAGGGGTTCAACATTTTTTGCGTTACGTATTAATAAATAGATATAATTATTACTATGTTAGTCTAAATCCACATTGGTATTAACTACATCAACCAAATACGTATTCATATGTAGATATAAAAATAAACGCACGGTTCACTGAATAATGTTTAGGTATTTGTTTAGATAATTGAATTCCATGTATCATTACATAAAATAAAATATCATAGGTTACACTCAACATTTGGAGGATTATGAGATGAAAAATATTTTTTTAAGCTCTGTTGTTTATCATGATACTATTTTGTGTTACGAAAAATATATTTTTGAGCTCTGTTTTACGATCATACTATGTATTTTATTTCTATTAAAAAAAAGACGTGTGGCACTCGGGGACTGCCGCGGTAAAGCTATTGCATAGCATTTTGTATCAACTTATGCAATTATAATTATTTATGTATTTTATTTATGCAGTATTTCCTTTTCTTTAATATTAAAAAAACGTACACTAAGGAAAACTTATTTTTGGTGGTAAAATTTGGAACTAAAGCATAAAGGTTAGTACATATGATTGCCACCGCAAAATTTTATAAGTAAACTTTAGTACCTAGTTTTGCCACCGCACAAAAGGACTAGTACTCCATGCCCATAATACTCTATGGCCTGGTTTGTTACCTAGTAACCGATGACAAATAACAAGACGATAAATATTTTGGGTTTTTACCTAGCAACCGATGACAAATAATACAAACACTTTATACACAAATTTTACAAGTACCTACAGTTACATTCACTGTTGTACATAAATACCTATACACCTATATACTTTCTCATAAACAGCTGCTTATGTATTCGTCCGATTTCGGAGCAGCTCGTCTCGATTCGTGCGAGCTTCGTAGAGTCGTACAATACGGCTAGTTGCACGCACACAAACACCGTGTCGAAGACTGCCGAAAAGAAACGATGTTAGACAATGCACGACCTTCAAGCCACACCTCCGTGCCCGTCGGAGTGGGGAGCGTGAGGTTTTTTTTCGTTACGGAATTTCTGGATTCGGTCCCCGCGCTCAAGGCCCTCGATAGAAGCTATGCAATAGCTTAAAAAATATAAGCTTTTTCCATGAACGTAAACATAGTTTGATAATACAGTAAATTTTTCTGGTTTATGATATGTACCAGATAGCCTAACTGTGCGACGCAAAATTAAGCTTTTACGGTACCCTACGTTTTCACAGCGCCTTAAGTGTATGGCTCCGTTCCACTTTGAGCAATAAAATAATGTTGTTTATTTGGAAAATCGAAAAAAATGTTCAAATAAACATATGGTGCGAAAAAAAATCTTGATTTGAATAATAGGGTCTTTTTTTTGGGTTGGGAAATCATCAAATGACTTCTCCCGCTCTGGGCGGCGCGGGAGGGCATGTCAGACTTTACTGACTAAAACCCACCCGTGTTCCTTCAGTTGCCCATGTGCCAGGTTCACGGTATCTCTTTCGAACAATCACGTGACCCCGGCAGGCATCGGTCGTAGCAGACCCCTTCAGTTTTGCTGACATCTCTTTGAGGCGCGCGTGGAACACTACGCGCCGTCGACCCGAGCTTGGTCCTTACCGGGCGGCGAGCTACCCATTGCTCGCCACCCGCAAGCTCGCGCCTACGGTGGCCATGAGTCCGCTATGGACTCCCGACGCCCGGGGCGTCTCCTCCTGCGGCGGAATAATAGGGCCTTAGGTAGTTTTAACGGGGAAAATAATCAACAGCATTATTTTACCCTTTGCCCAATTTATTTAGAGTCAGCGCGCCGTGTCTTTTCTTCTCTCTATTAGTCGTCATATCGGTAGTCACACACTTTATATGCATATCATCCATCCATCATCTTTAGGGTTCCGTACCTAAAGCGTGCCCACGTAACTCTATTACTAAGCCGCCGTTGTCTGTCCGTCTATCACCGAGCTATATCCGTTGAACCGTAATATAGTTGAAATGTTAACTGCTGTTACTAGCTTTTGCCAGCAGCTTCGCCCGCATAAAAGTCGGAAATTATCCTACGAGAAATACTGCCGGAAAAAGAAGTATCCTATGTGCTAATATCCAGGTTATAAAATAACTCTGTGCCAAATTTCTTTCAAATCCGCTCCGCGTGATTTAGTAACAAACATCTAAAAAACATATAATCTTTCGCAATAGTAGAATAACAACAAATAATAAACATTAAATAAAGTTAAAAATTAAATGGGTCTCCATCCAACAAAAGTTTAATTGCTTTGTGGTACCAAACCCGTCGTCTCCAAGTCCAACTCGCACTTGGCTGGTTTTTTTATGGCATAAAAGCAAAACATACAGAAAAACGCAGACGGCTTCTACCCTCTGGAATGGACGGGAGCATATTGCATTCCTCTATAGCTTTTCCATCTGCTTGTTTATTTGTGGGTGAATCGTTAATTACAAAAATACGTATTAGGCAACTGGCACGGTTTAAAAAAAAAACGTCAAGGAAAACCGAAAAGTTACGGAAAATCTACCCTCACTACATAAAATACAGAACGTGTCTGTTACAGACGTATTTCTGGATTTATAAATTCGTCCACGAATAAACTTCGACTTGTTCGCGACTCGTCTATAGTTCTTTTTTTTTTAAAGTAACGATCAGCCCTATTGGGCTGTCTAAATTCGTTCGAGTCGACTAAGCCTCTCAATCAGGCGTCATATTAGTATTCCTCTCGTTTTGCAATATTACCTTCCACATCCAACTTTTACTTTGTCTTCTCCATCATTAATATTTTATTTCCTTCTCTACGTTATCAAAAACTTTTTATTAGAGTAACTTTAAATAAGTCGAAATTTATTGATGTTTCTTAGTCAGTACACACTGCTACAGGTCAAGTTATACATTTCCAGTTTTAGCTGACCTCGCATTGTATAAGCTTTTCGTACAATTAGATGTCAGCTTATACTGGAAATGTATAGCTTGATGTATGGCCGTGCGTACCATACCATAACCCCCCAAATTGGGAAGGCCTATGTCCATCAGTGGACGTCTTTCGGCCTTAAATGATGAAATGATGATGATAACCATACCATACGAATTGTACTCGGCGCTGCGCCTCCACATTAATTATACGGACAATCAAAGTGTGGAATTCTTCGCTAGCGTCTATTCCATTCCATATTTAACCGGTTTCAAAGGAAGAGTGAGCAACGATCTTCTGGGCACGCTCATTCCATCATAGGTTCATCCATCCCTTTACATCAGGATCGCAACCATGATCGAAGTCAAGAGTAGGTCCAATCATCAACAACATAGGAACTAGGGATGAACCGGTTGTTGAACTGATAACGTGTACCTAAGCTAAGCCCCTTTGACGTCATGAACAATTTAATTAAGAGGGCACAGCAAAAAAGAAATAAAATGAATTACAAAAAGACTTCCACAATTTTGAACACAAATAATCATTACTTCTGTCCTATTAAGTATAGCATATTAAGTTTATACCTACAAATAGAAAATACATGAAAATTAAAAAGTAACTCTATTTTTTTTTTCTTAATATTAATGCACTAACAGCAACGTACTTAATTAAAACCCATAAACAATCGCCGTGTACCGCATCTCAAACCAAACAGTGATTGACTGAACAAAAGAATTGGTATCTGAAGGGGGCGCTATGCACTCGGTCATTTCAAGCTCCATGCAACCCGGTTATGTTCTAGTTACAGCGACGTCCTGTGATGAGAGGGACGGCTTTCGGTACCGGCGCCGGTACCGGACCGACGACTCTCGAAAATGTAAAACGAATAGTTTTTTAAATTTAATTTTTTTTAAATGCATAAATTTAATTAGTTCAGTATTAATTTGTTGGGTGTTGTGAAAATTAAAAAGATTTTAAATTTATTTTTCGAAGTTTTAAACTTTTAGTGGTTGATTTGTGAATATATATGAATACATAAAGATGTGGTTAAATTACCTTATCACCATGATAGACATTGCGGGCGCTGTGTTATTCTTTTTGATTATTTATGTAATGTTCAAATTATTGTTAGAACAGAATAACACGTCTGTGTATAATTAGAACGATATAAGTGGTGGACTCTTCTGTGAAAACTAGCCGCAACAAGTGAAAAAATGGTTGTGTTATCAGTGTTAGCGAAAATGGAGGACATCAAAAAGAAAGAAGAGGTAAATGTAGATGATCGTGACGAATTTGTGTTTCAGAAAAGTGGCCAGTATTTTGTTTTTCTGTGTATTTTGTGTTTAAAATAATTAAAGATTTTGTTAATCATTTTTACCTTTTTGTTTTTTATTTATAGTTAATGTTTATTTATTTTTACCTAAGTTTGAGTTCATTTAGAAATTAAAGATTTTTTTATTAAAGTTTTTATTTATCCGTTTTTACGTGTTTTTTTTATTTGTTTTTGTTTATTTATTGTGATCTGAGTTAGTCTTCATTTACAATTTAAGATTATTTTTATTAATTAAAGTTTCTATTTATTCGTTTTTAACCTGTGTTTTTTTATTTTATTTGTGGTTTATGTATTGTCACCTGAATTACTTATAAATTAATGGTTATTTTTCATTAAAGTTTTTGCTATAAATTTTTACTTGTTTTTTATTTTTAATAAGTAAGTAGTTTAAAACTAACTTAGTGTTAACATGATACTCGTATGTATGTTTTACTGCGTCCGCTGACATAAAACGAAACAATTATGTATTAGTTAACTTACTTAGGATTCTTTGCAATAAAAAAAAGAAACATATTATTGATCATATTTCAAAATTTAGTCATTATTTTCCGGATATTTTTAAGGAAATATCTATTCCGTTCGTAATGTTACAAACAAAACAAAACATGATTTGAGAACTGTAGATAGTGTACAACTACCTAGTTGGGCGCAAAATCCAACTGGCCTAGCTCGATTGGGCCTCCGCATGTTTTAATCATGCTGCAGCTTCATACGATCTTGCGCTTTACGCACGGCTTGGCCAAACGCAACTGACGCGAATTAATCGAACATAATTTCCTCATCGCTACGCAAATGAGCGCGCGGTGTGGCTCGTATGATGCTACCTGTATATCTATGATAGGCTGATTTCGACCTACGAGGTCTAATCTAAGATAAACAACTGCTTTGCAACAGACAGATGGACGCAAACTACTAAGTTTATTATTTATCTCATACTTAAATTTTATCGCAACGACTTACTCCAGAAACTGGTCCTCTCTTGTATATCGTTGCAACTATAAGTTGTCATGGAACATTTTTGAAAGGATTTCTACAAATAAATGTGGCGGTTAATCTGTTCAAGACCATAATTCTCATCGTATTAAGGTCCATTACCCAAATTCTGTTTACCACCTTCCGTAATACACTCTGAATATGAATACCTCATATCCCTGTCATTATTTCCCGTGGGTATCATAAAAGACGACTAAGTGACTTACTAAAGAATCGGCAGTAGAGTTCTTCGTGCATTTTACTACCATACTGTGATCGCCAACCCGCTAGCCAAGCGTGGCGATTATGGCAAACCTTCCAAATTGGGGGCGGCATATGTTCAGCTGTGGACGTCTTTCGTCGGTGTCGGCTGAAATTATGACGAATAATTCTCTGAATAGCTCTAAAGACTATTTCAGACACTACATGGTCCTCATATGATCGGACCAAGATTGTCTCTGGACTCGAAAAGAGAATGTAACCTCTGTATTTGTTTCGGCCTTTCTTGTCAGCGAAGTCGAATAGGAAACGCCGACTTCATCATTCTAGTTTTAAAAACATGATTGACATGTAAAACTATTTGTATAAAACTACGAACCGACTTACAGAAATAAAATAATTTTATCTAAATAGCCAGTTAGTTAAGTGGCAGCGGGGATAGCCCTGTCCGCCAGACGGTGTAAGTAACGCCACTCATACGGAGGCATTTTAATAGACTATGATGACGTTTGTTTACCATTTCATCCAGCCTCGCGCGATGTTTTGTACAGCAAATAAACATGAGCATCGTTTAATATGGGTAGTTGGAACCGTCGTGAATAAAGACCGCCCCTCTCTTTGTCTTGATTTTTCCACCTTAACAGTTATTTTAACGGAGAAACCACCGGGAACAGCAGTTTAAGATAGACCCAAGAAAACACAGCAAATAGAAAAGTGTAGTGGGATTTTTAACTTCTTTTTTAATAATTATCCACACGTATACGTCAAACCCATTGTACCTCATACTCTATTATTATACTACATTTTACTATACCACTATACGTATACTATGAAAATAGAAAAGCAAATCACTGCCTAGACTTCCGAATTAAGACACAAATTATGCGTTTAGTCCTTTCTAATTTAGGGTATGCCAAAATATATGGTTAAGTCCAACATCCCACATATGGGAGCGTCCAAGCCAAGCGGGCCACTCGGCGCTGGCAGCGGGTTTTTTGCATAAAACACGTTCTGTTCAACTCGCTCACAAGCATTGGCAAATAGCTAAAAAAAAAATTGAAACACATAGGTAATTCGATAGATTTTAAGCTGTTCTTTCGAATGATGCTATTTGTTTTTACCAAAATAATTTTGTTTTTAGTGAAAATTGAGTTTCAATTTGAGGTTAGATTGCCTCGAAAAATGTATTTTTATATTTTTTTTTTTCTAACATTGTTCGAAAGTTTAACCCTTCAACAACATCTCTGTAAAATTTCAAGTTGGGAGGGGCAACGGTTTGCAAATGACAAGCAAATCAAGTCGTCGCCGCGTCATTTTGGGCGGCCGCGCGCCTGCTGCACTGTATTGCCGACGACAACGATCGTTGTAAGTGGGTGGTGAAAAAAATGGCATCACTCGACGTTGCGGACTTGATTTGCTTGTCATTTGCAAATTGCGTTGCCCCTCCCAACTTGAAATTTTACAGAGATGTTGTTGAAGGGTTAAACTTTCGAACGATGAAAGAAAAAAAATTAAAAAAATACATTTTTAGAGGCAATCTAACTTCAAATTGAAACTCAATTTTCACTAAAAAGAAAATTATTTTGGTAAAAACGAATAGCACCATTCGAAAGAGCAGCTTAAAATCTATCGAATTATGTATATCAAATTTTTTTTTAGCTATTTCCCAAAGCTTGTGAGCGAGTTGAACAGAACGTGTTTTATGCAAAAAAGCCGCTGCAAGCGCCGAGTGGCCCGCTTGGCTTGGACGCTCCCATATTTACTTTAAACTCCTTAGCCAAAGATTCCCTTTCATCTTTGTTCTTAGCACATTCCATCAGCAAATGCTGCACATCTTCAATTTTATTGCATCTGACAATGATGCCATGCAGCCATTCGCATTAAGAAATTTGCCCATTCTTCTCGATACGAATTACGTTTTGAAAGGGGCGACTAGAATCAATTTTATTTTTATTTAAAATATTTTTATGTTGACATTCAAAAGTGCGTTATTGTGTCTTTTTGAAATAAATGCTTTGACTTTGAAAGCGAACTTTGCCGATGGGAAGTGGCCAGAACGAAGCCCTAGAGCTAACTTAACAGAACTCCTAGTAAAACATTTCTCACCAAACCAAATGTCACGAGGAGGCTCGTTTTGAATGACACCAACAAACACCGCAGATGAAAAAGTGTGATGGGTAGATTGAGACTAGATTCGATGGTCAATCGTATGAATATTCAACAGATGAAAATCCATCTTACTGCATACGTGATGGCCAATGAATTGGGCGCCGACGCGAACGCTGTCTGTATCTCAATCATACGTCATGTCAGTATAACCCAGACTTCGACTACGCTTTTGCATGTTGTGGATAGCAAATATATTAACAAGGTGTAATTAAAATATCACGCTTCGAGAGCTGACATAATGAAGTCAGTTGAATAAAAACGCATATAGTGCATATTTTCTCGCATGTTTTACGCGGAATCGTTGAGCTGTATTTAATGATTAATCAAAAGGGTGATTGTGCACTTCCGTATCGAATATCAGGTCTGGGAAAAATTCATATATGTTCTTCCGTTTTCATTTAGCTTTTCTTCTATACTTAGTTTATTAAATTCCCCACAACGTTAACAAAGTTGTTCTTCATACTTTTCAATACGTTTTCATCTTAGTAGTTTTCATAGCTACTGAGGGGTATGCTGCACAGAACCTACTTTTATTACTTAACCCACAATAAGTCTTTCCAACTATCATCGCTCAATACTTTGAGTGTTTCTCCTTGGAAGTATGATAAGGGTTTCAGCAATCCACTACGGGACCTATCTCGTTTTGTCTTATTCCACGACTAAAGCACTTTACTCTCGTGTTCACGGGTAGTCTACGGCAACGTATGTTCCACTCCACGTTAAGACATTGTGTGTTGTGTCAAGATTGTGTTACTCTTAGGCTGGTCGACCGAAGGACTGGGCATCGACATTGTTCGAACGTAGCTATGTATGTCAATGAAAACTTGTGGTCAACTACACAGTGCAGCGCTGATGGATCGCTACACGCGTACAGCTACGTAGCGCTGACGAGGACCGTCTCGGCCAGGCGTTCGTCGGCCGACTAACGCGGTATGTCGGTAAATGCGTGCATTTAGCGTGATGCTGACTGAGGGTCCGACCACACGCTGGTACGCCATATTTCTTGTGATCTCTCTTATGAGTACTCTGTTTGCCGTCAGCTGATCACTACACGCGCCCTCACGACTATAATTTTAACTAAATCGTTTTAAACCAAAATTGGTGCAATGAAACTGGTTTTTTTTTTTTTTTTGACCACGTCTGCCATACATTGATTACGTATTAATTTAAAAGTTAATTTTAAAAGACTAATTGTTTGCATTCACCATTTTTATTAAATTTACAAAATTCATGAAATTACCTATGTATTTTTCTACTACTTTTTTAGGTTTGGATATACTGCAAATAATCTTGATTATTTATTAAAAAGTAGTGGTCGCCTGGTGGTCAAAATTCGACAATAATGAAAAAATCTAAAAAAACGCTTTCTGAACTACGTTAACTATGCCAAATTTCGTTCGATAACGTTCCGTAATATTTGTAAAAAAGAGTACAAAGTTTTTGCTTAACGAATGAATATAATATATTCATTCGTTAAGCAAAAACTTTGTACTCTTTTATAAATATACATAAAAACAATATGTTGAAGCTCCGTATCAACAAAAAAAAATAATCTGATAAGGGTTTTACTCAGCCTCTCTTTCTATTTTCAGGATATAATTTTTATTTTTAATCGCCCTTTGATATATCCTAAATCCGTGAGTAAGTGTGGTCTACTGCACGTCGTGTGAAGCCTCAAGATATTATTTAAAAAATAACATATTAAACCGCTAAGTGTGATTATAAATCTTTAAAACCAAAAAGACGGTTTAAAACCAAATGATATCATTCGAGACGAGTTTGGGTACAAAAAGGCTATGGATAAGACGCAACGAACTCTCACTTCGAACATATGGCTCGCGCGCGCTCCATTTCTTGTTTCAAAATGGCGATACACTAATCGCAGCGAAGTCTTGCTTCCAACACAAGACTTAAGCGCACTCCATTTTTATTCAACCTGCACTCTAAATATGAGCTCGCATTGCTCGCATCCAATGGTTCGGTTCGCTGCACTGATTTCAATGGAATTCACGAAAATTTCGAAGGTCGCGTGAAGGATCTGGCATTCGCTTTGAGCGGCCCGGTCGCTGTACCTACTGTAACGCGTTACAAAAACTCGATACATTACACACAAATGTTACAAACAATAGTGCACTAGTACTTAATAACGCATATCGCGGTGGTAAAGAAAGAATCGAATCAATATGTACAGTCACGGGCGTCGAGATATGACCACCGTAGTCTAGCTCAGCATTTAAAACACACGGTATACCATCATGACTCCTTACATAATCTCACATATTTGCCTCACATGTTGTGTTGTGCTGCTTTTAGTCTTAAACTGACGACCCTGAACTTTACTCTTAAAAATAACATTCCAAGACACCCCATTGGTTTCTTATCGCCATTACCAGTTCACAATGTTATTAGAAAACAACAGTGAGCAATTATTTTCAATTGATAAGATTCGTGTATCCGTCTGCTATCTCGCAAAATTGTTTGTTTGTTTTATTACATAAATAAAATGTAATGTCTGATAAGTAGATCCAATTAAGCGTAAGTTAACAATTTATTGACACAATCTCAAGATTCGTCTGGTACACACGGCTACATATTTTTTTTTAAATCGTTTATTCGTGGATATTATACATAGACAGTTAACACAGTTCTTCTATCAAGTTATAATTTTCCAGTATTACAGAACTCGCATTGTATAGGCTTTTCGTAAAGTGAGAAGTCCTCTTATACTGGAAACGTATAGCTTGATTTCTCGCCGTATGTACACACGATGGATGAATTGAATTAATATTTTGTGTCCTTTTCAGTCCGGACAAGGTAGACATTCGAAGCTGCATAAATTCCCAACAAGCTGAAAATCAGTAAAATTGTTCAAAACATAATGATAAATAAAATATTTAAGTTCCCCACCATTCCCGTGTATGGATTTTTTTAATTCAAGGTCAAATGTCAAAAAAATCAGTTTATCACGATTTTCAGCAAAACAGTAAGTTTTATCATAAAAGCATTGCCGACAAAAATTGGAGATCATAAAATTATCTATAAAAATGTATTAATACTTTTTTCCTACAAGCCACCGTTCCTGAGATATAACGATTCAAAAAGTTGTAAAAGTTGTTGTCTTAATATGCACACGTGGAGTTGCGGACACCAGCCCGTTCTACCTATTACCTAATATGCACACGTTTCCACGCTTTCTATGAGGTAGTGGACGTAGGGGGTTTTTGTAACGTAGTTTCCCCAGTAGGCTTACTCCACAGGTCAGTTGTGATCCTGTTTAATTTGAAACTATTGCAAAATAACGGAAATTTTCAAAGACTGGAAAAGATAAAAGCGATATAAATTTAAAAAACCGGCCAAGTGCGAGTCGGACTCGCGCACCGAGGGTTCCGTACAAACCTGTAGGTATTCTCGGTTTAAAAATATTTTTTTTTTAATTTTTAAAATTAAATTTATTGTTTTTTTTCTATTTTAGTGTGAAAATCTTAATGCGGTTCACAGAATACATCTACTTACCAAGTTTCAACAGCATAGCTCTTATAGTTTCGGAATAAAATGGCTGTGACATACGGACGGACAGACAGACAGACAGACATGACGAATCTATAAGGGTTCCGTTTTTTGCCATTTGGCAACGGAACCCTAAAAAGTTGTGAAATTCATTCGTCTGATTCGTAAACTTCAAATTCTTCTTGTTTTTCTTCTTCTGCTTCTTCTTCATCTTCATTTTGGGTGTAAGTAAATTGCGTGAATAGCGATGTATCGCATGACACTTCGTTGGAATTAAACGAATCCTCCACTGTTGTTGATTCAACATTAGAGCACGACCGGCCTTGACAATTTGTACATGCCAGAGCCCGACTGTTTTGCAACCACATTTAGCACTGCATCCCTTTTTGCAGTTGCAAAAAATTGTGTTCAGCAATTTTTCCGGCGCAGATGGGAGTAAAGTTTGAACTGGCTCTAATGTATTGTTGATCAAATTCCAACCCCCAGTCTGTAGGGTCTAGTTGGTAACCCAGCCACACTTGAACTTGGTAATATACCCGAAAAAGATGCTGATGTGCAGCAACTGAGGTTGGAGGAAGACAAGCTAATTGAACTTGTTTTTTTTTTTATTTTTAGTATTTTTAACGAAACATGCATATCGATGCTTATCCACACAGGTATTTTTTTTTAGAAGCTCCGTACTTAGACAGAAGAAAGCGGATGCCGTTGGTGATATCTTCTTGTTGAGTTGAATGACTCTTTCTAAAAGAACACATTGAACTAAATCTTGTTTAAATCTTGCGTATCAATTAAGGGGCTGGGTTTCATTTTACCTGATATTCTTTTAGTTATAACATACCTATGTATATTTTAAATTTTTATTATAAGTTACAATGACCGATAGAAAAAAAAATCAACATATATAACAACTCTAGAGATGTATATACGTGGCGTATTCATGCATATTATGATGTTAACAACTTTTTGAATCGTTATATCTCAGAAACGGTGGCTCGTAGGAAAAAAAAGTATGGACACATTTTTATAGATAATTTTATGATCTATATTTTTGGTCTGAAGTACTTTTATGATAAAACTTACCGTTTTTCTGAAAATCATGAAAAACTAATTTTTGACCTTTGACCTTGAGTAATTTTTTTCCATACACAGGAATGATGGGGAACTTAACTATTTTATTTAAAATTATGTTTTGATCAATTTTACTGATGTTCAGCTTGTAGAGAATTTATGCACCTTCACTCTCATTTTTTGGTCTAAATTGACCGGACTATTTAGAGTATTTCTATAATTCTAGAAAGGATAAAGTAAGTACTGGTAAATGCAACTGTCTATCTTTTTATACATATGTCCTTATCCCATACTCTATACTTAGCTCATTCATTAAATTCGTCGCGTCAAACGTTGTACCTTTGACGCGACCCATTTGATGAATGAGCTTCGGTACTAGGATAAACTTTTTGGCAATGACAAAAAATTTTAGAACTTATTTCATTGTAAATTGCAATCCTAGCGTTTGCTGCGGTTCAATCTTCAGTATGAGTTTTTGTAAACTAATCAAATCAAATCAAATTATTTATTTTTTGCAAACATGGGTAATTAATACATAGGTCAATGAGGTTTTACCTCAGATTATATATAATATCATTGACATAGGTGTTGTTTTCAACCGACGAAAAAAACGGAGGAGGTTATCAATTCGACGCGTATATATTTTTTTTTTTTAATGTATGACCAGGCATAACTTTTTACATAGTCGTCTGATTGTTATTATTCTTCTTGTATTGGAAAGGGTCCCATATAAATTTGGAAAACAAAATCGAACCCTAAGGGTCAGAAAATAGGGGATGATTGATTGTTCACTCACTGATTGTAATGTATAACCACGCATAACTTTATACAGAGTAGTCCGATTTTGATCATTCTTTTTTTATTGGATAGGGTATACCTTGCCAAGTATTATAAGTACATTAAAGCCACAAAAAAAATATAAAATAAAAACTTTTTAACAAAAAATTAAACCGCCGAAAAACTGAAAAGCAAAAAATAATAAACCTTAAAATTTTGAGTCGGCGCTGAAAAATCAATGAACTAAGATCACTCATAGCGCCGACTCATAATTTTAAGGTTTATTATTTTTTGCTTTTCAGTTTTTCGGCGGTTTAATTTTTTGTTAAAAAGTTTTTTTACATAGTAAAGTTCTCTATATTATACCGTCACAAGGGCATGCAAATAATATTCATTTGTGAAATTAACAATGAACACTAACAGTGATCAAGCTAATATAGGTAATCTATTTTTACGAGCACCTCGGCGTTAGCTAGTTTTCTTATCTTTTCGTCCTTCTTTCAGTTTGTTGCAGTAAAGTCATAAGCTTGTGCTTGCCGAACTTTGATTCAGAGTCGTTTGTACGCACGGCGAAAAATCAAGCTATACATTTCCAGTATAAGCTGACATTGTACAAAAAGCCTAAACAATGCGAGGTCAGCTAAAACTGGATATGTCGCCTGTGTACGTCAGGATATACAATAGGTGCTCGCACACATCGATTACATTACACCCTGCCTCTACCACCGCCACTCCAGTGCAACCCGCTGGGACTGAGCCACCCCCCGCGACTGGTCGGCGTTTTAAATAAATACATATAATAACTAATTGATGTTCATTTTGAGCTCTTAATAACTTGAAACTCTGAGACTGGAGACTCTCTCGTCCACTTAAGAGTCTTTATATCTACTGTAGCTTTATTTACTGCCAGTTTTCCCAACTTTTACAACCGACGCTTGTATAAAAAATATGACTACGCTGGCCCGTCCGGGCTTCACTCTAAAATATGATGGGGCAAGCTTTGCAAGCCTCCATATTTGCAGACACAAGCGGACAATCAATATTTACTTACTACTTACCCAGTGGACGCGAACTAATTGCCTTCTGACCTCGCGATCCTATCAGTATAAGATTGTTTATGAGGTTAAAAGTCAAAGACAAAAACATTGATTTAAATTGATACATCATTGCTGGTGAATTGACAAGGTGTCAGTCAGTTACTTCCTCGAAAAATTGATGTATTGTATTCTTAGATATTTATCTGTAGATACTTTCACTTTATTGGGAGGCTTGTAGATAAGTAATAATAGCCGCGCGGATGGGTGTCCATCTTTAAATACCAAAACTCCTCCGGGAAAGCACATTAAGTCGTTGCTAACTGCCTTTCGTGGATCTTTGACAGTCGTTTCGGGTCTTCAGAATCCCGAAAGTCTGTCAACCAGTCTTATGAACGGGTATCGTATTACCCAGCAGCTAGGTTGTTAGAGGTGAGATAGGCAGTTGTTCCAGGTACACTACTGATATTCAGTTGCATCCGGTAAGACTAGAAGCCAATCGCAACATGTTTGGAAATACTTTCGCTTTAAAAATCTATAATCAGTCATTTGTACCTGCGTGTCTGCCCCTTATCTTTCAGTGTGCCGCCGGTGTTATATATTTTCGTCCAGGATGTCACGTATCAAGGCTCCTGCAGACAGGCGCGACGCGAGATTTTTAGTTTCTTTTAATGAAAAAAAATTCATAGAAAATGTTCTACCAGAAATGCGTCGCACCATAGCTTCGCGTCTGTTTGCAGGAGCCTCCACAGATTGATGCGTGCACAGGTTGTACGGTACGCGAGAAGGAAACATGTGGCGTTATCTGCGTATGCAAACGATTATAAACTTTTTAATTAAACTAATCAACAATATAATTAACGCTATGTAGACAGTTCGGTGTTATCTTGAAACAAATGAATTATATATACATTGTGAGGTCACGCGAAAGAGTCCAGCCTCCATCAAGAATCTCACAATAATTAATTTTCCGTTCGATTAACTATTAATATACGTAATTACTAATTAGTGCTCAGTTGTGTTGATTACGATACAGTCATAGGTGTCTAGATCTGCGTGAGGGAGTGGCAGTCACTGCGCCCTCACGTCCCTAGCCGCCGCAGGAGGAGACGCCCCGGGCGTCGGGAGTCGATAGCGGACTCCCGGCCACCGTAGGCGCGAGCTTGCGGGTGGCGAGCAATGGGTAGCTCGCCGCCCGGTAAGGACCAGGCTCGGGTCGACGGCGCGTAGTGTTCCACGCGCGCCTCAAAGAGATGTCAGCAACGCTGAAAGAAGAAAATACCTTCCTTATGATCCTTACATACTCTTTTGCTTTCATAAATCTGGTCATACGCAGTAATAAGATCTGTTGAATGATTACAGATATCTACTAGGCTTTTAGATATTTTTTATACATTTACAAAAAACAAGGGTTCAACAAAAATCTGATGCTTCGAGGCTTGATAAGTGTCGGTAAGCGTTACTAGAGCGGCCGAGAGCTGCTAGCAGGAATAGTCCTTACGGTGGTCACATGTCTACACCCTTGACTGTACATATTGATTCGATTTTTCTACCTTTATTACCGGTGTATCTGTTATAAGTGAAACTTCGCAGAAGGCACGTGCTGACGAATCTGTCACATTTATAGATAGGTTGCACGTGCATGACCTACTGCTGTTTACTAAATTAGGTCCTAAGTACAGCCTTTATAGACAACAACATAATCATTGGCTATTTACTCGATGATACACCCGGCTCCAGGTCAAGCTATACATTTCCAGTTTTAGCTGACTTCGCATTGCATAGGCTTTTCGTACAATGAGATGTCAGCTTATACTGGAAATGTTTAGCTTGATTTGTGGCCGTGCGTACTCTATGATGGACGCGAGTTGACGACGTCGCTACTGCAATGAACTTGAAAGCCATCTGCTGTTTTTAACCTTTTATAGGACGGCTCATACAAAGGGGCCAGTAAACTGGACAGTCATTTCAAGATACCTAGGACCTTGAAGTGGACGGTCACTTCTTCACTATTCACTGTTCAGTTTACTGGTCACTTTATATGAGCCGTCAGGAAGGCAAACAGTGAAGAAGTGACCGTCCACTTAAAGGTCCTAGGTACCTTGAAATGACTGTTCAGTTTAATGTTCACTTTCAGAATGAGATTATTAGTCTCGAGTGTATACCTTTGACTGTTTTCTTTTCGGGTCGATGATAACCCTTCCTGGTTTTTTTTTGAGCCATGTGGTCGTCCCGTTGATTGCGGCATCAGTAGAATTCTTTAGGTCTTCTGAGGTGCAGGTAAACGGACACTTATAACAGTCCAGAAAGTTGAGCATGATCACCTTTGATATTGGATGGGTCAGTTATCCCCACTTCGACAAATTGTGTCTGCCGTCGCCGTCGCCGTGCCCCCAGATCCGTCTTAGATGCGTAGTGAACCTTTACATAGGGCAAACTGATGTAAACAACATGATTAGAGTGAAATGAATCCGAGATTATGATGCAATTTAAAGTAAACAACATAATGACTGTATATTCGAAGGGAGGAGGGGGGTGGGGGGTAAAGTAGACACACCCACATTCACCCAGATATGTTGTTAGTCCCATGTGATACTGGGGCAAGACTTTTATCACTAACCAGGTATTTAGACACGGTAACAATAGCTGAAAAAAAAAAGTTTACTTAAATCTTCTTCTTTTACAATGCTTGTAAATATGTGAGCACCATGCAACTATTACATAATTGCGTCATGCGTCATTGCTTCATTTCCGATCCTTTTACCTATTAAGGTATAGTAATAATATTCTAGGTGCATCGTCTTCACATTTGTATATAAGTACCTACTTAATTCATGAAAACATTTGAAAAAGTAACGTTTATGTTTTTGTTCTTGTCCATACTGAACTACCTACCCAGTGGTATCGGAGACCCTGACTTGCCAGTTATAGGTCGCGGGTTCGAATCCACGCAGGCGCTTTACTTTGTTTAAATAATTTCATCACCACTGCTCTCAAAACGGTGAAGGAAAACATCGTGAGGAAACCGGCATGTCTAGAACGAAAAATTCGAAGACATGTGACATCTACCAACCCGCACTGGGCCCGTGTGGTAGATTACGGACCACTCCCTCTCACCGAGAGCAGGCCTGTGTCCCAGCAGTGGGAACAAAATAGGCTGCTTGTAAAACCAGGTGAATCAATCTAATCAGTTACAATACCTACACCAAAATTCCTTGACGATATAAGATTGTCGTCAAGTGCAACATTCTATTATTATGTAAATCTTTCACTTGATGACTATCTTCGATCGCCAAGGAATTTAAATATCTTGAACTGTATTGGCATAAGCTTTTGGACGCACAAGTGATCCATATGTGGCATTCCCGTACATTTTGTTGATGTTCCCATTCCTTGGCAAAACGAACCTGACACTAATGAATTAATTACCTGACTATTGATCAAAAAATTATAAACGTCACAAATTTCACGTGACTAGTCCTACTACCTTACTCATGTAATTAGCTTATTTACTTTATTGACATAGTGATGCCAAAAATAAACATAACAGCTTATTTATATAGAAAACGTCACAAGATCACAAGCGATACAAGTGTTAAGTGTATTACCGTGATGTAAATATATGCACATGTTGCCATGATTTAGTATTGCATATCTTATCTTGGTTCATAGTTACATGTTTTAGTTACAATGTGGGTTGTTTAATCGCATTTGATTTGACTAATAAAACAAAACCAAAAGCAAGGTAAAAATATCTATACAGTATTCTATCTTCATACAAACGCTCGGAACGCAAGTCATACCTCCGCGTCTCGAGTCTGGTACACTCCGAGTACATACGCAGTCGCGTACGCACCGCTTTGACAAACGAATGGCGGGCGGTGTTATTGATGGTTTTTTTTGTAAGTAGTTAGCGTGCGCTTTGTGAATATTTAATAATAATCAGTGCAAGAAGATTACTTAATATGGCAAATAGAACTTATAAACTATATTATGCTGTTTCTGGTTGCTTGAATTCTTCAAGCATTATACATTTTTTTAAATTACCCTGGAAACTCCGAAAGGAAAGACTAATTTTTTTTTATAAACCTACTAGTACGAAATTTGTTTCTTTTTTTAATAGGTAGGTATTTCGCTTTTCACACCAAGTAAAATACCAGGATTATTAAATAAGTAAGTGGATAGAGTGAAAAAAGTGATAAACGAGTGACCTACCGATGCTCGTAGTAGTAGCAGGTAGTTTCCTAGCCTGGGGTGCCCGATCTTTTGATTTGAATCGATCTTTTCGATCGTAAATCATTGAATCGATTTACGATCTTGATCGTAGGATTTGAATCGGTCTAGCAAAGATCGTATCGTAATTAAAAAAGTTGATATAATTTACATCTTCCACCCTTGTCACTTTTAATAAAAAACGGTCTAAATATTGTTTTTTTTTTAAAATAAAAATATAATATTTACAATCAAAGAAACTCAAGTAAGTAGATGAAGTCAAATACTTTATGCGGGCAGCCCTTCCGCGTCTACCGCGTGTTTACGTACCGCGCGTGCTGTAGGTAGTTATTTCAAGGATAGGGCCAAGTCAAAATACTGTTAGATATCTTTACCGTGCCAAAAGTTTTAAAGAAACGTACCGTGTTGTGGTGCATGTCTCGAAATAAACTCAAGTTTATTTATATCGTAAACAATATTGCATATCTCTCGGACATTACTAACATCGGTGTTAGAACACATTCTGAGGAAACCAGACGATCTGTTCTGTAAAAAATATCTTCGTGATACCAAAGTGAAGTGAGATTGAAGTGAGCTGTCAATATGTCTGGTGGAATGACAGCTCATTAGTGGCTCACTTCATATCAGTTGTCACGGTGAGATATATACAGAATAGACCAGGTGGAATTACAGTTGAAGCAATGTGATTCATGGTCGAGCCTCAGCTGTCTATGAAGTGTTCCTTGCGTTGCTGTGTAACAATAAGAGTCTACTTTTTTTTGTCGTTAGGAAATCATCAAATGACGTCTCCCGATTTACGGGTTTTTAACGACGTAAAGAATAGCACCATCCCATTTCTCGCCATGGGTGTCGTAGAAGGCGACTAAGGGAATTTATCTAGAGAATGGGCAGAAGCGTTCTTTATGCATGTTACCATCATTCTCCGATCGCCAACCCACCTGCCAAGCGTGGCTATTATGGCAAACCCCTCATTTTAGGGAAGGACATGTCCAGCAGTGGACGTCTTTCGGCTGAAATGAAGACTTGATTTTACAGATAAAATACTATACATATGTCTAAGTTTTAATGCACGACATGAAATATCATTTCAATATTAATTAATGACCTACTTTTTTATTTTTTTATAAAATATTTAAAGATTAATCCACCTCCAACCGGGAGTTGTGAATTTTGTTGTAAAAGTTTTAGAATATATCACATATTGTCGAATCGTTTTGACGTCATCATCTGCCTCGCCTTTTTCCCAACTATGTTGTGGTCGGCTTCCAGTCTAACCGGATGCAGCTGAGTACCAGTATTTTACATGGAGCAACTGCCTTTCGGTTACTGCGACCGACTTCCACACACCAGTTACTGGGTAATACGATACCCCTTGGTAAGACTTTTGACGTCTAACGGTATGAGAAAATTACAATGTATCGTTGTGCAGCTCATTAATACCTTTATTATGTATGAATCACTTATTACCATTTCCATAATACCCGTGTGATACCTCTCATTATGCAACAGTTTCATAAACTACGCAGTTATATTCCTTAGAAATATAAAATTCCTTCTCAAAGCGACATAACATCATAAAACGCTATGATCACTAAGTTAGCAACTTTGCGCCAATGCCCTACATCTATATATTAATACTAGCTTCTGCCCGCGACATCGTCCGCGTCAAATCTTTGCTCCCCTGACCCTTCCCGTCGCATCGATATGCCTGCTAGTTTTCGTCCATTTTTCGTTGCTGCTCGCACCTTTTGAGTTATAGTGAGTCAACCTTAAAAGATAGACATATGCTCTCGCGGACTTTTTTTTAGAACTTTTTAAAAGGAACAATTCCGTCATACATGATTTTTGCGTTACTTTAACCGTTTACGCAGCGCACGCAACGGAAACTCTCAAAAGGAATAAATTTTCCCCGTTTTTGCAACATTTTTCATTACTGCTCCGCTCCTCTTAGTTGTAGCGTGATGTTATATAGCCTATAGCCTCCCTCGATAAATAGGCTACCTAACACAAAAATAATTTTTCAATTCGGACCAGTAGTTCCTGAGATTAGCGCGTTCAATCAAACAAACAAACAAACTGAAGCGAAAACTTTGGATCCCTTTTTACGAAAATTGGGCGGACGGAGAAGAATGAAATTTCGCACACTTATAGTTTATATAGAGAAGAAGTGACGAATGCTAATATTTTTTTTTAATTATGCGTTAAAATACATTATTTTCAATAAATAACACGTTACACACACTACTATTCATTACCGTGTATTTAATACACACATGCATAGATATTCTTTTGTTTATGGTCCAAATCTGTCTTTAATATTTTGTGCAGTGTTACCAACACCCAGAAATATTTACCCCTAAAGCTTAAGTTAAAAACCCCTAAAATTACCACAATTACTAAAAAAATCCGCTAAAAAATTATGATGAAAATAACCAACGAATGTTCAGTAATCATAGACCGGCACATAGTATAGTAATATTACTAGAAGTCGCTAATACTTTTATTGTAATCAAAAACACAATGAGAAATATAAGATAGCAAAAAATCCCTAAGAATACCCCTAAAAATGGAACGCCCCTAAAAATCCCAATCCTCTTATTTACCCCCTAAATTTGGGAAAACCCCTAAGTTGGTAAGCCTGATTTTGTGTCTATAGTCTTACTGAATGTCAAGTATAACCATAGGTAATAAATGAATTTTAAAGATATATAACCTATTTCATTTTTAAAATCTATGATCATATCGAGAATATTTATTTAATATTGTCTATTGATTGATTGATTGTTTATTGATTTGTCTTTAATACAATATTATTTGTATTAGCGATGGTAGGAATTTAGTTTAGATTTCTATTAAATATTTTTATGGTTTTATGGGGACTGTCAAGTATGGCATTAGTAAGTTTCCCATACAAAACTTAGTGTCGTGTGCAAACTGTAGAGGTTGTATGCCTCACGATTGTACAGGCTGATCATAGATTGTACAGGCTGGTTATTATAATTATGACATTTTGAACTGTCATAGTTAATTAAAAATAATAGGGAAAATTCTATAAAAACAGAGCTTTCTGTGATAATTCATTCCATATCCAGCAGTTAAGAAGTATTAAGAAAATAAAGAAGAGAGTCCTGAAGAAGTATTCTTTACTCATTACACCTACGTCCTGGTCCTGGCCATCACCATCCCGCCAGGGACCCTCTCCACAGTTGTACAGCGTCAACAATTTGTCTAAAGTGTTACTGAATGTCAAATACATTGGTCAAATATAACCATATTATTATTTTTTATATTTATTATTATATATATTTTTTCATTTAATAATGTTTTTTATTCAAATAAAGTACGTTCGAATTTCGACCAATGGGCGAACACTAGTTTTAGTAAAGATTGAAGTGCCTGGGGCAGGTAATGACGTCTGGTGGCCATCGGGCTGTAAGTAATCCTATAATTATCTCCTAGAAACTGATGCTATTAACTCCGCCTCATGACCACTAGTCACCTTATCCTAGGTAACTAGCTTATAGCTTCCCTTGACGGCTTTTTGGGACTGCTGGCATCAATGATTAATTAACAATGGAAGCGCGTGATATGGTCTAAGACAACATGGGCGTGAATATCGTATGTGCATGTGTATAGATTGAATGGTCCGGTTTCAATAGAGTTCGGCTTCAGAGATATTACAGGCGCATGAGATATTGATTTCAGCTTTGACGGCGGGATTCTCGAACAATCAGCGCCACACTATCAATTACCTACAATCTAATTCACGTTGAAGGATATGGGTAATCCAGCTTCATGTGTTCCACAAATTAATCTGTTCAATAAGACAATGCAATAAAAGTTGTTGAACTGATAAAACGAAAGCCATTCTTACTGTTACTGTGATAGCAATAACCCCGCAAGATTTCATATTTTTTAACAACATTTAAAAATCATTCCGTTTTCGTAATGATATTTTCTATTAAAGTTACCTATCGTTTACAGATTTGGCATTTTTCTTTGGGAGACAAATACAACGTGAGTTTGACTTCTTGTTTACGTAAAAGTCCCATTTCCGTAAATTTTACGCAATAAAATTCACATTTCCGTGAATTTTACGTAATAAAATTCACGTTTCCGTGAATTTTACATAATAAAATTCACATTTCCGTGAACTTTACGCAATAAAATTCACATTTCCTATTCCTAGAAAATACAATACGAAAAAATGCTCAATAAAAATCTGCCTAGCTTTCCCCAACTATTTTCGGTTGAGGTCGGTTTTCAGTTGAACCGGATGCAGTTGAATGCCAGAATTGACATGAAGCGGCTACCGAACTGACCTCAATCTGAATTACTTTACACCTCTTGCAAAGAGTTATTAGTTTTTAGACTTTTTAGGGTTCCGTTGCCAAATGGCAAAAGACGGAACCCTTATAGATTCGTCATGTCTGTCTGTCTGTCTGTCTGTCCGTCCGTCCGTATGTCACAGCCACTTTTTTCCGAAACTATAAGAGCTATGCTGTTGAAACTTGGTAAGTAGATGTATTCTGTGAACCGCATTAAGATTTTCACACTAAAATAGAAAAAAAACTATAAATTTTGGGGTTCCCCATACATAGAACTAAAACTCAAAAATGGTTTTTTTCATCAAACCCATACGTGTGGGGTATCTATGAATAGGTCTTCAAAAATGGTGATGAGGTTTCTATTATCATTTTTTTCTAAACTGAATAGTTTGCGCGAGAGATACTTCCAAAGTGGTAAAATGTGTGTCCCCCCCCCCCCCCCCGTAACTTCTAAAATAATAGAATGATAAAACTAAAAAAAATATATGATGTACCTACATTACCATGTAAACTACCACCGAAAATTGATTTGAACGAGATCAAGTGAGTAGTTTTTTTTAAAACGTCATAAATCGTAAATCGCAATTTACCTTACATTCAATCAACTGAAATATAAAATAAAAAAAAACATTTATTTTTAAACCGAGAATACCTACAGGTTTTTTAGTCTAACTACCAGTAACGACTACCAAAAATCTATGAATAAAACCGGCACTAACGGCTTATCGGACGACAAGGCATGGAGGGGTCCCGATGTACACAGGCCAGCACATCAAGCTACTTCAATCTGTCAAATTTCTTTGATAGATTCTCAACTTTATACCATAAGCATAAGGTTCATGTTCAATTGGGACATTTTGACAGTTAGGTATAGCTTGATGTGCTGGCGTCTGTACGTTTGATCGTCATTCATCCACGATCTGACCGCAGCAAGCGTAACTTAACCATCGATCGACACGTGCTGTTTCCTCTTAAGCAACGAACCCTTCAAAAGAGGAGTATTTTAAAGTTTAAATCTATACTAATATTATAAAGCTGAAGAGTTTGTTTGGTTGATTGCGCTAATCTCAGGAACTACTGGTCCGAATTGAAAATTTATTTTTGTGCTATAATTTATTTTTGGAAAGCTATAAGTTATATAACATGTTGCTACGGTCAAAAGGAGCGGAGCAGCAACGAAAAATGGACGAAAACTGGCAGGCAATTCGATGCGACGGGAATGGTCAGGGGAGCAAAAATTTTACGCTGACAAAGTCGCGGGCAGAAGCTAGTTATTAATAAAGGAAAATGTTGATAACCTGCGTTATGGTTATTTTATTTAAAGTACAATATCTTTGCTTACTAATTGAGTAACTGGTGCTATTAATAGAGGCCGTGTGGTGCTGGACGTAAAGAATAGCACCATCTCATTTCTTACCGTGTCGTAAAAGGCGACTAAGGGACTTACTAGAGAATGGGCAGCAGCGTTCTCTATATATTTTACGACCAAGATAATGTCAACCTATGATATAGTGTGTATATGTCCAGCAGTGGACTTCGTTCGGCTGAACTGTTGATGATGGCGATGACCTTTCCTGAACTTTGTCACCACCAGCGTTTGAAAGTAGATATGTTTATTTACACGACGATTAGGGGTGACTTCGAGCATTCGTGTAGCCGATTTATTTATAATAGTACTTTAAATGGTCCATAATGGTTATTAATACAGCTTGGGGTTTTGACTATGTAATATCAGCCGCACGGATCCACCGTATAAGTTAAGCTACGCTTGACGCTGTTGGTTCGTGGATGGGTGACATTCTTTACATACCAAGATCCCTCCGTACTTCGGGAAGTACGTTAAACCGTTGTTCCCGGCTGTTATTAGTGGATCTTTGACAGACGTTACGGGTCGTCAGAAGCCCGAAAGTCTGACAGTCAGTGTTACCAAGGGGGTCTTACCAATCGTATTACCCAGTAACTGGGTTATGGAAGTCAGATAGGCAGTCGCTCTAGATAAAGTACTGGTATTCAGCTGCATTCAAATAGACTGGAAGCCAATTCTAACATAGTTGGGAAAAGGCTAGGCAATAATGATGACTTTACTTATTAATACAGCTGTTAAAACTTAGCCACAAGCCACTCTAAAAACCGGCCAAGTGCGAGTCGGACTCGCGCACCGAGGGTTCCGTACAAACCTGTAGGTATTTTCGGTTTAAAAATATAAATATTTTTTAATTTTTATATTTCAGTTGATTGAATGTAAGGTAAATTGCGGTTTACGATTTATGACGTTTTAAAAAAAAACTACTCACTCGATCTCGTTCAAACCAATTTTCGTTGGTAGTTTACATGGTAATGTACATCATATATTTTTTTTAGTTTTGTCATTCTCTTATTTTAGAAGTTACGGGGGGGGGGGGGGACACATTTTACCACTTTGGAAGTGTCTCTCGCGCAAACTATTCAGTTTAGAAAAAAATGATAATAGAAACCTCATTACCATTTTTGAAGACCTATTCATAGATACCCCACACGTATGGGTTTGATGAAAAAAAGCATTTTTGAGTTTCAGTTCTATGTATGGGGAACCCCAAAATTTATTGCTTTTTTTCTATTTTAGTGTGAAAATCTTAATGCGGTTCACAGAATACACCTACTTACCAAGTTTCAACAGCATAGCTCTTATAGTTTCGGAATAAAATGGCTGTGACATACGGACGGACAGACAGACAGACAGACAGACAGACAGACAGACATGACGAATCTATAAGGGTTCCGTTTTTTGCCATTTGGCAACGGAACCCTAAAAAGGCTCTATAGAAGTGTGAATAATGTCTCGATTAACCATTGCACAGGCGCAGCACATAGGCAGATAAACATAGTTTCCTATTCACTGGCTCGTAGATAACGTAGTACTACGTAACTTAATTATATTCCAGTAATTGTTTGTTGTGGAAATTTCTGCTCACAAACGGGTTCAATTTTATTTGTAGACAGACTTTTCCATCCTATATTTTACTCTGAGCGAGCTTTCTTCTTCAATGAACCGTCGTAACTTTGTTTGTTGAGAGCTAGGAATTATATTGGCCGCGTGGAAATTTGGAAACCCCACAGGAACGTACTACGGAGATTAAAAGTATCATATGCCTTGATAAAGGTCATACATAGACTATCTGTATTCCGAATGTCATCCAAATGCGTTGAGCCGTTTTTGCGTGATTGAGTAACAAACATCCAAACATACAACCTTTCACATAATTTTATAATACACTAACTTTTGCCAGCGGGTTCACCCGCGTATTATACGTATAAACCTTCATCTTGAATCACACTATCTATTAAAAAAAAACACATCAACATTCGTAGTTTTAAAGATCTAACCATACTTAGGGACAGACAGAAGGAAGCGGCTTTGTTTTATACTATCTCGTGAAGTAGACAGTAGTTATTTTATTTCTATTCTGTATGAACGAAACACGACTTTTTCTACAGTTTACCTTAGTTGTACCTCTTTCCTAAAAAGGCAATACGTTGAAATATCGTCAAGCCGACATTTCCTGGCAGGTAGGCAGAGGTGTAGGTAATTATTGTACACCCATATGCCCATTCGCCAATTTTGCTTAAGTCCTATATAAATGGGAGTTGGGTAGATTTCCATCAAACCCCGGGCTTCTGAGAAATTTCCGTTGAAAAAACCAAATAACACTTTGCCAGACCGCGAAATCGTACCCAGGACTTCATATACACAGCAAAAGTCCGTGCGACCACTAGACCATCGCGCAAACTTCCCGGGGCACCTCTTTTTAGAAGCTTATTTTATAGAAAATATGTCACAATAGCGGATCACGAATCCAAATGAGGTTCAAAACAGCGATGCGTTTGATGTTAATTGAATCAAATTATTTACTACTAAAATAAAAGGAATTTTAATTAAATGTCCTGTTCAGTGGAATATTTTTGGGGAATTCGTTAAGTTAATTGAATTCGCTTTGTTACATTAAATATCATACATAGTTTACGCTCAACATATTGAGAACTATGCGATGAAAAATTAATGTTTGAGCTCTGCATTACGATTGTTATATCACGTTATATTTTATGTTTACGAAATATTTTCTGGCTCGTAATAATTACCAGTATTATATAATCAGTTTGGTGCCGGACGTAAAAAACAACACCATTCCATTTCTTCCCGTGGGTGTCATAAAAGGCAACTTAGGGAACTTTCTAGAGAATGGGCAGCAGCGTTTTCTATGCATTTTATTATCATACTGCAATCACCAATCCGCCTGCAAGCGTGGCGATTATGATAAAGCCCCCTAAATTGGGGGAGGTCTATGTGCAGCAGTGGACGTCTTACGGCTGAAATGATGATGAAGAATATGTACTCTTAAGAAAACTAAGCATTTTTCGCCTTAAAAAACGTTCAAAAGCCTTGGAGAAATATCTTTCAGTCTTACCGTTCGTATTGTAAGAACTGGGCTTGCTGAAGTTATGAGTTCATATCAATTGCATTCTACTTGATCACGTGCACCTTACAAAGTTTATCTATAAATAAATAGTTAGATAAAAGTTTATATCGAACGCAACAGATAATTGAAGGGAAAGAGTCAAAGAAGGTTGCGAAGTCGAGAGGTCACGAGCTCGTTAGCAAGCGCTTAGGTCGGCTCCATTATGACGCGGATCCCAGTCAGATGTGCTCTCTTTATAACCGTACGATACTATTTTCAATAACTCCGATCTACGACATTGGTGCCGATTCTGTTGTCACAAAATTCTCTAAACTAAACGAAAAATCACTAAAATTTGGTTTAATCCTGTCAAACGACGATTTCCTATTCTGAAATAGACTAAAGTGACACAACTTAACTATATTTTAGTTTGACAGCACTAAGATTGCACTGAGTTATTAGTTTAGTGAAAATGTCAATTTTGCTATTCTGAGTTTGCCGGTTTTCACCAAAAATTTTGACTATAATAATTTATTTTAACTAAATCTGACTATTTTTAATCGCGATTAAAAAGGTGTGGAATAAAACTAGTGGTCATGAACTAAAATTCTCAACAACGCCTCGCCTTCACGTGCAAAAACAGTTGTGTATTTTTTATTTTCTTTTTTCTTATATCTTGAAAATGGCGTGTCCTATCGCAAAAATAATGAAATTTTCGGCCCCCTTAGTACACCCCGGCACATTTAAATCTCAACACGTGGGTAATATTTATTTTATATTTTTCAAACAATAGTGAAAAATTCCATATAAAACACGTTGAGGCTGCCCCCCCAGCACGCGCCTTCGTCTCTCAAAAAAATCATTCTATGCAATGCACACACAAGTACAACGTTGCGAAACCAAAAGAAAAAAAAATACCACGCTGAGTCGCGATTGTCAAATTCGATTTTAGTCGTGTCAAAATAATTTTTAAATTTAGAGATTTTTCCTTGCAGAATAGCGTTACAATTATCTTAGCCAAAAGTAAGGAATTTTAGAGATAGTTTAGTTCGTGTACAACAGAATCGGCACCATTATCTGGCAAATGAAACCCCTCTTCTTTGTACTAAGTCGCCAAAGGATATACGTATATACCTAGAAGTGTTGTTTGATGTATCTGTTAGAAAACCTAGTACTACAAAACAAATTCCAGAGCAACGCTTTTGCGGCTGCATATAATATTTTTACTAAATTTTAGTTTTTAGCGATCCTCAAGTTGTAATAACTTTTGCCTGTAACATTTGTTGAAGGACTCTACGCTTGTGGAAGTGACATTTTTTAAACCGATTTTACTACTCCTTCAGAATGTAACATCCCAGCTTCTTTTAGAACTCATCCAGTTACGTGAGTAGCATTAGCAGTGACCTCATAAGGCAGGTTCAACATACTCACCTGTTAGGGAATTTTTGAGATCTTCATGTGGTAAACCATAGGTACCTATTTACTGAGGGGCAAAAAAGCGTTTACCGTACCTGTCCAGCAACCAGCCAAATAAAACTGCTATCAGCGAGCGTCACCAAAACACTGGTTAATCAGCATAGTTACAAATAGGCCATTCTTCTATTTTTTGTTATAACTGTTTTGATTAATACGATAGACTGACGATGTCATAATAATAAAATTACCAAAGACGACCACTACAGAGGAGCGCTAGAGAAACTCGAAAAGCGCAATCAGGCCAAAGTCAACGATGCCGACGTTGTGCGATGTCATTGACATACGAATGATCATTTTCATAGTGTCTTTGTGCTAAGCTGACACTGTCTGCGGACTTTGCCCGCTACTTGATCTCTTTTTAATACGATACACGTATAAGGTTACACCTACCTTCCTAAATGTTGCTATCCTGCACGGCAGTCGTTTTTTTAAAGTTCGAAACTCGAACAGCTATTTATACCGTCGATTTTTACCTGTGTAGACGAGCGAGGTCATCGCGGGTTTTTCTTTGGTACAGTCCACCAAAACGCTTCGATCACAACCGAACCAAATGGCGCGACAGATTAGTCGTGTCGCGTTTTGTAGCGATGTAAGCACATGACTTGCCATTGTGTTAATTGATCTTGTGTCGCTATGCAGGCGCCAATTTCCCCACTTTGTTGGGGGAGGGAGTGCATACGTAGTGTCCGTTTACGAATAATGTTTATTTGATTGACGTTAACAGTATCGTGCTCTAGTTGTAAACTAAGGTACCGCTATTTGACGTCTTTACGGATTATGTCAACAGAGCTAATAAAATCTTATTTGCCTTTTTTAGGATAGTTAATTATTCTCTTTTCGAATTCTGCGGTTTTACTTAGTAGTCTATTACATAATTAGCTATTGAAGGTAACTATTCGAGCAGCAAAACTCATTATTTGCATTTGCGTCAATCAATGGTAGGTGAATGTGACGATCAATTTACTAATAATAGTAAATGAATCAAAGAATTACCTAAAAGGAATCTCCCCCATAAAATGTATGAATTGTAGACAATGAATTTGAATAATGAAAACGTGTAGAATTAAACTAAAAATACCATTTTGTTTAGACCTCCACCATTAGCGATTAACTTCATTCAAAACTGGGCAAAGGAGGTCATTCTAAAATGGCCACTCTGTGCCGACACACGTCACGCATACGTCACCTAACATTTAAACAGCTGTTTGTTACATTACCACATGACTGTAGTTGCTAACTCAAGGATTATACTTTTACTTAGCAAAGGTTCTGTCGTCAACTGCGTTGGTGTTCTAAGAGTCTCATTGGTGAACGTCGTTGGAACTTGTTTGCATGCTGCGTGATCTTCTTTTTTGATCCGTAGTTAGTCCTCAACCAATAGTTAAAAATAGTAACTAATGGTTAAATATGCAAACTGTGTTTTTGATCAATCGTTAGTTTATCGAATGTTCAAATAATAAACTATTAGTTAAAACAAGTTGGAAGGTTGGATAATATGGCGGAGGGTGAAATCAAGTTGTGTACAAATAATTGTATTTCTGCTGCAAATGCTTTCTGCTACTGTATTTTCTAACTTGTTTGATTGTTGCCTTTCTGACGTTTTAAGAACATTCCGTGCGGTCTAGGTTATCATTTAAGAACAATCGGAGTGAAAATAGCTAGATTTCAATCTTGTGTTATTTTATTTGATTTAAATGCTGTTTGACATTTCAAAAAAACGTTTCATTACAAAATCCTCAAAATCATAGCTATTTTTAGATAACGATGTGTACACTGTCAATATGCCAATGGTCAAGTTTGACTATAGTCAAAATAGATATTGAAAAACGTAATAGCCCTTTAGTCGGCTAGTTGACGATAGTTAAACTAACAAATTGTTATACGGGTTGACTACGGATTGAAAAACGGGCCCGTAGAGCTATATGGACCCTCTCACCCGTTACTTGGCAAGTTTCAGGTAGCTAGCGCATTGTCAGACCAAAGTACACTACCAAACTAAGTATTTTATAAGCCGCTTACGGCAGCTGCGATGAACAGACTGCACACAAGACTTCCTGCAACATAGCTATATACTACAATATACTAAATTCTCAGATCCACTTCAGGATTTGCGCCCTCTACATCAATCTGCTTAGCGCCTTGATTGCTCAGAGGACGGATGTTAACGTATCTATAAAAAAAATACAGTCGAATTGATAACCTCCTCCTTTTTTTGAAGTCGGTTAATAAAGCAGTAAATGTTATCATCATCATTTCAACCGAAAATTGTCCACTGCTGGACATAGGCTTCCCCAATTAGGGTTTGCTGTAATCGCCACGCATTGCAGGCGGGTTGGCGTATGATGGTAAAATGTTTAGAGAACACTGCCGCCCATTCTCTAGTAAGTCCTTTAGTCGCCTTTTACGACACCCACGGGAAGAATTGGGAAGGTGCTTTTCTTTACGTCCGGCACCACACGGAACGGCAGTAAATCTGTTTAGTGTTCGAATGAATTTTTTTTAGTTATAAATATCGTTTCTCATTTAAAAATTTGCAGAATCATTGCAGGAAAATATTTGTGTGGCCTTCACTTTTCAACTACACTCTAGAGAACAATACTTGTATTTTTTACCAAGCAAAGGTGTGGCAGTGGTACCGGCTTTTTCTGACGTCAAAGGCTTAAACAAATTTCCTACATGGCCTTCTGTAGTCGATCCTTATATAATGACGTATACCGTATTCAAGGAGGTAACGTGGGTTAATCGAATCGAAATTTCGAGAATTTTCTAGATGTACGCCGCGCCGTATGATTACATTGTGCGACAATATAACGTTTTAATCAATAAGGTCTATGAATTAACATTTTTTATTAGTTTTGTTATATTTTTTAGGTCTTTTGGGCCCTTTTTAACCGACTTCAAAAAAAGGAGGAGGTTTCTCAATTCGACCGTATATATTTTTTTTTTATGTGTGTTCACCGATAACTTCATCATTTATGGACCGATTTTGATGATTCTTTTTTTGTTGGAAAGGAGATTTTCCAAGGGTGGTCCCATGATAAGGAAACCAGGATCTGATGATGGCATTCCAGAGAAGTCGAAGGGAACCTTCGAAAATCATAGTGGTGACTAGTGCGTTTTTTATTTCTTTCATTAATAATCTTAAAGCACTACTATTTCATGAAGGTCTAAAGTTGCTCTGATGATGAAGCCGAAAGACAGTCGAGGGAAGTCTTCAACGACTTACAGCAAATACCCGGTGTTTGGACTTAATTCATTTCTATTGATGAGAACTTTGCACCCATATGGGCTATAAGTGCCATTACAGGTCTGATGATGGAGACCATAGACAGTTGAGGGAATTCCTCAACGATTTACAGCAGTTCCCTATTGTTGGGGTTACTTTATACGGTTCAAAGTGCCAATTTTATTACTACTATTTAATTAAGGTTCGGAGTTGATCTGATGATGGAGCCGAAAGACAATCGAGGGAACTCCTCAACGATTTACAGCAATTACCTGGTGTTTGAACTTAATTAATTACTGTTGATGAGAAAGCTCCCATAAAGCTTATAAGTACCATTACAGGTCTAATGATGGAGACGGACAGTCAAGGGATTTCCTCAACGATTCACAGCAGTAGTAAAGTATCAAATTTCACCTGGTGATTAGTGGTATAGGAATTAGTGCGAGTAGATACCATAACTAAAAAGTAAAAAATAAAAACGTTTTTACAAAAAAAAAACCGACTTCCTCAAAAACACTCGAAAGTGAAAAATAACTTTAATTTCGGAAGTCGGTGGCAAAAAACTCAAATACAGGTCCTAATACACCAACTTCCGAAATTAAAGTTATTTTTCACTTTCGAGTGTTTTTGAGGAAGTCGGTTTTTTTTTGTAAAAAAGTTTTTTTGTCCTTCTGATTCTGTGGGAACTAGCATAATCAGCCTTTAACGTTCGCACTGTCGGGCTGGGACACTGACGTCTTTGAGAGAGACTGGGCCATAATCTACTACCCGGGCCCATTGCCAATTCGTGAATAGGTTTAGGTACTAGCAATGTCTCCCTATTTTAATTCGATACAAAACGTATCATCGAAACTAATATTATTAAAATAATTGTATGTTTATTAGTTGCGCTTTCACGCTAAAAATGGCTGATCGGATTTGGATGAAATCTAGCACAAGGGTCCATGATCTGGCGTAGGAAAAAGGTTAATTTTCATCTTGTAACGCAGACGAATTTACGTGCAACAGCTATGTCAAATATTTGATAATAAATAGTGAAGATTTACATTATAAGGCTACTGCTTTCGTCGTGAAAACAAAATTACGAATTTTATAATGGAAATCAAAATATTAATTTCGCAGTGCTGACCTATTATAAAATATTTAAACATTTCGAGAAGAATTCACGGTTTAAATGCATACTAAAATCATTTAAAGGTTAACTAAGTATAACAAAATAATTCGGTAGATTGCATATTATTACATTTTTATTTTCATTTCTTTTCTTAGGATCAATATGACAGCTTTCAGCCTGTGAGCTATCTCTCGTGCCATATGCATCTCCCTGTGGTCTTAAAGCACAAAATCGAAAACTCAGTGTTATTTATAGAAGAATTTCTATACGTAGTTAACACTCCTAGTGCGAATATGTTACTATACTAAAGTATAAATCTGTGAAACCGGACTTAGCATTTCCTAGTTACGGGCGCGTCATTGAGACTGTTTCGAAAACCATTCATACAAAATTGAATAATTAATTCGCGACAGTCTACTTCACTGATCCGGTTGTAACTGGTTAGGTGGCGAGTTGCCAAGTGACGTCACTTTTAACATTATGGCCGCTCGACGCGACGACGTTTGGCGCGTGGCTAGAGCTATAGACAAAGACAAAGTTACGTCAAGAGGCGTGAATCACTGTAAATAATTACCTGGAAACTCACCTTATCTGTTTGTGAGTCTTTGTAACTGTTTAGTACTTTAACGGGGCATCCCAGATCTTTGTAATCCAACTTAGTACTTACGCACGTTGAATTGAAACTTGAAGTCATTTCTTCATTACAAAAAATGACTGACATAATTTTTTTGAATTGGCAGTGTTTTCAAGCGTGGAAGCCCAAATTACGTTTTGTTTCTAACGAAGTCTCATTAGTTCGCCATTTATGTGTATCAAAGAACAATTGATTACTTCACATCGTAGATTATACAATCTTTACAGATAATTTACACATAGCTGCTATTATAGGGTAATATCTGGTTGACCGAGCTTTGCACGGTATTTTTTTGTAAATTGCGTTTAAAATAATAAGTTTATGTTCAAGTTGATTATCGATAAAGTTGGGCATTGAAAACACGAATAAAACGACATTTAATAAAAATGAATTCTAGCTAGATTGATTTACCGCCCCCGAAACCCCTTGTATACTAAATTTCATGAAAATCGTTGGAGCCGTTTCCGAAATTCAGATATATATATATATAAAAGAATTGCTCGTTTAAAGATAAATGGATAAAAATAAATCAGAGTTTATTTTCAAGTGAGTACCTACCAACTATAGACAAAAAACTGTGCAGGTCTGTAATTAATACCTATACAACATAATCAGCCTATATTGTTTCCACTGCTGGGACACAATGGTCCTCTCGGTGAGAAGGAGTGGGCCGCAATCTACCACGCGGGCCCAGTGCGGGTTGGTAGATGTCACATGTCTTGATTCTAGGACATGGCGGTTTCCTCACGATGTTTTCCTTCACTGTTTACTTTTCTTGTACTTAGTATAGTTTCAGCACCGCTGCTCTCAAAAGCAGTTGTGCTTATACATTAAATATATTTTGAATTTTTTTATTTTATTTTTAACATATAAAATCTAGGTGTAAGGCTTTCGAGGAAATAGGTGGTTAGTGACACTAACCTAACCACCGTGACTATTGATACAAAGAAAACTATGATGAATTATGCACAATATTTATAAATATTTTATTTTATAATGAACTTTTCCACTGGCAAAATGATGTAAAATATTTTTTTTATGAAAGTCTAAAAAGGTATACTTTTTGAGAGTAATGGTGATGATATTATTTACACAAAGTAAAGCGCCAGCCTGGGTTCGAAACCACGACCGTAAGTCGGGACCGATACCACTAGGCCACCAATATACATACATATTGTTTATCAACCTGTAATGTCATACTGCTGGACCAAGTTGTCCCCTATAACTTTCCCACTGTTATTTGTGTTGCATTCCCTGGCCAGTCTGCGTAAACGCATATAATAATAAAACTAATATACCTACAGCTACAAGAAATTGCAAAAGAGAAAACCAGTAAAAAACGAAAGTTCTATCGATGTACTAAATTGAACAAACACGTGCACACTTGCTGGATTAAATAATCTTTCGTAACAATACAATCTTATCGCATGAAGAATGTAATATTTCACTGTCGAAGCAGACGACACGTATAAATGTCCTTGAAAAGAAATGTCCCCGATTAGATAGTTTTATGATGAATTAGCCGTAAATTAATCCGGGTATGAAGACTCAATCTTTAGCCCAGAATCCGGCTCCAAGGACCGATGTTAATCTTAGTTAGTTAATTTCGTAATGTTGCAGCTAATATTCTGCGTCTTTTTGTTGTCATCTGACATGCCGAGCTGATGCCCTGTTGGCATTGTATAATGTTTTATTTTTTAATGTGTTTTTTTCTGTAATACCTATATAAGTCTAGGTATTATTTTCCGGAATCTGGAGCAATGCCACTCCTGAAGTTGATACTCAAGTAATATCCAAACACTTGGAAACTTTCTTCGGTTGAAGAGGAGAATATAAACTACAAAACAACGAATAGATACTACACTTGGTGTTTTCAATGTTACCTAACTCAACGACTCCTGTAAGCTAGGATTACGAAATCTGAGCATGAATCTTGACTTGTGCATGTGCAACCAACAAACAACCTTATTTTTTACCGACGTAAGAAGAGATTATTACCGACCGTTAAATTATACACACCATGGATTCAATACCAGGCGTAGGCGTTCAAGTTTTTGGTCGGCTATTCCATACATTTTGACCCTGTAGGTAATAGGTAGAACGGGCTGGTGTCCGCAACTCCACGTCTGAGCGCGTATTTTGCGTGTCCCATACGCGCGCGTAGGTATTAAGTTCTTACACCACTCTAGAATCTTAGATAAATTACTACGCCAGGGGTCTAGGATCTTACGCGATTTCAAGGTTACAGTGTGCCAGTCGGTGTCCCTGCACTCCCAGTACAAATATATGATCCAGAAAGATAAGACTGCAATTGTCTGTACTAAAATAGAATTATCATTGCGGCTTTTTAACCGACGAAAAAAAAGGAGGAGGTTATAATCCTAGACTTATTTTAAATAGACACTAGTATCTTCTGTACATTGGGCTTGGATAATTGACCTTATATACCTACATCTATGAAGTAGTTGATAATGATAATGTGAACGTTTATTTTACGTGCTGTAGCTATAGTTGTCTCAGCCTAAAGATTGTTGCGTATTTTGAATTAATAATGTTTTTCGATTAATCACGAACAGAACAGCACAAACTGGCATTGGTATAGGTACTTGATTTTTTTTTTAAATAACTCCTTTCCTCATTTCTTCAAATAATTCCTCTAGTCTTATAAATATAAAATAATCCGACCATTATTTCGACTAAATTGGAAATCTTAATTAACTTAGTCAAAGCATTAACATCTAGATACCCTGCACATTTTAGAGCTGTTCGGCTCTCCTATAAATGGCAAATACGGAAATTGAACTGGTCTACAGTCCGATTCATAATATATTTAAATCTGCATAACTTGGGCTCCATTACTAAATGTCCACCAACTTGCAAATATCAAATAATCTGCAGAGGCCGGTGCGGTATTTCAGTCATTTACATCGTATTATACTTAAGCTCGAATCTCAGTTTAAATGCAAGTTATATAAGTGACTAACCGAGTGACGCGGTTGTCATTTTTACGACCACGTTTCCACAATATCATGAACTTTTCGCATATTGCTCGTACTCTTAAAAGATAAAGAAGATATAAAAAATGCAGCGAAAAACATATACAAGTTTTGATACGTAATCAACTACATTTCAAAGAGAATCATCTGCCTATAGTCTGTGCCAGATGTGAAAAAAATAAGTCGTTGACACCTGCCTACCAATGTATTCAAATTATCGTTTTGACCGTGCTAGCGACACTTTCTTTACATTTTCTTTTCGTATCGTTTTGAAATATTTGAATACATTGGAGGGCGGGTGTCAACGACTTTTATTTTTTTCACACCTGGCACAGACTATAGTATTTTTCCAACTATGTTGGGGTCTGCTTCCAGTCAACCGGATGCAGAGCTAGAGTACCAGTATTTTAGATGGAGTCGATGCTTAACTGACTTCTACGACCCAGTGACTAGGTATTACGACATACTCATCAATATGTTAGACTTTCAGGCTTCTGACGACCCGTAACGACTGAAAAAGATCCACAAATGACAGCCGGGACCAGCGGTTTAACGTGCTTTCAGAAGCATGGAGGGGTACACAACGGATTTTGATGCGGATTGCATCCTCATTAACATAATTTATTCCGGTTATTTACTTAGTTAAGTATAATAAAGAAAAACATGTTTTGTCAAATTCGTGCGAAACAGTCGCTAGAGTTCTATAAAATAAAGCAGTTTAATGAATTTATCAATTACACTCGTTAAGATCATCAAGATGGAATAGCTGTCTTACGGGTGTGACAATCTTGGCAATTTAGTAAACAGTCGCTGCCAAATCACGACAAATGATATTTTATGATTTAAGTTTAACCGTAGTCAAGAATTATACCATATACAGAGTGTCCGGTAATTAACGGATAACCTTGAAATGGGTCATGGTAGAATTAATGGGCATTCAGTGTCTCAAGTAGCGCCAAAGATATGTTTTGTTTTATATTCATCGATGTTTTTTGTAACCTTATTTCACATTCTTGTACACTACGATCTGAATGGTCATTACTTTTACCAAACCCCATTTCAAGGTTATCCAATAATTACCGGACCCCCTGTATCTTTATCTTTACATATTATAAAATAAAGTCACTTCGCTGTCTGTCTGTCCCTATGTATGCTTATATCTTTAAAAGTACGCAACGGATTTTGATGCAGGTTTTTTTAATAGATAGAGTGATTCAAGAGGAAGGTTTATATGTATATAACATGCATAATATAGTAAAGAAACGCTGATAATTTTAGAGGTTTCTAATGTGATGTCATAAATAAACACATTTTTTTGCGCTTACATTGCGAACGCTGGCTGAACCCTACGAAATAGCTCAAAATAATGTACTACAGTATTGTACACCTTAAAAAGTTCTACAAAAAAGTCCGCGATGGTATATGTCTAACTCTTAGAGATAACCCATAATAACCATTTTTATCCTTTACTTTTTACGAGAAATAATGGCTTATTTATGAATGCGATTTTAAGCAATACAGCATTAATCCTTATGCAATTAAGTACCTTAAATAAATTGTGCATTTCATGTAGATCAAAATTGCCCTTTACAGCATATCATTAAAATTAATATTTTAGAAGATATCAGAGATTATAATAAAATCGCCGCAGAGCGGCTAGCGGGCCTTCCCGCGTCCGGCCGTCCCGGTTGGTAGCGGTCGAATATTGTAATTCATATTAACTTTGGCTTCATAGTAAATGCGAATATCATGTGTGTTCGAAGTACTCAAAATACACCTAATTGTATTATTCCAAGTAAGAGACCGCGAAATATTGCTTAGATGTTTAGATTTTTGGATGGATTTGGATTTTTGGTTATCCTGGATACTTACCATATACATAGGATACTTTATCCCGGTAGTAGGTTTCCGAGTGATATTTTCCGAAACCTATACGGGCGAAGCCACTGGCAAAAGTACTATTCTTATAACTATGTTTAATTTGGTGTCTGGTAAATAATTGAGTGTCTGTATAGGTAGAATAGGAGCGTTAAGAAAAACCAGTAAGACTTATATTCAATTTAATCCAGCCCTATGTCGCAGTCTTCTTACTCTGAATACTATTAGTTTTATTTTAAGTACATCAAACACACAAGATATGTAAGGATCGTAACAGGTGGCGTTCCGTAGTTTCTGCCTACCCCCATGGGAAAAAGGCGTAATTTTATGTATGTATAACATGGATTCATACATTCTTACCGCGGTAGTACGTCCTCTTGCGATAATTTCCGACATACACGCGGGCGAAGCCGCGGGCAAAAGCTAGTATTATTATATAATAGCTAACCGAACAGACGTCCTGTTTCCTGGAACTTAATTGTAGCACCTACTGGGTCCCAGTCAAAAACCCATAAAAAGTTCTTCAAAATTGGTCCAGCTTTTGAGGAGGAGTCCAGTGACATACATACGCATAGAACAATTAAGTATAAAATAAAGACAGGAGTAAAGTATTTAAGAAATCGAAATGTCAATCGCTTCATATAATGAACTAAGTGATCCGTTTATACAACTACAGAAATGTTCACTCACATTTTAGAATAAATCAATCAGCTTAGTCGTTTCCCAGCTACGTTGAAATCGGCATCCAGTGTCAATGGACGCAGATGCAATTTCTTAAATGGAGCTACTACTAGATAATACGGTAGCCCTTTGTAAGACCAATCTGGGAATAAGCTATAACTTTTAATACTTATGATGTTTGTTCCATCCAACATGCCTATCTACCTACGTACTTACATAACCATGGATAAATCCGAAATCAGCCAGTGATGTACTGGAACATAAACATTTAAACGTTGCACAATTAAGATTGAATAATTGAAGCAAACATAGCCCATTATGTCTTTTAGTTAACTGTAAGCCGGATTACGTCAGCAGTTATTCGGCTCTAGCGGGTTACGTCTAGTCTAGTAGTCTTTTTGTTCATTGTTGTAAGTCTAGCAGAGCAGTTGAGCTCTATTTAGTAAGACCAGCCTAGATGTACCACAAATCTATGCGGGACTATTTGAATCCATATATTGTTGAGTAGGTACTTACGGAATTCCCTGTTCATGGGCATGGAAAATGTTCTTCAGAGGATTTCAGTCGATCTACCAAATATTGTCGGGATAAATACAATAAGTATTGTTCGATAAATTTAATGCCCATAATTCGTTCAAGACCGATTAACGGGAAAATGTTTGCTGAATGTAATATGTTTTTTAAATATATGAATGAATATTGAATATTCTTCATTTACGCTTCTGTACTTCCCGTGGAAGTTATTATTTAATATTTTTATACAACAACAGAACGTATTACAAATTCCATTGGAAACTGATGCATCACTACGTACGTAGGTATGCGTCATTTTCAATGGAATTTGAACGTCGAAATACTCGAACGAACATCATAATATTTCGATATTTTTTAATTATTTCGATATAATTTGATTGAAATGTACCTGAGTAACATATTACCAGTGTTACAGTTATCACGTTGTTCCAAGTTTATTGAGGCAACAGCGTTTGTGTTTGACAGGGTTTACGGCTTATCTCGAGTGTCGACAGCACGTGTTTTATTATTAACTTGTGCAATTACTGGATATTAAAAATGTTTTCAATACATGTATCAACATCATGCATGGTCTATCAACTTCAGCCCACACATATTCCAACATTGGCCTGTTCATTGACTAATTCGTTATTCAGAAGTTGGATAATTCCAATGCTTACTTTTTTGGCTTCATCGTCTGGCTAGCCTTTTCTCAACTTAGATAGACTCGGATTCCAGTCCACCCGGATTTAGCAGAATACCAGTATGTTATATAAATCGAATGCCTATCTGATCTTGACAACCCAGTTACTGGGTAACCCCTTGGTCTGGTTGACAAACTTTAAGGCTTTTTACGACCCGTAATGACTGTCAAAGGATGTTTGACAGTCGGGATCAACGGCTTAACGTGCTATCCGAGGTTCGGAGGTCACCCATCCACGCACCAACCGCGGCAAGCGTAGCTTAAACTGATCGATCGTCCCGTGCGGCTCTATAAGTAATACTTACCCAGAAGCCAGTATCACAGTCCATTAAAAATTACATTATGGAACTCGAAGGATGTCTAATAACAACTCTCCAACTAATACTACGACAGGAAACATCTTTAGCAAAATAAATTTTGAGAACTTCCATTCTGATTCCACTGCCATGGGAATAAAGTGCAATATAAATGCTATTCTTTATTCAATCAATTGTATTGATTCTCTGGCGGAGAGAGTCGGATAAATAACCACAGCGTTTTCAGCGTTCATTATATCTTGAGAGTGCTCCATTGGCGTACTGAATACAGTCTGTAAAACGCTTCTTGTAAGAAAAATATTCATGATTATGCAAAAATGTAATTGAAATAAGTTGATATACACCGGGGGATTTTTCTCGTGTACTGGAACTTTAATTCTCTGCTTAGCGCTGAGAGTTCAAAATCAAAAGTTATTTATTAAAATTAGGCTGATGATCAGCACTTTTCAAACGTTAAAATTACATAAGACAGTCCCCCAAAACGCCCGCCCTTCACCACATCCTAGTGCTTTAGCTGGGAAGAAGAAGTGGCGCAACAAACTCCCCAGCAGCACAGTTGTCTGTCCATTTAGAAGAACTTAAGTTGAATATCAAATAGTATTTATTTGATACTAGCTTTTGCCAGCGGCTTCGCCCGCGTGGACGTCGGAATTTATCCCGCGGGAACATACTACCGGGATAAAAAGTAGCCTATGTCCTTTCTCAGGCTCTAAACTATCTGTGTACCAAATTTCATTTAAATCGGTTCAGTAGTTTTCGCAGGAAACGAGACAGACAGACAGAGTTACTTTTGCATTTATAATATTAGTATGGATAGTATGGATAAAGTGTGGATGTTGAGTTGAGTTTCTCTATGCTGGGATTAATACCAAGAATTGAAAATGTAGTGCCTGTTAAAACCCCGCTGCGGTATTGCGATATTTTTACGTCCTAATGAACGGCGACGACGGCGGCAACGATAGTACCGAGTCAAATAATTTAAATCCTCTACTAACTCTGTCCCGGTCTACGGTAAATCTGGTTATTCTCACCGTGTTACAGAATCACAAAGAGAATTGTTTGAATGCTAAAAAAGAACTTTAAAGCCCCGAATAACCCTGCTGAGAACGCATTTTCAGTCAAGTTTAAGCCCCTGCAAGAGTAGGAAGTTGAATGCTCAAACTAGGTCACGAAATTCCCTCATACGAGAGTATAGTTGTTTAATCCCGCGCTCTCTGATTGTTATTGAAATATGTTTAGACGTAATTTGATTTGCATATTAAGTTTAGAATTAGCAGGAACTCCTCCATGACAGTTCATATAGACTGTGGGCACTTGTATATTACTGGCTGATTTTATTTGTAACTTACTAAAGAATGGGCCGCGTGCTCTATACATTTTACCACCATACTATGATTACCAATCCGCCTGCCAAGCGTGGCGATTGTCGCAAACAGCCCCAAATTGAGGGAGGCCAATGTGCAGCAGTGGATGTCTGTAGGCTGAATGATGATGATTAGTCACTAGCTTTTGCCCTAAGCTTCCCCCGCATGGATGTCAGAAAATATCCCATGAGGACGTACTACTGAGATTAAAATTACCCTATGTGTTATTCCACCTAAACAATGTATTAATTCTTTAATACATTCTTAACATTTATATCTATTGGATATGCGGCGCACGCCTGTTAGGCAGGGCTATGCTCCTAGTTTGCATGTTTTTTTTCCGACATCTTCAACTGTTATCGTCAGATTTCAGCCAATTTACACTAAACCTTAGTCAATTAAACCTTCCTTATGAATCACTCCGCCCGTTGGTGAAAACTGTATGAAAATTCGATAGTTAGCTTATCGCGTTCTGGCAGACAGACGGAGGACGCGATGAAGGAACATCTAATGCAGTGAAGTATTGATGATGAGGTTACTTCGCGTTTCAATAAAAGTAACTCTTAAATTCAATTTGACCTACATGCGTGGCCACCTAACAACAAAACCATAAAACGTCCCTCCATCAGGAACCACAGAACGATTAGCCATCATTTTAGAAATAACCTATGTCCAGTAGTTGACAAATACATAGTATATACATACTACAGTAGATTATGAAAGGGGTAATTGCGTAATAGACTAACCGATGGAAAGGCTTTCATTGCGTTACTAACATTGTTGAGTGAACACATTTTTTGAACATATCAAGTAATGGATTAACCACGGAACAGATAATTGGATTAACAATATCCTTCAAAACGATTCAAATTGAGATGGATAGTGTGGTACGCAATTAGGGTGCTGAAGATCTCTCTGATTAGGAATATTAAGTTACGAAGCCGTTTAGAGAACTAAATAGACAAATAGGTCGTTCTACTTTTCTACCGACAACGGTCTGTCCTTCGTCTTGTTATAGCATCTTGTTGGAGTATTGATACTTACGGTTTTTTTTTTAATTTGGTTCAAATAAACGTCCGTATTTTTCTAATCTATTAATATTATGTAATTTTTCATTTTGTCTAAACAGCAAATAAATATGGTGTTTATAGCCCAAAAACAGTGTATCCGTGCTCTTTGTGATGTGCCACCATTGACTTCATGTAAACCTCTTTTTAAAGATTTCAATATATTAACTGTTCCTAGTATGTACATATTTGAGTGCTGTAAATTTGTTAAAATGCACTCCGAATTATTTCAACGTCTTGGAGACACTGTTACGTTTAACACAAGATATCCTGACAGACTAATTATGCCTCAAATGAAAAGCCACTTATATCACAGAAGTTGTTTTCCAATGGTCATAAGGATATTTAATAAATTACCCAAGTTATATAGAGAACTGCCAGTCAATCGCTTTAAAACCGTTTTATTTAAATGGCTTATAGAAAAATCAAATCTATTCTGTGAATGAGTACCTAAACTATAAGGATTAACATTGACATTTATTGCTATTATAATTTGACAAATGATTGACTTTATTGTTCTTAATTTAATAACTATGATTTTTGTTCGAATTTAATATCTTCATTTATTTAATTAATATTATCAATTACTTTGCATGCTAGGTTTAGCGAATTGTATTAGATACTGTAAAATAACCCGACCATCTGTAATGTACTACAATTCTTGCTAAAATAAATTTCATTTCATTTCATATTTAATACGTCTTTTTCCTGTAGAATGCCGTGACAAAGTGGTAAGCCGAAATGTGCTCTCCACAGAAAAAGGCCACTTTGTCACATTATTTTTTTCTAAAACAAAAATTTAAAAAAGTACTTATTATTATTAGTAGAAAATTTGAATTAGTCCTAATGAAAACACAGATGCATTTTTCTTTTAATTCCACACAGAAACCACAATTATACATAGTTCAAAAACCAAAAAAAAAACTTCGTTCCACTCTCAGTAGAAAAGAAGAGCGACCCAAATATCTACTAGAGACATCTCTGTTTGTTCATTTGTTTAATAATAACACATTAAGACACCGATTGTTTACGGGTTAACCTCTTATCGAGCTCATGGACGAACTCAATGCTATACTCATTTCAGCGGAAGAGATTAAGCCTGCCATTAGAAAACAATGCTCGTTCAGTTCCAGTAACGAAATATCAACACCTACCTACGTACGTTTTCTACAAAACCATTTAGTCTGCCTTATTTGGAATCTCAGTACTAATATTGCTTTAATTCTGCTTAGATGTATAATATAATCCGTTTGTATTTTATAACAGATCATTTTGAAACTAAATAGATAGTTATAGGATCTTGCTTATCATGCCCACAAATTGTCATCTAGTGAAGCTACCTACTTCTTCGGCTGCGGCGAAGATTTCATTAGGATATGGACTGGAAATTTCTGAGCACTCATTTCTGCTCCTGCTGTGCAAATTTATAGGTATTTTAAAACACAATTTTGCTGCTTTAATCGTTGCAAGTAATGGCTTTATATGGGTAGCACGCTTTTGAAGTTAATTTACAATTTGTTGACAATCATGTCAACGTATATTTAATGACCATCTCCTTTACTAATTGAGGTCACACATGATCCCATTATCATTATAATAGAGTGTGGTGATCATGACTCGTTGTGCCCATACATTATTTTATTACTTTGTAGGCAAACTGATAAAGCGTATAAAAAAATTTGGTTCCGGTTCCGACAAAGATACAAACATTACGCACATATTCCAAGTTCCACATTCATGATAGTAAAAACAATCATTACGTCAAAAGAATACACAGCGAATCAACCTTGTGGTGACAAGTTGTAATTCTGCCAAACATTCTTTTCCTGTTTTCGTGCTGTCTGTAATCTTAGTCACTGGTCATAACTGTGTCTTATGTTACGATTATAATGATATATTCTTTTCATGTTCCGTTGATGGCGTTCATCTTAGCTCTGTTCGACCTAATTGGTTTATTGCCAGAGTTCTTTCTCGGACCAGCAGTACTGGTTTCTTTGCTTCAACACTTGAGCAATTAGTTCGTTCGACCTTTATTTCGGTTTTAACTATATATTGCCAGCGTCTTCCGCATGTCAACACTTTGTTTATTTAAATTCCTGAGTAACGATCCTTCTTAGCCGAAGTGATAATGAGCGTCACTTCTTGGTATTATATATGGTTCACCCATGGCAATGTTAAAGCTTGACTTGTCTTTTGTTCGTAAAAAAAATATTTACAAAAAAATGACAACCGACTTCCTTCCTTCCGAAATTAAAGTTATTTTTGACTGTAGTGTTTTTTTTTTAACTTTTTAGTTATGGTAGATACCCCGCACTAATCTAATCGGTTATTCTTTCATTTGTCACTTAATACAAATTTAAGGCTTATATGGTTTACACATGGATCCCATTGTCCGAATGGAACCAAATTACTAATGGGACCATTCGGAAGCACCAGCTTTCAAATAAAAAAAGAATCATCAAAATCGGTTCTCCCAGTCAAAAGTTCTGAGGTAACAAACATAAAATAAAATAATAATAAAGAAAAATACAGTCGACTTGATAACCGCCTCCTTTTTTTGAAGTCGGTTAAAAATATAAGAATCGTCTTTGTACGACATTCTACCAGGTGTCACATGACTTTCACACATGGGGGAAACTATAGCTAGTAAAATATTGTACGTAAATGCTATAGATAGAAAAAATTACGCCGGGTGTCGTTATATTTTAATAACATTTATAGAATCATTAAATATATGTATATTACACATTCTACTCACACTGACGCATCATACAGTGTATGTAGTGCAAAGAATAACAGATTTGTAATAATAAACACGTACACAATTTTCCTGACAATGAGGAAAAAAACTGTAAGGTCAAAGCCTTACGCCAAAAATATTGGAAACCAAGTTCACCAGCAAGGCAAGGTATATAGTGATATCACTTTAGACTGAAAAGAGTTTTCCATAAAACAACTAGCAGTTACGAGCAAATGTGTCGTGTACTGTAATATTGTTTGTCTATCCCTCACCGTTGAGTTCGGCAATGTAAATAGGGCTTAAAATTACTTGATTGCATCAACAAGTAAAGATAGTAAACCGCAACCTAAATAATGTTTAATGAACGGTGGTTAGATCGTAAAACCTATGTATATTGTTACTTGTTCAGTAAAAGGTTTGGTCTAGGGCTTGCAAAAACCGAGTCGTTTATAAAAACTGTTTTTTTTTCGGAGTTTTTGTTTAGAAAACCGGTGAAACCGATTAAATCGGGTTCTTCGGGTTTTTATTTTTTTATTAAATAAATGATAAATATGTGTGTAAAGAAATGAAAATACTGAAGTCTAATCAAAATATCTATATTTTTTGCGGACTGAAATAAGCTGCAATTACTAACAAACAATAAAAAATATTGTTTTCTTTATAAATAAGTGTTAAGGGTAAACTCCGAAACTTCTTAACTGATTGTTATGAAACTTTGAAATTATTTGTAATTTGGTCCAATTTAAAAGATAGGGTAGGTTTTATTTCAATTATTGACCTCAATATTTGCAAATGAGATGCTTTTTATAAGACAATGTGTGTATTTATTGCTTACTTCTAGGAATTCCTAATAGATGGCGGTGTGAGTAAATTCATCGTATCGTTTGACTTCTAATTTGGTCAGGATAAGGTTGCCTAGAACACTTGTATCTTTATGGTCATTCTATCAAAGTAAAAAAAATGTCATTTGATTTAGCTGTGTAATTTAAATTTTGAGTTATTAATCTATTAGTACCTGGATGTCCGAGCTTTGCTCGGTATTTTTTTTTTTTTTTTTTTGGTAAATTGTGTTTTTAAGAAATTATATTTAAACACAAATTACATTTTGTTATTTTTCTTCCAATAAAACAAAAAACATAAGTTTATGTTTAAGTTGGTTATCTATAAAGTTGATTATTGAAAACACGAATAAAACTACATTTTCTAAAAATTAATCCTAGCTAGATCGATTTATCGCCCCCGGAACCCCCTGTATACTAAATTTCATGAAAATCGTTGGAGCCGTTTCCGAGATTCAGATTATATTTATATATATATATATATATATATATATATATATATAAATCGCGAAGGACTTCTTGCGTCTTTACAAACTACCACCCTGCGGCGTCCACTGAATGTAGTGAGATTTTTAATGTTTTCAATGCGTATGTAAGATGTTTTAATCAGTATCATATCAGTAGTCAACGTCAAATTTCATTTAAACGTTAAATGGTGATATTCAAATTAAATATTTCTAGCTGAATTTGTGCGTCCGTTCACTCTTAAATCTTTCTTGCACACTGAATACCTGCGTATACCTACTAAACACTGCATGCACATTCCCGCCTCCATCCGAATGTGTGTTTAAATCAATTCCGTATAATGCTCTGCATATATCATAATGATTATATTAACTAAATTACATCCATCTATTATTGAATTCAGATTGGTTCCGAATAACTGAATGAGTGCGTCCGTTCACTCTTAAATCTTTCTTGCACACTGAATATCTCCGTATACGTTCAAAACACTGCATGCACATTCCCGCCTCCATCCAACTGTATGTTTAAATCAATTCCGTATAATGCTCTGCATATATCATAATGATTATAATAACTAAATGACATCCATCTACTATTGAATTCAGATTGGTTCCGAATACTGTTTTTGAATTATTGTATCCAGCTTATCAGCCAAGAGGCTTCCACCTATATAAGGGCTTATAATGACTCCAGGCACAGATAATAAATAATTAATAGTTAGCATACAAAAGTGACAATACTTATGTATAGCGTAGGTGTTTTCACGTTGGTGGTCTACAAAATCTTAAAAAGCAATATAATCATTTTTGACGAGTGACAGGTAAGTTTGTATGTATAAACAGGTAAGCTCAGAGGCACAGGCTGGTGTGGACAGGTAAGTCCGGAGTTGGACAGGTAAGTATGTATATTGTATAAACAGGTAAGCTCAGAGGCACAGGCTGGTGTGAACAGGTAAGTTCGGAGTTGGACAGGTAAGTATGTATAAACAGGTTAGCTCAGAGGCACAGGCTGGTGTGAGCAGGTAAGTTCGGAGTTGGACAGGTAAGTATTAAACAGGTAAGCTCAGAGGCACAGGCTGGTGTGAACAGGTAAGTTCGGAGTTGGACAGGTAAGTATGTATAAACAGGTAAGCTCAGAGGCACAGGCTGGTGTGAACAGGTAAGTTCGGAGTTGGACAGGTAAGTATTAAACAGGTAAGCTCAGAGGCACAGGCTGGTGTGAACAGGTAAGTCCGGAGTTGGACAGGTAAGTATGTATAAACAGGTAAGCTCAGAGGCACAGGCCGGTGTGAACAGGTAAGTTCGGAGTTGGACAGGTAAGTATGTATAAACAGGTAAGCTCAGATGCACAGGCTGGTGTGAACATGTAGGTTCAAAGGTAGAAAGAGAAAGTTTCATGATATGAATAATATAATAGTACCTAGTCATACTTATGCAGGTATATACGGAATAAAAGGCATATCGTAATATAAAACATTTAATGTTTTATTTTAAATTTTACAAAAAATAAAAACCTAAACATAAAAACTTTTCAGTCAACAAATCAATGCAATTTAACATTGACATAATAATAAACATAAATTTGCTCTGCCTTGCCTAGTAAAGAAATAAACTGAATTATGAACATCAATCAGTCTTCATTACAATGAAACATGTATTTTTTTTATATTATAATTAAAAGAAATCAGTAGGTTTTTTATCAACCCAATGTTGTCATTCTTGTTTTAGATATCTACTTAAAAGAAATTTAAACTCTATCTACAACCTAAACTCCATCTGCAGCTTCTCTTTCAATTCAAAATTTCGTAAAAAAAATGTGTATCTAAACACAAAAATCAAAACATTTTAACTGACATTTTAACAATTTTAGTTATACTAAATAATTAAACATAAATAGGCTCTGCCTTTGCCTAATAACAAAATAAACTTAATTATGAACATCAATCAGTCTTCATTACAATGGAACATATATTTTTATATTATAATTAAAATAAATCAGTGGCTACAACTAGAAGTCTCATGCCCGGCTTCTGAGGTACTGTTAGATATACATATCTTCATTAATTATTAATTCGATAAACAGACAACCTTTTTAATTCTTTATTAAGTCCTTTGTTTAAAAATGCTTTTAAAGGCATTTGCTTGAGTAATTGCAGTTATGTCAGTAAAATCGTTTTTAAACAAAGTTTAATGACAGCTTAACATCAGCTAAAGTTATGGAATAAATAAACAGCTGATACGGACCTCAGAAACCGGGTATTAATCATCAATTCAAACATAATTATAAGTATCTTAATCATTGGTATGCATTAACAAAGTAAAAATATTTGAAACAAAACATACTATTTTAAAACAAAAAAATTCTTCTCTCATTTCTTAGCCTTAGAGTAAATATTTTGGACGAATACCTTTATTTTTATCCAGTCTTTATTCTTAAGTAAATCTACATGTTGTTCTTTTAGTTTCTCACATTCATTTCTTTTAGGCGGTTGGTGATTTTTTATGTGAAATTTAAAGTATTTTGTAACTACGTCCTTTTGTTCCTTTGTCCAAGGTACCAACGTCCTTTTTTTTCCTTTTCGTATTTTGTTTTCGTTACCTAATTGAGACACAGGTTCATTAATAAATTGTTGAGAATCATTTTGCATACCAGATGGTCCAGCCTGAGATAAGTCATTTAAATTACAATATGTTTGTACGTAATCAGAATTAGCATCTAAAGTAGGTTCAGGTTCAGGATCATAGTCTATAATTTCATTGTTGTCCACGGGCTCTTCAATTAGCTCCTCATTCAAATCTAAATCAATCTCTTCGAGAGATTTTCCTTTGTAAGCGTCTGCTTTTCCATCTTCCATAAGAATGAGAAGCTTTGATATCTTAGCAGTTTGGTATACGTCATCTGGCAACCTGTAAGACTTTTTATGTACTTCATTAGTATGGCCCATGAATGTAGCCAGTTGCTCCATATCATTTTCAGACATGCAAAAAATTTGTGATAAGGTGGCTAAATGTTTTCTTAGCCTTGTAGAGGATATTGCTTTAGGCTGTTTCGCCCCTGATAATTTGGCATCCTTTTCCAAAACTTTGTAGCCATAAATTGTATTGTTATAACCGGGATTACCAAACAAAAATTGATTTGGTGTCGAAGCAAAAAAAATATGCCTAATCGATAATAATAATTTAATATCATCTTGAACTTCTGTATTAAACAGAACTGGTACTCCGCGGCCGCGTTTACCTCTAATGACAACACGTTTAAATTTCTTTACCAGAATCCTTTCTGAGGCAGTAAGCGCACGATCAAACTCTTCATACTTATTATTATCATTATTGTCGCTTTCTAAATAATCGTGCACTGTAATTCTTTGAAGTTCTCCAGGCCTGCGCCTATTTAATAATAAAACCCTACAATACACAGTCTCTAAAAGTTGTGTATATGTTTCAGTAGTTTGTAAGCCTTCTTTAATTTTTATAGCAGCATCCAAGGATTTTTTATTTAGGTATTCTTTAAGAATTTTTAAATCATTTGCTAAAGGCACAATAGTTATCTTATTCCACTTTTTCTTGTTTAAATCTGTTGCAGCTTGTGTAGACACATCATATTTCCAATTTGATTCAATAAGTTGAATCAAAGTTTTTAAGTCGGCTTCTATTTTGCCAGTATCTACTTCCGTGTAAGGCCCTTGCTTTTTTAATGCACACATTATTGCAATATTGCAGCATTGTTTCAAGGTGGTGGACAGATTCATTGCGAAAGTAGGTGTCTCATACCTATCTTTTTCTATGTCATAATTTCCCAGTATTTTGGTTGCTTGTACAATGATATCATAATGAATTGGTCTTAAGGCAGAAAAGAAGTCATTAATGGATGGATCGATCTTTTTTAATTCTAGTAATAATTTTGCAAGCTCTCTCATTTTTCTAGATACTACGTTAACGAAATGTTTTTCTCGGTGAGTTTTTAAATATTGAGATCCGAAAGCACATATAAGGTTATCTTTTTTTGCAATAAGTGATATTCTGTCTGCCCGCATTCGGGGAAATACAGTGTCCTTAAGTTTTTCGACGATTTTAAGATGACGTATCAGTAGATTTTGAGCCTCAGATTGAATGTTTTTACTTCCTGATTTACCACTACATTTCTTTTTATGTTTCCACAATAGTTTTTTAGAATAGAATCCCAGACACTCTGTACACGGCAAATAATCAGTAAATTGGAATTTTCGCATCGGTTTAGTGACCTCTTTTGAATTTACAAGGTAGTTTCCTTTTTTACGTAGAGCTGCAATTAATTGTTTTCTATCAAGACTTTTTTTTGGTTTTGACACAATTTTTTGGACTTCAGTTTCATAAATATGGTGTCGGAGTAAATGACGAGCAAAATTTAAAACAAATGACTCACAGTAAAAGCAATAATCTTTATCTCGAACCTTTGAACTTTTGGGTTTTTGCCTTTGGATAATTGTTGTACTATCATTAGAATTATCTTCTATTTGAGATTTACTATTAATATCGTAAATAATCTCTTCATTTGATTCTGATTCATTGTAAGGCTGTGGAAATTCCCTACTTACAATTACATTGCAAGGAGAACTAACTTCACTTAAACTTATGTTATTAGGTGGCTTGAAAGATACATTAGACAAGGAATTATTAACATCGAGAGGTATTCTTTGATTTGGTACGAATTCATCTGCTTTATAAGGTTGAAGAAGTTTCCTTTCTACAAATACACCACATGGAGAACCGCTTATGTGACTAATTTCGCTATAATTAAGATTAATAGGCTCCTCGACCGATGAATCGAAGTTTGAAACACATTCTAATGGCGTTAAATTGTTCGAAGTTCCAAATTCATTGCCAAAAGAATCATCAGAAGTGGTCTGCAACAAAAAAAAGGCTTATTATATTTTGTTGCACTTTACTATTGTTGCTTCGTTAACCCATTGAATACCGCAATTACAGACACAATTAAAAACCATTGTGTCTATACCAATGTGGTATCTCAGGGACTTAGAGGTTAATATGGAGGTAACAACTTGATTAGTGATATAAGTGTTGTCTATCCCTTGCTGAACATTAAAATTACCTATCCCCGATCTCAATCCTGAATTGGCGCTCGCAGATATTTTTAAGCCACCTAGAAGGTTTCTGACATGGCTTAAGGACTGCTTCGGCTTAGAGTGCTACCGCTTTTGGAATAAGAGCCGTTAGCATATTATTATTAATGAATTAATGAAGTATTTTAGTTAAACTTACTTCGTGTCTCGGTGGAGTGTAATTAGAACATGTCGCAGAAAAGTCAGATATTGAACCAGATTTTGAATCAGATAATTCCTGTAAACAGAGATACATACAATAAAATACATGATTAACAACACTAAAAGAAGAAATTGAAGATGAACGAGACATCATAGGTACTTTTTCTTTTTTTAAGAATGATTAATGTAAAGTTAATGAATAGACAGCAGTAGCTATTAGATATTCAGTTGGGAAAAACTCGAACCAACACAGTCTGATGTGAACAGGTAAATTCAGAATTGGATAGGTAAGTACGTCTACATAGGTAAATCAGAGACGGATTGGTAAGTATGTATAAACAGGTAAGCTCAGAGGCACAGGCTGGTGTAAACAGGTAGGTCCGGAGTTGGACAGGTAAGTATGTATAAAATAATGTGTGTACGTAAGTCGTGTTTTATCTAAGTTAAAACATACGTACCTCATGTAAGCTTTCTGGTTGGTTTTCTTTTTCTTCCTGTCTCTCTGAAAACAAAACAGATATATATTTGTATTATTATAAAACAATAAAAAAATTAAATACCCTCGACCCAAAAGCAAACAAAAACAAGAAAACCTATAAAAAGTAAGACACACACTCAGGTACGCACGCACGCACGCACTCACGCATACACACACAAACACGCCAAACTTATAACACCTCTCTTTTTGCGTTAGGGGTTAAAAAGTTTTTATATACCTAACTGTAATGACGTTATCTGATGTAATGTAACTCCATACCAAATTTCATCCAAATCCGTTCAGCCGTTTTTGCGTGAAAGAGTAACAAACTTCCGAGGCGCAGTGGCTAACGCACTCGCGCTGAGAACTGTGTGAAGTCGCAAAAAAGCCTCTGGCTACCCCTTCTGGGATAACAGCCGTGAGTGCATACAAACTACGAAAACGAAGTAGGATGATATTACGATATAAGAATCAAATAGGTAGTTAGGTAATATAGAAGCATGTACCTTTTGATTATTACTGGTTATTACAAAAACATTCGTCTTCTGGAAAATGATCATAAATGGCATATTCGCAAAATTTACACCACATGAAAGAAGAGTTATAAAGCCTTTTAAAGTCATCGAAATTCATGGGTAGTACAAAGTGCTCAACTACTGAATTAGTAATATTAATAATCGTATCACAATGTATGCACAAATTTTGCAAAATGAAATGCGTTGAATCCCAAGGCCATTGCAGTTTAGCTTTATAAAAATGTATAAAATCCTTTCTTTTAAAAAAAGTATCCACATCAATCACAACAACCATTTTTGTAGACTACACACGTTCACTCACAGACAATTTAACGCAAACTAAGCTCATCATAATATTATAAACAGACAACATGTTTAAATGTTAGTAGGTTCTTACTAGCTAGACGTTATAGATATTATAATAAGTTAAATCGTGTTATAATTTTAAATCGTGTTATAATTTTCATTTAAGTAGTAAAAAGTAAGTACTTACGGTTTGCCAATTTAAGAATCCTTGCACTTCTTTTCATTGTGATTCATATATTATTATAACCACTAACTATAATAATAGACCAAATAAATAACCACTTTTAACGCACTTGCAAATAATTCACTTTGGTGACAAGCTTACATCACGGCCGGCACATGTCTGTTTGTTTACAAACTTCGGCACGCGAGCGCGCTGAAGCCCGCCGCCCCGCGCCTCGCGCCATGCGTCCGTCGTGAACCCCGAATAGGCCCCTCAGACACCGTACCTAGTGCCCGTTTAAGGATATTTAAGAGACGCAAGATTGTTGTCACGAAAACATGATAAAAACTTTACAAATTAAGTACAATATTCAATGGACACGATAAGATCGGTGAACTGAACTCAAAGTATACGTGGTAAATTATACGCTGAACACTAGCGCCCTCCAAATTTCAGTCGGACGATGGCGGAACTATATTATACGCTAAAAGGCATTGTAGTGATGGAATTACGTCCATGCTAATTTTTCGCCCTTGCATTCTAATGATCATAAGGGACCTTTGGGCTAAAAATGAGGGTCGGTCAATCTTGCGTCCGTATTTCGGACGCACAAAGCCAGTGGGACGCAGCATCATCGGTAAATAACGCCATGTAGGACGCAACATGTCCTTCAAGATGTATATATATATATATATATATATATATATATATATATATATATATATATATATATATACAAGAATTGCTCGTTTAAAGATATAAGATATCTTTAAGAATTACTCATTTATTTTGTTTTGGGTTATTAGGTAACAGGAACTTACGCCGTCTCGCCGTCCTGTCCACGTTTGTCAGTGATAAATTTAATTAAATAATATTTTCATTCAAAATAGTAATATTTTGTTTGAGAAAATTAAAGTATTATTAAATCAATAACATAAGAGAAACGTAACCGAAAAATCCGGTTTTGTTGTCCTAAAAACCCGGGTTTCAAATCAGTCGGTTATCCGGGTATCCGGTTTGCATGCCCTAGTTTGGTCTAACTTCATTTTGATCTATTTAGCAATGTTGCCAAAGTGGTCATCTGTCTATAAACACAATGAATACTATGTAGTTTTTTTTGGTAATACCACGCATCGTGGTTTGACTTAATGGAAATAAAGGTGTTCCTCTAGGCCCACTGTTTGATTTCTAGCAAAGCAAACACACAGTCAATGTTATCTCATGTCTTTTATATCAATGTCGATTATCTTTCTAGTGATCATTCTTTCTTTACCCGTTAAGCGCACATTGTAAATGTGACGTTAGTCTTTAAATTGTATAAAATTAAGTCGCATATTGTGTTTGTGCGCTTAGATCTTTTTAACTTCACAACCGATTTTAATTCGGTATTAATTCATCCAAAAGCAGTATATTACGCGGATGAAGCCACTGGTAGAAGCTAGTGTTAAAATAAAACCAAGTCTTGTGCAGGTTGAAAATCGTCTTGATTTATCGAATACCCCTAAGATCCTCGTAATATATTACGAAGCAACTAGCAACATCAGTCGTCATGATTGTAGCCTATGATGCGAGACCGAGGATACAAACAATGTCTGTCGGGATGCGTCATGATTGAATCTTATGATCTCATATTAATGTTATGATTTCTCCTGGGTACGGGTAGTTTCAACAATCGCAAAGTGAATCTAAAACTTCGTTATTACTAACAATCGATATTTTCCAAGAAAGTATGAGTAGTATTTTTTTTATTATACTTGCCTGATAAATATCACAAGTCACTATTTAGCTGACTTTCTGTTCACGGAATGTCTGCTAAATAGTGATTTGCTTTTTCCGAACATCCAAAAAATTGGCGGAATTGGTGTAGCTGCACATGAAAATTCATTTCCTTTTTCGCGTAACGGCATCATTAAAAATTCCTGAAATATTTTGTCTTCTTCTATAATTCCACATCGAAGTTTACAACACTCATCATAATAACATTAGAATATCGAGAGGATGTAATTAACAACGTTATACTAAATGGCCTGCAAATAAATACTATGGACCAGATGATTTTACGTCAGCAGCACAGCACTCCGTCATTTTATTATCAACACGTGCCAAAGATTTGATAACATAGGTGTGACGTTAAACATTTGTGTTTAATTTTCTCGGAACTCGCTTCGTTTCCACAAATATTCAATTATTTTTTACAATTTGTGGGTACCAATTACTGACTCGATACGTCTTAGCAGTCCCAGTATTTTTGTGGAAGCACTCATCATCATCATCGACATTTCAGCCGAAATATGCCCACTGCTGGACATAGGCCTCCCCCAAAAAGTGGGGGGGTTTGCCATAATCGCCATGCTTGGAAGGTGGATTTGCGATCGCAGTATGGTAGTAAAATGCATAGAGAACACAGCTGCCCATTCTCTGGTAGGTCCTTAGTTGCCTTTTACGACACCCACGTGAAGAAATGAGATTGTGCTATTCTTTACATCCGGCATCACACGGACATAGACGTCATTCAAGTGAAACCATCACATTCCCACCAAGTCTGTCTTAGTCCATTACAGGGCATATAGCCCCCCTCTTTGGCACCAAAAACATATATAGTGTTTATGGAGCCATAGTTTGAAAAGAGGCACAAGTCTGATAGATTACCAAAGCAACAATTAAAAGTACTTAAACAATAATGCAATAAATGCATAAATGGAATGCATGGAAGATACATACATTCTGCAATATCCACAACAATAGCATTAAAGACAAAAAAGGAAATAAAATACTTGGCTATGCTACTGTCTTACTGGAAGACGCAAGACGAAGCGTTGGAAGGCGTCCCACAAGGTGGACTGATGACCCTTGAAGGCCGCAGGAATCCGCTGGGTGCGGGAAGTAAAGAACCGGACGAAATGGCGGCGCTAGGGAAAAGGCAATGTTGAGCAGTCTTTTGTCTGAAATGGTGATGTTATAGAAGAGTCCAGCCTATTTCATCTCTACCTTGCGCGCTTAAGAAATATATTAAGAACGTTTAAATAGAAGCTATGTAAAGGTTTGCTTTGTTCGAATCACCTTAATCCTTAATCCAGCATTGTCATTTGCTGGTCTAATTTCTTAATAAATTCTAGCGCGACCACTTTCACCTTCGCTCACATTGCTTGAATACCAACGCGGAGCACGGTTGCTAATCAGCACCGCTGTACCCTGTCCTATCGCAAAACACAATACGTATGGGGCGAGCCCCCAGTGAACTTGTATATCGACCTGAACGCGCCTTTATTATCAGCTGTTTTTCTGCCCGTACCACTGTATCTGAATTCCCGCCGATTTCACTGTACGATTGGCTCCACCCCAGCGACTTGGAAAGCGTGCGAATCAAACCTTGGTATCGGGGGCTCGGTACTCGTCGACCACACTAAACCGGTGGCACGCGGTTCTCTGCCCGATCACAATGACGAAACCGTATCGTTCGTCGTGCAGTTCACGCCGAATGCTTAGTGTGAGGCTGTCCGTTGGCCGAGTGAGACGCGTGTCGTTGTTGCCTAAGGCGCACGCACACTCGAATTTTAAATAAACGATCTGATATAGTTCCAAAGAAGTAAATCGTCTGTGATCTTAGTTTTAAATAGTTTTATTATATTTGTCTTATTTACAAAACTGTAAACTAGATAAAATGTCTCTGGAGATGGAGGAGTTAACTGTGACCACCGGCGATGTCTTCGAGGATTTCCTGATCGTCTTTCGTCGCTGTTTGGCAAAGGTAAATGCATTCTAAATTCGGGTTAGCTAGGACAGCTAGTCGAGACGATGCCAGTCACTAAATACGTTGCGTTGGGAACGGGTCCATAGTTTCCACTTTGACTTTCGCACAGATGGATATGGAGTCTTACGACGACGCTTGGGAATGGTTTTTGAAGGTATGACCTAGCCTGTCCATTCTTTACATTTATATAAGTGCTTGCAATTTGGAACGTTTTCAACAATTCGGGAATAAAATTTTGTATTACGTGTAAGAATATTTCATACGTCCCGCTATTTAAAACGTTTGTTATCTCTTTCACACACGACGTGTGCGTTCGGGAATATCCAATAACGGCATAAAGCGGGAAACACGTGTCATAGCGTAGTTTGGTTATATGTAGTTGCAAAATGGGTTTTTTAGCGTAAAGTTGAGTGATAAAATGTGAGGCATGCGGTACTTAGTAACAAAATATAAATAATTATTCCACTACCTCTCAAAATGTCAATTTCAACATTAACCTTGAAGCGTGGCATTTGCGTTACCTAGGCAACAACGGGCATGCGTGGGGGCATTGATGTATAATTTTCGATTACTTATAAGTTTTATCAATGTTTTAAATGTATTGAATGTGAAACAATTCAAAGAGATGAATGATTTCTTTAACATTTACAATAGCCTACATACCTTGCTGGGCGTGGGCGCCGCTATGCGAATTCGCGAATTTTGATGAACTTTCTTTGATGATTATTCTACTTTCACTTTTCTCTGTGTTAAAATTTAGTGTGTTGAGTCATTTTACTTTTAAAGTTTCTTCTTCATCATCATTACACTTAGATATTAAATCATATTTGTTACCCGTCGGGGAATCCTTATTTTAAAAGATATCACGAAAAACTAGCAGATCGTTACTTAATGCTACATCTGTTCTTGTCGTCGGAGTCAGCTTGTTATCTTGTTGATTGATTCTTTACACGTGTCAGAATGATATTGCGATTTCAGTCAACAAATACTTGCTTATCCTAATAAAAGCTTGCTTGAGCGTACAAAATTGACACACCCCCACTAATCATTAGCTCTGCTCAAATATGCTGTGCTGTGCGCATTTCTTGGACTTGGTACTACGAAATGTAGAAACCAGTTGTGCACGTGAAATATTTTCAATGAAGTTTCCTTAACCTGCGTCATCTTTTCATTGGTCTTTCTTTTTCTTTTTTTAATACAAGTCCTTGCTGACTTTTAAGTTAATATTGAATTAATACTTTACGTTATGAATAACATTAAGTGTGATCATGACGATGATTCATAATTCCATGCGGCGTCAACTACCAATCTTATCCTTAGAAGGTTCTAGAATCTAAATTGCTTGATTTTTGACTTTTTAGAGGCCTACCCTCTCTCGACCATAATTATCAATCATTGACCAAAAGTTAGCTTGAAAGTGTGAGAATAATGACAAACCTGGTAATGAGCGCAAATTGTTGCTTTGTAGGTCATAATTTAAGTCTGCTACAGCGAATTACATAGACCGTTAACTTTCAAGTTATATCAGCGCCAAAACGCATGCCCTACATAACGCAACAGGTACCGTAATGATAACAACTTGTGGGTAGATATTTATTAAACAAATAAGTCTGTCTACACTAACCATACGATTATTTAGTGGATGCCGACCACCTTAAAATTCAAATCGATGACAATTGGATCAGTTCACGTGACAGTTCAAATATTCTTGTTCTACATAGAGTTGTTACTCGTTGTATCGATTTATTTATTCAAGACACGCGAATAGAAATCTAACTCTTATCGGGGTAACGTCACCAGGATGTAACGTCCGTCGCTAATATCAAATGAATCAGGAGCGAGCACAGTTAATTGTAAATAATATGAATCACTTCAACTTAATTGAGTATGGTAATTTAGTGTTACAGATAAATGGAATAGAAACAAGCAAATAGTGATGCTATAACAATTGTAACATCATGTATTTAATGTTACAAAATGAATGTCTGTCAGTGTTTATGTGAACAAACGCATATAAACTCGGCTGTCTGGAAAGTCCAATTTACAGAACATAACAATTAATAAAATATAACTCTGAATACACATTTGTTATCATCAACTCCTATCGCTAACTTTGTCAGTTTATTATTCATATCGTCGTTATTTTAAATTACATCATTCTGATTGCAAAATTTTCCTATTATCATTAATGATTTTATTTCTTTGAGGGAAATTGTATACTTAACGCTTCAGGGACAATGTTTTTTCTATGTTAATTTCCTATTTTAATAAAAGAATAAATAATCATTAACCAAAGTCCTTAGCAAAGTCACGAAAAAAGTGAAATAATAGCGCACACGTGAAGGATTTTATCAACCTATTAGTATATTCGGATCAGTAAAACCAGGGTTATTAACTAATATGCAGTACGGATTCACACGTCGGCCTAGGTCGGCGTTCTTGCTAGTAATGGTGTGTGTCAAAATTGCGCACACCTAAAACATTTTGTGAACTAATAAGTACCTATATTCAGATCAATGAAGGCATGGTAATCCGCCTAGGTTTACGTTCTTGCTGGTTAACGGTGCAACCAGGGCTAGAATTCTCTAAACATTATGAAGAGTGTCCGGCAAAGTTAGCGATGAGTGGAACTAAAGTGTGAAGACAGCAGGAAACTAGCGCTAACTTCAGACAGGTTCTGAGGTTTCGCGAGAACACGGTGCGTAATAAACTTTAGTTTCTGAATACACATTTCCGTTACCATATTTGACGTAATCTTTGCTGAAAGTTACCTGAGGACCTAAGAACCGGAAAATGTAATGACCAAAAATAAATACTTACCCTAATTGAAGAGACTCTATCTTTTATGGAGAAAGATTTTTTCATTTGTTTTGCGTGCATATGTTTTAAACGCAAAGTCAATGTTCTTGAAATGCAATGACCTCAACTGAACTTCATTTTGGCTTACAAGCATGTATTTAAAATTGGTATACCGCCCGGTAGTCCACAGAGGTCTGTATTCGCCTTCCCATTTCAAAAACCGGTTCCCAACAATTATAAGATTGTATTCTATAGTACCTATGTCAATAGGGGTTAAGAATTGCCATTCACAAGCTATTGTATGGAAAATGACACATTTCGATATCTGATTTGCCTTGCCCTCGGCAGCCAACAGCTGTCGGAAGAATAGCGGTCATCTATTTGATTTAAACTGACAAAATGTTCGAGATTTGAGGGTAGTGTATATATAAGACTCCTACGATAACGTTGATTGATATTTGGTACGGAAACGTGGTTGTGCACAGTTATGCTGATCGGAAAGTGTATAGCGAGCCTGAACGTATTCGACGCAAGCGCATGCTTCGCGACGATGACGCGTCACCCGCGCATATAGCGTCACGCGTCCGAGTAAGGCGCCAAACGACATTCATTAAACACGTCGGGGAAATCCTAATAATATATTGTAGGACACACATCCTTATCGCAGTGATTCACACTTTCCTGTATGACTTTTTGCACTTATCAACTTATTCGAACAGCCAATGATTACGCGGGACCGTTTTTTAATGTGTCTGTGCTCGAGATCTAATATTAAAAGCAAGGTCTAGCTAGACGGATGGCTATTTTAAAAGTTTTTGCCTGAAATTGGGGCATATCTCGTCCAATCTCTAATATTTACAATTCTGACGTAAGATAGTCGCAGACAGACAAACAACTCATAATTTACGGTGTGTAAACAATCATGTGCGTAAAGAATGATCAACTTGTAAACATAAGCTTGATATCAAGTAATTCGATTCCAACTATACTGATGTACTTAGCGCGGTGACTGGTGAGTTACTAATCGATATCAACTACGAATTCCAATAATCATCACTTTATCAATAATCGGAAAAAATATGACTCCGTGTAACGTCTTTTTATTTAAAGCTAGAGATCCATACTTTGTATCACATTCATTAAAAACATGAAACTTTGTTTTGGTACTAATTAAAATAGATAATGAAAATAAAACGACCACGTATATTTTAGATTGAAAACAATTTATACAAACCTGATTACACAAAAACACACTCGTATATTATACTTAGGTACTCTATTCTTATTCTAAATGATTGTTTGACTTTGGTCCACAAGTAGATTGAAATCACACACGTGACATGTCTGATCTCTCTGTAGCATGCAAGTGCGTGATCGTATATTTGCGTTCCGCTACATTATTTTTATCTCGTGGAGCGACGCGCGCTTTTTTGTGGTTACTAAGTGTACACACACGCTGTGAATGTGTGTTTATGTTTAAGCATAGGAGCTCTTGGTATCGTCTGGGACACGGGTGAAGATGGAAGCGTGTGCGTGTGGGCGTTTTGTGCTGACGATCCTCGTCATGACACTTACATTCACAGCGTGTTCGTACACTTGGTTACCACAAGTGAAGCGCGCGTCGCTTCGTCTGTTTTTTTTTTATAAATAGTTATAAGACAAAAACGTATCGGCTTTTGCTAGCCACTGCGTTGAGATAACTTGCAAATTTGTACGTAAAATATTCCTCAGTTTTTGCTTTTTCGTTCATAGCTGACCCATATTTAATCTTATCGCCTGCCCACGTCTGTTCTCGTAAGATATTTGGGATAGGATAAAAATGTGATGTATTGTTTCATCGATATTATTAGCACAAACGTCGCACGACATATTTTTTTCAGATTATGTTTACGACTAAACGTATATAATATTATTCTTATCGTACGAACTGCACGTGGTGCAGTAACAGTCCGTTATGCGCTGTTGCTAATCAATTTAACTTGACGTTGACGTTATATACGGTTAAACCAATGTTATTGACCTCACAGGAAACTGAAAATTTAGATCATGAGTGAATGCCATGACACTGAACCAAGTCGTGACACGCTATAAATTAGCACGTTAACGTAACAGCTGGCTGCGTACGTAACAAAACGATCACTTTTACAACAACGCTGCGTAGTACGCCGACTGATACGCTTTAGAACAGAACAGTATCGTATCACCATTCCTTTAATTCTAGTATTTTCGCGTGTTTTGCGTCCTTTGAGTTTTCCGGAAATATAAGGTAAACTCCGGCTACGGGTTTTTAGATTTTCTACGAATACTCAATGGTTTTAATGGCTTTATCTACATGTCATGACTAATGATGATAAACAAGTATTTTTAGATTTGAAATGCCACTCATTTGCCTATTTATATTAAGTGGTTTTTTAACAATCTTTGAAGAATTGATATTCAAAATGGCAACAGCTACACAGAATGACCTTTATTTTATTACCTGTTCGAAATACTTGATGACATTAATTGGTAAAGATCTTTCTAGTATCGACTGGCAATTACTGGGAAGTCAGGAAACCGGTTTATTTAAAAGTCAATGGTCTTTCTAGAGATGAGTTTGCCAAGAGCGTTTGATCACCTCTATAGGAACAGAAACCTTGAAAGTTCAATAAAACAAGTTAGCTTCATCAGTTTTTTTGATATCATTGATCGGCCAAGGCGGTCTGGTTCTGTCAGATCTCTTACAACGTAACCCTACCCAACTGTCACCCACCGATCAGAATGAAACTTTGCACATCAATATAACACTAAAAAATATTGAACCCGTGTTTTTTTTATGTTTCCGGAATCTACTTTTTAGGGGTAGAAACCACCGCCTAGGTTTATAAGGGTTGTAACGGTTTGTGGGGATAAGTTATATTAGGGTTAAGGTTGGTTAGCCTATCTGTGGTCAAGATCGTAATGTTCTGATTGAAAAGCAGTCGAATAGACTCGTTCTACCCAGAGTTACGTGGGTTAACCTACTTAGGGGTTATTAGGGGTGGTTTCTACCCCTAAAAAGTGGATTCCGGAAAAATAAAAAAAACACGGTTTCAATATTTTTTTAGTGATATATCGATGTGCAAAGTTTCATTCTGATCGGTGGGCGACATTTGGGTAGGGTTACTTGTTAGTACAACTTGTAGTTATAGATATAATAGATACTCTCTAGTCAGTACCTACGTTTTTTTTTTTTTTTTCAGGATGGGAAATCATCAAATGACTTCTCCCGCTCTGGGCGGAGCGGGAGGGCGTGTCAGACTTTTACTGACTAAAACCCACCCGTGTTCCATCAGTTGCCCATGTGCCAGGGTCACGGTATCTCTTTCGAACAATCACGCGACCCCGGCAGGCATCGGTCCTAGTAGACCCCTACACTGCTGCTGACATCTCTTTGAGGCGCGCGTGGAACACTGCGCGCCGTCGACCCGAGCTTGGTCCTTACCGGGCGGCGAGCTACCCATTGCTCGCCACCCGCAAGCTCGCGCCTACGGTGGCCGGGAGTCCGCTATCGACTCCCGACGCCCGGGGGGTCTCCTCCTGCGGCGGCTAGGGGCGTGAGGGCGCAGAGACTGCCACTCCCTCACGCGCCCCGCCTCCTCCTTCGCGAGCATTACTGCTTCGCAGAAGGAGGTGACGGCTTCCCATTCCCTCTCGCTCCGTACCATGGCTCGCACCAGGGCCGGACGCGAGAGGTCGCCGCCGCCGATCGCCTCCACGAGGACACGGCGGTGCTCCGCCCAGGCAGGGCACACCTCCACCGTATGCTCCACCGTGTCCTCCAGTCAGTACCTACGTTAGGAAGTTTTCAAGTCAGCAGTAACATTCAGAAAACGACACTGTCTTTTTAAAATCATTACCATAATCTATAGCGAGAAGGGCTCCTGGGTAAGTAATAACAGCAGCATTGATTGATTAATAAGGTTTAGCTACGCTTGCTGCAGATGGTCCGTGGATGGGTATCTACCGAGACCGCCGCTGGTTCCGGCTGTCGCTCATGGATCTATGACACCCGTAACGCGTCGCCACAAACCCAAAATCTGACAACCAATCTTACCGTGGTGTCCCTATCGTATTGCCCAATAACTGGGTTGTAGAGGTCAGATAAGCAGTCGAAAGTCGAGTCTGTGTACCAGTTAAAAGTACTGGTAAACAGCTGCATCTGGTTAGACTGAAGGCCAACTCAAGGACAGTTGGGCAAAGATGAGCTGAAGCTCCAATATTACTCAGAACTATCCTAGTGTGCGTTACGATTGCTCCGCCAGATTATCCAAATAGATTTTTTTTTTAGCCAAAACTTTTGTCGAAATTTGTCAAAATCGAATGGCACAAACCAAAAATTTGTCAAAATAGAAATAAAGAAGTTATAAGGGTTTTAAGTTGGCCGCGCGAACGTAACGTGGAGGATTGCGCGGCCATGAAGATCTCAGCAACTACTTGGGCTAGAGATCTAATTCTTTTTGTCAATCGAAGACTGAATTTGTCAAAAATTGTCGAAAAAATAATTACATACTCTAGATTAACATTTTACGAAATATTCACCTTGGAAGTTATGGCCGCGCAATCGTGCACTTGTCGTTTCTTTGTTGTTGGTTATTTCTTTAATCTTAAGATTTTATGCCGTAAAACTGTTACAAGGTGGAAGGTCTTAATTTGTCGAAACTAACTAAAGCAATAATTAATACTAAAGTTTAATTAAACAGAAGATATCAGTCCAAAACAAAAAAGTCGTGGCCGCGCAATCGTAACGCTACTTTGAACGCTGATATCTCATTACATATAACTGCTAGGAGTTCCGTATGAACATCCATTTATACGGCATATTACTCTCATTAGAATGACATATCGTTTTACCCTCAGAACAGTTTCCAACGAGAGTAATCTCAAAAATTATTTCATCTCGTACAATGTTCGAGTAGGGTAACCATAATTTCGATTTGATTTGGGAATACCTATAACTGGGGACGAGCAATTATATTGAACATTCTGCAAAATTAATTACTATTAAATAAAAATTTGTATGTTTCAAAAATTAGATATATTTATTGATAAGTGTATTCTCTCTGATGGGTCCGGGCACGTACTATTGGAACAATTACCAATGGAACCAGCGCAGCGCTAAAAATAATGTCATTTACAATGTGTTCATAAAAAATGCAGCGTTACAGTCGCAACTATATCGGTTATCGTATTTCTACCGTTAAATTTGGATATGATAAACATTTCCACAATTAGCAATCTGGAAGATGCTATTATTATTTATGAATGGGAGAATAAACGTTGCAGAAACTGCAATGAATTAGTTGCATTTACTTATACCTTATCAAAAATAGTAACATTCGATTTAAATGGCACATAAATGATGTTGTTACATGGCATACCTCAAAATATTATAAGAAAAAAATATTAATTGTTAGGTGCCATTGAATATATTCCTCCAATCCTTGGAACAATAGGACTCTGTTTGCATCCATTTTGTTACACATGGTTTTTTAGAAATGTAACGAGATATACCAGTCCACTCAGAAAGTATACATCTTCATCCCCCAAAGTTAGTCGACCACGTTTGAATTCGTTCCAACGATATAATATTTTGAGGCATTCATTGCAGTTTCTGCAACGTTTATTCTCCCATTCATAAATAATAATAGCATCTTCCAGATTGCTAATTGTGGAAATGTTTATCATATCCAAATTTAACGGTAGAAATACGATAACCGATATAGTTGCGACTGTAACGCTGCATTTTTTATGAACACATTGTAAATGACATTATTTTTAGCGCTGCGCTGGTTCCATTGGTAATTGTTCCAATAGTACGTGCCTGAATTCGGACCCATCAGAGAGAATACACTTATCAATAAATATATCTAATTTTTGAAACATACAAATTTTTATTTAATAGTAATTAATTTTGCAGATTGTTCAATATAATTGCTCGTCCCCAGTTATAGGTATTCCCAAATCAAATCGAAATATGGTTACCCTACTCGAACATTGTACGAGATGAAATATTTTTTGAGATTACTCTCGTTGGAAACTGTTCTGAGGGTAAAACGATATGTCATTCTAATGAGAGTAATATGCCGTATAAATGGATGTTCATACGGAACTCCTAGCAGTTATAGGTACTGAGATATCAGCGTTCAAAGTAGCGTTACGATTGCGCGGCCACGACTTTTTTGTTTTGGACTGATATCTTCTGTTTAATTAAACTTTAGTATTATTTATTGCTTTAGTTAGTTTCGACAAATTAAGACCTTCCTTCTTGTAACAGTTTTACGGCATAAAATCTTAAGATTAAAGAAATAATCAACAACAAAGAAACGACAAGTGCACGATTGCGCGGCCATAACTTCCAAGGTGAATATTTCGTAAAATATTAATCTAGAGTATGTAATTCTTTTTTCGACAATTTTTGACAAATTCAGTCTTCAATTGACAAAAAGAATTAGATCTCTAGCCCAAGTAGTTGCTGAGATCTCCATGGCCGCGCAATCCTCCACGTTACGTTCGCGCGGCCTACTTAAAACCCTTATAACTTCTTTATTTCTACTTTGACAAATTTTTGGTTTGTGCCATTCGATTTTGACAAATTTCGACCAAAGTTTTGGCTAAAAAAAAATCTATTTGGATAATCTGGCGGAGCAATCGTAACGCACACCTATCCTATAGAAGCTCCAAAATTACTCATAATTATTATAAGTCATTATCTCATATTACAGTTGATGATACAAGGCCGTGCAAAGGCTTGTACAATACCTTTCTCGTTGTATCCTTGAATGACTAACGCACCTTCCTTGCCTTGGTAGCCGGATAAAATGCATACTGCGGGCCTAAGAAAGTCCGTCAAAAAAGACACGGCCTCGTCCGAAAGTATGAATCGAAATAAACCCTACTCTCTATGAACTAACTTTCGGACTGTCTAATACACATCGGGAGTAAGGACAACTGCCAAATAGTGTTGTCATCCATTCTTAGTTTGGGCCCAAAACTAATCTTTTGTACGTACTCAAAAATCATCGAAATATAATAACAGCTTCGAAAGTGAGTTTCAAAGCGTACCAATTTCTTACTCCCTAGACATTTGTAACTACTTTCCTATGACAGCAGGGACCACTAATCTTTTATCGATTGACCAATCGTTTGACTTTGACCGCGTTACCTAAAAATTAGTGTCGCAAGGTTAAACTAAGGCTGAGAAAATGATGCATATTCTATTGTTTGGTGTCTTTTAAATTATACAAATATTTAAATGAGCAGCCATACGTCATTGAAAACATTATTTCCTTGATTCCTTCTTGTATCTTGAAGGATATTTTACAAAGTAGAATATTTGAACGGAGGAGCAATTCCGGTCATTTCAAAAACGTCCAGTCTACTCTCGGTGTCACTCTGCCAAAAATACCTCGTCGTTCCAAATATTTTGACTATTGATTGTCGTCGAGGTGAGACTGCGACTAGATTTTGAACCTTTTAATTTACGAGAACTGACCTTCTGTTTGGCGTGTTCGAAAACCTACTTTTCAAAAATACAGCGATGTTCGATCAATGTTGCTCAGTTTTTCATTGTTCATCAATTATTTTCTCATCATCTTCTGCCTAGCCTTTTCCCAACTATGTTAGGGTCGGCTTCCAGTTTAACCGGATGTAGCTGCCGGATAACACGATACCCGTTCGTAAAACTGGTAGTCGAGACTTTCGGGCTTCTGACGACCCGTAACAACTTGTCTAAGATCCATGAATGACAGCCGCGACCAACAACTTACCGTGCTTTCCGAGGCATGTCTTAGTATGTAAAGATGATCACCCATCCACTGACCAACCGCGACAAGTGATCGACTCGTGCTGCTGTTATAACTTAGCCGCAAGCCCGTCATTGATCATCACTAATGTAACGAATTATTCAATGCGATATTTTAAAAGGTATTTTATCTTTAACCTTGTCTTACCGGCGACGTTAGGCAATGCGTCTCAACCGAATGCGAACCCACTGACGGCCACCCTTGACACCATTTGTCTACCGAACCCACAGTTTTAACTAATACAATATGTATATCAAATTCTAATTCTAATTTTGCAAATATTACCATCTTTTTGCTTTTAACGGAGTTTTACTGAAAATACAAATATTAATTTCCTAAACGTAGGTGGGCATTTTCAAAAAAGAGTGTACCCTGCTGTAAAATTCGATTATATTTTTTATATTTTTTGTTTTTACAAATTTCGCCAAAATATAATAGGAAATACAGTTTATTATAGAGGAAAATAAAAAGGAACGCGGAATTAGAGGCAGTTTTTCCATAATATCGAAACAAAACGGACTTTGTAGCGAAACTGATTCCGTTGTGTGACTAGATTTAAAAACGAAATTTAAGGAAAGTATGAAATTAATAAGCGATTTTCAAATTTATTTAAACTAAATAATACATGTAATTAATAGATAACTGTAAGAAAATAGCCTTATTTTAAAGGATTAACTCAAAATAATTGTTTTTTTATTCGGTTTTGTGACTCTGTCGAATGTCAATGGGTTATTTTTTAATTTTACTCTAAAATCGTAATAATTTACTTAATATTTGTATATTTTTCGAATATTTATATTTACTGTAAACGTTTTTGTGGCCGCACAGGTTTAAAAGGTAAAACCTCTATCTAATTTCATAGATTTCATTCCACCCATTTGGAGGGACAGTGACAAAATGGAAGTCTTGAAATCATAAGGCTGTGTGCACACAACTTAAAAATTGCCTAAATACCATTATTAGTAGGTAAGAAATAAAACAATAATTGTAACTATTCTTATATTACTATAATTATCGTTATAAATTGCACTGATTGACATAAGTCTTCTTAAAACTTTACAGGATAATAGGAACTCCGTAGTTTCTAATCACATAATACTATTATACGATATACTATAATATTATAAAGCTGAAGAGTTTGTTTGTTTGGTTGGTTGAACGCGCTAATCACAGGAACTACTGGTCCGAATTGAAAAAATATTTTTGTGTTGGTAGCCTATTTATCGAGGAAGGCTATAGGCTGTATAACGTCACGCTACAACCAAGAGGAGCGGAGCAGTAATGAAAAATGTTGCAAAAACGGGGAAAATCGCACGAGTAGGCGCGACGGGAAGGGTCGGGAGAGCACGAAATTTAATGCGGACGAAGTCGCGGGCCGAAGCTAGTGATAAATGATTTTATTTCTGTAAGTAGGTTTGTTTAAACACTTTTACATGTCAATAATATATTTAAAAAAAAACATTGACATGTAAAAGTGCTATGTTCAAGTTTTGTCAGTAAAGTTCAAACTGTAAATTTGAATGAAAAAAATATAAAAAGATAGATTATTTGTAACTGTTTTCATAAATTTGGTAAGTAAGGTTTTGCAATGTGAACTAAGTTTTATGCATTCCGACCTGTTGTGACTTGCCGTTCCGCTATATGTGACCGTAGAATAAGTCACAAAACGGAGGTCACATAATGGCACCTTATTGTAGTTTTAAATTGTTTTAAAAATACCCATCGTACTTAGCACTATTCACTTAGTAGTTTCATATACTATACCAATTTTGCAAAGTTTAAAAAATAACAATAATTTTTTAAAAGTGATTTATAATGGTAAAACTTGGTCACATACCTGAGCAAAGAAATTGAAACACAGAACACTTCAACAGTATGCGTCGGCGCTGGCTACTAATTAGTTAGACAATGAAAGCAAAATGGTGTCTCCGATGAAGAACAACATATTATTTTGCCATTTCGTGCCGAATTATTCAACAATTAGAAGAATATTTGCAAAAAAGACCGGTCACAAAACGGAATGTTCCGGTTAGCTTAAATTTGCGATTTTAATATAGATTTATTTTTAATAGAAAATATGAAAAAATAAAAAATAAATGATTATTTTAACTGATAAATTGGACTTTTAAGAATTCAAATTATATTTACTAAACCACTCGCACATACGAATATTTTTAGAAATCAAAGATTTTCTGAGGCCTGCAGGGAAGGGGACAGCTAAATTCGATGGTGTTCAATATTTTAAAATCTTCGTAAGTTTTATATTTAGTAAAAAAACAACAAAACGACAAATTATGAATATATTTTAAAATATGTTCTTTTCACTTCAATTAAAATATTCTCCTAGACGTCATTCATCACAAAAAAAATAATTAACAAAGTTGAGGGACAAGGCAAAATACGGGGGTACAAGATTTTTTGAAAATGCCCAGGTACTTAAAATTATTTATTATTTTCCTTAAAAACAATGGAAAGGAAAGTAATGTCATGTAACTATTTAATAACAAAGTTACCCTTTTAGCGAACAATCAGTGCATCAAATGGCTAATGGATTGTCTTTTAAGTTATCTGTATTATAGCTTCTGCCCGCGGCCTCGCCCGCGTGTATGCCGGAAATTATCCGGGACAGAAATAGCCTATGTTACTCCTTATAACATCAGCTATCTGGCAGGGAAACTCCCGTCAAAATCGGTTCAGCTGTTTCGGAGATTAATCGAAACAAACAGTCAGACAGACTGATATTATATTTAATGTGTTTTTTTTTGTTGTTACACTGTTGAGCATTTACAACAAAAAAAAACTGTTATTTTGACGTTAGAAGCAGGTACTTCAATTTTATTTATTTGTAGGTACCTATAGAAGATTATAATTACCGCTTCGGATACGAAATACAGTACGGGTACACGAATGATAGACCACGGTAGCAGTCTGTCCATCTTCCTAATACAATCCCGTGAACTACTTTTACAATGATTGATAAGTTAATTGGTTCTCATGAAGACGTCACGTCACGAGACTGTCTAGCCTGTTACTTTGTAGGTCAGTAGGTGCGTTAACTTGATGACGACACGTCCAGACCATTTACTTTTGAAATGATATCGATAAGGACGGAATGTTTTAATTAAAAGGTATAGTTATAATTATTAGGTATGTTGCCCGGCGGATATACTGCGGATAAACCTATAGGTACCTACTGCAATAGTTGATAGTAATATTACTATCCTTGTTACTTGTACACACGGCTACAGGTCAAGCTATACAAATCCAGTTTTAGCTGACCTCTCATTGTATAGGCTTTTCGTACAATGAGATGTCAGCGTATACTGGAAATTTATAGCTTGTTGTGTGGCTGTGCGGACTAATCAGATTTGTTGACGAGTTACTCTTATATAATAATTCATTTTAATATAATTTTAAAAGTATAAAAATTTATCCAAACAATTCCTATTAAAGAATCTACTAAAAGATACGAGTAACGTGGGATGAATCCGCGTTACAACTTTCTAATTCGCTGTCAGACGATACGTAATCGAAAAAACATCAATTCGCTTCTAGTCTACACTTACGTGAGAAATCGGATCCGGATATAAGCAGTCTCGGCACTGTTTAAGATAAATAAATTATGACTCTACTGTAAGGATATGGAAAACAATAATTGTTTACCAATTTACGTTAGAAAAATAATAAAGCACTTAAAAGCTATGGTTCATTTTAAGCGAATAAATTTGAAAAGTAAAAGAGATGCATTGCATTCTGATAGATATATACTTTTCTGCTAGCGATGTATTGTTTTATTACGGCTGAAATATATTAAATGGTCCCAAAGCCACATACAGGGCAATAAGGTCCTTACTTAAAAAATAATATAAGGATAATTTACAAAGGAGACCGGTCATGTTTTATACAAAGTTGGGTCGAAAACCAAAGTATCAGGCCAGCGAAAAAAAATATGAATTACTCCGGTAGGGGAAGCCCTGTTTATAATTTTTCACTACTGCCCCGAATGACTGCGATTCAGCTGTTTATTAAAGAAAAAATAAAAAATGGTTTTACACATTTTAATAAAATATACATATAACTAACTACCCACTGGTGAAAATAATTGAAAGGTGACCTTTAACAAACCTCTGTGAGTGTTTTATAGCTATTGCTTTTTTTGCAAATTTGGTTTCTAGTTTTTTCATGTATAAGTTAATAAAAGTAAATACTGCCCATAAAAAGACCAAAAAGCCGTAGATAATTGGTGCAGTAGTGAAAAACACATGTTGTCGCATTTTCGTCCCAAGACGGCTGATCTCCTTTTCTATTACATTTTACCTCCTCCACACTGTCATTATGATTAACGAAAACTATTAGCTATAATAAAAAAATAAAACGTCACAGTGAATTATTTTGACGTCTTTCGTGTAGTTTATCCGTCAAATTCTCATCCTAGACCATAGAACAATTCAAAATAAATAAAATGATTGTTTTCTGATTCTGGTAGTCTAAATTACCTCGACAATGTGCAGGATCACCCAGTATATGCTGAAATTTTTCGTTCATACAGGCTTACTCAAGATATCAAAGATGCGTTGGAAACTATACGTTGCCCTTTTATCACTCACGTTGGATTTGGAGTTAAAGAAGCTACGCCTCTACAAAGATGCGGCGGTAACTGATGTTTATTAAAAACTTAGCCCTCCACAACAGGCCACCAAGAACACTATGCATCTACTCTGTTTGTTGCTGTCTTGTCCTGTGATAGACTTTTTGTTTTTGTTTACTAGTAAAACAAGGGCTGACGATATGTGAAATTTATAGAGAAGTAATAAGGAGAGACTTGTGGTTTTTAAGAAAGCTTGAAATGTTGCAAATACAAACACATTGGATATTACATTGTTAGCATTTCCTCTAATTTTGGACGCAAAGTTGTAATCAATAGGTTTCTGTAAAATGAAGTAAAACCTAGAGAGATTTCTATAAAAGTAAAACCTGGGGATCAAGCTTCACTTTAAATACCTATACGTTTCAACTTAAGTGATATAATTGTGAATAATTTACACAATGTATACACAAATAAATTATTGCTATTATTACGGCAGGCGGAACAGCTTAAGTATGAAACCAAGGTATGGAGTTTTAAAAAACCGGAAGAGAAAGAGAAAGAGCCGGAGCCAGCAAAAAAAGGATTAAAGGCCGGTATTATCTACTTACACAATACTTGAAACTAGTTAAAACCATTTGGCTGTTTGGTTCTTTTAAGTAATACTTGAGTCTTGAGCTAGGTTCTGTAACACTGGACAAATTATATGATATTGTAGAAATGTAATAGCTTAGATGTATAGTAATGCTTAGTTTGTGGGTCATAGATCATTCTGTAGGTGCAGGAGTGACCATTTGATAATGGATTATGAATTTCTTACAATCATAGTATTACCTCCTTCACATTAGTCGATATGTAAGCGAGTGAATTTTGAACAAAACAAATTTTATTGAAATCCTACTACGACTCTTAAAACGTGCCACACAGTTTTACGTCTCGACCAATACGTTCCATTTTGAATAAGTACTTTAGTTTCTTGAATTGACATTACATAGACTTTAGAGTAAGAACTAAATATTATATTTAAATGAAAGCCTGGTAATTTTACAAGATAGATACTTTAACTTGAGTACAATAAAATGTGACAGCTGGTACATACGAGTAACTTGTTTATAGTCAATTCCGCGTCAATATTACCTGTAACGTGTTTATAGTACTGTTAACTACAAAGTGTGCCTCAAAATCATTTTTTTAATTTCCTTCTATTGCTATTGGAAATGGATTCCTTAAGCAAATTGACTCTTTGATTGCAGGTTCAATTCTTATAAATCTTATTTTGTTATTAAGACTCCCCATGACTTCCAATAATGACTTAATTCTTTAAAATACTGACGTGTTCGTTTTTGTTTCCAGTATCTGGATATTGGCGAGGACATGAATGTGCCCGATGACTTCACGCCAAGCGAGTTACAAACGGGCAAGTGGTGGCGCCATCTTCTAGCCGGGGGCATTGCAGGTGCAGTCAGCCGGACCTGTACAGCACCTTTAGATAGACTTAAAGTATTTCTGCAGGTATGTGTGTCTTTTTACTCTGTAACTATATCTTGAAAAGGTTTAGAATATAACGTTGGCCTTATATGCAGCTAACATAATTAGCATCGGTTGAGCGGAGGGGACTTTGGAGGACCGATTCCGCTCAGAACTTAAAGATCATAGAAATAGAATCTTCTTATTTATACTGCTTCCACGCAGACTATGGTTAGGTGACGATCGTGTAGATGCCTACTGAGACCTGCCAACTGAGCGAAAAAATGTAGCCAGCGTGTTTTTGAATATCCAAGAACATTTTTATTTCCAGTATCAATGCATTTTTTTTTATTATTCAGGCAGCGCAGCATCTACCTATCCTTGCGGCGCTGTTTGGGCGATGTCACTCCAGCTTCTGACTTAACATTTTAGCAAATCGTAAAACCTGTTGAGTCCTTCGTCCTGATTTAGTATGTCTTTTTAACTTATGAAATAATAATTAATATCGCATGTTATCTATTTTCAGGTGAACCCAATTAGAGAAAATATGAAAGGATGTTTAACAAAAATGATTACTGAGGGAGGTATACGTGGCTTATGGCGGGGGAATGGCATAAATGTAATTAAAATAGCACCAGAATCGGCACTTAAATTCGCCGCTTATGAACAAGTAAAAAAACTAATAAAAGGCGATATGAGAGCAAATCACCCCTTAGAAATACACGAGCGTTTCGTCGCCGGCGCCACGGCCGGCGCGATGGCCCAGACTGTGATCTATCCATTGGAGGTGTTGAAAACAAGATTAGCTTTAAGAAAGACTGGCCAGTACAGTGGGATACTGGATGCTGCAAAAAAGATATATTTAAGGGAGGGGCTAAAGTGTTTCTACAAAGGATACATTCCAAATATTTTGGGGATAGTGCCGTATGCTGGGATAGACCTCGCGGTATACGAGACGCTAAAGAAGAAGTACATATCCAAGTACCAGGCTCACAACGGACAGCCGGGCATGTTGCTTCTGCTTGCGTGTGGCAGTACCTCGTGCACGCTGGGGCAGGTCTGCTCGTACCCTCTCGCGCTAGTGCGGACGCGGTTGCAAGCTCAAGGTAATTCATATTTTATTTCGTTAGCAGTATGATCCAATACGTAGAAAGCCGCCTGTAACAACCTCTGATCTCGCGCATTAGGCTTACCTACGTTAAAAGATCATTCGTTAGTCATCCAGAGTATATGCTAGATAACTCTACGACGACTCTCGTTCTATACGTTTATCTGCATCTCAATTAAAAACCCGAAAGTCTTATCAACTCTAATCTGGGTAAAGACCGTTGAATGTCGCTAAAATCAAACAATTTAAAACTCAAAGATGCTGAGTCGTTATTTATTTATAATTAGTGGTCGCCCATTGCTTGAAATTCGACCATAATTCGTTAGAAAAAAAAGGCTTTCTGCACTCCTATTCCACGTAAAGTATAACCGTGCCAATTGCATACTCTTCCGTCGACATAATTTTCGTAAAAAGGAGTACAAAGTTTTTGCTTCACGTAATAATATATGTATTAGTCTTATTAGCAATGAGTACAGTGATACTTTACAATTTGCACATTGCACACTAAAGTCGAAGCGCCTTATAGAAAAGAATAGCAATACTGTGTAATACAGTACAATCAAATTAACCCTTATGCAGTGCAGGCCACACGTATGGGATCAAGTAGCGCTCAATCAATATTTGACTCCCGACACATTAGATCCAATCCCAGCCAATCAACGTTCAAGTACTCATTCGATTTGTTTTGTTAAGAACACTTTGAATGTAGGTAAGTGATCCGTGATCGGGTTCTTAAGATCAGGGTGGAAAGGAACGGCTTTCTTTAGTTTACACAGTGATTGACAGTGGACGGAATGTAAACAGATGTTTGTGTCTTTGTTACAATGTTCTTATTACTAGAACTAGCCTTATTACTTAATTCAGAAAATGTTCAGTTTCAAGTCTTAATGCGCTAAGGTAGCCTGCGGCTAAGTAATAACCTTGCGCACATGTGGGAGTGGCGCGAGGAGGCGAAACGCCGGGGCGAAACTCCTCGCCGGGGCGAATGCTCGCGAAGGAGGAGGCGGGGCGCGTGAGAGAGTGGCAGTCACTGCGCCCTCACGTCTCTAGCCGCCGCAGGAGGAGACGCCCCTGGCGTCGGGAGTCGATAGCGGACCCCCGGCCACCGTAGGCGCGAGCTTGCAGGTGGCGAGCAATGGGTAACTCGCCGCCCGGTAAGAACCAGGCTTGGGTCGACGGCGCGTAGTGTTCCACGCGCGCCTCAAAGAGATGTCAGCAGCGCTGAAGGGGTCTGCTAGGACCGATGCCTGCCGGGGTCGCGTGATTGTTCGAAAGAGATACCGTGGCCCCGGCACATGGGCAACTGAAGGAACACGGGTGGGTTTTAGTTAGTAAAAGTCTGACACGCCCTCCCTCTCCGCCCAGAGCGGGAGAAGTCATTTGATGATTTCCCAACGAGAAATAATAATAAAATAGTATACATATGCCCAAAAAGGCACTTTTGAACGTCAACAGTTACTTACATGAAAATAGAATTGATTCTAGTTGCCCCTTCCTAAAGGTAGATTCGTATGCGTTTTACATGAATGGGCAAGAAACTCCACCGTTACTCTTTTAAAGGGATAGCAATAGGGACACGTTGTGTTAATAAATATTTGTTACGGGCGCGAATCATATTCAGATCAACATGGAACCTGATACTGCAAAACTTCATTGCAAAAATCGTAAGAAAATTTGGTGATCGCGGGCTACGCTGCCGCTTCCTTTTAAGATAGAGTAAATCTTTGTTGTTAAATAGCCATCAGCTTTGTTATTCTGTGAATGTCCATATATTCTACAAGTATGTTATAGGTCTGTGTGAAATAATTAGCACTCCTGTAAAGACTTCAATTTAAGCAAGATTTTCGTTCTTATCTAAAGATCCAAGAGATGTCTGCCTATAACGATTATCAAGAATTGTTCTCATGTAAGTGACTTTGTGTCTTTTTTGAGAATAAATATCTTTAAACCTAAGAAAACGAAACCCGTTAATTGTAACTCGAAAAAAAGATAATTAGTATGTTATAACACTGGAGTTTGTACGTCAGACATTCAAATTACTGACGGATAATCCTTCCAACTTTGCATCAAGATCAATATCAGATCTTTCAACCAGTACAGACCATTGTCAATATGCCATTAGTATAATCTGACGTTCCCACTACTGGACACCGGCCTCCTCACTTTAAGAGGGAGTGGGCCATAATCCACCACGCAGGCCCAGGGTGGGTTGTTAGACATAACATGTTTTCGATTTTTTGGTTCTAGGATATGCCGGTTACCCCCACGATGTTTTCCTTCTCCGTTTTAGTTACACAATGTAAAAGAGCCTACCTGGGTTCCAACGCACGACCTACAACTCATAAGTCGCGGCGACTACCACTGGGCCACCACTGCTCAATACGCCAATATTAACACGTTAACTGCCATGTCGGACTATGTATCCGACACTTTTTAATCAATAATCGATTTAAAGTCAAATAACACTAAGGGTCAATTTATACTAGCGCAGAGTCGAAGCGCATCGAAGCGTCAAATTCTTTACAACTAAAACGAAGCCGCACAAATGCGCGCGTATTCGCCAGAATACACGCGCACTCTTTTACGTGTAGTAACTTTTACGGGCATCAACAGCAGTGCTATTGAATCACTTGCCAGTTGACTCTCGTAGCTGAAACGTGTGTAAAATGGTTGGCATTGGGTTAAATCCACATCCACACTAATCCACACTATATCCACACTATATATATATATTTATATATTTATATATAATTTATATATTTTATATATAATATTATAAATGCGAAAGTAACTCTGTCTGTCGGTCTGTCTGTCTGTCTGTCTGTCTCGATTTCCTGCTAAAACTACTGAACCGATTTAAATGAAATTTGGTACACAGATAGTTTAGAGCCTGAGAAAGGACATAGGCTACTTTTTATCCCGGTAGTATGTTCCCGCGGGATAATTTCCGACCTCCACGCGGGCGAAGGCGCTGGCAAAAGCTAGTAGACAATATCTGGATGACCGAGCGTTGCTCGGTATTTTTTGGTAAATTGTGTTTAAAATAATAAGTTTATGTTCAAGTTGATTATCGATAAAGTTGGTCATTGAAAACACGAACAAAACTACATTTTATAAAAATGAATCATAGCTAGATCGATTTATCGCCCCCGAAACCCCTTGTATACAAAATTTCATGAAAATCGTTGGAGCCGTTTCCGAGATTCAGATTATATATATACATATATACAAGAATTGCTCGTTTAAAGGTATAAGATTAATATTTTTGCACCCGGTAAATTAATTTTTCGTCCGAGTCCATCGTGATCAACACCGACGCAGGCCAATTTCCGACTGATTATGACGCATAGGTTCGCTAGTGGGCGCATGGAAACGCGAGAATGCGCGCGCACCAATCAGCGTTGTTCACGCGCAGACGCGCGAATTCCGAAGAATGCGCGCGTCTTTTTAAAATCTCAGAAGTAATGTGTGCGTTACGCAGAGTTAAGGTTGTATTTGTTATGTTCAGTTCTGGATAGACGCTTCGATGTGCTTCGACTCTGCGCTAGTATAAGTTGACCCTAAGTATTTTTTTTTATTTTTTCTGATTTTACCCATGGCAGTTAACGTGTTAATATCAAAAACATTTTGATATGGTCCAAAAATCACTCACAGCGCCTTACCTGATAACGTTATCATATGTGTCTTCGCATTGATAACAGCGTTAGTTGGCACTTCCCTGTCCGCAGATTATACCTATATTAAAACAGTTTTTCATGTTTTATCAACGTGTGGTAACGGTCACTACGCGTTACTTATTACATCATTAGAATATTTTTTTAAGAGTATCGAGTCGAGAGAGAGTCGTGGATTCGAACCTAGGCAGGCACTTTACTTAGTGTAAATAATGTCATCACCACTGCTCTCAAAACTGTGAAGAAAAGCATTGTGAGGAACCCGGCATGTCCTAGAACCTAAACTTGCAACACATGTGTCATCTACCAACCCGTACTGGGTCCCGTCTTTTAAACCATTCTTTCTAAAATAACAATTCTTTACATTATCACACTGTATATAAAATGTACTAAATATGTCCGACATCACTTTGACTTGAAGTTGAAGACCGTTGCCCTCCTCTAATACACATATTAAAGAACTTTAAATAGATACCTATTAACTTTTTTTTTGTTCTTAGAGTTAAAATTATGGCGTCTAGCAAAACGATTTTATTCAATAAATAATGTTTTAAATCTGGTCTAATTAACTGAATACTGCAATTAATGAAAAATAAAAACAAGCGTTGAAAGCATTTGTGAGCATTGAAGTATTAGACATAGGTAAATATTATATTCTAACATTATTACCTTTTAATGTTTTGCGTGTCAAATTACTGTGTATGAACTTAATTACTGACTTCAACACCAACTTTGTACCAGTACCAACTTGCAAATAAATGGTTATTTAAATCTATAGTACTAATCTGTACTAATATTATGAGGTAAAAACAATTGTTTGTATGTAGGGGGTAATATCTAAAACTACCAGTCGGATTTGAAAATCTTTTTACAATTGATTGTCATTTTTTGGGGAAGGTTATGGGCTATTATCATCACTCTACGACCCTGAGGAGCACAGCATAAAGATAAAAGTCAGAAAGAACATTGAGCGAATACGAAGCTAAATATGTGGAAAGTTTGGGACGTCATTGCCGGAATTAGGAACTCATTTTGATTAGCCGATAACTCTTCAGCCGATAAGCGTTAGCGATAAAGAGTGGACTTATGCTATCGATCAGCGTCAAGCTGTATACATAATAAAATAATGATTTGTAAAAGTCAATAAATTTCTAATGAATTATTATACAACACTAGCTTTCTGCCCTCCTTCTCCATATAAACTTTTAACTGTGCCAGATTTCATACTCTTCCGCGTAATTAGCGTAAAAAGGGGAACAAAGTTTTAGGTTCACGACATGATATATACAAAATGTGGTGGAAAACACCCCAGTGTAAATTCACATTTAATAAACATGAGCAGTAAATTATAACCTTACTCGTTTAATTTTGACTACGTTCGTCGGAAACTACATCAGTCGGTTTTCTGTTGCACACTATCACATCATCAGCTTCCTACGTTTCTCCGAGCGCGAGCCTTTAACCAGTTCAAAGGGTTTCTCGATTCCCGATTACCATTCCGAGTCTTTGTGTTCTGAACCACCTTTACCAGAAGTTTCTTTTTTTCTTGCAGAGAAAGCAGCACAAGGCGCGGAGGGCACAATGCGCGGTGCGTTCCGCGAGATCGTTCAACGCGAGGGCGTCCGTGGCCTGTACCGGGGCATCACGCCCAACTTCATCAAGGTGATCCCGGCCGTGTCGATCTCGTACGTGGTGTACGAGTACGCCAGCCGGTCGCTCGGCGTCAACATGACGTGATCGCGCCGCGCCCTCCAGGCCTGTGACGTCACGCGGACGGTCGCCACCGAACCGCCCCAACGCTCGAGCTCAAACTCGCATCACATTCTAATTTAAGCATATTAGCAAATTGCATTTCGTTGTACATAGCTCTTGTGCATGTTAAGTCTTATTTATTCTACATACGTGACATATTCCAATTATTTTAATTGTTTTGAACGGATATTGTAATCTTTTAAGCTTGTACTTGTGTAGCGAACCATTGGTTGCATTTGATGGTAAATTGAGGTGCATAGAGTAAAATGATACACCGATTGAACGTCGGTCTCATACTGTGATTACAATAAATTATCTTTTTTTTTTAATTTTTTATTTATTTCTATTTATTTACCTTTAGCGCTCTCTCTAATTAGACCGTCCATGTTGGTTACAATATGTTAAGTTTCTGACTGTACCCTCACCTTAGCTACCAATCTAATTTGAAAGAGTGCAGTTGCTTCAAAAGAAAACTTTCTATTCTTCAATATGAAATATAGATTATATAGGAAGGTTTCTATTTTGAATTCAAATGGGTATGGAAGTATATTTTAGTTGAAAGCGAGCAGCTGTACTGTACACGAGGTAAGGAACGAGCTGTGATTAGTATAAGCAACAATGTTTGGAATAAATTATATAAGGTATAACCTTACGGATGTCTCGAAATAAGGTTTTACGCAGAGGTATGAAGGGCTTTTAAAACTGAGGCGAATCCCGCTAGTTTGAACACCTACATACAAAATACTTGGCACCATCCGCTCGAAGGAGTTTCAGTCGCACGCCATGCAGTATTCGCCTCAATTTTGACCGGAGCAAAATATGGATCGAATATATCAGAGAAAAGATTAAAGACATTAGAAACAGCATAGTCCATATAAAGGTACATACCTGTTACTTTATATGGCTATCAATGGCTTTATACTCCAATCCCATTACTTATGTTTAGTTACGATTGCTCTCTTATTTATTAACTTGTGCTAATTTTGTAGAATAAAAGCCTGATTTGTTGTAAAAGTGTACTTGTTCAATCATTTTACTAACGACCTCAAAAAGTGGTTCATGTTACACTCACGAATAAATTATACCATTTGATTGTGTTGTGCCCTTGTTTAGGGAAATTAACTGTTGCGTATTGTTGTGGTATTGCTTCTTAAATATGTCTGAATACTACTTTAATCAGGATATTATAAATGTATAAAAACGAGTTTAAAAATATCCGCTTAAAAATCATCCGCTTCCAGAATACAACCAGTTGATTCTTATCCAAGTTTTGCAATAAAAAATACAAAAACAAATATAAAATGTTAAAACTTCCATGTTCTTGTTTTAATAGTCAAATATTATTAAAATTAACAAGTAATTTATATAGGTAGGCCTTTAAAATTGTCTATTGCCTTTCTAAATGTTTATCCCCTAAATATTAGATTAAAAAAAAAAAACTAGTAAATTTTTTCTTCTCTTAATATTGAGTGTTAGGTAGACTTTCAAATTAGTCAAATATTATGGGATTAATCATATATTTATATATACATTTATATAGGTATTATCGCCACCATTTACTTATATACACTGTTTATAAATTTTCCGTGTCATATGTTGTGGGCTACTATGTGCAGAATGTCTGTGAAAGATATATTTCAGCATTAACAAATTCACCATATAAAATCATCCAGTAGTCTTACTATCAATGAATGCTAAAAATATATCACCACAGGACATTTTGTATGACTACTATTATGTGTTTGATGTTAACCTCCTAACCCTACCCCATGACTTGTGTCTAACACTCAAACAGTTTCACATTACTTCTCATGGTACAAGCAAGATTCTCTCATCTACATACTTTATAACCCTTTGAATCGCTGTAAAGGTTCACGAATAGATTATAAGTGCTTCCCCTTTGCTCCTGTTTCCTTGACACCATAAAATATGTATGTTGGGTATATGTATAGAACATTATGATATACCATCTGGGACGGGTATATTTAAATCAGATATATCTTCCATATTAACGAATTGCTAACTAGCGTATACTGTTTATCGCAATATTCATGTTACATTAAGGTTCAATGCTTCGATAAAAATCAAACCTATCTAACGTTACACTAATGCATGCCTTATTTATATGCATGTTTGTTTGTTTTATTAACAAGAATTAGGTGAAAATGGTGCCGATTCTGTTGTTACAAAATTCTCTAAACTAAACTAAAAATCACTAAAATTTGGTTTATTCCTGTCAAACGACGATTTCCTATTCTGAAATAGACTAAAGTGACACAAATTAACTATATTTTAGTTTGTCAGCAATAAGATTGCACTGAGTTATTAGTTTAGTGAAATTGACAATTTTGCTATTCTGAGTTTGCCGGTTTTCACCAAAAATGTTGACTATAATAATGTATTTTAACTAAATCTGACTATTTTTAATCGCGATTAAAAATATGTGGAATAAAACTAGTGGCCATGAACTAAAATTCACACCAAAACCTCACCTTCACGTGCAAAAACAGCACTGTATTTTTTTCGTTTTCTTTTGCTTATATCTCGAAAATGGCGTGTCCTATCGCAAAAATAATGAAATTTTCGACCCTCTTTGTAACTCACACACATATAAATCTCAACACGTGGGTAATTTTTTTTTTGTTCAAACAAAAAGTGAAAAAATTCCATATAAAACACGTCCAGGCTGCCCGCTTGCGCGCGCCTTGGTCTCTCAAAAAAATCATTGCGTTAGCGCACACAAGTACTACATTGCGAAGCCAAAAGAAAGAAAAAAAATTCCACGTTGATTCGCGATTGTCAAATTCGATTTTAGTCGTGTCAAAATAATTTTTAAATTTAGTGATTTTTTCTTGCAGAATAGCGTTACAATTCTTATAGCCAAAAGTAAGGAATTTTAGAGATAGTTTAGTTCGTGTACAACAGAATCGGCACCAATATGTATCTTCTCTAAACTTCTGTGAATAATATTCGGATAGTAAAGATATCTTTGTTCCTATATATCTAGATGCAATATGTGGAATGATTAATGGGTAATTATCTACTTACATATGATAATAGCTAAACCGTGCAGTCTCCACGCCGAGGCGTCATGATGTGTTGTGGTACGTACAATCCTTAAATGGTTGATCACTAGAACAACAGCGAAATGTGGGTAGTATTGAAAGGGAATACTCATTCCTTGACCCCCCTATCTCCATATAATAATGATAATGAGACACTAAATGGATCTTCCAAGATTCGGAAGAAAGCAGAATGATTAAAACCTGTTAAAGAAGATTGCATGAATGAAACCTAGTTTCCTCATCGACAGTAGCAAATCATAAAGCAATATTAAAGCTATATATTTTTATATTTGTTATATCATTGAAACGTAATCAGCATTATGTGCACACACCGTTGTTATTCGTTTTAATTATTTTGTTAAGAGTGCAATATCATATGTGTAGTGTGTCGAATCTTAATGCAATTTTTGGTGTAATTTAGTACTAGGCTATAGTTAGGATAGGTAGAAACAAATTTCGTATTGTGCTTATTAAGTAGTTTTGCTAGTTTACCTTTTTCCCTAAATAATATACATTATAGTTGTTGAGGATTTACGTACTGTAAAACGTATTTGTAAGCCCGACTAAGCGCTGCCTTGTTAATGCCAAGCAATACTACTATTTCTATAATACACGATTTATATAAACATAGATTCGTAGAAGCCCTAAAATAACATTAATATTTACACATCTTAAACAGAAAATCAAGTACCTTAGCATTTGAAAAAAAAAAATGGTCACAAATACATAAATATATCTCAAGTCCGTATTAAATTAAGAAAGATTACAGATAATTAATTATTGACATCTCATATGGCATATATACGCAATAATGTAGCAATGTATATTAGCAATATAATATAAAGCTTAAAAGGTTGGGCGGGAACATGAGGTTCCCATACATCATTTCGAAGATAGTTGTTACACACAAGTATGTGAAAGAAAATATGGTACACAATCATCAGAGTGAGATATAAGCTATATGCAATAAGATCAGTGTTCTTAACACTAATAATTACCTGTTATTATTACATATTAAGGATTTAATGTTATATCCGCAGTAAGCCTTAATCTCAAATACTTTATTCATTCTATATTACTGTGAAATATATAATTATTTTGTTGGAATATTTCAATAAATTATTATTGGCTGTTGATGGATATTTACCTGAATAAACAAATAAAACTTTATACGGATTGATTTAATTTCTAAAAACCTGCTTTAAATCGCGCGCGCTTGATCCTTTGACCCAGTGCTGTCACTGTCACAGAGCAAAGACTTTTTTTTTTTTTGGTTCTTTTCGTCCCTCTTTGGGACAGGCAAAGGGAGCTGAGCCCATACAGCCAAGTCTGATTTAGTTTTCTTTTTCTTCCAATTCTTCTTTTTTTTCTTTCTTGTCTTTCTATAATATAATCAAGGCCGAAACCATGTCTTCTTTATTCAATGTCTTCGATATCCAATAGTCAGGCCGAAACCAAGTCTTATTTTTATCAATGTCTTCAATAACCAATAGTTAGGCGTAAGCCAAGTCTTCTTTTAATATATTCAAGTTCAGTACCTTTTGTTAGACCGGAGGCGAGTCTTCTTTCATGTTTTATTTAATATTATCTCAATATCTCAATATCATATAATTTTATGTCAAAAGTGTAGTAGTTGTCAAATTCAAATTTCATCAACAGTTGATACAATAAAATCGTAAATTGGTAAAAAACAATCTTTTTTCGTCAAAAGTTGCTGAAGCGAGCGCGGGATATCTTCAGCATTTTCATAAATACCTAGCAGGCGATCAACTAAAATGATCCTTTGAAGAGCAAAATTAGGACAATCAAATACAATGTGATCCAATGTTTGTATAGCAGAATTACAATAATCACAATTTGGGGAAGACAGAATGCCAATTCTAAACAGATGTGCATTAAATCGACAGTGACCTAGCCGTAGACGACAAATCGTTGTATAAAACTTTCTGTTCCGATAGATATTTCCTCCTGTAAACCAAGGAGGAGAAATCTTTGTTTTAATTTCAGCTAGCCACTTTCCTTTGGTTTCAACTACATGCTGCCAGAAATTGTGAAATTCACGTGCCAGTTTTGATTTGAAATAAGTCAACGCATCTGAATTTGGAATGGGCTTATGCAAAATTGGACATTCCTGATGATGATTAACAATGAATTTAGCCAGGTAATCAACTTGTTCATTTCCAACTACCCCGATATGTGAAGGAGTCCAGAAAAGGACGATATCTTTGAACTTATGTAAATTATTGTATTTTTCTCTGATATTATAAATTATGTAACTTGTTTTTGCATTACAACTGGGATTTTCTAGTGCTCTCAATACACTCATACTATCAGTGATAATGATCCATTTATTTTCTTGCCTAGTCTCAATATACTCTAAAGCACTGAGTATTGCCATAGCCTCTGCTGTATACACAGTTGCTACTGAAGACAACCTATTTCCAAACCCACTTCGAGCCTGAACGTCATAAATAGCCATAGATACAGCATTATCATTTTTTGAGCCATCTGTGTACAATTGATTGTAACCATTCCATTCCTCAAGCATTCTGTAAACCTCCTCTTTAAACTTCAAAGATTCATTAATTACTATTTTAAATGGACAATACTTTGATTCATAGGAATATAAATAACAAGGCCAAATGGAGCTAGAAAAATAATTTTGATTAGAACAATCTTTTAAAATTTCAGATAAACCTTGTACTAGAAAAGGGGGATTGATCCCATTAATAGCCTTCTTTAACTGCAATAGAAGAGGATGATCACTGATAGAAGAAATCTTAATGAAGAATTTTGTTCTGAGGTAATTGAATCTAATTATCAATGGAGGCAAACTACATTCGACTTGCATTGACACTATAGGTGTTGAACACATAGCTCCCAAAATAATACGTAAGCATCTATTTTGCACTTTTTCTAGTTTTTCTACTAGTTTTTGTACACCACTATAGCAAAAAAATGCATATTCGAAGTGACTTCTTACTAAGGACTTATATAAAATCAGTAATGTCCCTGGATCAGCACCCCAATAAGTGCCAGCGAGAGATTTCAAAATATTGCAAGCTTTTAATGCTCTGTTTGCTAAGTAATCAACATACACATTCCATTTAAAATTACTGAGAAAAGTAACACCTAAAAATTTTATGGAACTATCCACTAACATAAGGCTATTATTGTAATAAATTTTAATACTAGGAGAACCAACAACATTTTTGGAAAAGACAACAACCTTACTTTTCTCATAGCTGACCTCCAAACTGAGACTTTCAAAATAATGTCCCAATTTTTCCAAGCTAGCATTGAGTTTTGTTTCAATGCTGTTAAGGTTTTCTCCTGAACAATACACAACCAAATCATCAGCAAATTGTAAATTACAGACATCACTACCCAGCACATTATTTAATCTAGCAATATATAAAATAAATAATAGAGGACTTAATATTCCTCCTTGAGAAACTCCTCTATAAGAATACCTAGGTCCTATTAATTGATTATTGACTTTTACATACAATTTACGTTCATTTAAAAACTCAAAAATCCAACTTACTATTTTTTCAGGAACATTTAGTGAAAGGAGAATGGATGACAATGTACTTAAATTTACATTATTAAAAGCACCAACAATATCGAAGAAAACAGATCCCAACATTTTATGCTCGACAAGAGCACTGTGTATATCCAGAGATAAATGACTAAGACTTTCCCGAGCAGAACGACCACATCGAAAGCCAAATTGATTGTAAGGTAGTAGACTATTACTTTCAATGTAAAATATCAAACGTTGTTTTAGAAGCTGTTCAAATATTTTACCAACACACGAACTTAGAGTAATAGGACGATATGAGTCAGCGCTGTTAGGGTCTTTACCCTGTTTCAGGATAGGTATTAAACAATCTGTTTTCCATTCCTCAGGAATAATAGAACAATGCCAAAGTGAATTCAAAATATTTAAAAATATAGACAAACTGTGTGAATTTAATAATTTTAACATTTTGTATGAGAGCCAATCTAAGCCACATGCCGAATCTCTTCTTGATCTTAAAGCAGATTTTAGCTCTTCAATAGAAAAAGTTTCCACCATGAAATTATTTGTGCAATTTTGTAAGTTATTGTGACTGACTGTGTAAAAATTCTGAACTGAATCAGGAGTATACTTATGCAGAAATTGAGAGATCCATTCATAACTAGAAAACAAACTGCTATTTGTAGAAACATTTTTTAACTTCCTCATTTTTGCCCAAACTTGACTCATTGGAGTGAGTCTATTAATAGAATGACAAAACTCTAACCAACATGCACGACGCTCCTGTCGTAGGATACGTTTTTTTCGGGCTTGCATATGTTTGAAACTTATAAAATTGTCTAGACAAGGATTTGATTTAAATAAGATGTATGCTTGCTTCCAATCTTGTACAGCTCTAGTGCACTTCTCGTTCCACCAAGGGAGTCGAAGCTTCCTCCTAGATCTGCGAGAGTCGCAAGTGGTATTGTTTTTATTAAAACTGATTACTGACATCTGAACTGCTTGTAGAATTATTGAACAAAAATTATTATATGTATCAATATGACTCGAGTTATTATACTGAAAACTTTCCATCATGTCATTTACAATCTTTTTATAAATAGACCAATCAACTAATTTCAGATTACAATGAAGAGGAATATTTGAAACATTAGAAGGATCCACATCATTAGCAGTATCTATAACATATTTTGTAATGGTAGGCAAATGATAGCTGCCTATAGAATCCTGATAAACCTGCCATTCACAAGACAAAGCCAAGGAAGAAGAAACCATAGTTAAATCAAGACCATTTGGTCTCCATAGATGAGACCCTACAGTAGTTGGCTGACCATCATTTAAGAGTATCAAGTCATTTTCATCCATGGAATTCATTATAGCTCTGCCACGAGAGTCGTCACTACAACAACCCCAAAAAGTGTGATGGGCATTAAAGTCCCCAGCAATTATCAATGGTTTAGGTATACTATTTATTAGTGAATCAAATTTGTTCTTTTCAAAAGTAGGACTGCAATTTCCAGGACTGTAAAAACTAACTACTGAAATGTATTTGTTATTAATTTTAATTTTAATTGCAATATTTTGAATAGAATCGTCAAAATATGTGTCTAATAATCTAAATTCAATGCCATTACGTATAAATATAGCAACACCATTGTGATCATTACCACAATCATTCCTAACTGTGGTATAGCCACGAATGTTGTATTGTATGTGTGGTTTTAACCATGTTTCTGAAACTAAAGCTAAATGTATGTCATTATTATAGAGAAACTGCTGAAACTGTAGTTTATTACTTAGCAAACTTTGTGCATTCCACTGAGCAATATTTAAAATTTTGTTAGTGAATTTTATATTATAATATTTTTACCTCTAATAGTCTCTCTAATAGCAGATGTTATAGTTTGTGTACAAATACTTTCATTTTGTGTTTTATTTAACTTAATCAAGTTAACAATAGATTCTGTCAACAAACTTAATGCTGTGCTATTAGACAACATCAAGTTTATAATATCTGTCGAATGTTCCGATTTGTTCAGTGATGGGAAATTAGCTTTATTAAATAAGTCCGAAAAAGGGGTTTTCGATGTATTTCTGCTTTCAGCAATCTTTCTTTTCTTAATGGGACATTGGCCAGATATGGATAAATGATTACCTTTGCAATGAACACATACAGCTTTTTCCGCAGGTACAGAGCACTCCTTGAAGGAATGACCCTCAGTACATACTGAGCATCTTTGCGAATTTTTACAAAATTTGGCTAAATGCCCAAAACGTAAGCAACGGAAACACTGCTTGACTGGTGGAATATAGGGCAGTACTGAAAGCCGCCACATCTTAATATGAACGTAATCTGGTAAAGATGTAGATGAAGCAAAAGTAATAACTACAGTTTGGGTAGGCTGTAGTTCAGATGAGCTACCTACTCTAACTTTTTTCATTATTCTTCTAAAGCTTATAATTTTTTTTGAACTTGATATTGCCTTAAAAATTTTTTTGTTTGACATATCCGTAGGTACTGACGTGATAACTCCAGACAATTCTGTCGTTCCAGCCGGAATCGACGCTTTGATCGACTGTTCTTTCAGAAAAGTAACATTGTCCAAGAATGAATTGGCTAAATTCGGGCGATCGAAAACTACGCCGATTTTGTATCTGTTAATTTTTTTCAAGTACTTAATCCCTTTAACAAATCTAGTGAAGCATCCACTCAGGTACATCATATCTCTTTGGCCTATTGGTTGTTCTTCATTTGTGCTCTCGATAAATACAATAAAGTCATACCCAGCTACGGCATCCTCAGGGTACCTGCGACTGTAGTCTGTAACCCTATACGGGGCATACTTCTCTGTAGCCTTTTCTTCCGCAGTGCAGGAGTCGACGTAGTCAGACTCACTTGTCTCCGAAGATGAATCCGGAGGACCAGTAACAATTGCTTCACCAGGATCTTGTTTGGGTTTTTTTCTTTTCTTAGGCATCTTAAATCTTGTTTTATAAACTAAGTTAGTAGAATAAAAACAGGAAAATATGTACAAACTAAATTAAAATTAAAGTAAAATTACAAGAAGTAAAAAAAAGACCGCCTATTATTTCAACGTTCCCGCGCTTTTCAGAGCAAAGACTACATAGAGTTGTCAACTGTCAATCAAAGTTTACCATAGACTAATGTAGAATTCTTTTTTTTTATAGTTTTGATCATAGGAAAAGTTCTAAATGTTGACATACTTTTTTTTCAAAATTGTTAACTGACAACGTCAGTCATCATTTCGATCAATAAAAAAACTGACAAGGTCATAACTATCTTATCTTATACCTTTAAACGAGCAATTCTTGTATATATATATATAATTTGAATCTCGGAAACGGCTCCAACGATTTTCATGAAATTTTGTATACAGGGGGTTTCGGGGGCGATAAATCGATCTAGCTAGGATTATTTTTTTAAACATACACACACTGATTCAAATTTTCACATTAAGAAAAATAAAGAGGAATGTTGAATGTTGATAAAAATATGATTCTCGACCGAATTTTCAGGTCATTATCAGGACACTGACCTGAAAATTACAAAAAAAACATAAGAACAATTATAAAATATAGGCTGCTGAAGATACCGACTCTAAAATTATCAGCCAGCACCCTCATTGTGATACACACTATCAATCAGTTGCATCATATCCGTAAATAACACAATTAATGTTGTTGAACTGTTAAATAAAGGCCATTCCTATTGTTACTGTGTTACGCAATGAACCCGCATAATCTATATTGTTCTCATACAAGCAAATTAAAAGGCGTTTCAAAAGACAATTATTTTTTTATATTAAAAAAAAAGTGCTGGCATGCAAATTTATAGTAGCCAGAATGGAACCAAACTTTGTGCTCAAGATGGATCACCTAACGTTCGGCCTTTTTGAGAGCTGTTGACATTTGTCTGCTAGTGCCCTACTAATTTATTTTTAAAATTTTTGTGGATGATATTTTTCTGATGTCTTTGTTGTTTATGTAGTCGGTGGCGCCGTCTGTAATAAGTTATTGTAAAGCTGTAGCTTTGTGATACAGTGGTACATATGTGGACGAATAGGTGTCGCTACATGTTCCAATAGCAACGACAGTGTCTGCAGTCTGTTTACTAGTTTTACGGTTCAGTACAACCATTTTTGAAAGAGTACAACAGTTTCGTAACATCTTCGTTTACCGTTGGTTTGCATTCAAGGTAAAAGCGTCAAAGGAGCACTCAAAATTATTTTCTTCTTACTTTACCCGTAATTTGAACGTCACTTGGAAATTTCAGGTTTAATGTTGCTCTAATTAGAATTTGCGATCATAATAAATACGGCTTTACAGAATTATAATCATTACAATCAACAATGCAAGTCCATAGCTAAATAAGAATTAGCCTCAAATGTCATGAACTCATGATTTCATGAAATAGTTATTCAATACGGTAATATGAACTACGAAAGATGTACCTATTAATGATTTTTATGATTGTATGTTTTTAATCAACATACAACACACTGACACTGACAAACGAATTGCAAAAATCTAAAATCTTTATTTATTTAATTCTACGTACGTGTGTATATCACTGAACTCCTAGACGGCTGGACCGATTTGAATGATTTTTTTTGTATGCGTTTGAGTGGCACCCTGGATGGTTTAGATTTACTATTGGACCCGGTAGGTGACACTGCTATCGAGTTCTAGGAAACAGGACAACGTCTGTACGGTCAGCTATAATTATAATTTTGCGGGCTATTTTGCTTGCTTGGCCAGAAGGGAATCAATTAGTGAATAATTATATTGGTGAGTTAATTACTAAATTGCATAATAGTTATAAGTTTTAAATTTCTAAGTCAACATATTTGTTACTTCAGTAACTTTGCGCCGGTGTCTGTTTTCCGTTGATAGTCACTATAACGTTTATAATACGCATTTAATATATTTTTAGATGTTGTAATACCAATTCTAAAAAACAATCTTGTCTCTGACTGACATTTGTATATCTGTGATTTTTCAAATGTCTTTCTTTTTAATTCAGCACGTGTAGACGCTGACGACTTGCTTATCATCCCATAAAAGTAATTTAGGTAATATTAATTATTCCACTATAAACACGTGAATAAACTAAAGTGGTTGGTTCAAAGGTTATTTTATCAGTGTAGTGGGATTCCTGACGATGCCTACTATAAAATATTTATAAAATCAAGAATTAATTTCGTAAATCTCAAGTACTGGTACATTTTTTGTGTCCGTGTAATAAAAAATTGGCGTTGACCAGGTAGCCAGAATGCCGTCTGACGCAAAGAAAAGGGCTCAACAAAAGAAGAAAGAGCAGGCGGGCAGCAGGAACAAGAAGCCTGTGGCGAGAGTCACTAATGACGAGAATGGATCTGCTATCAACGGCAAGGAGGAGGAACGTGAGATTACCGCAGAAGGTAAATACTACCTACTATGAAATTTGATATTCCAATCTTTTCCGGCGGTAGTAACTTATTCATAAATATTTACTGAATGTTTCAACTTCAAAAGTATGTGCCACCTAAGCTTTGTTGTGGGTGCTTTAATAAGCTTGACTAGTCTCGATAAATTTACGTTTTATTATACTCTATGAAGCACATGGTACATTAATTTGCATATACATGGTTGCCTTTGGTTGGTTTTTAACTTCACAAATGTTGTTTATATTTTGTATTTATTTATTAGAAGTTGCTGGAAAGTTATTTCGTGTGCCTAGTTTAGTGGAATGACAACTCATGATTGAAATACTCTTAAATTCATTAAATTACACTTAAAAGAGTGCTTTTTAGGTATTTCTTTGATATTCCCACAAAAAAGTCTAAAAAAGAATGAGAAAGGGTTATTTGATGCATGTGTATGTTCAGGGGGGCCAGTATAAATTGGCACTGGTGCTTCTTGGTGACGTAAATGTCAAAAATATGTCAAAATCAGTGCAATAAGTGGTAGTTCCGTATTACGCGGCCTGACACGATTGATGGTGCAATTTGGATGTACTGCTAATATTAATAATTCTTTTATAACCTTTATACCCAGACATACTTTAAAACAGCACAGCACTTGAAATTTCGCAAGTTAGGTATGCTCTATGCAGTGCTGATTAATAAAAAAACACTGCAGTGCCCTAGAAAAATGTAGATTATTAGATCCAAATGAAACCCTAGCCTGGGCCATAGTGTATATGCCATCTGCCTTTATAAAAGCACTTACATGATGAGTAACATGGGGCTGGCTCTGCATAATGAGGCCATTCAATGTCTGCATGAAACAGGTTTGTGAACAGAGCAAGTAAAAAATATCCTGTGTCAGAACCGAAGTTACTTTTGTGTAGTGTTGTAAAACCAGTCAACCTGCTGATGGTAGTAGGTTACAGCTGTTGCTCATAATACAACGTAAACAACATATGTCTAGAAAACCTTGTATTAAATCTAAGTATAACTTCAGAAAGTAAAGTCGGGTGGGGTATGTCATCGGGGTTGCCACGCTTTTGTAGAACATGTATGGTTGTAGATGCTCAACTGTTGGATGGCTTTCAAACAATACATCGCAAATAATCACATCTTGATGTGCCGCATACGGGACAGCCCCAACAGGTTCTTGTAGCTTATTGTACGGAGAATGAATATGGATTGCTCCTTCGTGGTGACTTTCATGGATGTTCCTTGGACAAAACTAAATGTGCGAGTAGTGCGATCAAGATCCAATGTCTCCATTGTTGTTTCTATTTTTTGTATTCTTATAATATTATCCAATAAAACATATATGGATGATACCATTGTGAGTAGTTATTATAATAACTACCAACAATTGTAATTTCGCTGAAATACTTGGATTGTAAAAGCTTGAACTGTTGTTAGGATGTGGCAGCTTCAATTATTTGGTGCAACTAAGTCATGGGCCACTGGTTAACAGTTAGCTACTGTAGACTTGAGAAAAAAATAAACAAAAGTCACACTGCATTAGTCATGCTTTCACCAAAATGTTGATTTCTCTCTCTACCTAACAACAAATATTGTGAAATTCGATGCAATCATTGTTACTTGAGAAATATTTGGTACTTAATACTTGGTGCAAATTATTATCCATGATTAGTGTCTGAACTGGCAACAATCTATTGGAACTTTTTATTATATTCCAAAAGGTATCATAAATAACTTATCAACTTCCTGGGTTTCTATTAAAAGATATGCCTGTTTTTCCACTATACTTGTTAATTTGGTCGGAGAGTGTTTCATCTGTGTTGATTAAAACTTCTATAGAAGTCAACCATATCACTTTGATGGTCAGGTGGGAGGTTCATGTTTAGTTGTTATTACACATTTACATTGCATGTATCTCAATTTGTCACAAAGAGGTAGATTATCGAATCATTGTGGGGGCATAAACGTATGTGAAGTTGCAAGCACAAAGTGCAAAAAAACCACATAAAATCTAAAAGACTGTGAAATGCAGGTTAAATAAATAAGAATACTTTTTATGGCAGTAATGACGTATTAGAGTATGAAAACGCCTGTGCAGATATTGTTCTCAGTCACCAAGACATGGAACACAATGCATGCACAGGTTTTTCCAGAGGAACTGAGTTTAATTCCCCCGTAAGACAAAGATATATTGAGTTTTACTCAGTAGCAGCTCTGATTCTGATTTGTGACCGTTTGACGACAATAGACCCACCTCCTTTTAACTCATCGAATGCCGTAATTAGAGACACAATAGGAAGAAAATTGCTTATGTCGAACTGTGTAACTTAAGACATTCAAAAGGTTAAAGAGGGTCTTTAATAAAACTGGCGAAATGTGGCTGTACTAAATGAGTACACCACTGTCAAACCCTTCCAGGACGACAGACGTAATACTGGCACTACATATCTAGTTAATTAGTATACTTTTAGCGGCAAATCCTACAAAACATGTAAGTCACTATGCCATTTTAAAAACCTTCACTGTCCGTCACAACGTTTTTCACGCATTGTTAGTAACTTTGTATAGGCTGTAGCTTTAATAGGTTAATATAGTTAATCCTGCCTTCACTGGCTTGGCAAAATAAAGTATAAGTACTTTGTTACATTCATTTATTTTAGTACATAATAATGTAACTATGAAGTCAAATAACTCGGCTCGGGGATAGATAAGAATGAATGTTGATTCCAAGTAGTAGATTTTTAATATGAGGTGTAGCAGTGGTTCCAGTATCCAATTCATAGAGGAAACAATTTCATTTCACGATATACAACTTTTGCTATGAACTTCACAAACTGCGTAGCTTTTCCCCAATTATTATTGAGCTTAGCCTCCAATCTAATCAGATGTAGCTTAATATCAATATTTTACTTGGAGCAACTGCCTTTCTGACCTCCACATCCCACTTTCTGGGTAACACGACTCTTTGGTAAGACTGTTAGATTTTCGGTTTTATGACGACCCGTAACGACCGTCAAAGATACACGAATGATGGCTAGGACACATTGAAACTCATACCCCACTTATTCCAAACAGATATACCATATTTTCACTAATAGCTTAACAATTTTTTAGCGAAAGATGTACAGTATAATGGGTAGAATCATCCCCTTGACGGAAGCAAGTGACAAACTGACCACCCTGTACGACTGCGAAGCAACAGCAGGACTGCAGGACAGCTGCAGGAACGCCGGCAATTTAATTCCTTACAATCTTCGATCATTATGCAGTCGTTGCGCATCTGTTGCGCAGGGCTGCGCGGTATTCACATTATTGTGAACTTATGTAGCACTCATCAAAATTATACAAACAAACAAAATGCTTTCTTTGAGCTTGAATTTTGAACCCTGTTTTCCTTCGTCATTTCTATAAACCCTATTGCTATGCAGATAATTGACTCCGTCTTTTATGACAGTTTTAAGGCTCTCACTAGGAGAACTCATTATTTAGAAGTGGTCAACCAATTAAAGTAATCATCTGAATTTTATACATAAACCAAAAACAGGCATCTAACCACGGGCGGTTTATAAATACGGACCTACCCTATTCGCAATTTAGTTTCCATACATGCCATACATGTAAAGAAATATGTGTTTTTGCAAAAAACAACTTTATAACACATCATAAAGTTCAGTTTGCTATTACTTCAATATTTTCTTATGAGTTTCAGTAGTCTCAGCCAATTCAATTCTTAAATCATCTTAAATTACACTGGCATACAGTTGATATTGATTAAGTGGAATCAACATCAATTTGATGCAAGGGTTTGAATATCTAATACACTAGAGTTCGTTTAAAATGTGGTCGGTTTTCTCTGTTGTAGAAAATATTTTACACACAAAAAATATTATAGCTAAGTTCTTTGTTACAGAGGCACTATGTCTCAAGCTGGAAGAGGAAGCCAAGATGAACTCGGAAGCCAGGTCGTGTACCGGCTCCCTTGCCGTCCACCCGAGGTCCAGGGACATCAAGATCGCAAACTTCTCTATCACATTCTACGGAAGTGAACTACTCCAGGATACACTCCTCGAGTTGAATTGCGGCCGACGATACGGCCTCGTGGGATTAAACGGATGTGGTATGTACTATTTTTTCACCGTCTTCAAATAGGTTCTTTGCAGTTATCGCGTAACACACCTACAATGGCAATAATTTTTATTTCGACAGTTCAACCATAATCATTGCGTCATTTAAGCAGTTGAACAGATGAATTTTTCAAACATATAAGGCAATGTATTAGCACTTCCTTTAAAATCTTCGAACTATAATTCTAAGTGTGTTACACTATTAGAGTGAAGGACTTATGTACACGTGGGCTTATTAGTTTATACAAATGATGTCCTATTTTGGAGCTAACCTGGTAGGTAATAGGGTAGGCTTTGGAAAATGCTCTTAATTGTATGAACGAGGAGTAAGGACCATGTTCGGCTGTGGGCAATTATTATGGACTGAGACTTTAACAACTTGATCAATATATTTTATGAAGCATTGCAGCCATGCGAAAGAACCTAGTGTCTCGACGATAGTGTTACAGAATGTTAATTTTTTGATTCAATTCTGCAAAACGGCATGTGTACTTGCCGCGTTGCCCTCGCATTTCTGCTGGACTAACTATTTCCGATAACATGCCAAACTGCTCTGCATTTGTGGGAAGTTGGTTTATCGCATTTCGATCAGACAAGCACCTTTATTAATTTAATACAAAATCTGGGGTCTACTCTTCGTTAGGGAAAATACGGGTTCGTCCGACAGTAGTTGCTCCTTCAAAACAAGTGTTAAATATAATTTTTGGACGGATAAGAACACATCAGGAGTAGAGGTAAAGAGGTCAAATCGTGTTGTAATTAGTAGTTCATGATAAATGATAAATGATTTTATTTCTGTAAGTAGGTTTGTACAAACACTTTTACAAGTCAATAATATTTTTTTGAGCTAGATGAGGTCGGCGTTTCCTATCTGACTACTCTGAGAAGAAAGGCCGAAACAAACTCAGAGGTCACAGTCTCTTTTAAAGTCTAGACATAATATTGGTAGCATTATGTGAAGACTATGTAGATAGCTGTCTGAAATGGTCTTTAGAGAAAAGAACCAAACAGATTGAGTGGACCTGTCCAGTCAGTGCACGCATTTGTCACTAATCGTGCGGCTCAACCACGGAATAGATAAATAAGGTTGGAATGGTAATGTGGGCGTGGCAACCGCGCCACAATTATGATTCGACAATCACAACTCGACCGATTCATTCGTTCACCGCGTTTAGTGTGTTTCGGATTACTTCGGAGAACAGAGCTCTGCATTAAAATGCCTTGTGCAATTATAACTTGTAAGACAAAAAGTCAGACCTCAAGTATAGAGCGAGGAGGTATATCTTTCCATCGGTAAGTCGAAAATAACATTTAATTACAATATTATTAGTAAAAACATTAAAATATATTTTCATTATGAAATTCCAAACATTAACAACAATATCGCAACAAGTTGCAAAAAATATACATTGCCCGATGTGTACTCGCTTAATCAACGCAATGACCGAGTCCGCTTGCAATGTACTGCATACATTGCATCCTCTACACTTCAACCATTGACGTTTCGACGTTTGCCGTGATTGGTCGAAATGCACGGCGCCATGTCTATCGACAGTGAGGTGACCATGTGTTTAAATAAAATCATCGATAGAATTCTCGACTATATTATGTACGTTACTTAATCTGTTCAGCCGTTACGGCATGAAAAGGTAACAAACAGATAGATAATAAATCTGTTTTAGGGTTTCGTACCTCAAAATGAAAAACTGAAACCCTTAAAGGATGAAATCGTTGCCTGTCAAGATACTTTTTCTCAGAAACGCGTGGAGGTATCAAGTTGAAATAGATATTAAAAACTTAGGATAATATTTCATTATGTTCTATCTCCTCTTAGGCTCATTTCCTACGAAATGTATGGAAATATTTTTGCAATTTCTGAATTTTCTCGTACTCAAACCTCAGTTGGCCCGATATAGTTTTTGACCCTAGTACCTAATAAGAAATAAGATCGACTGGCATCAAAAAAGTTTTTGTAAAAATTGCCCATGTTCTTGCTGACTGTACATTTTTTTCAAAATCTGTGAATGCAGATCTTAATGTTTCAAAAAGTTAAGGACAGTCTCCTAAGACCGTTTTCTTGTCGCGACAACGGTTAAGGTACCTGCCCTTATTGCCCCATATCAACATCCACCCTGTATATGTTATGATTGACTACTTACCTCCATAAAGGTATAGCGTGATGATAATCTTTTAAAAGGTTAAATCCGTAATTATCTGATAATCTTTTAAAAACCCTTTCTTAGTGGATGCCTGTATGCCAAATTTCAGCCCAATCCGTTCAGTGGTTTGAGCTGTGCGTTGATAGATTAGTTAGTCAGTCAGTCATTCAGTCAAAGGGTGACTCCCTTTCCTTTTATAGATATAGATTAATAAAAGTAAAATAAAATTATTTCTTGATTTTTATTTCATGTTCCATTTTCCCGATTCAATATGCAAAAAAAAAAAACAACAGTTAAGCAGAATGAGAATTTATCGATAAAAAATATCGTCTTAATCAAGCACTAGCGTATATGAACATTTTTATTGCTTTTTTGCGTGTAGTGTCCAATGCCTACGGGAGCTTAGTGCTAGTGTGCAAACGAATAGCTACCCTGAGATTTATGTGTGTGTGATTTGGTTGTGTGCGAAATATTTGAAGATATAGTATTGCGAATGTGTAAGAAATTAAAATAGAGGGAGTCAAGCGGCGACACTGGTCCTAATACAAAATTGGAGAGAAGGCCTTTCCAACCTTATTTATCGGTTCCATGGGCTCAACTCAGAACTTGAGAAGCTCAACGTTCGGGCCTCGAACTAAGTTTATGTCCGTAAGTGATAATGATAACGTACTAGGACACCGAAACTACGGACTTCGTGTTGAGTAGACCTTCAAGTGTGTATAGTTTCAGTATACACAAGTGAGCTTGATAAGACGTCTCAACTATAGAACAATAGTTTCAAAATCACGGCTACCCAAAACAATTCCATATAGTCTATGCTACACTGTCATATAAAATGACGTGTTTCTAGCATTATTACTTACGTAATTAATTCGTCATTGTAGGTATGATTCGCTATTAAACACTTCCGATACGGAGTTATGATTGCGTTTCTATTGTACAGCATTATCAGTTTTTCCTTGAAGCAGAGTAAGGGCAAGCCTCGCATAGATTTTGTTATTACATCCAGCGGGAGAGTTTAATGTATATAGGCTAACTGCTCGTTGAGTCTCTCGACAAATGCCATTGAATACTGCACTCTGCAGTCCTTGATTCAATAACCAGTACATTGGAAAATCATCTCTGCGATTAAGCAGCGATAAGGCCGAATTTACAAACAACGAAATTGTTGTGCTCTAACTTAGTGCAAAAGTTTAATCAATTTCTTTCGTACGAATTTGGATTCTAACTATACTGCAACGGAAACGCGGATCGGCTAGATGTTTCAGTCAGCTTGCGTTTGTTATCGGTTGAGTTCGTCGCTATTATAAATATTCTTCTCAACTACAAATATGACGTTACGGAACAGAAGCGTTGAAATGTTTTTCTCATTCAACGATCATAACAAACATGATTTATAAGAAACTAGCTTCTGCCCGCGACTTCGTCTGCATAAATGTCGGTTATCGCGGAGGCAGACAAAGTCACGGAATAAAAAGTAGCCTATGTCCTTTCTCAGGCTTAAACTATCTGTGTGCTAAATTTCATTTAAATCGGTTCAGTAGTTTTAGCAGGAAAGTGAGACAGACAGACAGACAGAGTTACTTTTGCATTTATAATATTAGTGTGGATATACAGCGTGGTGATTTCCTCACCTGCTTTCGTCAAGGGAGTGATTACTTACTTTACTTAACTTTAACCCGTACTTAACTTTCGTTATGAAACCCATATTGGTTCCTATACAACAGTAGAAATATTATTTCGATGCATGGTAGGAGCTTGTGTCGTTAGTAAAAACAGCCGCACGGTTCGATATGTACGTATATTTATTACTTTATTATTACCTAATGACTGGGTGGTGGAGATCAGAGAGGCAGTCGCTCCGTGTTTAATATTGGTCTTCAGTTGCATCCCGTTAGACTGGAAGCCGGCCCCAACATAGTTGGGAAAAGGCTAAGCAGACGAAAAGTATGAAAAGTTTGTTTTTATGGGTATAATTTTCATACGGAAAGTTGTTCAGTATGACGGGTAAAATCAGCTCTCTGACAGATGCAGGTAACTAAATTGCCACCCTGGTAATGTTCCTACGTTCTTGTTGCTTGGAAATAGAAACCTTATAAAATTCTTACTAGTTTTCGAGGTTTTATTTAACGTCCATACAATGAGTACAAGGGGAATGCCATATAACAGTAAAAGTTTGAAGAAATCTTTACCGCCCTTCGCAACGTGCTGGAGGAAGTAACAATAAAAAGTATCTACCCATGTGTTATGTAACGATATCGAAAAGTAATGAGTAAAAAAAAATAAAACAAAAAAATAAGTCATCGTTCTAACTTTGTTCACAACTTTAAATGATACTGACATTTACATTATGGCAACCAAACGACTGTTATGTTTTTGGAAAATAGTAAAAAATAATAGATATTTGTTTTTATTTCCACGAAAAATTACAGAAACAGCTGATGCCATTCGACAGGCGGCAAACGACACCTTCGCCCATCGAATGATGAAAAAAGAAAACATGTTTCGCTTGGTGTTTTTTTGTTCTAATTTGACCCTTTTTTGTGGCTGGGAAGTCATCAAATGACGTCTCCCGCTCTGGGCGGAGCGGGAGGGCTCCTTCAGTTGCCCATATGCCAAGGCCACGGTAACTATTTCGAACAAATCTCGTGACCCTGGCAGCCCTAATTTGGCCCTGTACATTTATTACTCATACCACCGTAACGGAGAAGGAAAACAACGTGACCTAACCTGAAAAACGTGAGAATATCCTGAAAAAATATGAATTTTTAATCGCCAGCTACCAATGAGAGAGCTTGTCGGTCATGCTTGTACCTTCTTTGTGTGAGAATAGGCCTTTGTTCTGAAGCGGGACAAAAAAAATGGCTTGTATTGTATCTACGTATTGATAAAACATACCACGAAGAAGATTACCAATAAATATAATCCTTCTTTTTTCTAACTGCAATGAATTTTATAGCTTGCATATAATATTATGCTTGCCTGCACTTATTGATTAGCAGCACCCCCCAACGTAGCTGACCTATTTTGATTTCTGCGCAGTATGCCGGAGCGCTATTTGAGGATTTTTAGCAGAAGTTACAGGTTAAAGTAACTATGTTTATGAAACTGAATAAAGCAACAGTGGAAATCCAGGCTTTTGTGTTTTGCAGGCTTTCACTAAAACAATGGAAACCAAATAACAGTGTTGCATTTGAAACTTAATATAAAAACTAGACCTTCATGTTGATGACGTAAGCGTTGCTCTTAATTCAAATACAGAAGAAAAAAAACATGACGACAAAGAAACTGGGGTTTGTTTTGGTTCAAGAAAATATTAATTTAGCATTACATCTTAAGAGAATGCCTGCGACATACATCTAACAACCTCACTCCTTTTTTGAATGGCTAGCCTTTTCTGGAAGCTCATAAAACGGGCGTGTAGAATGCACATCGTCAGTGGGCTTTGTAATACTTATTTTAAAAGAAAAAAAACCCAGTTATATGAGAATATTTAATTCGAGAAGTTCTGACAAATCTCGAGTAATAACAAATATACGATAGCAACAAACTTGCATTGCTTTGCAATATTATCAATGAAAAATTTTACACGATGCTGCCTACCGACCTTGGTAGACTACCGTATTTGCAACAAACATAAGTGTGATACATAGGTTTAGAACACGGGTTAGTAACAACTATCATTATTTTGTTATGTCATGATAGTGTGATGTACCGTTAATCGCAGTTCAAAGATTGCTTTTCTCCGATGCGGAGACGTGGTCCGGATATTCAGGTCACCGATAATCGGATGCGAGATTCTTTATTGTCTGAGATCTCTCCGAATTGGCGCATTATAGTTGTTCGAGTATAGTAACACACGTTTGTAGAGTAAAAGCATTTTATCAGCACTCAGCTAGTCAAAATATTGTTCCACGCTATAAATCTAGATTTAATTTAAAGAACAACAGATGAACTGCATTCAACGGACGAATGGCAATGTGAGATAGGCTGTCATGACTGTCATGCATACAATGTTATTGTAGCAAAAAAATGTAGTATCATATCCAGTGGGTAATTTACCACCGATTATTTATATTTATGAGAGGGGAGCAGGTGAGCTCTGAAAGGCATAGGGTCATTTCAGATAGAATGGAAACATGCCCGAGCAATTTACTAGCTCCATTGAAAATAGGACCGTATTGCCATATCCTAACGTGTAGAGAAAATAGAGCAACCGAGTCGCGAGCATTCGTGAATCAAAAGTGTCGATATTAATATAATGTTCTACTTTATACTATGGCAATACGTCGTGTTTTCAATGGAACCGGTTATTTGCTCGGGTATTTTGGCGTTCTGGCTGTCCTGAGCCTTACATATCACGACGGCATTATAAATGCAAGCAAGTAAGAAAATAATAGTTTAGTACCCAGACATGAAGTTTACCAGTTCACAACATTTTGAATATTTCCTTTAGACTGACTTCGAATAGGGTAGGTTGGTTTTCATTTCGAGGAAGATAGTTTTAATGATGTTACTTCAATTTCCTCTCAGATCCCATAAACAAAACCCCGGGATGGTCATCACAACTAAGATAATCTGGAGTTTTTGGCTATGTAATATATAACAGACGCTCGGGTCGACCGATCAGGTTAAAGAACGCTTGCCTGGGTTGGTCAATAGTTGCGTGACCATCTTTACATACCAATGTCGATGTGTAAAAAAGTAGAAATAATCCTCACGTGCTCTCACGGATACCTACCGGCAGTGAGAACCTCGATAGAAATATAAACGGTCAGATAATTTCGAGGCTTTTGTTTCCACAAATAGAATATCGTTCGATTTGTTCTAATTGGTCACTACAGGATGTTGGTCTAAATCCGTCTGTAATTGGCGCTGAAGCTTACGAATCAAGTTTCCTCTAGTTATTTAATCAATTAATTATTTGATGCTAGGTACAGTCAGTGACCTGCACGTGACACCTCTTCCTCGCTTCTTCTGTGTAGGTGGGGTCAGGTAATGCAGGACTGAAAAATAAAGGTAATGAGGTACTCATAATTCTGCGTAATTATAATTTTATTGCGTTATGTTACAAAGATAATGGTGATCTTCTTCAGAAAGGTCAGGTGCGTAGTACTACGGCGGGCGTGTATGACTAGAGGGGCAATTCTTGTAATTTTATGTCTGATCTCATCTGTCCAAAATACCTGAATTTCCATAATTCAGATTGTGTTTGGATAGTCTGTCATTCAATAAGGGCGCTGGACTAGTGCCAGGTTTCCTGTACTTAAAGACTTGGTTATGGATATTATGTGAATCATTTAGCAGCTAGATTTTACTGGTTGAAATAAATCGCTTTGTGCACACGGCTACATATATAAGGTGTATCTATTCATACACGAAATATTTTAAGAGGTACACCTGTAGGTGGTAAAGAAGCTACAGCAACGAAAAAAACTTTTTTTCTAAATGTATTTTTTTCAAAATTTAATATTTATAAATTATTTGACGCACATAATAAATACTGGCTCCTCCTTATTTTTTACGGCCCGAGACATCGCGGCCATGCTCGTACCGTCCGGTCGGCGCCCTCGCGGCGGCAGGCGGGCCATTCACGGAATTTGGAGTAAAGGTTTTATGCAAAACGTCTCAAGCTGTTTTAAAATTATAATAATTACGAAAATTCAAAACGCTTAGATAAAAATTTTCTTTTTGCTTCTATAGCTTCTTTACCACCTACAGGTGTACCTCTTAAAATATTTCGTGTATGAATAGATACACCTTATAGACCTATGCATTTCCAGTATAAACAGATCTCACATTGTATGGGATTTCCGTATAGTCCGTAGGTCAGCTTAAACTGGAAATGTATGCAGCGTGTGAGTGTGTATCTTCGGCATTCCCGAAGAGTAATTTACATCGCTTAGCACGATACTCTTTTAGCCAACCATACTAACATAAACTCACGCTTTCTTCCCATGGGGTAAACAGAAACTACAGAATGCCGAAGCCACGGTCACGTTCATGCGGAGCAGTGGTGGCCCAGGCCGGGCCAGGCAGGCGCTTTACTTTGTGTAAATAATTCCATCACCACTGCTCCCAAAACGATGAATGAAAACGTCCTGAGGAAATCAACATGTCCTAGAACCAAAACTACGAAGACTTGTGATACTTACCAACCCGTACTGGGCCCGCGTGGTAAATTACGGCCCACTCCCTCTCACTAAGATGGGTTTGTCAACCGTAAGTGGGAAGGATATAGGCTGCTTATGTAGACTTTGATACATCTGGTCATACATGCACGCCATTACCAATAAGGTCACTATAAGTCCTCTTAGAGCGTCCAATTTCGAAAGTTTTAAATGGAATAGGTGTTATTAAAACCAGACGATTACTTCTTTCTTTTTCCCATGAATCCATCAAATGTAACGTTGCTCAGTTTAAAAAAAAAATCTAATCTGACATAGATACCAAACAGATTCCAAAATTGTTGGAAAATAACAAAAGCTTATATAATGGCATAATGGTCGAATGAACCACATACAAAACCTACAATTTGTAAGAATTACCCCCCTGCGATTTAAAAAAGTTCTTAAGTCAATGGACATAATTGCTTACTGGTAAACCTAGCCAAGCCCCCCTCCTTGGATCGATATAATGACTACAGAGAAATGAACTGTTGCAGCTGTTGTTGTGACGTAGTGCTATTACTTGTTCAAAGACTATCAAATTACTGATACATATTCTTATCATCCACCACAAGGGCTGGTTGTGTTGACATTATATCTCTTCGCGTAAATTTTCTTCATCACCATGCTTAACGTGCGCGCTCGCGTCTACGTTTACGTGGCTGATTTGTACAAGCCACTGAAGCGTTCATGGCTTCTAAAATTTACGGTATGTACATGTGAACAGAGGAAGCGTATCGCCTCGCATACTGAAATTCGGGTCGTCAAGAACCTCAAGTTGTACGTGGATGTTTGTGAGTGCGTGCCCGAATGCGAATGCGTGTGCATATTTGAGTTCTTATTGGCATAGAAATGTAAACAAGAAAACGCTTAAATTTAAAGCCGGGTGAAAGAAAAGAGCTTTTTATTTGAGAACTACTACGAGAGCTGTTTAAAAACTGAAGATCGTTTTCAAGATTCTGACCTGTTGCTTGTGCCTACAAAAGTTAAATCCGATTTGTCGACTGGACAAATTCCTGTGAAATTCTGGAATATCTGGACCTGAAATGCCCTATGTCATCAAAAGAGAAAACAATTAGAAGACAACAGCTAGAAAAAATTTTGTTCATCAAACTATCCACGTGCCAGTGATGAAAGTGACGTTCAAAATGTTTTGTAAAGTCTAAAGGTTCTAACGCTATTAAAATTTTCTTACGCAATGTATAATGACTCAATGAGGTACGAGGGCGGCACTGAAAATTTCGGGAATCAAGGAAGTGACACAACATTACTATTTAAAAATGTATTCATTGCTTTTCGAAGTATTCTCCGCGAAATTTGACACATTTTTCCATACGATGGAACCAATCATTGAAGCAACCATTCCATTCGGAAGTTGGGTTCTCCAAAATGGCCGTTTTGTAGGCGTCCACAGCTTCTTCAGGTGATGAAAATCTCTGACCACGCAATTTATTCTATATTTTAGGGAAAGTATAGAAATCATTAGGGCTTAGGTCTGGGCTGTACGGCGGATGGTCTAATAATTCTATGTTTTCTTGCTCTAAAAACTCTTTTGTTCTGTGCGCGGTGTGAGAACTTGCATTGTCGTGATGGAGGATGATGCGGCGGTTGCGGTTCTCTTTACGGAGTTCAGAAACGACCTGTGGCAAACAAATGCTAGCATACCATTCTGCATTAACCGTTCTTCGTCCCTCAAGAGGAATAGTCGCATCATGTCCGGTTTTGGAGACAAACGTGGCCACCATTTTTTTTGCAACACTACGTGAACGAACAATTTTTGTTGGCTTTAACTCATTTTCGAACACCCAAACTCGTGACTGGTTTTTTGTTTCGGGTTCATACGCGTATATCCAGGATTCGTCACCTGATACGATGTTGTATACAGCATTTGAGGACCCTGCGTGGAATCTTTCGAGAGTTCTGACGCACCAAGTAACGCGAGCCGCTTTTTGCTCTTCACAGAGCGAATGCGGTATCCATCGGGAAAACAACTTTTTTACACCTAATTGTTCATGCAAGATTATTTGTATTTGACTCATGCCAATGTCTAAAGTTGCCTGAATTTTGCGGTATGTCACATGTCGATCTTCCTCAATCAGCTTACGCACAGCATCAACGTTTTCTTGGGTGACTGCAGTTTTTGGACGACCTTGACGGGGATCATCACACGTCCACGTTGAAATTCAGCAAACCAGCGATAAATTGTGGTTTTGGATGGGGCTTCTTTACTAAATGCAGAAATCATCCGGTCAACACACTGTTTTTGTGTTAAACCACTTCGAAAGTCATAATAAATCATCGCTCTTGAATTTTCTCGAGTCAATTCCATTTTCTCAACGACTAAACAAGTTTGACAAAACCTTGTGACAAGACCGAGAATCTTTTTTTAAATAAATAAATGGTATTCGATTTTTAAAACCAAGGAGTTTTCAATTAAAAAGATTTTAATATGACAGGAACAGTGGAAACATTCCATTCCCGATACTTTTAGTTCAGCCTATGTATAAACACAAATAAAAGCCCTGTAGACGTGTTAAAATAAGAGCATCGAGGAAGTTAGAAAGAAAGTAGAAGGTAGCAGTAGTAGCATTGTAGATGAAAAGCATTAAAAGTATGTAGTACATTATTTGTGTTTTTCTTATCCGTTTCCTGAGGAGTATTTGCGTAACAAACTAAAAAGGAATGAAATTGGTTTCCATTTAGTTCAACAACATTCATTGCGTTATGTACTTTTGTTGAGTATAGACTTTTTCGGATTTTCGGACCTACGAGGCAATGGATTATCCTTCAAAATTATTTAGTTTCTGATTGATAGTGTGTGATGCTATTAGGGTGCTATTTCAGTCTTTGATCTTAATCTAAACAGTGTGGATTTCCTATCTACTCTGAATTTTTTATTATGTGAATATCAGTTTTTTATCTGTACAAAATTTTTGATTAAAGTTTCACGCACAGGGTTCCCCTCAGTCATACAAAAACCTTGGAAAATATACCTATGCAGGCGTCACACACTGGAAATTAAAAGCAGAAATTCTAAGCTTCCGGGAATTAATTCCCCTAAAATCCTGGAAATCTCAAAAGTATGTACGAAAAATACCAAGGTTGTATAGTAGACACATCTTTATTCGAGCGCGCGTTTTCAGTAAGCGGATTTTGATATAGCGCATAAATAAAGCGACGGAAAGTTAAATTAAAAACCTACTCTAAGTATCCACCATTAATTGCCGAGTCCAGCAGTTGGACAAAGGTCTTACTATTCGCCCAACATTTAACTCGGTCCGGATTCCTGGGCTAGTCTCATCCAGAGCTGAAATTGTCGTCTCACCAAGCCTGAGGGAGTCGCATCGATCGTTCGTAGTTCTAATGCTATGCGGCTCAAATGGTCGCTCCACCAAGCCCGAGGGTGGTCACATCGATCGTCACTATTTCTATGCCTTACGTGGCCTGCACAATGCTACTTCTGCTTTCTTATTCTACCGTTGTGTATCGATTAGGCAAGCTGAAGTGGGTAACATATGATATATGATATTTTTAGAATTAAACCACCATACCAACCACCACAACAACACCACCACCATCACAACTCCACAGACACACACCCACACACACTGCACACTGAGACATGCTTAGAAGGTGCTAGCATGACATCCTGTTTGTTTCTGATAAAGTGTAGTTATTAAATTGTAAATCCGTAATTGGCTGTAATATTAGTTTATTTAGATTAAGTGAAATTGTTAAAGAGCTGTGGATTTTGTGATTAAATAAATAAATAAATAAATAAATGACTTTACCCAACAAAGGGCTAAAATATTCACTATATTTCGTTGGTGTGTGGTGATCTTCAGATAGGTCAGGTGCGTAGTACTCGCGTGTTTGACCGTGAACAAAGCAAAAATAGTTTAAGGATCGTAGTAGGGGCATTTTGTAGTTTCTGCCTGTCCCCACGGGAGAAGGGGTGAGTTTAAGTATGTATTCTCTTGATCAGCTCATCTCAAAATTTCCATTTTGAACCCGCTACTCAAAAAAGGGGTGTTTTAAGTTTGCCCGCATGTGTGCTAAAGGGTTTAGCAGGTTAAGTATTGAAAATGTGCCCCCAGATCCAAATGTAATGAATATGATATTATTAAGTACGCTGCTCATTTGCATGACTATTTGTGTAGTTTTTGACTGCCTAGCTCTAAGTGTCATTGAGTAACCTTGGAAAATGTCCTAATAACAGACTATTTTTTTAACTTTTCGTTCTCTAAAACTAATAGAGCTAGGAATGTGATTCTAAAGCCAAACTGTAGACAACATTATGAAAAATATTACGTATAACGATCTTACTTAGTTTGCTAAAAATATATATATATTTTTTAATTAAATAGTTTTTTTTTGGCTATTATTAGTAAGTTCTAACAGAGTGACCACTTTAAAAAAAATATCAGAAATAGTACTTAGTATGTTGATTTTACTGTTACAAGTTCCATCGAAATCCTCCACCTGCAACATATTCAAAAAAAAAGAAAAAGTTGCTCAGGTTCCTATTTGTGACACTACACATACAATTTTTAAATGATATTTTTAATAATAATATTACATAATAAGAAAAAGTTATTCTCCATCCACTCTGCTAAACCCCTTAAGGGTTTGGCGTGCAGTTAAGTACGCAAATCGAATTCAAAGTATGCAGATCCAAGTGTATATTTATTCAAGACCCTTTATACAGACTGTGCCTGTTTACCTTGTGGCACACTTATTGAACATCGATTGATATACCCTTCTCGCTCTTCCCCATTGGCGGGAGAACACACAAGAGCGAGAAGAGTATATCAAACAGTGTTCAAGATGTTTTCCGGGACCTATTGTACAGTGTTACGTAAACGTAAAAAAACGTAAGTTTAGAAACGATAGATTTTCATTAACTTATAACTGTCTACAAAACATGTAAAATCTGTTTACGGATATTTTGCACTGTACACGCTTCATGCATGTTATTTAATAGTACATTACGATATTAGTGCGTTATGATGGTTATAACATGCGAGGCGGAATTTCAGCCCGAGCCGAAGGCGAGGGCGTAATTGAGCTGCGCATGTTATAACCAATACGTATGTATATCGTACGACGTTTTTTAACACATTTGCGAAGAAACAGAAAAAAAAAACGTTATTTTAAATAAACTCAATCTGTGAATGCACACTGTTGCTTTCCCGCCATTTTAACAGCGCTAGCGCTGCCTACTGACTGGCGCACGCAGCGATTAGTTCGAAATTTGAATAGCAACAGCGCGCTGCTCACTAGCTGGAGTCGTGCGGCGGCGATCAGTTCCATATTTGAAATGGCAAATAATACTGTTATGGAATTTGTATGGACTATAACTTAATTATTTGCTTTGGTAACACACGCGTTTTTTATGACCCGCTTTACATATTTAAAACCGGTGGAATTACATCAGCTTTACGAGCAAGGGTGTTAAAAAAACGTTTGTGGAAGCTTGGATTTCCTGTGTTCGATTCAAATGCTACCGCAAAGCGAGTTCGTTTGAAGCTTGTGAATAGCTTATCAATACTTTATTTTTCTACAAAGTTGATGTTTTATCTATTCGTTTTAAGTGTGTACAGTGCAAAATATTCGTAAACAGATTTGACATGTTTTGTAGACAGTTATAAGTGAATGAAAAATCTATCGTTCCTATACTTACGTTTTTAACGTTTACGTAACATTGTATAGGTCCCGGAAAACATCTTGAACCCTGTTTGACAGACTCTTCTCGCTCTTGTGTATTCTTCCTCCAATGCGGAAGAGCGAGAAGGGTATATCAATCGGTGTTCAATAAGTGTGCCACAAGGTATACAGGCACAGTCTGTATAAAGGGTCTTGAATAAATATACACTTGGATCTGCATACTTTGAGTTCGATTTGCGTACTTAACTGCACGCCAAACCCTTAAGGGGCTTAGCAGAGTGGATGGAGAATAACTTTTTCTTATTACGTATTATTATTAAAAATATCATTTAAAAATTTTATGTGTATTATCACAAATAGGGACCTGAGCAACTTTTTCTTATTACGTATTATTATTAAAAATATCATTTAAAAATTTTATGTGTATTGTCACAAATAGGGACATGAGCAACTTTTTCTTTTTTTTTTGAATATGTTGCAGGTGGAGGATTTCGATGAAACTTGTAACAGTAAAATCAACACACTAAGCACTATTTCTGATATTTTTTTTAAAGTGGTCACTCTGTTAGAACTTACTAATAATAGCCAAAAAAAACTATTTCATTAAAAAAAACATTTATTTTTAGGAAAATAAGTAAGATCGATATACGTAATATTTGTCATAATATTGTCTACAGTTTGGCTTTGGAATCACATTCCTAGCTCTATTAGTTTTAGGGCCGATTTTTCAATCCTCAGATAAACAGACGAATAGGGTTTATTCAATAGATAGTTAAAAACTGTGTTGTTCAATCGTCAAATAGGCTTTATTGGTCGAATAAGTCCCTTAACGGAGGAATAAATCAATTTGGCTCTTTGACGGCCAGATAACCGCTTGTTCCATTGATAAACGACGTTGGCGTTACCAAACTTGAGGTTAGTTTTCGTTTTTAAAAACTGTACTTAATGAAAATGGATGTTTGCGATAGTACTGGCGAAATGGCAAGTGAGGATGAAGTCTTAATTAATAAATATAAGTATATGAATGAAAATAAAGAAAGAATATGAACGAAAAGAAAGAATTGTAAGACCGACTGTCGAACACTTTAAAGTGTGGGATTCAGTTTTGCTTTCCATGATTATTTTAATTCAATAAGAAATCACGGAATTACAAATAAAAATACCACACAACCAAAAAAAAACAACCTCTCAACGTAAAAAAGGGACTTCTGGCTGCCGCAGTTTTTTTTTATAACATTGACAGCAAACAATGAAATAGTCCGTCCCGTTCTAACATTGGATTATTCTGTATATTTGTTTCACCTCCCTGAAGTTAGCGTATTCACAGATGTGATATTCGGTCAGATAGTTATTCCTAAATAAAAATATAACGATTGAAAAACTGACAACCACTTATCAGACGAATAAAGAGTCTAATAACTTTATTCTTTAGGTAGCTATTGGTACTTTTATCTGAGGATTGAAAAATCGGCCCTTAGAGAACGAAAAGTTTAAAAAATTGTCTGTTATTAGGACATTTTCCAAGGTTACTCATTGACAGTTAGAGCTAAGCAGTCAAAAACTACACAAATAGTCATGCAAATGAGCAGCGTACTTAACAATATCATATTCATTACATTTGGCTCTGGGGGCACATTTTCAATACTTAACCTGCTATACCCTTTAACTTTTACAGTGAATATAAAGAAATGGTGGACATTAAAATGCATAGAACCCGTAAAATCGAAATGATATACCTGTAGATAGTGGAAGGGGTGTATTGCATGTTGCTTATTTTCGCTACTGAATAAAATATGAAGACCCAACAAGTGTTCCATGCCACTCTTGTGGGTGGAGCGCCCCCTCCTTCAACTGACGACAGCCTAGTGACCCTGCAGTTAAGTAGGAGGGGGAGGGTGGGTTGCTGTAGTTGGTGGCGTTCTTGGAAATGTTTTGCTACTTTATACGGAATAAACAGTGTTTGTATTCATGAGTTGGGTCCATCTGCCAATTGCAGACGTCTTGCTGTACAGTTTCACTTCAGGATCGGCAAAAGAGACATTTTGTACTTAATAAACTAGATTACACGTGTCCGAGTCCAGGTTTTATTCAGCGTTTTGAATGCAATTTTGTATACGGAGACCGATTTCTATCCTGTAGGCCCTGATATTAAACTTTTAAATAGAGTTTTAGGCTGTTTGCCCACCACCACGTCAATGACAGCGAGATGACGGCGCTGACGCAGCTATACATTCAAATACAAAAGCCACCGCGGCGTATCCACTGCACGTCATCACTGGGAAGTCAGGATCGGCACCTTATTTGCGTAAAACACTATTAATCGAATTCGGATTAATTTTGAGCGATGTTGCTAATATATTCCATCATATTATGTTCGTAAAATGGTCTGCTCAACAACTTAAATAACGGAATGAATTGAACTGTCAAGATAAAAGCCATTCCTACTTTTAACGCGTTATTACGTAATTACCTCTCGGTTCGAAGCCTTTGACGTCCTGTCGACGGTGGCGGGGCGACAATCGCTGTAACTCGTCAAATCAATACAAAGGCAATCCATTCGCTTACGGTTTATTGGCACTGTGCCAAGGAATATTTAATCATACACGCGTTATTTGCATTTATGATGAGTTGGCAACTTTTACGGCGTCATTGTTTGAATTATTGATGTGTGTTGCCGGACGTTAAGAATAGCACCATTCCATTTTTCCCTGTGGGTGTCGTAGAGGGCGACTAAGGGACTTACTAGGGAATGGGCAGCAGCGTTCTCTACGCATTTTACCAACATACTGCGATCGCCAACCCGCCTGCCAAGTATGGTGATTATAGCAAACCTTCCAATGGGAGGCCTATGTCTAGCAGTGGACGCCTTTTGGTGGAAGTTATGAGGTATTCTCTTTGCGAAAAGGATCAATGAGCGGTTCGTTCCTTCCAAACCATCAATTTTGTCACGAAAATGCCGAAACCATTTTCGGTTTTACAATGGTTGAATTACAGTTTCCTGTATAAAAATATTGGCTTTTAAAAACGATTCATGGTATCAATGAAATTGATATCGTACGTACTTAATTTCAGACTAAAATAATAAAAGGGATTGTATAGTAAGGTCAATGTGATTGTTAACCAACGTAAAACTATTTTCTTCCGAGAAATGTTCATAGATATATTCACCAGTGGAACGGGAAGCTGCACTTCTACCTACACAAACCACGAAGTGCTCTCTGCCATTTGGAGGGGGCTCCAGAATCAGGGTTGGACGCTAACTAAGGCCACTTCACTTATAAAAGTTACGGTCTTAGAACCAACCGAACAACAAAGTTAAGTTATAACTTTTTTAGATAGATTTTAAAAAGTAACACTATTACATTACGTACTGAATAAAATCTACGTGAATTTCACAGACAACATAAACCGGCAAAATGAAATAAACCCGGCTGTCACAGTTAATGAACGGGTTTGGTGACAATTTAGATTTGGTAGAATTATAGAGAAACGAAAGACGTTCTTTCTCGGTATTGGTCTTTCCTGCTTCTTTTAGGTTTTAGCATTGACACTTTAATCTAAAGGGAAGCCACTTAATTTCCTTACATAAAAAGTTAAAATACATAGTGTGAAAGCTGGGTTATAAATACATTTTAATACATTTGGCAGTAATCGTAACAAGTTAAATGTACTTTTGTTACAAAGAGTACATTAAAAAGAACCTTTTTTAACTTCTGTCTAATGAAAGAACCTTTTTACTTCTGTCTAATGCTAATTTAAATGGAGTGGTATAAGATGAAATGCTAGGTACGCCTATATGCGCATGTATTATGTTTAAGAGATGCCAAAGCTCAGAAATTTTCTTCATGCTTGCGATCAACGCTACCATATTGCTTTTGCGAAAATGCTTTTGAGTCTCAGTCCAGGTACCTAATTGGTATCAGATCTCATATCTTGGTCGTGTTTGTCTGGCTGAAGGTTGAGATTATGCTCATGATAATCCAACAGTGACGGAAATCATCTTGAGGAAACCGGCATGTCCTAGAACCTTAAATTCGAAGATATCTGATATCTACCACTCCTTACCGACATGACCGCTGTGTCCCACCTGGACGCGTAGCATGACCGCCATAGAAACGGAATTTGTCGACGGAAGAGAAGACAAAATGATAGATTGTATCGTAGACAAATTGTGTAAACTGAAAAGAAGAGATGTTTCTATTCTTCAGTCGACGAGAGTACGATGTCAAGTATGATGACTATTTCTCTGATGAGATAGAAATATTTTTACAGAATTAAAATACATAGGAACTTTTTTTGTACTTGGTAGAATAGATATAGAATTGGTCATGCTACGCCGGCAGCAATACATTATATACTGATTATGCAAGATAATCTAAAGAACCTCAGAACAAACTACAACAATCCAGAAATCTGGATAGCACGAAAGAAAGATTAACAGCGATCCATATTCTTTAATTTGTAAATAGTTTTCGAACTATATCATACAATCCACGATTCAATTACAAGTTATTGCTATTTATTTTATCGAGTGAATATAAAAATAGTGCATTGCATTCGTTGTTTGTTTGTACCATGAGGGGACTTTAATTGCCTGGCAACATAGTGTAATTGAACTCTGAAGCTCTACCATGAGTTTACACCGTTAAAACTCGCTAGCGTCTCCGTTAATGATTTATATGGATTATTGTGTACCCTTGCGGTCATAGAAAGATTATAATTGGTATCATGAGCACTATAGATTTCGATAGCTAAGAAACCGAAAGTAATCTATTCGATAATCACTTACACACGTCACATTTTTCGGCTGCCGCCATACATAACGGCACCAATTTGACAGAAGCTATCGATAAATATAAATATTAAGATAAATTTACTAACCACTTAATACCATAAGTACCCCATTAACCGCCAACCTCACTATTTAGGCGAATTATTTCGTGATTTGTCATAACTTATTGAGCATAGCGATAGCATTTCATGTTGACCATATGGGTCTTTCTCTCTTCATATTTCTGAGAAAGAAAAAATCAAAACATAAGGAGTTAAGTTAGCGAGACGACACGGTCTATCGAAATACCGATCCGATCCATGTTAACTCGCTAGCGAGTAATTTTCGATAACAACTCATGGTAGACGTACTGAACTTATTGAAGTATGACTTGTACTTCCATAAGTTCAGCATTTAGTGAATTAATAATATATTGAGGGTACTGGCCTGCAGCTCGTAGTGTCTTGGTTTTGAACCCCACCCGGGGTAGTAGAGAAAATTATGTTTTCGGAAACTAGTGAATTATCTAAGAAAGATGTACCAAATTTGTTCATAATAATCCATTTACTTACTGAGTAAGTCCCGTTTATTTCGGTCTCTGAAAAAATATGAGTGTATAAAATATAAGCAAACATAAATATGCTTTCTTCTAACGAACTAAAGCAAACTTACATCTAAAAGAGATCCTCATGAGGAACATTAAATATAACAACATCTTTAAGGCAGCAGTGTCAACATTTCAGCTCTGTATAAAATATACTGAGTTGACCAATTGCGAGTGTAGAAGGTTAATGGCGATAAGCATAATCATAGCAGTTCCCACCGCTGGGACACAGGCCTCCTCTGTTTGAGAGGTAGTGGGCGGTAATCCACTACGCGGGCCCAGTGTGGATTGGTAGATGTCACATGTCTTCGAATTTTTAGTTCGAGAACATATCGGGTTTCCTTACGATTTTTTTCCTTCACCGTTTTGAGAGCAGTGAAGATGAAATAATTTGCACAAAATAAAACCTGCATGGGTTCGAATTTGCGACCTACAACTTATAAGTTGGGGTTGTTACTACTGGACTATCACTGCTCTTCCGCATAATCATAATCAGCCTATAATGTTCTCAGTTTAATCTGTGTATATGTATATAAATATATATGTATGTAAGTATATATTATAGTAAATATGTATGTGTGTATTATAAGTTTATAGTCTATTTATATTTCCCATCTTATTTATAATTTGATATAGGATGTATTTTAATAGTATTTTTCAATAACTGTTCCTCTCAATCAAAGCACCTGCCATGTAATCTCTTCACCACCCTTGGTTGACTGGTAGAGAATGCCTAAGGCATTAAGTCCGCCTTTGTACCTTTTTTGTGTGCGAGAAGTTTAAATAAATAAATAATAAATAAATAAATGTTCCCACTGCTGCCACAGGCTTCCATGCTTTGAGAGGGAATGGGCAAAAATCCATCACGCGGGTCTACTGTGAGTTGGTGGAATGGCGATAAATAACAAAACTTAAGCAGATCTGGCAGTATTCTCTTCCTACGTTTGCAGTTAAATAAAATTACACTATGTTCCGATATGAATACTGCTATTCGGCTGCATCCGGTTAGACTAGAGGTTGACTTCAACATAGTTGGGAAAAGGATAGGCAGATGGTGAGGATTACTTTATTTTCCTTATAAGAGCTTCGTTGTCAATGTTTACAGGCAAGTCGTCACTGCTGGCGGTGCTGGGTCGGCGTGAGGTGACCATCCCCGCGCACATTGACATCTTTCACCTGACGCGAGAGATGCCAGCCTCCGATAAGACTGCACTCGAGTGCGTCATGGAGGTGGACGAGGAGAGGATCCAGTTGGAGAAGCTCGCTGAGGAACTGGCTCAGTGCGAAGATGATGGTAAGACTACCTTTACAGATAGTATGCACATCCACAATAATCGTCTATTTTTGGCTAATTCACTTATTATTATTCTTTTTTTAGCTTAATCAATTTTAGCTAATTAATAACTAAAATATTACTTTGACGGTTAAATTATTATAAAATTAAGAAATCATCCATTATGACACCATCGAAACGTTTCATAATTAGTAGAGCCCTCTGGTTTTGTAACTAACATGTCCATTTATACCGGTCCACAGACGCCCAAGAGCAGCTAATGGACGTGTATGACCGTCTCGAAGATCTGAGCGCCGACACGGCGGAGGCACGAGCCGCCAACATCCTGCACGGTCTGGGCTTCACGCGCGACATGCAACAAAAGGCCACCAAGGACTTCTCTGGAGGTCAGCACCTTCCTTTTATACACAATTTGGAGACCACAGTACAACACTCAATAAAACATCGTATTTCTTATGATATTCCCGGCTTGTATACAAAAACTCAACCAAATCTATCCAATAGTTTAGTCACTACAGCTAGTCGCCTGATCGGCAAAACCATTACTTTTTCAGTTTCATTATACACTATGCATCTGTAAGTATTAATTTATTGTTTTATTATTTTTAACCTATACTATGGTTACTAAAGGTATCGTTGATTGATTTCACCTTGTATAGTAAAAGTAAAAACACTTAACAAATACAAATATTCAAAACTTACATTACCTATATCTTCAAAGGATTCCTCAAAGGGGATAAATATATCCAAAGATTCTTATAGTGGAAGATCCAGAGTAGCCCGCGTATTTAAAATTTACTTACACTTATTGCAATTGGCAGGTCATTGTATAGCTGTATGTTGAATGATTCGCGACCGTCATTAAAAAAATATAATAATGAAAGTCATCGATCCTAAGTTCATTTTATTCGATTTAATGACTTCACTTGAAATAGTCATTCAATGGAATTAATGAAATTGAATTTATTGCGCATCCCTGGAACTTCAACCTTAATGGTTCACAGAAGTTAGGTGTAGTAGCCCAGAACATAGACTCACAACTAGTGTTGCAAAGGACTCGAGTCCTAATTTTAAAGACTCGACTCAGTTATGCAAGACTCGGTGTGCTCAAAAGGCTCGGAGTCTAGAGTCAAGCCGAGCCCGAGTCATTCTCGAGTCTAAATATAAAGCGTGTAAAAAGGGACTCGAGTTTTAAAAAGGACTCGAGTCTTGTCGCTCATCATTCGAAAAATCTCGAATAACTCGTCAGATTTTTTTGTACGCAAAGTTACATCATAAGGGGCCGATCAAGTATTACGTAAGCAGATTTATCACAATTATTTACTCCCCCATCCCCCTTGTCAGCAAAAGTAAGCATGGGGGAGGGATGCTTACGTAAACATTGGTATATGCATTTTCCTTTTAATGTACCTATTCTGTTTTTTTTTTATTGATTCATGGAGCTGTCCATGTTATGATTCCAGAAATAAGAAAATAGATTTAAGATAGAGGACTTTAACGCACATAATATTCATTTAAAATACATCAAATCATCAATTGTACCGTAACGGAACAATATATTGACGGAAGAAATTTGGAAAAGTGGATAGCGCGGTAATTCCGGTACTCGGTTCTAAGCCAGTACCTAAACGTATAAATTATTTGTGGGAATCCCCAAAAATGCGTTTCGGTTACAAACATAGACAATGTGTAGGTTGCTATATGTGTAAAAACCTAAATGACTATTGCTTACGTAATCACCATCTAGACCCCCCCTATCCCCCATGTCATCAAAAATAAGCAAAGCAAAGACCCCCCCCCCCCCCCGTCCCCCTATAGTGCTTACGTAATACTTGAACGGCCCCTAACCACTAATTTGAATTTATTGCCTTCTTTCGAGTCTTTTCGAATGATGAGGTACAAGTTTCATCTTCATGCTCCGAGTTTTTCTTTGAGACTGGGGTTCATTTTAAGACTCGAGTCCTTTTTAAGACTCGAGCCCTTTTTAAGACTCGAGTCCTTTTTATGACTTGAGTACTTTTTAAGACTCGAGTGCTTATCTGTAGACTCCGAGCCTTTTGAACACTGAGTCTTGCATAATTCCGTCGAGTCATTAAAATTAGGACTCGAAGACTCGAGTCCTTTGCAACTCTACTCACAACTATGTTCAAAATCTTTCTCTATTACAGAATAACCAACACAATCTAGGTGTACTCCACGGAGCAAATACAAAGAGAAGATGTTGTAATTAGATTTTCCAAAGAAACAACGCGTGACATTTTGCGGGGTGCGGGGTGTTAGATCCCGCCCACTTCTTTATTTTCCATCTACCGGTTAATGGCAAAACTAGGTGCTCGTACCGTCAATTTTGCTTTTGTAGTTATTTATCTATCTCATACTAGATGTCACTACGTGCAGGAAGCAACAGGGTCGTACTCAGAATTTGCGTACCAGGGAGTACTTTGTTTTTTACTCATCTTAATACGTATTTTTTTTACGAAAAACAATAATTTTAGAATAAAAATATTTTTGATGCATGACGAAAGAAGATAATCAGGGTGTCTCTTATTTTTAAATGACAAGCATTAAACATAAACATTTATTTTTCAAAACATCTATATTTCACACACAAATAAAAAAAAAAACACATTTTATATACAACTAATTGACATCAACAATAAAACAAAAAAAGCAAAAAGAACACACGAGTCTAATGTTTTTAACCGCTATATAGCGGTTAAAAACATTAGACCGGGAAGCACTGTCCGCTGCTCACAGTGCAATATGTAAACATATCCAGTGGCAAAGCAGTGGAGAGACCCACCTATTCGAGAACACGCTTATTATAATGTTGCTACTGAACCTAACACGACCGTATCATCGCATACTGCCAAAGTCTTAAAATTTCAACCAGACGCAAAATGTTCACTTCTCAGAATGTCAACTTCTTAGAATATCCAATCCGCATGATGTCAATTTCTCAAAATGTCGATTTCTCACAATGACAAACTCGTATGAAATAAAAATCACTTTTCACTTTCCATTTATGAGACAGTCGCGGCACATTTGGTAAAATAATTAGAATCCGATTACGACCCTGTTTTTTTATATTTATGTTTGTTGTTCATGGTTGACGATAGATGGCGGCCTGTTGACATAATGATATAAAAACCACGATAAAAACTACAAAAACAATATTTAGGCGATTGAAAGGTTTTTGGTAATTAATTTTGAATAAATTTCAGTACATGTAATTATTAAAATATATTAATACTGAGCTTTACGTGCCTAAATAATTTTAGTACCCATGTCACAAAGTGTCGCCATCTAATGTCGGGTAGAATTATATTTGGAAACACCGAAGTTATGACATTTTTCTAGAAGAATGTTTATAAATTGAAAAAAAAAAGAAATGTGATACCATTCATAGCATCAGAACGTCTATCCGAGTAGTTTTTACAAGATAGAACACAACACTTCATTCTTATTTTTGACTAGCCCGAATATACTGAACTTTTACTTAGTTGTACACAGGACGAAAGCCAACAATACACTGACTAAGGCCACGCCTACTTGATGACGTCAGGACTAAGTTGAAAATCACAGTGCACAGTTGTTTAGGCCGACTCCTCTTTGTATTTGCTCCGTGGTGTACTCATTCCTACCTGCCCACCTTACACAAGCTCTGTCATGTAAATGTTGTTATACAATCTCAGTTGAATAGATAAATTGTCTAAACAGGCGACGAGTTTTATTGCCAACAGTTATCGTTAGATCTCGTGTGCATTGTCCCGGAACGTGTTATCTTGGCATCTTGCGATGCGAAATTTATGTGCACCACAATAATTTGTATGGGTGAGAGTCATCATCATCATATTTTTTACCGAAAGTCGTCCACTATTGAACCATTGCCGTCAGGCCATCAGGCTTCCCTCGAGCACCGCCACTCAGACCGATTCTGTGCTTCTCGCATCCTGCGGATTCCTGCGGCCTTCCAACGCTACGTCTTCCAGTACGCGGTTGCTACTCCAGAACTTTTGGCAATTCTTCGGTCTATGTCGATTACCTTGGTTCTCCTACGGATCTTTTCATTTCCGATGAGCGCGTAGGGAAACTCAAAGCATAGCCCTCTCCATTGCCCTTTGAGTGACTTTCAGCCTTCTAATGAGGCCCATTGTGAGCGAATACATTTCTGTGCCATAAGTTATCACTGGCAACACGCACTGGTCAAAGACTTTCGTTTTGAGACTGCGGTATGTAGGACGAGAAGATATTACGTAGCTTTCCCGAACACTGCCCAGCCGAGTCGGATCCGACGATTGACCTCTTTCTTGAAGTTGGACCTACCTAACTGGACAGTTTGTCCTAGGTTCACAACTTCGAGTGTAGTCTCCGAACTTCATGAGAGTGGAGTGACATGGGAATTAGACATCACCTTCGTTTTGTTCATGTTCATTTTAAGACCCACTCTTTTGGAAGCTCTGTAGGATAATTTCCGACCTCCATGCGGGCGACGCCACTGGCACAAGCAGCTATTAATTACATAAACCCCCATCTCAATTCAACGGTGTGTGTACCTGAAAGCCCTCAAGCAATCTACCTAGTCTTTTCCCAAATATATCTGGGTCGGTTTCCAGTCTAACCTGATTCATCTGAATACCATACTATACACGACGTATTGAAAGCCTTATTCAGATCCAACGCCAATCTATCAAAAATCCCGAGCTACTAAATGAATCGTAGGCGTTATTAGACAACTTTCAAACCAGCATTGCTCCCGCAGGTTGGCGCATGCGTATCGCGTTGGCCCGCGCGCTGTACGTGAAGCCTCACCTGCTGCTACTAGACGAGCCGACCAACCATCTGGATCTGGATGCCTGCGTGTGGCTCGAAGAAGAACTTAAACAGTACGTATACTAGACTAGGTGTTGATAGATGCATAGATAAACCATTCATTTAGTGCACACAAAAAGAAATAGACCACGGCACTAAAAACCACACTTAAATGATAACAAATTAAATGAATATGTAGAAAATAGAAGGTGCAGTTAGCAATGGTGAGACATTGGTAACTGCCTCGACTTACGAGTTGTAGTGTCTAAATATTACAAAGAGACCACGCTTACCAAATGTTGTTCTAGTTTTTTGTAAGAGCACAGCAAAGTCAAAGCATTTATTTCAATTAGGCACATAAAAGGCAATTTAGAACGTCAATTTTAAATTCAAATAGAATTGATTCTTGTTGCCCCTCCAAAAAGGTAGTTGTATGGAGAAGTATAGGCAAGAGACTCTATCATTTCTCTTTTAAAATGTTTTACAATATTCGCAATTAAGGAGAAACTTAGTGCTTCCTCACACTTTAACCGCTATTTTTAAATCCCAAAAATGTAATCTGTTTGAATTATGTCAAGCTTTTTGCAAATGCAATAAACACAACCTTACTATCAGTGCATCCTGACACACCTTAATTTATTTCCAGCTACAAACGCATCCTCGTCCTGATATCTCACTCGCAGGACTTCTTGAACGGCGTGTGTACCAACATCGTCCACATGAGCAAGCGCCGGCTCAAGTACTACACGGGCAACTACGAGGCCTTCGTCAGGACTCGCATGGAACTGCTTGAAAACCAGATGAAGCAGTACAACTGGGAACAAGACCAGATCGCTCACATGAAGGTCTGTAACCACGCATTTTAAGGGCTTGTCAAAAGGCTCATGTTTACCTATTGTAACGTGCCACATTCTCTGTTGAAAGGATATAGCCCATCTTTCACACGCTCACGGTAATGATGACGGAAACATTTGGAAGATTTATGTTCTGTCTGACTAAATTTCTGCTTTAACCGCGCATTAGGAAGAGGCTTATGCTAAGCAACGGTCGTTTATTTCCTGCTTAGTAGGATGTGCCAGGGTAGCCGCGACATTAGAATTTTCTAACGGTTTTTTTTCTAACGATTGTCAGACTGTATATTGATCAAAATCTGGTTTGAGTCGTCCGTGACAAATGACTATTTCATGGAGTACTCATTTGTAGTAGCGAATTGCGAAAAAATTAGAGAAAATTGCTCTGGCTACCCTACACACCCTCCTTAAAAGACGTAACATATGCTGACCAAAATTAAAGCGGCAATATTGATGCTGTCACGGCTGCTAGCAGCTAGATTATTTTATTTATTTATTTATTTAAAACACACATACAACTATCATCACAGGCTTACCCAATTACAATAGTGTAGTTATTGTTATAATAATAGCATAATAAGCTGCAAATAACTGTATTCTACATAATGAACGTAATGTTTTCAGAACTACATAGCGCGGTTTGGTCACGGTTCCGCTAAGCTGGCCCGACAAGCCCAGTCTAAGGAGAAGACGCTAGCTAAGATGGTGGCCCAAGGACTCACCGAGAAGGTCACAGATGACAAGATCCTTAACTTCTACTTCCCGTCTTGCGGCAAGGTGCCGCCTCCTGTTATCATGGTGCAGGTCAGTATCTTCATAGGGAAAGATCTGTAATGATATTATTTGTTTGTGTAGGTTTGTAAGTAGGGGGGAACAACCCGTCGGATTTGAAAATTTCGTTTTGCATTTTGCTCAATTCTTGTGGAAAATAATGCTATTTAAGAGGTTAGAGGTGTTTTTTTTTTCATAGTATAGGGTATATTTTTGTTTATTTTCGTAATTTTTTTATTGCAAAAATTTTACAAATGTGTCAGATATAATATATTTCCCAGACCGCTGTTAAAGAAAGGGCTTCCGCGGTGACCACTACAACTTTTCTACCGATCATCTGAAATCAAAAAACCATATTAATTACGTTTTTGTATTGTATTATCTAGTCGTTAATCGAAGGATTTAAAAAATTATAAATTTTTGAAAAAATGGTTCGCGATCGAAAGTGATAATTCTAGATTTTGGTGGAAAAATCGCTTCATTTCCTTTGATATAAAAAAGTACGCATCGAAAAAAAAAATCCGGAGAAAATCCCTGAACACAGTAGCGGAGCAGACTCTGCGCTACTGTATTCAGGGTGAAACTATCGTGGACATGCATTTTTTTCATTACCAACATAATTATGAACATAACTAGCTTCTGCCCGCGACTTCGTCCGCGTCAAATATTTGCTCCCCTGACCCTTCCCGTCGCATCGCAGCCTGCCAGTTTTCATCCATTTTTTGTTGCTGCTCCGCTCCTTTTTATTGTAGCGTGTTGTTATATAGCCTATAGCCTTCCTCAATAAATAGGCCACCCGACTCAAAAAGATTTTTTCAATTCGAACCAGTCGTTCCTGAGATCAGCGCGCTCCCCGTATTAGGGAAGTGGGGGGTTAGGAAGAGACAAAAAGTAGCCTATGTCACTAGCCATCCCTTCAAGTATCTCCACTTAAAAAATCACGTCAATTCGTCGCTCCGTTTTGCCGTGAAAGACGGACAAACAGACACACACACTTTCCCATTTATAATATTAGTATGGATTATGCCTTAAGAGGAGATGCTTTTTCACTGGTGTTAGAACAAAAATAAACCTGGTATTAATATGTAAAGACTAATTCTTAGCATTTATTCATTTTCGCTAGCACAAAACAGAAATAGTCGGCAACTACATGTCATGACGTGACTGCTATTGTATAAAATGAAGTGTTTCCAATCCAACTTATCGACAGCTGTGCTGCTGGGGAGTTTGTTGCGCCACTTCTTCTTCCCAGTTAAAGGACTAGGAAGTGTTGAAGAGCGGGTGTTTTTGTAATTTTGACGTTCAAAGTGCTGACTAAATTAAACAAATGGATTTTGAATTGTCAAAGGAGTCGGTCAGTTAGAAAGATGCTAGTTAGTAGCACATTTCAAAGCGACGACAGACTGATAAACATCATAGCCGAGTCCGAAGAAACAGACTTACTGTCTAATTCGGGGCTCACTGGCAGTTAATACTAATGTTACCAGGTTGTAGGTAATATTTTAAGCCACTTATGACATTTTAACTGTGTTAAACATGTGTTCCTGATACTAACTACTTTCTATTCCTATCTCTGCTGTTTCCAGAACGTATCATTCAGATATACGGACACGAGCCCGTGGATTTACAAGAACTTGGAGTTCGGTATCGACCTGGACACGCGGCTGGCGCTGGTGGGACCCAACGGAGCCGGCAAGTCCACACTCCTCAAGCTACTGTACGGAGATGTGAGTAGACAGGGTTTTCGAGCCAAATACTCAGAATTATTAGTTTTCTAACATATGTGATTGCCATCTCGACATCGCTTAAAGTTTTTGAGAAATTGAGTAAAATGTAATCGCTCCCATACAAAAAAAAAAGAAATATTTTTTTTACAGAAAAGTATTTGAAGTAGGACAATAATATTTTTTTGCCTTATCTGTTATCATTGTATCAACAATAAAAAAAAATATCAGCGGTCTACTATCAATGTCCACTTTTTTTTAATTCGGGACCAGTGTGCGGCGTGAGCATTCTTGGCACCCATCTTGCACTGACTTTTGTCATGCCAAGATGATCGTGTAGAATTTTGAAAATTGTCGTATCCGATACTCCAACCATTTCTGCAAGCTGTTTCTTCTTTAGTCTGGCATCTTCCAATATTATTTTTTCGACTTTTTTAATGATTTCCGGAGTAGTCACCTCCATCGACCGTTCGAGCCGTGGGTCGTCTTCAAGTGAGGTCCTGCCTTGTTTAAAGAGAATGTGCCACTTGTAAACCATGGTTTTACCCGGGCAAGAGTCCCCGTAAACGGATTCCATCTCTTCCAGTATAATTTGAACTGACTTTCCTTGCTTGGTAAGGAACTTTATTACGGCACGGTACTCGTTTTTTTCCATAATTCACACTTTCTTCCCGATTGAGTTGTTTGCTTGACGATAGTTCAAAGACGAATCCAATTAAGATAAAACCTGGTATTTATACTAATATTGAGTGGCTGAAGTTGTGGCCATCCCGATAATGATCTATTGTTATCCCCTCCCCCCATTCCGCGAACTTAAAAACGCACCCTCGTATGTGTTTGAAGTCAATAAAATGTTATCTAACCCTACCCTATTCGTTCGCAGCTCGTCCCATCCACTGGTATGATCCGCAAGAACTCTCACTTGCGCATCGGGCGCTACCACCAGCACTTGCACGAGCTACTGGATCTGGACTTCTCTCCGCTCGACTACATGATGAAGGAGTTCCCAGATGTGCGGGAGCGCGAGGAGATGCGCAAGATCATCGGACGTTACGGACTCACCGGCCGCCAGCAGGTCAGTGTAGAGGAGATGTCATACTTGCATGGACTCCACACAGCTTTTGCGCTGACTTCAGTCAATGAATACAGCTGTCTAAATTCCTTGCAAATAAGACCGTAATCTATAAACATTTCATTTTCCTTCTACATGTTGTATGATGCGGACCGAGCGACGCGCGCCGGACGGTGTAAATTCAACATTATTCTGTGTAAACCATTCCAATTATGAATAGAAATGTCCAAAGTAACATCAGTTGTCACAATAGGCAGTCTTATTGCTAAACCTTAACATAACTATAGACTACAATTTTACATACTTATAAATAAAATGCCGACATTTAAAAATAGAATTATATTATTTCACTTTTTCTGTAACAATATCATATTATAAATTATTTATCTTATTTTTTTGTTACCAATACGATACAAGACAAATCCAAGTTTATTGTTTTCTAATATATTAATAAACTATATTTCTGAATCGTTTTATGATTCGGAAATATGTGTTATTCTAAACCTCTTACCGCAAAATTTACAAAAACAGTCGCCGGCTTGAGGTCGTTAAATCAAAATCAAATCATTAAAATAAAAAAGCAATTCATTCATTTCATGAAAATTGAATCTATTTTCCTTATGGTGTATTAAAACTTTAAACTGTATGAAATTAACAACTGTGTAACACGTGTATGAAATCACATAAAACAGCGAAATCCGATAAATTTCGTACACGGCCTGTTAAGGCTCCTAAAGAACATATAACTTGCTGATGGGGTATCCTATCAGGATTACGACTTGCAAGTAAACCACCTATTAACCTTTTAATGTCTTAAGTTACACAGTTCAACATAAGCAATTGTCTTTCTATTTTGTCTAAGGGGCCATCCATAAATTACGTCACACGAATTTTATGATTTTTCCCCCCTCCCCCGTCCTTGTCACAGCTGGTCACATTTATTAGACCCCCGTCCTCCCTAGTGTGACGTCACATATTTTATAATTTTACATGTAAAAAATATTATTGAATTAAAACAGCCGTCCCGAAATTAGTTTTATTTCAATTTAAATGATTTTTTTATTCAAATTAACATCAAATCGAACATTGCAAGAAATGTGAACCTTATATCTCTACAGATAGAGTTGCAAATGTTTTTAAGTTTTTAGTTAATAGTTCAAAGTTCGTGTTTTACTTCATACTTAGATTAAAATAGATTTTGAAATGTGACGTCACGAAATTTAGGACTCCTCCCACCCCCTTGTCACACAATGTCACACTTCGTCAACCCCCTCCCTCCCCCTTAACGTGTGACGTAATTTATGGATGGCCCCTAATTACGGCATTCGATGAGTTAACTGACGGTAGAACCCGGCCTGCAGGTTTGTCCGATGCGCCAGCTGTCGGACGGACAGCGTTGCCGCGTGGTGTTCGCGTGGCTCGCGTGGCAGACGCCTCACCTTCTACTGCTTGATGAGCCCACCAACCATCTGGACATGGAGACCATCGACGCGCTGGGTGACGCCATCAACGAGTACGACGGCGGCATGGTGCTCGTCAGCCACGACTTCAGGCTCATCAACCAGGTACGGTAGCGAACAACTGCCATGTAAGGTTGAACTTTTAATCCTATTCAGTAACTTGACAGTTCAACGAAAAATAATGATACCATATTACAAAAAAATAGTGCTGAGGAAGTGAACGATTTCGCGTAAAGAATGAATGATAAAATGGTTTAAATTAAATAAAACTTAAAAAAATCTTTTTAGGGTGTGAAATATAAGAATAATTGATAATTATAAATAACAGTTATTTCCTTTTTTATTTTCTTCTGATAGAAACAAAACTAAATATAAAAATCATGTCATTTTACTTTTTTTTACTATGGTCATTTTATTTCCTCTGGCAGCCATAGACTATAATATACAGGGTGATTGGAAGATGGGTGCAAAGCTTTAAGGCGAAGATAGTCCAGACAATTTAGAACCATTTAAGCCATGGTTGTCTTAGACGAAGTCTTACCAAATATTTTTAACCAAATTTTTAAGTTTTTTTTTCGGAAATTCTCAAAATTTAATGTAAACTGCATAATTATGGCCAAATTGAATGATAAATGAATTTATTTTTTATTTATTTAATTAAAGTAATGTGTAAGCAATCAAGCAAAACATGTTTTAGGCTTCTGTGTCATAAGACATTTTTTTTACAGACATTTAAAGATCAGAAAAAATAAAAAAATTGTACAATACGTCTTTTAAACCTTATTAAAAAAAAAGGAGTGTGCTTTTTTTGTTCAAACCTTTTTGAAGACATGCTTGATAATCGCTCTTTCTTTTGAGGTATCATTTATGCGGATATCTTACAAATTATTGAAATTAGGGCCTACAAACCAATTTGAGGGAGATTTTTTTTTTATTTTAGGCAGACTAATTAAAACAACATTTGAATTAAAATTATTTATTTTTCATGTTCAAAATGACGGCCGTGATTCCTAATACAAGCACGGCCCCGTCTTCTAACTTCTGTAGTCGTTATTTTCAACATCATCTCCTGCTTCATTGTCTCAAACGCTGAATTTATTCTTTGTATCAATTCTTCTCTAGTGTTTATTTCTATGTTGTTATACACCAGTTCCTTGGCCCGGCCCCACACGAAAAAGTCCAACGGGGTCAGATCTGGGGAGCGAGCGGGCCAAGGGATGGGTCCATCCCTGCCGATCCAGCTATCAGGAAAGCAATTGTTGAGGTGTTCCCTTACATTTAAAGTCCAATGCGCTGGACAGCCGTCTTGCTGAAAGATGACTGTTCGGTCTCTTTCGAAGATCGGGTCACCTGATTCCTCTACCAGCAGTGGTAAATCAATTTGCAGAAATTGCAAATAATTTTCGCCATTCAATGGATCAGGCAAAAAGTGGGGCCCAATCAATGTTCTGCCAATTATTCCAGCCCATACATTCACAGAGAATTTCATCTGAAATTACACCTGCTTCTTAAAATGTGGATTGTTGTCTGCGTCGGCCCATTCATGGATGTTGTGAAAGTTTGTAATACCTTCCCTTGAAAATTTACTTTCATCCGTCCACAAGATTGATTTCAGAAACCACGCATCTTCGATGTCTCTGTTGAGGAGGAAACGGCAGAACTGAATTCTTCTTTGAGGATCTTGCTCTACTAGACCTTGCACACTCCTGCCATGGAACGGATACTTATCATTTTGGTGCATTGTATGCCACACCTTCTATTGAGAAATGTTTTAATTTCGAGCTACTGCTCTAGTACTGGTAGTAGGATCCGCTTGAAATGCTGCTAAAATGTCTTCGTCGACGGCAGTTTCGTGTCTGCCCGGGTTGACTCCAGGTTCCACGCGGTGAAACCCATTTTGGGCAAGACGACGAAACGTGTTGTAAAACACTCGGACATTCGGTATCCTGCGATTCGGATAGCGCTCTTGATACATCCGTCGCGCCAAAGATCCATTGCCGTCTGCTCTACCGTACATAAATACGATATCCGCATATTCTTGATTGGAAAAAGTAGCCATAGTCACTTAACAATTAAGAAAAACGGCGTAGGAGCGCACTAAATGTCAACTCAACACAATTAAGTCAAAAATCAACACGTGCAGGAGCGCGAGGCTACAATTGGACACGGTTGAAACAAAAAAGTTCAAAACTAACGCAAACAACACGTGCAGGAACGCAAAGGGCTACAACTGAACACGGTAAATTGTGAATCAACACGACAACGTCCACTCACAAGGGCAGTAGTTTGACTAATAAGTAAAAGATGTAACGGCTTCATCACAGACCGACTGACCCTGACTAAAGAAAAACGACTTTGTTGCCTCAGTAACTAAGACCATTTTGCTGTAAAAACCAACTCTTATCGCTTTTTGCTATTCATTGGGCGTTCTACCTGGAAATGCCGTCGCACCGCGCTCGGTGGCCATTGTTTAGAGAATCCTCTCAATGGGTTCCCCTCAATTGGTTCCTGCATGTGCCAAAAATTCTTAGAATTGAACAATGTTATCATTTCGAGCACATAAAGTATTCTTTTAAGCAAAAATTTTGTGTTTTGTTAGACTGCCTAAAATTTCTCTAAGGTTTGAACAAAAAAAGCACCCTCCGTTTTTTTTTAAATAAGTTTTAAAAGACGTATTGTACAAATTTTTTATTTTTTCTGATCTTTAAATATCTGTAAAAAAAAAATGTCTAATGACACAGAAGCCTAAAACATGTTTTGCTTGGTTGCTTACACATTACTTTAATTAAATAAATAAAAAATTAATTCATTTATCATTCAATTTGGCCACAATTATGCAGTTTACATTAAATTTTGAGAATTTCCGAGAAAAAACTTAAAAATTTGGTTAAAAAAATTTGGTAAGACTTGGTCTAAGACAACCATGGCTTAAATGGTTCTAAATTGTCTGGACTATCTTCACCTTAAAGCTTTGCACCCATCTTCCAATCACCCTGTATATTGATATAGTATACATCGTGTTTTAAGACAAATGATTAAATTTAAAATACAAAGTATGCATGTAAGTACATCATTTCAAGTTCATCCAATTTCATTCATTCTTGCACCACCTCACTATCTTTTTTTTGTCAAAACCTGGTATCTCTCCAACAGTCATGTTACTGAATAGGAATAAAGTCCAACCTTAGGTGCAGTCGCTCTACTCAGAAGTACGACGGCGGCTTCAGCTACGTTTTGAGGCAATGCTTTTTTACTGATCAACGCTGACCGATCGCCTACATCTGCAGAACGTCTCCTTAGTTACACAAAAACGTATATTAGTCTTGTTTGTTTGTTGAGAAAACTGATAAAACCGATATAAAGCTTTGTCAACCAAAATTTTAGAAATATACTATCAACGAGATACGTGTCTTTGTTACTAGAATCTCTTATTGTTACGTGTTTGTGTTACGAAGAGGACGACTTACACCCTTATATTGGCTGATTAGTGGTGGCCCAGTGGTATTGTCCCTAACTTACAAGTTGTAGGTCGTGGGATCAAACAGTGTAGGAAAACATCATGAGGAAACCAGCATGTCCTACATAAAAAAAATCGAAGACTTATGACATCTACCAACCCACACTAGGCCATTGTGGTAGATTACAGTCCACATCTTCTCGAAGAGCTCGAACAGAGGAGCCCTGTGTCCCGGCACTGAGAACAGTATAGGCTGATCATGATTTGCTGAACGAACTCCTTGCACCTGCAGTTTCACCTTTATATTTACTTACACAAACAATTTGTCGTCACAGGTCGCGGAGGAAATCTGGATTTGCGAGAACGGCACCGTCACGAAGTGGCAGGGCGGCATTCTGAAGTACAAGGACCACCTCAAGTCCAAGATCATGAAGGAGAACGCCGAGAACGCCACCAATGTTCGCAAATAGTCCAATACCTAGCTACTACTTAGTTTATGTTCGTCTGTAGCGCGATGCTCCCGCTCCACCTGCGACTGACAAGCTGGCTATTACAACCATTCGATACACTCCACGAGTCACAAGCACACTCTACAATGTATCATATTGTTACATCGTGCACGATAGCGCCACAGTCCGCCCGCTGTTGGCATCGCGAATGTTCGGCTTCTGATTAACATCTCCGCGTGAGTGTTCACACTTTCAAAGACATAATGTCCAATAATTTCTGAAACTTAGCTACGTTACGTACCACTTAGCGTAACTAATTTGATTTTACGAAATGACACTGAAGTTATTATATTGTCCGATAGTTAAGACGTTATTGTTAAAATGACTGTAAACAAACACGTACACTAGTTCGTGTAGCTGTAGTCTAAATTCCCGTTAGGTCATAGTTATAAGACATTGATGTTCCAATTTTGAATATTTAACGATACAATACAATCATTGTTCGATATTTAAATGAAATAGTAATGATAGACGTATATTGTTGATAATAAATGTATCTGTAATGTTTGTTATACACTGAGCGATATGGTCGCAGCAGTGTTCTACACAGGTTGGTAATAGCTGCAACGGGTAATGTAGCTATCCTTAGTGCTTCAAACCAAACGAGAGCAACCCGTACAGTGCGACTAACCGCCGCTTAGTGTACGCACTACGTAGTCACAGGTGTAGTAGAGAGGTCGCTCAGACCGGTCTGTGAACGACAATTATGATAGGATTGTGATTCCTTAAGCTGCCTATTGAAGCTTAATAATAGTGGTATTATAAATAATTTTGTGATATATTTCCCGGGTGATCGCAGCCCAGTTATGGAGCAAAGTAATCTTGCAAGCACTTTGAACGTAGCTTAGTATGAATTATATTTTTACATCAGCACTGTCGCCCGGTGAGTGTTCACAGTGGCGGGACACACATTTGGTACACACTCATTACAATTTTAATACGGATTATTTATATACAGCTCTACGGGATGTTAAAACATTGTATTCTTCTCTGTACTTCGATGGCACTATCCCGTGGGAATATCTGGAGAAAAGTATCCTATGTCCTATTTCAGGTCATCTTTTACCCATCTGCCAAATTTCATTCAAATCTGTTTAGCTGTTTTAGGGTGAAAGCGTAACAAAACAAACACAAAAAAAATCGAATATATAAAAAATCAACTTGGTACATGTGACTGTCCCATGGAGGCTTAGCTGTCTGTGCTGTTACAAAATATAATCAACTTGTGGAACGAATTAGAAATAACACCTTATATAATGTATGTTCAGGGTAATGGGTAGTCCTCGTTGTTGCATAATACTCCAAGTACCCAAGCTTATGGGAAAAAGTGTTACTGAACGTTACCATGGAGTGTGTGAGACACCATCACGACTGTTGTGTGGTGAGCGACCAAATGTGTGTCCTGGGCAGTGCTTCGGGTCGTGATAGATGTAATAGTGAATGTTTCGGCTTACATAGGTAGCAACACGGATGCCTTCCCAAACGATTTGACTACATTATTTATATCCAACTAATATAAAACATGCCTCGTCTATCGTTGACTCTCAGGCGTCAGACAAATATAAAGGCGTTAACAGTGATACCAGGGTTGTGATGATCGACTTACGACATCTCTTGCCCTCCGAAATGTATTCTTGAAGCAACTGCAGTGATAATCAAAATGTTCACTGAATTATGTCAAAGTATCTGTGTGATTTCGTTTTTAGAGATTGTTTTAGCCATAGGCTAATCAGCTGTGACAAATAGTTTAATGTTTTAAGATGAAATTCTTCAGCGAGTATGTTTATTTTGCTACACAAGGCTCGACAGTGAGCTGGTGCGCTTATCTGTGTATTTAATACATTTAATTTGGCTGTCTGTCTTAAGAACTGAACTTATTTTTACAACAGTGCCTTCAGTTCGTAACTAACCCGCGTAATAGTATTAACTTGTATTCAATGGGGGTATAATTGTAAAATTTCCATTTTGTAAACTGCTTGATCTGAGGCAAATTTATATAAATCAATAAAATTAAACACATGGATATGTTTGTTTCCTTATTTCATTCCTCGTTATTATCCCAAGAAGATGACTTGTATAGGTATTCACACCTATTCGACGGCATCCGAATCGGATATCGAAAATTGCTCATTTGAGTAACCTGATTTACCTAGTCCCCGACTGCAAATAGCTGCCGGAAGAATAGCGGTTCTTTCTTTACTTGTGTCCCTTAAGACAATCAACATGTTGAACCTAAGGCAGTTAGGCACAGCAGCACTGAAAAGATCTACCAGGACTGAAACCTGCCAGGGTCGCGAGATTGATCGAAAGAGACACCGTGACCCTGGCACATGGGCAACTGAAGTAACACGGGTGGATTTTAGTCAGTAAAATTCTGACACGCCCTCCCGCTCCGCCCAAGAGCGGGAGACGTCATTTGATGATTTCCCATCCACAAAAAAAAAAACCGACCCCTTTGGACTCGATTTTGACCCACTTCAAACGGTCAGATTTCATTTAAACTCTTTACACTTAGGGGCCATCCATAAATTACGTCACACTTTAAGGGGGAGGGAGGGGGTCGACGAAGTGTGACATTGGTACCGATTCCCTTGTTCACAAACTAAACTAAATTTAAGTTCAGTGCATCCTATTCTTTGTATTACATTAAGAAGAGGACAAAAGAAAATTTTTAGTTTAGTCCTGTCAAATTAATCAGCGCCTGTCACTACTCCATACAAGTTTAGACGTGATTAAAAACTTGCCTACTAAAATTACGTCAAATTACGTCAAGCGCTGATTAATTTGACAGGACTAAACTAACATTTATCTACTGTCCTTTTCTTAATGAAATAGAAAGAAAAAGATGTACTGAACTTAAATTTAGTTTAGTTTGTGAATAAGGGAATCGGCACCAATGTGTGACAAGGGGGTGGGAGGGGTCCTAAATTTCGTGACGTCACATTTCAAAATCAATTTTAATCTAAATGTTAAGTAAAACACATATTCGTATGATAGCTATTGCCCCAATGTCGAGGCATACTTGTTTAAGCGATCATGTGGCATTTGTGGTCTATGTTTTTTCATCATAAAGGCCACTAATCAGCTCAAGCAAATCCATAAGAAACAACAAGTTTTGCCCATCGTGAAGATTCGTCCTCAAAGAATTTCTGCTAGATTTGCAAGAGAAATTCTTTGTTTGGATGATGACGATGATGCTGTATGGTTCGATGAGAAAGATGTGGACACAACGAATATTCCTGACATTAACAACACAAACGAGAACGAATTGGCTGCTATGCCATGCATATGCCTACCTATATGGACTCAAGATGATTAAGTTTGATCTTTAATTAATATAATTAATCGTGTTTTGTTTTGTTAATTTCGTGCAGTGTTTGATTTGATGTTCATTTTATTAAAAAAAGCATTTAATTTCGGAATTGCTGTTTTAATTCAATAATTATTTCTAGATGTAAAATTATAAAATTCGTGACGTCACACTAGGGAGGGGGGCTCTCACAAATGTGACCAGCTGTGACAAGGACGGGGGAGGGGGTCAAAAATCATGAAATTCGTGTGACGTAATTTATGGATGCCCCCTTATCGAGGACCGATGACAATACAATCTTGACAGGGTTACCAGAACAAGAAAAAGGCAGTCAGGCAGAATGTCTGGAACTAAATCAAATCATATAAAGAATTCAGGATTCAGACAATTCAAAAAGGTTCATTCTTCAAACGACCATTTCAAACAGCATCCACATGGTCTTCATAATATTGTCATGATTGTATTCCTATATAATCCTGCAACGTTTTGAGACCACATCAGTCAAGTTTCTGCCATGCGTGTGAGTGGAATTAATATAAAATAACGTTATTATGGAGACGACGTAATTTTAGCTGTGAAGTAATGCTTTGAGCCGTGGGAATGTTGGAAGCTGGTTCTAGACAACGTGCTGTGGCAGTCTCTTTAGTTGGGCACTACGCAGTGTTAAAACTCGCCTTTGGATTCGTTACCGTTTCACTAGCAGCGTGGCAGAGCGACATTGAAGACGACCTCTCATCACCACATGCAGACAATCAATCGAAATAGACATTTTTATTTAATCTCATAAGATAATTTAGTTCAGCAGACTGGTAACCTATATTTTTTTATTACTAAGTATCTCCCTGTGTCTTACAGGGTCCAAAATGATCACATATAAGTTAGGGGAGATGTAGGAAATTAAATAAAAGCAAATCTATAAATCAACTATGTTATGGTTAATGATCAATAAAACCCTTCGATGAAACTGTGGCTAGAGGCGAGCCTTTAGTCGTGCACAATCACTTGGAAACTGGGATTGAAGAAAGGTACTCACTAGTCTTCGCCGTCGACGGCTTTTCGGTAGCACCAATCCAATACACAAAGTCCAGGGACGTCCCTAATTTGACACATAACACTGACACAGAATTGTTGAAAGTCTTCGTAGGTAGGTTTTGTTGATGGTTGATTTATATTTTATATTCGGCAGCGGGTCGCACGCGCCATCGCACGCGCCAACTTGGCTAGCTGAATTCTTGAGAGAGTGTGTTGTCAAAGGATTGATTGAATCCCGAAGGAAACGGATGAATGGAAGGATGGTTTGAGGAAGGTGTGTGATTGTGCATTAGTCGATTGTGCATTAGTCAACTTTAACAAACTACCTATTTATTGCTTCAATCGCAATACAAACTTACAATTGAGATCACCTATAATCACTTGGGCTTGCTATTTTAAGAACTATTATTATTGAAAAAAAAAACAGATTTGATCACCATTGTCAGCAAAGGGCTTGTGGCTAAGTAATAACAGCCGCACGGGTTGATAGTTCAGGTTAAGCTACGCTGGCCGTGGTTGGTCAGTGGATGGGTGACCATCTTTACATACCAAGACCCGTGCTCCGGAACGCAGGTTACACAGTTGGTCTCGGCTGTCTTTCGTAGATCTTAGACAGTCGTTACGGGTCGTCAGAAGCCCGAAAGTCTGACAACCAGTCTTACCAAAGGGTATCGTATTACCCTACCCAGTAACTGGGTTGTTGAGGTCAGATAGGCAGTCGCTTCATGTAAAATACTGGTACTCAGCTGCATCCGGTTAGACTGGAAGCCGATCTCAACAGAGTTGGGAAAAGGCTAGGCAGATGATGATGAGCATCGGTTGGCAATGGTGATCAGCCCGTGGTCAATGGTAGTCAACACATATTGTATTCATAATTTCGGGCTGAGACCAATCCAATGCAAATTCCATGAGCCCAAATCCCACAATAAGTAATAATAATAATAATTTTTATTTAACAAAAAAGGAGAAATACAATGCATGTTACGCTTAAATATAATATTACATTTATGCTCAAGTTTTGTGGTGTACGTTACCCTAGCAAGAAAGTATCTTCTAGAGTTATATGAGTAGAACGTATAATGTGTGCCTTATCTGCTGTAAATGTGCCCCCAAATAAAAAATGTGTGCCCCCTGTCGTTTTGGAAAAAAACGGAAAAAACGATTCTTGCTGGGGTAACGTTTTTCTAGCAGGAAAATTCTAAACGAATGATCGGAGAGAGAAAAATTGTACATGGCCAGAGAGCTTATATGTGTGCCAAAATGTGCCCCCAAAAATAAAATCTGTGCCCCTTCAAGTTTTCGAGATATTGCATTTCCTGCTGGAGTAATGTTTTGATGAATCGTATATCTCTAAAACCATTGCATGTGCCCCTGTAGAGTAAACATACACGAGTAGCTCTTAATGTGTGCCCCTTAGTGCCCCAATTAGATTCAAGAAAATATTTATAGTTTTCAAGTTATCGCGGCTTTATGAAAATCCGAAAAAACATCGCAGCGCCTAAATGAGACAAGGCACAAGTTCGTTGAAAACTGTATTCGGTCCTTCTTGACGCTAATAATAACCATACAAAGTTTCAAAACTGTTCATGCATGCGTTTTTGAATAATCTTGCTAAAAGTCAAAACGATGGTGTCATAACTTTGACGGCAAAATACAAGGAACCGGCTCAATCCCAGATGTGTAGGTGTAAACCAATATCTTGTGCCTTTAGTCAAAAATATATGGTGAAAATATTCAGCTTGGAATATTTCGCATTAAGTAAATACAAACAAAAAACCAAAATATGTAAACAACGGCTGGTTATCCGACCAAATTCCAATGACTACTAAAAAGCGACTGATTCATACATATCGATGACCTTCTTTATTGGACTTATTATACCTAAGCTGTTGTCCGTACAGTCGCGTTCAAAAGTTTTGGGGGCTAATTAAAAATATATATTAAATGCACCTTGTGACCATATTAAATGAAACAGCTTGTTGATGTGGAAATTATTATTTTTATTCCCTTAATATTAATTCTTAAAGTAATTATTGCATCAAATCACAGATTAAATTTCCTACCTATAAGTATTAGAAATTATTTGCACGTTGTGTAGTCATTATTATTTAAATCACAGATCAGTTTTTCAATGTCCGTGTCCACCGCGCGGCCAACTCTTCAAAGATGAAATTTTGCCAGGAATTAGTTGTAATTTGTTACAAGACACACCACTTTTCCTGAATTTGTTACAAAAAGAACTAAGACGCTACGACCAAAATAGTTGGCCGCTAGAACCGCCACTTGCCGTAGTGATCGCCCGTGATTACACAGAAACTAAATAATGCAGATAGGCGAATGATACATCAAAAGAAAGGTCTTAATTTGTTGTATTTGTTACAAATAAAAATCATCAAAACTTAAATATACAAAAAGTTATGCTATATTTAGTTTTCAGGTTAAGTGAAGGTACGTATCTCACCATAAAATCAAATTAATAGAGGCTAATGTGTATGGACAATTAGTTGCTAATTTGTTGCAGCAAATAAACAAGAAAAATACTAGAAAATAGGTTCAATATATTTTTTACAGTCGATTTTAGTTGGCCGCGCGGACGGTAATATGCCTAAAATACAATGGCGTTTATTGCGTTATTATTAGTAGGTTCAAACGTAGTTCTAGTACTAATCGAAATGTATCGTAGCCAAGTTTGGATAAATGTGGCGAATATAACTACAGGCTTTATATTTTAGGAGATATTCATTAAAATATAGTAGTATGAAACTGTATTAGAGTAGAGTGACCATAAATTTTCATAATAAAGTGAGACTGAATCGCCATCATCGGAATATTCGGTAGTCTTATGTAATTTTTTTAGGGTGAAACTCTTTAAGACATCCTATAGCATACTTTATAAAAGTCAAATTCACAAATCGCTAAAAATGTCTCTATTCAAAATCAGCATAACTACAGGCAAAAATCAAGTAATTTATGTCAACAATTTTTTTTTTTTTAAATAAACTGCCATAACATTTATAAATTAACTGAAACTAATGTAAGACACAGAATGTAGACACATTTTCTTACAGGTACTTATTTCAATTTTAGAATAATTTAAAAAATATAGTAATTTTATTTATAAATGACATAGTGATCTATTTTTGTGCCTGGTATAAAATCTATAGCACTAACTAAGGTTGAACTTTTAATCCTATTCACTAACTTGACAGTTCAATGCAAAATAATGATACCATTCTAAAACTAATAGTGTCGGGGTAGTGAACGATTTCGCATAAAGAATGAATGATAAAAATGTTTTAAATTAAATAAAACTTTAAAAAATCATTTTTAGGTGTGGATTATAAGAATAATTAATAATTTTTAATAAAAGTTATTTCCTTTTTTATTTTCTTCTGATAGAAACAAAACTAAATATAAAAATCATTTCATTTTGCTTATTTTTTTACTAAAGTCATTTTATTTCCTCTGACAGCCATAGACTACATATATATCGATATAGTACACATCTTGTTTTAAGACAAGTTATTAAATTTAAATTACAAAGTTTGCATGTAAGTACATTATTTCAAGTTCATTCAATTTCAATCATTCTTGCACCACCTCACTATCTTTTTTTTGTCAAAACCTGGTATCCCTCTAATTGTCAAGTTAGTGAATAGGATTAAAAGTCGAACCTTAAGAAAAAATCTTTAATGTTAATACTAATCGGTAGTTCAGTAAGTAAAACTGAGTGCGCTACGTTGCAATTGCAGTCTTTATTTTAGAAAAAAGTTTTTGTCATTTCAGTTCTACACTTTAGAATTCACCTTTTTCTTTTCTATAAATATTTTTAGTCAGGGATCTAGTCCAGCGTTGTTTAGATTTTAATTAACTTTGATGTTTGAAGTTTTTTTGAGTAACAAGGCTAATGTGTATGTACAATAAGTTGCTAATTTGTTGCAGCTAATAAACAAGAAAAATACTAGAAAATAGGTTCAATAAATTTTTAGATTCGATTTTAGTTGGCCGCTCGGACGGCAATATGCCTAAATTACAATGGAGTTTATTTCGTTATTAAAAGTAGGTTCAAGCTTAGTTCTAGTACTAATCGACATGTAACGTAACCTTGTTTGGATAAATGTGGCGTAAATAAAATTACTATATTTTTAAAATTATTCTAAAATTGAAATAAGTACCTGTAAGAGAATGTGTCTACATTCTGTGTCTTACATTAGTTTCAATGTTATGGTAATTTATAAACAAAGAAAAATATTTTGTTGACTTATATTACTTGATTTTTGCCTGTATGCTGATTTTGAATAAAGACATTTTTATCGATTTGTGAATTTGACTTTTATAAAGTATGCTATAGGATGTCTTAAAGAGTTTCACCCTAAAAAAATAAGATATGACTACTGAACATTCCAATAATGGCGATTCAGTCTCACTTTATTATGAAAATTTATCGTCACTCTACTCTAATACAGTTTCATACTACTATATTTTAATGAATATCTCCTAAAATATAAAGCCTGTAGTTATATTCGCCACATTTATCCAAACTTGGCTACGATACCTTTCGATTAGTACTAGAACTAAGTTTGAACCTACTAATAATAATGCAATAAACGCCATTGTATTTTAAGCATATTGCCGTCCGCGCGGCCAACTAAAATCGACTGTAAAAAAAATATTGAACCTATTTTCTAGTATTTTTCTTGTTTATTTGCTGCAACAAATTAGCAACTAATTGTCCATACACATTAGCCTCTATTAATTTGATTTTGTTGTGAGATACGTACCTACACTTAACCTGAAAACTAAATATAGCGTAACTTTTTGTATATTTAAGTTTTGATGATTTTTATTTTTGTAACAAATACAACAAATTAAGACCTTTCTTTTGATGTATCATTCGCCTATCTGCATTATTTAGTTTCTGTGTAATCACGGGCGATCACTACGGCAAGTGGCGGTTCTAGCGGCCGACTGTTTTTGGTCGTAGCGTCTTAGTTTTTTTGTAACAAATTCAGGAAAGGAGGTGTGTTTTGTAACAAATTACAACTAATTCCTGGCAAAATTTCATCAAATTTGAAGAGTTGGCCGCGCGGTGGAAACGGACATGTTTTTCATCTAACAAGGAGACTGCCAAGATTGCCCGCCTGCGATTTCAATGATTTTTATAAATGTTGTTATGTTTGAGTAACTGAGTATTTACCCAAAAGGAATTCACGCAACGCTCAACAGTTTTAGAGTTGCTTCTACCGAGCAACTTAAATATAAGTTCAGTATACAAACTCAAAAACATTTGCATCTCTATCTGCAGAGATATAACGTAACTTTTATATTTTTTTTAAACATCGGGACCAATCAAATTTAGAGTCAAAGACCTGGTAAATGGCAAATATCTGGATATTTGCCATATCTTTCGTTCACACATAAATTACTGGATGTATTTGAATGAAATTTAGAATGGAGAAGATAGCTCACCTTGGAATAGCACTTAGGCTACTATTCATAATGTACTTAATAATGTTTATGGTCATAGAAACAGCTAGTAGAATATAATCCAATTACAACTTTATTTTATTACTTATTACTTTTCTACTTCAGTGTACTCAGGCACAACACGTGTGAACCGGTTAGTGAGTAAAGTAAAGAAGGTCATCGATATGTATGAATCCGTCGCTTTTTAGTAGTCATTCAAATTTGGTCGGATAACCAGCCGTTGCTTACATATTTTGGTTTTTTGTTTATATTTACTTAATGCGAAACATTCCAAGCTAAATATTTTCACCATATATTTTTGACTAAAGGTACAAGATTTTGGTTAACACCTACACATCTAGGATTGAGCCAGTTCCTTGTATTTTGCCGTCAAAGTTATGACACCATCGTTTTAACTTTTAGCAAGATTATTCAAAAACGCATGCATGAACAGTTTTGAAACTTTGTATGGTTATTATTAGCGTCAAGAAGGACCGAATACAGTTTTCAACGAACTTGTGCCTTGTCTCATTTAGGCGCTGCGATGTTTTTTCGGATTTTCATAAAGCCGCGATAACTTGAAAACTATAAATATTTTCTTAAATCTAATTGGGGCACTAAGGGGCACACATTAAGAGCTACTCGTGTATGTTTACTCTACAGGGGCACATGCAATGGTTTTAGAGATATACGATTCATCAAAACATTACTCCAGCAGGAAATGCAATATCTCGAAAACCTGAAGGGGCACAGATTCTATTTTTGGGGGCACATTTTGGCACACATATAAGCTCTCTGGCCATGTACAATTTTTCTCTCTCGGATCATTCGTTTAGAATTTTCCTGCTAGAAAAACGTTACCCCAGCAAGAGTTCAAGCTGAGTCTTCGACACAGCCGGACGTGTTTGCGCGCGTGCAACAGATGTGGTATTTTACCCGCCTGACTACGAAATCGAACCGAGTTATTGTGTGTGTGCTTCTGTGTAGTAATTTGTAATCGGGTGCCTATACAACGTGTAACATAATTAACGCAAGGGCCTCATACACCCCAATTAGAGCTTTGAGTGAATTAGAGTATTGAGGAAAAAAAAATCGTGTGCGTAAATTAGCATTGTTTTATGCATTTGAATTTGAGCCCTACTGCCTTGAGACAGGATTGAATTCTCTCTGGCTCAATCGGCAGACTTGCGTCCATTTAGTTACGTTACACCTTGTATAAAACAAACAAGCAAAAGTGTCACTGTGCGCTCCTTACTGCATTAGAATCTGCCTGCCAGAAGCAGACTGACCCCTGATGAACCCGGTGAGCCCGTTCCTAATATTTCAGAGAATTTTGTTTAATAAACAGCGTAAGACCGGCTTGGTTTAGCCGCGCGCGGGAACCCAAAATCGTCATCACACGAGCAAGCGTTGTGTGAAGGATTGCGTCCACAATAACTAAGTAACAGCCCTTTTCTTGCTATCATTCTAGAACAAAATACGGTACCTTCTAAGACGCCACAACTAAAGATGCCATTATTATAGTAACGAATTTTTAATTTGCTAAAAGCTTGCTATGTGGCCTACGACTCCGATTTGAATCGGATACACGTGAGGCGAAAAGTTAAAAAAATAATAAAAAAAAAGGGTACCCGAGCCAGACCTTCAAGTTTTAAGTTGAATGCACATCTTGTTACTCAGATAAACAAAAGAAATAAAAAAAATGGTCAAACCCATAAATCGACTCACTACAAGTGTAGCCAGCTTGAGCGTCCGACTTGCACGTGTCTTTGACTTGCCTCACAAACAAAAGCATTTACAATGGCCACAATCGTACCCATTTCAAAAGATGGGAATTGTCTGTTTGGAGCGATTGCTCACCAAATTAATGACCTAATGGGCCTAACATTTGATCATAGGAATGTTCGTCAAGACCTCGCCGCATATGTCTTGGAACATCGCCATGATGATAGAATTCACCTAGCACTTCTAAATAACATACAGGAATTTCTCCCCAACAGCATTCTTTCCCAGGAACAAAGGATTACAAAATACATAACTGCGCAATTTAACGAAACATTCTGGGGTGGCGAAGATATAATTATCGCCGCGTCCGAATTCTACCTCGTGAACGTGCATGTGCACATAAACAATAGAAACACACAGGTATATTCACCGACCGGCGAACCTGCTCCCGCTACAACATCCTCTTCATGAACCGGCACTATGATAGCTGGGTCCTGACAAACGACAAACAATGCAATAACAACCGGATAATCCTAACGCAAGGTCTAACCAGCGCCAAAGCACAACAACATACCAACCCGTTTAGTAACAGGTACAACACACGAGAAGAGCAAGAAAAACCCACGAAACCCCAGCTACAAACGAGGCTGCTCGTAAAAAGCCAAGTAGGTAACTCATTAACACCATGCGAACAACAAGAATCAACACCACTTACACCGCTATCAGATGTAATCGCGGACGACACGGGATACAGAATACTGAGAAACCCCACCTCTACCACAATTAAGTATACTTGCACAGACCTGCGCATAGCAACTTGGAACGTTCGCGGCGCCTCGAAACCAGGAAAAAGAAATCAAATTGACACCGAACTGTCATGCAGGGATTCACATTGCTAACCTACAGGAAATAGGGATGAACGCAGGAACATTTAGCTCCGCACACTACGACTGGTACCTCTCAGGAACTGCGGGTAACGCACACCGGGGTCTTGCAATTTTATTAAGAAAAAATGCCCAAATAGAATTAGTCAACAGTAAAAAGGACACCGACGTGATGTCAGCTACTCTTGAGGTTGGCATGGGAAATGACAAACCAACTCCTCTGTACATAATCAACTCACACATCAACAGCTGTTCCGCGAAAGCAACCAGATCATTCACAGGCTTATTAAACTTGATTAGACAAAAACCAAGGAAATGTACTCTCATAATACTCGGCGACTTCAACGCTCATATAGGTCGAAAAGACACATTAACCTTCCATCGCAAAGGGTTGATACAACAAAACCTTCACCATGAATTTTCCAACTACAACGGCGAACTATTAATGGATATAGCCAACAGGGAAAAATTTCAAATAGAAACAACAAAAGCTAGAACATCATGTAGAATAACATGGTCGAAGGGTACTCAAAAATCGCAATTGGATCACATCATCACGCCACAGGCAGCAGGAAAACTTTTTCACTTTATTAAAGGTGAATGGGTCACCGGTCACATCTCCGACCATAAAAATATAATCTGGTGACTACTAAAATCAAACTTAATTGTAAATAAAAACAAAAATAAAACACTAAAGCAAGACAAAGGCACCAAGGAAACAACAAAGGAGCCCAATTACTTCAACTACAAACAATGCAACTATGCCGCTCTCAACAGAGCAGCCATCAAAACAAAATATCAAAGATTGCATCACAAAAAAACTAGCGAATATGGGAATCCCAACAAATGAAAACACCGAAATACCCTGGAATACCATAACGGATGTACTAAAAGCTGCTGCTCAGGAAACTTTGAGGCTTCAGCCAATTTACTCAAGGGACCATCGAATAGCCCTCGCTAACGTACAAAAGGCCAAATTCCTACAAAACAGGCAACCGGATAACCCCAATAGGCATAATCGCGTTAAAGAATGTCAGACAATACTTCAAAGGGTTACATATCTGCAGGAACAAAAAACATGCAGAGCCTGCTTCTCCGGAATGGGTAAAACGCACCCCGCAAAACGCATGCAAATGCTCTATTCATTTTATAGGAAAAACAAACAGCAAACGAAACGCCGAAAAAGGACCGCGTTCATACCGATGTCCAAATGGGAGAAAATACTAAAAAACTCCAGAGGCCTTCACATACCAACGGTAAACATAACAAAACGGATAACAGAAGCAGAAGGCGAAGAACCGACGGTGGCCGAAATAATAGGAATCATCAACAAAATGCGAAACGGAACGGCCCCCGGATCGGATCAAGTTGTAATCGAGCTTTACAAAGCGATGCCCCAAACATTACAGGAAGCCGTAACCAAACACATAATTAAAGCCTGGTCAGAGAACACAGTACCGGACACGTGGCTCGAGACCGTACAGGTACCAATTCCAAAAAAAAAAACAATCCTAAAGATGTGAACGAGTATCGGCGCATAACGATTTGCAACACGGGCTATAGAATTTACGCTACATACTTACTTAAAAAACTTGACGACATAATAACGGAACTAGGCAGTTACCAAGCGGCTTTCTTAAACAATAGATCAACAGATGTCCACATTTTTACGCTCAAAAGGGTTCTAGACGAGGAATGGCGTGCAGGTAAACGAACGTACGTTCTCGCCCTCGACATAGAAAAAGCATTTGACAACATTGACCTGAAGGCATTAAGAGACATATTATTACAACGAACCAACAAATCGATGACCAACAGGATAATCACGGCATGCTTGAATAAAAGAACATGCATCAAATGGTGCGGCCAGCAAAGCAGCTGGATTATCAAAGGAAAGGGAGTTAAACAAGGTTGCCCCCTGTCCCCCCGCCTTTTTACATTGGTCATCGATGAAGTTCTAAGAACCCTCGAAGAGAAAACTCAGTTAATCAAACTAGATCAGGACCGCGAAATCTCCCTCCCTCTAGTCTTATCATTTGCGGATGACCTTATTCTCATTACAGATGAGCTAGAAGGACTAGAACGCATCTTATACCACATAAAACCCTTACTTAATAGTGTAGGCCTTCAAATAAACGAAACAAAAACAAAAAATATAATTAGGGACCCCATAAAAACACAGAAAACGACCCACGTGACTCTCAACGGAATAAATATACCAACAGCAGATGAAATCAAATACCTAGGCACTTACATAACGTCCGCATTAAGCAGAAAAAACTCAATTAGGAAACGATGCCAACAGGCCACGAGAAACGCTAAATCATTACTACCATTCATATTGAACTCAAAAATGGACTGGAAACTAGCTACACTTATGTATCGAATGATTATCGTACCTTGTATGATATAGAAAGAGTTATCATGAGAGACTTAACCAACCATGCTAGGAACAAACCGAGACTTAAGAAAATGCATCAAATCTTAGACGGTAAAACTATAACAAAACGCATCAAGAACCACAGGATGTGCTACCTAGCACACATTTTCAGACGCTCTGAACCACACCTGTTACATGCAGCAATGCAGTACAAAGCCAAATGTAAAAAGGTCGGACGACCTATTTACACATGGAATGACAACCTAAAACAGGACATGAAATACTTCGACAAGGAAATCCAGTTTTGGAGGGACACGGCTGGAGACAGAAATAAGATAAAAAAAGCGGCTAGTGATATCTACAAAAAACCAGAAACTGATAGCAGCGAGAACTCGGAAGACGACCAAGAAAACAACAACACGGAACATAGCGAAGCCTTGACATAGAAAAGAGCCAAGCAAACGGTTAACCCCACCAAAAGATGCATCGGTGAAGCTCGACCTGGATCAACATGCCGGCGACGACGCGAAAAGATGCCCTCCTATAGACAAATATCACCCTTCTCTCCACTAGTCCAATGCTTACTTAAGGCTGCATAGTCGGTAGGCTCGTAATCCTTTCCTATCCTATGGGCACGTCTTCCCTACCAATACAGCGCCCCCCGGTCTACTTCTTGATATGCAATGGCCCATGTAGCACCATGAAATATGAGGCTTCAAAGGCTAGTGCAAATCTTGGGGTTCATTCGATTAATCGAGTCTGGTCAAACCACGCTGGGAGCGGTGCAATTCATTTCATTTCATTTCATAGAAAAACGTTACCCCAGCAAGAATCGTTTTTTCCGTTTTTTTCCAAAACGACACATTTTTTATTTGGGGGCACATTTACAGCAGATAAGGCACACATTATACGTTCTACTCATATAACTCTAGGAGACACTTTCTTGCTAGGGTAACGTACACAGTTTTGTGAATAATGACCCCGATGCTAGGAAAATCCTGTGTTATAGGGGCCATCCATTCGTCCGTTTATTTTACAAAATTAGGGAGCTAAAACGTGTAACAGCTGCAGTATTGTGTGAGTAAGCACGTGTAATGTGGTGTAATGGGGAAAGTGTATGTGTGTCTGTGATGTGTGTAAACGTGTGAGTTGTGTGTGATGTGTGTGTGATGCGTGTCGTGTGTGTTTAGAGAGGTGTGTGAGTGTTCGTAATACTAATACATTATTTATTTATATTGGGGTTTCATCAGTAATGAGGATCAGCGACGATTTTAGTTAAATATGTAGAATTACAGTCATACCTAAACCAATTATTTCAGTGAAAGAATTATTAAAATTGGACCAAAAATGACGAAGTTAGAGCGGTTTTAATTTTGCATTTTCAAAAACGCCCGCCAATACGCACAATTTGTTGATGACGTCATTTTCCACGTTCGCGTCCGCGGCACCGCCACGCACGTTCTTTCTGCCTTTAGTTACGTGACTCGCAGAACATTTAAACGAATAATGTCTTCATAAAATATTGTATCGTGCCACGATGCGAAAATACAAGTGTTGCTACACCGGACAAATTGTTATTTTGTGTCCCAAAATACCCAAAAAATAGAAAGAAGTGGTGTACTTTCATGAGGAGCGACGCCCCATGTCCCCTTAACTAAAAGTACTTTATACTGCATTTCAAAAATTTTGACTATAATAATTTATTTTAACTAAATCTATTTTTAATCGCGATAAAAAAGGTGTGTATTAAAACTAGTAGTTATGAACTAAAATTCACACCAACGAACGCCTCGCCTTCACGTGCTTTAAACGGTACTGTATTTTTGTTTTCCTTTTCTTTTGCTCATATCTCGAAAATGGCACGGCGAAACGGCGTTTCCTATCGCAAAAATAATGAAATTTTCGACCCCCTTTGTAACCCCCTCATATATAAATTTCAACACGTGGGTAATATTTTTTTTTTATTTTTCGAAGAAAATGTGAAAATTCCATATAAAACACGTCCATTGCGCGCGCCTCGCGCCTTGCTTTCACGTGCCTCGCCTTCATGTGCAAAAACAGTACTGTATTTTTGTTTTCCTTTTCTTTTGCTTATATCTCGAAAATGGCGTTTCCTATCGCAAAAATAATGAAATTTTCGACCCCCTTTGTAACCCCCTCACATATAAATTTCAACACGTGGGTAATATTTATTTTTTATTTTTCGAAGAAAATGTGAAAATTCCATATACACGTCAATTGCGCGCGCCTTGGTCTTTCAAAAAATTCATTGCGTAGCACACCCAAGTAAAAGGTGAAGAGTTGTACGTTTAGTGTTGCATAGCCCATTTATCGAGGAAGGCTATAGACTATATATTATATAAGGTTACGCAAAGACCCTTAGGAGCCGAGCACAAAGAAAAACGTCACGCATACAAAGACCTCGCATGGGCAGGCGATTCGATGCGACGGGATGGGTTGGGGGAGCAGGAAATTTTACGCGGACGAAGTCGGGGGCAGAAGCTAGTAAGAAATATTATTTAAAATAGGTAGAGAGGTGCCTACAAATTGTAGAAACACGAAAAAGGTACCTGCCTGCCAAATCAAAACATTCTAAAACGTAGAACCTACCTGTGCACTGGAATAAATTGTTTTTTTTTTTTTTACTTTTCAACCATAAACGAATCAATCTTCGCGAGATTGTCCGATTGGGCCTTGGGTAAATCCGACTTCCATGTTTCCTATCTACCAATATCTATAAAACATAAATAAAAAAGAAACAACGATTAAACTCCGCAAATCATAACAAAGCAGTGCGGCGCGTGGCGGGCGATCGAGCCTTGTGACGTCATCAGCAGTTTCGCGCGCGCGGCGTGCGTTTTAAAACTCCCTTTTTTTAAAGTTTAATAACTTCGTAATTTCTCGATGGATTTGAGTGATTCAAAAAGAAATGGACTCAGATATTTATATTGTATTCGATGTAGTATTCAAAATTGCTATATCCTTTTGTCGAATTGATCCTCATTCTGTTTCAGCGTAGTCTAGGGTGAGGAGGAATTCTTTTATTATTTTTTTACATTTGTGTGTGTTTAGTGTATGTATGCTATGTTTTTGATGTAATTCATTATATATAAGGGCACTTAGGTATGGGTAGTGACGTCTAGCAAATGTAGTTTTTGTGTGCGTTGTGGGACAAGCCGGTTTGGGTCTTCTTCTTACTGGCGAGCTGTTATTTACTCTGTATGGAAGAGTCGCGTGTTTTCGCATGACTGCACGTTGTAGGTATGTATAATTGTCGAACCGTTAGTGTTTTGAAGTCCCTGTAAAGTTGCCGCGTTGGGAATCTAAAGAGTCTTTTTAGACCCTTTGTGCATCGAAACAAAATTTCATTCATCATCATCATCATTTCAGCCGAAAGACGTCCACTGCAGGACATAGGCCTCCCCCAAGCTCCGCCACTTCGACCGGTTTTGTGCTTCCCGCATCCAGCGGATTCCTGCGGCCTTCACAAGATCATCGGCCCACCTTGTTGGAGGCCTTTCAACTCTACGTCTTCTTAAATTTCATTGCCTCGCCCAAATTCGCCACATACAAAACACTGGTTGCCAACATCATCATCTACATTGTCTTGGCACAAGTCATCGGTATTCACCTCAGAGATCGATGAATTATTCTATTCCTATAGAATTTGCTTCTTTACTTTCTCACCCATCTTCTGCAACTTATATGTCTGCCCTTCTCCTTTTCCCTTGATTTTCTCAACTTTAGCCTTCTTTTTGTTTTTGGTGTTGAATTAATATCTATTATGAAAACTAAACATACATTAAATTATTTGCCATATGTCAGCTAGCACACGCCAATATACTAAAAAAACATTGAAAATTTAACTCAAGCTGAAATGAATAATAATAAAAAAAAAACAAAATCGTAAACAGAAAGTAAAACGTAAATAAAAGCCTCCAGGCATAAATGGCGTGTTCGCTTACATATACAACGATGCAAAATATTATAACATACATTGATAAGCTAAGTTGAAGTATGTAACAATAATTGTTAAACTAGGACCTTCCGGAGTAAAGTAAAATAACAGTTCATACAAATAACAATAACAAAAACCATGATCAGCAAGACGACCAGTCACCACAAGCAGCACCCGCTCACGAGCATAACGCAAAGGTCAGCGATTACCCGCTCACCATATTTGAGGGAAGGTGGTAACCCCAGTTGAATAAAAAAAAAAAAAACAATTATTATTAACTACCCGTATAAACTGTCAGTAGGAAAGTTAATTCTGGTTAAAAGAACATAAACATTGTCTTGTTATCGGTGAACGTATGTACCAATGTGTAATGCCGCTTCGCCTGGCCCACTCATGGGCGGAGCTTACGACACATAAGGCCGGCCGATCAGAGCGTTGGATTACTTTCCCACGCTCACAATATAGGTCACCTACTTAGTAGAGGTGGATGCCATTTCACTCTTTAGCGTTTAGGAGCTGAGCAGATCACAATAACATTGAGGTTTTCTGGGCTCACAGTGGCTGTAGAGACATGCGGCCATCGCAGTTCGGCTTCACCTTGGCGGGTGCACCTGGGGCAGCACCATAACCCTCGGGACCACCTCCACCAACACCACCATCATCGAGGCCGCGTTACTGGTGCTGCAGGACATCCTGCTGGCACTCAACAGGGCGCAGGACCCGATGCAAGTCGTCGCCACCGGCAGGACAGATTGTAATGCTGAGTAGAAATGGCTACACCGGGTGAGAATGGTACACAGGAATTCGAGATAAGGTCGCACTCCTCCGTCCGCTTCTCCATTAACAGGACATCGACGTGGCGGTAATCAGCGAGATGTTCCTGGGACCTGCGGACCAAGTTCGCTTCCCGGGATACATAGTCTACAGGATGGATGGGCAACTATCATCCAACAACCGACACTACCGCGGTCTGGCAGATCTGGTGGTGGTAGACTGATCAAACGCAGAGTCGTCCGCAAAGAACTACCACCCCCAACACTCAAAAGCCTAACCGCGCTGGGTGTAAACCTCCACATCGCCGGTGACGACATACGTATACCTACCTATACGCGATCACAAACCACCGGGCGACCTGCTCGTGGTCGCCGACATACGCATATTACTTGCATTACCAAATCCAACAATCATTGCCGGCGACCTAAATAATCAAGAAGCTACATCAACGAGTACTTTGTGTTGGAAGACTACATCCTGGTAATTCCAAAGGGGCTGGCCATGTTGAATATACCTGCAACGCCATCTAGCAGCGAATAACGCAAGCATTTTGCGGCGGAAACATCGTGTGCAATCCTCCCGTGGGTGGCAGCACCGTCGCAACCAACTTCACTCACCCTCCACGAAAAATCGGATAAAGTTTTGTGTGTCCTCTCTCACCATTTTTTATCGTAAAATTAAGAGATTTACTAAGAGACATACTGACTAAAGGTCCTATGTCACTTCAAACGTAAAAGTTTATGTATTTGCTTGGCAATGTTTCTATGTATTAATCTGCGTATTTAGTTTGTATTTAATAAGTGGGAGCGTCAATTACACAGCCACACAAAAAAAAAACTGACTTGGAGGTCGCACTATGTGTACTATATCTTTTTGGGGTCGCTGAATCCGAATCTGGGGTCAGTTTTATTCCAGCACATCTGGGTTCGGCCATAACCTCAAAATATACCCTCAAAATTGCTAAATTTGGTTAAACTGCTAACCGTATGGCTTTAAAACCTTATAATCCTAAGGACTATGGGTTATGTAGTTATTTAAGCAAGAGGTCATCGAGCTACTGTAATAGAGGATTATAAGGTTTTAAAGCCATACGGTTAGCAGTTTAACCAAATTTAGCAAATTTGAGGGTATATTTTGAGGTTATGGCCGAACCCAGATGTGCTGGAATAAAACTGACCCCAGATTCGGATTTTGCGACCCCAAAAACATATAGTACATATAGTGCGACCTCCAGGTCAGTTTTTTTTTGTGTGGCTGTCAGTGGCGCAGGTAACTAATAAGCCGATTCCTGTCGGCTTCCCTTAGGAAATTATGACAGTCAGTAGTTCTCAGCAGTGGTTAATAATTACGCTGAATGTAGTTAATCTTACACCATAAAATTAAAGTATTACAAAACCCCAACCTACATAAAAAAATATTTGTGTTTATATTCCAACGAAAACAAAACATTTAAAGTGCGCGCGAATTTCCCGCGGCACCGCGCGTGAAAATTTTTCTACAGTATAACTCGCTGACAACTCCGTTGACGTGGTGTTGAGATCATGAGACTCAAATTAAAATAGATATTCTGGCTTCACAGCATTCGAGAACGATTTCGAAATTTTTGGAAACATACAAATAGACTCAGGGGCAAGCCTGGCCTCCCTATTTGCGTCGATGGCGTGAATGATGCTAGTTTTTACCATTAGGTATGCCGATATCGGGACGTATTTTTGAAGAAACGCGTGAAGCTAGAAAGATATTTAAGTCTCGGTTGACGTGGTGTTGAGATCATGAGACTCAAATTAAAATAGATATTCTGGCTTCACAGCATTCGAGAACGATTTCGAAATTTTTGAAAACATACAAATAGACTCAGGGGCAAGCCTGGCCTCTCTATTTGCGTCGATGGCGTGAATGATGCTAGACAAATAGCTGACCATTTTGTAGACCACTTTAATGTCCAGTCACCATTAGGCCCATCTAGGTTGACGCTCAATGTTGAGCCACGGAGAGACCTAGGAGTTAAAATAACTGCTAAAATGCTCTTGAACAGAATTAACGCAATGCGTGGAAGAAAATGTCTTGGTCATGACGGTCTCAGCACTGAGCATTTCCGATTTGCTGGTCCGCATTTATCAACAGTGTTGGCTATCCTTTTTACTTTTTTTAAGGTCATGCATATATGCCTGGTGACATGGTAAAAAAAATTGGTGGCTATCGTCAAAAATAAGACTGGTGATGTGGGCGATAAGAACAATCACAGACCAATATCTCTTGCCACAACCATGTCGAAAGTACAGTGTGCCTTAGCAGTCATAAACGTGTTCACGATAACCAATTTCGTTTCAGTTCTGGATTATCCACTGACAGCACTGTATTGAGAGTGAAGCACACTGTGAAGTACTACACGGATCGCACACTCCAGTTTACGCATGTTTCCTTGATTTGAGCAAGGCTTTTGACTTGGTATCCTGCGACATTTTATGGAAGAAGATAGAGGAGTTAAATTTGCCACCAGAGGTGACTAGTACTCTAAAATACTGATATGGAAACCAAGTAAATAGTGTGAGGTGGGCTGGTGCCCTTTCCAGGCCGTAAGGGTTAGAGTGCGGGTGAGATAGAGGGGTTATGCTCGCTTACGCTATTCAACCTATACGTTAATGATCTGATTGGCGCGCTTAGCAGCATGCGTATCAGATGCGATATAGATGGCGTTTGTTGTAATAACATTAGCTACGCCGACGACATGGCGCTGCTGAGCGCGTCAATCTGTAGGCTAAGGACACTCGTAGCCACTTGCAAGCAATATGATGTTAAGAAGAGTGTAGTCATGGAATTTGTGGTCGGGGGTAAATACCAAGAAGCAGTACCTTCAGTGAAGATAAACAGTATACCCCTTGTGAGGGTAGACCGATTTAAATATCTGGGTCACTTATTGACCACTGACTTCTAAGACGATAAGGATATTGATAAGGAGCGGAGAGGGTGCTGGGTGTGAGAGCTAACATGATTGTCAGCAGATTCTGGTGTGCCTCGAAAAGAGGTAAAGCGCCACTATATTTATTGCGTCACGTCTTTTTACACTTGTATTCGGTGGGTTCATTGTACTCAAAAATCATACAGCCTTCGCCTCCAATACAATAACGTATTCAGGGTGCTGATGGGGTTGCCCCGATGGTGCAGCACATCTAGGGATGTTTGCTGAAGCTCACGTGGACTGTTTCTACACGGTGATGCGGGTGCGGTGCGTATAGAGCAGTGGCGAAGGCACCATATAACACGATTCCTACCGGCTTGCCTTCGGGGATTCGCATTGGTAACTCTATCACTATTAAAAATACAATAGTATGTAAATAGTGGCTACTATTGTCAATAAATATACTTACACTACGGGTATTTAATTCACCATAACATTCAAACAACAAAAAAGGTTATTTATACCTTTGTATTACAACAAAAGATAAATGTTCTAAATTAACCCGGCGCCAAAACGGCATAATCGGGAACTAAAAATTCATACAACAGCGATCCCGTAATTATGTCACTTTAGGTCACGTGGCACCGCTTGATATGTACGAGAGCAAGCCGCTGTACAACGGGTTATGACAGAGACAGGTATAGAAAAATGCGTCAGCGAGAACGAGATAGAGGAATATTGCATATTTTATTCGTTTTCAGAACAGATGTTCAATTTAATTGTATTTAATTCATTACATTCCTATATTAATTTTAGAATGATAGTAAGTATTCTTTATTGATGAGTCAGTAAGTTAAGGCCAACTTCGCTTCGGCTTCTCTTTTAGAAAAATTTACGCCTCGCCACTGGTTACTATACGTTCTTAGAACGACTACCAATTCACTTAGTGTACGTGTGTGTAGCCTACCCCCTTTCCCGGAAATGTGCATACAACAAGCCTCACACAACGCGTCCTGTGGCGAGACCTTTTTGGAAACAGTAAACATCACTAACGTTTGGTTGATTTATAAAGCAATTAGGTCGGCTTTATAGCCTAGTTATGAAGTAGTAACGGTTCTGCCTCCCGGCTATCATATGTTAGGTATACCGAAAGACTTTCACCGTTTCCCTAAAAACCAACCGCCAATGACAAATATATGTCTATTTTTAGATATTCTTATAGCGTTGGATAAAACATAAAAGCAGCTTCGTATAGAGATAGATAGAACGTTTATTTGATGCACACAAAAGACGCAACACAACATACAAAGCACGATGTATCCTTGGACCGTAGGAGCAGCGCCAACAGCATCCTATCTATGATAGCAAGTAGGGTTGATTATGAGTTTGTGAACCACTGCTGTAAAGTTTCAGCTGGGCCTGTCACCTTGCAGCAGTGATGTCACAATCTGTTTCTGTTTTTGTCTTTGTAAGTGTGTTACTAACGTTAGTTTGTACGTATTGAGTTCTATTACCTGAATTGTGTATCATTGTCGAATCTGATCAATGTAAAATAATTTATGTATATTGTGGTGGGAAAATAAAGTTGATTGATTGATTGTATGTACATTGTTACTAACACTATGAGCCTTGTTGCTCGAATTAAAAGATCAAATAAATAAAATTAATATACTTACACTAAGAATAAGAATGAACCCAGTATTGAGCCCTGAAGTACACCTAACTGAACTAGTAGCCCGGAAGATTTCACAGAATTGACATCACACATTGTTGCCTATTTTGCAAATAAGAACTTGTTACATTCAGAGTTTCGTTTTGAACGACTATTTACAGACTACATTAAATGACTATTTCAAAATCACTCAAAGTCTGAGTTTCACGGACTAAAGTACAAAGCAAGGGTTATTCAAAGATGTGATGAGTATGTACCTTATAATCTTGCACATTGGGGTCGGCTCCATTAGACCCGACGGATGATAGGCTGGTGGAAGATTCAATATCTGCAAAAAACAAAGTAATAATTAATTATTAAAATTGTCGACATTTATATATAATATTATTTTTTGTGTAAAAGTAAAACAATCCTTCGTTTGCCTACAGTATTATTCAGGATGTAATAAGTACGTACCTATACTATATTCATTCAGCACATCGGGATTGACTCCATTAGTTTCCGACCTCAGGGATGATAGGCTGGTGGGAGATTCAATATCTGCAAGAAACAATACTATAATTATTATAATTGTCAGCTTAGGAATGTTGAAGAAACATTTAACTTTGATTAAATACAAAGCTTAGGGTATCAAGACTGTTAAGGTTGTAATAAGTACGTACCTACCTATATTATATTCTTCCAGCATATCAGGGTTGTCTCTATTAGTTTACAACCTGAGGGACGAGGCTGATCGTAGATTCAATCTCTGCTAAAGCAATGTAATAATTATTGAAATTGTCGACTAGAATATTGAAAAAAAAAAACATTTTTTTTTTTCAGAGTAAATACAAAGCTAAGAGGACTAGGGTGTAATACGTACGTACCTGTATAACCTGAGGGATTATAGGCTGGTTGAAGACTGAATCTCTGCAAAAAACAATATAAAATTATAATAATGATCAACTTAGGAATATTAAAGCATCACTTTTTTTCAGTAAATACAAAGCTAAGGGAATCTGTATTATTCAGGAAGTAATAAGTACGTACCGATATTATATTCTTTCAGCACATCAGGGTCGGCTCCATTAGCTTAGGAGCTGAGGGATCGTGGGCTGGTCGTAGATTCCATCTGTGTAAAAAAAATGTAATTATAATTGGGGAGGTTAGGAACAAAAAATGTCATTTACGTATTTTGCTCCATTCGGTTATTTTTTATCGGCTCAAAATGTTAAATTCTATCTATAACTCCCAAGATTTTGTTAAAAATAATACTAGTTTCATAGAAAAATCGATCTGAACTGCTGCATCCGGAACAAAGTTACATTTTTATTCAATTACAGTGATTATTTATTAAGACTTGAATTCAAACTGCGAGGGTCGCGAGATTGTTCGAAAGAGATACCGTGACCCTGGCACATGGGCAACTGAAGGAACACGGGTGGGTTTTAGTCAGTAAAAGTCTGACACAAAGAAGTCATTTGATGATTTCCCATCCAAAAAAAAAGACTTGAATTCAAAACGTGACATATTATTAAGAAATACGTTTGAAGAGTCTTTAGTAGGTTCAAACAGGGTACAGTACCGGACATAGTAAATGCTCTGTGTTTTTGTATAGGAGGGTATAGGAAAATCGCGTGTATAACCTTCAAAAAATTCAACAGCATTTATATTCGGTACTGTACTGAGAAAGAATTGGGACACTTTATCAAAGGTGCTAAAAAGAAGGATGTTGAAAGTTTATTAAAAAAGCAGTTTGGAGAAGACTGGAAAAATGAGCCTTAATTAAAATGGTATTGTGATATTTTGTATGAAAGTAATGTCGGTGAAAATGACAATGTAGATAATGAAAATCGTTGTGATTGTTTCGAACCTGATTGTGGAGAATTACATGTAGATATAAGAAATAAAAATGTTTTGTGTGAATCTATTTTTATTTCCATACTGAATGCTTCTTTCAAAGAAAAAAAAAACAAAACAGATAAATCAAATAACATTAAAAAGGGTGTAACCGGCGTTATACGCCCTTTATATAGGCTGGTTGAAGACTGAATCTCTGCAAGAAACAATATAAAATTATTATAATGATCAACTTAGGAATATTAAAGCAACACTTTTTTTCAGTAAATACAAAGCTAAGGGAATCTGTATTATTCAGGAAGTAATAAGTACGTACCGATATTATATTCTTTCAGCACATCAGGGTCGGCTCCATTAGCTTAGGAGCTGAGGGATCGTGGGCTGGTCGTAGATTCCATCTGTGTAAAAAAATGTAATTATAATTGAGGAGGTTAGGAACAAAAAATGTCATTTACGTATTTTGCTCCATTCGGTTATTTTTTATCGGCTCAAAATGTTAAATTCTATCTGTAACTCCCAAGATTTTGTTAAAAAAAATACTAGTTTCATAGAAAAATCGATCTGAACTGCTGCATCCGGAACAATGTTACATTTTTATTCAATTACAGTGATTATTTATTAAGACTTGAATTCAAACTGCGAGGGTCGCGAGATTGTTCGAAAGAGATACCGTGACCCTGGCACATGGGCAACTGAAGGAACACGGGTGGGTTTTAGTCAGTAAAAGTCTGACACAAAGAAGTCATTTGATGATTTCCCATCCAAAAAAAAAGACTTGAATTCAAAACGTGACATATTATTAAGAAATACGTTTGAAGAGTCTTTAGTAGGTTCAAACAGGGTACAGTACCGGACATAGTAAATGCTCTGTGTTTTTGTATAGGAGGGTATAGGAAAATCGCGTGTATAACCTTCAAAAAATTCAACAGCATTTATATTCGGTACTGTACTGAGAAAGAATTGGGACACTTTATCAAAGGTGCTAAAAAGAAGGATGTTGAAAGTTTATTAAAAAAGCAGTTTGGAGAAGACTGGAAAAATGAGCCTTCATTAAAATGGTATTGTGATATTTTGTATGAAAGTAATGTCGGTGAAAATGACAATGTAGATAATGAAAATCGTTGTGATTGTTTGGAACCTGATTGTGGAGAATTACATGTAGATATAAGAAATAAAAATGTTTTGTGTGAATCTATTTTTATTTCCATACTGAATGCTTCTTTCAAAGAAAAAAAAAAAACAAAACAGATAAATCAAATAACATTAAAAAGGGTGTAACCGGCGTTATACGCCCTTTTTAATGTTATTTGATTTTTGGCTGCTCTGACTATCAGTCTATCACTCATATTTGTTTTTTTTTTTATTAATTTTTCTTTAGAATAAATGACAATAACAGCTTTATTGCATGAAAAATTCTCTTACAAGTAAAACAAAATAATAAATCAAATTATAAAGTCGGTCTGTTACAATGGTTACATAAAAATAAGATTCACTGATAGGATTCTAAAATAGCGATTAGTGGATAATACAGCTAAGCTTTGGTTATAAAATGTCCCTGAAGAAGGTGGTAATCGGCTGGTACGCTCGAGATCTAAAGCGGAAAATACGTCGTATTATATTCTTACAGACCTGAATCTCAGTGGTCGGTGTGTTTGTAAAAGTCACTACCATTTGCCAGCGGCTTCGCCTGCGTGGAGGTCGGAATTTATCCCGCGGGAACATACTACCGGGATAAAAGTATGCCCTTTCCTAGCCTATGTCCTTTCTCAGGCTCTAAACTATCTGTGTACCAAATTTCATTTAAATCGGTTTAGTAGTTTTAGCAGGAAAGCGATACAGACAGAGTTACTTTTGCATTTATAATATTAGTGCGGATTAATGATGCTGCAATTGAAACAATATCGTCTATAATTTGTAATATACATTTTTTCAATTATTTCATTAAATATTTATACCATTACAATTATTTTTAAAAGGTTAAACTGGTAAAAAAAAGTAGTAAAGTAGTAAAATAATACCTTTGTTTAAATCGGGCAACACATCTGACCCCTCGAACTTTAGACCAATTTCTGTGCTACCCACCTTCAGTAAAATATTTGAAAAATTGCTGCTAGATCAATTGCAAATACATTTTTATAAACACAAGTTATTAAACAATAAACAATTTGACTTCACAAGGGGTCGCTCGACTACCGACGCCGGTGTTGAGCTTCTTGTACATATTTTTGAGGCCTGGGAGAAGTCACACGATGCCCTAGGTATTTTTTGTGACTCGTCTAAGGCCTTCGATTGTGTTTCTCATGATACATTGGTCAGGAAATTGCATTACTATGGTGTTAGAAACACTGCCTTGGATCTTCTTATTTGGATAATAGGATCCAAAGAGTGGACGTTAACGGCAAGCGATCCCATGGTTCTATTGTCGCTATGGGAGTTCCGCAGGGTTCAATTCTTGGCCCCTTTTTATTTCTCATATATATTAATGATCTACCTTACCTTATAAAGAACAGTCATGAAATAGTTTTATTTGCAGATTACACATCACTTTTATTTAAACTTAAACGACAACAGATTGTTACTGACGATGTAAATAATGTTCTCGCTAAAATAGTGCATTGATTAAGTGTTAATAATTTACTTTTAAATGAGAAAAAGACGAAATGCATTCGATTTCTGACACCTAACGTAAAGCAGGTAAAAACAAATGTTCTCGGAAATGGGGCAGAATTAGATCTTGTGTACACCACTGTGTTCTTAGGTATTACTTTGGACTCGAAGCTACAGTGAGGCCAACATATAATAAAATTGTCGAAGCGGCTAAGTTCTGCAGCCTCATTTGACAGATGTTGAAACAGCTCGATTAGTGTACTTCAGTTATTTTCATAGTGTAATGTCGTACGGCATCTTATTGTGGGGAAACGCAGCCGACATTCAGGCTATATTTGTGCTGCAGAAACGGGCCATTCGAGCAATTTACAACCTGAGTAGTAGACATTCACTGAGGGATAAATTTAAAGAAATAAACATAATGACAGTCGCATCTCAATATGTATATGAGAATTTAATTTATGTTAAAAAGAATATTAATCTGTATTCTAAGCACAGCGACATTCACTGCATAAATACAAGAAACAAAGATTTACTTATGGTGCCCTCGAGTAGGCTTAAAAAAATTAGTGATTCATTTAAGTGCCAGAGTATACGTTTTTACAACGAACTCCCAAGCCATGTTAAAGAACTAACCTTCAATAAATTCAAATCGTTTATTAAACTGTCATAAAGGTTTCTATAAAGTTAAAGATTACTTGGATGACAAAAAGGCTTGGGAGTAGTGTGTGAGCGAATATTGTTGACATTTTATATTTATTTTTTTATTTTTATATAACATTCAAAATAAAACGGACTGTGAATGTGAGTACCATGCAGGCTAGACTGAATACATGACTCTATAACATAACTGTCTGGCGGTTTTGGGTATTTTGTATATGGCCTACGCAAAAGTCCTGCAGTTCTGGTAGCGTCTTGTGACGGGTCGTTGAGGTCCCTAAAATGGGTTGAGTTACACGATGACTGATACATACATGCCGTCTGTTGGGACAGGTCAGCTAAAAGCTGCAATGGCTCTTTCTTCAAAAGGCTTTTCCAGACATTGCCCTGCATTGTTAGACTCACATAAAATTCTAATAATATAATTTCTGGACTTTAAAAGAGACTATGACCTCTGAGTTTGTTTCGGCGTTTCTTCTCAAGGAACAGTCAGCTAGGAACTGCCGGCGCCATCTAGTTTTACAAAAAACATTGACCAAAAAATGTTGACGTGTAAAAGTGTCTTATAATTATATACTTACAGAAATAAACATTTCATTTCATTTGGCTTAAAATTAGCTTTCATTTGACATTTTGAACGCCTATTTTGGATCACTGTACGCTGCACTATAAACAAATTAGCTTATTATATTTCTCCTGTAAAAATCGATTTTTGATATTACTGCTTTAATGCCCGGGGCCAGCGATTTATTAGACAGTGAGTTTCAAAAGGTGACATTTTACAAAATTATTGAATCAAATAGTGACATTTACAAGCTATTGGATCAAAGGGTGTCATTTGATATGTATTTTATTATTTATTTTCCCAAATTTCAAAACCAGCAAGGTAAACATTAAATTTTATATAATAATTGATACATAAATGGTTAATAAAAATTGCTGAGATCAACTTAAATATTTATTACTCAAAAAGTTAAAAACTGTAAATGACAATTTTTGTTCCTAACCTCCTCAATTATTATAATTGCCAACTAAGGATTATTGAATAAAAAAATTGTTTTGAGTAAATACAATGCTGACGGGATCGGTTTTATTCAGGATGTAATAAGTACGTAGGTACTTTGGTATACTATATTCCTTCAGCACATCGGGATTGACTTCATTAAGTTTCCGACCTCAGGCTGGTCGTAGATAAAATCTCTGCAAAAACAATATAAAAACAATTATTATTGTGCAATTGACTAAACAAAGGAAACAAGGAAAACATCGTTAGGAAACCGGCATGTCTTAGAACCAAAAATTCGAAGATATGTGACATCTACCAACCCGCACTGGGCCCGCGTGGTGGATTATGGCCCACACCCTCTCACCGAGAGGAGGCCTGTGTCCCAGCAGTGGGAACATATAGGCTGATGATGGATGATGAATTGACTAAACATGTTTTCTTGAGGGGGTGACACAGGCTAACGCTCATAATAATATTATGACCACTCCAAGTTTTAATTTATTTTATGTATTATATTATCTAATCATAGTTTTCATTTTGTCTTTTCATTTCACACAGTACCATTGTGTCTCATCACTGTCTTGTAGCCGACCTTCTGGTAGAAATTTCTGTTGAAACATGCCGTGATTCAATGACATTTTCCATAGCTAATAATGACGAACTCTTCCGCAGAGACGGTGACCAAAACGCGATTCAAATCAGTCCATTCAACAGTGCAAGTTTTCTCCATTACACTACTAAAGGGATTGTTCGTTTCTAAAGTTCAAGGTAATATTTATTTACTTTCTGGAGCTTGAGTATTAAGAGTTATTGTTACCTCTACTATCGGAACTTTAAGTAGAATAAACGTGGTTAGTTCAGCTGCTGTACTGCTGTTTTTAAGTAGACTAAAATGAACACCTTTATGCAGTTAAGAGGCGTTTAAAAATTTCAAGAGAAACCCGTCAGCGGCTTTCAGTGCCTTCAGTAACATTTGATTTAAATAGCACACAAATGATGTTACATGACATACCTTTTTTTTTTGGATGGGAAATCATCAAATGACTTCTCCCGCTCTGGGCGGAGCGGGAAGGCGTGTCAGACTTTTACTGACTAAAACCCACCCGTGTTCCTTCAGTTGCTCATGTGCCGGGGCCACGGTATCTCTTTCGTACAATCACGCGAACCTGGCGGGAGCCGGCCTCACATTAGTTTGACTTCCAAGTTAAATTGCTAATACCAACATTCAAATCACTACGCTATTTTTTTTACAGTTGTATAAAATGGCTTTAACACGGCAGATTAACGTTGACTGTCAATTTTAAAGAAACTGTGTATAATTTTGGTAATCAGTCATACTTCTGTACAAGGTACTTAATGTTATAAAGCTGACGAGTTTGTTTATTTGGTTGAACGCGCTAATCTCAGGAACTACTGTTTCGGATTGAAAAAATCATTTTGTGTTAGATTGGAACCACCAAAGGACCCATGCCCGGTGAGAACCTGCGTCAGGCGGAAGGTGAGGACGCCGTAGCGCCTCTCTATCCACTCCTCAAAACATGACATGCTTCAAAATATTATAATGAAACAAAATATTTATAAACTGTTAGGTGCCATTGAATATATTCCTCTAATCCTTGGAACAATAGAACGCTACAAATGTCATTTTTCAAGAAATGGGATGCATTGCTACGACGACAATAAAAGTAAATTGTGTGAAACTACAAAAGACTCTGCTTGCATCCATTTTGTTACATATGGTTTTGTAGAAATGTAACCAGATATATTATTTGTGTTATTTGATTTGATCATTTCTGTAAATAATTATTGATTTGTCATTTTCTCACAATAGTTCTATAAAGGTTTTATTTTATTTGTTGATTATTTAATGTAATTGTTAATTTTGCAAGCTGTGATTAATAAATATATCTAATTTTTTAAACATACAAGTTTTTATTTAATAGTAATTAATTGTGCAAATTGTTCAATACAATTGCTCGTCCCCAGTTAGAGGTATTCCCAAATCAAATCGAAATTATGGTTACCCTACTCGAACATTGTACGAGATGAAATAATTTTTGAGATTACTCTCGTTGGAAACTCTTCTGAGGGTAAAACGATATGTCATTCTAATGAGGGTAATATGCCGTATAAATGGATGTTCACACCGAACTCCTAGCAATTATAGGTGATGAGATATTAGCGTTCAAAGTAGCGTTACGATTGCGCGGCTACGACTTTTTTTTTGGACTGATATCTTCTGTTTAACTAAACTTTAGTATTATTTATTGCTTTAGTTAGTTTCGACAAATTAAGACCTTCCTTTTTCTAACAGTTTTACGGCATTAAGTTTTCAGATTAAAGAAATAATCAACAACAAAGAAACGACAAGTGCACGATTGCGCGGCCATAACTTCCAAGGTGAATATTTCGTAAACTATAGGTCTAGAGTATATAATTCTTTTTTCGACAATTTTTGACAAATTCAGTCTTCAATTGACAAAAAGAATTAGAATTCTAGCCCAAGTAGTTGCTGAGATCTCCATGGCCGCGCAATCCTCTACGTTACGTTCGCGCGGGCAACTTAAAACCCTTATAACTTCTTTATTTCTACTTTGACAAATTTTTGGTTTCTGAAAAAACAAATTGACAAATTTAGACAAAATTTGCAAAAAAAATTGTGCGATTTTGACAAATTTCGACAAAAATTTTGGCTAAAAAAATCTATTTGGATAATCTGGCGGAGCAATCGTAACGCACACCTTTATAAAGGCAAGAGTAGTACTTGTTTCCTTACCGCCACTCTTAGTTACTTTTGTATCTACAGTCGTTATCGGAAGATAATGTGCAACTTAAAATTACATGATCTCTTAAGCTGCTGTTATACAACTTCAAGCTGTAAAATAAGCAACAATTTCCAGTTCTTAGGTTGGGACTTACGTCTATCAAAGATTCAATAGAATAAATATTAAAAATACAATATTTATTTATTTCACAGTGGCATATAAGCATATCCAATGGCCCAGTACGGAGCTGGGCCACCAATCTGCTAAAGCATTCAGAAAGCTGTTGCGGCTGGCGCATACCGTTCGTATGTTGGACGTGTATTGCTTGCGCATGAAGGCGTAAAAGCCATTTATTCCCATCTCTGCAAAAATGGCGAAATCACCAATCACCCTATCAAAACTACACTAACGCCATCTATTAATTTTACCTTGCAATGGCATTACGTCATTTTTCAGTAGTAAGAACTTGGTAGTTAGCGTTCTGTCTGCTGCGCGGGTACCGTGAGCGTAGATGTTACTAGTTTTTGGTTCACCTTTTTTGCTTGCGCGATATTCAAGCGGGCTTCGTAGGTAAGTACCAAATGCGAACATAGATGGAGCTTTTCTTAAGCGTTGTGTCAAATACCGATTCTCATTACGGTAAAGGTCCCCGCGTACTTGGTGTTGGTACCAGGCGCTCATGGCAGTTGAGAAGGTCGTTATTCCACATTGCGTGGGGGGCCGACAGTTTATAATTATTGAGGGGTGGATACGAGGGGAGTACATCTGTGTAGGGTAGAGCAGCAAGTGAAAGGGGTGCAAAATAATAATTTCAATAATAAAAAAAAAAATTGAGAGGTGTCAAGGGACACCCGGATGGAACGAAGTTCCTTTCGATTAATTGCATTTATTATTGTCTGTATAGAATCTTTAATTTCCTAACTCTATCAGCAATATCCGGAACTTGTGCAGAAACACTGTCAGTATTCATTTTCTTATTATTTTTTATTATTTGTTATATACAAAAAATCTGTATACACTCAACAAAAATATTCGTCGCGACACCACACTGTTCAATGCGAAATAGAAAGACGAAACGAAAATAACTGGCTTGCTTTCTATGAGAGAGAGAGAGAGACAGAGAAACACGAGCACGCCGCACGGCTTACAACTATAGCAAAAAGTGTCGTTACAACTTTTGGTCTAAATTTTTTCCGTCTAGCCCCCTTTTGCAACGCGCGATAAGGAACCTCGTTCCAATATGATTCATTTTGTTTGTTTTTCTCAATACGAGAATCAGTAAACATATTATTAAAGTAGGTACCCTAGAAATAGTTTTGAAATAAAAGCTTAGATCTACTTTTTAATTTACCGTTGACCACTTCCATTCGGCTCTCTAAAAGTCGTTTACTTCCGCGATTGATAATAGGGTAGACAATTCAATCTTAAGAAACGATATGGGTGTTGTAGCCCAATCATAGAATATCATTGATACTGGCCCTAAATCCTAGACCCAAAATAAATAATTTCAATTTGAATAGGTCATATCATTTAATGAATTTTAAGTCAGAATAAGTCAGTTCAGTTTAGACAGAGACAAAATTTTGTGTAATAAGGGATTTAACTTCACGTTTGTATTATTAAAGCACAGCCCTGATTTTGAACCGGTCCTTGACATGAATTCATACAAATGGTTTTTAAAGTCGATAATTTCTTATTTTCCACAGATTGGTCACTCGGGGATTCCAATAATTTGGACAAGGAATGCTGAATTAGCTCTAATGTCAGCTCGCCTGCCAGGGTTGCGAGATTTGTTCGAAAGAGATACCGTGGCCCTGGCATATGGGCAATTGAAGGAACACGGGTGGGTTTTAGTACTGACTAAAACCCACCCGTGTTCCTTCAATTGCCCATATGCCTGGGCGGTGCGGGAGACGTCATTTGATGATAGCCCATCCACAAAAAAAAATGTCAGGTCGCCAGAACAAGAAGTAATGATGGAAATCCATAATAAGTTCTTGAAGTTACTGAACACGCTGGTCGACGACACCACGAGTAACCTACCTACTGAAAATAGCGATGATTAAATTTGGAACTCTCTTTACCTTACATGTACCTTCATTAAAATACATTTTTAATATTCTGGTAGGCTTATTTCATCTATAAATATGTTACGATAGAATAAACGAACCGACCTTTATCGAAACGTCCATACATGAATACGGGTTCAGAGAAACTTTCAGTGAACCCGTGTTCATGAATGGGCGACCGTAGCGTAGTAGTTTCAATTAACTGACGCTACTACAATGGTCAGTCTTTCGTGTTTATGCTGTCCTAGTCATTGCCTCTATAAATAACGATCGTGAGCTAGTTGGTTATTACTTATCTATGATTGTTAAACATACAGCACAGCGAATGCACCGTTGCATTTACCGTTCCGTGGTTATGAGCCCTCGTAATTGATCAAGTTTTTAGAGCTTTGACAATAACTACATTCACTAAATAGGTGTACTACTTCCAAACTTGCGATGAGATTAAATAAAAATAACCACCTAAGTGTTATTTAAACTCAAGCACTATTCCATATAAAACAATTGAAGTAGGAAGAATGAGCGACTAACGAAGACCCTTCATTTGATAAATCAACACGGCATTTAATTGAAAAATGTTTTTTAATTGTTAAAGGACAATGCTCAAGGATGTATGGAATCCCGTACCATGTTGCATCAAAATCAAACTTTGTTTTTTATATACTACATTGATCATATTAACTCCTACAAAAGTTTTTTTTGAAAAATAAACCCGGGTTTCAGAGTTATTTAGTAAAATCAAAATAACCTAAAAACTAGGTCTGTTTGGGTCGACGCTGCCAAAGACTTGTTTTATATCTACTTAGACACGTTATACATGGACGAATATTATTGTTCTAAAAACAGCGTAATACTACGTGTATTATATAAGTTAGGAAGATTTATGAGTTATAGCAACGTCTAGCCCCGCCACAGGGTTCGTGACTGAAACTCGTTTTTCTTTAATACGTTGAGTCTCAGAGTTACCTACTGGATACAAGTCACTATCTGCTTAAGCAGTCTTCCCGGTGGAGACTAAACTATAGCCTCCAGCCAGGCACATGTGACACTCGGTGATTTGACCGACCCTTATATTATCAACAGTGTGAACCGGTAACGTGGGTATAATTCTTGCCAAACTTCTTGGCCGCCCTGAAGTTGGCTACAATGGCTGCGCAGTCGTAAATCTAATAAAAAAACAGCAGCCTATAATGTTCCCACTGTTGGGACACAGGCCTCCTCTCAGTGAGAGGCAGCCGTAATCCACCACGCGGGCCCAGTGCGGGTTGGTAGATGTGACATGGCTTCAATTTTTTGGTCAATTTTTTGGTCTCATGATGTTTTCGTTCACCGTTTTGCGAGCTGTCGTGATGATATAATTAACACAAAGTATAGCGCCTGTTTGGGTTTGAACTCACGACATACTACTCGTAAGTCGCGGCCGCTACCACTGGGCCGCTGCTACCACTGGGCCACCACTACTCACCAATACCAATAATACATTATCATAAATTAGGGTGACCAGTCAGATTGATAGGTAAGTGATAGAAAAATGAAACAAACAAGTTCATTTGGGTTTTTAATAGGGATCAAAGTCAAAAACTGTTACATAAATCATACATCATACTCCTGAAAATCATCTAAATCCGTTGCTGGTGAAGTTATGTCATTATATCGTCCCCAGCTCAAATACTATACTATCGTCATAACATGAGCACAGCAGCCCACTGTTCGCTTACCGACGAGGCGACTGCAGCAATAACCTACTATGGTTTCTAATGTGTTGGCCACAGCATCATCTCTGCTAATCAATAAATACATGTGATAAGTACGACTGTTGACATGTCTCGAATTAATCCTACCTCTTAAGAGGTAATTATTAAGCCCTAAAATCCAAGGTACATCATCATCAATAGAAATATTCACCTCAACTGAATAAATACCAGTCCGACGGATGTGTTCCCCATACTAAGATCTAGCCTGTTTGAGTTGGTAGGTCTCAAGAGCTAACCGTTTTAAATATGTTGTTGTCAATCATAGTAAGCCATCTAAACGTGAATTATGGCTTAGGAATATTGAGATCTCCACATGGTCCAGCATCTGGCAGACCTGGGCGATTGGAGTTGTGCACATCACGACGTTGAACTTCTCTTGTAGCTGACCTCCAGCAAACAGCACATACTCTTTCCAATCTTGATATCTATAAAAATAACATGATTATACATGTAATACAAAACATTTCACAATGGGTAATAGACTTGATAAAAGTATTACTGTAATGTGATGTAACTAGGAATACATGATAATGATCAGGCAGTAATTGTGTCAAAATAGATAATAATTAGGCTTCATTTTTATGTTGCAACATAAATAAAAATATTTACCAAATGGAGCGGAATATTTTTAACTAAAATGTTTCTCTCTTGTCGATCTTGTCTGACAGAGTTACAGGATATGGTCTAGTTGCACGTAGAATAGAATTGCCATAAGAACAGCATAATTTTCTATGACCAAAAGCAGGCAAAGATAAACTTCCTTCACTGATTGTGTTTGCTCGATCTTGAAGCAGTCTCAAACACTCTGTACAAAGCACACATTGTGAAGATAGATATCTGCAATTAAAACCATGAGTGAAAAAGTGTGCTTTTACCCTTTATGACGTTATCTATCTTCTGTAACATATTCAAAGAAATTACACCTACAAGTGATTAAGATTAAAGCGTTTTTTGGCCTCAAACAGGTTCGTTTTTCTTTTTTGTTATTTATTTGTTGGATATTTCCTGTGCGAGTCCAAAAATGTTTTCATTCATTCTATAAAAATAATGTTTTGTAAGCTGGTACATTCATTAAAAGATTAGTCAGGAAATAGGTGCCTGACATTTATAAGTACCTATATATTCAAAGAGTAAAATAAGATCTGCTTACCTGTGTAGGAGTTATCCAAGACTGTAACAAGTTAATCATAGGAGTAGACGCTTGTTCTAATGATATGTGGGTAGGTTTCTGGGTATCAAAAATGGACTATTGATACATCGCCGGTTTTGCCGGGTGACTGCCGATGTCAATTGGTCGACCGACTCGATATATTTGCACAATGAATTACTCACAAAAAAAGTTCACAAAATACAAACAAGTTCTACTTTTCAAAACAATTCAATAATTATTCAATCTCAATCTCAAAAACACAGACGGTACTCGCTACTCGCTAGCGCAAACCAAAGACTACAGACTACATGCGCAAAATGTCAGATGCACAGATAAATCTATTCTGTTGCATTCTACATCTTTTTTACCAGTTGGGAACGGGTAATTAATCATAATAAAACCAGGTAAAATAATGATAATCTTTTAAATATATATTCTATTCTAGTTTTTTTTTTTTATTAATGTAGAATCGGCAGAGTATTATTTTTACAGTGAACATGGCACTTTCAAAAATCAAGGTTATGTTAATCATTTATCACGTGAAGTGAAACGGAACGTCATTCATAGGAAGTAAAACAATATCCATACTTTTATACTTAAAAATAAATTCCCTGTTCAAAAACTAAATCCCCGACGTGTAACGTCGTAAAAAAATATGAAACTAATTACTCCAAAATATTGGTCTTGATGCATGAGACTTTTTGGTACCACTTTTGAGCATTCTCCTTTATGCCTTTTAGAGGACGCCATATAAAATTTAATATAACGTCACAATGTCACATAGCCTCTCATTTCTCAGAATATGAGAAAGTCGTAATTTTAATATATTCATGGTGGTCTGATTTTACGTTCGGCGAACGAAAGGAAAGACTGAAGTAGTGCTGGATCTACTTCAAGAATGACGCTGATAAGACCTGGATCTCTGTCGCTTACTTCGCATTCATTTATTAGGACGTGGCGCCTATCCGCCACGTCCGTAACGTAACTTATAAGGTCAGCTGTCATCTTATTTATTTGTTAGTTTTGGAAGATCAACTTTTACAAGTTTAAACATTAAAAGCGTGGAATGCGAAGTCTATGCATAGGTATCTTATAATTCATAGGTATCTTACAATTCTCGTATATATATATATACTAGCGACCCGCCCCGGCTTCGCACGGGTGGACATTTATTTTTTAAGCTCTCTGAAAAAAAAAAATTGTTTTGTATGTATGTTTTTATAGGTTTTTTATTCGTGTTACATTTCTTTGTTTCGTACCTGCTTAACTCTTTTATTTTTGTTTTTAATTTTTTTTTTTTGTTTTTAATTTTTTTTGTTTTTTTTTTTGTTTTTTTTTTTCTCTTTACCTTAATGCTTCACTATACACTATCTTCGCAGTAGTATTTGTAGATGGGAGTCGTGCGACACCATCATTCATTTTAATACCAATTACAATTTTAAATTTGTAATATCTTTTGAATGGATTGTCCGATTGGAATAAAATAAAAAGTAATTAATAGCTATTGAAACAATCTTGCTCAATGAATAGTTTATTTGTATAAGGATTAGTATTTGACGATACTATGATCAATAAACTTAGGCTAATAATTTTAATTACTTTTATTCTATTGAAAAGTGGTTATAATGGCTAAAATATAAATGTTTGGTTTATACTATCGCGGACTTTTTTGTAGGCATTATTGAGTTCTACAACTTTTCTATAGAAGTCAACCATACATCTCTAACCATTTAGGCAGCGTTCGCGAGAATCGTTAATGTACGGCAGTTTTTTCGAAGCCTTACTCCACAATTTTCACTACCACGAAAAATCCTATCTATTTTCCGGGATAAAATATAGCCTATACGGATTCGGAAGAATTCCTCTAAGTAATGGTAAAAGAAATTTTGAAATCGGTCCAGTAGTTTTTGAGCCTATTCAATACAAACATACAAAAATACAAAAATACAAAGGTTTCCTCTTTATAATATTAGTATAGATATAATCTGAATCTTATATGTTTAAACGAGCAATTCTTGTATATATATATATATAATTTGAATCTTATATCTTTAAATGACAAATTCTTGTATATACAACATTAGTTTTTGTTTATGCGAAACCCGAAACACGGGTCTAGTATTTTTATGTAAAGAATCTATGAAAAAAATTTCAAAACTGTATCATTAATAATCACAAAGTTATAAGCTTGTTACGGTACCTGATTGTCCTCGCAAAAACATATGCAGCCTACCGGAGGGCACCACGCCAGCCGCGCGCGCGGCTCTCACTCTCACTCATTGATAATAATTTGCCACAGTGATTGTTTATGTATTAGTTGGTGATAAACATTTTCCATCACGCTTGCAGGCTTTGGACTGTCGTAATGGTCAAGTGTAGGTAGATATTATTATGTAATTTATTCGTAAATGCAGTAGTAAGTGGTAAAATGTAATCAATGCCATTTGTTGCACCTTATGTCAACAACTTAAAGTTCAAAATGGATGAAAATTGTTAAACATCGCATTACTGAACCACAGCAGGCTGTAAACAAATAATAAATTTGTACCCTTGACTATCTTTGCGTGTTTAAAAATGTTAATCATCACTATCTACAATAATTGGCGTAATCACTATTCACTCAAACAAACTGAAGCAACTGTTAAAAAAGGGCCCGTCTTTCTCATAAGCACTGACGCCCTGCCACACCACCACAAACAGCGAGTGTACGGACGTTTGAGTACGAGAGAGACATGATAATTTTAAAATCTAAACAAAACACTTTAGCCAGGGCTCACGGCGGTCGCGCGCTCGCGATACGTATGCATCGATCGATGGCATTCGGGCGACTGAGGAGCGCCGCCGCCGCCCCGCAGCAGTGCGTACACGCCGCCTAGCCCGCGCTATGACCTGTCGTGAACTCGTGACCCGTGTGCAAACAGATGATTGCGGATACTAACTTTTAAGCGTAATTAAATATTTTTGGGACAAAATATAACATGGTGTAAAAATTATTGGAATCGATTCAGTTACTGATTCTGAACAAACTATATTCAGGTTTCGCATATACTAAAAATAATGTTGTATATAAGGTGTATCTATTCATACACGAAATATTTTAAGAGGTACACCTGTAGGTGGTATCTTTACCACCTACAGGTGTACCTCTTAAAATATTTACTCAGAAAAAAAAAATACTCAGAAAAAAATTTTTTTCGTTGCTATCGCTTCTTAGCTATAGCAACGAAAAAAATTTTTTCCTGAGTATTTTTTTTTAAATTTAATATTTATAAATTATTTGACGCACTTAAGAAATACTGGCTTCTTCTTATTTTTTACGGCCCGAGACACCGCGGCCATGCTCGTGCCGTCCGGTCATCGCCCTCGCGGCGTCAGGCGGGCCATTCATAGAATTTGGAGTAAAGGTTTTATGCAAAACGTCTCAAGTAGTTTTAAAATTATAATAATTACGAAAATTCAAAAACGCTTAGATAAAAAAATTCTTTTTGCTTCTATAGCTTCTTTACCACCTACAGGTGTACCCCTTAAAATATTTCGTGTATGAATAGATACACCTTATATATATAATCTGAATCTCAGAAACGGCTTCAACGATTTTCATGAAATTTAGTATACACGGGGTTTCGGGGGCAATAAATCGATCTAGCTAGGATTCATTTTTATAAAATGTCGTTTTATTCGTGTTTTCAATTATCAACTTTATCGATAATCAACTTGAACATAAACTTATTATTTTAAACACAATTTACCAAAAATACCGAGCAAAGCTCGCTCATCCAGATATTACGTATGTAAATGAAGTACGTTCTAATGTGTCTGCCCTTTAGTTTTATGCGTAGGTACTTTTCTTTATTTATTCAGGGTGTAAAATGATATTAAAAACTTTATTATCATCTTCGAGGACCAAATTTGAAAACTCAACTCACCTTCACCTAACTCTAAATTGTCATTCAACAGCATCGACACTCGATTTATTTTCTCACCGATATCATTATTATCTCCGGTTATCTTTCTTCTCTTGATTTTCTGAAACATAAAAAGCAGATATAATAAAAGGGCTATCAAAACCACTGTTCTCTGCTCTTCTCGGTATGCAATAAACCCCGCCATATTGTATTCCTCTTCTCACAATATTAGGTACAACTGTACCCACCATTCACTAGCGTCGGGGGTATGCTAACGGTTCCGAAATTAATGAAACGCATGTTCATAATGTTATACACATATTAAATATATTGCTAAATTATATGAATCTATTAATTCATTTATATATTGTTCGCTGCCAGGCCAGACCCCTACCATAGGATTTCAATAGCGCAGAAGAAGTTATGATGGTGGGGCCCTGGAGACAAGAGTGGCTAGCGAACTTGTCCGCCGTGCGCGGAGCAGAACAATAATATCAAACAAAAGAACTCACCTGGTGGTAGACGAACACTGCTTCTGGGGCCTACCTGGATTTATGTATGTAAGTGAGTGTGTATTGTATTATGTTGTGACGTTATGAGTATTCTCCAGAATACCACACGGCTGCTGCAACACGCCTGGTACTAGGACATGCGGTCTCCAAATCGCGTTCTCCAATAGCGTCACTTTCACTTCAAAGTATTTCCAACAAACAAATATGTCCAAACTCAACCCGTATTATTTCGTCAAACTGGGGTTATTTACAATCAAAGCAATTGGGTCATGACAAATTGTCCACAAAACGACCGGTTCTAATGGATTAATTTACAAACGCGTCGCGGAAACCAAAACGGCGACATTTTTTTCCCAAAGAACCAACCAAGTGTCAAGTGTCAAGGTCAAAACTGACAAGTCAGATGTCACTCCGTTCGGGCGCATTCCGTTAGGCGCATAGAGTAACCAATTTAAACGGGACTGAACATATATTTTATATTGTGACAAACCCTTTTCAGCCCGCTAAGCTGACTGCTCTTATATTTTCTGTATATTATGTGTATGTATGTTTTAGTCTCGTATTTATGCTATCAACCTATAACAGACTCGCGGAAGTGAGATTACCCAACCATATCAAATTACAGCCTCTACTGTACCTACTTAAATTTATTTCTAACGATGTTCGTTTAAATTACTGTAACAAATGAGAAATCGTTTTCATATAACCTTTATTCCTGTCTAGATAGGAATGGTTTATATCCTGAAAGGTGGTACTAGGATAGATCTTAGGGAAACTCCGGTAACAATAAAATAGTGGACTGTATTAAAATATAAGAAGTAAGCAAACGGTCGTTATCTTAATTTGAACGGAAAGTAATGAGTATGCGCTCGGTGAGGCGGACGATGATGCAGTGTCGTGTGTGCCGGCCGGTGCGCCCTCGCAGGTGTGAACGCCCCCGCGACCGCAGCTACCGCCCGCGGTCGCCCGGCGCGTAGTGATGTTCTTAACACTGTCATCTATTTTAACAAAACAAGACAGTAAGTACTGGGCTAGAGAAGTCAGGCGGGCCTGCGATCCTATACCAGAAATGGGGGCTATTACTATCTGCCCCCAAGATGTAGCTCGCGCAGTCTGTCCGTTGCCCAACTGGAAGTCTCCAGGGCCGGACGTGCTGCACAACTTCTGGATAAAATGGTTTGTAGGATCGCACGCTCGCTTGGCGGCTCAGTACCAGACTGCTTTGGAGTCTGGTTCGCTACCCCAGTTTCTTACAACAGGAGTTACCCACCTGCTCCATAAATCAGGTAGTACTGCGGAACCCAAAAATTATAGACCGATCACGTGTTTACCGACGGTCTATAAAGTTCTTACATCCATTTTGAGAGCTAAAATTTACAATCATATAGACACTAACTCCATCATGTCTGTCTCTCAAAATGGATGTAGGAACGGGTCCCGCGGTACTAAAGAGCTGCTCCTCATTGATATGGCCATTAGCCAACAGGTTCGCCGTTCCCGTAAGGATCTGTCGACATGTTGGATAGATTACAAGAAGGCCTATGACTCGGTGCCACATACATGGCTCATGAGGGAGCTAGAGTTGTATAAAGTAGATGCAACTCTGCGCGCCTTCCTGATGTCATGTATGGGGCAATGGAGAACGGTCCTTCGCTATCCAGGATTTCGAAATATCCAGAGGAATAGCGAAATGATAAGGATTGAGCGAGGCATATTTCAGGGCGATAGTTTGAGTCCGCTTTGGTTCTGCTTAGCCCTGAATCCTCTGAGCACACTGCTTGAGGATTCAGGTATAGGCTATCGGTTGAGGAGAGGTGGTCAGGTTATATCTAAGTACTACTTGGACAAAATTGGAAGCCTGGTGCAAGCAACTAAACTCAACTATTCGTCGTCAAATGGCGTTGTTTATGCAAGAGTCTCCGCCTCGCCCTAACGTGGGAGGATCTGTTCCACCGCCACTGAACCTAACTTTACCGAAGCACAACCTTATACCGCCACCAATATCAATGTATAACCCTTATAGTTATCCCATGCTCTTTGATCCTCCAGTGCCATCACAGCCTCTGCCCCCCTCGCCTATTCTGAGCCCGATTCTCTTCACCCCCGCGTCCATCTGTGAAGCGGCTGCCCGACTGCTCTTCATGAACGTAAGGTGGACCACAAACATTCCCCAACCTTCCCCTGGAAGATCGATTCGTCTTTATAGAAGAATCCTGGAAAAAGCTCTTTATTCTTGAAGCTGCACAATTTCTGTACCCGATGGATTTAAACGTGCTAATAGATAGAAATTGTTCAATCACAGAAAATACCAAAAAAGAAGCTGAAATGTTTGAATCGGCTTTACTAGAGATTTGTAAACTAATTCCGGATGCTAACGAATATGCGTGTCTCCCGGCGATCTTCCTCTTCAAGACATGTTCAAACAAGGATGGGGGGCGCAAACCTGACAACATGGACACAGAGAGCAGGAAACTACAGAATGCTGCCGCCGTGGCTGTCCTGCACGACCAGTAGATGTTCACGTTGACATTTGCAAAGCTCGGTCATCCAGATATTGAATACTTTACTTGTGTATGCATGTTCGTAGCCAGTACGTCTTAATCAATCAATCAACTCAGCCTATCGCAGTCCACTGCTGGACATAGGCCTTTCCCATATTGCGCCACAACACCCTTCCTCCGCCTTCCGCATCCAGTCTGCCCCAGCCACTTTGTTTAAGTCGTCGGTCCACCTAGCTGGGGTGCGTCCCACGCTACGCTTGCCGATACGCGGTCTACACTTCAAGACTTGTCTGCTCCACCGGCTATCAGTCCTTCGACAGACATGGCCAGCCTACTGCCACTTCAGCTTGCGTACTGTGCGATCTATATCGGTAATTCCAGTTCTTTTCCGGTTCATTTCAGTACGTCTACTGTGTAATAAACTGATTACATATTTGATATCTGTTGAGTCCCTTATTGTGAGTGAAGCCCATCATGCATGGGCACGCCACAATTGCGGCGGTAAGTCCCCTCTTTGAGGAGTGGATAGAGAGGCATCACGGCGTCCTCACCTTCCACCTGACGCAGGTTCTCACCGGGCATGGGTGCTTCGGTGGGTTCCTGTTCAGGATAAAGCGGGAGGATACGCCCGGGTGTTTCTATTGTGAGGATCGTCTAGAGGACACGGTGGAGCATACGGTGGAAGTTTGCCCTGCCTGGGCGGAGCACCGCCGTGTCCTCGTGGAGGCGATCGGCGGCGGTGACCTCTCGCGTCCGGGCCTGGTGCGAGCCATGGTACGGAGCGAGAGGGAATGGGAAGCCGTCACCCCCTTCTGCGAAGCAGTAATGCTCGCGAAGGAGGAGGCGGGGCGCGTGAGGGAGAGGCAGTCTCTGTGCCCTCACGTCCCTAGCCGCCGCAGGAGGATACGCCCCGGGCGTCGGGAGTCGATAGCGGACTCCCGGCCACCGTAGGCGCGAGTGTTCCACGCGCGCCTCAAAGAGATGACAGCAGCAGTGTAGGGGTCTACTAGGACCGATGCCTGCCGGGGTCACGTGATTGTTCGAAAGAGATACCGTGACCCTGGCACATGGGCAACTGATGGAACACGGGTGGGTTTTAGTCAGTAAAAGTCTAACACGCCCTCTCGCTCCGCCCAGAGTGGGAGAAGTCATTTGAATATTTCCCATCAAGAAAAAAGAAGCCTATCATGCAACTATATTTATGTAAGACAATTTGAATATAATTGACTACCTTTTTTATGGATGGGAAATCATCAAATGACTTCTTCCGCTCTGGGCGGAGCAGGAGGGCGTGTAAGACTTTTACTGACTAAAACCCACCTGTATTCCTTCAGTTGCCCATATGTCAAGGTCACGATATCTCTTTCGAACAGTCTCGCAACTCTGGCAGGACCGCAGCCCTGGCAGGTAATTGGCTACCTTAGTTTCTTAATCGGGAACCGAAATCTCAAAACCGTATAACTTTAACTTTGCAACGACGAGTATGTTCCTCATCATTTATGACGAGCTAGTAGTGTGGGACGACTACATTCGGTTCCGCCCAACCAACGCAACAAGCCCAGCCCCCGACAATATTGGCCGTCAAACATATTCTACGTTTCATGGTGGCGCTGCTGGTTAAGGAAAGATGGTAAATCCAGTGCGTTTCGTGTTAGTTCTCCATTTCACCACATGTATTACTTAAGTTGGTCAATGTTCGCAGTGCTCCTGTACATTTATGACGTGCTGGTACTTGGGGGCTGCAAAATTTGGTTTCATCCGCCCATGAAACAACCCTTGGTTCATCCTTATTTTACTACCCCGCCCAAAAGCGTGTCTATAGTGTAGTAAGAAATTGGTAAGAATATAGAGAAACTTATAGCAAAGCATAACGTGTATTTATTTATATTTTTGTTCGATTCCTAGTTGTACGTAACTGAATTTAGAAAAAAATTTGGCTTGTCTTTTTGCAAAATAATCATAATAAGTATGTTTTGGAAATATGATATATTTATTAGCGGGTTTTTTTTCTGGTAAAATGTGTATGAAATTATATAAGATTGCTTTGTTTATGAAACACCTTAGTAGCAAAGCAGACTATTGTTTCAAACATGAAAGAACGGGTAAACAATAAGCTTCACAATGATTCTGATTATTACTGTATTACGCAGTTAGGGTGCGGAGGGGTAATTGCGTAACTTGCTATCAGTAGTAATCTGTTTCATTTTCATAGTTAAACAACATCCATTGCGTTATTTATGTTGTTCAGCCAACAATTTATTCTAACAAATGATGCAATGGATTACAAATAATCTTCAATACGATTCAGATTCTGATTGATAGTGCGTTCACAATTAGGGTGCAGGTATTTTGTGGCGGGTGAAGCGTTCGTAATCACCTGTTATCCATTCGTGTCTGGTTCGCAGACTCTTTACTTTTTTTTATTCACTTTCTGCCTATTTTGGAAATTAATAAAAAAAATAGGTTACTATGTCGCTAATTTCATTTCGATAAAACGCACAGACTTTAGTAAAGGTTACTACGGAAGCTAAGTAAGATGCCTGATTATCTTCTCTAATTTGTCACTCATTTAGTTTGACGATTGATTCCTATTCGTAACAGACTGTATTAAACTTTTGAAAAAAATAAATAAAACAATTAACTATTACGTTAAGTAATGTTTTAATCGAATATAATTTGTAGTTTATGTAAGTTATCTTACGTATATCAATACGAAATAAAGTTTATTGTCTTTCTCTGTGTGCGCTTGTTAGATTGAGCAGTATATAACTATATAGGTATTTATACCAAATAATAGGTCTTTACCTATGAAAATGCCGTTTTGTATAAAAAAAATTAAACGAATTTTTTTCATGTATTTTTTATTTGTATTAATCGAAATATTCAACCATGCAATCAATGCATCTTTGCCAACGCAGTGGCAGTTTATTGATGCCCTTCTTAAAAAAATCTGCTGGACGGGAGGCAACAAATTCTTCAAAGGCATTTTGTACTGCCTCTCGGGTATTGAATTTTTTTCCCGCCAAGAAGTTATCCAAATTCTGGAAAAAGTAGTAGTCTGTAGAAGCAAGGTCTGGTGAGTAGGGCGGATGACGGAGAACTTCCAACCCAGTTCTTGCAGCTTCTCCATCATTGAGTTCAGTTCTTCACAGTACACATCTGCAGTAATGCTCACCCCGTTTGGTAAGAAGCTGTGATGAATCACACCGGCGCTAGACCACCAAACAGTGACCATCACTTTTCTAGGGGTAAGTTTTCGTTTAGGGCATTGTTTAGGTGCTGAACCAGGATCCAACCAACTTGCTGAGCGCTTGCGGTTATCAAACAGAATCCATTTTTCATCGCAGGTAACAATGCGGTTCAGAATTCCTTCATTTGTGTGTCTGTTGAGCAGTGCAAGGCACGTCTCGACGCGTACTTCGCGCTGGCGATCATTGAGTTCGTGGGACACCCATTTGTTAAGCTTTTTACCTTGCAAATTTGACGCAAATGGACTAATATTGTTTTGACGCTAACGTCGAAAGCTGCTGCTAATTCATCCGTAGATTGTGTATCATCAGCTTCCACAATCGCCTTTAATTCGTCATTGTCGACCAAAGTCTTCGGACGACCGCGAGGTTCATTTTTCAGGTCGAAATTTCCAGAACGGAAGCGAGCAAACCAATAACAGGTGGTGCGTTGGTTTGTAGTATTAGCTCCGTAAACGTCGTTGATGTTGCGTGCCGCTTGTGCCGCGTTGCTGCCACGACGGTACTCATATTCCATAATTACTCGAATTTTTAACGTATCCATGATGATGAAAAAGATTGAAATGCGATGATAATGTAACACTAATCAATAAACAAATGACTACTTTTGGAAAAAGAATTCCATGTTTTTAAAATAAAATTAATTTGAAATTAGAATTCTTAGACAAACAAAAATTATTTTGATTTGAAATGGCCAGTACTGCAGAACGGCAATTTCATAGGTAAAGACCTAATATCAAGCTTAGAATGTGTCAGTGTGTGTCAGAATGGTTACGGCTTATTTACTGTGTATTTAGGTTCTTATGAATATGGTTTTTTGGAAAAGGGTTTCATTAAGTAAAGCACAGGAAGACAACACTAGACATTTATCTCAATTAGGCTTGTCAGCACTTTCTGTAAGTAGGTTTGTACAAACACTTTTACATGTCAATGAGATTTTCTTAAAACTAGATGAGATCGGCGTAGTCGTATTGTATTTTAATATTTATTAGCCATTTAACCTTAATTAGTGATCGCCCATTGGTCGAAATTCGACCGTACTTCATTTGAATAGAAATACATTAATAAAAAAAAATATATATATATGTATAATAATATGGTTATATTTGACATTCAGTAACACTATAGACAAATAATATTAAAGACAAATATTCTCAATATGATCATAGATTTTAAAAATGAAATATCTATAAAATTCATTTATTACCTATGGTTATACTTGACATTCAGTAAGACAATAGACACAAAATATTAAAGACAGATATTCTCGATTGGACCACAGATTTGGACCATCAACAAAAGAATATCTATGCATGTGTGTATTAAATACACGGTAAATAGTAGTGTGTGTAACGTGTTATTTATTGAAAATAATGTATTTTAACATTTTTAACGCATAATTAACACTTCTTCTCTGTATAAACTATAAGTGTCATACTCCTCCGTCCGCCAAATTTTCGTAAGAAGGATCCAAAGTTTTCGCTTCACCTATTAATATAGGTATAGATGACAACAAAATAATAATTTAAATCGCTTAACAACAAGATTTAACGAAATGCTTGAAGGATTAATCCAATTTGCCATAAAGTTCAATTTCGCTAGTATCCAAGCAGGTTTAATAATGTTGGCCACAGACTGCGCTGACGCGGTTGCTAGCCGCTATTTGGAGGAAAACTTTGGCTCGGTGAAAATTAACAAGAAAAAAAAATCTAGCGTTAGTTTACATCCAATCTTTACGTTTTTAACCATTTACTATGAACGGAAATTTACACAACAAAAAATACCCGGAAGTAGAAAACAGCCTCATTTTTATTAAACTAACAGATCAGAAAAAAGCTTTTTAACAAAAAAATTAAACCGCCGAAAATACTGAAAAGCAAAAAATAATAAACCTTAAAATATTGAATCAGCGCTTTATATCGGCGGTTTATTTTTTTAGTTAAAAGTTTTTATTTTATAATTTTCTGTGGCTTTAATTTACTAATATATATAATACTTGGCAAGATATACCCCTATCTAATAAAAAAATAATTATAAAAATCGGACTATTCGGTATAAAGTTATGCGTGATCATACATACAATCAGTGAGTGAACAATCAATCATTCCCTGTTTTCCGACCATCTTCGGGGTATCCTTTCCAATAAACAAAGAATTTTCACAATTGGACTACTATGTAAAAATTTATGCGCAGAACTTCTTCCGTTTTTTCGTCGGTTAAAAATAATGACGTCGTTCTAATAACAATATTCACCGATATTTTTTGTGTCGCTACTATAAAGATCATCAACTAGGCACATCTATATTAGTTTGTAAACAAACTTCTACGTTTCGTTTTCCCGCCCTTTGCCATTTGTGGTTTTTCAAATCACTGCAGTAGTATTAACTACTTCAAAAATTTGTCTCACATTTCACAATAATGCCATAACTATACGGACAGCCGTTACAGAAATAATAAATGAATTTAGCCGTTGAACTCGCACCGAAGTGATGATCTCATTTCTGCCACGTGGTCAAAGTAGGAATCAAAATTATAATAAAACTTTGCAAATAACTTCTCTAGACGCTTACGCACGAAGATATATCATGTAATATTAGTAGACCGTAAATGCAACCATAATGAAACGAGAGAAGACCAAGTAAACAATAATACAAGAAGTGATTCAAATCACGCGCGAGCAAGATCTTGAACTTGACCCAGTATGTAAAAATGTAAGGGTGGCGCGAGACTAGAGTTCTTTGACCCGAACCATTCGATCGATTGTGGCTCTGGGTCACGAGGTTGTTCAAGGTCACCCTTCTTCAGCATATAATAAAACAGCTTTTTAACAAAAAATTAAACCGCCGAAAAACTGAAAAGCATAAAATAATAAACCTTAAAATTATGAGTCGGCGCTTTGAGTGATCCTTGTTCATTGATTTTTCAGCGCCGACTCAAAATTTTAAGGTTTATTATTTTATGCTTTTCAGTTTTTCGGCGGTTTAATTTTTTGTTAAAAAGCTTTTATTTTATGATTTTTTGTGGCTTTAATGTACTAATAATACTTGGCAAGGTATACCCTATCCAACAATAAAAGAATTATCTAAATCGGACTACTCTGTGCAAAGTTATGCGTGTTTATACGTTACAATCAGAGTGAACAATCAATCATCCCCTGTTTTCCAACTCTTAGGGTTCGATTTTGTTTTCCAAATTTATATGGGTGGTCTCATATAAAATGGGAGTATACCCTTTCCAATAGAAGAAGAATTGTCACAATCGGACCACTATGTAAAAAGTTGTGAGTGTCAGTGAGTGAACAATCAATCATCCCCTGTTTTCCAACCCTTAGGGTTCGATTTTGTTTTCCAAATTTATATGAGACCACCTTGGGAGTAAACCCTTTCCAATAGATGAAGAATTGTCACAATCGGACCACTATGTAACAAGTTATGCGTGTTTATACGTTACAATCAGTGAGTGAACAATCAGTCATCCCCTGTTTTCCAACTCTTAGGGTTCGATTTTGTTTTCCAAATTTATATGGGACCACCTTGGGAGTATACCCTTTCCAATAGAAGAAGAATTGTCACAATCGGACCACTATGTAAAAAGTTATGCGTGATCAAACATAAAAAAAAAAAAAAAAAAAAAAAAAAATATACGCGTCGAATTGAGAACCTCCTCCGTTTTTTTTCGTCGGTTGAAAATGAATTGCTGTTAGTTGATAAGCAAAGAACGGCTGGACCAATAATGTAAATTGTTTTAAATATTTGTAATCCCGGTTTTTGTGGAAAGAAAAACTTGAATGCTTGCCAAAAAAAAAATGGAAAATATGGGAAAACACACAAATGCATAATGCACATAAATGCCGTGCATCAGGCACGGCATTTGTGACGGGAAATTTATATGAATTGATAAAATTTAGACAGGACAACGTCTGTCGGGTCTGCTCGTTACACATATTAATTAGCTATTCCTGAAAACCACTTTTATGGTAATAGGTGTGAATTTCGGAAAATGTTGCTTTTACACAAAAACGTCCATATCATTTGGTCACGATAAATAAAAGACTGGGTAAGTTGGTGTAAGCGGTGCGTTAATTTACGCGCCCCCATTATTTACAACTAATTAATATAACGCCATCTATCCCTGTACGATGAACCAGTCACGGCCATTCACATTCATTGCACGAATTTGGTGGGAGGCGTGGCTAGAATTCAACAGCGAAATTTTCGAATGAATATAACGCCTGAGCGCTTCTGCGTTCCTAGTAACTTACTAGTGTTAGGCGGGTGTCGTTGTTATGGAAAAACATTCACAAGCCGCACTTGAAACTTGAACTTATTTTGTAACACGGGCGGTTTTGTAGTTCAAGATACGTTCAAATTGACTTGCGGTTGTCATTTAGTAACTGTAAAAATGTTGGCTAGGCTTGTATAAATTAACTAACTTTGCTCACATGACTACACATTTTTGAAGTGGAACTTCTAATGCAACTTCCAACAAGGTTGCGTTAAACGTTTATCACTACCATGGAGGGGGTATGAAGAGTGCCTTCATACCCCCTCCATGGTAGTAGTAGTATTGTGAAAAATCAATTTCTACCCTTTCCTATTTTCATTTCCACATTACGAAGTTTCATTTCTTCCGCGCGGAGGGACTCCACGCACTATTTTTTTTAGGGATTGTGTGTCAATTTGCCACTTGCGTGTTTACTTAAGTTAATTTAATAAATGTAGAAATAAATAACTAATATTTCTACTCTTTCATTATCGCGTCGCGCCACTAAAAAGTAACATCCGTTTAATTGACCATTCATTAGTGATAAAAATGTAAAAAAAAGCAGTGTTTGTGCCCTGATATGTAAACCAACCCAAAATAAGACAATTATATGCTCATCTCTGTTATGTACTACGTTACGATACGTAATATTTTCGTTTGTCTTTTTTAATTCCATGACATTTCATTTTAATCATATTGTAAGTGGTGTGTACGGAGGTTTTTTTTTTGTTAGTTTTGTTCTACCGCCAATCGAGCCAAACCAAATTCTATTAGATTTCAAGGCGATAAGATTCAATTTTTGATGCATAAAATGATGCTAGGGTTAGCACGATATCAGTTAGTTACAAAAAAAAAAAATGTTAGTCATTGTATTATGCTTTTAACTCAATACTTACTCAGTTATTCAATAAGTTACATGTTGTTTAAGTTTCACTCTAGATAACTTCTAACTCTTGATGCCGCTAGGAAAATTAATTAATTTACGCTGAGTTAGCTGTTCATTCTGGGCTTTTTGGGATAACCTATGAACGCGCAAGTGGACCTTCATAAAAGGAATTGCGACGTAACTTTAATGCGTAATGTTCCGTGTTATCACAAATGTGTAGCTCGCTAGTCGCTACGACGTAGCTGCAATGTTTTGCTACGACGCTGCAGCACGTAGCACACTAAAGCATTGTCATTACGCTATAATAAGGAAAGGCTTGGCCAGCTATATTTCCTATCGCCACGGTAACAAAAACCAAGGAGTACCAGTTTTATATATACACCGTGACATTTTAATCGTCTTACAACGGCAGCCCACTTCATGTATCCAATGACTACTACACATCCATAAGAAAAAAATTAACATATGAATAACTAAAAAATGAAAATATCGCCGGGTTAAAGGCAAAACTGACTATCTGCGTTTTTTTTAGTTTTTCACTTTAATATACTATTAGGTAAAGAATCAAATGGCGAACCGAATGGTATATTAAAGTGAAAAACTCAAAAAATCGCAGATAGTCGGTTTTGCCTTTAACCCGGCGATATTATTTATTATGATGGCGCATGACATAGTATGTTTGATATTTTGTCTCATGGAAAATGGAGATGGAATGATCTAGTCGACTCGTGCGCTGGGTAGGTATGTATGTTAAACGGGTTCCCTCTATCTGGCAGAAACTTGATGCTCCGAATTTTATTTCGCATAACACACTTGGCATAATCTTATTTAAACGAATATTTGTAAGGCATAAAAAATGTTTAGCATAATCATTGTTTGGCCGAATGTTTATATGCTCGACTTTACGCTGGCATACTTTTAAGATGGCAGAAATTTATTTCGCATAATTACCTTTGGCAGACTTAAAATTCCGCATAATTTCGTTTAGCATAACATTTATTTAGAGCAATGATTATTTGACATAATTTCACTTGGCATACTATGAAGATGGCAGAATTTCATTTAGAATAATTTTGTTAGGCATATTTTCATTTCTATTAAATGGCATTTTAACCTTAAATAAAATGAAATAGTGTCTCAAAAAGTCAGTATATGTTGTGCTACAAAAAATATTGACAGAAACGAATCGCTGCAGAACCGACTCCACGTAGTCTTGTCTGCCCTACCCCTAGAGTGTAATTTAAGCCCGCGTAGGCGCGGAGGGGCGAGGCGGCCCGCGAGCTGAGGCCCAGGTGGTTTTGACAGTCGGCGCCGTGGCTGAGGCTGGCCGGCGAAGCCGGGCAGCAAGCCGAAGCCGCGGTGGTGAGCATAAAACCATCTGCGACGATGAGCTCGCGTGGGACCGCCGGAGCCCCGCAGCGCCAGAGCCGTGACAGAAACCATGCATGCTGCATGTTGCATGCTCGCCTGCATGCTGTAAGCTTGCTTGCATGCTGCATGCTTGCTTGCATGCTGCTTGCTTGCTTGCTGCATGCTTGGTTGCTTGCATGCTGTATGTTTGCTTGCATGCTGCATGCTTGTTTGCATGCTGCATGCTTGTTCGCATGCTGCATATTCGCATGCTTCTGATAAGGAAATAAAAGCCACATATGTTGACAATCAAATGTTTTATTGAATATTCCTACATGCAGAATGTGTGAATGTGTGTTTCAATTATTATGGATATGAAATGTATGCCAAAAGATGATTCTAAGTTTAAAGTTTCTGAGATATGATAGTTCTGCCTTTTAATAACTATCGATATGAAATTATGCCAAAAGACGATTCTGACTGCGAACTTTCTGCGATATGATGATTCTACTTTTTAATTATTATGGAATAAAATGTATGCCCAAAGATGATTCTGACTTATAAAATTATGCGTTTTGAATGTATGATAAATGAGTGTATGCCAAACGATTATCTGCGAAATGAAGTTTATGCCATCCGCTGTTATGCAAAATAATATTATAACGAAAAAAATTCTGCCATAAAGGGTGGACCCATGTTAAACATCATCCCATCAAAAACATAAATGTGAAATGAGAGCCAAGTTCAATATTATGATATATGCCTTGGTTGTTGACTTCAACGACAAAAGAAGTGAGATCTAAATGGGTGCCAAATTCAATATAGTAAAAAAAAATATTGATCTCTATACTTCCAGATATAATACACGTTTCCAGCTTAGTCAGTTCATCTCCTTTAATTGGTAGTTTATACAATTGTTACGTAGAGATGTAATGTAATGAAATTTTGAACGATAAACAAAAATTAAAGAAGTATTAATTGAAGTTGTTACCTCGTTTCTCTTACTTTTCCTCGCCATCTGCCTTTCTTTATCTTGTTCATTTTTAAATATTACTTTTGATATTTCAGTAGTAAATACATCTATGGTTATGACTGAAATTAATGCCATCTGTCTAGCCCGTGTGACTTGTTTTCCAAGCTTCCAAAGGGTTGCGTTTTGCGTGCGTTAGTTCCGTGTCCGGCCGTTGCTGAAAATATCAAGGGCGCAGGGCGCTGCAGTCACGCCATGCACTACAGGACGATAGCGATTGCGAATTTGGATGCAGTTTATACCTGGCACATTAGCTCAGTTGGATAGAATAGAGCGTTCGCGTACGGGGTTGAAACGCGAAGGTCGTGGGTTCAAGTCCCACATGTGCCGCCACCTTTTTGCAGTTTTAACTTTTTTTAAGCAAAATTGATGAAAATTGTCAGTAATTTGATTTTAGTCATCTTGTTTCATGCGATTCTTTTTAGTAAAGGATTGTTTTAGCGCTACTGCTGATTCCTATTAATTGCCAGGTATTTAAATCTTTGCAGATACCTACAAAAAAGTAATGGAGAATGAATAATTATTTTAACTAGATTATTATCGTCAATGCAGAGTATTTATTTGGATCGCAGTTTGCAGGGAAGGTGATGAGTAAATTATGTCAAGGCAGAAATAATACTTACAGTGGTATCTAAAGGTACAAAATTGCAAGAAATAACAGTTTCTGTTTAATATTGAATTGCTACACATTCTACACTATCCCATTTCTTCCCGTGGGTGTCGTAAGAGGCGACAAATGGACTTACTAAATAATAGGCATCTGTCGTAGCAGCATTCTCTATGCATTTGACCAAAATAGTGCGACCACCAACCTTTCAGCAAAGAGTGTGGCGGTTATGAACGATCGGCTTATGGCCATCAGTGAACGTCTTAGGGCTGAGAGATGATGATGAATATGACGATACGTTCTATTAACCTCGTAAGACTCAACGACCTGTCTTCGAAAACAACGCTGACATAGGTCAAAAAACTACGCTGACAGACGTCTCAAAATTCGAAACACCTTGAAATTAGAAAATAAATAACAGTTTAAAAAAACTAAAAAACAGGCTTCCAGAAAATAAATCCTTTAAAAGCACCCCACGCTCTTTTCCATAATTTTTTACTGTTTTGTTTGGTTTTCTATGGAAGCGAGTTTAGTTTTTTTAACCTATTATTTATTTATTACATTGGTTCGTAAGTTCTGTCGACCTAAATTTAGGTTAGGCCGAGGTGAATCTGACGTTATTACCCTGATTTGCGTGTTTCATTTAACTTTGTTCCGTTTTTGCCATTTAACTACGTAACCCAAAAAACCAGTGCAGTAATTTTTATGACAGTAGTAGTTTTAGTTGCAGCCGAGGAAAACCCAAGAACATAACGTAACAAAAATGTATCGTTGAGTGCCATGCTACAAACATTCCCGCCGTCTCCAGAACTAAAGATTCGTCCTTCAAATACACATTCCTTCAAACTTCTTTGTGGTTTCCACGAACCAATCCGCGGCAAGCACAGCTTAACTTTCTATCGACCTGTGCGTCTCTTTTACCCACGGGCCCGAGGTATTACTGGGGAGTGTTTGTTGTATGAACTCCTGGTGCTTCAAATATTGTACGGTCTGATCAAAACCGTTTCTCGAGCACGTGGCACGCTACAGTGGTTTTCATAGTAACGACGCAGCTAGCGCAAAGTTTGCTGAGTACCAGCATCCTCATTGCGTTACAGATTATTAATCAGATTTGTAATTTTGTGTAAATATAATTAAAATGTACGTCTTTTAGTGAAACCGGATTCAGCTGAACACTAATATTTTATTTAATGTACTGAATAAAAGTACTTAAATGCATTCATTAATTCACTGACAGACAACACGCAGTCTAAACTGCTGTTTCTAGAAACTTCTTTTTATAACAATGATAAACCACAAAAAAAAAAATATTTTCGCAGCCATTTGGTTCCCCTCAAACGGTACAATCTTGTACCAGGGAAGTAAAAATGCTTAATATTCTTTTATTAATATAAAGCTGCTGGTTGCTAGACGGCGTGTGAATCTGCGTATTGGTAAAGAGCTCAACACGTGGAATGTCTTCCATTTGGGTGAGCAGGTCTTTTGAATTCACAGTTTTTATGTTTTGAGATATTCTGATGGCATTTGAAGACTTTTTTTATTGATATCGACTGGAAATCATCCAAAACATACTTTTACAATAAATTATAATGTTTTGGATACTTCATTTTCTTAATCATATCACGCTGGCAGCAGAAAGCTGAAGGAACAGAAAATTTAAAATAAAAAAAAGAATTAAAATCACGATATTCACTAAACACTCGCAAATTTCTCCAAATGCATGAGCCATCATCTAATTTGGGTAAAGAGTTTCACTGTAAAAGCACTGTTTATTTTGCAGTTTGTTCATTATTAAAACTTGAGATACCGATATCGTTGGAATTCAAAGTACTTAATGGCGCCCAGCGTGGGACTTGAACCTATAAGCGTCCGGTAAGTGGGAAAATCTCGTGGACCAGCAACACTTTCTCCAAACGGTAATGGTTTAGTATTAGGCTGATGAGGTCGGTCATCTGATGTAAGGAAACCTATGGTGGTTATGATTTTCATCTAGTATCTTTACTTTTAATAGTCAGTCAGTCAGTCAGCTAGTACTCCAAATATTATAGTTTATTGTTGCATTGTATGATTTAGTTTATTATCAATGACTAATGACCGATGGTAGGTAAAGGAAGGAACGAGACTACGTGAAACCGGTAACAGAACCTAGTATAAGGGCAGCATTTTTTTTAAGTACTGTAACTTACTAACATAGCATAAATGTAGAGATATCATGGTGTCTTAGCTAACTTGTAACAAAACAGTAACTGTTAGCTATTTGGTGATTTGATAAGCTATTTTCTGTTGGGCGTTTGTTGCGCTTCTTCTTCCCAGCTAAAGCAGGAAGTGGTGAAGGGCGGGCGTTTTGGGGGACTGTCTTATGTAATTTTGACTTTCAAAAAGTGCTGATTTCTCAGCCTAATTTGACTAAATGCCTTTTGATTTTGATTCCGTTTAAAATTGCCGCTAATTTATGATGATTTTTTAAGTTTACGTCATAGCAGTCATCAAAAGAGGTGGGATATAACACAAAGTTTTCGAAGAGATTTCATAATCAGTCTGCAATGTTCCCACTGGGACACAGGTCCCCTCTTTGTAGGAAGATGTGGGCCGTAATCCGCCACGCAGACCCATGGCGAGTTGGTGTATGTCACATACTTTCGCATTTTTAGTTCTAGGACAAGGCAATTGTCCTCGCGATGTTTTCCTGCACCGAAGAGTTGAATAAATACAAACTATTCGATAGAAACTTATGACTAGACCGCACTAGTTTTGATACAATGTAGGTACATAAGTAATACTTCCCTTATCATATTAAATATACACTCATATTATTTATAAAACACGCTAACATTTAAGAAAATGAATGTAAATTATACGTATTGTTTGTTTTAAATTAAATTTCAGAGAACAATTTTGATAAGGACTACCTATTATAACCATGATTTCATTATTTTAAACCATTATGTAGGATCTGTGATTTGTTTGCCTTATCATGGTGATGAAGACATGAAGCTGCTTATATTAAGTTGACATCTCATTATACATTATGTCATTAAAAAAAAGCGGAATGAAAACTTTAACTCAAGTATGTTTAGGTTTCCGTTCAGAACTTTAATTACAACCACATAAATATGCTTGTGAAGACAGAACGAGCTATAGCAAACACTTTTGCACTCCTTCTGATTTCTAGTTCCCTAGTAGTTTTGCGAACGAGCAGAAGAGAATAAACGGTCGAGAACGATACTGTTTACGCAACTTTCTCGACAACAGAGTTAAATTTTAATATGAACAAAAGTTTAGTTGTGTGAGTAGGGTGGCAAGAAGTGACAGCAATGCGATTGTTTCACTCTTGCTATCTTTGTCTAGACTATCAGTGTTAGCATACGTGTAAGCTGGAGCCTATATTGGTAAAACACCATCTTTAATCATTTTCTCTCATTCTCTATCGATATCGGTTGTAGATGAGCCAAGAGCACTATGAAGATGAGTCACTATGGTAACGCAACGTGCACAAATAACAAGCATGGTGTAGAGTAAGTTGTACGTCTTCTTTTCATTTTAACTTCATTATGTTTAAATTCATAAGGCAACTAATATTATAAATGTAACAGTTTGTATGTTTAGATCTTTTCTACTCAAACACGTATTTGCACACCAACACACCCTCTTACTAACATCAAGGATATTTTCATTCATATTATTGTTATCATGGCACTATTTCCGATATCTACACGTTATAAAGCCCACTATTGTTGCCGGAGCAGCTAAATGAGGGAGCGTATTGATTCCTTGAATATTAATTATTCTATTTGAATTTTAGAGGCTGTAAATTCCCGTAAAGTTGGCATTTTGCAATGACCAATAGTAGGGCCAAACGCTAAAAGTGTCAAGAACTACTCCTACTCCTGAGCAGCCGACATACAATTGACCATGTGACCAGTAACAAGTGCCCAAAACTAACACGCCAGTATGTTAGTTTGGTATACAGTAAATCGTACAATGTCGTCTATAGAAATGTATTAAATTAGAATAAGATATTACATTTTTATCTTAATATATTCTTAGTTTATTAAGAATAGTATAGAACTAAACTTTTTTAAATGCATCGAAAAACAATAACAAGTATGGTGCCACGAAATGTAAGTATGGTAATTATATCTGATAATACTCGTAAAAGTGATGGTGATAAAATATATCTAATACTAGCTTCTAGCCTGTGCAAGATCTTCGTATTCATTATCTATTTGTTCTGTTCCTAAGGGTTACAGCGTGATGTTATATAGTCTTTAGCCTTCCTCGATAAATGGGCTCTCCAACAGTAAACGTAGTTCATGGGATTAGTACGTTCAGCCAACCAAACTCTTCAGCTTTGTAATATTTAGACTTGAATATTCCTTCATGCATGATTGTTGCGTTACTTCAACTGATTACGCAGCGCACGCAACGGCAGCTCTCAAAAAGAATAATCTTCCCCGTATTTCCAACATTTTTCATTGAGGGCCCGCTCCTATTGTTCATAGCGTGATTTTATATTGTCTTTCTCGATGAATGGGCTACCAAACACTAAAATATTTTTTGAATTCGAAATAGTAGTTTCTGAGATTAACGCGTTTAATTATATAGTATTGAGATCATATGAAAAGTGTAAAGATTTAGTACAAGAATGCCAATGACCCTTATCTTGATTTTTTGTCTGATCGGTCCGATCTGACAAATACAGGATGGAACCCTAACGGTTTTAGCAGAAAAGCGTTCTTAGGTCACCGTCCTAAATTTTTGGATAAGTACCTCCTGCATTCACAGAGTGTGAACAAATGGTACAGTTTGCACAAAAACGTTTATTGCACTTTCGTATAATTCAAACACACTTTTGGACCAACTGTATTAGAGTACTAGAAAAGTTAGAAACCGCATAAACGTTTTCCGTATCTGCATTAAATTTATGTTTTCAGTTGAGTAACGTTTACATAAGGTACTATTCGGTGTACGAATCACTGTTTAATGCGTAGTGAAATACGCAACGAGTACTGACACCGTACCTATTGTATACCAGGAAACAATAAGTCGTAGGCGGTATGGCGTACTGCGCAGGGAAAGAGACACTGGGTCAGAAAGGGATCGAAAGCGTTTTTATTAGTTTTCCCGCCAGAAATACGAATGAAGCTACGCTGAGTTACCTACCAAGTTATACGGAACAGTGATAGTAGTTTAGTTGATTATGCTACAAGTTATTATTTCTTTTTAGATATTGGTATTTGTTAGATCAAACTAAAACGAGGTTAAAAGATTGAAGTGACATTTCGATATTATTGAAAAAAGGAATATTAGTTGTTGTTCAAAGACCTTTGGTATAGCAGTTTTATTAGTAAAAAACTAGCTTTTGCCCGCGGCTTCGCCCGCGTGGATGCCGGAAATTAACGCAGGTATTTTTCTAAAATCAAAGATTTTTTCTTAAATAAAAGTAGGTAGCCTAAGTTACTCCTTATTTCATCAGCTATCTGCGAATAAAAGTCCCGTCAAAATCGGTCCAGCCATTTCAGAGATTAGCCGGAACAATTAGACAGACAGACAGACAAAAGTAAAAAAAAAGATTTTTTTGGTGCAAGTACCGTATTTACTTTCATATGCATTTAATGAAAAGCTATTAATTTGAAATTACAAACATACACTTCAGTTTTATTTATTTGTATTGTATAGATTATGTGATCATGTGTATTTGTAGAACCACAAAATATTACAAATAATTATAATAATAATAAAAGACGGCACGGTTGACATCTGTCGGGCATGTCACCGTCCTGGAGAATCAATTAGGCACATAATCTCCGGGTGTTCTCGTCTAGCTAACGAAGAATATGCAAGTAGCATAGACACAACCTAGTAGCCAGGATTATCCATCAGCAACTTGCTCTTAAATACAGCCTTGTGGAATCGGAAGTGCCGTACTACAGGTATGTGCCCGACCCAGTTCTCGAAAATGGAAATATCACATTGTACTGGGATCGATCCATCATCACTGACAGGACTATTGTCGCAAATAAGCCTGATATAGTGGTGGTGGATCGAGTAGAGCGGCGCACAATGATTGTTGACATAACGGTTCCGCATGACGAGAACCTCGTGAAAGCCGAGAAAGATAAACAGATCAAGTATCTTGACTTGGCTCGCGAGGTTGTCGACATGTGGGATGTGGATTCAGCGATCATTGTGCCGATAGTCGTCACAGCCAATGGGTTGATAGCCAAGAGCCTCGACCAACATCTAAGGAGGCTCTCGTTAGGCAGCTGGGTCAAGGGCTTGATTCAGAGAGCGGTACTTCTGGACACGGCTCGCATCGTCAGGAGGTTCCTCTCTCTGGAGCCCTGACCGCCGGTAGCTTGGACCCTGTTCCCGATACCGGTGGGCTACTATTTTTTATATTTTTAAATGTTTTTTTATTTTATTTTATATTCTAATATTTAAAAATATAATTTATAAGTTTGTTAAAATGAATAAAGGGAATAATAATAACAACTGGCAAAAAATACTAGAAAGAGAAAACTGAAGCTACGTTATCCTTTTTAAATTTTTTGGTAACGTTCACATATGCTTTTCGGAATCGGTTTAAAAAGCAGTCATATTTTAACGAGTAAAGAAGGGGATGGCATGATGCTGTAAGCTTCATCCTTTACTTGTGTTATATCGTTGCTGATGACGTCATACGAAAACAAGGGGTTAAGTTAATCTGACGTCACTTCGTTGTTTTTCTAGGGCAACAGCGTCTAACGTAGGCACGGGAATCGACCGAAAAATCAACAGGCTGCTGAACTTTTTGCTGTTTTTTTTTTTGGATTGGTTATCATCAAATGACTTCTCGACGTATCGTGTCGTGCCGGACGTAAAGAATAGCACCACCCCATTTCTTCCCGTGGGTGTCGTAAGAGGCGACGAAGGGACTTACTAGAGAATAGGCAGCAGCGTTCTCTATGCATTTTACCATCATACTGCGATCGCCAACCCGCCTGCCAAGCGTGGCGATTATGGCAAATCCCACCCAAATCGGGGGAGGCTTATGTCCAGTAGTGGACGTCTTTCGGCTGAAATGATGATGATGATGAAATGACTTCTCCCGCTCTGGGCGGAGCGGATGTCAGACTTTTACTGACTAAAACCCACCCGTGTTCCATCAATTGCCCATGTGCCAGGGTCACGGTATCTCTTTCGAACAATCACGCGACCCCGGCAGGCATCGGTCCTAGCAGACCCCTTCAGCGCCGCTGACATCTCTTTGAGGCGCGCGTGGAACACTACGCGCCGTCGACCCGAGCTTGGTCCTTACCGGGCGGCGAGCTACCCATTGCTCGCCACCCGCAAGCGCGCGCCTACGGCGGCCGGGAGTCCACTATCGACTCCCGACGCCCGGGGCGTCTCCTCCTGCGGCGGCTAGGGACGTGAGGGCGCAGAGACTGCCACTCCCTCATGCGCCCCGCCTCCTCCTTCGCGAGCATTACTGCTTCGCAGAAAGAGGTAACGGCTTCCCATGCCCTCTCGCTCCGTACCATGGCTCGCACCAGGGCCGAACGCGAGAGGTCGCTGCCACCGATCGCCTCCGCGAGGACAAAGTGGTGCTCCGCCTAGGCAGGGCACACCTCCACCGTATGCTCCATGTCCTCCAGACGATCCTCGCAATGGAAACACCCGGGCGTTTGCTCCAGCTTTATCCTGAACAGGAACCTACCGAAGCACCCATGCCCGGTGAGAACCTGCGTCAGGCGGAATTTTTTGCTGACCTTAGAAGGGTATTTCGAAGGGTATACTTGTATTGTCGGTATACGTGTGAAAAAGCGCCATTTATCTCAAGATTTTAGTATAATACCAATTATTATTTTACAAAGTGACAGCCAAAGTCTGTAAAAATCCAGTAAATTGAAAATGTGAGGGCCTAATTCGAATACCAGCGCTGCGGTAGTTGTGTTTTTTTTTTACCAATGTATTCATATTCATATATTTGCGTTCCACAAGATAAATACAGGTGTTAACAAAAAGTTTAAAGCTAAGAGCCGTTGTAGACCCTGTTAGGGCACAGCAAAAGGTATTGCTAAGGAACACTATTAATTCTAAAAGTCGCGGCGGAGCTTTATGTTGAGATAGGAGCCTTTTCGGCCTCGCACAGGTCTTACATTTTTATTTTTTAACCGACTTCAAAAAAGGAGGAGGTTATCAATTCGACTGTATTTTTGTTTTATATGTTTGTTACCTCATAACTTTTGACTGGGTGAACCGATTTTGACGATTCTTTTTTTATTTGAAAGCTGTTGCTTTCCGAATGGTCCCATTTTAATTTGGTTCCATTCGGATAATGGGGTCCATGTGAAAACCATATAAGTCTTAAATTTGCATTAAGTAAGCGCGACAAATGAACGAATAACGCGATTAGATTAGTGCGGAGTATCTACCATAACTAAAAAGTTAAAAATAAAACTTTTCACAAAACAAAAAACAACCAACTTCTTAAAAAAAAAACACTGCAAGTCAAAAATAACTTTAATTTCGAAATTCTTAGGATCAGTATTTAAGGATTTTTTGCCACCGACTTCCGAAATTAAAGCTATTTTTGACTTTGTAGTGTTTTTTTAAGGAAGTCGCTTGTTTTTTTTTACACATTAAGATTTCTTTCTATATTCGAAAAGGGAACCTGCTGTATCATGTCTTTAATCTTGCAGGATGGCAACGCCGCTCCTTTATTCTCATGGCTAGGCTGCGCTTGCCAAGACTACTAGCGCGACATAAAATACAAAGAGTAAATTTAGGATCGTTTATTGGAGCGGCAATCCTCGAAATGAGACGCAGTTGATGTATATAAGCATGATTGAGGATAATTTAGGAACTTTGATGGACATGTTGTTATAATAATGCACCTCAGAGTAAAGATAACTATAAAAAGTAATTAGATATACAAAAGTTTGTAAATGAAGAAGTTAGTGTTTTCAGAATGAATATCCTCTCTACTGCGTACTGTTACCGCTCCACCCAGAGCGGCAGACGTCATTTGATGACTTCCCGTACAAAGGAAAGTTATTTTCCTATGCGCCATTACGTTTTTTTTTGTGGGTCGGAAATCATCAAATGACGTCTTCCGCTCTAGGGTAGAGCATAACGGCGTGTTAGACTTTTACTGACTAAAAACCACCCGTGTTCCTTCAGTTGCCCATATGCCAGGGCCACGGTATCTCTTTCGAACAAATCTCGCGACCCTGGCAGGCATCGGTTCTGGCGGACCCATTCAGTTTTTGCTGACATCTTATTGAGGCGCGCGTGGCACTTTACGCGCCGTCGACACGGGCCTGGTCTTTACCGGCGGCGAGCTACTCATTGCTCGCCGCTCGTCATGGTACGAGATACCACCAGGGCCGGACGCGAGATAATTTCTATGACCGTGGCGGCGCGACAGGTCGCCTCTGTGTGAACGGTTGCGCACGTTTTCATATAAATTGTTTTTAGTCTGTTGCGGTCGCGTTATCTAGGTCAGTAAGGCGTAAACTCGTCGCATTAATACATCGGTGGTCTGAAAAGTTTTCGACCTAACAAAGATACAAGATTTTTTTCTCAATTTTTTTTTTTAATTTTTCTACATTGTCTGATGTCTCCTTGTAAGTCTACACACTTCTTCCAGTGATGCTCCCAGCTTTCTAACCCGTCCAAATAGTACTCGGCGTTTTTCTCTACAAAATAATGGTTTACGAAGGTCTCTTCATTTGACGAAAATCTTAGTCCTCCGAGCGTAATTTTTAGATAAAGAAACACAAAGAAGTAACCTGGGGCTAGATCTGGTGAGTAAGATGGATGGTCGAGCAGTTCAAGCCATTATTCGTGGATTTTCAGCATGACAACCGCTGAGGTATGAAAAGGCGCATTGTTTCGGTGAAACAGGTTTTTTCTTCTGTATATGTCGCCGCTTTTCTGCAATTTCTGCCTTCAATTTGTCAAATAATGATGCGTAGGCTGCTCCTGTAATGGAGCTCCATGAATATGCCAAAAAAACAGTCTCCATCACTTTCCCAGCCAGTTCCTCCTATGCAGTCCAATGTTTTGACTGAATTTTTATTTCAGGTGTGTAATGATGTATTCAAGATTCATCTACAGTAATTAATTGGTGCTAAAACTTGGATTTATTGCATCTGAATTGTGCCAAAAGAGTGTTGGAAATGTTCATTCGAACACGTTTTTGGTGTAACGTGAGCAAAGGCGGCACCCAACGTGCGGACAGCTTTCTCATGCCTAAATCTTGATTTAATATGTGAGAAACACTTTCTTTGGACATTACCTTAGCCTCTGCTATAGGTCTCACTTTAATTCGTCGGTCGTCTAGCACCATTTGGTGAACTTTAGCAATGTTATCGTCGGTTGTCGCAGTTTTTGGACGTACCGAACGTCCATCGCCTCCCAAGCTCCCACGGTCACGTTTAAATTCACCTGCCCAAAATTTGACTTTGGTAAATGATGGTGCAGAGTCTTCTTACACAGAGTCCAACACATTTTTAATATGCGTGGGCGCATTGCCTTTCAAAAATAAAAATTTAATGACAGCTCGATGCATTTTTGTTCAGTTTTTGCAAAAACACTTAATCGACTCTCAATAATTGAGAGTCGATTAAGTGTTTTTCAGCCATCTTGGACGCGTAGTTGATAATTATTATCAACTACGCGTCCAAGATGGCTGAAATTTTGGTGAGTAACAATCAAAAAATGCATAACTGTAGTTGCGCTATCTAGTGAAGTGTACTTCACTAGATTTTATTGACGAGTGCTCCTATGTTTACGTTGAGGTCGGAAACTTTTCAGATCATCCTCGTAGAGTGTGCTAAGTCATGTTGATCGGTAAAACAGGAACCGCCACACTAACTTCAACTTAGCTGTATGTATCAATTTGCATCGTTGAATATGTAAGCGGGCACGCCCTTTATGCCTGGAGGCTTTATTTACGATGTTGTTTTATTATTTATTTCAGCTTGAGTTTAGATTTTAATGTTCTGTTGGTGGTATATTGGCGTGTGCTGGCTGACATATGGTGAATAATGTATGTTTTGTTTTATAATATATACTTACACAATATTGTATAGAATCAAGTTCTTCTAACTTAACAGACAGCTGTGCTGCTGGGGAGTTTGTTCCGCCACTTCTTCTTCCCAGCTAAAGCACTAGGAAGTGTCGAAGGGCGGGCGTTTTAGGGGGACTGTCGTGTGTAACTTTGACGTTCAAAAAGTGCTGACTCTCAGCCTAGTTTGAATAAATGACTTTTGATTTTGATTTTGACCGCTATTTATTATCCAGTAGCAAAACTACACGAAATTGGCATATGTACCGGATATGTCTAAAACTAACTAGATACGCCATGCTACCGCTATCTACGTAGATAGACCCTACACCGTCACTTGCGATGCGGTGTCCTTGTCTGTTGCACGGAGTAAAGCTTGCGTTCCTCCTCCCTTGCTCTCCACTTTTTGACTTCTATGCACTCCTGAAAATATTTTGGCTGTTTCCTTCTGACCTGTTGTATGCCACGTGTAATATAGTTACCGCGTGCGATGACATATAAACATATAAGTAAATAAATTTCCAAGGAATTTCATATATCGCGCAGTTTAGGAAAATCTCCACAAATTGTTAACGCTGATTATAACGAGTCCTGCACGGCGCGTTAAGGCAGGGGAGGGGTCGCGCATTCGCGCTAACCTGCCACCAGTCGTCATCCGCGCCTCATACTGTTCTGTGCCAGCGCTCGAGAGACGAAATCAGGAATTGAAAACTAGTAAAGTGTTCTTGCAAATTGCAAATAAATTGACAACAAATCCCTGAAGGAGTGTTAAAGGAGCCTAGTATTGTAGATTGTGTATTTACCTCTTACAAAGGTTAGTAGAGCTTCATCGAGTACACACATTAGGCCAAATAAGCGTTTTTACACATGCGTAATGACGCCGTGAATATTTCACAATGAAATAGGATTTAAGTAGGCCAGTACAGGATGTTATTAAAGTGTAACCCCAAGTGAGGAATTAGATGTTGTGACAAATACTTTCTGAAATATAGTAACTACTTTCTTTCTGCGAATTCAGTAGCGTGAATTTTCTTGGGGTACAAAATAACAAACATACTCTTCAGCTGTAGTATTGGTGGTATACATAATACGATACATATACGTTACCTAATGATATTTTAGCTGTATATAAGGTGTATCTATTCATACACGAAATATTTTAAGAGGTACACCTGTAGGTGGTAAAGAAGCTATAGAAGTAAATAGAATTTATTAATCTAAACGTTTTAAAATAGAATTTTCGTAATTATTATAATTTTAAAACAGCTTGAGACGTTTTGTATAAAACCTTTACTCCAAATTCTATGAATGGCCCGCCTGACACTGTGAGGGCGGCGACCGGGCGGCGTATTTACAAAGGCTATACTATTTTAGTCACGAGCCAGACTCTAATCAATGAGCTTTTGGTTATGCATATTACTCAACAATACCTAGTCTATCTCAGTAAAAAAATTGACTCAAATAGACTAGCTTTTTGTTTTAATATTTTCAAAGAAAATGCACGGACAAAATCTAGTTCTATATAATACATATCACTCGAATAGCTAAGCTTTTGGCGAGATATTTTTAAATTTATACTCGCAACAAGTGGGTAGTGTTCTTTACCTAATAAAAGTACTTCTCGTTTGTTCATTCGTTTTATTTTTGTTTTTCAAATACATAATAGAAACGAGCAATTAAAATGATAACAGTTGCCATGTAACTATCAACCTATAATTGAAGCTTATCTATTTGATTAATATGTATTCAAAATTAAAATGTATGTAACCGATTGCCACCTGCGCTAAGATAGGTTGACGGAGCCCCGCTGCGCGGGCTCCTATTTCTGGGTGGTTTAAAAAAAAATAACCACGAAGGCTAAGGCGGGAGCTCCGCTCCGCTTCGCTCCCGCCTTAGCCTTCTAACCTAACCTATCCGAGTCGGGGTACTCTGAGTCGGGGTATTAACCATGGATGAGATTTCGTCCACGCGTGACTGAAATGGTACTAGATTTTGTCCGTGCATTTTCTTTGAAAATATCAAAACAAAAAGCTAGTCTATTTGAGTCAATTTTTTTACTGAGATAGACTAGGTATTGTCGAGTAATATTCAGAAACAAAAGCTCACTGATTAGAGTCTGACTCGTGACTAAAATAGCCTTTGTAAATTTGCGACCGGGCGGCACGAGCATGGCCGCGGTGTCTCGGGCCGTAAGAAATAAGGAGTCAGTATTTCGTATATGCGTCAAATAATTTATAAATATTATTATTTGAAAAAATACATTAAGAAAAAAAAATATCTGTAGCTTCTTTACCTCCTGCAGGTGTACCTCTTAAAATATTTCGTGTATGAATAGATACACCTTATATAAGTTGTTCAAGTGAAAATGATGGGCTTTTGGCTGTAGGAATATAATTACAATGTCTTACAGGTATGTTTGTAGTGAAATAATATTCTTGTATTTTTTTTTCCCCCGACTGTTAAGTCCAGGCAGATTTCTATGGTATGTAGAACTGTAATATCATAATAAGCCTGCGAAGTTCTCACTCCTCAGACACATCAATAAGGCCAAAAATTTACCTCGAAATAAGATTACTAAACTTGTGTAACTCAGTGATCGCGACGATAGGTCGTGGTGGAGCAAAATGAAAGTAAGCCTGGACTGTATAAAAAAATTAATAATAAAAAAATAAGTTCCAACGGTAAATAAGTATCGGTTTAGCAGCATATGGAAGTAATTTAACCGCGAAAGTGAGTATTAATTACGTACATGTCCTGTGTATTGACTGACTGTCGGACGAGGGTATAAATGCCTATTTTCACTTATATTTAGGCATTATATTTGGGTGCTATAGTACTGACCTACTTATCTATATGCACCTGATTTATTTGACTAATGTAATGTGATAACAAAAATATTATACATGTAATTTTTTACAGTTGCCAAAATGGATGCAGCAGCTTGCGAGAAAAAATTTCAAGAATTAAAATCGTATTTACCGTTGGTAGAGCAAATGATCATAATGCTAGAGTCTGTCCCCCTGGAATCTGGGGAACATAGTGATGTAACATTAAATAAAGTTCTTCGTATAAGACACATACTAATACAAACAGAGAACAGGTAATTATACTATGATAGTAGTATTTAACACGGTTTTATTAGCTTCATCTGTATGTTTGTTTGTAACCGACTCCTTCTGCCAGGGTCGCGAGATTTGTTTGAAAGAGACACCGTGGCCCTGGCACATGGGCAACTGAAGGAACACGAGTGGTTTTTAGTCAGTAAAAGTCTGACATGCCCTCTCGCTCCACCCAAAAGTGGGAGACGTCATTTGATGATTTCCCATCCACAAAAAAAAAAAAACTCCTTTGGACTCGATTTTGACCCACTTCAAACGGACAGATTTCATTTAAACTTTTTACTCTCATCCAGGACCGATGTCAAATACAATCTTGACAGGGTTACCAGAGCAGCATAAAAAAATACTTTTTTGAAGCTAGCCTAACTACAAAATAGAAAATAAATAATAGTTTAAAAATACTATTTATAAAGCGTTGGGTGCTTTTTGAGGTATTTTAATTGGTATCAAGCACCCCGCGCTTTTATTCAAATATTTTCTACTTTTTAGTTTGGTTTTCTTTGGAAGCGTGTTTTTTGTATTATTTATTTTTAACATAAAAGACGCACGCTAGAACAAAGCATGTTTTAAAATATAAATAATTATTAGGTATGTTATAATTATTATCACTATACCCACATAAAGTTTTATTTGTTAATTTTATTTGTTAGTTTCGTTTTTCACAGTTCACAGTATTCGAGCAACAATAACATTTAATAGCCTAAATCTAAACAACAAAAAGAAAACATCCTTTTTTGATTCTGTAATTTCTAGTTATAACTAGTTTTCTATTAACGAATAGTCAAGTGTTTGTGTTGTAGATGTTCCATAATTTTTTTTCTTTTATTTTTAGCTAGACAATGGACTACCTTATTAGGTTGGAAGAATTTTTGGAGGCATGGTCTGAACGAGTGATGAACATAATTAATTTTGCGACAGTTGGAAGGATAATAGCTGAACATGCGACAGGTCCATTGTACTAGCTGGACACAATACATTAAATTAAGCATAATCTTTTTTATTTCTAGTAAGTTTTTCAGAGAACTTACAGATATTCGAACGATTAGGAAACAAAAATTTACGAAAAAGTACAGTAACTTTATTTAAAAAAATACGATTTGCCCGGTTCAATAATTGACGCTCCCAAATGACGATGTACAGACCCCAGTACTTAAAGCTACTACAATCTGTCGAAAATAAAAACATTTTCTAAACAAATATGCCAAATTGCGCATTACGTTATTGCAAATGTCGCTATGGTTTTTACCATACGTCTGGACCTAACTTCGATTTATTTTCGTTACTATTTTTTTATATGTACTTAGTAATTATAATAATGTTCATAGATAGTTCTACACCATATGCTAATTTTGTAATAAACGTCCTCTATTGCTGAGTAGCTATACTACTGCTTTGCAGATAAGTGATGATGTTTATCGATTTTGTTATCGATAATATTTAATGAGGTAAAGTTTACAAACTTTTTCCGAAATGATAGTAAAGACACATAAAATTTAATACTTGTCAAAATACAGGTTCAGTCAGGACCCCCTCAAGTTGTTTTTTGGTTGCACAAGAAGACATAAGGGTTAAAACAAAAAAAAAAGACATATAACAACAACTCTAATATTATACAAATTAAAGGAGCATATCAAAAGATTTTAACCAATTTAGAATTGCGTCATTAATTTTCGGGCAACTGTTCTCCAATGGATAACTTACTTAGTTTAAGTACTAATTAATAGGTAACTTAACCATGTTTGGATAAATGTGATGAAAATAACAGTGAAATTCATATTTTAGGAGATATTACCTAAAATATAGTAGTATGAAACTGTATTAGAGTAGAGTGACATTGAATTTACACAATGACGCGAGACTGAATCGTGATTATTGGAATGTTCGATAGTCATAACTCATTTTTTAGGGCGATACACTTTAAGGCATCCTTTAGCTTACTGGCTCTGTCATGCGAGATGTTTCGACTGCTTTGACCTTTTTAATAAAACATGATGCTCAGACTTCACTTTGTAACTTCTAAAATTTCGTGTGCATGATAATCTAGTAATGAGCCAAATCTTTTATCTTAAAATGTCCACCCATTTGTACTTATTTCAAGTATTTTATGCTTTTTTAAATGGAGCACATATTGTCAAATAATTTATTATAAGATGTTTAATGGTTTCAGTTTTTTCCAGTGTATACCTAATTCAATTTGAAGTGTTTCGTGCCATTTTCGCTATGATGCTGATTGGACTTGACGTGAGAATGTGATATTTTGGAGCAGGTTCGTGGGCTATTGCTTGAGGATAGTGATGAAGATGACGAGGACTGGCATACACTTTGCTGCTTACAGTCAGTGCTTAGAAACTCCATGAAATTTCATTTCAGTGACATGTAAAGAGCTGTAGGAGTTATAAGATTATCCAAATCAATTGCAGAATCAATCACTTCATTAGAAAAGGAGAGAAATATTCATTAGAAAACTTATAAACGAAAATGGCCGTAACAATGTATTAAAAGTATTCCTGAATTCGAATGTTTTGGAAAGCATTGTTATCCACTCATTTGAGACCTCAGCGATGCTCAGTGACAGACTTCATTTGATAATACTGTCATAGTGACATAAGCAAATATTAAACTTCAGTTTGTTGCTAAGTTCGACCCCGATCTTCAGAACAAATCTAGAAGACATAAGTTAACAAAACTGATTTTTGATTTGATAGGATTTAAGCATTTATGATATATGCATTTATGTCCTGTGGGAATCGTAACTCATATGTCAGACTGCAGATCTCGCGGTCGTCGTCATCAGCAATCTGACACTTGATGACAAGACCATAATAATGATAATTTAGTAATAAGCATGTAAACAGATTTTCATAAATAAATAACTTGTAAGCATTGAAACTAGTTATCGTTTTATTGTCTTTATTTCTTGCATTTGTTTCAGTTCATTCAAATTCGGAAATAAAACATAGTCACTTTTCATTATTATCAATACATTGTATCGAAATAGTAACATCCCTACCACAGGTTTCTAGTTTGTACCCCACGTTGCCAGATCTTTCGGATCGGATTTTGGATCTTGGATATACGTATATCGATATAGAATCGATGAATTTACAATCAAGAGTTTATCTTCGAATGTTTGCTATTCAAAGCTAGATGGCGTTATAGACCCTGGAGTTTCGTACGAAGATGTTCGTCATAGCCGCTCAAATTTTGGAATACTATGCTAGATGACGTCACTGAGTCATGGAATGACGGTCGACAGACCTTCACACTATCGAAAGAAATGTCATGGAAAAAATCCATTATTGATCATTTATTTTGGCATGACGAAGCTGCTTTTATGTTTTAACCAACGCTATAAGAATATCTAAAAATAGACAGATATTTTTGTCATTGGCGGTTGGTTTTTAGTGAAACGGTGAAAGCCCTTCGGTATACCTAACATATGATAGTCGGGAGGCAGAACCGTTACTACTTCATAGCTAGGCTATAAAGCCGACCTATAATTGCTTTATAAATCAACCAAACGTTAGTGATGTTTACTGTTTCCAAAAAGGTCTCGCCACAGGACGCGTTGTGTGAGGCTTGTTGTATGCACATTTCCGGGAAAGGGGGTAGGCTTCACACACGTTCACTAGTGAATTGGTAGTCGTTCTAAGAACGTATAGTAACGATATATAAGTATGTATACTAACGATGATACACAAGTTCATCAATTTACCTAGTTTCTTTTTACGTTTAATTAATTAGGTATAACTTAATATTTTTGTGATAAAATATTTTCTAATTGATAAATAAAATTAAAAAAATCAAAACGTCAACAGGAACAGGTTTCTTAGACATCTCTCTAGTCTCAAACTATATGATTTGTCTCATACATTTGTAATGAAAATCTATATAAGTATGAACAAAAAACATAAAAAAGTTTGTAGTTGAAAAGGACATATGTGTGACTCGAGCCCACGACACGTTTAAGACTGCTATATACCAAATGCTTCTAAACGCAATGAAGAAAGTTAGCCGGCTAAGTTTAGGTTTAACTGGAGTATTTATGGTGCAACTACTACGACCTACTACGGACTTTAAAACCACGTTCTCGAAAACTTAGTGTTTCATGAAAGCCTAGTGCTTCGAATATTTTACGGTCTGCTGGAATCAATACTGTCGCTCTACTGCGCGTGCCTGTGCATGGCTGTGCCTAGCTGCCCGGCACGTGATGAGGGCGAAGCGCGCCACGTGAAAAGGGGAAGGCGCGGCACGTGTAGTGACAAGTGTGTACCTTAGCGCTCAGACACGTGTCACAATTCATTTTCGTTGTGTCAAACATCCATGCTTTTTCCAAACATCTTACTTATATATATATTAGGCAAAATATACACGAAAACAGTGATATTGACACTGTTAACACTTGAAATAAGGACAAACTACATACTCACTTTCACCGGCTTCATTAGCCTTTTTTTTTTTTTGGATGGTAAATCATCAAATGGCTTCTCCCGCTCTGGGCGGAGCGGGAGGGCATGTCAGACTTTTACTGACTAAAACCCACCCGTGTTCCTTCAGTTGCCCATGTGCCAGGGTCACGGTATCTCTTTCGAACAATCACGCGACCCCGGCAGGCATCGGTCCTATCAAACTCCTTCAGTTTTGCTGACATCTCTTTGAGGCGCGCGTGGAACACTACGCGCCGTCGACCCGAGCCTGGTCCTTACCGGGTGGCGAGCTACCCATTGCTCGCCACCCGCAAGCTCGTGCCTACGGTGGCCGGGAGTCCGCTATGGATTCCTGACGCCCGGGGCGTCTCCTCCAGCGGCGGCTAGGGACGTGAGGGCGCAGAGACTGCCACTCCCTCACGCACCCCGCCTCCTCCTTCGCGAGCATTACTGCTTCGCAGAAGGAGGTGACGGCTTCCCATTCCCTCTCGCTCCGTACCATGGCTCGCACCAGGGCCGGACGCGAGAGGTCGCCGCCGCCGATCGCCTCCACGAGGACACGGCGGTGCTCCGCCCAGGCAGGGCAAACTTCCACCGTATGCTCCACCGTGTTCTCTAGACGATCCTCATAATGGAAACACCCGGGCGTATCCTCCCGCTTTATCCTAAACAGGAACCCACCGAAGCACCCATGCCCGGTGAGAACCTGCGTCAGGCGGAAGGTGAGGACGCCGTGGCACCTCTCTGTCCACTCCTCAAAGAGGGGACTTACCGCCGCAAGTGTGGCGTGCCCAGAACTGGGTTGCGACAATCGTACCCGCAATGTCGCCATGAGATCACACCGGAGCTCTGTCCGCCGTGCCGCGATTTGTCGCGGCAGCGGAGTTTCGCCCCGGCGTTTCGCCTCCTCGCGCCACTCCCACATGTGGGCGAGGACCTTTGCCTCCAGATCCCATGGCGGCACTCCGGCAAGGAGGCTCGCCGCCTCGCAAGAGACCGTGCGGTATCCCCGGATCAACTGGATGGCCATGACCCTCTGGGCCGCACTCAACCGCCGCGCTGGGCGCAGCCTCAAAGAGGGCGCCCACACTGGCGCCCCGTAGAGGGCCATGGACCGCACGATCCCCGTTTAGAGCCTCCGGCAGGAGGCGTTTGGGCCCCCCAGATTGGGCAGGAGCCGCTTTAAGGCAGCCCCAGCCCGCTCCAGTCTGGGAGCCAAACGTCGGAGGCTTCATTAGCCTTATAAAATCATGTCTTGGGCTTGGACACCTTTAACAATAAGCTAGAGCAAGACTGCTCAACCGCAGGACCGCTGAATTTTAAATGGCCCACGCATGCGAGTTTTAAGAATCCCGCTGACAACGTTTTGCGTGCTGTGGAAAGTTACAGGAAAAAGGGACGTGTCATATTGAAAATGAATTACTGAAGAATTCATCCTGGTTAAGTGATCTCACCTTTCTTGATGACGTTACGAAGTATCTCAATAGTTTGAATCTTAAAATACAATGCTAAGGGTGTTCAGTTCCGATTACGTTTAATTTGATGAGTAGATTCAAAGGTATAAATTAAATCTGTTTTTAATTAATTTAGGCGCAGGAAATATTGACGGCGAGTAGCATATGTGGGAAATATTAAACAGAACAATACTTATCATCATTACTAGTGCAGACTTAGAGGCAAAATACATAATATCTTAGGAGAACCAACACACCGTTATCTGATCCCAAACTAGGCAGAGCCTGTACTGATAAATATACTTATATATTTCTAAATACATATTTACTACCTATAGATAAATTATACCCAAACACAGAACAAATGATCGTGCTCATCACACAAAGATTTGTCCTGAGTGGGAATCGAACACACGACTTCAGTCTTAGCAGTCAGGGTCACATACCACTAGACTAACAGGCCAGTCAACACAACACAATCAACATACACAATACGTTGTTGTATCGTGGCACGGTGCAACTGAGTTGTACATATCATTTTTTTACTGATGTACTATGCCCGTTTTCATCTTTTACCGTTTACAGGTAAAATAAGTTGAAAGACTAATTAGCAAAAAAAAAAAGTTATTTAATCATATTTTAACAATGTCTGTCGCAACGATAGGACGTCGTATGTTGTGCTAATGTGTTGGCGCATCGTGCAAATGTGCATCAAATATAAGTTCCCATAGGGGTGGTAAGTGATGGGTTAGTCAACAGTAAAAAAAAAGAAATTAGGATTGTTATTAGAAATTCCCATCTGGCATTACATGCAACGGTGTTTGTTTATCTTAACTATTTTTTTGAAACTGTACTAAACTACTATCGTCTGGCATACATAAGTATATATTTTATAGGAATCAAGATGTTATATCAATTAGAGGGATTGCACAATTTGCGCGTGGTAATGCAAGCTCCTGCTCTATTATATATCAGTTCACTGTTTCATTGGTGATGGGTAAACCGCTGATAAATTTCTACCAAATTCTCAAAACTCGTAAAAAAAGTTTTCGAGACCTTGGGTTGACGCGTAGGCCCGTCGAGTATTCCGTGGCCCCCGTAGGGGTCCACCTGGATCACTTTGGGAATCATTGCATAAGGGGATACTGCATTAATTGTTACTACTACATAACAGGGTAATCAAATCTCCTTTTCCCTACTGGACTCAAGGCGGGAAGTGAGCAAAACCTACTTGAGCACAAAAACTTTTTTCAGAAACATGTAATTGAATTATCTGGCTAGTATTATTGGCACTGATAGGATTCAAATGATTTTCTATTCTTATTTTCAAAGTATTCATGATTCATATAGAAATATTTATATAGTAACCAAGCGTATATTGAATAAGTTTATTGATATTGTACCAATTTCGCTCGCTCACCCCAATTTCCGCCGTCGGAAGCTTGTCCTTGACCTAGAATCTCCCCTCACGGCGGCAGTTTGTTGACCCTGATCTTGTCTTCGTACCTACACGTTATTTATCATGCGATATACTCGTACTTTTACAAGAACCAGTTATGTATAACGGTTGACCCACGTTGTAATAATATTAACACACAATAATATTATTTTATTAATTTAGGTAACAAATAAATTGAAAAAAGAAAACACTTATCTGGAACCCTGCTATTATCACGTGTAGCAAAAATTTGACGCGGATGAAGTTGCGGATGGTAGCTATTAGTATATGTATATATGTACATAATACTTGTTTCATCCTGTTTAAAGTAGTTACTATGCGCCTTCGGAACGTTCCCGAACGGAATGACATCCGACTTGTCAAGTTTGATTTTTGACACTTGTCACTTCCTTTTTAGTTTGGTCTTTGAAAGCGTCGGACAGATTTTTGCTTCCGCGAGTTTTTGTAAATCAATCCTGTTAAAACGATCCGTTTGTGACAATTAGTCGTGATCCAATTGCTTTGATTGTTAAATAACCCCATTTGGTGAAGGAATACGGGTTTAGTTTCTTCACATTGAAGAACTTTGAAGGTTAAGTGTGGAAGACCGCATGTCTGGTCGCCAGACCTCTTGAAGCGGCAAATGGTAACCTGTTCCTGAGAATACTTATTCATAACCTCACTACACGATACATACACACTCACTTACATACATAGATCCAGGTAACCCCAAGAAGCAGGTGGTCGTCTGCCATCAGGTGAGTTCCTTTGTTCGTTTTATTGTAGTTAATTTCTTTTGTTGTATAGCAATTGTTCTCTTATATATTGTCTGCTCCGCGTACGGCGGACTAGTTTCGCTAGCCACTCTTGTCTCTAGAGCCCCACGGTTATCACGCTTCCACATAATAATTAAAACCTTATGTGGGCCTAGCCTGGCAGCGAACAATACTTACATATAATGAAGTAGAGAATCCTTGATTAATTTCACACTTTTGTGAAAATACTGTAAAAGTTACCATAATCTTCCTGACTATTTGATGCCCCTATTTTGTCTAAAGCTAACAATGCCTACTTGGCCGTCATTTTCAAAGTCACTTCTTCTATCACCTCATATATACCTATCAACTTTCAGTCATCATGTCGTAGCGACGGCGACGAGATAATTGCATAGTACTTTAACAGTAAGAATCACTTTTATTTTCAAAATTAAAACAACATTCATTGCGTTTTTAGTGTGTAGGTCGCAAAAAACGGAACCCTTATAGATAAGTCATGTCTGTCTGTCTGTCTGTCTGTCCGTCCGTATGTCACAGCCACTTTTTTCCGAAACTATAAGAGCTATGCTGTTGAAATTTGGTAAGTAGATGTATTCTGTGAACCGCATTAAGATTTTCACACAAAAATAGAAAAAAAAATTGGGGTCCCCCATACTCAGAACTGAAACTAAGAATTTTTTTTTTATCAAACCCCTACGTGTTAGATATTTATGGATAGGTCTTCATTTTTTTCTAAACCGAATAGTTTGCGCGAGAGACACTTCCAAATTGGTGAAATGTGTGTCCCCCCCGTAACTTCTAAAATAAGAGAATGATAAAACTAAAAAAAAATATATGATGTACAGACGCCAACACATCAAGCTACTACAATCTGTCAGATTTCTTTGATAGATTTTCGACTTTATTCCTAGAGCATTAGGTTCAAGGCTCATTGGGAAAAATTGACAGTTTCGGGTAGCTTGACCTGGTGGCGCCTGTACATTACCATGTAAACTTCCACCGAAAATTGGTTTGAACGAGATCTAGTAAGTAGTTTTTTTTCAATAATAAATCGTAAACCACAATTTACCTTTCATTCAATCAATTCAAATATAAAAATTAAAAAAAAAAAAAACATTTAATTTTATAAACATAAACCTTATGCATAAACCGTGAATATCTACAGGTTTGTACGAAACCCTCGGTGCGCGAGTTCGACTCGCACTTGGCCGGTTTTTTTGGGTTCCGTTGCCAAATGGCAAAAAACGGAACCCTTATAGATTCGTCATGTCTGTCTGTCTGTCTGTCTGTCTGTCTGTCCGTGTATGTCACAGCCATTTTTTTCCGAAACTATAAGAGCTATGTTGTTGAAACTTAGTAAGTAGATGTATTCTGTAAACCGCATTAAGATTTTCACACAAAAATAGAAAAAAAAACAATAAATTTTGGGGTTCCCCATACATAGAACTGAAACTCAAAAAAATTTTTTTCATCGTACCCATACCTGTGGGGTATCTATGGATAGATCTTTAAAAATGATATTGAGGTTTCTAATATCATTTTTTTCTAAACTGTATAGTTTGCGCGAGAGACACTCCCAAAGTGGTAAAATGTCTGTCCCCCCCCCTGTAACTTCTAAAATAAGAGAATGATAAAACTAAAAAAAAAATATGATGTACATTGCTATATAAACTTCCAACGAAAATTGGTTTGAACAAGACCTAGTAAGTAGTTTTTTTTTTATACGTCATAAATCGTAAACCGCAATTTACCTTTCATTCAATCAACTCAAATATAAAAATTAAAAAAATAGGATTTAATTTCATAAACACAAGCCTTATGCATAAACCGTGAATACCTACAGGTTTGTACGGAACCCTCGGTGCGCGAGTCCGACTCGCACTTGGCCGGTTTTTATGTTGTTCAGCAGACGAACTTTACGAACATGGGAAGCAATCGAATTTCACTATCCTTCAAAATTATCCAGTTTGTGAATAGTTGTGTTGTGTTGGGCAATAAGAAGACTGCTGGGCCTATATTTTCCGTTGGTTTTTCTTTGTACTTAAAGTGTACATTCATACATAAGACATTTATTTTAAAATGATCCTCATTCCTAAGCATGTTTCAGTATTATAAATGTGTGATAATAATTTTCATAAGAAAAGGTAATTTTCGAAATCTCGAATCATTCATTGCTCAAAAAGTGTAAGGATTTTTTAATAGGTTTTATACTACCTACATTAGTGCATTAATAGGAGTTATATTAGGTGGTGTTTATGAATGTACCCATTTTTAGGGCTCCGTAACCAAATGGCAAAAACGGAACCCTTATTCAATCAACTCAAATAAAAAAAATAAAAAAAAAAACATTGAATTCCATAAACAGAAACCTTTTGCATAAACCGTGAATAGCTACAGGTTTGTAAGGAGAAGTTTAACATCGCTGTTATAGTTCGAACGTATCGCGTGCGAGAAAAATTACTGCCAATTCAAGCATTTGGTACTGCGCCTAAACCACATTTAGGTTCCCACATGTGGCCATATTCTGAGACCAGTGGGCCATTCATTATTTGCTTATGAACATATTTGCGGCTAACGTTACATGGGCTAGGGATATTCTAACCTTACATTTAACAAAGGTAACTTCGTATGAAAGTTGATCATTTCCAAAGCGAATTTTCCTCAAAGAGTAAATTGAGGTTTCCTTGGGATTTGCTGATCGGCAATCTGTTCACCTACATTTTTGTGAGCTAAACATTTTTTGTGGATGCTTCTTTGAGTTGTAGGTATGTACTCAATGTGTTCAGTTAGTTAGCACACGAGACTGACGCGTGCCTTCCTGCGCGGTCCAACGCTGCTCGTGCCGGACAAACCTGCTCGCTATCTTTGATGAGAACGAGTTGGAGGTATGTACTCAATGTGTTCAGTTAGCTAGCATTGGGAGAATTCGTGGAAATATTAGTTCGATGTCGAGATATATAAATAAACTAGCTGACCATACAGACATTGACCTGTTTCCTAGAACTCGATAGCAGCGCCACCTACTGTATCCAATAGTGAATCTAAACCATCCAGGGTGCCAGCCGTTTAGGAGGAGTTCAGTGGCATACACACATACAGTAGAATTATATATATAAAGAATTCGCATTTATTTTTGTCCTTGAAAACGACGTAAAAACTTTCTAAATATGAAATAGTGTTTATCTTATAATATTATACCAAAAATGCTGATCAGTACCTACGTAGTCCTTAGTTATAGAAACATATGTTTACACGGGTTGTAAGAACGTCCACTACCCCATCCCCTTGCCCCCATTGTCGTGTAGACCACTCCACCGCATTTATGTTGCTTTAGTTCCTACCCGCCTATCAAATCCTTTGGGATTATGCCGCCCTGGTACGAGTAATTTAGGTGGCAAAAGCCTTCTTATTAATATAATATTTTTACAAAACTACAACTACTTGCAATGTTATATGATGCAATATTCTACATTCAATTTAGTAATTTTATTCAATTTCATTTATCGAATTGTATGTTTTCCTACATATTGAATTAACTGACCGCCTCGTAAAAACTAACATAGTCCGATATTTTAAATCTAACAAATTATTAATATAATTACTTAAAATAAACTAATTTTAGTTTAGTTTAACATTGTCAAAGTCTTACATGCATTGCATGGTAAAATGTTAGTTATCATTAGTATCTGACTTACCACTACAGCGGTACTTGCCCCATAGTATTTATTGTTGTTGAATGTTTTCCGATTCTATCTTCTGAACTTCATGACCTCCTAGTACCCGACTACCCGTTTTCGTCTCAGTTTTGTTGAAATTCGGAATAAACGTGGCGAATTGGCGATAGAGAAGTAACTAACAATATTTAAGGGTTTGTACAGGATTTTGGCACCTTCTTTTATGAGCAGGGTCGTCATCACTTTAAAAAAATTGGGTATGAGACCGAGTTTTTTGTGTAAAGTGATTCTTTGTAGCTTATTGATATTGAAATTCGGTTTTAATGATGACTGAGTTCAGATCAGCACATTTTGGCCACTATACACTCAGCTGCAGCTTGGCAAAAAAGAGTCTGACGCAGTGACAATTGGAACTAAAATATATTTTCTGTGGCAACACTGCTTTGTTTATCAACTCAAGCTCAAGCTTCTCTGTCATTCTGATAGGTTCCCAGTTGTATTTCACTTATATCTAATGAACTATCAATGAGTATTGCCTTTGTATATATACAAAATGAATAAAACAATAAGGAGTAGTGGTATGAGCTGTGATATACCAAGTTTTCGTAAGATATTTGGCGGAATCGGAAGCGGAACAAATTTTGTCTTTCTTGTGTCAATCGACCCGGACAATAAAAAGTTTCACAGAAAATTCAACCCCCCATTTCACCCTCTTAGGGGTGGAATTTCAAAAAACCCTTTCTTAGTGGATACCTACTCTTCGCAACAAACCTACCCTCCAAACATGTCTCTAAGACCAGTGGTTTAGGGTGTGCGTTGATATATCAGTCAGTCAGTCAATCAATCAGTCAGTCACTCAAGACTTTGAATTTTATATATATAGAAGATGGTGTTTATGGAGATAATTATCGAACTGCAAAAAAAATGTAGGTTCCAGGTACAGCTGGGACCTAGATCTATGATAGTCAAATTATCAATTGAAACGCACCTTGCTTCGGTCCTTACAAAAGTGCTCCTGTAGATTTATACGAGGGCGGCACTGAAAATTTCGGGAATCAAGGAAGTTACTATTAAAAAATGTGTTCATTGCTTTTCGAAGTATTCTCCGCGAAATTTGACACATTTTTCCATACGATGGAATCAATCATTGAACCAACTATTCCATTCGGAAGTTGGGGTCTCCAAAATGGCCGTTTTGTAGGCGTCCACAGCTTCTTCAGGTGATGAAAATCTCTGACCACGCAATTTATTCTTTATTTTAGGAAAAGTATAAAAATCATTAGGGCTTAGGTCTGGGCTGTACGGCGGATGGTCTAATAATTCTTTGTTTTCTTGCTCTAAAAACTCTTTTGTTCTGTGCGCGGTGTGAGAACTCGCATGGTCGTGATGGAGGATGATGCGGCGGTTGCGGTTCTCTTTACGGAGTTCAGAAACGACCTGTGGCAAACAAATGTTAGCATACCATTTTGTATTAACCGTTCTTTATCCCTCAAGAGGAATAGTCGCAACATGGCCGGTTTTGGAGACAAACGTGTCCACCATTTTTTTTGCAAGGCTCCGAGAACGAACAATTTTTGTTGGCTTTAGCTCATTTTCGAACACCCAAACTCGTGACTGGTTTTTTGTTTCGGGTTCGTACGCGTATATCCAGGATTCGTTACCTGATACGATGTTGTATACAGCTTTTGAGGACCCTGCGTGGAATCTTTCGAGAGTTCTGACGCACCAAGTAACGCGAGCCGCTTTTTGCTCTTCACAGAGCGAATGCGGTATCCATCGGGAAAACAACTTTTTTACACCTAATTGTTCATGCAAGATTATTTGTATTTGACTTATGCCAATTTCTAAAGTTGCCTGAATTTCGCGGTATGTCACATGTCCATCTTCCTCAATCAGCTTACGCACAGCATCAACGTTTTACCGTTTAACCAGCGATAAATTGTGGTTTTGGATGGGGCTTCATCACCAAATGCAGAAATCATCCGGTCAACACACTTTTTTGTGTTAAACTACTTCGAAAGTCATAATAAATCATCGCTCTTGAATTTTCTCGAGTCAATTCCATTTTCTCAACGACTAAATAAGTTTGAGAAAACCTTGTGACAAGACCGAGAATCTTTTTTTAAATAAATAAATGGTATTCGATTTTTAAAACCAAGGAGTTTTCAATTAAAAAGATTTTAATATGACAGGAACAGTGGAAATATTCCATTCCCGATATTTTTATTGCAGCCTATGTATGAATATTGTTTTTTTTTTTTAAAGATGCGGTATCAAAAGTAATTGTATAATTTATTTCAAATAGGCACATAAAAGGCACTTTTGAACGTACACATTTACATTAACATAGAACTGATTCTAATTGCCAATTCCAAAAGTAAGTTTCGTATAAAGAAGAATGGAAAGTAACTCTGTTTTAAAAAATGCTTTACAAGTTTTACAATATTGTAGATAAATTCATTACACAATTTTATGTGAAAACGATGCACCTAGAATAAATATACTATACCAGAGTAGAATAAAATAATTAAAAAAGCGGAGAAATGGGATATGAATTAATTATATGATAGACTAGCTTCTGGCCGCGTCTTCGTCTGCGTCAAATTTCTTGCTCTCCCTGCCCACCCCGTCGCATTGAATCGCCTGCCCGTGCGAGGTCTTCATAGTCGTGACTTTTTTCTTTTTGCTCGGCTCATAAGGGTCCTAGCGTGATGTTATATAGTATACAACTTTCCTCAAAAAGAATACATTTTCCGTGCTTTTACAAAATTTTTCATTGATGCTCCGATCCTCGTAGTCGCAGCGTGATGTTATATAGCCGTCTTCGATTAATAGGCTAATCAACACAAAAAAATCTTCAATTCGAATCAGTGGTTCCTGAGGTTATTGCGCTCAACCCAACAAACAAGCTCACACTTTCTTATAATATTAGTATACATAAGCAAAAGGGAGTCAAATCTTCTACAGCAGTGGGTATGGAGCGGTGTGTTAGAAACACACCACCACCTTCGCACAGCCAGCCAGTCTTGCTCGAACTATTATGATTGTTCGAGCATTATTAGATTGGCTATTGTTCGGTCACCGACCACGTCGGGAAGTTAACCCAGGCACGTGGGGAATAGCTCATTGACCAACGGTTTAGAGCCGTAACTCGACAACGTAGGGATATTTAGCACAGCGCTATCCTGAACACTGTTTCCCTGTGTAGAAACGGACTCCCCAAATCTTTGAATTCAGAACTTGTATATATGCAAGTTGCTAGGAAAACTTTTATTGTGCGATGCAAGATTCTCCTGATTCAAATGCAATTTTAAGTCATGATGCAAGGATGGTAAAGTTCACCCATTTTGATAGCGTTACAGGCGAAGGGTCTTGAATTCGCGCATGCGCAGTAGCTTTGGAAGGCGAGTTCCATTCTGGGATGAGACACTTATTTTTGCGTTTTGGGTAATTGTCAGATCAGCTTTTCATTGCTATTTTATTGGAGCACTAGTACTCTACCCGCGGCTTCGCCCGCGTAGGTATTGAAAAATATCCCACAGAAATTTAACATATTTAACATATTATCGTACTGCTTGCTTTGTGTGCTGCTTGTTATTACGCATTTACGATGGAGGTTTGAAGCTTTGCTTAGATTTGAAGATTTAGATTTGGACATCATTTAGACTCACAACGAGTATATTTTCAATCTGAAAATGTCACAGAAAGGGTACAAACTGAGACAAACCACCTTAATGGCATTTTTTCACCTTTGCCAAACAGATAATTACGACAAAAATATTATAATAACGAAGTTCCATCTTATTTCATGTACAACAAGCAGCAAGGTGTTTTAAACCGTAGAAGACGTAGAATTGCTGTGGAGTCAGACGTTTTCTTGAAACATGTGATTAGATGAGTGTACACTGTGCACCCAAATAATCCCGAGTGTTATTATTTACGCCTCCTTCTGCACGTGGTGCGAGGGCCTACCTCCTTTACGGAGCTCCGTAAAGTGGATGCTATTGAACATCCCACATACCAGGCACCAGCCTGGTATGTGGGATGCCACGCACGTCATTTATTAGATGGAAATGAACACTGGGATGATGCTTTAGCCGAGGCATGCGTCAGCGATAGTCCTTATCGGTTGCGTCATTTGTTTTCCATCTTACTGATCTTTTGTGGATTACCGGATGCTGAGCAGTTGTGGCAAAAATACCAAGATAAGTATGCTAAAGATTTTTTGAGACATCAACGGCAAAACAGTCTTGAAATATCAGACTGAGTCCGTGAAAACTGTAATAATAGATCGTTATTGGCTATTCAAAACATAGTTATAAGTATAGGAGGGAATCCGCTTACTCAATACGGCATGCCTTCACCGATAGCCGATGGGAACGTATAAACAGGGAGTACAGCTCGGCGATTAGTTACGATCCCGTAGAATTGGTAGAAACTCTGCAAACTGGTTGCTCAAATTTGACACCAGAACAGCGACAAATATTTGATCGAGTGTGCTACAGTGTGGATCATAATTTGGGAGAAATCCTGCTTTTTTAACGAACGGGCAAAACCTTTCTTGCCAAAGTTATTTTGGGTCGAATAAGGTGAAAAAATAAAATGGCTCTTGCTGTCGCCTCCTCAGGTTGCATCATAGCAGACACATTGTTGACCGGAGGAAAAATCGCACATACAATTTTTTAAATCCCCATTGTCTTGGAACGAACAGAAAGCCCATTTGCAATGTGTCACGCAATAGCGATAAAGCTAGAATTTTACGCGATTGTGTCACAATCATTTGGGACGAGTGCACGGTGGCAAAACGCAAGGCTATAGAAGCAGACTGACTTTGCGGGTCATAAGACAAAATTACCGGGCGATGGGAGGCATTAGGCTACTTTTCTGCGGTGATTTTAGGTAGACACTACCGATTATACCCCGAGGATCAAGAGCCGATGAAAATAATGCCTGTCTGAAGAGTTCAATTCTATGGCACAATGTCAATCAACTCATTTAAGTTTAAATATGCGGGCACATCTGGGAGGGCCCCCAAACGCGCAAGAGTTCGCAAATTTACTGTTAAAAATTGGTGACGGCACATATCCCACACAAGACGGTAAAGTAATTTTGGTAGAGAATCTACGTTGTTACGTTACTTCACAGCTGGATCTCATTTCTTCTGTGTATGGGAATCCCACTGATATCGGTAACCACAACACTGCTTGGCTTTGTCAACGAGCTATTTTGACCCTCTGCAACGACCAAGCGTCAGCAATAAATACACAAATATTGACATATGTTTCTGGGGAAGTAAGCAATATATTTCCATAAACACGGTTACGGAATAAGTAGACACATACTATCCAGTAGAGTTCTTAGATTCCCTTAATGCACCCGGTTTGCCAGCACACAACATTTTTTTTTAAAGTCGGAGTGCCAATAATACTTTTCAGAAATTTATGTCCTCTCAAACTTTGCAACGACACTCGGCTCATAGTCACTAATCTTCAACAAAACGTCATCGAAGCCGAAATCTTAACGGGTTGTGGCGCCGGAGATGGTATATTTATTCCCAGAATTCCGCTTATTCCCAATAATTTCCCATTTAGTTTTAAACGTGTACAATTCCCGGCCAGCTTATGTTACGCCATGACCATTAACAAAGCTTAGGGCCAGACATTGTCCGTTGCGGGAGTGGACCTTAATGTTGGTTGCTTTTCCTATTACGAGTGATTCTTTTTCATTGTCGTAAACGATTACAATGTGCTACGTGTGCTACGACCGCGTAGCCGTTCGTAGCCGTGACGTCACTTTCGTCGTAGCAGTTTTAATAACCGATATTATACTAATTGACATTGCTAATATGGAACGGCATGAATAAATCTCGACCTAGCACATACAAAGAGTTAATTATTATGTTTAAAATAACCGATAACGTATGCCTATTTGTGTCGTTCCGCGCATTAAGGTACCAGATGTCGGCATTTAGTTTCAGAGTTATTTGCGTTTTTGTGAAATCGGGTGAAAATATGGCATTTTGTAATTTTTACTGATTATTGTTCTACTACAAATTTGCTACAATTTGATACAATTAACATCTACACACAAAATTTCCAAGCCCATTTTTTTTAAAAAGGAAATCTATAATAAAAAGGTAGCAGATGTCGGTAGGTCTTATAAAATATCGATATTTTCATAATTATTATATTGAGTTTTTGAATTTTAATACTATTTTTATATTGGCAGTATAGTATCGGTTATGTTAGTGATACAATGATGCATATAATTTGTTGGGATCTATGTGGAAAAATCTATGTAACAAACGAGTATAACATTGTTTTTTGTAACCTTAACTTTCAAACTCCATTTTCTCGAAAATAGTTTTTTCAGAATTTCAACTTTGAATTTCAACTCTGTTACAAAAAAAGTATTAGGTTTTTTTTTGTAATCAGCGTACTAAAGGGACTCTTCTAGATTTTACATCCAGCCTTAACTCAATACCTCCCTACTGGTACCTTTATGCGCGGAACGCCACATTAGATATCCCATTACACTTTTCTTACTTACCGAATCTTGTACGAAATATTTTCATTTTTTTATTCAAAATAAAACCTTGATGTAGCCAGTTTTGAAAATAAGATGGTGATTGGGTCAACCCAATCACCATCTTCAACTTTATGTAGCTCTTTCGCGTGTGAGCAATCCAAGCAATCTTTTTGTTTGCACTCCAGGTGGTTCCACTCCTAACATAGTATATAGAGAAGCGTTTTCCTAAAAAGCGTTTTTCTAATAACCAAAAGCTACTACACTATTGACGAATATTTTAGAGATAAATTCCAACAACATTAAAAAACTATTTTTAAATAATACCTAAAATACATAAATAATATTTAATTTATTGTAATTTTTAATAATGTAATTCGTGCAATACACAATTAAAAAAATAAATAAATATAACTTAAAACCAAATATATAAATACCATGAAAGCAAATAATTCTATATAAATTATACTATTTTATTTTAAAATTTATTGCTTTCTTAACAAAAAGCGCCTTCATCCTCTCTCCTATTAAAATTAACTTTGCTGTGCCCGACAGGGTCCATAATTGATTCGATGTTTTAACATACTAACTGTTATATGTACACATTACGGAATGCAATAAAGTATTGAGTATTGAGTAAAAAATACAAATACTGTGGCAGCCGTTTACTTAAAAAAAATCACCACGCCTGGTCAAAAGATTAGCAGAGGAGGTTGTTACATCTGCTATAAGCGGCACAATGCTGTTTTTAGACATCTACGCGAACGAAGTCACGGGCATAGCTAGTCTAAATATATAAAAGGCTAACTTGACTGACTCATCTATCCACGCACAACCGAAACCACTGAACGGATTTCGCTGAAATTTGGCATGCAGATAGTTATAATGACGTAGGCATTTGCTAAGAAAGGATTTTTGAAAATTTAGTATGGAAGTCCGTCATTTTTAGAGCTAGAAACCTGAAACTTTGTTTTTAGGTTAACGATTAGAAATAAATAGTTACATGTCCTAGGGTTTTTGAAAATTCAACCCTTAAAGGGGTGAAAAAGGGCTTGAAATTTTGAATGGGGAAACAAGATTAGTTAAACTATTTTATTCGAAACTTCACAGGAGTACTCCTATCAATAAATGAGTAAACAAGTGTTTCAGGCTCTTTCAGAATTCAACTCCTAAAAGGTGGAAAAGGGGTGACAAATTCTGGAAATCAACATGGGTTTCGTGTTTATGGTTTATTGGGTCGCTGATTACGAAAACAACAATAAAAAAAAATGCACAAAATTACACCTGAACAAAACAATGATAATTTAAAAATTAAAAAAAAAAACACTGGAAATAAACAACCAAACCACAAATGTATATTTTTTTTTAAATTAATAAAATGGCAAAACCAAAAGAAAAAAGTACTTAGGAAATACTTAAATACTTACACAGTAATAGATTAGGAAAAAATTAACTGTATAAAGAAATTTACTAGCTTTTGGTCTCGACTTCGTCCGTGCAATTCTATTTCCTTTCGCCTTAGCGCTCGCCTACTCTACGTTACGCTACGATATAACCGAACTCCACGCGGACGAAGTCGCGGGAAAAAGCTAGTTTTAAATAAAACTGAGAAGCCAAATATCACGTGTTGTATTCGTTCAATCCATGTGCACTATACCTTATTACATCAGTTTCATGACGAAGACTCAGTATCGTACCTATCAGTTTAGTTACAAAATTAAAATGTACACTTTTTCTGAGTATGACCCCACTCGCGTTGATATGGAACGCGTTGCGATGCACGCTAACCTACACACCGTAACATGAAACGCAACACGAATGGCCCGCGCGCCGACGATGGCGTCACGGGCACCCCTCCGTAGTCAATCGCGCACCCGCCTCAACACGTACGCATGTAAAGGTGCTGCCCTATTTTCCGCGTCTCTCGTTCGCTCCGCGACACATTTCCTCATGTGGGTAGTAAATCCATTTGCGGAAGAACAGTGTTGTGTAAATTGACATTTGGTCCCAATATTTTAAATGCCGAACAAACGCCATTTATAATCGTTTTTTAGTTTAATTTACGACATATTCAGTTTGATAGTGACTGATTGACCGGCACTGTATGAAGTCAGCACGACTACTATTTTTCTTGGTCTGTAATTAATTAGTAAAACTGTTTCACAGACTGCCAATGTCACTTTTATGATCCTTGAGTCTTATATTGAGAGTCATACGTAAACTGGTAGTATAAAAATAAAATATTCCGATATTTAAACAAATTCTGGAAGAATTTATAGGTTACCTTAATTTTTTTTTAAACCTTCAAGAGAATCATTTATTATTTCGGAACTACAATAATATCATGTCTTAAACAACGACAAAAAACCACACAAAAAAAAAATTCTGACCTGGAGGTCGCACTATGTGTACTATGTATTTGGGGTCGCTGAATCCGAATCTGGGGTCAGTTTTATTCCAGCACATCTGGGTTCGGCCATAACCTTCGGACCCATAAACCCAAGATTCGGATTCAGCGACACCAAAAACATATAGTACACATAGTGCGACCTCCAGGTCAGATTTTTTTTTGTGTGGCTGTGTATATGTCTTAATATTTCTTTCATGTTTATTACTTTCGTAACTGGTGCGAAAACTTTCTCCCTCTAAGCGGCAGAATTTTATAAAGCTCAAACGCGTTATTTACTTCTTACAAGTATGAGTATCAGTTCCGTTCCGGTTCCGTACCGAACGAAATGTTCCACTCCTATACTAGGAGATCATGAAGAAAGAAGATTGCAACTGTAAACTGTTCATTCAGAACAGTTTCGTGCTAAAGCTGCCTCACAGATTTTACTATGTACGAGTATGTACGTATTTGAAACGGGATCTGATACTATAAAACGAAATAAGCAATACTCTTAGTTCCCAGTGTACTTACTTGTACTTAAAAATGCCCTGCTATTCTTTTAAACTCTAAAAAAACCAAAATCTTCAGGAAATCTGCTGGAAGTTCTCAGCCGCTTATTTGCCGTTTAACTTTTTTTTTCTTCATACGACATTATTTACTGGTATCGCAATAAAAAACCTAATCTTTTTTATATATATAATTCGACTGTACGTGTCTATGTCATTGAACTCCTCCTAAACGGCTGGACCGATTTGGATGAATTTTTTTGTATGCTTTTGGGTGGCACCCTGGATGGCTTAACTTCACTATTGGACCCGGTAGATGGCGCTGCTATCGAGTTCTAGGAAACAGGTCAATGTCTGTATGGTCAGCTATCTTCTTTATATATATATTTTACTGTACGTGTGTATGTCACTGAACTCCTCCTAAACGGCTGGACCGATTTGGATGAATTTTTGTATGCTTTTGGGTGGCACCCTGGATGGTTTAGCTTCACTATTAGACCCGGTAGGTGACGCTGCTGTCGAGTTCTAGGAAATAGGTCAATGTCTGTATGGTCAGCTATCTTCTTTATATATATTTTTTACTGTACGTGTGTTTGTCACTGAACTTTCCCTAAACCGCTGGACCAATTTGAGTGATTTTTTTTGTATGCGTTTGGGTGTTACCCTGGATGATGTAGATTCACTATTGGACCCAGTAGGTGGCGCTGATATCGAGTTCTAGGAAACAGGACAACGTCTGTACGGTCAGCTATTATATTATATATTTTTTGTTATTTATTAATTCTTTGGTTTGATGATTCAGAAGGGATTATAATTCTTTAATTTAATATTTGTTTCAATCGATCACGAATCATATTTTAATCACCATACTAGGTACTTAATACTAAGCTGCTTATTGCAAAACACACACATACACACACTAAGGAAGTTTGAATTTTACGCGCTACCTTTACTTATTTCATCACAACAGATCATGCCTCTGCGATTTATGCTAGCCTAGTACCAAGTGGCTGAAACCATGGTATACTTCCGCATTGCTTTTTTAAATATCATTAAACAAAATCTGTAAGAATTTATAGGTTACCTTAATTATTTTTTTAAACCTTCAAGAGCGTCATTGACTATTTCGGAACTACAATAACATCATGTCTTAAACAACGACATGATATATAATAATAGGTCTTAATAATCTTTCATGTTTATTACTTTCGTAACTGATGCGAAAACTTTCTCCCTCAAAGCGGCAGAATTTTATAACGCTCAAACGCGTTATTTACTTCTTACAAGTATGAGTATCAGTTCCATTCCGTTCCGTTCCGTACCGAAAACCAAGTTTAATAATGGTACAGTTTGCAAAAAAAGGGTTCAGTGAATCCGAAACCATGGTAACGCTACGCGTTCCTTTACCAGGAGAACAGGACTTGTCAAGAGATCATATCAACCCTGAAGTTGTTCTCAGTTCGCACTTTGTCCGTGAAAACTGTACAATTTCGTATATAAATACTGTTTATACATATCTTCACAAAATTTTATTTTTAACTTGCCTTGTTAGTTTTTCACGTATTATTCGGTATTTGCAAGCGCAAAATGTCCCTATGTAATTTAAAAAGCTTCTTTATATTGATTGAATGTTGTAAATGCAGTTTTTATAATAAATTCAGTGTATTTTTTTCCACTATGAAGACTAAACTAAATGAAAAATGTTTATAAGTTTAATTACGATTAATAATTTATCAACATATGTTTCTCGGCCAGAACAAGTACGTATTTATAGAATTATTGTTAGGTACTACAGTGATTCATTTTCACAGTCGTAAATAAATACAATCTGTTACGTGTGCTACGACCGCGTAGCCGCTCGTAGCCGTGACGTCACTTTCGTCGTAGCAGTTTTAATAACCGAAGATCTATAGGCTTGTATAGATATAATTATATTAATTGACATTGCTACTAAGGAACGACATGAATAAATCTCGACCCAGCACATACAAAGAGTTAATTATTATATTTAAAATAACCGATAACGTATGCCTGTTTGTGTCGTTCCGCGCATAAAGTCGGCATTTAGTTTCAGAGTTATTTGCGCTTTTGTGAAATCGGGTGAAAATATGGCATTTTGTGATTTTTACTGATTATTGTTCTACAACAAATCAGCTACAATTTGATACAATTAACATCTACAGACAACATTTCTAAGCACATTGTTTTTAAAAGTAATTGTTTAGTAAATAGTTACCAAATGTCGGTAGGTATTATAAAATGTCGATATTTTCATAATTATTATGTTGAGTTTTTGAATTTTAATACTATTTGTATATTGGCAGTACAGTATCGGTTATGTTAGTGATACATTGATGCATATAATTTGTTGGGATCTATGTGGAAAAATCTATGTAACAAACGAGTACAACATTGTTTTTTTGTAACCTTAACTTTCAAACTCCATTTTCTCGAAACTAGTTTTTTCAAAATTTCAACTTTCGATGTCTGTTACAAAAAAAGTATTAGGTTTTTTTTTTGTAATCAGCATACTAAAACGAGTCCCTTTTAGATTTTACATCCGGCCTTAACTCAATACCTCCCTACTGGTACCTTTATGCGCGGAACGCCACATTTGATATCCCATTACACTTTCCTTACTTACCGAATCTTGTACGAAATATTTTCATTTTTTTATTCAAAATAAAGGGGAAGACCTTGATGTAGCCAGTTTTGAAAATAAGATGGCGATTCGGTTGATCCAATCACCATCAAGCTCTACTCTGTATTGCAATAAAGGGGTGTATTGCAATACAGAGTGTCAGAGCGGGAGATGTCATTTGATGATTTCCTACCCAAAAAAAAAAGACGCTACTACTTGGGGAGTACTAGTTGTAGTTACATAATAGAAAGAACAACTAGGTAAATAGGAAGAGCATATTTCACCAATGAAACGTTCGTATTCTAGGGGAAAACATACGAAAAACAATTCAATACCGGCTGCTGAACGAAAACTATGAATGCATTTCTTACCTGTAAGAATTCAGGTTGGATTCAAAAATTGCGTTCTATGGGTTTGTTGAGCACTTTATGAAAGTAAAAGGACCAGTAAAAGCCTTTATAAAACACTAGCTGCGCCCCGCAATTTCACCCGCATAAGTCTCGTTCCTAATCCAAGTAGGCCATGGTCTACCTATAAGTAAATTTCATTCAACTTGCTCAACCGTTTAGCGTGATAATTTTAGTGATAAACATACAAAAACAAATCTTTTATCTATTAGGTTCAGGCTAACAGGGCATTTTTTTAAACACTCATGGAATTGAGCACATAAACATACTCAATTGTTGGCTGTTATGAACTTTGTCTGGAATACTAGACAATAATAATTAGAACAGCGGTCATCGTTTCAGCCAAAATATGTCCATGTTGCAAAAATAATTACTACCAATGTATTATTGTAATACGTAGCGTTGGATAGCACAAGGCGTTGATACAAGGTTAACCGATGACCTAGTGAAGACGGCAGGAATCCGTTGTAGTGAAAATTACAGAAGTGGTTGAATTGGCGGAGCATGGGAGAGGTCTATGTTCAGTAGTCGATATTTTTCGGCTAAAAATATGATGAATATGAAGACGCATTGGTATTCTATATCATTTTTTATTCATAACATGTAAGGAGCCCCTTGATAGCAGTATTTCGCGGTGTCACTCTTGAAATAACGAACGGATCAAATTTTGACAAAATAATTTATTGGGTTCTCATTTTTGATAAGTTATGATAAATAACAGAAATCTGGCTAATTTGTATAAATAGCGGCATTAATAAATACTAAACGGATTTCAACCAAAAAATCTATGAAAACTAAGTCTAGTGACTTTGTTTTCATAGATTTTTTATCATAACTTATCAAAAATGAGAATCCAATAAATTATTTTGTTGAATCAAACCGAGATTAGAGCTCAAGAGAGATGTACCAGGGGCCTATGTGAAAGGTAACAGACAAAATAATGAGCACGCTACCTTTGGTGACATGTCGCCAGCACAAGTGGTAGATGCGTTTTCTAAATATTTTAGTAGCGTTTTCCTTGCGGATTCACCATAATTAGATCCCGAGCATGCTATCGCTACCGCAAATGCGTCTCCTAATAATTTATCCAATATTATCAATATCGATTACGTTCAAGAATCTGAAGTTCGCAGTGCTATGGCTTGGCTTCCTCCAAAATCAACTCAAGGTCCTGATGGTATACCACAATGCTTAGTTAAGGATTGCTGCGAAATTTTTGAATTGCGCTTGCAATATATTTTCAACCTATCCATTAACGCGAACATCTATCCAACGGAGTGGAAAACGTCTAAAGTGCTCCCGATACATAAAAGTGGCCCAAAAAGTGACATAAAAAATTACAGACCAATAGCTGTTTTATCCATATTTGGTAAAGTATTTGAATCAGTAATATATAAAAAGATATTTAATAAATTGCAACGGTGGTTCGCGGATGAACAGCACGGTTTTCTTCCAAATCGCTCAACCACGTCTAACTTACTTCACATTACTACACTTTTAGCCAAAAATTTGAATGGAAAAAAGCAGATCGACGTAGCCTATTTTGACTTCCAGAAGGCTTTTGACCGTGTTGACAACGACATACTGCTTAGTAAACTGGCATTGGCTGGTTTCTCGATGGCATCGCTAAAATTTTTCGCAAACTATCTACAGGACCGCAAGCAATTTGTATCGTACAAAAATGCCAAATCGGAGCGCTACTCGGTGGCGTCTGGCATAGGGCAGGGCACTAACGTCGGGCCCCTTCTTTTTCTAATAGTTGTTAATGATCTTCCCACATATCTAAAGCATTCCACAGTCTTAATGTATGCTGATGATGTCAAAGTTGCACTTCCAGTGGCTAACTCTAGTGATGCTGCCACACTTCAACTCGACATCGACAATCTTCACACTTGGAGCACTGCTAATAACCTCGATCTTAACATTAGTAAGTGCTCGGTTATGTCCTACACAAAAGCCAAACAACCCATACATAACATCTACACTTTGAATAATGAGCCCCTGAAACGCGTTTTGACTGTACGCGATTTGGGTGCTCATTTTGACTCACACCTCACATTTAACCAGCACATTATACAGACATGCAACAAATCTCGTAAAAACTTACGTTTTGTTTTGCGTCAGGCCAAGATTTTTACCAATCGTCAAGCAATAACCATACTGTACAACTCCTTTATCCGCAGTTTGCTAGAGACTAATAATGCTATCTGGAACCCTCATGAAAAAGTCTATACACTGGCCGTCGAAAAGGTTCAAAAGTCTTTTGTCCGCTACCTCTACTTAAAACTTTATGGTTATTACCCGTACATGTACCCAACACCATTTGTTCTGGGTATGGTGGGATACCAAAGTTTGGAAGTTAGGAGAAATCTTGGTCTGGTTACCTATTTCATCCGCCTTATTCGTGGTACACACTTCAACTCCTCGTTATTGCAGGATATCTCCTTTAACATCCCACCACCCATTATACACACACTTCGCCCTCGCCAGCGTCCCCTGTTCTTGATACCACAAACCAGTTCCGTGTCCCTTAAGACTAGTCCACTATACCTAGCCCTCACCCATATTAACAACATTTTGCTGTATGACGAATCATCCGATATTTTCGCGGGTACTGAGCTGAGATTCCTAAACACTGCTACTCGATACCTGGAGTCCATTGCCACTCCCAGTACAATTTCCATGGACTAAATAAATTAAATTGAACTGTACCATATTATTGATTATTTTATTGCACAATTTTTATGAAATTATCTAATTGTGGTCTAATTTTATGTAATTGTTATCTAATTTTATCTAATTGTTATCTAATTTTTACCCTTTTTTATACCTATTTTCATTTTATATTAATTTTGTATAATCGTTTACTTTTACCAAATTTTATCCAATTTTGTAATTTAATAAGTTTATATGTGATTCTATGTTATAACTAATATTGACCTATAACTTGTATGTGTGGTGCAAACTGTCAGTATAAGTTGGTTATCAATAATAAATAAATAGTCTTCTCACTCTGAATACTATTCATCAAACATACATGATATTCTCATAAACTATGAATCCGAAGTAATATGAATTATATACCTACTTATTACTAATATTATAAATGTGAACATTTGTATGATTGGATGTTTGTTTCACAATAACGCAAAAGCGGCTCAATGGATCTGGGTCGAAAATGGCACACAGATAGTATTTATTACCTATATATAATTCGCCTATATTATTCCCACTGCTGAGACACAGGCTTCCTCTCGGTGAGAGGGAGTGGGCCGTAATCTACCACGCGGGCGCAGTGCGGGTTGGTAGATGTCACATGTCTTCGAATTTTTGGTTCTAGGACATGCCGGTTTCCTCACGATGTTATCCTTTACCGTTTGAGAGCAGTGGTGATGAAAATATTTACACAAAGTAAAGAGCTTGCCTGGGTTCGAACCCACGACCTACAATTCGTAAGTCGGGGCTGATACCACTGAGCCACCACTGCTCTCACTCAACTGCTCTCTTATTACCTACATAACCTGGATTAATGCATTCAATACATTAACCGCAGTAGTACGTCCTCTTGTGATAATTTCCGGCATCCACGTGGGCGAAGCCGCGGGCAAAAGCTACTATAATATTATAAAGCTGTTGTTTGTATGTTTGTTTATTTGATTGAACGCGCTAATCTCAGGAACTACTGGTCCGAATTGAAAAATTGTTTTATGTTGGGTAGTCTATTTATCGAGAAAGGCTATATAACATCACGCTATAACGAAGAGGAGCGGAGCAGTAATGAAAAATGTTGCAAAAACGGGGAAAATCGCACGGGTAGGCGATTCGACGCGACGGGAAGGGTCGGGAGAACAAGAAATTTAACGCGGACGAAGTCGCGGGCAGAAGCTAGTATACTTTATACTTATAAATAAAACTTTGGTAAACGCCTAAAAATGTTAACAAGTTCTACGCTTTCTAATAAAGCATAATTTTTGTACGCTGATTGGATTCTATTACACTTTAGATCTACAATTTGGCAGACAAATCAAAATTATAATTCAAAACGCAGTCAAATATCCTACCAATGTTTCGATAAGTCGAGCACGTGAGAATCAGGGGCCCGTTTTTGGCGACTGACTCACAACTACATAATGCCTGAATTATTCTAGACTGCTAATACATCTAGTTGACATGCGCAGGGTTTTGGTAGAAAGAGGTAGCTCATTAAACAGGTGAGTCAGAGTGAGACAGGGCGAAATGGGGCGACGCTTTTCATTTTAAGTAACCGTTACGGACATTAAATCTTTCCAGTAGTCTGCGACCCATATGAACGGCTCATACGAATTGTTAAATGTTATTGTGCAGTGTTTTTTATTATAAACGGTAGGTAGAGTGAGTCAGAGGTTTTTTGTTGGTGGATTAAACGAATAAGATATACTGTCTGGGTTTTTTCTATTGTATAGCTTAATTTTATTTTGTTAACTGGATATTTGAATGTGATATATTGATAATATGACGATTGGGGAATTAAATTCACGGGCAGCTGTTGAACCAGTTTACTGAATCTGTCTAGACCGGCGACAGTACAATTGTGCGTAATAATATTCAATTTGTTAAGGAGATGGATAAAGTCAGTCCATCACCAGTCGGCGAGTAATGCTTAAATAGTGAAGACCAAGCATTTTCAATGAGCGTAAAGATTTTTACATTGCATTACAGATAGTGTTTGAAATAAATGTGAGTGTTAAAAAACACTTCATTTGACCATCGAAGACGGACCACTACGTGCCGCAAATGAAACCAATCAGTCTTTAAGGAAGGCTGGAATCCTAAAATAGTAAGTACCTATATATTATACTATACCAGCGACCCAGCTGACCCTCTTTGCATGGTTCATACGACAAAACATCGAGATTTGTTTATTTCGCGTGAGTTTACTATTAATGTATTTTTCACCTTACGAAATAAATTCTATATACGATGGTGCAAAATGCAATAAAATCTAATACGTAGTTTAGAAACCACGTGGTCTCGTAACGTGTGTGGCAGAAAATTTTAAAGGGAATTGTGCATTTGTGTATAGCTATGTGATGAGGAGGCATGAAACGCATCCGAGGAAGGAGTGATAAAGATATATGTCGACGGATGGAGAATAAATAATTTGTAAATGACTTAAACATAACTGGCTAATGTTGATGTGTACTCACTATGCGGTACACCTCTGCCTTACCCCTTGGGGAAAAACGGGCGATAATCATATTTATTTTTTGTATGTTATGTTAAATGTTGGATTATTCTTGTAACACGTGACTTTGTTACGCCTCTTTCTCCCATGCTCTTGTTATACCTAAAAGAGAAGATATATACTTCACGGTTTAGTACACTCGGTGAGTAACTAAACCAGCACTGCTATGTTAGTTCTGAATGTCATTTAAAATTAAGTTAATATAATAATTAGCGCCATGATAGAACATTACAAATTTTAAACATAACTGTTATGTGAGACACTGACACAAGAGCATTACTTTTAGCTACGATAATGTGTGAAATACCACATTTGTATTATTGTTGTTTGTCACAAGTGTGTTTCAGTAACGTATGGCTGTATGTAAGTACGTCAACCGTCAGTAATCTCATCTCACCCATCATCCAGACTATCAACCGGAAAACTTTCTAAAAGTGACCAACATCGTAATTCGTAACAACGAAAAATTATCAGCCGTCGCATGATACATTAGGATATACCTAATGGGGATTTAATTTTTGAATGGTACAGCTAATTATCTTACCATGATATCTTATCGTCATGCAGAAAGTTGTTCAGTTTGATGGTCTGTACCCTTTTTTTTTGGATGGGAAGTCATCAAATGACTTCTCCCGCTCTGGGCGGAGCGGGAGGGCGTGTCAGACTTTTACTGACTAAAACCCACCCGTGTTCCTTCAGTTGCCCATGTGCCAGGGTCATGGTATCTCTTTCGAACAATCTCGCGACCCGGGCAGGCCTCGGTCCTAGCAGACCCCTTCAATGTTTCTGACATCTCTTTGAGGCGCGCGTGGAACACTACGCGCCGTCGACCCGAGCCTGGTCCTTATCGGGCGGCGAGCTACCCATTGCTCGCCACCCGCAAGCTCGCGCCTACGGTGGCCGGGAGTCCGATGGTCTGTACCCTTAAGTACGATCATACTTTTTGAAACATAAGTTACAAAAAATATCATCATATCATTTAATGTAAAATATATATGGGGATGAATGAAAGGCAGTTGCAAGTAACTGAGATGAGTATGTTAAGATACATGTGTGATGTTACATGAATGGATAGAATAAGAAATGAGTATATACTCATTCCTCTTATTTAAGAGGAAGTCTGAAAGTGATACCGATAGCTGAAAAGTTGTGTAGAAATCCGTCACATTGGTATGAGGCCATGATACGAAGGAATGAAGAAAATGTCGTAAGTAAAGTTTTGTGTATGAATGTCGATAACTTTAGAAGTAGAGGTAGACCAAAGAAATGATAGAAGGACTGTGTCAATGATAATATGGATAAAAAGGGGGTGACTACCAAGATGAGAATTAATAGAGAAATGTGGACGAAAAATACATGTTGTGCTAACCCCAAATGAATTGCAATAAGAGCAGAACAATGATGACGATGTGTAAAATATATTTAAAACAAGGACTTCTAACACCAGTGGCTAATATTTAATATAATAAAAAATCTTTTATAACTCAGGAACGGCTAAACCGATTTGGCTGAAAATTGGTGGGGAGAAAGTTTAAAACTAGGAGACGGACATAGAATACTTTTTTTAATCCCGTTCGACTATGAAGAGGAAAGATTTGATTGTTAGTTTGTATTGAATAGGCTTCGAAACTGCTGGTCCGATTTGAAAAATTATTTTTGAGTTGGGTAGCCTATTTATTGAGGAAGGCTAAAAGTTATATAACATCACGGTACAATCAAAAGGAGCGAAGCAGCAATGAAAAATGGACGAAAACTGGCAGTCAATTCGCCGGACGGGAAGGGTTACGGGAGCAAAAATTTGACGCGGACGAAGTCGCGGACATAAGCTAGTTAAATATAAAATTCACGGAACGGTCGCGTTGCCGTTGAAGAACTGTTTGTGTGAGAAATAGGCACGGGCTTAGAAAGCTATCGAGTGCTGTAGAACTATTTCCGTAAAATTGGCAGTAGGTATGACATACAAAACGTCAGCGGCAAAGCGTATTCATTAGAAAGTTAGTTTTTTTCTTTCGATAATGATAACGTAGGTAGTTTGTAAGAAACATGGACGACAGTAGTGATTGGTTACGCCTTATTTAAAGCGCTAGAATGTAAAGTTTATTTACTAGAATGTCCCTGTTTGACGAAAGCTGAAACCGATGGTATTTTGTCGTGTTAACTTGTTGGGTAGGATGCCCATTATAAATGTTTAGTAAATTTTATCAGCGTTTTTCAAACTATAGTCATGCTTAAAGAAAGATTGTGATGGACCGTTTTATTATGTGTTTAAAATCCCACGCATTGACGAGTTCCTTTGGTACATTTCTGATATAATTTCTACGGCTTTTGGGAGCCTGTAATCCTAGTAAACTAACTGGAGAATTAGAGAGTCACCTTGTAAGCAATTCACAATTTGTATGGTTTGTTAATGGACTGATATGACAGGTCACAACAGAGCCTCACCATACCCGCTGTAAGTTGTCTGTGCTTTTCATTCTTATTGCCTGAATTGTTTGTGAGACTACTTATAACTACATAAGGCATTTAAGATTAAAAATGTGTTCTTAGATGACTTTTCGATGATATCTATGGAACAATTAAAAAAAAAATATTAAAACAGTTTTAGGAAATAAAGGTACGTCCTACGAATGCCACAACATGTTTTACACAACTGTTGATGTAGTAAAAGTTTTGTTTTATAGCAAAATTGTCATGACGAGTTACATTTTTATATTTAACTAGCCCGTGATTTTGACTGTGCCTGTTTTTAAGACAAATATCCGGGATCAAATGAAGCCTTGTCCTGTTCTAGGTATCAGAGTTTCTATTTGTCACATTTTATAAAGATCGGTTCAGTGGTTTAGGCGTGAATAGGTAAAAACAGTTATCTTCGCATTTATAATTTTGTAATTACGGGTGATATAATTTATTTGGTATAATAACATGCTTTTTATGTTTTTCAGGCCGTCGACCACCATTCCTATACAAACTTCAATGCTAGGGGGGATGTTGCATTGACGGTTGACGGTCTCCACCTCACACTAACTGGTGCCATTAGCGTAACGAGTGAAGTTCTTAGGGAGTTCGGGATTAAAACGAAGGTAACCACATTTCTGATGATTTTTTTAAACAGTGTTGGTTTTTTGGCAAATTTATAAAGCAATCTTAATGTGATATTGTTCACAAAAACCAACCAATGAAACAACTTGGTACCATGTCTTTTAAAAATTCTCATAAAATAGGTTAAGTTTGTTCGCAAGTTCGGGACCGGGCCACTATTATTGCCGCTGAATTGGGTAACTAATAATGCTCATAATCATAATTTTGAATTAACTAGATAAAATAGTTTAATGAATAATTAGGAGCGTCCTTCGAATGCATAACGTGTTCTTCATAACTGTTGATGTAGAGGCAGACGCCACATTAAAACTCTAACCGAAAAATAATTGTTCTTTAGCAAAACCATAATTATTGCAATGAGTTACACATGTATATGTATATAATTTACAAGCGAGTCGCCACTGATTCGCACTTCTTTTTTTGTTATCTATACTAATATTATAAACCTGAAGAGTTTGTTTGTTTGATTGAACGCGGTAATCTCAGGAACTACTAGTCCGAATTGAATAATTCTTTACGTGTTAGGTAGTCTATTTATCGAGAAAGGCTATAGGCTATATAAAATCACGCTACAACCAAGAAGGGCGGAGCAGTAATTAGAAATGTTGTAAAAACGGGGAAAATCGCACAGGTAGGCGATTCGACGCGACGGGAAGGGTCGGGGGAACAAGACATTTAACGCGGACGAAGTCGTGGTCAGAAGATAGTTTTATATAAAATCGTAATAGCTTTAGTATAATAATATGTCATTTTTATATCAATACCTTTGGAAATAACTTTTATAAATGCTGGTGAAAACCAAATCAAATCTTTTGAATCGTTAGAAAGACTTTAAATTGCTGGTGTGAAATAGTTTTAATTAGTCAGTGTTATTTGTTACTGATAAAATAAAAAAACGACGGGTTGTCCTCTGGGAGTGCCGGCAGAAGTGAAAACTTGAATATTAACGTTGTGCATTTTTGATATTTTGGAATGGTTAGGGAATAATTTTGCACGAATTGCTTTAATTATCAGTATAAAAGTACTATCATTTATGTGGTAGAATACAATATTTATTTATTGCCCTATCGTACACAAACATGACAATTTATATTACATTAAAAAGTTTATCCCTCAGAAAAATGACTCTCCGTCCGTCTTACAAATTTTCGATCAGGTCACGTGATCCTGACGCGAGTTTAACATTTTTACCCATTACAAAAAAAGTGCACAACGCCGCTAAATTAGTTTTCACTTCAATAATTGTAATAGTATACAGTTTCCCTCTTAATTTCACCACAACTACTAAATTGATGTTTTTTAACACAAATAAATAATCTTTACTCATGCTTTTTGCCCATTTCAACCAAAGTGAATCAATATGATTGAACTAAATTTGAAGTGAATTAAATTTGTATGTCCTGTGGGTGCGTACGAAATGACAAAATTTAGCATTGTTGTTTCTACTATCCGACATAACACAATACATTGCGTGAATGAATCACATTTGTCTTATGATTTTCAGAACCAAACGATGCCACAACAATGAAGCGTGTGCTGAAAGGACCAAAAGAACCAATGACTAGTGGATGGCGCATTGACGGGTGACGGCCAGCACTGCAACCAAATTGGTACTTCTTATACGAAGTACAACATACAAACACAACACAACAACAACACAACATAACACACAACAACACACTCGACAACATACTCGTTTATAATTAAAATGGGTATGTTTTGCGCGCCAATTAGACTAAACAAACAATAGTTCCATAGTTTCACAATACTTTAAAGGATTTACTCACAGTTTACTCATTTTCTTCCGACTTTTTCTAAACCATATAAAGATGTCTAATAGTAGAAGTACATCTGTGAGAGGGCATTACTTGTTTCCCGTAAATTGTTAGTCAATGACAGCTCTCGTGAGATCACATTCATTTCAATAATTCTTTGTAAAAGTTTGACTATATTCTAAGTTTCTTCCGACTTTCACTCAACCTTAAACAGAAGCCTGTTTGAAAAGCAAGAGTATCAAACACCTGTGTTTATTTGCTAACTAATAACGTGCGCTATCGTGTGGCATGACAGATTTAAAGCTTATCTGTTGTGTTGTAAACTAGCGCAAAAGCATAACTTTTAAAGAAAAATAATGCATTGAAACGTACAGCTAGAAGTAACACGCAAAAAAAGTGATTAATGCTATATTTTAAGTGGTTTTCCGTATAAGGCGTAATATGTATGTGTTGGTAAGAGCAAGGAAAGTGCATTAAAAATCTGACTTGCTCTTATACTTATCGCTTTTAGTTTACCAATTTGACATTCATATGATTCACTTAAATCGAATGGCGTAGAGACATGCGTCACTACTTTTTGAAATAATGTCGCTAAATTATTGCTACAATATTTAAATGTTATGTCAGGTTAAAAAAACACGTATATTTTTCAGCCCAAAAATAGAGTAAGGAAAGTACATTAAAAATCTGACTTGCTCTTATACTTATCGCTTTTAGTTTACCAATTTGACATTCATATGATTCACTTAAATCGAATGGCGTAGAGACATGCGTCACTACTTTTTGAAATAATGTCGCTAAATTATTGCTACAATATTTAAATGTTATGTCAGGTTAAAAAAACACGTATATTTTTCAGCCCAAAAATATTTCACAACAATTAAAAAAACCGAAAAAGCCGTACACCACATGCATTGATCGGTGACGGTCACCGGTTCATACAATTGGCGTACAGTACAAAACCCTAGTGAGTTTTTTCATCTTTTTAAATTCTTTCTCGCAAAATGTTGACTATAATAGGTAGAAGTTGCACGCTAATTAGACTAAACAAACAATATTATTAATTTATGTAGGTAAGACACTGAAATAGTCACCATTATAAATACGCGTTATTCATATGCACGACATTCATAACAGTTGATGTAGAAGTGAACGCTACATTAAAATCCTTTACAAACGAAACGGTTTTGTGTCATGTCAAAATTGTCGAGGTGAGTTACAAGTTTATATTTTACTAAAGACCCACATTTTGTTGTTGCCATTTCACAAAACATCGAAATTGCTTTGATAATATGCTTGTTACTATGTGTATTTAATATTTATGAATTATTTCTCGAAAAGATTGAACTAACTGTATCATATTCTGTTGGGTAGTTAGGAAGAAAAACGCAATCAAGTAGCTAGAAAAGAAAAGAGACTTATTTATCAGTGTATCTATATATTAATACGTGAAGCGAAAACTTTGGATCCCTTTTTACGAAAATTGGGCGGACGGAGGAGTATGAAATTTTGCACACTTATAGTTTATACAGAGAAGAAGTGACGAATGCTAATATTTTTTTTAAATTATGCGTTAAAATACATTATTTTCAATAAATAACACGTTACACACACTACTGTTCATTACCGTGTATCTACTACACAAGCATAGATATTCTTTTGTTTATGGTCCAAATCTGTCTTTATTATTTTGTGCAGTGTTACTAACACCCAGAAATATTACCCCTGAAACTTAAGTTAAAAACCCCTAAAATTGCCACAATTACTAAAAAAATCCGCTAAAAAATTATAATGAAAATAACCAACGAATGTTCAGTAATCATATTACGCGACGCGGCGTCTATATTTATTACGCGACATTTGTTAATCATTCACTCTGCATTCTTAGTATCCAGGAACCGTACTAGAAGTCGCTAATACTTTTATTGTAATCAAAACACAATGAGAAATGTAAGATGGCAAAAAATCCCTAAGAATACCCCTAAAAATGGAACGCCTGTAAAAAATCTCAATCCTCTTATTTACGCCCTAAATTTGGGAAAACCCCTAAGAGAAGAAAAAGAGAGTCCTGAAGAAGTATTCATTACTCATTACACCAACGTCCTGGTCCTGGCCATCACCATCCCGCCAGCGAACCCTCTCCACAGAGTACAGCGTCAACAATTTGTCTATAGTGTTACTGAATGTCAAATATAACCATATTATTTTTTTATATTTATTATTATCTATATTTTTTCATTTAATAATGTATTTCTATTCAAATGATTACGGTCGAATTTCGACCAATGGGCGATCACTAGTAAGTTTTAATTTGACAATGTAAATTATTTTGGACTGATGAAATAATAATAAAAATTGTAAACATTTATAGTCACTCAAACATTGTAAATACTTCTGACATAGAAACTACGAGCTGTATGTTGATTAATACTAGAACATTTTTTTCGTGCGCATTTAAACAAAGTGGAACATTTTGGAACTTTTAACTTTGTCTTGGCTTATTTGACCAAGTTTTTACCGAATAACGACATGCTGGCATTGGGATAACTATCACGCCCGACATAACACAGTACATTGCGAGGATGATTAATATTTTTTATTATGTTTTTCAGACTCAAAAAATGTCACGAAATTAGGTTTATAGCGAAAACCGAAAAACCGTCGACCACTACTCCTCAATACTTCAACGCTAGTAGATGGTGCAATGCCGTGTGTTGGTCAACACTGCACACGATTTGCTATTGTTGGCGTAAAATTTGATGATTCTAGTGAGTTCACGTAACTATTATCATTACTCGTTAATGTTAATAGTTACATAAAAGAGGTATCTGTTTTGCTCCAATTAGTCTAAACAAACAATTGTTGCATTTGCTTACAATAAATAACATAATGATAAGGATTAAGTTACTAAATTCTAACTTCCTTCCGTCTGTCCACTTCATCTTAAAGAAGCGCGAAAGAAGGAAAAAGATAATTTTAAGTGTAGTCAAGTCAGAAAGCACGAGTATATGCAATTGTGTTTATTTGCTGAGTGTCGTGTTAAACTAGGTTTACAATAATTACTAGCGCTGGTATGGGCAACATAACAGGTTTAAGCTTATCTGTTATGTAGAATACTGGTGCAACAGCATTACTTTTAAAATCCAGAGATAGTGCATTGAAACCTATTGCATTCTTTTGAGGTAGAAGTAACATTTTTTTAAATAAATAACTATAATAAGATTCTAGAGTTGAAGTGGCTTCCCGTATAAGATGTATTATGTATGTTTTGCAAGAAGCGAGTAAGTGCACTGAGTACACGGACTTACTCTTGCAGTATTCATTTTTGATTTACCATTTTTACTTTCAAATGATTCACTTCAATCGTTTGGCGTTGTCAAATGTACTTCAATGATAGTGCTTTGGAAATTATGCATTATTTGATGATCGAAGTCACAAAAATATCATTTTTATCACATACGTATTTTCATAAAATTCTTAAGGCAACACATTTCTGGATTATACGTATTATGTGTGTTGCTAGATGGAATAAGGTACCGAAGTAACGAGACTTGTGCTTCTATCTTGTACGCCTTTTAATTCACACATTCAATTAATTTGATTCACTTATTTTAAATGGCGACGTAAAACTTGTTATATCTACGTATTGCAATATTGTCAGTACTTTCTCAGACCGCGGGTTATTTTCGTCAAAGTTAGCTGAAATGTAGCGTAATGGCTATTTGAATAAAGAGATTGAAGCGCCACCCATTTTTAACCAAGTTCAAAAAAGGTTTTATTTTTAGTATAGGGGAACCTGCTGTACCTAGGCCAGTTTTTTGAATTTTGATTTTTTGAACATCAATTGTGCTAGCACACCTGTCCAATGTGCTTGTAAGTAAAGATTATTTAATTTACTACACAATTCATTCATAAAACTGTGTATATTTTCAAAAACCTGGGACCACTAGCCACTTGAAAAAAAAAAAGAGAAAACTGTCCTAGGTACAACAAACCAGATGTACCTAGGACTGTGTGTGTTGTACAGACGCCAACACATCAAGCTACTACAATCTGTCAGATTTCTTTGATAGATTTTCGACTTTATTTCTAGAGCTTTAGGTTCAAGGTTCAGTGGGAAAAATTGACAGTTTCGGGTAGCTTGACCTGGTGGCGTCTGTACCTTGGACAGAGCAGGTTCAAATGAAGATAAGAACTTTTAGTAGCTGTAATTTAATTATTTTCTATTGAAATAATATGAGTAATAACTAGATAATCATATAAGCATTTGCAATTAACAATAATTGACAACAATATTTAAATAAAAGTGTTGTTTTTTATAAAGCTTCACACATCTATTTTGTGCTTATTAATGTTGACAATTTTTGGCATAGAATCACGTAATTTTAACTTGCAACTTACTTCTATTTCTTTTTTTTGAGTGCATTACAATTATACCCATCAAAAACATGTAAATAATTGTTGACCAATTTTCGACCAAAATGATGTACAGACGCCACCAGGTCAAGCTACCCGAAACTGTCAATTTTTTCCAATGAACCTTGAACCTAATGCTCTAGAAATAAAGTCGAAAATCTATCAAAGAAATCTGACAGATTGTAGTAGCTTGATGTGTTGGCGTCTGTACCTTATCTAGGGACCAAGGTACAACATAAGTGGGGTGGCTAAGGTACAACATTGCGACAACTTTACTACACAAGCTTTTTAAACCCCGCAAGTTAGGTTATCGAGGTTAGGATTTGACACTATTATGCTGTCCAGTACTTAGATAAACCAAGATTAGATTTTAAATAAAGCAGTTTTCGAAAACATACACAACTTTAAGTAATCGTCTGTATAAAAACAAATTCCCTTTTTTAACTGTACTCACACGGCACCAGCAAACCGCAACTAACTTCACGTTAAGTTTGACAAATGACGTTTCAAATACCATACACAAAGGTTCTTAAAAGCACGGAAGTTTAAAAAAATAAGATTGTTCTAGGTACAACTCTGTCCAAGGCACAACAGGTTCCCCTCCATATCGGGGAAACAAGGTGTGATGTTATGTTATGTGTGTGTGTGTTATATTTTTATATAAATGTTCACCGATTTCTTCGCCAAATGTAAACGATTACAAAAAATATTTTTTTACCACGAGTGTGCTTCAGGGATGGTCTCATACAAATTTGATTGACTATGCTTTGGTAGTTTTTGCGTTAGCATCGATAATACGTATTTAATCCACTTTGTTTTCCGTGATGATATTCTAACACTTTCTGTCACTGCTATTGACCTGGCCAGTAGTGGTATATGATTTAGTGACTGAGGTTTATAACTCTGTATTAACCTACAATTTATAAGACAAATTGTAAAACTGGAAATAAAGATTATATATATATATTTAGTGTGGGGTAGATACCATAATTAAAAAGTAAAAATAAAAAGTGTTTTTTTGCGGTTTTTTTATGATAAAATCATTATTTCATGTACTACAGCTGAAATTTGATACTGCCTTTGCAGACCACGGAGTGTTTGATGCTGCTTGAATTTTTGGTGCTACTGAGTACATCACCCGATTATCAATGATGGTTTACGGTAACAAATTACAACATTTCATCGTGCAGTCACAAATGTGAGGTATGTCTAATTTTTATTGCGAATATTACTTATTCGAACTTGACTAAACCGATGTGGCTGTCTGTACAGATGTATGAACCAAACGAGGCAAAAGAAGATGTAAGGGTCGTAGCATTTAGCATTCTATAGTTTCTGCCTACCCTCATGAAAAAAATGCATGAGTTTATGTATGTACATATGAACTAACATGTTAATTGTCAGTATTTGGATTTAAATGATTGCGACAAACGACGGCAACTGTAGTTCGCATTTCTTTACATTGATTTCTCTCTCCATGAAGTCGTATCCTAAGTAAAGTATTCCCTTTTGATTTTCATGGAATATTGGGCGAATGAAGGTGTCTTCACACAGCGGGCGGGGTGCGGCGGGACGTGATGGCGACGCGCCGCCTTCATACAGAACCGTCGCGCCACGCCGCGTCGCGCCGAGCGCTCTGTGTGAAGGCGTCCGTAATATCTAGTACATTACAACTACTCAGCGTCGCGTCGGCGTCACGTCACGCCGCGCCCCGCCCGCTGTGTGAAAATACCTTTAGCTGGTTAAATTAATGTTTTTTCCTTGGGACGCGTACCACTGCATACAAACTGATGCTGTTGGCGTACAGTTCCAAGTTCTTAGTGAGTTTATGCAAATTTGAACATTGTTTGGCAAATTTTTGCTAAAACAGGTTTCAGATGTGCGCTTATTAGACGAAATAACCAATATTTCTCTAATTTCACAAAAATTCTTTGTTAAGGATTTAGATACAGTTTTCTCACTTTCTTCAAATTTCCCTACACATTCACTAAGACGAACTTCAGTCTAAAAGCAAGAGTATCGAGCATCTGCATGTCGATTCTGTAAAAATCTCACCGTGAAAAGGTGCGTGGAGTGAGCTGTCAGTGTCATCCCAGTACTGCTAGGGATTGAACAGACATAACATTTACAATCATAATCGAGATTTGGATAATATTTTTTATGCTTTTTTTATTGATCATTTTATGCGTATTTCAAAGCTTATTAAACTTTAAACTATCTTAACATTATTACTATTTCGGCAAGTTTTTCAAATGAAATAGCGAAACAAAAATTCATTCAGAAACACATTGTTGTTTTTTTTTCTGTTTTTTCCTCAACTAGCCCTTTATGCCTGACGCACAAGTGCGACACGCACGAACAATTAATGAATATAGTAAGACATACGTACATGTATAAGATAGCTACAAGAGAAAATGCAAATCGACATTGTCAGTTATTAATTTATTATGAACCCACTGTAAACTGATTAAAATTAAGTACGTAAATGCAATCACATGGCCTAATCGCGATGTATCTTGGAGAAGCGATTGTAGATCGACTCGACTCGTAAAGATTGTGCAACGTTCTTCAGCGTTGTTACTAACCCAAATCTATAAAAAAAAGACGAGTAAACCTGGCTGTGCCTGGCTGACGGAGCATAGAATTCAATCTCACACATACTATGTGGGAACCCACATCTAGGCACTGTCATATTCACATTGACATTTGTTTTTTTTATTATGTATGTTTCGGACCGAACACTTTGTTACTCTATGCGCCTTCGGAACGCGCCGCCCGAACGGAATGACATCTGACTTGACAGTTTGATTTTGACACTTGACGTTTCCTCTTGGAATTTTGGCGCTTGAAAGAGCACGTCGCCGGTTGAGTTTCGCGACCAGTTGTTAAAGTAATCCCTTACCCCGGTCGTTTTGGTGGCCAATAGGTCATGACCCAGTTGTTTGTGTTAATAACCCCTATCTTGGTGAAATAACACGGGTTTTGGATATTTCTTGACATTGAAGAACTTTGGAGGTTAAGTGATTTGAAGACCGCATGCTGTGATTGCCTCCAGCCTTGTTGCAGCGGATTCTAACCTGAAGAATACTCGTAACGTCACAACACGATACATATACACTCACTTACATACATAACTCCAGGTAACCCCAGAAGCAGTGTCCTTCAACCACCAGGTAAGTTCTTTGTTGTATTGTAGGTGAGTCATTTGTTAATTGTATTGCGTCTTCACTCGAATTGTACTTGTATTGTCTGCTCCGCGTACGGCGGACTAGTTTCGCTAGCCACTTCTTGTCTCTAGAGCCCCACGATTATCACACTTCCACTGCGCTATTGAAATCATATTGTAGGGGTCTAGTCTGGCAGCGTACAATGTAGGTATCGTCGCACTAAGAACATTAGGAAAATACAATACCAACGTCCAAAAATGTGCCGAGTAACATGTTATTGTAGAAAAACATATACCTACTTACATACTAATGCCGTTGTCATCAATAAAAATAATATTCATCAAATGGTCACCCATCTTGAAAACCTTGAAAATATTATGTCAAAATTCAACAGTTCAAAACGGTCACCCGCGTGCTCGAGGTGAAGTGATGTCACCATGACAACGGCATTGCGAGGATCGCGTGGTCAAGCCGCGCATGCGCGCTAAACGCTGTCATCAATAGGTATAAACTTTTTTTTTTGTTCGCCTTGTACAGACGCCATTGCGTATTCGGTTTAGAGAATAATTAGTACGCAGGGATTTATTTCAATTCTTGTAGATATGGGGCTGTTCAAGTATTACGTAAGCACATTTATTACAATATTTTACTCCCCCATCCCCCTTATCATCAAAAGTAAGCAAAGCTCTTACCCCCCCTCCCCATGCTTACGTAAACATTGTTATATGCATTTTTCTTTTAATGTACTCTGTTTTTTTTATTGATTCATGAGCAGCAGTTATAATTCTGGAAATAAAAAATCGATTTAGGATCTAATAGGGGACTATAACGCATATAATATTCATTTAAAATACCGTCAAATCGTCAATAGAAACGAAACAATAGGTTGACGGAAGAAATTTAGGCAAGTGAATAGAGCGCATTTCCATTTCTTCCCGTGGGTGTCGTAAGAGGCGACTAAGGGACTTACTAGAGAATGGGCAGCAGCATTCTGTATGCATTTTACCACCATACTGCGATCGCCAATCCACCTGCCAAGCGTGGCGATTATGGCAAACCACCCCAGATTGGGGGAGGCCTAAGTCCAGCAGTGGACGTCTTACGGCTGAAACGACACATAGAGCGCGGTAATAAAAAAATATACCCGTAGTACCCGCAGCACCCGTAGAAGTATGGAAGTGTTTAAAAGAAGATGGATGTACGTGGGTGACATAATCCTTCAATAAGTTGTTGCATGAAGGAGGGATCCCACAAGAACGGTGCAATAGTTCGCTAGTGCCCATCTTTAAGAATAAAGGTGATGTACAGGACTGCAACAACTATCGAGGTATTAAGCTCATGTCACATAGTATGAAGGTATGGGAAAAAGTAATAGAGAAAAGACTGTGAGAGGAGAGTGAGATTACCCCGAATCAGTTTGAGTTTATGCCAGGGCGAGGAACAATGGACGGCACTTTTGCACTCCGGCAATTGTGCGAGAAGTACAGACGTGCACGCAAAGACTTGCACATGATGTTCATTGATCTGGAAAAAGCGTATGATAGGGTACCTCGGGATGTGATGTGGCGGGCTCTGAAATAGAAAGGGTTGCCTGGGAAGTATTTAGAGTTAATTCGTGCTATGTACAGTCAACTAGTACCTACGCCCGGTCGGCTGCTGGCAATACCTACGAGTTCAATGTGGCTGTACCAGGGATCGGCTCTAAGTCCTTACCTCTTCCTGTTGATCATGGACGCTCTGACGTCGGACATACAGGAAGAGGCACCCTGGTGCATGCTGTTTGCCGATGACATTGTTCTTGTCGGAGAATATGTGTCCGAGATCCAGAGCAGATTGGAGAAGTCGCAACAGAAGCTGGAGAATGTTGGCTTGAAAATCAATAGAACCAAAACCGAATATATTTTCTGCGATTTCGGCGGTCTCTCCAGCTCTGGACCCATAGCGCTTGATGGTGTGCTTCTCTCGGTCTGCTCCGACTTTTGGTATCTCGGTTCACTCGTGAAAAGCAATGGCGAAGTAGATCGGACGGTTAAGCACAGAATAAACACTGGATGGATGAAATGGCGGCAGTTTACAGGAACAATCTGCGACTCCCACATCCCCCTTAAACTTAAGGGGATGATCTATAAAACCATGGTCAGACCTGCTGTCTTGTAGGGGTCAGAATGTTGGGCCTTACAAGGGATGAATGAAAGGCAATTGCATGCAGCTGAGATGAGAATGTTAAGAAGGATGTGTGGTGTTACACGAATGGATACAATAACAAATGAGGGAATAGAGGGCATAAGATGAAGTCTAAAAGTGACACCAATAATTGAAAATTGAAAAAAATGTCGTGAGGAAAATATTGAGTATGAATGTCAATGGCTTTAAGATAGAGGGAGACCAAAGAAACGCTGGATGAACTGTGTGAATTTTGATATGGATAGAAAGGGAAGGACTACTGAGATGACGACTAGAGGTGTGGAAGAAATAGACATGTTGCGCCGACCGCAAATAAATTGGAATAAGGGCGGGAGAATGATGAATAGAGCGCGGCAGGTAATTTCCCTACTGGGTTCTAAGCCTAAACGTCTTCATTATTTGTGGGAATCTCCGAAAATGCGTTTCATTTTCACACTAAGACAATGTGTCGGTTACCATAAGTGTAAAAAAGTGAATAACTACTGCTTACGTAATCACCATTTAGACTCCCCCACCCCCCATGTCACCAAAAATAAGCAAATCAAAGACCCGCCCCCCGCCCCCCTATAGTGCTTACGTAATACTTGAACGGCCCTTATGTACCTCTCTAAATACAACAATTTTTATACATGTATAATGTCAGTTTGATGTCAACAATTATTCCGCTTTTTTAAACTATGTACCTACTTACTGCTCATTTAACCTTTATCGCGTGGTGACACCTGCACGCTAAGAATATGCAATACCAAGAAGTACCGTACACTACCTTCTACAAAGAATCTTCTCGTAGTCTGAGCATTGGTAAGGTAACGATGATGAGAGATAAAATATGATGTGCATGTGTACTTAAACACTCATCATCATCAGCCATCATTCTCATCAAACTCATTGTCTATAATAATAGAATATTCATCAAATCATCATCTTGATACCTACTAGGTATGTCAAAATTCAACGCTTCAAATGACTATCGCGTAGCGCGCCTCTGCGCGTGTTCACTTCACCGAGAACACATCCGATGATGCGGCGAGAATCGCGGGTAGTGCTCACGCCGCGCAAGCGCACTAATGTCATACATTTCTTTTTATCTTTGTGTTGATGACCATGTGCTTGGACATATTTAGAGTTCAGACAAAATTATTAGGTACCTACTCATTTATTTCAATGTTTGTAGGTAACCTATTTGGTTGCAAACAATAAAAAAGAATATTCATCGAATCGTCATCAGCTTGATAATAATGTCAAAATTCAATAGTTCAAAACGATCACCCGTGTGCTCGCGAGGTGAAGTGATGTTACCATGACAACGACATTGCGAGCATCGCGTGATCAAGCCGCGCATGCGCGCTAGACGCTGAATCGCGTGGAGTGTTCACGCCGTGCAAGCGTGTCTCATACGGTGAGCACCGATTGAAAACGTGTGAAGCGGGGTGACAGACGCGCTTGCGCGTTAAGAGCTGTCACAGTTTTTTTTTTTTCATTTTTAGCCTTATATGTCATTGCTAAAGGCAATGACGTATTCGCAGTTAGAGCCAATGAAGTATAATATTTTAATGTCAATTCCAACCATTGTTGAACTTTTCAAAATTATAAATTATGTTTTCATCAAATGAATATTAGGTACTTACTAGAGAGGTGTGAGATTGAGCATTCGGTGAATCGAGAGGCTTGTAGCTAAATAAAAACAGCCGCACAGTCCGACCGACCCGGCTAAGCTACGCTTGCCTCGGTCGGTCCGTCTATGGGTGACCATATTTACATACCAAGATCTCGAAGGTCGAAACTCTGACAGCCAGTCTTACCAAGGAGGTAACATATTACCAAATAACTGGGTAGTCGGAGTTGGATTCGTCATTGCATGTAAAATACCAGTGCATTCAGCTGCAGCCAGTTAAGACTGGAAGCGACCCCAACACAGTTGGACAAAGGCAGGCAGATGATGAAGTGAGATCGAGAAACTTTATTAAATTGTGCAAAGCAAGTATTCAGTGATTGGTGATATGTTCATTTACATTATGTACATAATACATGTAAACAGCATATAAGGTTTTTTTTGAACAGCCTATCATCTACATAAACCACAGTTCCAAGTTACAAAACCTTATAACAACAATACACAAAATATTTAGACATATCAATAATCTAGTTATGGGTGCCGTTGAGACACAAATTGCTTATCTCCCTTGCTAACAAGATTTCAACATACAACATTATTCATGTATTTATTTTCGTTAATTTTTGTACTGTAGGGTACACCTCTGCCACATCTTTACGAGTCGAGTCGATCTACAATCGCTTCTCCAAGACACATCGTGATTAGGCCATGTGATTGCATTTACGTATTTAATTTTAATTAGTTTACAGTGGGTTCATAATAACTGACAATGTCGATTCGCATTTTTTGTTGTAGCTATCCTATACATATACATATGTCTTACTATACCTATTTATTAATTATTCGTGCGTGGCGCACTTGTGCGTCAGGCAATAAAGGGCTAGTCGAGGAAAAAATTGAAAAAAAAACAACAATGCGTTTGTCTGAATATCTGTTTCTCTATTTCGTTTGAAAAACTTCCCGAAACAGTAGTATTGTTTAGACACTATGCTTTTTTTTCTGGATGGGTAATCATCAAATGACTTCTCCCGCTCTTCGTGTGAGACTTTTACTGACTTAAACCCACCCGTGTTTCATCAGTTGCCCGTGTGCCGGGGTCACGGTATCTCGCTTGAACAATCTCGCGACCCCGGCAGGCATCGGTCCTAGTAGACCCCTTTCACTGCTGCTGACATCTCTTTGAGGCGCGCGTGGAACACTACGCGCCGTCGACCCGAGCTTGGTCCTTACCGGGCGGCGAGCTACCCATTGCTCGCCACCCGCAAGCTCGCGTCTACGATGGCCGGGAGTCAGCTATCGACTCCCGACGCCCGGGGCGTCTCCTCCTGCAGCGGCTAGGGACGTGAGGGCGCAGAGACTGCCACTCCCTTTAGACACTATGCTAGCTTTGAAATCCTTATAAAAATATTCAATAGAATTAGCATAAGAATATTAGGTATCTAAATCTCGATTATGATTATAAATATGATAGTTAGGCATCCCTAGCATCAGGTAGAATGACATTGATAGCTCACTCCACGCTCACTTCACCCGGTGAGATGGTTACAGAATAGCACTGTTTACTGAGTGAAAACTTGCGCTAGTGATCGGCATGACAGATTTAAAGGTTATCTGTTGTGTTCTCACCTGGCGCAAAAGCAATACTTTTATAAATCTATGGTAATGCGTTGAAGCTTATTGCATTATTTGGGGTCAGAAGTAACAAAATGTTTCTTTAAAATACGTACCAATAATAAGATACTAGAGTTTAAACAGTTTTCCATATAAGACGTATTATGTATGTGTTGCTAGAAGCAAGTAAGTGCACTAAGTACCTGGACTTGCTCTTGCAATATTCACTTTTACACCCCGCGTCACTTGATTACTCTCATATAGCTTACAGTAAAGAAATAGATATAAGTGAAATGTTTTAGGCCGTAATACTTATATTTGGTTATTATTATTTTAAGCATTTAGAATAATGTACAACCACAATCAGTTGTGTTGCGTAACTGAGTGTAACATGTTGCAACCTGTCAATACGTGCGACACTTCTTTACTCTCAGTAGTCTTAAGTAAGTTAGAGGTGATGATATTTACGTGAAGTATGTCATTTATATTCTATCAGTGTGGCAGGATAGTCGTTTATAAGTTTGTTTAATAATCGTATCAATAAACAAATAATAATGGGGCGTGGTAAAACATTATCCCCGGAAGAAATTACAACTATTAATATATTGAAACAATAAGGCTATTCAAATCGGTACATTGCTGATCGTATAAATAAAAGTTCATGGGTTGTTAATAATTATTTAAGGGACCCAGAAAATTATGGGAAAAATAGAAAAGGACGAACTAAGATGGCGTCAACGTTGAGGGAACGTCGGTTAATTCTTCTGTAACTTCAAACAGCACCTTATCTGCGAGATATGTAAAAAATAATTCACAAACAAATGCTAGTATTCGGACAATGCAACGAATTATTGCTAAATCAAAAAATATACGACGTCAAAAAATTAAGAAAAAACCATACTTAAAACCACACCATAAATCAGCGCGTCTAGAGTTTTGTCGGCAACATAATGCATTGGAGAAAGAGAGAAAAATGGAAAAACGTTATTTTCACACATGAAAAAAGTTCAATTTAGATGTCCCTCATGGATATAGTTCTTACTTTCATGATTTAAGAAAAAAAGAACTGATTCTAACACGGCATCCTCATTAGTTCCAATCTGTGATGGTGTGGGGTGCAATTACTTATTATGGGAAGCTTCCTTAAGAAGTCCTTACAGGAAAACAAACTGCCGAAAAGCACAAATTGTTATTACAACACCAATACAGACAATAAATATGCTATTTTAAGAACAAAAGTGGATATTACAACAAGACAATGCATCTATACACACCGCGAAAGTAGTTACAGTTGGATAAAAAGTCAGAACATTTCTACTTTAAACTGGTCAGCGTATTCCCCAGACCTCAATATTATGTAGAATGTTTCGGGCTACCTTTCTCGCCAACTTGACAAAGATAAACAGCAGTTTTCAGATCGGCAGTCTCTTATCACCGCACTTCGTACAGCTTGGAAAAAAAATCCTAATCAATATTTAGAAAATTTGTATTCGTCAATCCCAGATCGCATTTTCGAAATGATTAAGAACAATGGAGGCTATACACGCTACTTAATGTGTGATAATATTTGTATTAATTTTTTTGTATGTACTGAGAGTAATCATGTGTCGCACTATTCACTGCATTAATATTTAATTTTGTCGATTTTAATTTTCCTTTTGTTTTTATTAAGGTCGCATCAACGCACATTATTTAGAATTCATTTGTTTGTAATAAATATATAATTATATTTTTCATATTTGTTGTATCTTTTAAAAGGACTATATTTTTATGGGTGAGAGTAATCAAGTGACGCGGGCTGTATTTTATCATTTTTAACCGACTTCAAAAAAAGGAGGAGGTTTCTCAATTCGACTGTATATTTTTTTTTATGTGTGTTCACCGATAACTTTGTCGTTTATGAACCGATTTTGATGATTGTTTTTTGTTGGAAAGGAGATATCCCAAGGGTGGTCCCATGATAAGGAAACCAGGATCTGATGATGGTATCCCAGAGAAGTCGAAGGGAACCTTCGAAAATCGTAGTGGTGACTAGTGCGTTTTTTATTTCTTTCATTAACTATCTTATAGCACTACTATTTAATTAAGGTCTGCAGTTGCTCTGATGATGAAGCCGAAACACAGTCGAGGGAACTCTTCAACGACTTACAGCAATTACCCGGTGTTTGGGCTTAATTAATTTCTATTGATGAGAACTTTGCACCCATATGGGCTATAAGTGCCATTACAGGTCTGATGATGGAGACCATAGACAGTTGAGGGAATTCCTCAACGATTTACAGCAGTTCCCTATTGTTGGCCTTACTTTATACAGTTTAAAGTGCCAATTTTAATTAAGGTCCGGAGTTGATCTGATGATGGAGCCGAAAGACATTCGAGGGAACTCCTCAACGATTTACAGCAATTACCTGGTGTTTGAAGTTAATTCATTTCTATTGATGAGTAAGCTCCCATAAGGCTTATAAGTACCATTACAGGTCTGATGATGGAGACCATAGACAGTCAAGGGAATTCCTCAACGATTTACAGCAGTAGTAAAGTATTAAATTTCACCTGGTGATTAGTGTATAGGAATTAGTGCGGTGTAGATACCATAACTAAAAAAGTAAAAATAATTTAATAATTTTTCACTTTCTTGTGTTTTTGGGGAAGTTGGTTTTTTTTTTGTAAAAACGTTTTTACATTCAAATGATTCACATAAATTGAACGGCGTGAAGAAATGCGTCACACCTATTTATTGCAACATTGTCAAATACAATACGCTGCCGATCTTATATAGCGATAAAGATGATTAATTTAATGTATTATTTCTATTACGTAATTGTAATGGTTTTTTTGGGCGAATTTTAGGTGGAACAGTAATTGAAGACTGCACCGTAGCTCTGTTCGGATTTTCACTACGAGCAGCTTTGATGAGACTTGTTTTTAGAACAGATTCGTGGTGCGTATTTTTTTTCTGGAAACTTTTCGGTGAAGGTCTCTCTAAGGTATATTCACTTACTATCTAAGGGTTTTATCACAATTTTTAGTGATTGTGACTTTCTTGAATCTTTCCGAATTCGATCAATAAAAAAGTAAGTATTAATATTTAGTATTGTTATTGGTTTTACTTCACTACCTCAAGAGACATTTTTACCTCATTACTTTCACGACTAAGAGAGTGATTACTTAAAATGATACAATCAAATAATGGTATCTTGATATGATTTCTAAAATATTAGTAGACAAAAAAAAATTGAAAGTACCGACTGCCGAATGGTACCTACACCCAAATTTCGCCAGTTATGTTTCAAACCCACCCAGTAGGGCGTGACCCTTTTGCCATCAACCGGGCACAAATACAGACGCTTGCGGCTGCTTCTGATAAATTCAAGTGGATAAAACCTATAACACGTTGGTTCGAACCGCATAGATATTCACAACCATTACATACGCTTCCGTGGTAAATCCAACATCAGTCAATGTTATCACATGAGTCCTATAAACGGTGTTCACAAATCCAGAGCCTGAGAAATGTTGTCAGTTCAAATCAAATAGGCGGGCGTTATTCTTCTGATTGCTGTTTTCTGTCGGGGCAAGGCAAATCTGGGTATCGAAATAGGGGTCTATTCCATACGATATCCTATCGAATGCTTGTGAATTGCTTTGTTGGTTGGTAAGGTTTTCTATTGTATTTATAATAATGATTATTTGAGTAAATAATAAATATCATAAATACAAAAGAGGACAATAAATACACTCTTGCAAAATGTAACGCGTCCTTCAAACACACAACGTGTTGTACATGACAGTTGATGTAGCTGTGGACGCCACATTAAAACTCATCTCAACACAGTTTTGTTTAATGGCAAAATATGATTCAGATGAGTCACAGTTTTAGTGTTAAATTAAATAATATTAACCGTATGGCATGGTTTTACATCGAATCAGTTTAGAATAAACCTAAAAATACTGTCGATCTATAGCTTGAGGGAAACTTTTTATTTCTGAAGCTTGCAATCAATGTGATCCGCCCAATGCCTTAACTTGTAAAAATTAACTATTACTTCGACTGTTGCGTTTGCTGTGTACTAACGAAATACCTTCCGGAGAGTAATTGACTGTATGTAACGTTTTTCAGGCACAATAATGCCGAAGTCATTGTTTGGAAGAACTAAGAAGTACTGGTGGCTGAGGTACATAATTGCCGGCACATAAGAGGACACCGCAAACGTATTAGCACTGCAAAATGTTAGCACCGCTTCATTTAGGACGATAGAATGTTGCTTGCCATAGCAAGGTACAATATCCAGCCTCGTTACGACATCGCTATGGCTGAAAACGCAGCTTTTAAGCAGCTGTCATCGATCCTGCAGTGCAGTGCTGCCACATTTTATATTGGAAAAACTGAAGTAACTGACCACCGCTCCTCTAAACAATTTAACGCCAGTGGATGGAGCACCAATGGGTGATAGTTATCACTGCATACAAACAAGTGTTGTTGGTGTACAGTTCCAAGTTCTCAGTGAGTTTTTGCAACAATTATCATTGCTTTTCGCTATATATTTCCTAAAACGGGTATCAGTTGCACGCTAATTAGACTAACGAAACAATACTTTCATGATTTTACAATAATTCGTTGTTGAAGATTTAGGTACGGTCAGCCAAGAAAGTGGTGTACCAGTTTTGATTTAGTTTCCCGGTCATCGAAAATTACAACAAGGTTCGTTATAAAAAGATATTACTGAAAGAGACAACATTATCATGACGTAAACCTATGTATTTAGTATTCATACGTCATATGTCACATATAAGTACATGACATTTTAACCTTTAGTATAAATGAAAAGGACATTAGTTTCTACAAAACAATTGAAATGTTTCCAAACAAAAGTAATAAAAACTATTTAAATAGACAACCGAATTCCATTTGAAAAAGAAAACTGACAATTGACATTTTGTCAAATATATGCAAAAAATCGATATATTTTCCGTGTTTTTTCAATCAACTGCATATAAAATCATCTCAATGCCTGCCAACTTGACCATTGCCGAAAGAGCACAAATAATTGCCCAATTTAATGAGGGAAGCAGTATCAGTGCGATATCCCGGAATTTGAATATATCGAGGCGTTCTGTCCGCTTTTGGATTCGTCGTGAAGGAGAGGAGGGAAGTTTGTTGGATCACAGAAGAAGTGGTCGCCGGCCTGCACTCTCCAATAACGATAGAGAATTCATGAGACGGGAATATGAAATCAATGGTTTTAAGCCCACAAAACATTTTGCGGAGATGTTCGATGTGAGTGCCCAAACAATAAGGAATCATCTACATTACATGGGGTTGCACCACAGGCATTACGCCAAGAAAATATATTTGACGGATGCTCACAGACTTGCTCGTCTGAACTTCGCCAGAGAGCACTTAGAGTTTGATTGGTCTAATACAGTGTTTTGTGATGAAAAAACGTTTAAATCCAGTCAGCATGGACGTCTTCACCTTTGGCGATATAATTCAACACGGTATAAAGATGATCATGTAATCCCAAATAGAGAATCAGGTCGAATTTCCGTAAATATTTGGGGCTGGATGAGTGCGGATGGTGTAGGAGAATTGTGTTCTCTACCTCCTCGAGCGACGGCTGTAAATTATATCGACGTGCTTCAGAATGCAATGCTACCGACAGTCCGTAATGTTTACCCGGAGAACGAAGTGCCACAATTTGATTTTGTTCAAGATAATTGTTCAATTCATAATGCGAGGATCGTAAGAGCCTGGTTTCGTTCACACACTGACGTAAGGGTAATTCAGTGGTCCTCAAGATCGCCGGACCTCAACCCGATAGAAAATCTTTGGGGCCTTATGGTCCAACGATGGTCGCATCAAAATGAAAGAACCAAACAAGCTCTTATTAGTCACTGTAATTATATTTGGGGGGAAATGCGGGGAACCGATATTTGCTCACGGCTTGTTGGTTCAATGAGGTCTCGTCTTTTAGAGGTTATAGAGGCCAACGGCGGTTACACCCGTTTCTAATTTAAAAAAAAAACAATATCTTCTAAATATTACTATATATGCTATGTTTTTGTTTGTTATAAGTATTTTAAAATTGATTGTAGAAATTTAATAAAAGGATAAATCTATTTTTAGCTTGTTTTTTATTGATATTGTAATTACAAGTTTACAGAAATTGTAGGTTTGTGGATTCGCCTTGTGCCTTTACAATTTTATGTAACTTGTTGATTACAATTCTGAATTTGTAGATACAATTTTGTCATCAAAATCTACAGCCCCCCGCCGTTGATTTTACGACGTCATTGGTTCCATCAAGTTCAAACTAAGAACAGCTGTCACGTTACAAACAGTAATAGTCGTTATCAATAATCAGATAAAGACAGCAATAGAAGTTGTCAGATCGATCTGCAAGCGAAACTAATCTTTATCACCTATGAATCTGCAAGCGATATTCAACCTTAGGGTGGTACACCACTTTCTTGGCCGACTGTACTTACTGTTTTCTAACTTTCCTTAAACCTTCACTATAGACATGGGTAGCTCGCGAACGATTGAAGGAAATGAAGTACTTCATTTCACAAAATAAACTTATCTTTCCTTCAGTAGTCATTCAAATGTGTCTCTACTTCATTTAGTTCAGTCTTTCTTTTCGCTCGCACCAACTCAGCATTCATTTCGCTCACATGCATGGACAAAAGGAATCTAACTATCAGTAAAAAAAACAGAAAACATACTTCTTTATATATATAATTACTTCAGTCAGACAGTTAATTTTATATTAATATTTGTTTTGTTTCTTTTTTAAAGTCGGTTTCATATTTCATGGTTGACAGTCCTAAGCCTGTATGAAGTATGAAGGAAAATCGAGATACGTATAAAAGTGAACTATGTGAAATGCATCATTCATCGTAACGTATCACACTACGCGAGCTCTATATCTCATTGATTCGTTTTGATCTGCTGAACTAAATGAAGTACTAAACTAAATGAGTGGACTACTTCATTGAGCCAAAAGATATACTTCATTCATTTCTTTTCACTGACACATTTTGCGCATGTCTACTTCACTAAAACCAACTTTAGTGTAGTTGGAATGGAGTTCGGCCAGAAATGTGTCACAGTGAGGACGTGTGTCGATCGTTTTCACAGTTCTCTACTCTAAATTTTGTGATTGGCTGTTTTAAGTAATAAACGCGGTTAACGCCCACTGAGCATTTTAGAAAGAGACATAATTAAAACTGCCAGTGTCATTAACATTTTGAACTCGAAAAGTGATTGTGATTCGCTGGATTTGAACCAGCGACGCGGCGACCGGCGGAGCGGTGGTGACCAACGCGCCACCAAACAAGTGCCAGTGACCTTCAAATTACTGTTCGCTACGTGCGGCTGACGTCACCGCTACGCTGCTACGTCTGCTACGAGCTACGAACCGATATCGCCTACGAGCGTCTTATCGACTACGAATTCGCTTGCAACTTGACGCTAAGCGACACACGTTTTTTGGTCGAGTATTAATCACTTATTTTACCTCGATTATTGAACAAGATGGCTGGTGTACAGCGCACCCCACCGAAAACACCAAAATCTCAGATTAACAACATGAGCCAGACCCAGACCAAATCTGAACTAGACATCAATCCTGAAATAACAAGAAGTGAGTACGTTAACACCAGTAGAAATAAACGTCTCCATCAAAACAAAACACCGAACAGCTCCCCGCAAGGTGTCGCTGTTTTAAGTTCCCAGGAACTTCAAGATCAGCTCGAAGATTGGAAAGATGATCAAAACACCACTATTGCGAGAATGTTAGCGGATCAGACCGCAGTAATATCCAAGTTAGCGGCTGATATTGGGGAAATAAAAACTCAAAACACTCTGATACAAGTGTCAAATGCAGAAATATGCAAATCGAATGAAGAGATTGTGAAATCATTCATTAATTTACAATTTTAAGAACTTCAACGAGAAGTAGAAGATCTAAGGAAAGAGAAACAGGAACAAAAATGTTATATAGAAAACTTGGAGAAAAAAATACAAGATCTGCAGTTTAAGTCAAGCTCATCCGGAATTGAAATCCGAAATATTCCGCAGACAGATACAGAGTATGGAGCTAGTCTTACCAAAACAGTCTGCAGTATAGGCGAAACCGTTGGTGTACAAATAGCGGACTCTGACCTGCGGGATGTTTATCGTTTACCCGGAAAATCACCCACCAATGCCGCCTCTTCACGACCGATAATTGCGGAATTTTCTTCGGTACTGAAAAGACAGACACTGATATCTGCCGTCCGACTCTATAACAACGACAAAGGAAAGGGCGACAAAATTAATACTGCACTCATCGGTATCCCAGGAACATCTCAACCAGTTTACGTCGCGGAACAACTGCCTGCTAATACTAAGAAACTATTTTACATAACCCGTGAATTTGCCAAAAACATTCACTACAAGTTTTGCTGGACGTCCAATGGCAATATCTTCTTACGGAAAAAAGAAGGAGATAAACAAATTTTAATAAACTCAGAGAAATGTCTCCAGGATACCATAAGCAATAACATGTGACTAGTAGATTTAGTGAGTAATTATGTTATATCAGTTTTTAAATATTATTTCAACGCCCTAGACTTATCACACACACACTCATACATAGGTTTGTACACACAGAAAGATTCCATACCAAACACTCATCAAAATAACAAACACGGTTCTCCACCACTTATACACAAACATACACACTGTGCTAGTATTCTGACACTCAAAAATGTTCACTCGCAATCTACATTTAATAAAAACACTGCTCAGCAATACCCTTTTACAAATCGTTTATCTGCGACGCATACATACCCACCACCATTCATAAATCAGTTTTTCAATGCTCACCAGTTCCTCACCTTTTTATCGTCGGTGCATTCTGTTACCGTGATGTACATTGTTCGAAGTATATATCTGGTTATTTATATCACATTTGGACCACTTTTTTTGTATACTCACGTAATTATCAATGTCTAATATTATTGAATTAAATGAGGAATTGGAGTCAATAAAAAGAGCTAAATCTTTTACCTGCTCTCCGGAACAATGTACTATACACCTTCCTAATCATAACAAGGCAATACAAATATTACACTTAAATATAAGGAGTGTAAATAAACACTTCCATGAGCTAACAGTACTCTTGTCTACAATAAAAATTAAATGCCATATTATAGTTTTAACTGAGTGTTGGCTGAGTAAAGTAAGCAAAATTCCCATTTTAGATGGTTATACTTCACACTACACTAAAAATACTACTAATCAAAACGATGGTATAATCATATACACTGATGACACCCTAAAGTGCAACATAGTGGAGCCAGAATTTATGGATGCTAACTGCCTTATCTGCTATCTAGATCAGGAACTGGCACTTATTTTTATTTACCGTTCACCGTCCTACAGAAACCGACAACATCTTGACAACTTTTTAGATAGCTTAAACAAAGTTTATGACAAATTATCGGAGTATATATAATAGTGTTGCCCTCATAGGTGAAGTTAACATAGACATTAAAACAGATACTCTGGACACGCGTTGTAATGACTATCTTGTGGCTAATGCGATACACGGACTTGTACCAACACATACCTTATCAACAAGACTAAACAATTGCCTAGATCATATTATGCTGAAGTCTACTCTACCTGCCACATCGTTGGTCATTGAAACATATATTACGGATCACACGCCAGTAATGCTCTCATAAGAACACGTAGGTCCAAAACATAAACCTAACAATGTGGTCACTAGAATAGACTACTTAGCGATCAAAAATGAGTTAGAAAATATGAATTTTACCGAAATTCTACAATCACAAGATGCAAATGAAAGTACTAATATGTTCATATCCCTTTTGATGTCTGTTATAGATAAATTCACCCAACTTATCAAAGTCCCTAGAAGAAAAATAAACATTAAGCCCTGAATTACTCCAGGGCTCCTACGATGTATTGCACATCGAAATAGACTACACAAAAAATTCTCTAAGACCCCTGATAATCTAATCCTAAAGCTAACTTATACCCGGTATCGTAATAATTGTAATCGTCTTCTAAGAAGGCTAAAGAGTGAGTATGAAAAAAACCAAATTGAGATAGCAGGACGTAATCCTAAAGCCCTATGGAATGCTATCATAGATATAACCCATACTAGAAAAACAAAAACTTCGCCTTCAGAATAGCTAAATATTAAAAATGATCCACATTTAGCTGTTAACGAAGTATGCTCATTTTTTACAAATGTTGGTCGTAACTTAGCAAATAACATAATCAATGCTAATCAACATAGACAGCCAGAGCCATCTCAGGACAAATCATCCCCTGTTAATTCCTTGGTTCTCATGGAGACAGACGACACTGAGGTAGAATCAGTAATACTGCAGCTGCGTAGTAACTGTGCAACGGGTTGGGATAAAATCTCTTCGAATCTGCTAAAGCAGTGTAGAAATACCCTGATAGCCCCCATTACACACATATTTAATCTATCTATAAGCATGGGCATTTTTCCTCAAGCACTTAAAAAAGCTCTGGTACACCCGATATATAAGGGAGGGGACAGAGACTGTGTCAATAATTATAGGCCAATATCGGTGTTGTCCGCACTATCCAAGATACTGGAAAAAATCCTAAACTCCAGACTAAACAGATTTTTAGAGAGTCGCAACATTATTGCGGATAACCAGTATGGCTTTCGAAGTGGCATTTCCACTGAGGATGCCGTAATGGATCTGACACAATTCATTGCAAGACAACTGGATAGTAAAAGAAAATGTTTTGCCATTTTCTTGGACATAGCGAAAGCCTTTGACACGGTCTCTGTCCCCATTCTGCTTACTAAACTTGAGTCCATAGGTATAAGGGGAAAACCTCTTCAGATGTTTAAGGACTACTTGACTAATAGGACACAACACGTACAAATTGGTTCCTATCTTAGTAACGAACAAGTTGTCGATTTTGGAGTACCACAAGGTAGTGTTTTAGGTCCAACGCTTTTCAAAATTTATATTAATGATCTTTGTAAGATGTCAACATCAGCTGCAAAAATATATACGTACGCAGATGACACTGCCATTGTGGTGCATGGTTCTAGTTGGGCTCTCGTAAAGCAAATGGCTGAAGATTGCCTTGGGAGAATAATGCGCTGGCTTACCTCCAACCTACTAACACTTAATTTAGAGAAAACAAATTATGTAGCTTTTAAAATAAGACAAAATAACAAACCACCTGATGCGTTAAGTATAATTGCACACACTTGTTTAGATAAAACACAAATCTGTTATTGTAAAACTATCACACCTTCCAGTGTTGTCAGATATTTAGGAGTTCAAACTGATGAGTACCTGAGATGGGATAAACAACTTGAGAAAGTAATGACTAGGTTGAGAAACATGATCTTTTTGTTCAAAACTTTCAGAAATTCTGCATCACAAAAACTTCTTATTAAAATCTACATCGCTTTGTGTCAATCAGTCATAAATTATTGCATTCCTGTGTGGGGTGGAGCCACAAAGACCAAATTCCTAGTCCTGGAGCGAGCCCAAAGAGCAGTTCTGAAAGTCATAAAAAGGAAGCCTTTTAGATACCCAACTAGACAGTTGTACTCTGAATGTCAAGTGCTAACTATTCGACAGCTTTTTGCGCTCGCATCAGTTCTGAGAAGACATCGAACAGTTATCCCCCCTACTGATACTGGTAGACGCAGAAATCCAGCACCTTGTCCTAATGTCACACACAGCACAAAGTTTGCTAAACGGCAACATTATGTCTTAAGTTCCTTATTATATAACAAATTAAACTTAAAAACAAATATAGTAAGACTTAGCAATCATAAAGCCAAGAATAAAGTAAAAATGTACTTACTACAATTGGACTACGAAGACACTGAAAACTCAATGAACCTTCATGCATAATCCGATCTACCACACAAACTCACTCACACACACACACACACACACACGCACACAAACGCACACAAACGCACACACACGCACACACACGCACTCACACGCACACACACGTACACTCCCCTCTCTTCACTTACAAACAATTTCAATTTTTTTTTATGTTTAAGCTCACCAACCAACACTTGCAATTTTTAATGGTACTCTGTCTGTATAGTTGTGACACATAAACGTCCTCAGATGGAAAAAATGATAATAGCTGAACGATATCCCCTGAGATACAGGTTCTCGCCTAGTTCAGGGGGTAGGGTCAATACTTTTGTGCACCTTATTATAACCATAACAAATAAAAGAATTGTAAAAGAATTGTAAAAAAAAGAATTGTAATGCTAGAGTATCAAGCACCTGTGATTATTTGCTGAGTGATTGATAACGTGCGCAAGTTATCTGCATGACAAATTTAAAGCTTATCTGTTGTGTTCTCACCTGGCGCAAAACCAATACTTTTATAAATCTGGAATAATGCATTAAATCTTAATGCATTATTTCTGCCTAGAAGTCACAATATTCATCAATAAAATACGTAACAATAAGATGCTAGAGTTATATGCTAGAGCGGTATATCTGTATAAGACCTGTTATGTATGTATTGCTAGAAGCAAGTAAGATCACTAGGTACCTACCCTACCTGGACTTGCTCTTGCAATATTCACTTTTATTTACTTAAATCGAGTGGCGTTGAGAAATGGGTCATACCTACTTATTGCAAAAATGTCAAATGCAATACACTATCAATTTCATAATGTTATCTTGGGCGATAGAGATGATTAATTAAATGGATTATTTTTTTAACGTGATTGTAATGGCTTCTGTTGGTGAATTTTAGGTGGAACGGTAAATGAAGACCATGATACTGCATCGTTTCTCTGTTTGGATTTTCATTAACAGCAGTGGTGTGTATATTTAAGTTTTTTTTTGGAGCCGTTTTTTGGAGGTCAATGTCAGATAGATACACTACTTTTAGATAGATTTACCATCTAAGGGTTTCAAAACTTTGAAACCCTTAGATGGTAAATCTAAGGGTTTCAAAGTTTTGTGATTGTAACTTTCTTAACTTTTTCCGAAATCAATAAATATGAATGTAATTTATATTAATTATTAATGATTGTTCTTGTTCTTGTTGTTAACATTAAAACCATAAGAGATATTATTGTCTTATTACTTGCATGACTTGACTTCGACTACTTAAAATAATAGAATGAACTCATATTAACTCACTTTGATTACTAAAATATGAGAAGACAAAAAATACAAATTTTAATTATATATTTTAATGATATATTCACGTAGAAAAACCTTATAACACTTTGGTCCGAACCGCATAACTAAACACAACCATTCCATATGCTTCCGTGGCGAATAGAACCTCATTTAATGTTATCACAAGTGTCCTATAAACGGTGTTTACAAATCCAAAGCCTGAGAAATGTTGTCAGTTTAAATCAAATAGTTGACCGCAATTCTTCCGATAGTTGTTTTTCGTCGAGGCAAGGCGAATCAGTATATCGAAATGAGGGTATGTTCGATACGATTTCCTATCGAATGATTGTGAATGGCTTTACTGGTTGGTTAGATTTTCTATTGTAGTTGTTCAAATTATTATTGGAGTAAATAATAACTAATAATTATAAATACAATAGAGGACAAAAAATACACGTTTGAAAATTGTTACGCGTCCTTCAAATACACAACGTGTTATACATGACAGTTGATGTAGCCGTGGACGCCACATTAAAACTCATCTCAACACAGTTTTGTTTAATGGCAAAATATGATTGAGATGAGTCACAGTTTTAGGGTTAAATTAAATATTATTAGTAGTATTGCATGGTTTCCACACCCAATCAGTTTAGAATAAACCTAAAAGTACTGTCTGTACGTAGCTTGAGGGAACCTTTTTTTTTCTGATGCCTTCAAACAATGTAATTCGTCCATTAACTTAACTTGTATGGCACAAATAAGCCATGACTTCTACTGCTGTGTGTACTCTGTACTAACACAATACCGTTCGAAGGGTAATAGTCTGTATGTAATGTTTTTCAGGCACAAGAATCCTGCAGTAATTGTTTGGATGAACTAAGATTTACTGGCTGGCGTAAAGAGTTGCCTGCACATAAGAGTTCACCGCAAACGTATTAGCAATGCATAATGTTAGCACCACTTAATTTAGAACCATTCTGGACCATGTAATGACAATGCACACTAATCAGCATTGTTACGACATCGCCTTGTCTGCATATGAGCTTTATAACAGCAGTCACCGAGATTGCAGTGCAGTGCTAATGAATGCGTTAGCTTAGAGTGGAGCATGCAGTTCATACTTGCATGTAAGTAAAACCATAGACTTTGTTTGTTTATTGTGTTTGAATATTAACGTAACGTAGCAAGCGTATGCTAAACGCTGCTAAATGCTGAACACTACTTTGTCGCCCACAGTACTTGCGCGTGGACACGCACTAAATGACACATGTAATATGTGCAGGCGTGTAACAAATACACAACGTTTACCTTAGTATTAGAGTAGCTTCAAACGCGTATACAGTTGAAGCTTCAATGTTTAAGACAAATTTGTAAGTTACCCGTTACGCAACATGAATACTCTTCTATCATTGATTTTAGCTTTATACATAATTGAGAATAGCTGAGTGTTCGTAAAAAGACAGACATATCTATAAGCAAATCTAGTAGCAAATCGAGTTACAGTTAATCATTCCTTACCAAAAATATTTGCTGAGTATGGATCAAATATTGTTATAATTTCTATGATGATATTTATTACAGAGCTCGAGAGTCAGCCTGACTTCATGCACCTAAGATAAGTTTCATACAGCCCGGAGCCACCCTCGACCAAACCCAGACGCAGCATTCAACCATTACAACCATACGACGACTCATCATCGTTTCACGTTATGGTGAGATATACATACATATATTGTTTACACGCACTATATAGGTCAAACCTTTTTAATAAAAAAAAACAAGTCATCGCTAAACATATAGGCCACATTTATAATGAAATGAATTCAGTTTCACTTCATCGCTTAAAAATCTATAGTAGCAGATTTTTTGAATATTCAGTTATAATTTAAATTGTGGTATCTTCTGTATCTATTTTATTTCCCTATCAAGACAACGCCTGGTTTTTAAGTAAATGACTAGCTTGGATAAAATGATTTACATGTGGGAAGTCATACGACAAATGCTTATATTAACCATTTTAACTGCGTTACAATAGGAAAGTTTCTAACTTCTGTTTGAATTAACACTAACGTATAACCTCTTTTGTTTCAGATTGTACAATGCAACGTGACTACAAACAACTCACCTTGAGATTTGGTCTCCTGTCCCTTTGCAGTTTGCAGCTGCAGTTTGTCACTGCGGCTATCTGAACTTGCGTTGTCACTGCTACAAACTACGTGTGGACGCGAAACTTCGTCAGGAAGACTTCTTCCGAATTGTATTTTGGAGCGACAGCCATGAATGTTTTGCCAAATCACTGAAGCAAAATAAGCAGTGTTGTGTGTGCACTACAAAAATTTCATGTACTTGCACTAAACTACCTTTTAAATTATCAATAATGTATCTGGTCGAATTTGTAACGCGTCTTTTCATTGTACTCACGTTTTCATAGCTTTAATGTTCTTTTTTTTCTTAAATATATTTGTTTGTATTCTGTGTTTGAATAGTATTTGTTTATATTAAATATATTATGTTAGACGTGTTGGGTGGAGCACTTGACTACTACGCCGTAGCGCGTAGTAAGTATTCTGCTACGGCGCCATAGCGCGTAACAGATTAATCGTTGCCAAAGACCAAGTATAAAATAATAGTTTAAAAAAAAAACTAAAAAAACACGCTTCCATAGAAAACCAAACTAAAAAGTAGAAAATAATGGAAAAAAAGTGTGGGGTGCTTGATATCAGTTAAAAATACCTCAAAAGCTTAGTTTTTTTAAACTATTATTTATTTTCTATTTTTTACAGTGTTTCGAATTTTGAGACGTATGTCAGCGTAGTTTTCGAAGACAATTTTTTGCTGTCCTGGTAACCCTGGCAAGTATAATGGCACACATTTATGAAATTATTGCATTGTCATCGGTCTTTGATAGGTGTGCAAAGTTGGAATGAAATCTGGTCGTTTAAAGTGGGTCAAAATCGCGCTATAAGGAGTCGGTTACAAACAAACATACAAGTGAAGCTAATATAAAGCGTGTAATAAAATTGTTAAAAAACAAGTACTTTAGTCAGGTTTGATCAATCTTGGTTATTTTCTAAACAAAATTGCCAGCTTTGAACAATATAGTTATGAAAAAATGTAATTTTCGTGAAGTGGAAAATTTTAATTATAAGTTGTATCCGAAGGCTCATATTTTTATTTCATGTTAATACATTACTCTTACTTGCAAGTTCTATTCAATAATATGTAAGTCTATTTTTTTTAACTGCAATGTAAAGAAAAACACAAGAGCAAGTTTTTAAATAATCGGGATTCAGATTATTAAGAATCAGTTTTAGATTTGTCTTCAGTCAATACGTTTCTGGAGAATGGTTTATTGGTAATTTATGCAGTAAATATAACGCTAACAGTATTGGCTTTAATTTTTATAGTTCAACAACATTCATTGCGTTTTTTTCGTTGTTGAAGCAGACAATTATTTCCATTACATGAAGTAATGGATTAACAAGGTTCTTCAAATGATACATATTCTGATACGCAATTATGGTCCCTATCTCATTTTATGTTAACCTTACTCTGTAGTGTAACTATACCTGTTTGAAAATTATAATTATTAATTAGTGTTTTAAATTAGTACTATAATATTATGTTGTTCTATTTCTTCTATTTTCCGTGTAAATATGGACTTAATATTGCAGTGTGTAACATTTTCTGAAATAAAGATTGAATTGGTTTTTTTTTATTACTGAACATCTTGCCTTTTTAATTAACCCTTTAACAGTAATACGGCCAGATGAAAGATAAAGAAAATAATACTTGTAATTATGAAAAGTATTTTTGAGTTAACATTTATACATATAATAAATCTGTAGACGAGGCGTTTCTGTTCAATCAAAATAGTAAAAAAAAATTGTGTGGATGTTAAAGAATAATCAACAGATGCCATTTCTGTATTCTTTTTTAAATTTTGTCTGTTTGACTGTTTCAGTGTTTATTTGCATAGGTATCAAGCCAAAAGAAGGAAATTTGTAATGATAACTTTTATGCTCAAATATTGTGTACAACTTGGCGTATATTTTAGTTTTCGTTTCATCGCAATCGCTTCGCTCTATCAAAAGTTATATTCATTTATTTATTTTCACTATTACGTACCTAATGTAACAACACGTAGTGACATCTACTGACCCAAAATGATACTAACGTAAAATCAAGTAGGTTTGCGAGATTGTTGTTTTAACCTGATTATTTTTACACACTTCACGTTATTCATATCTTTTACAAATAAGGAGTAATCGTTTCGTACATTTGCAACGATTTCGGGGGTTGTTTAGCCAATGTATTGTGGATATGTATGCAAAAATAGAAATGGAACCTTTAGTTTACATTCGTACTAATCAAGTTCGTTTACGCGCTGAAGAATAAGTGCATTTGTGGGACGCGATGCAAACAGATAATAACGTCGAAAACTTGGGGCAATTGGTAATCTTGACAACCAGTTTTACAGGCGGTCCGCGATACATGCACGAAAAAACACAGGATGCTTTTTGCTACGTCCGTAAATACGGCCGCCAGGTCCTTTTCATAAAGTTCACAACAAATCCAAAGCGGAGCGAGATTTGTCAGGAACTTTTCTCAGGACAGGCGTCATATGATAGGCATGACATAATTGCAAGGGTTTTTCATTTTAAGCTCAAAGTAATGATTAATATCCTTACCAAAGAGAAACGGTTCGGTCCAGCTCTTTGTTTTATGTACAGCGTCGAGTGGAAAAGCGTGGTTTACCTCACGCGCACATCCTCCTATAGCTGTAAAACAAAATTCGTCATGACGCTGATGACAATGACATAAGGGCTGAATTTCCAAACCAAAATGAAGATCCAATTTTGCATGTCATCATTAAGACGCACAACGAGTATATTTTCAATCTGAAAATGTTACAGAAAGGGTAGACAGTCTGAAACAAACCACCTTAATGGCATTTTTTAACCTGTGCCAAACAGATAATTATGCCAAAAATATTTTCTAGAATGAAGTTCCATCTTACTTCATGTACAACAAGGGGCAAGGTGTTTTTAACCGTAGAAGACGTGGAACTGCTGTGGAAGGCGAGTCAGGCGTTTTCAAGAAACTCATGATTGGACGAGTGTACACTGTGCACCCAAATAATCCAGAGTGTTATTATTTACGGGTCCTTCTGCACGTGGTCCTACCTTCTTTACGGAGCTCCGTAAAGTAGATGATATTGAATATCCCACATACCAGGCTGCTTGCCGCGCACGTCATTTACTAGATGGAGATGAACACAGGGATGATGCTTTAGTCGAGGCATGCGTCAGCGATAGTCCTTATCGCTTGCGTCATTGGTTTGCCATCTTACTGACCTTTTGTGGATTAGCGGATGCTGGGCAGTTGTGGCAAAAATACCAAGATAAGTATGCTAAAGATATTTTGAGACATTAACGGCAAAACAGTCTTGAAATATCAGACGAGTCCGTGAAAACTGTAATAATAGATCGTTATTGGCTATTCAAGACATATGTAGTTATAAGTATAGGAGGGAACCCGCTTACTCAATACGGCCTGCCTTCACCGACAGCCGATGGGAAACGTATAAACAGGGACTACGCCTCGGCGATTAGTTACGATCCCGTAGAATTAGTAGAAACTCTGCAAAATGGTTGCTCAAATTTGACATCGGAACAGCGTCAAATATTTGATCGAGTGTGCTACAGTGTGGATCATACTTTGGGGCGGGCGCGTCTAAAAGCAGGATTTCTCTCCTGCTTTTAGACGCGCCCGGTGGAACGGGCAAAACTTTTCCTACCAAAGTTGTTTTGGCTCTAATAAGGAGAAAAAATAAAATTGCTCTTGCTGTCACCTCCTCAGGTATAGCAGCCACATTGTTGCCCGGAGGAGAAACCGCACATACAATGTTTAAAATCCCTATTGACTTGGAACGAACAGAAAGCCCGGTTTGCAATGTGCCACGCAATAGCGATAAAGCTAGAGTTTTACGCGATTGTGTCACAATCATTTGGGACGAGTGCACGATGGCAAACCGCTAGGCCAGAAGCAGTTGACTGAACTTTGCGGGACATAAGACAAAATGACCAGCCGATGAAAGGCATTATGGTATTTTTCTACGGTGATTTTAGGCAGACACTATCGATTATACCCTGAGGATCAAGAGCCGATGAAATTAATGCCTGTCTGAAGAGTTCTATTCTATGGCACAATGTCATATCAAGTCATTTAAGTTAAAATATGCGAGCACATCTGGGGGGGACCCCAAACTCGCAAGAGTTTGCAAATTTACTATTAAAAATTGGTGACGGCACATATGCCACACAAGATGGTAAAGTAATTTTGGTAGAGAATCTATGTTGTTACGTTACTTCATAACTGGACCTCATTTCTTCGGTGTATGGGAATCCCACTGATATCGATAACCACGCCACTGCTTGGCTGTGTTAACGAGCTATTTTGACCCTCCGCAACGACCAAGCGGCAGCAATAAATACACAAATATTGGCACATGTTTCTGGGGAAGTAAGCAATATACTTCCATAAACATGGTTACGGAAGAAGAAGATGCCACATACTATCCAGTAGAGTTCTTAGATTCCCTTAATACACCTGGTCTTCCAGCACACAACATTTTTTTTCTAAAGTCGGAGTGCCAATAATACTTTTTAGAAATGTATGTCCTCCCAAACTTTGCAACGGCACTCAGCTCATAGTGCCAATCTCCAAGAAAACGTCATCGAAGTCGAAATCGTAACAGGTTGTGGCGCCAGTGATTTTGTATTTATTCCCAGAATTCCGCTAGTTCCTAATTATTTCCCATTTAGTTTTAAACGTGTACAATTCCCGGTCAGCCTTTTTTACGCCATGACCATGACCAAGCTCAGATCCAGACACTGTCCGTTGCGGTAGTGAACCTTAGTATTGGTTGCTTTTCCCACGGCCAACATAATGTAGCTCTTTTGCGTGTGAGCAATCCTAGCAATCTTTTTATTTACACTCCAGGTGGTCCCACCCCTAACATAGTATATAAAGAAGCGTTTTCCTAAAAAATACAAGTTTTGTGGAACTTTTTTACCAAAAAAAATCACCACGCCTGGTCAAAAGACCAACAAAGTCAAAGTCAAAGCATTTATTTCAAATAGGCCCAAAAGGGCACTTTTGAACGTCTACAGTTATATGAAAATAGAATTGATTCTAGTTGCCCTTTCCAAAAGGTAGATTCGAATGGAGAAGAATGGGCAAGAATCTCCACCGTTACTCTTTTAAAATTTTTTCAATATTTGTATACAATATTTATATCATTATATGTGAAGACGATGTACCTAAAATAAAATTACCATAACACAACAGGTAAAAAATTTAAAAAGAAGCAAAGAATGGAAATTAATTATATGATAGATACATGGTGCCCACATACTTACAAACATTGCAAAGGCAAGAATACAAATTTTCTAATATTTAACAAGTTACAAATCAGTGTATGAGTTATAGTAATCATAGAATGTAAATCAGTGTCATAGGGGAAAAATAAATCTAATACAATTAAGTTAGTAACCAGTTTGATAAATTCTAAGACTGTCCTATGGAGCGAGACCAGCATGTTTCCAAGCATTCTTATCTTGGATGTAATTAGCTCGTTTACAAAGTGTATTCTTAATATGATTTTTCAATCAATCAGTCAATCAATCAATCAATCTAGCAGCAACACAGTACCCCATAAAAGATGTATGTACTTTTGCTAATCTGAAAAATGGTTGATCTATCTTGTCTTTATTTCTAGTATTAAAATGATGTCTATCACTTATTTTCTTAGAAAGATGTAGATTTTTTCTTACATACATAATATTTTCATAAATGAATTGGCAAGGTTCCGTCATAATATTAATCCTTTTAAACTTGAGAAATTCGCGGTGACTTAGATTATAAATTGCTCTGACACCTCTCTTTTACAAAATAAAAATGGATTCAATGTCAGCAGCCCTACTCCACAGTAAAATGCCATACGACATAATGCTGTGGAAGTAGCTAAAATAGACCAAACGCGCGATTTCTACATCTGTTAACTATCTTATCTTTCTAACAGCATAAACCGAGCTTAGCCGCCCCGCAAGAGATGTTATATGAGGTCCCCATTGTAATTTCTCGTCTAGCGTGATTCCTAGGAAAACCGTTTGATTAATAAATTCCAGTTTATCCCCATTCAATAAGATGTCACATTCACTACTTCTGACATTAGGTAACAGAGGAGGTGTTACAACTGCTATAACTGCTATAAGCGGCACATTGCTGTTTTCTGACATCTACGCGAACGAAGTCGCGGGCACAGCTTTTCTATACTTAATATTATAAAGAGGTAACATTTGTTTGTAAGTTTGTATGTAGGGGGGAATCTCCGGAAGTAATGAACCAATTTTAAAAATTGTTTCACTGGTAGAAAGCTACATTATTCGTGAGTGCTATAAGCTATAAATTATAAAGATATCATGCATATTAGCCGAACTATCTCAATTTTTGTCTAGCCAGGCGGAAAAAAATTGCTCTTACAACAGAGTTATTTGCATGCGCTGCCTTAACAGCTGTATATAAGTCAAAACAATGTATGGAAACCTGGTTTGCTTTGAATAGTTCTACAAAAGAGTCCGCTACACCATATTTCTATCTTTTATATTTTAGCAGATATAGTAGCTTTTATGTGTTAAAAAAAGTATTTTTCGACGTACTTACCTTTGGACGATTTTTTAAACAACAAAATATTAAACTTTATCGAAAAAAATATTATTATGATCACACGAACATCATAGAGATACGACTTGCCCAAAACAGTATGTCAATTGGTTAAACAGTTTCGAAGATAATATAAAATAACTAAATCGCAAAATGCCGCCGTCCATTCACGAACCGTATTAGAACATGCTTTGTACGGACGTTTTATCCATTTACCCATAGATGACAAGCTTTTGATGCTATTATGACAGTGTTAACAGGGGTAAAATATATTTTTCTAGATGCCCCAGGAGGCACTGGGAAAACGTTTCTCGCAAATTTGGTATTGGCAAAAGTCAGACAATCCGGGAAAAATGGGCTAGCTGTTGCCTCTTCAGGGAATGCCGCAACTCTATTAAATGATACCACTGACAGTATCATTGGAACAACAGTCAGTATGCTCCATGCGTAAAAATGGACCGCTCGGGAAACTGTTACAAGAGACATCTTTAATTATTTGGGACGAATGTACCATGAGTCATAGAGCTCATGTTGAAGGAGTAAACCGAACGCTCAAAGACCTCAGAAACTCAGATGCTGTTATGGGTGGTGTTACTTTCGGTGTTGGTGTCATTTTCGGCAAACACTGCCTGTATTAACAAAAGGAACACGCGCCGATGTTATCAAGGCATGCTTAAAATCATCTTACTTATGAAGTTTCGTTGAAACTCTCAATTTACGAACAAACATGAAAGCTCATTTGAGCGACAACTACGATAACGACTTTCCGCATCAACTACTAAATCTTGGAGAAGGAAAAAATATCTGTTCTAGCACCAACAGTACTAGCGATGATATTAACCTTGACGATAGATTAGGTCACATATAACATAGGTTAGAACATCTGATAGACGCTATTTATCCCTGTCTTGAAAATTTATTGGAAAGAAATTCATTGGCTTTGTTCCAGGGTAATAGTGTCTCCTAGAAACGATATAGTTAATGAGATAAATAAACTGATTTTAGACAAAATTCCCGGTCAAGTAAAACACTATAAGTCCATTGATACGGTGTGTAATATTGAGGATACAGTGCACTATCCTCAAGAATGTTTAAATTCTTTGAGCCCTTCTAGCTTACCTCCTCATGACCTTATGTTAAAAGTTGGCATTCCTATCATGCTATTAAGAAATTTGAGCCCTCTCCCCCCAACATGTGTAATGGCTCAAGGCTGCTTATAAAAGAGTTGCGGGAGAATATAATCGTGGCGACCATTATCACAGGGCCAGCAGTGGTTATATTCCGCGGATACCCATGATTCCGACGGATTTACCCATACCGTTTAAAAGGTTACAGTATCCCGTCAAAATCTCTTTTGCCTTCACTATAAATAAGTCCTAGGGTCAAACATTCTCTCTGGTGGGCATTGACCTGAGAAAGCAGTGTTTTTCCCATGGACATATGTTGGCTTATCTCGGGTTGGAACTCCTGAAAGACAATATATTTTGGTACCAAATAATAGCATTACATCTAATATGAAATGTTTTGAATAATTAAATTTAACATAATTTATTCAATCATAATCATTTCATTCACTCATTTGAAATCTGGTTATATAGCCAAAGTGGCATGCAAATACATACATTTTTTAGTATTATATCGATGTGCAAAGTTTCATTCTGATCGGTGGGTGACAGTTGGGTAGGGGTTATGACATTTTACCATGGAACGCTACACGTTTCAACAACGAGCAGAAATTAATTAATTTTATTATCAAAATCAGTGCTCTGTTAGCCTGACGTACCGTACGTTGCGTCCAATTTATGGCAGTCATGGCCGTCCTGCAAAGTCCACAATCCGTTGTTTAATCAATTTGACAGAATAGAGAAGATAAAGCAGTGCCTGTACGTCGAAGAAACGCAAGATTGCTGGAGAATATTATTGCCTCTATACTCCGAATATGTAAAGTTTCGGATGATAAATATTTTTTTTGTGGCCTAGAATAAATGGTATAGATCTAACAAATATGTGGTTCCAACAGGATGGCGCCACGTGCCATACTGTACGGTAAACGTTAAATTTATTGGATGAGAGGTTCGCGGGCTTCGTCATTTCGCGTGGTAGCGACACCAACTGGCCATCGAGATCGTGTCACTCGACTACTTTTTGTGGGGCTACGTGAACTCTCTAGTCTAATATGCAGATAAAAAAGGGGAAAAGCCATCGTTATTCTCGTTCTTCGGGAAATTAAGCCCCATTAATTCGAAAATGCGGTCCAAAATTGGTCCTCCAAGATACACCACCTAGACAGCGGAGTTGCAGCAGCCATTTGGCTGATAATATATTACATAAATAATGTCTTTGAATGCTCTTTAAAATAAATTTCATTTCTAAGTTTGAGCGCTCTTAATGAAAAGCCCTAGACTTAAACTTGTTCAATCCGAAGCATAACGGCACTATGTATGCCTTAATCAGCAATGACGGCATTGCTAGGTACCCTATGATGGCCTCGAGCTTATCTAAGCTACGTTTTCGGTCCTCAAACTTGGCCGTCACGGCATACACGCTTCCGTGGTATAGAAGCCTCGACCTTCGGTTTCAGCCTATATTGCTGCTTGTCCGTCAAGAACCGCAATTCTAACCGGACTCTGTTGGCCCGGAGCTGCGCTATACTGCAGTTTCAACCAACATTAGCGCTGCCAGCAACTCTGTCATTACAGACCGCGGCAGTAAAACACAATTAATAATTTTTGTGTAAATATTGTAGGTAAAAATAAAAACAGTTCTCTTACTAGCACATTTTTAAGTAGCAGAAACACTTTGCAAACATACTTATTCACACGGGTCTAAACATTTGAATAAAATTAAGGTTTAAAAAAATATCGTGTGCGGTGCGTGGCACCGACTCGCACTTGGCCGGTTATCCGTTTTATCAGACTGTACAACGAGCTTGGCCGCACGGCCGAGCCCGCTGAACGGTCTGGCATCCGAACTGTATCCTCCCGCGATCGTGAATGCATACATCCGTACAGCTATGCAACGCAACACAGGAGTAGTGGGGGAAGTATGCTCACTACATACCATCCGATTCTCTCATGAACAAATTTCAATAACGTTTTCATGTACTTACAGAGACATTTAAATATTGTTTTTCCATCATTTCTAAGAATAAGTTCATTACTGAGTTCTCAGTGTATTAGAAAGTGTGTATCTGGATTTAGTGGAAGGTTTATAGTGCAGCAATTTACGTCAATTTACTGAAAATGTGGTCACGCTTCAATTAGTTTTATGGCGTAATTACATTTTATCTGGGGAAACGATGTTATTGTTTTCGTTAATATCCCGTGTGAATCACGGAACAATAGATGCCTGAGCACCGAAATGGAGCACCGAAATCTATAGTTAGCAGCGAAGTGTTTGGGGTGGCTTGTGGTAATCTATAAATAGGATACCTGTCTAACTAGCATAGGCATGGACAAGGAAGGAAAGAGAGGTTAAATGAAGCGCGTATACATTTCTGTATACACTCTCTCTTTCGGCGCGCGCAGCCTTTCTTATACTTCGTCATTGGCATACGGCCAGGCATTCGTACAGTATAAATCATTTGCAAGAAATATTTAGATATTTTATAATATCTTGAAGTGAGAATAAGTGACGAACCTACTTAAGAATATGATAGATTTTTAATATTTATAAGAACTTTCTAAAATAGTGGGTGAGTTATAGTAGTAGTAGCTGTGAGTGGTTGTGATGTGCATACATAACAACAGAATGCGCCTACGTGTGGGAAGGAACAGGAAAAGAAGCTTGAGGTATTTTAAGTTTAGTTATAACATTTAAATAATTTAGTTCAGCTATTCTCAAAGTGTGCTCCGCGGAGCCCTAGGGTTCCGCAAAGCCTCTGTGGAGGCTCCACAAATCCATGGATATTTCGGGCTTTTTACCCAATTTTGCAAAAGCCCGAAAGTAGGTCAACCAACATATTATATGAATTGATTTTAGAAATGTCATCAGACACTAGTATGTACAGGATCCGTGATGAATATCTACTTCTTGTCACAATGGAATGTTCTTCTCCGTTCCCAACAACATACTTGTGCGAAACAAGATTTTCGACCTATGCAGCTACAAAAACAAAATAATTAACAGATTTTTGTTTATTTTAGGGCTCCGTTAAATATTTCGCTTTCAAAAAGGGTTCCATCGCTAAAAAAAGTTTGAAAACCGCTAATGTAGTCAATACGGAGTGTATTGACTACATTAGCGGTTTTCAAACTGGGCATAATAAACATCAACAGCCTGTCGGTATTATCACAAAAAAAGTAAATTTGATTTATTTTAAGTTGATGAGGTCAGGGTCGATGGATGCATAATTTTCGATAACTCTTTCTTTCTTCAGCCATCAAAATTTCCCTGTTAACGTAGTTGAAGGTGTCTAACCGCAACCTTAAGGATGACCTCACATTTATTGGAATTTATACAACTAGACATCTACGGCACCCAAACTGCAGCATATTAAGGCCTTGACATGTCTGTCAAAACAGCTGAGGCAATGGGAATAATATTGTGCAGAGCACCAGAACTGGCCCTAACGATGGCATCATTCATTCTGCCGTTCAGCATCAGGATAAAAAACTCGCAAGCTCCTACAAAAGTGATACACTAACTTCCCTGAATTCAATAAATCTTTTAAATACTGAGGAGTCAGTTCATTGAGGCCGCCAGGTGAGTTCATACGCAGGCGCTGATGTTTGACGTTAGTCTGAGCAAAGTCAGAAAGGTACATAGAATAAAAAAAGAAATCTAATTGTTTCGAGGTCTGTGAAAGATTCTAATGACGAAAATGTTACTTATTGAATATTTTTCTGTTTGTCTGAATATTAACATTTCACCATACGAAATGAAAGACGAATCGAGACGTTAGAATCCCCATTGCTGATTTAAACTTTTAAATGAAAGAAACAAAAATGTTTTATTTCTGACACGCACAGGACATAAAAACAATAAAAAGAACATAGAAACTTTTATAATATATACAAATAACAAAAAGGTATAAAATTAAAAGAATAAGACCTGTGCGAGGCCAAAAAGGCTGCTATCTCAGCATAATCAGCTGCGATTTTTGTAAAAAAAAAACAACTACCGCAGCGCTGGTATTCTGATAGCCGCACTGTGATGCCACGGACACACTTACGGACGTTACAAAATAATTAATCACACAATCAAAGTATATCACAGATAAAAAAATAACAAATGATAAAATATACTTAAGATATTTAAAATAAAAAACCGTATTACTTATCTATATATTAATACGTGAAGCGAAAACTTTGGATCCCTTTTTACGGAAATTGGGCGCACGGAGTAGTATGAAATTTCGCACACTTATAGTTTATACATAGAAGAAGTGACGAATGCTAATATTTTTTTAAATTATGCGTAAAAATACATTATTTTCAATAAATAACACGTTACACACACTGCTATTCATTACCGTGTATTTAATACACACATGCATATATATTCTATTTTTTATGGTTCAAATCTGTGGTCCAATCGAGAACATCTGACTTTAATATTTTGTGTCTATAGTTTTACTGAATGTCAAGTATAACCATAGGTAATAAATTAATTTTATAGATATATAACCTATTTTATTTTTAAAATCTATGATCAAATCGATAATATTTGTCTTTAATATTATTTGTATTAGCGACGCGACGATAGGAATTTAGTTTAGATTTATAAGAAATATTTTTTGTGGTTTTATGGGGAGTGTCAAGTATGGCATTAGTAAGTTTCCTATACAAAACTTAGTGTCGTGTGCAAACTGTAGAGGTTGTATGCCTCACGATTGTACAGGCTGGTCATAGATTGTACAGGCTGGTTATAATTATGACATTTTGAACTGTCCTAATTAATTAAAAATAATAGGGAAAATTCTATAAAAACAGAGCTTTCTGTGATAATTCATTCCATATCCAGCAGTTAAGAAATATTAAGAAAATAAAGAAGAGAGTCCTGAAGAAGTATTCTTTACTCATTACACCTACATCCTGGTCCTGGCCATCACCATCCCGCCAGCGAACCCTCTCCACAGTAGTACAGCGTCAACAATTTGTCTATAGTGTTACTGAATGTCAAATATAACCATATTATTTTTTATATTTTAATGTATTTCTATTCAAATGAAGTATGGTCGAATTTCGACCAATGGGCGATCACTAGTAATATAATTGGTAGTAAATTACCTTTTACTTTTACTAAAATCTCGCATTATATTTCTCGACTAAAATAAAATATATGCTCATTCGTTAGAAAGTAACTGAAGCGGTCTTTCATGTTGTTCATTAAAACTCATGGGAATACAGTATATTAACTGTAAAAAGCACGTCTGAAAAATCAATTAAGTCAGTGAAATCTACAAAAAATCCAATACGGCCTCTTGATGGTCATATTAGTGTATTTAGATCCTAAAAACTTTACACTCAGAGTCCTGCGATACGTCATCAAGAGTGGACCTGATGACGCTGTTAAAATTTACAGAATTGCTTCTCGCAACTGTTGATAAAAAAAAGAAAACAACAGGTATGAAACGTATTTATAAAGTCGGGTTCGAAATTGTGATTAAGTATTTCTATGCAGTATGTAAATAGTAATGAACACATTGCAAATTATTATGGTTAAATTATACTGAAGTGCGAGTCGTACATAACTTATTATCGTCGATAATGAAGCAGTTTAACAAAACACATTTTTTTTGAGATTTTTTAGTCCGTATAAGTATATCGTTTTGCACTTAGAAGTCAAATTAAACAGAGAGTTAGGACTGGTGACGCCGAAGCAAGCGATGGCTAGTGGTCGGTTCCAGAAGTAGCTCGACTTGAGATCAAAACCCGCAGCCATTAGTAGCACTTTATCCGTATCTACACTAGTAATAATGCTGAAGAGTTTGTTTTTGTGTCTGTTCGTTTGAACACGCTGATCCTTAGAAGTACAAATCGAAGTTAAAAAATATTTTTTGCATGTGAGAGCCCATTTTTTGAGAAAGATGTATAGTCTATATTTAACATCACGCTAGGATCCTATGAAGCCGACCTTAACTCAGAAAGAACGCTAAACAAAAATGAAGTAATTAGAAGAAGTCCCGGGCAGAAGCGCGTACTTAATCAAATAAATACGAATGAATGATATGTTAAAGTAACTCTATATGCCTTTGTCTTTACCGTTTTCGAGATCTCAATATATTATAATTCCCGTATAAGGCTTATACTTTAAGTCCATTCATTGTTTCAGGTTATTTTCTATCGACGAATCTATTGCCACAGCGCAATAATAATGAAGAACCGCAGTTCCACAGAAGCATTAAACCGTGTCCAATTAGCCGAGCCGCAGCCATCGTGTGAATAGACCAAGGGATACAAGAACACAATATTCACACGCTAAAATGACAGAATCCGCTGCAACTCATTTGCAGACATCTGCTTCCTCATCAAACCGTCACACAAACGTAGCGACAGAAAAAACGTCACATCGGGAAGTCGGTGCAGCAAGGAACACAGCAACTCAATACTCACCCAAAACAATAACTGAATCCACTCCGATTCATTCAGAAACTTCAGCTTCCTCATTAAACCTGCTCACAAACCTGGCGGTAGAAATAACATCGCATCGGGAAGATGGTGCAGCAAGGGATACACAAACACAATATTCACCCACAAAATCAACAGAATCCACCGCGACTTATTCAGAAACTCCAGCTTCCTTGTCGAACCATCACCCAGACTTAGTGTTAGATATGTCACCGGATCTGGAAGACAGTGAAATAAGTGACACAGAATCATATCACTCATTTCCAAGCTCACAACCTTTGCCTACTCTACGTGAAATGCTGGATAACCCGATCGAATTTGTGGAGAGCTTAGATGAAAATGAACCCAAAATAGACACTTCAGGATGGATTGTATTGCACCCATATTTGTAAATAGTATAATATAAAGTTGCCTTCCACAATTGCGTGCGTCGTGAATCCTTAGTTTTCTAAATGATGGTACTGTGTGTGCCAGGTTGTCCCATATGCCAGGGCCACGGTAACTCTTTTGAACGAATCTCGCGACTCTGGCAGGTCAATGGTTCATTCGGTTTTTTCGTTTTTTTTTACTTTTATTTTCTTTTATTTAATACTAACATTAGGTTAAGTTGTATTACTAGTATTATATGGATTGATATCTTCAATAAATATTTTGAATTTTGAATTTAATAGTGTAAAAAGAATTAAGTACAAAACTGATTTTTATATCCAAATCCATCCATCCTAAATAATTAATGAAGAAAAAAACAATAACTACACACAAGTGAGATACGTTGTAATATTTCAATTAGTATCGATCGGTATCGATTTTTCACAAAATATAGCGATACGGATCTAACGTATGGACATCCCTAATCGTTGTCATGTCAATATTGTCAATTAATTCAAGTCAAGTTATTCCACTACCGCACTAAATGTAAAAATAAGGATATTTTACACCAAACAAGATAAGTAGGTACCTGAATCTCCAGCCACATGGGTACAGGTAATAGAAATAGCATTATTGACAGGCATTTAGTAGCATGTATTATGATTGTTTCTTACTAAACATAACCTCAAAATCTGTTTTATTTTGCAATAAATGCTTTCTACAATTTGTCCGTCATTAAAAATTATCTCCATGGGCATGTACTTGTAATTTAGAACACGTTAAGTAAATTTTATTCGTTGTTGGTTTTGGGGCGAACGATCTATGGACGCAGAACAATGACCTTTAATTATTATATGCTATTAGAGCAGTATTCAGAATTATTATGAAAATACTATATTCTAAGTCTACGCTTAGCTACTTGTTTATAATATCTATATTTAAAATTCTGCGTGTTGTACGAATTTGGGTTAGAATCATTTTAATACCTGTTTTACTTCCAGTTTTACTCACCGAAGACCTGTTAACATTCCATTACCAACATAATAATGAAATGCTTCACACGTATAATTTATCGCCGTTTTTTTGAACATTTTTGTTTCCAAACCAACAACTCTTTTGTTATTTTAATATTATTTTCAAAATAATTTAAAGACCTAAGCGTACTACCTACAAGCAGTGGGAGCGACTTCTTTTTATACTATGTAAAGATATCTAGCCTATAACAAAAATCCATTGTATACCTACTTTTTTTTTGGTTGGGAAATCGTCAAATGACGTCTTCCACTCTTCGTGTCAGATTTTTACTGACTAAAACCCACTCGTGTTTCTTCAGTTCCTATACTTACCGTCAAAATAATAATTATGTTTTGTGCAGTCAGAAATCATTTTAAATTGACATAAATCATGGCGTCATCAATCAACAAATATAATAGTCCGAATCCTTCGGTTCCGTACCACCTCCGCTGGTATAATGCGGGCTGGTATAAAACAACCGGCCTCCTTAGAGACACTAAAAATCTACCGACTACCGACATCCATAAACCACCAACCAACCACCGACTTCCAAAATTAAAGTTATTTTTCACTTTGTAGTGTTTTTTATGTTAAACAGTTTTTAGTTATAGTATCTACCCCGTACTATTTCCTATACCACTACTGGCCAGATGAGTAGCAGTGACAGGACTATTAGAATACCATCACGATAAACAAAATTGATTAAATTTGTATTATCGATGCTAACACAAAGACTACCAAAGTAAAGTCAATAAAAACTTTATGTGACCATTTCCGACGCATAACCCATCCATCAAAAAACTACCCTTGAATTAACAAAAGAATCATCGAAAATGGTTTGGCTTGCTATTGAGTTATTCGTCCATTTGTCGCGCATGTACTTAATGCAAATTTAAGACTTTTAAGGTTCTCCATGGATGCCATTATCAGAACTGGCCCAATTAAAATAAGACCACCTGTAATTAAAATAAGAGCACCAGCTTTCAAATAAAAAAGAATCATCAAAATCGGTTCATCCAGTCGAAAGTTCGAAGGTAACAAAGATTTAAAAAAAAAACTGTCGAATTGACAACCTCCTCCATTTATTAAGTTCGATAAAAAGATGGAATGTGTTAGGTAAGTATTCACCGGTATTTTCACTGACTACGTACTAGGACTTTAATATTACATCTATACATATAATAAATCTGTAGACGAGGCGTTTTTGTACAATTAAAATATTTAAACAAAAAATAGTTTGGATATTAATGGATAACCAACAGATGCCATTTCTGTAATTTTTTAAATTTTTGTCTGCTTGTCTGTTTCTATGTTTATTTGCATAGGTATCACGTCAAAAGTACGAAACCTGTAATGTTAACTGTTATGCTCTAATATTGTGTACAACTCGGAGTATATTTTAGCTTTCATTTCATCGCAATCGCTTCACTTTATCAAAAGTTATATTAATAAATTTATTTTCACTATTACGTAATGTAACGACACGTAGCGACATCTACTGAACTACAATGATACTAACGTAAAATCAAGTAGGTTTGCGAGATTGTTGTTCTGACTTGATTATTTATGCACACTTCACGTTATTCACATCTTATACAATTATGGAGTACCTAATCGTTTCGTCTATTTGCAACGATTTCGGGGGTTGTTTAGCCAATTTATTGTGGACTAGCTGTGCCCGCGACTTCGTTCGCGTAGATGTCGGAAAACAGCATTACGCCGCTTATAGCAGATTATAGCAGATGTAACACCTCCTCTATTGATCTTTTGACCAGGCGTGGTGACTTTTTCTAGCAAAAATCTGCCACAAAACTTGTATTTTTTAGGGGGCGTAAACAAAAAAGTTGCTAGGATTGCTCATACGCGAAAGAGCTACATAAAGTTGGCCGTGGGAAAAGCAACCAATACTAAGGTCTACCCCCGCAATGGATAGTGTCTGGCCCCGAGCTTTGTTAATGGTCATGGCGTAAAGGGACTACTAAACTAAATGGGAAATTATTAGGAATGAGCGGAATTCTGGGAATAAATACAACATCACCAGCGCCACAACTTGTTAAGATTTTGGCTTCGATGACGTTTTGCTGGAGATAGGTGACTATGACCCGAGTGCCGTTGCAAAGTTTGGGAGGATATACATTTCTGAAAGGTATTATTGGCACTCCGACTTTTTAAAAAATGTTGTGTGCTGAAGACCGCGTATTTTAAAGGAATCTAAGAACTCTACTGGATAGTGTGTGCCATCTTCTTCTTCCGTAACCGTGTTTATGGAAGTATATTGCTTACTTTCCCCAAAAACATGTGTCAATATTTGTGTATTTTTTGCTGCCGCTTGGTCGTTGCGGGGGTTCAAAATAGCTCGTTGACACAGCTAAGCAGTGGCGTGGTTACCGATATCAGAGGGATTCCCATACACAGAAGAAATGAGGTCCAGCTGTGAAGTAACGTTATAACATAGGTTCTCTACCAAAATTACGTTACCATCTTGTGTGAGATATGTGCCGTCACCAATTTTTTATAGTAAAACGAACTCTTGCGCGTTTGGAGTTCCTCCCTGATGTGCTCGCATATTTAAACTTAAATGAGTTGATACGACATTGTGCCATAGAATTGAACTCTTCAGACAGGCGTTAATTTCATCGGCTCTTGATCCTCGGGGTACAATCGGTAGTGTCTGCCTAAAATCACCGCCGGAAAGTAGCATAATGCCTCCCATCGGCCAGTCATTTTGTTTTACGTCCCGCAAAGCTCAGTCAACTGCTTCTATAGCCAAGCGGTTTGCCATCGTGCACTCGTCCCAAATGATTGTGACACATCGCGTAAAACTCTAGCTTTATCGTAATTGCGTGACACATTGCAAACCAGGCTTTCTGTTCGTTCCAAGTCAATGGGGATTTTAAACATTATGTGTGTGGTTTTTCCTCCGGGCAACAATGTGGCTGCTATACCTGAGGAGGCGACAGCAAGAGCAATTTTATTTTGGCTCCTTATTCGAGCCATAATAACTTTGGTAAGAAAGGTTTGCCCGTTCCACCGGGCGCGTTTAAAAGCAAGATTTCTCGCAAAGTATGATCCACACTGTAGCACACTCGATCAAATATTTGACGCAGTTCCGGTGTCAAATTTGAGCAACCAGTTCGCAGAGTTTCTACCAATTCTACGGGATCGTGACTAATCGCCGAAGCGTACTCCCTGTTTATACGTTTCCCATCGGCTGTCGGTGAAGGCAAGCCGTATTGAGTAAGCGGGTTTCCTCCTATACTTATAACTATGTCTTGAATAGCCAATAACGATCTATTATTACAGATTTCACGGACTCGGTCTGATATTTCTAAACTGTTTTGCCGTTGATGCCTCAAAAAATCTTTAGCATACTTATCTTGGTATTTTTGCCACAACTGCCCAGCATCCGCTAATCCACAAAAGATCAGTAAGATGGCAAACAAATGACGCAACCGATAAGGACTATTGCTGACGCATGCCTCGGCTAAAGCATCATCCCTATGTTCATCTCCATCTAATAAATGATGTGCGCGGCAAGCAGCCTGGTACCTATGTGGTATATTCAATATCATCCGGTTTATGGCCCCCGCACTATGTGCAGAAGGAGGCGTAAATAATTAAACTCTGGATTATTTGGGTGCACAGTGTACAATCGTCCAATCACGTGTTCCTTGAAAACGCCTGACTCACCTTCCACAGCAGTGCCACGTCTATTACGGTTAAAAACACCTTGCTGCTTGTACATGTAATAAGATGGAACTTCGTTATATAAAATATTTTTGGCGTAATTATCTGTTTGGCAGAGGTGAAAGTTCCATTAAGGTGGTTTGTCTCGGATTGTGACATTTTCAGATTGAAAATATACTCGTTGTGCGTCTTAATGATGGCATGCAAATTTGGATCTTCATTTTGGTCTGGAAATTCAGCGCTTATGACATTGTCAACAGCGTCAGGACGAATTTTGTTTTCCAACCATAGGAGGATGTGCGCGTGAGATAACCCACGCTTTAGCCACTCGACGCTGTACATAAAACAAAGAGCTGGGCCGAATAGTTTCTCTTTGGTAAGGATATTAATCATTACTTTGAGCTTCAAATGAAAAACCCTTGCAAAAATTATGTCATGCGTCTCATATGACGCTTGTCCTGAGAGAAGTTCCTGACAAATTGTGAACGTTATGAAAAGGTCCGAGCGGCCGTATTTACGGACGTACCAAAAAGCATCTTGTGTTTTTTCGTGCATGTATCGCGGACCGCCTGTAAAACTGGATGTCAAGTTAACCAATCGCCCCAAGTTTTCATCGTTATTATCTGTTTGCATCGCGTCCCGCAAATGCTCGTATTCTTCAGCGCGTAAACGACGTTGAAAAGTGCGCATGTAAACTAAACGTTCCGTTTCTATTTTTGCATACATATCCACAATACATTGGCTAAACAACCCCCGAAATCATTGCAAATAGACGAAACGATTACTCCTTATTTGTAAAAGATATGAATAACGTGAAGTGTGCAAAACATTTAGGTCAAAACAATAATCTCCCAAACCTACTTGATTTTACGTTAGTATCATTTTGGGTCAGTAGATGTCGCTACGTGTTGTTACATTACGTAATAGTGAAAATAAATAAATTAATTTAACTTTTGATAGAGCGAAGCGATTGCGATGAAACGAAAACTAAAATATACTCCTCGTCTACAGACTTATTATATGTATAGATTTAATACACTTTGAAGAAATGCCTAACGATTAAATACGTTATTGTGGCTAATTTATAAAAGATAGATATAAACTATTAGGACTTTTTTGTAGATTTTTTGAAGACCATCATCTTTAGAATACATACTTTTGGTGTATGATCAACGTATGCGAGGATAAAAGCTCGAAAGCGCATTTTCATCCGACTTGCTTCAAATTTATCGTCACTGCTCAGCTCCTATGTATCTTAGCGTTATGTTATATAGCCTATAACCTGCCCAGGAGTATGGACTACAATCGTACCAAGTTTGGTTAAAATCCCTTCAGTAGTTTTTGACCCATGCGTGCACATACAGACAGACAGACAGACAGACAGACAGACAAAAAATTTACTGATTGCGTTTTTCGCATCAGTATCGATCACCATTCATCCTCCAATATTAATTTTTAATGTATATTCAATGTACAGAATTGACTTCTCTACAGTTTTATTATAAGTATAGATATGTATGCAAAAATAGAAACGGAACGTTTAGTTTACATTCGCACGAATCAACGTCGTTTATGCGCTGAAGAATACGTGCATTTGCGGGACGCGATGCAAACACGCCTTGAAAACTTGCGGCGATTGGTTATCTTTCCATCCAGTTTTACAGACGGTCCGCGATACATGCACGAAAAAACACAGGATGCTTTTTGCTAAGTCCATAAATACGGCCGCCAGGACCTTTTCATAACGTTCACAACAAATCCAAAGTGGACCGAGATTTGTCAGGAACTTTTCTCAGGACAGGCGTCATATGATAGGCATGACATAATTGCAAGGGTTTTTCATTTGAATCTCAAAGTAATGATTAACATCTTTACCAAAGAAAAACAATTCGGTCCAGCTCTTTGTTTTATGTACAGCGTCGAGTGGCAAAAGCTCGGTTTACCTCACGCGCACATCCTCCTAAGGGTGGAAAACAACATTCGTCGTGACGCTGATGACAATATCATAAGGGCTGAATTTTCAGACCAAAATGAAGATCTAATTTTGCATGCCCTCATTAAGACGCACATGGTTCACGAGCCATGTGGTGTTTTAAATTGAAAATCACCATGCATGCAAGATCAGTGATCAGTGGTCAGTGTTCTAAAAAATGCCCTAGAGCAATCCTAGCACAAACTATGTCGGGTGGAAATGGGTATCCGTTGTATCGGCGCAGGTCACTCTCGCAAGGCGGTTTCACAGCTTCGATCAGGTTCCGTGGGCAAAAAATTGTTTTAGATAATAGATGGGTGGTGCCGTATTCGCCAGTATTATCTAAAACTTTTCAAGCTCACATAAATGTTGAAATGTGCAATAGCGTAGAGCCCATTAAATGTATTGGTGGACCAAGCTACGATCGCGCTGAGAAATCGCAATGGATATGACGAAGTCACAAAATATCAATCTGGCCGATACATAAGGTCCTCGGAGGCAGTTTTGCGTACTTTAAGTTTCCCAAAACATGAGAGACACCCGCCGGTCTTCTATCTCGATCTCATCTCGAGGGCGGGCAACGAGTAAATTTTCATTCTCAAAATGTGACAGAAAGGGTAGACAATCCGAGACAAACCACCATAATGGCATTCTTTCACTTCTGCCAAACAGATAATTACGCCAAAAATATTTTATAAAACGAAGTTCCATCTTATTACACGTACAACAAGCAGCAAGGTGTTTTAACCATAGAAGATGTGGAACTGCTGGTTATACCCCAAGGATCAAGAACCGATGAAATTAATGCCTGTCTGAAGAGTTTAATTCTATGGCACAATGTCATATCAACTCATTTAAGTTTAAATATGCGAGCACATCTATCAGGGAACCCAAACGCGCAAGAGTTCGCAAAATTAACTATTAAAAATTGGTGACGGCACATGTCCCACACAAGATGGTAACGTAATTTTGGTAGAAAACCTATGTCGTTACGTTACTTCACAGCTGGACCTCATTTGTTCTGTGTATGGGAATCCCACTGATATCGTTAACCACGCCACTGGTTGGATAGCCAACCAAAATAGCTCATTGACATAGGTCAATGAGCTATTTTGACATATTGGCAAATATTTCTGGGGAAAGTAACTAATCCTACTAATATTATAAATGCGAAAGTTTGTATGTATGGGTGTTTGGATGTTTGTTACTCTTTCACGCAAAAACTCCTGAACGGATTTGGATGAAATTTGGAACACAGTTAGTTTATAACCTGGATTAACACATAGGCTACTTTTTATCACGGTAGTACGTTCCCGGGGGATATTTTCCGACCCCCACGCGGGCGAAGCCGCTGGCAAAAGCTATATTATACCATAAACACGGTTACGGAAGAAGAAGATGCCACACACTAGTCTACAATAGTCTTCCAGCACACAATTTTTTTTAAAAGTCGTAGTGCCAAAAATACTTTTCAGAAATGTATGTCCTCCCACACTTTGCAACGGCACTCGCTCATAGTCACCAATCTCCAACAAAACGTCATCGAAGCCGAAATCTTAACAGGTTGTGGCGCTGGTGATGTTGTATTTATTCCCAGAATTCTGCTCATTCCTAATAAGTTCCTATTTCGTTTTAAAGTGTACATTTCCGGTCAGCGTATGTTACGACATGACCATTAACAAAGCTCAGGGCCAGACACTGTCCATTGCGGGAGTGGACCTTAGTATTGGTTTCTTTTCCCACGGCCAACTTTATGTAGCTCTTTCGCGTGTGAGAAGTCCTAGCAACATTTTTGTTTACGCTCCAGGTGGTTCCACCCCTAACGTAATAGGTATAAAGGGAAGCGTTCTCCTAAAAAATACAGGTTTTGTGGCAGCTTTTTATTAGAAAAAGTCATCACGCGTGGTCAAAAGATTAACAGAGGAGGTGTTACATCTGTTATACGCGGCACAATGCTATTTTCCTACATCTACGCGAACGAAGTCGCGGGCATGGCTAGTTTTTAATAAATCACGCCTAATCTTCCGAAAAAGTAGAGAGGTTACAGTGGTGAGACCCTGGCAAGAGATCTCGCCACAAAGTCATAAATAAAGTGATGTCACGATGCCTGCGCAAGCGCCGCCTTCTTCAATATGGCCGACGCCTCGTTAGTTGAGGGCGGGGCACTCGGTAACCAACAAGATAACCGTTTTTCTATCTTAAGGTCGGCGACCATAATTACTACTGTGCTCAATCAGTGTGTGTTTGGTCAATGTAAATTCGCTTTTTAAGGGGAACGATATTATTATTTTTTTCTTTGTCTGACACATGGTTTGTATAACCAATAACTTATCCTCTGATAACTTTCATCAGGCTTAGATTATAAGATAAAAAACTAATAATAGTTATCTTTCCCGTGGGTGTTATCTTCCCCATTTCTTCCCGTGGGTGTCGTAAAAGGCGACTAAAGGACTTACTAGAGAATGGGCAGCAGCGTTCTCTATGCATTTTACCACCACACTGCGATCGCCAACCCGCCTGCCAAGCGTGGCGATTATGGCAAAGCCCCCCATATTGGGGGAGGCCTAAGTCCAGCAGTGGACGTCTTACGGCTGAAATGATGATGATGATGATGAATAGTTATCTATTAGTCTTGTGATTTTGGGTCTGGTGGTTATGCGCTGAGATTAATAAACAAGGATGCACGGATTAGTTAGCTGCGATAAGACAAGATTGACCCATCAGAATTATATGTTCGAACATCAAACTGTATGAAGAAGACCGAGGCTAAAGTAATAAGTTTAGTGAAAGCAACCAGGTTCGTGGAAGATGATCTTGTTCTGAAAAATCCGTTTTGACACACACAGAGATATTTCTCGACGTGTTTTTTATGTAACACAAATTACTCGAAAATTTTGGCAAAGATGACTAGATCCAGTTTGCTCCATAAAGTTACCAACATTTAAGCTCATTTTTGTATGAAATTTACGTTGTTCACATCGTTCGTCTTCAAATTTAGCGGCCATCAACATGTTTCGTGCCAAATAAACTCTTCGATTCATTATTTTGAGGGTAATAGACTCAAAACGTATATGATTTTAATTCCAACACATGTTTTACACTTTTTTTGTGTGTGGGAATCATCATATGATGTCTCCCGCTGTGGGTGGAGCGGAAGGGCGTGTCAGACTTTTACTGACTTTTGAATATTTTACACGTCTCATTGTTTTTGAACTACGTAACTACTGCCGTTGGTGTATTTTTCCATAGTTTTGGTCAAATTAGTGTTTCATGTGTCCAATTTTTATGTTGACAGTGACTATCAAGTAGATTAAGTTAGAGTTCTTCCCTATCGAAGTCTATAAAGCTCATAGCACGAATATAAATTATTTCTGTGACGTCTAAAGGAGCTGAGAAATATTTCATATAATATTATGCACGGAGACGCTAGGGAGTTCTGGCTAAGTAACGACATGGTAAGACTACTGAGCACCCCCGAACACGGTGAGTATTATATAACAATTCTCATTTAAAGTGGACTGAAGTTCTTTATAGTTGAAATAGCTTCGTAGTTGTTTTGGATAAATGAGAATACTATTGTGAATGCTCATGCTAGTTTGAAATTATAATTTAACGGCTTTTGCATTTAAATAACTTGCTACGAAAGGTTAGTGGTCAAAACATAAAGTAAGTATACCGAAATCGACTCACTGACGAAATAAGCGATAGCAAGACCAAAAAAATGTCGCAATTAGTAGAGCAATATGAAGAAATATTGCTCCGTAGTGTTCACCTAATAGGACCCCTACTCTGGCACCTTTTGCCGATTGTAGGTAGTGAGCAATAATTGTCCATGTAACTGCAGCTACTAACTTGCCTTTTTTTTATAGGAAATCATCAAATGACGTCTCCCGCTCTGTGTGGAGCGGAAGGGCGTGTCAGACTTTTACTGACTTAAACCCACCCGTGTTCCTTCAGTTGCCCATATTCCATAGCCACGGTATCTCTTGCGAACGAATCACGCAACCCCAGCAGATACTAACCTTGAATCGACTTAATTAGAAAATACAGTAAAACCATTTAAGGTCACTAAACTCCGTAGTTTAACGTACAACGGAACATGTTAAGACAGTAAAACCATTTAATGACCGTTCATTAAATGGTTTTACTGTCTTAACATGTTCCGTGATTTACGAATCATGGTGCAAAGGAAGACTTATCTTACCTGCATGCTCCTCGGCCGTCCGCCACGCTGACCGCGATGCAGCGGTGATTCATTCTTGTGCAGTCATTTGGAAAACGCTTTGTATGGCAATTCATACATTTATTATTATTCTTTTGCACTAACCTGAAGAGAACAAAAGATTACGATGGTAAGTTTGTATCGTGTTAATATGAATCTTTACCGCGCAAAAAGCTGCAAATACTTACGTTATATTACTGCAAAATTTTCACATAAAATACTCTACTTTCTTAATAATTCTAAAATTAATTAAAGACTTGATCGATTGAAGATATACGTAATATAAGGTCAGTACTAAGTGCATAGTGATCACTATAATTATGATTCGCGACCATACCTGATATGTATTTACATAATTATAATGATTACAGTACGGCCGTCTTGATATTAGATTGCTGACACCTGCCAGTGCGACAATTCTAGTAAATAATAAAGATCACATTCGCAAAACACGTACTAATTTATATGAAACTGATCCGTATCAAAAACGCATCCTATAGACGGCTGGACTGTGATATCATCAATTTCTATTTAAGTTCAAATTCCCCAATTAAATTTTAATTCATGAAAACATGACTCGTTGACGATTCTGACTCAGAAGAGTTGTACGAAGATTCATTTTTTATGTAATTTTGGGTAGCTTCAAAACAAATAAATACAATTATTGTAAACACATCTGTTAGGTTCAGGAATCATATTTTGACTTAACACTCATATGCAATTGAATAAAGTGTAAAATAAATTGAATTTTGCAGGCATCCTTAGCGTATTCGCTAATCAACTTTTACTTCAAAATTTTAAAACTTTAAAATTTATATATTTAGGCGACTGCGATCCAGGATATCCAAACGAAAGCAAGAGGTGTAGTATCAATTGAGACTCATCAGTAAAGTACTCTGCAGGAAGGCTGTAGGTGAAAGGTGAGGGACCTTAAGTCACAATCTATAAAGTTTACGGTAGACCCCATTTATGACGACTAAAACCTCATGTAAATATTAAAATGAGCTTGTATAAAAAAGTTAGACGTCAGATCGTTGTCAAATAAAAACCTAGCAACTTAGCCTACTTTATCTCATCATCTCTGAACTTTGATACATTTCGAATCCGCTAAAGCTTGCTAAGGCTTTGTTTGGACTTAATGCTCTTTAACTTAGGTGAATTTTTCCCCATAAATAAGTACTGTCATGTACAGACGTCAGATGTCTGTTAAGACCGTATGTCATGGATAAAAATAAACATATTACATGAGCCAAGTTTTTTTTTGGTACCAATTTTTTTACCTATATTTGTGGTGATTATTAATCATTGCTTTTGTTACTGCAGTCTAAGTAAAAACTTTATTTCCTTTTTGAGTTTCATGAAATTAGCTGAAGAGTGCTATTTTACGTATTAGATTGGGCTTCCATGTTTCTGGTCTTTTTAATCGTTATCTAGTTACCATCTTTTCAATAACTGCTTCAGAACTTATTTATTTATTTATTTTTGAATCAGAATCTGTAATAACAAGAAAGCGGCTAAATATGGATTTGTGGTTGTTAAACTTTCAAGTAAGTACCGTGTGGTGCCGGACGTAAAGAATAACACCACCCCATTTCTTCCTGTGGGTGTCGTAAAAGGCGACTAAGGGATTTACTAGAGAATGGGCAGCAGCGTTCTCTATGCATTTTACCATCATACTGCGATCGCCAACCCGCCTGCCAAGCGTGGCGATTATGGCAAAGCCCCCCAAATTGGGGGAGGCTTAAGTCCAGCAGTGGACGTCTTACGGCTGAAATGATGATGATGAAACTTTCACCAGTGATGCCGTAGATAAACTACAAAAGTAGCGACACCTATACGACAATATGATGCAGTAGTCAGGTAGCAAGAACATCTCACAATGTTTCATTTTGCGAGCTGCTATCTGGTGTTGCACTAGGCAATTGTCTGTTTTAATTGACAGATGGAGCCACTTATACGGCTAGCTCGTTGCATGGTTTATGTTTAACAATTTTATGGAGCCAAAACACTCTCTTATGAAATGCGAGAAGATCTCGCATTTCATAAGAGAGTGGTTGAGTAGTGTTGCGTCACATCTTTTCAAGTTAGATTTCCAATATATGTACGAGTAATTCAGTACCGAGCTTTTCCGCTTTCGTTCGTAGATCAGGTGATTTCTTTGGTCCATTTTAATACACATACAGGAACGGTACTTGTAGTTCCAGTGTAGTTAGGATATAACATTCTTTCAGACACCGCAATCGTTTTTCATGGGAAAACATGGGACGAAGTGCAACGCGTGGTGGAAGGTGGGGTGAAGGCTGTTGCGGACTGGCTGCAGCACAATCTACTGACGCTAAATATAGATAAAACCAAGGCCATAAATTTTGCTGTATCGAAGCGTTCTTCTCCTAACAGAGTGGCTTGTCTGCGGCTGCACTCCTGTACTGGTTCCGACCAGTGTTCGTGTCCTTGCATCGAGCAAACTGACTCTGTTAAATACCTAGGAGTCATTGTTGATAATAGATTGACGTGGTCCGCACACCTGAGCGCTCTAAAGGGCCGGATTAGAACAATGCTGCGAATCTTCAAACAACTAGGGAAGATTGCTGACGATTCGGTCCTTAAGATGATCTATTTTTCACTTTGTCAATCTATTCTCAATTATTGCATAGTAGCGTGGGGCGGTGCAGGCAAGACCTTACTAATCAAAGTAGAAAGAGCTCAGCGCGCTCTACTAAAAGTTACGTATAGACGACCGTACCGATACCCCACGAATAAACTGTATTCGGAAGTGGGAGTTCTTAGAGTTAGGCAACTTTACATACTATCTGTGACGCTACGATTCCATAAAACTGCCTTAAGCACGTGTATCTTTTCAAGGCGACGGGTAAATTGGGACAGATTCCAATGTCGTAAAATAATCGGCAGAAGGTCTTTTGGTTTTATGGGACCACACTTATACACGAAACTCAATGGCCTACACAAAATACTAAAACTAACACAAAGGAAATGCAGACTGAAGGTAACAAAGAGTCTTCTCGCAATGGACTATGACAAGACGGAAGGTTTTTTGGTCTAAGTTAAAACCCACAGTTCACACATCATACACATACACACTTACTCACTTACGTACCTACATATATCATAAGCACCAACACAACTGACACAAATTAAACCACAATGTACTGTACTCCTTCATTGTTTTTTATGCCTATTATTAAGTTAAAGAATGTATGTACCTATTTTAAGTTAAAGAATGTATGTACCTATTTTTAAGTTAAATAATGTAAGTACCTATTATTAAGTTAAATAATGTAAATCTACAAAAATGTAAACGGAACGAAGTAGCCTGGATCTCACAACACAGGGAATCCTAGTGTGAGGTCCAGGAATTCAATCGATTTGAATGTAAACTTTTCTAAATAAATTTATTCTTATTCTATTCTTATTCTTATTCTTTTTTTGTATATATGAGTGGCACTGATTGCAAAGCCTTGAACTAATGTAGAACCTGATTTGAATACATATACCTACTGTTTTAAACAAATAACTATATCCGCTTAGTAAAAATAACTGAAAATATATTATTTGATTTTTACTATAAATAATTAATTATTATTAAATTATACTTGTAGTTAGTATATCTCAGGTTTTATTATATTATAATAAGCTGGTCCAAATGACTGTTACAATACTGTCTCTGCATATTGAAATTCTTTTAAATGTCAAAACTCGAATCAGTTCTTGTGAAATTGCTTGATTACCATATCTTGTTTTGAAACGGTTTCACTAAATGCCAATTGTTTATTATTATCTGCATTAAAAGTTATTTAGCCAAAATGAGAAATCATCAATAATTAAAAATCTATTTAAGTTTGTGTCAATGAAGCTCTTTTATATATGGGGCCATAGGGGCCCCATTGGTGGGCCAAGCTACTTCGGCTCCCAAGATCACTCCCGCATCCCGCCCCCAAACTATCAGAGCTACGCCAACGACGACGACGCGGCTGTGATACCTAACGCCTACACTGACACACTGCCGCTGCCAAGATGATGGCCAATGAGATACGTGCGCGTATAACATTGCCTTTGAACTCATCGAAATATTCAAGGCGTACCCCAGTGTTACGTCCATTTTTTTATTTCGAAGATGAAATCCTCATGGATGTCCTCCACCCTGGAGTGAGCGGTGGGGTGTCTTACGGACTAAAGGGGTGTTTTAGTCCGTAGTCAACCACGGCCGGCAGCGGCAGGTCATTGCCTACTCCTAAGATGAGGGCACGGCGCGGCTCCTCCCTAGCGGTACACTCTGCCAGTGTAAGCCGCGCCGTGTCCTCCCTGCAGGTGACGCAGTAGTGACACTGAGCGTCCGGCTCCCTGTTTATTCCAAAGCAACCATGCACCTAGACCACCTGCATCTTCCGAAATGACAGGAAGCCATGCCTCCTCCCGAGCTAGAGCCCGAGTACTGGCTGGACCACCTTGACGGTGGCGAGGCCGGCGGTAGGGCCTGAAAGCCTGTCCCGCCAGTTTGCCACCATAGCTGCGCGAAGCTGCGATCGACGGAGCTCCATGTAACGCTCCGTCAGTCACTCGCCCCACTCCCGCAACCTTCAGTTGCCTGTGCCAAGGTCACGGTAACTGTTTCAAACAAATCCCCAACCTTGGCAGGCATCCGTCGTCACCTCGCAATACGTCCACACCCTAACCTTTTAAACATCACAATGGATAATGAAAGAGTGAGGGATGCACCTTACCCGATCCCAAAAATTTTGGGTTTTGCACTGTCAACGCGATGAAATCGCCTCGTTCCTACGCGATACCCGAACGTCGCCAACTGTGTAGTGTGCAATGACAGGTGTTGGTGCCACAAACGGGGCACTATCAAGTACTTTAGTAAGTCCTTCTTCTGCATCCCTATTGACCCACCCCCACGGCTACCTCACCTGGAGGTCGCTCTCTATCGGTTCGGTATGACTGGTTATCGACCGATCACCATAATTTCCGCCTATATTCCACCCACCAAAGGCTTCAAAGATCCCACCCCTCTGACCAGCGACCTCATTGCCCTTTTCAGCCTGAGTGACTCCGCGATCCTAGTCTATGCCAGACATCTCTCTTAGAACTGTAACAGGGCCTAGAAATCCCAGCCAGCTTCCCGTTGTTCTTAATGTAGATCTGCTTAAGATTGTAAAACTTTGTCTACAGTCTATTGAGACGTTCAACGAGCTTAACTACGGCCACCGTCCCGCAGTCATGCACTTAACACCCCAATCGGGCGCGAGCGCTCCTGACTCGCCCCCTTAGATGCAATCGATAATCAAATGAGAAAAGTAGACGGATAAATAAAGTGCGTCACGTTGCCGTACTTGAACGTGGAGTCCACCTGACTACATAGTGTCAGTCGCAGACACGACAACTGCAATCAACTCTTTTACAAAACACGAACACTTTCACATAAAGTTTCGGTGGTGGAAGGCCATCATTGGAAACTACCCGTTGACGTGCGTGAACTGATAACCGAGAAGAAGGCGGCTATTTGTGCGTACGACTCGTTTCCAAGTGACGCAAACAAAGCCCGCATGCGAAGCGCATGCTTCATTTGCAGCGTGCTGTTATGAGTTGCATTGTCGAGCACCGTTCCACGGGCTAGAATAAGGTGCTCGATGAACTCGAGCCCACCCACCGAGTATTCCAGCATCTTCAGAGGAAACTTCGCCCCACTGATGAGGTTTCCATGCCTTCTTTCACCCGGCCATATAAAAACTTAGCCTACGAATCTCAGTGCTCAACCGGTTAACAAAGCGCACCTAGCCAAAGTGGACGCTGAGGTCGAACGTGCGGCCTCCCTCCCTTTTGTTGAAGACGCTGACGATCCTCTACCTCACATCACTCCAGACGAGTGTAAGACATCATTAAAGGATTCAAAGCTAGAAAACCTTAAGCTCGGATTGTATTATTAATAAGGTGTACAAAATCTTTCCTGCCCCTCTCATATTGCTCATGACTACCATCTTCAATGGCGCGCTAAGCAACAACATCTTTTCACGAGCCTGAAAAGAAGCCACCGTCAACGGTATTCCCAAGCCTGGCTAGCCCAAGTCGGAATTCTCCAGCGAAAGTCCCATCAGTCTCCTCAACATTTTCAGCAAAATTTACGAGAGGCTTATTCATAAGCATCTCAAAGCCTATGCCGAAGCCAAGAGCCTCATCCCCAACGAGCAGTTTGGTTTCCATACTCAACACTCGTGTGCCCAACGAACCCATCGCATCGTAGAGCTCATAAGTGCTGGCTTCCAGCGTACTGAGATAACAGATTCGTTATTCTTCGACATAGCGAAGGCTTTCGACAAAGTCTGGCACAATGGTTTATTATAAAAGCTTTACCGACTCGGCAAATACTTTTTATCCAACCGCAACTTCCGTTATTGCATCGAGGGTTATCTCTCATACCCTCATTCTATACACGCCGAAGTCCTTCGGGGCCCATGATATCCGTATATCTTCACGCTTTTCACCAGCAATATAGCGTGTGGCAGAGTGAACATTGGCAACCACCTTACCTTCAGGAAGCTCATAACGACGGGTCGTTTGCGCGCCGCGTTTGCTCGCAATAGTCCGATTCATTCTAACCGCCCGTAGCAAACTGTCCTTTAGGTGCAAATAGCGTATCTACACCGCTATCATACGCCCTATCATGACGTATGCGTGCGTTGTTACTACTACGTCGCTATTACTAGCTACACCAGGATGCAGACCCTCCAAAACATCCTTAGAAAGGTTACGGGAGCCCCCTTCTAGGTCCGAAACGAGAATCTCCGCCTGGTTCCCAGAAGGGTTCAGTAGTTTATGCAACGCCTTTCCAAGCGTTTCTTTGACTCTGCTGTGAAGCACCCCAATCCCCTGATCGTGGCAGCCGCCCGCTACACTCCCTCTCGCATTAGTACGATTCGCCGACTGGGGCATATCCTAACCATTCCCGATGACGCTACAACCTTCCTCCAGGAGAATAGACTTACTAGCACTCTCAAGACACACCATTGTAGACCGCTGCTCTTCCGTCCTCGCCGCCGAGGCCTGTTGTGACGACCCAATCCATGCCCGCCAGAACCCATGCTCGAGCCAGCCCCCGACGCTGAGTCTGTAGCTTTAAATTCGTCCTTAAATAATAATCATTCTGATCCAGCCCCTCCCCTGCTGCCCCCTACCAGCGAAGGCCTTTTTTATATTGAGCTGGAAATTCACATGGATGTCCTCCGTCCTGGGGTGGGTGGAGGGTTCTGTCAGACTCTTACTAAAACCACCCCGGTGTTCCATCCCATACCTACGTCGAAGACCACGGTCCAGATCCGTCGCACCTAGACCCTTGTAGGGGGCTGGAAGAAGGCGTTGTCTGCCCGTCGCCGACGCTCAGTGTGCCTGCTGCGGGTCGGCTGAGCGGAAAATATCTCCCGGTCTCTTTCCGCAGCCTCCTTCTGCGACATGACTGTTTCGCAGAAGGATACCACCGCGTCCCAGGACTCCTCGCTTCCGACCATCGATTCGTCCACGGCCGGCAGCGACAGGTCACTGCTTACTCCTGACCAGCGATGTCCTAAACCAAGGTCCGCTGTAGTTTTAAGTTTTAAAGCCCTGGCTTGCCTAGAAGCCTTTAATATTTTATTAGGCAGCCACAGCCAAGTCCGATTAAGCAGCCAACAAGCTAATAGGTTGACCGGAGCGATGTTATTCCAAAAAATATGTTATCTAGTTAGTTGATCGATAGATATAGGTTGTTAGTTCAAGTGCCGTTGATGTGGGGAATAGATCAACCAGATATCACGTACTGCCTATTCTGACAAACGCTTTCCTATCATTAGTAAGTATTGTCATGAGAATTAATGTCATGAGTTAATAATTATAATTAAATCAACTGAAATATTTCAGTAGTACCTGTACACCGTTCTAGAAACAGTACTCGCATGTCATAAACGAGCGAAAGCTATTGCCAAGATGTAGGTATAGTCAACCACACGACGGTATCGATAAAAGCTCTAATCTTGAGCTGGCCTAGCGTAGTACAAAGTTACATTAGAAATAAAGGTTAGCAAAAACAGGTTTTGATAACACAGACGTGTGGTCAACTACGTGTGGTTAATTACCGCCAAGAAGAAAGTTGTATTCGCTACGATACAAAAATGTTTTAGGCGCAATCACACGTAGCACACCCACACCACAGTTACAACGTTACAACACCAGGACGGGCGCTACATTGTGTAGAAATAAATAGTTTCTACAAACAGATCTTTAGAAGTCAAAATTAACCATGCGGGTAATCCACATCACAGCGTGGTGGCCACAACGACCGGTCAAACTGCAAACAAAACGATCGCTCTGTCTGCAAACACTAGCATAGTGCAATCACGTTAAAACAACTAGAACAACGCAACCACATCTGAATTTTGTAGTTACCACAGCGCAACTGTACGTAGCTGCACCGACGCAATTCTTAATGTTGGCAAGCAGTGGTTATTGCTTGGCAATGTTTTATTTTTGTGATATGGCATATGGTATAGTTGTAGTACGTGTTTTCGGGTCCGCTAAAACTCACTATCAGTTCTCGCATAGCATAAACTAGGATTAAAATTAGTATGAAAGTGCGCAGTTACGAACGTAGAAGTTTTATCATCGTCTTTAGAAAACACGTCTCCTAAGACCTATGTTTTCTATATAAATAGGTTTAGCTTAAATATGCTGCTACATACGCACAGATACAAAAAGTTAGTACTCACGAAGGAGACTATATAAGAACAGATTGATACTCTTGCAACATTGCAATGAGACACAATTTGATGTTATCTAATTCATTATTTATATTATTTTTTCGATATTCAAACTGTGTATATGTTTAGTCATGGGCCCTTCATTGAGGGTATTTCTCAATAAGTCAATTGTTATTCAAAATGTTATTTGCGGAAAATTTAATGTTAAAACGATATTTTTAATTTGATGTTCAAAAGTACCTTTTAACGACTTACTTGAAATAAATGATTTGACATCTTTGAGAGGGTTTACATTTTCAAAATGAATTTTAAAGCGTTTGTTTCAATTAAAACATTCATCATTCGTATAGTCACGGAGTCGTTTATTCAGGAGGAAGAAGATGAAGCTTGTTGTCCATCCCAAAGTGTTCTCTTACAAGAGAAAACATTGGAAAAATCTCTATAATTACTCAATTCAGTACGAGCGCAAAGCAATGGATTTTTAAAATGATGTTTATCATTAAATGCAATGCTTTCTCTTCCAAGAGAACACTTATGGTACAAAATAAGCGTTCATGCAATAGCATAGCAAATTAGCAGTTGTCAATTTGCTCTTTATAACTCTGATAAGTACAATAGATAGGTAGGTTATTGAATACTGGAAATTGGCATGATCCGAGAACAGTGGTGTAACTGCGCAACACACATAAAATGTTAATTGATCACGCAAATAGAATCGTTCACCACGTTAATATATTATACGTCAATGAACTGATTTTTTGTCAAATCTATAAAGCAAAGGATTAGAAATTTTCCCTTGCATTGTGATTAAAATTGTGTCATGAATTAGGGTGCCGGTTAATTGTGGACACAGTTTTGGGAAACAAATAATGAGATATGAAAGAAAACCATAGAAAAGCATTATAGGTGTTTATTTAATTTATATATTATACTTTTATTTACAGGAGTCAACAAATTGGTTTAGTCAGTAATAACGTTAACAATCACAAAACGGTAGCACTTCCGCTTTCGTCGTTTTTACTGTAGAACACACATTCGTGGTACATAACATTTTGACCTCGAGCTGGCCTAGTTTCAATGGAATTCAAGGTCAGCTTACACTGATTTTGTTCCCACTGAAGTGCGATCGATAATAAAAGCGGTATCTTTGAATAATGTATGGTCTTTTGCAAACATTTCTCTATAGCCGCTGCAAATCAACGGCGGGCATCATGTGAATTTTAGTCACACTGACATAAGGTTTATTTTTTTTGGATGGGAAGTCATCAAATGACTTCTCCCGCTCTGGGCGGAGCGGGAGGACGTGTCAGACTTTTTCTGACTAAAACCCACCCGTGTTCCTTCAGTTGCCCATATGCCAGGGTCACGGTATCTCTTACGAACAATTTCGCGACCCTGGCAGGACATAAGGTTTAAATTATATTGATTGACGCACACTATAGTAATGTACAACAATTTATGTTATATATTGTTAACCCACGTTGTAAAATGATGTAAAAACACTAGTTATTCTAAAGGCAAAATTATAATCTTTAATTTGATTTGTGAAAATACATAAAGAACATTTGATTTTATTTCTTTTTATATTTTATGACTTTAATTTCATTTTAATTGTAAAATTATACGTAAATATAATTTAATGCATCCCTCCTACTGTTATTATAATTGAGTGCCTAACAGTGCGTCTATAGTTTTTTTTGATAATTAATAAATATTACAATAACATAAACATGGCTCAAGAAAGCGATGCCGCCACACAAATGTTGCAATGACAGGGAAATAATCAAGTAACGTCTCCCACTCTAGGTGGAGCGGGAGGGCATGTAAGACTTATACTGACTAAAACCCACCCGTATTATTTCATTTGTCTATTGCAGGGTAACACTTTCGAACAAATCCGCGACACGGGCAGGCATCGGTCCTAGCCGGCCCCTTCAATTTTTGCTGACATCTCTTTGAGGCGCGCGACGAACACAACGCGCCTGGTTTTTACCGGGAGCAATGGGTAGCTCGCCGCCCGCAAGCCCGCGCCTACGGTAGCCAGAAGTCTGCGATGGAGTCTCGTCGCCCGGGACGTCTCCTTCTTAGAGTTGCAAAGGACTCGAGTCCTCGAGTCCTAATTTTAAAAACTCGACACAATTATGCAAGACTCAGTGTGCTCAAAAGGCTCGGAGTCTACAGATAAGCACTCGAGTCTTAAAAAGGACTCAAGTCTTAAAAAGGATTCGAGTCTTAAAAAGGGCTCGAGTCATAAAAGGACTCGAGTTTTAAAATGAAACCGAGTTTTAAAGAAAAACTCGGAGCATGAAGATGAAACTTGTTGAGGTACAAGTTCGAAAAGACTCGGAAGAAGGCCATAAATTCAAATGAGTGGTTATGATGTAACATTGCGTACAAAAAAAATCTGACGAGTTATTCAAGTTTTTCGAATGATGAGCTACAAGACTCGAGTCGTTTTTAAGACTCGAGTCCTTTTTAAAACTGGAGACCCTTTTTTAGACTCGAGAATGACTCGGGCTCGGCTTGACTCTAGACTCCGAGTCTTTTGAGCACACTTAGTCTTGCATAATTCAGTCGAGTCTTTAAAATTACGACTCGTGGACTCGAGTCCTTTGCAACACTACTTCTGTGGCGGCTAGGGGCGTGCGGGCGCATAGTTTGCCTCTCCGTCACGCTCCACCGTAAGCTCCATCGTCTCCTCCAGGCGATCAACACAGTGGTAACATCTGGGCGTTTCCATCCGCCTTATTCGGAACAGAAGCAGCCGTGTCCGGTGAGGACCGGTGTAAAGCCAAAGGTAAGGACGCCGTAGCGCCTCTCCATCCACTCCTTAAAGAGGGGACTTACCGCCGCATTAGTGGCGTGCGCAATGACGTCTACTACGCCAATGACGATATTGCATATAGCACAGGCGACATTTTCACATAGTGCTTTAAAGTGAGGATAAACGACAGTTATTACGATCTCGCAACAAGAGTCACGTAATGTAAGTACGTTAAAAAAAAAAATCAGCTGCCCTAAACGTTTCGTATTCGCATAAATTGACAAAACGAATGCGACAGCCGATTTTACTTCACCATTTCAAGGTTCGTTTAATGGTACAAATCATTCTTAAATTACAATAACCACTCTAAAGTATTACGGTAGGTACAAAAAGTTAAAGGTTATATATTAACCTTTCGTATACCGTAAACGCGGATCCACGCGAGACACAATGGTTTTTTAATTGCGTCTGTAATTACGGCATACGATGGGTTAAATCAAATGCAATTTAATTACTTGACTGCGAAAAACGTCTTACAAAAATAAAATCGTTTGGCCTCACCTGTGGCAACACCGCTTTCTTGGAAATCCAAAACTTAATAATTATACAATTAGGTACACATTTCGCTTACTGCTAAAAAATGTGATGAGTTATTACTAATATACATGGGTACAATTTGAAACGTTCAGACTGCCTGGCAGAGAAGGTTGTATGCCCTTTTGCTGTAAAGCATCGCTCACTATTGTTAGATTAAGTGGGCGGCATACGGCTACGGCTATTCAGTGAACATCACTATGAATGTTATGAAATTCTTTAAAATATAAGACACTAGCTTCTGCCCGCAACTTCGTCCGCGTTAAATTTCTTGTTCCCCTGACCCTTCCCGTCGCGTCGAATCGCCTACCCGTGCGATTTTCCCCGTTTTTCAAACAACTTCTTCAGCTTTATAATATTAGTTTAGAGACAGTACAGTATTTTGGTTTAATTACAATTAAAAGAGTTATAGTAAGTCAATCTTAAAAATAGACATATGCTCTCGTGAACTTTTTTAGAACTTTTTATGAGAAACAATTTTGTCGTACATGATTATTGCGTTACTTTAACCGTTTACGCAGCGCACGCAACGGAAACTCAGAAAAAAGGAATAAATTTTCCCCGTTTTTGCAACATTTTTCATAGATGCTTCGCTTCTTTTAATTATAGCGTGATGATATATAACCTATAGTCTTCCTCGATAAATAGGCTACTCAACACAAAAATAATTTATCAATTCGAATCAGTAGTTTCTGAGATTAGCGCGTTCAATCAGGTCTAAAAAAATGGCGATGTAAAATTAGCGGAATTAAAAAAAAAAACACCGAAATTTGTTGCTTTTTTGTTGCTAATTAGTTGCTAGAAAATTAATTTTTTTGCTCCACCCGATCACAAAAAATCGGCAATAACGCTAACTTTACATTAAGATAGCGTGGAAATCACTGAATGTGGACTGATCGATCAAGCGAATAGGGGTCAATTTGTTGCTAATTTGTTGCTAAAAGATGCTAAGAAGAAAAAATAAAAAAAATGCTTTTTTTTTTTTAATATGCCAAAATAAATAATATCCATGCCAGCTTAACTCTCGAATTTTCCGTTAAAAAACTATAGTAATTTGTTCCTCCTCATAGTGCAACTTGTTTTGGCAGAGAGAGTCAGCAACAAAATAAAAACCGGCAGTCAAGAGTAGTTGGAGATCGGTTTACAAAAAAACCGGCCACGCTAGCTTAACTAGCGATTTTTCCGCGGAAAAAATATAGTGAAGATTTGTTGCTGCTCATACTGGAGCTAGTCTGAGTACACAGGGTCAGCAACAAAATAAAAACCGGAAGTCAAGAGAAGTTGGAGATCGGTTTACAAAAAAACTGGCCACGCTTGCTTAGCTCTAGACTTTTCCGTGGAAAAACTATAGTAAAAATTCGTTACTCCTCATAGTGCAGCTTGTTTTAGCAGAGAGAGTCAGCAACAAAATAAATACCGGAAATAAAGAGAAGTTGGAGAACGGTTTACAAAAACACCGGACACGCTAGCTTAATTCTAGACTTTTCCGTGGAAAAACTATAGTAAAAATTTGTTGCTTCTCATAGTGTAGCTTGTTTAAGCAGAGAGAGTCAGCAACAAAATAAAAACTGGAAGTTAAGAGAAGTTGGAAATCGGTTTACAAAAAAACTGGCCACGCTTGCTTAACTCTAGACTTTTCCGTGGAAAAACTATAGTAAAAATTTGTTGCTCCTCATAGTGCAGCTTGTTTTAGCAGAGAGAGTCAGCAACAAAATAAATACCGGAAGTCAAGAAAAGTTGGAGATTGGTTTGCAAAAACACCGGCCACGCTAGCTTAACTCTAGACTTTTCCGTGGAAAAACTATAGTAGAAAATTGTTGCTCCTCATAGTGTAACTTGTTTTGGCAGAGAGAGAGTCAGCAACAAAATAAAAACCGGAAGTCAAGAGTAGTTGGAGTTCGGTTTACAAAAAAACCGGCCACGCTAGCTTAAGTAACGATTTTTCCGCGGAAAAACTATAGTGAAGATTTGTTGCTGCTCATACTGGAGGTAGTTGAGTTCACAGGGTCATCAACAAAATAAAAACCGGAAGTCAAGTGAAGGTGGAGATCGGTTTACAAAAAAACTGGCCACGTTTGCTTAACTATTGATTTTTCCGTGGGAAAACTATAGCGAAGATTTGTTGCTGCTCATGCTGCAGCTCGTTTTAGCAGAGAGAGTCAGCAACAAAATAAAAACCGGAAGTCAAGAGTTGTTGGAGATCGGTTTACAAAAAACTGGGCAGGCTTGCTTAACTAATGATTTCTCTTAACTAAGTACTACAGCACATACGTCAGCAACACTAAAGATAACATCAGACTGAATCCGAAGGCATTTTGGTCATTCGTTAAGGCCAAAAAAGCCAAGTCTAATGAAATTCCTTCTGAGATGTATTGGAACGGGAAAGTGGCAACTGAAGAAGAAGTGAGTAAACTGATTGCCTCACACTTTTCTGCCACTTTTGCATCTCCAGCTGGTACAGTCGCGGTACAAACAAGGTCAGAAGAGTACCCTCAGCTTGCGCTAGGAAGCTATTATTTCACAGAGCGAGACGTACTCAAAGAATTAAAAAAACTAAATACCTGCAAAGGTCCAGGGCCTGACGGCCTACCGCCGCATTTCATAAGGCAATGTGCCAAATATTTATCATTACCGCTCAAACTTATTTTTAATAAGTCCCTTATGTCGGCAAAATTAAGTTTCCCATGCAGTGGAAAATTGCACACGTAGTTCCAATATTTAAAAAAAGGAAGCCTAATGATGTTAAAAATTATCGGTCCATATCCCTTCTTTCAATTTTCTCGAAACTGTTCGAATCATCATTTTGTCCTGTACTAACTTCACTCATTAAAACTCAATTGGCTACGCAGCAGCACGGTTTCTGTACCAATAAATCACCTACCACCAACTTAATTCACTACATTAATGATATCAGCAGATCCGTGGACTCCGGTGTGCAAGTGGACTAGATTTACACTGACTTCAGTAGCGCGTTCGACAAAGTAACTCATGTGCTTCTACTTCAAAAACTTGAGAATTACGGTATGCGTGGTCATTTGCTATGCTGGTTTGAATCGTATCTTTCAGAACGACAACAGAGAGTTATTATAAAGGGTTATGAGTCGCCACTTTATTACTCAACATCTGGGGTGCCACAGGGATCTCATCTTGGTCCTATTCTTTTCCTGGTATTTGTGAACGATATCATACACTCCAATAAGAACTCAAAATGCTCTATGTTTGCGGATGATCTAAAACTAAATATATAAGGAAATTAAATCAAGTACCGACATTGCTTTGCTACAGAAGGACTTGGACGCAATTCATGAGTGGTGTCATAGTAACATGATGACTCTCAATGCCGTTAAGTGTTATCATATAACATTTACACGGAAAAAGCTGATTCAGCCTTCAGCATATTACTTAAACGGCATAACTCTTCAGAAAGTCGATACCATTCGTGACTTGGGAGTCCAGCTTGAATCTCCAACTTCTCTTGACTTCCAGTTTTATTTTTTTGCTGACTCTCTCTGCTAAAACAAGCTGCACTATGAGGAGCAACGAATTTTTACTATAGTTTTTCCACGGAAAAATCGTTAGTTAACAAGCGTGGCCAGTTTTTTTGTAAACCGATCTCCAACTTCTCTTGACTTCCGGTTTTTATTTTGTTGCTGACCCTGTGTACTCAGACTAGCTCCAGTATGAGCAGCAACAAATTTTTACTATAGTTTTTCCACAGAAACGTCTAGAATTAAGCTAGCGTGGCCGGTGTATTTGTAAACCGATCTCCAACTTCTCTTGACTTCCGGTTTTTATTTTGTTGCTGACCCTGTGTACTCAGACTAGCTCCAGTATGAGCAGCAACAAATTTTTACTATAGTTTTTCCACAGAAACGTCTAGAATTAAGCTAGCGTGGCCGGTGTATTTGTAAACCGATCTTCAACTTCTCTTGACTTCCGGTTTTTATTTTGTTGCTGACCCTGTGTTCTCAGACTAGCTCCAATATGAGCAGCAACAAATTTTTACCATAGTTTTTCCACGGAAAAGTCTAGAGTTAAGCTAGCGTGGCCGGATTTTTTGTAAACCGATCTCGAACTTCTCTTGACTTCCGGTTTTTATTTTGTTGCTGACTCTCTCTGATAAAACAAGCAGCACTATGAGGAGCAACAAATTTTTACTATAATTTTTCCGCGGATAAATCGTCAGTAAAGCTAGCGTGGCCGGTTTTTTTGTAAACCGATCTCCAACTTCTTTTGACTTCCGGTTTTTATTTTGTTGCTGACCCTGTGTACTCAGACTACCTGCAGTATGAGCAGCAACAAATCTTCATTACAGTTTTTCCACGGAAAAATCATTAGTTAAGCAATCGTGGCCAGTTTTTTTGCAAACCAATCTCCAACTTCTCTTGACTTCCAGTTTTTATTTTGTTGCTGACCCTGTGTACTCAGACTAGCTCCACTATGAGCAGCAACAAATCTTCACTACACTTTTTCCACGGAAAAATCATTAGTTAAGCAAACGTGGCCAGTTTTTTTTGTAAACCGATCCCCAACTACTCTTGACTTCCGGTTTTTATTTTGTTGCTGACTCTCTTTGCTCAAACAAGCTGCACTATGAGGAGCAACAAATTTTTACTATAGTTTTTCCACGGAAACGTCTAGAAATAAGCTAGCGTGGCCGGTGTATTTGTAAACCGATCTCCAGCTTCTCTTGACTTCCGGTTTTTATTTTGTTGCTGACCCTGTGTACTCAGACTAGCTCCAATATGAGCAGCAAAAATTTTTTACTATAGTTTTTCCTCGGAAAAGTCTAGAGTTAAGCTAGCGTGGCCGGTTTTTTGTAAACCGATCTCCAACTTCTCTTCACTTCCGGTTTTTATTTTGTTGCTGACCCTGTGTACTCAGACTAGCTCCAATATGAGCAGCAACAAATCTTCACTACAGTTTTTCCACGGAAAAATCATTAGTTAAACAAGCGTGGCCAGTTTTTTTTGTAAACCGATCCCCAACTACTCTTGACTGCCGGTTTTTATTTTGTTGCTGACTCTCTCTGCCAAAACAAGTTACACTATGAGGAGCAACAATTTTTTACTATAGTTTTTCCACGGAAAAATCGTTAGTTAAGCTAGCGTGGCCGGTTTTTGTGTAAACCAATCTCCAACTTCTCTTGACTTCCAGTTTTTATTTCGTTGCTGACTCTCTCTGCTAAAACAAGCTGCACTATGAGGAGCAACGAATTTTTACTATAGTTTTTCCACGGAAAAATCGTTAGTTAAACAAGCGTGGCCGGTTTTTTTGTAAACCAATCTCCAACTTCTCTTGACTTCCGGTTTTTATTTTGTTGCTGACTCTCTCTGCTAAAACAAGCTGCACTATGAGGAGCAACTAATTTTTACTATAGTTTTTCCGCGGAAAAATCGTTAGTTAAGCTAGCGTGGCCGGTTTTTTTGTAAACCGATCTCCAACTACTCTTGACTTCCGGTTTTTATTTTGTTGCTGACTCTCTCTGCCAAAACAAGTTGCACTATGAGGAGGAACAAATTACTATAGTTTTTTAACGGAAAATTCGAGAGTTAAGCTGGCATGGATATTATTTATTTTGGCATATTAAAAAAAAAAACATTTTTTTATTTTTTCTTCTTAGCATCTTTTAGCAACAAATTAGCAACAAATTGACCCCTATTCGCTTGATCGATCAGTCCACATTCAGTGATTTCCACGCTATCTTAATGTAAAGTTAGCGTTATTGCCGATTTTTTGTGATCGGGTGGAGCAAAAAAATTAATTTTCTAGCAACTAATTAGCAACAAAAAAGCAACAAATTTCGGTGTTTTTTTTTCAATTCCGCTAATTTTACATCGCCATTTTTTTAGACCTCGTTCAATCAAACAAACTCTTCAGCTTTATAATATTAGTATAGATTAAAAAGAGTTTGTTTGTTTGTTTGATTGAACGCGCTAATCACAAGAACTACTGGTCCGAATTGAAAAGTTCTTTTTGTGTTGGGTAGCCTATTTATCGAGAAAGGCTATAGGCTATATAACATCACGCTACAACTAAGAGAAGCGGAGCAGTAATGAAAAATGTTGCAAAAACGGGGAAAATCGCACGGGTAGGCGATTCGACGCGACGGGAAGGGTCGGGGGAAAAAGAAATTTAACGCGGACAAAGTCGCCGGCAGAAGCTAGTATTAGTGTAGGTATAGATGTAAGTTGTTTATTAATTGACGAATATTGAATAATTCAATTTTCGGTGACAATATTTTCTTGTTTTATACTTTTTAGAGCGTAATTTCGTAGAAGTCGGGTTCTAGTTTTTGAACTTATTTTTTTTTAATTATATGGGGTTATAAAGTATAGTCCATAATAATAGATGATTTGAAATATACTGATTACAGCCTTTTTTTTTTTTTTTTTTCAGGATTGGAAATCATCAAATGACTTCTCCCGCTCTGGGCGGAGCGGGAGGGCGTGTCAGACTTTTACTGACTAAAACCCACCCGTGTTCCATCAGTTGCCCATGTGCCAGGGTCACGGTATCTCTTACGAACAATCACGCGACCCCGGCAGGCATAGGTCCTAGTAGACCCCTTCACTGCTGCTGACATCTCTTTGAGGCGCGCGTGGAACACTACGCGCCGTCGACCCGAGCCTGGTCCTTACCGGGCAGCGAGCTACCCATTGCTCGCCGCCCGCAAGCTCGCGCCTACGGTGGCCGGGAGTCCGCTATCGACTCCCGACGCCCGGGGCGTCTCCTCCTGCGGCGGCTAGGGACGTGAGGGCGCAGTGCCTGCCACTCCCTCACGCGCCCCGCCTCCTCCTTCGCGAGCATTACTGCTTCGCAGAAGGAGGCGACGGCTTCCCATTCCCTCTCGCTCCGTACCATGGCTCGCACCAGGGCCGGGCGCGAGAGGTCGCCGCCGCCGATCGCCTCCACGAGGACACGGCGGTGCTCCGCCCAGGCAGGGCACACCTCCACCGTATGCTCCACCGTGTCCTCCAGACGACCCTTGCAACGGAAACACCCGGACGTATCCTCCCGCTTTATCCTGAACAGGAACCCTCCGAAGCACCCATTACATTACCACCCATTACAGCCTTTAATTTGATATTTTATTTTAAAACTGGGCTGAGCTGAAAATGTTGCTAAGCATCGCAGCAATTTTTAGGTTATGCTGGATCAAACATAACATTTTGCCAGCAATGTGTTTCAGTTCCGTATTGCTAGAAAAGTATTGTGCGTTTACCGTAACGAGCGTACGAGGGTAGAGTAGTGTATGCCACAAGGCGCAGGTGCTTCTTGAGGCATACACTACACCCCCTTCGTACTATCACCGCTTTACTACCCCACGCTGATTTCCGGCAGCCTGAACAAGGGCCTAAAGTTATAAGACAAGGATTAATATTTACAGAATACTCAATTGTGAGGATATCAATCAATCAAGGTAATTAATTGTTAGACAAATTTTCTGGTTTATACAGCTGTTCCATACAACTGACAAAAAATAGTTGTAGACAGTTGTGCGTAAAATTGATCTCTTTTCCAATTAATTTGTTTCAATTTATTTCCTTGATCTTACAAAAATATGGAAAGTATCAACTATTATGATAAACATGATTACTTAACTATTATTTTTATATTATTTATTCATCTTTATACATATACTTTAAAAATCTATCTTACATTTCTAAATTTTTGTGCAAATCATACAAAAATATTTAAAAGTATTAAATCACTATGTTTTAATACTTTTAAATTAAAACCCACCAGCAACAGGAACCAGGTCCAAGCTGTCGCTGGTCAGGGCTCTAGAAAGAGGAACTCCTGACTATGTGAGTCGAGTCCAGGAGTCCTGCTTTCTGAGTCAAGCCCTTGACCCAGCCGTGCAGCGAGAGCTGCCTGCGGTATAAGTCAGAACTCTCTGCTAGTGGCATTAATTAAACATTACTATTGATATATTTACACCGTTCGCTTAGTTTTTAGTGGAGAAAATTTACCTTCAAGTCAAGTTTGAGGAATGGAGAAACATCAAACACGTAATATTTTAACATAGAATGACTATACGCCACACTAAGTTTCGGTCACAAACATTTTTCTCATTCCGATCGATATCACAAAACACAACATCACTTTCGTATTGACTTTACGTTAATGCCCTTTGTCTTATTTTCCACTATCATAAACAACTCAAATTAAAAACAAATTTTGTGAACTTTATTCAAACCACAAAATACATGACGTGCGAATGTTATAACGACTTTACTAGCACTGATTCACACAATTTGTGACGACTCGTCTATTTTCTTTCCCACTCTTGCCGAATACTGCTTGTTCATTCTTGCATACTAGGGAATTCACCACAGCCGGCTTGACTCATGGCTGCTTTGTTCTAGTTTATTTCGCAGTGTTAGATCTTTGAGACAACGTAACGGAGTCGATCTCGATATTATAAAATTAACGATATTGATCCATATAACAGATCCACCCAAAACAAAATACCAACGGTGTGAAGCTAAAGTACAGCTATACTATTATGTAACGAACTTAAAACGGTGGAACATACCGAATCATGTATGTACACGCAAACCACCTCAGACAGTTATCGTGAAATATTGAGGGTCAGGTCGTTAACCCCGTAGTGACACTTGAAAGAACTTTGAACATTGCTATATGGAAACTGCGTAAGTCTTTCTAATTTTTTTCGAAAAGAGCAAAGAGTGCAATATTTAAGCAAACCACTCTTTTGATTGTTGTGTCGGTAAACTATGAGTATTGTACTAACGGCTGCTAAAGTGAAAACCGGTTGTCTTTCATAACTCATAGTAAATGGTGTCCAGAAAACGCAGATTGGACAATTCCAATTTAAAACTACAAGCTCAGCGGCTCCGCGGCCCGGGGCGTAATACTCGTAGATTCAGTACACTGTGCCGCTGTGTACCCGCCGTTTGAGGTTTTCCGCACCTGCACAGCCGCCCTAGCACAAGCCAACTATTCTAGAGAGATGGGACGGCTGCTTCTGTTAAATATCTGATACAGGATTTTTATCGAGCAAATTATTAATGTCACTAAAATCGGTTACTTCCATACTTGGATGGGGACTTGCAGTGCCATCTATCTCTTACACATTAACGTGACTTGCGGTGTACGTTTAGGAAAGTGCTCCACTATTCATACCGCCTTGGTGTTTATGATCACGGAGACTCATAATAATAGATGGCGTGTATTGTGAAAGTGATACCACACAAATCGGCCGGCTTCTATCAAAACTACATTAACCCATTAACGCCCAAAGTGACCAAAATTTTACGTCTATTTCAAACATATAACTTTCGATGTAATAGTCGTCTGAAAATTTTCTCCATGGAACCGTAAAGCTTTTGGGGTTATTCTTTCCAAATCCGTGATAAAAACTATGAAAAGTTTAGTTCTAATAATAATTTTCAGCGATTTTCCAAAAAAAATATAAGATTTTTACGCGAATAAGTTTCATAAAATCGTGAAAATCATTATCAAGACGTTATTGAGTCACATTAAAATGTATCAGAATTTTCTCATTGATACTTTTATAAAAATATTTAGGGTGGATTTCTTTTTATTTTTTATTATTAGGTATTTTTCAATTAAATATGCATTGGTATCAATTTATTCGCATTATTCCGTACGTGGAATATGTACGCGGTCTCCATCTTGATTTTCCAACGCAGAAAAATTTCAAAGAAAAAATCCACCCTAATATTTTCATAAAAAGTATCAATGACGAAATTTTGATACTTTTTACTGTGATTCAATAACGTCTTGATAATGATTTTCACGATGTTATGAAATAGGTATTTTCGCGTAAAAATCGTATCTTTTTTTTGGAAAATCGCTGAAAAGTATTATTAGAACTAAACTTTTCATATTTTTTATCACGGATTTAGAAAGAACGACTTGGAGTCGTTCTTTCTAAATCCGTTTAAGCTTTAGGGTTTCATGGGAAAAAAATACAGACGAATATTTCATCGAAAGTTATACGTTTGAAGTAGACGTAAAATTTTGGTCACTTTGGGGTTTTTTTTTGGATGGGAAATCTTCCAATGACTTCTCCCGCTCTGGACGAAGCGGGAGGGCGTGTCAGACTTTTACTGACTAAAACCCACCCGTGTTCCTATAGTTGCCCATGTGCCAGGTGCCAGAGTCACGGTATCTCTTCCGAACAATCTCGCGACCCCGGTAGGCATCGGTCCTAGCAGACGTTAATGGGTTAAAGCGGAGCAGTTTTTCTACGCATTTAGTTGAACCATGGTGCATGCACTTCAGTGGTAATACAAAGAAACACCGTCAGCTATTCGAGCGTAGTACAAAGTTTTGTGTACAGTGACTCTGTGACTGTACATAAATTACACCACGCATTTTGATGCAATTTTCATCACAATTTAGGACATATTATTTCCGTTGGCTTATGATTTTATATCAATTTCTAGCAATACAATGTCGAGAGCGAAGTTTTATGACGTAATTATTTTGTAATCTTTGTCACGTATCAAATTGAAAATTACAATTTAACACAGAGCCGCAATTTGCGAGAACCGTACGATATTTTGAATTTCGCTGGTCAACTAGAAGGAAGCACTTTCAAGCCAAGTAATCATCATAACCGCAAAGTGCCTCGAGCATTGTATTTAATCTGACCACTAATAACTCCCATTTTGCACTACTGAAAACATTATTGAAAACTATATAATCAATGCCCTTTTTTTGAGAACGTCAAATAAATTACAAGTAATCAGCAAATCGAGTTTGATTTTGGCACAACAGCGCAAAAAATAAGGTGTTTAAAAAAAAATATTCTTTCATTATTAATTATGACTATGTCCATGGCCATCTCATATGGAGAGGTCGGCATCTATTTCTGCATTTGTTTCATAATAGTCATCACTTAGCTCACGTAAACACGAACGTAAATATATTGTTACGAGCTGGGGTTCGGGATAAATTAATTGAAACCAATATTACCGAAACACAAAAAAAAACTGTTTAATTAAACAATCACAATAATCAAAACGTCAAACAGGATCACTCGTTTCGCTTGTACTGTATCGCTTGACTCGTATTCGATCGCTTCCTTAATCGAACTGCTCGTCGGCCCGACACTCCGCTATTTATATTCCGAGCAGAACATTCGCGAACATTCGACACTGTGCCACAGTTCACAAGTAGCGTAGAAGCTTCTAGGAACTTCCACAAACAACTGTTTACTGTTTAATCCCACTATTGGACAGTAAATGGCGGTAGCGTCCACGTACAATTGTTCGTGTAGTACTTGCTACTTGATAACTGATGGCGTTAGCGTGTCGTTTCTAGTAGTTTCAAACACTGCCCCATCCTTAGATGGAATTAGCTTGACGCTTCTAGACTTTTCGATCTACGTAACACTGCTCCCTCCTGAGATAGAGTTAGCGTGATATTTCTAGACTTTACGATCTACGTAACAATATTGATCTGCCTACCTTCCACAAATGAACAAATATATTTTCTGTCGTCTTAACAATAGATATAAATGAATATGTCATGAAAGCAGATTGTATTTGCGGAATTTATTGTTAAAAAAAGCCCGGCCAAGTGTGAGTTGGACTCGTGCACCGAGGGTTCCGTACAAACCTGTAGATATTTACGGTTTATGCAGAAGGTTTATGTTTATGAAATTAAATGTTTTTTTTTTAATTTTTATATTTGAGTTGATTGAATGAAAGGTAAATTGCGGTTTACGATTAAAACGTATTAAAAAAAAAACTACTTATTGGATCTCCTTCAAACCAATTTTTGGTGGAAGTTTACATGGTAATGTACATCATATATTTTTTTAGTTTTATCGTTCTCTTATTTTAGAAGTTACGGGGGCGGGGGACACATATTGTACCACTTTGGAAGTGTCTCTCGCGCAAACTATTCAGTTTAGAAAAAAATGATATTAGAAACCTCAATACCATTTTTAAAGACCTATTCATAAATATCCCACACGTGTGGGTTTGATGAAAAAAATTTTTCGAGTTTCAGTTCCGAGTATGGGGAACCCCAAAAATTTTTTGTATTTTTTTTCTATTTGTGTGAAAATCTTAATGCGGTTCACAGAATACATCTACTTACCAAGTTTCAACAGCATAGCTCTTATAGTTTCGGAAAAAAGTGGCTGTGACATATGGACAGACAGACAGACAGACAGAGAGACATGACGAGTCCACAAGAGTTCCGTTTTTTTGCATTTGGCAACGGAACCGTAAAAAGTAGGTAATGAAAGCGATGTGATAGGATTTTCACCACGCGCCGCAGGCCGCGCCCGTGTGTTTCAACCAGTTATTTAACTAATAACTACTTATGTTATATGTATTTGTTGCAACAAACGTTGCGAATTAAAGAAAAATATAATCGATTGAGGTATGCGCACATAGGTTAAAAAAAAAACTGTAACAGGCCTAATATACAATTTATAATTTTTAGGGTTACTTACTAAAATGGTAAAATAGGTTTACTCATTAATACTTAGAATCATTACAAGAATTACTATATAACTAGTGATCGCCCATTGGTCGAAATTCGACCGTACTTTATTTGAATAGAAATACATTATTAAATGAAAAAATATACATAATAAAAATTATTTAAAAAAATGGTTATATTTGACATTCAGTAACACTATAGACAAATAATATTAAAGACAAATATTCTCGATATGACCATAGATTTTAAAAATGAAATAGGTTATATATCTATAAAATTAATTTATTACCTATGATTATACTTGAAATTCAGTAAGACTATAGACACAAAATATTAATGACAGATATTCTCGATTGGACCACAGATTTGGACCATAAACAAAGGAATATCTATGCATGTGTGTATTAAATACACGGTAATGAATAGTAGTGTGTGTAACGTGTTATTAATTGAAAATAATGTATATTTAAGCATAATTTAAAAAAATATTAGCACTTGTCACTTCTTCTCTGTATAAACTATAAGTGTGCGAAATTTCATACTCCTCCGTCCGCCCAATTTTCGTAAAAAGGGATCCAAAGTTTTCGCTTCACGTATTAATATATAGATAAACAAAGGAGGACCAGACAAAATGGTCCCCAAGACCAATAATAGCCACATATATGTCATAAGATAAGCATTGTAATATAGAGCAATAACTTCCATGGCAAAAAAAGTTACAGCGATGTTTAGTAGAACGTACCCCAACAAACACTTAGGCGTCAATTAGAGCTTGTTTGAGAACCTAACGAGATATAAAGGCGCTACAGCAGCAGCACTTACAACTTTTGGCGCAAAAAGAGGGTAAACAAGCAAAATATTTCACTGAGAGCTATACCACAGAGTTACAAGGGCAAAACAGGGTGTGTTAAAAGGTAAAAGAAATACAACAGCAAATTTTAACCCTACAATACGGGCAAAGCTTCTTGTGTTATAGGTTTAAGTGAATCTTACAACTATAAGATCTAAATAAGATGGAAGCATTAACTACAACCTCCCAAAGTGCTATTCAAGCGATAATAAACTCTCGCCAAGAACCAAAAATTGCACAAAAGTAATAATTACCACTACCAGTTCTACAATTGTGCTCATAAACTCTTTTATACCACCAAATGCCTAAAGAGGTACAAAACTCTCTTATGTTACTTAAAGTGGAACAGGAGGAGCATTTTTCACTATTATATATCTTCTAGTGCTTATTGTGACTTCTGCATAACTTTAGGTAGAGTAATAGAGCTAATTACCACTTCTGTACCCTTTATTTCTTCGGGTGATAATAGTACTACAAGTAGATAAGCGGAAATTTTCTGCGAAAATTTGAAACTGGGTTCCGTACATGATTTTCCAGAAAATGTGTGTGAAAGTGGTGCAACAACTACAAGCGATCATGAGGAAGTACTTTGCAAACATATGGATCGTGGTGCCACATACTCCGCAAATTTGATTGATATTGAAGAAAATAGTGACAGTGAGGACGAATCCAATGACGTTTTAAATTTTTTTAATTTTCGTGAACAGTTGAGAGTATGGGCTATAAAACAAAACATAAATCAAATAGCTATGAAAGATTTGCTGTCAATCTTAAATGAGAGGTTTTGCAATATTCTTCCAAATGATCCGTGCACTCGTTGAAGCAGGGTAATAAACCTCTTTCACAATTAGCTAAATGATAACTGAGGGAGCGTTACTTGATTTAAAGACAAATTTAAATAAATAATCAGAGTATAGTGGCCCGTTTGTAATACAAAGTCGAAATCGCCTAACGCTTCATTTTCATAATTTTGTTTTATCACCTAAACTACAAGACAGATATTGCCTGACAAATGACAATGATATTGTAGAAGTTAAAGAAATTCTGTCATTACCTGAATTCAATGTTATTTATATTCGTGGTTATAAAATGAAGGCCGAACTCGATATATTTCTGCTTCCGATTAAGTCACTGTATATAAATTTTTATTCAGCGATAAGACTGACAATCATAAAGAAATTTTGTTATTAGCAAGAGATGTACAATGTAAACTAGTGTGTATTGAGGATAAAAATTCACTATATTTTTTCCTTTACTTCACACAGTTTAAAATATAATATTAAACGCAATATGACAATCACATTTCTTTTATTCTTATCACAAAACAAATCAAATTTCTTTTTCTTTAACTGATTTGTATTCAAATAAATAATTATTTATCACACATAATTCTCATGTCTTTTACTTAAAAGTGAAGACGTCAAAATAATTTGTGTTGACTCATTGACTTCATTAGTTACAGTAATTACTGATGACGATGAATTATTAGGTAGAGTGAAGACGGGTTGGTTGTTAGGTTCATCACATACGGGGGAGTTCTCTTGGTCTGCATACTGAAAAAAAAAAGAAACGTAATATCAATGTTTTACGTTGCGTGATATAGAAAATGTAAGCGGAGAAACAGATAAAAAGAAAGACAGGCAGACGCGAACGGCGTCTTTGTTTATACTATTTAGATACAAGAACACCAACAAAAAATATTTGAGCTTTCAATAGTTTTCTAGCAGAGACAAACACATCTATATTAGTCTATTGTGTGCGTTTTGTTTGTACAGAATAAAAAAAATTTCTTTCTTTTCTTCTTTACTCATATTATCATATCTTGTATTTCCAAAAATATTTCACCTGCATGTAACGAACGGATACTCTCTATTTTTTTGAAACCGTTTAAAGTGTTGGAAATTGTACTTCGATCCTACTTTTTACCGTCGACTTGTTTGGTAAATATTGATCTAATTTATTTATTTATTTACAAATAACTAACATAACAATTCTTGCATAAGCTTATTCAAATCAACGTCTTTTTGGCTGGCGTGTGAACTATTGGTGACTCTTGTCTCTCCATTGGTATCTGTATAAGCCAATAACAAATCTAGTTCACGTTCAGCTTCGTCATAAGTTGGAATATTTCTTATTTTTAACCCCCGACGCAAAAAGAGGGGTAAGTAAAGAGGTAAGTAAAATCTAAAAAAATGAGAATTTGTGCTCTTAAATTGTAAATTAAAACTATTTACATACTCGATTTGTTTGTGGTTTTGGCCAGTTACTACGGATCCCTAAATTGATTTGCCGTCCATGTTTAGGTTACGAATTGGTTTGACTAAGTTTAAAACTTAGAAGACGTAAGAAAACACGGTTTAATTAAAGTATTTTGCTTCATTGTGTTCTATTACTACCGATTATTAGAAGACAGACATCAGGCGCTTGAATAATTTGTTAATAATACACATACTTAATCACAGTGTTCTTACCTTCGCAGTAAAAAGTCAGCTTCTGTGCCCACTAAGTTGAAAAAAGATTACTTAAATTTTACTTTCAGAAACGAATGGTGGCGTTTTGGAACCGACAAATATTAACATACACATTGTTTGCACATAAAAACGAGAAGTTAATAATGTTAATGGAATAAAAAAAATATCCTAACATGTTAATAATGTGAGCACCTGAGGCCGCTTTTCAGTCTTTGTGGATCTATACTAGAGCTATATGGCACTGTTCAACCGTGAACATACTATAGTTGCACGCGCCAACAATAGCATCACAGCGTCAGCGACACACATACGGTCCACGCGCCGGCAACACCAGCACACCGTCAGCACTAAGATGTGGCCTACTGAGATCTTCGCTTCATCGGCTCGATACACACACGACACACATGTAAATAGCCATCAATGTGTATTTACCACAAAAATTGTATATAATTAAGTTCATTATTGTAATAAAGTTAGTCATCAAGCTGGAGTCGAGTGTGATTTATCTCCTTACTTCCTCTTACTGTGGCCAAGACACCTTTAGCCATCATCGGTCCTATGAGTCTGTGGGATCGGCAGTAAGAAAACCATTTCCTGTGTACATTGCACGACGTACACAAAACCCTCTTCCTACCCAAACTCCGTCTGTCACCGTAGGTCTCCTTGTGACAGACTTCCCTCTCGTATAACCAACGTAACCTACGTTTGGTGTGGTTTGTATGGTAGGCTAGGGCTAGGATAACTGGGGTGCTAGGTAGTTACTGTAGGGCTAGGTTTGGCGTCAGTTGGGCTTTAGGTACTGATCCAGGTTCAATTATCTCAAACGTAGTCACATCGTACACACTTGGAACACCGGCCGTACTAAGCTGTAAGTCCCGGTGTGTACAGGCACTCTATTATCACTTAAACATATAGTGAGCGACATTGTAGTTCTGCTATACCGCTTAAAGAGTTAGTATTCACTTACATGCAGCCCTTTTAGCACCCTTTGAGATAATAAACGATTTTTTACTCTATTGTAACACTAAAGGAGTTAATTTTCGCTAATTTATCACGTTTTTATCTCTTGTAGCTTCAGTTATCGCTATTATAGCTCTCTTACTGCTTTATTTTACCTCTTAATCCATTCTGCAACTCTACTTTACCACCATTAAACAACCTATGGTAATAAAAAAGGTGTGCCCAATGCGGGGTATAATAGGGTTATAGCGCGATCTAACTTCAAATGCGTAACACTTATTTATCACTTAAGGATCTGGTTAGCGCTCTAATAGATTCACTGTAACTCTTGTTTTAGCGCCAAAGTGTTAGTTGGGACTGGACGCTAGGTGAAGGGACACTCAAATTAAATAGTTAATTAATTGTTGTGGAAAGTCCACAAAAATTAATTGAATATTCCCAAATGTAAGTATTCCGATGATAACAAAATAATGTGATACCCTCGAGCTGGTCTAATGATGAAAGGATAATGGAATCCTTGAATAGCTTTTTAGTAAACCCAGCAAGGGTGTGCTCATTAGATGTGTCTCAACGACGGTACTCCCTTTCTTCTCCTAAAATCGTTTGTCCGAAAATCATTTTCCATAACACGTTAGCTATATACATCAGTAACCATAATATTCAAAAAATCTAAATTTTGTTTTACATAATTATCTTTGCTTCTAAAACTATTCTGTCATAATATCAAATACTAAAATCATTAAGTCTCCTTATTTTGCATGTTATAAAGTCATATATCCTAAGTATTTTATTATATAAAGTGTATATTGCCGAATGTTCATTAAATAATAAAATTGTTAGTAGTAAAAAATTGCTACAAGTTAGGTTTCAGTGACAGAACCGAATCGCTGTAAAGCCGACTCCACGTAGTCTTGTCTGCCCTACCCCTAGAGTGTAATTTAGAATCGCGTAGGCGCGGAGGGGCTGCGGTGGTGATCGTTAAACCGTCTGCGACGATAAGCTCGCGTGGGACCACCGGAGCCCCGCAGCGCCGGAGCCGTGACAGAAACCATGCCTGCTGCATGCTTGCTTGCATGCTCGATTGCATGCTGCTTGCTCGCTTGCATGCATGCTCACTAGCATGCTGCATGCTTGCGTGCATGCTACATGATGCATTCTTGCTTGCATGTTCGATTGCATGTTGTTTGCATGCATGTATGCTGCATGCGTAGTGTATGCTTGTTTTCATGCTTCTTAGAGGAAAATAAAACCATATGTTCGCAATCACCTGTTTTATTGGGTGATATAATAATACATGCAGCGCCATGTCAGGCCTTTATAAATGCCATAATGCTTTGCATCTTTACTATTTATGTATTGTATCAGTTGGATTTGATAAAATAATAAAGTTCTTAATGAACTTTGTAATACTTTGTTTTAAAAATATTATGAGGATAAATAAACATACAATCATTTGAATTTAGAACTTATAACTTTTATTGAAAACAGTTTTAAGTCTTTTGTATATTATTGATTGTAATATTTATGACAAACGGATTTAGGGCATATTGTATTTAGGGATTTCAATTTTATGGCATATGATATTATGTGTTATTTAGTTCGGGCAAGTTATCATTCGGACAAATGATGATCAGGACATAAAAAATTATGTCTCTTTAGATTATGGATAAAAAAGTTAGGTCACACAATAGAGAACCCTCAACGAGTCCTGTTAATTTTACTTAATGATGATGACCTAGGTTGGCCCAGAAGGTGCATAACGAAATTCTTATATTTCAGCCGAGCTTTTTTCGTTTACATAAGTTATCAAATCATCTTCGATTGAGTCGAAACACATAAGACACATTTAATGAGCCCACATTCGCTGAGTTTACTATAAGCTATTGTTACGTAGATCGAAAAGTCTAGAAACGTCATGCTAACTCCATCTAAGGATTGGCAGTTTTCGAAACTACTAGAAACAACACGCTAACGCCATCTGTTATCAAGTAGAAAGTACTACACGAACAATTGTACGTAGACGCTACCACCATCTATTGTCGAATAGCGGGAATAAACAGTAAACAGTTGTCTGTGGAAGTACCTGGAAGCTACATGTGAACTGTGGCAATGTGTCGAATGTTCGCGAATGTTTTGCTCGAGATATAAATAACGGATTGTCGGGCTGACGGGCAGTTCAATTATGGAAGCGATCGAATACGAGTCAAGCGATACAGTACAAGCGAAACAAGTTATTCTGTTTGACGTTTTGATTATTGCGATATTTGTGTTTATCATAATTATAAAACAGTTTTTTGTGTGTTTCGGTAATATTGGTTTCAATTAATTTATCCCGAACCCCAGCTCGTAACAATTGGTGTCAGAAGTAGGATAAATTATGCCAGTTTTACCGAAGGAGGATACGGAAGGTATCCGTACCAGAAGTCAACGCCAGCAGGAGGTGGATCAGAGGCGGTTTGAAGGATCATCTAGACAGACACCTGGGCATAATCAGCCGACGATGGAGCCAGTTTCCCAAGCGTCTGGTGTTCTTACAGCGACATCAGCCATAGTTATTTCTACTCTAATGGCGATGCTGCAGGAGCACGCCCGCCGACAGAAAGAATAGGCCCGCCGCCTACAGGAACAGCTGCAGCACGACAAAGAGGAACAGACCCGCCGACACGAAGAACAGGCTCGCCGCCTACAGGAACAGCTGCAGCAGGACAAAGAGGAACAAGCTCGTCGGCAAGAGGAGCAGTTTCTCCTCATGAAAGATCTTCATGCGACTTTTTGCAAAGAGATCAAAGCCATGAAGGAGAAGGTTCAGCTACACGGAAATCGTATCTCCGAGGTTGAAATCCAGGTTGCTGATATAAAAAAAGTGTTTGAAAATCTGAAGACTGGAGACGGGACTGTGGCTTCACCTTCCGTGCGTGGATTTAAAGTGCCAACCTTCGATGGAACATCTTCCTGGTCGGCATACAAAATCCAGTTTGAAGCAGTTATGGATGCAAATGGTTGGACAAAAGTGCAGGCCATGACCGCGCTTACTTCGGCCCTTCGCGACCAGGCTTTAACCGTCTTAGAGGCTCTTGGCAAAAATGTTACCTACGAGCAGCTGGTTGAGGTGTTAGAATCCAGGTACGGTGACGCACACCTAGAACACGTGTTTCGTGCCCAGATGAGGGATCGTGTGCAGCACAGTGGTGAAAATCTGCAGCAGTGGGCCCTAGAAATTGAAAAGTTGGTCCGAAAAGCTTATCGGTCTGCGCCTGCACTCATCGAAGGGATTCTGACTTAAGCATTTATAGATGGCATACGGGACCTGGAATAAAGGGCTGTTGTGACTTGGGCACCATGAGAAGCGAAATGTTTTTTCTTTAACTTTAACAATATTATATGGCAAATCTTGCAAAAAAGGGGAAGTTTTTAAGTTTAGGGAACCCTAAAAATCAATATATGATATAAAAATTACAACAATAGTCATTCCTTTCTAAAAGGTTTTTTATCCGTTTTCATTATATTTTACGTTAGAACTAGTAGATTAATGAAAACATTGTTGTATTCGGTACACTGCTCACTTAAGCTGAACATCCTTTTGAAACTGTACAAGAAGCTTCTACAACTCTAAAGTTTCAAAAGATATTAAAGAAAATAACGCTACGGTTGCTACGCTGTAGCGCTACGGCGTAGCACTCCTAATCACAGTCAAACGTCAACAATGCGTCCTTCAATATACTCGTATGTTGCTTCCACACATATTTCTAACTTTTACGTAGTTGAAAGTACTGGTAGCATTAAAATTTTTAAGCGTGAAACTTAATGATAGTACAAGCCAAAAATACTAAACAAATAATTTTACCAAAATAAAGGAGAAAAAAATGTCCTCCCCGGCAGGGAATCGAACCCTGGTCGCCCGCGTGACAGGCGGGCATACTAACCACTATACTACCGGGGACTGTAACTGAAAACCTGAATAAAGGTTCACTTGCTTGGTATTCAGATACAAAATAATGAGTTTCAGCGAATCTACGGCATTTTATTGCACAAGTTTACGCTTAAAAGAAGTGAAAAGGAAAAGGTACACTAACAAGTTTGATTATGTAATTATTCGTAGTGTTTTAATAGAAATCATGTTTTATTCAGTTTTTTACCTGTTCCATCTCTCGGTTGCGAAGCGAACTGCATAGACACGTTCAAGTTGCGACACTGTACGCTGGATAGTGCAATTGCATCTCTCATCTGACCAGTGAGATGGCAGCACTTGATTAAGATGCACGTAACAATATTATGGTCACAAAACTTAGACGAAGATATGTAACGAACTTTCATTTCTAATAACTTTTCTTTACTTGAAAATGGGGATTTTGGCCACTTTGTACGTGTGCATTTTCTATATCTATCTGATTTTATTTTTCATAATGAGCGTTTAGTTTGCAGAATAAACAATTTTTCTTTTTCTTCTTTCTTTCATTGCTTATTGTAAATTATCACGAGACAAGCAGTGCATGCGATGAGATATCCCATCAGCAAAAAAGGATGAACTTCCGAATAAATTTTCATCCCGTATTTAGGAGAAACATCTTCAAAAGTTCTTTAGGGCCCAAGTTATTTATGGAACATTTATGCAAAATCTAATGTCCCATCGGCGTGTGCTGTTTGGCGGTGAATTTAAGACTTTTCTTAAATAGAAGATTATATACATTTTACAGAAATTCGTTTTTCAAAATCAGTATTCTCCTGTTCCACTGGCAAAACAGCCTATACGTGATTAGGTCGAATTAAAAGTAAGGATAAGGTAACACGATAAGGTATATAAAAACTATACTATACTAAACCAATTATAAAGCTTGTCTGTTTGTTTGGTTGAACGCGCTGATCTCAAAAACAATTGGTTCAAATTGAAAAAATATTTTAGTGTTGGATTGCGCATTTATTGAGGAAGGCTATAGGCTATGTCGGCGACGAAATCTAAGCATCTAGGCGCAAGTAGTATCGGAGTGCACCCTGACAATGATTTTGTAAGTTAGAAAGCATTTTTAAATTAGTAAAGGTCTCAAAAGTTCGTAAAAATGTCAAATTTAGACCCCCTCTGGGTAAGTGGGTGCAAGTAGCGCAGAGAGCGCCTTGATAATAAAATGTAAATATAAGGAATAATTTTGTAGCTAGTAAGGAATTTAATAATTTTGAAAAGTCTTGTTTATAAGTTTATGTATTAGATTCTAATTAGTTTTAGTTTATAGATTTCATGCTTAGTTTTCTTATTAGAATCTAATTAACTTCAATTTGAGTGAATCTTGTAAGGAAATGTACAAAATTTCGAAAGGAATGTTCTATAATTACGTAACTTGAAAATGAGGTTTTTTGTTTAAGGTCCGATTGTTGCTATTTTTGTTGTTAACGATAGAATTAAATGTAAAACCACTTTTAACGTTTAAATTATCAAAATCGGACCACAGGATTCAGAGATATCATAGATTAAAGATAGTGGCAATTGTCCTAAGTCAAACTTTGTAAGTTTTTGTTCTAGAAAGTTTTTATTGTGACTATGTACATGCAATATTGTGTTTTTATATAAGAAGGGACCACATAACAAATGTAAAAATATATAAAATGTAAGGGTTATGTGATAATTAATTAAAAATAAAGGGGTTCAAAGACTTCGGCTTGATGAAAACTAACAGTGAAATGGGCTTGAAAATCACTGTCGTCTATAAGGTAATGGGAAGCGGCCCCGTCGACTATAAAATACGCACGATCGGCCGGGCCCATTTAGTCGCAGCTCAGCCGTTGAAGAGGCACAACGAAGAACAAGCCGGAGTCCATGGACCAAAAATACTAGAAGAAAAGTGTTTTATTTCGTCCGTTTCTCTCAGAATTCAGCCTCACGTTCAGTCTCCCGAGGTCTTGGTCGACCGTATTGTTATTACGCATTCAGGGGTGCGTGGTGACGTGTTTTACCAGCGCAATAGGTAAGTAGGGAAGCACGTCAAAAACGTGGGAGAAGTCCCAGGGCGAGTAAGGGTGCTGACTACATCCCATTCGTCCACTACAGGCTATATTAAATCACAATACCAAAACAGAAACGTTGGAAAACGGGGAATATTATCAATTTTGTGAGTTTCCGTTGCGTGCGTTTTGTATACGGTTTAAGTTACGCAACATATTTATGTGAGTGAAGTAAAAGTTTAAAGTTGTCCTCCTGTTTTTAACGGAATAAATTACAAAATGTCCTCGGAAAAAATTAAGTTGAAGAAAATATTTTAGTACTTATATTTCAAGTTTTTTTTTTTTTGAGATGGTAAGCAATACATATAATTAGCTCCAATAGCTAAAGTAAACAGGAAAAATTTATCTCTGAATTATGCACGTAGGTACTTACCTTAACCGTAAACTGACCAAATAAATGATATTGCTTAACAATGAGGTTTGAGATCATTTATTCTCATAAGAATTACATTCATGAGAATAACTAAAACTAGACATATAAATAAAATAAACTAGATGTTGGACGTATTACAAATAACTGGGCGTCGAATAAAATGTTTTGAGGGTAGTTAAAAAAAATGAACAAGTGTTAGTTCGATACACGTTACGATACACGATAAAACAAGTTTCCGTGAAACACAGATCAGCGGTAGCTGGATGTGGCTCGTCACTATAGTGTAGGGAAAATGTTTTTTTTACTATAAAGTGTTTTAGTAGTTTTTTAAAAGTGGTTATGGATTTAGATTCTTTGACGTCTCTTGGTAATGTATTAAATATTTTGGATCCTTCATACACAATAGTTTTTCTTCCGTAGATTGTGCAGGTTGGGTGTAGTTTTAAAAAGTCGTGTTCGCGTCTCAGCTTCATTTTGTGTTTTGGTTATGTTTGTGTGTATTTTTTTATGAAGTATTTTTAGAATTAGTATGCACGTATTATATATGTATGTTTGTGTTATATTCATCACTTTAATTTCTTTGTATAGAGTTTCTGTTGGAGTAAGGTAGTCATAATTAAATAATGTTTTTAAAAGTTTGTTTGGAGCAGTTTGTAGTAGGTTAGTGTGTGTTTTAGCAGCGGTACCCCTTACTTCCACTAGGTCGTCAATATGTGGCTTAGCAAGGGAAAAGTAGATTGTATAAGGAACTTGACGTGGTAAGCAACGAACGATACCTCGTAAGGAACCCGTGAGTGATTGTAATTTTGATTTAATTTTTTTAATATGTGGAAGCCACGTCAGTTTACTGTCTAAAATTAACCCTAAATATTTTTCTTGATCTACTTTTTTATGTCTTGGTTATTTATTTTAAGTGGTGTATACGTGGAAGCCACGTCACTATATAATAGCCAGAAGTATAATTGCCATTTTATTTTGTTTTTTGCTGTGAATTTCATATAATTTGTTCTTGATGGCAACACTGAAAGAACACTTTTTTATCGTTCAAAAGTGCATGCTCATGTAAGAAATGTGGGGTGGAGGAAAACTAGTTTGTTTTCACCTCATTCCATGAAGGTTCGTGCAGCAGTGGCCACCCTCACCCGCAATGTACTGAAACTTCCTACCCCCAACTGCACATATTCGTATGTGTTTACAGTGTAAGAATGATGGCAGTGTGCTTGTGTTCGTTGCATAGACCTCTTAGTGCTTATTGTTCCCTAGTATGTCTAATGCCTTCATTGCACTCCAACTGCGATGCAATTTCACGTCACCGCACGTCGCTGACTGGTGCTTTTTTTTCTGGATGGGAAATCATCAAATGAGTTCTCCCGCTCTGGGCGGAGCGGTAGGGCGTGTCAAACTTTTACTGACTAAAACCCACCCGTGTTCCATCAGTTGCCCATGTGCCAGGGTCACGGTATCTCTTTTGAACAATCTCGCGATCCTGGTCGGGACGACCCTGGCAGGCACGGGCTGCATAGTTGCATTTAAAATTGTTTATATAATTACTGAACATTGTCATGGCAGTACCTGTATTTCATAGTCACATTATTTTAAAATAACCCGTCGCTGAGGATTTAAGAGATAGCAAAGTTAATAAGTAAGTAAAAATGTAGAAATAACTCGAACCTACATGCACACACTACTATTGAAAACTGAAAAAGAAAAGCTGATTTTTTAAAATAAGTAGAACAAGATTTAATTTATTTTAATAAATCAGCTCCAATTGGTTGGGAAATGGTAATATAGTGTAGGGCCAGGGTAGCCCTTACAATTATTATTTTTTTACCTTTTTTGCAATTTTGAATTGTATTCAGTGTTGTACTACCGTCCACACTGACTGAAAGTCAGAATTGCAAAACCTGGCTTGAATGGCTTTTCCCCTTCAAGGGATAAGTTTCACTGTTTGCTACCTAAAGGAAGCTCTAAAATAATAATAACAACAATAATATTTATGTTCATAAAATAGAAACGTAATAAAGGTTTTTTTTTAAAGAAGCCATGTAAAATCTTATTCCATTAATCTATAAACAAGTTATACATTGGTCCGAATACTTATTTATCTAATAAATGATCGAGAACATAAATCGAAAGGGTTTCTAGTCAAGGAGAAAAAGAGGTTGTAGGCGAAGCCCAATAAAACAAGCTATCTTTAACATTAATGTTCCTTGGTTATTGTGGGCGAAGCCCAATGAAACAAGCTATCCTTTGATGTTAATATTTCTTTATTATTGTAGTAGGTATCCCAGAAACAGCCTATGTAAAATACCTAAACAAAATATTAAGTCCATTTTTCTCTTTCCTAATTGGCGGATCGGCCTGGAACTAAAGAAATACGTGTGCTACTTGCACTATGCAACGAAAGTTATATAAGGGCCGAGTCCCTATTTTTGGTTAGTCTTCTTACAATTTTGCATGAATCATCAAGTTACCAAGTAGTGTTTGTGAAGTAAGTGGCTCCGCTGTCCACTGCTAGTTGCGATGTACCTTATAACTAGTTAGCCTGTCTTCCAGTAATGTGTAGCTAGGATTTAATTGTGTGTACTGCTTATTCTGACTGTATTTTATATTGTGTGCTGTGTATCTACTGACTATTCTTATAAATATTTTATGTGTGATTTCTGTGTACGAATATAAGCAATTATTACAACATTCTGACTGGTTTAATTTACTCTTTCGTCAAGGGAACACCATCACCCCCGCCTACAAAACCTGACTCCCGTTTTATTAACAGACATTGAGTATCAGTTTACTTCACAATCGTAGTGAATTCTCTAACACTAACGATGGTGATGATGATAATGATGATGTTTGGATACATAAGTACTAATCATTACACACCATATTTACATCACAAAACACATACATACACAGTTACTCCTAAAAAAGACTAACACTTATTATAAATGAACATAAATTAGCACCTTATAGTCTAAAGCAATCTCTATCTCTATCTCTCGGTTTCAAGTAGTACTCGGCTGGTTTTCCTTTTTATAAGACCGTAAAGCGAGCTTGGCCGCACGGCCGAGCCCGCAGTACGGTCTGGCAGCCGAACTGAAGCCGCGTTTCAAAGTCGCGTTGGTGCATACATCCACACAACTATACAACGGAACACAGGAGTAGTGGGGAGTAGTGAGGCTGTTTTTGCCATGATTGTTATCGGACTAATTTTATAATTTTAAGGATCGTCACTAAGTTCGCGGTGAAAGTGTCTGTCGGGTTTTTATTAAGGTTTAAAGTGCAGCACTTAATGTCAACTTACTACAAACACGGTTTTGCTTCGATTAGTATTATTGCGTACAATATGTAAATTTGAGTAGATCTTGAGAAACAAAGTTTTTGTTTTCGTTAATTTCCCTGTATGAATTCTGGGAGTAAGGTATACATACATAAGAAGTAGTTAATTTTACAAGCTTAGTTTTGGCGGTTTTGGCAAGATCTGGCCCGTAATTCACTATTACTACTTAATGATTCCTTAATTCAAATGCTCGAGAATCCCTTATTAACCACAATGTCTGCTAATATCGTATTCAAAATTCCTCGCTTGACAACCGTACGGAGTCGATGTAGTATTAATATATACGGAGATTGTGTTCGGGTAAAATTCTAAAAAAACAAATATTAAAGAAGATCAAAAACAATTGTTTTTCATATATACATACAGGAGGGACATTGTAGCTGTATGCTCTTATTAACTTTTGTCGAGAATGCTTAGTTCATATTTATATATGTATATATTTATTTATTAACTCAGACAACATGATCCATATTTGTTACTAAACAAGTGCTTAAAACTTGACTCCCGGCCACCGTAGGCGCGAGCTTGCGGTTGGCGAGCAATGGGTAGCTCGCCGCCCGGTAAGGACCAAGCTCGGGTCGACGGCGCGTAGTGTTCCACGCGCGCCTCAAAGAGATGTCAGCAAAACTGAAGGGGTCTGCTAGGACCGATGCCTGCCGGGGTCGCGTGATTGTTCGAAAGAGATACCGTGACCCTGGCACATGGGCAATTGAAGGAACACGGGTGGGTTTTAGTCAGTAAAAGTCTGACATGCCCTCCCGCTCCGCCCAGAGCGGGAGAAGTCATTTGATGATATCCCTGCCAAAAAAAAAAAAAAGTGCTTAAAACTTTGTTAGTTGACACATAAACGCATACAATTTAAAAAGAACGGACAGTTAGCCTGTCCGCAATCACACTCAGGATGCTGTTGTTACTCTTACGCTCTTTTGCAGCAAAGACGCCGCTTTTTTGCGTAGAATTGCCGCGAAACCGTCTGTGCGTGTCTCCATGAACATGGCGGACGCGCTACAAAATGGAGGGAGTCTCAGCAGAATCTTGAATGCGTTATTTGACCCGCAAAGCGTTAAGAGTCCTTTGCATAAATGCTGTCCACAGACTGCAGGAGTATATATAGAATGTCTGACAATAGGATATGAATAATAAAATTTTCACCTCATATAGGAACAGTCTAATAATAGGTACTATCTAATGGTTTTATTAACTTTGCTAAACATTTTCTATGTTTTATAGAAAATATGCAGCAACAAACAGCAATAGCTACTTCATTCTACAGCCTACTACGTCTAACAGCTCGAGGATGGACGAAAACATAAAATTTTCATACTTAAATAAATGAAAATATAAATACTTAAATCAATGTATGTTAAAAAGCTCCAACTAGTAAAAATAAGTAGAAACATACCGGATGTGGCAAATCATAAACTTACGATTAGCGTTTATCATGAATGGTCGTATCAGTTATTGTTGGTAATAAATAATATAAGTTTATTAGCAACTATTCTTTCAATATATCAAATCTATAAGAACCCTAAAAAATTAAGTACATGTAAAATACTCGGACAGCTAGACGGAAGTGGGATCAAAAGCATTAATCTCAATTTAAACGCTGCTGTCAAATTTCATTTTCTGAATTTTTAACTGACTTCAAAAAAGGAGGAGGTTATCAATTCGACTGTATGTTTTTATTTATGTTTCTTACCTCATAACTTTTGACTAGGTGAACTGATTTTGATGATTATTTTTTTATTTGAAAGCTGGTGTTTCTCGAATGGTCCCATTTTAATTTGGTGCCATTTGGACAATTGGGTCCATGTGAAAACCATATAAGTCCTAAATTTGCATTACGCGTTTGCGCGACAAATGAACGAATAACGCGATTAGATTAATGCGGAGTATCTACCACAACTAAAAAGTTAAAAAAATAAAAACTTTTTACAAAAAAAAAAAACCACCCACTTTTTTTGGTTTCATAAAAATTATCCGTAATGTTTTTAATGTCACAAATAATATAAAAAAAAACGCTACTTTAGACATTATTGATGTGAGAAATAGACTATGTGCAATTGCAAATACTCCATTTCATACCGAACCATTTCGAACATCAATTTGCTAAGTCTGTAGCGTCATACACATCGGTCTAAGGGGGTACTCCCATGGGCGTGCGGTACATTCAGTTACAAGCAGCCTATTATTTATATTGCCCGAATAGTCGAGCGACTGTCTGTCACCAACAAAATGGGGTGCAATCGACGTTCAATGTTATACATAATTATCCATAATATGACTGTTTTGCATTAAGACAAAACAGGTATTATATGTTGAAGAAAACACAGCAATGATATGAAGAAGCAGTCCTATGATTCTGTAGAAAATCGAGAATACCAACCTTTTTTAGTAACTTTACCATGAATATCTTTCCTTTTTCTGCCACCAGAGGGCGGTGTATAATTTTACCGCCAAATTAGCCGGTTGGCGCCATTGCAGTCTTCATCATCAGCAAGCTCCTTGTTTCATTGCTGTGTTTTCTTCAACATATAATACCTGTTTTGTCTTAATGCAAAACAGTCATATTATATGTCTTCGAAAACACAGCAATGATATGAAGACCTGTTTGATATCTGCTGGTGCTTAGAAATAATAAAACACAAGAATGCAATGTGAAAGTAAATGGTTAAATCAAACCAAGATGACTTTTACTAAATAACCTCTAGGTTTTCTATCATAAAAATGAATAAGAATCTAACAATAATTTGAGTCAGAAATATTTATTTTTACTTCCACAAAATTAACATAAAAACAAAAAACTTAAAGTTCTTACAAAACGAAAATATGCAAATAGCAGTGGAACTCTGCTATTACAACCATAAATTAAAAATAATAAACATAAAATAAACTCCCAACTTAAACATAAATCTTGAGATCAAAATCACATTATCACAATAACGGCATACAATCAAACTGCCTTGAAATTGTTATATAGTAGATCCGCTGGAACCTCTTCACTGACAGATTTATTAATATCCTTATAATAATATTTAGAAAAGGTCTCTACACACTTCCAATTTCCTCTTTCCAATATCTCCTGAATAGGCCTATTGTCCAGCCAACCCCTGGAGGCTACAGCTGATCTAATACTGCCTGGGGAGTAGCCATCTATCTTAGCTAGCTTGAAAGCTGATCTCGCCCAACCCGAAATCATGGTTTTCGAAGCAGGCCTTATGCAACCAGTGATTGATATAAAAAGAGATTTAACATTTGTATTCTGGCAGCGTCTGGTTTCTGATAGCCTAATCAACTTCCTTAAATTAGTGACTGGGCAAATTTTAGGGTCTTGGTGCTTCATAAGAAGCCAGCCTGATTGCCTATGAGAACCTGTGTCAGTTTTTGAGCCAAATCTTGGCCAAAATGTTACAGTATCCTCAGTCTCAATAAATCCTTGCTCACTGAGTTCTAAGAGGGTAAGGTCATGCAATCTACGGCCAGATGCAAGTAGAAGAATCAATGCAGTCCGTCTGCTTTGGTAAAATAAAGTGTCTGGAAATTCAGACAACTTTAGCCAGTCAAATAAGATTTTTACATCCCATACTGGGGGCTTAGCTGGGCGTGGTTTGTCCAAACTTACAGCTTTTAACACTTGTTGGATGAAGAAGTTTTTCGCTAAGTCTTCACCTTTTAATGCACAGTAAGTCGAGATCGCCGATTTGTGCAACAGAATTGTGCTGTACGCAAATTTATTTTTGAGATATAAGCTAGCCAAAAATCTAGCTACGTCCTTACCTTCTGGGCGCTTGCTATCTATGCTATGAGATTCGCACCAGTGCAACCACCTTTTTAAGGGTGCATTATAGGTGCTAATAGTGGAAGGACGCCAACTACTTTTCAGCAATTGTTGTTCGTCTCTACTCCAGTCTTTCACTTGATCCCCCCACCCCCAATTTTCCAGGCATGAAGTACCAGCCTGTCCACTTGAGGTGGGGCCAACCCCGTTGTCACATCTAGTAGGACCGTTTTCAGATTCTCTATCGGCAGCGGAGGAGCTAGCGCGCGCTCTTTGAGATCGGGGAACCAGAAACACTGGGTCCATTGTGGTGCTATCACCAGGTATATCCCTACCGCTTTGTTCAAGTGTGCCAGGACTCTGGGCATCATGCTTGGAGGTGGAAACACCCAAGCTATCCGAAACTCCCACTGTCGGCTGAAGGCGTCGCAGAATTCTGCGGAACCATCCCTTGAGTCTAGACTTGCATATCTTGATACTACCGCGGTGTCTCTTGTTGCAAAGAGATCTATTTCGGGAATACCCCACTGCCTGAATACAGCCTCCGCGGCTGTTGGTAGCAGATGCCACTCGGGGACTGACCTTCCTCTTGACAGGCAATCCGCGATGCCGTTTAGGTTCCCTGGCAGATGGTAAGCTGTCATCATAATGTTCAGTCGACATGACAGCTCCAGCATCCGGGATGTCAGACCCAATAGATTTAAGGAGCGAGTTCCGCCCTGATTTCTGATGTATGCTACTAGAGTCCTGTTGTCCGATTGGACTAAAATATGGGCATTTCTTAACAGTGCGCCCTGGGACTTTATTACGGCAAAAACGGCATACATCTCCTTCATGTTCGAATGCCAGGCTTTTTGGTTTGTGGTCCATTTGCCCGAAAGGTACTGACTGTTTAGATTCGCTCCCCAGCCCGCATCCGCTGCGTCTGTGGTTAAGAAATGGGTTACTTCTTTCTTGTGTAGGGGGGTAGGACTGCCCTCTACTGCATCCAACCACCACCGCAAATCCTCCCGCATTCTGGGACACAGTGCCTTTTTCTGGACTTTCTGGGAAAATCTTCTTAGAAAAAGCTGTGCTCTGCGACAGTGAAGACGGCCTTGAGGGACCGCATAATTGGCGAAATTTAGTTTGCCCAACAAACTCTGGAGCTCTCTTAAAGAGCAGCTGTCCCGATCTAAAATTTTTTTCAGAGTCATTTTTATGCCCTGTATCTTTCGGGTGGGCAAAGCTATTCTCTGGTTCTGTGTATCCCAGACCAGGCCCAAATATTCTAATTTGTGTGTGGGCTCTGTTACCGATTTCAGGTAGTTTATGTGCCAACCCAGCGATTCCAAGATGGTCAGCGTTTCCGAAACCTGTGCCATTAACTTGGATTTGTCCTGACAAGCCAGGAGGTAATCGTCCAGGTAAACTAAAAGGCGTATGCCTCGACCCCGGAGGATTTCGGACACCCAGTTTGAAACTGCTGCAAACGCTCGGGGTGCTGAAGACAGGCCAAATGGTAGCGCTGTCAACTGGAGAATCTCTCCGTTGTAAGCAACCCTTAAAAACTTTCTGTGGGTCTCCGCAACCCCCAGATGGAAATAAGCTTGGTGAAGATCTATTTTCACCAACCAGTCTTCCGGTTGGAGAAAATTGACTATGTCTGGTTGTGAAATTAGGTAAAAATGTTTTGTTGCAATATAGGTATTTAAGGCCTTGAGGTTGAAAATTGGCCGTAACCCACCATCCGTTTTCTTTATTAAAAACATTTTTGATAGGAAACCTGGGTCCAGCAAAGGTGGTTTCTCCAAAATTCCCTGATTTTTTAAATCCTGTATTATTTGGGTCATTTCCGGTGTAACTTGGGTGGTTAGGCACTTTAAATAATTTTTGGTTGAATATTTCAAGGGGGTTTCTTTTTGAAAGGCAAGCGGTATTTTGCTATTGTTTTTAATATAAAGTGGTCGGCTCCTAGCTGAGCCCAAATTTCTGTGTAAAATTTTAGACAACCCCCTCTGAAAATCCGTTGTGAGTCAATCTTCTTTGGACTTAGCGGACTTTTCTGTATTGCCACGACGTTTAAGAAAGGGCTGACTTTTGTTAATGGTATGTTTAAATTTCTTATCTGATTTTCTAAATTTGTTTTTAATGTAACCTTTTTTATTTTGGAAAAGTTGGACATATTCCCCCTGTTCTGGAACTTTCTTATCTTTTAAATAGGCTGGAGTATTAAGCCACACCTGAGACCCTCCGAGGGACTGAATAATAGGTTGTAAGGCTTCTCTACTGAATAAGAATTCCGAACTGGGTGGAACATTTCTTAATGTGTTTCTTAGATTTGAATTAGGAATTTCCTTTAAAATGCGGTCACGCCTAACCTCAATGCACTCAGATCGCTTTCCACATATAAGCTGCATTGTGGTTTCTGAATTTTTATGAGATAAAGAATTCGGTCCAAACAGATCAGAAATTTTTTCAAATAAAGTTGTTGGATTTAAGCTTTGCGGTTCAGCACTAGCCCAATCAACAATAGACTGTAAACCTGATTTTAATAACTGTCTTTGCTCCAAAACTTTATTGGATAAGCCAGCTAACAGCAACTCCGTTGATGCCAAATAGTCTTTGTTTTTATTAAAGTGACATAGCTCATCATTTATATGAAGGCTTGTAAATCCCGGAGTTGCCAAACAACTCTGTAAAGCTTGCTTGTATCTAATACCCTTCCACGCCTGGGAGTCAAATTGCTGTAACTTATTTAATTCTGCAAATCTATCTTTATCACTCGCTGGAATAATCTTTTTATCATCAATATTGGTAATTAAAGAACCCCAATTGAGAGACAGAGATTCAGGCTGAGCAGGCAAAGTGATGAACTGCTCTGACCCACTCCCTCCAGTCCTATTAAAATTCTGGGTGCTCGTAATTGTACTACTGCGCAAAACTTTATCGCTATTAAAACAATAGACAGGATACTGATTCAAATAATTCGAAACGTATGACATTTGAGACATTAAGGTATCAATACGAGGATCGGTACGAACAGATTTCGACTTGTACTTACGGTTCCTCGCCGAGGTACGAGAACGTTTATTGGGCAAGGGTGACCTTATGCCCTCCTCAAACTCCGAGGATGAGGAGGAGCTGCTTTCCGATGCCCTAGAGCTCGATGACGATGATTGTCCTCCCTCCGAAGCAACAACAGCGTCCTGCTCACGATTCTCGTCGCCATTACTTACCGGCTCCATTTTTTACAATGAATTACACTGCTGTGTTTCCTATAACCACTATTATCACACTTATTACTACTTATATCAAGATTATAGCCGTTTTCACTTTGAAAGACTTTCTAAACAAAGTTTCGATGCATTGAGAAAGAATCACAACAATGCAATGGCGCCAACCGGCTAATTTGGCGGTAAAATTATACACCGCCCTCTGGTGGCAGAAAAAGGAAAGATATTCATGGTAAAGTTACTAAAAAAGGTTGGTATTCTCGATTTTCTACAGAATCATAGGACTGCTTCTTCATATCATTGCTGTGTTTTCGAAGACATATAATAACTGTAGTTAGCAGCGAAATGTTTTGGGTGGCATTATCGATTAAATTGATGCAACCGTTGTCTCACTAGCATATGCATAAACAGCTAGGATGGAAAGAGAGCTAAAATGAAGCGCGTATACATTTATACACAGCCGATTGATTTTAGCTCTCTTTCGGCGCGCGCAGCCCTTCTGTCAGTTCGTAATTGGCAGACGACCAGGCTATCATTCAGTATAAATCATAAGCAAGAAATGTTTAAATGCTTAATTTTGAATACCTTGTTGTGAGGATAAGTGACGATTAAGTACATGATATATTTCAAATTTTTCTTATAAGTTTCTAAAGTGTTGGATGTTCCAAAGTTTATTAGTGTATGGCGTTCTGCATACGTCATTGTGTAAGGTCCATAACATCGATCTATGCGTACATGTGTGAATGAAAGCAAAGCTTGAGGTATGTAAAGTTTATTAAAAACACTTCAATCTATCCAGTCATCACGTACCATAAACATCTTTAGCCTGTTGGTATTGTCAAATAGGTTAATTGCTCAATGAGTAGTTTATTTTAAATTCGATTGATTCATTATCTACGGTAACACGTTTTTTACTTCAGCCAACAAAGGAGAATGGCAGAAGTTCATAGAACGCTGGCATTAAACTTTTTTAGTTTCTACAGAAATAAAAGTGGCATGGTTTGATAGGTATTATTATGAACTTTTATTTAAAACAAAAATCTAAAATAATAACAATGGGGTTAAAGAGAAATCTTATTTTTTGTAAAAGTGAGGTTAAGTGCATTAATGTTTGTACTTTAATAGGTTCCTTTACCTTTTTTACTATTTTAACGCATAAATGTTTATTGTATGCATAATATATTGCTAATTATGATTTGTAATGACTTGAAAAATTATAACTACTTGTTGAAGTTTGTTTGGTTCAGTGATTTACCCGCTGATCATGTACCTAATGACAGTTTAAGTGTACTCTGTCCGTTTTAATTAAACCCAGTAGTCAAAGAAAACTGAGCATCCTAATTGCGAAACGCACTATCTACCAGAATCTGAATCGGATTGAAGATTATTTCTTAACCATTGCATTATTTGTTCGAATAAATTGTTGGCTCAGCAACGTAAATAACTCAATGAATGTTGTTTAACTATCAATATGAAACCAATTCCTACTGATAGCAAGTTACACAATTACCCCTCTGGACACTTTAGACTCACTTATCGGAATCTAAGCATATAATAATATTAAGAACGTTCATTCCACGGGTTAGTGTTGCCAACAAAAATAAAATCGGAACAATTGCAAAGCAGCAAAGCCGATGTCGACTATTCTGCGAGTCAGACAGGAGGATTGGCGGGAAAGATACAAAAAGTTTTCAATAATTTTATATTTATTAATATAATTCAAGATATGGATGAAAAACCAAATAATGTTGAAGAAATTGATGTTAACAGTTCAGATTTCTACGAAAATGTTAACATTGAAACAGCTGCTTTATTCCACGACGAGATCTTCTATGATTTGCTACTAATTGAGAACGAATCACACGAAAACTTTGAAGATGAAGAATGTGAAGATGAAACGGAAGAGAATACAACAAAAACATAAATACATATTTTAAAGTAATTACTGAAGACATTGAAGCTAAGATTCATCAGTGAAAGCAAATGTACCTATTGTTCTGAAGAAAATGCGGATATAAAACACGTTAGACTGTGAATCGTTCGCCATGCAAAGACTGTTACTTGTCAGTGAAATTAGTGATATAGCAGAACAAAACTCTTTTATGTGTTCCCCGCCACGTTCAGGAATTACTTTCCAACACAGTTTATTTCAATTCATTATTTAGATATTTACTGAATACTGTAGAAAAAAATTAATTGTTTCGGGGTTCATTAGATTGTTTTTTTTTATGTTTAACTAATATTTTGTTGTTATTAATTAGATGATTTCATCGCCTCTCAGATGTACTTAGCTCGTATGAGCGGTAAACACTTTTGATGAACTTGTTATTGTTTTATGTATTTTTATTGAGATATTTAACTAATATTTTGTTGTTATTAATGAGAGAATTTCATCGCCTCTCAGATGTACTTAGCTGAGAATAAGAGTAGTATGTTTAATGATTACGACTGAAGGACATGTATCCATGGTCAGGAATAAATTTAAAAAAAAAATCGACTATTCTGCCAATGTTTAAAGTGAATTGAAATAGCAAGTGTGCGTGCTTAAAAAAAAAAAAATAAAATATAACGATTATAATCTTCGATGATACAGTTGGGCTTAATGTTGATCTTGTGGGGTTAGTATAACAATTATGTTGAATAAAAAATACGTTCGATTTCTTAGCTAGCTTAATAAAAAATACGTTCGATTTCTTAGCTCAAATCCTCGGAAACTCTATACATATTTTGATTTTTTTGTGATTTTATTTTATAAATTATGCACTAACAATCAAAACATTATGTAAACTAATGTAATAATAATTTATTTGATTTTGTATATTTTTCAATAACAACAACAGTATGACAAGGCCAAAAAGCCTTGTATCCATGGACTTAGAAACGAAGACTATTCCGCTCTGTGTTAATCAAATCAAGTTACTTTTATTTATCGAGATTATATCCCCATTGTCAATATTAAAGTAAATCTGGCTATAAATACATAAAAAATATGCGCTTTTTTTTAAATAACTTTGAATTCTGTACCTTTTCATAATTAGTAATGCCAAAAAATGCCATCTCCTTTCCCCGTTAACGAATTTGAAGGCATCTTAACATTGAAAATAACCGCTCCGTTACCGGGATTTGTACAATAGGTGCGGTAGCGTAGCGGTGCAGTGTGCGGTTGCGTAGCGGCTCACTGGCTGACCGCTACCGTATCGGAACAGGCAAACTGCAGAAACTGAAGCTTGTTTCTTTTTAAACAATCATTGGTACGAATGCCATCATTTCTCTTGCGTAAGGCACTAATTTGGACATGTTCTAGACATTGACATAAATTCACACTGCCGTTGGGAATTTGTTTAAAAAGATCCACAAACTCCTTCAAAAGTGGCTTACCAGCTTCCCCGGTACCTGGACTCAATAATTCTTAAAAATACTGAGTTTTAATTCGAATCCGTTCGACTATTTTTGGATGATTTAGTAACAAATATCTTAAAATTCCAACATTACATATTTCACGTAATTAGGAAATAGGAATAGCCGATTTTGTTGGACCGATCCAAGAATGCGGAGTAAAACCAAGAAAATACAGGACGATTATTATTTCAAAACTAGCCGATGGATAATTTTGAATATTTCATACGATTTAATAGTAGATAAGCGTAATCTGTAAAATAATATAGTGTGATAGCTGGTTTATAAATAGATTTTAATAAAGGCAGTAATCGTAACTGTATTAAGTTTAAAGTAGTTTTGTTACTAAGTGTACATTAAAAAGAGCCTTTTTACACGCTTTATATTAGCTTAACTTGTATGTTTGTTTGTATGTTTGTTAGTAACAGACTCCTTATAGCGCGACCCACTTTAAACGGCCAGATTTCATTCAAACTTTGCACACCTGTCAAAGACTGATGACAATGGTGCCATTATCCTTGCCTGTGTTACCAGGCCAGCAAAAAAACTGTCTTCGAAAACTACGCTGACATACATCTCAAAATTCGAAACACCCTAAAAATAGAATATAAATAATAGTTAAAAAAAACAAAAAACACGCTTCCAAAAAAAACCAAACTAAAAAGTAGAAAATAATGGAAAAAAAGCGTGGGGTGCCTGATATCAATAAAAAAATACCTTAAAAAGCACCCCACGCTTTTTTAGTTTTTTTAAACTATTATTTTTAAATTCTGTTTAATGCTATTTTGTGTACAAGACGTTATATCAAAACGTGGCTGTTATTTTAATACTTTGGGGTATCTTTTGATTTCGACACTAACGAAATTGCGGGCAGAAACTAGTTAGAAATTAGACACAGAAGGTATAATGTCAACATAAAAGATTTTGGTACAAGATGTTCTATGTCACGAAGTCCGTTTGGCTATGAATGTTGTCAAGCGTGCACATGCACATTGTTTTTGTGTGCGTAACCTCGAGAGCGCTCAGTGTCGATCGGGACACGGTCCGGATCAGTAGTGGTTTTTAGTTCGCGCCAAATTGTTTCACGGAGTAAGGTCAGCATGGCAACAAAACGAAGAAGAGTTGTCCATAGTGAGGTAATATTTATTTATACGTTTTCAATTAAAATGTTATACAAAGATACTTAATATAGCAATAGAAGTATTTATAAAATGAATGCTTTTTTGTGTTATAAAATGTTTATATTACTTAATTATTTTGATTACATTTTGTTTTAGGGTCGAAACATGTTAGCTAGTGTTTATCATTTTCTGCGAGAAGAATATGAATTTACAAAATCATTAATGGAACTCAACTGTGATTTGTCTCATTTACGAGACATTACACGCCGTACAGCTGAAGCTACGGGTGTGAGCCAAAAAACAGTTCAAAGAATATTAAAAGAAGAGAAGGAATTGCCATCCACTTCATCAAAATTCACTTTACCTATGAAGAAAAGGAGAAAGCGAGATAATAAAGTGGATATAGATAATTTTACAGCCGATGTGGTTCGCAGTACTGTACAAGATTTCCATATTGTCCATAAAGAAATTCCAACATTAGCTAAGTTAAGAACAGCATTGAATGAAAAAATCGGATTCGAAGGTTGTTTAGAAACTGTTCGCAAGTTACTGTTGAAATTAGGTTACAAGTGGCGCAAAACAGAGAACAACCGTAAAGTCTTGACGGAGCGTCATGATATACAAATGTGGCGTTTAAAATATTAAAAAAAAATAACAGAGTACTGCTCTCAAAGTCGGCCCATTGTCTACACCGATGAGAGCTACGTCCTTTCGACACACGTGCGAAACAACACCTGGGCAAAAAAAAGGAAAGAACTCCGTTTTTTAAAAAAAATTGCACAGGCACTCGCTTTATTTTAGTGCACGCGGGAACCAAGGATGGTTTTATTGAAAATGCTTCCTTGGTTTATAAGGACAACTCAACAGCTGGTGATTATCATTCAAATATGAGCTATGATAACTATGTAAAATGGCTAAATGAAAAGTTGCTACTCAATTTACTTCCGCGCTCTGTCATTGTCTTAGACAATGCATCTTATCACAACACACGGGCTGAACGACTACCGACGCAATCTACAAAGAAAGCCGAAATGCAGCAATGGCTCAGGGATAAGGGTATAGCATTTGATGAATCTCTACTTAAATTGGAATTGTATGATACAATAAAGAAGTACAAAGACCAACACGTAATCTACAAGATTGACGATTTTATAAAAAGCAAGGGTTTTGATGGCTTACGCCTTCCCCCTTATCACCCAGAATTAAATGCGATTGAAAATATTTGGGGGATCGTTAAAAATTATGTCGCATCTAAAAATATTGAGCAAAACATGACGAATTCGGAAAGACTGATCAATGAAAGTTTGGGTCAAGTTAGCAGTGAAATGTGGCAAAAAAACTTGTGCTCATGTTGAAAAAATTGAAAAAGACTACTTGAAATATTTTGATCTCGATTTTGAATTTATAATCAATGTACAAGATGATTCTGATGACAGCAAAACGGAATCGGAAATCGAAAATTTATCTGATAGTGATTGAAAATACTGAATAGTCCTACTTGTTTCGTTTCCATTCTGTAACACCAATGCTTAATTAAATGCCTACATATTCTTAATATTTTTGTATTTATTGCAACCTAATCTAATTTATTTACAAAATGTATATACTTTTAAAACCAAAATGTTATTTAGATTATTAAATCTCGACTTGAATATATATCAGATTTTTTTGCTAACGTTACCTACTTTTACACACACAAGCGCGCTTGTCGGGATACGTCACTACTACAATTAAAGCCGAACGGACTTCGTGAAATAGAATATCTTGTAAAGAAAAATTTTTTGTAACGTTCATCTTTTACGCAGGAGTGTTCTTACGTTACAACACTTCGACTAATGTTCATTTCCTTCGGAGATGTATTAACCAGATGTATAGGTGGTATCTTCCCTTGTTTAAATTCAGTGGTATAAATAAAGTAGCGGTAGAGATGCCCACGGTTAAGTTTCTAAACTCAGAATTAGTGTTAGTAATGTCAAAGTAAATTGACGTTATGAGATACCAGTGTAAGCTTATTTTGTATTTTATAATGTTCGAAGTTGTAGTACGTGAAAATTCAGTACTATATCAGCAGGCAATATTCTCATGTACTTCGTATACGATTCCGGACATTGTTAATTCGTTCATTTTTGCTCAGACTACATATCGGGGTACATTGCAATTATATGTTTCGTCGATTAGTCCGGTCTTACATTTTGGTAGGACAGCGCAAAATAATAGATTTATAGTGTTAGTTACCTAATTCCGAGTTTACGAACTCTACATATATTCAAAGAATCCGACAAAACATGTAAATGGGCCTAAAGGCCGCCTTGTTTGATAGGTCAGATTTGTTTTTGACCATTTATGCAGAAAGAAGTAACTTTTTCCACCAAATGCAAGGGTGGATATAGCGTGCTAAATATTGTTTACACCTCGCCTGGGTTAAAATAGGTTCGGAAGTACCTCGGTCAACTTGAGTAGAACAGCTTATAACTAAGAGAAAATAGGATACAAGAGCTAGCGAAGTAAGCTCAATAACGTTAGCTTGGCTCAAATCTGATAGGTTTTGCTGTGACCATTCATTCAGAAATAGGCGATGCAAGAGCGAGCAAAGCACGCAGAGTGCTTTGCTCGCTCATTCCATTACTTACTTGCATTACTTATTTCTCGTATCAATGTTATCAGTACTAAATCAAGCTAATTTATATTATAAATGTGTTTTATTCCTGAATGCTAAAGTATCTATATTATATTTCAACCTAAGGAGCTGGAATTGAAATCCCTTTTAAATTTGGAAAAAAATTACGTTCTATTATTTGAGCGTTTGCACACTACGTCAGATCCGAATTTAAGACACCGGTTAACTCTATGCGTAAAAACGTATAGCTCACTTTAGATGGCCGCACTTTGTTTCTAGTGTTTCCTAACCCTTATTTCTGTCAATCACAGTTCCGTCAATTATGTTTTGATTGAGTTTTCATATTGTGATGATTACTGAATTGCTCATAACAAGATGAGATTATGCGCCACTCTTTAAATAAATTTCTAAATTGATCTACAAGAGAAAAAAATCCATATACTTAGAGTAAATTTATTGTTACAGGTGATTTTAAGAAGCAGTTAGAAAAATGATCGACGCCAATCTGCAATCTCCGGGACCAACAAAAGGTACCCAATTAGCCGAACCACAGCCATCATGCAGTAGGATAACTGAATCACCATCTCTGCATGAAAGCTTTAAGTACCCTCAGTCTCGGATACCAAGAAAACGTGCCAGAATAGCAGAACATCAACCATCATGTACGAAATTGGTATCGCAGGCAGACACTATACTAAAAATAGTGCCTACGCCAAGGAACCTATCTCCTCGAGTAGTAATGGTACCAAGCAATCTGCATCCTGCTCCCACAGCCCAATATAACCCGGGTCACCATAATTTTACAACCCATCGAACTATAAATCCAGCTGCAAGACTAACACAGAAACCTGCTTCTTCACCAATAATTCACACAGGCAGAGCGATAAGAGTCAGCGGAAAAGCGACACATCAGTCCACCGCAAAAATAACAGGAGTCACTAGAACATTTACGCAAACACCAGCTTCCTCATCGGAACGTCATACATACGTAACACAAACATTATCGAATCAAAAAAATAGTGTAACAAGTAATATCCAAACACATAACTCACCAGAAGTGCACAGCGTGCTGCAAAACCCGACTGAACATTTGGACAGGATGGACGCAAATGAATACTTTAAAATAAACACCCGAAGTTGGATTGGACATGTGCGTCGAAAGCCGTAAATTGTATAGAGTAATTTCTATTTAACGTTTGTACGTGCACTTCAGTTAGGATTTGTATGCGGTGTGTGAATGAATAGATTAAGAGAATATATTCCGAAAGGTTTGTGTTTATATTTTTTTTGCTCATAGAATTCAATATGTACAGACGCCAGCACATCAAGCTACCCGAAACTGTCAAATTCTGCTAATCTAACTTAAACCTAATGCTATAGCGATAAAGTTGAAAATCTATTAGAGAAATTTGACAGATTGTAGTAGCTTGATGTGCTAGCGTCTGTACAATGTACCCATGTAAAACCACTTCCATACTAATATTATAAATGCAAAAGTAACTCTGTCTGTCTGTCTGTCTGTCTGTCTGTCTGTCTGTCTGTCTGTCTGTCTGTCTGTCTGTCTGTCTGTCTGTCTCGCTTTCCTGCTAAAACTACTGAACCGTTTTAAATGAACTTTGGTACACAGATAGTTTAGAGCCTGAGAAAGGACATAGGCTAATTTTTATCCCGGTAGTATGTTCCCGCGGGATAATTTCCGATCTCCACGCGGGCGAAGCCGCTGGCAAAAGCTAGTTTATTATAAATTGAGATAACCATAAGGTACTATGATTTGATTATTATTACCTCAGCAAGCGTAGCTTAACCCCAAATGAATGTAATGTATGGCCGATTATATATAACAAGGCCTTTCCATAGCTCTCAGCACTTTCAGTCTCAGTTGTTATTCGTAGATATGAGACAGTCGTCAGAGACAACTAGTCATACCAAGGGGTATGTGTAACTTTGTCGTGAAGATCAATTTAACTTTATTTACTCCAACCATATAAAATACTTGTATTGAGCCGCATCCAGTAAGAAAGTACCTACGCCCTTTTTTTTTTGGTAATGAATTGGGAATTCCTATGGATGTCCTTCTACCCAGGGAAGACGGAGGAGTCTGTTACAATTATTCTGACTAAAAACACTCAGTGTTCGTACGCATGCACCGGGGGCTACAGGGGCACTTAAGCAATCTTCAACGCAACCCCCAACTGCAGACTCCGTCTTGTCAAGTGGCGGGAGTGAAGTGTTTCACTTCCCCTGTGATGTCTAAGAAGGGTGCGCATGTAACATTATGCGCCACCATCTCGGGTCTTATATGATAGGGGGTAGCGGGCGTCTCCAATTCTGCCATCTCTGGAACCATTAAGAAGCCGGAAGAAAGCATTATCTGCCCTCTGCCAATATCCGGTGTACCATTTTCGGCACGGGAGAGCACTTGATATCTCCCTCTCCCATTCTGCTGCCTTTTTCTGCAACATGACGTTTTCGCATAAAGAAATCACCGCGACGCTACCCTGCTGACCATAGAATGAATCACAGGCTGCAGCGACAGATCATTTTCTAATTGCGAGACAAGGTATGAGCGGTTCCTCCCAAGCTGAACATTCTACAAGCGCATGCCACGCCGTGTCTTCCCGATAATGGACGCAGTGATGAGACCGAGCGTCTGGCTCCCTGCTTATACAATGTAGGTACGTCCCAATGCCACTGGCCCCACCCTGAATGACAGGGAGCCATGCCTCCTCCCGAGCCAGTCATCGACCACCGACCATACCACCTCGACAAACAATTTTATTTATTTATTTATTTAATAACTATGGATGACTTACAGCTAAAACAAACAGAATAAAAAATTGTGTGTGAGACTGACAGCCAATTAAGTCATCACATATAGGAACAAATTAGAAAGAAAGAAAGAGTGTGGACATCACAACACAGTTACCAAAAAAAAGAATAGAAGGAAAAAAACAGCATAACATTCATGCTTAAACTAAATTCACATTTTATATTCAAAGCGAGAATCAAAGCCAGGACACACAAAATCTTACTTAAAAAAACCAAGGCTCAGGCTCTTTCTGGCTGAGGACACACTTGTTACAAAGGGATCAAAATCATGCTGTTTACACATGCTATTGAAGTTATTACTTGCACGCACTATAAATGAATTTTGCCTGTAGTTTGTAGAGGTAAATGGAACACGCAACGGTGCGTTCCATCGCTTTGACTTACTGGGAACCTTAAAATAAAATTTGGATAGAATATCAGAGTTATTAATAGAATTATTGAAAATTTTAAATAAAGTGATACAGTCAGAGATTGCACGCCGATTAATTAGGGGCAATATATGATACCTCTTACAGAGGTTGAGGTAATCTTCAGACCGGTAAGGCACTTTCTGATGATAACACAAGTACTTGATGAACCTTTTCTGGATGCTCTCTATACGATCTATGTACTTGTGATAACACGGATTCCAGATTTCAGACGCGTATTCCAAGTGACTTCTAACAAAAGTACAGTAAAGAATTTTTAATGTTTTGGCACGAGTGAAGCACTTGGACAGACGCATTATGAAACCTAGTGCCCTAGATGCTTTAGCGACTATGGCATCAACATGAAACTCAAATGTAAGCTTAGAATCATGATGCACTCCCAGATCTCGGATGCAATTCGTTCTAGGTAGTACTTGGTCGCCTAAAATATACGATGAAGGTATAATAACACGTTTTCGAGAATACGTTAGGACCGAACATTTAGCAGGGTTAAGATCAAGCTTACTCTCACGACAATAAGCCTCCAGACGACGTAAGTCATTCTGAAGTGCAATCGCGTCCACCTGTGATGATATTGTGGCATAGATCTTCATATCGTCGGCAAAACACAGGAGTTTGAAAGAAATTAAGCAAGAGTTGATGTCGTTTATATAGATAATGAAGAGTAATGGGCCGAGCAACGAACCCTGGGGGACTCCACTGGGGACAGGCACCCAACTAGACATATAATTGCTTAAAACTACTGCTTGGGACCTGTTTTCCAAGTACGAAGCAAACCATCTGAGTAAATCTCCTCGAATTCCCATGCCATATAACTTTGATATTAAGATCGCATGGTCAATCCGATCAAAAGCTTTACTATAATCAGTATAAACAACATCAACCTGCTTCCCGTTATCCATGGCGTCGGTAATAAAATCATTGAGCAGAATTAAGTTGGTAACGGTAGACCTTCCCTTCAAAAAACCATGTTGAAAGGAACTGAACGAATTTTTTAGAGCACTGTACACCTGGTTATAGATGATCCTTTAGAAGATCTTTGCCACAACACAGAGCTTAGATATCGGTCTGTAGTTAACAACTTCAGTTTTGTCTCCTTTTTTGTGAATAGGCGTTATGAAAGCCGATTTCCAAAGTTGAGGTACAACGCAAGTATCTAAGGACTTCCTGAAGAGAATCGAGACAGGCTCGGCAATCGAAGTCGAACATCGCACAAGAAATTTGGATGAAATATTATCTGGGCCAGCCGCTTTAGAAGTATCCAAATTGCGAAGCAAGTCAGACACCTCCTCAACGTTCACCACAATGTTACTTATATCTGAGAGGCTGGAAGATTCAGTAAAAAGACGGGGTGAAGAAATTCCATGACTAGGGCTAGTATCTAGAAATGTAGAGTGAAAGTATGTAGAAAACGCTTCGCATATTGTTTCTCCGGTACGCAACGCGTCGCTTTTATAGTTTAAAGTGCTCGGAACTGCATTTGAGTTGTGTCGTTTTTTAACGAAGGTCCAAAAATATTTAGGATTTTCTTTTATAGACTTCTCAGTTAAATCCAAGTATTTTTCATAACATTGCGATTCCAATAACTTTACCCTTTCACGCAGAAGCTTAAATGATGTCTCATCCGCCATATTGCCGTACGTCTTAAACTTTTTGAAATATTTGTATTTTTCTTTAATTGTTTTTATTAATGCGAAACTGTACCAAGTTGGATATGTTTTGTTACGATGTAATTTTTGTGGAATGTGTTTCGTATGTAAATTGAGAATAACTTCATTGAAAAAGTTTAATGATTCATCCATTGATCGTGTCGCAAACGCGGATTCCCAGTCAGTCGTGGAAATATCATTGTTGATAGATTCATAGTCTCCCTTGTCAAACAGATATTGCGTCCGTGACGCGCACTTTAATAGAGGTGCTTCGACGAAATCCATATTAATTAGTAGTGCTGGATGATAGGCGTCGATGGGAACCAGCGGACTTGAACATTCAACCACGCTAACTAATTGGTTACAAAGTACCAAATCTAAAAAATTTCCGTACCTATTGAGAACACCATTGAATTGACCCAAATCTAGGGTACATAATTCGTCACCAAGTAAAACTTCGTCTGGACCATTTGGGTTCATTGGGACGAGCGATAGATTATCAGATGGGACCCAGTTAATACCGCTCATGTTAAAATCACCTATTATGAGAAAGGTATCGGAAGAATTACTCATAACTATTTGGTTTAATTTAGTGAGGTAGTTGCGAAGTTGTAAAGAAAAAGAAAGGCCTAAGTTTTGCTGACATAAATAAACAACGCAAATATGTAAGGTAATATATTTACGTGTATTAAGATTTTTCAGTCGTATGCTGAGCCATAAATCCTCTGCAGTAGAATAGAAGGTAGGCTGGCATATAACTGAAAGTTCCCTGCGCGAAGCAATAAGCACACCCCCACCACGCGATTGTCCGGTCAAAACATAATCTCGATCACGACGCCACACTATGTACCGTTCATCAAAGAATTCGGAATTTAAAACTCCATCTAATAGCCAAGTCTCTGTAAGAACAATAATATCGTACGAGTTTAGCAACATTTGACGATAGAAAGTATCACTTTTAGTTCTAAGCCCGCGAACGTTTTGATAAAATATATTTAACTTAGGAGCCATTGAAAGCCGAAACTAATAATTGTGTATAAATCTGTACAAGCCATTAAAATAAAGTATTTCATTAAATAATATTGTAGAATAAGGTATAATATAATTAAATAAGTATAATGAAGGTAAAAGTCAAAAAGAATTGCGCGAGTGCAAAAATCATACGATGTTAAGTAGTAAACAACGGTGCGAAAAAGCAAGCAATAGTGCGTGGTATGTGCAAGTGCGAGAGAGTAAAGCATATTGTAGTGCGGTAAAGCTTTAAAGCAGACAGCGCGATAACAAACACAGAGCAAACAAGTTTCTAAACAAAAGAGAGGTGTCGAGGTCAATAGTACGGCAGAGGTATTAAACATTTTGCAAAAAGTTAATGTGACCCAAATGGTGTTAAGCATTTTGAGCCATTGAAGTAAAATATTATAGCAAAATAGGAAAGTAAGTGTAACAAATATAAAGCATATTAGACAATCTTGTTTAAATCTGACTCCTTCCTTATGATAAAAACTTTTGAATGATTATTTTTAAGTATATGAATTTTACCATGTTTAACCCATACGTACTCATAATGTTTATCCTTGGCAATGATTTTAACTTTGGTTAAAAGCTTCTTGTACTCCACGCTTAGGTGATCATTAATATACACACGCTGAGATGAGCCTTGAAACCCGATGTCACAAGCGGATAGGTCCTTCTTGGCACGTGCCGCCGCAATGAAATCTTCCTTTATATACCGGTTTAAAAAACTCACTATTATTAGCTTTTCATTGGAGCCAAAGATAGGGACCCTTGAAATGTAGTTCACTTGGGTTTTCGGACAGCTGTAGTTGACTGTACGGCCGATAGCGTCAACAATGGAGTACAAATTTTCATCCTTTTTAATAGGAACCCCCTTAATTTCGACGTTGTTTAGCCTGGATCTCTGTTCAAACGTCGAAAGTTGGTACTTCGTGCTCGCCAAGTCAGTCTGTAAACATTTCACTGACTCCTGAAGCTTATCAAATTCAGACACTTTTGCTTCAATTACCACGAGTCTTGTGTTGAAGTCATCGAGTCTCCCAGCAGTGCCCTCACATGTCAACTTAAGCTCGGTCAACTCATCCTTGATCACGCGAATGTCATCAACCAAGGTCGGCAAGTTGAGTAGCTGCCGCTTCATGTCACGTATCTCACTAAGTATGGTATCCAGCGATGCAGGTTCCGGGGTAGGCACAACTGGTGATGACGTTCTGCAGGTGGGGCATTTCCATTGTGCCATCCTATTGGCACCCAGCTTTCTCCATCCAGTTTCTGAGATGTTCGCACATCCAAAATCCAGGTGTTTCTTACAACTGCCACACTGGACGCCATCGTTAAACTGCACGTTGCAGACTGCGCACGATTTCATTTTCAAAATTCGATAATTAGATTTGTAGTAAAAGCGTAAAAAGGTTGGCGATCTATTTCTTTGAGTGGCGCGTACTGTGCTTATGAGTATTCACACACGAGTGATGATGTGTTTAGGAGAAGAAAGGGAGTACCATGATCAACGTATGCGAGGATAAGAGCTCGAAAGCATTTTCATCCGACTTGCTTCAAATTTATCGTCACTGCTCAATTCCTATGTGTCTTAGCGTTATTTTATATAGCCTATAACCTGCCTAGGAGTATGGACTGCAATCGTACCAAGTTTGGTTAAAATCCCTTCACTAGTTTTTGATCCATGCGTGCACATACAGACAGACAGACAGACAGACAGAAAATTTACTGATTGCATTTTTGGCATCAGTATCGATCACCATTCATCCTCCAATATTAATTTTGAATGTATATTCAATGTACAGAATTGACTTCTCTACAGTTTTATTATAAGTATAGATAATAAACCTACTTAGGTATGTACTACTAATATTATAAATGTGAATATTTGTATGATTGGATGTTTGTTTCACAATCACGCAAAAACGGCTCAATGAATCTGGGTCGAATATGGCACACAGATAGTATTTATTACCTATATATAATCAGCCTATATTATTCGCACTGCTGAGACACAGGCCTCCTCTCGGTGAGAGGGAGTGGGTCGTAATCCACCACGCGGGCCCAGTGCGGGTTGGTAGATGTCACAAGTCTCCCAATTTTTTCGTTCTAGACATGCCGGTTTTCTCACGATGTTATCCATCACCGTTTTGAGAGCAGTGTTGATAAAAATATTTACACAAAGTAAAGCGCCTGCCTGGGTTCGAACCAACACCTACAATTCGTAAGTCGGGGCTGATACCACTGAGCCACCACTGCTATCACTCAACTGCTTTCTTAGGGTGCTTACATAAAGAAACAGGTTTCCGGTACAGACAAATCTGTACGGGTCGGTACCGATCGGTACAGTGTTGACTCGCATAAAGAAACAGGTGAATCTGTCCTTAGTGACAATCATGACCTCTGGTTCGTTATCCAAATCCATTTTCAATATTATTAAACACACACCCTTCACCAGTAAATGTTTAAACCCGTATGGCTCGGTCCAGGTAGTCGGCACCGACAAGTTACAACCTGTTTCTTTATAAGTGAGTGAATAGATACCTGCACCTATATTATACCTGCGCCGGTCGGTACCGACCCGTACAGATTTGTCTGTACCGGAAACCTGTTTCTTTATGTAAGCACCCTTATTACCTATATAACCTGGATTAATGCATTCTTAATACATTAACCGCGGTAGTACGTCCTCTTGCGATAATTTCCGACATCCACGCGGGCGAAGCCGCGGGCAAAAGCTAGTATTAAATAAAGTAGGAAGTAGGATTGTTTGAATGAAAGGTAAATTGCGGTTTACGATTTATGACGTATTAAAAAAGAAACTACTTACTAGATCTCGTTCAAACTAATTTCCGGTAGAAATTTACATGGTAATGTACATCATATTTTTTTTAGTTTTATCATTCTCTTATTTTAGAAGTTACGCGGGGGGGGGGGGGGGGACACATTTTACCACTTTGGAAGTGTCTCTCGCGCAAATTATTCAGTTTAGAAAAAAAAATGATATTAGAAACCTCAATACCATTTTTGAAGACCTATCCATAGATACCCCACACATGTGGGTTTGATGAAAAAACACATTTTTGAGTTTCAGTTCTGTGGGAACCCCAAACAGTATTGTTTATTTTTTCCATTTTTGTGTGAAAATCTTAATGCGGTTCACAGAATACATCTACTTACCAAGTTTCAATAGCATAGCTCTTATAGTTTCGGAAAAAAGGCTGTGACGTACGGACGGACAGACAGACATGACGAATCTATAAGGGTTCCGTTTTTTGGCATTTGGCAACGGAACCCCAAAAATGACGTGTGTGAAATCCGTTTAGAGGTTTTAATTTACACATTTATAATATTAGTAGAATTCTGAGTATTTGCGTAGTGATATTTGTCTTTGTAAATGTCACCAGGATACATGAGAAATCTAACAGCTAAATACGGTTAATGTTTGTGTAAATTTTATATAATATCGTAGTTGACTTCGTAATCGCTTTACCGCTGTTGACAAAAGATACCGATTTTTTTTTTAAATTCATTAGTATCGTCGCCTATAATATAATGTGTGTTATTGTAAATGTGTGTATTATTATTTTGTTATATGAATGTTCCCACTAGGTTGCAGGCCTCCTCTCTTTTGAGGGAGTGGGCTGTAAATCCACAACGAGGACCCAGTGCGGGTTGGTAGATGTCAAATGTTTTCGAAGGTTTAGTTCTAAAACCGTTTTCGTTCACCGTTTTGAGAGTAGTGGTGATGAAATTATTTACAGAAAGTAAAGCCTCTCTAAGTTCGAACCCATGACCAACAACTCGTAAGTTGGGGCCGTTACCATCACTGCTGTTCATTAATGTTGAAACTATTTAACTGTCATATGGAAAAATGGACCTTATTGTTTTGTGACGAGTGAGTGACATTAGTCTTAGAACCTATGGTTGATACTGGCAATACGAGGTAGACTATACAACAAAAAAAAAACTTACTACCATAAAAACCCGTATTCAGCACGAGACAACTTTTAAATCCAAATAAAACACAATAATTTAAGTAATATATCTGTTAATTTATTATTTAAATAAAACAGTGACTATTTTAGTCAAATTAAATCAATTAAAATACGCAAGTGTCCTTAAATAAAATAAAATTTAAAAAAAATGTTAGTAAAAGTCCATTAAAAGTCCTATTAGATATAATACTATTTCTTAGTCAAATAAAACTCAGGAAATAAAGCTCCGTCGAAAAGAACATAGACCATGTCTGAACCGAAGCGTCCGCTGTAGCCGAAAGCTTTTTCGAACTCGGTGTTGCCGCAACAATACGTGTAACCGTCTTCCACATTGTGCCAATTAGACGGTTCTATCCAGCTGATATCGTTCGCACAGATGTCTGGACACAGAACATATTTCGAAGCCTCTTCAGGAGACAATTCAGGAATTTTGATTTGAATTATCGCGAGAGATGCTGACTGAGCAGGATCTTGCACCACCTGGATATTAAAAAAAAAGTTTTTAAAATTAATTAAATTTTTAATTTTTCATCATCATCCTCATCATCATCATAATTTTAGCCGAAAGACGTATTCTGCTGAATTTAGGCCCCTCCCCTAAAAAAAGGGGGTGTTGCCATAATAGGCACGCTAGGCATGCACAGAGCGCACGTACGGCAAGCGGGTTGGCTATCGCAGTATGGTGGTAAAATGTACAGAGAACGCTACTGCCCATTCTTTAGTAAGTCTCTTAGTCGCCTCTTACGACATCTACGGGAAGAAATGAGGTGATGCTATTCTTTACGTCTGTCACCACATGGAACTTAAATTCAATGTAAGTATAGCCTACATAAAATAAAATAAAAAGTTATCCTACCTTCCATAAGTACGTTGCTACCGTTTGCTTTCCTCCACGGCCGTCGTTTAGGGTTATGTCAGTCGATGGTCCGCCGTGATGTGTTCCAGTCGTTACAACCAGATCACGGCCAGCTGACTTCGCAATGTTTCTCACACTTTGTTCTACCTGTTCCCAATTCTGAGGAGAAAACGAAATTATTCAAATTGAGTCCCTTAATCTACTTAAGAATGATATCGCGGTACGATTTTTTCACGCACTGCATCTTGAACGCACTGCAAAGCGCCAAAAGTTGATATTCGAACGGTGTATTTTTTCCAGGCACTTGGATCCACTCTATTGGATTCTCAGTTCTTGGTTCAATACCGAGAGTTGAAGATTCAGTTCGCGATAAAATTCCTCTGCGATATTTTTACGTGTGTGCAAACGTGATGTAACTCCTCCTATTATAGGAGGATTTACATCTTGTCATATATCACACCTAAGACCAAGAGAGTATCACTAACAAAATATTCAGACATTTTCGGAGAAAAAAGTGAAGATAAGCATATGCCTATTTATATATCTATACTTATAATAAAAGTGTAGAGAAGTCAATTCTGTACATTGAATATACATTAAAAATTAATATTGGAGGATGAATGGTGATCGATACTGATGCGAAAAACGCAATCAGTAAATTTTTTGTCTGTCTGTCTGTCTGTCTGTCTGTCTGTCTGTATGTGCACGCATGGGTCAAAAACTACTGAAGGGATTTTAACCAAACTTGGTACGATTGTAGTCCATACTCCTGGGCAGGTTATAGGCTATATAACATAACGCTAAGACACATAGGAGCTGAGCAGTGACGATAAATTTGAAGCAAGTCAGATGAAAATGCGCTTTCGAGCTTTTATCCTCGCATACGTTGATCATACACCAAAAGTATGTATTCCAAAGATGATGGTCTTCAAAAAATCTACAAAAAAGTCCTTAATAGTATATATCTATCTTTTATAAATTAGCCACAATAACGTATTTAATCGTTATGCATTTCTTCAAAGTGTATTAAATCTATACATATAATAAGTCTGTAGACGAGGAGTATATTTTAGTTTTCGTTTCAACGCAATCGCTTCGCTCTATCAAAAGTTATATTAATTTATTTATTTTCACTATTACGTAATGTAACAACACGTAGCGACATCTACTGACTCAAAATGATACTAACGTAAAATCAAGTAGGTTTGGGAGATTATTGTTTTGACCTAAATGTTTTTGCACACTTCACGTTATTCATATCTTTTACAAATAAGGAGTAATCGTTTCGTCTATTTGCAATGATTTCGGGGGTTGTTTAGCCAATGTATTGCGGATATGTATGCAAAAATAGAAACGGAACGTTTAGTTTACATGCGCACTTTTCAACGTCGTTTACGCGCTGAAGAATACGAGCATTTGCGGGACGCGATGCAAACAGATAATAACGATGAAAACTTGGGGCGATTGGTTAACTTGACATCCAGTTTTACAGGCGGTCCGCGATACATGCACGAAAAAACACAAGATGCTTTTTGGTACGTCCGTAAATACGGCCGCTCGGACCTTTTCATAACGTTCACAATTTGTCAGGAACTTCTCTCAGGACAATCGTCATATGATACGCATGACATAATTTTTGCAAGGGTTTTTCATTTGAAGCTCAAAGTAATGATTAATATCCTTACCAAAGAGAAACTATTCGGCCCAGCTCTTTGTTTTATGTACAGCGTCGAGTGGCTAAAGCGTGGGTTATCTCACGCGCACATCCTCCTATGGTTGGAAAACAAAATTCGTCCTGACGCTGTTGACAATGTCATAAGCGCTGAATTTCCAGACCAAAATGAAGATCCAAATTTGCATGCCATCATTAAGACGCACAACGAGTATATTTTCAATCTGAAAATGTCACAATCCGAGACAAACCACCTTAATGGCATTCTGTCACCTCTGCCAAACAGATAATTACGCCAAAAATATTTTATATAACGAAGTTCCATCTTATTACATGTACAAGCAGCAAGGTGTTTTTAACCGTAAAAGACGTGGCACTGCTGTGGAAGGTGAGTCAGGCGTTTTCAAGGAACACGTGATTGGACGATTGTACACTGTGCACCCAAATAATCCAGAGTTTAATTATTTACGCCTCCTTCTGCACATAGTGCGTGGGCCATAAACCGGATGATATTGAATATCCCACATAGGTACCAGGCTGCTTGCCGCGCACATCATTTATTAGATGGAGATGAACATAGGGATGATGCTTTAGCCGAGGCATGCGTCAGCAATAGTCCTTATCAGTTGCGTCATTTGTTTGCCATCTTACTGATCTTTTGTGGATTAGCGGATGCTGGGCAGTTGTGGCAAAAATACCAAGATAAGTATGCTAAAGATTTTTTGAGGCATCAACGGCAAAACAGTTTAGAAATATCAGACCAAGTCCGTGAAATCTGTAATAATAGATCGTTATTGGCTATTCAAGACATAGTTATAAGTATAGGAGGAAACCCGCTTACTCAATACGGCTTGCCTTCACCGACAGCCGATGGGAAACGTATAAACAGGGAGTACGCTTCGGCGATTAGTTACGATCCCGTAGAATTGGTAGAAACTCTGCGAACTGGTTGCTCAAATTTGACACCGGAACTGCGTCAAATATTTGATCGAGTGTGCTACAGTGTGGATCATACTTTGCGAGAAATCTTGCTTTTAAACGCGCCCGGTGGAACGGGCAAACCTTTCGTACCAAAGTTATTATGGCTCGAATAAGGAGCCAAAATAAAATTGCTCTTGCTGTCACCTCCTCAGGTATAGCAGCCACATTGTTGCCCGGAGGAAAAACCACACACATAATGTTCAAACCAGGCTTTCTGTTCGTTCCAAGTCAATGGGGATTCCCATTGACTTGGAACGAACAGAAAGCCTGGTTTGCAATGTGTCACGCAATTACGATAAAGCTAGAGTTTTACGCGATGTGTCACAATCATTTGGGACGAGTGCACGATGGCAAACCGCTTGGCTATAGAAGCAGGTGACTGAGCTTTGCGGGACGTAAAACAAAATGACTGGCCGATGGGAGGCATTATGCTACTTTCCGGCGGTGATTTTAGGCAGACACTACCGATTGTACGCCGAGGATCAAGAGCCGATGAAATTAACGCCTGTCTGAAGAGTTCAATTCTATGGCACAATGTCGTATCAACTCATTTAAGTTTAAATATGCGAGCACATCAGGGAGGAACTCCAAACGCGCAAGAGTTCGTTTTACTTTAAAAAATTGGTGACGGCACATATCTCACACAAGATGGTAACGTAATTTTGGTAGAGAACCTATGTTGTAACGTTACTTCACAGCTGGACCTCATTTCTTCTGTGTATGGGAATCCCTCTGATATCGGTAACCACGCCACTGCTTAGCTGTGTCAACGAGCTATTTTGAACCCCCGCAACGACCAAGCGGCAGCAAAAAATACACAAATATTGACACATGTTTTTGGGGAAAGTAAGCAATATACTTCCATAAACACGGTTACGGAAGAAGAAGATGGCACACACTATCCAGTAGAGTTCTTAGATTCCTTTAAAATACGCGGTCTTCAGCACACAACATTTTTTAAAAAGTCGGAGTGCCAATAATACCTTTCAGAAATGTATATCCTCCCAAACTTTGCAACGGCACTCGGGTCATAGTCACCTATCTCCAGCAAAACGTCATCGAAGCCAAAATCTTAACAAGTTGTGGCGCTGGTGATGTTGTATTTATTCCCAGAATTCCGCTCATTCCTAATAATTTCCCATTTAGTTTAGTAGTCCCTTTACGCCATGACCATTAACAAAGCTCGGGGCCAGACACTATCCATTGCGGGGGTGGACCTTAGTATTGGTAGCTTTTTCCACGGCCAACTTTATGTAGCTCTTTCGCGTATGAGCAATCCTAGCAACCTTTTTGTTTACGCCCCCTAAAAATACAAGTTTTGTGGCAGCTTTTTGCTAGAAAAAGTCACCACGCCTGGTCAAAAGATCAATAGAGGAGGTGTTACATCTGCTATAATCTGCTATAAGCGGCGTAATGCTGTTTTCCGACATCTACGCGAACGAAGTCGTGGGCACAGCTAGTCTATACTAATTTTATAAAGCTGAAAAGTTTGTTTGTTTGATTGAACGCGCTAATCTCAGGAAATACCGGTCCGAATTGAAAAAATATTTTTGTGTTGGGTAGCCTATTTATCGAGAAAGGCTATAGGCTATATAACATTACGCTACAACTAAGAGGAGTGGAGCAGTAATGAAAAATGTTGCAAAAACGGGGAAAATCGCACGGGTAGGCGATTCGACGCGACGGGAAGGGTCGGGGGAATAAGAAATTTAACGCGGACGAAGTCGCGGGCAGAAGCTAGTTTACGAATAAAAATTAATGTTACATACCTTTGAGTTACAGGTACTCCAGTGAGGGATGACATTCAAGTAGTTATACGCCGCTGAAGTGGGTATACCAGGCAGCAAGTTATGAGAGTTCACCAGCTGTCTCTTACCGAAGCAGCAAGATTCGTGAGTACGCAACCCTCTTCCCAAAGCTGTGCTGATCTCATACATTTGTCTGCTACAATCGTATAACGTATCGAAGTCTTGAGGCAAGAGATTGTTGGACCATTCAGCTACTGTCGACCTGTCTGTGTGGTCCGGAGATAGCATGTGTTTCGTGAACAAAGGCACGTTGTTCTCCTTGTCCAGACAAACATCGTATACTCCAAGAAATACAGAATGCACTCTGTATCCGACCTTTACATATTCTTTGTTGCCAGGGATACACACAATTCCAGTATTAGAAACTTCAGGCTTGACTTCTTCTTTACATTGTATGTCAGCGAAATTGTATGTTTTCCCATAAATTTTGATTGTGCTGTCTCTTTCACTTGGGTTGGAGAATAATGAAGGGCAGTTGAAATAGAAGTTGTCTTGATGTGGTATGATCATGTACCCTTTGTCCACTGGGAATACTGGCCATCCTAACGATGGTGAGAACATTATAGGCTGCTTTTCTGGGAAATCGTCCTTGATGTTCAATATGCAATCTGCGAAACACCCGCAAAACATTGATAAGAATACTCTATGTATAAACCTTACTACATTGTATTTGAGTATATCCATAGATAAAGTTAACTTGAAATATTTTTATTTATGCATTATAACTACCTAACTCATTAATTAATAAAAATATCCTTTATTTTAGTTCGTGTACTAGTTTTGAGAAGTCAAAAAAACTTACACGAAAAGGGACTTTTTAATACGTAAACTGATAAAAAATATTTAATTTGACATGATAAAGAATATATAAATATATTTTAGTGCTAAGTCTTAAAATAACATTAATTAATTGTTTTGAATATACTCTACCTCTAGATGTAACTTTGAACGTTCGGTGGATGGTGCCGAAATCATTGCTGACCTCACACTCATAAGTTCCTGTTGCACCGTATACCATTCCCAATGGATATGACATGGCGGTTGTGCTCAGTACTTTGCCGTTGTGTTTCCAAATAGCGGACTGTGGATGAAAATGTTTGAAACCTATATATTAATACGTGAAGCGAAAACTTTGGATCCCTTTTTACGGAAATTGGGCGGACGGAGGAGTATGACATTTCGCGCACTTATAGTTTATACGAATGACGTAAGAAGTGACGAATGCTAATATTTTTTTTTATATTATGCGTAAAAATACATTATTTTCAATAAATAACACGTTACACACACTACTATTCATTACCGTGTATTTAATACACACAAGCATAGATATTCTTTTGTTTATGGTCCAAATCTGTGGTCCAATCGAGAACATCTGTCTTGTGTCTATAGTCTTACTGAATGTCAAGTATAACCATAGGTAATAAATTACTTTTACTATAACCTATTTTCATACTGCTATCGCCAACCCGCCTGCCAAGCGTGGCGATTATGGTAAAGCCCCCCAAATTGGGAGAGGTCTAAGTCCAGCAGTGGACGTCTTACGGCTGAAATGATGATGATGAGATAGATTGTCTAAATACTTACCAAAAACACTCAGAACAGCGGTTTTATTTGCAAGTCCGAGTTTATTTACTGCCTCACACTTGTAAGATCCAGAGTCGGCTAGTCTTGCTTTGAATCTGTAATTTATCAATTTTGATCAGTATATGTAGCTTATCTCCTTACCCAGTTCATGGTCTATCTGTATGACAAATTTAATCCGAAATCCGTTCAACCGTTTTAGCGTGGTAAGAAACAAACATACTCTATCAAAATGAGTAGACTATTACTACATCTTCAATCTATTGCAAAAAACAGAAAGATGTTTAAAAAAAAATTGAGCCTTAACACGTTAACTGCCATGTCGGACTATGTGTCCGACACTTGTTTCATTCAGGCTTTGTCGGACTATATGACAGACAACACGTACAAAATCTGAACATTTTGTTGCTGCCTGGCGGTCATGTTTTTGAAATAAATAATATATTTATGGAATAAATAATCTAGTTAAAGTGAAATAACACTAAGTACATTTTTTTACTTTTTCTGATTCTATCCATGGCAATTAACGTGTTAATATCCCAAAACTTACCTGAGACTGTTGTCGCTGGATATGTGTATCTTCGAAGCACTGTCAAGTCTAGTCCCATTAAAGAACCATCTCACAGCAGGTGTGGGTTCACCAGTGACGTCACATGATATCCTTACTTCATCGTCGTCTTTGATTTGTATTATTTTCACATCTTTTATTTTCGGTGGGGCTGAAAACGTATAAAGTGCGGTGAGAACCAAATTTTTTGGTATTTGACAATGGCGAATTGCGGTAATAAATAAGGTTCAAAACAGAGATGCATTGCATTGAATGTGATTCGAAAGACCACCATAATCAGTGGCGTGCATTGCATAAAGACATTTATAAGTAATGCCTTCCTCGAAAAAATTGAAGTGTGGCTCGAAATTATTAAGAAATTAACTAAATAATCATACCTAGAAGATACTCGCATTTACAAGAACAGCCGATCTATTCTTTTAAATTCTCACCGTGAGAACTTAGGTGGAGTGACCTAAAGTGAGCTGTCATTTAATTCGATGCTAGGGATTAACACTAATGTCAGCTCACTTTAAGCTCACTGCACCTAAGTTATCACGGTGGGATTTTACAGAATAGCACTACAGGCGGCCTAGAGCCTACCTACACAGAAAAGCGTTTTAATTAAGGTGTGTAATTAATGTATAGCTCAGTGGAATTATTTTTGGGTATTTTTTTAGTTGATCGAATTCCCTTTATTATCTAATGATAATAAAGGGAATTCGATTTTATGTAATCATAAAATATTATAGTTTTATGGTCACAATTTTAGATTTATTAAGCGGCGAATAATATTATTGAGCTGATTATTTACGATTGCTGAATCAGGATGTTATTTTAGAATAAGTATTTTCTTTGATATTACACTCAACTTTTTTCCTTACTTGTAATATGTACCAATATTTATGAGTGAGCAACGAAATACTGAGCGTTTTATGGTGTCGTAAGTTTAAGCAGCACCTTATATATGTTAGTAAAGTAATGCTTTACTCAAGGTGTTATAATTGGTTTTTGCTCTGTCGAACTCAAAACCGTTTACTTAGTGTATTGCTCAAATACGAGTATTTGGTCAAATTACGTACTTATCATCAATATATAACGGGTATTTCGTGGCACAAAAAAGATTTGTTTTTGATATTTTAAAGGTGCATCCACACATGCCGCCGGCTTATGCCACCGGGTTTGCCGCCAGCTTTCAGGTTGCCTTGCCGCTGAATTTGCCGCCGGCTTTACCGGCGGCCTGCAGATGCGGTTGTAATTTTCGCAGTAGTGTTGTGTACGTAGGATTGGAATTAACAAAAGTGTTGCACTATCATCCCAGTTAAATTCTGTCATTTCGTTATTTATACGAAATGATGTTAAATATGAATACGAAATATTTTCTCACAACACTACCACTCCGTATCGAAGCCGCAAGCAAACTGCCGCCGGCAACCAAAAGCCGCGCGTGCCGCAGGTAAAAGATGCGCCGCCGGCCGTGCCGCTCGGCATGCGTGGGTGCGCTTTAAAACTTAAATATTGGCACTAGAGATAGGTAAACTGTAAGCTCCATTAGGAAATTTTTTTAGAGCACAAAACTACTCACATTCGACGACTAGGTCCATTGTAAACTGGTCTGTTCCTAAAACGTTTTGCGCGTTACATTTGTAAGTTCAAGTTTGAGCCTTGCCCACATTGTTCAAGTGTACAATCTCTGTGACGTCCTTCATTTCTTTGAACATATCCATACCTGCCGGCCGAAATGACCAACTTATGGTTGGCTTTGGTATACCTTGAAGAATTCTGAAAAATGTAGGATTTATTGATTATTAACTTGATCTTCTTGGTCTAGTGGGGCTGTTTTAAGGGCTGTGCGTGGAGTAGGGTCCCAAGATCGGGCATAATATTGTTAGATTATTCTATTACAAAATTTTCTATTTAATTTGCATACTCGTCCGGTATTAGCTGGTGATATGTGATGAGTGATACGTCTGTAAGAAATACTAGCTCGATTTTATGTTGATAAATGGAAAGATTGTTTCTGGGTTCAAAGGACGTCTTCGCATATTCAATACCATTGCTTTGAGCGTCTTCGTTCTTCTGGTGTATCTAAATTCAAGTTTATCAGTGATATTGAGTATTACGTATGTGTTACGTGACATCATAATAATCAGTACCTGGATGACCGAGCTTGGCTCGGTATTTTTTTTTGGTAAATTAGTTTTTTCTTTAGTAAAAATATACGACGATGGCCGTGGACAAATGGCATTAGATCTCATCTACTAGGTTCAAAAGTTTTGCCTTATATTACGTACATAAAGTAACCTTATCTTTATTTATTGTAAGTAAATAAGGTTATCGACTTACCCGCAAGATAATGCAGCATTTTTTCTCTCTGTTACACGTATTTCATCGTGTGATTTATCAATGACGGGTGTCTCTGAAATATAAAAACAATTTTGCGATATTTAATTTTGATATTTTCTATAGATAGATTGTCATCAAAGACAAATTGAGAATCAACTGTGTTTTCGAAAACTCGTTAATGTGTTGGTTTTGAATGTTTAATAGACATCACCGGCGTATTGGGTCGTCTAAAAATTAATCAGCATAGCCTTTTGCCAATAAACAGTTTCCAGTCTAACCGTGTGCAGCAGAATAATTATCAGAACTTTTCATGGAGCGACTGCCTGTCTGAACTCAACAAACCAGTGATTGGGTAACACGATACCTCTTGGTAAGACTGGTTGTCAGACTTTTCAGCTTCTGACTACCCGTAACGACTGTCAAGGAACTTTGAATGACGGACGGGAAGCTTAACGTACTTTCCAAGGCACGGAGGGGCCAAGGCCCCTATATGTAAAGAACCCATCCGTGGATCAACTGCGGCAAGCTTGCCTTCGTTAGACCACGCCATGCCACTGTTGTTGTTTAGCTACGAACCCATATACGTTTTGGATACAAATGATGTTATCGATAGCGCTTTTTTTCGTGGGTGGGAAACCGTCAAATAACGTCTCCCGCTCTGGGTGGAGTGGAAGGGCGTGTCAGGCTTTTACTGACTAACACACGGATGGGTACCCGTGTTCCTTCAGTTGCCCATATGCCAGGGGCACGGTACCTCTTTCGAACTGATCTCGCGACCCTGGCAGGATCGATAGCGCTTAGATACTACTAAAAGGTATATAATTGTTCACTTACCCACACCAAATATGACAACTTTAGCTATAAAAATGTGACGATCCAAGTCGTTTCTTGCTTCACAAGTGTACTTGCCCTGCGACTCTAGTTGCATGTGTTTTATTTTTAGAATCGACTTGTCACCGGAGATGTCAATGTTACTATTTCCGGAGAACAGTACTCCATCTTTATACCAATGTATAGATGCTGGTGGGTAGGCATCTACCTTGCAAACGAGGGTTCCTTCTTTGTTATATTCCACACGAATATCTGGAAACAAAAATTAAACTTTTTTTTTCCCGACTGAATCAACTCTTGGAAATTGGTAGACAGTTTATTGATGTTCCAAATTGCAATTCGTACAGTGAGCCCATTAGGGTTCTGATTTGTTCCTGGAGTTGGTAAAGTTTTTCATAAGACAGTTACAGTTACTTGCCGACTGGAATATTTCTTTTTTAATTTGACAACCTTTGTAATTGGCAGGATGATCGCAGGAGAAAAGGGTGCATTTGACGAATGTATTTTTTAGCGCAATCTGAAATTTTGTGACCATATTTGACACATCCGAATGGCGTCATGCGGTTGATTTTGCAGTGGCCATATTATGGGATCTTTGACATTGTACGACTGTCTTCTTTTTACGTGAATCTTCAATTTGGATGGGTTGGTGATTGGTCTTTCTATTTATCTATATCTTGTTTTTAGGGTTCCGTTGCCAAATTGCAAAAATGGAACCCTTATGGATTCGTAAGTATAAATAGATGTATTCTGTGAACCACATTAAGATTTTCACACAAAAATAGAAAAAAAACAACAATAAATTTTGTGGTTCCCCATACTCAGAACAGAAACTCAATTTTTTTTTTCATCAGACCTACACGTGTATTGAGGTTTCTAAAATATTTTTTTTCTAAACTGAACAGTTTGCGCGAGAAACACTTCCAAGTGGTAAAATGTGTGTCCCCTGTAACTTCTAAAATAAGAGAATGATAAAACTAAAAAAAATATATGATGTACATTACCATGTAAACTTCTACCGAACGGTTTGAACGAGATCTAGTAGTTTTTTTTAAAACGTCATAAATCGTAAACCGCAATTTACCTTTCATTCAATCAATCAAATAAAAAAAAAAAACATTTAATTTCATAAACATAAACCTTATGCATAAACCGTGAATATCTACAGGCCTGTATGGAAACCTCGGTGCGCGAGTCCGACTCGCACTTGGCCGGTTTTTGTACCATTAATGCAATTTCTTATGTTGTTTTTGTTTTATATTTAAAAAAAACGCATCCGCAGTGTTGCTTTGTTTTTCTTATTTAGGTTCTTACTAACTGTTATGAAAATATTTACCTTTCGGAGTCTCGATAACATCAAAATATGTTTTCCATACAGTTTCAACTTTTATATATTTGCTAGTTATATCAACAGTATTGTTCGCTTTACATTGGTAGGTAACGTTTTTGTTCACCTTATCTATATTCAGAATACCAATATAGTCGTAGCGATGTTCAAATACTGCCACCTGCAAAAAATATTGAAATATATACACTCAATGGCATAACATTCATGAAATTTATATTAGAAAATCGCCAGTTTTAATTCCTAAATAATCGGGGCATTCCTATTAAAATCAACCTGGTAAACCACCAGACTCCAGGATGCAGCGCAGTATGTATATGTTCTTATGTATAGTTGATCCTTAGTTACCTATGTATAATTTTTGGTGGTGCTAGACTGCAATGAGTGACGGTACTAACCTACACGTGTACCAAACGCACTCTGAGTCAGTCAGCCTCGCTATCATCTTTCGAATTGGCATATGACCAAAACATGCACTATCAAATAGTGCCATTGTGTGAAAGAGACGCACTACAGGTTAGTGTTCTCTTTTTCATGACCATCGTTTCTAAACGTTCGTTGGCAATGCAAATGAAACTTTAAGTCCAACAGTTACAGTTTGATTCTATATATATTTTGAAAGACAGAAAGTACTAGAGATTTATTAAAGGTCTTTGGTAAAATGTTATAATTTGTCTGCCCTGTTGGTTGCTTAAATGAAACTTGGTTCAGTATTAGTATTTATATACAGCTTGGCAAAAAAGAGTCTGCCGTGGTGACAATTGAAACTAAAACATTTTTTTTTGTGGCAACACTGTTTCGTTTCTCAACAACAAGTAGCTAATCTGTCATTGTGTTATGTTCCTAGTTGTATTTGACTGATTTCTAATTAACTATCAATTATTAATGCTTTTGTAGATAAAAAATATGAATAAAACAATAAGGAGTAGTGGTGCGAGCTGTGATATACCAAGTTTTCGTAAGATATTTGGCGGAATCTGAAGTGGAACAAATTTTGTCTCCGATTGACAATGTTTTCGAAAGAACTGCCGACATGCCAGGTATTTATCCAAGAAATGTATCTTTTAGTCAATGCCAGTAATTTTTCTTTTCTAATACTAAGTATTATCGGTATTATAAGTTCCAAGCCATTTTATTGTTTTATTTACCAATATATTATTGAGGTTATGATTTCTAATTTGACAAATCGCGTGTACGTTGACTCTTAATGGATGATATTTGAAATTGAAAAATGTACATGGAATTAATAAGATTGTTTTTATATTTTTTTAAGGTAAATCTCACAGTACAATTAGAGAAGTTGTTAATGAAGGTGAAAAAAATTAAGGATTTTTTCTATACCTGGAGAAACACCGAAATAGTTGGCAGAAGAAAGAATTAGACGATTTTATATAAAAAGTAATTAGATAAAAAGTTCAACACTGTAAAGAAACAGGCAAATATTTTTTGTTAATGCTGTTATCGCATACCACATACCACAGTAAAAAAAGTATAATTTACATTTATTCTTTTTCAGGTGCCTATTCTACGTAATATATCTTATATCTTTAAACGAGCAATTCTTGTATATATAATAATAATAATAATAACTGACTGCTGACTGCATATCGAATGCATCACCCACGGTCATCGGTGATGAGACTGTATATCCCGCGGAAGTGCGGAGGTCGAGGATTTTTAAATGCTAAGACCCTGCACAACCGTGAGGTATGCAGTCTCAGGGAATACTTCCTCGAAGCCGACGTGGGGATGCACCGAGATGTGGTCTCAGTGGACAAGAGCCTCACCCCGCTCTCCTTGGCTACCGAGAACTGGCGCAAACCTAAAGTATTAGATACTAATGACCGCAGGGAGGTATGGCAAAGCAAGGAGCTTCACGGACGCTTTTACCGGGTCCTACATGGACCCGATGTAGACTTCTTAGCGTCCGTATCCTGGTTACGATTCGGAAACCTATTTGGAGAAACCGAAGGTTTTGTCTTTGCGATTATGGACGAAGTTATGATGACGAACAACTACCGGAAATATATTGTGAAGGATGGCACGGTTGACATCTGTCGGGCATGCCACCGTCCGGGTGAATCAATCCGACACATTATTTCTGGCTGTTCTCGTCTGGCTAACGGAGACTACTTGCATAGACACAACCTTGTAGCCAGGATTATCCACCAGCAACTTGCTCTGAAATACGGCCTTGTGGAATCAGAAGTACCATACTATAGGTATGTGCCCGACCCAGTTCTCGAATATGGCAATATCACGTTGTATTGGGATCGATCTATCGTCACTGATAGGACTATTGTTGCCAATAAGCCGGATATAGTGGTGATAGATCGATTAGAGCGTCGCACAATGATTGTTGATATAGCAGTCCCGCATGACGAGAACCTCGCGAAAGCTGAACAAGATAAGCAGATGAAGTATCTTGACTTGGCTCGCGAGGTTGTCGAGATGTGGGATGTGGATACAGCAGTCATTGTGCCGATAGTCGTTACGGCCAATGGCATAATCGGCAAGAGCCTCAATCAACATCTCAGGAGGCTCTCGTTAGGCAGCTGGATCAAGGGCCTGATCCAGAAAGCAGTCATCCTGGACACGGCGCGTATTGTTAGGAGGTTCCTTTCTCAGCAGCCCTGACCACCGGTAGCTTGGACCCTGTTCCCGATACCGGTGGGCTACTATTTTTTATATTTTTAAATGTTTTCTTATATTTTTTTATATATTTTAATATTTAAAAATGTAATTAATATGTATTTAAATATAATAAAGGAAATAATAATAAACCCGCAGGGCAGCTTGTGGCGAGCTGTTGGGCAGTAGCGACCCCACGGACCCTATCTCCCGGGAGAATTCTTGTTCCTCATCTCTGGCTTACCTTTATTGGCCGGCTGGAGTGAAAACTGACGAGGTTCAGAGCTCCCACCTCATTCTTGCCTTTATTGGCTGGCTTGAGTGGAGATTCGCAAGAGCAAACGTGCTCGGGGAAAGGAAGTATTCCAGTAAGTGCTCGTAGGGACATGACCATCTTCCGGGCTCTGGGATTGTTCTGAAAGCCGTGGAATACCTCTCCACTTCTCAAGCACCTCAGGAAGTGTTGCCCCCTTGTCGCTACGTCACTATGTGCTAGCGACGTTTTCCGGGGGCCCATTATTGAGTGTGCAAGTCACCCCCTGCCTTTTTATCCGTGTATACAAAACATTGATCAGGCAGGGGCCATAGTCCTTCCATAGTTGCGGTTACCAATCCACTATAGCCATCCAAACCCATAGCCTAATTTGCTTTGTATCCATATTTTGTAATAGTTCTGCTCCAACCGGGAATTGTCCTTGGGTGCACTTGCATAGTGCATACAGGGATAATCGTCGGTTGGTGCCCCCTCATCATTTAAAATTGTCTAAGGGGCCTCTGCGAGTTGGCTAAGGCCCCTCGTAAGCCTTCCAAAAGACCGGGATTCCAGAATCCCGAGATTATGTTAACATATATATAAAAATAATAATAATATTCCACAACTATCACACAACGCCATCTAGTCCCAAGCTAAGCAGAGCTTGTGTTATGGGTACTAGACAGCTGATAAACATACTTATATATTTCTAAATACATACATATTATAGATAAATTACACCCAGACACAGATATATATATATATATATAATCTGAATCTTGGAAACGGCTCCAACGATTTTCATGAAATTTTGTATACAGGGGGTTTCGGGGGCGATAAATCGATCTAGCTAGGATTCATTTTTATAAAATGTCGTTTTATTCGTGTTTTCAATGATTAACTTTATTGATAACTTGAATATAAACTTATTATTTTTAACACAATTTACCAAAAATACCGAGCAAAGCTCGGTCATCCAGATATTTACCTATAGTTTGAGGAGACTTGGGTTATAATGGAAGCCATAAACGTCTAAGAAAGATTTTTACACTATTTAGATATCATAAATAAGAAATGTGAAACTGACACATCAGTGTTAATGGAAAAATCTATCATAGCACCGAAAACAAATACACGAATGATGTTACGTCACGTTTTTCTTTTTAAATAAAACCTATGCGTGTTCTTTCATTTTCATTGTATATAGATAGATAGATAAATCGTTTATTTGGTGCACACAAAAGACATAACAACATACAAAGCACGATTAAATAATAATTTAGCGTCATTACAATTTAGCTTATTTGCCAAGCTGTATTTCTTTTCCAACACAGTATCCATACGACAGCGAATGAAATATATAGAATACACGATTGCCAAATACAAGATACGAAACTTGAAGTCAATTAGACTGTGGGTCTTAAACATGTTACTAATCTTTACATCCCAGTTTTAAATCCCAGCCTCTCGTTGCCTCCCGTGAACCATCGACATCCGATCTAGCACCAAAAAATGTTACCCCTTTTATCTAAGAGTAGGAACTATAGATATTTCGTATGATTTGTTACAGGATTAATAAGTAAAGTAACTAAAAGATTGTTATACCTTAACAGGAGTCTTGATTCCGGTGTCTTTTTCCTCCCAAATGATATCAGGTGTTGGATAGGCGTGCACTTTACATTTCAGCTTTAACGGAGCATCATACTCTGCGTCTATTTTCGGTTCTCCTTCAATCTCTATCACAGGTGCTGTATTTACTTTCTTTTCTGTAATTAAAATATTAAAAAACTAGCTGCGCCCGCAATTTCGTTCGCCTAGATGTCGGAAAACAGACACCTCTTCTGTTGATCTTTTGACCACGCGTGGTGACTTTATCTAGTAAAAAGCTGCCACAAAACTTGTATTTTTTAGGGAAACGCTTCTCTGTATATCTGCTACGTTAGGGGTGGAACCAACTGGAGCGTAAACAACAAGTTGCTAGAATTGCTCACACGCGAAAGAGCTACATAAAGTTGGCCGTGGGAAAAGCAACCAATACTAAGGTCCACCCCCGCAACTGACACTGTTTCTGGACCTGAGCTTTGTTAATAGTCATGGCGTAACATAGGCTGACCGGGAATTGTTCACGTTTTAAACTAAATGGGAAATTATTAGGAATGAGCGGGATTCTGGGAATTAATACAACATCACCGGCGCCACAACCTGTTAAGATTTCGGCTTTGATGACGTTTTGTTCGAGATTGGTAACTATGAGCCGAGTACCGATGCAAAATTTGGGAGGACATAAATTTCGGAAAAGTATTATTGGCACTCCGACTTTAAATAAAATGTTGTATGCTGGAAGACCGGGTGTATTAAGGGAATCTAAGAACTCTACTGGATAGTGTGTGGCATTTTCTTCTTCCGTAACCGTGTTTATGGTCACCAAGTCAATGGGGATTTTAAATATTGTATGTGCGGTTCTTCCTCCGGGCAACAATGTGGCTGCTATACCTGAGGGCCTCCTCAGCAAGAGGAATTTTATTTTGGCTCCTTATTCGAGCCAAAATAACATTGGTAAGAAAAGTTTTGCCCGTTCCACTGGGCGCGTCTAAAAACAGGATTTCTCCCAAAGTTTGATCCATACTGTAGCACACTCGATCAAATATTCGACGCTGTTCCGATGTCAAATTTGAGCAACCATTTTGCAGAGTTTCTACCAATTCTACGGGATCGTAACTAATCGCCGAGGCGTACTCTCTGTTTATACCTTCCCCATCGGCTGTCGGTGAAGGCAGGCAGTATTGAGTAAGCGAACAACGATCTATTATTACATTTTCCACGGAGTCGGTCTGATATTTCAGGACTGTTTTGCCGTTGATGTCTCAAAAAATCTTTAGCATACTTATCTTGGTATTTTTGCCACAACTGCCCAGTATCCGCTAATCTACAAAAGGTCAGTAAGATGGCAAACAAATGACGCAAGCGATAAGGACTATCGCTGATGCATGCCTCGACTAAAGCATCATCCCAATGTTCATCTCCATCTAATAAATTACGTGCGCGGCGAGCAGCCTGGTATGTGAGATATTCAATATCATCCACTTTTGATCACTTATCATCACGATTTGTTGTGAACGTTATGAAAAGGTCCGGGCGACGGATTTACGGACGTAGCAAAAGCATCTTGTGTTTTTTCGTTCATGTATCGCGGACCGCCTGTAAAACTGAATGGCAAGATAACCAATCGCCCTAAGTGTTCAACGTTATTATTTGTTTGTATTGCGTCCCGGAAATTCACGCATTTTTCAGCGCGTAAATAACGCTGATTAGTGCGAATGTAAACTAAACGCTCCGTTTCTATTTTTGCATACATATCCACAATAAATTGGCTAAACAACCCCCGAAATTGATGCAAATAGATAGACGATTACTTCTTATTTGTAAAAGATATGATTAATGTGAAGTGTGCATACATTATCAGTTCAAAAGAACAATCTCGCAAACCTACTAGATTTTACGTTAGTATTATTTTCGGTCAATAGATATCGCTACGTGTTATTACATTACGTAATAGTGAAAATAAATTTATTAATATAACTTTTGATAAAACGAAGCGATTGCGATGAAACGAAAACTAAAATATACTCCGAGTTGTACACAATATTTGAGCATAAATGTTAACATTACAGGTTTCGTACTTTTGGCGTGATACCTATGCAAATAAACATAGTAACAGTCAAACAGACAAAAATTTTAAAAATTACAGAATTGGCATCTCTTGGTTATGCTTTAACATCCCAACTATTTCTTTTTTATAGTTATTTGTTATACAAGAGTGCAAAGTTGCTTTTTAACCGCGTGCTCAATTTTGATGACCGAGCAAGCGAAGGATTCTAAAATTGAATCACGAGTGCAGCGAGTGTTTCAAAAATTTGAATCCTGAGCGTTAGCGAGGGAATCAAAAGAGCACGAGGTGAAAAATCTTTGCACTCGAGTGCAACACGTAACTTTTCATCCCACCTCAGCGAGGAAATGACTAAATATGCAAAAAAAAGCATTTCAATCACAAGATACTTTTATTTCAGTTTAGGTATTAACATTTATTATTTCCTACATTAAGATAGGTAAGTATTACAAAATAATCTTTAAATTATTTCAAATGATACTTAGGTATAATTAAGAAAAATTGAAAGTAACGTTGCTACAATTACTTAAGTCGAGTGTAATATTTTTGTTAGGTACTGTAATGTTGGTGACGTGAAAAGTAAAATGGCGCGCACAAAGCAAATTAAAAAAAAAGTATATCAAGAAGGTTCCGAGTCTAAGTTTTACAAATTAGAAAAAGGTTGAATGATAAATTCGGCACCATGGAGATAGAAGTAAATAGGTTTAATGATGTTTTGAATTCACAAACTTAGTGCACACGATGTTCTAAATTCAATTTACTTTATCCTCTAGCGGATAAAAACGGCTTTTGCACTCAGGTATCGAAGGGCAAAAATACTCTTTCCGAGATGGGGGGATGAAAAATATTTTATTGTACAGAATCGCCTCGTCTACAGATTTATTATATGTAGGTATAGATGGATGAATGTCCTATGGGTTCTTCGTAGCTATTTCTGTTGTAATTCATCATCATATGCCTAGTCTTTTCCCAACTATGCTGGGGTCGGCTTCCAGTCAAATCGGATGCAGCTGAGTACCAGTATTTAACATGACGTGACTGCTTCTCTGACCTCCACAACCCAGTTTCTGGCTAATACGATACCCCTTTGTAAGACTGGTTGTCAGAATTTCGGGTTTCTGTTGACCCATAACAACTGTCTAATATCTACGAAAGATAGCCAGAACCAACGGCTTAACGTGCTTTCCGAGGCACGGATGGGTCTTTGTTCAAAATCAAAAGTCATTTATTCAAACTAAGCTGAGAGTCAGCACTTTTTGAACGTCAAAGTTGCATAAGACAGTCCCCCAAAACGCGCTTTAGCTGAGAAGAAGAAATGTCGCAACAAACTCCCCAGCAGTTGTGATTATAACTGTAATAACAGCAGAGGATACATATATATCTACTACAAGTTTAGTATACCTTCTTTATTTCTAGCGGAAAATACACGCTCATTTATTTGAAGAGTCTCACAGAGTGAGTCAATGTTTCATGAATCCCAATCGCGAGTAGAATTTATTTGTTGACTAATTAGCAGGCGGTCCCCGAGACGCTAAGGGTCACCGTCAAGAGCGAAGTTATGTAATAAGTACCAGTCTAAGGATCCAAAAGAGTTTACCCACAATCTAATACGGATCCTGACTGTCCTAATAGTCTCTGTTTGCAAGACAACTATTAAATATAGCTAATGCAAGTTGTGAGTGTAATAAAAGTGCATTTCTTCCTACTAATATATGCAGTTAGAAGTTTACACACAGATACCTACTTTATAACTTCGATGAACATAGGATTCTTATCATCCCGGTAACATGTTCCCGTGGGAAAATTTTCTACCTCCACTCGGGCGACGGGTGCTTCGCCCGAGTGGAACAACCCTGGCAATTTTTATTTTATTTTAAATAAATAGCTAGTGTCTGAACTTATCCGCTGATGGATCCTGTCTTGCTATAGGTGTGGGACCTGTTCGTTCTAATGTTCTATTAGATTTCAAATCCGTTCCGATAACCTAGAAACAAATTTCTTAGCTGCAATATTTTCTATGAAGCATAATATTTCAATTGAAAACCTAAAAGTGTAATAAAAAGCTGTAGGTACTCCCATTCGTTGCCACCAACGCACCATTTGCGTTGATCGAGATAACTACGTCATGCCACCAACGCACCATATGCGTTGAGTGTACTTTAGGACGTTTTTTGGAATTACTTTAAAATGGTGGAATTTATTTAAATATTTGCCAACATACACGGCTAGAAACAATTGTTAAATGTGGACGAACTGTTGATTTTTGCTTCGAACTGTCATTCTTGTTTTGGTAAGGAAAAAACGGTTGGTGTTGTGAAGGTCTTGGTGAAGGAAAAATATTAAGTGGCACCAAGGTGATGTTTGTAAAATTTAAGTGGCAGTGAATGGGTTAAGAACGATACACTGTTGGTTACTGAAATGTATTTTAATCGATGATTAAGAGACTTTAGTTATCGTGTTTTAGCATGGCAATACTGAGCATTACCTACCCTTTCTCTAATATCACTCCGCAGATACCTAAACAACGACTTATGCATGATTTTCCGGAACTGGAACATGTTAAATATAATGATAGATATTGATTCAGGCGTTAACGGACCTTATTTTAGTTTTTTTCAACCGACGAAAAAAAACGGAGGAGGTTCTCAATTCGACGCGTATATTTTTTTTTTTTTTTTTTTTTTTTTTTTTTTTTTTTTATGTATGATCACGCATAACTTTTTACATAGTGGTCCGATTGTGACAATTCTTCTTCTATTGGAAAGGGTATACTCCCAAGGTGGTCCCATTTAAATTTGGAAAATAAAATCGAACCCTAAGGGTTGGAAAACAGGGGATGATTGATTGTTCACTCACTGATTGTAACGTATAAACACGCATAACTTGTTACATAGTGGTCCGATTGTAACAATTCTTTTTCTATTGGAAAGGGTATACTCCCAAGGTGGTCTCATATAAATTTGGAAAACAAAATCGAACCCTAAGGGTTGGAAAACAGGGGATGATTGATTGTTCACTCACTGACACTCACAACTTTTTACATAGTGGTCCGATTGTGACAATTCTTCTTCTATTGGAAAGGGTATACTCCCAAGGTGGTGCCATATAAATTTGGAAAACAAAATCGAACCCTAAGGGTTGGAAAACAGGGGATGATTGATTGTTCACTCACTGATTGTAACGTATAAACACGCATAACTTGTTACATAGTGGTCCGATTGTGACAATTCTTCATCTATTGGAAAGGGTTTACTCCCAAAGTGGTCTCATATAAATTTGGAAAACAAAATCGAACCCTAAGGGTTGGAAAACAGGGGATGATTGATTGTTCACTCACTGATTGTAACGTATAAACACGCATAACTTGTTACATAGTGGTCCGATTGTAACAATTCTTTTTCTATTGGAAAGGGTATACTCCCAAGGTGGTCTCATATAAATTTGGAAAACAAAATCGAACCCTAAGGGTTGGAAAACAGGGGATGATTGATTGTTCACTCACTGACACTCACAACTTTTTACATAGTGGTCCGATTGTGACAATTCTTCTTCTATTGGAAAGGGTATACTCCCAAGGTGGTGCCATATAAATTTGGAAAACAAAATCGAACCCTAAGGGTTGGAAAACAGGGGATGATTGATTGTTCACTCACTGATTGTAACGTATAAACACGCATAACTTGTTACATAGTGGTCCGATTGTGACAATTCTTCATCTATTGGAAAGGGTTTACTCCCAAAGTGGTCTCATATAAATTTGGAAAACAAAATCGAACCCTAAGGGTTGGAAACAGGGGATGATTGATTGTTCACTCACTGACACTCACAACTTTTTACATCGTGGTCCGATTGTGACAATTCTTCTTCTATTGGAAAGGGTATACTCCCAAGGTGGTCCCATATAAATTTGGAAAACAAAATCGAACCCTAAGGGTTGGAAAACAGGGGATGATTGATTGTTCACTCACTGATTGTAACGTATAAACACGCATAACTTTCTACAGAGTAGTCCGATTTTGATAATTCTTTTATTGTTGGATAGGGTATACCTTGCCAAGTATTATTAGTACATTAAAGCCACAAAAAATAATAAAATAAAAACTTTTTAACAAAAAATTAAACCGCCGAAAAACTGAAAAGCATAAAATAATAAACCTTAAAATTTTGAGTCGGCGCTGAAAAATCAATGAACAAGGAACACTCAAAGCGCCGACTCATAATTTTAAGGTTTATTATTTTATGCTTTTCAGTTTTTCGGCGGTTTAATTTTTTGTTAAAAAGTTTTTTAATGATACATTATGTTGGTTTTGTCAATGACGCTCTTGCCCTTTTCTTTGGCAATCTAAGTAGACTACTTCTTTACATATTTCGTGTCAAATTTCTTGTCTGTACGCTTAGATCTTTAGGGACTACTCACACTTATTCAGCACTATTCAGCTTTTGCCCAGTGGAAACAATGATTTTGTATAGAGACGCGTACGCATCCGTTAAGCAAACGGGCGCGTACGCGTCTCCATACAAAATCGTTGTTTTCTATGGGCATAAGCAGAACAGAGCTGAATAAGTGTGAGTAGTCCCTTAAACGACGTAACGGATTTGAACAGAGTACATCAGTACAGAGAGTGATTCAAGAGGAAGGTATATTTGTACAACAAGCGGGCGAAGCCGCTGGCCAAAAGCTAGTGTTATATACACAAAAAAATACTCACAGACACTTTGAACATAGTGTAGGGCGGATTAAAAGATGGCGTAACGTAGAACTGAGATTTGCCGTCTACTAGTTTTAGGGGCAGCTCATTTACTACGGTGCCATTCAAATCGAGGATCTTCGCAGTAGTGAGTTTGACTCCGTTCCCGAGTAGCCTGATACCCAAGAACGCGGTGCCTTCTAAAAGATGATAACACAAAAGTGAATAAAGTTTTAGAAAATAATTATTTATAATTTGTATTTCCAATGCGTCGTAGAAATAATTGAGAACCCCTTTACGGGTCATTTTATGGGAGATTTGGATTCAAAGTGTCCAATTTCAAGCAACACGTAGAATACCGTTACAACGAGGTCAGATTTCCAACATATGTGATTATGTAGCGGCAGCTGGTATGATTATGGTACAACGTTCAATGATGCATTTACGTTTACTGCTACCTCTTTATTCGTGCCGCAACAACTCACCTCCGGCCCTTTTCACCGCGGGCTGTCAGACCCATCTTTATGAACAACTTTTATTACAGAACTAATACTGAAATCACTGTTTGCTTTTGTCGATTGCTTACTTGCGTTGTTAGGATGCCGCAATCTAGATATACAACATTGCAATAACGCATATTCTATACTCTAGCTAGTGTCCAACAAGGCATTGTACTAATTCAAACAAAATTTACAATATCGTACCTGGTGCAGGTCTTGTGACTGTATCTTTCATGGAAGTGGGTGTTTCAATAGAGAATCCAAGTTGAAAGTTGAGGTCACTCTTGGCGGTAATAATGATGTGTGTATTAGAACTGCTTCCAAATTCAACCTCATAGTCTCCAGGTTTTGGGCTTTTAATCTTCACGACCTGTCGACATAAACATTAATTAACAATCAAATCCAAAATACATACATATGTCGAATCTCATGTAAACGTGGCGCTATTGATTCAGGTTATCGTGCAAGTAATCATATTTTCCTTCTAATCATAATATCTCGCAAGAGGAAGGTATGTTAAAGTTGGTTTTTGAACTCAGCTTATTTCAATAAAGTCTTTCCCATATTAGGAAATTCTTATTAGTGTCGTAGTTCCCCGCTTATATGCACTCAAACCTTTAGCCTAGGTATGATTCTGAATATCGTGTATCTGAGTATCGTGTATCTGAGTATCGTGTATCTGAGTAGCGTGTATCTGAGTATCGTGTATCTGAGTATCATCATTGGAGTTTACTCCTTAAGAATCGATTTTCATATAAATATAAGCCCGGGGTATGTGCATTGGAATTGACAGGCACATATTTTTTGTTAAATGTCTCTGACCATGTGGTCCCAGTCCTTTAGTAGGCATACGAAGACAACTTGCAGAGGCCCCTTAGACAATTTGAATTAAATGCAGCAACTGACAGGTTATCCCTGTGTGCACTATGCAAGTGCACCCAAGGACAACCCCCACTCCGTCTAGGGCAAAAAAGTCATGGGCAAAAAAGGTACAGGTTACCAAGAACTATGGATACAAATAAACTGGCAAGGAGTGAGTTGCTTCAATTCCACCACGAGATAACATAACTAATAATATTTATATTATAACAATATCAACATACACTAAATGGGAAAATACGTATTATTGAAGTTTACTCAAAAAGCACTCGTAACTATAAATAGTTAATCACCCCCCCCCCCGCTGTATCTCTACGTTGACATCGATATTATAGATATTTATATTATAACAATATCAACATACACTAAATGGGAAAATACGTATTATTGAAGTTTACTCAAAAAGCACTCGTCAGAACTTGACCAAATTTATGTAAGATCACCCTATAATAGTATACCCATTCAACTGAAATGAACATTTCCTCTTTTTTAACTCAATTACAAAGGTCAGCCAGTTAAAAAAGTAATAAGGGTTATCAATGACGACTGCAGGTAGGTTTAAATAGGTACTTACCAACATTTCAAGTTTACCGGAGACAATCGTTTCTATCGTTGGCTTGCTTCCTCCTGGACCCGTTATTTTATCAATCCTTGGTGTCTCTCCAGTTATAGAAATTATTATGTCTCCGGTGTGAGAATCAACAGCAAACTGAAGATGAAAAGATATACATTAATTTTTTAGAATGGCAGAATTTAAAAGATAGTAGAGTAAAAGTACAAAACAGATACTTTTCTTACAAAACGGTCATGTTGAATATAAATCGATGATTACATGTGAACAATTGATATTCTCCGATTTTTCAACAAATCAATAGTTTTTCATATTTCTTTTATGTAGTGCGGTATGTAGAAATTCCGCCAATCAAAGCTATCCTTACTAAGCATTGAAAGTGATTTACTTCGGGAGCTGGATTTTAGCGAAATCATCGACAATTTTTCATCAAAAATGGCTCGCAAGGTTCCATTCCTTAACGCGATAATTTAGTTTCATATAATTCTTATAGTTTACTATACCCACAAATGTTTCTTAATAAAATTTAATTTCTCTTTTAATAAATTATTGAAACACTACAGTTAAAAAAAATGATTCATAAATTTGGATAATTATTAGGGGCTTCCACTCCTTCCCCTTCCTCCTGCCCCTGGGCCTCCAGACCTCTAAATCCGGCCCTGAGTTTGTGTGTAACCTCACCAAAGTAAAAATTATATATTAGTGATAAGTGAGTAGTTACCAGCACATAATAATAACAAAACTTGCGGTAAAACCCTAAGATAAGAACGTGAAGCTATCTCAAGTTTGTTTTTTAATCTCAGAGTACTTAACTGATAATTCAAGTTAAGTATTATTTTATGCTTTTTTTGTACAGAAGTTTGATATTACACCTGTCAAATGAGTATAAGGCTTTAAAAAATGAACTTTAAGTTTGTTCATAATATTATTGGGTATTTTGTAGGACACGATAAAATGTATTTGACGGCAGCCATATTATTTAACAGCCGCGAGAGACGGCGACTAGATGGCGCTAGTGGAACGTGCACCGGACTATCATAGACAAAACTTCACTCTTTCGATCATTTGACATAAAGTACAGTCAAGTAAAATATTGTAACTACCCTCGGCCACTAGCGACCGCCTTTATAAGGAGCTGCGCTGTTTAGACGGCACGCTTTTCAAACAGATGCGTCTTGGTGCACGGACCACTGTCTCTCGACAGTCAGTACTGCCCGGTTATTGGATGTGGAATACTGTGTACACAGTTAGTACTATCCTTATTGCGTTGGGTGCATGGACCACTGTCCCTGACAGTCAGTACTGCCCTATGTGACCATATTACTACCATTATTCGTTATTTAATTCAGTTTTATTTCATTTCTATATTTCCTAGATTTAAGATAACTGATTGTTAAATTAAAATAAATTTGTGTATTGCCATAACGGAGTTTTACTTCTGATGTCTGGACCTAATCCGATATAATAAAGAAAAAAAAATCTTGTTACAGCAGGAATCGTTGAAAAAATATCTTACAAGGAGTTCACTAGCGTAGTAAATTCCTAGCCCTAAGGTGCAACACTCGGAAATAAAGGAGAAATTATTTCCCAAAGTCTTAGGCTTACCATTAGTATGAGTTCCAAAAATTCAAACTTATCAAAGTTATCTTGGCGAAGTAAGCAGCATATTTATTTTTTCTGTCTCTTTTCATAAAAATATTCATTCGCTACCAGTATTCGGGTTATGAAATAATATTCTTACAGACCGCTTTTTTAATAGTAAAAATTCAATAGACATTTCGAGATAGAATAGTTATTGCCGAGGCCTACCCGCCGAGAGGCTCCATTTAGGCCTTGCAGTATCTGGTCTAACTGTCCCAGCGACTCTGCTATTATGACGATGTCGTCGGTAAAACGAAGGTGTGAGATGTACTCGCCATTTACGTTGATCCCCTGTCCAGTCCAGCGTCTTAAATACGTCTTCCAGCGCATTGGTGAACAGTTTCGGGGATATGATATCCCCCTGTCTCACCCCTCTGAGCAGTTGGATTGGGCTGGTTTTCGTATCCTGGATCTGGACAGTCATCGTTGCAGCGTCATACAAGCACCTCATCATCTCAATATATCTCCAGTCAATTCGACATCGTTGCAGAGAGGCCAGAACTGCCCAAATTTGATGGAATCGAAGGCTTTCTCGTAGTCCACAAACGCCATACACAGCGGCTGATTGTACTCCTCGGTCTTCTGTACAATTTTCCGAACAGTATGGATGTGGTCTACGGCGCTGACGCCTTTTCGAAAACCGGCTTGTTCTGATGACTGGAACTCGTCAAGTCTCCTGGCGAAACGGTTTGTGACGACCCTCGAAAACAGCTTGGTCAGGTTTGTTACAACACTTATAACTCGGAACTGCTGGACCGATTTTCACGGTTTTTGATTTGTTGGATTTGTCTTTACCCCGAATAGCAGAATAACTATTAAAACTTACGAATATTTCACGAGAACAAAAAAGAGGATTTTTAATTTTCTCATACATTTCGTATGTCAGAAAACGCTTAATGCCTTCAACGTACCAGGAGGTCATAACTCGGTAAGAGCTCACCTACCCAGGGAAAAAAAAACTAGAAAAAACAGAAAACAAAAAAAAAAAAAAGTCAGCTAGAAAACGCTTTATGCCTTCAAAGTACCAGGTTATCCAACTTGGTAGGCTTTTTTTTTTTCAGGATTGGAAATCATCAAATGACTTCCTTCGCTCTGGGCGGAGCGGGAGGGCGTGTCAGACTTTGACTGAATAAAACCCACCCGTGTTCCATCAGTTGCCCATGTGCCAGGATCACGGTATCTCTTTCGAACAATCACGCGATCCCGGCAGGCATCGGTCCTAGTAGACCCCTACACTGCTGCTGACATCTCTTTGAGGCGCGCGTGGAACACTACGCGCCGTCGACCCGAGCCTGGTCCTTACCGGGCGGCGAGCAACCCATTGCTCACCACCCGCAAGCTCGCGCCTACGGTGGCCGGGAGTCCGCTATGGACTCCCGACGCACGAGGCGTCTCCTCCTGCGGCGGCTAGGGACGTGAGGGCGCAGAGACTGCCACTCCCTCACGCGCCCCGCCTCCTCTTTCGCGAGCATTACTGCTTCGCAGATCCTTCTGTGGTGACGGCTTCCCATTCCCTCTCGCTCCGTACCATGGCTCGCACCAGGGCCGGACGCGAGAGGTCGCCGCCGCCGATCGCCTCCACAAGGACACGGCGGTGCTCCGCCCAGGCAGGGCACACCTCCACCGTATGCTCCACCGTGTCCTCCAGACGACCCTCGCAATGGAAACACCCGGACGTATCCTCCCGCTTTATCCTGAACAGGAACCCACCGAAGCACCCATGCCCGGTGAGAACCTGCGTCAGGCAGAAGGTGAGGACGCCGTGACGCCTCTCTATCCACTCCTCAAAGAGGGGACTTACCGCCGCAATTGTGGCGTGCCCAGCCTTGGGTTGCGACAATCGTACCCACCATGTCGCCATGAGATCACACCGGAGCTCAGTCCGCCGTGCCGCGATTTGTCGCGGCAGTGGAGTTTCGCCCCGGCGTTTCGCCTCCTCGCGCCACTCTCACATGTGCGCGAGTTCCTTTGCCTCCAGATCCCATGGCGGCACTCCGGCAAGGAGATTCGCCGCCTCGCACGAGATCGTGCGGTATCCTCGGATTAACCGGATGGCCATGACCCTCTGGGCCGCACTCAACCGGCGCGCTGGGCGCAGCCTCAATGAGGGCGCCCACACTGGTGCCCCGAAGAGGGCCATGGACCGTACGATCCCCGTGTAGAGACTCCGGCAGGAGGCGTTTGAACCCCCCAGATTGGGCAGGAGCCGCTTTAATGCAGCCCCAGCCCGCTCCAGTCTGGGAGCCAAACGTCGGAAATGCTCAACGAAGTTCCACCGGCTGTCGTGGACAAGTCCCAGGTACTTCATCGTCGACTCGACGCCGATGTGAACCCCTCCTACCGTGAGTTGGGAACCCACAGCTGGCGCGTTTCGAGGACCATGAAACCCATGGCCTCGGACTTGTGCAATGCCACGTCGAGTCCCAATTGCCGGATACTATCGACGATTGTCGCAACCCCGCGTGTCATTAAGTCAGCTGCCGGCTCGTACGACCTCCCCTGCGCCAGGATCAGCGTGTCGTCAGCATAGCAAACTACGCTGACGCCGCTAGGGAGGTCGGCGCGCAGCACCCAGTCGTAACCGATGTCCCACAGATGCGGCCCCAGGACCGATCCCTGTGGGACACCGCACAACATCTCTCGCCGGTTCCATTCTCCCTGGTGACCAGGGTAGATAACGGCCCTGTCCATAAGATAGGCCTCGACCACGCGACAGAGGTAGGTTGGCATCCGGTGATACCAGAGTGCCTCCCTAATGCAACTCCAGGACAGGATGTTGAAGGCATCGGCGATGTCTAGAGACATCGCCAAGACGACCCCACCCCAGGCCACTGCCTCCCCCGTCGTGAGGGCTCGCACGCGCATGATGGCGTCCACCGTAGAGCGCCCCTTGCGGAAGCCGTACTGGCCGTCCGACAAGTTCGGCCCCTCCTGCACCAACCACCCAACGAGGCGGTCTGCAATCACTCTTTCAAAGAGCTTGCCCACCTCGTCGAGCAGCACGATGGGCCGGTAAGCGGACGGCGAGTCCGCAGGGCGCCCTGGTTTCTTTATGAGGACCAGTTTCCCCGTCTTCCAACGAAGTGGGAACTGGCCCCTCTCCAAGCATGCGCTAAGGAGCCCCCCTAGTCGAGGCCCGAGAGCCTCCAAGGCCAGGACCCAGGCTTTTCCAGGCAAGCCGTCGGGTCCTGGGGCGGTATTCTTGGCATTAAGCCTTCGTACCGCCACCCTCATCAACTTGGTAGGCTTACCACAACATTTATTGATTCTGAGGCGGTACGAAGTTCGGTGGGTAAGCTAGTTTATCATAAAACTATCTTTCCAGCGATTACACCAGCGTATTATACATATAAAATAATAAATATAAACCGTCTTCTTGAATCACTCTGTGTACTGTTGAAACCGCATTAAAATCCGTTGCGAAGTTTAAAAGATCTAAGCGTACAGACGCGAGAAAAGACTTTGTTTTATACTATGTAGAGATATTTCAGAAAGCACGCAAGTTAGTTTCTTAAAGTAAAAATTACTTAACATTCAAATGCAATGACAATGCATTAAAACAAAATTTACGTGTGGCACTCGAGGACTGCCGCGGTAAAACTATTGCATAACATTTTTGATCAACTTATGCAATTATAATTATTTATTTATTTCTTATTTGATCGATAAGAAAACATTTTTTTTTCTTTTATTGAATAAACTAGCTTCTGCCCGCGACTTCGTACGCGGATCCTGTTGCTTATGCCAGCGACAACGGGGTCGTCAAAATCGAAGATCTGAAACGTCTGATGTAGAATTCTAAGGCCCGGGGACGGGAAAACAACGGGATGAGCGAAACGATTGGAGTCGTTCCAGATCTTTCATTTTTGTATGTCAATAGGAAATGCCCATCAGACTAAACAACATTTGCTAAGACGTAATTCCTTAATATGTTATTAAGAGTTTTACTTAAGAGTTCCACAACAGGTGTTCCAGATCTTCAAATTTATTCTCACAGCAGAAAATGCTCTTCACGTGGAATATTTTTTGCTATGGCATCATTTTTATATCTATTATACTTACTTTAGCTGGTCTGTTGCGGTCTGCATCATGTGTTCATTTTCCAAAATAAATTATGTATAGCCTATATGTTGCCACGTTCACGAACAGCGTACAGTCGCGCATCATGTTCCGCACTTGTCTCTACAGACCTAGCAGCAGATGCGTAGATACGCTGAGAACTCAAGCGCAATCCTCTATCAGTGAACGTCTCCGACTCGAGAGACAATGCGTGACGTTCACGATCAGCGGAAGTTGCGCATCATGTTCCGCACTTGTCTCTAGAGACCTAGCAGCAGATGCGTAGATACGCTGAGAACTCAAGCGCAATTCTCTATCAGTGAACGTCTCCAACTCGCGAGACAATGCGTGACGTTCACGATCAGTGGAAGTTGCGCATCATGTTCCGCACTTATCTCTAGAGACCTAGCAGCAGATGCGTAGAGATACGCTGAGAACTCAAGCGCAATTCTCTATCAGTGAACGTCTCCGACTCGCAAGACAATGCGTGACGTTCACGATCAGCGGACAGTCGCGCATCATGTTCCGCACTTGTCTCTACAGACCTAGCAGCAGATGCGTAGATACGCTGAGAACTCAAGCGCAATCCTCTATCAGTGAACGTCTCCGACTCGAGAGACAATGCGTGACGTTCACGATCAGCGGAAGTCGCGCATCATGTTCCGCACTTGTCTCTAGAGACCTAGCAGCAGATGCGTAGATACGCTGAGAACTCAAGCGCAATTCTCTATCAGTGAACGTCTCCAACTCGCGAGACAATGCGTGACGTTCACGATCAGCGGAAGTTGCGCATCATGTTCCGCACTTATCTCTAGAGACCTAGCAGCAGATGCGTAGAGATACGCTGAGAACTCAAGCGCAATTATCTATCAGTGAACGTCTCCGACTCGCAAGACAATGCGTGACGTTCACGATCAGCGGAAGTTGCGCATCATGTTCCACACTTATCTCTAGAGACCTAGCAGCAGATGCGTAGAGATACGCTGAGAACTCAAGCGCAATTATCTATCAGTGAACGTCTCCGACTCGCAAGACAATGCATGACGTTCACGATCAGCGGACAGTCGTGCATCATGTTCCGCACTTATCTCTAGCCACTCAACTGTCCAACCCGCGCGGCGATTATCTCCCCAACTGTCCGGGCATCAAATTTCACTTTCTTTTTTACGACATTGCGAAATTTTCTGCACAAAAACGATTACGACTGAAAAACTACTATAGCTATATTCTAATAAGAAATACTCACGGAAAGCTAATAAGATATTGAATTCTAATTGGAAAAAAACTAAATTAATCAAACAAAAAGCTAATAAGATATTGAATTCTAATTAGAAAATAAAGTCGGGGATTTCAAAAAAATATCGGATTTATTTTTTATTTCATGTTTTACAAGAAAAGTATAAAAGTTACTAGGCAAAATTATTTTTATTGTAATAGTACATAATATACCCTTCAAAATGACACCAATGTCTAAATATAAGTATTTATTTTTCTATCAAGAAAAAACAAATACTTCTCACAAGTTCCCCGAGCCAACACTAAAATCGTGAATTACGAGTTGCGTTTGAATAATTTGGAGACTCCATCTCAATATATTTCGTTTGTAAATAGCTGTTATAGTGCTAATAGTTAAGTATTCTCTTATATTTAAGCATTTATTTAACAAAAACAACCAATTCGAAAAATCGATCAACTACTATGAACGAATAATGTCCGCGCCGTCATCATAAAACATTTCCAGCTATATTATTCCATGTAAAAGTTTCGAAATTGGCGTAGTAATGCATATTTCGCAAAGGAAATATCTTCACGTTTAATTTGATGTACAATAACAATATAAATGTGGTATAAAAACAGAAAACTTACCATATTTTAGTTGGAGATCCACACACAAACATAGTTCGCTAGACAACACGGATGAACTGTCATTTTCTTTTTTTTTTCTAAATTTTATGTTGCCGGTCCATAGATGAAATTTACTCTCCTGGATGACAAATCTCATATAGCGACATCTAGTATTTCTCTAATGTACGACTATCAAAGGACTGTAGCGATAAACACGTTTCAAGTGACGAATGACGCATAAAACGTTCATGGTTACAAAAGTAACCAGGACGTTTCGACAAAATTTTATTTGGTTACTTTTGTAACCATGGACAGTTGAGTGGCTAGAGACCTAGCAGCAGATGCGTAGAGATACGCTGAGAACTCAAGCGCAATTCTCTATCAGTGAACGTCTCCGACTCGCAAGACAATGCGTGACGTTCACGATCAGCGGATAGTCGCGCATCATGTTCCGCACTTGTCTCTACAGGCCTAGCAGCAGATGCGTAGATACGCTGAGAACTCAAGCGCAATTCTCTATCAGTGAACGTCTCCGACTCGCGAGACAATGCGTGACCTTCACGAACAGCGGAAGTCGCGCATCATGTTCCGCACTTGTCTCTAGAGGCCTAGCAGCAGATGCGTAGATACGCTGAGAACTCAAGCGCAATTCTCTATCAGTGAACGTCTCCAACTCGCGAGACAATGCGTGACGTTCACGATCAGCGGAAGTTGCGCATCATGTTCCGCACTTATCTCTAGAGACCTAGCAGCAGATGCGTAGAGATACGCTGAGAACTCAAGCGCAATTCTCTATCAGTGAACGTCTCCGACTCGCAAGACAATGCATGACGTTCATGATCAGCGGACAGTCGCGCATCATGTTCCGCACTTGTCTATACAGACCTAGCAGCAGATGCGTAGATACGCTGAGAACTCAAGCGCTATCCTCTATCAGTGAACGTCTCCGACTCGAGAGACAATGCGTGACGTTCACGATCAGCGGAAGTCGCGCATCATGTTCCGCACTTGTCTCTAGAGACCTAGCAGCAGATGCGTAGATACGCTGAGAACTCAAGCGCAATTCTCTATCAGTGAACATCTCCAACTCGCGAGACAATGCGTGACGTTCACGATCAGCGGAAGTTGCGCATCATGTTCCGCACTTATCTCTAGAGACCTAGCAGCAGATGCGTAGAGATACGCTGAGAACTCAAGCGCAATTCTCTATCAGTGAACGTCTCCGACTCGCAAGACAATGCGTGACGTTCACGATCAGCGGACAGTCGCGCATCATGTTCCGCACTTGTCTATACAGACCTAGCAGCAGATGCGTAGATACGCTGAGAACTCAAGCGCAATCCTCTATCAGTGAACGTCTCCGACTCGAGAGACAATGCGTGACGTTCACGATCAGCGGAAGTCGCGCATCATGTTCCGCACTTGTCTCTAGAGACCTAGCAGCAGATGCGTAGATACGCTGAGAACTCAAGCGCAATTCTCTATCAGTGAACGTCTCCAACTCGCGAGACAATGCGTGACGTTCACGATCAGCGGAAGTTGCGCATCATGTTCCGCACTTATCTCTAGAGACCTAGCAGCAGATGCGTAGAGTTACGCTGAGAACTCAAGCGCAATTCTCTATCAGTGAACGTCTCCGACTCGCAAGACAATGCGTGACGTTCACGATCAGCGGACAGTCGCGCATCATGTTCCGCACTTGTCTCTACAGACCTAGCAGCAGATGCGTAGATACGCTGAGAACTCAAGCGCAATCCTCTATCAGTGAACGTCTCCGACTCGAGAGACAATGCGTGACGTTCACGATCAGCGGAAGTCGCGCATCATGTTCCGCACTTGTCTCTAGAGACCTAGCAGCAGATGCGTAGATACGCTGAGAACTCAAGCGCAATTCTCTATCAGTGAACGTCTCCGACTCGCGAGACAATGCGTGACGTTCACAATCAGCGGACAGTCGCGCATCATGTTCCGCACTTGTCTTTACAGACCTAGCAGCAGATGTGTAGATACGCTGAGAACTCAAGCGCAATTCTTTATCCGTAAACGTCTCCAACTCGCGAGACAATGCATGACGTTCACGATCAGTGGACAGTCGCACATCATATTGTTCACTGGTCTCTAGAGACCTGGATGTAGATACATAAATACGCTGAGAACGCATACGAGCTTCGCGATCCGAAGATGTTTCTACGGAGCGAGTTGCAGCCTGATGTTCTCGAACAGCATCAAGTCTATCCTGACGCTCTTCGGTAGATTTTTGGGATATTATGATCCTCAATCTATTAGCTCCTTTGGAACGTTGGGAAAGATTTGACCTCTTTCTAGGCATGGTTATAGTTTTATTCTGAAGATACCTGATCAATTAAAATCTAAGTGACTGCTCCCCTGTGTTACTGGGTAGGCTACCGTGTCACGAAGATAAATGGAAAAGGAAATTAAACAGTCAAATACCATAAGCCCGAAGGCATATTTCTTCGATAAAATAAAATAATAAATGGGAGTTTTAGCCAGTAGAGTCAAATTTTCAATGATTCATAGAATTTTCATCGAAAATCAGTCCTAAACTGTTACCGCCTTCACCGCGTGGAGATACTCCGAGCTTATGTTATTATATAACTATACAGTGAAATTAGTGATAGCTTTGATTTCCACATCAGGTGTTCCAGATCTACAATCTTTATACGTCAACAGAGAGTGCTCATCAGGCTGAACAACTTTTGCTAAGACGTCATTCCTATATATGTTATAGTGTAGCTGGGCTCTTGGAGTTCCACATCAGCTGTTCCAGATCTTCAAATTTTATACAACTTCCGAGAGTGCTTATCAAGCTGAACAACTCTTGCTAAGACGTCATTCCTATATATGTTATAGTGTAGCTGGGCTGTTGGAGTTCCACATCAGGTGTTCCAGATCTTCAAATTTATTCTCTTAGCAGAAAATGCTCATCACATGAAATAATTTTTGCTACGGTACCATTTTTGTATCTCTTATAGTTTAGCTGGTCTGTTGCGGTTCTGCATCAGGTGTTCAAGTTTCCAAGATAAATTATAGCCTATATGTTGCCTAGACTTAATACCTATACAACAAAAAAAAACATTCAAATCCGTGCAGTAGTTCCGAAGATTAGCGTGTACAAACAAACAGACAAACAGACACATTTTTTTTTTGGTTTCGTGCTCTATTACTGTTTCTAAACCAAGTTTCAAGTATTTTTTTTTAATATATTCAATGTACAGACACAGTTTTTTTTACTGTTTTATTATATGTATATAGATGAGAAGTTACTGCCCCCGCTTTTTCAATCTCTGATATCTTCTAAGATCTTCATTTAAATTACATGCTGTAAAGGGCCATATTGATTTATATTAAATACGCAATGTATTTAAGGTACTTAATTGGATAAGGATTAATGCTGTATTGCTTAAAATCGCGTCGTAAATAAGCCCTTATTTCTCGTAAAAAGTAAAGGATAAAAAATGGTTATTGTGGGTTATCCCTAAGAGATAGACATATATCATTGCGGACTTTTTGTAGACCTTCTTAAGATGTACAATACTGTAGTACATTATTTTGATCTATTTCGTAGGGTTCAGCCAGCGTTCGCAATGTAAGCGCAAAAAAATGTGTTTATTTATGACATCACATTAGAAACTCCTAAAATTATCAGCATTTCTTTACATGCATGTTATATACAATATCTGGATGACCGAGCTGTGCTCGGTATTTTTTGGTAAATTGCGTTTAAAATAATAAGTTTATGTTCAAGTTGATTATCGATAAAGTTGGTCATTGAAAACACGAATAAAACGACATTTTATTAAAATGAATCCTAGCTAGATCGATTTATCGCCCCCGAAACCCCTTGTATACTAAATGTCATGAAAATTGTTGGAGCCGTTTCCGAGATTCAGATTATATATATATATACAAGAATTGCTCGTTTAAAGGTATAAGATATAAACCTTCCTCTTTAATCACTCTATCTATTTAAAAACATACTGTTATAAAATATAATGAAGTTTCAATGTAATAAGGTGTGACTGTGACAGACGTGGTTAATACTGGTCTGATACAAAATATTAGAAGATAATTCATTTTCATTTTGTTTTTTTTTTCAAGTGACTTGTGTTAAGTTTTTTCGTTACGGAATTTTTTGATTCGGTCGCCGCGCTCAAAGCCCGCCATAAAAGCTATGCAATAGCTTAAAAATATCTTATCTAAATTAAATGAATTGGTCAACGAAGCTGAAACTTAAAATTTATATGGGACTACCCCTGAAACATACCCTATCCACTAAAAAAAGAATTTTTGAAATCCATCCGCAATTGCCGGAGAATCACGGATAATACATACTTACAAAAACATACAGACGAATTAAGAACCATTTTGAAGTCGGTTAGACTTCAAAATGGTTCTTAATTCGTCTGGTTTTTACGTTTTAGTGGATAGGGTATATTTCAGGGGTAGTCCCATATAAATTTTATTTACTTTGCTTGGGTACTTTTGGCGTTAGCTTCGAAAATACGTTTTAAATCCACTTTATCTTCATGACATTAAACTGCTTCCTGTCGCTGTTCATTACATAGTAAACAGTGGTATATGAATTGGTGTGTGGTTTGATCGATTAGACATAACTAAAAAGTGTAAAAAAAAACAAACGACTTATTTGTCGTTCATTGTGGCGCTTTGCTTCCGCGTGCTTTCGATACGGCTTCTTCTTGATTTGACATGTTAAGTACGAGTGAGGTGATTGCGGTGAATTCACTACCAGTATGAATCGTTTTCATTTTGACAGTTGCACAACATTCTTGGCATTGTATACGTTGCCAAACGGATTTTTTTTTTATAAACATAAATGAAATAATGGATTAACAATAATCTTCCAAACGATTCAGATTCTGATCGATAGTGTGTTACGCAATTAGGGTGCAGATTCCTCAGCATATGCTGAAGAATATTCTTCTATTTTTCAATAAGTGCATTAATCAGATTGTGAGGTTAGCCTACGCTCCCCTATGTCGTGTGGTGTCCCACAGGGATCGATCGTTGGGCTGCATCTGTGGGACATCGGTTACGACTGGCTGCTGCGCGCCGACCTCCCTAGCGGCGTCAGCTTAGTTTGCTACGCTGCCGACACACTGGTCCTGGTGCAGGGTATGTCGCACAAGGCGGCGGCCGAATTAATGACATGCGGGGTTACGACAATCGTTAAACGGATCCGGCAATTGGGACTCGAGGTGGCCTTGCACAAGTCTGAGGCCATGGGTTTTCAAGGTCCTCGCCCACGTGTGGGAGTGGCGCGAGGAGGCGAAACGCTGGGGCAAAACTCCGCTACCGCGACAAATCAGATCAATCAATCAGATCGATGGAGTGATTGTTTATGCAAGAAACCATCTCAGTGTGTTTGTCGAGGAACCGAATATGCACAACTGTAGCAGATTTGAATTCGCGATACTAGCCTTATATCAATCCCCCTCTTTTAGAAATATAAGCAATTTCACTGTCTCTCTAAACGAAACCTTACAGAATATATCATCTTTCAAAAGTACCATTTTGATTGAAGACATTAATATCAACATTCGTCCAGAAAGTGCTGACGTATCCGCTGAGGAATACCTTAACCTGTGCGCCTTCCATGGTTTGCTTCACACTCACACGCTCAGCCCCGGATCTTGAATTTTTTCGAGGCGGGGCAAAAACTGAAAATACCGCCCCCACCCGTCTATATTTTTACCTTTATCATCATCATTATTTCAGCCATCAGATGCCTAATGATGGACATAGGCCTCACGGATAGAACGCCACAAGGACTTATCTAGCGCTGTTCTGCGTTGTTTTTTTTTTAATGACATCTTGCCGGTCAACCTTTGAGGTAGTCGACTGCTTAACCGGACTTGCCTGTGGCTACCTTAATAAGTTAAGGCCTCCAGCCAGGGCTTAAAAAAATCTTAAAACTAGAGTGACTACTCGCTAAGGGTACCTCTTGTGGGGTACAGACCTCGGCTTAGGGCATCGCTGGTAGAGGGCAGCAAGGGATGGGCTGGATCGGAATGATTATTATTATTTAGGAGCGAATTTAAAGCTACTGGCTCAGCCGCGCGGGCTGGCTCGAGCAAAGGTCGGGGTGGACAAGGATTGGGGCGTCGCGGTGTGCCTCGGCAGCGAGGACGGAATGACGGCGGTCTGTGTTTGTGTGTCTTGAGTGTGCTAGTTAATTTACTACTCTCCTGGAGAAGGGTTGTAGTGTCATCGGGAATGGTTAGAGTATGCCGCGGTAGGCGAATCGTACTAATACGGGAGGGAGTGTAGCGGGTGGCTGCCGCGATCAGGGGATTGGGGTGCTTCACAGCAGAATCAAAGAAACGCTTTGCAAGGCGTTTCATGTACTGCTGAATGGTGGGCATTCTGAGATCTAGGTGGAGATTCTCGTTTCGGACATAGAAGGGGGCGCCCGTAACCTTTCTAAGGAAACGGTTTTGGTGGGTCTGCATCCTATGGATGTGGTGTGGCTTAGCATGCGCGAAGACGAAGCACGCATAAGTCATGATAGGGCGTATCACCGCGGTGTAGATACGCAATTTGCACCTAAGGGACAATTTGCTACGGGCGGTTAGAATGAAGTGGAGTCTGCCAAGAGCGATTGCGACGCGCGAATGCGACGCGCGAACGAGCCGTCGATATGTGCTCCCTGAAGGTAAGGTGGTGGTCGAGGATCACACCTAAGTATTTGGCTTGCTTCGCCCAAGGGACCGGCTTACCGTACATAGTGATCGGACTGGGGAGGGTGGGGGAGGGGAAGTAGCTTGCGCGGTTTCGAGAAGAGAATCGCCTGGCTCCTGTCGGGGTTGACCTCGATTCTCCATTTCAGGAACCAAGCGCCTAAGACGTTTGCGGAGGTTTGGAGAGTACGAGAAGGGAAGAGAGAGAACCCTCGATGCGATAGCGGAAGGTGCGGTTGGATAATAAGTCTCGTAAGATGAGCACGAGACGGTCAGGTACACCGAGTTGGTAAAGCTTGTATAATAAGCCGTTGTGCCAGACTTTGTCGAAAGCCTTTGCTATGTTGACCCTTTTTATTTACGCCGCCGCGAATGCATGCATTGCCGCGGTTTGCAATTCCTGCGGGTGGGGCGAGCGTGATTGACGTGGTTGTTGACCTATGCCTATGTGACTCGCAAAAAATAATTTATGTGCTTAAAGTACTGGACGTCTCAATGGTAAAGTTGCGTTATGATGAGTTGTATCGTTACAATTCATCATTAACGCAAATTTGACTATACGTCTGCCAAGCTTGAATTTGCCGCCCCCTGAAATTGACGCCCGGGGCATGGGCCCTGGCTTGCCCATAGATCCGGGGCTACACACGCTTCCTACCCATCAAAGTGGCTCCTGCTTGGACCATTTAATACTCAAATCGAATTTCCCTGCTCTTGCCCTTGTAATTAATTCAACAATAACCGATCACAGTACTTTCCTATTCATTTTAAATTGTAAATTGCCTAAAGTAGTCACTCGCACGGTTACTAGTTTAAACGTAAATAAACTTGAAGAAGACTTACACAATATCGACTTTGACCCAGTCTACGATTCCGCTGATCCGCAGTTTTGCACGTTGTACCTAATAAAAAATGTGCAACATGCAATTCAAAAAAACACTGTCAAATCTCGGCTAAGTAACAAAAACTGCAACATAAAACCATAGGTCATGGCAGGACTTATACGTTGTATGAAACATAGAGATAAACTGCATATGAAAATTAAATCTAGCCCAGATAATTTAATTCTAAATCAGTCGTATAAACGATATCGCAACTTTTGTAACGATCTCCTTAAAAAAGTAAAACACAGCTACGATAAAATTGCACTTGAAAAGGCTGTAAGAATAGCAAAAAATCTCGAATCTATATATTAATACGTGAAGCGAAAACTTTGGATCCCTTTTTACGAAAATTGGGCGGACGGAGGAGTATAAAATTTTGCACACTTAGAGTTTATACAGAGAAGAAGTGACGAATGCTAATATTTTTTTAAAATTATGCGTAAAAATATATTATTTTCAATAAATAACACGTTACACACACTATTATTCATTACCATGTATTTAATACACACATGCATAAATATTCTTTTGTTTATGGTCCAATCGACAATATCTGTTTTTATTGTGTCTATAGTCTTATAGTTAGGGAGCTGGCGAGCATTTCGGTATATGATTTGCACACGTTTCACGTCGAGGTAGATTGCAGTTTAAATCATTACGAATAGATTTGGTCCAATCAATTAAGGTCCTATGTCACTGCGTTTTCGCGTTACAGCGGATTGAAGTTGCTTAAAAAAATCGGGGTATTACATCATTTGCACATGTATGCCTCTAGGGTTCATGGTCACAATCATCTTGGAAACGAAGAAAATCGAAGAGGCAAACATTCAGGACTCTGCATTATCATGGGACGGAGTTGTAAAAATGTTAAAAAAAAAGCTCTACTAAGTCATTTGCACGCGGTTCTCATTGCGCCCATTCGATTCACTATGACTCTGTGGATTCGAAAAAACATGTGGCAGACTCTTTGCTCACTGATTTTCAGCTGTTTTACTTTTTGAAATTCACGGAATCAAGGGACAGCGGGTATTACGTGGGATTATTGTTATTATTTATAGTTTTATTATTATAATTTTGTTTAATATCATCCTCTAAACTCACGGTAAGGATTAAACTTCAGGAGCTGAAATCTATGCAATCAAATTTTTCTCAATGCCAACCAGAAACGAAATGCGCTTGGAACTTTAATTAGAAAGTATTTTTTAAAATTGCATGCTTGATTGTAATCTGAATAGGATTAGGATCTGGATAGGAACAGTCTTTAACTTTTTTAATCACGTTTTATTTGTTTAAAATACGTAGATTTTGAACCAAGACGTGTGAAAGTGCCTGAGAGCGAGAGAGAGGAAAAGCGTGCAAAATAAAAGGGGAGGCTGTATATAGATATACGCTCTATACCTTTAGTTTCACAATACGGAAAAGGTCGGAACTGAGTTATACCGTTCTCACTCATATTCCCAAATAAAAGAGAGACACCACGAAAGGAACTATGAGGATATTTTATACCTGCTTGGATTGGCGCGAGCGTCGGGTTGAAAAAAAAAATCTAATGGTCTGCCTTTGGAATATTAGAGGCCTGAACGTCTGCCTCATCGATTTTCTTGGTTTTCATAAGGAATTCAAACATCAGTCCAAGAAGTAGACGTGTGCGCATAATATAACACACCTTTTGTTACATTTTTGGATCACTGTCAATAGACAACGCAGAGGCAACATGTTGGCAGACTATTTTTCCGTGGTTCTTCTCATTTTTTCTAATCGAACAATTCAAATCCGCCAAGTGTGCACTTCATATAGAGTTTTTTTAATCATATAAATAAATGTAAAAAATGAATAATACTAAAGTCAGAGCCCTGAATGTCTGCCTTTTTGATTCTTTCTGTTTCCAGGATGACTGTGATCATCAGCCCCAGAGGCAGACGTGTGCGCATAATATAGCACACCTTTTTTTTTAAACATTGTTGAAACGCTGTAAATTTACAACGCAGCGCCACCATGATGGCAGACGAGGTCCTTGATGTTTCTTAGGGTATAATTATCACTATTAATAACGTCTGCCTTGTGTGCTGATCATACCGAAATTTTACTCGCCAGCTCCCTAACTATTACTGAATGTCAAGTATAACCATAGGTAATAAATTAATTTTATAGATAAATTATATAACCTATTTCATTTTTTAAATCTATGATCATATCGAGATTATTTGTTTTTTTGTCTATAGTGTTACTGAATGTCAAATATAACCATATTTTTTTAAATATTTATTAATAAATATGTTTTTTTCATTTAATAATGTATTTCTATTCAAATGAAGTACGGTCGAATTTCGACCAATGGGCGATCACTAGTTTTATTAAAAGTGTAATGTACAACTCAAAACAAAACAGTCATATTCAGGTTTATAACAAGCACACTCATCACAGTTAACATCTGCCAACATTGCAAATAATTTCTTTGTGAATGTTGGAAAGTGTTTAGCTGAAAAAGTTCGGGGCCAATCACAATATCTAACAAGCACACCAGTTCCATGTAGCACTATTTTATCATCCTTTGCGTTGTTAGACACTGACGAGGCTGAGGTAGAGACGATAATTATGAGTTTGAAAGACGACTCTGCAGTAGGCTGGGATAACATACCAAATAAGATTATTAAACAGTTCAGGTACATTTTGATACCACCACTTACATACATATATCTTCCAAAAATGTTTATCTACAGATATTTTTCCTGACTGCCCAAAAAAGGCTGCTGTTGTCCCTGTTTATAAATCGGGCAACAAAAAACAAGTAACAAATTATAGACCTATTTCCTTACTGCCTTCTATGTCTAAAATATTAGAAAGAATGATTATTAAAAGGCTTTACAAATACTTGGAGGATAAATTAATTTTATCGAAAGGGCAGTTTGGATTTAGGCCAAAAATGTCAACAGACGATGCCGTACATCATCTGACTGACTATTTATCAAAAGAACTTGATAATGGAAACCATTCAGTAGGAATCTTCCTAGACCTCGCGAAAGTGTTTGACACGGTTTGTATTTCCGTTCTGTTGCGCAAGCTTGAAGCTATATAGGTATTAGAGGGACCCAGCTGAAGCTATTTAAGAGCTATCTAGAAGACCGTACCCAATGTGTAAGGATTGGTAATGTTCTCAGTGATGATCAAAGAAACACGTCCTTCGGAATTCCCCAAGGAAGTATTTTGGGTCCTACACTTTTTTTGATTTACATAAACGATCTTTGTATTCTAAACTTAGAGCACGGCCAAATTGTTTCTTATGCTAACGATACTGCCCTACTATTCTCAGCTGACTCAGAAAACAATGTCTACAAGTTTGCGCAACGGATTTAATGTTGTTCATAAATGTCTTAAATATAATTCACTCACACTAAATGCAGACAAAACAAATTACATTAAATTTTCGATGCGCAAACAAACATCAACTTGTCCTACCTCAACAATATATGCTCATTATTGCGCTATGCCTACAGATAACCAATGTGTTTGTCCTGTCATCAAAATGGCAAATACAACAAAATACCTTGGTGTTATAATGGATGAAACACTTTCGTTCAAAAAACATATTGAAGCTTTAAATAGCAAAATTCGCAAGTTGATATTTGTATTTAAAAAAATACGCCATTTGCTGACCCAAAAATAATTAGAAAAGTTTACTTTGCTATATGTCAATCGATATTAACTTACTGTGTCACCACATGGGGTAGAGCGGGTAAAACATTGTTATTAAATATCGAGAGAGCTCAGAGAACGATACTCAAAGTGTCTACTTTCTGCCCTTTTCTTTTCCCTACTAACTTACTATACAAATCTTGTGAAGTATTAACAGTTCGTCAGCTATTTATAATGGGCATTGTATTAAAACAACACGCAGCTCTACCCTATACTACAGCACTGAATTGACTAACAAAAGATGTAAAGATATAGTCTGTCCAGAAAACAGAACAAATCATGCTTTTATATCCAAATTTTATGTGTACTTCGGCCCTCTCCTCTATAATAGATTAAACTCTATAGCAAAAATTTATTCACTTAACTACATAAATTGTAAGAGTACTCTCAATGATGCTCTCCAAAGTATGTCTTACGAAAAAACAGAGAATTTATTAACTGTGCTAAAGTAAGTATTCACCTATGTACGTTAAGTATTTAATTCTATTAAATTTTATAAACTAAGATAAAAACTAATTAACATTTATATGAACTAGTGATCGCGCATTGGTCAAATTCGACCGTACTTCATTTGAACAGAAATACATTATTAAATGAAAAAAAAAAACATATATAAGTAATAATAAATATAAAAATAATATGGTTATATTTAGGGGTATTCTTAGGGATTTTTTGCCATCTTAGATTTTTGATTGTGTTTTTGATTACAATAAAAGTATTAGCGACTTCTAGTACGGTTCCTCGATACTAAGAATGCAGAGTGAATGATTAACAAATGTCCCGTAATAAATATAGACAAATAATTACTATTGTGTGCCGGTCTATGATTACTGAACATTCGTTGGTTATTTTCATTATAATTATTTAGCGGATTTTTTTTTTGTAATTGTGTCAATTTTAGGAGTTTTTAACTTAAGCTTGGGGTAAATATTTCTGGGTGTTGGTAGCACTGCGCAAAATAATAAAGACCGATTTGGACCATAAACAAAAGAATATCTATGCATGTGTGTATTAGATACACGGTAATGAACAGTAGTGTGTGTAACGTGTTATTTATTGAAAATATTGTATTTTAACGCATAATTTAAAACAATATTAGCATTCGTCACTTCTTCTCTGTATACACTATAAGTGTGCGAAATTTCATACTCCTCCGTCCGCCCAATTTTCGTAAAAAGGGATCCAAAGTTTTCGCTTCACGTATTAATATATAGATAATAATTTGACTACTCTCAACTTTTGATTATTTAATTACTTTATAAGACTATTTAGCCTCTTCTTGCTTAAAACACAGGATTGCGTAATTCAGGCACGTAAAACTTAGAATATAATTTACATATAAGCAAAACTGTACATATTTTTAAGCCTTTTATTTTTGAAAAAATATTATGTTATGTTATGTTAAATCGCGGCACGGTGGACAGAGCTCTGGTATGATCTCATGGTGACATGGTGGGTACGATTGTCGCAACCCAGCGCTGGGCACGCCACAATTGCGGCGGTAAGTCCCCTTTGAGGAGTGCATAGAGAGGCGCCACGGCATCCTCACCTTCCACCTGACGCAGGTTCTCAACGGGCATGGGTGCTTCGGTGGGTTCCTGTTCAGGATAAAGCGGGACGAAACTCCCAGGTGTTTCCATTGCGAGAATCGTATGGAGGACACGGTGGAGGTGTGCCCTGCCTGAACGGAGCACCGCCGTATCCTCGTGGAGGCGATCGACGGCGGCGACCTCTCGCGTCCGGCCTTGGTGCGAGCCATGGTGCGGAGCGAGAGGCCATGGGAAGCCATCACCTCCTTCTACGAAGCAGTAATGCTCGCGAAGGAGGAGGCAGGGCGCGTGAGGGAGTGGCAGTCTCTGCGCCCTCATGTCCCTAGCGTCCGCAGGTGGAGACGCCCCGGGCGTCGGGAGTCGATAGCGGACTCCCGGCCACCGCAGGCGCGAGCTTGTGGACGGCGAGCAATGGGTAGCTCGCCGCCCAGTAAGGACCAAGCTCGGATCGATGGCGCGTAGTGTTCCACGCGTGCCTCAAAGAGATGTCAGCAGAAGTGAAGGGGTCTGCAAGGATCGATGCCAGCCAGGGTCGCGAGATTGTTCGAAAGAGACACCGTGACCCTGGTACATGGGCAACTGAAGGAACATGGGTGGGTTTTAGTCAGTAAAAGTCTGACACGCCCTCTCGTTCCGCCCAGAGTGGGAGAAGTCATTTGATGATGTCCCATCCAAAAAAAAAAGCCTACGCCCCCAACATGTGGTGGAGATAAATGAATACTCGGATTACTTCACAGAAACACGTTACGTCGTTTATTTTCCACGTAATTCGTTCTCTGACATAATTATGATTAAACATATTTAATATAACAACGGACATAGGTACATTATCTTATGTCTTAAAGCCTAAATAGAGACCTATATAAATGTCTCGTACAATTTTCCTAACTGCTGAGTCAGTTAGTGCAATAATACATAACTGATTATGGTTTTACAAATCATGACTCTAAACCTAACCAGTCATTTGTTTGACCTTATGATGTCTACTCGTGTCGACATTAATCATGTCACTATTCTTAATTAAGGGTAGTTGCCATAATGGTATACTCTGCTTTACTCAAGTTAACACTGTTTAGGGCCTACAGTACCCATTATGTCAACGCTAACTACATACAGAGTAAACGTTAACTCAAGAAAATGTTTATGTTCTTTCAATCCAGAATTAGCTTTCCTACCGACAGTTTATATGGGTAGTTCATATAATTGTTTTTTTTTATTTCACTGATTTTGTTAATTTATTTTATTTTCATTTAATTTCATTTATTGTGGACATAATCTACTCATTACAATTATTGTAAATGAGTTGTATTGTAACATGTAGTTAGCTAGCGACCTCGTCAGCTGTTCACCCTTATCCTCGTGGCTTGGCTTGGCATCAAATATGTAAAATCATGAAGTCTGGGTATTGGGTACCGATCTGGCTTAGTAACCGCGTTTAACTTCCTGTAACCCCCGCAAGGTCTGATCTCTGGGAAATGGTGGAAAGTGCGTTCATTCTGTTGTCCAAAATTCAAGAAAAAATTAAAATTCGAATTTTCAGACCTTTCTTAACACACAAGAAGCATAGACTTTACCTCTCGCTCCGTACCATAGCTCTCACCAGGGCCGGAGGCGAGAGGTCGGCGCGGCCGATCGCCTCCACGAGGACACGGCGGTGCTATGCCCAGGCATGGCACACCTCCATCGTATGCTCCACCGTGTCCTCCAGACGATCCTTGCAATGGAAATACCCGGGCGTTTCCACGTCACAGAGCTCGGACATGGCCTCCCGGAACCACTCCGCTTCGTCGTTTATGTAAGCAGGCCTGTCCGGTGGTGATACCCAGGCCTGCACGATCGAGGCTTCCAGGAGAAGCTCCCAGTCCAGCTTTTTCAGCGCCCACCGCGGACCACTCGGGGTCTGCTGGATCGGCGCGCTCAAGGTCTGGGCGGAGACGTCAAACCGGATATACCCATGGTCGGAATACGTCTCCACCCCCTCCATGACGCACCAATCAATGACCTGCGGAGACAGAGCGGGGCTGGTGAACTAAATATCCAGCACTGATTCGCCCCGCATCCCGTACAAACGTAGGTACAAAACTCCGATTTAGGGCGACCAGGCCTGTCTCCAGAGCCCAGTCCTCCACCATTCTGCCCCATGTGTCCGTATACCGGGAACCCCAAGCCAGATTCTTGGCGTTGAAGTCCCCGAGTACAAGCACGAGGAGGGGACGGAACCCGACGACGACGACTTTCAACTCCGCAAGGGAGTTGTGAAACGGAAGTACCTACAAGTAAGCCGAGACTTACAAATTTAGACTAAAAGAGGAAAGTTTGTAAGTTTGTCAGTATGTTTGTAAGAATTATTAATAGTCGGATTTGAAAAATTATGTGCCTCTTTGGTGGAACCCAATTTTTGAGGAAGGCTAGGTACAGGTTATTTAACATCACGCTACTGATATATTTTGTACTTTTTGCTCGACTCCTAAGGAGCTGCTAAAAGACGAAAAATTCGAAAAAAAAACACCGAAAGCTGGCGATGGGAGATGCCGCGACTGGTCCGGCCCCAAACTTTCACGATTCGTAGGCAGAAAGCTGGTATACCTTATGTTATATCTACATGATTAATAATAAAGGTACGGTCAGTAATGATATACTGTGAATACCTATTATTATTAAGCTTAGTCAGAAATAAACATAAATAGGTACACTCTAAAATATTCAAATGAGATTATCCCAAATCCTTATTCGTTTTGTTACTTAACGTAAGTATATCATCATCTGCCTGTCCTTTTCCCAAGTATGTTAGGGTTGGCTTTTAGTATAACCGTATGCAGCTAAATACCATATTTTACATGAAGGGCTGCCTGTCTGACCTCCACAGATACTGGATATCACTATACCCCTTGCTACTTAATGTAGATACGTTGAAATTGATTGAAACCATGTTTAAAAAAAAACCGGTCAAGAGTGAGTCGAAGTCGCGCACCGAGGTTTCTGTACATACACCGTGATATTTTAGTCGTCCACTATTTAGTTGTCCACTCAATCCGTATCCGACATAATAAACCTCTAGGCCTGATTAAAAAATATTGTTACCATCAATTAAGATAATAGGTACTATGAAAAATAAATAATGCATTATAATTATGAAACATCCTGTTAATAATGTTTACGTATCATACGGTAGAGAACATACCTACCCAGTGCACGAGAGTCGGCAAAATCATTCCATCTCCATTTTCCATGAGACAAAATATCAAATTTCAAACTACGTCATCTTAATGAACAATATGTTTATTTTTTAGTTATTCAAATGTTATTTTTTTAAAATTTGAAGATCTGGAACAGCTGATTTGGAACTCCAAGAGCCCAGCCACACTATAACATATATAGGAATGACGTCTTAGCAAGAGTTGTTCAGCCTGATGAGCACTCTCTGTTGACGTATAAAGATTGTAGATCTGGAACACCTGATGTGGAAATCAAAGCTATCAGTAATTTCACTGTATAATTATAAAATAACATAAGCTGGGAGTACCTCCACGCTGTGAAGGCGGTAATAGTTTAGGACTGATTTTCGATGAAAATTCTATGAATCATTGAAAATTTGACTCTATTGGCTAAAACTCCCATTTATTATTTTGTTTTATCGAAGAAATAAGCCTTCGGGCTTATGTTATTTGAGTGTTTAATTTCCTTTTCCATTTATCTTCGTGACACGGTAGCCTACCCGGTAACGCAAGGGAGCAGTCACTTAGATTTTAATTGATCAGGTATTCTTCAGAATCAAACTATAACCATGCCTAGAAAGAGGTCAAATCTTTCCCAACATTCCAAAGGAGCTAAAAGATTGAGGATCAAAAGATCCCAAGAATCTACCGAAGAGCGTCAGGATAGACTTGATGCTGTTCGAGAACATCAGGCTGCAACTCGCTCCGTAGAGACATCTTCGGATCGCGAAGCTCGCTTGCGTTCTCAGCGTATTTATGCATCTATATCCAGGTCTCTAGAGACCAGTGAAGAATATGATGAGCGACTGTCCGCTGATCGTGAACGTCGTGTATTGTCTCGCGAGTCGGAGACGTTTACGGATAAATAATTGCGCTTGAGTTCTCAGCGTATCTACACATCTGCTGCTAGGTCTCTAAAGACAAGTGCGGAACATGATGCGCGACTGTCCGCTGATCGTGAACGTCATGCATTGTCTCGCGAGTCGGAGAAGTTCACTGATAGAGAATTGCGCTTGAGTTCTCAGCGTATCTACGCATCTGCTGCTAGGTCTCTAGAGACAAGTGCGGAACATGATGCGCGACTGTCCGCTGATCGTGAACGTCACGCATTGTCTCGCGAGTCGGAGAAGTTCACTGATAGAGAATTGCGCTTGAGTTCTCAGCGTATCTACGCATCTGCTGCTAGGTCTCTAGAGACAAGTGCGGAACATGATGCGCGACTGTCCGCTGATCGTGAACGTCACGCATTGTCTCGCGAGTCGGAGAAATTCACTGATAGAGAATTGCGCTTGAGTTCTCAGCGTATCTACGCATCTGCTGCTAGGTCTCTAGAGACAAGTGCGGAACATGATGCGCGACTGTCCATTGATCGTGAACGTCACGCATTGTCTCGCGAGTTGGAGACGTTTACCGATACAGAATCACGCTTGAGTTCTCAGAGAATTCGCACATCTACTAACAGGTCTTTCGGAACGAGTGATGATCGTGATGCGCGACTAACTGCTGATCGAGATTATCATACATTGTCACGAGCACGCACACAAAAAAATATTCATAATCAGTTAGAAAGTGAGAGAGAAAGAATTGCTGGAGTACGGCATGAAGAGACAGAAGAAGAGCGCAACGAACGTTTGAATTCTGATCGCCTTCGATATTCTCTGAACAGAATATCGATATCATCTGAAGAATCGGATGTGTCTCAAGATATCGCCGTAGGGCATGGCGACCTTCCTTGGGTTGATAAGGAACGGAGTGCATTTACGTAAACTCCTATGATTGACTACGCCACATATGCCGCCATCGGAGGTATGGTTCAAAATTGTACATTTTGTGAAGCTGTTAAATGGCAAAAAGAAACAAACGATATGTGTTGCTCAGATGGGAAAGTACATATTGAAATATTACAAAATCCTCCAGAAATATTAAGATCACTGCTAATCGGTGACAATCCACAGTCAAAACATCTCTTGGACAACATCCGTTCAAACAATAAGCCTTTAAAATATTCCACGTGAAGAGCATTTTCTGCTGTGAGAATAAATTTGAATATCTGGAACACCTGTTGTGGAACTTTTAAGTAAAACTCTTAATAAAATATTAAGGAATGACGTCTTAGCAAAAGTTGTTTAGTCTGATGGGCATTTCCTATTGACATACAAAAATGAAAGATCTGGACTCCAATCGTCTCGCTCATCCCGTTGTTTTCCCGTTCCCGGCCCTTAGAATTCTACATCAGACGTTTCAGATCTTCGATTTTGACGACGCCGTTGTCGCTGGCATAAGCAACAGGATCCGCGTACGAAGTCGCGGGCAGAAGCTAGTTTTAAATAAACTTCTATCATATAGAATAATTTCAGATTTTACTATGCAAACTTTAGAGATAAGGAAGTACGCCATTTTTGTTTAGATTTCTCGTCAAAAGTCGAAAAATATATGGCCTAAAAAAACGTTTGAGAATGTGCAGATAACGCTTTTTCATATGATACCCCACATGTCCTAAAAGCTCCACTTCGTGTTTTAGAGACCCCTTTTCTAAATAAATGCATATTTTTTATTTGCAATAATTGTATAAAAATTTAGTTTCTTTATTATTTTAAAAATATATTGGCAAAGATCATCTAAAACTATTCCAAATTTCAAGATATCCATAACCGCAATAATTATACAAATACGACAAATGAAAAGTGATTGCGTTACAGAGAATTATAAAATTATTTGAAATCATGTGTTATTGCCAGAATTCTCAGAAAAATGTGCAAAAATCCTCTTGGTAATCATTTCTTTTGAAAAAATATAAGAAAATAATAACGACCCTGCCATGATTCGAACCTGGAATCTTCTGATCCGTAGTCAGACTCGTTATCCATTGCGCCACAGGGCCTACACTACTCCAAATAGTACATTTTATGTTGCGAAATGATGTCATTCATCACATGATTCAAGGACATAAATAGCTTTAAATACGGGGTAATAAATTAAATTACTATTTTACAAGCTAAAGCTCAAGTAAAATCCAACCTTTGTCTAAAGGCATACTATTCCATCAACGACTATTTAAATGACAAAACTAGTTGGTCGCTGTGATTAACTCAAGACAATGTTTGTGTTCTTTCTCCAGTACTAGCGTACCTAGTGATAGGTTATATAGCTGTAATATAATTGTTATTATATTATTATTTTTTACTGTGTTAGTGTGTTTTTTTTTGTGTATTTATTGGGTTTGACATGTTCTATGCTTTGACATATTATAATGATTAGTATTGCATAAAATGATTAGCTAGCGACCTCGACAAGTTGTCATTCAATTCTTGCCTGAGCAACCGGCAGCAAGTTCGTCATGCTCCCTTAGATGTCAATGCTTGCGGTAGCGTCAGGGTTCGGGTTACCCCCTTCCCTCTAATAAGGCGAGGGGGGTCATGGCTGATCTTTGCGTTATGCTCGTGAACGGGTGCTGCTTGTGGTGACTGGTTGTCTTGCTGACCTTGATGTTGGTATTGTTGTTAATTACCTACCTGTTTATTAGTTTTTACGCCGATGGTCCTAGTTTGTCATTTTGTGGCCTCGACTTGTAACTCGGGTTGTAACAGCTATGTGAACGTGATTCAGCATTACATATGTAAGCTGTCACGCCCTTTGTCCCAGGAGGCTTTTATTTTGGTACTTTTATTTACCTTATAACAATATTTTTTTGCTTTTGCTTGAGTATAGATTTCAGTTTATTTCTTGGAATATTGGGTTGGCTAGCTGACATAAGGCAAATCATTTAATTTAATATTTTGTGTCTCGTAATGTTACCTCCTTACAATTGTATAGAATCAAGTTCTTCTAACTTAACAGACAGCTGTGCTACTGGGGAGTTTGTTCCGCCACTTCTTCTTCCCAGCTAAAGCACTAGGAAGTGTTGAAGGGCGGGCGTTTTGGGGGGACTGTCTTTTGTAACTTTGACGTTCAAAAAGTGCTGACTCTCAGCCTAGTTTGAATAAATGACTTTTGATTTTGATTTTACAAATTATATCAAACGTCAATGTATATAATGTCAATCACAGTTCGTACAAACACGGTCTATGATTTTTGTAGGCTAGAATTAGGACAGCAAAAGACGAAAAAATTGTTTAACATTCTATTTTACTAGAATACCAGAAGCAGAAAAGCAGTGAATTGGCTATCAAGATCTTGATTTCACCAAGCTAACCCCGTAAGTAAGTAGAGTATTTTAAAATACTCTACTTACTTACGGGGTGGTTTTTTCTATGACTTCCATACACAAATAAGAGTATGATGAAGTCAATCAAAATTCTGAACTCTAATGATGCTTGTGGCAGTAAAATTAAAACGAAAATCGTTTATAAACATACTCCTCCGTCCGCCCAATTTTCGTAAAAAGGGATCCAAAGTTTTCGCTTCACATATTAATATATAGATAACTTTTCAAGTACTTAACCCGCTTTGGATATTGAAATCAATTTCACTCATCCAATTTGATTATTCGATGTGACTACGACCCTAAATGTGATAAAATTTGTAGCTTCTAAAAACTTACCACGGATGAGGAGAGAGAATAACTAATTGTTAGTGGTGTTATGCCTCGAAAACTCTTTATCAACAGTTACAGTTAAAGATAAGTAAATCTAAGTTTACTTTTATATGGTGTAATGTCTTCTGCTATGTTTGAAAACTATGCATTTACTACTAGCACGCATTCCTACTATTCTCACCTGTTGTGTCGTGACATATTGAAATCCTTTCAAGTGTGATTTTATGAAGATTACACGACAAAAAATACCCCACAACAAGACCGTGCGGCGAGAGGAAAACATTTTTCTGTATACCAAATCATATTTTTAACCCCCGACGCAAAAAGAGGGGTGTTATAAGTTTGACGTGTCTGTCTGTCTGTCTGTCTGTCTGTCTGTGGCATCATAGCTCCTGAACGGATGATGCGATTACAATAAAAAAATATATGTTTTAAAGGTGACTTATCTGCGAGTGTTCTTAGACATGTTTGATGAAAATCGGTTGAGCCGTTTAAAAGTTGTGGGGGGGAAAGTGGGGAAGAGTAACCGAATGTCAGCAAATATACTCGAGTGGGGTCTCAAATGAAAGCGCACTGAAAGAGAATATTGATGAATTAATCGAGAGTGTTCTTAGCTTCGTTTGATTCTACATTATATTAAGTATATACCTATAAAAAGTACAAAATAAAAAATTAAATTTAAAATTTAAAAAACCCCCGACACAAAAACCTAATTTCCCTTTAAAAAGTAAAAAATAATAACTCAATCTTAAAGTACCTAAGAATGTATTAATAATTCAAAAAAAAAATACGCCGCGTTGGGGGACCGCTCCGCGAGTGCAGACGTCGTGGACTGCTTAGTTAGGTAGTAAGAATATTGGTAAATAAATTGTTAGGTTTGAAGCGGTCCCCCAACGCGGCGTATTTTTTTTGAATTATTAATACATTCTTAGGTACTTTAAGATTGAGTTATTATTTTTTACTTTTTAAAGGGAAATTAGGTTTTTGTGTCGGGGGTTTTTTAAATTTTAAATTTTTAGAAGAAATTAATTTAACTTGCGGTTAAATAGCCGCACGGTTTAATCAATCAGGATAAGCTTCACTTACTGCGATTGGTCGTTGGATTAGACCATTTTTACGTAGTAAGACTCCGACCTCATCTACTTTAAAAAATATGATTGACGTATAAAAGTTTTTGTTACAAACCTACTTGCAAAAATAAAGTCATTTATCCCCATGCTTCGGAAAGAATGTTAAGCCGTTGGTCCCGGCTTATATTTGTGGATCTTTGTCAGACGTTACGGGTCATCAAGAGCGCGAAATTGTGGCAGCCAGTCTTACTAAAGGGATATCGTATTACCTAATAACTCGGATGTGGACCCCTGATAGGCAGTAGCTTCGAAAAAAGTTAGAAAGAACGCTATTCAAAAACAAAGCACAAGAGCATCACTATCGCAGTGAGTCTGAGGTCAAAGAAGTTTTATAAAATGTGCCTGTTATTTACTATAGTGTGTTTCTTACGACTTCCACGGGAACGAAGTTACGATCAGAAGGTAGTTATTTTATAGAAATCAGTATTTGATTTTCTGTCTGAATTGGTTGTACGGCTGTTAATGACTGTAGTCAGTAGTTAATATGATTGACGTATAAAAGTGTTTGTTACAAACCTACTTGCAAAAATAAAGTCATTTATCCCCATGCTTCGGAAAGAATGTTAAGCCGTTGGTCCCGGCTTATATTTGTGGATCTTTGTCAGACGTTACGGGTCATCAAGAGCGCGAAATTGTGGCAGCCAGTCTTACTAAAGGGATATCGTATTACCTAATAACTCGGATGTGGACCCCTGATAGGCAGTAGCTTCGAAAAAAGTTAGAAAGAACGCTATTCAAAAACAAAGCACCAGAGCATCACTATCGCAGTGAGTCTGAGGTCAAAGAAGTTTTATAAAATGTGCCTGTTATTTACTATAGTGTGTTTCTTACGACTTCCACGGGAACGAAGTTACGATCAGAAGGTAGTTATTTTATAGAAATCAGTATTTGATTTTCTGTCTGAATTGGTTGTACGGCTGTTAATGACTGTAGTCAGTAGTTATTTAAGGTTTAGGATGTGGTCACTTTCAACATTGATGTTTGATATTTTAATAATAATATCGAAAAATTATAAAAGGAACATAATGACAACAAGTGGTGCATTTGAAGTACGCAACATAAGCTCTTCACGAAATAGGTTTTAATAAAAAAAAAACTATATAACGATGCGTTGCTAACAGTTTCACATTTTGTTTAAAATAATTACGGGCTGCTACTATAATGGCAGAAGGACACGGTTTACTTAATTTTACCTTACAACTCTATCGAAGCTACTAAATGAACTCACGAATAATCTTCTATTTAATTTTCTGTATTCAGCAATCTGTCAACAGCAGTCTTACTAAATCAAGTAGGTACGCTCAACATGGCACGCTAGCATTGTATTTAGAACTCTGTCCCACACGGTATATGGCGTGGATCAATAATTAGCGTTTTATCATATTCCGGATAACCTGCCTGGGCAATTTAGCTTACGCTAGCAAAATCATCAACCACCACTCCTCTATATGCACTGCACACACACAAACGCACATTTGGTATCAATTAACAGGTACTCGCACATGAAGTGACATTTGCGTGCTTCAAGAGAATGAGTATTTAGTGAGGTAATGTAATTAGTTACTTTGCTTGCTGCTGTCATAAAATTCAGTTGCGCGCCAAATTGACAAAAAAAAAATTGTCATGTAGTCACAATTTATATAATTAACTTACCGAAATGCTACTTTATTTCGCCTCTTTCTATCCTTCGTTCTCATTTTAAACCTGAAACAAAGGGATTCACGGGTTAGTAAAATCCAAGAGCAACTTAGTAAGCTATCCTTCTAAACAACCTCGAGACCTTTGGAATTCAAGTAATATCATTCAAACTTTTCCAAGATTACTTGAAATTAAAACAGTCAAAATCAAAATCAAATCAAAAGTCATTTATTCAAACTAGGCTGAGAGTCAGCACTTTTTGAACGTCAAAGTTACAAAAGACAGTCCTCCCAATACGCCCGCCCTTCGACACTTCCTAGTGCTTTAGCTGGGAGAAGAAGTGGCGGAACAAACTCCCTAGCAGCACAGCTGTCTGTTAAGTTAGAAGAAATTGATTCTATACAATATCGTGTAAGTAATTAATATTATAAAACAAAACAAAACATACATTATTCGCCATATGTCAGCTAGCACACGCCAATATACGAACAAAACATTGAAAAGTAAACTCAAGCTGAAATAAATAATAAAACAAAATCGTAAACAGAACGTAAAACTTAAATAAAGCCTCCAGGCATAAAGGGCGTGCCCGCCTACATATTCAACGACGCAAAATGATACATATACATACATTGATGCATATAGCTAGTGTAAGCCATGAGGAAAATGTTAACTTCGCAGTGCCTCAAGGCAGTCATGGTATTTAATATACATAAATGAATGACCTCTGCAATTCGCTTTTACAAAATGGTCAAATAATAACATCCGCAGATGCCACAGTATTATTGTTCAACTCCAACCCGCGGAAAGATGTCGCCGAAACAACAAACAAAGCTTTTGCTTTAGTAGTCTAATTTTCTCATGGCTGGACAGAAATTTTTTGATCACTTAATCTCAATAAAAACTTAATTTATTACATTCACAATTAACGGCAGAACTCAACCCTCTTCTAACTCAATAATTATACAAACTCACAATTGTAACAATCCAAGTACCTGTCATTGTAATCCACCAGAACTAATTCCATAAGATAACTCGGTGTGATAGTAGACCAAAACTTGTACTGGATAGAACAGGTAATGAAACATAGGAATAACGCAAAAGTTAATTTATATTTCTTAATTCTTTCAGTCTTCGTGGTTAGCGTCACTAACCACCTCTTTGTGAATTTTTAATTAAAATCTGAGGCTTGTAGTGACTATCGGTTGAATAATCATGAAAGCTTGAATCGTGCTTGAGAAGAAGCGACCGATTGGTGGTTTATTAAAGTTTATTAGGGTCGGTTCACATCTGACGGAACATGCGTCGAGCGTATCATCGGTCGCGTCTATTCGGTTTAATAGGGTGTTTTCATATCTGACGGAAGATGCGTCGGGCGTAACTTGTACTTCCGTGATAAATCGTTCTGTATCAAATATTTTCAATGCAAAAAAACTTCGAACGGTCTGTACACAAACGATCTCCGCTGATATTACGCCTAGTCATAATGCACCAGTCAAATTACACGTGGCGGAACGTTGCCGCTCTTTACGCCGGCCGAAAATGCGTTGACGGAAACGGAACAGACGCTGTACGCTCGACGCACTAACGCATCTTCGGTTAAGTGTGAAAGGTTGAATGTTTTCTCATATGATTGTCTGTTCTGGCGTTACGCGACCGATGATACGCGACGCATCTTCCGTCAGATGTGAACCGACCCTTAGCGTTAAACTGAATATTGCGCTAACGTACTTTAATTCACGTGTTTTATAAAAGAAGTTAGTGTCATTAACCAGCTCATTCTTTGAAAGCCTTAACACCATGATTATTTTTCCTACTTTCTGTGACATTTTAGTTGTTAATTATGTTGCAGACTAATGATAAATAAATAAATGTTTTCCGAAAAGCTTAGAAAAACGAAATATATTAAAAAATTAAGACTTTATTTTGCGCAGTCTCCATAATGTGAATGATCTACAAATATGTTTAATGTTTTTATCCTTATTCGCATCATGCAAATACTTGTATTAAACAATAATTATGTACCGTCAATTCCCTGCAAATTTTATAGAATTCAATAAATGATGACAATTAAATTATATTAAGATTTTTATTTTTGATGACTGGATATGTTTATACCGTACTTATCCTCGCACAGAGACGCCTCAGTATAAGCCGTAGTAAAAAAAAACCTAGCCAGAGATAGCTGCGTATTAAATAACTGTATGTCGTAGTAGTCTAGTAACAGATAAAATTCATAACTAGAAGATACAACAGTAAAGACATGTGATTTAAATTATCAAAATAAATGTCTAGGGATCTGAATTGAAATTTAGAGTCATATTTGTTTACTATTTCAAGTGATGTATTCTTTAAGCTTCGCTACATAAGCGTAACAATGAAATTCCGATAAAATTTCATATACAGCTTTTCATTAACTCTAGCAAAGTACACGTCAGAGATAACAGTTAGAGTTAAAAATAAATTGAACCTTTAAAAATTACATGAAATCTTGTGAGACGAAAAATAAGCCGCCAACAATAGCAGTTTTGACAAAAGCATATTTTGTACTTCGCTAAAATGTTTAGTAAACTTGAATATTTCAAGTAATTAAGGGACTTCATATTGCATAAATAAAAATATTACTGGCAAAAAACTTAAAACTAGATGTAAAACCATCGTAAGACAAATCTTTTTCTGAAAATAAGGACCGAAAGTTATTTTTTTACACACAAGATTAAGTAAATCTCATTATTCTGAAAACCTATGTCCGGTACATTACTGCACCCACGGAATAAAGAAAACTGCACCGTTCAAAAGCAGTCTAATGTTTAGTAAAAGCAATTACACTGAACATGTGAATTGCTATCTCTAAAAATATATTTAGAGAATTTACCCTCACACAACACATGGTGTGGTTATATCATACAACCCGCACGCTGCTTGGGGCTTATATACAGCCGGGAAACCAAACGACAGTGAGATCTAATTCGACACTAAGGCCATCTAGGAACACAAGAGAAGCTTTTTCCGAAGGAAGGTCTAAATAGTAATGTTCAAAATCTGTGGTTCCAGTGTAACTCTTTCGTAAACACATAATGTCCGTAAAAATTTTGGAAACGGTTTTCACCTAGATCCGCCCCGTTTCAGACTACCTACTTTCGATTAAACTCTGATTTTTGCTTCGCTCGAAACATGTATGAAACCCATGTGAAGCTCTGTTTCGAGATCTGTACACTATTTCCTATGCGTTGTATGATTTTCATGTAATTTTGTTTACAATAAAGCAAGTATTTTTCAAAGTAAAAAGAAGTTTTATTCGTTTTCTCCCATTTTTATCATTTAAGACCTTAGAAATACAAATTCTGTGTATAATTAGATTATAAAATCATTTCCCTATACATTTAATTGCCCTGTACTAACATAATTAAACATAAAAAAGTCCAAATAACAAATTGAAATGTTCAACATGAAAAAAAAAACACGTGTTTTTTTTTCATGTTGAACATTTCAGAGTTTGTTTTTGGTTTGCTACACGAATAAACTAGCATAATTACTCTGAATATAAACAACTTTGATATGTTTACAATTATTGTAGAGCATTGAGTGGTGGTGTGCCACGACATTCAATGACGTGTTTCAATTTGTTATTTGGACTTTTTTATGTTTAATTATGTTAGTATTTTATCTTATTAATAGGAAACACTTGATAATAATTCATAATAATTTCATTAATACATTTCATTGATAATACATTCATTGATAATACATTGATTAATACATTAATATTTGACATTAATAGGAAACACTTTAATAGGAGACACTTGATGCCTAAGTGTTGGGGGGTCCAAACGCCTCCTGCCGGAGGCTCTACACGGGGATCGTGCGGTCCATGGCCCTCTACGGGGCACCGGCGTGGGCGCCCTCATTGAGGCTGCACCCAGCGCGCCGGTTGAGTGCGGCCCAGAAGGTCATGGCCATCCGGTTAATCCGAGGATACCGCACGATCTCGTGCGAGGCGGCGAGCCTCCTTGCCGGAGTGCCGCCATGGGATCTGGAGGCAAAGGTCCTCGCCCACATGTGGGAGTAGCGCGAGGAGGCGAAACGCCGGGGCGAAACTCCACTGCCGCGACAAATCGCGGCACGGCGGACGGAGCTCCGGTGTGATCTCATGGCGACATGGCGAGTACGATTGCCGCAACCCAGTGCTGGGCACGCCACAATTGCGGCGGTAAGTCCCCTCTTTGAGGAGTGAACAGAGAGGCGTCACGGCGTTCTCACCTTCCGCCTGACGCAGGTTCTCACCGGGCATGGGTGCTTCGGTGGGTTCCTGTTCAGGATAAAGCGGGAGGATACGTCCGGGTGTTTCCATTGCGAGGATCGTCTGGAGGACACGGTGGAGCATACGGTGGAGCATACGGTGGAGGTGTGCCCTGCCTGGGCGGAGCACCGCCGTGTCCTCGTGAAGGCGATCGGAGGCGGAAGCCGTCACCTCCTTCTGCGAAGCAGTAATGCTCGCGAAGGAGGAGGCGGGGCGCATGAGGGAGTGGCAGTCTCTGCGCCCTCACGTCCCTAGCCGCCGCAGGAGGAGACGCCCCGGGCGTCGGGAGTCCATAGCGGACTCCCGGCCACCGTAGGCGCGAGCTTGCGGGTGGTGAGCAATGGGTAGCTCGCCGCCCGGTAAGGACCAGGCTCGGGTCGACGGCGCGTAGTGTTCCACGCGCGCCTCAAAGAGATGTCAGCAGCAGTGTAGGGGTCTACTAGGACCGATGCCTGCCGGGGTCGCGTGATTGTTCGAAAGAGATACCGTGACCCTGGCACATGGGCAACTGATGGAACACGGGTGGGTTTTAGTCAGTAAAAGTCTAACACGCCCTCCCGCTTCGCCCAGAGCGGGAGAAGTCATTTGATGAATTCCCATCCTGAAAAAAAAAAAAACAAAAAAAATGCCTAAGTGTTGAGTCGTAGGTATTTTTTTTAAACCTTGTTCTATTCCTTGTTCCCTGTGAGTTGCGACTACAGATGCAAAACGGATTTTAAACTTTTTAAACCTTTGGTCTTAAAGTATTTTTGGTTTAAAACGATTTAAAACAACACTTAGCATATTAGTATTGGTTTAGGTCTTAGTCTTGTTCAGTAGCTGAATAAGAAACATAATCACATTTTTATTTATAGGTATTTAGCTACAACATAATTATGGTCATTTAAAAATAACAATAACATTTGCAATATTCTGCATTTTTTATTATTTATTTTTCGTGTAACCTATGTAAATGAATTTCTGCATGTTTGGACTTTTGAGTTGAAGCTTAGTGTCGTAGATAATTGCAGTTGATTGGGCCCACAGTAGACCTATACGTGTACAGTGTTTTTCAGTAGATTCATTTTGACCGATTGTTTGGACCGAATGAACGGAATTTACTGTCAGTAAGGAGGATGCGCTAAGATAGTCCGCGAATTCCAATACGCCTATATTGTTCCCAGCAGTGGGATGGCTGATTATAAAATACATGCGTTTTACGGTAACGAATCATATTTTGTTCTTCGTTCGTCGTTATACAGGCTGACAATGACCTGCACATTGCAAAGAACGTGAGATTATTTTAATTTTGAGGGTCGTTGAACAAAAAATGCAAGCGGACTGAATTAAAACTTAAATAAGTACTTATTATCTTAGCCCGCTTACAATTTAGTTTAGTTTTTTTTTTGTGTATGGTTGAGTATATACACATATTTTCAATCATATATTGTAATTTCATTTACGGTTTCATTAAAGGTGATGCCTGATGCTGAGGCAATCGTTACCGGTCATTTATGCAATTTTACAGACAAAAAAGTGGGCATAATTATGAAAATGTCCAGAGGTAAGTAGCCCGGTCACGACGGGCTCAGCATCGAGCATCTAAAGTATGCAAGCGTTCATTTGCCGCGCGTTCTGGCAATGTTCTTCACACTACGCATGATTCACTCATACCTGCCCCTCGACCTCTTGCAAACTATTATTGTTCGTGTTCTCAAAAATAAAATGGTTGTGTTATTCGACAAAGAAAGTCATTCAGTTTCATTGACGACATTAGTAGCTAAAGCATCTCAGCATTCATGATGCGCAGTTTGGGTTCCGCCCTGGACTTTCTACAGAAAGCGCCATTCTGACCCTCAAGCACACCGTGCAATACTACACAGAGAAACGTACACCTTTGTATGCATATTTCTTCGACCTGTCAAAGGCTTTTCACCTGGTGTCATATGGTCTGATGTGGTCAATGCTTAAAAAATTGGCTTGCATGCACAAGTACAACGGATCTTCCAATACTGATATGCCAACCAGACCAATAATGTCAGATGGGCAGACAGCCTCTCTGGAGTGTACGGATTGGAGTGCGGGACGAAGCAAGGTGGTTTGACCTCCCCTAAGCTATTTAAGATACCTGCTGTTATAAAAGACCTGCTGGCTGAGCTCAGCAGCACACATGTCGGTTGCTCAATTGATAATGTTTGCTTAAATAATATTATGTACGCAGATGACATGGCTCAGCTGAGCCCAGCTGCCTGTGTAATGAGGCAGCTCTTACTGGTTTGCGAAAAGTATGTCCATATACATGATCTATTATATAGCGGTAAAAAAAAGTGAGTTCGTGGTGTTTAGGCCCTCTGGCAAGTGTACGCTTAGTGTGCCCGCTATAAAACTGAATGAAGTAGAGCTAAAACGGGTCTACAGGTACAAATACTTAGGGCACTATATCACTGAGTATCTTGATGACCACGTTGACATTGAAAGGGAGCGCAGGGCATTGGTGGTTAAAAGTTATATGCTGGCATGCAGGTTCGCTCGCGCAAGGAAAAAGGTAAAGGTACACTTTTTAAAGCTCACTGGCGAATTTTTTCACGAGGAGCCGGTGGATCATCTATACTCAAAGATCTATCAATGCCTTGCGTGTCCAGTATAATAGTGGATTCAAGATGCTGCTGGGGCTGCCCCGCTTCTGTAGCGCTTTGGATATGTTTGTGCAGGCGCCTGTTGTTGGCTTCCATGCTATAATGTGCAAGCGAACCGTCACCTTACTAAGCAGAGTGCGGGGCAACACTAACAGTATCTTACAAGTAATGGCTGAGAAGCATACTTCCCAGCTATTACTTGTAGGATACTTCATACTTCATGACTGCCGAGTCATAACTCGGCAGGCATGAAGTCTTTCGGGTTCTGGTCGGATAGCATGGCCATCTATCCTGGAGTGGAGCGGGAGGTCTCATGAAAACACACCTGTTTGTGATGTCTGTACTAACATAATTTGTAAGACTGTTATTTGTGCCTAAAAATTATGGACTTTGTCTGAATAAATAAAGAAATAATAATAATTAACGCTTAACTGTTTTCAAAAATCTAGTTTGAATTAATGAAGAGTGTAATTAAAAATATAAAATGGCTGTAAGTACATGATTGGTGCGTAAAAAATTAACAGCTCCTTGATCAACGAAACAGCCCTTGTGAAGGTCATGGAATAATAAGAAACAAAAAGAACAGTTCATAATTTATATGTACCAATCTTCATGGTCGTCATCATCATTGTAGCCGAAAGTCGTCCACTGTTGGACATACGCCTTCACCAATTTGGCGGGTCTGCCATAATCGCCACGCTTGGCAGGCGGGTTGGCGATCTCAGTATGGTGGTATAATGCATAGAGAACGCTGCTGCCCATTCTCTAGTAAGACCCTTAGTCGTCTCTTACGACCCCCGCGGGAAGAAATGGTATGGTGCTATTCTTTACGTCCGGAACGACACGGAACAGAAAACGACCTAAGTCAGGGCCGTTACCACTGTGCCACCACTGCTCTTCACTGTCATGGTGGCCAGTTCAAACTGTTTAGAAATCTAAGCTTATGCAGCACCATAGACATTTTATACATAAAGTGTCAACTTATATTAGCTGGCAAAACTTCTCACGTCACTAAAGGTCGCTGACCCCCCAAAAATAGTGAAATAATTTTTATTAGGGTTTTTTTTTTTTCAAGGTGGGAAATCATCAAATGACTTCTCCCGCTCTGGGCGGAGCGGGAGGGCGTGTCAGACTTTTACTGACTAAAACCCACCCGTGTTCCATCAGTTGCCCATGTGCCAGGGTCACGGTATCTCTTTCGAACAATCACGCGACCCCGGCAGCCATTTTATTAGGGTTCCGTACGAAAATTATAACAAGGAACCAAAAAAACAATTCACTAATCGTTGTGCGCTTCCCTAATCAATCTACCACCACTATATCAGGCTTGTTTGCAACAATAGTCCGGTCAGTGATATTGGATCGATCTCAGTACAGTGTGATATGTCCATTTTCGAAAACTGGGCCGGGCACATACCATTCCACAAGGCTGTATTTCAGAGTAAGTTGCTGGTGGATAATCCTGGCTACAAAGTTGTGTCTATGCAAGTACTCCTCGTTAGTTAGACACACCCGGAGATATGGCTGATGGATTCGCCTGGACGGTGGCATGCCCGACAGATGTCAACCATGCCGTCTTTAACAATATATCTCCGGTAATTGTTCGTCATCATAACTTCGTCCGTAATTTCACAGACAAAACCTTCGGTTTCCCCAAAGAGGTCACCGAAATGCAGCCAGGTTACGGACGCTAGTAGGCCTACATTGGGTCCATGTAGGGCCCGGAAAAGGCGTCCGTGAAGCTCCTTACTCTGCCATACCTTCATGCGGTCAGTAGTGTTAAGCACTACCGGCTTGCGTCAGTTCTCGTTAGCCAAGGAGAGCGGGGTGAGGCCCTTGTCAACCACGACCACATCTCGATGCACAAGCGAATCATTTAGAATTAAAAACTAACACACGTTACACGTGATACCTTTGTATTATTCTTTTTCAAAGACAAGATGCATTTTTGAGAGAAGATTAAGACGCGGCGAGAACTTTAAAATTAAATAAATAAAGCCAAAGAAGCACTACAACAACATGATCAGTCAATTTAACCTCCTTAATATGGAAAATAAATATGCAAATCCTTGTATTTATTTTTGATAAACAAAAATACATTTAACAATTTAACATTAATATTTCATATTAATGAAAAAAAAAAATCAGCTCAGCTCAGAAAGCTCACACAAGTTTGAGGAAATATTATAACGTACAATTAATTTATTTTCCATAAGTATTTATTTAATTTCATCGTGAAAAGCTATACAAGACTTAAACAAAATATTAATAATAAGCAGCTTTTAATTTTATGCACACGAATATTTTTTCGTAGTATGAAATCCCACGTAACATCTATGTAAGTGTGCTACATGTAGTTCTATTTTTACCTTACCACAGAATACAATATCTTCTTCTTTTCACCATACTATGACGCACACACCTTTAAAGTTTCAAACTCAACAACTACAACCGCTTTGCTGATTTGCTTCCCTAGTACTTCTACGTTCGTCCATATCCACGCGGGAGAGTCTCATAGTAATGGAAAGAGCGTGTGAAAGTTCATCTCATCAAGAGAAGGTCCGCAGAACAATAAGGAACTAAATACTTTTTTTGTTAAACAGTTCATTTATTTATTAGGTATATTATTAGCTTACAGATTTGACTTTACTAGTGATCGCCCATTGGTCGACAATTCGACCATACTTCATTATTAAATGAAAAAAAAATATGTAATAATAAATATTAAAAAAAATTATATGGATTTTTGACATTCAGTAACACTATAGACAAATTGTTATATATATAGAATTTCCCCTATTATTTTTAATTAATTATGCCAATTCAAAATGTCATAATTATAACCAGCCTGTACAATCTATGACCAGCTACAGGCTGCTCATAGATTGTCGTGTCAATCGTGAGGCATACAATCTAGTTTGCACACGACACTAAGTTTTGTATGGGAAACTTACTAATGCCATACTTGACACTCCCCATAAGACCACAAAAAATATTTCTTATAAATCTAAACTAAATTCCTGTCGTCGCTAATACAAATAATATTAAAGACAAATATTCTCGATATAATCATAGATTTTAAAAATGAAATAGGTTATATATCTATAAAATTAATTTATTACCTATGGTTATACTTGACGTTCAGTAAGACTATAGACACAAAATATTAAAGACAGATATCTATGCATGTGTGTAATGAATACACGGTAATGAATAGTAGTGTGTGTAACTTGTTATTTATTGAAAATAATGTATCTTCACGCATAATTTAAAAAAATATTAGCATTCGTCACTTCTTCTCTGTATAAACTATAAGTTTGCGAAATTTCATACTCCTCCGTCCGCCCAATTTTCTTAAAAAGGGATCCAAAGTTTTCGCTTCACGTATTAATATAACTTTATAAAAGTAATATGTGAAACTACACACACTAAGCCTAGTGTGGTAAATTACGGTCCCTCTCATCGAAAGGAGGCCTGTGTCAGAGGAGCGGGAAAGGTATAGGCTGATTATGCTATGTCAAATTAAACATGTATACAGGATAAGTTTTTATCCAGTGCGTAAATTGTAATCACGAATTCAGCATATTATTCTAGACCCCCTTTCGCAGAAATATTTCGTCAGTTTTACAAAAAAAATCAGCTGTTTCATAGAAAAATGAAATACCTACGGGGGGTACACTACATAAATACGAAAAACTTTATTCCGACAGTCACAAATACGAATTTCAAAATACCGATTTTCATAATTCCGAATGATTCAAAATTCCGAATATAACAACTCCGACTTATCATTACTCCTATTTTTATAATTCCTAAATTTCAATATTCCTAACGTTTATAATTACTATTCTCAAAATACCGAGTTTCAATAGATCGAATAACAAAAATTCCGACTTAATGATAATTCGAAACATCAAAAATACGAATTCCGATTATTAAAATACCGATTAATACAATTCCGAAATAAAAACACCTTGTAAAACCAAATATCAAGACAAATTACACATAATTGTTCGTCAGAGAGAAGTATAATATGGTGTTTAGTATGAAGAGGTAGAATTAAAGAACATGCAAGCAAGCATGCAGCTTGCAAGCAGGCATGCAGCGTGCAAGCAGACATACAGCATGCAAGCAAGCATGCAACATACAAGCAGGCATGCAACATGCAAGCAGGCATGCAACATGCAAGCAGGCATGCAACATGAAAGCAGGCATGCAGCATGCAAGCAGGCAAGCAGCAAGCAAGCAGGCATGCAGCAAGCATTGTTTCTGTCACGGCTCCGGCGCTGCGGGGTTTGGGCGGCTCCATGCGTGCTTATCGTCGCAGATGGCTTTAACGCACACCACCGCAGCTTCGGCTTGTTGGCCGGCTGAGCCGGCCAACCTCAGCCGCGGCGGTGGACCTTCAAACCACCTGCTCCTCAGCTCGCGGGCCGTCCTACCCCTCCGCGCCTACGCGGGTTTAAATTACACTCTAGGGGTAGGGCAGACAAGACTGCGTGAAGTTAGTTTTGCAGCGATTCGTTTCTGTCACTAAGTTTAGTAGCACAACATGTTGAATTTTAGTTTATTCGGAGTATAGAAAATCGGAATGTAGTTTTTCGGACCGAGAACCCTTAGAACATTTGATTCTTCGAACGTATGAAAATCGGAAAACTAACAAATCGTATTTACGACTTTCGGTAAAATAAATTTCGTGATTTTTAATAATAGACATTATAATTCTTAGGTATTATGAAGTTCGGACTTTTGAACATCAGAACATCGAAATTCGGAATAAAATATTTCGGATTATTTGGGTGTTCCCTTTCTAGGCTGGGGGTCTAGAATGATATGCTGAATTCATGGATACAGTTTGTGCACTGGATAAAAAATGATCCTGTATAAAACTTTTCCAGGCGTCAAAAATACTGATTAATTAGAACGTCGCATGTCTGACATTTATAACTTCTTTTCGGATATAGGAAAAAAAAAAAGTAAAAAAGCACCTGTGTTGTGATTTCAGTTCTTAGGTTTTATCCCCAGCACAGACATGACTGCTAAAATAACGTGAAACCTGAAATTTACCGCGATTACCGCTTTTATTACTTAAATTAATTTGGTACTACTTGCTTAGTTAAATACGTTTCCCATAACGATGACGAGCGTACAAGCTACTATTCTCATTACATACTACCATAGGGGTAAACAATTTTGTTACTAAAACAATTGGGTCATGTTACTTCTAGAATAAATAAATAGTAACAATAACAATTCTGCGAAAAAAAGGAAAAAGTCTCTTCCCGGCAGGGAATCGAACCCTGGTCACTCACGTGACAGGCGAGTATACTAACCACTATACTACCGAGGACTGTAACAGAGAACCTGAAATTAAGGTTCTGTTGCGACCTGTCGTGACTTATAATTTTAAATTTCAGTGGAACTACGCCACTTTTTTATGCATTTTTACACTTAAAAGAAGCAAAAGTAAAAGTCAGTCATTTCAGTGCTTAGGTAATCCCTAGAACTGAAATTACTGCTAAAATAATGTTATTTTAGCCGTCAGTTTTCCACCTTTCGGATGCGAAGCGAGTTGCATAGACAGCTACATAGCAAGTTCCGACACTGTACGCTAAGTGGTGGGCAGTTACATCTCTCATCCAAGCAACTAGATGGCACCTCTTGTATAAAATGCACGATAGAACACTGTCATTCTTCAAAAATTTTATCCTTTTTGTTATCTAGTTATTTGTAATCATCTGAATTTCTAGAAAGTAATTCATTAATATTCCTTCTAGTTTTATTTTAAATAGTATTTTCCCCATACCTCACTTGTTTTCATATATGGTGTAGGTACCACTCATCCATCGAAAAAGAAGGGATTTCCGATCTTCCTGATGGTAAGCGTTACCTGGAGATAACTACCACATCTATCAAATGCAATCACTACTGTGTCCTCAGGGTTTAATGTTAATGCAACATAGTGTTACTCAGATTTTTGAGAATAAATAAAAATCAAGGCACCTGGTCCACGCTCACTATCCAATATCTGTGCACCTGCCTTACTCAAAAAATCAACTGCCCGTCTAGCGAAGTGTGCTGATGCGTTATGTTGCGTTCTCACGGCGCATTTTCTTACTCGCCAGCCCGCGCATAGCCAGACAAACGGTAAATTTACAAACCTACTTTAAAATTAACCCAATTTTTCAAGCGGCTTCGCTCGCGCATTGTACGTATAAACCTTGCTCTTGCATTACTCTATTTAAAAAACCGCATCAAAATCCGTTTTAAAGATCTAAGCATACATAAGGACAGACAGAAGGAAGCGACTTTATTTTATATTATGTAATGAAGTGATATAGTATGTACATATGTGACTTACGGTTAAAAATAAACCCTATTACAAAAACAATATAACCAACTCAGAAAATAAAACCCTACTAAACCCTACATTTGGGTAGTCGATAGAAAAAAATAAATAACAGAAACTGAAAGTCTTTAGTACTTTAAAGTTTTTTGTTATCGATAGCAGATTTTTTTAATAGTAATCATTATAGTCTGTGCCAGATGTGAAAAAAATAAAAGTCGTTGACACCTGCCTACCAATGTATTCAAGTTACCGTTTTGACCGTGATAACGACACTTTCTTTACATTTTTTTCGTATCGTTTTGAAATATTTGAATACATTGAAAAGCGGGTGTCAACGACTTTTATTTTTTTCACAAAATCAAAATCAATTAAAATCAAAAGTCATTTATTCAAACTAGGCTGAGAGTCAGCACTTTTTGAACATCAAAGTTACAAAAGACAGTCCCTCCAAAACGCCCGCCCTTCGAAACTTCCTAGTGCTTTAGCTGGGAAGAAGAAGTGGCTGAACAAACTCCCCAGCAGCACAGCTATCTGTTAAGTTAGAAGAACTTGATTCTATACAATTGTAAGTAGGTAACTTTAAGAGACACAAAACATTAAATTAAATGATTTGCCATATGTCAGCTAGCCAACCCCATATTCTATGAAATAAAATGAAATCTATACTCAAGCAAAAGCAATAGTTATTTGTTATACAAGAGTGCAAAGTTGCTTTTTAACCGCGTGCTCAATTTTGATGACCGAGCAAGCGAAGGATTCTAAAATCCTGAGCATTAGCAAGGGAATCAAAAGAGCACGAGGTGAAAAATCTTTGCACTCGAGTGCAACACGTAACTTTTCATCCCACCTCAGCGAGGAAATGACTAAATGCAAAAAAAGCATTTACAATCACAAGATACTTTTATTTCAGTTTAGGTATTAATATTTATTAGGTACTACATTGTGATAGGTAAGTATTACAGAATTATCTTTAAATTATTTCAAATAATACTTAGGTATAATTAAGAAAAATTGTAAGTAAAGTTGCTACAGCTGCCTAAGTAGAGTGTAATATTTTTGTTAGTGACGTGAAAAGAAAATGGGGCGCGCAAAGTAAATTAAAAAAATTACACCAATAAGGTTCCGAGTCTAAGTTTTTAACAAATTAGAAAAAGGTTGTATGATAAATTCGGCACCATGGAGGTAGAAGTAAATAGGTTTAATGATGTTTTGAATTTACAAACTTAGTGCACACGATGTTCTAAATTCAATTTACTTTATCCCCTAGCGGATAAAAACGGCTTTTGCACTCAGATATCGAAGGGCAAAAATACTCTTTCCGAGATGGGGGGATGAAAAAAATATTTATATATAATGTAAATATAAGTACCAAAATAAAAGCTTCCTGGCATAAAGGGCGTGACAGCTTACATATGCAATGCTGAATCACGTTCACATAGCTGTTACGACCCGAGTTACAACTCGAGGCCACAAAATGATAAACTAGGACCATCGGCGTAAAAACAAATAAACAGGTAGGTAATTAACAACAATACCAACATCAAGGTCAGCAAGACGACCAGTCACCACAAGCAGCACCCGTTCACGAGCATAACGCAAAGATCAGCCATTACCCCCGTCGCCTTATTTGAGGGAAGGGGGTAACCCGACCCCTGACGCTACCGCAAGCATTGATATCTCAGGGAGCACGACGAACTTGCTGCCGGTTGCTCAGGCAAGAATTGAATGACAACTTGTCGAGGTCGCTAGCTAATCATTTTATGCAATTCTAATCATTATAATATGTCAAACCACCAATAAATACACTAAAAAAAATGACTTACACAGTAAAAAAAAATATAATAACAATTATATTAGAGCTATATAACCTATCACTAGGTATACTAGTGCTTTTTTTTTTTTTTTTCAGGATGGGAAATCATCAAATGACTTCTCCCGCTCTGGGCGGAGCGGGAGGGCCTGTCAGACTTTTACTGACTAAAACCCACCCGTGTTCCATCAGTTGCCCATGTGCCAGGGTCACGGTATCTCTTTCGAACTATCACGCGACCCCGGCAGGCATCGGTCCTAGTAGACCCCTACACTGCTGCTGACATCTCTTTGAGGCGCGCGTGGAACACTGCGCGCCGTCGACCCGAGCTTGGTCCTTACCGGGCGGCGAGCTACCCATTGCTCGCCACCCGCAAGCTCGTGCCTACGGTGGTCGGGAGTCCGCTATTGACTCCCGACGCCCGGGGCGTCTCCTCCTGCGGCGGCTAGGTATACTAGTGCTGGAGAAAGAACACAAACATTGTCTTGAGTTAATCACAGCGACCAACTAGTTTTGTCATTTAAATAGTCGTTGATGGAATAGTATGCCTTTAGACAAAGGTTGGATTTTACTTGAGCTTTAAACGCATTAAAAGGTAATTCTAGTAAAGAAAGTGGTAGCTTGTTGTAAAATGTTATACCAAGCCCAACAAACGAGTCATGCACCTTATGAAGCCGGTGAAAGGGAACACGTAGTTTGTCCTTATTTTTAGTGTTAACAGTGTGAAAATCACTGTTTTTAGTGTAAATTTTGCCTAATATTTGTTTTTTGCCTAAGAAATTGCCGTTCTGGCCATTTCAAATCAAAATAATTTTTGTTTGTCTAAGAATTCTAATTTCAAATTTATTTTATTTTAAAAACATGGCATTCTTTTTCCAAAAGTAGTCATTTGTTTATTGATTAGTGTTACATTTTCATCGCATTTCAATCTTTTTCGTCATCATGGATACGTTAAAAATTCCAGTACTATGCGGTTCAAATAAGAATAGGAATGTCAATAACCTCTATCTGTCAAATTTCACTTGAAAAGTACGGTTTGCAAAAAAACGTATTTGCTTATCAATAATACTAGTCTTACATCAAATTTTGATAAAAGGGTTAAATAGTAGTAAATCGTCTTAATATAATAACTCGTCGACTCGTGACTCGTGTCTCGTCTTATTTAAAGTCATAATTCGTTTTTTAAAACCATACCATAACCTTTTTTATTTTCATTGTTGGTGCAAAGGCCCAGTAGCCACGTCAAAAAGTGCATGTGCTTGTGGACTGATAATGTTTCTCTAATTAATTGTATTTCTTACATTGTTGTTATTTTTTTGTGATTGTTGTTATTTGTTTTTGTTATTGTCTTACTCATTTTGCTCGAAAATGAGTAAACGAGGCGCTGTGTGGATAAATAGTTGCAGAGCGAGAAACAGCAAACATTAGAACTGATGCAACAGTGGAGGAAATATAAGTTTGACTCGTGAAACGTACGGTACCATTTTGCAAACACTGCAAAATGCAAGCAAAGTCGCCAAGCGAGGTCATTTGGGTACGGGGATAAATTAATATTAATATTTTTCACTAAATCTTTGTTAATAAAATTTATTTAAAAAAAATCTTTTTTTGCTCACCCTACCTAACTTGTTAGAATTGACAGCTATGACGTCACAATATGGCGCAAAGTCGATCCTATTCTCATTTGAATCGCATAGTAATTATGGAATATGAGTACCGTCGTGGCAGCAACGCGGCACAAGCGGCACGCAACATAAACGACGTTTACGGAGCTAACACTACAAACCAACGCACCACCTGTTATTGGTTTGCTCGTTTCCGTTCTGGAAATTTAGACCTGAAAAATGAACCTCGCGGTCGTCCGAAGACTTTGGTCGACAATGACGAATTAAAGGCGATTGTGGAAGCTGATGATACACAATCTACGGCTGAATTAGCAGCAGCTTTCGACGTTAGCGTCAAAACAATATTGGTCCATTTGCGTCAAATTGGCAAGGTAAAAAAGCTTGACAAATGGGTGCCCCACGAACTCAATGATCGCCAGCGCGAAGTACGCGTCGAGACGTGCCTTGCACTGCTGAACAGACACACAAATGAAGGAATTTTGAACCGCATTGTTACCTGCGATGAAAAATGGATTCTGTTTGATAACCGCAAGCGCTCAGCAAGTTGGTTGGATCCTGATTCAGCACCTAAACAATGCCCTAAACGAAAACTTACCCCTAGAAAAGTGATGGTCACTTGACTGTTTGGTGGTCTAGCGCCGGTGTGATTCATCACAGCTTATTACCAAACGGGGTGAGCAATACTGCAGATGTGTACTGTGAAGAACTGAACTCAATGATGGAGAAGCTGGCACATCTCCAACCAGTATTGGTCAATCGCTCGTCTCCGCTTTTCCTGCACGACAACGCGCGACCTCATACTGCACAGCAGACGGTCTCCAAGTTGCAAGAACTGGGGTTGGAAGTTCTCCGTCATCCGCCCTACTCACCAGACCTTGCGCCTACAGACTACTACTTTTTCCAGAATTTGGATAACTTCTTGGCGGGAAAAAAATTCAATACCCGAGAGGCAGTACAAAATGCCTTTGAAGAATTTGTTGCCTCCCGTCCAGCTGATTTTTTTAAGAAGGGCATCAATAAACTGCCACTGCGTTGGCAAAGATGCATTGATTCCATGGGTGATTATTTCGATTAATACAAATAAAAAATACAGTCATGAAAAAAATTCGTTTAATTTTTTTCATACAAAACGGCATTTTCATAGGTAAAGACCATTATATAAGATGTTGGCGAAAATGAATTGTGATTCTACCGTAAGAATACCAATTTCTTTAAAAAAGTCCCTTAGAGAAACTCTTGCACCTAGCTGGTAAATGGCTCGAACAGCTCGTTTCTGAAGGACAAAAATATTTTGAATATCAGCGGCTTAGAACACCTGGCACAGACTATACCTACGTCACACAAATATTAGTAAGCAGCAAAATTTTTTTTCTATATACAAGATTATTATTAGTATATGCGAAACCTGAATATAGTTTGTTCAGAATCAGTAACTGAATCGATTCCAATAATTTTTACACCATGTTATATTTTGTACCAAAAATATTTAATTACGCTTCCAAGTCGCGGGCGTTAGTGTTTTGTTTCGATTTTAAAATTATCATGTCTTTCTCGTATTCAAACGTCCATTACACGGAGATGGTACGTACACTAGCTGTTTGTGGTGATCTGTATATGTTTTTGCGTGGACAACCAGGTAACTTATCAAGCTTATAACTTTGTGATTATTAATGATACAGTTTTGAAATTTTTTTCATAGATTCTTTACATAAAAATACTAGACCCGTGTTTCGGGTTTCGCATAAACAAAAATTAATGTTGTATATGTATATTAGTAAGCAGCAAAATTTTTTTTCACGTACCATTCGATAACCCAGTTGCAATAGGTAGGTAACTATACTGTTTGCCATTGAGTTCCGTTACAGTAGAGTTTATTTTCAATCCATGATCCGTTGATCAGTTATATTGATGTGTTTATAATTAGCCTATATTGTTCCCACTGCTGGGACAAAGGTCCCCTTTCGGTGGGAGGGAGTGGGCCGTAATCTACCACGCGGGCCAGTGCGGGTTGGTAATGTCACATGTTTTTTAATTTTTGTTTGTATTTCCTTCACCGTTTTTAGAGCAGTGGTGATGAAATTACTTAAATAAAGTAAAGCACCTGTCAGAGCTTGAACTTACGACGTATAACTCGTAGCTCACGGCCTTTACCACTGCGCCACCACTGCTTTAAATAATATTCAGACGACACCAAATAATAGGACTTCCATTTATATATTCCGTTAGCCTACGTAACCCTGAAAACAGAGAACTTATTCATTTTTGGAGTCGATTTGTCGGTTATAAAGATGCCTCTACGAATGCCTTCAGTTTTTCTTCAAGAGGTTCGGTTGAGGAAAACTGAGTGAGAACTTGAGTGACCTCTAGAGTGAAATATTTCAGTCCTGAAGTGCTAATATACCTACATCTACGAAAATATATTCACTTCGCCAATTTTATTACAAAAAAAAAACGATCTTCAGCGGAACATCTACACGCCTACACACCAGTGGCGCAGGTAACTAATAAGCCCATTCCTGTCGGCTTCCCTTACGAAATTATGACAGTCAGGAGTTCTCAGCAGTGTTTAATAATCACACTGAATGTATTTAATCTTACACCATAAAATTAAAGTATTCCAAACCCCAACCTACATAAAAAAATATTTGTTTTTATATTCCAACGAAAACAAAACATTTAAAGTGCGCGCGGCACCGCGCGTCAAGATTTTTCTGCAGTGTAACTCGCTTACAACGCCGGCTTATGAAGTACATCAATTTCTATACAAGATCATCTCGTCATGACGTCACTTCAGGTCACGTGCCACACATTTTTTTAGAGGCCTTGGCAAGCCACTAGACGTCGGGTTATCCGAACGAACTGGAGTAGCAATATCGTCCTTTCGTTGAATTTCGTAAGTGTTCGGGCCCTTCCCCCGCCCTCTTGATCCCCGCCCGCTCGACGCGACAGTACTTTGTCATTTTAAATGTTATTTGACCATTGACGTCAATAGAATTATAACCTTATAACAAACCTTTTATTTTGTTGATATTTGTGGTTAATTAGCATTTATTTCATTGTATTCATATAAGTTATTAGTGTAGTAACGCACGATAAGAATTTGATAATTGTGAGTTTGTTGTGAAATTGTGCGTTCGCAATTAGTAATTTGTGGTAAGTCCTAAGTTTTGAAAATAAGAAACACGTAATTAGGTTAGGTCATAATTCATTATTGTGTGATACTTTTCCACAAATTACAACATTATCTATACTAATATTATAAAGCAGTATTGAAGACTTTGTTTGTTCGTTTGTTTGATTGAACGCGCTAATCTCAGGAACTACTGGTCCGAATTGAAAAAATATTTTTGTGTTGAGTAGCTTATTTATCGAGAAAGGCTATAGGCTATATAACACCACGCTGCAACCAAGAGGAGCGGAGCAGTAATGAAAAATGTTGCAAAAACGGGGAAAATCGCACGGGTAGGCGATTCGACGCGACAGGAAGGGTCGGGGGAGCAAGAAATTTAACGCGGACGAAGTCGCGGGCAGAAGCTAGTGTAGTATATTTTTGACACTTCCCGTTACAGTTGCATCTGCGGAGAGGTCGTTTTCGGCTTTGAAGCGAATTCATACGTACATGCGTAATTCTCAAAAACAAGAACGATTATCTGATCTAGCCATTTTTTCTATAGAAAAACATTTATTGTTAAAAATTAAGAATCATCTCGGCTTTTATGATAATGTCTTAGCGCACTTTGAACTAAAGAATAGACGAATAGCTTTAGAGTATAATTAGTATTATAAATAGAATAAGTCAGTAGTCTTGTAGTTAAGTAGTTTTTATTTCTAGTAGACATCATACGTCAACATCATCACACTGATCACACCACAAACGGCTTTTTTCAAAGCCGCTTTTATTAAACTTGCAAGACACTGTTTCAATCACCAGTGCTTACACGTATAGTAAAGGTGGACTGAAGACATCTGCTTGTAGAAGACTGAAGCCAGGAAGTCAGTCACAGATTTTAAGTAACTGGACTACGTGCGCCACGTCCGGCCTAGGTAAGCATTTTTTTTGCTCCGGCTTACCTCTCTAATAAAATCACCCTTCGCCACTGCTACACACCGCGCTTTAGGATATGAAGACTTTTACTCAACGCCATCTATTGAATAATTCAGTCATCTCGAAACTCGCTCTGCTTGCATTTACTTTTTAATAAAACTGAGTTCCAAACAGATTTTGTTTATTTGATTTGGTTTTTATTTATAAGAATAAATTGTATTAACATGATTTACTGTGGTTTATTAATATCAAGCAGGAAAGATCTCGGCTGATGAAGTCAACGCACCGTCCAGCACCGATTCTCCGCACAGAACATTCAGAATGAACTCAAAAATCGTTTTGAGCCCCTAGGGAGCTCCATTGACAATTATAACAATGGGTTCGTGTAAACTGTCCATATGGTCTAAGTTCTTCAAGACCCGCCGTACAAATAGAAAAAAGAAACTCTCAGATCCAACATTACAACTCATGAATAGAGGCGTGAAATGATCCTGCAGCCTTCAGACGATGCGCTACAGTACCGGTGGCTCAATAGACAGATCACTAAGTCCTTGAAAAGCGACCTTTGCCACTTTAATACGGATTGTTTTAACTCGGAACGTTTTAAGGACGCTATAGTGCGGAACAAGAGCTCCAAACTCTTTGTAAGAGATCTGTCTATTGAGCAGAGTCAGCTTGCGAAACTGAAGAACGAAGATGGCAGAGTCGTATCCACCAAACCTGAGCTGTTAAGAGAGATCGAGAAGTTCTATGGACAGTTATATACGTCCACCAGAAACCCCGTTACGAATCTGGCTAACGACCTGAGAGCAAGATTGACCCGACACTACTCTGAAGATATCGCGGACGGTAGTTGGAACGAGATTAGGAATAGGATTTTCTCTTAAGCATGTGATGACGGAATTACGGTCTAACTCCTAAAGGCTGGAAAACCCGTTCTATGGAAGTTGTTTTATTCCATCATACTCGCGGACTAAACGCCACAGGCATGGAACAGAGGAATGGGGGTAATTTTTTTAAGAAGAGTGACAATACCCTCCTTAAGAGTTATAGGCCCATTTCACTTCTGGGCCATGTGTACATGCTGTTTTCAAGAGTCATCACGAACCGTCTAGCGAGCAGGTTTGAAGCCGGATTCCGTAAAGGTTTTAGCACCGTAGACCACGAAAATACACTACGGTAGGTTATACACAAGACCGTAGAGTATAATCTGCCTCTCTGCTTAGCGTTTGTGGACGACGAAAAGCCTTCGATTCGATCGAGACCTGAGCTGCGCTGTAATCTTTCCAACGGTGTCAGATTGACTATCGATACATCGGGGTGCTTAAGTGTTTGTATGAAACCGCCACTATGTCAGTCCGGTTCCAGGACCGAGCCTCAAAACCTTTCCTTCTGCAGCGAGGGAGACAGGGAGACGTAATCTCTCCGAAACTGTTCACCGCTGCACTGGAGGATGTCTTTAAGGTTCTGGACTGGAAAGGGGCTGGCATCAACATCAATGGCGAGTACATCACTCACCTTCGATTTGCCAACGATTTAGTAGTCATGGCTGAGTCTATGGAGAATCTCAGTAGAATTCTCCGAAATAAATAAATTTCTGAAAGATTTTTTTCTGATAAAATTTATTGTTGCTTTGTAAACCATTTAAATGCAGATAAATAATTTGTTTGTTACGGTATTTGTTTGGAATAGTAAACCTTACATGACAGATTTTCCAACAGTATTTACGTTAATTGCCTACTGAGTTTTACGTGCAGGTGTTTGAGAGTACTATCGTGCAATCTGCGCAACTGTCACAAATAAAATTATAGTTTAAGAAAAATCATGTATTTCAAGCGTTCAAGAAAGCGATGAATACGCTTGAAACCAATTGAAGCATCGCTGTGCGACGTGCTCGGAACAAAAGTCGCAAGTGCCGTGTACTACGCGCTCGTCGCTTACACGTTTATATCCCGGGATTGCAATAAAGTCTTGACAAACACGAACTATCAGGGTAAATTAGCTTTGTATACTATTTTCGGACGGAATAAGAATTGAGAAATATGAATTTAAATAAAAAAATTGAATCAATCGATCAGTTTAATTATCGTGCCAGTTGTGCGCGCATGCGTGCCGCATGTCGATCGACCCATCGCCTACTACATTTTTCAGTCTGCCAGTGAGGTGATTTCGAATCACTGTCATTTTCCTCAGCTGCATTTTAAAGGTCCTGCTTTGTCAGGTTCGTTTCAAAAAAATATTATCCTTAAAATATCAAGTCGGTTTAAGGTAATTTATTAAAAAAAAAATGTTCATTTGCTGCGCTCTCCGCGTCTGCGTAAAATTAATTTTATCTCTGTTATTCCAGTCAATCACAGGGTCTTACAAAATTATACCCACCTTGTAAATAAAATTATTTACTGCCAACGTTACAAATCAAATGCTGTAATAGGTGGCTTGACAATCGATTCTGCTATTTTGTTTTTTAGCACAGTGCAAGTACCTTTGTGTGTGACGTTCTAATTCGTCTTTAATGTAAGGGATTCGTTTTTGTGTTTTATCTGACTTTGGTATTTCCTTTTCTTCTTTTATATTATTACAAGATTAGAAATGTGGTGTTAGATGTTAAATAGGTAGAAGATTTTCGTGGAAGCAAATTGATTTCTAAACCACATAATATTTTGTAGGTTAAACATGTGCTCTACACCACATAATATTTTGTAGGTTAAATATGTGCTAATTGTTCATATACGTTATTTTTCCGTTACGGATCTCTGATATGAAAAGTTAAAGCTACAGCCATAGCAAAGGAGTTTACTGCAATACGAAATTCATAATTAATTTAATTACATATTTTCTTACCCGACTACGGCGAAGCCAAAACGAAGGTATATAATTTCAGCATGTCCCGCAAATCTTCTCACCTACCTATCAATTGTCTCTGTATTAATTGTCGTGTCAATAATGTTTACTGAACGGTCGTGTTATTTTAAGAATATTCTTTCTAACTTAAGTCTTTTTTCTGATTAGTAACCGATTGCGTATTAATGCAACTTTATTAAGCTTCAGAAACTGGTGGTCACGTGGTCTTAAATAATTTCTAATTTTATTGGGGTACCTGCTTAAAAGAGCCTTGTTATCAAAATCGCTCTGTATACCAATTAATTTCGTAACCGTTCAGGAGTCGGCCACTGGTTTACTGTAAATCGATAAATTCAAAGCACGTAAAAGAAGAAAAATATTTATTGAAGTGACTTTTTATTTTAACTCGCATCATTGATATTTTCTTTTATTTATTTAAATACAGTTTTTTACTTTTGTTTTAGGAAATGATAATGCTTTTGACATCAGCAGAACGACAAAAAAGGTACAGAGACCGTTTAAAACAAAATACAAACAACCTGATAGTGATCAGTATACTCATCATTAAGATCAACGGGACTTACTGTGAGACCAACTCTGAAATGGCGACAAAATCAGCCGATCCATATATTAAAGTGACAAAATTTATGGACTAGATGATTTCATTTTCGCGGTTTATCAGGTATAAATGCAGGGTTGCTCTTTAATTAAAAGTTGTTCTGACTCCTTTTCCGTTTTTTTTGTTACATCACTTTATAACGCAAACGATATAATTTAACTACTTAATTACTTTTTAATGTCGTGTTAATTATTATTGTGTTATGAAGAAGAAAATTGTGTCCCTTTATTTACTGTCGTTATTGACATGTGTTGTAACCTATTATTTTTTTCGCCGATAATTGTTTATGATTCATCCATATTATATGACTCCCAAAATTACTTTCCTTTAATAATAGTAATAAAGTAATTATTACTTTTTTTACATAACTATACTAAATTACTTTTTCTGAAAAACTAATTCTACAAAAAAAAAAAAAATAAAAGCTTTTTCTATACAAAAAAAGCTTTAAATTTTTTTTTTAACTTTAATCAGCCAAATTTTATTTAAAATGACAATTATTTATGGAGTTTTTGAATAATTTTATCATTATTATATAATACATTTTTAAAACTTAGTACTGTGCACTAATCCTTAGCATTCATATCTTTTATATTTTCTATAACATTCAACTTATTTTCATATCTTTTTCATATTCGTTACGCACAACTTTTGTGAATAACACCCTTAAAAATTTGTTGAGAAAAGTGTGCGTATTACTAATATATCATAATGTTGTTGGGTTGGTAGTAAAATTTAAAAATACGAAAACTGCGTATACTCGGAATGCTCCCTCTTTAAATAAAAATAAAAATAGGGCTATTTTTAACCGACTTCAAAAAAAGTAATACATTACAATACATTTTTTTAATGTGTTTTCGCGGATAACTTCGTCGTTTGTGAACCGATTTTAATGATTATTTCTTTGTTGGAAAGGAGATATTCCAAGGGTGGTTTCATGATAAGGAAACCAGGATTTGGTGATGGCAACCCAGATAAATCGATGGGAACCTTAGAAAATCGTAATGGCGACTAGTGCGTTTATTACTTTTTTCACTAATTATCCTAAAGCACTACTATTTAATGAAGGTCTGAAGTTGCTCTGATGATGAAGCCGAAAGACAGTCGAGGGAACTCCTGAACGACTTACAGCAATTACCTGGTGTTTGGACTAAATTCATTTCTAATAGTGCGGGGTAGATACTATACCTAAACTGTTAGAAATAAAAACTTTTTTACAAAAAAAAAACCGACTTCCTTAAAAAAACTACAAAGTTAAAAATAATTTTAATTTCGGAAATCGGTGTTTTAGCATCTGTAATTAAGTTTTTAGCTACCGACTTCCCAAATTAAAGTAATTTTTCACTTTCTAGTGTTTTTAAGGAAGTCAGTTTTTTTTAATCAGTGCGTCTTATTTTTACATTGTGGGCTTAAGGTTAAAGTTTGAAGTGATAATATCGGGCCACAACATTCGTGTGTAGTAGTAAACTATTTCAAAATGGCAGCCAACAATCCAACCAGATTTTAAAACAAAGCCACTTATTTTATGATTAGTGTTTTGATTTAGGAAAGCTTGTTGTTGTGTTTTGAGTTTTTATAATTTTCTTGGAATATATATTAAGAATGCCTTTCTACCTGAAAGTTTTAAGTGTAGGCTTTTAAAAATATGTTTCTCTGTTTTTTCCAGATTTGCGCTACACCTGGGTGAATCATTTTGAAACAATCATGGCATCCATCGCTTTAACAAGCCCTCGCCTTAACTTCGTGGCTATAATAAATAGACTCTATGTAAGTTTTCTTCTATGTTATTGTATAATTATTATCACAAACAAACTAGGCCCTGCGCGAAATTTCGTTTTCAACCAAACTAAGTAGGTACAGTGACAAATAAAGATCAATTAATATTTCAGTTTTTTTTAATCTTAATTAATAAGCTATTTATTCAATTCAATTCCGAACAGAAGTACTTTAAAGGCGATGGCTAAACGACTGCCCCAAGCATGTATAGAAATCTCATATTAACTGGTAATATTTAAATTTACATTCATGGATTATTTACAGTCTTATTCATAAAAAAAAACTTATCGAAGTTTAAGACATTCATTAGTTTAAATGCTCATTAAGCATATAAACTTTGGATAAAATGTTGTATTCATAAACGTCTCTTAAATGTTCTATAAGTAATAAGTAGTTGATAAATCAAAATGTTGCGGGCAGCGGAGGCTTATTTATAGGGCCCCACTGGTTGCGCTTCGGGTACGAAACCCCAAAAAAGTCAGTGGTTAATGCCCAATTGTGAACTGTGATAATTTGAGTTGAATATAGGTATCGTCACTATATAATAACATTTTTCGTGGTACAGATATAAAATGTAGTTTATTTTCTTACAGATGAAATTCAATGAAATTGATCCAGAGGTGAAACAATGGCATTTACAGTTACGTAAGTATTTTTTTTTAATACTTAATAAATAACTCACAGTAGTATTGTATTTGCTGATTATTGGAATTTAACTAGGTATAAAGTCACAGTGCCTTAGTCCACTTGCACCGTGTAAGAATAAAAAATGTGTTTTTAGAGTTAGAAACGTACAAATTAAATGGCAAAACCATAAAGTAGGATTACAATGTTTGTACCCTGATAGGAAATCCGACCAAAAATGAATGAACGGAAGTTGTTTACCCATCTCCTTTACACTACGTAACGATACATAAATATTTTGATATATTAAAAAAAAATATTACATGACATGACATTTAAATTCTATGGTATGTAGTTTCCATGGAGTTTGTTAAGTGACGGAAACTTTTTCTGATGAAAAGGAATAAGTTAAGTAATCATTTTTAATTTATAACCTGACAATACTACAGTCACGTATTGGGTATCAATATCGAAAATCAATAAAACAAAATAAATATTTTTGTCATTGCAAGTTTGTTCAAAACTTTAAATGAGATTGACATGTACCTACATTATGGTTGAACTAGTAGCGTGCTAAAATTCAATGGTGAGTGTGGCTAAAAAGCACATTGTCTCACTAGGCATCGTGTCCAACAGATATAGTATCAGCGATGAGCAGTAAGTAACACGCTAGTCTACACGCACAATATCCATAAACATCGTTCCAAACTGAGTTGATGTTAGTACTACAAAATCGTACTAAACTAAACTAAAAATCATTAAAATTTGGGATATTCCTGTCATACGACGATTTTCTATTCTGAAATAGAGCAAAATGACACAACTTGAGATCACTAAGATTGCACTGAGTTATTAGTTTAGTGAAAATGACAATTTTGCTACTCTGAGTTTGACGGTTTTCACTAAAAATTTTGACTACAATATATAATTTATTTTAACTAAATCTGACTATTTTTAATCGCGATTAAAAAGGTGTGGAATAAAACTAGTGGTCATGAATTAAAATTCACACCAACGCCTCGCCTTCACGTGCAAAAACAGTACTGTATTTTTTGTTTTCTTTTTCTTTTGCCTATATCTCGAAAATGGCGTGTCCTATCGGAAAAATAATAAAATTTTGGTCAGTCGATACGAAACGGGGCACTATGAATAAAGACTTAGAAATATTTCACCATAATCTATCGCCTAATCAAGCCTTCGGGACCCGGTGGGATGTGGGAGTAGTAGAGTGGAGGAACACCATGTGACACTTCAAGGATATTGACCTTGACCTTGGGGTCATTGACCTTGAAGCCAAGATCAAAACGTCGATAGTCAAGTTTCGCAATTTTCTCAAATTCACTGACCTATCAATGTCGAATTTGAGGTCAAGGTCATGTGATTTCAGAGGTCATGTTGCGGGGCGGGGCTCCGTCCCCGCTTCGCGGGACTCCTACTTCTGGGTGGTTTAAAAAAAATAACCACCAAGATACTTTTCGCCTTATTTTTAGGTGTTTTATACGATAGGATTAAGAAACCAACGATTTGAGAAAAACAAAAAAAAAAGAAATCAACTTTCCCTGATACCTTTATAAAAGGATCCCTTCGACATCGTTTTTACGACAAACGGTTGGTCGGAGGCAAAATCACTAAGATGCTTTTCGTTTTATTTTTATTGCCTAAAATTTTGTCTTTTTTCCCGTTACGTACACTCCAACCGAAATTTTCGACCCCCTTTATTAAACCTCTGTACATTCTCAACACGTGGGTAATATATTTTTAACCGACTTCAAAAAAAGGAGGAGATTTCTCAATTCGACCGTATATATTTTTTTTTTGTTTTTTTTTTTATGTGTCACGGATAACTTTATCGTTTATGAACCGATTTTGATGATTCTTGTTTTGTTGGAAAGGAAATACCTTAAGGGTGGTCCCGTGATAAGGAAACCAGGATCTGATGTTGGAATCCCAGAGAAATCAATGGGAGCATTCGAAAATCGTAGTAGCGTCTAGTGCGTTTTTTTTTTTTTCATTATCTTAAAGCACTACTATTTAATGAAGGTCTGAAGTTGCTCTGATGATGAAGCCGAAAAACAGTCGAGGGAACTCCTTAACGACTTACAGCAATTACCCGGTGTTTGGACTTGATTCATTTCTATTGATGAGAACTTTGCCCCATAAGGCTTACAATTACCATTACAGGTCTGATAGTGGAGAACATAGACAGACAGTCGAGGGAATTCCTCAACGATTTACAGCAGTAATAAAGTATTAAATTTCACCTGGCGAGTGGTGGTAAAGGAATTAGTGTGGGGTAGATAAAAACTAAAAAGTTGAAAACAAAAACTTTTTACAAAAAAGAAACCGACTTACTCAAAAACACTACAAAGTGAAAAATAACTTTAATTTCGGAAGTCGGTGGCAAAAAAATCAAATACAGATCCTAAGACACCGACTTCCGAAATTAAAGTTATTTTTCACTTTGTAGTGTTTTTGAGGAAGTCGGTTTTTTATATTTTTCAAACAAAAAGTGAGAAATTCACCAGGGTACCAGACACCAGGGTTATTGCTACTTCATTGCCCACCCCAAACACTGGGCTTCCTATTCTTTCAATTTCCATTCAAAGCACAGTAACATAACGATAAATAATTCAAGTTGGTGTTTCTCTCCGGTCAAGCCAACCTAATTACGAGATACAGTCAGCTTTTGACTACAACTAAGCTCTACTGTAAAAATAAGGCATTATATTATTTGTAAAAGGATTAGGATTACTCTGTATGATAAAGAATTAATGAAATATTTTAATATTCATAAAAAATAAATTAAAAAAATAACATTAATGCTCTTCCATGGAAACCCAAAACATTTTTTAAACATGACGCTGACGCTTGCACATTTTCTCGGTAGCTAGCCCAGCCAAGATACCAGACTAGTGTCATGACATGGCAACAACAGCCGACTGTACGATTGCCTACTATACAGTTGCAATAGTAACCTAATATTGCATGTACCAGGCTACTCAGAAAGTATTGCGAAAAAAGTTTTTTTTGCATGAGAGACTGGCCAGTTATAAACTATTATAAAAATAATGATTTATTTATTGTATAAGTAAAAATAGGTACGTTCCAATTGAAAAATTTCCCTCTACTTTTTTTGCGAGCTCATTAAATTATCGTGTCTCATTGGAAAATGAATTTGCGCCGGGAACATTTTCGCGCTATGATTTTTTACGATTTCAAGTGTCGCCTGAAACCGGACGAATCATACGATAGACTTCAAATAGCATTCATGGATGAAAGCCCTTCCAAGGCAACTGTGTATCGTTGGTATAACGAATTCAACGTGGTCGACTAATTTTGGGGGATGAAGAAAGAAGTGGTCGCCCTTTGAGAGCTGTTACGGAGGAAAACGTGCTAGCAGTGAAAAATTTAATCCAAGACAATAGGCGAATTACTTATCAGGAGATTCAACACATACTGCAGATTGGATCGGGAAGCTTTCACGAGATTCTAAACGTGCATCTTCGCGCGAGGAGGATAGTTTCACGCTGGTTGCCGCACAACCTCACCGATGCTCAGAAGCAGGCCCGGGTGGAATGGTGCCGTGATATGATAAACAAATTTGAAGCAGGCTCGTCTCGGCGTGTTTACGATATTATTACAGGTGATGTCCTAGATAGTCTTGGATTTATCAGTACAATCCAGAAACGAAGCGCCACTCAACGGTTTGGGTGTTTCAAAACGAATAAACGACTACCAAAGTGAAGCGATCTAGAAGCAGGGGGAAGATTTTGATCGCGAGCTTTTAATAATTTGACTGGCTACTTGGTGGTTGGTGGCTTGGTGGTTTGGCTGGGGACTTGGCTTTACGGATCCAAAGAAACATCAACGCCGAATGGTATACTACGAAATGCTTCGCAGAAATTTTCTCTGTTGTGAGCAACAAGTGACCAAACACAGGGTTCCGCGGGCTACTGCTCCACCACGACAACGCGCCCACGCACACCGCGCTCAAAACGAGGGACTTCTTGACAGCACGCTGGTCAAACTTGGTCACCCTCCTTACAGCCCTGACCTGGCACCGTGTGACTTCTATTTATTCTCAAAAATTAAAAATCAGCTCATAGGGATACAATTTTCGTCGCCGGAAGATGCGCTGTCAGCGTTCAAGCAGGCTGTAAACACACGAGTCACTACCTTGACCGGTGTCGAGTCAGCGACGGCGGCGGTGACGGCGCAAGTTCCAACGCGTGAAATATCAGCAGCGGTCGACGCAGTGGAGCTCGCCTAGTCAAAACTGCCGATGCTAGCGTTTCTTGCTCCGTAAAGTGTGCACACGTTGGATGCAAGAGGTGACCTATTTACCTTAACAGTTTTGCGTAACAACTCTATACTGCGGCACGTAGTTCACCAATGGTGTTATTCGATACCTCCAATGTCTATTTTACTCCGGCCAGGCTTGCCTTGAGAGTTGTAATATCCTTCAGCAACCTAGTGACATCGACGTGGTCAAATGTGACTGGGAGCAATTTATGTATGTAGCTCCTTCGCCACAAAAGCGGGAACATCGTCCGAGTCGGTGCTCTTCAACATCCTGATGATATCTTGCACACACTTCTGGCCACCATCTCTTCAGCGGGACTGACATTGTACCAGCACTTATTGCTAATAAATTGATTTGATTTGATAACGTTCTGCTTAAAGGAGAATGCTCAAAAGTGGTACCAAAAAGTCTCACGCATCAAGACCAAAATTTTGGAGTAATTAGTTTCATATTTTTTTACGACGTTACACGTCGGGGATTTAGTTTTTGAACAGGGAATTTGTTTTTAAGTTTAAAAGTATGGATATTTTTTTACTTCCTATAAATGACGTTCCGTTTCACTTCACGTGTTAAATGATTAACATAACCTTGATTTTTGAAAGTGCCTTGTTCACTGTAAAAATAATACTCTGCTGATTCTACATTAATTTAAAAAAAAACTAGAATAGTATATCTATTTAAAAGATTATCATTATTTTATCTGGTTTTGTTATGGTTAATTAGCCGTTCCCAACTAGTAAAAAAGATGTAGAATGCAACAGAATGGATTTGTTATCTGTGCATCTGACATTTTGCGCATGTACTCAGTAGTCTGTGGTTTGCGCTAGCGAGTAGCGAGTACCGTCTGTGTTTTTTGAATAATTATTGAATTGTTTTGAAAAGTAGAACTTGTTTGTATTTTGTGAACTTTTTTGTGAGTATTTCATTGTGCAAATATGTCGAGTTGGTCGACCGATTGACATCGTCAGTCACCCGGCAAAGCCGGCGATGTATCAATAGTTCATTTTTGATACCCAGAAACCTACACACATTAGAGCAAGCGTCTACTCCAATGATTAACTTGTTACAGTCTTGGATAACTTCTACTCAGGTAAGCAGATCTTATTTTACTCTTTGAATATATAGGTACTTATGAATGTCAGGCACCTATTTCCTGACTAATCTTTTTATGAATGTACCAGCTTCCAAAACATTATTTTTATAGAATGAATAAAAACATTTTTGGACTCGCACAGGAAATATCCAAATAATTAATTAACAAAAAAAAAACCAACCTGTTTGAGGCCAAAAAACGCTTTACTCTTGATTACTTGTAGATGTAATTTCTTTGAATATGTTACAGAAGATAGATAACGTCATAAAGGGTAGAAGCACACTTTTTCACTCATGGTTTTAATTGCAGATGTCTTCAGAATGTGTGCTTTGTACAGAGTGTTTGAGACTGCTTCAAGATCGAGCAAACACAATCAGTGAAGGAAGTTTATCTTTGCCTGCTTTTGGTCATGGAAAATTATGTTGTTCTTGTGGCAATTCTATTCTACGTGCAACTAGACCATATCCTGTAAGACAAGATCGACAAGAGAGAAACATTTTAGTTAGAAATATTCCGCTCCATTTGGTAAATATTTTTATTTATGTTGCAACATAAAAATGAAACCTAATTATTATCTATTTTGACACAATTACTGCCTGATCATTATCATGTATTCCTAGTTACATCACATTACAGTAATACTTTTATCAAGTCTATAACCCATTGTGAAATGTTTTGTATTACATGTATAATCATGTTATTTTTATAGATATCAAGATTGGAAAGAGTATGTGCTGCTTGCTGGAGGTCAGCTACAAGAGATGTTCAACGTCGTGATGTGTACAACTGCAATCGCCCAGGTCTGTCAGATGCTGGACCATGTGGAGATCTCAATATTCCTAAGCTATAATTGACGTTAAGATGGCTTACTATGTTAGCTCTTGAGACCTACCAACTCAAGCAGGCTAGATCTTATTATAGGGAACACATCCGTCGGACTGGTATTTATTCAGTTGAGGTGAATAATTCTATTGATGATGATGTACCTTTGATTTTAGGGCTTAATAATTACCTCTTAAGAGGTATGATTAATTCGAGACATGTCAGCAGTCGTACTTATCACATGTATTTATTGATTAGCAGAGATGATGCTGTGGCCAACACATTAGAAACCATAGTAGGTTATTGCTGCAGTCGCCTCGTCGGTAAGCGAACAGTGGGCTGCTGTGCTCATGTAATGACGATAGTATAGTATTTGAGCTGGGGACGGTATAATGACATAACTTCGCCAGCAACGGATTTAGATGATTTTTTTCAGGAGTATGATGAATGATTTATGTAACAGTTTTGTTAAATAAATATTTTTGACTTTGATCCCTATTAAAAACCCAAATGAACTTGTTTGTTTCATTTTTCTATCACTTACCTATCAGTCTGACTGATCACCCTTATTTATGATAATGTATTATTGGTATTGGTGAGTAGTTGTGGCCCAGTGGTAGCGGCGGCCCAGTGGTAGCGGCCGCGACTTACGAGTAGTACGTCGTGAGTTCAAACCCAAATAGGCGATATACTTTGTGTAAATTATGTCATCACCACAGCTCGCAAAACGGTGAACGAAAACATCATGAGTAAACCGGCACGTCTTAGAACCAAAAAATTGAAGCCATGTCACATCTACCAAACCGCTCTGGGCCCGCGTGGTGGATTACGGCTCCCTCTCACTAAGAGGCCTGTGTCCCAACAGTGGGAACATTATAGGCTGCTGTTTTTTTATTAGATTTACGACTTCGCAGCCATTGTAGCCAACTTCAGGGCGGCCAAGAAGTTTGGCAAGAATTATACCCACGTTACCGGTTCACACTGTTGATAATATAAGGGTCGGTCAAATCACTGAGTGTCACATGTGCCTGGCTGGAGGCTATAGTTTAGTCTCCACCGGGAAGACTGCTTAAGCAGATAGTGACTTGTATCCAGCAGGTAACTGTGAGACTCAACGTATTAAAGAAAAACGAGTTTCAGTCACGAACCCTGTGGTGGGGCTAGACGTTGCTATAACTCGTTAATCTTCCTAACTTATATACGTGTATTACGCTGTTTTTAGAACAATAATATTCGTCCGTGTATAACGTGTCTAAGTAGATATAAAACAAGTCGCTGGGAGCGTCGACCAAAACAGACCTAGTTTTTAGGTTATTTTGATTTTACTAAATAACTCTGAAACCCGGGTTTATTTTTCAAAAAGAACTTTTGTAGGAGTTAATATGATCAATGTATTATATAAAAAACAAAGTTTGATTTTGATGCAACATGGTACGGGATTCCATACATCCTTGAGCATTGTCCTTTAACGCATTAGTTGTCTGTGAGCGAAGTGAGCGGTGCCTTGGCAGCGGCCGGCTACCGCTACTTCTTATCTGATAGCAGTTACTTGGGTATTTAATATTAGTGCAAGATGCGATCTGTCACATGCAAATTAGATAACGGTTCACAATTTTTCGGTTTGCCATGGACAGATTATAATCTATCAAAAAATAATGCATAAAATTGTAAATGGATTTTGCAGTTCACAATTTTTAGATAGTATAAAATCTCGGCGAGATGGACTGCAATCTAACGGTATTTACAATTTGACAGTGACATGTTCATCACACCTTGTTTCTTCGAAGGGATTAGTATATTTATCTATGCTCCACCCTCATTTCGCCAGTTATGTCAAGGTCTAATGTAATAGCGAGCGCGCCGCGTTTGTGTAGTGGTCGCAAGCGCTACTGCTGAGTATGAGTTCCTGGGTTCGATTCCCAAGACGGGAAAAGTGTTATTGGGTTATTCAATCTGGAATTTTCAAGTATAAAGCCGGGGTCTGGATTTGTGTCCGGTTGATTTAATTTAATGTAAATAAAAAGATATACCACAATTTTGTCTGTAAGAAATCCGGTAATATTATAACAAGATTTTTGTAGCAGAAATTTAAAGAAAGAAGAAGAAATAATGTTTAACTTTCAAGACATATGAGCTCCAACCTGAGACGGTATATTCACACGGTTTAATACTTATGATTCCAGGTACCTATCTCGACGCGGAAAAACCCTCTGGTGCTTCCGTTCTCGAGCATGTAGCGACGGGATTGCAGATGACAAAGGAAAAATTAGTTTACAAGGAGATTTTTTTACTGCTCACATTACTGCGCACTCATGAAATGATCAGTAGGTTTATGAACAGAAATATAGTAATAATCACAAAATAAAAAGAAAACAATTCAAGAAAATCAAAAAACTGACATCGTGAATTTACATACTAAAAATGTAATCTAAAATTAAATAACATAAAAACAGTAATGTTACGTAAAGACGCCAACACATCTAGCGACTACAATCTGTCAAATTTCTATAACGGATTTTCAATTTTATCGCTGTAGCATTAAGTTCAAAATTGATTGGCAGAATTTGTCAGTTACGGGTAGCTTTATGTGCTGACGTCTGTACATCACGTCTTGTTTTTCCGAATGGCTAACTAGAGATTTACCTATTGTACACCCACGTTACTGCTGAACAATGAGGTCCTGGGTTCGATAACCAGGTCGGGCAAAGTTTTATTGAGTTTTTCTATCTAAAATTTCACGGTATCAACCCGGAATCTGGATTTCTGCCCTGTTGATTCAATTAAATGTTAATAAAAGTTACAACAATCTTTTGTCTATAACATACCCGGTAATATTTTAAAAGCAGTTTTGTAGCAGACATTTCTGTCTACTCTATTTACCCTTTGGTCTAGTTCCACCTAACGACGGTACTTTTCACGGTCAAATGGTAGAAAAAACAAATCATTTATTATCAGGAAATATGAGCTTCGAGCTGTGACGTTATATTCACACAGTCATATTTATGATTACAGAAAACTTTCTCGCCAAGCCGGATTGCACCGTCATAAATCTACGCACGGAGCTGAAGACGAAAGTTTTGAAAGTCGACAAAGTAGATGAAAACGAGAAACGAAAGTTATTTGGCATTGCGTACCTGTTAATGTTGCAAGTAAGGCTTGTAGAGCGTGAAATTATGAATAAAGAAACTACTGTGTATTTCTTGCCTTTTTGTTATTGTATTTTAATTATTGTTGTATGAGGACCACTGACCAGTCATCAAGCGAGCAGATATATGCGAATATACAGGGACGTGCGCGCAGCGTCTGCTCGTATACAGGATTGGTACCATAAAGGGTAACAATTTTCACCAATAAAAAGTTTATTTGAGAGATACAGGAAGTATCAAAACGGTTGCAGGGACATGACGCTTATTATTACTTATCTCGTTGTCTCTAGACGTACTATGAAATAGTCTCGAAAGCCTTATACAATTTAAGGTCAGTATACATTTTCTGAGACATAGAGGACGGAATTGGAGGTGGTACATAATTTGCGCCATTCACTTTTCTGCCGAGTACCATCGTGATAAACCCAATTCCTGAGGTTATATTTTAATCTTCCCTCATTTCATTTCACTCGCAATCCTTTATCATAATTATTTGGAATTTAGTAACATAAATATTAGAAAACTTTTGAGTAAAAATTAAATCTTGAAAGAGTCTGACAGACCCCTCTGCCACCCCAAGGCGAACGATATTCAAAAGAATTTTCACACCAACATCAAAAATAAAGTTAAAAGGTTGGATAACGTGGTAAAGGTTGGCTCGATCGGGGAATCGAACTTAGGTAGAACCGAAAAATCTTATCTATACTATAAATCTCATCCATATAGGTATATAAAAGAAAGTTGTGTTAGTTACACTATTTATAACTCAAGAACGGCTAAACCGATTTGGCTGAAAATTGGTGGGGAGGTAGAACTTAGAACCAGGAGACGGACATAGGATATTTTTTTATCCCGTTCGACTATAAAGAGGAAAGATTTGATTGTTTGTTTGTATTGAATAGGCTCCGAAACTACTGGTCCGACTTGAAAAATTCTTTTTGGGTTGGGTAGCCTATTTATTGAGAAAGGCTAAAGTAAGTCCTTTTGATTGTAACATCACGTTACAATCAAAAGGAGCGGAGCAGCAACGAAAACTGGCAGGCAATTCGATGCGCGGGAAGGGTTACGGGTGCAAATATTTGACGCGGACGAAGTCGCGGACAGAAGCTAGTACTATATATATCTATACTTATATACTTATTAATTATATACTTATTACTTATAATATTATAAAGCTGAAGAGTTTGTTTGGTTGAACGCGGTAAACTCAGGAACTCCTGGTCCGAATTGAAAAAATATTTCTGTGTTGGGTAGCCTATTTATTGATGAAGGCTACAGGTTCGGCGGCGGCGATCTCTCGCGTCCGGCCCTGGTGCGAGCCATGGTACGGAGCGAGAGGGAATGGGAAGCCGTCACCTCCTTCTGCGAAGCAGTAATGCTCGCGAAGGAGGAGGCGGGGCGCGTGAGGGAGAGGCAGTCTCTGCACCCTCGCGCCCCTAGCCGCCGCAGGAGGAGACGCCCCGGGCGTCGGGAGTCGATTGCGGACTCCCAGCCACCGTAGGCGCGAGCTTGCGGGTGGCGAGCAATGGGTAGCTCGCCGCCCGGTAAGGACCAAGCTCGGGTCGACGGCGCGTAGTGTTCCACGCGCGCCTCAAAGAGATGTCAGCAGCAGTGTAGGGGTCTACTAGGACCGATGCCTGCCGGGGTCGCGTGATTGTTCGAAAGAGATACCGTGACCCTGGCACATGGGCAACTGATGGAACACGGGTGGGTTTTAGTCAGTAAAAGTCTGACACGCCCTCCCGCTCCGCCCAGAGCGGGAGAAGTCATTTGATGATTTCCCATCCTGAAAAAAAAAAAAAAAAAAAAAAGGCTACAGGTTATATATAACATTACACTCGGATCAAAAAGAGCAGAGCAGCAACAAAAATTGACGAAAACTGGCAGTAAATTCGTTGCAACGGGAAGGGTCAGGGACCAAAATTTTTATGCGGACGCTGTTGCGGGCAGAAGCTAGTACTATATATAATATTATAAAGTTTAAGGGTTTGTTTGTTTGGTTGAACGCGGTAATCTCAGGAACTACTGGGGTGAATTGAATAATTCTTCTTATGTTGGAAAAGCCTATTTATTGAGGAAAGCTATAGAGTGTAAAACATTACGCTACAATCAATAGGAGCGGAGCGGCGGAGCGGGAGCGGAGAGGATAGGTGGTTATCGTAATTATAACCTAGCTGTAAGTTTTCTTAAGATAATAGATTAAAACCGGCAGGCAATTCGATGCAACGGGAAGGGTCAGGGGAGCAAAAATTTGTAATCAAAAAATAAAAAGTCTAACCATATAAAGTGTTGTTACTGAAAGTACAGTTAACGTGTAGAAAAGAAAATTAGTTTCCCGAAATCACATACATTGAAATCCAAGACTTCCAACAAAAATTTAACTTAAATATTACAACTAAGTTACTTCAAATTTTGATTTTTTTTAATAACTACTTCATAAAAGCTCATCAAGCCTAGGGGTTCAAGCGTTGGGTTATATGGTATTACGTAACCTAACCTTACTTACGTAGGTACCTATGTCGACTGACCAGGGAATCGAAACTAAGACCTCCGACCTCTCTAACGGCGTCAGCGTAGTTTGCTACAATGACGACATGGTTCTGGCGCAGGGGTGGTCGCGCGAGGCGGCGGCCGAATTTATGGGTTGCGATAATCGTCGAAAGGATACGGCAATTGGGACTTGAGGTGGCCTTGCAGAAATCTGAAGCAATGGGTTTTTATGGTCCTCGGAAAGCGCCACCGTCAGGCTCCCAACTAATAGTAGGAAGGGTTCACGTTCACATCGGAGTCGAGTCAACGATGAAGTAGGCGCGAGGAGGCGAAACGCCGGGGCAAAACTCGGCTGCCGCGACAAATAGCGGCACGGCGGCCAGAGCTCCGGTGTGATCTCATGGCGACATGGCGGGTAAGATTGTCGCAACTCAGCGCTGGGCACGCCACAATTGCGGCGGTAAAGCCCCTCTTTGAGGAGTGGATAGAGAGGCGCCACGGCGTCCTCACCTTCCGCCTAACGCAGTTCCTCACCGGGCAAGGGTGCTATGGGAGGGTTCCTGTTCAAGATAAATCAGGAGGAAACGCCCGGGTGTTTCCATTTCAAGGATCGTCTGGAAGACACGGTGGAGCATACAGTGGAGGTGTGCCCCGCCTAGGCGGAGCACCGCCGTGTTCTCGTGGAGTCGATCGGCGGCGGCGACCTCTCGCGTCCGGCCCTGGTGCGAGCTATGGTACGGAGTGAGAAGGCATGAGAAACCGTCACCTGCTTCTGCGAAGCAGTAATGTTTGCGAAGAATAGTGGCAGTCTCTGCGTCCTCACGTCCCTAGCCGCCGCAGGAGGAGACGCCCCGGGCGTCGGAAGTCGATCGCGGACTCCCGGCTACCGTAGGCTTGCGGGTGGCAAGCAATAGGTAGTTCGCTGCCCAGTAAGGACCAGGCCCGTGTCGACGGTGCGTTGTGTTCCAAGCGCACCTCAAAGAGATGTCAACAGAACTGAAGGGCAGACCCCTTCAGTTGAAGGGGTCTGCTAGGACCGACGCCTGCCAGGGTCGCGAGATTTGTTCGAAAGAGATACCGTGACCTTGGCACATGGGCAACTGAAGGAACACGAGTGGGTTTTAGTCAGTAAGTAAGTCTGACACGCCCTTCCGCTCCACCCAGAGCGGAAGACGTCATTTGATGATTTCATACCCGAAAAAAAAGGCTAACGGTGAATCGACTATCAAAAACATTTTCTCTTGAGTGGTACAATGCGTTCAAAACGGTCGAGATGTGATGGAAGATTTACCTCGCTCTGGTAGGAGGTCAGATCCGGATGAAACCTGATTGTATCCAAAAACTCATTATAGACCGAGACTAAAAAGAAACCTGAAAAATTTCCAAGATTTCCCTTTTCAAAGACGCAGTAAAACAACTGGATGATCAACAGTAAATTCCTTCTGTGCCCCTACTGACAAAGTATAATCAGCCTACGGCAGAAAAGACTTTACTATGCTACAAGAAAGTCTAGACACCATCCCCATGGACTGCTATGTGCAAACAATAGAATTCTCAATTATTAATGACAGAAACTTGTAGTAAGTTCCTGTCGTAGAATGGGCAGCTGCGTTCTCTATACATTTTACCACCATACTGCGATCGCCAATCCACCTGCCAATCGTGGCGATTATAGCAAAGCCCCCTAAATTGATGGAAGGCCTAAGTCCAGCAGTGGACGTCTTACGGCTGAAATGATGATGATGATGAACAACAGGAACGAGATAAAAGGACAGACATTAAATCTATCATAACTGGCCTGTTAGTCTAGTGGTAAGTGACCCTGACTGCAAAGACTGAGGTCGTGGGTTCGATTCCCACCCAGGACAAATCTTTGTGTGATGAGCACAATCATTTGTTCTGTGTCTGGGTGTAATTTATGTATATGTATTTAGAAATATATAAGTATATTTATCAGTTGTCTGGTTACCATAGTACATAAGTAGGCTATGCCTAGTTTGGGATCAGATAACAGTGTGTTGGTTGCCCTGAGATATTTATTTATATTATCAGAAACCCCTTACAATGAGATGAACTAAACTGTTGATTCAACCCACATCATCGGCCTCAGTTCAGTATATCTGGAAGAAAGTCACAGCATCCAGAATTAAGTAATGATGGAAAACCCTATTCAAATTAAAAACACTCAGCTGATTGTCTTATATCATACAACCATACCATTTTAAATCATTGTACTATGCGCTAACATACTTATCATATTGCTTATAAGCCGCAGTTCCAAATGCGCAAACCTTAGAGCAGACAACAGAAAACTCTTAGGACACATAATTATTAAGAGGCGACAAGAGATATCAGCAAGCTTAGCATGTCGCATTCTATTTCTACGAAGAATAGACAAGGCTCTTTCTATACAAAGTGACAGTTCGTTTCTCTATTTTTGATATCGCTCCATTTAAATCTTTCTACAATCTGTCATCTTGTGATTCGTTTCTCACGGTCTTTGTCGACGTCCATAAATATGTAGATTATTTCAGGTCAAAGTTTTCTATCCAAATTGTCAAAATCACAATGACAGCTCTCAGTTGCCTAAAACCGTGAGGACAATTTGATTTAGTAATCGCCATGCTAAAGATTGTAGAAAACTTTCTACCGACGGCCACAAAGTATAAAGATTATCTACAAAATCGTGATTTTACAGGAGAACGTTTTTAACGCCAAACTGTGATATTAAATGGAAGATCAAAGCTATACCGTGACCCTGGCACAAGGGCAACTGATGGAACACGGGTGGGTTTTAGTCAGTAAAACTCTGACACGCCCCCCGCTCCGCCCAGAGCGGGAGAAGTCATTTGATGATCTCACATCCAAAAAAAAAAAAAACTATCTTGTTCTATTTTACATCATTTAGTTAAAAGAGCATTACCAAGGAAACTTCGATACTTTAAGAAATAATGTTGTAGTAGTCTATAAATACTGGACTTCATATTAGTGAAAATTTAGAATCAAACAGAAAAAAAAATCCTATGAGAGAACGCAGTATTCTGAATGTCGTAAGAAGTGCAGTTGATTCTTTCTACTCTGCTGCCGTTGAGGTATCTACGCAGAACGTCATTCTTGTTTACTCTTCAGTCGACAAGGCGGCGAGGATGTCTCTCCAATATTTTCTAACAACATGGCAAAATAGTTGCTGAGATAGTGAGTTGAGGTGTTAAGTGGGGACCCCTAGTGGAAAACGCCGTCCCTACATATCCTCAATTAACGCCGAGCGCAAGAAAACTGTATCGATAACATCCGTCCAGGCAGGAGCCGCCGACGCAGCGAAATTCAACCGCTAGCAACTAATTAATTTTATATGTATTTTCTGGCTTTCCATATTCTGTCATCGAAAAGGATTGTCATTAACATGTTAAAATATAAATAAATAAAATCACAAATAAATTGCATTTATTCGCGAAAATTGTGAAATTCAGTAACCTTGCTGTCATACGTGATTACAACTGATGTTATTTCAGGCTCACACAAAATACATGAAAACATGCAGTTAGCTATCTAAGCAATACATACACAGAACCAATGGAGCTCGTCTAGAAAATGCATCACAGAAGTAGTATAACTTTTATGAAGCCAGAAAGTTTTTTTTTTCTATTAAAGAACAAAGTATTACCGAAAAAGCCAGCGGTAATAGACAGACTGGTAATCCAATTATTACGTCAATGGAATATATTGTATTTAACGAAATAAATACTTGAATTTAGGTATGATCCAGTTTGCATGACATTTGCAGTTTTTTTTCTGTTAGCAGCTGGCGTGTCGAGTAGCCATGTAGCTGACTGCAAATGCATACCTAAGCTTTGAATTAATTAAAGGACACAAATAGCTGGGGTTAAAATATAATACACAAGAGAAAACATAATGTCCAGTGCTTTTATTTTAAATCTTTTTATCCCCTTTTTTCAGTCACATGATAACAATAAAACCACTTGTTTTTTACATGGCGCAACGAGCGACCTCTTAAGATATTTGTAAGCCAGCACTAACTACGCGAAAAACAAATGATGATTAACCATACAAACAGCTTTTTTCAGTTTGGTCACTACCAAGGTTAGCTAAACTCGCCATTGTTGCTGAAGCCCGTACCAACAAAATCAACGTCTAAATTTCACCGATTGTTAGACGATTAATAATAGACTGCAACATTCGTATATAAGCTTAAATTAGATAAAAAAAATGTTTTCCGAAAAATCTGTCGCAAATTAAAAAACTTCGCTTGTGCTAAGGTTATATATATTTGAATACAATGAACAATAAAATGAAAATATTTGATTAGATAGCCTATTTATTGGGAACGGCTATAGGCTATATAACATCACGCTATGTTCAAATGGAGTGGAGCAGCAATGAAAAATGGACGAAAACTGGCAAGCAATTCGATGCGACGGGAAGGGTTAATGGAGCAAAAATTTGACAAGGACGTAGTTGCGGGCAGAAGCTAGTGTTAAATAAAACCATTAAACATGTTCAAAGAGATTCAATACGAAAATCCGTCGTAAACGTTTATTCTAGGATTACTAGTAGCGTCATCTTACAGACACTGTTTGAACCGGTTAAAACAGTATTAAAACGAGAGTCGAATGAGTGACGTCTTCCAGAAACGGACGGTTTTGCCTCATTGCGTTGCTAGATGGCAGTTATTAAAATGTTGTGTCACAACGATTTCCTTAAAACGTATGATAGCCTATTATCTATAGTTAAATTTTAGTTTTCTGGCATACAGCTTTTATTATTTTTAAATCTTCCCAATAAGTTTGTATAAAAGGTCCTCAGCGGTTTAGCTTTAGTTTGATATACACCTAGGTGCGCATCAGTAGCACTGCGCGCGGATTTTTTTTAAACATTCTACTGTATTGTTTCTGAACTGAATAATGTTTCATTGATTATTTCAATCATCATCTCATTTTTTGTTTAATACCTACGTACATTCTATCTTTTTTATTGACAAAAGAAATAAAATAGTATATTTTCGTCATTAATAAGATCAAATTTAGCGTTAATGCACTGATAGAGCAGTTGTAGCCAAGTGGGTACGGCTGCGATCTACGGTTTGTAGGATTTAGGTTCGAACCCGGGCATTCCGTTTACTTTTTGTCAATAATTTCGTCACCACTACTCTATAAACGGCAAGGGAAATATCCCATGTGTCCCAATCGTCGGTATATTATAAACTTATTTTGCAACGCTTTTTTCTATATTATGTTGTCTTACTGAGATCAATGTCAGGAATACAGCGAATATCGCAACCACTTACCAGGAACAGTAAAAAAGGTGTTATGCGGCTAAGTTGCAGGCCATACAAATGAAAGTAGTATAAGTCAGTATAATATGTAAAGTTTTAAAACAGATGTCAAAATATCAGCAAAAATTTACTCAAGAAAAACATGAGCTAATCAGTGTTTTATAATATTTTTTTTGTGGATGTTATTATTATGAATAACTAATTATTATATTATTTTGCTTAGGACCTACCTTCAAATTCATCGCCTTTGATCAGGCCGCGCGCAGGCGCTTGTTTTGATACCTCACACGTTTAGCTCTGAAAAAGGAAAAAAAGTAATGTAATCAAAAAAATTTTTTTTCTGGATGCCGCATTTTTCTTTTTACAAATACACTCTTACGAAAGAATTGTACCAGGATCTTGAGTCTAAAACAAGATTTATGCACCTTTGAATTTTCTGACTGTACTAGGGACACATAAATCACATGTAGGTATTCTACTCAACTGACATCGTACATATATCTGCAAATATTATAGTACGCAACTGTAGGTGCGTTACCTTGTGCATTGTCTAACTACAGTAAAGGTGAAGAAAGGCATTATTGGTGACGTGTGATCGGTGACGTCATCAAATCAAATCAAATCAAAAGTCGTTTATTCAAACTAGGCTGAGAGTCAGCACTTTTTGAACGTCAAAGTTACAAAAAACAGTCCCCCCAAAACGCCCGCACTTCGACACTTCCTAGTGCTTTAGCTGGGAAGAAGAAGTGGCGGAACAAACTTCCCAGCAGCACAGCTGTCTGTTAAGTTAGAAGAACTTGATTCTATATAATTGTAAGGAGGTAACATTAAGAGACACAAAACATTCAATTAAATGATTTGCCATATGTCAGCTAGCCAACCCAATATTCCAAAAAATAAAATGAAATCTATACTAAAGCAAAAGCAAAAAATATTTATATAATGTAAATAAAAGTACCAAAATAAAAGCCTCCTGGCATAAAAGGCGTGACAGCTTACATATACAATGCTGAATCACGTTCACATAGCTGTTACGACCCGAGTTACAACTCGAGGCCACAAAATGATAAACTAGGACCATCGGCGTAAAAACAAATAAACAGGTAGGTAATTAACAACAATACCAACATCAAGGTCAGCAAGACGACCAGTCACCACAAGCAGCACCCGTTCACGAGCATAACGCAAAGATCAGCCATTACCCCTCTCGCCTTATTTGAGGGAAGGGGGTAACCCGACCCCTGACGCTACCGCAAGCATTGACATCTAAGGGAGCATGATGAACTTGCTGCCGGCATCAATGTTGATACTTATCTACCTATATAAATATATAAAAATGAATCCCTGTTGCCCTTGGTCACGCCATCACGCGTGAACGGCTAGACTGATTTCACTTTTTTTTTATTGGGTTTTTTATTGTCAGGAGAAGGTTCTTACGAAAGGCAAAATTTAAAAAATTGCGCGGAAAATTAGAAAATTTAAGAACACTTATTTAATAATTTAAGAATACTTGGAAAAATATTTTTGAATTTGATTAAATTCTTGAAGAAGGCTATAAGCTAATAAACATCACGCTAGGGCCGTTAGGAAAATATAAAGAAAGAACGCTAAGCTAAGAGATAGTGCGGGAAGACAATGCGATTAGGTAGGTCGGGGGAACAAGAAATTTCACGCGGACGAAGTCGCGGGTAGTAGCTATTAAAAGTCATATAATTTGCTTCAATAAAATTTTAGCACAGAAATTTTTTATTTTTGACGGGCCGCAATTGAATTACCTACGAACATTTTAGACGTTAAAGCTAAAAATGATGTTAATGTTAATTTAAGGAGAATATTAAAAACGAACATTTTTTTTGTACTAACACAATAAATATGTTCGTTTTTAATCATTTTGACACAGCTTCTATTCATTGCTGGAACCGTAGACGACGTGTGTTTTGTTTTATGTTAAAATGGGCGTCTACTTTAAGCCTATTGTTTATTTTATTTTTTAACTGTAATATTTTCAGCTACTTTCAGAATAAACAGATGCCTCTTACGTCATCTCAAGTCGCTTAAGCTGTAATCTTTCGGAATCAAGGGCGAACACAGCGGGCGGTAGGGGTTGGGCTACTGTCGTTTCCTATTATGTATGTAGAAATGAAAATGTCATCGTTCCGGAAAAAAATTGTGGAGTTCTAACTCCAGCATTTTGTTTATTGTTGGAAGATGCTGCATATATTTGACAAAATACAGAAATTCCTTCACAATCAGGGAATCTCGTCGTAGGTACAACTTGACTACCTCATAGCGGTCAGTAATTTGTATCTTGCTCAGCAAGTCAGGTTGGCCGAGTGGTCTAAGGCGCCAGATTTAAGCTCTGGTTCCCGAGAGGGAGCATGGGTTCGAACCCCATACCTGACAAATACCTTAAATGGTGTTTTTTTAACTTGAAATATGTTTTAGATCGATAATCTAATACATGGTTGCATATCATAACTTTACTGTGCGTTTATTATCAATATCATATATTTTTACAAAGTTTGTATCGAAAAAAAATGCAAAACCTTCAACAATCTATGAATTTAATGATCGATTTTTTAAAACTTTGTCATTTTTAAAATGTAGATATAGTTAGACAGAGTACTTCGTTATTTTTACTTAGTTAAAACACCAGATTAACGTGTTATCTTTAAATTGACAATACTTTTATGGGTAAAAGCTTTTGCTCGTGATGTCGTCTGTGATTCAGGATGAAAAATAGCCTATGGCCGCTTGCATGTATGTCAAATTTCTTCCAAGTCTGTTCAGCCAATACTCATATCACCTTAAAACCTGTTCCGGTATTCACCTGTGGAAGATTATTGAGTATTGTGTAAGATTATTGAGTATTCTAAAGCTTTTTGCTTTTGTACCAGGGTGTAATGAGTCGCAGGAGATGTTAGGCTCGGAAAAACTCCAGGTGGCCAGAAAGGGTTGAAAAGCTCGGAAATGTGCTTTCCATCCCTTTCTTACCTGCTGTACGTCATACGTGGGGGGAGGGACTATATTTCAATTTTTGTTTATTGTCCGTTGTGGGTCGATAATGACTCAGATAACTGTACAAACAAAACTTTAAACTGTTTCCATAAATAAACTGTTGAACATAACAGTGGTTTGGTGTAACTCAGCTAACGATCTAAAACAACTACGGAGGTGGTCCCCCGGTTGTTGTTATAGGACTAGGTAGTTAGCCTAGTTGCATGTAACCTGTGAAGAGATTTTTTTTTAATAATGCCATCTAGCGTCGCACTGATACCATTTTTGAAGACCTATTACCCCCAAAATTTAACCCCAAAATTTATTGTTTTTCTTCTATTTCAGTATAAAAATCTTAATGCGGTTCACAGAATACATCTACTTACCAAGTTTCAACAGCATAGCTCTTATAGTTTCGGAAAAAAGTGGCTGTGACATACGGACGGACGGACAGACAGACAGACAGACAGACATGACGAATCTATAAGGGTTCCGTTTTTTGCCATTTGGCAACGGAACCCTAAAAATGGCTCCCTATTTCCCTTGATCACGCCATCACGCATAAACGGCTGGACCGATTTCACCTTTTTTTTGTTGTGTTATTCTTACATAAGAACCTTCTCCTGACAATAACAAACACAACAAAAAAGAAAAAAGTGAAATCGGTCCAGCCGTTCACGCGTGATGGCGTGACCAAGGGAAATAGGGATTCATTTTTATATATAAAGATTAAATAAATAAAATGAAATTAATTTATTTCACACATAACCCACATTACAAAAATTAAGATAAAAGTAACAATGCTGCAGCAGAAAAGAATAAAATGTCATTAACAAAATAAAAATATACGTCACTTAGTTGAAATAAAATAAAATTTCAAATTTACGTCGGATTTAAATTAAAGCACATATGAACAAAACAATACAAAAAAGCCTTTATAAATAGAGGTCAGTGTGTTTGATGACATTAGGCTGAGTAAGTACAAAAATGCCCTGCTACAAAAATCATCTTATAACCTACCCATTTTCGGGACTAATATGGTTGCGACAAAATTAATATTGTTGTTTTATATGTTTCTGGTACTTACCTAAAAATGAAGAAAATTTATTAAGAGAAATCCAAGATTTTTTTAAAGTAATAAATTAATACCTTTCGAGACTTTTTATGATTCCAGATTTCGACAATTTTTCTCAGAGGTAGTCAGTTAGGAAATACCGTACAGCTAGCATCTAAAAAAACAACGTAATTTTCTTTATGTTTATTTAATGTTCCCTTTTTAAAGTACAATTTAGGGTGTACCACCCTGGTCCAGGCCTTGAATTTTCATCTTTTTATAATTTCAAGGAGTACAAAAGTACTTCTCGGTGGCCACCATAGAATTTCCTTAGTTTTCCACTGTGCAGGAACGAATGTTAGATCGACAACACCTCTCTCTATAGTCTGAACTATTTTGAAAATCTCGTTCTTTAAAAACAAGAAAAATATACTTATTATAATAGAAGTATCAGTTTCTTAATGACAACATTATCTATACAGTTTTTAAGGAAAAAAAACAAAAGATACAATAACATATTAAATACCTAAACTTAACGTAACATAATGCTATTTCATGTGGAAGTAATTAAATTATTAGGCCAGAAAAATACATTATCTTTAGATAGGTACCGACTAATTTATAGGTATTTTGTCGCATATTGAATAAATCAATAACTTATGTATTATACATATAATTAAATTATAATCTCAGCTACTTAAATTACAATTTTAATTAAGTACTTATCGTCGAATAACAACTAAAAAAGGAAACAAAATGGCTTTAAAAGAACCACGGCGGAACCCTAAAAGCTTGGATCCATAAAGGTACTTATCTAGGTAACTGACGCAAATGTGAACCAATACTACTCTCCTAATCGATCCATGTCTGATTTGTATTTCACAAGTGCTAAACTATTTTACTCTTGGCTGAATTACAGGCCACATGTGAACACCCGTACAGACCTTAGCATTAAATTGAGATTAAAACTGTTCACTTGCCATCCGCCATATTCACTGCGTTACTTTGTATTATTATAAAATTTTATCTTTTAATTTTTGTTTATTTTAGAGGATATCAATTGTAAATATAGATTAAAAAATAATTACACGAAAACATTTCTTTTTTTTTGGTTACTTTGTAAAAAAACGAACATATTAATTTTATTTTCATTCTAATTTTGTTGCTTTTCTTTTAGTATTTAGTGGTATTCCGAGGGCGCGTGAAAATTTTGAACTAAATATGTATGGTATTTGACAGTAAAGTTACCTTCCCAATAAGATTTCAAATATAATAGGAGGAAATCGATGTTTTACTTACCTTCAATTTTATGTATGTATATTCTCACAAATGGCACCTGAGATCTTGCACACAACGATACACTTCATGTTTTACAATTTGACAGTTCATATCAAAGAAAAATAAATAATTTAAGTTATTGCATTCCACAATTTCGCTCAGTGTGTAATTTCAACTGTATAAAAGTACACACAATGTACACATTCGTCTTCCTTGCTGTATAATAAGTAACACGTGCCTCATTAATCAGGCAATATGCAGCTCTTTAGCTTAGCTCTTTGCACACATAAATGCTACTATAATGTTGTTATAATGCAATTATTTGTCAATTGGATTTCTTATACAGCTATGTGCTGAATAATTTGTGCCCAAATTAGAGTTATATTCTCTGAGGATGCGCTGTCTACGCTATTATTCAGCAACTAATGCATTCACTGTGCACTGTTAAAATGCTGTTATACAGCATTGGAAGATAGCGTTGATAGAATAATGTCATCTAACTTCGCATTAATACATTATATTGTTTCTATGTAGACCACAGGTCGAAAGTCTTGACCGTTTCTGTGATGTGCTGTAGATAGCGTTTTTGTTACTATTACGCAACAGACATTACTGTTCTTAATTTTACACAACTTAACATGGGCATCGAAGATTCAGTGGTAGAATGCTCGTCTGCCACGCTGATTCCCAGTTCATGCATGTTTGCTATTTCATTATCCATTTGAGTGTTCTGTTTTGAATATTTATTAAACGGAAATTCAATCCTTTATTTTGTTACGTATCTGCTTAATCCTGTTAGAATGAAATCTATACTAATAATATTATAAAGCTGAAGAGTTTGTTTGTTTGTTTGATTGAACGCGCTAATCTCAGGAACTACTGGTCCGAATTGAAAAATTATTTTTGTTTTGGGTAGCCTGTTTATCGTGGGAGGCTATAGGCTATATAACATCACGCTACAACTAAGAGGAGCGGAGCAGTAAGGAAAAATGTTGCAAAAACGGGGAAAATTTATTCCTTTTGAGAGTTTCCGTTGCGTGCGCTGCGTAAACGGTTAAAGTAACGCAAAAGTCTTGTATTACGGAATTGTTTCTTTTAAAAAGTTCTAAAAAAAAGTCCGCGAGAGCATATGTCTATCTTTTAAGGTTGACTCACTATAACTCAAAAGGAGCGAGCAGCAACGAAAAATGGACAAAAACTAGCAGGCAAATCGATGCGACGGGAAGGGTCAGGGGAGCAAAAATTTGACGCGGACGAAGTCGCGGGCAGAAGCTAGTAATTGGATAAAGGCAGATCTATTACAATTTATTAGATGAATATTAACAGGAGATGGGAAGTACAGCTAAGTATAAAAGACCCTGCCTGGCACGCACTCTTTGTTTTATGGTTCTGTGGTTCAGCACTGAGGGACGGGAGCAGGCAGCAGGGCGGCAGGTCGTTAACAGGGTTTCTTCGAGGGCTTCGTGTAGAACTTAGGATCCGCCAGGTGAGCTCCGTAATAGACCTCGGGGCCTATTAAGTCAGGCACGTAGTTGACCTTCGATGATCGGGAGTGGAGGTCCCAGATGGATCTTAAGCTGGATCCCCTGGGTTTAATGTTTTTCAAATCGGCTCCAAGAGTAGACCGGCTTCAAGAGTAGACTGGCTTCAGAATGGACTGACTTCAGAGTGGAGTAGCTTCAAGAGTGCACTGGCTTCAGAGGAGTGGTTTCAAGAGTGGCGTGGCTTCCAGGGTGGACTGACTTCAGAATGGACTGACTTCAGAGTGGAGTAGCTTCAAGAGTGCACTGGCTTCAGAGGAGTGGCTTCAAGAGTGGCGTGGCTTCCAGAGTGCAACCGTCAGCGCTTCGAACGCCCGTTCTTATATCAAAGTCGTCTTCCCTTTCCAAACATTTTTCCAAATATAAGTTTTCTTGTAGCCATCATCTCATCTGACAAGTGTAGTCGGCCAGGACATATCCATGAGTGCGTGTAGCTGGCCACATGAGTGCGTAAAGAATTTTATAAAAATAATTTTAAGTTAAGTTATTTAGTAAACAATCGTAATCTATATATTAATACGCGAAGCGAAAACTTTGAATCCCTTTTTACGAAAATTGGGCGGACGGAGGAGTATGAAATTTCGCACACTTATAGTTTATACAGAGAAGAAGTGACGAATGCTAATATTTTTTTGAATTATGAGTTAAAATACATTATTTTCAATAAATAACACGATACACACACTACTGTTCATTACCGTGTATCTAATACACACATGCATAGATATTCTTTTGTTTATGGTCCAAATCTGTCTTTATTATTTTGTGCAGTGTTACCAACACCCAGGAATATTTACCCCTAAAGCTTAAGTTATAAACCCCTAAAATTGCCACAATTACTAAAAAAATCCGCTAAAAAATTATAATGAAAATAACCAACGAATGTTCAGTAATCATAGACCGGCACACAGTAGTAATAATTATTTGTCTATATTTATTACGCGACATTTGTTAATCATTCACTCTGTACAGGCTGTTTATAATTATGACATTTGGAACCGTCATAATTAATTAAAAATAATAGGGAAAATTCTATAAAAACAGAACAAATTTCTGTGATAATTCATTCCATATTGTTCCATATCCAGCAGTTAAGAAGTATTAAGAAAATAAAAAAGAGAGTCCTGAAGAAGTATTCTTTACTCATTACACCTACGTCCTGGTTCTGGCCATCACCATCCCGCTAGCGAACCCTCTCCACAGTATTACAGCGTCAATAATTTGTCTATAGTGCTACTGAATGTCAAATATAACCATATTATTTTTTATATTTATTATTATCTATATTTTTTCATTTAATATTGTATTTCTATTCAAATGAAGTACGGTCGAACTTCGACCAATGGGCGATCACTTGTAATTAATAAAATCAAATAGCTAGACATATTGATAAAAATATATTTTAAATTATATAAACCAAAAAGTAGCCATTCATAGACTAAGCAGAAAAGTAACTGACAGTTGACAATTTGGCTTGTCACAACATGAAAATTTGAGTAAATATTTTATTTCAGCTATTTTTAAGTTAATAAATCGTATTTAGATCGATTTGCTGACTGTAGACATATAAACAAATAAAAATAAGTAAAGCATGAATAGTGTAAACATAGAAACAAATAAAAAGGATGATAAATAGGTATTAGGAATCATGAATTAAAGTGTAAGTATAGCATGAACACTATAATGTCCTCATTAAACTGAATATCTTATACCTTTAAGCAAGCAATTCTTGTATATATATATATAATCTGAATCTCGGAAATGGCTCCAACGATTTTCATGAAATTTTGTATACAGGGGGTTTCGGGGGCGATAAATCGATCTAGCTAGGATTCATTTTTATAAAATGTCGTTTTATTCGTGTTTTCAATGACCAACTTTATCGATAATCAACTTGAACATAAACTAACTAATTTTAAACACAATTTACCAAAAAATACCAGATATTTTATTTTAATACAGCGACTAGAAAACGAAAAAAGAAATCTTTAACATTTTTAAACACCATTCTGTAATTCTTAAAAAATATACCGTCACGAACCATTGAAGCCTAGCCAACAAACAAAATGTTCAAAATCAATTCTGAAATATCAGTTGGGTCCATAAAATATTGCCCAATTCAGTTCTCAAAGCTAAGAGAGAGCGAGACTCATTAACGCTGTGCTACTGTTATTTATAAATACATTATAATGATACTTCTAAACTATAAAATATTTGACACTTTTGAGAAACTCTATTATGCTTATAAATCGATATCGACTATGACGGACATGAATAAAGCATAACTTCGCCCAGGACCGCAAGTTAATTATATTACAAAAATAAAATCTAAGTCCCACAACACCTTTCGTTGCTTAGCAAAACTGAGCAGAAAATATCTCAATAAAAAAATGTATATATTTTATAATTATACTTTGATTCAAGTACAACAAAATCAACAAAAGTCCTGTAAGAAGTATGTTCCTATTCCAGAATTTGTTATCTTTTAAGGTGTACCTATATAAAAATTAAATTGTATTTTGCTATACCTAACCAATTGAGCCAAATAAAATTTAAATTTATTTTAAGACATTCCGACTTATTTTTTTTTAATGTATAAAATAATGCAAGGGTCAAACGATTTTCTTAGTACTAATAGTAAGCTTCAAATAAATTAAGTTTTGGTCCTTGTGTTGTTTTTAGGTCAATACTCTAGTGGGGGTTTATGAGGTCTTGCGTTAATTATTTTACGCATTGTATATACAGGATATCGTAATTGATTTATCACTTTTGATCAAAACACTCAAATTCAAACATAATTAATCTTTGGTTTAAACTTTATCAGCCTTATGTATAATATAGGCCGAGAGTCAGCACTTTTTGTACATCAAAATTACATAAAACAATTCCCGATAACGCCTGCCTTAACTACTTCTTAGTGCTTTAACTGGCAAGAAGTGGAGCAAAAACTCTAGAACTTAATAGAACTTAGAAGAACTTAATGTATGAAATCACACAATAGTAGGTAGACAAAGTTATTACCATTAGGAGACAAAGAACATTTAATTAAATAATTTGTCATATATATGCCAGCTAGCTCACGCTAATATACCAACAAAGTTCGAAAGAGGTACCGTGGCCCCGGCACATGGGCAACTGAAAGAACACTGGTGGGTTTTAGTCAGTAAAAATCTGACACGCCCTCCCGTTCCGCCCAAGAGCGGGAGAAGTCATTTGATGGTAACCCACAAACAAAAAAAAAAATTTGTGTATACCAACAAAACATTGAAAAGCTGAATTAAATAATAAAAGCTCGGTCTAGGTCGAATCGGACTCACGCGGGTTCCGATTCCGATCCATCATATCTTTTTTTTTTGTTAGCCTATGCTGTCCCACTTCTGAGCAAAGGCTTCCCCCAAATCCTTCCAGTCCTCCTTTTCGTGGGCCACCTTGATCCAATCCTTGCAGTACGCGTCTAAGTCGTCTCGCCACCTCTTCTTGGGCCGGCCTCGGTTGCGCCGTCCATCCTCAGGCACTCAATGTTTGGAGACTATCGCCCAGCGGTTGCTGTGCATGCGGCCGGTGTGACCCGCCCAATCCCATTTTAGCCTAGCAGCCTTTTTGCCTACGTCTAGGATTCCTGTTTTGGAGCGTAGCGTTTCGTATTCTGTCGGTTCGTTTAACACCTAAAATTGTGCGCTTCATTTTTATTTGGCAAACCCCAAGGCGGGACTTTTGCGATTCGGTGAGCGACCAGGTCTGAGCACCGTATGTTAGAACGGGCAGGACACACATGTCAATTAGTTTTCGCTTCAGGAAAATCGGTAGATCACCCTTCATTAGCGTCTTCATGGACCAGAAGCTTTTCCAGGCATTTTCGATGCGGCGATCGATTTCCTTTTCTTGCCTGTTTCCGAAAGATACTAACTGGCCCAAGTAGATGTACTCATCAACTTACTATACTCGTATTTCCTGCCTATCTACCTCAATCCTAGGCTTAGTGCTGTTGGTCATGGCTCCTCATCCATCATAATAATTACAAAATGTTATATTATGATATTATTTTATATTTCACTAGCTGACCCGTGCCCACTTCGTTGGGCGGTAAACATTTTAACTTGTGATGAAATTATGGGTGTGGTTCGGTTAGTACTGAGGGCTCTGCCGGGGTCGCGTGATTGTTCCAAAGAGATATCGTGACCCTGGCACATGGGCAACTGAAGGAACACGGGTGGGTCAGTAAGAGTCTGACACGCCCTCCCGCTCCGCCCAGAGCGGGAGAAGTCATTTGATGATTTCCCATCCAGAAAAAAAAAACCGTCCGATTACCCCCTACATACAAACTTACAAACAAATGGCAATTTTTATAATATTAGTTATATTTCATATAGTTCTACCGTTTTAGGGTCGGTTCACATCTGACGGAAGATGCGTCGAGCGTATCATCGGTCGCGTCTATTCGGTCAAATAGTGTGTTTTCATATCTGACCGAAGATGCGTCGGGCGTAATTTTGCATTTCCGTGATAAATCGTTTTGTATCAAACATTTTCGATGCAAGAAAACTTCGAACGGTCAGTACACAAACGATCTCCGCTGATGTTATTCCTAGTCTGAATACATCAGTCAATAAACGCGTGGCGCGACGGTGCCGCTCTTTACGTCGGCCGACAATGCGTTGACGGAAACAGAACAGACGCTGTACGCTCGACGCACTAACGCATCATCGATTAAGTGTGAAAGGTTGAATATTTTCTCAAATAATTGTCTGTTCTGGCGTAACGCGACTGATGATACGCGACGCATCTTCCGTCAGATGTGAACCGACCCTAAGATCAACGCAACCAAAACTGGCACTAATGTAAAATTTGTTGATGGTTTTTGAAAAAGTATACTATTTAGAGATATCGTTTTATTTTCCGGTTATCTTTACATAAATTTGTAACAATTAGAATAATTTAACGATTGTAAACCAAAAAGGTGTTTTGGCACATGAGGGGATTCAAACATTCACCTACCGCCTTACGCAGGTCCTCACCAGACACGGGTGCTATGGGAGGTTTCTGTTCCGAATAAGGTGGGAGGAAGGCGGGAGCCCGGGTGTTTCTATGGCATGGATCGTCTGGAGGACACGGTGGAGCGTACGGTGGAGGTGTGCACTGCCTGGGCGGAGCACCGCCGTGTCCTCGTGGGGGCGATCGGCAGCGACCTCTCGAGTTCTACCCTGGTGCAGGCCATGGTACGGAGCGAGAAGGCATGGAAAGCCGACACCTCTTGCGAAGGAAGAGGCGGAGCGCGTGAGGGAGAGGCAAACTATGCGCCCTCACACCTCTAGCCACCACAGGAGGAGACGCCTTGGACGTCGGGAGTCAACTCCTGGCCACGAACGGTGACGGGCGGCGAGCAGTGGGTCATTCGCCCCCCGGTAAGAACCAGGCCCATGTTGACAGCGCGTAGTGTTCCACGCGTGCCTTTAAGAGATGACAGTAAACTGAAGGGGTTGGCTAGGACCGATGCTAGCTAGGGTTGCGGGATTTGTTAGAAGGAGTTACCGTGGTCCTGGCATATAGGAAACTGTAGGAACATGGGTGGGTTTAGTCAGTAAAAGCCTGACATGCCCTTCCGCTCCACCCAGAGCGGGAGACGTCATTTCTTGATTTCCCTCCCACAATTAAAGAAATAGAGATATAATAATAATAATAATATTCCACAACTATCACACAACGCCATCTAGTCCCAAGCTAAGCAGAGCTTGTGTTATGGGTACTAGACAATTGATAAACATACTTATATATTTCTAAATACATACATATTATAGATAAATTACACCCAGACACAGAACAAATGATCGTGCTCATCACACAAACATTTGTCCTGGGTGGGAATCGAACCCGGCATAGCAGTCAGGGTCACTAACCACTAGACCAACAGGCCTGTCAAAGATTTAAACCAGCAACAATGGTGGCAACACTCGTGTCATTAGCACGATGTTCGAACCACCGAGCGAATGTGCCTGTGCTTGATATGTCGTTATATCAACCCCGGTTTTTTTCGTCAATTCGGTCCCACTCCTGGACACTCTTTGAACGAGTGTCATAGATTGATTGCATTACTCCAAAGTGTAAAAAAAATCAATATATGCAACAGGATTAACTGCTTACCAACCTATTACTATACTCTTTGATAGGCAGGTGACACCCAGTTGATAAATGTTATTAAAAACATCGAAATAATTCTAAACATTAATAAAACTATGTACATAGTTATTTTTAGGCGCTTCCTTCACCTAGAGCTTAGGCAATAATAATGTAAATAAAGGCCATATAGATAATTACCTATTACCACCCTATTTTACCACTTTTACTCCTTTATCTTAGCACCTCTACAAACTTACGAATATACAGCTTCGACTACTTTAACAAGTTAAAGGAGGCACAAATAGTTCAAACGTCCGTCGAATACGAAAGTACAAAAAGTTATAAATATTACCTTTTTTTTAATTACTTCGACAACTTTCATTTTGGGTGTATCAAATGACATGAACTCTAAAATATTTTCAAAGTATTTCAGTTTTTATTTACACCGATCGTTAGGTAATGGTATTATATCCGCTCTTTTGGTCCTCATTAAATTAATGTTGATATCAACTGATTTCTAAACTATTTGCATAACTCAAACCTCAATTATTCTAGGATCAGAATATTACATGGTATTTTTGTGCAATATTTTCATAAAAATATTTTTTATTGAGAAAATGCATAATTCAAAAGATTTAAGTAAAAAAAATGGACACATGTGGGACTTGAACCCACGACCTTTGCGTATCATACGCAACGCTCTACTCTATCCAACTGAGCTAATGTGCCGCTGTGAATAGCTTACCAATTTGCGACCAGTATCGTCCCTTTAAATGCATTCAGGACAACAGCGCTCGAACTACCAAAACAAGACAGATGGCATTGGTTTTGGTTGAACTTTCGCATATTCGTTTTCAATGAATCGTGAGACTTTTGTCCGTATTTAACTATTTAATACTTTATCACTTAATATGAAAGTAGTTGTACTTCTTTTTAAGTCTTTACTGAAGATGTATAATAGCAACTACAAAATTATTATATTCCTCACTATTGTGGTGGTTCAATAGCGAGTCAAATTAGATTAGTAATAAAAGTCTTGCTAAGAATTCCGCGGTCACTAATAAATGGTCAGTATACCACGTCACATCTATATGAACTCACATAGTATATTGAACTATAAAATTCGCCTTTGTTACAAAATAGGTTAAACTTCTATTGAATATTATTCTAGTACCGCAAAACGCTCTAAAGTTAGTAGGGATGCATAAGCACTCAGGAATTTTAATCCATGATAACTTTTTCATATTATGAGAACCAGCTAGAAGCATAACCATTTTAACAATACGGATAGTAGATTGCTATAGCCCGAAACATAACAGTCAAGCTACTATTTCACGATACAAGTTTCATAATGTAAGCTCCGCGAGTATGAAACGATGAAACGAAAAAAATATACTGAAGTATGACTCAGTTGCTGCAGGGAAACAGAAATTCATTCTTCAGTATATTTTTATTCAGACGACTGATTGTGATTGTCCTTTAGGTTGCGTATCATAATACCTAAGTTTATTTCAACTATCCACACTAATATTATAAATGCAAAAGTAACTCTGTCCGTCTGTCTGTCTCGCTTTCCTGCTAAAACTAATGAACTGATTTAAATGAAATTTGGTACACAGATAGTGTAGGGTGCTTCCCTAACATAAGTAATGTCAATGCAGATGTAAAAATGTCAAACTTAAACTTGAATACAGAAAATGTCAGTGAATGCTCAACGGGATGAATCTACATAAAAATGCAAGTTGTCCGACTCAAACCACGTCTAATTTAACACTAAAAATGTAATACATGTAAAATGCATAGAACAATGCAATATGTCAGTGTCATGACCAAATGTAGGTCGCGTCCAAAGTGCAAATATGCGAGCCTACTGGCTAACTCATTGAAATAAATATATTTTAAAACCCATGTACGGTCAGCCAAGAAAGTGGTGTACCAGTTTTGATTTAGTTTCCCGGTCATCGAAAATTACAACAAGGTTCGTTATAAAAAGATATTACTGAAAGAGACAACATTATCATGACGTAAACCTATGTATTTAGTATTCATACGTCATATGTCACATATAAGTACATGACATTTTAACCTTTAGTATAAATGAAAAGGACATTAGTTTCTACAAAGCAATTGAAATGTTTCCAAACAAAAGTAATAAAAACTATTTAAATAGACAACCGAATTCCATTTGAAAAAGAAAACTGACAATTGACATTTTGTCAAATATATGCAAAAAATCGATATATTTTCCGTGTTTTTTCAATCAACTGCATATAAAATCATCTCAATGCCTGCCAACTTGACCATTGCCGAAAGAGCACAAATAATTGCCCAATTTAATGAGGGAAGCAGTATCAGTGCGATATCCCGGAATTTGAATATATCGAGGCGTTCTGTCCGCTTTTGGATTCGTCGTGAAGGAGAGGAGGGAAGTTTGTTGGATCACAGAAGAAGTGGTCGCCGGCCTGCACTCTCCAATAACGATAGAGAATTCATGAGACGGGAATATGAAATCAATGGTTTTAAGCCCACAAAACATTTTGCGGCGATGTTCGATGTGAGTGCCCAAACAATAAGGAAGCATCTACATTACATGGGGTTGCACCACAGGCATTACGCCAAGAAAATATATTTGACGGATGCTCACAGACTTGCTCGTCTGAACTTCGCCAGAGAGCACTTAGAGTTTGATTGGTCTAATACAGTGTTTTGTGATGAAAAAACGTTTAAACCCAGTCAGCATGGACGTCTTCACCTTTGGCGATATAATTCAACACGGTATAAAGATGATCATGTAATCCCAAATAGAGAATCAGGTCGAATTTCCGTAAATATTTGGGGCTGGATGAGTGCGGATGGTGTAGGAGAATTGTGTTCTCTACCTCCTCGAGCGACGGCTGTAAATTATATCGACGTGCTTCAGAATGCAATGCTACCGACAGTCCGTAATGTTTACCCGGAGAACGAAGTGCCACAATTTGATTTTGTTCAAGATAATTGTTCAATTCATAATGCGAGGATCGTAAGAGCCTGGTTTCGTTCACACACTGACGTAAGGGTAATTCAGTGGTCCTCAAGATCGCCGGACCTCAACCCGATAGAAAATCTTTGGGGCCTTATGGTCCAACGATGGTCGCATCAAAATGAAAGAACCAAACAAGCTCTTATTAGTCACTGTAATTATATTTGGGAGGAAATGCGGGGAACCGATATTTGCTCACGGCTTGTTGGTTCAATGAGGTCTCGTCTTTTAGAGGTTATAGAGGCCAACGGCGGTTACACCCGTTTCTAATTTTAAAAAAAATTCAATATCTTCTAAATATTACTATATATGCTATGTTTTTGTTTGTTATAAGTATTTTAAAATTGATTGTAGAAAAATAAAAGGATAAATCTATTTTTAGCTTGTTTTTTATTGATATTGTAATTACAAGTTTACAGAAATTGTAGGTTTGTGGATTCGCCTTGTGCCTTTACAATTTTATGTAACTTGTTGATTACAATTCTGAATTTGTAGATACAATTTTGTCATCAAAATCTACAGACCCCCGCCGTTGATTTTACGACGTCATTGGTTCCATCAAGTTCAAACTAAGAACAGCTGTCACGTTACAAACAGTAATAGTCGTTATCAATAATCAGATAAAGACAGCAATAGAAGTTGTCAGATCGATCTGCAAGCGAAACTAATCTTTGTCACCTATGAATCTGCAAGCGATATTCAACCTTAGGGTGGTACACCACTTTCTTGGCCGACTGTACGTGCACCGTACATATTGCCACAACACAGAAAGAGAACAACTAAATAAAACAATCCCAAAATATGCAAAATAATAAAATAAGAATGTAAAAATGCAGGACTGTAATGTAAATATGATTGATCTACGACTACTATGAAGAAATATAACTAAAGTCTATAAAAAGAATGTCACCATAATAATAAATTATCACATCTCACTATGTTTTTCAGTGTCAAATTTCACTTCACTTGAGGTAGGGTTAGCAAACGACACTTTATTCACTTTTGAGTCCCGTTTGTCGATCTTGCTGTTCCTGTCCTCGATGTCATGATCTTCTTCTCGTCTGCTTCTGCTTCTCGCGTCTTGCGGATCCTCCGCATGTCTTTGGGTGGCCATCTTTCGCCAAAAGTACACCGATGTTACAAACAGTGCAATGCTAATCGCAACAACCACATAGATTGCAATGTAGTGATGAACGTCGTGAGAGAATAAGGTGTCTAGCTTAGACTGTTTTTCTATAGAACGTAGTTGCGTGTCAATCTTCTTGAACGTTTCTTCTTGCGTTTCAATATGCAAAGATGAGTTACGAAACGAGGTATTGATTAGGTATGTTGTTGATTGGAGAGATCGTAGGTACGATCATCGCATATGATAACCATAATGATGGTGATATCAATAATGTCAATACTAGAAACAAACAAAAATTTGTTGTTCCTCAGACCAGTCTCAAGAAAATAGATGGCTCGTTTAGATGCCAATGTATTCGTTTTTATAATAAACTTCCTAGCCTCATTCAAGAACTAAGCCTAAATAAATTCAAATCTTTTATAAAGCGTAAATTATGTCAGAAAGCCTATTATACTGTTAAAGACTATATTGAGGATAAAACGGCCTGGGATTGAGCTGCTCCAATAAATCTACACTGAATGTTGTTTTTTTTTTATTATTATTATTTTGCTATTTTTACTCTTTTTTATTATTTCACATGACATGAATATTAATTGTATGCATATTACTTTGATTATTGAGAATTTGAGGACTATGTGGGTCATTGTTTTACTTTTGATTATGGTTTGGCAGTTTGAGTAGTTAGCGGCAATATCTGTGTGGTTCTTTCATCAAAAGACCATTTCAGACCCCGATCTACATGGTCTGATGACCAACAAAATTATATCCGTTTCTTTTTTTTTATATACACATTGACATTGATATTTTTTTATATATACAATGACATGAACATTTACTTTGTAAAGTATCGTATTGTTTTAATTATTGTGAGTGAAGACTATGTCGGTCTTTTTTTAAATTTTGTTTTCTTTCGTTCTCAGTAATCATGATCTGGCAGTTTGAGTAATTTATGTGGCCTACCCAAATGTCCTTTCTTTGGTACTGTTCGTCAAAGCGTTGGGCTCCTTATTTTTCGAGTTGAGCTAAACGATTAGTGACAAATGCTTGCACTGACTGGACAGGTCCACTCAATCTGTGTGGTTCTTTCTTCAAAAGACCATTTCAGTCACCAATCTACATGATCTTCACATGATGTGAACAAGATTATGTCTGGACTTTAAAAGAGACTGTGACCTCTGAGTTTGTTTCGGCCTTTCTTCTCAGAGTAGTCAGTTAGGAAACGCCGAACTCATCTAGTTAAAAAAAAAACATCATTGACATGTAAAAGTGTTTGGACAAACCTACTTACAGAAATAAAATCATTTATCATTTATGGTTCATTGACTAAAATGTCACTTGTATGTTCCATATATGCGTGCAATGTGAATGAGTCGCCTTGCAAGTTGCATCCTTGTTTCAGCGTTATCAGACCCGAGTGAGGTAACGTCTCCGATGTAATTTGCGTGCCACACACTAATTGTACTTCGCACGTGTCACAACAATAATAGAACCAGGTGTTTTGTTTATGTAATTTGACCCATTTGTCGGCGCATATTTTTATTTCCGTATGGCAATAAACGCTGTGCTCTTCGTTGTTTCGAATCAGCTGTACATCGCAAATAGATTTGTGACGATCACCGGTGTTGTATTTAGGGTGATTTAGTTTGCACAGTAAAGAGTGGTCATGTAATTTTTGGCATTCATTAAGGTCATATTGTTCTAGGGGTATAAATGAGTATTGGTTGGCGTTAAATGCTATAATGCAGAGTTGGGAATAACGTACATTACCCGATTTATGTCAATACGTAGAGGAATGCTGATAAGTCTGTTAAGTTCGTATAGGGCATCACTCAAGATCGGCACTTTTATTTCCATCAACAAGTAGTGCTGTGTTATACGCGCATGTATTCTGAACAGCCTGTAGGTGTCTCTTATGTCATTACGAACTTCAGGTAGTATAGAATCGCGAGGTAGTAGTCGAGCTACTCTATCTTCGCTTTGTATTTGGGTTGGTGATAATAGATGTGCGTCCATATGTCCTTGGTACATATTTGTCAGGGTGTTGATGAGTGATTCTTGAATATCTTTTAAGTTTTGCCACATTCTTTCTGCAGCTATCGCCGATGAAATGATGTAGAATGCATTTGAACTCTCAAGTTTATCTTTGAGCGACTTGTTTTCTAGGGACGTGAGGTGATCGTTGATTAAAGTGAACTGCTTCATCATTGTTGCTTCGTTACGCTGTACAATGTTCTCGGTTTCCAGAACACTTGTCTGATTTTTAAGAAGTTGTACTAGGTGATTTTCATTATGTTGGATTGTGTCGATATCCTGTTCATGATTCTTGCAAAATGTTGATCTAACTCTCCAAATAATGAATTTGCAACATATCCTACTCCGTCGATCAATTCTCTTTTGAACCTGTGTTGTAGTATCCGCTGGAACCTCAGTAATTCGTTGTAATAATTTAGTTCACTCGTGATTTGTTCAAGTTGGTTAATCAGAACATGAAATTGCGTCAACCACTCTTCGCAACGAGCTTGCTTTATATGAGATACGAATACTTGCGTAGTGTCCACATTGCGCCAGTAATTTGTCATATTGTATTAGAATACCAGTTTCCATTCATCTCTAATTTCTTGTAGATCAGCAATCTTGTCAAAGTAAAGTGTTTGATTTTTTGTCAGTTGAGTAAGTTTCATATCTTGCTGGACAGTAGGTGTTATCAATGTCATAACTAGCATCAGCATATAACATACCAAGCTGTTCCAGGTAAGCCTTTTAGCTCGGTTTCGCCTATTTTTGGGTAGTTTGTCAGTGTCAGGATTGTTTTGTTCCTCAGCCGCCACTAGTGGTACCAGTTTTGTAATAGGTCGTTTAGTTTCGCCTTTTGCAGTTTGTAATATCACAACTCTAGTGTGGCCGTCCTTTCCAGGGTGTAAATCCGCTACATGACCCAGTATTTTGGCAAGTCGTTAACTTCATTAACTACGACGTTGCAATTAAATGTTTTGGTTACATTGCCTGACAATATCCACCCCAACCGTGTTTGTTGCGCCATGGGTTCATTAACCTCTCCTTTGACTAAGCCATTCATGAGTATTTCGGGAAATACGTGTGCATCCAGAAGTATGTCAACGGGCCTAGATAAGTTGTAATCTGGGTCGGCTAGTGTGATGTTTGTCACATGAGCCCAAGATTTCTTTGCAAATGTAACGTTAGGCAGACTGTTTACTACCCGTGTCATGATTAACGCTTCCGTTGTAAACTGGAAGTCGTTATGTAAGGACTTGCAGGATAGATGGACCTTTCCTTTACTGTCTAGAGCCTGAAAAAGGACATAGGCTACTTTTTATCTCGGTAGTATGTTCCCGCGGGATAATTTCCGACCTTCACGCGGGTGAAGTCGCTGGCAAAAGCTAGTTTTCAATATAACTACGGTCAAAAGACCTATTATTTACGACGCGGTTCTCAGGTTGGCAACAAAGCTAACCACACTCATAGACAAAGGTAAAAGATGTATTGGTGTTTTTTTAGATCTCCAGAAAGCCAGCAGTATTTCCGTGGAAACGGTATCGAAAAACCGTTTCCACGGAAATACTGCTGACATGGCTTGAAAACATGGGTATACGAGGGATAGTATTGGACTGGTTTAAAAATTATCTATCAGACAGAAGGCAGACTATACGTGTGGGCGATCATGAGAGCCACAGTAGCCACTGCACATTTGGAGTTCCATAAGGCAGCACTCTTGTTCCCACCTTATTTTTAATTTATATTAATGATCTTTTCAGTATAACTCTACCTAACGTGGAACTTCTTATGTTTGCGGATGACACTGTAATGTTATTCCACGGGAATAACTGGGATATGGTTCGTTAGGAAGCTGAGGATGAGTTAGTTAATGTTACGCAATGGCTGGAAAATAGTCTTATGTCACTAAACACCTCGAAAACCAAATATTTTTGCTTTAGTAAGTCTTACTTAACAAAACCAGGATCAGACTTCTCAGTAAAAATACATACTTTTACATGGAATCGATCCAAAAGTCGCTCAAAGTGTACATGCGGCCTGTTATCCCGAACCCCCTCCATCAAATACGTAGGTATACTAATAGATGAAAAACTTGACTGGAGCAGTCATACAATGACGCTGGCTGGGAGGATTAGAAGAATGATCTATTTATTCAAGAACCTACGAAATGTGGCAACTTTCAAACTTCTAATGCAAACATAACGTGCGTTGTGTGGTTGCCTAGTATGGTATTGCATCTGTGCCTAGGGTAATTCATGCAAAAACCATCTGATCACAGTAGTAAGGGCGCAGCGAGCGGTACAGGCGATCATGCGCTTGCCATTTAGACACCCAACAATTAACGTCTATGAAAGGGCCGACGTTCTTTCCGTGAGAAAACTCTTTGTGCTCGAAATGTTGACAAGATACCATAAAATAACCATACCTGCGCTACCTATTACATCAAAACGTGTAGGTCGTTGCCCAATACCAGGTGTTAGGACGTCATATTGATGTTCTAGTCTCTAAATTATACAACAAATTTCTAAAAATTCATAAGGACTGCAAAACCTATAGTGTTCGCATATTTAAAACCAAACTGACAGTCCGGCTCAAACAGTACAATTATGATGAAATAGAAAACCTTTTCTCTAATGGGTAATTATATATTTATAACTTCACATTCACACTAAACACCCACCCACTCACCACACAAACACACACGCTTCACCAACTTTTTAATATAATCCTAGTTTTAGAAAGATATGGTAATAGTGTCATAATTTGACACTGTGACTTGGATAGGCGAAGACACTGGTCCCTATAATACAGTTAACACTAGTTTAGGGACCAGGGGATTCACATTTGTGTTAATATTCATGTCAATAAACTTATTACTATTTAAAATATCTAATGATCGTTTCACCGATTTTTGTAATAACTAAGGAACGAAATCTTTAAAACTTTTTTACAAAAAAAAAAAAAAAAAATACAACCGACTTCCTTAAAAACACTACAAAGTGAAAAATAACTTTAATTTCGGAAGATTTTTATTTAAGGTTTTTGCCACCGACATTTTTATGTTTTAAAATTTTAGTTATAGTATCTACCCCGCACTAATTCCAAACAAAGAATGCATATTTATGCGACAGCAGAAATCGCGGTTGATTTGATGTCATTTTTTAAAGAGTTCCGGTGTCTGTCTCCGGAAATCATCATCAGATCTATATGAAACTTATATGGGACCATTTCGGAATAAACCCCTTTCGAACAGGAAAAGAATTTTGCAAATCCGTTTATATATGACGGAGTTATGGCCGAACATACATAAAAAATATAACCATCAGAATTGATAACCTCCTCCTTTTTGAAGTCGGTTAAAAGACAATTCAACTACGGTTTATTCAACTACAATTAATTAAACTATGTTTGATTAAACTAACGGTCGGTTCACCTACTGTTAATTTATCTGTGGTCTTGTGTTTGATTTACTGGTTATTTTTGTATATGTCGATTGGACGCTTATTCGAATTTTCGCGAAAACCCTAGGGATATTGTGAAAACACGAATGATTAGACAATGGTCACGGATATTTAGTTATCCTAAAAATAGTTAGTACAAAATTAGGTATTTATAATACGTAACCGTCCTTTAACTTAACAGCATATAATCCTACTTTACAGAAACTGGTATGTGATTACGATACCCGCTATATTCGCTCAAATAATTATCGTAAAACTATTTGGAAAAAGAGTGTTTCATCATAATAAGCCTAAAATGTCCCTACTGGGACACATGGAACATTTTCCTTGCTCTTTTTAGAATAGTGGTGATGAAATCACTTACAAAAAGTTGCACACTTGCAAATCATAAGTCGGGGCCGTTACCACTGGGCCAAAACTGCACCCGCTGCATCATGTTATCACTGCATTCGAATGCGTATAACGTGCCCCTGTGGCCTAATGGATAAGGCATCGGCCTCCTAAGCCGAGGATTGCGGGTTCGAGTCCCGTCAGGGGTGTCGGTACAATAACAACGTATATATGACTAAAATATTCCTTTTTTATCTTGTCGTTATTTAAAAATGAGAATGAAATAAAACAAAAGTGAGACTATGATTTAAATAATTTATGAAACATTGTTCAGTATTTTCCTCATTAGTGGGTTTGACAACATTGTTCGAATGACTTCATCATTTTTTTTTCAGCCGAAAGACGTCCACTTCTGGAAATAGGCCTCCCCCAAGCACCGCCACTTCGACCGCCTGTTCTGTGCTTCTCGCATCCAACGTATTCCTGCGGCCTTCACCAGGTTATCGACCCATCTTGTGGGAGGCCTTCCAACGCTCCTTCCAGTACGCGGTCGCCACTCCAGAACTTTCCGACCCCATTGGCCATCTGTTCTGCGAGCAATGTGTCGAATGACTTCACCATCGCGTAAATCGAGATGACGTCACATCGACAGCCGTATGTTAGCGAGTGTGAGTTACCCATCTACTGCGCAGTATGCTTACCGTGATTTGTGTTTATTACACATATTTTTGTTGGTGTCACATTACGCGTCGTCCAGTAAACCGACTAAATAGATTGACTTTCATATACTGTGTGCTTAATGAATGCTGCAGTCTATTAAAATTGCGCTGGTTATAATGACTTTGTTTATGTTATGTGTATGTATGAATTTATTGTGATTTGGAATAATATAATTCTATTAACTAAAAATAAAGACAAGTTCATCCCAATTTGTTATAAATGGAGATATTTTAGGAACAAATGCTGCCACGAAAACTGTCGCGAAGATAATGCAAGACATCGTGAAGGATGAAGAACATCCCTTACATTGTTTTCTACAAGAAAACGATGTATTCATTTTAGTCCGTGGTTTAAAAATAGCTTGAACAAAATCGAAGCTTGCGGTTACGAAAACTACGTAACACCTACAAAAGATCCCCAAGAATCGCATCTAACGACTGAAAACTCAAATAAAGCACGATTAGCTCTTACATTATGCCGGTGGGTAGTGGAAGTTGTAAACGGTAGATTTAAGTATGTCGCCAAGGTCTCGCGGCAGTCCGTTTATTTTAATATGTTGAAAGGAAGCATCTTAATAGCAGAAGGGCTGATTTTCAACGTTTTGAACCAGGACTTGTAGATTTTTTTTTTAAATATATTATCCTTGGATACCTATCTTCTAAAATTCGACAGGTCGTACTGCGGAGAACATCTCCATATCAGACATAGCACCTACAGATACCCATTTGTTCTGTTCAATGCAGCATGTGTATCCGGACAGCGATTTAAACATTTCAAAGAATTGAGATAAGCAGTAGACGACTTTATTGCTTCTAAAGAAGAGACCCTTCGTCGTCATATTTCTTTGTTGCCCGAAAATTAGGCAAAGTGTGTAGAAATTAAAAGAACATATTTTTATTAAAAATTACTATCTAGTTAATGGTTTATGAACCAATTAAAATATTGAAAAACACGCACAAACTTTTAAAAGTACCTAATAATTTTAAGCATATCGCGGGTAGAAGCGGTCTGATTTTCTGATAAGAAGTCGTAATGTACCTACAGTCGAAGTTTACGATGACGCAATCTCTAGGTATCATCAAATCACAGTAGTGTGTTTTTCAAACTGTCATCCTCTCCCGACAACAGTAAAAGTAAAAAAAAAAACAACCGGCTTCCTTAAAAAAAAACACTACAAAGTCAAAAATAACTTTAATTGCGAAAGTCGGTGTCTTAGGATCTGTATTTAAGGATTTTTGCCACCGACTTCCGAAATTAAAGTTATTTTTGACTTTGTAGTGTTTTTTTTAAGGAAGTCGGTTGTTTTTTTTTGTTAAAAGTTTTTATTTTTAACTTTTTAGTTATGGTAGATACCCCGCACTAATCTAATCGCGTTATGCGTTCATTTGTCGCGCAAATACTTAATGCAAATTTAAGACTTATATGGTTTTCACATGGACCTTAATGTCCGAATGGTACCAAAAGACATTGCCCATTTTGTTAGGAGATATGGGCCCCTAGAAAAAAAACGCGGGCAACGGTGGTTTTAACTTGGTTTTGAAGAACAACAATTACATTTTTAGATCCTGAAATCAATTTTCAGTTTTTCACCCTAGTTTCAGAGAAATGTAATTTTTAAAGATGATGAAATTGAGATTCCACTTATAGACAATTTGAATGATGTATTGATTTGACAGATTAATTTTTCTACTCTCCTCGCGTTCCGAGTTACGCAAAATCGATGTATGTAAGCGCGCAAAACAACCCTTCCGTAGAGCGTGGCGATTTCTTGACGCACTAACAGCGATGTTATTGTGATTCGGAACGCGGGGTAGGTGTGGCCATGTTAAATATTTTGTTGATCGATTTACCAAATCGATTTGATAAAAGTTGATTTTTAACAATTGTGGTGTGACCGTTTTGTGGTAACTTTTGTTAGTGTTGATATTTTGCTGTTTGTGCAACAGTTGTAAACAGTTTCTCTTTGTAAAAAACAAGGTCTTGCTTTCTATTTACATAATTAAAGAGATACTTTTGCATATGATTTATATTATTTACTAAAAGTGAATAACAATTTCAAATCGAAACGTCAATTGAGATATCATCAAACGTTACTTTTTAAACGATCTAGCCAGTTTTACTTTGCCATATCATGAAATGCAACTAATTCATGAAATGGCTAGTCACATCATGAAGTAATCAATTCTGCGATCTGACCACGACATATTTATATATCCTCAGATTACAATTCCTTCGTGTTTTAGTTTATTTACTACCTATTTCTATTTTCTTTTTATTTTAACCCGCCCGCTGCTTATTTTAATCCGCGATTTGAATATACGTCTAATCAGTTACATGAGACCTAGATTATGACCGGAGAAAAGCTATTGTAAACATCTCTGGTACTTTTAGTCGGCGGAATAGTAATATATCGATATTTTCAATCGATTACTACCATTTAATTGACATAATCTGTGGTCTATCTTGACAACAGTCAGGTTAAGTTTTAATGACAGAACTACCTTTGATTCAATAAAATAATTATTAGTTACGGTTTTTAATGCTAGGGTGAAAGAGATGTTGATAAAATAAAATTGGACTTATAAAATTACGACTTAATTTTTGAGAAGTAAATAGTCTCTGCCCGGCACTGAAAATAAGGTGCCCATCGGCGGGCAATGTCTTTTAAATGGGACTATTTGAAAAGCATTCGCTTTCAAATAAAGAAAGAATCATCAAAATCGGTTCACCCAGTCAAAAGTTATGAGGTAACAAACAAAAAAAAATTTAAAAAAAAAATACAGACGAATTGATAACCTCCTCCTTTTTTGAAGTCTGTTAAAAAGTAAAAAGTTTATTTATCAAAAAGCATTCACAAGTTTGGTACTCAGGTATACAATATTCATTAAAGTTTACAATTAGGTACGGAAACTGATAACCAAACTAAACCAGGGCTTATATTTTGAGAATCAGTCCTCAAACGCGGAGCATCTTAAAGAGATCGTGTCAACATGAATGGCGTGAGATAATTGAATATTTTAGCATAATTAGCACTTATGAGGGTGTGTGTACACACACACACCCTCATAACACCCTGACACACGTGTGAGGGAGTGTGTGTGTGTATAAGTGTGCGTGGTGTGGTGGGGTTTCAGTAATGATGCCGGCAGAGTGTATTAAATACGTATTACAGAGCGAATGCAAGAACTACCGAAAAAAAGATTATGGGCAAACTTTGCAGTTTGGTAAGACCAAATTTAAGAAGGAGGCTGACAGAAGCTGGAGTAGGTAGCATGTGGGAAGCTTCGTCGTATTTCCTCTTCGTAAAAAGATTTGGAATACACGCGCGCAAATAGACGCGCCCCCCGCATGCTCTAGCAGCAGAATGTTAACGCTAAATTCGACTGATAGTACCCCGTGGCTTAATGGATGGGGCATCGGCTTTCCAATCCAAGGATAGTGGGTTTGAGTTCCACCAGGGGTATGTGAAAAAGTATTTATTGGCTATTTACAAAAAATAACACATCGCGAAAATTTACTATCATTTCGGAAATCGGTGGAAAAAAAACTAAAATTTACAGATCCAAAGACACCGACTTCCGAAAATAAAGTGATTTTTTACTTTGTGAACACTGCAGCGATACTTGCCCCACATTGCATTGTTAGTGAAAGTATGCCGAATCTACCTTCTGAACTTCATGACCTTCTAGTACTCGACTACGTGATTTCATTGAGCAGAATTAACGAGGCGAAACAGAGGGATTGAACATGTTTTCGGAATCTTCTTGTACAAGGAGTTACGCTTTCAGGTAGATACCTAACCTATCTTAATCTCAAACTTAAACAACGTGTAACATAATAAAAGCAAAACCTTATACACCTTAATTAGAGTATTGAGAAAATCATGATGCAATGACCAAAACTTATTATTTTTTTTAAGTTAACTGTTATTATTAAGAAAGTGACGTTGACCCTAGCATTAATTTATTCATTTAAAATTGAGTCGCATTTGGTTTTTATTTTGTACTAGTTTCTGCCCGCGGCTTCGCCCGCATGGATGTCGAAAAATTCACCATTTCAACCCCCCCATTTCGCCCTCTTAGGAATGGAATTTCAAAAAACCATTTCTTAGTGGATACCTACTCCTCACAAAGAACACATCCTCGAAATTTCATGTCTCTAAGACTAGCGGTTTAGGCTGTGCGTTGATATACCAGTCAGTCAGTCACTCACTCAGGGCTTTCAATTTTATATATATAGATACGGCGTCGAGATAAGAGATGGAGCGAATTGCATCTTTTTAACTGAAATACTATCTACTTCTAAGTCATCTTACGTTGCAATTTATAAAATTACAGTAATAACAACGCTTTACATGATGTGATTTTTGATTTAATGAACCAGATTACCACGCTATATGCCTGCTATTTATCACTGAACAGTGCACTGTTTTACTAAATTACAATACTAGTGAGACGAACCTACCCGCTAACCAACAGTTCTTTTAGTGAAATTTTAGGTTATGATCGTATTTCTCAGTATTTCCTACAAATGAAGTATAATTATGTCTTTCACAATAATCTAGAGATCATAAGAAACAAATGAAAATGCGTTTTAATAATAGACACCATAATTTTTGGTGGGCCAAAATACCAACCAAAAAGAACTTTCTCCTTCAAGTAACGTTCAGACATGCACAATATGATAGCGTGCCCCAATCAGTCAAAGCCGAAATTCGTTGGCCTCATACATCAGAGTAGCATAGATGAGAAGACTAAAACATTTCAGTAGAAGACCACTGTACCTATTAAGATGAAGGTGTATCATCTAACTTGAGCTCAAATTCTATTTAAAAGCATTAGAATAACACGAATAGGAGCATCTCTACTAGGTGATTTTCACTATCCATACATATCATCAGCCATTCAGTTTGACCGTAAGTTTATAATTAAAAGCACGTTGAAAGTGCTTTGCATTCCGTCGCGTATCTAGAGAGTTATCGGCCGCATAGCTTTTGTAGTCGTGACGTCAGGCACTTCGTAGTAGTTGCTATGATGCGTAGCCTTTACTACGACGCATAGCCTTTGCTACGACGCGTAGCCTATGCTACGACGCGTAGCCTTTGCTACGCCCCCTAGCCTTGGCTACGACGCGTAGCGATTGCTACGACGCGTAGCGGTTGCTACGACGCGTAGCCATTGTTACGTTGGCTCACTTTGGCAGCCGGCCGTCAAAAATTTTGGTGTTAGAATTAAATAGTAAAATTAATGTAATTTGCGTTTAAATATTTAAAAACGTGTTTAATTTCGATAGATATAGTGATAAATAATAAGGATTAATGTTTGTGAGTTATTTCGTTGCAAAGTCAATGAAATATCAATAAATCAGTACCAGCTGTCATCCAACGGACGGATTTGAAATCACCACCTAACCCGGGGAGTATTTCTTTTAATTTAAGCTTAGTCAACTAAAATCTTATTAGATCCCATTGCACCTTTTGCCCTTTAACGTTCATACTACTTATCACAGTGATCTTTGTCGTAAATAACCCTTTATTTCTCCATAATGTGTTTGACATTAAGTTCATGCACTAATTAGGATAAAATCACCTAAACAACGTTGAAGACCCCATAGAAATCACTGTTCCATATTACTAGACATACTTTTTATGTTCAATTCCTGAATTAGAACCACTAAATAAATTAATGTTAGGAACTGAATTGAACAATATAGTAGTAGGACCTACCCCCAACCATTTTTATTTTTGCACATTTAGTTAAAAAAAAATTTTTTAGTCTTTTCACTTTTTACTGTTGTTAATAATTATTATCTCTTTTTCATTCATAATTGAAATTTCACCCTTTTATTAGTATTATTCTTTTATTTTATCTCTTTAAAATTTGAACTCCCGTCATTTACTATCCACTTCTCACCCCTCTTTCTTATTCCTTTCACACACTTAGCTTTCTCTTCTCTCATTCCAGGGTGCCTCTAGGGTTGGTCTGTCAATATGTTGACCCGTAGAGCTGCATCCTTAGAGGAAAAACTGAGGGCTACGTTAAAGGAATTGGAATCTAGTAAAAAGCAGTGCAATCAGCTGATACAGGAAAGGGATGACAGTGGGGTCGAAATTGAGTTAATTAATAAAAAGAACACTGAGCTGAAGAATCAATTGGCTGAACTACATGTACAGCATATGGACATACTTGACCAGCATCAACACCTTCGTCAACTAGTGTCAAATTACCAGCATTGTAGTGACACACCTACGAACTGGCTTTGAGACGGATATCAGAACTGGAACTGGAATTAAGCAGGGCCCACAACACAATGACCCATTTGGAAACTCTCAAAGCCAGTGAAGAGTCTGCGATCACCAGCAGTCTCTATGATGAGTTGGTTGGTAGCAGATCCAAACCTACATGTGCCAATTGTAACAATAGATTTAACTGATGATACCTTTTCTAAAAATATATTGTTTACTAGGCACAATAAGTTAAAAAAAATATTAAAATTAATAGACTAATTAGAAAATACCAGAAAACATTGAAATGCCAAAAAGTTAATAAATTAAACACAAAACTTAGGCAAAAAAAAATAAATTTAATACAAGAATTGAAGAAGTGTTATAGTGATTTGAAACTATGTAATACTTTGTATGATACTGACACTCAACACCTTCGGGATGAATTGTTTGTTAGGGAATTTGCACTAAAGGATATCTTTAGTAAATATGAGGCTACTCAACAAGACCTGAGTAAGCGCATGCAGGAAGCCTGTGAGTTGGCAGACCTGGTCAAGTGCAATGCAGAGAGGTATGAGTCTCTGACAAATAACCTCTGTTTTAGCTGCACTTGCTCCACGGCACCTCAGCCTCAACTTGATACACCCACGCCCTCAGCAACTCAGCCGGTAAATATCTGTATTACTGATGATAATAGCCATATTAACACAACTTATATTTTTTCTGACAAATTTGGTCAAGGTTATGGTAGCATATTTAATCAGTGTTCACAACAATATGTAATTAATAATTGTTCACCCGGTGCCAGTATTAGCCAATTATTAAGTAAAATTAAATTGTCAAAAATAAACCCTGGTTCAACTGTAATATTATTATATGGGGATAGTTTGAATGTTAGGAAAAAAGAAATAATTCAATGTGTCCATTTGATGTTACTTCTCAATGAGACCAACAATTGTAAATTCATTTTCTGTGCCTTGCCTTATTCACGATACTTGTCTGATGAGCAAAACAGGCACATTTATTATTTAAATATGCTAATTTATAATAGGACTAGTTGTCACAGTGACGCTATTTCATTTTTTGATTGTAATCAATTTATTACTGATTACAAACTAACAAATTATACTTTGTATTTGCCACCTAGTTGTAGGAGACAAATTGCTAATCTTTTAGCATACAATTTACACCGTGATACTGGTACTTGTAGGGTACCAGCGATTACTGTTAGTAGTGGTACTAACGCCACTTTTGATACACCTAGTAGTTTAAACTGTTAGATGCGACAATGGGTAAGCCGCATGTGTTGAATGTTGTACATCAAAATATGCAGGGTCTGTCCGGCAAAGAGCTAGAGTTAAGTTTATTTATTGAAAACTATGATGTTTAGGTATTATGTTTGACTGAACACTGGTTGAAGGAACATGAAGTAGTATTTATGAATGATGATTTTTTTACTGTGCAAAGTGCATTTGTGAGGAAAAGTGCTATTCGCGGAGGATCATTAGTTCTTGTTTCGAACAAGTTGAAATGTAAACAACGGTTAGATCTAGTTAATCTTTCCATTGAGCGCGTTATTGAGTTGTCTTGCGTTGAATTGGAGCGTTACGTCATAATATGCGTTTATCGGCCCCCCTCTGGGGATTTTATTCGTTTCGAATCGGTAATGGAGGATTCACTCAATAAATTAAAATCAATTAATAAATGTATAATTTTATGTGGAGATTTTAATATTAATATTTTAGATGTTACTCCATTAAGTATTAGACTGCTCAATCTGTTTAGGTCTTTTAATTTAATAAACTTGTTCCTTGAACCAACTAGGATCACGGCTTCTTCGTCGACTTGTCTTGATAATATATTTAGTGATTGTGATGCCAAAAATAAGTTAGTTTTAAGTGACTCAACGTCTGACCACTGTGGATTATTAGCCAGCTTCCCTTTGCCACTACTTAAAAAGCCGCATAAAATAGAATGCAGGCCTTATACAGCTAGTCGTTGTAATAAATTTAAAAATAATGTAGCTCATAGGATTACACCATCTATAGTAGAACGCGAGAATCCTAATGAAATCTATGAAGCCCTTTTTGTTATTGTGCAAAAAGAATACGAATCTACTTTCAAGACCAAAACTATTGACATTAATAGCACTTCCGTTAGCTTCAACCAATGGGCTACTCCAGGAATTTATAAAAGTAGAGCAAGACTATACGAGTTATATGGTATGAAAAAATACAGATTTGATACTCCTTTTCTAGAGTATGTCAGTAATTATTCAAAATTATTTAAAAAGATCTGCGCTTTAGCTAAATCAAAGTTTTTAAGCGATACCATAAAAAAATCCAATAATAAAATAAAAACCACTTGGAAAATTATTAATAATGAAACTGGTAAACCGGTTAAACAGGAAAAACAACTAGAGATTATGATTAACAACAAATTGGTTAATAAAGCAGCCGACATAGCTGAGGCATTTAATGAGTTTTTTGCCAACATACCTATAACTACGACCTGCTCTTTAAATTCGTCCCCGTCTAAAGCTGAAAACCTTTTGCATAGTAGTGTGTCCGGATGTAGTCGCTTATTTAGTTTCGAACATGTAACGCCTCGTGATGTGATTAATATTTTTAACACACTCAAGTCAAAAAACACTGGTGATTACTGGGGCATCTCTGTTAAACTGTTAAGTAATATAATAGATATCGTAGCCCCCTATCTGGCTGTAACTTTTAATAAATGTGTTGATTTGGGATCTTTTCCTGACCTCATGAAGAGCAGTAAAGTCATACCATTATTTAAAACAGGTAATAAAAATAACGTTGGCAATTTTAGGCCCATTTCTATCTTACCTGCATTTAGTAAAATATTTGAAAAGTTAATACTCAAGCAGTTGCTAAGACATTTTAATTTAAATAGCCTCCTTCATAATGAGCAATATGGCTTTACAAAAGGTCGTTCGACAACAGATGCGGGTGTTGCTCTGCTGAAACATATTTTCAACGCATGGGAGAACTCGCAAAATGCTATCGGAGTTTTCTGTGATCTCTCCAAAGCTTTTGATTGCGTTCACCATGACACACTTTTGCGTAAACTACGTCATTACGGTGTTCAAAACGAAGCTCTCAGTGTCATAAGTTCTTATTTGCAAAATAGGCACCAATGTGTAGATGTCAATGGTGTAAAATCTTCCGGGCTACTAGTTCAGTTAGGTGTACCTCAAGGATCAATACTGGGTCCATTCTTATTCTTAGTGTATATTAATGACTTACCATTTTATTTAAAGAATATCTGTGACATTGTACTATTTGCTGATGATACCTCACTTATCTTTAAAGTAGACAGAAATAGACAAGATTTTGACGACGTAAATAGTGCGCTCTCAATGGCTACGGAATGGTTTACCACAAATAACCTAGTTCTCAATGCTAAGAAAACGAAATGTATAAAGTTCGCCTTACCGAATGTTAGGAATCTGGGACCCAATGTCGTTTTAGACAATGAGGTGCTTGAAACTGTACACTCGGCGGTTTTTCTGGGCATAACAGTAGACGCCAAACTTCAATGGGGATCACATATATCAAGCCTAGCGGGAAGGCTCAGTTCGGCCGCCTACGCAGTAAGGAAAGTTAGACAGTATACGGACGTTGATACAGCTCGATTAGTCTATTTTAGTTATTTTCATAGAATAATGTCTTACGGCATTCTGCTGTGGGGCAAAGCCGCGGACATTCAAAATATTTTTGTTCTTCAAAAACGAGCTGTTCGAGCGATTTACCAACTAGGTGCTAGAGTTTCTCTGAGAGATTTGTTTAAAGATATTGGTATTCTTACGGTGGCATCACAATTCATCTTCGCCAACATCTTATATATTAGGCAAAATATACACCTGTACACTAAAAACAGTGATATTCATAATATTAGTACTAGAAATAAGGACAAACTACGTGCTCCCTTTCACCGGCTTCATAAGGTTCATAATTCTTTTGTTGGTCTTGGTATTACCTTTTATAACAAGCTTCCCTCTGCTTTACTAGATTTGCAGTTTAATGAGTTTAAAGCTAAAGTAAAATCCAACCTTTGTTCAAAGGCATACTATTCTATCAACGACTACTTAAACGATAAGAATAGTTGGTCGCTGTGATTAACTCAAGACAAACTCAAGACAATGTTTATGTTCTTTCAATCCAGAATTAGCTTTCCTACTGACAGTTTATATGGGTAGTTCATATAATTGTTTTTTATTTATTTTTTTATTTAACAGATTTTGTTAATTTATTTATTTATTTTTATTTTCTTTTAATTTCATTTATTGTGGACATAATCTACTCATTACAATGATTTTAAATGAGTTGTATTGCAACATGTAGTTATCTAGCGACCTCGTCAGCTGTTCATAATATTCTTGCCTGACAAACCGGCAGCAAGTTCGTCATGCTCCCTTAGATGTCACTGCTTGCGGTAGCGTTGGGGGTCGGGTTACCACCTTCCCTCAAATATGGCGAGGGGGGTAATGGCTGACCTTTGCGTTATGCTCGTGAACGGGTGCTGCTTGTGGTGACTGGTCGTCTTGCTGACCATGGTTTTTGTTATTGTTATTTGTATTAACTGTTATTTTATTCTACTCCGGAGGTGCTAGTTTAACTATTGTAACTTCAACTTAGCTATATGCATCAACATATGGATCATTTTGCATCGTTGAACATGTAAGCGGGCACGCCTTTTATGCCTGGAGGCTTTATTTAGTTTTTAAGTTTTGTTTACGTTTTTGTTTCATTATTTCAGCTTGACTTTAGTATTCAATTTTTTTTTTGTTGGTATATTGGCGTGTGCTCGCTGACATATGGCGAATAATGTATGTTTTGTTTTATAATATTAATTACTTACACAATATTGTATAGAATCAAGTTCTTCTAACTGAACAGACAGCTGTGCTGCTGGGGAGTTTGTTCCGCCACTTCTTCTTCCCAGCTACAGCACTAGGAAGTGTCGAAGGGTGGGCGTTTTGGGGGGACTGTCTTTTGTAACTTTGACGTTCAAAAAGTGCTGACTCTCAGCCTAGTTTGAATAAATGACTTTTGATTTTGATTTTTGATTTTGAATTTGGGCAAAGAAATTTATGTCCGTAAGGATTGAGAAGCCACATCAGATTTTTAAAATCTGATCTCACCATTATTTAGCAGCATGTAGCTGATTTTGCAGCACGAATTCTAGATTTAGCAGCAAAATATATCACTAGTTATATTCAATGCAAAAGTGGCTCCTCAATCAAAACGTCTGAATTGAGGAGCCACCTGGAACTCGTTAAGTAATAGATGAATATTTATGAAAATTTTGTATCATTTAGTAGCAACTGTGCATATTACTGCCTAAAAGTTTAGCTTTTGTAGCGCTAAAATGAAAGAAAATACAATACTTTTAGTATGGCTCCTCAATCTACACTCAAGAGGTGAATTTCTATTGGATGTGAGCGATTAATTAATATATTCGACGTAATGATTATTTAGCAGGTGTTGTGTTTGTTTTTGCAGTATAGGAATAAAATAGTAAAACAGAGTAAATTTTGTAGATGAACGCATTTTCTTTGGCTCCTCAATCCTGACGTTCTAATTATATATGTTTGACTGTAGCCACCTGAGATCTCAACGGAATCTAAAGCCAGAGATATTAACATTTAGCAGAAATGTCTGCTATATATATTTGCACAGTTCAGCAATGTATATATTTTGGATTCTGAAAAAACAATACTTAACTATTTTCTTGTAAATTCAGTGTGAAGAGTGACCATATTATACTCGTAATGAAACCAGGATAAGTAATTTATTAAATTTATATTTTCATAACAGGTTATATCTATCGTACCTACGAATTGGTTATTTAGCGATCAACTTATAGCGTAAGTTATAGAATGAATAAATATTGCCTGATCAGTGCTTATACGAATTTTAGAATCGTAATCATCGTAAAAGAACATCTCATCTTTCGGTGTAAGATAGTGACATTTGTAGTGGCGTGGCCTGTGCCAGTTTCGATAATTGCAGGAATAAAATCTATAGCACCTATTCATTTATATGATTTATTCGAAAACATTACAAATCCTGGTATTTCTCTCACTCTAATCTTTTCACAACCATTCAGTTCATATGAAACTGTGTTTGATAGAGTATATTTACACACAGTTTGGTTGTTACAAAACGTACAGTCGGTTTTTTCTTCAGCGATTAAAGTTGCATCTTCTAAACCTTGGATGCCAAAAACAGAAATTATGTTTAAATTCAAAGGAAAAAATGCGATCTGCCTGGATACTGGGATAAAATGGCACGAATCATTAGTACATTTTTTTGTAAAAATGGCACTAAAGCTTCTTCAAGCTACTTCAAGGCTACGTGTTCAGAAATGTAAGACACGTTACAAGCAATGCAACAGCAACAGTGGCTACTATTTATTTGTAGGTACCCGTAAAATGTGGTCACCCTTCACATTGAATTTACAAGAAAATAGTTAAGTATTGTTTTTTCAGAATCCAAAATATACCGGATGACATTTTTTACCGTCTCGACCTTCATATGGTGTGTTGTGTAACTAGAATAGAACGCAGGAAGGCCTTCAGATTCATCGTAGGTGACTAAATGAGCGCGGGACGCGGACGGACGGGGATGAATGTACGGCTCGTGCGCCTGCGAAAAATCAATGAGGCCGCCTATCAGCCGGCTTCAAAGGGTAAGACCGCGCTACGAAATCATTGATACATGCCACGCATTGAGTAGGGTGCATATGATTTGAGTTTCGAAAGATTTTAATTGTTTTTTTTTTTTTTTCCAAATTTCTGTTTCTGTTGTTCTAGTATGAAAATGTTGCTTTAAATGTGTAGTATTTATTGCTAGATCAATTTTATTACATGTTATTAAAAAATATAAAAAATAAAAATTTATATGCCAAAGGCTTCTACTCCGTTCACCTATTACACCCATTTTTTTTTCAAGACGTTATAAAATGTCACCCAGTATACATTGCTGAACTGTGCATATACATTAGCAGACATTTCTGCTAAATGTTAGTATCTCTGGCTTTAGATTCCGTTGAGATCTCAGGTGGCTGCAGTCAAACATATATAATTAGAACGTCAGGATTGAGGAGCCAAAGAAAATGCGTTCATCTACAAAATTTACTCTGTTTTACTATTTTATTCCTATACTGCAAAAACAAACACAACACCTGCTAAATAATCATTACGTCGAATATATTAATTAATCGCTCACATCCAATAGAAATTCACCTCTTGAGTGTAGATTGAGGAGCCATACTAAAAGTATTGTATTTTCTATCATTTTAGCGCTACAGAAGGTAAATTTTTATACAGTAATATGCACAATTGCTACTAAATGATACAAAATTTTCAGAAATATTCACCTATTACTTAACGAGTTCCAGGTGGCTCCTCAATTCAGACGTTTAGATTGAGGAGCCACTTTTGCAATAAATATACTAGTGATATATTTTGCTGCTAAATCTAGAATTCGTGCTGCAAAATCAGCTACATTGCTGCTAAATAATGGTGAGATCAGATTTAAAAAATCTGATGTGGCTCCTCAATCCTTACGGACATAGAAATTTGATTATATATAAGTCTGTTCTAAGTACACTTGAATACAGTAAAAGTAATAACAGTAATAATAAGTTACTTCACTTAGTTATTAGTCGGAAAACATTCATGTGCCTTTTTCTTATTTATTTGTTTCTAGATAGTAAGAATAAAAAACCTGAGTAACTCTAAATAATATCAGCAAAGGTATAACATTATCGGAGCAAAAAAAAAAATGCTTAATAAATGTCAAATTAAATGAGCTGGCAATACTATACCCACGTCTTAAGTTGAAAACTGACATTAAAAAAAAAATATTCGGCGGGCGAAGGTCAATGCACGCAGTCAATTAGCTGTAATTGTGTTTATAGTTGAAATAATTTACATGTCAAAGTGACATTTACGACACTTTTATTTTCGTTTTTTTTATCTTTACTTTTCAATAACCAAATGGTGGATTAAGTATTACCCGCTAATTTATTTGACTCTGCAATTTTTAATTTCGTAAAGAGCTGTTATTTTGTTTAGTGAGTTTGACAAGTAAAAAGACTCAGTTTTGTAAGTAACAATAGTTTTTACTCCTATGTTAGTACATATTCCTATTCTGACTACTTAGCTTAAAACCATGAATATATGTGAAAAACTGCCATATGTCTACCAACGCGGTGGACAGCTTGCAGCAGTGACACACATATAAACAATCGAGTGTGCTCACCACACAGTGCAGATTAAGGTTCGTGCTGGCCCGCACACAGTGCACCAGGGATCGCATCATTGTATAAAAACACTGGACACGAGCTTCAGCAAATATCCCTCAATTGATACTCTGAACGCATTATTGTATTGATCGCGAAGTAGTACGATTTCTCCATATAAATGGCCCAAAAACTACACGTGTAAAATGGAGTGCAGTACGCACGAAACAATGTTAATTTAACACCCCACGAGCAACGTGCAAATCTAGCGAGCTTATTTGCTCTAATCAACAGTCTCCTTCGCTCTCGCTCCTTATCGTCATCGTCCTTTATAAAGCATTAAGCCATATTTTGATGATTGTATGTCAAATAAACCTGTAAGCATTTGAACATGTTTTATTTTACGCAGTAATAAAGTATTAATTAACTGTGACTTTGATTTGCCCGTTATTTTACAATAATGAAGGTGTGTTTACACACTGAGTGTTCGCTTTTAACTTTAACCGTATGGTGCATCAAACATCTAAGAATCCCCCTCCACCCCTTTTTCCAAGATGGTGGCCGGGGGTCGAGGGCGGCAACCCCACAAACTTGAGGTTAAGCTTATACTGACCCCCCCCCCACATATCCCAAAAATAAAATTGCGGCCTCTAAAAAATGCAAAGCGCATGTAACATTTTAATGGTCTAAGTACCGGATAAGACAAAGCAAGAAGTACGATTAGACATTGTTTACCTGGATTAAAACATAGGGTACTTAGCCGCAGGCAGAAGCTAGTGCTCCGATAAAATAGCAATGAAAAACTGTACTATCAATTACCTAAAACGCAAAAATAAATGTCTCATCCCAGAATGGAACTCGCCTCCCAAAGCTACTGCGCATGCGCGAATTCAGGACCCTCCGCCTGTAACGCTATCAAAATGGGCGAACTTTACCACCCTTGCATCAAGACTTAAAATTGCATTTGAATCAGGAGAATCCTGCATCGCACAATCAAAGTTTTCCTGACAACTTGCATATATACAAGTTCTGAATTCAAAGCTTTGGGGAGTCCGTTTCTACACAGGGAAATAGTTTTCAGGATAGCTGTGCTTAAATATCCCTACGTTGTCGAGTTACGGCTCTAAACCGTTGGTCAATGAGATATCCCCCACGTGCCTGGGCTAACTTTCCGACGTGGTTGGTGACCGAACAATTGCCAATCGACTAATGCTCGAACAATCATGATAATTCGAGCAAACTGGCTGGCTGTGCGCAGGCGGTGGTGTGTTACTAACACACTGCTCCATATCCACTGCTGTAGACGATTTGACTCCATTTTGCTTATGTATACTAATATTATAAGAAAGTGTGAGCCGTTGTTTTGGTTCAGCGCGTTAACCTCAGGAACCACTGATTCGAATTGAAGAATTTTTTTAAGTGTTGATTAGCCTAGTAATCGCTATATCAAAGAAAGCTATATAACATCACGCTGCGACTACGAGGACCGGAGCATCAATAAAAAATGTATTCCTTTTGAAAACTTTCGCTGTATGCGCTGTGTAAACGGTTAAAGTATCACAACAATAATATGTGACAGAATTGTTCCTCTTTAAAAGGTAAAGTCCGCGATAGCATTCGTCTATCTATCTCTTAAGGTTGGCTCACTATAACTTTTTTAATTGATGTAAAGATATTATAAATCTTGAGAGTGTGTTTGGTTGAACGTACTAATCTCAGAAACTACGTTTAGTGTTGTACAGCCCATTTATCGAGGAAGGCTGTAGACTATATAAAATCACGCTAAGACCTTTATGAGCCGAGCAAAAAGAAAAAAGTCGCGAATATGAAGACGTCGCAAGGGCAGGCGATTTGATGCGATGGGATGGGCAGGGAGAGCAAGAAATTTGACGCGGACGAAGACGCGGGCAGAAGCTAGTAATAAAGATGTCTTTAATATTAAGTATGTATAAAACTATAGAACCACTGTAATTATTTTTAAATAAGTTCATGCATGCTGTGTCTTTCGCATCATATTATACACTTGGTGTGCATTATAACTTGTATTATTAGATTATAAAGTGTAACAATCAATAAATAAATAAACATGTTTCAGGCAGATCTGTCTTTCCGACGATGAAATAAAATCTGAATTTCATGGTTCAATGGAGCAAAAACACGGCAAGTTTGGTCGATTGTAATCAAAACGTATCAAATATTCGGATCTAAAACGCAATATTAACTTAAAACCTGGAAAGTACTTGTGCCTAAAAATATAATCCTGACCATTTTTATAGCAATTTGAGAAGATTTTTAACACAAAACTTAAATATTTCCGAGGACGTAATGGTGATGTCTAACTAAAAGCTATTCCAGAATTTGATTTTGGGGGTCCAGCTCTTATGTATTCTCCTATCTAATTCTACACACATATCATCGATTTTGGGAGCTATCGGAAGCTAGTATCACACCCATGTTCTTCACTTTCATAGAACAGTGAATAGATACGACACATTTCATTCAGTACTTTTATGATTACTGCTAAAGAATTACTCAGTTTGATCAAATTTTGTTAAAATAAGAACCATTATGTTTATAACACACACTACATGATTTGAATCTCGACAAAAGTTGAATAAATATTGTGATGTACTGTCAAATAATTAAATAAATCTGTGCTCGTGCGACCCGCCCGTTCGGCATTACGTTGACAGCAGTCGAGGCGAGCGGACGTGTCGCTAGCACTCAGATGAAAGTATTATCTGTGTTTCATTAAACCACCTAGGAATTAAAGTGAGACATAACATTGGCGACGAGAATAAAGAACGCGAGTAAAATAAACAGAATAATAAAAAGGCGAGACCGAAATTATCTAATTAGCCATAATTTAATATTGTTTTTTATTTTCTCTTATTACGGAGATTAATAAATATATCGTTTACTAAAATAAATAAATATTTAAACGGAAGCAAATTACAATTGATATTTTCGGTCAAAACAGCCTTAAAATCAGTGCCTGCTAATACTTATCAATAAAATGTTGTTGTGTAGCTGGTGTGCACATTCCATTATAACTATATACCCACATTGTATAAATCCTGCAGAACGATAACTAATTAAGACAAACAGATATTCTCAGTGTCATCCTCGACCTACCCACATTATATTTAGTTAAAACTATTTACATTCTTAGTAATACCGCACGCCTAAGTACTTATCTTAAAAATAATTATCGTTCATAGAATCTTAATTTTATTTTTATGCAAGTAATAAACGAATATAGTTAAGAAAGAAAACTATTACTATATTATAATTATTAGTGCACGGATTACTTTAAAACAATCTATTGCGTTTCGTCTTCACTTTGATATTTTTCAATAAGCTACCGACTACACAACAACAACCAATCGTGCCTGTAAGTATTAGCCAAGTCGAAAGAGAATGACAAATCACATACTGTACACTATTCCAATGGGTAAATACCCATCTAGTTCCACATATTACGGGTATAAAATTACACTCGTATATGCAATTCCACGAAATGATTCATGTTCCAATCTCAAAGTCCAGTCAAAAAAAAAAAAAAAAACTGAACAGGTCAATAGGATTGGAACAAGAACAAACAAAACCCGACCTCAGTGACGCACACTTTGCACGGTGTACAAGATGTGGAAGTGAAAATCACAAATGTGATGATACACGTTGTCCCGCGAGAGACAAAGTATGTGACAAATGTGGCTATAAAGGTCACTTCATGAGTCAATGTCGAACAAGGAATCCCAAGGTTGGCCACCAGGACCGATCCAATTCGAGAAATTTTAAGACACAAACTCTCTAAAAACGCCGACATAACTGAATATTGGAAAGATAAACAAGCCGCTGCGTTTGCGGAGTTAAAAGAAAGTTTAAGTGCCCTTCGCACCTTAGGTTTTTATGATCCACACAATAAGACTCAAGTCATGGCAGATGCTAGTCCTATGGGGTTAGGGGCAGTTCTCGTTCAGATAGATTTACAAGGACCTCGGATCATTGCTTTTGGTCATAAAAGTTTATCTGACGTTAAAAAACGATATTGCCAGACCGAAAAGGAGGCACTTGCCTTGGTCTGGGCAGTCGAACATTTCAATATGTATTTATATGGGCTAAAAGAATTTGAGCTGATCACTGATCTAAAACCTCTCGACGTAATAATTGAGCCGCGATCTAAACCATGTGCACGTATTGAACGATGGGTGTTACGGTTACAGGCTTACAATTACAAGGTTGTTTATTATCCTGGAAAAAATAATATAGCTGACTCCCTGTCCCGATGATGCCTAAATCATAATTCACATCCACATGATAACGAGCATCACATTAATAAAACTGTGGAGTTTGCTAGACCCATGGCTGTACCAATGGAAATCATCATTGATAAATCTAAAAGTGATGAAGACATTCAACTGGTAAAATTAGCTCTCTTCGGAAATAATTGGGACCTTTGGGGTCCCAATTATTGTAAATAACTATAAACTCTTTGAGCATGAACTTTGGATGCACGACGATATTTTACTACGTGGTAACAAAAATATCATTCCCACGGAGTTACGTAAGCAAGTGCTCGCATCAGCATACGAAGGACATCCAGGTATCGTTGCTATGAAAGATAGATTGCGTACTAAAGTTTGTTGGTTTAAAATAGATAAAGACGCGGAAAATATGGTTAAAAGTTGTAAAAGCTGCACTCTAGTATCAGGGCCAAGCCCCCCTGTGCCAATGAAGAGACGCGAATTACCTATGCAACCTTGGACTGATATAGCTATAGACTTTTTAGGCCCACTACCCAGTGGACGCAACTTATTAGTAGTTATTGATTATTATAGTTGCTACAAAGAAATAAAGGTTATGAAATCTATAACATCAAATGAAACAATTAATGTTTTAAAAGAAATATTTTCCAGGCTAGGTATTCCAGTCAGTATAACATCGGATAATGGACGTCAATTTATTAGCGAGGAGTTCAAATCCTTTTGTTCAGAATTTGGCATCAGGCTTTACAATTCTATACCGTATTGGCCACAAAAAAATGGAGAGGTCGAAAGACAAAACCGTGATATCCTAAAGCGCTTGAAAATTAGCCAATGCCAAAAGTCTGATTGGAAGGATGACCTCCTTCGCTATCTCATGATGTACAATAGCACTCCCCATGGTACAACTGGAAAGACACCATCAGAATTATTTTTTAATAGACAATTTAGAGACAAAATCCCTTCGGCTGTAGATGTCGAAAGCCGACGTATGGACCTAGAAATTTACGATAAAATCATAAAAGAAAAGGGAAAGTTGATTGATGATAGGAAAAGGAAAGCAGTAGACAATGAAATTACTATAGGAGAAAAGGTACACATAAGAAGAAACATAGTTCCCCTCAAGAAAATAGAAGGACAATGGAGAATTCATAATGAAAACGGAAAGGAAGACAATGGTGACGTAGAAATAGACTCGGATGATTAAATTTGGTGTTGTAATAAATTATTTATATTATTAAGATTATTATTATATAAAACTACGTGTAGCTTAAAAAGTGATTGTTATCAAGAGTCAAATTCAAAGTTGGTACTTAATGTGATTAGTTTAAAAATTATTGAAAGGGAGAGATGTGATGTACTGTCAAATAATTAAATAAATCTGTGCTCCTGCGACCCGCCCGTTCGGCATTACGTTGACAGCAGTCGAGGCGAGCGGACGTGTCGCTAGCACTCAGATGAAAGTATTATCTGTGTTTCATTAAACCACCCAGGAATTAAAGCAAGACATAACAAATATAACGAACACGTTTGGTAAAAACGAAATGTATTCACATTCGTGTCAGCGCCGATAGAGAAGTAAAATTAAGTTGAAAATAACTTGCAAGATGTAATTACGTACAATAAACGTTTGTGTGTTTCTCGAAGCCACGCAGGCCTGCGAAATAACGCTAAAATTATGAAAACAGTCAAATACAATCGACGACTTTCTGCTTTAAGGCAAAAAATAAAAATCTTATTAGCAGCTGAGACGAAGACTAGGGCCGCAATTCTGTTATCAACCGCTCAATTTTATGCACGAGCTAATAATAATAGTTCATAAAACAATAGTGAGGTGCTTACTCGACAATGGTTCGCAAAACAATTTAATAACTACAGCCTGTTGTAGAAAACTTAATTTAGTAATAATTCCTTTAAGTAATTCTTTTGTTAAAGGAGTTGGTTCTATATCGCAACCGATAATAGGTTATGTAAACCTAGATATCGAGTCTCGCGTATACCCGCTTCAAAAGTATACTATTCGCGCGTTAGTAGTTGAGTGCATTACGGACCAGCTACCTTCGCACCATATTAAGTGGTATAGTCTTGTGGACTTCCGCTCGCTTCCGCTCGCTGATTTAAGCTGGAATATTCCAGGAGATATTGATATAGTGTTAGGCGCTCAACTGTTTCCGTATATCTATTTGGGGAACAGGGTGGACTTAGGTTCACATGCGCCACCCGCATTATTAACCACATTCGGGTATGTTCTAATGGGTGATTTTCCGCATAGTAAAGGTAAGTCAAATTTACCTAGCTCTTCTTGTACAGCATTAGCCCTTAATGATTTATTGCGAAAATTTTGGGAATTGGAAGAAGTTGAAAATAAACGTTTTTTATCTCCTGAGGAAACCGAATGTGAGAATATTTTTTCCACGACCGTGTCGCGTGACGATGTGGGACGTTATACTGTCGCGTTACCCTTTAGTAAGGATCCTGCTGAGTTAGGTAACTCCCGCAGTGCCGCGTACTATCGATTGATTGCTCTGGTGAGAAAATTCCGCCAATCGCCGATGTTGCGGGAAAATTATAACGCTGTAATCAAAGAGTACATAGATAATGGTTACCTAAGTCAAGTCGACGAATCTGCCATTTTAGATGCCGGGTATTACATCCCTCATCACGCTGTCGTTCGGCCAGACAAACCAATGCCGCGCATTGTATTGGATGCTAGTGCTAGAACTCATACAGGGTTATCTTTAAATGATGTACTCCATATTGGTCCAAATTTACAAACAGATTTGTTTATTCTTTTAGTAAATTTTAGATTATTTCCCGTCACTCTAAATGCTGACATTAAACAAATGTATTTACGCGTTGGTGTACCCGTTGACCAGCGTAAATACCTACGCATTTTGTTTTGATTCAATTTGAACGAACCTGTGTTAACTTTTGCTTTTAATCGCTTACCTTTCGGACTTAAGTCGAGTCCTTACAAAGCTATGCGAACTGTGCGACAGCTGGCCTCTGATAGTCCGCATTATCCCGAAGCTGCTAAGGTAGCAGAGACCAGTCTTTCTATGGACGATCTGGTGTATTCGGTGAATAATGAAGACACCGCCATGCAGCTATCACATGATCTTTTAAAGATGTTTAAATCGGCCGATTTTGACCTTGTTAAATGGTGTAGCAATTCACCCGTTCTTTTAAACAGTTTTCCCGACTCATGTCAACTTGCGCAGCGTACCTCATCATGGGATAAACTGTTGCGCATCGTTTCTTATATACTTAAATCCGCTAGACCAAAGGTTCATTGTGAACCCCGGTCTCCTCAGGGGTTGTCAGCCACGGAACGAGTTATGGTCCGTGCTGTACAATCTGTTCATTTCGCAGATGACATTAAGCTCATCAAATGTGGTAAATTGCTACCAAAGAAACTTCAAAGTTTGTCTGTCTTTTTAGATGAAGAAGGCATATTACGCATTGGGGGAAGACTTTCAAAGTCATGCCTTCCATTTAACGCTACCAATTTCGTTGGTGCTAAAGCCCAACTAGATGAACTTTATAATTTGTTAATAAGTTTAAATCTCAATTCATCTCTTTTAAACGAGTTATCAGCTCGCCGCATTAAGTGGAAAATGATTCCACCTCGCTCCCCACATTTTGGCGCCATGTGGGAAGCCTATACTAAAACATTAAAAACGCACCTTTATCGCGTGATCGGTAATCAACTCCTCACTTATGAAGAGTTACAAACTGTACTCATTCAAATAGAGTGCCTTTTGAACTCACGCCCTCTGAGTGTGTTGTCTTCTGATCCGCATACCGAAGTTATTACTCCCGCTCATTTTTTAATGTCGACTCCATTGCAGTACTTGCCGGCAGCCGATTTGTCTGGTCAGCGCTTACATCTGTCCCAACGTAAAAAGTTGTTAGATAGTATGGTCCAATCTTTTTGGAAGAAATGGCACTTAGAGTACCTGCATACGCTGCAAGTTAGGCAAAAATGGGCAACTCCGGACAAGCCTGTAGAAGTTGGACTGTCGTACTCGTGTGACAGGATAACTCGCCTCCTTTGAGTTGGCCATTAGGAGTTATAACTGAGGTTTATAAAGGAACCGACAATGTCGGTCGCGTTGCAATGGTGAGGACAAAGTTCGGTAATTTTAAACGCTCTGTCACTAAATTATATCCTATTCCAACTCAAGAAAGTTGTAACTATGCTAGTAGTTTTTTAAGGTTTAGGATTAGTATTAAATAACTTGTATCTTTCTGTTTTTCGCAATTCCGCATCCAGTCATAAAGCTTAGACTTTTTCTGATCATGATCTAGGTTAGTAAATCTTTAAAATTTTTGCCTTTCTGTTGAAAGCACTTGCGTCCTTCCAAAGGGGGGAGCATGGTGAAGCGTCAATGCTTTTGCCAATATAAAAAAAATTAAATAACAATGTTTTAGAGTCCTCACATATGTAGAACATAATAGTTTATCATTTCAAATTAAATATTTTAGTTTCTCAGTTGATGAATCCTCGCACCAATATTTTCAATAGCAACGACTATGTATCGAAACGTTCTTGAGTATTCTCGCAACATTGCCGATAGATGGCGTTAGCGAGGGAAAAAGTGAGTCCTTTTTACGCCGCCCGTGCTCCGGTTAAGAGAGCGCGTCACTCCGTCTTTAAAAAATCCATTTTTGGTGAAATCTTGAAGATATTCGTAAAATAAATAGACTTACATCTGTGCTTCATTGAGAACTTATAGTGCAGTGTTGATTTTTTGGAATTTGAACCATTCTACCGGTGGATTTATCAAGATTGAGCTAGCCGGCCGGCAGCATAACTTCGCCATCTCCAGTAAAAGCACCAGCTCGGGATCTCTGGATTGTTAGGGTATGTGGTTGCGTTGCTATTTTTAATTCCTTTATATTGGTTTCACCAGGATTCATCAAATATGGAAATTTTAGGCTCCCGCCATAACTTATATTCTTAATTTCAAATTGAGATTAGTTCTTAAAAGCAATCTCGTAGAAGGTGTAAGCTATTAACACGTCTATCACCACAAGCAATGGATTATATTGTTACAACTTTTCTTTACTTGAATATAGGGCTTTTGGTCACTTTGCATTTTGTGTATCTATTTTATTTTTCGTAATGTGCGTTTAGTTTGTGCAGAATAAACAATTTTCCTTTCTTTCCTTTCTTCTTCTATTTTGTGTTATGATGACCAGATAAGTGCTTATCGATTCGCAGTATCGGAGTTAGTTAGCATCATCTATCTTTGAACATTTTCGGTTACAGAATATAACAAAACAGCTTTTCCTTATAACAATGTATTAGGTATATAAAGAAAATGTATGAAACAGTTGTTGTTATTTTCTTTTAATATACATGACATATTAACGCTTCTACCGCCGCAGACGCCGTAATACAGCAGATAAGTATTTCGAAAATGTTTGACCCCTGTCGTTGTACAGCAGCTAGTTCGTGGTTAAACTGTTTTACGATTATCTATGAAACTACGTGGCCTATCTCTTTCGTTCTTATGTTAAAATGAACTAGGAAGAAAACGCTAGGTATATGTCCTATGTTGACGTTGTGTAAACATGCTAAACGGCCACTTGAGACGTGATAAGATTGTCGTCCTTTGTTTATGATTTGACTGCTTAGTGTACTGTGCTTATTATGTAATCGTGGTTGTAGTATAATAGTGATTAAAATTAAATAATTTTTATATTAAAATATGTCTTTAACTAAAATTTCTGGGACCCTTAATATAAAAATGGGACGAAAATAACAAAACTTGTTTTTAATTTGAATGATACTCGTTTTATTCCGAACCAAATTACATAAATGTCATACAACGAATAGGAAAACTTGTACACCTTACGAAACAGTTACAATCTTATATGGCCTTCATAGTAAAATATAGAGAAATTGGGGTTTAGCCACAAGTGGCCCGAAAAGAGGCGCGATCTCGTCATGGCTGTTGGCAAACTGTATTTTTTTACGTTTGACAGTGACAGCGGTAGAATGGAAAGGCAGACCGACCCTTCATGCAAAATACTGATATTTTGCTGCAGCCGGTCAGACTGGAAGCCGATCCCAACATAACTGGAAAAGGCTAGACAGATGATATCAAAATATTGTAAGAAGTTTTTTTTTTAAATATATTTTTATACTTACTAATGTGATGTAAAGTTAATGGTTAATAATAGTAGTACTAAATAGTAATAATAACAATGCTGTAATAACTTCTAACTAAATTCGAAAATAAAACTACTTTCATGAATTAAATAAATCAAAAACGACCACATGAAAGTATGTATTTAAAACCTGCATAAAAGAAAAAAAAACTGTAAATGAAGCAAAAAGTGAGCCGTCGTGGGACGCCTGGCAGATGTGAAACATCGAAATTATTTTATAAAGATAATATTTATAAAGCATCATTTATGAAAGGAAATAAATATGGTATAATCAAAAATAACATATTAATTATATGTTAATACCTATGTTAATTATCAAAATTCGGACTACTCTATATCACCCTAGTCTCAAGCACCAGCTTTCAAAAAAAAAAAGGATTATCAAAATCGGTACACTCAGTCGAAAGGTCTGAGGTAACAAACATATCATCATATAGCGTGGCGATGCGTCGCTACGGCCATTCACGCTATGCTAAAACTTAGGTTTACCCCCGCCTATAGATGTTTCACATCAAAAAAAAATCACCCATCCAAAGGCAGACCTTGCGAAGTGCAGCTTAACCTGAACAACCTGCGATACAAGGCAAAACAAACACTACATGGTCACCCATCCAAAGGCTGATCTTGTGAAGTGCATCTTAACCTAGCGAACCTGCGATACATGGCAAACCAAAAAGTACGTGGTCACCCATCCAAAGGCTGACCTTGAGAAGTGCAGCTTAACCTAGTGAACCTGCGACACAAGGCAAAACAAAAGCTAAATGGTCACCCATCCAAAGGCTGACCTTGTGAAGTGCATCTTAACCTAGCGAACCTGCGACAAAACGCCACACTTAAACTAAATAGTTACCCATCCAAAGGCTGACCTTGAGAAGTGTAGCTTAACCTAGTGAACCTGCGACACATGGCAAAACAAAACATACGTGGTCACCCATCCAAAGGCTGACCTTGAGAAGTGCAGCTTAACCTAGTGAACTTGCGACACAAGGCAAAACAAAAGCTAAATGGTAACCCATCCAAAGGCTGACCTTGCGAAGTGCAGCTTAACCTGAAGAATCTGCGACATAAGGCAAAACAAATAGTAAATGGTCACCCATCCAAAGGCTGACTTTGCGATGTGTACCTTAACCTAGTGAACTTGCGACAAAACGCCACACATAAACTAAATGGTCACCCATCCAAAGGCTGACCTTGAAAAGTGTAGCTGAACCTAGCGAACCTGCGACACAAGGCAAAACAAAAAATTATTTTGGAAAGATAATATTTATAAAGCATGCTTTTCGAAAGGAGATAACTATGGTATAATCAAAAATAACGTATTAATTATATGTTAATTATGACATCAAAAAAAATCGCATCGATATTGGAAAGGAGGTGGGTAAAGTTTAGAACATTTTTCGCCTATCATAGTCATGAAAATTCAAAGTATTTATTGACGTCATGTTATTGTGTCTATGTGAAGTTTAGGTATTAACCTTTACATCTATACTTATAATAAAACTGTAGAAAGGTCAATTCTGTACATTGAAAATATATTCAAAATTAATACTGGAGGATGAATGGTGATCGATACTGATGCAAAAACTGCAATCAGTAAATTTTTTGTCTGTCTGTCTGTCTGTCCGTCTGTCTGTATGTGCACGCATGGGTCAAAAACTACTGAAGGGAATTTAACCAAACTTGGTACGATGGTAGTCGGTACTCCTGGGCAGGTTATAGGCTATATAACATAACGCTAAGATACATAGGAGCTGAGCAGTGACGATAAATTTGAAGCAAGTCGAATGAAAATGCGCTTTCGAGATAAAAAAAATTAAGCTGGATTAACACATAGGCTACTTTTTATCCCGGTAGTACGTTCACCCGGGACATTTTCCGACCTCCACGCGGGCGAAGCCGCTGGCAAAAGCTAGTCTATACTAAAATAGTAAGAAAAAAAAATTGCAAGTCATATAAAAAAATAATCAAACTTGTCAACTAAAATAACAATTTCTTTGAAGTTTTGTTATTTTAAGCACCTTTTCTAACTTTCATTCTAAAATAAACTGTTAAGCGCTTTATGCACCAAAACAAATTAATGCTAGTTAAAAAGCCTATTTACCGTGTAGTATTTGAGAAACTAAAAAATATTTTGGTGCACAAAGCGCTTAACAGTTTATTTTGTAATTAACTTTCATTACAAAAACATAAACATATATCCAAGAAACACAGCATCTTTTAATGGTAAAAATAAGATTCCTAATTTTATCAATCTCTTTAGATGTTGAAAATATAGTTTTTATGATTCTAAATAAATTTTAAAAATCCCTTCCAATACAATTAAAATAAAAGGTAATTGGAGCAATAGCCAATAAAATGTATTTGATTAAGATCTTCCGCCCGCTGCCGGCCGCCCATTGTATAATGTGTAGTATTCATTGTTTTTTGGTGTACAATAAAGTATATAATAAATGATTAAAATAAATAAGTTCTTCCATAAACATTGAAAACGTTAAAAGACGGTAAAAAAAAAAACAATGAGCTCGACCCTACGTAGTAAATAATAGTTAGACAGTGTGTCCCAACCAATGTCGAGTAGTATACTAAAGAATAGCTTTATATGAAACTAAACGCCATCTGTAGGAATTAGTATGTTCAATCGACTACAATTATAGAACACTTATCAGGTACACTGTGAAACTGAAAGATGTCAGGAACCTAATATATTTTCTTGTTTGAATAAACTAAACATGTAAGAATTTTATTTTAATATATCTTTCTTTACTTAATTATTAAGTTATAATACCTGGAATTTGATTTCCTCGATATTTAACAAACACTAAAAAAATAACAAAAGGGTCAAATTAGCTATAACCGTGGGGTAGAGAACTCAATTTGAGCCTCTATTTATTTGGCTATTTTTTTTCGGTTTGACTGGTGGTCTACGCTGAACTTACAACGTAATCAATATGTAGTCACCGAGGATTTTGACCGGCTCCTCACCAAGACCGGCTTCCGGTATAGCTACGGACCCTGTTGACAGTAGACTGTTATTTCCCACCGTACAAAACTACGGGGAAAACTTCGCTTGCGAGATGTAGGATTTCATTTTCAATTATTTTTTACGGATTATTCCCTTAAAATACTATCAAAATTTGATAACAGTATGGAAGAAATATGTACAGAAATTCTGAATAATACAACATATGTTGATTTAGGTTCTCCATTTAAAATGTATTAAGGGTTTCAATACAATTAATTCCAATATAGGAATTCATATAAGAGTGATAAAGACGACCAATATCACTCATTTTCGCGTTGAATGCTATAGTATGACGCAATCATAACCCTATAGAACGGTGTTGTCAACACGAATGTGCAAAATCTCCACTTGAAAATGGAATATTCCATTTCATAATTCAGTAATAAAAGTTTCGAATTTATTTTTCTCGTCAAGTGTATTAAGCACTTGATAGATTTAAATACTGACATCATAAGCTTACCTTAATTTCGCAAATCTTGCATCTATAATCAGAATTGAAAAAATTGAACAGAAATTAAAGAAATCTGTGCTGAATGAATAATAGTATTAGACTTGACCTAGCAACATGTTTCAGGCGGTTTTGTTAAAAACATTTTCAATGTAATGGAACGCTACTGAGATCAAGTGCCGCAAAAACACGCCAACACATACCAAATCATAGGATCTTTAACGCAACTTTTAGCTTTAAAACGGAAGTTACTTTTAAACCTACTTCTAAAAGATAATTTCTAACATCTTCATAAATTATTCAATAATTATTTAACATAAAATTTCAATATTTTTGTTATTTAAGTGTGTCGTATAACTTAATGCTATGCCTGAATTAGTTTTTCTAAGAGTCCAACTCATATACCTACATTCTCCTATCCAATTCTAACCGTAGTTCATTAAAATGGGGAGCTGTCGTTAGCTGGTATCACAGCCATTTTTTTTTACTTTAATAGAATTATGAAAAGATACGACACCTTTCCTTTGTACTTTAATGACCATATGGATCGAAATAAAAACAACGGCGGTGAAGTTAAAGTAGCGTCCAAGATATTATTTCTTGCAAGAAGCACACAGGCCCTCGCAAGTACGTTTCAATGTGATCAAATAATGTTTGATGTCTAAGATATGGTTGCCTTTATGCCATTAATTATTCTTACTTAGAATGTAGTAGTGTAGGTAACACTTGAACGAACATCGCTTCTGCATAATGTTGCTCTTTGGTAAAAGACTGTAACCTTCGTTGAGTCTGTCGGTCATATGAGTTGCAAGGGGCTACATATGCCTTGCGTTTTATCCTTATCTAGGCTAAGACCGTCACATTTGAAAATACAGGCAAACACTTGTTTTGGTAACTTCGTGCCATAGCATGTATTCGCTTAAAGGCCCGTACGGACTGGCGCGACTGGTCGCGCGACGGATCGTTGAGGCAATCCTGTGATTTATTTCAACCTTTAACAAAGGCGCGACCACTTGTCGCTTTTGACGTCATTGCGGCCGCGACGACCAGCGCGACAACTTTATTGATTATGAATGTGTTATTGATATAATGGTAAAAGAGATTTGGCAAATTTTATTAAAGTTACGTTAAAGAAACCACGTTTATCTATCTATACTAATATTATAAAGCTGAAAATATCGTTTGTTTGTTTGTTTGGTTCAATGCACTTATCTCAGGAACAGTAGTTTTTTTTTTTTTCAGGATGGGACATCATCAAATGACTTCTCCCGCTCTGGGCGGAGCGGGAGGGCGTGTCAGACTTTTACTGACTAAAACCCACTCGTGTTCCATCTGTTGCCCATGTGCCAGAGTCACGGTATCTCTTTCGAACAATCACGCGAACCCAGGAACAGTAGTTTGAATTGAAAAAAAAAAAAAAAATATGCACATTTATCGAAGATCGCTGTACTGAATCAATGAAAAGTGTTGCAAAAACGGGAAACATTTATTCCTTTTGAGAGCTTCCATTGCGTACGCTGCGTAATCAGTTAAAGTAACGCAACAATCATGAATAACGGAATTGAGCCTCTAGAAAGTTCTAAAAAAAAAAATGTCTGCGATAGCATATGTCTATCTTTTAAGGTTGGCTTACTAAAATGTTTTTAATTGTAATCAAATCTTAATATTATAATGCTGAATATTTCGTTTAGTATAATGTAATAATATCAGAAACTACGTAGGTACTGTTCGATAGCACATCTATCGGGGAAGGCTATAGACTATATAACATCACGCTAGGACCCTTAGGAGCCGAGAAAAAAGAGAAAAAGTCACGAATACGAAGACCTTACACGTACCGGCGATTTCCATGCCATCTTTTTATAGTTCACACTTTACGCAGTTGCGTTTATTGATTATTTTATTTACTTTTTATTCAGACATTTTCGTTAGTAATAATTATTTTTCATATTAATAAGATTTATTTCAGCAATCTCTTCATTTGATGAAAATATCTGTCCTCCTAAATATATTTTTTTTATATTCAGGAAGAGGTGGAATTCAGATCTAAAAGATTCAGATCTAAAGATTCTAAATTATTTAAAAAGTCTGTAGCATGGCCAAGTCACGTTATTTGAGTTCAAAAATATAAAACTAGCAATAATGTAATCAAAATGACATGGACTATCATTAATAGCGAAACGGGAAGGTCATGAAACCAAAATAGTGACTACAGTCTTGCCATTGAAGACAGTTTAATTAAATCAAATACACAAGGGGCCGGGGCCTTTGAAAATTTCTTTGCAAAAATTTAAAACTTTTCACTCTTCAAATGTTAAAAAGACCGCTTATCTATGAGGTAATTCTGTAGACGTTGCTAAGTCAATTATAAACACTGTAGCACCTACTTTAGCTGTTATTTTTAATAATTATATTGACCATGGTGAGTGTCCTGATCTTATGTAAAACAGTAAAATAATACCGTTGTTTAAATTGGGTATTACATCAGACTCTACTAACTATAGACCTATTTCAGTGCTACCTTAAAACTTATTCTAAATCAATTACAACATTTTTTTAATAAACTTAATTTATTTCGTAACAAACAGTTTGGTTTCACAAGGGGTCGTTCGACTACCGAGTTGAACTTTTAGGTTATATGTATAATGCATGGGAGGACAAATGCGATGCTTTGGGTATTTTTTGCGATTTGTCCAACGGATTCGATTGTGTTCTTCATAAAACATTGATCACGAAACTCAACCACTACGGAATCCGGAACGCCTATCTGGATCTTCACACTTCGTACCTGAGTGATAGAATTCAAAGAGTTGACGTCATTGGAACAAGATCACCTGGATCTGTAGTTAGAATGTGAGTCCCCCAAGGCTCAATTATAGGCCCATTTTTATTTCTTATTTATACAAATGACTTGCCCAACCTCATAAAGGATAAACTTGAAATAGTGTTGTTTGCAGACGACACTTCACTTTTATTTAAACTCAAATATCAGCAACTGGTTACTGACAATGAATGTCGGGCCCGTGAAACTTTAGTTAACTGGTTTAAGGTTACTTCTTTTCGAAAAAAAAAAACTAAATGTATTAAGTTTACGATCTCTTATTTAAGACAAGTAGAAACTAGTTTCCTCATAAAGTGTGAAGTCAGCGACGTGCAGTTCATATAGGCAAAAAGACACTGCAGACCCTAGACCCTAGATCTGGACCAGTTACAAATATTTCAAGAATTAAAAAAATATGCTAAGTAATAAAATTATTAAAAAGTTCAAACGTCTAATATAAATCAGTAGCAACGTTCATACCGTTCTATTAATTTACTACGGCAACGCGTTCACAGATCGCGGCGCAAGCAGGCAGCGATCGAAAGTGTCTACAATTCATTCATAAATGTACGCATGTAGTGGTAATTTCTTCTACATTTTCGTGTCTATACACTGCACACATAAAGCGAACTCCTGCCGCAGGCTAACCAATCACAGGCGTCCCTGCGCCATTATTGGCGCACTGTGAGTATTATGCGATCAAGTTGAATATGTATGTAGCCTCAGGAAAATTCCGATTCCCAATGATGCAATTTTATTTGTCAACGTTTTAGTTGTCAAAATTTAGTAATTGTTTGTTTACGAAAGGATCCATATTGATTTCTTACATGTAAAGCGCGCTGTTTTATGTTTTTATTTTGATTGAGTTTTCTTGTGATTAATTGATTTACAAACGTTAATATGTAGGTAGATTTCTTGCTTATTTTAACTAGTTTTAATTTTTCGATTTACTTACTACGCTTTATGTTTGTTTTTTTTTTTTCAAAATGTTGTTCTATTGTGAGGTTTGTTTTGAAAATGTGTTTGTTAAAAAGTGTATCTAAAGGGAAATGTGTACCTGAGTAACGAGAATTAACCCAGCAAAGAGGTAATGCAACTCGTAAGTTTCATAGTAATAATTAAGAAACATGAAACCGGCTGTGTTGTTATTTACACACATTTAAATTATTTTGTTTTCCTTGTTAGTTTAGAATTTCGAGTACAGTGTGGAATTGTTCGGAATTTGCAGATTTACATGATTTCTACTCCCGGCTTGCTCAAAGATAAATACATTTGGTAATTATCGTATTGAGAGAAGTATTACGAAGAAGTTTAACGTTTAGCGAAGTTTATCCCAGCAAGCAGCGCATCGACAGAACATTCATTTTCATTAAAACGAATTCTCACGTACCTATTTAAGAAACACAAAAAGTCATTATCGAGTACACATCTTTCTGTGCTTCCGACGGAAAAATAATTATTAGTCGAATGAAGACGCATACCAACTTTTTATGACGATGTTTTAAAATCATATTTAAAAAGAGATAGGCGCGTAGATGTCATTTATAAATGAGTTTGTTTACTTTATTATTTTTACTGTTACCCGTACTTAATTTATTTATTAAATATATTTACATATACGAATCACATGAAGGGCCTTTTTCAAGGCCACATCAGATGTCTTTCAAATGACGTGTTCTGTAACTATCACTCATTTGGATTAGATATTAGAGGTGGCCGAAATCATTTATTAGCATCATCAGGAAGTCGCCATTTCAACCTTTTAAACCATCTAGTGAGTTTTTCTTCACTAACTTGAGCAATTACGAAAGACGTTTTTTTTTTGAACTGCCTACCCGGTCATAAAACCCTGTGCACACCACTGGGTGAAGTGTTAAAACCCGAAGATATCACATTTTCTTAAGCATAACTCTGAATGCCAAGCAAAATGAAAGCTTAGCTTTGTAGCATACGCCGTTAGAAACATTCGTGATTTAACTGATTTAGAGATAGCCAGTTTAGTTTACTTTAGTTATTTTCATAGTGTTATATCGTACGGTATTCTGTTGTGGGGTTGTAATGCTGCCGATATTTAGACAATTTTTGTTTTACAAAAAAGGGCAATCCGTGCAATTGATAAATTAAGTCCTAGACATTCCCTCAGAGATTAATATAATGACTGCGCCTTCTAAGTATATTTATTAAAATATTTTGTATGCACATAAGAATATTAATATCTTTAAAAGATACAGTGACATCCATAATGTAAATGCCTACTAGAAACAAACACAAATTTGTGTAGGAACAACACATTTGTAGCAAACCAGGCTCAAGAAAAATGGTGACCCCTTCAGATGCCAATGTATACGTTTTCATAATGAACTGTCAGAAATCCTATTATACTGTTAAAGACTATATTGAGGATAAAACGGCTTGGGATTGAGCTTCTCCAGTGATGGTCACCGTTAGAAGTATAGTGTTCTATTGCATACAATCAGCATAGAAGTGTGAACATGAATATACACTCATATTATTTATGTGTAAAATTTCCAGAAGTAAATACACTAAAATACGCGCTTAGTCGTGGAGTATCAGTCAACAGCTGTATTCCTTCTTATATAAAACACATCCTTGTAGTTAAGTCTTCCCATTAATATGAATAAACTATTGCCTTCACGCTACGTGGTAGTGTCGCATCGTGCTACGGCGTAGCACGATGCTACGCCGTAGCACCACACTTAGTCATAGCAGCTACGGCTTAGCCATGTAGTACTTACGTGCTCCTATATGGTTTCTTCTTGTAGGGGGCCATTCATTTATTACGTAAGACAATTTAGGGGGGGAGGGGGGTCGACCATGTCTTATGTTTTCTTACAAGGGGGTGGGAAGGAGTTTCGAAAGTTCTTACATTACATATGATCAAAAAATGCGAAAAGTTAAAATTATACTTTAAAAAAGCGCGGGCAACCGCGTGATTGGCGAGGTTCGCTCGGATGCGTATAGGTAAACGATATTTCCATTTCCATGGCAACGGGCCCACGCCACCCGCACTGCACCTCCCGGGAATTCCCCACTTGTGGACTAGTCGTCACTTGTTCGCGTAATAAAGAACACTCGTTATTGCGTTGATGATTTTAATATTGTAGTTAAATAGTAATTGAATTATTGAAGTGTGTGAATAGTTTCTTCATAAATTTCTTTATTGTATTTTAATCATGGCTTCCTTGTCAACGCCGATTTATTTTAAAGGTTATTTTATGCATACAAAAAATGTTAAAGTTGTTTTAGAAAAATATTCATTTTTTCCTTTAGATTCTTACGTAATAAATATTAAACAGGGAGGGAGGGGTAGGCCTATTCTTATTTTTTCTTATAATAGGGAGTCAAAAACTAGCGAAAATAGTCTTACGTAATAAATGAATGGCCGCTAGTGTATTTATTTTCTAGCGATTCGCATTGCCTTCGCTCGGATGTAATTCACATGATATGTGACTTGTTTTAAAAACACTGTTTGATCGATCAAGACATAAATATCGCTTTGGTAGAGATATATCGCTTGGTCGGTTGTTACTCGGTCTTGTAGGGTTTTGCTACTAGACCGAGTGCGTAACACTGAAATCCGTCGTGGGACAAAAGTCTTCGACGTCGGGGATAAGGCGATGCGCCTCAGGTGGAGTCGGGCAGGACATTTAGTACGACGAGGAGATGGCCGATGGAGTAATGTAGTGATTGAATGGTGGCCAAGATAAGGCAAAAAAACCGGCCAAGTGTGACTCGGACTCGCGCACGTAGGGTTCCGTAGCACTATCGGCAAAAAATCACGTGAGGACAAAAAGTTGGGTTGACGATATTGTCAACAAACGTGATTTTTTTTGTTCGTTTTTGCTCGATATTGATAGCGGCAACAGATACACGCTTGAAATGGTCACAGAATGTTTACTTATAAAGGAAAAAAAATAACCAGTGCGCAATTTTTTTTTTCGTGTTTTAGTAACTGTAATAGAACACATTTTAACAATTTTTTCAATATTTTTTTATTTTATGTCTTACCTTAAATCAGTAAACTGTGGACACCCTATACAGGATCAGTTTTTATCCAGTGCGCAAACTGTAACCATGAATTCAGCATATCATTCTAGACCCCCGGCGCAGAAATTTTTCGTCGGTTATACAAAACAAAATCAGCTGTTTCATAGAAAAATGCAATACCTACGGGGTCAAAATGTATGGAACAACTGATTGCAATTTACGCACTGGATAAAAACTTATCCTGTATATTTCGTAATATGATATCGACAATACAAAATGGGTCAGTAACCGCGCGGCGTAGGTAATTCGAACTTCTTAGAATTTCAACCGATCGAACAGCTGTAATTACTTACATTACTATGATCGGTCGTTCACCTTCACCACCGCGAACGCAAGTTACCATAAAAAGCAGTTTCAAAATAAACATCTTTAACGTTAAACATAACTTAATTTTTTTGTACTAAGATATATCAAAATAAAAATTACGTGGTTATTATAACTCCTTTAAGTTTAATTTGTTAAAATTTGCGCATTGGTTAAAACTTATTCTGTATCTGGTTTTATAAACGTTTGCGTTTGCGTACGCTTTTACACCATTCCCATTTGTCTCAAGTATATCCACAAGACGAAGTCAATCCACCTAACTAAAAAAAACCTAGCTCGCATTTCACAGTGTTAAGTCTTGCAAGAAGACAAAATCAGTTAAAAAGGGCGGCAAAAACTATTCCATGAATCCTCAAACGCACATGTGGATAACATTTACTTATGATAATTTTAACTGTACCAAGAATGATCATTAATTCATAGAAGAAAAAAAAAAGTGTAAAATGTATATCAGCACATGTGGGACTTGAACCCACGACCTTTCGTGTTTTAACCCCGTACACGAACGCTCTAGGCTATCCAACTGAGCTAATGTTCCAGTACAAATTACTTCCAAATTTTCGTACTGCATCGTCCTTTCAGTGCAGTATGCAACAACAGCGCCCTGCGCTTTCAAATTCGAGTGCGGACAGCCGCGGAATTAATACAGGCGCTTGAACGCTCTGATGCCAAGAGATACTTAAACCGTCGTACAGGTGGCATTTATTTCAGTCAAATTAAACATTATTTGGTTAAGATTGGTGATAATATAATATTTTTTTAAGGTTTATAGCCCTTAAAAAGAAAAACAAAACTTTAATGTAATTTATTTGTCGCCGCTATAGAGGTTTTCTCGAGATCTATGCATCGGATTAGAGAATGAAATTAAGGCAAAATGAAATGTCATTGATACTCGCCTGGCAAAGATCACAATTTTTTTTTTTTTTCTGTTCCAACCTCGGAAAAAATATTTTTATTTAGTTAAGACTTAGACTTCCGCAGCATAGGTACAAAACAGGTTATCATAAAACTCATGTAGACTCTTTTTCATATTTTCATCTGCATAACTATTTGATGGCATAAATCAAGAGCCTCCGTGGCGTAATAGGCTAGCGCAGTCGACTGTTAATCGAAAGGCAGGTGGTTCGAGCCCACCCGGAGGCTTTCTGTGTTGTTTATTTTTATGCCATTGATTGTCAAGTAAAGTTCAGTGTGTAATTGTTTTTTTTTTTCGTTTTTGTATTATTCATTTCGTGATTCCACCACGCTTTGGTAAAATGCAATACCTATATCTTACATTCTCTTTCAGTAAATGTACGATGAATGGGAGTTCAACGAATCTTTTTCATGAGAGCTGGATCTCTTTATGACAAAATGATCAAAAGACTTGACAGACACAAGAGTTCAGCTTGGTTAAAGAAGATGAAACAGTATTTATAGGTTTTTCTTATCTAAAAGGGAGCTGAGTCGACACGGCTACAGACTACACATTTCCAGTTTTATCTGACCTCGCATTGTATAGGGTTTTCGTACACTGAGATATCAGCTTATTCTGGAAATTTATAGCTTGATGTGTGGCCGTGCGTACATGAAATATGTCAGTGCCCTATGTATATTTTATTCTGATCCATGCGTTAATTCATTTTCCTAATGATTTTCTCAAAATCTCTCTTTACCTGATAATGAGAACCTGATAACCGACCTTTGACGCTAGTAAACGGAACTCTTTAATAGTTACCAGTAAACCCCTAGAGTAAAGATCATTTGATGTGTCTCAATGAGTGACATTTTAGTGGAAGACAATAATCTGATAACTAACGTGGACGTTTGATGACCTAACTTTTGAATAGGTACAAGTTAATGTCTCGAGTGCTCGAGGGCTCACAAGATGTGCTACGGCCCGAGGCATCCGATAGTCTTTAAAAATAAAGCTGAACTGCTGTTAGTTCGTGAGCACATCATCGATCGACATCGACTAGACAAAATTTGAATATAAACTGTTGGGTTTCTGAAATAAGTGTTTGTACCAAAAATATGGAAAACTAGCTTCTGCCCGCGACTTCGTCCGCGTCAAATGTTTGCTCCCCTGACCCTCCCCGTCGCATCGCGGCCTGCCAGTTTTCATCCATTTTTTTTTTGTTGCTGCTCCGCTCTTTTTGATCGTAGCATGATGTTATATAGCCTTTAGCCTTCCTCAATAAATCGGCTACCCGACTAAAAAATAATTTTTCAATTGGAACCAGTAGTTCCTGAGATTAGCGCGTTCCACCACCCATTTTAGGGAAGAAGGGGGTTAGAAAGAGACAAAAAGTAGTCTATGTCACTCTCCATCCTTTCAACTATCTCCACTTAAAAAATCACGTCAATTCGTCGCTCCGTTTTGCCGTGAAAGACGGAAAAACAGACACACACACTTTCACATTTATAATATTAAGTATGGAAGTATGGATATGGATTATCAAGTTCATGAGATGCAGATTTTGTTTTGCTACTGGAATTTTGTACGAAAAATTGTTTTGACAGAATAACGACTGTCGGGTCAGCTAATATACTAAAATATATTTCAGATCCAGTTTTCAAAACTGGGAAAGAAGCAATGAGGTGCTGTATAATTCGTCTCTCTGTTCTCTGTTCTACACATGCCGCAAGCGCAACACATAGATGAGGAGTTTCAAAAAAATGATACAATAGTCATTTTGGCATGTCCTCAAGTTCATATATTTTTTACCGAAATTCGGAGCATTATTATAAGTTGACTTGTTACTTATCTGGTTATTCAACTTTTGTACTTGAGTTTTAGTTTAAATTTGATATGATTAAATGAAAATTGAATTTATGTAAAAAATTTTACTAAGCCGGAGCCTTTAATTTTCGTATGTCCCCAATGTACTGTAACATTTTAGATTAAATATTACTGATTTTTTTCTTAAACACCTTGGCATGATTTGTTATTTTTTATAAAAATTGAACTTTGTTCTTATTGCTAAGTGTTCTATGTATAGCTTAAAATAACTTTAATCTATTTAAAATCGCGCCTAAATGTTGTCCCCGAAAATTGTTACTTCCGGACATGTCGGTTTTGTTATTTCATTTTCTTTAAAAATATTCTAACAAAATAATTTTATGTTTCGCAAAGGCCACCCACATGGCGTACATTAAATCGGTAATTAAATAAAAAAACCTCAGTGTCATTTTTTCGGTGAAGTGAGTGAGTTTATGCGGCTGGCTGGACTGGAGAGAAAATCGTGTCCAGGTTTGTTATATTACAATCACTTTACCACACATATTTTACCTGAATGTATTTTCTAAAAAAATACTATGTTTTAAATGAATAACTTGATGTATGCTGTTTAACTTAACGAGAAACTGTGCGGCTGATATTTTTTTTTGAATTGAAGGTAGACACATTGTGTTACTTCAGTTTTGTTACTAAAAGTACGGTAACATTTAGACTGACCGACAAAGTAACAAAATCGATAGCATAAACCTTGGCAGACATGGCATTTGAATTTGAGATGATTATTCTCTTTAAGAAGTGAAAAGTTTGAATAATCATGTTAAGATTTTTTTAACTGACTTCAATAATTGCCTCAAATTCAACTGTTAGTTCATTAATTTTCAGCTATGTTTTCGCCATTTGGGGACCGATTTTAATGTTTTTTTTTAAGAATGCTTTCCCGATGTGGTCGTATTTAAAATTGCTGAGGATCCGCTGAAGATCTTCAGAGATAGATAAGGGAACTCTTCAATAAATGACACAAATGTGAAAATTGCGTCGGTCCTTTATAAAAAAAATTGGTTGCCTGTAAAGTCGGTATACGGGCGAAAGTTTTACGTGACAACGACTTTGAGTGCTAAAATAATTTTAATGTGAATATTCATTCGTATAGTAGGAAGAAGGATGAAATAATAGTAACAATTTAAAACATTTATTTATACAAAGAATTATACTGTGCTCGAGTGGAAGGGACGCGTGCCTTTCACTTTTTATGTCTGTCCCTCTCGCTCTTAGGCGGGCTAACCATGCCCGAGTGGAAGGGACGCGTGCCTCTCACTCGCTCTCATTGTGAGCGCATAACGTGAGCGGAGCGTAACGCAGTTTCTTGAAGTGTCACCCGGCAAACCAATTTATAAGACGTTGTCACGTCAAAACGTCCAAAGAAGACCGAGTTTATAATCAATGTTGAAAAATTAGAAGTAAGTACTTACGGATCTCCTACATGTTAATTTAGAACAAAGTATATTTTTAAGTAGGTAATAAATGATTTTTTTTTAAACTAATTGCAATGTTTCATTTGCCTTGAAGTTATGTGAACCGTGCTTTACAATTGTGTCCCCAAATTTTTTAAAGAGTTTAACGGATTTTCTCATAAATTACTACACTTTTATAAATATTTTGGGTTTTGGTTCAAAGTAATGAATAATTGGCGTTTTTTGGTTGTGTCGTTGGTATTTTTTTGCCCATTTTACATCGATAGCATGAAAAACAAATGTTGTTTTGAAACCTATGGTAACAAAACCGTAAAAAAGTAGTATTTTTTAAGTATTTGAATACTTTATTTTCGTTATTGATTCATCTAGCAATACAAAATAACTGTATTTATCCAAAAAAAATCATTGGAGTGGCAGAATTCATCATAGTTTTTTTTTTATATTTGACCTTATTTGTGGTAACAAAACTGACAGCTAATGAACACCTTACTATCATAATGCCTATTTATTTCCTGAAATAGTATTTTCATTTAAGAGAAATAGTAATTTTATTAAATTAGAGAGTATAACCTTTTAAATGTAGTTCATCAACCTACCATGAAGTTATATTTTAAAGTCATATTTTTACCATTTTTTTTAAACTCCTCAGATACGTTTGTTACGTTTTCACTTGAAGCGAGCAATTCAGTTTTTAAATTAAAATACTCATAAAAACGGTGTACAGCTTTTAGTTGTATATTATGGATGTGTTTGTAATTGATCGGCTTTTGAGTGAAATTATTGTAACGCCATTAACTAAATTTAAAAAAAACTTAAGAGTACATACGTGGGACACTCAGAAAGTTTTGCGAAAATAAAAAGTAGTGTTCTATACGTAAACATTTTTTTTAAATCTTTTCAAAATATTCTCCACTAGCCTCTATGCAAAGTTTCATGCGTCTGAACTAGTCTTCAAAACACTTTTTCCAGTCCGCCGCAGACATATCGTTTATAGCCTGGTCGAACGCTGACAACGCATCTTGCGGCGACGAAAATTGTATCCCTTTGAGCTAATTTTTAATTTTTGGGAGTAAAAAGAAGTCACACGGTGCCAGGTCAGGGCTGTAAGGAGGGTGACCCAGAAGTTTGACCGGCGTGCTGTCCAAGAAGTCCCTCGTTTTGAGCACAGTGTGCGTGGGCGCGTTGTCGTGGTGGAGCAGTAGCTTGCGGAGCCTTGTTTTTGGTCGCTTGTTGCTCACAACAGAGAAATCTTCTGCCAAGAATTTGGTAGTATACCATTTGGCGTTGATGCTTCTTTCCTAAAATTCTGAAAAAAATTGAGGGTGTTATTTGACTAAATTTAAGACATTTTTCTTCAAATTTTAAAGTTTATAGTTTTTAAGAAAACGATAGTTTAAGATTTTCCATTCTCGCCGCCATTTTGACAAAACGCGTAGATGAAATTTTCTGAAAAAAAAAAAAATCCTCTTAATGTTCGAGTGCCATGATCACCTCTGATCATAGTTAAAAGTAAAGATACCTTTGCGGTATAAATGTGAAAAAAAATGCGAAAAAAATTTTTTTTTTCAAAATTTTCACGCATTTCATGTTTTATTCGGCTGTTTTTTTTCTCGGTGTCTAATCTAAATTTTGAGGTCAGATTCTGAAAGAACATACACAGGAATAGAGATATTGCATTATTTTTTGGTCCGATAACATAATAAATAAACACGTTGCAAAGCTAGTACAAAATTCTGATCACCTCGGCGTGTATGGGTTAATTAGCTCGCAAAAAATGTGAAGGGAAATTTTGTAATTGGAACGAATAGGTACGTTTTTTTCTTATAAATTATCATTATTTTTTAAATAGTTTATAACTGGCCAGTCTCTCACACACAAAAACTTTTTTTCGCATTACTTTCTGAGTGATCTGGTAATTATCCGTATAAAAAGTTATGCGAAAAGTACACCGCAAAATATTGTATAGCGACATAGTGCTATTTTAAATCAGTTCGAAATTTTTGCGAAGTCATACTATCTAAAACCGTTACCGTGTGGAGCCGGACGTAAAGAATAGCATCATCCCATTGCTTCCCGTGGGTGTCGTAAGAGGCGACTAAGGAACATACTAGAGAATGGGCACCAGCGTTCTCTATGCATTGTAGACTACCATACTGCGATCGCCAACCCGCCTGCCAAGCGTGGCGATTATGGCAAACCCCACCAAATAATGACAAGCACTAACAAAAAAACGGCCACGGTAGTGGTCAAGGCCACGGTGAGGCAAGGGTTGCTAAGAATCCCCGGAAGAGATCCAGCTATCGCAATCACCCAAAACTGGACCTGGCAACATACAACATGCGTACACTCCGGACCGACGAGAATATCGCCGAGCTCGAGGAAGAATTGAGTAGGTTACGATGGGGTATAGTAGGTTATCTGAAGTCCGAAGAGAGGGGAGGACTCGATAATCCTGAATTCCGGAAACCTGCTCTATTTCCGGGAGGGCGACTAGCAGTCCCAAGGTGGTGTCGAGTTCATCGTCCATAAGTCCCTTGTGAGCAACGTTGTGAAGATCAAGAGTGTGTCGACCAGGGTGGCGTTCCTTTTATTCAGAATATCCGCAAGGTATTCGCTGAAGGTCATACAGATGTACGCCCCGACCTCGACACACCCCGACGATGAGGTAGAGAACATGTATGAGGATACTTCCAGAGTCATGCAGAGTTCCAAAACTCACTTCATCATTGTTATGGGGGACTTCAACGCGAAACTGGGCAAGCGAAGCGATGATGAGTTGAGAGTGGGGCAATTTGGAGTTGGACATCGGAACTACCGGGGTCACCTACTGGCTAGTTTTATGGAGAAGGAAGGCCTCTGTATGATGAATTCCTTCTTCAGAAAATGTGAGCACCTGGCAAAGTTCTGACGGTGCAATTAAAAATGAGATTGACTTCATTTTGTCGACGAAGAAGGAAATATTCAATGATGTCTCTGTGATCAACGCGGTGAAAACCGGGAGTGATCACCGCATGGCAAGAGGCACATTGAATATTTATCAATATCAAGCTGGAGAGATCTCGGCTGCTGAAGTCAACAGCACCGATTCAACTTCAGAACCCCGAATCTTTCAGCTCGAACTCCAGAATCGTTTTGAGTGCCTAGGGAGCTCCGAGGACGATTACAACAATGGGTTCGTGGAAACTGTCCATACGGTCGGGTCTAAGTTCTTCAAGACCAGCCGTCCTTATCATCATCATCATCATCATCATCATTTGAGCCGAAAGACGTCCACTGCTGGACATAAGCCTCCCCCAAGCACCGCCACTTCGATCTGTTCTGTGCTTCTCGCATCCAACGTATTCCTGCGTACAAATAGAAAAAAGAAACTCTCAGATCCAACATTACAGCTCATGGAACAGGGGCGAGGAATGATCCTGCAGTCTTCATAAGCTGCACTCGGCTGCACTCGAGTACTGGCAGCTCAATAGATGGATTTCCTTGAAAAGCGACCTTCGCCTCTATAATACGGAACGTATTAAAGGCGCGATAGAGCGAAACAAGGGTTCCAAAGTCTTTGCAAGAGATCTGTCTATTGGGCAGAGTCAGTTTGCGAAACTGAAGACCGATGACGGCAGAATCGTGTCCGTCAAACCTGAGCTGTTAAGAGAGAGTGAGAAGTACTATGGGCAGCTATACACGTCCACCAGAAACCCCGTCATGAATCTGGCTAACAACCCGAGAGCTAGGTTGACTCGCACCTACATAACCCGGACGTCAGCTTGTACGAGATTGGAATGGCTCTGAAGTAGCTTAAAAACAACAAGGTGCCGGGTGATGACGGAATTACGGCCGAGCTCCTGAAGGCCGGCGGAAAACCCGTTCTGAAGGCCTTTCAGAGGCTGTTTGATTCCGTCATACTCGAGGGCAAAACGCCACAGGCATGGAACAGAGGTGTGGTGGCACTTTTCTTTAAGAAGGGTGACAATATCCTGCTTAAGAATTATAGGCCCATCTCACTTCTGAGCCATGTCTACAACCTGTTTTCAAGAGTCATCACGAATCGCCTTGCGCGCAGATCTGACGACTTCCAGCCAAAAACAAGCCTGATTCCGTTAAGGCTTTAGCACCGTAGACCACATACATACGCTGCGGCAGGTTATACAGAAGACCGAAGAATATAATCTGCCTCTCTGCTTAGCGTTTGTGGACTACGAAAAAGCCTTCGATTCGATAGAGACCTGGGTTGTACTGCAGTCTCTTCAACGGTGCCAGATTGACTATCGGTACATCGAGGTGCTGAAGTGTTTGTATGAAAACCCCACTATGTCAGTCCGGCTCTAGGACAAAGCCTCGAAACCTATCCTTCCGCAGCGTGGGGTGAGGCAGGAAGACGTAATCTCTCCGAAACTGTTTACCGCTGCACTAGAGGATGTCTTCAAGGTTCTGGACTGGAAGGGGGCTGGCATCAACATCAATGGCAAGTACATCACTCACCTTCGATTTGCCGATAGTATATTCAGTCATGGCTGAGACTATGGAGGACCTCAGTACTATGCTCAATGACCTCAGTAGAGCTTCCGAAAGTGTGGGTCTTAAGATGAACATGGACAAGACAAAGGTCACGTCCAAAGCTCATGTGATACCCACTCCAATGAAGATCGGAGGCGCTACACTCGAAGTTGTGGACGAAAATGTGTACCCAACAAGCCAACAATCAGTCGAAAGTAATATTTGAAGTCCCTTAATTGGTACAAATTCTCAGAACCGATGGTGGATACAATATAGCGAGGGTGCATTAGCTCACATCTGGTTGGCATAAACAAGACCCAAGCAGACCCTTTCCAACAATTGAGAAATTTCACAAAAAAATATGGTCGTAAAGTGTTTCTGCAAAAGTATGTGAATTGCGAGGGTTCTCACACTTATGGTGATTTTAGGATGTGAAAAAAGATGTTTGTAGGCTGGCAGTTATAATAGAGAGTGTGACTATGTCTGTGTGGAAGGGTCGTGATAGCGAGAGTGTTATTATTACGTTAAATATTTGACAGGTGTATAGTTTAGACTAAGCTATAGTAGACTAGAGTTAATGAAAGGCGTGTGAATCTTAGAGAGTTGGAAGTTAGGAGACGTGTGAACTGTGAGGAATGGTGCTAAGGGTGCTGGTAATACACAGAGTATTTCGTAAGTAATATATTTCTCTCCAAGGAGTTATCTGGTAAGTGTTACCTTTTATCTTTAGTAATAGTGCATTCAGCGTAACTTTGAACTATTAATTTTATGGTTCTGGTAGGGTGATTGTATATCGTGAATAATACATAGAAGTTTAGTGTTTTCGCAGAGAATCCATTATTGACCATTTATTTTGGCGTGAGGAAGCTACTTTTATGTTTTAACCAACGATATAAGATTATCTAAAAATAGCACGCCCTCTTCCTAATCCGTACCTTAACAGATATTTGTCATTGGCGGTTGGTTATAGGGAATCGGGGAAAGCCTCGCGCTATACCTAACATATGATAGCTGGGAGACAGAACCGTAGATACTTCATAACTAGGCTATAAAGCAGGCCTATAGTTGCTTTATAAACCAACCAAACGTTAGTGATGATTACTGTTTCCAAAAAGGTCTCACCACATAACGCGTTGCGTGAGGTTTCGTTGTATGCGCATTTCCGGGAGAGGGGGTAGGCTTCACACACGTTCACTAAGTGAATTGGTAGTCGTTCTAAGAACGCTAGGGACCGTGTCTCGTTAAAACCCCAAACCTGGCTATCGGCCTCTTACTAAATCAACACTATTTAGCGAGACACGAAATCTGGATGCAGTCATCCTCTAATGGGGAACAGTAAGGAAATGTGAAGTGACGAAATTCCACTTCGGTATGCAACAAGAACGATCGCAATGAGTTTTGCTAGAGACTGAGTCTACGGTGCGCTTGTGCTAGTTTTGTGTTACCTCAGAAATGGACTGTAGTAGTACTATAGAGACTGCTATAAGGGTATCATTCAAAAAAAAAAAAAAAAAAAAAAAAAAAAAAAAAAAAAAAAAAAAAAAAAAAAAAAAAAAAAAAAGGGTATCATTCAGATGAGTGCGTGTTTAAAAGCTACTCAATACTTGCCTTTCTCAATAGCAGTGGACTTCGCAGTACACTGCCCTAGGATTGAGTAAGACATTTAATTGCTGCCTAGGGAACGTGTTTCGTTAGAATCGTATTAGTGTCCTCATTGCTTTAGGTCTAATGGAGCACGTACAAGGAGACAAACGTTATAAAACGGTTCCCCGTCTCACTGAAGTGGGTAAACTGTACACTGATAAATTAACGTAGCTATAAAAGATGAATTTAAGCGCAAGCGCAACGATCCCTTTACCTGTCCTCTTAATTAAGACTTTATTGCAGAGATTAGCGCTCACCTGTGAGCCAAGAGGCCATGTTATGTTCAAGTGAGATGTTGTAAGAGAGCAATTATAATTAGATAAGTTGAATGTATTCGGCTTGAAGTCCAGATTGGACTAATTTAGTATGCATCGAATAATGTGTGAGTGTGTTTGAGGTTCGATTGAATGAGACTTTCATTATGATAGTTACCTTAGGTTGGTAGGGTTATTAAAGTCATTATGACTAAATAGGAAGTGGTGAAGGGTGGGCTCTTTGGGGCTGTCTAGATCTACAAGAGAGTTGCTCCACAATTCTATCAAATTATTCTTGAGTCACGACTCTCAACTCAATGTCTTATTTATAGCTATTATCTATAATTCTTGAATGTTTGCATTCTTAATCTCAGTTCGATAATTCGGTCAGACTAACAGTAGCACGTGTCGTACAGATATGCTTGTTGTACAGCGGGTGAACTTTCTGGAGTTTGGGTGGCTACATGTATCACATATTCAGTCTACGGACTGATAGGGACCATGTCTCCTAGAGCATGATGTCGACATAGGGCCGCTGAAAAGCCGCCACGTCACGTTTTTCAGTTCGAGAGAACTGCTAGGGACCTTGTTCCATATGAACGAGTACGACGTACAGCCGCTGAAAAGCCGCTTGCGTCACTTTGTGGAAACATTGCCCTGAGTACTGCAAGTGTTGAAGTGAGGTGTCGTGTGAGTTACCATTGACCTAATACCTATTACGCTCGCGTATAGGTTACTAATACATTTATATAAAAATCGTCTTAGCTTCCCTCTCCCTTGTTTATTAGCTTTCTAGAACCACATCCAATGTATTTCTATAAGTACTAGTGATCGCCCATTGGTCGAAATTCGACCGTACTTCATTTGAATAGAAATACATTATTAAACGAAAAAATATACATAATAATAAATATAAAAAATAATATGGTTATATTTGACATTCAGTAACACGTTGTTGACGCTGTACTACTGTGGAAAGGGTTAACTGCTGGATATGGAACAATATGGAATGAACTATCACAGAAATTTGTTCTGTTTTTATAGAATTTTCCCTATTATTTTTAATTAATTATGACGGTTCCAAATGTCATAATTATAACCAGCCTGTACAATCGTGAGGCATACAACCTCTACAGTTTGCACACGACACTAAGTTTTGTATGGGAAACTTACTAATGCCATACTTCACACTCCCCATAAAACCACAAAAAATATTTCTTACAAATCTAAAATGAATTCCTATCGTCGCTAATACAAATAATATTAAAGACAAATATTCTCGATATGATCATAGATTTTAAAAAAAAACCGGCCAAGTGCGAGTCGGACTCGCGCACCGAGGGTTCCGTACAAACCTGTAGGTATTCTCGGTTTAAAAATATATATTTTTTTTAATTTTTATATTTTAGTTGATTGAATGTAAGGTAAATTGCGGTTTACGATTTATGACGTTTTAAAAAAAAACTATTCACTCGATCTCGTTCAAACCAATTTTCGGTGGTAGTTTACATGGTAATGTACATCATATATTTTTTTTAATTTTATCATTCTCTTATTTTAGAAGTTACGGGGGGGGGGACACACATTTTACCACTTTGGAAGTGTCTCTCGCGCAAACTATTCAGTTTAGAAAAAAATGATAGTAGAAACCTCATTACCATTTTTGAAGACCTATTCATAGATACCCCACACGTATGGGTTTGATGAAAAAAAACATTTTTGAGTTTCAGTTCTATGTATGGGGAACCCCAAAATTTATTGTTTTTTTTCTACTTTAGTGTGAAAATCTTAATGCGGTTCACAGAATACATCTACTTACCAAGTTTCAACAGCATAGCTCTTATAGTTTCGGAATAAAATGGCTGTGACATACGGACGGACGGACAGACAGACAGACAGACAGACATGACGAATCTATAAGGGTTCCGTTTTTTGCCATTTGGCAACGGAACCCTAAAAATGAAATAGGTTAGATATCTATAAAATTAATTTATTACTTATGGTTATACTTGACATTCAGTAAGACTATAGACACAAAATCAGGCTTACCAACTTAGAGGTTTTCCCAAATTTAGGGGGTAAATAAGAGAATTGAGATTTTTTTAGGGCCGTTCCATTTTTAGGGGTATTTTTAGGGATTTTTTGCCATCTTATATTTCTCATTGTGTTTTTGATTACAATAAAAGTATTAGCGACTTCTAGTACGGTTCCTCGATACTAAGAATGCAGAGTGAATGATTAACAAATGTCGCGTAATAAATATAGACAAATATTACTACTGTATGCCGGTCTATGATTACTGAACATTCGTTGGTAATTTTCATTATAATTTTTTAGCGGATTTTTTTAGTAATTGTGGCAATTTTAGGGGTTTTTAAATTAAGCTTTAGGGGTAAATATTTCTGGGTGTTGGTAACACTGCAAAAAATAATTAAGACAGATTTGGACCATAAACAAAAGAATATCTATGCATGTGTGTATTATGGTGGCCATACACGCTACGAGAAATGGTTACGATCAAACTGTACAGTTTGAACGGTGCAGTTTATCGTAGCTGGCATACAAGCTATACACGCTACGAGAAATCGTTACGATCAGACGGTACAATATGGTGCCGACGCACACGTGTCAGTGATGGCTTCGACGGACGACGTTTTAGCAATTGTTGGATTAATATTCGCCCTGAAGGAAAAAAAGGTGAAGCGGAAAAATCGTAGCATCTGGTGTAAAGAATGGCTAATGAAAAGAAGAGTTCATTCTCATGTCAATTTGTTGGCGGAATTAAAGGTTTTTCCAAAAGACTGGCATAATTTTCTAAGAATGGATCATGATACGTACTTACATCTACTGAATTTGGTAGCACCAATTATCGAGAAGCAAGACACTATTATGAGAAATGCTATTCCACCCCATGACAGGCTTGTAGCTACTTTGAGGTTTTTATCAACAGGAAGAAATTATGAAGATTTGAAATTCTCTAGTATCATTTCATCTCAAGCTTTGGGTCGCATAATACCGGACACCTGTGAAGCAATATATAAGGTTCTCCGCAAAGACTATTTGAAGGTAAGAAATAAAAAACTACTAATTACTTAGAATGTAATGTTTATTAATTTGTACTTATAATGATGGGTTAACATTAAGTAAAATTAGACAAATAAGTAGCCGCTGAATTTTGCATTTGTTGGAACTCTTCTTGTTGAGAAGTTTGCATTATTGGGGTTTGGAGAATTGACTGGGAGCCTGGTTGTGTTTGGAAATCATAATTTGAATTCTGATAAGGTACTGGACTAGGATTGTTTCCAACAGGGCTGGGAGTACTTGAAACGGGGCTGGGAACGTTGTAACCATAATTAGTAAAACGCACACTGGTTGAATCCATCACTTGGTGTGATATAGTCAAATTTTCCATCTCTGCCAGAAATAATGTTTCGTTAATTATTTTTTCGGCCAAAATACGTTGATGTTTTGTGAGGTCTCTCAGCTTAGCTGCGACGTTTGCTCCATAAATATCAAATCGATCATTAGTAATTGCTGGCCTTTTGAAATGGTTTTGAACAGACTGTAAAACTTCAGTAGTTAGGTTTTCATTTGCATTCCTTTTTGGCCGACTCCTATTAAACAACGTGTTTGTAGTTGAACGAGTATCGGGAGTTGACTGTGAAGTTGATTGTGTGGCTGGAGGTGACTGTGGAGTTGACTGTGTGGCTGGAGGTGACTGTGGAGTTGACTGGGCGGCCGGAGATGCTTCACTTTCAATTTCCTGAAACAATTATTTTTTTTACAGTTCCCACGCTCGAAAGAAGAATGGAAGGATGTGGCCAAAGTGTTTGAAAAGAGATGGAATTTTCCGCATTGTCTAGGCGCGATGGATGGAAAGCATATATCAATTTTTCTTCCTAATGGATGTGGCTCAGAATATTTCAACTATAAAAACCATCATAGCATGGTGTTATTGGCAATCGTTGACGGAAATTATCGATTTCTTTTATGTGATTTTGGAACAAATGGAAGAATTTCAGATGGTGGAGTACTCACAAACACTAAGTTTTTTGAAAAACTTGATAATAATCAGTTGTGTATTCCAACCGAAACAGCTGTCGCAAATAGCACTAGAAAGTTGCCTTATGTGTTTGTGGCTGACGATGCGTTTCCACTTAGAACAGATTTAATTAAGCCATTTAGACAAGCAGACTTGACCACAAATAAAACCAGAATTCTAAATTACCGCGTATCACGAGCAAGGCGCATTGTCGAAAATGCGTTTGGGATCTTGGCATCTCGATTTAGAATTTTTCACACAAAAATTAGTATTAATCCGAAGAGAACAGAGTCAGTCGTGATGGCCAGTTGTGCTTTACATAATTATTTAATGAAGACTTCAGAAAGTTCTTACTGTCAACAAGAATGCTTCGACGTAGAAAATGTTGATGAAGGGTCAATAACCCAAGGATATGATACAACGGATTCAGCCATATTTAATTTGCAAAGAAGAAATCTTGGTAATACTTCGATTGCCGCAAAAAAAGTCAGAGAAGAGTACATGGAATATTTTGCAAGCGAAGGCAGCGTTCCGTGGCAAAATAATTTTATATGTTAACTCTTTGAGAATAAAACATTTAATAAAAAAGTTATTTAGTTTTATTTAAATACCTACATGTTAATTCACTCAGGCTAGATTTCACCAACCTCCTAATAAGTTATTAGGGACTTATTCGGCAAATAAACTCCAACTTTCCAAACACAGATTAGGTATATAAAAAGTGGTTTATCACCAGATATAGTTTCCAATAACTTTATTAGGAGGTTGGTAAAATCCCGCCTTAGTATTAATATGTACGTATTTTTTCGAGTCTGCTTCAATGTGAAAGAAGGAAGGATTCATGTAATAATATAAATAACTATGGAGCATTCTCAATATGGCCGGATTTACTTATTATATTCACATAACCATATTAGTGCTAGTCTACTCTGCTGGCACCACAGGGCTAAAAACCATACAAGAAATAAAAAAAATCGTAAGAAAAGCCGACCTTACTGTACTCTGTATAATAACCAGTGATCGGAGTAGGTAGATTGAATTGGGGTCATTCTGCTGGAATTTCCCAATTGGTTGAAAAAAAAAAATCTACCTACTCCGATCACTGATAATAACACGCAAACAACTTACCTCGTTGTCTGTTGATTCGTCGTCCATATTAGAACGTGAACGTCTTGGTTCTTCTTGGTCATCCAAAAACAGCAACATAGAGTAATACCATAGTTTTGGTTTATACACTTCTTGGGTTCCTGCTCCTGATTTCTTCGAATCAGCGATCTTCTTACGCTCTTTTTTGTAAGTAGAGCGAATGTTGTTTATTTTTTTTACAACAGCATCTTTGTCAGCACTAGGGTCTACTGTTTTAAATTTTTCAACCAGCTTAGTATATGCTGCACGTTTTAACTCACGATTGTGATACTCTTTGCCTTTAATATTCCAAAGACAAGGTTCACTGCGATATAAATCAATAAATTCTTCAAGCCATTCGCGATTAGTTTGAGACGCCATGACGCGTGCGCACGTCCACCCGAATTTCGACCGACTACAAAACTGAACACGAAAACGGAACGAGCGCATACACGTTACGATCAGTCGGCACAGTTCGTCCGATTCCGATAAATCAATTGAAATTTTCGTATTGTTCCGTTCGACTGTACAGTCTCAAAAAATCGTGCGAAACTGCACAGTTTCATAACATACATGTAGCGATTTATCGGTACCGTTCGAACTGTACAGTCTGATCGTAACGATTTCTCGTAGCGTGTATGGCCACCATTAGATACACGGTAATGAACAGTAGTGTGTGTAACGTGTTATTTATTGGAAATAATGTATTTTAACGCATAATTAAAAAAAATATTAGCATTCCTCACTTCTTCTCTGTATAAACTATAAGTCTGCGAAATTTCATACTCCTCCGTCCGCCCAATTTTCGTAAAAAGGGATCCAAAGTTTTCGCTTCACGTATTAATATATAGATGAATTCCTAAGTTTTATTTACTATTTCTTTCAATCCTTTCCTTGCTCCTTAGATGTGACAAGGAATTGGACTTCCTCATATTTGGAATTCATTTTATCTCTGTCGGTGGGAGAGTGACCAGGTCAGGTGCCGAGCTCTACAGGGCGGTACGGGGTGGGGTGCCGCCCTCCCCCCTACGGGGGGGACCGACTTAAATACTAATATTAACGTAAATAGGAAAAACGAAAATTTTATCAGCCTGGGGTAATTGTGGTACAGTCACATCGGTATGACCATGTGAAGAGGGAGGATGAAACACAAGCGAGAAAAAGAGTGGATTAAATACATTTTGATGTAGGTAAAATAAATAATTTGTGAATGATTTAAACGTAACTGGTGAATTGAGGGTGTAGCCACCATAAGATACTCCTGTGTGTCACCTTTGAGGAGAAACAATCCGTATCCTATTTATTGAGGAAGGTTATAGGCTACATAAGATACGCAATGGTGCATAGGAGCGGAGGATAAAAGAAAAATGTTGCAAAAACGGGGAAAAGTTATTCCTTTTGAGAGATTCTTTTGCGTGCACTGCGTAAACAGTTAAAGTAACGCTGTTGCATTACTTTAACTATTATGATTGTTATCATATGTCACGGAATTGTTCCGCTCAAACATTTTCTAAAAAACAGGTATAGCATATGCTTATCTTCTAAGGTTGACACATATTTTATTATTAAAACTATTATGAACCACTGCTATAATGGCAAATGTACACGGTTAATTTTATTTTATTTTCATTTCCATCGTAGCTAGTACATGAACACGCAAATAATCTTAGATTTCATTTTCTCTAGTTAGCAATCGTCGTATAATATTAATGTGTAGTGGTATGTATTACGTAACGAAGTAGGTACGCTCGAGATGGCAGTACATGGCGTGGATGAATAGTTTACTTTTTATCATTTTCAGGACCAAACCATGCTGGGACAATTCAACTTATACTAGAAGAAAGAACAACCACCACTCTTTTATATACACTGCATACGCAACCACACACTATACGGTGACAATCAACACGTACAAATAAAGTGGTCCAATTTGCGTTACAATGCTTCAAGGGAGTGAGTACTCGGTGAGTTAATGTTACTAGTTACTTTGCTGGCTGCTGCTAAATAGCCATAATAATCAACTGCGTGTCCATAAGTGTATACAGCATTATGTAATTTTGTCACTATTTATAAAATAAACTTACCGATTGTAACTTTAATTCGCCTCTTTCTTTCCATCGTTCTATGGTTAAACCTGAAAGAGAAGAGATTCACGATTTAGTAAAGTCGGAGTGTAACTAAATAAGCACTGCTTTGTTAATTCTAAATGTCATTATAAACGAAACTAATATTATTAATATAAAGGGGATGAATTTAAATGTGATAAAGACGAAGGTCATGTTGTTTCAACAATGTCACAGTGTGAGATGTAAAAAAAAAATTATGAGTGTTCACGTTCAGCAAGTAATTGGGTTCGATTATTTAAGGAGTGTTTACAAGTTGTCCGTGTGATGCCGCACGTTAAGAATAGCACTGTCCCATGTCGTAAAAAGCGACTAGAGAATGGGCAGCAGCGTTCACTATGCATTTTAACACCATACTGCGATCATCAACCAGCTTGCCATGTATAGCGAGTATGGCCCCTTTAGAGGAGGCCATATGTCCAGTAACGATTATGATGATGAAGGTTGCCACAGTATTGTCTCGAGATCTATATATCGCATGAATTTTATTTGTGGCCTAATGTTAAATGTCAAACACGCACAAACAGATCGCCTGTTAAAAAATAATCGTCCTTCAATTGACATGAATATTGGGATCTTAAGGATAACTCACTTGTCACTATATTTCATTATTTTTTTTATTTTTGTATGTTTCTGGTCTTTCTGTGCGTCATGTTTATCGCAAAATCGATCATTTACGTAACATCCAAACATGATATCACTTGCTAGAATATTGACTATGACTGTTTTATGTTCACAGCTCTGGCGCGATGACGCGGTGGATATCTTAAGATAAGCAGCCTGACGTGAAAGACGTGGCGTGATTACCGAAGCAACCACGTTATCACGTGGAATACTAACTGCTTGAAATTGGTTGTACTTACTAAATTTATACCTACTTGGTCACGCAAACTGATTTTGTTTTACTGAAGAAAAATAGTTTTTATTTAGACTTTACAGTACTGTAAACCATGCCGTGTGGTGCCGGACGTAAAAAATTGCACCATTCCATGGATGTCGTAAGAGATGGCTAAGGGACGAATGACGAAGAATGGGCAGCAGCGTTTTTAAAGAGATTTAATAAGAGTTTGTTTGGTTACACGCGATAATCTCAGGAATTACTGGTTCGAAATGAAAATTCTTTTAATGTTTGTTAGTCCATTTATCGAGAAAGACTATATAGGCTATATAAAATTACGCCGAAAATCACGAATATGAAGACCTCGCACGTGCAGGCGATTTGATGCGACGGGGAGGGATAGATGGGCATGAAATTTAATGCGGACGAAGTCGTGGGCAGAAGCTAGTGTTTTATCATATTTAACAATCAGAATAGTAGATAAAGACATTAGCTTACGAACTGCAGCACAAATGCGTCTTCACTTACAAGAACAAATATACATGTTTTTTTTTTTTTTTGGACGGGATATCATCGAATGACTTCTCCCGCTCTGGGCGGAGCGGGAGGGCATGTCAAACTTTTGCTGACTAAAACCCACCCGTGTTCCATCAGTTGCCCATGTGCCAGGGTCACGGTATCTCTTTCGAACAATCACGCGACCCCGGCACCGATGCCTGCCTGAAGTTAGTCGACCACGTTTGAATTCGTTATACCAATGATATACAGTTGCCCTTTTTTTTTGGGTGGGAAATCATCAAATGACTTCTCCCGCTCTGGGTGGAGCGGGAGGGCGTGTCAGACTTTTACTGACTAAAACCCACCCGTGTTCCATCAGTTGCCCATGTGCCAGGGTCACGTATCTCTTTCGAACAATCACGTGACCCCGGCAGGCATCGGTCCTAGTAGACCCCTACACTGCTGCTGACATCTCTTTGAGGCGCACGTGGAACACTACGCGCCGTCGACCCGAGCTTGGTCCTTACCGGGCGGCGAGCTACCCATTGCTCGCCACCCGCAAGCTCGCGCCTACGGTGGCCGAGAGTCCGCAATCGACTCCCGACGCCCGGGGCGTCTCCTCCTGGGGCGGCTAGGGACGTGAGGGCGCAGAGACTGCCACTCCCTCACGCGCCCCGCCTCTTCCTTCGCGAGTATTACTGCTTCGCAGAAGGAGGTGACGGCTTCCCATAGGTAATAGGTAGAACGGGCTGGTGTCCGCAACTCCACGTCTGAGTGCGTATTTTGCGTACGGGTGGGAAATCGGTTATTCGATCCACCCCAGCTCCTCGAGAAAGGCCAGCAATGCCTTGATGTAGCTGACTATCTCACGTAGGGTACCTGGGTTACCGAAGTACTTGGCCCTGTATGTAGCGATCGCCGGGCAGTTAAGAAGCACGTGCGCTGCTGTCTCGTCATCCTCAATGCAGGCCCTGCACAGCGGACTGTCTGTAACTCCTATGACAAATAGATGTTTATTAAACGACCCATGGCCAGTTATTGCTGCTGTAACCATACGCAGCTGTCGTTTGTCTAACCGGAGGACCTGTTTAGTGAGGCGGGCATCGATGGTAGGAAGTGCTTCCTTGGCATGCCTGCACTTACTTTGGTCCACCCATAGCTTACAGTGTAGATATCTGGTACGTTTTCTTACCAGAGAGCGTAGGAACCCAAAAGGGAGTGGCGCGATAGGTTCTGGTCCCACCGGCGTCATGCTCGACCCCCTTCTGGCAAGTTCATCGGCGGCATCGTTACCTAGCGAACCGATGTGTCCTTTTATCCATTGAATAGTTATATTATTGAGGCTATCCACCTGGTTGAGGTGCTGGTGGCACTCGTATATTAGCCCACAGTCAATCGAATGACTGTCCAGCGCTTGCAGAACAGCCATACTGTCTGAGAGTATGTGGATCGAGTGGTCTTTAACTGCCCTGGCCATAATGGCTGAGGCGGCAAGAGTGATCCCAATGCATTCCGCCTGGAACACTGTATTGTGGACTCCTAATGGTACGGCTATATGTATGTTAAAGTCCTGCGAGAAAACTCCAGCACCTGTACCACTGTCTGTTTTTGATCCATCCGTGAAGATGCGCAGCTCAGTGGGGCGCAGACCCTCACACCAGCGATCTTTGTGAAGCTGGATTCTGTATTTTTAACACGCTTTTATTAGGTCGTCCTGTATGTAACTAACTATGTAATGGAATCTAAGGTAACTAATTTAACTATGTTTCAAGGATCGTAGCGTCATGAAAATTGGCAGCTGTATGTCGTTCTGATGACAATACAATAATATGGTACTGTCGAACTGATCTGATGATGGAGCCGGAAGATATGAACTGGAACTTCATGATGGAACATCGTATCATAGCTGTGTTTGGACTTGTTAGAAAAGTCTTGTAATGAACTTTGACCACGAGTAGGTTTCAAGGTCTGATGATGAAGCCGGAAGATAGGCACTGGCACTCCATGATGTAATATCGTATCATAGCTCTGTTCGGACTTGTTAGAAAGGTCTTGTAATGAACTTTGACCACGATTAAGTTTTTGGATTTTACGTGCCTTTATAAAAGCGTATTTTTCTAGTGTTTTTTAAACTATAAATTTATTTATCAAAAATGAACTGTTTGGGTACCCGGTCATTGGGACGGCTTCCCATGCCCTTTCGCTCCGTACCATGACTCGCACCGGGGCCGGAAGCGAGAGGTCGCCGCCGCCGATCGCCTCCACGAGGATACGGCGGTGCTCCACCCAGGCAGGGCACACCTCCACCGTGTCCTCCAAACGATCCTCGCAATGGAAACAACCGGGCGTTTCCTCCCGCTTTACCTTGAACAGGAACTCACCGAAGTACTCACGCTCGGTGAGAACCTGTGTCAGGCGGAAGGTGAGGACGCCGTGGTGCCTCTCAATCCACTCTTCAAAGAGGGGACTTACCGCCGCAATCGTGGCGTGCCCAATGCCTTCACGTTAACAATTGCTTGGGACCCTGGGCAGTGCCAACAGCTTTGGGTGGCTGACTTTAATACCAGGCCACTCAGAAAGTATTACAAAAAAAAGTTTTTTTGTATGAGAGACTGGCCAGTTATAAACTATTATAAAAAGAATGATTATTTATAAGTAAAAATAGGTACGTTCCAATTTAAAAATCGTCGTCCACATTTTTTGCGTGCGAATTAAATTATCGTGTCTCATTGGAAAAAGGATTTGCGCCGGGAACATTTTCGCGCTATGATTTTTTACGATTTCAAGTGTCGCCTGAAACCAGACGAATCATACGATAGACTTCAAATTCATGGATGAAAGCCCTTCCAATGCAACTGTGTATGAGAACACGGTGGAGCATACGGTGGAAGTGTGCCCCGCCTGGGCGGAGCACCGCCGTGTCCTCGTGGAGGCGATCGGCGGCGGTGACCTCTCGCGTCTGGCCCTGGTGCGAGCCATGGTACGGAGCGAGAGGGCAGGGGAAGCCGTCACCTCCTTCTGCGAAGCAGTAATGCTCACGAAGGAGGAGGCGGGGCGCGTGAGGGAGTGGCAGTCTCTGCGCCCTCATGTCCCTAGCCACCGCAGAAGGAGACGCCCCGGGCGTCGGGAGTCGATTGCGGACTCCCGGCCACCGTAAGCGCGAGCTTGACCAAGAGCCAGGACCAAGCTCGGGTCGACGGCGCGTGGTGTTCCACGCGTGCCTCAAAGAGATGCCTACTAGGACCGATGCCTGCCGGGGTCACGTGATTGTTCGAAAGAGATACCGTGACCCTGGCACATGGGCAACTGATGGAACACGGGTGGGTTTTAGTCAGTAAAAGTCTGACACGCCCTCCCGCTCCACCCAGAGCGGGAGAAGTCATTTGATGATTTCCCACCCAAAAAAAAGGGCAACTGTATATCATTGGTATAACGAATTCAAACGTGGTCGACTAACTTTGGGGTATGAAGAAAGAAGTGGTCGCCCTTTGACGGCTGTTACGGAGGAAAACGTGCTAGCAGTGAAAAATTTAATCCAAGACAATAAGCGAATTACGTATCAGGAGATTCAACACATACTGCAAATTGGATCGGGAAGCTTTCACGAAATTCTACACGTGCATCTTCGCGCGAGGAGGATAGTTTCACGCTGGATGCCGCACAACCTCACCCATGCTCAGAAGCAGGCCCGGGTGGAATGGTGCCGTGATATGATAAACAAATTTGAAGCAGGCTCGTCTTGGCGTGTTTACCACATTATTACGGGTGATGAGTCCTGGATATATCAATACGATCCAGAAACGAAGCGCCAGTCGACGGTTTGAGTGTTTCAAAACGATTCAAGGCCTAGCAAAGTGAAGCGATCTAGAAGCGGGGGGAAGATTTGAATCGCGAGGTTTTTCAATTTGACTGGCGTCAATCCCTTTACGAAACCAAATAACTATCAATGCCGAATGGTATACTACCAAATGCTTGGCAGATGTTTTCTCTGTTGTGAGCAACAAGCGACCAAACACAGGGCTCCGCGGGCTACTGCTCCAGCACGACAACGCGCCCACGCACACCGCGCTCAAAACGAGGGACTTCTTGGACAGCACGCCGGTCAAACTTCTGGGTCACCCTCCTTACAGCCCTAACCTAGCACCGTGTGATTTCTTTTTATTCCCAAAAATTAAAAATCAGCTCAAAGGGATACAATTTTCGTCGCCGGAAGATGCGCTGTCAGCGTTCCAGCAGGCTGTAAACGATGTGTCTGCGGTGGACTGGAAAAAGTGTTTCGAAAACTGGTTCAGACGCACGAAACTTTGCATATAGTCTATTGGAGAGTATTTTGAAAAGATTTATTTAAAAAAATATTGACCTATAGAACACTTCTTTTTATTTTCGCACAACTTTCTGAGTGTCCCACGTAGTTATTCACACACTTGATCCTAACCTTGATCTCATAACATGAAACAAGTCACATTGATTAAACGGTGACGTTAATACTTTATTCACATCGCCGTTTATTCAATGTGAATCTCCTGAGTGATACCAAACTTGAATTGAATTTAAAAGTGCCTGTAAATGCTTTTCTTAATTGAAATAATTCTTTGACTTTGATTTATTCAGTTATTTCTACAATAATTGCCATCAGTAGGGTAATTGTGTACATTTTGGTAAACATTTCTTCATGGATTTGAAAATTCTTCTGCTCAACAACGCAAATACCGCGCAAACTGTGGTTGACCTGTGAAAATGGAAGGCATTGATATCAATTTATGTTATGTCCTACACATTTGCCCCGCTAGTCTTACTTAAAAAATAAATACTTAACTTATCCAAAATTCAATTTAGGAATTCAGTCACCTTTGAAGGCTACAACAAACTGAAAAAGGGCACCACTCTAATTTATGCAAATTTGATCTGTCTAGTTATTTAAAAGTATGTACGATGACATGTTTTCTAATCATTTGAATTTGTCCCATTTCAGATGATGATTGGGCCGTATCCTGAGTCGTCGATACCACGTCGCGATCCAAAACCGAGCAACCAGCTGTGGTCGGCTTCCAGTATAAACGGATGCAGCTGATTGCTCCTGGGCAGAGCACGAAGTGTGAATATTAGCACGTTGTGTAATATGGCATACCAACAACGTGGAAATATATTCTCCTTTTGGTCTCAGTCCCATTTAACGGACCTTCATTGAAATAATACTTTGACTCAGCTTATCACACCTAAACCAACTCACGCCTTCATCTCACGAGTGTATGCAGATTCTGCAGAAAAGCTCTAGAATGATATAACTTTTTATTAAAACGTGCACTGGCATTATCAGACCGGTTTTGCTTTGAGTACTCAATAGTAGTCACGTTAATGATCTAACCTTAAAGACCTTGTGCAGCACATCAAGCAGAGTTCGGGAGAGCTTAAGGACCCGCTGTGAATTGCCATAGATTGAATTAATCGATTGTCGTTATAAAATGTCGTAGCCGACGTGTCGTAGTGCTATGTGTCAACAGCAGCGAATTAATTTCTTCTCTTAACCACTGAACTGTCTAACCCGCACGGCGATTATCGCCCCACCTGTCCGGGCATGAAATGACACTTTCTTTTTTACGACATTGCGAGACTTTCTCCACAAAAACGAGTACGACTGAAAAACGACTATAGCTATATTCTAATAATTAAAAACAATCACCAATCCGTCGTCAAACATAACGGTATTGATCTTTCTTATGATTCACATTGCAGACTAATGACTGGATGTATAAAGGATTGTTTTGTTGATAGCTTAGAAAACGTAATTATTTTCAACTATTAAGAGTTGGTACGTGCAAGTACATGCACAGTAGTTTAAAAACACGCGAATTAAGTTGTATGATTAGCACATCGACTACGAATAATACAAACTACTATTGTCTCAACTTTCAACCTGGTAACAACGACCTGGCTTCATAATGTAAAAAAGATAGAAAAACGAATGAAATAGTCGAATGCCGAAAATTTAGTTTTGGTAATTTTGTCTGGATCATACGTTCTGGATTAGCGCAAAAGTAACTGAAAGGATTTCGATAATATTTGGTAGTTTATGCCTTGGATTAACACTTTTATTCCCAGTACTATTTTCCAGGCACAGCCTTGTAATCAATAAGTCTGATCCTTACCTATTGTTGTTTTAAGATATTATATCTGTAATGTAACTATTATCAATATTTAGGTCTATTTATATTATACACCTCTTCCTTCTTAACATGGATATAATGGAGTAATGTTGTAATTTGTTAAACTAAATGTGTTTGCTTCTCAATAAAAATGACGTTTCTAATTTTAGGCCTATTTCTATCTTACCTGCATTTACAAAATATTGGAAAAGTTAATACTCAAGCAGTTGCTAAGACATTTTAATTTAAATAGCCTCCATCATAATGAGCAATATGGCTTTACGAAAGGTCGTTCAACTACAGATGCGGGTGTTGCTCTCTTGAAATACATTTTTAAGGAGGACTCGCAAAATGCTATCGGAGTATTCTGTGATCTCTCCAAAGCCCGTGCACCATGACACGTTTTTGCGTAAACTACGTCATTACGGTGTCCATAACGAAGCTTTAAACGTAATAAATTCTTATTTACATAATAGGTTCCAATGTGTAGATATTAATGGTGTAAAATCTACCGGGCTACCGATTCAGTTAGGTGTGCCTCAAGGCTCTATACTCAGCCCATTTTTGTTCTTAGTGTATGTCAATGACTTACCATTCTTTTTAAAGGGTATTTGTGACGTTGTACTGTTCGCAGATGATACTTCTCTTATTTTTAAAGTAGATAGGAATATACAAGATTACGACGACGTAAACAGTGCACTCTCAATGGTTACAGATTGGTTTACGGCAAATAACCTAGTTCTCAATGCCAAGAAAATGAAATGTGTAAAGTTAGCCTCAAGATAGAAATCTAGGTCCCAACATCGTCTCAGATAAAGAGGTTCTTAAAACTGTACACTCGACAGTTTTTCTGGGCATAACAGTAGATGGAAAATTACAGTGGGGCCCACATATTTCAAGTCTAGCGGGGAGGCTCAGTTCAGCCGCCTACGCCGACAGAAAAGTAAGACAATATACTGACGTTGATACAGCTTGGTTAGTTATTTTAGTTATTTCCACAGCGTTATGTCTTACGGTATTCTGCTATGGGGTAAAGCCGCTGATATTCAAAATACTTTTGTCCTTCAGAAACGAGCTGTTCGTGCAATTTACCAGCTAGGTGCACGAGTTTCTCTATGGGACTTTTTTAAAGATATTGGTATTCATACAGTGGCATCACAATTCATTTTCACCAACATCTTGTATATTAGGCAATATCTACACTTATACGCTAAAAACAGTGATAGTGTTAACTGTTAACACTAGAAATATGGACAAACTGCGTGCACACACCGCCTTCATAAGGTGCATAACTCATTTGTTGGGCTTGGTATAACATTTTACAACAAGCTGCCACCTTCTTTACTAGAATTAACTTCTAATGCGTTTAAAGCTCAAGTAAATTCCAACCTTTGTTTAAAGCCATACTATTGCATCAACGACTATTTAAAGGATAAGAATACTTGGCCACTGTGAGTAACTCAAATCAATATTTATGTTTTTTCTCGAGCATTAGCGTACGTAGTGATGGATTATATGGGTTCAACATAATTGATTATATTATTTTAGACTGTATAAGTCATTTTTTTATTATTGACATGATCTATGATTTGATATCTTGTAATGAGCAGTAGTCCATAATGTGGTCTAACTGGACAGACAGCTGTGCTGTTTGGGAATTTGTTGCACCGCTTTTTCTTCCCAGCAAAACACTAGGAAGTATTGCAGGGCAGGTGGAGGACTGCCATATGTAATTTTGACGTTCGAAAAACGCTGATCCTCAGCCTAATTTGAATAAATGACTTTTGAATTGATTAGTTTTGTATAGGACAGACTTGGTGTAAATTGTTGTTTTTGTGTAAGTGTTATTACTTAAAGGATTTACCATAGTATAAGTTAATTTTCTATCATTAGTAAGCTTTTAACAACGGTCAAGTGTTTGATGTTCAGCTTACAATCAATTCATGTCCAATTTTTGAAAGTTTTGCTTGAATGTTAATTTATTACAATTCTCGTTGAATCGCAAGAGATGAGTGTTGATACTAAAAATACTTTATAACTTGCGACTTTACCATTTTTCTTATCATGCCATAACTTCACACTGCAAATTACTAATATCTTTGAATATCTCCCTTTTTCAGGTCGCCATGGCGGAAACCTAAACCAAAACAGAGAAGTTTACGCTTTCATCTGCACACGAGAAAAGGTACTGATATAAAGTTTACTTACCACACCCTTTTTCCAAGTAACCTACTCTGCCCTCATGACGAAACAGGGCCAATTTTTTTTTCAAAATCAGTTTTCATATCAACTACTTGTATTTTATTTAAGTTTCATATATAAATAAAAACCTTTGAATTACAACCAACATTTTTTATTTTATTTTAAACCCTTTTATAAATTCAGCTTGAAATTAAATTATATACACTCCCAGACACCTAAATCAAGCCACCTTGCGTTTTCATGTTTATAAGCCTAAAAAGTTGAACTTACCTAACTGGACAGTTTGTCCTGAGTAAACATAATCGTCCACTACTTCGAGTAAAAGTCTCCGATCTTCAAGAAAGTAGGTATGACATGGGCATTAGACATCATCACCTTCGTTTTTTCCATATTCATTTTAAGACCCACTCTTTCGGTAGTTCTACTGAGGTCATCGAGCATTGTACTTAGGTCCTCCGTAGTCTGAGCCATGACTACTTTATCGTCAGCGTATCGAAGGGGAGTTCCTTACGTGCAAAAAAAAATCATTACAAAATAAGAGTAAACTCATTTTCATAATAGCTTATGAATGGCATAAACTACAATTAAGTTTAGTTACTCAATAATATGCTTACATTAGAATCAGAATCAGAATCATTTATTTGTAAAACATAGGTTACAGGTCAAGGTGTTAATAATTAAATGATGCGCTATGTTTTGCCATTGATGACATACAAAAATATCAGTGAAGATTATCATAAAAATAAAAAATAAAGGCAGATCAAATTCACTATACAAAACAAAAAATAACCAGAAAATTAAATACATGTAGAGTTGTTACAGTGATGTATCATTTAGGTAATCATCTAGGGCATAGTAACATTTCTCCACCAGTAATTTAGAAAAACATTTTTTGAATTTTATTAGTGGCATGCTTCTTATGACCTCGGGTATTTTATTATAAATTTTGGGCGCATCACCAAAAAAGCTCTTTTTCATTAATGATGTACTGCATTTTGTTGTACATAGTTGATTTTTATATTGACTACGGATTGGGTTCTTCTTAACCGCTGACAACTTAGTAAATAGATGTGGATTTGATTTTACAAACAATGCAGTTTCTAATATATAAATAGCTGGTAACGTTAAAATCTTAAATTTCTTAAAGTAGGGAACGCAACTGTCTGTTGGTTTTAGATTACACATGGATCGTACACATCTTTTTTGCATCCTGAATATCAGTTCCCTGTTAGTTGACTGTCCCCAGAATACAACACCATACCGTAGAACAGAGACTACAAGTCCATGATTCGCTGTTAGTAGAGTATCTGTATTTACTTTCCTAGACAGTTGAAATAGTAGGTACGCAGACTTACTAAGTCGCTTGCAAATTTCCTGTACGTGAGGTTTCCAGGTTAATTTGTGGTCTACAGTTATACCTAAGAATTTGGCACTCGTAATTTCTTCTATTTGACATTCATTATAAGTTATATTTAACGGTGGATACTCACGCCGCTGATGGAATTGTATAATTTTTGTTTTTGATAAATTAATTTTAAGATTATTATTATTGAGCCAAGTTATGATATTATGAAGAGAATTATTGACATCGTTTCGATAATTGTCTGGATCGGTGCATTTTATTATAGCCGTACTGTCATCTGCAAAAAGTACCATTTTGTTCCTTGAATTTTTTGGGAGATCATTGATGTAAATTAAGAAGAGTGGGGGCCCCAATACGCTGCCTTGAGGTACGCCATATTTAACATATCTTGCTTCAGAGATATACTTAGTTTCTAATTTACTTTTTGGACAATTCTAGTAATTTCTGTGCATTGTGTCCTATCGCTTAGATATGACTCTAAGAGTTTATGGATGTTGCCTCGAATCCCGTATTCATGTAATTTTTTTAGCAAAATCTTATGATCTACAAAATCAAAAGCACTTGTCATATCCGTGAAGATAGAACACACAGGCTGTCTTTTGTCTACAGAAGTCATGATACTTGATAGCAAGTCAAAGAGTGCCATATTTATATTAATATTTTTTCTAAATCCTTTTTGTTCGTCGCAAAATAAATGAAATTTTTCGAAATATGCGTATAGTGAGTTATATATAAATTTTTCAATAACTTTTGAGAAAACGGGTATTTTCGAAATTGGCCTGTAATTTTTTACTTCCGTTTTTTTTATTTTTAACACATATTTATTACTAACATAATCAGCACATTATTAGCTATACATCCTATAAATCTAGATTTTTCGTTGATAATATGATGTTTATGAACACACAGCCATAATATCGTAAGATAATAAACTGTAAACTGTTCAAACCTAAATTATTGAAAAGATAGGGCTTAAAAAACTGAAACCAATTTACGCAGATTATTTATTTTATTTTACAGCCTTAACAAGTTTTGTCTGTGCTAACCTGAATATCTGAAGCATTGAAATATTGGTAGACGATAACTCTTTCTGTCTTGTCGCTTATATCGTTGACGCGTTTCGTATCCATGCCAACGGATGCTATAGCCAAGACCACCGAGGACATGAAAAGCCCAAAAGTTACGGTGAGTACTATAAATACCGCTTCTCGTTCTATCTTATGATGTCGTTATAGTCTAGACAAAGATAGGGAGATAAGCGTATTTCTATCAATTGTACTCTTACTTCACGTTGTTACTACGTGCAGCATCTAAATCTATTTCGCACCACCTGGGTACCACGCACGTGTTTCACAATCTACTTAGGTTGTATAAAATAAAACCGACTCCCTTAAAAACACTTCAAAGCGAAAATAACTTTAATTTCGGAAGTCGGTGTTTTAGGATCTGTATTTATGTTTTTTTTCCACCGACTTCTGAAATTAAAGTTATTTTTTACTTTGTAGTGTTTTTAAGGAAGTCGGTCTTATTTAGTAAAAAAAAAATATTATTACTTTTTAGTTATGGTATCTACCCCGCACTAATTCCTATACCACTACTGGCCAGGTGAAATTTTAGACTTATATGGTTTTCCCATGGATGCCATTATCAGAACTGGACCAAATTGAAATAATACTACACGGGAAGCAACAGTTTTCAAAAAAAAATCCTCAAAATTGATTGATTCACCCAGTCGAAAGTTCCGAGGAAATTTGTTTTTTTTATTTCAGTCTAATTGACAACCGCCTCTTTTTGTTGAAGTCGTTTAAAAATCTACGAAACTTAACAAGTTAGGAAATTATTAAATAAAAAGAAAATATATGTTTTTTTTTTTTAAGAATAATGAGCATTTGCAAAGTAGGTAGGTACATCGAGATGGATGTTTTACACTCATAAACCAAAGGATAGTGAAAACCGCGAAACTTTGCGTTGTGAACTAATATAATGCGATTGCACGGACGTACCCGGAAAATTACTTCATTTATTATAATGTTTCAATTCAGCTGATAACTAAAAAAAATATTGTGTCAACTAATAATATCTTATAGCTTTTATTTTCATTATAATTACATACTTATACCAACTACCGTGCTATACTAGAACTATGAGAATGAACCCATAAAACAATTTCAATTAAATGGTTCTTTTTTATCTATTGAAAGTAAAAAAGGAAAGTTTTACTTAGAAAAACCAAAATAACGATGAATGGACTGTCTAAAACATGTTATGGCTAGATGGAGGTTGACTACTGAGATAACATAAACGTAATTTCTTTATTTCTTTAGATGACGAATAAAGAGACAGATGGAAGATAAGTCATGTTACGCCGACCACAAATAATTTGGGATAAACACGAAAGGAGTTATGAGTCTTTTCAGTCATTTTCAATGGGTTAAGTACCAAAAACGGTACTTCCTGTTAGAATTTTGAAATGTGACAGCGGAAATAAATAAAAATAAGGAAAAGCACAACATATCAAAATAAAAATAAAATTGAAATTATTTGGCGCATGAGGGATTCGAACCCCCGACTTTCGTGTTATTAGCACGACGCTCTAACCACTGAGCTAATACGCCTGTTCTTGTTATGATAAAACAAGGGGATAATATGTTTCGTGAACCCTGTCTCCACCCTTTGAAAGAGTAAGATAGATAGATTGCATTACATCAAAGTGCGAGAGGAATCAATGTATGCAACAGAACTTGTTGCTATACTTATGCAAGTGAACATCCCCATCTGAAAGAGTAAGATAGATAGATTGCATTATACCAAAGTGCAAGAAGAACAATAACTCTTTGATACACATAAGTCACCCCATTTGGCAATGTAGAAAACACCGAACTTTTTCGACACATTAATAATAGTACATTTTTGATTACGAATTACTTTGGCACCTTTCAGGATATTATCTATTGACACATGGATAAGGCCATGATTTTCGTGTACTTCTAATGGTTTGAGCTTAAATAGTTAATCTATGAAAGTGTCGAAACTGTTCTTGGACATATACAAAGGTTAAACAACGAATAAGCAGGCAAATAGTTGTATAAACCCATCTGCACGCGTAGCATCACCATAGAAAGAAATTTGTCTATTCATGGTAGAATAGAGATAGAATTGTCATGCTACACCAGCATAAAACGGAACAAATATTTCTACAATCTGTAATTTTGTCTATTCTTCCGTCAACAAAACCCATTTCTACGGTGGTCAGGCTACGCATGCTGCTCGTTCTTCTCTCTCGCGTCGGTTTCTTGGGCATCCTTGATGTCACATAAAGCCGCCAGTCTCAAGATATCGATGATTTGAACTGCACAACGATTTGCTTGAAGTTAGGCATGAACGTTTCGCTGACTACGTCCAGACAAACGAAGTGCCATATCTTACGTGGCTATAGAGGCTCTAATCATAGCTAGTTGCTTCTTTATTAGCGACCAAGCTCCAGTTATCTTCTATTTCAATATCGTGAATTCAATTTTGGAACAACAGTGTTACTGAAATTATGGCCTGTAAATTCAGCTTCAAAATGACACATAATCAATAATTATCTGATTTTCAATTATTATAATGTAGCATTTCCACGGATTCTCTTTTTTTCGGAATCAGAACACTCGACAGAAATAAAATTTCTCGTTTTTATACTACTAAGGTGGCAAATAAACATACGGCCCGCCTGATGGTGAGCAGTCAAAAACAAAAGAAAATTGAAAAAACAAAAGAAAGTCGGAAAAACAAAAGATAGTTGGCGTTCATTACTTAAACGATTTTTAGGTGTAAAAATAGGTGCACGCGATTTTCGACTTTATTGTCATTAGTTTTATTGCTTGATTTTAGTTGTTTGTCTGCTCTATTACCTTGTTTTTGGTAAAAATACCGATATTTTTATGAAAGTCAATAAGGTCGTAAATCGCTTGCTCCTATTTCTTCAAGCACTATATTGTGCATAAATGCACGATATCCTACACGACATCTATAAAACGTTTATTAAGGTAATACGTAATCGCATAGACGGGAACTAGATAAACACCAACCACCAGAACAAGCTGGATTTCGCTCTAGCTTCTCGACGACTGACCACCTACACACCTTGAACCAGTTACTTGAAAATTTTTCCGAATAAACTGCTCTACTTAGTCTTCGTAGATTATACGAAGGCCTTCGATAGTATAAAACTCTCAGAAATATTTAAGTCGCTAGAAAACCAAGAACTGGAACAGCAATATATAGGACCTTCTCAGTAATATATACCAAAACAGTACTCAATCAATTCAGCCTATCGCAGTCCACTGCTGGACATAGGCCTCCCCCATGTTGCGCCACAACACCCTGTCCTCCGTCTTCCGCATCCAGTCTACCCCAGCTACTTTCCTAAGGTCGTCGGTCCATCTAGCTGGGGGGCGTCCCACACTACGCTTGCCGATACGCGGTCTCCACTCCAGGACTCGTCTGCTCCACCGGCCATCGGTCCTTCGACAGATATGGCCAGCCCACTGCCACTTCAGCTTGCTTACTCTGCGAACTATGTCGGTAACTCCAGTTCTTTTCCGGATAACTTCGTTTCTGATTTTATCCTTCAAAGAGACTCCGAGCATAGCCCGCTCCATAGCGCGCTGAGCGACCTTGAATTTGTGGACCAGCCCAACTGTCAGTGTCCACGTTTCAGCACCGTATGTCATTACGGGCAAGACGCACTAGTTGAAGACCTTAGTCTTCAGACATTGCGGGATAGGTGACGAGAAGACTTGACGAAGCTTTCCAAATGCTGCCCAACCTAGCTGGATCCTCCTGTCGGCTTCCTTCTCGAAGTTGTGTCTACCAAGCTGGATGACTTGCCCTAGGTAGACATACTCCTTCACAAGCTTGAGAAGCCACCCTTCGATGCGGATTGGACTCGGCAAGACCTGCGAATTGTACATGACTTTCGTCTTGTCCAAGTTGGTACCTGGACAACTTGGCCTAAGTAGACCCATCCTAATATACGGTGCTTAGACCTGGTCGCCTTACTGAATCGCAAAAGTTCCGCCTTGGGGTTTGCCAAAAAAACAATGGAGTAGGTGTTAAACGAACCGATAGAATACGAAACACCACGCTGCGCTCCAAAACGGGAATCCTAGACGGAGGAAAAAAGGCTGCCAGGCTATAATGGGATTGGGCGGGTCACATTAGCCGCATGCACAGTGACCGCTGGGCAATAGTCTCCACACAGTGGTTGTCTGAGGGTGGACCAAGGCCGGCCGAAAAAAGGTAGCGAGATAACCTAGATGCGTACTGCTACTGTAGGGTTGGATCAAGTTGGCCCTGGAAAAGGATGCTTGGAAGAATTAGGGGGAGGCCTTTGCTCAGCATTGGGGCAGCGTAAGCTAATAAAAAAATAAAAATAAACTTGTTAATGGGCTCTGTTTAAAAGCGTACGTTATTTTAAAACCTTTTTGTTTTCTTTGTTTGCACTGTAATAAAGCAAAACATTACAACCATGATATGTGGAATGATGTGGAAAAGAGAACGTTGCAGTTTAAATAGATGTGGCTACCTGGTGACAAAAAATAAAGAGTACATAATGCTTAGTTCATTTACCAGAGAGGGAAGCTTATTTTTTCATCATCATCATTTCAGCCACGAAAGACGACCACTGCACGAAGACGGAGCTTATTTTTTATTTTTGAATCAATATGAATTAAGTTGGAAGCTATTAAATCATTTAAGAGTAAAACAAGACAGCTTTGTGAGCGAGCGAGTATGACTTTTAATAAAATTATTATGGTCCTGAATATACACTCAGAGTAGAAACTAACTCTTCCAGCATTTTAGTTCAAATTTAAAGAAATTCTGAGGCACTATAAAAACTACGAATTTTTTTTTTAAACGTATTGGCTTAGCTGACCTCTCGTGAGTGGCCATTTAAAATCTTTATCATGAACTGTAATTTATTTCTCCAATTTGTCTTTTCTGGAAAATCCATAAGGTTTATGACCTTAAGTAGTAGCCAAGAATATAAATATAGCAAAAAAATTCGAAAGTCTGACATAACAAATCACATCATACCAAAATTTGTTAACATTTTTTTTTTGTTAGTATGATGTATTAAAGTTGGGGGAAAAATCCGCCACATTCCTCAGTAAAAAATATAGAAAATCGTGATTAAATAAATGTTGCTTAATGTTAAGAGATTTTTAAACCACAAAATTGTTAAGTTAATCATTTCTTAACTTTAAGCAACGTCTTTAAATTGAAACTGGTCCAACACATATCGTCAGTTGTACATAAATTTAAAGGAGGCTGAATTTTCGTAAGAAAAATTCAGACTCCTTTTTTATGTACAACTGACGAGGAATTACTGATAGAAATACGTATATCTCTGCGGAAACGTGCAATTTAAGACGTTTGCCTCCCAAAAAACGTACATTCAGTGCATTTGACTGGCCTGTTAGTCTAGTGGTTAGTGACCCTGACTGCGAAGACGGAGGTCGTGGGTTCGATTCCCACCCAGGACAAATCTTGTGTGATGAGCACAATTATTTGTTCTGTGTCTGGGTGTAATTTATGTATAATATTTATGTATTTAGAAATATATAAGTATGTTTATCAGTTGTCTGGTTGCCATAGTACAGGCTCTGCCTAGTTTGGGATCAGATAACGATGTGTTGGTTGGCCTAAGATATTTATTATTATTTATTTATTTATGCCCCCCGTATTATAAACTTAAGAATGCTTGAAAACTCTGCTACCCTGACCAGATTCAAGTGTCAGCGAGGGTAGTATCTATGGCTCTTTCAAGTTTGGTGTAGCACACTTTTTTTCAGGTAACGAAATGAAGGCGGTATTCTGGTCTAGAAATTTCAAAAAAATCGTTTTCTTTTGCATATTTTCAAAGTATAGACCCTTAAAAATATGTCCTTAAATGGATTTTTCAAAATTCGATTTTTTTTTCGGAGATACAGTGGATTTTGTGACGCAGCATCTAAGCCGGCCGATCGGAGCGAATCACACAATAAACCCTTCAAAAGAAGGCAGAACAGCTCGATTAGCAGAAAGAACTTCGCAAAACATCGAGTATGAAGTAGAAGAAGGCCTAATGTATGGATCTGGGATCGCCGATTAATCATAAGTGAGTATTAAATATTATTATACGAGTTATTCTACTGGAATTGTTTCTCAAACTTTAAACGCGTTTTTCTCGAAACCAATTTTTTTGAAGTGGTTGACATGATATCTCAAGTTCTACCCAACCAATTCCTTTGAAATTTGTTGGGAATATTCTTTGTATTTCTCTCTATTGCGTCTGCTTTGGATTTTAAAAAGTTTCAATTTGGAGTATTTTTAAAAAATCGAAAAGGTCAAAAAAAGGAGTAAAACTAAAATTGATTTTTTATGTCGACGCCATTTTGTGAATTTTTTATTATTTTTTTTGGCTAAGGTCAACGCGTTAGCGACATCTTTGTCACTTTACAGATTGAGAATTTTTTATTTATTTTTGTTTCAGATCACTACAAGGGCTGGAATCATGTCAACCAGGGTGCACCGTTTTTTTTTCTACTCCCCACTTCACCGGCCTGTAATTTGTCAAATTTCTCTTTTTATATATTTTTGAAATGTCAATAAACATCATATAAAAAAACGGATACTAAAAATATTTTTCGTTTCTTTTTATGTTAGTTTGAAACGTGCCTAAAATTTAGGCTTCTAGACCAGAATACCGCCATAAGCGATGAGGTTTTATTTTTGTCAAAAAAAGGTATTCCATCAGTTGCTTCCGTTTATAGGGGTATTCTATATTATATATGTCAAGCCATTGTAGGTTATCACAATAGATAAGGATTATGCTGTGTGGGTAAATCCTACATCATTATCTTTCGATACTCGAGACCATTACTTTTGCAATATAAAAAGGAACAATAAGAATTAATACTTTTTCAAGATATGATGAGACTCAGTCAGTATATATCACAGCACGATATCTCAAGAAATATTAATGCTACCAACTTAATATTTGGCATAGTTGTAAATAAAATTTTTGTAACTATTTTCCGAATAAGTAAAAATTAAATTATGTATACTTTTTTGCAACAGTGACTGAACCGGGGTCTTAAAAATTTTAAGTGCGGCTACTAGGGCATATAGATTTGTTTGGTTGAAAACGCAAATTTCAGGAACTGCTCATTCGAATTGAAAAATTTTTAGTGTTCGTAGCCCATTTATCGAGAAAGGTTACATAACATCAAGCTATGGCTAATAAGAGCGGCACAGCAATGAAAATATTGCAAAAATGAGGAAAATGTATACCCCTTGAGAGCTTCCGTTGCGTGCGCTGCGTAAACGGTTAAAGTAAGCCAAAAATTATGTATGACGGAATTGTTCCGCTTAAAACATTAAAAAAAAAAATTGGCAAAAGCATATGTCTATCTTTTATGGTTGGCTTACTGTAGTGTTTTTAATTTTTAAGTCAAGCCTAAATATTATAAAGCTGCAGAGTTTGTTTGGTTAAACGAACTAATCTCAGGAACTACGTTTACTGTTGGATACCCCAATTATCAAAAGAGACTATAAACTATATAACATCACTCTAGGATCATTACAAGCCGTGCTAAACGATAAACGTCATGATTACAAACACCTCGCACGGACAGGCGATTCGATGTGACGAGGTGGGTTGGGGGAAAAAAAAAATTGACGTGGGCGAAGTCGCGGGCAGAAGCCATTATTTATATATGATGATACGGACACATCGGTGCGCGAGTCCGACTCGCTCTTGACCGGTTTTTTAAATAAGATTTATATTTCGTTTTTTAACCCATTAACGCCGAGGTGATCATAATTTTTACTAACTTTACAACGTGTTTATTTATTGTTATCGGACCAAAAAATAATGCAATATCTCTATTCCTACGCGAAATTTGATGATCTTTCAGAATCTGAGCTCAAAATTTCGTTTACACACCGATTAAAATGTGAAAAACGTGAAAATTATCAAAAAAGAAACACAATTTTTTTTTCACAATGATACCGCAAATGTATCATTTTTTTACTATGATCAGAGGTGATCATAGCACTTGAACATTAAGAGAATTTTTTTTTTGAGAAAATTTCATCCACTCATTTTTTCAAAATAGCGGCGAGAATGAAAAATCTTAATCTATCGTTTTTTTTAAACTATAAACTTTAGAAAAAAAATAAGAAAAAAATTACTTTAAATTAGTCGAAGAACACTCTCAAATTTAAAAAAAACAGGTATTTCTGAAAAAATTGGATTATTGAAATTTTTCGAAAATCAAAAATTGTCTCCAAAAGTACTGAAAAAAAATGAGTGTTCTTTGACTAATTTTTCATTAAATTCCGATTAAAAATAGTCAGATTTAGTTAATATAATCAACATTTTTGGTGAAAATCGGTAAACTCAGAATAGCAAAATTGACATTTTCACTAAAGTAATAACTCAGTGAAATCTTAGTGCTGTCAAACAAAAATATAGTTAAGTTGTGTCACTTTAGTCCATTTCAGAATAGGAAATCGTCGTTTGACAGGAATAAATCGAATTTTAGTGATTTTTAGTTTAGTTGAGAGAATTTTGTGACAACAGAATCTGCATCAATGTCACAAATATCTGAATCATAACAATAACTCACTGCCGCCCACCGTACGTCGCGGCAGGCCCTAAGTTCGCACACATCTACATTTGGTTCAGTACGAACCCTCTGTCTGCTCCCGCCGCACGTCTCTTCCCGCACTCATTTCAACTCCCGCTTAGATACGTAAAAATCACAATATTAGCACAATTTACTAAATACATTCAGTACGTAGCCGATAAAAAGCCATGGAGTTTACGGAAAAGTTCGACATAACAGAGCGTCGCGTTAGTCACTATTACAGAGTATCAATTCCTCTCTGAAACATTTTGTGCCTTGATAACATTGTGTGCCTTGTTAACCTTTTCTGCCTTGTTAACATTCAAGTTAGTTTCCACGTCTGTCTGTGTAACTGCGTTGTTTTTCAAAAGTTAACAACGGATTCTTTCACCATAATAACGAAAATTCATCCATTATCATCATCAACTCTTGGACGTGGGCCTCCCCTAAGCTCCGCCGCTTCGACCGGTACTATGCTTCTCGCATCCAGCGGATTTCTGAAGCATTCACAAGGTCATCGGTTCACCTTGTGGGAGACCCAACAATTCTCCGTCTTGAGTCTTTATTGAGTATCTTAATAAATATTTTGGTACTCATAATATGGTTATATAAACAGTAGAGATAAATCAGACCAGTAGGGTCATTGTTAATTTACTTTCAAAGGTTATCTTTGTGGGTAAGTAAGAATCTGTAGTAGTTCAGTTTTTCGGTATCAAAATAGTAAAAAGGACCTTTATGGGTGACTCAGTCTATTTGTCCATCGGTCTGCCATAGCTGGATATATCAAGAACGTATACTAAAAACTTACACATTCTCAAACATTTTTCTTATCATTATTTAGGCCACATTGTTATCGACTTTGGAAGAAAAAATTAAAAAAAAACATCTCCCACTCCCTCCTTCATATCTCCGAAGTTTGCATAGAAGAAAATAAAAAAATATTCTATGTGATAAAAGTTTATGTTAAGATTACAGGAAAAATAAAATGATGTCTTTAAATAACACACTTTTACAAAATAAAACTACAGGAAAAATAAAACGATATCTTTTAAGAGCACACTTTTTCAAAAATCATCAATAAAAAGTACATTCGTTTTACTACCGGTCAAGAGATAGTGCTGACCAAAAACTGCAATAATTTAATACTATGAAATATTTATATATGACGGTACGGTACCCTCGGTGCGCGAGTCCGACTCACTTTTGACTGGTTTTTAATGGATTTTGATAATTCAGGGCTCCTTTGTACCAGAGTTCCTGTAAAATAAACCTTCGCTGTCGAAGTACGGGTCGTGGACACAGAACACGCTAGTTTCCACTATTCGTAATAAAACACGAATTATATTTCCGTCAGCAAGGAAAATGCCAAGGTCAACCCAAACGTCCCGGGCATCGGGAGTCCATTGCGGAATTCCGGCTACCACAGGCGCGGGGTTGCGGGAGGTGAGCAATGGGTAGCTTGCCGCCCGGTAAGAATCAAGCCCGAGTCCACGGTGCATTGTGTTCCACGCACGCCTCAAAGAGATGTCAGCAAAAAATTAAGGGGCCAGAGTCGCGGATATGTTCGAAAGAGTTACCGTGGCCCTGGCATAGAGAACTGAAGGAGTACGGGTGGGTTTAGTCAGTAAAAGTCTGACACGCTATTCCGCTCCACCCAGAGAGGATGGCGTCATTTGATGATTTCCCACCCACAAAAAAGGTGTCTAAAAGTTATCTATCAGTTTCAATTATAAAGCAAGGGTTGACATTGGTCGTGAAATTGATCGAAAACGCAAAGAAATTAACGAGAGCAACAAACTACTAGGTGTGTCAGGTAAGATATGATAGGTCGATTGTAATAAGTTCCAGGAGACGATATGTATTTTTATAGTTTATGAAATCTTTTTACAAACACCAAGGACATTTTCAATGTCGACTTCAACAGATGCATCTGGAACTTATTCAAATTGGACCTGATACCGTCTACCTTTACTCCGTATAAGTGTAGGCAGAAATGTTATGTTTTATTTATAATATTCAAATTCACTGTCTACTACAAAGAATGGCCACATTTTATTGTTTTTCTTTAAAACTACATACATTTACAAACATTTGACGTCAAGTCTGTTGACTAAGTTTTGAAATCGGGTTTTAGGTACACAATTTTTACCTTCATTTACGGGGTATGCAAGCGTGAATGCAGTATTACATTGAAATGTAAAATGCGATTTGAAGTATCATAATTAAAATACGGTTTTGAATTATTTATGAATAATCAAACTTGTATTGTACTACAGTAGTACCATTACATTTCCTTCTTTTCCGCTAAAACCCCATACATTTGACGATCGCCGAATAAGTGTTCAGTACGCCAAGAAGATCTTGGCATTTAGTAGGTATTTAAATGAGATATGTCTGATGACTTTTGATATCGATTTGTAGGTAAACAACCTCTACCTATATCTTCGGGGTATACAAACGTGAACATATTATATCATGCAAAATAAAAATCACTATAAAGTACATTACACAACTAATACGATTATCGCTTATCTTTTAATAATTAAACCTATTTAGTACTACAATGGTACCTTTCCATTTCCTTCTGTTCCTTGAAAACCCCTTACTTCTGACGGTCATTGTCATAGTCATCGTATCATTAAAATAAAAATGTTCATTTCAATTACACAGAGCATTTCGATACATTGGAGATCGTCTTTTAAGCAAGGAATTGCTTTTGTAAGGAGACCCCGCGCTTATACTTATCGTTATCTTATGCAGTTGAAATGAAGACAATGTAAAAATGGGAAAAAAATGGGTAACTTAAAATTATACAAACAGCACTGTAAACGAGGGTTATGCAAAAAAAGGTCCATATTGCGCGTCAACGTGTGAAATGTGCGTGTATGAGTGAGAGAGAGAGAAAAGTGAGGGTGTGTAGATTGTGTGTTATAATTAAGATATAACACATAACATAACATCATGTCTTATTTCCCCTTAGGGTTGGGCAGAGGTGCACCTATAGTACACACCACATTTCACCTGTTATGTCTAAGTCCCATGTAACAGGGGCGAGCCTATTGCCATCAACTGGGGACGAATCCAGACTCCGGGCTGCTACTGAGGAATTCCAGATGGAAAAATCCAATAACACTTTGCCCGACCTGGGAATCGAACGCAGGAGCTCATGCTCAGCAGTAGCGCTTGCTACCACAAGACCAACGAGACAGACTACAAGTGTTTGTTAATTTATATGTGTGTTTGCCTGTTTCGCTTTCACGCCAAACCAGGAAAAGTAATCTGGATGAAATTTGACACTTTGGTAAACCACTCAGGATCAATAAGTCAAGACCTCCTAAATGATATACTTCTTAAGTCTGTTGACAAAATTTCAATTTTGAGAACGCTTGCGCACATCGTCCTGCACAGACACAAATGTAGCTAGGAAAAGGCTAGGTAGATAGCGTCTTCTGCCTATATGATGGTGTTTATCAGCCTATAATGTTCCCTCTGTCTCTGTCAAAGGCCTTTTTTCAGTAAGAGGAAATGAGTGGGCGGTAATTCACCACGTGGGTCCAGTGCTGGTTGATAGATGTTACATGTTCTCGAGTTTTTAGTTCTAGGACGTGCTGGTTTCCTCACAATGTTTTCGTTCACCCTTTTGAGTAGAAAATAGAAGTATAGGATAAAGCGTCTAGTGACGGGCGCAGATTTAACTATTGCATTTACGTGCTCTATGGGCAATTTTTGTCAGTTAGCCGTATGTCTCGGAAACTACCTAAATACTATCAGAACATTTAGAATCCATCATCATCATCATCATTTCAGCCGAAAGACGTCCACTGCTGGACATAGGCCTCCCCCAAGCTCCACCACTTCGACCGGTTTTGTGTTTCCCGCATCCAGCGGATTCCTGCGGCCTTCACAAGGTCATCGGTCCACCTTGTTGGAGGCCTTCCAACTCTACGTCTTCCGGTACGCGGTCGCCACTCCAGAACCTTTCGGCCCCATCGGCCATCTGTTCTGCGAGCAATGTACCCTGCCCACTGCCACTTCAGTTTAGCAATTCTTCGGGCTATGTCAGTTACCTTGGTTTTCCTACGGATCTCTTCATTTCTGATTCGATCGCGTAGGGAAACTCCATATGCTTGGAGTTTCCCTACGCGCCCACTGCCACTTCAGTTTAGCAATTCTTCGGGCTATGTCGGTTAACTTGGTTTTCCTACGGATCTCTTCATTTCTGATTCGATCGCGTAGGGAAACTCCAAGTATAGCCCTCTCCATCGCCCTTTGGGTGACTTTCAGCCTTCTCATAAGGCCCATTGTGAGCGACCACGTTTCGGTTCCATAAGTCATCACTGGCAACACACACTGGTCAAAGATTTTCGTCTTGAGACACTGCGGTATGTGGGACGAGAAGATATTGCGTAGCTTCCCGAACGCTGCCCAGCCGAGTCGGATTCGACGATTGACCTCTTTCTCGAAGTTGGACCTACCTAACTGGACAGTCTGTCCTAGGTACACATATTCGTCCACAACTTTGAGTGTAGCGCCTCCGATCTTCACTGGAGTGGGTATCACATGAGCATTGGACATGACATTTGTCTTGTCCATGTTCATCTTGAGACCCACTCTTCCGGAAGCTCTACTGAGGTCATCGATCATTGTACTGAGGCCTTCCATTTAGAATCGTTTCAAACAATTCTAAGTAATTCTTTTTTTATTATGGTAATAGATAAATCCAGTGTTAGAGTAATAATGATTATAATACACAAAATGAACAAACAATTAGTTGGACACCTGCATACCTGTTTTCTAAATACTTAGTAATCAAGTAAGTAAATTACTAATAGAGAAAAGAAATTCGTAATAGGTACATCAGCTAGACTAGGTACTTAAATATGAATAATAATGTGAGTACTAAATTGTGGAAAAAACGGTTGTATTAATAGTTAAGATATCAAAATTATAACATGAATATCAGTGAGCAGTCAGCAGCAATTAAAGCAGACTTTTTAAATAGTAATAGTTTAATACATTATGTCGATGGAAAACCTTTTTAACTGCGAATAAAAATTACGATAAATTACTTACCTTCACTTTTCAGTAATAACCTATAATTTTGATTGAGTAACCAAAACCTATCGTTTATTACAAATCATCGAATCAAAACAATGTCATCAAAAAAAGACGTTTTACTTATTATCATAAATTATTTATTCATGAAAAAAAAAAAGCATTAAAACAGATTTTTAATTCACAGAACAAAATTCCAAGAAATAACAAACAACACACTTTTTGGTCTAAGTTTTCGATTAATGCTTTGAAATAAGATTGTGTTTATCTTGATTTGTTGGTTTCGCGATTCTGCTTTACTTTTGAAAAATAGAACATTATAAGCCATCTAGTGATGGGTGCATATTTTTGTGAGTGCCAAAAAGGGAGCTTCTTTGGACTTGCCGAAATTACTTGGTTGTGTATGTAGTCCTTGGGGTTGCTGGTAAGTGCCAAGATAATTCAGTCGAACATGCCATAAACGGTACGCCTATAAGTAGTCAAGAAGTTTAAACATCTTGGGCATTTTCTTACCGACGACCTCAATGACAACGGCGACATTGAGAGTGAGCATACAGCTCTGGTGATCGAGATCATGGTGGAGCACACGGTGGAAGTTTGCCCTGCCTGGGTATAGCAACGCCGTGTCCTCGTGGAGGCGATCGGCGGCAGGGATCTCTCGCGTCTGGCCCTGGTACAGGCCATGGTACGGATTGAGAGGGCATGGGAAGCTATCACCTACTTCTGCAAAGCACAAATGCTCGCTCTAAATCTATCTATATATAATATAATCTAAATAATAACTAGGTTGTGAATGTCAGATAAGCAGTCGCTCTAAAATACTGGTACACAACTGCATCCGGTTAGACTCGAAACCAACTCCAACATAGTTGGGAAAAGGCTAGGCAGATGATGACGATTAATGTTAGCTTTATAACGTGATAAATCATTATGATTATGCAAATAATAGAAATTAATTTGCGATGTTTTCAGATGCTGCATTGTCTGATTTTCGTATACAGACCCAAATTAAGCACAAGGCAAGAACTAGGCACATCCATTTGTTTGATAAATGTACGGAACGCAGTGAAGGAAACGAAGGTAGCTAGCTATATTTGGTCCTATCTATCTATACTTAAAATTCATATACTTCTGAGCCATGTGTACAAGCTGTTCTCGAGAGTCTTCACGAACCGTCTCGCCAGAGACTTGACGAGTTCCAACCGCCAGAATAAGCCAGTTTTCGACAAGGTTTTAGTACCTTAGACCACATCATACTGTTCGGCAAATTTTACAGAAGACCGATGAGTATAACCAGCCGCTGTGTATGGCATTTGTGGACTATGAGAACGCCTTCGACCCTATCGAAATTTGGGCAGTTATGGCCTCTCTGCAACGATGTCGAATTGATTGGCGCTACATCTTAGTGTTGAGATGCTTGTATGACGCTGCCACGATGACTGTCCAGATCCAGGACCAAAAAACCAACCCCATCCAACTGCTGAAAAGGGTGAGACAGGGGGATGTAATAGGAAACTGTTAACCAACGCATTGGAGGACGTTTTCAATACGCTGGACTAGACTGGACAGGGTATCAACGTGAACGGCGAGTATATGTCACATCTTCGCTATACCGATGATATCGTCATAATGGCAGAGACGCTGAAATAGTTGGACCAGATGCTGCACAGCCTGAATGGAGCCTCCCGGCGGGTTGGCTTCGGCATGAATTTGGACGAGACGAAAGTCATGTTCAACTCGCACGTTTTGCCGAGTGCAATCCGCATTCAGGGTTCGCTTCTCGAAGTTGTGATAGAGTATGTCTACTTAAGCCAAGTCATCTAGATCGGTAGACACAACTTCGAAAAGGAAGCCGACAGAAAGATCACACATTGACACAGATTGAAAAGCTTCGTCAAGTCTTCTCGTCATCTATCCCGCAAAGTCTGAAGACTAAGGTCTTCAACCATCCTGCCCGTAATGACATACGGTGCCGAAGCGTAGATACTGACAGTTGGGCTGGTCCACAAATTCAAGATCGCTTAGCGCGCTATGGAGCGGGCTATGCTCGGAGTCTCTTTGAAGGATAAAATCAGTAAGGAAATTATCTGGAAAAGAACTGGAGTTACCGACATAGCTCGCAGAGTAAGCAAGCTGAAGTGGCAGTGAGCTGGCCATGTCTGTCGAAGGACCGGTGGCCGGTGGAGCAGACGAGTCCTGGAGTGGAGACCGCGTATCGGCAAGCATAGTGTGGGACGCCCCCCAGCTAGATGGACCGACGACCTTAGGAAGGTGGCTGGAGCAGACTGAATGCGGAAGGCGGAGGACAGGGTATTGTGGCGCAACATGGGAGAGGCCTATGTACAGCAGTGGACTTCGATAGGTTGTGTTGATTGATTGATTGCTCGTGCAGGCGGTTTATTGTGACGGAATGGGTCGGGGAAGCTAGAGATTTAACGCGGACGAAGTCGTGGGCAGAAGCTAGTTCTCCATATAATTGGAAATTGTATTAAAACCAGTTTTCGTGCTTGTCATGTTTCTGTACCATGTACCATTGTAAAATGATTTATAAAGGTTGTGTTGTGTTCTTCAGTTCCATTCAAGAAATACTAAGGATATGTAGAAGCTTCTCATTTGCTTCCAAATCGAAATGCATGGAGTTTGATTCTCACCTACGTAAAAATAACCTACCTTTAAAAAACGACGGGTTGCACTCCGGGAGTGCCGGCAGAAGTGAAAACTTGAATATTAACGTTGTGCATTTTTAATGTTTTGGAATGGTTAGGGAATAATTTTGTACTAATTGCTTTAATTATCAATATTAAAGTACTATCATTTATGTGGTAGAATACAATATTTATTTATTGCGCTATCGTACACAAACATGACAATTTATATTACATTAAAATGTTTATCTCTCAGATAAATCAACTTCCATCCATAATTTCGACGACGGCAACTACACAGACGGTCGAGCCATCAGCTGTCATCATCCATGGATGCGCGTGGCACGCTATAACATAAACACACACGAACATTCGCGGAAGCGTCCTGCGCCGCCTAAACGAAACAGCAGGCGCAGGCATACATTTTCGCCGTGCCGTAGAAAGAGAGGGGGATACTTCCTCTCCTACGCCGCGCCAGCTGTCTACTCTCCGTCCGTCTTACGAATTTTCGATCAGGTCACGTGTCCTGACGTGAGTTTAACATTTTTTTACCCATTACAAAAAAAGTGCACAACGCCGCCAAAGAAGTTTTCACATCAATAACCTAATGTTAAGAAATCGTAAAATATGATTAATTTAAATTATCTACTGTCGATTACAGGTCCAGTCAAGGACTTAAATACCAGCTTGTAATCAAATCATGAAGATGCACAAGCACCGTTACTTATGTTTGAGGAGCTGGATAGTTGACAAACAGTAAGTACATTATTTTCGCAAAACGTTTCTATGATATCCAAATCTATAGGTACTGTTATTCATGATATTAAGTTAGTTACTTTTCGTGTTGATCCGTGGTTAAACACTTTAGTCTCCAAAACTTTACAAAGAATTTTGATAGGGTTTTTAACATTATTTACATAATAATAAATTTGACTGGCATGTTAGTCTAGTGGTTAATGACCCTGACTACTAAGATTGCGGTTGTGGGTTCGATTCACACCCAGGACAAATCTTTGTGTGATGAGCACAATCATTTTTCTGTGTCTAGCTGTAATTTATCTAAAATATGTATGTATTTAGAATTATATAAGTATGTTTATCAGTTGTCTGGTTGCCATAGTACAGGCTCTACCTAGTTTGGGATCAGATAACTTTGTGTTGGTTGTCCTAAGATATTAAGATATTACTAGTGATCGCCCATTGGTCGAAATTCGACCGTACTTCATTTGAATAGAAATACATTATTAAATGAAAAAATATAGATAATAATAATTATAAAAAAATAATATGGTTATATTTGACATTCAGTAACACTATAGACAAATTGTTGACGCTGTACTACTGTGGAGAGGGTTCGCTGGCGAGATGGTGATGGCCAGGACCAGGACGTAGGTGTAATAAGTAAAGAATACTTCTTCAGGACTCTTTTTTTTATTTTCTTAATACTTCTTAACTGCTGGATATGGAACAATATGGAATGAATTATCACAGAAAGCTCTGTTTTTATAGAATTTTCCCTATTATTTTTAATAGCTTCTGCCCGCGACTCTCGCGCTTCTGCCGCGTCAAATTTTCGCTCCCCTTCCCGTCGCGTCGAATTGCCTGCCAGTTTTCGTCCATTTTTCGTTTGCTGCTCAACTCCTTTTGACCGTAGCGTGATGTTATATAGCCTATAGCCTTTCTCAATAAATGGGCTACCCAACACAAACATAATTTTTCAATTCCGATCAGCAGTTCCTGAGATTAGCGCGTTCAATCAAACAAACATACAAAAAAAAAACAAACAAACTCTTCAGCTTCATAATATTAAAGTATAGATTAATTATGACGGTACCAAATGTCATAATTATAACCAGCCTGTACAATCTATGACCAGCCTGTACAATCTTGTGGCATACAACCTCGACAGTTTGCACACGACACTAACTTTTGTATGGGAAACTTACTAATGCCATACTTGACACTCTCCATAAAACCACAAAAAATATTTCATAAAAATACTGGAGAAGACAAGTGTGTGAACTAAGTATTTCTACAAAAATTCAAATGTCATTATTATTTAACCAAGTACAATTCACTTGAGGATTTGTGATTTACAATAAGTCCACTTTGAATTCATATTATTGTAATTAGGTAAACGTAACTTTAAAATCAATTTCAAAATTAAGCACATATCATCTTGGATTTTTACAATAACCCACCGTGATTACCGAGTGATATTCTACTACAACTTCAAACGTTGATCATTCGTAGAGTACCACGACGCTATGTCTGATATTTTCAGCGATGATTAATAACTTCAGTGATGACTGTCTCTACTGTATTCCTTTGCTACAAAGTATTTCAACGTGGAAGTTTTAATTTAGATGATGATGAAAGATCAGGCCGCGCAGTGAAGAGCAGGACTCAAGAAAACGTTGGTTCTGTTATGAATTTAATTACTGGTGACTAACGTATTACATATAGACAAATCTAGGATATACCTACTCAATATTGTTGTGTGCATCTACTTTGAATTCAATTTTGTAACAAGATATTCTGAACGGCAGAAAATTATGTTCTTATTGGATCCCTCGTTCCCTCAATGAAAGCCAGGGAGCAGCGCGTGTCAATTGGTGTAAAAAAAACTGTCTGTCTGTCTGTCCGTCTGTCTGTATGTGCATGCATGAGTCAAAAACTACTAAGGGGATTTTAACCAAACTTGGTACGATTGTAGTCCATACTCCTGTGCAGGTTATAAGCTATATAACATAACGCTAAGACACATACGAGCTGAGCAGTGATGATAAATTTGAAACAAGTCGGATGAAAATGCGATCATACACCAAAAGTATGTATTACAAAGATGATGGTCTTCAAAAGATCCACAAAAAAGTCCTCAATAATATATCTATCCTACTAAATTCATGACATGTATGTATGTAAATTCGGAACACAGTTTATAACCTGGATTAACACATAAAGTACTTTTTATCCCTGTAGTATGTTCCCGCGGGATATCTTCCGACCTCCACGCGGGCGAAACCGCTAGCAAAAGCTAGTATAAAATAAAATATTTGCATTAAAACCTAAAAAAGATGCTCCAAGAACTCAGTGATGCAAGCCTTGAGGTTGGACTGAAGATGAATATGTCGAAGACCTCCTCTACTTTGGTCAAGTAGTCTCTTTCCAGGCAAGGCAACATAAAGAAATCACAAGACGAATAGAAAACGCGTGGAAGAACTACTTGTCCATAAAGGAACTATTTAAGGGTGAGTTGCCTATGGCACTAAAACGTAGGCTCATGGACATGTTTATTCTTCCCGTCTTAACCTATGGTGCACAGACTTGGTCTTTGACTAACGACAGAAGTCCAAACTCAAGTTCTGCCAAAGAGTCCTTGGCTTACCTTGAGTTTGGACTAAGCTGGAGTGGAGCTTGGAGTATGGGCTTGAGCGCAGTAAACTAGGCGTTAAGTTAACGGATCGTGTCCAAAACACAATTCTGCGCTCCAAAACAGAGATAGCTGACGTAGTTCAAAACTCTGTGCAACTCAAATTTGACTGGAACAATTGGATATGTTTGCCGCATGCCGGACATCACAGAACTGGTGCCCTAAGACAGTAAAGCGGTGTCGTGGCAGACCACGTAAGAGATGGCAGGACGAGCTGGATAGATTCCATCAAAATTGGTAGAAGATCGCACGGACTCGCAAAAGATGGAAAGAGTGGAGCGAGGCCTTTGCCCAGGAATGGAACAGTAGAGGCTAAAGAAAAAAAATAGGTATTAATAAAATGGTTACGATTTACATGTCCCACCTTGGACTGCCACAAATAACTCTTGGCAGTTTCATAGGTATTGCTTTTGTTTCTACCCGTATTAACAACGATTAACCATGTACGCCATCGGGCTAGTTTCCAAAGCCTAGGTAAAAAAGTATATTGGGCATGTTCAACCGTGAACATACTATAGTTGCACGCGCCAACAATAGCATCACAGCGTCAGCGACACACATACGGTCCACGCGCCGGCAACACCAGCACACCGTCAGCACTAAGATGTGGCCTACTGAGATCTTCGCTTCATCGGCTCGATACACACACGACACACATGTAAATAGCCATCAATGTGTATTTACCACAAAAATTGTATATAATTAAGTTCATTATTGTAATAAAGTTAGTCATCAAGCTGGAGTCGAGTGTGATTTATCTCCTTACTTCCTCTTACTGTGGCCAAGACACCTTTAGCCATCATCGGTCCTATGAGTCTGTGGGATCGGCAGTAAGAAAACCATTTCCTGTGTACATTGCACGACGTACACAAAACCCTCTTCCTACCCAAACTCCGTCTGTCACCGTAGGTCTCCTTGTGACAGACTTCCCTCTCGTATAACCAACGTAACCTACGTTTGGTGTGGTTTGTATGGTAGGCTAGGGCTAGGATAACTGGGGTGCTAGGTAGTTACTGTAGGGCTAGGTTTGGCGTCAGTTGGGCTTTAGGTACTGATCCAGGTTCAATTATCTCAAACGTAGTCACATCGTACACACTTGGAACACCGGCCGTACTAAGCTGTAAGTCCCGGTGTGTACATTTGGTCCTTCGAGCCGGATAATCATTGAAGAAAGGAAACAGGTTGTCATGCCTAGATCCATTTATTGATAACGAGGGCTTACTGCGAGTAGGAGGAAGACTTCAAAACTCCAGTCTACCATACGATCAAAAACACCCAACTCTGTTATCTCATGACCATCATGTAACATTAATCATAATTCATGATGCTCATTTAACTACATTACATGGAGGTAATAGTATGACCTTAGCGTATATAAGACAGAAGTATTGGATACTTGGAGGAAAGCGAGCAGTGAAAAGTAGCATTAGAAAATGTGTAAAGTGTACTAGATACAGATCATCTACCGCCACACAAAAAAATGGGTTCATTACCAAAACCAAGAGTGACGGAATCGTACCCATTCAGTCACACAGGTGTGGATTATGCTGGACCAATATCAGTGAGAACAATGAAAGGAAGGGGACATAAATCTTACAAAGGCTACATTGCGATATTTGTTTGCCTATCCACGAAAGCGGTACATTTGGAGCTGGTAGGCGACTTATCAGCAGAAACGTTTATAGCAGCACTACGGAGGTTTATGGCACGCAGAGGTCCAGTATCACACATGTACAGTGATAACGCGACGAATTTCGTAGGCACTGCCAATTACTTGTATAAAGAAATGTTAGACATAACCCAGTCTGACGACTTTCAAAACACGTTGACCAATATTGGAATACAATGGCACTTTATTCCTCCATCATCCCCCCACTTCGGAGGGATTTGGGAAGCAGGAGTAAAATCGATGAAACACCATTTGCGTAGAGTGATAGGAGAGCAGACACTAACTTATGAAGAAATGAGCACGTTCTTACACCAAACTGAAGCATGTTTAAACTCAAGACCATTATGTGCACTCAGTGAAGATATAAATGATAACACTGTGTTAACACCAAGTCACTTTCTAATAGGCAGAGAAGCGGTAGGGGTACCAGACCCGCTATCGGAAACTAATACAGATCATATAAACAGATGGAAACAAATCCAAAAAATGAAAAAAGATTTCTGGAAAAGCTGGACTAAAGACTATTTACACCAACTTCAACAAAGGTACAAATGGAAAACTAATCAAGGAAACTTGTCGGTTGGAACTCTAGTAATTATAAAAGATGAAAAAGTTTCGCCTAGCAAATGGCCACTTGCAAAAATAAAGGAAATACATATGGGCAACGACGACCTATCCCGAGTAGTGACACTTCAAAAGTCGTCAGGAACAACTCAAAAACGATCAATTCACGCATTAATACCATTGCCAATTGAAACAAATACGTGTAGTAGTAGCAATGAACCGAAACAGTCAATACAAACAAAAATACCGTTACAATCCTAAGAAAAAACAAAACGAATCAACCCAAACAATGTAATAAAATATCTAAATGGTTCACGTTGCTATTCATCATGTTACAAATATTGGGTTCAGCAAAATCAACTACAACGACATACTCTGTAAAAACAGTACCACCAGGATTTTATGTTGAAAAAATAGGAACGGCAAGCATTGATAGAGGAATGTTTAGGATAGAAATAAATTATGAAAAACAACACCTAGAGCAAGACCTTGTCAAAATAAAAACAATGACGTCACAATTCAGTCAACTATGTACAAATGCTGAACAAATAACAGCTTCCGGATTTTGTAAACAATTACACCATCATTTGTTAGAAGAAACATCAAAATTAGAGCGAACTAAAGAATATTTGACAGAAGTGAACCAGATTAGGAAGAAAAGGGGAATATGGGGAGAGTTACTAACTGCTATCTTCGGAGTGAATGATGAGGCATACCGAGATATAGACACATTAAATTTAAACCAAAAAAAGTTAATTGAAGCTGCCAACCATCAAACCAAATTCATGATATCAACAATCTCACAAGTAAACAAAACTGAAGAAAGAATAAAACAGAAACTTATAGGATTTCAAACTAAATTAAACCAAGTCATAGGTTACATCGAGAGTAACAACCATTGGTTCAGTACAGTCGACCACAACAGTGTAAACATACGTATTATGCAGACTTACCAGTTAGCATATAATTACATGGAAGAAATCATGGATTATTACAACGGACTATTAGAGATATACTTAACCAAGGCGACAGTATATAGTGTTTTAACACCAAAGAACGTCACTGACCTAATATCATCAGCAAACAAAAAATTACCATCTAAACTAAGAATCGTTCAACAACAGTTACTAGACACCAAGATATATGAGAACAAGACTCATTTAAAAGTATACGCCTATTTTCCTATACAAGAGATAACTAAATATACTTTAATGTATGTTACACCAGTCCCAAAGATAAATTCTGACAAGTCAGCCCAAAGTATAGAAGTACATAAAGCTTACATAGGGTTAGATTACAACAACGAAATGTATGTTGACTTGGACTATGAGGAGTTCAAACGTTGTTTAGAATGGACTAACCATTTTATTTGCTTTCCTGGGGCCGTGAAAAACATGCAATTAAAAGAAAATTGCATTGTAAATCAACTATTCAAAAACCAAACACAGACGAAATGTCCTACTAAAACATACTATTTATCCAATAAAATAATATGGAAACAACTTTACATGCCAAACACTTGGTTATTCATTGTACGAGATCGAGTTACGACGTCAATACTTTGTGATGGACAAAGAGAAGAATTCGAGCTTCAAAATGTTGGTGTAATACGAATCGCAGATAACTGCATTATTAAAACAACTAATAATATATTAACTGCCAAAAGAATTGTTTCAGTACCGATAGTAACATCATACTCAAAACAAATAGACTTTCCCATAACAACGCACATGGTGACTAAATCCATGCTAAACATTACCAAAGAGGAAGAAGTCGTAGATAACTCAAAGGAGATTTTTCAGAATCTAGTTACTCAAGAAAATGCTTTACAAACCGAATTAGATAGCACTATTTGGAGTCAAATCAGTTCTCACGCATACTTAACTAGTGCGATATCGTGTATAATCATGTTTTTAATCTTTTTGTTTTTAGTTTGCTACGGCCCAGCCATACTGAGATGGATTGGAGTCACATTGCAGCACAAGACCAGAAGAACAAGTCCCGAGCCAGAAAACCAACCAGCAAGAGAACCAAACTCGCTTGCTGCCAACAAGACAACTACCAAACCGACAACAGGCCAACCAACTATCACAACGGAACCTGAGTACAGTTTACCACGTCAACACGAAACTATCGAATTATACCAACTGGAGCCTAGGTCCTGAGAGGCGCCAGAATGTTCAACCGTGAACATACTATAGTTGCACGCGCCAACAATAGCATCACAGCGTCAGCGACACACATACGGTCCACGCGCCGGCAACACCAGCACACCGTCAGCACTAAGATGTGGCCTACTGAGATCTTCGCTTCATCGGTTCGATACACACACGACACACATGTAAATAGCCATCAATGTGTATTTACCACAAAAATTGTATATAATTAAGTTCATTATTGTAATAAAGTTAGTCATCAAGCTGGAGTCGAGTGTGATTTATCTCCTTACTTCCTCTTACTGTGGCCAAGACACCTTTAGCCATCATCGGTCCTATGAGTCTGTGGGATCGGCAGTAAGAAAACCATTTCCTGTGTACATTGCACGACGTACACAAAACCCTCTTCCTACCCAAACTCCGTCTGTCACCGTAGGTCTCCTTGTGACAGACTTCCCTCTCGTATAACCAACGTAACCTACGTTTGGTGTGGTTTGTATGGTAGGCTAGGGCTAGGATAACTGGGGTGCTAGGTAGTTACTGTAGGGCTAGGTTTGGCGTCAGTTGGGCTTTAGGTACTGATCCAGGTTCAATTATCTCAAACGTAGTCACATCGTACACACTTGGAACACCGGCCGTACTAAGCTGTAAGTCCCGGTGTGTACAGGGCATCTGACCAGATGAGGAAAGTCTCCATTAGCAATTTTGCCTACAAAAGTTTCATATTTGTGTTACTCTGGCCTTCAAAACTTAGTTCCACAGTTTTGAAATTGCAATAACTTTTAAAATACGCAAGATAGCTTTCTTTTGGGTGGGAAATCATCAAATGACGACTCCCGCTCTTGAGTGGAGCGGGATGGCGTGTCAGATTTTTAATGACTAAAACCCACCTGTGTTCCTTCAATTGCCCATGTGCCAGAGCCACGGTATCTCTTTCGAACAAATCTCGCGACCCTGGTAGACATCGGTCCTAGCAGACCCCTTCAGTTCTGCTGACATCTCTTTGAGGCGCACGTGGAACATTACGCGTCGTCTACAAAGGACTTTTTTTTTTGTCGGTATGCGAAATCATCAAATAACTTCTCCCGCTCTGGGCGGAGCGGGAGGGCGTGTCAGAATTTTACTGACTAAAACCCACCCGTATTCCATCAGTTGCCCGTGTGCCGGGGTCACGGTATCTCTTTCGAACAATCACGCGACCCCGTCAGGCATCGGTCCTAGTAGACCCCTTCACTGCTGCTGACATCTCTTTGAGGCGCGCGTGGAACACTACGCGCCGTTGACCCGAGCTTGGTCCTTACCGGGTGGCGAGCTACCCATTGTTCTCCGCCCGCAAGCTCGCGCTTACGGTGGCCGTGAATCCGCAATCGACTCCCGACGCTCGGGGCGTCTCCTCCTGCGGCGGCTAGTTACGTGAGGGTGCAGAGACTGCCACTCCCTCACGCGCCCCGCCTCCTCCTTTGCGAGCATTATTGCTTCGCAGAAGGAGGTGACGGCTTCCCATGCCCTCTCGCTCCATAACATGGCTCGCACCAGGGCCGAATGCGAGAGGTCGCCGCCACCGATCACCTCCACGAGGACACAGCGGTGCTCCGCCCAGGCAGGGCACACTTCCACCGTATGCTCCACCGTGTCCTCTAGACGATCTTCACAATGGAAACACCCGGACGTATCCTCCCACTTTATTCTGAACAGGAACCCACCGAAGCACCCATGCCCGGTGAGAACCTGCGTCAGGCGGAAGGTGAGGACGCCGTGGCGTCTCTCTATCCACTCCTCAAAGAAAACTTACCGCCGCAATCGTGGCGTGCCCAGCCCTGGGTTGCGACAATCGTACCCGCCAGTCGCCATGAGATCCTGCCGGAGCTCTGTCCACCGTGCCGCGATTTGTCGCGGCAGCGGAGTTTCGCCCCGGCGTTTTGCCTCCTCGCGCCACTCCCACATGTGCGTGAGGACCTTTGCCTCCAGATCCCATGGCGGCACTCCGGCAAGAAGGCTCACCGCCCTCACGAGATCGTGCGGTATCCTCGGATTAAGCGGATGGCCATGACCCTCTGGGCTGCATTCAACCGGCACGTGGCGCGCTGGGCGCAGCCTCAATGACGGCGCCTACACCGGTGCCCCGTAGAGGGCCATGGACCGCACGACTCCCGTGTAGAGCCTCCGGCAGGAGGCTTCGGACCTCCCAGATTGGGCAGGAGCCGCTTTAAGGTAGCCCCAGCCCGCTCCTGTCTGGGAGCCAAACGTCGGAAATGCTCAACGAAGTTCCACCGGCTGTCGAGGACAAGTCCCAGGTACTTCATCGTCGACTCGACGCCGATGTGAACCCCTCCCACCGTGAGTTGGGAACTCGAAGGTGGCGCGTTCCGAGGACCATGAAAACCCATGGCCTCGGACTTGTGCAGGGCCACCTCGAGTCCCAATTGCCGGATCCTTTCGACGATTGTCGCAACCCCGCGTGTCATTAAGTCGGCCGCCGCCTCGTACGACCTCCCCTGCGCCAGGACCAGCGTGTCGTCAGCGTAGCAAACCACGCTGACGCCGTTAAGGAGGTCGACACGCAGCACCCAGTCGTATCCGATGTCCCACAGATGCGGTCCCAGTCGACACAGGCCTAGTTCTTACCGGGCGGCGAGCTACCCATTGCTCGCCACCCGCAAGCCCGCGCCTACGGTGGCCGGGAGTCCGCTATCGACTCCCGATGCCCGGGGCTGTCTCCTCCTGCGGCGGCTAGCGAGGTAGAGTACAGAGACTGCTACTCCCTCACGCACTCCGCCTCCTCCTTCGCGAGCATTACTGCTTTGCAGAAGGAGGTTACGGCTTCCCATGCCCTCTCGCTCCGTAACATGGCTCGCAGCAGGGCCGGACGCGAGAGGTCGCCGCCACCGTTCGCCTCCACGAGGACACGGCAGTGCTCCGCCCAGGCAATGGAAACACCCGAGCGTGTCCTCCCACTTTATCCTGAACAGGAACCCACCAAAGCACCCACGTCCGGAGAGGACCTGCGTCAGGCAGAAGGTGAGGACGCCGTGGCGCCTCTCTATCCACTCCTCAAAGAGGGAACTTATCGCCGCAATTGTGGCGTGCCCAGCACTGGGTTGCGACAATCGTACCTGCCATGTCGCCATGAGATCACACCGGAGCTCTGTCCGCCGGGAGCAGAGTTTCACCTCCTCGCGCCACTCCCACATGTGCGCGAGGATCTTTGCCTCCAGATCCCATGGCTGCACTCCGGCAAGGAGGCTCGTAGCCTAGCAGGAGACCGTGTGTTATCCCCGGACTAGCCGGATCGCCGTTACCCTCTGACGCAAGATGGCTTACAAATGAATTTATATTTTATACAAACTATAATCGATAACCTTCTTTTAAGGAATGGCAGATTTTTTTTTTATTAAACAAACCCACATGGTTTTTGCCTACCCCCATGGGAAAAAGGCGTGAGTTTATGTTTGTATGTACACTTCCATTTACAAATTATCTCTTACTTTTGACTTATTGTTTCTGTTTTTATTTCACATTTATTTCAGGATTGATGAACTGTCTTTCAAAAGTCAAGGTATCTACAGCACGTAAACTTAACATATCCGTGTCACCTGAAGAGTGTGCAAGGATTTCTAGAACTAGGCATCAGTATGCGTCGTACTGCAAGAATGGTGGGTGTACCATTAACAACGGTCCAGCGGGAGAAGGAAAGCCACAAAGAAACTGGAAACCATCTGAGGAGACCTTGTAATGGTAGACCAAGGTGCACTAGTACCTACCTACACGAGAAGACCGCTGTATTGTCTCAACTGTGATGAATAAAAAAAAAGTAATTTTTAAGTATTTTTGTCAATTAAAAAATATTATTGTAGAAAATTCTTATTTTTTCTTAGAAACGTTACAAATTTTTAATAACCTATATTTTTAAAGAAAGTTGATGAAATTATGATGGTGTTAATGACTAATGTTGATTATGTTTTATATTTCAAAGTTCTCACTTTTTTATTTTAGAAGAAATTTTAATTTAAAAAAAGTGTGGCTAAGTTTTGAAATCCAGTGTATTATGATCGCACAATGTCGTTACACAAATGCGAGCACACGGTTGTACTTGCGTATGCGTAATATTTGTTTATGAGACTGTTGTCAATTTCAGGATCGGCTCTAACAAATGGCGTGACTATGAAAACGCCTTCAGTAAATTGGGAACTTCTTTGTGCGTAAAACCATTTCTCAAGCTTCGCCAATTTTTGGAGACAAAACGACAGTGGTAAACAAAATAAAAAAAATTGAGCTAACACCAGCGTTGGTCACGGTAAGATGAAATCAGGTACCACAAGAAAAACCGAGGTCATGTGTCGTCATCTACACTATCAACCTTTTTGCCCCAACGAGCATCGGTTTTTGATCAACAGAAAAAAAAAGTCGCAGTGAAGTAAAAACCGCTTATTACTCTGTTAACTTACTACCTAGTACTCATATTCTACAAGTTTAACCCATTGAATACCGTAATTACAGACACAATTAAAAACCATTGTGTCTATACCAAATGTGGTATCTCAGGGACTTTAAGGTTAACAACACGATAAAAAATAGATTCATAGGGAATAATTTAACAAAGCGAATAGGTGATACGAACTAATACATTTTTTTTTAATGTATCTTGGCAGACATTCTTATGTCGCTATGTGTTGTGTTGTGTGTTGAGAATTAATTTAAGAATGTTTGCTGTTTTATCTACCACACACAGCTACTATTACTACGAAGATTTATAAGAAATACGAGAGAAATAAAAAAGCATCGTCGTTTCACTTTCTGTGTTGGAGTTCAGCGATGCAGAAACAAGTGGCTGAGTATGGCTACTGAAAATTGACTTACCAGATTTCAGTGGTGGCTAGCCTAGGCTAGGCAAGACTAGCGCGAGAGCAAGGCGAGCGACTGACGGAACGACACATGGAGATTCTTTTTGGAGATTCTTCTTTCTGGAGATACTTTTTGTAACATAAGAAGATAAAGCTGAAGAGTTTGTTTGTTTGGTTGGTTGAACACGGTAATCTCAGCAACTTCTGGTCCGAATTGAAAAAATCTTTTTGTGTTGGTTTATTGAGGAAGGCTATATGATATATAACATAACACAACGATTAAAAGGAGCGCAACAGCAACGAAAAATGGACGAAAATTGGCAGGCATTCGATGCGACGGGAACGTTCAGGGAAACAAAACTTTGACACGGACGAAGTCGCGGGCAGAAGCTAGTAAATTAATAAATATCAGGACAACCAACACACCATTATCTGATCCCAAACTAGGCAGAGCCTGTACTATGGCAACCAGACAACTGATAAACATACTTATATATTTCTAAATACAAACATATTATAGATCAATTACACCCAGACACAGAACAAATGATCGTGCTCATCACACAAAGATTTTTCCTGGGTGGGAATCGAACCCACGACCTCAGTCTTAGCAGTCAGGGTCACTAACCACTAGACTAACAGACCAGTCGAAGTCAAGTGCTCCATTAAAGTTATCGTCAAAGTCAATTTTAACAGACATTTTGATGGTGGCAAGATGTCTGATTTACCCAATTACGCAATTCCCTTAATACATATTTCTATACTTTTTTTTCTCACACATTTATGAAGTTTCCGCAGCAGATTTTATTTCATCATGTGTATAAGGTGTATACAAATTTTCTGGGCAAACTGTTATAGAATATATTACAGTCAGCGTCAGGGACATTCAAGGTATTCAAATGAATACACGCAACCAAAATGTCAATAATATCGGTACAAACCAAGTTTCCTTATTGTTGTCAACAATATAATCGCTCAAAAGATCAAGACTTTTTTTTTTTTGAAGACCTAATCTGTCTTTTGAAGACAACAAATCCTGAGGAATTTCCGGTATTCGCGGCTAAGGAGTTGCATAAGCTTCCACCAGTTACTTTTGACCACGTTGATGTAACTAGGTTACTAAAGGACATTTTGAATATGCAAAATCGACTTATTGCAATGGAAGAAAAAGTTGTAACAGCTGGCCAGTTCGACTTACTTAAATGTGAGGTGAGAAACATGAAGCATGCTTCTTTCCATACTGAATAATTTGTCCTCCAATATTAAATGACGGAGCGGGGCTTGTTTACAACAGTGTATTACAGCAGTGCAAAGAAAAACGTCTAAATGTTATAAACTGATTTGTCAGAAAGGATGTGCGACAACTTCACCAAACGGTAAATTCAAAGCAGCGGATATTAAAGTGCCTTTGTTTATCTCTATTGTATCCTCAGTACTCTGAAACGAGTGAACAGGACATAAAAAGCTACTTTAAAGACAAAACTAGCGAGAGTGTGATTTTTAAATGACAAATATGAAGATAGCGAAAACATATAATGCATATAGGCTGTTTGTTACTAAAAACATACTGATGGCATTACATTTAGGAACTTTGTACATTTTACGTACCGAAAAAAGTCGTAAGTTTAAGTTATACTTATTAATAGAATTTTATTATGAACAGTAATCAAAACAATCGGTGCAAGTTTACCAGTTTTATCTGCAAATCATTTAAACGCTTAGTAGATAGTGTTATGGATATTTTTGATATGTTGGATACAATAAGCCCTCCAAGAGACGTGGCTTTTCTCCGAAGATATTCAGTTCCTAGGTACCATAAGTGACAAATTTAATATACGGGTAAGTCAACTGTTGACACATCCGCTGGTCTACTAGTCAGAAGACCGTATGGGGGAGTGGTCATTCTCTGGACAAAGTGTATCAATATTAACATGCACAAGTACTCGCTTAACTGCAATCAAAGGAGTGATCGCTCCCCGGTCGTCGGGAGTCGATAGCGGACATCCGGCTACCGTAGGCGCTAGCTTACGGGCGGCAAGCAATGGGTAGTTCGCCGCCCGGTAAGGACCAGGCTTGGGTCGACGGCGCGTAGTGTTCCACGTGCGCCTCAAAGAGACGTCAGTAGAACTGAAGCTGATGATTTCCCATCCAAAAAAAAGGGGTGATCGCTAGATTATTGTTACGTCGGTTTATATGCCGGCTGATTTGACCGAAAACTTGGCTATGTTAACAGATGTTTTAGGTGAAATTAGTGCCATAGTTGCAATCGAATATATTGAGAGTGTCTTTGTATTGGGCGATTTTAATGCGAACACTCACGAATAATTTTTGATGAATAAAAACTTTTCAAAAAAGGGTTCCAGGACAAATAACACTTTTATAAGAGAAGTTCACGGATGTTGAAGGTGAGTAGAACACTATGTAGTGTTTTTGGCTACTTGGCAAACAATTGTGTAAGCTAGGCATTAAGGAAAACGTATTTATGTCTAACCACTTGCCGTTATACATTGAGTGTGACTTGAATATATGAGGCCTAAATTAACAACACTAAATACACTGCGCTCTAGAGTTATTTGGGGGACCAATGTATGAATTCATTGCGTGACGTTGATTTCCCCCCAAAGTTTGCAGAGTGTAGTTATGGGTCGTATAGATCGGTAGCACACAAAAGTATTGAAGGCCTGTATAATTATATTATAGGTATTTTATGTAACGCTGCAGAATATACCGATATTGTGAAAGGGCTTAGGCCAAGGGGGTGAAATAGCCATGTCCGGGCCAGTTATCGTGAAGCCAGGCTTAAACTCAAATGATGGATAATGCATAAAAGATCTTCATTTGGATTACTATTTGAAGAAATGAGTAAGTCTAATATTTATTGGCGACTGCAATGCAATTCCATCCATTCGTGTAACACCACGCATCCCTCTTAACATTCTCATCTCAGCAGAAAGCAATTGCCTTTCTTTCATCCCTTTTATGGCCCAAAATTAATTGGTTTTATATATTTTCCCCTCATGCTTAAGTGCAATCTGGGAAACGCAGTTTGTTCCCATGACAAACTGTCATTTCATATATCCAGTGTTAATTCAGTGCTTAACAGTCCAACCTATATCGCTATCGGTTTGCACCAGTAAACCGAGATACCGAAAGTCGAAGCAGACTGAAAAATATGCACCGTCGCACAGTGGAACGAATGTATGGGAGCGGTTGGACGTAGACATGTCCGAAAAAAAAGAGTAAAATTATGCCAAACTAATGATGCCATCTTATTCGATTACTTAATGCCTTCATAACTTGTGGTGATGAATTTCTTCATAACTCCCATATTTCGGGAGTAATTTGAGAAAATGTGAAATTTTACTATGAAAATGAGTGTATCGAGCTCTCTCCCTCCTGATTCCGGGCTTGTTTCAAGTAGCGGTCTCTAATATCATAATGCTAATACTAAGAGCTATATTTAATACTAAGACACATAGTGCGCCAAATGTGCACTTTCTGGGATAAAGAGTGATGTTTATTTTATAACACAATTTTTTTATTTTTTGTTTATTTTGTTGATTAAAACCGTTTTTCTAAAGGTTTACCTTATTACAATAACATTTCTGAGCAGCCAATTAGAGAAGATATAAGCTAATTAGGATATATAATTAGGGACTTAAGGTTTACATATAAAACTGATGCACTAATGATTACTGATAAGAACATTGCTATTATTTAATTACTAAATGGCTCTTAATACACTAATTTAGCATGCATCATTTACTAATTATCACAATAACTAATTACCTTGCAATATTTAACAAAGGATACCTGGGATACCTGGATTTTATATAAATAGGTCACTATTAGTAACTTTAAAATCAGTGTTGATTTACACCTCGTTGTATCCAAGCTAATCTCGCAATGTATTTTCCAAATTTTAATACAAATCTTGATATTCACGTTGCTTTATGCGCACGCGCACATAAAGATTTACGCGACTTTAACTATTTGTTCAGTGTTTTAAAAGATAACAGTTGTGTTCAGTTATGTGAAAGTGCTGAAACAAGTTTAAAAGACTGGTGTCGTCGATTTTGCTACCGCATTTATGCAAAATGGACACAGTCTGGAAGAAGCACAGATAAGTTTCGGAAGAAACATGAGATTTGGCTACAGGCTGCAATTCAATGGCCGGAATTACAGAATGAAAATATGGAACCTTCTACAGAAAATATAAGTGACGTCATCGAGCCCATAATTTCTCCTGCTAAATCTGATGCTTCAACTTGTACACATCCTAGTCCTCGTAAATCTTTTGAGGACCTTAGTAACCGGCAAAAAAGAAGACGCACTGAAGATAGTCTTTCATGCAGCAGTAGCAGCGCTGAAATTATGTTTTCGGCCGAAAGGGCGCTTCAAAAGGCAGGACAAAGCGATACAGCTTATGTTATGAAATACTTGACGGAGAATCCAGAAGAGGCCTCAAAAATCAAAGCCTTCATTGAAGGTAAATCAATTCAGGTACGGGAAATATCCCCTTTGAAGGCATTGGCTCTTTATGTATCGATGAACTTATCGAAATGGCGCTATAACACTCTTCGGGATTTCAACACTCAAGAAGGAGCTCTTCAATACCCGAGTTACTACATGTTGGTTAAAGAAAAAATTAAGTGCTATCCGGCCAAAGAAGATCTCACAGTTACAGAGAGCTCTGCAAAAATCAAATTACAAGCCTTGATGGATTTAACCTCAAGAAGACTTATTAGGTCGTTAGAAACCCCTGTTGATCCCAATCAACAGCTCGTATTGACCAGCAAATGGGGTTTTGACGGATCATCTAGCCAAAGCATTTATCATCAAAGGACGAGTGAAGATGAGCAAATCGATCTTGCTAGTAATTTTATGATTAGTCTTGTACCACTGCGGCTCGTCTCAAAAGGTGTAACAATTTGGGAAAACGAGCGACCATCTTCCACTTCATTTTGCCGGCCAATATTGTTTAAGTTTATAAAGGAAACCAAAGAAAATGTGCAGAGAGAGATGGCTGAAATCGAAGCAGAGATTGAAGCCTTAACTCCATCCACCATCACTGATGGAATTAGTGTCAAACACCAACTGCTGTTGACAATGATTGATGGTAAAATTCATTCCATTATATCCAATACAGCAGCTTCAGTGTGTGACATATGCAAGGCTTGTCCTAAAGAAATGAATAATTTAGAGTTAATCAAAGATAAACACGCAAACGAGGACATGTATAAATATAGCTTAAGCACCCTTCACGCTTGGATTCGCTCAATGGAATGCTTATTACACATTTCCTACAAATTAGACATAAAATCATGGCAAGTAAGGGGTGATATAGCAAAAAGGCAAGTTGATGACAGGAAGAAAAGAGTTCAAGAGGCTGTAAGAAGAGAAACGGGCTTACTTCTCGATGTTGTGAAACAAGGCAGTGGATCCACCAACAATGGCAACTCGGCAAGGAGATTTTTTGAAAACTACACTAAATCTGCTGAACTGACCGGAATAGATGCTATGCTTTTAAGAAAAATCTGTGTGATCTTGCAGTGTATTTCATCAGGAGAGAAGATCAACGTAACTAAATTCCGAGAGTTCTGCTTTGATACTGCTAAGCTTTACGTGGAGTTATACCCATGGTATTATATGCCTTCTTCACTTCATAAAATTTTAATGCATGGGCCAGACATAGTTCAGAACATGTCAATTGTGCCCATTGGTTTTCTATCCGAAGAGGCATCTGAGGCTAGAAATAAAGATTTTAGAAAATATAGAGAGGGGCATTCTCGAAAGCATAGCAGTATCTCATGCAATGAAGATATTATGCACAATCTTTTACTGTCTTCTGATCCACTTGTTACAAGTATCCGTCCAAAAGGAAATAAGTTTGTAAAAAAATCTTCTTTTAAGGAATTTTATGAGCTTACGGATTCTGAGAAAAGTGATATCGAATTTGTTAACATAAATGATTTAGCGGACATCGATTCTGAATTTGAATTAATTGATGATGATGATGATGACGAAGATAATTAAATGATGTTATTGTTTTAAAATGTGTAACTTAGTAAATTAGAACTTACATCTTAGTTATTTATTGTACTTTTAATGAAACTAGGTAATTTATTATCAACTTACTTAAAAGTCATACTCTCATCAGTTCTTGTGAATATTTTTGTTAATATATATTTCTGTATATATATAATATATTTATAGACCTCTTAATAAGTCTGTCTGCGGTTTAAAGTAAATACAAATGGGGGAAAAAACGTTTTTTTTTTTAAATTTTCATTTCCTTTTATCCCAGAAAGTGCACATTTGGCGCACTATGTGTCTTAGTATTAAATATAGCTCTTAGTAATAGCATTACGATATTAGAGACCGCTACTTGAAACAAGCCCGGAATCAGGAGGGAGAGAGCTCGATACACTCATTTTCATAGTAAAATTTCACATTTTCTCAAATTACTCCCGAAATATGGGAGTTATGAAGAAATTCATCACCACAATTTATGAAGGCATTAAGTAATCGAATAAGATGGCATCATTAGTTTGTCATAATTTTACTCTTATTTTTCGGACATGTCTACGTCCAACCGCTCCCATACATTCGTTCCACTGTGCGTCGAGTGCTATGGCTCTAGACCTGGAGAGACTGCTGAAATTGCAGAACATATATTCATGTTTGGTTCTGCTGATTTTGAAGCCAACATAATCTAGCTTATGTTACCTACAATGTACAGTCGGCCAAGAAAGTGGTGTACCACCCTAAGGTTGAATATCGCTTGCAGATTCATAGGTGATAAAGATTAGTTTCGCTTGCAGATCGATCTGACAACTTCTATTGCTGTCTTTATCTGATTATTGATAACGACTATTACTGTTTGTAACGTGACAGCTGTTCTTAGTTTGAACTTGATGGAACCAATGACGTCGTAAAATCAACGGCGGGGGTCTGTAGATTTTGATGACAAAATTGTATCTACAAATTCAGAATTGTAATCAACAAGTTACATAAAATTGTAAAGGCACAAGGCGAATCCACAAACCTACAATTTCTGTAAACTTGTAATTACAATATCAATAAAAAACAAGCTAAAAATAGATTTATCCTTTTATTAAATTTCTACAATCAATTTTAAAATACTTATAACAAACAAAAACATAGCATATATAGTAATATTTAGAAGATATTGAAAATTTTTAAAAATTAGAAACGGGTGTAACCGCCGTTGGCCTCTATAACCTCTAAAAGACGAGACCTCATTGAACCAACAAGCCGTGAGCAAATATCGGTTCCCCGCATTTCCTCCCAAATATAATTACAGTGACTAATAAGAGCTTGTTTGGTTCTTTCATTTTGATGCGACCATCGTTGGACCATAAGGCCCCAAAGATTTTCTATCGGGTTGAGGTCCGGCGATCTTGAGGGCCACTGAATTACCCTTACGTCAGTGTGTGAACGAAACCAGGCTCTTACGATCCTCGCATTATGAATTGAACAATTATCTTGAACAAAATCAAATTGTGGCACTTCGTTCTCCGGGTAAACATTACGGACTGTCGGTAGCATTGCATTCTGAAGCACGTCGATATAATTTACAGCCGTCGCTCGAGGAGGTAGAGAACACAATTCTCCTACACCATCCGCACTCATCCAGCCCCAAATATTTACGGAAATTCGACCTGATTCTCTATTTGGGATTACATGATCATCTTTATACCGTGTTGAATTATATCGCCAAAGGTGAAGACGTCCATGCTGACTGGATTTAAACGTTTTTTCATCACAAAACACTGTATTAGACCAATCAAAGTCTAAGTGCTCTCTGGCGAAGTTCAGACGAGCAAGTCTGTGAGCATCCGTCAAATATATTTTCTTGGCGTAATGCCTGTGGTGCAACCCCATGTAATGTAGATGATTCCTTATTGTTTGGGCACTCACATCGAACATCTCCGCAAAATGTTTTGTGGGCTTAAAACCATTGATTTCATATTCCCGTCTCATGAATTCTCTATCGTTATTGGAGAGTGCAGGCCGGCGACCACTTCTTCTGTGATCCAACAAACTTCCCTCCTCTCCTTCACGAGGAATCCAAAAGCGGACAGAACGCCTCGATATATTCAAATTTCGGGATATCGCACTGATACTGCTTCCCTCATTAAATTGGGCAATTATTTGTGCTCTTTCGGCAATGGTCAAGTTGGCAGGCATTGAGATGATTTTATATGCAGTTGATTGAAAAATAACACGGAAAATATATCGATTTTTTGCATATATTTGACAAAATGTCAATTGTCAGTTTTCTTTTTCAAATGGAATTCGGTTGTCTATTTAAATAGTTTTTATTATTTTTGTTTGGAAACATCCTTTTCATTTATACTAAAGGTTAAAATGTCATGTACTTATATGTGACATATGACGTATGAATACTAAATACATAGGTTTACGTCATGATAATGTTGTCTCTTTCAGTAATATCTTTTTATAACGAACCTTGTTGTAATTTTCGATGACCGGGAAACTAAATCAAAACTGGTACACCACTTTCTTGGCTGACCGTACTTTGGATCATTTTCACAGAAAAGAGCAATGTAATCGGCACAACGTAAAACACGTGTAAGTTCGAAATACTGACTGACATAAGTTGCTTTCCAAAAAAATATAGACGTGATTGCTAGTGGATTGTTAAACGACGCAAGAATGTAGCTAATTATTTTATTTATTAGGACTACGATATTATAATCTGATCTGAGAGTTTTGAGTCAACGTCGTGTCAACGTGCAGATGGCCGCCGGCCGTAGCCCCCGCCCGTACCCACACGGACAGAGCAAGACGGCGTGTTGCCAAAAACGCGACGTTAAAGTTGCGCAGACACGATGTTGACGTCGCGTTCAGCGGATGTTAATGCTTGTCACGCGTCTGCGCAACGTTGACGCTGCGCAAACGTTCGAGAGACGCCGACGCTCGTAAAACGCCAGTGGGATAGCGGCCTAATATTTACCGAACTGAGGTTTCCCCGCCAAATTCAGGCTAGCTACCGCTTATAAAGTAAGCATCGATAACATACTCTGTTTTTACCTCCGAGTACCTGGCCAGTGTAAAATGCTTACAATTAGAACCCTGATGGTTACCGTTAAAACTAAAGTGTTCAACGGCAAACTACTAGCAAAGTAGTGAGAACATGAATACACACGCATATCGTTTCTATGTATAGTTTTAAAAAGCAAAAATAAAACAAAAAGTCACAGTCAGCCGCCGTATCACGTTTTAAATCAATACTTAACAACCAATACTAATAACCAAAACCGTACAATCACCGTTTCCAAATAAACCATTGCCTGCACGCGTAGCTGCTACGCCGTAGCATCATACTACGTCGTAGCAGCTACGGCTTAGCCAATTAACACTCTTATTGATGTATATTTATTTACTAGCGACCCGCTTTGGCTTCGCACGTACTCAATTTACATAGTGTGTTTGTGTTATTACTTGTGTTTTAAAAAACACTGTTCGATCGATTAGAAAATTATCGCATTGGTTTTGATGGATAATCGTTATGAAACGTGCGCTTATAATGACCAGCCTGTTAGATATCCACTGCTGGAGCATAGGTCTCCACTATTCAAGAAGAAGTAAGCTATTACCTACTACGCGGGCCCAACGCAGGTTGGCAAATGTGTCACAAATGTCTTCGATTTTCTTATTCTAGTACATGTTGGTTTCCCTACGGTGTTTTCCTTCACCATTTTGAGAGCAGGATGAAATTATTTACCCAAAATTAAGCACCTGCTTGGGTTTGAACCCATGACTTATAGCTTGTAAGTCGGGACCGTAACTAGCTGGTCAAAACTGCTCTTAAATTTACAAACTGCAGAAGTGGGTGATGATTTTATGGATTAACCTCTAAGTCCCTGAGATACCACATTACGGTAATTGACTGGTTAAGGCTCGGCGCCCACTATCGGTGGGTATAGGTGCGGCTCGGTATAACTTGAGCGCCTTACGGCGGCTTCGTGCGGCTGAGAGCTGCTTCGGGCTGCCTCGGCAGTCGTAAGCATACCTAAGGACGCCGAGGTTGTCCTCGCGTAGCGTTTTTTTTGTGGGTGGGAAATGATCAAATGCCACTCTAGGTGTAGCGGAAGGGCGTGTCAGACTTTTACTGACCAAAACCCACCCGTGTTCCTTCAGTTGCCCATATGCCAGGGCCACGGTTCTGTGATGGTCCACATGGTTTATAAACTAGGTGTCCAGCAAAAACCGTGCAAGTTCAAAATCAACATCATCATCATCATCATCTCAGCCGCAAGATGTCCACTGCTGGACATGGGCCTCCCCCTATTTGGGGGGCTTTGCCATAATCGCCACGCTTGGCAAGCGGGTTGGCGATCGCAAATTCAACATAGCTGAATAATAATAGCTTTTTATATTTTTTGTAATTTATGGATCGCCTGGATTGACCTTGAGAAGGAGGCTATCAGAAGAATTCAGCTGACAGCATTTAGGAAGCTTCGTCGAGTCTTCTCGTCACGTATTCAGAGCCTAAAGACGAAAGTTTTCAATCAGTGCTGCCTGCCTGTTATGACCTACGGAGCCGAAACGTGGACACTCACGGTACGGCTGGTCCATAAATTCAAAGTCGCTCAGCGAGCTATGGAACGAGCTATGCTTGGAGTATTTGTGAGGGACAGGATCCGGAATGAGGTGATCTGGCAGAGAACTAAAGATATCGACATAGCTCATAGAATTAGCAAGCAGAAGTGGCAATGGGGCGCCCACATTAGCCGTAGAACCTATGACCGTTGGGGTAGACGTGTTGAGTGGAGATCGCGAATCGGCAAACGTAAGGTACGACGCCCTTAGGCTAAGTGGAGTGACGATCTTCGCAGGGTGGCTGGTAGCAGCTGGATGAGAGTTGCCGAGAATCGGGCTGAAGGGCGTGTAATTGGAGAGGACTGCGTCCAGCATTGGACTGATATAGGCTGATGATGATGGATGGCCCATAGCCATAGCACTCTAACTATGATCGTATAGCCTCTCAAACTACTCAACAATTAGGTTTCTTAGTTTCACACTTCCACCCGTCCTCGTGACTAAACGATTCAGTTCCTTCAATTTAAGAAAGATTTCTGGCAAGCAGCGATTTTATTACTTTCGTTCAAGAAAATAGAAAACGCTGCCAGAACAGGCACAGGGTACATCCATTTACGAATACAAGCCATTTGAAAACATATTATTCCAAAATATAATATAGAGTCACGTGAGAACTTTCCGATAGGATTTTCACTACCTACTATCTCCTGTTTTTGGATCGGTACTTACGGTAATTTATGCACATTGTGTTCCAAGGTATATCATCTCATTAGGCATAATCAAGTGAGGTTAACCCCTGTTTATGCACCACCAACGTGTTACTATGTCATACTAAAAGATCGTGCGTTTTAAAATCGCCACCCAAATGTAACAAATTGCGTTTTTACAATCAGTCACTGGGAAAGGAATGTTAGTAGTAGCGCGTTAGCGTAGCCTGCTCTACGAAAGCTTTAAGTCATACTTTTTCCGCGGTTTCAAATCGCTTGCATTTAATTGCAGCACGTGCAAAGCTTATCATGCCATTTTGGCCCGTCAGCGCTTCAAGTCTTGATTGCCATGCGCGAACGACGCGCATGCGCCATGCGTGAGAGAGGGGGATGTGTCAGGAGAGTGATAATTTTCGAGTGAATACAAAATTTTTGTTTTTATTTCATTATTCAGGGTTTCATTGATGTTAATGCTTTACACTAACGTCCAAATAGTGGCCACGTATCATCGATGACGTCAGTCACTACTTTCACCCTACCTGGGACGATCACCAATTATTTTGGTGAACGCTACTATTTTTACATTATATTAAAACGTAAGTAAGCTTAATAAAACTTGCAAAGACTTCACACACGATACCATTACAAGCTTAAACAGTACTGTCGCTATACATTCAAACACTAGAAACCCAAACAATAACAAAAGTTTGTTTTGTTTTGGTTGCGGCAATCCAAACGTTGTTAGGTCAAATTTCGATACTTGTTATAAAAACCGGCCAAGTGCGAGTCGGACTCGCGCACCGAGGGTTCCGTACAAACCTGTAGGTATTCACGGTTGATGCATAACGCTTGTGTTTATGAAATTAAATCCTATTTTTTTAATTTTTATATTTCAGTTGATTTAATGAAAGGTCGGTTTACGATTTATGACGTATAAAAAAAAACTACTTACTAGATCTTGTTCAAACCAATTTTCGTTGGAAGTATATATAGCAATGTACATCATATATTTTTTTTAGTTTTATCATTCTCTTATTTTAGAAGTTACAGGGGGGGGACACACATTTTACCACTTTGGGAGTGTCTCTCGCGCAAACTATACAGTTTAGAAAAAAATGATATTAGAAACCTCAATATCATTTTTGAAGACCTATCCATAGATACCCCACACGTATGGGTACGATGAAAAAATTTTTTTTGAGTTTCAGTTCTATGTATGGGGAACCCCAAAATTTATTGTTTTTTTTCTATTTTTGTGTGAAAATCTTAATGCGGTTTACAAAATACATCTACTTACCAAGTTTCAACAACATAGCTCTTATAGTTTCGGAAAAAAATGGCTGTGACATACACGGACAGACAGACAGACAGACAGACAGACAGACAGACAGACAGACAGAAAGACAGACAGACAGACAGACAGACATGACGAATCTATAAGGGTTCCGTTTTTTGCCATTTGGCAACGGAACCCTAAAAACAACAGTCATGTTCAATTTTTGATTCATTTGGGATGAATATATAATTAATATCAGTCTGTTTATCTAAATAGGAGATTGTGAGTCACATAAATTTAATTACAAACAATTTTTTTGCCGGCCTTATTTTAACTATTTCAGGCGTATTCTGAAAAACTTATCTCGTGAAAATGTGGAACTGTGTATTTTCCGAAATATACGAATGAATCTAATATTTATCAAGTTATGTGTCGAATCATACAAATTGGCAGAGCTCCTAGCTATTCTAAGTGCGAATATTGTCCCCAACGAGTATGGTGAACAAAACTATCGGTAATTGCGAAATCTTTTTATCGCTTTTTATCGAAAGAAGTGCTTGGTGGATTTCGGTACTGCGTTAGAAACTTGTCGCACCGTCACTCTGGGCGACAGATCGAGAACCACGTGCTCATTTCTCCTCAGTTATTGTAACGTAAAGATATAGGGCCGTGATGTGCTGATCACGTGCTTCGTGATCCAAGAGATTCAGATTTGATGACTCTTTCGGATCATGATTTTATTTATACTATGCAGGTATTCTGCCTAAATTACCTCCGTTGTGTTTGACTTTTTTCAACGATCCTTAAATCCGTGTACGGTTTTATTTTGCTTTTATTCAATCTTACTATAGTCATGTGTCTTCAAATAACTCAGAAGCTCTTCGTGTAGAGGCATCTCAGCCACATTCAAGATAATTTGCGACTTATGTCGAACAATCTGTACTAATATCATAAAGCTGAAGAGTTTGTTTGTTTGATTGAACGCGCTAATCTCAGGAACTACTGGTCCGAATTGAAAAATTATTTTTGTGTTGGTTAGCATATTTATGGAGAAAGGCTATAGGTTGCATAACATTACGTTGCGTTTAAAAGGAGCGGAGCAGCAACGAAATGGCCGGCAATTCGATGCGACGGGAAGGGTCACGGGAGCAAAAATTTGACGCGGACGAAGTCGCGGGCAGAAGCTATGGTTGATATTCTAATTAGGAATGGAGGTTCGCAACTACTTGTAGATCCAGTTGGTACACCCTGTTGTCCTTTTAGGAATATTGAGGCATTGTACGAACCGTTTAGGGGAAGATTGGTTGTTATGGTGATGCTCATAAATATGGGTGGAAGTCTAGAGAAAGAGAATGGCTACGGGGTCATCTACGTTTAAAGTAGCCCGTATCCACGATCTGAACATGTTCTTAAATTCCCTATTCCATGTCCGAGGCTGGTCCCCAAGCGTTGTAAATAAAATGCATTCATGTGTTTTACATTAAAGTTTTTGTCCATATAAGGTATAACAAGTAAAATAGGTTTAGTAATGGATTCCTCCGGTACATTTCAGATGGAAATTGAAAAGCAGGAGACTGTGATGCTATAAAGTGCAATTACTGATCACCTGGGTCGACCTGCTATAACATGCGACAGCAGTGCCTCTTCTCGTCTGAGACGTAAGTGTAGTAATTAACCTAATATACCTTTCATTGTCTATCAGTATCTATCTTCTTTCTAGCTCTCTACTGGGCACATCTTGACAGATGTTAGTATTTAAGTTTCAGTCAGCTAGCATATAGTCAGTTGCTTCACTCAAATAGAACTAATGCTGTCGCTATTTGTCACCAAACTACATTTCCAGTGAAGTTTCAAATGTTCTATTAATTGTAACTAGTGATCGCCCATTGGTTGGAATTCGACCGTACTTCATTTGAATAGAAATACATTATTAAATGAAAAAAATATATATAATAATAAATATAAAAAAATAGGTTATATTTGACATTCAGTGACACTATAGACAAATTGTTGACGCTGTACTACTGTGGAGAGGGTTCGCTGGCGGGATGGTGATGGCCAGGACCAGGCCGTAGGTGTAATGAGTAAAGAATACTTCTTCAGGACTCTCTTCTTTATTTACTAATACTTCTTAACTGCTGGATATGAAATGAATTATCACAGAAAGCTCTGTTTTTATAGAATTTTCCCTATTATTTTTAATTAATTATGACAGTTCAAAATGTCAAAAATTATAACCAGCCTGTACAATCTATGACCAGCCTGTACATTCGTGACGAATACAACCTCTACAGTTTGCACACGACACTAAGTTTTTTATGGGAAACTTACTAATGCCATACTTGACATTCCCCAAAAAACCACAAAAAATATTTCTTATAAATCTAAACAAAATTCCTATCGTCGCTAATAAAAATAATATTAAAGCCAAATATTCTCAATATGATCATAGATTTTAAAAATGAAATAGGTTAGATTTCTATAAAATTAATTTGGTATACTTGACATTCATTAAGACTATAGGTAGACACAAAATATTAAAGACATGTTCTCAATTGGACCACAGATTTGGACCATAAACAAAAGAATATCTATGCATGTGTGTATTAAATACACGGTTATGACTATTAGTGTGTGTAACGTGTTATTTATTGAAAATAATGCATCTTCACGCATAATTTAAAAAAAATATTAGGATTCGTCACTTTTTCTCTGTATAAACTATAAATGTGCGAAATTTCATACTCCTCCGTCCGCCCAATTTTCGTAAAAAGGGATCCAAAGTTTTCGCTTCACGTAATAATATATAGATAATAAACAACACTAACTCTAAAGTAAACATTATTTTCATTTCATAATTGCTGATAACTTGAGTACGAGAAGATTCTGTCTACTATTCTTACCGTATGAATTTAGTCCAAACTAACTAAATGATAGACAACATTATTTAAATTAAATATTATCATTTAAAGCGAAATTTAAAAGTGTACTAAAAGATGAATCATGGAGTGTTCTGGTATCTTGTGGTACGCAAGCCCAACTCAAGTTTTTTTTAACTTTCGTCTCGCTGTATCTTTACTAAAATCACCACTAGCAGTGAAAACTAATTTGTTTGTGCAGCTATTATGGTAGACGCGGAGATCAAAAATTTTGTGTACCGGCACCCAAGCACACAGTATGAGTGATCTCTGCGTATGACCAAGACTAGCGTGATTTTTTTTACAGTACATATTTAGAATTTTCCACTGACGTTGTCAATTTCTGGGGAAAATTGCAAATAGCTTTTGGATATTTTTTCCACAAGTAGGTACAAATTAAATTACACTAAATAAATTAAAAAGCGTTTAGTTGCTTTATAAATCACTTTTACTGCTGAGTCTTGTTGAGGCAAAATTTTAATCATTATAAATGAGATAAACTGATGAAAAGTAGTTTAACAGAAACAGCGGCGTCCTAAGAATGCACAATATGTTCTAAATACAACTGTTGATGCAGAAAACGACGCAACATTAACACTACACGAAACAGTTTTGGTTGATATCAAAATTGTCATAATGAGTTACAATTTTATATTCTAAATTATCTAACATTCTGCTGACAACTACAGAACACAGTATATTGGGATGATAAATAATCCATATTTTATTTTTTCAGGTAGGGAGGGCTATGCTCCTTATATCGCTGAAATCAGTACGGACCCTCACTTCAATGTAACATAATAACAAAATATACAGCAAAAAAATGGATAATAACTTAGTGACGTTTCTGGGATACTTTTAAACAGCTTTAGGTACATATTAAATTACACTAAATAAATTAAAAATAGATAAGTTGCTTTATAAATCGCTTTTAGGTATTGAGCAATAATTATTACTGCTGAGTCTAGTTGAGGCATAATTTTTATATTTATAAACGTGATGCAACTAATCAAAACTAGTTTAGTGGCAACGGGGGCGTCCTACGAATGCACGACATGTTCTAAATTTGACTTGATGCAGAAAACGACGCAACATTAAAACTCTATACGAAACAGTTCTGGTTGATACCAAAATTGTCGTGATGAGTTACAATTTTGTGTATTAAATCATATAGCATTGTGTTTATTACTAAAGAACACAGTACATTGCAATTACATTTTTTTTTCAGGTATTTAATGATACTTGCCAAAGCAACAAAGTGCATTTGCTGAAGATCCGTAGACCAACACTTTTTTTTTCAATGATGATTGATGGTGCAATGATGGGTGATGACCACCAGTGCACACAATCTGGTCTCACTGGCAAACAGGGTGAATTTTTTAGTGAGTTCATGTTACTATTAGTTATATTAGTTGGTTACAAAAGTTAGCGTTGTAAAGTTCAAAAAACACATTAAACGTTATCAAAAATGCATATTATTATAAGTTAAAAGACTACGTTCAAGACAAGGACGTTTGGCAATAATTCTTTCTGCACATGTGGCTTCCCTAGTACCTCATTAACCTATGTAAACTTCTATTCATTGCTCCCAAATTTTGACGCTTTTTTTAGTTTAATTGTTCCATACATGTCAAAGTAGTAACTGATGAACTGATTATGTCAAAGTCGTAACTTTGACATAATTTACTCATATTTTGACATTATTTATCCACAGTTTTGTTTTTTGATGTCACTGAATGCAAAGCATAGCATACTAATACTACTGGACGGTACATTGGCGTACATTACTTTCAGTTACGTGGAAGCACGCATATAATGCAAGGATGTAATGGCCCAAAGTATCTCTCGAGAACGCCCATGAATATATAATACCACAAATTTATTTTTATTTGTTCACAAAAAAAGTAATGTGATAAAAGTTCATTATTTTGTAGTTAGCTATGATATTTAATTACAAAATATAAAGCATTTTGAGCTTTAAAAGGCATGGTGCCTCGTTATTGTGGGAATAAACCGACATCGATGACGAGAATACACTATTTAATGTGAAAAGCTAATCAAACAACGGTGCAATAAAAACCACTTTACATGCAAATGTGTTGAAATAATAGATTATTTATGATTTTATTAAGGGAATAAACCAGTGTTTAATGTCACGGGTGCTATATTTACTCTCGAGCGTACCAAATGAACTCAGAAGTCAGAAAGCTACGACTATATGAAATACCGGTTTAAATGGATTTCAGTACAATATATAACTATTTTTTTTAGTCAAATTGAAACATATTTTACAATCTGCTGCCTGCTGCATAGGTCGCATGCCCGTACTGCGTATAGCTTCTAAGATGACAACACACATGACATCAGTGTATAACAATTTTGTCCTGCAGGCTTAGCATGGCGCTTTCATTTCTATGAAGAACTAATCGGGTTGATTTAGATTTAAAATAAAACAACAACCGTTGGTAAATAAATAAAGAAACTTTGGATAACTTTAGTTTATTGTTGTTAATTTTCACATTGTGTGAAATGTCACTTTGTCTATTTTCCGTCGACAAAACCCCTTTCTACGATGGTCACGCTACGCATGCTGGTGTGATAACTTTACATATGCATACCATTTTTACTTCCATGGTTAATATAACATGTAAATTACTAGTTGTGTAACGATAATTCACTTCAAATACAGTTATGTGTATTAATATTTAGATTAAGTTCATAACTATCATAGCTGATTATATCCGGGTGCCGGAGTAGAAACGGACCTTATTGTGGCATCCAGTGACAGTTACATTTGATAGTTTTGAGAAATATGATGACAGAAAATGATTTTCTGACTGAGGTAAACTCAGTCAGAGCTCGAGAGCCAGCGCGACGTGAAGCACTTACGACAAACATCACACAGCCAAGAACCAGGTGTTGTTCGAAAAAAAGCAGCGGCAGCACTCAACTGAATGCCTGATCTGCTCGACAATGTACCATCGTCGGCTCATCATTGTTTCACATTATGGTTAGATATAAAAAAAACGGTAAGGTCCGTTGAGGCATCTTAAAACAGTTACATTTTTTTTTTGAAGAAATATGGTATCCAAATAGGACTTACTGATTGGGATAAACATTATTTGTAAATACTCTATGATGGTGTCTTTAGAACTCGAGAGCCAGCGTGACGTGAAGCACCTACGACAAGCATCACACAGCCAGGAGCCAGGTGTTGTTCGACAAAAAGCAGCGGCAGTACTCAACCGGATGCCTGATCTGCTCGACCATGTACCATCGTCGACTCGTCATTGTTTCACATTCTGGTAAGATAGTATTATTATCGAAGTATTTTTATTACAAATGGACCTAATTGAGGCATCTTAAGACAGTTACATTTAATTTTTTAAGAAATATGATAACCAAACATGATTTCTTGATTGGGGTAAATATTTTTTGTAAATATTCTCTAACGATATCTTCAGAACTCAAGAGTCAGCGTGACATGAAGCCAGGAGCCAGGTGCTGTTCATCAAAAGCAGCGTTAGCAATTAGATGGACGCCTGACCTGCTCGACCTAGTAGCATCATCGAATCATCATTGTTTCACATTATGATGAGATTTAAAAACATAATCTTTACATAGTAAAAAAGAATGTCATTTCCCACGTATATACATTTAAATTTTTGGATGGATTTTAATGCGATTTTTATCAATAGCCAGAGTGATTTAAGAGGAAGTTTTATATGTATAATACACGGGCGAAACCGGTGGCAAAAGCTTGTATAGAATAATCAGCCTATATTTGAACTGCAGCGGCCTCCTCTCTTTTATAGGAAGTGAGCCATAATCCACCACATGGGCGGTGTGATACCCCCTGGCCGCGCCACAGTGGAAATTGAAAAAAAAAACATGCTTTTCGGTATGTTTTTGGGTAGTACATATTGCGACAATTTTGAGTGTATAGGTACGTCGTCCTGGTATGCCTAATAAATGTTGGTGGTGTGGCCAGGGAGCATATTCCCTGGCCGCATCACCAATACAAGGCTATAATTTCTAAAGTACTAAAGTTTTGGAATATCTTTATAGCGTACGGAAAAGAAAAACTTTGGTACAATTCTTTAGTGTACCATATGTCCGTGTAGCCTAACATGTTTCGAAAAATCGCGATGCGTGGCCAGGGAGCATACTTATCAGCCACACCACCACAACTTCATTATATTTCAGTTTTCATGGATTTTTTTTTAATGCACGTACCTTTTATTACTCACATAAATGGTACAATTTATCTAAAAAAGTGTTTTTTTTTTATTTCCTCTGTGGCACGGGCAGGGAGTATCACACGATTATCATGAAAACGCTCTTCGGAGTCATGATTTTGTAGATAACCGTATATCCTTTGGGGCCGTCGAGTAGAAAGTTTCCTACTTAAAGACAGAATGACATGGTGATTATAAAATCAAATTGTCACAAAACTATCAGTTGTCAGAGTGATTTTAAGGTTTTGGGACATAAAACTTTCTTCTGGAATAAAACGCTTGTCATTGTTCGAATCTTCGACCCACAACTCTTCTTCTTCCTTGGGCACACGAATCTCATAAAAAATAAAATAACCATTTCCAAAGATAACGGCTATATGACGAAACAAATTCAGTTTCCTGGGATCCTTTAAAAATTGTTATAAGCGATTATTTATTCACTTATTAAAACATAACATAACATCAGGCCCCGTATACCCATATTTCGCCTGTTATGTTTAAGTCGCATGAAATAAGGAGCGAACCTGTTGCCATCAACAGGAAAATAATTTGAGTCACTTTCAATTTGATTTTAAGTAATTAGTTTGTAAATTTTAAAGAAATAAGGTTGCTGGGCCTACAAGTATGGTGAAAAAAACGACCATATTCTATAAAAAATATTATGGATTATTTTTTCTCTAAAACCAGTAAAATATTTTATAAGATTTAGCTTCTCTTTGAATTAGCACTAACGTACTATCTCTTTTTTACAGATTGTATGTCGCGTTTACAACCCATTTACACCTTAGATGCTTGTCTCCAGTCCTAGTTACGGAAAACACAACAATAACAAGAAAATCACTGCAACTCTCTCAAGGGGCGCTGTTACCGCCAGAAACTACGTTTGGTTGCAAAGTAGTTGCGCCAGGAGGAGAGTACAATTGAGTCGTATTTCTGAGTGACAGCCGCGCACATCTACCAAGCGGCTGTAGCAAAACAAGAAGCACTATAACTACTGATTACTAACATTCTTTCATATATGTGGCGTTCCGCGCATAAAGGTACCAGTAGGAAGGTATTGAGTTAAGGCCGGATATAGAATCGCGCCACATATGTGTGCTAGGAATAAATAAAAGTTTAAAAAAAACGATTAAATCACGGTTTCATAGAAAACCAAACTAAAATGTAGAAAATAATTGAAAATACAATTTTTTTATTGATATCTATCTATCCCTATTTCCCTTGGTCACGCCATCACGCATGAACGGCTGGACCGATTTCACTTTTTTTTTTGTTGTGTTTGTTTTTGTCAGGACAAGGTTCATATGAAAGAAAAAAATAAAAAAATGCGCGGAAACCACAACCCACGAATTTTTTTAAAATTATTTTCTACAATTTAGTTGGGTTTTTATCTATTAAAGCGTTTTTTTTTTGTAGTTTATTAAACTGCCTTTTATATATTTTTTAATTCGGCTAGCTACAAAAGCCTGTTTTTTTTGCTATTATGGTGATTTTAACCAGGATGATGGCGCAAATTATTGAAATTATTGTTTTGTCATCAGTCCTTGATAAGTGTACAAAGTTATGAAGGGGGTTAAAATCACGTTCAAATATTCCGTTACATATTATACGTATTACATATTTGGTCTCCGGGTAGTAGAATAGGGCCAACCCATCACAGTCCGTGGGTGTCGTAAAAGGCGACTAAGGTAGCTGCTGGAGGATGTCATTAGTTCCCTCACACCCAAGCTAAGGTTGCCGTGCCGAGAGCTGCATGGCTAGGGGGGAGCCTAGTCGCGAGCGTGCCTGTTGTCTGGGATCGGGCGTCCCCAGGCACTAACCAGCCTTACCCCTACATGCGGGGCTCTGTAGGGTGTCGACAGAATGTATTCCCTTGCTTTTCGTGGGAATTCAATGAGCATAAATAATAATATAAAACTCGGAGGCGGCGGTGATGCTCGCCACACACCACGTCATTTGTTTCCACGGGGCGAAAAGCGAGCAGCGGAATGTCGCTTAGCAACGCTGAATGTGCAGGGAGGTATAAAAGATAAGATGGATGAGGTGTGTGACATAGTGAAAGATAAAAGGATTGATGTGCTATGTGTGAATGAGACGAAAAGAAAGGGAGTGGACACGACTAAACACGGATCTCTGACCGCTATCTGGTCTGGTGTTCAAGAGACACAAAGAGCCTGTCAGAGTGTGGGAGTTGTCCTCTCCGAGCGAATGATGAAATGTGTGAAAGAATATGTTTGTGTGAGTCCTAGGATTTTATGGCTGAGAGCGAAGGTGGGCCTAAACCCTATCTTTATGCTGTGCGTCTATGCACCCAATAATGGGAAGCTCACCGTCGGAGAGGGATGTATTTTGGAATAGCATAAGGGATCTAGTGAATGAATGTAGAGCAAACGAGAAGATTGTTATGCTAGGTGACTTTAATGGTTGGGTTGGTGTGAAGAGGAATGGGTATGAAAAAGTATTAGGTGCATTTGGGGATGACAGAGTGAATGAGAATGGAATGAGTCTGCTAGAGATATGTATAGAGAAGAATTTGTCAGTTATGAACACTATGTTTAATCATAGAAAAGTTCATAGGTATACGTGGGAAAGGCAAGACAGTAGAAGTATGATTGACTTTGTGATTGTGGATGAAAGATTAAAGAGTAAAGTGACAGATACTAGAGCATATCGGGGTGTTAACGTAGGGACAGATCATTATATGGTGATGTGTCGGATGGATGGTCTGTTCAGACATTGGCGTCACCGAGTTCGAGTTCCTGTGACTGCACTTGAAAGAATAAAAGTAGAAAGACTGCAAGATGTGAAAGTGAAAGAGGAATACAAGCAGGAAGTAAAGGTGAAGACGGATAAAATATTTGATGATACGAATGATTATAGTATGGAGGAAGTATGGGATATTATGAAAAATAGTATGGTGCAAGTAGCCACAAAAGTATGTGGTGTAGCACGGAGAAAAAATGGTAATAGAATGAGTGATTCTTGGGTAGATGGTGATGTTAAAGAGGTTGTGCGGAAGAAGAAAGAGGCCTGGCTTAATGTGTTAGCCTATAAGGCTCAAAATAGGGTGAATCAGGCAGCGAATGTGACGGATGGTTTGGAAAGAGTGAAAAGGAAATACTCCGAAATGAAAGTGAGTGTGAAAGAGATGGTAAAAATGAAAAAGCATGAAAGGCAAGAAAAGTATAACAGGAAGTTCTCTGATAACTTCAGGGCCAATGTTAAGCTGTTTTGGAAACAAGTAAGATTGGCTCGCGGAGTGACAGGAACATCGAGTATGAATGTTATAAGAGCAGAAGATGGATGTTTACTAAATGAAGAATGTAAGGTCTTGGAACGCTGGAAGGGATACTTTGAAAGTTTATTCAGTTGTCAGGACAGTGTGCAAGAAGTGGGCAACTGGGCAGATGCCAGTTTAAAAGACCCTAACTTAGAAGTAGATGAAGATAATGAAATAGAAATAGAAGAGATAGTACGAGCACTGAAAGGTATGAAAGTTGGGAAAGCTGCAGGATATGACAGAGTGTCTGCTGAAATGCTGAAGAGCGGTGACAGGGTGGTAGCAAGCCTGTTGTGCCGGATCTTTAATATGTGTTGGAGATATGGCCGTGTACCGGATGATTGGTGTAAGGCTGTAATCGTACCACTATATAAGGGAAAAGGCTCACAGCAGGAGTGTAAAAACTATCGCGGCATTAGTCTTTTGAGTGTTGTCGGCAAACTGTATGCGAAGGTTTTGATAAATAGAGTGATAGGAGTGACCGGTGAGAAAATATGGGATGTGCAGGCAGGATTTAGAGAGGGGATGGGCTGTATGGATCAGATCTTCTCCCTAAGGTGCATAGCCGAAAAGCATCTGGCAAAGCACAAGAAAGTCTACTGCGCTTTCGTTGACTTGGAGAAGGCCTATGACAGTGTGTGCAGAGAAAAACTGTGGTCAACACTATCCATGTACGGTGTGGATTGGCGCTTGGTACGGGCACTGAAATCTTTATACAAGGATTCCAGTGCTTGTGTTAGGATAAATGGGGCATACACGAACTGGTTTTGCATCTCGAGGGGTGTTAGGCAGGGCTGTGTAGCGTCACCGTGGCTATTCAACTTCTACATGGATAGTTGTCTGACAGATTTGAAAGAGGGTGAGTGTGGATTGACTATGAGTGAGTTGCCTGTCAAATGCCTTCTATACGCAGACGATCAAGTTCTACTTGCATCGTCAGCAGAACAGTTGCAAGACATGGTGACTGTAATGGATGAAGCATTTAAGATGAAAGGGATGAATATAAATGTGAATAAGACGAAGGTCATGGTGTTTGAAAGAGAAGAGAACGTATCGGTGTGTGATGTGAAAATAAATGATAAGAATGTGGAGCAAGTAAGTGAGTTCGTATATTTGGGGAGTTTGTTTACAAGGGATGGAAAGATTGATAAAGATGTGGAAAGAAGAGTGAATGCGGGAAATAAAGTAAATGGTGCTCTACATGCAATTGTGACCAACCAACTGATGTCCAATAAGGCTCGACTGGCTGTTCACAATGGTGTACTGGTGCCTACGCTTATGTATGGGAGTGAATGTTGGGTGTGGCAAAAGAAGCATGAAAGTAGAATAAATGCTGTGGAAATGCGTTCCTTGCGAAGCATGTGTGGTGTGACTATGAATGATAGGCTGAGGAATGATGTGATAAGAGAACGGTGTGGTTTAAAAGAAGATATAGTGACAAAAATTGAAAAAAGTATGCTTAGATGGTTTGGTCATGTTGAGAGGATGAATGAAGGACGACTCACAAAAGGTATTTACAAGGCAGATGTGAGTGGAAACACCGGGAGGGGACGCCCTAGGAGGACATATAGTGACCTTATTGGTGATGTTCTTCAGAAAGGTCAGGTGCGTAGTACTCGCAACCGGCGTGTGTGTATGACCAATTGTATGAACCTTAAAGAGGCAAAAGGAGTGTGTAGAGATCGTAGCAGGTGGCGTTCCGTGGTTTCTGCCTACCCCCATGGGAAAAAGGCGTGATTGTATGTATGTATGTATGTATGTACATACCAAGCTAAGAAAATTGGTTAAAATTGGTGTGCTTGCACTAAGGAAACGAAATTGCGTTTCATTATTTTTAATTCGGTTTAAAAACACGTTGTTAGTTGCAAGTTGACTGTAAGTTATTGGAATAGAATTAAATTAAATAAAATTGTACAATAATCTCATGAAGTCAAATTTCCGCTGTATAGTTTTGGACTGTTGTAACGCTTAGATAATAATTTCTTCATTCTTTTTACTATTTTACGTTTTATCCCTATAATATTCGAATTACTGTATATAAGTAGCTCAGTACCCTAGTAGTATTGTGGTAGGTCTCCCACAAGATAGACCGACGAACTGAGGGCTAATTGTGTACTACACTATCAGTAGGAATTGGTTTCATTTCGACAGTTCCGCAACATTCATGGCGTTGTTTAGGTTGCTAGGCAAACAAATTTCGAACATATGAAAGTATGGATGGCAAATAACCTTCAAAATGATTCAAATTCTGATTAATAGTATGTTCCGCAATTAGGGTGCTGGTGAAGGCCGCAGGAATGCGCTGGATGTGATAAGCACAGAATCTGTAGAAGTTGAGGTGCTTGGGGGAGGCCTGTGCCCAGCAGTGGACGTCTTTCGCCTGAAATGATGATGATGATTATTCAAGTAGCGGCCTATTTTCTTACTCCTTGTTCAATTGTGGATAGTTAAGAAAACCTATAAAATAGTTTGCACGTTATGCATGTAATGTTTCTCTTCCGAAGCTAGGCACACTGCGCGTAGCACTTTGCTACGACGACGCAACGCGTAGCAACAAGCTACGAAAGCGTAGCGCGTAGACTTCAACTAAATTGAAGGGACTGGATGAGTCTTATTACGCAGATCCTATATTGCGATTACGATTTTAAATAGATTGGCGTTAAGTATTTATAAGCTTTCAATGCGCCAGTCTATAAATTCTTCTGCAATCTATATATTAATACGTGAAGCGAAAACTTTGGATCGCTTTTTAGGAAAATTGGGCGGACGGAGGAGTATGAAATTTCGCACACTTATAGTTTATACAGAGAAGAAGTGACGAATGCTAATATTTTTTTTTAATTAAGCCTAAAAATGCATTATTTTCAATAAATAACACGTTACATACACTACTATTCATAACCGTGTATTTAATACTCACATGCATAGATATTCTTTTGTTTATGGTCCAAATCTGTGGTCCAATCGAGAACATCTGTCTTTAATATTTTGTGTCTATAGTCTTACTGAATGTCAAGTATAACCTTACGTAATAAATTAATTTAATAGACATAAATAACCTATTTCATTTTTTTTTAATCTATGCTTATATCGAGAATATTTATCTTTAATATTATTTGTATTAGCGACGATAGGAATTTAGTTTAGATTTATAAGTAATATTTTTTGTGGTTTTATGGGGAGTGTCAAGTATGGCATTAGTAAGTTTCCCAAACAAAACTTAGTGTCGTGTGCAAACTGTAGAGATTGTATGCCTCACGATTGTACAGGCTGGTTATAATTATGACATTTTGAACTGTCATAATTAATTAAAAATAAAAAACATAACATCACTCCTTGTTTCCCCGAAGGGTTGGGCAGAGGTGTACCTAAGTACATCCACATTTCGCCTATTATGTTTAAGTCCCATGTAATAGGGGGCGAGCCTATTGCCATCAACCGGGCACAAATCCAGACTCCGGGTTGCTACTGAGACATTCCAGATGGAAAAACCCAATAACACTTTGCCCGACCTGGGAATCGAACCCAGGACCTCAAGTTCAGCAGTAGCGTTTTGCTACCACTAGACCAACGAGGCAATTAAAAATAATAGGGAAAATTCTATAAAAACAGCTTTCTGTGATAATTCATTCCATATCCAGCAGTTAAGAAGTATTAAGAAAATAAAGAAGAGAGTCCTGAAGAAGTATTTTTTACTCATTACACCTACGTCCTGGTCCTGGCCATCACCATCCCGCCAGCGAACCCTCTCCATAATACCTAGTACAGCGTCAACAATTTGTCTATAGTATTACTGAATGTCAAATATAACCATAATTATTATTTTTTATATTTATTATTATATATATATTTTTTTTTCATTTAATAATGTATTTCTATTCAAATGAAGTACGGTCAAATTTCGACCAATGGGCGATCACTAGTTTAAATAAAAACACAAGAGTTTTTTTTTTGTTTTGATTAACCATTTAGATTTAGGTTGACTTATTAATACTTTGAAATTAAGAGTGCATAAGTTATGAAACCCTTCCATGCAACTAGTTATAACTCTGTATTTTATTTATTATATTTATAAGTCAAACAAAAAGCTTGCAGATGTGTTTTACAGATTGATTTTAATATTAAGGTCTCGCAAATGACCGCCATTTGCAAAGTCACAAACACAAATAGTCTTTTTCAAGGGAATTTTCACTACTTTCCTGTGTACATAAACAAATATCAACAGTATTTCAGCTTAGTATTTCACCTTGAGCCGCTAAAGTCCTAAGCTTATTATTATATACCATGTCTTATAAATAATACCATATACAGAAAAAGTACATGCCTTGGTATACGCCACATAAGGATGTTTCATAATATACCCACCATCGCGTGACATGTACTCAATACATGTAAATGTACCTGGAGACAGTTGCAACGTGACAGCGCGGCACGACTTTTATGAAGCAGCTTCTATGAAAAGTTTATGGAAATTTTCCTATCTGAAGACTACAGGATAAGTTTATAACCAGTACGCAAATTTTAACAAATTAAAATTAAACGAGTTATAATAACCATGCAATTTTTATTTTGATATAATTATCTTAGTACAAAAAAATTAAGTTATCGTTAACAAAAGATGTTTATTTTGAAATTGGGCGCGGTACCGGCGCGGCGGCGAAGGTGAGCGACCGAGCGTAGCTACTAGTACCTACCAGCTGTTCGATCGGTCAAAATTCTAAGAAGTTCGATGTATACCTACGCCGGCGCTCGGTTACTAACTAATTATTATTTCGATATCATATTACGATATATGTAGGGTGTCCACAGTTTAATGATAAAAATGTTAAAAAAGGATTGAAAAAATAATTGAAATGTGTTCTATTACTGATCCTGAACCACCAACAAGAAATTTGCGCACTGGTTAAAAAAAATCCGTTATAATTAATAAGTCAAAAGTCGTCAACAAGCAAAGTAACATCATGACTACTCGTTCTAGCTGTGAGTGAGCATAGGCCTTTGTACAGGAGTAGATCAACAGGAAACTATTGTTTATTGTATAGTTCTAGACCCCACTCTGGAACCCTTAGTACCAGCCACCCCAGTATACAGACTGTTTGTCTAGTTTTGGTTCAGTAGCAAATTATACTTTACAAGATTCTGCCGGCGACTTCGTCCGGGTCAAATTTTTGCTCCCGTGACCCTTCCCGTTGCATCGATTCGCCTGCCAATTTCCGTCCATTTTTCGTTGCTGCTCCACTCCTTTTGATTGTAGCGTAATGTTATATAGCTTATAACCTTCCTATTTATTACAGACTACCCAACACAATTTTTATTTTTTTAATTCGGACTAGTAATTCTTAAGATTACCGCGTTCAACCAAACAAACAAACTCTTCAGCTTTGTAATATTAGTATATAGCCTATAGCCTTCCGCAATAAATAGGATACCCAACACAAAACATTTTTTCAATTCGGTCCAGTAGTTTCGGAGCTTATTCAATACAAACAAACAGTCAAATCTTTCCTCTTCATAATATTAGTATAGATAACCTAGCAGATAGTAGATCTATTAATATACATACTAGTATTCCCAACTTGTTTATAATAAGTAATACAATTTGGGATGTATTGGTAATAGTATTTTAATAATTGTTCTTCTCAACCAAAGCACCTGCCATCTAAACTCTTCACCACCCTTGGTTGACTGGTAGAGAATGCTCAAGGCATTAAGTCCGCCTTTGTACCTTTTTGTGTGCGAGAAGTATAAATAAATAAACAAATAGTAATATAATTTCCTCATATCATCAATAGTGATGTTAAACTATGAGCCTGCTTACTTACTTTATTACCTGTAGAATAAACCATTTCTTATTGTTATTACATAGGTAGATATTATTAAAAACGTTATCAATCCATCACCTCACTAGTCATACATTTCTAACAGTATTTATCAAACGAAATCCACAAAACAAATACGTTGGTAAGACAAAAACCAGTTTGCGAATCACTGCTACCGATCCAGTAAGTGATGAATCTGAACTAAATAGCCCCATGAAGTTACGGTACAAGGCTAATTTTTACAATACCTTACCACAAAAGGTAAAAACGGAACCCTTGTATGAGGGTTGTAGTTTGATAAACACCGAACGGACAGGTGGACAACAAATCAGTCGATCCGTCTCAATCCCCTTAGACCCTTTTTCTCAGGAACACATGGAGGTATCAAGTTGATATAAATATTAAATTCATAAAATCTAGAAGTTCATGGAGTACTAAAAACATTAAGCTTCTAAGTAATATCAACAAAAATGAGGTCATTTATGTGACAAATATTCGCAACTTCCTGTTGAAATGAATCCGTTGTCAACAAAGAAAAAGGCCATTGATTAACGTACTCAGTCACAATATCACCACACAGGTAAAAAAAAGTCTAACACGCATAATATGCAATTTGTATTTTTCAGGATTCCTTACTAGAATGGTGAATATTTAAGAAATTTTGGAATTTTGGAGTTATTTTGGGTGGACCAAAATAACTTCAAAATAAATCTAAATCCAAAATTTCCTACGTTTTTGCTACGTTACCGTAGAAAATATGGCTTCCCGTATTTATATCCATTAAAATCATCAAAACATCTAAGTTAATATTTTTTTTTGTGAAATAATATTTCACATAATATATACAACGGAAAACCTTAAAAACAAAACTCATTTAAGGGGATCAAAAAGAATTACAAATAATAAATGAAAAGAAAAAATAAATCTTGCGAGATGTGATACGCGGGTCCGAGTTACACTTTACTGATTCTCTTTTATGAGAGCAGTTTAGTGAGCTTGGCGGTGCGGCCGAGCTCACCAAACCGTCTGACGTTCGAACTCTGTCCGCATCCGAACGTTGGTGCAGACGTACGTATAGTTATGCAAATAAAACAGTAGCAGAGGGGGAAAAGGGTCGTTTCGTTCCATCCGATCATCTCGGACACAACTTCGTTTGACATTTCAAAGCTACCGTGAACTTCTAGGACAAGTGTTGACGCGATTATAAAAGGACTACAGGTGTCGGTGAGTTGTCAATGTATTAAAAAGTGCGTGTCTGGTTTTCGTGAAGAATCTAAAGTGCAGAAATTAACGTAAACCTAGTTAACCAATAACTGTGTTTCATTACTAAAGTTTTTGATGGTTATAGAATATTAATTTTTAATGGAACATTGAGCAGAGTTGCTACGGTCGCGTAGTGTTTATAGCGGTGACGTAATTTTCATCGCCGTAACGTCGTAGTCCCAGACCGCGTGCTGTTGTAGGCACTACATTAAGTCAAAAGTAGCTGCCCGTAATTAATAACAGTCTGGTAGAAAGGGTGAATGAGGTACAGTCTAACTCCAATGTGTTCCATATCTGTTTGGGAGTGAATTTGGGCATTCGATTGTTCCATCCTTGTCTCACCAGCATTGTTAACGCGTAGGAGGGAAAGAGACCCCAAATGAAGCGCGCGTTAACAGAAATTTACACAGGGTTTAAGGGTGCCTGTAAGTGAATTCGTCCTTGACACGCTGCCAAGTTCATGCGCAATGCAAATTATTTTCTAGAAGTATTGTGTTTCACACATCAAAAGAACGTGACGGATTTTTAATTAGTAAGTAAAATTATGAATTTGATACAGTTTAAGTTTTTAAAGTGGTGCATGTTTCGTAAAGATTTTCTTTAGCAGTGTCTATTATATTCTATGCGTAATTCATGTGTGTATCTACTTAACACGTGATAGATGTTACTTAAGTAAGAATTTAGCAGTGTGTGGCGTTCTACTATATTCTCTGTATAGTTCACGTATAACAACAGTCATAGGCGAGAAGTTTGAGGTATTTCAAGTTTATTTATAAGAGTTTAATGATACAAAACATGGACATTTCGACAATATTGATCGGCAATGAAGTCTAACAACCCGTCTTAAGAAAGGGGTAGCGTATTACCCAGTAACTGGGTTGTGAAGGTTAGATAGGCAGTTACTCCATGCAAAATACTGGTGCTCAGGTCAATCCGGTTAGACTGGAAGCCAACCCAGACATAACTGGGAAAAGGCTAAGCAGATGATGATGATGATGATAGGCAAAAAAGTTGAACTAATGGCCTCTACTGATACAATGGAATAAAATTTACGTATTAAATAATTTCGTGGAAGAATCAAAGATGGAGAATCAAGGACTTTTAACATCGATTAGTTAGGGACTTTTAACATTAACATTAAATGTTTTGCATAACAAAACAACAATAATTTACAACTTTCTACCAACATAAAAACGAAATAATTGCCGTTCATTCTTTAGCGAATCACTTGAAAATGATTGTACCTACATATTTAATTCTTTTAAATTGATTTTAAGATATTTGTTATGTTCCAAATAAAGTCCAAAACTGGAAATATGGAAATATCTCAACTCTTTTCTTCTATAGGACTTTTGTATAATCTATTGTAAAGGACAGCACTAAGTCTGTGGGATTTATAGAGTAGTTCAAAATAAAATAATCAAATATCTTCTATCATTTATATATGCAAAACAATACATGATTTTTGGAAAATATAATAATTATTGGTACAAAACTTGGAAGTTGGTACAATCAAATATGTGTCAGACATAAATATTAATTTGAGAAACAGAATGTATTCATTTATTTAGACGAAATAACATTATTCTTGCTACAAAACATAAAAGGTGAACCAATCAATCACAAGTCAAACATAATTTTGAATTAGAAAAACAAAAAGTACTTTTTGTTTATGTACATGGTGCTTACCGGATTGACACTATATACAAGTATTAATAAGGAGTGCTCTAAGGAGTAACATGATCTATTCTAAGACAAAAAATATATCTATATAATCTAAAAAAAAAACGGAATATTCGAGGAATTGTTACAATTTGTTATTGACAAATTGTATGCGATTTTAGCTATTTCATTAAGATTGTATAGTAAATTTTTCTTTAATCAGTACGTACAATAACGGATTTTTTATCACTGAAAATTGTTAGGAAAACGTTAGGCAGAATGACCAATTTTTGAAGTTTGAAGTACGGCCAGGGAAATTAATTGGAAGGGAGATCAAGCGATTTCACACAACTGTCATAACAATTTTGATTTGAACTTATGTACAATTTAAGTTGGTTGCTAATTTGCTTTACAACTGAGTACACAAAGAAATTTGCCTTTATAAAAACACATTGATAAAAATAAAAGAGACAAATACAAGATAAAGTACTACATTTTGGTGGATTGAACTAAACCTTGCACAGAACAAAATCGATAAAATCTAAGGCAGTTACTATGCCTTCCCACATGTAACGTGAACCGATGCCAATTAAATCCCTAATAATTATCTGGTTGACCGAGCTTGCCTCGGTATTTTTTGGTAAAATGTGTTTAAAAAAATAAGTTTATGTTCAAGTTGATTATCGATAAAGTTGGTCATTAAAAACACGAATAAAACGACATTTTATAAAAATGAATCCTAGCTAGATCGATTTATCGCCCCCGAAACCCCCTGTATACTAAATTTTAATGAAAATCGTTGGAGCCGTTTCCGAGATTCAGATTATATATATATATATATACAAGAATATATACAAGAATTGCTCGTTTAAAGGTATAAGATAAGATAAGTAAATTGCTTGTCCAAGTTATAAATCAGATATTCAGGATCACTGCTCCTATAGTCAGCATAAGTGTGCAAAAAATGCAAAAATCCCATTTTGCAATTGACTAGAGTGACTAGATTGTACGCAGGTAATAAATACCACTATATAGGTTTTTATACAAGGATCGTACAACTTTTCTTGATAAATAATTAATGTAGGGTGACGCCCTATATTTGTTTGTTCTGAGCGTTGCGTTTTATGATGTTTCGGATGTTCTGGGCCGATATTGAAGAACTGCGTTCTGTGCGACCTGACCTGGAGCCGTTGAAGTAGAACGAAGTGGAAATTTTGTAAAAGATAATCTTTAATTCAACATCCTCATAATAGTTTTGTTTTCGTGTAAGTGGTGAATCAGCTCAGCGGGTCTTTTACATCGAGTCGGGTGCCTTGCTTTTCTTCTTAACGCGTAGTTTAAAAACTGTTTTAGTATTAACCTTTGATTATCCAAATGCCAGTCTTCAAAATAGATTCTTTCCGATTGTCATGGCGCCGGAAATTGCGTCAATAACGGACGGTTTGTTGCACTGACTGGGTCGAATACTCTTCGAAAACTGTAACTTTCTATAGGTTTTGATGTTTTGACCCGAATAACTTCCAGTAATTTAGTTTTAACAACAACAGCCTATTTCGTGTTATAAGTGAAGTTTAGTTATTCTCCAGGATATTCCATATTAGGTGCAATGACCGCATGATAACAAAGGAATTGCGCGCGCTGCACGTATACTCAAAAGTGACCAGTAAGTACATAAAGTTCACTATACATAGTTCATCATTTCAGCCGAAAGACGTCCACTGCTGGACATAGGCCTCCCCCAAGCTCTGCCACTTCGACCGGTTTTGTGCTTCCCGCATCCAGCGGATTCCTGCGGCCTTCACAAGGTCATCGGTCCACCTTGTTGGAGGCCTTCCAACTCTACGTCTTACGGTACGCGGTCGCCACTCCAGAGCCTTTCGGCCCCATCGGCCATCTGTTCTGCGAGCAATGTGCCCTGCTCACTGCCACTTCAGTTTAGCAATTCTTCGGGCTATGTCGGTTACCTTGGTTCTCCTACGGATCTCTTCATTTCTGATTCGATCGCGTAGGGAAACTCCAAGCATAGCCCTTTCCATCGCCCTTTGGGTGACTTTCAGCCTTCTAATAAGGCCCATTGTGAGCGACCACGTTTCGGTTCCATAAGTTATCACTGGCAACAGACACTGGTCAAAGACTTTCGTCTTGAAACACTGCGGAATGTGGGACGAGAAGATATTGCGTAGCTTCCCGAACGCTGCCCAGCCGAGTCGGATTCGACGATTGACCTCTTTCTCGAAGTTGGACCTACCTAACTGGACAGTCTGTCCTAGGTAGACATATTCGTCCACAACTTCGAGTGTAGCGCCTCCGATCTTCACTGGAGTTGCCACTATACATAGTTTCCACAGCTAAAATCTCTGAAGTAAAGCCAATGTTACGCATTTCAATTAAATAGTTAAAAAACATATTTTTATTAAATATTTTAAATACACAATACATTATGCCCCATTAAAGTAAAGGCATGGCGATAATTATGACGTCACCATGGAGTTCTGTGTGCGCTGACTGTAAAACTGATACAATCAATTTCTTCAGTTTTTGGCGATTATACAAACATATAATTTTACTTGTAAGGCCGATTTCGAGTAGTTTAAGACATAATAGATAAAGTGTGTAATTTGTTATGAGGATACTAAACTTACGTAGGAACTTTTTTAACAACAAAACCGGCCAAGTGCGAGTTGGACTCGCGCACCGAGGGTTCCGTACAAACCTGTAGGTATTTTTGGTTTAAAAATAAATGTTTTTTTTTTTTTAATTTTATATTTCAGTTGATTGAATGTAAGGTGAATTGCGGTTTACGATTTATGACGTTTTAAAAAAAAACTAGTCACTCGATCTCGTTCAAACTAATGTTCGGTGAAAGTTTACATGGTAAATATATTTTTTTTAGTTTTATCATTCTCTTATTTTAGAAGTTACGGGGGAGGGGAGGGACACACATTTTACCACTTTGGAAGTGTCTCTCGCGCAAACTATTCAGTTTAGAAAAAAATGATAATAGAAACCTCATTACCATTTTTGAAGACCTATTCATAGATACCCCACACGTATGGGTTTGATGAAAAAAAAAAATTGAGTTTCAGTTCTATGTATGGGGAACCCCAAAATTTATTGTTTTTTTTTTCTATTTTAGTACGAAAATCTTAATGCGGTTCACAGAATACATCTACTTACCAAGTTTCAACAGCATAGCTCTTATAGTTTCGGAAAAAAGTGGCTGTGACATACGGACGGACAGACAGACAGACAGACAGACATGACGAATCTATAAGGGTTCCGTTTTTTGACATTTGGCATCGGAACCCTAAAAATCAGTTTATATATTATTTAAATGACAGATAAATTTGTATATACAGGGTGATTGGAAGATGGGTGCAAAGCTTTAAGGCGAAGATAGTACAGACAATATAGAACCATTTAAACCATGGTTGTCTTAGATGAAGTCTTACCAAATATTTTTAACCAAATTTTTTAGTTTTTTTTCGGAAATTCTCAAAATTTAATGTAAACTGCATAATTATGGCCAAATTGAATGATAAATGAATTCATTTTTTTATTTATTTAATTAAAGTAATGTGTAAGCAATCAAGCAAAACATGTTTTAGGCATCTGTGTCATTAGACATTTTTTTTACAGACATTTAAAGCTCAGAAAAAATAAAAAAATTGTACAATACGTCTTTTAAACCTTATTAAAAAAATGGAGGGTGCTTTTTTGTTCAAACCTTTTTGAAGACTTGCTTGATAATCGCTTTTTCTTTTGAAGTATCATTTATGCGGATATCTTACAAATTATTGAAATTAGGGCCTACAAACCAATTTGAGGGAGAATTTTTTTATTTTAGGCAGACTAATTAAAACAACATTTGAATTAAAATTATTTATTTTTCATGTTCAAAATGACGGCCGTGATTCCTAATACAAGCACGGCCCCGTCTTCTAACTTCTGTAGTCGTTATTTTCAACATCATCTCCTGCTTCATTGTCTCAAACGCTGAATTTATTCTTTGTATCAATTCTTCTCTAGTGTTTATTTCTATGTTGTTATACACCAGTTCCTTGGCCAGGCCCCACACGAAAAAGTCCAACGGGGTCAGATCTGGGGAGCGAGCGGGCCAAGGGATGGGTCCATCCCTGCCGATCCAGCTGTCAGGAAAGCAATTGTTGAGGTGTTCCCTTACATTTAAAGTCCAATGCGCTGGACAGCCGTCTTGCTGAAAGATGACTGTTCGGTCTCTTTCGAAGATCGGGACACCTGATTCCTCTACCAGCAGTGGTAAATCAATTTGCAGAAATTGCAAATAATTTTTCGCCATTCAATGGATCAGGCAAAAAGTGGGGTCCAATCAATGTTCTGCCAATTATTCCAGCCCATACATTCACAGAGAACTTCAGCTGAAATGACACCTGCTTCTTAAAATGTGGATTGTTGTCTGCGTCGGCCCATTCATGGATGTTGTGAAAGTTTGTAATACCTTCCCTTGAAAATTTACTTTCATCCGTCCACAAGATTGATTTCAGAAACCACGCATTCGATGTCTCTGTTGAGGAGGAAACGGCAGAACTGAATTCTTCTTTGAGGATTTTGCTCTACTAGACCTTGCACACTCCTGCCATGGAACGGATACTTATCATTTTGGTGCATTGTATGCCACACCTTCCATTGAGAAATGTTTAAATTTTGAGCTACTGCTCTAGTACTGGTAGTAGGATCCGCTTGAAATGCTGCTAAAATGTCTTCGTCGACGGCAGTTTCGTGTCTACCCGGGTTGACTCCAGGTTCCACGCGATGAAACCCATCTTGGGCAAGACGACGAAACGTGTTGTAAAACACTCGGACATTCGGTATCCTGCGATTCGGATAGCGCTCTTGATACATCCGTCGCGCCAAAGATCCATTGCCGTCTGCTCTACCGTACATAAATACGATATCCGCATATTCTTGATTGGAAAAAGTAGCCATAGTCACTTAACAATTAAGAAAAACGGCGTAGGAGCGCACTAAATGTCAACTCAACACAATTAAGTCAAAAATCAACACGTGCAGGAGCGCGAGGCTACGACTGGACACGGTGAAACAAAAAAGTTCAAAACTAACGCAAACAACACGTGCAGGAACGCAAAGGGCTACAACTGAACACGGTAAATTGTGAATCAACCCGACAACGTCCACTCACAAGTGCAGTAGTTTGACTAATAAGTAAAAGATGTAACGGCTTCATCACAGACCGACTATCCCTGACAAAAGAAAAACGACTTTGTTGCCTCAGTAACTAAGACCATTTTGCTATAAAAACCAACTCTTATCGCTTTTTGCTATTCATTGGGCGTTCTACCTGGAAATGCCGTCGCACCGCGCTCGGTGGCCATTGTTTAGAGAATCCCCTCAATGGGTTCCCCTCAATTGGTTCCTGCATGTACCAAAAATTCTTAGAATTGAACAATGTTATCATTTCGAGCACATAAAGTATTCTTTTAAGCAAAAGTTTTGTGTTTTGTTAGACTGCCTAAAATTTAAAATTTCTCCCTCGAATTGGTTTGAAGGTCCTAATTTCAATAATTTGTAAGATATCCGCATAAATGATACCTCAAAAGAAAGAACGATTATCAAGCATGTCTTCAAAAAGGTTTGAACAAAAAAGCACCCTCCGTTTTTTTTTTAAATAAGTTTTAAAAGACGTACAAATTTTTTACTTTTTCTGAGCTTTAAATATCTGTAAAAAAAATGTGTAATGACACAGAAGCCTAAAACATGTTTTGCTTGGTTGCTTACACATTACTTTAATTAAATAAATAAAAAATTAATTCATTTATCATTCAATTTGGCCATAATTATGCAGTTTACATTAAATTATGAGAATTTCCGAAAAAAAACTTAAAAATTTTGTTAAAAAAATTTGGTAAGACTTCGTCTAAGACAACCATGGCTTAAATGGTTCTAAATTGTCTATACTATCTTCACCTTAAAGCTTTGCACCCATCTTCCAATCACCCTGTATATTAAAAATAGATTACGTAACGGGTTGTGTAAAATTCAGAACAACGAAACGTTTGACGGGTCGATAAGTAAAGGTGCGTATTTACCCCTAGCAAAACTTTTTTCAAGAACAGAGTAGTACTTAATTCCTAGAAGTTCGCATATTAGTAGGAAATTAACGAGAGTCTGACAGATCGATGAACAACGCCATTTTATGAGAGTTCCTTGAATATCTTTGGAATTATAATGGTCATTTGAGTTAGGACAAAACAGAACTAGTTCTCGAAATGGGAGTAATTACTAAAGTTAAGTGCAATGAATAATGCAAATATTTCTAATATAGTTCGGTCAATTTAGACATTCGAAGGTTCATAAATTCCCAACAAACTGAAAATTAGTAAAATTGTTCAAAACATAATTATAAACAAAATATTGAAGTTCCCCATCATTCCCGTGTAAGGATTTTTTTTTATTCAAGGTCAAAGGTAAAAAAAATGAGTTTTTCGCGATTTTCTGCAAAACGGTAAGTTTTATCATAAAAGTACTTCAGACAAAAATTGCAGATCATAAAATTATCTATAAAAATGTCTCAATACTTTTTTCCCTACGAGTCACCGTTTCTGAGATCTAACGATTCAAAAAGTTGTAAAAGTTGTTATCGTCACACACACACGTTTCCACGCTACGTAGTTGACTTAGCGCGTTTTTTTAACGTGGTTTCCCCAGTAGGCTTACTCCACGGGTCGGTTGTGATCCTGTTTAATTTGAAACTATTGCAAAATAACGGAAATTTTCAAAGATTGGAAAAGTTAAAAGCGATGTAAATTTTAAAAAAGTAGTGAAGTTCATTCGTCTGATTCGTAACCTTCAAATTCTTCTTGTTCTTCTACTTGTTCTTCATCTTGATCTTCTTCTTGTTCTTCTTCTTCTGCTTCTTTTTCATCTTCATTTTGAGTATAAGTAAATTGCGTCAATAGCGATGTATCGCATGACACTTCGTTGGAATCAAACGAATCCTCCACTGTTGGTGGTTCAACTTTAGAGCACGACGGGCCTTGACAATTTGTACATGCCAGAGAACAAAACAGTCCGACTTTTTTGCAACAACATTTAGCACTGCATCCCTTTTTGCAGCTGCAAAAAAATGTGTTCAGCAGTTTTTCCGGCGCAAACGGGAGTAAAGTTTGAACTGGCTCTTATGTATTGTTGACCAACTTCCAACCCCAGTTTGTAGGGTCTAGTTGGTAACCAAGCCATACTTGAACTTGCTAATGTACCGGAAAAAGATGTTGATGTGCAGCAACTGAGGTTGGAGGAAGACAAGCTAATTGAACTTGTATTTATTTTTGTTGTTTTTTAACGAAACATGCATATCGATGCTTATCCAAACAGGTAGTTTTTTTAGGAGCTCCGTACATAGAAAGAAGAAAGTGGATGCCGTTGGTGATAACTTCTTGTTGAGTTGAATTACTCTTTTTAAAAACTTCAGCACATTGAATTAAATCTTGCGTATAAATTAAGGGGCTGGGTTTCATTTTACCTGATATTCTTTTAGTTATAACATATATGTATATTTGAAATTTTAAGTATAAGGTACAATGACTGATAGAAAAAAACAACATATGTTTTTACTCTATAGAGATGTATATACGTGGCGTACTCATGCATATTATGACGATAACAACTCTTACAACTTTTTGAATCGTTATATCTCAGAAACGATGACTCGTAGGGAAAAAATATCGAGACATTTTTAAAGATAATTTTATGATCTACAATTTTTATCCGAAGTACTTTTATGATAAAACTTACCGTTTTGCTGAAAATCGCGAAAAACTATTTTTTTTTTAACTTTGACCTTGAATAAAAAAAATCCATACACGGGAATGATGGGGAACTTCAATATTTTATTTATAATTATGGTTTGAACAATTTTACTGATTTTCAGCTTGTTGGAAATTTATGCACCTTCACTCTCATTTTTTGGTCTAAATTGACCGGACTAATATATTTGGGAATCAGCAATTGCTGAGCCGTCATCAATTCGATTCGATAGTACGGAATCCAAAGCCAAGGTTTAAAATAAAAATCAGTGATACAGGAAATCAGTTAGAATTTCACTTTCAGAACAATTAACACAGTATGATACTAATAACGTCTACGCACTTTTTCTAAGTTTGGGCAAACTGACACTTTTGCGTTGGAGAACCACTTCTCATCAAGAGAATCTTCTCACGTCGACTATGTTTTTTTTTTTGAGGACTTCAAAAGCTTCCACAAGTTTACTTACGTTTGTTGTTCTTACAAAAAATATTTCTTAAAGTCACTTTCCCTCAGTCGTCCCTGCCCTCGTGCTGCCCCTCTAAAAAGCACGTTACTGCATTTACTCTCACCCTAGTACTGCAATAATTAAATGAGAGACTATATTAACGTTCATCTTTTATAAACAACGACCTATAAATATACATATGAGGTCAGGTACTAGATTTACTTGGTAACTGAGAAGCCCTTAACATCAAAAACGTTTAAAATAAGTCCATGAATACAGCAGTGGAATTTTCACTATAGGTGGGTAATCGGATCGGCGGAAAAGCCTTGGGGTAACTGCATAAAACCTTATTAGTAGGAATCGCTTTAATTTTAACAGATTTTTTTTCGAGTACCTAATTAATTCGTAATAATTCCGATTCTGATCAATAATGTGTTACTCACTTAGGGTGCTATTTGGATCAGAGGCAAACTCAATGCACAGATTAATGCTGAAAGGATTATATGAGTGGTTGTCATTCCTGTTGGGACTCAAGTAGGTGCTTAATTTCTACTTATGCATTATAATTGATAAAGCAGCACCACACATTGCCAGTGTCGTTGCAATCACTCTTGCCGCACCACCCATGACCTTTTCAATTACCAGATTTAAATCCCCTTGAGCACTCATGGCTTCAAAGAAGAGCTTTGCCAAATTTGAATGCTGTATACACATCATAAATTCTTTATTGTCTGTTACTATGGAAATAGGTGAACATTCCGCAATCGAACCGCAAACTTTTAATCACATTTTAATATCATATAATTATTATTGTAAAAAAATCGGCATAAACAAAAATCGCAAAAACTCTTTATTATTGCAAAAGCGGACAGTACTCCGTCGATCTACACATATGGAAACATTTTAATTTATCAGTCTAAATACACATTATTATTTATTTTAATTTCAATTGAGCAATTAAATATTTAAAAATAACACACGTGAGTCGAGTGGAACCCTACCAGGAACAAAGTCCCTTGCGGTTTTTCTTCAATTTCAAATGAAATGTCGTTTATCTGAAATACTCAAAAAAAAATTACTACACTATCGGCTTAAGCACCATGAAATCGTCATCTATTTTGACATTACGCGATATTTATACATACTAGTGATCGCCCATTGGTCGAAATTCGACCGTACTTCAAAAAAAATAATATGGTTATATTTGACATTCAGTAGGTAACACTATAGACCAAAGACAAATTGTTGACGCTGTACTACTGTGGAGAGGGTTCGCTGGCGGGATGGTGATGGCCAGGACCAGGACGTAGGTGTAATGAGTAAAGAGTACTTCTTCAGGACCCTCTTTTTATTTTCTTAATACTTCTTAACTGCAATATCCAATGGAACAATATGGAATGAATTATCACAGAAAGCTCTGTTTTTATAGAATTTTCCCTATTATTTTTAATTAATTATGACGGTTCTAAATGTCATAATTATAACCAGCCTGTACAATCGTGAGGCATTCAACCTCTACAGTTTGCACACGACACTAAGTTTTGTATGGGAAACTTACTAATGCCATACTTGACACTCTCCATAAAACCACAAAAAATATTTCCTGATCTAAACTAAATTCCTATCGTCGCTAATACAAATAATATTAAAGACAAATATTCTCGATATGATCATAAAAAAAATGAAATAGGTTATATATCCATAAAATTAATTTATTACCTATGGTTATACTTGACATTCAGTAAGACTAAAGACACAAAATCAGGCATACCAACTTAGGGGTTTTTCCAAATTAACGGGGTAAATAAGAGGATTGAGATTTTTTAGGGGCGTTCCATTTTTAGGGGTATTCTTAGGGATATTTTGCCATCTTACATTTCTCATTGTGTTTTTGATTACAATAAAAGTATTAGCGACTTCTAGTACGGTTCCTCGATACTAAGAATGCAGAGTGAATGATTAACAAATGTCGCGTAATAAATATAGACAAATATTACTACTGTGTGCCGGTCTATGATTACTGAACATGCGTTGGTTATTTTCATTATAATTTTTAGCAGATTTTTTTTAGTAATTGTGGCATGTTTAGGGGTTTTTAACTTTAGCTTTAGGGGTAAATATTTCTGGGTGTTGGTAACACTGCACATAATAATAAAGACAGATTTGGACCATAAACAAAAGAATATCTATGCATGTGTGTATTAGATACACGGTAATGAACAGTAGTGTGTGTAACGTGTTATTTATTGAAAATAATGTATTTTAACTCATAATTAAAAAAAAATATTAGCATTCGTCACTTCTTCTCTGTATAAACTATAAGTGTGCGAAATTCCATACTCCTCCGTCCGCCCAATTTTCGTAAAAAGGGATCCAAAGTTTTCGCTTCACGTATTAATATATAGATATATCTTAAATATACATATATATCTTAAATTTAGATATATTTTCGGTGCCAGGCTAAAAACCTCCTTACTCAACTATAAGTATCTGTACACAAGTAGAAACACAGCTTAAAACAGAACAATCAATGATTTTGGGAGCACTAGGCAAGGCTGAAACGTGATTGAAATTTTGCCCCAGGTAAAAAAAAATATATAGCCGCCAGACTATCAAATCAGGTTAGTTATCGGTATAATACAAATTAATATTGTATACAATAAGTCGATTACAGCAATAATCTGAATTAGTCACCATTTTCTCTATTGTTTTCTCTTTTCAACTATTTGAACAATACGACGTCTGTTGGATGGGCTAGTTTACATTTATAACTTACAGTGTCTCATGGAAAACAAATTGTCATGGTGAAAAGTATTTCTATTTTTAATGTATTTAATTATTTCTGTTTGCTTTTAATTATCACTATTTAATTTCCTTATGCAGTGGTCTCGGTCTCTGGTTGCTAAATCTTATATCTTTAAACAAGCAAATCTTGTATATAACTATATATATATCTATATATATATATATATATATATAATCTGAATCTCGGAAACGGCTGCAACGATTTTCATGAAATTTTGTATACAGGAGGTTTTGGAGGCGATAAATCGATCTAGCTAGGATTCATTTTTATAAAATGTCGTTTTATTCGTATTTTCAATGACCAATTTTATCGATAATCAACTTGAACTTAAACTTATAATTTTAAACACAATTTACCAAAAAATACCGAGCAAAGCTCGGCCATCCAGATATTATATACTTAATATTACTCACGACTAACGGATTTCATTCATGACGTTGTTGTCAATTTTACTTTTCTTTTTTTTTTAATTTAACTTTTTATTGATATATGCCTATACCGCATCTTGGTAATGTGAAATGTCTTCTGAATGGCTATTTGAACTAGTTTCAAAGTATTTGTCGACGCTCATATAGCATCATTCAGGTAATAAGTGATCGAAACTAGTCGAAGAGCGCTGATGCCGCAAATATTTTTTACTTTAAAATCATCATCACAACCCAAATTCAGATAATGTCATTGAATGACTGCTTCGTAAATCGTAACATTTGAGGTCAACTCCCAGTGCTCGTGAGCCCAAACAGTCGCAGTAAGCTTGGGAATTCCAACCAACTGGGATAGATTAGATTAGAAATATGATAACCACGCGCGAGCCTATTTTATTTTTAGGAACCTAAAATAGTTTTTATTTCAGGTTCATAAAAAGTGATTTTTGTACAACTATTTGTTTGTTCAGTAATATTTTGAGTGAAGCAGAATGGGAATTATTTAAGGTTTCATTACATGCATTTTTTTAAATTGTGACACATTTTTAAAATATGTACATATATTATTTTATTGATTTTGTACCTCCCCCCAAAGGTTTATTTCAAAATTGAGCACAATCAGGGTAGCTAATGAAACGCCCCACGACAGAAGGGTCGCGTTATTCGGAACATGTCCAATTATTATTACTAGTGATCGCCCATTGGTCGAAATTCGACCGTACTTCATTTGAATAGAAATACATTATTAAATGAAAAATATATATAATAATAAATATAAAAAAATAATGTGGTTATATTTGACATTCAGTAACACTATCAACAAATAATATTAAAGACAAACATTCTCGATATGATCATAGATTTAAAAAATGAAATAGGTTATATATCTATAAAATTAATTTATTACCTATGGTTATACTTGACACTTGACATTCAGTAAGACTATAGACACAAAATATTAAAGACAGATATTTTCTATGCATGTGTGTATTGAATACACGGTAATGAATAGTAGTGTGTGTAACGTGTTATTTATTGAAATTAATGTATTTTTATGCATAATTAAAAAAAATATTAACATTCGTCACTTCTTCTCTGTATAAACTATAAGTGTGCGAAATTTCATACTCCTCCGTCCGCCCAATTTTCGTAAAAAAGGATCCAAAGTTTTCGCTTCACGTATTAATATATAGATTTATCAATGGCAAAATTAAGAGATCAAAACAAAAAACCAAAATTTTTGTAGTTTTTCAAATGGCTGTAACTTGTTCAAAATGGTCGTTACGGAGTGAAAAAAAAGCAATTTGAAGCTTCAAATCTCTAGTTTCCAGATTTTATAATAAAAACATGGAAAGCCAAATAATTGATTGATGATTGTCAGATGAATAATTTTTACATTGCCTGTGGTGTTTTATTTATAAAAAAAAATCGCAAGAAACAAAAAAAAAACAGCCTGATGGATTTAGTTGAAACTTTCTGGAGTTTTTGTGAGTATATTAAACTGTAGATTGCAATACTTTAAGTTAATAGTATACTCAACCATTTCAATTTAGCTGGTGATTTTCCAAAAGGACCTCAAAACCCTTTTTACACGCTTTATATTAGCTTCACTTTTATGTTTGTATGTTTGTTTGTTTGTTTGTAACCGACTCCTTATAGCGCGATTTTGACCCACTTTAAACGACCAGATTTCATTTAAACTTTGCACACCTGTCAAAGACCGATGACAATGCAATAATTTCATACATTTGTGCCATTATCCTTGCCATAGTTACCAGGACAGCAAAAAAATTGCGCACAAACTGCGCTGCATACGTCTCAAAATTCGAAACACCCTAAAAATTAGAAAATAAATAATAGTTTAACCTCTAAGTCCCTAAGATACCACATTTGGTATAGACACAATGGTTTTTAATTGTGTCTGTAATTACGGTAATTGACTGGTTAAAAACACGCTTTCATAGAAAACCAAACTAAAAAGTAGAAAATTATGGAAAAAAGCGTGGGGTGCCTAATCAATAAAAAATAACTTAAAAAGCACCCCACGCTTTTTTTCCATTATTTTCTACTTTTTAGTTTGGTTTTCTATGAAAGCGTGTTTTTAGTTTTTGTTACCTATTATTTATTTTTTCTTTCTTTTAAAAGTCACGTAGCGTATGAAAAAAATCTTTTAGAAAATAAATTATTTATCTTTGTAGAAGATTTATTCAAATTTCTGAAACTCACCATCAATTAGCTATGCAACCATTGATTGCTGAGATATTGTTGGTCAAAGACGAAATGATCTGTTGGGGAGTTTGTTGCGCCACTTTTTCTTCCCAGCTAATAAAGCACTAGGGAGTGGTGAAGGTCGGGCATTTTGAGGGACTGTCTTATGTAACTTTGACGTTCAAAAAGTGCAGACCCTCAGCCTAGTTTGAATAATGACTTTTGATTTTAATTCTTTTTCACTCAATGTTCAACATCTCAGCGAAAAATGTTGTTTTAGACGGTAAAAAAAGAAACTAAAATTGAAAAAACAAGTTATCCGACTTTTTAAGTTAATTCATCCAGGAAAAAAAAAAAATTTTTTTCACCCTCTTTTAAAGTATTGAGCAATACACAGGGCTTTGAAAATTTCAATAATCTCAAATTTAAGATATAGAGATTTAATTTGCTTTTTTTCAACCAGAAACGACCATTTTGATGTAGTTACAGCCATTTGGAAATCCGCTATAGTTTTCTTTTTATCCCTTAATTTTTTGCACTAATGTAGGTAATATCTATCGTCAATTCAGTATAGTTCTAACATTACTGTTGTTTTCCAGATACAATGAATTCTGAAGAAAACAAAAAACAGGAGGAGAAGATGTCAATCTTTAAATGCGGATCAAGAATAAGCAAAAAGCGCACTGATTTAAACGAAATGAAAATGACGAAAGAATTCAAACAACTCTCTCTCGAGCATGCTGAGCTGATAAAACTAAAAAAAATACCTGCTGATGATCAAATGTCAATAGAGGGTAAAACAACAGAACAACAAGCTACAGGGCCAATGGAGGATACAATGATGTAAACGTTGCAGCTGGAACGTGGAGTGTTGGCACCCAATATGTAAGATATAATTGCTAATAATATGTTTCTTGTTGTGCTAACCATTTAAATTATGTTTTTTTTTTATATATTTCCCTTTCTATATTCAGTTAACTCTTATAATATGAAGGTACTGTTTTTTAAAAGTGTGTTCAAAAATGTTTTTTAATAATGTGCAGTTTACCTACAATATTAAATATATAAAAAAAATCGCTTATTTTTGGTATTTTGGTTAAAGTGCAAAACTAGAATCCAGAAGCACTTTAGCGAAAATACCACGAATGAGCGACATGTTTTTTAAACAAGATTTTAGGTAACTAAAAGTACTAAATAAAACTTTCGTAACCATAGAACTTTTTTTTTAAAGCTTGAGCATATACTTACGTGTAAAAAGTTAAATAAAAGCTTTTAAAAAGGGAAGATCACGCCTCAAGCTTAAAAAAATTGTTCTATATTTCACCGTTTTGAGAGCAGCTCTGGCCCACTAAATCAGTGGTGGCCCAGTGGTAACGGCCGCAACTTACGAGTTCGGTTCGAACCCCAACAGATACTTTGTGAAAATTATTTCATCACCACTGCTCTCAAATCGGTGAAAGAATACATCGTGGCGATTCCGAGAATCATAAAAAAATCTAATACATGTGACATCTATCAACCCACGCTAGGCCTGAATGTTGGATTATGGCCCGCTCCCTCTCCCCGAAGGAAGGGCTCTGTTCCAGCAGTGGGAACATTATAGACTGATAACGAAGATCTTGTTTAAAAAAAAACATTTCATTTATTTTTAACTCTACTATTTAACATGTTCATATTATTTTTATTTTAACACACTTTTCAACTTCACCTGTATTATCTATCTACTAGCTTCTGCCCGCGACTTCGTCTGCGTTAAATTTCTTGTTCCCCCGACCCTTCCCGTTGCGTCGAATCGCCTACCCGTGCGATATTCCTCGTTTTTGCAACATTTTTCTTTACTGCTCCGCTCCTCTTAGTTATAGCGTGATATTATATAGCCTTTCTCGATAAATAGGCTACCCAACACAAAAATAATTTTTCAATTCGGACCAGTATTTCCTGAGATTAGCGCGTTCAATCAAACAAACAAACTGTTCAGCTTTATATATTAAAAAGTATTCTATGTCCGTCTCCTGGTTTTAAGCTAGCTCCCCACCAATTTTCAGCCAAATCGGTTAAGCCGTTCTTGAGTTATAAATAGTGTAACTAGCACAACTTTCTTTTATATATATAGATTTCTACGGAATCTTATTAGCTACTTTGAAACGACCAATTTACCGATGACTAAACAATAATTTATTATTTTGAGACTTATTTACTTCTCAAAAGGGCAAAATGGGCGCTAACACGATGAGGCACTTTTGTTGAACTGGGCCTTTTTGACACAGCCGTGAAGAACACTCGAATACTAGTATGTCATCGCACCTTACAGTTTTATGTTTATGTTTTATTATACTCTTTCCAGCGATATATTGCGTGCCTTTTAGTCTGTGCTAAATAAATGTATTTTCTATCTTTATTTCTTTCTATGAAGTTGTGTTATTTTATTACAGAGTTCGCATAGCTGCCTCTCCGAGTGCCACTTTCATCCAGCAACAGACCCTCGACAAAGTCCTTGTCAAGATGTTTTTCTTTTACTGTGAACAAAACTATTTCTTATCATAGGAACTGTTTGTTTTTAATCAAATAAATGTGTGTTAATTGCTTGTTTCATTCATATTATAACCCAAAAAGAAATACTTTAGTTTTTGGTTATAATGGTGTTAAAAAAACAATGTCTATCCTATCCTATCAAATAAAATTACATAACAACTATTGAATACCGCGCAAGATGTAGGTGCAGCGCAGACGACAGACTATCCGTGACGCACTTTTTAGTCTGTGAAAATAGAACCTATGCAAATTATATGCAGTATAGCACACGACGCGCAAAAAGTCCGGCGCACAAAAAATCCGTGTCTTTCGGGCAGACCGCACCGCGCCGCGCCGCGCCGCTCGGCACAAAAAGTGTGTGGAAAAAATTGAACGTTTGCTTCAACGCGCGCTAACGCAGACGGCGCATACTTTAGTCGGCAATCTGCATTTGCTAGGGGTGGACGTAACGCACGCGATCTATTATCATGGTGCCAGAGGTCGATGTAACGATGTTAATTCAAGAAATACAAAACAGACCAGCAATTTATGATACTTCTAAGGCAGAATATCATGATAGATAGTATAAGGATGTACCCAAAATTTTCTATTTCTTCTTCTTTTTCTGTACTTCATGTACAAAATAATACTTTGCGATCTCTGCACGATTTTCATAGCGTCTACGTCCCTACAGCTCTGCCGACAGAATGATCGAAGATGTGCGTCGTGTGCGTTGAGTCTGTGAAAAATCCGCGACCGACTTTTTGCGCGCCATGCAGACTTTTTGTGCGACGCAGACTCGATCGCACAAAAAGTGTGCCGTCTGCGCTGCGCCTTGACCTAAAGGCTACTACACACAGTGCCGGCGGCAATGCCACCGGGTTTACGCCGAGCGGCTATGCCACGCAAGCTCATAAAGTTTTGTATCCTGTCTAAGGCAGGCTAAATTTATTAAAGAAGTAAAAAAATATAAGTACGAATGTCTTTTCAAAATTAATTTGAATGTTGTCGAATAAACTTGCAAGTTCCATAAAACATTTACGGTGCTAATCACAAAAAGTTATCGAACATCTAACATCACTTGCTAAAGTCTGGTTTCAAAAATTGTTATTTGCCAATGCATTTTAGCACGTAGAAGTTCTATGAAAATTAAATATAAAATTATAAAAAACAGAACCTAGGGTTCTGTCTTTTATATTTCTTATAATTTTTCCGTCTTTTATAATTTTATAGTAGGTAAATACCAAAAAAAAACAAATAACAAAAAAATAGCACTGCTAAAGTAGGTTTTAGCAGTGCTATTTGGAAAAAATCGACTGGTTACAGCAGCTGAAAAATAAGAATATAACATTTGACGTTCACATGTTGTGTGACAGCAAATATCAATTTGGCTACACCAGTTGACACTTACAATTTCAAAGTCATTGTCAAAAGAGATTTGTCATTCTGCTTTTGTGTTTGAATGACCATCGATAATAATTACATATTATGAAAGTATACCATAAAAATAGATGATATCTTAACCTCGTCCTGCCCAAGCAAATTAGAACCTGTTTGGTAATTCTGCCCACTGTTCTTTTCAAAGTACAAAATCTTACAAGTGCTTCCTGCCCAGAATAATTAGAACAAAAAAAGGTCATGCATAAGATATAAATTTTTATATTTTTTTTATGGCAGTAAATAGATCATAAATTTATAACCTAACCAATCACAGGAAACTTCAAAAACGACAGCTGAGTAGAAAATACAAATTCTAGGCGCAAAATGTGAATATGTGATTTTTGAAGGACAGTGGGCAGAATTTAGAATTTTACAATATTTTAGATGGGCAGGAACCGTGAAGTATGTTTTGTGATTTTGAAATCACAATGGGCAGGACGAGGTTAATTATAACGATTATGACTAAAACATTTTATCGACAATGTCTTAGACCTTCGATAAGCTTATTATGAGAATTAGACCGTTAATGTTTGATTTAGAAATGAATTGAAATATTTTTTAACTCCACGAAACTAATAAAAAACCCCCGACACAAAAACCTAATTTCCCTTTAAAAAGTAAAAAATAATAAAAATAACTCAATCTTAAAGTACCTAAGAATGTATTAATAATTTGTACGAGCCAATATTGCTCATACAGCAAAAGTACGTTTCTGCGCACGTAATGAATTACGCTAAACGTACTTTATTAATTATTTTCTAATATAAATTCAGTCGTCACTAAAACTCAGCCACAAGCGGGTCGATCAATAATAACATTGAATCAAGTGCGGCTCAGATAACTAAACAATCGTAACTTAAACGTAATTAAACTATTGAACAAAACAGTGGTTTGGTGTGAACTAACTATCTTCCTACAACAACTACCGGGGTATCCGTCAACGACGAGAAAACCCCAACATCTTTTGGTCCTTCGAGCCGGATCACGCGGCATATCACCTCGTAAGCCGTCGTGTCTCCTCATCAGCAGAGTGCTTAGCGTGGTATCTCCCAGTTACGTTAGCAAATCGGTGTTATTGGCCTCCCACAAGCGGGTCTCACCGATAGCATTGAGACGTTGCACATAACGTAAAGGAGGGTGAGCTACACTGAGTGCCTGTAACTAACGAACCAGCAGAGAAGACGTCTACTGCTACAACTACAACTAAACAATCGGCGGAGATTACATCTACTGCTTCAACTTAGAAATAATCAGCGGGGATCACATCCTGCGGTTACTTCAGCTCCGAAAACTTCGTGAGTACTCACTACTTACACGCCAACCACGCGCAGCCACAAGGCAGAAACAATGCTGACAGAAGACTGCCCTGAATTCGTGGAACTTATAACGAGACAGCAAAACAGCTACGAGAGAATCAAAACTCTACAAACCAACTATAAAAAGGATGCTGTGAGTAGAAAAACCACAGACTACCTGAACAAGCGCATCGAAGCTTTACAATCCCTGTGGGATGAGTTTCGATCGAATCATGAAATTTTGAAGAAGTATGAATCTGGCCAAAGAGACCATGACTACTTTAGGCAGGACATATTTATTATCACTAGAAGCATGTTTGACGAAACAATGCAATCTATGAATCAACTACGAAACAAGTTGATAAGCGAACCTGGATTTTCGGGTATTTCAAAACCGAAAATACTAGAAACTCCCGGAACACCGCACTTTGATACAACTGGAGTACACCAACAAATCGGGGATGAAACGGACAAGCACCTATCAACTCTGTTACGTAATCAAATGTGTAACTTCAATGCTTTTAAGCGAGCGGTCTCCAAAATTAATCTGGATGACATGAAAGAGAAGTGGCAACTCCAAGATCAAGTCAACATATTACGATCGAAGTGGGAATCCATCGACAAGATTCACTGGGAACTAAGCTATTTACTGCAAGGGAACGACAAGGACTATGAAGCAAAATTCGACCATTGGGAGCAAGTCTACGACAACCTAAAGGAAGAGCTAAATAGAAAAATCTTTGAGACATCCCATTATGAAAAAACAACACCGCGTATGGAATTACCGGAGTTCAACGGAACTTTCAACAACTGGATCTCCTTTAGGGATTTATTCTTTGAGATGATTCATAACAATCCAACGCTGAACAAAACGCAGAAAATGAAGTTCCTAAAGTCAAAATTGAAAGGCGAAGCAGAAAAGTTAATCAAGCACCTTCCTGTGAGTGCTGAGAATTATGACTCGTGCCTAAATATTATTGAGCACCGCTACGACAACAAGCGATTACTTTTCACTTCCTACATAGAAACACTTCTCAATCAAGCGTCCATAGAAAAACCAAACTCGACTAACATGAAGAAGCTGTATGACACAACTAAAGAGTGTTTAAATGGCCTAGAAAACATAGACATTAATATTCCTGTATGGGGTCCACTTATCGTCTATTTACTATCCTCCAAACTGGATGACGTCACGTACGCTGACTACATAAAAACGATGAAACAGTCAAGAGAGCTGCCAGACTTAGAGGAGTTTATGGAGTTCCTGGAATTGCAGTTCATGACTCTAGAAACATCCCGTAACAAAAAGAATGGCGGGAAACAAAACTACTCATCAAATAACCAACATAAAAACTATAACAACAACAAGTCAACGAACTTTAAAGACACAGAAAAGTGGACAAAAACCTTCCATGCAACGCTGAGGAAATGTCCACTGTGCAAAAACGATCACACGCTGAGGCAGTGTCCTACATTCATGGACATGGATGTCGCAACGCGAAACAAAACAACAAGAAATCTTAACTTGTGCAAAAATTGTTTGTTTAGTCACGGCGGAAATAAATGCAACTCAATGAAAAAATGCCGCACGTGTAACTACAAGCATCACTCTCTTCTCCATGATGATAATCTGAAAGGGCAACAATCAACGCCAACCACATCAACGATGGCTGAGCGAACATCTAATCACATTAACGGTGAACAAGAGATACTCTTAACGACTCTTCAATTACGGGTCAAGAACAAGGAAGGAGATTACGTCATCCTTCGGGCGTTACTGGATCAAGGCTCTCAAGTAAGCTTGGTCACAGAAAATGCTGCACAACGGTTGAACTTACCCCGAAATAAAATGAACGCTGCGGTCACTGGAGTTGGCACTATAATGGGCAAAAGTAAAGGGATGATAAAATTGGAATGCAAGTCTATCCACTCTGATTATACATTCCTAACAGAAGCGTTAGTGATGAGTAAACTCATCAACAATTTGCCAAACTCAACGATCAACACAGAGAACTGGACACATCTTCACAATATTGAGTTAGCTGATCCAGACTACAACATCTCTGGACAGATCGATCTTCTGCTTGGAGCAAATGTTTACTCCGACGTGATCCTAGGAGGAATAATTAAGCATAACAATGGTTCCCCAGTAGCACAACAGACAAAGTTGGGCTGGATATTGTGCGGAGCTACAAAGCAGGTTAACTGTCTAGTAACGCTAACAGAGCTAGACAATCTAACAAAATTTTGGGAAATAGAAGACATCCCTTCGGAATCCGAAAACTACACGGAAGACGAATTCTGTGAAAAATATTACACAGAAACAACCAAACGATTAAGCAACGGGCGTTATGTGGTGAAAATGCCAATGCACGCTGACTACGAACAAAACCTGGGTAACTCGAAACCTCAAGCTACAGCACAGTTTCTTCATTTAGAAAAGAAAATGGCGAGGCAAGAACACTTCGCTAAACTATACAAAGATTTCATCCGAGAATACATCGATTTGGGTCACATGAAACCCGCGACAGAACCGGAAAGTCGAGTACAATCCTACCTACCACACCACGGCGTAGTAAGGGAGTGCTCATCAACAACGAAACTACGAGCTGTTTTTAACGCATCAATGAAAACAGACTCCGGATACAGCCTAAACGATTTGATGGAAAAAGGGCCAAATCTACAAAAGGACATACTATCCCTGGTCATAAAATGGCGGAGCTATAGATATGTTCTAACGGCGGACATTGAGAAAATGTACCGTCAAATCCTTATTCATCAAGATCAACAATGTCTTCAAAGAATTATTTGGAGAGAATCCAAGAGAGAACCACTGAGAGCTATGCAACTGTGTACCACATACGGGACCAAAGTCGCACCATTCATAGCGATGCGGACTCTCCAACAGCTGGCCAAAGATGAAGGCGAATTTTATATGGATGACGCCATTACGGGCCAACATACCATAGAATCGACAAAGCTACTGCAAAAAGAGCTAAGCGAACTACTGAAGAAAGGTGATTTTGTTTTACGAAAATGGTCCACGAACGAACCATCTATTCTCAAAGACCTACAAAAGAAAGAGAAAAGTAACAATAACGAATTTAACTTCAAACAACAAGAGTTCAGCAAAACACTGGGGCTCACATGGAATGACGCAAGCGACACATTCCATTTTATTAGTGAAGCACCTAATGACAGCAAAAATGCATCATATACAAAACGCAGGCTATTGTCAGAAATAAGCAAGATCTACGATCCACTCGGTTGGTTGGCTCCAATAACACTACAAGCAAAACTGCTTTTCCAAAAACTATGGAATGATAGCTGCCAAAATATTGGCTGGGATGAAAATGTACCGGATTCCATAGAAAAGGAATGGAGGCAAATAAAATCCGACCTGCCAAACATAAAATTCATAAGTTTACCAAGATGGATAAAAAATGAAAACAATAGTACGATCGAATTGCAAGCCTTCTGTGACGCGAGCGAGAAAGCCTACGCATGCGTTATCTACAGCCGAACTACGTCATCCAGTGGCGCTTACGAAACAACACTACTCGCAGCAAAAACTAAAGTGGCACCAATCAAGAAGAAAACTACAATACCGAGATTGGAATTATGCGCCGCAGTTTTGCTAGCGAAGCTCCTACAAAGGATAACAAAAATCCTTGAAGATTACGAGCTAAAGATTACCTGCTGGACCGACTCTAAGGTCGTTCTAGCATGGCTTCAGGGAAATCAAACTAAATACGAAAAGTATGTAACTAACAGAACAACACAAATAATAAACATCGTGCCTGCGATCAACTGGGGTTACGTAAAAACAAACGAAAACCCTGCCGACTGTGCCACAAGAGGATTTCCACCATCCAAACTGGTCAACTATTCCCTTTGGTGGGAAGGCCCTAAATGGCTTAAGAAGCAAGAAACACAAGCCCTTGACTCTAAAGAAACTTATAGCACAAACGAGGGCTTCCTAACAAACTGTTATACGACTAATAGTACGGAACCCACGTCGATAAAAAATGAATTAATAAATTCATTACTTGAACAACATAGCAACATAAATCGTATTACAAGAATACTTACTTTGGTGATACGTTTTGCTGATGCATTACGAAACAAAAGAAGGTCAACTGAGTGCCATGAACTGAACTTGCACGAACAAAACAACACGCTATTTATAATTATTAAATCAGTGCAACGGGATTATTTCGATAATGAGATAAATTCCCTAAACAAAGGTGAAAAACTTGCCAACAGAAGCAACATTTTGAAACTTAATCCATTTCTGGACTCTAATGGAGTTTTACGTGTTGGAGGACGCCTAAACCAATCAAACTTGCCAGTGGAAACGAAACACCCCGTTCTTTTACCAGGAGAGGGAAGACTTACTCAACTTATTGTTGAAAACGCGCATCAACGAACTTTACACGGTGGAGCAAGATTAACGCTAGCTAACACTAGAAACACTTACTGGATAATCAGCGGCAATCGAACCGTCAAGAAAATACTGCGACAATGCATTCGATGCCGTCGATACGCAACAACTCGAAGTGAACAGTTGATGGGCAACCTCCCTAAAGAAAGGATTACTCCATCGAGGCCGTTTTCACATACCGGCGTCGACTTTACAGGCCATGTGGACGTAAAGATAAACAAAGGCCGCGGGATAAAAACCTGCAAAGGCTACATAGCCATATTCATATGTATGTGCACAAAAGCAGTGCATATCGAACTTGTTTCGGACCTATCAACGGAAACTTTCATCGCAGCACTAAGAAGAATGTGCGCCCGAAGAGGCACCCCAAAACATATTTACTCGGATAACGGAACCAACTTTGTCGGAGCCGCAAGAGTTTTAAAAGAAGAGTTCCAACTATTTAAAACACTGCAATCGTCAGAGTTCTTTAAGGAGATCAACGACCTCCAAATCGAATGGCATTTCAACGCTCCATCCTGGCCATCAGCAGGAGGCTTATGGGAAGCCGCAGTACGTTCCATGAAAGCACACCTGAAAAGGGTGATCGGACAACAAAAGCTTACCTACGAACAATTTGCAACGCTTCTCACACAAATCGAAGCGTGCATGAACAGCCGGCCACTGTGTCCATTATCAGAAGATATTGAAGATCTGGAATACCTCAATCCTGGTCACTTTCTCACGGGGAGTCCAACACTAACACTACCACTCAATGAACCTGAAGAAAGCAAAACGATAGACATCAGAAACAACTGGAAACTCATTGAGCTCATGCGTCGACACTATTGGGGGCCGCTGGTCGAAAGAATACCTTCATTCACTACAAAACCGAAACAAATGGCAACAAACTAAAGAAAACATACGGAAAGGGCAGCTAGTTCTCGTCAAGGAAAGTAATCTACCCTCAAGCAGATGGGCTATGGGACGAGTAGTAGAACTGCACCCAGGCAGTGACAACTTAGTTCGAGTAGTCACGCTTAAGACACAAAATGGGGTACTTAAAAGACCCATAACTAAACTCGTCCCGCTACCTATAAACGAAGTACGCGGAAGCGCTGAAACACAAGAAGTAAGTCCAGAAACGGAGCACGACGAGCCAAAGAAAAGCACTAATAAAAGTCGAAAAGGGGTAAACAGTTTGCTTATGATGTTACTAGTAGCATTTACAACGCTATCATGTGGACTAGCAGCACCCCTGCAACATTTTAAAATAACTCGGTTAACTGAAAACCAACCAGTGTACTTTGACCCCGTCGGAAACATCCAACTCATCCACGATGAATGGAAACTTCTTGTATACTACAACCTGACAACATTCTGGCAAAGTACGACAAAGGTAGAGGAGTTCGTAAATCATTTAGGCCAACTATGCGACACGATGCCTAACGAACCATGTCACTCTACGTCACAACAACTCAAGTTCGAAATGGACCAGCTGAACGAGTATAACATATTGTTGCGATCTCAACATCAACAGCGGAGGCGACGTGGCTACGTCAAAGGCGTAGGAAATCTTGCACGAGCCCTATTTGGTGTCCTTGACAGCGATTTCGCCGAAAAATACGCTCAGGACATAGAAAAAATTAGAACAAACGAACAATATTTACTACAACTGATACGAAATCAGACACTGATTATCGAAGCAGAAAACAACGTCATCAAGAAAAATGAAGACTTTGTAAAGACGCAACTGGAAGTAATTCAACAATTTATGAATGAAACGAAATATAATACGGCTGTTATAGAAAACAGATTTCAACGAATGAAAACAATGAATGATGTCAATGCTGGCGCTTTAACAGCTAGTTTACTTATCTCAGTACTAAGGAGAAACCAAGAAATGCTCTTAAGTGCATTGACAGATATCTACAGAGGCCATCTCGACATGAAATTATTCACACCGGAGCAGCTATCTGAACAACTCAATTACATTGCCGGTATCATACCGAAAAGATTAACATTGCCTATCAAACACAGCAATGGGTCGAACATAAAAAATATTTACAACATTATTTATGTTAAAGCCCGACTCACCGAACAGTACTTACTCTTCGAATTACATATCCCGTTACTAAGCGATGACGAGTATACACTGTATCGCAATATAGTTATTCCTAGATGGGAAACGGCTGAACAATGTCAAGTGATACAGACAGCAACACAATATATTGGAGTCAACTTCGTAAAGAGTACCTACATACAGATGGAAGAGGTTGATCTTCAGCAGTGTACCACAATGACGGCGGACAATCATATCTGCCACGCCTCTACAACTATCAACAACCTACATGGGGCCACAGCATCCTGCGAAGCTAAAATAATTAGTCAAAATGTAAATAACATTACATGTGATTGGGTATCACAACAATGCGCTGACCAATGGATAAAATTACAGAGACCAAACATATGGCTTTATAATTGCATCAATGAGTGCACGATTCGCATTGTTTGCGAAAATCGAATTACAACAACCACTATAACAAAAGCAGGGCTCCTTGCCCTAGGTCAGGACTGCATACTTCAGCACAAAGACAACACAATTTATTCACATAACGTTTTTAGTAGTAATACAAACATTGGAATAACCTTGGAGGTACCTACTATTGACTCACCAAATGATATGTGGAATACATTCAAAAACACAAAGGTTGTGCTACCGAAATTAAACTTATCTAATGACCACAAATTATTAGATGACCTTATAACCGCACAAAAGGGACGAGAGAGCCTACCTAACGGCCTAAGTGTGCACGACATAGGTAACTACGCTATGAGCTCTTTGCTGGTGGGAGGAATCGTCGCCGCTATAATAGTTTGGCGAATAAGAAGATATCTTCAGGCTCGTAAGAAGAGCGATACTGCAGCCAACGCGAACAAGATTCAAGAAAGGACAGAAGATATAGAACTGAAAGAGATTCCTGCCTACGCCAAAATACGAGGTGGATATTCGGAAAACTACCGGCCACCGCTACCAGCAATTGGAACAAGATTTAAACTATGATTAATTAATTAAGAATTATTTTTTGCTTATTGTTTTGATTGCTTAATAACATGTATTGTATACTATTTAACTTGTAACTCAAGTTTGGTAATCTGAGTGCGTACATATTCTTTCCCTCGGGAGCATGTACGAGCCAATATTGCTCGTACAGCAAAAGTACGTTTCTGCGCACGTAATGAATTACGCTAAACGTACTTTATTAATTATTTTCTAATATAAATTCAGTCGTCACTAAAACTCAGCCACAAGCGGGTCGATCAATAATAACATTGAATCAAGTGCGGCTCAGATAACTAAACAATCGTAACTTAAACGTAATTAAACTATTGAACAAAACAGTGGTTTGGTGTGAACTAACTATCTTCCTACAACAACTACCGGGGTATCCGTCAACGACGAGAAAACCCCAACATAATTCAAAAAAAAATACGCCGCGTTGGGGGACCGCCTCAAACCTAACAATTTTATTACCAATAATCTTATTACCTAACTAAGCAGTCAACGACGCGACGTCTGCACTCGCGGAGCGGTCCCCCAACGCGACGTTTTTTTTTTGAATTATTTATACATTCTTAGGTACTTTAAGATTGAGTTATTTTTATTATTTTTTACTTTTTAAAGGGAAATTAGGTTTTTGTGTCGGGGGTTTTTTAAATTTTAAATTTAATTTTTTATTTTGTACTTTTTATAGGTATATACTTAATATAATGTACAATCAAACGAAGCTAAGAACACTCTCGATTAATTCATCAATATTCTCTTTCAGTGCGCTTTCATTTGAGACCCCACTCGAGTATATTTGCTGACATTCGGTTACTCTTCCCCACTTCCCCCCCACAACTTTTAAACGGCTCAACCGATTTTCATCAAACATGTCTAAGAACACTCGCAGATAAGTCACCTTTAATACATATTTTTTTTTATTGAAATCGCATCGTCCGTTCGGGAGCTATGATGCCACAGACAGACAGACAGACAGACAGACACGTCAAACTTATAACACCCCTCTTTTTGCGTCGGGGGTTAAAAATATTTCAAAACTTGAAGCTGTTTCAAATTATGTCCTGTATTTTTTAAGTTTATTCTATAATATATTAACTTATAATCACTAACTTTCATTATGAATATCCATTATTAGAAAAAAATAGAAGCGATACTAAAGAATGTCACTAAGAAGTTGCCGGCTGCTTAATCGGAATTGCCTGTGGCTACTTTAATAAATTAAGGACTCCAACCAGGGCTTAAACACTTTTAACTAGAGTGACTATTCACAAGGGGTGGCCCCTCCGTGGGGTACGGACCTTAGCTTAGGACATCACTGATAGAGGGCAGCAAAGAACGGGCTGCATCGGAATAATTATTATTTGAGGACGAATTTAATGCTGAAGGCTCAGCGGCGTGGGTTGGCTCGGGGCGTATCAATTTGTTGAATATCCTGTCTTATAACATTACATTTTGACATACATTTAGTGTCTTTGTCATAGTCACATACATCTAATCAGCGAACCAATAGGAGACAACTAGAAATAAAACTTAACGTTAACCCTAAGCCGAGGTCCGTACCCCACAGGAGGCACCCCCTTAGCAAGTAGGAGCTCTAGTTTTAAGTGTTTAAGCCCTGGCTAGAAGCCTTAACCTATTACGGTAGCCACAGGCATGTCCGGTTAAGCAGCCTATAACCTTATGAAAGATGTCATTCCAATAAATAAAAAATGGTACCCACCTCACTCTCGCACTCGTGTGACGTAGAGCGCAGTCTGTACAGACACTATAAATATTAAATATTATCGTAGCGCATGGGCTCAGTACGCATCTGCTTCCGAGGCCGGAATGTCGCTTGTTCGCGCGGCAAATATTTACATGGGGGCGCTGACGTGAGTATGTGGAATTGTAGGTATGTCCCATAAGTTTACTATATAACGCTTTCCAAAACAAATTGATAAAAAACCGCTAAACATAGAACCAACATAATAATAAAACATGTTCTTAACACATTTTTTATGTTTACCAGATCATTATAGCAATATTTTGTCTGACGAATTCATATCTCGCCATTTCTAGGGTATAAGAAGCTCATACAATTTTGGCTCAAAATTAATTCAGTTCATCTTACGAGAATGTCAGTCGTAAACATTTTATTTTATTTCAGTGACAATATTGACGCTATCTCATTCATTTTCGCCATTTGCATCATATGGTAAAAAGAGAACAAAAATGCATTTGGAAGGATGCTTATTTTCGGCATTTTATCGTTTCAGGGTTTTCATCGACGAACTCATTGACAGCCGTTTTCGACAAATGGCGTCAAACAGTAATAAATCATGAGCCCATGCCATTTACAGTACAGAAGTATTAGATGTTACCGACGCATATGCCATCAAATGGGTAGTTAACGTAATTTAGTAAGTATTAGTCATGACAAGAAAACGTAGAAACAGTTTGTTATGATTTTTTGAACTACTGAGTTATATTGCGTTTTATTTTTTAAGTAAATGCGCATGTATACAGATCCGCCATCCCCTTTAGTTTTGACATTATATGTATAGTTTAGTTTTACGGAATGAGTTGGTTTCAGGTAATATTTGAAAACTGTTCGGTGAGTAAGATAGAACAAGTGACTACGGGTAAAAGTTTGGAAAACCTGTGGACCCAAATCGATAGCGACAGAAAAAAAAGAATGACGAAGCGGATATCACGTATTATTTAAGGGTAAGTTAACATTTTTTATTTAAAGATAGAATAATAAACTTATTTATTAGTCTTTAGGTCAATACAAATTTGCATTTGCATTTGTCCGAAACCATCAACACGTGTTCAATAAGCCGAGTCGCAGTCATCATGTATAACGGCAATTACTGTTGCATGGCTGCCAGGCATACCAAAGGGTTCTATTTAAAGCAAATAGAGCAATGGTGTAGTCTGCACTTGCTTCATGTTCATCTTAATAAGACTGCCACCTTGGTAGTGGTCCAGTTTGAGAGAGTCTGCTTCAGTATTAAGTATTGCTAATATACCATTCCGTGCATTTTATCTACATTTAACCATATATTTCTGGCCATCCAAAGATTGTCTTGAGGACAGTGCTGTAGCAAATAAGCGATTTTGTTTAACAGGAATAATATCTTTCAAGGAATTCTTGGAAGGTTCTGGGTCAGTGGGTCGACATATTTATTAAGCTGTACATACATTTCCATTTCCAGTACAAGCTAACTTCACATTGTACGAAAAACCTATACAATAAGAGGTCAACTAAAAATGGAAATGTATAGCTTGGTATGTCGTCATTTCTACTCAATGGCATTGATTTATTTTCTTTTGAATTGCAGGTGAAGGCATTACGTGCGGAAAGAACCTTAAAGAACGACTTGTACCAATTAGGATGGAGTCACCAGATGCCGGCGAGACGCGTTGTCGACGATTCATGACATTTTTGCGAGATCTACGGTAAATTATTTTTAATCTTTATTACTACCTTTCAACATAAACGTAATAATGTTTTAAATTACCTAAATAGATATAAACTTTAATTATGATACCAATAGTATGACATACCTCGAGTTTTTTGCAAAAGTCAAATATACCAGTAGTAGTAGTGTCTACATACATAACTAGTATTGTTTGGCCGCGGCTTCGCCTGCATGGATTTCAGAAATTTTGTTGCGTTCGTTACCAATATACCTAAATGATAAATTTAATGATGTTTACTTTGAAAATGAACGACTTTCCACACAACTTTATCTCCTTTTTCAGTTCTTCGGGAGTGAATTATCAAAAACGCTAACATACGTATAAATTAATTTTTAACAGTCAGCCTAAACACAACGCAGCAGCAGTTTTCGAGATAACGTGATTAATCAGTGAGAGTTTCAAGATTTCGTGATTAATCAGTGAGAGAATGTATGAATGAGAGACATTTCGATTTTATATGCAGGAAAATTTTATAACCAGTGCGCAAATATTTTTGGTGGTTCAGTATCAGTAATAGAACACATTACAATTATTTTTTCAGTACTTTTCATTTTAATTTTTATCCGACCTTTAATCAGTAAAATGTGTTGACCTTACATACCTATTTCGTAATACGATATCGACAATGCTGTTCGGCACTACGTGACTCACGCGGCAGTGTTACAGCGACAGTCTGCGCACGCATGAGCTGTCGAGACGTCGTGTCTAACGCAAGGAACTTATACCCGACCCCTGGAATGTGCATTGTCAATTTGACACCATTATAAAAATAAACCTTATGTATATGTTACTAAGTTCTATTACAGACAATCACTTGGCCAGAGAGAAATTCGGTCCGAGAGAGAAAGCGTTGCGAGAGCCCTGTGTCCCTTTCTTGTAGTCCGGGAGCCAGCAACAGATTTTCATGACCAATTTCCTCTTAAGCGGTAGTTAGTAAAATGCATCAGAGTAAAGAATTATAAAGCCTCGTGAACGTCAGCTGGCGCTCGGTTGGGGGGATGAGCGGTTGTAGCCTCCCAAACACGAAGAAAAAAAAAATACATTCACTCATTTCCTCTCAGCTAAAAATTTGTCAAATTGTAGCTAATCTAATATCTCAACGAAAAAATATCTCAAACAAAAATTTTCCTGATCACAGCTTATATGTTACGGTGGATAAATATATAGGTCAGCTGGCTGTATCTTGGTGGAAAAACCGTCAGCTGATACTTCGAAAGTTATTACATAGGAGTTAGGCATCTACTGCCAATTTAAATGCAGCAGCTGACTAGGTTTCCCTCGACTTTTTGTTAGCTGATTTTTTTTTATTTATCGCATCAGTATATTAACAATCAGCTCACAAATTTTCATTTGGGAGGAAATGACGTATCTTTAATTATTCGACATAGCGCTTCAATATGAGAGTTGAGTTGAAATAAATATTCCATATCAATATTTTTGAAAAGAATAAGTATGTAATCAAATCATTTTAGATATATTTAAAAAATTTAATAATCAATTAGCTTAGTATTTAAATTTTTAGTTATAAACATTTTTTTTGAGAGGAAATCACTAAAAATAAAAATATTTTTTTTTATGTTCGTGACACCAGCTGACGTACAATACACTATGTTGTAACCAGCTGATTATTTTTTTCGTTGAGATATTAGATGAGCTACAATTTGACAAATTTTTAGCTGAGAGGAAATGAGTAGATGCTTCTGTCGTCTCACGAATTATATCTCGAGAGGAAATAATATAATTAACCAAATTTGCACCCGGCTCCCGGACTATTGAAGTAGGGTGCCCATAATGAACGAAATTATAAGATTATTTACGGGTAAATTCAATTGACGCATTTGACCAATAAAAAGTGTCCCAACCATTTTTCTTAAAAACGACGTCTGTTAGATTTTTACGACAATTAATACTAAACAAAATGGTTATTTGCCCAGCGCGCCAGATATTCCAGGTTATACAATAATACTCGACAGCAGAGTTTATGCGTTGCATTGCGTTTATGTTTACTGCGTTTTACTTTAATCCATCTTTAAAGCGTAACAATTTTTTTTTTAATCAAATTATTGGTTAATATATTTTATCCTGTTATATTCGTATCTACCTACATCATATTGCTTGGTCACCCTAATGAAAGGGACAGAGGGCTCTCGCGAAGCTATCTCGCTCGGACCGCGTATTGGCAGCCTGTGCGCATTCCAGGTTGGATTTAAGTTCCTTGGTCTAACGTTTTCCTGCGCAGAGCCGCGCAAGCGCCGCGCCGAATGTATCGTAACTCGTAAGTCGCAATGTCAGACTACCCCAACCGTGAATTTTATGAGATGGTGCGAGTGTGCTTATTAAGTGGGGAAAATTTACGAGCAGGGCGCATGATGTATGCCAGGGAGAGTAGACCTCGTATACGAACTCATGGGATCCATAACCCCACCGTCCCTAATAGAAGGACCATTTTAGCAGCCACATTCAATTTCCACGAAACGGCACGTCGCTTCGGTGTGAGCCAGCACGCAATAAGATTAAATACAACAAGTTAAAATACAGTGACTCGTAACAGGGCCCTACCCTGTTACGAATCACTGTATTTTAACTTAAGCAATTCATTTTAATGACTTTTTTAACGATTAGGTTATTTTTGATTGAACATTACTGTAATCTTAATTTAATCGATCATAATGATTTATTTTCTGCATTTCATGGTTCTGCGCCCATGAAAGTATGAAGAAAAAATTGTTATTACTCTTCAAATAAGTTCAGGTCACGGCCTTAACTTAAAAACAAATCTAGTTCGAACCTGGGTGCTTACTCTCGAATATAATTCCAATAGATCGACATTGGAATTGTCAGTCAAACGTCAGAGATTGGCTGTACTCACTGAGTCTAGCCAATCCCTGACGTTTAACTCAACCAACTGACGTTTGACTAATGTCGATCTTTTGGAATTATATTGGAGAGTAAGCACCCTGATAAGAGGTCAGTAACCGCGCGCGAATGTTTCGCCGGGGTAGGTAAGTATTGTACTTCAAACCTCTTAGAATTTTGAGCGAGCTGTGTGTACTCGCACGTTCATTCATCTACGCCGCCGCGCGCAACGTACTATAAGACCAGTTTCAAAATAAACATCTTCCCTTAACGATAACTTAGTTTTTTGTACTAAGATGATAAAATGACAATGATAAAATATAATATAATAGTTAATAAAAATTGACAAATATTTATAATCATTGATTTATCGATAGTTCATCAACTATATATGGCGCGTTTTCGACCGGAGGCACAGGTTCACCTGAAGTGATGCTGTGACCGCGCGCTCTCCGCCCTCTATCTCGAAAACGGTTCACCGTATAAAAAATTTTTTTGAACAAAATTTGTAGAGAATTTTGTATTTACAATATTGATAATAAATACAAATAGCAAAAAACCCATAGGAAATGAGATATTTCCAAAAAAAGCGCAAAAAACCGATTTTTGTGACCTTTGACCTTGAAATTTAATAGTTGCTTACACCCTACCATATGTAGGTTTTGAGACAACTTTTAGGGTGTCAATATACAAGTATTTACAGACTTACAGCTGGGTATCTTGAATTCCGAGGTGAACTTACTATAATGACTGGACTAAAGATTTCGGATATGTTTTGCTTCATATATATTAATATTTGCCTACTCTTTTCAGTTCAGAAGAATGTATTACTTTGTTAAGAGCAAAAATATCTGACATCACGTAATGTATCGAGCAGTTCTCTTCTTTGCTACTATCAATTCCATCAACAAATCACTGCTATCAAAACGACGTCATTATTTTAATATTATTTATCACCATCACGCAACACCACATAATTAAATATCATACCGTGCTAATTTGATGTTCCAATCTTGATATAACACAGAATGCTGTGTAATAAAAAGGTAGTTTGACTTTGTATCAACTTTTGGCCTTTGAAGCCGTTCAGTTACTCCACATTGTTGTGATACATTGTTACCCATTGGGAGAAAATTTTCCGACAAATAACAGTGTTACTCAATTTCACGTCTTTCCTCATTAGTAAACACTGTAATAACAACACACTAAAAATAGGATATAACAAGGTACTTATCGGGACAAAAAATTCCCAGAGTTATAGAATCTTCTTTTTCAATTAAAGACTATATAAAAATCCATTTTAATTCAAAATCAACATATTATTTTTAATATGTTTAACTAATTCAAACTGTAATGCCAAACACATGAAAACCCAAATGATAATTCATTAAAGATACGTAAAAATAAATTAAATTTATACCAATTAGTAATAGGTAGGTAGGTATATCATTTTCTTAAATAAACTAGAATCATATTTCCTATCAAAATTATTTTTGAACAGTGCAAAATTTTTGTATGTAGTTCGATGAATATCTCCATATAGACACCAGACTTTTATGGAATCATCGAGTGACCATGTATTTGACGCAGTTTTTGATTTGTAGAGATACTGTATTTCAACAATAATTTTACCCAAAAAGGTGTTAATTAACGGCAACACAGCAATCTGCTGAGTTAGTGTTACTCAGAGAGAATAAAATCGTTGCAATTAGTAACAGTGTTATTTATGGGGACATTTTCTTCCAGTGCGTACATTTTGTATATGTACTGAAAAGACGATAAGTGAGATTAAAAAACAAATAAAGTATTCACCGTTAAAAATTTATCGACCTGTTTTATATTCACAGCTCTGCCGTGACAGTGAGGCGGAACGTGCGAATTTACATGAAACACGTGGCGTGACCACCAAAGCAAGAACATGATTATGCATCGCAGTTACTTCTCGACATTGATGGTACGTATTATTTACCTTCTTCGACCCAGAGCAACGATTTTGGTTTACTGAAGAAGATCGTTTTGTAATTTAGTTTCTGCAATGTATTGCGGGTCAATGGACTAAATGTACAATCTTATTTTCTTAAACAAGAACGAATATTGATATATTCGCCTTGACAATTGCCTGTAACCCAGAACAGTGCCAACGACACCGATCCGACTTTAATACTTATTCACGGACTCGTCCCTGACCATGACCTTATTATATGAGAGTGTTATACTCGTCGATTATTCAATAATACGCTCTTGGGTGACGATGAACTTGAATTCAAATAAAATAGAGTTGACAATAGCCTGCATAAGATAGTTATTCCTTGTAACGTTTTCACGAATGATATTTTCAAATTTAATTGGCTTTGACTTTTACTGACTAATATCCACCTGTGTTCCTTCAGTTACCCATATGCCAGGGCCACGGTATCTCGGATTTGCAGCCTTCAAAACACCGTCAGTGTATACGGGTGCGTTGTCGTGAAGCAACAAGACTTGCCTCTGCGCTTCTCCCAATTCGTGTCTCGTAGTTTATCTATATATTAATACGTGAAGCGAAAACTTTGGATCCCTTTTTACGAAAATTGGGCGGACGGAGGAGTATGAAATTTCGCACACTTATAGTTTATACAGAGAAGAAGTGACGAATGCTAATATTTGTTTAATTTATGCGTAAATATACATTATTTTCAATAAATAACACGTTACACACACTACTGTTCATTACCGTGTATTTAATACACACATGCATAGATATTCTTTTGTTTATGGTTCAAATCTGTGGTCCAATCGAGAACATCTGTCATTATTATTTTGTGTCTATAGTCTTAGGGGGCGTCCATTAATTACGTAAGGCATTTTTGAGAATATTTCGACCGCCCCTCCCCCCTTGGTGAGATATCGTAAGATTTTCCTCAACTCTCTCCCCCCTCCCCTAATCTCACGCGAGATTCTTCAAAACTTCTATTTGGGCTGTAAACGTGTTGTCCAAGAATAATTTCTTAACTCAAAAATTTATTGTCTTCACTCAAGAAAATCATTTTCTTCAAAATGGTATTCTTGGTTCAAGATTTTGGCTCTTGAGCCAAGTTATTTTTTTTATCAGTGTACTATTGTTACAGATTTGGCCATATTTTATTGTAGAAATAATTTTTCACGCAATTTTACACCGTTTTCTGCGAGAAAAATAATTACGTGATATTTGCTAAGACCTCCCCCCTAAGTGAGATTTGGAAAGATTTAGCTTGATCCCCTCCCCCCTTAAAAACCTCACGTAATTAATGGACGCCCCCTTACTGAATGTCAAGTATAACCATAGGTAATAAATTAATTTTATAGGTATATAACCTATTTCATTTTTAAAATCTATGATCATATCGAGAATATTTGTCCTTAATATTATTTGTATTAGCGACGATAGGAATTTAGTTTAGATGTAGTAGAAATATTTTTTGTGATTTTATGGGGAGTGTCAAGTATGGCTTTAGTAAGTTGCCCATACAAAACATAGTATCGTGTGCAAACTGTAGAGGTTGTATGCCTCACGATTGTACAGGCTGGTTATAATTATGACATTTTGAACTGTCATAATTAATTAAAAATAATTGGGAAAATTCTATAAAAACAGAGCAAATTTATGTGATAATTCATTTCATATCCAGCAGTTAAGAAGTATTAAGAAAATAAAGAAGAGAGTCCTGAAGAAGTATTCTTTACTCATTACACCTACGTCCTGGTCCTGGCCATCACCATCCCGTCAGCGAACCGTCTCCACAGTAGTATAGCGTCAACAATTTGTCTATAGTGTTACTGAATGTCAAATATAATGTCCCATTGTAACTTTTAATAATGTATTTCTATTCAATTGAAGTACGGTCGAATTTCGACCAATGGGCGATCACTAGTATAGTATTAAATCATTATATTCGCCGTTTACGACTGTATTAAGTTCTTTAAAATCTAGTATCAAAATCCCTTGAGAATCCAAAAAGATTGTGCACATGACTTTTTTGGTAGATTGTTGCACCTATGACTTTCTAGGTGACTTTTCACCCTTGTAACGAATTACATTGACTCGCGCTTGCTTTCTAGATCATAATATAAGACCATAGTCTCATCACCAGTAACTAGCCGCTCGATTAAATTGTTTTGGTTTTCTCCACAAAGATCTAAAACCTCGGAAGCAGAGCGCACTCGTCCCTGTCTTTGCACAGGTAAAAGAAGTTTCAGAACCCATCTTGCACTAACTTTTTACATACGAAGATTTTCATGGATTCTACGATGGACGGTACTTTTAAAGAGGCCAAATCTAGTTGCCATTTCTCTAATCTTCTAACGGCGGTCACTTCAACGTCCTCTTCGATTGGAGCAAAAGTTTCAGGAGTAAGCACTACCACCGGTCGACGTGCATGGCCGATGTCTTCGACGGTTTCTCTATCGAAACGCAACTCTTTCACCCAATTTTTTACTGTGCTTTAGGAAGAGAAAGACTCCTTGTACTCACCATGTTATCGTTCTTTTATTTGAGCGGGAGATAAGCCTTCTTTAAACAGAAACTTGATGAAGCTTCGATATTCGGTTAACGACTTTTTCGCGCGACTCTTGTTGTTCAAACCACTGCTGAGCTGAGACTATGCTATTCATGAAGATGCGTGTTCATATATACAACACGATAAACATACTATCTGAAACAACATAATATGATGTATCGACTTATCGCTTAGAACTATATCAGTCCAATGCATTTTGGGACCTACTAGGTATGTGGGTCATTGTTTCACTCTCGATTTTAGTCTGGCAGTTTGAGTACTTTATGCGGCCTACCCAAATATCCTTTCTTTGGTATGGTTCGTCCGTTCGTTGAGCTTCTAAAGTTCTGAGGTGAGATGCACGATTAGTGACAAATGTGTGCACTGACTGGACAGGTCCACTCAATCTGGGTATCGGTCACTTATCCGATTTATTTTTTGTTTGGATTTCGTTTGGCCGAAAACTATTGACCAACGTCTTTTTTGCTATATGCATTATTTGACATATTTTTAGATCATCGAAGTATAATGTGTCATTATTTTACCGAACTATATTTAGCCGATTTACAAAATAACTGTTTGCTATTGACCAAAGCCTCTTTTAAACTTTTTTCATTTGCCTAATGATTTATTAGCCATATTTTCACCACACCGAAATAACATTTTACTGACCTCTGAGTTTGCCTCTGAGTTTGCCTTTGACCTTTCTTTTCAGAGTATTCAGATAGGAAATGTCGACCTCATCCAGTTTAAAAAAATATTATTGACAATTAAAAGTGGTTGTACAAACCTACTTACAAAAATAAAATTATTTATCATTTATGATGATCTGATTTTTAATAATATACATTTTTCTCATTTCAGATCGCCATTGAACCGTATCTAGCGTCGTCAAAACGACAGCATTATCATCCATGGCAGAACATCATCATCTGCTTAGCCTTTTCACAACTATGTTGGTGTCGGCTTTCAGAATACAATAAAAGGATGCACTCTATGCTCCTAGACAGGGCACGAAAACCATGAATGGCATATATTTATTACATTGTGTAGTAATGTAAACATACAATGTAGTAATGTATGCCATCTTGGTTATCGATGCCAATCAGCCTCTAAACATCAAGAGAATAGTTTAGCTCAACGTCTGAAGACGAATTCTTTTTAATTTCATGAACACTTGTTTGAGCTCTGATAACGAGCAAAGATTTATGTTTATGGATTCGAACACTGTAGAACGATTATAGATTACATTTAGAGTGAGTTGCACCAACTAACTTAAACCATAACCAATGCCTTGTCAGCTGTCTAATCTCCGCCCCCGTGTCACAAATGTGACCAGTTGTGACAAAGACGGGAGTGGGGCTCAAAAAATCATGAAGTTTGTGTAATGTAATTTACTGATATAGCCCCTAGCCGGATATTTGATGGAACCAAGGCATGGGTTATGGTTAACGTTAGTTGGTGCAACTCACTCTTAGTAAAAGTGAAGACCGTGGACGATGAAATGCTACTATACCTATTTGCGAAGAAAATGATTCTACTGACTTAGTTTTCCTGCCGCAACGACAATAAGTTTGTAACGGGGTATAAGTAGTGTGTTGATGCTGCTGATTGGATGACGTTACCTGAAGACTCACCAACTTCCGCAACACCCTCGTTGATAGCACTTCATACAGCCATAGCTTGAATATCGATACAGATACGAAACAGGGCTACCTTTAGATGGTTTACCTAGAAGGCCCTAGACAGAGCACGAAAACCACGAATGGCATATATTTAGCACATTGTATAGTATGATAAATTTACAATGTGATAATGTATGCCATCTTGATTTTCGATGCCAATCGCCGGATTAACATCAAGAGAATGCTTAGCTTAATTTCCGAAGATGGGTTCTTCTTAATTTCAAAAACACGTGCATGTTTATGGATTCGAATACTGTAGAACGGTCATACATTAGACTGTGTGAAATTGAAGACGGTGACGGACTGATACGCTACTATATATTTGTGGACAACAAGATTCTACTGATCTAGTTTTCCTACCGCAGCGACGCTACAGTCGCGCCGACGCATAAGTAGGTAGAAGGTTAGCAAATATTATGGTTACAATCATGATATCACCTGGAAGAAAAACCAACTTAAAAAATACCCTCACTGAAAGCACTTCATTAGCCTTGAATGGCGGTACGAAACAGTAGCTCCGTTAGATGCGCTTTGTAATGATACAAATCATTTTAAATTTAAATGAATGTTGTGTAGCAAGTTGTAAAAACAACAAGAAATAATCAGACATAGTTTTTATTATTTTACGTAGTTTGTGGACCTTATTTTAAGTAATCTATTAGAAGGCTGAGTATACGATGTCATTATTCGATTTTAGGTTTATAACATTTTGAATGTATCAGATGTTAGTAAACGTATGTACAGACGCCAACACATTAAGCTACTACAATCTGTCAGATTTCTTTGATAGATTTTCGACTTTATTTCTAGAGCATTAGGTTCAAGGTTCATTGGGAAAAATTGACAGTTTCGGGTAGCTTGACCTGGTGGCGTCTGTACATCAAGGGAGTAATTCATGAACGTTGCTCAAAGTAAAGTAGTCATTAGTAACTGTTTAACCACAACTTTGACGTTTTGACGTCTTTTAACTTTAACTAACGTTTTAAAAGGGGGGATTATAAATTAAGAGTATTGCAATATGTTTGGCTTGTCTCTATAAATGTGTAGCTGTATAATTGGAATTGTATGATTGCTCTACCTAATATGTCAAAGCCCACTTCTCAATTTCACTATGTTCATCGTTTTTGATTTTTTGACACCATATTAACTTTTTGAATCTATTGCCCAGAAATATCCCACGTAAACGAACTACCGAGACTTTGAGTCTCGTTAGTTCATTTCTTTGTGTTGACTAAGTTATAATCTATCTGTATGCCAAATTCCATTTAAATCCGTTCAGCCGTTTTTGTGCCAATCCGGAACATACAGTCATCCAGATGGACAGCATTTAAAAATACTATATTTTGGCATCAGACTCCTCCGCAGCAATTATGTTTTCAAAAATATTCTGCCATTCTTTTCCGCGCGTGTTGTTATTTGAATGTTATTAATATAATTATGTAATGTGGTATTAGAACTGTCAAAGTTTCAGTAGCATTTTTTGATTCGGATACTTTGTTCCCAATACAGGTGTAATATTGTGATGTTTTAATCGTTATACAATGTGTATTTTCAAATGTACAGGGTTATTGAAAATGTATTGTAATGTATTGTATGTATGAAAATCTGATAAACTAAAATATGATGAATTTTTAAAAGTCATAGAATAAAAGTTGTTTATTATGATGTTAGTTACATAGTCCAGAGAGATTGCCGGTGTTTTACAAATAACCTGTATATGAGCCTTTGTCTCAACCTATTTCGCGTAGATGTGTGTTTTGCTAAAAAAAAATCTGTATATGTAGACGTAAATAATGATCTTTGATAAATTATCTGAAGGTTAAAAGAACTCCATAAATGTTGAAAATTATGGTAAGAATTTTTATTTAAGACGACCCAATTATCAATCAAATTAATTAATTAATATTTATTTGTTATTATTATGAATTGTGATATAGTATTAAGTAAACAACATTATTTATGGTAGTTAACAATTGAAATTGAATCTAATTTTTTTTTATCATTTTTATTAAAAACGCATGTACGCTAATTGTAAGGAATCAATAAAAGTTTTTTATTATTTATTATTATTATAATTATCAATCTCCAGATTTTATAATAACGTTAAAACCATCTTACAGATAGTACGCCTGTGTTTCAGTAGTGGCAGCAATAGAGACTGATTATGCTAATGCTATAACCTAAAGGTCAGACTTTCACACAAGCGTTTCATGCTACCAAGTGACGTGGTTCGGCCACAATTCTACTATTAGGCACTGACAATCCAAACTAATATTATAAATGCGAAAGTGACTCTGTCTGTCGGTCTGTCTGTCTGTCTGTCTGTCTCGCTTTCCTGCTAAAACTACAGAACCGATTTAAATGAAATTTGGTACACAGATAGTTTAGAGCCTGAGAAAGGACATAGGCTACTTCTTATCCCGGTACTATGTTCCCGCGGGATAATTTCCGACCTCCACGCGGGCGAAGCCGCTGGCAAAAGCTAGTATAACATAATGCAATAGTACCTGTAACTTCATTCTTCTGTTTTATCTTGCTAGATAAACAACCCCATGTTTTCCCCACTCTACAAGCAAACAAAATATCTACAAATATTCAAAAAAATCAAGGCTCGCAACACATTGTGTCTAAAATTATACGTAAGAATATTTTGAACAAATTTAGAATTCAGAAGCAGTTGAAAACGATGGCATGCCTTGTAGAGTTTAGTATACTGAATGTTCAAAAATAAATAAGTTGGTTGTAAATCAAAATTATTTATTTCTAAATTAAAGACATAATACAAGTATTTAGAAGAATGATAATATTGATTAACATGTGTTTGTTAAAGTTCAACAAAGTGACTTACGAAATCTGATAACACAAATTATAGACCATAAAAATTAACTATGTAACATATGAAATATGAGTTAGCTATTTATTCATTGATAATATTGAGAAGAGCAACTTAATATATGACTATTTGAGGGTAATTTAATTCATGTTTCTGAGTTACCGTTAGGAGATGTTTCTGAGTCGATGTTCGAACATGTTTCGATAAGCCGTTTCAGTTCTTTCTGCCCCATTTTTTGAACCAATGCTCTGAAACGAGGCCTAATAAATTCAACTATCTTTTCTGCATCAATAGGAATTTGTTTCATGGAACTTCCTTTGACAGCCTCGCTGAAAATCTCTGCTACTTGCTTTTTCCAATCACAATCTATTAACCACCGATTAAATAATGTTTTAAGCCTGCAACAAAAACGTCCTCTTAGTGAATTCCAAATTGTCGTTTACATATTAATATTAAACGTTCGCATGTTATCTTTTACATATAAAAAGTAGGGTTATTTACGAAGCATTTTATGCAATACGGTATTACTCTACATCCAATTAAATATCTAATACCTTGTGCAATTAATGTATATCAAAATTACCCTACGATCTACAAAATCTAACGCGCGCGAAAATTAACGCGTATCCCTTTAAAGAACAGACTTTTGAAGTGAATGAATTTTACAGTTTTTGCAATTAGTTGCAGGCATTTCCGATCTTGACGCGGGTGAAACCGCTGGTAAAAGTAAGTTTAAAATAAAAGTAGGCCCTGGTTCAATACAAAGGCACATTTGATTAAGTACATTAGTAGTAATAATTAGAACATACTTTGCAAGTTGCAATGAGTTAGTTTTTCATTACTTAGTCGGCGTTCATGCGTAAAAGTATCGCAGCGGAATGGTATAGCGTACTAGATTTTCAACTCTAGGTGATGAACCAAGTAGTGAGAATCCAACAGAGTGCATCTCAGGACGTCAACAAAACACACTTCGAATTCTTACTCTCGGCGCTAGACATTGTATTGAAGGTCCAGTGCAAGAAAAACTCGCGCCGTGGTAATATTACGTCCATGTTTATATCCATTTACGAACTCACTTCTGTACTAAAATAATAAATAATTCTGAAGATTTTAGTCACTATAAATATATTAAAAACTTGAAGATGTGCCTTTTTTCTTATTCCAAATATGTAGGCATATGCTTAACTCAAATTTGGAAAAAAATTACAGTTTTCTTTTCGTTATAACGGCTGAGTACGTGAAAGGGGAAAATACAAGTTGTGGTCAACTTTATGTCGTTACCTTTGCAGTTCTGCAGGTGATAGCTTACGCCTATTTTGTTTTCCGTCATTGTAACCTGAAATAGGGAGATAGTCAGAGATTATTATTCATGTGCATTACGCAGTTACAGAAGAGTAGGAATATGAATAGGTGGAAAGAAATGAAGTATTAACAATCAAAATTCAATTGTTCAAACTTGGATGAGACTCAGCACTATATGAACTTCAAAATAATAAAAGACAGCCCCCAAAATGGCCACCCTTTACGACTTCTTAGTGCTATAGCTGTGCAAAAGTAGTGGCGCAAGAAACTCCCCAGCAGCACAGCTGTCTGTTAAGTTAGAAGAACTTGTTCCATACGATCGTAAGGTTGTGATTATCATTACGAAACACAATAGTTATATTACTATTTTTTGACATATGGCAGCTACTTAACGCCAGTAGGTATACCAACAAAACTTTGAAACTAGATTCTAGCAAAAATAAATAATAAAAAACAAAAAAGTAAACTGAACTTAAATCCTACATAAAAACCTCCAGGCATAAATATCGTGCCCACTGTCATTTATATGCAATACGGCAATATGTTCATATGTAATGTTAAACTAGAATTTTCAGATTAACATAAATTAACAGTTAATATTAATAACAATTACAAAATCATGGTTGCAAGACAACCATCAGTCACCAAAGGCAAAACCCGTTCACGAGCATAACGCTAAGTTCAGCCATTACCCTTGTCGCCATATTTCAGGGAAGTTGGCAACCCGACCCTCACGTTACCGATAGTAGTGACATCTAAAGGAATCTTTCCATCGTATATTTTGATCTTAGCGTCTTATTGTGAATAAAAACACTCACCTCTTAGGATTCAACAAGTATTGTAACAGTTAAAAAATAAACCAATATTATCAACAGTCGCTGAGTAGATCAAATAATCTTAGGAAATTTGACAGTGACAGTAGATAAATAATGCAGGGCATACATGGAATTAGTTAGTACTAGGGACACTAGAGATTGGGCATACATGGAATTAGTTAGTACTAGGGACTCTGGAGATTGAAAAAGACACAACCTATTCGTTGGATAAGCAACTTAAAATAAGATTCACAACCGTAGTACGTGTGTATTTTATGAATGTTAATATTTAAATCACCAGTACAACCCTTTTCGTTAATTTAATTAATCCCTTTGAATGACTTTTTCATGGAATAGTCATTAAATAGTTATTATATGAACTATATTCTGTAAATAGTTGCGTGTTACCGTCACGCATCAAATTTATTCAACTGCCTGACACTGTCTTGTAATTTTTTTTTCCAAAAAACTTGTTCTATATTACAATGTTTTGCCATACAACGTGAACCTCGCAAGGTTTATCTGTGTGCTGGCAAGCCGTTTACATTTTATAGTAGTTTAAAATAATTAAAATCAACCCAAAAAGAAAAACATGTTTAAAATAATATCATTACAATTCAGAAATGTTTTGATTTAGGCTTATAACTTTTCGAACTAGTTTTGTATAACAGGTGTTCTGAAAGTTTATTAAGAAAGTAAAGTACTAAGTATTCTGAAACCTTCGTACCGTACATTAAATACAGTCGCGCTTTTTTACACAAAAAATAAATCAGTTGAATCACATTTCAAGCTAGACAATATCGAAGGGGTCATTTCAAATCTGGACCAGCCAGTTATACTCGGTAACGATTATTCAATACATGTTGAACAAAAAACACTTTCGTATTCCTATATTCTTTTATAACAAAATCACTAGGGTCGAAAGGTCTCTTGTTCGCCAATTTTTGCAATCTGCCTGGGCCAGTTCGGCAGATGTACCAAATGTCTGGCTTTTTACATGAGAATGAAAGGGGTTAACTTATAATTATATTGCTCGGATAAGGTCTAGTGAAAGTTTTGTTATATTATTGGCATATCAAACGACAACGTTTATTTACGTGCAATGAAAGTAGCCAAAAGAATAGCCCAAGCCCAAAAATAGAGGCAAAGATTTGTCATACATTAGATGACGTAGTGAAAATGGACTATGAACGAAAGGTTTTAAAGAAACTATCGTTAGAAAGTGGAAAAAATTGCATAACTTTCTTTACACAAGTTAAGGGCCAAGTTGATCAAAAGTTTGTCAGACACAGCAGTTTACGATTGCTTTTTGTTTATTTAAGTTTGATCTGCTTTTCAAGCAAGCACGTAATTTTATTTTAACCACAAATAGAAAAGAGTCACGATTGGTTTTTAATCTCCGTCTGGGCTAGTCGTTTTAGTAAATTACTTATCAATATAAACTTCTAAGAATGACATCTACGTGAATGGGCTAATAATAACAAAGAGACCGATTGGTTTTTAATCTCCGCCTGGGCTATTCCTTTTAGTAAATTACTTATCAATATAAGCTTTTAAGAATGACATCTACGCGAATGGGCTAATAAGAACAAAGAGAACGATTGGTTTTTAATCTCCGCCTGGGCTATTATTCCTTTTAGTAAATTACTTATCAATATAAGCTTCTAAGAATGACATCTACGCGAATGGGCTAATAAGAACAAAGAGAAGCATTTTAACATTTTGTATTTGGCGCGTATGCAAAAGGATTGCTAGCCAGGTTAGGTAAAACGGAAATTAGGTACTAGGTTAACCCACACCGCCGCATTCATTTAGTGCGCATGTGTGTAGGCGAATCCTACGTTGGTGTTATCAATCCCTCATTATTCAGACAACGCACACACAGAAAATGACAGCCAATACTAATAAACTTCCGGTTTCCAGAAAGTTCTCGAAGCTTCTAGAAGCCGGAAGTTGTTCGGATATCGGTCCCACATGTTAGGTCAATGCTTATTAGTTTACTAAATGTTGATTTTTTTTCCCTGAATATAAATTTAAGGGTACGTTTTTCCACTTAATATACATCTTTTATGAAAACCTAATCAAAAACGCGTACATGAATGTAAGCTTTAGGTTTTTTTTGGTCGATTTGGCGACAACAAATTTTGACATCCATCGCTGCTTAAGTATAAAGCCGACTCGAGAAGAAAAATAAAATAAGATGCCACAGTGTTTTTTAAAACCTTCGTCTATTACTTACGCTTAGCTTTTAAGAGAAAAGAATAATGTAAACACTATATTTTATTTCATAAGGAAAGTAAACTTCCAAGAATATGCAAATAGACCGATTATCAAGTCAGTGAAAAAAAAATTGGACTAACACACCAACGCACACATCCACGGGGTAGTGGTATAAGTGATTATGTCTGTAGTCGAATCAACTGTTGCAAAAAGCAAAACCACTCACACATTCATATCAGGGCATGTGATTGGTCGACCAAAATTGTAACAACCAATCACAACAGATAGGAGAAACTTCTAGAAACCGGATGTTGTTTATACCTTTGATATTTATAGTTTTGATCGCATTTCCGCCTATATTTTGGGATAGATTGCTCCATATCTATGAGAGACACAAAAGTTGCTTGCACTTTAAAGCTTCAATGTATTTAGTGCTCCGAGGGTGGGGCTTTAGGGTAGCTAGTGACGTCAATGAATGCTAAGTGTTAGTGCATTCATAGCTATAAGGCTTATGTGTGAGTATGCAGGGAGCGAAGGGTGTTTTTTGAATCGATAGCAACCCTCTGCCTTTCCATCCCGAGCAGCGGAGCTGAGCAGTCGACTAGGCAACTCAACTTGGTGGAACAGTATTTTCTTCCAAGTAAGCTCAGTGTTCTGCACCGGCTGGTGCCTGTGCAGAAAGGAAACAGGTAAGTGGGAAAGTAGAAAATTGGGGGTTTTCTAAACGGGAATTTCTATTTCAGTTCTCAGGCGTGCCCAACATCCCATTTTTATTAGGAGGTACCTAGGTGTGTTTTCCTGTTTGTTAACGAGTGAAGTGTTAGAATGAATAATCCAGTGTTAAATCTTGAGATAGATCCAGTATGCATTTTTCCAAATTTCCACGTTTGCCGAACATTTGGTGTTTTTCATAGATAGGTACATTAATTTATCGGTTTATGTTTGTAAGTTCCTCAAACCTACAAGCGATGTATGTTTCTTGCAAGAACTAGGTTTTCTTTCATGTTAGCGGAAAACAGTAAGCCTCTGGAAAATGTTGACGCTGACGCATAACGGTATCGACGCCATTATGCGCCATGGCGCATGGCGCAGTGCGATCGATCACACTGCACCATTGACCAACCCACGACGCGTTCTGCCACTTCGAGTTCAACGATTCTTATTGTTGTGCTGTCTCGTTCCAGAGATGGAGAAGCCATCTAAGCTGCCTCCCAAGGCCACAACCCACTACTAGACCATTGAGGGCATGCAGAAGTTAGCTGAGGAGATGCTGAACGACCCGGATTTGGGTTGCGGCAGCCGCATGGTGTCGGCGTTCAGCGGCGACGGAGGCAAGCTGGGTGTCAAGCCGCCGGCTGCCGACGCTGCCGCAGCCGACCAGATGCGCTACGACTTCGGTTACATAATAATGTCTATCTAAATGTAGACATTCATCAGTATCGTTCACTTCATCTTGTACTCTTCTCTCTAATAATAATGTAGGGATTCGTATGTAAAGGGCCGCTAAATCTAGATTAAGATAATATGTAAGTCATTTAGAATAAGCTTTTTGGAATAATCTATTTAGTATGCAAGGGTATATTCCTGTTTACTTCTCACTTAGCTTGTTTGTAATAGGTAGTTAAAGTTTTAATCTTAAGGAACTTAATAATGAATATTTTAGATTTAAGGTAGAATGGCTTACCTAGGTACTTGGATGTATTGCAATACTGGCATTGAATTGTGTACTAGAATATTTAAGGTCTCCTAGCTTATATTCCAATTGTCTTGAAATTGTGTATTAGTCTGTAGTTTAGTGTTGTAGATTCCGTATTTCAGCGTTTATTGTTCGGGTCAGTAGCGAATATTGTGTGTGTATTTTTATTCTTGATGTGTGCTAATAAAATTTGAAAAAACCCAACTTGTTGTTTTAATTGAACCCTTTATTTATTTTTTTACAATATTGTCCAATTTTTTTGTACTTAATGTTGATGAAATAAATGCAGATCACCATTTATTTGCTCATCATTCCAATAACTTATGGCAATATTGTAAAAGTTTATGCAGTGACATAAACTTTAGGTAGGGACCCAATCCCACAAATGCGTAGCCCACAAATATATGGAGAGGGCATAAAGCAACGTACTTATCCCGAATAGAAAATTCGAGGTCGAGAACTAGCTTGAACCTAATCAAACCCGTAATTATGACCTAACAATAAGCCTACTTATTGTTAGCCCATCATTTCGGGAAAACCTGAATACTATTTCACGGTAGACTACTGTACGTATTATAAAATAAGCACAATGATATGGGAAACTTTGGTCTCCATTATCACCTGTTGCTAAGTAGTGAGTGTTTTCATTGATTTTTTTATAGAAATACTAAAACCAAGGCTTCTGTTGGGAAGCGCCAAGCTGCTCGGTAATTCCACTGATTCAAGGAACGAGCTCGTTTTGTAAACCCTCGGTTCTTAATTTGACCGTTTATATATTTATTTTATTTTTTAATATTCAGCCCTCACTCCGTTATTTGAACGGATTTTAATGATTATTTTATTGTTAGATAGGATATACTTCAACGGTGGTCCCATGTTAAGGAAGTTAGGAACCGTTGATGGAATCCTAATAAAATGTAGAAAACCCCTCGAAATTGTGGGCACGAATAGTGTTTCTGTTCATAACATAATCAGGTATTTGCGTTTAGGAATCATCACATCATGAAACTGACCTGATGATAGAATTCATATCTTCTAGGCAATTAGAAGTTAGATATAAAAACTGTAGTTTTAGTGAGAGAAACCACTTCATACGCTTTGAAGAAAAGTCGTATTTACAGTATTGAAGGAAACCTCAAAAGGTCCGGTCAATGTCCTAGAAACCACAAGGACGATGGTTACTTCATTAGCTCAAAGGCAAAGGGAATAAATGAAGGATTACAAATTAGGATATAACAATACTGTGATTTAGCGACAAAAACTCGTTTCTAGTAGATAGTAATTATCAAGATATTAAAAGATGACGCCAGCCACACAAATCAGAAAATAAAATATAAATTACACAAAATTAAGCTGCCGAAAAGACACTATAAAGCAAAAATAAACAATACCTTTAAGTCTTGTGTATTGAGCTTCTTTGCATAAATAATACAATTTTATATAAACAAATTTTGAGTCAGCGCCACAATTAAATGATTAAACAATTCAATACTCAATAAATTAAAAGTTTTATTTATTTTTTGCTTTTTAGTTATGTTTTGAAGTATCGTAATTGGTACCTCACACCTCACCCGACAGCCGACGCGTGCGGCGGCGTCGCGTCGGTACGCCCGGCTGGCGCGCACGGCGTGCGAATATCGTTTTGCTTCGCATTTAATTATTCGCAAAAAACGAAAAACACCTATTTTTTTATAATCTATATCGAAGTAAAAACACCTGATATTTCGATCTGTCTGGTCCAAAAAAATTAAAAAATTGAAAATCATGCCGAAAACACGTTTTCAATTTTAATTTACATTTTTCGAGGTTATATAAAGAAAAATCATAAAAATAAATAATACCATTCGAAAGCTGAGGTAAAGACGCTTCAGAATGTATATAGTTGATATTTTTTTATTTATGTTTTGATGCCGAAACAACGCAGTCAAAATGTTGTGTTTAGCACTCGAGCGGGCCGGTTGCGGTGGCGCTGGGGCAGTTGAGACGAATCTCCCCATATATAACAACATAACTTTTGACTGGGTGAACCGAAATCTTGAAATCACTAGATTTCTCAAAAAAATCTGTCCTGGAGCTGGACTGACATGATGGCGTTTTCTTATTAACACTTCAGCACCTCGATGTACCGATAGTAAATCTGGCACCGTTGGAGAGACTGTAGTACAGCCCAGGTTTCGATCCAATCGAAGGCTTTTTCGTAGTCCACAACGCTAAGCAGAGAGGCAGGTTATACTTTTCGGTCTTCTGTATAACCTGCCGCAGCGTATGTATGTGGTCTACGGTGCTAAAGCCTTTACGGAATCCGGCTTGTTCGGGAGGCTGGAAGTCATCAAACCTGCGCGTGAGACGGTTCGTGATGACTCTTGAAAATTTGACTACTTTTTATATGACTGTAGTATGTTTTTTTTTTTTGCAAAATGATTATTTATATCAAAAAAGTAGCTTGACAAAAAAAATACATCTTAAAATTATCTATAAAAAATGTACACATGTATACTCTATTCCTAAGACCCACCACTTCTGAGATATCACGATTAAAGTTTTATTTTTCATAATATACATAATTAAATCTTTGAATGAAACTGTACCTACTTTGAACATTTTCCGGCGAAAATCCAAAAACTTTCTTTTTCATGCTCTTCATTCAATTTCTTGCCGTAAAATAAGCACAATTCTTCATAACAAAAAGCTGATTCCCTTACACTTGCTCTAGTACGAGAAGGACTTACTTTAGATGTTCTGGCTCTTTTTCTTCGTATTGTTTTTTATTAGGCGAAGCAATAGAACTCTTTCGAATGTAGTTTTGATGACACTGCACATTTTTTTATTACATATTTCAAATTTTCCTTTTATTCAAAAAATTTCAGTTCTTGCATTGATTAATGTCTTTATGCCACGATCAACAGTAACAGTTTCAGTTTCACTTAAAAGTTTACTACAAGAAACTATTGCCTGCACGCTACGCCGTAGTATAATGCTACGCCGTAGCACCACACTTAGTCGTAGCAGTTACGGCAATTTTCTAGTGACCCGCATTGACTTCGCTCGGTTGCAATTTACATACTGTGTCACCTCACTTTTATAACAAAGTTTGATCGATTAGGAAATATGTCAATAAATATTTAAAATATAATCTTAAATAAAAAATAAAAGATATAAACATCCTATTATATTCCCACTGCTGAAGCACGGGCCTACTCTCTTCAAGTGGGGTTGCAGCCTACTACGTGAGCCTAATGCGAGTTGGTAGATGTCTCTCATGTCATCGATTTTTGGGGTTCCGTTGCCAAATGGCAAAAAACGGAACCCTTATAGATTCGTCATGTCTGTCTGTCTGTCTGTCTGTCCGTCCGTCCGTATGTCACAGCCACTTTTTTCCGAAACTATAAGAGCTATGCTGTTGAAACTTGGTAAGTAGATGTATTCTGTGAACCGCATTAAGATTTTTACACCAAAATAGAAAAAAAAACAATAAATTTTGGGGTTCCCCATACATAGAACTGAAACTCAAAATTTTTTTTTTCATCTAACCCATACGTGTGGGGTATTTATGAATAGGTCTTCAAAAATAGTAATGAGGTTTCTATTATTATTTTTTTCTAAACTGAATAGTTTGCGCGAGAGACACTTCCAAAGTGGTAAAATGTGTTCCCCCCCCCCCCCCCCGGTAACTTCTAAAATAAGACAATGATAATACTAAAAAAAAATATATGACGTACATTACCATATAAACTACCACCGAAAATTGGTTTGAACGAGATCGAGTGAGTAGTTTTTTTTTTAAACGTCATAATTCGTAAACTGCAATTTACCTTACATTACTGCTGCCCTTCAGCATAGTTACGGACCCTAGTAGCTATGCCGGAAGGCAATGCTAGTTTTCTTTGAAAGTTCTTCGTACACCACAAGAAAAAAAAAATCCCAAAAAATCATTAGCGACATTTTTTTCTTTTTTTCTTTTTGTGGGTGGGAAATCATCAAATGACGTCTCCCGCTCTGGGTGGAGCGGAAGGGTACTTAGATTTTTTTATTCGATTAAAAATACATGTTTCATATTTGCAGACTTTCGTTTTTAAATTATGTTAAGTACAAATTCATAACACTCAGACTATATCTACGGATGCTACGGCCCGTAGCGTTTTGCTACGCGCGGTGTTGCTACGTCGTAGCGATGTCATGTATCCATACTAATATTATAAATGAAAAAGTATAAGGTGCATTTGGTGATGATGGAGTGAATGATAATGGGTTTGGGATTAATGAGTTTACTGTTTTAATGGTTATTTGTAGGGTGAATTGTCTGTTCAGGTATTGGCGTCACCAAGTTCCAGTTCCTGTAACTGCTCTAGAAAGAATAAAAGTAAAAAGACTGTAAGAAATGAAAGTAAAAGAGGAACATATGCGGAAGTAAATTTGGAGACGGATAAAATATTTGATACGAGTTACTATAGTAAAGAAGAAGCATGGGATTTACTAAAATAGTAGAAGTAATAGTATGGTGTAAATAAACACAAAAGTATGTGCTGTGGCACCAATGAAAAGTGGTAGTAGAATGAGTGATTTTTGGGTAGATGGTGAAGTTAAAGAGGTTGTGCGGAAGAAGAAAGGCGCCAACGGCTTAATGTGATAGCCTTTAAGGCCCAAAATAGGATGAATCAGGCAGCAAATGTGATGGTCGGTTTGAAAAAAAAATACTCCGAAATGAAATCGAACATGCAGGAGATGGTAAAAATTGAAAGACAAATATAACAGGAAATTCTCTGCTAACCTCATGACCAATAATAAGCTGTTCTAGAAACAGGTAAGACAGGCTTTATTTTTTATTCTCCGCTATTTTGAATATTCGTCCGCAATACTGTACTTCTGTATGGCTTTTTAATATTTAAACATAAGTACTTTCATTACAAACTTGACAATTCACACCGTGTATTACAAAAAGCAGTCAATTTTCATCCCGAGTTTTCGATCGCATCAAATTATTTCGACCTAAATTGAACTAAAATGTTGGACTTGTTTAAAAGTCATAATAACCTCGCAATTAAAAATAGCAGGCAATTTTCACATTCCAGGTTAACGAATGTTTAAACACAGAAATGTACTCTAGCTACACTATACAGCCTCAGCTATGACGTTGTTCGATCCCCTACTTGTAGGTACGGTTCGACCTAAATAAGTTAGAACTGGGCAACATTACCTATATATTAATACGTGAAGCGAAAACATTGGATCCCTTTTTACGAAAATTGGACGGACGGAGGAGTATGAAATTTCGCACACTTATAGTTTATACAGAGAAGAAGTGACGAATGCTAATATTTTTTTAAATTATGCGTAAAAATACATTATTTTCAATAAATAACACGTTACACACACACTATTCATTACCGTGTATTTAATACACACATGCATAGATATTCTTTTGTTTATGGTCCAAATCTGTGGTCCAATCGAGAACATCTTAATATTGTACTGAATTTCAAGTATAACCATAGGTAATAAATTAAATTTATAGTTATTTAACCTATTTCATTTTTAAAATCTATGATTAAATCGAGAATATTTGTCTTAAATATTATTTGTATTAGCGACGATAGGAATTTAGTTTAGATTTATAAGAAACTAGCTTCTGCCCGCGACTTCATCCGCGTAAAATTTCTTGTTCCCCTGACCCTTCCCGTCGCGTCGAATCGCCTATCCGTGCGATTTCCCCCGTTTTTGCAACATTTTTCATTACTGCTCCGCTCCTCTTGGTTGTAGCGTAATGTTATATAACTTATAGCCTTTCTCGATAAATAGGCTACCCAACACAAAAATAATTTTTCAATTTGGACCAGTAGTTCCTGAGATTAGCGCGTTCAATCAAACAAACAAACAAACTCTTCAGCTTTATAATATTAGTATAGATATTTTTTGTGGTTTTTTGGGGAATGTCAAGTATGGCATTAGTAAGTTTCCCATACAAAACTTAGTGTCATGTGCAAACTGTAGAGGTTGTATGCCTCACGATTGTACAGGCTGGTCATAGATTGTACAGGCTGGTAATAATTATGACATTTTGAACTATCATAATTAATTAAAAATAATAGGGAAAATTCTATAAAAACAGAGCACTGTGATAATTCATTCCATATCCAGCAGTTAAGAAGTATTAAGAAAATAAAGAAGAGAGTCCTGAAGAAGTATTCATTATTCAATACACCTACGTCCTGGTCCTGGCCATCACCATCCCGCCAGCGAACCCTCTCCACAGTAGTACAGCGTCAACAATTTGTCTATAGTGTTACTGAATGTCAAATATAACCATATTATATATATTTTTTTTCATTTAATAATGTATTTCTATTCAAATGAAGTACGGTCGAATTTCGACCAATGGGCGATCACTAGTTTAACTTAATACCTGAGGAATTTCTTACCAGTCAACTTTGGGGTTATGCAAAAGAAAATTCATGGTTGGTGCAATATACGGGATAGGCTAGAAAGTCAGAATACCACTTTAACCAGTCAATTACCGTAATTACAGACACAATTAAAAAACCATTATGTCTATACCAAATGTTGTATCTCAGGGACTTAGAGGTTAACCCTAAATAACTAAACTATTTTCATTGTTACATGAATAAAATTAATTTTTTGGAAAATGTATTTATTAATCACAGGAACTTCTGACATTGGTAAATTTTTTGTATCATGATTAAATAAATAATTACCAAAGCAGTCATTAAGAACAATTCCACACAACCACAGCATATATGGATGTTCACTTAGAAGTACACGAACACGAGAATCGCGGGTAGGTGGGTCGTTGAACGGACGAATGTTTAGTTATCAATGGTTTAAATACGAGATGATACTAATACACAGATATATATGAGACTAAAACTGGCCTAGTTGTTACGGGTTGCAGATCGTGAGCTCAAACCCAAACAAGCGCTTTACTTTGTATTCATAACTGTTCTCGAAACAGTGAAGAAAAACATCATTAGGAAACCGGCATGTAAAACCTAGAAATGGAAAGACATGTTACATCTACCATCCAGCACTGGGCCCGCGTAATGGATTACGGCCCGTTCCATCACACTGAGATGATGAAATGATCTCAAACCACGGATATATATACACACTCACACATTAAAAAACAGTTTTTTTTTTTTCTATGAACCTTTCGAACGAGTTTTGTGTTTATGATGTACTATTAACTGTTTTCGTGCAATGAACTTTCATCTTACACTGAAACTCACCCATGCCATTGTTAAAACAAAATTTAATTTATTTTATGATGTTACAAAACAATCAAATAGGCACTCGTCGCAAGTCCCCAGTTTTCGAGGCTTCAAAAGAGGGTTACTCAAGTACAGTCACGTGTATAAAACAGGATACACTTTATTAATTTCAAAAGCCATTTCTCTCTTAGAGCATGAATTCAAGTGATCAAATATAATGAACATCATAAAAATTTGTTCTAAAAGATTCTTTATACACAAAATCTGCATATGTCAAGCAAGAATTCTGCATATTTCAAGCAATAGCGTATTGAAATTCACTTAGCGTGGACAAATTTTTGCTGGTGACTGTCCATACGTTATTTTCTCGTCTGGCCGCAGCTGGAAGGAACGGAGGGCGCTGTTGACGGCGAATGTACTCCAAGGGATGAAACAGGACGAGAATTCGACATGATTTTTCAGTGGCACATTAGCTCAGTTGGATATTCAGAGCATCGTAAATCTCTTGCGAAGGTCGCGGGTTCAAGTCCCGCATGTGTCGAATACCTTTTTTTCTTTAGAACTGTTCAATTCTAATTGTTTTTTTTTTCTAAAAAAATTACAACAAGTACTTTTACACATCAATCATATTTCAAAAACTAGATGAGGTCAGCACTTCATATACTATGAAATAAAATACTGAATATGGTCAGAAGTCTAAGGGAAAGTTCCCAGAATATTAAGAATCTTGACAGTCTGATGTAAGTCTGAATATCTGTCGAATATACTTATAGTCTCCCAATATTTTTGCCAAGTTTTTAACAGTGATTGTTGCTCAGATAAGAATGCAAATCGATTTTTTACGTTTTTAATTACGAGAGTACAATTATTCTTCAGGTATTAATACCTTCGAAAGATATACTAAATCCATAATTTCTGAAAAATCTCCATTTCATTTTTTAGATAGAGCGAGCTCATGGTTCAAAGAAATATCCAATGATATTCGTCGTAATTGCAGGTAATAAGGCAATCTTTAATAATTTATTCATTTATTTATTTATTTATTTAATAACTATGGATGACTTACAGCTAAAACCAACAGAATAAAAAATTGTGTGTGAGACTGACAGCCAATTAAAAGTCATCACTTATAGGAACAAATTAGAAAGAAAGAAAGCGTGTGGACATCACAACACAGTTACCAAAAAAAAAAGAATAGAAGGAAAAAGACAGTATAACATTCATGCTTAAACTAAATTCACATTTTATATTCAAAGCGAGAATCAAAGCCGGGACACACAAAATCTTACTTAAAAAAACCAAGGCTTAGGCTCTTTCTGGCCGAGGACACACTTGTTACAAAGGGATCAAAATCATGCTGTTTACACATGCTATTGAAGTTATTACTTGCACGCACTATAAATGAATTTTGCCTGTAGTTTGTAGAGGTAAATGGAACACGCAACGGTGCGTTCCATCGCTTTAACTTACTGGGAACCTTAAAATAAAATTTGGATAGAATATCAGAATTATTAATAGAATTATTGAAAATTTTAAATAAAGTGATACAGTCAGAGATTGCACGCCGATTAATTAGGGGCAATATATGATACCTCTTACAGAGGTTGAGGTAATCTTCAGACCGGTAGGGCACTTTCTGATGATAACACAAGTACTTGATGAACCTTTTCTGGATGCTCTCTATACGATCTATGTACTTGTGATAACACGGATTCCAGATTTCAGACGCGTATTCCAAGTGACTTCTAACAAAAGTACAGTAAAGAATTTTTAATGTTTTGGCACGAGTGAAGCACCTAGACAGACGCATTATGAAACCTAGTGCCCTAGATGCTTTAGCGACTATGGCATCAACATGAAACTCAAATGTAAGCTTAGAATCATGATGCACTCCCAGATCTCGGATGCAATTCGTTCTAGGTAGTACTTGATCGCCTAAAATATACGATGAAGGTATAATAACACGTTTTCGAGAATACGTTAGGACCGAACATTTAGCAGGGTTAAGATCAAGCTTACTCTCACGACAATAAGCCTCCAGACGACGTAAGTCATTCTGAAGTGCAATCACGTCCACCTGAGATGATATTGTGGCATAGATCTTCATATCGTTGGCAAAACACAGGAGTTTGGAAGAAATTAAGCAATAAAGTGTTTGTCATTTCTGTTTCAGCAATTTTCATAAAATCTGTGAAAACCGGAATTAATCAGAAAGTCGTGCCATCTAGTCAGCGTGCAACGAGTTGAGAGATTCAACTGCACTAGAATAATTAAATCTTGTTCGTAATACAGCTAATTACGCGTTTTGTTGGTTCCAAGAGCGCTACCTGTGGGGCGCTTTACTCCTTTTATAATGAGTATTTTTCAATGTTTTCACTTTTTTTTATTATTGGGAAATAATTAAAACTTAATTTAATGGTTCTATAAAGGTTCCTCTAAAAATGTTACGGGCAGATGGCAAAGCAATTGTATTCCACTGAGCAATAATAATAACGTTTTGAACTTTTGTTAGATACTATCGTCAATGGAGCATAGAGGAGGCCCAAGAGACATTTCAGCTAATCTATAAATTCTAGTATATAAATCATTGTTGGACCAACATAGTTTACAGGTTCGTTTGTGCATATTTTGCCTTTCTGTCATATTTTGATATTCAGAGGACTTTTAGACTCATGTACATTATAAAAAATCAAGTGGATGATAATGAAAATCCAAAAAGGATATGTTTCCGCCCGGGATCGAACCGAGGACCTTCTGCGTGTTAAGCAGACGTGATAACCCCTACACTACGGAGACTACGTTAGTCAAGATTTAATTTCAGCTTCAGTACAGTGCATAATTGCATGCTACTAACTGCAGCGAGTAGAAGTTTAGATTGACTCTGTTGTTTATGGCTCAGACAGAAAGTGTTTCGCAAAACATAATGCAACTAAATTGAATAATCATCTGGGTCGTTCTCCATTATTGTTTTTAAGAACACTTAATTTCGCATTAACTATATTCTATAATTGCATTAATCGTAAGGAGATGTGAAACAGTATAAAATGGCATTTATTAAAGAGCCAACTAAATCGAATATCTGTCTAGCCATCAACATAGAATAAGATTGCAGAGAAAATAGTTTGTCCCTAAAGATCTTCGGTTTCCATATTTCTTTCCATTCCTTCTTATTTTAAGGTACATTATTTATTAACTTATACAATTAAGGTAGCTTCATATCCGGTATTTTTCATAATTTTTTAAGTCTTCAGCAATATAAATCCGTTTTAATACAAAATGTTTAAATACAATAAATTCGTTACATATAAATCTGAAGTGTTTGAATCGATCTATATTTTTAAAATCACGGAAAGTTATCAGAAAATCATTAACAACATTTCGGCTAATACGATGAAATGACTACTCTTTTAATTTTAATACTCTTTACTCTTTTTCTTCTCAGGGTCATGTTTGTTTTTAACTAAATCTAATTGGCCAGAATACTGTCATAACGAGTACCTTTAAATAAAATTATGTATTAAAAATTAATCTATGTCAACTGAAAAATAAATATCGATTCCGTCCTTAACCTCAATGAGAGAATAGCAGCCTGTGTTATAGCATCTATAGTATAATATTATAAAGCTGAAAAGTTTCTTTGGTTCAACCCGCAGATCTCCTAAACTACTTATTGGAATTGAAAAAAAATGTATTAGATAACCCTTTTATCGACGAAGCCTTCATAATCACGTTACGACGAATAGGATTGGAGCAGCGATTTAAAATATTGCAAAAACTGAGAAAATGTATTCCTTATTCCTCTTGACTGCTTCCGTTGCAGAAATGGTTAAAGTAACGCAATAGTCATGTACGACGGAATTGTTCCACTTAAAAAGTTTTAAAATAAAGTCAGCAATAGCGTATGTCTATCATTTAAGGTTGGCTCACTATAAAGTTTTTAATTGGAATCAAATCTAAATATACTAAAAGAGCTGAAGAGTTTGTTTAGTTTAACGTACTTTTCTCAGGAGATACGTTTAGTGTTGGATAGCCCATTTATCGAGGAAGGCTATAGACTAAATAATATCCCGATAAGGAGCCAACCGAAAAGAAAAAAACCGGCCAAGTGCGAGTCGGACTCGCACACAAAGGGTTCCGTACAAACCTGTAGGTATTCTCGGTTTATGCATAAGGTTTATGTTTATGAAAATAAATGTTTTTTTTTTAATTTTTGTATTTGAGTTGATTGAATGAAAGGTAAATTGCGGTTTACGATTTATGACGTATTAAAAAAAAAAACTACTTACTAGATCTCGTTCAAACCAATTTTCGTTGGAAGTTTTCATGGTTATGTACATCATATATTTTTTTTAGTTTTATCATTCTCTTATTTTAGAAGTTACGGGGGGGGGGACACATTTTACCACTTTGGAAGTCTCTCGCGCAAACTATTCAGTTTAGAAAAAAATGATATTAGAAACCTCAATACCATTTTGACAACCTATGCATAAATACCCCACACGTATGGGTTTAATGAAAAAAAATTTTTGAGTTTCAGTTCTAAGTACGGGGAACCCCAAAATTTATTGTTTTTTTTTCTATTGTAGTGTAAAATTCTTAATGCGGTTTACAGAATACATCTACTTACCAAGTTTCAACAGCATAGCTCTTATAGTTTCGGAGAAAAGTGGCTGTGACATACGGACGGACAGACAGACAGACAGACAGACATGACGAATCTATAAGGGTTCCGTTTTTTGCCATTTGGCAATGGAACCCTAAAAATCATGAATACGTAGAACTCGTACGGGCCGGCGATTCGGGGTGGGTCAGGGAACAAGATTGACGTGGAAGAAGTCGCGGGCAGAAGCTACTAAAAGATAGATTTGCCCAACGAGCATGTAGTTCCGGTAGATATGTGTCTGTTACTCCAAGGTATGGCCTTCAACTGATCATAGGTTCAATACCGTGCAGTCATGACTACTGGGGTCGATTATAGTTTCATAATGTCCTTGAAGTCATATTCGAACGAGAGCCCATGGCTAAAGGGCACGCCACAATTGCGGCGGTAAGTCCCCTCTTTGAGGAGTGGATAGAGAGGCGCCACGGCGTCCTCACCTTCCACCTGACGCAGGTTCTCACCGGGCATGGGTGCTTCGGTGGGTTCCTGTTCAGGATAAAGCGGGAGGAAACGCCCGGGTGTTTCCATTGTGAGAATCGTCTGGATGACACGGTGGAGCATACGGTGGAGGTGTGCGCTGCCTGGGCGGAGCACCACCGTGTCCTCGTGGAGGCGATCGGCGGCGGCGACCTCTCGCGTCCGGCCCTGGTGCGAGCCATGGTACGGAGCGAGAGGGCATGGGAAGCCATCACCTCCTTCTGCGAAGCAGTAATGCTCGCGAAGGAGGAGGTGGGGCGCGTAAGGAAGTGGCAGTCTCTGCGCCCTCACGTCCCTAGCCGCCGCAGGAGGAGACGCCCCGGGCATCGGGAGTTGATAGCGGACTCCCGGCCACCGCAGGCGCGAGCTTTCGGGTGGCGAGCAATGGGTAGCTCACCGCCCGGTAAGGACCAGGCTCGGGTCGACGGCGCGTAGTGTTCCACGCGCGCCTCAAAGAGATGTCAGCAACACTGAAGGGGTCTAATAGGACCGATGCCTGCCGGGGTCGCGAGATAATTCAAGCGAGATACCGGGACCCCGGCACACGGGCAACTGATGGAACACGGGTGGATTTTAGTCAGTAAAAGTCTGACACGCCCTCCTGCTCCGCCCAGAGCGGGAGAAGTCATTTGTTGATTTCCCACTCAGAAAAAAAAAAAAAAAGCCCATGGCCAAAATTTTTGGTTGATCGTTTTATGGCCAAAACCATATGGAAACGATCGACTCGAACCCTTGCTCGAGTAACGGCCAGCCCGCGCCGCTGAGCCTGTAGGTTTAAATTTATTCCTAAATAATAATGATTCTTGACTGGCCTGTTAGTCTAGTGGTTAGTGACCCTGACTGCTAAGGCTGAGGTCATGGGTTCGATTCCCACCCAGGACAAATCTTTGCATGATGAGTACAATCATTTGTTCCGTGTCTGGGTGTAATTTATCTATAATATGTATGTATTTAGAAATATATATATTTATCAGTTGTCTGGTTGCCATAGTACAAGCTCTGCTTAGTTTGGGATCAGATAACAGTGTGTTGGTTGTCCTAAGGATATTATGTTATTATTATTCAGGTCCAACCTATCCTTTGGACAGCAAGGGACGGGCTGGATCTGAAGAATTCTACCGGCGATGCCCTAAGCCGAGGTCCGTACCCCACAGAGGGTGCCATTAGCGAGTAGTCGCTCTAGTTTTAAGTGTCTAAACCCTAGCTGTTAATTGACCTTAATTTATTAAGGTAGTCACAGGCAAGTCCGGATATGCAGCCGACAACCACATTGGTTGATCTGCGAAATGTCATCTCAAAAGAAAATAAAACAATCTGATAAAAAAACTACTAAATATATAAATTTTCCATGTCACGTTTGACCTGGCCTCATAAAAAAAAACATGGCGAACTCTTTCATAGCAATCTGTTTGATTTTTCAGATTTCAGGCTTCCAGAATCTATCATTATATCATTGAATTATAAATTCTGAAAGTCGAAAATACATTTTTCAGACACTAGTATCATCACACGTAACCAGAGATCATTTTAGAAAATTTTATTAGGCGTGAAAAACCTATAGCAAACCGTCTCAAAACCGTGTTTTCAAGTGAACTTTGGTCAGTTGACGAGAATAAATTTATTTTCATAAGAATGTGTGAGTATTTTACTTGTTGAAACTATTTTGAACGTTTTTTTATGACACTTCAGCAACATAGCATACAGTCTGAAAACTATTGGACATTATGGAAAAAGTTGCCAAGTTGTAGAAAAGAACTATGAACCAGGCTCCTATGAGACAGGTTCACTTTTTTTTTAATGCACCCAGTCCTCACTGACGAGCAAAATATCTGAAAGACATTTTTACCAATAGAATTTTTATCGTTATGAACCCTATCTACATTTTTAATATCAGACATTTTGAATGAAACCGTCTTTTTATTTATAAACTTAGCAGAAATGCCCCAAAAAAATTTGCGTCGTTTCTGCCCGGTGCAGCCTACCTAGTCGGGTTCAAATTCATAAAACCCTTAAATTACATAGATAAATATCTCGTACTATCAATATTGTGTTGTGATTATGACGCATGTTTACGTATTAAATCTTTTAACCCACCGAGGATAGCACAGAGACAAAGTTTTCAGATTTGATATCAAAAATATGTTATTTCTTCGTTATTGTATTGTCTACAGGAAAGTTTGGCTATGAATACAGAAGGCTCAACATATCTTGCCTTAGAGAAAAATAAACATTGATCAAATTACCACCCTGAATGATTGTAACAAAAAGCTTATTTTTTGTATTCCAACTTAAGGTTTGGTACAAAAAATAATACCATTGTTACTATAATTCAAATGCCTAGATACTGTTTACAGTAAGTAAATTATACATTACAATTTTCAAATCTAACCCTCAAAGGAAGCTTTATAGTACTAAGTATTAAATAGACTAGCGGTGTTCAGTTCCTCCGTAGACTGCCTCGAAACGGGAATTCAGAGCGCCACGATTTTATACGTTTGAGAGACTATGAGGTATTCACTACTTTTATTTTAAGGCTTGAATACCGTACCTATATGTTAGCAGCACTAGGCATTCAAGACCTAATAAGAAGCTATAAAATTTGCCTATTTTCAAGACCGTGTTGTAGATATTGAGCCCACCATGAGTATTATACTGCAATCGTGTCAATAACTAAATATGCGATAGTCCGAGCAAAAATAAGTACACGCAGTTTGATATTACGCCACTTCTTTTCACAAAAACGTTAGGTCACAATAGTAACCTGACCTTACCTAGTGATACAAGTGCATAGGCACTTGCATCATAATAAGTGCAAAATTGACTCAGTTAAAGCAGGCCAAACTTACGAACATTCATTAACTATACAGACAGGTGAAACCGTAGTGTCTTTAAATGAAAACGAAACAAAAATATTTAGGGTACATTCAAGCTCAGCAAATTAAACATAAAGACATTAAAAACGGACTTACTCAACAATTTAAACATAGGCTTAAATATATTTCTAGAACTCAATTCCAGACATACAGTTAAAGCCATTAGTACCTTTGCGATCCCGCAAATATTATTCCAAATTCCGCGTATTGAGCTTAGTATACCAAAAGAATAGTAGGTTCTCAATGCTTATTCCGTCATATCCAGGGGACTCAGCCCTCTTCATCTTGCTAGTAATAGAAGCTACATCCTTAGCAGAGAAACTAATGATGGTAAAGTATTTGGCTCACGAAAAGTTTCCTTCAAATTTGGCTTGCAAGTAGGTAATTTGCCATTCCGTTATATATTCTGTTACTATTGTTAGGTTTTAGAATTATTTATCCGACAGCAACCATTTATCAATATTTTAAAGTGTATATGTGTGTGTATGTTAGAGTGAGGGTATGACTGTTAAAATGTGAGTATGTATGTGAGAGTGTGTATGTATTTAGCTTTTGCGTAAGGTTAGTGAGAGTGTGTTAAGTGTATATTCCAAATATGAAGAAAAAGGAACAATGACTAGACACACTAATCTAACCGGCACGTTTATTCATTTAGACAATGAAAAATAGACAGTCGCGTAGGCAGTATGAAAGCATATGCAAATTTTCTCCTGCTATTTAAAACGATGACTTACCTTTTTAATGCTTAACTTAGTTTTAACATTAAAATTGTAGTAGTTGTTAGCGGTTGAAATCATACTTGTTTTTTTTTCGTTCTTAATATTAGACTTGTCATCAGTACACCAAGCCAAAAGACGCGCACCGAGTGAATTAGTGGAGCAGTATTTCTGCATAGTATCCAAGGAATAACTCCGCTACCTGGAGTTATTATTTTTCCGTCAAAATTTCACAATAATAGTGTCTGTGTAACTGCAGCTACTAACTTTAATTAACTCGAATTCATTAGAAAAGGACAGTTAGACCAATGCATATAACTTACCCGTTAATTATAGTTGCTGAGAAAACTTACCTGCGTGTTCCTTGACTTCTTCATTCTAGTATTGGAAGAATACTAAGCTTACCTGAAACAATAAAACTATTGATGCTGAGTATGTATCATGTTAAAATTAAATATTAACTATGCAAAAAAAACAGAAATACTTTCGCTTCACTACTTCAATATAATCACATTATAAGAATAATTTGCATTGCTTCGGTTCAGTTTGATATTGTCGTCGAATCTTTGTGCTCCTTGTGTTCAGAGTTGAGCTGCACGATTACTGACAAATACGTGCACTGACTGGACAGGTCCAGTCAATCCGTATGAGTCTTTTTTTTTTTTCAAAATACCATTTCAGACACCAATGTACATAGTTCTAAGATGACCTTACCACGATTATTTCCAGATTTTATACAGGATTTTTTTTTAACCATTGCGCAGATATTTTTTGATGTTTCAGTATCAGTAATAGAACACATTTCAACAATTTTTTCAATACTTTATTTTTTATTTTTATCCGACCATAAATCAGTGAACTGTTTTTAACCATTGCGCAGATATTTTTTGATGTTTCAGTATCAGTAATAGAACACATTTCAACAATTTTTTCAATACTTTATTTTTTATTTTTATCCGACCTTAAATCAGTGAACTGTGGACACCCTACATATGTCGTAATATGATATCGACAATAGGAATAGGTCAGTAACCGCGCGCCGGCGTAGGTACTTCGAACTTCTTAAAATTTTGAGCGATCGAACTGGTAGGTACTTGTAGCTACGCTCGGTCGTTCACCTTCGCCGCCGCGCCGGCGGTGCCGCGCGTATGTTACCATAAAAACCAGTTTCAAAATAAACATCTTTCTTTAACGATAACTTAATTTTTTGTACTAAGATATATCAAAATAAAAATTGCATGGTTATCATAACTCGTTTAAGTTTAATTTGTGCGCACTGGTTAAAACTTATCCTGTATACACATTGACATCGATGAATTTTATTTGCAATGTTATGAATACTTACTTTGTAAAGTATTCATCATTTTTCATCGTATCAGTCGAAAAACGTCCACAGCTGGACATAGGCTTTCCCCAATTTGGGGGGTTTGCCATAACCGCGACGCTTGGCAGGTGGGTTGGCGATCGCAGTGTGGTGGAAAAATTGCATTGAGAATGCTGCTGCCCATTCTCTAGTAAGTCCTTTAGGTGACTAAGGGACTGTCCTTAGACACCCACGGAAAGAAATGGGATGATGCTATTATATGGTAAAGGTTTTTTTTTAAATTATTGTCAAAGTGAAGATTAAGTGGGTGTTTTTTTTTTTCCTTTTTTCTCATTTACTTTTTATCATGGCCTGGCAGTGTTTGTACTTAATGCGACATAGATGGCCTTTTTTCACGAAAACAGAATCTAATTAAACAGTTAGGGATAAGTAACTTATTAATAAATAAAAATAACGAAGTAATATCCTAGCTTATATGTAACTTTAAGTATACACGAACTAAAAAAAGCGTAAAAAAATACACCCACATCGCTGTCAACTGGTAATGAACACAAGACACTGGTTGCATTACCACGTTGTATAGCAATGCTTCAAAATTGAAAGTGTTAACCAGCTGCTTCGAGATTTCAGTGTTCCCTTTTGTTATTTTTTTTTTTTTTTTTGTAAATATTTGGTTAAAAATGCAATGATAAACAGTTTTTGAGAATGTTTGATGTTTTTTTGTACTATTTTTTTATTTATAAGTAATTAAAAAAATAGTACAAAAAAACATCAAACGTTCTTCACTTGTTTTTTTAAATGTAAATACGTCCTACAAAAAAAGTGCTGGTTATCCAGATTTCCAGTCTTTGACATGTATTTGTATTTTTATTTATAAGTAATAATAAAAATACAAATACATGTCAAAGACTGGAAATCTGGATAACCAGTACTTTTTTTGTAGGACGTATTTACATTTACTTTGGTTAAAGTCTAGAAAGATGGTGATTTATCGCACAAATATAAAAACGAATGCTTAGATTGATTCATAGAGGCTTGATGTATCTTTATGGTTGAAAGTTATTGCCAAACACTCAACTGTGTAAACTAGACTAAGTTATTGTAAAATAACAGGGAATTCAGGTTCTGGTTATGATTACTTTATTACTAAAGAAAGAAAAATATGTTCGAATTAAATTCTTTGATGTTTAGTTGACTTTAAATCAACAAAATACATTATGTTAAATTCTTGACATCTTGTAGCACCGCAGTATACTCATTGTGAGTTCTGTATTGCACTCGATTGAAATGAATTTCTACAGATGGCGTTTTCTTTCAAAACGTAGGTATGATTCATTTCGAGTTACTTTTTTCAAAAATTAAATAATGAGGAAAAGAAAAAGCTCTCTTACCCTTTTATTATTATTGCATTATTTTAATAATTGTCAAACAGTTTATCAAAATAACCCACTCAACCTACGAACTTCCATAAAGAGAAATACAGCACACAATCCATTTATAACACACCCTTTCACCCCAATAAAAAAAAAACCTACGAAATTCTATACCTACTTATCGTTCAATTTATAAAATTAGTTGATAGGTAGTTGTTTCATGTAAAATACTGGTATTTAGCTGCATCCAGTTAGACTGGCAGCCAACCCCAAAATATACTAAAATCTTGTGGGAAAAAGACGAGGCAGATAGATTTTGTGAAGAACCCTACCTAAGTAACCTTAAAAAACGCGTTTGTATCTGTTTTTAATAAAATTAAATATTTACACTAAGGGGCCATCCATAAATTACGTCACACGAATTTCATTATTTTTGACCCCCTCCCCCGTCCTTGTCACAGCTGGTCACATTTATGAGACCCCCTCCCTAGTGTGACCTCACATATTTTACATCTAAAAATAATTATTGAATTGAAACAGCAGTTCCGAAATTAGTTTTATTTTAATTTAAATGATTTTTTAATAAAATTAACATCAAATCAAACATTGCAAAAAATTTGAACCTTATATCTCAACAGATAGAGTTGCAAATGTTTTTGAGTTTTTCGTTAATAGTTCAAAGTTCGTGTTTTACTTAACACTTCGGTTAAATAAATTTATAGTTTAAAAATCACTAGAAAAACACGCTTTTATAAATGTACAGTCCGCGACAAAATTATAGCGCACTTATTATTTGTCAGGAATAAACTAGTTATACAATACAATGAATACACCAAATATTTTGTAACATTGTTTTATTTAATAAGCCACACTCGATTTTTAAAAACTATAAGGAACAATAATTAAAAAAACAAAACACTTTCTTTTTACTAGCTTATAGCGCGACAAAACTATAGCACACTCATAAAGAATAACTACTAAACATTTTCATTTAAATTGATATTGATAATTTTAATAACCAGTAAATTATCCTTTTTTCATCAAAACAGCTACCATTCGTTCTGGAAGAGATTAGAATATGTTTTTTATGTTTTCTTGATTCAACTGTTTCCATTTTTCTTTTATACATTTTTTAAATCTTTAACGTTTTGAAATTGACGGCCGTTGTTGTATACAGCTCGTGTCAGGTCTGACCAATAATTTTCTATAATGTTAAGATCAGGTGACCTTGCCGGCCAGTTCAATATTTTTATATTATGATCAGACAAGTATTTTTGAACACACTTTGCGACATGTACTCTTGCATTATCCTGTTGAAAAATGTAATTATCTCCAGCAATCGTATTTCCGTACTTCGTTAACTGCTCATCTATGATTTTAATATAGTCTTGACTTTTTAATTTTCCAGGTAAAAACACGATGTCAGTTTTTCCATGATAACCAATTGCCGCCCACACCATAACACTACCTCCACCCATTTGACGTCGACTTAAAAACATAGGTTCTTTCCTCAAATCATGAAAATAGTACTGATAACCATCCGGTCCATCTAAATTAAATGTTTATTCATCAGAAAAAATTACTTTTCGCCACGTTTTTTTCCATGAAATATGTTTTTGTGAGAACTCCAACCTTGCTTGTTTATGTATGTTTGTTAACACAGGTTTACGTTGCAATTTTTTCCGTTTTAAATTCTTACTATTCTTTAATAATCTTTGAACATTACGTATATTTGTTGTTACACCCGCTTGTATCATGATTTCTCTGGCTGTCAAAGCTGAATTTGACGCAATTCTCAAAATTGCTCTTTTTGCTCGGTCACTAATCGCCTTTGGGCGGCCTCCACATTTTTTTTTACAATAATTTTTGGGATCTTTTAAATAGTTTTGAATAACTTTGCGGCTTCGGTTAATTAATCCGGCGATTTGGCTTATATTATATTGTTCTTTCTTCAATCGATTGATCATATCAATCTCAGTAGTATTAAGCCATTTTCCGTGCGATATAATTAAAAAAAAAAATAGTAAACTTATTAAAAGACTTTAAACAGAGAATAGTTTTAAACCACAATAATTAATCACACTCAACCGTTCTTTCCTTTAAACACATAAATACTGAAGGTGCGCTATCGTTTTGTCGCACCGTCACGCGACGGTCAAACATGTTGTGACAAGTCACAGGGTGAAGACGCATAGAACTGACTTTGGGATATCATTTGACAAACTCTTTCGACAGCACAAATTAATACACGTGAAAAGATTATTTATTAATTTTAGGGTTTGTATATTATAATGAAATTCATTGGGTGTGCTAAAGTTTTGTCGTGGACTGTACGTAAAAACCAAAACCTTATCGTGGTCATAGTTCATTACAAGACCTTTCTAACAAGTCCAAACACGGCTATGATACGATATTCCATCATGGAATGCCAGTGCCTATCTTCCGGCTTCATCATCAGACCTTGAAACCTAATCGTGGTCAAGGTTTATTACAATACTTTTCTAGCAAGTTCAAACAGAGCTATGATACGAGGTTCCATCATGAAGTTCCAGTTCATATCTTCCAGCTCCATCATCAGATCAGTTCGACAGTACCATATTATTGTATTGTCATCAGAACTACATACAGCTGCCAATTTTCATGACGCTACGATACATGGAAGATGTTTAAATTAGTTACCTTAGATTCCATTACATAGTTAGTTACATACAGGTCGACCTAATAAAAGCGTGTTAAAAATAGATTTTGAAATGTGACATAACGAAATTTAGGACCCCTCCCACCCCCTTGTCACACAATGTCACACTTCATCGACCCCCTCCCTCCCCCTTAACGTGTGACGTAATTTATGGATGGCACTATGAACTACATATTCGGTATTACCTATTCAACTTTATAAATAAAAGATAATTATAAAACTAAAACCGAACTACGACAATAAGTCCTAGTCCTAGCCCTAACGAATTACATGTCACTTCTTCTTTATTTATACCTGTTTAGTTGATTTTTTGTAATATTTACGTAGCGTTTATTATCTGCCTATCAGTCTTATACTTTTTCCCACTGCTAGAATTGGATGATAGGTAGGTTACGGATAGGCCCTAACCTGGGTTAAGACATAGGATACTTTTTATCCCAGTAGCACGTTCCCGTTGGGTAATTTACGACTTCCACGCGACCAAAGCCACGGTCCGCGGATATTTTGATGGAAAATGTAGAATTTTAGCAAAACTACGGAATGTTATTGTAAGTACAATTTTACACTTAAAAGAATGGACAAAGCGAAAGGCATACTAGTAAGCTGATTACGTTAGTATTAGTAATATTTAATAGAAATCATGTTTTATACCCTTATTTATTTCTTCTCTTCCACCTTTCCGTTTCGAAGCGAACTACATAGACAAGCTACATCACGATCATGTTCCGACACTGTAAATTACAGAGTGCAGTTACACCTCTCATTCGACCGGTGAGATGGCACCACCATGGTTTTAAAAACAGTATTCAACATGCAGCCTAACACGTCATTTAGTAAAATTAAAAGTAAGGACAAGTATAAGACAAAGAAAATGTCATTCAGCCAGAATATATGCAGCTTTTATTACAGTTATGCCTATATAGTTATGTTATACATTTTCGATATATTTTGCGTCAAATACTTAATTTATAATTGACTTGTAAGCAACTCCAACATTGGATTTTAGACCAAAAGCTTTGTCTTTGGTATCAAAATATGTTTTCTTGCCATTACATGATTTATCTCCTGTAATTGAAACAAACCTGATAGCTGAGCGACTTATACCATCAACGACTCAACGTGGTACAAGTCGAGTTTAAAATATCTGAATCTAGTACGGGGTGAGCGGTGAAGATGGCGGTATGATTTAGAAAAGCAAACACCACTTTTCAATCTGTAACAATCATACTTTCTTTGTCTTACAAATGCCGTAGGTATATGCGAGAAATATAATTTCTTAGAATAGAAAATACATCAATTTAGTTTACTCTCTCTGCTTGATGATTAATCGTTATTTGCTATGGTAACGCTATGCGCGTTCAGTTCACTAGCATGACATAACTTAAAAGGGCGCAGTAATCCAGAAAAATGCTGCTATGCTTGCCTCTCTCATCAAACACGACGAAAACAGATAACAATGCTTTCCCACAAGCAGAAACTTTTCACCTGGCGTATATCTAGGTACATAATTGAATTTGGATCGTCTGTGGTTATTTTCGTATGATAATCAGATGGATCGGCTCTATCCAATTTACCCAAGTATGATAGCCATATGTACAAGCAATTATATAATCTAATTTTATCTATATGTTATTGTTAATAAATCTAAAAAGCGAAAAATCACTCATGCATACATTCATCCAGTCAATGACTACTCGCAAAAACTCATAAACTACTGAACCTACGTGAATTTAAAATGGCACAGAGGTAAATGATGAGTAGAAAACCTCAGCTAATAAAGGATTATAGGAAATTCCCTCCGTAAAGGGGTGAAATAGGGGTAGAATTATGTATGAAAGTTAAAGTATTTGTTTCAAATATGCACATGAAAAGCACTTTCGAATGTCAACATTTACATTAAAATAGAATTGATTCTATCCGCCAGTTCCATTAACTTGTAAGGCACTCTTCAAAATAATTGATAAGGTAGTAGATTCGATATTCTATACATTTACAGACCAACCCGCACTGGGCCCGCGTAGTGGATTATGGCCCACTCCCTCTCACCGAGAGGAGGCCTGCGTCCCAGCAGTGGGAACATTATAGGCTGATGATGATACATTTACAAGAGCAAAGCCCCTCGAATATGTTCGAATTTGTTAATGATTGAGTCTGTCTTTCTATTCTAATCCATACTAATACTATAAATAGGAAAGTGTGTGTGTCTGTTTGTCCGCCTTTCACGGCAAAACGGAGCGACGAATTGACGCGATTTTTAAGTGGAGATAGTTGAAGGGATGGAGAATGACATAGGCTACTTTTTGGCTCTTTCTAACCCCCCACTTCCCTAAAATGGGGGGTGGAACGAGCTAATCTCAGGCACTACTGGTTCGAAAAAATCTTTTTGAGTCGGATAGCCTATTTATTGACAAAGGCTATTAACCCAGATTCAGCCAGTCCCTTACTGCCAAGTGATTGCCTAAGCCGAGGTTCGTACCCCCCTTGGGGTAACCCTTAGCACTTTCGCTTTAGCATTTAAGTATAATAAGCCCAGGCTGGAGGCCTAAAAAGGTAACTTTTTAGAACTCGCTGGGCCACCATCCGTGTATATAACATCACGCTAAGATCAAAAGGAGCGGAGTAGCAACAAAAAAATGGATGAAAACTGGCAGGCTGCGATGCGACGGGAAGGGTCAGGGGAGCAAATATTTGACACGGACGAAGTCGCGGGCAGAAGCTAGTAATATTATAAATGTGAACGTTAGTATATGTAGGCGTCATATTGTAAGCAGCACGTGCATCGGGCTACGCGATAGTGCCGTAGCGTCGTAGCACGCTACGCCATTCTCCCACCTCCTCGCTGATGGACGGAATTAGTGCGCGCTACGTCGTAGTGTGCTACGTCGTTGTCCCGCCTCCAATGCTACCGTATAAAAGACTCCGCACAGCGGCGAAATGGCAGATTCCCAGCTGGAGGCCTAAATTATTTTTTTAGGAATCGCCGGGAAAAAGTCCGTTTAAGTAGTAATAACTTTATCATTCTGACTTCAGGCGTTGCCCGGTGCACAGGTTGTATTGCTCTCAACTATCGTAACTCTGCCTCACTGTACATTGTTACTCTTTTGTATGAACTGTATTGCTGTTACTGTATTACTTGGTGTCATGGCTATTTTTATAAGGTGTTAAATTAATAATTACGGAAACTAATTAAGTGTAGTTTCGTGTAAGGGCTATTGATGAAATAATTCCTTAATATTGAAAGAACCTCTTTTATTTTACAATACGTTAGACCCTCTACCTTCATAAACTTACTTTTCATGTGTAAATACTTGTTATTCAATGGTGCAAAAACGGTTGAACGGATTCAGATTTGGTTGTTCTGGAGTATTGAATGCTCAAAATAGATTCATAATCTACTTAAGTTAACACTTAATCTATTAATTTTTAAGTCCATGTAGACAAAATCGTGGGGGAAAACCTCATAGAAAAACGTGGAATTAACTCTGTCTATGACATTGGCTGAACGAACTTGGACATATGATAGTTTTTATTGCGGTAGTACGTCCCCTTAAGAAAATTTCTGACATCCACAAGGGTGAAGCCGCGGGCAAAAGCTAGTTTGGACATAAATTCTGTTTCTTGTCCTTTAAAGTACAGTGTTTTAATGGACAATACACAAGACTTTCGATTAATTACATTCACTTAGATGGTAAGCGCATTTTGTCTTCAATGTTTAATAACAATTTAATCGACCATACATTTTACCTGAAACGATTTTGACGTATCGTTATTCGTATATCAGAATAATTTTTAATCATGTCATGGTAAATACTTCACGCATAAAATAACCGCCACCACCTTACGTATAATACTTTGTGCTTTATAACTTTAGATTTGAAAGCTTGCAAGTGGTCTCCAAAATGAATGCGTAGTGAACCAGAAATGCTCAGCACTAGCCGTTTTCATCGACATAGAGAGCACATTTGACAAAAATATGTTCAATAGCATCAGCATGGCCCTCGACGGACACAACATAAACCCAACCTTGAGTGGGTGAATCACTAATATGTTCAAATTGAGAGCTGTACAAGTCACAGTGAACGACACTACAAGGGCAGTCGTGGCGAAGAGTTGCTCGCAAGGGGGCGTCTTCTTGCCACTTATATGGAACCTGATCGTAGACAGCCTAATCAAAACACTCAACGACACAGGTTACTTCACCTCAGGCCACGCCGATGATATAACTACAATAATAAATGGCACCCATGAAAACACCCTATGCCACCTTACGCGCCAAGCCCTGAAAATAGTGGAGGACTGGTGCAAATAACACCAACTTTCAGTAAACCCCACAAAACTGAGATGCACCTCTTCACGAAAAAGAGACACTGCAAACTACTCGCGACACTAGAGCAACCACGATTGTTAGGCACTACCCTAAGCTTATCAACTGAAACCAAATACCTGGGCGTATTTTTGGACAAACAGCTGAATTGGGCAAATAAAACAAACCAAATTGCTACAAAAGCCAGCATATCCTTTTTTTTTTGCATGGTAAATCATCAAATGACTATCGCGCTCTGGGTGGAGCGGGAGGGCATGTCAAATTTTACTGACTAAAGCCCACCCGTGTTCCTTCAATTGCTCATGTGCCAGGGTCACGGTATCTCTTTCGAACAATCTCGCAACTCCGGCAGGCATCGGTCCTAGCAGACCCCTTCAGTGTTGCTGACATTTCTTTGAGGCGCGCGTGGAACACTACGCGCCATCGACCCGAGCCTGGTCCTTACTGGGCGGCGAGCTACCCATTGCTCACCGCCCGCAAACTCGCGCCTATGGTGGCCGGGAGTCTGCTATTGACTCTCGACGCCCGGGACGTCTCCTCCTGCGGCGGCTAGGGACGTGAGGGTGCAGAGACTGCCACTCCCTCACGCGCCGCGCCTCCTCCTTCGCGTGCATTACTGCTTGGTCCCGGAGTCGGAGTCGGTCATATCCAGCCCGCTGAAGAAATCGTTATGCATGTACTTTTCAAATGTACAAGCGTCACCCAGATTGGGACAGAAACCCTCGGGACACCCAGATCTTACACGGACGTACTCAACAAACTAGGAGATACAATTAACTTCTGGAGGGGGGTGAGTTAGTAGGAATAACCACCGACGGCCGCTATGGTACACACACAATGGTCCACTCAAAGGACTAAGTGCGGAAACCAAACCCTTCTAACACAGAACATGAAACTCGCCAAGTTACTTAATTATATAAACTTTAGACTTTCCACAACTATATGGAACTTAGCACCCATTTGGGTCTTAATTATGCTACCGGCGAAACCGACAATTCCCAATATTCATCACCACCACAAAAACGAGGCAACTCATAAGTAGATTACCCGTATGAAAAATGTCAACTCCCATGCACATCAATTCAAACTTTTGTCCTCGATAAACCCAACCCGTATTCAATTTTTATGATTTATGTATAATAATTTTGTAACAATCTATACACAATAATGCTTTATTTAAAGTTTTAGCTTAGTTTAGGGAACGTTCAAAAGACGATCTAAATGGTTCGTCCAAGTGTTAGCAAATTTGAATCCTGAGCACATCGTCATAAGATCAAAATTTCTGGCACGAACTTTCAAATAAACGTGGAATTATAAAATTTTCTGAAATGTAGAGCAATGGCACTAGTTTTAGAAACAAGCCGAAGACTAAACCAAAAGACAATACTCTTGTCGCTGCGCTAACTGTCAAGGTGAATAGTGATGTGTGGTATATAGACTCAGGAGCCACAGACCACATTATGTGCTATAATGAAAAAGAAATGGTAAACAACAGTTCTGATAAATGTTGAATGAGTTTGGTGTATTGCAAATGGAGAAAAAATATTGACTTCTGGGTTAGGACAAGCAAAGGCTCATTTAAAAAAAGGTTTAAAGGCAATAAGTGGTGTTTATTATGTACCTAATTGTTGGCGATGAAACTCTATCTGAGCTTGTAGGCGCATGTAGCGCCGGGTGCGACTTGACAAAAATCATTGAGTAGAATGAGTTTGAATTTATTTAAATTAATGTGTTAACTTATAATTACTTTAACTAAATTCATCTCAACACAAAGTTTCTTATTAGAGTCCAATCAGACTAATTTAAGTAATTTATAAGCAATTGTTGAAAAATTGGCAAGGTAATTTATAATTACGTCAGCTGAACAGGACAGTTTTTTTGTTTATGGGCAAAATTTGATTGTTTTTGTTTCTAACGATAGATTTAGATGTAAAACCATTTTTAACGTTGAAATTTTGTAAATTGGACCGCAGCTCAGGTTCCAGAGATATTAAAGATAATAAAAATGTACTAGGCTGCATTTTTTAAGGTTTTTGTTCTAGAATTTTTTTATTGTTCTTAGACATCTTTAATATTGTTATTTATACAATTATTTTTAACATACCAAATTTTAAGCATGTATAATATAAATTGAAAGTGTTATGTAAGAAATAAATGACCAAATCAAGCATAGTTACAAAGATTTTGGCTTGACGAAAATTAAACACTAAATTGGTTAAAAAATCGCAGACCTTTATGAGGTAAAAGTTAGAGGATATAAAAAGCGGACCAAACTCTGAAAAAGCATCAAGTAAGAAAGAAACAAAGCCGAAATCAGTGGACAAGGCTTGAAACAGGAAGAAGTTCTTTTTATTGTACTCCTTGAATTTCATTGATACGTTGGTGTCCCCGAGGTCCTGGTTAGTTGTACGGTCAGCCAAGAAAGTGGTGTACCAGTTTTGATTTAGTTTCCCGGTCATCGAAAATTACAACAAGGTTCGTTATAAAAAGATATTACTGAAAGAGACAACATTATCATGACGTAAACCTATGTATTTAGTATTCATACGTCATATGTCACATATAAGTACATGACATTTTAACCTTTAGTATAAATGAAAAGGACATTAGTTTCTACAAAGCAATTGAAATGTTTCCAAACAAAAGTAATAAAAACTATTTAAATAGACAACCGAATTCCATTTGAAAAAGAAAACTGACAATTGACATTTTGTCAAATATATGCAAAAAATCGATATATTTTCCGTGTTTTTTCAATCAACTGCATATAAAATCATCTCAATGCCTGCCAACTTGACCATTGCCGAAAGAGCAGAAATAATTGCCCAATTTAATGAGGGAAGCAGTATCAGTGCGATATCCCGGAATTTGAATATATCGAGGCGTTCTGTCCGCTTTTGGATTCGTCGTGAAGGAGAGGAGGGAAGTTTGTTGGATCACAGAAGAAGTGGTCGCCGGCCTGCACTCTCCAATAACGATAGAGAATTCATGAGACGGGAATATGAAATCAATGGTTTTAAGCCCACAAAACATTTTGCGGAGATGTTCGATGTGAGTGCCCAAACAATAAGGAATCATCTAAATTACATGGGGTTGCACCACAGGCATTACGCCAAGAAAATATATTTGACGGATGCTCACAGACTTGCTCGTCTGAACTTCGCCAGAGAGCACTTAGAGTTTGATTGGTCTAATACAGTGTTTTGTGATGAAAAAACGTTTAAATCCAGTCAGCATGGACGTCTTCACCTTTGGCGATATAATTCAACACGGTATAAAGATGATCATGTAATCCCAAATAGAGAATCAGGTCGAATTTCCGTAAATATTTGGGGCTGGATGAGTGCGGATGGTGTAGGAGAATTGTGTTCTCTACCTCCTCGAGCGACGGCTGTAAATTATATCGACGTGCTTCAGAATGCAATGCTACCGACAGTCCGTAATGTTTACCCGGAGAACGAAGTGCCACAATTTGATTTTGTTCAAGATAATTGTTCAATTCATAATGCGAGGATCGTAAGAGCCTGGTTTCGTTCACACACTGACGTAAGGGTAATTCAGTGGTCCTCAAGATCGCCGGACCTCAACCCGATAGAAAATCTTTGGGGCCTTATGGTCCAACGATGGTCGCATCAAAATGAAAGAACCAAACAAGCTCTTATTAGTCACTGTAATTATATTTGGGAGGAAATGCGGGGAACCATCCAACAAGCCGTGAGCAAATATCGATTTGCTCACGGCTTGTTGGTTCAATGAGGTCTCGTCTTTTAGAGGTTATAGAGGCCAACGGCGGTTACACCCATTTCTTATTTAAAAAAAAAATCAATATCTTCTAAATATTACTATATATGCTATGTTTTTGTTTGTTATAAGTATTTTAAAATTGATTGTAGAAATTTAATAAAAGGATAAATCTATTTTTAGCTTGTTTTTTATTGATATTGTAATTACAAGTTTACAGAAATTGTAGGTTTGTGGATTCGCCTTGTGCCTTTACAATTTTACGTAACTTGTTGATTACAATTCTGAATTTGTAGATACAATTTTGTCATCAAAATCTACAGCCCCCCGCCGTTGATTTTACGACGTCATTGGTTCCATCAAGTTCAAACTAAGAACAGCTGTCACGTTACAAACAGTAATAGTCGTTATCAATAATCAGATAAAGACAGCAATAGAAGTTGTCAGATCGATCTGCAAGCGAAACTAATCTTTATCACCTATGAATCTGCAAGCGATATTCAACCTTAGGGTGGTACACCACTTTCTTGGCCGACTGTACACCTAGACGCATTCGGGGGTGCGTGGTGAAGTGAGCTACCAGTCGAGTCGATTAGACTCTGTAAGTAAGGAAGCGCGTCAAAAACAGTGGGAGAAGTCCAAGAGCGAGTGCAGGTGCTGGTCGCACCCTATCCGTCCGCTACAGTTGATCCTTCGAGAACCGGATTCTCTGCCAGAAGAAGAAGCCTGTAGGGTCCAGAAGATTCAGAAGACTGCAAGATACCGGTTACTAGGCTGCAGAAGGATGCCTCCTCACGTCCCCCGTTCCACCCTTCCATTAAGGACGAGACAGAAGAAGCATCAGGATCAGAAGGGGTCACGTCAACATCATTGGGAACCGCAACTACATCGGACATAAACACTTCTTCGGGTACAATGGTCACGGAAGAGACCACAACCACATAGACTACGATTATTTTTAAGACACTTAAGTCAAAAAACACTGGAGATTACTGGAGCATCTCCATTAAACTGTTAAGTAATATAATAGACATTGTAGCCCCTTATCTAGCTGTAATTTTTAATAAATGTGTTGATTCAGGATCTTTTCCTGACCTCCTGAAGAGTAGTAAACTCATACCATTATTTAAAACAGGTAATAAAAATAACGTTGGCAATTTTAGGCCCATTTCTATCTTACCTGCATTTAGTAAAATATTTGAAAAGTTAATACTCAAGCAGTTGCTAAGACATTTTAATTTAAATAGCCTCCTTCATAATGAGCAATATGGCTTTACAAAAGGTCGTTCGACAACAGATGCGGGTGTTGCTCTGCTGAAACATATTTTCAACGCATGGGAGAACTCGCAAAATGCTATTGGAGTTTTCTGTGATCTCTCCAAAGCTTTTGATTGCGTTCACCATGACACACTTTTGCGTAAACTACGTCATTACGGTGTTCAAAACGAAGCTCTCAATGTCATAAGTTCTTATTTACAAAATAGGCACCAATGTGTAGATGTCAATGGTGTAAAATCTTCCGGGCTACTAGTTCAGTTAGGTGTACCTCAAGGCCCAATACTGGGTCCATTCTTATTCTTAGTGTATATTAATGACTTACCATTCTATTTAAAGAATATCTGTGACATTGTACTATTTGCTGATGATACCTCACTTATCTTTAAAGTAGACAGAAATAGAAAAGATTTTGACGACGTGAACAGTGCGCTTTCAATGGCTACGGATTGGTTTACCACAAATAACCTAGTTCTTAATGCTAAGAAAACGAAATGTATAAAGTTCGTCTTACCTAATGTTAGGAATCTGGGACCCAATGTCGTTTTAAATAATCAGGTGCTTGATACTGTACACTCGGCAGTTTTTCTGGGCATAACAGTAGACGCCAAACTTCAGTGGGGATCACATATATCAAGCCTAGCGGGAAGGCTCAGTTCGGCCGCCTACGCCGTAAGGAAAGTTAGACAGTACACGGACGTTGATACAGCTGGACTAGTCTATTTTAGTTATTTTCATAGCATAATGTCCTACGGCATTCTGCTGTGGGGCAAAGCCGCGGACATTCAAAATATTTTTGTTCTTCAAAAACGAGCTGTTCGAGCGATTTACCAACTAGGTGCTAGAGTTTCTCTGAGAGATTTGTTTAAAGATATTGGTATTCTTACGGTGGCATCACAATTCATCTTCGCCAACATCTTATATATTAGGCAAAATATACACTTGTACACTAAAACCAGTGATATTCATAACATTAATACTAGAAATAAGGACAAACTACGTGCTCCCTTTCACCGGCTTCATAAGGTTCATAATTCTTTTGTTGGTCTTGGTATCACCTTTTATAACAAGCTGCCCTCTGCTTTGCTAGATTTGCAGTTTAATGAGTTTAAAGCTAAAGTAAAATCCAACCTTTGTTCAAAGGCATACTATTCTATCAACGACTACTTAAACGATAAGAATAGTTGGTCGCTGTGATTAACTCAAGACAATGTTTATGTTCTTTCAATCCAGAATTAGCTTTCCTACTGCCAGTTTATATGGGTAGTTCATATAATTGTTTTTTTTTTTTTTAATTTTATTTTTTTTATTTTATATTTTTTATTTTTTTATTTAACTGATTTTGTTAATTAATTTTTATTTTCTTTTAATTTCACTTATTGTGGACATAATCTACTCATTACCATGATTTTAAATGAGTTGTATTGCAACATGTAGTTAGCTAGCGACCTCGTCAGCTGTTCATAATATTCTTGCCTGACCAACCGGCAGCAAGTTCGTCATGCTCCCTTAGAAGTCACTGCTTGCGGTAGCGTCGAGGGTCGGGTTACCACCTTCCCTCAAATATGGCGAGGGGGGTAATAGCTGGCCTTTGCGTTCTGCTCGTGAACGGGTGCTGCTTGTGGTGACTGGTCGACTTGCTGACCATGGTTTTTGTTATTGTTATTTGTATTAACTGTTATTTTATTTTACTCTGGAGGTCCTAGTTTAACTATTGTAACTTCAACTTAGCTATATGCATCAATGTATGTATATGTATCATTTTGCATCGTTGAATATGTAAGCGAGCACGCCCTTTATGCCTGGAGGCTTTATTTAAGTTTTACGTTCTGTTTACGATTTTGTTTTATTATTTATTTCAGCTTGAGTTTAGTTTTCAATGTTTTGTTCGTATATTGGCGTGTGCTAGCTGACATATGGCGTATAATGTATGTTTTATTTTGTTTTATAATATTAATTACTCACACGATATTGTATAGAATCAAGTTCTTCTAACTTAACAGACAGCTGTGCTGCTGGGGAGTTTGTTCCGCCACTTCTTCTTCCCAGCTATAGCACTAGGAAGTGTCGAAGGGTGGGCGTTTTGGGGGGACTGTCTTTTGTAACTTTGACGTTCAAAAAGTGCTGACTCTCAGCCTAGTTTGAATAAATGACTTTTGATTTTGATTTTTGATTTTGATTTTGATTTCAACTGCGATATCAGCTGACCGAGAAGAATGGTCAGAAGAAAGGAGCAGCAGAGAGGAAGACGACTAAAAAGACCCCAAAAGATGCCCCGGAAAAGGTTATTCCTGGCCCCGCCACGACGCTGAAGCTGAAGTGATTCGGTCATCGCGTCAGATCCACGAGCACCTCAGCCATAAAACGCGAACTGGAAGCCAGGGAAAGTTAGCACGCCTGGAATTGAAGCATTCATAGGCTGTGAAGAATGTTTGTTAATATAAGATTAGTACTGGCACAATGTGAAGATGAGGACTCCGTAGATGAACAGCTGGAAGACAGAACAGCACAGGTGCAGAACTGAATCTAGACATTCGTATTAGAAAACGATAAAATTTAACGACTAGAGCCACGAAGTTAGCCTCCGCCAGAAGAAACTCAGAAGGTGAAGCCTGAAGAGCACTCCTCAATTAAAAGAGCTACGATCGAAATTTAAACGCTGGCGACGGCGTTGAAGGAAGCCTTTACCATACGAGGAAAACAAGCAATGCAGCCCAAGTACATTCACGACTTACCCTACTTCAACGGCAGTAGCAGTGAGTAGAAATTGGCGTTCAAAGTTGTCTACGAGAATATAACACCGATGTTCAACAACGTCTAGAATATGGCTCGTAGAAGAAGAGCATTGAAAGGCAACGCAAGAGAAGCTATCAAGAGGCAGCTGTACTCTGAAACCACTCCGTTGGAGATGCAAGTTGTCAGAAGATACGGAAGACCTGATGCACTCATGCTGGCAGAATTGGACAAAGTTACGGCGTTACAACAGCGTCACAGCGATAAAACGGTTGAAAAAACCACAGTACCTATATTCACCTGAGATAGTGTAACAGATAATATTATAGAAAAGATGCCAATGGTCCTCAAGTTCAGATGATATGAATTCACTGCAGCATCAGAAGAAGGCAAGTTCTCCGACTTAACGCTGGGCAGAAACCACGGAACGCCACCTGCTACGATCTCTACACACTCCTTTTGCCTCGTTTAGGTTCATACAATTGGTCATACACACACACCGGTTGCGAGTACTACGCACCTGACCTTTCTGAAGAACATCAACAATAAGGTCACTATATGTCCTCCTAGGGCATCCCCTCCCGGTGTTAACACTCACATCTGCCTTGTAGATACCTTTTGTGAGCCGTTCTTCATTCATCATTCTTTTGAACCACCGTTCTCTTATCACATCATTCCTCTGCCTATCATTCATAGTCACGCCACACATGCTTCGCAAGGAACGCATTTCCACAGCATTTATTCTACTTTTATGCTTCTTTTGCCACACCCAACATTTACTTCCATACATAAGCGTAGGCACCAGTACACTATTGTGAACAGCCAGTCGAGCCTCATCGGACATCAAGTGGTTGGTCACAATCGCATGTAAAGCATCATTTTCTTTATTTCCCGCATTCACTCTTCTTTCCACATCTTTATCAATCTTTCCATCCCTTGTAAACAAACATCCCAAATACCTATACGAACTCACTTACTTGCTCCACACTCTTATCATTTATTTTCACAACACACACCGATACGTTCTCTTCTCTTTCTAACACCATGACCTTCGTCTAATTCACTATTATATTCATCCCCTTCATCTAAAATGCTTCATCCATTACAGTCACCATGTCTTGCAACTATTCTGCTGACGATGCAAGTAGAACTTGATCATCCGCGTAGATGTCACATGTCTTTGAATTTTTGGTTCTAGGATATGCTGGTTTCCTCACGATGTTTTCCTTCACCGTTTTGAGAGCAGTGGTGATGAAATTATTTACACAAAGTAAAGCGCCTGCCTGGATTCGAATCCACGACCTGCAACTCGTAAGTCGGGACCGCTACCACTGGGCCACCACTACCCTTTACTTGTACTTACTCATACTATTTTCATGAGAAACTGTATCTGAGTTGAGTTACACGATTAGTGACAAATGCGTGCACTGACTGGACAGGTCCACTCAATCTGTGTGGTTCTTTCCTCTAAAGATCATTTCAAACAGTTATATACATGGTCTTCACATGATGTGACCAATATTATGTCTGGACTTGTAAGAGACTGTGACCTCTGAGTTTCTTTCGGCATTTCTTCTCAGAGTAAAAAAAAAAATATTATTGACTTGTAAAAGTGTTGTTACAAACCTACTTACAGAAAATCATTTATTATTTATAGCGGCGGATCAAACCGACTGTTGGCCCGGCCGCGTCACCAAGGCATACGTCGCCACGCTATATTATAGTATGTATGTAATGGTGTGGATGTAGTATGAAACACCTTATTCAGTGTTAGAGGCAACATCGAATACAACTATTACAGAAGTCACTGATGATAAGAATTAACACGTCTTAATTTAAAGATTAAAGGATTTTTATATATTATGAATATTAAATAAACAGTCATATTTTTCATGAAAAAATATTAATATTTTATTTTTGATTATACCATATTTATTTCCTGTCGTAAACTATCCTTATTCGCATACTACCTGTATAAAATAATTTCGAAGTACCATGTATGCCAAAGTTCCCGCGATAGCTCTCATGTTTTTTTAATAAATATAGTTCAGTCTTATCAAATTTATTAAAAATCAAATTCAAGGAAAGCAATTTTGGTTTATACCCCTCTTAATCAACTGGTGTGATAGTACAGCCAGGCCACCGAGGGGTTTGCAACGTTCATAATATTTCTGACTACCAGGATATAAACGCAAGTAGGACTTGTAGTGTTTAATAGACTGCGCCCGTCACGTGGTCTGCAAGTAAAATGAAATTTCAGAACTAGTAGCGACACCTATATGACCACCTGTTGCACTACGTAGTCAGGTCACAAGTGCAACTCACTAGTTTTTATTTTGCAAGCTGCCGTCTAGCTACTTTCTGCTAAAAACGACAGATGGAGCCACTTCTACTTATGCAGCTGGCTCGTCCCATGGTTAATAAATTTAGAAACTTATGTTTTACTGTAAAACAATCTCTTTCGAAATGTAAGTAGTATCGTAATTACAGACCTACCGTCATACATTCTTATCTTCTTATCTTCTTCTTCTTATCTATTGTAATTCAGTACTTTAGACTGTGTTCTTAAGGCTATCACATTGCCCGATAACTTTGACGATTTGACCTCTGTACTAGTATTTTTTCGTTTGGTGCCATCTACCATAACAAAACACAAACGAACTGACGATTCAGCAAGAACACGGATATGTGTGTTTATGCCCATTTTTATTCGCTCTCTGAGAGTTCTTATGTATAGTTATCCTCTACAATTAAACATTAATATTTATTTTGGATTAAATTATGGAATTTGCCTGCTGACCTAGCTTTCATAAATTATTTTGTGTGATGATGACCAGGTAAGTGCTTATCGATTCTCAGTAAAGGAGTTAGTTAGGATCACCAAACTTTTTCATGTGATGAATTTCGCCAGTTAATTTAATTGACCCAAACACATTCCCATCATTGAGTAAGAAAATTGGATGTCTGATGATGACTGGTATATCTATAAAATATTGCAAGCTTACTCTATGACTGGTTCAGAAAGCAAAACGAAATTCCAAACTACTTTATTTCTATTTCTGTTCTTATTTTACGAAATATTTATATTTGTAATATTTACAATATATTATTTAATTCAGAAATCATTAAAAATGTGAAGTTTTAGATTTTATTTGGTGAAAATAACGAGCGTATGGTCCACCCTTCACGGCAGCCATCAAGGAACTAATCACTAATGTATGGCGTCATTCGCGTCGCGAGTATATTATTATGTCACAAGAAAGCAACGGGTTTCTCGCGCAGTTTCGGGTTTTTATTTATTATTTAAAAATATAAAAGAAATAAGAAAAAGTAAACAATACAAATTATTCAATAAATTAGTACGCATATATTGATATAAAATTCATGTCAAACGATTCAGCCGTTACAGAGACCATTTTCAATTTAGGTTGAAGGAGGACCTGTTTACTGCCAGATTTTTCTAAATTTTGGGAAAGTTTATTAAAATTCTAAACATTACAAAGTATTTATCATGACCTTAAGTATGACATATATTCTTTATATGAAAATTGCACGGTAGGATTCTTCAACAAAATTCGTTAAACATACGGTATTTTTCGGATTTCAGCAATGTAATCCCCTTAAAGGATCTTACGAATGATGAAGCTATGATTTTAGCTGCGAGTGTTTGCTGCAATCTACAGTGGACTTAGTCGTCGTACGATGCACTGCGTCCAGGTGGCGGTACCAGCTAACTATGCGGTTTGTATTGAGTTTTATAGATCCTTGTCTGTGCTGCCACTTAGTCGTCTGCGAACAACGCACAAGGTAATGCATTCTATGCGAAGCGGGCAGTTATTAGGGGCGTATGCGTATGACGCAACTTCCCTATCAAAACAGCAAAATGTAAGTATTGTTTTATTTCCACGTGTTGTCTTTTGAATTTCATATCCTGCGACTCACTGATGGCATACTTACGTTAATGTATATTATACGTTTAGATGATGTTCGTGATGATAATGTTCCCACGATGATGCGAAGAACAAAGATTTATAAAAATCTTTCATTGTTAGTAACCCTATACTTACTTTTACAATGGATCTGATCCCGACGTGTGGTGCCGAACGTAAAGAATAGCACAATCTCATTTCGTCCCATGGGTGTCATAAGAGGCAACTAAGAGTCTTACTAGGGAATAAGTAGCAGCTTTCTCTATGCATTTTACCATCATACTGCGATATCCAACCCGCCTGCCAAGAGTGACGATTATGGTAAATCCCCACAAATTGGGAGAGGCCTAGGAGCAGCAGTGGAGGTCTTTCGGCCTAAATGATGAATGATGGTGATGATTGTACCTGATCATGTTCGTAGTCCTTATTGCGCCGTTAAAAGGGTCAATATATTAAATAACCTGTAGATTATACCCGTATTTGAAAGGTATAGGACGCGTTCAACCGGTTTACCTAGGAACAGAATTTTAAATTCTGGCATAAAAAAATTTCGCCCTGAATCTTCGCCGGGAATTCTAAAATTAAGATAACTCGAGTGGGCTGGCAGCAGATTTTGCTTGCATTAACTCAGATTTCGCTGTATTTTGTCGTATTTACCAGCGCTGTATTATTAAATTAATACTTCTAATATCAGTATAATTATATCTCATAATACTTCAGAAATATAATTCTTTTGATCATAAAGAGATACCTACTAATTAAACGTGTGTGACGGACCCTTAACAATTTTTGTCGCAGCAGCTGCTTAATTTCATGCTGATTCTAAACACAGACTTTATTACGATGTATCAAGAATCAAATGATTTTTAAATAATTTGACTCTTGATTTGAGTAATAAGGTCTCTGCACATATGCACATCATACAGGGGTACAACCTCTTTTATAGTCCTCCAGACCGTATTTCGGCCACGGCGGCCAATCTCAACAAAGACTAGCCATCGGCGCGGGAGATATTATAGTGCTCAAGTGTATGCGCAGACACAGGAGCACTCACTCTTCCCTCACTCTCATAGTCCGATGGGACGGCAATCCGACACGACCGGAGAGAGATCAGGCGTAGGACCAACGGCTTAACGTGCTTTCCGAGGCACGGGGGTATCAACACCGCCAACTTACAAACTCCGGGCTGCTACTAAGAAATAACGACAGCAACCTCTTTTACCAAGTATGACGATTGCACTGTTACTTTTCTAGTGGACATTTAGGTTGATACTATACATTGTTACAACAAGAGCGTGTTCAGCAAAATTATTTACGAAATAATACTTAGAAAATTATTGCGCCAGAAATGATTAATCAAATCAAAAGTCATTTATTCAAACTAGGCTGAGAGTCAGCACTTAATAAACGTTAAATTTACATGAGACAGTCCCCCAGAACGCCCGCCCTTCACCACTTCCTAGTGCTTTAGTTGGGAGGAAGAAGTGACGCAACGAACTCCCCAGCAAAAATTTGAATTTATTATGAATACGGTGCTTATGCCCCGTAACACATAATCAGATTTTGTAGTTCAACGCTTAAGGGGAGGGTAAGGTATTAAACTTATTTTTTTTTTTGCATTTTTTAAAAATTATTTTAACTGAATGTATAATATCTCAAGAATATTTTGTAAAAATTTCAAGTCGATTTAATCAAAATTGACGAAGTTATGAGTATTTTTATACCTACCCGACTCGAGCGCGCTATTATTACGACAGACGGTTCGCTCTCAATATAATACTTAATCTTACCTCCCAGTTTTATTTATTGAAATTTTAACGCTAGTACAAACGTGCTTAAATTGTACTTGTATATTTTTACAGCGTAGAGTATAAAATTTAGTGTAGCATTATTTTTTTTTCGAACAGACGTACACGCGGGTTCCTATTTTCGCGTTCGCATCATTTTACCTCCGTTTTCATTAAGTTTTGGGATAAAGTATTAATAAAATGCCTAAAAAATTTAACGATCTGACAGGCAATCAGCTGTTACGAGGTTATATCGACCTAGAAAAATTGTACCTCCGCAAAAACGTAAAAACGTAAGCACTTCAATAAATAGCGTGTCAGGCAGGATTCGTCGTAGACAGGAGCATAAAGGTGCTTTAGACTTCATGGATGATAGCAACATCCTTTATGGACCTGGAATTGATGATTCAGTGTGAGGTAAGCCGATAAAATACGCTTATGAACGATTAATACCGATTTAGTGATCAAAACTTTAAAGAGTTTTTTACAAATTTGTTAATAATTTTTATGTTACAATAACAAATAAGCCGATTTTTCCGTCAAAGTGTTCCAAAAAACTGAAAAATTGAAATTTCAAAAAACCCTCCCAGCGTTACCTGAAGAAAACTATTATCTAACTAATGAACTTTAATTTTTTGTTTTAGTTTGATCCAGCACCAAGTTATGAGGGGCACTGCAATTCTACTTTTTTTCGAGACACGTCCGAATAATTGCTGCCATTGTCGTATTAATTTTACATAATATTCTTCGATTGCCATACTTTAATATACCATTAGTTTTAATAGAGAGATTTGAGACTGTGTCGTCACAAAAAATCACAAAAACATGCCTTTTTTGTACGAATTAACCTCCCCTCCCTTTTAATGCGGCTCAAGTGCGTACTTTTATTTTACACACATGGAAGCAATGACTTCCATCAGCACCAAATCACTTTCAATCAGTGGGGTGATTGTGTAACACTAACAGTAGAAATTACCTTTCATTCTGACAAATCAACCACATTTATTTCGTTATTTACGTTTTAAATGTAAACGTTTCTTAATGTATATGCCTGTGTCATTTAAAGGTTACAAACTAGTAGTGATGAAAAATAAGTTATTTATTTATTTTTCATTTTATTCGTTTTTGATATCGATACCAAACAGGTGGGTAAAATATAGCCAGTTTATTTAATTTAGCCATGTTTAAAAAAATAAATAAGATAAACCTACACTATTGCACCGCTGAGCAACGGCTTTCCCCCAAATCCTTCATTTGACCATTTGGGCATTTCCTAGGTAATAGACGAAAATTAAAAATATGCCGATCACGCTCTTATTGTTTCTACATGGTACATGACTTTACTTACATTTGATAAATCCATGCTATATATTATAAATAAAATAATTTTATTTCAAGTTACAGGACTCTACAAACAGATATATAAAAGGATACAGACATGATACCAAGCACAAACAAAGAAAGAAGTTGACGATGTAACAACAACATAACAATATGCCTGCTGCAGCATTGCCGGATATATGGGCAATCCAGTCTGTTAGCGATCATCGCCAGAGCGGTGTTGGCGCTGCTCCGCACTCTGTGTATAGCTATTGCAGTTAGGTTCAGTCAACCACACTTCCGTACCAGTAGGTAGTAGCATTGAAATTCAGCACGCCTAGCGTAGTACGAAGTTCCGATTGAATAAGAGGCCAATTCATACTGGTTTTATTAACACAGATGTGCAGTCAACTTTACCTACTCATTGTACTATTTAGCATAATGTTCCCACTGCTGAGACAAAGGCCTTCTCTCTTCGAGGGTGAGTGGGCTATAATCCTCCACGCGGATCTAGTTCGGGTTGTTAGATGTCACATGTGTTAAATTTTTTGGTCCTAGGACATGCCGATTTCCTCACGATGTTTTCCTTCACCGTTTTGAGAGCAGTGGTGATGAATTTTTTTCACACTTAGTAGGAAGTCTGCCAGGGTTTGAACCTGCGACCTTCAACTTGTAAGTCGGATACGTTATCTATGAACTTTCACTGCTCTCAATCTCTGCTCATCAATGGTATGTACTATTGACCATATTATACATTCGCAAAGGCAAAAATAAATTCGCTAGGCTATGTTACAAAAGTCATTAAGGGTCCGTTCACACGTACCTACCTATCCACGAAAGATAATAATGTACGAACAGATTACTACACTGAGACTATTGCTGCATTGTTCTGAGACGCATTATGACGTCATCTGATCCGATTTATTAATTCCTAATTTCGAGACTCAGATTATTTTGAAGTGTTGAGTAGTGTGCCATTAATTGAAAGGCATTCCTCGATCAATCATTTTTGATTCCAATAACTCGAGAATAATTTTACCTACTCTAAATTATCTACTTTGATGTTCCAACACAGAGTTTTAATGACAAAAGTACTTGAAATAAATATTTTGTATTATTTGAGTCGGTTTCTTTATTATTAATTTATTTCAATTAAACCTTTTACAGACCCGTGTGTACTGTCAAGGAGTCGGTCAGTTAGAAATATGAAGCTTGTTGCCCATTCCAAAGTGTAGTAGGTTCATATTGAGAAGAATGCATGGCAAAATCTTCAAAATACGTCAGTAATACACTTTTTAATGTTGTTATATAAAGTGCAAAGTCGTACAAGCATTGACTCCTGCACCGAACGACTCCTTTGTTATACCACGATCGGGATCGTTTATTTTGCTGTTGATGACAATGATAAGTACCAGAAAAAGGCATATTATTGGGTAGTGTATGTTGGCACGATCCGGGACCAGTAGAGTTATGCGTAACACACAAAAAGGCTCCCGCTGACACGTGCGACGAGACAGCGCGACGCGACTGCTGTAGAACAGTTTTTATAGAAATTGTTCTACTAGAGTCGCGCTGTCGCATCGCGTCTGTTTGACGGAGCCTTAAAATGACAATTGATCACAACGTCTTCCATTTCGACAGTTCGGGCTGAACTCTCAAAAAGAAAAACGTTTCATTGCGCTATTTATATTGTTAGTATAGACGAATTTTTATATTTAACATTTAAACCAATGGATTATGATTTTCCTTAAAACGCTGGGATTGTAACTAAAAGAGTGTACAATTACGGTGCTCACGATTATCCTGATTTGTATTTTAAAATATATAAATTGTATTGCATTTATGAAAACTATACAAATACATTTTAGACTTTTTTAAAATATTATATTACAGATCTGAATATGTACAGTAATAAATGATAACTAAATAATAAATTTAGATATATTTATTTAAAAATAATAAATTTTAACAATTTCAACAAAATCGTAGCACAGCTTATTCTAATATTTTACAGGTTCTTTGGATTCCAAATAATTATTTAGTCACACTTTTCGCTAAGCAGAGATCGGAAAAATAAAATATAGTGTATTTACCTAAACTAAGAGCCTTAAAAATGTGAAAATATGATTCTTGAAATCAATAACTTATAAGTATAAATAGAGCCCTATAAATTATTCGCAGATTAAAAAAAAATACCCAGGATTTGTAAGTCATTATTATAGTTATTCTGGGAATTCATAGGAGGCATTATCTAGTCTATGTTACTTCCTTCCTCCAAATTTAGGTAAATAATCTTCTGTTCCGATCTCTGTTTATTAGTAAGATACCCTTTACATTATGTAACGTTCAGGCTGTCCGGTAATAAATAAGGTTCATGTCAAAGCTATCATACTCTACGGTCCGCAAAACGTAACCTCATTTAAGACTCCGGCATTACAAACTAGATTCTACCTATTAGTTGTCTTTAAGGAATAAATTCTCTAAAAGATGATGAAACACACAGAGAGACATGAGAAGTTTATTGTCTAAATATTATAGTTTATCTAATCTTCTATCTATCTAATGTCATCTAATTTATCTATCTAATGTATGTCTATGTTGAGAATAATAAATAGTACTATAATGTCAATGTTTTTGTTTGTCTGTTTCTTCGCTCACTCCATCGAAACCACGCAACGAATTTTGAGACGGTTTCCACTATCATTTGTAGATTTTTCCAGAGGTTTATGAGTATGAATATACTAAAATAAAATATAAAAAACTAAAATACAGATTTTCCAAGAATTTCAAAGATTTGATTTTTTGGGCGTTTATATTGATAACGTTGGCTAAACCTAACGAGATTGAACAAAATAATTTACTATAGCGTTGTATAACTTAGAAAGAACTTCAGAAAATTTTGCAATGATACGAGTACATGTCTATTTCCTAAGGATAACGCACAGTAACCCTTTATTTATCTTTTACATATTAATAAAAAGTAATCGATTATTTTCGAAGGTACTTTAAACAATACAGTATCAATCCTTATCCTACTATATACGTTAGTTACGTTGTGCATTAAAATTGCCCTGAAACAATATATTAAACAACCAAGCGGACGGTTGGCCGCCATGCCCTGTTACCGTCCATGACGCGGGGAGATATTCTATAAATCCAACCTGCGCTGTCGGGGCGGGGCGGGTTTATAATATTATGTATATGTAGTCCTCTAGACCGTATTTCGGCCATGGCAACCAATATCAACGGAGACAACCATCGGCGCGGGACATAATAAAGTATATATTATGTATAGAAAATGATGGCATGCCAATGACACATTTTCTTTGGCTGGTTGAATTTTTGTATACGGTCGAGGAACATTTTAAGTATTACTGGACCGTACTTAAAATTTTCCCAGCAAAGTATTGCAGTTACTCAATGCCTGATAAGTATTGCCCTGCATATACATTACTACACCACTACCTAACTACCCTGTGCCAGTATGCCGGCAGCCTGAACGAGAGAAGAAAAACAGCCAAGGAAATAAAATTAATAAGAAAATTACCATCTATGTATAGGATAACCATCGTAACATAGGTATAGTTATTTCTTAAAAATGTCAAAGAAGGGCAGTTATGATTTGAATATATATACAATTTAGGTTGTTAGTTAATTTTCTTAAAAAATATTTCCCTCACTTTACAAAACTGTGTTAGTTTAATGTTACGTCTATACTAAGTGCGGTTATATAATTATTTTCTAAATTCGCTGGATTTACCTTAACATAAAGTATAAGGAATGAAAAAGCATCAAACGCGTTATTTTTTTAACAAAGAATAACTACCTATATGCGTCACGCGAACATTCTATCGGCACACACATCTATATCACATTCCGATAGATTTCACAAAATACAACGACACTTTCTTAAAAACAAAAAATTATGTTTTACGTGAACCTCAAAATAAAAGACGTGCGAATACTACACTGACTCTACTCATACTGAATGCTGCATCACGCCACGAAACGATTTGTGAGGACTTGCTTGTGTATTTTCTTTCTCGCTCTCGCTCTAGTTATCCAGATATTGCCTATTCAGTCTTGCGTAGTAGGGGAGTCACCATAAACAGTATGACTCATGGCTAATTTGCGCTACTTCAATCGCGTTGTTATATCTTTGAGACAGATAAATCGTGGGAATCTCAGTAATATTAAACTGACGACATCGATCCATTTATACCGCACCAGCAGAAAGAATAGAAGCGACGCACAGTGGTCTGAAAATCGAGCTCCATACTCATAGAAACTCAAAGTCAGGAAATTAAAAAAAAAAATGCAATTTGTCTGGTATACATACTTTTATGTAATACTAGCTTTTGCCCGCGACTTCGTTCGCGTAAATATCAGTTATCGCGGACGCAGACGAATTCGCGGAATAAAAACTAGCCTATGTCACTTTGTATCCTTTCAACTATCTCCACTCAAAAAATCAAGTCAATTCGTCGCTCCGTTTTGCCGTGAAAGACTGACAAACAGACACACACACTTTCCCATTTATAATATTAGTATGGATTAACGTATGGAAGGTACTAGTAACTCTACGCGTGAGAAAAAAAAGTTTTAAGTTTTTTTTGTATGGGAGAAAACACTTAAAGTTAATTTATTTGATACTGAATGGAACTGAAGGGCTGGTGCTCACACGAGGTATTGCATCATACACGGCGATCAAGGTGACATCAAATTCATATACCTTTAGGTGCCGCTTCGCGCGTACCAAAGTTTTGAATTTTCGGTAGATGGTTTTGAAAATGTTTGACATGGTCAAAGGAAGTTGACCATCGATTTACTTGTACTATCGTTAGTTAATAGCCTACTAATGACTTTTTTGATGAGAATAATTAAATAAGATATTGATCAAATAGAAAAGATAGCCCCTTCTGTAGTGTTAGTAGAACAGCAACCATGTTCGAGTTCTGACTTCGCTTTAAATGAGGGTGCATCAACATCCTGTGGACCGGAAACGTGCAGTGTTGGAACATCAACATCAGTTGTGACTCCCAGAAAACCATTTGTGAAGCTAAGCCCGCTAAAGAAGAGTGGAAGAGCTCCTAACGTACAGTACAGAAAGTCTTGCTCATGCAACTGGTTTAAAAGCACAAAATAAGAATATAGCAGATATCATTAAACTAGTCTCGGAGCAGCCCGAAGAAGCTACAAAAATAAAGGAGTTGTTAACAACTCCTTAACCTAAAATATGCCCATATATTCTGCGGATAAAGTATTTGACATCTCATTAAAGCTTTCGAAGTGGCTGTACATAACATTAAGATCTTGTGCAAAACAAGAAGGAATACCCTTGTATCCTTCTTATACAGCTATCTTTGAAGCGAAGAAGAACTGCTATCCGCCAAAAGATGCCATAGAAGTCACGAAAAGAGGATTTAAAGTAAAACTCTAAGCTATTTTGACCAAAACTGTGGCTAGACTTGGAAAATTCCTTCGTGTAGAATCTTCACTGGATGGCAAAGAATATATACTTACGCGTATATGGGATTTTGATGGTGCTTCAGGGCAAAGTTTGTATAAGCAAACTATGGCAGAGGATGATGATTTTAGCATTTTTATGTGTTTGTTTGTGCCTCTGCGCTTAGTTTGTGGCGAAGAAGTGATATGGGAGAATCCAAAACCATCTTCAAGAATGTTCTGCAGACCAATTTATTTTAAGTTTTCAAACGAAAACAAGTTGAACATAGTTGAAGAACAGGCTATGATTGAAAACGAGATTGAAGACCTGCAGCCTTCTGTTATGGGAAGCCATTCTATTAAGCACTCGATGCTTATGACCATAATTATACATATATGTAAAGCAACTCCTACGAAAATGAATAAGTAAGAGAAGGTTTTTTTTGTGTTTGGGAAATCATCAAATGACGTCTCCCACTGGGCGGAGCGGAAAGGCGTGCCATTATAACTCAGCCATAGTCACGGTGATTAACAAATGAGGTACTTAGTAACATCCGTTTTCAGTCACTTGTCAATCACCGTGATTATGACTGATTATGCAATTTTTCAAAAAGTATTTGATCAATAACGTATTTAATTATTCTCATCAATAAAGTCATTAGTAGGCTATTAACTAACGATAGTACAAATAAATCGATGGTCAAATTCGTTTGACCATGTCAAAGATTTGAAAAATCACCTATCGAAAACTCAAAATTTTGGTACGCGCGAAGCGGCACCGAAAGGTATATGAATTTAATGTCACATTGATCACCGTGTATGGTACAACACCTCGTGTGAGCACCAGTCCTTCAGTTCCATTCAGTTTCAAATAAATTAACTTAAAGTGCTTTCTCCCACACAAAAAAAAAACTTAAAACTTTTTTTTCTCACGCGTGGAGTTACTATTACCTTCCATACGTTAATATTACATAAAGGTACCGAAAGGTATATGCATTTGATGTCACCTTGATCGCCGTGTATGGTACAATACCTCGTGTGAGCACCAGTCCTTCAGTTCCATTCAGTTTCAAATAAATTAACTTGAAGTGCTTTCTCCCACACAAAAAAATACTTAAACCTTTTTTTCTCACGCGTGGAGTTACTATTACCTTCCATACGTTAATATTACATAAAGGTATGTATACCAGACACATTGCAATTTTTTTTCTGACTTTGAGTTTCTATGAGTATGGAGCTCGATTTTCAGACCACTGTGCTATGTGAACCTTTACGTAACGAGTTTCGGGTGGGGGCGGAGGAGGCATACTGAGTAGCACGCGCACCACCCCAGACTAGCTCTCGGGATACATAAAATGAGGGTCAGGTCGTTAACCCCGTAATGACATTGACAGAAGTTTGTACTACCTAATTTATTTGGAAGTTGCGTAGGTATTGCTTATTTTCCTCAGAATGAGCATTGCAGTATTTCATAGAACCCGCAATACTGATGAAAAGGAAACTAAAATTGTTTACCACTGTGTTTGTGAAGGTCTAGTTTTCAAAAACTATATGTAGGGCTCTTGGTAGTTACGTTTCCTTGGGAGGCTACTTATATGGTTGTCCCTCAAAGTTGCACGAGCCACAGAGGAATCATACCACTTGCCATGAAGGAATCCATTTAGAAAGAATTCCAGCCGCCACACCTAGATGGCGTGCTTTTGGAAAAATGTACACCGGTAATAACTCAAAATAATTTCTGATATATAATAATGGTATTAACTGCCATCAAGAGCCACCCCAGCCGACTACTTACCTATAAGTTTATCATGGAATTCAGATTCATTAGCCCACATAGGCACGGACGTAAAAGTATTATGTCAGGATTTTATTGTGCACTAGATTTTCAATTCTCGGCATTGAGCCGAACGTTGAGAATCCATCAGAGTGCACCCCAGTACGTCGACAAAACAGAATTTTCGTTTTTCATCTGTAAGCGCCAAGTGGAGCTTAAAAAAAAAATGCGCAAAATAATCCTGCTACTATATTTTTTGTGTTCATCTGAACAATATTATGGCTTTATGTTATCTTTAGGCATTTATTTAGGTTCTAAGTAAATCTTATATCTTTAAACGAGCAATTCTTGTATATATGTATATATTTAATCTGAATCTCGGAAACGGCTCCAACGATTTTCATGTTTAGTGTGCAGGGGGTTTGGGGGGCGAGAAATCGATCTAGCTAGGATTCATTTTTATAAAATGTCGTTTTATTCGTGTTTTAATGACCAACTTTATCGATAATCAATTTGAACATAAACTTATTATTTTAAACACAATTTACCAAAAAATACCGAGCAAAGCTCGGTCATCCAGATATTTAGTAATTATAAGAGTAGTAAAGTAAATCTATCTCCATTTTTAAGGTTCCCAGCAAATCATAATCGCAATATTTTGTTGTGCGTACAGGTTAAGCTACACTTGTCGCGGTTGATCCGTGGATGGGTGACTATCTTTACATACCAAGACCTTTCCGTGCCTCGGAAAGCACGTTAATCCGTTGGTCCCGGCTGTCTTTCGTTGATCTAAGACAGTTGTTACGGGTCCTCAGAAGCCCGAAAGTCCGACAACCAGTCTTACCAAGGGGTATCGTATTACCCAGTAACTGGGTTGTGGAGGTCAGATAGGCAGTCACTCCATGTAAAATACTGGTACTGAGCTGCATTCGGTTAGACTGGAAGCCGACCCCAACATAGTTGGGAAAAGGCTAGGTAGATGATGCTTGTCTATCTATCACAGACGTTTTTTTTTTTGAGCTTCATGCACCGTATAAATTTAGATTATGATATAATGTTATCTCAGTGAGCAGGACGTAATATTTTACCCTAGTTGGCAAAAAAACACACAAATTCAACATATACGTGTGCGAGCGCTGGGTACACGCGGGTGTACTGTTGAAAGAGCACAGGCATCAAACCCTTCGTTTATACACATACAGTAATGAATAAAACACACACATCGATTATTTCACGTGAGTGTGCTCTACATTCTCACTTACAAGTTAGAAGTCAGCGCCATCTAGAATTCATGCTTAAAACCAGCAGCTAAGCTTAAAACTTCTTTTAGGGCTTTTATTAATTTTGGTAGATTACTTTTACTTGATACAAACCGCCTTTTTTTGTAATATTTTTGTACAGCAATGACCTTATCCTGACGTGATTCACTACACTGTGCGTGTTGAAATTTCGTGTTTGTCCGCTGCTGCACCCTAAATTGTTGAAGGCCGCTGCCGCGTAGGGCGCTGTTGTCGCCAATGCACTGAAAGGGATGAAAGCGATTGCAAATTTGGTCGGTTCTAGTACCGGCACATTAGCTCAGCTGGATATCATAGAGCATTCACGTACAGGGTTGAAACGCGAAGGTCGTGGGTTCAAGTCCCACTTGTGCTGCCAACTTTTTGGAACTTTTAACTCTTTAATATGTATTACTAAAACTTACGTTTTGAGAGAAGCTGACCAGACAACAGAGCTGCAATTCTCGTAATAGTAAGAACGTTCGTTTCTTTCTCCACACGTTTAAACATTTGTTTTCGCTAAAAGAGATTTCAACTAGATTATTAATCTTTTTGAATTACGAGAATTTGTAGAGTATGCACGTAGACAATTGTTATGTTGTGAATTTATTGTGAATTTTAGAGCATTTGATAAATTGATTAATTTTGTACTAAAAGTGTTAAAATTCATGGTCTTCCTTTTATTTTTGACACTATGTTATTTAGCAAAAAATAATCCTTATGATGAAGCATTTCGATCGGTATGATAAAACTACAGGGTGATTATTTTTCTCGTGTAACGGGTTCGATTCCCGGTTCAACATTGCAATTATTTAAATATCTATGAATGCAGTTTAAATCGTTTTTTAAATTTAAATAATGTCTTCTATCAGTAAAATGTTCCATCTACAATATTCAAGGTACTTTCCCTCCATGTGGCATATCCGTGCGACGACCTGTATATTTTATGAAGTAGCAGAGGCGTTATCACTTGCCGCAACGTTTTATAAATCCAATATCTGGATGACCGAGCTTTGCTCGGTATTTTTTGGTAAATTGTGTTTAAAATAATAAGTTTATGTTCAAGTTAATTATCGATAAAGTTGGCTATTGAAAACACGTATAAAACGACATTTTATAAAAATTAAACCTAGCTAGATCGATTTATCGCCCTCGAAACCCCCTGTATACTAAATTTTATGAAAATCGTTGGAGCCGTTTCCGAGATTCAGATTATATATATATATATATATATACAAGAATTGCTCGTTTAAAGGTATAAGATATAAGTTTTCTGACCCTGGCCATAGTATTTTCAATATGGATGTGCCAGGACAATCTTTGGTCAACTGTTATACCTAGGTATTTAGTGGATCTAACTTGTTGTATGCTTTGACAATGCCATCTATAGTGGGGAGTTTGCACACTCATGGATCACGATCCCAAAATTACCACCTGCCTGTGTCCTCTGATTAGGAGTAAAGCAGATGAAATTTGTTTTTATTACGTTGGGGCTTAAAAGATTAGCTTTTAACCAACTTGCTATTGCCGCTAATCCACATTCAGCAGCAGCACGCACGTTAGCCCAAGAGTCACCTACGAAGACAACCATTGTGTTATACGCATATGAATATACTCGTCTGCTACTGATCCCGATATTACACAACTCATTGATATAAATCAAGAACAGCGTTGGAGCGAGCAAACTTCCCTGCGAAACTCCAAAACATACACTTTCTTCATTACTGGTAAAGTTTCCAACTCTAACCCGCTGTTTTTGGTTCGCTAAATAACTACCAATAAGAGAAAGAGCCGTACCTCTTATCCCGATAGTTTCTAGTCTGTGCAGAAGGATGGGGACAGAAATGGTGTCAGATGCCTTTTTCAGGTCTAAAAATACTGTAATGCAAAAACAATAGTAACCAATTTCAGTTTCTGTTTACCTTCAGCTTTAAAAATGATCATTGTAGTAATCATTATAAACAACTACTACAACCAGGAATGGCGAAAAAGAATTGCTGTTTTTTGTTGTGTTTACATCATCATCTCAGCCTGTAATCACCCACTGCTGGGTATAGGCCTCCCCCTTTTTCCGCTATACATCTCAGCTCCGTGCGTCTGTCATCCATACGTGTATGTTCACATAAGTCTACAAAATCTGCTAATTGAATTTTGTTTTATAACATGTTTATTTTATAACATACAAAAGATTTTAACATTATATCAGAAGGTTTCTTGTAATCAACCCATAATGATGTGAAAATCTTTCGTATACTTATAGAAATGAAACTAATTAATTAAAACCTTAAACATGTTGTTTACCAAAACTGTTGTTTTATGTTGTGTTTTATCTGACATAGTAACTTATAATAAATAAGTAAAACTTATATAATTTGTTAATTACCTTACACTGAACGCCATTTGTTGAATCGTATAACTAATTAACAAGCCAGAGTTCCATTAGCATCTGCCCGCTTGTTCCTACAGATATCACAATGGAAAGGCTGCTCTGGCTGGCTGACTTAAGGCGCTCCACCCACTGCACCGCGCCCCGTCGCGTAGCGCGGGATGGGAGATTTTATCATTGTATGCAAGTATCTCAATTTTTATAGAAATCACGCCTAGCGCAACACACTGCCAATGCGGGAAGGTGCCTCGTGCGTTATACGTCGCTCCGCGCACCGCGGCGGGACGCATCTTCAGTGGGTGCACCGCCTAAAGGAAATGATTAAAACAGGCGATGCTTAATCCGACCGAGCTAACTTAAGACATGAATGCTATACTAGTAACAGTATTAATTTCAGTATTATTTATTTGCTAGGCAATATTTCTAATAAAAGTAAATCCAAACAGCACATATTTTTAATGAACGCATGAATCAGATGCAGATATCAGAAATCAAGTTTTGAAATTCGCCCATAATTTATTATAATTATATTGTCGTTATATGTGTGCAGTGACGACAAAAAATAGTTATGACAAAGTATACACTTATTGAATCAACAAAAGCTCTATAAAATAATAAGATATTTAGACAATCAAAATTAAGAAGATACCTCAAAGACGTTACCGTGTTATAAATTAATCGTCTCAAAGAAAAATGGCAGCTTCCCATACATTATTTTATTTGAAATCGTAGACGTCTTTGAATGAAAAATATATTATTTAACTCGGCGGCATTTTCTGCGCTAGTTTGTGCAAGATTTTTTGTAAGAGAAAGCGGAGATTAATATATATTCAGTTTTGAACTTTGACTTTGCAGGTTATATTTTTGTGTCACTTCTAAGGATGTGTAAGTACATTTGTACATAATGTTCGATTTCGAAGACGTAAAAGAGCAAAATCGCATAAATATTTACTTTACTTGGTCATTGCATCATGCCATGACTTATAAATATGGTAAAAGGTACGAGTAGGAAGGTATCAATATACAATATTTATAAGTCTGAATTGTTATTATTAATGTCTAATAACAATGCCGAGAATTGCAAAGATTTCTTAAGTAAAATTCATCTAATATGATTAATAAACTACCTAGTTATTAAGGTTAACCAATAAAACACGTATATTATTTTAAATCAATTTATTCGTCGTCATCCTCTCTTACAATTCTTTCACCAAGAAATTCTGCTGGGGTGCGGAAATACTTTGCTGATTTCTGGCCCATCCTAAATATCAGAATCTAGCGTCATGACATGAGCGCAACATCCTACTGTGCGCCGACCAACTGAACAAGTACAGCAGTACTAAGTGTCCGTCAGGAATGTTATCTATATATTTATACGTGAAGCGAAAACTATGGATCCTTTTTTACGAAAATTGGGCGGACGGAGGAGTATGAAATTTCGCACACTTATAATTTATACAGAGAAGAAGTGACCACTGCTAATATTTTTTTTTAATTATGCGTAAAAATACATTATTTTCAATAAATAACACGTTACACACACTACTTTTGTTTATGGTCCAAATCTGTGTTCCAATCAAGAACATCTGTCTTTAATATTTTGTGTCTATAGTCTTACTGAATGTCTTGTCTATAGTGTTACTGAATGTCAAATATAACCATATATTTTTTTTATATTTATTATATATATATATATATATATATATATATATATATATATCTTTTCATTTAAAAATGTATTTCTATTCAAATGAAGTACGGTCGAATTTCGACCAATGGGCGATCAATAGTTTTGAATTAATCTATAAACATATTCAGAGGGATCGATTAGTTCACTAGAAACTTTACTTTTATATCTCCTGTGGAACACACGCATGGGTCACACACGAGAAATATCAGGGTCCATTAAACAGTCCGGGTCAAGCAAAAATTCAAAGAAAACGGAAAAAACAATCTAGAGCAAAACAACACCGGTCAGAGCGCAAGCGTCTTGTCAAGAGTTGAAACTGTACTAACTAACTGAAAACTGTCAAAGCTGTCAATGCTATATGTATAGGTTGGCAAAAAAGAGTCTGTCGTGGTAACCATTGGAACTAAAATATTTTTTTGGTGGCAGCACTGCTTTGTTTATCATCAACAAGTAGCTAATCTGTCATTGTGTTATGTTCCCAGTTGTATTTTACTTATTTCTAATTAACTATCAATTATTAATGCTTTGAAACATATAAAAAATGAATAAAACAATAAGGAGTAGTGGTGTGAGCTGTGATATACCAAGTTTTCGTAAGAAATTTGGCGGAATCTGAAGCGGAACAAATTTTGTCTCCGATTGACAATGTTTACGAAAGAACTGCCGACACGACAGGTATTTATCCAAGAAATTTATCTTTTATTCAATGCCAGTCATTGTTTTTCCTTTCTAATACTAAGTTTTATCGGTATTATAAGTTTCAAGCCATTTTATTGTTTTATTTACTAATTGATTATTGAGGTTATGTTTTCTAGTTTGACAAATCGCGTGTACGTTAATTCTTGATGTTTGATACTTGAAATTGAAAAATGTACCTACATGGAATTAATATGATTGTTTTTATATTTTTTTCAAGGTAAATCTCACAGTACAATTAGAGAAATTGTTAATGAAGGAGAAAACAATTAACGATTTTTTCTACACCTGGAGGAACACCAAAACAGTTGGCGGAAGAAAGAATTAGACGATTTTGATCTGTGTGCAATTAGACAAAAAGTTCAACACTATAACGAAACAGCCAAGTATTTTTTTTTTTTTTGTTAATGCTATTATCGCATTCCACAGTAAAAAAGTATAATTTATATTTATTATTTTTCAGGTGCCTATTCTACGTAATATATTACCTATAGTTTGAGGAGACGGGTTGTAATGGGAGCCGTAAACGTGTAAGAAAGATTTTTACACTATTTTCATAAATAAGAAATGTAAAACTGACACATCAGTGTTAATGGAAAAAATCTATCATAGCACCGAAAAGGAATACAAGAATGATGTTACGTCACGTTTTTCTTTTTAAATAAAATCTAAACTTTAGCGTGTTATTTCATTTTCATTGTCATGTGAATAGTGATAATGTTATGTACCGCGCATATACATACCTGACGCTTTCATTAGTCAACTGTTCAAGTTTATTCGATATTGCCCGTACCTTTCGAATGCGACATGTATAGCATGAAATAACACGCTAAAGTTTAGATTTTATTTAAAAAGAAAAACGTGACGTAACATCATTCTTGTATTCCTTTTCGGTGCTATGATAGATTTTTTCCATTAACACTGATGTGTCAGTTTTACATTACTCTCTGACTTCTGATTAGTTTCCGACAGTAAGCAGCTGTAAGTCACCTTCTTGTCGACTATAAACTGTCGGCATTAACAGGATTCGTTCAGTATCATTCATGTCAAATTTGATACAGGCATACCAACCATCGAATGGTTGTGAATACCCTAGATGGTAGCCGCAAATGCGATTGCTGAACACTATGTCTTGTGTATTGGGTTCAATCGGCAATCCCTGAGTGTAATTTAATTTATTTTTAAACTGAATAAGTTTGCATTATATTATTATGATGGCACTCTTAGATAAAAAGTTATTCCAGCGAAATAATTCGCAATCTACTAAATACAATGAAAGTAAAAGACTGTGTGTCTATCAAGTCTTGAAATCTTGACTGATGAGAATTTCCGGGATCTCGTGTTTGTGGATTAAAACAACAAGTATCTTATCACTTTTAGTCCTAGTATACAGGGTGGCCATACCTGCTAAGCAGGCGCCCTCATTTTTTCCAGACTCTTTTTTGCCAAGCTGTATATCTTTTAAGAGTTTGAATACTAGTCTTTTTAGTGTATTTCAGGACTGCCATAACATGTGATTATTAGTTTACTGCAATATTCTTATATATTAAAAAAATACAGAATAAACTTAGATTTACAGCAATTGATTTAATTCATATAAATATGATAAGTAACAAATTAAAAATGGTAATAACACCACGATAATTGTGCTATACACACTATTTTAGTAAATAAACTAAAATGCCAATACTAAACCAATAGTACCAACAATGTCACACTCATAAAAAATGAAATAGTTAAATAACTTTTCATTAAATATTATATTTTTACTCGGCTTTAACTAGCTATTAATATAGTTACAAAAATGTAGATTATTATTTGAATTTCTTATATACTAGTGATCGCCCATTGGTCGAACTTCAACCGTACTTCATTTGAATAGAAATACATTATTAAATGAAAAAAATTATATAATAGTATATATAAAAGAAAGTTGTGTTAGTTACACTATTTATAACTCAAGAACGGCTGAACTGATTTGGCAAAAAATTGGTGGGGAGGTAGCTTATAACCAGGAAACGGACATAGGATACTTTACTATAACATCACGCTTCAATCAAAAGGAGCGGAGCAGCAACGAAAAATGGACGGAAACTGGCAGGCAATTCGATGCGAAGGGAAGGGTCAGGGACGCAAAAATTTGACGTGGACGAAGTCGCGGGCAAAAGCTAGTATAATAATAAATATAAAAAATGATATGGTTATATTTGACATTTAGTAACACTATAGACAAATTGTTGACGCTGTACTACTGTGGAGCGGGTTCGCTGGCGGGATTGTGATGGCCAGGACCAGGACGTAGGTGTAATGAGTAAAGAATACTTCTTCAGGACTCTCTTCTTTATTTTCTTAATACTTCTTAACTGCTGCTGGATATGGAATGAATTATGACAGAAAGCTCAGTTTTTATATAATTTACCTTATGATTTTTAATTAATTATGACAGTTCAAAATGTCATAATTATATCCAGCCTCTACAATCTATGACCAGCTTGTACAATCGTGAGGTATACAACCTCTACAGTTTACACACGACACTAAGTTTTGTATGGGAAATTTACTAATGCCATACTTGACACTCCCCATAAAACCACAAAAAATATTTCTTATAAATCTAAACAAAATTCCTATAGTCGCTAATACAAATAATATTAAAGACAAATATTCTCTATATGATCATAGATTTTAAAAATGAAATAGGTTGTATATCTATAAAATTAATTTATTACCTATGGTTACTTGACAATCAGTAAGACACAAAATATTAAAGACAGATGTTCTCGATTGGACCACAGATTTGGACCATAATCAAAAGAATATCTATGCGTGTGTGTATTATTTAATACACGTTACACACACTACTATTCATTACCGTGTATTTACACGGTAATGAATAGTAGTGTGTGTAACGTGTTATTTATTAAAAATGATGTATTTTTACGCATAATTTAAAAAAAATATTAGCATTCGTCACTTCTTCTCTGTATAAACTATAAGTGTGCGGAATTTCATACTCCTCCGTCCGCCCAATTTCCGTAAAAAGGGATCCAAAGTTTTCGCTTCACGTATTAATATATAGATATGTGTCACTTTTAGACGTTCTTTATTTAAAATAAGATATCGCCGTTTTTCTTTGTGTATGCCTAATGGTCTCCTAGCATCCAGTGTGGTATTGACGCTAACTTCACACTTTGACACAAGCGGTTTGCGGAGTAGTTCACGTCGAAAAGCGAAAACCTTTCCATGTGACACGTGTAAGCTTCACTGCGTACAAGATGGCCGACCTATTTCTTATTCACTAAGCTGCACGGGTGGGTGACTAGTGGCTGTGCTGTGGCCGCTTGCGGCTATCTTTTAAGCGAGCCGCCGACACGTAAATAATTAATGGATACACGGCAGGTTTAATCTCATTTACACTTTATTTGCATGAAAAAATTCACAGTATCTACGGAGAAAATGTTTAATTTGCCCTTCACATCATAAAATTAACCTATTAAATTGCAGTACTTTTAAGGTAAGTTATTTATTCTTTGTTTTTCTTTTTGTAGTCTCTTTTGTGTTACCAATGTTCCTGAAACGTAACTGTGAGTTAAGTTTCGGGATGATTATTTCATGCAAATGCCTACCACAATATTAATTAATACCGTAATTCTTCGGGCTATCTTATCCGTCAATATCAACGATAAAGCTGTCGTAGCCGTCTGCTTTGGGCTACATTTTAAACAAACTTATTACTGAGACTCATTTGATATAGGTCATTAATATCGTTAAACCTGTGCAGAGCCATCTATCTAAACACGTTGTAGTGATTTATAACCTCGGGTTGGGCAAGCGCTCAACCATTCATTCCAACTTACTTGGTCTACACGTTCACGGAGATTCGTAATAGATGGCATGCATTGCGCAAGTGATACCGTACAAATGCCGGCTGGCTTCTGCCACGACTACATAAATGCGAAGTGGTTTACCTACGCAATCAGTGGAATTTCTTTGTTTACAACTTTACTTAAATAGCTATTGTACCTACGCAATCGAAACAGAAATAAAGAGATCCGTAGGAAAACCAAAGTAACCGACATAGCCCAAAGAATTGCCAAACTTAAGTGGCAGTAGGTAGGGCACATTGCTCGCAGAACAGAAATAAGTCTTTTATACTGCTTATAACGATTCAGAGATTCGCCGGAACAAACAAACAGACAGACACACAGAAAAAAGAAATCTTTGATGTAAGTATATACTTTCATATGCATTTAGTGAAAAGCTGTTTATTTAAAATTACAAATAGACACTTCAATTTTATTTATTTGTATAGATAATAATTATAATAATCATTTATTCTCTCTTCACAAAGCTGCCTTAAAGTTAGTGTGTACAAAAATAATGTTTCAGCTGTATTACACTTTTGTGAGAGACTGATGTTTGATATAGGTTTTTAGAAAAAAATAAAACATGTGATACAGGTCACCAGGTCCCCTTCCGCGGCTAGAATTAACTTCAAGGTACAGGGATAGCGTGCAAGAGTTGCAGGCAAACAATATGCATAACAAAAATAAAAAAGTGGGAGTTAAAAGATATGCTTAACACAACTAAAACTAAATTATTAAGTAATAAAAGAAAAAAATAAAAGAAATAACAATAAATAAAAACTTTTTGACAAAAAATTAAACCGCCGTTTTTATTTTATAATTTTTTGTGACTTTAATATACTGATACTACTTGGCAAGGTAGGGTATGGTGGAACGAGAGTTATTTATTTATTAAGAAGGTGAGGAACAGCTATGTACATACATTTATAATTATGTGGGGTTTGTCAATAGTAGTTTTATTTCATGACGGTCAAAATATTCTCAGTTTTATCGTAGTCCAGGGTTAAGTATTTTTTTATTACAGCTTAATCGAGTTTTTGGGTATAGGTTTAGAAATTTATTTAATTTGTTATAAAGATAATGCCCAAGGAGGCAAAATAATCTTTTAGGGAGTGTGGATTTAAATTGAGCCGTGGGACATACCCTTCCCTTTCGGCGGTTGTCTTTGAGTAGCTTAGCGTCAAAACCATTCGAGAATGTTTTTTAAGAACTGTACGTTTGTCTGATGGTGAGAGTGTCCCATTCTTTGTGTAGGCAAGTAGTTGGAAACCGAAAGGGGAGACCAGCTCCAACCTTGAGTATGGCACGCTGTGCCCTTTCAACTTCGATAAGGTTTGTTTTTGCGGCACCACCCCACGCTGTGATGCAGTAGGTAATCAATAAGGGATTGGCATAATGCGTAGTAGACCATCTTAATAGTATTTCGGTTGGCCGACTGTCGTTGATTAAAAAAAAATATTAGTCCTAGTTGTGCAACATCGAATACGTCCTCCCATCCGTCACCACTAAAGAACAGTGCAGTATCGTCAGCAAAGGAAAGCCTTTATGAGGAGAAAGTTGGCAGAGGTCATTAATGTACACCAGGAATAGTGTTGGGCCAATTAAGTGTACTACACATAATTGGCCTAATTAGCCATGATTGGCCATAATTGGTGTACCACAGGCTAGTCTCTGTGGTACACCAAAATCAACTGATACTGAACTGAACTGATAGATTGTGTAGAAGTTGGGTAAAAATATGAGTTCTTGCTCGCAATTCGCGCTTCGCTCGCTTATGCATTTTAAGCACCTTAGACTTCACTACTTCATTTACCTACAAATCCGTAATTAACGATTAACAAAGATCTTATTGGATTTTTGCCATTAAAACTTCATAAGGATGGGAATTAAATACACATCTGGAATACTGGATTTATGCTGCTGTTAGAAACTGATTATATTTGATCCAATCAAAGATAATACACTATCACACCACAACTTGAAAAACCTTGGAATTGACCAAAGTACGGTCCATAAACCAGACTACGGTAGATTACGGTACAGTGCGACTTATTGTGGTAACAATACATAATAGGTACTTACACATATCAAAGCAGCCATTTAAGTTTCTTACTAATCCTCACACACATTGAAGACACTTACAAGGCTTGTTTAAGTCGATTTGAATCGCTGTGTATATGTCACTATAAGATTGTGAACGCCGTTAGTTTATATTGTCTCACGAAACTGTAAGCTGGCGATAAATTGTGAACTCTTACCATACTGCTTACAACATAACGTATTAATATTCGATAGTTTCTAATCTATTCTTGTTAAACCGTCAAATTGTGAACGAACCACCAAATGACAGAGTCCACAAGATATCCAATTTTATCGCCCGTAATATTGCAAACCGTGCCTGAATAGTCAGTCTTGGTAGTACCTGAATTCGTCGCAGTAATTAAGCCACCCGGACGAAATGGGTTAAGAACGCGCGAGCTTAGCGAGCGTAGCGACACAGAATAAATAATATGGACAGCGAGAAAATTACGAACGAACGGTCAAAACGGCACACTCACACAGACGCCCGCATCAACGAGAGCGCTCGGAAAATATTGTGCTCAGTGGCGGGTGCCGTGTCGAGACAGTTAGTCGATTTTAATATTTAATATTTTTTTCGCAACGTGGACCGTCTGCGATCATTTTATGAATTCCACAAGCCTGTTGAGTATTTCATAATAGTTAAATGTTGTATTATACGTGAAATAAATACTGTAAAACTCGCATATAACTACCCTCAAGCTCTTAATCCTACTAACCGGACGACGCACTCAACGTTCGGATATATCTTAAGCTTGTTTTTTTTATTATGTATTAATATTGCCATAATTCTTTTTATTCGATATTTACAAACTTAGTTGATGATAATAGGTTTGTTCCCTATTACATGGGACTTAAAAAAACATAACTGGCGAAATGTGCGTATATTATGAGTACACTGGCCAACCATTCGAGAAACAAGGCGTGATGTATATGTGCGATCGATTGGAAGATTTCCGTGATGAACAAAGTTCCTTCTGACGTAGGATTTAAAATAAAGAGAACATTTCCGCAGCCAGTTCTTGAATTTACATTTTAACCAAATACGAACCTCACCTGGAGGGGCAATAACACGTATTATCGACTTTTCACGTGACGATTACTACCAGTCAAATCCTACCGCGTGTCAAAGAACTTCGTTCCTATAAAACCCTATTCAGTTTTACAAACACTATGAGTGACAACCCTGACGCTCCGATGCGGCGTAGGTAATTAGATTAACAAAGAGGCCTAGTTTCTACACTGTCTATATTTACACTGTGGTAGAGATCTGCCGTGATCTCCCTCTCACCGTGAGGAGGCCTGTGTCCCAGCAGTGGGAACAATATATACTGATTATAAGAGATCTGCTGCATTAGTGGCCGGTGACCACTACTTCCAAGTCACTAGCCGAGTGACTTCAGTATAAGGGCAAGATAAGAACCGTCGCATGTAACTTTGATACCAGTTCACAATTTTGTCGGTTCGCCATGGACACATTTTTATACTTAAAACTATCAAAATATTTATGCACATAAACCTAATTGGGCATTTATGAACCGTCCAAAGCTAGGTGCAATAATGTTTTAAACTATAAACGGTTCATGCAGTTGACAGTTTCTTAAAAGTGTTTCATCATCATCATTTCAGCCGAAAGACGTCCACTGCTGGTCATAGGCCCCCCCAAGCACCGCCACCTCGACCTGTTCTGTGCCTCTCGCATCCAACGCATTCCTGTGGCCTTCACCTGGTCATCGGTCCATCTTGTGAGAGACCTTCCAACGCTACGTCTTCCAGTACGCGGTCGCCACTCCAGAACCTTCCGACCCCATCGGCCATCTGTTCTGCGAGCAATGTGCCCTGCCCACTGCCACTTAAGTTTGGCAATTCTTCGGGCTATGTTGGTAACCTTGGTTTTCCTACGGATCTCATCATTTCTGATTCGATCACGTAGGGAAACTCCAAGCATAGCCCTCTCCATTGCTCTTTGGGTGACTTTGAGCCTTCTTATGAGGCCCATTGTGAGCGACCACGTCTCAGTGCCATATATCATCACTGGCAACACACACTGGTCAAAAACTTTTGTCTTGAGACACTGCGGTAAGTGGGACGAGAAGATACTGCGTAGCTTCCCGAACGCTGCCTAGCCGAGTCGGATTCGACGATTGACCTCTTTCTCGAAGTTGGACCTACCTAACTGGACAGTCTGTCCTAGGTACACATATTCGTCCTCAACTTCGAGTGTAGCGCCTCGGATCTTCATTGGAGTGGGTATCACATGAGCATTGGCCATGACCTTTGTCTTGTCCATGTTCATCCTAAGACCCACTCTTCCTCCATAGTCTCAGCCATGATTACTATATCGTTCGCAAATCGAAGGTGAGTGATGTACTCGCCATTTATGTTGATGCCAGCCCCTTTCCAGTCCAGAACCTTGAAGACATCCTCCAGTGCAGTGGATAGAAGGTAGTGCAGAAGGATAGGTTTCGAGGCTCTGTCCTGGAGCTGAACTGACATGGTCTCGCAACTTAATTATACGTATTATAAACTAACGAAGTTCCAGAATTGTACCGTGACTAAGTCCCGTATTACAAAACCTCACTTAACACTAGAAGTGCGGGAGTCCCAAATTTGACCCATTTCGATGTTCTTCCTGCTCTGATTAATATTTTATTATGCATATAATCGTAACTTTTTATGACTTTTCTTGAAATATGATGATTATTATTTATACGAGACTTCAACCACGTAAATACAATATACATATTTTTTTATCCAAATTTACCTCAAAGCGCGGTTGGGTCAATTTTGACCCAGCCATAGATGTCTGAGTTTAACTTTCTTCTAAGTTAATCAAAATATCGTTGGCTGGTGTCAATGTAGGTACTAAACATTCGCGGCGAAGCGGCGAGAGGTGTGGGCAGGGGGCGGTGTGACATTGAAATCCCTGCATTAGTTACCGGGCGATGGCGAGAGCGTAACGTGTGTTTTATTTCTGTCGCATCACACTTACGTAATTTTTGCTCACTATGGAGAAAACAAAACAACAATATTAATGCCAAAAGGGATACCTGGATTAACACATAGGCTACTTTTTATCCCGGTAGTACGTTTCCGCGGGGTATTATATTTTCCGACCTCCACGCGGGCGAAGCCGCTGGCAAAAGCTAGTAATAATATAATCGAAACATTCTGTCTGTTCAACAATGTAAATAACGCAATGAATTATGTTGAACTGTCAAAATTAAAACCAGAAATGGTTTACATTTTGGTTTACATGGATATACTGTAAGTGTGTTCCACAATTTACCCACTGTTAGACGGCGTAAGTTTCAGACGTTCAGACAGTGTAGTCACTTTTTCGTTTCGCTTGTTCAAAAGATAGGTGAAATTTATTTCTTACGTATTTTACAAATTGGAACTACGACGATAAAAACAATTTCAAATCTACCGTGTATTTTACCACAGCACGACGTGACTCTTGCTCCTTGAATAAGAGTAGTCACTCCCCGTAGATTTTGGGTCACTGAATTCAAATTCGGCCTCGGAATTGCTCCATCACATAACATATCCTAACCTTAAAGTGCAAAAAACACGATTTTAGCGTGTTTTCACGGTTATGTAGTATCGCGATAAATTTAGCTCGACGGTGTCTTTTGTTTGGATAGATTTGACTTAAAATACACACAATACTTTAGAGTATAAGCATTGTTCTTCCAAATGGGGTTGAGTTTGCGCGAATATCTTTTTTGATCATCGAGAAATTTGATTTCGAAAATGTCTAATTTTTATATACTTACATGAATTGTATGAAAAATTGTATATCGAACGTATATAAAAAATTTCAAAATCAAATTTATCGATGATGAAAAAAGAAATTCGCGCAAACTCAACGCTATTTTATTTTCGTCGCTGTGTTATAATCACTATCGTTTCATAATATTAAAAAGTCCTTCGCGAACCAGTCTGTTCGGTTCGCAATAAAATGAAAATAATACAGAACAGATTTCATGCTGTTTTCACGAATAGACCGAGTAATTTAGGAACAAGATTTTAATGTATTTAGGTTTCATGCAGATTCGTTGAAATATGACAATAGTTACTGATATTGTAGGAAAAAGTTAAGCCGCCTGGGAGCTTTCATCGAAATCGCTGCCTAATGCCTTTGAGATGTAACAAAGCAATGAATAGTGAGATTTTCCTCTTTCAGACTAGCTCTACAGAAAATACTGTCCTGGTAATCGAGAGGGCAGTAAGTCTAAGGTTGGCCACCTTCGACTTACTGCCCTCTCGATTACCGAGGCAGAATACATATCTATATTTTAAGAACAGCTTACTATAGAATATAATAGAATAGAATTTATTTGACATAAAGTACACAGATACAAGATGACACTTAATTTAATATGCAAATAGATTGGTACAAGATAAATGATCAATGACCCCTATGCTAGGAAAAACCTGTGTTACAGGGGTCATCCATCCGTCCAATACAAATGTTATAAAATTAACTTACAATTTAGTAATGTGTACATTAAAAAACATAAACTAGACTAATACAATTAATTTTAGTATAAGAAACGGGGAACAAAGTAAAAGTAGTTTGAACTAATTACTTAATAACAAGGAGAAAGGAGTATCTATTTGGGTGCCTGGTGAGTGTGTTAGTGTAAGTTTGGTTGTGTATGTGTAGGTGTAGACGGTATGTGTCAGTGTAGATATGTAAGAGTGGGTGCCTGTCACTATAACCATTGTAACTTCAACAAAATGGTCACGCCCATTGCGGTAAATGAAAGGTATTTCGCCGTATTAATCCTTATCATCTTAAATGATTAACGTAAACTACCGTCTGTTAGTTACCTTAAACATTTCATACACTCATTATGATAATTATTTACACCAAATACGGTTTCACACATATATTTCTCAAAAAGAATACAATAATATGACCAATACAAGGTAATCTTAAAACAAAATATAAGAATTACTCATGAGGAAGTTAAGTGTTGGTAAATAAATGAGTTACTTAGTAGACACACAAAGTTAACCTTGTTGTGGGTAAAAAGAAAAAGTGGGTGTACTATTACATATCGATTCTTAAATGCAAGTCAATAGCAATTGCAATAAACGAATAGTTTAATGTGTAATTGCTACTAACTGGATATAAATATATATACTGTAATGTTTTGGAAATACGGAGTAGGTATTCTAGTTTTTTTTTTATTCTTAGGAAATTTGTAAATATTAAATAATAATAATTGATGCAGATGTAAGTTAAATTGGTGTGGTGGATTTATTTTAAAACCTAAAAAAATATTTTAAGATTTCTTTATGGTTCGTTTGTAAAGGAGTGGACCTTTTTAATATCATTGGATAATTTATTATACATAATATAATACACTAATATAGATAATAATTTATATGAATATCTTAGGATTCATCGCAAAATAAAACCACACTCGCACGTTACGTGAAAATAATTGAAGCGACGGTCATTGGGCATCGGCACAGTATAGATATCTATACAGTATTTTGACTCGGCCTTATCCTAGAAATAATTACCTACAGCACGTGTGGTACGTAAAGACGCGATAGACGAGGGAGGGTTGTCCGCATAAAGTATTTTAACTTCATCTACCTACTTGCGTTTCTTTAATTGTTAATATTATATTTTTAATAAAAAAATCAAATGTTTGGACCGTTTTTTATTAAAAGTGACAAGGGTGGAAGATGTAAATTATGTCAACTTTTATTGATTTTTAATTACGATATGATCCTTGCTGGGCCGATTCAAATCCTGCGATGTAGATCGTGTATCGATTCAATGATTTTCGATCCAAAGGATCGATTCAAATCAAAAGATTGGGTACCCCAGGCTAGGAAACTACCTGCTACTACTACGAGCGTAGGTAGGTCACTCGTGTGTCACTTTTTTCGCCCTATTCAGTTAGGTACTTATTTCTATAATCCAGGTATTTTACTTGGTGGAAAAGTATTAAAAAAATAAACAAATTTCATACTAGTAGGTATGTATATAAAAAATCTAGTCTTTCCTTTCGGAGTTTTCAAGTAATTTATAAAAATAATACTACCATTGTAATCATCTTGCACTGATTATTATCAAATATTCATAAATCACACGCTAACTGCTTACAAAAAAAACCATCAATAACACCGCCCGCCATCTGTTTGTCAAAGCGGTGCGTACGCGACTGCGAATGTACTCGGAGTGTACCAGACTCGATGCGCGTAGGTATGACTTGCGTTCCGAGCGTTTGTATGAAGATAGACTACTGTATAGATATAATTACCATGGCATGGGTGTGGATGATAGGACACGTTGGATGCGACCACACCCGCACCGTGCCGGTTTCCGTCGCCCACCACAGAGTCATCGCTCAACACACTAACCACAAAACAGATTAAAGGACCTCTTTTATCTGTTCTGCAGTGACATTAATAGTAGGAACGGTTTTACCTTTAACAGTTCAACAACATTAATTCACAAACACACAACAACGTACAACTATAATGAGCATCATACCATGTTTATTACTTACTCATAATTCTGCAAAATAATGAAATTGAAAAATAAAATGTTGTCGCCTTTCTTGCTGCTGCCAATGGCGTTGTGGTTGTCCAATTTAGACACTTTTCATCATTTCCTCCCTTCAAAGCAATCTTCCTGAAAACCATTATTTATATTCGATAAAGAGAATGAAATTACCTCCGTTTTGGATATCGGTAGCAAAATTTCATCAGTGTGATGTTGCAGGCATTTCTACCCAAATTCCTATTCCAATACAATATTTCCCGTTTATTCACGATTGACGTCGAGAATTCAGTCAGTGTGTGATTCAAAGGTGTTTTTAACGATCTAACAAAAAAAAACTTATAAGCAAGTTAGTAGCAAGTAATCGATTTTTTTTATCTAACTATGGGATATGATTTAAAAATGAACATTGAAGTAATAATTTACGTATGCCGCGATTCCAAAACCATTTTCATATTTGTTGGTTGGTTGGTTTGTTTGGTAATTGGTTGGTTTCTAAGAATTATTTATATTTTTCGGTCTTAAAATTTCAAGATAGTGTTTATTTCCCAAAATGGATACCATTAACTAATAGTATACATATTTATAAGTAATAATATATAAATATACAAGTAACGTTACAGACAGGATAGTCTAGCCTTTGACCTCTAAATGACACCTAATGCTCTTCACTTGGCGTATTGCCCAAATACTCGCGTTTTGATCAATTTAAAATAGACCCTAAACTTACTAAGTTAAAGTTTATTTTGTGTTAAAGTAAAAGCGTCAATATATGGACAAATACGCCATTACATGTCATTTGGAGGTCAAAGGCTCTCGAATGATCTAATTCGGAACGTTTCAGTGCTTCTTGAAGTACTCGATTAAATTGTTTTGTATATGCAATGTGCTATTGTAAACGTTAGGTTTACATAAAGCTTCCAAATTGGAAGTGAGTCGTGAGTTGAGATGGCGTTCCTTGGGATTCACTAAAGTTTCACCAAGACACCATTGACAAATTATTAGTTAATCACCAATGTTTCGTATACTATTTATTTCACAAACAACTTCTTCCGGAAATTTCTAATTTTGTAAAAACTCTCTTGTCTTTGTAAAATGCTTATCTTCAAAAATGTGTCAGATGATATTTCATTATTTATACATGATTAATTTCATATTTAGAGTCTGTTTGAAAAATTCCCTTTATAATTATGAGTAAATGTCATTTTATAATACATTTTCTATACCAGTTACAACGTGATAATTTCACCAAGTGGTATTTTGTCTTCGTACGAACAAAGCTAAAAGGACATTATGAAACAATATTTGAAATAATTGTGGAATATGGAGCAGAAAATAACATTAATATTAAGCCGCGAGTTTCCATATTAGGTTTCGAAAAAGCGGCTATCTCAAGCTTGCGATCAAATTTTGAAAACGTAATCCTACATGACTGCAATTTCCATTTGGGTCTAATAACAGAGTAGTACTGACTGACGTAATTTAAACCTACTAAATTATGTTTTAGAATGCCGTAGGTACCAAAATTAAAAAGTAACTCTAATAGTGTGACTCAGTTTGTCTATCACAGCTGGATATGTCAAGAACTGCTAATGCTATCAACTTGAAATTTGGAAAAGTTTTAGGTATCGTTTGCCCAACTATTTAGCGATTAAGAAAGAATATACTTTTATAAAATATGCAACAGGGACTAAGAGAGGGTCTTAAAAATTCGAAGTGAGACTTACTAGGGCCTGTGGGGTATCATATAAGAGAGCCCTATTTGCCTTTTCTTAACCTTTTAGATTCATAAAATCAAAACAAATTAATAAAATGTGCAGAATAAGACGGTGTTTCGAAAGGGAGATTTTTAGGGTTCCGAACTTCAAAAGAAAAAAATCGTCCACCTGTCTGTCAAGAAGATTATTCTCAGGAATGCGTCACAATATAAATAAGATCAATACAGAAACTGTGTTAAAACGTTCGAAACGGCACACTCACACAGCCGCACGTATCAACGATTTCAAAAAGCGATCTTCGCACTGCTCTTGGTCGCAGGTGCTGTTTCGAAATGAGGGGTTACATATTACGTTAGAAAATGTTGTTCTATATAAACAATAACTACAGCAAAATTGAGTTATAAAGGTCCTAGCCTAACCGGACAATGCTCAAAACGACTCGATACCTAATCTTAGCTACTTTTTATCATGAATGAATATAATTGTAATTTTTATCATGAAATAATTATAAAATTGGTTTAATTTCGTGAAAATAGTCATCAGGAAAAACTTCCTTTTAACGAATATTTTACATAAATTTGCAAACACCTTATTGAATACATTTATACTGTATGAACGCTTTTTAGCGTTATGATTTCTACCACTCCACTCTCACTGCAAGCTACGTTAATCGTTCCACTAAAACATTCCTCAATTTCACAAACATTAAAAGTGGTTAACCCTTTTTTTGCTGGGTGGGAAATCATTAAATGACTTCTTCCGCTCTGGGCAGAGCGGGAGTGCGTGTCAGACTTTTACTGACTAAAACTCTCCCGTGTTCCTTCAGTTGTAGTCAGCATCAAATACTGAGTTACACTCAGGGTATTCAAATAAACAGAAGCAACCAAGATGTCAATAATATCGGTTCAAAGTTTCCTTATTGTTGTCAACAATATCATCGCTTAAAAGGTCGAGACATTTAAATGACATATAAGGTGTACCTATTACACGAAATATTTTAAGAGGTACACCTGTAGGTGGTATAGAAGCTACAGCAATGAAAAAAAAATTCTAAATATATTTTATTTTTCAAAATTTAATATTTATAAATTATTTGACGCACATAAGAAATACTGGCTCCTTCTTATTTTTTACGGCCCGAGACACCGCGGCCATGGCCGTTCCGTTCGGTCGCCGCCCTCGCAGCGTCAGGCGGATTATTTATAGAATTTGGTGTAAAGGTTTTATGCAAAACGTCTCAAGCAGTTTTAAAATTATAATAATTACGATAATTCAAAAACGCTTAGATAAAAAATTTCCTTTTGCTTCTATAGCTTCTTTGCCACCTACAGGTGTACCTCTTAAAATATTTCGTGTATGAATAGATACACCTTATATAGATAGGTTCAGTCAAACCGCCATTAATATGGTAATAGTCATCCCGCCAATGTAATACAAGCATTCTTAGTGTTAAAAAATATGGAACACATTAGAAAAATAAACTAAACTAATGAGTTATGAATAAAAATTAGATTCAGATTCGACAAGATATGTAGATATATTCACATCTCTTCATATTCTCATTTCCGCATATTCTCATTTTTTCGGATTCGTAAAAAAAATGTTTTAACAAATGAATGTCGACAGAAGTAAACACTACCGAAAAGTAATCAGACATCGATACCTAGTTAGTGCTTGCAAAAATAGGTGCGAGTGATTTTCGACCTTATCGACTTTTGTTAAAAAAAAAACGGTATTTTAAACATAAACCAGGTAATCCAGCAGTGTTTAACTAAAGTCAAGCAATAAAAATAATGTCAATAATCGAAAGTCAATAAGTTGAAAAACCCTTGCACCTAAAAATCGTTTAAATTATGAAATCTTTTGCTTTTCCGACTTTCTTTTTTTTAATTTTCTTTCGTTTTGGACTGCTTACCATCCATCAGGCGGGTTGGATGTTTTTTTGCCACTTTAGTAGTCCAAAAAAGGCGATAAATCTATTTGGTTTCTGTCGACTGTACATATTCCACTTGATAGTCCTTGGCCACCGAAGTTGCCAAAGTGAAACTACTCTCAGCAGTCTGTGGCCACTTTAGTTGTCGATTTCAAATTTCGCGACATATTCCCGATTTTTCCAATTTGTCGATACTATGAGAACAAATTGAATAAAGCGTCTATTTCTATGTCACTCTAATAAACCACGGAATGCCTGTGTGCGAACAGTACCAATACTTCTTGTGAAATTTGTAGCGAAAAAAGCACTGGAACGTCAGTCTTGGTACGCGACTGTCGTGTTGTTGTGAGTGCGAAGTGTTTGTGTCGATTTTTGGATATTTATCATGTCGTAAGTACTTAAATTTAAGATAATTATATACCAAAAATTAAACCGCCGAAAAAACTGAAAAGCATAAAATAATAAACCTTAAAATTATGAGTCCGCGCTTTGAGTGATCTTTGTTCATTGATTTTTCAGCGCCGACTCAAAATTTTAAGGTCTAATATTTTTTGGTTTTCAACTTTTTCGGCGGTTTAATTATTTGTTAAAAAGTTTTTATTTTATAATTTTTTGTGACTTTAATGTACTAATAATACTTGGAAAGATATACCCTATCCAACAAAATAATTATTATCAAAATCGGACTACTCTGTATAAAGTTATGCGTGGTTATACATAACGATAAGTGAGTGAACAATCAATCATCCCCTGTTTTTCGACCCTTAGGGTTCGATTTTGTTTTTCAAAATTATATGGGACCATTTTGGGATTATAACCTTTCCAACAGAAGAAGAATTGTCACAATCGGACCACTATGTAAAAAGTTATGCGTGGCCATACATAAAAAAGAATCCGCGTCGTATTGAGAACCTCCTACGTTTTTTTTCGTCGGTTGAAATTGATCTTAAAGATTTGGTCTTTGTATTAATGTTATAAGATTATAACAACAAATAATCACAGCACGACGTGACTCTTGCTCCTTGAATGAGAGTAGTCCTTCCCTGTAGATTTTGGGTCACTGAATTCAAATTCGGCCTCGGAATTGCTCCATCACATAACATATCCTAACCTTAAAGTGCAAAAAACACGATTTTAGCGTGTTTTCACGGTTATGTAGTATCGCGATAAATTTAGCTCGACGGTGTCTTTTGTTTGGATAGATTTGACTTTAAATTTTTACCTAAACTAATGATTTTGGTACCACTAGATAGAAGAATTAGTCTAGTTTTTACTAAAATACAGACTTTACGATATATTTGTAGTATTACCATCATAAATATTATATTTGTCTATAAAAAATTGTCAGAATGGTTGATTCAAGTTAAAAATACCATATTATTTTATAGATTTTGTCTTTTATTCTTAGCATTCCCAATTTTTTATTAAAGCACCTTCCGGTCGTAGCTTTTATTTTGACAAAGTTTAAATAGTTTGTGAGATATAAATATTTCTTTGTCGCAACGGCGGGCGTCCGGCGACATGCGACTGAATCGTGTTCCGCGGGCGCGGACAGTTTGACAGTATTTTTTCGCGCGCACGGACTGTCAAGTGTCTAAAAAGTGCAAATATGCGGAAATGAGAATCTGAAGAGATGCAAATAATTCGATAGGTAACTCATCTTAAGCGATATAAACGGATATTCCCAGTTCATTTGAATAACCTGTTATGGAGACACCTTCCACCCTCAACTATATCATTCGCTGTTTTGTGATGTCACTAATGCGATATGTAGCCATATTAAAGCATGAAACACTATTATTGATAAATTCAATAGATATTACTAGTAGATATTATTTCTAGCTTGCTTTAGTATTTCACTAGACATTGATATGACTGGTAGATAGTAGAATGACATGCAAACAACACTAGATTTTCATAAAAGAGGTTTTCATCTTTGGGAAACCGTTTATTTCTATAACCTACTGTTTATTTGTCGAATATTTTCCATATTTTTGAACACTTAGAATGCTTGAATACCATTGGCGAGATAACTGTTACCATATTTATGGTGGTTTGACTGAACTAATCGACTATTTAATTTCAAAAACTAGTATCTAACATTTTTTTAAAAACTGAAACTAATTTCTGGAAGTTTTTGCTAGCCTAGTATGTGGAAGATGGTCTATAAGGTTGAAAACTGCAAAAACATCAGTTAAAAAAAAATGTTAGATACTAGTTTTTGAAATTAAATAGTCGATTCGACTTCGTATTTGACTAATCAAATACGAAGTTACAAAAAGTCGGAAACTGACCCGACTGAACCGATCTAGACAAATCAGAAATAGTTTTTCGGCTCTCCTGTAAAATTTAGTTTTATGAAGCTGACCCCAACATAGTTCGGAAAAGGCTAGGTAGATGATGACTGGGTTTCGATTTTCCGCTATCTACATATATGACATTTTAAAGGTGGGTTCCCTCTATCTGGCAGAAACTTGATGCTCCGAATTTTATTTGGCATAACACACTTGGCATAATCTTATTTAAACGAATAATATCTGGTTGACCGAGCTTTGCTCGGTATTTTTTGGTAAATTGTGTTTAAAATAATAAGTTTTGTTCAAGTTGATTATCGATAAAGTTGGTCACTGAAAACACGAATAAAACGACATTTCATAAAAATGAATCCTAGGTAGATCGATTTATCGCCCCCGAAACCCCCTGTATACTAAATTTCATGAAAATCGTTGGAGCCGTTTCCGAGATTCAGATTATATATATATAAATACAAGAATTGCTCGTTTAAAGGTATAAGATTTGTAAGGCATAAAAAATGTTTAGCATAATCATTGTTGGGCCGAATGTTTATATGCTCGACTTTACGCTGGCATACTTTTAAGATGGCAGAATTTTATTTCGCATAATTACCTTTCATCATCAGCCTATAATGTTCCCACTGCTGGGACACAGGCCTCCTCTCGGTGAGAGGGAGTGGGCCATAATCCACCACGCGGGCCCAGTGCGGGTTGGTAGATGTCACATGTCTTCGAATATTTGGTTCTTAGACATGCCGGTTTCTTCACGATGTTTTCCTTCACCGTTTTGAGAGCAGTGGCGATGAAATAATTTACACAAAGTAATGCGCCTGCTTGGGTGCGAACTCTCTACCTACTACTCGTAAGTCGCGGCCGTTACCACTGGGCCACCACTGCTCACATAATTACCTTTGGCATACTTAAAATTCCGCATAATTTCGTTTAGCATAACAATTATTTAGAGCAATGATTATTTGGCATAATTTCACTTGGCATACTATGAAGATGGCAGAATTTCATTTAGAATAATTTTGTTAGGCATATTTTCATTTCTATTAAATTGCATTATAACCTTAAATAAAATGAAATGGTGTCTCAAAAAGTCAGTATATGTTGTGCTACAAAAATTATTGACAGAAACGAATCGCTGCAGAACCGACTCCACATAGTCTTGTCTGCCCTACCCCTAGAGTGTAATTTAAGCCCGCGTAGGCGTGGAGTGGCGAGGCGACCCGCGAGGTGAGGAGCAGGTGGTTTTGACGGTCACCGCCGCGGCTGAGGCTGGCCGGCTAAGCCGGCCAGCAAGTCGAAGCCGCAGTGGTGAGCGTAAAACCATCTGCAACGATGAGCTCGCGTGGGACCGCCGGAGCCCCGCAGCGCCGAAGCTGTGACAGAAACCATGCATGCTGCATGTTGCATGCTCGCCTGCATACTGTAAGCTTGCTTGCATCTGCATGCTTGCTTGCATGCTTGATTGCTGCATGCTTGCTTGCATGCTGCATGCTTGTTGCTTGCATGCTGTATGCTTGCTTGCATGCTGCATGCTTGTTTGCATGCTGCATGCTTGTTTGCATGCTGCATGCTTGTTTGCATGCTGCATGCTTCTTCGATATGAAATGTATGCCAAAAGATGATTCTAAGTTTAAAGTTTCTGAGATATGATAGTTCTGCCTTTTAATAACTATCGATATGAAATTATGCCAAGAGACGATTCTGACTGCGAACTTTCTGCGATATGATGGTTCTACTTTTTAATTATTATGGAATAAAATTTATGCCTAAAGATGATTCTGACTTATAAAATTATACGTTGTGAATGTATGATAAATGAGTGTATGCCAAACGACTTTCTGCGAAATGAAGTTTATGCCATCCGCTGTTATGCAAAATAATATTATGACGAAAAAAATTCTGCCATAAAGAGTGGACCCTTTAAAGGTCTCAACCTTTTGAACGATTATAACAATAAGGAAACTTGGTTGGTATTATTGACTTTTTGGTTGCGATTATTTATTAGAATACCCTGAGTATCACTAACTTTTTGACGATGACTGTACCACGACCTCTTTCGAACAAATCCGCGGCCCTGGCAGGAATTGTGATAACCCTAGCGCCTCAATGGAGCGTACTGTAATTGTTTGAATTTGAATATTGTCCATATTTATATTTTGAACGCGTTGTGGTATATTACGTAAGTCTAATGTTCTTCTTCTCGAAGCAATAAAAAAATGGTCACTCTTAAATCAAAACCTACCTTTAGGGTACTTTACGGTTATCTAGAAAGAATTTTGTAATGGAAAGCTCTTTTAAAACTGAATATAAGTAACTGTGGCACCTAATTCCATATCTTTTTCCGTTCACAGTTATACGGACCAAGCTTGTCACTTTTAGCAACCCAAAGTTCTTTTATAAGAACCCCTTATGAAGTGACTCAGCCCTGCCAGGGTCGCGAGATTCGTTCGAAAGAGTTACCGTGGCCCTGGCACATGGGCAACTGAAGGAACACGGGTGGGTTTTAGTCAGTAAAAATCTGACACGCCCTCCCGCTCCGCCCAGAGCGGGAGAAGTCATTTGATGATTTCCCAGTGACTCAGTTGGTCTGTCTGTCACAGCCGGAAATGCCAAAAACCCTTGAAATTTGGAATGGTTTTGGATGAAGTTTGCCCAACAATTTTACAAATAATAAAGACTTAGGTAGATATATTTTTTTGTTTTATTTTTACAACATGGCCTGTGTTAAAAAATCGAAGTACCATGTGGGGTATCATACAGAAAAACGCTATTTACACATTTTCAAGCATGTTTCTTTTCCTTTTCGAGACGCATACTTTTCGACTTTTGACGAAAAATGTAATACAACATAAGTTTACATGAAAAATAAAACGATGTCTCTAAATAGCACACTTTTTCAAAAATCTTCAACAAAAATTTCATTATGTCCACTATCGTTCAAGAGATGAAGAACTTAACCGTTAGAAGGAAGGGGGGGGGCTTCCTTCTAACGGTTATTTGGCATTAAACAAACGAGTTATAATAATCATGCAATTTTTATTTTGATATATCTTAGTACAAAAACATTAAGTTATCGTTAACGAAAGATGTTTATTTTGAAACTGGATTTTATGGTAACTTGCGCGTAGCGCCGGCGAGGTGGTGAAGCTGAATGACCGAGCGTATCTACAAGTACCTATCAGCTGTTTGATCGGTCAAAATTCTAACAAGTTTGAAGTACCTACTCCGGCGCGCGGTTACTGACCTATTCCTATTGTCGGTATCATATTAAGAAATATGTAGGGTGTCCGCAGTTTACTGATTTAAGGTCGGATAATATTTTTATAAAAGATATTGAAAAAATAGTTGAAATGTGTTCTATTACTGATACTAAACCACCAAAAAAAAAAAAATGTGCGCACCGGTTAATTTTTTTTTCCTGTATATCACCATGAATCTCAATTCATACTCCTACTGGTTGGTTGGCAGCCGATCGATGAGGTGAGCCGGTTTCCATCCGATACTGAGCTTCTATGTGTATAAAAACCTTAAGCTCTGTAAAATAACGATTTTTCTGTAAATCCTTGTTATGATATTATATTGATCCAAAATTACCTATGACTCTTCGCAATGGACAACATTAAAATAAAATATAAGAATTAGTAATAATTTATGTAGCTGACTTACCATTTTAAAAAAATCAGTGAAAACAGTTCATAATTACTCAAACAGTTACGAACAGTCTATTGAGATTTGAAAACGTTTTATTGTAACTATAACGATTAAGATAGCTTACCTTACTACCTCGTTTTTTTTTTTTTTTTTGAAGTACATCTCGTAGTTAATCTGAAAAGATTCTTACTACTTAAACGGATTGTGGCCCGGCGAGTTCTAAAAAGTTACCTTTTTAGGCCTCCAGCCGGGGCTTGTTATACTTAAAAACTAAAGCGAAAGCTCTAAGGGTTACCCCGAGGGGGGTACGAACCTCGGCTTAGGCAATCACTGGTAGGGGGACAGCAAGGGACTGGCTGGATCTGGGTTAAACTTACTACCTCGTCTCAACCTGTATTACTCCGACATAATTTCTCTTTTATTTTGTATATAATATTATTTAGAATATATTTTCAATTTCTATTTTTTGCTTCTCTGTATACTTTGTTCCTATTAGAGTGGTCAGTGACCAAAAATTAAAAATTAAAAGTGAAAATTAAGTGAAAATTAAAAACCGTAGGTGACCACTGGTCACCTACGGTTTTTAATTTTCTGTGTTAAAAAATTGTATGTTTCAGTAGAAATAAAAATATGTTTTTCACAATCGGGGCCCATTCTAGTCATTCTCCTTTCAATTACCGACTTTCGTTACTGTCTACTAATTCACGGTAGCTATATTGTCCAAAGGCGGTTTCGGCCCGTACAGTCATAATGTCGAAACCTCAGAATGCCTACTCTTGTGACGTTATACACAGAATGGTATCGATTTGTTAACTGGGTAAAAGAGGGCCGCCTAAATCGTTAGAGATGTGTGACAGAGATAAAAATAGCGACAGAATGGCCTTGTAAGTTACAGAATTTAACAAAGTTGCGTGGGAAGATCAATTTATGGCTGCAAGGACATCAGTTTAAAAAAAAAATAAAAAAAATTGTACATCAAGTTATTTTATTTTTGGTTTTTAAATAAGGATTACCTACTGTATTTTATACAAATATAATAAAAATGTTTAAACTTTAAGTAATGCGAGGTACAGTCCACCACTCTACGCCAATGCGTATAATTGACATATGAGTGGCAAAACAATTATTTGATCGCCCTAGCTCCTCAAGGAAGGCCAGAAATGACTTAGTTTGGTTTTATTTTAGTTTACAAATGATCATCATAAACTAATTTTATTAATAAGCGTTTTATATAAGTATAGTAGTACAGTGTATGTATTTTGTTTATTACATATTATTCTAATCGCCGTGATACGTGGTGTGTGTTAATTCCAGAAAGTACTGTATAGTTCAACATTAGGTTATTGCAGTTCCAATCAGAGAGTTTTCATCAAAAGTGGTAAATGATGGCGACCATACATAATCCCTCGTACCTAACCATTTTATAGTAAACTCTTACAGTTGATGATAATATCCTGTAGTAGAACATAAAAATAAAAGCTAGGAAAAAAGAACCCACATACCTGCGTGCTTAGAGAATAGTTTCGTTTGCAGCTTGTTCCGCAGGAGTTTTGAAGCCAGCGTCGCTACCTTTTTTCAAAGAAACGAGGTCAACACTTGCAGCACTGTACTCTGAAAAAGAAACACTATTAAGGTACCGAAGAAGACCTGCGTAATTAAGTACCAATAAAAATTCGCAAGTGACGTAAACATATCTAGTGTAAGTATAGCAAATTAAAGAATGCGAATTGTTAACGAAACTCGATTTGTTAAATACCTACCTTTTAATTATAATTTTACTTATAACTGCTAAAAAAAGTGTTTTAACGGACGTGATCATATCACGCATTCGATTATCAACTCTCGGTGTTAAACTGAGCATTGAGAATCCAATAAAGTACAACCCAGCGTGGCGAAAAATCACACTGTTCGATTTTAGACTCTCGGCGCTAACCAGTGCGTTTAACCTTTTCACCGCCACGGACTTTAATAGAACTTCCAGATTTTTGTGCCGCCAGTGCCAAGAATTCATTAGAAGCTCTTCATTTTTTTTTCACTCCTTATTCTAATTATTTTATTTAATTTTAGTTTTTGATGTTTAGTAATTTTAATTTTAAGATTGTTCCTTTTGTGTTTTGTTCTACAGTTATATAATACATTTTAGCTCCAAAGCTTACTAACATGATAATTTGTGATACCCAAACTGAGAGTAGAAACTGTCTCTCCTAAATACAGATTACTCAGTGATCTAGCTAGGAGAGTAGCGATTCACCCAAGAATTCGTTGTACCATGTACCTTACTAATAATGCTTACTTTTTAAGTCCCTTATGTACTACAAAACCTTTATGTACCTAAATAAATATATTACATATTATATTATATTATTTTAACTATGTTATAAAAATAAATTTACTGTATTTAATAGTATTTTTTCAATTTATTATTTAATATCGCAGTCTAATATCCTGTTTTATTTTTTTTATTTTTCAACACAAAAGAAACCGTTATTTGTCTTAAAATTGGCAAAAACAATAACTCCGAACATTTTTAATGTCCTCAGAACGCCAAGGACTTTATACAAGATTATTTTTAGTATATGCGAAACCTGAATATAGTTTGTTCAGAATCAGTAACTGAATCGATTCCAATAATTTTTACACCATGTTATATTTTATACCAAAAATATTTAATTACGCTTCCAAGTCGCGGGCCTTAGTGTTTTGTTTCGATTTTAAAATTATCATGTCTTTCTCGTATTCAAACGTCCATTACACGGAGATGGTACGTACACTAGCTGTTTGTGGTGATCTGATATGTTTTTGCGTGGACAACCAGGTAACTTATCAAGCTTATAACTTTGTGATTATTAATGATACAGTTTTGAATTTTTTTTCATAGATTCTTTACATAAAAATACTAGACCCGTGTTTCGGGTTTCGCATAAACAAAAATTAATGTTGTATATGTATTAAAGTCGGCCAGTGATGTGACGTGAAAATTATCACTGTTTGATGTCACCCGTTGAAATTTTATAAATATTATTATCGAAAACAATTTGAGGTCAGTAAAATATGAACTTAGTTAACTACTTTGTAACAAAGGGAAAATAGACTAATGTCAACCTTCAGATGGGTGTCAACTCGGAATTTAATAGTTGTTAGCAATCCTTGTCGATAATTAATTATATTCCCATCTCTGCAAAACAATTTTAAGTCTATGAGAGAGCGAAGAAGAAAAGAAGATCATTTATTCATCAAAAAGTAATAATTTCATACCTAAGTGAAATTTTTAGTAAGCCACTAACTAAGCGTCACGCGCGCGTCCCTTCTAGGTATCTTGTGGCCCTGCAGTGCGAATTTAACAAAGTTGTAATGGTCACCTCACAGTTTGAGGAAATTATCCACAAGAGATAAGAGTTCAAATAAAATAAAACATAATATCTGTGAGATTCAATTCTGAATGAAAAATAAAAACATGGGAGTAGACGATGGCGACCATACATAATCCCTCGTACCTAACCATTTTATAGTAAACTCTTACAGTTGATGATATCCTGTAGTAGAACATAAAAATACAAGCTAGGAAAAAAGAACCCACATACCTGCGTGCTTAGAGAATAGTTTCGTTTGCAGCTTGTTCCGCAGGAGTTTTGAAGCCAGCGTCGCTACCTTTTTTCAAAGAAACGAGGTCAACACTTGCAGCACTGTACTCTGAAAAAGAAACACTATTAAGGTACCGAAGAAGACCTGCGTAATTAAGTACCAATAAAAATTCGCAAGTGACGTAAACATATCTAGTGTAAGTATAGCAAATTAAAGAATGCGAATTGTTAACGAAACTCGATTTGTTAAATACCTACCTTTTAATTATAATTTTACTTATAACTGCTAAAAAAAGTGTTTTAACGGACGTGATCATATCACGCATTCGATTATCAACTCTCGGTGTTAAACTGAGCATTGAGAATCCAATAAAGTACAACCCAGCGTGGCGAAAAATCACACTGTTCGATTTTAGACTCTCGGCGCTAACCAGTGCGTTTAACCTTTTCACCGCCACGGACTTTAATAGAACTTCCAGATTTTTGTGCCGCCAGTGCCAAGAATTCATTAGAAGCTCTTCATTTTTTTTTCACTCCTTATTCTAATTATTTTATTTAATTTTAGTTTTTGATGTTTAGTAATTTTAATTTTAAGATTGTTCCTTTTGTGTTTTGTTCTACAGTTATATAATACATTTTAGCTCCAAAGCTTACTAACATGATAATTTGTGATACCCAAACTGAGAGTAGAAACTGTCTCTCCTAAATACAGATTACTCAGTGATCTAGCTAGGAGAGTAGCGATTCACCCAAGAATTCGTTGTACCATGTACCTTACTAATAATGCTTACTTTTTAAGTCCCTTATGTACTACAAAACCTTTATGTACCTAAATAAATATATTACATATTATATTATATTATTTTAACTATGTTATAAAAATAAATTTACTGTATTTAATAGTATTTTTTCAATTTATTATTTAATATCGCAGTCTAATATCCTGTTTTATTTTTTTTATTTTTCAACACAAAAGAAACCGTTATTTGTCTTAAAATTGGCAAAAACAATAACTCCGAACATTTTTAATGTCCTCAGAACGCCAAGGACTTTATACAAGATTATTTTTAGTATATGCGAAACCTGAATATAGTTTGTTCAGAATCAGTAACTGAATCGATTCCAATAATTTTTACACCATGTTATATTTTATACCAAAAATATTTAATTACGCTTCCAAGTCGCGGGCCTTAGTGTTTTGTTTCGATTTTAAAATTATCATGTCTTTCTCGTATTCAAACGTCCATTACACGGAGATGGTACGTACACTAGCTGTTTGTGGTGATCTGATATGTTTTTGCGTGGACAACCAGGTAACTTATCAAGCTTATAACTTTGTGATTATTAATGATACAGTTTTGAATTTTTTTTCATAGATTCTTTACATAAAAATACTAGACCCGTGTTTCGGGTTTCGCATAAACAAAAATTAATGTTGTATATGTATTAAAGTCGGCCAGTGATGTGACGTGAAAATTATCACTGTTTGATGTCACCCGTTGAAATTTTATAAATATTATTATCGAAAACAATTTGAGGTCAGTAAAATATGAACTTAGTTAACTACTTTGTAACAAAGGGAAAATAGACTAATGTCAACCTTCAGATGGGTGTCAACTCGGAATTTAATAGTTGTTAGCAATCCTTGTCGATAATTAATTATATTCCCATCTCTGCAAAACAATTTTAAGTCTATGAGAGAGCGAAGAAGAAAAGAAGATCATTTATTCATCAAAAAGTAATAATTTCATACCTAAGTGAAATTTTTAGTAAGCCACTAACTAAGCGTCACGCGCGCGTCCCTTCTAGGTATCTTGTGGCCCTGCAGTGCGAATTTAACAAAGTTGAAATGGTCACCTCACAGTTTGAGGAAATTATCCACAAGAGATAAGAGTTCAAATAAAATAAAACATAATATCTGTGAGATTCAATTCTGAATGAAAAATAAAAACATGGGAGTAGACGATGGCGACCATACATAATCCCTCGTACCTAACCATTTTATAGTAAACTCTTACAGTTGATGATATCCTGTAGTAGAACATAAAAATACAAGCTAGGAAAAAAGAACCCACATACCTGCGTGCTTAGAGAATAGTTTCGTTTGCAGCTTGTTCCGCAGGAGTTTTGAAGCCAGCGTCGCTACCTTTTTTCAAAGAAACGAGGTCAACACTTGCAGCACTGTACTCTGAAAAAGAAACACTATTAAGGTACCGAAGAAGACCTGCGTAATTAAGTACCTATAAATCTGTGAGATTCAATTCTGAATGAAAAATAAAAACATGGGAGTAGACAAAATAGAGGAAAGACCATAGACCACATCCCTAATCAGAATTGAATTTAACGTGCTCTGAGCGCCAAGGGCTTGAAATGAAGTCAAAGAATGACGTCATGAAACAAATAGAGATGTATGTACCTCATTTCCTAAAGCTCTAATTGAGTTTGTGTTTGTTTCTTTGATACTTATAATTTATACTGTTTTTTTTTTACTAGGGATACTGTGAAATAAAACAAATATGGAAATATTTAATCAATTTTTTTTAATCCGTAAGTTTATAGTTAAAACTTAACGCGTATAAATCTCATTCATTGATATGATGATACCCTCATCACTACTGTTTACTATATATTTCGTTATACATTTATAGCTTGGCGCTGGGGAAGCATCGCGTTCTGTGTAATCGGGCGGTGAGAAGGTTAAGATCCTGTGCGCGAAATATAATAATACTGCCGCGATATATGCGAACGTGAACTAACTGGAAAATGTCTGGATCGACATTAACACCTGCTTCGTGTTACATGGATATCAAAATCAAAGCATTTCTTTCAAATAGGTACATAAAAGGGACTTTTGATCATCAACATTTACATTAAAATAGAATTGATCCAAAAATAAGATTCGTATGGAGAAGAATGGGCAAGAATCAGCACAGTTTTTTTTTATTAGTCTACATTATCCCACTACTGAGCAAAGTCCTTCCCCAAATCCTTCCATGCATCCTTTTCCAAAGCCACCTTGATCCATCCCTTGCAGTACGCGTCAAGGTCGTTTTGCCACCTCTTCTTGGGCCGGTCTTGGCGACGCCGTCAATCCGACTCCACCATTACTCTTTTAAAATGTTTTTCAATATGAGTAATATTTATATCATTATATGTGAAGACGATGCACCAAGAATAAAATTACCATACTAGGTAAAAGAATTGAAAAAGACAGACAAATTAATTATTTATGATAGATACATGATGCTCACATACAAGATAATTTTATAACCAGTGCGCAAATTTTAACAAATTAAACTTAAAGGAGTTATAATAACCATGCAATTTTTATTTTGATATATCTTAGTACAAAAAACAAAGTTATCGTTAACGAAAGACGTTTAAGTACTTTAAAACTGGTGTTATGGTACCAAACTCGGGCGCGGCGAACGAACGCGCGTAAACAGCTGTTCACGCCGGTCAGTGACTGCTAGTTTTATCACGTTCGAACTAGGGTTTTTTAAGTTTAGGCCGTGACCTGAAGTTATTTGAAGAGTAGTCCAATTTTTTCTTCATACTTTCATGAGCTTAGGACCATTAAATACACAAAATAAATAATTATGATCGATTAAATTAAGATTACAGTAATGTTCAATAAAAAATAACCTAATGGTGGAACATTACTTTCGTTAAAAAAGTCATTAAAACCAATTGCTTACGCCTACATGTCACGAGTCACTGTATTTTTACCAAGGGCGGATCCAGGGGGGGGGTCATGGGGGTCATGACCCCCCCCTGGGCTGGGTCCACCGTGGACCACTATTTAAATTGTTAAACATAGGTAATGGTTTTAAATAAGGATATATATTTTTTTGTCACAATATAGATTTTATGTAATAGTCTAGTCAACAAGTTCAAAAACGTGAAATTTTGAAAAAAGCTCGCAAAAGAGGAGGAAATTTCCAATAAAAAAATCTTAACTCTCGGAACTCTATCTCCAGACGTTGAAAATTGGGCTCCGCGCGGCTGTTACGGCATGCGCGCGCCGCCGCTAAAGAGAGTTCAGCAATAATATTTTGTTTTAAACATAAAATGTGATTTTAAAAATTTGAAAAAAATCTAGTATTTTCTTAACACTTGAAAAAATCGAGCCCTGAAGAAAAAAAAGTTAAATGACCATTTTTCAAAAAGTTATTCAATTGTTAACAAAATCTCCATTGGCATAAACAATGGGATGAAAGGTATAAATAATTGGCCTATAATTTTAAACTTCGTGGAGCCCTTTTGATAAATGTACTTCATAAGATCCTGCGATAAATTTTCATAAAAGTATATTAATTTGTTAATTATGATTTTTTATAACTACTGAAAAATTAAAAATCTAAAACTGTTGCTTGCGTTTTGCGTTTCGTTGTTGCGGCTTGTAGTGAACTTTATACACTACTGGAAAAAAAACCGGCCAAGTGCGAGTCGGACTCGCGCACCGAGGGTTCCGTACAAACCTGTAGGTATCCTCGGTTTATGTATAAGGTTTATGCTTATGAAATTAAATGTTTTTTTTTAATTTTTATATTTGTGTTGATTGAATGAAAGGTAAATTGCGGTTTACGATTTATGACGTATTAAAAAAAAACTACTTACTGGATCTCGTTCAAACCAATTTTCGGTGGAAGTTTACGTGGTTATGTACACCATATATTTTTTTTAAGTTTTATTATTCTCTTATTTTAGAAGTTACGGGGGGGGGGGGACACACATTTTACCACTTTGGAAGCGTCTCTCGCGCAAACTGTTCAGTTTAGAAAAGAATTATATTAGAAACCTCAATACCATTTTTGAAGACCTATTCATAGATACCCCACACGTATGGGTTTGATGAAAAAAAAAAAATTTGGGTTTCAGTTCTATGTATGGGGAACCCCAAAATTTATTGTTTTTTTTTCTATTTTAGTGTAAAAATCTTGATGCGGTTCACAGAATACATCTACTTACCAAGTTTCAACAGCGTAGCTCTTATAGTTTCGGAGAAAAGTGGCTGTGACATACGGACGGACAGACAGACAGACAGACAGACGGACAGACAGACATGACGAATCTATAAGGGTTCCGTTTTTTGCCATTTGGCAATGGAACCCAAAAAAGAAAATTTTAGCTCTAAGTGTCTAGTTTTTGGATTAGAACTTGAAAATTTTGTTGAGTCAGCGGTTTTTGAGTAATCTTAGAAAAAAAAACAACAAAAAAGAAATTCAATTTTTTTTTTTTGATTAATTATTTTGTTTTGGTACCTATACGGGCGTGAAATTTTTTTTTTGAGTAATCTTAGAAAAAACAGCAACAAAAAAGAAGTTCAATTTTTTTGAGTATTTTGTTTTGGTATCGGGCGTGGAATTTTTTTTTTTTTTTGCTTAACCACTACATCAATCAAATACTTCGTTCATTTAGCTTTGATTTCTTTTTTTTAGGACCCTTGATACGTACACTTTTCGCCGAGATATCCGTCTTCAAATGGAAAAGGATCCTTTTTAGGGTTCCGTTGCCAAATGGCAAAAAACGGAACCCTTATAGATTCGTCATGTCTGTCTGTCTGTCTGTCTGTCTGTCTGTCTGTCTGTCCGTGTATGTCACAGCCATTTTTTTCCGAAACTATAAGAGTTATGTTGTTGAAACTTGGTAAGTAGATGTATTCTGTAAACCGCATTAAGATTTTCACACAAAAATGGAAAAAAAACAATAAATTTTAGGGTTCCCCATACATAGAACTGAAACTCAAAAAAAATTTTTTCATCGTACCCATACGCGTGGGGTATCTATGGATAGGTCTTTAAAAATGATATTGAGGTTTCTAATATCATTTTTTTCTAAACTGTATAGTTTGTGCGAGAGACACTCCCAAAGTGGTAAAATGTGTGTCCCCCCCCCTGTAACTTCTAAAATAAGAGAATGATAAAACTAAAAAAAATATATGATGTACATTGCTATATAAACTTCCAACGAAAATTGGTTTGAACAAGATCTAGTAAGTAGTTTTTTTTTTATACGTCATAAATCGTAAACCGCAATTTACCTTTCATTCATCAACTCAAATATAAAAATTAAAAAAATAGGATTTAATTTCATGAACACAAGCCTTATGCATAAACCGTGAATACCTACAGGTTTGTACGGAACCCTCGGTGCGCGAGTCCGACTCGCACTTGGCCGGTTTTTTTTATTTGATTATTTATCGATATGTCATCAACCAATGATCGCACAGAAAGTTAAAGGTGGGTTTCAAGAACTTCAATGAATTCCCCTTAACTGACTGGCTAGTTGCAATTGATTTTTCGAAAAAAAAAAAAATTCTTCCTTTTGTCGCATGAATTTGATAATGCAACAAAAAAAGGGCTTTTAGTGGTGTTTTGGAAAATCAAGCGGTGTATCGAAAATATTAAGGAAACCAATAATGTTAAATGTGCCTTTTACAGTTCAACATGTCCACAAAAACCGTACAAAGAGCCAAATTAATCTCTCTCTCTTAATCATCACTATGTATCACCAAGGGGGAGGGGGGGTTAAAAATGCCAAAAAAGCATCACGTGATTAATGGACGCCCCCTTAGCGGCGGCGCGCGCATACCGTAAAAGCCGCGCGGAGCCCCATTTTCAACGTCAAATTAAAATTATAAATAATGGAGATAGAGTTCCGGGAGTTAAGACTTTTTTATTGGAAATTTCCTCCTCTATAACGAGTTTTTTTCAAAATTGCTTGAATTTTAATATTTTTCGACTTATAAACAAAAATCTAAATATAATTTTCTTTTCATCTTATTTTGTTACCTGCACCAAAAACATTTTTCTAGAGGTGATCCCGAATCGAATGAGCCATAGCTCATATTTTTAGGACCTTTGTCTCTACTTTTCACGTTTTTGAACTTGTTGACTAGACTAAAAATACCTTCAATATTTAATCAATTCATTATAAACTAGCTTTTGCCCGCGGCTTCGCCCGCGTGGATGTCGGAAATTAACGCAGGTATTTTTCTAAAATAAAAGTAACCTAATTTACTCCTTTTTACATCAGCTATCTGCCATTGAAAGTCCCGTCAAAATCGGTCCAGCCATTTCAGAGATTAGCCGGAACAAACAGACAGACAGACAAGAATTGTAAAAATTGTTGTTTTCGTATATGTACAGACGCCACCAGGTCAAGCTACCCGAAACTGTCAATTTTTCCCAATTAACCTTGAACCTAATGCTCTAGATATAAAGTCGAAAATCTATCAAAGAAATCTGACAGATTGTAGTAGCTTGATGTGTGGGCGTCTGTACAATGTATACATCCAAATTTACTTTGTAAAAAGTGGTTATCTTAATGTTAGAAATAGACACTCCAATTTTATTTATCTGTATTGTATAGATTAATATTTTGTATGATGGCAAACGCATTATTCGGGAACGAACGCATCGTAAAGAATAGTGGCGAACTCCCAAACCCGCCGTTTCTATCCGTTTTTGCCAGACTATACAAACATTAATAAAATACCTAACTACTTTTAACTTTTATGTATGATTATAAAAAATAAATTATAACTTCTTGTGACTTGCCCACGACTATGTGACCCCCCCCCTGGCACCAAAGCTGGATCCGCTCTTGATTTTTACAGTTGTATTTGATCTTATTGCGTGCTCTGGCTCACGCCCAAGCGACGTGCCGTTTCGTGGAAATTGAATGTGGCTGCTAAAATGGTCCTTCCATTAGGGACGGCGATCTACGGATCCCATGAGCTCGCATACGAGGTCTACTCTCCTTCGCATACATCCTGCGCCCTGCTCGCAAATTTTCACCACTTAATAAGCACACTCGCACCATCTCATACAACTTACGGTTGGGGTAGACTGACATCGGAACCTACGAGTTACGATACATTCGGCGCGACGTTTGCGTGGCGCTGCGTGGCAAAACGTTAGACACGACAGTGCATGCGTGCGCACACTGTCGCTACAACACCGCCGCGTGAGTCACGTAGGGCCGAACAGTATTGTCGATAAAACCGTATTACGAAATAGGTATGTAGGGTCAACGCGTTTTACTGATGTAAGGTCGGATAAAAAAAAATGTAATGTGTTCTACAACTGACACTGACCCACCAAAAAAAATATTGCGCACTTCTTCTTCTTAGCGTGTCGATGCTCGTGTGCGTGAATTGTTTCTAAATAAAATGTTTTACCACCTAAGCATATACATTGTGGCATGCAATAAAGTATTGAGTATTGAGTATTGAGTTTTAAATATAGTCAGCCAAGAATTTGGCTACGAGCTTAGCACTTTCCGAGGCATTCATCAATTCCTGTGGCGTGCAAACAGCAGGACATGCGGGACAAAATATTAAGTGCTGCATTGATTGTGGGACAGCACATTTGCATTCCAGGGCGGAGCCATCTATGAATTTCCACTTGTACAGGTTCGTTTAAGCCAAGACAACTCGTGCCCAGGTGCGAGATTTTCAGTAGATGGGACGAATGGGTTTGGTAGGGAAGCACCATGTCACCACAGACTTAGTCGTTCCGTAGATCGTTCGCCAGTGAGTGGGAGGACACACTTCATAAAGCTATTGCGGCTTTTCAGCCTTTGTGACACGAGGATGTTATCGTGCAAAGGGTGTCGTGTGTCAGACACCATCTTGGCTCTTTCATTTGAGCTTGCCACTGCTCTACGAATTTCTGGTGGCGCGATTCCAGCCAGTGGTAACAGCAATTGCGCACTGGTTATAAAATTTTCTTGTATACACAAACATTGCAAGGGCAAGTAACCGAATGTTCGAAAATTTTAGTGTTCGTTACCTTGTTAAAATGTTTTACATGTAGTGATTACTTTAACTTTTTAAGTTAGAGTAATCACATAATGTAAATCAGTACCATCATTTGTTTTTATTTAGTTAGACTATACAATTAAGTTAGCAATCAGTTTGGTCCACTCGTGACTGTTCTATGGAGCACGACCAGCATGTTTTCAAACATTCTAATCTTGGATTGGTATTCTTTCATTATTAAACAGCAATAGCTAAGGGTGTACATATGTCGAAGGCAGATCGTATATTTTCTCACTATACATACGGCGCCGTCTGTTTGCATATCATTAGTCGACCGTCACACAAACATACAGCGGTGGTACTTTGTAGTGCATTGGATTTTCTACTTTCGGTGTTGAACCAAACATTGAGAATCTAACATCCACACACTGATCGAATTTCTACTGTCGTCACTTAGCAGTGCAATGAATATGTTTGAAATAATTCCGCCGTAATTTTTAATGTGAAAACTTCTCTGGCACCTTTGTGATTTGAAAGTCTATGAAACGAAAAATCGATAGTAAAAAAAGACAGACACATAAATTCATAAGATTTAACGTGGGGGAAAATGAGATAGGAAGCATTATACACTGTTTCTTATGTTCGTAGATAGATAGCTAGCTAGCTCGATTGTTGAACCGGGAATTTGAGGTCACGTGACACCAAAATCGCATTTTTTTTGTGTTTTGCACGGACGATGAAATGTGTGGATATGACTTCCGTACATTTCCATGGTAAATTTTTTGAGTGATTTGTTTTTAATCGTCTCATTATCTAGTAGCCAAAATTTTTGAACGTTTCACTTCTACCACGTGTGAATTGCACTCATATTTTTTTCTTTTTTGTTGTAATTTTGTGTTTATGAAGAAAAGACGTTGTTCCGTCCCGTTGACTTGATTAATCTGTGCGCCTAACGGAACGCGCATGTAACGAAGCGAGAACTGTCACTTGTCAGTTTGACTTTGACACTTGACACTTGGGGTTTTGATCTTGGGAAAGATGTCGGTCCAATTTGCGTGTGCGACCCTTTTGTTAAATTAGTCCCTTAGAACCGGTCGTTTTTGTGGACAATTTGTCATGACCCAATTGCTTTGATTGTAAATAACCCCCTTTGGACGGAATAATACGGGTTGAGCTTGGACATATTTGTTTGTTGGAAATAGTGAAAGTGACAGTATTGGACCGCGTGTTGAAGACCGCATGCCCTTGGTAGCAGGGCCTGATGGAGCGGTGTTTGCGGTGGATGGTATCCTGGAGAAACTCATAACGTCACTACACAATACAATATATACTCATTTACATACATAAATCCAGGTAGGCTCCAGAGCAGATGTTTTTCTACAACCAGGTGAGTCTTTTGTTTGATTGTATTACTCAGCTCCGCGCACGGCGGACAAGTTCGCTAGCCACTCTTGTCTCCCCCTGGAAGTGGGAGTTAAGATGGTGGGGCCCTTCCCACCATCTTAACTTCCACTGAGCTATTGAAATTCTATGGTGAGGCCTGGCCTGGCGGCGAACAGACGTGTTTCATCAGGTTTGTTATTTTATGAAGTATCAGGTAACCTAGTTACATAGAACAAGAATAATGTTGAATACACTAAAAGAGAACGCTATAAAGCCAGTATTATTACAACATTTCGCCCCCTTAATCTAAATTCTCACAAATAAATAACATATAAAAATGGACTCAAAATATACCAATTAAAAGAAAAACAGTATGAAAATGTATACTAAGTACTGAAGTAAACGTGTAAAATTATATTTACACTAAACCTAAGCTCAGTACACATCTACTATGTGCGACACGCTGCAATCTTTTAGTTAAGATGTCAGCGGGCATATCACTTGATTGGGTATATTTTTAATTTACCGAATTATCACTAATCTTTTCCCTAATAAAGTGATATCTGGTATCTGTATGTTTCGTCCTATGGTGGTGTACCGGATTTAAGGCCAAACACTGTGCACTCTGACTATCGGTACAAATATTTATGGTATTAGGTAATAACTTTTGCCTTACCATATGATCTGAAATTAATTCAGTGATAAACCTCCTTAAATAAATCGCTTCCTTCGTAGCTTCAGTTATTGCCATATACTCGGCTTCCGCTGAGGACAAAGCTACGGTTTGCTGCTTCCGCGAAGCCCATGAAACCGGACTGCCTGCTAATTTGAAACAGTAACCAGTATAAGAACGGCGATCTATATTACAGTTTTCCCCATCGGCATCGCAAAATCCTACAAGGGGCATACTTGATTTTCTATAACAAATCGTGCTGCGTTAATAAGGCCATCCTAAGTTACGCCAGTAACAACATCAGACACAAATCTATTACTGAGAATTTTACATCTGCTATGTACTAAAATCAAAAGAAAGAACACAAACCTAAGCCGTTCCGAGAATACACGAGAAAAAAGAATGAAGAAAATAAAATAATCTCTTCTAAACACCGCGTCGTGGACGTTTGCCACTTTTCTCTTAAGCTTATTATCGCTTACTTCTCTTAGAATGTATTGTATTTTAAGGGTTGATCGACTTTGCCAAAGTTTTATTTAAATTATTTTGGGCTTTGCTAACAATATATTGTTCAGAGCAGTGGTAACTCAATGGAAAAGGCCGCGACATATTGTAGGACGTCTGAAAGGCGCATTGCTTTGTGAAAATTATGTCATCACCACTACTCTCGAAATGGTGAAAAAACATCTATGATGGATACGACCATTTCGAGTGATACACGGCGAATAGCGCAAGGAGTTTTGGTTTCCAATTCCTGAATCGTACCCGGTTCATCCAACATAGACTTTGAACTTTAGGTAACCCCAAAAGAATAAACCTACAGATGTAATATGATACGACGAATTCTCCGATTCGAATTGAAAAAGTTAAATGTACACTGAATTGTTCTTGCAACAAAGCCATGATTTTCAGGACTGTATAACATGTAGTGCCGTCTAGTTGGTACCAAATGTCTTGGGCTTAAATGCCATGTAGGAAAAGTCCGTTAACATAGCGCAATAATGGACTGAAACTTCATAACGAACCATGTAAACGGCTGTTATGGTCAATATTTAAAATACATAAAAATGAATGTAGAGAATGGTTCATTTGTATATATATAAAAATAACGTGATAATATTGATATATTTTATTCTAAATGAATCACTCATTATCAACCTGGACTGATGGATTACGGCCCCTTCCCACACACACTTCACAGAAAAAGCCTTGTGTCCCAGCCAGTGTGGGGTATGTGATTTTTTCTTTATGACAGTTGGTTATCAAAAGAATGAGTTTAATTGCCACATTTTTTTTAAATATGAATGATAAATGATAAATGACTTTATTTTTGCAAGTAGGTTTGTACAAACACTTTTACACGTCAATCATATTTTTTAAAACTAGATGAGGTCGGCGTTTCCTATCTGAATATGTTATGATAAGTGTGATTAATTGAACATTATTAATAATTCTCTATCATTATTAATAATTACCGAAAGTATAGGTAAAGTAAGAAATTAAACACATTTATAGGTACTAAGGTAGGGTACTAATAAACCCTACCTTAGTACTGATAATTGCAAAACTTCAAAAATAACGTACGTTTAGCGTCTTTCTGTTCGATCGAGCAACAGAAAGAGAAGAAGAAGAAGAAGAAAAGAGAGAGAAGAAAAGTGAGAAGCGAGGGCAGAGATGCGAGAGCGGTGTGCGGGATGTGCGATATTACATGGAAGTATCTAGCCAGGAGTATTCTAAATAAATTCTTGGCGACAATGAGAATAGGGAAAAAATAATTGTCTAGCCGGAAAACCATAATATCGATAAAGAAGCTGTCTCATCAATCGCCGAAGTAAATTCAAGAAGTGTGAGGTTTTGTAAGAAACTCCAGAAGCGAGCTAAAAAAAAGTCAATACAATTTAAAACAGAATTTCCAGTTGCAAAAATAGGGGACAGTGTTAGGGTACGGGTATCAGAAGTACACCGATTCAAAGCAGATATCCTAAAAATAATCAGTGTTTTATGTTTGTTATTGATAATAACTCAGACAAGCTGGGAACAAAGTATGGCATTTTACTTCGTATTCACCAATGATTTGCTAGGAAAAGTTTGTTTTTGTTGACGAGGTTCCTAATACAAGTTGCAATCTGCTAGAATAGGAAGGTAAAGACTCAAAAATGGCAGAACAACGCTTTCCACACTGCAATTGCACTGGCGAGTGCAACTCCGGCTGTAAATGCAGAATAATGCGCGTTCTTTAAAATTTAAAGTGTCACGAAAGTCGTTCTTGCAAAACATAATAGTTATTGTTATTACGATTGTAGAGTTTATTTAATATTTTAGTTCACTACCTATAAGTATTTTTGGTAGTTTTTGGTAATAAATATCTATTCAAAAAGAAATATTTTAATTTTTAATGTTAATTTAACGGAGTCTATGATTTTATAATTTTTATTTTAACGAAATACCATCGATTTTGCACGGAAGTTTCTTTTACTTAGATAGTTGTAAGTACTATGGTATTATAAATAAATACTTACTGGACAAATAACTACCAGTCTTATTTTTTTTTTTTTAGATCGTTTATTCGTGGATATTATACATAGACAGTTAACACGGCACGTGCAGTGTTTAGGCAGTGTTTTATTTTATTACTTTTACCGACGAGAGTAGTTCAATCAAATCAGCCTATCGCAGTCCACTGCTGGACATAGGCCTCTCCCATGTTGCGCCACAACACCCTATGCTCCGCCTACCGCATCCAGTCTGTCCCAGCCACCTTTTTGAGGTCGTCGGTCCATCTAGCTTGGGGGCGTCCCACTCTACGCTTGCCGATACGCGGTCTTCACTCCAGGACTCGTCTGCTCCATCGGCCATCGGTCCTTCGACAAACATGGCCAGGCCACTGCCACTTCAGCCTGCTTACCCTGCAAGCTATGTCGGTAACTCCGGTTCTTTTCCGGATAACTTCGTTTCTGATCTTATCCATCAAAGAAACTCCGAGCATAGCCCGCTCCATAGCACGCTGAGCGACCTTAAGTTTGTGGACCAGCCCAACCGTCAGTGTCTACGTTTCGGCAGCGTATGTCATGACGGGCAGGACGTACTGGTTGAAGACCTTGGTCTTCAAACATTGCGGTATCGGCGACGAGAAGACTTGACGAAGTTTTCCAAACGCTGCCCAACCCAACTGGATCCTCCTGTCAGCTTCTTTCTCGAAGTTGTGTCTACCAAGCTGTATGACTTGCCCAATGTAGACATACTCCTTCACAACCTCGAGAAACGACCCTTCAATGCGGATTGCACTCGGCAAGACATGCGAATTGTACATGACTTTCGTCTTGTCCACGTTCATGCCGAGACCTACCCGCCGTGAGGCTCCATTTAGGCTATGCAGCATCTGGTCTAACTGTTCCAGCGTCTCTGCCATTATGACGATGTCGTCTGCAAAAGGTGTGAGATGTACTCGCCGTTCACACTGATTCTCTGTCCAGTCCAGTCCAGCGTCTTAAATACGTCCTCCATCGCATTGGTGAACAGTTTCGGGGATATCACATCCCCCTGTCTCACCCCCCTGAGCAGTTGGATTGGGCTGGTTTTCATATCCTGGATCTGGACAGTCATCGTTGCAGCGTCATACAAGCACCTCATCACCTCGATGTATCTCCAGTCAATTCGACATCGTTGCAGAGAGGCCAGAACTGCCCAAATTTCGATGGAGTCGAAGGCTCTCTCGTAATCCACAAATGCCATAGGCTGATTGTACTCCTCGGTCTTCTGTACAATTTGCCGAACAGTATGGATGTAGTCTACGGCGCTGAAGCCTTTTCGAAAACCGGCTTGTTCTGGTGGCTGGAACTCGTCAAGTCTCCTGGCGAGACGGTTCGTGACGACCCTCGAAAACAGCTTGTACACGTGGCTCAGGAGTGAGATGGGTCTATAATTCTTCAGCAAGGTTTTGTCACCTTTTTTGAAGAACAGAATCACCACACCCCTGCTCCACGTTTCAGGTGTTGTACCCTCTAGGATGACGGAGGTGAAGAGACTTGCGAGCTCTCTCAGGACTGGTGCCCCTCCCGCTTTAACCCTTTTCTTGACAATGTATCTTGTAAGACACATCGTTTTTTAAAAAAGTACATCTCTTTCATAATGCATGTAAAGCGGAACTTTAACTTATGTATCTTTAAAGTATACATTTCTGAACCCACCTTAGTGACACAATGACAGCTTACGTCAACTACGTTTTCAAAACTTGTCAAAATTGCGAAACAGTTGAGTGCAATTCCGCGCAAGAAGGTAAGAATTTATTATTTTTAATACTTTTTCTTTTAAAATTGCATGAGGAATTGGTGTTACAATATTTCATATGATTGTACTTATGCTGGAAAGTAATTAAACAGGAGAAATATAATTACGCTTGGCTTCGCAAAATAACAAATATAGTGAATGTATCCTACAGGATACGTTGCTAGATGTACTAAGATTCTATGTACAAGGTTAGCGTATCTAATAGGATACATTGCCAAGTGCATTAAGATTTTATTAGTATTATTTTATAACTGTGTTTTGGGAAAAGGGCACTGTATGCTTGGCATGAGTGTAAGAGAGGGCTTTTTTTTCAGGGAGGGACGCAACCACCTTTTTCCAGGGCAAAAATAATTTGTGCTCTAGTACCAGAACCACGTAAAGAATCAGACGACGATGAATCTGTATCCAAAGATGAACTTCAGCAGATTTCAATTGTCTTGAGTCATGTCCATAACCATGTGACTGATTCAGATTCTTCACTTGCGCCATCTTTGCCTTCTTCTATAGAAAACTTAAATTTGCTATCTGATGAATGAAAAATAATAGACGTACAAGACGGAGCTATAACATTTTTGTCCGAGCTGGCATATCTGGTTTCGTGTACGACTTCATAGTATATGACGGTGAAGTTACTTCCCGGTATGATTCGCTAACGCCTGAGAAGTCCAATTTTGGTCTTGGTGCTAAGGTAGTTCTGGCTCTATGTAAAAGTATACCATTAAAATAATACAGGCACCTGTAGCACCACGACCTCCACCGGATGTAAGGTACGATAAAGTCGACCATTTTCCAATGATTGGTTCGAAAGGGCGATGTAAATTTTGTATCAAGGGCCAAACTACAGTAATGTGTGCCAAGTGCTCGTTACACTTATGTTTTAAGCCAGAAAGAAATTGTTTTGTAAAATTCCATACTGATAAGTAATTTTAAGCTAATAGAAATGCCTCAACTGTTTCGATAACTTAAAATTTTAATTTTTAATTAATCTGTTAGTTGATTTTGGTTTTTATAATTGTTACTACATGCAAATTTTATACATATATGATTAAGACAATTTTGTGTATTTTATTTCCTCAAACCTGGCAACGTATCCTCAAAGACACTTACACGTAAGGACAAAATTTTTTGCTAAGCTGGCAATGTATCTTCAAAGATACATATAGGATCTCATTTTCTGGTTATGTGCGATTTTTTTATATATTTTTCCCTAAATCCTAGGTTCATAATTAACATCATATTTGAAAATTATTTGAAAATATAGTTTTTTGTTTTTTTGCCAAAGGAGCTCTGTCGTTATTCCGTCATCCCCAGGTGCCTTATTGTTCTTAAGCTGCTTGAGAGCCGCCCTAACCTCGCACTGGTCGACATTCGGGATGTCCTCCGTGTAGGGGCGCGTTAGTTCGGCTCGATGGTCATCTTCACTATGTTCCGCTGGTTTCACCGTCCACGTTGAGTAAAGGTGCCCGTAGAAGTTCTCAGCTTCCTCGAGTATCTCGGACTTTGAAGTCACGATTCTGCCATCCGCAGTTCTTAGTTTCGTCAGATGGGACCTCCCTAATTGCTGAGCGAACACTTTCGACCCTCGGTTCTGCTCAATCGCAACCTTGATGTCACGGGTGTTGGAGCACCGAATGTCTCGTCGTGTCAGCTTTCTAATTTTTAGGTTTAAGGTCCTTTTATCTGACGAAGACAGCTGCGTGGATGGCAACTCTTGTCTTTCCTTCATAATTCCGAGAGTTTTGGAGGAAAGTTTTGACACCTTACTTTTTCGCTGCGACGGGAAAAGTTTGCGGGATACGTCGCATAGCGCTCTGACCACCTCATTGGCTTTCTCGTCAACAGTGCCTGTGGTTTCCAGCAGTGCGAATCGATTTTGAAGTTCCAGTTGGAACTTTCCGGAACCCAAAGCAGCTTGGAGCTGCGTAGGTCGGAGGGTAGGCCTCATCATGCGGTTTCTCTCAGCACGAAAATTTATATTTAGAGTGCCTCGTACAAGTCTGTGATCGCTTCCGGTTTTAACCTCTAAGTCCCTGAGATACCACATTTGGTATGTAAACAATCGTTTTTTAATTGTGTCTGTAATTACGGTAATTGACCGGTTAAACCTGCTGATCACGGAGACATCTCTAAATATATGCTTTTTATCCGTCATGATGAAGTCTATCTCGTTCCTCGTCACGTTATCAGGGCTCTGCCATGTCCACTTCCTCTGGGGTTTCTTTTGAAAGAATGAGTTCATCATAAAGAGCCCCTGCGACTCTAGGAAGTTGACCAGCATTTGCCCCCTGTGATTTCTTCGCCCCAAACCGAATGGTCCGACTTTCGATTCGCCGCGTTCTCGTACTCCCATTTTGGCATTAAAGTCCCCCATAACAACGTTGTAGTGGGCCTTTGTTGTACTGTGTATTGCCTTGGCAATATCTTCGTGCTAGTACATGGCCTCGGCTGTCTCGTCAGAGTATGTCGAAGTCGGCGCATATACCTGTATCACTTTCAGGTAGTACCTGTCAGTGAGTTTCAGTACAAGGTACGCTACCCGTGTCGACACACTACTGATTTCCACAACGCTGCTGGTGAGTTCCTTGTTGACTAGAAAGCCGACACCGCCTTGGGAGAGCTGATCACCTTCGCGGAAGTAGAATAGGTGGCCTGACTCCAAGGTTATCGTATCCTCCCCCTGTCTTCGGACTTCCAATAACCCCAGTATGTGCCAGTTAATGCGATCTAACTCTACCTCAAGTTCGGCAAGGTGATGGTCCAGCCTCATCGAACGTCCATTATACCCAGCCAGCCAGATGTAGTCGTCGTTGGTAGCCTGCCGTAACCCGGGGATTCTTCGCACCCCCCATCCCGCCGTTACCGTGACCGCTACCTTGATCAGGAATAGCGGGACCACCGGGAACTGGGGGCCGTTGTTTCGGCACTTTCAACATGTTGAAGTTTAATGCCCATAGTCACCACGCTGGGCAAGCGGGTTGGTGACCGCAGAGCCAATCCATTTGCAGCGATGACGCTGCTGCCCATCATCGCTTTGGAGAATTTAGGCTGGCTTTCTGGATGGTTATACCGCCATCAGTCGGTCGCCAGCGCCTCGTCTGTCAGTGGCAGGGTGTACCGCGTGCAGGTGAGGATGACATTTGGGGAGACCGGTTGTTGTGTGCTCCCCCTTACACCCCGAGAGTAGTTAATAATTAATAAAAATTGATAAAAGTGATGAATTTTGTATTCACATTTACCAAATCTTAAGGTAATTATTAATAATGACGAATCATTTTTCTTAATTTTCAACTAATCACATTTACCGTAACATAATATAAGCAATACACATAAGCAGTTAATAATGTTTCTGACTGCTTGTATAATATTTTCTTTAAATATGCTAATTAACTGGATAACGAACCATCATATTTTTTTTTTCATAATTAAATGGCATCTAGAAGGTACCATATTGAATTATATGTGACATCGCATAGCATAGAACCAGTGGATGACGCGCTTTCAAGAATACCTAGTTTGTGAAATTACGTTAAGTAGTTTCGACGAAATGAGCGAAAAAAATAACCCTCGCTTTGGCTTCACCGTTATGCAAATGCAATTTGGATTTTTTCCACTTTACTCAGAACCCCATTTACGTACCCACTATACAGTAGTAGGGTGTATAAAGGTGGCCGCACGTGTAGCGGGGTAAAATGCGTAGCACGTGCTTTATTTGCATTCTTTTTATACTGTTATTTGCAATCTCGTATTCTCATCCATGGCGCAGTCGCCGGAGAGCGGCCGGATTCCCCTAGTAAGAACTTGACTCGGTGCATGGTGCTTGATTGTTGCTGTCAAATGTGCATACTGTGGTGGTGTGTGTGTGTGTGATACTGTGGCGCATGTGATCCGGGCAAGCGCACGTTCACTTGTTAGTGCAAACAATAACACCTGTAAACCGACACTGCCACAATAACCTGATAATGTCGTCTGTCGTCGGTTCCATTTAGAAAGGTGCCTTACATATGACTTATATCTTTATCTTATATCTTTAATCTTATATCTTTAAACGAGCAATTCTTGTATATATATATATATATGTAATCTGAATCTCGGAAACGGCTCCAACGATTTTCATGAAATTTAGTATACCAGGGGTTTCGGGGGCGATAAATCGATACAAAAAACATAAATTTATGTTAAAGTTTATTGTCGATAAAGTTGATTATTGAAAACACGTACGAAACGACATTTTCTAAAAATGAATCCTAGCTAGGGATTCATTTTAGAATGTGTTTTATTGGAAGAAAAATGACAAAATGTAATTTGTATTTAAATATACTTTCTAAAAAACACAATTTACCGAAAAAAATAAATAAATGCCGAGCAAAGCTCGGGCATCCAGGTACTGTGACTTTAACATATACATTCCACAAACAAAGGCTTGGCTCTTGTGACATACAAGTTGCCGCACGCTCCCGAGGCATACGTTAGCAACAGCGCAAACTAACGCCGGTAGTTGCCTAGGTAATGTATAATGATGATATTTGTTTCACAGTGAAAAATAGGTTTTATCAGGCCAGCGGTGACAGTCCTTAGTAGACTATCAATTAAACTTGATTGAACAATTTAAAATAACAATCTGCAAACGAAAACCGGAAAGTGCAATATATACAATAAAAGGACATGGCTAAATTGAAGTATAGGCGACATCCTGGCAAGTTATAAATATGGTACCTAGCAATATGTAAAGCTGAATAGTTGAATATTAATATTTCATATAAACACTGTTTCAGGAACTTTTCATTTCTTTACAATCTTAAAAATAAAATCGCTATCGTGTAACTCCGACGTCAATAGGTATGGAAACTGCATACAGATGACATTGCTATGAATTTTTACCTAGGCGTATCTGCATCTGCTCTATCTGGATTATTTTGTATTTTTGACTAGCGCCCCATTCCCATTGCACACGGTGGCACTTGAGTAAATATCAACAAAGAGGTAACTGCACCAAAAACGTAACACAAAACGTTTTCTACAATCTGCGCGAAATCCACTCCCGCTCGCGTGTATTTAAGTACATATTATACCCTTGTAAAAAGTTGAAACAAAGACAGTTTTCACAGAAAAAATAAATAGGTGGCTGAAATGATAAGCATGTTTGAAAATAAGGATTAATATTAACTGACCCAAACAAGTGCATAATTTTTGTATTTGAGGTAGGTAAACAATTCTGCTAAGTATTATACATTATTTAAATCTAACTAATCTAAGTCCCCCTGGTGCGTTTTTTTGTCAGTCTATTTGTACTGATGTATCAACAAACAGATTTCAACAGGTTTGTCACTAGTACTAGTAGGTAGATTGGTTTTTATTCGTTGTTTATTTACCAATTTAAATCAATTTAGCAAAATCCTGCCGCCTGAGTGCTTTTCTTGCGCGCGTTGCTGCGTGGTAATTAATAAAACCGGCCTAAACTAGATAACGAACGCAGTGAGTAACCAAGGACATATAATATATTGAAATAAAACAACTAAAATATGATTTATTTATTTGTTCTTTAATCTATGAATCTTTTTCAATGCCCCAAACACACAGTGTCTAGAGATGTTTGCAGCCCATTTTAATTTGGTAGGTTTAATTTCTGTTCTGATACAGGTCTAGGTACTGGTTCAGGTATTGGTTCAGGTTTAGATACAGGTCCAAGCAGATTTACCCGATTTTAATGTGACTGGATGTGACGTTGATAAATTCTGTATCACTGAATCGTTTCTTTCCACTGCATGGCGTTGTATACTTCTCACAGAGCGGCCACGATTTATGCACACCATTGTATAGCCAAATAAACGAACATCACCCGTAGCTTTTGAATTACCGCAGTTTATCAAGTTTATGTATCGCATGATGAACTTATTGAAAGTCAAGCCCGTGTAGAATAGGTAGCAAGAGGTCAGTAGGTAGGTGAGCACACACAATAAGTCTAATAAACATGCGTAGGTCAGTGAAAATCCAAAATAAAAAACACAACGAACAAGCAAACTGGAAAGCGTTCAAACGACGTTTGACATCTGACGTTTTTTTTTTTATGATAGAGATGTGATTGAACTTCATGTGTAAAAGAATCGATAAAATAATCGAAAGAGTTGAAAAAAACGGTTTTTTCGTCCACTATTACTATTATTACTTAATATTTTTCGACACAATATAGATAGCAAGATTAAAAGAAGAGGCACATTACTTGAATGAAAAATTGGAAATGGATTGTGCCTTGAATTGGAATATGCCTTTTTAAAAACTACCCTATTTTCCGAATCAAAAACTGCTGAAAACACAATAACAAATCACTAAACAGGACACCGAATTGAACGCCGTTGATTCCCGCCAAAAACTCTGAATGCCAGTACTTAGTTTCAGACGTAAATCGTTTTGATAGCAGTTATCAAAAATCGAATCAGTTTCCATTTGACATTCTGGAAAAACGCTATGACCCCTCCCTAGCTTGCAGTACTGTATTATTTCCCCTTGACATGTCAATCAAAAAGCTTAAAAAGCAATTAAGATACTTTTTTATGCTAAACAGTTCACGAAAGTGCTTGGAAATTAATAAACACTAAATAATTCATTCATGAATATTTAAATATTACGAGTTAATGTGAGGTTCCTATACATTCTGAGGGTATTCATTTAGCCATCTCCTTTGATGGCTTTGATTACGCTGCAAAAGCAGTTTAACGTGTGTGTTTTACATGGAAATTCTTCGTGGAATTCGATCGGTTTATATTAGTTTCAAGCAGCAGCAACGACCTTGGTAACATGACGTAGGTAACCTTGAGTGTCTGAAAACTTGTAGACATGTTCTATTGCGTTATATTCTCCTAGTACAATACGCGCTTGAATATGGAATTGCGAACACTAGCCCGCCCGATTTACAATACAAAATGCTCCTAGTATAACTCTGCATATTTTTTTCAGAATACATTTATATTGATGATTTGACTATTCTGGTAGCATACCTCTTATGTATCTATTTTTATTTTCCACGTTTATTTTTAGAACGCCAGATTGTTTAGAATATTCACAAAAGACGGCAAACCATTTGATTCTTTGATAGCATAACTACCCACCCCCATTCACATTATACGTAATTTATTCTGCCCTGTCGTTTGTCGTTACCCACTGTGACTTCATTGTGGATAAAGCTAGAAGCCTGAATTTCTAGTGATTAAGAGGGCCTAATATAATAAGGAATATGCCCCCTAACAAAATACTATTATTAAATATATATTACATTTTTAAACTACAACGTTAAGTTAAAAGTAATTTAAACTTGTAGTTTAAGTAATAATGCGAGTCAGTTCTTTAATGTTGTTACTAAGGGCCCTATCTTACTAGGCTACCAGTAACTGCGCAACCATAGTCGCACTGCCTAGAAATGTGTAGTGAGTGGGTTGCGCAAACGATCAGGTGACTTGTGAGATACCCGCCATAAAGCTGTGTTTATATTGCTGGCAAAGCGACCAAGGCTGCGCCGCTGTGGTGCACAGTGAGACATAAGCCTAACACACTCGCCGATGCTTATCAGTTTCAAATTTTGAACAAAATCGTTTATTAGCCTATAAATTAAAGAAAATCTAAAACATTTCAGTCATGTTTTCTAAAAAAACGAGTTACATAAGTAACTTTCTAATCGTTTATAGATAACAAGGCTACTAATGCGGTTCATACAATTTTTAGTCACTTTGTAAGTGAAAAAATATATATATGTACGTACTTAAATGTTTATGTATATGGGTAGGTATAAAAATTCACTTCAATCAGTTGTAACTACAGTAGTTAAAGTCTCTTCAAAGATTAATTTTATTATGGCCAATAGAAAATAATATCAGCTGGCAACGTCAGTTGTTAATTAAACTAAATAAAGTATAAAAAATTATAAGGTATTACAACCTTTGGAATAAAGCTACGATACTGCAGATAGACGCATAAATCCGCTAGTTTTTTTTTTCAGGATAGAGGTAGCCTACAAAAAGAAATGAAATCCCAACAAAAACAATAAAAAGTATTAAGATCTTATGTAAAATCAAGTACATTATTATTATTTTTTTCATTGACTATAGAAACCGACTAGGTACCCAATGATAATTCAAAATTGACACAAAACGAATTAAACCTGATTACGTAACTAACAGCATTTTATCGTAACCATATCATTATTGCTTTAATAAATAGAATGGCTTGGCACTCGCACACTACAATAGAATCCGGCATTATATTAGTCCAATGAATTTCAGGGTGTGTTTCACTCTGTCCTGTAAAGGTTATCGATTTTCATGAATTTACAGGAACGATGTAACCAAGAGCGGGATCCGGGATATTTGTTACAATTTTTTTTTTTTTTACATTTGTTCTAACACATTTTTTGTCATGTAATATTGTGTAAATTTGTCTTAAATATGTCGCGGTGCTTAAAATATGTTTTTACCTTAAATAGTTTGTTTTTAATTGGTAATGTGTAATGCATATGGACGCACCTTGCCTATGCGCTTGCATGTTAAGCATACAAATCGCTCATGAGAGCATTCATAAATGTCCGCAACGTTTCATCCCGCATGTCTACCAGGATAGCATTTACCCAGAGGTTAGCGTTATTTTCCAAGAACTCACTTTTTAGGCGTTGTGGTAAAAAAAACGAAGAAATATGAAAAAAAAGCTGATTTACAATCTGATTTAGAAGGATTTGTTACCCTAAAAAAATGGGGTTAGTCATTTCACATGACATTGTAACTCTAAATTATCACTTCTAGAATTAAAAAAAAATAATGAAGTATAATATTGTACCAAGAATTTTTCTATTGAACAGCTCTAATAAAGCCAACAAGCAAGAATTCTTATAAAAGTTACAGGAGGTGCATCCAAAACTAAATAATTTTATAATAATTTATTTTATTAAACACCCACCCATATTTTTTTTATTCAGACTCTTCTCCTCCATGAAGTTATGTTAAATTAAACAAAAGCAATAATAAATAAATGCAATTAAATTGTTTAACTAAGTTTTAAATACACTTTAAACTTTTGGGATGTAAAAAAAAATACACAACACTTTTCACAACACCACAACTGTAACTTGGTGTAATAAGCAAATGTTCCAACTTACACCAACTGAAAACGCGTTCGTCACACCGCTATCGTTCACTTTACTGAATTTGACTGTAGGCCTTAGATACATGACACGATATTCAGTGAGTAAGGATTGGCGCGCACTGCGCCATGCTCCACAACTATACTGTCACGATAGCGAGAAACACTGCCCGTGCCATGCTATACAGCGAAATGTAGAGCTGAGTGTGAGAGAGAGAGCGTGTTAAGCTACACCGAGAGCGAGCAGGCAGGCAAGCGCGCCAGCGAGCATACAAGCAGTCGGGTGCGACCCGACTTGAGTGAAAATATGCGAACTAAGCGAAGCATTGAAGACCTAGACTATGTGGGTTTGACCAAACACTAAGAACGACGCGTGAGCGAGCGGATTAGAGGACGAGCAAGTGGGCGGAATGGTGATCATGCGATCACTAAACAAATCTTTTACGCAAAAAGCTTCTTTGGTAGTCCGTAAATTTTTATTATTTATTCTTGCAAATAGTATGAATTTTCCTTGGCAAAGTTAATTTACATGAAAAACATAATTATGTAGAACACACTTTATATTAGGTGAAAATATCAGCAAGACTAAGAGAAAAGTAGATTACACCAATAAATTATTTTTATTAGAAAATATTGACAAGAACTGCACAGAACGCTACGAAGAAAGGTCTAAAGGAAAAGGTGTTGAACTGGAAAAAGGAAAATGTTTACAGCTACATACCAAATAAACCCAGGTTTCAGAAAACGCATCATAAGAGTACGTACCATATCCATATATATAATATAAAATTCAAAGTCCTGAGTTACTGACCGATATATCAACGCACAGTCTAAACCGCTGGTTCTAGAGACATGAAATTTGGAAGGTGTGTTCCTTGTGAGGAGTAAGTATCCACTAAGAAAGATTTTTTTGAAATTACATCTCTAAGAGGGTGAAATGGGGGCTTGAAATGGGGAATTTTTCGACATCCACGCAGGCGAAGCCGCGGGCAGAAGCTAGTAAAACATACAAGCTTACACTTCAGAAAAATTAAAACAGTACATTGCACAATACATATACATCCAGACTTGACAAAACGAAACACAAGATTACATTCCATGAAACATACGAACTCAGACTTTAGAAAACGCGTAACAAGAGTACACACCACATGCAGACATACACTCGTACTTCAGAAAATTATAAAGATTATGTTACAAAAACATTCAACCTCAGATTTCACAAAACGTATCACAAGAGCACATACCACAAAACTTACAAATGCAGACTTCATAAAACTCGTCACAAGAATACATTCCACAAATCATACACACTCAGACTTCATAAAAAGCATCACAAGAATATACACCACAGACATACATACTTCAAAAAAATCAAAAGAATACATTCCACAAAACATACAAGGTTAGACTTCACAAAATGCGTCACAATTGTAGTTACCAGAAAGCATTTAAGTATGTACTGAATTCTAAAGAGTATTCAGTCAATCCATCGTAATTCACGTAATTCAGTTCACTGCTGGACATAGGCTATACTTACTTTTACCATACTCCCAAAAATGTCTACAACGATTGATGTCATGCATTTCAATCAAAATGAAAACCTACCTTGTGACTCTTGCCGGTTTTGTTCAACTGGAGTTCTTTTTAGAGTTCCGTACCCAAAGGGTAAAACGGGACCCTATTACTAATTGTAAGACTCCGCTGTTCGTCCGTCCGTCCGTCTGTTACCACGCTATATCTCATGAATCGTGATAGTTAGACAGTTGAAATTTTCACAGATGTATTTCTGTTGCTGCAACAACAACAAATACTAAAAAACAGAATAAAATATAAATTTAAGGAGCTCCCATACAACAAACGTGTTTTTTTTTTGCCGTTCTCATAGATAATGTTGCGGAACCCTTCGTGTGCGAGTCTCATTTATAACAGGAGTCGCTTTTGCCCGGGGCTTCATTCGCGTGGATGTCAGAAAATATCGCATAGGTACATAACACCGGAATAAAAATGTGTTAATCCAGGTCATAAATATAAGTTACTAGGTTTTGCCCGCGGCTTCGCTCGCGTTAAATTCCACCCCCCCCCCCTATTTTAGGGAAGTGGGGGGTTAGAAAGAGACAAAAAGTAGCTTATGTCACTCTCCATCCCTTCAACTATCTCCACTTAAAAAATCACATCAATTCGTCGCTCCGTTTTGCCGTGAAAGACCAACAAACAGATACACACACTTTCCCATTTATATTTTTAGTATGGATACTATGTGTGTACCATATTCGACCCAAATCCTTCCCGCCGTTTTGGCGTTTTTGAGTAATAAACATCCAATCATACAAATTTTCCTATTTTAATATTAGTAGGACGTAGGTTTAAAATTCATATTACTTCCGATTCATAAAATATGAGAATATCAGTATCATATATATTTGATGTCATCATCATTTCAGATGTAAGATGTCCAATGCTGGACAAAGGCCTCCCCCAATTTGGAGGGATAAGCTATAATCGCCACGCTTGACAGGCGGGTTGACGATCGCAGTATGGTTGCAAGATGCATAAAGAACGCTGCTGCCCATTCTGTAGTAAGTCCCTTAGTCGCCTTTTACGACACCCACGGGAAGAAATGCTTGATGTATTTTAAATAAACCTAATAGTATTCATAGAAAGAAGACCGCGATAAAGTTCATACTAAATTTCATCAAAATCGTCTCGGGATTAATCGTGAAAGCGTGACTTTGTTTGAACTTCCATACAAACTTTTATACCCTTTTTTATCCCCACTAAGCTAAAAATTTTAACCGGTAGAACTAATATTTATTTATTTCTTATCAAGTGCCTAAATATAAAGTTTCATGTTTTATCTTCAACAATCATGAACTTTTTTAAAGATTTTCATCCCCTATTTCAACCCTATCAAGCCTTTTTTAGCCTATATCCTTTACCAGGTCTAGTCTATATGTGTGCCAAGTCTCATCAATATCGGTTTAGTGGTTTAGGTTTGCAAGCGTAACAGACAGACAGAGTTAGTTTCGCATGTGTAATATTTACTAGCTGTGCCCGCTGCATCGCCCGCGTAGTTTTCTGAAATCATGACAGTGACGTGCTACGCAGACAAAAGTATCTTACTTCTTAGAACATCAACTATCTGCCACTGAAAGTCCCGTCAAAATCGGTCCAGTAGTTTCTGAGATTAGCCGGAACAGACAGACAGATTCTAATTAAATATATATATATATGTATATGTAAGTACTGTAAATACTTTCATATGTATTTAGTGAAAAGCTGTTGAAGAACAAAATTATACTTATTTTATTTATTTAGTAGGGATTAGTAGGGATAAAAGTATAGATTCTTACCTTAAGCACACCGCACATTGTAGGCGTCATTATTATGATCAGGCTTTCTTTCAGTGAGAGGGGAGTAGGCCATTAGGCCTATCCACCACGCAGGCGCCAGTGTGTGTTGGTAGAGGGCACATGCCGTCGAATTTTTGTTTCTAGGACATGCCTGTTTCTTCACATATTTTTCCACACTGTATTAAGAGCAGTGGTGATGAAATAATTTACACAAAGTAAAGTGCCTGCTTGGGTTCGAATCCACTACCTAAACCTCGTACGTCGCGGCCGTAACCACTAGGCCACCACCCCTCTTTAGCGTTTTAACTCTAATTAGTATGCGTTTTGGTAATTTTGTTAGATGTCATACCTACTTTTTATCTCCTGAAATTGTAATTTTGGTTCTTTATAGGAATCTAGAAAATCTGGTCAGTCTGCTCCCAGAACAACCTACGATATGCTCCAGTTAGTTGTCGAATAGAATATATCTACACAAACAAAATTCTATGATTTTTCTACGAGTTCTGAGAAAATTTTAACATAACTATTTTGTTTTTAACATTTTGAAATTAAAAACTTTGCAAAGTCGACGTTACGTAGACGTTGCCAGTTTGTGGTGAGTCTACCACAAGTATAAATTATGTATTACATGTATATTAAGCAACGCTCACTGCAGTGAAAAAAAAAAACGCACCGACACACCGGCCAAGCAGTAATATCTGAATTTGGTTTTGATTATTACTGCATATGACGATATCCATATATAAATTATAATCTTCATAGACCTTAAGGCTATCATATCAAATGATGCAGTCAAAACTGTTCCGGTACTCTTTTTTAGTGCATCAATAAAAATATGCAGATAGACCAATCTTATTTGGTAGTCTTAAATGACGACGACGAAGTGCTGGCACGCTTAGCTGAGACAAACTCGAATGAAACCGGAGGGTTTCATCTCTAAGTTGCGCTCCGCTGCCTAAATTCTCAATTTCAGATACATAGTACTACAGACAAAATTTTGCAGCTGAAAACATGTTGTCCCATACATTTCAACTTCAAATGTAAGTTTGAACGCATAATATTGAGACATTTACCTTGTTATTTTAAGACCATAGGCTTTTTATAGGTACTAGTGATCGCCCATTGGTCGAAATTCGACCGTATTTCATTTGAATAGAAATACATTATTAAATGAAAAAATATATATAATAATAAATATAAACAAATAATATGGTTATATTTGACATTCAGTAACATTATAGACAAATAATATTAAAGACAAATATTCTCGATATGATCAAAGATTTTAAAAATGAAATAGGTTTTATTTCTATAAAATTAATTTATTACCTATGGTTATACTTGACATTCAGTAAGACTATAGACACAAAATATTAAAGACAGATATTTTCGATTGGACTATAAACAAAAGAATATCTATGCATGTGTGTATTAAATACACGGTAATGAATAGTAGTGTGTGTAACGTGTTATTTATTGAAAATAATGTATTTTTACGAGTAATTTAAAAAAAAAATATTAGCATTCGTCACTTCTTCTCTTTATAAACTATAAGTGTGCGGAATTTCATACTCCTCCGTCCGCCCAATTTTCGTAAAAAGGGATACAAAGTTTTCGCTTCACGTATTAATATATAGATTCCTATAATCCATATTAAGTAAAGATAGATTTTTAGGGCTTGTGACTAAGTTACAACAGCCGCACGGGTTCATCGTTCAGGTTAAGCTACGCTTGCCGAGGTTGGTTCGTGGATGGGTGACCATTATTACATATCAAGACCCTTCCGGGCCTCGGAAAGCACGTTAAGCCGTTGGTACCGGCTGTCTGTTGTAGATCTTAGACAGTCAGAACCCCGAAAGTCGGACAACCACTCTTACCAAAGGGTATCGTATTACCCAGTAACTGAGTTGTGGAGGTCAAATAGGCAGTCGCTCCATGTAAAATACTGATACTCAGCTGCATCCGGTTAGATTGGAAGCCGACCCCAACATAGTTGGGAAAAGGCTAGGCAGATGATGATGAGATTTTGTGTTTGATTTTTAATTGGCACAGACGAGTTACAGGTCGTGGATTCAAACTCAAGCAGGTGGTTTACTTTGTGTAAAACTCTAAAAATGGTGAAGGAAAACATCATGTGGATAATTGGTAAGCCAAAATTTCGAAGACATATAACATCTACCAAACCCCACTGAGCCCGTGTCACTAGTGGAAACATGGATTTATGCCAGCGTCCCCAAAATTCTTGATTAAGGTCTTGGCTTTTTGCCCAGTATTTATCATGGCGACGACTATCAAATGTATGGGGTTTTAGCGGAAAAGATGGAAATATAATGGTACTATTAGTAGAAAGGAAGTTTGATTAATCACAAATAAGTGACTCATTTATTTTTAAAATAAAATCCGAGTTAATGTACCTTAATTAAAATTAAGGTACCTACTTCTCGTATTTTCAATGAAGTAACATATTTATGAATGTATACCCCGTAGGTGCCGGTAGATATTTTGTAGTTTTAAGGTTGTCTGTGAAAGTGGACCTTATGCAGTGCAAGCTGAGAGCAGAGTTCCACACGCAATAAGGCTATCTAGCACTGTGCAGGGTGAAGCTATAGCTCACGATCTGTCTAAAAAAAGCGGAAAATAAAACGTAGTGGGTTATACTGATTTATTTTCTATCCACACACAGGATGACCCGCAAAATAAGTTTCAAAGCTGGCTAAATAATAATGACAATAATTTTGATGATATTAACGAGCGCTGAAATCAAAATTGCAGCCTTGAAAATTATGAGGAATAGTTGAATAACGTGTTTTCGAAAGAACATGAAAATGAAGTGGCAAAACCGGATCAAGCTAGTCCAGTTTTATATAGGTACTAGCTTTTCCCAGCGGCTTCGCCCGCGTATTATACTTACAAACCTCCCTCTTGATTCACCCTGTCTATTGGTGAAAACCGTGTTAAATCCTTTGCGTAGTTTAAAAGAGCTAAGCATGTAAAGAAGATTATCTAGAAATTGAAACCCACGCCATATATTAGGAATTCATAAAACTAACCAATGAACACACACGTTGTCCTATAAAAAAACATTTAATTTGCAAATATTGAGATCAGTAATTGAGATAAAAACTATCCTATCTTTTAAGTTGGATCAAATTGCACACATGTGTAAATTTTATTAAAATCAATTAAGTAGTTTAACCACAACAAAGGACATAGGCTACTTTCATTCCGCGACTTCATCTGCGTCCGATACCGGTAACCGACATTTATGCAACGAAGTCGGGGGCAAACCTAGCTTTTGCCCGCGACTTCGTTTGCGTAAACGTACTTCATATTTTCTTACGATACTTAGGATGAACACGTTCCAAAGTTTACCAATATTAGGGGTTTCGTTTTTGTTTTAGATCTTTCTCGAACAGTAGGTAATGCTAAGTCTAGACTGACACCATTTTTCTTGTTATTCACCGTTGGGCTTCGCCTTCATAAAGTGTATTAGGTGACAATATCTGGATAACCGAGCTTTGCTCGGTATTATTTGGTAAATTTTGTTTAAAATAATAAGTTTATGTTCAAGTTGATTATCGATAAAGTTGGTCATTGAAAACATGAATAAAACGACATTGTATAAAAATGAATCCTATCTAGATCGATTTATCGCCCCCGAAACCCCTTGTATACTAAACTTCAAGAAAATCGTTGGAGCCGTTTCCGAGATTCAGATTATAATATATATATACAAGAATTGCTCGTTTAAAGGTATAAGATAATTGGTTTCTGCTCACGATTGAGGTCCCAAAGTTCACGTTGATATGGACTAGAAGTAGTGTGGGGTTTAAATTGACTCTTTATAGATGCTTTTTGTTTTTTATATTTGCCTTTGGAATAAGTTCATGAGTTAGGTGTGCGTGTATCTTCCTTTAAAACTAATACTGACTTCCAAACGTGCGATGAAGTTGTTTACTGGGCTCTTTGGGCTCTTACTTGTTGAAGAAATCATAATACGTATTCTATTATAAAGAGTGGAAACCCGTGTGTTTTTGTCCATGACAGGACACATAGCCTTCGACAGAGAAGTATTATTTTACAGTACACTCTGTTACAAAGTAGACTTGCATTATCTAACCACATTAAACACTGGACTACTACGGATTTTTACTTACCCACAAAGGTAACGCTGGTAATAGTACTACAACATGAATATGAAGTATGTATATGCATCTTCGTAAGGAGTAGGTAAGAAGTCCCGCTGGCGTGACGGGACAGCGCGACCAGATAGCGTGACTCGACAGAGCGACTTGTCCCTAGTAGAGTAGCACTAGTATACGGGAACCTAAAAGGAAATAAACACATGTAATGTATATTTCCGTTTCTCCTTACATTATCTACCAGTGCATCGGATTTAAATAAAACTGATCAAACTGGTCTATAGGTTCACCGGAATAGTATAGGAAAAACAGGCGTGATGATATTATTATGTTGTGTTGTACCTGGTAACATTTGAAAGGTTTTTTTTTTTAAATACAAGAATTAGTTTGTGTTATGTTTGTTGTCCTATAAATTATAGCCTTAGATCTATTAGCTCCTTCATTATGACAAAAAATACAATTCATTATCTAACTATATAACTACCTACCTATAGTATGTACATAGAGGTGAACTTATCTCTGCCTACCTCTCTGGTGAACACTGGTGTGATATTATGTATTCCACGTCTACGTGACAATTAATTAAAAACATAAATTCCAAAGCCTATGTCCAGCAGTGGACGTCTTTTGGCTGAAATGATGATAACTTCTAAAAAGTCTGGCTGTCATATCGCTGCCTACCCCTCAGAGAATTACAGGCGTACTGATTACGTAATCTCTAATTTTATATTTGTTGGCTATCAACTTATCAATGCGTTTAATCTAGTTAGTTTTTAACAAAAGACAATGCAAGTTATATGTAGTAACCTATTATAGAGTTGTTTCTCTGCCTACCCTTCCCTACGAGGAATAATAGTGTAATGTTATGTAAGTAAAATGAGTAATATAACGAAACGGAAAATAAATTTCGAAATATGAATGTACCGTATACTTCTGCCTTTTCTTTGTGAGTGGGAAATCATCAAATGACGTCTCCCGCTCGTAGGCAGAGCGGGAGGGCGTGTCAGACTTTTACTGACTAAAACCCTCCCGTGTTCCTTCAGTTGCCCATGTGCCAGGGTCACGGTGTCTCTTTCGAACAATCTCGCTACCCTGGCAGGCATACTTATACTTTGTGGAATAAAGGCGTTATGTTTTGCTATTTATGTTCTATATTAGGTACAGACGCCAACACATCAAGCTACTACAATCTGTCAGATTTCTTTGATAGATTTTCGACTTTATATCTAGAGCATTAGGTTCAAGGTTCATTGGGAAAAATTGACAGTTTCGGGTAGCTTGACGTGGTGGCGTCTGTACATATAGAAGATGAATATGTGGTCAATTATTATATTTTATCTCTTTTACTGTGACGTAAATACACAAAAATACACCTATATTTTCGTTAAATAAATGCAACTGAAAAATGTTTTATTTTTTCGGACACCTCATATTTAAAAGACTTGAACAAACAGTTTATTAGCTTGTAGCCCGCAAAATATATATGAGACCAAAATAAAGCTTATTAGATCTTACGAAGAAATGCGAAGAATGTGGCATGGGCATCGCACCGCCTATTGAAAACGCGGCGCTTACCGCGCCGCTCGCCGCGCCGCTTATCACACTGCATCCCGCTTAGCTAAAAGTTGTGGCCAGAACGTTAGAGGGCAAGTTCATAGTTTACAACATGGTTTACGTTGAGCAAGTCATACATAACTGATATAAGAAGCTTATTAGTGACAGTATAAAACTTATGGTCCCCAAACATTCTTATTACGTTTATTGCAGTCGTTTTACGTATTATAATCACACCAATATTATTAACTGAGTATCTTTTATTTATTTAATAATTAAGTAAATCTAATATTGTATTTTTGTATATTGTCAAAGCTTTTTAAATAATTTCTATTAAATGGCAACAATAAAACCTATTGATATCATCTTTCAAATTTAAAGTGTCATATTCCGTGGTCATAATTGTCATATTTAATTTAATAAATATGACAATTATGTAATAATTACAAAATTATAACATTTCCTAGTTTTATCGTATTAATGGTAGAAGTATTATAACACGAGGATTGTACGTTATCCAAGTGCACATAGATGATCGAGTCTCAAGCTATGCCAAAGGTTACAGTTGCTGTTATCATGTGTTGCCTTGATGAGCACCGTACGGCTATACCGGTGACGAAAGCCGACTGCTCAGATATTTGAGAAAGTTTTTCTAAAAATAGAATGTGCTATAATTTACAATAAATTATTTTTTTGGCAATATAAATGGATGATGCAACTATCAATTAAGTATTTTTACTTATAATAATAAGCCGACCATAATAAAAATACAACATGATAAAATGGGCGGGTTCTAGCCTGAATCCATCCCTGCAAGAAAAACATGACATATGCGAGCATTATTCACACTCGCGTCGTCTCCTCGCGTTTATTTCTGTCAATCTTGTTTATTGTTTGACAGGGCTGCAATACAAAATACTCGACCTGTTCAGCCAAACTTGATGTCCTGTCGACAAACCTTATTGCACATTAGGTATCTCGAATTTTGAAAACAATAAATGAACCCCGAATGTTCAGTCATTTAGTCGTTCTAGATTTTGACGGCGAGAAGAGTAGACAAAATTATATTACGAAAGTTCGGTAAGCTCGCTTTTGCGGTATGTGCGGTAACAAAATTTGTCATTTCATACGTTTTAAGGTGATCGCTACATCAACCTTCGTGTTTTGAAATTGTGATCGTCTACCCATTTATAATTTTGGTGATTATAGAGTAAATGTGCCATTAATTTTTATTTCTGACATTTTGCATTTAAATTTCGGCATGCCAAAGAAAAACATGAAATTTTAATTAAAAAAATCAGTAACATAAGAAACTAAATATAAATTAAAAGTAGTAGTCGTGAAATTGATATAATAGTTTAGTAATTCTTTACGTAAGATTGAAACCACCTTTTAATAAACACGAGTAATAACACGAGTCGACTCCTAGTGCCAATTTTTCCAATAATTGTAATTATTGTAAGTAGTAATTTGGCAGGGTTGCTGAATTGTTCGAAAGATTTACCGTGGCCATGTTATAAGCAACTGAAGGAACACGGGTGGGTTTTACCCAGTAAAAGTCTGACACGCCCTTCCGATCCACCCAATCATATGATGATTCCTAAACCACAAAAAAAAACGGTCAGGGGGTCAGTGTAAATTAAGCTAGCCTTGCTCTAAAAAAGATATGCTAAGACTATATTTTATGACACACAGATTACTATTCTTCCTTGCACCGGGAGACATATATACTTTAAATATTTTCTATCGCATTGCGCACACTTCTGTAATATTCCAAACTTCAGATCGAGCAGTAACAAAGCGCAAAAATGTACGTGTAAAACCCTTGAACGATTCATAACCGATAGTATAGTAACGTACTGTTCTGCTACATCATTTTGGGTGTTCAAGTTAAGTCAGCGGAGGTCAATGCCCTCTGAATTCACGACCCCGCTGCAAAGACTTCCCTTCCAACTTGCGAGGGACGAAGTCCCCTTGCTAAGAGATATCTACGGTGATTTAGAGGGACAGCGATTTTCGGAATTGCGTATAGTATGCTCCACTTGATGTCCTTTTCATTCATAATTTATCTTTTATCAACGCTAAAGACTAATCAGATATATCGTTACTAATAATAAGCTCCTCGTGTTGTGTCGTGTCTGTCCCGTGTGGTGCCAGACGTAAAAAATAGCATCACCCCATTTCTTCCCGTGTGTGTCGTAAAACGCGACTAAAGGACTTACTAGAGAATGGGCAGCAGCGTTCTCTATGCATTTTACCACTATACTGCGATCGCCAACCCGCCTGCCAGGCGTGGCGATTATGGCAAAGCCTCCCGAATTGGGGGAGGCCTATGTCCAGTAGTAGATGTCTTACAGCTGTAATGATGATGATGATGATGATGATGAATAAGCTCCTCTATAATGAATAGAAATTAGAATTTCATGCGTTTAAATTTGTTTTAAATGTAATCTGGGGTTCGGAACCCAAAATGTGCCAACAGAACCCTGTGGCGACCCTTCGCTGTTCGCTCGTCGTACGTACGTCGGTATTTCAACTGTAATAGTTGCACAGCTGACATTTTCACAGAGTGTGTATTTTTATTGCTGCTTCAACAAACAATGAACATAAATAAAGAAATACCTATGTTTTTATATTCAGCGTTTCTTGCCTTGCAGAGCGGAACCCCTCTGTGTGCAAGTGAAAATCGCACTTGGCCGCTTATTTAACGATATTACCAATTTTTAAATATTCGAGTTTATTTTCAGTTAAGATAACCTATTTCTGTTTGATTCGTAAAAAATATGATATACGTATGCATGTGGTGTTTACATTTAAATAACTGTGGCACTGTTATTTTACTTTTAAACGTGTTTTTTTTTATTTGTTAACCGACTTCAAAAAAAGGAGGCGGTTATAAATTCGACTGTATTTATATTTTTATGTTTGTTACCTCATGACTTTTGACTAGGTAAACCGATTTTGATGATTCTTTTTTATATTTGAATACTGGTGTTCCCATTTTAATTTGGTTCCATTTGGACAATGGTATCCATGTGAAAACCATATTAAGTCTTAAATTTGTAATAAATATTTGCGCGACAAAGGAACGAATAACGCGATTAGATTAATGCGGGGTATCTACCATAACTAAAAAGTAAAAAATAAAAACTTTTTACAAAAAAACGATAACCGACTGCCTAAAAAAACAAGACAAAAAAAAACTTAATTACAGACCCTAAGACACCGACTTCCAAAATTAGTTATTTTTAATTTTGTAGTGTTTTTTTAGGAAGTCGGTTGTCATTTTCATTTTTTGTAAAAAGTTTTTTTCAGTTCTACTCCACACAGTGGGTGCCTGAGGATGGACGGCGCCACCGAGGCCAGCGCAAAACGAAGTGGTGAGACGACCTAGACGCTTATTGATAGGGTGGATCGTGGTGGCCTCGTAAATGGATGCCTGGGGGATTTAAGGAAGGCCTTTGCTCAGCAGTCAATTAGCATACACTGCCCGTGTACGGTAATAAAAAAAAATTAAAACACACTCGTTTTATACCAAAAAAAATTTCAGCGTCGTCTTTCTATGCCGCCATAAACGAAATTGTATAAAAACACAATATTATAAGAAAATTATTTAAGTTTATTCTATGGCCTTTTATTTCTAAAAAGTGTCCCGTCACGGACACATCATGGAACATTTTCATCATTTGTAAAATATCCCATTGTGGACATGGTTACAGATGCAGTGTGAAACTAACGGTTATAAGATAATCTTTTATTCCAAAATTATTAAAAGAAGCATCGAACATCAACGCTGTGGAAGAGTTCACAGTGACGTTCTAAATGTATAAAACCAGGGATGTTAGGGAGCTCCGTAACCGTAACCGAAACTATCGGATATCCGATATAAAAATTTATCCGTAACCGTAACCGAATCCGAAATAAAAGTTTCGGATAATATCGGATTTGTAATTACATTTTTATTTTAGGTAGATTAGGTAACACTCAATGTATATTTATAATCATTTTTATTTTAAATAGCTGTAATAATTACTCACAGACTGATTGTAATTCCTACCAAATGGTGACATATAATTAAAACCATTTTATTAGCTATTTGTATTTTACTTTTGAAATTCCTTAAAAGATTAATATCCGTAACCGAAATTATCCGAAACTAACGGATGATCCGAAATAATTTCGTATCCGTATCCGTATCCGGTAAAATAATCATTCCTATATCCGTAACAAATCCGTATCCGAAATTTCATATCCATAACATCCCTATATAAAACGCCCGAGAGTTGCCACGCAAGCGCCACGATGGAAGCCAACGTTCTGCGGATGTAATAAAATCGCTGCGGGAGTTAATCGCGCACCGGCTTTGAACTCTCTTTGTTATACTCAGTATTGATACATTCCACAGAATGCAACCCAGCGCGTTGAAAAAACATGCTGTTCGATTTTGAACTCTCGGCGCTAACCGGTGCGTTAGAAATCCAGTACGCCAATAAACTCCTGCTGCAATTTATTACGTCATGTCGACTCATACGGAAGAAGGTCTCGATTCCGTAATTCGACAACTTCGTATCAGCCGCAATAGTATAAGTAACTGAACTACTAACTTGAAACTTTGTACACATCTCGCCCGCTGCGCAGAGTGTAACAATTTCTGTCATGAACTGACTTCTTCCAATCCATTTTCGATCAAATGTTCACCTTCAAATCTTGATTGGCTTTGTCGAAGAGTCAACATAGCTTTGACAAAGAGTATTTAGTACAATGTTTGTTTGATTATATTGTTCAGCGAAAACAAACACTAGAAATGTCACGTACGTGTAATATTCACCAAGAAATTGTTAAGCGCTTATTAGTGATACACCACACCACAAAACACAAACACAATCACATCACAGTCCATTTTTTATTGGTATTGGGGCGATCTGTCATGTCGTAAAACATCACGGAGCGTCATTTAATAGTCATAGACACAGATCAGTTAGCGTATTTTTTTCTAAAATTTAAAAGCCCCTTAATAATGTCAAAAATAAATATCCTATAATGTAAGCATATTGTAGGAATAAAAATTGCAAAGTAGTGATAATGTGGTATTGAATGTAATAGCTTGTGCGCATAAACTTAAGTCAATGAACCTCACGAACAATCGAACTTCATACTTGACGTGTGTTTTATCTGCGCGTTTTAGACATGACTGTATTTAATATGTCAAATGTCATTTGAGTGCCCTATACAGTGCAGATCTTGGTGCAGACTTAATTACATAGTCGGTGTGTTTGGACACAGTTTTGAACGGCCATAAAAACAGTACAAAAACCTAGTACCTAGTAGTTCGCTGACAATTTGTGGGAAATAGTGCTCCTTTTACGTTTGTGTGAACAGGAATCTGCTAATTCATAATAAGCCATCCATCTGTTTGTCAGTCACATAAAAACTTACGCAATTGCCCTTGCAAACAGAATGTTTGACCACATGCCCATATAATGCAAGGCGCTAGTGAAAGACTTGGCTAATATTATGTTTTGATTGCAACAGGGATCGATGTGTGGATTTGAGTCTTTATACTGGAATTATTAGGTCTTCATTTACACATTATCATATGGAAAACGTGACTTGAAATAAAATAGACCTGAGAAGCATGAAACAAAGTAATAATCCTATGGATTTCTGCCTATGTTTTCAATCCGTTGACACTTCACCGAAAACTGAAACCATCTAGAGAACGCACTCTAGATGGTTTCGGGTGAAGTTGATTACGATAACGATCAACACCTTTATATCTTTGGTTTATCTAGTAAAAATGCTTATTTTATATAGTGCGTTTTCAGATAAACCTAAAAACAATTAAACAGCCACTTGCTCACTTCAGAAAGCACTTCTGTCGTATGTCCTTTAATTTGACTGCTACCTACATCACAGGGTATTCTTTGTAAACGAGCTACTTCTTTTACGAATAATACATAAATACGATCCTTTACGGAATATTATGGAACAAATCTCGGTACAGGGATACTTGGAAAGCCAGTTATTTTCACCAAATCTGCTCTTCTGCCAATGATTATAAAAGTTATGCTTAATTCATTTTAGTCACTTCAAGTCGTACACACTTTTCGCGTAAATTGTGATTTATTCTTGTGACAGTAAAAAAATCATTGATTTGTACAATCAACAGTGCTCCCATCGCACGAGAAAAAAGTAACGTCTTTCCCACACAGACACAGACGCATAAGTTTGCATATTCGTTGCAACCTGCTGCGGCACTGCGGCACATTCATACCGCATTCAACGTTCAAAGCCATTATTATTTCGCATCACAAATGATTTATGCACAGTGCAGCAAGCCATCCAGACTGGCCGGCGGCGGCGCTGTCTATGAGCAAAAATTGCAGCCTTTGTCTCTTTATATGAATCGTGATTTCGAGTTTCATTTATAGCCACTGTGTCATACACGTTATTACAACAAAACTTCAGAGTATTTTTCGGTGCATGATTCTGTGTAGAAACGGCTTAGGAATTAATATTGTACATACCAAAGACATAAATACTTTTTACAAAAAAGAAATAACAACCGACTTCGGTTGTTATTTCTTTTTCGTATCTTAGGATTTGTAATTATGGTTTTTTTTGCCACCGACTTCCGAAAGTAAAGTTATTTTTCACTTTGCGGTGTTTTTTTTAGGAAATCGGTTGTTATTTTATTGTAAAAAGTTTTTATTTTTAACTTTTTAGTTATGGTAGATACCCTGCACTAATCTAATCGCGTTATTCGTTCATTTGTTGCGCAAATACTTAATGCAAATTTAAGACTTAAATGGTTTTCACATGGATCCAATTGTCTGAATGGAACTAAATTAAAATGGAACCATTCGGGAAGCACCAGCTTTCAAATAGAAAATCATCAAAATCGGTTCACCCAGTCAAAAGTTATGAGGTAACAAACATTTAAAAAAAATACAGTCGTTTTTATAACCTCCTCCTTTTTTTGAAGTCGGTAAAAAATAAATAATATCTTTCACTACACTGTGTATTCATCAGTCTTGTATTCTACTCTCAGATTATTTTCTATTTTTCATAGAGGATTAGTAAGCCTCCTTTTGTTCGTGATCTGAGCATTGAGCTACCCTTGTCTTTGGTTGATAGTAGAAATTCTAAATTCAAACGACACAATTACGCTTGTCTTTTGTATTTTACGATGGAAAAGTGTCTGTCTGCCAAAAGTCAAAGTAATCAAGAGAACTTTCCTAGATTGACTGTATTTATTATGTTATTTCCGTCCTGTTCTCCAGTTATTTAACATGGGCCATTTATCTGAAGTAGTGAAAATGTAATCAGGAGCCATTGAATATTGCATAGGAATATTGTATGGTGGTAAATAAATTGTACTTGTGCAAGTGTGATCCTGTCAAAGAGATTGACATAAGTTCCCGAAGTCTAATTAGTGAACAATAATTTCCTGAAAAGAAAATGGGAGATAAAAGTAAAGAAAAGGGAGATAAAAGTAAAGGAGGAGGAGGAAAGAAACCAGAGCGTGCAGGAACGGGATTCTTGAAGGATTTCCTTGCTGGTGGTATATCAGCCGCTGTGTCAAAGACTGCAGTAGCTCCCATCGAACGAGTAAAGATTCTTTTACAGGTGCAAGATGTTAATAAACAAGTCAAAAAGGGCCAGCAGTATAAAGGTAATTCGCGTGCTATCTTATGGTTTCTTTTTGTTTTCTTATATTATTGAACCGAATTTAAAATTTGTAATTTATTTTGGTACACAATTTATTAATACACTCAGGATTAAAAAAAAAAATCTGGCGGAAGTAAAGCGCAAAGTTTTATATACCCAAAAAAATAAAAAAGAATGAAGTGATAATGTAACCACTTGACCATGGTGATTTAATTTTTTATATGCATGTGTTTATCAACCGTTGGATAAACGCTTCATTTTATTTATTCCATTACTGTAGGCATTGACCTGGCACGGGTCGCTCCCACAGGCGTAGAACTCATCACGACAGCAAATTATTATTCTGTTACGACGCACATTGCCCATTCTCCACTATGCACATTGACCATTGCCCACGATGCACGTTTAACGTTAGTCAACAATGGACATGACGTCGTTATATATTTATAATTATCATAAATCAGTCAATAGACGTTCACTCCTAGACATAACCCTCCTAGCATTGCTCAAATTCATAATTACATGGGGAAACTAATTTTTATTTTTTCTACTATATAGGTATCCTGGATATATTATACCGGGTACCAAAAGAACAAGGATTCTTCTCACTATGGCGCGGTAACTTTGCGAACGTCCTTCGATATTTCCCAACACAAGCCCTGAACTTTGCATTTAAGGATAAATACAAGCAGATTTTCATGGGCGGTATAAACAAAGACAAACAGTTTTGGAAGTATTTTGCTGGCAATTTGGCAGCAGGTGGTGCTGCGGGTGCAACTTCTATGTGTTTTGTGTATCCTTTAGATTTTGGACGAACCAGGTAAATGAAATAAGTTGTGGGTATCTGCTATCACTATGTTTTATATTGACACCGTACGACTCGTCGACTCGACGTTAAGGCTACCACCCAGTAGTGGTAGTCTCGACTTAACCGAGTCGCGTGTTCATTACACGTGACTTTTGGACGTACGCGCCTTCACTAGCAAGCACTAGAACCAAAAACATGATGATGTATGTCATACCCACCAACCCACATTCGACACGCATGGTGGCCCACTTTCTCTCACTGGTAAGAAGCCGATGTGCTAATTCTGACACAGATATTTGTTTCTCCAGTGAACGGTTCGCCGACACAACGAGTCACATTTTTTTGTGTTCCATCGATACTTCTTTAGGCGTACCTTCATGAAAACAGTACTATAGGTGAAATCTAAGTGTAAACTCGGGGGACAGGCTATGAGTCATATCGGCGAAACGTTCGCCGGCGAATGGTTCTAACAACAAAACATTGAAAAGCAAGTTGTTCCTTCGGCGAATCGTTCATCGGAAAACAAATGTCGGAGAACTGTTTCAAAATCGGTGCCCCAGCTATTGAAACATTCTTAGTCGATTAACTAGAATAAGGTTCTGTGTGGTTCCGGATGTAAAGATTAGCATCAGCCCATTCTTCACGTGGGTGTCGTAAGAGGCGACTAAGGGACTTAATGGAGAACGGGCAGCAGCGTTCTCTATGCATTTTACCACCAAACTGCGATCGCCAACCCGCCTGCCAAGTGTGGCGAATATGAAGAACGGGCAACAGCGTTCTCTATGCATTTTACCACCATACTGCGATCGCAAACCCGCCTGCCTAGTGTGGCGAGTATGGTAACCTCATCCCTCCCAATTGGGGGACGCCTATGTCCAGCAGTGGACGTCTTTCGGCTGAAATGATGATGATGATGAGGTCAATGAAGCTAATCAGCCTTATAATGTCCCAACTACTGGATTATCGGCCTCCTCAGAGAGGGATGGGACATGCTTTTAATTGGTACAAATACTAAAACTATACTTTACAGCAATTTTCTTTACTTGTAACTTTTTCATTGAAATAATGGTCAGATTGTCGACAAAAAAGAAGTAGTCAGTAGTTTCTATATTGCGCTATATCTTTTCGGTCTTTCACTTTCGTATGAAGCCTTACTTAACAAAATTTAAAAATTCCTACGCCAGGTTGGCAGCTGACGTCGGCAAAGGAAAAACTAAGATGTTCAATGGACTCATTGACTGCCTTGCGAAGACTTTAAAGTCGGATGGACCTTTGGGATGGTACCGAGGCTTCGTCGTTTCGGTGCAGGGTATCATCATCTATCGTGCAACTTACTTCGGGTTCTTCGATACAGCAAAAGAGTTACTACCTGACCCGCAAAATACGCCGCTGTTTTTCACATGGGTTATCGCACAGGTTATTGATTTTTGTTAAATTTATTGCTTTACGCATAAAAACGTCCATGTTCTATTCTAGCCCCCGCCCCTGCTTCGCACGGTTTTTGCTATGCTACATAACATCAAGATAACTTTATTTAATGTTCATTTAATTAATATTAAAACTTCCAGAATAAATTATCTAAATTATGTAGAAGTCAGCATCAAAACAGACACGCAAAGCGACTTCATTTAGTAATATTTCACAAGCTCTGCTTAGCTTGGGACTAGATGGCGTTGTGTGATAGTTGTGGAAGATTATTATTAAAAAAAATAAAAAAAATATGATTGACTGATAAGTTGGTCCATTTTATGTCTAATCGTTGATCCTACACATAGTGTCCCTACACCTAGAGACGTCCCAAGCTATAACAGAGTGCGGATTGTTCCAACAATTAGATTTAATTTGTTCCATCATTACCCACCTAAAATAAAATCCAACATTTCTTGCGATAAATGCTGCCTGTAGCCAGCGGACAAATTTTTGTAGGTCGCTGATAGTCCTCGAGAGAGTCCTCAGATTAGGCTCAAACCTTAGTCTCACTTGTGTGCTTCTCATGTAGTCTCGTAAAACTGAAGTTGACCCATGCTCTGCTATGTCTTCGGAAGCGTTTTTTGTCTAGAGTTTAGGAGATTTTGAACAAACTCACCTTTAAAAATACACAGCACGATGCCATAACAGAATTATACCGAATAACACTGCGTAGCATAGTTCTCATAAAAACGTGACACATTCGTTATGTTTGTAATGTTGATTTGATTGATACAGTCTGTGACTACATTTGCGGGGATCTGCTCCTACCCACTTGATACGGTGCGGCGGCGAATGATGATGCAGTCGGGTATACCAGTAGATCAACGGCAGTACAAGAGCACAGCAGACTGTTGGGCGAAAATCTTAAAAAATGAAGGCCCCAAAGCTTTCTTTAAAGGAGCGTTCTCTAACGTCCTCAGAGGTACCGGAGGCGCCTTTGTACTTGTGCTGTACGATGTAGTCAAGAAATACCTATGATGTCCACTGTTGTATATTTATAATAGTTGCTAGTGTATTCGATTTAAACTAAGACTCAAGCTCAAAACTTGGTAAACTGGAACGCTTTGATTGGGTCGGTCCTTGCTATTCTTATTGTTATTATATCAATTTTTTGTTATTTATGTAAGGGTGTTGGGTTGGGTCATTTTATTTAATACAGTGTTTTTCATTAACTCTGTCTTTTATATCTACTGAGAGTAGACATTTAGCAACGTTATAAAATAAAGCACTGGTTGAACAGAAAATTGAATTTTCAATACAAGTGATCATACACGATGCCACTGGTTGAGCCAAAATGCCAAACCTTCATCGCTGCGTGGCGAACTATCAGTTTCCAATTCATAGAGTTACTCATTAAGTTGCTTGAATTTTCTCTGAATTTATGAGGGAAAATACATACCTACATACTAGTCAAAATCATAACCCTTTTAGCTTCGCCGAAGTTGGATAAAAATTACAAGTACTATGGAAAACAAATCGTCAAAAGTCATGTTGAGGATAAGCAAATTTCATATTTCTAAAGTAGAATTTAGGTAATGTACACTGTACACTAAATAGGTTGGATGCTCTACCTATAAGCCTACAAGGTATTATTCAGCACCTCTTACTACAATTATTTTTGGGAACACACGTTTCAGTGCCAGTAGTTAGCGAAAAAAAATGGGACCTCTACTGCTCCGTTGTAAGAGAACTGCGTGACCGCGCGATTCTCCATGTTTCGACCATGCGGCCATGGTTAAACCTTTTATAACTTTCTGAATACTGTACCTACGAATTTGCGACTTTCACTGTTAATATTTAACAAATTTCTTCGTAATGTTGACGTAGTCGTTTTTCTTTTACGACACTATATCCGAGCAGTCGAAACGGACACCACGTTTTTTACTGATTTTTTAACCGACATCAAAAAAGGAGGAGGTTCACAATTTGGTTGTTTTTTATTTCATTCCCCAGAAATTCGTCATTTATAAAGGCTCGTTCAGACTAGCGCGACGCGACGATCGCGCGCGCATCGGCGATTTATATCCGTAGAATAATTTCTATAAAAACGTGCGCGACCGTTCACACAGAGGCGACCTGTCGCGTTGCGACACGGTCATAGAAATTGTTCAATCGCCGAATCGCACGTGATATATACATGTAATTCTTATGTGTCTAAGACTGAATGATTGAATTTAGTAAATGACTTGCTGTGCTGAGCTTTTTTCTAGTAAAAAGCTGCCAATTTTTTTTATTATTATATTATATATCGATTTTGATACTTATATTTTAAAGAACATATATAGATAAGAATACAGTAATAATAAAACTACAGTTTATAATAGTTACATCGACCGTCACGCGATATGCAACACACAGACGAACAAGTGTGAGACGATGTAATAAAAGTTTCACTTTAAAAAAAGGTTTATTTGCGGTATACATGACGCAAAGAAAGACTAACCACGACGAAAATAAAAGAAAAAGTTGGGGAAAAACATGCGTCACATCCACGCAAAACGGCAACAGTTACGAGTATGCTTATAGAATGGTTCTATTTACATACTGAGTCAAGTACTAATAAGTGGTTTTTGAGTTAACTTCAACAAAACTTTTATATGGTGTAAGTTTCCACTTAAAGGTAAATGAATTTGTATGGAATGGTAGGTCAGGCACTATAACTAAAAAGCCTAATTTATTTAAGACACTGATTACCAAACAGATTAATATCAATGACACTGGTGAAAAAACAGAACCAAAAACTCTGCCTATAACGCATAAGCAGCAAATAGAACATTTACACAATAAGTTACTTACGTGTAGGCTGGTTATGAAATCTAAAAGTTCGTGTCTTCATAAGGCCATTGTTTATTACACATAGTTTAAACAAGACACTGGTTCACAAGGCGCTTATCAGTATTTTACGATAATAAGTTGACTTCACAGTGAACATCCCAGCGTTTGGTACATATACGATTTTAAACAAAATGCGGTGTAAGACTGCCATGTATTCTCAAAATTACGGCTCTCAACGGTTCTGAATAATGTCGTGTGAAGAAGTCGGCATGGTTTAGCTGAATTGTACTCGGGAGCCAAAAAAGTTCACAAAGATCTTGTCTTGTCCACCAGGCTAAAATTTATCATACATCTACGGGCCGTACCTTCTTCCTGGGAAGCCATGGCGGCGCAGCTAAGTGAGATGCCAACAAAACGAACGGTTTGCTGATATAAAACAGTATGCATTTTATTTTTAGCGCTACCTGACATCAACGCCATTGCGAGAGGATGTTGCGAGAAAACGAAAGAAAGACCCTTTCACTATAACATAAAATATTAAATAATTTATTAAGAACAATATTATTACATCAATTTACTTGATATCACACAACAAAGCAACACCTCTTAGGGTCCAATGTCTCGGATTACTATCAGTTTCGAAATCAATAGAGCCAACGTACTTAGCGTCGGTTCTCTGCGGCTTCCTGTAGATTGGGCATTCGTACAATCTGGGATCTTTGCCTGCTGTCGTATTTATTGCAAAGATATAGATCACAGGCATCTGCTCGTATAGAACCTTGGCCTTTGATTCTATCAGTTTACCAGTCTTTCTGTCCAGAGACGCCCCTGGAAAAAGTAAAATATGTTTTTTTTAGTCCCTTTCATACATAATTGAGTTTACAGGACATCGACAGTCTTTGGGATTATAATTCATTAAACCTTTCTAAAATGAACCGAAAATTAAATTAACGGTTAATTTTATAGATATATTATACTGATATTAAAATGATCCTACCTTCTAAAAATAGTCCGTAGACGTAAACTCCCTCTGCAGGGCCTTCATGGACATCCTCTCGATTCAACTTAGTGATGTGGTTCTGCAGAACGACAGAATCGAGAGCCCAGCCCTTGTGAGAGCGCGTGACTTCCTGCAAATGGTGGTTTTGTGCATTTATCCATCTCAATAAATCCAACCTCAACCAAGACAAGAATCTATCCTAGGCCTAGTTAAATTATTGGAATTAATAAGCTCAGGGCAAGTTCTCGGGCAAGCGTTTCCTCATATTAACGTGATGGTGGACTTTTTAGGGTGGATAAACGGAATAACTGCAAATGGTTTATTAATAACAATCTTATTATGTACTAGCTTTTATCAGCGGCTTAGCCCGTGTGGGAGTTGGAAATTGTACCTGAGGAACGCACGACAGGGATAAAAGTAATTTATTTATTTATTTAATTAAACCTCTCTCACACAAAAAGGTACAAAGACGGACTTAATGTCTTAAGTGCCTTAATCTGTGTGTTAATCGAGGTCATAAACTATCTGTGTGCTACAACCTATCTTAATATGTTCTGCCGTTTTTGCGTGATTGAGAATCAAACATCTAAACACAAAGTATCACGTTTAAAATATTCATAGGATTTAAATTAAAGAGAACAAATCGTGGGTTACTAACTAGGACGCACATTGTGTACGGTGAAAGGCAAAGGGAGAGCTCCTATCTCCCCCTATTACACCCTGCTCTACATAAACAAGTGGTGGTGCTCGAACCAAAACCAATAACGGTAAACTAGGAATGGGACGATATTACTGCGCCTAATAACACACACATTATTATCACGTTCAGTTTTTCATCCCGTAGATCACCAGAAAATTATTAAATAAACCACTTTTTATTCATGAATAATAGCGAAAATATGGTACGAATGTTGACTTAATTTAAAACGTCAAACGACTGACATCCTTTATGTCTCGATGTCATTGGAATAAGTTATGTGACATATTAAATTATCGACAAATTTGTCCATGGAGTTTTAAATTCATATTCAGAGAATAGTTATTAATGTCGTAGGTTTATAATGGATGACTATGTCAGTCAGTGTTTGGAAAAAATCTATACTTATATTATAAAGCTGAAGAGTTTGTTTGTTTGGTTAAACGCGCTAATCTCTAGAACTACTAATTTGAATTGAAAAATTCTTTTAGTGTTGGGTAGCCCATTTATTGAGAAATGTTATAGGCTATATAACATTATGCTGCATATTACATGGGTCTTACAAGATATCTGGCAAATTGTGGGTGGACCATAGGCATACCTCTACCCAACCCTTCGTGGAAACAAGGCGTGACGATATGTTATATTATACTTTAAAAAAATTCTTAACATAATTTGAAAGTAAGTGCCATTCAATTCTATTCCTCTTTAAAACCGAAAAGTGGCTAGTCAACCTCGTATTCGCGTAACCACTTTTGACGAAACTTTACTTAATATTATAAAGCTGAAGAGTGTGTTTGGTTGAACGCGCTAATCTCAGGAACTGCTGGTTCATATTGAAAAATTATTTTAGTGCTTGGTAGCCCGTTTATGGAGTAAAGCTATATATTATAGGCTATATAACATTACGGCACCGGCGGGCATCAATACAAAATGTTGCAAAAACGGGGAAAAATTATTCCTTTTGAAACCTTTCGTGGCGTGCGCTGCGTAAAAGGTTAAAGTCACGCCACAAACAAGACGGAAATGTTCCTCTTAAAAAGTTCTTGTCAAAATTCCGCGATAGCATAATGTCTAACTTTTAAGGTTGGCTCACTACTATACACAACTTATAACACTTTACACTATATAATATAATCATATCTAAATATTATAAAGCTGAAGGGTTTTTTTGGTTCTCCGTACTAATCTCAGAAACTACGTTTAGTGTTGGATAGCCCATTTATCCCCTAGGAGCCAAACAAAACAAAAAAACGTCACGAGTATGAAGCCCTCGCACGGGCATGCGATTTGCTGCGACGGCATGGGTCGGGGGAGCAAGAAATTTAACGCGAAAGAAGTCGCGGGCAAAAGCTAGTTCATCAATAATAGCGAAAGTATGCCACTTATTTTGAATTCATTTAAAATGATTTAAAACCTCAAACGATTGTCATCCTTTTTGTCTCATCGAAATGTATTTCTGTCATTGGAATAAATGATGTGGCATATTAAATTATCGACGACAAAGTACAAACAGTCTTTAATTCGCGTTCATAGAAAAGATATTGATGTCGTGGCTTTATAACGCATAATTATATCAGTGTCTGGGAAAAAAATTGATAAATTTATAGGAGGGCGGTGAAAAATCCTGTAGCATTGAACGTTTACAATGTTGTTTTCATAACATGTTTTCTACGCGATAATAAAGTGATCTCAATTGAACTACCTACTTATTCGGGGACAGTTTTTCTGAAATCAAAACCAAAAGAAATCACCGTCGTTCTGCGCAAAAATAATGTGGGCAATAATAATAATAGCTGTAACATCGATTACGCTTAAAATTTTAATTCGTACAACCACATCACTAAACCAAATAAAAATATACTGAATTGCGAGCGGCCATTGTTGTTTACATTGGCAAATTTAGAACTTCATGATTTAGGTTACTAGTATCAAGCATTTTCATGTTGTTAAATTTCAAAAGGACTGCACCCTAATTATGTAACACATTTTCATTTGTTTCCAACAATTTTGGAGGCTAATGCTTATACTTCATATGTTCGAAAAAAATGTTAACTCAACAACGCAAATACCGCAATGAATGCTATTGAACCGTAAAATGAAACTCATGACTATTGTTACCGTGGTACGCAATTACTCACTAGTATCAAATAGATACCCTTGCGCCATACAATGACGTAATTAAAATCGTTGATAATAAATTTTGGGCCAGCAAAATTTCACTTCGTCGTAAGTATCGTAGCTTCGTAAATGAAAGACAAGGAAAAGTTGTATCTAGGCTACTTTGAACTGTTATTATGTTTTTGCCACGCTTTTTTTTTTGAATGGGAAATCATCAAATGAATTTTCCCACTCTGGGCGGAGTGGGAGGGCGTGTCAGACTTTTACTGACTAAAACCCACCCGTGTTCCTTCAGTTTCCCATGCGCCAAGGTCACGTTGTCTCATTCGAACAATCTCGCGACCCTGGCAGGATGTTTTTGCCACCCTCATGTATACATTATTTATTACTAGCTCTTCTACGTACGACTTCGTCTGTGTGATTTTTGTTTTCGCTTAGCTATCTTCTGACCACCTTCGTTTTGTCCGGCGTCCAACGTGTAATTAAATATAGCTTTTCTCTAAATTGCATTGTGCAATTCTTGCATTTGTCTGCCCCATCAAACAAATGCAAAATGAATTTTAAAAATCCCACTTGTAGTTCCAAAGATTAGCGCGTTCAAATAAAAAAGAAATTCTTTAGCTTTATTGTTAGTTAAGATTATATTCCATTGCGTGCAGTTTGACAACGCGCTTCTTCAAATACAACACTATTGTAAAACATAATGCGGTTGGAACTCTATGACATTTTTTTTATAAAGTATTCGACAAAAGTGAGCAAGTGAATCCGAGGTATCGCTACTTTTTTTTTGTATTTACTTTTATTTACCACTTTTTTGAATTGAATTGATTGCAGCTTATTTTGACATTATCGTAAGATTATTAAATTATAACATAACATCACGCCTTGTTTCCCCGAAGGGTTAGGCAGATATACCTGTAGTTCACCCACAATTCGCCAGTTATGTTGTAACACTTATGTAATACGGCGGGCGATCCTATTGCCATCAACCGGGCATAAAACCAAATACACTACTACTACTAACTACCCAGTACTTCATACTCAGCAGTAGCGCTTGCTGGTCGCAATAGGTCAACGAGGCAGTCTATAATATACATATATACATGCAGGCAGTCTATAGTATAAAATAATGATATTGAAACCTGTCGCATGGCTGTGAGGAATCCTTGAGGGTTAAAGAAACCAGTCATCCAGAATGCAGAAGGCCGTCCATTCCGCAGCCAAATTCTGTACTGCTGTTCTCGTTCCAACAGCTCGGTGTACCAGAAACCGAGTGTTGCCGATTCCCAAGACACCTTTGAACAAAAACAAGAACATGAACTTATTCGTTTAATACATATTGAACATTATTGTCATAAGAACAAATATGTTTTTTTTTTTTGTTGAAAATTTAGGTTAGTTATAAAACCTCAATTATCGTGGATGACTTTTATTTTGCTATTTATAATAACGTTAAAACGTAAATGATTACAAGAAAGATAAAATGTAAAGTTGATCCGATACACACACAATACAATTGAAATTGTCGAAGAATGTATCCTGAACAGTATTTGTTTACACTTTTATCATTTTGTTTTTAAACAGACAATAGGATCGTCACCACCTTTACTCAGCCGTAAACGACGCATCAAACTGTCTGAGCGACGCTGAGCCAATCAGGATACATGTTTACGGAGGGTTGGAGTATGATTGACGTCCAGCCCATGGTCAGGTGATACCGTTTCGGTCCAGTGCTTAAACGTGTACGATAAACCTTTCACCGTATTATTGTTATGATCCTACACACCTTTATCATCTTGATACTTTTCTCAACCACTTAAGACTGACCGAATTATTCCTCGTAGAAAACTTTTAGGTACAGCTCTATATTAAATAATAATTGAGGTATAAATAACACATAAATCGTTTTAATGAAGAATTGCAAGCATTAGCAATCTAACGCCTATTACATGACTAATACATCAGACATCTATAATTACTGCTGTCACAATCATCATCTGCCTAGCCTTGGGCCTTGGGGTCGAGTCCAGTCTAACCGAATGCACCTTAGTACTAATACGACATAATCAGCCTATATTGTTCCCACTGCTGGGACACAGACCCCCTTTCTGTTAGAGGGAGCTAAGTACTTTATAATAATAATATAATAATAATATAATAATAACGTTTATTGTGTCCAAAAGTTATACACAAACAATATTAGGTTTGGAGTCTTCATTTAAGCAAATAATGCCTGTATTCAAAGACTCCGCTCCTTCACAGCAGTAAGTACTTACTTAACACAATAAAACAGAACATGATAAAATAAAACAAAACAAAACAAAAATAAAACAAAATATTATTATGTGAACGTGTGCGTGCGTGTGCATGAGTTGGTTGTGTTGATGAGTGTGTGGTTGTATGTGTATGGGAGTGTGAATGTACGTGTAGGTATGGGAGAGTCTCTGAGTGTGTGTGAGTGGGTCGTGTACTTAGGTTACGTTTTGTAGGAGAGATTCAGTGTTTTCATATGTCAGTGGTTTTATCCAGTCAATCAACATTTCTTTACATATATGGTAAGATTTTGCATATACGAAAATTTCTTTATTTATTTTGTTATATAATTGAGCTGATCGTTTACTAAATTGCATAGATCCGAATTTGGTCTTAGTTTTCGGTATTTGAACTATATCGTGTTTCCTTCGTCTAGAGTGAATTTCTGCATTATAAGGCAAGGTTTTGTGCTTTTTTAAAATTATTTGAGTAATGTACAATTTTCTAACTGACAATACATCGCTAATTTTGTAGAGGTTTTCTGTAGAATATCTCCTTTTTTTAAAATACATTATTTTGAGCAGGGCTCGTTGTGCTCGCTCCAATTGGATGAATTTAGATTTTGCTGCCCCACCCCAAACAGGTATGCAGTATATCAATATTGATTGCGCAAGAGATAAATATATTTGTGTGAGCATATTTCTGACAGGCTTACTGCTACTCTGAACAGACCTAGGCACCACGTGACGCAGAGTCTTAAAAATCCAATTTAGCTTACGTACTCTATTGGCGACTTGCTCAAGATGAGGGTACCAGCACAAATTCTGATCCAGCATAACCCCTAGATATTTTGTGCTAGAAACTTTATCAATACTAGAACAGTTACAATTATCAACATTGGTACCATCACAAGTGTGTATAATGATTCGAAAATCGTTGGTTGGTTGAGTACGATTGCAGATACTGAAACATATAAAATTTGTTTTGGAGGTATTTAATGTCAGAACATTAGCATTGAGCCAATTCGCAACCTGGGACATTCCTGTTTCAGCACTTAGCTGCACATTGTGCCATGTCTTACCACAGAAGATGACAGCTGTATCATCGGCGTATGACAAGACTTTGGCATTAGGAATTTTCATGTTACACAGGTCGTTTATATATACCAAGAAGAGCGTTGGACCTAATACACTTCCTTGGGGGACGCCATATGATACATCTGTGATATCACTTATATGTTGCCCGACTTTGACACTCTGCTTCCTATTTGAAAGATAGTTCTTAAACAGATCAAGTGCGACATCTCTAATACCTATTTTTTCCAACTTGTTTACAAGGATAGGCGTAGAGACGGTATCAAATGCCTTTTTAAGGTCTAAAAAGATAGTTAGGCACTTATCCCCATTGTCAAGATGATTAGATACTAATGAAGTTAGTGAAGTGACGGCGTCCTCAGTGGAAATACCGTGACGAAAACCAAATTGTGAGTCGGAGATTATATTGAATTTGTTTAAGTAATTAAGAAGCCTGACATTTATTAATTTTTCAATAATTTTGGATATACTACTAAGGACAGAAATTGGTCTATAATTATTAATATCGTCTCTACCCCCACCCTTGTGCACAGGAGTAATAATGGCTATTTTTAACGGAGCAGGGAAGATGCCAGTTTTAAAGCATAGGTTCGCAAGGTGGGCTATGATAGGGACGACTTCCATGCCTATAAACTTTAAAAATTTCGTAGAGATGTTGTCCCAGCCAGGGGCACTGTCAGGTTTTAGGTTAATTAATATGCTGTAAACTTCGTCGGCGTAGTTTTTATATTCTTCCACAGTAGTTTATTGTTATTAACTGATTTAGATAGAATATTCCTTTCATATTGCCTTTTTAGTTTTTTAATTAAATTATTACAGTAGTTTCTGTAACGCCTGTACGTTATTTTTAGAATTTCATTAGTATGATCTTGACGAAGTTTATTTTGGAGTCTATTCCGATTTTGTATACAGCGCAAAATACCATTGGTAATCCATGGTTTTAAAATGCGTTTTTTGCTGGGGATCTTTAAAGTGATTGTATTTAATTTAATGGACTCAGCTAGAGTTTGTATCAGGAGAGTACACAGAGAATTAGGGTCATCACAGAAAAGTAATTCACTCAAATTCCTTTCTTTTAAATAATGTAAGGCCTGTTCAAAGTCAACAAAAGTCTTAGTTTTACGAACATTTAATAAGCATTTTTGCTTAGATAATACTAGTAAGGTTGTATAATGGTCAGTTACTGTGGTTTTAAGAATAGCAATAGTGGATGAAAACTTTTTCTTATTAACTTTAAGCATGAAGTGGTCCAGGCATGATTTGTCTCTTGTTGGCAACAGATGCCCTGGGAGGATACCGTGCAAAGATAACATATTAAGGTAGTTCATTCTATTTTTCAGTTCATGAGACTGCTCAGTTGGTTTAGGTATGATATTGATGTTTATGTCGCCTGCCACAATAATGTTTTTATTTGGTGTTATGGTCTCCAAATGATTGTTGAGCGAACCGACAAAACTCTCAGTGTTTGAGCTTGACGGTGATCGGTAAATACACAAAATTACGTTATTAAATATTTCCAGGCTTAGACAGGAGGCCTGAGATAGTGGTATTTCTCTAACCTGATGTTCGAGTGCACTCTTCACATAAACGACTACCCCATCATTTTGGTTTAACTGGTTTGAGGTCATATATGAACTGTAATTGTTAAGGTGAGGAATAGGTTTACTAGAGTTTAACCTACATTCTGTAAATATTATAATATCTGTTTCGAAGTTAAATGTAGACAGTGTCAGTAAAAAGTCATCAAAGTTACAATAAATGCTTCTAATGTTCTGTGAAAAAATAGTTAGGTCACTTTTCTTAACAAAAATGTGTTTCGATAGCTCATTAGTGTCGCATTCAAAGGTGCGCGCAATCTCAAAATTATCTATATCAGTAACTGTTTGCAGCGTATCACTCATTTAGTTCGGGTTTTAATAGAATGAATGTCATTACATGGAGTAAATGCTTTAAAGTAGTGGTAATTGTTGTTTTAACATAATTAATGATTACAAGAAAAGTTAATGTAGAATTTATACGAGTATAATAACGAACGATTGCTCTTTTTGTATTATTAATGTACCGTAGTATACGACATAATGTGAGGTATATGTAATAAACGACTGAATGCACTACAAATGTAAGTAACGATGAGTATAAGTATAAATGATTTATGGTAGGGGATGTGATATATAAGTCTATAAGAAGTAAGATTGATTTGGATAAATAATTGTTGTGTAAGTGTATAATGCATGTATATGAGTTATGTGTGAGCATATGTGATATAAAGTTACGACATTTTAAATAATAACTATTTATGACTATGGTGATTAGCACAGCGCATAAAAAGCGGGTGACATAAAAAACACGGAACGAAGCGGTAATACTGTATACAATTTTTATAGTATAATAGGTAAGGTGGCATAAATACCGTAGGCAACATGTATGTAGTCAATTCTGCAGTGTCAGACTATGTATCTGGTCTTCACTTTTAACAATGATAGTCGGCGATTGATCGTCCTTTTTCACATACACCTTACCGTAGGCTGTCCAACAATATTTATAGGCGCCGGATTTTACTAGATCTCTGGCGAGGAAGTGTAGGCGAGATCCTTTTGGTGTTAAATGTTCCGTAATAAATATGGGATTTTGTACAGACGCCACCAGGTCAAGCTACCCGAAACTGTCAATTTTTCCCAATGAACCTTGTACCTAATGCTCTAGAAATAAAGTCGAAAATCTATCAAAGAAATCTGACAGATTGTAGTAGCTTGATGTGTTGGCGTCTGTACAACAACTTGGTTTTTGAAAAGGAAACAAGCATGATAAAGAATGAATAGCAGTTAGGAAAACGGTTCTAAAATATTTTATTGGAAAACGATACTGAAATGAATGTGAAGAATGTGTTTGATATAAAGTTCAAATGAGCAGATATTAAATTTCTATTATTTATCAATAACGTAGACAAAGGTGCCTCTGTGAGCGATACATCGAGTTTTATTTTTAGTAAAATTCAGGCGTACTATTGAAAAAGGTTAAGTAATATGAAACAGGAAAAGGACTACTAAAATAGAGTTTATGTTCGAAGACATTTGTTTCTAGTCCTTATTGACTGAATGTGTTAATTTCAGGAATATTATCGGGTAGCTGTTCTCTTGCTTGATCATTCTCTGCGCAACCTGCCTCGGAAACTTAATTCATTATGTATTACTTACATTAGTTATAAGTTATTTTGTTCACTAACAAGATGGATTTTATTGTTATCCGAAATTGAATAAATAAATAAAATTAAATGATTAATTTCAGAGGTAAATCTACTGAAATATTATCAATAGACTAGTTTAATTCGTTATTTTCAATAGAAAATCTATTAATGGTCATGTTGTCGGTGTGAGATCCAGTCATGTTGAATTCAAAGCATTTATTTCAAATAGACACTTATATGGCACATTTTAACGACAGGCAAATTCTACTTTTAAAGGCTTTTAAATTGATACTATTACCTATCTCCGTATTTTATAAATTATAAAGAATCAATTATTTGTTTATCTAGCTTGTTTCCCACTGCTAAGTTACGTTATTTTTTAAACGAAATCTACTAACATTTATGTTTTTTCTTTTTTACGTGACACAATTTCATTAAGCCCAAGTTCGCATTGATGTAAACATATCGCGGTGGGATTTTATCGATTATAACTCTCTGCTGGGCGCCGAGGGTCAAAAATCCAACATAGTGTTTTTTCGACGCGTTGCACTAAAATATCCTGCGGCAATATTTCTGTTTTGCTATTCTAAACGAAACTGTTTAAGCAACATAAACGAGCATATTTCAAAGTTTCTCTACGAGGAAAGTTTATGTATGAGGAATAAATCGACTGAACTACCGTAATTAAGACTTGAACATACCTTGAGCCACTTTTGTGGTATTCGGGCGTCATACATGGCATCCAACGACTCCCTCAGCCCTTGGCTCATGACGATGGTGCCGTCTATAGCTAACTTTAGGTCACACAATGTGGAGCTGACAGTTTTCACTACCTTCTGTATCCTATCGATTTCCTGTCTGCAAAGAAATATTTATTTTATAAATAATTGTAAAAATAAAAAAAAACTGATTTGTCATCATTACTCGAGATGTACTAAATTAAGATTTTAGGTGTCAAATATAGTTTAATATGGTTATAGCAGTTACTTCAGAGTATTATGTTGCCTGGCTTGATTAAGGAAAGCATTTGGAGAAATAATGAAAATATAATAGATATGTAGGACCGTACAGTTACGAACATAAATTTATTATTACAAACAGTTCGGCAATAACATCTGCTTTTATGATTTATCCATTAATGTGACGGCAAATTTATGTGATCATTTTTGGAAGGCTTTTATTTTGTAAAAGTGATGTCAAAAAATTACTACCACAACAAAGTACAACGTTCTTCTGAATCTAACTACGTAGGCAAATACATACGTAGGCCGCTAGATAAGTTTTGTCGTGTTCACAGAGAATTCACTTTTTTCGAAGTAATCACCTTCAGCAGCTATATAAGCCTTCATACGCTCGAACCAAGAGGCAAAAGTCTCTTTCCAAAAAGACGGTGGAATATTAGTGCAAATTTCTTCAAACGCTCCAAGTAGCTCTGAGTTGCTAGAAAATTTTCGCCCTTTCAACTGCTTCTTTACGCAAGGGAACAAAGAAAAATCGCACGGTGCTAAGTCTGGACAGTAGGGAGGATGACTAAGCAATTTTATTTTAGATTCCTCGAGAAAGGTGATTGTAGAACCAGCTCGATGTGCTGGAGCATTGTCGTGGTAGAGGAACCAAGTATCAAGTCTTGACTTAGGTCGCTCATTTTTTAAGGCTTCAAAAACTTTTGGGAGACATTCATTAATGTACCAAGATGCTGTTACAGTCTTCTATACCTTTCTTCCTAAAGAAAACTGTGACCATTCGTTTTTTTACAGATTGAACTTGTTTTACTAATTTTGGTCGTCCCTCGTCTTCAAATACCCACATTTTGCTCCAAGATTTAGTAGGGACGTCGTAATAATAAATATAAGTTTCATCACCGGTGATGATTGAATTGATATTATTAAAGTGACCGTCATCGAATTTTTGAAGCATCTGTTTGCACCACTTTACTCTCTGCTCCCTCAAAGTATCGGTCATCAAATGTGGTACCCAAAGTGAACAAACTTTTCTAACTTTCAATTTGTTGTATAGAATATAGTGAATTGTTGGTGCACTTATCTTCATTAACCTGTTGAATGCCGCTAATTATAGACACAATTAAAAACCAGTGTGTCTCGCGTATATCTACGTTCACGGCATATGAAAGGTTAAATTCTCTATCTGGCGGTTTGTGATTCGTCGGTCTTGCGTTATCAGATTTTTTAAAGTGGAAATATATTTATCAGTAGCTACTTCGATTGGCCTACCAGATGTTTCCTCGTCCTCTAAATAAAAGTTTTCACGTTGAAATTGTAAATACCACCTTTCTATCGTCCTTAAAGATGGACAAGTATCTTGCAACACACCACTCATTTCCTCAAAGCATTGTTTCTTTGTAAGACCACGACGAAAATTATATAACATAATCACCCGAACATCACGCCGCGTAAACTCAGCCATCACAGCGTATCAATTATTATCCGATAGTAATCCAATGAACTGAAGTTTATTATACTACCCTCAAACGAGCCTTGTTTTACTTCGATCAAGCATACGACAAAATTTATCTAGCGGCCTACGTATGACGCCAAGATATGTACGTATGTATTGCATTGACTCTTTTTTAAGCCAATGCAGCATCCTGCAACATGGCATTGCATGTCAGGGTCAACGTGATTGGTGATTTGGTAATACACCCCAATACTTTAATTGGGGTGTATGAAGTCTTGCGTAGATTACGTTGCATATTTGCCGTCATGTTACTATAGTCACCTACCTATAATGGATGAATGATAAGATCTGATATTATTTTCGAACTGTTCTGCATAACGTAGTCATGTTTCTGACTTTACTGACAATTTTATCAGCTAACGACTAAGAAATATTTACCTCAAAAAAATGTTCATGGGAAGAAATGCGCCCATCTTTTGTAGCGCTTCTCTGACCTCGAAGCTGACATATTGTTTCGGTAACTTCTCTAACATATCTTCAGCAAGACGATACACAACACTTTCTCTTGACTCTCCGCCTTGGCTTCCTCCTTCCTTAGGTTGCACATTCAAGATAGTATCCAAAATATCCTTCGCACTGTTAATTTGATAAGTTATGTCTGCATTTCCATGTAAACCAAATACTTCAGGAGTATCAGTTAGCGGAAGTTGATTGATGTAATCAACGTATCCTTGAATATTCCTCGTTGTTGGAACCTTGTAACCTTTATAAAACTCAAAGCCGGGTCTCAACAAAACATCACAAAACCACACGTTTGTAAATGTAGTAAGTAGGCGTTTATCAAAGTCATCCGTAACCCGACCACCATACATGACTTCCCCCAGCATATAGCATATTGTTGGCCAAGATATACCTTTCTTGGGATCGATTTCATCTAAATGATTTTGGACAAATTGAACACTGGAGGCGTAATCAGATTGATTGAACTCATAAGGTATATTCCAACCTAGAGGACCAAACTTTCGCCTTTCTTGTACAATCGTATGTAAAAAGGCTACTGCATAAAGAAGTGGCGGCCACTGTGATAAAGACGAATAATCGAGAGAGTCTTGAGTAATATTTTGGTATGTTCTCTTCATGCTAGCTCTGATACCCTGTGGAGGTTCATTGGTAAACTTAATTGCCATTTGTAGTAAGCCAATTGGAAACTCAGTGTGGACTTCAGTTGTGAGCCAAAGTCTAAATGACTCTTGAATGTGCTCGGTTTCAATGAGAGCATCCATAGCTTCCACACAGAATGGAAGTGATAGATGTATGTTTTGCAACAGAACCCAACCACCTTCATTCATTGAATCTGATATCATTTTCCTTGCCACTATTTCTTGACCTTGACCCATGGATACAGATTTCAAAACTGCAGCAAAAACATTAGATTAGTTACTTTCGATCATTGAAGACGAATAATTCACATAATATTTCATTTATATCTTACCAATTTCTTTAGCTTTTGCAAGAGATGCTATTTGTGCAGATGGGTCAGAACCGATAGACAAAATACAGATGAGAGGAGTACGAGGTTCTGATTCTTCCCAGGTTGTTTCTAAATTGAGGATGCATCCTTCTCCATATTCAGGACCAAGAGAATCTAAAAGTATTTGAAGATATATTATTTCGCACCATTTTATAATTTAAAGAAAGCAATTGTGACAATTAATCAGTGCTTACATTAATTATAGAATGTTTTATCTCTAATAAAATAAATATGAATTATGTCTCACCAACAATATATTTTCTAGCCTGCGACAACGTTCTGTCAGGGCTCCAAGATCTAATAAGTAAAAGTTTCCTAAATACGTCAAGACTTTCTTGGTAACCGCTTGGAAAACTTTCTTCTTCTGGTTTAGCTTTCTCATACCACACACGCCACTCTTTTTCATTACTTGTTATCTGGAAAATCACCTCTAATCTTAAAATCTATTATAATATAAAATATCGAAATATGCAATATTTTACTTTAATATCATCTTAATTGTATTGTGTCTTAAACATACCATAATTAAAATTATCATTACGTACTTCTAATTTTAGTTTAAATATATAAAAAATAGGTTTAAGCGATATTCTCATGATATGATTAAAAACGAATTGACAATTGATTTCACTACTTACCCTAGAGAGAACGTCGCTGAAGGTATTTAATTTACTAATTTCAACCAAATTCAACCAAGTGATATCGAGAATCCACCTGAAGGGTTTAGGGGTGACTGCATTTAAATCTAAAGATGCACCACCCTTTATAAACGCCATGAACTCGTCGTGTGATATTAATCCACGTTGGCAATCTATTTTCATCCCTAGCATTAAAGTGAACAATGCCTTATGCCTCTCGTATAAACTGCGAAGTGTAAAAGCCCATACTTCATGCGTCAAGTACTTTAGTATGATATTTATTCGTTCTTCGGTCACATTGGTTTTTGTAGACTTAGTAATTGAGTTATCAAATATGGTCAGAAATTGTTTCAAGGAATTCTGGTACATAAGGTTCACATTGCTCATTTCGACGATCAAAAAGTAAAGTATAGATCCTCTGGCGGCTACCGCTCTAAACTCTTCTCGAGCTTTTACTATCTTTTTCTCTGTAACTTCCGCTACTTTGAGTTTCTCATTTACTTCTTCAGCCGTTGTCTTTGTAATTTGTAAAACTTGAATTAAAGCCTCATCATCTACCAAGGAACCTACAGACGATGTTAAACGGCATAGTAAATTACTTTCTAATTCTTTCATACTCCTTTGGTTTTTCATAACAGATTCAAATAATGCAACTCTTTCCTCCTCTAAGTCAGATTTTTCCATTAATATTACTCTACCGAGTAGCTGATCCTCTAAACCCCGCATAGTAACAGTAAAGTCTATAATTGATGTTTTAGCGCTTACTTCTGGCGAATACGCAGGATTGGGAAGTTTAGTTGTTATGTACAACATGAATCCAGGCATTACATCACATTCCTTGTCGCCCACAATTACCTTTTCTATAGAACCTGATTTAATAAAGTTCTTTTCAAGGACATTGTCTATGACTGGGTCTAAATCCACAGCAACGTCCTCTATTAGCAAAGGTCTACCCAGAGATAAGCTATCTTCCAAATGAGTTCTGAAATATTTGTGGTTCAGTGATGTAATCTGAAGTTCGTTAGAACTTTCTTTGTTTTTGATCCAGTTCTTCCCTTGACTTTGCGGATCAACTAAAAGCGGATAGGAACTTGATTTTGTTACTATTAAAGCATTCTGGACTGACAATTCATCATTTGGAAGACCTTGCAATGTCCATTCTGAAATGGTTGCATTTTCCACTAACATGTTAGTAATATTTAAATCCTGCGTTACAGGTATTTGTTTATTTGTTAATATTCCCATCCATGTATCAAGTAAGTTATTCCTAAATTCTTGATTGTAAGGACCACAATAAGACAAAAATCCTGTAGCCAAAACAACATCCCCCACAAGTCTACCAAGTTGTTCTTTAAAATCTTTACTTTGTTGTGTCCATCGTATTTTTTCACCACCTAATCCATTAATGAGAGCTGTGGCTGCTGTCATTTTTCTTAAGCACACATTAGCTGCGTCCGTTAATTGCTGTTTTTCAGATACCGCCGACTCATATTGTTCTTTTACTTTTCTTAGAGACATTTCTCGCTCTTCTAATTGTCTTTCAGCGGACGATAAGTCATCCATGGCAACCTACAATACAAAGGAACATTTGATTATATACCTACGTGTGCACATATTACGTTTTATGGGTATAAAAAGATAAGTACCTTCAACCGTGCTTCTTGCAATAGCAGATTGGCTTTCAATGGCAAAACTTCCTTATTCACGCTATGGAAGAAAGCCATAGCTTTAGTCCAAGATAATAAACCAGCGACGTCACCACAAACTCTTTTCGCTGTGTCCATGTTGTAATCCTCCATTTCAAAATATGGAGTCAAGTGTTCAACCATCTCATTATTAATTATATCTTTAGGATAGTTCTGTAGTTGCAACAAAAATGTAGTACTGGCCATCATCTATAAACAAAATAAAAGCATTAGTAATCTCCGGTGCATCCCAACATTATGACTCGGCAAAGGATAGCAATCAATTTTAGCGAGTGCCAAAATAAATTGACTTTGATTTATACGGGTGGTTATGATAAAAACCACAAGCGATCTTTTTTTTCTATGGAAGTTTTAAAAGAGAGATGATGACTATTGATTACAGTATACTACAAACTTACTATATCCTTACCTTTAACGATTCTGCCCACGATGGTTTAGGACAAGGGGCAGCGGTATCCGCTATAACGGGATGTAACCGTCTTTGAAAGAGAATTAATACACAGTCCATAATTCTCATAATGAGATGTGGTGGTCTGCCTAGCTTTCTAACAGTAGCTATATGAGCTGGCTTGATAGTGTTCAGTGCAGCCTCTGCTTCTTCTAGAGCAGGTTTCGCAGCTTCTAATTTTATTTCTGCTTTTTCTTTTTCCTCGGCAATATAGGCGACTAATACCTCTGCTTTTTCTTTTACAATTTGTACTTGATTTTTGACAATTTCAGCTTGCATTGCCCGGTCGGTTACTTCAGTCAAGACTCGGCCTGCTTTTTCTGAAGCCAAAGCTAAATCTTGTTCCATCACAGCCAAGTCTTTTTTCAAAACTTCTACTGATATGGACGCCTCCCGTAGTTTCTCTAGACCAGTATCCATTCTTAAAGCACCGTCTCCTAATTCCTTCTGCTTCATCTGATATATTGTTTTATAGCCTCCGATGAAATTTAAATATGACTTTGGCGTGACGTGAGATGAACGACGGAATCTTTGAAAATACTCTACTGATACTTGAGATACAACATCTTGTATTGTCCCTAAAACTGTAACCAGCTCTTTTTTAACTTCCTTAGTGCATTCAATTTCAAACTCTGCTAGAAAATGATCGGCTACTGAAACTAAAGCATCCTTAGGCCATGGTTGAAACCAATCTATTGTACATCCAGAAATGAGGGCAGGAAAACGCATCGCACGATATCTAAATGCTTCGCTCACCTAGAAATAAGTAAGTTATTGTTTTGTGAAAATATATACTCTATCAGCGATTCGATTTAAGAACAAAAACGAGAATATTTTATTCAACAAAAAGGGAAATAGTCTCTTACCGGTGAAAAGCACAATACTACATGCAGATTTTGACAAGTTCTGTTCAAGAAGTATTCCATCACCAGCTCATTGGTCAAAGTCCGCTTCTGGTTCTCACGTTTCATAATAGGAGTCAATTCAGAAATTATTTCTTGTTGCTCGTCTTTGGTGAAGAGATTTGATATGACACCAGACGAAAGGATATTATTTAAATATTCCAAGAAGCCTTCCTCTTTAATGTCAAGATCGGTAAAAATAAAAGTAGTTCCCTTCCCTTGGACACCACAAGATCTGTAGAGCAACTTAAGATCTTCAAGAAAGTTGCTTACGTTATAAGATCTGGTCAACGCGATTTGAAAGGAGCGGTAGCCTGCTATAAAAGTAGATAGCTTCGTTAAAGATTGCTTTCCAGAGCCACCCACGCCTACTAGCATGACGTTCCCTCTGGGATGTCTTATGACTCTAGAAATCTTGACTAAATGGAGCATAGCGTCAGGGAAGAATACCAAGTCCATCCCGGAACCTCGCACCATTTCATTGAACTGTGCAAGGAACATGTCCAGGCGTTCGCGAAGCTCGGCGTAATCAAATACTGGCTCATACACTTTGGGTAGCTCCATGTCTGTATCCTCACCCTCTTCACCGGTTGGTTCTGGTGCGTCCCTGTATAACAACAAAAAAAATGTTATCACGAAATAATAATGGGACAAGGACAGTTATTTGAAACTTTTTAATTATTTAGGGATGCATTGTATACACACAGCAGGAGTCGACCGAAATAATAACGGGGACATGCTAGTAACTAATATTTTTTTATTTATTTAGAAATGCATTATAAGTATAAGTATCAAGCAAACAGCTGTTTTATTTTATCAATTTATTATTTTATAATTAGTTATTTTAGTTTCCGTTTTTAGTCGAATGGAACGCAAATTCGAAACGCGTCTGTTATTCAGTTGACTCATAATCTAACTTTTCAAATTATTTAGCACATTCATAGCTGCACACGTAGCATGACCACCATAGAAAGAACTTTGTCTATTCTTGGTAGAATAGAGATAGAATTGTCATGCTACGCCAGCACAAAACGGTACAAATCTTTCTACAATCTTAAATCTGTCTTTAAAATTTCTACAATCTGTAATTTTGTCTATTCTTCAGTCGATAAAACCCATTTCTACGGTGGTCATGCTACGCATATATTATATGATACTAAATATTGGATTATAAATAAAATTGACCGTTATCTGCACAGCCCTTTCCTAACTTTGTTAGATTCTGTGGGGTCAGTCTAACCAGCTGCATCCATCTGAATGCCAGTATTTTTTTATGGAATAACTGCCTATCTAACTACAAAACTCCTAACTGGGTACCGCGATACCACTTGGTAAGACAAACTTTTCCTGGGCTTCTGGCTACCCGTCACAACGGTCAAAGATCTATGAACGACAGCTGGGTACAACGGCTTAACTTGCTTTCTGAGGCACAAATGGTCTCGTAAGCAATGAATGGTCACCCATTCAATAACCAACCTGCGATCGAACCGCGCGGATGTCACTATTTAGCCATAACTGCAACCAGCTTTAAGAAAATAGGCAATTTACCCCAAAAACAAACTCATATTGACCTCATTCTAATATTATCTAACACTAGCTGACCCGGCAAACATTGTTTTGCTGGGTGAAAAATAGTGAAAATTTAGATTTGTATATATTTTTCAATGCCAAATCATAATAAAATTAAAAAAATTAAAAACTAAAAAAAAAAATCGGCGTTTAACACCCCTAAATGATAAGGGTACCCCCTTATCATTTAGGGGTATGAAAAATAGATGTTGGCCGATTATCAGACCTACCCGATGCGCTATTTCATAAAAATCGGTCAAGCCGTTTCGGAGGAGTTTGGTAACAAACACTTCGCAGTGTTTGTTACCAAACTCCTCCGAAACGGCACGAGAATTTTATTTATTAGATTTAAAGCGAAGCTTTTTCAAACAATTATTATGAAGCCGTACGAACCCAGGGGTGTTTCGTAGTTCAACGTACGAATACAGGTCAGAATTTCACCCTCTCAAACAAAGACTTAGCTGTTTAGAGGCGCGTGCGGATAACGCGAAGGGTGAGGGTTCAATCCCCTGTGGACCAAGTTATTCGTGTAATTTATTTCATTATTAAAAGTTTATATTTTTATTTAGTATCCCTTACGACCAAACGGTGTTTAAAGTAGATATTGCATTTAGAAACCTTATTTGGTGGGCCCGGAAAATCAAGAACAATTATTATATTAAGCATTAATAAAAAATAATAAATGTACCAATTGAGGAATTCCTAAAAATTCAATGTAGCGTTACTAGAATAATGGGTCAAACTTGGTTCAATACCTGTAACCATTATAAAGACGTTGTATTCAATGAAAAATACAGCTTGAAGAAAAAATTCACGCGGCGGACTATTTTATTCATAGGTATTTTGAATTTTGATTATTATCACCTAGCTGTTTTAATAACATGAACAAATGTCATGCTAAATAAAACATTCATACATAGATGTTCAGACAATAATATTATTTATATCTTTGCCGGATACCACGATCGTTTTCAATATTTTATTATCTTTTACGCAATAAATACTAAATCGTGGCAGCACATGAAAAACTTGAACCCGGTGGCGTGCATTGCATATGGGCACATAAGCACTGCCAATCTCGAAAATCACCATACGCCTATTAATTACATTTTAATGTGTCCCGATATTATTAAGAAACCAACTAAATTATCATACGTAAAAGCAATGCAAACCTCTGCTTGAACCCCCGAACTTCGCGTCTAAACCCCGGACACGATGTTCTATCCGGACTGAGCTAATGTGCCAGGTACTACATGTTGTGAACAAAATACACACTCTGTATCGCCCCTTTAGTTTATTCACTAACGGCAGTGCCCGACGACCTTGATCAATTATTTATGTGTGTATGCAGCTGCGAAGGGAATGAGAACAAAATAATGTGAACTGAATTATTATTTACAAGAGAATAGATTTTGCTTCGCACAAGTTTGACGACTTGCTAAAACACCAACATTCCCTTTTTAACCGACTTCAAAAAGGAGGAGGTTATCAATTCGGATGTTTATATTTTTTTTTTTTTTGTATGTTCGGCCATAACTCCGTCATTTATAAAGGGATTTGCAAAATTCTTCTTTTGTTCGAAAGGGGTTTATTTCGAAATGGTCCCATATAAATTTCATATAGATCTGATGATGAGTTTTGGAGACAGACACCGGAACTCTTTAAAAAATGACAGCAAATCAACCGCGATTTCTGCTATCGCATATACGAGTATATGCATTGTTTGTTTGGAATTAGTGCAGGGTAGAAAACATAACCAAAAATTTATTATATTCATGTTTAATATGTATGTATTATGTGCACCTGACGGAATAATTTCTCTAAAATATGGTGGAAACAGCTTCAAGATCCAAAGAGACCAAAAATTGCTTTACTCAATACCGATTATAGACTTATATACATATTTATAGGTACAGCGAAACGTCGATAGGGGGGTTATAGGCAATTTCCCGTCTCCAAAGACACTATAATCTTGTTAGAATCTAAACTAGAAGCTTACTCCATGAGTCGTTTCATATCGTATAGTATTGGACAACGGGCTTTCCGCAACTCCACTTCCAGGGGCGTCTTTTGCGTGATAAGTTTTATAAAGAAAATACATAATGTAGAATTTTACATAGCACTGGTACCTACTTTTTTTCTGGATGGGAAATCATCAAATGACTTCTTCCGCTCTGGTTGGAGTGGGAGGCCAGTGGCCAACTATGCCGCCAGTCTCTTGGGTACGTTACCGGTCGACAGCGATGAGGATGAATTTTTCGATTCTTTATTTTAGTTTGTGTATATATAGTTTTGGTTAAGTTAATATATTGTATTATGTTGTTATTTATACCTTAAGCACATTAGTTGATAACTTGAATAAAAGCGGGAGGGTGTGTCAGACTTTTACTGACTAAAACCCACCCGTGTTTCTTCAGTTACCCATATCCGGTCTCGGTATCTCGCTTGAACAATCTCGCGACCCCGGCAGGCATCGGTCCAAGTAGACCCCTTCACTGCTGTTGACATCTCTTTGAGGCGCGCGTGGAATACTACGCGCCGTCGACCCGAGCCTGGTCCTTACCGGGCGGCGAGCTACCCATTGCTCGCCACCTGCAAGCTCGCGCCTACGGTGGCCGGGAATCCATTATCAACTCCCGACGCCCGGGGCGTCTCCTCCTGCGGCGGCTAGGGACGTGAGGGTGCAGAGACTGCCACTCCCTCGCGCACCCTGCCTCCTTCTTCGCGAGCATTACTGCTTCGCAGAAGGAGGTGACGGCTTCCCATGCCCTCTCGCTCCGTACCATGGCTCGCACCAGGGCTGGACGCGAGAGGTCTTCACCGCCAATCGCCTCCACGAAGACACGGCGGTGCTCCGCCCAGGCAGAGCACACTTCCACCGTATGCTCCATCGTGTCCTCTAGACGATCCTCACAAAGGAAACACCCGGGCGTATCCTCCCGCTTTATCCTGAACAGTAACCTACCGAAGCACCCATGCCCGGTGAGAACCTGCATCAGGCGGAAGGTGAGGACGCCATGGCGCCTCTTTATCCACTCCTCAAAGAGGGGACTTACCGCCGCAATTGTGGCGTGCCCAACTGGTACCTACTTAAGTGAACATTGAAAACGATTTAATTTTACCTATAGAAGTAAACACTAAAGACACATTTATTTTTTATTAATTATTCTTCAAGTTTTTTTTTTTTTCATTTTATTAGAGGTAAGTACTACGTACCTACTTTAGCTAATAAACACCAAGTTTACAAATTTTATGAATACTGTTTAGTTGGAAACAATCTCAAATAAAGAAAACCGTTCATCGGCGGTATACTGCGAATGACTACACATAAGAATTTAATAATTTTATTTATCAATTGCGTTATTTTCTGTCACGTCCACACCACATTCATAGTTTATATAATTTTCCGAAATTATCCCTCGAAAATGAAATTGGACTCATGTATTTTTATTGGTAGTGAAATGTACAGTTGGCATTATAACGGGACATGCGGCCTGGAGGTGGATGTCCCAAAAGACAGTACTAAGGTACTAGGGAAACATAGCATGGTAGAAGATTTACCATTGAAACTAAATCATTTACTCTCTGGAAAAGCTCCATCTAGAAAGATAAAGGGGAACCACAAACGCTATCCATGTTAAGGCAAAGCTACAAAAAGATGGCGCTCACAGTAGGCTATGGAATGGTATGACAGGTTACCGACAAGGAAGCTGTGTAAGAGATCTAGACATAAATATATTATTATGATTATGTTTTGTAAGCTAAAGAAAATATTCAGAGCAGTAAGAATACACCTACCGAATAAGTTTGGGAAAGCCTTTTTTTTTGTGGTTGCGAAATTATCAAATGACGTCTCCCGGTGGGGTGGAGCGGAAGGGCATGTCAGACTTTTACTGACTGAAACCCACCTGTGTTCCTCCAGTTGTCCATATGCCAAGGCCACGGTATCTTTTTCGAGCAAATCTCTCGACCCTGGCAGGTCTTACGTAGTTTGAAGTTATTGATATAATTCAATGTCGTAACTATAGCTTCTTTTATCGCCTTTCTAAACTTTAGGCATTTAATGGACTTTTAGATAATTTTATTTCCGTAATTGAGATTCATCAATGTCTTAATTTTATGACCTCCGCATTCAAGTTCCAAATTTCACATAACTTCAGTTCCATGTTTGTGCGTATTGCACCATTCAAAAAGTGTGATACAGGCCCTTTTTCCTCTAATTTAGCTTAGTTTGATAATGACCAATGATTAAATTACCCCGGAGTTTATCGAAAACGGCAGAAACTAGAAGGTTAATTTTAGATATTAAAAAACGTTAGTCAACTCAACGACAATGTCAAAATGTAACTAAATCTTAAGCTTTTCTTATAGATTTCAACTTCGGTAAGAATCCGAACGTTCATAAAAATACGAGATCGAAATTATTTAGAGAACTAAATAGTAAAATGTAGATGTAAAATTTACATATTAAAGATCTATTTTATTTAGTTATTATAATACCTAGGTATTATAATAACTAAATAACGTCAATTATAACGTCTAGACGTTATAATTGTCTTAAAGGTCTCATTTTGTCACAATCACCACGCAGTAGTGAACAATGCAATATAATGCATACACTGTCTTGTACAGCGCAGTTGGCCCACTTTAATTTACACGTATGTATTCATTCACAATTCGAATAGTCTTTATGGTTTATGTTTCCCTAGTAGCCCGAGAAAGTTTCTAGACGAATATTTTGTGGATTTAGCCAAAGAAAGTTTTATCTTCCATTAATAGAAAGAGGGTGTAGTGTTCTAAACTAAAGATAACTGTACTTATATAATTTTACAATCTACTTTAACTCGTATTTCACTAGCACTGAATACCAAAACCGTTCAAACATTTTGTTTTCGTGGTTAAACAGTGTGTTTCTTGTTTAAAAGTAAAGGATTGAAAACCGACGTGTTAATAAACGTCTCTGTATGGCGTCCGCCCAGCCAGAGCGTTCGTTACCATGGATACAATGCTATTTAATGCATGTAAATGTTTGCAAATATACGGGCAATAGGGATCAGAAGGAGTTATCTTTACAAACTTATGATTCTCTGGAATAAACCTGAAAAATGTACATGTATGCCTTTACAGTAGTATGTTGTTAATATGTTTCGCAATCATTCAAATTCTTTGTCGTAATACCCAAGAACGATGAACTGACTATTTGAGTAATGTTTACATGTTGTGAAAATGAATTTTTTGTCTTTATGGACAACTAGCTTTTGCTAGCGGCTTCGCCCGCGTGGAAGTCGAAAATTATCCCGTGGGAACATACTACCGGGATATTAAGTAACCTATGTGTTATAAACTATCAGTGTGCCAAATTTCATCTAAATCGGATCAGTAGTTTTTGCGTGAAAGAGGAACAAACATCCATACATCTATACATCCATCCATACAAACTTTCATACAAACGCGTTTATAATATAAGTAGGATCTCCAATACCATGTTAATGAATGGAAATGATTGTTTTTAACAGAAGAAAGACTTATTGCATAAATCTACATAGTTGCTGAATGAATGTTTTATTTTTAACTAGTTTTTGCCAGCGGCTTCGCCCGCGTGGAGGTCGGAAAATATCCCGCGGGAATGTATTACCGAGATAAACATTAGCTTATATCCTTTCTCAGGCTCTAAACTATCTGTGTACCAAATTTTATTTAAATCGGTTCAGTAGTTTTAGCAGGAAAGCGAGACAGACAGACAGATAGACAGAATTACTTTTGCATTTATAATATTAGTGTGGATTAGTGTGGATAGTGTGGATAAACGACGAATTAAAAAAGGTTAAAATAATTGAAAAGTTTTAGTATGAATTGTGTAATTTTTTAAATTTAAAATGTACTTAACGTGACAAAAAACAACCAACGAGATTAATAATTCGTTTGCGTTAAAAAATCCTGATACAAAAGTCGAACATATTCTTCATCCTATAAATGAACATATCCCGAGAAGGTTTTTTACTCTAGAACTATCACCATATCGCTGCAGACGAAAAACGATCGTTATATTACTTTTAAAGTGTTCAAAATAAGTAGGTTCAAAATTTGCACAAGATTTAATGTAAAATAATGCCCATCAAAGCTACGCATCTTTTTCACCCTTATCCATCAACTATAAGTCTGCTCTCCTTCGGTATTATTGCAAGGTCAAGGTCTTTTACTATCGCTTGAAGTTCATGTTATCCTAGTAGTTTTGGCACGCGTACCGTTTCCATGGCAACCAATGTGCGGCGCATAATAAAGATAGATGTCATAACGTAACATAGTTCTGAATGCAAGAGAGTGTTGCGGTCCCCAAATACTGCTGTCGCATTTACTCTTTCTGGTTTCGTATATGTCTGTCACAAGTGCATATAGACGATTACTACTATCCCTTGTTTAGTTGTGCACGTTGTATTGTTCACGTGATTACTAATATATAATAATACTATATAGTATTCAATCAGTTATACAAGTATTCATAAATTAGTATCTATAATTCAAGTCTACGCCAAACTTGTGTATTAATAATTAAGATATAAATAAATAAAGGAGAGATCCAACCCCAGCCTCCTTAAACACTTATTCACTATTTTCGTTTGAGATTTGTCAAAACGCCAATGATTTTTTTCAAACTTATCATGCAATTGATGCAATCCTTCTGATTGTCAAAGAAATAGTTTGACGAAATTTGAGTGCTGGTTACTTTAGTACCAGATCATAAATAAACATAGGATAAAGTCGGTATGGAACGAGAAGAATTTGTCCACAACTAGCTTGCAAGAATCCTCCATAACATTCTTACAAGTAAAGGTAAAATATACCTCTCTAACTTAGATCCGTCGGCGCTTAAATGAATAATCCGTAATTTTAAAAGCGACTTAAGTTTTTTTTTTTTTCAATAACCTTACTTAATATTATAAATGGGAAAGTGTGTGTGTCTGTTTGTCCGTCTTTCACGGCAAAACGGAGCGACGAATTGACGTGATTTTTTATGTGGAGATAGTTGAAGGGATAGAGAGTGATATAGGCTATTTTTTTTTCTTTTTTAGTTGTGTGGGGTGAACTTAGAAAAGCAGTGCTTTTCCCATGGACATTTATGTTCGCGTGTCCAATGCCTAGAATCTTTACATTTTATCCCCAAATGGAAAGACATAGGTAAAATATCGTCTACAGTATCATATAAAAATAACATTCTGTTCCGAGTTCTCTTCTGTGTTCTAAATCAGGAAACGGGAACCGTGTTACCCTGAATTTAACGCGAGCGAAGCCGCGGGCAAAAACTAGTATTATCATATAAGTCACGGGAAAAATGTACCTCTATATGTGATAGTTGAATGGATCGACTGGGTGAATGAACGGAAAGAAAATCGATACCTTTGCCAACAACACCAAGATAGCAGAGAGATACAAGGGTGCATTGAGTGTGACGTAGACTTTATATTGGGTGTACATAGATGACTCCATCCCGATCGTTATTTATAGAATCTGTCTTTAGGGCAGCATAGCCACGGAGGTGGTAACTACAGGTCCAATAGACGTATGTGTGTAGTGGCGGGATTTCACTTTCTAGGGATCACGCACATTGACAACGGGAAGTTAAACGTACATTATTCTGCGGAAACCGTGTACAAGCAAATTTTATGAATACAATATTGATAGTTTAGAGGTTGCATTTCGCAGTTTATGAAATGACGGTGCCGTAACCCAAATTATACAAGGATATCAGGGGCTGCAAGAGATAACCTCATACCTCAAGGTCGTATGTCAATGTGCCATTTTTGTTGGCAGTTTTACACTGCACAAATATGATTTGCAATTTCATACTCAGATCCAAACGATTAATCATAGTGACGTTTTAATCGAACCTGCAACACGTTGCCCAGAAAGTAACACTGCCATAGCTATTAACGGTACCGCCAACCATAAAAGTCGTGGTATGTGTTAACAAAGGTTTGTATCACATCAAATGGTATTTCTCATATCAATAGTATAACTGCCATAGCGTAAAGGACATTGCACAATTGTCAATTCCCATTTGATTTTAGATTTCAATACTTGTAGTGTTTGAAGTTAGTGTGACGGGGTTGTAATCCCATCACCAACTGAGAATTAGGTTCTAACATAAAGGCAAACAACAGGCAATGGAGAGAAAATTGTGCGCTTATACGTCCTCGCTAAAGTATAAATGATAGCTGGATATCAAATCGATGTAAGAGTTAATGTGGCGTAGCTGATATGTAATAGAATGATAAGTATGAATGAATGAGTAAGAATGAATCCCATTCGCCATTTATACAATCAGTCACAAGGACACAAAGAATCAGAGGTTCTTCAATACTAAAACTATCACTCGCAATGAGTGTTGTGGCAAATATTTAATACTAGCTTTTGCCCGTGGCTTCGCTCGCGTTAAATTTGGGGTAACACGGTTCCTCTTTCCTGATTTAGAACACAGAAGAGAACTTGGAGCAGAATGTTATTTTAATACGCTACTGTAGACGATATAATATGTCTTTCCATTTGGGGATAGAATTAAGATTCTGGGCATTGGACACACGCGAACATGCTACACGTCCATGGGAAAAGAACGGCTTTTCCAAGTTCACCCCAGCCACCTTTAATGTTTCACCTTGCGCTTTGTTAATGGTCTGGTGTTTCTTTTTTTTAAGTATCCTATGTCACTTTCCATCCCGTCAACTATCTCCACTTAAAAAATCACGTCAATTCGTCGCTCCGTTTTGCCGTGAAAGATGGACAAACAGACACACACACTTACCCATTTATAATATTAGTATAGTATGGATAATCTCTCATCTTCATCGCAATTACCTCATAAAATCCACGAACACTGGTTCCTTGTCCAGCATCATCTTCTTATACTCAGTACCGAGTACTTCCTCAGTAATATCATACATGGCTTTGTTGAACCAGTCTTTATCCTTCTCATGTGTGAACCGGTCGGAGAACACTCTCGAAAATTCATGCTTCCACAAAAGCATCAGACATTTTTCAGACTCAATCACAGTTGGCAGAGTCCCCACCATTCCTTGCCAAACTCTTGAGAGATCTCTCAAGGAGAAAACATAGTGGAATTTTGCTGGTGTAGGCAATAAGTTAGCTCTGGTTCTTGCCCAAAGTTCTCTTGTTAAAGGTATAACTTTCTTTATAAGTGATCTAACTTCAGAAGCAAAACCTCGTTTTGCATTATAGTGCCCTTCGCCGATAACTTTGAAAATTTTGTCAATTGAATCGTTGTTAGGCAGTGGACAATTGAATATTGAGAATTGGCGTTTCAAGCGAGCTGGAATGTCGTTTCTTCCGCCACCTAGAGGGAAATAAAATGTTTACTCCAAATAACCCATGGTAATAAAATGAGCATTCCTTAAATACTGTACTTACCAGGTTGACCCATAGCAGCTAGAAATAGTATATCAATTACAGTAGTAAAATCACCAGGTTTCTCAAGGCTGTAAAAACCATTCATACCCATTGTCTGTCTTACAATTTCATTTGTTATCTGGTCACCCCATTCGTTAATTTGTGGTAAGTTAATATCATCTATAAACACTAACATTTTCTTTCCACCAGGAGGCCCAAATGTCATGCCACTGCGTTTTTCAACGTAGCTTTCAATCGTTTTTTGAAACTGATAAGGGCTCGTGGCTGAAGAGAAATTAAATGAACGTCCAATAAACTGTTCTGGATTACAATTCTTCATATAGGCCTTCATCATTACAGTTTTCGCCGATCCTTGCTCTCCTAACAGCAGCACTGCTTTACCTTGTTTTGCAATACAATGAATCAAGTAATTAATTCTAACGTTATCGACGATCGGAACTAAAATGCTTGCATAGTCAGGTGTTGCTGTGTCAGGATATTGATAGTGCATCATCAAATCGTCCCACAGCTCCCATTTACCAGGAGGTTTGACGAAAAAGTCGTAAACTATACACGGTTTGTTGTTCGGATGTTTTGGGAAGTCTAACATATCACTGAACTTTTTTCTCAAATAACCATCGAAACGTTTTCTGTCTTCAGTTTCCAGTAAAGACCCAAATCCCCAAACAAGACTAAAAACGTAAACCTTATGGAGGTGGTCAGGCGTAAACAATATGATCTCCTCGCCTTTATCTTTTTCTTCTTCATCATCATCACCATTGAGAGATTTGTTTCCTGATGGATCCTCCGATTCAACTACTTGTGGAGGTACCAACCCCTCTAGAAGGTTCAATATTTGTGCTATAATATTACTTTGAAGTATGCGCATGCTAAATGTGAGATTTTGTGTGCACCAGGTAAATACAACTGGAAAAGTTTCTTCAAAAAGTGGAGTGTAAACTTCGATTTCACGTGGTGATCGAGTTTTCATCCAAGCACGAAATACTGAAATTAAATAAAAAAAGATAAATGTTCTTTTCTTTTCAATGAACATGTCAATTTTGTTTTTACTAAAGATGATAAAATATTCACAGTGCATAAACTTTTTACATTAAACTAACTAATTTAAATATGGCGTTGCATAATTCTTCTTATCGACTGGTAATGTACCCGAGAGACCGGTGGCATTGCCACGTTGTATGGTAATGTTTAGCCTCTGGCCAAGGTGATAGCCAGCCCTAAAGTCACGGGTAGTGTCATCCAGCCATTTGGAGATTTTTTTGAACAAACTTCTAGCATGCAACCCTACGGCCTGAGGGTTTCAACCCCCAAGTAAGAGAAAAATAAACATAAACGTGTTGGACAAAATGAGGGACACATTACGTAGCCTGAATATGGCGTGCAGAATAAAACAAATATCGCTACCTGGTTCCCAAGTCAATCCTGACGAGCTCATGTAAACCATACCATTTCTAGAGACAGTAGCTGGCGAAGCGTTATCAATATTTTCAGGTTCGAATATGATTTTTGAAGTAGGGGACATAGTCAGACGATCACCGTTTGCTAAAGTCAAAGTTTTATTGTCATCGAGTACGGAGTTCAAGTTTTCGATCCATATGCTGTCAACCGGTCCATCCAGCACCAACCAAATATGTTCACCAGTCCGTATCTTAAGGGTCTTGCGCCAAAGAGCTGAGAATATACCATCAGTCCAGTCATTGGTAGCTACGTCCAAACGTCCAAACATCTGGGCGGCCGTTATAGCTTTCGGATTCATTCGCATTTCTCTGAGAAAAAAAAGAATAAAAATGTAAGGAAGGAATTGAATGATTTTGGTCAATTTTCAGTTTGTGAGAAAGGCAAGACGAATTCAGGAAAAATCCTGCTCGTAGTTTTGTAGGTAGGTTAAGCAATAATATACCGATTACATTTTGATATATAATATTAAAAGTCTCATCAACATCATATTTATATGGTCAACTTGTAGTTAGCGGCATGACTAGTGTTCCCACTTCGATATAAAAAGTTATTAACACAGTCAATAACTTATATCTTCCAATTATTTAGCAAAACTGTCATAAAATTAAAACATGACATTTTAGGAATAACCAATATAAGTTCAGATATCCTTGAAACGAAATCGACATTTTATTTTATGGAATACAAAATGTACATGAAATGAATTAAAGGCAAAATACACTACATTATGAACCTACAAAGAGTTTCAACTGGATTACACAAGCGTGTGTCAAGCCTGTGATGTCTGCCAGCCAAGGTCGCGAGATTGTTCAAACGAGATACCCTGGCCCTGGCATATGGGTAACTGAAGGAACATGGGTGGGTTTTAGTTAGTAAAAGTCTCCTTCTGACTGACTCCTTCTGAATGACTTCTCCCGCTCCGCCCAGACCGGGAGAAGTCATTTGATAATTTCCCATCCAAAAAAAAAAGGCTGTGATGTCCCACAACCGAGCAAAGGCCTCCATATTCTCTTCGCTTTTCGCTCTTTTCTTTTCGCTTCTCTCTGTTAAAGCTGCTAAGAACCAGTTCTTGTTGCAGGAGTGCAGCTAAACTTGCCATCTCCGTCTGGGCTTATCGCACTAGTACGTTTTATAATTACAATAAAAAGCTTTTATTCAAATTTTATTTATTGTTTTATTAACTAGCATCTGCCCAATACTTCGTCTGCATGGACTTCAGAATTGGTTCCAGAGAGAAATGTTTGAGTAGTGATTTCTTTTTTTAAATGGTTATTGGTAGAAACGCTAATTTTGTTTTAGAGAACATAAATGTAATATACGTGTACTTTGAAAGACGGCATTATTTCGATTTATTGTTTTCTGTCGGTAATAAGTTTAGGGCACTCGATAATCTTGAGTAACCGACATGATCATGTGCAAAGCCAGAATGTATTTCTACCAGTTTCAGCGTTCGGCCCTAGGAATTAGTAATGATAATTTTAAACGCAAACTTTAGAGGAAGTTTCAGTGTTTTATATTGGAATGGCAATTTATTTGGGTATAATTGGCATTCGAATAATTAACACGCTTTATCTCTCTTCAGCTGCTCTGGCAAAAATAGTAGACTTTAATCATAAAGGCCAACTAGCTAACTAGCGTAGCTCAGGCTACGTGTCACTGCTGATGCTCCAGGTCTGTGACACGTAGCCAGGTGCCATTGTATAATCTCGGTGCATTAAGTATTTTTTTTAATTTTAGATCTGAAAACAGGATGACCAACCTTGAGCTCCAGATTATGGGAAAGCACGCGTATCGTACAAAGAGATTCAAAAATGTAATTACTTTAGAAATTATAGCCTTGCGTTGGTGGCGCGGCGAGGAATTATGCTCCCAGGCCGCGCCACCAAAAATTAATAGACTTACTAAAGAATTGAACGCATTATGTACTATCCAAAAAGGTAATGTACTCCTTAGTACATAAATGGTACAATTTATTTAAAAACATGATTTTTTTTTTATTTCCACTGTGGCGCGTCCAGGGAGTACCACGCTACAGTTCTCTCATAGACTCAATCTGTGATCTTGCATCATTGCCAAATCACAGCGAACTTTATTGTCTTTCATATAAGGATACTGGTTGATTACTATCAAAAGTAAAATAACTGCAGCTATTTGCAAATTATTTGTGGGGGGCGGGGGGCATTAATGTGCGCGCATTGCGTCCAGTCACAGCGATAACGAGGCGTCGCGTCCGTCAGGGAAGGTTTATCTCTCGCCCCGACCGGTCGGTAAGGGATAAATCTTTCCACAAAAAACATACTATCTCAGTAAATACTAAAAGTAGGCGCAGTTATGGACCGCACCGTTTAAGTGTAATCGTTTTAGTGTTGTTATAATAACAAGTTTAAAAGTACTAAAAACCATTTTTTTTTTAACTGAAGCCGAAACAGAAACTTTAAAATCACTTTCAATACGTTAGTACAAATATTTTACTAAATTTGTCCTTTTAAATCATCAAAAACAACAAATTGTAAAATATTTCTGGCTTTTCTACGTTATTTATATTTCAAATATCATAGCGACTTCCCTTAGTTTACAGTAAATACATTGCTCCTTAGCCACTAACTAAATATATCGTTAAATAACTGGACAAGCAATGTATAATTCACATAACGATATTGATGCGTTGTATCGCATGGTACCGCCGCAGTGGCGAGCGGCGAGTTAGGGATGTGATTGTACAGATCCACTAACGTAGGCTGTCGAAAACATTGTCGATATCGATAGCCCAACGAATATGTTGTTTTTGTACTTAGTTTATTACTCAATTTGACAACCGTTTTAAACCAGTTGGAAGATCTGAAAAGGTGACAAAGGTTGTTTATTTACAATATAAAGTTTTTTGAACATATCGCTTTTATTTATTTTATTTTCAGGAAACACATATTTTTATAGTACAATAATTAGTTGGAAGAATCGATATCTTTTTGATTTAGTCAATCACTATTATCTGTGTATAATATAAATGGCTTTTGCACAGCACAACGATAGCAACCGGTGTTTTTATGTGAGTAAGTTGCTTGGTAAATGCACGGTGTGTCTGATGAGACAAAGTTCATAATTGATTGTGTAGTACGTTCTGATTTATGAATTGCGAGTGTGTGCGCGACTTCGTAGCTTTTGCTTTTACTGCACTACATGTGTAGTAAGGACGTGTGGTAGGGGTGAAAGAGAGACACTGGGTTCCGATAATTTTTCAACTATCGGACATATCTCCGTATTTCTTAAATCTATGGATAAACAAAATCAAACTTTTTTTTACTTTGGCTAGAATCCCTTCAGCAGATACATATTTTCCTTAGATTTTGTGAGATACTCGTAACTTGTTTCGCAAAATTATTATTGAATTTGACATTAATGTAGTAAAAAGATGCATGTAAAAACAACGTTATTTAATACTCAACTAGGGTTGCCAGGTCTTAAAACTGAGAAGCCGGACAGACCAACCAGTTTAGCCGGACATTTGGGTAAAAGGCCGGACGCCCTTAATTTTTCTTAGTGTAACACAACAGTAAAAAAATAAAACAAGGTTTTTATCATTTACAGTAAAGTCTTCTTAAATTCGAATGAAACAACAATAAAATAAAATTAATCGTTCATCATTATGATTAATTATTACATATCCCAAAAAAACACTGAAAGCCTTACAAAAGCCGGAGAGGCCGGACACTTCCTAATTCGGCCGGACACGCAACCAAAAAGTCTGACTGTGTCCGGCTTTATCCGGACGCCTGGCAACGCTATACACAACTAGCTTCTGCCCGCAACTTCATCCGCGTTAAATTTCTTGTTCCCCCGACCTATCCCGTCGCGTCGAATCGCCTACCCATGCGATTTTCCCCGTTTTTGCAACATTTCTCATTACTGCTCCGCTCCTCTTGGTTGTAACGTGATTTTATATAGCCTATAGCCTTTCTCGATAAATAGGCTACTTAAAACAAAAATATTTTGCAATTCGGGTCAGTAGTTCCTGAGATTAGCGCGTTCAATCAAACAAAAAAACAAACAAACAAACTCTTCAGCTTTATAATATTTTAATTAATAAGTATATAAGTATAGATTTAAAGATAGAGAATTGGTTGTATTCGTTAAATATTTTGGATTTTAACCGAGACCGGGTGCCACAAAACTGTGTCTCAAGGTAATGTAGGATAATATATTGATGAAAACATAGTCTGACCTTATGATTGAAATGTAGATTAATGAGTCTATGACATATCTTATGATACAGGTTCAGCAATGAAGGTAAAAACGGAAAAGGTGGAAGTCCTCAATCTTCCGTAGATGAATCATATCAAGATAAATTTACTGTATATAAAAAGATTTTATATAAAAAAAAACACTGACTTCCTTAGAAACACTACAAGGTGAAAAATAACTTTAATTTCAGCAGTCGGTGTCTTAGGATTTGTATTTAAGGTTTTTGCCACCGACTTCCGTAATTAAAGTTATTTTCCACTTTGTAGTATTTTTAAGGAAGTCGGTTGTTTTTTGTTTTATTTAAATGTTTTATTATTTAATTTTTAGTTTTGCTATCTACCCCGTACTAAATCCAAACAAACAATGCATATTTATGCGATAGCAGAAATCGCGGTTGATTTGCTGTCATTTTTTAAAGAGTTCCGGTGTTTGTCTCCGGAACTCATCATCAGATCTATATGAAATTTAAATAGGACTATTTCGGAATAAACTCCTTTCGAACAAAAAAAATATAATGCAAATCCGTCTATATATGGCGGAGTTATGGCCGACCATACATTAAAAAAAAACATCCGAATTGAGAACTGCCCCTCCTTTTTGAAGTCGGTTAAAAACATATTTACTTAACACAGAAATACAATTTTTGAACACTCAATTCTCTCTCACAAGTAATAACTAACTATGTATCATAATTTTGATGGTCTGTACCGGACACAAACATGGTTATGCGTTTAGTCAGTATTAAAAAGCTACATTAATATGATGCATTTCTAAAAACTTAGATTCCGTATGAACGTCTGAAACGTGCAATAGGTATACCTAAGTTCGTAGATTGCAAACGGTACGTCCCCCCTTCATTAGTTCAAATACGAAACTGAAACTAGCTGCAAAAAAGTAACCATACCACGGGGACTGCAGAGTAACGCGGCGTGAACTGTGAAATTGTTCACAAAAGTACGATTCACAATACTAGGAGCTCATAAAGCAGTGCAGTATTAAGAAAAGAAATTCAGAATAGGTGTAACGTAACAAGTACTGCTACAGCTTTAAACTATATTAAACTGCATTTCAGTAGTGTTAAGGTCTACTTTGCTTCTCGTTTTATTGGTACTTTGGCTAGGATCTCTTTAGCACAAACATGGTGTCCACCGATTTTGTCAGAGTTTTGTAACTTATTTCGCAAAATTATCATTGAATTTGACATAAATTTAGTAGTAACAACTGACATAAAAAAGCAACTGTATTTAATACGGAACAATTATCAGTAATTTATATATATGGGACTAGTTGTATTAGTTAAATATTTTGATTTTTAACCGAGGTCGGGCGCCACAAAACCGTGTTTCAAGGGAATATAAGATAATATTCCGCTGAATATTGCTTTCATTGGGTCGGTAAACCTTTTCAGTCTTTCATCGTTCATCAACGAGGCCACATTCTCATAGTATTTTTTGTCAATGGGAAGTTTATCGTTTATGTTTATTATTTAAAGTGCAAAAAAAATCAATCGTATGTCGGTGATTACAATAGTAACAAAACATCGATTCAGATTTATCTTCCCGACTTTAATTTATTATTCAATATCCATTGCTTAAATATAATCCACAAACTAACACTAAAATAAATTTATTACATACAATTAAATAAAGGTAAAAAAAAAATGGCAAGAGCTCACTGGGCATCAAAGAATTCGTTCGCATCACTGTCGGTGGGAAAAGTGCCCAGAAGGCTGGCAGCGTTCAGGTTCTCACCGGGCATGGGTGCTTTGGTGGGTTCCTTGTTCAGGATAAAGCGGGAGGAAACGCCCGGGTGTTTCCATTGTGAGGATCGTCTGGAGGACACGGTGGAGCATACGGTGGAGGTGTGCCCTGCCTGGGCGGAGCACCGCCGTGTCCTCGTGGAGGCGATCGGCGGCGGTGACCTCTCGCGTCCGGCCCTGGTGCGAGCCATGGTACGGAGCGAGAGGGCATGGGAAGCCGTCACCTCCTTCTGCGAAGCAGTAATGCTCGCGAAGGAGGAGGCGGGGCGCGTGAGGAAGTGGCAGTCTCTGCGCCCTCACGTCCCTATCCGCCGCAGAAGGAGACGCCCCGGGCGTCGGGAGTCGATTGCGGACTCCCGGCCACCGCAGGCGCGAGCTTGCGGGCGGCTAGCAATGGGTAGCTCGCCGCCCGGTAAGGACCAAGCTTGGGTCGACGGCGCGTAGTGTTCCACGCGCGCCTCAAAGAGATGTCAGCAGCAGTGAAGGGGTCTACTAGGATATCGGTCCTAAAGCATCGGCTTGACGGGGTCGCGTGATTGTTCGAAAGAGATACCGTGACCCTGGCACATGGGCAACTGATGGAACACGGGTGGGTTTTAGTCAGTAAAAGTCTGACACGCCCTCCCGCTCCGCCCAGAGTGCGAGAAGTTATTTGATGATTTCCCATCCTGAAAAAAATGGCTGGCAGCGTTGCCACGTTGGATGGCAATGCTGATTCTTTGACCTAAAAATAGGCCAGCCCTCTGGTCACATGAAGAGTCAACCAACCGCTTGGCGATGTCCCGGAATAGTCGATGAGCACTCGGACCAATGTTTCAACCCCAAACGGCTCAAAAATGTAACTCCCAATAAGGTTGTTATATTTGCGCCGTTTGATATTTTCTGCACCTGCAGCAGCCGCCCCAGCACAGCCTGCCGTGCTTAGAAGATGGGATGGCGCGCGGGTGTCGACACAGGTAGCATCCCACACCAAAGGCCTACCCAACTTCCAAGGCATTATGGTCTTTCCGTCTGGCCTCTTCCCATCGTCGCGTGCCAAGCCATTGGGTTCTAAGACCGCTGGCACCCCGGCGGTGACAAGAGCCCGACGGATGATGTCATTAATGCTGGCATGCCGTGCCAGCCGACCAGCGCTCTTGCTGCAAGCAAGGCCGTGGTGTCCGAGGCAATCAATTGCTTCACCGCACTGACACCGATGCGGAGCCACGCAAGGACTAACGTTATCGTTGAAATTAGATTTCAAATTAAGAACACAAATTAACGGTATAAAATTTATGGAATAAATCCACACTAATATTATAAATGCAAATGTAACTCTGTCTGTCTGTCTGGCTCGCTTTCCTGCTAAAACTACTGAACTGATTTAAATGAAATTTGGTACACGGATAGTTTAGAGCCTGAGGTAGGACATAGGCTACTTTTTATTCCGTGACTTTGTCTGCGTCCGCGATAACCGACATTTACGCAGACGAAGTTGCGGGCAGAAGCTAGTTGATAATATATTCTTACTTGTGTGGGTTTTCAATTTCTGTGAGTGCGCTCATGAGGGTTTGAATGCAGGTCGTCTTGCCGGCACCCGGTGGTCCCAGCGTCATGATACCGTGACGAACTCGCTGGGTCTCGTATAACTGGAACAAACATTTATAAAAATAAGAATATCTTGTGGTCCAACATTCCATCAAGGCCATCAATTCCTTCATCATCAGCAGCCTGTATTGTTCCCACTGTTGGGACACATGCCTCCTTTCGGTGAGAGGGAGTGGGCCATAATCTACCATGTGGGCCCAGTGCGAGTTGGCAGCTGTCACATGTCTTCCAATTTTGGTTCGAGGACATGCCGGTTTCTTCAGGATGATTTCCTTCACCGTTTTGAGACAAGTGGTGATGAAAGAATTAACACAAAGTAAAGCGCCTGCTTGGGTTTGAACCCATGAGTAAGTTGGGGCCGATACCACTGGGCCACCACTGCTCTGCACTGCACAGAGCACGACTACCAACAACAGCGACGTGAAATCACATTAAAAGTCTGTGTGCGGAAGTTGGCAGCATTGACAGTGGCGGCGGTCAATATTGTTGTGATCAAGGCGATTCAAAACGTCAAACTGTAAATATTCTGAATGTATACAAAGCTATGCGTTGGTAAGCGTGTCACTTGGGGACAGCTGGATCGATTTGGCTATTTTTTGTTTTATGGAAAGATCCATTTTCTAATTGATCAGATGCCTGAAAAATTCAGAAAAAGCTGAAACTCCTCTTGTCTATTCAATATTTGTATGAACTCAGAAGTATACTTGAATGTTTGTAGGACAAGGTTTGTGGCGTCAAAGCATTTATTTCAAATAGGCACATAAAACATACTTTTGAATGCAACACTTACATTAAAATAGAATTGAATCTAATCGCACCTTCCAAGAGATAAATTATTAAAAGTTAGATAGAATTGATCAATGCACAGACTTCGATTGAAATTTTACCTGTATAATCTTCAACAACCAAGGCGGATGACTGATAAGGCCAAGTAAATCCACCTGTTTCTTAATTGCCTCCTCCAAGTCATTGTAAGTTGTCTTCTCTAGAGCCTGATTTGGAAACAAATCTGCTACCAACGATATGAAGAGAGGCTCATCTTCATCTATCAGCTTGGAAAGGTTCATGTCTCGGAGGACTCGCATGACAATAGTACTCTCATTGTCTTTACAGTTGACTCGCTTTACTGCTCCTAGGGTGCGGAGTACGGAGAGGATGTTACGGAGACCAAAGTCGTAGTGAACCTGAAGTAGTGGGAAGAAGTTATTATAGAATGTAGGTCTCCATTTTTCGGTCAAATTAGTTTCATATTGTACAAATTAGCAAACCGATTAAGTTTACATGTAGATAACTCGGTGCCTGAAAAAAATGTAGGATCATCATTATCATCATCATCAACCCCTAGACTTTTTAACCGACTTCAAAAAAAGGAGGAGGTTATCAATTCGACTGTATTTTTTTTATGTTTGTTACCTTATAACTTTTGACTGAGTGAACCGATTTTGATGATTCTTTTGATTTATTCGATTTTTAGTTTGAAAGCTGGTGCTTCCCGAATGGGCCCATTTTAATTTGGTTCCATTTGGACAATGGGGTCCATGTGAAAACCACATAAGTCTTAAATTTGCATTAAGTATTTGTGCGACAAATGAACGAATAACGCGACTAGATTAGTGCAGAGTATCTACCATAACTGAAAAGTAAAAAATAAGAACTTAAAAAAAAACAAGATCCTAAGACACCGACTTCCGAAATTAAAGTTATTTTTGACTTTGTAGTGTTTTTTTTTTTTAAGGAATTCGGTTGTTTTTTTTTTTTTGTAAAAAGGTTTTTCCAGCTATATTGAGGGCAGCTGTAGTCTAACCATATGCAGCTGAATGCCTTTTTTTTTTTTCATGGAGCGACTCGCTATCTGCCCTCTACAACCCCAGTCACTGCGTAATATAATAAACTCGTAACGACTGTCAAAGATACACAAACGACAGCCGGGATCAATGTCTTAACGTGTTAGCTAAGGCACGGAGGCGTCTTGGTATGTAAATATGGTTAACCATCCACAAACCAACCGCGGCAAGCGAGCGTAACCTGATCAATCTTGCGGCTATTATCACTTAGCCATAAGCTCCTCTAAAAATATCTAGGATACATTTAATTAATTGTACCGTAATTAATTAAGCGTACTGTAGATATTTTTTTTTAAACATAAGTGAAGTGCGAGCATTCCGTAATAGTCATACGTTGTCCAAATCAATACAAAGGCCTACGCGCTTCGATACTACATAACATAATTCAGAACCGTGGACATTTAAGTACTAGGATTTCATAATGTCGATAGAGGTGGCACGGTGTCGCATTATACTGTGGTATAGATGTATATTAGTATGTTGTATGTAAAACTGAGCCACGCCAATACACTAAACGAAGGTCAAATGATATTGAAATTTGCGGTTGTTTCAAAATAACGTTGTTTTCTGAAAATAGTTTAAGAACATGTCATACAAGAAATTAATTTAATGTTTGAATTTCACTCCAGACAGGTATTCCCAATTACTTTTTCACCATTCCTTTTGAATGAAATGTTATAACCTAAGGCATAAACTAGATGCTGCTAACACTAATTCATAATTTATTTCTTCCATATTTGAATATAAGTTTAGCTTGCAAACATGTATACGAATTATACAAATCATCAGCAGCCTATAATGTTCCCACTGCTGGGACACAGGCCTCGTCTCGATAAGAGGGAGAGGGCCATAATCTACCACGCGGACCCACTGCGGGTTAATATGATTACTAATTTAACTTAAATTATAAACAACAATTTTAATGATAAATGTGTAATAATTTAATTTAAGGCATTTTAAATATATTTTTCAACACACTTGCTCGTAAAGTGAGCCTTATTATATCGTTCTTAGGGCCATAAACCGAACTATAACATACACGTGCATAATAATATTACACACTAGTGCATAATAGAATGATCCCTACAAAGTTAAGTTAGTACCTAATTGCAAATTATATGCGAGTAAACAGAGCATTTTCAATTTAACCGGGTAATACAGTTTTTTTTTTTTTTGTAACAACAAAGAGGTTTTATGCCACCGAAAATCTATTTACATTTTTGAAATAAATAAATGTGTCCCTAATTAAGACGAAAAAACATTTATTATTATCAAATTATTTATAATTCACAATAATTTCTTATAAAATATTTGCATTTTATCACAAAAATTATCATTTTGAAGTAGGCTGTATGGCTGTAATCAATCAACTTACATTTGGCGCGTGCAAAAAAAAAAAATTGCGCGCCATTTCCCAATTTTCCCCTAATTTTCATATTTTGTTTGAATCGCATTTGTTGCTGTGTGGTAAATAATTATAAAAATGTCAGGTTTTAGTACAGAAGATGAACAATTGATTGATTTAACCCCGCCAGAAATACTAAATGCAGCACAAAATGCAAACGAAAGCCTAATACCTGCAAAATCTAGAGAAAAGTATTTAGCTGCTTACGATAGTTTCCTGCAATGGAAGAGCAACAAAAAAACCCAGTCATTTTCTGAAAATGTGTTTTTGGCGTATTTCTCTGAACTCGCCAATACATACAAACCTAGCTCCCTGTGGTGCATCTATTCCATGTTAAGAAGCATGGTTAAGCTCAAACATGGTGTTGATATCAAAACGTACTGTAACCTGATGGCATTTTTGAAGAGACGCTCGGATGGATATATTGGTCGGAAATCTAAAGTTTTGTCACCAGCCGACGTTGAAAAGTTTTTGAATGAGGCTCCGGATAGTCAGTATCTAGCAACAAAGGTACGTTTCATATTTTTAATCGAAACGAATCTACAATATACAAGTGTGTAACTTTAGCATAATTTCTTAGAACTAATTAATTGATTTCTTTGCAGGTTGCCTTAATATTCGGTGTTACTGGTGCTTGTAGACGACAAGAGCTGTACAATATTACAACAAAAGATGTAGAAATCCACGGAGATATGCTTCTTGTCAAAATTACCCAGACTAAAACCAAGATTCCACGATCTTTTACAATCCAAGGAACGTTTCGTGAAATAGTGAAAAAATACCAAGATCTCCGTTCAACAAAAACAAAGAATGACCGCTTTTTCCAAAACTTTCAGAAAGGAAAATGTACTGCACAAACAATCGGTATTAACAAATTTGGTAATATGCCAAGAGAAATAGCGAAGTATTTAGGTTTGCCTGAGGCCGATTTTTACACTGGACACAGTTTTAGAAGAACGTCGGCTACAATGTTGGCTGATTCGGGGGCTGATATACTAACTTTGAAGCGACATGGTGGATGGCGTTCTGACGCAATCGCTGAATCGTACATAGAAGACAAAATAACGCAAGCCATTAATTTGGAGCCAAAGGCAAAAAAGTTTTGCCCCGAACCACAACCATGTACATCTACTAGCGTGAGTTATTTGGTGCCCTCTCCTTCCAGTAATTTGTATGATTTACCTTTGTCGCCGACATTTACACAAGAAGTAAATGAAGGTACTAAAGAAGTGGCAAGTACCAATGTAACACAAACTGTGAAATTGCCATCAAAAACAATCCAATATCGTTTTGAAAATTGTACATTCACCAATTGTTTTAATAATTAAACGATTTATGCAATACATATTTGTTTTTTCCTCGCAAGTGTGTTGAAAAACGTCGTATGATACACGTGTGTATTGATGATTACCGTCCTCGGCTCTCTTAAGACCCTCACCTGACGGCTCGGGTCTCAATGGCGCCTCAGCGGTAATCACCAACATTACACACTTGTACCATAATGTACTATTATAAACTAGATCCAACTACTTTCTACGATCTTAAGCTATTCCTACCAACCTGTTTCGTCAACTGTTCCTCACACAATTTGTATAGTGTGTAAAACTTCCTGGCCAGGGTGATGTTCTCTAGAAAGCCACAAGACGCAAGTTTCACCCTGATGATGATCTGTCTGTCGGGCACCATCATGGCCACCGTACGAAACTGGATCTTCAAGTTCTCTGGCAACTCTTTACGACCTGCATACCCGGGGTTCTAAAATAAAAAAAGTGAGACATATCTAGGAATTAAAGTTATAGCTGTTCGGCCAGTAGATGCATACAAAGATATTTTAGAAAGTAGATTGTTGCCAATACCTGCGATGCAGCCTATATGACTTATATTCCACTCATCGAGAGAATGCATTACTGTCGGTTGGTCTTTACTTAACTAAGAAATAAAGTTTAAGTTCGTAAAACATGAATTCTTTTGTACTTCTGTGATCTATACTGACGTTGCTATAAGGTTGGTAAAAAAGCTGTTATAAGACTTTATATAACTGTCAGGTATGAGAAACGCATTCTCTTATTGACCGGAGATTAAGTATGAACCGAATAGCAAATGTCTGATTTTGTTCTTTTCTCAAAAACTTTGTGAGCGCTTGCTTTCTTAATGGCTTACAATCTGCCCGCTAGCATCTGTATTACAGTAAAGCGGGGTATATGTACCTACCGTAATTATGCTGCGAATACAGAAACCGTGAATCATCATCATTATCTGACTAGCCTTTTCCCAACTATGTTGGGATCAACTTCCAGTACAACCGGATACAGCTAAGTACCAGTATTTTTTTTAAATTTTCTGTACAGAATCCGTGAATATGGAACGGTAATTTATATGGCTTCTGCCCGCGACTTCGGCCGCGTCAAATTACCTGCCAGTTTTCGACCATTTTTCATTGCTGCTCCGCTCCTTGCGATTGGAGTGTGATGTTATGTAGCTTAAAGCCTTTCTCAATAAATAAGCTACCCAACACAAAAATGATTTTTCAATTCGGACTAGTAGTTCCTGACAATAGCGCGTTCTACCAAACAAACAAACAAACTCTTCAGCTTTATAATATTAGTATAGATTATAGGGGATACTTTCCTAGGTGACAAAAAATATAATTTATGTATTGACAAATAAGGTTGCTTTAACTCTGTTTGTTTACATTCTCAATAACAGAGTAGCTTATGTCAAATGCCGAACCCATACAGCGGCGATATCATTTAACAACATACTTTAGGCTTGGTTGTAATAAGGTCTATTTTACTTTTTTATTATTCCTTTTGACGACGCGTTTACAAAGAATATTGGGTTTCATACCTGTTGGCATCCTTTTTATTAATATGTATGTACCAATGTACCGATTAGAAAGAAATCTTAAACCGCGAATATAGAAATCGAGTCGATTTTTTTAATCCGCGAATAGTGAAGACCCGATTGAAGGAAGCGCGAATAAGGAGCTTTTACTGTATATCAAAATAGAAAACATGTAGGCACCTACCATAGTAATAAATATTCCAAACTCAGGACACATTTCAGTGACGTCGCCGTCAGTGAAGATGAAGTTCTTCTTCTTCTCTTTCTTCGCAGCGAGCACCACGGCAACCTGTTGTGCGGCTACCGATAGTACGGGCAGCTCAATGCGGTTGAACTCATCAAAGCAGCCCCACGACCCAGACTGAGATAGCCCTTTGTAGATGCGACCCAGACCTCTGCAAACAGTATTTGGACAGTGTTTAGAGGTTTTTATTTAAACCTTTTTATTAGCTTCATACGTATGTTGGTATGTAATGGAAACTTTGAACATGATTTTGACCTCCTTCAAAACGTTGGAATAACTCGAAATTTGGCATACTTATCAAGAACCACTGACAATACAATAATTTCATAAAGCTGTACCATTACCCTTGCCAGGGTTACCAGAATGCCTCAAAGAGATGTCAGCAAAACTGAAGGGGTCTGCTAGGACCGATGCCTGCCGGGGTCGCGTGATTGTTCGAAAGAGATACCGTGACCCTGGCACATGGGCAATTGAAGGAACACGGGTGGGTTTTAGTCAGTAAAAGTCTGACTTTTTTTGGATGGGAATTCATCAAATGAGAAGTCATTTGATGATTTCCCATCAAAAAAAAAAAGGGGTTACCAGAATAGCAAAACAAAAAACACGTCGTCTTCGGAAAAAAGCGTGGTGTACTTGATATCAATAAAACAAAAAGTACCTCAAGCACCTCACGCTTTTAACATTATTTTCTACTTTAAGTTTGTTTTTTTTTTATGGATCGTGTTTTTTTAGTTTTCTTATAATATTATTAATTTTCAATTTTTTAAGGTGTATGTCAGCGCAGTTTTCGTATTTTGTAACGTATGTCATTGTAGTTTTTTGAAGACGTTTTTTTGCTATTCTGTTTTGTTGAACTATTATTTTTCCACTGCCTCTTGAGATATGACCCCTGTAGTTATGACTTATGGACCGGTACGTATAGTTTCCCCGATCCTATCCAGTCAGTTCCAATTGCGTAGAATCACATAACCATCAACGACTATGTACTTACATTTCGTCCACATATCTTGCAGTTTCTTAAATCGATTAAATATTTATACTTGATTTGTTCAACTACGCCTCAGTAATTATCTAATTTACCAGCTACATAGACGAAATCCATACCATAACGCTTTAATATAATACCAACAAGTAGTAGTATAACTAGCATAAGAACGGGAACATTATGAACTTTTGCTTTCCAAGCTTCCTAAGCCATATGCTGCCCTGGTACCGATGACTTTCACACGACCTCTCTGCTTGCAAGTGCATTGTGGACGAAGTGTACTATATGCATCCATTAAGATTGATTGTTTTGGTACCTATATCCATGACCATGTTTTAGTAGTTTTTAGGTTTTTGTACCTTAAAACGGAACCCTTATAATCTTACTTCGTCCACCTATTAGACCGTTTTTCGAAAGAACGCGTGAAGGCATCAGTCTAGCCTAGACCACTAGAGGACGCCATTGCACTAGATAAGTAAAACTTATTTGTATTAAATAGTAATCAAAAAATTTAAAATATTCATTTCTCTAAAATTCAAGCGAACATAAATACGGGGCGTAGTCAAATTCTTACGCTTTTAACAAATCACGTCTTTACCTTCATTGACCAATGTAACAAAAACAAACCTGTTTTAAATACATAGGTATGGGTGCATATTTTAAACTTTTGGTATAATTTTATCCTACAGTTACATTATACTAGCTTTTTCCAGCGGCATAGTCCGTGTATTACACATATAAATCATCCTTTGAATCACTCTGTTTATTGATGAAAAACGAATTAAACTTCGTGGCGTAGTTTATAAGATCTAAGCGTACAGACGCGGGAATTTACTTTGTTTTAAATTATGAAAAGATTGACAGGGATGAAATTAAGCCACAAAATATTAAAAAAGGATTAATTGGACTTCAGTTCGTTTTTTTTTATCCCTATTAGAAACTGAATCAATATACAGGAGTTTTTTTTACTAGTGCGCAAGTTTTCATTGGTGGTTCAGTATCAGTAATAGAACACATTTCAACTACTTTTTCAATACTTTTTTTTTAAATTTTATCCGACCTTAAATCAGTAAACTGTGGACACCCTACGTATTTGGTAATATTATATCGACAATAGGAATAGGCCAGTAACCCCAAGCCGGCGTAGGTACTTCGAACTTCTTAGAATTTTGACCGATCCAACAGCTGGTAGGTACTTGTAGCTACACTCGGTCGTTTACCTTAGCCACCGCACAGGAGTCGCGCTTACTGTACCATAAAAACCAGTTTCAAAATGAACATCTTTCGTTAACGATAACTTATTTTTTTTTTTTGTAATAAGACATATCAAAATAAAATTTGCATGGTTATTATAACTTGTTTAAGTTTAATTTGTTTACATTTGCGCACTGGTTAAAACTGATCCTGTATATATGTGGATTAGCTAGAATATGTAACAAAATCCTTCTACAAGTGCTTTCAGTACGATCAGATGTAATTTATTGAAGTGCGGAATTTCTAGGGGTGTTTAAAAACCGACCATCATCAAATCGTCTCATATCAATTTAACAATTTGTTTCATTCAATTCAAACTCTACTTGCTAGTTAGCTGATATTTGTTTACCTATAGTCCATCTGATCGGAACAGTTGAACACCACGACGTACTTTGCCAGAGTCTTGCCCATGTCCTTGACTGTCTCCGTCTTGCCCGTACCGGCAGGACCGCATGGGGCACCGCCCATGCTCATAGCTAACGCCTGAGCAAGCGTGATGTAGCACCTGCAAAATAAAGGTAGATGTGTCTAGAATATCCTGTTTTTTTAAATCACCAGCGACACGTCCCTGCTTCGCACGGCTGCAATCTAGTAATATGGTATGGGCAAGATATCTAAGCATTAAGATCATAGAGATCCACTATAAGATATAAGTAAGTTAAGTGTATTTGGATTATTGAAATTCAATGTGTTGTTTAAAAGAATAATTGAGCACACACGTATAACGAACGTTGTATTTAATTTAAAAGCATAAAAATTGCAATTTTATTATAATTCCAATTTTCTCTTAATTAATTATTAAGCATTTGAATATCATCATCATTTCACACAAAAGACGTCCGGTCACCACAAGTTTTATTTTTTTCAAATTCTTCTAAGTCAATGTGTTGTTCAAGAAAAATACCCAAAATCGGGATATCAGGTTGGTGGATATAATAATGTTAGGAATATTTTCAGTACCACATTTTACTGATTATTTTGAAAAATATTACCATATCAAAGTAACAAATAAGAGCAGAACAAAAATAAAACACATTATTGTTTGGCTTAAAGTTTATTAAAACATTTTTTTTATTTTTTCTACTTCGTAAGATATTAGATACTTTGATAGGTATCACAATTAGCACGGACACCCGAATATTGGATTGTTTTGTGGGCCGAGCCAGTTGATCCCGCCCTCAGACTCCGACTGCCCCGACGTGCTAGCATTTCATAAATCTACAGGAGCACTGTAAACGTTGACAAACTTACGTAATCATGTGGTGAAATAGAGAACTAATATGAAACGCACAAGGATTGCTATCTTTCCATAACTAGCAGTGCCACTATCAAACGCATATTATAAATATTGGTCTTGTCGCGATTTTATTTTAATGCTTGAGTGGAACTAAAAGTGGCCAACCCCGACAATACTAGGTCGTCAAAAATATCGAGGAGCACACTCAAAGATATATCGCAGTATTATATTTTATGATCAATTCTGTTGGTGATTAGTGGCTTTCTTACTATCTGTGTATTTGCGAAACTTTATTATCATTGAATAATAGAATAAATACAAAAAAAAATAATCTACATTAACTGAAACAATTGCTTTCCATCACTCCTTTGATGAGTAAAACATCTACGAGGGATTGCGGAACCTCGAAGGTAGAATTCAAATAATTTTGGGTAAACGTAAATGCTTTTTGCAAATCACAGCTCTGATCTTCAGCAGCATCAGGAGCTATGTTCTGGTCGTATGATATACGTCACAGTATTGAATGAGCTTGAAATATACCTCTACAAAACTTGTTGTGAAATTGACCATTTTATGAAAAAACGTTTCCCAGATCTATTAATGACACATTTTGTACTATAGACTTCACTTACAGGGAGTGACTCAACATAAATAAATTACTTAATCACTTGGACACATAAAAAGCTACCGGAAACGAAACATTTAAAATGTGTGCGTAAAGTATTCATGCTTATAGGCATAGAGTGCGCTTTGCAACACTTTCATAGTTTTACTTGTCGGAATTAATCTTACAAAATTAACAAATGAAATAAAGTAAAAGCTTGCCAAACTTACCTGTCAGTCAAAGGTGTAATCACAAGCCTATCAGTGCAGCCCAAGTATTCATTCTGATAGGTAAACGTGACGTCAGTAACGGAGATCCAGGTTTTATCAGCGTCTTCCTTGAAGTAGAACCTGCACTGCTTCAGCCATTCGAAGTCGTTCGCCGACCGAACGTTCAGGCGACACTGAAAATATTTGATAACTTGCTTACGTCATCCTCATCATCATTTCAACCGAAATTCGTCACTAATTTTAGCGTGCTATAATACAATTATATTTAATTTTAAATACATTATTTTAGATTTAATCTTTATACCTTTAAACGAGCAATTCTTGTATATATATATAATCTGAATCTCGGAAACGGCTCCAACGATATTCATGAAATTTAGTATGCAGGGGGTTTTGGGGGCGATAAATCGATCTAGCTATAATTTCTATAAAACACAATTTACCAAAAAAGAAAATTAAATACCGAGCAAAGCACGGGCATCCAGGTACTTACATTTATAAGAGTTTTTAAGATGTCCACATTTGGACTAGATGCGCGGCTGTCAAATGCGCTCTTTTACGAGAGCCTACCCTGGAAATCTGTCTATCCTCAAAATTGTAATAGATAAACAGTTGAAACTTACACAGGACTTTGTGTACAGTGCTGTCTGCAGCATGACAAAAAAAACGAATGGAAACCTTACAAATACACGTTTTCGTAATTTTCCTATGCAGAGACTGCGCATAAATATAAACCTATGCATAGGTAGTTTGGTCTAGCTTCCAATCGTTATTTTTAGCGGCAGTGACTAGGACAGCATGAACACGAAGGTCTTACCATAGTGTAGTAGTTTCACTTTCTATGAACCCGTTTTCATGAATGAATGTCGCGATATAGATCGGTTCGTTCATGCCACCGTAACAACATATTAATAGATAAAGTTAGCGTACCAGCATATCGAAAATGTCCCTTTGATGTACATGTATAGTAATGAGAGTCTCAAATTTAATTCTCTCTATCTTCAGTAGATTCCTTGTGGTCTGGTCGATCAGCGTGTTCAGTAATTCCAAGAACTTATTGTTGGTTTCCATCATAATCTTCTTGTCCTGGCGAGCGGACATAAGGGCTAATTCAGCATCCCTCGTCCATATTATTTGTATCCCCAAGAGACCAATCTGACCAGAATAAAAATAAAATCGACTTTAATAACTATTCGTATTCATTAATATCAAGGACCAGTTAAAAATCAGCGCTATGCTACACATAATTTTGTCGTCATCTACCAAGCCTTTGCACGATTTAGGACTCTATTCGGCTAGATTCGCATGGACTGCCGACAGCTGACCCCTACGGCTTCCAGTCCATGCAAATCCAACCGGATAAAGTATTTTACATGAAGTGACTGCCTATCTGATCTCCGCAGCCAAAATTACTGGGTGTCATATTACGTATAAGTGAGTCAGGTCGTAAGACTATCAAGCTTGTGACTAATAATTCAATAACTGAATCTTTACTTAAAATTCAGTTAGTTTTTCGACACGAATATACACGAAAGGGATTACTTCAGTATAGGTTAAAATTAAAACTTCAACAAAAACTTGACTCCTCACCTGCGCAGGCATTTTATCCAAGAACAGCAGTAGATTGAAGGAAGGGTCATTTATCACTGTCACTGCGTTTCTGATGATGGAATGTAAACTACCCTGTGCTGACTGCAACAGTGAGGTGAGCCACGTCTCTACAGAACCCTCGGCTCGCACTGGACGTTCCAGCTTGATTTCTTCACCTTCAGACGACACTATTGCTATCATCTTATTGTATTCTGAAATCGGAAATAAATTTATATTAGTCGTAGAACTCATAAATAAAAAAACAAAAGTTCGTTGTGTTGTATCAACAAAACATAGTCCTTACCGCTAGCAAGTGGGCCTTAAAGATTGCTACATAAATCGTAGTAATCCATTTACGTGCTAATTACCATAAATTTCGATGTATTAAGCGCAAAAAAGAACTCACCAATATCATGAAACTTAACGTATCTGATGTTATCAAATATTGAAAGTAAATGGTTTTGAATAGTATGAGAGTCAGATGCCTGCCCCAAAATTTCCAATAGTGCAGGGTCAGACACAAAGAAGAATCTTGGGAACATTGTTCTTTTCCTCTCTAAGTAGCCGCTTAGACTTTTCTGGCACAGTTCTAGCTGCTCCTGAAGATGTGGGAGCAGCTGTCTGAGAAGGTCATCTCCTACACAGCAGGATACTACACCAGGTGTTTCGTGGGCTCTTTGCATGATCTTCTGCCAGGATTTGTCAATTTTGGAAAATCTTTTAGCTTCCTTGGGCAGTTGTTTAGCGATATCACCACCGACGAATACGGCTTCAAGGTAGACCCACATGTTTTGCACCAGAAGCCATCTTTCAAGGATTTCGTTAGTGCTCTGGAGATCATATAGCCATTGCTGGATTTGTTTTCTGAAAGGGGCGTTGTAGCTGTGGACGTAAAAAATTGGAAATGAGTACAACAAAATGTGATATATATAAGTATTGTTCTGCATTAAGATCTAGGCCAGAGTAGAATCCAATGCATACTGCACTACGAAAGGGAAATAAACATATTTTTTTTAACTTTTGAAAGTATCTGAGCACTGAGAAATATGAACTTTCCAAAATATATATATAAAACTAGGGTTCCGTAATACTGCGGTGGCCAGGCCACAGCATTGCATCCAGTTACTGTGAAATGACGTCACTGAAATGTTATGTATTCATGCAAATATGTTGATGTTTCCCTAGAGAGCGTTTTTTTTTTGTACATCGTGTAGTCAAAGCCTGCTGTCATCATTTTCATGTCGGTACTGCGGCTGTTATGTAGCAGCCACCGGTTTTGTAGGAAACCTAGGCTTTATTTACGCTCGGTTCTTCGTAAAATTTAAATTAATTCGCCCAAACATAAAACTAATCAACACTAAGATGTAACTGACTAGCATTAATACTTGAAGTTATACAGGGTTATTTGTAAAACACCGGCAACCTTTCAGGACTATGCTACTAACATCATGATCAACAACTTTTGTTCTATGACTTTTAAAAAGTCATCATATTTTAGTTCATCAGATTTTCATACAAAATTCAGCAGCCGGTAAATTGGTTAAGTTCAAGCGCCCCCACCGCCTTAATCCCACTCCCCTCGCTAATGTACAGACGCCAACACATCAAGCTACTACAATCTGTCAGATTTCTTTGATAGATTTTCGACTTTATTTCTAGAGCATTAGGTTCAGGGTTCATTGGGAAAAATTGACAGTTTCGGGTAGCTTGACCTGGTGGCGTCTGTACTATCGCTTTCTTTGATTTGCATAGACTTCGTAACATTTATAGCATTTTTGCATGAAAATCTGATGAACTAAAATACAATATGATGATTTTTTTAAAGTCATAGAACAAAAGTTGTTGATTTTGATGTTAGTAACATAGTCCTGAGACGTTGCCGGTGTTTTACAAATAACCCAGTATAGACATTGAACTGAATAAAAAAACAATATAAATGATTTATAATGAAATACGAAGATCTGTAAAGAAATAAAATATGAAATATTTATTACCGGTTGGAAAGCAAAGAACCCAAGATCATAAGACTGTCTTCAAGCTGTCCGATCGTCTCAGCAGTCGTATCGCCCCTCAGTAGAAGTTCACCGCGATTGTTAAAAGTTTGGAAAGTTAGCTCGTGAACCGACCACTCGTTTGTTACTCCACGCAACTTGCCTTCAATATCTTTCTCTTTCATAGCCGATATGCAAATGTCCTGTGAAAAAAGAATAGAATATTTAAAATGGGCTTATGAAAAGGACAAGGGAAAGCCACCCAGTTGATTAAGGTAAATAAGGGAATTTTATTATCTAGCAGGAGATTGAAAATGAGCCATAACATAAAGTTCTGAATTTTGGTTTTAAACGTTGAACTTTTCTCTTAGGTTTCTTAAATGTAAACAATATTCTGAAAACAACTAGGGCACTGTATCCATAAGAATATAACACGATGAGCTACTACATCTAACATTTTTAGCTTTAGTGGGCTACTACCAAATTGGTTGCAAATAAACTTCCACAAATTTCGTCTATCTCATTAAAGGTTCTCTTTCTAAAACAATATCAGTTTGGGGTGTGGGTTCGTCGGTTCCTAGGTTTGAGTGATGAGACTGAGACCTGTTAGAAAATAGTTTCTAACTTTCCAATTAATATTTGAACTGATGATAAAGGTATCATGAACCAGAGGCATATTTATGCACTAAAGCGTATTCTTTTACCCTGTGTGTTAGACACGGAATGTGTCGTACCTACAATAAATGTAAAATAAATTGTCGTTTGCATTGATTATCATTTAATGCCGCCTCTATTTTAGTTGTGATCGTAGTATAAATTATATATTATGACAAAATGCATGACAATGACGACCAGTGACATAATTCTAAGTCTGAACTTATCTATTTATTTAAAAATGAAATAGATTCTTTAATCAATTTATTTAACATGTTAGTTTAGTTTTATTCAATACACACAATTTTGATTCTAATGATACTGGTGAAATCATACGATGCTTTACAATAAACTTGTCCTAGTAACTAAAACTAACGATAGCAACATACGTCTTGGACAACTTAAAGTTAAAACAAAAAGGACCAAACAAAAACGAACGAAAAACCAACATCCGCCTAAGACTACCACGTACTAGCTACCGAAAGGAAAACTTATTATATGAAGAAGGAGAGTTATATTATTGTACTAGCTTCTGCCCGCGACTTCGTACGCGGATCTTGTTGCTTATACCAGTGACAACGGGGTCGTCAAAATCGAAGATCTGAAACGTCTGATGTAGAATTTTAAGGCCCGGGGATGGGAAAACAACGGGATGAGCGAGACGATTGGAGTCGTTCCAGATCTTTCATTTTTGTATGTCAATAGGTTGTCCAAGAAATTTTATGACTGTGGATGGTCACCGATTAGCAGTGATCTTAATATTTCTGGAGGATTTTGTAATATTTCAATATGTACTTTCCCACCTGAGCAACACATACCGTTTGTTTCTTTTTGCCATTTAACAGCTTCACAAAATGTACAATTTTGAACCACACCTCCGATGGCGGAATATGTGGCGTAGTCAATTATAGGAGTGTACGTAAATGCACTCCGTTCCTTATCAACCCAAGGAAGGTCGCCATGCCCTACGGCGATATCTTGAGACACATCCGATTCTTCAGATGATATCGACATTCTGTTCAGAGAATGTCGAAGGCGATCAGAATTCAAACGTTCGTTGCGCTCTTCTTCGGTCTCTTCATGCCGCACTCCAGCAATTCTTTCTCTCTCACTTTCTAACTGATTATGAATATTTTGTTGTGTGCGTGTTCGGCACATTGTATGATAATCTCGATCAGCTGTTAGTCGCGCATCACGTTCATCACTCGTTTCGAAAGACCTGTTAGTAGATGTGCGAATTCGCTGAGAACTCAAGCGTGATTCTGTATCGGTAAACGTCTCCGATTCGCGAGACAATGCGTGACGTTCACGATCAGTGGACAGTCGCGCATCATATTCCGTACTTGTCTCTAGAGACCTAGCAGCATGCGTAGATACGCTGAGAACTCAAGCGCAATTCTCTATCAGCGAACGTCTCCGACTCGCGAGACAATGCGTGACGTTCACGATCAGCGGACAGTTGCGCATCATGTTCCGCACTTGTTTTTAGAGACCTAGCAGCAGATGCGTAGATACGCTGAGAACTCAAGCGCAATTCTCTATCAGTGAACGTCTCCGACTCGCGAGACAATGCGTGACGTTCACGATCAGCGGACAGTTGCGCATCATGTTCCGCACTTGTTTTTAGAGACCTAGCAGCAGATGCGTAGATACGCTGAGAACTCAAGCGCAATTCTCTATCAGTGAACGTCTCTGACTCGCGAGACAATGCGTGACGTTTACGATCAGCGGACAGTCGCGCATCATGTTCCGCACTTGTCTCTAGATACCTAGCAGCAGATGCATAGATACGCTGAGAACTCAAGCGCAATTCTTTATCCGTAAATGTCTCCGACTCGCGAGATAATGCATGACGTTCACGATGAGCGGACAGTCGCGCATCATGTTCTTCACTGGTCTCTAGAGACCTGGATGTAGATGCATAAATACGCTGAGAACGCAAGCGAGCTTCGCGATCCGAAGATGTTTCTATGGAGCGAATTGCAGCCCGATGTTCTCGAACAGCATCAAGTCTATCCTGACGCTCTTCGGTAGATTCTTGGGATCTTATGATCCTCAATCTTTTAGCTCCTTTGGAACGTTGGGAAAGATTTGACCTCTTTCTAGGCATGGTTAAAGTTTTATTTTGAAGATACCTGATCAATTAAAATCTAAGTGACTGCTCCCCTGCGTTACCGGGTAGGCTACCGTGTCACGAAGATAAATGGAAAAGGAAATTAAACACTCAAATACCATAAGCCCGAAGGCATATTTCTTCGATAAAATAAAATAATAAATGGGAGTTTTAGCCAGTAGAGTCAAATTTTCAATGATTCATAGAATTTTCATCGAAAGTCAGTCCTAAACTGTTACCGCCTTCACCGCGTGGAGGTACTCCCAGCTTATGTTATTTTATAATTATACAGTGAAATTAGTGATAGCTTTGATTTCCACATCAGGTGTTCCAGATCTACAATCTTTATACGTCAACAGAGAGTGCTCATCAGGCTGAACAACTCTTGCTAAGACGTCATTCCTATATATGTTAGTGTAGCTGGGCTGTTGGAGTTCCACATCAGGTGTTCCAGATCTACAATCTTTATACGTCAACAGAGAGTGCTCATCAGGCTGAACAACTCTTGCTAAGACGTCATTCCTATATATGTTAGTGTAGCTGGGCTGTTGGAGTTCCACATCAGCTGTTCCAGATCTTCAAATTTTATACGACAACAGAGAGTGCTCATCAGGTTGAACAACTCTTGCTAAGACGTCATTCCTATATATGTTATAGTGTAGCTGGGCTCTTGGAGTTCCACATCAGCTGTTCCAGATCTTCAAATTTTATACGACAACAAAGAGTGCTCATCAGGCTGAACAATTCTTGCTAAGACGTGATTCCTATATTTGTTATAGTGTAGCCGGGCTCTTGGAGTTCCACATCAGCTGTTTTTAGATCTTCAAATTTTATACGACAACAGAGAGTGCTCATCAGGCTGAACAACTCTTGCTAAGACGTCATTCCTATATATGTTATAGTGTAGCTGGGCTGTTGGAGTTCCACATCAGGTGTTCCAGATCTTCAAATGTATTCTCTTAGCAGGAAATGCTCATCACGTGAAACAATTTTTGCTATGGTACCATTTTTGTATCTCTTATAGTTTAGCTGGTCTGTTGCGGTTCTGCATCAGGTGTTCAAGTTTTCAAGATAAATTATAGCCTAAATGTTGCCCATACTTAATACCTATACAAAAAAAAAGTTAATCAAATCCGTCCAGTAGTTCCGAAGATTTTCGTGTACAAACAAACAGACAAACAGACAGATTTTTTTTTTGGTTTCGTGCTCTATTACTGTTTCTAAACACCCCTCAATCATTATTTTTTTAATATATTCAATGTACAGACACGGTTTTTTACTGTTTTATTATATGTATAGATAATAAATTGCCTAATAACATTAAAGAGATCCAGTCCTTGATACAAAAAAACCTTAAAGTACCACATCTTGAAAGATTTCACTCGATTTAAAATCAACTACCTACTATTAATAAAATCAGTATATCTTTTTGATTCATTTATTAATTTGCTTCTACTTCATAGAATTTACTTATCACCGCCATCATCATCATTATCATCAAAATACATTTAAGTAATAAACTATGATAACATTTTGAAACATTAAATTGAAAATATTGACAATATTGTGTAATTGCTATTGACTTGTCGTCAAGGAACGATATGTAATTGTACTTTTCTCTCTCACTTTTTCCACTCTCTTTTTTTGTTACCTACAGCACTGTAGGAAAAAATAATTTTGGATCTAGGAACCACTTACTAGTTTATTTACGAGTACCTACTGATCTTAAATAGCTCGTGTATTTCGGATTAACTTGTATTTCTCATGTTAAGTAAATTGTATGAGGAATAAAAATGTCTGAAACTATCACACTGGCAATATAAAGTTCTCCCCGAATATATATACCTATATATTATTCAAAATATATATTTTAACTAGCTTCTGCCCGCGACTTCGTCCGCGTAAAATTTCTTGTTCCCCGACCCTTCCCGTCGCGTCGAATCGCCTAGCCGTGCGATTTTCTCCATTTTTGCAACATTTTACATTACTGCTCCGTTCCTCTTAGTTGTACCGTAATGTTAAATAACCTATAGCCTTCCTCAATAAATAGACTACCCAGCACAAAAATAATTTTTCAATTTGGACCAGTAGTTCCTGCGATTAGCGCGTTCAATCAAACAAACAAACAAACAAACTCTTCAGCTTTATAATATTATTAGTATAGATTATTACATACGGAATTTTATTGTGCATTATACATACATAAATTCACACCATTTTCCCATGGGGGTAGGCAGAAACTACGGAACGCCACCTACTACGATCGTTTAGTTTCATACAGTGCAGTTAGTTATGCTAACATACATAAAATAATATTAATAGTATGCACATGTATACAAAAACAGAGATAAAAGAATCACAGGGCATCAAAACAGAGATAAAAGAATCACAGGGCATCAAAAAACTCATCCGCATCGCTGTCAATGGGAAAAGTGCCCAAATTTTTTATTTTGAATATTTTCTTCTCAGCTTTGCCAAGGAACGAAAGCCATGATAGGAATTCAAATAATACTAGACTTTTGTCAGCGGCTTTGCCCGCGTAGAGGTCGAAAATTATCCCGCGGGAGCGTACTATCGGGATAAAAAGTACTTTATATGATAATCCAGGTTATAAACTATCTGTGTACTAAATTCCATTTAAATCCGATTAATAGTTTTTGCGTGAAAGAGTAACAAATATACATCCACACATTTATATATCTATAGTCTCAAACTTTCACATTTATAATATTACTAGCTTTTGCCAGCGGCTTCGCCCGCATGAAGGTCGGAAAATATCTCGCGGTGACATACTACCGGAACAAAAAGTACCCTATGTGTTAATCCACGTTATAAACTAACTGTGTTATAAATTTCATCCAAATCCGTTTAGCAGTTTTTGCGTGAAAGAGTACCAAACATCCATACATCCATACTTAAAAACTTTCGCATTTATAATATTAGTAGGATTTGCAATAAAATAATATTACGACTATAAATTGAGTTGTAAGCTATCCTATCTTTCAAGTTGGATGTAACTGCACACGGTGTGCAAATTTTATTAAAATCGGTTAAGTAGGTTAGGAGTCCATCCCGGACAAACAAGGTGACGCGTAATTTATATATATTAAGATAAATATCATTAAGGCCATACTTTATCCTTGTCCTTTGAACAGGACGTCTGTCGAATAAAGCTGACAAACAGATGCACATATTTATTTAATTTATACAAATAATTTATTACCTTAGCACGAAGGGCTCGTTGGTAAATAATATGATAAAATGAATAAAATGTTTATTCCCATGGTTATCCCATGGGAACAAACATTTTGCGACACCCACATCGGCGAAGCCGTGGGCAAACGTCAGATCATAAATAGTTAAATAACACCTCAATTAATCAAGATTCAGACGTACACAAGTTCCAACCGCGTGGAATGTTAACGCAGGAGACACCCGCGTGGAATGTTAACGCAGGGTCTCCCATATTCGCAGCTAACCCGTTCCGCATGAATATCAGGCTGGCAGAAAAGAAAACAGTTTATTACGGGTGGAACTAGGTACTTAGGCGGGCGGTATCAAAGTTGATACGGTTTATGTGACGTCACAAATGGACATTACTTTGCACTATACATATATATATATCCCTATGAATTAACGCAGAGTAAATTTTCGAAACCTATACATCGACCTTCGTCTTTGTGAGGGACGCAGGAATCTGCTGGATGCGGGAAGCACAAAACCGGTTGAAGGGGCGGAGCTTCACAGGGATCGGTCTTGGGGCCGCATCTGTGGGACATCGGTTACGACTGGGTGCTGCGCGCCGACCTCCCTAGCGGCGTCAGCGTAGTTTGCTACGCTGATGACACGCTGGTCCTGGCGCAGGGGAGGTCGCACAAGGTGGCGGCCGAACTGATGACACGCGGGGTTGCGACAATCGTCGATAGGATCCGGCAATTGGGACTCGAGGTGGCATTGCACAAGTCCGAGGCCATGGGTTTTCATGTTCCTCGGAACGCGCCACCTGCGGGTTCCCAACTCACGGTGGGAGGAGTTCACATCGGCGTCGAGTCGACGATGAAGTACCTGGGACTTGTCCTCGACAGCCGGTGGAACTTCGTCGAGCACTTCCGACGTTTGGCTCCCAGACTGGAGCGGGCTGGGGCTGCCTTAAAGCGGCTCCTGCCCAATCTGGGAGGTCCAAACGCCTCCTGCCGGAGGCTCTACACGGGGGTCGTGCGGTCCATGGCCCTCTACGGGGCACCGGTGTGGGCGCCCTCATTGAGGCTGCGCCCAGCGCGCCGGTTGAGTGCGGCCCAGAGGGTCATGGCCATTCGGTTAATCCGGGGATACCGCACGGTCTCCTGCGAGGCGGCGAGCCTCCTTGCCGGAGTGCCGCCATGGGATCTGGAGGCAAAGGTCCTCGCCCACATGTGGGAGTGGCGCGAGGAGGCGAAACGCCGGGGCGAAACTCTGCTGCCGCGACAAATCGCGGCACGGCGGACAGAGTGGTGCTTCGGTGGGTTCCTGTTCAGGATAAAGCGGGAGGATACGTCCGGGTGTTTCCATTGCGAGGATCGTCTGGAGGACACGGTGGAGCATACGGTGGAGGTGTGCCCTGCCTGGGCGGAGCACCGCCGTGTCCTCGTGGAGGCGATCGGTGGCGGCGACCTCTCGCGTCCGGCCCTGGTGCGAGCCATGGTATGGAGCGAGAGGGAATGGGAAGCCGTCACCTCCTTCTGCGAAGCAGTAATGCTCACGAAGGAGGAGGCGGGGCGCGTGAGGGAGTGGCAGTCTCTGCGCCCTCACGTCTCTAGCCGCCGCAGGAGGAGACGCCCCGGGCGTCGGGAGTCGATAGCGGACTCCCGGCCACCGTAGGCGCGAGCTTGCGGGTGGCGAGCAATGGGTAGCTCGCCGCCCGGTAAGGACCAGGCTCGGGTCGACGGCGCGTAGTGTTCCACGCGCGCCTCAAAGAGATGTCAGCAGCAGTGTAGGGGTCTACTAGGACCGATGCCTGCCGGGGTCGCGTGATTGTTCGAAAGAGATACCGTGACCCTGGCACATGGGCAACTGATGGAACACGGGTGGGTTTTAGTCAGTAAAAGTCTGACACCCCTCCCGCTCCGCCCAGAGCGGGAGAAGTCATTTGATGATTTCCCGTACTGAAAAAAAAAAAAAAACTGGGAGGAGCTTGGGGGAGGTCTATGTCCAGTGGACGTCTTTTGGCTGAAATGATGTTGATGATACGTCGACAATGTGTGATAAATCTGTGATTTATATAATGTTACCAAACATTTCCATTTAGCAATAACTAATACTTGATCTTAAATATAAAAAAAAAAATTACCTAACTTAACTAAATGTGACCTTGGAAAAGAATGCCAGGGATTTGGAGAAGATCTTTGCTCAGCAGAGGGACAGTGAAAGCAAATTAAATTTTGAAAAACACATTACTAAAGGTATTATAAGAAAAAGTTGGGTCGAAAAATTCCTCCGCAAAATATTTTCTCTAATTAGGGTTTTTTTATGCTTAGTCCATGTTTACATGATTATTTTATATTATTAGACATTCTCGCTTAATTGTGCATAAAAAAAACTACCGGCTTCTCGTTGGAATAACAAATAAATAAATAAATTTACGGATCGAAAAATGTAAAGTTGAACGCAAACTACTTGTACGGTTCGAAATATTGTGTGCGCAACAAAATGATGTTTATTATGCTCAAAAACTCATCGACCTATTTCGTCTAGAATTTATTTTGGACTAAACATGGCTAAAGTATTTAGTAGTTCTGTAGGATTTTCTTCCGATAAGTTTTCTATGAAATAGCTAACTTTTTATAGCAAATATTTTTCTTACGCACTAGTTCTCGTGATATGTCCCATGCCGAAATAAAGGTAATTCCGATGCAAAGTCTTTACTAGGATTTTTGTTTTCGTAGAATCATCTTTATTTTACTGGGCTAATTACTTTGATACTATCAATATAATGTAACAATCTGAAGTGGTTTAAGAAACAAATTTTATTGCCGATTCTGCACGATACACGCGTTGATGAATGCGCAGGTCCCTAAATCCGCACATATACTGGGAGATGATAAAACAGTAAGAGACGTATGTATTGTAGCAAGTTCTTAGATTAAACTTCATGTTATTTGAGTTAACATGAAATATTTAAAGTATCTAGTGGGAAAAATAGTGTGCAACGTACGAAATTACCATTTTCTTGTGTTTTTATTCAACGTGTTAGAATAAATTTAATCAATGCAAAAAAATAGACAGATTTAAGGAAACCAAAATAGTGCAATTAGGTACCAAACTGTTATCAATATGGTATAGGTAATACCATATTGATAACAGTTTGGTACCTAATTAGTAATCAAATTTATACCTTGTATTATTTCCATTGTATTAATAACGTAAAAAAAATGCAATACAGTAGTCGTTGATTAGTAACTCTATTACTAATCAACGACTACTATATTGCATTTTTATATAAAAGCGTATTGGTCAACATTATACCTTCCTTTCTTTCACTACCTTTCTCTTTTTCGCTACATCAGGTACCGCCCCCAGCCCTACCCTAATTTTTCCCTTTCAATGAACTTGAATGAATGGCCTCACAACTCTCGACCTCTTCCTCCTCCTGTTATCCTGGTAGGCGATATGCAATAACAACTTGTTGATACGGCAGGAATTTAGCAACATCCTTTGTGTGCCACGTGAGTTGAGTGATACCTAACGCTACGGTTAGGTTTTGGATTCGATTCCCACTTCCATTCGAATACCAGTCAATTTTATCATTTTTTAATCCGTCTTATCAGCATGTTACTTTTTTTTTGTAAACTATATATTTTTAAGTCCGTTAAATTATAAACTCATGCTTGATAATTTGTAGAGTGAAAAAAATAAATTCATTTTTAGTTATTAACAATTAAATTACCTTCATAAAGACTAAAAAGGATGTTTAGGGTCTGGGTTTTCTTATTCTACTACGGTGAGAAATAATATATTATGTATGTTACAAGCTGACCCAACAAAGGTTGTTTTGCCGGGTGAAAAAGAGTGAAAATTTTGAGTTGTATGTATTTTTTATGCCAAATCTTAATAAAATAACAATAGAAAAATTGTCAAAAAATTAAAAATATATATTTAGGGTTGGGTCACCCTTATCATTTAGGGGTATGAAAAATAGATGTTGGCCGATTCTCAGAGCTACCCGATATGCACACAAAATTTCAAAAAAATCGGTCCAGCCATTTCCGAGGAGTTTGGTAACAAACACTGCGACACGAGAATTTTATATATTAGATAAAATATGTTTAGAACGTAGAAGACCCCTTTTGCCCTCCTACACATCATCTGTTTTATCACACATTGCCTAAAAAAGGCAATGTGTGATAAAACAGATTTTCACGACGTTATGATATTAAATAATGAAATGATAAATGAGTCAATTTAATAAAAGTTAATCTCCTGGGAAAATAACTATTATTAAGTCATTTCCGGATATGTGATTTTAAACACCAAAAACAAATCAATTTTACTTAGTTGAGTTTGGTGAACAAATTGCGAATTTATTAATTGAATCATAATCTGCCTAGCCTTTTCCCTACTATGTTAGCTCCGCTTCCCAATCTAATCGGATGCAGCTATTAGACCAGTACTTTAAATGCAACAACCGCTTATCTGACCTCCACAACCCAGTTACTGGATAATACGATATCCTTTTGGTAATACTGGTTTTCAGAATTTTGGGCTTCTGACGACCCGTAACAACTGCCAAAATCAAAAATGACAGCCGGAACCAACAACCAACGGTTTTCAATTGTGGACTACCGGCCACCGTAAGCACGGGCAGCGAGCAATGGGTAGCTCGCCGTCCGGTAAGGACCAGGTCCGTGTCGACGGCGCGTAGTATTCCACGCGCGCCTCAAAGAGATGTCAGCAAACTGAAGGGGTCCTCTAGGACTGATGCCTGCCAGGGCGCGAGATTTTTTCGAAAGAGATACCGTGGCCTTGGCATATGGGCAACTAAAGGAACACGACTGGGTTTTAGTCAGTAAAAGTCTGACACGTTCTTCCGCTCCACCCAGAGCGGGAGACGTCATTTGAGGGTTTCCTACGCAGAAAAAAAAACCAACGTTTCAACGTGCTTTCCGGGGCACAGAGGGGTCTTAGTATGTTAAGATCACTTATCCACGGACAAACCACGGCAAGCGTAGCCTTAACCTCATCTATCGACGCGTGAGACTGTTATTACTTAGCCTGACGCCTCTCGTTTTTTTATTCAATTGAGTATCAACTTAAATTAATTGCCATACTTATTTAAAATATCAAATAAAATTATGATGTTTTCGAAAATAAGGCCTACTTTTAGTAAATATGTATTAGTAGAACAGCAAAATATTAAAGCTATTTAACTTAGAGCACTATAAGAATCTGTACAAAACGTTACTTATTTTCATTTGTTAACTTTGGCCTTTACTGCCCCGCAGTAAGGGCTAAATTAGAAACGATATTTTATGACTCGTTAATTTATTTTCACAAAATCCAAACACCTACTGTGATACTTGCTGCCCTGGTACCGGCACGAATTATATACTTTTTTTTTCATTAAGTATTCAATTGCCTACAATAATATTTTAGTAGAAAAGGTTTGATTTTAATATCAGGGAATAAATAATTCTGCGTTAACGTTGAATTTATCGGTTAGGGCATATTAGTTGAGTTTTTCTTCTAACATAAGATAACCGCTGAGACGGTTAAAGATTGTATCACTTGTTCTTTTCATGAACCTCTTAGACCAGTTAAGACCATGTCATTCAAACACCGCTCTTATAAAATGAGTCTTACTTCTTAGCGACACTCAAAACATTCAGCCTTTACAACGAGCAGGTCCCAATGTTTTAAGAAAGGTAGTGTCATTTGTAACTTTTTAGTGATGATACGTTTTTATTGATTTGGTAAAATTAATTTCTACGATGGTAATGATGGAAGTGGTAGCCGTCAAAAGATGTTATCGTGGCCCTGGCATAAAGGCAACTGAAGGAACACGGGTGGGTTTTATTTAGTAAAATTTTGCCACGCCCTTCCTCTGCGCCCAGAGCGGGAGACGTCATTTGATGATTTTCCGACCCACAAAAAAGCCGTCAAAAGATACTTAGATGTTTTTGTATTAAATGATGCACTCATTTTATGTAGCTGCACTGAACTAATTTTATAAAAAGCGACCAAGTGAGTAGCTTTAACCCAATGTTTCCTGATATAACATAAGTTTGTAACCAATTAAAGTAATTTACCAAGTTTCGAAGAAAATTAGGATAATCAGAAAATAGTAACATTAATTATAAGTTAAAATCAGTGTAGTCACCGAGGTAATACTGCCTTATTACCCCGGTAAAGTACTGAGTCTAATGTTAAGGGCATAAGCTCGCTGTTATTGTTTACTAGTTTCTGGCCACGGCTTCACCCTTATGGATGTCGCAAATTATCCCACAGGAACTTATTATCGGGACAAAGGGTAGAATGCAATCTACCTCAGAGCCAAATGTTGTCAAAATTCGTTTAGTGGATTGGGCGTGAAAAAATGACATACAGAAAGAGTTAATTAGTATGAATTTCAGCAAGATATCTTTAAATTAAATGTGAGCCCATAAGTAATACTTTAATATGGTAATGAATTGACATAACAAGTATTAAATACGACTTAATAAAATCGTGTTCCTATCTACAACAAGAAGCGTTATAGCAGCAGTGGCAGTAGAAGTGGTAGATAAACCATTAAGGGGGAATCCGTCAATATAGTCCGTGAATTTCAATATTTCTTACGTTTTCCGCAAACTACAGTGCTGGTTTAGGTAATATAAAAAAATGGTTACCATTTTGTAATGCTGTTACAAAATTATATTCATTTAGATCAATAGACAACGTAAAAGAACGCTGCAAACGCAAAAAAAGAAACATAAGATATTTTGAATTTCCCGGGTTTCATTAAAGAAATCACCAGAATAGAAAGATGACATGTCAAATATTCTTTAAACTAAAATTAATTATTAGAGCTATAACACCCCAGATATACCGCATTTCTAAAATAATTAAAAATAAAAACTTGATGAATTTAAATTTAATATTGCACTTTACTGCTTTATCTCCTTGCGTTCCATGTTGTCCTAGTATCTACTGCACCACATGTAGTCCCTACGTGGGGTTGGCGATATCAACACCACCAATAATAAATAATACCTAATAAGTCTTGGAAATCTGACGAAAATCAACAAAACGATCGAAAAAAACAGTCGTATCACCATACGACTGTTTTTTTTATTTTTTATTACAGTTATGCCAGTAACGTAACTAATCGGTTTTGAGGTCCTACTTTGCTGATTCTATTTATTATCATCATCTTATCCTATCACAGGTCTGCTAGCAACAATCTAAGAACTAAGCAGTGCATATCAGTCGTACTTAATATTGTTTATATTAAATTCCTTTAGCCATTACGTGAACATAAAAAAACTTCACGCCTGACCCCCAAAACTTAATTAGTAGGCTACATACCTATGCAGCCTTCTAATTGAGCCTTTGGGGGCACCCACACTGCCAGTTATGTTTAAGTGCCATGTAATAGGGTGCAAATCTATTACCATAAACTGGGCATAAATCCAGACTCCAGGCTGCAACTGAGACTGCCAGGGTCGCGGGTTTGTTCAAAAGAGTTAAGGAAGAAGAACATGGGTGGGTTTTGATCAGTAAAAGTCTGACCTGCCCTCCCGCTCTGATCAGACCGGGAGAGGTTATTTGATGATTTTCCACACAAAAAAAACGACGGGTTGCACTCCGGGAGTGCGGGCAGAAGTGAAAACTTGAATATTAACGTTGTGCATTTTTGATATTTTGGAATGGTTAGGGAATAATTTTGCACGAATTGCTTTAATTATCACTATAAAAGTACTATCATTTATGTGGTAGAATACAATATTTATTTATTGCGCTAAAGAAGATTTCACTTAAAAAAAAAAAAAAAAAAAAACCTAATAACACTTTATCCAACCATGGTTACAATCAAAGATAAGTTATTTCGTAAGTTTGGTTGTCCTGCAGCACTAGTGCATTGGTAGTGTGATAGCGTCTGTATCAACAGCGCAACGGGTACTGAATGAAAGACACCAATATTATACATGACTATAGGTATCGTATACCTCCTTTAGATTCATAATATCCTAATTGTCTCCCCTTGAACAGCAAATCGGGTATTGACTGCAGGACACCGATATTATGCATGACTGTAGGTATCATACACCTCCTTTAGATTCATAAAACCCTAATTGTCTCTCCTTGAAAAGCACATCGGGTATTGAATTCAATACACCGATATTATGCATAACTATTGGTATCGTACACCTCCTCTAGATTCATAAAACCCTAATTATCTCTCCTTGAAACGCCTTTTTGATTATCGAACATGCACAATACGCGAATGGTCACGTGCACTGATATCTTCTATAGGTACATTTACCACCACGTACTTTTATCGTCTAGTGTCCTAGTTTATCGCCTTGCGATGGCGACCGTGTCTAAGGTTATTTATTTATAGAATGGAAGTTGAGACTGGGTCGAGGTCGATAGGTCATTCATTTGTGTGTCGGTGTCTGAGTTCAACCGGCAGAGTAGCGAGCACATCATTTGTACTCAAGTGTAGTTCGATCTATCTACTTATATCAAAGAAACTATTAAAAGAATCTTATTTAAAATAATGCATGAAGTATATGTTTGTAATTTCAAATTAACAGCTTTTTACTAAATGCATATTAAAGAATATACGGTCCTTAACTTACATCAAAAAAAAAAATTTAATAATCTCTGAAACGGTTGGACTGATTTTGACGGGATTTTCACTGGCAAATAGCTGATTTCATAAGGAGTAACATAGGCTACTAGGTAGTTAATTTTGTCAGAGTAGCACGTCCGAAAACCGCGAGAGTTAAGCCGCGGGCATAGCTAGTAATTTATAAATGCTTATGCACCTCCTAATGGCTTGAAAATATTTTCTATAACGTTTACCACCTATTTCATTTTTTTTTTAACATTACTGCATAGTAAAATTATCCTAAAAATTACGGATTCAGTGCAAGGTCTGCGTGTAACTGTTTATAAAATATATAAAGCTCTTTCTGCTCTTTCAGGGAAAAAAGCTGATGATCTACTTATACATAAGTAGGTATAACAGCCGTGTGATATAATCAGTAGCGGTGGACTGATTAGTAAAGATCCCCTTCAATGTGTGTGAAATAAAGTCGTGCATGTGCCACCCTCATACATGCGTGTTGTGTTTACAATTAAGTTCATCACATCAATTAGTCATTAAATTAATAGGTCCAAAACAAATGTCCAACAGTACACATAACTGCTATCACGATACGTCATCATCAGAGTGAAATTTAACGAGTCGTTGACTTTATGCTGGATTTATGGAGAGCAAATATGGAAAGAGGGATTCAATTATTTTAACTTCACGATATTTATACATTCCTGGTGACGTCATAAAGTTTACGATGGCGTTTGAGTTCTTCTTGTTCTGTTGCGTACGCTGTTTTAATCTATATAAATAAAAATGAATAATTCGAGAAGGGCTCGACCAATTCGGTTTTTTCTTAATCTGTTCCTTAAGGCCCACGGAAGGTTTTAATAATAATACAAAAATAAAAAAATCTCTATAAGTAAAAATGAATGAAAAACGGGGAAAATGTATTCCTTTGAGAGCTTCCGTTGCATGCGCACGGGCGATTCAAGCGACGGGGAGGGTCGGGGAGCAAGAAATTTAACGCGGACAAAATCGCGGACAGAAGCTAGTTGGAAATAATTGAGTCAGAAGGTACCCTATTAGGTAATGTAAATAATTAAAATTGTTCATATTCAAATCTCATACATTCGGCAATCGACGTCAATATAATAAGTAAATTAGAAGGTGTATTGACAGATTTTTTTTTAAGAATGCTCAAATTGTTATCTCTGTGATTATTATGATACAGAAATTGCTGCTCTGATTACTTTAATTCAATTACCAAGCAATACTACTATTAAAAACAAAATCTTGCCTTCTTAGGAATTCTATCCGTACTCTAAAATACAATATTGTACTCTTTTTCATGTGGGTGGGTACTTAACAATCCATAACATTAATAAAGTACGCTAAAAACTCCTTATGATGATACAAAAAGTGCTAAAAAAAACCTCCACTAAAAAAATGGTTCCTACTCATTCTTACTCATCTGTGCTCTTTCCTTACCCTCACTGAAATCAGACAAACTCTACTTATTCTAGACAAAATAGGAACCCTATGTCTGACACTAAAGCCATTGACTGTAAATATTCACATTTCAAAATAAATAGACCCAGAGAACATTATTTAGTAATAATTAGTCTCTCAAAAACGGCCAACAAGTAGTCTTATGGCTCAAAGCTGTTATATAGGTCAAAGATCGACCTTGAACTATGTATATCTACACCTTTGAACTCTGTGTTAGTTCACGAAACGGATGCATTTCAGGGGTTACTAAAAACGCCAGTAAGTCTCAAATTGGCCGTTCAATCCTCGCTAGGTACAGAGACTAGTATATAATGTAAAAATACGTAGCAAATATAAATGAACACCTAGGGCATTCTTTCATGCATGAGGTCCGTCCGCCGACGATGCACCACGCAAAATGACTCTAATAAAGGGGAGGGCTTCGCTTCGTGTCGTTGATTATGTATTTCCACGCATGCGCATTGATAAACAGTCCACGTGTATCGGACGTCCTTTTCTTTTGTTTCTGGTTCTTTATGAGCTCCTAGTAATATTAGCGTTACGGAACAACTTTGTTAAGGATTTCGTCACTAGTAGGCCGTAGCTGGGTGCGGGCTGTTACAGACAAAATCCGGATGAAAACGCAATAACACTTTACTTGACACTGGAATTGAACCCAAAACCTAAGCTCAGTCGTAACGTTTGCTGCCGCTACTATATGTGGAACTAATGTTTGTAGAAAAGTTTGTCGTTTTTGCAGACGGGAAATCTCACTGAAACGTAATTTACAGAGTGAGTTTTCAGAGTGTTTATTAGCTTGAAGTTAAAAATATCCTAAAGTTACCTGTAATGATTCTGGTTTTACTGAACTAAGCAGAAAGAGACTAAGAAGTTGTTTAATCACATTATTATGTAAATGGTCCATCAAATGCGGGCAGCATTTCCAAAATTCGAATTCGTTTAAGTTTCGACGTTGTTTTAACTTTAGACAATAGCATCACAGAAGGTTTTCGTATAAATAAAAGGTACGCAATGATTGATTTATAATTACGCTTAAATCTTTTTATATACGCCCTCTCAAGGTTCTTTCCAGAACCTTGTGCAGGAAATCACGGAAAATGTAAATGATGATGTGGTCATAATTATGAATTTAAGCTCTTCAAAGTTAATGCCCTCCTGGTAGCCCATTAACATTTGCGTGGGCGTTGGGAGGGCTCTTAAGCACCTTAGGCAAGGGTTGCTTTAATTTGGGCGTAGTCGTGCTTTTGATTGGTTGTAATGGTCAGCGGGGTGTTTCACCTTATTTAAATCGTCAAGCTTAAAAAAACCCTATTATAAGAAGGTGAAGTCTGGTTTTGCAAAAATGCAGTTTTGCAAAATTGGCAACGCGATTAGAACAAACTTCTGGTGTAAAACATATATGTATTAAATAAACCATAGTGGTTACGTTTCTTTGTTTAAGAAAACATAAATAAGAAGTCTAACCTCAATATCCTCCTTATTAGGCAGCAGCGGTGCTTCCAAAATGTTCTTTAAGCAAAAATCTTCGTTGTCCAACTCAAAAATGTATTTGGTGACTTCCATAATCCGTTGCCAATGGCGCGGCTTCATCGCTTTGTTGGCCATCAACTCCAGGAGTGGGCACATGTCGTTGAAATCATCTATGGTTTTCTTAAGCGCGAAGAATGCAGGCCATTCTTTAAGCCTGAAAAAGGAAGTTGAAGGTTTTAGTTAATATTTTATCATTTACTCTCGTTTTCCTCAAAACACAGCGAGGGGTTGAAGACGCATGGAACATTTGCCATGTTTAAGTTATTCAAAGATATTCAAATTACTTCTCGTTGGACCATAGATCACCGAGAGTTCTGCTATGGTGGAGAGTCACGGGTAATGAAGCGACAAAGGTATGATTTTATTTAAATACTAGCTTCTGCCCGCGACTTCGTCCGCGTCAAATTTTTGCTCCCCTGACCCTTCCCGTCGCATCGATTTGCCTGCTAGTTTTCGTCCATTTTTCGTTGCCGCTCGCTCCTTTTGAGTTATAGTGAGTCAACCTTAAAAGATAGACATATGCTCTCGCGGATTTTTTTTTAGAACTTTTTAAAAGGAACAATTCCGTCATACATAATTTTTGCGTTACTTTAACCGTTTACGCAGCGCACGCAACGGAAACTCTCAAAAGAAATAAATTTTCCCCGTTTTTGCAACATTTTTCATTACTGCTCCGCTCCTCTTAGTTGTAGCGTGATGTTATATAGCCTATAGCCTCCCACGATAAATAGGCTACTCAACACAAAAAGAATTTTTCAATTCGGACCAGTAGTTCCTGAGATTAGCGCGTTCAATCAAACAAACAAACAAACTCTTCAGCTTTATAATATTAGTATAGATTTATATTTAACTAGCTGACCGTACAGACGTTATCTTGTTTCCTAGAACTTGATAGCAGCGCCACCTACCGGGTCCAATAGTGAATCTAAACCATCCAGGGTGCCTCCCAAACGCATACAAAAAAAAATCATTGAAATCAGTCCAGCCGTTTAGGAGGAGTTCAGTGACATACACACGTACAGTAGAATTATATATATAAAGAAATGGCAACATCTTAGGTGCTTCTTCAACCCAATGCCTTTTGTTTTTCGTAACACAATGATTTTTAAATTGCAAAACAGCTTTATTGTATCAACAAGATTTCAATGGTTGAGTAGTATATAATATTTTAATCTAATTTTTACTCACCCCTTTGGTAATTTCCTGCATCTATTCTGGAACTCCATAAGCTCATTGTTGATCTCTTCAATATTCACCTCTCCCCAAGGAATATCATAATAACTGCTGACTCTATCTATGACGTCGTTGTATAGTTTGTACAACTTCTGTAGAAGGTTCAGTTCTTTTCTAATCTGGGCAAGTTCCGGATACTCTGTGTGCGGTAGGCCGAACAGCTCCTCACCATTTTGGTACGTTTGTAGCTTTCTCCACATACCATCAAAGCGGTTCTTAATAAATAAAAACATATGTTACAGTTTTATGTAAGAAATAACAAATTGGGAAAATAAAATCTTGAAACAACTGTACCTGAAATAATATCAGCTTATCAGAAGCCTCTCTAGGACTCAACCCTGGCTGCATGGGACCCGCATATCGATACTCGTGGACATACTCGGAATTATCTTCTCTGAACCTATCTAGGTTACTGTTGAGGTCAGCTTCAAGCTGCGGCTGCATCTTTAGCAGTGTGAAGTGTGAATTCAAGGCCCTGGATTGCAGTTGCTGCCAGGTGTAGCGAAGATTGTCAACTTGTTCTATGTCTTCTTTGCTTACTGGTAACTCGTAACGGGTTATAATGTTGAATGCTTCCTGTAATGGTTTGTTTATATATTGTGAGTGATTGGATGAGAAAACATAATTAAAAAACTATCTTATACTTCGTAATAGTAAGAATTTAAAAAAAAATCTACGGTGACTAGTAAATAAGGTGTTTTTGGTACCGGAAAACGAGTTTGTGACATCCACTTTATTCTACATACGTTCATATACAAACTCTATCGTAGTGGTATTTTTTTTTAAAGAATTTCCGTACCTCAACTGGATCAATTCTAAGTTCCATATCGACCTCTTGCTCTCTAATTTTCTTGAGGGTCTCCATGACAGTTCTGACGTCATCCAGGTCTCTGATAGGCCTCTCTAACTTGCGCTCCAGGTCATTCATGATGGCGTAAACGTAGTCCATCTCACGCTTGTACTTCTTGCGCATAGCCTGGCTTATTCTATGCGTTCCATCTAATAAATAGATTCAGTTCAGAAAATAAACTTTACAAGAAACCGATATTAATGTGACGTGTCTGATAAATAGTACTAATATACCAAATTATATTTGTAAATGATTTGCAAATCAGTGTCTCCCGTTTGATAAAAATAGTAGATTTAATTTCAGGTAAGGTAGGGATGTTAATGTTACTAAAAACAGAATTGATAAAAGTTTAATTATATGGGAAGGATTTTTATAGACAGATTTGATAGAACTCTAGCTTTTGTCCGTGACTTCGTCTGCTCAAATAGTTTGGAGCTAACAGATAATTGTGACTGTCAAATAATGAACAAATAATTTGCAATAAAATAATATTACGATTATAAATTGAGATGTAAGTTATCTGATCTTTCAAGTTGGATCGAATTGCACACGGTGTGCAAATTTTATTAAAATCGGTTAAGTAGTTTAGGAGTCCGTCCCGGACAAACAATGTGACGCGTAATTTATATATTAAGATTTTAAATGATTCTCACTTTTAAGTTCTGTAGTCAATCCTAGTTTCAATTTCTCTGTAGAAACAGCTAGACAGTTTCCAATGATTAGAACATCAGGTTCAAGCTCAAGCTTAGATTCCAGCTCGCTGTGTCTCTTGAGAGACACTTCGAAGTCGTTCAGGTTCCAGGCAAGCAACTGTCGCAGAGTCTTCTCACATTTCCATAAGTAATGGTATGGGCGCCAGCGTTTTACTAAGGTGTTAACTTCCTAGAAAATTATGTGACTTTATTGTAAAGGATATTTTTTTTTTTCATTTTAATTATTTCACGTTCAGGTATCATTGATACGAATTTACACATACACATTATTTTTATATCACACAAAGATACATTTTTGGGCTTGATCAAACTCAGCAGATTATAAAATTTACTTACGGTTTTAACATTAGCTGAGCACATTGACAGCAAAGCCAAAGTCTTAACAATCTCCTTATTCTCCATAATGGAGGGGTAAAAGTTCTTCTGTTGAAATGGAAATTGTGGCTTCTCTTCCGACTCCAATCTATAATGTTTCTTCCTCTTCATCTTGGCCATGTCAACCATCTTCGAAGACTTCTGGGTAGGGTTCGGGGGGGCCGTGACTGATTGGACCTGTTCGTCAAGCTTGGTAACAACGTCTAACAACGGGTTCGACGGAGGACGAGCGATTTTCTTCCAGCTTACCTATTCACATTAAAGCCAGAACGCGAAGCATATTCACAGCATAACAGAAATAATGAAGCCACATCGAGTGCATGCAAAACAACGTATAATGCAGAAGCACATAGTTTGCAGACAGAAACACAGTCAAATTCACATTGTGCACAGTGCGGACAACGACACAAGACAATTAACATCACAAGTAGGAAGAGAGAAAAAAATCTCATTAGTTTATGCTTTATACCTTAAAATAACGAAGATGCAAAATTTATTAAAAAGAAAAATTTATTTTGACTATTTATTTTACTAAGGGCCGATTACTCAAGCCTCAGATAAACAGATCAATAGGGTTTTATTGAACAGACTAGCTTCTGCCCGCGACTTCGTGCGCGTTAAATTTCTTGTTCCACCGACCCTTCCCGTCGCGTCGAATCGCATCCCGTGCGAATTTCCCCGTTTTTGCAACATTTTACATTACTTCTCCGCTCCTCTTGGTTGTAGCGTATTGTTATATAGCCTATAGCCTTCCTCAATAAATAGGCAAAATAATTCTTCAATTCGAACTAGTAGTTCCTGAGATTAGCGAGTTCAATCAAACAAACTCTTCAGCTTTATAATATTAGTATAGATATACTCGTAGATAACACAAAAATCTGTTATTCAGTCGTCAATTAGGATTTATTCGTCAAATAATTTATTTATTATAGTAATAGATCTATTTGGCTCGTGACAGCCCGATAATCGTTTATTACATTGATGATAAATGAAGTTGACCTTATTAAACTTGGGGTCAGTTTTCGTGCTTGACAAGTGTTCTTAATTGAAATTGATTTATTCAGTAGTACTGACGACAAAGCAGTTATTAAGGGATAGGCAATAATGAATAACATATCAAGCCAAATGAAGGAGAGTAAGAATTGTAATTGTAAATAACGAGTATTGAACACCGTAAAGAATGGGATTACATTTTTGCTTTCCATTATTTCGTTAAAATTAATAAATCACGAAATCCTAAATAAAAACATCACACAGCCAAACAAACAACATTGTAGCGTAATAAATGGGACATCTTAACGCTTGTTTGTTTAACATTGACAGGAAATAAATAAATAGCCCGTCCCGTTCCAATATTTCTTTATAACTAATTTTATAAAGCTGAAGAGTTTTAAATGAAAAATGAGTTTTTAATGAACGCGATAATCTCAGGTATACCGGTTTGAAATGTAAAATTATTTTTGTGTTGAGTAGTTAATTTATCGCGGAGGGCTAAAAGCAACATAACATCACGCAACAACTAAAAGAATCGGAGCATTCATGAAAAATGTTGCAAAACGGGGAAAATTTGTTCCTTTTGAGAGCTTCCGTTGCGTGCGCTGCGTTAACGGTTAAAAATCAGATACGACGCAATTATTCCTCTTAAAATGTTCTAAAAAAAAGTCTAGGACAGCATGTGTCTATTTTTTTAAGGTTAGCGCACTATAACGTTTTCATGTAATCAAATCTAAATACTATAAAGCTGAAGAGTTTGTTTGGTTGAAAGTACTAATCTTTGGAACTACGTTTAGTGTTGGATCAACCTCTTATCAAGGAAGGCTATAGATCATAGAACATGACGCAAGGACCCTTTTTTTCCAGGATGGGAAATCATCAAATGACTTCTCCCGCTCTAGGCGGAGCGGGAGGGCGTGTCAGACTTTTACTGACTAAAACCCACCCGTGTTCCATCAGTTGCCCATGTGCCAGGGTCACGGAATCTCTTTCGAACAATCACGCGACCCCGGCAGGCTTCGGTCCTAGCAGAAAGAAAAGGGATCAGGAATACGAAGAACTCGCACGGGCAGGCGATTCGATGCGACAGGGGATGGGGGGTCGGAGGAGCAAGAAATTTAACGCGGATGAAGTCTCGGGCAGAACCTAGATCTTTGTTTTTGTTTCACTATCCTGAAGTCAGCGTATTCACAGATGAGATTTTCGGTCAGATAGTTGTTATTAAATTAAATAATAATTGGAAAATTAACAACCACTTATCAGATGAATAAAAAGTCTGTTATCATTATTGTACAGGTAACTATTGGTACTGATATCTGAGGATTGAAAAATCACCCCTAAGTTTTATGAAACTTTAATAAATGTAGAATAGAAAATTGAAATGGGTTCTTATTACATTTTGCAATGTTTTCAAATTGACTACGTTATACAAAACGTCAGAATAAATAATGACAAAAAATCATACATCAAAATAATTTTAGCATTACATAGGTACAACTTTAACACATGGAAAAATTCCTAATTCATACCCTAGATGTTTTTCCTCCTGTCCACTGCGCGACGCCCTTCGACAGTCCGGATATGAGTTTGCCAGCTAGTAACAGTACCTCTTGTATTTCGTCAAGAGTAGGAGTCACTGATACGTTAGGTATCATTAGTGACGCTTGAAGCAGGAAGATTGGTTTCTTCTGCGTGTCTGAAAATTTTTATAGTTTGCTTTAGTGTCATATATGATCTCCACAAGAGGCAATACATAGATGTTTGTTCATCGCACCCTTACTTGGCTGCCAACCCTGTACCTTATTTTTTTTGGGTGGGAATCGTCAATCGTCATATGACGTCTCCGGCTCTGGACCGAACGAGAGGTGTCAGACCTTTACTAACTAAAACCCACCCATGTTTCTTCAGTAGCCTGTGCCAGGGCAACGATAACTCTTTTGAACAAATCCGCAACCCTGGCAGGCACCGGTCTTTCAATTTGTGCTGACATCTCTTAGAGGCGCGCGCGGAACACAACGCTCGCTCAACCCGGGCCTGGTTTTTACCAGCCGCAAGCCCGCGCCTATGGTAGCCCGGAGTCCGCAACGGACACCCAGTGCCCGGGGTGTCTCCTGATGCGTTGGCTAGGGGCGGACGCAGATACTGCCTCTCCCGCACGCGCTCCGACTCCTCCTTCGTGAGCATTACTGCTTTGCAGAAGGAGGTGACGGCTTCCCATACTCTCTCGCTCCGTACCATGGCTTGCACCAGGGCCGGACGCGAGAGATCGCCGCCGCCGATTGCTTCCACGAGGACACGGTGGTGCTCCGATCAGGCAGGGCACACCTCAACCGCATGCTCCACCGTGTTCTTCAGGCGATCAGACAGTGGTAGCAACCGGGCGTTTCCTCCCGCCTTATTCGGAACAGAAACCTTCCGAATAGTGGCGCCTCTCTAGTTACTTCATAAAGAGGGGACTAACCACCGCAATAGTGGCGTGCCCAGTACTCGCTCGACAATGAAACTCGCCATATCACCATGAGATCCCGCCGGAGCTCTGTCCGAAGTGCCGTGATCTGTCATTTTGCCTCCTCGCACCACGCGGAGGACTTTTGCCTCCAGATCTCATGGCGGCAATCAGGAAAGGAGGCTCACCGCCTCACAGGAGACCATGTGGTAGCCCCGGACTAGCTGGATGGCCATGACCCTCTGGGACGCGCTTAACTGGCGGGTTGGATGTAGTCTCAATGAAGGCACCCACACCAGTGCCCCGTTAAGGGTCATGGACAGCACAACGCCCGCGTAGAGCATACGACAGGTGGTGTTTGGACCCTCTATATTGAGCAGAAGCCGCTTTTAGGCAGCCCCGGCCCGCTCCAGTCTGGAAGCCAAACGTTGGAAATGCTGCACGAAGTCCCACACCCCTCCTACCGTTATTTGGGAACCCGACGGTGCAGGGCCACCTCGAGTCCCAACCCTGTACCTGAGATCTTGTTGTGTGGCAATTTTATATATTCACGATTTTATTCCCTTAAGATTTTAATACTTAGTTGGTTCTGATACACAAGTAACTAAACTAAGATATTTCAACAAATAACGTAAACAGGTTTTGACAATTTCTGTTTTACATGACCTAAGCCGCAAAGAAACCGTACACTTTAAAAAAATTGTGGTATTGCCGATGACACCGGATCTAAAATTATTTAGTAATATAGTGAGCAAGTATGATGACATCTTTCAGGATATAGGTAGGTATGTATACACGAACCGCATGGTTTCGTATCCAGATGGACATATTATTCACGTGGACTGTGCCGTAGGCACGTTTGCATGAAAACAAACTCAGCATGGATGCCATGGTTTATTATAGTCCTACATTTTTAATAGAAGCTTACAATAAAAATAATTTATTTTAGTTTTTGTATTTTCTAAGGGATATTTATTTACTTTAAAAAATTCAGCTTTCCAGTTTTACCGTTCATCACAATTACAATAAATGGGTCATTGACTTTACCGTGTAGACAGAGGGTGACTCCCATAACTTTCTCACCCTCGGCGTTTTATTCGGTCCACGTGGAGTGATACGTACTGCGCATGCGTGGAAAATACTACGTCGTCGGGACAAATACGAGGTTTAATACTAGGAGCCTAAAAATAATAAGAGTACTGAATCCAACGTTGAATGAAAACAGAGAGCGACAAAACGAATTTACATAAATATTTATAGCTACCTACATTTGCACGCACATTCAAACCATCTCATAGACACTTTGATTTCAGTCATTGACTTGGGAGACGCCCATTCATGGCCATTTTCTGCCCATCAATGTGGTAAATACAAAAAAAATACCCATTTAATAACTAAAATATTGCTATTACTTATTTGTTATGAAAACTCCCGAATTAAAAGCCGATTTAATAAAAACATTCAATAGTTTATTAGATTATCTAACAGTTCCGGTCGATTGTCAATCCTGAGTAGGGATGGTAAACATTACTAAAACACACAATCGATACACTTAATACAACCGGTTACCAAACATTGATTTTTGGAAAACCTTCTTTTATTATATAGTTGTTTCGCCTTTGTTGTTTTCTTTAGAAACAAAAAAGATGTTTGTTCATTTCCGGGCTTCTAAACGCGATCTATTGAACCGATTCCGTGTCTCCAGTTTTTTTTTTAAATTGATTTACAGATTTTTCGGTAAATCGATGTCATATCGCATCTCTACGTCATTAATAATCGTAGTTGACAACTAATTGAAATTTCACATTTTGTTTGGTGTTGTGTGTTCTTGCGAATCGTGATTTATTTTCTACTGTGTTTTTCTATTTGATTTTCGGCGACTTTAATTACGAATATGGACTCTGACTCTGTAACCGCTCCCGATGATGACCTTGGCTTTACTTTGGATTCTGTACCCGCCTCCCGCGACGACACCGGCTTGCCAATGGTGCCGGACCTGTACCTGAACCTGATTTACAAGAACTTACTAGCTTACCACGGAGCCCTCTCTGTGTCAATTGTGGCGTAGATACACAAAGACTTAAGAGATTTACCTTAAGTAATGTGGAAGTTCGGTCTATATTACAGCAATGGATTGCACCACATCAAGTAAGTTACTATAAAAACATACTCAGTAACTTATATTGTATATCTATGTTATGATATAATTATTTAATCCAAATCTATCTTAGATTTGAATTAAATAATTCGGTTGTTTAGTGACAAGGAAACCATAGAAATAGCTGTAGTTTGTTTTGTCTCAACTTAAGTTGTATTTTGTAGCTGTGTTGTAAAACCAATTCCTAGATGGCGTGCTTGTCATTTATTTAAATGAGAACGAATAAAAAACTAAAAGTGTTTTTTTTATAACCTTTAATTTTTATATATGGTTTCTAAAAGTCCCACCAAGTTCTATGCAAAAAATAGTGGTAGTTTCTTTATCTATGATGTCAGCCCTAATGCCTATAATTTATTTCTTTCGTGGGCATCACTTGGCCAAAACCTCTTTATTAAATGGGCATTTCCCATACCATTGGGTACCATTGTATTGCTTTTATCCCAATATATTTAGGGTCGCACTGACCTGAGTGTTTTTAATTTATACTTCTCAATTTACTCATCATGTTCTAAGGTAATGTGATATGTACGAATAGTGACCCGCCTGTGCTGAACACGACGGTAATCTATGATCTTTGAGAAGTGGATAGAGAGGCGCCACAGTATCCTCACCTTCCGCCTAGCGCAAGTCCGGGCATGGGTGCTTTGGGGGGCTCCTGTTCAGGATTAAGCGAAAGGAAACGCCAGGGTGTTTCCATTACAAGGATCGTCTGGAGGACACGGTGGAGCATACGGCGGAGGTGTGCCCTGCCTGGGCGGAGCATCGCCGTGGTGTTCTCGTGGAGGCACACGGCGGCGGTGATCTCTCGCGTCCGGTCCTGGTGCGAGTCATGGACGGAGCGAGAGGGTATGGGAAGCCGTCACCTCCATCTGCGAAGCAGTAATGCTCGCAATGGAGGAAGCGGGGCGCATGTGGGATTGGCAGTCTCTGCGCTCTCACGTCCCTAGCCACCGCAGGAGGAGACGCCCCGGGCGTATGGAGTCGATCGCTGACTCCCGGCCACCGGAGGCGTGGGCTTGTTGGCGAGCGAGCAATGGGTAGCTCACCATCCGGTAAGGACCAGTCCCGGGACGACGGCTCGTAGTGTTCTACGCGCGCCTCACAGAGATGTCAGCAGTACTGAAGGGGTCTGCTAGGACTGATGCCTGCCAGGGTCGCGAATTTTTTCGAAAGACCCTGGCACATGGGCAACTGAAGGAACACGGGTGGGTTTTAGTGAGTAAAAGTCTGATACGCCATTCGGCTCCACCCAAAGCGGGAGACGTCATTTGATGATTTTCCACTCACAAATAAAAATGTTGCATGCAATTGCCTTTTATTTATTATTTATTTAAATTACATTTATATCACCTTTACAGCGAACCAAGGCGATGTTATAAGTAAGACATAAAATTGTATAAATACATTTACATATATTTATATAATACTCAATAATTAGGTACTAAGACCGCCCTCAATAAGCATTTGTGCCTCGCCTATGAATTTCGGCAGGTTTTGCTCAAATTTGTGCTCCGATACCATTATATGTTTTTTTTATTAATTAAGTTAATAAAACCAATATGTACTGTATAAAAGTTATCTTATTAAAAACTTAAGTGAAATCAGTAAAAGATGAGGCGTCATTAATGTTCCCTAGCATCAGTCGAACTCATAACCATCTGCATAGCCTTTTCCCAACCTATGACGGGTTCAGTTCTAGCATCAGCCGACCTAGTCTGTAAAAGTGTCATAACCGCACTAATTTGAAGTGACCTGCCAATAATGTCAATCGTAAGCATCAAATGGAATGACAGTTCACTTCCAGTTCAATTCACCTGGGTTGCCTGGCGAGATATTTACAGAATAGAACAGTTATCTAAATCGAATTTATTAAAACTCGATTTGTTATAATAACATAATTTTAATGAGGCCAACCACAAAGCTGTCAGGTGAATTTTATGCAGTAAAGTTTTGAGAAAAGGTCACTTCAAGTAAGTGCAGTACAATGCACGAAATTCAAAACGTGCCAATTGCGTATTTTTTAGTTGTCGATTCGCCCATATCTAAATTAACGTCATGCGAGTTACCATTAGAAAATTATAAATTACTTAACACTGAAGTGCGGGCGTCCCAAAGACCCATTTCGATGTTCTTCCTGCTGTAATTAATATTTTATTTGCTTATAATCGTAACTTTTTATGACTTTTCATGAAATATGATGATTATTATATTTTTTTATTTATACGAGACTTCAACCACGTAATTGCAATATACATATTTTTATACCCAAATTTACCTCAGTCGGTATGTTCAGCGCTTCTAATGTTAAAAGTTATTTGCCGAATAAGTTCTAGCGGAACTACTAATAAGCGCTAATGAAAAATCGTAAAATACCTAACAAAACATGTTTAATTTTCATCATAAATCGGCATTTTTTCCGACAAAATTCATAGTTTTATCAGGATTTTCTAAACCAAAATACCAGTGGCTTATTTACAATGACTAAACTACATAAAGAAAAGCTATATAATATAAGAAAGAGAATGTCTGTTTTAAAAACTCCATTGTATGATCGAACAAAGCGTTTTCTATCTAAATATTATGTGACTTATTTCCTTCAGTTGTAATAACATATTTTCCGGCTTCCGAGGTAAAATTTCTATATTTATCAAATTGATTCAGCGAACCTTAAACGCGCGATGCGAGACGTAGAATACTGGCGGCTGCTGATCTGTTTTGAGGTGAAGGCCATCGTCAGCCAATAACCTGTGACCCAAACACTGCGCATGCGCGATAGCAGGGTCCCCCCTCCCTACTGACCCGATGTCACAATCCGACAGATCTGCCAGGACTACATGCCCGAGGCAGTCGATTTTAGTGGCACACTGACCCGCATTTAAAGCGGAAGGGGGAGACGCGATCGATAACTTTCGGTTTCGTTTCAGCACCCCTAGCCAAGTATGAACATCTGGATTGAGGGCCCATTTTTTGAACCCTTGCGTACCGAAATAAGATTTATAGGGAAATTAGTTAAAAATAGTAAAAACTTAAAGCAAAGGGTAATAAATTTCTTAAACGTGAATTAAAACTGTTATGATGAAATAACTTGGGCCCTCAATCCAGACGCGTGCATAGAGTGGCATAGCCTAAATCTCAGTAAGTACTATCTCTGGGTTAATAATTTTTGTTTAAGAATTTAGTTCAGAATTTCTTAAACATTTTAAGAAATTCCCAAATGTGTAAAATATAACATTACCGATTTATGGCGGCATATCTAGGGCCCTCACTTCATTATTGTTTGTACTGAGGAAGCTGCAAAACATGAATACTGAAGAAATACATAAATACGACTTTAACATGTTTTACTTAAATACCTATGTGAATTAGTTAAAAAGAAATAAGGACACAAAACTTAATTGTTAAGAAGTAAATGAAAGTCGAATTTTACTAAAAAGTCTGAACTGAGAGCCCAATATTTTCGACTTTATTGACTAGGCTCAACCTCATAGATTAACGTAAATTAGAATAAAAGTTTTAACTATTTCTTAATTAAATTGTAACATATCGTTCGTTCTTCTAAATGTCATAGGTACTTTAAGAGAAAATTGATTTTCAATTTTTTGTAAGAGAACTATTTGTAGGGTGATCATAATGTTCAAAGTAAGTACCTGTCCATTTTGGAAAGTGCATTTGGAAAGTCATAATATTTGCAGCTGAAAGTTAGTACTTTCAGTCAATATAATTTAAAATTATTATTTTTCTAAAAATTTTTAAGAAATTCTTAACTAAATTCTTAAACAAAAATGATTAACCCTGAGATAGTACTTACTGAGATTTAGGCTATGCCATTTTATGCACGCGTCTGGATTGAGGGCCCAAATTATTTCATCATAACAGTTTTAATTCACATTTAAAAAAATTATGACCCTTTGCTTTAAGTTTTTACTATTTTTAACTAATTTCCCTATAAATCTTATTTCGGTACGCAAGGGTTAAAAAAATGGGCCCTCAATCCAGATGCACATTAGCCAAGTTGATAATCTGCAATCGTTAACGCTAGTCGCTCAACGTTAAGTCACGTGGTTAGAACAAACGAATAGAAAATTCGTAGCCAAATTCACATTGTTCAAAATGATAGAATGATTTTTTATCGTTTCTACAATGTTCAACGCTAAATCTTTTGTTATAATGTGTCGTTTTTCTAAAGACATTGTAGAACGAGCGGCCGACTCAGGCGCGTCAACATGGCTACCAACTTATCGTTTTCTACAATTGCTGACACCGAGGCGTTACAGATTGGAAAACGGAATTCGACACGAAACGATTGTAACTTGGCTAGGGGGGCAGGTTAGATTCCTGGCGGCGCGCGGCTTCTGGCGATATTTTAAATCTTCACATTTTACGACTTTCTCTAAAACTTAGAATATAATAAATGTTGGGCTCTTAAAAAGCGTCGGCTAGTTCAGTCGGTGTCATTATTTAGGGACCCGTACTCAAAGGGTGCAACAGTTATTATTATTCTGGGCCCGTATTATTAACGGTCCGCTGTCTAAATAAGATTAAAGGGGCATGATTATAAGTATGCCTCTTTAATGTTTTACTTTGTTGTTTAATTTATAAACAAGTTCTTGGGGAAAAAAAAATCACGATGGTATGGAGTCCTGCCTATACAAGGCGTGCACGAACTGTTTTTTCTTAAATGATAACAACCCCTAAACAGTTTCACCCATTAAAGTCATAGAATTCATCCTTTTGAAACGAGTTTTTTACTTATTTTAGGTAATACCAAATTTAAAAACATTACATATTGGATTTCGGTTTTTAATATTATACCTTATTATCTTAATTACGTAATATTTTAAATGAAAAAAAATTGAGCATTTGGCAAACGGGGGATTTTCTTTATAGTAATTAACCACTCTGATCTTGTTTGAATAGTTTAAACACTATGTTTATTTCCACAATGTCTGTATTCGCAAAGTAATATTAAAATAAATTTTATTTCCACCTGAGGTGTCCGCAGGCTGCCGCACGTGGCGTTCCCCTCAACGCGCTTGCGTCAATCCAACAAAGTCCCGTTTCGTAGGCTCAAATACGATGCAAAATACTAGGAGCCCATAAACGTGCGGAGCTTGTATCAGTAAATTTCAGTAGTCTAAACGTAACAACTACCGCTGTAGCGTGACGCATAACTCGCCTCTGTTTTCATCACTATAGGTTTGTAAATCGGATTCATGTTTAAGCGTAGTGATTTATTAACGTGCCGCCTCATTCTTAGTGTCCACGATGAAATTAAAGATTGCGACTTGTTTAGCTGATTTCTTACAAATTATGACATAAATGTACGCAATATCACATGAACAACATGCGTTATTAAATAAAGAATAAGTACCATTAAAAAATAGTTTAGAACACCATCTAATTCTGGCTATATTTTTAAGATTTTCCAGAAGCGGCAATTCAAAATGGCGCTTTTCAGAGGCACTTTTTAGATTATTTTACAAATACCGTACAAAATATGACAGAAATGGTAAACAAGATCACACAAAGTTTAGGCGTAATTAGACACTGGCTGGATTGTACAATAATAGATTTCTTTGAGCATACGTTTTTCCTTCATTCGTAAGGCTTTTATCATTGAAAGTAGGTGAAAAGAAATACACGAATGTGGTATCGGATGCATGCGGCTAACTTCATATCAATTCAATGGAGTCTAAAGCAAACTATCTGAATTGTGGAAAATAAGGTAGGTATTATTGTTTAGCAATAATTCTCGACAATATCACGAACAATTAAAACTTTAAAAACTTATTTCGAACCAACATAAGTCAAGTTTTCATAGTTTTCAAGTTTTAGTTGTTGTGTGTTTTGTTCGTTTTCATCCTTGTTACAGCGGCCTAGCAAGACGTAGACTATTTTCTATTGCAACTATGTTGATAAAACTCAAAACACCACGTGATTGCTAATAGATATTTCATACTACCTACTTTGTAAAAACTTATATGTACTTATAGAAATAAATAATTGATGAAATGTATTTTTATAAAGAAATGGAGATTTGGAGTCATTTACCTTCGGCATTGGTGTCTGAAGTAAATTGCTTGATAATGACGTCAAGAGTCCTTCTGGTAACCTTGATGAGTACGTCAACAACTTTTCTGCTATAGTAGCGGCGCATCTCACTCACAGCGTTTTTCACCATTTCCTGAAAAGTGGAAATATTTATATTTTTTTAATTAAATTAATATTAACACTATGCGGCAACACATCAAACATATGTTTTACATTTTATATAGCACACCCACATTTACCACTTGTCTAAGTCCCATGTTAGAATACTACTGACAAATTCCATATAAAACTTGTTATAATTATTTAAAATAACTTTTATAAGAAATTTAAAAAAAACAATAAGTTTTAGCAGGCATTCTGTATTTATTTATTATCGTTGCGAAAACTGATAAAGGTATAATAAATCTTATAGTACATAATAAGTAACTTTAATTTCCTTCAGCCGTATTGTAAGCTGACTTGGCGACTGCCGGGGTCGCGTGATTGTTCGAAAGAGATACCGTGACCCTGGCACATGGGCAACTGATGGAACACGGGTGGGTTTTAGTCAGTAAAAGTCTGACACGAAGAGCGGGAGAAGTCATTTGATGATTTCCCATCCTGCAAAAAAAAAAAGCTGACTTGGCGAACTTCACGTAGATGCATCGTTGCCATAGAAATCGCATTTGTACCGTGCCATGCGCTTGTCAGAAAGTATTGATCGAGCCAAATGGTGAGTTTCTTCAACACCAGGTTGTCAGAAATGTAGGAGAGGTATCCAGGAAAATTGTTCTCAAGGTCACAGAGTCGCGCATTTGCCGTAAACAAAGTTTGTGAGGTATATGTTACACTGCCTATATGACATCAGACTGCCATAAGTATTGCTTTCGATATTGTTATGTGCGAAACCGTTGTTTTTTTTTAGTATAAATATTTCAATAATTTAACTTTCATCAATGGCGTAAAAAAAATTAATGCGGTTAGACTGAATGGACCCCAACATAGTTAGGAAAAGGAAATTTTTCAGTAAAACAATATAAATATATAAATACCAAACAGAGGTTTTCTATTGCATCCATTAATTTGTAGACACAAAAAGCAGACTTAATTCTTTATGGCATTTTTTTGCTTAAACACTACCTACCTATATACGCCTGCTTAGACTGGCAACTACTGCCTATTATAATTTGAGGAATCGAAAGACATTGTGAAAGGGCTTTTTTTTGTGCGAGGGAAATCATCAAATGACGTCTCCCGCTCTTGGGTGGAGCGGAAGCGCGTGTCGGACTTTTGCTGACTAAAACCCATCCGTGTTCCTTCAGTTGCCCATGTACCAGGGTAATGGTATCTCTTTCGAACAAATCTCGCGACTCTGGCAGTTGTGATAGGGCTCATAATAGGTGTATGGTAGGTATTTGGCTATCCGTAGCACGTGGCGTTCTTTAGTTACTACGTAACCCCATGGGGAAAAGGCGTAATAAGGTACATATTTTAGGGTGGGTAATCAAGCTACCTGCATGCTTTTCGACAGTCCACCGGCGGGCATGGACAGCAGCCGGTGAGGACTCTCGAAGCACTCCCAGACCGCAGACCAGTCCTGTTGACCGCTCGACGACGAGTCGTTGACGGTTGAGGCGGCCCCACTACCCGCTTGGCTGTCATCTGAGGAAAATTACAGAATTAGCTAACCCTGTAGTATAGGCAGTTGATTGTATTAGTAATCTATTTCGTAATCATTAAGCCATCATCCATTTATCGTTTTGTAGTTATGTGTTAAGGTTTACAGTCACAAATAACCAGATTTATACAAATTTTTGTTTCTAGAAATCAATCGCTCAGGGTGCATGCCGACCGCGCTCATGTCTGAATAAACACCTTGAGAAGAAACTCGAAAAGGATACTACTAGGTCTTAATAAGTAATAGGAGAAAATAATATATTCTTGGGTCTTTGAATAAAACATTAACTTTATGAACTACTAATCTGACCATAAACAATTTTTACCCCCGGCGACATCAGCTCCACCCACTGCACCGCGCCCCGTCGCGTAGCGCGGGATGGCAGATTTTACCATTTTATGCAAGTATCTCAATTTAAATAGAAATCTACACACTACCGACGCGGAATTCCGCGGGAAAGCGCCCCGTGCGTTGTACGTCGCTCCGCGCACCGCGGCGGGACGCATCTTCAGTGGGTGAACCGCCTTATAGGGTAATTCGTTCTGGTTCAATTCATTTCGTTCATGAATTCGTTTGGTTCTCACAATTATTGTATTCAATGTTTAAAAATTAAATATAATATGCAATGACAAAATTTTATAAACTGTTGCGTTTAATAAACATTTAGAAGTTGTCCTACATTTGAGTAGATAGGGCATTTAAAAAAAAAAAAAAAAATAAATCATGATAGCTCGACTGGTTAAACCTACTTCAAGTATTGCTTGACCTCTTAGTTGTATGCAATCCTGTACAAAACAAGGTTCTTGCATAATTGGTTAATACGTAATCTAGTTACTGTACATGTAACAACTATACAGCAATGACAAAGCTAAAATTTTGAATAATTTTGAATTAGAACTATTAATGCAATAGTTTATACTAACAGGATACCATAAAAGCTAGGATATGTCTTTATAACAACTACATAGAAACGACAGTGGCGTGTGATCACGTTAACACACACTAGCAATATGCAAACCGAATGCCTGCAGTCTGGATGGAGCGTCCCGTCCGTGCAGTCTGGCCCCATGGTCGGGGAATGCAAATTAATAAATATCTCGGAAATTGTAATCACTGAACAGCGGTACCAGGAGATCATAGCGAGTGGGATGTGTTTTCTCGCTACCAATGTGACCTATATTTGGCGGAAAATTTAAACTTATAAACATTTACATTTAGCAGGACTTTGGTAGTTTAAAAGTTAGGTTTTAACTACAAATCGTATTTTTATTAGCTACTGAAAAACTGGTGATCTGCGATTAATTGCTTCCATAAAACATAAGTATGTAGTAAGAGTCTCATCGCCAAGCCGAGATTAACATAATCTTACCGCATGACAACGTTTGGAACGAAGTTCTTTAATGCAGCTTTGCAGTAGGAGATAAAAAGTCAAAATAATCGTAAAATAGTTAAAAATGTGATCCGTAAGGGAAAGGCGTTATGCTCCCTACAAGCCAATATTGCTCACGTGAAATGGTTTTTATGTAGTTAGTCTGGGAACCGCAGCAAAGCATGCACGCACAGCGGACTCCCGGCCACCGTAGGCGCGAGCTTGCGGGTGGCGAGCAATGGGTAGCTCGCCACCCGGTAAGGACCAAGCTCGGGTCGACGGCGCGTAGTGTTCCACGCGCGGCTCAAAGAGATGTCAGCAAAACTGAAGGGGTCTGCTAGGACCGATGCCTGCCGGGGTCGCGTGATTGTTCGAAAGAGATACCGTGACCCTGGCACATGGGCAACTAAAGGAACACGGGTGGGTTTTAGTCAGTAAAAGTCTGACACACCCTCCCACTCCGCCCAGAGCGGGAGAAGTCATTTGATGATTTCCCATCCAAAAAAAAAAAAGCACTCACAGAGCACGGAGTCGCCGCCACTGCTGAGCGCAAATTTGGCGAATTGACTAACGTCAATTTCTATTGGTAATCAGTAACGTCTACTAAAATGCTTGGTTTGTTTATAATTTCAAAATTAAAATATCTAAATGTTAACTCAAGTTTTACTCTACATCTTGATCAAGCGAATGGCAACAAATTGACTGGTATTTATTGTAGTGTCCTGCGTTCAGTAGAACGGCCATGCCATGCAAATTATACATAGACCTGTACCCTCAATTCTGAGGGTGGAGGTACTGAAGTTATAGACTTCTTTATTTTTGGTTTTTGTCTGAAAATTCTAGCCTGCATACCATATTTCTGCTTTCTAGGACTTTGAGTAGTACTCAAGAGGTTTTATTTTATAAACAGAGTTTGGAGGGTGTACGTTTACAAGTTACTTAATTTTTGTTTTGTAGTTGTTATACAAATCTAGCTTGTACATAAAATTTCAGCTTTCAGCTTTCGGCGAAAATGACATGTTAGAGATTTTAATAAACTCCAAAATATAAAAGTTGGACAAATTAAACTTTATGTGTTTTATAAATCTGTTAATTAAATTTTAAGAGAAGTAATGCCCCTTCCTTTTGTTTTTGGGCCTTGTTGGTAGTACCGTGCCCCCAGATTCCAAGAATAAACTTGACATTGTTATTAAAAACATGTTCCGAATGTTTAAATTCCAAATACAAATGAAACTTTGTACGCGCCATATTGAAAATGTTTTTTACACGCTTTATATTAGCGTCACTTGTATGTTTGTTTGTTTGTATGTAACCGATTCCTTATAGCGCGGTTTTAGCCCACTTTAAACGACCAGATTTCAATCAAACTTTGCACACTTGTCAAAGGCCCTCGCCAGATAACGGGTAAAATGCCCCCATTGCAATCGGGTTAATTTTTTTTCTGAAATACCTTATACTGTGGACAATATCTCAGCCCAGTTTCAACTCTGAAATATTACGCATTTTTTTTAATCCCATTTTTCTCCGAATCTACTTGACAATATTAAAAAAGTGCTTATGGGTTTTAAGATATCACTAATTAGTATTCCTAGAAAAATTCGCTTGATAATCGGGTTAGTTGGTCATGGGTAAAAATGTGTTTATATTTTTTAATATTTTTTTTTAATGCCATTAACATATGGTACACCTTAGCTTTTTTTTTTGCACGTATTACTCTAGCATTGACCTACAATATATATTTTTTTTAAGATTTTTCAAAATATTAGACGAAAGTAAAAAAATAATTTTTTTTAATATTTTTTTGCCTCTTGTAAGATTTGATTACAGACAGACAACGGGACAGGTGAAAGTAAATAAAAGCTTGTAAAAAAACCCGACATCGTTCCCTCCGTGAAAATAAATTGTCAAAAAATAATATTTAAAAAAAAACTTAAAAACACGCTTCCATAGAAAACCAAAGTAAAAGTAAAAATAATGGAAAAATAATAGTTTAAAAAAACACGCAAAAAGCGTGGTGGGGTGCCTAATCTTAATAAAAAAAAACGTTAAAAAGCACCCCGTGCTTTTTTTTCATTATTCTCTACTTTTTAGTTTGTTTTTCTATGGAAGCGTGTTTTTTAGTTTTTTTAAACTATTATTTTTCCATTATTTTCTACTTTTTAGTTTGATTTTCTATGGAAGCGTGTTTTATAGATTTTTTTAAACTATTATTTATTATTCGATATACCTACACATTTTGCAAAACTTGAATTTTAATTTTCTAATTTGTCCCATTGTTTGGTCACAGATATTTAAGTGTGTTCCAAATTTCAAAAGACCAGACCAGTGAATTCGGAACAAACTGGCGTGACAGGCGGACAAACAGACACACGAATGATCCTTTGAAAGTTCCGTTTTGCATTAGGACCTTCGTAACAGATCAACAAGAAATGTCCGAATTACTTCGGGGCTACTATGTTGTTCATAAAATATAGCCGATTCGAATGTACCACCCCGAAAAATTATGCAGGGATATACTACACTGCAGCATTTTACAAAGTGAGAATTGTAGTATATCTACCAGACCTGAAAGATGGTACCTGACTACATACCATTTTTCAAAAAATTGGTAATGCAGTTCGAAATTACTCGTTTGTATTTAGGAAAACCGTAAATACTACAACACCTTTATAGTTTTCCTAAACAAAAACTATTAGAAGTGGCCCTTTATGCCCTGGCACAAATTAACACTTTGTTTCTATCCTTATTATCGGCAACCTGGATTAAATTTTACAGCAATGTAAATGAAGACTTAAGATTTTTTTAATAACTTCATCCAAAGATGTTGAGGTTCATAGTCCATTGTGGAATACAATGCCAGCCAAATAGCCATTACATGGATTACATTAATTTATAAATAATCGGAAAAACAATTGAATTCAATATTCAAAATAATTGTTAGTATATTTCGAATATTTTCCCAAAAAAAAAACATTCAGACGTCAATTACAAATTTGCAGCCAATGCAAGCCACCAACGCTCGACCACGTGACGGTGCATCGTCACTGCAGTGCATTGAACGCATTTGAAATACTAGGAAACAAGAAGCACCTAGCAGTCTATCCAACAACCACAAGCACACTCACATCATGCCTACATGTTGCACACATTCGTATATGGAGTTGTGGGGTAGGAAGTTTAAGTGCATTGTAGGAGGCGGTGGCCGGTGTTGAATGAAACTTCATGGAATGAGGTGAGGAGAGAACAGAACCTCGACCAATTACGGTTTAAACTAACAAATTGCCACCCACGCCCCGCTTTATTGATGTGGATGCACTTCGGAGAAATGAATAGCGTTCTTCGCTGTCAATTAAAATTTTATAGTAATATCATAATCATAACACAGAATATGCGGGCAATTTAATTTCAAAATAATAGGTCTTTACCTATGAAAATGCCGTTTTGTATGAAAAAAATTAAACGAATTTTTTTCATGTATTTTTTTATTTGTATTAATCGTAATAATCACCCATGCAATCAATGCATCTTTACCAACGCAGTGGCAGTTTATTGATGCCCTTCTTAAAAAAATCAGCTGGACGGGAGGCAACAAATTCTTCAAAGGCATTTTGTACTGCCTCTCGGGTATTGAATTTTTTTTCCGCCAAGAAGTTATCCAAATTCTGGAAAAAGTAGTAGTCTGTAGGCGCAAGCTCTGGTGAGTAGGGTGGATGACGGAGAGCTTCCAACCCCAGTTCTTGCAACTTGGAGACCGTCTGCTGTGCAGTATGAGGTCACGCGTTGTCGTGCAGGAGTAGCGGAGACGAGCGATTGACTAATGCTGGTTGGAGATGTGCCAGCTTCTTCATCATTGAGTTCAGTTCTTCACAGTACACATCTGCAGTAATGCTCACCCCGTTTGATAAGAAGCTGTGATGAATCACACCGGCGCTAGACCACCAAACAGTGACCATCACTTTTCTAGGGGTAAGTTTTCGTTTAGGGCATTGTTTAGGTGCTGAACCGGGATCCAACCAACTTGCTGAGCGCTTGCGGTCATCAAACAGAATCCATTTTTCATCGCAGGTAACAATGCGGTTCAAAATTCCTTCATTTATGTGTCTGTTGAGCAGTGCAAGGCACGTCTCGATGCGTACTTCACGCTGGCGATCATTGAGTTCGTGGGGCACCCATTTGTCAAGCTTTTTTACCTTGCCAATTTGACGCAAATGGACCAATATTATTTTGACGCTAACGTCGAAAGCTGCTGCTAATTCAGCCGTAGAATGTGTATCATCAGCTTCCACAATCGCCTTCAATTCGTCATTGTCGACCAAAGTCTTCGGACGACCGCGAGGTTCATTTTTCAGGTCGAAATTTCCAGAACGGAAGCGAGCAAACCAATAACAGGTGGTGCGTTGGTTTGTAGTGTTAGCTCCGTAAACGTCGTTGATGTTGCGTGCCGCTTGTGCCGCGTTGCTGCCACGACGGTACTCATATTCCATAATTACTTGAATTTTTAACGTATCTATGATGACGAAAATGATTGAAATGCGATGAAAATGTAACACTAATCAATAAACAAATGACTACTTTTGGAAAAAGAATTCCATGTTTTTAAAATAAAATTAATGTGAAATTAGAATTTAAGAATTCTAATTTCAAATTAATTTAACAAAATTACAATGACAAACAAAAATTATTTTGTTTTGAAATGGCCAGTACTGCAGAATGGCAATTTCACAGGTAAAGACCTAATATTTACAATAATGTAACAGTAAACAGTAACTATGGTGACTACGTAAAATATCCCTAAAAGTCCACCAGCAGGAGTAGAGAACGACAGGCTATTTTTGAAATAGCAGCGGCGTAGATATGCTCTTTAAAGTTCCCAATTGCCATACAACGTGGCAATGCTGCCAGCCTTTTGGGCACTTTTCCCATTGACAGCGATGCAGACGAGTTTTTTGATGCCCTCTATTTTTTTTTCTCTCCATTTTTATATACATACTAGCTGACCGTACAGACGTTGTCCTGTTTCCTAGAACTCGATAGCAGTGCCACCTAGCGGGTCCAATAGTAAATCTAAACCATCCAGGGTGCCACCCAAAAGCATACAAAAAATCATTCAAATCGGTCCAGCCGTTTAGGAGGAGTTCAGTGACATACACACGTGCAGTAGAATTATATATATAAAGAAGATAAATAATTAGAGTTAAAATAAAGGAATGTTAATTAAAAAATATATATACTTACATATATTTCTATCATATTGCGTATTTCTCGTTTTATTAACATGATCAAAACTAGCAGAAATGTTCAAAAAACACGACGAAAAGGTATGAAAAATGGCGAATCAGTTAAAAGAACGAGGTTGACAGCCACATGACACGTATGTGTTATCCGTTTTCAGTTCCATTGTCATCGCTTTGTCGTACAATGCACTGCAAATGCATCAGAACATAAAAAATTACCAGGAAACTATGAAAACTTTGACGTATGCCGAATGCACTTTGTGATTTTCTGTATATAGATTCGCGTATATAGAAACTATCAACACGAGAATTGGCAAACATCTGTGCGCGGAACACTCCACCATCATCCAGAACGCAATAAGCTTATACCCAAAAATTGCACACCGCCCATGACATTCAATTAATGCGTTCTAGGTGTTGGTGGGGTGCTCCCCTCAGGGAAGTTTGCCGAGTCTCGTGTCGATAGCTTCTATGCTACGATACGAAAACGATGTGCCTCACTAGAGGGGCGCATACGGAGACAGAAACATCACAAAGGCCACTACAAGGCGACTTGTCAGGGCATTAGTGTTTCCCATATTTCTTTACGGCGCTGAGACGTGGACTTTAAGAGAAAGCGAGAAAAAGAAGATAAACGCTTTAAAAATGTGGTGCTGGAGAAGGATACTTAGCGTAACCTGGACACAGTTTTGAACCAACGTTTCATTCCTCCATGAACTTGGCATCAAACAGCGTCTTTCTTCCATCGTTCAAATTCGTGTTCTCGCTTTTTTTGAACATATCACACGCTGAGACAAGACATCGGTGGAACGACTTGTCATGCAGGGTAAAGTTGAACGCACAAGAGCTTGCGGCAGGTCGCCCATGCGTTGGACCGATCAGATCAAAACTTCACTTAATGATCCACTTCACGAATGTACGAAAAGTGCTGCAGTTCGGGAGGAATGGCTACCGAATGTGAAGCTCGCCACCACACCAGTTTTGATGACCACGACCACTCTGTCAAGAGTGTAACGACGAAGCAGAAGGAAAAAGAGGGGCGCGAGCCAGCACCAACTACAGAACATCGCGACCACACTGGACTGCTTGTGTATAAATCGCTGCTGCTAGCTTCCTACATCGTTTTGAGATTGTAGCGCGCATTCTTAAAACTATATGTCAGATTTCGGTTACGTGTATAGATTAGTTTTACTAACCTACTGTAAAAACTGACACGTCTCAATAGACGTGTGAAAAACAATTTCTTCGCAGACTTTTGCCTTCTTCTGACATAGTGACGATATGTAAACTATTCGTTTTAGTAGTCTGTTCTAGTATTCTTCTGGTGTTAGCGTCGTGATAGTAATTCAATAATGACGGTGAAAGACGACAATGACCGCCTTTTATAATTGTGATTTGACAGATTGAAACAATAAAGAACCGCGAAAAGTTTTTTATTACACGTTCGAGGTTTGTGAAATATTAACTTTTCTGGGGGCACGGTAGTGCCTCCGCCAAGTCGAGCAAAAAAGCGGCACGGCCGAACCATTCTTTTCTCGAAACAGTTCAGGCCATTTTCGGCTTCCTATAACTTCGTTTTGGATCAAACTAGAGGCTTGAATTTTCAGTAACACAAGTAGACATTGTCTGAACACACTATATTTCAAATTTTATTCAATTTGAAAGTGTAGTTTACGAATTATAACAAGTCAAAGTTTCTTAATTTTGTCACTCACTGACTGTCCGATCATCAAAACTCTAAGGCATTTCTAGCAGACATAGAAGCTTCAAATTTATAACACAATTAGTGTTTAGTATCCAGGAAAAACTAAAATATTTTTCAATTTCGTTCCAGTTTTCTAGATACCTCAATTGCATAAATTACTTTGTAATTCTGTATAAATGTATAGGATTACAAAGTTACATCTGCATTTAATGAATCAGTGTACCTGTATGTGTATAACATAATAGAATACTAGGTATAGATAGGTAGTTTTACCAAGGGGTATCGTATCACCCAGTAACTGGGTTGTGAACGTCAGATAGGTTGTCATTCCATGTCAAATACTGGTACTCAGCTGCATCCGGTTAGACTGGAAGCCGATCCCAACATAGTCGGAAAAAGGCAAGGCAGGTGATGAATAGGTGTAGATAGGTACCTAGATTTAATTATGTTCAAAGGTAACCTGTAAAATGGTCAATCAACGGAATGAAAAAGCAAGAATGGGACATGTCTTATGAAATTGTACTAAAATCCCGCAAACTACGAAGTAGACTAAATTGCCCGAAATTGCCATGAAAGAAACACTAATAAATCATAACCGCGGCCGGCAGAGGTGGCTTGCCCGCGCCGGGGCTTCCACGCTTTCCGTCCGTCACAGGCAACATTTTTCTTACTGCGTTATCGCATGTATATGTTACCGGAAATGTATGAAATCTAGCAATTCCGAAGCTATTTAGGAAATGTATAAACTATTGTTTTAAAACTTATTTAATACATACATATCCTTGGAAATGTATACATTTCCTAGGAATTGTATAGGAATTGTATATAATTCCAATATCGTATTAGGAAATTGTATAAAAAGCGCCATAATAAATTGTTTTCGAATCTTTTTCCAAGCTAGGCGACGGAGCCCCGCTACGCGGGGCTCCTACTTCTGCGTGGTTTATAAAAAAATAACCACGAAGGGGATGGCGGGGTCTATTTGCTCGCTTCGCTCGCTCAAACGACCCCGCCATCCCCTTCTAACCTAACCTATCCGAGTCGGGGTGCCTTAGAGTCCCGATTGCATCCAGTTTCTCCGGATGTAATAAAATATAACTACCGTTACACACCCAATGTCGATGGCAAATGATGTTATGGCATATGATATTAGGGCAAATAAAGTTCGGGCAAACGGTGGTATACCGTTTTAGATTTCCGATTGCTATTTAGGAAATGTATAGATTTACTAGGAAATGTGTCTAATATAATTTATTGTTAATTACTCGCCTTAAATGAGTATGTGTCATCTATAAACAGTCTTGGACACTACGGCCTGTCTTATAGCCAAAGTGCGGATCGCTTAGCGCGGCACGCGAACATCATCCGACGAGCTCTTGTCACCGTCGCGTCGGCGTACCAGCTGTATTAGAACCCAATGGCTTGGCCCTAGACGATGGCAAGAGACCGGACGGTATGTCTTTGTTTCCTTGGAAGGTGGGTGGGCCTTTAGTATGGGATGCATCGTGTGTCAATACTCTTGCACCATCCCATCTTCCTAGCTCGGCGGCATGCTGCACTGGTGCTGCCGCTGCTGCGGAAAACCTCAAGCGGCAAAAGTATAGCGACCTTATTGGTAATTATATCTTTGTGCTGTTTGGGGTTGAAACCCTCGGGCCGTGGGGTCAGAGTGCTCATGGCATCTTTAAGGAAATATCAAAATGGCTGGTTGAAACTTTTCGTGGCCCAAGGGGTGGTTTTTATTTTGGCCAGCGGCTATGCATTGCTATACAACGTGGTAATGCCGCCAGTCTTTTGGTTACATTACCAGTCGACAGCGATGAGGATGAATTTTTCGACGCTTTATTTTAGTTTGTGTATAGTTTTAGTTAATTTAACATATTATTTTGTTATATTTATGAATAAATAATATAATCAATAAACACAATGTAATGAAAGGCTTTATGCTTTCGAAGTACCAGGTGGTCATAACTTGGTAAGAGCTCATCTAACATGGGTGTGTGTGTGGTAGGTAGCTAGAAAACGCTTTATGTCTTCGAAGTACCAGGCTGTTGTCATAACTTGGTAGGAGCTCACTTAACATGGGTGTGTGGTACCTAGGAAACGCTTTATGTCTTCGAAGTATCAGGTTATTATAACTTGGTAGGAGCTCACCTAACATGGCTGTGTGGTAGCTAGGAAACGCTTTATGTGTTCGAAGTATCAGGTTGTTATAACTTGGTATGAGCTCACCTAACATGGGTATGTGATAGCTAGAAAACGCTTATGTGTTCGAAGAACCAAGTTGGCATAACTTGGTAGGAGCTCCGCTAACATGGGTGTGCGATAGCTAGAAAACGCTTTGTGTCTTCGAAGAACCAGGTTGTTATAATTTGGTAGGAGCTCACCTAACATGTGTGTGTGATAGCTAGAAAACGCTTTATGTCTTCGAAGAACCAGGTTGGCACACCTTAGTAGGAGCTCACCTAACATGGCTGTGTGGTCGCTAGAAAACGCTGTATGTCTTCGAAGTACTTGGTTGGCATAGCTTGGTAGAAGCTCACCTAGCATGGGTACATGGTACTTGCTGATCTTTGCTTTGGGTTGGAGGGATCTGATAAGTTAACACAACATTTATTGATTCTAAGGCGGTACGAAGTTCGCTGGGTCAGCTAGTCTTTATATAAATCTAATTACATGGTTAACGAAGTTCATGACAGAATAGATGGTAGAAGCTCACCTAACAAGGGTGTGTGGTAGCTAGAAAACACTTTATGTCTTCAAAGTAATAGGTTGGCATAGCTTGGTAGAAGCTCACCTAACACGGGTTACATATGGTACTTGGTGCTCTTTGCTTTTGTGTTGGTGGGATCTGATAAGTTAACACAACATTTATTGATTCTGAGGCGGTATGAAGTTCGCTGGGTCAGCTAGTCTTTATATAAATCTAATTTCAGGGATAACGAAGTTCATGACAGAATAGATATATTTTCGTGCACTTTGAGTAAATTCACAAAAGTTCTTTAAATGTAGTTAGTTATGATAAGTAAACACATGTTAGGAGTTTTATTTAGAAATAGTAGATATTATTTTATAAATGAAAGATAATGCTGTTTAGGTTTAATTGTTGTGTTAGTTTTTAAGCTTTTTTGTTTGTTAGACTACTGGTGTACCTATGTTTAGTTGCTCCATAATTAAGTTAGTATTTTTATTGTTTAAGTTTAATTAAGTAGGTAACTATTTCCGTTTTAGTATTAAATACCTGTAAAATCATATGCCATCATAATCAAAACTATAAGTAGGTATCTATTATATATAATACTAGGTAGGTTATAAGAGTTGATAGCCTCACTATCGAACTAGGTTTAAGATCTCTAGAGGTAGTTGTGAGTAATAAATAAATAAAACAAATAAAAATTCTATTTAAAAATAATGGGTTAAGTAATTTATTAAAAGACTAAGCTCATAAGACAGAGAGTGGGCTCTAAGAAAATCCGTTGTTGGTATTCAAGGAGTAGAAGGTACGGGAAAGGATAAGAGTATATTGATATGGTCACTATATGAAGTTGCAAGGTTGGCTAATTACGTAACAACTTAAGACAGAAGGTTCCTTAAGGAAGGACTGAATAAATTAACCGACTTGGTATTCAGGGATCTCACAACTTTTTACGCTAGAAGAATTCAGTTGCGAGACTTGGCTTTTTTACAAGTTATGGTATTGATGGCATTACTTTGTATCAAAAGTTATAAATCCATTAACGCAAGGCCTGGTACTAGGACAAAATGAATTATAGGAGGTAAATCATTGTATACGATATTCAACATATACATGCATTCGACTCTCCCGAATGCAAGTGTGAGTGCGCCGGGACTGAACTTGACAATGAAAACAATAAAATGATGTATTACGCGATAACGAGTGCAAATGGGACACTGACCGTCCGTCACTCCCATTCAGAATGTCCACAAGACATTGTTTATCAAATGATGTTCTTGCGTAATTTTTTTTAAATGAGCTTATCTCGAATCGTCACGAAGTACATTTATTTTTATATTACATTACACTTGCAGTTAAAATGATTGAAAAATCGCCGCAAAAGGGAATATAAAGTTTTTAATCTGAGTACCAAGTGACAAAGTTCATTTATCTAATCTATCTACTTCAGGAATGCAAAAAAAAAAATGGAGAAATGAATGAATGGAATGCTCTGTTCTGTTTGAGCTCTAGTCAGACAGAACAGAGCTGCTCAAACTTGCCATTTTTTTCTTCCTGTTGCAAAACAACGGTTCGTGCCCTGTGAAATTGCATTGTATTATCTGGTCCATTGGACTGGTGTCAGCAATAGTACAGATCTACAAATGATAGCCGTGACCGACGGCTAAATGTGCTTTCCGGGGCCCTCCGTGCCCCGGAAAGCACCCATCCATGGACCAACCGCGGCAAGCGTAGCTTAACCCGATCGACCGACCCGTCCGGCTGTTATTACGTAGCCGCAAGCCATTAATGTGCTCACATAATTCATGCTCATAAATAAGAACGACATAATGTGGACCTGATTTTAGCAGAGCTACAAAGTTGCCAACATGTTAGGCATTTGCACGTTCACGGTACTAGGAACACAGAAATAACAAGAAGCTGGTCATATCTTCCAGATACATCCCTTATTTACACCATTGAACCTTATTTCTAGCTATTAAGTTTCAAAGTCGAGAGTTGTCCCAACGTACAAATTGCAATTTACTGAAACGCAAATGTGGTACCATGCAACTGGGTAAAGCAACTTGTGACTATATGCTTACCCATTCACCGTACTGCCTAAAGCCCGTCCTTTATTAAAATACTTTTTCGCATGAATCTACCATGCAGTGTATTCTATCTTTTGCGAGAAGTTTATTACCGCTGCCAAGTACGTAGTAAAGACATGGCGGTATAGGTATAAAATAAAAATCGATGTTTTTGAATTAATTTATTTTTGAATTAATACCAATCTCACATGGGAATGTACCTATATGTTGTTTTAGTTTTCCGCAATGCCTGATACTGCAAAGATCAATTAAAATGTGTTTTCTCTAAAAGAAAGTTATAACTCAAATGTTTAATTATAATAACTCCAATTATTGTTTATTTTCGGTACAAAGTTAACGACAATTGGTAAAAAAAAAACAAATTATATACCTAATCGCGCCAATGGCGTAGGCATTTTTTTAGTCGTAATTTCATGCCAAACAATTAATAAAATTAAGTAGCAGGTGGCGTTCTGTATTTCCAGCTCGTCTTTTGCCGCTCTCTACCAGCGACGCCCTAAACCGAGGTCCGTACCCTACAGGGGGTGCCATTAGCGAGTAGGCGCTTTAGTTTTTAAGTTTATTTAGCCTTGGCTGGAGGCCTTAATTTATTATGGAATTCGCAGGCAAACCCGTTTATATAGTACGGGTCTCTTAAGCTCAACTATGAGATGTAATTTTTTTTAAAGCGTTATGTAATTTCTGCGTACCCCCACAGGATGCAGATGTGGGTTTATGTATGTATGTTATTCATCATCATCAGCCGTAATACGTCCACTGCTGGACATAACCTCCCCCAATTTAGGGGGCTTTGCCGTAATCGCCACGCTTGGCAGTCGGATTGGCGATCGCAGTATGGTGGTAAAATGCATAGAGAACGCTGCTGCCCATTCCCTAGTAAGTCCCGTAGTCGCCTCTTACTTCTAATAAAAGTTTCGTGGAAATGGAATTTAAACTTTGGCACATAAGCCGTTGAGTTCAACACCAAAACTAAGGAATTATTTGAGATTCTGAATTCAAACATAACTTGTTCTTTTTTTAAAGACAAGAGACTGTACTTATTTGCTACCACACATAACAGGGGTTGCTGCACAGCCGGCCGACGTCCCTGCACGGGAAGAATAGGTATGTTATTCGTTTACGTTCAATTGGAGTTATAATCACTAAAATCATCAATACAACTCTCAAAGTTCAAATTACCCCACTGAATGACCATGTAGTAAAAATATGAATTTAATTAAATCTAAATGAGTTATATCAATAATTTTAATGATTATAATTCTATAAATAGATATTTATTACACCCATAAACCATACTTTGATCTAGAACCTGACACGACTTTTACTGACTAAAACCCACCCGTGTTCCTTCAGTTGCCCATGTGCCAGGGTCACGGTGTCTCTTTCGAACAATCTCGCGACCCTGGCAGGCATCGGTCTTAGTGGACCCCTTCAGTTCTGCTGACATCTCTTTGAGGCGCGCGTGGAACACTACGCGCCGTCGACCCGAGCCTGGCCTTACCTGGCGGCGAGCTACCCATTGCTCGCCGCCCTCAAGTTTGCGCCTACGGTAGCCTCCAGTCCGCTATCGCTGGTTAACTTAGCGCTCGAATTACACCACACATCTCGAAGTACGTAAAGTTTTGTGTAAACTATAACATTTGAATTTTTTACAACGTTATCCTCCTTAAATCATGAAAATGTTGACGCATCTAAATTGTTTTTTTTTTTTTTTGTGAGTAAAACTGTAATCGCTTATTCTAAATTGTTTCGTTCTGAATGTATATCTGTTAGTATAGAATCAAAATTAATCCTAAAACATTAAAGCTAAAAAAGCATTAAAAATTAATTTTAGTAAGAAACAAATGACAATGCCAGATCCTGCCCCACCCTTCACCACCGTACCGGAAATGTAACTTAATCAAAAATATCACAAGAAATTATGACCCTTTGTTGCTTAACTATTATTCTGTTACACTTGCGGATAATAAGATAGCGATAAAAAGGAATTTAAAAACCCAAGACGTATTTCCTGTTTTAATCGCGACCATCTGCGTTACTTAGTACGCACACACGCGGAACAAAAACAGTTATTTAATTTAAAAATAATATCTATTAATTTACTATACACGGATTTTAATATGTATTTGGTTAAATTACACACAGTAAAATAATCTTTGTGAATACCTATATAATATTATTGAAAAATGTTTCGCATTTGAGCACTAGTAGGTTAAGGTGTAATGAAACGTCATTGACGAGCTAATGGTAATGTCAAAATGTTAGTGGTGGGTCTTTGTCGAATTTTTGATGAACGAAACGCAACCGTTTTTCAGACGACGAAAACGGTTGTCGTCGCAACTGGTTTGAAGAGCCGCCTTCAAACCAATTGTTGCGACGACGACCTTTTTGTAAAAGACGAAACTTATCGAATATGGAATAGAATTGCGTTTTCGTCACGTGAAATTGTTGCAGTTCCTGCAAAGTTACAACTACTTATAAATGCCCAATTACACAACTGACCAAAAAATGTAAACAAACAAGATCTATATGACGCGCTCACCGGCTCGAATTCCAGGATATTCATTTACCTATTATCCCAATTCAATATGCCGGGTGATTTTGCACTTAACGGCTATAAGCTTACACAGGTTTGACCGTCCTATCACGAACGACAGTATAGAGAAGTAGTAATAAAATAAAGACTCTAGTATACCGCTGACAAAAAGTTCACTTTTTACTGTAAGAACTGTTTTGTGAACGAACGCGGTACGCTAAGGACGACGTCGCGACGATTTGAATCAATGAGTTCTCGACCGTATTTTCTTAGCAGTAAAATAAAAAATCGCATCAAGTAATTCGAACATTGGTTTGTGTAACGAAAACTATTTGGATCCAAGACGTAAAAACAGTTTCATCGTCGTAGTCTTCGCAGAACATAAAACGGTCTTTGGAACGGACTAAGGACGACGACGCGACGACTGTGATAGTTGAATCAATGGGTTCTCGACCGTATTTTCTTAGCTGTAAAATAAATAATCGCATCTAGTAATTCGAAGACTGGTTTGAGCAACGAAGACTGTTTGGACCCAGGACGTAAAAACGGTTTCGTCGTTGCAAAACATAAAACGGTCTTCGGAAACGGTTCGTTGTCGTAACGCCCACCACTACAAAATATCATTCTTTGAGTTTTTGACATTAACTCTGTTCTGTTTGCCGTTGCATTGCTGTTTGTATTTTACGCTCCCTAATCTCAACGTAATCAATATTATTACTGTTACATTATCCCGACGACTTTTGCTCTTGTACACGGACTCGATCTCGCCTATTCGCCGACTTTTTACTATTTGCCACGGATTCTAATTATTGCTTCCATTTTGAACAATGCTCGAGTTGGGTAACGATGTCGAAGTGCATAAATGGTCATTTGTGCGTCGACAGGATGCTAAAATATGTTGTTACAACACGGAAATTGTTGTAACAGGTATGTAAATACTACGGTATTTATTGCTCGGATTTGACCGTAGTGAAAAATCCTAAATAATAAGCATTGTAGATATAAACAGACACAGCAAGTTCTAAAGGCATTTAGACATATTTTAGATATCTCTAATAAAGCAGCAATAGAATGCTACATTTTTCATGCTTGTAACCAACTTTTATTTTATGGGTTAAAGCTCTATAGAGTTTCTGGCATTGTCCTTTTGCAAGTTATCAATAGTGTCAAAGCTAGCTACAATGTACCTCTGTTCTACCAGGATTTCATGAAAACTATGGGGTTAGTTGTTTACGTCTGAACATTACTCCAATATTTTTGTCATTGGACTACGAAACGAGAGGTGTATAGACATTACGTTTGTCACTGTAGAAATTCCTCACGTGATCAGTTACACTGGTGGCAATTTTTCTAAATCTTACTTGCTGTAGGTTTACTCTGACCGATATAATAATTGTAAACTGGCTTAGGAATATCACCCGATCTCATAACCAGAATTCATAATCTCAATTAAAAAGCTAAAATCGCATAAAATTTGTTTTCGTGTCCTTCATTCTTCGAAGATTTAGATTTTTTATTTTACAAAATAAATGTACTAAATTAATGACTTCCTGAAAATACAATATACAAACTTACATTAAAATAAACATAATAAGTACAATTAGAGGTAAAAAAAGAAGGGAAGAGCTCACTGGGCATAAAAGAAATCGTCCACAACGCTGTCGGTAAGAAAGGTGCCCAAAAGAGCCCACGTTGAATGGCAATGCTGATTCTTTGACGTTAAAATTGGCGATGTCGCGGAATACTCGATGGGCACTCGAACCCCACGGCCCTAGTGTTTAAACCCCAAATGGTTCAAATACATAGCTCTCAATAAGATTGTTATATTTGCGTCATTTGTGGTTTTCTGCACTTGCAGCAGCCGCTCCAGCTCAGCCTGCCGTGCTAAGAAGATGGGATGGCGTGAGGGTGTCGATACAAGTAGCATCCCATACCAAAGGCCTACCCAACTTCCAAGGCATAGTGATCATTCCGTCTGGCCTCTTCCCAACGTCGCGTGCCAAGCAATTTGGGTCTAAGACAGCTGGCACCCCGGAGGTAACTAGAGCCCGGCGATGATGTCATTAATGCTGGCGTGCCGTGCCAGCCGACCAGTGCTATTGCTGCAAGTATGGCCATGGTGTCCGAGATGATCAACTGCTTCACCGCACTGACACCGATGAGTAGTCACGCAAGGAGCACCCATACGCAGACTTGTAACAAGTCGAGAGACTAGTAGAAGTAGAGTCACCCAACATAGTCCCTATGTTAGGCGATGGTAGCGCCTGAAGCCATAATAGCCCGATTCCCACCCTCCCACAGTCAGCAAGCGGGTACGCTCAGCAGTGTTGATGGATTTTTTATTATCTAGACACGCGGTAGCGTGTCAAGCCAAGTTCAAGTAATAGAACTGGCGAGCAGCACCGTGTGTAATATTACACGAATAGTGTTGGGATTTTATCCGGATAAATACTCAAAATGGATAAATACTCGATAAATATCCGTTTTTACTGAGTATTTATTCAAAACAGCGGATAAATACTATTTTATGTTTTCGTAACGTAAGTTTTGTCATTTTACTAACAAAAGGATTAAAATTAATGAAAAATAGGCAATGCAGATTGGTATCGTACCTTATTAATCATTTTAACAATTATAAAACGTCGATATTGACAATAATTTCATTCAATTATGAATAAAAACTACCGAATACAGCTAGTCAATCACTGTCAAAGTTAGATAAAAATATACATTCGTGCATTGGTTTCTCACATACATACATGAACTCATACCTTTCTCCCATGGGGGTAGGCAGAAACTATTTAAGTAACGCTTAAATCATTGTAAAAATAAAAATAAAACAACCTCGTGAAAGTCGAGAAAGATAAACAAATCAAATAACTTGACTTGGCTCGCGAGGTTGTCGACATTGTAGGATATGGATTCAGCGAGCAATGTGCAGTTTTAAGACCAGTGGTGATGTAATTATTTACCACAAGTAAAGCGCCTGTCTGAGTGCGAACCCACGACCTACAAGTTGTAAGTCGGGGCTGATACCACCGAGCCACCACTGCTATCGCCAATATGAAAGGCATGTCAGACTTTTACTGACTAAAACCCACCTGTGTTCCTTTAGTTGCCTGTGCCAGGGTACCTCTTTTAAACAGATCCGCAACCCTGGTAGGCATCGGTCCTCGCGGACTCCTTCAATATTTATAATGACATCTCTTTGAGGCGCGCGTGGAACACAATGCGCTGTCGATACGGGCCTGTTCTTTACCGTGGCGAGCAATGGGTGGTCCTCCTACGGTGGCTAGGGACATGAGGGCGCACAGACTGACTCTCCCTAACGCGCTCCACTTCCTCGTTCGCGAGCCTTAATTCTTCGCAGAAGGATGTGACAGCTTCTTATGCCCTCTCGCTCCATACCATGGCCTGCACCAGGGCCGGACGCAAGAGATCGCCGCCGCCAATCGCCTCTACGAGGATACGGCATTCCTCCGCCCAAGCAGGGCAAACCGCCACTCTATGCTCCACCGTATCTTCCAGGCGATCTACACAGTAGTCAAATTTACTGAAAAAATTTACTGCTTTTATATTTTCTCAAATCCAATGACTTATTATCAGTATCTGTCTGTAAATATAACACATTTTGTGTTGATTTCATATCCTTAGAAATGCATTGCATTTGTTGAACTCTTGTTGAAAAACAGGTTCTTTTATGGGTTTAAAAACAGATATGCATTAATATACCTAATCCCAAAAGTTATCGTCAAGCAAAGCTGCTTGTAGCATTTGACTTGACGATATATTTTTCTTTTGCGTACGCTGAGAGAGCGGCTTTTCTATTTTTCATACTCTTTAGTGATCGTAAATATTTGCCCTATTTTGTGTAGCATGGCAGGTTTAACTTTTCTCCCGTTACCTTTTGTTTTACGATTTGTTGTAGCTTCGATCGTGGTTTTTGGGTTAAGTTCTTGTGATTTTTTGACTGTCTTATAGATCGATGAACGCTGGCTGCACGCACGGAAAAGCATGACTCATTGTCACGTTCCGCCTGAACCGAGCGTGTAAGCGAGAGCGTGAAACAAGCGATAGAGAGGCACGATCGGCCTTAGCGTTCGACTTGTGAAATCCATCTCTCTTCCACTCCATCGGCCAATACATCCGAGTAAAAGAGACTTAGACATTATCACGTAAAATTATCGTCCGTATACCGACTTTACAGACAGCCAATCGTTTTTTATTAAAGATTTTATCATATCTGCATAGTTTATAAATTTTTGAAACTACCGCATTTCAGTGCACCATGAGCCAGTAAATTACTAGTGTGTGCTGCGCAGTTTAAAGGCTCAACACCTTTAACTAATTGAAAAGCCCTTTGCATGTTTATAGCCTTGGCAAACAACAACAACAAACTTGTCTTCGCCGCATTTTTCTTGACTTCTAGAAGCTCTTCACAGAGATAATCAATTATGTGGCTATTCTCTACACTCTCAACAAAAAAAGATTCTTAATTTGTATCTAAACAGCATGCTCTATTAGAGACATTTGGGCTTCTGACACAATTACAGCCCTGGCAATTGACATTAGAACTAAATAATGTATTAACGTAGTATTTTGAAAATCCTCAATAACAATAAAAGTCATTAACGTTTTAAAATAATCATCCGATGCGCAAAAAAGATATTTATCCATCATTTTGAGTATTTATCCGATAAAAATGAGTAAAAACGAGTATTTATCCGTTTCGGATATCCGTTTCGGATAGTTTTCATATACGAATTATATTATAGCCTTCGCAAATACTAAACCTGTTACTTGTCGGTTCTTCTTTTATTATTCCGAAAATTGGGCTTGCTGGTAGAAACTAGCCATCGAACATAATAATTCGTATATGAGAATTAGCCAAGTCAGACCTTAGGCTACAATATATTATCCTAAGTTATAAGAAGAAATGATATTTTATGTAGTTATAAATAAATTTCAGGACTGACCATTGAACTTGGCACCCATTTAGATCTCACTTCTTTTGTCGTTGAAGTCAACAACCAAGGCATATATATTGAACTTGGCTCTCATTTCACATTTATGTTTTTGATGGGATTATGATTACTTAGTAAGTCTTGGAACACAGATCATGAGCACCTTATACCACTCTGTAACATTACTTGTCATCATCATCATCATCATTTCAGCCGTAAGACGTCCACTGCTGGACTTAGGTCTCCCCCAATTTGGGGGGCTTTGCCATAATCGCCACGCTTGGCAGGCGGGTTGGCGATCGCAGTATGGTGGTAAAATGCATAAAGAACGCTGCTGCCCATTCTCTAGTAAGTCCCTTAGTCACTTTTTACGACACCCACGGGAAGAAATAGGGTGGTGTTATTCTTTACGTCCGGCACCACACGGTACCGTACATTACTTGTACGTAGTGTTAATCCGTCGATAAACTTGTGAAATAGTTCTCTATTGTCTTTTATTGTGTTTGATTTGAGAAATTATTGTTAGAAAATTGTAATCGTTTATTCTAAATTGCTTCTTACTTAATATATATAATCCTATTAATATATATACCTATTAATATTTAATCAAAATTAGTCCTGAAACAAAGCATAATTTTAGAAAGAAACAAAATTTGTTAGTTAGCAACAGTGTCTCAGAATTTAATTAAATAAATGTCACCACGTAAGCTACAATGTAACACTGTTCTCCCAGGATTCCATAAGTTCTGCGGAGTAAGTTGTTTACGTCACCAAAACCGTTGTCATTGAATTACGAAACATGAGACGTAAATGATACATATCACATCTGTCGCTATAAAAATTCCCCACGACATCAGTTGCACTGGTGGCATCTACCAATAGACTTTTTGGGTTCAGGCACATTAGGATAACAGAATTAACCAAGACATCTATGATTATAACAAGACGTTGACTATATGTATTATAGATAGGTTTATAATAACAACGTTTATACATAGGTACCTTTCTAAATATTTCAAGGAACCGGCAAGAGTGTGGGATCCTTGAATCGAACGGAGGTGCCGCGTGTAATTAGTACTCAGTGAGTGTATTCATATACTCAAATCCTAGAGCGCACTACTTCGTCATTGCCGAGAAAAAAAAACTTCTTTTTATTAAAATTTAATAACTCGTTATAAACAATTCCTTTCAATCATTCATCATCAGCAATACACAAATCTGGATGATATAAATTTATCACAAAAAAGAAAAACACAAATTTTGTCGACAACTTGCACAACAAATAACAACTTTTTTTTCAAACTTCAGATTTTTTTTTTCGGCAATGTCTAAGTAGTGCGCTCTAGAGTTTGAGTATATGAATACACTCACTGAGCACTAACTAAACGCGGAAGATCCGTTTGATTTAAGAACCCCACACTCTTGCCCTCTCCTTGTTAGCAGCTGTAAGGATAATCTGACCGATTATCTATGGTTAATATTATAAACCTGAAGAGTTTGTTTGTTTGTTTGGTTGAACGCGCTTTTGGAACTACTGGTACGAATTAAAAATATCGTTTATTGTTGGGCAGGCCATTTATCGAAGAAGTCTCAATATGTAACAATACAATATGTAACATCACGCTACGACCAATAGGAGCGAAGTGTTACTGAAAAATGGGGGAAAAGGCTTAGAACCGATCTGGCATATCAACCAGCCGCCATTGTGATGTTTTTTTTCGAAATCTCGGCGCTCGATGAAAGTGGCATGTATGGATAGAGGACATATAGACGAACAAAAATGTCCAGTAGCATGGTACCCGGGCAAGCGATTAGATGCGACGGTTGGGTCGGGGGAGAAAGAAATTTGATGCGGACGGAGTCGCGGTCAAAAGTCAAAGTCAAAGTCGAAAACGTTTATTGCGAACTATGCATGCAATGAAAGCTGATGTTATTCTATGTTAGTACTTATGACTTAGCAGCTTTTTACAAGCATTGCAATTATCATTCTAAATTAGAGTGCATTAAACAATACTAAAACTTGATTATTTTCTTTTTTTACATTAGCACAATTAAATTGAGAAATTATAGATATGGAAAAATTAAGTGTCAATAATAAAATACATAAAAACAATTATTCAGCAATGTCAAAGCAAGGTATTAATGTCATTCTTTTCAGATGTTATAAATTATAATTATTCTTTCTAATCAAATTGTTATTGTTATCGTCATAAGCTAGTTACTTGTACGTAGTGTCAATCCGTCGATGAACATGTGAAATAGCTATAGATTGTCTTTTATTTTACGTAACTAAAATTATAATCTGAACGATTAATTGATTCGTTCTCAATATGTACTTATTAAGGTACCTCCACCTACCAGGATTTCATGAATACTATGTAGTAAGTTGTTTACATCTGAACATTACTCCAATATCTTTATCATTGAACTACGACACAGAACTAACCAAGACATCTGTGATTATAACAAGACGCTGGCTATATGTATTTTAGGTATATAATTACAACGTTTATACATACCTTTCTAAATCTTAGTAGCTATAGGGTTACTCTGACCGATTTTAATCATTGTAACTGGCTTAGGAATATTCTCCCATCTCATAACAAGAACTCATCATCTAAAAAAACTTTTTACAAAATATAACAACCGACTCCCTTAAAAAAAAACACTATAAAGTCAAAAATAACTTTAATTTCGGAAGTTGGTGTCTTAGGATCTGTATCTAAGGTTTTTTTTGCCACTGACTTCCGAAATTAAAGTTATTTTTGACTTTGTAGTGTTTTTTTTAAGAAAGACGGTTGTTATTTATTTGTAAAAAGTTTTTAAATTTTAACTTTTTAGTTGTGGTAGATACACCGCACTAATCTAATCGCGTTATTCATTCATTTGTCGCGCAAATTTTAGACTTATATGGTTTTCACATGGATCCCATTGTCCGAATGGAACCAAATTAAAATGGGACTATTCGGAAAGTACCAGCTCTCAAATAAAAAAAAATCATCAAAATCGTTTCACCCAGTCAAAAGTTATGAGGTAACAAATATAAAAATAAAAAATACAGTCGAATTGATTTATCCGTAAGGATTGAGGACCCACATCAGATTTTTTAAATCTGATCTCACCATTATTTAGCAGCAATGTAGGTGATTTTGCAGCACGAATTCTAGATTTTGCAGCAAAATATATCGCTAGTTATATTTAATACAAAAGTGGCTCCTCAATCTAAACGTCTGAATTAAGGAGCCACCTGGAACTCGTTAGTAATAGATGAATATTTTTGAAAATTTTGTATCATTTAGTAGCAATTGTGCATATTATTGTCTAAAAATTTAACTTCTATAGCGCTAAAATGAAAGAAAATACAATACTTTTAGTATAGCCACCTGAGATCTCAACGGAATCTAAAGCCAGAGATAATAACAGTGAAATTGATTGCTAAATAACCAATTCGTAGGTACGATAGATATAACCTGTTATGAAAATATAAATTTAATAAATTACTTATCCTGGTTTCACTAATAGGAGTATAATATGGTCAACCTTCACACTGAATTTACAAGAAAATAGTTAAGTATTGTTTTTTCAGAATCCATTGTATATACATTGCTGAACTGTGCAGATATATATAGCAGACATTTCTGCAAAATGTTATTATCTCTGGCTTTAGATTCCGTTGAGATCTCAGGTGGCTAGAGTCAAACATATATAATTAGAACGTCAGGATTGAGGAGCCAAAGAAAATGCGTTCATCTACAAAATTTACTCTGTTTTACTATTTTATTCCTATATTGCAAAAACAAACACAACACCTGCTAAATGATCATTATGTTGAATATATTAATTGATCGCTCACATCCAATAAAAGTTCACCTCTTGAGTTTAGATTGAGGAACCATACTAAAAGTATTGTATTTTCTTTCATTTTAGCGCTATAGAAGTTAAATTTTTAGACAATAATATGCACAATTGTTACTAAATGATACAAAATTTTCAAAAATATTCATCTATTACTTAACGAGTTCCAGGTGGCTCCTTAATTCAGACGTTTAGATTGAGGAGCCACTTTTGTATTAAATATAACTAGCGATATATTTTGCTGCAAAATCTAGAATTCGTGCTGCAAAATCACCTACATTGCTGCTAAATAATGGTGAGATCAGATTTAATAAATCTGATGTGGCTCCTCAATCCTTACGGACATGAATTGATAAACTCCTCGTTTTTTTTTTAATCGGTTAAAAAGCTAAATTCGCATACGATTTGCTGTCGTGTTACCATTCCTCGAACATTCAGATATTTTTAAATTTTGATTCAGTTAGTCTTAGAACTCAGTTCATGTACTCAGTTCATTTGACTATTCTGTAACATTACATTACATTCAGTCAAAAAACTACCGGGAATGGATGATTTGTTTTTGGTTCCAAATGAAACTTTGTTTTTTTTTTCGTTGTTGTTAGGTTGACACAACTTTTTTCCATTTTGGCGCGCAGATTGAGTTACATCTGTTAATTAGATTAAAAACAGTGTTGTTTTTAGTTATATCATATATATATATTACTAGCTTGTGGCCGCGTCTTCGTCCGCGTGGAGTTCGGTATATCGTGTAAGTTCTAAAACGATAACAACGCCATCTAAAACTTGAAGATCAATACAAAATAGGTAGGTACCTAAGTATTTCTTTTAGTTTTGCCATTTCATTAATTTGAAAAAAAAATACATTTGGTTCGGTTGTTTATTTTCATTGTTTTTTTAATTTTTAAATGTTTTTTTTTTCAGGTGTAATTTTGTGCAATTTTTTTGTATAAATATTCTTGTCTATTTTGTTTTATGTTTTTGTGCATTTTTTGTGAAATAGTTGTTGTTTTCATAATCAGCGACCCGATAAACCATAAAAACGATACCCATGTTGATTTTCAGAATTTGTCACCCCTTTTCCACCTTTTAGGGGTTCCAACAGTTGTTTACTCATTTATTGATAGGAGTACTCCTGTGAAGGTTCGAATAAAATAGCTTATCTAATCTTGTTTCCCCATACAAACTTGCAAGCCCTTTTTCACCCCCTTAGGGGTTGAATTTTCAAAAACCCTAGGACATGTAATTATATATTTTTAATCGTTGACCTAAAAACAAAGTTTCAGGCTTTTAGCTCTAAAAATGACGGATAATATACAACAGATACAACATTTTAACCCCTTTTTCACCCCCTTAGGAGGCGAATTTTCAAAAATCCTTTCTTAGCGGATGCCTACGTCATTACACCTATCTGTATACCAAATTTCAGCGAAATCCGTTCAGTAGTTTCGGCTGTGGGTTGATAGATGAGTCAGTCAGGTTTGCCTTTTATATATTTAGATATCTAGTGCGTATTGAGAAAGTCACAATCTGACAAAAACATTGAATAAAGAGTTTGTCTTATATTTTGCATCGTCCATGGAATTTCGTGTTCGAAGTCACTGAAAATGATACAAAGGATTGCGATGAATTGACTTAAGCAAAAACACGTGCTAATGAGTGATACAAAGCGTTTTAAAGCGGTCGAGATGTGGTAGAAGATTTGCCTCGCTCTGGTAGGCCATCAACGTCGTCAACTGAAGTTAACATCGCAAAAGTGAAGGAAATAGTGACTGAAAATCCTTAATTCATCAACCTCATTCAAGTTTGAGAGAGATAGCCGCTGAATTTCATGTGTCTCATGAGTTCAAATCACTTTGTTATGAAATATGTTGCCGCTCAGCTAGTCCCAAAAGACCTGAATTTTCTCTAAAATCTCAACCGCATAAAAGTCGCCGAGGACGTGCTAGAACGAGTCAATTCCGAACCAATATTCATGAAATGCATTATTACTGGTGATGAGACGTGGGTAAACTCGTAAAGTTTACATGCAAACTAGTCCACAAGCTTCGGAGTAGCACCTTCCAACTGAACCGAAACCGAAAAAGCCACGCCTAGGTCGATCAAAAGTCAAAGTAATATTGACTGTTTTCTTTGACTATCGCGATGTTGTGCACTCGAAATTCTTGCCGGAAGGTCAAAAGGTAAATAAAGAATATAATTTGAGCATTATGCGGTGCTTAAAACAGCAAATTAGAGGAAAAAGGCCAGATTTGCGGAAAAAATATATCTTTGATATTGCATCACGATAATGCGTCTTGGCACAAAGCCATCATTGTGAACGAATTTTCAACCAAAAACTCAACAAATACCATCGAATAACCACCTTATTCACCAGGTATGGCTCCAATCGACTTCTGCCTTTTTCCTAAACTCAAATTACTACTTCGTGGCACCCGTTTTCATTCGGTAGAAGACATAAAGGAGAATTCGCGGCGATAACTGAACTCGATTCGGAAAAAATGTTTTGATGATTGGATTATTCATTGGCGTAAGTGTATCGTTTCTAAAGGAGTAAGTATACTTTGAAGATGATAAAATTAATTTGGATGAAAACAACATTTTGTGTATTATTTATCTTTTTCCGGTACTTTCTTGCCAGAGTAGTATGTAGTGACAATCCGTCAATCAACTTGTGGAATAGTTATTGATTGCCTTTTATTATACAGAAAAAAAAATTGCCAGTGTGCAATTTTTTTTTTTTGGTGGTTCCGTATCCGTAACCGAACACATTTCAATTATTTTTCAATACTTTTTTTAAATTTTATCGGACCTTAAGTTAGTAAAATTTTTACACCCTATATACTTACACACACATCCTCTACCTACACACACTACCCTACATACCTCGACAATAGCACGTGGCACAATGTGACTCACGCGGCGGTGTTGCAGCGACAGTCTGCGCACGCATGCGCTGTGGAGACGTCGTGTCTAACGTTTTCCCATGCAGCGCCGTGCCGAACGTGTCGTAACACGTAGGTCGCGATCTCAGACTACCCCAACCGTGAGTTTTATGAGATGGTGCGAGTGTGCTTATTAAGTGGTGAAAATTTACGAGCAGGGCGCAGGATGTATGCCAGGAAGAGCAGACCTCGTATCGCCTCGTATCGACCGCGAGCTCTTGGGATCCGTAACCCCGCCGTCCCTAATGGAAGGACTATTTTAGCAGCCACTCAAAGGCTGCTTCATCATGGGCCATTCAGAACCCCGAATCATGCATAACGATCTGGCAGATCTCGACTAGCGGTCGAAATCGAAGAAACCATTATTGATTTCTTTAAGCGACATTCAATTTTCACGAAACGGCACGTCGCTTCGGTGTGAGCCAGCACGCAATAAGATCAACACCAACAATTAAAATACAGTGATTCGTGACATGTAGGTAGGGGTAAGCAATTCGTTTTATTTTTTTAACGAGTTTGTTATTTTATTGAACCTTACTCTACCTACTCTTAATTTAATTGACCATAATTATTTATTTTCTGCATTTTATGGTTCTACGCCCATGAAAGTATGAAGGAAAAATGGGTATTGCTCTTCAAATAACGTCAGGTCACGGCCTTAACTTAAAAACAAATCTTGTTCGAATCTGATAACAGGTCAGTAACCGCGGGAACGCTTCGTGTAGGTACTTCGAACTTCTTGGTCAGTGGGTAGCTTTAGGGGCGGGAATTTTGAGCGAGCGCCCTACTGTGTGTTACTCGCAAGTTCATTCACCTAAGCCGCCGCGCGCAAGTTACTTTAAGACCAGTTTCAAAATAAACATCTTTCGTTAACGGTAACTTATTTTTTTTTTGTTCTAAGATGTATCAAAATAAAAATTGATTGGTTATTAAAACTCGTTTAAGTGTATTTTTTCTTTTTAATTTGCGCACTGGTTAAAAACTTATCTTGTATATGTTTGTAAAACTTTAATAATTTTTTCTAAATTATATCGTTCCTGATATGTTCCTATTAAAACTGATTCAAAATTAATCCTAAAACACTAAGAGTGAGTTGGACCAAGAGCTCTGGTTATAGTTATCGTCAAAGTTAATTTTAACAGTAACACTATCAGTGACCACAGAAATTATCTACCTGCTGTCGCACGGTTATGTCAAATGTAAAAAATAATGTTTAAATGGTGACAATTGTGACAAGTGACAAGATGTCTGATTTTCCCAATTACATAATTCTCTTAATAATTTTTAAACCAATTGGTCAATTTACATGATTACAACTGGAATTTCCGTTTTATATATATTTCTACCCTTTAGAACTTAAATTATGCAAACATGTTCATAAACAAATATCGCATCTTAAGGGTTCGTAATTATACAACTATACTTACGTTATTAAAAAAATACCTTGCAGGTAAATTACTTTCAGTCTTTTTAGATCGAATATGACATCTAATGAAAGACAAAACTAAGTTTAAATAATTACGAACAGATTGGCATAAAATTAATAAAATCTCTCATCAAACTAATAATCTTTAAAAAGGAAGAAATTCCGCACTCCAAAAAAATTATGACATTAACTGTAAGTATAGCTTTTAACCGCCCGCAGTTGAGCAGTTAATGTTATCATTATTTGTGACGTCATTTTAACAATTTTTTGTTTGTGTTTCGCTTACGAGGCCGTTCATGAAATACGTCACACGTGACAAGTTATGAAATTTTGTGACTTAATATTTGGATGACCCCTAACCGGAGATTTGGCAGCTGAGAAGGCATTGGTTATGGTAAAATTTAGTTCGTTTAACTCACTCTAAGGCATAATTTTAATAAGAAACAGTGTTTATAAGTTAGCAATCATGTCACAGAATGTGATGAAATAAACAACACCACGTAAGCAACAATGTAGTACTGTTTTACTAGGATTTCATGAATAATAAGGAGTAAGTTGTTTCGGTTTAAAGAATTTATTTCCCATAAGAACTTACAGTCCACTTATAATGAGATACAAAGTAATATGGTAATACAGTACAATGTTTACGACTGATAACTCCATATTATTATTATTGAACTAAGAAACATAAGACATATATGTACATATCATGTTTGTTGTTGTACAAATTCCCCACGGGATCAGTTATACCAGTGGCAATCTACTTAGGCTTTTTGGGTTCTGACAGAACATAATAATTATAAACTGGCTTAGCCGGAATATGCCCTGATTTCATAGCCAGAAATCATAATCTTAATGAAATAGCTAAAATCGCACACAATTTATTGTCGTACCACTCCTCGAACATTAAGTTTTTATTTTTTAATATCATTCATTAAGTCTTGGGACAGATCACGTACCACTAGAACATACTCTTTAACATTAATTGCATGTATTGTCAATCCGGCAACCAACACAGTATTGTTAGAAAATTGTAATATTTTTTTCTAAATGGTTTCGTTCTTTATATGTACCTATTAATATTGAATCAAAATTAGTCCTAAAACATTAAAGCATAATTTAATTAAGAAACAATTAAGTTAACAATAGTGTCTCAAAATGCGATGAAATAAATGTCACCACGCAAGCTACAACGTAACACTGTTCTACGAAGATTGCATGAATACTATGGAGTAAGTTGTTTACGTCTCCAACATCGTTGTTATTGAATGAAGAAACATGAGACGTATACATATCACGTATATTGCTGTAGAAGCTCCCCACGTGATTAGTAACACCGCGCACCGGTGGCCTTTAGACTTTTTGGGATCTGGCACATTAGGATAACAGAACTAACCGAGATATCTGTGATTATAACAAAACGTTGGCTATATGTATGTATTTTAGGTATATAATTTCAACGTTTATAAATTAACCTTTCTAAATCTTAATAGCTATAGGGTTACTCTGACCGATTTTAATAATTGTAAGCTGGCTTAGGAATATCCTCCGATCTCATAACCAGAATTCATAAACTTAATTAAATAGCTAACATCGCATATAATTTGTTGTCGTGTTACCATTCCTCGAACTATCCGATTTTTTTTTTAGATTATAATTCAGTAACTCTTGAAACAGATCACGTGCTCCTTTAAACTCTCTTTATCATTCATTGTATGTAGTGTCAATCCGGCTATCAACAAGTAAAATAGTTATCTATCGTCTTGTATTGTATGTTAGATTTGAGATAGCTATTGTTAGAAAATTGTAATATTTTTTTCTAAATTGGGTTGTTCTTGATATTATGTACCTATTAATATTGAATCAAGATTAGTTCTAAAACGTTAAAGCATGATTTTATTAAGAAACAATATTTGTAAGTTGCCACCACGCAAGCTACAATAAAACTGTTCTACCAGGATTTGGTAGAACAGTGATTACCAGGGTTTGTTCAGTTGGTGGCTGCAGTTGTTCACAGGCAGTAATATCAAACTTTTTTTGGCCTTGCTGGCCCCTACGGAATACGGGAGAAAACAGGGTGACAGATCAGAATAATTCAATTGAAGAAAGAGCAATGTCTGTAAGTAAGCAATAGTGTCACAGAAAGCGATAATATAAACGGCACCACGCAGTCTACAATGTGGCACTGTTCGACCAGGATTTCATAAATACTATCGAGTAAGTTGTTTACGCATGGATATAACTCCAATATCGTTGTCATTGAACTATAAAACTTGAGTAGTTTACACGTCACGTAAATCGCTTTAGAAATTCCCCACGTGATCAGTTATACCGGTGGCCATCTACCTACCTATAGGCTTTTTTGGGTTTTGGCACATTAGGATAACAGAACTAACAGGCTATATGTATTTTAGTTATAAGGATTATATTATCCTTTTTGTGTTAATATAGTAACAATATTGTATTGGACAAAATAAATATAGACCTTTCTAAATCTTAGTACAGTAGGGTTACTCAGACCGATTATAACAATTTATAAACTCGCTTACCCAGAATAGTCTCCCGCTGTGGGTGAAGCGGAAGGGCGTATCAGACTTTTAGTGACTAAAATCCAACCGTGTTCCTTCAGTTACCCATGCCAGGGCCACGATAACTCTTTCGAATAATTCCGTGACCCTGGTAGGCATCGGTCCCAGCGGACCGCATTGCTCGCCGCCCGCAAGCCCGCGCCTACAGTGGCCGGAAGTCTGCGATGGATTCCCGACGCCCGGGGCGTCTTCTCTTGCGATGGCTAGGGATGTAAGGACACATAGATTGCCTCTCCCTCACACGTACTGCCTCCACCTTCACGAATATTAGTGCTTCGCAAAAGGATGTGACGGCTTCTTATGCCATCTCGCTCTGTACCATGGCCTGGACCAGGGCCAGACGCGAGAGATCGCCGCCGTCGATCGCTTGCACGAGGACAAGGTGGTACTCCGATCAGGCAGAGCACACCTCCATCGTATACTCCATCTTATCTTCCAGACCATCGACGCAATAACAACACCCAGGCGTTTCCTCCCGCCTTATCCTGAATATGATCCTCCTGAAACAGCCATGCCCGGTGAGGACCAGCGTAACGCGGAAGGTGAGGACGCCGTAGCGCCTCCCTAGCCACCCTTCAAAGATGGGACTTACCGCCACAAAAGTGGCATGCCCAACACTGGGTTGTGACAATCGTACCCACTATGTCGCCATGGAGCATGCCCTCTCTGTTCACCGTGCCGAGATTTTTGCGGCAGCGGAGTTTTGCCCCTGCGTTTTGCCTCCTCGCACCACTTCCACATATGCTCGAGGATTTTTGCCTCTAGATTCTATGGCGGCAACCGGCTCCCATGGTGGCTATCCGGCAATATCCTCTGATCTTATAACCAGAACCGAAAAGAAAAGCTAAAATCGTATTCAATTTGCCGTCGTGTTAACTATTCCTCGTACTTTCCGCATTTTTTTTTTAGATTATGATTTAGTAAGTCTTGGAACAGATCACGTACTTCTTAGAACCTCAATCTGTCGATCAACATGTGAAACAGGTAGTTACTTTTTTATTAAAAACAAATGTAGTTATCAATGTCTTTTATTTTAAGTAAAACTGTAACCGTTTATTCTAAATTGTTTTGTTCCAAATCTGTACCTTTTAATATTGAATTAAAATTAATCCTAAAACATTAAAGCATAATTTTAGGTATTATTCCGTCCTGTCAACCTATTTTGTCCCATTAGTGGGACAGATCGGGAAAAAGTTAGATCTCTCCCCATTTTGGCAATGAGGGGTAGTACGAACTTTATTCACCCTTAACTGCCCCCTTTTATTTATTAATGATAGTTGCTAACAGGGAGACAAATCTAATTTATTTTAGCCATTCTATCCCTAAAGGGTCAAAACAGGGTGACAGATCGGAATAATTCAATTTTAGTAAGAAACAGTATTTGTAAGTTAGCAATAGTTTTACACTACAGTGTCCCAGAATGCGATGAAATAAATGTCACCACGCAAGCTACAATGTAGCTCTGTTCTATCAGGATAGCATGAATACTATGGAGTTAGTTGTTTACATATGAACATAACTCCAATATCATTATCACTGTACTACGTATCATGAGACGTATACAAATATCTCTTTCACTCTCGTTATAGTGAGCCTCTCAAGAAGAGAAAAGCAGTGCGTGTGTATGAGAGCCGTCAACATGTTGACTGCCGTATATATGATGACTTTATCGGAGACTATTGAAGATATAACTCTTGAATGGTCTCCAATAAAGTCATACGAGTCAATTTCTAAAGTTTTAGGACAAGGAAATCATGATCAAAAGAATACATACGTAGGCAGTTGCTAAAACGTTGTCTTATTTTATATCTTCATAGAGACCAAGAACCAAAAAACAAAGACTGAATCTCTCCATCTTCACCAAAAGTTACAAAACTGCCAATTGAGACTAGAAATGGTTTGAGGTAGTCAAGAACAAAACACTGCCAAGTATTGTAACTTTAATACAGTTTCATTATTTAAGTATAGCGTTTAATCTAACTATTATTATATAGATGGAAACTATTGACATTACGGTTAGTAAAAGGCAAGGCCTGTTTAAAAATATTTAATCATTATATTTTTTTTTTGTATTTTTGTATACCACCAATAATTACACAATTTATTCACCCTTAGCTAACAATCGCAAAAGCTTATAATGAATATAGAGTTACAACATAAATAACATTAGGCATCAGTTGAAATCGCTTGCGCATACAATAGGTTAGTTGCATAGGCCACCATTATTATCTAATAATTTTTACCTTGAAGTCAGAAGAATGAACTAAGATAAACTTTCAATATTACAGACAGTTATATTCCTATGACGCCTAAACTTGACCGTCACTTAATCTTTACTATCTACTTAATATCTATTCGGTATCCCTTGGATAAAAGTTTAATATATTTTTTACGAAATTCAGAACACACAAACGTGTTTCTTCTACAAGAACGAAGCGAACACTAAAGTGAACAAATGCTCCTTTCATGCCCACAGTGACTCGTGGATGCTTTATCCTTTTCTCTCTTCAGACAGTTAGATATTGCTTATTCAGTCAGTTTGTGTTGGGGTTATTGTGGCTGGTTTGCTGCTGACGTTTGCTATTCAAGGTTAGATTACTTTGCTACCACGAATAACTTTTGCATAAGTTTATACTCAGCTGTCAGGGGCCGGTTATTGACCCCTTGTATCAATGTGGGTTAGCATTGTAATTAATCATTTCAAAAAACCATTTTTACTTTCGTTTGCCAAGATTTGTTTTAAAAGTATTTTAACTCACCTTCGGCGATAAGAAACTCGAAGTCTGGGTTGATTTCAGTTGGCTTGATTTGCTGGGCCGCTTTCTTCACCAAGTCCAAAACTTCTTCAACTGCCTCCTCTACCATGAGACTCTTACGGTTCAGCTCTACGCACGCATTGCTGAAAAATTATATGGTTTGGTAAATTCATGTGCAAGAATAAAAAAATTCTACAAACGCATTCCGAAGAAATTAGCTTTAAATCCTTTTGGATATTTATTTACATGACGCATGATACCAATTGTATGTGGAAATCAGCCTCCAAATCTATACTAATATTATAAAGCTGAAGAGTTTGTTTGATTGAACGCGCTAATCTCAGGAACTACTGGTCCGAATTGAAAAATTCTTTTTGTGTTGGGTAGCCTATTTATTGAGGGAGGCTATAGGTTATATAACATCACCAGCTACAACTAAGAGGAGCGGAGCAGTAATGAAAAATGTTGTCCCCAAAAACGGGGAAAATTTATTCCTTTTGAGAGTTTCTGTTGTGTGCGCTGCGTAAAGGGTTAAAGTAACGCAAAAATCATGTATGATGAAATTGTTTCTTTTAAAAAGTTCTAAAAAAAGTCCGCGAGAGCATATGTCTATCTTTTAAGGTTGACTCACTATAACTCAAAAGGAGCGAGCAGCAACGAAAAATGGACGAAAACTAGCAGGCAAATCGATGCGATGGGAAGGGTCAGGGGAGCAAATATTTGACGCGGACGAAGTCGCGGGCAGAAGCTAGTATGTATATAAATTCAAAAGCTATTTTATTTCGAAGAACAACCCCTCACTCCCTAACTGGTAGGGAATAAAACTTTTCTGAGAAACAAGTATTGATCTGGGTTCCGTACCCGAGAGGTTCTATTTATAATTCAATATTCCCCGAGCCAAAATACTTGTGTAGTAGAATAATTTAAAGATGTACAATCGATGTTTATGAAAATTGATGAAAAATGTGCACGAAAAGTGTTTTTTTAACGGAAAATTTATGAAAAGTATTCATAAAAGACATTTTCGTAAATGTATAAAGCCGAAGAGTTTGTTTGCTTGGCTAAACGCGCTAATTTAAGGAACTACTGATTCGGATTGAATAATTCTTTTAGTAATAGATAGTCTATTAATAGTGGAAGGCTATTATAGGCTTTATAACATTACGCTGCAATCCATAGGAGCGGAGCATCACTGAAAAATGCTAAAAAAAACGGGGAAAATGAATCCGTTTCGAGTGCTTCTGTTGCGTGCGCTGCGTAAACGTTTAAAGTAACGCAACAATCATGTATGACGGAATTGTTTCTCTTAAAAAGTTCTTAAAACGAATCTGTAATAGCTTAATTATGTCTCTTAAGGTTGGCTCAATAAAACTTTTTTGTAATCAAATCTAAATATTATAAAGCTGAAGAGTTTGTTTGGTTGAACGCACTAATCAGAGGAACTACGTTTACTGTTGGATAGCTCATTTACCGAGGAAGGCTATAAACTATATAATATCACGCATCAGGAGCCGAGCAAAAAGAAAAAGTCAGGAATACAAAGAAATCGCACGGGCAGGCGATTCGATGCGACGGGGAGAATCGGGGGGCTTTAACGCGGATGAAGGTGCGGGCAGAAGCTAGTAAAATGATAATTCAAATGAAGCGGAGAGGGGTTTGTATCTAAAATAAGAATTCTGTTATTTGAAGGAATGTAATTCATAAGTTCTTTTGAGCATCCATTCAATACATTATCATAATCAGCCATAAGACGTCCACTGCTGGACATAGGCCTCCCCCAATTTGGGGAGTGTTTGCCATAATCGCCACGCTTGGCAGGCGGATTGCCGATCGCAGTATGTTGGTAAAATGTATAGCGAACGCTGCTGCCCATTCTCTAGTAAGTCCGTAAGTCACCTCTTACTCTTAGGTACGACACCCACGGGATGAAATGGGATGGTGCTACTCTTTATGTCCGCCATCACACGGACCACCGTTCAACTATGAAAATATAAATAAATTCCCTATAGCTAGGAGCTACCAGGTTCTATAAGTAAAAAAAACAAAGCACAGCGCAAAATTGCATCTAAATGTGTAAATGACTACTAGAAAACTATTATTTTATTATATTATAATTAACTCTAGTTTATGTTCCATTTCAAGGAGACGCATTATAAAAGTACAGCAATAGCTGTAATTGTATATAAACTTACAGTTAGCTTAAATAATTACGTATACTTTGATCCAAATTGAGTATTTGTAAATGCTCTGCGCGCACACAAAACCACGCCACCAAACCCCCCTGTAAAGCGATAGTGATAGTACATTTCTAGTTTTCTTAGGCTACGGTTTTCTAGAAGATGGCCGAACATCATCGCCTGGTGGCTTTCACAAAACGACCGCTGCGACGCTCGTCAAAAAAATGAGGGCACCGGGGTTTTACGTTACAGTGCGTAAAATGCTCTCTATGAAAACACACCAGATTTCTTTAATAAAAACAAATACATTTCACACCGACTAAGAGACATATAATATACAGCAGTTTAGAGAATAAATAATGTTGCAGTAACGTCACTCGACGGTAAATTCCGGACGCTATATAGCGGTCAGTCTTAGGAAAGCCAGTCATTGCTTTTCTCTATAATCTAACAAGGGGACGGCACGACCTTGGGGAAACGGATTTGAATCAAATTTCGTGTAATGGTAGTATATACCATGTGGGTACTACCACTGTGAAATATTTCCGTCCAGTGCCCAATAAAAGCTGAGAAAAACGCATATAAAGTTCTTGCACTTTATGTTTAAGTTACATTATATTCCGCTCGCGCGTACCGTGGCGCAAGTGGTAATGCTCTAGACTCGTACTCTCGCCTGTGCAGGTTCGAGTCTAGCTAGTTGACTTTTTCTTTTCCCCAAGGTCGTGCCGTCCCCTTGTAAGATTCAAATTATTAGCCCCGGAGCTGGATACATTTTGAAATGTCTTGTTTGAAAAATCAAAGGTCCGATATATCACCATCAAAAATGTGTTCTTACACTAGAAAGACTATGTAATGTTTGAAAACACACTGCGTTTTCTAAAAGGAGTACGATAGACAAAAATAAAAATTAATCATCAAAATTGTTTTTTTACAATATAAATAAAATTGACTAGGTTTCCTACAAAAAAATAAATTTCCGTGGCCTGTATTGCATAGATCCGGCGTCCAGCCCCGGTAGCGTAAAGCCAATCCATATTATATGACCAACACCGGATGATACTGAATACATTTCCTAGCACATTTTGAAAACAATCGTACAAATCTGTTTGAGCCAGCATCTTTGTTGATTCTTTTTCGCAAACATTATGAGCTAGGCCTCATAATGTTTGCAATAAACAACAGGATAATCATCATCGCTCTCAACACTTTTCTAAAGCCACGCGCCAAACCGCAATGCTAACTAAACCTTTGATTTCCTAATAAAGCGGTGAACGGTCACATAACTCACACAATAACGGCTGTTGAAATACAGAGCGGTATTAGGCAGCTTAATGTCAAATATTGGTGAAAATTACAGATTTTCGTGACGCCCGTTGTAAGTGATATGAGGACCTTTCTCTCTGTGCCGAACATGGCGTGAATTAGAACAAGATAAGTGCGGTGTTAAGGATTGTTTGTATTTTATTGCATACTAGCTTTTGCCGGTGCCTTCGCCCGGATGGAGGACAGAAATTATCCCGCAGGAACGAACTATCAGGTTAAAAAGTACCCGTGTTTTTATCAAGGTTATAAACTATCTGTCTGCCAAATTACATCAAAATCTCTGTTCAGTAGTTTTTGCGTAAAAGAGTAACAAACATTCATACATCCTCACAAACTTTCACATTTATCAACCGACGAAAAAAAACGGAGGAGGTTCTCAATTCGACGCGTATTTTTTTTTTTTTTTATGTATGACCACGCATAACTTTTTACTTAGTCGTCCGATTGTGACAATTCTTCTTCTGTTGGAAAGGTTATACTCCCAAGGTGGTCCCATTTAAATTTGGAAAACAAAATCGAACCCTAAGGGTCGGAAAACAGGGGATGATTGCTTGTTCACTCACTGAGTGTTATGTACAATCACGCATTACTTTATACAGAGTAGTCCGATTTTGATAATTCTTTTTTTGTTGGATAGGGTATGCCTTGCCAAGTATTTTTAGTACATTAAAGCCACAAAAAATTATAAAATAAAAACTTTTTAACAAAAATTAAACCGCCGAAAAACTGAAAAGCATAAAATAATAAACCTTAAAATTATGAGTCGGCGCTTTGACTGATCCTTGTTCATTGATTTTTCAGCGCCGACTCATAATTTTAAGGTCTATTATTTTATGCTTTTCAGTTTTTTGGCGGTTTAATTTTTGTTAAAAAGTTTTTAATATTGCAATGGTTTCAGTTAGAGCGGCACAAGCGCATTGATTAGGTTTGTTTACAATTTTTCATTACTTCTTATTAGTTAGCTTTCATCATGACTATTTAAAATGCGATATTTAAAAGCACGTGCGATAGTTTTATTTTGTTTTAGTGATTACTTTTTGTTTGCGTATTTTGATTTGCAAACGTTATACAGAACGAGTTCGAAAACTTATAAGTACAAATCAAAACGTTTCCTACTTAGTACATTTCTCCAAATGTATGTAATCGTTCGCCAGCACACAGATAAAACGTGAGAGATTTTCATTGTGTGACTAGAATCTAAGTGCAAAAAAGGGTTAAATCTATCTATACTTAATATTATAAAGCTAAAGAGTTTTTTTGTTTGTTTGTTTGAACGCGCTGATCTCAGGAACTACTGGTCCGAATTGAAAATTTTTTGTGTTGGGTAGCCTATTTATTGAGGAAGGTTATAAGCTATATAACATCACGCTACAACTAAGAGGAGCGGAGCAGTAATAAAAAATGTTGTAAAAACGGGGAAAATCACACGGGTAGGTGATTCGACGCGACGGGAAGGGTCGGGGGAGCAAGAAATTTAACGCGGACGAAGTCGCGGGCAGAAGCTTGTCTTTGATAAATAAATAAAAACAATCTGAAAGTCCTGCGCCATTCAAGTGCTATCCTTGAGTGCACTTGTATGGTGTATCATCATCATCAGCCTATATTGTTCCCAATGCTGGGACACAGGCCTTCTCTCGGTGAGAGGGAGTGGGCCGTAATCCACCACGCGGGCCCAGTGCGGGTAGGTATGATGTATACCGGAATAAATATTGGTTGAAGTCTTATTTCATTCAAATCGCCTAATGGGAATATGTGGGTTGGCTTCAGCGCCTTGTATGACTTCCAAGGTTCCGGGACTCTAGTGTCCTGAGAATTGCAAATAAATATCTAAATATCGTAGGACAACCAACACACCGTTATCTGATACCAAACTAGGCAGAGCCTGTATTATGGAAACCAGACAACTGATAAATATACTTATATATTTCTAAATACATACATATTATAGATAAATTACACCCAGACACAGAACAAATGATTGTGCTCATCAAACAAACATTTGTCCTGCGTGGGAATTGAACCCACGACCTCAGTTTTTGCAGTCAGGGTCACTAACCACTAGACTAACAGGCCAGTCAAAAATATAAAAATACTAACGTAAAATTGAAACGAACGCAGGAATTTGACGACACAAAATGTTGAAGCTTGGATCCTAAGGCGTTCTTTGCCCATACACAGTGATTTCCTTTACGCGACCGGTGCAGTACATATATTAAAAAAAAACCGGTGCCAGTTTCGGGTTCGCGCTTCAATGACCCCAGGCTGTGGATATACATACGTGCGTGTAGTGCACTTTGCATGTATGTTGGGAACACTTCGCTTTTTTCTTTTAAACAATTAATTACATTATCTACAATACCCTTATCCTTAAGTGTAAGGAAACCACATCCCTCTAATCTTGCTTTGAAGAGCGATAAGACACGAGATTGACAGTGCCGTATACCATTATTTTTATGCAAGTTATTATTACATGAAAACTGTCACTCAAATAAAATAAATAACATTTATTAATTCTAATATATGTATGTAGGTGCTGCGTTTTTTCTTTCATTAATGAACTCTCTCTTATGAAAGTATTTTACCGGGTTCTTTGACCAAAAACAAGATTTATTCATCTTTGAATTTTCTTGTGGTACCAGGTACACATAAATTGTATGTACGTGTCGATTCGACTGAAATCATATCTGCAAATATTGTAGTACGTTACTATGGTACCATGTGGACTGTCTGAATAACGGTTTCAGATATTCAGGCAACAACACGCGGAAAAAAGCACAAAAACGAATCGTCTTGATCGAATCCATAATCAGCCTATATTGTTCCCACTGCTGGGATACAGGCCTCCTCTTGGTGAGGGAAGTGGGCCGTAATCCGCCACGCAGGCCCAGCGCAGGTTGGTAGATGTCACATGTTTTCGAACTGTTGGTTCTAGGACATGCCGGTTTCCTCACGATGTTTTCCTTCACCGTTTTGAGAGCAGTGGTGATGAAATGATTTACACGAAGTAAAGCGCCTGCCTGGGTTCGAACCCACGGCCTTCAAAAGTCGTGCTCCTCAGATCTAATCACTATGCTAAGTTTAATTTATAAAAAAGTATTAATAATTTTCTCGGTAACTTACCGACATCCCGTTTCGACGTTTTCGATAAATTCTTCTACTGACCATGGCGTTTCTTCTGTAAAATACAAATAAAACCACCTGATTAGAAACTTAACAGAAAGAAACCACCACATAATTTCCAATGTAATTTAATAATGCGAAATTAAGAATCCAGATATGATTCAGAACAGCAGATTTAAAGTATTAGAAATTGTCTTCTGATCCAACCTTAAAATTAGCTTTAAGTTTCTAATACATCATTTCAACCGAAAGACGTCCACTGCTAGTGTGCGTCCATATTGCGAGCCTAGCGCGGTTACGACGACGGGCGCGAAATTTCAAACATTTGAAACGCGCCTTTGCGTCCATAGTGTAGTGACTAAGGCGGAAGCCTAGCGCGATGGAACTAAGCGGGACAACGCGCGTAATTTTCAAACGTTCCTGTCCGCGCGTTCTGGCCGCACTACGAGCCTAGTCAGCAAGCGATCTAAGGCGCGGATGGCGGAGGTAACCAACCAGTTCGGTCTTGCCGCTCGGCGTATGCGCGTCTGTATATTATTTTTCGTAAAATTGCGGTGAATACTGAATTGTTTATAAGTGCGATTCAATCTAAACCACCTATATGGCAAAGCAAACATAATTATAATCTCAGTTGTTCATATAAATTTAAAAAATCACCACTTATTTCTCTGTTTTTATTTATTTCGTGCACACCATCTCTAGTGTTCAACACCTTTCATCTCAGGATCGGACTGTCTAGTACAAATATCAAATCCTCGTCCATAGTTTGCAACTCTCGATAAACGTCTAACCGTACAAGAGCTCGCGCTTCACTGTGGCCACCGCAAGCTCCCGCTCGCCGCACCCGCCTTAGACCCCAGTCACCACGCATTCAGTGTGGACGCACACCTAGAAATAGGCCTCCCCCAATTTGGGGGCTTTGCCGTAATTGCCACGCTTGGCAAACGGGTTGGCGATTGCAGTATAGTGGTAAAATGCATAGAGAACGCTGCTGCCCATTCTCTGGTAAGTCTCTTATTCGCCTCTTACGACACCCACAGGAAGAAATGGGATGGTGCTATTCTTTACGTCCGACACTACACGGAATTAAAACATATGGAATTTAGTTTATTTTATAACTGTTAAGTGAACTTACCAGGTAAAGTTATTAAAGTAACATCTTGCATTCCACTCAGCATATATATTATACGGTTAGTATATATATCATGGACCCTTGTTACTAAGACATCAAAGCTCTTGATAGCTGCGTTAGCGCGGTCTATGAATTCACGCCAGTCGTCACTGGTCCAACCCACAAACCGGAGGCCGGGGAGCAAAAGAGACGACAACCGTACAACTTGAGGGAGAAAAAGTGGGCGAACCTCGAGTTTCACACGCCGTACTGTACGCAGGTAATCTTCTAAGAGAAACTGAAAAAATATAGGTATACGTTAAACAACATGACATCCATTCATAAACATTTCAGACGAGTATAGAACGAAGTTTTGTTTACTAAACTTTCACTGGCTCAAGCCACTTAACTGGGCTAAACTGTAAAAGTATTTTCAACTCACTTGTAAAGAATCATTGACGAGTGTAAAGTAATTTTTCTTAGCATACAGCGAGTGGCATACAATGGGTAAATCGACGCCCATCTTGACTAGACAGTCTGACTCTCTGATAAGGAGTCGTACTGTGTGATCGAGGTTCACGACAACACAGCCGCTGTCATCAATCCTCAGTAGCGTGTTGTTCAGGCTGTCATCCACATCCCACAACTGTGAAGAATAAAACTTAAAATAAGCATTATAAATCCAAGTTATGTTATCAAACACAACTAACACAACATTCTGCTCATGTCTTTAAAATCCACATACGAAAATATGTCTACAAATAGTACCTTGCCTGTAATTTATTCAAAGCACAAAACTCCGTAGCCACGCCTACTACGCAACTACGGCGTAGCATAGTCACGGCTACGCTTACTACGCACTCGTAGCAGATGTCGCCTTCGCATTTGAGTAATAGTTGTAGTTCATAGTTTTTCTACAAGAATGTCGTGATCCGAATGGAATAAAGTTCTAGGTACCGGAAAATATAATGTATTACTTTTGATAAAAATATCCATACAAAATACGAAGTATAGATAGATAACCAGCCCACAATATGACCACGGCTGAGACACCTAGGCCTCTTATCTTCGAAGTCATGTGGGCTGTAATTTACCAGGCAGGCCTAGTGCGTACTAGTAGATATCACAAATATACGAATTTTTCTTCACCGTTTTAAGAGCAGTGGTGATGAAACTATATGTATATGTACACACACAACTTAATTCCATGTAAAATATTTAAACATGTACTTAATATTTTAAATTTAAATTTTACTAACGCATCTTCTATAATTCTATGGATGTCTATAATTATTTTAGTCTGGTTTTTTTTTTCTTTAGTACAGACTCTGAATTTAAGCACGCACCAATCACCTGCAAAATTATACATTCTGTTATGACATCTTTTCTCTTTTATGCTGCCCGGGCACTGGCACGAATACAAATAGTGCGAATTCCGCTACAAAACTAGAATAGATATAATTTTGCGTCAACATTGCTTCTGGATATTTATGACGTACTAGTACTCCGGGGGGGTCCGGGACGACATTGTTCAAGATATCCGGTCACAGCCAATTGCAGAAAGAAATACGATAAAACGTTAAGGCTGTCACTAATTAATACTAATACTCTTGTAAACTACATTATACTTCATTTTAATGGTTCTTTAATTTTAAATAATTGGTGTGTGAAACGAGGCACGTAAAGGACTTTCAAATTGACATTTTTGGCGTTAAAGTTTAATGGGTCAGCAAATGTCTATGCCAACTATTAATATTGAAGTTCATGGTTACTTAAATGTCTCATATGCGAATTTTCAATTTATATAACAGAACGCCGCTCTATTCCAAATAGAGAAAACATATTTCCAAAGTGCGATGGAGATTTTCGTCTTTGTTACTAATTACAAAAAAAGCAGCTAATCAATAACAGGACCAGATTCATTTGGAGCCAAATACTTATACTTATATAAATAAAGCAATTGGTCGCAAAACCGAACTTCTAATTTGCCTGAGATATACAGAATATTTTCAGCAAGTATAAGGTCATTTAACCAATTTCCATAAATCGACAGTTTATTAAATTCTACAGAAGGTGGCTCAGAGGCTTGCTGGATAAGCACCTGTCTTTAAACGAATGCCAGGGAGAGAAGAATTCAGAGAGGCCTGCTGAACATTTTAATGAAATTGCAGGATTTTCACGGGTAGTGGGCGCCTTAACATTGAAAAACACACAAAGGACAATGCCAGAAACTCTATAGAGCTTTGACCCATAAAATAAAAGTTTGTTTACAAGGATGAAAAATGTAGCATTCTATTGCTGCTGTATTAGAGATATCTAAATTATGTCTAAACGCCTTTAGAACTTGCTGTGTCTGTTTAAATCTACAATGCTTATTATTTAGGATTTTTCACTACGGTAATCCGAGCAATAAATACCGTGATATTTACATACCTGTTACAACAATTTCCATGTTGCAACAACATATCTTAGCATCCTGTCGACGCACAAATGACCATTTATGCACCTCGACATCGTTACCCAACTCGAGCATTGTTCAAAATGGAAGTAATAATCAGAATCCGTGGCAAATAGTAAAAAGTCGGCGAATAGGCGAGATCGAGTCCATGTACAGACGCCAACACATCAAGCTACTACAATCTGTCAGATTTTTTTGATAGATTTTCGACTTTATTTCTAGAGCATTAGGTTCAAGGTTCATTGGGAAAAATTGACAGTTTCGGGTAGCTTGACCTGGTGGCGTCTGTACAAGAGCAAAAGTCGTCGGTATAATGTAACAATAATAATATTGATCACGTTGAGATTAGGGAGCGTAAAATACAAACAGCAATGCAACGGCAAACAGAACAGAGCTAATCTCAAAAAGTCAAAGAATGACTTTTTGTAGTGGTGGGCGTTACGACAACGAACCGTTTCCGAAGACCGTTTTATGTTTTGCAACGATGAAACCGTTTTTACGTCCTGGGTCCAAACAGTCTTCGTTGCTCAAACCAGTCTTCGAATTACTAGATGCGATTATTTATTTTACAGCTAAGAAAATACGGTCGAGAACCCATTGATTCAACTACAGTCGCGTCGTCGTCCTTAATCCGTTCCAAAGACCGTTTTATGTTCTGCGACGACTACGACGATGAAACTGGTTTTACGCCTTGGATCCAAATAGTTTTCGTTACACAAACCAGTCTTCGAATTACTTGATGCGATTTTTTATTTTACTGCTAAGAAAATACGGTCGAGAACGCATCGATTTTATTGATTGAACGGCTCTTGTAGAACCGTTCAACCAGTTGCGACGACAACCGTTTTCTGCAACCGTTTTCGTCGTCGGAAAAACGGTAGCGTTTCGTCCATCAAAAATTCGACAACGACCCACCACTAACTTTTTGACATTACCATTAGCTCGTCAATGACGTTTCATTACAACTTAACCTACTAGTGCTCAAATGCCAAACATTTATTAGAATGTATATTCATAATAATATTATATAGGTATTCATAAAGATTATTTTCATTAACTGTGTGTAATTTAACCTAAATCTAGTAAATTAATAGATATTATTTTTTAAATTAAATAACTGTTTTTCTTCCGCGTGTGTGCGTACTAAGTAACGCAGATGGTCGCGATTAAAACAGGAAATACGTCTTGGGTTTTTAAATTCCTTTTAATCGCTAACTTATTATCCGCAACTGTAACAGAATAATAGTTAAGCAACAAAGGGTCATAATTTTCTTGTGATATTTTTGATTAAGTTACATTTCCGGTACGGTGGTGAAGGGTGGGGCAGGATCTGGCATTGTCATTTTGTGCAATAAAAGACAAATTGCGAGTAGCAATACTATGGAGAGATGCTTTGAAGTATGGAAGCGACGGTTCCCATGTTTGGAGAAAGGCATAACTTTAAGGAAAACCACGACGCTTCCTCAAGTAATTTTTACTATAGCACCGCTGTACAATAAGTGTGTTGTGTTTGATGATGTGGAACCCCTCAACAATGTACAACCTGATGTGACAATTATTAATATTATAAATTCAGAATAAATGTAGAAACTTTTGTACGAACTGCTGTTTAAAAAAAGAATTTGCACGCTAGAGAAGGCAGGAAAAAAAGGGGAAATTAATAAATCCTAATATGTAATTATATTTTCTTTGATTCTATAATTCCCTATGGTTAATCATTGGCCATTATCATATTAATAAAACGACCTAAGTTTAGGTGTGGACTTCCTCTCCTTTTTTAACACTATTTGCTTCAGGCCTGTGGTAATCTTATCGATCGTTTTGCACCTTCTTCCTTAACTATAACCTACGAAAAAACAAATTAACCTGTTGTTGCAACACAATTAAAAAGTTGATGTTCATGAAAAAATAATAGATAGGTCATATTAATAACAAACAAAACCAAATTGTAATATGAAAAATATATTTATTGTAAGTAACTACGACATAAGAGCTGTGGTGGCCCAGTGGTAACAGCCACGCCTTAAAAGTTGTAAGTCGTAGGTTCAAATCCAATCAGGCGCTTAATTCGCTTTAAACGCAAAAGAATCGAAGATATGTGACGTCTACCTACCCACAATGGGCCCGCTAGGTGGATTATGGCACACTCCATTTCACTGAGAGGAGGTCTGTGTCCTAGCAGCGAGAACATTTTATATCGTACAGACGCCCACACATCAAGCTACTACAATCTGTCAGATTTCTTTGATAGATTTTCGACTTTATTTCTAGAGCATTAGGTTCAAGGTTAATTGAGAAAAATTGACAGTTTCGGGTAGCTTGACCTGGTGGCGTCTGTACATTACGTATCATAGTACTTTTGAGTTTTTCCATTACAATTATAATAATCTAGCTTCTGCCCGCGACTTCGTACGCGTCAAATTTTCGCTTCCCTTCCCGTCGCATCGAATTGCCTGCCAGTTTTTGTCCATTTTTCGTTTGCTGCTCCGCTCCTTTCGACCGTAGCGTGATAATATCCAGCCTTTCTCGATAAATGGGTTACCCAATGTAAAAATAATTTTTCAATTCCGACCAGTAGTTCCTGAGATTAGCGCGTTCATTCAAACAAACAAACTCTTCAGCTTTTATCCTATAATATTACATTATAGGATAATAAGATATAGTATAAATAAATCATACAAAAAAGTTGAAAAACCGTGCAAAACCGGAGCTAGTACCTATTTTATAAGAGACTATCTTATGCCTGCAACGCTCGGTCAACCAGATATTAAATATTTAAAGCCACAAAAATGATAAAATAAAAACTTTTTAACAAAAAAATTAAACCGCCGAAAAAACTGAAAAGCAAAAAATAATAAACCTTAAAATTTTGAGTCAGCGCTGAAAAATCAATACACAAAGATCACACAAAGCGCCAACTCAAAATTTTCTGGTTTATTATTTTTTGCTTTTCAGTTTTTTCGGCGGTTTAATTTTTTTGTTAAAAAGTTTTTATTTTATCATTTTTGTGGCTTTAAATATTTAGTATCTGGTTGACCGAGCGTTGCTCGGTATTTTTTGGTAAATTGTGTTTAAAATAATAAGTTTATGTGCGAGTTGATTATCGATAAAGTTGGTCATTGAAAACACGAATAAAACGACATTTTATAAAAATGAATCCTACCTAGATCAATCGCCCCCGAAACTCTCTGTATACTAAATTTCATGAAAATCGTTGGAGCCGTTTCCGAGATTCAGATTATATATATATACAAGAATTGCTCGTTTAAAGATATAAGATAATACTTGACAAGGTATATCCCTATCCAATAAAAAAATAATTATCAAAATCGGACTACGCTGTATAAAGTTATGCGTGGTCATACATTACAATCAGTGAGTAAACAATCAAACATCCCCTGTTTTCCAACCCTTAGGGTTCGATTTTGTTTTTCAAATTTATATGGGACCACCTTCGGGGTACACCCTTTCCAATCAAAAAAGAATGATCACAATCGGACAACTACGCAAAAAGTTATGCGTGGTCATACATAAAAAAAAAAACAAAACAAAAAGAACATACGCGTCGAATTGAAAACCTCCTCCGTTTTTTTCGTCGGTTAAAAAGTGCACATCATTTAAAACATTAATTTATTATAACCTCATCAAGACTTTTATTCTGTATGCCCGTCATAACATAACAAAGCTCATTTTATTGTTTTGTATTAAAAAACAACGATTTTTGGAAGATTTTCGAAAATATGCAAAATGACGATAGTTACCGATTTCGAAACTTATTTCACAATTTTAGAATTTATCAGGGACTTATTCAGGTTTAGATTACGTGCAATGTTATATGGCCTGAAATCGATCCTCACTTTTTCCATCACACAAACAATCTATATGATTAAATTCAAAGCGCATAAAACGCGTGTTGTTTGTAATTAGTAATTATGTAATTAAAATGGTCTTAGGAAGGCACCATCAGAAGGCTAATTCCCAGAATTAAACATTTTCATCACCACCTTCTGCCACTATTTGGACTAATGACAAAAGGTGAAAAATATTTTACTTGTTGCCAGTTATGTTTTCTTAGTAACTCACCTCGTAGTGGTCAACCACCTGTTGAATTTGCATTTCACGTATTTCTTCATAAACAAGACTCCTATTTTATTGTTTCAATTAAACTCATATTGAGTATTAATTAAACCATCTTAAAATTAATATTGAGGGTATTTGCATGTCTAGAGAATTAATGAGCATTAATTAAAAATAAGGACAATCCCTGTTCAAAATATAGTCATGCAGTAAAAGGCTTTTTGGGTAAATTACTAACCTTTTTTTAAATTAATTTTACACGTAGAACGAAAGTGGGTCAATTAACACAAATGACTTACTAGTTTTCCAATATCATATTACCACATTCAAACTTACACTGTGATAGGTCAATATAACTGAACGAACGTGTGTTTGCCAAACAAACGCTACATTCATTTTCCTGAACATTTGCTTTGCATTTGCAAATGGTGAGTTCTGGTACTAAGGTAGCAGAATGTGTAAGGAGCTTCATCGGCAAAACGAAAGTGACGTAGCGTCGTCCACCGCTGTGTGACGCAACGATGGACGCTACGTCACTTTCGATGTGTTAATGACATCTGGTTGAGCGTTTTACAAACCAGCGTACAGATATTTCTGTGTTGGTGTGTGTTGGTTATTAAGTGTGTTTTTGGAAGGTGGGATATGTACGGTCAGAATCAATAATATCGGGACGAAAAGACTGTTCAAATTGATCTAAACAACTATTAAATTGATTATTAATTCAATGACACAAGGAATGTTTGAGAATAAAGACAATAAAGACAGTACACGATAACTGTCATTCAGACAGGAACTTTATCTAATTCAGATAATGTTTAATTTTATTACTTTTGGAAATCATCAAACTGTGTCACTATGTCAGGACCCCTCAAGTTTTAAAATGTGCACTAAATTTGATTTTGATTACATATCAAATCATGACTATCAAGAATACAAAATACAGTGTTTTGAATCATCGCATCGCCCAACTTCGCTATTCGGAACTGCAGTTTTCTAGGGAGTCATCTATTAAGTTATCATAGAGACTGTTTGAACTGATAAACAAAGTTCAAAGGATTCTTTAGATCTAATCAGAATCTGATGTAGTGTATCATTGCGAATCTAGAGGGTACGATTTATGTTCGGTTTACCGACCTCATTATTTTGTATCCTTATTTTCTATCTACTATTACATTCTATCTAGCGCTAATCACGTTGTAGAATTTACCAGTATTTTTGTTGAACACTAGGGTGCAATTTTGTACGCCACACCAACGCTACATTCATTTTCTGGAACATTTGCTTTGCATTTTGCAAATGGTAAAACTTCGGTACTAGGATAACAGAATAAGGCAGGAGATTGATTGGCAAAACCGTCACACAACGATGTAGACGCAACGTCACGTTTGTTGTGATAATAGGGACATTTCTGTGATGGTTGTGTGTGTTGGTACATAAGTGTTTGTGTGAGGTTAGTTATGTAGTGAAAGAAGTATCTGTCAGAAATATCATAATTAAAAGCGGTTATATGTATATCATATATTTTCCATATCTGCATTATAATCGTTTTCAATCTTCGTAAGTAACAAAGACCATGCAAGTGAGCATTAATTAATTCTTACCTAACTTTATATTAAATACTTGTCCATTGTAAAAATATTTGTTGCACCAACAATCGTTTTTGTCAGTGTGTTGATTCCATTTTATATGAATAGCAAAGTAATATAAAACAAAAATATTCCATACTGATGGTGAAATATGCAGAAGGCATTCCTTTGCATTTATGTTTAGCTAGTACATACGGGTCCGGAGAAAAACTGCCCGGGCCGAACCAAGCACACTTCGGCTGGCCCGCCGTGAGGGCGCTATATTTCGGACATTTCCCTCTTTCCAGCTCAGCTTATCGCTAAGTATTATTTGGTAAATAAAATATTTTGCTAATGAATTATGACAATTTGTCAGTCAGACAGTTTTCTTTAAAGACGAAGATTTTTTGTTTTGGACCGGCGTCATGTTTTTTATGGGAACATTCGTACATTTAACTGTGTAAAAGAGAATATAAAAATTAATTAATGATTCTAGGGCGGCAATGCTTCGGTATCGAAGAAGACTTCTTCCTCAATAAACCTCGACGTACTAGGATATGAGAAAGCAAAGAAAGTGTAACGTAAAACTAAACCGAGTCCATTCATCGCTGTCTATAAGGGTTATTGCGCCCACCCCTATTGAAAATGAATTGAAAAACTATATTTATCTCTTTCTAACCAATACCAAACAAACTTCTGTGAGCAGGACGTAATCATCCCCCGAAGTACGTAGTTAAAATTTCAGACATGAATATTGTTAGTGTGCGTGTTTCAGGTAAATCAAGTTTTACTTTCAGTTTGCTACAAAACTTTAACCTCTAAGTCCCTGAGATACCACATTTGGTACAGACATAATGGTTTTTTAATTGTGTCTGTAATTACGGTAATTAACTGGTTACGCAAGCAATACGTATATTTTGTTTCATTCTTTTTGATAAATGTTTACAATTTCTAATTCATCATCATTATCATTATCATCATCATTATCATCATCATTATCATTATCATCATCATTATCATCATCATTATTATCATCATTATCATTATCATTACATATTATAAAATAAAGTCACTTCGCTGTCTGTCTGTCCCTATGTATGCTTATATCTTTAAAACTACGCAACGGATTTTGTTGCGGGTTTTTTTAGTAGATAGAGTGATTCAACAGAAAGGTTTATGTGTATATAACGTGCATAATATAGTAAAGAAACACTGATAATTTTAAAGGTTTCTAATGTGATGTCATAAATAAACTCATTTTTTTGCGCTTACATTGCGAACGCTGGCTGAACCCTACGAAATAGATCAAAATAATGTACTACAGTATTGTACACCTTACAAAGTTCTACAAAAAAGTCCGCAATGGTATATGTCTATCTCTTAGGGATAATCCACAATAACCATTTTTTATCGTTTAATTTTTATGAGAAATAATGGCTTATTTACGAAGCGATTTTAAGCAATACAGCATTAATTCTTATCCAATTAAATACATTAGATATGTTGTGCATTTTATGTAAATCAAAATTGCCTTTTACAGCATATCATTAAAATGAATATTTTAGAAGATATCAGAGATTATAATAAAATAGCAGCAGAGCGGCTGGCGGGCCGTTCCGCGTCCGGCCATCTCGCTTGGTAGCGGTCGGGTAGTGCTTAGTAGGATTGTAATTCATATTACTTGGGCTTCATAGTAAATGCATATCATCATGTGTGTTCGAAGTACTCAAAATAAAGCTAATTGTATTATTCCAAGTAAGAGACCGCGAAATATGGCTTAGATGTTTAGATTTTTGGATGGATTTGGATTTTTGGTTATCCTGGATACTTACCATATATAGCATACCATAGATATTTTATCCCGGTAGTAGTTTCCCGGGTGATATTTTCTGACAGCTATACGGGCAAAGCCACTGGCCAAAGTACTATACTTATAACTATGTTTAATTTGGTGTCTGGTAAATAACTGAGTGTTTATATAGGTAGAATAGGAGCGTTAAGAAAATCCAGGAAGACTTATATTCAATTCAATCCAGCCCTATGTGGGTTCCCTCTATCTGGCAGAAACTTGATGCTCCGAATTTTATTTGGCATAACACACTTGGCATAATTTTCTTTAAACGAATATTTGTAAGGCATAAAAAATGTTTAGCATAATCGTTGTTTGGCCGACTGTTTTTATGTCCAACTTTACGCTGGCATACTTTTAAGATGGCAGAATTTTATTTCGCATAATTAACTTTGGCAGACTTAAAATTTCGCATAATTCCGTTTAGCATAACATTTATTTAGTGCGACGATTATTTGGTATAATTTCACTTGGCATACTATGAAGATGGCAGAATTTCATTTTGAATAATTTTGTTAGGCATATTATCATTTGTATAATATTGCATTATGACCTTAGATAAAATTAAAATAGTGTCTCAAAAAGTCAGTATATGTTGTGCTACAAAAGTTATTGACAGAAACGAATCGAGGGAGCGGAAACGAGCGGAGGGGCGAGGCGGCCCGCGAGCTGAGGAGCTTCGGCTTGCTGGCCGGCTTCGCCGGCCAGCCTCAGCTGCGGCGGCGCGCGTCAAAATCATCTGCGACGATGAGCTCGCGTGGGACCGCCGGAGCCTCGCAGCGCCGGAGCCGTGACAGAAACCATGCATGCTGCATGTTGCATGCTCGCCTGCATGCTGTAAGCTTGCTTGCATGCTGCATGCTTGCTTGCATGCTTGCTTGCTGCATGCTTGCTTGCATGCTTGCTTGCTGCATGCTTGCTTGCATGCTTGCTTGCTGCATGCTTGCTTGCATGCTTGCTTGCTGCATGCTTGCTTGCATGCTGCATGCTTGGTTGCTTGCATGCTGTATGCTTGCTTGCAGGCTGCATGCTTGTTTGCATGCTGCATGCTTCTTCGATATGAAATGTATGCCAAAAGATGATTCTAAGTTTAAAGTTTCTGAGATATGATAGTTCTGCCTTTTAATAACTATCGATATGAAATTATGCCAAGAGACGATTCTGACGGCGAACTTTCTGCGATATGATGGTTCTACTTTTTAATTATTATGGAATAAAATATATGCCTAAAGATGATTCTGACTTATAAAATTATGCGTTGTGAATGTATGGTAAATGAGTGTATGCCAAACGAATTTCTGCGAAATGAAGTTTATGCCATCCGCTGTTATGCAAAATAATATTATGACGAAAAAAATTCTGCCATAAAGGGTGGACCCGCCCTATGTCGCAGTCTTCTTACTCTAGTTTTATTTTAAGTACATCAAACACACATGATATGAAAGAATCGTAGCAGGTGGCGTTTTGTAGTTTCTGCCTACCCCCATGGGAAAAAAGGCGTAATTTTATGTATGTATAACATGGATTAATACATTCTTACCGCGGTAATACGTCCTCTTGCGAGAATTTCCGACATCTACGCGGGCGAAGCCGCGGGCAAAAGCTAGTTACATATTATAAAATAAAGTCACTTCGCTGTCTGTCTGTCCCTATATATGCTTATATCTTTAAAACTACGCAACGGATTTTGATGCGGGTTTTTTTAATAGATAGAGTAATTTAACAGAAAGGTTTATATGTATATAACATGCTTAACATAGTAAAGAAACGCTGATAATTTTAGAGGTTTCTAATGTGATGTCATAAATAAACTCATTTTTTTGCGCTTACATTGCGAACGCTGGCTGAACTCCACGAAATAGATCAAAATAATGTACTACAGTATTGTACAACTTAAAAAGGTTTACAAAAAAGTTCGCGATGGTATATGTCTATCTCTTAGGGATAAGCCACGTTAACCATTGTTTATCCTTTACTTTTTACGAGAAATAATGGCTTATTTACGAAGCGATTTTAAGCAATCCAGCATTCATCCTTATCTAATTAAATATATTAGATACGTTGTGCATTTTATGTAGATCAAATTTGCTCTTTACAGCATATCATTAAAATGAATATTTTAGAAGATATCAGAGATTATAATAAAATAGCCGCAGAGCGGCGAGTGGGCCGTACCGCGTCCGGGCGTCCCGGTTTGCAGCGGTCGGGTAGTGCAGGATTAGTAAGATTGTAATATTGTAATTCATATTACTTTGGCTTCATAGTAAATGCGAATACATGTATGTTCGAAGTACTCAAAATAAACCTAATTGTATTATTCCAAGTAAGAGATCGCGAAATATGCCTTATATGTTTAGATTTTTGGATGGATTTGGATTTTTGGTTATCCTGGATACCATATAGGATACTTTATCCCGGTAGTAGGTTCCCGGGTGATATTTTCCAATAGATATACGGACGAAGCCACTGGCCAAAGTACTATTCTTACAACTATGTTAAAAGACATTGCCCGCCGATGGGCCCCTTATTTTCAGTGTCGGGCAGAGACTATTTACTTCTCAAAAATTAACTAGTAATTTTATAAGTCCAATTTTATTTTATCAACATCTCTATCACCCTAGCATTAAAAACCGTAACTAATAATTATTTTATTGAATCAAATGTAGTTCTGCCATTAAAACTTAACCTGAATTTTGTCAAGATAGACCACAGATTATGTCAATTCAATGGTAGTAATCGATTAAAAATATCGATATGTTACTATTCCGCCGACTAAAAGTACCGGAGATGTTTACAATAGCTTGTCTCCGGTCATAATCTAGGTCTCATGTAACTGATTAGACGTATATTCAAATCGCGCATTAAAATAAGCAGCGGGCGGGTTAAAATAAAAAAAAAATAGAAATAGGTAGTAAATAAACTACAACACGAAGGAATTGTAATCTGAGGATATATACATATGTCAGATCGTAGAATTGATTACTATATGATGTGACTAGCCATTTCATGAATTAGTTGCATTACATGATGTGGCCAACTAAAACTGGCTAGATCGTTTAAAAATTAACGTTTGATGATATCTCAATTGACGTTTCGATTTGAAATTGTTATTCACTTTTAGTAAATAATATAAATCATATGCAAAAGTATCTCTTTAATTATGTAAATAGAAAGCATGAGCTTGTTTTTTACAAAGAGAAACTGTTTACAACTGTTGCACAAACAGCAAAATATCAACACTAACAAAAGTTACCACAAAACGGTCACACCACAATTGTTAAAAATCGACTTTTATCAAATCGATTTGGTAAATCGATCAACAAAATATTTAACATGGCCACACCTACCCCGCGTTCCGAATCGCAATAACATAGCTGTTAGCGCGTCAAGAAATCGCCACGCTCTACGGAAGGGTTGTTTGGCGCGCTTACATACATCGATTTTGCGTAACTCGGAACGCGAGGAGAGTAGAAAGATTAATCTGTCAAATCAATACATCATTCAAATTGTTTATAAGTGGAATCTCAATTTCATCATCTTTAAAAATTACATTTCTCTGAAACTAGGGTAAAAAACTGAAAATTGATTTCAGGATCTAAAAAGGTAATTGTGTTCTTCAAAACCAAGTTAAAACCACCGTTGCTCGCGTTTTTTTTCTAGGGGCCCATATCTCCTAACAAAATGGGCAATGTCTTTTGGTGTCTAGTAAGTAATTGAGTGACTGTATAGGTAGAATAGGAGCATTAAGAAAAACCAGGAAGACTTATATTCAATTCAATCTAGCCCTATGTCGCAGTCTTCTTACTCTGAATACTATTAGTTTTATTTTAAGTACATCAAACACACATGATATGTAAGGATCGTAGCAGGTGACGTTCCGTACTTTCTGCCTACCCTCATGGGAAAAAGGCGTAATTTTATGTATGTATAACATGGATTAATACATTCTTACCGCGGTTGTACGTCCTCTTGCGGTAATTTTCGACATCCACGCGGGCGAAGCCGCGGGCAAAAGCTAGTTATATATATAATTCTACTGTACGTGTGTATGTTACTGAACTCCTCCTAAACGGCTGGACCGATTTGAATGAATTTTTTGTATGCGTTTGGGTGGCACCCTGGATGGTTTAGATTTTCTATTGGACCCGGTAGGTGGCGCTGCTATCGAGTTCTAGGAAACAGGACAACGTCTGTACGGTCAGCTAGTCTATAATAATATCATAAAGCTGAAGAGATTTTTTGTTTATTTGGTTTAACGCGCTAATCTCAGAAATTACTAGTATGCATTAAAAAAATATTTTAATGTTTGGTAGCCAATTTATTGAGAAAGCCGATAGGTTATATAACATCACGCTACGACGAACAGGAGCAGATCATCAATGCAAAATGTTGCAAAAACTGGGACAAATATTCCTTTTGAGAGCTTCCGTTGCGTACGCTGCGTAAACGGTTTCTCTTAAAAAGTTCTAGCGTATAGTCTGTGTCTATCTTTTAAGGTTGGCTCACTATAATGTTTCAATTGTAATGAAATCTGAATATTATAAAGAGTGATGTTTGCCGACCTTGGCATGATCGGCCCATAAGGCTGTTATTTTTGAGCCCCTTTCTTTTGGACTTGAGTTAACGGCAATTCTCATCTAAATAAGGTAACCCTGTTGTTATGACTTATTTTTCTTTTAAACTAAATAACTGAAGTTATATAGATCATGCACGTCCGTAGATATACTAAACACTAGGTTTTGAAAAAACTGTATTGGGTTGCTTACTTTGTATTAATTGAAAGCTAAATCTGATCTATTCATATTTCCATTCCATGAATATGCAGGAATGTCGCCGATGCAAATAAACACTGCTAATTATGTTAATAATTCATATTTTCCTTCATTCTGTTATTTTATACACAATTATTTAAATACCTGATGATATGATTTTAATTTCCAAGTAAATATTTTCATAATATGAAATCTTTGTTGCAATAGAATCACATAAATATTATTTACGTCACGATTTGCAAAAGCGCTTACCATCACATGTTCGATTATATTATTTTATCATTTACTAGCTTCTGCCCGCGACTTCGTCCGCGTCAAAGTTTTGTTTCCCTGAACCTTCCCGTCGCATCGAATTGCCTGCCAATTTTCGTCCATTTTTCGTTGCTGCTACGCTTCTTTTAATCGTAGCGTGATGTTATATACCATATAACCTTCTTCAATAAATAAGCTACCCAACCCAAAAAGATTTTCTTTAATTCGGATCAGTAGTTTTGGAGCCTATTCAATACAAACAAACAATCAAATCTTTCCTCTTTGTAGTCAAACGAGATAAAAAAGTATCCTATGTCCGTCTCCTGGTTCTAAGATACCTCCCCACCAATTTTCAGCCAAATCGGTTCAGCCATTCTTGAGTTATAAATAGTGTAACTAACACAACTTTCTTTTATATATATAGACTAGCTTTTGCCCGCGACTTCGTCCGCGTCAAAGTTTTGCTTCCCTGAACCTTCCCGTCGCATCGAATTGCGTGGCAATTTTCGTCCACTTTTCGTTGCTGCTCCGCTCCTTTTAATCGTAACGTGATATTATATGCCATATAGCCTTCCTCAATTAATGGGCTACCTAACACAAAAAGAATTTTTCAATTCGGACCAGTAGTTTCAGAGCCTATTCAATACAAACAAACAATTAAATCTTTCCTCTTTATAGTCGAACGGGATAAAAAAAGTATCCTTTGTCCGTCTCCTGGTTCTAAGCTACCTCTCCACCAATTTTCAGCCAAATCGGTTTAGCCGTTCTTGAGTTATAAATGGTGTAACTAACACAACTTTTTATTATATATATAGATTTCTATATAGTCTGCAGCTTTCAAACTGAATCAATGAAATATTTATAGTAAGTTTGACAAATATATATTTTTTTACTACCTATCGCACTGACAGCCAACATCAGAAAACGTTATGTTAACGTTTTTTGATGTTGGCTGACTACAAATATGATTATGCCAAATCTCATAAAAAAGTTCAAGTTCATATTCCATCAGATACAATAGTATGTTTTGATCAGGCAGGTCCAGTAGTTTTAATAAGTTTTCCTCTTAGGATTTTTTTGTAATGTTCTAGAGTTTGGAAGTTGGTTGTGTGACACCCCCGTAACTCGGAAAGCACGTAAAGGTAACGCGCCTGATCTATCCATGGGCGTGCCGAATTACCGTCCTATCGGATTATGAGAGTGAGGGAAGAATGACTACATCTGTGTTTACACACATACTTGTGCATTAAATATCCCACGGATTAAGCTTACTGCCTTTGAGATTCGTCGAAATCAAAATTCGGTCAGAAAATCGAATTAAGGTCATCGCGGATTTATATAATAATATAATAAATATAATAATATAATAATATTCCACAACTATCACACAACGCCATCTAGTCCCAAGCTAAGCAGAGCTTGTGTTATGGGTAAATAATAATAAAATAATATAAATAATAATAATCATTTAAATAATGTACATTCTTAGAAATCTCACATTTTGGTTCATCCACACAGCTTTCATGGTCTCTTCGTAGTTGTGAATGAGGGAACGGGTGTTGGAGTACTTCCTCATCATGTCTGCTGAAGCTGGCAGGGCTCGGAGCACCGGGTGAGCACACACATTCTCGACCGTCTCCGTCATGTTGTGCATCAGGCAACGGGACCATTTTATACGACCTAAAGAACATAAATATATCATCATTAACATCATTATAGCCAGACGTCTAACTTCATCATCGTCATTAAAACAAAGAGACATCTAGATGAGTTACGCCTCCCCTTGAGTCGTTACACAAGCGGAGGTAATTATAAGGGTTTAAATCTTACATACATAACATGTCAGCATATCAAAGCAGTAAGTATTGAATATAATTATCCTTAGGAATGGTCCGAGAAAATATTTCAATGAGCACAGGTTAGATAACTCATGATGTCATAAATAGTCTAAGGTAAGCGGAAGACTTTAATAAAAATTGCATTTTTCACGAACACCAGTACGGTTTCACCAAAGGGCGTTGTACCACCGACGCTGGTGTCACCCTAATAAAGAACATGTTTAACGCCTGGGAAGAAGCACAAGATACATTGGAATCTTTTGTGACCTCTCTAAGGCGTTCGATTGCGTAAACCACGAGACACTGCTACTGAAACTAGAGCACTATGGGATAAGAAATACAGCTCTTGACTTAATAAGATCATACCTGAAAGATAGAACGATCAAAGTTCAAGTAAACGGCGTGAACTAATTAGGGTCAGAAATGGCAATGGGCGTTCCTCAAGGCTCGATATTGGGTCCATTCCTCTTTTTGGTTTACATTAATGATCTACCCCATTTACTTCCAAACCAACCGAAGATAATGTTATTTGCAGATGATACATCATTGATATTTAAAATTGACAAACGGTCACAAACTCATGACGACGTAAATACCTCCATTCTTCAGGTCCAAGACTGGTTTACAGTAAATAATTTGGTACTTAATGAAAATAAAACCAAATGTATTCGATTTTAATTACCTAATGTGAAAAGTAGTGAATGTGACATCTTATTGAATGGAGAAAAACTGGAATTTATTAATCAAACGGTTTTCCTAGGAATCACGCTAGATGAGAAATTACAATGGGGACCTCATATAACATCTCTTGCGGGGCGGCTAAGCTCGGCTGCTTATGCTGTTAGAAAGATAAGACAGTTAACAGATGTAGAAACCGCGCGTTTGGTCTATTTTAGCTACTTCCACAGCATTATGTCGTATGGCATTTTACTGTGGGGTAGGACTGCTAACATTGAATCCATTTTTATTTTGCAAAAGAGAGCTGTCAGAGCCATTTAAGTCGCCGCGAATCTCTAAGAGAACTGTTTAAAAGAATTAATATTATTACGGTACCTTGCCAATTCAATTATGAAAATATTATGTATCTAAGAAAAAATTTACATCTTTTTAAGAAAATAAGCGATAGACATAATTTTAATACTAGAAATAAAGGCAAGACAGATCAACCATTTTTCAGAGTAGCAAAAGTACATACATCTTTTATGAGGTACTGTGTTAAATGCTACAACAAAATTCCTTTTGATATATTGCAATTAAATGAAAGGAGGTTTAAAAATCATATTAAGAGTACACTTTGTAAATGAGCTTATTACGAATTAGAGGATTACATCCAAGATAACAATGCTTGGAAACATGCTGGTCTCGCTCCATAGGACAGTCTTAGAGTTTATCAAACTGGTTGCTAACTTAATTGTATTAGATTTATTTTTCCCCTATGACACTGATTTACATTCTGTGATTACTTTAACTCATACACTGATTTGTAACGTGTAAAATATTAGGAAATTTGTATTCTTGCCTTTGCAATGTTTGTAAGTATGTGGTGGGCACCATGTATCTATCATATAATTATCTCTTTTTGCTTCTTTTTAAATTTTTTACGTGTTGTGGTATGGTAATTTTATTTTAGGTGCATCGTCTTCACATATAATTATATAAATATTGTATACAAATATTGAAAACAATTTAAAAGAGTAACGGTGGAGTTTCTTGCCCATTCTTCTCCATACGAATCTGCCTTTTGGAAGGGGCAACTAGAATCAATTCTATTTTCATATAACTGTTGACGTTCAAAAGTGCCTTTTTGGGCCTATTTGAAACAAATGCTTTGACTTTGACTTTGGAACCCAGGGTTGATGGGTTCCATAGCATCGGCCATCTGTTCTGCAACCTGTATTGCACACTGCCACTTAACTTTGGTAAATACTCTGGTTCTGTCGGAAAAGTTGGTTCTCCTATGCATCTCTTTTTTTATGATTCGATCATGCAAGTAAACTCCAAGCCCTGTCCTGTCCCTTTGGGTGACTTTCTTATCATCTCTGACTCTTCTTATGAGACCCATTAAGAACGACCAGGTTTCAGTGCCAAAGGTGATGACTGGCAACACGCACTAGTCAAAGACTTTCGTCTCAATGCGATATGTGAGACGAGATGATATACTACCTGCATATATACAAAAACTATAGGGTATTATTTTAATTCATTTATGTTTAATACTGCACTCGGAAATAAAGATATCTGATGTGCCTCAAAAGGCTGCTCAACATAAATGTGACTGACATGTCTGCTGCATGCCGTAGGTATAAACTGTGGGGTCACGCCTTATCAGTAACGTAAGGCGTAGACCATTCACACTGTCCGGTGAAGTTGACCGTTGATAAGTGATAAATAAATATATTTCTGTAAGTAGGTTTGTACAATAGTACAAACCTACTTTCAGAAATATATTTATTTAAATATATATATTTACTTACAGAAACACACACAGAAAAACACATATAAACACACACATTAACACTTCATTCATATTTTAAAAACTGTATAAGGTGTTTTCTATCTGACTACTCTGAGAAGAAAAGCCAAATAAACCTAGAGGCCATCGTTTTCAAGCACAGCGCACTATACAGCCCTATACTTCGAATTTCTTTAAATGATAAAATCAGAAATTAAATAAACCAGATTAAGGAAACAGAACTTTAAGTGAGCTGGCCAGGTTTATCGAACGACCTATGACCAGTCGAGCAGATGAGTCCCGGAGTGGAGACCGCTTATCAGAAAGCGTAATGTGGGACGCCCTCTCGTGAAATGGACCAACGATCTTACAAGATTAAGTTACGTATTTTCTGAATATTTAAGTTACCTCAACATCATCGTCATATTTTTAGCCGAAAGACGTACAGTGCTGGACAATAGCCATTAAGGGGGGTTTGCCATAATCGCCACGCTTGGCAGGCGGGTTGGCGATCCCAGTATGGTGGTAAAATGCATAGAGAACGCTGCTGACCATTCCCTTGGTAAGTCCCTTAGTCACCTCTTACGATACCAAGAGAAGAAATGGGATTGCGCTCATCTTTACGTCCGACACCACACGAAACCATGGAAAGGTTAATTTGCCTATTTTATGGTTAAATAGATACAACCTTATAACAGTCGGATGAACGAAGATACGATTTAGGCTTAGTAACAAAAGTCCGTTATACCCCTATGCGTAGGGTTCCAAAAAGTGAACATAAACTTCATTCCTTTTTACGAAACGCTCTTCCAGTACGGTACAAGTATATTCCTCTAACTGCGCCCAAATTCAATGCTAAAAGTTCAATAACCCATTGATTGATTCACGCAATACCCACCTACGAAGGACTCTCGCCCTCTTGTATCGACTACGAAATTATTGACGTAGGACCAACTGAACTGTAACCCCACAATCAAATGACGTCACTAGCAACGTTATCACACAAACAAGGGATGAAACTTATTACAGGATGCCATCTCTTTTTACGCTGGTCAAAACATGATAAGGGAGACAGTGAGGTGCTTATTATAAGAAACGCTATTTATGTTCACCGAACTATGCCTAAGTTCAAGGCTAAAGTTCAACAGCTTATTGATTTTCCAACCAACGCGCCACGGCCGCCGATGGACACTTGTACCGTTGTATTGACCATGCATGCGGTGACATCACACAAACTCAACCCTTAGCATTCGAATGACGTGATTAGCAACGTTATTAGTTATGTAGAGATAGAACTTTTTACAGCATGCCATCTCTTTCTATGCTGGTTACAACATAGTAAGAGTGACTGGGTTACTTCATTGCTCTTATAATGCATAATGCGTGTGATAGGTATCATCATGATAGAAAAACATTTATTCCTAATTGTATACTTTGTTTTATTTTTCTTCCTATAGGACTATACATATTAAATGTTTGTTCTTCAATGGAATCAAACCGTTAAATGAATAGTGTCATCCATACTAATATTATAAATGGGAAAGAGTGTTTGTCTGTTTGTCCGTCTTTCACGGCAAAACAGAGCAACGAATTGACGTGATATTTTAAATGGAGAAACTTGATGGGATGGAGAGTGCCATTAGGCTACTTTTTGTCTCTTTCTAACCCCCCATTTCCCTAAAATGGGGGGTGGAACGCGCTAATCTCAGGAACTACTAGTTCGGTGGTGGTATCTATAATATGTATGTATTTAGAAATATATAAGTATGTTTATCAGTTGTCTAGTACCCATAACACAAGCTCTGCTTAGCTTGGGGCTAGATGGCGTTGTGTGATAGTTGTGGAATATTATTATTATTATTTTCATATATGTTAATATATCTCGGGTTCCTAGGATCCCGGTCTTTTGGAAGGCGTACGAGGGGCCGAAGCCAACTCGCAGAGGCCCCTTAGAGAATTTTAAATGATGAGGGGGCACCAACCGACGATTATCCTTGTATGCACTACGCAAGTGCACACAAGGATAATCCCCGGTTGGAACAGAACTATTATAGAATATGGAAACAAAGCAAATTAGGCTATGGGTTTGGATGGCTATAGTGGATTGGTAACCGCAACTATGAAAGGATTATTATTATTATTATTATTGAAAAAATATTTTTGAGTCGGGTAGCCTATTTATTGAGGAAGGCTATAGACTATACATATAGCATCACGCTATGATCAAAAGGAGCGGAGCAGAAACAAAAAAAATGGACGAAAACTGGCTACGATGCGACGGGAAGGGTCAGGGAAGCAAATATTTGACGCGGATGAAGTCACGGGCAGACGCTAGTATATTATATACTGAATCTACCCTGTTTTATTGGTTTAGTATACATAAATAATCTATTTCAAATCCTACTAATATTATAAATGCGAAATTTGTGAGGATGGATGTATGTGTATGTGTACGTTTGTTACCCTTTCACGAAAAAACTACTGAACGGATTTGAATGACATTTGGAACACAGTTAGTTTGTAACCTGGATTAACACATAGGCTATTTTTATCCCGGTAGTACGTTCCCGCGGGATATTTTACGACCTCCACGCGGGCGAAGCCGCTGGCAAAAGCTAGTAATAACATATTTACAAAAATAATTTTCCAGATCAAGATAGAACAGTTCAGAAAAAAGTGTATTGTTAGTGTCTGTACTAATGAAAAACTCATTGTAACACAAACATCAGCGCCTTCTAATATAGTTGTTATTAAAATAAAAAATAACATATTTTTCGGACGTGGTGAAATTGTAAAAATACCTAAATAAAATGGAAAGCAGAATTAAATAAAAAATAAATAAAATAATTTAAAAGTATAGGTTTGCAATACACATGTAGAGTGTATCTGCATCCCTGGTATATGATTTAGTTTAACTAAAATATTGTTTACCAGCTACTGGGGAGTAGTTGCGGGGTAGCGGTGGATCTTCTCGCTGCCTCTTGAACATTTTGGTTATCTTATCGACTTCCTTCTCACAGTATCTCAGCACTCTGTCGTACTTCTCACTCAGTTTCGTTATCATGATCTTTTGGCTCACCTAAAAAAAGAAAATACTCATTGGAAATAATAATTGTGGTGTTGAAACGCTGCGCCGTAGTAATCTTTGACTATAGTAATTTTCTGTGCCATAGTTAAAGGACCACTTTATCTTTAGGACAGCATAAGATTATAACGACACATACGATGTAGCAATAAGTTTACCCGTATACAGACTGCTTGGAAGTAATTTGCAAACTATTTTGAAAAAGAAAATTATTAACATATTCATAGGCAACCAGAAAATAATTATTTAAAAACTCAGGGAAAATCTAAAAAAATCTTGCTAAGATAGTAACAATAACATTGCGAATTTATCAAAGATGTTAATCTTTGTGTTCAATGTGTCATCATTGTTATACAAGCCCCGAATTTTTCGGAACTTGCTACAATCAATTCGCGGGAAAACGGTTCCATCGGCAGCAAGAACTTTGCAGTATAGACTGATTAATTTTATTTAAGCTAACTGGAAAAGTTACAGCTAGGATACTGATAGTAAGAAAGAAGATCAATTACGACCCAGACAAGCATATTCACCCTTTAACATTCCCACTACTGGGACACAGGCCTCCTCTCAGTGAGAAGGAGTGGGCAATAATCCACCACTTTGCCTCAGTGCGGGTTGGCAGATGTCACAAACCTTCGAATTCTTTGGTTCCATTCTTCGATCAATAATAGGTTCCATTACATGCTGGTTACCTCACGGCATTTTCCTTTACCGTTATGAAAGCAATGGTGATGAAAATAATTTACATAAAGTGCCTGCTTGGGTTTGAACTCACGACCTACACGTAAGTCATGACGGTTAACACTAGGCCACCACTGCTCACCAAGCCAGCCCAATTTGAGTTATTATGCACCAAATTTTTTTGACAAAACATTTTTTCTTGATGAATTATTGATCTCTATCACGCCTGGTGTAAAGCGATGGATGATGATCAAAGGAACATGATCTTTTTATTTATTAATTATGTATCACAATTATCATCACACTAATTGTTAGTTTACATTGATTGGCGTTTCGTTTAGGCAGCCAGACTGATTTTGAACAAGTCAACCATAGAAAATGTTAATTTTTGACAGTCCCATAATCATTCATTACAAAAAATCCATAGCCTCCAATATTTCCTAGCTAATAATCTATATACTACTGCGTGAAACAAAAGTTTTTTACTCCTTATACATATGTCCTCCTTATGAAAAAGTCTGAAAGGACATGGCTAAATTGAAGTATAGGCGAAATCCTGGCAAGTTATAAATATGGTACCTAGCAATATGTAAAGCTGAATAGTTGAATATTAATATTTCATATAAACACTGTTTCAGGAACTTTTCATTTCTTTACAATCTTAAAAATAAAATGGCTATCGTGTAACTTCTACGTCAATAGGTATGGAAACTGCAAACAGATGATATTGCTATGAACTTTTACCTAGGCGTATCTGCATCTGTTGTATCTGGATTATATTGTATTTTTGACTAGCGCCCCATTCCCATTGCGCACGGTGGCACTTGAGTAAATATCAATAAAGAGGTAATTGCACCAAAAACGTAACACAAAACGTTTTCTACAATCTGCGCGAAAACCACTCCCGCTCGCGTGTATAGTACATATTATACCCTTGTAAAAAGTTGAAACAAAGACAGTTTTCATAGAAAAAATAAATAAGTGGCTGAAATGATAAGCACGTTTGAAAATAAGGATTAATATTAACTGACTTATGTGTATGATTTTTGTATTTGAGGTAGGTAAACAATTCTGCTAAGTATTACACATTATTTAAATCTAACTAATCTAAGTCCCCCTGGTGCGTTTTTTGTCAGTCTATTTGTACTGATGTATCAACAAACAGATTTAAATCAATTTAGGAAAATCCTTCCGCCTGAGTGCTTTTCTTGCGCGCGTCGCTGCGTGGTAATTAATAAAACCGGCCTAAACTAGATAACGAACGCAGTGAGTAACCAAGGACATATAATATATTGAAATAAAACAACTAAAATATGATTTATTTATTTGTTCTTTAATCTATGAATCTTCTTCAATGCCCCAAACACACAGTGTCTAGAGGTGTTAGCAGTCCATTTTAATTTGGTAGGTTTAATTTCTGTTCTGATACAGGTCTAGGTACTGGTTCAGGTATTGGTTCAGGTTTAGATCCAGGTCCAAGCAGATTTACCAGATTTTGATGTGACTGGATGTGACGTTGATAAATTCTGTATCACTGAATCGTTTCTTTCCACTGCATGGCGTTGTATACTTCTCACAGAGCGGCCACAATTTATGCACACCATGGTATGGCCAAATAAACAAACATCACCCGTAGCTTTTGAATTACCGCAGATTATGTATCGCATGATGAATTTATTGAAAGTCAAGCCCGTGTAGAGTAGGTAGCAAGAGGTCAGTAGGTAGGTGAGCACACACAATAAGTCTAATAAACAAGCGTGGATCAGTGAAAATCCAAAATAAAAAAACACAACGAACAAGCAAACGGGAAAGCATTCAAACGACGCATTCATCTGACGTTTGCTTTTTATGATAGAGATGTGATTGAACTTCATGTGTAAAAGAATCGATAAAATAATCGAAAGAGTTGAAAATAAACAGTTTTTCGTCCACTATTACTATTATTACTTAATATTTTTCTAAACAATATATATAGTAAGATTAAAAGACGAGGCACATTCCTTGAATGAAAAATTGGAAATGGAATGTGTCTTTTTTTTTCTGGATGGGAAATCATCAATTGACTTTTACCGCTCTGGGCGGAGTGGGAGGGCGTGTCAGACTTTTACTGACTAAACCCACCCGTGTTCCATCAGTTGCCCATGTGCCAGGCTCACGGTATCTCTTTCGAACAATCACGCGACCCCGGCAGGCATCGGTCCTAGTAGACCCCTACACTGCTGCTGACATCTCTTTGAGGCGCGCGTGGAACACTACGCGCCATCGACCCGAGCTTGGTCCTTACCGGGTGGCGAGCTACCCATTGCTCGCCGCCCGCAAGCTCGCGCCTACGGTGGCCGGGAGTCCGCTATCGACTGCCGACGCCCGGGGCGTCTCCTCCTGCGGCGGCTAGGGACGTGAGGGCGCAGAGACTACCTCTCCCTCACGCGCCCCGCCTCCTCCTTCGCAAGCATTACTGCTTCGCAGAAGGATGTGACGGCTTCCCATTCCCTCTCGCTCCGTACCATGGCTCGCACCAGGCCCGGACGCGAGAGTTCGCCGCCGCCGATCGCCTCCACGAGGACACGGCGGTGCTCCGCCCAGGAAGGGCAAACTTCCACCGTATGCTCCACCATGTCCTCTAGACGATCCTCACAATGAAAACACCCGGGCGTATCCTCCCGCTTTATCCTGAACAGGAACCCACCGAAGCACCCATGCCCGGTGAGAACCTGCGTCAGGCGGAAGGTGAGGACGCCGTGACGCCTCTCTATCCACTCCTCAAAGAGGGGACTTACCGCCGCAATTGTGGCGTGCCCAATGGAATGTGCCTTGAATTGGAACGTGCCTTTTTAAAAACTACCCTATTTTCCGAATCAAAAACTGCTGAAAACACAATAACAAATCACTAAACAGGACACCGAATGTAACGCCGTTGATTCCCGCCAAAAACTCTTTAGTTTCAGACAGTAAATCGTTTTAATAGCAGTTATCAAAAATCGAATCAGTTTCCATTTGAGATTCTGAAAAGCGCTATGACCCCTCCCTAGCTTGCAGTACTGTATTATTTCCCCTTGACATGTCAATCAAAAAGCTTAAAAAGCAATTAAGATACTTTTTTATACTAAACAGTTCACGAAAGTTCTTGGAAATTAATAAATACTAAATAATTCATTAATGAATTTTTAAATATTACGAGTTAATGTGAGATTCCAATACATTCTGAGGGTACTCATTTAGCCATCTCCTTTAGCATAGTAATGATTATATGTAGAAGGAAATAGCTAGCAAATAGCTTATATTTTTAAATATTAAAGCAATAGATGAATTGTGGTAAAATTTCGACCACTAGTAAAGGAAGATATAATACATAAACTCACCTTCTCAAATCTAGTCAAGAACTTTATCCCTTGTGGTGTCTCCCAAACAGTAGAAAAATTCTCCTCTATAGTGTTTCCTATAGACTCTCTAAGAGCATTCGTCTTGTCTTCAAAAATATTGTAATCTTTGTCAAATTCGTTGTTTCTGTAATCCAAGTAGTCATACTGGCAGGTCGTCACCGCTTTCTTTGCTTCTTCAAACGTATGCATAGCTTCTTCGAGATCTAAATTGAAACATAATAATTAATTTTCTCTCAAGTAATTTACAGAACAATTGGCTGAGAATAAAGTCATATGTTTATAAATGCCTTGCCTGAGAGGCTTGTGGCTAAGTAATAATAGCCGCATGGGTCGATCTTTCAGATTTTGGTGCTACGCTTGCCGCGGTTGGTCCGTGGATGGGTGACCATCTTTACATACCAAGACCCTTCCGTGCCTCAGAAAGCACGTGACGCCCCAGCTGTCCTTCGTAGATCTTAAACAGTCGTTTAGGGTCGTCAGAAAGCCGAAAATCATCGTATTACCCAGTAATAGAGTTGTTGGAGGTCAGATAGGGAGTCGCTTCATGTGAATTACTGGTACTCAGTTTGCCTCCTGTTAGACTGTAAGCTGACCCCAAAATAGTTGGGAAAATTCTAGGCAGATCATGATGATGATGTTGGAAAATTCCTAAATCTGGCTCAATAACTTTCTAGTTATGTGTAATAAAATTAAACTAGTGATCGCCCATTGGTCGAAATTCGACCGTACTTCATTTGAAGAGAAATATATTATTAAATGAAAAAATATATATATAATAATAAATACAAAAAAATAATATTAAGGACAAGTATTCTCGATATGATCATAGATTTTAAAAATAAAATATGATACATATGTATAAAATTTATTTATTACCTATGGTTATACTTGAAATTCAGTAAGACTATAGACACAAAATATTAAAGACAGATATTCTCGATTGGACCACAGATTTGGACCATAAACAAAAGAATATATATATTTTTTTTTTTTTTTTTTTGTTATATGATGTATCCCAATAAGGTAACAATATAAAAAAATACAATCTAGCTTAATACTAAAGCTAATGAGTAATTTAATTCTAACTTAATTTGCTAGGAAGAGTAAACCTAAGAATGTGTCCATTAACACTTTTCTTATTGTCTCTATTAAGGGGAAGACACTTTGTTCTTGTGTACTTTATGGGTAGCACTCACTTCACTACATTAAACTAACACTTCACTAAACTAACTCGAAAGGTTTTGTCCTTTTTAGTCTTCTCACTATGTCCGTGTTGTCGAGGAGCTGGATAGCCTCGACGTTCACATGATGATGAAGCCTTCGTTCATGAGCTTCGGCGTTCGTTTTAATTATGTTTGTGACGAGGTCTACCTTGAGGTCCCGATGAAGGTCGTCATTTCTAATGTACCAGGGCGCATTGACGATTCCTCTGAGTACTTTGTTTTGGAATCGTTGAATAATTTTGATATTACTTTGTTTGGTACAGCCCCAAAGCTGAATACCATAAGTCCATACAGGCATGAGGACTTGTTTGTACAAAAGTATTTTGTTTTGTACTGACAACGAGGAATGTTTTCCAATCAGCCAGTACATTGACTTGTAGCGAAGCTCTAGCTCGTCGCGTTTCTTTTTAACATGAGCTTTCCAGCGAAGCTTTGTGTCTAGTGTCATGCCTAGGTACTTGGCTGTGTTTTCGTGCGGTATGACATGGTTGTTTATGTATACCGCATGATAATTTGGCTTTTTATTTGTGAAGTCTATGTGAATGGATTTCGTTTCATTGAGTTTCACTCGCCATTTTTTTGTCCAGTCAAAGATGGTATTGACGGCTGTTTGAACTTTTTCCACTGCTTCTTCTTGAGTGACACCTGTGGCCATTATAGCTGTGTCATCCGCAAATGTTGCAATGGTGTTGTTTTCTAACTCAGGAATATCGCAAGTGTACAATAAGTACAAGACGGGACCTAGGACACTTCCTTGCGGTACTCCAGCTGTTATCGACTTAAGTTCTGAATATGCATCATCTTGTCTTACTCTAAACTTACGCTGTGATAGGTAAGACTCTAAGATATCAGCAAACTGTTTTGGGAGCATGTTTCTTAGTTTTCTAATAAGCCCTTTGTGCCAAACTTTATCGAATGCTTGCGCTACGTCCAGGAAGACCGTTGAGCAAACTTTGTTTTCTTCTAAGGCCTTTTCTATAATGTTGGTAATCCTGTGTACTTGGTCTATTGTCGAATGTTTTTCCCTAAATCCAAATTGGTAGTCAGGGATTAAATTTCTTTCTTCGATGATGGGTTTTAGCCGTTTCAAGAGAAGCTTTTCGAATAATTTTGACATGATCGGCAGCAGAGAGATCGGTCTATATGATGTGGTTTCGTGAGGTGGTTTACCAGGCTTTGGTATCATTATAACTTCGGCAACTTTCCACAGATCAGGCACAGACTTAAGCCTGAACGTAGCATTGATAAGAGTTGTAAGTTTTACGATGGCTTTACGTGGGAGGTTTTTAAGAACTTCTCCAGTAATAAGATCGTAGCCAGGTGCTTTCTTTAGTCTAAGGCGCTTGATTTCGTTGAAAACTTCTCTTGGTGTTACGAATTTTATTTCTTGTTCATCATCATTTGGTGTTTCATCTAACAAAGCGCAGTCTTCATTTTCTTCATTCGGCTTAAAAATGAGTTCCAAGTGTTGTGCAAACCTTATAGCTTTTTGCTCGTTGCTTATTGCCCACCGCCCGTTAATATCTTTGATAGGTGGGATATGCATAATTGGCTTCTTAAAACTTTTTGTAGATTTCCATAGGGAGTAATCTGTCGTGCGATCGCTGGTTAATTGATTAAGATAACTGCTCATTGATTCATTTTTGAACTTCTGAATTGCATTCCTTAGTTGTTTTGTAAGGTTGTTCAGAAGCCTTTTATCTTGTGGAAATCTTGTTTGTTGCCATATTCGTCTCTGTCGCCTCTTTTCGGCTATGAGTTTTGTAATTTCTGCTGGGTAGTAGGTTAATCTATTTTTTAACTTGAATGTAGGTGTGTTTTTCCAGGCGCATTGTTGTATTTGAGTAATGAATTGACGGATATCCCGATCCAGGTCTTCTGGCTTCTTTAGTGGAACTTTTAAATCTATTATAGAGTCCAAGTCTATTTTAAAGCTTGCCCAATCAGTGTTCTTATTTACTAATGTGGGGTAGTTTTCTTTCAACATTAAAGACTCACTTACAGTAAGTATTATAGGTGAGTGATCTGAGCTCATATCATAACCTTCTTCAATGCGGAGAAGATTTGGTGATAGATTTTTATATATAAAAAAGTCAATGAGATCTGGTATCTTGTTTGGGTCAGTAGGCCAATAAGTAGGCTTACCTGTTGATAAAGCTTTGCATTGTGCTCCTTCAATTGCGCACAGTAGCTCTCTTCCTTTGGTTGTGGTCAGTCTAGATCCCCAAAATGTATTTTTAGCATTAAAATCGCCTCCCAATATAAATCTATTTCCAAGACCGTTTAGAAAGGTCATGTATTGATCTGTTTTTACCGAATACCTAGGTGGACAGTATATGGCTGATATGGAAACAGGGCAATATTTCGTTTTGACACAGACAGCCACTGCTTGGATTTCTTCTTTTTCATATTTGAGTTGTTCATAATGAAATATATTCTCCTTTATAATAACTGCACTACCACCTCTTGATGTGTTATTGGGATGCAATGCATGGTATACTTTATAACCTTTAATTTGAATATGAGATTCTTTAGTGAAATGTGACTCTGATATAAGGCACACATCAATACTTTCCATATTTAGGACAGCCGTAAGTTCATTCTGATGTTTGAGCAGTCCATTCGCATTCCAAGCCATAATTCTTAGTATGTTAGCCATTTATGATGTTTTTTTGTTGTTTGGTAGCTGCTTTAGTGCCACCTTCAAGCTTCTTCAGCCTTTCATCAAAATTAGTTAAAAGATTTATGATTTTATTAATCTTTTCATCCATGTTAGGGCTCACTGGTTTCATATGTGATTGTGGCGGTGGTTGGGCTCCTTTCGCCATTTGTGCATACGATACACTTTTAGTAGCTGGCTTGATGACACTAGGTCTTTTGTCTCCGTTTGCACTTGGACGCTGAGAGTTTGTTGGTACCACTACATTCTTTCTAGTATTTTTATCTTTAATATTTTGAAGCTCTTTAGCTACTATGCATCCTCTATAGTTAGCAGGGTGAGGCTCACCACAGTGAACACATTTTGGCTTTGCTTCTGCTGGTTTATTGCAGTCTCTGGTTAGGTGCTTGCCTGTACACTTCACACACCGGGGTTCTTTAGAACAGTATTTCTGTGTGTGGCCATATGCTTGACACCTTTTGCATTGAGGGATTAGCTTTGATGTTTTTAACGGCTGTATATCTACTTTGCAGCCTAGTATGGATTTAATTCCGTAAATTTTCTTTATGTCTTCATCTTTTTGAAATGAGAGCATAAACATACTGAGGGGCTCTTTGCTCTTCCAGCTCAGTTTGTTGACCGCATCCTCTATTTTGTATCCTTGAGATGTTAGGTCCTCAACTATTCTATTTGGCAGGCAGGAAGAATGAAGGTTTTTTGCCATCACCCTTATCGGCCTGTCTTGTTTATTCTCATACGAGTACCAAAGGCAGTTATTTTGCAACAATAGCTTAGTAATGCATCTGTATGAGTCATCATTATGGGAGTTAATTTTAACTTTTTCTCCATTCATCATTTTTGTAATAAATGAGTCTTTCGTGAGGTTAGTCGAAAGAAGATCGTAGAACTGTTGGTAGTTCTTAACATTTTCCACTACTATAGGTGGCGGTGTAGGCTGTTTCCTTGTCTTAACATTTTCCTTAGGTTTTTCGCTGGATTCGGGTCCTTGTTGAGGTGGTGGGGACAGTGATGTGTTCAATTTCCTTTTTTTTCTGCTCTTCTGTCGTACCCACTCCGTTTCCTTTGCTAGTTCCTCTTCGTCTGTCTCATACTCGATTGGTATTGGCTTCTCGGTAGTGACATTTTTATTTTCTAGGTCAGCAGTTTTTTGCTCCTGGACTTTTTTCAGCTGCTGCTGAAGTTCTTCTAATTGACTTTTAAGGTCATTTACCAAACGTTGCAGTTTTTCTCTTTCTAACTTTTCTTCTGTATAATGTTTATACAAAAGATGTTCCGTTTCGGTTTTTATTTTAATTGATGGTGAGCAAGCCATAATTATTATGAGAAAATTACAACTTCACCTTAACACTTTGTTTACACAAATAGTTGCGAAATTCATTCGGTAACTGGGTCATCGCGGCGACCGCGCACGGCTAGAGGTAACGACCGGTATGCTGCTGCGTCAGCGCTATACCCGAACACTAACTAGCGCAAGAGCGTGTGCGACGCGACTGTTCTTAGCGGAAGTCGAACGGCGTGTGTGAATATATATACATGTGCGTATTAAATACACGGTAATGAATAGTAGTGGGAGTAACGGGTTATTTATGGAAAATAATGTATTTTTAAGCAGAATTTTAAAAAAATATTAGCATTTGTCACTTCTTCTCTGTATAAACTATAAGTGTGCGAAATTTCATACTCCTCCGTCCGCCCAATTTTCGTAAAAAGGGATCCAAAGTTTTTGCTTCACGTAGTAATATATAGATAAGAGAAGTGCCCCTCTGTCATTGCGTAAAACACTATCAGTAGAAATCGCTTTCGTTTTGACAGTTGCGACAGATTTTTTTTTTCGAACTTATGAAAGAATAGATTTGCAATAACAATCTTCAAAATTATTCTTACGCAATTAGGGTGCAAGGTTTTTTTTTGTCTTACGTATTAATCTAGCTGTAGATCGGGTAGTTGTACACGACACTTTATAATAAATGACAGGTGAAATAAAGAATTTATATTTTATTTATTTATACCAGACAACACCAAAAATGTTACCACAATTTTCTACTTAGCCTCTACGCCAAAAGTTTAAAACTCTTAGAGCTACGTGTACGTCCAGTGCTGTACTGTCAAACATATTAGTATATGTATTGTGATCCACCTCTACGTCCGTCGTATGGTTTTTAGAACTTGTCAAGCAATCAGAATCCTTTTTTTGACATCCTTTCGGAATGAATTCTCCAAAAGATTGTAAAAACCCGTTAAAATTCGTTAAATACTTGGTTTAGGAGAAAAACTAGTAAACGATACAAAGAGACACGAAAAACTTTGTTTTACTCTATCTAGTCTATCATTTCTAGGATCTAACAATAAGATATCTACTGCTTAATATGGGCCATTTCGACCGGTTCTGTGCTTCTCACACCCACGGATTCCTGCAGACATTACCAGGTCATCGGTCCACCTTGTGACCTTCTAACGCCACGGCTTCCGTCCCTATTTAGATTTAGATTTAAAAACTTTTTGACAAAATAAAAAAAAAAACATCCAACTTCCTTAAAACACTACAAAGTGAAAAATTACTTTAATTTCGGAAGTCGGTGTCTTAGGATCTGTATTTAAGTGCATCGTCTTTTTTTTTTTGTAAAAAAAAATATTTTTATGTCCTTAGCTATGGTATCTACCCCGCACTTATTCCTATACAACTAATGGCCAGGTGAATAGCAGTGACAGGACTATTATAATATCATCACGATAAACAAAATGGAATGAATTCGTATTTTCGAAGCTAACGCAAAAACTACCAAAGCAAAACCAATAAATGTTGATGGGACCACACGGGTAGCACTAGCTTTTAAATAAAAAAGAATCAAAATCGGTTAACCCAGTAGAAAGTTCTGGGGGAAAAAAAAAATTGAATTGAGAACCTCCTCCTTTTTTGAAGTCGGTTAAAAATTAAAAAAACTTACATAATTATAAGACTCAAATTCAACGTTATTTTTATGACAAAACGAAACTACATGCAATAATTTAAAATGGAATAGTTTTTGTCACCATGCAAACAATACTTTCCAGTAATGCCTCATGTCTCAAAAATACCTACTATGCTAAACAATTTTTTCGCTTTAAATAGCCATTTATCAAGCAAAACTATTATTAAAATAAAGCTATGTAAAACGACACTTCATAATCAAAAATAAATTATTATGACAGTTTTACTACAATTTTAAGATTTTTCCTTGGAAATACTCGAATTAAGTTAACCAAATAGAAATTCCCAAGAGTGATATTTTCCAACTACCACCAATTATCCATATTATGACCGATGTTAGTGGGGGCTGGGGGCAGTTATGTGTGAATGAATAAGACTGTGTTTGGAGCTTTCGTTAAAATTTTGTGTTGTTCTTATTTCTTGTACGGTAAGGTGTATTTTCGTCATTGGATACTGACGATCATCATTTATTTCGTGTTCAAGAGATAGCCATCTCTTCATAGGTTATGTTTCCCTAGTACCTCGTTCATACTTTGGGGGCGAATCAGCCCCATCTGAAATACTTTGGCAGACTGCTAATTTTCAAAATAGGTAGATTGATGCAAGGGTGATATGCTAAGTACCTGTCAATGCTATCAAACACATAAATGTAAAAAAAAAAATTAAAAAAGGCAACAAAGTCTCGCAACTCAGTGTTTGTACCGCAAAAAGTTGTTAGATCCATGCAATACCAAGTCGGTTATTTTATTCAGTCTCTACTTAAGGGGCCTTCTGTATTAAATTATTACGTAGTCAACTTACCAAACAACATCTTATAGTGACCATATCAATATTAAAAATCTTCTATATTTTTAACTAGCTTCTGCCAGCGGCTTCGCCCGCGTTGAGATCGGAAAATATCCCGCGTGAACGTACTACCGGGTTTAAAAGTAGCCTATGTGTTAATCCAGATTAATTTTTTTTTAACTCGAAAGCGCATTTTTATCCGACTTGCTTCAAATTTATCGTCACTACTCGGCTCCTATGTGTCTTAGCGTTATGTTATATAGCCTATAACCTGCCCAGGAGTATGGACTACAATCGTACCAAGTTTGGTTAAAATCCCTTCAGTAGTTTTTGACCCAAGCGTGCACATACAGACAGACGGACAGACAGACAAAAAATTTACTGATTGCATTTTTGGCATCAGTATCGATCACCATTCATCCTCCAATATTAATTTTGAATGTATTTTCAATGTACAGAATTGACCTCTCTACAGTTTTATTATAAGTATAGAAGATATAGATATAGATATAGATAAATAGATTTACTTGGCCATCGCATGAAAATACAATGTACCTATCTTACATGTAATACGTGTTATAGTATCGATCTATACGAACCAATAGTTAAGAACTTAAGAAGCAAATTGAGAACGATGCGATTTGTGTTGATTTTATTTAAATTAGAGAATTACACAGTTAATATTATTTATTTCTGAGGAAAATCGATTGATTTTTGGGTATTTTTTTTTAATTCAGTTATGTCGATATTCATATCTCATCACCATAATTTATTCGTGTAATGATGACCTACATTTAATGATGCATTTGCCAGCCTGAGAGCGATATTTTTGCAATTACATCGATAGGTTTAGGCCTACCAGGGCAGCATCATTTCGAAGCGTTTGTTCGGTGGGTCGGTATCCGGCAACGGGAAGGCGGTGAGGTGGGATACGCGGCATTGTATTGAATGGACGCAAGAGGATGTGGCAGGGGATTTCGTACATCGCGCATGAAAATATATTTCTATAGTCAGTCAAAATATCGCAATAGCAAATGTAACTTTGTAATTCTTTATATTTATATGGGCTCACAAAGTTATTTATGCAGAAAACTGGACCAAAATGGCAAAATATTTTAAATGTTTTTCTTGATTAATAAACTAAACACTAATTGTACTCTAAATTTGAAGCTTCTATGTCTGCTAGAAGTACCTTAGAGTATTGATGATCGGTCAGTCAGTTAGCGAGTGAGGCACAAAATTAAGAAACTTTGACTAGTTATAATTCCTTAAAGGGGCGCAGAGCGAAATAATCCAAAACAGTCGTCACTGTTAAAGTGATACAATCAATACTTTTACCATAATTACCATAAAAAATACGTAATGAACACCATAATAAATGTGTTAACAGATTATAGTTGGTAAAAATTAAAAATATGGTATAGTTTAATAAACAAAAATCGTAAAGTGTTTAAGCGTCAGTTCCAGTACCGTTGGCTCAAGTTAACTTTGCGCAAATTCATAGATGATAAGCAATTAGCTATAAGTATTATATCAGGCGTTTCGATTACTGTCATTTTTTAATCCTTTTTGAATGTGAGGTTGTTCAAAAATTAATTACATACATTACATACTAAGTGTCTCGCTGCGTGCTACATCCTGAGTTTTATTCTAATTCCCAAAATTCCTAAAAGTTCCTCCAGTTTTGTACATGGTCCTTCGAGCCGGATAATTTATAATATATCTACATACTAGCAAAGTGGAATAAGCTGGAATTGATTATTCTGGAAATTGGATTAATGAGTAACGGAGTGAAGAGGTGACGAACACGTTTTTTCGAAGAAAAGTGGATCGGACTTTAAGTGAAATAAAACAGGAAGTGTTTAACCATTATAATATTAAATTTACCCAACACTCATTAATATTAAATCAGGTAAAATAAAATATAGGAAGTAAGTATTGTTAATAAAAACTTAAATAAGGTTAGTAACATATTTTCATATCAGATTTTTACAAAGCTATTTACTTATTTTATTATGTTGTATAAACATATTTACAAGTAATTATTTACATCGCATTAGGTTAAATCACATTTGTAAAATATAGTTAACCAGTACTTAGAATACAGTACAGTAGTGTTATTGTTAACCTGCATTAGTTAGCTATTTAATTTCTATTACAAATATCATTTTCAAATTTAACCTTACAATTAATTGTTGCTTTGTAAATCATTTAACAAGTAGATAAGTAATTTGTTTGTTACATTATTTCTTTGGAATAGTAAACCTTACATAACATACTTTCCTACAGTAGCTATTATTATCATTTGCAGTGATTCAACTTGAAAGTAAACTTATTAAAATCTTAGTAGGCTAATTTTGCTTACAGTCTCATTATTCACTAAGATTGGTATTTTTGTTAAAGTTTAGTTATTAACATTATAATTGTATAATTACAGGTCTACAACACCCTCCTTTCGATATGACTGAGATTAAAGAACTTAAAAAGAAGCGAAGCAGTTATAAAGGAAGATTAACAGTATTTGGAACCTATTTAAGTAATCTAAAGGATGCCGAAATTACCCCCTTTCAGGTAGTGGAGTTAGAATTGCGAGTCAGCAAATTAGATGATCTTTTTAATGAATTTAACGAGGTTCAATTGAAATTAGAATGCATGTGTGATAACATTGATACTGAGACCCTCGAAAGAACTACAATTGAATCTCAATATTATGGTTTAGTAGCTCAAGCTAAAATTATGTTAGGTAAGTTTTCAAAATCTGAGCAAGATGATGTAAAATCGAATTACAGTAGTGGTAAGCGTCAGTTTGTCAAGTTACCTACAATTCAATTACCCAAATTCACAGGATCATACGATAATTGGCTCGAATTTCGTGATACTTTCGCAAGTCTCATTCACGACAGTGACGATATAGACGAGATTAATAAATTCCATTACCTGAGGTCATCATTAACAGAATCTGCTGCTGTCGTGATCCAGTCTATTGAGTTTTCTGCTCAAAACTATAAAGTAGCATGGGAGCTTCTTTGTGAGCGATTCGATAACGAAAGATTGTTAATTGAGAATCACGTTACAGCGTTGTTCAATGTCGAGTCACTCACTAAGGAGTCCTCAAGTGCATTAAAAGGTATTATAGACAATGTAAACAAAAATATCAGGGCGTTAAAAACATTAGGTGAACCTGTTCATAGTTGGGACACATTACTTATTCATATTATTCGACAAAAACTTGATACTACAACATTCCGAGAATGGGAGGAATACAAAGGGCGTATCGATAAATCTAAACGAATTACTTTTGGTCAGTTCATTGAATTTATGCGTAATCGCGCTGACTTATTAGAAACAATGGAAAAGTCACGCCATTCTACAGCTAACATAAAACACAACACTAAAATAAAAGCCTTAGTCACAACAAAAAACACAAGTAGTTCTTCATCATCACAAAGTTGTCCAAAATGTAAAGGCGATCACAACCTAAATTCATGTCCACAGTTTTTATCATTAAGCGTCAACGATAGAATGGCTTTACTGCCTAGTTATAAGGTATGTTATAATTGTTTACGTCACGGTCACTATCCTAATAATTGCAAGAAACCAGGGTGTAAAATATGTAAACGCAAGCACCATACGCTTATTCATAACACCGATTTCAAACCACAAACTGTTTCAAGCAAATCAGCTGACGGTACGACCGATAAGGCGAAGGTTGAGTCATCCTCCACTGCCGACGCAAACAATAGTCACCTTTCACTCTCAGCTAATATCTCAGCGCATTCGCATACGAGTAGTACGGGCGATATCCTGTTGTCTACTGCGTTAGTTCGGTGCTACGATGTCAATAATAAAGAACACATCGCTCGAGCTCTTCTCGATTCAGGCAGTTCATCGTGTTTAATGACAGAGAATTTATTTAATAAACTAAATCTACCCTATTTAAACACAGATAAATGTATACAAGGCATAAATAAATCTCTTTCGTATGTGGAGAAAATGTGTCGAGTGCACATTAAATCGTTGCATGAATCGTACGCTAATGATTTAACTTGTTTTGTGTTACCCACGATAACTGATAACGTTCCCGCTAGACAGGTACATGTGAATATACCCTCAAATATTAACTTAGCGGATCCGTATTTCCACACACCCGCTTCTATTGATATTATTATAGGAGCAGACGTATTTTGGAGTTTATTAGGATCTAACAAGATTTTACTAGGTGATGGGAAACCAACACTTTATCAAACTAGACTTGGTTGGCTAGTTTGCGGCCCAATAAACGGCGGCTATAGTAATCATTCATCTCAATTTTCATCAATTAATTGTAATTTTACTAATTTCAACGAGTATTAACAAAGTTCTTCCACTTCGATTGAGTTAGATGACATCCGAAACCAATTGTCGCGTTTCTGGCAGCTCGAGGAAGTTTGCCATGAGTCATCTACTTATTCAGATGAAGAGAAGAAGTGCGAAGAACACTTCATAAAAAATACAACGCGCTTGGCAGACGGCCGTTTTAGCGTTAACATACCGTTGAAGGAATCTTCGAATAGTTTAGGCGAATCATATCATCGTACAAAACGATGTTTTCTGTCATTAGAGCGCAGAAATCTCAGCCAACCCACACTCGATAAAATGTACAAAGATTTTATGACTGAGTACATTTATTTAGGTCATATGTCTGAGTGTGATATTCATGAAGATCAGCGGTCATATGAGTGACGTGAGAGTAGTAGTACAACCAAATTACGGGTAGTTTTTAATGCAAGTGCAACCACCACCTCTGGTCGTTCCTTAAATGCAATACAGATGGTGGGGCCTACCGTTCAAGATGATATGACGGCAATCCTTCTTAGATTTAGAATATATAAGTATGTCCTGTGTGCTGATGTAGAGAAAATGTATAGGCAAGTATCTGGACATCCATCAGATAGGCACCTGCAGCAAATTGTTTGGCGCGATGATGCTTCTAGTCCTCTTAAAGCCTACCAATTGCATACGGTAACTTACGGCACGGCTAGTGCACCATTTCTCGCGACTAGGTGCCTCAAACAGGTCGGACTTAAATGTCAGGATCAAAAAGTCGCTGAAGTTATCCTTCACGATTTTTATGTAGATGACCTTTTGACTGGTGCAGACGTGTTAGAGGAGGCTCGAATATTACGTCATGAGGTGACTGACGCTCTCGCTTCTGCTTGCATGCCTTTAAGGAAGTGGAAATCTAACGAACCCAGTTTAATTTCAGAATCATCTGGTGATTCTTATTTTGATTTCCACAAGGAAAGTGATGTCGTCAATAAAACGCTTGGTCTTAGTTGGCAAACCGACACAGACAATCTGTGTTTTCCTATTAATATTCCTGAACGCATAGAAAACACTAAGCGTGGCATGTTAGCAGTAATCGCGCGAATATTTGATCCTCTAGGATTGTTAGCACCGTGTGTCGTGACAATGAAAATGTTGCTTCAAAGACTTTGGCTAGATGGTTTAAAGTGGGATGACCAATTATCGCCTGACATTGGTTCAATATGGGCGAATATAATTAAAGCCTTGCCTTGCCTTCATAACTTACGTGTTTCACGTCGTGTGGTCTGTGACGCATACAAACAGGTTGAATTCCATATTTTTACGGACGCTTCGGAGCGAGCTTACGGCGCTTGTTTGTATGTTCGCAGTATCAACGAGCAGGGTGACGTCGACGTGCGATTGTTAATGGCTAAAAGTCGCGTAGCTCCTATTAAACCCGTAACAATACCGCGACTTGAGCTCTGTGCCGCTGTGCTTGGTGCACGTTTATATCAAAAGGTTGCTCGTTCCCTCCGCATTAAACCGTTTCGTGTAGTATTTTGGACTGACTCCATGATAGTTCTGGGTTGGTTAAAAATGGTACCTATTAAATTAAATACTTTTGTTCGCAACCGTGCCGAAGTATTAGAATTGTCGGGTGCAGGTACCTGGAAACATGTGTCAACACACGACAATCCAGCTGATTTAATTACCCGCGGAGCAGAACCTACTGCTATGCAATCACTGGATTTGTGGTGGTTCGGTCCATGCTTCTTAAAGCATGACGATACTACATGGCCAGTTCCTGCTATGAATTCAGGAGTCTTACCAGAAACTAAATCTAGTATTTTAATTAACTTAGCCCAAGATCGTGCTAACGAAGATTTATTTAAAGCATTCATAGAATTTAGTCGCTTTTCCAATTTTATTAGGTTACAGCGTTCTGTTTGTTACGTTTTTCGTTTTATCAATGCATGTAAAAGACGTTCAGTAAATACTTCTTATTTGAGTGCTCAAGAATTACAAAATTCGTTAAACTTTATTATTATTCAATCTCAAAAAGAGTCTTTTCCTGAATACAACTTATTATTAAACAATAAAAAATTACCATATAAAAACAAATTATTAAACTTAAATGTGTTTCTAGATGAAAATAAAATTATTCGTATAGGTGGTAGATTACACAATTCCGAATATTCATTTGAAAAGAAACACCCAATCTTATTACAGTCCACTCATCACTTTGTGAAACTATTATTTAGATATGAGCATATCAGACTTATGCACGCAGGTCCCCAATTATTATTAAGTACAATTAGAGAGACCTACTGGCCACTCGGTGGTCGCAATTTAGCCAGAGCCTGTTATCGTCAGTGTGTTCGCTGTCGGCGTCTAAAGCCGCAGGCAGTCGTCCCTCAGATGGGTAATCTCCCATTAAGCAGACTCTCACCAGCCGACTTTCCTTTTCAAAGCGTAGGAGTTGACTACGCAGGCCCTATGACCTCGTCTAGTCGTCAAGGTCGTGGATGTAGATTGATTAAGATGTACATCGTTATTTTCGTGTGCTTCACTACAAAGGCCATTCATTTAGAGTTGGTAGGTGACTTGACGAGCAGTAATTATTTACAGGCTTTACGTAGGTTTATGTCTCGAAGAGGAAAACCTCTCAACATCTATTCCGATAACGAACATCGTTTGTAGGAGCCTACAATGAGATAGCTGATTTCCTGAAGCGCAATTGTGTCTCCATAACTGATAGTGCGGCTCAAGAAGGTATTAAATTCCATTTTATTCCTGCTTACGCTCCACATTTTGGTGGTCTATGGGAGGCGGGTGTTAAATCGACCAAATTTCATTTATCCCGAGTGTTGGGCAATTGTAATTTAACATACGAAGAGCTTAACTCTGTTTTGGTTCAAATTGAAGGCATATTAAATTCTCGGCCGCTCACACCGTTATCGTCAAATCCAGAAGACCTGTTGCCTCTCACTCCAGGTCATTTTCTAATTGGACGACCCCTCACGTCTCTTCCTGTAAAGGATATCCGGGACTACTCCACTCATCACTTGACGCGCCATCAACGTATTGAGCAGCTGCGGCAGCATTTCTGGTCAAGATGGAGCAAGGAATATGTGTCCGAACTTCAGCAGCGAGTAAAGTGGCGAACAGGCAACGACAGCCTGAACCTGGACTCCCTCGTTGTTATCAAGGAGGATAACCAGCCACCGATGAAATGGAAGTTGGGTCGCATTGTTGGTCTTCATCCTGGTACAAATGGCATAAGCAGAGTTGCCGACATCAAGACTTCAACTGGGACTATCAGACGAGCATTCTCCAAGATTTGCCCCTTATTGGAAGACAACTGTTGAAAGGCGAGCTTTCAACGGCCGGGGGCATGTTTAAGCTTCAGTTCCAGTACCGTTGGCTCAAGTTAACTTTGCGCAAATTCATAGATGATAAGCAATTAGCTATAAGTATTATATCAGGCGTTTCGATTACTGTCATTTTTTAATCCTTTTTGAATGTGAGGTTGTTCAAAAATTAATTACATACATTACATACTAAGTGTCTCGCTGCGTGCTACATCCTGAGTTTTATTCTAATTCCCAAAATTCCTAAAAGTTCCTCCAGTTTTGTACATAAAGTTCAACAAAAATCTTAAAATAGCATGCTCGGGTTTAGTTGAATTTTGATAGTAATATATTATTTTTTTTCTAAAATTTGAATTGATATTAATTTCTTATTATCATACTACAATTTGTAGGTTTTACATTTTCGAAATGTTGCTTAATTATTTTATTATTAATTTTTGTTTTGATTCACGCCCTGTTTTGAGTCATATGCAACGTACACGGGTCGAAAATTCAGTCGTCCACGAGAGCTCAGAGAGTGGTCACGTCGCATCGTGGCGGGTAACGATCATTTGCGATCTATTGTGTATGTATACGTTGCCGCAAAGAGTTGAATAGGGTAGGTCACATTTATGTTTTTTTTTTTTTTGTATGACTTATACTCCGTGACATTTTAGTCGTCTTACAAAGGTTGTCCACTCAATGTATCCGACATAATATACCTCTAAGCGTGATTATAAAATTGTTACCAATAAAGAAAACACGTACTAAGAAAAAAAATGCACTAACATTATGAAAAATCCTGTTAATAATGTTCACGTATCATATGGTAGAGAACACACAACATACCTACCCAGCGCACGAGTCGACTAGATCATTCCATCTCCATTTTCCATAAGACTAAATATCAAACAAATTACGTCATGCGTCATCATAATGAATAATAGTTTTATTTTTTAGTTTTTAAAATGTTCTTTTTTTTCTTATGGATGTGTAGTAGTCATTGGACACATGAAGTGGGCTGCCGTTATAAGACAACTAAAATGTCACGGTGTATTTAGTAGGCATAACTAAATTTTACTTTTGTTGTTTTTTTTCTGTTTGCATAACATTTTTCTTAAATATTTATTTTAATAAATATAGGAAAGTTGTTCTGTCCTTAAGACAGATATTTTACGAAAGAAGTTGGGTCTCATTTCTATGTATGGTATGTATATTTTGTAATATTAGTTCGTACTGTCGTGGCTTTTAGGGTAGCGTTTGCAAATCTGGCATTCAATTTAAAATCCAAGATAGCAGATTTAACTTTTTCTCAAAGATTCGATATGGGTATCGTGTAGTAGGTTTTTGCCGGTGCCGATTGCTATTCTGACATTGGTTTTAGAATCCGCGGAGGTGAACAAATTTTTTTCGTAATATTAAAAATTTATTTTATAAAGTCTATATAGCAAACTTCGATCTAACGAAAAACTCTTCAAAACATAGAAATGACTAAGGTTTGTTTGGTTTACATTGTTACCCTTGTATTAAAACACTATTTATAGTGTAGCAACCACTCTCAATAGCGAAATAATACACCTTTATTTAGACCCCAATAAACATTAATTTCACCGACCTTCAAACCAAATACAACAACAAATACAAGGTCGTAAATATTATGTACTTACCATGGAATTCTTAGAAATGTGTTCATTTGTTTGTTGTAATTACTTAGCACGTGTTTAATTACTGTACTTCTTTCCACGTGTTTAATTACTGTACTTCATCTTAAAATTTTATTGTTTTTTTTTTTTACTCTTAGTTTAACGAAATCTCTTTATAACGCAGTAAAATACACGGTCCTTTAAAAAAAAGAAACGCGGAAGAAAAGCGCAATAATTCCCATGAACACTTCCACGATGCACCAAAATTCCTAAGTTAAATATAGGAATTTTGGTACATTAGAAATGTGTTCAGTCTCTAGTCCAAACTACAAATAAGCATGTTTTATACGTATAGTAATTGTCCTAATGGTTGGAAATATCAATCATGTTTTTAAATGAATGATATAAATTTCCTGTTTTTTTATTACTATATCCCCACAAAAATTTTGGTCAGCTCATGGCAACTTTGTCGGCGGCGGCGACCTCTCGCGTCCGGCCTTGGTGTGAGCTATGGTACGGATCGAGAGGGCATGGGAAGCCGTCACCTCCTTCTGCGAAGCAGTAATACTCGCGAAGGAGGAGGCGGGGCGCGTGAGGGAGTGGCAGTCTCTGCGCCCTCACGTCCGTACCCGCCGCAAAAGGAGACGCCCCAGGCGTCGGGAGTCAATTGCGGACTCCCAGCCACAGCAGGCGTGGGCTTGCGGGCGGTGAGCAATGGGTAGCCCGCCACCCGGTAACGACCAGGCTCGGGTCGACGGCGCGTTGTGTTCCACGCGCGCCTCAAAGAGATGTCAGCATTAACTGAAGGGGTATGCCTGCCAGGGTCGCTTGATTGCTCAAATGAGATACCGTAGCCCTGGCATATGGGCAACTGAAGGAACACGGGTGAGTTTTAGTCAGTAAAAGTCTGATATGCCCTCCCGCTCCACCCAGAGCGGTAGAAATAATTTGACGATTTCCTATCCAAAAAAAAATGGCAAACGTTGAATTTAATATGACTTAAGTACTTGGAATAAGTTGTTAATTTTCATGGGCAGAAGCAATTTTTATAATATGGTATAATTTATAGAGATTACACTCTATGTAGGATATAAATTATAAATATATGCCACATTTACCTATGATTTTCGTATGTTTTTGTATTAGATAATTATAGATTTTTTATCACAGACTGGTTTTATTATAACAATACCTAACACCTACCCATCTACCCTGCCTACCTACTTACCAAGTAAAATTCCCGGGCGTGCAAGTAAAATTCATAATGCCAAAATTTCATAGTAATTGGATGAGTAGTAAGAAATGAATAATGTAGGTATTTTCCTATAATTTACTATATTTATACCTAAATTATCCGTTCTATAAACTATAAACGTTAATTTTTATTTAATACAGATTATTAGATTTCATTTCTGGATTTATGTAGGTACCTACATCAAATCATCGAAATAATCAATATGCGTATTTTCAAGTCAATCAACACAACGAATCAAATTTTAAAAATCCTAGGTTACCACTTTTTGTCGTGCAACAGCATGCAGGCCTCGAGAAAACTTGTCAATGTATGCGTGACGACGCACACGGCTACCGCGCTTTAGTAAATACCTATTTACCGCGCGCCTTGTATGGTCGGCGCCGTCTTAACTACTAGTTCAAATTTAATTCAATTTGAAATATACTGTGTTTATACAATACCTGCTTGGTTACAGAATTTAGGCTTCTCGTTTTATCCACATCAAAGTTATAGGGGTCGAAATGGCCTGAACTGTTACGAGAAAACGTGCCGCTTTTTTGCTCGACTTCGAGGAGGCACTGACGTGCCTCCAGATAGGAAAATATTTTCCGTGTATCTGCTGCATGGAAATAGTTACTGCGCGTTGTGCATCTGCTGTTAGGTGCTTGGAAAATGTTTTTTTTAATAAAGATTATTCTGTTCTATATTTATTCCATAGTTTATTATATGTACTTAAACATCGTGTCATTTTACGAAGTTTGTATAATCTTTGGAGTTTTGAGATGGAATACATTTTATAGTTTCGAGGAAGTCAGGACGCGTTTATTTGGCTCGAATAATCAGTTTTCTGACGTGTCTTTTCACCTATACTAATTTATTAAGAGTTTACTTGTTTTTTAATGCGCTTAACTCTAGAAATCACTAGTCGGAATTTTGCATTTGATAGCCCAATTAAATTAGAACCGAGCAAACTAAAAAAAGTCAGAAAGAACACGCGAAACCTAAGCGAGGGCGGGCGATGCGATGCATTGAGTCGGGGCCGAAATTTTACGCGAATGAAATGTCGGGCAGAAGCTTGACGTTAAACAAAATTATATAACCACCCAACACTAAAAAATATTTGAATTAGCAAATTTTATTATTGACTGGCCTGTTAGTCTAGTGATTAGTGACCCTGACTGCTAAGACTGAGGTTGTGGGTTCGATTCCTACCCAGGACAAATGTTGTGTGATGAGCACATTCATTTGTTCTGTGTCTGGGTGAAATTTATCTAAATATGTGTGTATTTAGAAATATAATATAAGCATGTTTATCAGTTGTCTGGTTGCCATAGTACAGGCTCTGCCTAGTTTGGCATCAGATAACGTTGTGTTGGTTGTCCTAAGATATTATGAATATATTATTATTATTATTATTTTGCCATTCTTTTTTTAACTGTAAGTAGTATACATGGGTATGTGATGTAAAACGGTACAAAATCAGATACGACATGTAAGTAAACTATAAGATATAGTGACAGGCCTTGTGATAATAACCTCATGTAAATTCAGTGTCTAGATTTTCAACAAAGATGTTGCAACTTACCTTCTCCCAACAAGAGACCTTCCATCCTCTTCGCAAACAGATTGTTGTAGTCATCCATCAAATCAAATATTGCTATGATCTTATTCAACCTTTTACAAAATGTGTCGAATTTCCCGAAGACGTAATTCTCTGAGAAACTGAACTGTTCAGTATTCGGTAGAAACGGTTGATTCTTTACAAATAAGTACGTTTCTCTGTATGTTTTATTCAGGTTGATGCAATGGATTAATTTGTCCCGTACTTGGGCGCGTTCCTGTGACCATATCGTTTCCTTGAATCGAAACGTTATATACTGCTTGCAGGTTTCTATCATTTGGTTGGTTATCTGTAATATAAGGGTGAAATAAATTATACGTAGTTACGGTACTAACGTCTAGACACGCATATAAGTCTCTCTCAGTCCATATCTGTAAATCGGCCTGCCTCAAATCTTTACTGCATCAAAAAACACGTACCTTCACCATTAGCGAGGATATCCTCTCCGAAGTATTATAGAATTGCGACACACTGTGTATCAGCCGAACCGTCTGCAGCAGACTCAAGATGGAGTCCTTGATCTTCACAGGGTCGTCTAGGTATAGTGAATGGCAGCACTTCTCCATCGCCTGGATGAACTTGGCGTTGTCTTTAGCTTCATTGTAGCAGAAAGTAATCTTGTGATCAGTGTCTCGCCAGAGTTTTATCACTTTTGAATTTGCGATTTGTAGGCAGCTTAGTGTAAGTTGTACTTCGTTGTCCTGTGGGATTAGAACGTTATAATAACAGCTATGATATATTTATAAATTACATATGTATAAATACTACAGTACAATTTGGCTAACTCTAGGCAGTCAGTCAAGCTACCAACCTTGCAGGTTGCTTTGTTTATACGTTTACGCGGAACTCCAAAACAATACCAAGTTATGTGAAATGTAAGAAATAAAACTAAATGGAAGCGCATTACAGGGGTAAGGGAGCAGTATAACATGATTAAGTGACTCAAGTCAACTTCCCCTGCACGCGATATCCCACCTGAACAACCTCCTGACAAACGAGGTTCAGACGAAAAAAATTCCAAACGTGCGTTTTAAGACTTTCGTCCTTTTTTCATGAATTGTGTCAGTTTACTACGGTCCTCAGTACATAGTGTACTATAGCTCCGCTATTCCGCGTTCTGACAATGGCTCTCATAACGGTGGCGACGGGGCAGCTATGAATCTCTGGATGTCGCCCAGCTATCCCAGTATAACGGCCCTGACCCTGGCGTGTTAAAACGCCACGATGCTGTGTACGAATGATAGACTATTTCAATTAGAAAACTTCAAGATGTTATAAGATCATCATACGAGAATAAAGATGGAGATCTAATTTAATTAACTTCAGGTGACATATTCTTTTATAGGGGTCATGAAAATGAAAAGGCCTAGACACACTATTTGTCACTACTTCACTTCATGCGATGTACACCCTTTTCCGCCAAGATATAGGTAAGCTCAGATGGTGACACCAATCTGGATGTAGACCATTGAAATAGACTTTGACTGAAGTAGCGAACACCTAAGTGGAGTTTTAAAAAAGGAAGAAGTTGTCAATGGAAACTTGTAAACTTAATATAGAAGAAAATATATATAGAATAAATAAAAAGACGTAGTTAAGATGAATAAGCAAATAAATAATAATTACCAATATAAAACTAGTATATATTTATGTTCAGTATAGACAGAATAGCAATGCAAGTCCAAAAGTGTTTCGAAGAAAAACTTGCACTCATTTCCAATCAGATCACTCTGATCGGACTCAGATTGTATCCATTGATGAGAGTTCTACGTAGTGTTGCAAAGGACTCGAGTCCTCGAGTCGTAATTTTAAAGACTCGACTCAATTATGCAAGACTCAGTGTGCTCAAAAGGCTCGGAGTCTAGAGTCAAGCCGAGCCCGAGTCATTTACAAGCCACTCGAGTCTTTAAAAGGACTTGAGTCTTAAAAAAGGACTCGAGTCTTAAAATGAATTCGAGTCTATGAATAACTCGTCAGATTATTTGTACGCATAATTACATCATAACCACTCATTAGAACTTATCATTCTTCTATTCGAGTCTTTTCGAATGATGAGCTACAATTTTCATCTTCATGCTCCAAGTTTTTCTTTAAGACTCGAGTTAATTTTAAGACTCGAGTCCTTTTTTGACTCGAGTCCTCTTTAAGACTCGAGTGCTTGACTCTAGACTTCGAGCCTATTGAGCACAATTGACTCGAGTCTTTAAAATTACGACTCGAGGACTCGAGTCCTTTGCAACACTCTACGAGGCACTGCATGCCTTTCATTCTGTAGAGGAAATTTTTCGTCAAGAGTGTAGATTGGGATTACTACCATAATTATATAATCGTATATTACCTGCCCTACTTAACATTTTCAGAGGACCTTGTGATTTTTTCTCAAAATGTTTGATGATCTCTAGAAAATGCTTCAAAACCTTTATGATGCCTCTTTTTATGTAGGACTTAAGTTGATTCTGACAATTAAGATTGGCACAAGAAAAGACATATGGCTAGCAGTGGGTGATATCGTACTGAGGATGATAATGCAGTGCACTACAAATAGAAAGATGTTGTGTATGCGCTCTGTAAGGTTTATGTGTAATAAATGGATCAAACCTGTAAATACGAGACAAGCTGCGAGAACTGGGCGCCCCTCTTCTTCCAGTACTCCAGCTCATCTTGAGGGCCGCTGGAGTCCACTTCGCGTCTTAGTTGTTCACTTTCACTTAATATCTGAAAACGCAATGTCAATACATAGGTACGTTAAGTACCTTTCCTGTATCCATTCGCTTATCATATTTATACGCAATCCATACGTAGTAAATGACACTTATTTTTCATTACTTTTTTTACGGTTTTCCCCCCTTTATTTATTGCGAAGTTTCCCAAATAGCTTAATAAAAGTTTTTGTGTAAGGCGACGTGAGTTTTACGGAACTAAATCACGATACGCACGCGATTTACGTGCAGCTTATGAGGGTACATTTGCACCCCCGTGCGCGACGATTGTTAGCAACGCCATAAACATTGGTTTTTTAAATTTTTTTCGCGATTTTGAACGCGTTTTTTTGTAGACCAGCTTGTACACTATGAAGGAAAACAGTAAAAAATTATAAAAACAGTAAATAGATATATTGAAATAACATTTTCTCGGTATTTCTTGAAAATTACGTATTCAAAACTCCTCATGCCCTACGCCACGCTATCAAAATTAGTTTAACTGTTTTCGTTAGTCGTGAAAACATGTATGTACATAGACTTTTGCATGTTTATTGCAAGGTTTTTCATAGAACCATGTAAAAGTATGAAATTATCTTCACGTTTGTAATCATCCCTTGAGTGACCATCTACCGTTTTGGAAACTGTACATGGTCCAAACCTACTCAAATTCAAGAACATCACGTAACCTATACTAACTTCCATAACTTTCTTGATCCACTCGTTGACGCGTTCCTCTAGCATGGTAATGGTGGTAGGATTCTTGGCCATGTCCTTCAGCGCGTTGTGGTCCTGTAGCTCCGCCATGTGGGCTTGGCCATCATCGAATAGATTCACTTGGTTGCACACGTCTTCACATACTGGAAGAAATAATAGCGAAGATCGAATATTGGTTTTTAAAAAGTACCCATACCTACATACGATCAAGATTCTGGCTCAAGTTGGTTTATGTTATGTGACCGATCCTTGGCCTTTTCTTAAGTCTTCGGATTACTTAAGAAAATGATAGAATCGCTGTATTTTTTTGAGGAGAAAATAATATATTTTCAGCGCAATACTATGTATTAAAAAAATAATTTACTTCCTGCTCATTTTTTTATAGATGGTATCAAAATGAAAAGTGACTTAGACTTGCAACCAACCTTTCAGAGCACTGCAAAATGACCTTAATCCGGGCAGAAGTTGGTTTTTCACAATGGGGAATCTCGTTTCATCTTCCTCGCCGTCAGTGCTGGGATGAGCCAGGGCATTCATGTACACATGTTCCATCACTCGTTCTATTGCCGTCACCAGTCCAACTTGCTGAGCATTCAGGACACCACAGAATCTATACAAAAAACCAAAAGATAGGAAACGTACACATTTTTTTTACACTGCACCTTACTGACATTTTCGGTAGCGTAAGTGACTGGTATCACATAATTTATTCATTTAATTATGTCTTATGTTTGTTTGAGGTGTTATCCTGAGCGTTAGCGAGGGAATCAAAAGAGCACGAGGTGAAAAATCTTTGCACTCGAGTACAACACGTAACTTTTCATCCCACCTCAGCGAGGAAATGACTAAATATTCAAAAAAAAGCATTTCAATCACAAGATACTTTTATTTCAGTTTAGGTATTAACATTTATTATGTACTACATTATGATAGGTAAGTATTACAGAATAATCTTTAAATTATTTCAAATGATACTTAGGTATAACTAAGAAAAATTGAAAGTAACGTTGCTACAGTTACCAAAAGTCGAGTGTAATATTTTTGTTAGGTACTGCAATGTTGGTGACGTGAAAAGTAAAATGGCGCGCGCAAAGCAAATTAAAAAAAAAGTATATCAAGAAGGTTCCGAGTCTAAGTTTTACAAATTAGAAAAAGGTTGAATGATAAATTCGGCGCCATGGAGATAGAAGTAAATAGATTTAATGATGTTTTTAATTCACAAACTTAGTGCACATGATGTTCTAAATTCAATTTACTTTATCCTCTAGAGAATAAAAACGGTTTTTCCACTCAGATATTGAAGAGTAAAAATACTCTTTCCGAGATGGTGGGATGAAAACTAATTTTCACTTATTTCGCTCTATCTTTGATGTCATTTGATAACGCCTAATTAGTGATAATTACGTTAGTTAGGACTCGTATTTATGGAAAGGCACTTTGAAGTTATGGTAATAAAAACTATTTTTTCGCTTATTTCGCTCTATCTTTGATGCGATTCGATTGCAGGCACCTAATTACGTTTGTTGGCACTCTTATTTATATCAATACGACATTGAAGTTCTGAAAATCTTCTTCAGATTAAGGAGGAACCAGACAAATCAAGATTCATATTTTGTGTTTTTGTACCTCAAAAAGTTTTGGAAATATCATGTTACACATAGGTACTATTTTTATTTTATAAGTAAAACTTATCAATTTTAATGAAAAATTTAATTTAAGATAGGCAATTTTGGTACCAAAATTAACAATACATTTTTCGATATGTAAGTCTGATATCATTAAATGTTAACTCCGTGTTTATAAATAAGAGATTTGGATAAGCTGTTCAGGCGATTACTCAGATGGACTAAGAGAAACAAATAACACTCACAGATCCTTATGGAATCCTTCTTCAGGTAGTTGCTTGCTGACATTTATTCTAAACATGTAAATGCAAACACCAGTAAATCTCACATCCCAGCCATCAGACAGGAACAGCTTCTTCTTCAGAGTTATAATAGGAGGTGGTGGTTTCCCTTGACCTTTCTTCGTGCCTTCGGGCAGTGGACGGTGTTCAATCTCCTCCACATCCTGGTAGTACCAGAGAAGCTTGTTCCTCATGTGTGGTAGGAACAGCTGGTTAATGTCATCCAGCTGCAGGAAAACATGTATTGATATAATATTCTCTTTTTTCTAGCAAATAATGTAACTTTAGCACACACGAATCATTTTTAATTTGTTTGAAGTCGGAAACAGGTCTTAGCGTTTTTGGAATACAACACCACCATAAAAATATTTAAAGAGAGGAAAAACGATCAATCAATTTTTCTTTTGGTTTTTACCATATTTCCTTCGAAGACATGGTCCATGATGGCGTGTCGCGGGAGGCCTGTGCCATCTATCAGGAGCTGGAATGTGAACTCCAGCCGGGGATCCATCTCCCCCCTCCTCGCCTTGCGCTCGCATTCTTCTCTTCTTTTCTGCAAAATTGCAAGATCATTATTTCCTTGCTCTCATCTGATATTCTAACAATTTTGGTAAAGAGGCCTGCAATAAACAGACCATAAGAATATCCATAACATCTTCCTCCTCCTCTTCCTCACTAGACCCGGGTTTAATACCGTGGACAAACATTTTTACGAACTAAGCAAACCGGGTGATGATAATATAACTTTCCGCCAAAAAATTAAATCCAGCTAGATTTGAACATTCCTAGACACTGAAACTGGACACTTTTCATTGCGTGTTCAGTTCGTGTTAGACCTAGGTGTAGTTTTTAATTCAATTATTTTGTTACGGCCATGTCAGTGTCTCGGTGCGGTCTGTTACAAACTAGCCTAGGGCACTAGCAGTCAAATTGTAATATGCAAATTAATGAACAGATAGATGGGTTTCATTAGGGCAGGGGTCGTGCAGGGGGATGGCACGGCGCCGCACTTTCCCATAATGCTGCTCAAGACACGCAAATAACTTCTGATTGTTTCATAGGCAACAGGCATTAACGAAAAGCGGTTATTAGAAATACATTTTCGGAATTTACAGTTTTTGACAGTTTAATAATGGTTTTGCTCTCCTTGCGGTTCTGATCGCATGATAGTACTAATGGCTATTAGGGCCATAAAAATAAGGTTTCCGAATATTAATCCAATTACTAATTGCCGTCAAAGTTGCGTGCAAACGTCTGTCTAATATTAATAAAAGAAAATTGTTCCTATTTCCTGATACCAATTTAAAAAACTTTACTTTCCGTGACCAAAAAAAAAATTATTTATATTTTATTTGGTCATAGAAAGTTGTCTCAAATGTTTATTAAAATTTCACCAAAATAATCAATTCTCTTAATTTCTATCCAAAACACATACCCCAAACGACAGTAGTAGTTAACAGATTAAATTCACAGTTATTAAAACTCATTAAAAAAATTAAGTAACGCGGATTAAAACAATTAACTGCAACATTCTGTTAGTCCACAATAGATTAAAGCTTACCCACCTTCCAAAGAAGCACAGTAATAGGTCCAAGTGCTTGCATTATGCACTTATTTCTCACACCACACCGTCAATGAACTTGGTCTATTCCAGGTGTAAGCAGCTCACTTGACTAGTACTTAAAAAATTGCTTATAACTTTTCCGAACACTGACATATCCATTTTCCTAACTTCCTTATTATATCCGTAGTACAAATTAATATAAGCAATTGTTTACAACGTTTTATTACGTGAATATACAATGAAGGTGTACATCGGTGCTATGATACCATAAAGTATTACATCATCAAGTTTTCAGGATAGATCTTTGCGAGCTCTATCGATTCTCAAGAGTAGATTAGAAAAAAGCCGTTGAATGCGTATGGAAGTAGATAGAAGACTAAACGCAAACCTACGCGATTATGTACCACATAATACGTCTATATGCTCGTATTTTTATGCTCATATGTCGAACGATAAAAGCCGTCGTGTTACTAGACATAGTGTATAAGACACGAAAGTCGTAATTCAAAAAGTTTGATGTCTGCTGGTACTTCCAAGACGATAGCGACACGAGAAGCCGTATTTCTTAGATATGTGTCATCTGCATGTGAATGTTTTGTTATGAAACAGTTACAGTCTGGTCTGATAAAGATCAACAAAATAAATATATTTTGTGTCGTCACTGAAGTCACAGCAGTTTGTATCGCGGCCGAAAGAAAACTGTTCTTTTATGTTTTCTGTGGCCTGAACGATGTAGGTGACATCTGATTGTACGTTATTAATTGCTTTTTCTCTGCTATTGCCAAGTTACCTTGGCAGGCAGCAGTATTGTGGAATGGAAATTGACATCTGTTTGTGGTTAACATTTTTTTTTTAAATAAAGAAATGAAACCGAATCGTACTGGAATTCATGATAGAACCGTATCAACTAACTGGTTGCACCCCGCGGTTTCACTCTCATATGTTTTGATTTCGTGGGAATATGACCCTTTGGTGCCTCGAAAAGCACGTTAGGCCGTTGGTCCCGGCTGTCTTTCGTAGATCTTAGACAGTCGTTACGGGTCGTCAGAAGCCCGAAAGTCTGACAACCAGTATAGAGGTATCGTATTACCCAGTAACTGGGTTGTGGAGGTCAGATAGACAGTCGCTCCATGTAAAATACGAGTACTCAGTTGCATCCGGTTACACTGGAAGCCGACCCCAACATAGTTGGGAAATGGCTTGGTAGATGATGGTGATGATGACGATTATCCCGATAAAAAGTAACATCTATAGGTAACAGCTGGTGGTGTCGAACGGTTTGTGTACTGCATTTTATCCTCGTAGTAACCACGAAATTAAATGTCCTATTCGAATTTATCAAAAATAATTTACTGCTACACAATTTTTTTTTTTTGAATCGGAAATCATCAAATGACTTTTCCCGCTCTGGGCGGAGTGGAAGGGCGTGTCAGACTTTTACTGACTAAAACCCACCCGTGTTCCTTCAGTTGCCCATATGCCAGAGCCACGGTAACTCTTTCGAATAATTAGCAAGTAGCTGGTTTACATTATTGCAATTTTCTTTAGGATCTGTAATTATTTAGAAAGAAAATTATAGCCTGTTACTTCAACCTTTCCAGCAATGAGAACCTAAATTATTTTTTAGCTTCCAATTGGTGAAAAATGGTTAATGTTGATCCAGTAGTTTCGGAGCCTATTCAGAAAAAAAAAAATATTTCCACTTCATTTTTTTACTTGCATGACAACTTTGTCGAAAACTATCCCACAGGAATTTACTACCGCGATAAAAGCGTCCTTGGCCCGAGAAATAAAATTTTTCATACAAACCTCTAACCCCTATTTCACCCGTTTTTGGGGCGAGTTTCCTAAATCCTTTTTAGCTAACGTTTTCTGCTAATAATACCTCTGTGCCAAATTTCATGTTCGTAGATCCAGTAGTTTCCGAGGTTTCGTGATTAATCACTGAGAGAATGACTATATGAATGAGCGACCTTTCGCATTTATATATATATATATATAGAAGATAGAGTAATGTGATTAAAGTTGCGGCTTATGCAATATAAGCATGTCCGCCTATAATTTTCCGACTCCTGAAATACAGGCTCTATAAAAGAAAATAGGTCGCAATCCACTCCGCGGGTCTTCCGTGGAATAGAGGATGCTACTCATATTTTTTGGTTCTGAAATGCATGTTAGTGTCCTTACGATGTATTGTCCTCACCACTTCCAAAGACAGTCATTATGAATTAGTTGCACATAATATAGTGCATTCTTATCCAGGGTTTGAAACCATAACCGAAGTAGTACAACTCGTGGTTTCATCTAACAACGCTGTTCGTTTAGCCGTCGATTCTTTTATGTGTTCCAAGCCTTAGCATAGACTCCCCGTACCGGAATTGTTTGCTACTTTTTAACTTCCTTAATTACTTCGGTTACTTCGAGTACTACTCTTGTATAATAGACTAGTAGCGCCATCTATCCAAATAAATTGACAGCTTCGAAGCTTCATCCACCCGCAAGATGGTGCTACAGCAAGGGCGGGCGGTAACCCGCCGCACAATGGTTCGAAATCGACGCTCCGTGGACATTGAAATCATTTTTATTTATTTAGGAGAGAAATAAAAATTAGAACGGCTTTATTTCAGTATTATTTATAATATTTGGTAATATGTCAGCTATAAACAGCACCATCTCCGAAAACAAAAATATTTAATATTTTTTTGTATGAAGAAAATCATAAAAGTCGTTTCTTCTCACAACTTAATAAAAATTAAAGCCTAAAACTTACATGGGGTGTTGTCCCACATGAGGCGATTCTGAAATGCTATAACACGCACACCCATACGCGCCGCTTCACTCACAGCACAGTGTTGAATTTGGCGAAAATCAGTTAGAGATTTTACGTTGATTTAGGTGTGATCTTGAAAAATATACAAAGTAATTGACTTTAGTGTGCTAATTTTATTAAAAATAATGAGACATAATAGAATATACAAAATAAAAAAAACACAAGTAGAGACCCATTTACAATATAAATATTTTTTTGAATATTTCTTAAGATAATTTAATTCGTTGTTAGTAGATTATGTCAGTAGGTAAAAAGTTTGACTTCTTAATTAACATTAAAAAAAAATAGTACAAATACTTCTAACTAATACAGAAAAATACTAAGAATAGGCAATTGTATAATTGAGAAATATATAAAATTGACACAAAAATATCAAACATTAAAATCTAGTCTACTGAGTTTCGTCATCGCTATCAAAGAATTCAAAATTAGAATCCATCATACTTGGCACCTCAAAAAATTCAATGTTTTCCTTATCCATGGTATCCGGGAAAATTAAAAGAAGAGACTTCATTTCTTCAGTTAAATCATTTCTGCTCTTATTTGTCCGTTTAAGTCGAATACTTGACAAATATGAGTTTGAGGATACGATGAAAGCATTAAAGATGTTTTAGTTTGTCGCTCAGCGACAAAATTTCCGCATATGTTCCCTGAGTTTTCTAAAATCTTTGTTTCGGGCCTCGGATGCTTCTTCTGATAGCTTTCGTATAGGCAAAATGTTGAAATGTTTTATTATTTCGGCTCCATGAAGCAGAAGTTTGTGATACTGGAAGGCATGAAATACCAGTCATACAGTTCCACATACAGCTGCACAGTTTTGTCAAGATAATTGGCGATTGGAGAGTAGTTTTAAGTTTTTGTACTAAAAAATAACTCTTTTTAGGGTTCCGTTACCAAATGGCAAAAAACGGAACCCTTATAGATTCGTCATGTCTGTCTGTCTGTCTGTGGTTTTTTTTAATACGTCATAAATCGTGAACCGCAATTTACCTTTCATTCAATCAACTTATACATAAAAATAAAAATAAAAAAACATTTAATTTCATAAACATAAATCTTATGCATAAACCGAGGATACCTACAGGTTTGTGCGGAACCCTCGGTGCGCGAGTCCGACTCGCTCTTGGCCGGTTTTTATGTTAATTATGAAGTCAAACTTTGTATCTACTAACATAATCTACTATCAACGAATTAAATTATCATAAGAAATATTGCAAAATCGATTTAAATATTGTAACTGAGTCTTTATTTGAGTGGTTTTTTTTTAGTATTTTTATACTGTATATTCCATTATTTCTCATTATAATTAATAACATTAGCTCACTAAAGTCAATTACTTTGTACAATTTTCAAGATCACACCTAAATCAACGTAAAAATCTCTAACTGAATTTCTCGAAATTCAACACTTTGCTGTGAGTGAAGCAGCGCGCATGGGTGTACGTGTTATAGTATTTCGGAATCGCCTCATGTGGGACAACACCTCATGTAAGCCGCAGGCTTTAAGTTTTATTAAGTTGTGAGAAAAAACGACTTTTATGTTTTCTTCATACAAAACAATATTAAATATTTTTGTTTTCGGAGATGGTGCTGTCTATAGCTGTCATATTACCAAATATTATAAATAATACTGAAATAAAGCCGTTCCGATTTTTATTTCTCGCCTAAAGAAATTTTGATTTCAATGTCCACGGAGCGTCGATTTCGATCCACTGTGCGCCGCCATCATCTCATCCCCCTACGTACGGCATACAGCGAGTAAGAAAGGGTTGGAAAGCAAAAATATGTGCTTGCCATCCCTTTCTGGCCCGCTGACGTTTTGCCGAGTCTGACATCACCTGCGACTCATTACACCCTGGTACAAAAGCGTTCCAATACTCAATACTCTTGCGAGGAACCACCGGAACAGGTATTATGGTGATACAAGTATTGCAACGTGTTATTTATCGGATAGTCATTTAAACGGATAATATTGTTATGACTATGAAATCACAAGGTGGAGCTGTTTATTTGCCTTTTACTGATTCACTAATTGAATAAATGGTTAAATAAAAGGAAGATTTTTTTTTTGAGAGTGAATTGTAACTTGGCAAGACATATATTTATAAATACCTACCTACCTATCTAAAATAGATGGTTATATAAATATATTGTACTCATGTTTTAAAGTACAAATTCATACCTATTTTCAAAACGGTACTATGAAATATTACAGTGTACGCCAACGCGTAGGGACGATATTACGATATAACCTACAATATTCGAGTAAATAAAAGCGTTCCAATACTTAATATTCTTGCGAGCCGTATATTGGAACAGGTTTTAAGGTCATACATGTATTATTACTTATATTGAGTATTGTTACTATTAAGTGTTAATTATCGATTGTTCCGAGCCTGACCCGAAACCCTAACGCGATCGCGGGTTAGGTAAGGAAATTGAAAAAAAAAAATATATAAAATTTGTTCTGAAACTGTTCCCAACCTGACCCAATATATCGTTCCTATCATAACCCGAATTGTATATCTATGCAGCATCCAAGCAAGCATGAAACATGCAGCAGGCATGGTTTCTGTCACGGCTCCGGCGCTGCGGGGCTTCGGCGGTCCCACGCGAGCTAATCATCACAGATGGTTTTAACGCTGACCACCAAGGCTTCGGCTTGCTGGCCAGATTCACTGGCCAGCCTCAGCTGCAGCGGCTGCCCTGAAAATCACCTCCTCTTCAGCTCGCGGGTTGCTCTTGCTTAGTTTTTAGCTAGTAAGAAGAAGTGGCACCAACTATCTTCTACCTATCATCTATCTATTTTAAATAACCAGCCAACCAACGACCTAATTGCTAAAATAAACTACGCTATAAATGACCAGAGGGGTAATTGCGTACTACACTGTCAGTAGAAATTGGTTTCATTTTGACAGTTCCGAAACATTCATGGTGTTGTTTACGTTGCTAAGTAATGGATGACAAACAAGCTTCAAAATGATTTGGATTCTGGTTAATATGGTGTTACGCAATTATGTCGTTGATTGGCTGGTTATTTTTAATAGATAGATGGGGCCAAATGCCCGGGCCGGGTGTGGTTCCACTTCTTCGCAATTTATTCGAACATATGACAGAATGGATTAGCGAAAAGCTTCAAAATGATCCGGATTCTGATTAATATTGTGTTGCGGCATTGGGGTGCAGGTTGTAGTAAGTTTAACCATCTAGGGCCTAGGGAGCTCTTGTTTTTAGGGTTCCGTACCCACATGGTAAAACGGGAACCTATTACTAAGATTTTGCTGTCCATCCGTCCGTCTGTCTGTCACCAGGCTGTATCTCATGAACCGTGACAGTAGAAAAAAAAAGACGTGTGGCACTCGGGGACTGCCGCGGTAAAGCTATTGCATAGCATTTTGTATCAACTTATGCAATTATAATTATTTATTTATTTTATTTATGCAGTATTTCTTTTTCTTTGATATTAAAAAAAACGTACACTAAGGAAAACTTATTTTTGGTGGTAAAATTTGGAACTAAAGCATAAAGGTTAGTACATATGATTGCCACCGCAAAATTTGATAAGTAAACTTTAGTACCTAGTTTTGCCACCGCACAAAAGGACTAGTACTCCATGCCCATAATACTCTATGGCCTGGTTTGTTACCTAGTAACCGATGACAAATAACAAGACGATAAATATTTTGGGTTTTTACCTAGCAACCGATGACAAATAATACAAACACTTTATACACAAATTTTACAAGTACAGCTATTCACTGTTGTACATTAATACCTATACACCTATATACTTTCTCATAAACAGCTGCTTATGTATTCGTCCGATTTCGGAGCAGCTCGTCTCGATTCGTGCGAGCTTCGTAGAGTCGTACAATACGGCTAGTTGCACGCACACAAACACCGTGTCGAAGACTGCCGAAAAGAAACGACGTTAGACAATGCACGGCCTTCAAGCCACACCTCCGTGCCCGTCGGAGTGGGGAGCGTGAGGTTTTTTTTCGTTACGGAATTTCTGGATTCGGTCCCCGTGCTCAAGGCCCTCGATAGAAGCTATGCAATAGCTTAAAGAAACAGTCAAATGATTGAAATCGACAAATTCGTAGTTTTGATTTCGAATGCCTTGACGTTACGATTTGCGATTTCAAAATGTTTTCAATTCGTTTTGAGAATAGAGGTTTTTTATTGAGCTCCTAAAAAGGTGTCTACATGATTATTTAATTTAATCTAATACGGCATCTTTATTGAACTAAACAGGACATATTTTAGAGTGTACTATAAAATGTACTTTTTATTATTACTGTATTTTTTATTATTAAGAACAAGTGGTTAAATCACATTAACTTCTTATTTCTCATTTCACAACTATCAGTATATTTATCGGTAATAATTGTTGCCGTGATTTCGTCCGTGATCCAGGTTGAAAAGTACCCTATGAACATGACATGTATGTGTCAAATTTCGTCCAAACCCGTTCAGCTATTTTAACACAAAAGCGATTCAAACAAGAAAGCTTTTGCATTATATATACTAGTAATCACCCAGTAGTCGGAATTCGACCATAATTCATTTAAATTTTATGTTTCATTTTTATAAACAAAAATGACATTACTCTACTCCTCTTCAATATAAACTTTAATTAGGCCAAATTTCATACTCCTCATCAACAGCCGATCACTGCTGAATACAGGCCTCTCTAATGGCAAGCCATTAAGCTAGATTCTCGGCACAACTTATCCAGCTGCTATCAGCCCTCCACCCTCGTAATTTTTGTTAAAAACCGTACAAAGCTTTTGCTTCACGCTTTATATTTAAATATACTTAGGATATATCATCCGTAAATGTGCCAAACATTTGAGAGAATGTAGTATTGTTTGTGAATCAAATGCCCTGCTATGACGAAAGCAGTGAGAAATGCCGTACTTAGTGTAGTGACCTACGTATATTTTAATATTGTATTCCAAATTATCAAACATATTAATTTTATATCATTTCAAAAAGTAACCTTTCATAATTATATATCTATCTAAATTCAACAAATCAACGGATTAACAAATATTTTCTATTATTAGATAATTATTTACCAGGTAGTCGGACCGCTATGACGCGTCCTTTGTTTTAGGCGGCCCCTAAACGATCAATTGAATTGTGCAATATTACGAATTGTGCAATATTATTGACCGTATAGGGTTAATATTGAAGATTGTGCAATGATTGAATGAAAGTTTGAGCATGTTTAATTTTTATTGCACCATATTTTTCCATTGCATCGTGTAGGGTCAGTATTGCGCAATATTTTTAGTATGTGTTTTGTGTTGAACGAGGAGTACACGGGAATTTCTGGCGGGAAATCAGACGCATCGCTTGGGTTTTTGTTATATTTTCCAAAAACCGAACTATGATGAATTTTAAGGCAGAAAGTGGTGTAGTTTTGTGTTGTAAACTGTATTAATACTATTCTCAGATTGAACACGAAAACATTGTGCAATTCGTATTATTGTGCAATATAATTGGTCGTTAGGATTAAAAGCGCCTCTCAATCTTATTGTACAATAAAATGTATTGTACAATGTTATTGTAGGTCTAGGGGCCGCCTTAGCGTGGACCGGTCGACCGCATACGTCACACACGCCACGAGTGCGATCAAGATCGCACAATGTATTAGCGTCGCGCTCGCGCAGGTGAGTCGATGTCCAGCGACGGCTCGCCAGTCTACTCATGCGCTCTGCTGTAGCTACCGCCTTACTATTTTGCATCGTAAAATCCAGACCTAGCTTCACTCTCGCTGTGCTTACTCTGTTCTGTGCTATCCATAACTTTCTATCACTCCTTCTTCTTCTTCGTAGTGTAACTCTTGTGTGTCGTGGAACTGTAACCTGTGTCTGTGTAATAAACTTTTCTTTCTATCTTCATCTACCTATACTTCGGACTTATTTCTTTCAACCCTTCACACACACACACAACCTATCATACCTACATTGGTGACCCCCGATCAAGAGCACGAGGATGGCTGAGAGCAAAACTTGCGAAAGCCAAGAGGGCGACAAAATGGCAGCAGAAAGTTTTCGTGTGGGCGTGCGGATACCACCGTTCTACCCTGACAAGCCGGGATTAAGGTTCTCTCAGATGGAGTCGGAATTCATGTTGGCCAACATCAAGTCAGACGAGACCAAATACTACTACATCACAGGCAGCTTGGACTACCAAAACACGTCAGAGGTCGAAGACATCATCGAGCACCCGCCACCCACCGGAAAATACGAAAAGCTAAAGGGTGAGCTTATTAAAAGGCTTTCGGCATCGCGTGAGAAGAAGGTCAAGCAGCTTCTAATGCACGAAGAGCTGGGTGACCGGAAGCCTTCTCAGTTTTACCGCCACTTTCTCAACCTGGCTGGTCCAGGTGTACCAGAGGACTTTCTGCGGACTATCTGGACAAGCCGCCTACCCGCAAGCACCCAAGCTATAGTAGCTTCTCAGTCCAAGATCGATTTGGCTGAGCTAGCAGAGCTGGCGGACCGGATCCACGACGTCGTCGGCAACCAGGTGGCATCAACATCTGCCATCATGACTGCAGCACCGTCGAGCAACCCGGGCAATTCCGAGATCGCCGCTCTGACCAGGCAGATGGAGGAGCTGACAGACAAGGTTGAGCGATTGTCTCGCCTCAGAAGACACTCCCGTAGTCACAAGCGCCATCGTTCAGCTTCAACCAGATCGCATTCCAGCTACAGAAAGTTCCCGCAGTGCTGGTACCATAAAAAGTTCGGATACTAAGCGAAAAAGTGCCTGAACCCGTGCGACTACCGTACGTCGGGAAAAGTGCGGGGCAATCAGTGATGGCGACCGATAATTGTCCGAGTGCTGGTCGCTTATTTGTCACCGATCGAACTTCCAAGGTGCAGTTTTTGGTCGACACTGGTAGCGACCTCTGTGTCTACCCCCGATCGGCACTATCAAGACGTGTAAACAAGACCAATTACCAGTTATGTGCGGCTAACGGGACATCTTTTATAACTTATGGTTTTATTAACATTTCACTGAACCTAGGGTTGCACCGCGACTTTACTTGGCGATTTATTGTCGCAAATGTGACAAAGGCGATAATAGGCGTGGATTTTTTATCTTTTTATAACTTAGTTGTTGATTGCAGGAACCAATGCCTCATCGACAACAACACTATGCTTTCTACCTCGGCTTCGCCTGTCCGCCGTTCTGATGATGTTTCTTTGGTGAAAGTAAGTCTTGGTGATTACGCATACACTCACATACTACAGCAATTTCCTGACATCATCCGCCCACCTGATAAACACCGCACTCCGAAACACCATACAGCACATCACATCCGTACCACACCAGGGCCGCCAGTATCCAGTTCACCGCGTAGGTTGGCGCCGGACAAATTAAAAATCGCCAAAGACGAGTTCGACGCCATGTTGCAGTGTGGCACCTGTCGCTCGTGCGAGTCACCGTGGTCGTCGCCTCTTCACCTAGCGCCTAAGAAAAACGACGGTTGGCGCCCCTGTGGCGATTACAGGATGCTGAACGCTCGGACCATTCCAAACCAGTACCCTATCCGACACATTCACGATTTTGCACATAGCCTGTCTGGCTGTACCGTGTTCTCACAAATTGACCTTGTGAAAGCATTTAATCGAATTCCAGTGCATCCAGACGACATCCCGAAGACTGCAATCACAACGCCATTCGGTCTTTTCGAATTTTCGTACATGACGTTCGAACTTTGAAATGCCGGATAGACGTTTCAACGTTTCGTGGATGAAATGCGTATTAAGTAGACAATTGGCAAATTTTGCATTTAAGAACGAAAACCTAAAGATATTTAAATAATCATGCGTAGACTGGCAATGGATGCTTCCATAAATACCAATACGAGTTATCTTACTTATCGGATCAACGATCTTGAAAAGCATCTACTTTATTTTATTAATTCATTGCTTTTTCGCTTTGCAAGATCTTGGATACACTTTTATACTGCTCGTTCTTTGCATTTACCTATTTTGAAAGTCACCCGGTCAGGTGGTCCTATAATCAAATCAAGGGGACAATTGAATATTGGGCCTACCCATAAACAAAAGGATTTGTGACACCCGAATTATATGAATGGCTTAAATAAGAATGCAGAAAGCCATGATTCTAATTTAGATGACGTCTTTTAACACGCTTTTATTAGCTTCATACGTATGTTAATGTGCTTATGTAACGGAAACTTTGAACATAATTTTGACCCCTTCCAAAGCGTCAGATTAAGTCGAAATTTGGTATACTTATCAAGGCCCAATGACAATACAATAACTTTAGTTATTTGTGCCATTATCGTTGCTGGGGTTACCAGGATAACAAAAAAAAAAAGTCTTCGAAAACTACGTTGACATACATCGCAAAATACAAAACTACGCTGACATACGTCACGAAATTCGAAACACCCTAAAAATATAAAATAAATAACAGTTAAAAAAAACTAAAAACACACTTCCATAGTTATGAAGTTAAATATTGTTTCCTATTCCCACCGTAGCCCGCGTGACTGACGTTATATGTATGATATGTGTTGTGGAATACTGAAATACACGGTATTCACAGCTGATTTAAATACTATAAATATTTAAATCAGCTGTGACTACCTGCAACGTAGCTCCTCCCACGTACTAGTACATCCACGAATATATCTGATACTCGCAATTTATGATGCCCTGGTACTTTACGATAAATATTCCGTTTCTTTCGAGATGCGTCACTCTCTGTCAATCTTGACTCGATATGTTATTTACACCTGCAATACGGCAGCTGTTCTGCAAAAATCCCTTCGTAAAAAATTAGCTGAAGTACGTTTGAAGTGAGCTCGCTATCTCTAGCGTTAATTCAAATATCAGCTCACTTCACCATAATCACCATATCTTTCACGGTGAGATATTAAGTGACACTAATGACATTAATTCAAACTCCGTTGGGTAAGATTTAAGTAGGCAGATTTTCTCACACCGTATTTAGTCACGTGAAAAGTGTCAAGAAGAGCTCTCATATTATTAAGTAGCGTTTCTGTTACAATCAAGCTAACGACACAGAAATGCGACTATATTTAACGTGGTCGGAGGAATCTAACGGTTTTAAGTCTTTATCGCTGTCATCATTTTCATGACAGCTGTTACTGCCGTTATTTGCGCCCATCGCTATTTTTGGAAACTGAGAACAATGAATAATTCCCCTAAACAACATATGTCATATGAATAAAATAACTATTGTTGTAGCAGTTCCTCTTCAATTTTTAGGGTTCGGTACCAAAATTGTAAAAACCCTCATGGTGCGGCTCCGTCTGTCTGTACGTCTATTTGCCACAGATGGCTATCTCTAGAACTACCTCAAGAATGCTATTAACTTGAAATTTTGAATAGTTTTGGATGACGTTTGCCCAACTATATTTATATATATAAATATATATAAAAAATTGTGTTGAGTAGCCCATTTATCAAAAAAGGCTATATAACAGCACGCTACCAAAAGGAGCGAAGCAGTCATGAAAAATGTTGCAAAAACGGGGAACATTTATTCTTCTTGAGAGCCTCCGTTGGGTGCGCTGCGTAAACGGTTAAAGTAACACAACACTCATGTACGAATTATTCCTCCTAAAATGTAAAAAAAAAAGTCTGCGATAGCATTATCTATCCGTTAAGGTTGGCTCACTACAACGTTTTTAATTAGAAGAGACATTAAGAAAGTTCCTGAGATTAGCGCGTTCAACCAAACAAAAAAACTCTTTAGCTTTTTATTCGTTCTATAGATGGAAAATCATAGCATAAAAAATGTTTTACATGTGTCATAATAATGACAGGTTCTTTGTTGTATATTTTAACATTTATGAAAATAATAAATCTGCAATCAGCTTTTGTAAAAATATCAAGAGCTACGATTGCCTACTGTTTACAGATTACAGCCCTGTCATAGGCTGACACACTGGTAATCAGAATAGGCCCTAAACCTACGCCATCTGACTTTGTGATTATACTTATCTCTTTGTTGAATTGCCAACCTTCGGTACCAATAATGTTCCCACGGCTGGGACACAGGCCTCATCTAGGTGAGAGGATGTCGGCCACAATCCACCATACTATACCATGTTGGTAGATGTCACATGTCTTTGAATTTTTGGTTCTTAGACATGCCGGTTTCCTCATGATGTTTTCCTTCACCGTTTTGAGAGCAATGGTGTTGAAATAATTTAGACAAAGTAAAGTGCCTACTTGGGTTCGAACTTACGGCCCACTACTCGTAAGTCGCGGACCACTGGGCTACCACAGCTATCACCGCTCTCCCCTTTGTTACGGAATGCAGGAAATTCCACTTCAGTAATGGCGACATCAGATAACTATAGTAAATACAAGGTAGGTACATACAACACGACACTAAATTAATCTGCGTTTATGGAATGCCGTTCCCAGTCTGAATTCGAAAATTGAAAAAAAAAACTTTATTGCAAACAAAACAACCGACTTCCAAAAAAACACTACAAAGTGAAAAATAACTTTATTTTCGGAACTCGGTGTCTTTAGATCTGTCGGATTTTAGGTTTCTGCTACCGACTTCCGAAATTAAAGTTATTTTTCACCTCGAAGTGTTTTATGGAAGACGCATGTTTCTTTTTTAAAGTTTTGACTGTTTAGTTATGGTATCTACCCTGCACTAATTCGTATACTGATCAGTTCAGTAGCAGTGACAGGAAATATTAGAATATCATCACGATAAACAAAGTGGATTAAATACGTATCATCGAAGCTCATACAAAAATTACCCAAACAAAGTCAATAAAATTAATGAAGGACCACCCCTGAAGCATACCCAATTCATTTAAAAATACGTTTTGAAATTGAGACACTATTGCCGGAAATATACATAAAAAAACAGTGGAACATAGAACCTCCTCCTTTTATGAAGTCGGTTAGTTAATATAGGTTTCTTATAGTTTAGTCACTAAAACTAGTGAAAGATTGGCAAAACACACAGTCTGTCATCACTATTTAGTTTATTTGAAAAAATCCCCGTCAATTTCGTTGCTAGAAAATATTTGTATGATTGGTCAAAAAATCTATTATGCACTAACTTTGCCAGTGATTTCATTTAAATAAATAAAAATGCTTTATTTTGTCGTGAAGCGACAGTTAAAAAACAAAACAAAGAAAATAGGAAAATAAACTTTAAAACGATTTATTATAACAGTATGAGTATAAAAGACAAACCAAATTCAAAAATAACAATCTGAAGGTGAAGGATGATTGATTAATGAATTAATGAATGATGGAGAGCACGAGAGGGTTCGAAGGCAGGAGTGGGTCGGCGGCAGTCCGGGGCGAGTCAGACAATATGGTCCTGCAGCTGACTCCAGCCCCGGATGTAGAGGAGGTCAATGTAGGGTGCTATTCACGGAGGTCCGTAATACAGCACAGCACAGCCGGTGACACAGATGAGGTGCCCTGTAGTGGAGATGACGTGGAGTGGCTCCGTCGAATCTCGAAGTGCAGTGACGAGGTTGTGAGAAGTGGTACAGCAGGTTTGTGGCGGCGTGAAAAGTCTCAGCAGAACCCTGAGCAGTGAAGAGGCGCCGTGGAGAGACTCAACAGAATCTTGAGCTCGGAGAAGTAGCTGGTGAAGAGGCTTGGTGAAGATGCTGGAGAAAAGGCCAAGAATCTGTCCTGCGACTTTGAGGTCTTTTCTTGAGTCCCGGGGCAGTCGGCCCCGGGATAAGGCCTGTATAATTTCGTTTAGCTGTTAGGCAACTAGCCGAAGAAATGACTGTAGGTCTAGGGCAGCTCAGCCTTTTATAGCTGAATTTGACATATATTTTGAAAATCAAAATTGGAGTTGGATATTTTTGAAAATATAGTGTAAAAAGTAGACGGCCAGAACGATTTTCTGGTTTTAAAGATGAAAACCACAAAAGATTAAAGGGTTGCTATGGCGACTAGTTTATAGACATAAATGTCAAAGAATTAATAATCACAAAGTTTGCAAAAACATGAAGAAATACAATGAAATTAAAGGTTCTGGTGCGTGAATAGTGTAGTAAAAAATGTTGCGCATCATCTGTGAGCAATTTGTGAGTATAGCGTAACATGAATGTGAAAAGTAATAAACTCATAATTGTTGCAGTAAAACAATATCTACAATGAAACTAAATGAAAGGATTACAATAGAAGACTAGTGTGAAACGATAAAACATAAAATAATAATGGACGTGATGAAGATTTGACCTAAAATTTATATACAGACAAAATGTCAAACATTGAGGATATTCAATCGGTTAGTACGTAGTAATGAATTACTACATTTCCCCGACAACCCCAGAAAATTTTCGACTCAGAGAAAATTTTAAGTTTAAGGTTCGAGAGAAATCCTTGAAACATAACTTCGTCCAAACAGAAATCATCTAACAGACATTCATTCTTCCTCAAGCATACTATCATCTACATAATGGTAAGGGTGGAGTTCACAGTCAATGACAACCACTCTAGAAGTATGTTTCTATATGACCTAAGGCTTATTTAGGGAGTAATCAACCGCTCCATGGGTGGAAAATATTTTGACCTAAGGCTTTTTAAAGGAGTAATCAACCGCTCCGAAGTTTAGAAAGAAAATTGACCTAAGGCTTATTTCACGAGTAGTCAGCCGCTCCGAAGTTTAGATAGAAAATTAACCTAAGGCTTATTCTACGAGTAGTCAGCCGCACGAAGAAAACCTTAAATGGTAATTAAAGAAAATACAGATAAAGGAATAATTAATATAATTATTAAGATGACTATTTAGTTTAGTCTAAGATAGATTCGAGCGGTAGGGCTCTAAAGTAAAGGTATCAGAACTAGTATTGTTCTGAAATTACTTGTAAGTGAAGAATAAGAGCAGTAAGTTCTAAATTACAAAAATAAAGACAAGTTTAAGGTAACGTCGCATAGGACGTTGAATTGTGAGTTTAAAAACTCGTATTCAAAACAAAAATAAAGATTAATTTTAAGAGAATGATGAATGAGCTAATGAAAGATTAACTAACTAAATAATATGATTCGATGAAGAAGAGGTTTAGATTTTAATGTCTTTGATGTGCCATTTAGCTTTCGTTCCATTAGTATCTTCTAATATGTATACTAAGGGCGAGAGTTTCTTAAAGACTTTGCATCTCACAAATTTAGGGGCCAGTTTTGCGCTGAAGTACGAACCCGCGTTGCTTTGTACGTAATTCTTACGCCAAACTGTATCGCCGACATTAAATTCTTTAAATGACCGACGTAGGTCATAGCGAGCGCTATTCTTAGCGTGCGCTATGTATAAATTGGTTTGAACCTTATCAAAAATTGACGAGAGGAAACCAGTATTTGTAGCGTAGACATCGCGAGGTAGAAAAACAACTTCCTCAAAATTTTGAGTTGGAGTGTAGAATGAACCACAAGGAACTGTTTCCCGACCAAATACTAAAAAGTTTGGAGTAAAACCAGTTATAGCATTAACACAACTGTTCATCGCGTGTTGAATTTTGGGAAGATAAATATCCCAGGTTCGATGATCGTCACCTACTAAAGTAGCTAGAGCCGTGATGATGGTCCTATTATACCTTTCCGTAGGGTTGACTTGAGGACAGTAAAATGGAGAGTAGAATATAAAAGGGACTTTATATTTATTTAGAAATGTAGTAAATTCACGGGACTGAAATTGGGGACCGTTATCCATGATAATATTTTGAGGAACACCATGGATAAGAAATACGGAATTCTCTAAAATGTTAATTATGTTAGACGCAGTAGCACGTTTTAAGGGAAAGATTAAGGTATATTTAGTAAAGGTACAATTAATAACTAAAATATATTGGTTATGTCTTCTGGTCATGGGCAACGGACCCATAAGATCAAGCGATATAGATTGAAAAGGTCTCGAGCAAATTTTTGGTTTGCCCATAGGGCCATAAGGAGAGTGATTAGGATGTTTATAAGCAAGACAAGTGTCGCAATTAGAGATGAATTTAGCGATATCTTTAAACATGCCAGACCAGTAATATAGTAGCGAAAGCTTCTTGTAGGTTTTGAAATTTCCGAGGTGAGGTCCTTGAGAAGGAGCGTGATTCCTTTCGATAATAGCCTGTCTTTCATGTGGGAGTGGAACTTCTTTCCACGTGAAGTCATCGTTCAGAGAATAAGGAGAGTGAATGCAACGATAGAGCTTGTTTTCTTTAACCGTATAGTTTGGATAAGAATCAGGATTGTTTTGGCAACCAAGTGAAATCTTGTTGTAGTGTTGCAAGTCACGGTTAAGAATTGATTCGTCTGTTAAGATAGGATTTACACCTTGACGTTGAGAATCTTCAGAGTCATGAGTTTTTGATCTGGATAATAAGTCCGGGACAACATTATCTTTACCCTTTTTATGTTTTAGAATGAAGTTGAAGCAAGATAGGCGTAGCGTCCAACGAGCCAGTCTTCCTGAAGGATTGGATAAGTTCTGGAACCATTTAAGAGCAGCGTGGTCTGTGTAAATTGTAAATTGTTTACCATTATCTAGGTAACAACGCCAGTGTTCTAGAGCAGTTATTACGGCTAGAGTTTCTCTCTCTGTTGTAGAATAGTTTTGTTGATTTTTATTAAGAGCTTTACTCATGTAAGCAATAACAACTTCCTTGTCGTTTTGATATTGTGTAAGCATTGCTCCTATGCCAAAATTTGATGCATCGCAATGTACAGAGAATGGGAGATTGAAGTCTGGGCAAGCGAGAACAGGAGTAGTAACCAAAGCTTCTTTAAGTTTCACAAACGCCGATTCCGCTTCAGGGTTCCAAACGAATTTAGGGGCATTCTTTCCAGAGCAAGTTAGCCTGTTAAGTGGAGAAGCAATTGTGCTGAAGTTTGCAATGAATCTTCGGAACCAGCTGCATGTACCGATGAATCTTCGTACTTCTTTTCTGGAGGTTGGCGTAGGATATTCCAAAATGGCTCGAATTTTGTCAGGATCAGCTCGCAGGCCATGTTCACCCACGACAAAACCGAGGTACTTGAGTTCTTTCCTGAAGAATTGACTTTTTTCAAAATTTATAGTTAAATTAGCAAAAGAAAGTTTTTCATGAACTTTTAAGAGAAGAGATATATGTTCTTCGAAGGTATCGCTTATAATCACGATGTCATCAAGATAACAGAATACTTTGTTGTCAAAATCTGGAGTAAACAGCATATCCATTAGTCTCTGTTGAGTAGCAGGAGAGTTAGTAAAGCCGAAGGGCATTACTTTAAATCTGTACATGCCTCTTCCGGGTACATAAAAGGCAGTCTTGTCTTTGTCCGCAGGGTTGAGAGGAATTTCCCAAAAAGCCTTCGCAATGTCGATGCTTGAGAGATATTTGGCGTTTTTAAGATTGTCAAGAATCTCACTTATAAGTGGGAGGCTGTAAGCATCACGACGAGTGACTGAGTTAAGTTTTCTGCTATCGACGCAGAAACGCCATTCTCCATTCTTCTTCGGCGTTATCAGCACCGGAGATAGCCATGGACTTTCGCATTGTTCAATGACATTCCATTTCAACATTTTATCTACTTCGTTGATTAAAGCTTTTTGTTTTTCAGGGGACAATCGATAACATCTTTGCTTGATGGGAAGAGAATCACCTGTGTCAATCTTGTGTGTAATTAAATGAGTACGTCCCAAAATGCCATTTTCTTCAAATGAGATACTCTTGAAGCGTTGGATAATGTTATCTGCAATATCCTTTTGATTTGCACTAAGATGCTCATAAGCTAGTATCTTTTTATCTGCATCTTGAATAGATGAACAATTAAGGGTCAACTGACTAACAGAAGATAGGATAGTGGGAAAAAGATTAAATTTTTTCCAAAAATCAATACCAAGAATAAGAGAAGGGAATAATTCTGGAAAAACGTAAGCTTTAATTAAATGAGTCTGGTCATTAAAGAAAATAGGTAATTCAAAATAGCCTAAGGATTTAATTTTTTGGTTACTAGCAGTTGAGACAGTAATTAAGTCTGACTTGAAAAGCTTGAAGCCTAATTTAAGAATTTCCAGGTGAGAATTGTTGCCAAGTATGGTAACAGAACTACCTGAATCAAGTAAACCAGAAATATTTAAGTTATTAATTCGCACGTTAATGAAAGGGCGTTTGGAATCATTGTCATTAGAGTAAAGAGTTGCAGAAATTTTGTAGAAAGAAAAGAAATTTTTAAGAGTTTTGATCCAATTATTCCAATCATTAATGTCAAAATTTGAGCTTTTCAAGTCAGTTGTTAGTTTTTTGAACTAGTACCAGGCTTAGGATTGCATTTAGGGCAATCAGCAGTTTTAAAGTCCTTCAAACCACATTTGAAACAAATAATGAAATGAGGTTTCTTACAAGTATTTAAGGTGTGTCCATGCACACGACAACGGACGCAAAAGCTATTCTGCTGAGGAGGAGCAGATCGAGTCAGAGTGCTAACTTGTTTTGGTTTTTGAAGGTACTGAGGAGGAGGTTTCTGAAAAGTTACAGAGGTTGAATTATTAACTGGAATATGAGGTTTGTAGCTAAATTCAGCCGTTAAAGAGTTTTGTTGCAGAGAGGGCTCTTTAAAGTTTTTATCTTTGTCCAAGAATTTTTCGTAATTCTGGCAGACAGCTAAGAGAGAGTCAATAGTAGTACAATCTCTTAGTGCCACAAAAACTGAATAGCACGGTCTGATGTTCCTCAGTAAAATTTCTAATTGTTCTGACTCTGACATTTTTTTAGTCAAACGTGAAAACATTCCGGACATGATTGAAATGTAGACCGCTATAGTTTCGTCCAGACCTTGAGTTCGCTTTCTGATGTCTTCGAGTAATTTGTAATCGTAATCGAAAACACCAAAATCATTTATGAGAAGCTCAGAAGTTTCTTGCCAGGTCAGATTTGGATTACGATTAATCTGAAATCTGAACCAGTGTAAAGCATTATCTGTAAAGATTTCGTACGCTTGACTAATCAAGAGTTTTTTGTCAAGGCTACGTGAAATGCAGTATTCCTCTAGTTTTTGAAGGAATGACCTAGGACATGACTTTCCATTATAAGCGTATCTTTTTAGATCTTTAAAGATATGAGGCTTCACTTGTTGAGGAGGAACTGTAGAATTAATTTGTTGAAGGAGGGCCTCAAGAATTGTCTGTGAGGGAGGGATAGTTGAAGGAGGAGTTTCTGAGTTGTCATGAGAGGTAGATAAATCGTGGAGAGGAGGAGGAGTATTTTCCGCTGGGAGGAAAGTGAATGGCTCAAATTTGTTGTTAAGGCTATCAAATTTGGACCGTAAAGCGTCAAACTCACTTTTCTGTTCAGAGTTTAGTACGTCAACGTCTATACGCTCGAATCTAAAAAATAAATGATTGAGATAAGTTTCTATAAGACGACTGTATTTGGAATCACCCTGTAGTAATTTATTTACTTTTAAGTCTAAGTAATTAATAGTGGCGTTAACCTGAGGAAGCTCTTCCTCAATTGGAATTGGTGAGATTAAAATTTCCTCTGAGGAGGTAATAGAAGAAAGTCGAAGAACTTGCTTTCTTAAACGTATAACAGTGTCTACTGGTTCCTCAAGTCTGATCCTAACTTCATATTCGAGTTCAGGTTTATTAAGAAATTCGAACTTAATAAGTCTAGACATTTTAGTAAATTATAGATAAGGTTCAAAGAAAATACCTTGTTTCCTTCTAGAAGAAAAGAAAAAATTAGAAGTATTAAGTTAGCTAAAAAATTAAGGAAAAATACCTGTTTTCCTTCTAAAAGAAAAATTAAAAGTAATACGATAGTTATATGAATATACAAATTATGATGTCAGTGGTATGAAGATGAACGAATGGTCTAAGATGACGTTGCCAAGAAAGACTGCCAAAAAAGGTTGGTATTAAATCAGAGGAAAATTGTAGTCAAGGTGGAACAGAAACAATTTCTTTAAGGCCAAGCAGAAAGGTTTTAAGGTTTAGTGAAGAGTAATGACCTCTTTAGTTTATATAATGAGGCACACTATGTAAAGGTAGGATACCACAATCTTAAAAATATTACTTAAGGTGTATGACCACCAGAAATAATGTTTTAAAATGAGTACCTATTTTCACTCTGATTTATGGACACTAGACAAAGTGTTTTCTTTAGAATTTTGTGAAGGTTATAAAAATAAATGTGTAGTGTTATGTAAAAGTGTAGTAGTGAAGAACCTGAAGACAAATAGTTGGGCGCCAAACTGTCGTGAAGCGACAGTTAAAAAACAAAACAAAGAAAATAGGAAAATAAACTTTAAAACGATTTATTATAACAGTATGAGTATAAAAGACAAACCAAATTCAAAAATAACAATCTGAAGGTGAAGGATGATTGATTAATGAATTAATGAATGATGGAGAGCACGAGAGGGTTCGAAGGCAGGAGTGGGTCGGCGGCAGTCCGGGGCGAGTCAGACAATATGGTCCTGCAGCTGACTCCAGCCCCGGATGTAGAGGAGGTCAATGTAGGGTGCTAAAAGAAATGTAGTAATTCATTACTACGTACTAACCGATTGAATATCCTCAATGTTTGACATTTTGTCTGTATATCAATTTTAGGTCAAATCTTCATCACGTCCATTATTATTTTATGTTTTATCGTTTCACACTAGTCTTCTATTGTAATCCTTTCATTTAGTTTCATTGTAGATATTGTTTTATTGCAACAATTATGAGTTTATTACTTTTCACATTCATGTTACGCTATACTCACAAATTGCTCACAGATGATGCGCAACATTGGTGAGCAATTTGTGAGTATAGCGTAACATGAATGTGAAAAGTAATAAACTCATAATTGTTGCAGTAAAACAATATCTACAATGAAACTAAATGAAAGGATTACAATAGAAGACTAGTGTGAAACGATAAAACATAAAATAATAATGGACGTGATGAAGATTTGACCTAAAATTGATATACAGACAAAATGTCAAACATTGAGGATATTCAATCGGTTAGTACGTAGTAATGAATTACTACATTCACGACAGTTTGAAAAACAAAACAAAGAAAATAGGAAAATAAACTTTAAAACGATTTATTATAACAGTATGAGTATAAAAGACAAACCAAATTCAAAAATAACAATCTGAAGGTGAAGGATGATTGATTAATGAATTAATGAATGATGGAGAGCACGAGAGGGTTCGAAGGCAGGAGTGGGTCGGCGGCAGTCCGGGGCGAGTCAGACAATATGGTCCTGCAGCTGACTCCAGCCCCGGATGTAGAGGAGGTCAATGTAGGGTGCTATTCACGGAGGTCCGTAATACAGCACAGCACAGCCGGTGACACAGATGAGGTGCCCTGTAGTGGAGATGACGTGGAGTGGCTCCGTCGAATCTCGAAGTGCAGTGACGAGGTTGTGAGAAGTGGTACAGCAGGTTTGTGGCGGCGTGAAAAGTCTCAGCAGAACCCTGAGCAGTGAAGAGGCGCCGTGGAGAGACTCAACAGAATCTTGAGCTCGGAGAAGTAGCTGGTGAAGAGGCTTGGTGAAGATGCTGGAGAAAAGGCCAAGAATCTGTCCTGCGACTTTGAGGTCTTTTCTTGAGTCCCGGGGCAGTCGGCCCCGGGATAAGGCCTGTATAATTTCGTTTAGCTGTTAGGCAACTAGCCGAAGAAATGACTGTAGGTCTAGGGCAGCTCAGCCTTTTATAGCTGAATTTGACATATATTTTGAAAATCAAAATTGGAGTTGGATATTTTTGAAAATATAGTCTAAAAAGTAGACGGCCAGAACGATTTTCTGGTTTTAAAGATAAAAAGCGGTAAGGTCCACATAGAAAACCACAAAAGATTAAAGGGTTGCTATGGCGACTAGTTTATAGACATAAATGTCAAAGAATTAATAATCACAAAGTTTGCAAAAACATGAAGAAATACAATGAAATTAAAGGTTCTGGTGCGTGGATAGTGTAGTAAAAAATGTTGCGCATCATCTGTGAGCAATTTGTGAGTATAGCGTAACATGAATGTGAAAAGTAATAAACTCATAATTGTTGCAGTAAAACAATATCTACAATGAAACTAAATGAAAGGATTACAATAGAAGACTAGTGTGAAACGATAAAACATAAAATAATAATGGACGTGATGAAGATTTGACCTAAAATTGATATACAGACAAAATGTCAAACATTGAGGATATTCAATCGGTTAGTACGTAGTAATGAATTACTACAATTTTTATAAAAAGGTGACAATGAGAATGAGAAATTATAGTCCTATTGCCGTATCATGTTTACATATATTGTTATCTGAAGGCCAATTCTCATTATTCTAAACATTACAAATCTAGCAGTCTCATTTCGGCGTCGATCAACTGTCTGAAACTTGACAGATTGAGACTGAGGTCAGACTGTCAACATTCATATTGTACAAGAAATGCCCCTCAGATTTCGCCATATCTACAACATAATAATACACTACCTGGATGCCCGGTATTTTTTTTTGGTAAGTTGTTGTTTTTAGCAATTATATTTAAATGCAAATTACATTTTATTATTTTTCCTCAAATAAAAAAAAAACGAGTTTATGTTTAAGTTGATTATCGATAAAGTTGATTATTGAAAACACGAATAAAACGACATTTTCTTAAAATGAATCCTAGCTAGATCGATTTATCGCCCCCGAAACCCCCTGCATACTAAATTTCATGAAAATCGTTGGAGCCATTTCCGAGATTCAGATTATATATAGGTATATATACAAGAATTGCTCGTTTAAAGATATAAGATATCTGGATGACCGAGCTTTGCTCGGTATTTTTTGGTAAATTGTGTTTAAAATAATAAGTTTATGTTCAAGTTGATTATCGATAAAGTTGATCATTGAAAACACGAATAAAACGACATTTTATAAAAATGAATCCTAGCAAGATCGAATTATCGTCCCCGAAACCCCCTGTATACTAAATTTCATGAAAATCGTTGGAGCCGTTTCCGAGATTCAGATTATATATATATATACAAGAATTGCTCGTTTAAAGATATAAGATTGCTGGATGACCGAGCTTGCTCGGTATCGGTAAATTGTGTTTAAAATAAAAAGTTTATGTTCAAGTTGATTATCGATAAAGTTGATCATTGAAAACACGAATAAAAGGACATTTTATTGAAATGAATCCTAGCTAGATCGATTTATCGCCCCCGAAACCCCCTGCCCGCTTCCGAGATTCAGATTATATATATATATACATATATACAAGAATTGCTCGTTTAAAGGTATAAGATAAGATAAGATAAGATAAATATAAGATAAGATTTTAAAAAAATAAGTTTATCACTGGCCCTATAATAGACAAGATGTTTGGTACCGCTGTTGAAATCTACTGCTTGCAAATCAGTCACTAATCTAGCTTTTGAATGGTAGTCACTGGTAGCCACTCATCGTTTCAAAGCTATTTTATTGTGCCCGGCCGTAAGAACAACTAACATACTCCAGATAATGCGTAATAATTATATTATTGGTCATCGCCTGTCTTGCCTTTTCCCAACCATGTTGGAGTTGGCTTGCAGTCTAACCAGATACAGCTGAATACCAGTATTTCACATGGAGCGACTACCGAAATTGGTAAGGCTGGTTGTCAGAGTTTCGGGCTTCTGATGACCCGAAACGACCGTTAAAGTTTCATGAATTTCGGCCGGACTCAGCCGAGACCTACATGGCTTAACGTACTTTCCCAGGCGCGGAGGGATTTTGGTATGTAAAGATGGTTGCACATCCACGAACCAACCGCGGCAAGCGTAGCTTAACCTAATCAATCAACCCGTGCGGCAGTTAGTACTTTGCCACAAGCCCCTAATAACTATATTACGAAAATCTTCATATAGAGTTCTCACAACTATCTTTTAAACAACTACCCTCCATTATCATCCCACTTCTGATAACGGAGCGTCATGTATTGAGATTCGCTGATAGCTTTCAGACGTGATCAGAAGTAGCTCCTATTAGACGTGGTAAAGCGACATTAGTTGTTCAAAAGATAGTTGTGTGAACTCCGGCCAGTACAAGTTATAGAACGTTGAACAAACATATTTATTCAGTTAACAGGATCTTATTTTATGATGTGTCAACATTTTAGACGGCTTTCACTGCGTCTACTAAAAGATGAAATTGAAAAAGTACGTGGACAAATAATTATAGATATTTCTATATACCAATCTCTTTTAATCTAGGCCCCTGTTATTCCTGCTTGGCTAGTTCTTTAGTGAATAGAGTATCTAATGCTATAAATTGACGAGGTACACAATTAGTCTATGTTAATTTTTCTTAAAACTTTAATCGCTTTTCAACATCCTATAGAAGTAAATTAACGTTTTGCAGAGATACTGTTATAGTTTGAAACTTTTAATCCATTAATGTCATTAGTATTATCATTTGGTGATACAGTAATGATGTATTTATTATATACACAAACAGTTAGAGGTCTTCAATCATTTAAGTTCCAAACTTGTTTACAAAAAGCTAGCTTCGTGTTATTTGTGGGTATGCTTAACAAAATTATAATTATTATGATATTCATTCCACAAACTCAAAACACTACTGGAAGACAATTTTCTGTGATGTACTATAATTATATGAACTTTTTCTGGTCACTCAGATATGTTTGTGCCTTTCAAAAGGACACGCAAGTTTAATATGGCTTACCTACCTCTTGGATTTGTTGAAAACTATTTTTATTTATTCACACTTACCTAGTATTTATATGATTTTAATTTTAATACTACATACTATTCGGCCTAAAGGGCATCATAATTGCCTTACTCTTGAAATGGGCACAATGTTGAGACACAAATAAAAAATAACACAAGAAACATGGTACGTCACCTGCACAGCATCTTCCTCCATGGCCACAAAACTTCACAAAAGTTTTTATAAAACTAACACTAACTAGAGCAAAAACGCACAAGTTGCCGGTTTCCGCGTTCGTCTGGCTCCTTGTAGAGAAAACTTTTTTGACTGAATTGTACGCTCATGTCACATGTCTGTAGCATTCTTCATATAAATGTGGGTGATTTGCATCGGAAAGCCGCAGTCGCGTGGTCGTAATCAAAGTTTTTTTATTGCTTCGATGATAGTCGTTACTCTATTTGATATTTGTACATACATGATCATACTAGATCAGTCAGCTGTGCGATTTTCACAAACCTATTTGTTTATTGGTGCTGAAAATTGCCTTTTTTTGTTATTTCTTCAATTTTTACTAATGCCAATAACTGTTTATAATTTATGAGCTTAGCTCCTTGCACTTTACACACTTTTTTCAGTAATCCTTTCACTGAAATTTGAGTTTCGCAGTAATATTTCTTTACGCGTCTGAGGTTTCTGGCGTCCCTAACGCAAAAAGCAAGTACCTCTTGCATTGTCAAAGTAAACTGAACAATTCACGTTATTCTAGCATTTGAAAACATATTTTTTTCAAATCGAATTGATACTTAAATAAAATGTTATACTTAATAGTCTGGCTGTCATAATAATTTCTTTCTTATGGTCGAATTTCTATTGAAAAAGCAGTAAAATCCTATTTATTGATATCATGTGAATGTATTTAAATTTAACAAATAGATATCGTAAAATCGATCAAAGGAATAGAACTTTCTATCGAGTATCCCGATTTTGATTGTATCTGATTATTTAAATTACGTTTGTAGTACATGAGAACAGTCGAGAAAATGGTAGCTAAGTATTTCAATATTGTAGTTTATAGCTTTTTCATAGCACTAAACACCTCACGGCTGACGATGTTCGTAGCAGCCTACGAAGAGATATCAAGAGCTTTCTTAGGTCTACATTCTAGGACAATAATCAAGCATAAATCTCGAAACTAACACATTTTATAATGACAGAATGAATATCACAATCACCTATCAGTTTCAAACAAGGATTCATAGGTATGTATATACCGTACCTGTCGGCTTTTATAATATAAACCTGAACATTTCAGAACAGAGCTTACAGCACAGCAATTTTCTGCGGTATTTGATGTTTATATGTATTAAAAACCCACATTGTTAACATATCTACCCTTAAAACCAAAAAAACATAATATGTACTAGTTGTACCTACACATCTCATTGTTTGTTTTTCAAGAACGGGGTCTTATTTTTCTTACAATAGCCTCAATTAGCACTTACATACTATATTTAAAGTTTAGACCAGCCAAACCAGCTTATAAAGAAAACCTATCCTATCCTAACATCGCTTGCAAAACAACAAAGGTAACAGTAACAATTAAGTTAAATATCAACAGACAAAATCGAGTTTTAATGGCTAGGTTGCTATACAAATGTCATTAAATACCTCGGTATTTTCCTCATCGTCGTCAAAATGGTCATACTTCACGAAAGCATACCGCAGTTGGTTTTCAAAGTGCTCTCTGGCTTCAGCTTTTTCACTAGCGCTCACTGCTATTCTCTTCATAGCTACTAGTATGCACACTTTAATAACACTTCAATTCTAGCGTTTGTGTAAAAACTTTTTAAACATTCTTACTTTCTATTAATCACTTCTTGATTCATTTAAAAGGTTACTCTCAAAAATTGAACGGCAACTACGTTTTTCAACTGTCCATATGGGATATACTAAAACGGTAAAGGTGTAAAATTATCGACAAAACATTCTATGTAGGTGTTTATGGGGGTGGAGCTGTAGGTAATTACTTTCCGTCAAAGGTGAATTGGGTATAGTCATGCATGCATAGATTTCTTGTTATGTTTGTCGGGTTCGCTATGTGAGTCATTTGCGATTGTTTATTCCAAATTGCACGCGTTTTAAAGAACATTTTATATTTTAACTGCTAAGTTAAAATGCTTGATGAACAACTCTTTTAACATTACTGAATTTTTAACCGACTTCAAAAAAAGGAGGAGTTTTTTTTGTTTGTTACCTCATAACTTTTGACTGGGTGAACCGATTTTGATGATTCATTTTTTATTTGAAAGCTAGTGCTTTCCGAATGGTCCCATTTTAATTTGGTTTCATTCGGACAATGGAGTCCATGTGAAATCTATATAAGTCTTAAGTTTGCATGAAGTATTTGCGCGACAAATGAACGAATAACGCGATTAGACTAGTGCGCAGGATCTACCATAACTAAAAAGTTTAAAATAAAAACTTTTTACAAAAAAAAACCGACTTTCTTAAAAAAACACTACAAAGTCAAAAATAACTTTAATTTTGGAAGTCGGTGGCAAAAAACCTTAAATACAGATCCTAAGACACCGACTTTCGTAATTAAAGTTATTTTTGACTTTGTAGTTTTTTTTTAAGGAAGTCGGTTGTTTTCTTTTTTAAGTTTTTTTGTGCTTTGATGTGGTCTGGTGAAGGATTATATAATACTGAAGTCATTTGGTAAAAGTTGATTAATTCATCACACATTATACCCTAAGCATTATTATTCATAGCTGTTGCCAGCTGCTTCGCCCGCTTGAAGTCCGGAATTATCCCACGGCAACGAGTACTTCGTTGGACAAAAACTATCCTATGTGTTAATGTAAGTTATACATTATAACTATATTATACGTGTGCCAAATTTCTCTAAATGCGTCGAGCCTTTTGTCGTGATTGATTAACCTCGTAACAACTATACACCCAAACGTACAACTTCCACATTTACATATTATACATGCATACTCGTACATAAAATCACGCTTTTTTTCCACGGAATTAGGCAGAAACAATGGAATACCACCTACCACGATCCTTACATACTTCTTTTGCCTCGTTTAAGTTCATACATCTGGTCATACACGCACGCCGGTCAATACTGCTACGCACTTGACCCTTCTGAACAACATCACCAATAAGGTCACTATATGTTCTCATAGAGCGTCCCCTTCCATGACCAGTCACATCTGTCGGGTTCTCACCGGGTGCTTCGGTGGGTTCCTGTTCAGGATAAAGCGGGAGGAAACGCCTGGGTGTTTCCATTGTGAGGATCGTCTAGAGGACACGGTGGAGCATACGGTGGAAGTGTGCCCTGCCTGGGCGGAGCACCGCCGTGTCCTCGTGGAGGCGATCGGCGGCGGCGACCTCTCGCGTCCGGCCCTGGTGCGAGCCATGGTACGGAGCGAGAGGGAATGGGAAGCCGTCACCTCCTTCTGCGAAGCAGTAATGCTCGCGAAGGAGGAGGCGGAGCGCGTGAGGGAGTGGCAGTCTCTGCGCCCTCACGTCCCTAGCCGCCGCAGGAGGAGACGCCCCGGGCGTCGGGAGTCAATAGCGGACTCCCGGCCACCGTAGGCGCGAGCTTGCGGGTGGCGAGCAGTGGGTAGCTCGCCGCCTGGTAAGGACCAAGCTCGGGTCGACGGCGCGCAGTGTTCCACGCGCGCCTCAAAGAGATGTCAGCAGCAGTGTAGGGGTCTACTAGGACCGATGCCTGCCGGGGTCGCGTGATTGTTCGAAAGAGATACCGTGACCCTGGCACATGGGCAACTGATGGAACAAGGGTGGGTTTTAGTCAGTAAAAGTCTTGACACGCCCTCCCGTTCCGCCCAGAGCGGGAGAAGTAATTTGATGATTTCCCATCCTGAAAAAAAAAATTTAAAAAAAATCCCTTCTGAACAACATCACCAATAAGGTCACTATATGTTCTCCTAGAGCGTCCCCTTCCGGCATGACCAGTCACATCTGCCTTGTAAATAACTTTTGTTAGCCGCCCTTCATTCTTCTTCTCAACATGACCAAACCATCTAAGCATACTCTTTTAAATTTTTGTGACTACACCTTCTTTTAAACCGCACCGTTGTCTTATCACTTCATTCCTCAGCCTATAATTCACATTCACCACACATGCTTTGCAACGAACGCATTTCCACAGCATTTATTCTACTTTCATGCTTCTTTTGCCACTTCCAACATTCACTTCAATACATAAGCGTAGGCACCAGCACACCATTGTGAACAGCCAGTCTAGCGTATCCGACATCAACTGGTTGGTCACAATCGCGTGTGGAGCACCATTTACTTTATTTCCTGCATTTGCTCTTCTTTCCACATCTTTATCAAAATTTCCATTCCTCGTAAACAAACTCCCCAAATATACGAGCTCCTTTACTTGTTCCACACTTTTATCGTTTATTTTCTCATCACATACCGAAACATTCTCTGCTCTTCAAACACACAACCTTCGTCTTATTCACATTTATCTTCATCCCCTTCATCTTAAGTGCTTCGTTCATTATCGTCACCATGTCTTGCAACTGTTCTGCTGACGATGCAAGTAGAACTTTCACATTTATTAAATTAATAACTAGCTTTTGCCAGCGGCTTCCCCCGCTTGGAGTTCGGAAAATATGCCGCGGGAACATACTACCGGGATAACAAGTAGCCTATGTCCTTTCTCAGGCTCTGAACTATTTGTGTATCAAATTTCATTTAAATCGTTTCAGTAGTTTTAGCAGGAAAGCGAGACAGACAAACAGAGTTACTTTTGCATTTATAATATTATAGTGTGGATAGGATTCCTAATTTGAGGAAAAATTGCGAACTTCGCCTTCATCTATACTAATATTATAAAGAGGTAACATTTGTTTGTAAGTTTGTAAGTTTGTATGTAGGGGGTAATCTCCGGAAGTAATGAACCAATTTTAAAAATTGTTTCACTGTTAGAAAGCTACATTATTCGTGAGTGCTATAGGCTATAAATTATAAAGATATCATGCATATTAGCTGAACTATCTCAATTTTTGTCTAGCCAGGCGGAATAAAATTGCTCTTACAACAAAGTTATTTGCATGCGCTGCCTTAACAGTTGTATATAATTCAAAACAATGTATGGCAACCTGAACCGCTTTGAATAGTTCTACAAAAGAGTCCGCAACACCTTATTCTATCTTTTATATTTTAGCAGATATAGTAGCTTTTATGTGTTGAAAAAAGTACGTTTTAGTTTTTCGACGTACTTACCTTTGGACGTTTTTTTAAACAACAAAATATTAAACCTTGTACGCTGCCAGGCTAGACCTCACAATACGATTTCAAGTGCGCAGTGGAAGAGTTATAATCGTGGGGCTCTAGAGACAAGAGTGGCTAGCGTACTGTCCGCCGTACGCGGAGCAGACAATCAAATCAAAGAGAACAGCTCACCTACCATACAACAAAACAACTTACCTCATGGTTGAAGGACACTGCTCTGGTACCAACCTGGAGTTATGTATGTAAGTGAGTGTATCTGTATTGTGTTGTGACGTTACGAGTATTCTTCAGGTTGGAATCCGCTGCAACAAGCTGGAGGCAATCACAGCATGCGGTCTTCAAATCACTCGTTCCCAACAGCGTCACTAACACTTAACCATCGGGTCATGACAGATTGTCCACAAAACGATCGGTTAATTAATACAATTGGATCACGACTAATTGTCACAAACGGATCGATTTAAAAGGATTAATTTCAACAAAAGCGTCGCGGGGGGTCCCAATAGCGCGACGGACCTATTTAGCGGCCAATTAACAAGGGAGAGCTGTCAAGTGTCAACGTCAAATTGACAAGTTAGATGTCACTTCGTTACACGCGCATTCCGTTAGGCGCACAGATAATAAACGGTACCGAACATCTACCCCCCCCGGACGGGCCTTCCCGTCCGCTAATCACTTGGCAATCCCGACAAGGTTGCATTTTATCAGTCCACCTGACGCGCTGCTGGAGGATGTGCAAATACTCCAAGCTCCAACGCTTCCAAAACTCTGAGCGAGCTGCTGCACCAACTGAAACCGCGATAGCCAATTTTGGCTCACATCGACAAAAGGGTGCTCCGGCAGGGCGACAAGTGGCTGTCAAATCAAAAAATGGCCCGGGGTCAGGGCCTCCAAGACGTTCAGGTCCGAAGACAGCGGGCACAATGGACGCGAGTTCAACACAGCTTCAATGCGGCAAAATACCGTAGCTAACTCCTTAAAGGTGAGAACGGTGTCTCCCAACAATCTGCGCCAGAGTCCCTAACCACCTTCACCGCGGCCTCAAATAACCCCACAATGGGGGCAGGCTGGCGGGTCAAAACAATAACAAACAACAAAACAACCAAGGTACAATAACAACCAAACAACAACAACAACAACAATTTAACCAAATAGCCCTCCTTAAGCAACAAAAGGGGGGGGGGTGACGGACCCCATAAGGAAGGCTAGAGTGACTCAACCGTCAACAACCAAACAACAAAAGACCCGTATCGTCCAAAAAGGGGTTCAACTTAATAACGGCTCCCGACAATATCCAAACTCTCGCTGCAGAATGGCCAACAGCGCATTGCAACCGGCATGCGAGTTCTTAATGTGACGATCAGTCACCAACAATTCAACAACAAAAAACAACAATTCAACAATTTGTCGAGGGAGCTTTATCGACTCAACAAAACTCAGGGTCCTTTGTTCCAACAGCGAGCACCTTGAGCCCGGGCAAAGGACCCGACATCAAGACTGGCGATCGAGGCCAATCATCCTCGGGGTGAGTCGGCCAGTCTGGACCCCACCATAGGGGGTGAGCAATCAAGCGGGGTGCCATGCACCCACGTGAGGCCACGGCACCTGGGTTCAAATCTCCAGGCACGTGCCTCCAAATCAAAGGCGTTTCAAATTTTGAATCTGGGACACTCGGTACGCAACAAAGACCTCCAAAGAGTGGACGGACGTCTTCAACCAACACAAAACAATTTGACTGTCCGTCCAGGCGTAAGAAACCCGAATGTCCACAGTTCCACCCAAAGTGTGAGCAACGTGGTTCAATAGACGCACAAGACGCGCCGCCCCTGACAATTCAACTTAGGGATGGTCAGTGCCGTCCGGAGGGGGGCCACCTTGCTCTTGGTCAAGACCAGTGACAAATTCACCTGGCCTGTTGCGCAGACGGTGCGCAAACAAACAACAGCTGCATAACCGTGCGAAGACGCATCACAAACAAGGGTAGCAGTGTAGCTCCCAGGGGGGAGGATAGCGCGGGGTAACACGACCTCGTTGACTGCAGGGAGTGCGGATACAAATTGGAGCCAATCATCCAATAGGGTTTCCCGAAGTGGCTCGTTCCAACCAAGTCCCGCAGTCCAAAGGCGCTGAAGAAAACATTTTAACCAAAACAATACACAAACAAAACAATTTTGCCCAAAACAATACAAACAAAACAACAAAACAATAGACAAAAGGCAACCCTGGACTCCCATGTCCATAATGACACGGACCACAACAGAGTCCCCCGTGGGCCCCCAGACCTGACCGATGCCATTGGCAACAAAACCGTGTCGATCTGAGGGGTACCTTAGCGGGGCAGGCGCCAATGTCCTAACAATGCCTGGGCGGCGACCGATCGCCGCACACCCAGGCTCCGCACCCAAGCTCAAGTCCCTCGCGACGAGGATGGAGGCCAAACTCCTCGTCCGCGCGGTGTCCCGAGCCACGCGCCATCGCTGGATGGGCATATCCCACCGGAGGCCTGAATGGCGGGGGGCGTGACTCCAACCGGGGACGCTCCGCCAAAGGAGGGGAGGGAAGGCGGTGCTGGTCTGGCCAGCGGTGCCTAGCAACAATTGCGTAATCGCCTTTACGCGGGGAGACCAAATGGCGGTCGCGCGGCTCCCGATCAACTTGCGCGGGGGGTGGAGTGCGGCGCTCAAAATTGCGGGCCTCTCCCCGGTTCTGAACCGGCGAGGCAGAAGCCCGGTGACCAACTCCATGGTACCCCCCCGTACGCGAACCTTCATCAGAGGCTGGTCTGCCAGCGTGGTTCGCGTTAGCGCACAATATGTCCAAATGGGACCCCCCACAAATTCTACAAGGGCGGGGGTTGGGGCAGTCCCGATGGAAGTGAGCCCCCAAACAAGAGAAGCACATGCGGCGTGCATTGGCAATTCGGCGGCGGGCACTCACGTGCAACTTCAAAAAAGGCCGCGCAAGTTGCCATGCCATGCCCCGTGTCCCTACAAAACTCACAACCAGGACGACTCTGGGTGCCAGCAAAACGAGCGGCGGGGCGACCATCAATAGGCCCGCGAGCCCTAATCCGTCCCTGGTCTCGTGGCCGGGAAGACGGCTGGCATGACTCAGTGGCAACGCCAGAGTTGTCCACAAACCGACACTCATCCTCCAAAAATTGGACGAGGTCATCAAATGGGGGGAGATGTGTGACACTATCCCCACCATACTTTTGCTCGAAACGAGCCCTCAAATCGGCAGGAAGCCGTTGCAGCATAACGTGCACCAAAAGGTAAGACCATTGGTCCACCGGCAAGTCCAATTGCTTTAAAGCGTTGGTCGCTGCCACCAACGGGTTCAACAGGTCAGTACGCAATGCTGACAATCCAGTAATGACCGGTAACCCCAAAATCAATCCAATATGAACGTCAGCCAAACAACGTTTATTTTGGTACCGCCGGGTGAGTAGTTCCACAGCGGTAGGGTAGGCTGAGTCAGTCAAAGACAGATGCTGTACCAAGGCTCGGGCCTCACCTTCCAGGACAGACAACAAATAGGCCAACTTTAGGGCGGGTCTGAGGTCCGAGCGTGCATCAACCAAACTTGCAAACAGGTTGTGGAAACCGTACCAGTGGTCCCAGCGACCGTCAAGTGTGGCAGTTCCAAAGCAGGCAATCTACTCAATAGTCCGGGACCTGAAACAACCGAGGTCTCCGGCTTGACCTGGACAGGTGTCCGGCACTGCAATATTTCCATTTGTATGCCATTGCACAAACAAAACCATTCAAATAAACAAAACAATTAAATTATCAAATAACAAAGTTCAATCAATAAATAACAAGGAAATCCAACACAAACAATCAAATAAAATAAACCAAGCAAAAGGTAATTAAGTAACAAAGTTCAAACAATCAATTACAAAATAACTACAAGCAAACAATCAAATTACCAAACTGACTAATCAGCAACTCAAGAAATAACAAATACTGGCTTCAATTCAATTCAACAATAAACTTTTATTTTAATTCAAAATCAATATCAACGTTCAAAATTCTATATCATATTCAATTCAAATATTCAAATTCTAATCCAATTCCAAATGTTAAGTTCACAAACCACTGTGTCAATGGTAAAACAATAATAATCCTTTATTCCAACTCAAAACAATGGTAATACTCAAAAATGCCAATTTCAAATATTAATTTTCTCAAACAACCATATCAATGGTACAAACTCAATATTTTAATGTCTTCCTGACATTCAATACAACACAGATCAGACACAAAAAGGGGCTACAACAAGGGGCTGCACCACAGCCCAATCCAATCCACTTTATTAGCCCGGCTGACCTTGGCAACATCAGGTTACCCGTCTCAACAAATTTACAAATTATTTCAAATAAACTAGCAATCATAGTTAACAAACATTTACAGCGCATTACTACTTCCCTTATAGAGACTGCCAAGTAATTAGCTCACTGTAAATTACCAATTTGTTGGTTATGTCTTATAACCGCGCTCTGCTACCAAAAATTGTACGCTGCCAGGCTAGACCTCAAAATACGATTTCAAGTGCGCAGTGGAAGAGTTATAATCGTGGGGCTCTAGAGACAAGAGTGGCTAGCGTACTGTCCGCCGTACGCGGAGCAGACAATCAAATCAAAGAGAACAGCTCACCTACCATACAACAAAACAACTTACCTCATGGTTGAAGGACACTGCTCTGGTACCAACCTGGAGTTATGTATGTAAGTGAGTGTATCTGTATTGTGTTGTGACGTTACGAGTATTCTTCAGGTTGGAATCCGCTGCAACAAGCTGGAGGCAATCACAGCATGCGGTCTTCAAATCACTCGTTCCCAACAGCGTCACTAACATTTAACCATCGGGTCATGACAGATTGTCCACAAAACGACCGGTTAATTAATACAATTGTATCACGACTAATTGTCACAAACGGATCGATTTAAAAGGATTAATTTCAACAAAAGCGTCGCGGGGGGTCCCAATAGCGCGACGGACCTATTTAGCGGCCAATTAACAAGGGAGAGCTGTCAAGTGTCAACGTCAAATTGACAAGTTAGATGTCACTTCGTTACACGCGCATTCCGTTAGGCGCACAGATAATAAACGGTACCGAACAAACCTTATCGAAAAAAATATTATTATGATCACAAGAACATCATAGAGATACGATTTGCCCAAAACAGTATGTCAATTGGTTAAATAATTTCGAAGATAATATAAAATTACTAAATCGCAAAATGCCGCCGTCCATTCACGAACCGCATTAGAACATGCTTTGTACGGACGTTTTATCCATTTACCCATACATTGCATTGTGGAATTGCGTCATTTTTCTGAATCACGGTGTTAAGATTTTTCGCGGATTAATGACCCTCTCCGGTTATTATTTAACTTTCGTCGTTAGGTCGGTGAGTTGTACGCAGTTAGTTGGATGTTGTTGGTCTTTAAAAGTGTTTTGGTTGTTGTCTTTAAAATTGTTTTGGTTGCTCGGTTTCTTAAAAACAAAAATACTACTTCGTTCTCATTCTTCGAGTTCGAAGCTGTGGTATTTCTGTTTTTGGGATATCGGACAGTTTCAGTGATTGTCTATCATGCTTAAAAGGAAATCACAACTTTCCCGTCAGACATCCCAGACAAGAGAAGCTCAAGCTCGCCGTACGGAAGAGTCTGCTCTTGAAAATCATCAGCGCCTTTCGAGGAATAGAGTAAATATTTCGCAAGCACGCGCTGGGGAATCTAGCTCCGAGCGTTCACAGCGGCTTGCTAACCAAAGCTGGAGAACATCGCAGGTCCGTGCTCGGGAATCTAGCGCTGAACATGCGCAGCGTCTCAGAAGGCAGCATGTCTCGGCAACAAGGGATAGGGAGACTAGCGCTGAGCGCTCGCAGAGGCTCGCTAGCCAAAGCGCGAGAACATCGCAGGCCCGTGCTCGGAAATCTAGCGCTGAACGTGCGCAGCGTCTCAGTGATTTAAGGCATCATGTCTCTTCAAAAAGGGATAGGGAGACTAGCGCTGAGCGCTCGCAGAGGCTCGGTAGCCAAAGCGCGAGAACATCGCAGGCCAGTGCTCGGGAATCTAGCGCTAAATGTGCGCAGCGTCTTTCTAATTTAAGGCAACATGTCTTGGGCACGCCACAATTGCGGCGGTAAGTCCCCTCTTTGAGGAGTGGATAGAGAGGCGCCACGGCATCCTCACCTTCCGCCTGACGCGGGTTCTCACCGGGTGCTTCGGTGGGTTCCTGTTCAGGATAAAGCGGGAGGAAACGCCTGGGTGTTTCCATTGTGAGGATCGTCTAGAAGACACGGTGGAGCATACGGTGGAAGTGTGTCCTGCCTGGGTGGAGCACCGCTGTGTCCTCGTGGAGGCGATCGGTGGCGGCAACCTCTCGCGTCCGGCCTTGGTGCGAGCCATGGTACGGAGCGAAACCGAATGGGAAGCCGTCACCTCCTTTTAGGGAAGCAGTAATGCTCGCAACGGAGGAGGTGGGGCGCGTGATGGAGTGGCAGTCTCTACGCCCTCACGTCCCAAGCCGCCGCAGGAGGAGAAGCCCCGGGCGTCGATAGCTGACTCCCGGCCACCGTAGGTAGGCAAGAGCTTGCGGGTGGAGAGCAATGGGTAGCTCGCCGCCCGGTAACGATCAAGCTCGGGTCGACGGCGCGTAGTGTTCCACGCGTACCTCAAAGAGATGTCAGCAAGACTGAAGGGGTCTGCTAGGACCGATGCCTGCTAGAGTCGCGAGATTGTTCGAAAGAGATACCGTGACCCTGGCACATGGGCAATTGAAGGAACACGGGTGGGTTTTAGTCAGTAAAAGTCTGACAAACTGATGATTTCCCATCCAAAAAAAAAAGGTAACATGTCTCAGCAACAAAGGATAGGAGGACTAGCGCTGAGCGCTCGCAGAGGCTCGCTAGCCAAAGCGCGAGAACATCGCAGGCACGTGCTCGAGAATCTAGCGCTGAACGTGCGCAGCGTCTTTCTGATATAAGGCAGCATGTCTCTTATGCAATAAAAACAAAACCCTCCTTTTGACAGTCAGGAAATAACTCATAGCACTCAGTACTAACCGAACCACACTCATAATTTCATCACAAGTTAAAATGTTTACCGCCCAACGAAGTGGGCACGGGTCAGCTAGTCGTTTGTAAAAACGCCTTACGTTTCTAAGGTAGTAAGTAAGCACCTGACTATCAGTCGTTCCTATGTCCTGAGGGTTCAAAGAAAAATTAAATATTTTTCTGTGTAATGGTACTAGGACCTGGATAGTTAAACAACGTCTAGCTTCTACCCGGGACTTTGTCCGCGTTAATTTTCTTACTCCCGCGACCGTCCCCGTCACGTACCGAATCGCCTGCCCGTGCGAGGTTTTCGTATCATTACTTTTCTTCTTTTCGCTCGGCTTCTAAGGGTCCTAGCATGATGTTATACAGTGTATAGCCTTCTTCAATAATTGGGGTATCCAACACTAAACGCAGTTCCAGAGATTAGTATGCTCAACCAAACAATTTTTATAAGTAATATTTAGATTAGATTACAGTTTAAAACTTTTAGTGAACCAACTTTAAAAGATAGATATCGCTATTGCAGACTTTTTTTTTAACTATTTAAGAAGAACAATTCCGTCACACATGATTGTTGCGTTACACAGCGCACGCAACGGAAGCTCTCAAAAACTTTTCCCCGGTTTTGCTAATTCTTTTTATTGAATCTCAGCTGCTTGGTCGTACAACCGTTACCGTAGGGCTACTAAACGTTAAAAGATTTTTTTTATTCGAACCAGTAGGTCCTAAGATTAGCGCGTTCAATCAAATAATCAAACAAACTCTTCAGCTTTATAGTATGATATATTTTTAAATTATATTTTCAGAATAACATTCTAATCATAATTCTCTGCCTCGTTGCTCAAGTGGTCACAAAGGGTTCTGTTGACCACGAGGTCCGAAGAGATTTCGATGACCAGGTCGGACAAAATGTTATTGCGTTTCTCTGTCTAGAATTTCTCAATACTATCCCGGTCCATCTGAAACTGTACATGGTTTATGCTACTAGGCTAGCCCGTATTACATGAGGCTTATACATAACTTCCCAAATGTGGGTATACTATAGGCATAACTCTGCCCAACCCTCTTCGGGGAAACAAGACGTTTTGTTACGTCAAGCAAAACATATCTTTGGTTAAGTTTTGTCAGATTTGCGGGCATATGTATCTCCCTGCCTTTGCGTTGAAACTACGTAAGAAATCATAAGTTACGATCTCCACACACTTCTTCTTTTACCTACGGTACTTATCAATAATGAATATTATCCGTAAAATTATACATATTAAGAGTATCTTGACCTTATGTCCACTTAGAATCATTTTTGAAAAACTCTGCAGTTTCCAAGTATGAACCATAGAAGTTGCTGAACATTTTCATGTCTTTAATTGTTTAAAAATAAATAAATTGCATCTTTAATATGCAATAAAGATACGTTTTTTTGCTGCAATATAGTTTGCTCTATGAGGTAATTGCCTGACACAAACAGTAGGAATTGCTTTCATTTTTTCAGTTCAATCACATCGATTGCGCTATTAAGCAATGAATTATTTTGTAATTAGAATGCTGTAATATCATCCGTAACATCACTAAGCTCAAATAGTGTCCGCGATATGCCACATATGAAGACTGTTTTGGCCTCTTTTCAATGTTAACGTGTCCAGATTAAATATTCAATAACTTCTATGGTACGTATCTACTTCATCATCATCATCATTTCAGCCGAAAAACGTCCACTGCTGGACATAGGCCTCCCCCAAGCACCGCCACTTTGACCTGTTCTGTGCTTCTCGCATCCAACGTATTCCAGCGGCCTTCACCAGGTCATCGGTCCATCTTGTGGGAGGCCTTCCAACGCTACGTCTTCCAGTACGCGGTCGCCACTCCAGAACCTTCCGACCCCATCAGCCATCTGTTCTGCGAGCAATGTGCCCTGCCCACTGGCACTTAAGTTTGGCGTATTTACTTAAAATGCAATTTATTCATTTTATTGCCACAATGACATCCGGATTAAAAAAAAAAATAATAATAATATGTCCTTTGTTTGAGAAAATATCGTTTTGCATTAAAATAAGACTTTTTGTAGGCAAATATGGCTTTCTGAAAAGTTTTCACCATTTTAAACCAAAAAATACGCGCTTTTGTTTAAATTTTACTGAAATACTCTAAATTCACGCAGGAAATGTGGCGTATTTTTTCAACTGAACAGACCGATTAATTTATTTATGGAATTCGGCCAGCTTTGAAATTCCTATATTAGGAATAATCCATTATTCAAGGTTTTCTTTTTCGTTCTATTGACATAAATAGGTTATACTTAGCTAAATGGGTTATGTCGAAATCTGCTATCAAGTAAAAATGGAAAAACAGCTTTTTAAAAAGTCTGTACTCATTTGAATCTAGGTTTTTGAATATTGGGACATCGTGCCCTAGAGATTATTCAAAACAGAGTTTATTCCTTGTCGAAAACAAAATCGCTGAAAAACTATGCCGTCTTTTATAGTCATACATATTTGATTGTTCTGTTTTATGTCCTAAGAATAATATATAAGTTATCGCATACATTTGTGAACATCCGCTCGTGTTGCGAAAATCAGGGCCAAAATAAATATTGCGTAAACTAGCATGGCAATTTACATATATTTTTTTTATTGAGAAAACATGTACCTACAGTCTGTACACCACTACATAGACCTATAATTAAAACGGCTTAAATAATACGTCTAATGAAGCCGAGAGTCTTGTACGAGTATGTCGCGTCACTGTATTATTATTTTTTTGTCATAGAACATACCTTCTGCTTTAGAGACTTGGATCTTCCGACTACCAATAAAGTTTATTTACGAGAAACAGTGTTTAAATATTATAACTTAACTTTAAATAGTCCTACGACCCCTGTACCATTGCAATAAGCACAATGATTATGCCTTACTACCATAAACGGTAAATTTTCGCATCTATAAAAGACATTACATACATAGGGGAAGTTGTTACAAAATGATCCCTCGAGGTAAAACGATCCCTGACAGTTTTACCTACTTAATAGCGCCATTTAGGATATTTAATGTGAATTTCTGGTTCCTACGGCCTAGCTGTACAATCTCTGTTAGTGTCATGGCGCTGTTCGCTGTAGAAAAGTTTTTATCACAAAATATTCAAAATTCCTGTGTTCAGTCCAAAGTAAGCTGTTATTTGACATTCTGTAGCTTTAGTCTATGTACATATTATGTGACAGGTATGTTTGTCTCGGATTTTGCTGTCAATTAGCTATCGAATTACCCGTCTTTCATTACAGTATTTAAAAATCATAGGTTATGTTTTGTGGTTTTTCGTTAATAAGGCATTTGGAACAAAATGATCCCTACATTGGGTGGGCAAAATGATCCCAGGATCATTTTACCCCATGCCAATTGTTTTCAGTTAACTTTCAATAAATAGGTGTATATGGGTGAAGTCCAAAATGTTGACGAAAATGACACAATAGTGACACAAAATGTTGTGCGACAGTGACACAAAAGCCGTAGAGAAATTTACACTACGGTGACACAATAGTGGCACAAAATAGTAGCAAAAATCTATAAAGTTGAGGTTACATTACATAGGAGTTTTATAAACGTATAGTTTATAAAATCATATTGCCCTTAGACGAAATTAAAACAAAATTATAATCTTGAGCAAGTTTTATTAAGTCTTCTACTTGGGTTTGAATTTTCACAACGGACCGTTGTCAGCTTGTGCTCTTCAAATAAGTGTGATCATTTGTTCACGCACTGCATCCGCTTAATACGCGCCGTGGGCTCACACTTCGTTACAAAAGATTAAATTTAAAGAACACAGCGCAAGAGGTTGCCCTTTGTCAGTTAACAAGAGGCCTAAGGGGTACCTGGTTTCAATATTCACCTGTGTTATTACACAGGTGAATCCACCCTCTGCATCTGTATCAGCGTCACTTACCCACTTTTTCTGGTACAAGCTTAACTAGCAAATTCCTTAATAAAAACATTCCTAATACTCAATTATATTGATTGCTATACTCAACTATAGAACTAACTAATGATTATGTTATTGTAAAAATAATATTCAGAGGTTTACGAAAATTTAAACGAAAAAAAATTTTTTTTGATACTAAAACTGATTTTACAATAAATCTATTCGAAACTTATATTTATTTTTATTTTTATTTAACTTATGTTTCATTTCTTGCTTGAATTTTAAATGATGGGGTAATAGGATCCCCGGATCATTTTACCCGCACACTGGGGATCGTTTTGGACACAGGGGTGTACAAAATGATCCTAATGTAGACCTTTACGAAAATATTAATAAGAACAATTCCTTATAGCTAAAGCGACTCAACGCAAACTCAATTTGTAGTTCGATTAAATAGCTACTCATTAAATGTTTTAAGTTTAAGAAAAAAGTTGTAAACACTTGTGTTCACTGCCAGGCTAGGCCCCCTACAATAGCATTTCAATAGCGCAGTGGAAGTTATGATGGTGGGGTCCAGGAGACAAGAAGTGGCTAGCGAAACTAGTCCGCCGTACGCGGAGCAGAACAATACAAGTACAAACAATTACTATACAACAAAAGAACTTACCTGTGGTAGATGAACACCTGCTCTGGTGCCTACCTGGAGTTATGTGTGTAAGTGAGTGTATATGTATCGTGTAGTGACATTGTAAATGAGTTTTCCAGGTTACCATCCGCTGCAACAAGGCTGGAGGCGATCACAGCATGCGGTTCCAATAGCGTCACTTTCGCTTAACCTTCAAACTAACACAGGTATTTCCAACAAACAAAACCCGTATTATTACGTCAAGGGGGGCTTATTTACAATCAATACAATTGGGTCATGACCTTTTGTCCACCAAAACGACCGGTTCTAAGGGATTAATTTACAAAAGATCGCGAGATTCAACACGGCGACGTGCTCCCTTTTTCAAGCGCCAAATCCAAGAAGTAGTCAAGTGTCAAAATCAAACTGACAAGTCAGATGTCATTCTGTTACACGTTTAGAAACGTAGGCGCATAAAGTAACTAATCGAACAGGACGCAACAACTTGTTTTAGAGCTGTTTTCCCTTAAGGGGATCATTTTATACCACCTTCCCCTAAACTTACGCTTTTGCCCATGAGGGTAGGCAGAAACTGCAGAACGCCACCTGCTAAGATCGTTACATACTCATTTTGCCTCGTTTAGATTCACAGCTTCAACCCAATTTTAATTCCAATCTAACGCCAATACGATTCCAATGTAAACTGTACATACACGTAATTCGGTACTCTTGAAAACAATAGTGTCAACATTGGAACAACAACAATGTACGATCTCGATTCCACTTAATTCTAAAAAATGGACATCCAATTTAAACACATTTTGGCGCTAGCGTCGAACTCAAGAATACGAAAACTTCCAATTCCAATGTCAATCGAACGGCATTAAAATCAAAAGTAAGCACCCCGAAAGCAAATACTCCGGTCCTTTCTGAAGAACATCACGCATAAAAGACGTTTCCCAATAATTATTTTTGTTGGTAATAATAATAATGGTGCTTCCCGAATAGTCCCATTGTAATTTGGTTCCATTCGGACAATGGGGTCCATGTGAAAACCATATAATTCTTAAATTTGCATTATGTATTTCCGCGACAAATGAACGAATAACGTGATTAGATTAGTGCGGACAACTAAAAAGTTAAAAAATAAAAACTTTTTACAAAAAAATAACCGACTTCCTTAAAAAAAAAAACACTACAAAGTCAAAAATTACATTAATTTCGGAAGTCGGTGGCAAAAACCTTAAATACAGAGCCTAAGACACCGACTTTCGAAATTAAAGTTATTTTTGACTTTGTAGTGTTTTTTTTTTTTTAAGGAAGTCGGTTGTTTTTTTTTTTTGTAAAAAGTTTTTTATGATCCTAGCTGTCATGTTGTGATTGATAAAACGGCCTTAGATACAGGCAGTTTTATTTTGTTTTCTTGGGCTTGTCAGTATTTCAAAAACAGAATATAGACAGCTTTTAGACTTTGTCCATCAACTTAACCTCATAAGGCCCAACGTACAACGTATTAAACAAAGTGATATGCGGCATTCCGCCCCAAACTTAAAAACAAAATCTTCTCTTGACGGTCAATGTACTTTTAAATAAACACGAAATATCCACTAATAAGTAGTTTATTAAATTCCTTTCTAACTAAGAGTACCCAGAAAATTAACTAGTTGAATGTTGGGCCGGAACCATGTTAGACGATATTGTTCATTGTATTGTACATTGGGTGTTTTAACTCATCATGGGAAACTTAGTTTGGGCCTTACGAGGTTAAGTAACTTATATTTCTCACCTAGTTGCATAACAATAATACAATCAGCAAATTGGTGGCCGTTTTTACTGTTCAGTGTACATTTAACTATAGCTACTAATGTAGACTAAGTTTACCATGACCTGCCTAGCGTTTTCCCAATTATGTTGAGGTGACTTCCACTCTAACCGAATGCTATTGAAAACCAGTATAAAGCAGCTGCTTATCTTCTTCTCCAACACAGTTACTGGGTAATACGATACCTCTTGGTAAGACTGGTTGTCAGAGTTTTGGGATTCTGACGACCCGTAACGACTGTCAAAGATCCACAAATGACAGCTGGGATGTACTTAACGTGCATCCAGAGACTTGGCGGGTCTCTGTTTGTATTTAAAGATGGTCATCCATCCATGTAATGATATTTGGTTGAAATAGATTATTATATCTTATTTATTAAATACTATCATTTTTGTAGATTCTTTTATACTTTGTGAATATAAGAACGTTGTAGGCCTTGTAGACTTTCGACAATTTTCTATTTTATTATGTACCTGGTACTTGTTGACAGGCCTACACTGTCCTCCCATACCTATAAACACTGTAATTTGAAACCATTGATAAAACCAATAATTTTTAAAAGAGTAACCATGGAGTTTCTTGCCGGTTCTCCATAGGAATCAACAAATTGGAACTGTGCACCTGGCTTGTGACCTTTCATTAGTACCCATGTAGGTTTATGTGAAACAAAAGTATTTTGATTTAATTTGATTGACATTGACAGACCAGCCGTGGCATGCCTATCTTTACCTGATCGATCGAACCATGCGGCTGTTAAAACGAAGCCACAAACCCCTCTACTGGAGCCAGGTTAATGCACCTATTTTTTAATGTGTGGTACAGTTGCCACTGAGGTACCCTACGACAGGCAATCGATGAGATAGATGGCGTGAATTGATGGTCATGGAATCAATATTCATGAATAAATTATATAATTGACAATGGAATCAACATCTGTAGCGTTCCGCGCATAAAGGTACCAGTAGGGAGGTATTGAGTTAAGACCGGATGAAGAATCTAGAAGAGCCCCTTTATTATGCTGATTACAAAAAAAATCCTAATATATATTTATTATTTTGTAACGGACTTCCAAAGTTGAAATTCTGAAAAAGCTAGTTTTGAGAAAATGGAGTTTGAAAGTTAAGGTTACAGAAAAACAATGTTCTACTCGTTTGTTACATAGATTTTTCCACATAAATGCCAACACATTATCTATATATTAATACGTGAAGCGAAAACTTTGGATCCCTTTTTCTGAAAATTGGGCGGACGGAGGAGTATGAAATTTCGCATACTTATAGTTTATACAGAGAAGAAGTGACGATTGCTACTATTTTTTTAAAATTATGCGTAAAAATATATTATTTTCAATAAATAACACGTTACACACACTACTATTCATTACCGTGTATTTAATACACACATGCATAGATATTCTTTTGTTTATGGTCCAATTGACAATATCTGTCTGTATTTTGTGTCTATAGTCTTATAGTTAGGGAGCTGGCGAGCATTTCGGTATATGATTTGCACACGTTTCACGTCGAGGTGGATTGCAGTTCAAATCATTACGAATCGATGTAGTCCAATCAATTGAGGTCCTATATTGCTGCACACCTTTTTTTAAAACATTATTGAAACGTTGTAGATTTACAACGCAGCGCCACCATGGTGGCAGACGAAGTCATTGATGTTTCTTAGGGTATAATTATCACTATTAATAACGTCTGCCTTGTGTGCTGATCATATCGAAATTTTGGTCGCCGGCTCCCTAACTATTACTGAATGTCAAGTATAACCATAGGTAAAAAATATTTTTATAGATATATAACCTATTTCATTTTTAAAATCTATGATCATATCGAGAATATTTGTTTTTAATATTATTTGTCTTTAGGGATTTAAGTTCCTTGGTCTCACTGAATGTCAAATTCTCTGGATCCCTTTACTGAATGTCAAATATAACCATATTTTTTAATATTTATAATTATATATGTTTTTTTCATTTACTAATGTATTTCTATTCCAATGAAATACGGTCGAATTTCGACCAGTGGGCGATCACTAGTATGCATCAATGTATCACTAATATAAACGATACTGTACTGCCAATATACAAATAGTATTAAAATTTTAAAACTCAACATACCAATTATGAAAATATCGACATTTTATAAGATCTACCGACATCTGGTACCTGTTTACTAAACATTTCCTTTTAAAAAAAAATGGTTTAGTAATGTTTTCTGTAGATGTTAATTGTAGCAAATTGTAGCAATTTTTTTGTAGAACAATAAATGATAATGATAAATGACAAATGATTTTATTTCTGTAAGTAGGTTTGTACAAACACTTTAACATGTCAATTATATTTTTTTAAACTAGATGAGTTCGGCGTTTCCTAACTGACTACTCTGAGAAAACTCAGAGGTCACAGTCTCTTTTAAAGTACAGACATAATCTTGTTCACATCATGTGAAGATCATGTAGATTGGTGACTGAAATGGTCTTTTGAAGAAATAACCACACAGATTGAGTGGACCTGTCCAGTCAGTGCAAGCATTTGTCACTAATCATTTAGCTCAACTCGGAACATAAGGAGCCCAACGCTTTGACGAACAGGACCAAAGAAAGGACATTTGGGTAAGCCACATAAATTACTCAAACTGCCAGATCATGATTACTGAGTACGAAAGAAAACAAAATTAAAAAAAGACCCACATGGTCTTCACATTCACAATAATTAAAACAATACGATACTTTACAAAGTAAATATTCATGTCATTGTATATATAAAAAAATATCAAAGTCAATGTGTATAAATAAAAAAATAAAAAAAAAATAAACAGAATAATCAGTAAATATCACAAAATGCCATCTTTTCACCCGATTTTACAAAAACGCAAATTTCTCGGAAACTAAATGCCGACATCTAGAAAGAAAGGAAAGAAAATACGTCTATTTGCGGTAAGTATGACGCAAAGAATAACTGAACGCAACAAAAATATATAAAAAAGCTGGGGAAAATATGCGTCAAACCCACGCAAAACGGCCATCGCTCAGCATAATACTGCGACTCTACTGCGATCTGGTACCTTTATGCGCGGAACCCATAATGGAGATAGGAAATTTTCAATTCACTGCTTATACATATATAGAATAACGCAATAAATGCAGTTTATTTGTCAAATTAAAAACCATTGCCATTGTGTGTTACGCAATTAAGATAATCTGTGTAAAAAATATCTTTTTAATTTACTTTTGTATCCGCTATGACAGTATTTTTTGTACTAATGACAATACTTTTGTCTTTTCAGAAACAACAGTAGGCACTTCGTTACAAGCCTTTACAGAAGTATTTGATTTTTTCAATTAGGTTGTTACTGAGAACGAATCAAAATCAGAATTCTGACACATCTAACCGACGGGAGCGTTCTTAAGTTCGGGTTTAATGATTCTTAATTTCATAATTGAACATATTTATTTCACACTTATAACTATGAAAAATTCTCAAAAGTCCTGAAAAAAAAATTGTACAGTGATCACATAACGTTAATAAAAAAAACTTTTTAACAAAAAATTTAACCGCCGAAAAACTGAAAAGCATAAAATAATAAACTTTTTCGTTCCTTGTTCATTGATTTTTCAGCGCCGACTCAAAATTTTAAGGTTTATTATTTTATGCTTTTCAGTTTTTCGGCGGTTTAATTTTTTGTTAAAAAGTTTTTATTTTATTATTTTTTGTAGCTTTAATGTACTAATAATACTTGGCAAGGTATACCCTATCCAACAATAAAAGAATTATCAAAATCGGACTACTCTGTACAAAGTTATGCGTGTTTATACGTTACAATCAGTGAGTGAACAATCAATCATCCCCTGTTTTCCAACCCTTAGGGTTCGATTTTGTTTTCCAAATTTATATGGGACCACCTTGGGAGTATACCCTTTCCAATAGAAGAAGAATTGTCACAATCGGACCACGATGTAAAAAGTTGTGAGTGTCAGTGAGTGAACAATCAATCATCCCCTGTTTCCAACCCTTAGGGTTCGATTTTGTTTTCCAAATTTATATGAGACCACTTTGGGAATAAACCCTTTCCAATAGATGAAGAATTGTCACAATCGGACCACTATGTAACAAGTTATGCGTGTTTATACGTTACAATCAGTGAGTGAACAATCAATCATCCCCTGTTTTCCAACCCTTAGGGTTCGATTTTGTTTTCCAAATTTATATGGGACCACCTTGGGAGTATACCCTTTCCAATAGAAGAAGAATTGTCACAATCGGACCACTATGTAAAAAGTTGTGAGTGTCAGTGAGTGAACAATCAATCATCCCCTGTTTTCCAACCCTTAGGGTTCGATTTTGTTTTCCAAATTTATATGAGACCACCTTGGGAGTATACCCTTTCCAATAGAAAAAGAATTGTCACAATCGGACCACTATGTAACAAGTTATGCGTGTTTATACGTTACAATCAGTGAGTGAACAATCAATCATCCCCTGTTTTCCAACCCTTAGGGTTCGATTTTATTTTCCAAATTTAAATGGGACCACCTTGAGAGTATACCCTTTCCAATAGAAGAAGAATTGTCACAATCGGACCACTATGTAAAAAGTTATGCGTGATCATACATAAAAAAAAAAAAAAAAAAAATACGCGTCGAATTGAGAACCTCCTCCGTTTTTTTTCGTCGGTTGAAAAACACTAAAGAACAAAGTGTATTTATATAGTTTTGACAGCATAGCCTCATAAATCAGTTTCAAGTGATTTAAGCATTATTACTGACAATGCAGTTTATATAGCATCCACTGTCAAAAACGCGTCGTGATTTTGGTGTTCGTAGATAAACTTCATGTCACTATTGTACTGTCAATGCTTTAGCAATTATTTCACAAAATTTTAAAATACATGTTTTCCGCCTTTTCGTTTGATTACTGCTGACTGTTAGTTGCCGATCGTTTCGGAATCACAAAGTTATTTTGTTCATTCAGTAACAAAATAAACAATTTATTAACATAAAGAAAGTTTATTTATTGCAATATAAACAAGTAAAAAATGTGAGACCCTGGGTCCAGAGCTTGGTTAAAGGTATTTAAGAAGCCAAATTATAGCTAGTAGGAATAATTATATTCTCTTATTTCTAAAACATTTCGTAATCGTTTAATACTTCTAAACTTCTCTCCTTATTAGATACAAAAACGTAACAACCGCTTGAGTTACGTCAAACATTGATGCCATCTCTATACAGTTCCGCCGATTCATTATGAATATGAGAGCCAATCAAGTTAAAATATTTATGACTGGTTTCAAAAGTTTCCTACTTTCTAAAGTATGTGTGGAAACAGCGATCGTAAGTCATAAATATCGGCTCGAACGCAGCACGAACGCTAGCGTGCGTTCCATATACAACGCGCTTAGTACGTACCCTGGCGATCTCCTCCTCTGCCAGTAGCATGGCCTGTGCTCTGTCCTTATCATCCATGGTGTCCATTTTGTCAATATTACTCCCACTAAACAATTAGTTACACAAAAAATCGCAACAGAAAAAAACCGCCCGACGTCAGGGCGACGTAAAAAACAACTGGTACACATTACCCGGGAGTTTTTCCAAGGGCTTATTAAAAGAAGGAGAAAGTAAAGTAAATTAGAGCAATATGGTTTATTAATGTTAAAAGTAATTTATTTCGGATGCGGGGAGCAGCGGACGTAGCGTGCGGTCACGCGCGGCCGAGACGTCGCCGGCTTGCACAACCCGCCCCGAGTTTGTTTTAAATCCATATTATATGGCAAACCTGCGACAAATTATTCCAATTGCGAGACTATACAAGCAAACTACACCGACGAAGCGTTTCAGTATTGGCGCAACAACAATGAATCAGTTAAATCCACTTGGAATACTGCGAACCATATTGATTAGCTAATGTATGGTGCAGAAATTCTTATTTTGAATTTGAACTAAGCTACATCCCTACTTTAAAATAAACCACATTAAATATGTTTCCAAAAATACTAAAACAACTAACGTTTATCTTTATTGATAACTGGTATTTAGCATTTTTCCAACATAAATGCAATACTTCATCGACCTCAATGTCTAATATATTTTGACCTGTCATAATTATGTGCACTACCCATTCCCTTCTTCTACCTCGCATCGATAATTCTAAAATATGTAAGTTTTGATCAGAATTCAGCCACATCATCAGTGTCAGCGATGACTTTTAAAGAGCAAGAGAGGTGACGCACCGTTTGAGGTGTAGCTTCACAATCGCAAGGCGGCTCTTTGGAGTGCCATTTGACTAAGCTGATTCTACAGCAGCCCACCTAGCTTCCTCCTAAACCGACCCACCTATTCTTCAATCCAAAATTCAATTCGTACAACATTACCAGGTAGAAGTTCCTCGTGTTGGCACGACTTAAAAGACAAAAAGCAAAAATAAACAAAATTTGATCCTTTGCTCTCAGAAAGGATGATATTTTGTGCATTTTTGTCAATGCCAGTCTCTCAACTGGCGTTCTTCAAAGGATCCACAGCAGGCTCTCATTGACTCTTGGAAACGTTTCAGTGCTGTCAATAGACAGTCTTGGCGAAATAGGGAATCGTAAGACAACTTGACATTTAAATTTTCTGTGGAATGTACTTAGCGAGAATGGGCTTTTATCGTTCGTAATATTACTCCTGTATCTTCTATTTTATTAAAATTTTAAATTTACTGACATCTAACGTAAACCTAAATTACTGGGTCTAAAACCATGAAATTTCGCACAAAAGCTCTTTTTACAAGGATGGTGAGTGGTTAAAAAATTGTTTTAGACATTTAACCCTTTAAACATATAAAATTATTTTTAGTTTAATTATTTTTATAGGATACAGTAGGCTCGGTACTTTGTTATTAATGCCGATGAAAAAGCACCGGGCAAACGACTTTTAAAATAAAATTTACTGCCTTTTACCTAACGAAATATATTTGTATCGGATCCTCAACATATTTCAATGTTATTTCTTAGTGCATTGTGCATGCATCGGTAGGATGTTTGCAATTAATGTGCAGTCTTTTGATTATTACAATGTTGTGTTGCAAAATATACATTTAAGCAATGTTAAATGCATCTGTTATAACAAGATGGACCCCATTAATTAAAAAACATAATAGTCACTCAAAACATCTTGAAATCTATCAAATTAACCAATGTCAGAAAATGAACTCGAAAACCGAATTCTACCAAACCATGTATCGAGTATACCCTAAAGTGGTTCAACCTTCTTCCAAAGCTAACGATAAGAGACGCAAAGAAGAGAAACACTTAGCCATCAACGTTAAATGTGGTTCTGGACGAGCAAGCGTAGACCGCACGCAAGTCAGTATAGCTCTTGTTGAAACATAAAACCGGCCAAGTGCGAGTCGGACTCGCGCACCGAGGGTTCCGTACAAACCTGTAGGTATTCACGGTTTATGCATAAGGCTTGTGTTTATGAAATTAAATCCTATTTTTTTAATTTTTATATTTGAGTTGATTGAATGAAAGGTAAATTGCGGTTTACGATTTATGACGTATAAAAAAAAAACTACTTACTAGATCTTGTTCAAACCAATTTTCGTTGGAAGTTTATATAGCAATGTACATCATATATTTTTTTTAGTTTTATCATTCTCTTATTTTAGAAGTTACAGGGGGGGGGACACACATTTTACCACTTTGGGAGTGTCTCTTGCGCAAACTATACAGTTTAGAAAAAAATTATATTAGAAACCTCAATATCATTTTTAAAGACCTATCCATAGATACCCCACACGTATGGGTACGATGAAAAAAATTTTTTTGAGTTTCAGTTCTATGTATGGGGAACCCCAAAATTTATTGTTTTTTTTCTATTTTTGTGTGAAAATCTTAATGCGGTTTACAGAATACATCTACTTACCAAGTTTCAACAACATAGCTCTTATAGTTTCGGAAAAAAATGGCTGTGACATACACGGACAGACAGACAGACAGACAGACAGACAGACAGACAGACAGACAGACAGACAGACATGACGAATCTATAAGGGTTCCGTTTTTTGCCATTTGGCAACGGAACCCTAAAAAAGAGCTTCAGGCATTTCCGTCACCCATTTCTGTCTTTTTATTACTAAGTTCACATCATCCGTTATTCTCTTGCCTTCACTGGAGTACTTACAAGCCGTATTAAAATGAAAATAGCACTTCGCGATTGGAGCTGACTAGGTCGAAGACATGGAAAATGAGTACAGTACAGTGTTGTTGAATTTTTCGTGGATCAAAATGAATATACAACATGTAACATAATAAAATTCACGCACGACCAATACCCCATTTACAGTAAATTGAGTTTATATTAAAACAACGAGCAAAACTTTTTATTTAAAGCTGATTTTCTTATCTTAGCAATACTTTTTTTCTTTTAAATTTGAGTCTTAAATTACCTAGAAATAAGATTGAATTTTCTTTAGCTCAACCAGCGGCAGGTATGGGTATAGATAATTGTTGTATATAGAGGTAGGTAATATGCGGAAGGACGGGGACACTCGTTAATCAAACTCGCTAGCCTGTTGCACACTGCTTTAATTCTTAGACGTTAGCACCCGGCGCGGGGAGGGGCGGGACGCAGCCCGCTCGTCTACAGAACACTACACACATACATAACAATAATTTAAGAAAAAATATCCATATTAAAAGTTACTGAAATTGATTCAGTAGGAACAAACTACTTTTAGGTCTTGACATTAATTTCCGCTGCATCAAAATAGGTTTTGAGTTTATCTATATATATAAAATTCAAAGTCCTGAGTGACTGACTGACTGACTGACTGACTGATATATCAACGCACAGCCTAAACCGCTGGTCGTAGAGACATGAAATTTAGAGGGTGTGTTCTTTGTAAAGAATAACTATCCACTAAGAAAGGGTTTTAAGAAATTCCTCCCCTAAGAGGGTGAAATGGGGGGTTGAAGTTTCTATGAAACTTTTTATTCTCTGGGTCGATTGACACAAAAATTGGTACACATACTCTTCAAGTATAATTATGTGACACGTGTATCACAGTTTTTCCAAAATCATCCCTTTACTGAGTCAAATAGGGCTTGGAATATCCTACGTGGCCTGGTAGACGGGCGCATGGCGTGCGGGGCTGCCCGGGGAGCGCATTGTCGTCACCAGTGTCCGATCTCAACTAAGGTAACGGGGATGTATCAAATATGTAACTGATATTAATAAGACAAGGAAATGCCTTCTCAAACCTTAGGCAAATAAAAGCTGGCGTACCACAAGGAAGTGTACTAGGCCCGGTCCTGTATCTACTATACACCTGTGATATTCCTGAGCTAGAAAATGGGGTAATTGCAACCTTTGCTGACGACACCGCTATCATGGCTGTTGAAAATAGCCACGAGGAAGCCGTAGAAAAGGTTCAAAAGTCCGTAAATCAAGTTTATGAGTGGACTGCAATATGGCGTATCAAACTTAATGAGAGCAAGTCTATCCACATCGACTTCACGAATAAAAAGCCACAATACATTCCGGTATTCATGAATAATCAACAAATTCCATACGCGAATACTGCTAATGCATGACCTGCTATGGCATGCTATGACGATGCTATGGCATGACCCGGGATGCAAAACTGCGCTGGAAAGAGCATGTCAAAAAGAAAAGAACCGAATTAGATATTCAATACAAAAAAATGTATTGGCTACTTGGTAGACAGTCGCCATTGTCAATACGTAATAAATTGTTGATATATAAACAAGTTTTAAAGCCTGTATGGACCTACGGTATACAGCTGTCGGGCTGCACCAGTCAAAGTAATCGACAAATTATATAACGCTTTCAAAACAAAGTACTTAGGGAATAGTCAGTGCGCCCTGGTACATAAGAAACAGCGACATTCACCGGGACCTTAAAATGGATGTCGTAAACGTAGTTATACAAAAATATGCAGAAGCTCATGAACACAGACTTCATCATCACGTGAATGTCGAGGCAATCCAAATCCTTGACAACACTGAATTAGTGCGAAGACTAAAAAGGGTTAAACCCTTTGAGTTAGTTTAGTGCAGTGCAAGTGATCTGAAACAGTAGTGAAAGTGCTAACTTTTTTAAAGAACACGTGAATCAAGTGTCTTCCCTATAACTTATAGTAAATAAGAAAGACGTTATTGGACGATTTCTTAGTTTTATAGTTACTTAGCAGTTTACGTTATATTTAAATTACTTATTAGCTCATAGGCTAGATTGTAATGTAAATAAAGTATCATCTAATGTGATACATTATTTAGCAAAAAAATAAAAAATAATATGAAGCAAGAGCAAGTGCAAGTTAACGTGCGCGTGCGTGCGTGCGTTAGTGTTAGTTAGTTGCAAGTTATAAGTAAGTACATGTAAAAACGCGTTTGTTTCTGTATTAGATAAAATTAAACAACTACAGTGACTATTGTTAAATAGATACCAATGCAACTTTATAAGTAACTAGCGACCCGCCCCGGCTTCGCACGGGTGGACATTTATTTTTTAAGCTCTCTGAAAAAAAAATTGTTTTGAAAAGAACTTTTGTTAATGAGTATCTAATTAGTTCCGAAATCAATTTTAATAAGTGCATTAATTCAGTAAATTTACTCGATTTGGCCGCGTCCGCTGAGTAGAGAGCCGACCGCGCGAGTGAGCCGCGCGGCAACCTGCTTCATAGATGTGCACCCCCCTCCCCTGCAGTTTCGCCGTGCGAGTCGTGCGACACCATCATTCATTTTAATACCAATTACAATTTTAAATTCGTAATATCTTTTGAATGAATTGTCCGATTGGAATAAAATAAAAAGTAATTTATAGCTTTTGAAACAATCTTGCTCAATAAATAGTTTATTTGGATAAGGATTAGTATTTGACGATAATAAGATCAATAAACATAGGCTAATAATTTTAATTACTTTTATTCTATGGAGAAGTGGTTATAATGCCTAAAATATAAATGTTTGGTTTATACTATCCCGGACTTTTTTGTAGGCATTACTGAGTTCTACAACTTTTCTATAGAAGTCAACCATACATCTCTAACCATTTAGGCAGCGTTCGCGAGAATCGTTAACGTACGGCAGTTTTTTCGACGCCTTACTCCACAATTTTCACTACCACGAAAAATCCTATCTATTTTCCGGGATAAAATATAGCCTATACAAATTCGGAAGAATTCTTCTAAGTAATGGTAAAAGAAATTTTGAAATCGGTCCAGTAGTTTTTGAGCCTATTCAATACAAACATACAAAAATACAAAGGTTTCCTCTTTATAATATTAGTATAGAAAACTAATTGTGCACATAAATCTGTACATTCAGTGAGTAATAATGCGACTTTAGTTTATACATTAAAGTAAAACATAACGACCAAGCCACACTCGAGATCGTTCGAAGGAGTTGAAAATCATGATAAATCAGTGGACTCGAGTGATAAACCACGATGACGTCATACATTACCCGGTTGAGTTTCTTAACACATTGAAGCCTCCCGGTCTCTCAACTCATATATTAAAATTTAGAGTTGGCGCCCCAGTTAAGTTGCTGCGTAATTTAATCCCGCCAAAATTATGCAATGACACCAGGTTGCGAGTGAAAATATTGCAACGAAATGTTATCGAGACAACTACCCTGGCAGGTTGTTCCAGAGACGAGTCTGTGTTTATTCCGAGGATTCCTCTAACGCCATCGAACTACCCCTTTGAGTTCAAAAGAGTGCAGTTTCTCTTCAAAGTCTGCTTTCACATTACCATAAATAGATCTCAAGGCCAAACACTTAATTTAACAGGGGTAGACTTAAGGAAGAACTGCTTTTCACACGGTCTGGTGCAGACCAGCAGCCTGGTGATTCTAGAATCACCAGGCCGGTGGCGGCCGGCTGGCCTGGTGTTTTTACTTCAGGTGCTAGCACCTGAAGTAAAAACAAAAAATATTGTTTACAAAGAAAACTGCGGTAGGCATAGTATTTCATTGTAAACAATATTAATTGTTTATTATCCACTTCTGGCTGTCTCCTAAATAAATCTTTTCACACACTATTTGACTTCTATTAAAATTATACTACTCTCATCCCAGAGATTAGTTAAGTTTTACGAAGAACTTCGTCCTATTTGTTTGGGATATTGTCAGTTTATATATTAAATTGAGAGGTAGTGAGAGCGCGGATATTTATTTCTGAAAAAAAAAATGCCGCGGGCAGAAGCTATACAAAATAAACCAATGAAATAAACACAGGCAACAAAAATCTGTTATAATTATATTACATGCATACGTGTCGAATTCATAAAGATGATGCTATACACTATCCTATGGAGCTCTTAAATTTATTCAACCCATCTGGTCCCCGTCTCACACACTTATCCTCAAAGTGGGTGCTTCAGCAATGCTACCACGAAATCTCAATCCAGCCAAGTTGTGCAATGGGACCAGGTCACGTGTGAAAACCTCACATCAAAACGTGGTAGAGGCTCCGCCATTGTATTTACTGGCTGTGCTCAAGGTGAATCAGTGTACTATATACCGCAGATACCACTAATACCGTCGGAGTACCCATTCTAGATTAAAAGGCTCACAGCCCCACAAAAAAAAATGTACTTGTTATTAAACCACATGGTCTTTAATGCAAAATTCAAGAGTTTTTTTTTGCTCCTGGAGAAAAACTGGAGGGTGTAGAGTTTTCTGTGTCCAGATTCAGATTCGGCGGCTCAAAATACGTAAAGACCATATGGTTTAATAATAAGTACATTTTTTTTTTTGTGGGTCTGATCATTACTGTAAAATTCAAGAGTTTTTTGCTCCTGGAGAAAAACTGGAGGGTGTAGGGTGCATTCTGTGTCTAGATTTGGATTCGGCGGTTTTAAATACGTAAAGACCATGTGGTTTAGTAACAAGTACATTTTTTTGTGGGGCTTTGTAGTCTTTAACCCTGCGAACATCAATGTAAGTAAAATCGTCATTTGAGTCATTTAGGTAATATTTTTTTTTCGAAATTCTCAGGGAATAAGAGATAGAGAACTTGTATTTTCGCTTTAAAGTTGCCTTCAAGTTTGGCATGCAAGTAGGTAATTTGCCGTTCCGTTATAGGTATATTCCGTCAGTATTGTTATGTTATAGCAATATGTATCCTACAACAATCATTTATCAATCCGATTGCTGCTCCTTGGATAACACAGAGCAAGCAGTGCAATAACCCATTGTTTACCTGGATAAACACAAAGGGCACTTTTAATCCCGGGAATACGTTCCTGTGGAAAATTTTTCGACATCCACGCGGGCGAAGCCGCGGGCAGAAGCTAGTTAAATTATATTTCATTGCAGATCGTTTCTTTTTTATTTAGGTTGCCAACCTACATCGACGCGCCAACTGTGACCACGAATTAAACTAATGCGTTTAGATCACGCGGAGTGGAAATTTTTCGTCTGTTATCATAAAAATCTACTGTTTCTTGGAAAAGTGCATAGGTACAATCGCTGAAACTATATAGAACTAAGATTTATCTTTTTAGTATCCGATTAAAATTTTCAACGCCCCGGTGGTTCAGAAATATGCATTGAATTTATGACTGTTTGCGCGTGGGTGTCCCTGCCAACCTGTAGGTATAGGTTCCAAATATAGACGACCAGTTAACTTATCAGACAATCGAGTCAATTAAACAGTCCAAAGAGTGAAATATATCTGATTTTAGATTTATTTGACTTTCACAACCAGAAGCGCAAATATTCAATTTGAGTGCTCAAATATATTTTTGAAAGCGCAATATGAGAATTTTTTTTTAAACATTTGTTTAAATGGAAGTCTGAACAGTGACTTTTACAGTTCTATATAAATAATAAGAGAGAACAGCAGTAGCCCAGCCCCTGGCGCACTAGGTATGACTTCTGCACATATCTCTAATGATTTCCTGATATGCCAAGAGATGGCGCTGCATGATGAAATTTCCGGTGTTGACAATAATTTATACCATGAAAATGAAAACCTTTAAAAATTTTATGTTGTTTAAAATGGGTGCTCTAGCAATTTTCAGTAGTGAAACACCTAGGAATGTTGCATTTCATAAACGTGCTTCAATCATTGCACTTTATTGGTGCTCACACATTTGTTATGCAATTATACAATCATCATCATTTCAGCCGAAAGACGTCCACTGCTGGACATAGGCCTCCCCCAAGCTCCGCCACTTCGACCGGTTTCGTGCTTCCCGCATCCAGCGGATGCTTGGAGTTTCCCTACGTGATCGAATCAGAAATGAAGAGATCCGTAGGAGAACCAAGGTAACCGACATAGCCCGAAGAATTACTAAACTGAAGTGGCAGTTGGCAGGGCACATTGCTCGCAGAACAGATGGTCGATGGGGTCGAGAGGTTCTGGAGTGGCGACCGCGTACCGGAAGACGTAGAGTTGGAAGGCTTCCAACAATGTGGACCGATGACCTTGTGAATTATACGATACTCATAATTAATTTAACTGTAAGGTATTTGTTAGGATAACTCCAAATGGCCGGGAAATAACAGGTTAATCTTGTTTTGAGGGTTGAAGCAACCCTCAGTTGAATAGTAAATAAATGGTGTAACAATTCATCATTCTCCTGCCCTTTTCCCCAATTTATTTGGGGTCGGGGCAACAAGTCATTTTCTTCCATACTTCTCGTCGTCATCTCGTCATTGACATTCATCCTCAAAACTATCCCACGTAATTTTCCTCATTTCTTCATATCACGTGTCCATACTATAACATGATAACAATTAAGGATCGTTTTTTATTAGGTCCATTGTTGGACACAGCTCTCTCATAAAGTATCCATGAAAACGCAATTTTTAAAAGAAAAAAAAGAACCTTCTTACGAGAATGCGAACTCCTTCACGGTTATGTTATCCTCGTACTTATTTTGCACGCATTGCGTTCCGCTCATTGCAAATCCACCTACGTTGCGAGAAAACAAAGAGACAACACACAACAACAAGAATTGCAGAACTTTTCAACTATAAAAGCCTATTTTTATTTAATTCTCAATGAGAACATATAACCAGATATTATAACATTTTCTGATTACAGTTTCCTTTTAATACATCAATAACAAGGTCTATGTGTGTACATAGTAGCTCATTCAATATATACAAGATTATTTTTAGTATATGCGAAACCTGAATATAGTTTGTTCAGAATCAGTAACTGAATCGATTCCAATAATTTTTACACCATTTTATATTTTGTACCAAAAATATTTAATTACGCTTCCAAGTAGGACACCGAACGACAATACGTATCCACAATCATCTGTACGGGTCACGGCAGTTCATAGCGAGCGTGGGCGCACAGCGAGACGGCAACGACGGGTAACAACTCCCTCCCTCGGCTCACTCAGTCGTCCGAATGCCACCGATTGATGAGCACGTATCGCGAGCGCGCGCGCGCCCGCCGCGGGCCTTAGTGTTTTGTTTTGATTTTAAAATTATCATGTCTTTCTCGTACTCAAACGTCCATTACACGGAGATGGTACGTTCACTAGCTGTTTGTGGTGATCTGCATATGATTTTGCGTGGACAACCAGGTAACTTATCAAGCTTATAACTTTGTGATTATTAATGATACAGTTTTGAATTTTTTTTCATAGATTCTTTACATAAAAATACTAGACCCGTGTTTCGGGTTTCGCATAAACAAAAATTAATGTTGTATATATTATTTTTTTATAGCTCTAACAATACTAGTCTAGACAAGGGTAGCAAGAATGAAACGACCACATTTCTCTCCCTAAGGTTAGGGTTGCAATCACCCAACCCGCAACCACCTTATTCTTCGCTTGAACGAACATTCGAGTACTACTGAGACGGAAATAATTACTACTCAGTGTTCATTATCTCCTGGTATAAGTTATTTGGCAGAAACTACACGAACCGTACCTAACCAACATTTTGCATATCTTCTATACTTATAATAAAACTGTAGGGAGGTCAATTCTGTATGTTGCAGTCAAAACTCTTAACCAGTCAAAATTACTATTGACTAGCAAAATCAGTCAAAAGTACTTTTGACCGTATGCTTTAGTCAATAATACTTTTGACTAAAATATCAGTTAAAACTACTTTTGCCCAATAGAGCTGGTTAAAAGTACTTTTGACTAAGTGATTCCGTCAAAAGTGGTTTTGACTGGTTGTATCAGTCAAAACTCTTAAAAAGTCGGAACCCCGGTCAACGGAGCCCCGCTGCACGGGGCTCCTATTTCTAAGTGGTTTAAAAAAAATAACCACGAAGGGGATGGCGGGTTCTTTCAGACCCCGCCATCCCCTTCTAACCTAACCTGTCCGAGTCGGGGTGCCCTAAGTCACGAACACGCTTAATAGTGCTTTTGACTGACGCTTTATTGCAGTTAAAACTACTTTTAACGAAGAGCGTCAGTCAAAAGTACTTTTAACCGAAAATTTGCAGTCAAAAGTACTAATGACCAATAATTTTCAGTCAAAACTACTTTTGACCGACCTGTTCAGTCAAAAGTACTTTTGACTGGTTAAGAGTTTTGACTGCAACATGTACTATAACAGCCAAAAGTCGACTTAGTCGTTCGTCGGTTTCGTCGTTGTTACTTATGACCTTCTTCTTTAAGAACGTTTGACAACACTACACATTGGCAACTTGTTGCCCGCTTATGATTGTTATTACAAATTTCAATGAGTTGAGTATGCGTTACGGTGGCTAAAGTGGTTAGCACTGTGCCTCGCATGGCGAGTTCGTGTCTCACATCGAACATGAAAAATATTTTTTAAGTATTACATCTATATCTATATCTATACTTATAATAAAACTGTAGAAAGGTCAATTCTGTACATTGAAAATATATTCAAAATTAATACTGGAGGATGAATGGTGATCGATACTGATGCCAAAAATGCAATCAGTAATTTTTTTGTCTGTCTGTCTGTCTGTCCGTCTGTCTGTATGTGCATGCATGGGTCAAAAACTACTGAAGGGATTTTAACCAAACTTGGTACGATGGTAGTCGGTACTCCTGGGCAGGTTATAGGCTATATAACATAACGCTAAGACACATAGGAGCTGAGCAGTGACGATAAATTTGAAGCAAGTCGGATGAAAATGCGCTTTCGAGCTAAAAAAATTAACCTGGATTAACACATAGGCTACTTTTTATCCCGGTAGTACGTTCACGCGGGATATTTTCCGACCTCCACGTGGGCGAAGCCGCTGGCAAAAGCTAGTGTGAAATAAGAATGCTACGTTGCTAACAAATATGTTAAATATTCCACAGCTAAACGAAGATTCTTTCGTTTTACAATTATTTTCAATCTTAGCGTCGTTATTCAAATATGAGGGTAGATTTGAAACAAAGTGATAATTTCACTTTGTAAATCTACCCTCATATTTTAACTACTTTACTAGTTTACATAAATTATTCCACTATTCGCTGTTGTTGGTTGGTGAACATAGTTACGAGCGTTTGTGTTATATTGTTGTTGCTATTTTAGTATTCTTCTGAATTCAATATGCAGGCTAATATTAGTATTGAAGCCAAGACAAATATTGTGACTCTATATTCGAATGGCCTTAATATATCTCAAATATCGAATGAAACCGGCTTATGTGTAAGTTTTTTTTTAATTTTATGTGATGATACCTTCAAAATATAATGGTAGATAAATCGCTTGTTGCAAGTGTGTAATATTGTTTTTTTTTTTTTAGAGAGAGACTGTTAGTCGTTGGGTGAAGAGATTTGAGGAAGAAGGTAGCCTGAAGAGTCGTGAGAGGCCAGGTGAATTAAGTTATATATCGACGCGAGCCAACAGTGTCAACTATGTGGAAGTGTTGAACGATATAATGTTGCCTACTGTGCGTAATGTCTACCTCGCAGAAGACTTAAACGAGATAAGTTTTGTTCAAGACAATTGTCCTATTCACCGTGCCAGCATTGTTCGCGAATGGTTTATCCGGAAATTAAAGTTATTCCTTGGCCAGCTCGGTCCCCTGACTTAAACCCCATAGAAAATATATGGGGTTTAATGGTGCAAAGATGGGAAGCTCGGGACGAAAGATGCCCTGAGCTACTCAAATCCCATTGCATGCAGTTATGGGATAGTTTGCGCGGCACAAATATCTGTGCAAATATTGTGGCATCTATGCGTCGACGTCTCATTAGCTGTATCGAGGCTAACGGAGGTCACACGAAATATTAAAAATCATAGACAGGTAGGGTAATTTTGTGTCAGGGGACATAGTGGCCGTAACTTTAACAAATTAGTATTTATATTATTGTAATATTGAGGTTAAGTTTCAATCCTCTTTTCATTGAGAAAATGAATAATTAAGCTATAACCTCTTAAATGATATCAGAATTTTCATAATATCTATATGTAACCTAAAATGTGTTTTTTAACATTCAATACTATAATAATAACATAACTAAGTGTAAAGGATTTCTTTTGTATAAAAAATATTACAATGTTACCATATCAAAATTTGTTTCATTTATTATCATATTATAATAATAAATTACCTACAATGTAATATCTATTTGTTCAAAGTAATTTACTAAAATAAATTACTAAAACATACAAATAATAATAATATAATAGGGCCCAAACTAGGGATTCGAACTCACATCTATCCGGATCACATTAGCGAGTGCAGCCTCGTTACCGATCTAGCTAATGTTTACTTATATTTACTAGTTGAAATTTTGTATTACTATGAAAAAAATAATCAGACTGCGATAAAAAAACAAGTTACTGATATTGTCATCCTTGTCTAGCATTGACAACATCTATAACTACCCGTAGCGCGATGCTACACGACATGTTAATTTGTTAGCGTTGGAACATCACTCACACATAAATATGCGTATGTGTGTATAGGCGCCGCAGCTCGTATAGCGCAGGCGATAATGGTCATTGCGGTGTAAGTGGACTTCTGGCCGTTGACTGTACATTGAATATACATTCAAAATTAATATTGGAGGATGAATTTTTTGTCTGTCTGTCTGTATATGCACGCATGTGTCAAAAACTACTGAAGGGATTTTAACCAAACTTAGTACGATTGTAGTCCATACTCCTGGACAGGTTATAAGCTATATAACATAACGCTAAGACACATAAGAGCTGAGCAGTGACGATACCAGCGGGATATTTTCCGACCTCCACGCGGGCGAAGCCGCTGGCAAAAGCTAGTTGAATAATAAATTGGTGCTACACAAATAATTATATTTGAAGTCTAGTGTCAGTAAATACAATGACTATGTCAGTATCGGAAACCGTATTATACCGTACATTATTTCAAACAAATGTAAAAATTACCAAAAATAGAAGTTAATGCACATCATAAAGAACATAATCCGTCTTATTATAAAACACGATATAACTTATGAAAGGAACTGTATTTCGATATTTGTTAGGTTCTTAATTAAAAAACAGGCTCAATGGCTTAAACTTGGCCTAAAGAAAAACGTTGTTTTGTAATAAGTCCGAATTAATAAAAAAATCTAGTTATTAGCAAGAACAGAAGACACCTCAAAAGTTTTCATAAAACAGATGGCACGATCTCGAATTGCGCCTGCTTACTCAGGAGATTGGCCAGCTGGACTCTGCGGTACCGAGTACCAGCTGCTACGAGGGTGCTCCGAGCGTTTTATTATGATCTAGACGTCACTTGAGCAAGCTCTTCTCGTGCATACCATTAACGTTATGGTTATGGTGTATGCAACGGTACAGGGATCGTGGGAATACATTTAAAAGCGTTTTCATGAAATAAAACGTCGATAAAATTGGAACTTTGACCTTCAGTATCACCGGAACCGGAAGATTCCCTGGAATGGTTAAGTATCCAAAAAAAACGAGAAGAACACATGACTCTAGGCTTCTTCGACGATATTACTACTTTACCCGTTATATTGCAATTGTGAGCGTGTATATTTCGTAAACAGGAGGGCGGTTTTTGTAATTCAACTGTTACCTCTGACGTGCGACTAACTGTATTTCATAATAGTACATTATGGTACAAGTGTGTAATGTTGGTGATTACCGCTGAGGCGCCATTGAGACCCGAGCCGTCAGGTGAGGGTCTTAAGAGAGCCGAAGACGGTAATCATCAATACACACGTGTATCATACGACGTTTTTCAACACACTTGCGAGGAAAAAACAAATATGTATTGCATAAATCGTTTAATTATTAAAACAATTGGTGTTACAATTGGGGAAAATTGGGAAATGGCGCGCAATTTTTTTTTTTTGCACGCGCCAAATGTATGTTGATTGATTACAGCCATACAGCCTACTTCAAAATGATAATTTTTGTGATTAAATGCAAATATTTTATAAGAAATTATTGTGAATTATAAATAATTTGATAATAATAAATGTTTTTTCGTCTTAATTAGGGACACATTTATTTATTTCAAAAATGTAAATAGATTTTCGGTGGCATAAAACCTCTTTGTTGTTACAAAAAAAAAAAAAAAACTGTATTACCCGGTTAAATTGAAAATGCTCTGTTTACTCGCATATAATTTGCAGTTAGGTACTAACTTAACTTTGTAGGGATCATTCTATTATGCACTAGTGTGTAATATTATTATGCACGTGTATGTTATAGTTCGGTTTATGGCCCTAAGAACGATATAATAAGGCTCACTTTACGAGCAAGTGTGTTGAAAAATAATTTTTAAAAACAAAGTTACTTCCGCGGTTATAAATAAAAATTCCCTTATCTCAAAACTATTGACTAAGATAGCAGAGGTACTGAGAAACACCACATTATTTCTAATTATGGAATCTTATTTTCCTACCGCTGTAACAAGATGGATGGGGATTTCCCCACTTTTAGCGACGCGCTCAATAGGCTTAAGTGATTTTAAAAATAAGTTTATAAACCTAAGTTTTAGTAATGTTAGTACCACCAATAGTTAAGAGCCAGGCGTCAAAACGCGGCGAGCAAAAATGCTGCAGGAGCAACGTGGTTTGCAACAGAATAAAGCTGTAGAAAACATGCAAGCTGGACAACTCGAACCTATAGTGTCGAAACGTTTGTTTTCCGATGTGCCGAGAAGTAGTGTAACGTCGGACCTCTACCTCATGTTGCGAAAACGCTAGTAAAATCTGTTGCCTCATCAAGCAAACCTTCGCGGGAAAGTAAGAAAAAACTGTTGTAGCTGGAAACTGCTTATGAAAATGCTGCTATTCAGATGGCGCGCATTGATCAAAACTTGGATGTCCAATTGGCAGCAGTCAACGACGACGAATAACAGTTGGGATACAGTTAACCCTTTATCGGGCACAAGGAACTATTTTCCTACCCCGTCAATCTAACTAAATACACGAATATTTTTTAAATGACAACTCTCCAGACTTTATTTTTTACCGAAATTTAAACTTGGATCATTACTGATTTAGATTTGGGTAAAATACAGAGTCTGGGGAGTTGTCATTTAAAAAATATTCGTGTATTTAGCTAGATTGACGAGGTGGGAAAAATGGTTCCCTGTGCCCGATAAAGGGATAAGTAATTGATGGAAAGGAATTTCCTCGCAGCAACTTGGAGGATTGGGTGATACATCAAAGTAACCACAAATAAGCCCTACTGGAGCTTTGTTCTGTTTATTGTATATAAGCGCCACATCGCCTGACAAAGTGATGTCGTCTTTGGATCTACGGTTTGGTAACTCCGACTGCATTATTTCAAGAATACCCCAAGCCAGGTCGCACGATGCTGGACTCGAAGGGAAAATGGGAAATGATACAGGTTTTGCTAAAAGAAAGAAAATACGTTTGACGCACAGAAAGACCAGAAGTATACAAACATAAAAAATAAGGTGTTGGGAAACATGCGTCACATACACGCAAAATGGCCATCACTCAGCATAATGCTGTGACCCTATGCGAGACAGAGTCCCAGCGCTGGTAAGGAACGCGTTCGTCATTTCTCATTCGGCGTCACATCGAATACGTGGTAGCTACCTCATTTCGGTGTTGACAACCGAATAAAAGCAAGCATCGGTTGGTCTTCGATGCTCCAGGTAAAGTTCCAGTTTTAATGACTATTTACTCACAGGACCTGATCTTTTGTCTTCACTGTTTGGTATAAGGCTGCGCTTCTGGGAAAATAAAATTGCAGTAACTGGTGACATTAAGGACATATTTCTATGGTTAAAATTCATGCCGAGGATCAACACGCACAGTTTTTACTGTGAAGAAGCAGCCCCACGGAAAACACCAAAACGTATGTCATGACATCCTTAATTTTTGGATCTAATTGTTCGGATTTGAAATCCGAATCTGGACGAGCCATAGTGTCGCGGTTTTAAACAGCGTACCAAATGAGATCTACAAAGTCGATTAGCAATTTAGAGGTCAGCGAACACTGCACTGGGACTTATTTGATTCCCTGTAGATGATATGCTTGGGTTTGATGTGTCGCTAAAACGCATCCCAAAAGCTATCAGTTAGTGCAACAAAATTATTAAGCTAAGGGTTTTTATGTATTTTTTTTATATCTTACGATTTCTCGCCCCTTTACTACTCAGGGTAAAATTCTGCTTCAGGATACCTGGCGGCTGAATATTGGATGTGACGGTAATGTTCCACTAAGAGTGGGTGAAATGGATTGACCTAATTAAAGTTATCAGTACACTTCGCATTCCAAGGTACCACGCGATGCCTGCATTCTCTACGATTGCAGGATATTTTTTTTTATTACATCTCGAAGTTAACCTAAAAGGCTGTCACTACTTAACCGGGCTTTCCTACGATTTCCTTAAACATTAATTTAAGGCCTCCAGCCAGGGCTTATAAAACTTAAAAACTAAAGCGATTAATACCTAAAGGCACCCCCTGTGGTGTTCGGACCTCGGCTTAGGGAATCACTGGTAGAGGGCAGCAAGGGACAGTCAGATCTGATCATCAGGATCTGGGTGATGATTATTTTAAGACGAATTTAAAGCTACAGGCTCAGCATCGTGGGCTGGCTCGTGCAAAGGTCGGAGGACTGTATATTTGGGAGTGTCGCGACTCGCGATGGACCTTGACGGCGAGGTCGGTAAGACGGATGTTTTGGTTTAATTAGTGTGCTAGTACTGCTATCCTGGAGGAGGGTAATGGGGTCATCAGGGTCGGTCAGTACGAGAGTAGCGTGCGCGAGCGAGATAGAAGTACCGACTCGCGCGCCGCGATCGCTACAGTCGCGGCGCGTATCTGACAGTGCTACGCAGCCTTGTGCTACGGGCTACGACACCGTAGCGGCCGATAGCAGTGTTACGAGCTCGCCTACCAGCAAGTCTGTTTTTAGCAACTTACATCTTCACAGATTTAGTAACGCATCTACTATAGCGCTGTGTACGGTATATTGGCGCTGTGAAGTGTAGGGTAAAATACATGTTTCTTGTGAAACCTTTGAAAGTACCTAGATACGAACTTCAAGCGGCAATGTTAGCGGCAAGGCTAGCTAAAACTATTAGTAAGGAACATAGAATAACTCCAATACGATTCTTTTGGTGCGACTCCACTACGCGCACTTATAAGGCGTTCTAAGTTAACTTAACTATCTTGGGGAAATTGACGTATTGACGAATGGAGATACTTTCCTACGAAGCTTAATGTAGCTGACGCAGCTACACGGGAAACCTTCGATCCTACTTTCTATGCTGAGTGGTGAACTGGTCCAACTTTCCTGCACTTTAATGACGCGTCCTGGGCAAAGGATGTCACTCAACCGAAAACGAACGCTGAGGAGGTAACAGATGTTGTTCAGGATCACTCAGCTCCTTCACCAATTCCAGATCCGGTTCTATTTTCTTCTTGGTTGCTTGCTTGTCTTGGTTCTTGGCTGTCTCAAGCAATGATGGGGCGTGCAGAGCGGCAACTACTGAAACACGCACAAGGAGAGTCGTTTGCTGAGGATTTATCTGCAATTAGCAATGGTAAGAACCTTATCTAAAAATAGTAAGATAATTACTCTATCACCGTACTTAGACGTTCATGGCTTGCTGCGCGTTGTCGGTCGAATTTATGCTGCTGCAGATGTCGCCATGGACATTAAGAGGCCCGTAATACTGGACGGCTGGCACTCTGTGGCTCGATGGATTGCTTGGAACTGCCACGTGGAAGTGGCGGATGGAAAACAGGAAACAGTAGTCAACTTGCTGAGGGAAAATATTGGTTAGTGTGAGTTAGCAAGAACCGCAATGCATCCGTGCATCAAGAAGTGCAGGCCGCTAGTTCCTCACAAGAACTTATCTCAGTCTCGTGTGGCACATCATCAGCGACCATTCTCTCACTGTGGGCTAGACTTGTTTGGACTGATGGAGGTAACAGTCGGCAGAAGCAGAGAAAAAAGGTACAGTGTCATTTTTACTTGCTTAACCCTTCTTTTTCTTTGTAGTGGAAGACTTAACTTTGCGTGCCATTCATGTTGAGACTGTTGCTTCCCTCATGACGGACTCGTTGATAATGGCACTACGTCGGATGGCAACGAGGCGTGGCTGGTTACGTCATTTATACTCCGACAATGGCACAAATCTAAAAGGCGCTGAAAAAGAACTCCAAACGTCTATGCAGGATTTGGATAAAGAAGTACTGAATAACGTACGTAACGTAACGACAATAATGGGATGGACTGCACTTTCATCCCTCCCGTCAGTCCTCATTAGGGTGGGGGACTGATTCAAAGCGTCAAGTCGTCGCTTAAAGTTGTTTTGCTCGAAACCAAGAAACGAGGTGTTGATCACACTTTTAACAGAAATAGAAAATATAGTGAAGTGAGTCGCCCTTGATGCATCCATTCAGTAGATCTGGAGATTACCCCTACGACTTCAAAAAACTCAAAAACTTTACCTCTTTATAATATTATTAGTATTAGTATAGATGAATGCTTTGAGTTTGATATATTATAACAAATTCTAATGATAATACTACAAATAAAATATAGATAAAATCCTTAAAAAAACTAGCTTGTATTTAGTACTTTTTAGTTAATAAATTTAACTAAAAAGTACTAAATACAACATAGGACTGCCGTACGAAGGGATGTCGCATGCGCGCTGGATAAAAAGAACCAAGAATCCGATTCCCGACATCCCCTCTACGATTACAAGACGACTTCAGGCAGGCTTAAAACTCGTAAGAGCTTCTTACGCTCCACGCAAGCCATCCAGAACAAACAACCCTCTGTGAGGACCAAATTATGGCAAGAGAAATATCCACCACCTCCCACCGACTTCGTTGAACTCCAGGAACACTTGCCTTCCAGCCGTGATCTGCAGTGGCCTAAATGGAAAGCTCTCAATCGATTGCGTACCTACCAAGTAGGCCGCTGTAAACCAGTGGTCTAGAACCTACCGATTTTTCGGTAGGTTCGAGACTTCGTTACTTAAGTATGATTGTTATAAATGAGTCTATAAGTTTTTTTTAAAAAATAAACGAATTTGATTGTCTTTTTTTTGTCATTTACCGATTTACCGTTTTTAGCTGGCAATTCTACCGTTCTCGCTCTATGACGTTCGAGACCACTGCTGTAAACACAACTTGTCAAAGTGGGGGATTATAGACTCATCCGACACCCAGTGCGAGTGCGGTACATCTGATCAGACCAAGACCCACCTGCTGGCGTGTCCCAAGTGCCCGTTCACCTGTACCTCAGATGATCTCAAAAATGCCACAGATGCCGTAATAAACGTGGCCACCTACTGTGCTCAATAGAAGATTTAGTAAAAAGTGTACGAGTACCATCGACACGAAAGAAGAAGAAGAAGTACTTTTATACTTGCTTGAGGCGTGAACTTGTAGATAAGCTTCGAGGTTTAAAAAAAATATTATAGTAAGTATCTAGTTTTTAGGTATTTTAAAGAAATATTGTCCTATATTTAAGGCATATATTAGAATAATTGAAGCAATTTCATGTTCATGAAATTTAACATCCCTAGGTGTTCCACTAATGAAAATTGTTACAGCTCCTATTCTAAATAACTGAAACATTTTTTTAAAGGTTTTCATTTTCATGCTAAAATTATTGTCAAACTAGCTTTTGCCAGCGGCTTCGCCCGCGTGGAGGTCGGAAAATATCCCGCGAGAACGTACTACCGGGATAAAAAGTAGCCTTAGTGTTAATCCAGGTTATAAACTAACTGTGTTCCAAATTTCATCCAAATCTGTTCAGTAGTTTTTGCTTGAAAGAGTAACAAACATCCACACATCCATACATCCATACATACAAACTTTCGCATTTATAATATTAGTAGGATACACAGCGAAAATTTTTATCATCCAGCGCCATCTCTTAGTAAGTCATGAAATCAATAAAGATTTGTGCAGAAGTCACATCCAGGGCGCTAGAGGTTGGGCTACTGTCCTCTCCCGTGGAACTGTAGATGTCACTGTTCTGAATAAGTATTTTGGAGTTCTAACTCCATATTTTTTTTGTGTTGTAAGACTTCTTGCTAGGATCTGCACTCCTTGTACAAATGGACGAGTCGTCGGACGGCCGCCCCTTTTAGGAACGCATAATGGACCGTCAATTGATTCTCGCCAAACGTACGAATGTTGACCATGCGATTTGTGAACAGAATATTAGTGGTTTAGTTACATTATTAATGCTGAAAAAGAATACTTCCCGGAACTCATAAAACGATTAAATTAAAATGATACATTAATTAATCTGTGACGAACTAATTGCACATCATCAGCAGCCTATAACGTTCCCACCGCTGGGACACAGGCCTCCTCACGGTGAGAGGGAGTGGACCATTATCCACCACGCGGCCCCAGTGCGGGTTGGAAGATGACACATGTCCTCAAATTTTAGGTTCTAAGACATGCCGGTTTACTCACAATGTTTTCCTTCACCGTTTTGAGAGCAGTGGTGATGAAATAATTTACACAAAGTAAAGCGCCTGCTTGGGTTCGAACTCACGACCTACTACTCGTAAGTCGCGGTCGTTATCACTGGGCCACCACCTGCTCACTGGCAACTCAATTGCACATCAACAACAGATAAATTAAGAAATGTGTAATTTTCACCCTTCCACTCCCGTGATGGGGGGTGCAGTGGGCATTACGTATCATTGTGACAATATTAATAGGTTTCATGTTGACAATTCAACAACACTGATTGCGTTATATAATACTAGCTTTTGCCCGCGGCTTCGCTCACGTTAAATTCGGGGTAACACGGTTCCCCTTTCCTGATTTAGAACACAGAAGAGAACTCGGAACAGAATGTTATTTTAATACGCTACTGTAGACGATATTATATGTCTTTCCATTTGGGGATAGAATATAAAGATTCTGGGCATTGGACACGCGCGAACACACAATTGTCCATGAGAAAAGCACGGCTTTTCTAAGTTTCCCCAGCCACCTAAAAAAGACAAAAAAAAAGTAGCCTATGTCACTCTCCATCCCTTCAACTATCTCCACTTAATAAATCACGTCAATTCGTCGCTCAGTTTTGCCGTGAAAGACGGACAAACAGACACACACACTTTCCCATTTATAATATTAGTATGGATATGTTGTTGAGCTACACCCTAATTGCGGAACGCACTATCTGAATCGAAATTGAAGATTATTTCTAATCCATTGCGTCATTTGTTGGAATAAATTGTCGGCTGAACAATGTAAATAACGCAATGAATGTTGTATAAGTATCAAAATTAAACCGATTCCTACTGATTGATAGCAAGTTTTACGCAATTACCCCTCTCATACCTTCATCGAAAATATGAAGCGTTGGATTATTTAAAATGATTCGGATTCTGATTGATAGAGTGTTTTGCTATTAGCGCGCAGATCTGGAACTAAAATAAATTCTCTAGGGTTCTTCTCAAAGTCCAAGAAAGTTCAAATTATAGGGTACCAATGAAACAATAATCTTAACCCTATTCTTCAGCGGCGAGAAAGAGTTAAGACTAGAATCCAGTGTGCAGCGCAGGATGCAGGCTCGCCCAACACTTCTTTGTGTTTTAAGAGAAGACTCTACTTCTCGCATCGACACCACACAGTGGCAACAAAGAACTAATTTTAAAAGTTTTCATTTGGAGTTTAGGAAAGTTTTAAATAACCGGAAAATATGTGGCAATATATACCTACTCATGCATAAAAATGCAATAGTATCGTAAATATGACACCCAATTCCAAAGTCCACCATGACCTAGCTGCAGCCCTCGATCTGGCTCCAGTCGAGGGAGTTCCTCAAAGTTTTTCATCTAACTTGAGTTGCAGACCGTGAAAGTCAAAACAAAAATTACTAACAAAGCCTATCCTCAACTTTTAAAATAAAACCGTGCGACGTATCGAATTAAAAGCCTTTGATGTACTTTCATCCCCTGTTTGCCGAACTAATTAAGTACTTCGATGTTGACAGACTATTACTATAGCCACCAATATAACGAATGGACTTACCACCCGCGACCCACCACTCTACCTGTGATACGGTCAGATTTTTGTATACATGTATGGGAACATATGCAAATACACAAGGGAACAGGTTTTGAGTTTCATTTTCATAATGTATTTCCAATATCGCTAAGGCTGCATGCACTAAGAGTTAAATTACGTCATTTGTGGGTTCCCCTCGATGAGATCGACTGAGTAATTTTCATCTGTCCGAATCGGCTTTTTGATAGTGCACAGAATCTGAAGAGGAGTACCAGTTGTATATTTTTGTCAAGGAATACATTTAAACACTATGTTACTTAAAGCTATGGGGGGAGGGAAAAGGCGATTATTACTGAGATGATGGGTAGTTCTATACTACTATGTATGACATAAAAACTTTTTAACCGACTTCAAAAAAGGAGGAGGTTATCAATTCGACTGTATTTTTTTATGTTTGTTACTTCATAACTTTTGACTGGGTGAACCGATTTTGATGATTCTTTTTATTTGAAAGCTCGGGCTTTCCGAATGGTCCCATTTTAATTTGGTTTCATTTGGACAATGGGATCCATGTGAAAACCATATAAGTCTTAAATTTGCATTAAGTATTTGCGTGACAAATGAACGAATAACGCGATTGGAATAGTGTGGGGTATCTACCATAACTAAAAAGTTTAAAATAAAAACTTTTTACAAAAACATGACAACTGACTTCCTAAAAAAAAACACTACAAAGTGAAAAATAACTTTAATTTCGGAAGTCGGTGGCAAAAATACCTTAATTACAGATCCTAAGACACCGACTTCCTGTAGAGAGGAACGGTCATGAAACTCCACGGTTCTATTATGGTATTAGCTAGCCTAGTATAAATTTGACCGTCTGGAACAATATTTGGGAAACCAAATGACAATTGTTTGTGAAGTGATTATTTGAGAATGTGGAGGCGCTTAGCGTTACATATCATCTGATAACAAGAGATGCCTATATACTTGCTCAGATATATTTAACATTACTGTTTCGTTTGTTCACCTACGATTATGGCTGATAAATTAATAATATACTATGAAAATTGTAGGGGGCTTCGCACCAAACTGCGTGTTCTATTCATGAATAAATTATCCAACTGCTACGATATCATAATATTCACGGAAACATGGTTAACCACTGAAATACTCGATTCTGAGTTTATCGATCAACGGAATTCCGTATATAGATGTGATCGGGATCGCAAGGCTACCCAAAAGAAGGATGTTGGTGGCACCCTCATAACGATACTGAAGGGACTGGGGTCTGTCACAACTGAGTCCACTATCTTATTAAACCAATACATTGAGCATGTCATTCAGCGTATTCCAAGCACGACGAAAGGAAAGTATGATATCATATTTTTAGCATATATTTCACCAAAAACACCCGAAAGTGTTTATGTTGCATATTTGGAGCTTTCGCAAACAATTGTTGAGAGTGGTAGTGTTCAAAATTTATATTTGTTTGGTGATTACAACCTCCCTGAAATTGATTAGTTAGGTACTGGAGGTTCATGTTTTACCATGGAAGGTTTAAGCAGTAGTAACTCACCAATTTGTAGACACTTAAGAATCTTTATGTCCGTTTTTAATGCCTACCAGTATAATAAATTAAAAAATTCGACCGGAAAGATTTTGGATTTGGTGATCGGTAATAACGAGTGTTCTGTTATAAAACCCACTAACACACTATTAACCTCAGACCCTTATCACCCACCACTATGTTCATTGGTTTCTTTCAAATTTGGTAACCGACCTATGAAACGTAAATCTACTCAGAGGTACTATTACTATAAGGCAAATTACGAAGCAATTTATGGCGATTTGGACAAAGTTAACTGGGTCGAATTGTTACAGTAGCAGTCTAGTATTTAGTCTAGTATTTACAGCATGTTCTGCAGAACATGCTGTAAATACATTTTATGAAGTTATTTTCGGTGTTATTAAAGCTCATGTTCCCCTAACATCGGTCAAGTCTTCTAAATATCCGGTCTGGTTTTTACCTTCATTGATACATATACTTAAAAATAAAACCAAGGCGTGGTGTAAATGGAAGGTGTATCAAAATCTATCAGATTATGAACAATTTTCGTTATATAGGGCGAGATTTCATACTGAATCCAACACTTGTTATTCCCTATACATTAATTCAGTTGAGGATAGCATAAAAGTAAACACTAAATATTCTGGACTTTTATATCCAACCGTAAATCCACTGCTTCCATTCCATCAACTATGCATTACCAGGGACAGTCATCCAACAACCCAGATGAAATCTGTGATCTATTTTTAAACTTCTTCCATTCTGTTTATGATTCTTCCACTCTCAACAATTTGCAGCAGCACACCATTGACGATGCTAAGAATAGTCGACTCGGTAGCAAGCTTGTGATCAGTATTGAGCAAGTACACAGTGCTTTGAAATCCGTGGATTGTTCTTCCTTAAAAATGCCGCTGACACTTTAAGTCTCCCACTATTTATTATTTATAATGAATGTTTGAGCCAGGGTACTTTCCCAGAAGTGTGGAAACGAGCCAATATCACCCCTGTCCATAAATCTGGCCCAAAACATGAAATTGAGAACTACCGTCCTATTTCTATTCTATAGATCTTGTCAAAGCTTTTCGAGAGACTTGTCCATGATAAGCTTTATCCGATTATTCATGATCAAATTATTAAACAACAGTATGGGTTCGTCAAGAAAAGATCAACAACTAGTAATTTGCTTCAATATACTGATTATTTATTCAATAGTTTAGACACACGTATACAGGTGGACTCTATTTACCCGGATTTCCATAAAGCCTTTGACAAGGTCGATCATAAATTACTTTTAGGCAAAATAGCATTCACTTCCTATGTTACAAATAGAACGCAAAAAGTGGTGGTTAATGGTTTCCATTCTAAATCCATAAATGTATCATCAGGGGTGCCTCAAGCCTCGATACTGGGCCCTTCGCTATTTATTATATTTATTAATGGTATTGACATGTGCTTCCTTAATTCTAAATTCTTATTATATATAATTGCAATACCTTGCACAGGCAGACGATTCGACGCGACGGGAAGGGTCGGCGGAACAAGAAATTTCATGCGGACGAAGTCGCGGGCAGAAGCTAGTTGAATATAAACTCAATATGAATTGAGAGCAGCAACTATTAACTGAAACCACTTTGAACAATATCCGACTTCGCTCTTACTGCAAATATGCCATGTACAGGATGCAGTAGACAGATTCGTCGTACTGGCAACGATGCGAAGCCCCCCGCAAGGAGCACCCGGACGCAGACAGGTACCAACCCGGAAAGTGGTGTCACAGTCAGCAGATAGTGCCTATCTTCTAAATAAATCCAAACGGTAAACAATACAGATACAAGGATTAGATAGAACTTTTTCGAATAAAGTTATGAACACCTAGGTAATGTCAGTGTACATAGGTCAATTTGTGAGATTCAATAGTTAGTAGGGCGGGTGACATATTTTTAACCGGCTTCGAAAAAAGAGGAGGTTATCAATTCGACTATATTTAAAAAAAAAATATGTTTGTTACCTCATAACTTTTGACTGGGTGAACCGATTTTGATGATTCTTTTTGTATTTGAAAGCTGATGCATCTCGAATGGTTCCATTATAATTAGGTTCCATTCGGACAATGGAGTCCATGTGAAAACCACATAAGTCTTAAATTTGCATTAAGTATTTGCGCGATAAATGAACGAATAACACGTTTAGATTAGTGCGGGGTATCTACCATAACTGAAAAATTAAAAATAAAAACTATTTACAATAAAAATAACAACCGACTTCCTTAAAAAAACACTACTAAATCAAAAATAACTTTAATTTCAAAAGTCGGTGTCTTAGGATCTGTATTTAAGGTTTTTTGCAACCGACTCCCGAAATTGAAGTTATTTTTGACTTAGTAATGTTTTTTTTTTAAGGAAGTCGGTTGTTATTTTTTTGTAAAAAGTTTTTGTAACCATCCACCTATAACTATTGTATGAAGTAACACAATGTGCACTTGCCAACGCTTTAATCCACCTGAAAAGAGAGACAACTGTTAGTATACCGATATATTTAATTTAATCCACTCTTTTCAATAGTAATAGATGTGATTGTGTAAGAGCGTCTTCTGGGAATAATTCACCTCCAGGCATCGTTTTTATGTCCCGGTTAGTAGGCTGGATGTTGGTGTGGATCAGACGTAGGAGACATTCTGCTGTGTCTTTGCGATGTCTATGCAACTGGGATGCCTCTAGAATGGTAGGTGGTGGTGGCCAATTACCATAAGGTCGGCAAATGCTGAATAACATTAAAAGCTAACTTCTTCTTGCCTGTAATAATTTTCTTACACGACTAAATTTTCAAGTATATCCTAAAGCGTGCCATAGGAGAGGCCTGTATCCATTGGCCAGCAGTGAACCTCTAAAGTGTTGATGAAGCACCAAGTAGTAATGTACGCCTATGTATGATACTAGGTACATACCGTTTCTTAAACACCGCCGCAATTGTGACAACATTTTTCTGAACAGACGTCAATTAGTATGGAAGCGTAATTTATAACAATCAAAAACGAGTAACAAGAAAACAATGCAAGTGCACAAAAAAAGATATTCAGGCTACCCTAACTGGATAACAATGACGGTAGCTGCATGGCGGTAGCCACACAAAGATCAATGCAAAATCACGATTGCGGAAGAAAATAATGAGCTTAGTTGGCAACTACGCTACGCTACCTATTTTTATTTCTGACGAACGCAATTTTTTTTTTCGCCGTGTTACACTGGTAGAATCTATACTAATAGAATAAAGCTGAAGAGTTTGTGTTTGTGGTTGTATAGTAAACGGTTAAAGTAACGCAACAATAATGTAAGACAAAATTGTTTCTCTTATAAGTTCGAAAAAACGTCAATAATAGCAATGTCTATCTTTTAAGCTTGGATGACAATAACGTTTTTAATTGTAATCAAAACAAAATACAATATATAAAGCTGAAGAGTTTATTTGATTAAATGTACCTACTAATCTCAGGAACTACGTTTAGTGTCGGATAGCCCATTCATCGTAGAAATCTGTAAACTATATAACATCACGCTAGGACACTTAGGAGCCGAGTAAAAAGAGATCGCTCAAAGGATATTGGCGAAGAGCGCTCAAAGGATATTCAATTTGCCCTCTTGGTTACTGCAGTTCCTAATGAATTAAGAGTGTACGAGATGGAGTTATGTCACAGTGCTAGCGATGTGCCGGATATCCGTATCCGTATACGCGAATATACGAGGGAAAAGCAAAATGTTCCGTATGTATTCGTTACTTTTTGGCGGATCTTTTACCTTATAGATTTACAAAACATAGATGACATTCTAAACATACATAGGTGATGTATGTAGCAATGAAAATCGATTAAATCCCGTTCAGATTATTTTTTATTTCTTAGAATCAAATATTTAGTGACTAAACTATAAACAAAACAAAAGAAAGACCCGCGCATTGCAAGTCGAAATAGGTCCTGTCAAGCAAAGCGTCAAGTGGCGTCAACTATCGTTTCAAGGTCATTTGCATCGACACCGAAGATCAGTATCCGTATCCGTATTTTCGGAACTCGACACCAAATATCCGTATTGAGATCCGTATCCGTATTTTCTGATCTCGACACCAAATATCCGTATTGAGATCCGTAACCGTATCCGCAGATATATATTTTTAACGATGTGGCACATCAGTACACAGTTTGCATCTCGCATCCACTCCTCTATCTTCCGAGGAGGACGTGCGTCTCTAGAAACTGTTTAACTCTTTAAGCGGGCAAGAGGTAGCTTGTGTCCATACATAGGGTAACAAGTATCTTCGCGGCATAACGATGACACACTGGACCAAAGAATTTCACAGCAGAAAAAGAACCGTAGTGCTAGTAGTGTGAAGAACCTGAGTCGATGTTAGCGGACGTAAGGCAGCAAAGTACCTAGGTATGTATGTTTATACATTAACTCACTTTTATTAATTAATTTTTCAGCGGCACAATCTGTTGGTCAAAAACCTTTCCAGACTAGGAGTGGAACTTAGCATTATATCAGCATTGTTCAACGATGATCATCCTACAAAGTAAGTGTACACCTTCTAGTTGAAAAAAAACCATCGGTTGGCCTCAAGCGTACTGTGTCCTTTATTGAACACCCCACATTAATTTATTGCCATAGAACAGTTTTAATAAAGTGACGTTTCAGTGTTGATGTTACAGTCGTTATTGGTCACGTGAACTATACGAAAGAAGAAAAAATACTCTTAAATGGTATTTAAACAAGACTTGGATTACTAAAATGTCTGAACCCAATTCCGTCAGAGCGCTCGCGCTGGAAGCGAACTCGTAAGTGACGCCATTTGCTGCGCCCTTACGACATTTTGGTCGCGAAGTTTAATATAGTAACTCAGTAGGGCATTCATTAGTGTGTTGTTACAATTAACGATAAATCAGTCTTGACAGTAGGCCTTTATTTACAAAAGTCACTGTTTGTCTACTTGGACTCAAATATCGACTACATTACCTCCGAAGTGGGGCTGCTGTGCTCTTCGTAATACTGATAAAATCTTTATAGTAGGTATGCGAAAAGTTTTAATCCCGTCTAATAGAGCACTACATACGGCTAAGCGTGTTAAAACAAACGAAAAAGAATATAGTTATGTTTGAGTCAGAGGATGACGTATTTGTGTTTATGTAAAAACACAGATGATTTGTACTAAAATAATGAAAAAGTTCCCACCGCTGGGAGACAGACCTCCTCACCGTGAGAGGGAGTGGTCCGTAATCTACCACGTGGGCCCAGTGCGGGCTGGTAGATGACACATGTCCTCGATTTTTTTATTCAAATTCAAATTCAATTTGAATAAAAAAATCGAGGATTATTTTAGTTCATTAATTCACTTTCCTAAATGGGTATGAAATCTCAGCCACCTTCGCAAGAGGGGAGAGTCCCACGGGGCTGAGAACACATTCAGGATGCAATTGGAGGAGGACCGCAAGCGCTCAACCATGGAAGCGCAGCGCCTCCATCCGCATCCTCGCCGCATGATCGTGGCAAACCCGTCGACGCACGCCTCCGCGAACATCCCTGACGCGCTAAATCTCCGTGGCAGTCTCAAAAGCACCCTTAATGCGTTATTGTATTGTACACGCAGGTCGCTTTATCTCGCAGTCTCGTTCGTAACGAACTACCGTGCGGACGCGTAAGGTCACTGGCCTTAGTGCAAAAAAACAATGGCGTTGCTGAAGTGTAATTCGTGTAATATTGTAATCAGTGAAGTACTGGCATTCATACAAAACAAAATACAAGTTATGGATGAACAAAGTATTGTTAAAGTGTGTAGTTCTGCTTTTACTGGCGAAGATGTAGACTTTGCAAAGACGTTACTATTCAAATCTGTAACTACAACAACAACAAAAAATATCACGTCGAAAAGAAAACAAAGTGTGTCGGGACCTGGAGGACATAATTTCTCTGTTTAAGAATACAGACCCAGAAAGTGTGCCTATTTTTGTGGCAAAAGACTTGCAAAAACTACCTCCCTTGACTTTCGATCATATCGATGTGACAAGATTGTTGAAGGATATTATAGTATTGCAAACGGAGATCAAGCAGATCAAGAATGACTATGCAACCAAGGAACAACTTGAGGAAGTCAAGACGGTCAGTAATAAGTCGATAACATACGACTATGAGCGCAATGTGAACTCCAGAAGACGCGGTGCATCTACCTGCCATTCTCATAATAATGCGATAGATAGTGAACCTACGTGTACATTGGAATCCTTAAATGAGGAAGAAAACAGCTGTGTTGATTCACAAAATAAACATGTTGTGATACCTACGAGCGACAGTAATACTGCCGTTTCATTCACTCCACTACTAAATGCGGACAACGGGAGTTTCCAGCCATCCCTGTCACTCGCACATAAATTGTCTGCGGAAACACGGAAACAGCAAATAAACTCACACAATATTGTTATTGCACCGATAAGTAGTCAAACAAGTAGTAATGAGCTGCAACGCACACCTGTGCCCGTTTATAATGAGGATTGGACGGTGGTACAACCACGCAAAAAACAGTCGCGCTTTGCAGGACGAAAAGGGACCGCTAATGTTGACATGACAGCTAAATTTAAAGCCGCTGATGTTAAAATACCGTTCATGTTGTACAATGTGTCGAAAGATGTGAGTACTGAGGATATTGCAAGTTACATAATGGCTAAAACACAGGTTATCGTGGCCCCAGAGAAAATTGAAACAAAACAGTCTAAGGATTACGATTCTTATAAGTTCTCAATTCCTAAACATAAAATTGAGCTTTTTGAGAATGATAAAATGTGGCCGGATGGTGTTTATTTTAGAAAATACTTTGTGTTTAAGACACGAAGTGTACAAGGCTCAATGAATAATAAGGCATAAAAATGAATCTTTTTAAGCAGAATAATAGCCGAAAATGTAAGCTAATGAGCTTCAATTGTAAATCAATTAAGAGATCGGTTGATTACGTAAGAGAATTATGTTTAACGTCAGATGTGATTGCACTACAAGAGACTTGGCTACTGTCACATGATCTGGCGTATCTGAACACCATCTGCCCCGGTTTCGGGTCTACAGGCGTCTCGGCCACAGAAGCGTCTGAGTTGCTGCGGGGTCGACCGTATGGGGGAGTGGCCTTGCTATGGAGAACTAGTGCGTTTGATAGTGTTTCGGTCATACAGTGTAATAACGTAAGATTGGTCGCGATTAAGGTAGCAATTGACAATCGAGAAATACTTATATTTTCGGTGTACATGCCCGTGTGTAACATTAATAATTTAAGTGATTTCACCAACTGTTTGGCTGAAATAAATGCAATTGTAGAATGTAGTAATGTGGAAAATGTGTTTGTGTTGGGAGATTTCAACGCGCACCCGGGTGAGTTATTTTGTAATGAATTACTAAAGTTTTGTTGTGATTGCAATTTAACCTGTGCTGATATTGACATACTTGGTAGCGGTTCAGACACCTTTACGTACATGAGTGACTCACACGGGTGCGTTAGATGGTTAGATCACTGCTTGGTAACGAGTGTTACTAAATGTTCTATTTTGAAAATAAATGTTATAAATGATGTTTCGTGGTCTGACCATTTTCCCCTGGAAATTACGTGTAATTTTAATGTATTAGTGCCGAAATATAGCAATAAAAAAGTAGTGCCAAATAAAGTTATTTGGGGAACTAGAAGTTCTGAGCAAATACGTCATTACTCTGATCTTTGTCATGAGGCCCTCCGTGATATTGATTTTCCTAGTCAGTTTAAGAAATGTAGTGATAAGTTATGTAATAAGGAACAACACAGATTAGTAATTAATTGTATGTACAAACAAATTGTATCTGTGTTACAAACATCTGCTAGTTCGAGCCATAATACATTTGTTAAGTGTAAGAATAGATTTGTAGTGGGGTGGAATAAACATGTGAAAGAGGTTCATGCGCGGGCGCGGCTGGGGCTTCAAAGGTGGATCTTACATGGAAAGCCTGCGTGTGGGGATGTTTATCAGGAAATGAAAATGTCGAGAAATAGATTTAAATCTAAGTTGAAGTGGTGTCAAAATAATGAAAGTCAGATAAAAATGGATATCATTGCAACCCTTCACGAAGAAAAGAAATTTAGTTCTTTTTGGAAGGAAACTAATTCTTTGAATCCTCAGCCGACCCTGCCCTCGAGTGTGAATGGCTTACCAAATAATAGTGATATAGCCAACATGTTCATGAGCCATTTTAAAGTCTCTCCGCCTATAACAAAGGCATCTAGGCGAGGCATTCGGACCCCGTGTGAATGTGATCCTCATATTAGATTCAACGTGAAAGATGTAAAAGAGGCGTTAAATAGTATGAAGCGAGGCAGGTCGCCTGGGCACGATGGTTTGAGTGTCGAGCATTTAAGGTCCGCTGGTTCGCATTTACCTAGGTTACTCACCATGTTTTTTAATTTTTGTGTGGGTCACTCGTACCTGCCTGACGATCTCGTAAAAACTGTCATAGTTCCAATAGTTAAAAATAAGACAGGTGACTCATCCGACAAAAACAATTATAGGCCTATTTCACTGGGTACAATCATTGGCAAAGTGCTGGACAGCCTGCTTGAGAGACAGTTGAAGATGCATATCAAACTTAACGACGCGCAGTTTGGTTTTAGAGCCGGTTTGTCGACAGAAAGTGCAATCCTGTGTCTCAAGCAGACTGTGCAGTACTACACGGACAGGAAGACACCTGTATATGGTTGTTTTCTGGACCTGTCCAAGGCGTTTGACCTGGTGAATTATGACATTCTGTGGCAAAAAATGTCGGATGAAACAGACCTTCCTCCTGAGGTCATAAAAATATTTAAATGTTGGTATGAAAGTCAAATCAACTGTGTTAGATGGTCGGATGCACACTCGATGCAGTATGGGCTAGACTGTGGTGTCAGGCAGGGGGGGTTATTAAGAAGCCTGGGCGCCCAGCGGACTCTCCGTCCGCTTACCGGCCCATCGTGCTGCTCGACGAGGTGGGCAAGCTCTTTGAAAGAGTGATTGCAGACCGCCTCGTCGGGTGGCTGGTGCGGGAGGGGCCGGACTTGTCGGACGGCCAGTACGGCTTCCGCAAGGGGCGCTCTACGGTGGACGCCATCATGCGCGTGCGAGCCCTCACGACGGGGAATGCAGTGGCCCGGGGTGGGGTCGTCTTGGCGGTGTCTCTAGACATCGCCAATGCCTTCAACACCCTACCCTGGAGTTGCATTAGGGAGGCACTCCGGTATCACCGGATGCCGACCTACCTCTGTCGCGTGGTCGAGGCCTATCTCACGGATAGGGCCGTAATCTACCCCGGTCACCAGGGAGAGTGGAACCGGCGAGAGATGTCGTGCGGTGTCCCACAGGGATCGGTCCTGGGGCCGCATCTGTGGGACATCGGTTACGACTGGGTGCTGCGCGCCGACCTCCCTAGCGGCGTCAGCGTGGTTTGCTACGCTGAAGACACGCTGGTCCTTGCGCAGGGGAGGTCGTACGAGACGGCGGCCGACATAATGACACGCGGGGTTGCGATAATCGTCGATAGGATCCGGCAATTGGGACTCGAGGTGGCCTTGCACAAGTCCGAGGCCATGGGTTTTCATGGTCCTCGGAACGCGCCACCTGCGGGTTCCCAACTCACGGTAGGAGGGGTTCACATCGGCGTCGAGTCGACGATGAAGTACTTGGGACTTGTCCTCGACAGCCGGTGGAACTTCGTCGAACATTTCCGACGTTTGGCTCCCAGACTGGAGCGGGCTGGGGCTGCCTTAAAGCGGCTCCTGCCCAATCTGGGGGGTCCAAACGCCTCCTGCCGGAGGCTCTACACGGGGGTCGTGCGGTCCATGGCCCTCTACGGGGCACCGGTGTGGGCGCCCTCATTGAGGCTGCGCCCAGCGCGCCGGTTGAGTGCGGCCCAGAGGGTCATGGCTATCCGGTTAATCCGAGGATACCGCACGATCTCGTGCGAGGCGGCGAGCCTCCTTGCCGGAGTGCCGCCATGGGATCTGGAGGCAAAGGTCCTCGCGCACATGTGGGAGTGGCGCGAGGAGGCGAAGCGCCGGGGCGAAACTCCGATGCCGCGACAAATCGCGGCTCGGCGGACAGAGCTCCGGTGTGATCTCATGGCGACATGGCGGGTACGATTGTCGCAACCCAGCGCAGGGCACGCCACAATTGCGGCGGTAAGTCCCCTCTTTGAGGAGTGGTTAGAGAGGCGCCACGGCGTCCTCACCTTCCGCCTGACGCAGGTTCTTACCGGGCATGGGTGCTTCGGTGGGTTCCTGTTCAGGATAAAGCGGGAGGATACGTCCGGGTGTTTCCATTGCGAGGATCGTCTGGAGGACACGGTGGAGCATACGGTGGAGGTGTGCCCTGCCTGGGCGGGGCACCGCCGTGTCCTCGTGGAGGCGATCGGCGGCGGCGACCTCTCGCGTCCGGCCCTGGTGCGAGCCATGGTACGGAGCGAGAGGGAATGGGAAGCCGTCACCTCCTTCTGCGAAGCAGTAATGCTCGCGAAGGAGGAGGCGGGGCGCGTGAGGGAGTGGCAGTCTCTGCGCCCTCACGTCCCTAGCTGCCGCAGGAGGAGACGCCCCGGGCGTCGGGAGTCGATTGCGGACTCCCGGCCACCGTAGGCGCGAGCTTGCGGGTGGCGAGCAATGGGTAGCTCGCCGCCCGGTAAGGACCAGGCTCGGGTCGACGGCGCGCAGTGTTCCACGCGCGCCTCAAAGAGATGTCAGCAGCAGCGTAGGGGTCTGCTAGGACCGATGCCTGCCGGGGTCGCGTGATTGTTCGAAAGAGATACCGTGACCCTGGCACATGGGCAACTGATGGAACACGGGTGGGTTTTAGTCAGTAAAAGTCTGACACACCCTCCCGCTCCGCCCAGAGTGGGAGAAGTCATTTGATGATTTCCCATCCTGAAAAAAAAAAAAAAAAAAAAAAAAAAGGCAGGGGGGGTTGACTTCACCCACTCTATTCAACCTGTACATAGACCGGTTGGTTGGTGAGCTGAGTAGCACTATGGTTGGCTGTTCTGTGGATGGTACAATGATCAACAACATAAGTTATGCTGATGACATGGTGCTGCTCAGCCCATCAATCTGTGGACTGAGGAAGTTAGTGGCCGTATGTGAGAGGTATGCGGAGGCTCATGGCTTGAGGTATAATGCTACAAAAAGTGAGGTAGTGGTTTTTAAAGTACACAATAATACACCCACGAATATACCACCCGTGACGTTACAAGGAACATCATTAAAGGTCGTCACCCAATTTAAATACCTCGGTCATGTGGTCACGGATTCTCTCACAGATGACCAGGATATAGATAGGGAGCGCAGGGCGTTGGCAGCCCGATGCAATATGCTTGCCCGCAGGTTTGCGCGGTGCTCTGACGAGGTAAAACTGACGCTCTTTAGAGCCTACTGCCAGTCGTTTTACTCGTGCAGCTTGTGGGTTAGGTATACGCAGAAGGCTTACAACGCTCTGCGTGTGCAGTATAATAATGCGCTGCGGATATTGCTGGGGCTGCCTCGGTTTTGCAGTGCATCGGGCATGTTTGCGGATGCGCGAATAGATGATTTTCATGCCATTATGCGCAAACGGTGCGCATCGATGTTGCGGCGATTCAGGGGCAGCCCTAACAGTATATTAGCGACACTGGCGGACAAGGTTGATGGACCATTCATCAGGCTCTGGGCTGGCAGGCATGTGCGTGCACATGTTCATGTAGCCAATTAATGTATTATTTTGTATTTTTTAATTATTGAGTTTACTAACATAGGCTAAGTTCTTACTAACACTCTATGGATCTCTGGTCTGAAATAAAATTTTGAATTTGAATTTGAATTTGAATTTATGCCCGCTGGGTAAATTTGGTCCACAGGCTGCACATGTAGAACGACTGGCAGAAGACCTTAAAAAGCGTTATCTTAACAGATTCAGTATAGCGTGCAAACCTGCGTGCCAGCATGTTGCTGCGGACAGCCAGCGACTTGCGCTCCCTGTCTATGTCAACATTGTCTTTTAAGTCATCAGTGACCTAGCGACCCAAATACTTAAACCTCTGAACCCGACCCAAAGAGCCCCAGAGAATGAGAGTTCTGGCAGCTGTTTGTAGGTTAAAGTACCCGATTTAAAAACCATCCATTCACTCTTATCTTATCGGTATTGTATTTGAATCCATGAGCCACCGTATAACTTTCACAGATTTTCAAGAGCCTTCTCATTGCACCGACAGATGGGCTCAGCAGCACCATGCCATCAGCATAGCTAAGGCTGTTCACGCAGACACCGTCTACGTGACAACCGTCTTTGGTGCTACTGGGCTCACCTATCAGCTTGTTTATGTAAAGGTTAAACAGACAGGGGGAGCATGTAGCTAAGACATGGCGGTTTCCTCACGATGTTTTCCTTCACCGTTTTGAGAGCAGTGGTGATGAAATAATTTACACAAAGTAATCGCCTGCTTGGGTTTGAACTCACGACCTACTACTCGTAAGTCGCGGTCGTTATCACTGGGCCACCACTGCTCACTGGATTTGCTTCACTCAATAGTACAATGTGCAGTTTTTTAACCGAACTAACGAAGAAACCATATAATAAAGAAACCATACTTATTAAGGCTCTATTAAATTCGCCACCATTAATATTTACTACCAAAATACGCGTGGATTACGTTCTAATTATTTCAAGAGTTTTACTCTTGAAATATTTTAGTGTGTTTCAATTATGACGCAACATAAACCTGATGAAATCATTTTATTTTTAGCAGAGAACTTTTATTATTAAAAAAGTATCCCATTTTACTCTCTAACGCGCATTTCGTAAGGTGGCTAATCGGTGTATTGTTTGTATAAACTATGTTACCGCTTTGTTCGCTATTATACCGCACACACACTACTGTGATCAAAATGTCCAAACGAAATGTGATCGATAAAGATGGGTATCCGAACGCACAGGAAGCTCCCCCTTTCCAGCGTTCCTTATTGAAATATGCAACGGTAAAACCCGTTTGCTCTAACCATTGATAGACGGAGTAACCGATATTGACAAGCTTTTGTTTTAGTGGATTTAGTATATGTGCCTTGAAATTGGTACCATTTTAAATGAAAACTATTCTATGGTTCTAAAAGCGGGTTGATTGATTTTCCTTGTTTACAAAAAAAGTACTTTGGAATACATCACAAAAGCGAAAATGAAAGCTCACGGTTGATTTTTTATTTGGCACCGCCTCTAAAGTGGTTACTATAATTGTTTCGGGAGTTTATTATTATTTTTATTATTTTCATATATTTTAACATATCTCGGGACCCTAGGATCCCGGTCTTTTGGAAGGCGTACGAGGGGCCGAAGCCAACTTGCAGAGGCCCTTTAGAAGATTTTGATGAAGTGAGGCACTAACCGACGATTATCCCCGTATGCACTGTGCAAGTGCACCCAAGGACAACCTACGTTTGTTATGGACTATTGCAGGATATGGAAACCAAGATGTTAGACTATAAATTTGGATGGCTAAAATGGACTGGTTACCAAGAACTCTGGAAGGCCTATGGCCCCTGCCGCAACAATGTTTTCAATATACACGGATTAAATGGCATGGGGTGACTTGCACACTCAATAATGGGCCCCCGGAAACCGTCGCTGGCACATACTGACACAGCGACAAGGGGGCAACACTTCCAGAGGTGCTTGAGAAATGGGGAGGTATTCCACGGCTTCCAGAAGAATCCCAGAGCCCGGAAGATGGTCAAGATGGTGCCCTACGAGCACTTACTGGAATACTTCCTGTTTGGTCCCGTTTAAAGTAGTTTCGGAACGCGCCGTCGAACGGAATGACATCTGACTTGACAGTTTGGTTTTGACACTTGACAGGTCTTGTTGATTTGGCGCTGAAAAAGCCCCGTCGCCGTATTGGGACCTCGCGACGCGTTTGTTGAAATTAATCCTTTTAAATCGATCCGTTTGTGACAATTAGTCGTGATCCAATCGCTTTGTTTGTTAATAACCCCAATTTGACGTAATAATACGGGTTACGTTTGTTAAAACTGAAGTTCTTGAAAGGGATGGTCGCCGCTTGGTATCTCGCGCTCTTTTGTAAAGTAATCCCTTAATCCCTGAGAACCGGTCGTTTTGTGGACAATCTTTCATGACCCGATGGTTAAGTGTTAGTGACGCTATTGGGAATGAGTGATTTGAAGACCGCATGCTGTGATTGCCTCCAGCCTTATTGCAGCGGATTGTTACCAGGAGAATACTCATAACGTCACGACACGATACATATACACTCACTTACATACATAACTCCAGGTAACCCCAGAAGCAGTGTCCTTCAACCACCAGGTAAGTTCTTTTGTTGTATTGTAGGTGAGTTGTTTGATTTGATTGTCTGCTCCGCGTACGGCGGACTAGTTTCGCTAGCCACTTCTTGTCTCTAGAGCCCCACGATTATCACACTTCCACTGCGCACTTGAAATCGTATTGTGAGGTCTAGTCTGGCAGCGTACATTTTTGGTATCAGAGCGTGGCTATAAGACATATAACCACCAAATTGGTAATTTACAGTAGGCTAATTACTTGGCAGTCTCTATAAGGGAAGTAGTAATACGCTGTAAATATTTGATAACTATAATTAATTGTTATTTCAAATAATTTGTAAATTTGTTGAGTTGAGTAACTCATATTGCCGGGGTCAACCAGGTTTGCATATGCTAACGGAGTTGGTTAGATTGAGCTATGTTATAACCTCTTGTTGTTGTTATTTGACCTCTGTGTTGTATTGAATGTCAGGAAGACATTAAAATATTGAGTTTGTACCATTGATATGGTTGTTTGAGAAAATTAATATTTGAAATTGGCATTTTTGAGTATTACCATTGTTTTGAATTGGAATAAAGGTTCATTATTGTTGTACCCCACAGTGGTTTGTGAACTTAACATTTGGAATTGGATTAGAATTTGAATATTTGAATTGAATATGAAATAGTGAAGTTGAATGTTGATATTGGTTTAGAATTAAAATAAAAGTTTATTGTTGAATTGAATTGAAACCAATATTTTGTTATTTCTTGAGTTGCTGACTAACAGTTTGGTAGTTTGATTGTTTGCTTGTAGTTATTTTGTAATTGATTGTTTGAACTTTGTTATTTGATTATTTAATTATTTGGTTTATTTGAATTGTATTGTTTGTGCAATGGCATACAAATGGAAATATTGCAGTGCCGGACACCTGTCCAGGTCAAGCCGGAGACCTCGGTTGTTTCAGGTCCCGGACTATTGAGTAGATTGCCTGCAAGTTTGGTTGATGCACGCTCGGACCTCAGACCCGCCCAAAAGTTGGCCTATTTGTTGTCTGTCCTAGAAGGTGAGGCCCGAGCCTTGGTACAGCATCTGTCGTTGACTGACTCAGCCTACCCTACCGCTTTGGGACTACTCACCCAGCGGTACCAAAATAAACGTTGTTTGGCTGACGTTCATATTGAACAGATTTTGGGGTTACCGGTCATTACTGGATTGTCAGCATTGCGTACTGACCTGTTGAACCCGTTGGTGGCCAACGCTTTAAAGCGATTGGACTTGCCGGTGGACCATTGGTCTTACCTTTTGGTGCACGTTGTGCTGCAACGGCTTCCTGCCGATTTGAGGGCTCGTTTCGAGCAAAAGTATGGTGGGGATAGTGTCACACATCTCCCCCCATTTGGTGACCTCGTCCAATTTTTGGAGGATGAGTGTCGGTTTGTGGACAACTCTGGCGTTGCCACTGAGTCATGCCAGCCGTCTTCCCGGCCACGAGACCAGGGACGGACTAGGGCTCGCGGGCCTGTTGATGGTTGCCCCGCCGCTCGTTTTGCTGGCACCCAGAGTCGTCCTGGTTGTGAGTTTTGTAGGGACACGGGGCATGGCATGGCAACTTGCGCGGCCTTTTTGAAGTTGCACGTGAGTGCCCGCCGCCGAATTGCCAATGCACGCCGCATGTGCTTCTCTTGTTTGGGGGCTCACTTCCATCGGGACTGCCCCAACCCCCGCCCTTGTAGAATTTGTGGGGGGTCCCATTTGGACATTTTGTGTGCTAACGCGAACCACGCTGGCAGACCAGCCTCTGAAGAAGGTTCGCGTACGGGGGGGTACCATGGAGTTGGTCACCGGGCTTCTGGCTCGTCGGTTCAGAACCGGGGAGACGCCCGCAATTTTGAGCGCCGCACTCCACCCCCCGCGCAAGTTGATCGGGAGCCGCGCGACCGCCATTTGGTCTCCCCGCGTAAAGGTGATTACGCAGTTGTTGCTGGGCAGCGCTGGCCAGACCAGCACCGCCTTCCCTCCCCTCCATTGGCGGAACGTCCCCGGTTGGAGTCACGCCCCCCGCCATTCAGGCATCCGGTGGGATATGCCCTTCCAGCGATGGCGCGTGGCTCGGGACACCGCGCGTACGAGGAATTTGAATTCCATCCTCGTCGGGAAAGACTTGAGCCTGGGTGCGGCGATCGGTCGCCGCCCAGGCATTGTTAGGACATTGGCGCCTGCCCCTGTAAGGTACCCCTCAGATCGACACGGTTTTGTTGCCAACGGCATCGGTCAGGTTTGGGGGCCCACGGGGGACTCTGTTGTGGTCCGTGTCATTATGGACATGGGAGCCCACGGTTGCCTTTTGTCTATTGTTTTGTTGTTTGTTTGTATTGTTTTGGGCAAAATTGTTTTCTTGAGCGCCTTTGGACTGCGGGACTTGGCTGGGACGAGCCAATTCGGGAAACCCTGTTGGAAGATTGGCTACAATTTGTATCCGCACTCCCTGCAGTCAACGAGGTCGTGGTACCCCGCGCTATCCTCCCCCCTGGGACCTACACTGCTACCCTTGTTTGTGATGCGTCTTCGCACGGTTATGCAGCTGTTGTTTGTCTGCGCGCCGTCTGCGCAACAGGCCAGGTGAAGTTGTCACTGGTCTTGGGCAAGAGCAAGGTGGCCCCCCTCCGGACGGCACTGACCATCCCTTAGTTGAATTGTCAGGGGCAGCGCGTCTTGTGCGTCTAATGAACCACGTTGCTCACACTTTGGGTGGAACTGTGGACATTTGGGTTTCTAACGCCTGGACGGACAGTCAATTTGTTTTGTGTTGGTTGAAGACGTCCGTCCACTCTTTGGAGGTACTTGTTGCGTACCGAGTGTCCCAGATTAAAAATTTTGAATCGCCTTTGATTTGGAGGCACGTGCCTGGAGATTTGAACCCAGGCGCCGTGGCCTCACGTGGGTGCATGGCACCCCGCTTGTTTGCTTACCCTCTATGGTGGGGACCAGACTGGCTGACTCATCCCGAGGATGATTGGCCTCGATCGCCAGTCTTGATGTCGGGTCCTTTGCCCGGGCTCAAGGTGCTCGCTGTTGGAACGAAGGACCCTGATTTTTTGTTGAGTCGATTTGGCTCCCTCGACAAATTGTTGAATTGTTGTTTGTTGTTGTTGAATTGTTGGTGACTGATCGTGACATTAAGAACTCGCATGCCGGTTGCAATGCGCTGTTGGCCATTCTGCAGCGAGAGTTTGGATATTGTCGGGAGCCGTTAGTAAGTTGAACCCCTTTTGGACGATACGGGTCTTTTGTTGTTTGGTTGTTGACGGTTGAGTCACTCTAGCCTTCCTTATGGGGTCCGTCACCCCCTTTTGTTGCCTAAGGAGGGCCATTTGGTTAAATTGTTGTTGTTGTTGTTTGGTTGTTATTGTTGTTTGGTTGTTTTGTTGTTTGTTATTGTTTTGACCCGCCAGCCTGCCCCCATTGGGGGGGTATTTTGAGGCCGCGGTGAAGGCGGTTAGGGACTCTGGCGCAGATTGTTAGGAGACACCGTTCTCACCTTTAAGGAGTTAGCTACGGTATTTTGCCGCATTGAAGCTGTGTTGAACTCGCGTCCATTGTGCCCGCTGTCTTCGGACCCGAACGTCTTGGAGGCCCTGACCCCGGGCCATTTTTTGATTTGACAGCCACTTGTCGCCCTGCCGGAGCACCATTTTGTCGATGTGAGCCAAAATTGGCTATCGCGGTTTCAGTTGGTGCAGCAGCTCGCTCAGAGTTTTTGGAAGCGTTGGAGCTTGGAGTATTTGCACATCCTCCAGCAGCGCGTCAGGTGGACTGATAAAACGCAACCTTGTCGGGATTGCCAAGTGATTAGCGGACGGGAAGGCCCGTCCGGGGGGGGTAGATGTTTGGTCCCGTTTAAAGTAGTTTCGGAACGCGCCGTCGAACGGAATGACATCTGACTTGACAGTTTGATTTTGACACTTGACAGGTCTTGTTGATTTGGCGCTGAAAAAGCCCCGTCGCCGTATTGGGACCTCGCGACGCGTTTGTTGAAATTAATCCTTTTAAATCGATCCGTTTGTGACAATTAGTCGTGATCCAATCGCTTTATTTGTTAATAACCCCAATTTGACGTAATAATACGGGTTACGTTTGTTAAAACTGAAGTTCTTGAAAGGGATGGTCGCCGCTTGGTATCTCGCGATCTTTTGTAAAGTAATCCCTTAATCCCTGAGAACCGGTCGTTTTGTGGACAATCTGTCATGACCCGATGGTTAAGTGTTAGTGACGCTATTGGGAATGAATGATTTGAAGACCGCATGCTATGATTACCTCCAGCCTTATTGCAGCGGATTGTTACCAGGAGAATACTCATAACGTCACGACACGATACATATACACTCACTTACATACATAACTCCAGGTAACCCCAGAAGCAGTGTCCTTCAACCACCAGGTAAGTTCTTTTGTTGTATTGTAGGTGAGTTGTTTGATTTGATTGTCTGCTCCGCGTACGGCGGACTAGTTTCGCTAGCCACTTCTTGTCTCTAGAGCCCCACGATTATCACACTTCCACTGCGCACTTGAAATCGTATTGTGAGGTCTAGTCTGGCAGCGTACACTTCCTTTCTCCGAGCACTTTTGCTCTTGCGAATCTCCACTCAAGCCGGCCAATAAAGGCAAGAATGAGGTGGGAGCTCTAAACCTCTTCAGTGTTCACTCCAGCCGGCCAATAAAGGCAAGCCAGAGATGAGGAACAAGAATTCTCCCGGGAGATAAGGTCCGTGGGGTCGCTACTGCCCAACAGCACGCCACATGCTGCCCTGCGGGTTTACTATTATTATTTATTTATTTGCTAAGGCACAAAGTCCCAATAACTAAATCACAAATACATCAAATTCATTACAACATTGTTCATTGTTCAGTTCATTTGTTTAGTGTAGCTGATAAAATTTGCAAATATTTTCGATTTGTAGTTTACTTTGTTTTTTGTCGGTTTCATTTTTTAATTTAATTTAATTACTAATTTGTTACAATTCCTAATTCAAGCAACAAGTCTCCTAAAATCATTTGACCTAGCTACTTGAATTTTTTTTTTGTATCAATTTCATTAAATTTGACTGTATCAGGTGGAGATTGTGGGAAGCACAGAAGCCCACAGTGAAAACTGTGGCTAGGTTTTGGAGATACATATGTCCAGCAGGTGACTTCTTTCAGCTGAATGTTGATGTATCGTGATGATTATTATGAAAGTATATATTTTTCGATAAGTGCAATATATCACAGTGACACAAATGTTCTTAACTTAGAAATACTGAATCATGGGACGACCTCCTACAGAAAAAAATTAAAACTCATACTAACACCTAAATTATGACTAATTCTTATACCGAGTATTAAAATTTAATAATTGTGTGGTAATTTACTTTACAACTACTGATTTGTTTACAACCAATCATATGGATCTTGGGCGTCCTAGCGCGTAGCTAAATACGCACTGCGTTACTACGCCGTAGCCTACACTGTAGCTACATTGTTTGGTCATTCAATCAGGCGCAACGCGACAGCGCTACGCGAATCTCGTAGAACCATTTGTATGGAAAATGTGCTACGAAGTCGCGTAGCGCTGTCGCGTCCCGCTTCTCTGCCTTTACTCGAGGTTTATGTAAATAACATAAATATTGGATCCGTTAGTTAAATCATTAATGGACCCAGATACAAGGCTATATACTTTCTTTGAGTAAGTATTTGCAAAAGCAAACAGCATTAATTACTTCAAAGCTTGCAAGTTAATTTTGAGCGAGTTCCGGTTTTCAAATTGATTCGAAAATTGTGTATGCATATGTAAATTGGATGATAGAGCAATATTATCATGACATGAAGCTGATCCGATAATTGATGCAGAAGGGGGAATCTATACATATAATAAAACAGTAAAAAAACTGTGTCTGTACCTACATTAAATATATTTAAAAAATAATAATTGAGGGGGGTTTAGAAACAGTTATAGAGCACGAAACCAAAAAAAAAATGTGTCTGTTTGTCTGTTTGTCTGTTTGTCTGTTTGTTTGTACACGCTAATCTTCGGAACTACTGGATGGATTTGAATGTTTTTTTTTTTGTTGTATAGGTATTAAGTCTGGGCAACATATAGGCTATAATTTATCTTGGAAACTTGAACACCTGATGCAGAACCGTAACAGACCAGCTAAACTATAAGAGATACAAAAATGGTACCATAGCAAAAATTGTTTTACGTGATAAGCATTTTCTGCTAAGAGAATAAATTTGAAGATCTGGAACACCTGATGTGGAACTCCAACAGCCCAGCTACACTATAACATACAAGATTATTTTTAGTATATGCGAAACCTGAATATAGTTTGTTCAGAATCAGTAACTGAATCGATTCCAGTAATTTTTACACCATGTTATATTTTGTACCAAAAATATTTAATTACGCTTCCAAGTCGCGGGCCTTAGTGTTTTGTTTCGATTTTAAAATTATCATGTCTTTCTCGTATTTAAACGTCCATTACACGGAGATGGTACGTACACTAGCTGTTTGTGGTGATCTGCATACGTTTTTGCGTGGACAACCAGGTAACTTATCAAGCTTATAACTTTGTGATTATTAATGATACAGTTTTGAAATTTTTTTCATAGATTCTTTACATAAAAATACTAGACCCGTGTTTCGGGTTTCGCATAAACAAAAATTAATGTTGTATATAGGAATGACGTCTTAGCAAGAGTTGTTCAACCTGATGAGCACTCTCTGTTGTAGTACTTATAAAATTTTAAGATCTGAAACAGCTGATGTGGAACTCCAAGAGCCCAGCTACACTATAACAAAAATAGGAATGACGTCTTAGCAAGAGTTGTTCAGCTTGATGAGCACTCTCGGTTGTCGTATAAAATTTGAAGATCTGGAACAGCTGATGTGGAACTCTAAGAGCCAAGCTACGCTATATAACATATATAGGAATGACGTCTTAGCAAGAGTTGTTCAACCTGATGAGCACTCTCTGTTGACGTATAAAGATTGTAGATCTGGAACACCTGATGTGGAAATCAAAGCTTTCACTAATTTCACTGTATAATTATAAAATAACATAAGCTGGGAGTATCTCCACGCGGTGAAGGCGGTAACAGTTTAGGACTGATTTTCGATGAAAATTCTATGAATGATTGAAAATTTGACTCTACTGGCTAAAACTCCCATTTATTATTTTATTTTATCGAAGAAATATGCCTTCGGACTTATGGTATTTGAGTGTTTAATTTCCTTTTCCATTTATCTTCGTGACACGGTAGCCTACCCGGTAACGCAGGGGAGCAGTCACTTAGATTTTAATTGATCAGGTATCTTCAGAATAAAACTATAACTATGCCTAGAAAGAGGTCAAATCTTTTCCAACGTTTCAAAGGACCTAAAAAATTGAGGATCATAAGATCCCAAGAATCTACCGAAGAGCGTCAGGATAGACTTGATGCTGTTCGAGAACATCAGGCTGCAACTCGCTCCGTAAAAACATCTTCGGATCGCGAAGCTCGCTTGCGTTCTCAGCGTATTTATGCATCTACATCCAGGTCTCTAGAGACCAGTGAAGAATATGATGCGCGACTGTCCGCTGATCGTGAACGTCATGCATTGTCTCGCGAGTCGGAGATGTTTACGGATAAAGAATTGCGCTTGAGTTCTCAGCGTATCTACACATCTGCTGCTAGGTCTCTAGAGACAAGTGCGGAACATGATGCGCGACTGTCCGCTGATCGTGAACGTCACGCATTGTCTCTCGAGTCGGAGACGTTCACTAATAGAGAATTGCGCTTGAGTTTTCAGCGTATCTACGAATCTGCTGCTAGGTCTCTAGAGACAAGTGCGGAACATGATGCGCGACTGTCCGCTGATCGTGAACGTCACGCATTGTCTCTCGAGTTGGAGACGTTCACTGATAGAGAATTGCGCTTGAGTTCTCAGCGTATCTACGCATCTGCTACTAGGTCTCTAGAGACAAGTGCGGAACATGATGCGCGACTGTCCGCTGATCGTGAACGTCACGCATTGTCTCTCGAGTCGGAGACGTTCACTGATAGAGAATTGCGCTTGAGTTCTCAGCGTATCTATGCATCTGCTGCTAGGTCTCTAGAGAAAAGTGCGGAACATGATGCGCGACTGTCCGCTGATCGTGAACATCACGCATTGTTTCGCGAGTCGGAGACGTTTATCGATACAGAATCACGCTTGAGTTCTCAGCGAATTCGCACATCTACTAACAGGTCTTTCGAAACGAGTGATGAACGTGATGCGCGACTAACTGCTGATCGAGATTATCATTCATTGTCCCGAACACGCACACAACAAAATATCCATAATCAGTTAGAAAGTGAGAGAGAAAGAATTGCTGGAGTACGGCATGAAGAGACAGAAGAAGAGCGCAACGAACGTTTGAATTCTGATCGCCTTCGACATTCTCTGAACAGAATGTCGATATCATCTGAAGAATCAGACGTGTCTCAAGATATCGCCGTAGGGCATGGCGACCTTCCTTGGGTTGATAAGGAGTGGAGTGCATTTACGTACACTCCTATGATTGACTACGCCACATATTCCGCCATCGGAGGTGTGGTTCAAAATTGTACATTTTGTGAAGCTGTTAAATGGCAAAAAGAAACAACCGGTATGTGTTGCTCAGGTGGGAAAGTACATATTGAAATATTACAAAATCCTCCAGAAATATTAAGATCACTGCTAAACGGTGACCATCCAGAGTCAAAACATTTCTTGGACAACCTATTGACATACAAAAATGAAAGATCTGGAACGACTCCAATCGTCTCGCTCATCCCGTTGTTTTCCCGTCCCCGGGCCTTAGAATTCTACATCAGACGTTTCAGATCTTCGATTTCGACGACCCTGTTGTCACTGGCATAAGCAATAGGATCCGCGTACGAAGTCGCGGGCAGAAGCTAGTTTTGTAATAAAACGACGTAACCCAATCGAATTTGCCCTTGTTTGATTCGTCTTGCCACATTTAGTCTGATAATAGACCCAGACGGTACCTAGTTGTCCGTTGCAAAATGCATATTGTGATTTTTTGGACATTTATAATCAAACCAGCTGTCCGCGACTTTATCCACGTAAAATGTCGTCCACTCGAGAGCCGAGGCTCCTACGAGCCGTAGGGTGATATTAATGAGCCTTTAACTTTCCACAAGAAATGGACTTTGAGTTGTAATAAATATATTTCAAATTCGACTGGTACTTCCAGAGATTAACGCTTTCAAACAAAGAAACACTTCAGCTTCATTATACTGTTATACGTAGATATACTTAGATTAATATTGTCTAGCAATTATATTAAACTTCTGAATGCATTGATAGTGTAACTTTCATAACTTTATTTATTGACAAACCAGTTTCTGCCCGCGACTTTGTCCGCGTCAAATGTCTTACTCCTCCGACCTATCCCGTCGAATCGAACCATCTGCCCATGCGAGGTCTTCTAATATTCGAGACCTTTTTTCTTTTTGCTTGGCTCCTAAGAATCCTAACGTGATGTTATGTAGTCTATAGAGCCTTCCTCGATAAATGGGATATCCAATACGAAACTTAGTTCCTGAGATGAGTACTTTCAACCAAAAAACTTTTTAGCAAAAAATTAAACCGCCGAAAAAACTGAAAAGCAAAAAATAATAAAACTTAAAATTATGAGTCGGCGCTTTGAGTGAGTTATGCGTAGTCATACATTAAAAAAAATATATAAGTACGCGTCGAATTGATAACCTCCTCCTTTTTTTTCGTCGGTTAAAAAACTCTTTCAGCTTTATAATACCTATTTATATTTGATTTTTTTCGCTATCGCGAACCTTTTTTGAATTTTTTAAGAGGAACAATTCTGTCATACATAATTGTTGCGTTACTAACTGTTTACGCAGCGCACGCAACGGAAGCTCTCAAAAGGAATAACTTTCCCCGTTTTTACATTTTGCATTGATGCTCCGCTTCTATTGGTCGCAGCGTGATGTTATGTAGCCTAGCCTACCTTGAAAAGTGGGCCACACAACAAAAAAAAATCAATTTAAACCAGGTCCTGCGATTAGCGCGATCATCCAAACGAACAAACAAACCCTGTAGCTTTATAATCTATACTAATAATATTATAAAGCTGAAGAGTTTGTTTGTTTGATTGAACGCGCTAATTTCAGGAACAACTGGTCCGAATTGAAAAATTCTTTTTGTGTTGGGAAGCCTATTTTTTGAGGAAGGCTATATAGGCTATGTAAAATCACGCTACAACCAAGAAAAACGGAGCAGTTATGTAAAATGTTGCAAAAACGGGGAAAATCGCACGGGTTGGCGATTCGACGCGACGGGAAGGTTGGGGGAACAAAATATTTAACGCGGACGAAGTCGCGGGCAGAAGCTAGTTACATATATAAAGATAAATACAGATTAACACGTTTTTTTTATTTGTCTTTTGAATTTACTTTTACTTCCTGTCGTTATAACGTTACGTTAATAACGTATAGAGTAAACGAACGAAATGAATAAAATCAACTACTTAGTGTTGTATCAACCATTTATTGGTATAAGATTTAATAAATTGTCTAACTGGTAGAATAATAATACCAAATTTTCATTGGTGGTAGGTAAGTAATAGAATAAAACCAATAATTATTAACTATAAAAACATTTATTTAACTTAAAATATATTATTTCACAGGCTTACATGGGCAGTTATTAGTTTTGGGAAGTATAAATATTTACACATTATGGTTTCGACGAAATGTCTATGAGATAAATTGTATATCTAACAATACAATTTATGTCCTAGACATTTCGTCGTGGTGTGGATCGTAACAGGAAAGACACAGGCCGACATCGCAATCTTAACACATTATTTTTATATACCTCCTTTTTTTATATTTTACCCAGCACCTGAAACATTTGCGCCTTTTAAAAGGAGAGAGGTGTTCAGATGCATAACATAATAGATACTATGGAAATATGTTCTTTGATTTATGTTCAGTCTTAAAACGAATCTATTGTTTCGTTGCTTATCTATATATTAGGTAATACTTGAAGCGAAAACTTTGAATCCCGTTTTACGAAAATTGGGCGGACGGAGGAGTATGAAATTTCGCACACTTATCCACATTAATATTATATTATAAATGCAAAAATAACTCTGTCTGTCTCGCTTTCCTGCTAAAACTACTGAACTGATTTAAATGAAATTTGGTACACAGATAGTTTAGATCTTGAGAAAGGACATCCGCTAAGGAGAAGAAGTGACGAATGCTAATATTTTTTTCAAGTCTTGCAAGTCTGTACGCAGGCACCGTTACGGTTAGTCTACAGAGTAAGACTGTACCTCTTTAGGGTTTTTGATAGAGTTTGTGCTAAGGGTTTTAAACAAACTTTTAAGTGTTATGTGTTACGCTTATAATTATATTCTTTGTGCTATAATTTACATTATAAATTGGTTGGGTTTTGAAAATTTTAATGGGTTATCCGTCCTATTGGTTACCAAAATAAAAGGCTAACCCATGCGAAGCGTTTCCGTTATTATTGGGATGCCACTTCATGTAAAGGCTTAAACTATTCAAAACTTTACAGTCATGGTTAAGAGAAACTGAATGATTGGCTAACGTTTAGACCGACTCAACTCTGGAACATAATTGTACGGTATCCCACTTAGTAGTTGCAACGAAACCTAAAAGAAATCACCAAAGTTATTCCAATATATTTTTTAAAGTACTTCTTCCCCAGCTATGCTAAGCTATATTTACCCTATATGGAAACTGATTGTAATCAGCAGAAAGCGCGTTGGAAATCCTGTTTGATTACCTATATAAAATTCAAATTCCTGAGTGAGTGACTGATTGATATATCAACGCACAGCCTAAACCTCTGGTCCTAGAGACACGAAATTTGGAGGGTGTTGTTTGTGGGGAGTAGGTAAGTATCCACTAGGAAAGGGTTTTTTTTTTAATTCCATTCCAAAGACGGTGAAATAGGGGGTTGAAATGGTGAATTTTTCGACATACGCGCAGGCGAAGCCGCAGCAGAAGCTAGTATTAGTATATGCAATACAGAAATATAGATTTAACCACTCTATTTGACAAAATGACATATCAGCTGACTCGACGGGATATTGCGAGTTCCATCAAGAATATATGTATGTACATCAACTGTCAGCATTCCAATTTATCGAGAAATTATTACTAACTCATAGGCAAACTATATGCTTCAAGGAGGACAATATTCGCCCAAGAATAATGCACTTAGTGAGGCGTGCTTACTCAGGAACTGATAATGTCATCAGCTCCTGGGAAAGTTCGCTTCACTAAGTGGCGTGCATTGCATAAAGGAATATACGTAGTGCCTACCTCAACAAAATCACCTTATGCTGTCAATTACATTTTATTCTGTGCCTCGCAATTATTAAGAAACTTAATAAATGATAACTGCCTTGTCCGTCTAGTGGCAATAATTACGTGTGCTGAAGGGAGCAGACGAGCGCCATCTTAATGAGCTCTCCTCTTTTATTACTTTTCTTCTCTTTTTAGTATAAATCAAATCAAACACAAACGTATTTTCAATTGCATTTATTTGAGCACATTATCATACATACACAATACTACAATTTATTACTATTGATAATACCACTATACCTAATTAAAATATTCTGATAAATTCATCTGAGACAATCATAACATATTTATTACATTACAAAAACCGATTAAATATTTAATTCATTATTTGGTTGCTAACCTCGATCGCTTTAAATAAATATATGTTTAACATTTAATAAAAGCTTCTTCAATAACACCAAAATATTTGATTGACTATAATATATTAGCTTTACGTTAATACACAGGAAACTCACTATCTCAATTTACAAGGCGATTTCAAAATCTGATTTAAACATTTCTTCGTTATATTATTGATAATAGCGAAGATTTTTTTTTTTCTGTTGAATATATGTTATTTTTATACACTAAAGCTAAATAGTATATAAATTAAAGACTTAGCAGTCTAAGCCAAATCCTATCGACTGGGTAACATATATTCAGTTATTTGGCAAGTGTGGTACTTATTCAGGCACAAGATTAACTTGCGTGAAAGAGAAATTAATATTATATTGTAGCTTTTAGTGTAGGTACGATTGCATCTTCATTATTTTCTGCAAAGTTGGTGACTTCCAAACCATTTAAATTCACCGTTCTATTTCATGTTATAATGATTCCAGCATTATTCACAATGCACACTGACAGACTGGCAATAATATAATCTTGTTTTGTTAAAATCTATAAAACAGAGATTCAAGGCTTAGTATAATATAAAATCACACACACATTGTTGTCTAAAATTGTACTGTTATGAAATGATCAACATAATTCATTAATATTTGTATACTTCATTCATTTATATGCTTACATCTATGTATATACACTACTTAATCCTATGTCTTTACTGAGTTACTATTTAAAATAGATAACAGGACGTAAAAGAACAATAATTGTATATGTCAATAATATTTTTCAATTTAAATTTACTTGTCATTCTTTTCAATGCATTGTTTTTCATTTTATAAGGTATTTTTCTTAGACTTCTGGTTTCCTTGGATTTAATAAAAATTGTACCTTTATTTTTTCAAGTATAATTTTACATTTTGGCTTTCTTAAAATAGTTCTTCTTTTAATGATATTTTTGTCACTTCGGTTAGAATAATAAAGTTACATGCAAAATAGATCAGACTTAGAGCTGCTTTTTAGGTTTTCCACGACGTTGAAGTCAGCTTTTCCCTTTGCTTGTCCACCCTGGTGCTGTGACAACACAAGAAGACGTTAACTACCACGGTTAAAATCAGAAAAAGTAAAAAAAATGTACTTTGTGTATGTATTTCACTTTAAATAGATCATTTATTCCATAAATACATTATTAATTCCAAAAACGTGGCCGCCAGTCAGCAACGACATGTTCAGATTTTGCATGTGTTGTCGGCCATATAGTCCGACAAGGCCTGAATGGAACAAAAAGTGTCGGACACATAGTCCGACATGGCACTTAACGTGTTAAATTCATCATCATCATCATCATTTCAGCCGTAAGACGTCCACTGCTGGACTTAGGCCTCCCCCAATTTGGGGGGCTTTGCCATAATCGCCACGCTTGGCAGGCGGGTTGGCAATCGCAGTTTGGTGGTAAAAATGCATAGAGAACGCTGCTGCCCATTCTCTAGTAAGTCCCTTAGTCGCCTTTTACGACACCCACGGGAAGAAATGGGGTGGTGTTATTCTTTACGTCCGGCACCACACGGCACCACGGTACCGTGCCGGTACCGTGTTAAATTACGAATGATCAAATCATTGTTGGATACAAAGGGCCTCTCATAGATTATTTATATTGAGACTATACTATCTTTTAATAACAGCTATCAAATATTGTTTTTTTTTTGCCTATTGTCTGCGGCATGTTAAAAAAGGTGCTTACCATACTATCAACGCTACGTGATAACGAGTCTAGGGTTGGGCAGTACCGTGGAGTGCTCTGCGAACATCAGCGCGGTCATCCATTTGAGCTGGTCTTCGGTCACCGCGCCTGCTATCGTACACCCGAACCACTGCTTATCTTTACTCCTAAAAGCGTGGTAATTTTAGTAAAGAAATATTTATAAACTGTAGAAACTATTTTGTTGAGACTAATAATAACGTTAAGTTAATCGTTCATTCCAAAGGAGACCACTACATCTAGAGGTCAACTGAAACTGTTACGTTTGTGTCATCAATGAGTACCTTTTGTGTTTGTTCCTGGGTATAAATGTAATGGCCCACCGCGACTGTGGGTTCCGTTTCGGCTCGTGGCCCACGTACCACAAGATGTCCTTTATCTTCCACTCCTCGATCTTGTGAGAACCCTGGGAAATTACAAACCACGTATAACAACCAATATACAACAAAGTATATTCTAATACAAAAATCTTCCTGGATTTTCTTAACGCTCCTATTCTACCTATATAAACACTCAGTTATTTACCAGACACCAAATTAAACATAGTTATAAGAATAGTACTTCGGCCAGTGGCTTTGCCCGTATAGCTGTCGGAAAATATCACCCGGGAAACTACTACCGGGATAAAATATCTATGGTATGCTATATGGTAAGTATCCAGGATAACCAAAAATCCAAATCCATCCAAAAATCTAAACATCTAAGCCATATTTCGCGGTCTCTTACTTGGAATAATACAATTAGCTTTATTTTGAGTACTTCGAACACACATGATGATATGCATTTACTATGAAGCCCAAGTAATATGAATTACAATCCTACTAATCCTGCACTACCCGACCGCTACCAAACGAGATGGCCGGACGCGGAACGGCCCGCTAGCCGCTCTGCGGCTATTTTATTATAATCTCTGATATCTTCTAAAATATTCATTTTAATGATATGCTGTAAAAGGCAATTTTGATCTACATGAAATGCACAACATATCTAATCTTATACCTTTAAACGAGCAATTCTTGTATATATATATATATAATCTGAATCTCGGAAACGGCTCCAACGATTTTCATGAAATTTAGTATACTGGGGATTTTGGGGGTGATAAATCGATCTAGCTAGGATTCATTTTTATAAAATGTCGTTTTATTCGTGTTTTCAATGACCAACTCTTGAAGATACACTTATTATTACTTGTTATTGTGGGTTATCCTTAAGAGATAGACATATACCAGCGGACTTTTTTGTAGAACTTTGTAAGGTGTACAATACTGTAGTACATTATTTTGATCTATTTCGTAGGGTTCAGCCAGCGTTCGCAATGTAAGCGCAAAAAAATGAGTTTATTTATGACATCACATTAGAAACCTCTAAAATTATTAGTGTTCTTTACTATATTGTGCATGTTATATACATAATATATACCTTTCTGTTGAATCACTCTATCTATTAAAAAAGCCAGCATCAAAATCCGTTGCGTAGTTTTAAAGCATACATAGGGACAGACAGACAGCGAAGTGACTTTATTTTATAATATGTAATTATGGAAGATAGTATGCAATCTTTCCCCCCGCCAACACAACAAAGTAATCTGTCAATGTTGGTAACGCCAGACACAGCTTTAAACAAAAGAACACGATTTTTAAAGCCAGGTACACCACAAAGATAATGACACAAAACAGTGAACTAACCTGTTTATCTTTAAAGTAACACAGCTTCGCGTTCTGCACTTCAAACATATGCAGTTTAAAAGACTTCATAGCCTCAGTCGCAAGCCTGAGCTCGCCGCAGACAGACGTGGATTGCCTCAAAGCCTCCATATCGTGGAGGATTTTATTCTGTTTGACGAGCAGATAGTTGTGCTTTCTATCGTCTTCATCCCAGTAGCTCCACCGCAGCACCACGTCTAGCACAACCTCGTCAATGTGAACGATACGCCGCATGGAGTCGTTGCATATTACTTCCTCTATCATAAGGAGATGGGACTCTAATTTCGCCTTCTCGCATAGTTCTATGCAGACGTCGGAACTGGTTTTGTTTGGTGTCAGCTGTGAGAAGAAGTTTCTTTATATTAAATATTTTCAAAAAACGAATTTGAGAGCGTGCTTGCATTTATATGACCACGTCTACAAACAAAAAGATGCTAAGTAGTGTTTTTTATTTCCAAAATATTTTGGGAGTTCCTGCAAAGAACCTTACCTGTCTGTAGAAGTCTCATCAGAATGAGTCCAGATGTTTTGAAGACAAGGCAGCAAAAAGGGACAAATTATAAGCATTTTTTTTTTTCAATATTATGCACAGACTTTATCGTTGAACTGCATTGAGCAAGCCAAATTTTATGAGGTACCTATATTTATTTGTTTAAAAATGTGTCAGTGACTTACAGTAATCTGATAACAGGTAGACTTATCATGCACGTAGACCCAGGTCCGGAGATCTCCGGCCGCTTTTGGTGCAGCGGGTGCAGAATTGCTCAGCACACGCATTATGACGCGTCTCACTGCCGCCTCGCGACGTTTCTCAGCCTCAGTCGGCTCCCAAATCTTCTCGAAGTTCCCTATTAGGTCTCGAACCACGAACACTTCTTTGGTCGACCAAGCGGTCTGAAGTGTGTTACTTGTCTAGAATAGAGGGATTGCTTTTATTATTAGTAATTAAACTATAAAGTACCCTCGAAAGTGAACTCGTTACATTCCAGTTTCTGAGTTGACACGGCAACATATCAAGCTAGACATTTCCAGTTTTAACAGACCTCGCAATGTATTAGCTTTTCGTACAATAAGAAGTCAGCTTAGCGCACAGAGTCAGAACTGGACATATTCCATCAAACAAGTTTGCCTTTTTGATGGGAAAGGTTTCTTCCCCCAAATGTGATTATACTTGTGGATTAATAGATGATGTTTACCACTTGTTGATGGAGTGTGTTCAATTTCAGGCAGAGAGAGAAGAATTATCAGAGAAATTGGGTCTGGACAAATTGCAGGTCGGAATCATGAATTCTTTACTCTCAAACCCTAACAGTGAAGGAGCTTGTCTTTTGTTTCAACTATTATCAGCTTAAGTTAAACTACTTATGTATAACTAGTAAATAAGATAAATCGGACTGACATATACATGTAGTATAAAAGTCCAAAAAAAAAAGAATAAAAAAAAAAGAAGTCACCTTATAAAATAGTAGACATATAAAGCTTGATTTGTCGCCATGCGTACAACTATTACAAAGAGCGTGAACTGTTTTATATATAGCAGCACGAATTTTTTGTTTTACGCTAAAAAGAACGATAATTTTGAAAGAAATCTTGAAATCATTGTATTTTAATTTTACGATGCGAGAACATTTTTCAAGTTGTTTACTTCATAGAATAATACATTTTACTTAGCAAACATTGTCGACTGTTAGAAAAACAAATATCAATTTATTTTTATTAAAACTTGAATTACAAATTTTCCAGATTTTGATTTTTGTGAATAAATAATAGTTACGTAAAGCAGTGCTTGTTTCATTTACAAATAATATAAACGGGTCTCAGAAAAAACCCTTTTTACCATAAAACATTTTTTTTTTGTTATTCTGATTTTTTAGCAAATTTATCAAATTTCCGGCCAAATACGAATATTAAAAAAATACGCCAACCATACCGAATATGAATAACTGACCGAGAATTCGGCACAGCTCAAAGATCTACAGCCCCCTTGCTTACCATAGCCGCTGGCATGATGGTGGGTGCCCACACGGAGGCGAGGTTCTCCGCACCCATCTTGTTGGCGTGGGCCATCGTGTGGAGGAAATGCAGGTGCGCGAACAACTTGCGGGCAGTGTTCCGTGCAACCAGCGGCAAGGACGACATGATGCGGTGGTACTCGTGGTGACGCGCCGTCTCGTCTGTTAGCTCTGAAGGTATACATAAAGTGAGGGTTTTTAAGGTGGAATTCCTGTACTTTTCGTACCTTCAGAATTATAGAGACCTAATGAGAAATTTTAAGATTTCAACTTAGTTTAACCATACTTCCCATAGGCAAACTGCCCCCGATAGGAGCCTATATCGTAACCTACGTTATATTGTAGAGGGTACTAGTAGTAGTTCACCGAGTAAATATTAGCTCTATATTTATTTTATTGAGGAGCTATTTGAAAAAAAAGGGTCCGGGGACGACTTCTTTTCAAAGTGATATATCTTTTTTTTTTAATTTTAAAGTTAGGAAAAATGTCCGTGTTTATGGAACACTATACAGTTTATTTAATAGCAATTTTCTATGAGTCAAGTCTAAATAAAAATGTTTAAAAAAAAAATTTTTATTGATTTCTGTTAGATCAGATTAAATTACCACTTTGAAAAAAATATGTAACAATTGCCAATACCCGGCCTAACAGCATGCCAAGTTTCATCAAAATCCAAATGGTGCAACATATGGAAAAAAAATATTAAAGTTAGTGGGGCACCATATGACCACTTTGCTGACGCTTATAAATTGTATTAGATTTTAATCATCTTTGGCAAAGTAGCGTTTTGATAGCTTGTAAAAAGTATATTAACGGATGGTGGTGTCACTAGCTTATTACAATGTTTTGTCGATCTATTTTTATAGTGTCTACATTTATCAAAGTACCCGCATATGCATGTTCCTACATAATCACAGATTCACAGTGCATAGTCGTGGTACGCTCTCGCTTTTATTATTTGCGCGGTATTACAAATTCTTAATTCAGGGTCGTATTATTTGTTTATGTTTAGATCAACAAGTTTCAGATTACATGCAATCAAATAATATGAAGTTTCGAAGAAAATATTTTAAACGAAGTTTTAAAAAAGCATGATAGAGGCAAATCATGCTTTTTTAAAACTTCGTTTAAAATATTTTTATCGTTTTAATTGCGCTTTTAGAATATTAATTATTATAAAAAACGCATAATATTGAGCGAAGACGCGCAAGTTTCACATATGAACGTCATAGTCATTTAGTCGCGCGAGCAGTCAACCGGCGTTTGTACGTCATTATCAGGGATCGGATATTCCGTTTTAAAGTAAATTTTTGGCTATAGGGAAAAGGCGCCTTAAAACTTTTTTTTAAATTCTGTTTAGTAGGAGAAAAAATCATCATTCTCCTGCCCTTATCCCAATTTATTTGTGGTCGGCGCAACATGTCTTTTTCTTCCACACTTCTCTATTAGTCATCTCAGTAGTCACACCCTTTCTAATCATATAAAAAAAAAAAACTGCAATTCTTGGATTGCATAACTATCCAGATACATATTTATTCAAAACTAGTGGTCGTTCAAGGTCAAAATTCGAACATGTATTATTATTTTAATTAATTCAATATATTTCAAATGCATTATTATGTAAAAATATTATCTTTCTGCACTACTATCCCATATAAACTTTCACTGTGCCTTAAAAACTTTTCTTAAAACGGGGTTCAAAGTTTTTGCTTCACGTATTATTATCTTATACCTTTAAACGAGCAATTCTTGTATATATATATATAATCTGAATCTCGGAAACGGCTCCCACGATTTTCATGAAATTTAGTATACAGGGGTTTTCGGGGGCGATAAATCGATCTAGCTAGGATTCATTTTTAAAAAATGTCGTTTTATTCGTGTTTTCAATGACCAACTTTATCGATAATCAACTTGAACATAAACTTATTATTTTAAATACAATTTACCAAAAAATACCGAGCGAAGCTCGGTCATCCAGATATTTTAAAATTAATGTTTAACACCCGATGCAAGTACGTGTATCTAGGAAGAAAGTTTTTTTGCGATACAAAATCACATTCCATATTAGCCAACTTCTCCCAACCCTTAGGCAAATATGCATCCAAATTTCCGACGTCTGATGAAAATTCATATAAACGCTCCCCTAATCGCTTATTCACGAGATAGACGCTTTCGCTAGGAGGACAGGGTCATGGTCGCTAGCTGATAAACCAAGTTACTGTAACCCTTGAGTGTGATTATGTAGATACACATCTGTTGGCGTTCATTAAACGTGCACCCTTTGGATTAGCTGTATTCAGAGGACAATCATTGCTCTTCGTGTACGCACGGCAATTCAAGCTATACATTTCCAGTATAAGCTGACCTCTCATTGTACGGAAAGCCTATACAATGTGAGGTCTGTTAAAACTGGAAATGTATAGCTTGGCCTGTAGCCGTGTGTACAATATAATAATGCTTATAGAATGTTGTTGGGAAGAGCGAGATGCTGCATAATCCATCTGGCATGGCTGTTTATGGAGGCTCCTATTGATGGCTTCCATGCCATCATGAGAAAGCGAATGTTCTCCATATTGCACCGTATCTGGGCAAACCGCTTTCTGAAAGTAACAGTTCTCCCTCTGCTATTGTGGTTTAGTAACTTAGTTCATAAGTACTTGCTAAAACAAATATGGACAATTGGATACTCTTTTTTTTTTTTTTTGAGTGGGAAATCCTCAAATGACCTCTCCCGCTCTGGGTGGAGCGGAAGTGCGTGTCAGACTTTTACTGACTAAAACCCACCCGTGTTCCTTCAGTTGCCTTTGCCAGGGCCACGGGATCTCTTTCGAACATAGTGACCCTGGCAGGACAACTGGACACCCTGAAATAAAGTAATTGTTTGATGGAACTAACGTAGCGCTGAGATCAGGTCCTTATGTTTGTCTTGCGGCACCAGAGGCTCTGGGAGGTCGCGGAAGAATCTGAAATTAATAATATTTTTAATTAATTAATGTTCTTATTAATATTATGACCGTATAAGTTACGGATTTGAGGTGGAGTAATGCTCCGGACGCAGCCAGAACTGTAAATCGATAGTTTTGAGATTGCGCATTCAGGATATTGTTATTATATTTATAGAACAACTTTTCCTAGATATAAGAGCAGGGTTAAAATTATAAGCAGCGCATTTATTAATCATTTTATTCAGCATCGACTATTCCACTTATGCAAGGTGTATGAGAATAAACGCAAGTCCTGAAAGAAGTTTGTTCGTAACTGACTAGTAGCATCAATTTCAGTAACTTTTAATATGGGGATTTTTTTAAATAAAAAGGGTTTTGCTGTACCGATCGCTCATTGAGCCACAGAAAATTCAATCGGCTTACAAAGCAATAACACTCAATTTTCAATACATAGAGTAAGAGTCAACACAATTTTCTTAATAATAATAGTTGGCGTTAAAAATAATAAATTTTGGTCATTTGTGTTATGCTTTTAAGGACGCTATAACATTTTTCTACAAATATCGGTGGTTTTCCGGTACCAATTAAATCAAGAGGAATCACAATTGCGAAGTCAATTATGACTTAAATTAAAGATAATTTAATCAACTCCATGATAGAACCATAAAAATTGTATAGTCCCATACAATATTTTCACAAAAATACGTTTTCCCCACCGCAATAATCGAAGAAAATGAAAAATAATGGGGTCTGTATCGGTACCTGTATAGTAAGATCAACTGTATATTTTAACTTCAAAATGACAGGAAATTATGATTAGTATAATCTTCTACGTTTTGCCTGAACATTTTGTAATTAAATACGTAACTTTTTTATTTATGAGAAAAATAAAGAACGCCCTCTAATTTCTTCATACATTTTCTACTCGCGGCTTGTCATTCCGCGCTCAGACGCGCCCTAGGAAGCACGGGCGTATCGCTTTTTTGTACGAAATAAATACGATCAAAATAATAATAAAGTGAGTGCCGTGCTGCATACTGCGGTTGAAAAATCTTGATACTTTTCGGACCAAAAGTATGAGTACCGAACTTATTAGCAGAACTTGGTTTAAAAATAAATAACTTAAATTCTATTAGGAATTATGGAGTAGTGATGATTATGAATATGTATATGTATTCAAGATGGCGAAAGATTATTCAATAAAAAGTTATATCAACATCTATTTTTAATGTGGTAATTAAATTATGCAAATTTCATCCATTTTTGGAATGAAATTCTTTAATGTAGCTTGCGGTAGGGGTAAACAAGGGTGCTGAAGCCTATTGTGAGGTAAAAATCAAAATAAAAAATGGCGGTTGCGAATATTTTCAAAGTTTTCATCATGGGTGTCCATACAAATTAAATTTGGAGTCAAAGGAACATACTTCCTGACGGGGTAACCACCGACCCCACAAGTTTTTCATTCAAAACGCCGAATATTTAAATTTTTTAAATGAAAAGTGGGCATAGCTATCAACTTTGGGTAATTTTAGGATAGTGATTACGAATGTTTCATCCAAATTTGATCCTAATATTTTATAAAAATATTACTATCCATATTGGGGGTAGGCATTATGAAATCATCGATTTTTAAGAACAAATTCACACCAACGAACGCCTCGCCTTCACGTGCAAAAACAGTACTGTATTTTTGCTTTCCTTTTCTTTTGCTCATATCTCGAAAATGGCGTTTCCTATCACAAAAATAATGACATTTTCGACCCCCTACACAACCCTCTTACATATAAATCTCAACACGTGGGTAATATTTTTTTTTATTTTTCGAAGAAAAAGTGAAAAATTCCATATAAAACACGTCCATTGCGCGCGCCTTGGTCTCAAAAAATTCATTGCGTAGCACACCCAAGTAAAAGCTGAAGAGTTAAGTACGTTTAGTGTTGCATAGCCCATTTATCGAGGAAGGCTAAAGACTATATATTATATAAGGTCACACAAAGACCCTTAGGAGCCGAGCACAAAGAAAAACGTCACGCATACAAAGACCTCGCACGGGCAGGCGATTCGATGCAACGGGATGGGGGAGCAGGAAATTTTACGCGGACGAAGTCGCGGGCAGAAGCTAGTAAGAAATATTATTTAAAATAGGTAGAGAGGTGCCTACACATTGTAGAAACACGAAAAAAGTACCTAACTGCCAAATCAAAACATTCTAAAACGTGTACTACGTGTGCACTGGAATAAATTGTTTTTTTTTTTACTTTTCAACCATAAACGGACCATAAAAATTCTAAATACGGGCTCCAATCTCAAAGGCGAGGTTCGGCCGTCACACAATTTTTGCTTAGTTTTCTTTAGGGAATATCCTGTATATTTTCACCGATAGTCTACGATCACCATCCGTTATATTTGTTTATTATCCAAAAATATTATTGAAGTTTTTTATTGTTACACCTCTTTTTTTTTTTGAATTGGCAAATTATATACGTTATTCCAAAAATAATGATGATCATGGTAATAAAACTTATTTACTGTCACCAAATGCAGAAAGTAAAGTTAGTCTTTGCTCAACAGTATTAATAAAATAAAATAAATAATGCCTTCGAGTATCAAGATTAGTTAGGTAATGTTTAAAATCGAGCAAACAATGGTTTCAATGTGTGCGTGCGCGGAATGTTATTGTGTGGCGACTCAGATACCTAAACTTGAGCGATTCAAAAATGTTATAGCGTCCTTAACTCGATACTCTAATTGGAGTGTATGAGGTCGTGCGTTTATTATGTTACATGTTGTATATGTCGTTATTTTGTGTCAATAAATGAGAAAATGACATTAGAGTCACCGTTTTTAAACCAACTGTATCAGACACATCGCTGGCCCCGGACAATAAACCGGTAATATCAAAAATCTATTTTTACAGGAGAAATAAAAGCAGCTAATTTGTTTATAGTGCAGCGTACAGTGATCCAAAATAGACGTTCAAAATGTCAAATGAAAGCTAATTTTATTACCAGTTTAACCTTTTAAAAATAATTGTAATGGTATAAATATTTAATGAAATAATTGAAAAAATGTATAATACAAATTATAGACGATATTGTTTCAATTACAACATCATTAATGACTTTATAAACACACCGACCACTGAGATTCAGGTCTGTAAGAATATAATACGACGTATTTTCCGCTTTAGATCTCGAGCGTACGAGCTGATTACCACCTTCTTCAGGGAAATTTTATAGCCAAAGCTTAGCTGTATTATCCACTAATCGCTATTTTAGAATCCTACCAATGAATCATATTTTTATGTAACCATTGTAAGAGACCGACTTTATAATTTGATTTATTTTTTGTTTTAGTTTAATTCTAAGTCCCTGAGATACCATATTTGGTATCAGACACATAGGTTTTTAATTGTGTCTGTAATTACGGTAATTGACTGGTTAAGAGATTTTTTTATGCAATAATTCTTTTATTGTCATTTATTCTAAAGAAATATTGTTATTTTTTTTTTTAATGAAAAAATAAGAGTGATAGACTGATAGTTAGAGAAGCCAAAAATCAAATAACATTAAAAAGGGCGTAACCGGCGTTTACCGCTATATTGCCCGGGGCCAGATTGAATTCAAAGTGGTACCTAGTATGCAGTTAAGATATTTCACATCATGCTATACATTTCCAGTTTAAACTGACCTGTCATTTTACGGAAATCCCACACAATGTGAGCTCAGTTTATACTGGATATGCATAGCTTGATGTGTCGCCGTGCGTACCTACATATATGCACTTTCCATAGCATTAACTAAAAGGTGTTTTAACAAAATTCAATCACACAATAGTATAGTGCTAATATCGAATATATCTCCTATTAGGCGACTGCCTAACGTGACTACGTTGTCACTGTCAGCAATGGTGGCCTAGTGGTAACAACCGCAACTTACGAGTTGTAGGTCGTGAGTTCGAACCCAAGCAGGCACGTAACTTTGTGTTAAGCATTTCATCACCACTGCTCTCAAAACGGTGAAGGAAAATATCGTAAGGAAACCGGCATGTCTTAGAACCAAAAATTCGAAGACATGTGACATCTACCAACCCGCACTGGGCCCGCGTGGTACATTATGGCCCACTCCCTCTCACCGAGAGGCGGCCTGTGTCCCAGCAGTGGGAACATCATAGGCTGCTGATGATGTTGTCTCTGTATATACCGTTTGAGTACGCCAGTGACGTCATGTTCGGAGTGTTGAGTCGAGCTGAGCTGCACCGACCAGGCGTCGCGGCGGAACCGCGCGAGTAGTTCCGACAACACCGAGCTACTGCCGGCACGACGGTATATACCCTCGGACAGACTGCCTGAAACAATCAGTTACTGGTTCAAGGACAAGAAGAAACAATATCACCTTTAACAAGCTGAACATAGGCACAAGTATCGGTAATATAATCATTGTACCAACCATTTACTCCTGACAGAAATAGAGGGAGTTAAACGTTTAACATGTGGTATCTTTGTATCTATGTGTCTGACTGCGGCATTGTAGGTCCCACACGGTTAAACTGAATTTTGATATTTTTTGATGATCGAAAGATGACTCGATTGAAAGTGTTCTTCCAAGCTATGATTTAAGAACATCTGTTCAGCCTTATGAAGATTATCAGCTCTTTTCTAGTTGATAAATGTATGTGAGCGTCTTCCACGGGTCTGATCGAGTCGATATTTAGTATTTCGTTTCTTCAATGATATTAGAAGAATATACCACCTATCTGCTGCTGCAGCATCACCTGGAATTTGCAAGATATCCAACTCCCTCACCTTACAACTGACGTATCGTGTTTAGGCTCCTTAGAAGAGTCTCAATGAATGGGGTATATAGGTAGATAGTGATCGGGGTCTGCTGCTAGCTTAAGTGTGCAACCATCGACACTAATATTATAAATGCAAAAGTAACTCTGTCTGTCTGTCTGTTTCCTGCTAAAACTACTGAACCGATTTAAATGAAATTTGGTATCTACACAGATAGTTTAGAGCCTGAGAAAGGACATAGGCTACTTTTTATCCCGGTAGTATGTTCCCGCGGGATAATTTCCGACCTCCACGCGGGCGAAGCCGCTGGCAAAAGCTAGTATTATAAATGGGAAAGTGTGTATGTCTGTTTGTCCGTCTTTCACGGGAAAACGAAGCGACGAATTTACGTGATTTTTTAGGTGGAGATAGATGAAGGGATGGAGAGTGACATAGGCTACTTTTTGACTCTTTCTAACCCCCCACTTCCCAAAAATGGGGGGTGGAACGCGCTAATCTCAGGAACTACTGGTTCGAATTGAAAAATTATTTTTGAGTCGGGTAGCCTAATTATTAAAGAAGGCTATATAACATCACGCTACAATCAAAAGGAGCGGAGCAGCAACAAAAAAATGGACGAAAACTGGCAGGATGCGATGCGACGTGAAGGGTCAGGGGAGCAAATATTTGACGCGGGCGAAGTCGCGGCCATAAGCTAGTTTAAATATAACTTAAACTGCTAAGTAACTATAATATCGATGCTAAATATGTAACTAGTCTTGCGACCACATCTCAAATGTTTTTGAACTCAAACCTAGCAAACCTTGAGTGACTTACGGCAGTTTATACAAACTTTAGTGCTAAACTTTTTTGTTCGGACCTCTTATTTCGAACACGTTGCCATGATTGTGATACTTTTTTACTAATGCAAACCACTCTAAACCGATGTATTGACACTTCCATATATAGATACAATTACTTACCAATCGAATCAAGTACACATTATAATACTAAGGACTACTCTAGCTGTGCCCCGCCGCACCTGTGTGTTGTTTTACAGAATCCAAATAGCAATCGATGCAATCCAACAATAAGTATCAGTACATCGGTGAAAAGTTGTTCGCATATAAATTTAACGTAGTAACGTTACATCCATCTGAAAGATGTCGTTGCAAAAAGCATCGCAGTAAGATACAGCATCGCAGCAAGCTGCTTGAAGTAATTAAATACAAATGAACAAGTTTCGCACTACAACAGGACACCCCTATAGTATAAACTTAACGATTCAACATGGGCCCTTACATCCGAGCTGGATATATCTCATTTATTTTTAAGTCAGCGCAACGTCGTTTTCTTCCATACCCATTTAAATACCGTCATCTCTTATTTCACTTCCTTACTAGCCTAAATGCATCATCTTCGACATTTCTTTGGTCTGCAACTTGTAGCGCAACGCCACTGCGATAGTTACCAACCCTACACACGCATCACACATCTACACCACTGCTATTGAGACGGACAGACGACTAAGAAGACTTTTACATACCATGAGCATAAATAAAACTAAGGCATTTATCGACGATGGCCGGCACATCTTCCTTCGTGAGCTGCTGATGATGGATGTGGGCGCCGTTGTTGTGAGCCGCCAGCTTCACCATGTAGCGCCAACCCTGAAGTACACAGAGCACATTTATGTTGAAAATTTCTTGTTAAATGTCCAAGAAATACTCAGAATCAGAAACTAAAAATGAAACCTAGGAATACATATATTCACGCGTATTTCTAATTGTCCTATTATTTCATTCCCGATCACTGATTCCCAGTACAGTCCTCAGTTTGAAACTTTGGATCTTGCTACAATAACATAGATAACATAGGTTATGCATAAGCATAATTAACCCATGTTTCCACTGCCTCCTGTCTATGAGGGAATAAGCCAATAGCTACCACGCCGCCCTAGTACCGGTAACTACAATAATTTAGTTATTTTTTATTCGTTAAATGTGAGCACAAAAAACCATATCATTGAGGAATTCCCTAGTTTAACTAGTGACACAGTAGGTACCCACCATCATTCGGAGCTCGACTGTACCGACGCTACGAATAAGCCTCTCAACTAGCTGTACTGTTTCTATGTTTTACTGAATCATTTTAAAATACTGATATTTTTTCGTTTAATTTAATATTTTTGTAGCTTTATAAAGATCGTAGTAAACCCATTTAATCATGTTTCAAATTTGGCTCTGATTCATTCGCGTTAAGTATGAAATAATTACTTAATAAATTAAATTCGCTACATAATTATATTTATTTGCTTTGGCTGTGTTCGCTGCTTCAGGCTGTATGGCGCCGACGCGCCTCGCTAGCTGTGGTACGAGGGCTGAGACACCGCCGCCAGCATCGGGGAAATGATTTATGCCTAAATAATATTTTTAATGGAAGTTGAAATAATTTGTGATTTGTGTGCGAAGATTTACTTACGAAATACTCCGTATTCGCATATACCCTACTTGGTAGCAATGAAAAACATGAAATAGATATTATTGTTTATTTGTAAATGTTCAAATACATTTATCTATCACTTAGAAGGTAATATAATAACTAAGTCTTTATAGTTACTTGTAAAAGATTATTAAATCTGAATACAATACATTTTTTTTTTTACAATCATTACTCGATCCGCATTCGATAGGTGAATGTTCTTACGACTCATTTTGGTTATTACTCATCTTTCATATTCTTTCAATACTGACAGTACAAGACTAAATATAGTATATATATACACAGTATATATATACAGGTATATGTATACAAAATCTAAGACTAGTCACACTTATCAAAATAACTTCATGCGGATAGAACATGCCTAGAAAATACAATTTCGTTTTTACCCTGACCACTCCGAACGTTCCACTCCTTTTTGCACAAACCGGTATCCGAAATCAGTGATCACATTAAATGGAAAATTTACACTATTTGAAATGTAGCTATAACGCGTATGTATTATGATTATGAATAGTTATTTAAGTTACACAAATATTATTGAAAAAATTCTATCTCTGGGATAGTGTATAAAGTTACATACAAGTTGCATGTTTGTGCATTTAGGTAATTTGTTTAGCAGTACCACTGTCCACTTAGCAAGTTAGCACTTTAGTCCCAAGACTGCTTGCTTTTGATGGTCACACATAATGAATTCTCATTCATCAATCCGACAAATATAATGGCAGCTGGTGCTTCTGCCTCTAGTTGTTCTTCGGTGCTTAGTTTGGCTCATTGGGCTTTACGATATTAGCGACATTTGCGTCGTTTTCGTTGGCCACGTGTTGCGAAATTAATTCATCTAAATCTGGTTCATCGTGGTCACTGAAAAATTCTATTCCAGCTAGCAGGCTGTCAATTTCCGATAAATCAAAAATCGGGTCTTCGACTTGGTTCTCTATATCACCTAGACTGTCTTCATCCCCCAGACGACTCTCCATTACTTGGTTCGGGACCGACTGTTGGTTATGATCATCTAGCTCATACCGTTGTGGTAGAACGAGCCCGTTAATTGGCGGGAACACGTGCACTAGTTGTGGTGGGTCGTCTACGTCGTCTTCGTCTTCTTCCTCCTCTTCTTCCTCCGCTTCCACGTATTGCTGTTCTTCTTGCTCCTCCACGTCTGACTCTTCTTTCTGCTGCTCCACATCTTGCTCTTCTACCTGGTTCTCCACATGTTGCTCTCCTACCTCCTCCTCCTCGTGTGCCTGTTTTGGATGGTGTTCCATGTCAACTGGTTGTGGGTTCTCCCCGACGTTAACTGCCTGTTGCTTATTCAACAAGCACAATATTTGTTACTGACTCAACACATTCACAATTTTTTACGTTGAACTGAAAAATATCCGATATACGTCCTGATCACAAACGTACGGGATGTTCTGATCAATTCCCGGGCAGGTTTGACGCAGCGTTTTAAGGGAGCCTAGTATTTCACACAAATACAACTCGCTGCGGCATATCACAGGCGGTCGTCTCAATCCATAAAATTAAGCGATCGGTTGTCCTTTGCTCTTGTATTATCAAAATGGTGAAAATGAAAGAGACAGATATAATAAACGCGATGTTCCCAATCTGTACGACTATGGCGGTGCCATCTGTGCGAGGGTTGTGTAATTCTCGTGCACCGTAGGGAGGGGTGAATGGCACCAGTGTTCGTTAAAGTTATTTCCCAAAGATGGCGCTGCTACAGGTAACTTTTGGTTTACTAGCACTAAACAACATTAATTGAGATGTTTAGGTAGAATAATGTATTATGTTAGAGGAACCATTATCATTATCATCATCTGTCTTGCCTTTTGCCCAACTATGTTGGGGTCGGCTTCCAGTCTAACCGGATGCAGCTGAGTACCAGTATTTTACATGGAGCGACTGCCTATCTGACATCCACAACCCAGTTACTGGGTAATACGAATACCCCTTGGTAAGTCTGGTTGTCAGACTTTCGAGCTTCTGACGACCCGTAACGACTGTCTAATATCTACGAAAGACAGCCGGGACCAACGGCTTAACGTGCTTTCCGAGGCACGGAAGGGTGTTGGTATGTAAAGGGGCCGTCCATTAATCACGTGATGTTTACATAGACCAAGAAATATTAAGTATATTTATTTATATGATACACACATATAAATAAATATACTTAATATTTCTTGGTAAATTAAGATTAACAGATCTCGAGAAACAGATGTAATTCCTTGAAACGTGTTTCTTTCCATTAAACAGAGGTTTAAAATTATGTTATAAACCGAAACTCTTATGAAAAGAGATAAAGCAATCATTAAGCTATTCTTGAAACGTTAAGGGATTTTCAATCAATTAATGGTATTAAGTTTATATCGTTAACAAATAATTTAACATCACGGAGTCTTTTATTTTGATGAGAGTGATTGATTTGTGGTCATTTAGATTGATAAAATTTGGCGAGTTGTATAACTTGTTTTGAACTACGTTTTTACGTCATGAGTAATTCTTATATAACGAAGTTCGGGCAAATATGTAAAAAGTGTTCTTACCTTGAGTTCTCTCTCGTGCGGGAATCGCAGATACAAGGTGGCGTGCGGGCAGTCCATCAGTAGGTTGTCACTACCGTCTGTTGGGCACGTAGACTTGGTCTCCTCGTCAGCCTCCTGGGTTACTGTGCAGACAGAACACAACGTTACCATACATCCACAAGAGCTTTACATGATTCAAAAGACGCGTGAACGTAGGAAGTTCATGAATACTTTTATTTTTGTCAGGAATTTTAGAAAACACATAATAAATAAGGCTAAATGATGATAGCTGGATTAGTACATAAATGTACGAGTTGTAATAGTAACTCCGTACACCGATTTGTCGTGAAAGTTTATAAGTTCAGTTAGTATAGAGAACGCTCCTCTAAGATGCACTGACTAGTTTATTTAAGAGTAAGTAACGGTACCAGAGTGGAATGCGATTATATCTATAAGTTCACTACCTATATTCAAATTCGTAGGTCATATTAATCTACTATGCTTACTTATGTCACCACCACTGCTCTCAAACCGGTAAAGGAAAACATCGTGAGGAAACCGCCATGTCTTAGAACCAATAATTCGAAGACATGCGACATCTACTAACGCGCACTGGGCCCGCGTGGTACTTTATGGCCCACTCCCTCTCACCGAGAGGAGGCTTGTGTCCCAGCAGTGGGAACATTATACGCTACTGATGATGATGATGCTTACTTATGAAACACATCGTTGGCCTAAAGTGTAACCTACTTTAAGCCAACGATACGCGTCATAACGTTTCTTTTCTACTCATTAAAGAGGACGAAGCAAAATTGAACCGCGTTGAGACAGTACAACAGATTTATTTGCAGTTTACAGACTCTCTCGCGGTGACCAACATGCACCCCTCAGTTTTGAAGGTGAAATAAAATTGGCTTTCTTAATGGGGTCGGAACCCCTCAATTTGAACGAGTTTTATTTTTGGTAATAGTAACGAAACATACATCGCCTGTTTTAAAGTCTCGTTACAATTACTAATGTACCAATGCTAGATAATGATGGCAGAAATATCACATTGGTTTGGTACATATAATTTGTGTTCTTCCTTGTCGCAATTATGCCGCTGTTGTTTAAAAGTAGTTAAGGAAACTGTTGCACAATAGAGGGTATTTAAAGAGTGTGTGTTAGGCGAGATTTTTTAATAGTATCACACGAGTGTTTGAATACCTAGTTATGTGCAGTTTCATACAACGACTGTATCTACTCCCATACATTGGGATTGAAACGACTAAATTAGAAATAAAAAAAACATTGATGGAAACTGACAAGGTGATATTAACTTCTTGGATTTTGCCCAGTATCATATTGGCAAAAAATAAATTACAATATAACATTATTTTGTTAGAGGCTTGTGTCTTAGTCATAACAGTCGCACGGATTGATCGATCAGGTTAAGCTACGCTTGTCGCGGTTGGGTGACCATTTTTACGTACCAAGACTCCTCCGTGCCTCAGAAAGCACGTTAAATCGTTGGTCCCAACTGTCATTTGCGGATCTTTGACAGTCTTCCCGCCCGAAACCCTGACAATCAGTTCTACCAAGGGGTATCGTATTACCCAGTAACTGGGTTGTGGAGGCAAGATAGGCAGTCGTCCCTTGTAAAATACTGGTATTCAGCTGTATCCGATTAGACTGGAAGTCGACCCCAACATAGTTGAGAAAAGGCTTGGCAGATAATGTTATTTTGTTAGAGAAAAAGTGTTTTATAATTATGTTTGCGAAATATGTCAATTTAAACTTGTTTTAAAATTTAAAATTCAAATTTAAGATTATGAGAGCGGATAAACTCATTTGCAGCATTTTTTCTTGACCTGTGTCCAATCAATAAACGTCTTTCAACATCTCTTTTTTCAATAAACTTTGTGTAGCGTCACCGTGGCTGTACAACTTGTACAAGGATAGTTGTTTGACAGATTTTTGAGAGTGAGTGTTGACAATGAGTGAGTTGCCTGTCAAATGCTTTCTCTACGCAGATGATTAACTTTTACTTACTTCGTCAGCAGAACAGTTGCAAGACATGGTGACCATTATGGATGAAGAAATTAAGATGAAGGAGATGAATATAAATGTGAATACGACGAAGGTCATGGTGTTTGTAAGAGAAGAGAATGTATCCGTGTGTAGTGTGCAAATAAATGATAAGAGTGTAGAGCAAGTGAGTTCATTTATTTGGGCACTTTGTTTACAAGGGGTGGAAAGATTGATAGAAATGTGGGATATAGAGAAAATCCAGGAAATAAATTAAATAGTGCGATATGATGAATGAAGGACGGCTTACAAAAGTTATGTACAAGGCTGATGTGAGTGGGGAGGCCGAGTGGGGACGCCCTAGGTGGACATCTAGTGACCTTATTGGTGATGTTCTTCAGAAATGTCAGGTGCGTAGTACTCGCAATCGGCGTGTGTGTATAACCAAATGATATAAAGGAGTACGTAAGGATCATAGCCGGTTTTGAAGTTTCTGCCTACCCAAATGGGAAAAAGGCATGAGTTTATGTATGTATGTATTAATTACTAGCTTCTGCCCGCGACTTCGTCCGCATCAAATTTTTTGCTCCACTGACCCTTCCCGTCGCATCGATTTGCCTGCTAGTTTTCGTCCATTTTTCGTTGTTGGTCGCTCCTTTTGAGTTATAGTGAGTCAACCTTAAAAGATAGACATATGCTCCCGTGGACTTTTTTTTAGAACTTTTTAAAAGGAACAATTCCGTCATACATGATTTTTGCGTTACTTTAACCGTTTACGCAGCGCACCCATTCAATTTTTATTATGGTCTGGCAGTTTAAGTCATTTATGCGGCCTACACATATGTCCTTTCTTTGGTATTTTTCGTAAAATCACTGAGTTCCTTAAGTTCTGAGTTGAGCTGCATGATTCTACTGATAAATGCGTACACTTGAACACGTCCGCTCAATCTGTGCGGTTCTCTCCTTAATAGACCATTTCAGACCAATCCACATGGTCTGCACATGATCTAACCAAGATTATGTCTTAACTTTAAAAGAGACTGTGACCTCTGAGTTTGTTTCGGCCTTTCTTCTCAGAGTAGCCAGATAGGAAACGCCAACTGCACCTAGTTTAAAAAATATGATTGACGTGTAAAAGTGTTTGTACAAACCTTCTTGCAAAAATAAAATCATTTATCATTTATAATTACTAGTGATCGCCCATTGGTCGAAATTCGACCGTTCATCATTTGAATAGAAATACAATATTAAATGAAAAAATATAGATGATAATAAATAAAAAAAAAAATATATGGTTATATTTGACATTCAGTAACACTATAGACAAATTGTTGACGCTGTACTACTGTGGAGAGGGTTCGCTGGCGGGATGGTGATGGCAAGTACCAGGACGTAGGTGTAATGAGTAAAGAATACTTCTTCAGGACTCTCTTTTTTATTTTCTTAATACTTCTTAACTGCTGGATATGGAACAATATGGAATGAATTATCACAGAACTTTGTTCTGTTTTTTTACAATTTTCCCTATTATTTTTAATTAATTATGACGGTTCCAAATGTCATAATTATAACCAGCCTGTACAATCTATGACCAGCCTGTACAATCGTGAGGCATACAACCTCTACAGTTTGCACACGACGACACTAAGTTTTTTATGGGAAACTTACTAATGCCATACTTGACACTCCCCATAAAACCACAAAAAATATTTCTTATAAATATAAAATAAATTCCTATCGTCGCTAATACAAATAATATTAAAGACAAATATTCTCGATATGATTATTTGATCATAGATTTTAAAAATGAAATAGGTTATATATCTATAAAATTAATTTATTACCTATGGTTATACTTGACATTCAGTAAGACTATAGACACAAAATCAGGCTTACAAACTTAGGGGTTTTCCCAAATTTAGGGGGTAAATAAGAGGATTGAGATTTTTTAGGGGCGTTCCATTTTTAGGGGTATTCTTAGGGATTTTTTGCAATCTTACATTTCTCATTGTGTTTTTGATTACAATAAAAGTATTAGCGACTTCTAGTACGGTTCCTCGATACTAAGAATGCAGAGTGAATGATTAACAAATGTCGCGTAATAAATATAGACAAATATTACTACTGTGTGCCGGTCTATGATTACTGAACATTCGTTGGTTATTTTCTTTATAATTTTTTAGCGGATTTTTTTAGTAATTGTGGCAATTTTAGGGGTTTTTAACTTAAGCTTTAGGGGTAAATATTTCTGGGTGTTGGTAACACTGCACAAAATAATAAAGACAAATTTGGACCATAAACAAAAGTATATCTATGCATGTGTGTATTAGATAAACGGTAAAGAACAGTAGTGTGTGTAACGTGTTATTTATTGAAAATAATGTATATTAACACATAATTTAAAAAAATATTAGCATTCGTCACTTCTTTTCTGTATAAACTATAAGTGTGCGAAATTTCATACTCCTCCGTCCGCCCAATTTTCGTTAAAAGGGATCCAAAGTTTTCGCTTCACGTATTAATATATAGATGTAAGTTGGTTTAATTTTAATAATTAGCATACTTGCACAAATAAAATCATTTATCATTTAAGTAGGTATCATGTAGTATTTTTGGCACAATGATGAAAAAACGAATAAAAGCTTTTTTAAATTATTTTCACTTTTGTGAAGAATAACTTTAATTTCGGAAGTCGATGTCTTTGGATTGGTATTTTAGTTTTTAATCGACTTCAAATACATAGGAGGAAGTTTTCAAATCATCGGTGTGTTATTTTTGTTTTTGCATGTGCGTTACGCGATATATTTTTTTTTTAAGATAGATTTTTGTATGGTCCCATATCAATTTATTAACATTTCTTGGATAGTTTTGGCATTACTCTCGATAATACGTTATTAATCACACCTTATTGTGATAGTTACGTTTAGTATGATAATGGGCTATGAAAATTATAAATACACACGTATTTTAATTGTCAAACTCATCATGTGGCTTAAGCAAACGCCTGATAGAGAACTGCTTTAGAACAGAAATGGGACTTACCACGGTCTTTAATTTCGCAGTCATCGTGAAATAACGGACTGGCATTTTCATACAAACCATTACGCATTATTAAATTATTATGCCATTGAATAGCTAAATAATTTACAATTTTTTAGGCACATTTCATCAAATTGACAGATCTTACTGTGACCTTTTTTTTTTTTTTTTCAGGATGGGAAATCATCAAATGACTTCTCCCGCTCTGAGAGGAGCGGGAGGGCGTGTCAGACTTTTACTGACTAAAACCCACCCGTGTTCCATCAGTTGCCCATGTGCCAGGGTCACGGTATCTCTTTCGAACAATCACGCGACCCCGGCAGGCATCGGTCCTAGTAGACCCCTACACTGCTGCTGACATCTCTTTGAGGCGCGCGTGGAACACTGCGCGCCGTCGACCCGAGCTTGGTCCTTACCGGGCGGCGAGCTACCCATTGCTCGCCACCCGGTGGCCGGGAGTCCGCTATCGACTCCCGACGCCCGCGGCGTCTCCTCCTGCGGCGGCTAGGGACGTGAGGGCGCAGAGACTGCCACTCCCTCACGCGCCCCGCCTCCTCCTTCGCGAGCATTACTGCTTCGCAGAAGGAGGTGACGGCTTCCCATTCCCTCTCGCTCCGTACCATGGCTCGTACCAGGGCCGGACGCGAGAGGTCGCCGCCGCCGATCGCTCCCACGAGGACACGGCGGTGCTCCGCCCAGGCAGGGCACACCTCCACCGTATGCTCCACCGTGTCCTCCAGACGATCCTCGCAATGGAAACACCCGGACGTATCCTCCCGCTTTATCCTGAACAGGAACCCACCGAAGCACCCATGCCCGGTGAGAACCTGCGTCAGGCGGAAGGTGAGGACGCCGTGACGCCTCTCTATCCACTCCTCAAAGAGGGGACTTACCGCCGCAATTGTGGCGTGCCCAGCACTGGGTTGCGACAATCGTACCCGCCATGTCGCCATGAGATCACACCGGAGCTCTGTCCGCCGTGCCGCGATTTGTCGCGGCAGCGGAGTTTCGCCCCGGCGTTTCGCCTCCTCGCGCCACTCCCACATGTGCGCGAGGACCTTTGCCTCCAGATCCCATGGCGGCACTCCGGCAAGGAGGCTCGCCGCCTCGCACGAGACCGTGCGGTATCCCCGGATTAACCGGATGGCCATGACCCTCTGGGCCGCAAACAACCGGCACGCTGGGCGCAGCCTCAGTGAGGGCGCCCACACCGGTGCCCCGTAGAGGGCCATGGACCGCACGATCCCCGTGTAGAGCCTCCGGCAGGAGGCGTTTGGACCCCCCAGATTGGGCAGGAGCCGCTTTAATGCAGCCCGCTCCAGTCTGGGAGCCAAACGTCGGAAATGCTCAACGAAGTTCCACCGGCTGTCGAGGACAAGTCCCAAGTACTTCATCGTCGACTCGACGCCGATGTGAACCCCTCCTACCGTAAGTTGGGAACCCGCAGGTGGCGCGTTCCGAGGACCATGAAAACCCATGGCCTCGGACTTGTGCAATGCCACCTCGAGGCCCAATTGCCGGATCCTATCGACGATTGTCGCAACCCCGCGTGTCATCAGTTCAGCCGCCGCCTCGTACGACCTCCCCTGCGCAAGGACCAGCGTGTCGTCAGCGTAGCAAACTACGCTGACGCCGCTAGGGAGGTCGGCGCGCAGCACCCAGTCGTAACCGATGTCCCACAGATGCGGCCCCAGGACCGATCCCTGTGGGACACCGCACGACATCTCTCGCCGGTTCCATTCCCCCTCGTGACCGGGGTAGATGACGGCCCTATCCGTCAGATAGGCCTCGACCACGCGACAGAGGATCTTACTGTGACCTTCAACTACTGTTAAATAGTTTATATCTCACGGAAACAAACGAACCAAACTGTATGGTGTGAGTGTTTGTCTGTTTAATACAACGTAATTATGGGACATCCGGGACGTCGTCACAATTTATTTATTGAAGATTAACTTCGTTACACAAATTGTGACGCCTACAAGGTACCATTCATTGCAGCACGGAATTTAGATCGTAGTGTATCTTTGAAATAAGATCTCAGATCATTTGTCTAGTCTTTTTCCAACCATGTTATGGGTCGGTTAGTCTAACCGGATGCAGCTATTAACAATATTATTTGAATTAGTCAGTAATTATTTTGTTTGAAATAAGTCCATTGGCAGTTCAGAAACAAACTATTGTAGGGGAACGGGTGGCAGGTTGTTACAAGCTTTAGATAATTGTCAATATAACAAAAGCTATCAAATAATTTATACATATTATTGCTTTTATCGTTAGTATGTCTATTCAGCTATTAAAATATGATTTAAAAAATATTAAAATTTATGTAGTTTTTTCACATGGACAATTTAACCAAAAAAGTTGACTGTAACAACTTACCCCCGATATGGGGCTAGTTGTTACATCTTCGGGGCACGATATTACGGTAAATAAATAAACCAAATCACCAATGATAAATCTTTTTTTTTTACTTATGAGTATTAATTATAATATCTATATCCTGTTTTTTTAAGACGTTTTTGTAGAAAAATAATATAACTTTGGCAGGAACTTTTCTAAATCTTATATAAGACAGAAACTTCGTCTGCAAATAACAACTTGTAGTAAATTATTTATACTTATTACTTATTTTAATAAACTTTTAGCAAAGTAAAATACCTACTTTGGATTCTATTAATTTTTAATTATTTATACAGAGATAGGTAACAATATCACATACTAATATTAAATTAGTCTTCATCAGAATTGCGAATTACACATTTGACATGGGCCCACATTTTGCTCGTAACAACTTACCCCAAAAAATTGTAACTACCTGCCCCATGGCACGTTTTTAAATATAAATTGTAGTCACCATTAATGGATATCGAGAGTAGTAAAAAACAATATTGCAAATTAAAGGTAGATATATTATGAACGTTCAAGTTAAGACATCAGGAATCAAAAATTTCGTAAAGGATTTTTATATGTAAGTATAACATGCGGGCGAAGCGGCCGGCAAAAGCTTGTTCAATAGATTTTCTTTACGCCTTGTGACATAAAAATACCTTTACAGAATGTATATACGAGTTCCTTCTACGTAATACATTTCACGCCAGCATTGCTAAACAAAGCTCTTGTTTGAATTTTATTTTATTTCACGGACCATTTCGTTTGTGTAAAACAAAATACTCCGGATATTGCAGTGCAAACAAGACTAATTCTCTAATTCACACGATCATCATCATCATCATCATTTCAGCCGAAAGACGTCCACTGTTGGACATAGGCCACCCCAAGCATTTTAAGGGAGTTTGCCATAATCCCCACGCTTGGCAGCCGATATGGCGATCGCAGTATGGTAGTAAAACGCATAGAAATGCTGCTGCCCATTCGACTTTCGAAGTCCCTTAGGCAACTAAGGGACTTATCCCTTGGTCTTCGTTAACGACAGCAATGGAAAGAAATGGGGTGGTGCTATCCTTTATATCGGCACCACACGGGTCCACAAGAATATGGCAGAAAATACTTACAGCTTTAGTTGCATAATCCGTGTGATGCCGGACTTAAAAAATAGCATCACCCCATTTCTTCCCGTGGGTGTCTTATGAGGCGACTAAGGGACTTACTAGAGAATGGGCAGCAGCTTTCCCTATGCACTTTACCACTATACTGCGATCGTCAACCCGCCTGCCAAGCGTGACGATTATGGCAAAGCCCCCCAAATTGAAGGAGGCCTGTGTCCAACAGTGGGAATCTTGCGGTTGAATTGATGATGATGACTATATGCAAATCAGGCTTCACAAATTACACGCACACATATTTTGTACTCTAGTTTGTAAGATGTCCCTCGATTTATCCCACAGTAAAAGAGTAAGCGTGTAGGTACGGATGAAACGTTTCCGTATGAGCAAAGAGCAGCTTCTGCTGATACCGAGATTCTTAATATGTTTATTAAAACAGCAAGTTTATCAAAAATGTACAGACGCCAGCACTTCAAGGTACCCGAAACTGTAAAATTTTTCCAATCCATTTTGGACCTAATGCTTAAGCCATAAAGTTGAAAACCTATTAAAGAAATTTGACACACTGGAGTAGCTTTATGCGCTGGCGTCTGTACTTATATCCAACTTTAGACCCCAAATTTAGTGCTAGCCACTAGTTCGATGATAGTATCATTATCATTTAAAGTCAATAGCTTTCGTTTATGCGTTTGGAATTGGACCTTTTTACGACCCCTACTTTTAAGTAATCTGAATCGTTGACCCTAAAACAAAATACGTGTTTTTTTTTTAATCTATAAAATGTTAATATAAAAATTCACAAGCCCAATAGATGTCGGTTTTTTTGTCCTAATGGTGAAGCAGTGTGACTGCACTTAATAGGTTACCAATACCATACATTACCGAAGACCTTCAATCCTTCTTTGTTTACAAATGTGGGCGTTTCCATGTAGGAGGAGTCAACGGGGTTTTACCTATTAAGCTCCTCCTTGTAGAATCATGTTGAAAGAAAACCGTCAATTGCTATTGTCGCCTTTGTCCATATTCACCCGGTGAACGCCCTTATACTATTCACTTCTACACCCCTTGGCTCCAATTCCCGCCCGGACTATAAATCTTAAGTGTTTTCAGCCCGGGGTTGGCTCTTTGGGTTGACCGTATAAACGGGGCGAAGCGTGAAATGGCGCTCTACAAACGATGTGCAGATGTTACTTTACAATGCGATTTACCCACATTCCCATAACAATATTTCAACATACATAAACTCACACGTTTGTCCCATGGGGGTAGGTAGAAACTACGGAACGCCACTTGCTACGATCCTTACAAAGTCTTTTTGCTTCGTTTATATTCATAGGTCTGGTCATACACGCTCGCCGGTTACCAGTACTACGCACATGACCTTTCCGAAGAACATCACCACAATGTCACTATAATTATGTTCTCCTAGGGAGTCCCCTTTCGGCGTGTCTTCACATCTGCCTTCTAAATACCTTTTGTTTAACCGCCCTTCATTCATCCATTTATTTATTTCAACAAACAAATTATTTGGTCACGAAGCAACCCACGGTTAAAAGATTTAATTTATTATGATATCTAAGTAATGAGTGTAGGACACACTTGTACTTAATTTAGTAGATACATGCCCCCACTCAAAGTCTACTAAATAGAATGAAAGAGCACCTTCACTTTTTGGTGTTCCCGTCGAACGAAATTCACAACAATAACATAAATATCGAATAAAAACTTTACTCTTCATAGTATACATATATTGCTCTCACTCAATTCTATACCAAAGCTTCGTAGGGAGATTTTGGTGGGCCTTCGGGACTGGGGCTGTGTTGTCGGTCGAACAGTCAGGCTCAAAGGAGTGGCAAGCAATGTTGCATGCGCACTTTTATGGGAGGTCGTTTGGTCGTGGGTTCGCATTTGGTGAGGGGACCCTATGCGCACTATGCATGACGGGTTGATATCTATCGCGGCAAATGTAAGTACATATATTTTCCAAACCCCCAACTTATGGGAGTAGAGAAATAATCGGTAGGAGTCCGACTTCACCCTCCTTTGTCCCCGAAGAAAAGGGATTCTTTGGTATTAAGTTTCATGACTGCGAGAAAAACTTTGGTCTTCATCAAACAATTAGGTGACTTAATGATCATCCTACCCACCGCACAAAACGAAATATACAACTAGGGTATGGTGGACATACCCCTGTTGTTTATTTTGTTTTAGCAACATGCATAGGTCATACACATCGATCCGAGAAAATATGGACTCCTATTGACACGAAAATAAGTGTTTGAAAGTAAAGGCTTAAACTGAGACTTACCGACACATCTTGTCTTCCTGAGATCCACCGTGCACACGGTAGGATCCTTGGTGCTGTAGTAGACCATCACTCGCCGGATCAGCATCACCCAAGCACCGCGCCACTCGCCTGTCACTCCCTCCTGGTACACAGATAGAAGATATAATAATAATATAATAATATCTTAGGACAACCAACACAACGTTATCTGATCCCAAACTAGGCAGAGCCTGTACTATGGTAACCAGACAACTGATAAACATACTTATATATTTCTAAATACATTATATATTATAGATAAATTACACCCAGACACAGAACAAATGATTGTGCTCATCACACAACATTTGTCCTGGGTGGGAATCGAACCTACGACCTCAGTCGTAGCAGTCAGGGTCACTAACCACTAGACTAACAGTATAGACACTTGATACATAAGCATATAAAATATCGGTCACAAAAAAAAAAAATATCGGTAAATATCGGTCGGTCGGGCATTGTCACAAAAAGTTTCGTAAAAAAGTGATTAACTTAAGTACCCGTACAAGGAAAACTTTCTATGTGAACAAAGCGAATATAACGCGAGCTAGTACTTAAATTGAAGAAACGTCACAATATTTACTATAATCCCGATTGCTACATTCTTGCCATGCGCACAGCGAACGAGTCACTAAACATATGTACTTAATAACTAGTCAAGTATTGATTTAATCTCAAATTCTCGAGTAAAGCGTGCTTCCACCGCCCTTCTGATCACCGACAAAAGAAACCTACACACAAACGATAAAGCTAGATCTTGGGATTATGTCGTTTTGAAACAATATATATGCACAAACATCGCTAATAAGTAACAATGGCCTAAGAAGCTTATTTAATTACGCAGCTCAGCTTGAAATATTCACTGATACCATACTCTAAAACTAAACCGTTAGATAGAGTGCGAAAGTAGCTTAATTTAATGAGAAAACACCAACATGTAATTCGAAAAATAATCCAACTCTTTAATGAGTACTAGAACCAAAAATTCGAAATCATTTCATCTACCAACACGCAACGACCCCCCGTGTAGCTTGTTTAATTACGCAGCTCATCTTGAAATATTCACTGATACCATACTCTTAAACTAAACCGTCAGGTAGAGTGTGAAAGTACCCTAGTTTAATAGGAAAACACCAACATGTAATTCGAAAAAATAATCCAACGCTTTTTAAGAGTACTAGAACCAAAAATTCGAATACAAGACATCTACCAACACAACGAGCTGGCGTGTTGAATTACCCACTCCCTCTCAGAAAGAGGAAGCCTGGTTCCCAGCAGTGGTAACATTATAGGCTGATTATGCATATTATGATTCATCAGAGTAATACAGAATCGAACCGTACAACTATTCAATTAAAACGCTAGATACTAAGAAAGGGTTCAAGATTTATTAACGGAACATTAAATCAATAGGCCTACAAGTATGCACGTTCGGATACTCTTAAAGATAAAAAACATACTCCTCCAGACCGCATTTCGGCCACGGCGGCCAATCTCAACGGAGACCAGCCATCGGCGCGGGAGATATTATATTATAGTGCTCAAATGTGTGCGCAGGCACAGGAGCACTCACTCTTCCCTCACTCTCATAGTCCGATGGGACGGCAATCCGACACGACCTACAGAGATCAGGCGTAGGACCAACTGCTTAACGTGCTTTCCGAGGCACGGGGGTATCACACCGCCTACTTCCAAGCTCCGGGCTGTTACTAAGTAATTCCTAATGGAAAACCCAATAACACTTTGCCCGACCTGGGAATCGAACGCAGGACCGCGCAGTCGCGCTTGCGACCACGAGACCAACGGGGCATTTACATAAAAAATAAACAAACTAATCAATCCCATAAGCTAAGATAAGAATAGTTTCATTGAAAACTAAGAGAGTGCGGAAGAATTTGCTGAGAAAAATCGAATATTTTGAGAAAGGATTTTACCAGAGTGGCGTCGCATCGTCATGTCGCACGCACCTCCCTGCCTCCCTTTACAAAATAAAAAGTGGAACTGTAGAAGGCTTTCATCATTACTTCAGCCGAATGACGTCCACTGCTGGACATAGGCCTTCCCGAATTTGGGGGGTTTTCCGTAATCGCCATGCTTGGCAGGCAGGTTGGTGATCGCGGTGGTTGTACAATGCATAGAGAACGCTGCTGCCTACTCTCTAGTAAACCTTGGACGCATTGTACGACACCCACGGAATGAAATGGGGTGATACTATTCTTGGTCCACACGGAACAAAAAGAAGACTTTATCTATTTGTAAAAAAGGGTATATTTTTTCTAAATGTTAACTCAGTCATTCGAGACGTGCAGAGGCAAATTAAAACGAAATCTGCAGCGTAATGAAATAGAAAGAAAGGGTGACAGTGATAATAGCTATGGCAGTCAACAAAGCAATTGCATCTTGCACAAAGAACTCCGTACTGACTTATTTTTTTTAACATGTCGCTGAGCAAAGATACGGATGGCGGCCTTATGAAAAAAAAAAAATTGATTCGCTCCATATTTACAAAGAGAAAAAGAAGGGGAGAAATCTTATAAAACGTTTCTTATGAATTTTCCTCCCCGAGTTTTTCGAACAGTTATGAAAAAAGATTTTCTTAGAAAACGTAAACATAACATCAGTCTGAGACCTTTCAAAACAGTTTAGATTTTTATTTGTTTTTAATTTTTATCCACGGCAAAACATTTTCGCAATCTCTTCGCAAAACGAAACACATTAATTATGAAAAGTTATTTGAAGTTTTCATTTACCTAGGGTTTTTAACAAAATCATCATGATCAACAGTAGCCTACAATGATCCCACAACTGGGACACAGGCTACCTCTCTGTGGAAGGGAGAAGGCCAATGCGGGTTGGTAGATGTCACATGGCGTCGAAGTTTTGGCTTGGGCGTTATCACACTAGCGGTTCACGAGCGTCTTTAAAGCGGAGCGAGTGTGCAGCGAATACGCCACCTCCGCTATTATCTTATCCGTAAGTCGCGACCATTCGTCTTTTTTAACTAAATGCATTAAGGCAAAAGCATAGCACACACAATCGCAAAAGCTTCGATTTTCAGGCAGCACAAACGTAAACTCAGTATAAATATTACTGGTAAAAGACTAAGTTCGTATTTCAAAAAATTGAGAAAACTTGAAATTCGAATATAAATTACAGTTGACTAAAACCCGCGAAAACGTACAATTTCACGACCATGATTACCTAAGTAAATAACGTTCATAAATTCCTATGTTGTTTTAGGGCTACCTACTTATTAGGGAAGAACCGAAGACTACCTGAATATTCTGCTGTAGACATTTGATGACAGAGGGAAACGTATGCATTGAGTTATTTTTACCGTCGACAGAGAACATACGTCGCGACTCTGTAAATAAACAGTCGGGGAACAAATTACTACGTACAACTTCGATAGTAATTGACAGGTATTAGGTAGCAAAACGGCAGCTGAAACCCTTAACCGGACATTAAACAATAGTATGTCTCTGACAAAATAATTATGTGTTGCTGCAGTTTGCGATTGAAACGTTCCGTGGTTCGGAATACCTGTATTTGCAGAAAACACCTTCCATATTTGAAAATAAAACTCACTATATTGAAGTGAGCGTTGTTCCCGCGCAACATTTATCATCATTCTCCTACCACTATCCCGATTTGTCTTTTTCTTCAAGACTTCTCTTTTATTCGTCATCTCGGTAATCATCCCCTTTCTATCCATATTATCATTCACAAAGTCCATCTATCGTTTCTTTGGTCTCCCCTTTATAGCGATCGACATTCATACTATGTAGCCCATTAGTATGTTTAATCCACTGTATTTTCTTTTTTCGGTGAAATAAATGTATGTAATGTACTCTCTCAAAATGCACTTTCCTCGCGATATTTTCCTCATTCATCGGTATCACATGCCCATACCATGACAACCGATTACTTAACATTTCAACTATCGGTGCCACTTTCAGGCTTCTTTTTATGTACTAATTTCTTATTCTATCCTTCCGTATAACACTGCATGCAATCGCCTTTCATTCGTCCCGCACAACATTTATATTTTCTAATAATCTCTTACAACCAGCGACCATTCACCCAACTTAGCATCAACCAAACATATTATTTATTGACTGACTCAGATCGATATGAATGCACACATTATTAAACTTTCTACACATCAGACTGACACATAACAATTAAAACGCTAAAGATTTATCGCGTTTTTAAGTGTAACTGAATTCCTTATGAAACTCAGTTACATTTGGGAAATACTTATTTTACTGTTGGCTCGTTTGTCAAAATAGATCATTATATAAATGCGAAATTAAAATGACCAAACGAAATGAATTCGAAGTGCGAGTCTGATCTTACTCTCAAACTGCACCCACCGTATGAAAATACCTCTAATTTCCTTTCAATTTTGATATTTAATTATCGCCGAGATGAGACTGCCACTAGTTTTGAACGATTTTAAGTGCGGGAATTGGCCTTCGGAACTTAGTCTAGCTCTCATTTTCTTAGAATGCTATTTTCATGTCTAGAAACGTGTAAAGTATTGTATGTTTACATCTTGGCAGTTTGGCACGAGAGCCGTACGACCACCTATCTCTAGAACTGTTTACGATGCTGTCGTCATTGCAAGAGAAATTCCTTAAACAAACGAATGCAGTAAAAGTAACCGATATGCACAAATAATAACATTATGAACTGTATCACGAGACAATTATAAACATTAGTTGTTTTATAAATAACAATATGTTAACTGTCAACGCCAACGCATTATAGTTAATCAGATAAATGATGAATGAGCAAACGGAATGGAGAAATAATTTTGCTGTGTTAATATATAAATTATTGTTATATAAATTGGACGCCGCATGACATTACACTAACGAAAAAGATAAAAGATTAATTGTACCTTCGATAAGTACCTACGCAACGTTGCATTTTAACTCTTAGGGGCCATCCATAAATTACGTCACACGTTAAGGGGGAGGGAGGGAGTCGACGAAGTGTGACATTGTGTGACAAGGGGGTGGGAGGGGTCCTAAATTTCGTGACGTCACATTTCAAAATCAATTTGAATCTAAGTGTTAAGTAAAACACATATTCGTATCATAGCTATTGCCCCAATGTCGAGGCATACTTGTTTAAGCGATCATGTGGCATTTGTGGTCTATATTGTGCATCATAAAGGCCAATAATCAACACAAGCAAATACATAAGAAACAACAAGTTTTGCACATCGTGAAGATTCGTCCTCAAAGAATTTCTGCTAGACGTGCCACATAAATTCTTTGTTTGGATGATGACAATGATGCTGTATGGTTCGATGAGAAAGATGTGGACACAACGAATATTCCTGACATTAACAACCCAAATGAGAACGAAGTAGCTGCTATGCCATGCATATGCCTACCTATATGGACTCAAGATGATTAATTTTGAACTTTAATTAATATTTTTGTAATTTTTTGCAATGAAAAAAATTCTTGCAATGTTTGATTTGATGTTCATTTTATTTAAAAAAAAACATTTAAATTTCGGAATTGCTGTTTTAATTCAATCATTATTTCTAGATGTAAAATTATAAAATTTGCGACGTCACACTAGGGAGGGGGGGGGTCTCACAAATGTGGCCAGCTGTGACAAGGACGGGGGAGGGGGTCAAAAATCATGAAATCCGTGTGACGTAATTTATGGATGGCCCCTTATTGCTTAATTTATTCGTTCAACCTAGAATCATTGAAGGTAATCCTTACATGATATGGAGATTCCCTTGTGAGATGAGTACAAAGCAGTTTTTATAACAGGTACTGTTGACCCTTCATCAGTTCCCCTCAGTTCTAATTCGAAGGATTCGCTGCCCTTGACCATGATCAAGGTAATATTACGCGGCAAATATAAGGATTGGAAGATTTGATTTTGTACTTGTACCGTTTATAATAGTTTTAAGAGATAGATAGGTACTGATGAAATGTACAGTTATATAGAATACTAACTTCTGCCCGCGGCTTCGTCCGCGTCAAATTTTTGCTCCCCTGACCCTTCCCGTCGCATCGATTTGCCTGCTAGTTTTCGTTCATTTTTCGTTGCTGCTCGCACCTTTTGAGTTATAGTGAGTCAACCTTAAAAGATAGACATATGCTCTCGCGGACTTTTTTTTAGAACTTTTTAAAAGGAACAATTCCGTCATACATGATTTTTGCGTTACTTTAACCCGGCGCCAATGACGTGAAAATAATAACGCGGACTATGACACCGGATCATGGTGACCCGAAGTTTATCAGCATTTTTCAAAATGTTATGTAATGATAACAGCCTATTGTAATGATTCGAGTATTAGTTTGTGTTATTATTTATTGGCTAAAATAACAAAAAGGCCCATATATATAAAACATCAACTTTTATTAGGTTTTTTCCGAACACATGCAAAATCAACTTTGGAAACACAACTTGAGTAATTATTTAAATTATGTAATAGAAAACTTACTAAAATAACGAAACTAAAATTTTATAATCAATCTTCAGTTTCCTCATATCTAGCCATGGAACTGCTACAAATTTCGCAGTATACGATTTAATGATCAGGGCATATGTATATGTGTCAAGAATTGCAAGTGTGGTTAGTTTTCTTATCCTTTTTTGAAGGACACATCTGACATCTACGAGCTCCAGGAACCTTCTGGGGTGGTTATTTAGAGGGCGCTCCTGCGAAATCTACGATTCTTTTGCGCAATTGCCGAGGCCAACTTACACGGGTTCTTTGTTCCTGTAAATGGTCTTGAATAAGGCTAAGTCCCAAGCTCTACAGTAAATGGCGCCTATTATCCGTGTCTCATTGTTCGCCCGATGATGATATTTGCATTTAGGCCCGATATAAAAGCGGCTATCTTTTCGAGTTTCTACTCACATTATAGGTAGCACAAAGATCGTCGACAACATGCGTTCCACTCTTGGTAGAATTATAGTAAGTTATCATTTCTGGTTTCCGGCTGTCACCTGTAGATTCATGAATGTTACAATCGTAATGCAAACTCGACATCAACAGGACCACTTTATTTTTTTTTGGGAATGTAAGATAGTATAGTAGTGTCACTTTGATATCCGAAATTAGGCGTGTTTATGTACCGATTCCTCTAAGATCTCTCATATTCTTTCAGAGGGGTTTGTGAAAGACATATTTGCCAAATTCCTAAAAGCAAATATGAAAAATTATCAATAAACCCAAAAATAAAAATAAAAATATGTCACGAAAACAATACGCCATCGATGACGTTGGGTCACATTTACCCGTTTTTACTTAACGCACGTGTATCTTCCTACTGAGGTGGCGTCGCACTAAGTTCACTAGCGGTGCGGGTGGAGGGATACTGTATCTCCAGCTACTAGATCGTTCAAAACCACAAAGCACGTAAAATGTGTGCGTAGTCCCAGCGGAAAAGTGTCGAATTTCTTAATTTCAGTTTAGCAGATATTTAGTGTATGACGTCGTGTAATTGTGTATGGTAAATAAAAATTTGTGCATCCAACCATTGCGGAGATATTCAACAAAAACTATTTCCGCTGGGACTACGTATTCCTAGCGGCATTTTTTTTTTCCTATGGACGTACAAGAAAAAAAATACATACAATAATTAGTGTGTAACGAGAGGTAAATGTGTATGTTAAAATGAAATTTGTGTGTCTTATATTTGTCAAGATATTCAAATTGCCGCTGCGCTGACGTTTGGCTATTTGATGAAAATCATATAAAACGGTTTAGCACAGAGTTGTAATTTTTTACGCAGGTTGCTTTGAATTTGTGTGTAATGTGTGTGAAAACAGAATTTGAAAAAAACCTACCGTTCAGAAGATATACACGTAAAAGTAAAATAAGGTTATTAGGTCCAAGTACTTAAAATAGGAACTCTAGAGCCTAACTCATCTCGTTTATTTATATCTTGTAAGGGTCTACAATGTCCTGCCAAGTTTCATTCATGTGCTCTTAGTAATTAATGAGCAGTGGCATAATTTACTACGACTGGAACACTATATTTTATGACATCCGATTGTAGGACTTTTTAAAGGAAAAGCAAAATGAAACTTATTCAAATATTTAGTGTATTAATGCAACTATTCACATGTAAAATTTCAGCTCATTACACTGAATAATTAAAGAGATATAATAAAAATAACAGAACAAGAGCAAAACATCGATAAACCGACCAAGTTTGAATGGCTACATAAAAGCGGCCGTGCAGTATAAAGAGCTAACGTTCTAAAATTTCCAGTGTTTTACAGTTATTGGATCGGTACAGGTGTGCACACAATTCTTGAAGAAGTTACTACTTAATAACTTTCGTGATAAAAATAGTAGGTAACTTGTTTTTTTTTTAGACTTAAGAAGACGAAATTATTACAATAATATTTGCATCTGTATTATTAACAAATGCATTTATTTGTCAGAATATTACGAAAAAATTGTAACAGTAGGTAATTATTATGTCCTTAATATTCTGCTGCTTCCAGCGCACAAATATTTTGATGTTACACGGTACAATTTGCAAAGCGGTAAACCAGATATTTACTATTTATATGATTATGCGCTAGAACATAGATAAGTAGGTAGCTACACTACAAACCTACCTTCACAATTGAGTCACATATTATTAATCTGTGATTCTGTGATTGTATGACATATTTGTTGCTGTAAAAGCTCGAACGAGAAGACCAACTCCCGAAAACTTACTAGTAAACTTATGATTTTCACCTTTATGGGGTTTTACAGTAGGCAATATATTTGTTATTCATATTTAATAAAAAAAACTGATTTTTATATCAATGTTATTATTACGTTGTTAATAATTTTGTTTTTTTATTTTATTTTAATTAGTCATTAACTAATAAATATTATTAAGATTACAAAGCAGTTGTTTTATTTTCTGCTAAACTATTGTGTACGCAACTGTACGAAACTATTAAACACGATGACGATACTATACTGGAAATTTTAGAACGTTAGCTCTTTATACTGCACGGCCGCTTTTATGTAGCCATTCAAACTTGGTCGGTTTATCGATGTTTTGCTGTCGTTCTGTTATTTTTATTATATCTCTTTAATCATTCAGTGTAATGAGCTGAAATTTTACATGTGAATAGTTGCATTAATACACTAAATATTTGAATAAGTTTCATTTTGCTTTTCCTTTAAAACCCTACAATCGGATGTCATAAAATATAGTGTTCCAGTCGTAGTAAATTATGCCACTGCTCATTAATTACTAAGAGCACATGAATGAAACTTGGCAGGACATTGTAGACCCTTTTTTTTTTTCAGGATGGGAAATCATCAAATGACTTCTCCCGCTCTGGGCGGAGCGGGAGGGCGTGTCAGACTTTTACTGACTAAAACCCACCCGTGTTCCATCAGTTGCCCATGTGCCAGGGTCACACATTGTAGACCCTTACAAGATATAAATAAACGAGATAAGTTAGGCTCTAGAGTTCCTATTTGAAGTACTTGGACCTAATAACCTTATTTTACTTTTACGTGTATATCTTCTGAACAGTAGGTTTTTTTCAAATTCTGTTTTCACACACATTACACACAAATTCAAAGCAACCTGCGTACAAAATTACAACTCTGTGCTAAACCGTTTTATATGATTTTCATCAAATAGCCAAACGTCAGCGCAGCGGCAACTTGAATATCTTGACAAATATAAGACACACAAATTTCATTTTAACATACACATTTACCTCTCGTTACACACTAATTATTGTATGTATTTTTTTTCTTGTACGTCCATAGGAAAAAAAAATGCCGCGAGGAATACGTAGTCCCAGCGGAAACAGTTTTTGTTGAATATCTCCGCAATGGTTGGATGCACAAATTTTTATTTACCATACACAATTACACGACGTCATACACTAAATATCTGCTAAACAGAAATGAAGAAATTCGACACTTTTCCGCTGGGACTACGCACACACGTAAAATACAGAATATGGCCGTTTGAAATCACCTCGGGTCAATATGACCCAGCGTCATTGGCGCCGGGTTAACCGTTTACGCAGCGCACGCAACGGAAACTCTCAAAAGGAATAAATTTTCCTCGTTTTTGCAACATTTTTCATTACTGCTCCGCTCCTCTTAGTTGTAGCGTGATGTTATATAGCCTATAGCCTCCCTCGATAAATAGGCTACCTGACACAAAAATAATTTTTCAATTCTGACCAGTTCCTGAGATTAGCGCGTTCAATCAAACAAACAAACAAACTCTTCAGCTTTATAATATTAAGTATAGATTTAAGTTTAAATACCTATAACCATTATCGAGCAACTATAATTACGTCAGCTCAACACAGCATGCAGTCCCTTTATCTGAAAACTAGTATGGTTTCCAATAGTCTATATTCGTTCGACCATATTTAGTCTAGCAAGTGCCACATAATATTCACCTGTGTGTGAAACACAAAGCTCAGTACAATCCCTTTCAATTTATTTCGCTTTTTGGATCGTATTTGGCTAGACTGTTACACGTCAAAGGGTGTTATTGTAGTTTGCACAACAATTATTTGTAGTAACATTAGTATACATGAGTACAATACAGGTAGCAAGCAACGACAAGAGACTATGGTACTTTATGAAGAATACAAATGTTTCATTAATGAAACATTTGTATTCAATTAATGTTTCATTAATGAAACATTTGTAATGCCAATCTTACGATTGGCGTTTCTTATTTGCAAGCCCAGAATAAACAAATGAAATTGTATGTCCTCTACTCGTACATATTATTAGTGCTACATGTAGGTATAGTAATTTCGATATCATTTGACGGCTAAGTGGGCATAGTAAATAATAAATTTACGACAATTACAACAAAGTTCTCTGACTCGGATTGTTTACAATCATTCAAACAAGCGGGCGCATTTTACAAAAAGTATAACAATGAGAGGAAAAAGGAAAACAAAACATGCTGATTATTTGGTTACAGATGAAAATAAAAGTAGTCATTGCCGACTCAGATTTGCTACAGTAAATTTGTCACACCACTACGTTATTAACTTTAATAGTTGAAGCTAGAAATGAATTGTGTAGTTGGGTGACCAACAAGAGTGTTCCGAAAACAAGTACTTCAGAAATGTTGAGTAAGGTAACGATGTTGCCCCAAAATAAATCGAGGGTTATCCTCGTCTCTTGCCCTTCGAAATTCCCGTTTAAATCTCTGTGAACGTGAATGTCAAGGTTAGTGGTACATGGGTTGCTTACAAGGGGAGATTACACCTGAGAGTGGTGCAAAACACGACAAACAGAAATATAAGTACCAGGGTACATTCATAATTCACTTTAAGTAGTTTGAATATTGCTTTAGATTCAAAACCGGCAAGTAATCAACATAAGTGGCTTAGTTGGCTTCATCAAGCAAGATAGGGTGAAAAACAAGTCGTGCATGATAACTATAATAGTATAGATGACTTAAGAACCTTTTTGTAGCTGAATGAATAAAACATTAAAACTGTCACACGGTTTTTAAGTAGAGCGGCATCCTAGCTAACATATTAGTGCGGAAGTAAGCTGGTTGTTTGAAACGCTTACACGCTTAAACGGGTGAACTGATTAGGAACAGGGAACTTTTCATTCTAGATGGCTAGAGCTAGTTAATAATGAAGATTTTTTTAAACACCCTTTTTTTAAAGTATATTGAGAGTTATAGTAGTACCTAATTTTTATAGGAATTCAAATCAGTTAGACATTTCGCGATAAAAGCTAGTTTATAACATCTTGAGTGATTCTAGAAATTTCGTTCAAAGAGGTCGTCTGAAGTGCAGCTTATTGGTTCTTAGTATTTGAAAGATTGGTTCTAGGAACTTGGCAGGAGAGCTTCACCTTCTACAAATGGAATAAGTATACTTGATGTAAAAAATAATTTAATTTATGAAAGACGTCGTTATTTCTTATAATAATGTATGTTAGTACCTAAATTAAATTAATTTTATTTTCATACTTAATTTAAGTAAAATGTAAGTATGTGTTTTCTGGTTATAGAGGTATTTGAAATTTTAATAAAGTAACTATTTTACAAAGAAGAGAGGCAAATACATAACATTCTGACTGAGTGAACAGATACAAAATACCCGTAGACGCCCAACATGGCCTTCACATGATCTAAGATTATGTCTGGACTTTAAAAGAGACTGCGACCTCTGAGATTGTTTTGGCCGTTCTTCTCATATTAAATAGAAAATTCCGCCCTCATCCACTTTTTATAATATGATTGACGTGAAAATGTGTTACGAAGGATTTCATCTCATCAATTTCGAAAGACGTCCACTGCTGGACATAGGCCTTCCCTAATTTGGGGGTTTGCCATAATCGCCACGCTTGGCAGGCGGGTTGGCGATCGCAGTATGGTGGTAAAATACATAGAGAACGCTGCTGCCCATTCTCTTGAAAGTCGCTTAGTCGCCTCTTACGACTCCCATGAGAAGAAATGGGGTGATGTTACTCTTTAAGCCCGTTATCATAATCCGGAATAACGGATTTCATGTGCAAATTTTGAAATTTACTTTTTGTTCCACGTCCGTTTAACTTTGCGGAAAGATCATTAGTTGACATAGGTATCTGTAATTCACAGAAATCCATATTAATACCCATTATAAATGGCAAAGTAACTTCGTCTGTCACCTTTGCATGCTAGAACCACATAACTGATCGTTATAAAGTTGGAGAGATGTGAAACCAGGACATTTAGAAAGACAAAGGCTACTATCCCTGTGGACATTTATATTATGAATAATTGATGAAATACAGAATAAACGCAGACGAAACCGCGAGCAACAGCTAGTTATTAATATGAAGATAACAATAGACGCATTAAGGCGTGCCGTTCCACATTAGACTCCTATCTCTGAACATTATCAGCACATAAGATATAGATATCTTATTCCATAGATAAAACACGTTACATTGATAATGGCCGTCCTTATAATTACAAGAATTGCATGTTGTAGTAAATGTAATATACCTACTTAAGTAAATCTTTAATCCACAATAAGTTTATTCGCAGACACGTATTTCCCCGAACCCGATGGACCCTCTAGGCTCGACAACCTGTTACTGAAAGTAAGCGAAGGAAGACGCGATGGCGACTTATATAGCAAAATATGTTACATTTTTGCAATAGATTTTTTTCTTAGAACGACTTTATTGTGTTTACAACTACCTAGTTACCACCCCTGCTATGCAAGATTTTTCCGACATGACAACACATGGAAATTTCTCTATGACACTTTGCTAAGTTTAATAACCTTCGATAACCACATCAAAATCTTTAGCGTCATTTAGAAGAGCAACGCGATCAGACGGATATCTATAAATATAACGTACCTGTTTGTTCAAGTTAATTACATGAAACATGACGGACATTCATCGCATTTTGTGATGGATTCGTGTGATTAGCACAACCTACATGGTTTCAAGTCTTATTACAGCCAAGGCTGAAACGTGGAAGGTTACAAATCAATACGTGACTAAAAGTACCCGGTCTGAGCACGTATCGACCGATTAATTCGGATTGAGGCACAAATATTACTACTTATATTAGCAAAGGTCGAGGACGTGGAGGTTTCTGCCCAGGAGATCCGTCCCCCTAGCCAAGTTACAACCGTTTCGTGTCGAATTCCGTTCTCCAATCGGTAACGCCACGGTGTCAGCAATTGTAAAAAACGATAAGTTGGTAGCCATGTTGACGCGCCTGAGTCCGCCACTCGTTCTACAATGTCTTTAGAAAAACGACCTTTATAACAAAGGACGTAGCGTTGTAGAGCACTGTAGAAACGATAACAATTCATTCTTTCATTTTGAAAGATGTGAACTTGGCTACGAATTTTCTATTCGTTTGTTCTAACCACGTGACTTAACGTTGAGCGACTAGCGTTAACGATTGCAGATTATCAACTTGGCTAGGGGTGCCGGTGACAGAATGTATGAATATTCTGTCACCGGCACCCCTAGCCATTACCATTGTCTCCGGATTTCTAAGAAAAACATGAGTTTTTCTTAGAAAACCGGAGATAATGGTAACGGCCGGATGGTGTAACAGACACATATCTACTTGTGAAACACAACAGGGACTTGAAAAAGCTCCTTAATAAATTAGGCACTGACCGTGCCTAGAGATATCAGATATTATCTACACTCATTATAAAGAGATAAAGATTGTAAGTTTGTGGGTTTTTTGTACACGCTAATCTCTTGAACTAGTGAAACGATTTTTAAAATTGTTTCACCAGTAGAAAGCTACATTATTTCTGATTGACATTGGCTTATTTGATTGTGATTTGTAAAAATTTTTTAATGTGAAAGATAATTTCATCAGTAGCAAAACTATTTGACGCCCAGCGAAATGGTCACGTGTTTGCTAGTGTGATATTATTTTTTAAGGGACTAACTTCCTTTGCCATACATAATTTAATATTACCCGTTAACACTATTTTAAAATATCTGAATATATTAAACGGCTCAGTTATATAAGTTTAAAGGTGCAGTTTCGAACTGTATCCAGGGCAGGTAGGTAGGTCAGGTAGCTACGTACTAACTAGCAAAGTGGAACGGTGTAGGTGGGAATTATCTAGCACTATCGGATTCTAAAATAAATTGTAACAACTAGGGCAGGTCGATTCCCGTCTCATCAAATCGGTTTAAGTACGAAGTTAGAAATAGGTAACAGCAATATCTGAAATTACAAAGGAGAAGGTATATATTTCGTTCCAACATGTATTATTTAATAATAAGAATATAACTTCTATTTCAGACAAATTTTAGAACCATTTACGAAAATATTAAGTATAGAAGTACTAAACAATTTATTATCTGCAATTATATTTACATCTTGGTTGAAATGAACCATACTTTGATAGTAGGTAAAGTGATCACAGGCTTACGGCATGAATGTAAAACCTTATCGAGAATCCGGAAATGAAAATGACAAAACGACTGATCGCGCATACAGTTAGGTGCATTTGCGATACCACTGGATGCGGTAGCCTCAGGGTTCCGATAGCCTCCTTCCCCCAAATATGGCGTGGAGGGTAATGGCTATATCTTTGCGTTATGCTTGTGAACAAGCGCTTCTTGTAATGACAGGTTGTCTTGCTAACAATGATTTTGCTATTGTAATTAATAATTACCTATCTGTTTATTTATTTTATAGGCCTATGCTAAGGCAAAACAATCTTCGGAAACCGATGTCTGAAGAAGAATATTTTTTCTTCTCTTTTAACTATTATTTATGTAACTAGATCGCAAGATTGTTAATAAAGGCTATTATTATTCATTTTACATCAATGGTCCTATTATCATTTGTGGCCTTGAGCTGTGTCGGGTCGTCACAGCTATGTGAGCGTAATCCAGCATTGCATATGTAAGCTATTACGCCCTTTGTGCCAGAAGGCTTTTTTTTGGTATTGTGCTTTGTTCACATGATTATTTTCGTTTTTTTGCTAGAGTATAGTTTTCTATTTATTTGTTGGTATATTTACATGGCTAGCTGACTTATTCATTTTACTAGTAGTAGTTAATTAATTTGCGTCCCTACTATTGTATGGAATCAAGTTTATGTAACCAGAAAATGACAACTGTGCTGCAGAGGAGTTTGCTTCACGACTTCTTCCCAACTTAAGCACTAGGAAGTGGTGAAGAGCGAGCGGGCGTCTTCCGTAATGTTGACTTTCAAAAAGTGCTGATTGTCAGCCTAATATGAATAAATCACTTTTAATTGATTGATACGAATAGTAAACAGTACAAGTACATTTCAATTAATCATGAATTTACATCAAAATAATGTTATAACAGAACAATAAATGTACCTACAATCTGTTAATTAAGATGGATAGGCATTCAGGATAAAAGGAATTCGAGCAACACAAACGCTAGCAAAAGCCACTCGAAGCCCGAAGTTAAATCAGCCTGATCTGATCGTATGCCTTTGACAATTAGTGCAGTATGGTTATCGGCATACCACAAACAAATACTGTTGTAGTTTATTGGATACTAACTGTAAATTGCAATACGTAATATTAAATTGCTACCCATAATGGTTTTACAGGTAGGTACTCACGGAGCAATATGTTCTGTATATATCGACAGAGATACACAACACATACTGTATTACACACATAATGTATTGTGTATTGTTATAAGCGCCCTTAGCAAATACCACAAAAACAACATTAACAGGAACGACGCGACTCTAATAGAACAATTTCTTATGAGAACTTCCTTGAAATTGCCGTCGCCAATACGCGTTGCGCTGTTTTGCAGGTGCCTTCAATCTGGTAATAGAGATACCCATATATAGGTAGGTACGAAAAGCCATTTCTACTATCCAATATAGAACATAGGTACACATCAAAGACCGACATAAATTAAGCGATGCTACTGACGATAAGCAAAATTCATCCAAATGGACACAGACTCTCAAACCTCTCCATTTAACGAATGGGAAGTCAGACATGACCAATTTGAGCTACAGTATCAATACCAAGCAATACACAGGTACATGACAAGCATCACCAAACAATCGAAGCAGTATCGATACGGGGTATTTCAAAGGACAACTATGCGCTCGCATGAGAATGGGATATACCTACCACTCGAAACGCTTCAATCAGGAGCAAAAAAATTGTGCGATTTGATGAAGCATTGTGTACTCGGAACCAATATGAATATTCAAAACCAAAACTCTCTGGGATTTCATACAGGGATCAGAATTGATTGATATTGCAACTCCATAAGGTTCTTTTTCCGTAATTGCAATGAGATCTGTAATTTTTTAACTTTTTTATTGCTTTGAACATTGGTCTAGAAAATAATAAAATAGTGGAATTTAATACGGATCTGTGTCGATAAAGGGAGCTTATAGAGGTGGTAGGTGAAAATGGGTGGGTGTTAGGAGCTGGTCGAGGGCAGACATGCCACCCTCGCACCCTGGAACCAGAAAGAGATTTGTTTATTGTGGAGCGGTTCGACGTGTTTGTTTATTGAATCAACTGCACGTTATTGTGGTTGTTTGAGGCGTTCTGATTAAGATTACTGCTCATTACAAATTCCACATAAAAAACAAATTTGTAAATACTCGTACAAATCTTTAATGAACCTATTTCTATAAAAGGATGTTATTTAATAATTATTTTCTGAATTAACTCAAGGAATTAATTACAAATACTAAATGAAATTTCCATTCGGTTAGTTCCAGGCAAATTGTTTATTAGATATATTAACATAGGAAGATGTGATCGTAGGCAAGAACTACTTAAGACTTCTGATTTCTTTATTGATCAATCCGAGAGTCTTGTATCCGGGCACAAGTTACAGTGGCCCCCTTGGAAAACGTTAAAGACTTAGCACCCAAACAGGTCGCAACAAAGACAACCTCCACAAGTGAGCGTTTATGGACGGCTCAGATCTCCTATGTGTATGAAATTGAATAGAATGAAAAACTTTTTAACAAAAAATTAAACCGCCGAAAAAACTGAAAAGCAAAAAATAATAAACCTTAAAATTTTGAGTCGGCGCTGAAAAATCAATGAACAAAGATCACTCAAAGCGCCGACTCATAATTTTAAAGTTTTTATTTTATATTTTTTGTGGCTCGAATGTACTAATAATACTTGATAAGGTACACCCCATCCAATGAAAAAAGAATTATCAAAATCGGACTACTCTGTATAAAGTTATACGTGGTTTTACATTACAATCAGTGAGTGAACAATCAATCATCCCCTGTTTTCCGACCCTTAGGGTTTGATTTTGTTTTTCAAATTTATATGGGACCACCTTGGGAGTATACCCTTTCCAATAAAAAAAGAATTATCACAATCGGACTACCATGTACAAAGTTACGCGTGGTCATGCATTAAAAAAAAAAACACGTCGAATTGATAACCTCCTCCTTTTTTTTCGTCGGTTAAAAAATAGAATAGTGTTTATGAAATAACATTTTAAAAACTTGCGTATTTTATGTTTCTGTGTAGTATTCTTTATGTTTAAATGTTTAAAAGAAAAGATGTTAATATAATTTTATAAATAAGAAGGAAAAAAAGGAGCTACATCTGCCAACAAACTGCTTTGCAGTTTGGCAGAGGTACCTAATATATTTTGTATAAAAAGCGGCATCATTGTGAATAAACACAATTTTTTTTTTTCGTGTGGCGTCTCTCCACAGGGCAGTGGTTCACTTCACATCTGGGATCGCTTGCCTGTCTCCCTGTACTCGTTGAAACCTAATGGCTGCACCAGCGAACGGTATTCGCGACGTAAACAAATTTACAAAGTATACATTTTTTCGTGTCTTATTGCCATCGGTACGAAGAAGAGTAACATACCCATAGTTTCTTCATTATTTATTGGAATAGCCAAGTTACATCACCTGTTTTTGGCTTCGAGCTCGAGATTACCATACAATCCTCTAAAGTTCATTTAATGTTATTGAATGACTTTTTCATTAAATAGTAACTCAATGGAATTAAATGAACTTGAGGGTTTGATTGAATATTTGAACTATATCTGTTAATACATACGTGTTAATATCGAATCATATTTAGCAAACTGCAAAAAACGTTAAAACAAAATGAATTTTGTGGCGTACCCTAGTGCTTCCACCTCATATCAAAAACGTAATAAACAACTTCTTGTGTTTTGACATGCAAGACTAATATTGCAGTTATAACAAATTTGAACCTTGTTAGTATACGTGAAGCTTTACAGATAATGCAGACAGTCTTTGGGGTGTTCACCCCAACAGAGATGCACCGCTTAACTTATTATCTTATTAAATTAATGGCCCATCAGCGCGGCTCATTCTAATAACAATGAGTACGGATTATATTCATTAAAAAAAAAACTATTACGTTAACGATTTAAGGTAGCTTTAGACACGATAAAATGTCGACATCGTACCTGCATTAAAAACAAAACTGTTAGCTATTAGACTACACTTTCCCTAATTATGTATTTATTCGATAAGTGAACAATATATGTTCTTAACTCTTTTAATAAAGACTGGGCCTTGGCAGCTCTGGACAGAGAGACGTGGCAAGAGAGTAGGGAGGCCTTCGCCCAGCAGTGGGACAGCAACGGCTAATAATAATAATAATAATACCCCACCGCCGTATCTCTACGTTGATGTCGTGGTGGGGCTTGCGTGTTCCAATGAGCCCTAGTTCTGTTTTGGTAGAGGTTACTTTACCGAGACAGACCTAGTGTGCGGAGCCAGACTAAGAGAGATACAATCCAAGCCAAGGTCGCACATGCCGAGGGCTGCATGGCTATGGGAGAGCAGTAGTCATTAGTGTGCCAACTCTGGATAGTAGGGGACCTCCAGTTTTATTCACCCTTGCCACAGTGAACGCAGGGCTCTGCTGTGGTCGACTTTTTTAGTCCCTAGCTTCTCGTGGGAATAGTATGATAACAAGGTCAAAAACAAAAAAACTTATTCAGGCAACCAAGCCTTCAGCAGATGATGAAATACCATCGGTTTCATCATCATCCTCTCCGAGGTCCATCTTTTCATCAATCGTATCATCACCACCTTCATATTTGTCACGCTCATCAAGATCACCATCATCATCATCATCACCAATATCAGTAGACGTTGTGTCGGAGGCTACTACTGCCATAGACCCCTCACCCGCTACTGACAAATCGAATACGCGAAAAAAATGGAGCGAAGACATGAACCAATTCATTTGGCGTACATATTTAACCATCACTAATTTAGACACTGAAAAAAATTCATATCTTACATCATTGCACCAACAATTCATTAACAAATTTCCGCAAATGAATGTCTCCAAGCAAAGAATTGGAGATCAACGAAGAGCAATAGTTCACAAAAAGCTACTTTCAGCTACAACACTTGAAAAAATTAGATCAGAAGTAAGCAGAGAGCTTCAAACAGACACCAGTAATTTAAATTCACACATCCGTTCATTGGCACAATTAAATACAGATCAAAACAGCACACATCCACAATCAGAACTTAAAACCAGAATGAGATGGTCAAATGAAATGAACGAAACTCTAATAAAATGTTATTTCGTTGCTACGAACATGGAAACAGATATGACTGTCTGGCGAAAAAGAACAAGAGAATTGTTCATTGAATTTTATCCACAATTGTCACATTTATCTGAGCAGAGAATATCAGACCAAAAAAGAGTCGTTTTAAATAACAGTATGATATCAGAAGCACGACTTCAAGACCTTAAAACACACGCAGAGGATACACTCAACGAAGCGAATCCTTCTAGGCAATCAGAACATCATAACTCACATATAGCTGCAGACAGTATCCCAACACAAGCATCCACAAGTAATATACACACGTATACAGAAACTGCATACGTCCTTCAATCAAATACACAAGCTGAAGTAGAAAATGAGTCCAATTTCTTGAATAGTATTGACTTTGAAGCGTTGACTAACACAATTACAAACCCAGATCATAATACTTCAAGTGTAGAAATAAGTCAGGAGAGAAGTCAAGAACTAGAAGAAACATTCTCTAACACACTACAACATTTCACAAACATTCATCCCACAAAAAGATATTACATACCTAAACAAAAATCATCGAAAAACCTGTCACAAATAGTAAGTTACATTAATAATGTCATCCTACCAAAATATATTAATGCAGATACAAAATTCGATACCATGCAATCAGTAATATATAGTGCTGCTTGGACAGCTGCTAAAACGAATGGAAGTAAACTTTCTTATATCACCTCTGAGAATCCGGGTAACATGAATGTACCAAAAATGCAGAAACCTAAATGGCAAAGAAGACTGGAAATAAGAGTTAAAGATTTAAGGACAAAAATCGGCAGACTAACAGCGTACATGCAAGGAAACAGAGGTTGGAAGCTTGTTAGAGAGGTACACACAATCCTGGAAAAATATAAAATACACTCAACTCATGAAGAGCCGAACACACAACTCACACACTTTTTAGACACACTTAAACAGAAACTTACTCTTGTTAGCAGTAGATTAAACAGATACAATAAATGTACACTTCGCAAAACTCAAAATAATAAGTTTAAAAATAATGAAAAGCAATTTTATCGAACATTAAAGCAATCCACAACAAACCAAACAATACCCATCGAAAGTGAAAATAACGCTAACCATAGTTTACCACCAACAGATGAACTCCGACAATTTTGGTCAAAAATTTGGGAGAGGCCAATATGTCATAACGAAGAAGCTGAGTGGATTAAAACAGAGACAGAAAACCATAGGCACACTGAACAAATGGAGTTCGAAAATGTTCCAATAGAAATTTTCCATGATGTCCTTCAAAAATTACACAACTGGAAAGCACCAGGTTCAGACTACATTCACAATTTTTGGTATAAAAAATTTACCCACATTCACCCATACCTCTATAATTACATTAACACGTTCATTAAAAACCCAACAAGGATGCCTACATACATAGCGGAAGGACTTACGTATATGATACCAAAAGACATCAACGACAGCAGAAACCCAGCAAAATACAGGCCCATAACATGCCTACAAACAATATATAAAATAATAACCTCGTGCATCACTCATATCATTTATCAACACCTTGACAAAAATACAATATTATCGGAAGAACAAAAAGGCTGCCGAAAGTTTAGTCAAGGCTGCAAAGAACAACTTACAATAGACTCCGTTATACTAAAACAGGTCCAACAGAAGAAACGAGATCTATGTACTATGTATATAGACTATAAAAAAGCATACGATTCTGTACCACATACGTGGTTACTAGAAGTTTTGAAAATATATAAGATAAATCCTCTAATTGTAACCTTTTTAAATAACATCATGACTCAATGGACAACAAGGTTACATCTTAGATCACCTTCAGGAATAGTTGAAACTGAACCTATTAAAATCCGAAGAGGAATATTTCAAGGTGACTCACTTAGCCCATTATGGTTCTGTCTTGCCTTAAACCCCTTATCCAACAAATTAAATACACTAAAGCCAGGATACAACCTACCGTTTAATGACACTATAGATGACTTACAGACTAAAAGACAAAACTGTAAAATTAACCACCTCCTTTATATGGACGACATTAAATTATACGCTTCTACACCAGATGACTTACATGAACTGGCAGAAACCACAGACCAATTTTCAAGCGACATTAGAATGGAATTTGGTATAGATAAATGCAAAATCAACTCAGTCAAGGCAGGTCAAACTTACGAACATTCACACACTATACAGACAGGTGAAACCATAGAGTCTTTAAATGAAAATGAAACATATAAATATTTAGGATACATTCAAGCTCAGCAAATTAAACATAAAGAAATTAAAAATAAACTTACACAACAATTTAAACATAGGCTTAAATCCATTTTTAACACTCAATTGCACTCTAGACATACAGTTAAAGCTATTAATGCCTTTGCGATTCCCATTCTTACGTACTCCTTTGGTATAATAAACTGGACCAAAACAGAACTAAAAAACCTACAACGTGTTATTAACACCACTTTGACCAAACACAGGAAACACCACCCTCGATCTTGTGTACAGCGACTAACACTACCCAGGAAAGAAGGAGGACGAGGCTTAATAGATATTACGAACCTACACAATAAACAAATAAGTACACTAAGAACATATTTTAACACAAAAAGTACCACCTCTACTCTACACAAAGCAATCGTTCAAAATGACCGAAAACTGACACCGTTAAATATGTTAGACAAAGCTACACAAAGTAACGAAAAACAGACCGACCGACAGACTAAAATATTGGAATGGACTCGAAAGTCACTCCATGGAAGACATCGCCAAAACCTGTGCCAACCCAACGTCGATAAATTAGCGTCGAACGAATGGCTTAGGCGTGGAGATCTTTTTCCTGAGACCGAAGGGTTCATGACAGCAATCCAAGACCAAGTAATCGAGACTCGTAATTACCAAAAGCATATTATGCGAATCCCCCTTTCAACAGATATTTGCAGGCGATGTCATAGTTCTTCCGAAACTATACAACATATTACTGGAGCATGTAGGGCAATTGTTCAGACTGATTATAAACACAGACACGATCAAATAGCTAACGTAATACATCAAAAACTTGCTATCAAATATAAATTAATAACTACACCCCCAGTACCTTACTATAAATATAACCCTGAAATCGTTCTTGAAAACACAACACACAAGCTATACTTTGATCGAGCCATCCTCACAGACAGAACAACACATTACAATAGACCAGACATTACTTTATTAGATAAAATTAATAAAACCGCGCAAATTATTGACATAGCAGTACCAAACACACACAACCTACAAAACACTATAGCAGAAAAGTTGTCGAAATATACAGACTTAAAAATAGAAATAAGCCGAATGTGGAGATTAGGGAACGTTGCTATAATCCCAGTGGTGCTCTCAACTACGGGTGTCATTCCCAAACAACTGCACCAGTCATTAAAAATGCTAGACTTGTCTCCTTCCACCTACCAAACTCTGCAGAAAGCTGCTATTCTGAATACTTGTAGAATAGTCCGAAAATTCCTACAGAACGACAATGACTCACAAACATCACATCCACAAACATCATCAATATCACAAAGTCTAAACATATCATCACACCGTAATAGGTTATCACCTACTACTTAGGTTAGCACTTGGCTTCGGCCCGTGTTATTCTATAAAACCGGCACATCGGTGTCGAGATACAAAAATGTATGCCAACAAATAATAATAATAATATGTTCTTCTAGAATAAATAAAGAATCTTTAAACCCAAAACAGAATAGGGGGAACAAAAAATAAGGCGATGATAAAAGAAAATGAATAGCAAAAGTAAACCTTTTAGTATTACTTTACTTCCTTTGATTCGGCGCGATACGCGTTGACTTGAGAAACTCCTCTTTTTTTCTTCGGTAACAAATTCATGCCAATCTTTGTGCGCAAATAAAACGCAGTGGCTTAACCCTTTTTAAGGTAGAGCCAGTATACATGCCACCAATAAAATTATTTGTTTTATTCAACTGTATTGTTGACAACGATTTTATTTTTCATTGCATGACATATACATTCCGCAAACATCCCATCGAATTCCCAATTTGAAAAAATACTTAAAAATGTCATTATAAACATACTAGAATTTATTACTATACCATGTCTTGTTTTCTCGGCCTTATAAAGGATTAAGGCTCGAGCAGCGATAGAAATCAATTATTAATTCCAAGTCTCAGCGTATATAATTACGAGAGATTTATCACTTCATCAGGCAGTAGGTACTTAACTGTGACGCCAAGACTTAAAAGGCCGACGTGACGCGATCCTGGTAGAACAAATTTCCATGAACATTTCATAGATATTGTTCTACAAGGTTCTCGTTACGCCTGTCTGCGGGAGCGGCTGTTCTCAGAACTATTTGTTGACTGAACTTATTAAAGAAAGTTAGAACCAAAGACACAAACAATAACATAGTAGCGCAGACGTAGGTGATATGAGTAATTAGTAAACAAAGATACTAAAATATAACCATGAAGGTCAAAGAAAACATCGATCCCCTCTACGGCGTATTGATACTCTATGAAATGTCGGGACAGCCACTTATATACGTAAGAGATAGACACAACACCTTTAGGCTCCTTCAATCAGGCGCGACGCGAATCTCGTAGAACAATTATTTAGAAAACATCTTGGAAATTGTTCTACAAAATTCTATAAAGTATTCAAATGTACTTTATTTGTAATCATAACTCGCAAAACGAAACACTCATAGTTGTAATTACTGAACTATTTGTCGATACAGATAAGTGAAAAAGAAAATATATTCATATTGATAAAAAATGTTTAGAAGAAAATACTGTTAAATGGCAAAACATATCTGATAACTAGCTTACCAAAAACAGTTTTTTTATTTTCTCTTCCAATCACTTCAGCTTTTACTGAGAGGTTTTTTTTTGGTAGATGCTCTGAAGTGACAAGATGAGAGAAATATAGATAGATCGGTCATATGAATAAAAAACGGATCATTAATTTAGTAAAATCTCTATTTTTATCAAGTCAACAATCATTGTTAGACTTTACTTATTAATGCATAAAAAACACTCATTCTTATTTCAATAGTGTATTTTATTAATATTTTACTGATCCGTTTCTGCATATTTCATTGTAAATTCATTCAACTGAACTTTTGCGACACATTTCAAGTTGGTAGGTATGTACTCGTACACTGCCGAGAACTATTAACAAGCCCCTAGCAAAGTGCCTAAAGAAATCGAAATATCCAAGTTAGTTTCATGAAGTAAAAAATACTTGAAAAACACCTTATTTCATACTGGCCAGTGCGAAGTCATGTAGAAAAACTTAAATACATTTGAATGTTGCCTTTCAGTTGCAGAAGTTTCTTCCATGGTTTCGAAAATATTTCATGAAAGTTAGTGCCTCTTTTCCTCGTCACTGTATTTCCTTAAATGTGTCAGACCTTCTTTGTTTACGAGCCTTGAAAGTGGGTTCAAGGTCAATGTCAAGTTTCGCAGATATCAATTGTTAGTCGTTATGTAAGGGGGCGTCGTACTTTGGGGGCATTGGCCGTTTGATCTGTTCAATAGCAACGGATGTCCTCGACCTAATTTTTGCATTTTACTCATCTGTTCGCGGATTTTTACAGCGTGTTCCTTTAAGAAAGTTAGTTTACTGGCTGAAGTGAAAGTGGTGAAGTAAAAAAACTCAACATTTTGGGCATTTAGAGACGTAACGTTCATGCGAATAATATTGATTGTTGAATTGAACAATGTGATAAGTACCATTCAACCTTACATACTTCATTATACTGTGGCACAGGTGCGGTTGCTGCATGTTACGCACGACTTCATTAATTTATACAAGTTGAAAGATAATTTTAAATTGTTATAACGACTCATATCACCTGACTTCACTCTCGCAGTGGCTTTGGCATACAATTATTGCACCCTTTAACACTGATAATCGACCCCGTGTTTAGTGATGCGTGTTTGTAAACTTTTGAGGCGAAATAACGGACTAGTAAAAGCATAACAATAATATCACGCCTATTATGATAAATTTTAAGTGTTGAAGGTATTATTAATTCGGAATAAAGAGCGGTAAAATTATTTATTTATTTTATTATTGTATGTATGTACACACAGTAAAATCAACATCATTAAATACCCAAGACCCTCCGTGCCTCGGAAAGCGCGCTAAGCCGTTGGTCCCGACTGTCTTTCACGTTGGACTGGAAGCCGACCCCAATATACATATGTAGTTGGAAAAAGGCTAGACAGGTGATGATGATGATGACACGCACATACATATACACGGCATGATTATACAATTGAGTTCAAAGGTATGATAAAACCATGCTATTTTGAAAAAAAATCAATGTAATTGTAAGGGCCGTAGGAAATCCGAGGATACCGCACGATCTCGTGCGAGGCGGCGAGCCTCCTTGCCGGAGTGCCGCCATGGGATCTGGAGGTAAAGGTCCTCGCGCACATGTGGGAGTGGCACGAGGAGGCGAAACGCCGGGGCGAAACTCCGCTGCCGCGACAAATCGCGGCTCGGCGGACAGAGCTCCGGTGTGATCTCATGGCGACATGGCGGGTACGATTGTCGCAACCCAGCGCAGGGCACGCCACAATTGCGGCGGTAAGTCGTCCCCTCTTTGAGGAGTGGATAGAGAGGCGCCACGGCGTCCTCACCTTCCGCCTGACGCAGGTTCTCACCGGGCATGGGTGCTTCGGTGGGTTCCTGTTCAGGATAAAGCGGGAGGATACGTCCGGGTGTTTCCATTGCGAAGATCGTCTGGAGGACACGGTGGAGCATACGGTGGAGGTGTGCCCTGCCTGGGCGGAGCACCGCCATGTCCTCGTGGAGGCGATCGGCGGCGGCGACCTCTCGCGTCCGGCCCTGGTGCGAGCCATGGTACGGAGCGAGAGGGAATGGGAAGCCGTCACCTCCTTCTGCGAAGCAGTAATGCTCGCGAAGGAGGATGCGGGGCGCGTGAGGGAGTGCCAGTCTCTGCGCCCTCACGTCCCTAGCCGCCGCAGGAGGAGACGCCCCGGGCGCCGGGAGTCGATTGCGGACTCCCGGCCACCGTAGGCGCGAGCTTACGGGTGGCGAGCAATGGGTAGCTCGCCGCCCGGTAAGGACCAAGCTCGGGTCGACGGCGCGCAGTGTTCCACGCGGGCCTCAAAGAGATGTCAGCAGCAGTGTAGGGGTCTACTAGGACCGATGCCTGCCGGGGTCGCGTGATTGTTCGAAAGAGATACCGTGACCCTGGCACATGGGCAACTGATGGAACACGGGTGGGTTTTAGTCAGTAAAAGTCTGACACGCCCTCCCGCTCCGCCCAGAGCGGGAGAAGTCATTTGATGATTTCCCATCCTGAAAAAAAAAAGAAAAAAAAGGCGCGCAGGAATCCGCTGGACGCGGGAAGCACAAAACCGGTCGAAGTAGTGGAGCTTGGGGGAGACCTATGTCCAGCAGTGGACGTCTTTCGGCTGAAATGATGATGATATTTAATAATTAGTTATATTATTTACTTTTCACACACAACGTCGATTACATGAAACTACCTTTGCATTTTGACGAGGCGCCAAATCGATTCATGACTACACTTCGAAAAGATTCACTCAGGCAGTTAATAGGTAGGGAGGTAATGCCGTCAGGTGTCAGCAGCTCCACGTCAATGGACATATTTTGCTTACAGGAGAACTCAGGCAGTTACTACTTCTACCAGGGTCGAGAGATTTTTCGAGTTACCATACCCACCCGTGTTCCTTCAGTTGCCTATTTGCAAGGCAAATAGGCAACTGAAGGAACACGGGTTTTAGTCAGTAAAAGTCTGATGATTTCCCGCCCACAAAAAAAGCAGTGCAAGAATAACACCACCCCATTTCTTCCCGTGGGTGTCGTAAAAGGCGACTAAGGGACTTACTAGAGAATGGACAGCAGCGTTCTCTATGCATTTTACCACCATACTGCGATCGCCAACCCGCCTGCTAAGCATGACGATTATGGCAAATCCCCCAAATTGGGGGAGGCCTATGTCCAGTAGTGGACGTCTTTCGGCTGAAATGATGGTAACTGGCCAAATGTGATTGTACTATAAGTGTACTACAAGTTTACCTGTACCCAACCCTATGGCGATTTTCGCCGTCTTGTTATGCTATTTTGGTCACTATGCAACCACACACATACTGGCGATATTAACTTAAAGCGTCTAGTCTAGGGACATTCTTCATCGATTGGTTTGTTTGCCAATGGTTGTAATAAACGCATAACATTCCGAAAATACACTGACGAGAAATGGAGTGGGTTAGGTGGTACGAGGCGGCCTGTTCGCACTGCAAGGGGTGAATACCTCGTGACGCCCCGCTCCGTGTCGTATGCTCTTTATTAAATCTCACGTTCAGAGTGATCCGCCAACATAGATCTGTTTATGATGGGGGCAGTTGTATCAGTGCTTAATGTTATACAAAGATTTTGGTCACTGAGCATATAAAACTCTGCAGCGTAGGTTTATAGCGATAACCATTCAATTAGTCTGCTATAAAAATTAATGAAAATAAGTTCGACAACCACTTTCCTACAGCGATGAATATCCTCCTTTATTTAGGGCCCGCACAACATATACTCTCCTCTATTTGTCGTCATTTCGGCTGTTGAGGTGACTACCGAAATGACAGCAAATAAGTCTTTGAAACAGTCCATCCATTTTGTCTGTAGGTTCCCACTACTCTTACATCCATCCACTTTCATAATGCGATCAGCTATCCAAATAACAGAGGGGTAATTGCGGAACTTTTTATCGGTAGGAATTGGTTTAATATTCATAGTTATACAACATTCATTGCGTTATTTACGTTGCTGAGCCGACAATTTATTCGAACAAATGACGCAATGGTTTAGAAATAATCTTCAATCCCATTCAGATTCTGATAAATTGTGCGTTTCGCAATTAGGGTGCAGGACGAAAGTACACTTTGTGTTACGTGTATCTGAAAGGTACGTAACATAAAGTGGTATTGCGAACACTTTGTTTGCATTCACTCAATTCGTTACCAATGCACGGCAATTTACATACACGTCGATCATGAATCAATTACAGACCCAACTAGCCTCTTTGTTTTATTAAGATTAACGGCTGTAGGTACATTCCACATCAGGAATGTTATCAAATTCTTCAATAAACATTTTTTGCCAAGTGGACGGAACCGCGATTGAAAGTTGGGATTAGTGATGTAAAACTGTATATCCTCAGATACGGATTCAAATACGGATATTTGGGTTCAATATCCGTGGATACGGATACGGATCTTAACTTCTTACTCATCGGTGTCGATGCGCGTGATGTTAAAACGATAGTTGACGCCACTCGACGATTTGCTTGACAGGACATGTTTCGATTTCCGCGGGTCTTTCTTTTGTTTTGTTTATAGTTTAGTCACTAAATATTTATTTTTAAGAAATAATAAATTATCTCAATCGAAATTAATCATTTTTATTGCTACCTCATCCCCTATATTTAAAATTTCAGCCAAGAATTGAAAATGAATAAGGTAAACAATCCGTAAAAGATCCGCCAAAAAAGCTACGGCTACGGATCTTTCTTCTCCTGCCAGGCTCGTGGATTTGTTCGAAACGACGAGTTACCGTGGCCTTGGCATGCCCATGCCAACTGCCGGTACCCGTGGTCCTTCAGTTGGCTAACTGAAGGAACACGGGTGGGTTTTAGTCAGGACAAGTCTGACAGGCCCTTCCGCTCCACCCAGAGCGGGAGACGTCATTTGATGAATTCCCAAACAAAAAAAAACAAAAAGAATCTATTATAACTTCTGCTTCAGATATCCGCGAATACGGATTTCTGGCACATCACTACTTGGTAACAAAATAGGACAGAGTTTATCTACTTCCAGGAAATTCTCAGCTTTATTATTAAGAACTAGCTTCTGCCCGCGATTTCGTCCGCGTCAAATTTTTCTCCCATGACCCTTCCCGTCGCATCGAATTGCCTGCCAGTTTTCGTTTATTTTTCGTTGCTGCTCCACTCCTCTTGATTGTAGCGTGATGTTATATAGCCTATAGCTCTCCTCAATGATTAGGCTACCCAACACAAAAATAATTATTCAATTCGGACCAGTCGTTCCTGAGATTACCCTGTTCAGCCAAACAAACAAACTCTTCAGCTTTATAATATTAGTATAGATTTTCACGAAATTTCACTTCTTGCATTTGATATAACTTTACCAATAGTTCAATTTAATTGAGCTCAATTTCATAAATAAAATGCAGATTTAGAGTTCATTGCAAAATGGTTTTATGTATGTAGAGTTCAATTCAATAACAAACATATTCAGGGTCAGACAGAAACTTGTTGAAGGAGTTTAGTGCATAATTTTTCTTCCCAGCTTGCGAACATCGGAAGCTGTGAAAGGGGGACTGAAGAGGGTGACGGTGTTCGGAATGTGTTTTTATTGGCTTCATATCAATTTTGAAGAAGTTATATCTGAATATTATTCTCCCAGACATGAACACTTCTGACGGTGATTTTAAGTTTTCACTGCGATGGGGCGAATTGGATTGTGCAAATTCAATTATTTCTTTGCAAATGGACGTACGTTACTATAAGGTATATTACGGTTCGTTTATACAACGTCAGGTATCTAATTTGAAGTCACCACCATATTTAGTCATACCGAATTATAATTACAGAGAAGCAAAATTAACTATACCTAAAGGTTGGCACAAAATCAACACATAAAACCATGTACCATGGGTTAGGTAGAGGTTCCCAATATATACAAAATATTAATGATTAAATTGTATGTGTGACACATTAATATAATGACACTAATAAATACCTACATATCAAAATTTGATAGGGGTCCGACAGGCAAACATGATTTGTTAATCAATACAGGATGTAACAAATAGACGGAAAGTCCTGAAATTAGTTGGTACATGACTAATTACTGAACCGACTTTAGTAATTTTTTTTAATACTGGTTTTTTTTTTAAATATGTATTTTGTCATACTCTCCGCCGGTTGGGTTAATACAAATTCAATCTTATTTTTAGGTGATAAGACTCAATTTTAAATGCACAAACTAATGCTAGGGTCAACACAATTTTCAGTTTTATATTTATCTTTTAGCTTTTCAAAAATAAAGTTTTGGTCATCGTATAATCCTTTAAATTCAGTTCTCTAATTGGGATGTACGAGAAAGAACTCATATACCATATATGCAACGTGTAACATAATTAACGTTTGCAATATGAAATACGTGAAGCAAAAACTTTGTAAGTACCCTTTTTTACAAAAATTCCGCGGACCAAGAAATATGTTTGTAACTCATGTATATGGAAAAGGAGTGCAGAAAGCTAAACAAAAATAAAGTTTTCATTAAAATTTAACTCAAATATATTCGAATTTCGACCACTGGGCGCCCACTAGTATAAATTTAATCTTAAGAATTGCAAATAGCGAATGTTAATGATGGTTGCAAAAACATAAATTGCTGAATGCCTAATGGGAACACGACGACGGCTAGACGAGTTGCGGAGTACCTAAGAACCTAGCAGGTATATAAAGTATGTATCTACGATAGTCATTAAAGTTTATGCTTGTTTCCAACCGCGGACACTAACTACCTGTGGATCACTTTTCACTCTTATGCCTTAAGTAATAAGGTTGAAAATTGGTCGACCGCCAGTGTCCGCGATGGTACCTAACGTAAAACAAATCGGCTTGGTGGAGGAAGCAATGGTCGAGATTAATTACCTAGACCGAACGAACCGAACCGAACGACCGAACGTTCTTTTAAACTCTTCTTTACTAACACCGCTGTTTGGATTTATTGTGGTGTGACAATTAAGGTTTACACCAAGGTATATATATCGCCTGGAGGACACGGTGGAGCATACGGTACCACGCGCGCCTCAAAGAGATGTCAGCAGCAGTGTAGGGGTCTACTAGGACCGATGCCTGCCGGGGTCGTGTGATTGTTCGAAAGAGATACCGTGACCCTGGCACATGGGCAACTGATGGAACACGGGTGGGTTTTAGTCAGTAAAAGTCTGACACGCCCTCCCGCTCCGCCCAGAGCGGGAGAAGTCATTTGATGATTTCCCATCCTGAAAAAAAAAAAAAAAAAAAAAAGGTATATATATCGCGATGACATTTTTTCGCGCTCCGAATTTTGAAATCTCGGTGTCGAAATGAGCATTGAAAATCGACAGAGAAAAGCGCGAATGAGTCTCAGGCGTCGAAAAAACATAGGGTTCGTTTTTCAACGGGCGGCGCTAGTCAGTGCAATAAGGTGCCAGTGCTAGAAGAAATCCTACCGCGATTTTACTAAGCCCGTGATCGTGGGCTTATGGTGCATTGACACGATGCATACAAGGTGAATGACATCGTATCCAGAGCACTGACGCCCCACCAAATACAAAATTGACAAATTGTTACAGGATATGGATAATAATTCGAAAATTGCATATAGAGTGACTTGTTTTGCCACCGATGCGGACACCCCAGTTTATAGATGTTCCGCTTGGCTGATATAGGAACAGATAACAAGTATGAATTTATTTAGGTCAATTTATTCACCTCACTGATAACGCTCAACGAGTTTTGTTTAAAACATTGGAACCATTTTATTAATGCGGGCTTGTAGGTTGCATGATAATTTAATTATACGAGTAGGTTCGGACTGCCTCTTTGGTCTAGTGGCCGCCAGCGCTACGGTTAGCATGAGGTACCTATAGGGTTCGATTTTTCAGTTCGGACAAGGTGTTACTGGGTTATTCGCGGTGGTAATACTAGCCATAACAGCATACTGTTTAGAGGGTGGGTATCAATACTCTATTTTAGAGTACGGATGGTGCCCCGTACTCTGAAATAGAATATTGTTTTCTTTTTCGTACTTCATAATTTATGACACGCTAAAATACTCTACTTACGTCACTCTGACTATTATTGGCTTTTCCTGCGATATGAACGTAAAGTGGAGAGAAGCAAGGAACAAAGCTTCCCTAAACTTAATTAATTAAAAACGAGCTGAACAGATATTTAAAAAAAACTAGCTGTTCAAATATTTTAATTTAAAATTAGTTTTCAAAGACGCTATAACTAACTTCACGAGACACAAACAAAAATAAATACTCGTTTTTTATGCTGCGTACTTTATATTCGTTGGACCGAAACGAAATAATAGTCAACAGAATATTTACGTTTGGCCCATGTTTTTATTAATGTGCCCGCCCTATTTGTCTTTGTTGTACTTATATGTTTAATAACCAGTAATGTCTCCCACAATTTATGTCAAGATTCTTATAAGAAACGATAAGAGAAATAAAAAGATAAAAATCGATTAGATGACGATAAGTGCTGAGGAACAGACGGCTGTTAAAGATAAAACACGGAACAGAAACACGAGCTCAATTAATAGATGCTATTCTAACAATGAAAGCTTTGGCTATGGCCACACTGAAGCGAATATCGCGCAGGTTGCGACTGCACGCATCGAATGTTCACAGATTAGGAAACCACGAAACTATTCATGGTAGTTTGAACGCCTCCATGCAAGTTGGTTGACACAAAAGAGGGTATTTATGAGCTTGTCTTACTATAAGTTAGGTTTCCCTACTCCTAGTGAATTACAACACGATTTGACGGTTTTTCTTAATTTGTCCGTAGAAGTCCGATTTTTTTTTTTTTTTGTAGGACGTCTCGTAGTTAATCCTGAAAAGATTCTTACTACTTAAACGGATGGTAATAGAAGTCCGAAGAAAATATTAATTGAGCGTAAAGTTCATTTCGAAGTAACGAACTTCATTCGGACGGGCCCGTATCTTCATTGAGACACGGTATAGGTTCGTGCGCTTTATCCTGTAAAGACATCTTAGGTATCCACTTTCACCACACAGGTAGAAGGGAGTTCATGGCAGAAGCATAATTAGCAAAATAATCAGTTTTCATCCCTTCCGAAATATTGTTTATTTATTTGTGTCTAGTCTCTCGCCATGTTAAAGGGAAATCTGAATACAATAGGATAAGCACCACACTGGCCGAACTACATTTGGTGCAGTTTTGCTTTGTACGACATTCCAAGCTGCCTTACTGGTCCATAAACATTACATTGAGTTATTTGCTTCTAACATTTAAATACGAAGCACTGACAGATTTCGCTTCATATAACAACATTCTCGTGTAGTGATGCCGCTGTATTCAATCATGGCGGTCCCAGTTAAGTACCACAACTTGAGCAGGGATTATTTTAACAACTTGTCCAGTATATTCGTTTTCAATTAAAATCTTCGCTTCATATAATTGGAAAATGCCAACACAAATACCGGCTGTAGTTTCAAGAAACGTCAAAGAAGATGATAATTTTGCCTTCGCCAGAATATTCTTCGATAGCAACAGAAGTCCTTTGACTGAACTGTTCTAAGCTAGGACGTTAATTATCGCTTCGACGAATAGCGATTTTAGTAACTTTTGATATGGTTGTTTTTAGTATATTTTGCCCAAAATTACGCGGACGCAGGAGCAGATATGTGATTTGGCACGGTTAATGTTTATATGGAGGAGGAATGTAGAAAGCTAATATTTTAATTATGTTGATTAAAATTTAAATGAATTATGGTCAAATTTCGACTTCTGGGCGACCACTAGTAATAATAAATACTCATGTTTGAACTCCATGCTCGATAATGCACCTTACATACATTAGTGATTCTAAATGTTCAGATTAGAAGTTCATAAGGAAGGTTCAATAAGGTTCAAAAGGACGGTCGATACTCTATGCCCTGGTTTTTTAATCATCAGCTAGCTATTCAGGTCTCTATAATATAGATGTAGCTACATGTGAGGCCTTTTAATAACTTGGAATAGCAATCGATAAGAATGCTGCAACTTCACTGAATATAAAATAGGCCTTACGTATTAGATATGGTATGTTTAATATGACAAATGGGTAGGGGCGTTCCACAAGGTCCGATATTGGGTCCATTCCTATTTCTACTTTAGCAATGTGACCTATTTACTCCAGAAACCACTGAAGATAATGCTATTTGCAGACTGATGTCACAAAATCTTGACTACGTGAATAATTCAATAGAGTTATTCACCTCAAAATGGTGTGACTGAAGTATTATTCAGGGTCAAGATTGGTTTACGGTAAATCATTTGATACTCCATAAATACACAACCGAATGCATTAGATTTAATTGACCTAATGTTTGGTATAGTATAATGTATAGTAGTTGCAATGTGACATCACATTAAATGGAGAAACACTAGAATTTATTCATTAGAAAGTTTTCCTAGGAATCACGCAAGATGAGATATTACAATTGGGACCTCAGATAATATCACTTTCAGGGCAGCTTAGCTCAGCTCGCCGCCCGATAAGGACCAGGCCCATGTCGACGGCGCATTGTGTTCCACGCGCGCTTCAAAGAGATGTCAGCATAACTGAAGGAGTCCGCTAGGACCGATGCCTACCAGGATCGTGAGATTTGTTCGAAAGAGTTACCGTGACCCTGACATATAGGCAACTGAAGGAACACGGGTGGGTTTTAATCAGGAAAAGTCTGACACGCCCTCCCGCTCCGCCCAGAGCGGCAGACGTCTTTGATGATTTCCCATCAACAAAAAAAAGGTCGGATAAGCTCAGCCGCTTATGCTGTCCGAAAGATAAAACAGTTAACAGATGTAGAAGTCTTTTTTTGGTCTATTTAAGCTACCCACACAGCATTATGTCGTGTGACATTTTACTGCAGGATAGGGCAGGCCAGATTGAATCCATTTTTAAGGCTCCGCACCCGAAGGGTAACCAACGAGGCTCTATTACTAAGGCTCCGCTGTTTGTCCGTCCATCTGTCAGCGGGATGTATCTCATAATCCGTATTAGGTATACAGACAGGTCTATTGCCGACTAGTTGAAATTAAAGGGGTCTCCATATAAAAAACCGGTCAAGTGCGAGTCGGACTCGCGCACCGAGGGTTCCGTACAAACCTGTAGGTATTCTCCGTTTAAATTTTTTTTTTTTTAATTTTTGTATTTCAGTTGATTGAATGTAAGGTAAATTGCGGTTTACGATTTATGACGTTTTAAAAAAAAAACTACTCACTCGATCTCGTTCAAACCAATTTTCGGTGGTAGTTTACATGGTAATGTACATCATATATTTTTTTTAGTTTTATCATTCTCTTATTTTAGAAGTTACGGGGGGGGGGACACACATTTTACCACTTTGGAAGTGTCTCTCGCGCAAACTATTCAGTTTAGAAAAAAAATATATTAGAAACCTCATTACCATTTTTGAAGACCTATTCATAGATACCCCACACGTATGGGTTTGATGAAAAAAAACATTTTTGAGTTTCAGTTCTATGTATGGGGAACCCCAAAATTTATTGTTTTTTTTCTATTTTAGTGTGAAAATCTTAATGCGGTTCACAGAATACATCTACTTACCAAGTTTCAACAGCATAGCTCTTATAGTTTCGGAATAAAATGGCTGTGACATACGGACGGACAGACAGACAGACAGACAGACAGACAGACAGACAGACAGACAGACAGACAGACAGACAGACAGACATGACGAATCTATAAGGGTTCCGTTTTTTGCCATTTGGCAACGGAACCCTAAAAAGCGTTTCTTTCGGCATTTTTTGCCTTGTGTAACGGAACCTTCGTGTTCGAGTCCGACTCGCACTTAGGCGCATTTTATTTTTAACCCCCGACGCAAAAAGAGGGGTGTTATAAGTTTGACGTGCTGTCTGTGTGTCTGTCTGTCTGTCTGTCTGTGGCATCATAGCTCCCGAACGGATATAGCGATTTCAATAAAAAAAATGTATTAAATAAAGGTGACTTATGTGCGAGTGTTCTTAGACATGTTTGATGAAAATCGGATAAGCCGTTTAAAAGTTGTGGGGGAGAAAGTGGGGAAGAGTAACCGAATGTCAGCAAATATACTCGAGTGGATCTCAAATGAAAGCGCACTGAAAGAGAATATTGATGAATTAATCGAGAGTGTTCTTAGCTTCGTTTGATTCTACATTATAATAAGTATGTACCTACCTATAAAAATTATAAAATTTAATTTAAAAAACCCCTGACACAAAAATCTAATTTCCCTTTAAAAAGTAAAAAATAATACAAAAAACTCAATCTTAAAGTACCTAAGTATGTATTAATAATTCAAAAAAAAAATACGTTGCGTTGGGGGGCCGCTCCGCTCCGCGAGGGCAGACGTTGACGGTCGTATTTTATAAAAGTTTTCTTTTCTTAATTAGTTGGGTAATAGACTATTTTTCAATAAATTCTTAGGTTTGAAGCGGTCCCCCAACGCGACGTGTTTTTTTTTAATTATTAATACATACTTAGGTACTTTAAGATTGAGTTTTTTTATTATTTTTAACTTTTTAAAGGGAAATTAGGTTTTTGTGTCGGGGGTTTTTAAATTTTTAAATTTATTAGTTTTCAAAAGAGTGCTGGCAAAGCCAGTTACTTACAATCTACGTCGCCGCCAATCTCTTAAGGGACTTTTTTTAAGATAAGATAAGTCTTTATTTGCTGGTTGTTCAAAAAAGCGTATGAAGTAATCACTCGACCAACAAGGGATCCACACAGACTTGTTTTAAATGATAATCCTAAATCAGCCAAGTATGCTAAAAGCTGCCTTGTAATGTGTGTACGTATATATAATAAAATACCAAACGAACTAAAATTATTAACAAACACAAACTCATTTAAACACCAATTATATAAATAGCTGAATGGGCACAACTTTTATGATATTAAAGATTTTTTTGACTTCAAAATATGAATATGGGGTGTGGTTAAAGATTAATATTATGACGGTACCTAGCCCATTTTGACTGCCCCGTTGGTCTCATGGTTGTAAGCGCGACCGCTAAATCTGGTCCTGGTTACGATTCCCAGTTCGGACAAATAGTTATTGCCGGGTTTTTCCCTGAACATTCGAGAAATAACCACTACTGTCGCTTAATGCAAACAAACTTATAATTATTTTTACAATGAAGCAGGTAAATGAATAATTCGGTAGGTACCACTCAGTTCATGGAGACTTCGTTAACATTTACAACAAAAACTCGGGAATTTTGGAGGAAAAATGACACGATATTCATGACAAGTACTACGTTTATAAATAGCCATAGATACATACGCTTCTGGTGACGTCAGTCAGTTGTCATGATTTTAAACGCAACTCTTATTTGATTAACTACTAATAGCTGAAAAATATCCTAAGTCACAGCGATGGTCTTCCATACTACAGTCAAAAAGACAACAGTAGATACTATATACTTATTAAACTTAGTAGTTCCGTGTGGTGCCTGAGTCCTGACGTAATGAATAGCACCATCCCATTTCTTCCCGTGGGTGTCGTAAAAGGTGACTGAGGGACTTACTAGAGAATGGGCAGCAGCGTTCTCTATGCATTTTACCACCATACTGCGATCGCCAACCTGCCTGCTAAGCGTGGTGATTATGGCAAATCCCTTTGAGAGGGGGCCAATGCCCAGCAGTAAACGTTTTTCGGCTAAAGTGATGATGACTAAACTAAAGATGCTTTGAAGTACTTGGCAAACCACCATCGTAACAAAACAACTGGATTTAAAGCTAGCAAACAGTTCTTATACATGTGTAAAATAGACATCCTAAAGTAGGTCGCTTCGGGTCCAATTCATGATCGATTCATCAATTATTCAATCAAGCTCAATATCGGTGTCCTATTATTGGACTTTGCTATTACTGAGATCCATACATACATACATAGATAAACTCACACATTTTTCCCACGGAATTATGGCAAAGCCCCCCAAATTGGAGGAAGCCTGCTTCCAGCAATGGACGTCTTACGGCTGAAATTAAGATGATGATTCCCTACTACGATACTTAGCAATCTACTCTTTTTATTTCGTTTATCTACAAAACCTGCACCCTAATTGCGAAACGCACAATTTATCAGAATCTGAATGGGATTGAAGATTATTTCTAAACCATTGCGTCATTTGTTCGAATAAATTGTCGGCTGAGCAACGTAAATAACGCAATGAATGTTGTTTAACTATGAATATTAAACCAATTCTTTCCGATAAAAAGTTCCGCAAGTACCCCTCTGGTCATACACGCACGCCGGTTGCGAGTACTACACACCTGATCTTTCTGAAGAACATCAACAATAAGGTCACTATACTGTCCTTCTTGGACGGTCCTGCCCATTACTTCCACTCGCTGATATAACTTTTCTTAGTCGTCTTGCTTGCCTATCCTCTTAACATGCCCAAACCACCTAAACATACCCTTTTCAATTTATTACTTCAGCTTATCATTCCTAGTTACACCACACATGCTTCGCAAGGAACACATTTCCACACCACTTATTCTACTTCTATACTTATTTTGTCATACCCAACATTCACTTCTACAGAGTGTAGGCACCAGCATACCATTGTTAACCACAAGTCTTTTTGAACAACAACTGGTTGGTCGCCACCGCTTGTATGACTCCATTCACTTTTTTCAGCACTCTCTTTCCCACATCTTTATTAATATTTCCATCTCTTGTAATCAGACTCCTAAATATAGAGTCATTTACTTGCTTCATATTCTTTACATCGCATACCGACTAATCCTCTTACTTTTCAAACACCATTACTTTTGACTTATTCACATTTAATAGTCATCCTTAATCTATGGAAAACTGACAAGGATAAAATGTTCAATATTCATCTACAGGAAGGATTAAATCAGTAATTCCAACAGCCGTTTAAAACATTTTCATAAATATAAAATAAACAATACAATGAAACGTAACAAGCAAGAAATTAATTGTACTTTTTACAGCAGTAAAATTGGAAAGCGCTTTTATTGCTAAATTCAGAGCACGAACAATAAAACAGGTAACGATTCAATGCTATTTTAAATTTACTTTGCTCTACAAAATTCAGCAGCAATGAAATCGTTTGTTACAGTTGTTGGTCTTTTACACCAACAAAAAAGAGTTACTGCTACAAGGGCCGGTCCTTAAATGCAGACTTTAGCTTACAGACATAGGGCTTAGCAATCTCAATACTCAATACTCCATATCCCCGTTAGACTACTTTCGTATGGCCGTCTCGAACGAATGCATGCAATGATTGGACAGGTCCACTAAATCTGAGTGGTTCTTTCCTCAAAAGACCATTTCAGACGACAATCCACATGGTCTTCACATGATCTGACCAAGATTATGTCTGGACGTTAAAAGAGACCGTGGCCTTTCAGGTTTGTTTAGGCTTTTTTCTCAGAGTAGTCAGATAGGAACACCGACCTCATCTAGTTTTAAAAATATGATAGATACTTGCAGAAATAAAATTATTTGTCATTCTAAACTCACCCACTTACAAGTATCACTAATAGTCCGAACAAATAGACATTATCACTTGGACCTTACGCGCTCACAATTGCGAGAATTGATAGACGACAACACAAACAAGCGTGATTAATTCGAGACGTGGTATAGGAACCGTTAAGAGCCATTTTAAGGTACAAATACTATACACGGTGTTATGAACACTGACGATCAAACTGTGACCACGAATTCAACACGAGTCTTGACCCCCCAACACAGAAATACTAGACCGTTTATTTAAAAAAAAACCTGCTTCACACATTACGTCTTTACCCACACAATCAAAACAAAACAAACAAAAAACAAACAAACTAACAAAAAAAAAAACAAAACAAACAAACTACAACAAACTTTTGAATAAACTAGAAATATTGTACAAAAATGTTTCAATATCTGGGTGCTGATTTCATGGTAACATGTAACGCGTCCGCAATCCGTGTGGTGTCAGACATAAGGACTAGCACCATCCCAATTTCATCCCGAAGGTATCGTAAAAGGCGACTACGGGTAAAGAATGGGCAACAGCGTTCTCTACATATTTTACCAAGATACTGCGATCGCCAATCCGCCTGCCAAGCGTGGTGATTATGGCAAACCTCCCCGATATTGGGGGAAGCCTATGTCCAACAGTGGACGTTTTTCGGCTGATATGATGATGTTGCGCGATGATGTGGTATGTTGTCTAAAATTATCAAAATCTACATTAACAGTGCTATTTGTTCTAGTAAAGGATCATCAGTTATGTACCAACTAGGGCTTTCAATACCGGTATTCCGGGATCCCGTAATACCGTGATCCCGGATTTTATTTTGGCTTTTTTAATACCGGTAATGACGCCTCAATACCGTGATTACGGTATTACAGACATAATTTGTACGACCCTGAAACTTTCTTCACTAACGATGACAATACCTTCACAAAACCTCATCATCATCATTTCAGCCGAAAGACGTCTACTGCTGGACATAGGTCTCCACCAATTTGAGGCGGGTTGGTGATCGCTGTATGGTGATAAAATGCTAAGAGAACGCTGCTGCCCATTCTCTAGACAAAAAAACCCACATAAGTATTGTTACGAACTGGGGTTCAGGGTAAATTAATTAAAACCAGTATTACCAAAATACACAAAACCGAACTTTACGATCTACGTAACAATATGAAAATTATTATCATAAATTTACTTGCACCTTTAAGATATAATAATGACACACGAAACGCTCAAAGAGACAGTAACTGATCAGGAATATGATAATAATATGACGATAGAAGAACCTTCTACTTCACTGAATACAAGCTGTGAAAATGAGGAGAAATTAGAGAGGGATAAATACGAATTGTGATTTTAAATCATAAGAGTAGAGATGAGTTTCTTCGAAACTGCTGGGGGTGGTCGAGAGATATTTCTATAGGCATCTAACAGTATTTACTGTCTGTGATACCTAGAAGAGTTGTAGCAGAGCGTGGTCTTACGTCAGTACGCTATTTATATAGCTGAGAAATTAGCTATTTAATTCAACATTAAAAGCGTTCTTTGCGATCACACTTTAAAAAAAAAACGTCTAAAATTCAGAAAATTTTACTAAAGCTTGATTTATTTTGTTACTAGTTTAGTTGTTTTGATTGCTTTTTTTATTGCACACTTATAAGAATGTTGCTTCAGTGAACACCAAATGACTGCTGGCTAACCAATATATCCTTATATTTCTATAAATAATGATATCTAACCTTTGTTGATTTTGTTTTTTCCGTGTGGTGCCGGACGTTAAGAATAGCACCATTCCATTTTCTTCCATGAGTGTCATAAGAGGCGAAAAAGGGACTTACTAGAGAATGGGCAGCAGCGTTCTCTATGCATTTTACCACTATACTACGATCGCCAACCCGCCTGCCAAGCGTAGCGATTATGGCAATCCCCGCCGAATTGGGGGAGGTCTATGTCAAACAGCGGACGTTTTATTTATTTATTTAAACTTCTCGCACACAAAAAAGGTAAAAAGGCGGACTTAATGCCTTAGGCATTCTCTACCAGTCAAACTGTACCAAGTACCAAGGGTGGTGAAGAGATTAAATGGCAGGTGCTTTGGTTGAGAGGAACAGATCTTACGGCTGAAATGGTGAATGAAAATGTTGATTTTGACATGTGACATTTAGATATTAATTAAACTTTTTTTATATTGTACTTTACAACGTCTATGTAAAATGTCTTCCTGCTAAAAAGCAAGTTTAAGTTTTGAATACGGCCCTAATTCCTAGTCCTACCTGAATAATCAACCTATACACCAAATTTTTATTTATGCTATATGTATGTTGTATAATTTTCAGTAAATAGGAACACTAAAGACTGATCTGAAAATAAAAACACGTATTTTAATAGTTTTATTAATGTCCTATTAGAACTTCCTTCAATACCGGTATTGATACCGTGATCACGGTATTGACTTTTCCAATACCGGTATTGAAAAAATCCGGTATTTGAAAGCCCTAGTACCAACCTAAACAAACGTACCTACAGTGAGTCTACGATGAATCATTCAATAGAATACGATACCATTTAGCAACGTAACCCTGAAGAACCGGAAGAAGTCATTTAATCATCGGGAAACGAGACGACATTGCTCTAAATATTTATAGCTACAAATGGTGTGTATGAAAGCGTTCATTAGTTGAAAAGCATCTGGTCTAAATAGCTTATTGGTGACAATATGGTGTAAGCTATAAGCAAAAGCGGAAACTAGTCTAAAATGCGCGAAGATTTTTGTAAACACTATGAGAGATATATTTCATATACAACGTGTAACATAATTAATGCAAAACATACACGCCAAGTATTGTATTGAATTAAAAGCGTAATACAGTGACCAAAATTAATTAATTGTAAAGTTAACTGTTATTTTTAAGAAAATCGTGTTAACCCTAGCACTACTATATGCATTTAAGACCTCATATTTAGAGTATTCAGTTAAATGCTTAATACAGTGACCAAAATGTACTATTTAAAAATTAACTGTTATTTTTGAGAAAATCGTGATGTGCCTAGCCTAGGACTTTATGAATTTAAAATTGAGTCTTATTGCTTAACCGTAAGATTGAATTTTCTTTGGTTTTTGTATAAGATAAACATTGCAATTTTTGAAAAAAAAAAATGTTATAGTCTCGTGATCTAGACAATTCACTAGACTAATGTATCCTAATGCAAGTAAACTTGCGACTGGTATTTTTTAATTTAAGTATGATTACCTTTCAACTGTTACCACATGGCAATTAAAATTCTAAAACACCAGTGTTATCGGCACTTGTTTCCAAAACATGGCAATAGTGAACTTATGACTGGAAAACTACGTTATCAAGTCTTTTAAAACAAGTAGTAAGAAAAAACAGCATATTTAAGAACAATAGAACCGGATTGGTCATAAATTAGAACACACGAGTTCTGCATTGCACTGATTTACTCAGGTACACACGGCTACATACCAAGCTATACATTCCCAGTTTTCGCTGACCTCGCATTGTATAGGCTTTTCGTACAATGGGAAGTCAGCCTAAACTGGCAATGTATAACTTGCTTTGTCGCCGCATACTACAACGGTATTCATTTCGTTTTAGATGCGGGGAACAGAATGCTACGAATCCCTATTTAATTCTATTGAAGTCCATTGGAGCGTATGAAGAGGACACAAATTTGGGCACCCGATGAATTCGGTAATTTGGCCCGGTGGCGACCCCATGCACGAATGTGATGTGGGAGCGAAATTAAAGTTTGAGTAACAGTATTTAGTGCCTTACTAATATAAACATTTGGCAACACGCGCTGTTTGCAAACAATCGTATGTTTGTTTATTCACAGTACAGAAATTTTCGTCTAATCATCTTTTCATGGCATAAAACAAAGTCGCTTCCCGTGTCAGTACGCTTAGATCTTCTAAACGACGCAACGGATTTTAATGCGGTTTTCATCAACAGACACAGTTATTCAAGAGGAAGGTTTATATGGATAATACGCAGCCGAAACTGCTGGCAAAGGCTAGTGCTCTATAAATACCCAAAATAATATAAGTCTATTACCTATGTTAACAAAGCAAGAATAAGTATTCTTTACGTGACTAGAGGGCTGGCCGACGTTTTGGCAATGCTGCCAGCATTTTGGCTACTTTTCCCATTCAATGCGATGCGGACAATTTTTTTTGATGCCCTGTGTTACTTTCCTGTCCATTTTTATCGTATATAAGGTGTAGCTATTCATACACGAAATATTTTAAGAGGTACACCTGTAGGTGGTAAAGAAGCTATAGCTACGAAAAATAAATTTTTCTAAGCGTTTTATTTTTTTTTATTTAATATTTATAAATTTTTAACCGACTTCAAAAAAAGGAGGAGGTTATCAATTCGACTGTATTTTTTTTTTTATTTTTTTTTTATGTTTGTTACCTCATAACTTTTGACTGGGTGAACCGATTTTGATGATTCTTTTTTTATTTGAAAGCTGGTGCTTCCCGAATGGTCCCATTTTAATTTGGTTTCATTCGGACAATGGGGTCCATGTGAAACCCATATAAGTCTTAAATTTTCATTACGTATTTGCGCGACAAATGAACGAATATCGCGATTAGATTAGTGCGGATTATCTACCACAACTAAAAAGTCAAAAAATAAAAACTTTTTACAAAAAAAACAACCGACTTCCTTAAAAAAAACACTACAAAGTCAAAAATAACTTTAATTTCGGAAGTCGGTGGCAAAAACCTTAATACAGAGCCTAAGACACCGACTTGCGAAATTAAAGTTATTTTTGACTTTGTAGTGTTTTTTTTAAGGAAGTCGGTTGTTTTTTTTGTAAAAAGTTTTTTTGACGCACATAAGAAATATTGGCTCCTTCTTATTTTTTACGGCCCGAGACACCGTGGCCATGCTCGTGCCGTCCGGTCGTCGCCCTCGCAGCGTCAGGCGGGCCATTCATAGAATTTAGAGTAAAGGTTTTATGCAAAACGTCTCAAGTAGTTTTAAAATTATAATAATTACGAAAATTCAAAAACGTTTAGGTAAAAAATTTCTTTTTGCTTTTATAGCTTCTTTACCACCTACAGGTGTACCCCTTAAAATATTTCGTGTATGAATAGATACACCTTATATACGTATTATTATTTTACGTCTGTTATTTTTACAGAATAAGTATTATACTAGAGAAGGCCTATGTGTACTAGCAGAGGCCTATGTCCAGCAGTGGACGTCTTTCGGCTGAAATGATGATGATGATGACTAGAGAAGGCAATATTAAATTTCAGAAAATACATGAAACATAGAACAATGGTGATTCATTTGCGTGGAGAGTCCGCTGTAGTTGATGGATGTCAATGAATGTCATCTATTCATTGATATTAGTAAACTGACTGAGGTCTATTGTGACGAGTTCTTTGATCTCAGACTGAACAATAGTTTAGTGGAACAGTGTTGTCCAAATCTAAACTAGAATGTGGCGGAAACGGTGTTTTTGTCTAAATCATTGTATTTGCTGACTTGTGTTCAAATTATCTAGGTACCTATTAGTTAGATAATAATACAGTTGGATACTCCGTTAGCATAGCATGTTGTTGTAGTCTACGGAGACAATAAGTTTTTAGGTAGAGTTGCGTGACCATGTTGATGTCATTTTATATTTTTTTATTGACTGTTTATAACTCTTCGTGGTTAGGTCACCCGCGAAACTTAAATTCTCTTACGTTTTTTATAATTCGCAGGTCGAGGTCAGATTGTATGCTGATGAGAATAAGAGTTCATTGAACCCCATTCAATAACTATTTCATGAAAAGTCATTCAATGGGATTAAACCAAATTCGAGGATTGTATTGATGACACAGAACGTTTGGATGTCATTCTTATTACTGAATCATTTTAAAGTTAAATTATTTTTTTTTTTTTTTTAAATAGGTATGTATGTGGTCGATTGGGAGACCCTGTTATGAACAAAGTTCCTTCTGACGTATAATTTAAACCAAAAAGAAAATTTTCGCGATCACCATCTTAAATTTACATTTGGAACAAAGACGAAAGTTGCATGGAGAGGGCATAAAATATGTATATGAAATTTTATCAACAAATAGGCTTGGTTTCTATAATGTCCGTATTTACACTGTCTCAACGAAGGTCGCGGTGCTCTCAATCTCGGCACTTATTGGCGTGCGGCATACTACGATATAATAAAGGGTAGTGGCGGGAGCCGAGTCGAAACCAGTGGGCGCGTTATACGTTTATCTCCTGCGCCTCCGTTCGTTCAATTTTTTTAAACAATTCTATGAGCGTATTGAGTCTTTCCTAACTAAATCTATGAAGCTAAGTTTGTTTGTTTGGTTGAACGCCCTAATCTCAGGAACTAATAATGGTTCAAATTTAAAATTTATTTTAGTGTTGGGCTATAACAGCACGCTACAACGAATTGGTGGGTAAAATTTATTCTTTTTCAGAGCTTCCGTTGCGTGCGCTGCGTAAAAGTTAGATTAATTTCTTTTTAGATTTAAATACAAATTTACCTAACTTTATAACAGCGTGTGTGGTCGGTTAGAAGAACCCGGTCTTGAACAAAGTTTTTTCTCAAGTATGATAAAAATAATAAGAAAATTTTCGCGGCCATCATCTTGAATTTACATTTTGACTGAAGTCGAAAGTCGCATGGAGGGGGTACAACATGTATAAACATAGGTATTTATATCAACAAATCGACTGTGGCAACAAACACTATCGAAACTACAAAAAATCGATTTTTGCCTTTTTACATAATTAAAAAGAGATTTTAAAACTCTATCAGATACAACAAAAATAATAATTAAAAAGTAATTATTAAAGAAGTTTTTAATTGAACAAAATCGATACAGAACATGTTGCGCAACGAACATCGTTGGAAGTGGTACTTACAATGATGTTCCGTGCAAGCGTGTTGCGCGAGCGTCCCGAATCTACCAGAACCGTTAGTGTTCGCCGCGATGTGACGGAGTGACGTCGCGTTAGTTTTATTTCGTTAAGTTGGTAACGTTTCGTGTTTCGTTTTTGTTTTTGTTATTCTTAAGATTTCGTTAAAATGGTTAGTCGGGGTAGACAACTCGTTGGTTTGATTCAAACAAATGAACAACCCATAGAAATTGCAACCAAAGAAACAAACTACGATAATAATTATTCTGGTAAGTTGTGCAAATTTCCTAAATAATGGTAGTTAAAAAAATAGGTAGAACTATCTTATTCGTATTTTTAATGTGCTTTTAACAATGCTGTCGTGTTTTACTTGAAATAACTATAATTTACTGTATTATGATACAGTAAAATCACTATATTATATAGACACGTGGCCGTAATTCGAGGTTAACAAGTAACATTATTGAAAGTGGTAGTTTCGATTACGTTCGATCATTGTGATGATAAACACATCTGTACATATATCGAAAGTGGTAGTTTCGATAATATTCGTATCATTTTAATAGTATGTACACTTTTGTAACTATCGGAGCTGCCAATTTCGATGTTATTGTTGATTACTTAAAATATTGAACCTACCACATTCGATGTTATTTTGCGTATATATATGAATTTAGTAAGCAGATTCGATTGGTAAAGTGTTTTTTTTTTATTAATGTTTTACAATTTTTATTGCTTTTATAAAGTTTTTGAATTGATTTTATTTTAGAATTACCTGTGCTACCTAACGAAATTAAAGATGAGGAATGGACAGTTCTAAATAATTCGATAGACATAGATACTGACTCACTTATCAAGGTAAGTGAATCCAACATAATAATCGAAATGTCAGAGGAGAAAAAAGAGAATGGCTGTCTACCAAATGACTCGAGCACAGTTATACTCGGTAGTGATGAAGCTACGCCTGTTCCATCTCCTTTTTCTCAGAATAATTTTTGCACTGAAACAGGACAGTCTGAAGAACTTTGCAACATTTTGAGTGTGAACTCGTTGATAACTGAATCTGAAAATGAAAATCCAGTTTCTCCTTATATATCCACGAAACGCAAACGTAAATCTACTTACAAAACTGATCCTGGTAGAAAACGAAAGCGACATATTGAGCAATGGACAGATGTTCGGAGAAAGTTACTAACTAATTCCGGTAAGCGTTATGTTTCTAAAAGAGGCAAGAATGTTGCAGCTAAGACCTTAAAACCAGCGTGTTCCTGTAAGCTCAAATGTTCAGACAAATTTACAGATGATATCCGTGCAACAATTTTGAACCAGTACTGGCAACTAGCAGATCACACAAAACAGTGGGAGTACATAAACAGATTTACTAAAAGAGTAGAAAAAAACAGGAATACCACCGAAGGACCATCTAGGCGTAACTATACTACTAAATACTATCTACCTTTGCCTATGGACAGTTTCAAATATGAAAATCACCAAGTTTGTTTAAAAATGTTTTGTGCCACTCTTTCCATAACAGATCAAATAATTCGCACCGCACATGACAAGCTAGATGCTTGTGGTATTACCAGTAGTGACAATAGAGGGAAACACTCGAAACACGTAAAAAAAGTTGATGAGGAAATGATTCGAAGTGTGTGCGACCATGTTAAATCTTTTCAACCTGTTGAGTCCCACTATACTAGAAAAAATACTAGCAAATTGTATTTGGATAACTCTTTGAGTTTTAATAAAATGTTCTCAATGTATAAAGATTGGTCAGACCTACATAAGTATTGCAATACAGCAGAAACTGTACGGCAATACCGAAATATAGTAAATGATAAAATAAACATTGCCTTTTTTATGCCCAAAAAAGACCTGTGCGATAAGTGCCATTCATTTTCCAATGAAAATAACCCTACAGAAGAACAAATTTCAACTCATAATAAACACATTTCGAATAAGGAGACTGCCCGTAAATATAAATCTAAAGATAAAAAAGAAGCAACACAAAGTTCATCTAAGATCGTATGTGCAACATACGATTTTCAAAAATTGCTCAATTGCCCTGCCGGAGAAGTATCTGTATTTTATTATAAGCGAAAACTGTCACTTATGCATTTCACAGTTTTTGACTGTGGTAATAAAGAAGCATTTTGCTATTTGTGGCCTGAAAATGTAGCCAAGAGGGGTGCAAGTGAGGTAGGCAGTTGTTTACTAGATTTTATTGAAAAAAAAGTGGCAAATAATGCAGAAGAAATTAGGTTCTGGTCTGACAATTGCACTGGACAAAATCGGAATAGAGTGATATATAGCCTTTACATGTATGCTAGCAAGAAATACAATATCAATATTGTACACCGATTTTTAGAGTCTGGCCATACCCAACAAGAAGCTGACAGTGTACATGCCCTAATAGAACGGTCAGCTAAAGGGAAGATTATTTACACACCAGATCAGTGGTATGCTTTGGTTCGCTGGGCTAAAACCAATGATGTCCCATACAATGTGACAGAAGTTTCACAAGATATGTTGTATGATTTGAGGAACTTGTTACCGAACAGAAACTATAAAAAGAACATTTTAAATCAGGTTGTAAAGTGGAATAATATAAAAGAAATCTGTATAAAGAAATATGATCCTAACGCTATTTTATACAAATATGACTTAGATTCTGATTATTTAACATTGAATACGTTAGTTCAGACACGGCGTAACCGGCAATCTGTGGCCGATAATTCCAATTATGTGTTGAAACCACTTTATTCCAATAGTTTACCGATTACAGAGGCAAAATACAAAGATTTAGTATATTTGTGTGAAGCAGGACTTATACCAAAACAATATCATAATTTTTTTAAGAACCTTAACACAGTAAATGAAAGTTTGACAGAAAGTGATGATGATGATTAGATAATAATGGTTCTGTAGATAACTAACTTTACTTTTTTAATGTTCACTAGATTTTATTCTCATATGGTCCAGACTGACTTTTTATTTTGTCTAACTAGTATGTTTTCATTATAGCTGTTGTATGTTAAGCAGTTATGTTATCTTTTACTGATATCATTGGTTTAGTTATTATTTTGAATAAGAAAATATATTTTTGATTTTTATGGACCATAGGGCTGTGCTTAGTGTATAATACTCATTATAGGTACGATGGGTCTTTTTCTAGTTATGTGCAAAGAAGAAGTCTGAAATAATTCGATAACTAACTTTACTTTTTTAATGTTTACTAGATTTTATGGTCTAAGGTCCAGAATGACTTTTTATTTTATCTAACTAGTATGTTTTCATTATAGCTGTTGTATGTTAAGCAGTTATGTTATCTTTTACTGATCTCATTGGTTTAGTTATTATTTTGAGAAAATATATTTTTGATTTTTATAGACCCATAGGGCTGTGCTTAGTTTATAATACTCATTATAGGTGCGATGGGTCTTTTTCTAATTATGTGCAAAGAAGAAGTCTGAAATAATTCGATTTTAAGTTTTTTGTTACGTGACAATTTGTTTTTTGTTTGAAATATATATTTTAATTAATGAAAAATGCATTTTTATTTATTAAATCGGATGAACACAGGCCAATACTAATAAGTGAGTGCCAAGCAAGATATCGAAAGTGAACATTTTCTTTTCATATGTATAATAACTTTCTTAGAACACTCACGAAAGTACCATATTCGATTTTCACATGTGTGAGAACACTATCGAATTTGTCACTTTCGATGAAATTCTGATTATTATAAGCGTAAAACATTATCGAAAGTGAAATATTTAGAAAAGTATATGATATATGAAATTTGTTCTCAAGGAAAAAAAAACTGTATAAAATATACAATTTATTCCAAACATAATTTTACTGAAGCTTATAATACTGATTCTTTAACATCAAATTACAACTTTGAATTGCTCTCCTGTGAAGTACGCGATTTGAAGTTTCGATAGTGTTTGTTGCCACAGTCGAAATAGGTCTACATTCTATACCGTCGATATTGATACTGTGACTCAGAACAGAGCTATTGTAAACAATTATCAATCAATTCAACCAATTACTATGCTGTTATACCGACCTAGGCCTCATTCAAATTGAAGATGAATGAACACACGGCTACACATCAAGCTATACATTTCCAGTTTTAGCTGACCTCGCATTGTATTGGCTTTTCGTACAGTAAGAAGTCAGCTTATACTGGAAATGTATAGCTTGACCTGTGGCTGTGCGTACCTACCTACTAAGCATGATTCTTGAAACATATGTGCCACAGATGCACATCCAACGTGGCGATTAGAAGATGCACTACTTCTTTTGCAATAGCCCACAACATCACCTGTGTTCTATCCGCCACAAACAATATTGTTCTATGATTAGAATTTTACGTAACACAAAAATTAGTTAAAACTTAATACGCAATTATATTTTCTCCAGAATCGCAAACAAAAATAAAGCAATCTTTGTTTTATTAAGATGAAAGGAATGTTACGATGCTATAAAACGCTCAGTGAAGGCTAGTTGTGCATCATATTAATCACAGCCAACAGAATACATAAACGTTTGTAGCAATACGTTAAAATTACTTTAAATTTAGCGAATGGCTAATTGGGAATCCTAATAAACCTTACGTAGGTATTTGAAAAAGATAAGTAAACACCGTAACGTATGGTTCACCTGGCATATGGACAAATGAACGAACACGGGTGGGTTTTAGTCTGTAAAAGTTTGCACCCAGAAAAAAAGTAAGGTTCAGCTACGCACGATGACAAATCCAGCTATACATTTCCAATATATGCTGACTTCTCATTGTACGAAAAGCCTATACAACGCGAGATCAGCTAAAACTGGACGTATAGCTTCATACCTATGTAGCCGTGTGTACCACTGTAAGTATGGAATGAACTTTTCAAATTACTGAATTACGAGACTGCACAATGCAATATAATTATTTCCTGTTTTAAATCGCATAATGGAGGGACGGTGATTACTCATTTTAAACATGATATTATAAGCGAGCGTATTGGCGTCACCAATTCTTGTTGGTTAATCAACGGGCCAAGCTTGTGACGCCTGTGTTAGGAGTGGGCTCAGCACAATAGTCGAAACTAGGTCGTTACTTAAACTATTGTAGGCTTTATTGTCGCATATTTGCGCTGCGTATTTGTGCAGAACGCACAATAAACACATTCGTTGGCCTAGCAAAGAATAAGAGCGGTTTTGCACTACGTCCGATCCGATTCCAATTCAAAATCCGAGTTGAATCCGAATTGGGAATGTTCTAAAATCGGAGAGACAGAGTTTGGATCTAGTGCTATTCATACATGTAGTACTATGGCTACTTCGAACTGATATTTCTCGGCTTTGGATCTAATGCAGTGGAGAACCGCTCTAACTGTATACAGTGATATAAACTAATATTATCTAAAATTCTACCATTCTAGCATTATCCTGCAAATATTTTTTTTTTTTTAATTTTTGACAGTTTTTCCATACCAGAGGGGTAATTGCGGAACTTTTTATCGGTAGGAATTGGTTTAATATTCATAGTTAAACAACATTCATTGCGTTATTACGTTGCTGAGCTACAATTAATTCGAACAAATGACGCAATGGTTTAGAAATAATCTTCAATCCCATTCAGATTCTGATAAATTGTGCGTTTCGCAATTAGGGTGCAGAACTGCGAGATGACAATTTTATTCCGAGGATTTAAAAGATTTTGACTATAGTAACTCAGCCCTTAAAACACAACATTCATTTAGTTCGATTGATTTAAATAACGAAAATGAACAAGGATAGTAAAATTTACTACTTAAATTGTTGTTGATACAAGCTCTCTGATTAGCCTAGAACGACCGATGAGTCATTTACAGCGCCTATAGTAACTGTTCGCTGTTTCACTACACTTTATGAACGGGAAAAACTTTTTATTATATTATTTCGCTGTCACTGTTGAACAGCCAGCGTCGCGATAATGAGAAATACGTATAAATTACATAAATAAAGCTTGCGTGCGTCATGCATAACACAACGTTTTTTATATGTTTTAAGTTTTGTTGTAAGATATCGAATGTATCATGGGTAATGTTGACAGTTGCTTAGCTGTACTCAACCGCGGCCTGCATGACACATGTGAGACGACAGAGTGACGTTTTCTCTTTTAATAAGTTATGAGTTCTTCACTTCACTTTACTTGACGTATCTGTCCAAATATTCGCATTGTTTCATTAACTCAAAATGAACTTTATCTCAATATGTAAAGGTATATTTTAGATTGATCAAGTTACGCAAAAATTTGGGAAATACGCTAGCATAAATTTGAGGTTTTGCCTAACATGGAATGCGGTTTTGTATCTAAAATAGCTTACACCCTACATACTCGTCGCATCGGAGGTTCAACATTAATCTGTACTAATACTATAAATGCGAAAGTAACTCTCGTCTGTCTGATATGCTTTCACGACTAAACCATTCAACTGATTTGGATAAAATTTGGTACGGGGTAAGTTTGAGTCCCAAGAAAGGACATAGGCTACTTTTTATTCCGCGACTTCGTCTGCGTCCGCGATAACCGACATTTACGCAGACGAAGTGGCGGGCCATAGCTAGTTTTAAATAAATATGCATCTGACTACAAGAATCCCGGGACTTCCTTTTTTAAAATAAATTTTCCGTAGATTTTGCTACATACACCTGCATCCGACTATCCAAACTCTGTTTTAAGCCTCCTACAAACCGGCGCGACGCGGCAGCGCGACGCGACACTCGTAGAACAATTTTTATGTGAACTTCATGGAAATTGTTCTACAAGAATCGCGTCGCGCTGTCGCGTCGCGCCGGTCTGAATAAGCCTTTAGAGTAAGTTTAAACGTTCCATTGACATAAAATGACGTTTCCTGACAAAGAGAGATGAAGACTAATACTAGGCAGTAGGTAACTACACAGAATACCAGCATTATATTCACTGAAACCAACTGGTGACGTAGTTTCAAAGAGCTATTGAAAGCGTTGACAAGCCCCAAAAACAAATGGTCGCTGTGGAATCCGACCGGGAAAATATTATCATTACGATGACGTACAACATAATTATGGTTTTGGTATGCATTATGCCTTACTCGACGTACACATGGAGATAATATCGTGGCGGATTTTTTTCTCTCAGCCTGTTTTTGCCGCTCTCAGATGAACTCTGTTGGATTCTCTATGCTCGGTCCAACACTCAAAGATCAAAATCTAGTGCGCGATAAAATCACACTGCGATATTTTTACATACCTACGTGTGGACGTGGACTTATGAACAGGAACAAAATGCATATTTATTTACGCATTATCATACCACTTAAATTGTTAGAAAACTAGTCTTATTGGAGTGAAGAGTTCCATGTTTAGATTTAGCTTTATATGGAAGAAGTATGACTACCTACTTAGTGTAACTCTATTTGTACTAGTTATGATATCATGATGGCTCTATAAATACGACTGTACTCTGACTCAACAGCTTCTTGGACCTTGACACACAGATTACTAACTGTTGTCTACCGTACAGTCAACTTTGAAAAATGCATATGTTTAGTACTTTGAAACACTTGTATTAACGGTAGCAGGTTTATATTTACTGTTATTTTTATTGAGGCGTTCGCGCAGCTGTACACAAGACAATATAAAAACCATTGAAGAAATAAGTTGACATAAACCTGAGATTTTCGAAACAAAACAAGATTCCGAAATTCGCCAACTGATTTGATTGTTTTTTTATCAACCAATCCCAACAATGCCAACATGACATTTCGCACAGTTATTTCGTGTTACTTTCTAAACCAGAGTGACCTTTATTCTCTTTGCAATAAGGTTGCTGTCTGGTTGTTGCTGCAGGAGGTAAACATAAATGTGAAAGGACTGTAAACACAGAACAGAGAGCCAATTCTCGTAATTTTAAGAAAGTTTACAGTCTGAACTCTGTATTAATCTGTCAAAAATACCTCGACATTCCATACATTATTGACAAGTTGGACATTTGATTGTCGCCGAAATGAGACTGTGAGTAGATTTTTAAACGTTATATTTACGAGAACTGGCTTTCTGGACGTTAAAGGCCTTTCAGAAGCAGGTTTATTTGTGACTTACCTTCAGATAGCACCAACCGCATCTCGTGAACTCCGAGGTATACTTGGTTGCGAAGCCACACGTCAAATGTTCAGCGATTTTCTGCGCCCAGTTGCGACGTTCAGATGCACTGGCGCAGCTGAACAGGATCTTGCGAGGAGAATTCCTCATGCCCCCAGAGGAAACCGTCACCTCGAAGCAGTACGAGTTGCTTGTTGTGCTATGACCAAATGAAAGTAAAATAAGACAAATAAAATTATAGTTTATTTTAAAAGAATTAAATGTTCTCTCAATTAAATTTTCTTACTTTTATCTACGTATTATTTTAACTTCAACAATTACTTTATTATAGCTCCGTGTTGTGCCGGACGTAAACAATAGCACCATCCCATTTCCTCCCGTGGGTGTCGCAAGGGGCGACTAAGGGACTTACTACAGAAAGGGCAGCAGCGTTCTCTAAGCATTTTACCACCACACTGCAATCGCCAACTCAATGCCAAGCATGGCGATTAGGCAAACCCACCCAAATTGGGGGAGGCCTAAGTCCAGTAGTGGTCGTTTTTCGGCTGAAATGATGATAATGATGACTTAATCATCTATTAGAAAATCATCATCATCATCCTTTCAGCTGTAAGATGTCCACTGCTGGACATAGGCCTCCCTCAATTTGACGGGCGTTGCCATAATCGCCACGTTTGGCATTGAGTTGGCGATTGCAGTATGGTGGTAAAATGTATAGAGAACACTGCTGCCCATTTTCTAGTACGTCCCTTAATCGCCGTTTACGACACCCATGGGAAGAATTGAGGTGATGCTATTCTTGACGTCCGGCACCACATGTACAACGGTTCCAATGTTCTCGAGAGAAGTCAGGCTAATCTGAGTTGACAATCAATTAGATGTACCACTGTCAGGTTAGTTATTCCCTATAGTCACTCGGACGAGACTCTCCTATTAGAAAATATGTAGTTTAGTATAATTATTGTGAACACTTTTAAATAATCTTTGGACACATAGGTATAACAAAATAAGTGTTAAGTAGGTAACATAACTTATTAAACTCATTCTTGGCATGTGCCTCTTGTAAGCAGTTATGCACACTGTATACATAGCAAATGTTTACTGCAGATAGTATCATAAAGATAGCATTGACACATTGATAGTATGCAGCCTTATTATATTACTGCATTGAAATAAATAAAGAAAGTGCTAAACTAATATAAACAGGAAACTACAATAATCATCCTTTATCACACTGGCCTTTCAAAAAGAGTATTGTAATTTTGTTACAGTTTTTGTAACAATAAAATAAATTTTTCAAAACATTTTGAACCTTACCTAGAAGACAGAGGCAGTACAATCTGTACTGAATAAATATTATCCAATGTATAAGCTTCTTTCAATACGGAGTTTGTAGGGTCCGAATAACACATCAACTTCTGATCCGAAAGCACACAATACCGGGTCTGCGAGTTCTTGAACAAGTCCTCAACTACTCCTGACACAATCCTTGTCAACAGACCACTGAAGTATGGAACTGGTAATGAATTAACTGGTGGACGCTCCACGCAATCAACTTTTGGTGTCACTATCTTTGACGTCCTATGTTTATCAAATTTAAGCATATGAGAGAACTTTTGCATCACTGAATTTGTTGATTTATTGTCATCTTCCATTACTGAGTTAACTGATTTAGTCTCTGCATCCGTGGCGACAAACCAGTTAGAATTCCTATCTTTATCGACAACATTTAATTTTGTTGTTGGTTTAGTTTCATTAAACAGACTGTCTGTTCGTTCTGGCGGAGTTGGGGGGTTAAAATATTCGCTTTCATAGAACTCGAAGCTGTCATCTGTGTTGTCCGAAGCTACTATTGTGCCGTAAGTGTCACCAATTAAAAAGGATTCCAGTAATAACAATTCATTGCTTACTCCGTCATATTTCTTTGGTGAAGAACTTGATTGCAAAGGATCAAACTCGTATATCGTACTTTTACTGGGTCTTGGTAGATCAATGTTAATGGCTGGTGCTTCTTTGGAAGGAGTTGACCTAGCAGTGTTGGTGCTTGCTGACTGAAATGGTAGTGTCCAATTTTCGTACATGGAATTTTGCCTCATAACCTCCAAGGATGCAGCACTTTCTCTCTTCTTCCTCCTCTCCGGAATGTCTGGGCTTGACTCAACTGATCTGGAGCTCATGGAACTAACAATGCTGTTGGTCCTTGATGCTTTTGGTATGTCATACGTCATCTGCTCACTTTCTAAATTTAAACTAGAAGAATTTTGTTCCAATTCCCTACTCATGTCATAAGAGAAACTGCTAACAGAATCAGTATTGTCTGAATTACTGGAAAACAGTGACAAATCATCAAAATTTGATGTATTCAAATGCAAGTTCGGATGATCTTGATTTATCTGTGCACCAACTACATCGTTGTGAAACCTCTTTTGTTCCAAAAGTGGTGAATTGAATTGTATATTGTCAAATAAGCCTACATCAACAGCTGGCATTGAGACACATCTTTGTGGGTCAGTATCATCTAGACTATCTGGTTTCTTTGTCCTCCTGAGCCTAAGGCCAGCTGTTCTGGTTCCTTCTATAACGGACTTTGTCACAGAGTATCGCACAGCTCGAGATGTTGTCAGAGTTTTCTCTAACGTATCTTTAGCAAACCTTGAACCATCCTGGATAGACCTTTCTAACTTTTCATTGGCAGTTTTAGCAGAGTTACTCACTTTCAACGCTACATCCTCTGATAGCTGCTTTGAAACTGTACTTATTGACTTGAATATTTCGGAGGCCGAGACTCGTTCAGTCGGCTGAGGCAGTTTGGTGCGAGGGACAGGCACGGGACGGGTCGGCGACTCACTGGGAGGCAGGAAAGCACTCCTTGGCAACGGCACCGGCGGCGGATCCATCACTTTGATTGAACACGAGAGCACTATCACTAAATAACTATTTAAAAGCAAGAGATAACATTATTATACGCAACACAAACAAAAACTAGAGTGACTCACTAAGAAATGAATTACATTACACACATCACTGTTACCCGATTGAATATTTTGAGAGAAAAACACGCGTAAAACATCTACAAACACAATGGGGTCGCGGACAGGAACCGTTTTAATCGACGTCGAATGAATACTTAAATACATAAATGAACACTACGATTTTGTTTTGTAAATCATCTGCGCCCGCACACAGCCCGACTGATTGTGAGTTAGTGTTGCCAGCTGTAAAATGTTATCTCCTTGTGCAGCGATATTGCATGACATAAAGCTAACTGTAGATTTAGTACAAAATTAATTAACTCTTGACCATTTGAATGGATAAATCGCAGACATTTGTTTAGAAAAAAAATCCACAAACTTATCAATATATACATAGAAAAGTAAGTAAGTACCTACTTAATTACTCTTTAATTTTGCATTTGTTTTAAAAGGCAATATGGTTCTGTTCGTTAGCAAAGCAAAATATAATGCTAAAACATTAAGTACATAATTATATAAATATTTTATTTTATAGATAGGTAATTGAGTGAGGTCAATACCATGCTAACTAAGGAAAAAGTTTTTTATAGTGTCTTAAATCATTCCCCGGCAACAGCGGTTTAATACGTTGTCGGCGTTATCTGCGAAAGGACCGTACTTATTACGAAGTATCTTATTCCAAAGAGTATAATAATAATATGATCTTATTCAAGATTATCCATTCAAAACATTTAATTAAGGGGCTGTCTCCACGAGCGAGAGATACGCGACGGATCCGCGCTTCTATCGTCGGGTCGTCTCCACGAACGAGCGATTATTCCGCCAGCGTATCGTCGCGACTGGTAACGGAATCGCCGCGTGCCCGCGACGAGGCGTTGTGCAATAGTTTTGTTGAAAGAGTTCAGTTAGGTGCCACACTGGGGGGGGGGTCTGTATTTATGCTTTTGCGGTTGCACAACGACACGCTTTGCTTGGCTTTGCTTGGTAGTATAGATGCAGGCCTACTCGGCCGCCTCCCTCAGAGGCGGTAGAGTGGCGGGGTCTTGAGGGAGAGCGCTGAAGTCGTGTAGATCCTCAAGGCAAGTCTGGCGGATATACCTTCACGAGGTTGCCACCCTGTTCTTGGTCTAATTCCTTATGAAATAGACGTAACTGAAACCGCCAGGCGACTTCACCTCACTTTTCTCCCCTCCCCACTCCCGCACAACCCCTCATTCCCGTCCCAAACAGCCTTCCTGCCCCAAATACCACAACCCCTCCTCACACTATCCCACCCAAATCCCCACTCTCCACCCAACTCCCACCTGCCCAACTTCCACTCCGGAACGTGACCACCCTGTGACTGGGTGGTGGCGGGCTCGACTGTCACTAAAAGCAGCTGATGGCGAGTTAGGAGGAACCAGTCACCTGCGCTAGGACCTGCGCAGTTGAGCGCCGTGAGCGGGGATGAAGGAGTCCTGGGGGGCTGAGCCGAACGGCGCTGGTTGTTATGTGTCCGTGAGGCAACACGCCCCCTTTGGTCTGGATTTCAAGCGAAACGGTGGCCCTACCCCCTAGCCAGGGGTAGGGAAATGGCCATAGTGTCCCGTCAGAGGGCCACAGGCGAGGTGCGTGAGGTCCGCGGAGGTTGTCCTCGGATGACCGAAGCGGTAGGTAAAGGTCATGCTGACGGTGTAAGAGAGGGTTGTTCAGCTCGTTGGGGGCCAACCCGATCGAGCACCCGATGTCGCACTGTAAACCAGCCCTGCGCCCCTATATCTCTCTGGTAATCCTAACGTTCGAGCTTTTTCATAGCAAGACGTTCCCAGGTGCGGGCTCCATGGAGGGTGGGAGCCAGAGAGACGAATCCTTTCACAACTTTTAACATGGAGAACTTAACCCCAGTTAAAACCAACAAACTCGGAGTGGAGGCGAAAGCCGATGAAACTCTCAAGAGTGGTGCTTGCACTGCTCTTGCCCCTGGACACCCTGCAGCTAACGCCGCGGGTACCAGCGCGGGCGCCGGTCTGGCTGTGGCGAAAGCCACAGGTAAGACCAAACAAAAAAAGTCCCAAAATAAACAAAGGGCGTCGGCGCTGATTGGGACCAGTACCAGCCCTTCCAAAACTCAGGGGAGGACCACGGCGAAGTCTAACACCGCTGCCGGTCCAACCCTTCCTAAACTAACACCGGTGCCGGTTATTACTGGCACTGGGAAACACCATCCCACCTCTGCGGCTCCTCTAGCCTCCTCCCATAAGGAGGTCGCCGCCGATCAAACGGTGACCGACAGCCACGAGGACGCGATCTCTCGCGCCTGGAAGGTTGTTCAGAAGCGGGGCAAGGGCAAGGGTAAAAGCACTCAACAAGCCCGTTGCCCTTGCACAAACGCCTCATGCGCTCCAGCTGCCACAGCACAGCGTATGACGCGGAAGGAGCGCCGTCAGGCTCGCAGAAGGCCAGGTAGGGGGGCTCCAAACAACCAGGCCACTGCCGCTAGTTCGGGCAAACCAACTAGCGGCCAGCTAAACTTCGCCGCTGGGAAGCGGTCGCAGGCGGAGGCCGGCTTAAGCCGTCCGACGACCAGTCGACCGTCATCCAGTGCGCCGGCAAAGACTCAGCAACCCGGTGGGAAGGGTCAGGCCGCGGCCAAGCGAGCTCTCAACGAGACTATCACACCTCGTGGAGAGCATAAGCGGCCGCGTCTTGATCAATCCAAACGGGTTGCTCAAAGAAGCTACGTCCAAGCTGCTAGTGCTACCCTCGATGTAGCGGTCACCTGTGACCGCACTGGGTTCATCAGCAAGGACGTGTCAGACCAGGTACTCGCTGCTATTCAGAAGCAGATACTAGTCGAGGCCTGCTCTCCGAAACAAGACACCACGGCGCCGACTTTTAACGCAAAGCCACTGTATGCCGGTGGTGTCCTCAAACTGTGGTGCGAGAATGACCACACCTTAGCCTGGCTAAGGAAAACAGTCTCCGATATGACTCTCCCTACTAACTTAACGTTAGTAGTCAAGAGTCAGTCGGAGATCCTAAGACGGGCACGATGTGGCATCGTGATCCCCGACGAGCAGGGGGTCCTCGGAGAGCCGACCAATATTGGCCGTGCTCTCAGTTACCAGAACCCCTGGGTCGACGTCAAGCGCTGGTTGCTGCTGCACGCCGACAAGCAGGCCTCGGCATGGTTCGTGGTGGTCGGTGTCCCGGTGGACCAAATCCCGACCCTGATGGGTGCGGGTCGCCGTCTATCTTTGGGGGCAGGGAAGGTGTACCTGCAGTTCCAGGGTAGGAACGGCAGGTTCACCGATGTCCCCCAAGGATGGGACTCCGCCACGGGAACCATTTCGGAGGCTCTGTTGCAGCAGCCACAGACACCAGCGGGGGAATCGACTCCCCCACCAAACAACCCGGTAGCAACCGCGGCCGAACCTGCTGTAGCAGAATCGGCCGCCCCAAGTGCCGCCACCTTGGGAGCTGTCCCTTCTTCGGGCGAGGAGTCGGACGACATTACCTTGTCTCCGGCTTCGTGCCGGGAGGGGGATGACTTCGAAGAGGGCGGTCTGCTTGCCGGGCTCAATCTGGAGGAAGACGATGAGGAATCGACCAGCAATGGCGTCCTCCTCGTCGATATGTAAAATCCTCCAAGCAAACCTCCACCACAGTCAGACCGCAACGGCTCAGCTTCGGAAGTGGTTGGAGGTGCAACAAACGGCCATCGCCCTGATCCAGGAGCCGTGGATTAGAGCGGGCCGCATACAAGGACTCTCCAATCTTGGCGGTAAGCTCCTGGTTACTACTGATCACGATCAACCAAGATCGTGTATCTATGTAACAGGAAACCTTAAAACACAGCTTCTAACTGAATTCTGTTGCAGAGACATCTCTGCAGTGAAGCTGATTATACAGCGTGACGGCGCCATGGAGATGGCAATCGTCTTCGCTTCGGCCTACATGCCCGAAGCGGAGGCGCCACCCCCGCATGACTTCGCCCGCCTCGTGAGCTATTGCAAGAGTTCCGGGCTTGAGGTCATCATCGGTGCCGACGCCAATGCTCACCACCAGCTGTGGGGTATGGAAACGCAAAACGAAAGAGGTAAGGCCTTGGTTGACTACTTATTCTCGACTAACCTATCCCTACTAAACACTGGCTCCGAACCGACATTCGTAACCAGACGAAGCCGCACAATCATAGATCTCACTCTGGCAACAGAGGCCGCGGCGGAAATTACCACTGGGTGGCAGGTCTCCAGGGAGGCTTCCTGCTCCGACCACAGATGGATCCGCTTTGACATCCAGGCCTCTGTCCCGCCAGTAGCTCCGCGCCGCAAACCGCGCAACACAGATCGTGGTACCTACACACGCAGCCTAGTTTCCAAACTTGCGACACCAAGCGATCCGACGTCATTTGCGGACACTACACAGATTGAGGTACAAGTAGAACACCTCACTAAATCAATGATAGACAGCTACCAAACTGCGTGCCCAGAGACGACTCCTCGTAGTACACCGGGCAAACAGCCATGGTGGGGTGCGGATCTGGAGCGAAAGCGCGAGAAGGTAAGGAAAGCTTTGAATAGAGCAATGAATACATGTGCGGATGAGGACTGGGATGAGTACTACGCAGCCAAATCCTGCTACAAAAAATGCATCAGGTTCAGGAGCACCTCGGGATGGCGCAAATACACTGGTAGCATTGAGTCCTGCCAGGAAGCAAACAGGGTAAGGAAAGTACTGGCGCAACAAACTACACCAGGGCTAACTACCCTTCGCAAGCCAGACAACACTCTCACATCCTCGCTAGAAGAAACGAGACGCGTCCTTATCGAAACACACTTCCCGGGATGTATTTTCTCGCAAGCAATCGACTGGCAAGATGCGACTCAAACACCATCAGACAATGATTGGTTTTATGCTAGCAAGGTGATCACGCTGGAGAAACTTCAATGGGCCATCCGGAGTTGCCATCCATTTAAGGTCGCTGGCCCGGATGGGGTGTTCCCCGCCCTACTACAGTGGGGTGGAACCCTCATCGCAGAAAGACTGGTGCCTTTAATGAGAGCGTGCCTGGCCTTTAGATACGTTCCCAAAGGATGGAGGGAAGTGAAAGTAATATTCATCCCTAAACCAGGTAAGGGCGACTACACAAACGCCAAATCCCATAGACCAATCAGCCTGACCTCTTTTCTTCTAAAGACCCTGGAAAGACTGTGCGACAGGGAGCTGAGGGACGGCGCTCTGAAAACCCTACCGTTGCACGGTAACCAGCATGCATACAGCTCGGGTAAGTCCACCGAATCGGCGCTTCATCTGGTAGTTAGCCAGATAGAGGAAGCGATACATCAGAAAGGGACCTGTCTGGGCACTTTCATAGACATTGAAGGAGCCTTCGACAAAACAAACTTCTCCAGCATCAGCAGCGCCCTCTGCAGACATGGAGTTGAACAGGTACTCATAGACTGGATCACAAACATGTTAAGCAAGCGCGTGGTTCACCTAGAGGATGAGCAGCAGCTGGCCATGATTGCCAGAGGCTGCCCCCAAGGAGGGGTGCTGTCACCCCTTCTATGGAATTTGGTGATTAACGAATTAATTGCCAGACTCAATGCCAATCATTACTACACAATAGGTTATGCGGACGACCTCGCCATCCTTGTCTCAGGGAAGGTGACGAGCACGATTTTTAACCTCACCCAGCAAGCACTAAGTATCGTAGAGAGATGGTGCAGTGAATATGACCTCTCAGTGAACCCCACTAAAACGGAGCTAGTCATGTTCACCCATAAACGAGCTTTAGGCCCCTTTCGCCTACCGAAATTGTTCAATACAGAACTTCAGCTGGCCAACGAAGTCAAGTACCTCGGGGTCATTCTTGACAGTAAGTTAAACTGGAGTAGCCATTTAGACAGTAAACTAAACAGGGCCTGCATCACATTCTGGCAATGCAGGAAAATGATAGGTAAGAAGTGGGGCCTATCCCCCAAAATCATACTTTGGCTGTACACCGCAGTGATCCGACCCATGATCACCTACGGGGCTGTGGTCTGGTGGCCCCGCACCAAGCTTATTACAGCCTGCAACAAACTGCAACGCATGCAAAGACTAGCCTGCATGGCGGTCACGGGCTGCATGAGGACTACTCCGACTGCAGCCATGGAAGCCATGCTGGGACTACCACCGCTCCACCTGTTCATACAGCAGGAAGCCACGATGGCGGCGGCGCGTCTAAACGCAACCAACCTCTGGAGGAAGAGAGACACACAACACACCGCGCTGCTTAAGGAACTCAACAATGAGTTCCCCATTACTAAAGCTATAATGGACCGGGTGCCTAAACAATTCATTTTTGATAAAAAATACAGAATCCAGCTGCACGAAGATCGCCGATGTGAGGGTTTGCGCCCCACTGAGCTGCGCATCTTCACGGACGGATCAAAAACAGACAGTGGCACAGGTGCTGGAGTCTTCTCGCAGGACTTCAACATACATATAGCCACACCATTAGGAGTTCACAACACAGTGTTCCAGGCGGAATGCATTGGGATCACTCTTGCCGCCTCAGCCATCATGGCCAGGGCAGTTAAAGACCACTCGATCCGCATACTCTCAGACAGTATGGCTGTTCTGCAAGCGCTGGACAGTCACTCGATTGATTCTGGGTTAATATACGAGTGCCACCAGCGCCTCAACCAGGTGGGTAGCCTCAATAATATAACCATTCAGTGGATAAAAGGACACAGTGGTTCGCTTGGAAACGATGCCGCCGATGAACTGGCCAGAAGGGGGTCGAGCATGACACCGGTGGGACCAGAACCCATCGCGCCACTCCCCTTTGGGTTTCTACGCTCTCTGGTAAGAAAACGTACCAGGGATCTATACTTTAAGCAATGGGTGGACCAAAGTGATTGCAGGCAGGCCAAGGAGGCTTTGCCTACCATCGATGCCCGACTCACAAAACAGGTCCTTCGGCTAGACAAACGACAGCTGCGTATGGTTACAGCAGCAATAACTGGCCATGGGTCGTTTAATAAACATCTATTTGTCATAGGAGCTACAGACAGTCCGCAGTGCAGGGCCTGCATTGAGGACGACGAGACAGCAGCGCACGTGCTTCTAAACTGCCCGGCGATCGCCACATACAGGGCCAAGTACTTCGGTAACCCAGGTACCCTACGTGAGATAGTCAGCAACATCAAGGCGTTGCTGGCCTTTCTCGAGGAGCTGGGGTGGATCGAATAACCGATTTCCCACCCGTACGCAAAATACGCGCTCAGACGTGGAGTTGCGGAAACCAGCCCGTTCTACCTATTACCTAGGTGCCACACGAGAGCGAAATAAGTAGTGTCTCAGTCAATAAATTACATTACAGCGCGCCCGCCGCGCGCTCGCTGCGAGAGCGCCACGTTCTGCGGCGAGCGCGTGGCGTGCGTGCCACCAATAGCGACGATACCACGGCGATACGACAACGTTACGCGCGCACATTGCCACTTGCGCATCGCCGCGATAACATCGCCGTGTGGAGACGCGTTCATAGAGAGTGTATAGAAATACGTGGCACGACGATATTATCGCCGCGATTCTCTCGCTCGTGGAGACAGCCCCTAAGTAGAACGTTTAAAACAAGAAGGATGCATGTCATAACAATAGACAGCTAAACGTACACAACCATTTATTCATACTAAATATGCGATTTTTTTGTGCTACGGTACATCAACCGAATTGTTTTTTTTTTATAGTGTGGTAGTGATGTGCACCGAATACCTTAATGATTTATAAATAGGTAATGTTAATAAAACCACCCGTTTCACTTGGTAACTTTTTCATGATGCTACCAATTCACCGCATGCGTAATATATTCGTTAAACTTTGTCAGGCGTTAGCCAACATTATATGAATGTATTGTACTGTAGCGACCTAGCGATGCGATTGCTGACTTGCATTTTTGATATTGTAAAGGAACACCAGCGCCGGGCTTGCCAGTCGTTCACATAGGTACCATTGCCCCGCCACGACCTAGTTTACCTACTGTATTAACTATAAACGAGGCATTGTGAACCTTAACTAAATTTTTATCAAATTCAATACAAACTTAACCCGCATATCATTTACCTGGACCAGTGGCGACGCAGCAAGGGCGCGTTGGAATATCCCGTGGGTGTGAGTAACAGTGAATAGTCTCGAAATCAGTGAAACTACTACTACGATGACTACCCTATCAACAATGTTGTCAAGCTTCCACCTGCCGTGAGTTGTGAAATTTTCATTCAAAGCGATTTTCTTAACTGGAAATCAAGAAACATGTAAGCGTCACAGTACACCTGTGTGTGCACATTAGAACGTAGCAGCGTATTTCCATTCTGTACAAGGCTAGAACGCAAGGGTGTGAAACTAGTCGGGTATAGATTGGAAATCTCTTTTTAATTAAGGTCTTCCAATCTATACAAGAGTAGTACGCAAATACTCGTGTATACTTTGTAGTGGCCAACCGCCAAAGTAACTAAATTGTTCCATAAGATACAGTGCTAGTCTGCATGCAAACTAATCCTGTATAGACGAGCAGCCGGCGAGTGCCAGAAACGACATGGTTTGGGGAGGTTAGGTTAGGTTAGGTTACCCCACCGTGGGACCTCGAGGCGAAAGTACTCGCGTCACTGTACCGGTGCGAGGAAGCGCGGGAGCGGGACGAGCGACTGACGGAGTGCCACATGGAGCTTCGTCAGTCGCAGCTCCGCGCAGCCCTGGTGGCGAGCTGGCAGGACAGCCATTCACGCCCTACCGCCGCCGCCGGCCTCGCCACCGTCGAGGCGGTCCGGCCAGTACTCGGGCACTGGCTCGGGAGGAGGCACGGCTCCCTGTCGTTTCGGACGACGCAGTTGCTCTCGGGGCATGGTTGCTTCGGGAAGTACCTATGTCGCATAAACAGGGAGCCGGACGCCTGGTGTCACTACTGCGTCGACTGCCGGGAGGACACGGCGTGGCATACGCTGGCAGAATGTGCCGCTTGGGAGGAGCCGCGTCGTGCCCTCGTCTCAGAAGTAGGAAGCGACCTATCGCTGCCGGCCGTGGTTGAGTCCATGGTCGGTAGCGAGGAGTCCTGGGACGCGGTGGTTTCCTTCTGCGAAACAGTCATGTCGCAGAAGGAGGCTGCGGAAAGGGAGCGGGAGATATCTTCCGCTCACCCAGCCCGCAGCAGGCGCACCGGGCGTTGGCGGAGCGCGGACAACGCCCTCTTCCAGCCCCTCTAAATGGGTCCAGGGGCGACAGATCTGAGGACCTCCGTCGCCCCCTATTCCTTAGGACCCGAGATGGTGGCGCGTAGTGTTTCACGCGCGCCTCTCTGTGATGTATGGGGGGGGGATTAACACCTCATTCCCCCCCAACGTGAGGAGGCCCGCAATGGCGGGCCGGCACTAGTCGGGGATCGCGGCAGACATATTGGTTCCTGTGGTCCCCGACGTAGATGTGGGACGGAACACCGGGGTGGTTTTAGTCAGTAAGAGTCTGACAGACCCCTCCGCCCACCCCAGGTCGGAGGACATCCATTAGGATTTCCACCTCGAGATCAAATAAAAAAAAGGATTAGGTTCAAACTGTGACCTCCTATGCACGAGCCGAGCGAGCGAAGCAAGCGGTGCCGCGGCAGCGGCCGGCGAGTGGCAGAAACGACATGGTTTCGGGAGGTTAGGCTAGGTTAAAACTATGACCTCCTATGGAAACGCCTTGATTCTGTTGACAAGCCCTGTCAGCGAAGGGTCCCGTCGAGCGTTGCTACTTCCCCTTCATTTTATTCGTCAACCCCTCACCTCTTCCGGCTTTTAAATCGATATCGATACACGAAAATTCGAAAGTTAGGTTAGAATATTAAAAAATATTTCTCAAAAAGGGGGGTTTCGAAACTTTTCCTTCACAGGAGGGGCTCTACAGTTCCCCCCTACCACCCCTTAACGCTGACTCCACACGTTGACCCCAACGTTGGCCCCAACGCCACTCGCCCAACGTGTGGATCTAGAAAATGGTCACTCCAACGTTCGGGCCAATGCTATTTTCTAGATCCACATGTTGGGCGAGTGGCGTTGGGGCAAACGTTGGGGCCAACGTGTGGAGCCGGCGTAAATCGAAGCCCCGGCAATCAGAAGTCCTACCAAATGCCTATTGTGGCATTATGGCCTTGTTCCTATAAATTGGAAAGATGCATGTGTGCATCTACTTTACAAACTATATACCTACAAGTAGTAGGTACGCAAAATTCGTGTATACATTGTAATCACAAATTTAAAAATTGCATTACAAAGTATACGTGAGCAGATTCCTATGGTTGCGTTTTGGCCATGTACAGAATGGAAATATGCAGCGTAGCACCCATAAAAATACATTAAAAAAAAACGATTGTTTTGCTATGGTAGCACCATAACAAAAAATCGAAATTAATTATCTACATTATTGTTTAACTAAAATAAATGATAACAGAATTGTTTAAAGAGTACATATTAAGTTGCTCAAATGCGCACAGATATATCAGCTTACAATACAACATAGTTTATAGAATCTAAATGATGTATAAGCAAATTCTTTGTAACTTGTAGTACTGTTAGTCAGAAATGTATTTGGTGATATTATTACATATTTGATTTTAGAATGAAGACAGTATTTTCTAAAGAAAAAACCCTTTTTTTTAATGGAGGGATAGTGTAGGGGCGCTGACGCTTCATTAACCCCCGACGCAAAAAGAGGGGTGTAATAAGTTTGACGTGTCTGTCTGTCTGTCTGTCTGTGGCATCATAGCTCCCGAACAGACGAAGCACTTTCAATTTAAAAAAAAATGTGTTAAAGGTGACTTTGTGCGAGTGTTCTTAGACATGTTTGATGAAAATCGGTTGAGCCGTTTAAAAGTTGTGGGGGAGAAAGTGGGGAAGAGTAACCGAATGTCAGCAAATATACTCGACTGGGGTCTCAAATGAAAGCACACTGAAAGAGAATATTGATGAATTAATCGAGAGTGTTCTTAGCTTCGTTTGATTCTACATTATAATAAGTATGTACAGACGCCACCAGGTCAAGCTACCCGAAACTGTCAATTTTTCCCAATGAACCTTGAACCTAATGCTCTAGAAATAAAGTCGAAAATCTATCAAAGAAATCTGACAGATTGTAGTAGCTTGATGTGTTGGCGTCTGTACCTATAAAAAGTATAAAATAAAAAAATAAATTTAAAATTTAAAAAACCCCCGACACAAAAACCTAATTTCCCTTTAAAAAGTAAAAAATAATTTGAAAAAACTCAATCTTAAAGTACCTAAGTATGAATGTATATGAAACTAGCTGACCCGTGCCCACTTTGTTGGGCGGTAAACATTTTAACTTGTGATGAAATTAAGAGTGTGGTTTGGTTAGTACTGACACGTAACCCTACCCAACTGTCACCCACCGATCATAGGTTAACCCACCTTAACCCTAATATAACTTATCCCCACAAACCGTTATAACCCTTATAAACCTAGGGGGTGGTTTCTACCCCTAAAAAGTGGATTCCGGAAAAATAAAAAAACACGGGTTCAATATTTTTTAGTGTAATATCGATGTGCAAAGTTTCATTCTGATCGGTGGGTGACAGTTGGGTAGGGTTACTTGTGAGTTCTATGATTTATTTCCTGACTTCCAAAAGGAGGGTTTTGTTTTTATTGCATATGTATGTATGTATGTATTTGCATGCCACTTTGGCTATATAACCGGGTTTCAAATGAGTGAATGAAATGATTATGATTGAATAAATTATGTTAAATTTAATTATTCAAAACATTTCTGTATACTATATTAGATGTACCTAATGCTATTATTTGGTATCAAAATATATTGTCTTTCAGGAGTTCCAACCCGAGATAAGCCAACATATAACTGTCCATGGGAAAAACACTGCTTTCTCAGGTCAATGCCCACCAGAGAGAATGTTTGACCCGGACTTATTTATAGTGAGGGCAAAAGAGATTTTGACGGGATACCTAATTTTGATTTTGCCTTTTAAACGGTATGGGTAAATCCGTCGGAATCATGGGTATCCGCGTAATATAAGCCAGTTGTCCCACTGCTGACCCTGTGAGAATGGTCACCACGATTATATTCTCCCGCAACTCTTTTATAAGCAGCCTTATGCCATTACACATGTTGGGGGGGCTCAAGTTTCTTAATAGCATGATAGGAATGCCGACTTTTAACATAAGGTCATGAGGAGGTAAGCCAGAAGGGCTCAAAGAATTTAAAAATTCTTGAGGATAGTGCACTGTATCCTCAATATTACACACCGTATCAATGGACTTATAGTGTTTGACTTAACCGGGAATTTTCTCTAAAATCAGTTTATTTATCTCATTCACTGTATCGTTTCGAGGAGACACTATTGCCCTGGAACAAAGCCAATGATAATCTCTTTCCAATAAATTTTCAAGACCGGGATAAATAGCGTCTATCAGATGTTCTAACCTATGTAATATGTGACCTAATCTATCGTCAAGGTTAATGTCATCGCTAGTACTGTTGGTGCTAGGACAATTAATTAATAATAAATTTAATTGTCCTAGCACCAACAGTAATAATTTTTCTTTCTCCAAGATTTAGTAGTTGATGCGGAAAGTCGTTATCGTAGTTGTCGTTTAAATAAGCTCTCATGTTTGTTCGTAAATTGAGAGTTTCAACGAAACTCCATAAGTAAGATGATTTTAAGCATGCCCTGATAACATCGGCGCGTTTTCCTTTTGTTAATACAGGCAGTGTTTGCCGAAAATCACCCGCAAAAACAAAAGTAACACCACCCATAACAGCATCTGAGTTTCTGAGGTCTTTAAGCGTTCGGTTTACTCACAGAAATCTAAATAATAAGGAGAGATTTTGAGTTTTTAAAAAATATTACGTAATGACATAGTTTAAAGTTTATTTTTATTTGCTTCAATGCAAAAAATACGTGTGTGCCTAATTGTGTATTTATTGTATGTGCATGTGATAGTAGCTGTGACCCGGCGACACGCGTTACGGTATTAAAGGACGGGAGATAGCATTTCTATTGCCTTATTATTTAGATTTCTGTGGGTTTACTGCTTCAACATGAGCTCTATGACTCATGGTACATTCGTCCCAAATTAAAGATGTCTCTTGTAACAGTTTCCCGAGCTGTCCATTTTTACGTATGGAGCATACTGAGTATTGTTCCAATGATACTGTCAGTGGCAGCTTAAAGGTGGAGTGTGCTGTTTTCCCATCATTTAATAGAGTTGCGGCAATCCCTAAAGAGGCAACAGCTAGCCCATTTTTCTCGGATTGTCTGACTTTTGCCAATACCAAATTTGCGAGGAATGTTTCCCAGTGCCTCCTGGGGCATCTAGAAAAAAACATTTTACCCCTGTTATTTATAATACTGTCATCTATGGCAATAGCATCAAAAGCTGGTCATCTATGGGTAAATGGATAAAACGTCCGTACATAGCATGTTCTAATGCGGTTCGTGAATGGACGGCGGCATTTTGCGATTTAGTCATTTTATATTATCTTCGAAACTGTTTAACCAATTAACATACTGTTTTGGGCAAATCGTATCTCTATGATGTTCTTGTGATCATAATAATATTTTTTTCGATAAGGTTTAATATTTAGTTGTTTAAAAAATCGTCCAAAGGTAAGTACGTCGAAAAATACTTTTTTTTAACACATAAAAGCTACTATATCTGCTAAAATATAAAAGATAGAAATATGGTGTCGCGGACTCTTTTGTAGAACCATTCAAAGCGGACCAGGTTGCCATACATTGTTTTGAATTATATACAGCTGTTAAGGCAGCGCATGCAAATAACTCTGTTGTAAGAGCAATTTTTTTCCGCCTGGCTAGACAAAAATTGAGATAGTTCGGCTAATATCCATGATATCTTTATAATTTATAGCTTATAGCACTCACGAATAATGTAGCTTTCTACAAGTGAAACAATTTTTAAAATTGGTTCATTACTTCCGGAGATTACCCCCTACATACAAACTTACAAACAAATGTTACCTCTTTATAATATTAGTATAGATATATAGTATATATAATATATAGTATAGATAATCACTCTCATTACGGTTACCTATTATAATACCTAATTTTGTTCTAACTATTTTCAAGATAACTACGGTTAATTCACTTATGTTCATAACGCATATTGGTCGACTCAACTACTGTTTAACTTACTTAATGTTGATTAAACTAAAATTAATTGCACTAGCGAACGAGTGATCTAATTTTTTTTAAAGATATTTGATATTTCAACTATGTATGAAATACCTAATGGACGACTCGCCTACAGTTTATTAATACTGCGCGCTAGAATGATTTATAAAGTGGTGGGTAGTTACAGTGTCAATCTCTTTACACGAGCAACTTGGAAGTAGCGCTCGCTCGGCTCGCGCGCGGTTGGTCACAGTTTTAACCTAACCTAACCTATTTCACCCAGTTCAAAATGACAAAATCATACAATCTGGCGCTGAAATGTTTTAACCATTGCTAATTATCCACTCGCAGGCAAATTTTAGTTGTAATAATTGTAAACTAAACAAAAACATTGTCACGTGTGCGTGCATTGTCTCCCCACCGCCCCCTCAAGCCCTCTGCCGGCCCGGCGCGTCCATCGAATACATTTTTCAACCGACGAAAAAAAACGGAGGAGGTTCTCAATTCGACGCGTATTTTTTTTTTTTATGTATGACCACGCATAACTTTTTACATAGTGGTCCGATTGTGACAATTCTTCTTCTATTGGAAAGGATATACTCCCAAGGTGGTCCCATATATATTTGGAAAACAAAATCGAACCCTAAGGGTCGGAAAACAGGGGATGATTGATTGTTCACTCACTGATTGTAATGTATAACCACGCATAACTTTATACAGAGTAGTCTGATTTTGATAATTCTTTTTTTGGTGGATAGGGTATACCTTGCCAAGTATTAGGAGTACATTAAAGTCACAAAAAATTTTAAAATAAAAACTTTTTAACAAAAAATTAAACCGCCGAAAAAATTGAAAGCGTAAAATAATAAACCTTAAAATTATAAGTCGGCGCTTTGAGTGAATTGATTTTTCAGCGCCAACTCATAATTTTAAGGTTTATTATTTTACGCTTTTCAGTTTTTTCGGCGGTTTAATTTTTTGTTAAAAAGTTTTAGCCGTTTCGTTTCGGCTAATGAGCACATTAGCCGGCTAAAGATGGAATATCACGACGCAAACTAACATGATATCGAACTTTAGCTGCTTCTCGATGATAAACCTAAGTTTAGCCGGGTAATCTTAAGATTATGTTCACACCCGCCTTTAGCCGTAACATATATTCAAATCTAATCGATATTTGATTTCTCTCCGTACACACACACATCTAAAGAATGTACAATAATACACAATATACACGCACCCACAAAATTACTATCTCTGCTTCCAAAAATATTCAAGAAAACCCAATTGTTTAAATAAATGCAGACTAAGTAGTCTGCGTGTTACACAAGTTAAAAATCAAAATAATGGAGTAATCTTCTATGTTATAAATGTCAGCAATGCTACTCTTTCGTGAAAGCCCTTTCATAAAAACATATTTACGGGGCGCCCTTTACATTAGACATAAATAATTTCTTACGATCTTTAAATTGATAGAAATGTTATAATATAGCTTTTCTTAAAAATGTAAACCTTGTCATCAGCACTATCCCAAGGGACCCCACATTGTGAGTTTGATCCGATTATAGATGTAGGTGATACCTATACCCACAGAACAAAGAATAAGTTTAGTTCTAGTTTTCTTTATTCCGTTTCTATACCTCTGAAATCGGATCAAAAGCACGATGCCTAAGCCGTTTCAAGAGTCACCTTTGAAGTGTTCATAAAAGAAAAGTAGGTTGGTGGGCCACTGTTATGATTCATGAAAGAACCGTCGCAATTGATCCATTGATAAATCTCCTAAATCGTTACAAACAAACTGCTTACTTACAGAATTATAAGAACAAAAAATAATTCGTGCGGACGAATTTCGTATTCATTTATACGTTGACAGTTTGTCTAACCCGACTTCACGACGCGCGACGGTGGAAAAAACAAGAACATCACTTTCGCGCTCGTACTCACGGTTGAATATTTTTTTGTGTTTACGGGATGTTTGGTCGTTACAATTTGTCGGACTGATTAAACATAACTTTGAAATTGTTGTCTAAAAAACATTAAAAAAAATCAGACATTTCAAAAATATTAAGTTCATTTACTTTTTGTGGAGCTTTAAAGCGTCTGACAAAAGTACTGGTCCATGGAAAGTGTCTGACACTTTTAATATTACTTCAGAGTAATATTCTACATTATTAAAAATCAGCTATACAAGTTTCAGTTGAGTAACTAATATTTTTAGTTATCTTTCTCACCTGATACATGCCCAGATGTCACAGAGCGAACTTCACAAGCACGCAGGTATTAAAAGCACATGCGACACTACTGAATCAGAACCTAAGGTTTCATCATTTTGAAAATTAGTTATTTCTGACGTCTCTGGGATATTACTCTATAGGTGCCATCAGCTGTACCAGACTACTTAAAAAAAACTTGTTTACATTATTCGTAACAATCAAGGTTTAAGTTTTTTTTTTACTAACAAGGAGACGGCAAGAGTGTGGGGTTCTTAAATCAAACGGAGGATCCGCGTGTAGTTAGTACTCAGTGAGTGTAATTCATATACACAAACCCTAGAGCGCACTACTTCGTCATAGGCGAGAAAAAAATCCTGAAGTTTGATAAAAGTTATTATTTGTTGTGCAAGTTGTCGACATTTGTGTTTTTCTTGTTTTTATGATAAATATCATCCAGGTTTGTGTATTGCTAAAGATGAATGATTGAAAGGAATTGTTTATAACGAGTTATTAAATTTTAATTTTAAAAAAGTTATTTTTTTCAAACTTCAGGATTTTTTTCTCGGCTATGACGAAGTAGTGCACTCTAGAGTTTGAGTATATGAATACACTCACTGAGTACTAACTACACGCGGAACATCCGTTCGATTTAAGGACCCCACACTCTTGCCGTCTCCTTTTAAGATACCGATGCGATTTTCTTTTGAGGGCAGTGGTGGCCTGTTGTATCAACCCCGACTTACAAGTTGTAGTACAGTAGCAGAGGGAAAGTTCCTCCAAAGATGCCCATTTAGGCATCTTATTTTTTTTCTCTAGTCAAAGTGAAACGGCAATATTTTTACTGTCGTCCTCCCGTCGAGTACAATGAACCTCGGGGACGTTTTTGTGGAGGGCCACTCCCTGTTGATAGTCAGACTACACACTGGCAATCGTAGTAGTAGCCTTAAGAATAACAATTTATTTATAACTTCCAAAAACAGGAGGAATTGTCTCCGCACGGCAACAAAAAAAAAATGACAAGGTAATTATCCAATTTATTTATTTATTCCAATTTATCGTTTTTTTTGTTGTTAATACATTTCGAAATCAACGAGAAGTAGGAAGAAAAAAGAAAGATTTTACAGTGTACAGTGTTTTTTATTGGACCGGGTAGAACCTCAAAGTGCTCGCAATAAAAAAAATCTATATTTATCTTAATCCATCATAGAAAGTGTAAGTCTTAATACAGTATACAAACTTAACCTAAAATAAATACATATATTATGTACAATTAAATAAAAGTAAAAAGGGAAGAGCTAGCTAGCCATAAAAATTCGCCCGCATCGCTGTCGGTGGTTATGGGACAACACCACTGTGACCCCCTGTATTTTCACATTTTTCAAGATTTTTTTTTGTGGAAATAAAAAGAGACATTCGAAAAAAAAAATGGATTTTGTTCCTTGTTTATTAATGTACCAAAAAACATTTTTTTCACATTCTTCACGCCACATGGTGGCGTTGGGGAAGCTCTCGCGTCAGATGCTGTCATCTCCGCAGTGGTTCGCGGCACGCAGCAAAACTTTCTTCAACGTCGATCTGAAAAAAAATACCGAGTGTTTTCGTTAATAATATGATATTTTGAAAAGAAGTATATAGGGTTTTGGAAAAATATTGTTTTTTTTTAAATAGGCACGCCTTTGAATTCAAAGAATGATTTTTGAGCAAAATTTCTCGTCGAAAATAATAATAATAAATAATTAAATAATAATAATATAATATTAATTAATTATTGAGATATCGAAAAAATCCTATGTATTTCTCTAGATAACCGACTTTTCTTCCAGTTCTCACACCACCAATCATTACTCACATCAATCATACACATACATCCACATTGCACACAGTTATACTCATATATTGATCGAAGTCATATATACACACAAACCATACAACGAAAGGAATGTCATAAGCAAACCGCCTTGCTGGGTTACACTCTCTCTTTTAAGAACTTATCCTGTAATCGGTGGAATCTCTTCAAACCAGACGAATGTGTCTTCTCCAAACCAGCGCTTTGGTCATCACATTATGATTTACTTGTTTATTTTAAAATCATCAATTGTCTGACGAAAATTCGTTAATTACTGATGATATAGAGTATCTCTCGGTTTCAAATTCATACATTTGTGACCCGGAACAATGTGCTTCACACTTAAATAATTCTGCAAGTGGTTTAAAATTTATCCACCTTAATTTAAGGAGTCTAGGTCCAACTTCAATAATCTTCTTATTCTATTAGATAGAATTAAAGTACAATTTGACGTCATTGTGCTGTCAGAGTGCTGGCTAAGCAAGTGCCCATTTCTTCCTGTTCCGTTCCGATTGAATTGGTTACTCTGTGAACGCGCCATGACGTGAAACGGAGTGACATCTGTCAGTTTGACTTTACTTGCTCTTGGATTTCGGTGGGACCATGGAAGCACGCCGCCGTTTGGGTCTCGCGGCTTTTGTTGAAATTAATCCTTTAAAATCGATCCGCTTGTGACAATTAGTCGTGATCCAGTTGTTTGATTGTTAATAACCCCTAATTTGCCGTTTGATAACACGGGTTTTGGACATATTTTGGATAAATAGTTTGAAGGTCAAGTCAAAGTGACGCTATTGTGAATGAGTGATTTGAAGACCGCATGCTGTGATTGTCTCCAGCCGGGTTGAAGCGGAATCTAACCTGAAGAATACTCGTAACGTCACAACACAATACAGATACACTCACTTACATACATATCTCCAGGTTGGCACCAGAGCAGTGTCCTTCAACCAACAGGTAAGTGTTTGATTTGATTGTAGTTTGGCTCAGCTGCGGCGGACAGTACGCTAGCCACTCTTGTCTCTAGAGCCCCAAGGTTATCACACTTCCACTGCGCATTTAAAACCTTATGTGGGCCTAGTCTGGCAGCGTACATTTTGGTAGCAGAAGCGCGGTTATAAGACATATAACCACCAAATTGGTAATTTACAGTAGGCTAATTACTTGGCAGTCTCTATAAGGGAAGTAGTAATACGCTGTAAATAATTGGTATCAATGATTGCTTGTTTGTTTGAAATAATTTGTAAATTTGTTGAGTTGAGTAACTCATATTGCCGGGGGTCAACCAGGTTTGCATATGCTTCAGAGTTGGTTAGATTGAGCTATGTTATAACCTCTTGTTGTTGTTATTTGACCTCTGTGTTGTATTGAAGGTCAGGAAGACATTAAAATGTTGGGTTTGTACCATTGATATGGTTATTTGTGAAAATTAATATTTGAAATTGGCATTTTGAGTATTACCATTGTTTGAATTGGAATAAAGGTTCATTGTTGTTGTACCATTAACAAAGTGGTTTGTTAACTTAACATTTGGAATTGGATTAGAATTTGAGTATTTGAATTGAATTTGAAGTTGAATGTTGAACGTTGATATTGGTTTAAAATTAAAATAAAAGTGTATTGTTGAATTGAAAAGAAACCAATACTTTGTTACTTAATTACCTTTTGCTTGGCTTATTTTATTTGATTGTTTGCGTTGGATTTCCTTGTTATTTATTGTTTGAACTTTGTTACTTAATTATTTGTTTGGTATATTGAATTGTATTGTCTGTGCAATGGCACACAAAGCGGTGAGAGAGGCAATCAGTGGATTGACCACACAGCTACGGTGGTTCATTTCAGCTGCAGCGACTGCTGAGCGCCAGGATCTTGAAGGGATCACTCTTGCTCGGTTCGAGCAGTTGAACTTGAGACTCGGCAACGTTGATGCTCTGCTTACCCGCTACAACGAGTACATTTGTGATGTGGCTCTGGAAGTGCTGGATCAGGCAGCACGTGACAAGGTCCTTGCTGACTACGACCAGATCTTGGACCTGGGAGATGTCATTGGTCAACGTGCTCGGGAAATATTGGGGAGCCGGACACCTGTCCAGGTCAAACCGGAGACCTCGGTTGTTTCAGGTCCCGGACTATTGAGTAGACTGCCTACCTTGGAACTGCCACACTTTAACGGTCGCTTAGACCAGTGGTTAAGTTTCCAAAACCTGTTTGAAAGTTTGGTTGATGCACGCTCGGACCTCAGACCCGCCCAAAGTTGGCCTATTTGTTGTCTGTCCTGGAAGGTGAGGCCCGAGCCTTGGTGCAGCATCTGTCTTTGACTGACTCAGCCTACCCTACCGCTGTGGAACTACTCACCCGGCGGTACCAAAATAAACGTTGTTTGGCTGACGTTCATATTGGATTGATTTTGGGGTTACCGGTCATTACTAGTTTGTCAGCATTGCGTACTGACCTGTTGAACCCGTTGGTGGCAGCGACCAACGCTTTAAAGCAATTGGACTTGCCGGTGGACCATTGGTCTTACCTTTTGGTGCACGTTGTGCTGCAACGGCTTCCTGCCGATTTGAGGGCTCGTTTCGAGCAAAAGTATGGTGGGGATAGTGTCACACATCTCCCCCCATTTGATGACCTCGTCCAATTTTTGGAGGATGAGTGTCGGTTTGTGGACAACTCTGGCGTTGCCACTGAGTCATGCCAGCCGTCTTCCCGGCCACGAGACCAGGGACGGATTAGGGCTCGCGGGCCTGTTGATGGTCGCCCCGCCGCTCGTTTTGCTGGCACCCAGAGTCGTCCTGGTTGTGAGTTTTGTAGGGACACGGGGCATGGCATGGCAACTTGCGCGGCCTTTTTGAAGTTGCACGTGAGTGCCCGCCGCCGAATTGCCAATGCACGCCGCCTGTGCTTCTCTTGTTTCGGGGCTCACTTCCATCGGGACTGCCCCAACCCCCGCCCTTGTAGAATTTGTGGGGGGTCCCATTTGGACATATTGTGCGCTAACGCGAACCACGCTGGCAGACTAGCCTCTGATGAAGGTTCGCGCACGGGGGGTACCATGGAGTTGGTCACCGGGCTTCTGCCTCGCCGGTTCAGAACCGGGGAGAGGCCCGCAATTTTGAGCGCCGCACTCCACCCCCCGCGCAAGTTGATCGGGAGCCGCGCGACCGCCATTTGGTCTCCCCGCGTAAAGGCGATTACGCAGTTGTTGCTAGGCAGCGCTGGCCAGACCAGCACCGCCTTCCCTCCCCTCCATTGGCGGAACGTCCCCGGTTGGAGTCACGCCCCCCGCCATTCGGGCATCCGGTGGGATATGCCCTTCCAGCGATGGCGCGTGGCTCGGGACACCGCGCGGACGAGGAGTTTGAACTCCATCCTCGTCGGGAAAGACTTGGGTCTGGGTGTGGCGATCGGTCGCCGCCCAGGCATTGTTAGGACATTGGCGCCTGCCCCGCTAAGGTACCCCTCAGATTGACACGGTTTTGTTGCCAACGGCATCGGTCAGGTCTGGGGGCCCACGGGGGACTCTGTTGTGGTCCGTGTCATTATGGACATGGGAGCCCAGGGTTGCCTTTTGTCTATTGTTTTGTTGTTTTGTTTGTATTGTTTTGGGCAAAATTGTTTTCTTGAGCGCCTTTGGACTGCGGGACTTGGCTGGGACGAGCCAATTCGGGAAACCCTGTTGGAAGATTGGCTCCAATTTGTATCCGCACTCCCTGCAGTCAACGAGGTCGTGTTACCCCGCGCTATCCTCCCCCCTGGGAGCTACTCTGCTACCCTTGTTTGTGATGCGTCTCCGCACGGTTATGCAGCTGTTGTTTGTCTGCGCACCGTCTGCGCACAGGCCAGGTGAATTTGTCACTGGTCTTGGCCAAGAGCAAGGTGGCCCCCCTCCGGACGACACTGACCACCCCTAAGTTGAATTGTCAGGGGCGGCGCGTCTTGTGCGTCTATTGAACCACGTTGCTCACACTTTGGGTGGAACTGTGGACATTCGGGCTTCTTACGCCTGGACGGACAGTCAAATTGCTTTGTGTTGGTTGAAGACGTCCGTCCACTCTTTGGAGGTCTTTGTTGCGTACCGAGTGTCCCAGATTCAAAATTTTGATACGCCTTTTATTTGGAGGCCCTTGCCTGGAGATTTGAACCCAGGCGCCGTGGCCTCACGTAGGTGCATGGCACCCCGCCTGTTTGCTTACCCCCTATGGTGGGGACCAGACTGGCTGACTCATCCCGAGGATGATTGGCCTCGATCGCCAGTCTTGATGTCGGGTCCTTTGCCCGGGCTCAAGGTGCTCGCTATTGGAACAAAGGACCCTGAGTTTGTTGAGTCGATTTGGCTCCCTCGACAAATTGTTGGATTGTTTTTCTGTTGTTGAATTGTTGGTGACTGATCGTCACATTAAGAACTCGCATGCCGGTTGCAATGCGCTGTTGGCCATTCTGCAGCGAGAGTTTTGGATATTGTCGGGAGCCGTTAGTAAGTTGAACCCCTTTTGGTCGATACGGGTCTTTTGTTGTTTGGTTGTTGACGGTTGAGTCACTCTAGCCTTCCTTATGGGGTCCGTCACCCCCTTTTGTTGCCTAAGGAGGGCCATTAAATTGTTGTTGTTGTTGTTGTTTGTTAATGTTTGACCCGCCAGCCTGCCCCCATTGGGGGGGTATTTTGAGGCCGCGGTGAAGGCGGTTAGGGACTCTGGCGCAGATTGTTGGGAGACACCGTTCCCACCTTTAAGGAGTTAGCTACGGTATTTTGCCGCATTGAAGCTGTGTTGAACTCGCGTCCATTGTGCCCGCTGTCTTCGGACCCGAACGTCTTGGAGGCCCTGACCCCGGGCCATTTTTTGATTTGACAGCCACTTGCCGCCCTGCCGGAGCACCCTTTTGTCGATGTGAGCCAAAATCGGCTATCGCGGTTTCAGTTGGTGCAGCAGCCCGCTCAGAGTTTTTGGAAGCGTTGGAGCTTGGAGTATTTGCACATCCTCCAGCAGCGCGTCAGGTGGACTGATAAAACGCAACCTTGTCGGGATTGCCAAGTGATTAGCGGACGGGAAGGCCCGTCCGGGGGGGGGGGTAGATGTTCCGTTCCGATTGAATTGGTTACTCTGTGAACGCGCCATGACGTGAAACGGAGTGACATCTGTCAGTTTGACTTTACTTGCTCTTGGATTTCGGTGGGACCAAGGAAGCACGCCGCCGTTTGGGTCTCGCGGCTTTTGTTGAAATTAATCCTTTAAAATCGATCCGCTTGTGACAATTAGTCGTGATCCAGTTGTTTGATTGTTAATAACCCCTAATTTGACGTTTGATAACACGGGTTTTGGACATATTTTGGATAAATAGTTTGAAGGTCAAGTCAAAGTGACGCTATTGTGAATGAGTGATTTGAAGACCGCATGCTGTGATTGTCTCCAGCCGGGTTGAAGCGGAATCTAACCTGAAGAATACTCGTAACGTCACAACACAATACAGATACACTCACTTACATACATATCTCCAGGTTGGCACCAGAGCAGTGTCCTTCAACCAACAGGTAAGTGTTTGATTTGATTGTAGTTTGGCTCCGCGCACGGCGGACTAGTTCGCTCGCCACTTCTTGTCTCTAGAGCCCCACGATTATAACTCTTCCACTGCGCACTTGAGATCGTATTGGGAGGCCTAGCCTGGCAACGTACACTTCCTGTGGTTCCTGGGTTTCAATCTTTTAAGTCCGAATATTCTAACCAAAATGATGGGGTTGTCGTTTATACAAGGCATAACTTATGTTTCACAATCGAAACACCTGTCTTTCGTGACGCTAATTGTCTCATTCTCAAGTTTAGTTTCGATGTTGCGTTACTATCAATATATCGATCTCCATCACACAGAAATATTCAAAACTTTATTGACAGTTTAGACTTTACTCTAAATTCGCTTAAAACTTTTAAGACTATTATTATTTTAGGAGATATTAATGTACATATTTCACCCGAGAATGCTGATGCTAATTCTGACACTTACCTGAACACTTGCGTCGCATGGAATGTTGCTCGGTCATCTTTTCTGCACTCGTAAAAGCAGTAGCTTAGATCACACTATTATTAAAACCAACCAGCCTGCTATCACTTTGGTTGTCGACTCGTTTATTACAGACCATGCTCCAATAATAGTCTTCTGCAAACTTAAATTCAACTCCCCTAAACAAGTTATAAACTCGCGTCGCGTTGATGTAGGTGTTTGCGTGCTCGAACTTGAAGGAACTGACTTTTCTTGTGTTCTTGACAGCAATGATGCAAATGATGCTGCTACCAAATTTGTGTCCTTAATCTCCACGGCGGTTAATAATAATACTTCCACTGCTGTAATCTCTAGCAAAAACAGAATTATTAAACCCTGGATTACGCCCGGACTATTGAGGTGCATTCGTAACCGAGATAAAATGTATCGAAAATCAAAAAGAGATCCTGACAACCACATTCTTAAAATGACTTATTCACGTTATAAAAATTTCTGTAACAACCTACTGAAAAGATTAAAACGCCAATACGAGTTTGCGGAATTTCAGAGGCACCGTGAGAACCCAAAGGCTATCTGGAAACTAATTAAATCTATTTCTAACCTTAAAAATAATAAATCATCAGCTAGTGAACTTTTATCGTTAGGGGCTAACCCTTCCCAGTCACTTGATGCAGTAAACCATTTCTTCGCAAGCGTGGGGAAAACTCTGGCATCTAAAATTACTTCTGGGCTAGGCAACTCTCAAACTGCTCCTGAACCTAGTGTGAGTACAAGTCTTGGCTCAATCGCCATCTTCAGTACGGAAGTTGAAGAGTTAGAGCGAATCGTTTTAAGTCTTAAACTAGATAGGGATGGGAGGGTATATCTGCTGTTCTAATTAGGGCTGCTAAGCATATTCTTGTGCCAATTATGTCTCACGTCTTTAACCTTGCTCTTATGTCAAGGGTCTTTCCCAATGTTTTTAAGAAGGCTATCGTACATCCGATATACAAGAGCGGAGACAGAGGCAGTGTCAATAACTATAGACCTATATCCGTTTTGACTACGCTGTCAAAGATCCTTGAAAAAGTCCTTAACAATAGACTTTTAAACTATCTTAATTCGCAAGATATTTTCGCCACGAATCAATATGGATTTAGATCAGGGAAAAATACAGAAGATGCTGTCTTGGAACTAACGGGTACAATTGCAAGAAAAAAGAAAGGAAAACTAAAAACGATTGCAATCTTTCTTTATCTTTCTAAGGCTTTTGACACTGTCTCTGTCCCCCTCCTGCTTACCAAACTGCAATAAATTGGCATCAGGGGCTTACCTCTTGATATTTTCAAGAGCTACCTGACTGACCGTTCTTAGGCCGTCAGAATTGGTACCTATACCAGTGATGAAGAGGTCCTTAGTTACGGAGTCTCACAGGGTAGTGTCCTTGGTCCTACCCTTTTTTTAATTTATATAAATGACCTTTGTAAATTATGTTTAAAAAACGCCAAAATGATAATGTACGGAGATGACACTGTAATACTTGTACATGGCAACGATTAGCTTGAAACTCGCGCATGTGCTGAGTCTGCCTTACACGTTGTTCTGAAATAGTTAACTAGCAATCTCCTTACCTTGAATCTAGAGAAAACTAAATATATCACGTTTGCGGCAAGAACAGCGTCCCAACCGACTTCACCCTACAGCCTATCTGCACACAATTGCTGCTCGTTAAATAACACTTCCTGTTGCTGTAATGTACTTACGCGCACTAACAACATAAAATATCTTGGTGTTATTATTGACAGTACTATGTCTTGGAATGAACAAATTGGGTCACCGGTGGCACGGGTCAAGACTGGACTATCTTAATCTAATATTTTATTTTTATTTTTTGTATTGTTTTTAGGGTAAAAATTATAAGTGTTAAACAAAATTTTATAATCAATCATATTTTAGTTAAATAGTTTAAAAAACTTACTTTTATTTTAACTTTTAATATAATTGTTTTTATTTTTATTTGTATTGTGTAGCTTTAGTTATTAATGTTGGAACACCGACGTCTCCACTCTCAGAGGTGGGCGCTAATGGCTGCAACACAGTTTTTTTAAACTAACGTAGCTGTTAACGAACACAAAAAAAAATGTGAATCTGTTTTTTGTTCCAATAAATATTTGAATATCTGGATGACCGAGCATTGCTCGGTATTTTTTGGTAAATTGTGTTTAAAATAATAAGTTTATGTTCAAGTTGATTATCGATAAAGTTGGTCATTGAAAATAGGGATAAAACAACATTTTATAAAAATGAATCCTAGCTAGATTGATTACGCGCCCCCGAAACCCCCTGTATACAAAATTTCATGAAAATCGTTGGAGCCGTTTCCGAGATTCAGATTATATATATATATACAAGAATTGCTCGTTTAAAGGTATAAGATATACATAATGCAAAAATGTTGTATAAATGTAGGTGACTTGACGTATCGATTCTTGCAGGAAGCTCCTTACTCTTTAATAGGTCTATTAAGTAAATCGGCTACCATCCTACGGACTTTCCGCTTGACTCGTGTCTAGCAATACATTAAGTATTTAATTTAAGTCGTAATAAAAACTACCTATTGATACAGAACAAGATATTCATCGAAATACCGTATAAAATCAATGAAATATTTTAAGTACAATAAATTATGTAATTCTGCTATCACTAAATACGTGAAATTAGGAATTTTTTTTGTATTTAGACCGACTCACAGATCACAATTTTTGTTCGGAGTTGATTGTTCGTCTAGAAATACTACGACGGTTTAGAAAAAAAATTAAGTAAACCGAATATTACCTTTATACGATGCTAGTAGGAATCAATATTGTTAATTACGTAATACCTGCTAAGCGCTGCCACGATGTTTTTTTTTTTTATTATTATGTAAGTGTAACCCACAGTCAAACTAAACAAACATTATGCATGGACTTTGTCAAGAATGGCACAGATAGGTACATAATATGCGACGGCGCGTGCGTCATATTGCTGTGGCAACGAAATGTTGCCACTTTATAATGATGTGTTTTTATTGCTTATGTTGTCGCTGAAAACCAGCGCTGGGGCTTTGTCTCGCATAGAGTCGCAGTATTATGCTGAGCGATGGCCGCTTTGCGTGGATTTGACGCATATTTTCCCCAGCTATTTTTTTATATTTTTGTTGTGTTCCGTTTGTCTTTGCGTCATATTTACCGCAAATAAACGTATTTCCTTTCTTTCTTCTTTTCTTTCTTTCTTTCTTTCTTTCTACTTACATATAGATCATGGAAAGGAAAAACAAATGTTTAGCCAATTGTTCAGTAGAGCTGTTTAAAGTTTAATTTTTGTTTAAAATTATTACAACTTTTTTATATTTGTGTACTTTCTAACCTAGATACATCGATAGAAAATCTAAGACCCTATCGAAATATATAGGAAACTAATTTTTGACCAAAGTTATGAGTTTTTGCTCGAAGCCGCGCGACGAGTCGCCCCTGTTTGAAGTGCACAGAAAACACGCGCTTCACGCTTGTAGTATTGTACTCCGTGTGGTTATATGTATGTTGAAGTCCTGCGAGAAGACTCCAGCACCTGTGCCACTGTCTGTTTTTGATCTGTCCGTGAAGATGCGCAGCTCAGTGGGGCGGAAACCCTCACATCGGCGATCTTCGTGAAGCTGGATTCTGTATTTTTTATCAAAAATGTACCCGGTCATTTATAGCCTTAGTGATGGGGAATTCATTGTTGAGTTCCTTAAGCAGAGCGGTGTGTTGGGTGTCTCTCTTTCTCCAGAGGTTAGTTGCATCCAGACGCGCTGCCGCCATCGTGGCTGCCTACTGTATGAACAGGTGGAGCGGTGGTAGTCCCAGCATGGCGTCCATGGCTGCAGTCGGAGTAGTCCTCATGCAGCCCGTGGCCGCCATGCAGGCTAGTCTTTGCATGCGTTGCAGTTTATTGCAGGCTGTAATAAGCTTGGTGCGGTGTCACCAGACCACGGCCCCGTAGGTGATCATGGGCCGGATCACTACGGTGTACAGCCAAAGTATGATTTTGGGGGATAGGCCCCACTTTTTACCTATCATTTTCCTGCATTGCCAGAATGTGATGCAGGCCCTGTTTAATTTCGGCATCATACATACCGAACTTTCTAAGAAATCCGTTCTTTTGTTTACAAATTGGGATTGCTTGTACGTGTGTTGTTACTAGGAGTCATGGATTATTTATACGTTATCATATTCCAAGTTGCTCACAAACTTTCTAACTGTAAACATGGCAAGTAAGAGAAAATCATTGTGTATTGACGAAAAAGTTTTACTGATACGCGCAATAGAGGCGGGAGAGAAGATAAGTGATGTTGGCAGACGCTTTGGATTTAGTCGCTCTACCGTGTCCACCGTATGGAAAAATAAAGAAAAAATTCTACAAGCAGAGCAGGATGGAAAATCTTCCAAATAAGAAACCTAAATACGAAGATTTGGATCAAGCTATACTATCACGGTTTCACCGACAGCGCCAGCAAAATATGCCATGTCGGGACCGATCGTGAAAGCTAAGGTGCAGAAGTTTGCTGAAGAACTTGGTTTACTTTCTTTCAAAGCATTAGAAGGATGGCTAGTTTTTTTTTTTTAATTTTTCTAATACAGTTTTTTCTTCACTCCATTTAACGATAACTCTCTATAACGTCAAAATGTGCACAGACCCTTTTTTTTTTGGATGGGCAATCATCAAATGACTTCTCGCGCTCTGGGCGGAGCGGCATGAGCACAGTCCCTTGAGTGTCGCTGTAGACTTTACATGTATACTTATTTTTTTTAAATAAACTAAAAAACTTCGAAAAATCCGGATACAAAGTATAATCGCACACAAATCCGGACTGGATTTGTGTGCGATTATACTTTGTAAATCCGGAATTGAAAATAATCCGAATATTGCAATCCCTAATTTTACCTATCATAGCGCGGTTGTACGTAGCTCACCCTTTATCCGTTTACTCTGTGCTCGCACTTCTTCTACAGACGGATTTTAGTTTCCCTCCCGTTAAAAGTTTTCTCTAAAGAATATTGCATGACTACATCAAATGGAAAATCCAAAAAATATAACATTCTTGTATCAGGACGAAGCGACAGGTAAACATCGTTATCCCGTTCTTAGAAATCATTGTTATTATGATTAATTACCGAACAGTAAGCTATTTATAAATAAACTAGCTGACCCAGCGAACTTCGTATCGCCTCAGATTCAATAAGTGTTGAAATAAACCTACCAAGTTTGACAACCTGGTACGGTAGTGGTGATCTGGTAAGCGTTTTCTAGCTGACACTCATATGTTTGGTTAGCTCCTACCCAGTTATGACCACCTGGTACTTCGAAGACAGAAAACGTTTTCTGGCTGACACTGCTGTTTGATAAGCTCATACCAAGTTATGACCTCCTGGTACTTCGAAAGCGACGTTTTTGTCATACCACGTTTTATACTGACTTGTATTCACTTTGACGTTTTAAGTCAAGTCACACGGGAACAAGGTCGAACGGGATAAAAAGTATCCTATGTCCGTTTCCTGGTTCTAAGCTACCTTCCCACCAATATTCAGACAAATCGCTTCAGCCGTTCTTGAGTTATAAATAGTGTAACTAACACGACTTTATTGTATATATATAGATTGTTGTCTGTTATGAAAACATTTAGCGGGTGTTTCACATTGTTGACATATAAGAAGAAAATAGAACTTAATCGATACGGCCGAATAGACTACTTAGCGGCACAGCTGCATCGGTTACTCAAGAGTTATAGGTAATCTATATATTAATACGTGAAGCTAAAACTTTGGATCCCTTTTTACGAAAATTGGGCGGACGGAGGAGTATGAAATTTCGCACACTTATAGTTTATACAGAGAAGAAGTGACGAATGCTAATATTTTTTTTAAATTATGCGTAAAAATATATTATTTTCAATAAATAACACGTTACACACACTACTATTCATTACCGTGTAGTTAATACACACATGCATAAATATTCTTTTGTTTATGGTCCAATCGACAATATCTGTCTTTATTTTGTGTCTTATAGTTAGGGAGCTGGCGAGCATTTCGGTATATGATTTGCACACGTTCCACGTCGAGGTGGATTGCAGTTTAAATCATTACGAATCGATTTGGTCCAATCAATTAAGGTCCTATGTCACTGCGTTTTCGCGTTACAGCGGATTGAAGTTGCTTAAAAAAATCGGGGTATTAAATCATTTGCACATGTATGCCTCTAGAGTTCATGGTCACAATCATCTTGGAAACGAAGAAAATCGAAGAGGCAGACATTCAGGACTCTGCATTGTCATGGGACGGAGTTGTAAAAATGTAAAAAAAAAGGTCTACTCAGTCATTTGCACGCGGTTCTCATTGCGCCCATTCGATTCACTATGACTCTGTGGATTCGAAAAAACATGTGGCAGACTCTTTGCTCACTGATTTTCAGCTGTATTGCTTTTTGAAATTCACGGAATCAAGGGACAGCGGGTATTACGTGGGATTATTGTTATTATTTATAGTTTTATTCTTATAATTTTGGTTAATATTATCCTTTAAACTCACGGTAACGATTAAACTTCTGGAGCTGAAATCTATGCAATCAAATTTTTTCTCAGTGCCAACCAGAAACGAAATGCGCTTGGAACTTTAATTAGAAAGTATTTTTTTAAATTGCATGCTTGATTGTAATCTGAATAGGATTAGGATCTGGATAGGAACAGTCTTTAACTTTTTTAACCTTTCACGTTTTATTTGTGTAAAATACGTAGATTTTGAACCAAGACGTGTGAAAGTGCCTGAGAGCGAGAGAGAGGAAAAGCGTGCAAAATAAAAGGGGAGGCTGTATATAGATAACGCTCTATACATTTAGTTTCACAATACGGAAAAGGTCAGAACTGAGTTATACCGTTCTCACTCATATTCCCAAATAAAAGAGAGACACCACGAAACGAACTATGAGGATATTTTATACCTGCTTGGTTTGGCGCGGGCGTTGGGTTGAAAAAAAAAAATCAAATGGTCTGCCTTTGGAATATCAGAGGCCTGAACGTCTGCCTCATCGATTTTCTTGGTTTTCATAAGGAATTCAAACATCAGTCCAAGAAGTAAACGTGTGCGCATAATAGGACACCTTTTTTTTTACATTTTTGGAGAGAGCAGAGGCAACATGCTGGCAGACTATTTTGCCGTGGTTCTTCTCATTGTTTTTAATCGAACAATTCAAATCTGCCAAGTGTGCACTTCATATAGAGTTTTTTTAATCATAAAAATAAATGTAAAAAATGAATACTACAAAAGTCAGAGCCATGAATGTCGGCCTTTTCGATTCTTTCTGTTTCCACGATGACTGTGATCATCAGCCCCAGAGGCAGACGTGTGCGCATCATATAGCACACCTTTTTTTTTTGAAACAATGTTGAAACGCTGTAAATTTACAACGCAGCGCCACAATGGTGGCAGACGAGGTCCTTGATGTTTCTTAGGGTATAATTATCACTATTAATAACGTCTGCCTTGTGTGCTGATCATATCGAAATTTTGCTCGCCAGCTCCCTAACTATTAGTGAATGTCAAGTATAACCATAGGTAATAAATAAATTTTATAGATAGATTATATAGAATATTTATTTTTTTAAATCTATGATCATATCGAGAATATTTGTTTTTTTGTCTATAGTGTTACTGAATGTCAAATATAACCATATTTTTTTAAATATTTATTATCATATATGTTTTCATTGGTGATATAGGCAATACTAGTGACCCAATGAACAGACCATTTAGCTTGGAAGAGTTAAAAAATGTACTATCCCATGTTAAAGACTCTGCCCCAGGGGTGGATGGATTCCCCTACTCTTTTATTGTCAAAGCCGGACCAAAAACCCTCCAATATTACTTGGACTTGGCTAATTTTTGCTTTACTTCCGGATATATTCCCTCAGAATGGAAGGTTCAAGTTGTCATTCCCGTTATTAAAACCTGGCAAAGATCCTTACGATCATTGCTCATATAAACCTATCGCTTTATCGTCCATACTCATCAAACTACTGGAGCATTTAATTAAAAACCGTTTAGAGTGGTTGGTGGAGAGTGGAAGGCTGCTTCCGGCAACCCAGTTCGGCTTCAGGAAAGGTCTGGGCACAGCTGATAGTGTGGGTATCCTCACGTCAGCGGTCCGGCTGGCCCTCAGCAGGAATGATTCTGTGGTGGCAGTTTTCCTGGATATATCAGCTGCATATGATTCAATCCTCCTCCCTGTTCTCAGGCAAAAGCTACACGAGCTGAAAATCCCGGCTAGGATTTGTCGTATCATTGGTATCATCTTTGCCAATCGCGTCATTCAATTAAGAATCCCCGGGGTTGACCCTGAACAAAGAACATTATGGAGAGGTTTACCTCAAGGTTCTGTTTTGAGTCCCCTATTATATAATATATATACAGCAAATTTGGCCTCATCCCTAAATTATGACTGCAAAATCCTTCAGTATGCTGACGATATTGCTTTACTGGTCACTGGCGATTCCATCCAGGATGCCGCTCTATCAATGAATGCCTCTTTATCCTCATTAAACCAATGGCTCCTTGATCACGGGTTATCTCTAAGTGCTCCAAAGAGTTCAGCTGTCATTTTTACCCGCAAGCGTTCCGTTCCCCAAGTAGATATAAATATCGATGGGCAAATCATTCCAGTTAAGGATAGTGCTAGGTTTCTGGGAGTAACACTGGACTCGAGATTGTCTGGGGTTGATCACATAAATAACACGGTCAAAAAATGTGAACACTCTGTGTCGATCCTTAAGGCCTTAGCCGGGGTGTGGTGGGGAGCTCACCCCTACACCCTCAAACTGGTCTATAATGCGCTGACCAGGAGTGCTCTGGACTATTGTTGCTTTCTCATAGAGCCCTGCAACAAAGAAGCGCTCAAGAGCCTGGACAGCATTCAGGCCAAATGCCTAAGAATGATTATTGGTGCCATGAGATCCTCTCCCATAAATGCGCTTCAAAATGAATGTGCAGAACCTCCCCTTTTCCTAAGAAGACAGTATTTGGCAGATCGTTTCCTCTCCAAGGTATTTTCTCTTTCATCCCATCCCTTACTTCCAATTTTAGAGCAAATTGACCTTTCCTTCAATAACACTCCCTATTGGAAAAATAAAACAGTCCCACTATTGATAAATAGGTACAGAGAGCTTAAAAACCTCTCCTCGCCTGTTTGTCAATACCCAATCCTGCCCGTCTTTTCCGCTGCATATGAAACGATCCATTTCGAACCAAAGGCCGTTTTGGGACTGGGAATCTCGAAGAATTCTCAAAACGCAAGACGTGACTTTGAGTTAGCCATCAAACGTTATTGGGAAGGATGGAATTTTTTCTTTACGGATGCATCAAAATTATCACCAAAAGAATGTACAGGAGTAGCTGTATACTTTCAAAATTCCAAAATTGCCCTACTCTTTCAATGTCCACCAGAAACATCAGTTTTTACAGGGGAGTGTATTGGCATTTTAGAAGCCATACACTATATCAAGTCACACCAAATTACAAAAGCAGTTATTTTCTCAGATTCCCGCAGTAGTATTCAGGCCCTAAAACAGAATCAACTTCGTAGTAAAACCCATAGTAAAATTATTTTAGATATTAAGAGCTTGTTATTTGACTGTTCCCAAAACGGCTTAGATATCGAGATAGCCTGGATACCTGGTCATTCAGGGATTGTTGGCAACGAGTGCGCTGATTCGTTAGCAAAGTATGCCACATCAAATCCGGTTGATCGAAAGCACTACGTAGCCCATAACTACGATTTGCGAAATGGTGCCAAACCCAAACTGTTCGACTCATGGACCAAAAAGTGGAATGAGTCCTCAAAAGTCAAGGGTATCTACTATTCATCCATACAGCCTGACATCCAGCCGAAGCCTTGGTTTTTTAAGTACCCAAAATTGGCCAAAAGAACTGTTTCCTCGCTTTGCAGATTGCGACTTGGACATTGTTGTAGCCCAGTGTTTCTGAAAAAGATCCATGTTAAGGATAGTTCCCTCTGTGAATGCGGTCTTGCAGACGGTACTTTGGACCATATATTTTTCTCCTGCTCCTTGAATACCAAATCCTTCGACCTCTATGAAGAAATTTCCAAGTGTAACATTCCTCTCCCAACTAACTTTCATTCCCTTCTATTTCACTTCTCCCCCAAAATTATTCAAATTTTAACAACTTTTTTAAACGACAATAATCTAAAATTTTAAATACGACTAACTTCACGACTAACAGAATCTGTAAACCTACCACAAAGTACAAAGTCGACAGTTTGCGCCAGTTTGCTCTACGCTACCGTCTAAACGTGACTCTGGCAGAATAGTCGACATCGGCTCAATTACCAAAAGCGAAAAAAATATATATATATATGTTTTTTTCATTTAATAATGTATTTCTATTCAAATGAAGTACGGTCGAATTTCGACCAATGGGATATCACTAGTTATTTTTATTCTTTCTTAAAAATGTAATATCATTCGTTTAACTGAAAGAATGAAAATTAAAACGTATTGGAGGACACATGATTTACAAGAAAGTAAGTTTCACAGACTCAGTATATCTAACGTGTCATTCAAGCTCAACATACAGGCTGTAAAAAGACAAGGGGTCTTTTACAAAGACGTCAGCGACCGACGACTAGAGTAACAAAAAATTTTTTATTTGGTATTTTTAAGTTCTCTGTTGGGCGTCATGGAGCTTATAGTGGCGGACGAAGGTCCACCACGATGAAGGAATCCGTTATTTTTGTGTGGGTCCTTTTATTTTATCTATGTTGTCGTTGCCCTGCCGGACGTAAAGAATAGCAGCACTTAATTTCTTGTCGTGGGTGTCGTAGAAGACGACTAAGGGACTTACTAGGGAATGGGCAGCAGCGTTCTCTATGCATTTTACCACCATAATACGATCGCTTACCCGTCTGCCAAGCGTGGCGATTATGACAAAGCCCCTCAAATTGGTGGAAACCTATGTCCAACAGTTGACGTCTTACGGTTCAAATGATGTTGATGATGATTGTGTAGTTGGTTCCACGTTCTAAGCACTCTAAGAAAACTATAGCGCATTGATAGAGTCAGTTCGGATCCAACTCACGACATACACTTCCGCTTTTTTGTGACCTATTTAGTCATTCGGTTAAATATGCTAAGAGTCGTTCGCACTCCACCGCACCTAAGTACTAAAATCTGCTGCTACCGAATCGGATTTAGCTGGATATATTTATGTTGCAGTCAAAACTCTTAACCAGTCAAAAGTACTATTGACTAGCAAAATCAGTCAAAAGTACTTTTGACTGAGCAGGTTGGTCAAAAGTGGTTTTGTCTGAAAATTATTGGTTATTAGTACTTTAGACTGCAAATTAAAAGTACTTTTGACTGACGCTCTTGGTCAAAAGTAGTTTTAACTGCAATAAAGCATCAGTCAAAAGCACTATTAAGCGAGGTCGTGACTTAGGGCACCCCGACTCTATTTTTTTTTAAACCACTCAGAAATAGGAGCCCCGCTTAGCGGGGCTCCGTTGACCGGGGTTCTGACTTTTTAAGAGTTTTGACTTATACAACCAGTCAAAACCACTTTTGACGGAATCACACGGAATCAGTCAAAAGTACTTTTAACCAGCTCCATTGGGCAAAAGTACTTTTAACTACTACTATACCGTATGCTTTAGTCAATAATACTTTTGAGTAAAGCATACGGTCAAAAGTACTTTTGACTGATTTTGCTAGTCAATAGTACTTTTGACTGGTTAAGACTTTTGACTGCAACATATACATTATACTGTTAATACAATAGTACACACAATTGGCCAGTTAAGGTTCAAGTTACAGACAGACTGGAAGTAAAAAAGTCCAAAATCACTCTTAAACCGAAATCCCCGAGGCACTTCCCATGGCCGGACAACCTGGGAACCAATGAAAGATAATTGTGGCTTATGGAGAAGCATCCGGAAATTGCAATATTTTATTATTGGTACTTAATACTGCAGAAAATGTTATCTAGTGCTGTAAAGATAATACTTTCAGATGCTCGTTACTCATTTGCATTGCTTTGATACTTATTAATAATATAAAAATTACGAATATTTTGTTTATTAATTTGACGCAAGAGGGATGGTTTGAGAGCAGTGGTGATGAAGTTATTTCCTGGACAAAGTAAAGCGCCGGCTTTGTGTCTTCAAATGGCTTCTCCAGCTCTGGACGCAGCGGGACGGCGTGTCAGACTTTTACTGACTAAAACCCACCCGTGTTCCTTTAGTTACCCATATGCCAGGGCCACGGTATCTCGTTTGAACAATCTCGCGACCCTGGCAGGCATCGGTCCTAGCAGACCCCTTGAGTACTGCTGACATCTCTTTGAGGCGCGCGTGGAATACTACGCGCCGTCGACACGGGCTTGGTCCTTACCGGGCGACGCCCGGGGCGTCTCCTCCTGCGGCGGCTAGGGACGTGAGGGCGCAGAGACGTAAATATAAATATAGGTGAAAATACATAATAAAAATACATACGGTCGAACATAGAACCTCCTCCTCTTTTGAGTTACTTTTAAGAATGTATGGGCGAACGTAAGAGTGCTCAGAAAGATCTGACGATGTAAGAACTATCTCTTGCTTTACAGGAAACAATGTTGTCAATATGATAGTTTTCCATTCCCTGCATCATAGAGAAACGTACTTCATAAGTATATTTTCAACAGATAACGATTATACATGTGTGCCTTTACATACACATATGTATATATTCTCCTAATCTGTTACACATATGCGCAGTATTGAATATTTTTTATACACGTATTCAAATATATTTATATATTTCCTTGTTTAGTTAGGTGCGTTCGTATATTCTGCATCTAATACCATGTGTACTCTTTGATGCATAATTTAAAATTGGAATTATTACTTTACGTTTACTTAATGGTTCATGAAATACAGCTACAGGCCACCCACACTGTGACAAAGTGGGTAGCGATACGCCCCTAGCAGTTTCACGCATGCGCCTGAATTTTACCCGGGCTCGGTGTGTCCCGCTGGCGCTTCAGTAATTTTCGACCCTGCATACTGATCGGTTTAGCTAACAGCGGTGCAAGTAACGAGCGCAAGCTACCTGAACTCGCGACACTAACTGAAAAAAACTAGTCTCAGTGAAATGGCGGACGGAAAGGACAGTCAGTATTTTTAGTACTAAAAAAAATAAGTTTGAATCTTGTGGAACATTTTATGATCACTTTAATTATTTCTAGGTTTATAAAAAAGTTTTTTTTTTAATTAATTAAAAAATTAAGTTTGAAAGAGATGACTGTCAAAAGTTAGTTGCTTTTTTAAGGGAAATAAGATTCAGGACTTATTTTTTTTCCTTTTAGACTTGGGTTTGATGTGTGCTAGCGTTTATAGATGGGAAGGATCTGCAACAGTTTGCTGATGGAGAATATCTGCAAGAGCTAGTTAACTTTGTTTAACTTGTTAAAGATTATAGCGGAAACGATTTTGACTCGTACAAAGCCCCACATTCTTTTAAAACTCCTAGTTTTATCGTTAGATTTGCGTGTATTGAATGATAGAAATTTAAAAGTTTTCAAAGTGAAATTTATAATGAAATTAGACTTATAATTTGAACCGTAGTTATTAGAATAGCAGGTAGACTGAGTGGACGAGTGATTGCAGGTATTTATTACGTATCTTTGTTAATTTGATTGTATCTTTACAAACGGAACGAATATTCACATTTTCCTAATAAAATAGTAAGTTATGATAGTTGTAAAGACAGTTCAGTTTTTTTTTATCTCAATGATAGAGACAGTAAGGCAAGTAGATACTTATTTACATACAAAAGCACTTAGTGTTTAGTTTTTAACCCATAATTAAATAAATAAGTATTCAGTTGGAAAATACTCAAAATTATTTTTTTCGTATTATGATTCTTAGGTAAGATATTTTATCAAGCGCGTAATTTTTTATACAGTCCATATTCACGCGTGCGTAATAATATGGCGGCAGATTTTTTCCGCGCTCTATATTTTCAAGTCTCTGTGTTGAATCAAGAATTGAAAAAGTATAAAGTTTATTTATCAAAAAGCATTCACGAGTTTGGTACTCAGGTATACAATATTCATTAAAGTTTACAATTAGGTACGTAAACTGATACCCAAACTAAACCAGGGCTTGTATTTTGGGAATCAGTCCTCAAACGCGGAGCATCTTAAAGAGATCGTGTCAACGTGAATGGCCTGACATAATTGACTATTTTAGCATAATAACCACTTATGAGTGTGTTTGTATGTAGGTATGTAGGTGTGTGTGAGGGTATGTGTGAGTGTGAGGGAGTGTGTGTGAACATAATAAGGGGTTTTCCAATAGGGACTTGACAATTTTGAATTTAATTTGTGAACGCACCTTTTCACTTAACATCGAACTGTCACTGTCAGTTTATTCAGTAGACATAACCTTTTCATCATGGTGAAGTACACGAACGAACAACGTCTGCAAATCTTAAAAATTTAGTACAGAAATTCGGAGTCGGTAGCCGTTACTTTAAGAGCGTTAACTCCGATTTTCGGTCGTAAATCTCGCCCTAGACTAGGGCCCCTAGTAGACAGGCAGTGTCTACTAGGGCGGGTGAAAATCCACATGTGCTTAATGAAAAACCACTTCATCCACAAAAGATAACTGTTTGGTGCGGTTTGCATGCCGGCGGCGTCATAGGGCCATATTTTTTCGTCGACGATAGTGGTCGCCACGTTACTGTGAATGGTGATCGTTATCGCGCTATGGTTATCGATTATTTTTGGCCCGAATTGGAATATATGGACTTGGACAGCATGTGGTTTCAACAGGACGGCGCCACAAGCCACACAGCACACGTTACAATCGATTTATTAAAGAACAAGTTTGATGAGCGTGTTATCTCAAAAAATGGACCAGTTGATTGGCCGCCTCGTTCGTGCGATTTAACGCCTCTAGATTTTTTTCTTTGGGGCTACGTCAAGTCATTGGTCTATGTTAATAAGCCGACGACGTTGGAAGAGCTCAAAGCCAACATTGAACGCGAATTGGCAGCCGTTTCGGCCAAAATGTGTGGCCGAGTCATAGAAAATTGGGTCCAACGAATCGACCGCTGCAAACGTGCCCGCGGTGGCCATATGAGCGAAGTCCAGTTCCATTCATAAATGTTTTGAATGTACTTTAATCCGATAATAAAGTTTTTGAAATATCTCAAATAGTTTTCAGTTTATTTTGAAAAAAAGTTGTCAAGTCCTTATTGGAAAACCCTATATTAGACGAGTGAATCTGAGCGCGTCGAGAAAAATCAGTGTTCGATTTTCAATTCATGGCGCTAAAGAATGCGTTGAAACAGTGCGCGGACTAATCTCGCCGCGATTTTATAACGTGCGTGGGCACGTGGGGTCGGAGAGAAACCAATACTAAACATAGCATATTTAAATGAGAGTTTTATTTTGTGTTCAAGTTAGTAGGTAAATAAACTGTTAATACGGGGCTCGGGAATTGGTCCTGTTGCTATAAAAGCACGTGTCTCGCCGACTTTCCTTTCGTTTCTAACTTTACCAAACTTTTCTATTCAACTTATTTAATTTTGGTACTTAGTTTTTTCCTCGTTGGTACAAAGGTCGAATTCGCTACTGTTGATTATGAGAGTTCGATTCTCAGGTCAGATAGGAGTGGTAGAACTTTAAATTTCCGAGTTGAGCTAAACGATTAGTGACAAATGCTTGCACTGACTGGACAGGTCCACTCAATCTGTGTGGTTCTTTCTTCAAAAGACCATTTCAGTCACCAATCTACATGATCTTCACATGATGTGAACAAGAATATATCTGGACTTTAAAAGAGTCTGTGACCTCTGAGTTTGTTTCGGCCTTTCTTCTCAGAATAGTCAGTTATGAAACGCCGAACTCATCTAGTTTAAAAAAATATCATTGACATGTAAAAGTGTTTGTACAAACCTACTTACAGAAATAAAATCATTTATCATTTATCAAATGTCTCAGTAGCTGACGTGTCCTGGACATGTGCCCGGTGGATGGCATATAGGCTCGCCTCCTTCGGCGGGATTTTATCACGCACTGCAATTTCAACTCTCAGTGTCCGACCGAGTATTGAGAATCAAACAGAGCGCACTCTGTTCGATTCTCACTGTCTAGTTTTTTCGTCGTATGTCCTAGCGCGTTAAAAAAATACACTGTTCGATTTTCACCTCTCAGCGCTGTGCAGTACGTTGAAGACGATTTATTCAGTTTTCAATTTTCAATTTCTCTATTTATCGTTATACCTATGACTATTCGATTTCAACTCAAGGAGATGAAATCGAATAGGAACCTTTTTTCTATTTTTTTAATATGATTCATGGGCTTCCCGCGGGTTCCTATTCCATACAATTTATTAACGTACGCTTTGATCATGTCCAGTAATATCCCTACAGCGTGTTACTTGTTATTAATAATATTAAGGGATTCTTGAAATAATTTACAAAAAAATTGCCTCATTCTTTGGACGGAGAGGTCATGTCAGCATTCGAGTTACCACCGTCATACTTTTCAAGCGTTTAGCCAATATATACAACGTATTTGATCTTCCGTCAAATTACGAGGTATCCATCTAGTACATTTTTTTTTACCTTTTTCTAAATGTAAAATTTTTTGTACTTGACTCATACCGATGCCTATAGCTGCCAGAAATTCATGACATGTCACCCTACTATCAGCTTCTATCATGAGCCGCACAGCACTCACGTTATCTTCAGTAGACGCCGTTGAAGGACGTCCTCTTCGTGAATCATCAGGGAGTAAGCTTCAACCACGTTTAAACCACGTTGAAAAGTGAGACGGGATGAAGCTTCGTCAGCTGTTTTTTTTTTTTAAATAACGGAGCAATGATGAAACCTTCCGTAGATTCGGTTTTACTCGGTGACTGTACTAACGATACAATTGGGCAGTAGGTAGGTCCCGTAGTCGTCCTGTTCAAAATGTGATTGGGTTGAGTGATACCGCGGGTCCGTTTCGATTGGATCCAATTGACCAAAGACTCATAGTACCAGATTTTCAGAAACAAATAAAGGTTATCATGGCAACAATCTCATTTTATTGAGGGTGAATGGAAACTTCAACGTTAATTTGCTGAGAGACATTTAAAAAAAATTAAAGCTACGTCGTCGCGTTCAAATAGTGGTTACAGTTTTTTTGACACATTTTAATGAGGTTTGCTTCTCTAGTTATTTAACTCAATGGTTGTGATTGTCTAAAATGATGGTGTTCGATCTTAGAATTACACACATGTGTCTTCCCTTCAGTGTTAGCATGTCAAATGAAATTAAATATTTACAAAACATATGTATTCCTAGGCAATAAAATTCACGTAATCGATCAAATAACTAGTTCTTAATTCATTGTTTTTATAATATTGGTAGGTTGCTATGGTAACGAGATGATTATAGATACAACGGAACGTCAAAGTTAGGAAATGCATTTATGAGAATAGCAGAAGCAATTATAAATACTATTTATTCAGACATTTTATCCTTGCCTTAAGCCGTATTAATATAACCATGATAAATTAAGTCTTAATTTTTTTAATCTTAGTGTAAAAACTGTAATCCTGCACAAGTCCCCGTACTCTAAGGCTATTTCTGGTCAAGTCCTTTTGAGTTTTGAACTTATTTATTTAATATCTAATTTTTATATGAAAGCTCATTTTGATTCGACGCCAAACAAAGACTGATTTAGGATCAACATTTTATACGTAAGCAAGTAGACATGGAGAACGCTCTACGTAGGTAATTAATATGTGGCGCCGATTCCAAATTAGTTTATTTAAATTTAAGCGTTTAAATATATAACAATAAAAACTGATTAAGTAACGTTTTTTTTTTCATTTTCATATTAGCCGCCGACTCAAAATTACCTTGAAAGGTTTCGCTTGCAAGATAATCGCGTATGTTGAAAAAGTAAGTTATACATATATGTATTCGCTTCGACGAATTGCAGGCTGCGTTCGATGGGCTGTGCTGTGCCCGCGCACCTCCCACCTCTCACTGCGCCCGCGCGTGTCACCATAGCGCAACGCAAACGGGGCATGACATAGCTCGTATGTGCTGTGATAGCAAAGCCCTTTTTACCTGCATGGAATATAGAGGGATTAATAGAACACTCAATATTTTTAACCGACTTCAAAAAAGGAGGAGGTTATCATAACATAACATCACGCCTTGTTTCCCCGAAGGGTTGGGCAGAGGTGTACTTATAGTACACCCACATTTCGCCTGTTATGTTTAAGTCCCATGTAATAGGGGGCGAGCCTATTGCCATCAACCGGGCACAAATCCAGACTCCGGGCTGCTACTGAGAAATTCCAGATGGAAAAACCCAATAACACTTTACCCGACCTGGGAATCGAACCCAGGACCTCAAGCTCAGCAGTAGCGCTTGCTACCACTAGACCAACGAGGCAGTCTTTGATGATTCTTTTTTATTTGAAAGCTGGTCTTCCCGAATGGTCCCATTTTAATTTGGTTCCATTTGGACAATGGGGTCCATGTGAAAACCATATAAGTCTTAAATTTGCATTACGTATTTCCGCGACAAATGAACGAATAACGCGATTAGATTGGTGCGGAGTATCTACCACAACAAAAAAAAACAACCGACTTCCTTAAAAAAAACACTACAAAGTCAAAAATAACTTTAATTTCGGAAGTCGGTGGCAAAAACCTTAAATACATAGCCTAGAACACCGACTTTCAAAATTAAAGCAGTCTTTCAAAATTGACAACTGTCAGTCGCCTAAGGTAGGGAAAACAATTCGATTTTGGAATCGCCATGCTAAAGACAGTAATAAAATTTTTACTCGACGGCCACAAAGTATATATGGTTATCTATAAAATCACGATTATAAAAGAGAGCGTTTTGAACGCAACACTATGATAATAATAGAAGAATAAAGCTATATTCTCCTATTTTATATCATTTAGTTAATATGGTATTAGCAAGGAAGGTTAAACCTAATATTATCTACCATAAAATTTTTTTTTTGTTCCAATATACAGTACGTCGAAACTTGGAGAAAAAATATTGTTATTGTCTTTGTTTATGTGACTTGATAACAGTAAAAATTGAGAATCATACAGAAAAATAATGATAGGAAAAAACAAAGAACGCCGAGTCGAATCATTTCGAAGAGTAATTTTTATAAAAAGTGCCGTTGACTCTTTCTATCGGCTGCCGCCGTACTGTCTACACGAAACGTCACTTTGTATATTCTTCCGTCGATAAAACCCCTTTCTTCGGTGGTCATGCTACGCACGCTGCTTCGATCAATAATGTATACAATCTGTCATTAAATGTTGTCTTTCGTTTCTAACAATCTTTGTCTAAGTCCCATTGTTAACCGACGAAATTAACGGAGGAGCCCCACCATATTTTATAGTCTCTATTGTACCATATTTTATAGTGTTTAATGTACAGCAGAACAAACAGTGAGTTTGAATGTGTATCCTTGCATCTGAACGGATTGACTCGCCCTTGTTAAATCTACAAAAATCAAAAGTCATTTATTCAAACTAGGCTGAGAGTCAGCACTTTTTGAACGTCAAAGTTACACAAGACAGTCCCCCCAAAACGCCCGCCCTTCGACACTTCCTAGTGCTTTAGCTGGGAAGAAGAAGTGGCGGAACAAACTCCCCAGCAGCACAGCTGTCTGTTAAGTTAGAAGAACTTGATTCTATACAATACTGTGTAAGTAATTAATATTATAAAACAAAACATGCATTATTCACATACATATGTCAGCTAGCACACGCCAATATACCACCAATAAAACACTGAAAACTAAACTCAAGCTGAAATAAACTATAAAACAAAATCGTAAACAGAACTTAAAACGTAAATAAAGCCTCCAGGCATAAAGGGCGTGCCCGCTTACATATTCAACGATGCAAATTGAAACATACAGCTAACTTGAAGTTACAATAGTTAAACTAAGGACCTCCGGACCAAAATAAAATAACAGTTAATACAAGTAACAATAACAAAAACCATGGTCAGCAAGACGACCAGTCACCACAAGCAGCACCCGTTCACGAGCATAACGCAAAGGTCAGCCATTACCCCCCTCGCCATATTTGAGGGAAGGTGGTAGCCCGACCCCCGACGCTACCGCAAGCAGTGACATCTAAGGGAGCATGACGAACTTGCTGCCGGTTGGTGAGACAAGAATATTATGAACAGCTGACGAGGTCGCTAGCTAACTACATGTTACAATACAACCCATTCACAATAATTGTAATGAGCAGATTATGTCCACAATAAATGAAATTAAAAGAAAATAAAATAAATTAACAAAATCAGTGAAATAAAAAAACAATTATATGAACTACTCATATAAACTGACGGTAAGAAAGCTAATTCTGGATTGAAAGAACATAAACATTGTCTTGAGTTAATCACAGCGACCAGCTATTCTTATCGTTTAAGTAGTCGTTGATAGAATAGTATGCCTTTGAACAAAGGTTGGATTTTTACTTTAGCTTTAAACTCATTAAACTGCAAATCTAGCAAAGCAGAGGGAAGCTTGTTATAAAAGGTATGTAATACCAAGACCAACAAAAGAATTATGAACCTTATGAAGCCGGTGAAAGGGGGCTCTAAGTTTGTCCTTCTTTCTAGTATTAAGGCGAGGTTGCAGTACTTTTTAACTTTTTCAAACCTCTGTAAATCGTGCAAAATGACAATATTCCGTAAAAACAAAAATAGTTTAGGAAAATTGAACATATTGTCCAGGGTTGTGTGAAGATAGAAACGTGAATTAAAACAAATGACTCGATAAAAAAAAAACATAAAGATAACACTAAATCACTATTTTAAACGTGTGCCTTGAAGAGATTCCATCATCAAACCATGTAAAATTTATACCAAAAGATAGGGCTTATTGTTTTTAAGGGTTTGGTGAGAACACATTTTATAATTTCCTTATATTTTTTTTCTACGAAACAAATTTACACGAAATCTAGCAGTGCAAGCGCTCGTAACGACCGGCCAGTGCACGCCGAGACGTCTTCGAGGTTGGACGCACGCCGTTTGTTCCACAGACTTCCCCCCCGCTTGCGCTTTGTTATAGATAAACAATTTAATAAAAACTTGTGTTGGTTTGTAACAAAAATGGGTAATAAAAAGAATAAAAGGATATTCAGAAAGTTGAAAACTAAAGTATATCGAAAATTCGTACTTGAGTCGTACCTACGTAATTTCTAATAATTTACTGTAAATAAATAATTAAGTAGATAATCTACTTATTTACGGTAAATAATTTCGTTTGATAACGTTCAGTTCCAAACATTATTTACCTACAATCATTGCTTAGACGCGCCACAATATAAAAAAGTACAGTAGGTAAAGATTTACTGAACAGATTGAATTTGTTCAAAATATTTTTATGGTTGCTCAATAACTTTAAATATCGTATAGTAAAATAATTGATATTAAAAAATCTAGATAATTATACCGACATTTTTCAAAATCAATTATTATACTATACGATATTATATAAATAGACGTCGTTTCACGTCATTAAAATTATTTAACGACGTAAAATGTTATCAGATTACATGAAGTTTATTTTGCAGCGCTTCAATGGGAACAAAAAAGCCATGGGTAGTTGTCACTCCTTAGATAAATTTGAATGCAATATGCGAAAGTCCCACATAAGTACTTTAACTTTATTACTTGTGGTTCGCCTAGAACTGAGACCTCACAATGCATGTTCCGATTTTTCCATCTTTGCATAGTTACTAAAAGTGTATGACGTCAAAAAACAAAACATAATTTACACATGTACAAAAACATTACAACAGTTACAGTTTCAATTAATCTTCGTTTTGTTTGAGGAGTGGTTGAGTCAAATACAATTTTTAAGTTTGAATCTGAGCATAATCAGTCGCAGGGGTAACGATCTAAGAGGGGATCGAAAAAATGAATATAAGAAAGTATAATGTTCGAGTGAGTCAAAAGAAAGGCCTTCATTTGTAATAAGTTAACGAAGTAATCAACGAAATACATTTGCAACTTTCAGCGCCATCTAGTCACATGGTCTCTGTTCAGAACGAACTACTAGTCACAGTGAGTTCACCATAATTTAATAGATACATTCTCTCGTACTATGTTATGTATTATAAGTAAATAACGAATGTATCTGTATTTTGATATATTTTAAATGAACAAGGAAATATTCAACATACGATATTGCATAATATAGTCCCAGACATTAAAGTTTCCCATACACTTTCTGTGACTATGTGTTGTGATAATGCGTTTCTTTAGTAGGTTGTTTTCTAATAAAGTTATCGTTATTATAATAGACCAGCCGACCTACCCCAATTCGCAAGGGTTATTCTCGGTAATATATCCCAAATAATCATAAATATTTCTCTAAACATTCCTCTTGGAATAATCGATTGAATGGTAAAAATTCGAATAAAATCTGTTTGAGATTTACATTATTACGTATTTTGTGTATAATACTTTATAATTATCGATTTATTATAGAAGTATTGTTTGTTGAGGTAAAGAATAACAACGCAGATGAAAAAAGTGTTGCTTGTAGGCGAACTATAGACGCGAACTATTTCTTACGTCAATTGCAAGAGAAAGTATAGCACAACGCGTTGTTTGAATTTAAAAAAGGCTATTTTAAAATAATGGGCGAAAGAAAATTTGGGCTCATGGCAAAATTCAAGCTTCAATCCAACATGTGCCAAGAAATTGTGTCAGTCAGTTCAGAAAATGTTGCTGATACTGAAGAGAATAAGTCTTTGGACTCAAACATAGAGGCTACGACTGGCACCATAGCTACAGGCATCGGGCATTCCTAGTTCGAAAAACTGTTTTTTGCAATCGACATTCCCATTTTCTCCACCCATGCGCTACAAACAAAGTTTAAGAAATTAATAAAAGAAGAATACAAAAAAAATCTCTAACGTCAATTTAAAGGAACCCAATATACCTTACCTTCTGCATTTACGCTGCATTGTGGCATGTTCAAACGCTTGCATCGGCTAGCTGCCGGGCGCTCGCTCGCTGCGTCTATACGCTCGATAATACCTATTATACGGGGGTGAGGAAGCGTTTTCATGCCTACACACCGCACTACAAGCCGGCCTTAATATTATGAAAATCACTGGTTTTAGTGTACAAGTGTATATTTTGCCTAATATATAAGATGTTGGCGAAGATGAATTGTGATGCCACCGTAAGAATACCAATATCTTTAAACAAATCTCTCAGAGAAACTCTAGCACCTAGTTGGTAAATCGCTTGAACAGCTCGTTTTTGAAGAACAAAAATATTTTGAATGTCCGCGGCTTTGCCCCACAGCAGAATGCCGTAGGACATTATGCTATGAAAATAACTAAAATAGACTAATCGAGCTGTATCAAAGTCCGTGTACTGTCTAACTTTCCTTACGGCGTAGGCGGCCGAACTGAGCCTTCCCGCTAGGCTCGATATATGTGATCCCCACTGAAGTTTGGCGTCTACTGTTATGCCCAGAAAAACTGCCGAGTTAACAGTTTCAAGCACCTCATTATTTAAAACGACATTGGGTCCCAGGTTCCTAACATTCGGTAAGGCAAACTTTATACATTTCGTTTTCTTAGCATTAAGAACTAGGTTATTTGTAGTAAACCAATCCGTGGCCATTGAGAGCGCATTATTCACGTCGTTAAAATCTTTTCTATTCCTGTCTACTTTAAAGATAAGTGAGGTATCATCAGCAAATAGTACAATGTCACAGATATTCTTTAAATAGAATGGTAAGTCATTTCTATACCCTAAAAATAAGAAAGGATTGAGCCTTGAGGTACACCTAACTGAACTAGTAGCCCGGAAGATTTTACACCATTGATATCTACATATTGGTGCCTATTTTGCAAATAAGTACTTATGACATTGAGAGCTTCGTTTTGAACACCGTAATGACGCAGTTTACGCAAAAGTGTGTCATGGTAAACGCAATCAAAAGCTTTGGAGAGATCACAGAAAACTCCGATAGCGTTTTGCGAGTTCTCCCATGCGTTGAAAATGTGTTTTAGCAGAGCAACACCCGCATCTATTGTCGAACGACCTTTTGTAAAGCCATATTGCTCATTATGAAGGAGGCTATTTAAATTAAAATGTCTTAGTAACTGCTTGAGTATTAACTTTTCAAATATTTTACTAAATGCAGGTAAGATAGAAATGGGCCTAAAATTGCCAACGTTATTTTTATTACTTGTTTTAAATAATGATATGACTTTACTACTCTTCATGAGGTCAGGAAAAGATCCTGAATCAACACATTTATTAAAAGTTACAGCTAGATAGGGGGCTACGATGTCTATTATATTACTTAACAGTTTAATGGAGATGCCCCAGTAATCTCCAGTGTTTTTTGACTTAAGTGTCTTAAAAATATTAACCACGTCACGAGGCGTTACATGTTCAAAACGAAATAAGCGACTACATCTGGGCACACTACTATGCAAAAGGTTTTCAGCTTTAGACGGGGACGAATTTAAGGAGCAAGTCGTAGTTATAGGTATGTTGGCAAAAAAAACTAATTAAATGCCTCAGCTACGTCGGCAGCCTTATTTACCAATTTGTTGTTAATCAAAATCTCTAGTTGTTTTTCTACAGTCTTAATGTCTCGTAGACAATACCACCTAGAGGGCCATCCATAAATTACGTCACACGTTAAGGGAGAGGGAGAGGGTCGACGAAGTGTGACATTGTGTGACAAGGACGTGGGAGGGGTTCTAAATTTCGTGACGTTACATTTCAAAATCTATTTTAATCTAAGTGTTAAGTAAAACACGAACTTTGAACTATGTATTAACGAAGAACTCAAAAACAATTAGAACTCTATGTGTAGAGATATACAGCGTTATTCATAAAAATCTCGCTAATCACTGATTAGCCACTGTTTAGTTAAGCAAATGGTTAGCCCTTAAGTAATGATTAACTTTTCTTTATTCATAAACGCTAGTTAGCAGATGATTAGTTACGACACGAAATAGAGGGGAAATTATGCGTGCAGCACAGATTATAATCAATATAGTTGACTAAAAAACCGAATTAAAAGTATAAAGTTGTCTTAACCACGATATTTGTATCTGTGGTGCCTTTGACAGACCAAAGTCAAAAATGTCATCGGATATTTCAATTTGAATATAATAATTTAATATGTTTATATCATAATTATTTCATTGTTTTTGCGATGGTAGCAATACAATATGAATATGAATTGTAATGATTTTAATTCCACTTTTATTCCCCGGACTATCTCAGTTAACAGTAACGTATCTTTCAGTGATTGGGCTACCATTGGTATTCATAAGAGTAGAACACGGCTTTATGAGCTGTACAATGAAAGGATTTTTGTCAACACTGCTGAATTTAATTTGTATGTTAGAAATTATTCGAAATTATTTAAAAAGTTTGTTGGATGGCCAAGTCGCGTTACTTGAGTTCAAAGATTAAAAACAGTAATAATGTTATTAAAACGACTTGGAATTTTATTAATAGTGAAACAGGAAGGTCTAGTAAACGAAATAATGACTACAGCCTGTCTATCAATGACAACATAGTAACATCAGACTCACAAGTCGCGGCGGCTTTTGAAAATTTCTTTTCAGATATTCCTGTTTCAACTACAAAATCCCTAAACTCATCACCTTCTGTTGCTGAGTCTTTGCTTATTGAAAATGTTAATGTTTGCGATTCGGAATTTCATTTTGAACATATTACTTGTAAAGATATAATTAAAACCTTCCACACTTTAAATGTAAAAAAAGACTGCAGATCTGTGGGGTAATTCTGTAGAAGTCGCCAAGTCTATTATTGACATTGTAGCACCTACTTTAGCTCTTATATTTAATAATTGTATCGACTGTGGGGAGTTTCCTGACCTTATGAAGAATAGTAAAATAATACCTTTATTTAAATCTGGTAGTACATCAGACCCCTCTAACTATAGACCTATTTCAGTACTACCTACCTTCAGTAAAATTTTTGAGAAATTAATTTTAGACCAATTGCAACGATTTTTTAATAAACATAAATTATTACATACCAAACAGTTCGGTTTCACAAGGGGTCGTTCAACTACCGATGCCGGTGTTGAACTCCTAGGGCATATTTATAATGCATGGGAAGATAAATGCGATGCTTTGGGCATCTTTTGTGATTTATCTGAAGCATTCGATTGCGTTCTTCATGAAACTTTAATCAGGAAACTCCGCCACTACGGGATCCGGAACAGCGCTCTGGATCTTCTTACTTCATATTTGAGTAATAGAATTCAGAGTGTCGATGTCAATGGAAAAAGGTCTCCCGGATCTATCGTAACAATGGGCGTCCCACAGGGCTCAATTCTTGGTCCTTTTTTGTTTCTTATTTATATTAATGACTTGCCTTACCTCATTAAAGATAATCATAATATAGTTTTGTTTGCGGATGACACCTCACTTTTGTTTAAACTTAAACGTCAGCAGCTGGTTACTGACGATGTTAATAGCGCGATCTCAAAAGTAGTTCACTGGTTCAATGTAAATAATTTGCTTCTTAATGAAAAAAAAACCAAATGTATTACGTTTACGCTACCTCACGTTAGGCAAGTGAAAACGAATGTGTTGATAAAGGGCGAAGAATTGAATCCTGAAGATAGCACTGTATTCTTGGGCTTAACTTTGGATGCCAAGCTTCAGTGGGGACCACATATTGATAAATTGTCGAAAAAGCTAAGCTCCACTGCATATGCTGTTAGAAAAATTCGGAATTTAACTGACATAGAGACAGCCCGTTTAGTGTACTTTGCCTATTTTCATAGTGTAATGTCGTACCTTCCTTCAGTAAAATTTTTGAGAAATTAATTTTAGACCAATTGCAACGATTTTTTAATAAACATAAATTATTACATACCAAACAGTTCGGTTTCACAAGGGGTCGTTCAACTACCGATGCCGGTGTTGAACTCCTAGGGCATATTTATAATGCATGGGAAGATAAATGCGATGCTTTGGGCATCTTTTGTGATTTATCTGAAGCATTCGATTGCGTTCTTCATGAAACTTTAATCAGGAAACTCCGCCACTACGGGATCCGGAACAGCGCTCTGGATCTTCTTACTTCATATTTGAGTAATAGAATTCAGAGTGTCGATGTCAATGGAAAAAGGTCTCCCGGATCTATCGTAACAATGGGCGTCCCACAGGGCTCAATTCTTGGTCCTTTTTTGTTTCTTATTTATATTAATGACTTGCCTTACCTCATTAAAGATAATCATAATATAGTTTTGTTTGCGGATGACACCTCACTTTTGTTTAAACTTAAACGTCAGCAGCTGGTTACTGACGATGTTAATAGCGCGATCTCAAAAGTAGTTCACTGGTTCAATGTAAATAATTTGCTTCTTAATGAAAAAAAAACCAAATGTATTACGTTTACGCTACCTCACGTTAGGCAAGTGAAAACGAATGTGTTGATAAAGGGCGAAGAATTGAATCCTGAAGATAGCACTGTATTCTTGGGCTTAACTTTGGATGCCAAGCTTCAGTGGGGACCACATATTGATAAATTGTCGAAAAAGCTAAGCTCCACTGCATATGCTGTTAGAAAAATTCGGAATTTAACTGACATAGAGACAGCCCGTTTAGTGTACTTTGCCTATTTTCATAGTGTAATGTCGTACGGTATTCTGTTGTGGGGAAATGCCGCCGACATTCAGACTATCTTTGTCTTGCAAAAAAGGGCTATTCGATCAATTTATAAATTAAGCCCGAGACACACACTCAGAGAGAAATTTAAAGAAATTAATGTAATGACTGTGCCTTCACAGTATATTTTTGAAAATCTTTTATATGCCCATAAGAATATTAAATTGTTTAAAAAATACAGTGATATCCATAGTATAAATACTAGGAACAAACACAAATTTGTTGTACCTTCAACAAGGCTCAAGAAAATAGGTGGCTCATTCAGATGTCAATGTATACGCTTTTATAATAAACTACCAAGCCATGTTCAAGATCTAAGTCTCAATAAATTTAAATCATTCATTAAACGTAAGTTGTGCCAGAAAGCCTTTTACACTATTAAAGATTATATTGAGGACAAAAAGGCTTGGGATTAAGCTGCTCCAATTTTTATTTTTAAATTCTTATTGTACTGAATGATATTTTTTTATTATTAATTACTTTCCTTTTTTATTAATTATTTATTGGGAATATACACTTTGACATTTTGATTATTGCTTATACACTTTGACATTTTGATTATTGCTTATACACTTTGACATTTTGATTATTGCTTATACACTTTGACATTTTGATTATTGTTTAACTATGACATGAATATATACTCTGAATACATTCTCTTATGTTCTGAGTTGAGCTGAAAGATTACTGACAAATGCGTGCATTGACTGGACAGGTCCACTCAATCTGTATGGTTCTTTCCTCAAAAGACCATTTCAGACAACCCCATGTACATGGTCCTCAAATAATCAGACAGAGACTATTTCCTGCTTTTATATACCCATTGATGAATTTTACCTATACAATGACATTAATATTTACTTTTATAGTATTGTATTGTTTTAATTATTGTAAATGTGAAGATTAAGTGGGTGTTATTTTTTTTTCTAGGTTCCTTTTCTTCTCATTTATTTTTTATCACAGTCTGGCAGTTTGAGTAATTTATGCGACCTACACAAATGTCCTTTCTTTAGTATTGTTCGTCGAATCATTGACCTCCTTAAGTTCTGAGTTGAGCTGCATGATTACTGACAAATGCGTGCACTGATTGGACAGGTCCACTCAATCTGTGTGGTTCTTTCCTTAAAAGACCACTTCAGACACCAATCCACATGGTCTTCACATGATCTAACCAAATTATGTCTGGACTTTAAAAGAGACTGTGACCTCTGAGTTTGTTTCGGCCTTTCTTCTCAGAGTAGTCAGATAGGAAACGCCGACCTCATCTAGTTTAAAAAAATATGATTGACGTGTAAAAGTGTTTGTACAAACCTACTTGCAAAAATAAAGTCATTTATCATTTATCATTTATCATTTAATATAATAAGCTCTAATGGCTGGAGGATACAGGTATTTATTTCTGAATTTATATCCTTAAATTGACCAAATTAATGTTAAAAAGCCGTAGCCCATAATAGCTATGTCTTTGCATGTCCCCTAAGCTTGTTTACATGAATATACTCTTTTAAAAACATATAGGTACTTGTGTCTATTCTATATTACTTCCTATTGCTTATGTACTGGGGTTTCAGTGTATTTAAATAAAATTAAAAATCTTGTTTACAGTTGAAAGTTTGACGAAGCACCAATACTATATAACCTCGGAAAGACGGCGAGGGCGCAGAGCATGCTACGTGAATAAGATGAGGAATAAGAGTGCCATGAGAAAATAATAGCACCCATATAAATTTTAAAGAGGAAGAATAATTTGAAATCAAAAATATGAATTTATAACAAAAATATAGCTTTATTAAAATAAACGTTATTGTTGCTTGGCTAACTAACATGGCTACTCTGCATTTCATTTCGTAGGCGATCAAGTGCAGTGTCATCCAACATATGATTACGCTGGATGACCCGCACGTGATCCGATAGTCGTTGGGTTAAAACGTTCACGGTTGGCTCAAGCACCTGAAAAAGAGTGAGCATCCGAACACAGTACGCGATCAGATTGTTTCCCTCCGTCTGAAGCCCCATAGTATGAGCGCATGACATTCTCATTGATAGATCTTGTCCATCTCATGCGCTGGCTAACACTAGCAAGACAGAAATGTTTGGAAAAGGGAGAGGGAGGCCTTTGCCCTGCAGTGGGACAATATAGGCTAGTTAGATTAGATAGATAGAATTGTTGCTTATGAAATGTCTCTTGTTATTTGAGCAAGACTGCCACAACATGGCTTTTCTTCAGTTCTGTGCCTTGGAACTGGCGTCAAAAAATGTGAGGGCCCTAAAACCTACTGAGCCTCCTCATGTTTGAGCTTTGTGCTTTCCGTAAAAATCCTTTATCACGTTTACTTCGCATGAAGAATATGTACCTAATATGGACTTATTCTTATCGCAGATGTAAACAAGCCTTGTAGGTCTTCCTCCGTCTATTTCCCGTCGGCGCGTAGCGTTTCAAAATTATTTAATTCTCCTGTACTATTCCGAAATCCCCTAAATATTGTTGAAATCAATATTTACTAAGGCATAATTAGATATTAGGGACAAAATAACCTTGAAGCACACAATAATCCTATTGAACCGATCAGCTGATTCAAATAAAATCGGCCATCTTGCCTCTTAGCATCCTCTTAACAAGCTACCAGTGGTGTTTAACTTTGACAGCTTTTAATCAAATGGTTAGCGACTACTTAGCGCTAAATAGCGTTTATGAATAAGAATTTCACTAATCAGTTGCTTAGCAATTGATTAAAATTTAAGAGGCGTTTATGAATAAGACTGATTAGGTTCAAATTGTTTAGTCGGCCACTCACTCTACTAGTGTTATGCGCCGACCGCCTTATTGCCCTTTGATAAATGCTGCTAAAAGCATCGTACCTAGAGGTGATATTTTTTAAATAAATTTGAAAAATATGTGACGTGTCACTAGGGAGGGAAATCTCACAAATGTGACCAGCTGTGACAAGGACGGGAAGGGAGTCAAAAATCATGAAATTAGTGTGACGTAATTTATGGATGACCCCTTACATGAAAAAGAAGTTTATTTGATTAAAAGGCCTTTTTTCCGGGTCAAAATATTCCGATAATTGCGGTTCTGTATGCGACTCCAGATGTGGGTGTGACTTATACCTACGCAGTTTGTCGGCGTAAAATGAGTCAAGGCCGGAAACTACAGCTTTCATCATGTTATTTTGCTTTAAATATTAAATTAACTTATATTTTTGTTTTGTTTAGGCTCTTCGAGTGATGATCGCCTGGTCATCGTTACCGATGAAGAAATTGAGCCTGATGATGTAATGTCCAATGTCGTCAGGTCGGTGCGACCCGATGGTGAACTGCGATGCGCTAGGGACGGTAAGTACAACATTCCCACTTTTGAGAATTTTGTCCTAGCCGAGACTTTTAGGTAGACACGGAACACATGTAAGCGGCTAAACCACTATATAGTTTTTATTAGAATAAATATCTGACAAGACAGAATGTCGATAGGTACTTTTCGTAAAGTATAATAAGCTATAGGCCATTATTTACAACTTGAAGGCACTATATTGCATAAGGAAATATCACCGGAATCCAAGTGCGATAAACCTCTGAACGTGCACAACTACGCTATTAGGTACCTACTATGGGAAGCAAAAATATCACGCGTTTTCGAAACCTAAAACAAACATGTTCTTAAAATCACTCACTGATAAAGGTTACTTGTGCGAGTTGTGCGTGCAAAGGAATTCGTTGCTTTTTCAACGGTTTCAAACTTCTTGCTAAGCAAATAGTAGTTATCAATTTAACACTCAAGTAGAAACTAAAAACGTTGATTCAATTCATTTCATTTTTAAATTTTTAACCGACTTCAAAAAGAGGAGGAGGTTATCAATTCGTCTTATTTTTTTTATGTTTGTTAGCTCATAACTTTTGTCTGAGTTAACCGGATTTGGTCATTCTTTTTTTATTTGAAAGCTGGTGCTTTTCGAATGGTCCCATTTTAATTTGGTTCCATTCGGACAATGGGGTCTATGTGAAAACCATATCTATATATTAATACGTGAAGCGAAAACTTTGGATCCCTTTTTACGAAAATTGGGCGTACGGAGGAGTATGAAATTTCGCACACTTATAGTTTATACAGAGAAGAAGTGACGAATGCTAATATTTTTTTTAAATTATGCGTAAAAATATCTTATTTTCAATAAATAACACGTTACACACACTACTATTCATTACCGTGTATTTAATACACACATGCGTAGAAATTTTATCGTTTATGGTCCAATCGAGAATATCTGTCTTTATTTTGTGTCTATAGTCTTATAGTTAGAGAGCTGGCGAGCATTTCGGTATATGATTGCACACGTTTCACGTCGAGGTGGATTGCAGTTTAAATCATTACGAATCGATTTGGTCCAATCAATTAAGGTCCTATGTCACTGCGTTTTCGCGTTACAGCGGATTGAAGTTGCTTAAAAAAAATTGGGGTATTAAATCATTTGCACATGTATGCCTCTAGAGTTCATGGTCACAATCATCTTGGAAACGAAGAAAATTGAAGAGGCAGACATTCAGGACTCTGCATTATCATGGGACGGAGTTGTAAAAATTAAAAAAAAAAGCTCTACTAAGTCATTTGCACGCGGTTCTCATTGCGCCCATTCGATTCACTATGACTCTGTAGATTCAAAAAAATATGTGGTAGACTTTTTCTTTGCTCACTAATTTTCAGCTGTATAACTTTTTGAAATTCACGGAATCAAGGAACAGCGGGTATTGCAAGGGATTATTGTTATTATTTATAGTTTTATTCTTATAATTTTGTTTAATATTATCCTCTAAACTCACGGTAACTATTAAACTTCTGGAGCTGAAATCTATGCAATCATATTATTTCTCATTGCCAACCAGAAACGAAATGCGCTTGGACTTTAATTAGAAAGTTTTTTTTTTAATTGCATGCTTGATTGTAATCTGAATAGGATTAGGATCTGGATAGGAACAGTCTTTAACTTTTTTTAATCACGTTTTATTTGTGTAAAATACGTAGATTTTGAACCAAGACGTGTGAAAGTGCCTGAGAGCGAGATAGACGAAAAGCGTGCAAAATAAAAGGGGAGGCTGTCTCACTCATATTCCCAAATAAAAGAGTGACACCACGAAAAGACCTATGGAGATATTTTATACCTGCTTGATTTGGCGAGAGCGTAGGGTTGAAAAAAAAATTGAAATGGTCTGCCTTTGGAATATCAGAGGCCTGAACGTCTGCCTCATTGATTTTCTTGGTTTTCATAAGGGATTCAAACATCAGTCCAAGAGGTAGACGTGTGCGCATAATATAGCACACCTTTATTTTTACCTTTTTGGAGCACTGTCAATAGACAACGCAGTGGCAATATGTTGGCAGACTATTTTTCAGTGGTTCTTCTCATTATTTTTAATCGAACAATTCAAACCAGCCAAGTGTGCACTTCATATAGATTTTTTTTTAATTATAAAAAAAAATGTAAAAAATGAATACTACAAAACTCAGAGCCCTGGATGTCTGCCTTTTCGATTCTTTCTGTTTCCAGGATGAATGTGATCATCAGCCCCAGAGGCAGGTGTGTGCGCATAATATAAAGTGTATCTATTCATACACGAAATATTTTAAGAGGTAAACCTGTAGGTGGTAAAGAAGCTACACAGCAACGAAATAAAAAAATTCTAAGCGTATTTTTTTTACTTAATATTTATAAATTATTTGACGAACATAAGAAATACTGGCTCTTTCTTATTTTTTACGGCCAGAGACACCGCGGCCATGCTCGAGCCGTCCGGTTGTCGCCCTCGTAGCGTCAGACGGGCCATTCATAGAATTTGGAGTAAAGGTTTTATGTAAAACGTCTCAAGTAGTTTTAAATTTATAATAATTACGAAAATTCAAAAACGCTTAGATAAAAAAATTCTTTTTGCTTCTATAGCTTCTTTGCCACCTACAGATGTACCCCTTAAAATATTTCGTGTATGAATAGATACACCTTATATAGCACACCTTTTTTTTAACATTGTTCAAACGCTGTAAATTTACAACGCAGCGCCACCATGGTGGCAGACGAGGTCCTTGATGTTTCTTAGGGTATAATTTTATTATCACTATTAATAACGTCTGCCTTATGTGCTGATCATATAGAAATTTGTCTCGCCAGCTCCCTAACTATTACTGAATGTCAAGTATAACCACAGGTAACAAATTAATTTTATAGTTATACTATATAACCTATTTCATTTTTTAAATCTACGATCATATCGGGAATATTTGTTTTTAATATTATTTGTCTATAGTGTTACTGAATGTCAAATATAACCATATTTTTTTTTAATATTTATTATTATATATGTTTTTTTCATTTAATAATGTATTTCTATTCTATTGAAGTACGGTCGAATTTCGACCAATGGGCGATCACTAGTAAGTCTTAAATTTGCATTAAGTATTTGCGCAACAAATGAACGAATAACGCGATTAGATTAGTGCGGGGTATATACCATAACCAAAAAGTTGAAAAATAAAATCTAGCAAAAAAACCTTAAATACAGATCCTAAGACACCGACTTCCGAAATTAAAGTTATTTTTGACTTTGCAGTGTTTATTTTAAGGAAGTCGGTTGTTATTTTTTTGTAAAAGTTTTTTCTTGAATAGATAAAACCAACCCAAAAAGGATTTGGAGTTTTTTATGTTTATTATTGATATCTGCCATAGTACTCAACGTCAAAATACCTCCCAAATCACACCTTTTATTTTTTGTTTTATTTCTGTATTAATTATATAAATCTTAATTATTAATAATTTTTCGCATGGAACATCATTCTATTCTGTATCTGGAGAAGGGCGTTGTTAGCTGCGCTACAGTTTATACTTTTACAGCTACCATCGTTTTACTTGTCAAACTTGTCCTGTGTTATTTGTTCCGATTTTTTTTTTTTTATTTAACTTTTTTTTAATACTTATATACTATAAAAATGTCAACTGGGTGTTGCTATACCTGTTTTAAAGACACAGGCTTGCCATGTGACAAACTACAAACAGACACGGTGTTGGCGTAGTAACTAGTAGAAAAGTCAAGCAGATTTCGCAGATTTGCGTTATTTCAGTGTAAAAATTATTGCGAATGGCAAATGTAAATTTTCACAAATTAATTATTTCAATGAAATAGAAGTTCATTTTACGAAGTTTTTTCGCCAACAAGGATGTGTAGACCTGAATTTTTTGTAGGGCCTAAATACAGTAATTTGATTATTACAAATTGATTCCAAAACACATAACTAAAATGTTTTAGATATCCCATTTATTAATATACTCTGTTGTGCAATCCATAAATTCAACAGTCCAAATACTTACCAAAGATGTTTAAAGAAGAAAACTGTGGAAGAAAGCTCTTTGATTGAAAAATAAACGATACTTTCGAAACTATATGCTATGCTATAGAAACCTGATGTGGTCTGTGAGAGAAATTCGTATAGATGCTGGAGATCCTACCAAGAGAACTAAGTCCGTTTCCATTACATAGAGGCACTTTGGGCGTATTATGTAGATTATGGTAAACGTGCGTGTGTGTGGTTTTATTATCATATTAAACAGAATGCAATTCATCAGAATGTCATTAAGTGATCAATCCTTTCGATCTCGTTACACGGACACGTGGAGACAGACCCACCGGCAAGCTCGTTAGCCTTGCATCTATGGATTTTTACCCTCCATTCAGGAATTTTAGTGGCGTTTTTTTTTCTAAAGGTTATATATTTAGTTTTCTTTTCGTTGAGCGAGAGTAAATTTAAATCCAACCAGTTAGCTAACGTCCTCATTCCAGACTCAGTTTTCTCATGCAATTCTTTCCACTTTTCCTTTGTCGGAACCGTGGAAAATGATAACTGTATCGTCCATGTAAATTGTGAATAAAGTCGGGCCCAGCAGGCTTCCCTGAGGTACACCAAAAGAAACACCCAGTTCATCGCTTATCTGATTTTTGACTCTAACACACTGCCAGCGATCATTTAGATAGCTACGGAACCAGTTTAGGGCTACACCTCTTATACCAATCGACTCCAGTTTCTTTAGTAGTATCCGACTTGAGACTGAGTCGAATGCCTTTGCGAGATCTATGAATACGCCTAGGCATCGATGGCCTCGGTCGACGTGCCCAGAAACAATGTTGGTTAGGAGCTTGACAGCGTTTTCCGTGTATCTTCCCTGTCTAAAGTCAAACTGGCGTTCCAATAATAAATTATTTTCCTCATTAAAACTAACGATACGTTTGCTGATTACTTTTTCAAGTATTTTAGAGAAAAGACTGAGCAAGGATATTGGTCTATAATTATCAGGAGTCTCTTTCGGCCCTGCTTTATGGATTGGAGACACCAAGGCAGTTTTCCAGTTATCCGGGAAGACCCCTGTTGACATGCTTAAATTACAAATGTGCGTGACAGGTTCCAAGATTGAGTGCCTTATGTGTTTGATTAGTGGTGCCCTGTATCCGTCAATTCCTGGAGCGCTGTCACTTTTTAAATTAAGAATAATTCTGTCCACCTCGTGTACGTCAGTAGGCGCCAAAAATAATATGGAGTTACTATTAGATACTCTACATCTGATTTTGGCTAAATCTTCCTCAGTCGTGGACAGGCTTTGCAATATCTTGTCTGCTGGGTCTTCCCCACCAATGCAAAGTAACTATTGCAGGAGTTCAAGGATCCCTTGACAGATCTAGCGGAGGTCATTAGTTCTTGAGGGGCAGCGCTTTTTTTCTTTGGCATCTCGGTTATGTCTTTAATGGTGCTCAATAATTTTTTAGGGTTATGTTGATTTTCTTGCAGTTCTCTGCTGTTGTAATTGTTCCTTACTTTTCTAAGAAGACGACCAGGAAATTCCTATACCTCGTGTAAGAAAGTTTTAGCGTTTCGTTGTTCGGGTCTTGTTTTACTTGCAAGTGTTGATCTTTGAAGCGCGTGCGACGCACCAAAGCGGGTGTAATCCAGGGCTTCATTTTAAACTTTTTCCGACTTTTCTTGTTATTTTGGGTATTTCTTGAGGTAGCCGCACTGAGGATATCTTCAAAGGCTTTGAGTGCTTCATTGACATCTTGATTACACGTGACAGTAGACCAGTCTTTGTTGTCAAGATCTAATTTCAATTTTTCAAAGTTAACTTTTTGGGTATCTTTTCTGGTGCTTTTGTTACCAGTTTCCGTTTTGGTGATAATTCCAACCATAACAGTATCGTGATCTGTCAATGAAGATTTAGCAACGATACCAATCGCTGAACCACAGCTTTTTACGTAGGCATGATCTAGACAGGTGTTTCCTCGGGTTGGCTTTGTGATCGCAGGTAACAATGCGTGCTGTGCCTTTAGGCACTGGTACTCGGCGTTGTCTCCACTTGGGTTGTCCGCCAGTATATCAATATTTAAATCGCCCGTGATTACCAGCACCGATTTCGACTTGACTTGACTCAAGTGCTCATCTAGTGACGATAAGAAGTTTGTTAAACTACTAAAAGAAGGGGAGCGGTAAATCCCGAATAGATTAATAGACCCACCCAGACGAATCATTAAGACTTCTTATAACAGAGTTTTCGTTCAAATCGTTTCGTTCTGTGAGGATCATTGCATCATATTCGATATTTAAACGTTTTAAGGCTACAACGAAATGATCAAAGTTTTTTTGCATACTTCTGATATTTACTGTAATGATTTTAATGTTATAGGCTTTTGTTATTAGATCCTGGTAGTGTTCCAGCTCGTTCAATAAGTGACAGGTAATACACAGAGATTTTTCCATATTCTCGTGAACTACTAAGTTATCCACGGATAAAAAAGATCAAAAAGTAATAAATAATTTACGAAGATATGTTTGCTTCTGTCACATCTACGATACCATTGGGACCTGCAATGTTTGGAATTAGAACGTATTATTTTGTGTGAAGTGTATGAGAAATGTGTACAAAAGTGTGTAACCGAAATATGAATGTGAAAATAAAAGTGATAGTAGGATATCAGCAAGTTTACATGCGATGCAATTGATATGATAACCAGGATGCGACTCAAAAAACAGAAATTAAGGTAAAAGTAGCTCGAGAACACGAATTACACAAAAAAAAATATTGTCTGCGAGGCCAACCAAAATTCCATGACTGCAAATTTGTTTGTTGAGCATCTTGCGCTGAGGACTCTTTTTGGTTTGGCTAGTTGACATAGAGTTCGATGTCTGCTGCACTTCGAACTCGAATAGCAGGTGCACCTTCCTTCTTCCGAATGTTGATTTGTCCGTTCTTAACCCAGCAGAACTTGAAACCGCTCTCAATAGCTTTGGACCTGGCTTCACGAAAAAGAAGTCGGTTCTGCTTGGTGAGATGTTCGTTGATGTAAACATTGCTAGTGCTTCCTTCTATGTTTAGAATAAAAACTAAATGTAATTTAAAACTAAGACTAAAACTATGGTATGGTAGGCATACACTCCTTAATGATTATGTAGTTTGGTTTTACGCTGAGTATGGTAACAATATTTTTAGTTAATCAATTTGGATACACATAGGATAAACGTAAGCGCCTGTCTTTGTATAAGTCTTTTCATCTTAAGCTAAACCGTGTCATTTAATTCGTGTCTAAAGTCATTGCAATAAACATACATAGATAAACAATATTTACCACTTGTAAGGTTCGCCGTATTGCCTACACCCATTTTTTTTATAGAATGTCGCTATCTACCCTAGTAGATAGCAACATTCTAAAAAAAAATGGGCGGGGCGCGCCGCCTTCGCCATGTGTTTGCGCTGGCGCATCAGTGCCCGCCATCGGTTAGATTATTAGCTTAGAATGACTGTCGTAATTTGTCCCCAACCCTAAAAACCAAATTTAGTTCAAATATTGTAATAATAAAATCATCTGTCAACGATTACCTTCCTGTATGCCTCACATTTGAATCACGTATTACCCGTAAAGTTTTAAATAAAACTATAGAAAGATTGAATTATGTAAAAATCACAGACGACATAAGACCACCTTTCAAATAGTAACATATTATACACAATAACCAGCGTTAATCCTGCGGTCCAATTTCTAGTAGACATAATAAATAACGCAATACAAGCGAACAAAACCACCACCGAAGTTCCTCATCGTAAAAGGGTATTTAAGCCGTGGATTACTTCCGGCCTACTTCGATGCATAAGGCATAGGGACAAACTACATCTGCACCGTAAAAAGTATCCTAAAAATAACATCCTAAAAACTACCTACTATAGATACCGTAACTTTTGCAACGACATTCTAAACAAAGTTAGAGACACTCATGAAAAATCTGAGTTAAAGAAACATGCAAAAAACACAAAGGAAACATGGAAGCTAGTCAAAGAAATCGCAAACATAAATTCAACACGTGAACTTAACTTAGACTTACGGAAACTAGAAGAAACCCCGGAGGAGGCTGTAAAAAGTGTAAACAACTATTTTGTCAAAATAGGTGAAACCCTAGCAAGCAGGATAAATGTACCAAACGACATCCCAACAAACAGTAATGGCACGCAAGTGTGTAACTCATTCGTTTCGCTTGAAACAGATGAGCAGGAAGTAGAGTAAATTGTTTTAAACCTAAAAGAAGACTGCGCTAGAGGTTGGGACAATATACCTGTCAAGATAATTAAATTAGCTAGAGATGTTTTGGTCCCCGCTCTTGTTCACATTGCCAACTTAAGCTTCAACTCGGGAACATTTCCCACGCTATTCAAACTATCTGTAGTCCATCCATTCCACAAGTCTGGTGACAGCAATTACAGGCCAATTTCTGTGCTCCCAATACTTTCAAAAATAATAGAAAAACTGATGAATACCAGACTAATACATTATCTAAATAAAAATAAATTGATTAATCCGAACCAATACGGCTTTGTAACCGGTAAATCTACAGAGGACGCGGTAATAAAATTAACAAATCATATTGCAGGTAAACTAGATAGAAAAAATAAATGCATAGGAATCTTTCTAGACCTACCAAAAGCTTTTGACACCGTCTCTGTTCCCAGGCTGGTGGAGAAGATGGAGAATATAGGAATTCGAGGAACCCCTCTTAAATTATTTACGGACTATGTTACTAACAGAACTCAGATAGTTAAAATTGACAAGTACTTATGTGACAGTGCAAATATCAATTTTGGTGTACCACAAGGGAGTGTTCTCGATCCTAGCCTATTTCTTATTTATATAAATGAGATATGTAATTTCAATCTACAAAATGGCCAAATAATAACTTATGCGGACGACACGGCAATTCTCTTCCATGGTAAAACATGGTCAGAGGTTGCCGCTCGTACAAACGCCGGACTGAGAACAGTTCTTGGATACCGAAACCTAAACTTACTTACCCTTAACGTAGAGAAAACAAAATACATCATGTTCTCGATAAAGAAGCCTCCACCATCTGCTAATGAATTGGCAGAAATCCCAGCACACACTTTTAATCAAAACAATATTAGTGAATGCGGATGTCTCCCTATTGAAAAAACAAACTGTATAAAGTATCTTGGAATACAAGTGGACGATCAGTTAAACTTTCACCAGCACGTAAAAGTACTAAGCTGTAGGGTTAGAAAGTTAATACGTAGCGTAACGTACGTACGTTGTTACGTAGGGTGTGTGACTTGAAATCCGTTGAAGTCAATCTATTTATCCCTGTACCAGTCAGTACTTGAATACTGTATCTCAGTCTGGGGGAGTACACACAAAACCCATATATTAAACCTAGAAAGATCCCAGCGAGCAAATCTCAAAGTAATGCACAAAAAGAACATTCAGTATCCAACGGAGCAGCTATACAACATTAATTTTTGTTTATGCGAAACCCGAAACACCGGTCTAGTATTTTTGTGTAAAGAATCTATGAAAAAAATTTCAAAACTGTATCATTAATAATCACAAAATTATAAGCTTGATAAGTTACCTGGTTGTCCACGCAAAAACATATGCAGATGACCACAAACAGCTAGTGTACGTACCATCTCCGTGTAATGGACGTTTGAATACGAGAAAGACATGATAATTTTAAAATCGAAACAAAACAGCGCGGCCCGCGACTTGGAAGCGTAATTAAATATTTTTGGTACAAAATATAACATGGTGTAAAAATTATTGGAATCGATTCAGTTACTGATTCTGAACAAACTATATTCAGGTTTCGCATATACTAAAAATAATCTTGTATAAGGATTTTATGGTTTTCAACATGGTTTTGTTTGGTTTTTGTACGGTTTTTACAACTTTATATCAGGAGAGTTCTGCTTATAAGCCACAAAGGCTCAACGTATGACCCGGTAAGACTGAAAAATAACGCAGAAAGGACCTAGTATTTGACCTGCAACCGTGTAAAACAGAATTCTCCAGAAGACAACCGTGCTATATGGGTCCATACCTATATAATAAAATAAGTAAAAATACTCAGCTACATCACTTACCAATAAGTAAACTAAAACTTACCATAAATGACTTCCTTCTCTCTCAAAATTATCGAAATACTGAAAAACCTCTAGAAAGTATAAAATAATAAAATAAAGTGACACAAACCCATTCATACACCCGAACATACATACACATACACACAAACACACCACACCCCACACCACACATACATCACACATACATATTTTCATTCATAGATGCACACATACGCATGATAGCTATTAATTAATTAATTTAATTATTAAATTAAATTAAATATATACGAGGTCTGTTCAAAAAATAAGGTGAATTTTCAAATTTCGCGGGCTACGTACATTCTATTTTCGATTTTTTTATTTTGTTATGTTGGTACACTTGTCTCGAACATTATGTTCACAATTTAAACTATATAGCATATTTAGTTTGTTTGTGAGAGGAATAAAAGTAAGAAGTGTTTTGCGTGTTCGGCGATTTTCTGCTGACGAAAAACATGGATCAAAGAGTTTGCATTAAATTTTGTGTGAAAAATGGAATCAAGTGCTCCAAAACACTTGAAATGTTGGAAGTGGCATACGGTGAGTCTACTTTAAGCCAAAAAAACGTTTACAAGTGGTACAAGCTTTTCACAGAAGGTCGAGAAAATGTGAATGACGACGCTCGCCCTGGACGCCCCAGCACATCAACAACCGATAAAAATGTTGAGGAAGTGAAGAAAATTGTTATGGAGAATCGTCGAATCACTATTAGAGAAGTTTCTGAGGATGTCGGCATATCGGTTGGCTCATGCCATGCAATTTTTTCGGAAATTTTGGGCATGAAGCGTGTGGCAGCGAAGTTTGTTCCAAAATTGCTGAATTTTGACCAAAAAAATCGTCGCATGAGCATCGCTCAGGAATTGTTAAATGACGTCAACGGCGATCCAGACTTGCTTAAAAGGGTCATAACTGGTGACGAATCATGGGTATATGGTTATGACATTGAAACCAAAGTCCAATCGTTTCAATGGAAGAGCCCAGGAGAGCCAAGGCCAAAAAAAGCACGCCAAGTTCGATCAAATGTGAAGCTTTTGCTGACTGTTTTTTTCGATTACCGTGGCGTAGTGCATCAAGAGTTCTTACCACATGGTCGTACGGTCAATAAGGAGTATTATCTTGAATTTATGCGTCGCTTGCGAGAAGCAATACGAAGAAAACGTCCGGAATTGTGGAAAAACAATTCATGGCTTTTGCATCACGATAATGCACCTGCAGTGAGCAGCGTCATTGCTTGTTAGTAATTTTTTGGCCAAAAACAACACCGTAATCATGCCTCAGCCACCGTATTCACCAGATTTGGCCCCCTGCGACTTTTTTCTGTTCCCAAGATTGAAGAGACCCATGAAAGGACGGCGTTTTGAGACGATTGAGGAGATACAAACCGAATCGCTGAGAGAGCTCAAGAGCATACCAAAAAGTGCATATCAGAACTGCTTCGGGGATTGGAAAAAACGCTGGCACAAGTGTATTATATCTGAGGGGGACTACTTTGAAGGGGACAAAATAGAAATTGATGAATAAATAAATATTTTTCGAGAAAAATGAAAATTCACCTTATTTTTTGAACAGACAGTGTATATCATTTTGTCGCTATCTACCCTAGTAGATCGCGACATTCTAAAAAAAAAAAATGGGCGGGGCGTGCCGCCTTCGCCATCTGTGTGCGCTAGCGCATCAGTGCCCGCCATTGGTTAGATTATTGTATTAGAATGACTCTCGTAATTTGTCCCCGACCCTGGCTCGACCAAATGCCACGCCGCGCCGTAGGTGAGCTTGTAACATAAATGTGAAATCTAGTTAATAATCACTGATATCATTATTGCACTCAACGTTTTCTTGTAATCCCCACTGCCGTGGTCATGGCGGGAAGAACGGGAATTTCATAAATAATATTAAAGTTAATCCTGTTCGTCACTTTAACATTGTTAGTGGGATGAACAGGAATATTACTATTGCAATCGTTGTGACCGGGTCATTTATAAAATTGTAGCCCACCGGTATCGAGATCGGCGTCCAAGCTATCGGTGGTCAGGGCTATTGAGAGGGGAACCTCCTAACGATATGCGTCCTGTCCATAGCATAACCTCTTGGTCCAGCTGTCTAACGAGAACCTCTTCATGTGTTGGTAGAGCCTCTTGGCTATTCTGCCATTGACCGTCACGACTATCGGCACAATGACTGCTGTTTCCACGTCCCACATCTCGATAATTTCGCGAGCCAGGTTTATTTGAAGCTGTTTCATATTTATTTTTATGAATTTTACAAAAACTAACTAATTATCTAAAAATGCAACTTATAGGCCCCCTACTCTATGCGCGGAAGTTATCAATGATTTTGCAGCGACCTAGTGTACCGCATCCCGCCCGCCACTCCCGCCAGTGACCTGCGGTTTCTCATAGCGTAACGTCGACCGCTTTGATTTCCGTTTCCATGATAGATCGTGTCAGTGATTGTTTTCATAATAACATACCCTTACTCTACCTTAGTATCTTCCCATGATTATATAATATTTAGTGTCTGGTTAGTGCGGGGGGTGGATGTGCGCCAACGAGAAATACCTACAATCCCTTAGACTGAACAGTGTCCCTGCTCCCCGGATCCACAGCATAGAGTTGAGACTCCGCACTTATCAGCTGTTACTCGACCAGAGCCAGTTCCAGCTTCCCAGCCACGCCAGAGTGCACGTCGAAGACGTCATCCTGCAATGTTTCCAACGACATCCAAGGAGCACCCGGCAAGCAGCTCATCAATTTGGCGAAAGCCAATCTGTTATCCGTATTTTTTTAGGCAATTCGATTAGTTTACCACGCGTTAGCTTTTTCAATGGTTTTAGTTAGTGCGTAGGTATCAGGCGGTAAAGTCCAGCCGCAGAGGTGTAGAGCTAAATTAATTCTAGCGTCTCGCACACACTTTCATTCCTATTTTGGCTAATAGCCAAAATCACACCGTCGGATGTATTATTTTTCAAGTGTTTTAAAGATATTCCGACTTTTATTTAGCCAATAGTATCAGGCCAATACACATTAACCCATTAAAGCCGAGGTGATCAGAATTTTTACTAACTTTTCAATGTGTTTATTTATTATGTTATCATCATCATCATCATCATCTCAGCCGAAAGACGTCCACTGCTGGACATAGGCCCGGTTTTGTGCTTCCCGCATCCAGATTCCTGCGGCCTTCACAAGGTCCACCTTGTTAGAGGCCTTCCAATTCTACGTCTTCCGGTACGCGGTCGCCACTCCAGAACCTTTAGAAGACATTTTTCTTCTTAATTTTTTTTTTAAAGTTTATAGTTTTTAAGAAAACGATAGATTAAGATTTTTATAATTTTTTTTCATTCTTGCCGCCATTTCGAAAAAACGCGCTGATGAAATTTTCTGAAAAAAATTCTTATTAATGTTGGAGTGCCACGATCACCTCTGATCATAGTAAAAAGTTCCTTTGCAGTACCATTGTGAAAAAAATGCGAAATATTTTTTTTTGAAAATGTTCACGTTTTAATCGGCAATTTTTTTTTTCTCGGTGTTTAATCGAAATTTTGATTCTGAAAGAACAAATTTTGCGTAGGAATAGAGGTATTGCATAATTTTTTTGGTCCGATAACAAAATAAATAAACACGTTGAAAAGTTAGTAATAATTCTGATTATCTCGGCGTTAATGGGTCAACATAAACTATATGGGTATGTCACACAACACACCATATCACGTTGGACACGGTAAAAAATGTCATCTATACTAAAATTATAAAGCTGAAGAGTTTGTTTGTTTGTTTGGATGAACGCGCTAATCTCAGGAACTGCTGGTCCGAATTGAATTCGCTGGTCATTCATATTTATAATACCTATAGGATAATTAAATAAGTGTTTTTTCACCATTCAACAACCAGACTCAGATCATATAATGGGACGAATGGGAATTGAAAATAAAAGATTAAATTATTCTTAGAATTAGAATAAAATAAACATGAGAATAAAATAATTATTACAGTAAAATAATTATGAGAAACAAAATTGCTAACCTCCTAAATGAATGTAAATGACGAATTTTGACTCGGCGCCAAACAAACATTAGGACGCCAAGTAAAATAATGGCAACTCATTTGGTCTGCAGCATTGATTGTTAGTCCCAAACGTTGGAGTTCCTTGTTGGCTCTTCTCCGTAGGAAACGACCTATTGGAAACGCGCAGTTTCTCACGTTCCAGAAGTGCCCATGTAGGTTTATGTACATTAAAATATTCAGATTAGAATGTATACTGACATGCCTAAATTTTCAAATAAAAATGATATATATTTATTTGTTCTTACACGGAACACTACTACGATGACATTAAACATTTTCCTACATGTTTTTTTTTTATCTCATAAAAAGTACATTTGCCTAACGCTATGCTGTTTGCAAATACACAAATCCTCATCATAGCAAAAATCAGCTATATTTCTAACAATTTCTATTGATTTGATTAATAAAATAAAACTCGAGCGTTTAAGCGTGAATCTCAGAAGTTGTATGAGCATTAGCCGTGCGGTTCGAGGTCGACTTAGCGCACGAGATCTGTTTTATAGCGAAAATAAGTCTTAATAGTCTAGCAAAGAGCTTAGATTGTTTCGTCACAATTTTGTTAGTATTAAATATATACGTAATTCGATGTATTAAACATATTGTTTCTTTCTACACTTATTAAAATCTGGTAGTTTACCGCATGAGTGCACTTACGGAACAGCCGCCCCTGCTCGAGACACAAGTTGAAAGTTATACAGATATTTGGTTTGGTTTTAGTTCACGTTGGGGGGAGGGGACGTTAGCCACTTTTTGAATAAGAACCTAGTTTAGCTTTGGTAAGCTTTATTTTACTCCTGTTAATGCAGTAATGTATTTTTTCAGACCGGGAACGCGCCGTGGAACGAGGTGAATCGTCTCGCCAATCGACATCCCGCGCCTGTCCAAATGAAAACAGTAAGAATTTCCTTTTGTTGCTTTTATTTTATCTTCTAAATCATTAACATATAGTTATATACTCTAAATAGTACAACCGTGTGTAACATTACCCACTCAGTATCGAACTAGGGCATCGAGAACCGGAGCTATTTTAGGAACCGGTTCTTTCTGTTGTAAACTCCAGCCGGAACCGGGTATCCGGTTTTTTTGGCTCTTTCGGGTTTTTTCATAAATTGAAGTTGAAAAGGTATATTTTTCAAGGCTATCTTTTATATAGAGTTCCTACTATCAAAACGCATATTTATATATTTTTTAAATTATACTCAAATTACAACATCGTTTCACCCTTTATAGGACGGCTCATACAAAGTGCCCAGTAAACTGGACAGGCATTTCAAGGTACCTAGGACCTTGAGGTGGACGGTCACTTCTTCACAATTCACTGTTCAGTTTATTGGTCACATTATATGAGCCGTCAGGACGGCAAACAGTGAAGAGTGAAGAAGCGACCGTCCACTTCAAGGTCCTAGGTACCTTGAAATGACTGTCCAGTTTACTGGCCACTTTGTATGAGCCGTCCTATAAAGTGGTAAAGTATTTATGGCAACAATCAGTTCTTTAAAATTCAGTATTTTCAGAACTAGTTGACAATCAGTTGTTTATAATTCACTACACTACAGAGATCAAAAAGTAGCTATGAAATAATAAAAATTAAACTTTAAAAAAATTAACAATCTTACAAGCTAGAAATAGGAACTTTCACAAATCCACTCAAAATAAATCAAAAAGCACACAAAAGTCGTAAATAAATGACAAAAATTAAAAAAAAATGTTATTCCTTATGGACTTAACAAAAACCAAACAATAAAATATATTATTAAATTGAGCATTACGTATTGGGTTTTTTCTTTCCTAAATAAAAGGAACATAAAAAAATAAGTGCGTCTAAAGTTTTGTCGCTTAAACGGAGTCTATTGCAGACTATCCCGGCGGAAGAAAATATACGTTCCGGCTCCACACTAGTGGGTGGAATTGCGTATTATAGAGATAATATTATTTCTAAAATTTTAAGAGAGAACCGAACGAACCGAAACGACCGGTTCTCTGTTTTACAGAACCGGTTCTTTCAAGGACCCTCAGAACAGGGATTTCCCGGTTCTTTTGGAACCGGGAAAAACCGGTTCCGATGCCCTATATCGAACACACACACTGATTGGACAGGTCCACTCAAGCTGTGTGTTCTTTCCTTAAAAGACCAGTTCAGACACCAATCCACATGGTCTTCACATGATCTGATCAAGATTATGTTTGGACTGTAAAAGAGACTGTGACCTCTGAGTTTGTTTCGGCCTTTTTTCTCAGAGTAGTCAGATAGGACACGCCCACCTCATCTAGTTTAAAAACAATATGATTGACGTGTAAAAATGTTTGTACAAACCTACTTGCAAAAATAAAGTCATTTATCACACACACACATTCAGCACTGATATTATTTAATCTCCACAGGGCGCAGAAATCAGAGGCCAGCGCGACAGACCCCATACGATCGTGTAAGTAGCTTTTAATCAAGGGACCTCGATACGCAACCTATTTAGATCAACCAATGGATGCAGTACATGATTAAATAAAATATCTGGATGACCGAGCTTTGCTCGGTATTTTTGGTAAATATCGATAAAGTTGGTAATTGAAAACACAAATAAAACGACATTTTCTAAAAATAAATCCCAGCTAGATCGATTTATCACCCCCGAATCCCCCTGTATACTAAATTTTATGAAAATCGTTGGAGCCGTTTCCGAGATTCAGATTATATATATGCATTCTTATGGATCAGGCGCTCATTTGACTTTTTTAAAAGAAAAGCAATACTACCTAGAACTATTTATTTAAATTTAACGGAATAGAAAATAGATCACAACAACGTGAAACGCTTAGACATCGAAATAATAAGAATCTACAGTTCCTAGTACACGTCCGTCGCTTCCGAGCTCTCGAGCAAGTGGCCGAGGTGCCTGTGCGTCAGTGTGACCAGACTAAATTTTACAAAAAAATCGAAGCTCCTTAAAAAAATACTGAAATATACCAACTTGCACAGGGAAAATATACCAATAAAGATACTGATTTTCAAAACATATTTTTATTTATTAATCATCATCATCATCGCAATAAATATTAGAATTATATTTTAACATTCTGTTTGATGGGTTAAAATTCACACAGCCTACAGCCTCCTTCATCTTTTATACCTTGTTGGTTTTTAAAATTTCAGATACATTTTTGTTTATGAATCTGTTTCTTTGTTCCGTTTTTATTAAATTAATCTGTGAAAATATGCGCTCGCATGCAGCATTCGACACTGATATACAAAACAGAGATTTACTGAAACTAGATATATTCTTGTATTTTAATGTACAGACGCCACCAGGTCAAGCTACCCGAAACTGTCAATTTTTCCCAATGAACCTTGAACCTAATGCTCTAGAAATAAAGTCGAAAATCTATCAAAGAAATCTGACAGATTGTAGTAGCTTGATGTGTTGGCGTCTGTACCATCACTGTTAGAAATTTTCCCAATTTCCAACCAAAATTGTTCACAGGAAAGGGGTGAGCCAGTACTCGAAGATTGTAATAAATTACTTACTTCGCGATCAAGTTTGAGTGTTCTATATTCTTCGTCAATTATCTGCATTAGTTTTGGCTGTACTTTGTATGGGAAAGTTTCCATAACATTTCTTAAACAACTAAATTCTTTTTTCACGGCAGTGTGTGGGTCAAGAAATTTCAGTTCTCGGAAAATTTGATCTTCAAAAGGCAAACGTGATTTCAATTGCGTGCTCAATTCAATTAAAAAAGATTGGCACTTTCTGAAAAAATCAGCAATTTGTTCTTTCATGTTTATGTTTCCCCTATGTTTAATTAATTTTTGACCCACTTGAATCCCTAAGTACATATTATTCAATGGCAAATAATTCACACTAGATTTTGGGTCTACTGTAAAGTCTGCGTCAGGATGACTGGACCAAGAGCGATTTTGGAAGTTTGAGTAATACCAAGTTTTAGTACCTATTTGGTACTATTTGGTACCAGACATCAAATAATTTGTACCTCGCTAAAGAGGGAAAATTATTACAAGGAAAATGGCCAGCCATTCTGACTTCAGAATGGCAGGACCAAGTCGGTTTCACCTAGTTATAGGCGTTATAACTAGTTCGTCTTTTTGTTAAAATTTAGTACCTCATTGGTACCTCAACATATGTTTTTCTTACATTTTTTGGATATGCCAAATAAAAGTTACACCTAGAAGAAATTTTGCATGTAATCTGGAGCACGTTGATTTCTCCTAGTTGTAGGCATTATAATTAGTTCGTCTTTTTGTTAAAATGTATTACCTCATTGGTACCTCAACATATGCTTTTCTTACATTTTTTTCGATAAGCCAAAAAAAGTTACACCTAGAAGAAATTTAGCATGTAATCTAGAGCACGTTGATTTCTCCTAGTTGTAGGCGTTATCATTAGTCCATCTTTTCATTAAAATTTAGTACCTCATTGGAACCTCCACATGTTTTTCTTAGATTTTTTCGATAAGCCAAAAATAAGTTACACCTACAAGAAATTTTGCGTATATAAAATAATGTATATTTTTGTACTAAGAAAATTACCGAAAATAAATCATAACACACATAAATATTACAATATCTGGTTGACCGAGCTTTGCTCGGTATTTATTGGTAAATTGTGTTTAAAATAATAAGTTTATGTTCAAGTTGATTATCGATAAAGTTGGTCATTGAAAACATGAATAAAACGGCATTGTATAATAATGAATCCTAGCTAGATCGATTTATCGCCCCCGAAAACCCTTGTATACTAAATTTCATGAAAATCGTTGGAGCCGTTTCCTAGATTCAGATTATATATATATATACAAGAATTGCTCATTTAAAGGTATAAGATATATTTATACAATAATATTTTTTTGCATATAAATAACAGTGTGCATGCATTTTGTTTTAAGTAATTGTGATTCTACTTGACATGTCGTCATAACATTGCCATTTGGACCCTCTGCGGCAATGTGATTTGAATGTCCCACGCCTTTCGGAGTCGAACGTGGCACAAATTCTATAACAGACAAAAGGTGGTACTCTTTTCTAAGCACCTTATGCCTTCACAACCAAAAAGTCTACAACTCGACATATTTCTGTCACTGTTTAGTATTGAATTTGCAGACTCACTTCTTCAGATGCTCTAACGCAAATTGGAAGTACCACATGTAAATCCACCAGCGTGCCACGTCGTAATAAATCCCTTTATGATCGGTCAACTTTACAGAGTTTCAATCTATAATTATTTTGTACTTTACACCGATTAATTTAAATAGCAACAACTTTTTGGCAAATTTGTTATGCAAAAACAAAAGCTAAGGTCTCGAGTTCGTTACTATGGTATCGAGACTTGGTGCCGTTAGTGGATTTTCTAAAATAGTCAACGACTCGCGTTGATTAAAACTCGGGATATCACATTAAACTTCACCACAACAAATAACACTGGTGTTGGTATGAAGCTCAGTGGTCAAATTAGGATCGAAAATTGCTAAAACGGGTGCTTCAGTTAGACTTTTAATTACATAAGTACGGACTAAGTCTTGTTCCGCGCTCATTTGAAACGCTCACCTTTCCTGAGCCACTTAGCAATACCAACGGTTTGTGAGGCATAGCCTGCAACGTACTGTACCTACGAAAATTGCCTGCAAATCCCAAAAACGGACGAACCACTCTTACATTAGATGGTTTCGGAAACTTAACTAAGCATCAGTCTTACTCGAGCTCGGCCGTACCTGACCATGCTCAATAAGTCTGCCAAAGTATTCGAGTTCAGTATCCAAAAACGTTTTTTATTAAGGTTTGCCCATCAAATCAAAAGTAATTTATTCAAACTAAGCAATTTTTGAACGTCAACATTACATGAGACAGTTTCCAAATACGCCTGCCCTTCACATTCTCTAAGCTTTAGCTAAAAGGCATAAGTGATATAAAATTTCGAAAATCTAGCGCCAGTTAGCGTTTTAATTCCTCATTTAAAACGGCTGATAAACGACTGAGGTGTCATTCTGTAAACGAATGCGAATGATACCGTTTGCACAGTTGTAGTAGCAGTACCTGTCATCAGGTTATCTGCAAACTCATTAATTATTTTCATTAGCCGCTTCTTAACCTAACCTACTAGCAGTTCAGTTAATCAATCAATGAATGTGTGGCGGCCTCTATAACGCCACATGTGAACTACGCATCACACTGACGTCACGTAAAACCCTGCATCGCTCAAGCAAAGTTAACCCCGGGACTAGCATAAATACAACGTTACGGTAGCAATCATGGGGCACTAACCCACCAGATAGGTGTTCTGTCTATGAAAGATGAAGAACTTCTCACCACGTTCCTCATACTTCTATAAACTCAAATCAGACTTAATTCCAAACAAGGACGTTGTCGACTTTAGTAAGTCGTTGCATACCTCGCACGTGAGTAAATGTGACTCCATTTTTATTTAGAACATCAGTACCTATAATGACCGTGTTCGTAATTCAAAACAACAACACAACACGAAAGTTAATTTTGAGCGTAACTTCGGGAAACCTGTCAAAGTAGTACGGTAAGATGTTTCTACTTCCTGACTATCTCATCATCATATGCCTAGCCTTTTCCCAACCATATTAGGGTCGGTTTCCAGTCTAACCGTATGTAGCTGAAGCTGAACCAGTATTTTACATAAAACGACAGCCTATCTGACCTCCACAACCTAGTCACCGGAATCAGAATCAGAATCATTATTTATTTGTCAAACATAGGTTATTAGATTAATATAAAATTCTCGTGTCACAGTTTTCGTTGCCATACTCCTCCGAAACGGCTTGACCGAATTTGATGAAATTTTTTGTGCTTATCCGGTATCTATGAGAATCGGCCAACATTTATTTTTCATCCCCCTAAATGTTAGGGGTAGTCCACCCCAAAATTTTATTTTTTATTTTTTAGACAAAATTTTTAATTTCAATTTTTTTATGATACAACATACAAAAATACATACAATCCTCAATTTTCACCCTTCTACGATCAACCCTTATTTTTTAATAGCCACTAGGAAATTATTTATATGGCAAAACAACGTTTGCCGGGTCAGCTAGTTAGATTATAAGATCTTATGGTGGTCTCCCCTTGGTGAGACTGCTTGTCAGACTTTCTGGCTTCTGACGACCCGTAACGACTGTCAAAGATCCACAAATGACAGCCGGGACCAACGGCCTAACGAGCTTTCCGAGGCACAGAAAGGTCTTGGTATCTAATGATGGTCACCCATCCACGAACAAACCGCGGCAAGCATAGCTTGACCTGATCGATCGATCAGTGCAGCTGTTATTACTAAGCCACAAGGACTCCTGCCTGACTACCTATCGCACGCAAAACTCGAAACTGTGTCGTTTGAAACGCTCCGTGACATTTTAAAATGCCAAAAAGCACCATACTAATTACTGTAGTCGTTAATCGTTTTGTTTCAACTACATAACACTTTCGTGACAAAAATTATCATTGTACTTGCCACGTGGCTCAATCCTCCTTTATGACCTATTTTTCTTTACAAGTTTACGATTTAGGTGATCTGGTTGATTGCACTGCCACTTGTACAGACGCCACTAGGTCAAGCTACCCCAATCTGTCAAATTTTACCAATCGAAAATTAACCTTCCACTATTGCGATATAAGGTTGAAAATCTATTAAAGAAATTTGACAGATTGGGGTAAGTTGATGTGTTGGCGTCTGTACTTGAACCATTTGCACTATTAGGTACTAATTGGTTTTCCGATTGAATATGTCGTCTACGACACATTTGCATCTGGCCAAAACGTTTATAATGATAACACTGAACTATCTTTCTAATCAGCATTGTCACCGTGTTCGCATACTTGTACTAGATTCATTTATACGATATCCACTGCGTTGACGAACCTAGGTACATTTCACGTATACCGACAAAAAGTTGTCTAAACAATCGAGCACTAATTTGTCATTAGTACTAGCTGCATGAAAATTGGTATCGGTCACGCCTAATATTAATCGGGATCAGCTCTGATCATCCAAACTGTTACAAAGAACACCTAGCATATTCTGCAAATGTCGGGTAGTTATCGTTTCATAACGTCGAACAAAATGTTCGAAAAATCTAATTAAAGTGGGCACAATGTTTTAAATTCCCGCTTGAAATTAGATCAGCTACGATCGTTGCTAACCCACTCGTTTAGCTATGTAGCTTTACGTTATTTTTTACGCAATGACCGATTCATTCTAAAACTCGCGGTCAACCCTCCGATGCTTATCCGTACACCGTAATTTATTGAACGCACATGATCTACCTCACTACACCGCACATTGAAACTACGCATGGACGGATCAAAGTTAAATTTAAAACCATGGATAGATTTTACCGGTATACACTCCTCTTACGAACATCTCAACGGCTATGCGCAATATAGTAGTTACGAAAATTCCGATTAGGTGAATTTTCACGCGGTGGGTACTCGTGACCGACATGATTGCAACATTAGACACTAAACCAAATGAAAAAATAAAAAATTGATTACTTGCGACGATAACGTCAACGACACACATTTAAGGAAAGCTAACACGTGTTTGTTTGCTTAAAAATGCGTCATCATCATCATCATCATTACAGCCGTAAGAGTGTAAGACGTCCACTACTGGGCAAAACTAAAAATGCGTACAGACTATAAACGAATAAAATAATTCACACGAACTGCAATACTTTCGAATACACACAAACTAATCTCAACACGACTAAAATACTTAACGTGTTTCCAACCGAACACTTTACAGCAAAAATAGATGGCGAACGATCAAAGTCGCGTGTATGCCTTTCCCACGTCTGATCTTATGGATCAGGCGATAATTTGACTTTTTTAAAAGAAAAGCAAAACTACCTAGAACTATTTATTTAAATTTAACGGAATATAAAATAGATCACAACAACGTGAAACGCTTAGACACCGAAATAATAAGAATCTACAGTTCCTAGTACACGTCCGTCGCTTCCGAGCTCTCGAGCAAGTAACCAAGTGACCGAGGTGCCTACGGCGCGCAGTGTTCCACGCGCGTCTCAAAGAGATGTCAGCAGCAGTGTAGGGGTCTACTAGGACCGATGCCTGCCGGGGTCGCGTGATTGTTCGAAAGAGATAGAGTGACCCTGGCACATGGGCAACTGATGGAACACGGGTGGGTTTTAGTCAGTAAAAGTCTGACACGCCCTCCCGCTCCGCCCAGAGCGGCAGAAGTCATTTGATGATTTCCCATCCTGAAAAAAAAAAAAAAACCGAGGTGCCTGTGCACCCCGCTCACGCTGTGTCGCCCCTTCCACTCGGCGCGTCACCATGCTCACGTGGTCTTCCTTCTGTCAAACTTGACAAATCCTATAATACGATACAAGAATACAAGAAGATACAAGAATTGCTTTTTATAAGAATGTATGGAACAGCAAATTTTGTTCGAAACCGTAACAAAGTATAAGCACTTCTTGAATATTTTCTGTCTTTGTAGGATTGTTAACAGTCGTGAACTTTTATCTTCTACTTGCTTCCTTCTGCGAGGTATGTAAATTGCATACGATACATGTGACGCCATTAATAAAAACTGATTGGAACATCCTTCGAGATCGAAGGGAACATCCGTTAGACTTGAGCTTGGCGCAAGATAAACTGTAAGCTGCAGATGACAGAATATGACTGTTGTGTGTATAACATATTATCTGTAGGTAGTGTAGCGAGACACCACTTTTATAATTTTGACAAAAAATAATAAAAACACAACAGCAATATAAAAAATAAAAAAAAACAAGTATATGGTTAACTGCAGATTGAGATTATAAAAATATTTGGTTTTTTTTAAAAAAAGAGGGACGAGTCAAACTTAGTGGTTAAACAGATATAACGGAAATTATCTTCGCGCATGACCTATCCTCAATACGATTGCAATCGATTAAAATATAGGCCTATGCACGTCGATTTATAGGTTCCTTTTTTGTAACGAACACTAAGTTAAACCGTGAAATACAAGTTACACCAGGATGCGTAAAATAGAAAATGATTAATAGATAATCTACTACAATAAAATAGGAAAATAGGTAATGTTAAAAAGGTTCTTTATAACTAGCCGGGTGCAATTATCCAGAAGGACACCGTCAGTGCTACGTATAGCGACGGCAGTAAGTAGCTGTCTATGAAGGCGTCAGGCTCTGCGTCGGTGACAAATGTCCGCAACACGTCGCGGACCTCAGATTAATCCGACGGCTGGTAGCCCGTCGGGGAGAAGCCGAAATTCGGCTTGTATAGTCGTCGTCTAAAGACAAACAGAACGATCAGACCAAGGTTACAAGCAGAATCTTCGATATAGCTAGCGAGAATCGCCGGTAAAACATTAGAATAGTAAAGGGAAAAGAACAGACGTAATACGTACCAGTTGTACGGAAGAGTTGCACACAGAACTTTATCGCTTTGAGCAGATAGCACTTTTAAAAAAAACTTTTTAGCAATAAATTAAACCGCCGAAAAAACTGAAAAGCAAAAAATAATAAACCTTAAAATTATGAGTCGGCGCTTTGAGTGATCTTTGTTCATTGATTTTTCAGCGCCGACCCTAAATTTTAAGGTTTATAATTTTTTGCTTTTCAGTTTTTTCGGCGGTTTAATTTTTTGCTAAAAAGTTTTTATTTTATAATTTTTTGTGGCTTTAATGTACTTATAATACTTGGCAAGGTATACACTATCCAATAAAAAAAGAATTATCAAAATCGGACTACTCTGTATAAAGTTATGCGTGGTTATACCTACATTACAATCAGTGAGTGAACAATAAATCATCCCCTGTTTTCCGATCCTTTTTTTTGTTTTTTTTTTTTTTTTTCAGAATGGGAAATCATCAAATAACTTCTCCCGCTCTGGGCGGACAAGAGGGCGTGTCAGACTTTTACTGACTAAAACCCACCCGTGTTCCATCAGTTGCCCATGTGCCAGGGTCCCGGTATCTCTTTCGAACAATCACGCGACCCCGGCAGGCATCGGTCCTAGTAGACCCCTACACTGCTGCTGACATCTCTTTGAGGCGCGCGTGGAACACTACGCGCCGTCGACCCGAGCTTGGTCCTTACCGGCCGGCGAGCTACCCATTGCTCGCCACCCGCAAGCTCGCGCCTACGGTGGCCGGGAGTCCGCTATCGACTCCCGACGCCCGGGGACTCCCGACGCCCGGGGGTTTTCCGATCCTTAGTGTTCGATTTTGTTTTCCAAATTTATATGGGACCACCTTGGGAGTATACCCTTTCCAATAGAAGAAGAATTATTACAATCGGACCACTATATAAAAAGTTATGCGTGGTTATACATAAAAAAATAAAAAATATATACGCGTCGAATTGATAACCTCCTCCGTTTTTTTTCGTCGGTTGAAAAGTATCACTCGATAAATATACGGAGGCTTCGTTATAGAAAATTTAAGCGTAGAGGTACCGAAAATAAAAAATTATCTGATCCGTTCGGATTCAATCTGCCGTCTGCCAGTTGACAAGAAAAATTTTTGGCGTTAGATTTTACAGGATCGAAATTTGAAGTAGAACAAAATATATAAACGCCAGTGTTTTTAAAATTTAGAAACCAAAAAGTTTCGTCCGCAGCGGATTTACGCTGCAGTAGGTAGCTGTAGGTTAGTAAAAAATAATGTTTCTGAATTTTATAATAGTTTATAATTGTTTCAGCCAAACCGTAGCAATAGAAGTACTGAGGCTACTACCCTCACCTCTATCCTATCCGGTCCTACTGTAACATTCCCCACCCTAACATACTCATCCCTTCCCTACGCTACCCCGATCATGCCTTCCCTGACTCTCTCTCCCATAGCCATGCCCCCCCTTCAGCCTATATTGCCAAATCTCGGACCAGCTCAACATACACAGCACCACACCATCCATCAAATCCTAAATCCGATTTATCCGCATAGCCCTCAAATATCTGTTAGAAGCACTTCTGAACTGTTTGCCACTAGGGCAGCACCCCAAGTTTCCCCAGGCACCACATCAATGGTGTTTCTCCCTGGCTCTCTGCCTCATTTGGTCCCGATGGCACCTCGCACATCAACACCCACCACGGCGCCTTGGTTACAGAGACAATTTCCCACATTATCACCAATTCCACAGCCTTTCCCTGTCAGCCAGGCGGAGCCTGTTCTCTCTTTCCACCCCACGCCCCGCACGACTCACACTGTAACCTCGGGCACAACCAATGTTATTTACTCCTCTGCCACCCTTTTACCTGTACTGTATCCTCGTGAGGAATCAGACCAGCTAAATTCACAAGTGAATCAGACGGCACCACATCGACCACGGACGCCCGTTGATACAGTATTAGAGCACCAACAATACCAGTACTGGCCGGTAGATTCCTTCGAAGGTACAGATCTTGTAGAAGAAGAAGTAGATCCTTTAGACCCTGACCTGTGGCTAGATGTTCCGTCGCCAACTCCCGATAGCCCTACTCCCGTCACCAGTCCGCCATCCACAGATCCGCCCACCGCTCAAATAACCTCATCCATGACAGCCACAATATCAGAGGTAAGAACTCTTCTTAGTAAAACAACAAACTTTTGGTCCTTTCTGTAGTGAGTGACAGAACTGAACTTTGTGGTTTTACTTCTACAAAAATAATTAGAATAAATGTTAGCGTCCAGTGGTCGAAATTCAACCATAATTCATTTTTAGGGTTCCGTTGCCAAATGGCAAAAAAAAACGGAACCCTTATAGATTCGTCATGTCTGTCTGTCTGTCTGTCCGTCCGTCCGTATGTCACAGCCACTTTTCTCCGAAACTATAAGAGCTACGCTGTTGAAACTTGGTAAGTAGATGTATTGTGGTGGTTCCCCATACATAGAACTGACACTCAATTTTTTTTTTTTCATCAAACCCATACGTGTGGAGTATCTATGAATAGGTCTTCAAAAATGGTATTGAGGTTTCTAATATCATTTTTTTCTAAACTGAATAGTTTGCGCGAGAGACGTTTCCAAAGTGGTAAAATGTGTGTGTCCCCCCCCCCCCCCCCGTAACTTCTAAAATTAGAGAATGATAAAACTCAAAAAAAATATATGATGTTCATAACCATGTAAACTTCCACCGAAAATTGGTTTGAACGAGATCCAGTAAGTAGTTTTTTTTTTTAATACGTCATAAATCATAAACCGCAATTTACCTTTCATTCAATCAACTCAAATATAAAAATTAAAAAAAAAACATTTAATTTCATAAGCATAAACCTTATACATAAACCGAGGATACCTACAGGTTTGTACGGAACCCTCGGTGCGGGAGTCCGACTCGTACTTGGCCGGTTTTTAACTTAATGGATTTCTAATGCATTTTTATATAAAAATATTCGCTTTTTGCACTCCTCCAATATACACTTTAAACATACCAAATTTCATACTCGTACTTACGTCCGCATAATTTTCGTAAATAATTATTAATGTAATTCTTAAGTATAGATTCTTAAATCTTCATAAAGTAGTTACCTAGTTGGTTTTTGAATTAATAATAACCTATTGGAGAACTAGTTTTAATTGTCTTAAGTTGATTGTGTTACTGGAAGCTTTTTATTAAAAAGGATGCGCAAAATCCTGATAACAAAAATTATAAAATTTGTTCGCTAATGGATTATTCTAAATTTAAATTAGCATGTTGATTAAATTAAGATATTATTGTAAATACGATTTTGATTAAATCATGACACTGAGAGAGAGACACGCGAGTCATGTTTTGATCATCATACCATAATTATGATCGAAAATACCATGGAGCTGGCCTGATGGTGAAACCTGTGGCTATTGCAACTCCTCAACTAAATAAGAGGAACCCTACTCACTTAATGTTATCAAGACCAGGATTTACATAAGGATTTACTTTGCATTTATAATTAAATATGCACCTGATGCCTAACTAATGAAATAAAACAAAAACAAAACAATACATGACTAAGCATAATATGCCGTCAAAACACGAATGATAACATTTTGGTAATAGTTCAAAAATTTACATGATATTCCAATTTTCTTTCAATAGAACGACTTACACGACTGAATACCACGCGCATTTGGAAAAGAATAAGCACACAAGGACTTTGCAGGGTGAGAGGCAGGGTATAGTAGGGATTAATTCTGTGTTTACTGATGCGTTTGGTTAGTTACAAAACTGATATTACAAAAACGAACTCTTATAAAACAGCTAAGAAAACTTCTTTTCTAGTTACTCAAGATTGTATCGACAATTAATTAATTATCCTTCCTTTATAATAATAATAATAATAAGGGCTTGGGAGCGACCGATCCAAGGTGTGGCTGACACGCATCTGCCGGATAATGATGCCATGTGTTCTTTTTGGCGCAGTATCTGGTCGGTGCCTGTGAGTCACACCGAAGGTGATTGGGCTAGAGAAGTCGAGCGAGCCTGCGATCCTATACCAGAAATGGGGGCTATTACTATCTGCCCCCAGGATGTTGCTCGTGCAGTTCGTCCGTTGCCCAACTGGAAGTCTCCAGGGCCGGACGGGCTGCACAACTTCTGGATAAAATGGTTTGTAGGATCGCACGCTCGCTTGGCGACTCAGTACCAGACTGCTTTGGAGTCTGGTTCGCTACCCCAGTTTCTTACAACAGGAGTTACTCACCTGCTCCATAAATCAGGTAGCACCGCGGAACCCAAAAATTATAGGCCGATCACGTGTTTACCGACGGTCTATAAAGTTCTTACATCCATTTTGAGAACTAAAATTTACAATCATATAGACACTAACTCCATCATGTCTGTCTCTCAAAATGGATGTAGGAACGGGTCCCGCGGTACTAAGGAGCTGCTCCTCATTGATATGGCCATTAGCCAACAGGTTCGTCGTTCCCGAAAGGATCTGTCGACATGTTGGATAGATTACAAGAAGGCCTATGACTCGGTGCCACATACATGGCTCATGAGGGTGCTGGAGTTGTATAAAATTGATGCAACTCTGCGCACCTTCCTGATTTCATGTATGGGGCAGTGGAGAACGGTCCTTCGCTATCCAGGATGTCGAAATATCCAAAGGAACAGCGAACCGATAAGGATCGAGCGAGGCATATTTCAGGGTGATAGTTTGAGTCCACTTTGGTTCTGCTTAGCCCTGAATCCTCTGAGCACACTGCTTGAGGATTCAGGTATAGGCTATCGGTTGAGGAGAGGTGGTCAGGTTATATCTCACCTCCTTTACATGGATGACCTTAAACTCTTTGCCCCAACAATTTTCAACTGATGGAGTTACTGAAAGTAACTGAAACCTTCAGTAGGGCCATCAGGATGGAATTTGGTGTGGACAAATGTGCGGTCATGCATGTAAAGCGAGGGGAGATTGTGGAATCCGCGGGAACCCAACTCTCGGATTCCATAAACCTCCGAGCCCTCTCCGCATCCGAAACCTATAAGTATTTGGGTATGTCGGAAGCGTTGGGCATCAATGTTACTGACATGAAGCAATCGTTGAGGGAGCGCTTCTTTGGCCGCCTGAAGAAAGTACTTAATAGTCTTTTATCAGGCGGAAACAAGGTGCGCGCCTTCAACGGTTGGGTCATGCCGGTTTTGATGTACTCTTTCGGCATACTCAAATGGACTCAAACCGAACTCGACGCCCTGGATAGGAGGGTCCGTACGCTGCTGACTGCATATCGAATGCATCACCCACGGTCATCGGTAATGAGGCTGTATATCCCGCGAAAGTGTGGAGGTCGAGGCTTTTTAAACGCTAAGACTCTCCACAATCGCGAGATATGCAGTCTCAGGGAATATTTCCTAGAAACCGACGTGGGGATGCATCGAGATGTGGTCGCGGTTGACAAGGGCCTCACCCCGCTCTCCTTGGCTAACGAGAACTGGCGCAAACCTGTAATACTTGACACTAATGAACGCATGGAAGTATGGCAGAGTAAGGAGCTCCACGGACGCTTTTTCCGGGCCCTACATGGACCCGATGTAGATACACTAGCGTCCGTAGCCTGGCTGCGTTTCGGTGACCTCTTTGGGGAAACCGAAGGTTTTGTCTGTGCAATTATGGACGAAGTTATGATGACGAACAATTACCGGAGATTTATTGTGAAAGACGGCACGGTTGACATCTGTCGGGCATGCCACCGTCCAGGAGAATCAATTAGACACATAATCTCCGGGTGTTCTCGTCTAGCTAACGAAGAATACTTGCATAGACACAACCTAGTAGCCAGGATTATCCATCAGCAACTTGCTCTTAAATACAGCCTTGTGGAATCGGAAGTGCCGTACTACAGGTATGTGCCCGACCCAGTTCTCGAAAATGGAAATATCACATTGTACTGGGATCGATCCATCATCACTGACAGGACTATTACCGCAAATAAGCCTGATATAGTGGTGGTGGATCGAGTAGAGCGGCGCACAATGATTGTTGACATAACGGTCCCACATGACGAGAACCTCGTGAAAGCTGAGAAAGATAAACAGATCAAGTATCTTGACTTGGCTCGCGAGGTTGTCGACATGTGGGATGTGGATTCAGCGATCATTGTGCCGATAGTCGTCACAGCCAATGGGTTGATAGCCAAGAGCCTCGACCGACATCTAAGGAGGCTCTCGTTAGGCAGCTGGGTCAAGGGCTTGATTCAGAAAGCGGTACTTCTGGACACGGCTCGCATCGTCAGGAGGTTCCTCTCTCTGGAGCCCTGACCGCCGGTAGCTTGGACCCTGTTCCCGATACCGGTGGGCTACTATTTTTTATATTTTTAAATGTTTTTATTTTATATTCTAATATTTAAAAATATAATTTATATGTTTATATACTGAAATAAAGGAAATAATAATAATATTCCACAACTATCACACAACGCCATCTAGTCCCAAGCTAAGCAGAGCTTGTGTTATGGGTACTAGACAACTGATAAACATACTTATATATTTCTAAATACATACATATTATAGATAAATTACACCCAGACACAGAACAAATGATCGTGCTCATCACACAAACATTTGTCCTGGGTGGGAATCGAACCCACGAACTCCGGCATAGCAGTCAGGGTCACTACTTTGGAAGTATATTACACAGTGGAAAAATAAAATTCCAATTTCCTGCACACGTTTTTGTTTTATGTAGCAATCTAGAAAAAATAAGCATTTGGAACCAGTGACACTAATGAGAAATGGGTTAGTTTTATGGGTCTATCTCCTTAATTAATAGTGATAAGAAAGTCTTTCTAATAGGCCCTCAAGCATCTCAAAAAAGTAGTCGATTTGAAGTAGTTTCAGTTACGTTAACATCTACTCCACGAGAATTAAATAAAAAATAATGCTTTTGGCCCTTATTTTGAAAATGACCCTCACCCCAATGATATTATATACAAAAATACGTAGACAAGGCACTAGTGTGCGCAAATTGTTACTGACAAACGACACCGAATGGTGTCATTTGATTTAGTCGGCTAATAGCAGCGAGTGAAGTATAGCATGTCCGTGACGTAAAGTATTAATTATAATCGAAAATGCCAAGTTGTGTTGTAAGAAACTGTAAAAACTATGGTTCCAAAATAAGTAATAGTGAAGGAATTTCATACTCTTTCGTAAGCTGTTTAAGAAATAGGGGCTTTGGTTAGTTAGTTAGTATTGAACATCATTTACAATTAAAAGTATGATAATTTGTTCTTTAATGGATTATTCTAAATTTAAATTAGCATGTTGATTAAATTAAGATTTTGATTTTTTTGTAACAAATATAAATCATGATTACTTAAAAAATAGTAGTATCATTCGTGTAACCAGAGCTCTCATCGGTAAATCACAAAATATCATTAGACAAATTATTTTGCTCACTTGTGTCACTCAAAAATTTGATTTAAGCGTATTATTGAAATAATTAAGTGGTTTCATGGATTGTCATGTGTGTTTTTAATTACAGAACGCACCTGCATACAAAAAAAAAATACGAAAATAGAAAGCAAAAAAAATCATGAAATTGCTGCTTTTTTGGCCCAAACTTTGAAAACGACCCGTGAACCCATTTTGATGATTCTTTTTTAATTGAAAGCTGGTGCTTCCCGTGTGGTCCCATTTCAATTTGGTTTAGTTCTGACAATGGTATCCATGAGAAAACCATATAGTATAGTATATAGTCTTAAATTTGAATTAAGTATGTGCACGACAAATGGACGAATAACGCAATTAGATTAGTGCGGGGTACATACCGTAACAAAAAGTTAAAAAAATAAATAAAAAAATGATAACAACCGACTTTCATTAAAACACTACAAAGTGAAAACTAACTTTAATTTTGGAAGTCGGTGACAAAAAACTTAAATACAGACCCTAATACAGTTTTTATGGAAGCCGGTTGTTATTTTTTTTAAGTGTTAATTATTTCGGTGTTTGCCGAAATACAGGCTTTTGCGCTGATAGCCGAAATACAGGCTTTTGCCTAGTTCGGCTACAGATGTCTAATTCATTTGTTAAAAGAAAATATAGATGTCTGTAAAATTTTGAATTATTATTGAAATAAACATTGTATTATTAATTATTTTGTCCCTAGGAGCCTAGGTGAGGAGGAATCACATGGGAATAGATGGCTGCCGAACGAAATGCCAAGATCCGCAACTTTGATCTACGGGTCGAATCTAGCAATCAAGTTGGCACCGCGATCGGAACGCGCCGTTGGCTGCTCCAGCATCAGCTGCACTACTCTCCCTCCGCTTCTCGCTCCCCTTTTCTCATGCACAATCATTCTCAAGCCTCCATCAACGCACCTGCGCTTCCACGCATCGCTCTAACAACCAAGATGAGACATTATACGACAGTGTTCGTAATTCAATCCTAAGTTAAAAAGCTTCAGGCCAAGTCACGTTGTCCTTAGATATCACAATATCATTGCAGGTTTTTAGAGACTTCTTTCAAATTGACATAGTTTTTAAAGAAAGAAAAACCAAGTGCATTACATTTCAATTGCCTAATGTCAGAAGAAGCGAATGTGACATTATAATGAATGGGGAAAAACTGGAATTTATTAATCAAACGGAAAATCCTTTGATTAATAAATTACAGTTTTTTCATATTATTAGGCGTTATTCCTAGGAAAACCTAGGAATAACGCTAATGAGAAATTATGTACAATGGGGACCTCATATAACATCTCTTGCGGGGCAGCTAAACTCGGCCGGTTATGCTGTTAGAAAGATAAGACAGTTATGGGCCCGGCGACGGACAATCTGTCCATACAAACGTAATACCAGAATCATTTGCAATTTGAGCATATTTCCACCATTTTAAGATGATATTCGGCTTTAGACAGTATTTATCTACGTTATGGTGACGTTTTTTTTTAAAAAAAAAATACTGAGCTAAAATGAAGTTTGAGCGATTTGCATTTCGGACATTTTTACAACATAAATGACATGTTTTCTTTTTGTTTTTTCTTACAATATCTGTAATAATGTTTTATCCATAACACAGCTTACATCATCAAGATACAAAATAACGAAAACCAATTTAAAAATCATTAAGTTTTCATTCATCATTTTTGGTATTACGGAACACAGCCAAATTATCATAAATTTTCAATAGCTAGTAGTGCTATCGCATCCCACAAAAATGTCAATCTGTGCACGGTCGTACGTAGTACGGCTCGCAGTAGGTGTGTTGTGTACCGCTCGGACATGCATTCACACTAGCGCAACATGCTTTTGGGCGTACTTTTATTTGTTTATTCAATTGTATTGTAATATTTCTGACACTATTATTGACCTATGCTATAGAACTTGGATTTTGATTTTTGTTCTGATTTGGTATCGAGTACAGAGACTGAATGACTGATGAGAATCTAGAGCATTCTGACGAACTTTTCTTTTTTTTTTGTTAGATGGGAAATCATCAAATGACTTCTCCCACTCTGGGCGGAGCGGGAGGGCGTGTTAGACTTTACTGATTAAAACCCACCCATATTCCATCAGTTGCCCATATGCCACGGCCACGGTAACTCTTTCGAACGAATCTCGCAACCCTGGCAGGAACTTTGCTTTGGTTACGGACCTGGATTTATTGTTTACGATTCGGCTTGGCTGCCAACATGGACTCCGAACGTTGGGATGTGTCTCACAGTAAGTACCTATTAGCCAATGATATATTATAAGTTTCCTGCCTAATATTTTCTTGGCTACTAATTGTTTACTTACATATTTTTAAACTCAGCCCAATGATATAAAGATTTTTTTTTCGTGGTTCGAGTTTAATAGTAGTAAGTACCTAACTAAGTATATTTTGTATTAGTTTGTATTTACCTACCTATCTAGGTATAGGTTAATTATGTTATGACTACGTTAATGTAAAACGTTAATTATGTTATGACTACGTTAATGTAATACGTTAATTATGTTATGACTTAACACACGTTCCCACGGACGTAATAAAAACGCGGTGGGTTATTTTCGTGCACTGGGTCTTCAAGGTACTGCTCAGCGCCAAGAGGTAAAAATCCAACTGTGCTTCGACGTGCTGAGACTCACCCGCGCTGCACTCTGTTGTATTCTCAATGCTCGGTTCAACACCGACAGTTGAAAATGCGATCTTATTACGTCCGTGGGAACGTGAGTTTCACCATAATTAACGTAGTTTTAATTATTTCTGGGATAAACAATTGCCAGTATAGAAAATAACAGAAATCGATTCTGTAAACGATTCTGAACAATTTATTATCATAATGTTCATTTATTGTGTTACACACACTTTCTACTATCCTTCACCAGTTTTTATTTATTTCTTGGTATATTGGCATAGCTAGCTGACATTTGGCAAATACATAATCAGTCTATAATATTCCCACTGCTGGGATCCAAGCCTCCTTACTGACAGGGAATGGGCCGTAATCTACCACGCGGGCCCAGTGCGGATTGGTAGATGTCTGATGTCTTCGATTTTTTAATTCTAAGACATGCCGGTTTCCTCACGATGTTTTCCTTTACCGGTGCGAGAGCAATGTTGATGAAATTATTTATACAAAGTAAAGCGCGTCCCTGGGTTCGAACCCGCTACCTCACCCCGACCGCTCGTAAGTCGGGGCCTTTACCACTGGGCCACCACTGCTCTTGCAGATATGGTAAATATTGTATTGTAATATTCTGTGTCTCGTTATTACTTTGCCTACCTACTATTGTATAGAATCAAGTTTGTTGCGCCGTTTCTTCTCAGATAAAGCACTAGGAATTGGTGACGGGTGGGCGGTTTGTTGGACTATTTTATGTAATTTTCACGTTCGAAAAGTGCTGATTCTAAACCTAGCTTAGCTTAGGAGAGTAACGTGTACATTAAAAATAAATGTTAATTAAAAGTCTTTGTTTTTTATTTATCCTCTTTTATATCTTCCCGCATCCGCTGGATGCGGGAAGCACAAAACCGGTCGAAGTGGCGGAGCTTGGGGGAGGCCTATGTCCAGCAGTGGACGTCTTGCGGCTGAAATGATGATGATGATGATGATATCTGCACGTCGCGTAAATATGTATAAATTATTGGAATATTTGTCTGTTACTAATATTTTGCGTAACACTTTTAGTGACTTGGCTTTTGCCGGTGACTTCGCCCGCGTGGAGGTTGGAAAATGCATCTAAACCTTCCTCATAAATCACTGTATCTATTGGTGAAAACCGCATGAAAATCCGTTGAACATTTTTTGAGTTCTTCGCGAGTAGGCAGACAGACGCGGCGGGGGACTTTGTTTCATAATATGTAGTGATAACAGTTTTTAAAATTAGTAAAAAGAATACTTACTTAGGTACATAAATATGACAGTTGGACTGACAACGTTCATGTATCAATTAAATCAATTTATAGAAGACCACAAACAACATAATTATACATTGGTTTACAAATTGGTTTACAAACACTGTTTTGGGCTATTAATCTGTGTGACAGGTTTTTCCTAGTGCAGATACCAGTCTCCCACAAAGGATTTATACTGATGTTATTTCTTCGTAATTTTAAGGAGTCCTTGTGGAAGAGAAATAAATGTTTATTTATAAGTACATAATAAGTTAGGAAAGGTATGTAAGACTCTATCTACAAAAGGCCTAGATCTCGAGATATTGTTATAATTCGAGATACCGACATTGTAAAGAAATTTCCACAAAACGCATTGCGGTCTGTACATTTACTAACGATTCCCCAGAGTAGTCAACAAAAATAAAGCAAATAACGAACATACCTTATTACTAGTAAATAAAAATGCCTTGGAGTCGTTATGAATAAAGGGTAGGTACAACTACTCACTCACACACGGTTGCATACCGCGTCATCGTTGGCCTTCTATTGTCAAACGGAGATAGCAATATTCCGACCGAATTTTGCCCTTGCGTCGGCTCGTGTTTTGCAGGCGCCACGTTCTTAATAGATGTAGAAACCGCGCGTTTGGTCTATTTTAGCTTCTTCCACAGCATTATGTCTTATAACATTTTATTGTGGGGTAAAGCTGCTGACATTGAATCCATTTTTTTTTTTTTTGCAAAAGAGAGCTGTCAGAGCCATTTATAGTCTAAGTCGACGCGAAACTCTCAGGGAACTATTTAAAAGGATTAATATGATGACGGTACCTTGCCAATTAATTTATGAAAATATTATGTATGTAAGAAAAAATCTACATCTTTTAAATAAAATAAGCGATAGACATAATTTAAATACTAGAAATAAAGACAAGATAGATCAACCATTTTTCAGATTAGCAAAAGTACATGTAACATCTTTTATGGGGTACTGTGTTAAATCGTCGTCGTTCATCGTTTCAGCCGTAAGAAGTACAGACGCCACCAGGTCAAGCTACCCGAAACTGTCAATTTTTCCCAATGAACCTTGAACCTAATGCTCTAGAAATAAAGTCGAAAATCTATCAAAGAAATCTGACAGATTGTAGTAGCTTGATGTGTTGGCGTCTGTACAATGCTGGACTTAGGCCTCCCCCAATTTGGGAGGGTTTGCCATAATTAATTGTCGATCGCAGTATGGTGGTAAAATGCATAGAGAACGCTGCTGCCCATTTTCTAGTAAGTCCTTTAGTCGCCTCTTACGACACCCACGGGAAAAAATGGGATGGTGCTATTCTTTACGTCCGGCACCACACGGTTAAATGTTACAACAAAATACCTTCTGATATATTGCAATTAAATGAAAGGAGGTTTAGAAGTCATATTAAAAGTACACTTTATAAACGAGCTTATTACAAATTAGAGGATTACATCCAAGAAAAGAATGCTTGGAAACATGCTGGTCTCGCTCCATAGGACAGTTTTAGAATTTATCAAACTGGTTGCTACCTTAATTGTATAGATAAGATTTACTTTTTCTTCTATGACACTGATTTACATTCTGTGATTACTGCGTCGGGGACCACGGGAACTAATGCGTATTCCACGATCCCCGACTGCCCGCAGAGGTGCCAGCCCACCTCTGCGGGCCTCCTCACGTTAGGGGGGAAGTGAGATGCTAAACTTCACCCCGTACATCACAGAAGCGCGCGTGGAACACTACGCGCCGCAATCGCCATCCCGGGCCCTAAGAAATAGGGGGCAATGGATGTCCCCAGATCCGTCTCCCCTGGACCCATTAGGGCTGGAAGAGGGCGTTATCCGCCCTCCGCCGACGCTTGGTGCGCCTGCTGCGGGCCGAGTGAGCGGAAGAGATCTCCCGCTCCCTTTCCGCAGCCTCCTTCTGCGACACGACTGTTTCGCAGAAGGTTACCACCGCGTCCCAGGACTCCTCGCTGCCGACCATCGACTCGTCCACGGCCGGCAGGGACGGGTCACTGCCTACTCCTGAGATGAGGGCGCAGCGCGGTTCCTCCCAAAAATAATAGATACTAGTTTAATTTTAGTGGTATTTTTTATTCGTGAAACGACTGCAATAAACGTGATCAAAATATTAAGCATGATTGGGGATCAAAAGTTTTTACGGAATTGGTAAAAAGTGTCGGCAAAGATGTCAATGTTGCTGCTCCTGTGAATCCACACTAATATTATAAATGCAAAAGTAACTCTGTCTGTCTGTCTATCTGGCTGTCTCGCTTTCCTGCTAAAACTACTGAACCGATTTAAATGAAATTTAGTACACCGATAGTTTAGAGCCTGAGAAAGGACATAGGCTACTTTTTATCCCAATAGTACGTTCCCGCGGGCGACGCCACTGGCAAAAGCTAGTTATATTATAATTAGCTACAAATCGGTTTATAGGGGCAATGTGACCAAGGTTTGTTACCAAGGCATAGCAAGTATGTCTGTTCTGCGTACAGATCTAGTTATAGTGCGTCTAGGTACAGTGATATTTAGTTCCGATAATATTATATATTATTCCGAACATCGGCCTGATTACGGATCATTTTGTAAAGAAATATCTTATCGGAGAGACTTCTACATTATTCCAGAGATATCATATTGGAATATTTGAGTCTATGAGGATAAATTGCGTCCCGATCGCAATCAGTACATCTGAAGCGCAGATACCTGGTGAAGGCATTTTGTATACGTTTTATCCTATTGATGTGGACGCGAAATGTATGTAGGATTCCAAGCCGGAGATGCGTAATCCAATATACTTCTAACAAGCGTGCTGAAAAGAAGTTTTATGGGCGATATGGAACGAAACTCCAAGTAAGTTCTTTTCACAAAACCTGCCGTTTTTGTCGCTTTGCATATGATTAGGTCAATATGGTTTATGAACGACAGTTTATGAGCTGGACTGGACTTCCAAGTCACGGATAGTGTCAACTTTTTGCAGAGGAACTCCATTTAATCTAAAATACGAAAGTTTTTTTTGTTAAGCGTAAACATCATGTGGTAGCACTTATTTACATTAAGGATCATCATGTTTAACCGACACCATTCTTGAATTACATTCAAGTTCTTCTGAAGAAGTGATACATCCCAGTCCGTTTTAATTTCTTTGTACAATTTTAAATCATCTGCATACACGGAACATTTGCTATGTCGTACTGAGGAAACAATGTCGTTTACAAATATAAGAAATAAGATCGGCCCCAGGTGCGATCCTTGTGGTACTCTGGAAGTGGAAGAATAGAACAGTGATATGTATCTTCTCACAACCACTCTCTGCTTCCACCCCGTCAGGTAGGAAGCGAATTAACTGAGCATTTGACCAGCTATGCCAAGATTTTCCAGCTTTATTAAAAGGGTGTTGTGATTAACCATATCAAAAGCACTGCTGAAATCTGTGTAGATGGAATCAACCTATACACGAGAGTCGAGAGATTTAGCAATATCATTGATGTAGTGAAACAAATTAGTGGTAGTCGATTTACGAGCTCGGAAGCCGTGCTGTTCAGAAGCCAACTGCACATTAGTATGCGAAGACAGTACAGGACAAACAAACGCTTCAAACACCTTTACGAAGACAAAAAGAAGAGACATGGGACGATAATTAGAAGCATCGCTCGGTTTTCCCTTCTTGAAAATAGATACCACGTTAGCGGTTTTGCACTTTGTAGGGAATTTAGATGTTTCGATAGAGCGATTGAAAATAAGTTTTAGAGGTAGACACAGATTGGATGAACATTTTTGAACAAATAGCGGGGGAAGGTCATCAGGTCTCGGGCTTTTAGAAGGGTTTAGTGTCTTCATTTCTTTCGATACTTCTGCTTCTGTGAATGCAATTTTGTTTAGAGCGAATTGAAAATAGTTGTGCGAGCAAATATCAAGAGCAGTCGAGTAACTTGCTGGTATGAAGGTGGATGAAAAATGTGTGGCAAATTAGATAGAGATAGAATAGATATTCAAATTACGATGGCTCTTACCTATGGCAATTATGAGCCTGACCCTGATCTTCGATATCGGATTCCCAATTCGGCATACGTACGAATCAAAGAGCTTAGATACTGCAGTCAGAACACCTCCACCCCTTCTGGTTTCCAGACCAGTTGAGGATCTATGTATCTCTGCGATAGACACGATACCTAGAATCAAATATTTCGCCGTATTTTATACCATCATCCAGCCATGTTTCGGTTCCAATTATAACGTCATAGACGCCCAATTGTGCCGCCAATATAACGGTATTAAGTTTGGTTTTATTCCTCTGAATTACTGGTAATAAATAGTGAATGTTTAAGAAATTGGATGGTGTTACTGCATAAAATCGATTACGATGAAAGTGTCACATTTGGAGTTCCTCAGGGAAGTGTACTGGGCCCTACATTGTTCTTGCTCTACATTAACGACCTCTGTAACCTAAAAATCAGTAACGCTAAAGTGTTCTGTTATGCTGACGATACTGCTGTTGTCTTTTGTGGGAATTCTTGGCACGATGTTGCTAGAAGTGCTGAATCTGGAGTGACGCAAATAGCTGAATGGCTCAAAAATAACCTGCTCACTCTTAACACAGCTAAATCTAATTACATATGTTTCAGTATATCACACAAAACACAACCATATTCAGATTTTAACATAAGAGTGCATGCGTGCGATGGTGCAAATAATTGTAAATGTCCAAAATTACTTAAAGTGCCTCAAACTAAATATCTTGGTGTTATTCTTGACCAGAGATTATCATGGTACCCCCACATTGAACAGGTTACTAACAGAATCAGAAAACTGAGCTGGATATTCAAAACGCTGAGGTATATTGTAACAAAAAAAGTACCCTCCCCCACAAATACCCCAAGAAACCTTCTCAATGAAATATACATAGCGTTAGTACAGTCCGTCTTAGTGTACTGCATCCCCATTTGGGGAGGTGCGGCTAAGACTAAATTCTTAGACCTTGAGCGGGGACAACGGTCTCTAATAAAGCTAATGTACTTTAAAAACCTTAGATTTCCAACACAAACTCTTTACCAAATAAGTAATTTACTCTCGGTCCGAAAACTATATATAATTAAAACTGTTATTAAGAAACACAAAACTCTTCCTTTTGACACCAGCTTAACATTGAAAAGGCGAAAAGATATAATAGCGCAAGTTCCCCAAACTAAAACCAAGTTTGCCCGTATACAGTACAAGAAACGCTCAGCTCAACTTTACAATAAACTTAACAAAGAGATTTACGTTTATAATAAAAAACAAACAGAATGTAAAACCATTGTAACAAATTGGATAAAACCACGTACCTATGATGAGACGGAAGCGCTGCTGGAATAAATAATAGGTCTATGTTTATGCTGTACCATTCTACCTCATGAATCATTCACACTGGCATTCACTCCCACATTCACACACTCACACACCTTCATATTCACACACTCTCACTCACTCACTGGCATGCCTGCGTGCGTGCTGCGTGCTGCACGTTTAGCTTTATTTCTCATTTTATTTTTATTTTTTTGCTTAATTCTTACCTACATTTGTATAAAACAAGTAAAATATAATTATAAGTTGTGGAAGAGCGGAGTCTCCTAACACAGGCTTTTCTGCTTAAAAGGAGGCTCCAAACACTAGTTGTTAAGTTTTTCTTGTCAAAATAATAAACAATTTTCATTTTTCATTTTTCAAAATCCAATTTTAAATTAAAACAGTATTATACTGTTATAATTTCAAGCTTCAACGCTTTACCTTTTTTTTGCTTGGTGCCCGTCGGCTTTTCTGAGGACTTTTTTTTTTGCTTGAGAACTTTACCGTCGCGGACCCAAACGTATAAGTATCCCTTTTCTAGTGCAGCTTTTCTAGTTCCCGCGTGTATTCGCAATACGAATATAGGTCTGATAGCACCAGCGTATCCCAGGTGTTGAGTACCGAGTTTTTCTTTCGAGTGGGTTCTGTTAAATTGAAACACAGATACCAGGACTGAATCTCTAATTAATGGGCTTCGCAATTTGACAATGACAGCTCTTGGGTTTCTGCTCTCTGAGTCTAATTTCCTTATGCGCACGACGGAAGGAATGTCGTCTTCTTTGATTGTGGCAGACACAGCGCTGCCCAGCTGAACCATTGTGCTGACCAAATTTGCAGGTTTATTTTCTGGTAAGCTACTGATCTCCAGATTTTACTGGCGCGAAATTTGTTCGTAATTCAGAGGAATAAAACCAAACTTAATACCGTTATATTGGCGGCACAATTGGGCGTCTATGACGTTATAATTGGAACCGAAACATGGCTGGATGATGGTATAAAATACGGCGAAATATTTGATTCTAGGTATCGTGTCTATCGCAGAGATACATAGATCCTCAACTGGTCTGGAAACCAGAAGGGGTGGAGGTGTTCTGACTGCAGTATCTAAGCTCTTTGATTCGTACGTATGCCGAATTGGGAATCCGATATCGAAGATCAGGGTCAGGCTCATAATTGCCATAGGTAAGAGCCATCGTAATTTGAATATCTATTCTATCTCTATCTAATTTGCCACACATTTTTCATCCACCTTCATACCAGCAAGTTACTCGACTGCTCTTGATATTTGCTCGCACAACTATTTTCAATTCGCTCTAAACAAAATTGCATTCACAGAAGCAGAAGTATCGAAAGAAATGAAGACACTAAACCCTTCTAAAAGCCCGAGACCTGATGACCTTCCCCCGCTATTTGTTCAAAAATGTTCATCCAATCTGTGTCTACCTCTAAAACTTATTTTCAATCGCTCTATCGAAACATCTAAATTCCCTACAAAGTGCAAAACCGCTAACGTGGTATCTATTTTCAAGAAGGGAAAACCGAGCGATGCTTCTAATTATCGTCCCATGTCTCTTCTTTTTGTCTTCGTAAAGGTGTTTGAAGCGTTTGTTTGTCCTGTACTGTCTTCGCATACTAATGTGCAGTTGGCTTCTGAACAGCACGGCTTCCGAGCTCGTAAATCGACTACCACTAATTTGTTTCACTACATCAATGATATTGCTAAATCTCTCGACTCTCGTGTATAGGTTGATTCCATCTACACAGATTTCAGCAGTGCTTTTGATATGGTTAATCACAACACCCTTTTAATAAAGCTGGAAAATCTTGGCATAGCTGGTCAAATGCTCAGTTAATTCGCTTCCTACCTGACGGGGTGGAAGCAGAGAGTGGTTGTGAGAAGATACATATCACTGTTCTATTCTTCCACTTCCGGAGTACCACAAGGATCGCACCTGGGGCCGATCTTATTTCTTATATTTGTAAACGACATTGTTTCCTCAGTACGACATAGCAAATGTTCCGTGTATGCAGATGATTTAAAATTGTACGGTGAAATTCTGAACTCATAAAATTTACAGAGTTCTACAAGCCTTGCAGCATATCTTTGATGCCTCTTAATTCACTAGTGATACAAGTTTTTATGTTCGCTTAAATCTCAGAAGACAGAACTGACCGCATTTTGTCGCGAATTGTATCTAATGGTTCATTCTTGGAGTATCGATCAACATCCAGGCAGAAATCGACTTCTAGTGAGCAGTCAGTCGCTTGGATCTCACGCTATTGTTTGATGTGCTCGGTGAGCCTGCAAGGACTGCCGGTGTATTAGGCTCTGACTACACATGAGGTAACGTACTGGTGTCTCCTACTTTAGGTGAAGTGCGATGCATTATGTAAATTTATAATTTAAATATATGAGAAAAAGAAATTTAAAACAAGGAAAAGAAAATATGTATTAACAACAAAAAAAAACACAAAAGCACTGGTTTTTGGTAAGAATTGAACCCGTACCCGTCGCACGGGGGGCGAACTCGAAACGGAGCGCGGTTGAAATTTTTCCATTTGTGAAATTAGTAAGTGGTTTATTGTTCAAACAATCCCTATCAACGCAGCCAGTGAGTCAAAGTCGCTTTTTGTTTTTGGATTAGCGTAAAACCATCACCATGAAAACTTAGGTGAAGTGAGGGTGGAGTGAGCTGTCATTCCAATTAATGCCATGGATTGACACTACTGACAGCTCACTCTAAGCTCACTTCACCTAACTATTCACGGTGACATTTTTACAGAATCGATCGGCAGGTACCTACTTAGTAGAATAATTTAGTCAGCCCACTTAATTACATATTTGAAGTTTAATGTTTAAACTTAATCAATGAAAATAATCGTTTAGATTTACATGTATTGTAAATAAAAACCACTTAGGTATACTTGTATATAACTTTTAAAACGTAGGTACCAAAGAATTCTGTACAGTCCCAAAATTTCGGCGACCCTAGTTAATGAACTCTTTGGTGACCGTAATAAATGTTATAAATAATATTTACCTACCATAACTTAAAATAGAAAATGTAATCCTTTTATTGTATTCGATGTAAGAAATAAATATTTAATACTAAGTTTGAGGTGAGTAAAAAAAAACGGCGGCGGCGGCGTATTAAAATATTGTCACTAAAGAATTAGAAGTGCTATTGTGTTTTATTCTTGCAAATCCCTGCGATTGACTTCGTTGTCGGTGTGGAAATCTTCATGTATGTCCTCCGCCCTGGAATGGGCTGAGGGGTCTGGACTTTTACTGTCTCAAACTACCGCGGTGTTCCCTCCTACACCTACGTCTCGGGGAACACGGAATCCGTAGGAAAAGGAAACCGACATAGCCCGAAGAATTGCCGAACTATCACGACAACATCTCGCTAGGACCCTTAGGAGCCAAGCAATAAAAAATCACGAATACGAAGACCCCACACGGGCAGGCAATTTGATGCGACGAGATGGGTCGGGGGAGCAAGAAATTTGAGGCGGGCAAAAGCTAGTAAAATATAAAATGAATATCAAGTTTCGTAGCAAATGCTACGCCGCATCTACGGCACTATAACGCATCGTAGCAGACATTTTACGGTCGTGCGGGTAAATTGAGTAGCCAGAATGATGTTTCTCATAAAATAGATATGTACTACCATCTTAAACTGAACTAGGAGAGGGGCAATTGCAAACAAAATATTGCAGTTTTTGATAAAATTACACTAACAGAAAAAATTACTGAGAAAAAACATGTTGGCGTAGCACTCACGTGAAACGAAAAGTAATGGTTGATTAATTTAGACTTTACTTTTCAAAAGTAAAGGAATAATATATTATGATTTTAAGGTTCCGTAGCCAAATGACAAAAAACGGAACCTTATGGATTCGTCATGTCTGTCTGTCTGTCCGTCCGTATGTCACAGCCATTTTTTTTCCGAAACTATAAGAGAACTATAAGAAACTTGGGTAACTAAATGTATTCTGTGAACCGCATTAAGATTTTCACACAAAAATAGAAAAAAAACAATAGATTTTGGGATCTGAAACTCAATTTTTTTTTTTCATAATATCCATACGAGTGGGGTATCTATGGAAAGGTCTTTAAAAATGATATTGAGGTTTCTAATATCATTTTTTTTTTCTAAACTGAATAGTTTGCGCGAGAGACACTTCCAAAGTGGTAAAATGTGTTCCCCCCCCCCCCCGTAACTTCTAAAATAAGAGAATGATAAAACTAAAAAAAATATATGATCTACATTACCATGTAAACTTCCACCAAAAATTGGTTTGAACGAGATCTAGCAAGTAGTTTTTTTTTAATACGTCATAAATCGTAAACCGCAATTTACCTTTCATTCAATCAACTCAAAAGTAAAAATTAAAAAAATAACATTTAATTTCATAAACATAAGCCCTATGCATAAACCGTGAATACCTACAAGTTTGTACGGAACCCTCGGTGCGCGAGTCCGACTCGCACTTGGTCGGTTCTTTGAAGTCGGTTAAAACCCAACTTGTTTCCAGTTACAAGGTTTTTTAAGAATACTTGCAGGAAAACATAAATCATTTAAATTTAAAAAAAAAACATCTCGATCTGTAATTAATTTTGAAGCAAACCATGCATACTTTAACCAGTCAATTACCGTAATTACAGACACAATTAAAAAACGATTGTGTCTATACCAAATGTGGTATCTCAGGGACTTAGAGGTTAACATTGGTTTGCATTTGGGGGACGTTTATTATTTAAGTTGCTCAGTAGAAGCAACTCTGAAACTATTGAGCGTTGCGTGAATTCCTTTTGGGTAATTACTCACTTACTCAAACATAACAACATGTATAAAAATCATTGAAATCGGAGGCGGACAATCTTGGCGGTCTCCTTGTAAGTGAGGACAATCGAACCTATTGTTACATAACTCATGCAGTGTCATTACGCCCAGAAGCAACCGCCTGGCTGACTTCAAACTCAGAATGCCGTAACGACCCAGTAACTGCACGTAGTGAACTTTTGATTGATGGCATCATGCATTCATGGATCGCAGGAACTTTTTTTGTACCATTTCTATACGAGAGTAGTATTTGTCATAGTAAGGGTTCCAGATCTGGATAGCGTATTCCAATTGGGACCGTATCTCTTATATAATAATAAGTATGTGGAGGGCCGCACAAAGTCACTTGATGATCTCATGATGAAACCATACATCCGAAATGCTTTATTTACTACATTATCGACGTGTATGTCAAAGTGTAAACATGAATCTAGTGTAACGCCCAAGTCACGAACTGAAGTAGCACTATCTAAGCGTGTGTTGTTAATACAGTAATTGAATCTAATTGTATTCCTATTTTTGGTGAATGAGATGGTATGACATTTGGGAACGCTTAAAAAGAGCTTGTTTTTTCCACAGGAAGCATGAAGCCTGTCAAGATCGTCTTGCAGAAGTTTGCAATCTTGAATGTTTTTACAAGTTCGATAGATTTTAATAACATCTGCGTGCATTAAGAAGTTAGAATTCACAAAACAATTATTAATATCTTTAATAAATATAACAAAAAGGAGAGGGCCTAAAATGGATCCCTGTGGGACTCCTGACTTGACAACAATAGGGTCAGATTCGTAACCATTAATTACATTTTTTTGTAGATTCACTGGTTAATCACGAAATATCAATAAGAATTGGACCAACGAAGATGAAATTTGGCACACAGGTAGATTATGAGTAGAAGACATCGAAGCTGGGGTCTTCAAATTTTGTGTTTATGTTAACAAAAAATAATGTATACGTAACTCAGCGTTTTTCCGACATCCGCACGGGCGAAGCCTCCGGCAATAGCTCGTTATGCGTGAAACATAATATCAACACTAACAAAGCACTCCTCCTTTCTTGGAGTTCTATAACAAAAACTACAAAATAATTAGGAATTCTTAGAAAATAGTGAAGATAAACACCGCACTGATGAGGCATCTTTAAGTAGCGAACCACAACAATAGATGCGTTCACTTTCAAGGTCGATAAATAAGGGATGATTGACGTAAACTACTCTCATATTTTATCGCTAGGTAGGTACGGTTGCAGTGATGACATCATGCTATATGAGATGTCATTATTCACCAATGAGTTATGAGTTTTTTCCTAAAAGGATCGCTGCAACTGGTACTCTACTATAAGATTTAAGTAAGTGTATTGTCATATAAAAGTTACGAAAAAGAACTGGAGTTACCGACATACCTTGAAGTGGCACTAGTGGGCTGCCCATGTTTTTCGAAGGACCGATGGCCGTTGGAGCGAAGAGTCCTGGAGTAGAGACCGCGTATTGGCAAGCGTAATACGCCCCCCAGCTAGATGGACCGATGACCTCAAAAACATGTATCTATGTTTTATATTGTAGCTGTTTGTTGTCCCTTTTGAATAAAATAAAAAAAAAGGTGGCTGGGACAGACTGGATGCGGAAGGTGGAGAACAGGATTTTGTGGCGCAGCATGGGAGAGGCCTATGTCCAACAGTGGACTACGATAGGCTGAGTTCATTGACTGTCACATTCTAGTGTATATACCTGACGGATTAACTAGCTAAAACTGGTTGAATTTGCGCTAGTGGCTTTCCAACGTCCGGCTCGCCGCCGGATAGTTGAAAACCTTGAAAACCCAAAAACGCGCTTGAATTTATGCATTTAGCTGTCACTGAGTATTCGTGAAAATGAGCATTTTATCGCAAGCATTGTTTATGATATTTAGATAAATAAATCCCGTATACAAAGTTTCTATATCCATTAAGCTACCAATTACAAATGCCCATTATTTTTTATTTTTTGCATAAAATTATGTATTAAAACGTGTGATTATAGACTTCGCATGAAATGTCAGTCTAAATCAGTCTTTCCCAACGTGGGCGATAACGCCCCCTTGTGGGCGCTGCAGGCCTAAAGGGGGGCCGTAAGAGACCCAGAAAAAAAGGGGGCATTATGTAGGGCTTTGGGGTCGATTTATAATTTCATCTACCTAGCTAGGAAGACTCTTAGACACTGACTGAGCTCTCGACTCTCGACTACATCTTGTGAACATCAACTAATATTAATCAAGATATAGCTCAAACTCGGTTCGATATAAAAGACCGCGGGCAATCATGTTTTAACAAGTTTTTGTTAAATAATCCGAATTGTACATTCCTATACCAATCGGCTGGTTTTATAATACTTGTTCTTGCTTGTCGAGTACGATTGGGCGTCGAATGATATAAACGAGTTTATGCACGTTTGTCTTATTCCTGTTGGTGCGTGCTGCTTATGCAATCCTATATAAACGACGTAAATTTATTTTATTTTCATTTGCGGTTTCGCGCATAATAGATAAGCAGTACTTGATTTCAACACTTACGTATGTATTTCTTAAAACAAAACAATGTCGGAAGTAAAAAAGAAGAGACGGCAATACTCTGCGGAATATATTAAATTCGGATTTATTGAAAATCCCACAAACCCATCGTCGCCTTTGTGTCTTCTATGTCTAAAAACATTTTCGAACGAAGCAATGAAGCCTTCAAGACTGCAAGATCATTTGAATAAAATGCATCCAGATAAGACAGAAAAGAATGTAGCATATTTTCAAGACCTAGAGAAGAAGCATAACACTCAGCCAAGTGTATCAAAACTATTTTCGGCGGCTGCTAAGCAAGATGACGACGGACTTCGAGCTTCGTACAATATCTCTTTGTTAATTGCTCAAAAAGGCAAACCACACAACATCGGAGAAGAGTTAATTTTGCCAGCAATAAAGGAAGTAATAACTACTGTGCTTCATAAACCGGCCGCAGATATTATCCGAAAAATTCCTTTGAGTAATAATTCTGTGCAAAGACGAATTGATGAAATGGCTGAAAACATTGAAGAATCATTGTGCAATCATCTGAGGACTAGTCAATTCTCAATTCAGCTCGATGAGTCCACTTTACCAACTAATGAAGCGTTGTTACTATCTTACGTGAGGTTTATTAAAGATGAGAAAATACGTGAAGAACGGAGACAGGACACGAAAGGAGACAGATTCAAAAGGTGAAACCATATTCAATACATTGGAAAACATTACATTTTGTGAAGAGAAAGAGATTCCCTTGAAAAATATTATAACAGTTGGTACGGATGGCGCTCCGGCTATGACAGGGCGCCATAAAGGCTTCATAGCATACTTAAAGAATAAAATTCCAGATGTCCTTGCTATACACTGCGTTATTCATAGACAACATTTGGTTGCTAGAAACTTAAGTGAACGACTATTTCAACCACTGCAATATGTCATCAAAGCAGTCAATAAAATCCGTAGCAGCTCTTTGAATGATAGATTATTTCATCAGCTTTGTGTTACTAATGACGCAGATTTCAACCGTTTGTTGCTTCATACTGAAGTTCGTTGGCTGTCAAGAGGCAATTGTCTGATTCGATTTTACAACCTGTTTGACTCTATGATAGAGTTCTTGGAAACTAAAGATACAGAACTGCGCAACAAGCTCATAACATCAAAGAATGATATAGCTTACATGACAGACCTGTATAAAATGTTCGACGACATGAACCTCCAACTGCAAGGCGATGAACTAAATTTAATTAAAACAAAAAATGTCGTTGCTGCTTTCGCAGCCAAACTGCTTCTGCACAAAAAGAATATGGGCAGACGTGAGTTTCACAATTTTCCGAATTTATCAGTATACTGCAGTAACGACGACTTGTTTGCCTACTGCCAACATTTGGAAAACCTCCACATTGACTTCACCGAACGGTACCAGGACATTTTAAACTTGGAAATACCAGACTGGGTGTTGGATCCGTTTTCAAATGTCAACCACCAATGCAATGTCACCTCAGCTGGAAGAAGAACTTATAGAATTGATAACAAACGAAGAAATAAAAATCAAGTTCAAAAATGGATATCAAGAATTTTGGCTACAAAAACCGATCCCGCAATTGTACCCTGGATTGTGGTCAATTGTTCAACGATTTTTGATAGCATTCCCATCGTCATATTTGTGTGAACGTAGATTTAGTACTGTGGCAACGCTGCTTACTAAAAAGAGAAATCGTTTGCGTATTACCGAACGTGGCGACTTGCGGCTGTTTTTGAGTAAATTGGAACCTGATATCAACAAACTTATTGAACAGCATCAGATTCAACCTTCACATTAGTTTTTATATAAGAATTGATTATGTTTGTTTTATTTTCAATAAAAGATACTCTGTCCGAATACTATAAATTTGCGTTTCAATAATCAGTTATAAGTACTTAGCGGTTTTTAAGTATGTTTAAAAAGGGGGGCGTTAAAAAATAATTTATTCTTAAAGTGGGCAGTAGACAAAAAAAGGTTGGGATCCCCTGGTCTAAATAATATACTTTCTTTGTTTTGCGCCTGGCTAATGACAATAGGAGCTCCCCTTATTAACATAACTGGTGAAATGTGGGTGTACTATACACCTCTTCCTAGCCCTCGGGGCACAAGGCGTGATGTTATTCTATGTGTGTAATGTAACCATCACCATTTCAGTATTAAGATGTCCACTACTGGACATAGGCCTCTCCCAATTTGGGCGGGTGTGCCATAATCGCCAAGCTTGGCGAGTTGGTTGGCGATCGCAGTATGGTGGCAAAATGCATAGAGAACGCTGCTACCCATTCTCTAGTAAGTCCCTTAGTCGCCTTCTACGACACCCACGGTAAGAAATGGGATGGTGCTATTCTTTACGTCCAGCAATACACAGACTGTTTTATTGATAAGAACGAGGAGCTAATGTTCATTCAAACCAGTCATACAAAATGCTAAGAACATGCGATGTTATCATATTTGACGTAGGTAAGAGCGTACATAAATTAATCGTGACGTCGAATTATTTTGTACGAAAACTAAAAACTAAATAAAATCATATACGCCAGTTGATTCTTTGACATGGTATCATTAATACCCTACAGTTAATGGCTACCAAAAGGAACACCTTGTTTGCTAAAATACAGCTGAAGCATTGTTTTCTTTTTTATTTGTTTTTGTTTGAACGCCGTCAATAAAATACCGTCGGCCAGGTCGGATTAAAACCGACCGGACACGACGCGGTGAGTTGCAAACCGAAGGATCATTACAAAACGCCCCGGGCGTCGGGGGTCGATAGCAGACTCCCGGCCACCGTAGGCGCAAGCTTGCGGGCGGCGAGCAATGGGTAGCTCGCCACCCGGTAGGGACCAGGCTCGGGTCGACGGCACGTAGTGCTCCACGTGCGCCTCAAAGAGATGTTAGCAATACTGAAGGGGTCTACTAGGACCATTGCCTGCCAGGGTCGCTAGATTCGTTCGAAAGAGTTACCATTTACCTGGCATATGGGCAACCGAAGGAACACGGGTGGGTTTTAGTCAGTAAAAGTCTGACACGCCCTCCCGCTCCGCTCAGAGTGGGAGAAGTAATTTGATGATTTCCCATCAAAAAAAAACTTGAGAAGTGTCAAGGGACACCTGGATGGAACGAAGTTCTTATAGTGAAGGAATTGTAATAAAATTTTAGAAGGATGAAACGAAAATATTGTAACTGGCTTGCTTTCTATGAGAGAGAGAGAGACAGACAGAAAAACACGCGCACGCCGCACGGCTTACAACATAGCAAAAAGTGTCGTTACAACTTTTGGTCTTAATTTTTTCCGTCTAGCCCCCTTTCGCAACGCACGATAAGGAACTTCGTTCCAAAAAGGATCACTACAAAAACGTGGCTGTTATTTTAGTATATTGTGTATCTTATAAAGTTATAAGACTTCCACGTGAACGAAGTTTGGGGAAGAAGCTAAGTCGTTAGGTAATACATCCAGCACGTGCCCTCTCCGAAAACTTTGCTTTCAAACGAATTACAGACAGGCCTGTTAGTCTAGTGGTTAGTGACCCTGACTGCTATGCCGGAGGTCGTGGGTTCGATTCCCACCCAGGACAAATGTTTGTGTGATGAGCACGATCATTTGTTCTGTGTCTGGGTGTAATTTATCTATACTTATAATAAAACTGTAGAGAGGTCAATTCTGTACATTGAATATATGGATGAATGGTGATCGATACTGATGCGAAAAAAGCAATCAGTAAACTTTTTGTCTGTCTGTCTGTCTGTCTGTATGTGCACGCATGGGTCAAAAACTACTGAAGGGATTTTAACCAAACTTGGTACGATTGTAGTCCATACTCCTGGGCAGGTTATAGGCTATATAACATAACGCTAAGATACATAGGAGCTGAGCAGTGACGATAAATTTGAAGCAAGTCGGATGAAAATGCGCTTTCGAGCTTTTATCCTCGCTTACGTTGATCATACACCAAAAGTATGTATTCCAAAGATGATGGTCTTCAAAAAATCTACAAAAAAGTCCTTAATAGTATATATCTATCTTTTATAAATTAGCCACAATAACGTATTTAATCGTTAGGCATTTCTTCAAAGTGTATTAAATCTATACATATAATAAGTCTGTAGACGAGGAGTATATTTTAGTTTTCGTTTCAACGCAATCGCTTCGCTCTATCAAAAGTTATATTAATTTATTTATTTTCACTATTACGTAATGTAACAACATGTAGCGACAGCTACTGACCCAAAATGATACTAACAAAAATCAAGTAGGTTTGGGAGATTATTGTTTTGACCTAAATGTTTTTGCACACTTCACGTTATTCATATCTTTTACAAATAAGGAGTAATCGTTTCGTCTATTTGCAATGATTTCGGGGGTTGTTTAGCCAATGTATTGCGGATATGTATGCAAAAATAGAAACGGAACGTTTAGTTTACATGCGCACTTTTCAACGTCGTTTACGCGCTGAAGAATACGAGCATTTGCGGGACGCGATGCAAACAGATAATAACGATGAAAACTTGGGGCGATTGGTTAACTTGACATCCAGTTTTACAGGCGGTCCGCGATACATGCACGAAAAAACACAAGATGCTTTTTGGTACGTCCGTAAATACGGCCGCTCGGACCTTTTCATAACGTTCACAATTTGTCAGGAACTTCTCTCAGGACAAGCGTCATATGATACGCATGACATAATTTTTGCAATGGTTTTTCATTTGAAGCTCAAAGTAATGATTAATATCCTTACCAAAGAGAAACTATTCGGCCCAGCTCTTTGTTTTATGTACAGCGTCGAGTGGCTAAAGTGTGGGTTATCTCACGCGCACATCCTCCTATGGTTGGAAAACAAAATTCGTCCTGACGCTGTTGACAATGTCATAAGCGCTGAATTTCCAGACCAAAATGAAGATCCAAATTTGCATGCCATCATTAAGACGCACAACGAGTATATTTTCAATCTGAAAATGTCACAATCCGAGACAAACCACCTTAATGGCATTCTTTCACCTCTGCCAAACAGATAATTACGCCAAAAATATTTTATATAACGAAGTTCCATGTTATTACATGTACAAGCAGCAAGGTGTTTTTAATCGTAAAAGACGTGGCACTGCTGTGGAAGGTGAGTCAGGCGTTTTCAAGGAACTCGTGATTGGACGATTGTACACTGTGCACCCAAATAATACAGAGTTTAATTATTTACGCCTCCTTCTGCACATAGTGCGGGGGCCATAAACCGGATGATATTGAATATACCACATAGGTACCAGGCTGCTTGCCGCGCACATCATTTATTAGATGGAGATGAACATAGGGATGATGCTTTAGCCGAGGCATGCGTCAGCAATAGTCCTTATCGGTTGCGTCATTTGTTTGCCATCTTACTGATCTTTTGTGGATTAGCGGATGCTGGGCAGTTGTGGCAAAAATATCAAGATAAGTATGCTAAAGATTTTTTGAGGCATCAACGGCAAAAGAGTTTAGAAATATCAGACCGAGTCCGTGAAATCTGTAATAATAGATCGTTATTGGCTATTCAAGACATAGTTATAAGTATAGGAGGAAACCCGCTTACTCAATACGGCTTGCCTTCACCGACAGCCGATGGGAAACGTATAAACAGGGAGTACGCTTCGGCGATTAGTTACGATCCCGTAGAATTGGTAGAAACTCTGCGAACTGGTTGCTCAAATTTGACACCGGAACTGCGTCAAATATTTGATCGAGTGTGCTACAGTGTGGATCATACTTTGCGAGAAATCTTGCTTTTAAACGCGCCCGGTGGAACGGGCAAACCTTTCTTACCAAAGTTATTATGGCTCGAATAAGGAGCCAAAATAAAATTGCTCTTGCTGTCGCCTCCTCAGGTATAGCAGCCACATTGTTGCCCGAAGGAAAAACCACACACATAATGTTTAAAATCCCCATTGACTTGGAACGAACAGAAAGCCTGGTTTGCAATGTGTCACGCAATTACATAAAGCTAGAGTTTTACGCGATGTGTCACAATCATTTGGGACGAGTGCACGATGGCAAACCGCTTGGCTATAGAAGCAGTTGACTGAGCTTTGCGGGACGTAAAACAAAATGACTGGCCGATGGGAGGCATTATGCTACTTTCCGGCGGTGATTTTAGGCAGACACTACCGATTGTACCCGAGGATCAAGAGCCGATGAAATTAACGCCTGTCTGAAGAGTTCAATTCTATGGCACAATGTCGTATCAACTCATTTAAGTTTAAATATGCGAGCACATCAGGGAGGAACTCCAAACGCGCAAGAGTTCGTTTTACTATAAAAAATTGGTGACGGCACATATCTCACACAAGATGGTAACGTAATTTTGGTAGAGAACCTATGTTGTAACGTTACTTCACAGCTGGACCTCATTTCTTCTGTGTATGGGAATCCCTCTGATATCGGTAACCACGCCACTGCTTAGCTGTGTCAACGAGCTATTTTGAACCCCCGCATCGACCAAGCGGCAGCAAAAAATTCACAAATATTGACACATGTTTTTGGGGAAAGTAAGCAATATACTTCCATAAACACGGTTACGGAAGAAGAAGATGGCACACACTATCCAGTAGAGTTCTTAGATTCCTTTAAAATACGCGGTCTTCAGCACACAACATTTTTTTTAAAGTCGGAGTGCCAATAATACCTTTCAGAAATGTATATCCTCCCAAACTTTACAACGGCACTCGGGTCATAGTCACCTATCTCCAGCAAAACGTCATCGAAGCCAAAATCTTAACAAGTTGTGGCGCTGGTGATGTTGTATTTATTCCCAAAATTCCGCTCATTCCTAATAATTTCCCATTTAGTTTAGTAGTCCCTTTACGCCATGACCATTAACAAAGCTCGGGGCCAGACACTATCCATTGCGGGGGTGGACCTTAGTATTGGTTGCTTTTCCCACGGCCAACTTTATGTAGCTCTTTCGCGTATGAGCAATCCTAGCAACCTTTTTGTTTACGCCCCCTAAAAAATACAAGTTTTGTGGCAGCTTTTTGCTAGAAAAAGTCACCACGCCTGGTCAAAAGATCAATAGAGGAGGTGTTACATCTGCTATAATCTGCTATAAGCGGCGTAATGCTGTTTTCCGACATCTACGCGAACGAAGTCGCGGGCACAGCTAGTACTTATAATAAAACTGTAGAGAGGTCAATTCTGTACATTGAATATACATTCAAAATTAATATTGGAGGATGAATGGCGATCGATACTGATGCCAAAAATGCAATCAGTAATTTTTTTGTCTGTCTGTCTGTCTGTCTGTATGTGCACGCATGGGTCAAAAACTACTGAAGGGATTTTAACCAAACTTGGTACGATTGTAGTCCATACTCCTGGGCAGGTTATAAGCTATATAACATAACGCTAAAACAAATAGGAGCTGAGCAGTGACGATCAATTTGAAGGAAGTCGGATGAAAATGCGCTTTCGAGCTCTTATCCTCGCAAACGTTGATCATACACCAAAAGTAAGTTCCCGCAGGATATTTTCCGACCTTCACGCGGGCGAAGCCGCTGGCAAAAGCTAGTCTATAATATGTATGTATTTAGAAATATATAAGTATGTTTATCAGTTGTCTAGTACCCATAACACAAGCTCTGCTTAGCTTGGGACTAGATGGCGTTGTGTGATAGTTGTGGAATATTATTATTATTATTAATTACGGCAAATGATTGATAAATCTGTAACAAGTTCGAATGATACTTGATCAATTGGACGTAAAATGTAAAAACAACTAATGAGGGGATAGAGGAACAGAACAGAAGCAACTTCTGGAAGTACTTTGTTCACTATTGACTAATGAGTCGATTTCAGTTATTTTTGATAAAGGTTTTTGTTTTTCAAAAATATGTCTTTACCATTTCTACAGCCAAATTCATTAAATTCAATCTTATTTCAAGGCGATAAAACTCAATTTTAAATGCATAAAGTAATGCTAGAAACACGATTTTCTTATTATGAACGGTTAGCTTTAAAAAAAAAGTTTCAGTCGTCGTATTATGCTTTTAACTCGATGCTCCAATTGGGGTTTAAGAGGTCTTGCATAAATATATATGTTACACATTGAATAGGCACAGAATAATAAACCAAGCAGAATGAAATCTTCCTAACAGATTTCAAGCGTTTTAGCTACGTTTATATGACTGTCCCTCGGTTATTGAAAATAAAAACCTGGTAAGTGTGATTCGAGATTCTGCATTAAAAACGGGACGGGGTGAAACTATAAGCACACGCACGAATGTATAAATATCTTGGCGGGATTTTAGGGCTGAAAGTTACCTCAAGGGCAAAAGAGAAAGCTATGCTTGGACTTTCCCCTACATGATCGAATCAAGAATGAAAAGATCCGCAGGCAAACCAAGGTGATCGAAGGATTGCTATACTTAAGTGGCAGTGAGCACATTACTCACTGAGCAGATGGCCGATGGGGCTGAACATAACAGAAGACGTAGCGTTACAAGGTGGACCGATGACCTTGTGAGGGCCGCAAGAATCCATTGCGAGGATCGTCTGGAGGAGACGGTGGAGCATACGGTGGAGGTGTGCCCTGCCTGGGCGGAGCACCACCGTGTCCTCGCGGAGGCGATCGGTGGCGGCGACCTCTCGCGTCCGGCCCTGGTGCGAGCCATGGTACGGAGCGACAGGGCATGGGAAGCCGTCACCTCCTTTTGCGAAGCAGTAATGTTCACGAAGCAGGAGGCGGGGCGCGTGAGGGAGTGGCAGTCTCTGCGCTCTCACGTCCCTGGCCGCCGCAGGAGGAGACGCCCCGGGCGTCGGGAGTCGATAGCGTACTCCCGGCCACCGCAGGCGCGAGCTTGCGGTCAGCGAGCAATGGATAGCTCGCCGTCCGGTAAGGACCAGGCTTGGGTCGACGGCGCGTAATGATCCACGCGCGCCTCAAAGAGATGTCAGCAGAACTGAAGGGGTCTGCCAGGACCGATGCCTGCCAGGATCGCGAGATTATTCGAAAGAGACACCGTGACCCTGGCACCTGGGCAACTGAAGGAACACGGGTGGGTTTTAGTCAATAAAAGTCTGACACGCCGTCCCAAGAGCGGGAGACGTCATTTGATGATTTCCCATCCTAAAAAAAGGGCCGCAAGAATCCGTTGGATGCGGGAAGCACGAAACCGGTCGAAGTGGCGGAGTTTGGAGGAGGCCTATATCCATCCAGCATTGCACGTCATTAGGCTGAAATGATGATGATGATTTTATCACCTACTGGATTTCCACTCTCAGTGTTGACCCGATTGTTGAGAATCTAACAGACTGCATCCAAGTCGAAAAAACCCACTGTTGGGTTTTTCATTCTTGGAGTGTAGCAGCGCGTTGATAATGTAATCGTGACAAAATCCCGTCGCAATATTTTTATGTCCGTGCGCACGTGGCCAAAGTTTTTCATCCTTGTTTTAATATTTATAATTTTATTTTTTTATTATTGAATTTCTTAAATTGACATATTAAAATATGTCAATTTAAGAAATTTACGTTCGTGCTAAGTATGTGTTTTTCATAATATTATAAAGGTTTTGTTTAATGCAAAACAGCTCTCTTAAGTTTCTACACATCGAATTGGGTCGGAGACCTGTTTGTTATCTTCTTAAAGAATATCCTGTAAATGATTATGTGAATTATTCATATATTATATGGAATTGACAAATAATTAGGTTTGTATGCACGGCCCCACATCAAGCTATACATTTTCAGTATAAGCTGACATCTCATTGTACTAAAAGCCTCTCATTGTACAATGCGAGGTCTGTTTATACTGGAAATGTATAGCTTGACATGTAGCCGTGGCCCGTGTGCACATGATTCAAAGTAACGTCTATCAAAAAGTACAAACCCCAGAACCCTTTGCTTGAACTCAAAGTTTGTATACCCCGGTCTAGCTAATACTCTGTAATGATATCCACATTGTCAAATGCCCTGTTTAAAATAATGGGTGCCTTGTACCGGCAGCAGCGCAGGAAATAAAGGGTCAAATTACTTTTTTTATTTATAATATAATAAAGTATTTAAAACTTTATTATCAAAAAGCCAAATACATTTTACCCAATTTCAACCAACCATAAAAACATCATTGTATGAAATACATAGGCTGCACTAAAAGTATCGGGAATGGAATATTTCCACTGTTGATATTAAAATCTTTTTAATTGAAAACTCCTTGGTTTTAAAAATCGAATACCATTTATTTATTTAAAAAAAGATTCTCGGTCTTGTCACAAGGTTTTGTCAAACTTGTTTAGTCGTTGAGAAAATGGAATTGACTCGAGAAAATTCAAGAGCGATGATTTATTATGACTTTCGAAGTGGTTTAACACAAAAACAGTGTGTTGACCGGATGATTTCTGCATTTGGTGATGAAGCCCCATGCAAAACCACAATTTATCACTGGTTTGCTGAATTTCAACGTGGACGTGTCAAGCTCAGTGATGATCCCCGTCAAGGTCGTCCAAAAACTACAGTCACCCAAGAAAACGTTGATGCTGTGCGTAAGCTGATTGAGGAAGATCGACATGTCACATACCGCGAAATTCAGCCAATTTAGACATTGGCATGAGTCAAATATCTGTATTTAAAATAATCTTGTATGAACAATTAGGTGTAAAAAAGTTGTTTTTCGATGGATACCGCATTCGCTCTGTGAAGAGCAAAAAGCGGCTCGCGTTACTTGGTGCGTCAGAACAACGGTATACATCACTTGAGAATAGTGAACGTCTGTGTCTATGATAGTATGAACTGTGTTACAGACACAGGCTCCTTCCTCTTACAGTTCATTTTACAATTTGCTAAAAGGCCTCATAGGAAGGCTAAAAGTTACCCAAAGGGCAATGGAGAGGGCTATGCTTAGAGTTTCCCTACGCGATCGAACCAGGAATGAAGAGCTCCGTAGGAAAACCAAGGTAACCGACATAGCCCGAAGAATTGCCAAACTTAAGTGGCAGTGGGCAGAGCGCATTGCTCGCAGAACAAATGGCCGATGGCGTCGGAAGGTCTCCCACACGATGGATGGACCTGGTGAAGGCCGGAGGAATACTTTGGATGCGAGAAGTACAGAATAGGTCGAGGTGGCGGTGCTTGGAGGAGGCGTATGTCCAGCAGTCATATCAGATTATTATACACCTCAAGGCTAACAAGCGTCATAGCAGTCACCTTTATAACACCATAAATTCAACTCGCAACGGACCGTTATTATTTATCTAGATTTAAATGTAAAACTATAGTTAGTCGTTTTCTCTAAAAGTTAACGTACGATGAGACTGAACAACTCTTTGCAAAAAATCTAACTAAGTTATCTAAAAACATATTTCAATTGGGCCTTTGTTATCTACATTATAATTTCATCATTTCAGCCGAAATACATCCACTGCTGGACATAGGCCTCCCCAATTAAGGAGGTTTTGCAATAATCGCCGCGCTGGGCAGGCAGGTCGGCGATCTCAGTATGATGGTAAAATGCATAGAGAAACTGCTGCCCATTGTCTAGGCTTATTGAAGAGGCGAGCGACATCCATTTGGCACCTCTTACGACACCCACGGGTGGAAATGGAAAACCAGTTTCATTTATTTGTTTTTTTTTTTGTCAAGAACAAACAATTTTTGTTTCTATCTTGTTTTACAGTCTTTATTCCCATTGTTTCTTTGCAAACTGTACAGTGGTAGGGCCGAGGGCAATACGCCGATGTCGACGCCGTCATTTCATATGAATACTTAAACTAACTGCATCTAGGTTTCCTTAGTAAATTGTGATTTATTTTTAGTTCCTTCAATAAGCGAATAATTTTTTTTTTTTTTTTTTTTGCTATCAGAAACAGACGACTTGCAGTTCCCACTGCATTATTAACTAGTTTTGAACTTAATACTGGAGTTGAGTCTTAAGTCTGAAAGTAGCACTGATAACTTAAAAGTTGTGTGGAAATCGGCTGTCGAGGTATGGACACGTATTACAGAGGATTGAGGAAAATGTCATGAGTAAAGTTTTGAGCACCTACGACTGTTACAGAGTAGAGGGCGACCAAAGGAACGATGTAAGGACTGTGTGAATGATGATAATATGGTTAGAAAGGGGGTGACTACCGAGATGACGACTAATAGAGAATTGTGGAAGAAAAAAATTGGTTGCCTGTAAAGTCGGTATACGGGCGAAAGTTTTACGTGACAACGACTTTGAGTGGTAAAATAATTTTAATGTGAATATTCATTCGTATAGTAGGAAGAAGGATGAAATAATAGTAACAATTTAAAACATTTATTTATACAAAGAATTATATTTAAAGGCGCGTGCCTTTCACTTTTTATGTCTGTCTCTCTCGCTCTTAGGCGGGCTAACCATGCCCGAGTGGAAGGGACGCGTGCCTCTCACACGCTCTCATTGTGAGCGCATAACGTGAGCGGAGCGTAACGCAGTTTCTTGAAGTGTCACCCGGCAAACCAATTTATAAGACGTTGTCACGTCAAAAGACAGGCGCCGACCCGATAAACTGGGATAAGCGCAGAAGAATGATGATGATGAGATAGCATATCGCATGTTTATTAAGAGAACGAGTTAAATCTTAAACAACCGGCAAGCTAATTATTTGGTAGAGAATAAGTCTAGAAATAATTAAGTTTGCAGTAGCATTATTTACTTATCAAATGATATTCGTATGAAGTAGGTCAAGTTCAAAACTACATAGCTGCTTAAAAGCCAGATCTGAAAACAAGTTTGTGGGCAAGCAGCGCTTCAGAAATACATTCATATAGCAAATATCTGTCCGTTTAGATCGCTCGGAGGTACTTCCCGATTGCATGAAACGAATATGATTCGCCGATGGACTGGTTTAGATCCACGTCAAGCCGTTCTCTCTTTAACAAATTCAATGTTAAAACAGTATTCATATTTTGGTAAACTTGAGAGCTCAGTGTTCCACGTATTTGAAATGGACTTCTGCATAGGTCAGGTCGGAAGCCGACATGTTTAAGAACCAAAAATTCGAAGACATGTGACATCTACCAACCCGCACCGGGCCCGCGTGGTGGATTATGGCCCTCTCACCGAGAGGAGGCCTGTGTCCCAGCAGTGGGAACATTATAGGCTGCTGATGTCGATAGGTCAGATCACACATATTTTATACGGTTCGACTGCGCCAATTATGCTCACATCTTATATTTTATCTCGTCCTTACTTTTATCACTCTGATTCCTACAGCGAGAATGCACTTAAAACATTATGATAAAATTAGTAAGTATAATTATCTACTTAAGTGGGCGAAGCCTAAGGCTGCCCGTACACGTCCGCTAGTTAGTGACCGATTTAAAGTAGGGGAAAAATGGAACGTACTGATTGCAATAGTGAAACGCACGTGTCCTATAAAAAGCCGATCGGAAACAATATTGGTGAATCCAAACCGATCCGATTATTGGTGAAAAAAGAACGTTCGTACCTAAACGTATAGGTAAACGCACACTACGTAAAAGTTCGAAAAAGTTCTTTTAAATGTAGTATGTTATGTACCGTGTGGTGCCGGACGTAAAGAATAACACCACCCCATTTCTTTCCGTGGGTGTCGTAAAAGGCGACTAAGGGACTTACTAGAGAATGGGCAGCAGCGTTCTCTATGCATTTTACCACCATACTGCGATCGACAACCCGCCTGACAAGCGTGGCGATTATGGCAAACCCCCCCAAATTGGGGGAGGCCTAAGTCCAGCAGTGGACGTCTTACGGCTGAAATGATGATGATGATGTTATGTTATGTAAAAATGTTTAGAGTTTATTTAGAAATAGTAGGTATTATTATACCTGTTTATAAAAGATAAAGCTAAGGTTTAATTGTGATGTGTTAGTTGTTAAGTTTTTTATGTATTTTAGACTAATGATGTAGGAAGGAAGGATAATAATATTGATGCACTATCGAATTAGTTTTAAGTCTGTTAAGATGGGGTTGTGAGGTTACCTCTCACAACTATCTTACATAAATAAATAAATGTGTTACAAAATATAAATATTGTAAAAAGGAAGAACAATAAGGTAATCAGTAAGAATTTAGATGTAACACTATCGCATTAGGTGCAAACCTGTAATGGTAGATGTAAGCTGGAAAATAAATAAACAAATAAATAAATAACTACTTACCGACAGTCGGCCGAATGCACTTCAAAAGAAGGACGTTGTGTCATTCAAATCAAATCAAATCAAATCAAATAATTTATTTGTTTGCAAACATGGGTAATACAATACATAGGTGTTTAAGTTTATGAGTCCTCCATGTCCTACCGTCACATGGGCATGCAAATCACATTTTATTTATTACTATTGAATTTACACAAACAAACATTAAGAAAAATAAAATAATCCATGATATAAATTAATGTCAAATTGGTAAAAATGTCACAATAAAACGAAAAACGTCAAATGTCAATAAAGTTACAATAAAAAAATAAATACAAAAAATGTCAACGGTCATCAAGGATACAGTAATATAAATAATAAAAAACAATGTAAATAGGTATAATATCATGTCAATCAGTCAGTGATGCATCATTAAGATAGTCGTCAATTGAGTAATAACTTTTATCAATTAATAATTTGTTTAGTGCCCTTTTAAATTTGAAAACAGTCATAGTTTTAATAATATTAGGTACTTTATTATAGATGCGAGGGGCTATGCCAAAAAAACTTTTTTCCATTAGTGCTGTTTTACATTTAACTTTACACAACTGATTTATATATTGAGTCCGTATTGGATTCCTTCTGACTGCCGACAATTTTTTAAATAGATATGGGTTACTTTTCACAAATAAAGCTGTTTCTAAAATGTATAAAGATGGAAATGTTAGTATTTGCAAGGATTTAAAATAAGGAAGACAGCTATCCGTGGTCTTAAGACCGCACATTGATCTAATGCATCGCTTTTGCATCTTAAATACAAGCTCCTTATCAGTTGATTGCCCCCAAAAAATAACACCATACCGCATAACAGACGCAACTAGTCCATGGTATGCTGTCAAAAGAGCCTGGCTGTTGACTTTCTTGGAAAGTTGAAAGAGGGCATATGCGGATTTACTCAGTTTTTTTGCAGATATCTTCAACATGAGGTTTCCAGGTGAGTTTATCGTCAATTACTATACCTAAGAACTTAGTTTTGTTTGCTTCTTCATTTTCGCAGCCTTGGTAGGCAATACTAACGTTTAGAGTTTCGGAGCGTTGATGAAAGTGCATAACTTTCGTCTTAGTCAGGTTTCATTTCAGGTGTCATTGGTCGGCGATGGAATCGATATTGAGAAATTGACAGAAAATATCATAATAGTGTACCGATGTGTATATAGCATGTTCTACTTACGACAACAGCTCATCAAACGACATTGACAATCTGTAATACCTACTTAAAAAACTTATCTCGGTCGAAATCTCAGATCAGCATGAAGAACATAAAATAACCCCTTTAAGAATCTCTGAGAAATTATTGGATCAACCAAGAACTTTGTTTTCTTTTTTCTGTTCGTTTTAAACCGAACACACACCTTCCTCGTTATAGAGGAGGTTTTTCATTTCATAATCACCTTCTTCCTTATATCCAAGACGAACTCCTCCCACGATAGCCACCGGAAAAGTGGCTAGTAAGCAGCAGCAGTAGTAGTGGCAAGTGGCACGTTTGCGTTAAATCGGTCATTAGAGTCGGCGGAAAATCCGACCCAACTGTCGAATTTTATGACGAAAAGTATGACGTAGGCGGCCAGCTTAAGGTACCTTAGGCACGACGCCCGCCCACGTCAGACTTTGCCTTACCCTTGAACCAATGAAACCATCTGTGAAAACATGGTGCAATAAACGGAATAAAAAAAAACTGCTATAAATAACGTCATCTTACCCTTGATCTGTCCAACTACATAGATAAACTCAGAAGCACTAATTTCAGTAAAAATAATACACTTAAACGGTCAATTACCGTAATTACAGACACAATTAAAAAACGATTGTTTATATACCGAATGTGGTATCTCAGGGACTTAGAGGTTAATTATAATTCATTATCATTATCATCATTTCAGCCGAAAGACGGTCACTGCTGGATATAGGCCTCCCCAAGCTCCGCACCTAATTATAATTGTATTAATTTCATTGTGATCAACACTTTTTAATAACCCTTTTTTCGTAAATAAGTACGATCACCCGAACCCTCTCAAATTGTTACAACCTCACTCGTCAAGACCCAGAGGCAGAAGACGAACCCGGATCGAGTTTTTACTCGTAGGTGAACTCCTGAAACCATGCTATCTATTCTATATCCACTTTATTTTCCCGAAAGTATTATCAAGTTATTTCTGTTTTGATTTTGCAGTCTATGTCATTTATGCCATTTTGGATATTATGTTACTTTTCTTTTTGATCTATCATTTTCAGTAGCAACATTTTCGTAAAAATTGTGGAATGCGTTGCGACCTTACCTTCCAGTTCGAAGCCTTACGGCACTCTGACGAAATCAGGGATTATGTGTCTCCCTACACGAAAATGTGGGGTGTGAGTTTTGGAGTCGGGCTTTCTGTCTGTAAACGGCTGCCACGGTGTGAACTTCATTCAATATTTTGGATGAATGAAAATTGTGGGAGACGTCGTATTGACAGCCTTGAGGAGTAAACGTATGAATGTGGATGGCTACAGAAGAACAATGGATAGGTTGTTTGAAAAATTAGTAAAACGAGATAAATATAAATAGTAGTAGGAATCTATATATTAATACGTGAAGCGAAAACTTTGGATCCCTTTTTACGAAAATTGGGCGGACGGAAGCGTATGAAACTTCGCTCACTTATAGTTTAGACAGAGAAGAAGTGACGAATGCTAATATTTTTTTTTAATTATGCGCAAGAATACATTATTTTCAATAAATAACACGTTACACACACTACTATTCAATACCGTGTATTTAATACACACATGCATAGATATTCTTTTGTTTATTTGGAATTCTATGGTCAAATCGAGTATGTATTTGTTCTTGGCATTATTTGTCTATAGCCTTACTGAATGTCAAATATAATTATGACATAATATATTAAAATAATGTACTATGTATATATTAATATGTGAATGGAAAACTATGTACCCCTTTTTACGAAAGTTTATTGTTGAAATCTGTGGTCCAATCGAGAATATCTGTCTTTAATGTTTTGTGTCTATAGTCTTACTGAATGTCAAGTATAACCATAGGTAATAAATTAATTTTATAGATATATAACCTATTTCATTTTTAAAATCAATGATCATATCGAGAATATTTGTCTTTAATATTATTTGTCTATAGTGTTACTGAATGGCAAATATAATCATATTATTTTGTATTTAGTTTTAATGGATATGCATATAGATTTATTATTATGGTCGAATGTCGACCACTGGACGACCACAAGTACTTAGTTATAAAGAGATGAATGTCATAGTAAGATTTTGAAAGATAATCTGGTTAGAAATTAAATGTACGCAATGAGAACGACCGATGCTGGCGTTTAATAAAGTAATGAGATGCCATTTGAGATATTGGCACAAGGATACCGCGTGGATGATATACAGCACACAAAGCTCGTGATCAAGATGGGTCAGAAGATCATTTATAATAATTTCGGCCGTAGCTACTTACGTAATTTCTCATGGAACTTTCGCTTTCGTGTTATTTTAAGTTATGGTTTTTGGTCGTTTGCTTTGCCAACACAATTTACGGATAACTTCGTTACTTCGGAGACGAACTAGTGCGACCATATAACGTTACGTAGATACCTGTTTAACCAAGCTGCGGTATCAACAATTTCGTATCGTTTGACCCTGTGACCCACCTGGTAAATCGAGGGGATAACTCAGTTATTACTCGGTGTAATTCGCTATTACAGGACAGGGTAAGCGATACGAACTCACGGATTTATAGAGTAGGTATATGCGTTTTAATTAAATGTTCTTGTAAATAAAATAACGAAATATAACTGTATTATCTATAATGTTGCACCTACAATTCTATGGTCTGATGGAGACAATGGAATTGCAGTCATAGAATTTTTTTACCAAGTTAGGTATGTGTCGGCACTCGCAGCGACCGAAGTTTTCGCTCCCTGGGCAGACTTTGTTGACGGTGCGCTTTAAATTGTAATTCTGCATCGAAATACTCCATTGTGCACATAATTCCACGATTCCTCTTTACTAATTCCTTAATGGTTTTCATCACAGAACCCAGTTCCTTAAACGTCGGGATTTCTCGAGCGAAAATTGCTGCATCGAATGATTCGGCTTCAGTATAAAAACCATTGTTGCGAATCTCGTAAAGGGCGGAATAATTATTGTTGAGAAACATTGCGATTTTACGGCTTCGATATTCTACGTCACCACATATGCAGGAGACATTCAACGCAGGCACCACGTCATCGGGGCTGTCCACAGTAACCACAGGAAATATTTGCACCTCGGCGCGTTGCTCCGGCACGCTGAACTCCAACATGGTCGCCCTCTTCCCGTCTGCACACGTGCATTGGATATTGTTCGAATCCTTAGCGAATGACACACGCAGGCATTTTGGAATGTACTTAGTCACAGGATAAAACGCGACCGGCACCCAACTTCCATATAAATCCTCCACACTCCCAGCGCTCACAACAACAAAAATCGATAAGACTAGTATTTTCCACATAATTAAAAACATTTGACGGATGTCTATAATTTCCAAACTCTTACTGATTTATCCCTGCGAATCGCAAGTCTTTATAGTAACTACTATCAAATCTTGTAGCTAACCTTTGGCTTTTCAGTGATAGTAATTTTTAAAAATATTATTCCTTATTATGACTGTTGCAGTAATCAGAAAAAAATGGGTTTGGCTAGTTGACCTTTTTATTCAGATGCATCCGGCTATAACGGTATGAAGGATATAGAAGACGGGGTTGGCTTTATAATAATCCTACTAAAGATGCTTGAGCTAACTGTCAACGTTTCAACCCAACGATTATCGGATCAGGTTCGGGTCAGTTAAAATCACCCATAACCAGTATCGGACCACGAACATTGGAAAAAATATCTTTTAAAATGATTAAATGAGCATGATGAGGATGTGCAATATAAATGGAGAACACTGTGATACCTCCAACCGTCCCTGCGGCAATACCCATATATCCTGTAAGTGTAGGCAAAGTATGAGATGAAAATGTGACCCGGTTGTTGACCAAAAGAGCTGACCCTCCATAGCCATCCGATCTGTCTTATCTGAATATGTTGAAATGGGGAACACGGAAGCTAAGACTTGGAGTAAGCCAAGTCTCAGCTATCCATAGCTGAGACTTGCAAAAGACGAAAGCTTGCAAGGCTTGTATTTATTTAATAGGAATGTGAGGTCGTGCTTTTTATGCCACACGCTCCTCATATTCCACTGTAGGAAAACTTGGCGAGACGCCATTTCTAATATATAAAAAAAGGGTTATAAGTTGGTCGGCAACGTTGGACGGTGATTGAGCGTTATATAGTAGTAGAAGAAGAAATAACGATAGGTAAAAGTTTCATGAGTAGTTCAACAATAGAAGAGGTACTATTATTGGAAGTGTCATTTTTGTTGAGAGCGCAGCCGTTAGGCTGTGAAAGTTGGGGGAACTAATAATCTGTTGATGAGCAACTTTGTCATAAGACGGGGAGAGAGAGTGGCATGAGATTTAGGCTTCAGGTGTACTGTCTTTCGATAAGACTGCGATATCGGAGTTTTATGCAACGTTCGCATAGTTGCGAGAAGCTGTTGGAATTAATTTGTTGGCTTCAGAATAAGCCATCGATTTTTCAGCCATAATGGTCTTAATGGCTTTTTGTCTACCATGCTCGGAGCATGACTTGCTGTTAGCGAAGTGATTACCCGAACATAGAATACAGAAGGCCTCACCCTCAGAAATGGTGCAACCATCACCTGGGTGATCGTGGCCACGTTTACACGTGGTTTAGACCTACATACATTAGCCACATGTCCAAATCTACAACAATTGCGACATTGTATGGTGGGATGGTGGGATATATATGTTATGGACCAAGTGATAAATTGGGCATTATACATAATGCCCGGTCATTATGAAAAATGCCCAATATGAGAGAGCAATTTGATAAGAAGTATTCAAATAAGCAAATTGACCGGGCATTATATCTACATATTGTCCATGACCTTTTGGGCAGAGTAATACAAACATATTTAATTACTATATTTTATTGTTCTTGTCATTTAACTAACCAACCATTTAAATAATCAGACTCATTATTTGGATTAATTATCAAGGACTTCTCCATTAAAAATCCACTAGGTTTTGCATTTAAAACTTAAGGCAAGTCATGTTAAAAATATAACATAAAACATATTAAAAAACAAAAATTTCACAACATATTTAATATTGTTTTACAGAAATGACTTATTATTATAAAACATAAAATAAACTAAATTTAAGACAGACTCATTATTTGGCATAATTAGCATCTTCTCTTACTAAAAGTCAAATGAAAATCTAGGTAAAATAAAACATAAAATTGAAAACAGTAATTATACAATATGTAGCAACTGCCACTGTGATGGCATTTTGAGGTACACAACTTTTTGGCTTTGCGACAACTACATTTATCAGACTTGCAACCACTTATACAACCACATCAACTATAACCTTGCCCTCCGCATTTAGAGGACATTCTACAACACTCTCTCAGCGAAATCTCTGTCTCTGGAACATCTTCAGGCGAAATAAATCTTTTCTTGCAGACAGTAAATTGGTTTCTTGAATATAGTTGATTTAAAACACCTTGTTTTGTTCCCAATTTATAAAGGTTAGAGGCTGTTACTTCAATAACGGAAGCAAGCATATTTTCTTCCATCACTACGAGCGCTTGAACTCCGCCGCACGAGCCGCACGCTGAATGGCGGTCTCTGATTGGTCAAAGCGTGCCACGCCATGCGTGCCTCCCTACCCGCCCTCACACCGCGTCATATTTAGCTTTATTATCAAATTGCCCAATTATCATGTAGCAATATAATAATGACCGTGCAATGTGATAAATAATGAAGTTAAGATAGTATTAGTCACTTGCCCGATAGAGCTAGATATTATTCATAATGCTCGTACATTATGTATAATGCCCGCATTAATCACCTGGTCCATAACATATATATTGCTCAACAGGAAGGGAAGTGTAACAGCAGAAGATTCTCTTAGGAAGGACTTGTCCAACGAATATAATACCACAGGTTTCAGTTGCTTTCCATAAATTTTCTCCGTATCTCTGAACTTTCCTATTAATTCGACGAACTTTTAAGATTTGCCCACAACCTGGGGGCACAGACAAATAGTTGATAGCCTCTTCTTCTGAGATATCAGATGGAATTCCAGTCACTACTCCCATCCTTGTGATATTAAATGTAGGTATGGAGGCGACATAACTGTAATTGGCTAACAGACCGTTAACCAGGCAAGAATTTGCATCTTGAGGAGAAGCAAACTCTACGGATACGCGGTTTCTACTAACTCTATTAACACCACCATGAACTATGTTGGCAATGTTGTTGTTAATTAAGAATTTTCCGAAATTAACTGGATGTAAGGTGGTGCCTGAGTTAGGTTGGGTTTTTATGCGGGAGACGTGGACGATGTAAGGACCTTTGTCCATTGCTGAATATTTGGTACGACCGATTCGACTTTTCTTTTGTATGTTCGGTGGGGATGGTGTCAAGATATCTTCGTTACCACGACGTTTACGAGAAGATCCGTTTAGCTGGGATGGGGATACATCCATCTCTGTGATACTACATACAACATCCGCAAATTGCGATAAAGGATTCGGGGACAGAGGTAATAAAGGATCTGAAAAGACGGGCGGTCAGGAACAGGGGGTTTGTTTTTATCCATCTTTAATAAAAACGAGTTTAAAATACGACAATCACAATACAAACCTGTTTACGAACACAAGGACAACACACTGATATGCTAACAAGTCACACAAATATCAACAATCACTAAATAAAACAACTACAAATTCAAAACACACGTGCTAACCGAGAACACTGTGGCGAGCACAATAGTAGTAGGAATGACTTTCTTTTCGGCAGTTTTTTTGACAACATTCATTACGTTATTTATATTGGTAAGCAGACAAATTTTACAAACATATAAAGTCATGGATTTGGAATAAACTTTAAAATGATTCAGTTTCTGATTAACAGTGTGTTACGCAATTAGGACGCGACGCAGTAATTGTGTAAAACTTCTTTTTTCTATAGTCTAAGTGTAAAACATCAAAAGCAGGATATAATAGCTTCCATTTTGACTGTTCAACAATATTCATTACATTACTTACGTTTTTGAACGAACAAATTATTATGAAGCAATCTCCTTCAAAATGATTTAGATTCTGCACCCTAATTGCGGAACACACTATTAATCAGAATTTGAATCATTTTTGAAGCTTATTTGCCATCCATTCCTTCATATGTTTGAAAAAATTGTTTGCTTAGCAACTTAAACAACGCCATGAATGTTGCGGAACTGTCAAATTAAAACGGATTCATACTGATAGTGTAGTACGCAATTACCCCTCTGATTGATAGTGTGTTACGCGATTGGGATGCGGGCGCCGCTATATATAGGGTGTTAGTTATATACAACAAAATTAGGAAAAGGCTGGACTGACTCTGCGTAGTTGACCTTCTTTTACACGAGTAACACGTGTTCTCAGGGTCATTCTCATTACTATCTTGTGGTCAACTTCGATTTAGGATCCACGTGTACCACTCAGACCAAGACGACCTTTGTAATAAACCTAACTTATAATTTTATAGATAGTAGTATCTACTTATAAAAAAAATCAGTTACAATAATACAATATTGTTTAATACAATATTGATTATATTGTAAGTAGCATTAGCATTTGGATGTGTAGAAAATGATTACAGCATTAGATACGTAGTGTCATATCACCGGAGCACCAAGATGAACCGATGACCTGGTGAAGGCCGCAGGAATACGGTGGATGCGTGAAACACAGAACAGGTCGAAGTGGCGGTGCTTGGGGGAGGTCGATGTCTAGCAGTGGACGTCTTATAGCTGAAATGATGATAATGATGATATCAACAGAGCTAACACCATTATAGACGAGCGATATTTGGTAACAACACCGAAACGGTGCAGTGGTGCCGTGGACCAGTGGTGGCCCAGTGGTAACAGCCGCGACTTACGAGTAATAGGAAGTGAGTTCGAACCCTAACAGGTGCTTTACTTTGTGTAAATTATTTCATCACCACTGCTCTTAAAACGGTGAAGGAAAAACATCGTGATGAAACCGGCATGTCTTAGAACCAAAAATTTGAAGACATGTGATATCCAACCCGCACTGGACCCTCGTGGTAGATTACGGCCCACTCCCTCTCACCGAGAGGAGTCTTGTGTCCCAGCAGTTAACCCAACAACAGCAAACTTAATCGCAAGAGTACCTCAGAAATGGGTCAAGAACGTTTGTGACGATGAAGTCGTCACAAACGTTCTTTGCGTTTCTTTTCGCGGGCGCGATACTGGAAATTATGTACTTACATAAAAAGCCCTTATCAATCCCACAATAAGCGTTTCGCGTGCTCTTTTAATCAATGTTGGAATTCATGACGAGGTACCTTGAGTTTCGCACATGATTTCCCAAGTCCTCCCAGTCAATTATAGCAAGCTTTAAATTTCAATGTCACTGGTAAAGTATTAATTACTTCCTAATTTAATTTGACCCTGCATGTTTCAATGCTAAAGTGTTTATTTATAGAAATTGGTAATCTTTGGGGGCACTGATAAAGAGAAACCTCTTACATATCTATTTCTAAATATTTATATGTAACTAGCTTTTGTCCACGTAGAGGTCGAAAATTACTTAATTAGGTACGCTTAACCCTTAAATAATCACATGAGGTCACTACACTATCAAGTGACGAAAAAAATGACCTGCATTGATTTAATTCATACGCCCTGGCGATGGCGTTTCCATTAGCTTCACAATACGCCTCTAAGTTTTCATCTAAAGTAAACCTCTTTAGGAAATGACTTAGAATATGGGTGCAAGTCTCTACATGTGTCCTCGTATACTTTTATCAATCAATTTTGATACCTATTGTTCCCACTATAAGTAATAAATGTAAACAATAAATTGTAAAGGCCAAAAAGTCGCAAATTTTTTGGAAAAACCGGTTATAAATACATGAATCATAAATTTATCGGCAGCACGCTTTATCGTTTTTTGGAAATTGTTTCTTAAAATCGTTTTGTCTGCTTGTTACCACTTAACCACTTCACACTTTATAATTGGGTAATTAAAGCTTACATTTGTTTGTTTTCGATTGTTCGAGAAGGACCTAAAATGCGTGACTGTCACTAATAAGTAACACACAGCTATTGCATGCGCTCGCAAAGCAGAGGTCATGGAAATAAACTTGGGGATAATTAAAGTTCGATAAGTCTAAATCAAAGTGGTGTATTCTGAATTCTGGTAAGGAACGATAATACAGCGTGGTTTTGCAAGAATAATCTTTGGTTCCCATCAAGGTAGGTGATTTCATCAAGGAGTTGATAGGTACCTAGTCGGATCTCGAAATTCGATCCAATTATAATGTTGTATGCAAACGGCGCCGCGGCACAGTGGGCTGAAACGGGCCGGTAAAGGACTTAGCATTAAAAAAAAAAGTTTCTTTTTCTGAAATTTTAAATATTGTGTTGGATTTATCTATCGATTATAAGTAATTATTTCTATGAGGGTTGTTCAGATAACTTAGTATTTTCGGAGTTATAAAAATCCAAAGTAATTTTTGTATGAAGCAAAAGAAAAAAATGTGAAAATCTCGAAATCCTCAAATTTTCTCAAAGAATTGACTCTACATATGCATAGTACGTATATTTGTCCTATTTTAGCGCCTATTCTCGGGTTGCGATTTTCTGCGATTTGGTCGCAATTTCAAATTTTGTTCTCTATTCCACACCACCATAGAGGTTAAGAACTAAGCGCGTTTTTTTATGTAGTGCCCCCTTTAGGCCTAATCCACTAAGGACTAATAAAATAAATAAGTAAAAATCACAATCACTACTGGCCACTGCACTGTTTTAATTTAATCACTGTCAAGGGTATCCACATTAACGAATGCAAAATTTTCGTATTCGTCATCATCAAATGTTTCCGCTTGTTCAATTACTAATAAACTTTGTGCTTCTACTGACAAAGTTTTATGTTTTCTGCGAAGTTTGTGACGTTTCGCTGAGATGAGTGGATCAGAGCTGGTCAATAAATTATTTAAAATGTCTTCATTTGTAGTTTTTCTACTGCATTTCCTGGAATGGTGTTGGCGGTACCTACGAGTCTTTATTTCTAGCTTCAGCAGCTTCTTCAGATAGCTGTCCAATTGGTATTAGACCAAAACTTTTAATAATAGCTGCACCATGCATAAGAACTTTATGAACACTTGAAGGCACATAATACCACCTATATAATTCCAAATACAGTTGCATGGTCACTTGAGCATATTCGTGAAATTTCGCTGTGTCAATGTGGTAACCTGATGAAATTGCCTCTAAAATGATTGCAAATTGCCTTATTAATTCTTCACTAACACCAGTTATCTCAGCAGTCATGTTTGGATTTGCAAAAAATCTTCTAGCAGTATTTCCGTCATTCGTGGAGCCGTGCTCTTGTTTAACAACATCAATCAGAAGTCCCATTCTATTTTGAAAAGCGTCTTGTATGTCTTTCTTTCTTCTTTCCATGATGCACTTGTTGTCTCCCTTTACTGTCCATGTCTGTATCGTTAATCTGTAGGCTATATGCACCATGCATTCCATCATTTGTATCCAGGTATGCAATGATGACAATCCGTATTTACAAAGATCTGGATCAGTCGGTTTTGATGCAATTAAGGGCAAATTATTCATCTTTGTTGGAGTGGCTTTACAAATGTCGCATCTCTGAGATGAAGTATTACATAAAATTGATGTTGCTTTTCCGTCTATCATAGTCATTAATAAAAAAAATTATTTCTCCAACTTCAGTTTTCACTAAATTTACAATCTCTTCCTCAATAGCACTTTTTTCCCGCAATATCGTTATTTTATTTTCTTTCACAAATTCGAAAAAGATTGGACGACACCAGTAAGATGAATTTGGTGAATCGTTTTGCCAGATAACTTGTTCGCCGCACACTAATTTTATTGGCACTAAACTACCCATAAATATTCTTGAATCGTCAAGTTGACTTTCTTGTTCATCGTCTGTTTGCATTTTTTGTTTGTAATTGGCTTGATTAGAAGCACCGTCAAATCCCCACTTACTGATTAGTGTAAATTCTTTACAACCACTATCTATGACGAGTGACGTCATTATTCTTGTTGTCGTTATATCCAATAGAGCTTATAACTTAATTTTAGCTAAGACTTCTGTCACTGTAATAGCATCTTTTGGTGGATAGCATTTCTGTTTCGCATGTTGCACTTGATAATAAGATGGAAATATATTACTGTCTTTTTCGTTAACACTTATTCTTAAAGTATTGTATTGCCACTTGGTCAGCTTAAGTGATAAAAATAACCCTAAAACCTCATCCGGAGAAAACACAGGTTTTGTTTCTTTAACAGATATGCACTTTTTAACTTTTTTTACATCTTGGGGATTCTTTAGTAAATGTTCTAGTATTTTAGCAACCTCCTCATTCCCATCCGCTTTCAACTGCTCAAAATATGCATATTTTATTTCGTCCGAAGATAAATGAAAGTTTTCCTCACGTCTTTTTTTCTGTTTAGGCGCTAATTCACAAAAAGGTTTTCTTGGGCTTTGTTCGGTGGAGACATCGACAGAAACTTTTGATGGTGATACATATTGAGTTGATGTACTCGGTGCTGGTTGATCTTCATTACTGCCTATTACACACTTAATAAAGTCTGGCCATATTATGTTTTCTTGTAACCATTCACTATTTTTAGTTCTGAATATATTTTCTTTACGATAAGCGTTTTCCCATCTTCTATTTAAATTATGACAAAATTTTGCACAAAACAACTTTAAGGTCTTTTCGTGATCATCACTTAATTCGACTAAAAATTTAGACCTTATCTCACTTCACAAACTGTCATTATTTTTAATACTGCCACTGTTTTTTAAAATAACGAAAAGATCAAGGTTTGTCACTAAATTTTCAAACATTTTCACAAATACAAAATAACAAATAAGTAAGTAATTAATGTGTGGGGGTAGTGCGTCTATTATGGTGGGTAATAGAACACTGAAGTACGTTTGAATGCAACCGAACATTCCGTAGATACCCTATCGTTGCACCAATCACGTTACGACACGTCATAACTTGTTGTTGCGCTCGCGCACTCTTATCCCTTGATTCCCGGAAATAAGTCTCAAAACAAATTACGTCATACCTACCTATGGTGGTGGAAAATGTCGAACATTGTTTTTTTTTTAAAGAACTAAGTAGGTATTGAGGTTTTCAGGCCGTTTAGTATACATTATTTTCAATTTCAATTTAATTGGAATAAATTGCTTAACTAAAATAACATGACTCTTCATACAAATTTGATATGGCTATATCTCCGAAAGTACTCGTTAAATTAAAAACAGTCAAAGAATAAAAACGTTTTAAATTTATGCTTAGATACCAAAATATACATTTGATCTCTTAAGACCCAACCTTGTAATCCCAGCCCACTGTGCGCGGGCGGCAATAGTTAAACGTTATAATTATTTATTACAACGACCCCGGGGTTAATGATACAGTTGTTTGGGTAAATATTAAGTGCCAAATTGTTCTGAGTCATAAAATTTAGACTCCACGTCTAAATTTTATACGTCACGAATTCATACGTCATTTCAGCCTTATGGACGAGATAAAAACTTAATTCGTAATTTGACAACTGATTAAAGTATTCGATTGCCCACTCAGATACATTGTTTTAACCAAAACTCTGCATCCAAGCCATATGCAAGCGCAGACCAAATGAGTCAAATAAGTAAGTAGGGAGGTAGGTGCCGAATAGCCAATAACGAGTCTAGAATATGGATGAGACCCTCATCCAGGTTTTAATTTAATGTTCAAATTAAATAATCTAGTAATACTTTACCCACGGTATCGGTCTTTGTCATCATTTGTTGGACGAAGGTCAATGACCGTAATCAGTCAGCTGTTTTTATAATTTTTCGTGGAACATAGATATTTTTAACGAATTTCCAAAAACGAAATCATAACAGTCGTTTGATTGCCTTAATGTTAATCTCTGTGTCTATCTTATGTGTGATGGAGTGTAGCGAGCGGCGAGACCAAGTGGGCAAGTGCTAACAGATGGCATGCCTTTTATACCTACTTTGTCGCTCAGATTTTCGCATTTTTTGAGCCCTTTTTCTTGTAATTTTCACTAAGCCGAACTATTTGGAGCCTTTAATTTAATTTTATGCTTAATCTTTACAATTTTTTTTCATATACTTACATCAACAACATTTAACATAATAACAAAATCGTGAAACAAACACTAAAATACTGATTTTAGAGTTTGTTTCACGATTTTGTGAGGGAAAATATACCATAGTACTGAGTTTGGTATATGTTCTCTCACACAAATCTCTCAATTACTTTGAAACCAGCGGTCCAATTTACACGATTTTAATTGGAACATCCGAGTTATATAAATTCTACCCTTTTCAAACTAAAAATATTAATATATCATATAAGTTCATAAACAAAATAACATATTTTCAAGTTACGTAATTATAGCACTATCCTTCCTTTTATTATTTATAAAACATACCATAAAAAGTTACTTCAATCAGTCTTATTAGACTGGAGTATGAAATCCAATTTCAAAACGAAGCCAGATAGACTAATGAGAAATGTCACCATTTGCCTAGCCTTTTCCCAACTAGGTATGTTGGGGTTGGCTTCCAATATAACCGGAAGCAGCTGGATACCAGTATTTTACGTGAAGCGACTACCTTTCTGACGTAATACTGGTTGTCAGACTTTCGAGCTTCTGACGACCCGTTGCTTATACTGTCAAAGATCCTCGTATGACAGCCGGACCCATCCACGGAATTACCTTCCGTACCTTAACCTAATCTATCGACCCGTGCAGCCACGAGACCCTCATAGACTAAGTAGAAAAACATACATCAAATTAATAACATAAAAAAAACTTAAAATAATACCAAAAGTTTAAAAACATGCATATTTCAAACAAGTTTTATTTTTATTTTCGTAATTTTGGAGGTTTATACTCTGACCTGTCATCATCCTCATTTCAACATTAACATTCATTTTAACTCATTTTAACATTTTGCAACTGTTATGTGCTTGTGAAGTAGCAATTTGCCATAACTTACAAAGTTTTCCTTTCTTAACACGTTTTTTTTTTTATTATTTGCTTCATCTGTATGTTTGTAAGCATGTTTGTAACCGACCCCTTTTGACTTGTTTTTGACCCGCTTGAAACGGTCAGATTTCATTATAACTTTGTAGACTTATCGGGGATCGAGGAGGATCGGACAAAATGGTCCCCACGACCAATAACAACCGCATATACGTCATTAGATAGGCATTTTCATACAGAGCAATAACTTCTATGGCGATTAGTTTCAAATCGCTGTGTGAAAAAAGTTATGGCGATATTTTGCAGGACGTAGGTACTGGACGCTAGGTAAAGGAAAATTTGAATTCAATAGTTAATCACTTCTAGTGGTCTTTGTTTAAAATCTCCAAAATGTAAGCATTCCAATGATAATAAAATAATATGGTACCCTCCAGCTGGTCTGATGATGGATCTGAATGCTAGAATAACGGAACTCTTAAATAGCTACTAGTAAATCCATCGAGTTTGGGCTCATTAGATGTGTCTCAACTAGTCCTGTTCATTGACCTGATGACGATGACCTGAAAACAGACCTGAACGGAATACAACGGAACCCTTGAATAGTTACTAGAAAACATATCGAGTGTGGTCATCCAGCGTCCAGGTCAGTTTCCAGGTCATCGTCATCAGGCAAAATGAACAGGGCTCGTTAAGACACATCTAATGAGCCCTGACTCGATAGGTTTACCATATGCTACTCAAGAGTTCCGTTATCCAGCGTCCAGGTCAGTCAGCAGGTCATCGTCATTAGGTAAAATAAATAGGACTCGTTGAGACAAATCTGATGAGCCCACACTCGATAGGTTTACTAGTAGCTATCCAAGGGTTCCGTTATGTATTGACCACAGAAATCTAAATAATAAGGCAATAGAAATGCTATCTCCCGTCCTTTAATACCGTAACGCGTGTCGGTCACAGCTACCATCACATACACATACAATAAATACACAATTACGCACACACGTATTTTTCGCATTGAAGCAAATAAAAATAAACTTTAAATTATGTAATTACGTAATATTTTTTTTAAACTCAAAATCTCAGGACGCATGGCCACTTGGACCAATAATAAACGTGTGTGAAAAGTAAAGAATGATATTGCGCGGTCACTCTCACTTAGGAATAGTGCAGCGCAACGCTCGTATCGATAACTTTCTGTTGAGCGTCGTTGATCCCGCAGGAGTACCGCATCGCAGCAATAGATACCTAATTAATCCAGAGTGTCTCATTAATTTTAGAAAATGTTATTATGTGAAAAGGGAAGACAATAAAACGTTAAGGGTGAGAATAAAGGTTTTTAATAAATAAAATAATTGTAAGTAACAAATGCATACTTAGAAGCAATGGCTTTTTTTTTTCTTGAAAAGTATTGCTAGTTTTGCAATATTTGTTTTTATAGCTATCATAACTTAATATAAATCTGTGGTTAATAATAAACGTAAGTAATAAAATTGGAATCACGATCATCTGCCTAGCCTTTTCCCAACTATGTTGGGGTCGGCTTCTAGTGTAAATTAACCTAACGACAAACGGGGTGAATAAGAATGCAGGGGTGAATAAGAATGCAGGGGTGAATGAGAATGCAGGGATGAATTCGGACAAAACTTTAAAAAGGATTTTAACGTTAAAATAAGATAGTTTGTTGCCAGCAAGTCAATTAAATCGTAAATTATAATTCAGTAAAAGCTAAACATAATAAAATTATCGATACAAAATAGTAGTGGTACGTCACTAATTTGCGCTCAACTCTTGCAGCGTGTTCCTGGAAATTTACGTACGGGGCGATATTGTATATTGCGCATGACTATAATTCCATTGCTGCTTTTAATAGTTGTATTGTAAACATGAACACGCTAATGCATCAATGATTATTGAAATGAGATACAAATTTATTTTCTACGACAATCGTAATTATTCGTAATACTGGTGGTGAATAATTTTATTTTAGTAATTTTCATTAAAAATCAACATTATTTAAAAAAATACTACTTAATTATGAAATGTTATCCCTTTATTTACAAAGTTACACTTCGTGGACGAATTTCCACAGCTGGATATGCTGTAAAAAACCATGTTTACGTGTCTGCGTTCGAAACAACACTGATGATGACCGTAAAATACGCTCAACGCGCGATTGTGGTGTACGAGTCACATTTGCGGCGACAAGGTCACGCGCCCTTACGACTTCTAGTGCCTTATTATTTAGATTTCTGTGGTATTGACCATGTCCATAATCAGACCACCTCGATAGTACTATATTATTGTGTTATCATTGGAATTAGTACATTTGCAAATACAAACCAAGACCACCACGAGTGATTTACTCTTCGACTACTCCATTTCGTCGCCGTCCAATATCTTCGTTCTACCAAACATCTCGGCATCGCCACAACTTTTTCCACACAGTGAATTGATATGAGCCGCCATAGTAGTTATTGTTATTCATTAAAATACCTATCTAATGGCATATGTGTGGTTGTTATTGGTGCTGGGACCAGTTTCCATACATCTTTGCCGATTCATATGCTTGCCAGAGCAACAATAGTTCAAAAAACGAAAAACATGCTTCTTCGTGTTAGTTTTAGTTTTTTTTTAAATGAATTAATACATTCTACGAACTATTTTAAACATATATTTAGTAAAAAAAATATAAAAAAACCAATAGTTGGGAGTCGGACTAACACTTTCAGGTGTCCTATGGAATCGTCCAACTGTTTAGTGATGTGTCTTTGTCGAAACTTAGCTAAAATTTACATGATTGACTACTTAGCTCCTTAAAAAAAATTGTTTATTGGTAAAAGAAGTATATGTTCGCTGCCAGACTAGACCCCTACAATACGTTTTCAATTATTATGTGGAAGCGTGCTAACCGTGGGGCTCTAGAGACAAGAGTAGCTAGCGAAACTAGTCCGCCGTACGCGGAGCAGACAATACAAGTACAATTCAAGTAACTCACCTACAATACAACAAAAGAACTTACCTGTGGGTAGACGAACACCAGCTCCTTGGGGTTACCTACTCCAGGTAACCCCAAGGAGCTGGCATGCATGCATGTAAGTGAGTGTATATGTATCGTGTTGTGACGTTATGAGTATTCTCCAGGTTACAATCCGCTGCAATAAGGCTGGAGGCAATCACAGCATGCGGTCTTCAAATCACTCGTTCCCAATAGCGTCACTTCCACTTAACCTTCAAAGTTCTTCAATGTCAAGAAACTAAACTAAACCCGTGTTATTATATCAACTTGGGGTTATTTACAATCAATACAATTGGGTCATGACCTTTTGTCCACCAAAACGACCGGTTCTAAGGGATTAATTTACAAAAGATCGCGAGATTCAACACGGCGACGATTTCCCTTGTTTCAAGCACCAAACCAAACAAAAGTAACCCGTATTATTACGTCAAATGGGGTTGTTTAACAATCAAAGCAACTGGATCACGACTAATTGTCACAAACGGATCGATTTAAAAAGATTAATTTCAACAAACGCGTCGCGGGGGTCCCAAAACGCGACGGACCCTTGGTAGCGGCAAATCAAGAGCTGTCAAAGTCAAACTGTCAAGTCAGATGTCATTCCGTTCGATGGCGCGTTCCGAAGGCGCATAGAGAAACTACTTTAAACGGGATGAAACAGTATAGGTATAAAGAAAACCTATATTCGAATCAACTCTATACGTCATCTTAATATATTCAAACCTATATTCCCGTGAGATAGTTTCTAATCCCCACGCGAAGAGGCCGCGGGCAAAGGCTAGTTTAAAATATTATCAGGACAGAGGATAGGATTAATTATATTAGTATTTTGGTTTTTGTGGGTACTTCCACCTCATCATCATCTGTCTAAACTTTTCCCGACTATGTTGGGGCCGGCTTTTACATGGAACGAATACCAGTATTTTACATGGAGCGACAGCCTATCGTGTTACAACCATCCCAAAAGTACCAAGAGGTTTCCTACTATTCAGTGACTTACTGGGTTTCCGCAACCCACTGACACTCAATAGTTTCACTACAAAACAATAAGAACAACATATTACTATATATTTTTTTTTAAGGATGATTCGTAAAAAAGTCTAATATTATAAAGGTTTTTCCTTTGGTGGATGTCATTTAACAAAGTAATGAGTCTATTATCAAATTCCATTTTAAATTTATAAGAGCTTTTACGATACTATCTATGAGCTTCAAAGAGGGCCTGATAATATCTAGTGCAACTAGTGTTCACGAACAACATTAAATTGATTTTTGCCATGTTCAATAGTAAATGTGATGTACTGATTCGGTTCAGGTCGGTGATTTTCTAAAGTATCTATTTTAAGACTTTTTGAACCGTTTATTCCCGATGTCCCCGTAGGACGGGGACAGCGGTACTTCAATTAAATATTTAAAAATAATTCCCGTTGTCCCCGTACACTTTCCCCGTTAATATAGTTGAATGAAATAAGTAAAAATTATTGCCCACTGTCCCCGTTTTTTTAACCGACTCAAAAAAAGGAGGAGGTTATCAATTCGTCTGTATTTTTTTTTAAATCTTTGTTAGCTCATAACTTTTGACTGGGTTAACCAATTTTAATGATTCTTTTTTTATTTGAAAGCTGGTGCTTCCCAAATGGTCCCATTTTAATTTGGTTCCATTCGGACAATGGGGTCCATGTGAAAACCATATAAGTCTTAAATTTGCATTAAGTATTTGCGCGACAAATGAACGAATAACGCGATTAGATTAGTGCGGGGTACATACCATAACTAAATAGTAAAAAATAAAAACTTTTTACAAAAAAATAACACAACCGACTTCCTTAAAAAAACACTACAAAATCAAAAATAACTTTAATTTCGGAAGTCGGTGGCAAAAAACCATATATACAGATCCTAAGACACCGAATGTACGTTATGGGGACAACGGGAAATAAATTTAATCACGTCCCGCTGTCCCCGTGACGGGGATATGGCATACGGGGACAACGGGAATAAACGTTTTGAACTCTTTCTAACAATTACATCCTTCTACAAAAACTTCTATATTATATGACAGCTCACTATCGTTTAACTAATAAAAAAATAAAATAAAGTTACTTTGTAACAACTTAAGTTTACAATAATTTACAAAGGAATGCGAAGACAGCCACAATAGTAAACTACTGTGGCGCACCAATCAAGACCCAATAGAAAAAGAAAAAAAAATAAAACATTGTTCCACACACAACAAGGAAACTTAACTACAACCCCACTGTTTGCAGGTTGGTTCAGTTGTAAGTACTAGGTTCGAATGCCTTTGATTTGTGTAATACATCTGTCACTGCCAGATATAGCCAGTGGGGGATTTTCTCTAAGATCCAGCAGCCCCGGGGCTAAGGCGGCCAATCGTGGCAGAAAATACACTGATGATAACAAGAAATGACCTAATGTAAATATATAGCACCTGGTGTGTAAAATCTACATAATTAGGGCAGTAGTGACCCGTGGTGACAGCCCCGAATTACGATTTGTAGGTCAGGTTTGTAGGGATTTGTAGGAAAACGACTTGTCGTAGAACAAAAAATTCTAAGAGATATGACATCTCCTAACCCGCACTGCACCTGCGTGGTAGATTACAGACCTTCCTCTGGCAATTCGAACAATACAGGCTGCTATGGATGGCTAAAAGCGTTCAATCAAACGCTGGCTATCCGTGGGTATGCGAGGATCAGGGGCATCAGATGCAACCCTATTGTATGTAGTACCAACACCGGCCTAGCTAGAGATATGTGTTATTACATCAAGAAAACTTAATGTCTGAATTTAAAATCTCTTTAATAAAAATTGGCAAGAAAGTAAACTCAACACGGCCTAGGGCGACCAAGACTGCAAATTCACCACGGCATATACCAAGCGCTAAACAAAGTTGGTGAAGGCCATTATTTTAATCCCATTCTTTACCTGTGCGAGTCGTAATGTAACTGTCTAAATTAACGACGAAAAAATAAAAAAACGTAATATAACGCGCAATAGATTGAACTTGTGTCACTGAAGTTTCTACTGAGAATTAAATTAAATCAACAATATTGAAATCCATCATCATCACCCGCCTAACCTTTTTCCAACTATATTGGGGGGCGGCTTTCAGTCTAACTGGATGCAGATGAGTAGGTACCAGTATTTTAACATGGAGCGACTGCCTATCTGGCCTCCACAACCCACTTACTGGGTAATACGATACCCCTTGGTAAGACTGGTTGTCAGACTTTCGGACTTCTGACTACCCGTAACGACGGACAAAAATCTACGAAAGACAGCCTGGACCAACGGCTTAAGAGCCATTTTACATTTTTGCGCGAATATCTAAGATTTTAGTCGCCTTATTTTACCTCTCATCTCATCATTATAAATACTCTGGCATTGACAAATATATGTAAAAAATAGATCAATCTTTTGTTTTGTTACTTTTAGTAGCACATTTACAAAAACTTATTTGTTTACTTTGTAGTAATTAATCTCCCACAACTAGTTTTCTTAAAACTCAGCGCAGGGTCAATTCAAGACTCCCATTTCTATCATTATAATGTAGAAATTTAAGTAAAAAAAATACACAAAACATCAAACATATAATCTAGTTGTTACATTTAGTACTAGAATATTTATTTTTAATAACATTAATTAGTAAAAACAATAAGTCTTATGGCAATTTTTACGATTTATTCGCAATTTTATCGCGTTTTTTTGGTTTGAATAAAGCATAATTACGTTAAAAAGTTCATGTCAATATAAAGTATGCTCTATAACAAATCGAATTCTCAAGTTTTATTTAAATCCGTTTATTTGTTTAGACATAATATCGTTTTTGAAATCACTCTAAATTAGAATAAATTACGATGCACAAGCGGGCAGCGTTTAGTACGGCGCAAGCACCCAACGAGGAAGGACCTGTGCCACTTTTGCCCGCCGCCTTTTGCCTCTCAGTTTTCGGGTACTCGTATCGTGAACGCAAAAATATACTACGACTAGAAACATTTTTCAACTCTTCGCATATTATTTTTTTGTATAAGGAGTTTCGTTTATTATCAAGTAGCATTATTTTAATAGATTGTAGAAAAATTTTGACTAAAATAATTTATTTTAACTAAATCTGACTATTTTTAGTCGCGATTAAAAAGGTGTGGAATAAAATTAGTGGTCATGAACAAAAGTTCACACCAATAATGCCTCGCCTCACGTGCAAAAACAGTACTGTATTTTTTTTTCTTTTGCTTATATCTCGAAAATGGCGTGCCCTATCGCAAAAATAATGAAATTTTAGACCGCCTTTGTAAACCCCCACACATATAAATCTCAAGACATGGGTAATATTTTTTTTATAGAATTCAAACAAAAAATGAAAAATCTAAATAAAAGGCAAACCTGACTGATTCATCTATCAACGCACAGCCGAAACTACTGAACGGATTTCGCTGAAATTTGACGTACAGATAGTTTTAATGACGTAGGCATCTGCTAAGAAAGGATTTTTGAAAATTCGCCCCCTAAGGGGGTGAAAAAGGGGTTAAAATTTTGTATGGAAGTCCGTCATTTTTAGAGGTACAAGCCTGAAACTTTGTTTTTAGGTTAACAAATAGAAATAAACAGTTACGTGTCCTAGGGTTTTTGAAAATTCAACCCCTAAGGGGGTGAAAAGGGGTTTGAAAGTTTGTATGGGGAAACAAGATCAGTTAAACTATTTTATTCGAAACTTCACAGGAGTATTCCTATCAATAAATGAGTAAACACGTGTGTCAGACTCTTTCAGAATTCAACCCCTAAAAGGTAGAAAAGGGGTGACAAATTCTGAAAATCAACATGGGTATCGTTTTTATGATTTATTGGGTCGCTGATTACGAAAACAACAACTATTTCACAACAATTGCACAAAAACATAAACAAAATAGACAAGAAGATTTATACAAAAAATTGCTCAAAATTACACCTGAACAAAAATAATATATAATTTAAAAAAAAACAATGAAAATAAACAACCAAACCATTTTTTTTTTCAAATACATTAAGTAGCAAAACCAAAAGAAAAACTAAGGTGAGAAACACTAACCTATATTGTATTGATCCTGAATTATCTTCCCTTTGAATTCAAACGAATACAGTTTCCCCTCAAAGTGCTTTGCAATGACCAGAATCACAAGGGCAGACATAAGTGGTGGACATTAAAATTGACTTGAGAGAAAACTGTTTTTCACACGGGCAATTCTATGTGGCTTGCTCTCGCGTAAGGTCGCCCAGTAGTCTGATAATTTTGGCATACAGTAATAAATAAAATAAAAATAAAAAAAATAAAAATCTTTTATTAACAGACTACATGGGCCCAAATTGTGTTAGTGACTAAATTATCTTATAAACTATGTTAGTAAACTTATACCTACTTACAAAAACATAACAAGATGATCATATATCGACCAGAGATAGTTTCATCAAGCTCCATGCAATACATGAAGCTTGATAAACCTACCCATGGTAGGCCCATCTAGCCTTTCTGCAAACACCCTCAAGATACTGTTGGTGCTTCCCCCCACTCTGCGTATCACCGACGCCACCTTCTTACGCATTAGTGCAAAAAAGTCGTCAGTGTGTGCATCCGCGAACATACCTGACGCACTACAGTAGGGTGGAAGCCTCAACAGCACCCTAAAGGTATTATTGTATTGTATGCGCAGGGCATTGTTTGCTTATCGAGGGATATGCCTTGGGGGCGTGGCACGTGCCGCCTCGATATGATAAAATTGGTCTTATGTTCGAGTGCCGGCTGTACGCATCATTCAGTCGCTTTGCGATTGAGTACAGTGCACTATTGGTGCGTAAAAAACCAAAATGCCGAGTTGTGCAGTAATTATTTGTAAAAATAGGTCAAATACTATCAACCTGAAGACAAATGGCGTGTCCTACCACCGGTTAGTAAACAATTAAGTCACTGTTTTATATTTTAAATCAATTTTTAAATGATTTACTAACTTACGTCCGGAGCGACTCGAACTAACCCGAACTAGCCCGAATCTTCCCGAACGAAACGATCGTTTTATATGTAGAGTGGTGCAATCGTTTGCGTGCGGCTGATTTTATCGATATGCGTATTATTGCTGTTGAATATTTTTTTACAGAACTCAATGGATATCCTCGTATTACTTGTATAGTAAAAGAGTTAAATTACTTATTAATTAAATGTTGTTTAAACCAAATTAAGACATTATAATTCCAATATAGTTATTCGTGAAGTGTAAAAACTAAAGTAATATTATACCTAAAGATTTTCACAAATTAACAGTTTTTAAGTACAATATGATAAGTAATATGATAAATAAATATTATATTTCATCGAACTACTTATATTTGGTAAAAAAAATACAATAATTTGTTTTCGATATGCAAAAATATTCTTTTTTTTTCATCTGTCTATTTGGCGGTTTCGTAAGGTGGGCCATAGACGATTAATAATATTACGCAATATTATTGAGCGAGTAAGATTAGTATTGAAGATTGCGATGGTTAAATATTGTTGAAAATAAAAATATATTTTGCGTAATATTATTTTATTGATCACTAAATAATAATAATAATAATAATAATAATAATATTCCACAACTATCACACAACGCCATCTAGTCCCAAGCTAAGCAGAGCTTGTGTTATGGGTACTAGACAACTGATAAACATACTTATATATTTCTAAATACATACATATTATAGATAAATTACACCCAGACACAGAACAAATGATCGTGCTCATCACACAAACATTTGTCCTGGGTGGGAATCGAACCCACGACCTCCGGCATAGCAGTCAGGGTCACTAACCACTAGACCAACAGGCCTAATCGCACGCCCATCTTAGTCAATCATAAAGCCGAGCAGCCAAGATTCGAAGTTCAAATTAGAGAATTCGCGGTCCGTCGCTATTTAGTCAAATCTACAAATTCAGATTAATGATTCTCCATATTTACATTTTACTGGACAATAAATAATTTTATTTGATTTTTATTTTGTATTTCCTTATTTTTATTATAACAGTTCCCACTGCTAGGACTCAAGCCTACTCTTTATTATACCCGCTCCACACTCACGAACGACGTAAACAGTGAGTGCGCAAACTGAGAGTGGTTTCGCGGCTTTGCATTTGTATATTGCACTTTTCTCCGCTGGAAGTGGAAACACCATGAAGACCACAATCGTCCGAATTTGATCCTGTCAGCATTTAAAATAGTTTGCTAGATGGCGCTATTTTAATTCCATTAGAAATATGTCTTAACGCGATCGAGTTTGAATATGAGTATAACATTAGCCTAACTGAATTAAACCAAACCTGAATGTAGGTAGGCATTTGTTTTTTTTTTTAAGGTTATGTAATATATTTTTCATCCCATCATCTCGGAAAGAGTATTTTTAATCTTCAATATCTGAGTGGAAAAGCAGTTTTTATTCTCTAGAGGATAAAGTAAATTGAATTTAGAACATCGTGTGCACTAAGTTTGTGAATTAAAAACATCATTAAATCTATTTACTTCTATCTCCATGGTGCCGAATTTATCATTCAACCTTTTTCTAATTTGTAAAACTTAGACTCGGAACCTTCTTGATATACTTTTTTTTAATTTGCTTTGCGCGCGCCATTTTACTTTTCACGTCACCAACATTACAGTACCTAACAAAAATATTACACTCGACTTTTGGTAACTGTAGCAACGTTACTTTCAATTTGTCTTAATTATACCTAAGTATCATTTGAAATAATTTAAAGATTATTCTGTAATACTTACCTATCATAATGTAGTAAATAATAAATGTTAATACCTAAACTGAAATAAAAGTATCTTGTGATTGAAATGCTTTTTTTTGCATATTTAGACATTTCCTCGCTGAGGTGGGATGAAAAGTTACGTGTTGCACTCGAGTGCAAAGATTTTTCACCTCGTGCTCTTTTGATTCCCTCGCTAACGCTCAGGATTCTAATTTTGAATCACTCGCTGCGCTCGTGATTCAATTTTAGAATCCTTCGCTTGCTCGGTCATCAAAATTGAACACGCGGTTAAAAAGCAACTTTGCACTCTTGTATAACAAATAACTAATTTATTTTATTTATTTATACAACATGATAAGTAACAGAGAGCACTCCCTTTTAACCGATAGTACATTTTTTTTTTAAATATGCCCATTTTATTTTAGTAAAGTTAACTATATTTGCGGAAAGGTAAAAAAAAATATTTAAAGGAAATTAAACGAAGTTATTATAATACAAGAATGTGCTAAAATTAAATATCGATAAAAATAATCGACCATCGCTTTCGACTCCCTAATTGCATGCGTGTGCATTGGATGTTCGCAAATAGGAAGTATTTACAAGTGAATGCCCCGCCCATTCTATGTATGTGTGCTATTAGAAATTGATTTAGTGTAGCTGCTTTCTTCTTTGTGTGCGTGTTCAAATTTTAAATGTGTGTCGTCAGTACACTATTTGTTAATGTTGTAATTTTTTGGGTGGGAGATAAGTGGCGACACTAGAACTCCTTACTATTCCGCAATGAAGGCATATCTCTGGATATCTATGCAGCAAACCTTCGAGCCACCATATTTCCCCTCACAGCCAATGCCCTGCGCTCCCTTTCCATGTCTGTGTCATCTTTCAGGTCTTCGGTAACAATGTGGCCCAGATATTTAAACTGGGTTACTCTAAGTAAAAGTGAACCGCACAGCGTTACCGGAGGGTTACATGATGGACTCTTATTTCTACCTCTAAACACTAACAGCTCACTTTTCTTAGGGTTGTAATAGATTAGCAAAAAATGTGGTGTATAAAGAAGTTTTGTAGTTTACTAGATTTTGGCCGTGACTTCGTCCGTGCAATTCTACTTCCTTTCTTAGCGCTCGCTTAACGCTACGTTACGCTACGAAGTCGCTGGCAAAAGCTAGTTCCATATAAAACACGTCCAGGCTGCCCCCTTGCGCGCGCCTTCGTCTCTCAACAAGTTCATTGCGTAACGCACACAAGTACCAAGTTGCGAAGCCAAAAGAAAAAAAATAGCACGTTGAGTCGCGATTGTCAAATTTTATTTTAGTCGTGTCAAAATAATTTTTAAATTTAGAGATTACTAGCTGACCCGGCAAACGTTGTTTTGCCATATAAATAATTTCCTAGGCGGGGATAACTAATTAAATCACGATTGATCAGTTTTCGACCGGAGAGGAAAAATGATTAAATTACTAAAATGGCTATTAAAAAATAAGGGTTGATCGTAGAAAGGTGAAAATTGAGGATTGTATGTATTTTTGTATGTTGTATCATAAAAAAATAGAAATTAAAAATTTTGTCTAAAAAATAAAATAAAAAATTTAGGGGTGGACTACCCCTAACATTTAGGGGGATGAAAAATAGATGTTGGCCGATTCTCATAGATACCGGATAAGCACAAAAAATTTCATCAAAATCGGTCAAGCCGTTTCGGAGCAGTATTTAGGTTTAAACCAAGGCTTATTTAGTTTTTTGTAATAAGACCGTTTAAGTTTTAGATTCGTGATTATATTTTACCTCTCCGTTGTCAGTATGGAAAATTCTAATAATAATTTAGAGTCAGAAAGTATTAATGGCGGTTCATTATCGCGTAAACGGGTTCGTTCTCAGACACCCAGTACAAAGGATAGTCATAGTGATTCTTCTACGAGTAGTGGACCTAGCCCGGAGAAACGCAGAGTGAGAAGGGACTCCCAAACCGTGAGTTATGCACATTTTGAGTTCTTGTCACAACAAGTGACCTATTTAACGAATCTTATTTCGCAAATCTCCAACGTTGAAAATATAAATTCGAGTGCTACAAAGAGTACACCAGTTACCATAAACGATTTAAACTTACGACGACCTGAAAATAACAAACTTCAGATTTTGTCGGAAGTCAGTACAACGGTAAAAGATCCGATTTACCCGCGAGCGGATGAATTATTTCTTAAAAAATTAACGGAACTACAGCGTTTTAAATGTGACGATTGGTATGCCGTTCGGTTTTCGGAGGCACAAAAGAAATATTCAGCTACCCCCGGTTTTGTCGAGTTAAATGTTAACGACGAATTAAAGCGTTTTGAATCGGATATGTTAAAAGAAGATTCACGCTCATATTTATTGGAACGAACCTTTGCTGGATTAACGAATGCTTTACTTTCTCAAAAAGACGAGTTGCATAAAACATTACAATCATTGGTGGATTGGTCAAATGAGTCTAAAGAAACATTGACACCCAACACGTTATTTGAAAAATTGGAGACATTGTTTTCGAAAGAATCCGCGTATAGTAAGGTTACTGATGACTTGTTACAAATAGTGTGCGGCCGTAGGGCTGATTTAATAAATACACGTCGAGAGGCTTTGTTGCGCCAGATTTCCGAAGGCTTTCATCGCGGTGTATTACATAAAATTCCTCCCAGTACTGAATCACTTTTTAATGACGAGGCAGAGCAAACCTACCTTCAAAAAATTGGGGGGGTGGATAAATTAACTATATCAACAAAATCAGTACCTCAAACTTATTCTAAAGAGAATTTTTATCAAAATCAAAAACCATCCACTAGTAAGCAAGCTGATGAAAAATTTTTCGTCGTGACAACTTCAATAAAAGACAAAAACATGGCCCACACGCTTCACAACAAAACAAAACCAGAGCAAGTAACCAGCGAGCAAAACCTAGGGGAAGGAAATCGCAATCGCAGGCTTTCACTAAAAACAAGCGTCCCGAATGACTGTCGGATATTTCAAGGCGGTTGTCTAAAGCAATTTCAGTATGCTTGGAGCAATCTAGGAGCACCAGACAAAATATGCCGGCTTTTAAACGGTGCACGGATACCCTTTATACTGAAACCGCCGCTAATATTACCGAGTTCTACGATTCTAAAATGTTACAGAACCAAAACATCACCCAATATGACGATACAAATTCAAACCTTGTTAGAGTCAGGTGTACTAGAACTTGCAGAACGGTCACCCAGCTTCCTTTCCACGTTCTTTCTGGTACCGAAATCAGATCAGACCTTCCGACCTATCTTCAATCTGAAGCAACTGAACAAGTTCGTAGTAGCCAAACCATTTCAACTATTCATTCACTTCCGTGTTCCAAATTTTTTACAACAACGAGATTGGATGGTCAAACTAGATCTGAGCCAAGCATATTTTCACGTGGCCATAGCACAGCAGCATCGCAGGTTTCTCAGATTAAATTATCACCAAGATTCACATCAGCATCAGCTACTTCAAATGACTTGTTTGCCGTTCGGCCTTTCATCGGCACCCAGAACTTTTGCCTCGATAACCAATTGGGTGGCACAATTCCTGAGGAGTCACAACATCAGGTGCGTCGTATACTTGGACGATTTCCTTTTAGCAAACCAGTCAAAATCTCAGTTGGAAGACGACATCGCTTTCACGATAAAGATTCTACATTTACTGGGCTGGACAATCAACTCCGAAAAGTCTGTCCTGGTTCCGACACAGTGCCTCGAGTTTCTCGGCATAACATGGGACACAAAACGCAACGCAAAGTCCCTGTCGGAGCCGAAGTGCCTATCGCTACGCACAGCACTTCACCAACAACTCCAGAGAAGCAAGTGGTCCCTCAAACAGTACCAAACTCTAATGGGGAGACTCAACTTCGCAACATTCGTGACTCCGAGAGGCCGCCTTCACTGTCGCACTCTGCAATACTACAGTCGACAGCTTTCGGTGAAACACCCGTACCGGCTACTACCTATCCCTCAACCAGCTCGGACAGAGATGGAGTGGTGGTGTCAAGCTATAGAAAAGTCGATGCCGATCCACTTGAGCCCGGTGACATATCTGTTGACTACAGACGCATCAGATATCGGTTGGGGGGCACAACTCAGCGATACAAATATTGTGGGAACCTGGACAAATTCGCAGAGGACATGGCATGCCAACAAAAAAGAGATGTTCGCTGTTTACGCAGCCATACGTCAAAACCAAGAGCAACTTCAAAATGCACAGATACTGCTGCAAACCGACAATCGGACAGTAGTCTCGTATATAAACAATATAAACAAAGAAGGCGGCACGAAATCCAAGAAACTGCTCCAACAGACCCGACAACTACTTGCTGTTCTAGACAAGCAGAACATTTATCTGACAGCATATTATTTTCCGGGCAGATACAATGCAGAAGTGGATGCTCTTTCTCGGCAGAAGGCTTGCCCAGAGTGGCATCTCACGAAGACAGCAACGACACAAATATTTCGAATGTGGGGCATGCCGGAAATAGACCTTTTTGCATCGAGAACAGCTCACACAGTCCCAAGGTACGCATCATTGGACGTGGACGATCAGGAAGCACAACACCACAACGCATTTTGTCATCAGTGGCACTACGTCCTAGCTTGGTTGTTTCCACCACCAAACCTGATTCCCAGGGTTCTGAGACACCTGAACCAAGCCAGCGGAAACTACATTTTGATTGCCCCGAAGTGGAACAAGGTATTCTGGCAGGCAGATGTTCAGCGGCGGGCACGGCATCCCCCTTTTCTGATTCCAGATCTAGCCCGCACTCTGATAGATACCAGAACAGGGACACATCCGCCGCAGGTGCAAGACCTACACTTGGAGGCTTGGCTGATTTCGGGTGGTCAGATATATTGACGGACTGGACAGATAAAGAACAAAAACTTCTCATGTCAAGCTGGAGAAGTTCCACAATCAGTACCTACAGACCAGCGTGGCGGAGATGGAAGCGATGGTGTGAGTCGCAGTCAATTAGTTACAAATACCCTATTGCTGATCAAGAAGCTCGATATTTAGCACATCTGCACTGTGATATAGGTCTTGCTTATAGAACTATTTTGGTACATAAATCTGTTATTTCAACTTTCACACACCTGACATCAAAAATTGATTTGTCGTCAAATTTCTTTATAAAACACGTTTTAAAAGCTATTTCTGTCGCACGAGAAAATTCTGCTAAACCACCTATTTGGAACCCTAAACTTTTATTGCAACACATGAGTACTTATAATTTTGATGAAAATAATATATTTCATGTATCGAGACATGTGGCTACTCTTTTACTGTTAGCATCAGGCCGCAGGGTTCACGATCTTACATTGTTGCGAATTGACAGCACTAGTCTAGTTGATAACGATAACTCGATTGTATTATGGCCAGCATTTGGTTCTAAAACAGACAACCATAACCATAGGCAGTCTGGATGGAGGCTTAAGGAACATCCTGATAAAAAATTAAATTTGGTATTTTGGTTAAGACAACTATTGCATATTACTATAAACCGTCGAGGAAGTATTAAACATTTGTTTATTACAGTTAAGGGGGATATCAAACCCGCCTCTAGAACTGTGATTGGCGGATGGGTGAAGTCTCTCTTAAAAGCTAGTGGTATTGATGCAACTCCAGGATCAGTAAGATCTGCAGTAGCTTCTCTCAATTTTGTAGAAAACTTTCCTATTGATCAAATTCTTGCAACTGGTAATTGGAAAATGATTCATACTTTACAAAATTATTATAAAAGGGAATTGCAAAATGATTCTAATACTCCTAATCATTCTGTATCTTTGTCGAATTATTTTGAGCCTGTACATTGAAAGATGAGGTACCATTATTTTTGTTTTCTTGTGTTTTATTTGGTTTTCTCGTGTAAGACTACAAGCAGTATGGTAAATACAATTACTGAATTATACATTAGTATTTTTTTTTTTATTATTAACCCATTTTTATTTTACATCCATACTATACACATTATAGCGTCTTTGGGTTACGCGCACCAGGTGATAACAAACACATCACTCAAGATGGATTCCGGATATTGATACAAAACAAATAATAGAGAGTTTTACATAAAACAAAACTTACCTATTATTTTTTCATCAATATCCGGAATCCAGGTAAGGTCTACCTGGTGCATCATGAGTTCCATAATGACGGTCAATCGGGCTATCACCCGAGGCGCGCTTGAAATACTTAGTACCAACGGTAAGTATAGAGGGCGGCACCAGCGGAGAGGCAAAGGAAATGCTGACAACAGCCTGAAAGACGGGTGCTTGACTCAAGATGGATTCCGGATATTGATGAAAAAATAATAGGTAAGTTTTGTTTTATGTAAAACTCTCTATTTGTAATTTTTTATTAGTCTAGAAATCTTTATTAGACTGACTAAATAAAAGTAAGTATTTTCATAAATCTCTAAATACCGCATTATAATTCTAACGGCTCAAGATTGTTTAGACCGGCTCGACACTCGCGTCCCAAGTAGCACAAAAGTGCTGTATAACAGCATTTTAACAGTGCAGAGTGAATGCATTAGTTGCTGAATAATAGCGTAGACAGCGCATCCTCAGAGGATATAACTCTAATTTGGGCACAAATTATTCAGCACATAGCTGTATAAGAAATCCAATTGACAAATAATTGCATTATAACAACATTATAGTAGCATTTATGTGTGTAACAGTCACCTAAAGAGCTGAATAATGAGGCACGTGTTACTTATTATACAGCAAGGAAGACGAATGTGTACATTGTGTATACTTTTATACAGTTGAAATTACACACTGAGCGAAATTGTGGAATGCAATAACTTAAATTATTTATTTTTCTTTGATATGAACTGTCAAATTGTAAAACATGAAGTGTATCGTTGTGTGAAAGATCTCAGGTGCCATTTGTGAGAATATACATACATAAAATTTAAGGGAAGTAATACATCGATTTCCTCCTATTATATTTGAAATCTTATTGGGAAGGTAACTTTACTGTCAAATACCATACATATTTAGTTCAAAATTTTCACGCGCCCTCGGAATACCAAAAATACTAAAAGAAAAGCAACAAAATTAGAATGAAAATAAAATTAATATGTTCGTTTTTGTACAAAGTAACCAAAAAACAACTGTTTTCGTGTACCTAATTATTTTGAAATCCATATTTACAATTGATATCCTCTAAAATAAACAAAAATTAAAAGATAACATTTTATAATAATACAAAGTAACGCAGTGAATATGGCGGATGGCAAGTGAACAGTTTTAATCTCAATTTATTGCTACGGTCTGTACGGGTGTTCACATGTGGCCTGTAATTCAGCCAAGAGTAAAATAGTTTAGCACTTGTGAAATACAAATCAGACATGGATCGATTAGGAGAGTAGTATTGGTTCACATTTGCGTCAGTAACCTAGATAAGTACCTTTATGGATCCAAGCTTTTAGGGTTCCGCCGTGGTTCTTTTAAAGCCATTTTATTCCCTTTTTTAGTTGTTATTCGACGATAAGTACTTAATTAAAATTGTAATTTAAGTAGCTGAGATTATAATTTAATTATTTGTATAATACATAAGTTATTGATTTATTCAATATGCGACAAAATACCTATAAATTAGTCGGTACCTATCAAAAGATAATGTATTTCTCTGGCCTAAAAATTTAATTACTTCCACATGAAATAGCATTATGTTACGTTAAGTTTAGGTATTTAATATGTTATTGTATCTTTTGGTTTTTTTCCTCAAAAACTGTATAGATAATGTTGTCATTAAGAAACTGATACTTCTATTATAATAAGTATATTTTCTTGTTTTTACAGAACGAGACTTTCAAAATAGTTCAGACTATAGAGAGAGGTGTTGTCGATCTAACATTCGTTCCTGCACAGTGGAATACTAAGGAAATTCTATGGTGGCCACCGAGAAGTACTTTTGTACTCCTTGAAATTATAAAAAGATGAAAATTCCAGGCCTGGACCAGGGTGGTACACCCTAAATTGTACTTTAAAAAATAAACATAAAGAAAATTACGTTGTTTTGTTTAGATGCTAGCTGTACCGGTATTTCCTAACTGACTACTTCTGAGAAAAATTGTCGAAATCTGGAATCTTAAAAAGTCTCGAAAGGTATTAATTTATTATTTTAAAAAAAATATTGGATTTCTCTTAATAAATCTTCTTCATTTTTGGGTAAGTACCAGAAACATATAAAACAACAATATTAATTTTGTCGCAACCATATTAGTCCCGAAAATGGGTAGGTTATAAGAAGATTTTTGTAGCAGGGCATTTTTGTACCTACTCAGCCTAATGTCATCTAACACACTGACCTCTATTTATAAAGGCTTTTTTGTATTGTTTTGTTAATATGTGCAATTATTATTTATTGTTACTTTAATTTAAATCCGACGTAAATTTGAAATTTAATTTTATTTCAACTATGTGACCTATATTTTTATTTTGTTGATGACATTTTATTCTTTTCTGCTGCAGCATTGTTACTTTTATCTTAATTTTTGTAATATGGGTTATCTCTGAAATAAAATAATTTCATTTTATTTATTTATTTATTAATAAATATAACATACGGAACCCGTCGCGTCCAATATTCCATTCGCGCATGCCGACACTTGGATATATGCTGTTATTCGAGTGTATGGTAAACACCTGACTAATAGGGGAAAAGTGAATCTGTATGCAGCATAAAGCATTAAATTTTTGTTAAATAACTTCACAAAGTAACTGATGATGTTATAGTGGGTGATATGTTCTCTCTTAAAATGCAACGGTTGTATAGTACACGTGTGGGCTATTATTCAGAAAACTTACAGCTAATAGGGTACTGCACTACTAAGCGCTCAATAACAGTGACTTTGTGGCGTGTTTGTGGTACTTAATAGAATTACTGTACAGAAAAAAGCATAATAGTTGGCCACGTTTTTTTCGAATCAGCTGTTGCAGCACAGGTGAATACTAATAAGTCTTTATAAATGCTTAGATTACCGCTGTGGGCCTTAAGTGACAATTTATAATGCAGTTCTGTGCTACTTGGGGTTACACTGTCGGTTCACATCCAGGGCTGTAGCTAGACTCGAATTTGAGGTAGGGCAGCATTGGTTACAGGTAGGGCGGAAGTAAAAAATATATCATAATTGATCTGCTCTGAAGCACGGGCTCCTAAATCAATCAACATCACCTCTAGGTCACAGGCGCGGTCGCAGCTCAAGATTTTGGGGGGGGAGGGGGGTCACCATAAGTGATGAGGAATATTTTGAGGAAGGTACCCCTTGGTCTAGTGGTCACAAGCGCTACTACTGACCTTGAAGTTCCGGGTTCGATTTTCAGGTCGGTTAGTGTTATTGGGTTTTTCCATAAGAAATACCCGGTTCATGGCAGTGAGCTCGCCCATTGTGACATTGGACACATAGATAACTGGTGAAATTGGTTTACCATATAAAGGTAGCACGGTGCCTACGCTTATGTATGGGAGTGAATGTTGGGTGTGGCAAAAGAAGCATGAAAGTAGAATAAATGCTGTCGAAATGCGTTCCTTGCGAAGCATGTGTGGTGTGACTATGAATGATAGGCTTTTGATCACTAATTTTTTATCTAAAACTATAAACATACAATCCCATTCTAATAAGTTATCTTCGTTTTTGGTATTTTTAAGGTAGGGCACTGTGATTTCAAGGTAAGGCATTGCCCCACAATGACCCCCTCCCCCCCAGCTACGGCCCTGTTCACATCTGACGGAAGATGCGTCGAGCGTATCATCGGTCGCGTCAGTTCGGTCAAATAGAGTGTTTTCATATCTGACGGAAGATGCGTCGGGCGTAACTTTGTTTTTCCACATTATTACGCATAGTCTGAATTCATCAGTCAAAATACACGTGGCGCGGCGTTGCCGCTCTTTACGTCGGCCGACAATGCGTTGACGGAAACGGAACAGACGCTGTACTGTACGTAATATTGTTCTGTGCGCTGAACGCTCGACGCACTAACGCATCATAGGTTAAGTGTGAATGTTTGAATGTTTTCTCATATAATTGTCTGTTCTGGCGTTACGCGACCGATAATACGCGACGCATCTTCCGTCAGATGTGAAACGACCCTAACACCAGCAATTTCTAAGTGAATTTAACTGTAGGAAATTACCGTTGTGCGACCTGAATTGCACTTTATTGTGTCCTATAAAGAATCGCAAGTTATTCCAAAATAATTTTCGCAGTGAAAGTTCCGTCCCCTTTTGTGGTTAACCTGCGACAGTAGCGACATTTATTGTATTTCCAAATGACAATGATAAAACCAAGGAACTTATACCCGACCCCTGGAATGTGCATTGTCAATTTGACACCATTATAAAAATAAACCTTATATTTATGTTACTAAGTTCTATTACAGACAATCACTTGGTCAGAGAGAAATTCGGTCCGAGAGAGATAGCGTTGCGAGAGCCCTGTGTCCCTTTCTTGAAGTAGGGTGCCCATAATGAACGAAATTATAAGATTATTTACGGGTAAAATCCATTGACGCATTTGCCCAATAAAAAGTGTCCCAACCATTTTTGCTAAAAAAAAAACGACGTCTGTTAGATTTTTACGACAATTAATACTAAACAAAATGGTTATTTGCCCAGCGCGCCAGATATTCTAGGTTATACAATAATACTCGATAGCAGAGTTTATGCGTTGCGTTTATGTTTACTGCGTTTTACTTTAATCCATCTTTAAAGCGAAACAATTTTTTTTTTAAATCAAATTATTCGTTAATATATATAATATTATTATATCCTGTTATATTCGTATCTACCTACATCATATTGCTTGGTCACCCTAATGAAAGGGACAGAGGGCTCTCGCGAAGCTAGACTACTCAATTTGTTTAAGTCATTTAATTTAATAAACTTGTTTTTCGAACCTACTAGGATCACAGCATCGTCTTCGACTTGTCTTGATAATATATTTAGTGATTGTGATGCCAATAATAAGTTAGTGTTAAGTGACTTAACGTCTGACCACTGTGGATTATTAGCCAGCTTCCCTTTGCCATTACAAAAAAAGCCGCATAAAATAGAATGCAGGCCCTATACAGTTAGTCGTTGCAACAAATTTAAAAATAATATTGCTCATAGGATTACACCATCTATAGTAGAACACGATAATCCTAATGAAATCTATGGAGCCCTTTTTGATATTGTGCAAAAAGAATACCAATCTACTTTCAAGACCAAAACTATTGACATTAATAGCACCTCTGTTAGCTTCAACCAATGGGCTACTCCAGGTATTTATAAAAGTAGAGCGAGACTATACGAGTTATATGGTTTAAAAAAATATATATTTGATACTCCTTTTCTAGATTATGTCAGAAATTATTCAAAGTTATTTAAAAAAATCTGTGCTTTCGCTAAATCTAAATTTTTAAGCGATACCATAAAAAAATCCAGTAATAAAATAAAAACAACTTGGAAAATTATTAACAATGAAACGGGTAAATCGGTTAAACAGGAAAAACAACTAGAGATTATGATTAATAACAAATTGGTAAATAAGGCTGCCGACGTAGCTGAGGCATTTAATGAGTTTTTTGCCAACATACCTATAACTACGACTTGCTCCTTAAATTCGTCCCCGTCTAAAGCTGAAAACCTTTTGCATAGTAGTGTGCCCAGATGTAGTCGCTTATTTAGTTTTGAACATGTAACGCCTCGTGACGTGGTTAATATTTTTAAGACACTTAAGTCAAAAAACACTGGAGATTACTGGGGCATCTCCATTAAACTGTTAAGTAATATAATAGACATCGTAGCCCCCTATCTAGCTGTAACTTTTAATAAATGTGTTGATTCAGGATCTTTTCCTGACCTCATGAAGAGTAGTGAAGTCATACCATTATTTAAAACAGGTAATAAAAATAACGTTGGCAATTTTAGGCCCATTTCTATCTTACCTGCATTTAGTAAAATATTTGAAAAGTTAATACTCAAGCAGTTACTAAGACATTTTAATTTAAATAGCCTCCTTCATAATGAGCAATATGGCTTTACAAAAGGTCGTTCGACAACAGATGCGGGTGTTGCTCTGCTAAAACACATTTTCAACGCATGGGAGAACTCGCAAAATGCTATCGGAGTTTTCTGTGATCTCTCCAAAGCTTTTGATTGCGTTCACCATGACACACTTTTGCGTAAACTGCGTCATTACGGTGTTCAAAACGAAGCTCTCAATGTCATAAGTTCTTATATGCAAAATAGGCACCAATGTGTAGATATCAATGGTGTAAAATCTTCCGGGCTACTAGTTCAGTTAGGTGTACCTCAAGGCTCTATACTGGGTCCTTTCTTATTCTTAGTGTATATTAATGACTTGCCATTCTATTTAAAGAATATCTGTGACATTGTACTATTTGCTGATGATACCTCACTTATCTTTAAAGTAGACAGGAATAGAAAAGATTTTGACGACGTGAATAATGCGCTCTAAATGGCCACGGATTGGTTTACTACAAATAACCTAGTTCTTAATGCTAAGAAAACGAAATGTATAAAGTTTGCCTTGCCGAATGTTAGAAACCTGGGACCTAATGTCGTTTTAAATAATGAGGTGCTTGAAACTGTTAACTCGGCAGTTTTTCTGGGCATAATAGTAGACGCCAAACTTCAGTGGGGATCACATATATCGAGCCTAGCGGGAAGGCTCAGTTCGGCCGCCTACGCCGTAAGGAAAGTTAGACAGTACACGGACGTTGATACAGCTCGATTAGTCTATTTTAGTTATTTTCATAGCATAATGTCCTACGGCATTCTGCTGTGGGGCAAAGCCGCGGACATTCAAAATATTTTTGTTCTTCAAAAACGAGCTGTTCGAGCGATTTACCAACTAGGTGCTACAGTTTCTCTGAGAGATTTGTTTAAAGATATTGGTATTCTTACGGTGGCATCACAATTCATCTTCGCCAATATCTTATATATTAGGCAAAATATTCACTTGTACACTAAAAACAGTGATTTTCATAATATTAATACTAGAAATAAGGACAAACTACGAGCCCCCTTCCATCGGCTTCATAAGGTTCATAATTCTTTTGTTGGTCTTGGTACCTTTTATAACAAGCTTCCCTCTGCTTTGCTAGATTTACAGTTTAATGAGTTTAAAGCTAAAGTAAAATCCAACCTTTGTTCAAAGGCATACTATTCTATCGACGACTACTTAAACGATAAGAATAGCTGGTCGCTGTGATTAACTCAAGACAATGTTTATGTTCTTTCTATCCAGAATTAGCTTTCCTACCGACAGTTTATATGGGTAGTTCATATAATTGTTTTTTTATTTCACTGATTTTGTTAATTTATTTTATTTTCTTTAATTTCATTTATTGTGGACATAATCTACTCATTACAATTATTGTAGATGAGTTGTATTGTAACATGTAGTTAGCTAGCGACCTCGTTAGCTGTTCATAATATTCTTGTCTCACCAACCCAGCAAGTTCGTCATGCTCCCTTAGATGTCACTGCTTGCGGTAGCGTCGGGGGTCGGGTTACCACCTTCCCTCAAATATGGCGAGGGGGGTAATGGCTGACCTTTGCGTTATGCTCGTGAACGGGTGCTGCTTGTGGTGACTGGTCGTCTTGCTGACCATGGTTTTTGTTATTGTTACTTGTATTAACTGTTATTTTATTTTGGTCCGGAGGTCCTTAGTTTAACTATTGTAACTTCAACTTAGCTGTATGTATCAATTTGCATCGTTGAATATGTAAGCGGGCACGCCCTTTATGCCTGGAGGCTTTATTTACGTTTTAAGTTCTGTTTACGATTTTGTTTTATTATTTATTTCAGCTTGAGTTTAGTTTTCAGTGTTTTGTTGGTGGTATATTGGCGTGTGCTAGCTGACGTATGGGAATAATGTATGTTTTGTTTTATAATATTAATTACTTACACAGTATTGTATAGAATCAAGTTCTTCTAACTTAACAGACAGCTGTGCTGCTGGGGAGTTTGTTCCGCCACTTCTTCTTCCCAGCTAAAGCACTAGGAAGTGTCGAAGGGCGGGCGTTTTAGGGGGACTGTCTTGTGTAACTTTGACGTTCAAAAAGTGCTGACTCTCAGCCTAGTTTGAATAAATGACTTTTGATTTTGATTTTGCTATCTCACTCGGACCGCGTATTGGCAGCCTGTGCGCATTCCAGGTTGAATTTAAGTTCCTTGGATAAAACATTGAATGCATTGCATGTAGTTCTCCCGTGAAATGACAGATAGTGCTTTTAACAAGACATAAAAAACTCTTTTACTAGATATTCATGCCCTAATATTTTCTATACAGGCATAGTAGTTGTCTCCACCAGGCAGTGCTGTTTAAGCAACTAAATAATAATTAATAATTTATGCATGTTTATATATTTTTTTTTTTTTAATTATTTAATCATTTATTTTCAAGTAACACGAAACGAGCTGCGCGACGATATTGCATTTGCATGGGTACTCAAATTTATTGTAGTTCTCTACAAATACTGAATGTGGCTTTGATGTGCCTCTATCTAGCAGCTTTATATCAAAAGATGATCACTGAAGTTATTTACAGTGATTTGTTTTATGCAGTGCAAGAACCATCAGAGAGATTCTTTCAAAGCTGCAGTCACTGAGACCATCTAAATAGGAATTGGTAAAGATTTGTGGCATTGAGCAGTGGTGAGGTCGTGAGTTCGAACCCAAGCAGGCGCTTTACTCTGTGTTAACTATTTCATCACCACTGCTCTCAAAACGCAGAATGAAAACATCGTGAGGAAACCGGCATGTCTTAGAACCAAAAATTCTAACTCATGTGACATCTACCAACCCGCACTGGGCCCGCGTGGTGGATTGTGGCCCGTTCCCTCTCACCGAGAGGAGGCCTGTGTCCCAGCAGCAGGCTGCTAATGTAAGGATTTGAAGTACTCGTACCATAAAAGTAATCCCTGACCAGTCTAAACCTAAAGGTATGGGGTTTCTTCAATAAAAATGTCCGATCAGAATGCACGTTTATTTATTCATTTCCAGAAAAAAAAAAAGAATCACTAATTTGTAAAAGCTGTTACAAAGTTCCAAATAATGTCTTTGGCGACAGTAATACAAACATTTAAGGGGAGATTAGAAAACAACGGGTTACAAAATTGCATTTTTTTTTTCGATTTTTTGTGCGAAATTAACGGTTTACAAAAATGTTTAATAGTAAGTATACAATGGGGAACAATGCAAGTGCAGTTACTGTGGCGCCCTCAGGCAGTGAGTGCTTGCGAGATACTACGAGGCCGAGTGCAGGCACTGGCCGACTCCCAGTCATGCTTATACAATCAAGGATTACAAATAACAAACGTTTGTTCATAAAACTGAGTTTAATCTACTTGTATACTTATTTATTTAATGACTACACTTTTTATATCGTAAAATTATACCTTCATAAATGTAATTAAAGGAATATTCTGAACTATTTTCTATACGTACATGAAATCATTGACCGAAACGACTTTTGATTCCTAATCAATTAATTATGAACGACACCATCCACATCTCATAAAATAACATTTAAGAGCTAAATAAGGAAATCATTTAACGTAAAATTAAATAACAAAAATATATGTACAATTTAGCAATAAATAATTACGAAATAATAATAGTAAATAATGGAATCTAATAAAGACGAACATACTTTTTTATAATTATTAATTTATGTAATAATCGTTCTGAACGTATACTGGAATGGAACATAATAGACAAATATATTTTTAATGAAATCTGTTGAAGGTCTGCTAATAACACGCCATTGAGAATTACACATAGAATGTATTATAATTATTACTATTTGTTATTCATTGAGATCTAACATTGAATAGACACAAAACAGATGTGTTGATTAAGCTTTATATTTGCTTCACACTGCGAATATACGAAGAATGAACAACGAAATGACTGTCCTATGTGACAAGCTTGCTAGACATCCATATTGATTGAAATTTCAAAGAAATACCAATAGACAACAAGATTCTTTAAAAACTCCCACACCGCTCCGACTATGGTGGGAAGGTATCTGATACTAGCAAAAACACGGCTATTACTATGATTAATCGTATAATGGATTACAGGAAACTATTACGAATAACTCAAATGCCCTTATCTCCTAGGAGCTCTTAAGAAAAGGAAATTTCAATTTTTACGTTTTCGATAATGAAATGAAACTCTTCAACAGATCAAAACCGTCAGCGAGAACATTTAGCGCCAAAATATAGTCAACGATCAAAAGAACTGAATATCTAACGTTAACACTTTAAATGCAATACATTTTACTTGCAATAATCGCTAATACTAAGTATATTATCGTAATACATAATTTAACATACACACTAGCATTAGAAATCATTTGATTCACAATAATCACAACAATATATATAATTGTGTTACGGAGAAATTACTAATGTATCGTCTGTCCTTTAATAATTCCTAGTAACAAGTCTACATTCCAACTATTCGGGCTTGTGCCGTATTTTGGTTCCACACGACCTCTCGCCCGTCCTCTTTATAACATCTACTAACTATTGCAACTTTCTAGTTGAACTCTGTAGCAGTAAGCATACGGTGCCTCTGTTAATGCGATCTCTAAGTTTTGCAGTAATTTCGCACTTGTCGCCATCAACGTATGTTTACTGCTACATTACTTAGTTTGCAGCTATCAGAAAATCTTTCAGATTCTTCACCAAATATGGCAAATGAGAATACTATACACATACAACTTTTTCGAAGGCCTGGTATACTTCACACAAGAAATGAGGCCTCGAGTAGACCATTAGAACATAGGTCAAAGAAGTTTTTAATTTTTACAGAAATAATAAAAATTAAGTCAATTTACAAGGGTCAATATTAACTAACTATAATTAAATAATAGTATATTTATACCCATATTTAAATAAGCTTCGTCAGAGTCATCCTGCGGCGAACGCGGGAAGCTCGTTGTGCACTACGAGTTGCAGTCTACGCAGATCGTGTAGATGGCGCTATTGTGCAACGTTGTCGTTCAGACTAGTAACGCCCGGAGTCACCGGTAGATTGTGCAAAGTGTACGTCACAGACGAAATAAAAGTTTGTAAACTAAGTTTAAAACTTTTACGAACTCGTAATTTGTCAAAAATATTATGTCAATTTACAAAATAATAATATGCCAGGCCTTACGAAAACTACTCTAAACACTCCGTAAGTTTAGTGGAATCAAAACACTCGCACTTGCCCGCAACCGACGGCGACGCTCGTCGGCGGTACGGTCTGCAAGTGTGCACAACCGCTGGCAGCAATCAATGGTATCATGTTAAATTAGAGTCAGTTACGTGTGAGGATAAGGGACGAAGGTAAAACAATCTAAGTTCAGACTTACATCAGTCTAGTTGCGACTTCAGATCGTCATATCAAGTCGCAACAACTTACAAATAATTCGCGTTTGCAGTCTTTAGATCTTCCGTTCCGTTATTAGATAAACACGAAGGGAGATAAACGAAAAGTCGAAGTTGGGTTCACTGACTCGAGCATGTCGGTTTAGCGACGGTACCGGGCGGAGGCGCCGGTCACCTTGGGGCGTGCTCCCGTGGGCTTGCGGGGGCACGAGGAGGGGGGCGGCCCGAGGCTCACCGACCTCCTGGTCCTTTTGGCCTACATATTGTAAGCTATATAAATAGCGTCAATCTGGTCGGACAAGAAGCCGTCGCGCAGGTGCATGCGCTGCTTCTCTCCGCGCGAGTTGATGGGCACGACTCCAGGGTCCACTACCACCACCACGCCCACGATGAGGTGGTGCTCCTCCAGCACAGTGTTCGTCACCAGCGGCACCAGGTTCAGCGCCTCGCTGTCGTTGCCGTCCAGCTCCACCACCACCACCAGCAGGTTGGTCCACGTGAACACGGCGCTGGAAACACGCGAGACGATATGTTAGAGTGACACAAATAACATCATACAGTGGATCAAATAAAAATAGGAATTTGAAAATCAATTATAGATTGATACAGAAAGTTTTTATTTTTATTTTGGTAGGTATATTAAAAAAAAAGTGTACCATTCAGCGATCTTCTTGTGGCACCTCATGACGGAGTTCTCGATGTCGATAGGGTGGTAGCGCATGCCGCGCAGCATGATGGTCTCGTCGAGCGCGCCCACCACGAACACGGCGTCGTGCGTGTCGTGCGTGTCGGCGCTCAGGTTCAGGCTGCCGCACGCCGACGCCAACGACTCCGTGTCGCTGTCGCGCGTCAGCATCGACGCCTCGTCCGACACGTGAGTCGTCGTACTGATCTCAGTTCGCCGCAAGAAGCCCAAGTATCCAGTGCGGGCGTACACTTCTCCCGTATTTCCAGTCACCAGCTGAGCGCTGAAGTGATCAGCGTAGTCACTCTCATCACCATATATGGTGAAGTAACCGCTCGCATTGTGAGGTGACTGCACCCATATCTCGCCCAAATGGGAGTCGCCGCATTGTCCCTTAGTTTCGGGATTAGCTGTGATCACTTTCACTCCAGGCAGCAATTTGCCGGACTCCATGAGGCAGAGTGAGTGGGGACTGCCTCGCTCCACAAGGGACACGCGATCGTTCCTCAGAGCGCGCAGGTCCACGTACACAGTGGAGGGCTCCGGGCTGGACGCGCCCTGCAGGCAGATGGCGATGTTGACGCGGCAGCCGAACGACGTGGACACGGCGCGCGGACTGAGCCCGAGCGCCGAGAACAGTTTGGAGAATGAGTTGGTCAAGTTGATGCGCGGGCGCTCTTCGGCGACGACCACGCATGTCCTCACGCAAGCCAGGCTAATGCCCTTAGCTTTGAGCTGATTGACTGAGCTGCCCAATCCTTTGGTGCATAGTTCCATGACTCCGTACGAGCAGAATGTGTCTCGCACTTTGTATTGGGAGACGGCACTGAGCCACAGGCCTGGGTTGATCTCGACCTCGGAAGGTGGGATCAGTATGGAGTGGTGTCCCGAGTAGATGCTGCTGAGGCACCAGAGCGCGAAGCCGAGGCCGCAGTAGGGGTCGAGGCAGAGCGCGATGTGGCGCGACGGGTACAGCTCGCACGCGATCTTCATGGAGCGGCACAGCGACGTGACGGCCGCGTGCGACATCTTGATGCCGGCCAGCATGCCGGTCGTGGACACGCTGAAGTCCAGGTACGCGAGCATCTCGGCGGTGGGCGCGCGGTACAGGATGGGCAGCTTCTTCTTGGGCATGTCGTCGGTATCGAGCGTCAGCGGCCATGCCTTGCTGTCGAGGACGTTGCTGGCTTCCTTGGAGCGCAGTAGCTTTATCACAGATTGGTTGGAGAGCACCAGCGTGGCCTTGCTGACGTCGACGATCATGCGCACGGTGGGCAGCGTGGTGTGCAGGTTCTGCGGGTGCGGCGGACGGATGGTGACGGGGACCGCGCCGACGTACAGACATCCGTAGAAAGCGCAAATGAGATCAAGTCCCGGCGGGAATATGAGAGCGACGTGATCGCCCGTGTTGACGCGACCCTTCTCCAGCAGTAGGTTGCCGATCCGCTCGGCCTTCTTGTGCAGTTCGGCGCAGGTCAGCACCTTGGCCACGGCGCCCTTCGAGTTGAGCAACGTGAATATCACGTGGTCGGAGGTACTCATGGCGCGCCAACGTAATATTTGAGATATGAACTGGTACTGGAATGTGGGAGAAAGTACGATTAAACAATCAATGTTATTATTGTGAATCATAATAAGATGCAATGAAAACAAGAATAAGCATTCTGTACCTTCCTTGCAGCATCCGAATCGTCAGTGTATCCCATGTCGCGGCCCTGGGCGGACGCGAGCCGGTTGCCCTGTACTAAGTTGCCCACTATCACAGAAGCAGGGCCCACATCTAAACATATTACAACACAGTTCATAAAATAAAATTTTAACGTTTTACTCGGATTCAATACATGCGAAACGAAATAAAATATTCTAAAAGCAAATAAAATATAACAAACACAATGAGGCACCACATTCGGCTGAATTTTTTTTGTTTTACTTATAAAAGGAATCGCTTGCGGCAGATAGTTGGGTTACAAACTATACAGTCAATAGTTTACTATGCCCTGGATTTGAACTATTTTGTTAATACTTGAAAAAACTTCAACGAGGCTCGTACTTGAGCATACTTGTAAATAGTTATCCATCGATTTTTAACATGTAACTGTTAGACCAGAGCAGGTTACCAGTGAACGTCTTTAACAATAGTATCTATCGCCTCTGCAACATCGTCTGAAGCCTTCGAAGACAGAATTAGGAGACCGGCGCACAGCTACATTATCATACAAAAATATCATTAGCAACTGCATCATTCCTGAAGTCTATTTGTTTTGTGAAAGAGCAACAACGGGGCAATTCTCGTACTTAAAAACGTTCAAAATCTTGGCGTAGTCTCATCTCGATGACAGTCAACATTTGACAATTTTTTGACACATTGAAACTGAAATCAGACTGTGAATGTTGTTAAAATTACGAGAATCGCCCCTCTGATTTCTGTCTTCAAAAGCGTACACAAATGACGGTAAATAAACAAAACAATAAATAAAAACTGCAAATGCACAAAATAATAGAACGCGAGTCTCAGCCTCGTAGGCCATCTTACCAGAGTGAATCTCCCTTGGCTTGGGCAGATTTGTGACACAAGTATGAGGGCACATGAGCACGTTGGCTGGGTGCAGGGTTCCTTCGAGGAAGCGACGCTTGCATTCGCTCAGGTGTATACCACCCAGCGGAGTCTTGGGCAGGTAGTTCGGCTGGACCAGAGCCAGGCAATAGATGCCGACTTGGTGGATTGAGTCCACCGCTTGAAGCACGCGAGACATCCATTGGAAAGACTGAAAGACGTAAAGATGGATGTTTAAGACTTTTCGGTCGGGAAGACTTGATGTTATTTATTTCTATATAATGGTAAAAAAAAAAAACACAGTTATTCGTCAATAATGGATTATATTTCAGGATTTCACTTCTTTAATTCCTACAAACCAACGATTCGATTGCTATTTGAAAAGAAAGACTGGAACAAACTCGGAAACTACCCTTTTATTCAGTATGAAGAATCTACTTCCAAAATATCTAAATATCGTTACGAACCTTAGAAGCATAAACTCATCTAACATAAATTTTCTTTCTGCAATTTTTATACTTATTTGTAAGTTTCAGTCTCCCTCTTAACTTGTCCTATAAAACTCTTAATATATTAAACGGAAAGTACATTTCGAGTCCACTTTGTGTTATGTTCAACAAAGTAACTTAAACACTATCCAATATTTTGACAAAACTTAAATTGTATAAAGCTAGTATGATCATCATCCAAACTTATAATAACGGCAACATGGACGTATCCATAACCGGAAGTTGTTATTGCCATCTCTATTCACACTGTTACGAGAGAATGAGACAGCTACTCAGCCCGCCAGTCTAGTATTTCGTCAGTAGCGATCTAGACTTGGAGCAGACTACACGCGCCTCTCTCCTAAGTTTACGAATCGTCGCATTTACGTCGCTTACAGCGCTATATTAGAAAATTTTGTTAAAGATCATTGATTTTAATAGAAACAATAGTTTCGTATTGAAAATGACTTGTTTTAAGGGCACAGTTGGGCTTCAGTTGTCTTCAGTGAAACTCACGTATCAAGGTAGTGGTCGTTTAATAAGGTTTACTAATTTTTAACAGAAAAATATGCGGAGCGTACAAGTTCGCGTGATGATACAATTTTGGACAGACAAAATATAATTTATAGCGGTATTCTAAAATAAAATCCGAACGGCGCCTGGCCATTTAGATAGCACAGAGTAACACACAAAAACACAACGTCTTCCTAATTATAGTACAGGCATAAACAGGCACTAAAGATGAAATGTTCTTATTTCAGCAACAAAATTATTCATCAAAAATGAAAGCTTAAGACTTGGTCAAGAGAAGATTGAAAAAATTAATATATATATAATCTTTTTACTATTTCAACAATTTAAATTAGATATATTTAATAATGTGTGACAATTGTTTGATAATTTATTATTATCAGCATATCTGAACCAACATAATATTTGTACGGCGATGGCGGATAGACATAGCTTTCTTTAATAATTACAACAATTGTAACTAACCTACCAATGTTCAACAAATGAAAATATATGTTTTTGTATAAAAGATGTTTTGTTGGTTTTAAATACTAAATCTACTGTACTGAACTTAAGTCTGGCGAGACAGCATATACGATTGTAAGAAATCTAGACATTTAGAACTTTAGTTTTTTAATTGTATTCGTCTAGGAAAGCAGAAGTCAATATGTTAGTGTATTGCAAAGATATGTTTTGTATCGCCAGTATCTCACGCTGCGAATCCCTATGGCGTTATGGGTATGTTAAATGCAGTTCTGTATTTCACTTACAGCGGCTCTGATTCATTTAGTCGTGTAGTTCTGCCATGGCCCAGTATTTTTCACCCACTCAATGATTTAAACTTTTCTTTTTATATTTCGGTATCGGCTATTTAGTGCAAAGTATAGAGCTGCATTTTTTTTTTACCAAAGAATCCAAATTTGGTATAAATACTAAAACATTTATAGTGACGTTTGGTTCCACTTCAACTCGATTTCTATATTTATCTTTAAGGTAAACTATTTTTGTGTGGTTGAAGAGTTGAGGTCACCTCAACTCAAAGAGTACAACACTGAGAACTTTTCGTCCATAGCCTATACCGTTCCCACTGCTGGGACAAAGGCCTCCTCTCGGTGAGAGAGAATGGGCCGTAATCTACCACGCGGGTCCACTGCGGATTGGTAGAAGTCACATGACTTCGAATTGTTGGTCCTAGGACATGCCGATTTCCTCTCGATGTTTTCCTTCACAATTTTGAGAGCAGTGGTGATGAAATTATTTACACAAAGTAACGCACCTGCCTGAATTGTGACCTACACCTCGTTAGTCGGAGCTGATACCACTAGGCCATTTGATGTTCACTGTTTCAAGGGGCGGCGGCGGCGGCAGCGCTTACGATGATTCGATCGATAGTATTATTTTAAAACAAGGCGGGAATGCTGCGACCCGGTATTTTATTTTCATGGCCTGGTATCGGGAAACGCTGGTCTAAAAGACACAGAACTTTCTGACGAAGAAGAAGGTTTGGGTTAGCCAACCTTTAGCTCTGCCGCTTGCAAAAAATGTGATACTGCCATCACATTTTTGCATGTTTTTTTATCGAGAAAGGAACGTTATCATTATCATGCTATGTTTTGAAAATATCAACGACTGATACTGAACAGAATACTTATCGCCACCACTCGTGTCGTTTATGCGCACCCCGATAGTGCCCGCCGAGTTATATTGATTTAGCCTTATTCCTATTACTAGATCAACGTCAATGCTGATAACGACACCAAGAACGAACACAAAGATCGTTTCATTACGTGATTGACCACAGTGGTCCATCATATAATGAATCGACTAGCAAAATGGACGCACATATTAGAGACCCGAATTCCATAGTTTGGATCTCTAGTATTTGCATCCCTTTTGCTAATGTAAATCAAACTCCGTCGCCTCTTTATTGAACCAAGTTTACCTCTAAAATATTGAATTTATTAAGTGCTGCGTTTAATATTGCTAGTTATTCCACTTGATACTTTGAATTCCAGGAATGAGGAAAGTGCAGATTAATTTCACGACGGTCGAGCGCGAATTTATGCAATGAAGTAATATTAAACTTTTTATATTGAGTTTTCCACGCTCATTTTTCAATGAATGTTAAAATGTAAGTAAACATTTTGTTAAATGTTAAATAACATCAGTGGTTTATTTATCTTTTATAAGCGGAACTTTTATATTATTTTATTGCTGTTTACTTTTACTGAAGACATGTGAAACATGGACAAGTGATGTGGCGACATGTTTGTGAACGTAGATATTTACTTTCAACAAATATTAGGTGTTGCGAGCATTGTAACCGTAGTCCGTGATTGTATCTCCCCGTCCGGAGCCAAAGCTAAGCTTGACTCGAGTCTGTTTGTCCGAACTCAGATATTTGTGATCATTGGTCCTATGACTAAGCTTGGTTTGGAATTATAGGTATCGGCTGAATGAGATACATTCAGCCGATACCTATAATTCCAAACCAAGCAAGCAGCTTTAATTAATCCGATTCGTACATAATTATGTGCCTCATATTCGAGGGTAGTAATGTACAGGCACGAATAATTCTGTACCTACCAATATCTATACAATATATGCAAAGAAAAAAAAAATTAATAAAAAATTAAACCGCCGAAAAACTGAAAAGCATAAAATAATACTTAAACCTTAAAATTTTGAGTCGGCGCTGAAAAATCTATGAACAATTTTTTGTTAATTTTTTATTTTATTTTATATTTTTTGTGGCTTTAATGTACTAATAATACTTGGCAAGATATATCCTATCCAACACAAAAAGAATTATCAAAATCGGACTACTCTATATAAAGTTATATGTGTTTATACATTACAATCAGTGAGTAAACAATCAATCATCCCCTGTTTTCCGACCCTAAGGGTTCGATTTTCTTTTCCAAATTGATATGGGACTACCTTGGGAGTATACTCTTTCCAATAGAAGAAGAATTGTCACAATCGGACCACTATGTAAAAAGTTATGCGTGGTCAAACATAAAAAAAAAAAAAAAAAAAAATACCCGTCGAGTTGATAACCTCCTCCGTTTTTTTCGTCGGTTGAAAAAGAAAGTTACTCGCACGAAGGAAATGACATCATAATGAAAAAAAAATATATTTAGAGTAAAGTAGACTACAAAGAACCCTACTAAATGGTTCTTATGGATTATTTAACTATTGTCTCTACTCTCTGGACAGTGAACGACTTAATCGGTTTCTTAGAAATGTTCAACTAGCTTATTTTCAAATCGAATTCCAGTTTAAAAAGCGGCCACATGTAACTGTCTAACACAAGTTTATTCCACACAAAAATGAACCTTATTACGAGTCTGTGAAGAAAAAAATCTAAAAAAAATAGGACATACACGTACCTCCTCTTCGCCACAGTCCGGGCGCTGCTCAGCCACGATGCAGATCCTCTCGTCTCGCAGAACCCTCACTGAGAAGACGGCGATACGGCCGCGGTAGATGAACTTCATCGGCTCGACGGCCAGCACCGTAGCTATTATGTCATCCATGTTGTGCTTGCGGCCGGTCACCGTCATCAAACCGTCGCGGGAGCCGCACACGAATACGAGACCTGGGAGGGAAAACAGGAGCATATAAAAAACTTAACATCACGCCTGTATTCCCTAAAGGCCTTGGCAGAAGTGTACCTACATTTCACCAGTCATGTTTAAGCCCCTTTTTAATAGGGGCGAGCCTATTACTATCAACTGGGCACAAATCCAGACTCCGGGCTGCTACTAAGTTATTCCTGATGGTTAAATCCAATACAACTTTGCCCGACCTGGTAACCGATCCTGACCAATAGACCGAGGCAGTGAGAGGTTATAATTGATGCTCGACGATGTCTTATATTTACTCATGTATAGTGAAACCTTCGTACCGTAGGATTAAGCTGTTAACTTGTGCACTGAACTAGTTTCGAACTTCGGTAGTCAGCTTCTATTCATTGGCTTTCGTGGTTTTCAAAACTCTAATTGCATAACACGCTTTCATTCACAATCCAAAGGTTTTGCAAATCTTATCTTATATCTTTAAACGAGCAATTCTTGTATATATTATGTATGTATATATATAATCTGAATCTCGGAAACGGCTCCAACGATTTTCATGAAATTTAGTATATAGGGGGTCTAGGGGGCGATAAATCAATCTAGCTAGGATTCATTTTTATAAAATGTCGTTTTGTTCGTGTTTTCAATGACCAACTTTATCGATAATCAACTTGAACATAAACTTATTATTTTAAACACAATTTACCAAAAAATAACGAGCAAAGCTCGGTCAACCAGATATTTATTAATTAAATGCTTCATGGATTTGAAGAATTCGTCTGCTCAAAAACATATATTACGAAATGAATGTGGCTAAACTGTCAAAATGAACGACATTGGGATCGATTGCCATTGTGTGGTGACGCCGTCTGTACGTGCTTACCATCTAAGTAGTTATGAATTATTGCACAAGACGATGTATTTAAGAAGTTGTCGTCTAAAAATTGGCCTCAGACATTACCTAATGATCACTTCGTTGGCTGGAGGAACAATAGATAGTTAATTAGAAGTAAATATTACGGAGGTATGAGCGATTAAGAACTCGCATTAGGTATAATCAATCAGGCGCAGGTTCCCTCAAAATGACCTGTGAGGTCAGGCGAGTGTTATCTAGATGTTTGTTCAACAGTAACTTTTTCGGGTAGTTCAGAGAAATGGAGACCAGTAACAGTACCTGTGTTACTTTTCTGTACTGTCCTATGAATTAATTACACATTAAATTTGGAGAAAATAAACTTTCTCATTGAGGGATGAGCCAAATATTCCATTAATCTCCGGTATTCGGCAGGTTTACCGAACCGTATTCGGACGATTATCCGGCAACAAATGCCGAGCATTCTAACACACGGGCAAGATGCACAATGCGGAAGGAACACGTGCGTTTCAACGCGCTCGGCAAGTACAGACATGATTTTTTGAGAGACACGATAAAGCGCGCCAAATCCTGTCGAATTTTCGGCCAAATATTCGGTAATACCGTTATTCGGCCCATCACTATTTAATATTACTCGCGGCTGTCTATGAGATCAGGATAATAGTTTATGTTTGGTATTGGAAGATGTAGTAACATAGTTCTGTATTTCGTAGGTATTAAGTCGACGCGTGGTGGTAATCGTCGTGCATCCGTCCGCAAACGACTCGTTTCGATTGGTTATGCAGCCGAATGATAAAGCGTCAAAACAGTTTATGGTACTAATGCAAGGCAAATAACGCCACTTTGCTCGGCACACATGCCGCTATTACATTCATTTGACTCTAGCATGAGGCGGAGAATGTTAGCTATCTGCTAGCTACAGATCCATTTATTCCGTTTTGTTGTATACAACGCAATCAAAATGTAACCCCTTACATTTAGATTGCGTATAAATACCACACGCTGAAACTGTATGTATGGCACTTTAAAATAAACAGTAAGAAAAAACGAGAATTCTCGTGTGTTAAAAAAAAGAATGCCACCGTGATTAAGAATTAATTTCAATAGCTATGTCCAGACTATAACGGTAGGTAGATTGCACCTCAGACCTAGAATATTATGTGTCAATTTACCGCCAGGTCCCAAGAAGCCAAGGAGTCCGCTCCTGACGTAATGTTCTTCTCCGATTGGTTCGCCATCAGCATCGAGAGGGCGGACGCGGAACACGGTGTTCGTAAGCCCTGGTAGGCCCCAGTATCCAGACCCCGTAGCGCCAGACAGTACACAAATCTCGCCCACTTCATCTGTCTTGCAAAGGTACGCGGGACCCTCCATTTTCACGACTACTATCACACCTGTGTAAAAAAATGGGTAAATATCTCCTAATCCAAATAACAACACAGCAAAATCTCTCTATTACAGGTAAGTACATAACTATATTATCATGGAAGCAGATAACCAGAACCACAATACTGCGGTTTAATTATTCAAATTCTCTGTAAACTGATTTATTGCTTTTACACATGAAATTAACCGCACATTAAATTATTGGAAACTAATTAACTCAAACCAGCATTCCTGAGTTACTGAAGTGATGAATTGACGATCTGATGTTAAAATATGACACACTATCGACGAAAATCCACTAGTAAGTTATTGCAATGTAACTCTAATCTTATTGTACTAAAATATACATTAGAATGATTACAACGAGCTTGGTAATACTTTTGGCAATCATTATAATGTATGTATACCTTTCTTTATCGAGATAAGAGTTATACTGCAATGAGATACTAATGGTTTTACGTCGATCGTGAATGTCCTAGCTGACCGTAAGTATAACTTACACGACGGCATGACTTGTCCGCAGTCTTGCAGGGTGAGCGACGTGAGCGAGTTCTCTGCGTCGACGCGCACGACGCCGTAGGACAGGCCGGACATGGAGAGCACCCCGCGGCCGGCCGAGGCGCCGCCGCGACCCGCGCGCCGCACGCACACCGTCAGCGACTCGCTGCTGCACGCGCACGGGCAGATCGCGTCGCCACGGACCCCTAACACGAACAGGAAAACACGACTTAAATTCTAGATCCGATGAATTATATCGCCGGTCTTTTCTGTGAAAATGACACCAGGATAACTTGGAAAAAGCAAGAGAGAGTGAGATTGAAGTTTTCACTGCGACATTTTTACATAAAAGATCAGCTAATCCATCACCTTGCTACAGGTCTACGTCATTAATTCGAACCTCATGACAGTTGTTTCAAGTAGAGAATCTGACAAAAACTAATGATCCAATCAATGCTACTTTCAGTAATAATAAGCCCACGCGGTCACTAGGAGGAACTGTCCATGCATGATAGTTACACTATTATAAATACAAATATCAAAGTATTTTGAAAACAACTAAAACCTGCAAAAAAACATTAGTCTAAGAGTTGATATAACACAAATCTTGTACCTTTGCTCTGGAACACCGACAAGAACTGGTCGCAGGAAGAAAGCGACCATGGGTTAGCGCCATCGGCGACTAGCAGCATACGCAGCGAGCTGAGCAAGATCTCCTTGTGGTCGCGTGTGGCCAACAAGCCCCAGTGCAAGTCACGGGACTTCACTATGGCGACCGATGCCCTGTTTGGTCATAAAAGTACTTTTACTTAGTGCAATGTTGAAAAGTGACACCATGAGAAGCTTCTCTTTCTTCTCTTCATATATAGCTCTATATATAACAACTCGATCGAGGTCCTATACGGAAAGAGGTAGCTCGTTTAAGCCACAGATCAGACTCCCCGCGTTAAAGTTTCCTCAAGACAGGTGCGGCGCCCGACCGGTAGAATAATTTCCATGAAGTTTTCGCAATCGTTCGCGTCGCGCCTGTCTGAACGGTAGGAGAGCCTTTAACAACTTTAAAGCTTTTATCGTCTGTTTTGCTTGTCACTTTTCCCTCCGCGGACTGTTTTTAAAAGAATATTAATGCAAGTTATAGCAGAGCAAATTAATGCTAACTTGATAAGCGACAAATGGACGAGACTTTTCAGTAGACTCCAGACTTCACTGCAGTTATTAAGGCGCGGTTATACATTATAATTAATTCAATAAAAGTTCGTTAGGGGCTTTCTCATGGCATAAAGGAGAAACCCTGTGATTGTAATTAACGTTATTGGTTAGTCGCCACTGTTGCATGAACACTGGCTGGTCTCTACATTTATAGTTTTACTTTGTGACTTTGGTTTAACCTCTAAGTCCCTGAGATACCGCATTTGGTATAGACACAATCGTTTTTTAATTGTGTCTGTAATTACGGTAATTGACTGGTTAAAACAAACAGGTTCCGACAAAAATAAAAAGTTTTAGGAGCAAAAACGCTTTACATCTGTTACTTTTCTCCTGAAAATACTCAAAGAACTGACCTGTACTTGGTGATCATGTGCATCCAGGAAGCGGGGCTGACTTTCATGAGCGCGTAAGGTATGAAGATGACATGCATGCCATTGAGCACGCTGGCGAGCACGGCGTGCCACAGTCCAGTCTCGCGCTTGAAGTCGAGCACGCACACCATGTGCTCGCCCTCGGTGTAGTTGCACGCCACCGATAGCATGCGGCTGTGGGCCAGCATTGAAGCCCTGTGGGAAAATCCCAAAGTGTAGCCAAACTCATTTTTGGACAATTTTGCTTTTCGCTTCAGTTAAAGGCAATTTTTACCATTCAACACAAACCACAGTTTCGGATGAATCTACTCATCTTGTTATCCCTAATAACAGAGGTCTATTTACATTTATCCACTTGTATAGGAAGATATTATATTTATCTTCTTATTTTTATCGCATTGTATGCTTCACTGGTTGAGCGCATCATGTGAACGCCGACTGTCGCGGAAAACCAACACTGGGGTTCTGTCTCGCATTTGCATCCCAGCATTATGCTAAGCGATGGGGTTTCGCGTGGCTGTGACTCATATTTACCCCATCATGTTCTGTCTTGTATTAGTGTTATTTCTTTGCATCATATTTTCGGCAAATCAAAGTATTTTCTTTCATTATATTCAATGAAATTATAGCTGTAATAATAGTGTCAGCCCATAAGCTTTGTCGAAACATAAATAAGTATTAATCGACGCAACAAAGTTGCGTTCTCATTTTTTGTTTATTGAGTAACTTAACTAAAACAACTTTATATGATGTACGGTTGTACCATAATCACTTTGAACGAATTCATTACTGTATTTTTATTGTATTTCCCTACGATATATGGGTTGAGGACAAACATTAAATCTAACTCGTCTACTATACATATTCCCCTTGAAGCCATATAAAGTTAAATGATTTAATCAATTTTGTTGTCAACAACTTCGTACTGTAATATCAGGCGCGCAACTTTGTGCAGCATTTCATTACTTTTTTTTCAAGGACTTACGGATCAACTATGTTTTGTTTGCGATATTTTTCCATTCGTGTGGTAACTGGCTCTGATGCGGTTTACGTCATCGATTATTATTGTTGTCTGTTGTGGACATTTTTAACGCGCCCGACAAAAGGTGCGACCACACTTGTTCCATTATAAAAGGCTTTATTGGGAGACGAAAAAACGATGAACAAAAAAGTTAACTTATGTTCCGGATTATAAAATTCATAGTGATCGAGAAAATCGGCTAGCATTCATATGCGAATTAAGTGGATTCTGTTTAACACACACGATTCACTTAATCTCCTGTGATAGCCGAATCTTTGATGACTCCGCTCGTGAACGGATATTGCGTGATTGTCAATATCCGCAGCACTAGAATCTGCAGCCCGTGAGTCGTGAGAGTATCGAAATGAAAATTGGTAGAGCAAGATTCCGACAAAACGTTTCAGCAATAAACGTAAGTAAGACCGAAGGAACATTCAACTGCACTTAAGTGCAGAACAGTTCAAGAGCGACTCGACGAAGCATCGCGTGGCCCCACTTTAAATCTGTCATATTCTTTTTATTTAAGCCGCTTGTTTTGTGGCAAAGGATGGCCTTTCTAAGCATACAATTTTCGTAAGCATTTCACACTTCTCGGGCACTGAGTTTTTTTTTAATATATACTATATATATTTTTTATTTAATAGATCATAATTTTGGGTACCTACTTTTGACACATGAGTCATGGTACTTTATTCCGATTGTTTACACCTGCACAACCAGAAGTTTCAGTATGTCGCTCGCAAGTGGCGAGAGTTTCTTATTAATTTCAAAACGTTGCTTGAAACTGTTTGTTAAACGGTGAAAAACAGTGGGTATTTATAAACAGCTGGAGATTTTTGTGCGCGTGTATTAACCAAGACATATTTCCAAAATAATGTCAAACTGCAGAACCTTTGACTTTCGTATGACGAACTCGTGGGTTTTCCATAAATCTGAACACGTTGAAAACTCAGATATTGTACTTGTTTTATAAAAAGGATAATCGATATTGGTCAAATTAAGTATAAAATATCTGGATGACCGAGCTTTGCTAGGTATTTTTTCGTAAATTGTACTTAAAATAATAAGTTTATGTTCAAGTTGATTATCGATAAAGTTGGTCATTGAAAACACGAATAAAACGACATTTTATAAAAATGAATCCTAGCTAGATCGATTTATCGCCCCCAAAACCCCCTGTATACTAAATTTCATGGAAATCGTTGGAGCCGTTTCCGAGATTCAAATTATATATATATATACAAGAATTGCTCGTTTAAAGATATAAGATAAGATATGTGACGAATTGATGGAGGCCTTTTTCATTCATTTGGTAAAGCATCCAAAAGCCATATTGGGATATCATGCTCTTTCATTTCATCTAGTCAACTTGCAGTTCAAATCTTAGTTAGTTATTAAAAGTGAATCAAAGGCTCATATTTTGTAAATATGAAAGTGGATCCCTCACCACGGGGCTCGTATCTCAAACTTTTCATATTTTTTCGGTACTCTCTCATCATGCCGAAACTATTCAGCTATAAATTTTCCCCCCTTCATATGCTTACTCAAAAAAAAAAACCTCGGCATCCTCTACCATCGCCGATGTGTCATGTTACTTCACAGTTTCCATGGGCGGTGTTGTTCGGTAAAGTTGCCTTGTTCAATAACCTGACCACAATAACATTGTTCGAGCTTCCAGAGGTTTTATTCTATGAACATTGCCTGATATACTTAATAATAACAAACAATAGGCGCTACGCTATTCTACATTGGATCAACTATTGGAAATATGCAGAGGCCTTAAAACGTTACTGTATGCATTGTTAAACTGTATATTGAGCATATCAAATATCTTTAGCAAATATCCAAGTTAGAACATTATTCCGTTTTACGTTAACATTCTTAATACGAAGCAATACGTAGAAAATATTTTTCAACTTCTGTTGTCGATGTTACACATTCAAATGAGATGCCTCTCAATATCAAATATTTTGTTATTGAGTGGAGCTATTGGAAAGCTCTTGTATCTATTTGCAGTATTTGAACTATGCTTCCTTTGAACGGTGTAGGTATTTTATAGAATTTGTATTGCGCTGCTAAGAATTATTTCTGAACATGATATGATATCTTTGGATTTTTACGTTTAAGACAAATTTTTGAAGATAACTCAAATCTAAGTAAAACGTATCCGATATTTTTATTAAAAAAAGATAATGATTTATGATTTTGACTTAACAAACTGAGACATTTGTTTAGTTACGAGCTTCGATATTATACAGTAGGTACATAACAATATTGCAATTCAGCCAGCTTTAGACTAACAAGAGTCATCTGGTACACACACGGTGTATCTTATGTCTGACCACAAGCGCGCGTTACGTATGCAAGACAATGGCAATGATGACTAACGTGCACTTTCGCAACGACCCTATTCGTTAGTCAACAACTTATTCAAATGCTATGCAAATTGAAGACCTTTGAAGAAAAGTGACGACTCACGTAACAGTCCTGTCTTTACTTTAAATGGATAGTAAATGAGATACATTATTCTGTGTAAATTTTAACGGGTGTTGTATTGGTGTCACATCTATATAAATTTTTTTTTTGGCATCGGCTACGTCAATCTGTTTACAGATTGGTGTTAATACGAGGGCACCGCAATGTGGGGGATGAAAAGCTTTTCCAACCATTATATAATATTTTCAGTTTTATTAATTTTCGGAACGTTGTTCGATGTATGAAAATATTTCAGATACCTACCTAACGATGTACTTTAGTGGTTTTTGTTTTTTGCTTGTCGATATTAAAGTACAGTGGGGAATTTGTACTGTTTTATGATATATACGGCTTAGTTATTCATCCGTTTAACAATGCTTTTATTTTTTGTCTTTTGCTTTATGTTATATTGCGCTTGCATCCCGTTGATGTACCATTTCGTCATATTTGCGGTAAGTGTTTGTATAATATTGCGTATATAGCTTCAATTTAAATAGGCCCATTAAATTAGTATTTTATGGAATTTATAGGTAATAGCTAAATTGTCTGGAACATTTAACTGACTTTCATTCTAGCTAGGTGTAATCAGCAGTGGCGAAAGCACCATATAACACGATTCCTACCGGCTTGCCTTCGGGGATTCGCATTGGTAACTCTATCACTATTAAAAATACAATAGTATGTAAATAGTGGCTACTATTGTCAATAAATATAGTTACACTACGGGTATTTAATTCACCATAACATTCAAACAACAAAAAAGGTTATTTATAGCTTTGTATTACAACAAAAGAGAAATGTTCTAAATTAACCCGGCGCCGAAACGTCATAATCGGGAACTAAAAATTCATACAACAGCGATCCCGTAATGATGTCACTTTAGGTCACGTGGCACCGCTTGATATGTACGCACTGACCTCTATCTAATACGCTGGACTGGCTATCCCATACAAAATGACAACTATTTGCTGTGCCGATTCAAAGCGCCCCCAGTGAGAGTTCTAAGAACTAATAAGATTGCAAATGGCCGTTGTTTGTTGTATTTGAGCTAAGCGTCTCTGCGAAATAAAAAGTTTTCTAAAGTATTTACTGTGATTGTGATTTAGATTAAAGTGTTATAATAATGACAGTGATTATAACATAGCTTGTATTGTTCGTCCAACATGAAATCGTGCGTATATTGTAAAACACGATACGAAAAAGGCAGTGGTGTCACTTTTCACAAGTAAGTGTATCTAAATCATAAATACTTATTAGAAAACCGCTTAAAGCAGTGTATTTTTACAATAATAAACGTTTACGTTTATTATTGTGAAAATACACTGCTTCTGTTCGAGTTTACGGGATTTTACGAACATTTTTACTTAACCAATAACTTTTGTTAGGGATGTCAAAATTCATATCGATACTTTCGTAATATTATATTAAGATGTAAAAAAAAAACATGCTTAACAATAATGTTTATCATCTTTGTTAAAATAATAATACGCACATTATTATGATCTGTAATAATAGCAAAACACTTTAAGGTTTATTATTATTAGAGTCAATAACAAATAATTTAACACCTATGATTCATAATTCTCATTAAGTGTTCTATATAATTATAGATATACTATATTATTTTAATTTTTTACCCATACCTACTATAATGTTTCTTTTAATTACAGGTTCCCCTCCGATTACACTCTCAAACTTTGGTTAAAAAATATGAAGGTTGTCAATTGGACTCCAACCATGTATCATTATCTTTGTTCTAAACACTTCACGGATGGATGTTTCATAAAACATCAGTCACGGACTACATTGAAAAAATGCAGTATCCCCACAATATTTCTTGGTGAGTGTACATTCATAGTACCTAAGTAAATACTTTGTCGGTATCCAAGAAATATTATTGATTATCTTAATAAAATAAAACTTTTGTTTTTCTCAGAAACTAATTTGTCCTTGGTACAAACTGAGATGCTTAAAGACGCTGACCAACCAACGAGATACCAATGCCAGAGTGATATTGAAATGAACTTGGATAAATTTAATTTACCTTTAGTACCTGTGCAAGTCGGGTTAACAAATTATGATTGCAAATATATTGAAGTTAATCCAAAAGAAATATTGCTATGTGAAGCCCATGCAGGTAGTTATGTAAAAAAAAATTATCTAAAATACTGAACATGGTTTACTGATGTACTAAGTTGGCGACTAACAGTGGTTAAATACTAATACTAAACAATGTTTAATTTTGTGCCCTTGTGTAATTTTTTTTTTAAATATACGCGTTCATATCGCATGTTCTTTGCGTATCGGAAAACGTAAAGGTGGACCGATGACCTGATGAGAGTCACTAGAATCCGATGTGGCGACGCTTGGGGGAGGCCTATGTCAAACAGTGGACGTCTTTCGGCTGAAATGATGATGATGACATACCTTTCCAAATTATTTTCAATGATATTTTCACTATCTAATCATCCTTCTTTGAATAATATAAGTAATGAAATATAATTTCTTGTTACAGTTCCAAGCACAAGTTACAACACAAGCAACTGTAGTACACCAAAGATATCTAGAACTTTAGCGGAAATCTGTTCTAGTGTAAAATTAGATCACCGCTACGAGAACACCCCAAAATCTTCCAAAATTAAATTGGAAAGGGTCAAAAGAGCCTTGAAAATGTCACAAGCCCGAATTAAAGTATTGTCTCAAAATGTGAAACGTATGAAAATTACCGTGTCTACTTTAAGATCTGTAATTGCTGATTTAAAAAAAAGAAAACTGGTATGTGATGAATGCTGAAAATATGCGTACTACGAAGAAATACCGCCTTGACGACGATGATCCATCCTCGTTACAAACCGAGTTAGGTGAATTTTTACATATATTTTGGGCTATACCCGACTCTAATATTAATGAGACTTCCAAACAATGCATTGGCTATATTGCAGGTTTTGTAATTCGATCGATTCGAAAAAAAATTAAATGTGATGAATGTTTAATGGCCTGTGAAGCTGTACCACTAGATGCAGTGTCAAATAGGAGAAATGGGGTAGCACTTATTATCCAAAAGCAGAGAGGTGGTTTAACTGTGCCCTCTGTGAGTGTAGTCAATATTTGTTTTATGGTGGAATCATTATTCCGACAAGCATGTAAATATAATAAAAATAAACCACCTATAGAGTTGAATTTTCCTGCAGTACTCACTGCAAAGGTAATAAGGAACCTCTTAACAAAAACAAATGAACTGTTTCCTGAGCTAGAAGATCATTTTAGAGATAGTTATGTCTCAGACAATTTTCACAGTCATTTAAATATTCTTTTAAAAGAAATAATAACTAAATATGTAAACATCCGTTTGTTCGCAGAAACAAAAAAATATTCTTTATTAATAACTGGAGAGAAGGTTAGACATTTTTTGACTCGGCAAATAATATGGGCTCGACAGTAAGTTTTAATTAAACAGTTATTAATCCATCACGAAATAAAAACTTCTACCGGCAACGTTCAGGACAATAATGTATCCATATTAACTAATTCTAGTGCAAAGCGTGCTAAAATAAATAAATTTAATGTTGATGATTTTACGAATGCTGAAAATATGCGTACTACGAAGAAATACCGCCTTGACGACGATGATCCATCCTCGTTACAAACCGAGTTAGGTGAATTTTTACATATATTTTGGGCAATACCCGACTCTAATATTAATGAGACTTCCAAACAATGCATTGGAAAACTTTTTATTTCGCAGAGACGCTTAGCTCAAATACAACAAACAACGGCCATTTGCAATCTTATTAGTGTCAAAAAAATATTCTTTATTAATAACTGGAGAGAAGGTTAGACATTTTTTGACTCGGCAAATAATATGGGCTCGACAGTAAGTTTTAATTTAATAAAATATGTGATTTCAGAATGCTTTTTTATTTCCCTGTCCCCCTCCCCTGCGGTAATTAAGTTGTTACAAGTTAATTACCGTAATTACAGACCTAATAAAAATTTATTGTGTCTCGTACCACATGGCGACATACGGTATCTGACTAGTAAAAGATAATCCCTTCCTTTAAAGAGTGCACGATAAGACAATTAGAGGTACTTAATTTACTATTTTACAGAATTTTATTATTTATTGATCCGATAGTTAACTTTTATCCGTTAAAGGGCGAATTTCACCAAACTTTTATACCTAGAATAAGTCATATCCAGAGAATACATTTTGAATTTTTGACAGTTCATTCGTACTGAAACTGTCAAACGTCGATTTAATTCCCAGGATAAAAGATATCTGACGTTGCTAAAATCTGCCCTAAGGAGAACAAGGAAGGGGTCAACTTATTATGAATTACAGTCCATAAACAGTACTATATACTGCTATTTCAAGTTATGTTTTATATGTAAAATATCTGTTTATTACGACTATCTATAGTTCATTGGTTTAGTTAGGTACTCAACTAGTGCAGACATGTCTTTTTATTTGTGTTTTAGTAACAAAATATATGCCTATATTACTTGTTTTAAATTAATTATCTATGATTTTAGTAAATCCTAACGTATTTTATGTTATAAAACGTATTCCACGTTTTAAAAACATTACGTTTAGAAGACAACACGAATGTTACATGTTAATAATTATCTAAACCAATTTAATTTATAGAAAATAGTAACAAAAATAGCGTTGGTAATATTTCTATCATTGTAGTCGATATCAGAGAAGTTTTTATCGATAACAAACCATTTGTTGTACATCACTAGTATTAGTTCCATTCCCCCTCACTGCTGCCGTCAGCGCCAAAATGGCGATTTTCAAATAGGCACAATAAATTGATAGCGGTAGCCAGTCCAGCGTATTAGATAGACGTCAGTGTATGTACGAGAGCAAGCCGCTGTACAACGGGTTATGACAGAGACAGGTATAGAAAAATGCGTCAGCGAGAACGAGATGAAGGAATATTGCTTATTTTATTCGGTTTTCAGCTGTTCAATTTAATTGTATTTAATTCATTACATTCCTATATTAATTTTAGAATGATAGTAAGTATTCTTTATTGATGAGTCAGTAAGTTAAAGCCGACTTCGCATCGGCTTCTCTTTTAGAAAAAATTACACCTCGCCACTGGTAATCAGTTTATTGATTTATAGAACTTTCAAAACATTTTTATTTAACTATTTACACACACATACATATATAAAAATACAAGAAGAAAAGAGCTGGATAAGTTGGCACAAAGGTGTTGCTCATTTCTAAAGAAATCTCTTCCAGCATACCTGTTATAGGAAACTAGACGAAGAAACGTAGACAGCGTGTGTAAGAATAAACAGAAATTAAGTGTGTGGTTAGAGATAGATTGGAGGGATTTGCATACCGATGCGTAGCTCATTGAATCCTGAACTTAAAATATGGACATAAAATATCTAACTAAAATAACCTAATTTAACCCCTACTTCGGGCAGAGCGGGAGGGTGTATCAGATTTTTACTTACTTCAACCGTTGCCTGTGCAAGGGTTACCGTGACTCTTTCGAAAAAATCCTCGACCTTGGCGCGACCCTTCATGTGTGTACACCCTTTTTTTTCAGGTTGGGAAATCATCAAATGACTTCTCCCGCTCTGGGCGGAGCGGGAGGGCTTGTCAGACTTTTACTGACTAAAACCCACCCGTGTTCCATCAGTTGCCGATGTGCCAGGGTCACGGTATCTCTTTCGAACAATCACGCGACCCCGGCAGGATGTGTGTACATCCTAAGGCGTATATTTAGTGACGTTATCGCATAGCTATTACCGATATTAAAGTATATTGATCCGGTATTTCCCGTAAGCCTCTATAAGATGTTCAACTGAGATAGTTGACCACACGTTCTCTAAACGCCGTCTGTCGTCATGACGACTAAATAGCACTGCGGGAGTTATCGCTACGGGAATTCCTTAGCTCCGTCTCCTATATTCCTGCTATCCCGCAATTCCAAGGAATTCAAATGTTTGTGCGATTAGTTATCCGGTTTTCAATTGATGGTCATTATGATAATGGACGTTGCTGAAGGTGCTAATGTCGTAGGAATATTCTGGGATGACTCTATTTAAAAAAAAATACCCCACACATAGTGTTAGGATAAATAATAGAAATTCAGCTGAATTCACTGATCTCAATCGCAAGGGTTTTAAATCAGTATGTAGACTTCTACATGCTGATTTAAAAGCCTTGCGTCCGCAAAATAGCGATGTAGCCATTTTTATGTAAATTTTAATGGTGGTTTTATGTAAAAACAAAAAGCATTTAAATCAGTCACCACAAGGTTCAATTGATATTTTATAGTAAAAAACTTATTCCGACGGCTGTATACCCTGAAGCGGTAGGCAGAGACGCTCTCCACACGATTTTGCTGAAACTTTGGGATCTTCTATTGAAAGTATTTTTTCCATGAGGTATTTTTATTTAATGATTCAGCTTTTACAACAAGTCTTCGTAATAATGATGTCACTGTCACCTCTCTGTAAGAGGGAGTGGTCCGTAATCCAACACTTGGCCGCAGTGCGGGTACAACAATACATAATACGGACTAAAAACATGAAAATCATTACATACCAAGCCGCAGAAGGTTTATAATGTGTAGGTAAGCCGCATTAGAAACCTTCCGAAATAGATTCTGTAACAACAATGGCGGCTACAAGTTACTCTCGGTTTTGTTAATAAGTATCTTTTTTCAACCCGTTAAAACTCAGATATCTTGATGTTTTGACATTTTGTCACATCAGTATATTGCACCCGTGCCCATGCGAGGATCGGGTCATTAGTCTCAAGTAAAACTAAAATAAGCCATCAAATAATCTCTCCCTATCGCTGTCGAGCGCTTACAAAGGACTTGCCACGTTGAATGCCAATCCTTTTAGCAGTACTTAACTAAGACATAACATCATCTTAATGCCTTCAGCATAACAATGTATATCTCAAACGAGTTTCGCAATTTAGTTTTTTTTTTATCCTTTTAGACTTTTAATCAGCATATTATATGCCAATTTTATTGTTGCCCAAATTGGCCGAACAACTTTATCCTAACATTTTGAACAGGATCCTAGGATGGACGCATTTAGAAGAAGAACGGTGCGATATTTTCCGATTCGCCTTTTATTTGCTTTAAATAATACAGTAAAAAACCCGCCAGTATTTATCACAACATGAAACCCAGGATATGTTTAAACCAATAATCAAGGGAGCCTGCAACAAATCCGGGAAGCGGAAACCCGATGCGACGGTATTGTAATAATAAAGTATGATACTCATTTTCAGTAAATACCAAAACGTGAGTTCTGAATGCATCTAATATTCTGTAACCCACAACATCGAGGTAACAGGTGTATGATCTGTGATACCTTTCAGTTAACGAATCACCCACGAAACCTTTTATTTAAACCCAGCGAACCGAGCGCGCAGTGTTTTTTTTTTGGTATCTCACTTTACCGTGCACTGGGCGAAAATACACACTAGATACGGTTTGATTGATTTTCCTTGCTCGTCGTTAAAATAGTCCTCCCTTGAAGATAAGCGGAAGGATAAATAAATTTTGAAATGGTAAATTCAGCAGTAAGTTAGTCAATGCCTACACCCATGGAACCGTGTCGAGGTCAGCTTCGATGAACATCACGAAAACGTTATTTATGACAATTAGTAAACAAATCTGCTCATAGAAAAATAAACCTAAGGTAAGCCGAACCCTGTATTTCAGGTCACCAGGTCTCGACCCCAAGTACTTTATTATAGTTCCTCGTAAACTAAAACTAGACAATAATAAAATGATTACATTTAGCATATAAGGAGTGTTCTTGTGGAGTGAGTGATTGTGTGAGTGTCAGCGATTGTGAGTGTGGGGGTTATGGTGATGTAGAAGTTGGAGCATGTTAAGCTGTTTGCTAAGTGCCATATGAGTATGTGGCTGCGACAGATACCTTTACGAAAACAAAGCGAGAACATATTGAGTCTTTTCTTACACAGATGTTTTGTGACTTTATTTAATTTGTTAAAGACGTAGCTTCCTAGAATACAGAAGAGAATAACTTGGAGAATCAGGTTGTAAATCTACCATAGGACCGGTCCAAAGTTGCAATGTCTTGTCTTAAAGTCTGTAACCTTACCTGGTGACTATTACACCCATGGCGGAGCCGTCAGCTGCTGAGGTGTGCTCGATGTGAGCTGGGCTATCTTCCGTGGGGCGGGGCGGGGGGATCCAGTCGCGAGGGGGGCGGGGCAGCTTCTCCGTCGACACCCACTGCAGGGACGGCCAGCCACGGAACGATACTACGTCCCCTGAAGATGTCTTCGGCAGTCCTGGTTAGGATGAGTCATGTTTAGTTAAACACCACGCAAGTTTCTCCATAGCCCAACAGTCACCAATCCACCAATCTTTCATCTCTATTTACAATTTATTCCTTTCTGAATAATTACGGAGTCCAACACGAACTCCAATTAAGAGTTATTGATACAGGCTCATCAGTTTTTCTGTGCATCCATAATATTGTGGGAACATGCTTTTCAACTTCCGATCGCAATTATATTCGACCTGGGGGCTTACTCTTCAACCTAATTGTAATACCAATCTAAAGCCAATACAATTCCAATGTTAACTTTGCATACACATGATTCGGTACTCTTGAAAATAATAGTGTCAACATTGGAACAACAGCAACGCCCGATCTCGATTTCACTTATTTCTCTAAAATGGACAACCAATTTAAACACATTTTGGCGCTAGCGTCGAACTAAAGAATCGTCACAATTCCAATGTCAGTCGATCGGAATAAACTCAGAGTAAGCGGGCTGAGCTGGTACTAAAATGCAAGAATTTCCAATTTCAATACAGTCCAGTATATCTTAATTCTGAGAACTACAACGCTTTCGGGAAACGTAATATTACCAGGTCCCAGGTATTTGTACCGGCGGCGGCGGCGGCAAAAGGTTTACCCGGTAATGCTTTCACTGTGATTACAGTGTTCCATGATCGCGATATCGAGAATTTGCTCTCCATGGGAATTTACAAATCGAATTTCAACGACGCTGCAACGTTCAAAATGATAGCCTTTCAATGCGTCAAATTCTGAGCAAATTGTGACGACCACCCGAATTCTCATGCCAGATAGCCAGGGAATAGAACAATCCATTGGGATCGGACTACAGATCACGGCTGTTCTATGCGGTTTAAGGGGTTACATCTAGTTAACGGCCGAAAAAAAGCGTGTTTTTGTATTTTTTGGTAAAATGATTGCAGGTTTTAAACTGTTTTTTTTTATTTCACAGTACCTTTTACTGTGAAATAAAAAAAACAGTTTAAATTTTCTGATTGTTTCGTAATATTTTTATTGCAAAAAATTTACATATGTGTCAGACAGTAATATGCTTAGAACTTTAAAACTACGCAACGGAGTTTGATGCGATTTATAGATAGAGTGATTCAAGAGGAAGGTTTAAACGTATTATACGTGGGCGAAGTCGCTGGCAAAAGCTAGTCAAAAATATACCCTTTACTATGAAAATAAAACTGTTTGAAACCTGCAATAATTTTACCAAAAAAAACACAAAAACACGATTTTTTTTGCGGCCGTTACCTAGATGTGTAACCCTTTACTTGGAAATGCCTAGGTAATAATTGTAACTTTTCTGAAATCTAAACAGCCGTAACGTCTCGCGTCAATGGAAGAGTAAAAAAATTATACAACATTTCTGCAAGTGTGGGAAGCTTTTCTTAAATCTCCGTGACAGATTCCTCGGTGCAAGGACTACCTCTGTACGGTCGTTTTATGAATACTGCAGCAATGCGGCGCAGTGGAACACGATTTAAGCAATTCCTTATTTATACTAGCGTCTAGCGAGCGGGCCGCCAGACGTCAGCAGCTTTACCGCTTTTCAATTCAACAAAACCGTTAAATTGTCTGTAAGTGGTGGAGATACTTTGTCAACAGAGTATTATTTAGATTAGTCTAATACTGCATTCTGTACGTTCAGGAGAATCTTTCTGATTGTTTTGGTCTCAGGTCAGTTTTAAATACAGTAACTGAGTCGACGAACCTAAGTTCTGCATTTTACAATGTGATGTGAGTCATACCTACTCCCTTTGTGTTTATTAAGGAACCAACTCTTCCGACTGGATTGTTTTGTTGTATTACTGAGATAGAGTTAATATGCCGTTACACGTCTTTATGCGCTTACGAAAATATTTTCTAGAGCTATATTGACAGAAATTTATGTGCGTAGGAAGTCCTAAAACATATATCGGATTTTCATTGGTAAAATGAACGTCAAGTTAGCGTATTAATTTTGTAAAACAAAGTTTCAGATACAAAATCGTACAATACGAATTTGAGTATGCTAAAATACAATAGAAACAGTAAGAAAAAAAAAACTCTTAATTCCAATACAGAAAGTGTATGTAACAACAATTTTATAAATGGACGATGGGGTCGTTCATTGAATAATTTGATTAGCCTAGCTAACACCCGCTTTGATGTAGAAATCCAATATTTTAAATGGACTCCGCAGCACTGTTTGCAGAAGATTTAGTTTAAGGTTTAGCTAAGCGCTTTGCCATGTCGGAAAATATTTAATTTGTTTTTTTAAACGCTTAGTCGTTTCTCTTACCCGAATCTTTCGTTCGGTGGCATCGTGACCTGTTGCTAATAAAAATTTGCTGGATTATTCTGTTCCGAGAAAATATTATCTAAGAAGTATCTAGAACGCGGTTTAATTTTAAACGATTAAATCAAATTAAAGGAAGTTAGGCTAATCTGCCTTGGATACATCTCTTCAAAGAGATTTCTCGCGATTGTTAATTCGTGCTACAGAGTTCCAAATGTGACAATTTACTGTCTATGTTAAACAGTAACTTGTAAACCTCATCATTATTATTTCAAGATGACAAAAAGATTTAAGAATTAATTCCGACAGGTTTAAGTATAACATGTTACTTTGACGTAGCACTGAAACCTCGATGTTTTGACATCTCGTCAAATCAGTATTCAGATTGTCCCGATAGCACATAAAAGCTGCTTATTTAATTATAAAGCAGCACTCATAAATTAAAAAAGCATGGCCAAATTCTTACCTTTCAAGCAATTGTCAGAAGTCAGCGCGTATTGAATGCCGCAAGAACCAAGCAGGAACCCAACTTGCTGCAAGCCAGCGTCGCGACGAGTCAGCGGCACTTCGATCGGTACCGGTACTATGCCCGCCTGAAGGCACCCGTAGAAGGCGCACATGAAGTTGATAGGATCGTTGTTAGGGTACACCAGCGCGACGCGGTCTCCCGGCTTAATGGAGTTGTCCCCAGTCAGAGGTCCACCACTACTGGCCTTTGAGGTGAACGTTTTGTTCAGCAGAGCATGAGCGATTTTGAGCGATCGACTGAGTAGTTTTCCTGTGAGAAAAACATTAAGTTTTACAATTGATGTAATGCTGAAAGCGACAAAATCACAGGGAAAAGTCGATAGTTACGTCTGCTTGGTGGCCCTTCGAAATTGATTCAAGGGATCAGTACATGCGTAATTACTACAATTTGATGGCAACAAAACAACAATGAATCATAAAAAAATATAAGTAACAATACTTGCCATAATTGAGCGAGTTGCTGAGTTTTCCATTTGGGTCCAGGACCGTGGCCACGTTGGCTTTGAACGAGGCTGTTCCATAACGCTGGAGTGCCGCTTCAAGATTGCGTGGCAGTCCTGCTGGGACCACCAGCTGTTCCCCAACAGCGGGTGTCATGGTGCCGCCTTCTGGCTTCGGGGCATTAGGGTCTTTAGGGTTGGCAGCCAGCTCGAGTTCGATGTCGTCGTCCTCGTAGAATTCCGGCAGAGGTCGGCGTTTTGGGCGCTTCAGCGTATTGAGCAGTTGTTGTATCTTTGCTGATACCTATTTAGAACAATATTTATCAGTAGTGCGAGTTTTTGGGATTTATTTTAATATATTTTTTGGGTGACAGCCGAAGTCCCGAGTGTTGATTGATGAAATGAAAATGATGTATTTATTGTTGTTACTTTATTAAAGATTATTATTAGGATTGTTTTATTTAAAAATTCTACTTATCGTCTATGTCGACAGATGAAACAACAATACTTTAAAAACAACTGCATTAAAATTCACAAACAGTACCTATTAGGTAATCGAACTCGAACGCCTTACGTTTCGCTTGTTAGCAACTGTAAGCGTTTCCAAGATAAAGCCTTGTTAACTGCGTGTCCAGCAAAGAAGACAGTTACCGCAAACGTGATAGTTCTGAGCCGATGATGCTCAACTGTCCACAAATACGCTATCGACAAGGAAATTGCTTGTCAAACTCACGGTTGAGCTTTGTTGTCTATAACACTCACTTGGGTGAAACGTTCGGCGACATAATGTAGACTGCCGTGTTCAAAGTACATTTTCATGGTATTCAAAGAGATGGTATTGGTCCATTGATACTAATCTGGGTTTCTATTTAGGATATCAATGCAATGTAAACGCTTTCAGTTACTGGAAGGAATTTTGTACGGAAACGGACTATTAAGGATTACGTAATCGATGCACTTAACGAGCCACTATTTATCGTTGGTGATTTTTAAACCGTAAATACTTAGCTACCGTTTGACTTCGAAACACAACAGGTGCTTCGAAGTCAAACGTTAGGTAACCTTTAAGCCAATTAAGGCTACGTAGATTTTCGTTGTGAAAAGTATAAACTATCACACTCAACCAACTAGGTTGGGCTCGGCTTACCGGATGCAGATGAGTACCCATCACACTCAAATAAACTGATATTACTACGATTACATACTCTTTTGATATACGCATTCGTATACCTATAAATGGGTACTATATGTAATTGAACCGATCGCTGTTATCTGACAAACAAACCTATCGACTGATTGCAATTGCATTCATGTTGGAGTCTGTAACAGCCCGTCACTATATTTGATTGTTAGTAGGTACAGTTTCCATTGCGTGTAGAAAAAGCTTAATAAAACTAATAGATTAAAAACCCATAAAAAATAAAACATAAATAGTTATATAACAACCCCCTCGTGTTAGTGAGGACTAGGGTGCCATAAATAAGCTTGTAGTTTCGTAGTCTTTAATCCGTTTTCTGAGTTCAATAATAGCCTCAGGGAGATATTTATGCGAAGGCACAAATGAAAGACAAAAACAAATGACAAAAGTAAATAATAAAACATAAAAAAAACTTGTTCCGTTACTTACGCTTACCTTCCATCGGCCGGTGCCGGTTCCGGTGTCCTCGGCTTGCGCGTAGCACTGCACGCGGTCCGCGACCAGGGCTCCTCCGCGGCGGGCGCCTGATGAAGCATGAGTCACATCAGGCTGGACGTCTGATAACAAACTCCGAGTTACTAAAGCTCGCCAATCAGCGAAGCCAGGAACAGACTTCACCGCAACACAGGTCGACTTCTCACGTTTAATTTAAACTTTTAAAGTAAGATCAAGATTTAACTTCGCGGGTGGTTAGTGTGTTCCTGGCTTAAGAGCCCGCACAGACAGAAAGCAGCCGAGCGATCGAGCATTCTGTGGAGTGTTAGTAAGCAACTGCTATATTTCTTAGCTCTGTACAGACTGTCTGCTGTCTGCATCACTACCGGGCTCTTATCCTATCCAGCCTAAAAAAAAGTCTTCACCCCTGGATAGCTAGGGGTCAGTCGCAAATTTTGGTACATTTGTTGTAAAAGATCAACAATTTTTCGTCTGGGACAGCATTGAATATTTAAAAAGTTTCCATAATTGCAGTATCCTAGGTATATACCTAGTTTGCTCTTATAACTTTGCGACTGTTGATAAAGTCCAAGCGAGCTAATGTATGTGTCCAATCGACTATTGATTGATGGGTGTGTGGTTGGAAGTTTTTTCATTAAGTAGATGGCTTCCTTCGTTTACGCAGAAACCTATGCTTTACATAGATGATACCTAAACGTTTACGTTGAGAGCTAAAACGCTAAGGAATTTTCCGAGCTCAGATCGCTTGTAAAAGCTAATTTGATATACTCGATGTCAGTACGTTTTCATTTTTTTTGTCCATCTGAATTGTTGATTATCATTGTCAATCTTTTAACCTAGACTAGACGGATCGTACTGTTAGACGATCAAAAAGAATTCATAATTTTTCAAATACTAACGCATTACTTTAAAGAGGACCATACTTTTTTACCAAGTGTCGAACTACATTCCCAATCTATGCTTCACGCTGATTTATTCGTTCCAAACGAATGTGTGAATATTTTAATGATAATTGATCAAACCGATCCGGCCCAACCGCATTAACATCAGACACAAACTAATTTAACAGCCGTGCTGCCGTGGAAGCTGTATTTATTGGACGCGCTGATGTGTGCCCTAATCGATAGCGTTAATAGAATATAGACCACAGCCGCCATGCGAACCATGGCTATAGACTGACGTTGACAAAAGCTCTAATAAAGCTAAGCAGGTGCAGTCTGGTATGAGAGATTGGTGGTTATTAAATCCTGATTGGATCTGGAGCTTATATATCCAGACCAATAGAGGCGGAATGAAAGGCATAAGGAACGTTAGGGCAAGTTTCTCTTGCGCTCTGGCCGACCCTTCATCGGACAGCCATCATAATGAATGAAATTGATTTCGAAAAGGAAAATAGAAACTTCACCATGTGATTATAGCCAGACAGTAAAAAGAATTACACCACCCATTAGCAGTGATGTGGGACATGTTTTATTTTTGTTTGCCCGCTGGCGAAAAGTTGCTTCGGGCAAATAGATCGTGCGAGCCCTTTTTGTGAATCTGTGATTAAGCGAAATAAAGTTCAAACGGCTTCTACACACTCTTCTCGGTTCCTAAATGTATTCTTTGAATGAATGAATGAATGATATATTTATTTGCAAGAATATAGGTAGGTTACATATAAAGATGAGTTTCACTATATTCGGCATAACAGCCGTGCAAATGTTTTGATTTGAAATCTTAAAGCATGCAGTAGGTACACATTAAGTCATGAGTAGGTAATAACATAAAATGCTAATAATAATTTCATAACTTAAATTTCGATAACAATGCAGCAATTCATAAAATTAAATACAATTATATTAATTTAAAATCATACTTTATATTAAAAACTAGCTGACCCGGCAAACGTTGTTTTGCCATATAAATAATTTCCTAGGCGGGGATAACTAATTAAATGACGATTGATCAGTTTTCGACCGGAGAGGAAAAATGATTGAATTACTAAAATGGCTATTAAAAAATAAGGGTTGATCGTAGAAGGGTGAAAATTGAGGATTGTATGTATTTTTGTATGTTGTATCATAAAAAAATAGAAATTAATAATTTTGTCTAAGAATAAAAAATAAAATTTAGGGGTGGACTACCCCTAACATTTAGGGGGATGAAAAATAGATATTGGCCGATTCTCATAGATACCGGATAAGCACAAAAAATTTCATCAAAATCGGTCAAGCCGTTTCGGAGGAGTATGGCAACGAAAACTGTGACACGAGAATTTTATATATTAGATAGCGAGCAATAAATAGAAGGATTTATGAAAATGTTTCAATTAAGTATACAAGTAATGTCAAATGTAGATGTCATAATAATTATAATAAATAAGTTTTACATTTTATACTCAAAATATTAATCGACGGAATAAAAACATCTCTCACACAACCAGCTATATAGCTTTCTATCAAATTCCAAATCTGTAGCACTTCTAAATTGTTCAGCTAAGTGGTTGTATATTTTCACCGCCATGGTATAGTGGTTTATTTGCAATCACATACTTGCGATGATACTGACAGCCTAGTGTATAGAGTTAGATCGGTATATTCCACCTATATTAACCATACCTATTAGGTAAAATAATGAATGTGTAGTGTACCTACTGTATTTACAATAGGACATCATTAGGTATGTACTTAATTATGTCTTACTGTAAACAGAGTAGGTATATACAGTTGAATTCAGTTGATCAATTATTCCGTAATATGGCTCAGTAGCAATCAAAAGATACATACTGATACGTCAATAGCATTAATTATCTATTTCTAAGTATACCTATATTAATACCTACCTAGTTTAAGATTGAATCTCCAGTGAGGTGCCAATCATTAGTCTCGCTCCTATTGTTATCATGCACTGTTTGATAGAACAAAGGGTGGATTAGGAGTATCTAATTACACAATTGGCAATTGACCCTCGTGTCGAACGAAGGATAATTGGACGTTAGAACGATCGCATTCTAAGTCGTAAACTGTAAAAAATAAGTCTCATTTTCCTAAATTTTTAACACTGTTTATTTCTGAGATGATACGGCGACCAGTTTTAGAATGTTTCTAAATACGGAAATTGTACTTCTGATGTAGACACACTCATTATGCACAATGAAGAAAATGCTTCTAAAAAATGATCAACCTAACATTTACCTTTAGAATTAGACTACAAGGCTATTTAACCTAATTTACCGGCTAAGCAATTTAATCAACTAGTACAAGTTTAACTTAATAGATTCAAAACCTATTACATGAACCTGTATTAGTATAACACCCGGCTTATAAAATTAAGAAGTTAATCAAGGCCATCGTGGTGGGTACTTAATTGAAAATAAACAATATTTGATAAGAGTCCATGGAGTGTCTTGTCCGTTCTTGTCCATAGAAACTTACCACGATTTGAAATGGGAACTAACTTCATATTTCTGACTAACCGACTCCATGACAGTTGAATGATTTTTTTGAAATAAATGTTTTCGAATTAAAGTTTGAGTGCGTTAACATTTGCTAAATTTGTTCACTCTTTCTTTCAAAAGTTAGCGCTCATGGTCGCGAGATTTGTTCGAAAGAGACACCGAGGCCCTGGCATATGGGCAACTGAAGGAACACGGGTGGGTTTTAGTCATAAAAAGTCTGACACGCCCTCCCGCTCCGCCCAAGGGCGGGAGAAGTCATTTGATAATTTCCCATCCACAACAAATCCCGCTCATTCTGTCGCTGTATACTTTTGTTACTGAAATGGATCATATTGAAAATGGAACAATAAATAAGTTGAAAAGTCACATTATCCTTATTTTTAACACGCTTTTATTAGGTCGACCTGTATGTAACTATGTAATGGAATTTAAGGTAATTTGAAATTTTACTAACTAATTTAACCATCTTCCAAGGATCGTAGCGTCATAAAAATCGGCAGCTTTATGTAGTTCTGATGACAATACAATATTATGGTACTGTCGAACTGATCTGATGATGGAGCCGGAAGATATGAACTGGAACTTCATGATGGAACATCGTATCATAGCTGTGTTTGAACTTGTTAGAAAAGTTTTGTAATGATCTTTGACCACGATTAGATTTCAAGGTCTGATGATGAAGCCGGAAGATAGGTACTGGTATTCCATGATGGAATATCATATCATAGCCGTGTTTGGACTTGTTAGAAAGGTCTTGTAATGAACTTTGCCAAGATTAGGTTTTGGTTTTTACGTGCATTTATAAAAGCGTGTTTTTCTAGTGATTTTTCAAACTATAAATTTATTTACATAAAACGGAAAAAGGTAGTACTCACAGAAATGGATGAATATGCGTTTACGTTTCAGAGGTGAAACATTGTTTACTTTCAGTGATTCTTATCAAACACAATACATTCACAACACTAGTTTGCTTTGTAGCAATGTTATCACGAAAAAGATGTAGCCTACAGATATGTTCTCTTTTAAATAACACAAAGTATCACAAAAATAGGACAAATATAATGAACGGGAATGACAATAGACAGTCACCCGTCGCCTCTTTTCCTGAACTAGCGGTTTATAAATTATTTAACGCTAATAAAACTAGAGTGACGTAAACTGACTGCCGTACTTGTATTCGTAGAAATATTCAAACGTCTCTATTAACTCGATGAGTTTAATAAAATGTGATTCACAACTAAGCAAACAACTCCAAAGAAGGCTTAGTCACACATGTGTAATTCATAGTATTTTTTAGAAATGCAAATAACTTGTTGCCTTCAAATAACCAGGTAACAGTCTTCTTTCTTCCTCTTAAGAAAAAAGAAAAATAATTGATTTAATTTTAGCCTATCTCGAAATGAAAGAGAAGCAAAATTCAAAATTCATACTTATCAATGTTGTGTAAACTAAGAGAAAAGTTAATTGGACAGACAATAGTCACGTGATAGTGTTAGTTAAACCCAGGCCAAGATAAATTGGAGCAGATGCAGTTATTAGTACCAATCTAGAAATTAGAACAAATTATGCGCTTCTAGTATATTACTTCTAGTATACTAGTCAAACATTGTTACGATCGGGGAAGCAACGCGACCTACTTTAGCCAACTAATCTGAAGGGGTCATAATAATCAGATAACTTGTGATTGGCGGCGACTGCTAAACTAAAAACAAAAGCTTAACGTCTGTTAGTTTAGCTTAATTTACTTTGCTCCGTCACAGTCTAGTAAAATAAGCCCAGACTACACAATAAGCAGACAATTAGAGGGTCAGACAAAGTTAGCAATGCGACAATTGAGTTCCTGTCAGAGGAGTTTCTATACACGTTCCTAGTTTAAAACTTTTCAAAGTTCACAACAACAGAAACTGGCCCGTATATTACTGTAATAGATGATATTTCTGGTCAGGTAAATCGAATTTATTTTGGTTCAGTCGACGGTGGGCGAAGTAGTATTGGACATAATTTTGGAACACTAATTACTTGAACTAGGAACTGTAATAGGCTGTGCACAGGCGAACGTAAATGTCAGAAAACCGTCAAATTTGACGATGCGTTAAGAGGCTCTATTCGAAATTTTGCCGATTTCGCTGCTTTATTTGATTTTACAGACGTTTTTTTTTCCGGCTAAGATATAGTATTTCTATGAGTTTTAATGCACAACATTAAATATCGTTTCAATTATTATTATTGTCAAATTAATGAAACTAGTGATCGCCCATTGGTCGAAATTCGACCGTACTTCATTTGAATAGAAATACATTATTAAATGAAAAAATAATAAATAATAATAAATATAAAAAAATAATATGGTTATATTTGACATTCAGTAACACTATAGACAAATTGTTGACGCTGTACTACTGTGGAGAGGGTTCGCTGGCGGGATGGTGATAGCTAGGACCAGGACGTAGGTGTAATGAGTAAAGAATACTTCTTCATGACTCTCTTCTTTATTTTCTTAATACTTCTTAACTGCTGGATATGGAATGAATTATCACAGAAAGCTCTGTTTTTATAGAATTTTCCCTATTATTTTTAATTAATTATGACAGTCCAAAATTTCATAATTATAACCAGCCTGTACAATCGTGAGGCATACAACCTCTACAGTTTGCACACGACACTAAGTTTTGTATGGGAATCTTACTAATGCCATACTTGACACTCCCCATAAAACGACAAAAAATATTTCTTTTATCTAAACTAAATTCCTATCATCGCTAATACAAATAATATTAAAGACAAAAAGGTCGACTTTTTATCGCAATACCTTTTATAGAAAATGTAACAATCGAGCGACTAGAACGATAGGTCAGTTAGCATGCTACCTACAATAGTTTCTTTGGAAACATTTCCATTTATTAGTTTTGAATAATATTCTTTAAATGTAAATCAAGAACATTCGTGATACCTCGACCACGGCAGTGACAAACTAAATGAAATACTTTACGAACCTGAGTATCGGAACCGTCTGCTAATATTAGGTACTGTACTTCGCAGCTCGGATATTATGGGTACGGCCATTCGGCAATTAGCACTGCAAATGCTTGTTAGTGTGCGCAGTAGAAGCACAACTATTCTAAGTATTCGGTAATTAATTTTCTAATAAGATTCGTGATGACGTGATGTGTGTAATATGTTTCGTACTAGGTATATTAAAAGTGTCTTACTGAAATTCACATATTGCTATTTCGAGACCGCCGACGGGTTTGGATCTGCATTAACATATATGATCGAAATGTGTGTTTAAGGCAATGCACATAAGAAAACTGAAACGTCCCGATTATTAATAAAGCCACCAGGGGTTAAAACATTGCTAAATCCCTCCAAAAGCTTCCTGTAGTATTTCAAAATTGTACTTACAAGCAGGTACATGTGTAAGCTCGGACAAGTCAATCTCAGTGCGTTCACGTAAGTCAGTGCGCTCACGTAATTCAGTGCGTTCGCGTAATTCAGTACGGTCGCGCAACTCAGTGCGCTCTCGCATCTCGGTCCTTTCCCTGGGCACGTGCTTCTTCTCCCGGAGATGATGGGGCTGTGGCAGAGGGTGGGGGTGTGCACGAGGGTGAGGGGCGGCGGGGCGGCGCGCTGGTGGTGAACCCAGCTCCGGTGGTGGTGGAAGCTCTGCGTCGCCGGCGCACGAATCCTCGTCAGATGATGAGGCTATGACAGGATAAACATACACTGTAGTGAATTCAGTTTTGTTTCTGAATATTTTTTTTTTAATTTACCCCCAAATATACTTTCTTAATAACAAAACCACTTTCAGTTACATAAGCAGAAAGTAGTTGTTCGTGATCCCAGGCAGTAAATATATTTCAAAGAGAGTCAGGAAACCCCACATTTGGTCTGAGGCCGCATGGCCGAGGCTAGGATGCAGGAGGGTGCAATTGCAACTTCAAAATAAAATATAGGCGTAATAACTTTCAGAAATAAATATAAGATCCGAAAACGCCCAATACAATAGAATAGAATTCTTTTATCAAGCAAAAAAAAAAAAAAACAGACAGTAGTAAAAACGACAATATTACAGAACTATCCAAGGCGAGATCTAGAAAATTTGCAATCTCTCGATTCTAAAGCTTTTGTGCATTAGTCAAGAAGGTACCGAACTCCTTCCAAAATCCTCCGAATCGACCTTAGGCAGGGTACTAATATTATAGAGCTTGCTTCGCTCGCTCCTGTATCCTTCATTACCTTAATTCTTTACATAAATCAACCCACTTAGTCCTCTTTCTGTATGCACTAACAAAACAAAATCTATCCAATTCGAATGGACATGCAATAATTATCGAGCTCGCTTTGCTCGCTCTTGGTTCCTATATTCTCATAATTGTTAAGCTGTTCTGCATTAAATGGAAAAAGGTACTCCTTATTTGAATGAACAAACGATAGCCTAACCTATCCGAGGTGAAATGCAAAAGAAAAAAAATGAGCCTGCATCGTGGAGCTGAAGATGCACACTCCTGAAATAAATTGCAGACGCTAATGTGATGACCTATCTAAAAAAGAAGAAGAAAGAACAACACAGGGATATTATAAAATATGTATATACACTTAGCGAAGAAAAACACGCGAGTTGGCTGGATATTTAGCAGGACTTTTCGCATATTCTGATTGTTTTGGTAATATATTTTAGTGTGATTGATTAAACATACTTTTCAATTGCTTTCATTTATCATCCATCACACGAACAAACTCACACATCTCACGCAATCTTTATTATTCATCCATTAATATTTATACTTATATATTATAATATTATAAAGCTGAAGAGTTTGTTTGTTTGTTTGTTTGTTTGATTGAACGCGCTGATCTCAGGAACTACTGGTTCGAATTGAAAAATTCTTTTTGTGTTGGGTAGCCTATTGATCGAGGGAGGCTATAGGCTATATAACATCACGCTACAACTAAGAGGAGCGGAGCAGTAATGAAAAATGTTGCAAAAACGGGGAAAATTTATTCCTTTTGAGAGTTTCCGTTGCGTGCGCTGCGTAAACGGTTAAAGTAACTCAAAAATCATGTATGACGGAATTGTTCCTTTGAAAAAGTTCTAAAAAAAAGTCCGCGAGAGCATATGTCTATATTTAAAGGTTGACTCACTATAACTCAAAAGGAGCGAGCAGCAACACTAGCAGGCAAATCGATGCGACGGGAATGGTCAGGGGAGCAAAAATTTGACGCGGACGAAGTCGCGGGCAGAAGCTATAGTCCATATAATTATTTATTAATGCTCATCTGCTCAACTGATTACTCGGAGGATTATGCTTAGTATATAATGTTTCGATACCGATATTCCACTCATCTCCTAATATCATACACCTGGGAACTAGTGGGATGTTGGCTAAATTGGAAACCGATATCTCTACAACACATGTTCTGAGAATCTGTCTAAAGCAAGCTTGTTAAACGGCCTTGCCTTGTAGTTCAATTATTAGGAAATATTAAAGACGTTTGAAGGTAGTTGTGATACAAGGGGAACGATTACCACGTTGCGTATAACGGCAAACATATTCAATTTCAGTCTTCGTGGAAACTTATTGCTAACTATTATATATTACTAACATCGAGCATCGTTATTATGTCTACAAATAATTATTTTGATAAATGGTGCTGATACTAATAATATTTTTTATTATGATAACTATTTTTTCTGACGTAATGCTACACGCTACGCCGCCTACGGCAAGTAGGTGTCGGGATCCTTGCCATAGGCGTCGTAGCACTCTTACAGATTAATTTATTGCGTAGATGTAATGTAATGAAAACATTATTCAATTTTTCAACATTTTCCATTTTTGAAGGTTTTTTGGGGCATTATAATAAACTGATCTTGTAGTTATCAGATTTCAATTTTACTATGCAGACGAAACACATTTGAACATGTTGAATATTGGAGAAAACCGAAATTTCTTAATATTTTATTAGTTCTCTAGATAAAAAAGAAAACTTATCTTTTGGAGTTGAACTAGTAAAAACCTATAATAACGTGAACGAAAAACAATATCTTCCAGAGGTGGAAATCCGAACTAGAAAATCCGCCATGGACTGACCGAGCACTTGATAAGTACATATTAAGGCACTTTGAACAATGCGGACTGAACCAATAAAACTGAGAAAGCGCAGAGATAATCGAGGAATCTTTATTGAGTTAGGAACACAAACGTTTCCTGACGTGCCAGGACCATTTTTTGCACCAAAAGGTAAACTGAAAGCAGCAGTAAATAGACGTGAAAAGTAATTACGACGTGGATCAAAAGGCAGCGCAGCGCTGGCCGGTAAATTACCTTCTTTTATCAATTGGGTGTTGTTTTTGCTATCTCTGTACCGAATCTTCTTCATTCAGCCGTTTTCATGAGTAATTGCCTGGTGCCGCTGCGCTCTCCGACGTCGTATATTCCGTCCGTCGTGATGAGCGTAAACTAGTTCCTTTATCTATGTAAATAGTAATAATAAAACTGAATAGTTTGGTTGTTTTTGTTGGTTACTGGAAAGTCTATGTTTTTTACTTTGATAAAAAAATCTCAAGGTAGACTATAGGCTATATAACCTCACATAAAGAAAGGATTCTTGTGTGATGAAGACGAGCTAATGGTAACAGATTCTGAAAGAACGCGAAGCAGAACAAAGTAAGAGCGTGGACGGACATTGGGCAACGCGACGGCGAGGGTCTGGGTCGAGGGCAAAAGACATTTCACACCGGTGAAATCCGAGTATCTTGATTTAAAAGAGAATTAAAAATTAGAAAAGCTATTGTCGTGTCATAACACAGATAGCAAAATAAAGATTAACTCCTCTGTCTAGTTATCTAGTCCCAGTCATTTAATTTTAAACAATTAAGAGAGTAGTGTCTAGTGTCATCAGCACTGGAAATTAGTAACTACATTACATTCAAATTAGCTGTTATTGGAATAAAAATTGGTTTTCATTCTTATTTCTCGACCATGTCAATATGAATATCTACAGTTAAAATATAATTAAAAGTGCTAAATGAGTATTTACTCTGTGAAACTGATTTATTTTAAGTTAATTAAGCGAATGTTTTGAGAAAAGTGAGTGACAAGTAACGTAGGTAATTGACTTAATCAATGCAACTTGATCGAAACTTCGACATAAATTTGACGATAAAATCGATACAAATTTTAAATACGATCCATATTTTAATTTTGATACATAGCTGAGAAGACGAGTACACGTGTTCACTTATTCATATTATCAATATCTGATTTTAGAGTGATAAGATCAAGAAAACATTAGAAATGGAACAGACAATATTCAAGACTAAACATTTCACGCTCACTATTTTCAAAAAATAAGTACCGAGAAACTGTCTGAATAGCACTCACATAACCAGCTTAGCCGTTTAGCTCTGGCAGCGTTGAATTTTTCCTTGTAAACCAAAGAGCTGCGGTCTAAAGCTCTGCCCTGTTGAACTTTAGTGGTGACGCTTGTTTCTGATGCTCTGTTTAATATACTTAGCTGGCAAGCGGTCAGTAATCGCCTGATAGTTGTTTGTCTAATAGTTTAAGTAATCGCCCTTTAAATGGATACTTAGGTACCAGAGCGGTAGATCTCATTTGATGATTTCCCATCCAGAAAAAAAAGGTACTTTTTACTTCCCCATAATTATTGAGAGAAATCGGTATAGACTACATTCGTTTCATTCACTTTTAATGAGTCCCGATTGGCTTACTTGGCGGATAATTTGATACAATTTATGAGCAATATACATATACGGATATATGTATAACAAAGAGAAAATATAACAAAGAGAAAACAACCGCTAACCTGTTAAAGCTTTAAAATAATAGGAGAATTCGTTTCGATGATTCTATTCTTAAAAACCGCCGTGAAACGATAGGAAATGCAACTCTATCTACCGCACAAATCACATTTTATGGCTGCTAAAAATAAACAACCCTAATCGAATCATATGGTTGTAGGGCACTATGATCCACTATCTAGAACAGACACTGATTGAGCCGTTTACGATAGACTATAAATAGCGAGTCGTCCGGAAGCTATTGATACAATTCTTCATTCAATTTCAGTACCTGTGGATTCGGTTTAAACTTGTTTCGATGATCATAGTCGCTATTTTACCAAACGTGGTAACAACGATAGATTTTTTTGGTGGGTCACTTATGCTAATGATTCTTTTATTATCGTCAAATATTGTTCTTAAAGATCTGGCTTTCATTGTTTATTTTTTCACGAGAATGACCTACCTCGATCCCACAGTTAGATCAGCAGTGTAATATAGTTCAGTACTTACAGAGGTCATGTCTCTCCCTGTCAGGGCTCTTGGCCATCATGGAGGTCCTCTTCGAGGGCATCGGCAGCGAGGGCTTGGGTCTGCTCTGCATCTCTGCCAGGGCTTGTTGCACAGCCTCCTGTCTCACTTCTGCGAAACAAACCCACGTTAGAAGATTCTTTCAGGAGTTGAGAAGATATCGGGCCAAAAGATTACGCATGCAATCTAACGCTATTACAATGCTTCTCATACCACAGTTATTTTAATATACAGAAAAGTAAACTTTCGTCATTTGTATTTGTATTAATTTAAGAAAAAAAAACTGGACTGATTTTCAACAACAAACCATATACACTGTTGTGATAACTTTTTATTTAATAAATAAAAAGTTATCACAAACTCATTTTAGTTTCAGTTTTAACCAATACATATAGATACACAAATAAATAAATAGGTACTTCAGGAGTCTAAATTGTAATTATTCACATACGAAATCCAATTTCAAATTATCGGTTACGTTGAAATTGACCAAAGCTTTAGCTGATTTCAATTAACACCCGCAATGAACACTAGAATAATAAGTATCTACAGTTTCCAATTAATTATAGTAACTGTTTTTTTTAATTTGGTAATATGTTTCTATATTTAGTTTAATTGTAATCAATCAATACAAACAAAATGAATAATGTCATAGCAATACATTTATAACAAATTTCAAAACGGGTCAAGTAGGTATTGGATGTATTTTGTTTGTAATATAATTACAATGTAAATAAATAACTGCGGTATAAAGATAACAAGGCTGGAGAACAAACAAAGGCGAAATAAACAGAATCCAATTTCCGATAACACTGATTAATACTGTTTAACGAAAACTGTCGCTCCGATGGTGGTTCACACACAAACTGTCGTTTTACCGACAGAAAGTATCCCTTTATAACAGGGTAGCATGGATGCTCCAAATAGAGGTTTTATTCAACCGACAGTGTTTAAGATTTAAGAAAGGGCTGCAATTCCATTGGCCACTTAAATTCATTCTCCGCCTTCGATTTTCTGCAAATGACGCCTGGGATTTATCTTAACCGCAACTGACGGCAACACAAATGGAGCACAAGCATGAATAAAGCCTCTAGAGCATGTTTAACATGCAAGCTTACGTGTCAAAGTTTCCAAGTAGCTATCATACAAACAAATTTGAGTACTAACGAACATGATTTCTGAAAATTTTGAAGACATTTGACAAATAAACTAAAATATTAAACCATCGATCATGCAACGAATGAACATAAACCGCATGCAAGTGAAGGATTAGTGCAACGTATTAAAACACGAATGGATGCGGCGACGACCGTGATCACATTATACTGACGCTGATAAAGACAGACAGACAATTGTGATAAATTAGAAGCGATCCATCGCAACCCGATTGGCCCTGTGAGTATGTCATACATGCCCTTTGAATATGTCATACCACTGAGCAAATGACAGAATCATACATTTATCGCAGAGTAATGTGATCTAGTCAGATTTGTACCATAGAGTCCATAGATTACAATAAAAAGTCATCCAAGAAGTAATTAATCTTAAACAGGTAGAATAAGAAGAAGATAGTAAGTACATACGTAGTATATACTAAGTTACAATAAACATAATTATATACATTTTAATTCGAAGACATTCTATATTATCTTTTCATACAGATTGACTTATTTTTCAATACGCACGATTAAAGAAACATTAACCATTTTGAACAGTAAATAATGTAATAAATACGAGACGACACAAGTTCAAATGCATCGAATCTGGTTACACAATTTGATTGACTATTTAGTACGCGGAAGTTTATTGGACCCTGTAGATGGAGCAGGTTCACGAGAGACCCAATCAAAGCGATAAGTTGGCTTACATGCTGGACTGGTTTCAACATTACACATAAACCTTTAGCAGTGAGCTCAGAAGATACGATCCGGAATTTAGGTGTTGGATTGCAATCTCAGCAGGATATTTGAAATAAATTTATCTATGGAAACAGGCCAGTATTCGGTGTCTTTGTAAATATTGAAGCTTTAAAATCTAAAAACACAACTAAAGAAACTTTCAACGAATATCTATACACTTACAGCCGAGATCGCTGGTTATGCAGACAGTACGGTGAGCCAGCACGGTTGCTCGCGTAATTTCTCGTAATTTGCGTAACCTCGATGTGCATAGAAACAGTGTCAAATTAATAACACGCGTTCGCGTTTACAAGTCGTGCCAACGACACTAGCCGCTTTAAAATACAAACTGCAGCGTTTTATTAACCGTGATTTTTGTTCTAACCCATAGACGAATGACATAGCACTGAGAAATTCAGCTCTTACAAAGACATACACATGCTCGAGGTCAAGAGCAGGGCCATTTTACAGTAAAATAATACATTAGAATTCACTAGATCTTACACGCAGTGTTTTCCACGTGTAAAATATGAAGTTTCAAATTTCCTGGTATAACTGTCAACTTCCTTTTAAAAGCTACTTTCCGAGTTAAAGTGTAAAAATAAACTCGGAGTAGAATTGACGCCGCCAGACTGGCTTGTGGGTCCTCAATGAGGAGTGACGTGTCTAAGGAGTTGGCGCTTTCATTGTGTCTTGCAGGCAATTTATATATCAACCACACCGAAGCAATATTTTAGAGAAAGCAAGTAAAAGTGCTAAGATAATACATCACTGAGGCCTGCGTGCACGACAGCTCGCTAAATACAATTAGCGCTAAACATAACTAAAAGGTAATTGAATTTCTGTCAATCGTATTATGTTGACGGCGCATTTTATCTCCAGAACTAATTGTTTTTAGCGAAGTGGCATGCAAGCAGCTCAAATGTAGACTAGAGTGGATGCTGAAGAATGCACTCTCTGGTTTTCGCTCGAATACTTGAGTTCGGAACAAAGTATTTTTTTATTATTGTTTATTCTAGAATCTAGAGCTATTAACGTATTGTGAATTGTCTTATTATTCCGTTAAACATTTAGAACGCAAAATGATACCGGATGAATTTTATAGTGTAGCATGCACATTATGCACAAGCACTATCACAATGCTTCGCTCAAGTGGCACCTCATCTACGGGTGCGACACCCGCTATCGCTTGCATATCATAACTTGAGACAGCTGTTAACGACATTCAAGGTCGGTCGCGACTCAAACACGCTAGTTTTTGTTTGATGCACATCCTCTCTATTATTCGCTTTCGGATAACTATGTTACAATGAGATACAGTACAGTGTTTTTACGCTTGGCATGTCGTTACGTCACTGTGAAGGTTGTTTTGTGCGTTCATGTTTTATGACGGCTTTATTTTGCGAGAGCTGTAAGCCGAAATTCGATTAAACCATTTTATGCCGATTGTTGATGTTCGTTAACAGTTTTTGCGCTTGAAAACCACGAAAAAGCGGAGTTCATGGCAGAAAACGTCAAATAAAATATGAAAAGAATTTTCATTGTGCGATGCCGATAGCAGTAAACAATTGAGTTTATTTTGTATTTCTCTCTTAATTTGAGTGATGTCGCGTGGAAAACAAAGAATTTCTGGGATTGTTTCAAATACAGGTAACGCAAATTGTTTCTGTATTATTTTCTGTTTAACTATAAATATAAAATTTTAAATCCTGAGTGACTGACTGACTGATATATCAACGCACTGCCTAAATCGCTGGTCCTAGAGACATGAAATTTGGAGGGTGTATTCTTTGTGAGGAGTAGGTATCCACTAAGAAAGGGTTTTTTGAAATTCCATTCCCAAGTGGGTGAAATGGGGGATTGAAATGGTGAATTTTTAGACATCCACGCGGGCGAAGCCGCGGGCAGAAGGTAGTAATGTATAGTGCTTTTCAGAGTGTCTACAAATGGCCTGTCAAAACTCCATCCAGCGTCTCCATCAATTAGTGATGCATCCACGTTGTCCTGACAGTCTCACAGCAAATGTCGCTTATCGTATTAAAATGTAAATTCAACTATGTGTTTACGAATAGTTATCCAAATTATAAACATATCACACTCAACTGTTTCTTCAGAATTCTAATTAAAAGGCGTTGTTAGTAGTTAATTTATGATTGTTATCAGTTGGCTATTCATGTACTGGTAGCGTTGGTGGGTTGTATTCATCGTCGGCGGGTTCAAGTATCGTATGTGACAAGATGGCTGTGACGTCACAGTTCGCCGTACCCGCATTTTTGGAGGCAGGGTGTACGGTAGATGGGTGCCCTTATTGTGTGCGTGTCGCAGGCACTTGCAACTAACGTGACAGTTTTTAAAACGTTCCTCCATGCTCGCAATTTTTTTTGAAGAAACTAGTTTAAGATTATGAGCAGTAGAAGCATCTCTCACATAATTTAAATTACAGTCGGTTCCCGCCGTTTGCATGCTTAGATCTTTTAGACTATGCAGCGGATTTTCATCAATATACAGTGATTCAAGAGGAAGGTTTATATGTACAATACATGCATATTGTAGTAGAAAAAGGCGACAATTTCAAAGATTTATAACGCGAAAAACCCATTTTTGCGCAAACCATAAGACAGACCAAAATGTTGTACTACGGAATTGTATATCTTAAAAACATCTACAAAAAGGTCCGGGATAATGATGTTAAAGTTGCATACTGTAGGTTGTCCTAAGGAGTGAGATCTCGTAACTATAATCACGGTAAGCATTTTTATCTTTTAAGTATTACAAAAAGGAGTCGATAGCGGACTCCCGGCCACCGTAGGCGCGAGCTTGCGGGTGGCGAGCAATGGGTAGCTCGCCGCCCGGTAAGGACCAAGCTCGGGTCGACGGCGCGTAGTGTTCCACGCGCGCCTCAAAGAGATGTCAGCAGCAGTGTAGGGGTCTACTAGGACCGATGCCTGCCGGGGTCGCGTGATTGTTCGAAAGTGATACCGTGACCCTGGCACAAGGGCAACTGATGGAACACGGGTGGGTTTTAGTCAGTAAAAGTCTGACACGCTCCGCCCAGAGCGGGAGAAGTCATTTGATGACTTCCCATCACGAAAAAAAAAAAGTTTTACAAAAAAAAAAAAAACAATACAAAGCATTTTAAACGATAGGTACAGTATTTTCCATAGCCAATTAAATACGTTATGCATTTCATGTAGATCAACATTGTTCTTTACAATATATCATTAAAATGAATATCTATATATTAATACGTGAAGCGAAAACTTTGGATCCCTTTTTACGAAAATTGGGCGGACGGAGGAGTATGAAATTTCGCACACTTATAGTTTATACAGAGAAGAAGTGACGAATGCTAATATTTTTTTTTTAAATTATGAGTTAAAATACATTATTTTCAATTAATAACACGTTACACACACTACTGTTCATTACCGTGTATCTAATACACACATGCACAGAAATTCTTTTGTTTATGGTCCAAATCTGTCTTTATTATTTTGTGCAGTGTTACCTACACCCAGAAATATTTACCCTTAAAGCTTAAAATATCACATTGTACTGGGATCGATCCATCATCTTCTTTTAAGTTAAAAACCCCTAAACATGCCACAATTACTAAAAAAATCCGCTAAAAAATTATAATGAAAATAACTAACGAATGTTCAGTAATCATAGACCCGGCACACAGTAGTAATATTTGTCTATATTTATTACGCGACATTTGTTAATCATTCACTCTGCATTCTTAGTATCGAGGAACCGTACTAGAAGTCGCTAATACTTTTATTGTTATCAAAAACACAATGAGAAATGTAAGATGGAAAAAAATCCCTAAGAATACCCCTAAAAATGAAACGCCCCTAAAAAAATCTCAATCCTCTTATTTACCCCCTAAATTTGGAAAAACCCCTAAGATGGTAAGCCTGAGTCTTACTGAATGTCAAGTAGTATAACCATAGGTAATAAATTAATTTTATGGATATATAACCTATTTCATTTTTTAAATCTATGATCATATCGAGAATATTTGTCTTTAATATTATTTGTATTAGCGATAGGAATTTAGTTTAGATATAGAAGAAATATTTTTTGTGGTTTTATGGAGAGTGTCAAGTATGGCATTAGTAAGTTTCCCATACAAAACTTAGTGTCGTGTGCAAACTGTAGAGGTTGTATGCCTCTTAATTGTACAGGCTGGTCATAGATTGTACAGGCTGGTTATAATTATGACATTTGGAACCGTCATAATTAATCTATACTAATATTATAAACCTGAAGAGTTTGTTTGTTTGTATGTTTGTTTGATTGAACGCGCTAATCTAAGGAACTGCTGATCGGAATTGAAAAAATCTTTTTGTGTTGGGTAGCCCATTTATTGAGAAAGGCTATAGGTTATATAACATTACGCTACGGTTAAAAGGAGTTGAGCAGCAAACGAAAAATGGACGAAAACTGGCAGGCAATTCGACGCGATAGGAAGGGGAGCGAAAATTTGACGCGGACGAAGTCGCGGGCAGAAGCTATTAAAAATAATAGGGAAAATTCTATAAAAACAGAGCTTTCTGTGATAATTCATTCCATATTGTTCCATATCCAGCAGTTAAGAAGTATTAAGAAAATAAAAAGAGAGTCCTGAAGAAGTATTCATTACTCATTACACCTACGTCCTGGTCCTGGCCATCACCATCCCGCCAGTGAACCCTCTTCACAATAGTACAGCGTCAACAATTTGTCTATAGTGTTACTGAATGTCAAATATAACCATATTATTTTTTTATATTTATTATTATCTATATTTTTTCATTTAATAATGTATTTCTATTCAAATGAAGTACGGTCGAATTTCGACCAATGGGCGATCACTAGTCTTAGGAATTATCGCAGAATAAAAACTAACGCGCATGAAAATAAATTCACGCAATAACGCGCGCGTATCCCTTTAATAAACAGACTTTTGAAGCGAATGTTTATAATGTTACAGATTTTGCAATGAGTTGATGACTGGAGGCATTTCCGACCTTTACGCGGGCGAAGCCGCGAGAGTAATATATTTTGTCAACGTATTTTTGTCATTATTTACTACGAAGAACGACAATGTTGTATTTAAAAAGGCTGAATGGTATCTATAATCTCTGTAATTATTTACGTAATAGCAGCCTTGAGAGGCTACAATCGAGTAAGTTATGATCGTTACCAGTCCAGTTCATTATCGGCCAGGAAATATGTTTATGCTAATGAGCCTGTTTCCGCAGTTTGGACATTTCGACAGGTTGTGAAAGGAAGCACAAAAACTAGTATTATTAACACAATTAAAATAGTTGAAATAAGCACGTAATACAACTTTTAACTAGAAAACTTAATTGGTATACTTATAGTATCCTTCGTCGAAAATTTCATCTTTTCCCACAAGTAAAACATAAGATCGTTTACTTGAGGCATATTTTCAAAATGCACTATCACTAGTCACGACACTGCACCGTAAACAATTTGCAAATGTATACTGACGGGATTGGTTATCGTGATGACTGAAGTCGATTACAGCTAGGCACTATCTAGGAATGCATTGTTGCATTTGAAGTACCTACCCACTGGCGGCTGGTCTTTCAAGAGCGATTTACTTATGAATATTTTTAATATATTAGTTTAAGGATACTAATAAATACATACATAATCAATGCCAAATTTTCCTACTACTGGGAAACTGGCCTCTTCACGGCGAGATGGAGTAAGCCGTAATCCACCATGCCGACCTAGTGCGGATTAGTAGATTTCATATGTGTCTTTGATTCTAGGACAAGCCGGTTTCCTCACGATGCTTTTCTTCACCGTTCTGAGAGCAGTGGTGATGAAATAAAGTAAACCACCTGTCAGTTCGAACCTAAGACCTACAACTAGTAAGTCATGGCCGTTACTGCTGAGCTACCACCACTGCTCTCATAAAAATATAATGTTTATAATAAAAAAATACTCCTATGTAATTGTATAGTCTGTCCGAGGTATGTTAATGTAGACTCCGGAGTTCCGGTTTGAGATGAGCAAAACAAGAAAAATAGGCGAGACGAAGGATCTTACGGAATTTAAACTAGAATTTTCTTAAAAAGTCGGTAGTCTGTTATTTGCATGTGTCATTCGCTCATTGCTGTAATGGCGGGCACGGGTGGCAGCACGTTGATACTGCGGTAACACCTGCCCCTCGCTTGCCAACCCACCGCACTGTGGTCACCGTTGTTTACCACTACTTAAATTTTAATTCCGCCATTTTTCCGCGTCACTGCAAAACCCTTTTGAGAATAAATGTAAGCATAATGGTAGGGTATGTTGGAGATTTAAAATGCATTCGGTTTTTAGGTTTCCTTTTTGAAGTTTATGCTTTAAGTACTGCGATTCTGAACCATCTGTTTCCGTGTACTTAGTAAATAGGCTGGACATTTCTGAATACTTATAACTGTTTATTACAGACATTGCAAAATTCTTATAAAATTCTTGATTCAAAGTAAAATTACTTCTTATAATAACATTTTCACCGAGTATTTCCAATGTCAGTGCTTAATGCAAGTAAGAATGGTTGTGCAGTCGTAAAAACATGTGTTGCCGGTCCGTCTATTGTTTGTCTATTTGTCGTTGCGTGCATCTAAACATCACTATAAACCGTAGGAATAATATTTGTATTGTTCGATGCTCATTCATTCGTGGACGTTACTTTCGTTTAGCTGCAGATTACTGTACCTAACAGCTGAATTCGCACATGTGTAGAAACATTTGTCCGTTGAAAGCTATATCGTTGTAAAATCTACTTAATAGTAATGTGTTAAAGCCAAACGGCTTTATTATATATTAGGGTGAAGGTTTCGGCAGGAAGTGGTATGTTTCTTTGTTCCACCATTTGCTCCAGATGTTAAAGTCGTTGGTCGTGTCTGAAGGTCGCCAAAGACCGATCACTGATATGAAGATACTGGGGGATTACAACAAAGAGTTAATACAAGTCGACTAAAGCCTGCGTGCTTCCACTATTCTATGTAACACTCACAACTAACTCAAATAAGTCCCTGGAAAATTAAACATTGGAAGCCATGTAACGAATAAGATAGTATGGATCGTGTTCGGAAATTAATCTAACTTAAAGTTGTAATGTGCAACAAAGTTCAGCTCATGATCTTTGAGCTCTTTACTAAACTTCTTGCTATTCGTTCAAAGAAACTGTCGAGACTCCTATTAAACAGATTTCACCTTTGAACTAGTCAGGATTGCGGACGCAACTGTGAACTTTGTCACAAGCAAAGCGCATTACATGAATACGTTACTCTTGTGTGTACTGTACAGAAAGTACTCTTTCCTGTTCAGAAATTACTCTTCTCTGTACAGAAAGTACTCATCCGATACTCGTTACCAAAAGAAGACTCAAAAGACGAAGCCAACCATGCTTACATGAAAGCTATGGTTTGTTTATTCCAAACAGGTAACATGTTATAGTTGCATATTCAAGGAAACTAGAGCATGAATGTATGTGCATCTGCAAAATGTTGTCACATTACACATATCACTACTGTACGTAGCTACGGGCACTGATTGCTATTTCATCTCGAAACCTGCGCTTCATGATATTTTAAACACTGTTTTAGAGTCAAATCTTGAATGATTCTGGAGTCAAATCTAGGCCGTAGTTAGTGTAGCGATACAACTCCAATATTTTTTTGATTAATTCATAATGCTGAACAGGGATTTTTGCCGTATTTACATAGAAGCGAAGTTTAATCTCATTATTACAGCTTTTACACATAGTTTGAATTTATTCGTACACACTACATTATTTTAGCTGACCTCGCATTGCATAGGGCTTTTAGTACAGTGACAAGTCAGCTTATCTGTCATCTATCTATCTATCTCATCCTATTCCTCTGCAGAGAACACTTCGTATTAGTAGACTTCAAACCCACCGTGATTTTTTTACATTTCATTTTTAACCGATTTCAAGCAAAGGAGGAGGTTTCTCTATTCGATCGTATATATATATTTTTTTATGTGTGTTCGCGGATAACTTCGTCGTTTAAGAACCGATTTTGATGATTCTTTTTTTGTTGGCAAGGAGATATCCCAAGGGTGGTACCATGATAAGGAAACCAGGATCTGATTTCTTCGACTTCTGATGATGGCATCCCAGAGAAGTCGATGGGAGCATTCGAAAATCGTAGTGGCGACTAGTGCATTTATTATTGTTTTCATTAATTATCTTAAAGCCTCCTACAAACCGGCGCGACGCGGCAGCGCGACGCGACACTCGTAGAACAATTTTTATGTGAACTTCATGGAAATTGTTCTACAAGAATCGCGTCGCGCTGTCGCGTCGCGCCGGTCTGAATAAGCCTTAAAGCACTACTATTTAATGAAGGTCTCAAGTTGCTCTGATGATGAAACCGAAAGACAGTCGAGGGAACTCCTCAACGACATACAGCAATTACCCGGTGTTTGGACTTAATTCATTTCTATTGATGAGAACTTTGCACCCATATGCGTTATAAGTACCATAACAGGTCTGATGATGGAGACCATAGACAGACAGTCGAGGGAATTCACTCAATGATTTACAGCAGTAGTAAAGTAATAATTTTCACCTGGCGAGTAGTGGTATAGGAATTAGTGCGGGGTAGATACCAAACTATGACGATAAAAATAAAAACTTTTTTACAAAACAAAAAACCGACTTCCTCAAAAACACTGCAAAGTGAAAAATAACTTCAATTTCGGAAGTCGGTGTCATAAGATCTGTATTTGAGATTTTTGCCACCGACTTCCGAAATTAAAGGTATTTATTTATAGTCAGTTAGTTAATGGTTCGTTTTCGAAGATTCCTGGTAACGCAGATTTCTATTGATTTTTTCTGACCGATTCGACTTCGGGAAAAACGAAGGTACTCAGATCAATTAGCTTAAGAGACGAAACCACGCAAAAAGGTCATGTTTTGTTTATTTCGCGTGAGACGAGTAGCTATAAAGTTTTCTGCCGTAGGTACCGATACTTCTAAGACCTTTAAGTATTTCGTCGCAAAGTAGTATTGTAGGTAATAGCAGCGTTTATGTAGCGTAGGTGGTAACTAGACGCGGTTAATTGCTAGCTATTCATTACAGTAAATGGTTTCCACATTGATATACTCTTGTTGTGGTAATAGAGGCCATCACTATAATTGATGTTCATCAATCAACTATTTTGGCGACGGTGATATGGATACTGTAAACGAGTCTTCGTCTACTTGTAAGGATATTCATTTCTTTGCACGCATCGATTGAATTATTTGGCACAGGTAAAACGACACCTACCTAAAAATTAAATTGACTAAGGCCTTTGCACAGTAGTGGGATAGGGCAGGCTAACAAAAACAAAGTACTGAACAAAAATTTGGTTGACTTACGAGTAGCGCTGACATGGTATCAGAGTCAGGCTTGTGGATTACAGAAAACTCTCTATCATGGAACTGGAATGTTTTGTTTGTGAGAAATATTTAAATTTGAGAGGCAAATACCAGGTTAAAACACAAAGAATTTTTTTTCATTTCATTTTCAATAAATGGTGTGGAACATTAGTTCCACACCATTTATTTACAGGACACTGTAATCGGATTGACCACGACTGACACCGACAACAAATACCTAATAGCCGTCCATCTTACATTTGAAGCAACCGCGGCACTTCACTTTACTGCCAAATATCCCACGTCCTGTCTATTGAATGCAATTGGAATTGCAACAAAAAGGGGTTACATTCAAGGATGTCTGGGTCACTGGACACAAAAAAGCCAAAATTGATACCTAAATCTTTACTTGGCGTAGGAACAGATCGGACCAATTTTGACACAAAAGGATATCTTGCCAAACTCCAGTATCTTTTAAAGGGTTGTCAATTCAATTATTTTAATATTTTTATTTATTGAAATCACCTCATGTGAACATCTGGGGCATTTGGGGGAGAAAAGAACGTCTCCTTTGTCTGGCATGAAAAACTTTTGACCTTTGCATCATAAAGTGTTATTTAAAACTCGAGCTTGATATAAAATGTTTGGACAGGTTGGCTTTTGCTACAGTATTTCTGTATTCTTCAAATAAACGTCTTGCTTTTCTTCTTACTGTAAAAATATGTTAGTATCTTGCCACCTGTCAATTATTTTGTTTATTTTAACATTTTGTTTTATTTAGTCACAAGTGATGTATTGAAATCAGAAAACCTATTTCATGAAGCATGTCATGTAAAAGTCATCAATGCAAACTCAGTATGAATGCAACGCGAAAAGCGAAATGATATTTGATACTGCTAAGTTAATATTTGTTAAAAAATATTGTGTGCAAGCATGCTTCGAACATCACAGTGATTTTATTAAATAAATTTAACGGAAGCAAAAAATACACAGAGGCTCTGCGAGCAACGAAACGCCTATTTTTTAATTACTGTATTTATCAGTTAATTTTAAAAGCACGTACATTATATAGCAGTTCAACGCTCTTTCATTTACAGTCATATGAACACGAAGCATGGTTCATCGGGCACTTTAACTAAAAATTTTAAGTTGCTTTTAATTATTCATTATTTAAAATCAGTTGTACATTTTGTTTATATCAACCACTTTTATTTTACTGCTACCTACCTTATATTAAACGTATAATGGAAAAAAGGAACCAAGGTAGTGAACTTTTCCCGTCACGTTGCCGAGAATTCTAAAGAAACTAAAAGTATGCTTAAAAACGTGCCAACAACACACAATATCTTGACTGAAAAGTGTAAAAGTTTGTTGAAGCCAATGAAATATTCTTATTTCAAACTTTGCGACAGATGACGAAATAAATATTTCACAAACGAGGGTTGAGAGTCTGAGAAGTTGACAACTATGTATACAATTTTATTGTGAATGCGTATTTTCCTAACAAGCTTCTGGCCGCGACTTAATCTGCGTGAAATTTCTTGTCTCACCGCCCCACCCCGTCGCATTGCATCGCCCGCCCGCGCTATTACTTCGTTTTCACTTAGCGTTATTTCTAGTTTAGAGTAGTAGCGTGATGTTAAATACCTGCCTTGAGAAATGGGTCATCAAATGAAAAAGGTGTTATGAATTCCGACTGTTTGCAGAGATTAACAAGTTCAAATAAAAAAGTAATATCTGGTTGTCCGTGCTTTGCTCGGTATTTTTTGGTAAATTGTGTTTAAAATAATAAGTTTATGTGCGAGTTGATTATCGATAAAGTTGGTCATTGAAAACACGAATAGAACGACATTTTATAAAAATGAATCCTAGCTAGATCGATTTATCGCCCCCGAAATCCTCTGTATACTAAATTTCATGAAATTCGTTGGAGCCGTTTCCGAGATTCAGATTATATATATATATATATATATATACAAGAATTGCTCGATTAAAGGTATAAGATAAGATATATATTATGCGCACGTATGATATTAATTCGAAAGTAACTCTGTCTGTATCCTTTCACGCCTAAACCACTGAACGGATTTCGATTAAAAAATTGCAAGGATATAGATGGACCTGGAGAAGGACAGATGATACTTTTTGTACGGTAGCACGTTCCCCTGGGATAATATATATTTTTTTGTGGGTGGGAAATCATCAAATGACGTCTCCCGCTCTTGGGCGGAGCGGGAGGGCGTGTCAGACTTTACTAACTAAAACCCACCCCTTCAGTTGCCCATGTGCCAGGTCCACGGTATCTCTTTCGTATAAATTTCGCGACCCTGGCAGTGGGATAATATACTTAGATAGGTATATATTTGTATCTAGTTTTAAGTTTATAAACCCAAGGAATAAGATTTCCTATGCAAAAAAAATACCTTTCTTAGCGGATGCCTACGTCGTTATGACTTATCTGAGTGCATGTGTTGATATATCAATCAGTCAGTCACGGTTTTCGTTTAGATTTCTAGAGAAGTGCAGAGGATAGATAGGTAGAAAGATATTACAAAGGTGTTCCGGCTTTTGAAATTCCACCCTAAATATGAACTAGATTATACCTCTGTACCATACGTACCAAAGTCCATAACGTGTATCCCTAGAACATCCTCAAGGAATGGCAAGTTTGTGTACAGATGGTTTCTAGTAATAACTGGCTATGAATTAATCAAGCGAAATACCTTGGAAACTTGGATATTGTTTGAAGTTACAGACTAATCTGTAGAACACCTAGCAGCGAGAGATAGATAGATACCTACAGGCAAGATACATACATATATATTTAGTCTGTTGCACTACAAATTGGCTTGCGGTTTCCGATGATTGAATTATGAACAGACTTCAACTACTAATAAACAAGTTTGCGTAATCTAAGGCTGGGCCAAAATTATTCAAAACAGCTGAAGATAAGTTTTAGTCGGACTGAGATACAATTTATCTTAACGAATTGTTGAATATTATTGGTTCTCAAATTGGCTATGAATAAAAAATAGAACATAAAATTGAAACACAAAACTGATGAACTTTTCAAAATCGAAATATTTTATTCCACATAAACCTACAAGAGCACTAATGTAACATCAGAAGCATCAGCGTGTACCTCTGATTCCAATTCAATTTTTCAGAAAAGCCGGATAGAAACTCCACGGATACTCTTTTAAAAGGGCCTTTGAGGATTAAAACATGAAAGCACACAATTCAATGTTTTCCAGCAAATGACACTAACCAATCAGCCTAATTGAGGAGAGCGTTGCAAATATAAAAAGTGTAAGTAACAAATCTGATATCAATTGAGAGTAAATTAAAAAAAAAAAACACCCGGAAGATATATCGCGCCCTACCGAACGGCAACGCTGCCGCCGCCTGAGGCTATTGCATTGAATCGGCCGGGGGCGTTTATTAGTGTCCGTGAGTGTCAAGAAGTACATAGAGCAATATTTTTTATTACAAAAAAAAAGTCCCCACTTTACCGGCCTATAATTTGTCAAATTTCTCATTTTATTTTATTTTTTGTATTTTTTTTATATTCTTGAAATGTCAATTAACATCATATAAAAAAACGGATACTAAAATATTTTTCGTTTATTTTTTATGTTAGTTTGAAAAATGCCTAAAATTTAGGCTTCTAGACCAGAATACCCCCTTAAGTCGTTTAATGTGTAATAGTAAATAAATGGGTTATGGCGCGGATAGCACTAGCTTTGAGCCAATAAGTATCCTTCTGATACTCAACAGCATAGCGCAGTTATTGGCTTGCATAGATGACACACATAACCTCTCTGTGTCATTAAATCTCGCGGCGAGTGCTGGGAGCGAGGTTTCAGGACACCGTGTGGATGTCCTCATTGCACGGAAATTTTGAACATGATTGAATTGATGCACTAGGCAGGATGCGTAAAGGTAATTAAGGGGAACGCAGGCAGCGCTCGGTTCACTGAGACGGGAAATTGAATGTTACCAGACTGATGCAGCCATTTAAACAGTATATGACACATTTGGTTGGATTTGTGTTAAATTTTTCTAAAACAGTGATATACCATTTAGTTGACCATCTAATTTAAATAAAAGATTCATTGGATCTATTGGAATGGTGTCTTCATTGTCACATTACAGAAAACAGAATCAGGTGATTCTGTTAAAGTTAACATAAGTGGCAGAAATTAAGATTTGTAATACTCCCGAATGTGGAAAGATTAATTTGATTTTAAACGGAACTTAGCAAAAGAACTTGCAAAAACGGCATTAAGTAGTATAAAGACGTTTTACCTATCTTGATTTTCTAGTCCCTTTGAACCGAACTAAGCCCAAAATAAATACACAATACTCGTGACAGTCGTACAGTCCAGTCCTTAGACAGCGAATCAGGTAAGAGAGCCTAGGTTCCGCAATTAACAAGTTCTATATGCGCGAGAACAGTCGAAACTCTTTAGTCACAAAGGACCACAACGAGGGCTTACGGACGAACACTAGAATGAATAATACACGCGAATGAGTTGCAGACTTGCGAGAATTCTTTTGTAGGCGACGTTATACATTTTGGTATGTCCAACCTCACAAACGGACATTTATTAGGTCTTATTATTTTTCTTCTTATGCATAGTTTTATGGCACTCTTATTGATTATGAATTGCGAGTCTGTAGTCTATAGCTGAAAGATTGTTTTGTGCAAAAAAGAGTACACTTCAATTCAGAAACAGAAACATAATACATTGGATTATAATTTACAGAGACATACCGTAGTGAGAACTCAGTAAACATAAATTTGCTCCATGAATTACTTACTCTGTTTTGAACCATTTGAAGGGCTACTCACTATAGATTTATCGTGCATCGCTAATTTGATTTCGGCAGTAATTAGCTCTATAGTAAATTCATGCGTGTGATATTGAAGTGGCGTAACCGCGTAGGCGTAGTTAGCTGGCACGTCGACCTGTGTTAGATTTTACGTCCAGTTTAGTAATATAATCGGAGTTAGCAGGCATTATATCCGATGCTGTTATGCGAAAATTTTGAAAAAAGAGAAAAGATCTTCACAAGGCTCGCAATTCCATGAGTAAATTTCACTATATTCTCGCTACACTACCAATAGCAGCAGTCAGCACATACAATAATTTAAAAAAAAATAACATCATCTGCGTCTGCTTAGCCTTTACCCAACTGTGTTGGTGTCGGCTTCCAGTCTAAACGCCTTTTGACCTACACAACCTAGTTACCGGGTAATGCTGGTTATCAGACTTTAGGACTTCTGACGACTCGACTCTTCTGTCAAAGATCCACGACCAACGGCTAACGTGAATTCTGTGGCATGGAGGGATCTTGGTATGTAAAATGGTCACCCATCCACGATCCAACCGCTGCCAGCGTAGCTTAACCTGATCAATCGTCCCGTGCATTTGTTATTACTAAACTAACACAAAGTAGATAAAAGAAGGAAAAACAAACTTCTTACATATCCCAAAAGCTCCTGAGTACAAAATTCACAAAAGTATATCTTCCCCGACTTCCCTAAAGCAGAACAAATTAGAAAGCGCAACAACAACAGCATGAATGCAGTGGTACCAATTATGTGGACAAGTAAAATACAACAAAGCAGTGCATGTGCTCTGCAATTGCATTTCGTTAGCCGGGTGTTGCGGACTCCTGAATAATCGATGCAAGTTATGAGCATCCACAATGGAGAAAGACATAACTTCGCGTTTACCGCATCGACTCGAACTTCGGCCTAGTTTTCAAATAAAACTATCGTCGCTAAAAGCGGTCGACGCTTAAAGTTTTACTTCATATTTGCAACAAATGTAACACAAACGCCGCAATAATCTATACAAATAAATAAAATTGGAGTGTCTGTTTGTAATATTAAGAAAACCACTTTTTACTAAGTGTATATGGATGTGTATACACGGTACATATAACAAAACAATTTTTTTTACAATTTTTGTCTGTCTGTCTGTTTGTTCCGGCTAATCTCTGAAATGGCTAGACCTTTTGATGGGACTTTCACTGGCAGATAGCTGATGTAACAAGGAGTAACTTAGGCTACTTTTATTTTAGAAAAAAAACTTTTATTTTAGAAAAATACCTGCGTTCATTTCCGACATCCACGCGGGCGAAGCCGCGGGCAAAAGCAAGTTTGTAATAAATCTAACTTGGCTTTTCAACTTTGTCAGCTTCACGTGCTCAACAGCGAACTAATTGTGATTAGTCATCACTAATGGCTCCAGATCGGCGCGGCCATCGCTACTATCGGCTTCCATTAAGTATGTATTAAGCATGCTCGTTGAAATAAATCATGAGTATGTCGTCGTTCGCTACCCAGATCAATCTATATTCTACGTTTGGAAACCGAATTCAGTGCTACACAAATATTTGAATGCATTTAACATTTGAAGACATACGAACTTTATAACAAGCTGTAAGTTTTGACGTCCATGTTTCCTCGTTATAGCTTGTAGACGAAGTATGTGACACAGGAGATGCTGACTAAAGGAGCGACGCGACTTTACTGCAACAATTTCTATGAAAACTTCTCTGGAAATTGGTCTACTAGAGCCGCGTCGGTCTAAGCCTTGGCACGTCACTTTCATACAACGATTTTACGAAACTTAAACTTCATGATGTAATGTAGGATTTTGTATATGTTTTACTCCAATATTATGCCTAATATAAAACGAAAATAATCAAAATGTATATTGGTACATTACGGTATTCGGACACCAGCAAAGTAGCAACTAACCAAACGATCATTACGAAATTAAGATCAGACCTTAGTCCAGTAGAAACTGGTCTAAATTGTTCCGAGTTTTGACAGCTTTAGTTTAAACTAGGAATGTTATTAATCATGATCGCTTCGTATGCCATTAGCGAATAATCACAAAATAACGCCGTCATACTAACGTTAGCAATAATGTCAGGAATTTGGTAAACACCTAATTATCATTAAGTAATTAAAATATCAGTTACCACTAATCAACTGGTGTGAATCAAAAATTAATGCCAGTAAATTATTTTACAGGTTACGTCTATGCTAAAAAACACCAATTAAAATCATCGGTTCCAGGAAAACGTTTACCTTGTATATAGTGATAGAGCATAGTGGTGTAGTAGTACCTACATAATGATTTCCATAGAAAATATGGTATTATTTTATATGGTTCCTATTATACAGTAAAACCAGGACGTGGAAATGTGAGAAACCTCTGTTATTGATTATTTCAATGAATTCCTGACACTTTTGCATTGAAATACCTGTTGCAGGGAATTTTCGAAACTTTGGAAGTGAGACTGAGAGTTTTTTCATGATGAAGAATTATGTTTACCGCCATAAATAGGGACTTACTAGCTCAATAGCCCGTATAAGTGGGACAGTGTTTTAGACAAGTTGTGACGCGTTTCTATATTTGCTTTATTTGTCAGTACTATCTACGAGTATCTCATAGTGGGACCCTCTTTAAATAAGACAACTGTCATGTAAACCTGCCTATTTGGGAGACTGGGTGAATAAAAATCCTTTATAAGTAATAAATAAAAGTATAGGTTCCTTCAGATCCCACTTATCCAGGTTTTATTATACGTATTTAATATTATGTAGAAGAACTGAATGAATTAGAATACTACTTATTTTGTACTATACCGATATCTACCAACTTGTACTGAGCCCGCGTGGAGGATTATGGCCCACTACCTCACACAGAGACCTATTTCCCAGAACTGGGAACATTACAGGCTGATTATCATTACCTTCTAAATGCTCCCACACACTGGCGCGACCCGACTCAGAAGATCAAGAAGAGATTCGAGTTAAGAAGTAGATTTCCATGAAGTCTTTTTTTTATCGTTCTCTTAGAAAAAAATGTATATTTAAGTGATTCCGCGCCTGTCTGTGGTAGCCTTAAAGGGACTATAATATGAAGGACACAAAATACTGCAGACAGGTACCTATTCAATAGAATTAAAAAAAAAACTATAAGTTCATGAATAAAAGCGTGAAACATCGCACAGAGTGGTATTAGGCCCTAAAAGTTGGCCAAAAATGATTTTTTTTATTATTAGTAAACTACTCCATATGACCGATCCTTTAAAAGTTAAGTAGGTGGCCAAAACAATGCCCAAAGAACTCCGTACCAGCTCGCCAACATGTACCGCACGGTCAGTCGAAAGTTGCCGTTCGCTTATGGTGGTCGTGTGATTGTTCGATACGCTCAAATTTTACTTGTTTTTAAATCCCGATATTTTAGAAACAAACGGTCCTGTGTTGGTTTTTGTGATGGATTCCTCTCAGCCAGGTATGTAACATTATGGAAAATATTTTTTTTTCTCCAAAAATTTCAATGAATTTTAATCCATAGGTCCAAAAGTAAGTTGTCATAAACTAATAAAAAATTTCTTACTTTTCTATGTTTAAGAGTATTTTTTTCACATTATTTAGCATTCTTTAGTTACACATACTATTGTTTCTTGTAGAGTAGACAGTCCAGAACAAATTTGTAAAAAAAACAGCCGCCCGTACCCGCCCCCTTTTTTTTTGAGATTATTTTTCGCTAGTGCCCTACAATCTTGTATTAATATGCATTCCTAAGATTTCGTTTTATTTTGTTACAGGGACTTCAGGATTGAGGTTTATGACTCGGAATGAGTTGTATGCTATTATGCAAAGTTCTAACGAATCAACATTTGATGCAAAATTGACGTTTTTGAAGCAGCATTTGCTAAGTTCCTACTCTGATGATGATATAAGAATTCATGATTTAAAGCAAAAGATCGCTAATATACAACACAATTTCAAGCAAAAGTGGTTAGCAGCTCGTAAAACCAAAGCAAGATTCGAAGAAAATAACGTAGAATGGCTATCTGGATCCGTTTCGTTACCAGCTACAGGTATGTGTCTGAACAATAATTTTTTTGTTAATTAGGGTTTACGGGTTCCCAGAATTTGTTGACACTCAGGTAGCTGGGTATGCGGTGTTTGTTATGATGATTGTAACGAACTAGTTTATTGTTAAATTGAAACTTGTTTATATACGGATATTATTTTTTAATGTTACAGGAATCAGCCCTGGTCGCCCTCAGAAATATTTTTTGGATTCTAGTGAAAGGACTAAAAGACGGAAAACTACAGATCTTCGATCAAAAGGCGTGGAGGAATTAACCTTCGCTACTCAAATGAAGTTAAGGCAAGTTGGTAAAGTTGATGCTTCGAAAGTCGTAAAAGATCTTACGAAAAGTCCCCAGAGAGCGAAAAAATATGTGAAGGCAATGAGAAAAAGTATTCAGACACAAGATCAACCTCACCAATTGTCACCTTTAAATGCGTTGTCTATGTTTACCGAAGCAGGATTAACAAAAGCACAATATGAACGAGTACGAGAAACAAATAAGTATTTCTTTCCGTGTTATTCGGTGCTGCAAAAAGTTAAGAAAGAATGCTATCCTGAAGTTCATCGCGTTACCGAAACGTGTGCTGAAGTACAAGTACAAAAATTAATGGATCATACGACGAATCGACTGATTTTACATCTGGGAGAAGTTGTAGAACAGTTAAGTGAGGAAGAAAAATCATCATTAACCTTAATAAGTAAATGGAGCTGTGATGGGTCCAACAGATGCAGTATAAAATGAAATTTGAAAATGAACCTGATACTGATGCCAATATTTTTCAAAGTTCTGTTGTTCCTCTTCAATTAGTATATGGGCATGAAAAGAAAATACTGTGGCAAAATCCGACACCTTCATCTCCTCGTTATTGCAGACCTATTAGGATCAGATTCGTTAAGGAGACTACAGATATAACAAAAGAAGAAATAGACTACATCACAACACAAATAAATGACCTTGACAAAACTGACATTGGGAACAACTTATCAGTGAAGCATAAGATGTTGTTCACTATGGTGGATGGCAAAGTTTGCAATGCGGCAACACATACAAAATCCACAATGAGATGCTACATTTGCGACGCAACTTCTGCAGAGTTTAACGACTTATCGAACAAAAGGCCATCTAAAGAGGAAAATTTAAGATTCGGGCTGTCATTGCTACATGCTCGTATTCGATTTTTCGAATCAATCCTACACGTAGCATATAGACTACCTGTAAAAAAGTGGAATGTCCGACTATCCATTGAGGAAAAACAAGCAGTGGATGCCAGAAAACAAGAGATCCAAGATCAATTTAAGCAAAACCTTGGACTATTGGTTGATATCCCGAAAGCTAATTTTGGCAGCACAAATGACGGTAATACCAGTCGCCGATTTTTCGAAAACTACGAAATATCGGCGGAAATAACCAAAATTGATAAAGAACTTATCTACTGATTTAAGGTTATATTGGACACAATGTGCTGTGGGTATAAAATCAATATTGAAGCTTTCCAGAAATACTGCGATGAAACTGCCGAGATGTATGTGGCTTTATATGGGTTTTACCCCATGTCTCCGACACTGCATAAAGTGCTTCGCCACGGAGCTGAAGTGATAAAACACGCAATCCTTCCAATAGGACAACTCTCTGAAGAAGCTGCGGAAGCTCGCAACAAACACATAAGGCAATATAGACTTAATTATTCCAGAAAGTTTTCGCGCGTAGAGTGTAATATGGACGTTTTAAATAGGCTTTTGTTAACTTCGGACCCCCTATTAACAAGCATGAGAACAAATATATATTTTAAGAAAAATAGAAAGACATTGTATGGAGACGTATTAAATTTGCTTACTGAGAGTGAACTGACCAATGTAAATGTGTCCAGTAGTGACGAATAATTTTTTTTCATACTGTAATAAGTCTTTTAATACCTATTTTAACATATATACACTATTAATCGTCGTTCGAGTCATAAAATATTTTTGGCCAACTTTTAGGGCCTAATACCACTCTGTGCATCGGTCCTAAAACGTTGTTCAAATATCACGACTGAAATCAGAGCATGATGAAATATTCGTTGTAACTTAACATGGCCTTCTGAAAAACTAGGGCATCGAACATACCTAATAGTTAGGTCTGCGGATACAAACATTGGAGCATACTATTATAACTATATCTGTACCTATCTCACACTCAACGGTGCAAAAATAACTTGAAAAGTTTCCTTACCAGAAACTTTATTAGCTCTAGTTGAGTTGTGATAGTATATAGGTACCATTATTGACTTATACCAAATCTATATATAAATACGTGAAGCAAAAACTTAGTACCCGCTTTATACGAAAGTAACGCGGCCTCAGTAAAATTTTATATGGCGAAGGAGTACAGTAAGCTAAAATTTTTAATTATTGTTGATAAAAATTTAAAATTAATTATGGTTGAATTTCGACCACTGGACGATCACTCAATATCAATACGTGAAGCATAAACTTTGTGACCCTGTCTATGAAAAAAAAATATACAGTCGAATTGATAACCTCCTCCTTTTTTTGAAGTCGGTTAATAACGCGGATGGACGAGTATGTCATTTGGCACAGTTAAAGTTTATATGGAGGACTGCAGAAACCTAATATTTTATAAAGAATTATGGTCGAATTTCGGACCACTACAATTCATAATACATTACTATTTTAGTTCGTCAATGTTTATGGGTGATATGATGTATCAACGCATTGTGATCTTAAAACTTATGTGTTATATTCGGAACTAAGAGCCAATTTCGACAATAAAACTGAACATGATAACCTACCTAAACAGGGTTCAAGAGCCGTCAATCAGTGTCTTCGAAACACAGGCAGCTGTCGAATGCGGTTTAGATGAACTGATGGTGGTCAGCTATGATGACATCCACGCCAAGTTGGCGAAGACAATATGACAGCCGATTAATAAATTGCGACCTATGCAAAAGCTTATCAGCAAACTAGATAGATAGTATCCTGGCAGACGTACAGCAATAGCTTTCTTACGACTTGACGAAGCGAGTGAATGAATCATGGTAGGCGTGGTGGTTACGTCAATACCGTTCCACCTACGGACGTACGGAACTGCAACATAATTCAAACTTAGTATTTTGACTGGAAATGGAACTTACAGTGTGTCTATTTATACCCCCATCCTGTAGGACTACAGACAAATTTAAAAATTCATACATTATCCGTCATCAATGTATTATTTGGTTTTGATTTTAGCGAATAGTTGCGGTACATTTCAATCGGGAATGTTCGGAATTTAATGGTCGTAATCGAATTTTAAGCTTCAGTTCGGCGGCTATTGAAATAGCTTTTTCATTCAATTGAAATAGCTTTTTCATTAAATTATTTAGCGGGTACATTTCCTTCACTGCGTGTGTACTTTTGGTATTCTAATTAAAATCTTTCTATTCAAGACATCGTTCTTAGTTTATTATAAACGGGTGAATATCGATTAGGAATTTTAAAGCCAAAGTTAGCACACCATATTCCTATAAGTTAATTTGTGTCTATAAATCCTTAAAATTATGTTACTACTTGATTTGCTAGCTAAGTAGGTACTTTCAAGGCATATCAAGGTAACATGATGCCGTGGCCAGAAGCAATATTGCGACGCGCGTGTCGTTGGGAAGATTCAATACAGGCAAGTAGGAATAACTAATCATTACACACTTACAAGATAATATATTACCAATAAATTTGTGACTTTGAAAACATTGTTTATTGTGAGGTTTTATCCCTATTTACAAGTTATATTACCGAATGGGGGCAAGAATTATTAAAAGTAATGTTAAAATATTGAGAAAGTAGGTACATTTATATTCGAAAACGTAGGATAGGATTTAGGAAGCTATAAAAGCATAAAATAGAGTAGTCAATCAATCTCAGCGGTGATTCTAAATTCAAGATGTTGTTTCTTTTACTCATAAAAATAAATTAACTGGAGGCACGACACCAGAATGCATAACGATGACAAACTCCGACACAGAGCTGAAGTCCCGTTTTAGTTAGGTAAACGAAACGGAAAAAATATAAATGACGTAATTGTATTATTGTCTTGCGCGATATTTTCATGTTAACTTTATAACAATGGTGCAATAAATTTCATTTAGAGTGGTAAATATATATTTTATAACGCGTATGATACGATTCCTTACTACGTCGAACTAGGTACTTAAAAACTTGATCATCTCGCTTAAAACTTGTCTTCCGTATTTTTGCATCCAAATCAATATACGTATGTAAATAGAAAGCCAGTCAGTGGACCAGTCGTACCGGTTATGAGACTACGTATTTGCAACACAATTTTATTAGCTGGTGCCAATTCCGGTACTTGAGACCGTAAGGTAGGTACTAAATAGATAGGTAGGTATGAATTTATTACATAAATTATAGTCACAACGAAGCAGCTATGAAGTAATAGCACTGGAGGTGTTAAGTACAATACTTCTTTAGTCAATTTCGCTTTCAGAAAGGCGTCTTAATTCTTATAGTAAATTAACAGAAAAAAAAACAAATAAAAGACATAAATAATATATATTAAAGAAAAAGTTAACAGAACGAAACACACTATGAGAATCTATCCAAACCAATAAAACCACTACTTCTAACAAGACTGAATGCAATTGTTGATTGAACCCTAAACCAACCCAATTAAAAAAAATACATCAAGTATGACATCACACCGATAGGGTTGCCAACTATAATTTAAAATATGCCTCTGTGGTTTATTTATGTTTCAAATGATGAGATTATTTTCATGCACCTCGATTTTTATGAAAAGTGTCCAGAACGCAGAAAGACACGAACGGATTCTTGTAAAAAAAAAACCGTTGACTTTTTCAGACTTCGACTACATCTTCCAAACTGTTAGTGCAGCCGAACCGTTTTTACGAAAACTGTTAAGATAGATTCAATAACAATATCCATTACCTACTTTTAATAAACATGCACTATGGTTATTTGTTTCCACATGAGTCATTTTAAAAACGAGACAGGTTGGCAGCCCTACACAACACCAATGACCGACGCGTCTACGAACAGAGCGTAAGGTTCTTTATAATGTAGTGACTCACCCGAATGGTAGCGGCTCTCGTTCCGCGTTAGCCGCCTGTTGGTCCTTCCAGGCGGCGAACGGAGCGCCGCGGCCGATCTCACTGCGACCCGATAAAGAACCACACGTACACGTAACAACACACACACACTAACGCGCCACACGCTTACTTGCACAGACGCCACAGATAATACCTTTTATTTGAATTCGGAATCGAAAGCGCGCCAATATTTGACAACTCAACTTGAACCGCTAGTTGTTGAAAACAGATAGCTAAAAGCTCCGTTGTCGATTCCGAAATCACGATAAACAAGTTTAATCACCACCTTAATTAGTTTAAACTAAGTATAATTTTAATCATTAGCTAATCGTATAAACATTAAAATGGTGTTTAAAGTTGCTTTTGTGTTAAGTTAATGTCTCGGTATTATTTCCCTGGTAATATCCACACTTAGAAAACAGATTCTTGATATTACGTATGAAGTAACTACAATTCTTGGATACATTCGTTTTATTTACAGTACAAACATCACGCATATACAACCACATTTTAGTTTAAGGTACTATTCAACGGTTTTAGGCTTTTCCAACGCATACCATAAAAATATTAACAAATCAGTTGGTTAAATAACACTTAAAACTATAAAAATATCGAAAAAAAATATGCTCATTGAAAAATGACGTTAAGCGATAGTACACCTATTGCTTAACGTCATTTTTCATTTTTAAGTATGTAAATACGTACTTACAAAAAATATTTGGTTTGAGTGCTAGCATGATCAATCGTTTTTATAAACAATTTAATTGTTTAAGTTTGTTTTCAGGTTAAGACGGTCCTAGTACATGAATAAATAAGTAAGCAGTACCTACCTATTGGCTATTTAGCATAGATACCTACTAGTTCAACTTAACACGGTAAGGAAACAAATTTAAATCGAATACTAATTTAAATAATATTTTAGGTTGACATACTTAAGATTATGATATTTAAAAAAAATCAGATCCCCTAGTTCTATTATGGATCTTACAGCCACACTCAGAAAGCTACATTAAATTAGTCCTAATGAGTCTTTAACTAATTAACATTAAATCCGTTAATCAACGGTACATCCCAGAGACATAATTTAAGCGTTCATTAGCAAATGACAGACTTAAGTATCCGTAGGGCGAAGCATCCCCAAATCGTCTTATCGATACCATTTCGATAATGCCTTGGTGTAGCCACATTAAAAAACAGTTGATATTAAACCACAAAAAAGTTTATTTAAACACGTTGAAAACTATTATTCATAGTAATATAAACGATAATCAGTTCTTTAACTGTAATTTTTCACTAAAATACAAAGCGAAACAATTATTTTCATTTAAATAAGTTAAACCGATTGCAACCTTTTTGCTATGGCATCACTACAATCTGTCAATGTCAAATCAGGGATTAATATTTAATGTTTGTTTTGTTTCATTCACCGGGCGAGAAAGTTTTGTGTTGTTTTGTGTGTTATTTACATTATGGTAAGTTTGGTAATACTTTCAGTAAAAATGTGATAATAATTAAACGACACATCTTGTGGAGTCACATGGAGCCATAATAAGTATGGTCGAAGAGGTTGGTAACATATTATCTTCTGAATTGTTCTGTAACCATTGTGTGGCTTTGCTCATTTTAAATACTGAGTACAAAAATTCTATATTTACACAAACTATTCAAAATGGTCTAATTATTATGTACACTCTTCAAATTTTTATTTTGTATTTATCAGGCTGCACCTGTGATGATCAACGAGATCAACAATGTATTTGATAGTGATGGGGCCATTTTAGATAGAGCCATTGATAAAAGTCAAGAACTGGACTTCTTAGAAAACAACAACACACCTTCTGAATTGATCGACACCTTAGGTATGCAATTGAATTTATTGAATATTTTGCTCACCCATACAAAAAAATTGTATGTGTACCTACCTATAACTATGCAAAGCATTTAAGAAGTTTACTAATAACTTTTTTTTTATCCAGATATATCAGACGTAGAAACAAAAACAGTTGAAGACATAATTGAAGTCCAGGACTGTTATGAAATGAACGGCACCCAAATTGAAGATACAAAACTTAGCACAGGTATTATAATTGTTGTGCTAAAATACAAAATTATTTTAATATCTATATACCATAACCTGTTATTTGTATTTTAGATTGCATTCATTGGCTTAACTTCAACAATCAAGCCCAGAGATCTAATGCATAGACCTACAGACTACATTCTTTGGGAAGCAGTGATGCGAATAAAGCTTTTAGAAAATAAGAAAATAATTGAAATGCAAATATTGAAAACACAGGTACCTACTTAACTATGAATCCATCAACCTATCTAATGGTTTATTACTGTTTATTGTAAATTATGTTTACATTTTCTTTACAGTTAGAAGTTGAACAAATAAAAAAAAAACAGCATTATTGGACGAAGAGAGAAGCAAAGCGTTATTAGCAAAAGCTAAAATAGAATTAGAAGAATTAAAAAAATCGATTGAAAAACAGTCATTATAACTGATTTGATGCTTTTGGTGAAAAGTAAAATAAAAGAATTATTATTAGATTAATTTATGCATTTTTATTTATAAAGGAATACAGGTGCAATACAGTTCAATACCTAGACTACTACCCTGAAAACTCCCTGTAGCGAAGTAACATAATGTTATTAGCGACATTATTTCTGGTGCAAATGGTAATCCTCTTTTCGTTGGTTTCTTGAGGTCCGATGCCAGCAACGGCAATATTAGACTTTTTACAGATTCAGGAGTAAATCTATAACGTGCATGGAATTCTTGAATAGAGTACCTATTTAGTAAAGGGATCAGAATAATCTCGTAAATACCGTCTCGGTCCTACTTCTCTATATCTTCTGGCATAATCAACAAACTCAATGAAGTCTGCTAAATCAGACATGATTGCTTTTAAATAAATGCAAATGCGAATTCACTGGTAAAAATAAAAATATAACCTCAAACGTAAATGTCAAAATCAATAATTAACAAGTTAAGTAAAGGTCTTGCTGTACTTAACTTTAATTTTCATTAAGGAGCACTAATGAACCGTTAACTGACTCTGGGAGTGAACTTTTTTTAATTTTTACTAAGTAGCCCCTTAAGTAACCGTTAGGCGACTCTGAGTGCGGCAGTTAGTCAACTATCCAAAATATCGTAAGGTAGGTACTTGCCTACAATTAGTATTTATTATTGCAATAAAGAAGAACAATAAAATTCATTTGTCAATGAATAAACTGTTGTTTGAACGTTTCGGAATAAAGAAGATAAAATACTTTTTTTTTTAAAAATGTTACATGTCAGCAAAGAGAAAACTCTACAAAGGTCTGCAGTCCGAATTTGCATTTTATCAGGCTGTAAAATAAAAAAAAAACTTTTTTTTAAATCGTTTTCTTTTTTTTAGCTTGAACTGTCATTTATGAAAATATATCGTTGTCAAATAAATAGTCGTGAATTTATTGAGTTTCAGTTTAAATAATGAGTCAACATTTTGAAAATCCAGAAATCGACGTTAGTATTGAGCGTTTGGACTCGGACATCATTGACGAACACCTTCGTAACTCGACCGTCGTGTTACAAGATATACTGAAAGACAAGGAAGACTCCAATGAATGCGAAGGCGACGGTGAAGCGCCCTCTGACGGAGATGATTACAATGACGACGGTCATATGTGCCAAAACTGTGGGAAGATCTACAAAACAGCTAATACATTACACGCTCACTACCTGCTCTTGCACCCTGAGAACGAGGTAGAGGGGCAATGTGTGGCGTGTGATAAGAAGTATCCATCAATGCTGAGTTTGCAGAAGCATATACGATACATGCACCGATATGGCCATCGCTGTAAAGCTTGTTATAGAACGTTTGCGACGCCAGAACTGTTAGTTCTACATGGTGAGACTTGCAGTAAGAGTGAGACACCTTGTTCACAGTGTGGTAAGGTATTCGATTCCCACCTCGCTTTACGAAACCACATAAAGTATAAACATCCGGAGAAGAGGAATCACTGGTGCGAGCTGTGTCGCCGCACATTCACGACTCACCGCGGCTTGATGAACCACAATGCCACAATACACCCCCCGGGAGCAACCACTTGCAATTATTGCAAGAAGACCTTCAGCTCGGTGACAGCACTTCAAAGTCACATACTTTACAAGCACACAGAAGATGGATCTAAATGTGCACAGTGTCATAAAGTTTTTGCAAAGAAGATATGTCTACAAAAACATTTAGTAAAGAACCATCAGTATTTCATGGCAAATTATGAAAACGATTCTAAAACTGGAACTTCCACTGAGTCAAATGTCATTATTGGTTAGCTTTATTATAAAACAACTGTTAAGTAGTTATTTACTTTGTTAATAAAGTTTATTTTTAATTCTAGTAAACTGTTCGTTTTCATAGTAGAGTCATTTTTCATTATGTAACAGTTTTGAAATCTAGTTTTTGCCTAAAATAACAGCAGATATTCAGCATATTATGGAATCAGGAATAAACACAAGCCACAGGCATGAAAATTTATAAAGTTAATTGTATCAGTACATTTAAATCAAAATAAATGACAAAGTCATCACACGCCGATTCAAACATACACAAGCTGTAGTTATATCATTGTCAGTCCCTCGTTAACCGTAAAGTGCACGACACGGTCAACCCAAACATGACGCGTTAAAGGTCGCCTTAATTATATATTAATATCCGCCACAATATACCCGCTAGGTACATCGATATCGCAGCATCCCACCGTCGCATACTTTCGTACTTTAGTGTTTTGAACTAGTCTACACAGGATATTACGGAGAGAGACGGAAAATTCATTTTCGAAACGGCAATCGAACTTCCACAGTCTGATCAAAAATGAAAAATGCTCGAACAGTATTATGTCCCGTACGTAAACCAAGACGAACTTGAATTTTCAGCCCGCTGGTTTTCTCGTTTCCGGGAGGGCCATTTTATTCAAAGTGTATTGTGTATTTTAGTCTTAAAAGAATAAAATATCAGTGGATGCACGCCACACTAGATACAGGTAAAATGACTGTGGTAAAATTAATTCGGTGCTTATGTCACGAAAAATATCACAATTCAAAATATCAGTAACGAGCCAATATTATATAGGTATACTACGACCCAGAGTTATTAACCAAACCGCTAGGACGACATTATCGGCCACTTTTATTACGAATACATCATACTAAATAAGATGAGTTCACTTCTCATAATTACTTTTCTAAAGGCCCCGTTTTACTGGGTTATTTTTCTGTACAATTGTTCAAAAGTAAACCAGCACGAAGGGTGTCACGGAGGCTTTGTGCAAACCTGTACCGGCCGCGTCGAGCCGAGAGGAAATGTATTCTGAGCAGAACCGTGTCTTAACAATATATCGAGGGTATAGTGCTCAAACCCAATAAGTACGAAATTGACAATTTCGTACTTATTGGGTTTGAGCACTATACCCTCGATATCTAGGATTAACCTGTGGGATTGTAGCCTGAATATAACGTACATATTTTATTTCATTCCCAACTAAAGACATACAATACACCACACATGGCAAATGAATAATGGGCAACATCAGTTTTTGGGAATATCATAGTGATAAGTTATACGAGAATCATATAACAGTGTCTGAATACAGTGTTTTGGAGAGCAGCTTCTGTGTCGTCATATACATGAAGAATGATATAGAGAGCGAAACATCTTTTTTTTGTTCGAAAATATGGACAGATAGTTCAGTGAGGTTAATGTTTGACACGCATCAAATGCAATAGTAACACGTCCCTCACAATACGTGTTCCGCTGTAGCCGTTAAAAACACATGCATTAGCACATGTCAATGGTCGGGGACGATGACTGACGCACCGTGCATGCGACTTTAGCCATTATATTAGTCGCTGCCCAAACAATGCGCTTGTTGGTACGGAAATAATTGCATGCATCATATACCATTTTATAGACAACGATTTTTCAATACTATGATTAATATGAAACTCAAATAATATTAAAATTTCAGGTACGAGGAGAATATACGTGATGTTTACGGTTTTAAAATAAATACAATACAATACAGGGAATCCTGTCAGTTGTTTTAAATGTAGAGTTTCAGAAACAAAGATATACTATATAAGAAAACGAATAAATAGGGTGTGAAAATTAAAACCGTTGGAAGAGTAATGGTTGTTCTAAGAGAACTGTTCAAGTTAAAATTAAATAAAGACGGTAAGTACTGACAGATAATGATCACGAGGCAGGCGATGAAGATAGGGATCCTTGAAAAGGCTTAGCTTTGACGATACCAAAATAGTTGGAGTAGATTATTTTAACTACAGCTTTCCCTCTGAAAGTATATAATATATAATAAATTTATAAAATGCTTAAACTTTAGTGATTTACCATAAAGTTTATTTTAGTTTCCTTTACTGCAAAATTATAGTCTGATTCCGCAGGTATTTCGGAAATGGTGCCGCTTGACTTCACCACTCAATCACTCCATCTTAATTAACAACACAGAAGTGTTGCAAACCAAGTTTAAAGTTCGCTTTGTCAGCAACATTGTTCAACATATCAATAATAAACGTCTTTCAAGCCAGAAATATTACTACTTAGGTAATTGATAAGGTAATTTTATCAATGTAAAAAGTAGTTACAACCAATTAATATAGTAGCCTTTCTGTGCATACCAGATAATTAAATTAGGACTTGTTTAGAATCGGTGCTAAGACATGACGGTCTACAAAAATCGCAATTTTCTTGTATTTTGTGGTACAGTGTTCTATTGATAAATGATAAAAGGTCGATCACACATTTACTTATAGCAACTTTCAAAATGTACGCTCTTACGTTTCCTACAATCGTGGACTCGGTAGCCGTTGATCGCGTGCTTCTAACACGCAAAAGGGTAATAGGTATAACCGTACTTAAACCTATAATGGCACAATATTTCTGCGGTACAAAGGGACTTTTTTCTCTCTTTGAGCGTGTAATAAAGCTTTGTTCATTATTTCTCAAAGCACAGTGTTCAGCACTTTGGTAATGAGCGGAATAATGTTTCAGTTAATTCAGTTTGTATTATTTTGTAGAGGGATTTGTTGGACAAGACAGTCTCGAGAATACAATGCTAATAGCGTACGCTGTACAAACATATGTATTTATTATTTCTGCTTTTAAAGACACATCGCTGGTTACTGTTAGTCGAAAGCAGATTTAGCTTCACAAAAACTTGGGAGATTTTGTTAAGTCCTTGAATAGAGGGCTTGCAGGAGGCCTGTGTTTTCCTTATTTACGTGTTGATATTGACACACTCATAATATTTTCCATATCTATGGACGTGCAATGTATTCTTGCGGTAAGGTTTGAGTATATTTTGATACAAAATAATATCAAGCAAGTGTTTTCCTCAATTCATCCAAACTTGTTTTCTTATTTTATTACTGGCACTGCGTATTGTTCTGTATTTACAGCAAAACCGTCAAGTGTTTTCTTCGAACGTGAGCGGGACCTCAATCGATAAAAGACGGGGCGACTAATTGGTATCGTCTGAACAAGCTAAATTGACAGATGGAAATTGGATAAACTCGAAATTGTTAGCTAACTTTTACTTAGTACAACAGTTTTTCCAACAGCCTGATTAGTTTCAGCGTAAGCCTCGCACGTTTTTTATTATTGATCCTACTGGCTGCAATAACATAGCAGCGACAATTTCCATTGGTTGTTTAAGAAAATTAATTTTCGACGATAGATGTTTGCCTCACAATAACTTTGTTACGACACGGCACTGGCAGTAATTTCGTTAGTGCTAGCCAACCACGTGTCGCAATAGTATTACGTTGTACAAATATCGGTTATATGATTTTCTCGAGGCTTTCTTTGTAAAGGTAATGCATTCAGCAACCATTTTCATTAAGCATGTGGGGACGACATTTTTTTTCCATGCAACATTTTATTACTTGCATTTTTTGTTAGGAATTCAAATATGATTATGAGAACGGAAATTACAGTTAAGTTAAAATTAAATCCTGGAGAAACTTGTGTTTTTAATTGCAGCTTTGAGACAAAATTCGCAATTTCGTACTTACTAATCATATATTATACTAGTCGTAAAATGGGTTACTATCATAGCGCATGAGTTAACAGCCGGCCTATTAATACGGTAACAACCAGTAACTATACTTAACCATTTACGCACTGCTGCAATTGAATCCTACACGCAAATGCTATGATACGTGACTTTAAGTAATAAACGCTGTGTCACCGAGACGACTTTTCAAACAATCTTTTTCTTGCGGATCCGTTTGGCTCGGTCTTTATTTAATTGAGTTCACTCACAAAATGTTTCAAACCCCGAATTCCCTTTTGCTAATGCCCTAGACAGTCAATCTTCGTTGAACTTTTAAAATGCAATTGTATATGCGTACATCACGGAGTGTATTCCACCGGCCGGTGACGCATGTCGTTCACCGAAAGGTTCATGAATTAATTATATCCAGGATAGTTGTAACGGCAATAGTTCTAGAGAATGAGTTTCTTGGGAGCGAACATATTTTATGTATCGGGACCATAGATATCCAGAGATATGCCTTCATTGCGGAATAGTACGGAGTTCTAGTGTCGCCACCATAGAGCAACACGGACCAGAGGGGAGTAGCCATACGCAGGCGTTCCCCTCTGTCAAAGTACAAGTCCACGCGGTCCTATGCGTACAATAAAACTAGTTGCAGCCGCACTGCTCGGTAGACTAAATCTAGTTGCGCGACAAAATTGACATCCTACAAAAATGCCGAATTGTTCTGTATTTTGCTGCAAAAAGAGATCTGCCACGTCAAATTTACAAAAAGATGGCGTTACCTTTCATATGTAAGTAATTTTTAATCACATTATTCCTATTTACTTCTATAAAACTTAAAAATTACAAAATCATCGGTCGTGTTGTTTCGGATTTGTTTACCAACACAGGCCGCTCGCCCTCATACAATATGCGGATCGGTCGAGCGACTGATCCGAGTCTATTTCCGAGAATACGCTGTCACCGAGCGATAGTGTTGTTACTGGTTTGTTAGTAGATAGTTATCGATAAATTTGGCAAAGGAGTCTATATCCATACAGAGACATTTTTGAGATTAAGTTTTCTGATTTATTTAAAATATTATATTGTAAGCTGTATATTAATATACATAGTTGTTTAAAAAAAAGCGTTAAATTAAAAATATTATAAAACGTACGAGTTAACACATTTTATTAAAATTACTTATTGTGAACTTCAAACATAATATTTTTTAATTTATTTATTGAAGGTTTCCTAAAGATCCAAATTTAAGGGATATATGGAAGAAATTTTGTAATAATAGACTAACCTGGAGTCCCACAAGAAATAGTGTCATTTGCTCAAAACATTTCAAGACCTCTGACTTTCATGTGTTGTCGAACAATAGGAGGAGATTAGTCGAGGGCACCAAACCAACTCTAACACCACACTGTATTTGTCCCGTAAGTTTTTTTTTATATCACGGAAAAGGTAAAACAGCCGACCTGATGTAGTTCACATTAGTTATAGTGGTGAAATGAAGTTTAGATTTCTCAACTTGAAAAATTAATAGTTTTAAACCTAATTTTCCAGAGTCATCAAAAATCATTCAGTCTACCAAATGACAGACTATCATCTCATGATGCCATTAGTGCCACTCTCACTATTCCTGATTATATTCAGTAATGAGTATATTCATACTCATTACTGAATATACTGCTTAAATCATTGAAAAAACCTTTTATTTTACCTATCATTCACTTACATTGTCGCAGCACTATGCAAACCATGCCCCTGTACTGCGTTTATACTACTCACGTACCACTATATTTTTCTATCGTAATGGTATAAAGTTGATTTCGACAATGTACTTCAATAAAACTACATTGGCGCATAACATTTACTTTCATGTGATAAGAAACACCATGGTTTCGCAGATTTGTAGTAGCAGATCGATTTTTACAGCTAGAAACTGCACAATTAACCATTTTTGGAGAGAACTTATTTTCGACACAATACGATATATAATGGCGGCGGCCGCGCATTCAATTAGTTTTATATAACGTGCATGGTATATATAAATGCTCTAAGGTGATAGATACACATCCACTCGTTTTTAAAATGACGTAAACCTTAATTTTATTTGTTAAATGATAATTATTGTAGTACATAATAAATAAAGTCAATCTTTATTATAATATCTATCTTTGTATCACTTTTTAAACCTAATATTCCGATAAAAAAAATAAAGTCAATCTTTATTATAATATCTATCTTTGTATCACTTTTTAAACCGAGTTCTTGAATTTATCGATAATGTGTATCGACAGTAGTTCCAACCACGGCTGTAAGCAACTTGTCAATGTAGTTGCGTCATCTCATTGTACTGTAACGACACATAATGTATCTATGTGTGTATGAAATTGTTAGTGTATGCTTTAATTTTTATGTTTGAGTTTCGTAGCAACAGACGATTATTTTTGTGTGAGAATTTAAGAAAGTGTGGGTAGAGCAGATTTCCCCCCGCAAAAAATGACAGACAGTTTTGTATCGGGAAAAAACGCTATGGCGTCTCCCCTCCGGTCCGCCGGTGGTCCGTGTTGCTCTATGGTCGCCACTTATCTCCCACCCAAAAAATTACAACATTAACAAATAGTGTACTGACGACACACATTTAAAATTTGAACACGCACACAAAGAAGAAAGCAGCTACACTAAATCAATTTCTAATAGCACACATACATAGAATGGGCGGGGCATTCACTTGTAAATACTTCCTATTTGCGAACATCCAATGCACACGCATGCAATTAGGGAGTCGAAAGCGATGGTCGATTATTTTTATCGATATTTAATTTTAGCACATTCTTGTAATTCGTTTAATTTCCTTTAAATATTTTTTTTTACCTTTCCGAAAATATAGTTAACTTTACTAAAATAAAATGGGCATATTTAAAAATTGTACTATCGGTTAAAAGGGAGTGCTCTCTGTTACTTATCATGCTGTATAAATAAATAAAATAAATAATATATTACTTAACCTTAAAAAAAAAACACAAATGCCTACCTACATTCAGGTTTGGTTTAATTCAGTTAGGCTAATGTTATACTCATATTCAAACTCGATCGCGTTAAGACATATTTCTAATGGAATTAAAATAGCGCCATCTAGCAAACTATTTTTAATGCTGATAGGATCGAATTCGGACGATTGTGGTCTTCACGGTGTTTCCACTTCCAGCGGAGAAAAGCGCAATATACAAATGCAAAGCCGCGAAACCACTCTCAGTTTGCGCACTCGCTGTTTACGTCGTTCGTGAGTGTGGAGCGGGTATAATAAAGAGTAGGCTTGAGTCCTAGCAGTGGGAACTGTTATAATAAAAATAAGGAAATACAAAATAAAAATCAAATAAAATTATTTATTGTCCAGTAAAATGTAAATATGGAGAATCATTAATTTGAATTTGTAGATTTGACTAAATAGCGACGGACCGCGAATTCTCTAATTTAAACTTCGAATCTTGGCTGCTCGGCTTTATGATTGACTAAGATGGGCGTGCGATTTAGTGATCAATAAAATAATATTACGCAAAATATATTTTTATTTTCAACAATATTTAACCATCGCAATCTTCAATACTAATCTTACTCGCTCAATAATATTGCGTAATATTATTAATCGTCTATGGCCCACCTTACGAAACCGCCAAATAGACAGATGAAAAAAAAAAGAATATTTTTGTATATCGAAAACAAATTATTCTATTTTTTTTACCAAATATAAGTAGTTTGATGAAATATAATATTTATTTATCATATTACTGATCATATTGTACTTAAAAACTGTTAATTTGTGAAAATCTTTAGGTATAATATTACTTTAGTTTTTACACTTCACGACTAACTATATTGGAATCATAATGTCTTAATTTGGTTTAAACAACATTTAATTAATAGGTAATTTAACTCTTTTACTATACAAGTAATACGAGGATATCCATTGAGTTCTGTAAAAAAATATTCAACAGCAATAATACGCATATCGATAAAATCAGCCGCACGCAAACGATTGCACCACTCTACATATAAAACGTTCGTTTCGTTCGGGAAGATTCGGGCTAGTTCGGGTTAGTTCGAGTCGCTCCGGACGTAAGTTAGTAAATCATTTAAAAATTGATTTAAAATATAAAACAGTGACTTAATGGTTTACTAACCGGTGGTAGGACACGCTATTTGTCTTCAGGTTGATAGTATTTGACCTATTTTTACAAATAATTACTGCACAACTCGGCATTTTGGTTTTTTACGCACCAATAATGCACTGTACACAATCGCAAAGCGACTGAATGATGCGTACAGCCGGCACTCGAACATAAGACCAATTTTATAATATCGAGGCGGCACGTGCCACGCCCCCAAGGCATATCCCTCGATATCCGTGATCGGGACTGTCACTTGTGTAACACGCAAGGGAACTCGTGGAGTACAATTCGCTGACATTTCGATATTTTAATACGTAACGTCTCGCCGTGGAGTTCCTTTCATCGTGACAGTCAATAGCGACGCTGCTAATAAAAGTAGGTACCTACATCTTGAAATTATGTGACGTTTAGTACATTTAAATTTTGTTCTGTATTCGCCACCTTCCTGGTTATAACTGGAAAAAAACTTTTATTTTATGGCGTTACCTAGGAGGTTGTCGATTGCTTAACCCGTTGCTTATGTATTCCTCAATAAATGAAGGTCTCCAGCCAGGACTCTGGGCACTAACAGTACTGTAGTATCTATATATTTGACTACTTTGGGAATGTGTGCACTGGTTGGAAATTATGGTAGAGTTTTGAATTTTATCTAGCCTATCTTTCGTTTATCGGTTTTATTTTGTTAAATCGCATTCGCGGTCAACGTTCGATAATATACGTATAACATGGACTTACACAGCTCATTTTACAAAACAAAATTGTCGATACGTGTCGATTTTGTAAGTCGTTTTCAGTTGACTCATTACAGTACTCCTTGACCGAGTTTTCGTAAGAGCAAGAATGCAGCGGAGGTTAAGGCTGAGTCTACACCTATAGACAATGATTCTGAATGATTTTGCATAACTGTAATTGAAGCATCGCGTGTTGAGGCCTAATAAAGGCTCCAGGCTCTTTGCAGAGGCTCAGATAATGAGTATAATGTAATTATAAGTGTGATTCGTTGATTTTAGTGTAGAGCTTCACTTTACGATTCATTCGATTAATTGTTTAATCTATGTCGAGTTATTAGACTTGTTATAAATATACGAGGTTTCTTCGCCTTTCAAATGGCAAAAAATCCCATCAATCAGTTACATCTAGCAGTAGACAACAGAAAGCCATTAGCTACCTATCAATTGTGCTGTTAATAATAATTAATAAAACCTATGGGCAACTCGCGACAGTGTCGCCAGCTCCTCCAGCTGGACACCTGTCATAACGCCCGTTCACCCCAATTATTCAATTAGCAACGACGAGAGTCTATGAACAGACTTATAAATTGGCGAAAAGTACAGATACTAAGCGGGTCTTTAATCACTACTCTAATATGATCAGTGCTTAGCGTCGTTTTTTATTTTTTACTCGACGGTGAAACAAACGTGAGCGTTATGATTTTGAGCGGTAGGTATGTATATTTATCTGTTCCCTCATAACATCTAAACTATTTTTCATAAATTTAAATGAGGTATCGTTGGAAGCGTCTTGATCGACAGATCCAATTACAGGCTATGTGACGTCACACTAAATTACCATAACAAAATACCTTAGCAAAACAATACATTCTAACAGAAGTAAACCATCAGAAGCTTTAGGGTAAAATGCCTTTCTCAATAACTTTTATTCGAAGGATGTTGTAAAATGAGTCTTCTGGTTTTTGGATAGTGCTGTTTCTTGATATAGGAAATGTTTATCCCAACTTCACGTATAAGCCAGTCGGACTTCATAAAGTCTGTACGATCTCCCACATCCTTGCCTTCAACTCGAGTACCGAAGTTTGTGATAAGCACGCGATCTATAAACTATAAATAACTCGTCTTGTGCTGATACTGCAGAAAGAAGCAAAACAATGCATACGAATGGAAAAATTACCAGCGTAATGTATGTATGAGCGTCGTATTGTCATTGAAAAAATGCAACTATCGGTTACAACCCAACGCATTGTATACAACATTATAAGTAGCGCCATTGAATTATAAATAGAATGCGTAAACAAATATCTTAGCAGTACAATCACAGCGTGAATCATACCTTAGTTACACGTAGGAACAAGCTAATTCTACTCGAATAAGGCTTGTCGTCTCGTTTTTAAATTAACTATTTCAAATTCCCGGAAAATAGCGCGGTCATGCGTTTTAGAGCTATTAAAATCAAATGAATTCTGAAAACTCATGCGACATTATCTCGTTGACGCTAAATAATATTTTTATTTCGGTTCAAAACAATGTTTAAAAGTCGGTCTTTGTCTAAATTACACCGTGGAGTGCGAGCAACGTGAGCATTCCGTCGTGAGGGTGAAGTTTGTCGCTATGTAGAGAGAAAGGGTTAAATTAAATATGAATTTAGCAAGTTGCAATCGTTTGAAAGCGTACAAACTTTGTCGTCATACTTGCATGTCATCTTTTTCTTTTTGATTCACAGTTTATGTTGGAAAGCCGTATAATTTTACATGAATAATTTGCTTTGGGATAGGGAAACATACCGTGGATGATTTAAACAACAATCGTTTTTATGTACATTATCTAAAATCCAAAGACAGTAACAACGTAAACCTGGTAACAAAGTACCAAGATCAGTAAGTCAACTAAGGCGATAATGGCACAACAAGAAAACTGAAGCGTAAGTTTTCTCCGCTTACAGCGAGGAGATTGTTTACTAGTAATACAGGGCTTAGCTATGCTTTTGTAATAAAATGCTAGGACGATCTTTACTTAAAGCGCTTTATTGAAGAAAAGCTATAAGACATTTTAAAGAACTCTGAATAAAGACGCATCATCATCATTTCAGCCGCAAGACGTCCACTGCTGGACATGGGCCTCCCCCAAGCACCGCCAATTTGACCGGTACAATTTTTGGGGGGGATTTGCCATAATCGCCACGCTTGGCTGACGGGTTGGCGATCGCAGTATGGTGGTAAAATGCATAGAGAATGCTGCTGCCCAATCTCTAGTAAATAAAGACAATAAAGATGCAAAACAGATTAAAAGAACAAAATTGTGAAGATAAATTAATATACTTTTCGAATGGTCTTTGTTGGTGTATTTAACTGCCGCCAATAGGCGCAACCATTTTTCCATAGAGACACTGAGAAAACTGAGAATCATAAAAGAGGTGAATTCAGCTTAAAGTATGATGAATTCACTCAAAGGACGGAGCATAGTGATTCACCAAAAAGAACGATGATAATACTATTGTTGATGATAACAGTATTTAAGATGATGTGTCACCATGGATTTAGTTTTAGTTACCTACTATTTTTCGATGCCTTCCTCATATATCCAGTTATATCCTATTAGTTTTCCTACAATTTTTCGGTGACTTCCTCACATATTCAGTTATGTCATACAATTTTTCCTACTATTTTTCGGTGCCTTCCTCATATATCCAGTTATATCCTATTATTTTTCCTACTATTTTTCGGTGACTTCCTCACATATTCAGTTATATCATACAATTTTTCCTACTATTTTTCGGTGCCTTCCTCATATATCCAGTTATATCCTATTATTTTTCCTACTATTTTTCGGTGACTTCCTCACATATTCAGTTATGTCATACAATTTTTCCTACTATTTTTCGGTGCCTTCCTCATATATCCAGTTATATCCTATTATTTTTCCTACTATTTTTCGGTGACTTCCTCACATATTCAGTTATATCATACAATTTTTCCTACTATTTTTCGGTGCCTTCCTCATATATCCAGTTATATCCTATTATTTTTCCTACTATTTTTCGGTGACTTCCTCACATATTCAGTTATGTCATACAATTTTTCCTACTATTTTTCGGTGCCTTCCTCATATATCCAGTTATATCCTATTATTTTTCCTACTATTTTTCGGTAACCTCCTCGTATTTTAGGTTAGGTCCTCTTACTTTTCCTACTATTTCCTCATATCTCTGGTTATAGCCTATTATCTTACGGAGGTCGCCCTCAATAGGAGGATTGTGTTTTTTAATAAACCAATTAATATCTCTATAATACACCAGTGATTAGTTGTAGTTCTACTCATTCTCCATCAGTAGGACTACAACTAAATACTGGTGGATTACACAGAAATTGTTTGGATTATTAGAAATCACAATCCTCCTATAATTGAGGGCGCCACTGGACTTACATGATCCCCTTATTTTTAAGTATCCAATATTGGTTCTTTCCTTTTAAATATTATTAGGTGTGAGCTCAACATTAAAAAAAACTGAAGAACCCTAAACTTGAACCTTAAAAAAATGGAGAGTAAGTAAAAAAAATAGAAAAAAGTACCTTGGCAAGAATGGTAAGAAGGTGAAAAGGGATGTATGTATAAATTAAACAAAAAATTGAATGGTATTTTTATTTCCATAGTATGAATGAATAATTATTATATACTCTAAACATTTATATTCAGTATAAAAGAAGACTGTTTTGTTTAGAAACATCCTCGCCTTAATGATTACAGTATCTATTTGTCGGTCATTATAAAGAATCATTATATACATTATGTTCAATAATTCTAGTTTTTACAAATTAAAATAAAGGTTGAGACGATTAGAAATTTAATTTACAAAAAATAACAAACTTTACATTAATGTACCTATAACTAAAACATTTTTGCCCTTAAGGTGATTGCTTCAGGGTAGCCGTTTTTTGCAATTTGCAGGCCAGTGCTAGGTTGTATGTTAATTAAATGTTGCACGCGGGTGTAAGTACATAAGTTGTACTACATACGTCTTACACCCGCGTCTAACATTTCAATCAAAACCTAGCACTGGCCTGCAAATTGCAAAAAACGTAAGAAAATTTGAATTTCGCGGGCTACCCTGACGCTTTCACCTTAAAGCTGCATACAATAAATTGGTTAGGTATATTATTATAGTAAATATCTATTTTCAAGTAAAGTGCTACCATAAACACTCCGATGAGACTAATCTATCCCTCATACAAATACTTTACTTTAAAATCTATTACTAAAGGTGAACGCACACTTTTCAGAGCCGAAGGAGGCGAAAGAATCGAATTTTAGAATTACTTGTATGAAATCTTATGGAACCTCGCACACTTACCGAATCGGACGAATAAGGTCGTACGATTCGGTGCGGATAAGTGTGCGAAGTTACATTGGACTTCATTTAAGTAATTCTAAAATTTGATTCCTTCGCCTCCTTCGGCTCTGATAAGTGTGCGTTCACCTTAAACCAGCTATTGGTGCTGGCTCATACCATTACTTTATGCGGACACCGTTATCGGGCCGTCTTTATAGGATATCCTAAAGGGATATCCGATAAATACCGTAACTAAGGGTAGATTACTAGTTGAGCGCACTCTGCTATAAAAAAATAACTGCCCTTGGACTCTGCAGTGCCTCAAACTAGCAACGCCGCGTACGGTATAAGTACATAATTAATAATTATGTAAACGTTTCCAAAAAAAATTGATATTACTGGATTCAAAATAAAAACACCTTAAAAATGAGCAAACGAGTTAACTCGTTTGCGCATTTTCAAGGTATTATAGCAGCGACCGTAAGCCGTTAGAATACCTACAGAATTTTGAAATTTTTACTCTAGGTACCATCTACTTGTAATATATGACGTGTTACCTCGCATTAGAGTGAGCGTGTTAGGACACGGAGAAACGGCATTTTGGCAAGGAAAGCACAGATAATCATTACCACGTTTAACTTCATAAGAATTGTAATGAGAATTAAATTCAATAGTTTCAAACATACAGCAACGGAAAAAAACCTCTTCAGTATCTGTCACCAAAATTGCATCAATTCGCGGGCTACCCTGACGCTTTCACCTTAAAGCTGCATACAATAAATTGGTTAGGTATATTATTATAGTAAATATCTATTTTCAAGTAAACTGCTACCATAAACACTCCGATGAGATTAATCTATCCCTCATACAAATACTTTACTTTAAAATCTATTACTAAAGGTGAACGCACACTTTTCAGAGCCGAAGGAGGCGAAAGAATCGAATTTTAGAATTACTTGTATGAAATCTTATGGAACCTCGCACACTTACCGAATCGGACGAATAAGGTCGTACGATTCGGTGCGGATAAGTGTGCGAAGTTACATTGGACTTCATTTAAGTAATTCTAAAATTTGATTCCTTCGCCTCCTTCGGCTCTGATAAGTGTGCGTTCACCTTAAACCAGCTATTGGTGCTGGCTCATACCATTACTTTATGCGGACACCGTTATCGGGCCGTCTTTATAGGATATCCTAAAGGGATATCCGATAAATACCGTAACTAAGGGTAGATTACTAGTTGAGCGCACTCTGCTATAAAAAAATAACTGCCCTTGGACTCTGCAGTGCCTCAAACTAGCAACGCCGCGTACGGTATAAGTACATAATTAATAATTATGTAAACGTTTCCAAAAAAAATTGATATTACTGGATTCAAAATAAAAACACCTTAAAAATGAGCAAACGAGTTAACTCGTTTGCGCATTTTCAAGGTATTATAGCAGCGACCGTAAGCCGTTAGAATACCTACAGAATTTTGAAATTTTTACTCTAGGTACCATCTACTTGTAATATATGACGTGTTACCTCGCATTAGAGTGAGCGTGTTAGGACACGGAGAAACGGCATTTTGGCAAGGAAAGCACAGATAATCATTACCACGTTTAACTTCATAAGAATTGTAATGAGAATTAAATTCAATAGTTTCAAACATACAGCAACGGAAAAAAACCTCTTCAGTATCTGTCACCAAAATTGCATCAATTTGGCCAAAAGTGGGTAAGAATTGTTCATCATCTATATCTACAGTAACAATAGAGTTCCGCTGCCATATAACACCAGCTATTGTAGCGGAAGTAACCGAATATTTGAGGACAACGCCAGTGCCGAGAGAAAACTTGACAGTGTCTCCTGAATTTAATGCAGATTTTTTTCCTAGTATTTTTGTTGTAGGTATTGTATTTTTCACAAACAAGTCATTGAGCATAAGTTGACATTTTATTGCTAGAGTCTTGCAAACATTGACTCGATTAAAAGATGATCTAGCCACTAACTTAGATACCCTGTGCTTGGCTTCAAAACGCATAGCCCACATGTTACGTACGGGGCCGAACTTCATTAGCATGGTAGGATAATGAGTCAGAAAATGAAACTTTGGCTGCAGGGGTGATTTTGTTAGCTCCGTGTACAATTGATTAAATTCTGCTATTATAACCCGGAGTTGAATATTGGTGTCACTGAAGACCCTATGACTTAATAGCCTGTCGGTGATTTGCCGCAACATAATGTATAATTTCCATACTTTATTTTCTAAAGGAATGTAAAACCCGGCTATTAGGCTGAAGTATCTAATAAGGGTAAGCATTTCTGATGCTGAAGTTTTCAATTTTACTTTCGAACCTTGGACAACTAAACAATTACTTGGTTTTGAATTCCTATCTGGTCCATAATCAAATGAAATTATTCTTTGTTGCAATACTGAGATCTTTAAAAGACCTTCGGCAAGGAAGTGGTTTATGACAAAGGTCATTACATAACGAGCTACACCTTCTAATATATCATGCATTGGGTCTACTGCTACATTTTGAAATAAATCAAATCCTGTCACCTTAAGCCAACAGCATGATTCTTTAATGCCCGTGTTAGGTGTATCGTTTTCTTGCAATTGAGCGTGGTATGAAGTCATATTTCTAAGCAAGTTACTGTTTTCATATAGAGCAGTTTGCAAACCTTTCTTGTCAATGTTACAGATTCTGCAACACTTGTTAGCTGAAAAACTTTCAGTAAACCCGAGAATTGAATTCAGGCCTAAATTATCGCCAGTTATAGCAACAACCTTCAATTTTACGGTTCCTTTAAAAAACTTATTTTCTATAAAAATTCCTTTGTTTTGCAAGTAATTCAATTCCTCAATAACAGGGTCAAAAATAGCTTTGTTTCCATATTTAGTTTTGTCAGCAGAATGGCAAATAGCTAACAGCAAAATGTTATTCAACAATGAAAATAAATGTGGTGGGAGTGCTGGCAAGGAAACGTATACACCACCAAGCTTATGCACCCCAGCGTGGCTCCCCAAAGGATTTCCAATTTCAAAATCATCATAGTATACTACTAAAGGAAGAATAATGTCCGACGCCTGCGGTGTACACATTGCCAGCCATACAGATCCCTGCATTACATTTTCTAGACACATTGGCCTCATCGGATTTTCTTCACGGATTATTAAATTACCCCTTAGGTGGTTCAAATAATCCGTTACATCTTTCCAAATAGTGTCAATGGAAAAAAATTTCTTCAAAACCTGGCGAAGTTGAATTACTTGCATTGTACGTGGCTTGGTGTGTAATGTTAAAGTGTTACTCCTTTGTGAAATGTCAGGACAATAACCAACGATTACTTCATGTGGTGGTATAAAAGAACCTAATAAATTCAATTCTCGGAATCTCAAATATTCTGAACGAAACGGAAAAAAGATGCCCTTCAAAGCTGTGTTGAACTTATGAAGTCGTTTATTAATTTCGCTTCCAGACATGCTTTCCTCATCAGCTAGCACAGGGCCGAATACGGACATTAAAGACGGTGCGATATTGTCAAGAAGGGTTTGCAAATGACTAACCATAGCTTGTACAGACGATCGAGATACAGAGGGATTTACATAGAGCGTTGAAATAAATTTCAAAACTTCTTTATGAATAATACTATCAGCATTATCAAGGACTTCCGGTTCACTATCAGCTTCAATGTATATGTGCTCAGTTGCTACTTTGGTAGTCTCTGTTTCACACATAGGAACTACGCAAGCCTCGTTTGAGGTGGATGGCAAATAACGAGTGTTTACTTTATTCAAATGTTTTAAGTTAACATGTTTTCTAAATTGTCTAACGTCCGTGAAATACCGGTAGCATGCGTCTTCACCACATTTATAAACTCCAGTAATATCAATTTTTTCACATTCTTTCCTTATGTGGGTAATAAGTGAAGAAAACGTGGGAAAAGTCCTTTTACAACTGTGACACTTCATCTTAATTTAAATTGTGACTCCGAGAGTAACTAATATCTCCTTCACAGATTGTGACATACGATCGTACGATGTTTTGACTTTGTAAAAACCAATTTGGATAATAAGCCAAATGTTATAGCTTTCAGTAGGATATTTAGCCGCAGTAGCATGAAATATTTTAAAAGTCACATCAACAGCCTCAGTTAGTGTTGTGAACTTGTAAAACGTATTGTCACATACTGTGAAGGAGACACCTGACTGGCGGCACCAAATTATAAATGGTTGGAGGCTAATACCTAGGTTTTGAAGCTTTTGGCGACGCTCCTCAATTACCACTTGCACGTCTGCGTCATCATCCACGATGGTCACAAATCCATCCAATATCTCCGCTCGTGAAGCTTGCCAGTCTTTTCTAGATCGACGGGCAGGAGGAATATTAAAGAGACAGCCGAGTAGCAATATCGCTGCTATTAATTTTGTCTCCGGTTGTTCATCTGGAAAGAAAATAATAATAGTATATTTGACACAACACATCATCATTAACTGAGCAAATAGGGAAAAGTATCAGAACAAAATAAAATCTATCTATATAAGTAAAAATGAATTGCCGAAATGTGTGTCCGCCCGCCCGTTACTTCTGAACGACTGCACCATGTTAGATAATTTTTAAATTCTTTTTTGTCTATATATTTTATAACGGGTTCACCGACCCAGGGAGGTCGAGCACCTAGAACTATATAACAGAATCATTTCCTTACCGTCACAAATTGCCAATGTATCAGCTATTTTTCGACGAAGAAACGAGTCCTTTGTGGTGTTAAGCTTCTGCTGAGCAGCTTTTAGTATGTTTTCCGATGAAGCATCCAAGGCGTCGAGGCCCCCGGATTTATCAGGGAACAGTGCTTCGTAGTCATGAGTCAGGAGTCGCCATCCATCACTTGACTTCAGGATAGGATACTTATTGAAGTACTCCTGTAATGTCCCTTCCTCGTAGTACAAGTACCGGAGGCGAGCTCGCACCGTCTCCCGCCACAGGGCACTGACCTCCTGCCACGGACCAGCTGAAGGACTTGACAGCTGCTCTAATGCTGACGCTACGTCCTCCACTTCACCTGCACACAAAAATTAAAACGATTAATAATTAGTACAATGACAATAACGGTTCTTAGATTCAGATATTTTGTAATTTGTAACGAAAATTTATACTAATTCAGATATTTTTCTCAATAATTTTGTTCTTGATAATTTAATTCAATCTGAAAACATAAAATTTCTTGAAAAGGAGTTACCTTCTTTAAGTCCGGTCAGGTCGATTCCAGCGAGTGGAGGGGTGTCTAGCCTAGGACTGGACTTGGAGCGAGAACGTGACTTGGGCTTTTCAATAAGGCCCAACGAAACTAAATGCTGCCGTCGAGCCCTTCTGGCGGTGACTAACCAGCCAGAGATATTGCGCTTAGCCTGGTAAGCATCAGCCGGCAGGTACGGCGCGTAGTATAGGGGTGGTGACTCCTCTTTAAATAATCTGCCAATGTCGTAGGATAGAGCAAGCAGCTGCGAATCTGTCAGAAGTACCGGGTTTTCGGCCGTAATGAGCTTCTCCATAAGCAGCTTGCATAAACGCCCACGCACGTTTGAGGGTAAGGTGCCCGTTTTCTGCCCAATTGCTATTATTTGTTTTCCCTCGACTGATGAATTCAGTATGGTATTCACCTGAAACACAAATAGTATAAGTATGGCATTACAAACTAAATATGCAAGGTAAAAGTAAAAAAAAAAATGTCACTAAAATGTTGAAAATACAGGTTCAATACCTACCTTCCATTCAGTATAATGATCAGTTGGAGTCGGTGCCAGTCTAGGCATCATGCATTTAGTTGTTAGTTATAGCTGTCACCAACTCCAAATATATTACTGATCTTTGTGACATATAGTATAGCTCCTAAACGGCCGTCCGTACACACATACAGGACAGGACAGGTACAGACGTTAAACTTATCTGTTTACGCCGGGGGTTAACAATATTGAATGTCAATTTAAATTCCTTATCAAAAGTACAGGATAATAGGCAATAACTTACTAAATTGCTCCCGGTGGACTCTTGTCTAACTGCTTCACCCACTGACGACGACGAGTCCAGTGGTATCACCAGTATGTCACCATCCTAAAATAATATTTACTTTGAGACAATGTTATAATAGTACATGTAACAAAAAGGTGTGATAATATGAGTATGTACGGTCAATTAACCTCAATAATCGTTGAAATAATCACTAAATGTGTCCGAGTGCGACCGTTAACTAACAGGCTATAGCTAGCCCTAGCCGGAGATAACTCAAGGGAAGTGTTATATTTTTTTACTAGTAATCGGTTCAGCATTGCAGGTGTGAACGGTCCTGCCCTCGTCCCTTGATCCGGCCCTGATAAAAACTAATCGATCAAGATCAGGACTGATCCTGGTCTCAAAGAATGTCTATACCAAATTTTGCATCGGTTCAGTGTCTTAGGTATGAAAATGTGAAAAGGTCCTGCCCCAGCCGACAGATAGACAGACAAACTTACTTTCGCATTTATAATATTAGTATGGATGTAATTACAAATTAATACATATTGCTCTTGAACCAAAAAACAGTAAGTACGAGTACTTTTCTACAATTTTGCAGAACTTACCAAATTTTCCTGGTTAAGTCCTGCTTCGCAGTCTTGGTTGAGGATTGAGCTTTGCAGTCCTTCACACGGTGGCAGAGGCTCTAAGTTACAAGGTAGACTAGTTAACAAGTCATTCCTCAGGACCTCTTCAAAGAGTGATGAATTGTAGGAGTTATCCTGAAATTTAACAAGAAATTTAAAAAGGTAATAATAATGTACTTAGTTGGTAAACTAACAAGACTGATGAAAAGTTATGATTTTATTCCACTTTTTAAATAAATACTGCACCGGTTAAATTGTTAGGTATCTTAAGAAGACTTTAAAATAATAAAAGTTAATAAGTAGGTACCTACCTACCTACATGCAAGTAGGAGAATGTGCATTTAAGCGACGCAGGGCATGTGTAAGCAAAAAGTTTAAAACAAAATTTACTTTTTTGAAATACAATTTAACATGAAAACAAACCATATCTTTTGGTTGGTCGCTTTTTAACATGGCCAGAGCTGCTTCAAACCGGAGTCTGTCCCCTATTTGAGGGAACATACTATGTATGTCTTGTTTACTAAGCATCTGCATTGTTGCGATATCAATTCTTTCAGCTGAAAAAAAAGGTAAATTTAACAGCGCCCTAATTGCAGCTGTGAAATGCACTACGTCGCATCGACTTTATAAAATGTAGGTTGGTAGAGCTCGTCTAAGCTGAAATGACGCGCCCCAATACTTAAATTTGTATACGTACACTACGGTAAATGCGGTAGTGGGGCGCGTCATTTTAGTTTAGACGCACTCTACCTATTTGTTTTTTTTTGGGTTGCAGTTGCACATCGAATCTAGTGTATAATATAAATATGAACGTATATCTAGGTAGGTGGGTAGGTACCATACGACAAGACTATTCTTGGTTGGAGTGTACAGCGGCCAAAAAGTGTTATTTTCGCAAATCGTTTATTTTCTCGATTCTATATTATGTAACACCTAGAAAGGCTAAAAGTGTCTGGGTGTTTTTTGTCTCCGACCAACCGTTTGTCGTAAAAACGATGTCGAAGGGATCCATAGGTAAGGTTATGTTAGAACTGTGACCTTGAAATTGGTCGCGAAATTTTTTTAAGTATATTTTCATAGTGCCTCTAAGACGACACTCTGACCCTATTCTTGCTAGAAATTAGAATGTGTGAATGTAATGTGTGAGCTCATGCTAGCAACTTACTAGGTAGGTTTGTCAACTTACTTTCAAAACGATCGATGTAGCGTTCCAAATTCCACTTCTTCAAAAGATCACGCGTAGCCATATCCATTTTTGCACTGATCAAACACGTTCACTGGCACTAATGGAATTGTTATTGCTATTAATTAAACGAGTCGTGAGTCGTGACTTGCCGGCTGTAGCCGGTGAAATACAAATGGCCGACCGAAATGGCGCGGCGGCGGAATTAGAGATGTGCCAACTCGGAAAAAACACAAATCGAGTTAGCTCGAGTTGAAATTCAGCTAACTCGAATTAATTCGAGTTAACTCGAGTTAGCTAAAAGAAGTTGAGTGTATGATTTGTTACAAATTACTTTTTTACATCATTGGTAAACTTCATAGTTCGTAGGTAGCAATTAGAAAGGTCTTTATAGTTTTACTCATTTATTTTTGGTTTTAGTCTTATCTTAGGTATAGTAAATACTCATATTTAACATTAAAACAAGTTAGGTACCTATTAGCAGTCTTCACAGAATAATATCAGTCTGACTTTATAATACAGGTACTAGGCTATGAATAACTTAATCATCACAATGAAAATATTCTTAAACAACTTTGTTATTTTTAACCGATTTCAAAAAAAGGAGGAGGTTATCAATTCGACTGTATTTTTTTTTTTTTTTTTTATGTTTGTTACCTCATAACTTTTGACTGGGTGAACCGATTTTGATGATTCTTTTTTTATTTGAAAGCTGGTGCTTTCCGAATGGTCTCATTTTAATTTGGTTCCATTTGGACAATGGGGTCCATGTGAAAACCATATAAGTCTTAAATTTGCATTATGTATTTGCGCGACAAATGAACGAATAACGCGATTAGATTAGTGCGGAGTATCTACCACAACTAAAAAGTAAAAAAATAAAAACTTTTTACACAAAAAAACAACCGACTTCCTTAAAAAAAAACACTACAAAGTCAAAAATAACTTTAATTTCGGAAGTCGGTGGCAAAAACCTTAAATACAGAGCCTAAGACACCGACTTCCGAAATTAAAGTTATTTTTGACTTTGTAGTGTTTTTTTTTAAGGAAGTCGGTTGTTTTTTTGTGTAAAAAGTTTTTTAAATATATAATGATCTACTATAAAATACTTTTGCTTACTTTGTTTATTGGTTGCCACAATCAAATGTTGCAATAACAACTTTTATTCAAATATAATACTACTCGAAGTATAAAATTATTTATCACAAAAAAAATACAATGCTAAAGTCAAGAAATTAAAAATATTTTCCTGTAAGTTAATATTCAGGTTTTTCAACAATAAATATTCTCAAAAAATAAACATCACGTTATTGTGTACATAACTTAGTTCTGAAAAGTATATAACATAACTTCTTGTTAGTTAACGTAATACATAAGTTAAATAAAATATTCTCAAAAAAAAAAAAAAAGTAAAGTATCTTCTTGGTGTTACATTTTGTAACAATAATAATGTAAGATAAAAAATGTACTTAATAAAGATAAATAAAAGTTTTGTCAATTTGTTTGAAAAATAAAGAAGAAAACAATTATTCAATACTACTACTATACTGAAAACGATTGCTCTTTCGCTTGATTTGTTCATTACGGCCAGCCCAAACTCGAGTTAGGGAGAATTCAACTCGAGTAAACTCGAATTTAGCACAACTCGAGTTAACTCGAGTTAGAAACTCGAGTTGACACATCTCTAGGCGGAATGAAGTGAGAGAGGGAGACCTCATTATATAATGCCGTCACCTTAAATTTGTAGGACATCATTCAAATGCTACTCATAAATGGGTCTCTGTAATAATAATTTAGTAGGATACACATAAAATAATATGACTATATTATTGAACTTTAATGCTTACTCTAAAAATATGAGATTATTTAATCGTATTATCATAGGATTCACATAAAATAATATGACTGTAATATTAAAAAATGATGCTTACTTTAAAAATATAAGTTTAAAGCATTATCATTTAATATAGTACATTAGGGGGAGGTCATCGTATTTTTAGAGATACTTCTTCATATTAAACTATGAAATCTATTTATATTACGGTGACTGTCATTGTGTTTTTTAATTAGAATCTTATTTATAATTATCATACTAATTTATGGGACAGTGGACCATTTTCTATTACATTGTGTTATTATTTGAAGAAGACAATGTTATTTCATAATTACAAATTTTTACGATGACAAGTATCATAATATTGCATTATTTACCCAAAAAATTCGATTCCATCTTAACACATTTCACTTCTAGCGTAATATTTACTTATTATCAACATATTATAAGACAACGCATCTATTTTAAACCAACGTCACGATATTTTAAGATTATGCCAAAATGACATTTTTCTCAGTGGAGAGGGACAACAAGACAGCTCGTCGATTCGTATCCACTATCCAAGCTTATGGATCAAGTACTGGTGAAATGGTGAAATAAAGGCTGATCCAGCTACTTCATTAATTTTTTGTTTGTTTCAACACTGTTCAGAAAGACACGAAGGATAAAAGCAAAAAAAAACCTTTTCCTAATTTTCCTAGCTGCCTGAAATGTATTTGCAGTTGAGTGAGTCCTAAATGGCTCATAGATTATATGTAGATTATAATGTACAGAAGCTTGGGTTTGATTTTAATAGCTAATGAATTATTTAAATCATAGCTACTCAATAAAGATGAAGAGCAAAACGAACGAGATGAAACTTGAGAAATAAGAAAGCTGAACCACTTTTCTTCAGTTTCATTGGTTCTTTTCGAATTAAACAAGTTTGTAATGTAAACAAACATCAATACTTCAAGACTATTGTGGAATTTTAAAAAGTTTTCGTAATAAGATTCGAGAGAAGTTGAGTGACCCCCACCGACCAAACTCAATTTAAATGCGACGGACAGACTGGAAGCAGACAGAAAGGGAGGTATTGATATAGCAGTAAGACCTTTATTATTATCACTGTAGAAAACCGAATAACCTTTAACCAAGTACCTTGTTTTTGGCGATAATAAATTGATTTTATGAGCAGATTCAGATAAGCGTAAGACTTACCCTCTCTAGGTTGACAAGAGCACTGGCTGCCAAACACCTGACATGTCACTTTCACAGCGCGATCTGCGTAAGAACTCATATATTCAAGTCTAGACATCACACAGCTGATCTTAGGCGTGTCACTTTGTTAAAAAAAAACAACCATCCATCAAGAATTTATCGACAGTAAATAATAATAAAAAAACTCTGTGAAATCTAAATGTGAATCATTAGTACCTCCGCGAAGGTTATCAAAAAGCGCAAGGTCGAACCCCGCGTTGTTCTATTAGTGTGCGAAACAAACTGTGTCGATTTAATTGGGGAGCAAGCCGCGCACCGGTCCGCTGACCAGATGATCTACAAAAACACACGCGTCGCGATTAAACAACTCTAATACTGTACACAAGCCGTTTATTTACATGCGTACAATGCAGAGGTGACAGCAGGTACCCGGAATTCTAATACAGTCATTAAAACGTTAGATTGACAAGCGATTGAATTCTTTTAAGCGTTCATCTGTCATCATTGATTGCCAGTCGGGTACACACGTATCAAGTCGGGGATAAAAAAACATCATCCTTATTTTTTAGGGTTCCGTATCCAAAGGGTAAAACGAGACCCTATTACTAAGACTCCGCTGTCCGTCCGATGCAGCCTGGTGACAGACGGACGTCTGTCACCAGGCTGTATCTCATGAACCGTGATAGAGAATTGAAATTTTCACTGATAATGTATTTCTGTTGCCGCTATAACCACAAATACTAAATAACAAATAAAATTAATATTTAAGGAGGCCCCCATACAACAAACGTGATTTATTGCTCGTTTTTGCTCGATATTAATAACAGAAACACGTAGACGCTTGAAATATTCACAGAATATTTAGTTAAAAATAAATAATTAAATTTAAATAAAACATATATTTAAGGGCTGACTGATGCAGGTGACTAAATGCCACCCTGTATTAAAATTAGATTTTCAGAAATAATTTAGTCAAAAGCAAATCTTAGTCAACCAGTTTTGGTTCAGTTTAAAATGAACGCGAATATTTATAGGAGAATAACTTAAGGCCAAGTCTCATAATTAAAAACGTTCAAAATGTAGTCGCGGTCACATCTCGGCGACAATTACATGTCAAAAACTTAACAAAAATTTATGAAAACTAGAGCTATTTTTGACAGATCAGACTGTGACCGTTCTTGAAATTACGAGAATTTTCCCTTTGATTGATTAATTATTTACTGATCTCATAATGATGTTGTATCACAATAAATCAAATAAGAACGACAGCTGTCAGATGATAATGACATTGACGGTAACATTCGATTTCAGCAATAATTATTTTATTAAACGTAAATTATAAATTTGTGAATAAAAAGGCTGTAGTTTGTAAATTATATTATTTGCATTTCGTTCATTGATATGTCAAAGACAGATGTATTAAATGTAAATGGATTTAATTGAGACTTCAAAGGCTGCTTCACAAACAAATATTCGAGACTTTTCAAACAAGTCAGGATTTGTGGTTTTCCTAAGCAAAACAAAATTTAATTATCTTAGCATTACAATAAATAAAGAATATATATAATAATCATGAAAAGCTAGTTTTGCGACTGATAAATAGATTTGCTCAATAACGTAGTCTATTTATTCACAAGCCCAATTGAAATAAATGCCAACTCTAGTCTTTCTGCACTTTTCTTCATAGAATTTTCTCTAAGCCGGTATTATTCATCGGTAATTCCATACATATTAAAAGGCTAGTACCTATTCTGACTAAAAGCTTGTTAAATAAAGTCAATGGCGCCGATTTTGTTGTCACAAAATTCTCTAAACTGAACTAAAAATCACTAAAATTTTGTTAGTGAAAACGACAATTTTGCTATTCTGAGTTTGCCGGTTTTACATCAAACATTTTGACTATAATAATTTATTTTAACTAAATCTGACTATTTTTAATCGCGATTAAAAAGGTGTGGAATAAAACATGGGTCATGAACTAAAATTCACACCCACGCTTCGCCTTCACGTGCTAAAACAGTACTGTATTTTTTTCTTTTTCTTTTGCTTACGAGTATATCTCGAAAATGGCGTGTCCTATCGCAAAAATAATGAAATTTTCGACCCCCTTTATTAAACCCCTGCACATACAAATCTCAACACGTGGGTAATATTTATTTTATATTTTTCAAACAAAAAGTGAAAGTTCCATATAAAACACGTCCAGGCTGATCCCTTGCGCGCGCCTTCGTCTCTCAAAAATGCATTACATAGCGCTCACAAGTACCAAGTTGCAAAGCCAAAAGGAAAAAAAAATACCACGTTGAGTCGCGATTGTCAAATTCGATTTGAGTCGTGTCAAAATAATTTTTACATTCAGAGATTTTTTTCTTGCAGAATAGCGTTACAATTCTCATAGCCAAAAGTAAGGAATTTTAGAGATAGTTTTTAGTTCGGTGTACAACAGAATCGGCACCAATACCTATGACTGTCGTTAGTTTCCATGCACTTTTTACCAAAAATCTATTCACAGTGAAGTGCAAACGGAAAATGGAAAACTAGGTGCCAGCTATCGTTTCTCCGAATAAAGAGTACTGTGAACAGGCGAATTGACTACATGTTGATTTAAACTCAATGCTACCTATGTTACAGCTGTACTAGTGTGTCGAATCATTTACACATATCGACGGTGGAACTCTCAAATGTTGTAAGCGTCAGGAATTTAAACGCTCCTTAAGAAATTTGAGATTTTCACCGTCGATATAATAAGATCTGTTGACGAGGCGTTACTGTACATTCAAATATTTACAAAAAACAAAAGGTAAACAATAAAACAACAGTAGCAGCCTCCATCATATTTTAAACTTTGTTTATTTGATTAGAACAGAGGGACAATTCTAGTAATTTTAGAACAGTGTGATCTCAGTCTCAATCTGTCAAAAATACTTTGAGTTTCCATACAATTTTGACATTTGACTATCGCCGAGATGAGACTAGATTGCAACTAGATTTTGAACGTTTACAATTACGAGAATTGGCCTTCTGGTATCACGTCAATAGTAAGAAACCAATATGGTTAACTTTTACACTCAAATAATATGTGTATGTGTTAATCAAGATCAAAAGATATATGAATTCAAATGTTCAAGAAAAGTCTTTCATGTCATCCTCGTAGTTTTCGAATGTGCGAAAATCAGGTAATCAAAATGGGTTCTTTTCCATACGGGTTACTTATGTAGGAGCTCTTTCGAGGTGTCAAGCAACCTCTCTAACATCGTTTACAGAAAAGGATTTTCTTGGTTCAAGTTTTTAAGATCATGTTAATTTCAATTTCTTTGCCTATTTTCACGGAAATTTTTCAACATGGCTTTTAACACACTTCGCAAGGTGGGGCAGTCGATTTAGGGAGTACGGCAGGTATGGTGAGCCTCGACCGCGGCGCCTTAATTGTTATTAATTCTCAAAAATGAAAGTGACACTGCAAACAAACATTATGAATTTTGATGAAAATGTAGTGCCCGCATTTGTAGGCGCTGTGGTAGAGAACCCCAGCTAGAGCTCCCCACCAGGCAAGATCGCTTCGTTTTCAATGGAGGAGTGGTTAACTCAACCTTTTCAAAGCTGCACATTATTGTTTTCCGACATTCACGCGAGCGAAGTTGCGGGCACAGCTATTAGAGAATAAGTTGGAAAACTACATGATAAGGCCAGACGGACAACGACCCGGCGTCATTTGCGTCACTCGAAATTTAGAGAGAATGTGGCGGTATATTTAATTATGTGTATATCGGCGGAGAGTAAATAGATTTTCTGACAACAATACGTGCGGTACAATAGAAATTCTGTAGATAAATAGCTTCCAAGATTGCATATTAAATGACTTAAAAATAATTAAGACGTCTTAGTAAACTAACGTCACGCTTCTGACTTTTCAAGACATAATCGAGTTATATGAATTTGCGATTATAAAAATAAGAATTTTTAACACTATTAAACTACATTAATTCATAGTTTTGTACTTTAATTTGGAATATTAAGCGCAATAATTAAGACAGGCAAGTAGGTTTTGCAATAGTAGTGCGGCAATACCTACTTGGTTTCACTTTATATGTAGTAAGTTTTATTTCTTCGTTTATGTATATTAATAAGTTTATTTAATTGAACGCGCTAATCTCAGGGAACTACTTCGTTTCGAGCTGAAAAATTATTTAGTGTTGGATAGTCCATTTCCGTATAGGCTACATAATATCATGCTAGGACCCGAGCAAAAAGAAAAAAGTCACAAATCCAAAGTACTCGCCCGGGCAGGCGCTTCGATTCGATGCGACGTGGTGGATCGGGGAGCAAGTAATTTGAACAAAGTCTCAGGCAGAAGCTAGTGTATGATACAACCAATACAAGGCAACCTGTGATATTTTCTTGAAAATAAACAATAAATCTCAAATCTAACACCTTTCTGATCCCACACAAGATCGGAACAGAAATTCTCGGAACAAGTCAAATAAATACGCGCGCAGGTTAAATGCAGTGTAACCTACGCGCTCAAGGAAATAAAAAAAGTTGTGCGATGGCTTCCGTCGCCTACCTGCCGTACCTGCGCACGTTATCACATTACATCCACCCTCGGGACCCGGGCTAACTGTGTACAAACGAATGGATTCAACTTGAGCAAAAACGTATTAATTAATACTGTGTACTTCGATACCATGCTTTCAGTACCTATAACTATTATTAAAGCTTAGATTCAGATATTTATTGTAACAGTTCCAAACATTCCCTTTGTGAATGTATTCCTCGCTTGCATAAACATCCTCTTTTAAATGATAAAACAGAGAACGGGTTTGAACGTATAAAATGATACAAGTGCCAGGAGCCAAGCAAAAAGTTGTCCGTTTAAAAGCGCCATCCGATTACTAATGAACGGTTTTAATTGAATGGAGTCTGAACTAAGTAGTTCAATTTTATTTCGATCTCATTGATGCATCGGCGATCGGAATATTGTACTGTGTAGAATATTGTACAGCAGAGATTTCGATGTAATAAAACTCAATAAATGGATAATTATACATTCACACATCACATTTTACCTTTTGAATGCACATTGATATTCGTTTGAATGGTTCAATTCCTGCTCGTTACCAAAATTGAAAACGTACTATTCACTGAGTTATGTATTTGTCTCTGGCAAAGGTTATCATTTTATCCATAAAGCGAAGCGTGAATGAATGAGAAGGAAAAATATCGGATCCTGTACCTATATCTAAATAAACAGAGTTGCATAATTTGATTGTCTGCCGCTCGTCGCGACACTCGCTGTGAGCCCTCTATCTATACACAAGTAAGTTCGGATATCACTAACTATCTGTGATTTGGTCTAATTAGTGCAGATGCAGTCGGGGCGCGTTCAACCCGACCGCATGAGTGATCAGGTTAAAATCAAGTTCATTACGTACTACATGATGAAGAATCTTTTTATTCCAGTACAGACAGATCGTTTAACGCTCTGTTCTAATTAAGAATACAAAAAATAATACAAAATATTATAAAACTTGGTATTAATTGAATTATGGATTTTTTTTTTGTAATCAGTACAAGCCACAATGAAAATAATTTCAATGTTGTGAAAATCATAATCCAGTGTGAAACGAAACTGGCTCAGACACACAAATCACTAATATTTACACCAAGATAAACAATAATGGTTACGTTAGTATACCTTGAAAACTTCTTAGTTCAGCGCATGTTTAATTAATCTAGCTAGATTATTTTAGGGAGAGCTATTTATAATACCGAAATCTTTTCATGTTTCTTTGAATGTTGGTCTTTTAACCGAGTAGTACCTGGATGCCCGAGCTTTGTTCGGTAAGTTTTTTTTTTTTTGGTAAATTGTGTTTTTTCTTCTAGAAATTATATTTCAATACAAATTACATTTTGTTATTTTCCATAAATGCATATGAAAGTATATACGGTACCTACTTACATCAAAAACGTATTTTTTTTGTCTGTCTGTCTGCCTGTTTGTTCCGGCTAATCTTCGAAAGGGCTGGACCGATTACGACGGGAAATACACTGGCAGATAGCTGATATTATAAGGAGTAACATAGGCTATAGTAATATAAATTTTGTCTAGGTAGTACGTCTCCGTGTGATAATTTCCGAACCTCACGCGGGTGAAGCCGCGGGCACAACTAATATATTATATATATATATATACAAGAATAAAAGAATTACTCGTTTAAAGATAATATAAGATATTATATTTGAGGGACCGTAAAAATTGTTATATGTTATAATTTCCACAAAGAAGTTTTCTGCGGTTCTCAAACGTCGCAATATAGGTACCTACAGTGTAACGTTAATAAGTGGGATCCCAAGGGACCTAGGATTATTTATCACTTAAAGACCATAAGACAAATTATTTACCACACCCGGGACCGTACTTCCGGGATTAACGAGTATCCTATGTGTTAATCAAGGTTAAGGACTATATGGATGCAAAATTTAATCCTAATTCGTTCGGCCGTTTTTGTGTGATTGAGTAACACACAACGACCAAACATACAAATTAACTCTTTTTTTATTTCGCTTTTGCCAGCGGTTTCTCCCGCGTATTATAAGTATAAACCTACCTCTTTAATGAGGATCAATTGGACAAAAGGATATAGCAATTTTGAATACTACATCGAATACAATATAAATATCTGAGTTAGTTTCTTTTTGAATCACTCAAATCTATCGAGAAATTACGAAGTTAGTAAAGTTTAAAAAAGGGAGTTTTAAAACGCACGCCGCGCGCGCGAAACTGCTGATGACGTCACGAGTCTCGATTGCCCGCCACGCGCCGCACTGCTTTGTTATGATTTACGGAGTTTAGTCGTTGTTTCTTGTTTATTTATGTTTTATAGATATTGGTAGATAGAAAACATGGAAGTCGGATTTACCCAAGGCCCAGTCGGACAATCTCGCGAAGATTGATTCGTTTATGGTTAAAAAGTTAAAAATAAAAACAATTTATTCCAGTGCACAGATACGATGAGATAAAATGACAAGATAAGTAGATTTGCTTTCATCTACAGTTCTTGATCCACTAAGTACCTATACGTAGGCAAGTACTTAGGTTTGGTACTAGGTAGGTACTACGTTTTAGAATGTTTTGATTTGGCAGGTAGGTACCTTTTTCGTGTTTCTACAATGTGTAGGCACCTCTCTACCTATTTTAAATATTATTTCTTACTAGCTTCTGCCCGCGACTTCGTCCGCGTAAAATTTCCTGCTCCCCCAACCCATCCCGTCGCATCGAATCGCCTGCCCGTGCGAGGTATTTGTATGCGTGACGTTTTTCTTTATGCTCGGCTCCTAAGGGTCTTAGCGTGACGTTATATAATATTTAGTCTACAGCCCTCCTCGATAAATGGGCTATCCAACACTAAACGTACTTAACTCTTCACCTTTTACTTGGGTGCGCTATGCAATGAATTTTTTGAGAGACGAGGGCGCGCGCAATGGGGCAGCCTGGACGTGTTTTATATGGAATTTTTCACTTTTTCTTCGAAAAAAAAAAAAATAGCCACGTGTTGAGATTTATATGTAACTGGGTTGTTAAGGGGGTCGAAAATTTCATTATTTTTGCGATAGGTAACGCCATTTTTGAGATATAAGCAAAAGAAAAGGAAAACAAAAAATACAGTACTGTTTTTGCACGTGAAGGCGAGGCGTTCGTTGGTGTGAACACTAGTCATGACCACTAGTTTTATTCCACACCTTTTTAATCGCGATTAAAAATAGTCAGATTTAGTTAAAATAAATTATTATGGTCAAAATTTTTGGTGAAAACCGGCAAACTCAGAATAGCAAAATTGACATTTTAACTAAACTAATAACTCAGTGCACTCTTAGTGCTGTCAAAACTAAAATATAGTTAAGTTGTGTCACTTTAGTCTATTTCAGAATAGGAAATCGTCGTTTAACAGGAATAAGCCAAATTTTAGTGATTTTTAGTTTAGTTTAGAGAATTTTGTGACAACAGAATCGGCACCAATATCTTTCCGGACGAATTTTAAATTGAAATGATCTTTACAGCAGTATATAGTACTTTTAGTTAAGGGGACATGGGGCATCGCTCCTCATTAAAGTACACCACTTCTTTCTATTTTTTGGGTCTTTTGGGACACAAAATAACAATTTGTCCGGTGTAGCAACACTTGTAATTTCGCATCGTGGCACGATACAATATTTTATATACTGCGAGTCACGTAACTTAAGAGGCAGAAAGAACATGCGCGGCAGTGCCGCGGACGCGAACGAGACAAATGACGTCATCAACGAATTGTGCATATGTGCAAGCGTTTTTGAAAATGCAATATTAAAACCACTCTAACTTCTTCATTTTTTGGTCCAATTTTAATAATTCTTTCACTGAAATATTTGGTTTAGGTATGACTGTAATTCTACATATTTAACTAAAATCGTCGCTGATCCTCATTACTCTGTCTATCTGAAAACCGCATTCAAATCCGTTGCTTAGTTACGAAATACAACTTTGTTTTCTACTAAGTATGTAAAGTTATTAATTAACAGTAGAATTAATTATTATTACATTGAAATATCGTACAAATGTATTCTCAGTTATAAAGGTATAATAATTCCGAGAAACAGACATATTTGAATGAAGAAGTGTATGGACATCATTATAATATTACAGTAGGCAGTAGAAATTTACAAATACCCTTTATCCATTTAAACTGTACTCCAGTTGCGTCATACCGAAATTCTCATTACTAAAGTTACGAGCATGTGCCGCCACTGATACACGTATTTTCTATGTTTACCCAAAATATTGGTCAGTAATTAATGGTCCTTTGACCACTATTCAGTCCCGGTTCTTTGATTATACCTATTTGTAAAATATGTTTCGAATTTGTACCTACCTACATAGCAATTACTGCCTATATTTCATTTACTTTATTCCGGCAGTGATTAAGTCTTTAAGATAAAAATATCCTTAACGACTACCTGTATTACTGATAACATCGAAACCAGATTTCTATGAATAACATTACCACTAGAGTTTCGTAGATCAGCATCTAGTATGAACAAACGGACCGCGTCACTAATCAACATTTATTTATCCAATTTATTACTTAAATATCGGATAAGACCGGTTTTTAAACCGGATTTATCTATCTAACAGTAAGTAATTGTGTTTAGTGAATTAATACGTATGCTATAAGGACGTCGTAAATGAGATCGTTGTTGGTCTTACTGGTCCTTTTGTTTCTGATTACCTATTTCTTCATAATTTGAACACGCAGTGGTCAAACGCAAAACTACCAGCAAATTTGGTTCGTTTAAAAAAAGTCGATTCTCACGAATTTAGTCGCCCGAAACGAGTGGTTCGACGCTTTCAAATAATCTATATATATACGTGAAGCGAAAACTTTGGACCTCTTTTTACGAAAATTGGGCGGACGGAGGACTTTTTTTTTTTTTTTTTTTGTGGGGCATCTCGTAGTTAATCCTGAAAAGATTGTTACTACTTAAACGGATTGTGGCCCGGCGAGTTCTAAAAAGTTACCTTTTTAGGCCTCCAGCCGGGGCTTATTATACTTAAAACTAAAGCGAAAGCTCTAAGGGTTACCCCGAGGGGGGTACGAACCTCGGCTTAGGCAATCGCTGATAGGGGGGCAGCAAGGGACTGGCTGGATCTGAGTTAAATTATTTTGGGACTAATTTAAAGCTAACGGCGCAGCATCACGGGCTGGCTCTTGCAAGGGTCGGGAGGGACTGTTAAGTCGGGGTCGCGACGATGGACCTCGGCGGCGAGGTCGGTACGGTTTGTGTCTGTGTGCTGGTCTAGCTGTACTGGTCTCTTTTCGACTCTCCTGGAGGAGAGTAGTGGGATCATCAGGATCGGTAAGAACGTGCCGCGAGCGGCGGACTTTGCTAATACGGGAGGGGTTGTAAGTAGCTGCCGCCACAACCAGAGGGTTGCGGTGGGCTACGGCCCTATCGAAGAAACGCTTCGAAGCGCGTTTTATGAATTGATGGATAGTCGGGAGTTTCATATCTAAATGAAGATTGATATTCCGAACAAACCAAGGCGAGCCTGTGGCTTGACGGAGAAAACGGTTCTGGAGAGTCTGCATCCTATGGATGAATCGGGGCTTAGCATGTGCCCAGACTGGGCTTGCGTATGTCATAATCGGCCTGATACAAGCGGTGTAAAGCCGCTTCTTACACAGAAGAGACAATTTACTCCGCTTGTTCAGGACGCAATGGAGCCTACCCAGAGCGAAAGCGGCCCGCGAGCGAGCCTGCTTTATGTGCTCAGAAAAGGTGAGGTGTTCGTCGAGGATGACACCTAGATATTTGGCTTGCTTCGCCCAAGGGATCTGCTTGCCGAACATTGAGATGGGTCGGGGAGGGGGGTGATTACGTCGAGGTCGGGTGTAAAAGACCGCCTGACTTTTATCGGGATTGACTTCGATTCGCCACTTCCTGAACCATTCGCCGAGCTCGTCGACTGCGGTTTGGAGGTAGCGAACCAGCGCTGTGTCACTAAATCCCGAGAAAAAGATGGCAGTGTCGTCTGCGAACAGAGCTAACCTTGCCTTCTTGCTTCTGGGGATATCGCTAGTGAACAGCGTGAAAATGAGGGGGGCTAGTACAGAGCCTTGAGGGACTCCTGCACGGATCGGGTGAGGGGAGGAAAGTGCCCCTTCGATGCGATAGCGAAAGGTACGGTTCGCAAGAAAGTCTCGTAAGATGAGCACGAGACGGTCTGGCACTCCGAGTTGGTACAGCTTATATAATAAGCCGTTGTGCCAGACTTTGTCGAACGCTTTCGCTATATCGAAGTATACAGCGCCCGTGAACATACCACGCTGAAACCCAGCATTGATATGTTCGACGATACGATGTACCTGATGGACACACGAGTGTTGGGTTCGAAAACCAGCGGACGGAGGAGTATGAAATTTCGCACACTTATAGTTTATACAGAGAAGAAGTGACGAATGCTAATATTTTTTTTTTAAATTATGCGTAAAAATACATTATTTTCAATAAATAACACGTTACACACACTACTATTCATTATCGTGTATTTAATACACACATGCATAGATATTCTTTTGTTTATGGTCCAAATCTGTGGTCCAATCGAGAATATCTTCTCGATTGGACCACTCTGTCTTTAATTATATTTTGTGTCCATAGTCTTACTTAATGTCAAGTATAACCATAGGCAATAAATTAATTTTATAGATATTAACCTATTTCATTTTTAAAGTCTATGATCATATCGAAAATATTTCTCTATAGTAAGTAATACTGAATTTCAAATATAACCATGTTATTTTTTTATATTCATTATCATATTTATTTTTTCATTTAATAATGTTAATGATGTTTCTATTCAAATGAAGTACGGTCGAATTTCGACCAATGGGCGATCACTAGTAATATATTAATTCTTCTGCAGGCGATTCGCTCGAAGATTCGCACGAAGTCAATTTATTTTTGCGCGAATTATTGACTCCAGAAATAATATAAAATTCAAAATGTATTCACCAGTACCGTGGGGCAGCAGCGTTCTCTATGCATTTTACCACCATACTGCGATCGCCAATCCGCCTGCCAAGCGTGGAGATTATGGCAAAGCCCCCCAAATTGGGGGAAGTCATGTCCAGCAGTGGACGTATTACGGCTGAAATGATGATGATGATGATGATGATGATTCATCAGTTGCCAAATATTTAACTTCTTCTCTTCTGTTCGCTAGTGTAAATTTTTCCTAACTTTTTTTCGAGCGAATAAATGACGGCGATACGGCTAATAACCTGCACGCTCAAAACTTACTCCAGCCACAAAATTCATAGCCGGGCAAAGGTAGAAAACGCTCGACAGCGCAATGTGGGATTCAAATATTTCAATTGCCGGTTTATGAAATGTTACCCTTGTGTGGTTTGTTTTAATGTTTTTGTCTTTTATTATTACCATTTGGCAGTAATTGGCCAATGAGGCGAAGGTAAAAAGCATCCTGCCGGGGTCGCGTGATTGTTCGAAAGAGATACCGTGACTCTGGCACATGGGCAACTGAAGGAACACGGGTGGGTTTTAGTCAGTAAAAGTCTGACATGCCCTCCCGCTCCGCCCAGAGCGGGAGAAGTCATTTGATGATTTCCCATCCAAAAAAAAAAAGGTAAAAAGCATGAAATTTTTAAAACCACATAATGAAAAATACTTTTTTACAAAAATAAACAACCGACTTCCTTAAAAACACTACAAAGTGAAAAATAACTTTAATGTCGGAAGTCGGTGTCTTAGGATTTGTATTTAAGATTTTTGCCACCGACTTCCGAAATTAAAGTTATTTTTCACTTTGTAGTGTTTTTAAGGAAGTCGGTTGTTTTTTTATGTAAAAAAGTATTTATTTTTAATTTTTTAGTTATGGTACACGCACCGCCCCGCACTAATTCCAAACAAACAAAGCATATTATGCGATAGCAGAAATCGCGATTGATTTGCTGTCATTTTTTGAAGAGTTCCGGTGTCTGTCTCCGGAACTCATCATCAGATCTATATGAAATTTATATGGGACCATTTCGGAATAAACCCCTTTCGAACAAAAAAAGAATTTTGCAAATCCGTTAATAAATGACGGAGTTATGGCCGAACATACATAAAAAAAAAAAAAACAAAATATAAACAACCGAATTGATAACCTCCTCCTTTTTGAAGTCGGTTAAAAAGTGGTTTAAGTTTTAAATGTTCTTGCTAAATACCAAATAGGATAGGTACTAGCAGCACCCCTGAGATAATCGTGGAAGCGCTAAACCGATACCGCGTTGATAATTACGATGCTGTTAGTGGTGTGTTAACCACAGGGGAGGAAGTCATGTCCTATCGCGCCGTCGCAGACATACGTGTGTGTGACGTATACTGACCGCAGGGTGCACGCCCGCTGCACCTAGGATTAATAGCCACTGTCATTGACTCTTCCCCTCCCACCTAAATACCTCTACATAATGGAATATTATGCGGTTCAAAGGAATAAAAGTACCTAATGGGTGCTGTTTTCAATATTAAACATTAAACCAATTTAATACACCATCATCATCAGCCTATATTGTTCCTACTGCTGGGACACAGGCCTCCTCTTGCTGAGAGGGAGTGGGCTGTAATCTACCACGCTGGCCCAGTGCGGGTTGGTAGATGTCACATCTCTTCGAATTTTTGGTTCTAGGACATGCCAGTTTCCTCACGATATTTTCCTTCACCGTTTTGAGAGCACTATTGATGAAATTATTTACACAAAGTAAAGCGCGCCTGCCTGGGTTTGAACCACGGTTTGAACCCACGACCTACAACTCGTAAGTCGGGGCCGATACCACTGGGCCACCATTGCTCTCTATTAAATACATACTTAAGCTGAATCAATCGGCACCAGGCTGCAGGCAGTCCAGGGAAGCTATGCCATCCCCGGATGGCAGGCTTACCAGACGCCTGCTACGCCTGGACAGGGATGATCTGCGTCTAATGACGGGCACCATCACAGGACACTGCCCGCTAAACAAACACTTTTACACAATAGGCATAACGGACAGCCCCCTGTGCAGGGCATGCCTGGAGGCTGAAGAAACCGTTGCGCATGTACTTTTCGAATGTACAGGCGTCACCCAAACTAGAACAGACACCCTCGGGACACCCAAATCTTACACAGATGTTCTCAACAGACCAGGAGACATAACCAGCTTCTGGAGGGAGGTGGGTTGGTTGGAGTGAATACCGACGGCCGCCATGGCTCACGCACAATGGTCCACTCAAAGGACTAAGTGCGGAAACCAAACCCCCATAACATAGAACATAGAAGCTGAATCAATCAGCTTACAGATTTTTTAGTATGTAAACACATAAGTTTACAGGTGACCTTTCAACCATGCCAATTAATAAATTAGTAATTCCGATATAGCCCTTCCCTTGCTTCCCTCCCCCAGCGACGCGGCGACGCCCCAAGCCGAGGTCTGTACCCCACAGGGGTGCAGTAGCTTAATTGGTTGACCTGCAAGATGCCATTACAACAAAAAAAAGTAAAGTACAATTGTACAACATTTTCATTGCCAATGTATCTTACAGTTCACTTCGCATCACAAGGAATCACTACATCGTTCATAATGAAAGCGTCATGCTCACGTTTGAGCTTCCGCTTGGATGTTTTAATTACCGCTTGACTACGTTCAATTCCACTTTTACCATTTCAATAAAGTTATCAGAAAATGATCGGCGGGCGAAATGATTCAATAAGTAGGTACTACTTTTATGACCAATTTATTGTTATATTTAATCCACGTCATTTTATTTTTATCATTGTGTTATTTGCTTTATTCGGGGCGTCTGAACCAAAAGGACAGACAAACAAAAAAAAAATGAGAAAGGTCATGTTAACGAGCACAAGATGACCTTAACTTTTGTATTGGGAAAACGCCTAATAAATTATATGATGCTCTATTCTGACTGGGCGCGTGACATTGCTATTACAATAAAATATGTATTACTACATTTGCTATGTAAATCTGCACGTTCCTGAAGTAGTGAACGAACAGTAAGGATTACAAGTATCTCAACTAAGTATAATCTTATGCAGCGCAGCCTCCAGTAGCATCGGCTGAACAATGTATAAGATTACGTAAGAGCTAATAAACTGTCTGCCAGGATACCGAAGACCGCACAAAGCGGATAAGATTGCAACTTAATGCGGACCCTAGGAACAGACGGATTAACAACAAAGGGTTGAAGGAGATTAGAGAACAAGACAATAAAGAAACCTTAAAAACTGTACAGCATTAAGGACTAAGTACTACATTCAGGACACCGACTACCAATCGGTTAAGAATGTAATTCATTGTGCCGAAGTCGCCACAATAATTTAGATTTTGCGAGATAAAGTAAATAGTTGTCTCTTGACTTAGCCGTCAGTACGACAACATTATGTGCCGCGGTCAGCTTAAGGGCTTGTCGTTCACAATACTATACTCGTATTATACTTGAATTCTTTTAAAAGGTAATAATATATGTATAGTATATAGTAATTATAAATATAAATAATACTAGCTTCTGCCCGCGACTTCGTCTGCGTAAATGTCGGTTATCTCGGACGCAGACAAAGTCAAGGAATAAAAAGTAGCCTATGTCCTTTCTCAGGCTCTAAACTATCTGTGTACCAAATTTCATTTAAATCGGTTCAATAGTTTTAGCAGGATAGCGAGACAGACAGACAGACAGTTACTTTTGCATTTATAATAGTAGGGTGGATGTATATTCCAAATATTTCACGTAAGAATCAGTTGTACCGAAATTTAGACCCATTCCGTTTTTTTTTTGGCTGGATATAAACCAAAATAATAATCTGAAAAAAAGATGCTCAGAGGCATGAAAAAAAAACTGTTCTTTATCATTTGTGCTACAAAACAGCCTCAGTTGCATTTTGTTCCAGTCTTAAATTACTACGAAGGCAAAAGCACGCTCGAAAAACCAATAAAGTTAAAAACAATTAAAGGTTCAAGTGGGCTTGACGCAGATAGAAAGGCGTCTCGGGGTCCCGGCTGTAAAATAAAGGCCCTTGAAGACCAAGAGACAGACGAACGTCGTTGACATTCGCACGAAGTGCATTTCTAGAGGGAGAGAGATGAGCTGATTTGACAGATAGCGGAGAGCAATTGCGTCCAATAAATTCGCAAAATCATTTCTAGAATTCCGATTTTCCGCAAGACGTTCGAAGCCACTCGAAACAAGATTAAAGATGCAGAGATTATGCATGTTTGCAACCTCTGTTACTTTGGAACGATGGACCTTGTTCGCTTCAGAGTGCTTGTTTTAAGTTTAATCTAGGCGAAGACTAACATTAATTCTGTATGTTTAAAGTTTGAGATTGAGATGCCAAAGTTTTGAGTAGAACGGGTGCAATTTTAATGCACTGTCAGCTTGGGTTTGAAATATGAATCGTCTGTATCGCTAACCATATTCACGAGGCATATTCCGCTAACAGTATACCGCTATCAATTAAACCTTCTTAAAAGTAAGTGGCACTAATTAGTAGGTCTGTCGCGTAAGGTCTCTCACGTGCAGACCCATTATATCATAATAAACATTGTTACAACGCGGCGGATGTGGGTTTCCGTAGTGTAGTACTTACATAGCTACCTAAATACCTGTACGTAATTAGGTCCGGGCACCGCACGACCAATGCAATGGAAAGCGTGGTTTCACTGACTAAAACTACGCTCATCGGCCAGCGTTTATCACTTCTATTAATATGGAAAGTGTTCTCTTTTTAATATGTTTATAAACTGATTAGTTCTGCGGTTAATGGTCAGCTTAACTTTCAGGGCGGGCGCCCTGAGACTTGCCACCTTTTTTTCTTGCAATTAAAGTACATTGGTATTACAAGTAAGAAAAAAAAAACATAGTATAAAAATAAAGTATGACTTATTTGTCTTTACTATTATTTAAAGTATAGAGTACAATTATGTGAAATAACGTGCAATACTTTATTATAAAGTACGGGTGGCAACCCTACCTGAGAGTTCAATAATTTCAGAAACTTTTAAAGTAGTTTTGTTAGAGTTTTTAATCTGTATTAAGTTGCGAAAAATCTAGTTGTGGAAAAGGATTTCTTTTTTAACGTCGTTCATTATGTTTTAAGTAATTAAATAACTCTAATTTCGGGAGTCGGTGTCTTTGGTTTTGATTTTCGTTTTTTCGCCGCCAAAATCCGAAATTTGAGTAATTTTTCACTTTGTCGTGTTTTTATGAAAGTCGGTTGCTGTTTTTGTTTTTGTAACTACTTTTAGCTGAGGTTATATTTCGAAAGTCGGTGTCTTTGGTTTTGTATTTTGGTTTTTTCGCTACCAAGTTCTTAAATTAGTTATTTTTCATTTAATATAAGTACCTATTTTATCATATTTTTCATTTAATATGACAGTGATACGAAGTTAATATAACATCATCAACATTAACCAAATTAAACAAATACGAAGTTTTGTTGCTAATTCAAAAAACATCAATAGAATTTAAACAAATTAATAAAATGCAATCGATTTGATAACCTCCATTTTTTTTATAAAGATACAAAGTAGCAATAAGGGGTTTTAAAGTACTCGTAACATCGATCGATAGCGACACTCATCAAATATGTAGTACTACCACCCCTCTAATAACCAGGAACGAACAAATAAGTGTATTAAAGTTTCAATCGTGTCCGAATCAATTTAACTTCCTCAAAGCTAAGCTATTTTTAAATTTATTCATATTTTATTACAGGGGTCATTGAGTCAAACCAATGGTGGAAATGACTATTCAAAGAGAAACTGTTTTATTCGTTTTCTAATGTTTCTTTCTATCAAAACTAGAATTCGGAAGGCAAACAGGTGCCAAAGTTCCCACGGAACAGAAATATAACGTAATAGGTACAGTCGGCCAAGAAAGTGGTGTACCACCCTAAGGTTGAATATCGCTTGCAGATTCATAAGTGATAAAGATTACTTTCGCTTGCAGATCGATCTGACAACTTCTATTGCTGTCTTTATCTGATTATTGATAACGACTATTACTGTTTGTAACGTGACAGCTGTTCTTAGTTTGAACTTGATGGAACCAATGACGTCGTAAAATCAACGGCGGGGGGCTGTAGATTTTGATGACAAAATTGTATCTACAAATTCAGAATTGTAATCAACAAGTTACATAAAATTGTAAAGGCACAAGGCGAATCCACAAACCTACAATTTCTGTAAACTTGTAATTACAATATCAATAAAAAACAAGCTAAAAATAGATTTATCCTTTTATTAAATTTCTACAATCAATTTTAAAATACTTATAACAAACAAAAACATAGCATATATAGTAATATTTAGAAGATATTGATTTTTTTTTTTTAAATTAGAAATGGGTGTAACTGCCGTTGGCCTCTATAACCTCTAAAAGACGAGACCTCATTGAACCAACAAGCCGTGAGCAAATATCGGTTCCCCGCATTTCCTCCCAAATATAATTACAGTGACTAATAAGAGCTTGTTTGGTTCTTTCATTTTGATGCGACCATCGTTGGACCATAAGGCCCCAAAGATTTTCTATCGGGTTGAGGTCCGGCGATCTTGAGGACCACTGAATTACCCTTACGTCAGTGTGTGAACGAAACCAGGCTCTTACGATCCTCGCATTATGAATTGAACAATTATCTTGAACAAAATCAAATTGTGGCACTTCGTTCTCCGGGTAAACATTACGGACTGTCGGTAGCATTGCATTCTGAAGCACGTCGATATAATTTACAGCCGTCGCTCGAGGAGGTAGAGAACACAATTCTCCTACACCATCCGCACTCATCCAGCCCCAAATATTTACGGAAATTCGACCTGATTCTCTATTTGGGATTACATGATCATCTTTATACCGTGTTGAATTATATCGCCAAAGGTGAAGACGTCCATGCTGACTGGATTTAAACGTTTTTTCATCACAAAACACTGTATTAGACCAATCAAACTCTAAGTGCTCTCTGGCGAAGTTCAGACGAGCAAGTCTGTGAGCATCCGTCAAATATATTTTCTTGGCGTAATGCCTGTGGTGCAACATCATGTAATGTAGATGATTCCTTATTGTTTGGGCACTCACATCGAACATCTCCGCAAAATGTTTTGTGGGCTTAAAACCATTGATTTCATATTCCCGTCTCATGAATTCTCTATCGTTATTGGAGAGTGCAGGCCGGCGCGACCACTTCTTCTGTGATCCAACAAACTTCCCTCCTCTCCTTCACGACGAATCCAAAAGCGGACAGAACGCCTCGATATATTCAAATTCCGGGATATCGCACTGATACTGCTTCCCTCATTAAATTGGGCAATTATTTGTGCTCTTTCGGCAATGGTCAAGTTGGCAGGCATTGAGATGATTTTATATGCAGTTGATTGAAAAAACACGGAAAATATATCGATTTTTTGCATATATTTGACAAAATGTCAATTGTCAGTTTTCTTTTTCAAATGGAATTCGGTTGTCTATTTAAATAGTTTTTATTACTTTTGTTTGGAAACATTTCAATTGCTTTGTAGAAACTAATGTCCTTTTCATACTAAAGGTTAAAATGTCATGTACTTATATGTGACATATGACGTATGAATACTAAATACATAGGTTTACGTCATGATAATGTTGTCTCTTTCAGTAATATCTTTTTATAACGAACCTTGTTGTAATTTTCGATGACCGGGAAACTAAATCAAAACTGGTACACCACTTTCTTGGCTGACCGTACATTCTAGAGCTGACACTTTCCTTGGAACATGTTCTAACAAGAAAACCGTCTATTAAGAAATTACGATGTCGGACCTATTTACAGGTCATCGTAATGTCATTTAAAAAAAATCTATGGAATCAAAAGTTTGATGGCGTTCATGGATGCAAAGAAACATACCCATCAGTAAATAGTTTCGTCATAACGTGCCATAGCTATGTTTGGTACAACAATTCCTCAACCAAAACCAGTTTAGTCTAACTAATGTACTCCGAAACGCTCAAGTGGAGCATTATTAGCGATATCTCGAAGTTAGTTCATTACACCTAAACCTGATGAAGTATTGTTTTATAAGAGCTTGCGGGGATGAAATCAATAGGTTTATTTAAAAAAAAAAAACATTATTCGCACTCGGTCGTTAAAAGCTCCTATGAGACAGCAACAAATGCCATTATAATATTAATATGAAGAAGACTGCTTACTTATAAAAGCAAGCGTTGAAATACCTCGTAGAACGGACTTTGCATTAGTTCTTTTCTTTGAAAGGAAAAAGCTCTACTTAAAAAGTCGCGAAGAAAAATTAGCACGTTCTTAATTTCTTTAGATTTATAGATGTCGCTGCTTGAGACAATGAGGAGCAGGGGAACAAATGTTTGACCTAAATGACAAGAGGGAAATTAAATGCCGTCAGTCATTTTAAAATATGTATAGAACGCTCCAGCGTGTATTGTACAAAAAACTCATGTCTATTAGAACAATTTCTAAGAAAACTTCATGAAAATTGTTCTACATAAATCACGTCGAAGCGTCGCTAAAAACGCTAAGTGCTGAAAATTTTTCATACTATCGAAATGTTAGAAATCAGGCGATTTATCCTCTAGAAAGCAAGATATTATGGAGAAAAACGTTATTTCCTTTGGTTTTACTATTTGTTCTCAGCAGCCCATAATAGGAACTAAATCTCCTGCAATATCCGATAGTTAAAAGCCTGAAGAAAAATGTAGCGTTCCCACATTTTCATGCCATAGATTTCGCTCGACGGAATAGAATAAAAAATCAAACTTCCGTTTTCAAAATGAATGCACGCAGTTTGGAATGTTTATTGCAAAAGTATAACTGGCTCTGAATTTATCAGTATTCGACATCGCTCAAACTACACAGCCAAGCTTTCGTACAAATTTTTTAATTGATATTCGTAAAAAGAAGTGATGAAATGTATGGTACTTTAGTGTACAATGAAATATTTTAGCTCGTAGTACCCGCCACTCGTACACAAGAATGTGCAACACGAAATAAACCAGCATATTAACTGTTTGGCTAGTCGTTATACAAGTTTCCAATCAAGGCCGCGCCATTGTTCCTAGTGTAACCACCTGGGCGTTTACAAATTATGTTAAGCTTTATGTGTTAGTCAAAATCTAAGTTTTAACCGGTCAATTACCGTAACTACAGACACAATTAAAAAACGATTGTTTACATACCAAATGTGGTATCTCAGGGACTTAGAGGTTAAATAACTTTATTAAAAAGTAATCGCTGACGGGAAATAGAAAGAGTAGGTACGTGTATTTTGTACTCAATATAACTTTTTTGGATATACTTAGTAAAAGTGAAGAGAATTTGGCATGAAATTCGTCACAGTACTTTTACGCTTCTCGCCAGCTACGAACTGACATCAAGCTCTAAGTATGATAGCCTTTTTTAGGTTAACGCTGTTCTCGGCCATAAAACCGAAGCTTTGCAATGCTTCTTGAAACTGTCACATAAACAGAACAAATAGCTGTTTTGCTTACATAACATAGCCTACTGACCCGAGTTATAAAAGGTTCTTGCGAAATTACCTACATTCTATACATACGGGATAAATTTAGATTGTTAGCAGGCTAAATATGATGAAGGGATTGACTTAGGCATCGTAAGGGAAGCGATAACCAACGGTGTTACAGCCGCTCGTAAAATAATTTAAGGTTAGAACATAATACGAGAACATACATTTAACAGGCGGAAGATTTTCTCCGTCTTATAAAATTTTTGTTGGTTGAGTCCAATAACAGCTATTGCTGTGTTTTAACTCTCGAGTAGCTAAAAGCTTAAAACAAATCACAAACGAAACTTTGCGCGGTCGGGTTATGAATTTTTAATCTATTAAAAAGAGCAAGAATTTCGAATAAACACTACTGTCAGAGTTGGTGTATAACTTATACTGTGAATAAAAGTGTACTAAAACTGCTGGGTTACAGTTAGAAGTTCGACCTGTTGAATATGGTCGAGCAGACGGCTTGGAGTAGTATGGACGGAGGCGTGTCGTTGAGTCGCCGTAAATCCGCAACAGCAACGCTTCGAGCGGAGGCCGTGGTTACGCAGACCAATTGTGCCCGTGTGTCCGACGTAAGATTATAATCCTTACAACATTAGAATCCGCTCTGGAAATTCACAGGAAAGCTATAAGCAAGGCTTGTGAGGACATTCTAAAAAAGAGCTCACAGGGTAGTAGCACTCGACAAATATGCAAAATCGTCTTTATCTCTATAATGATGAATTTTCTAGAAAAGTACAAGGCCCTTAGGGAGCTAAGTTATTCAAAATATTGTAAGTGTCACCTGAACGTGGGTGCAATAGACTTAATAGCCGTTGCACTTCGTAGTCAAAGGTAACCCCTGGAAAGCTATCAAAGGGAACCAATTAGTATCAGAAAGCAGCCTACGTTGAGTTAGCCCGTCCGCGACAAAATACATGTTTCCATCGAGGTAGCAAGTGGCTTTGAAAGTAAATCAATATATCCAGGTAATATTATAAATCCTTTGATTGCAAATTATTATTTTTCTGCTTTTTACACAATATGCTTCATATTTTAAAGGCTGCCGCCTCAGAGGTAGTTTTACAAACTTTGTACGATAAAAATTATGCGGACGAAGGAGTATAAAATGATGCACGGTTAAAGTTTATATGATGAAGGAGTGCAGAAAGCTAATTTATATATGTGATAATAATATAGGTATATGAATTAAACTTAATTATGGTCGAATTGTGATCACTGGTCGACCACTAGTAATATATTAATACGTGAAGCAAAAATTATGTACTCCTTCTTACAAAGATTACGCGGACGGAGGAGAGTTGAAGGATTAGTATATAGAGTATTTTTATATAATAAATAATGTATTAAAATTTAAATGAAAAATGGTCGAATTCCGAACACTCGGCGACCACTAGTTTTAATAAAATGGTATAACATGTAACGGTTAAGGGTATAACGTTATGATTAAAGGATCACACGATTACAGTATTATGAAACACCTGAAAAAAAAGTGTTACGATGTGAGCGCGACCAAGAAGGTGCTATGATAAAATGAACTGAAGTCTCTTCGTCGAAATATTTCTCCAACATTAAGTCACCGCTGTTACTTACCGTGTTACAAGAAAGTGACGAGATTCTGACGTACACAAAATTCAGACAAAAAACGACTGAACAACAATACCAAAGTGATAAGTGCGTAAGTGCAGTAAATGCTAACTATGTGCATCTCTAACTACTTTACGAAGCTCAACTCTCTACACACATTACGAATAAACTTCAATTTCCTGCCTCAAGTTTGAAAAACGGGTCCATCGTCTGGTCTAAAAAAAAAACGAACTAGAACATCAATGCATTCGACAGTCATGCCACAGTGACTAAGTATAACAAGAAAAACAACCATTGCCTAACTAAAAAATAAACGAAAAAGAAGCTGAAAAAAATATCAGGCCCAGTATACGTGACTCAATCATACGTACAAGGTTAAAAGGGACCCGTATTGGTAACTGCCACGTGTGTGTTGTTTGTGTATTGGAATTATTAAAAAATGCCATTAGGTTTTTTGCAACTACTGTGTGTGTTAAGTTTAAATGTTTTGATGTAAAAAATGTAATCGTTTTATTTTTTTAGAATTAACACGTAACTGCTGTGTGATCGGGTGTAACTTTTGTATTGCCAACCTGTGAATGATTTTCCGTTTCCTCAGCACATATATTTTTATTACCATACAACTCGATACTGATGACCTGCAAATTGCAAGGAACGTAAGAAAATTGTATTTAGCGGGGTGACTTAAGTCTATAATTGAATCGCTTTCTTCGCGAAATCGAATCAATGGGTTTAAAAGAATGTCTGGAAAAGCGCTCATTATGATACTGAAAAGAAATATAGAACCTTGTTTTTAGATAACCTCTTCGGATACAACTTGTTGTCGCCGAGAACCGCAAACGCGGCGTGTCTGTTGTAATTTTAAATTTCCATCGTTCCGTTCGTAGTTGTGAAATTTATTTTTAGTTGGATATGAATCGTAATTGTGCACATTTATATTACCTTATTCCGGGAAAACTTACAGTAATAAATAAATACAACGTTAAGATTTATAGAAATGAACAATTTCTAATAATTCTTCGCCCTCTCCGCAACTTTGGCATTCACTTGGTTGAAAGCTTCTCATTTGGTGTATAACCACATTATTATACCTGTGGTATGAAGCGTTGTACTTGTATGTACTTATATAGAAATAGTTGTTTAGGTACATACATCTCAGCGGCAGGTCGCCGGTCGCGGTCTTTCAACTATGAACGAACTCGCCTATTTCCCTCAATCGACTGTTACATACCTACGAGGCTACGTATAATATCGTCACATTCCCCTGTTGTTTCGGATTAGTAAAATACTGCATCACACAATTATTTCTCAGAAACAATCGAATAATACGTAACAATCAATACCAGTTATCTTGTTGTAACTTGATGATCACAATTGTGTTCTTATTGATACTGTGTTGGAGTGGATCAAACGGCACATTTTACAATTACACTGTGACTCTATGGGACTCATGTTAATAAAAAGGAGAGAAGAGGATCTTTTCTTCTCTTCTTGTGTAATTATGTTATTTTGATCAAGCATGATCATAATAGTTTTAGTAGTAATTATGATCATGCATGATCATGATCAAACTAAATAATATAATATCTACTGAATCCATTCGATCTCATCTCAGTAGTGATTGTTTCAATCGGCTCGCAGAAGGATGATTTTTATTCCAGTCATGAATACTTTTAATTCCAATTATTTGCAAGAAGCAACAACAAAAATTATGGCAAATCTCACCACACCCATGTTCTACAAGTTACATCTACGCATGTTTTGATGTCATCCAGATAGTAAGAGTCGGGTTTAATTTCGTAAAATCTGATGGAGTTTGCTAACAAGAACTGAAAACTTCTCGCTACAAGCTCCTTCAAATTCTGAAATCGAATTAGGTCCGTTAGGTCGTCACCCGTGAGTATAGTGTACCACATATTGCAAGCTACGCATGAATGGGCAGCTGCATAGATTTTCTCGTTAAAACATAACTGAACAAAATTGAGTTTAATTTCTGCCGCATCAGTATATTCTAGCAGTATTCTCTACTTTTGTAGGTTTAATAGGGGTTTAATTGGAACGGACGTAAAAATATCGCGGTGGGATTTTAAAGCGCACAGAATTTTTAACTCTCGGTGTTCAATCGAACTTTGAGAATCCAACAGAATTCATCCTATAAACACACTGGTCCATCTCAGTGCTAAGCAATGCGTTAAAAATCTAGCCGCGGTATGTTTACGTCTGTGCGTACGTAGGCGTACATACTCCAGCCCGCCTGCAACCCAGCACAAGGTTCGTTATCCAGGCTAGGGTAGACGAATTAGAAACTATGTCCAATAAAGGTCAATAAGTTTGCCGCATCATAATAATATAATAATTTACAGTAATTGGCCAACAGGGCCATTAAGGGACTATTTATAATAATTGATTAAAGTTAAGAGACGTTTAAAAGTCATAAATGTATGGTAAAACAGTCGCTAATAACGCACTAACTGGCTAACTTTAAGCTACGTTTACAAATAAAGGGGTCAGTCAACGGATCCTTTTTATTTCCACCAAATAAATGGAACGAGAGAGTTTATATTTTACAAATATTGTAGTTATTTTATTTATTAATAAAAAGGTTTGTATAGACAATAAATAAAAGTAAATTACACCAGCAAAGCTTCATTATTTGTCAGGGTTGCATGGGTTTATAGAACTTTTCGAATATATCGAAGTCGATAGCACAAGTTGGCCCATGTGAGCATTCCACTAGGTGGTGTGGTTTGCAACTTCTATTTAACAACGACTAACAAGAGCTACCGACTGCACGCAGTCGGTAGCTGTTTGCTCAAGTTCTGTGGAGGCAGCGCTCTTGTGCCGAATAATTAATAAATACCTACAAGTCAACAGTCTACACTACTGTGTAATATATGCACAAGATTCATCAAGGCTTTAATGCATAATATATCAATATTGGAAACATCGTGTGGTCTGCTTCCAGTCTAACCGGATGCAGCTGAGTACAAGTATTTTACATGGAACAACTGCCTATTTGACCCCACAACATTGTTACTGGGTAATACGGTACCCCTTGATAAGAGTGATTCTCAAACTTTAGAACTTCTGATGACCCTTAAGGACTGTCAAAGATCTACGAATGACAGCCGGGACCAACGGCTTAAGGTGCTTTCTCAGACACGGATAGGGTTGCCAGGCGTCCGGATAAAGCCGGACACAGTCAGGCTTTTTGGTTGTGTGTCCGGCCAAATTAGACGGTGTACGGCCTGTCCGGTTTTTGTTAGGCTTTTCAAATTTGATCATTTTGCCTTGGTTTCAGCTCCACCCACCGCACCTTGTATCGCTAACGCAAGCGAGTGAACTAACACTGTCCCGGCCTAATTACTACTCAATTTAAAAAGAAAATTAGCTTTTAAAGCATGTGTCTGGCAATCAGAAATATTAATTCGTTTATGTTACTTATTTATTTTAAGGTTAATTCATTAGTGTTTTGTTTAATTTTGTTTTAAGATTAAATAATTAAAGATGTCAGACCTTTTTACCCAAATGTCCGGCTAAACTGACGGGTCTGTCCGGCTTTTCGGTTTTAAGATCTGGCAACCCTAGACACGGAGGAGTCATGGAATGTAAAAATGGTCACCCATCTACGGACGAACAACGACAAGCATTTAGTGTGATCGACACATGCGGCTGTCATTACTTCGCCACAAGCCCCAATATTGGAATAAACACCCGAAAGTAACAATGTATACTAATATTATAAAGCTGAAGAGTTTGTTTGTTTGTTTGATTGAACGCGCTAATCTCAGGAACTACTGGTCCGAATTGAAAAATTCTTTTTGTGTTAGGTAGCCCATTTATCGAGGGAGGCTATAGGCTATATAACATCACGCTACAACTAAGAGGAGCGGAGCAGTAATGAAAAATGTTGCAAAAACGGGGAAAATTTATTCCTTTTGAGAGTTTCCGTTGCGTGCGCTGCGTAAACGGTTAAAGTAACGCAAAAATCATGTATGACGGAATTGTTCCTTTTAAAAAGTTCAAAAAAAAGGCCGCGAGAGCATAATTATGTCTACCTTTTAAGGTTGACTCACTATAACTCAAAAGGTGCGAGCAGCAACGAAAAATGGACGAAAACTAGCAGGCAAATCGATGCGACGGGAAGGGTCAGGGGAGCAAAAATTTGACGCGGACGAAGTCGCGGGCAGAAGCTAGTAGGATAATAAAATAGCATTTTCAGCTTTATTCGTAACTCGACTAGGCCGCAACACCGGTGCGCAGCTTTGGCTTACCAATCAATCACACAAAATTAAGCGCCAAACCCTTCCGGAAAACACAAAGCAAGCAGTGAACTATGAAACATATTGCCAACACGTTAATTAAAAGGAAGGCTAGATTGCACATAAACACGGAGAATCATTTACAGACTACTAGTTAGAGCGAACTGAGGCAATTAACTTTTTCATAATAAAACCCTTTTATCTATTCTGTCTGTGTATAAACAAAGGGAATATTAATTAAAAACTCAATACTTAACTCACCTGAACGGCGGTTTTTCTTACAGTTATAGAATCGCAGTGGCCAATCTAATGAGTCAATGGATTGAGATGATTATGTTATGAGATCAAATGGAATTGGAAACGCACATAGACAAAAGGAGGGAGCAAACCTCAAGAGCACTGACATTAATACTTTTACAAAAACGTACATCAGTTCTCTCTATTTAATAGATCATTTACATATCTGAAAGGTGAGATTTCAACAGAGTTTTAAAACGAAATAAATAATAATCCATGTGTTGCACAGTGCGTCCATCCTTACTTACGTAATCTCTGCAACCGTGCAGCGACAGATAGCTCTATTATCCTAAGTACTTAAAAATTAAGCTCTGAGGCTTTACTGAACTTGGTATTCCAGCTGACATATGTGACGATTTTATTTAACTCTTAAATTTTAATAAAAAGCTGGTGCGAATCCTTTAGCTCTTTGAACCGGTAAATGTCGGGCGGAATCGAGCGTAATTTTATTTTAAATCGCTTTCCTCCGTACGGGAAATGATGCATTTCCTATCTATGCGAATATTGAATTTCAAACAAGCTATCTTGAAACGTTTAAAGTTATTGAATTGCACGTTTTTCCATTAAAAGGATGCAAGTTATCACCAGTTGTGGTATTTAGATTGAGATGACGGCAAAAGTTCTTTCTTATTTTATATACAAATTAAAGAAGAAGAAAAAACATAGATTATTCATATTTGACTATAATATACATGTGCCATTTTTTCCATAACTAGTTGGCACTTTGTAAGTAGTAAGAGTGACATAATCCCATTGCTATAGAAATTTTGGGATTTCGGATCAAAATAACTGCGTCATAGTACTCTCTTGATATTAACCTAACACTACCTAAAGAATATTGAACAGACCAAAACAAATGGAAATCTGAGGGTGCAACGCCAGGGCTATATATATGGTGGATGCACCAAGACTTTCCAACTAACCCGCTCTCATTTTATGCAGCTATTCTAAAGATGTGTGTGGTCTGGCGTTATCATGATAAAAGAAACACACCCTTTCTGTTTATCAATTTCGGCCTTGCTAGAGCCGGCTGAGTCTCGAAGGTTTTTTCCCAGCGATATAAGCTCAGGACGAAAGATACTCCATTAGCTTATTGCTAGATGATTCGGCTTTCGCTAAACTCTCTTTAGAGAGCTCGCTTTAGCGAGACTGCATTTTGGTGGCATGATATTTCGCACGTTCTCGTCGTAGGTGATCCAATCTTCATCATCAGTGATAATTTTTTTGATGGTTTGTTTTCATTACGTTAGAGAATCGCCAATCGCCGACACGAATCATTAGGTTTCTTTTAGTGAGCTCGTGTGGCACCCAAATATCGAGATGTTTTGTGTACCCAAACGTTAATAAATGAATAACAAAACTCTTCAGCTATGTTGTAACTACTGATATATTTAACTACACTTTTTCTTTCACTTTACTGCAGACTGGACATCAAAATCCCCTGATTGAAACCGCTTGAACCAAGTTTGTATATTTTTAACCGGCTTATCTTTTTCCCTCTCTAGTAATAAAACTTCATACTTTTCATTCTTCGTCTTTAAAATGTCATCTATTTAATCCACCATAAAACCACCCGATACAAATTACAGCCGAAGAGCTTTTACTACAAAATAAAATAAAACTTTTCCCTGGCCTATTATTTATTAATCTGACATACGTATATGTTGACTGCTATGTAGTAGAAATTTCTAAGTTCGTTTGGATTTATTTCTATTCAGAAATTGCTATCAACATATAACTATCTTTCGGTTCGCCTGAACTCTTAGATCGGAATAGTATTTGTTCCGTTTAAATAACCTTGACATTATTCGGTGGTGGTGTGATAATCTTTATTGGATAGAAAAGAACAGCAAGTTCTTCGCATTCAGTATTCCATGCGAACACAAAAGATAATTTGTTTCATAAAAGTGCTAAGTGGTGTTACCCGCATTTCCAAAACGAATGTTAAGTTTTCCGTTTCGTTCCGATAACTAATTTTAAATGCACTATTCAACTCAAATGCGGTTCTCATACGACCTGCATATTGTGGAATATAGAAAGCTTTAGAAACCCATAAAATTCTATTCAACGCTTAGAATGTTCAACGAAACGAAAAAATTACAGTGAAAATTTATTTGCTGTATATATTTTGCGAAAACTGTTGTTCAGGGCCATATCACACAGATAATTTATTCTTCGCAGCGGTTCTTCTTGTTGCAACGAAACATGCTTAATCACGCAACAACGATGCAGCAAACATTTAAACTAAACACCCTTTGAAGTTTATAAAACTAAAACTAAATTGAGTCGATGAGTGTAAATGAGATTTCTACGAGAAAACATTGCACAGAATTTTCTGAACAAAATTAAGAGTTTCATAGCGGAAGCCATCTCAACGAAGCGAACAATGCAGTGGGTCGGCTTGTGTGCACTTAATACTAACAATTTCAGTTTTATATTTTTCATGTTGCTATTTTATTGTAGGCGCTGTCGAGATGTTTCCTATTGTCATCTTTCAATAAATTTTATGGAAAGCCGCAAGAGAATTGGAGAAATATAATACCTTTTATTTGAAGCGTCTTATTATTGGAAAAGTAGGTCTTGTAATCTTCTTAGCGCTCTTTGGCTTGGCTTGGTTTGGCTTTTATAAAATGTTCTTGCTTTTCACAGCCATTCTATTTTATTACAAAGTTGATTGTATGCATTGTTGGTGTAAGATTTTTTGGGTGTGGTGGGTGTACTTAAAAGATTTATCGATTTATTTTATTTGTCAATGCACAGAACGTTAATAGGAATAATAAATTGATAAACAAAGCAACTGAACAAGAACTCTTTACTGTGTTGTTATTGAGATCGAAAAAAAAAGATACATATCGTTTCCCTGAAATAATATAATTATTTAGGTAATTTTATTGCAACCAAAAAGTTCATTGACTTGTAAAATTTTCGTGTTTCGCGTGTGACGTCACGGCCGCCAGCAGGTGCGCTCCACTGACACACTAAACACTACAAAACGAAGACGGCCCGACGTGAGAATAGAAGCCGCGTCACTTTTATTTGTCTTACCCAATCCATTAGTCACGACCAATTAACCATTTGTACGGATACAGTCCATATTCTTTATTTTGAGTGCGGCGTTTTCCAATCGTGCCGATTTTATGCACCATAATAGCCTTGGCAGTATACCAAAAATTCTGAAAGTATGTGTGCCGACATTATTCGGTTTAGGGTGCTAATAAACCGCCAGTCTTACTTCATACTTATATTGGCATTCTGATCCGTGTGAGTTTACATCCAGTACCGTAGGTATCTATGAATAGTTATGCAATGCAAACTATAAACCATCGTTTTCCCGGCGTGCTATCGGGAAAACCGATCGTTTGTAACAAAGCGCGCGGACACTTCCTGTATCCGCGATCCGTATCTTATTTGCTCGCAAAGGTGCTCCTCAGTTCCTCACAATAAAAAACTTCTTTAATTAAACTTGTAGTATGGCAATTTTAAATATGTTCGCGATCTTTTCACACAATACAACTACTATTGAATTTGTATTTTAGTTCACTAGCAATTCGTACCTAATATCCTATCCATTCGAAAAAAAAGATCGTTAAAGGAACGTCGTATAGTGAACGTTATCATAGTGACCTTGAGAGTTTATGTTGTTTTTTTGGGTCAACTATACGTCTGTCTTTTATGAAGATGCTAGTACAATTAGGGGTGGTGTTATGGAATTAGTGCTTACCTCTTGGCTTAGGTATTTGATTAGCGAGTGGTCGCGATGTTTAGGACTGTTTGCAAATAAACTTTAGGAAATACCAGGCCATTTCCATCAGCGGCAGTTATAGACGAAATAGGCTCGATGTTGCGTTGCTGTCCCCACTCTGTCGGAATAGAGTTCGCATTGAAGACGCATATACATTTAAAAACGTGGGGATGCCCATGGATTCCTACATATTGTGGCCTACCACTGTTGCTCAAGTTGGCCCAAAGTACACGACACGGTCCATTTGTTTAAATGTCTCCAAAGCTTGAACACCAAAATCTCTTTTGCTCAAACCCTCATACAGCCCATTTAAGATTACGTTGATACCTTTTATTTGGATGGCAACGAGGAGCTAGTAAATAAACTTGAGCGTTTCCAATAATTTGTATTCTTTTTTTTTTAATCTTTAAAAGTATGGTCACGTTTTCAACTTTCGCAAGATACTCAAGTGGCTTCCCATTCGAGTTCGCAGGAATACTCGGATATTGTTTCTACTATTCAACCTCCTTCACAATCCCTAAAACGGCACTGTATCTGCGGGAGCATTTTTCTTACGCTCTTTCTTCAGATGCGCCTTGCAGGTCGCATATTAAAAAAAGTCCCCTTCCACCGATTTCTACTCTGTGCACGCGGTGTGGTTGTGGAATTCATTTCCGCCTAACATTAGGGACTGCCAAACTGTTGCAGTTTTTAAAAGAAGAGTGAAACACAACTCTTCTTCATAGTTGCGTATGTTTTTATTATTTTAATTACATTATAATTAGTCATACTCCAGTGACACCTTTCAAAAGTATGTATGTATGTATAAATTATTCTAAGTTGTATTTTATTAAATGCATTTTTATTGTCTCTTCTACTTTCCTATCCCAAGAATGTTGGAAGAGATTTCTTTAGAAACAAGCACTACCTTATAAGTTACAACCTATGTTTATGTTTACGTGTGTGAAATAAAATAAATAAGTCTGACGTCATGCAAGGACGTGTTATGTGTTTATTTAACTGTACAATCCAAAAAGAAAGTATTAATTGTGTAAAAAGTGTACCTACAATTCCAAATTTGTCCAAGAACACAACACGCTTCAATCAAAAGAAACGTAGTACCTATTTATTACGAGCGTAACTAACCTTCTAAATTTAATCAAGCTTTACCAATAAGCTCCAGATGAATTAAATCGAGCATCACTAATTCGACATATAATCGTTCCATCGATTCAACCGCTACAGGTGAATAATCCTGTTACATGTAAAGACTGCGGACGTAATACAAACTGCAGTCGATACACTGAATATTTCGAGGAAATATCGCACTGAACTGATTCTAGCCTCGTCCCAGCGTATGCACAAATTGATCGGGTGCCAGTACTAAACTTATTGAATACAGGGCTCGCCGTTCCAGGATCAATTTGTGTTTACGATTAAATGCGCACGATAACTTCTCGCTTGCATATTAATATCATATCGGCATACGAATGAATGAATTTCCGAATGAGCAATTTTTGATGTAAATAATGCTTGCATATCATATCGTTTTGTTTAACTAACTTTGGTATCTTTATTATTGTTTCAGGACTGAAAAGGTTGATTATTTCGGTTCCTATTACACAAGTTTACGTTGACCATGGGTGGTAAACCTAAAGAAAGTGTGCTTTTAAGTGAGTATAAGAATTTATTGAAGCTTAGAAGTTGAAAGTATTTATTTAAGCATTGAGGTAATGTCCACCAGGGCTTTCACGTTGCATTGTTACCTACCGCTTAAGAATTTACGTACAAATAGAAATCTCGAAAGAGGGAATTTAATGCGTCCTAGGCGGTTGTATCTACCTCCATAGGCTAGAATAGTAACTATTTTCTGAAATGCCAACTTCAAACATTTTAATGCATTGAAATATCCAATCAGAAATACTTTTGTTATCTTTTATTTAAAAAAAAATTCAACCAGTTTTCCAATAACCAGCAATCCATGGACCGATATAAAACGCGGATCGACAGATAAATGGAGATTCCAGGAGTAACGTTTGTCCGGAGTCGAGAATCGAACAAAAAGGAACGAAACAATGGTGCACAGTTGTGGTTACCTTCTTTAGCGAGTGCTATCTATCGTATTGTGAGACCGTACCGATAAACTGTATGAACTTTCAATGAGCAATACATTTCACTTATAAAGATCGAAATGGGTTATAACTTTTGGCGTAGTTCTGGCTCTCATGTATGAACATGAATTAGTAGAATATGCTTAAGCTTGACTATCATCAACCAATTGGAACTTTACAACGAGCTTCTGACGTTTCATAAATGCCCATGTAGGTTTATGTGAAATAAAATATTTTGGGTCTGCTCGTTGATCTAGTGGTAGCAAGTGCTACTACTGAGCATAAGGTCCTGGGTTCGATTCCCAGGTCGGGCAAAGTGTTATTATTGGGTTTTTCCATGTGGAATTTCTCTGTAGCAGCCCGGAATCTGGATTAGTGCCCGGTGAATGGCAATAGGCTCGCCCCCTATTACATATGGGACTTAAACATAACTGGCGAAATGTGGGTGCCCTAAAGGTACACCTCTGCCTTACCCTTAGGGGAAACAAGGCGTGATTTTATGTTATGTTATGTACTCTCAAAACGGTAAATGAAAACATCGTGAATCAGAATGCCCTAGAACCAAAAAAATCATCGAACGGACATGTGACATCCACCAACCCGTGCTGGACCCGTATGGTGAATAACGGTCCACTATCTCCCACCGAGAGGAGCCTTGTGTCCCAGCAGTGGGAATAGTATAGGATGATTAAGCATGCTAGGGTAGCCCGGTAAATTAACATTTTCAAGGAGGTCAGTATCAGGTTGATTATTAATCGTAACAAATATTAGGTCTTTACCTATGAAATTGCCATTCAGTACTGGCCATTTCCAATCAAAATAATTTTTGTTTGTCTAAGAATTCTAATTTAAAATTAATTTTATTTTAAAAACATGGAATTCTTTTTCCAAAAGTAGTCATTTGTTTATTGATTAGTGTTACATTTTCGTCGCATTTCAATCTTTTTCGTCATCATGGATACGTTAAAAATTCAAGTAATTATGGAGTATGAGTACCGTCGTGGCAGCAACGCGGCACAAGCGGCACGCAACATCAACGACGTTTACGGAGCTAACACTACAAACCAACGCACCACCTGTTATTGGTTTGCTCGCTTCCGTTCTGGAAATTTCGACCTGAAAAATGAACCTCGCGGTCGTCCGAAGACTTTGGTCGACAATGACGAATTAAAGGCGATTGTGGAACCTGATGATACACAATCTACGGCTGAATTAGCAGCAGCTTTCGACGTTAGCGTCAAAATAATATTGGTCCATTTGCGTCAAATTGGCAAGGTAAAAAAGCTTGACAAATGGGTGCCCCACGAACTCAATGATCGCCAGCGCGAAGTACGCGTCGAGACGTGCCTTGCACTGCTCAACAGACACACAAATGAAGGAATTTTGAACCGCATTGTTACCTGCAATGAAAAATGGATTCTGTTTGGTAACCGCAAGCGCTCAGCAAGTTGGTTGGATCCTGGTTCAGCACCTAAACAATGCCCTAAACGAAAACTTACCCCTAGAAAAGTGACGGTCACTGTTTGGTGGTCTAGCGCCGGTGTGATTCATCACAGCTTCTTACCAAACGGGGTGAGCATTACTGCAGATGTGTACTGTGAAGAACTGAACTCAATGATGGAGAAGCTGGCACATCTCCAACCAGCATTGGTCAATCGCTCGTCTCCGCTGCTCCTGCACGACAACGCGCGACCTCATACTGCACAGCAGACGGTCTCCAAGTTGCAAGAACTGGGGTTGGCAGCTCTCCATCATCCGCCCTACTCACCAGACCTTGCGCCTACAGACTATTACTTTTTCCAGAATTTGGATAACTTCTTGGCGGGAAAAAAATTCAATACCCGAGAGGCAGTACAAAATGCCTTTGAAGAATTTGTTGCCTCCCGTCCAGCTGATTTTTTTAAGAAGGGCATCAATAAACTGCCACTGCGTTGGCAAAGATGCATTAATTGCATGGGTGATTTTTTCGATTAATACAAATAAAAAATACATGAAAAAATTCGTTTAATTTTTTTCATACAAAACGGCATTTTCATAGGTAAAGACCTATTATATACTCACAGAATTATAATCTTCATTCAAGCATCTCCCTTAAAAGTTGAAAATGTCAGACAAAAATAATACATAAATCCAACCGCGCCAGTTCCCCTTTGACAATTTGTACGAGCCACTCTATTCAGAACAGGATAAGCAGCTTATACATCCTGTTTTTTATTTAAATCCCATGTAAACTGTGATCCAAAAGTCAAACACCAAAGGACAATACTTGATGTAAATAAAGTGGAGTACAGTTTTCCAAGCACACAATTTTAAGTGGTCACAAGTGTATGACGTTATCATTTTCTTATTATTTTTTATCTCAAAGGAGCTTTTCAAGAAGCCTGTTCAGAAGAAAAAAAAAAAACGTGTGGCACTCGGGGACTGCCGCGGTAAAGCTATTGCATAGCATTTTTTATCAACTTATGTAATTATAATTATTTATTTATTTTTTATTTGACCGATAAGAAAACATTTTTTTTTTCTTTTATTGTTTAAATGAGAAGTTACTGCCCCGCTTTTTAAATCTCTGATATCTTCTAAGATCTTCATTTAAATTACATGCTGTAATGATCATATTGATCTATATTAAATGCACAATGTATTTAAGGTACCTAATTATTGGTTAAAATCGCTTCGTAAATAAGCCCTTATTTCTCGTAAAAAGCAAAGGAAAAAAATGGTTATTGTGGGTTATCCCTAAGAGGTAGACATATACCATCGCGGACTTTTTTGTAGACCTTTCTAAGGTGTACAATACTGTAGTACATTATTTTGATCTATTTCGTAGGGTTCAGCCAGCGTTCGCAATGTAAGCGTAAGAAAATGAGCTTATTTATGACATCACATTAGAAACCCCTAAAATTATCAGCGTTTCTTTACTATATTATGCATGTTAAATACATATAAACCTTCCTCTTGAATTGTTCTATCTATTAAAAAAATCCGCATCAAAATCCGTTGCGTAGTTTTAAAGATCTAAGCATAATGCACGGCCTTCAAGCCACACCTCCGTGCCCGTCGGAGTGGGGAGCGTGAGGTTTTTTTTCGTTACGGAATTTCTGGATTCGGTCCCCGCGCTCAAGGCCCTCGATAGAAGCTATGCAATAGCTTAAAAATGCTTTACGATACAAGTCCGTTTAGTTTAGAACTTGTGAAGTTTGGAGGACTAGCCCTGCCTTTGTGAACTAACACCAACAAAGGCTGTTTTCTTCGGTTTTCCCGAGTAAAGCCTCCTACAAACCGGCGCGACGCGGCAGCGCGACGCGACACTCGTAGAACAATTTTTATGTGAACTTCATGGAAATTGTTCTACAAGAATCGCGTCGCGCTGTCGCGTCGCGCCGGTCTGAATAAGCCTTAAGTAAAAGCCGATCAAGGAAACTTAGTAGGTAAAATTTAGTTGAAAATTATTATCGTGGAAAGTTATTTACTGTGTTTATTTTAGAGATACTGGTGCCGATTCTGTTGTTACAAAATTCTCTAAACTAAACTAAAAATCACTAAAATTTGGTTTATTCCTGTCAAATGACGATTTCCTATTCTGAAATAGACTAAAGTGACACAACTTAACTATATTTTAGTTTGACAGCACTAAGATTGCACTGAGTTATTAGTTTAGTGAAAATGACAATTTTGCTATTCTGAGTTTGCCGGATCTCACCAAAAATTTTGACTATAATAATTTATTTTAACTAAATCTGACTATTTTTAATCGCGATTAAAAAGGTGTGGAATAAAACTAGTGGTCATGAACTAAAATTCACACCAACACCTCACCTTCACGTGCAAAAACAGCACTGTATTTTTTTCCTTTTCTTTTGCTTATATCTCGAAAATGGCGTGTCCTATCGGAAAAATAATGAAATTTTCGATCCCCTTTGCAACCCCGTCACATATTAATCTCAACACGTGGGTCATATTTTATTTTATTTTTGAAACAAAAAGTGAAAAATTCCATATAAAACACGTCCAGGCTGCCCCCTTGCGCGCGCTTTCGTCTCTCAAAAAATTCATTGCGTAGCGCACACAAGTACTACGTTGCGAAGCCAAAAGAAAAAAAAAATACCACGTGGATTCGCGATTGTCAAATTCGATTTTAGTCGTGTCAAAATATTTTTTTAAATTTAGAGATTTTTTCTTGCAGAATAGCGTTACAATTCTCATAGCCAAAAGTAAGGAATTTTAGAGATAGTTTAGTTAGTTTAGTTCGTGTACAACAGAATCGGCACCACTGACGTTTTTAAGCTTGCCTTTAAACACGTGTGCATACTAAAGATGTGACACCAAAACGAACATATTTATAACCTAACAAATTCACAGGCCATATTCATAAATCATTCATCGATCTTTAGTTCGGTCCCAAAACCGCTCAGCTACGTTCAAAGAGCGCCAAGATAAGTAAGCGTCCTCATTACCCCAATCGCGACATCAGAGATGCAACAATTTCATCAGTACAGCTTTCCTGTTACGAAACAACTCTACCCGTGTACCGTAATACTTTTTTAAAACCATTGGCCTATATTTGACGAATGCGTAACGTATCGTTTGCTCCCCGTTATTTGTTTTTCTCGGTTTCGTGAGATAACTGGGCGTAATTAAAAACACTTGTGAAGATTTAGAGTGTTTGTGTACAGCCAACCGATCAATTACCAGTGTTGTTTATTAAGAAAACTAGGCGTGTAAACTAATTTTCTGTATCGTTAAGCGGTTCATACAATATGTACCCGCTCGCTTCGTACGACTAGTGGATTTTAGTGAATGGTTTGCGCTATTCCAATGTATGAGTTTCGCTTTTGGAATGTGAATACATTTTATTTTCTGTTTCAAAATCTTGAGCGAGATGTGTAAATACATTTATGGAGGGCCTTTTTTTTTCATCCTACACAGACTAGGTTCACCATGCATACATATTCACATTTCATAAAGCTAATAGAATTATTTTTAATTTAAAACCCGCGAGTAATCCCGCACAAGAGCTCCCGAGGCGTTTTGTGTGTACAGTAATCTCATGTTTCTTTTTAAACCGAAATAAATCCTAGGCATAACACCGCACGGAACTCTAGTCCCTATAACAATGAGCTAATAGTCTATTATTACTTGTTTACTGTTGTTTATTACAAGTCGTACGTTCGTGCAGTTACCACGCAATTAAACTTTTTGAACGCTACTGAAATTTACTGCACAATTAGTGTTCGTAATGAGTGAACGCTCGCAATGTATTATTGATAATCAAATGTCGTCTATGTTCGAGAAAATTGTTGTTTGATATATATTTGTGTGTAACGCAAGTTATAATGTTTTAATTGCTCAAATTGAGGAGGTAATTTCATCCGATCTTACATGTTGACATGAAGATTTTACGATATTACTGCGCGCAATTATCATATTATCCACATACGGACCATTTGTCTGCAAACATGAAACGTATTCTGTGGTCGTTCATGAAAAACTATCGACAAGTGTTAGGTAAGCGATTCCGTATAAATTGATGTCTAACTCATTATTTAGAAAACGGCGAGAGGTAGAAGGGCTAGAAGATTTTTGTGCTCGAGAGTATCATTAAAATGTATCCTGTCTGCATCCTGTTAGTGTCGCGTGCGAGTGTATGTGTGTGTGGCAACTACCAATCGGAGGGCTCCGTTTCGGATACCTGAATGGTATCTCTTCTCATTGTGCGTGACGCGGCGGTGTGTGCGTCGGTTCCTCGTGTGCTGTCGGCTGCTGCCACCGTCGCCCCGCGGGCCCCGAGGCGGCTGAATACCAACTGCGACCAGAACAGGCCATAGCCAATGTTGGCAAACAATGTTTGTAAACCAACGCCTAGACGCTAAATAAATATTCGTCGGCTAAGGAGATAGAATGAGGAACAAGATTTATGTGACTCGCTCGTTGATTCACGAGTGGAACTAAAATTCCAGTTTTTATATAATTTTCATGATCAATGATTGTAATTGATTGCCCGTAGAAGGCATGAAACCGATGACGAATATTCATTTAACAATAACACAAAAAGAAATGGTGACAAAGAGCAACACAACATCGCTTTGACATTAAAAAGCCCTTTTCAGCACACCTTCAGCTAACAATATTAAGATCTTAAAGAAAATACTATCATGTCGATATCGGGTCAAATGTCAGTTCAAAGGCATTTTAAAAACATTTTTCGCACGGCGCATTACTATCATGTGCCAGAATAGATGTTATTTCTTTATAACCTATGGAGAATAAACTTAAAATGTCATTCGTTTCCGAAAATAGCAACACAAAATGGCGACATTTTATATTACATTCCGAGTACAGTACAGGCATTTTAATCCAGTGCAATAACGAGTAAATTCGAATAATTTATTTCTAAAATGCCTTTGAAAGAGAAAAACAAACTGATTCAAATCATAATAAAAGGTTTGTAAAAAACAAAAGGATCACTAGCAACGGGTAAAATTTAAATTGTATTGGCAAAGCTTGACGCAGAATATAGTGTATCGGAATTCTCGGAATCGGAATTCGGAAATATTTCATATCTACATTCTGTTAAACGTTTTATTGATACGGCTAGCAATAATAGGGCACCATTTTCAAGGGTTGAAATAGACCACGTATGGCTAATTGTTGGTTGATATGAACGTTTATTTTACAGGATTAAATTGAACGTGCGTGCTTTTTGGAGTTGTAAGTACCTTCCTAGTCCTTTTTTGCTTTAAATCTTGTTTTATATTAGACGTTTAAAGTCTACTTTCCCACATTCATAGAAGATCTTCGTAGTTGAGATTGCAGAATCTTCAGATTACGGTGCCATAAACTTCAGAATTAATAATAATAATAAACATTTAAATTCTTTATGAAGAGGTACTTACGATATAATATATCATCGAACTGCCTATTACTTATGAGTTTGCTTCATTATCTTGAAAAGTCCAAATGATTTCTGACGTTAATAGTTTTATTTTCGCGTCGCTGATTTAATAAATACACGCAAACATTTTAAATATATTCCACTTATTTTCAAGTTGATCGAGTACATATTTCGTTTCATTTTCGACTTCAAATGATACATGGTAAATTGAATTAAAACTTTATAACTGCATGCAACTAATCCTATTTTAAATATTTCCAATAAAATCTGTATTCCCTTTTGCATTTCGTTGGACCTAGGATGCTGTTACAATGGAATTAACTCAATACACGATTGATAACATCGGGATGCGGAATGTTTGATTAATTGAAACAATCTGTAATTAAGTATTCCTTTACTTTTTATCGAGTTACTTGTTTTAAAATACAGCATTCTGTTTCCTTGCTTTCCTCATACTATTAAACTAACCTAGAAACACTATAATACCCTATTTGTGCTCTGTCACATCACAATGGTCGTGACTTCGTGAGTAACCACAGTTAGCGGGTGTGGTGTGACAAGGTTTTAACGTGCGTTCGGCGCGGGTTATCACGCGGGGTCAACGACCGGCTGATAAGCGCCGTTTACGTTATCAGGTACCGCAATGCAGGCCCAAAAACTATGCCTAAGGTAAGCCAATCGATATGGTTCTACAGTTTTTATACGTATATAGCCATTGTTCATGATTTACCAAAATAACTTAATGAGGGCGTAAAACATATTAACGGAAGATGAGACTAGGACGCGTAGCGGGTAAGATAATTCGGGAATGTTATTAACAGATATGTTTTTGTTGGTTCGTGTCAACCAATTTATCTGGTTGATATCAGTCTAAAAATATATACTCAAGAATTTGGAGCATTGCGAAGTAACTTTTAATTTGTTTATACTATTTCCCGAATGAAGAAATGAGGAACACGATGTTCTCCCTGAACAAAATGATTTCTAAAAATACGTAACCTTTTGAAGATCACCTTTTAGGAAAGTTGCAGTACACACAGTATACAATCTCAGGATCTATAAATATCTAGCACTAGATATCTATCCACAGCAAGACAAGGATATCAATAAGAAGAGGGGGATAGAGTTCTTGACATAGTATCAAAGGGTTGGCGCAATTGAACACTCTTAATTCAGCGTTCTTTGATCTCAGAGCGTCAAGTGCTGTGAAATCCAAACAGTAGTAACTTTGTCCTAAGACGTATTATGAATTGGAAACTGTGGATAATTGTTCCGCAGAATATACTTCAAACAAGGATACATGAACAAGCGACATCGTGTTCTAAAACGTTTCTGGGATGGACTACTGGAAAATGGGAACTCTATACAGACGAAGCTCCATCAAATCGATTTAACTGGGTTCCTGCACAAACTCAAAAGGATCCCATCAAGTTATACGCCTAAGGGATGTAGATCTTGAGCCGTATCAGCCTCACATGACACGTGCGGTCAGACGGATCTGCAGGTGTGCGGAAGCCTTGATAACGTCAGATAGAACGTATCGAACCAACCATGGTATGAAGGCTCAAAAAAGATCAGAAAGTTTATTGAGCATGAACAGCCAATTAAATCGTTGCAACTAGTTTCTGCAGTATTTATTAACCTTCTGTTTCGCTTTATCTGGGCATCGGAAACGGTCCGTTATTAGCTTAGCCTAATTGATGTTAAATATAGCTTCTCCACTATTTTATATCGTCATTTTGATGCGATAAACTCGACGAATAATACTGCAATCGAATACTGCATCTGTTGTTTTGTCTTTTCGAGGAATTGTCCGTGGAAGTTTTTGGAGGATATGGATTTAGGTTTAATTTTATTTTCCGTAGTAAACTATTGTATGTTTGTACAGATACAAAAGCACACACACAAAACTTTTGTAACATTATGCTCGGTTAATATTTGTTTACATAATGTAGCACGAACTGTAGACATGGCGTACCAATAGAAATAATATCTATTAAATCTCGGCTCCTCGGCCGTTAAATTTCACTCGTAAAAAAAAACTAGAATGAATTCACACGCAACAACTGCGTACATAATAGTTTGTAATAAGTACTACGTATGTACCTGTCTAATGTGAACCAAATAATGCGTACCGTTTTGAAATTCTTTTGTGATTACAGTGATACATCAGCGTAGCGGAACGTATTCGAGGTGTTTTTAATTAAAATCATGTTGTTTGGATATCTTTATCGCTTTGATTCAGTAATGCAGTTGTAATCACAAATTGTTTAACTGTTATTTTTACAATCTTTAGGTAACGGCAGGTATTTGTCCGAAGACTATCTGGGCGTCACAATAACGTTAATAAAAGGCATCTCGTGAAGATGGTGACTGTTAACGAGGACTTCATTTTAAACATTATGAATTTGTTCGTATAACGATAGTATATACATATTTTCATCCCGCTACGCTTATCACAAGTGTTAGCAGTGCAGTGCAAATTGTCTGACGCACTTGACTCGCTAGTCGCCACTGGCACCGTTTAGCCGATATGGCGTCTCCTCCAAACGATTTCACCTCATATTAATAACTAATTTATGTACATACCAACACTGCCAATTACTACATCCATTAGGAACCTGATAGGGAAAGGTTTGTCATTACGTCATTTACCCGGCAGACAAACGACGCCTACACCCACTTACACAGGTTTTAATATATTCAGTGCATTACCCATACATTGTGGTACAACAATACATTACAGCGATTCGTACTGCAATTATATTTACGTATAACTGAGTGATTTCAATTACTAGAATAGACGTTGAGACAGTCAGTAAACTAGTGTGAACTAGCTCTAATCTTGTTTGTCACAGCCCGCTAAAAGGGACGTGGCAGGTGGAAATCAATAGACAAGACTCAGTTATTTTGATGCAAAGCAAACTCGAAGTTTACCTACAAGTTAATTACCCTAAAGTAAGTACCGATTCGTCTAATTAGTTTTAAATTAAATACCCCTCACGTTTCACCTCGGGCCAAGGTTTAGTGAGCATTTTTTGTAGGCGAAACTGCACCGCAAGCGATTAAAGCTGGTACATTTCGGCAGTGTCTTTAGCTAGTGTTATAATAAGTGCCATTTACGAAATAGTACCGTGGTGATAAAGTGTGGTTGTGTGCGTGTGGATTACCGACTAACTAAACCATAATAACTTAAAAGGGAGAAAGGAAAACATAATTTCAAAAAAAAAAAAAACGCTGTCGATGGCAGTTGGACAATGCTAGTCGGTTGTTTAGTTTCTTTTTTGTGTCAGCATTGAATGAAGGTCGACCTCATTATTTTAATAATTTCGACCGCTGAACCGATGCAAAATTATCTGATGACGGCTTTAAAATACACTGTCTGACTGAAAGCAATTCAACCTTGACAACAAGTGTTTTGAATATGTTTTGCAATTAAGCAAGAAAGTATACAGAATTATTTGTTTACGGAAAAATAAACATTTAGTAGGCTCAATTTCTACTACTTGTTTGAATGCTTCCTTGTTTGTTGTACACAAGTACAGCTGTATCAGTTTTGTAAAAGCCGTTCAAGTGTAAGTAACCTTTTAAAGCCGGCAAGTGTATCAGCGGTTCATCGTACTCCTGTTCTAAATACAGGCAGTCGGGGGTCCAGATTCAAGATGGCCTCACCGTTTGACCCTCGTTGCGGAATCGGGCCGGGCCGACTCGATAATTTCGCGATTGTCCAACATCCATCGACGGCGATCAATTGACACTTGACCCCAGCGACGCTTCTGTCGCGGCCTTGGACGCCTCAGTACTGTAATTATGGAACACGGACTAAAAACGTGCCAGTACTGATGGGTCTCGTAAGGTACCTTATTAGTTCAGGCATCGGTGTTAGCAGCGATATTGCGTTTTATGGTTAAGGTGAGAAAGTTGAACTTACCTTGCGGCTGCTGTTGTGGAATGTACGGTGTGAGGAGGCGCGTCCGCTTCTTCTCATAGCCCTTTTGTGTGATGTCACCTAGAACAAAATAACAATACATTTAATATTTTAAACAATATGGTATGGTTATAAAACATTTTAGTTTAAATATTTGTACCTGCGACTATGCAACCTACCTGCAATAACTCGGTAATGATTATTTAGATACCTTAAATAAAAATACTGAATATTCTGTATTGAATGAAGCCAATTATAGAGTTAATTGCTGATTAAATTGGGACGATTGCTACATTCAAATATATTAATGAACCCTGTCCTAAGTTCATTCACATAAAATTCCCTCTAAACTCCATACTAGCTCGAGTATATAAAGTACAGTAAACCTTAATTCCTAGTAAAGCAAGTTTTATGGATATTGTATTTGTGCAGACCCGTGAAGGTTCATGAAACCTGAACCGCAGTTCACTGTACTATAGAGAGTCAGGAACAAAGTACTCACATAAAAACTACAAGGGCCGCACGAGCTATAAAATGTTCCACGCATAATCCAGACGTAAAGGAAAACGTTCAATGTGTAAATAACTGCACGCGGTTGTAACAGTCGAGAGGGAAACGGTTACCGTTGTACTAGGAGATAAGCGATGGCTAGGATGCCACAGTACCGACTTCTTAGTTGTTTTAGAATATGTTAGTAGTTGGAACTATGTACAGGATCAGATCGGTGTATACTGGTCGCGGTCCAGAGATACACCGTGTTATAAATTTCAAATGATTTCAATGAATTAACGGTAATCAAAGCTGGCTCTCGTAGAATTTATTCAATACCAAATGTTAAAACTGCCTTTGAATAGCAATGGCTAGGTTTCAAAGGAAAACATAAAATGGAAGGGGAAATTAACTAATTAATTCATTGCACAATGGGCTAACAATGGAAACACCGCGTAAATAGTTCAATATCTATCTGTTAAAACCATAGTAATTATGGTTACTAAATGTCAAATATGAGCATTGTTTAACCACTGGAAACTGCAGGATTTGAATCCGTATAATATTTATCTGATATGAAATGCATCTATAATTCAGCACACCACAACTGTTTTATTAATTATGCGAAGTAGTACTTTTTAAATAATATATTAATTTCTATAGGGATGAAGTTAATTTATTTGTGGACGAATCGACAACGGCAGAAATACGTGTTAGGCAACTGGCTCGTTTGGAATTGTATGCAGTAAAGTTAAGAAAACAGTACACTAGTGCATTGTGCGAATCGGGCGAATGAGTTCATGCTAATCGAAAAATAAGCGGACTATTGTACCTACCTAATTTTTCAGCAGACAAGTAATAGGGTTCAAGTACTATCAAGGCCATAAATGTAAGAAATTCGTGTTTTCATTTATCTGACTAATGTTACTCTGCTTTAAAATAAATACCTTAATTGTGAATGCACTACACAGATGCCAAGGTCTTGTGGTTATTGTAATTTAAACATCGAAAAATAATGTTTAAAAAAATAAGTCACAGGACCAAGTCCTTTAGTTTGAATAATTAATATAAAATTAGGACTATAAAGCTTTCAAGTTAGATCTTAGATATTGATACGTCAGGCGCAGCGGTCCCCGCAAAACCAGGAGACTTAATTATTTAGTTGAGAGGAAACGCTGGCACGTGGTCGTTGGAGATCATTCCATTCTAACGTATTTCTATTTTCTCCCTGGTAGTAATCCAAATATATTTTAACGATATAATGTGTACTGGTCCCCATGCTTTATTTTTGCCGAATGATATACATGGTAGCAATGACAACGACACGCAAAATGTAACTATGATATCAGCACATGATTACAGCGTTCCTCCTAGCGCAGAATTTTTCGTGATCTTAAGAAGGAAAGCACTGATTCCACGGTAACAGCACGGGTAACAGTGTGTGCGCCGATTTGTCAGTCGCTATGTGAATATTTTTTTTTCTAAAATTTACAACAGACAAACAGAGGAATACGTAAATATCAAATAAACTCCAACGACCACGTAACCGCGTTTCCTATTAATTGCTTGAAACCGAATCTATTAGCTCCAAACTTCTTTGTTTGTCGAGCAAAGTGTAATCGGTGTAGTCAATGCAATGCAATACAGAACTGTAGCAGAGGTGTTGTCGAGACAACATGCACTTCTAACAAATTTTCAAAGAAGCAGACGGACCGGACATTAATCGTTCAATTTTAATAAGTATATAGTCCTCCAGACCGTATTTTCGGCCATGGCGGACAATCTCAACGGAGACAAGCCATCGGCGAGCGAGATATTATAGTGCACAAGTGTGTGCGCAGACACAAGGACACTCACTCTTCCTTCCCCACTCTTCATAACCCGGTGGGACGGCAATCCGTCATGACCGGAAAGAGATCAGGCGCAGGACCAACGTGCTTTCCGTGACCCGGGGGGGTACACCGCAAACTTCCAAACTCCGGGCTGTTACTAAGAAATTCCTAATGGTAAAATCGAAACCCACGCGCAGCAGCCCCACTTGCAACTACGAGACCAACGGGACAGTTCAATAAGTAGATGTATACCGGGTGATGACTACCGAAAAAAATGTTTCTTCTCGTGCAGGGAAAGAAATAAAGTATTAATTAACATCACCTGCTTGAACTGTAAGTTGCACTAAGTTTAAGTTAGTAAGTATTTTAAAATTATGATGCATTTATGGTCTTTTTCAGACTAAATTTCGAATTTTCCATGTCATCGACTTTACAGATATTTTGAGAAATTCTGCGTGTTTCCACTCACATCTGCCTTGTACACTTTTGTATTTTCATCCATCCTCTCAACATGACCAAACCATATAAGCATACTTTTTTCAATCTTTGTCACTACATCTTCTTTTAAACCACACCGTTGACTTATCACAGCATACCTCAGCCTATCATTCATAGTCACACCACACATGCTTCGCAAGGAATGCATTTCCACAAAATTAATTCTGATTTTATGCTTCTTTTGTCACAACGAACATTCGCTTCCATACATAAGCTTAGGTTCATGTATGGTTTTTACGTAGCGTAATTTGAGTTGCGACTATAAATCTAATAACGTTGGTAAAACCAACAAGTACTGTGAAAAGCAACACGAAATTGTAAAAGCGAGTCAGAAGTAATTAGAAAGGTATTATTATTTACACGCTGTTCATCCTAAAATTAATACAGAATGCAACAGACAGATCTCCTTGTATTGTATGTATGCAACAGGTTTTAACTACGAAATGTATATCAAATCCTTTGTTCGTAAATTCGAGCTTACACAAAAGCTGTGTTCGTACTGATTTAATTTAATGCACAATTTGGCATGCAAATTGCATTAATGTTCGCGTACAGCGAATAAGAAAGAATGATTAACAAGTAATAAATGTGTTGAATTCATGACAATTTCTAGTATTATAGGCTACCAAATTTAACCAAAAGAAGCGGAGAAAGTGTTTTACATTAAAACTAAATTTAAATAAAGTTGGTGAGTCATCGATGTTTTTTTTTTTTAAATGTATGATCACGCATAACTTTTTACATAGTGGTCCGATTGTGACAATTCTTCTTCTATTGGAAAGGGTATACTCCCAAGGTGGTCCCATATAAATTTGGAAAACAAAATCGAACCCTAAGGGTTGGAAAACAGGGGATGATTGATTGTTCACTCACTGATTGTAACGTATAAACAGAATTACTTTGTACAGAGTAGTCCGATTTTGATAATTCTTTTATTGTTGGATAGGGTATACCTTGCCAAGTATTATTAGTACATTAAAGCCACAAAAAATCATAAAATAAAAACTTTTTAACAAAAAATTAAACCGCCGAAAAACTGAAAAGCATAAAATAATAAACCTTAAAATTTTGAGTCGGCGCTGAAAAATCAATGAACAAGGAACACTCAAAGCGCCGACTCATAATTTTAAGGTTTATTATTTTATGCTTTTCAGTTTTTCGGCGGTTTAATTTTTTGTTAAAAAGTTTTTATTTTATTCTAGCTAACTAAAAGTTGATGTTTTGAATCAGTGTTCACTGGAGTTATTAACTTACTTAAGTGTGAAAGTTTGTGAGGACGTATGGATGTTGCTTACTGTTTCACGCAAAATGCACTGAACAGATTTGGATGAAATTTGGCACACAAATAGTCTATCACCTCAATTAACACTACTTTTTACCCCGGTAGACCGTTCCACGGTAAACAAAGTTCTTTTCTTCTTTTACATTGCGAATGGAAATTTGGACTTTTCACCGTGCTTACAAAAATACATGTGTATTCTAGGATCTAAACGAGGCGAATGAAGCTTATTATTGGTCTTTTAAAATCTGAGTAGTAGGTATTCAATCAACACGGTAAGGAGGAGAAGAAAACGCTTACAAAACCACTGTAATATTAAAGTCTACATTTTATTTGATAAAATCTTCAAGAATAATTTAATCTCATACAGAAATAAGTAAATAAAATAAAAAAGTAAAAACACTTTACCCATTCCGACCTGGGTTTCGTGAAGCATGTGATTTTTGTCGCTAAGACACCACGTAGGTAGGTAGAGGTCATAAATAAATGATGAACATTTTAGGAAAACTTAGACAAGAACTTCTGGAATGAAAATCGTGGTTAGACTATAGACGAGGGTTTATAGAACTGTACTATACTTAATTGTGGTGAGGAATCGTAGCATCGCCGCTCGCCACAGTCACAAAAAACCTGCACATAGGCGAAACAAGCCGACGCCGACGCGAGACGGCGCAACGCAACTCCGGTGGAATCGTTTCCACGAAGTTTTCATAGAAATAAATTCACCAGCGTCGCGTCGCGTCGCGAATGGCTTCAGGAATCCAATTACTAATTGAACCTTAGAATATATTACGACTTTTCCCTCAAATTAATATCCACTTGTTCACAAGAACGGTTAGTCAGTCATAGCACGATTAATTAACAAAAACTTCAAACAAAAAACTAGGAAGCATGACCTTCATGAAAAACATGTTTCTTTGAATACGATTCGTGATAAGCACAACAATACACGTAAGTACCTATTACGAAACGTGAACAAAAATAGAGTGAGTAGGGGATGTAAGGTAAGGGCATCGGTTATAGTTAACGGCGCAATTAGCAGTTCCTGAATTTCGAGGAAATTGCTGTACCGTATAATCTATGATGAATGATCTTCGATATTTTATATGTTATTAGCTATCCGTTATTTGGTACATGAATAGTTTTCGTATTGTAGAGCCGAGTCTCAGAAACCTTTATATGATTCAGTAAGGGTATTTTGTAAGTACAGGGAACCACACTATGGTACATTAAGGGTCGGTTCACATCTGACGGAAGATGCGTCGCGTATCATCGGTCGCGTAACGCCAGAACAGGCAATTCTATGAGAAAACATTCAACCTGCGTTAGTGCGTCGAGCGTACAGCGTCTGTTCCGTTTCCGTCAACGCATTGTCGGCCGACGTAAAGAGCGGCAACGTTCCGCCACGTGTATTTTGACTGATGCATTCAGACTAGGCGTAATATCAGCGGAGATCGTTTATATACAACCGTTCGAAGTTTTTTTGCATTGAAAATGTTTGATACAGAACGATTTATCACGGAAGTACAAGTTACGCCTGACGCATCTTCCGTCAGATATGAAAACACACAATTTGACCGAATAGACGCGACCGATGATACGCTCGACGCATCTTCCGTCAGATGTGAACCGACCCTAAAAATGCTGGAATCTTATACCTTTAAACGAGCAATTCTTGTATATATTTATATATATATATAATCTGAATCTCGGAAACGGCTCCAACGATTTTCATGAAATTTAGTATACGGGGGTATTCATTTTTCGAAAATGTCGTTTTATACGTGTTTTCAATAATCAACTTTATAGATAATAAACCTAAACATAAATTTAAGTTTTTTGTTATATTGGAAGAAAAATAACAAAATGTAATTTGTATTTAAATATAATTTCTTAAAAACACAATTTACCAAAAAAATAAATTAAATACCGAGCAAAGCTCGGGCATCCCGGTACTGAAATAAAAATCAGCACCACGCAGGCTATATATACCCTTTTTTATTGCCTGCGACATGACTTTTTAAACATAAGACATACTCAAGACGAGCGATGTCTAAAACCTGCAAACGCAAAACGGTTATTATTTTTTATGTAGTTGTAGCCCACATACATACTTCTCTTTTGTTACCAATTTCTATAGTGTCATCCCATTCAAGGTATGTTTTGACAAATTAAATTATTCTTTAGTAAAAAGCTTTGCTCTTTACATGTACCAGGTTATCAGTTTCGGTCTACATCAAGATCCCGTTTAATTAAAGTTCACTCAAGATTCTGCTCTATCTCGAGTCTTCAAGACAAAGCAAATGTTCTTAGAATATTCTTTGAGAAAAGCCGTCACTGGGAAAAATGGTAGTTCAGTAATTTTTAATAGTGAAAGTTTTTTTCGTTACATAATTTCTGTTTTAATTTTTCTTGTATAATATAAACAAGTTTTTTTTTTTAATTTTCTGTCAAAGAGGTTTTTTGCACTTGATAGTTGTGAAAGATATATGTAAAAAAACTATTCTCAACAGGCCTCAATAGAAAGACACAGAGACCTGACAAGTTTTTTTTAATTTCTTACGAACGAAAATCAACGAACAATACGTGTAATATGAAATGCGTGTACCTTCCGTCCACTCCATTATACAACAAAAATACCAATCGTTTAAAAAGCTAATAACTCTCACATATTTTATCATAAAGAGAACTAGTTTGCGGTTAGCCAAAATCTCGACGTAGTTTATAATCGCAATATTTTCAAAAGACGACAGTTTTCTAAGAACTATTTACTTTAGCTGCAACGTTTAAAATAGCAGCCTTTACCGTTCTCCCTCAACCACCTCCTTTTCACCTTGTATCAATAAAGTTGCAAGCCGGTGCAATTGAATGGCAGGCGACGAGATTCACGTAGCGTTCCGGAGGCGGTGACGTCACATCCTGAGCGACGTCGGTAGCTCGGCCACCGATCGAGCGACGATTGACAGCATAAAGTGGATAAGCGACGGTTTAACCAAAATATTGTAGGGCATTGTGAGTTTGTGGCAGGTTGGCCCACGCCTCGATGGTGTATAGAGTTGCAATATGTGACTATACACAACAATAGTATCTTTATTTATGGCAAATGGCTATGACTGCAAGCATGATAGTTTTGACTGGCCTGTTAGTCTAGTGGTTAGTGACCCTGACTGCTAACACTGAGGTCGAGGGTTCGATTCCCACCCAGGACAAATGTTTGTGTGATGAGCACGATCATTTGTTCTGTGTCTGGGTGTAATTTATCTATAATATGTTTGTATTTAGAAATATATAAGTATATTTATCAGTTGTCTGGTTACCATAGTACAGGCTCTGCCTAGGTGGGGATCAGATAATAGTGTGTTAGTTGTCCAAAGATATTATTAAGATTGTTGGTAAAACAGTACAGTCTTTTATTTCACTCTGTTGAATAACTTCTCCGGTTTAGACAGGATTCACGGAAGAGGTAAGAATCTCAAAGGGGTGTAAGGGGATTGTAAGATTTTTCCCAAACTAGAACCGAAAGTTGAAATTTGAACCGTGTGTTTTTCTACGAGCTGGGATTCTCGTTGAGGAGAGAAAGTTTAAAATCCAGTGAACGATAATATTCTGCGGCGATATTTTTACGTCCCTGTGAACGTGATCTTATCCGCGCGGGAAATATTTGTACGGATTTTTTATTTGTAACCAACGGATGCCCAGGATTCGCCCGCTTGTATGTCGGAAATCATCCTACGGGAACGTGCTACCGGGACAAAAACTATATAAGTATCTATGAAGCCTATGTTACTCCATATACGTCAGCTATCTACCAGTGAAAATGCCATAAAAATCGGTAAAGCCGTTTAGGAGATTAGCCGGAACAAACAGATGAAAATTGTTTTTTTTTTGTTGTCAGTAGGTATACGATATTATATGCATTTAGTAAACCCTGTTTTGACATTATAATCAGACACTTCAGCGTACTTACTTACTACAATAAAACTAAAATATATGGATGTGATTTTTAATTAAATGATGAAAATTGGTTTCAAAGAAAACCAATTTGTTATGAATTTCAATCCGTTTCTATTTCAGTTCTGCGAACGTGTATTCACCTATTTCCAAACGAACAATATAATTATAAGATATCGATATATTATTTTTATTATAGATACCACAGCAAGGGAGAATTACATCGTATAATCGTATTATGGGTGCGTAGTCGGCTAAACAAATATTCCTCACATAATCACTATGATGAACGGATTCGTAACCGCACTGCACCTAATGTCATTAGCGCTAGGATGCTGCCTCTCGCTCGGACGCGTATTACGACTTTCACAAGTGCCCTATTAATTGCTAAGATCACACGAATCACGATACCCAGACGAGAAATGATTAGTCGACAATGCTGAACCATTTCATAACGACTTTTTTTTATAATTTTATATTCATTCTGCAACTAACATACAACACTAAACTATACTAAGCCGCTAGATCTAGAAGCCCATGATTTTTCAAAAAAAACCTTTGTTTAGAACAATCTAAACATAGAACATAGAAAGTAAGATATTGCTAGTGTAAATGTAGCTTAATAGTTTTTTTTATGTATAAACTTGCAACACTAGACGGAAATTTGTATTTTTCTGTGGTGTGTCTATGATGCGCTCTTGCCTGTGTGCTGTGACTGTTAAAATTAAATCACATGGTTTTATAACGTTTCCACGCATTTTTATTCCAAACATGCGTACGGTGGTCCTTCGAGAAGAAATTAGAATCAGTGCCAAGCAGCTCTCGCGAGGTATCGTGTAGTTTTGTGTTTGTCGTGGTCGGCTTGCCGTATATCGTCGCCATAGGCGGTTATTGTGTGCCGGTTCCACGAGGCCCGCAAATTCGTTCTATGCAATAATAGAACGAAAAAATCAAGAAACAGCATCATATCATCATCAAAAATCGTGTGATTTGCGATTCTGTGAAAGTAAAAATTTGCAATCTGCAAACACCCTCATTTCAAAATCTGAAATTGGATTGGTACGGTTGGTACTACCTACTTGGCTCAATTTCCTGCACGCGTACGTGTTGGTAGTTGTCCTAACTTCAGGTCGTCGTGTCGTGTTACTTCACTCATTCACTCAGCTGTCAGTGTCAACGTCAACGTTAACGTCTTGTTTGTAAACAAATATTTTGTGCAAAAGTTCACAAAAAAGTTCGTAAAGTGCGCAGTGTTTATAAATCGTAGTAGTAAGTCGTTTCGTCGTATACCTACCGTGCTACCATGGCGGAATCAAAGGAAACATTGCGTAAACATCGCATACTTCGTGCACAGTGCAAAGCTACAATAACGCGCATAGAAACGTTTGTGGACGACCCCATAAGTTTTGCATCGGCAACTGTGGACATTTTGGAGGCGCGCAAAGAAAAGCTGATCATTGCACTCAAAAGTTATGAGGCGGTGCAGTTGGATATCCTAAGTAATGACGAAAGTGACTCCGAACAGGTTGGTCAAGTAAAAGAAAAATATTATTCTGTGCTTGCTAAAATCAATGCTTCTTTAAAGCAAATAGGCAAAAAATCTGTCTCAGAATGTCATAATGTTTCAACCTGTAAACTACCAAACATTGAAATAACTCCCCATGATGGGAAAGATTTTACTAAATACAAACCATTTTATGATTTATTTATGGCTGTTATCGATAATAACAGGTCATTGTCCAATGTTCAGAAGTTGTTTTATTTAAGAAAGTATGTAACAGATGATGCTTTGGCAGTCATTGTCAATTTGCCGCTAGTAAATCAATCATACAGGGAAGCATTGGATTTGTTGGAAAAGCGCTTTGATAACAAAGCGCGGTTAATAGGGAATCATATCAGTATTTTGTTAGATTTGCCTACTATGCAAAAAGGCACTGCAGCCTCTATAAGGTCGTTTGTGTCCGATGTGCAGCAACAATTGCATGCATTGAACAATCTCGAACAGCCCATTGATACATGGGACATGTTACTGATTTCCATTTTAACCAGAAAATTAGATCAAATCACTAACAGAGCTTATCAATTAGATAGGGACATAGAAAAGATGCCTTCCATGGTAGGTTTTTTGAACTTTCTTGAAAAGCGCGCTATAGCGTTAGAAGATAGTTCACCCCCTAAAGGTACTTGCTATGAAAGTACACCTAGATTCTATAAATCTGCACAATCAAAGGTGACCAATGTTGCCTCACAAGTCAAAAAGTTGTGTAAATATTGTAATAAAAGTGACCATCCTCTTTTCAGCTGTCCGGAATTCAAAACGGCAGCATTAGCGGACCGCCAAACATATGTGCGGAACCATAATTTATGCACTACATGTCTAAAGACACACATCGGAAAATGTAAGTTTACCTTTAAATGTAAAATATGTAAGCAAGGACACAACACATTGCTACATGAAGAATCAGCCAGTCCAATTGAGCCTGCAGTTTCATTAGTATCGAATCCTGTTTCCAATAATGTTTTGCTTCCGACTGTAAAGGTTAACTTGCTAAATCAAAATGATGAGAAGATTTCTGTCCGAGCGCTGCTTGACACGGGCAGCCAGGCATCTTTTGTTACAACAAGCCTTGTAAAAAAACTTGGGCTGGTTGCTATAAAACAGCACCATAATATTATAGGTATAGGTAATAAACCAACACAAATTGACAAACTTGTAAACATTAGTGTGCTTCCATGCCACAATAATGTAAAATTAAACATAAAATGTCACATAGTTGACAAAATAACCTCAAAGTTGCCTCAACAATTTATAAATGTATCAAGCTGGAAGATACCTAAAAATGTGATACTTTCAGATGATGATTTCAATATCCCAGCTGAAATTTCTTTGTTACTGGGTGCGGATATTTATTTTAGTGTTTTACTAGATGGTTGTATAAAAATCCAAAATGGACCGGTTTTGCAAAACACCCTGTTTGGCTATGTAGTTGGTGGCAATGTTCCTGTAAAGGTGTCTGCAAATAGTGATGTAAGTAATGTAACTTTTAAGATAGTTTCTAATTTTGCTATCCATGATGAGAAAAAGTTGGAAAATATTATGGAAAAGTTTTGGTTGAGTGAAAAGTTACCAGAGCCTGCAGGGGAGAGTTGTGATGAGTTTCATAAGGCTGAAGAAAATTTTCAGACATCAATGAGGCTTAAAGATAGTCGTTTTCACGTTGACATGCCTCTCATCGCTCCTCTGGAAGAACTGCAGCTTGGTGATTCATTTTCAGTCGCCTATCAAAGATTTCTAATGTTAGAGAAACGATTTAAATCAAATCCTTTGTTATTAGAGAAGTATAAATTGTTTATAGATCAGTATGTAGAGCTGGGACATGCCAAAAAGGTGGATTTTGCGAAGTATAATATTGATAGAGATCCTGTCTACTTTCTAGCGCATCATGCTGTTATCAACGAGGCGAGTAAGACAACGCGACTCCGTGTAGTGTTTGACGGGAGTATGAAATCGCGGAGTCAGGTGGGCCCTTAACGACGTCATGCTGAATGGCCCCGTGGTACAGAGTGAGCTTTTTGATATTTTAATTTTATTCAGGACCTACATTTTCACACTAATTTGTGATATTCAAAAGGCATTTCGCAATGTTTTCATAAATAGTCCCCAAACTTGCTTTCAAAACATTCTTTGGAGAGATGATCCCAGAAAGCCTATCAGCTGTTTACAGCTTCAGACTGTAACATACGGTTTAAAGGCTTCTACTTTTTTGACCACTCGATGCCTACTTGAACTAGCTTATCGGTATAAAAGTAATTACCCACTGGTTGCTCAAACAATGATCAAAAATACTTATGTCGATGATATTTTGTGTGGATCAGACAATGTAGACCAGCTTGGTGAACTGAAAACTCAATTGGTAGAGCTTCTCAAGTTGGGTAGTTTTTCTTTGCATAAATGGTGCACAAACCACCCGGAAGTCATAAATGATATTCCAAATGAGCAAAGGCAGTTTGAAAATGTAGATATAAGTGGAGATAACCTGGTCAAAACTTTAGGTTTAATGTATGATATCACTTCAGACACATTCACTTTTTCTAGCCCCATTATAGATGAAGGGCATAACTTAAATACAAAAAGAAAAATATTGAGCTTTATGGGGAAGATGTTTGACCCTCTTGGTTTAGTAGGCCCAATTATAGTGGTAGCCAAAATATTAATGCAAGAGCTATGGTCTTTGCAAATTGGATGGGATGCTATAGTTCCAAATGAACAGTTTCTATACTGGAACAATTTCTTAAATAAGTTAAAACTTATGGGTAAGATCACTGTGAACAGATGTGTCAATAGTAATGATATTTGTAATGTAGAATTGGTAGGGTATTCTGATGCATCATGTAAAGCCTTTGGCTGTTGTCTTTATGTAAGAATTATAAAAAATGATGGTTCAGTGCTAACAAAATTACTCTGCTCCAAGTCACGTGTTGCTCCATTAGGCAAAAGCCTCACAATTCCCCAACTAGAGCTCAATGGTGCTCTCCTCTTGGCTCAGCTGGCACAAAGGGTTGGTAGAGTCCTGATGGGTAGGTTTTCCCAAGTAGAGACATTTTTGTACAGCGACTCCCAAATAGTGTTAGCTTGGATCAAAACAGGTAATGTGAAATCTAATATTTATGCCAATAATAGAGTCAAACAAATTGTAGAGCTGACCGATCAGAAGCAATGGGGATTTGTAAAGACTGGTGACAACCCAGCAGATTTATTGTCGAGGGGAGTTTTGCCGCACAAATTGCAACAAAGTACTTTGTGGTGGCATGGACCAACCTACTTAGTAGATAAACTATATACACATGCATGTTTTAAAATTTTGAAATTGCCTGATCTACTCACAAATACAGAGCAAATTGATGAGCAAGAGATACCGTGTAATGTGACACAGGTAGAGCCATCATTTGCAGTCAATTTGATTGAAAAATATTCAAATTTGTATAAATTACAAAAAGTAGTAGGATTTATTTATAGATTCTATAATAATTGTTCAAATTATAAAAATAAAATTATAGAGTGTTGCATAACACCTCAAGAGCTTCGTGATTCTATGGCAGTTATTGTACGTTGTACTCAAAAGCAATATTTTGTCAAAGAGGTAGAATCACTTGCTGCTGGAAAAGTTATAAAGACAGGAATAGGAAGTCTTTCTCCCTTCCTCGACAAAATAGGTATTTTAAGAGTAAGAGGTAGGCTCGATAATGCCAGGGAAATGTCTTTCGATAAGAAACATCCCACTATTCTTCCGAAAAACTCTCATTTAACAAATCTCTTAATAGAAAGTGAACATTTGCGACTTTTACACGCAGGCCCCAGATTAGTATTGAGTTCCCTTACACAAAGGTGAAGTACCATTGTCAATGGTATCCGGGAGGTCAAAAAAGTGGTACGCAAATGCGACAAATGCTTCCGAATAAAAGCTGAGGCTGCTAAGCAGTTGATGGGCTCCCTCCCACAGGAAAGAATTACAGCGTCCAGGCCATTTCAGCATGTCGGCGTTGACTTCTGTGGACCCTTCCACATGAAGGTAGCCAGGGTTAGAAGGCCTATTGTTAAGAAATGTTACATCGCGCTTTTCGTCTGCTTTGCTATAAAAGCTATTCATGTAGAGCTTGTATCAGACTTAACAACTGAAGCCTTTTTGGCATGTCTGAAGCGCTTCATTTCGAGGCGTGGCATGCCCACAAACATATTTTGTGATAACGCTAAAACCTTTAAAGGGGCGTCCAATGAAATGAAAAAATTGTATGACCTACAATCTTCAAAAAATCACAGGGATGTTGTACATGGGTTTTGTACCCAACACTATATAAAATTTAGGTTTATACCCAGTTATTCACCTGAGTTTGGAGGATTGTGGGAAGCAGGTGTAAAAAGTGTAAAACACCACCTGAAGCGGGTTGTAGGCAACCTATGTTTAACTTTTGAAGAGCTTTATACAGTCATTGTTCAAATCGAGGGAATATTAAACTCTAGGCCTCTACTCTCCGCAAACTCAAATGATAGTGAGTATTTAACTCCTGCTCATTTTCTCATTGGAACAGCTTTGGTTAGCTATCCTGAAGTAGACTTAACAGAGGTTTCAGTTAATCGGTTAAAATTTTGGAATCTCTGCACTAAACTTAAACAACATTTTTGGAAATTATGGTCTAACGATTATTTAACACAACTTCAAAGCCGTCCCAAGTGGAAATATCCAGAACCGAACCTCAAAGAGGGTGACTTAGTAATTGTGAAAGATTTTAATTCTGTTCCGTTAGAATATAAAATGGCTCGTATTGTAAAAACATACCCAGGTAGAGATGGTAGGGTAAGAGCTGCTGATGTAATGATGAAAAACAAAGTATACAGAAGGTCAATTAAACGGCTCTGTCAACTACCTGTAGAATAAATTAATGCCGGCCCCAATTATGTTTAGAACAATCTAAACATAGAACATAGAAAGTAAGATATTGCTAGTGTAAATGTAGCTTAATAGTTTTGTTTATGTATAAACTTGCAACACTAGACGGAAATTTGTATTTTTCTGTGGTGGGTCTATGATGCGCCCTTCCTGTTAAAACGATTGTTGCGAATGCCTGTGTGCTGTGACTGTTAAAATTAAATCACATGGTTTTATAACGTTACCACGCGTTTTTATTCCAAACAACCTTATATTAACGAAAGTGAGTACTACTGAAAGATTTTTTGGAAAATGTACTCTTAAGGGGGTAAAGCGGGGTGAAATATTGTATGAAAAATCCTTTTGCTTGGATTGATAAACTTGAAACTTGGTATGAATATTTATTTAAATAAGTAATAAGGTTTGTTAACAATTAAAACTACACTCACACACATAGGTGGTGTTAAAGTTTGTATGAAAGCATCTTAACGCCGGAACTTGGTATTGATGTTCAGAACAAAAAATAACATTTACGTGTTTTTGGATGTCTAGCTAAAACCACACTCCGCAAAAACGGTTTTAAGAACATACGGTTTCTGGTTGCTTCGAATAAATCAAAAGTTGGTACCTATAAATAATATCTTAGGGTCGTACTACGGAATCGTAGTAACAATTTTTCTGAAACATGAAACATGGGGCAAGTACGTATTTACGTAACAAATAAAAATAGTAATGATTAATTTGGGTGGAGGGTAAAGGTTCGAGATCAATGAGACAAATACTAAATTCACGTGGACGAAGTGGCAGAAGAGAGTAAGTGAGCACTGAGGAGCGATTTTTCAAAAGGGTTTGTTAGTAGATGCAAAGGCCCTCGCCAGATAAGCCGGGGTAAAATGCCCCCATTGCAAACGGGCTATTTTTTTTTCTGAAATACCTTATACTGTGGACAATATCTCAGCCCAGTTTCAACTCTGAAATATCACGCTTTTTTGAGTAAAATAATTATTTTAATTTTTTTTTTAACCCATTTTTCTCCGAATCTACTCGACAATAAAAAATGCTTATGGGTTTTAAGATATCACTAATTAGTATTCCTAGAAAAATTCGCTTGATAATCGGGTAAGTTGGTCATGGGTAAAAATGCGATTATATTTTTTAATAAATTTTTATTTTAAGCCAAAGACGTATGGTATGGTACACCTTAGCTTTTTTTTGCACGTATTACTATAACATTGACCTACAATATATATGTTTTTTAGATTTTTCAAAATATTAGACGACAGTTAAAAAAAAAATATTCTTAAAAAAATATTTTTTTGCCTCTTTAACTTGCAAAATTTGATGACAGACGGACAACGGGACAGGCGAAAGTAAATAAAAGCTTGTAAAAAAAAAACCCGACGTCGTTCCCTCCGTGAAAATCAATTGTCAAAAAATAATACTTAGTCTAAAAAAACTAAAAAACACGCTTCCATAGAAAACCAAACTAAAAAGTAGAAAATAATGGAAAAGTAATAGTTTAAAAAACTAAGAAAGGATGGTAAGAGCATGAAATTTTGAACAAAAGTTCCATAGCAAAAAGTGAGTAGTGCTCACTTTTTTTTTGGTAGAATTATTGGAAAATCACCCTTAATAGGGTTAATAGGGATGAAAGTTTGTGTGGAAGATCACATGTTTTTGCAGGTGGGAATACCAATCGGGCACTCGGTTTGTTCCATGATATCACTCATTTTATCAATGTGAATGTGGTAAAGGTGCGAGTAACCTGGGAATTGCAAAAAGGCTACTTTACATCCTGAATATTATGATTAAAATACAAGCAGATGAAACCACGGGCAAAGCGCAGCAAGTCTATAAATAATTCATTTACAACTCAATAGTTAGATTGGAGCCTATATTTTGCCTTCGGACCAGTTCCAAATGCAATATGGCTGCACATTTCCTTGACTAAAATTGGGTTATTTCGATAGTTGCTTATCTACTGTATATTTTCTTTATTTATGATCAATCGATTTATCTTGATACCTGTCCACAATAAGTGCATAACGTACATTGTTTTCGACAGTCTATGCATAAAAAACCTGACTCATTATGAAAACGAAATGTGATGAAAAAAATATGTCTTATTTATTTGAAGAAGACATAAAACGAATTTAAAATATGTGCACAAAAAGCAACAGTACTAACGAAAACGTAAAACTTTTCATACTCTGCAAATGATTTGCAACGATTTTGGTGCAAGTGCGACGCGTGCGCCGCCGGCCGCGGTCCGCTCCCAACACGCGACAATATAATGAAGATAAAAGATCATTGTGTCACCTAAGATGCTATTATTATACGAGCAATCAATTTGCTTCATTGTAACTAAACAATTATAATTCTAATTAATGCCTGCGATTTACTATTGTGTTTTCATCTTAGTTACGGAGACTTAGTTCTTAATAAAAGATTAACTGATTTACAAGTGAGATAAATTACTAAATAGATCTTACTCAGATGATTTTATTATAACAAATATGGTATTTGTTCTTGCTGATTGTGGTTTAACGCAGTAATCCGCAAGAAGCTTAAACAAATAACATACCTATTACTTTGTAACTTAACTTTGGGATTGCACAAAGTTAAAACGTATATTAAGACCGCATTGTTATAACACCTTCTAGTAAACGGGAATGATATGGTCTGTTAGTACCAGAACCCAATAATTTCACGCAGAAACTCGTTTCCGTGGTTTTCTAATGAGAATGGCAGCCAAACTGCAGCGCCCCACACCGATCGCGATTAGATTGACAGATAAGGACGTGAGCAGTCACCTCGATGCGCCGACATTAATCGTTTCCTCTGACACCGAGACTCCCCACATCCCCCTATCTACCGCACAGTGTAAACAAACTCTAAATGTTATGCAACTGTTATCAAGTGTCAGTCTTCTTTTCAATGACAACGTATGATGTACAGGAGTAAACTTCCTGGTACCATTTGCACATATTAAATTGCAGCATTATTATTCAGAACATATCTTTTATCAGTTGCGAATACTGCGCTAGGCAAATTAGAATGTCTTACCAAACATTATTCGGGCAACATCAAAATGATACAATGAGTCTCTTGGTCCTTGAATACGAAATGGAATAAATTAATACTTATGGATTTTTCCCTATATTACGAATGGCAAAGCAAAGTCTTGTCGTTTATAACAAGAGATGATTGAAATATTGCCTACGATAAGAGCAGCACTGTTAGAGTATCCAGAGCTGCGTCATCGGTCTGTGAGTCAAAGGTTACAATAGGTATTACTTTTGCTCTACATTGAACTCTACATTGAACGCTACGTGGTCATGTTAAAATATTGTAATGACAAACACCTGATATGATACTTTATTATGGATCCTTCATATTAGTCTTGTTGCATCTATTACCAGCCGCACGGATAAGTTACGATTGCCACGATTCTCACCATCTTAACTTTACATACCAAGAAAGCACGTTAAGCCATATCTTCGACAGTCGTCACGGGTCGTCAGTAGCCCGAATGTCTGACAACCAGTCATAACATTTGTATCGTGTTATCCAGTAACTGGTTTGTGGAGTTCACATAGGTACCTAGTCGCTTCATGTATTGGCATTCAGCTGCATCTGGTTAGACTGAAAGCTGACCCCAACATTATTGGGAATAGGCTAGGCAGATGATGTAGGATACTTCCAATTAACAGTTGGAGACGTAAACAAATATGAAAAAGTGAATAAACTACCGAATTACTTAATCAGTGTTTTCCCACATATGTTCTTAAATGAAACTTATAAGAGTATGATTTCATCACTATAAACATTGTGATTACGTCATCACATTTGCAAATATATTGCAAACCGGTGGATGTACAAATGTTAAGTTTACATGACCACGAACACACCGCTGGAGGTGTGTGAAGATTGTTTGTATTGTAAATAATTTATTTACATCAATCTTTGTATAACTGAGAAATAATAACAAAAACAGAAACCGCAGTAGCCTTTTTAGGTCAATTCTTAAAGTAGATATTGCATCGCTCTCGTCATATCGATAAGCTACGTTCGGTTACCATTTTGTTTTTGGAACTAGAATGTTATCGCTATCGAAACGATATCGATAGGACAAATGCACTCTTATTTAGTTCAACTCTAAAAATACGAAGCTAACTACAATAACGATCGATTGAATAGTGTTGTTACAGGAGCGTGATGTCTAGCGAAAAGCAGACTTCTAGTATTTCCCATACCGAAATATTTGCAACTGCATGAATAGCATCGCGACACAACACAACCGAACGGTATCTATACTACAAAGCGACTGACGCTTCCAAGAACAGAACGTGACAATACACTCATACAATTATTGTTCCACATTCATTGCGGCATTTAACGACGCCCAAAACAAACATGACGTCATCGGCACATTTCACTCTATCTATTTTGGTTACAGATAAAGAGATTAGCGACAGTATGCCCGGTCGGAAAGGGGAACGGTTGTACGTTCAAAAAGTAAATTATTGTCGCTATCAGCAACGCATCGGGTGTAGATAGTGACTGCCCGTCACTCACGATAAGATTGGACCGTATCTATTATTCACGGTTTTGTGAAAACATTATATGCATTATTCAATCAAGATATATTGTGTTAATACATCATGATACACACTTTTGAATGTATTAGTGGCTAACACGCGATTAAAGAGGGATAAAAAATTGCCTAAATCCCGAGAGAAACTCAAGTCTTTGTTCCTCCTGCATCCTTTAAATTCTCTATGTCTATATATGTATATAACTGGCTGCTTTCGTTTCTGAAAGGCCAACCAATACCAATTAAATTACTAAAAATGTGCTCTTGCTTGGCAAAAAACGAGTGGTCGCCAAACATAACCAGCACGCGAAAACAAAGAGGATTTCATTTTCAACCGACGAAAAAAAACGGAGGAGGTTATCAATTCGACGCGTATATTTTTTTATTTTTTTATGTATATAGCACAACTTTTTACATAGTAGTCCGATTGTAATAATTCTTTTTTTATTGGAAAGGGTATACTCCCAAGGTGGTCCCATATAAATTTGGAAAACAAAATCGAACGCTAAGGGTCGGAAAACAGGGGATGATTAGTAGTAGTAGTCCGATTTTGATAATTCTTTTTTTATTGGATAGGATCCTTGCCAAGTATTATGAGTCCATTAAAGCCACAAAAAAATATAAAATAAAAACTTTTTAACAAAAAATTAAACCGCCAAAAAAACTGAAAAGCAAAAAATAATAAACCTTAAAATTTTGAGTCGGCACTGAAAAATCAATGAACAAAGATCACTCAAAGCGCCGACTCATAATTTTAAGGTTTATAATTTTTTGCTTTTCAGTTTTTTCGGCGGTTTAATTTTGAGGTATACGTTCAAGTTTTTAGCAAACGATATAAATGACTTACTATTTTACAAAGTCCTTGTAAGTTGTGACTTGTGTATGCCCAGGGTGCAAAAATGAAAGAATCTATTGAATAGGGAAATTAAACAATTTTGTACAGTTAGTCTCACTAGCGAGCGACATGCACGCTACCGAAAAACAAAACATATCAACTAGCATAGACAGTCTGTTTTGTTAAAGTACGGTCGTTCATTTTTAAAAGGGAACTGCCCGTGGTTAATGACTTACTGCCACTTGTTGCATCGATACACTAATCGCTATTATAGTATCCATTGACTGTTAAAATGATGTCAGTATCAGTCTCTACTTTTTGAATATATCAACACAAAAATATCAGAAAATGGTTTCGAAAATAATAGCTTTCATAATCCAGATTACTTAGAATAATAAAAACCTTAAGCGTTGTCTAAATAATAAAATAAATTTATAGTTTAAAAACACTAGTAAAACACGCATTTATAAATGCACGTAATAACCAAAAGTGTAACCGTGGTCAAAGTTCATTACAAGACCTTTCTAACAAGTCCAAACACGGCTATGATACGATATTCCATCATGGAATGCCTGAGCCTATCTTCCGGCTTCATCATCAGACCTTGAAACCTAATCGTGGTCAAAGTTCATTACAAGACTTTTCTAACAAGTCCAAACACAGCTATGATACGATGTTCCATCATGAAGTTCCAGTTCATATCTTCCGGCTCCATCATCAGATCAGTTTGACAGTACCATATTATTGTATTGTCATCAGAACTACATACAGCTGCCAATTTTCATGACGCTACGATCCTTGGAAGATGATTAAATTAGTTACCTTAGATTCCATTACATAGTTAGTTACATACAGGTCGACCTAATAAAAGCGTGTTAATAAATCCCCGACGCGTAACGCAAAGAAAAATAACTCCAATAGTTTAAAATATTATGTATTGGCCTTTTTAGAGACCGTGTACGATTTTTTGTCGATTTTGCTGATGTACCTACGTGATTTTACTGTTAAAATACAGTATTTCTATAAGTTTTAATTCACGACATGAAACATAATTTCAATTATGATCCAATGAATGAACTACGTTTTAAAAGTCTCTTGTAAAATCAGTATAGGTATCAGCGAAATCGACAAAATTTCGTATTTAAGTTGTAGGTAATAATTTTGATCAAAGCATCGTCGCGTCGAGGGATGGCTAGTAAAATAGGAAGCTAGTCGTCCTTATTACTATACTAGTTTCTGCCCGCGACTTCATCCACGTCAATTTTTTTTTACTTTATTACTGAAAAATTGTTTGTCAAAAAATCTCAAAATCTAGCTACTTCAACGCCAATCTAGATGGCGTTGAAGTATCTAGATTTTGAGATTTTTACACAAACAATTTTTTATCTTTCGTAAAAACTATTTTTTTTTTCATAAAAGTATTCTATGTTACTTCTAATACCTCCAAGAATATGTGTGCAAAGTTTCATGATGATCGGTTAAGTAGTTTTCGCGTGAAAGCGTGACAAACAGACTTACATTCACATTCATAATATTAGTAGGATAGCAGACATTCATTGCTGGGTCTCATCTGTTTCTGTCAAACACAATACTTACACTTACGAGTTGGGTATACTGCAAACTCCAAGCGGTGCTGGAGCATCAGTTCAAGGTTACTATGTTCTTCCAATATCATTGAAGTAATAAAATACCAAATTTTGCTTCCATTACAGTAGTGGAAGATGTTCATATCCCTTCATCGACTAAAACAGAGCTGATAATCTTCAAACGGATGAACATATTTTCTTGAATCATAGCACACTCTCGATTAAGTCACATTTTCAAACAAACAAAATCGATTCAACCGTGGATTTTAACCCCTCTTTCGCATCGGGGTTAATAATATACCTAATCACGACAAATGATCTTTTTATTCAAGATTGTCGGAAAGGAAAACTGTGCGGATCACCTAATTACCGTCACACGCCGACGGGTTTTAATGGCCCTCCTGCAAGCTACTTGTCACTGTGACTGCACTTAGGAATCTTCGCATACAATGCTTGGTACATGTCGTGTTACTCTGTAACTAACAGAATACTGCGCAAGCCTATTTATTGTACGACGAATGCTTGCAATCTGGTTATTGAGTAGTCTTAATTTTTCAATCGTAGTAGGTAATTTTCCGGATGTTGCCACAGGAAGATCCACATCCTGGTATGTCTAATTAGTACAGCTTTTGTGTAATTAGGCAAAAAGGATCTTCTAATCTTGTATCTTTAAACGAGCAATTCTTGTATATATATATATATATAATCTGGATCTCGGAAACGGCTCCAACGATTTTCATGAAATTTAGTATACAGGGGGTTTCGGGGGTGATAAATCGATCTAGCTAGGATTCATTTTTATTAAATGTCGTTTAATTCGTTTTCAATGACCAACTTTATCGATAATCAACTTGAACATAAACTTATTATTTTAAACACAATTTACCAAAAAATACCGAGCAAAGCTCGGTCAACCAGATATTTGAACATGACTAGATGAAAAGGTGAAATGTGTGTTGCAGCGGCGAGGTGTAAATTTTTCTAAAAGAGAAGCCGAAGCGAAGTCGGCTTTAACTTACTGACTCATCAATAAAGAATACTTACTGTCATTCTAAAATTAATAAGTATAGGAATGTAATGAATTAAATACAATTAAATTGAACAGCTGAAAACCGAATAAAATATGCAATATTCCTCTATCTCGTTCTCGCTGACGCATTTTCGTTTATATGTCTCTGTCATAACCCGTTGTACAGCGGCTTGCTCTCGTACATATCAAGCGGTGCCACGTGACCTAAAGTGACATCATTACGGGATCGCTGTTGTATGAATTTTTAGTTCCCGATTATGACGTTTTGGCGCCGGGTTAATTTAGAACATTTCTCTTTTGTTGTAATACAAAGCTATAAATAACCTTTTTTATTGTTTGAATGTTATGGTGAATTAAATACCCGTAGTGTAACTATATTTATTGACAATAGTAGCCACTATTTACATACTATTGTATTTTTAATAGTGATAGAGTTACCAATGCGAATCCCCGAAGGCAAGCCGGTAGGAATCGTGTTATATGGTGCTTTCGCCACTGGTGTGTTGTAAATGAAACTTAATGTTAAGTCGATATTTTACGTTCTCCTGAAAGTCAATTTTCATTTACAGATATTGTTTTCTCTTCGTATTGTAGACTTGAACACCAAAATCTTCAAATTGCTAACCTTGTGAAGATTTTGGTGTTCACGTACTTTAGCTAGGTTCAGCATAATCAGATAACGATAGGACACACACAAACAGGCCTCTCTGAGACAGAACGGGTCGTAGTCCACACCGCACGCTCAGTGTGTTTGGAGAATGTCATGTCTTAAAATGTTTGGTTCTAGGACATGCCGGTTTCCTCCCAACGTTTTCCTTCACTATTTCCAGAGCAGTAGTGATGAAATGAATTACACAATGTGCCTGTCTGGGTCTGCCCACGACCTACGGCACGTAAGACGGAGCCATTATCAGAGATCACTTTTGCGCTCGTAGGTCTATGACAGTGATATTAGTTGATCTATCCTAATATGGTAAGTGTGAAAGTAACTAATGAATTAATCCCGACCCTAAGCTCCGATGATCTAATATATTATTTTCAGGTTTTATAGCTTCGACTTGGAGTTGATCGAAAATAACAACGCTGACAAAATACCGATGATAACCAGATGACGAGCATGCAAGTGACCTCATGCTGATAAACAAACATGGAACCGATAACGATTATCTTATTCGATTCAATTCAATTTGTAATCGATATGGTAACTTTGCACTTGTAACGTTACAATATATGCGATTATCGTCACTATTAATAAATGCGGCACTTGTGTGAATGGAGTGCAGATGCGGTGGGTGCAGAACAGATGAAACTCTCTTAGGACTGACAGATGTATGGTCTTTATCACCAATTTGTTAAGTATTTTTTCTTTTAATTTAAATTATTGGTATCTTAAAGAGAAAACTAAAACGACTGCCATTCAAATCATAGCATGTGTGGTGTTTAGCTATAGGCAAGAGAATCCACCAGCTTGGAAAAACCAAATATATAAGTATTAAATCTACTACATATCACCGGCAAATTTCAAAAGGTAAGGCAGCTCTCAATTCCTAGTGAGGATGTTGTTCGAGTTCTTATGACAATGATCATAGTAGGAGATGAGAATTAAATAACAAAGCAAGCTATATCTGCAGGATAATACTGGGATAAAACCACGCCACGACCAAATTACTCTAGAAGTTTCAAAACATAGTTAACAAACCCAAACGTAATTACGTACGTAATTAGCAACTAGTGAAAAAGAAGTTATATTTATGATACATAACAAGAAATAAACTGTAGAAATATTCAAGGAATATTTACAACTGCGTGCTAGTGAAGCGAAAAGGAATGCAGTACCAAAACTAGCATTATAAAAATAGATATCTCACATCAAGGAAAGTCAAGGATAATTTAATACATTCATTTCTCCTACAATTTCTTTAATCCTATTTTTTTAGTACAAATAATTATATTTTATACATTCATTTAGATAGTCTGAAGTATTAAAAGCTTTAATCGTGAATCGATTACAGGAACTACGCAACTGTAGTCAAAAGTTCTATTTAAGGTGTACCTACGGTAATATTATGTTCTATACCTATAGCTAATTTTATTTCAACAAAAAGGGTAGGGTTCCTTCATTATTTGCATGCTGCAAATAATGAAGGAACCCTACCCTTTACCCTACAAATTTCAAAAGGTAAGGCAGCTCTCAATTCCTAGTGAGGATGTTGTTCTAGTTCTTATGACAATGATCATAGTAGGAGATGAGAATTAAATAACAAAGCAATCTATATCTGCAGGATAATACTGGGATAAAACCACGCCACGACCAATTACTCTAGAAGTTTCAAAACATAGTTAACAAACCCAAACGTAATTACGTACGTAATTAGCAACTAGTGAAAAAGAAGTTATATTTATGATACATAACAAGAAATAAACTGTAGAAATATTCAAGGACTATTTACAACTGCGTGCTAGTGAGCGAAAAGGAATGCAGTACCAAAACTAGCATTATAAAAATAGATATCTCACATCAAGGAAAGTCAAGGATAATTTAATACATTCATTTCTCCTACAATTTCTTTAATCCTATTTTTTTAGTACAAATAATTATATTTTATACATTCATTTAGATAGTCTGAAGTATTAAAAGCTTTAATCGTGAGCCATGGTACGGAGCGAGAGGGAATGGGAAGCCGTCACCTCCTTCTGCGAAGCAGTAATGCTCGCGAAGGAGGAGGCGGGGCGCGTGAGGGAGTGGCAGTCTCTGCGCCCTCACGTCCCTAGCCGCCGCAGGAGACGCCCCGGGCGTCGGGTGTCAATAGCGGACTCCCGGCCACCGTAGGCGCGAGCTTGCGGGTGGCGAGCAATGGGTAGCTCGCCGCCCGGTAAGGACCAAGCTCGGGTCGACGGCGCGCAGTGTTCCACGCGCGCCTCAAAGAGATGTCAGCAGCAGTGTAGGGGTCTACTAGGACCGATGCCTGCCGGGGTCGCGTGATTGTTCGAAAGAGATACCGTGACCCTGGCACATGGGCAACTGATGGAACACGGGTGGGTTTTAGTCAGTAAAAGTCTGACATGCCCTCCCGCTCCGCCCAGAGCGGGAGAAGTCATTTGATGATTTCCCATCCTGAAAAAAAAAAAAAAAAAAAGGTGTACCTACGGTAATATTATGTTCTATACCTATAGCTAATTTTATTTCAACAAAAAGGGTAGGGTTCCTTCATTATTTGCAGCATAAAGCAGCACACTTTTGCTGCATTTCATCATTTCAGGCTTTCTCAATTTAAAATCGACGTTGGTGTTGCGGAGCAATTTTTTTTTAAGTTTTTACAAGCATAAACGCCAACGATAGACAACCCGAATTGACTTTTTATTCATTTGCAATAAAATTGGTAAACTGAACGTGGGCTGTCGGTAAAACTGACATATTTCACAATTTAGTGATGAAACCAGTTGCGATGCAAACCTTTCGACCGAATAAAAAGGATTGTTTTTTACCTTTAAACACACGGATTCGCACAAGTTGCTTTCCAATTGAAGTCAGATGTATCGACACAGAGTTGGCCAACAAGAAGCGCAAGTCCGCACTTAACGTTCGATGCTTCTCTTGTGGAACTAAGGTTGTATGATCAAAGAGATTCAACTTCAAGTCATGCCAACATCTATAAAACGTATTATGCTCGTAATAAAGCTGTAGGTACAGTTTTTTTTTGTTTTTTTTTTTGTTTTAACCAGTCAATTACCGTATTTACAGACACAATTAAAAACCATTGTGTCTGATACCAAATGTGGTTTCTCAGGGACTTAGAGGATAATACCACGAATCTCTGGACCTGCTGCCAGTCTGACATGAACTGTTTTTGCCTTTGATAGCCCATTCTCGAGGAAGGTTATTTAAAGGATATAAGGCTAGTTAACCCTAGAAGCCCAATCTACGTCGCTTCGACGTACGTAGTTTGTAGTACACTTCAATGCATATTCAATATCTCTTTCTCACGCTGGCATCGATCGCACCAACTGTAAGTATCCGCCAAAAGCTAACAGAAACCGGCCTCACTGCCTTGGCCCGTTTTGTAGGAATCGCAATGTTGTGAGTCTTTTTTACGTACGTTTTGGTTTTGTAGCGAATTTTTCTAGGATTTACTGATGATTTATTTTATTTATGTCTCTAAGCATTATAATTTGATTCAAAAACAAAAGCACAGCTGCGACACAGCTGAATGCGGAAAAAATTGCATCAACTTTGGTAAATGATGACGACTGTCCTACCGACGATGCGTACTCAGAACGGGATGATTGTGTTACTCAAAATGAAGTCAGAATGGATGTCGAAGACGAGATGGTGGATCACGTTGAATTAACGTACCAGCCAGCAAGCCAAGCCCATCTGAATTGACTAATATGGAATAAAGCCATACCTATGTAGTATACGGAAAAAAATATGTGTTTCAACATAACATAACATCACGCCTTGTTTCCCCGAAGGGTTGGGCAGAGGTGTACCTATAGTACACCAGTGGCGAGGTGTAAATTTTTCTAAGAGAGAAGCCGAAGCGAATTCGGCTTTAACTTACTGACTCATCAATAAAGAATACTTACTATCATTCTTAAATTAATATAGGAATGTAATTAATTAAATAAAATTAAACTGAACAGCTGAAAACCGAATAAAATGTGCAATATTCCTCTATCTCGTTCTCGCTGTCGCATTTTTCTATATCTGTCTCCGTCATAACCCGTTGTACAGCGGCTTGCTCTCGTACATATCAAGCGGTGCCACGTGACCTAAAGTGACATCATTACGGGATCGCTGTTGTATGAATTTTTAGTTCCCGATTATGACGTTTTGGCGCCGGGTTAATTTAGAACATTTCTTTTTGTTGTAATACAAAGCTATAAATAACCTTTTTTTTTGTTTGAATGTTATGGTGAATTAAATACCCGTAGTGTAACTAAATTTTTTGGCAATAGTAGGCACTATTGACATACCATTTTTAATAGCGATAGAGTTACCGATGCGAATTCCCGAAGGAAAGCCGGTAGGAATCGTGTTATATGGTGCTTTCGCCACTGTAGTACACCCACATTTCGCCTGTTATGTTTAAGTCCCATGTAATAGGGGGCGAGCCTAGTGCCATCAACCGGGCACAAATCCAGACTCCGGGCTGCTACTGAGAAATTCCAGATGGAAAAACCCAATAACACTTTGCCCAACCTGGGAATCGAACCCAGGACCTCAAGCACAGCAGTAGCGCTTGCTACCACTAGACCAACTAGGCAGTGAAAGTCATTGTGTTTCAACACTGTTTATAAAACTTTTTAACAAAAAATTAAATTTCGGAGGTTTCATTTTTTGTTAAAAGTTTTTATTATATGATTTTTTGTGGCTTTAATGTACTAATAATACTTGGCAAGGTATACCCTATCCAATAAAAAAAGAATTATCAAAATCGGACTACTCTGTATAAAGTTATGCGTGGTTATACATTACAATCAGTGAGTGAACAATCAATCATCCCCTGTTTTCCGACCCTTAGCGTTCGATTTTGTTTTCCAAATTTATATGGGACCACCTTGGGAGTATACCCTTTCCAATAAAAAAGAATTATCACAATCGGACTATATACGCGTCGAATTGATAACCTCCTCCGTTTTTTTTCGTCGGTTGAAAATCGTATTATTAGTGTATATGACTGCTTTATAATAGATGAACGTTTATTAATTTATCCTTAAAATAAAATATCCTTCAAATTGTGTTTTCTTTTTTCAACTTTTTCAGTCTAGACCTTTTCGATCTTAAGTTTTTTCGTATGCTAAATATAGTTCTAAAAATATTAAAATAAATATTTTTCTTATCTTCGTATTTAGAATGCATTAATAGTTAATTTAAAAAAAAAAAATAATTTAACTCAAAATACCGACTAACAGGCACTTTTATTGTTGGACGTCAACTAGATGATAGATGCATTAGGATTGGTATTTTTAGCTTAAAAAAAATATACATGAACTTCTAGGGCCGACCAAAAATAAATAAGACTGCGGACGGGCTATGCATCAAAATATACAATTAAGATGACGATCATAAATTTTCATTTTATAAGGGGTGAAAAGGGTGTTGGAATTTGTTGGAGAAAGTACGGAATTCACCCGAACAAAGTGGCGAGAGAAGTTCTATTAAGTTTATAATGTTGAATCAACTACAGACTATCATTGGATCTGTTTATAGCGGCAGTAACATTAATGGAAGCGCATACAGGGTTGCTTCGGCAAGTTCCACAGTTTGATTTCTATGCCGCCCCGATCCGCCTGAACTCCTCTATTGTCTGGGCAGACTGAGGCGGAAGGATTTTTATCAAATGTGAAACCTAACTCGATGGATATTGTGAAAAGCTGTTAAAGATCACAGAGGCTGTCTAGAGCCTAATGGCTTACGACATTAAGCCAGGTCCTAGTATATGTAATAATACATATTTTAGTAATAGGTTTAGCTGATACGCTAATAACAGAGCTGTAATGTACCAAGACAATCAGCCTATAATTCACACCTCTCTGACGCAGAGAGGTGTCTCTGTGAGATCCCAGTAGGCTGTGATCCTTCACGCGGGCCCAGTCCGAGTTGCTTGATGTCACATTTTTTCGAATGTTTAGTTCTAGGACATGCCAGTTTCCTTCACCGTTTTGAGAGTAGTGGCGATGAAATAATTCACGCAAAAGTAAAGCGCCTATTTGGGTTCGAACTCGTACTTAAGTCACAGCCGTTACACTGGACCACCACAGGCCAATACCAATTTACCAATACACTGTTTGCAGTTAACAGAATCGTTTCTACACAGGCAAAATATACATTGCATCACCAGAAACGAGATAGCAAAGCTATTTCGTATTGAGAGCAACGTTGGCCGTCGCTATGGACTTTAATTTAGCATAAGGGATTCGTTTCATGAAAACAAGCTGAATATTCGTTTTAATGCAACTCTACAAGATACCATATAAATCAGGTCAAAATAATGACAGAAAATTCAACCAACCATTTCTCTTAGTAATTTGAATTTATTTCTAACTAAATCCTTGAAAACACCCACATTGTTTTCAAGCATTTGGTTAGTGAAAGTATACAAAGGCGTCCTCACTAGTGTTGCAAAGGACTCGAGTTCTCGAGTCGTAATTTTAAAGACTTGACTCAATTATGCAAGACTCAGTGTGCTCAAAAGGCTCGGAGTCTAGAGTCAAGCCGAGCCTGAGTCATTCTCGAGTTAAAAACGGGACTCGAGTTTTAAAAAGGACTCGAGCCTTAAAACGACTCGAGTCTTAAAATGAACTCGAGTCTTGTAGCTCATCATTCGAAAAAACTCGAATAACTCGTCAGATTTTTTTGTACGCAAAGTTACATCATAACCACTAATTTGAATGTATTGATGATGAGGTACAAGTTTCATCTTCATGCTCAGAGTTTTTCTTTAAGACTCAGGTGCATTTTAAGACTCGAGTCCTTTTTAAGACTGGAGCCATTTTTAAGACTTGAGTCCTTTTTAAGACTCGAGTCCTTTTAAGACTTGAGTCCTTTTTAAGACTCGAGTGCTTATCTGTAGACTCCGAGCCTTTTGAGCACATTGAGTTTTGCATAATTGAGTCGAGTCTTTAAAACACGGAGCAAATACAAAGAGGAGATGTTGTAATTAGATTTTCCTAAGAAACAACGCGTGACATTTTGCGGGGTGCGGGGTGTTAGATCCCGCCCACTTCTTTATTTTCCATCTACCGGTTAATAGCAAAACTAGGTGCTCGTACCGTCAATTTTGCTTTTGTAGTTATTTATCTATCTCATACTAGATGTCACTACGTGCAGGAGGCAACAGGGTCGTACTCAAAATTTGCGTACCAGGGAGTACTTTGTTTTTTACTCATCTTAATACGTATTTTTTTACGAAAAACAATAATTTTAGAATAAAAATATTTTTGATGCATGACGAAAGAAGATAATCAGTGTGTCTCTTATTTTTAAATGACAAGCATTAAACATAAACATTTATTTTTCAAAACATCTATATTTCACACACAAATAAAATAAAAACAGATTTTATATACAACTAATTGACATCAACAATAAAACAAAGAAAGCAAAAAGAACACACGAAATGTAGCAGTTAAAAACATTAGACCGGGAAGCACTGTCCGCTGCTCACAGTGCAATATGTAAACATATCCAGTGGCAAAGCAGTGGAGAGACCCACCTATTCGAGAACACGCTTATTATAATGTTGCTACTGGACCTAACACGACCGTATCATCGCATAATGCCAGCCTTAAAATTTCAACCAGACGCAAAATGTTCACTTCTCAGAATGTCAACTTCTTAGAATATCCAATCCGCATAATGTCAATTTCTCAAAATGTCGATTTCTCACAAAGACAAACTCGTATGAAATAAAAATCACTTTTCACTTTCCATTTATGAGACAGTCGCGGCACATTTGGTAAAATAATTAGAATCCGATTACGACCCTGTTTTTTTATATTTATGTTTGTTGTTCATGGTTGACGATAGATGGCGGCCTGTTGACATAATGATATAAAAACCACGATAAAAACTACAAAAACAATATTTAGGCGATTGAAAGGTTTTTGGGAATTAATTTTGAATAAATTTCAGTACATACAATTATTGAAATATATTAATACTGAGCTTTACGTGCCTAAATAATTTTAGTACCCATGTCACAAAGTGTCGCCATCTAATGTCGGGTAGAATTATATTTGGAAACACCGAAGTTATGACATTTTTCTAGAAGAATTTTTATAAATTACGTTTAAAATTACTTACAAATGAAATGTGATACCATTCATAGCATCAGAACGTCTATCCGAGTAGTTTTTATAAGATAGAACACAACAATTCATTCTTATTTTTGTCTAGCGCGAATATATTGAACTTTTACTTAGTTGTGCACAGGACGAACGCTAACAATACACTGACTAAGGCCACGCCTACTTGATGACGTCAGGACCAAGTTGAAAATCACAGTGCGCAGTTGTTTAGGCCGACTCCTCTTTGTATTTGCTCCGTGCTTTAAAATTAGGACTCGTAGACTCGAGTCCTTTTCAACTCTAGTTCTCACTATGAATTCCATTGACTAATTGAACTTATTTACTCAACATTTCATTACAGCATATTATTATCTATTAGAAGTTCATGCAGATACGGGAGAAGAAAACCACAGACAAGCTTTTCATCCTCAGTACACTCATGGTTTCCTCTATAGAAAATAAACTCGAGAGAAAACATATTTGCATGCTGAGGTTAACACTTTAAAGAAGTTACTACTGGTCGCCCAGAGGTCGAAACTCGACCATTATTCATTTAAACGTTAATATATACAAATATTAGTTTTCAGCACTATTTCTCCAAATAAACTTTAACAGTCTTATTCATAAAAATCTCGCTAATCACTGATTAGCCACTGTTTAGTTAAGCAAATGGTTAGCTCTTAAGTAATGATTAACTTTTCTTTATTCATAAGCGCTGGTTAGCAGATGATTAGTTACGACACGAAATAGAGGGGAAATTATGCGTGCACCACAGATTATAATCAATATAGTTGACTAAAAAACCGAATTAAAAGTATAAAGTTGTCATAACCACGATATTTATATCTGTGGTGCCTTTGACAGACCAAAGTCAACAATGTCATCGGATATTTCATTTGATTAAAATAATTTAATACGTTTATATCATCAATATTTCCACTTATTTCATTGTTTTCCGATGGTACATTACAATATAATTAGCTCTAAAGGCTGGAGGATCTGTCAGGGTCTCGAGATTGTTCGAAAGAGACGCCGTGACCCTGGCACATGGGCAACTGAAGGAACACGGGTGGGTTTTAGTCAGTAAAAGTCTGACACGCACTCCGCCCCTAACACGACCCACTGACCCGCCCTCCCGCTCCACCCAAGAGCGGGAGACGTCATTTGATGATTTCCCATCCAAAAAAAAGGCTGGAGGATACAGGTATTTATTTCTGATATTATATCCACTAACCTTAAACTGACCAAATTAATATTAAAAAGCCGTAGCCGATAATAGCTATGTGTTTGCATGTCCCATAAGCTTGTTTACATGAATATACTCTTTCAAAAACATAAAGGTACTTGTCTCTATTCTATATTACTTCCTTTTGCTTGATCACTGGGGTTTCAGTTTATTTTATTAATTAAATAATCTTGTTTACAGTTGAAAGTTTGACGAAGCACCAATACTATATAACCTCGGAAAGACGGCGAGGGCGCAGACCATGCTACGTGAATAAGATGAGGAATGAGAGTGGCAAGAGAAAAGAATAGCACCCATACATATGTTACGGAGGAAGAAAAATTGAAAATCAAAAATACGAATTTATAACAAAAATGTAGCTTTATTAAAATAAATGTAATTGTTGCTTGGATAACTAACATGGGTACTCGCATTTCATTTCATAGGCGATCAAGTACAGTGTCATCCAACATATGATTACGCTGGATGACCCGCACCTGATCCGATAGTCATTGGGTTGAAACATTGACAGTTGGCTCAAGCGCCTGAAAAAGACTGAGCATTGGAACATGGTACACGGTCAGATTGTTTCCCCTCTCTACAGAGAGGGGAAATAGTATGAGCGCATGACATTCTCATTGATGGATCTTGTCCATCTCATACGCTGGCCAACACTAGCAAAAGACGGAAATGTGTGGAAAAGGGAGAGGGAGGCCTTTGCCCTGCAGTGGGACAATATAGGCTAGTTAGATTAGATAGATAGAATTGTTGCTTATGAAATGTCTCTTGTTATTTGAGCAAGACTGCCACAACATGGCTTTTCTTCAGTTCTGTGCCTTGGACCTAGCGTTAAAGAATGTGAGGGGCCTAAAACCTACTGAGCCTCCTCCTGTTTGAGCTTTCCCTAAAAATCCTTTATCAAGTTTACTTCGCATGAAGAATATGTACCTAATACGGAATTATTCTCATCGCAGATGTAAACAAGCCTTGTAGGTCTTCCTCCATCTATTTCCCGTCCGCGTCGGCGCGTAGCGTTTCAAAATTATTTAATTCTCCTGTACTATTCCAAAATCCCGTAAATATTGTTGAAATCAATATTAACTAAGGCACAATTAGTTATTAGGGACAAAATAGCTTTGAAGCACACATTAATCCCATTGAACCGATCAGCTGATTCAAATAAAATCCGCCATCTTGCCTCTTAGCATCCTCTTAACAAGCTACCGGTGGTGTTTAATTTTGACAGCTTTTAATCAAATGGTTAGCGACTACTTAGCGCTAAACAGCGTTTATGAATAAGAATTTCACTAATCAGTTGCTTAGCAATTGATTAAAATTTAAGAGTCGTTTATGAATAAGACTGTTTATGTGCCAAATTTCATACACCGCCGTTCGCACAATGTTCGTACAAACGATGTGCAAAGTTTTTGCTTCACGTATTAATACAATTATATAGATTATTTCAAATTATATAGATTATTTCAAAGTATTACATAAGATTACAGTTTTGATAGGTGACAGAACAGCACTTACTTCATGTTGTCATATTTATTACTTATGGTTATACTTGACATTCAGTAAGACTATAGACACAAAATATTAAAGACAGATATTCTCGATTGGACCACAGATTTCGACAATAAACTTTCGTAATCCATAATTATATTTGACACTCATTTATAATACCAAAAACAAATATAGACTCGATTTGTGCATGTGTGTATTAAATACACGGTAATGAATATTAGTGCGTGTAACGTGTTATTTATTGAAAATAATGTATTTCTACGCATAATTAAAAAACATATTAGCATTCGTCACTTCTTCTCTGTATAAACTATAATTGTGCGAAATTTCATACTCCTCCGTCCGCCCAATTTTCGTAAAAAGGGATCCAAAGTTTTCGCTTCCTGATTAATATATAGATTACAGAAGAAATTACAGTAATAATCTCTAAGAACAATTACATAGGTACTTGAGGCTTTACATACGACACCGAGGTTTAGAATAAGATGGTCACACAGGTAAACGTTCACACGGATGTCATAAAATCCCGGCGTAATTTCTTCGCGCACTGGATTTTGAACTTTCGGTGTTGAACCTAGCATTGCAAATTCAACAGAGTGCATCTCAGCGCGTCGAAAATCGAACAGTGGGCTATGAGTGACAAAGACGACGCTCTACTAAGTCGATCTAAAACTCCATCACCAGTCATATTTGCGGCCAGGTACTGTAAGTAGGAACGGGGGACCTTTCGCCTTCCATACGCAACTCCGCTGAAAAGGTCCGCTGCATAAATATTTTATTGACTTTGAGACGAAACCGAATAAAGTATTTTAGGCGAAAACCGTGAGTGCAGCACAGCGTTGTCTGTGCTTCAGTTAGATACATCCTATGACAGAGAACTCGACTGAAGTTGGAAAAGTTGTTTCAACTTTTCGAGATTGGGGCGCCACTGGTATAGATAAAAAGTTCAAGCTACTTATTGGTGATAACTTAATTTCCCTGGATACTAATTTGACGTCCATTAATCGCATTTCATTCATCCACAAGGTGAACCGCTGACCTGGTGAAGGCCACAGGAATCCTCTGGATCGACAAGCACAGAACTGGTCAAGTGGCAGTGCTTGAGGGAAGCCAATGTCTAGTAGTGGACATCTTTCGGCTGAAATGATGGTAACAATTATAATGTGACGTTAATTACATACGTTTTAATTAAGGTTGTAAGTATACGACCCGATTAGGGCTTGCAATCCGGATATCCGGATATCCGTATTATCCGGATATCCGCCGATTTTAAACTCCGGATTTTACTTGGATCACCATCCGGAGTTTTCGGATTTTACGGATAGTTGTTTTTATTTTTTAAATATTAAAAAAAAATGCTGCCAACTTTGGAGTACATAACTGTTATTACGTTATTTATTAGAGATGGGCCAACTATGACTTTGGCCGCCTAGTCGACTAGTCGGCTGCAAAATAGCAGATTAGTCAGCCAAGCCGATCATTGTTGTCGGTTGAGTTCGGTTGACATCAGCTATGTTCAAAATGGCAAACCTACTTCTTGCCAATTGTTTGCTATAGACTTTCTTCCTTTTGAAAATCCTGCAATTGAATCTGTGAGACTGACGATTGATAAAATTATTTCTACATTTTTTGATGCACAACAGTCATAACTTCAACGGACAATACACAAGATACAGAAGGTTGTTCTTCTTCAACTGTAAGCGTAATAATTAAAACACAAAAACGAGAAGAAATAATTTGGTATATGAGTCAGCCATCTTCTGCGCAGCGACCGACTTAGGTACTATTAGATGAGAATGGTCAGAGAAGCAGGAATTTAGAAAGGGTTTACAATCTACTTTTATCAATACCACCGACCAGCGTTGAAGCAGAAAGGGTGTTCTCTGCTACAGGACATTTATGTAACCATTTAAGAACTTCCATGAAAGAAGATTCATTAGACAGTTTAAGCTTTTTAAGATTGTATTACCAGAATTTGTATAAAAAATAATTTGAGAATTACGTAATATCGTAAAAGGGTTATTTGATTATTTTGAGATATTTTGTTCATTTTTGTTTTATACTATTATTTGGTTTATACTATTATTTAACAATTGAGCTGATTTACCAGGGAAAGTGATATTATTATTTAATTATTATGTTTTAAATAGGTTGATTTGATTGAGATGTTGTGATTTGTGATAAATGTAAGATCTCATTTTTAATTAGAATTGTTTTTAGTATGATGAGAAGAACAGCAACAAATTATTTGTGCGGTATCGGTGTTTTATTGTATAATTTTAGAAAGTGAACTAGTTTTTTTTAAATGTGATTGTTACTTGAAATACTGGTATAGTTTATTATTCCTTTGTCATTTTGCTTGAGAGACTGATTAAAACGTGTTACAAAAGTTAATCAGTTTTATTTATATAAAAATAACCGAATTATCCGCACTATCCGGATACTCCGGATAGTAAAATATTAATATCCGTATTATCCGGATAGTATAAACGAACGGATATTGCAAGCCCTAGACCCGATCAGATTCAACATCAACTCAGCTCTAAAGACACAACACTTTCAAAGATTTCTGCACATAAATTAGTGATCAAAAGCTAAAGAGCTTTCAAACTTGTTCTGTGACTGTTACTAGTGTCTAACTAGACCGCAAACAAGACAAGTTCCAGTATCGGAATTAAACCTCCACTTAATTAACTTATCGATCAGACGTTGATAGGATGTACACGAGACGCGATACGCCCTTATTTAAACTATTACGAGTAGGTGCATGCCTCGCAAAGAAGTTAGACGCACGCTGAGAAATAATTAACCCTACAGTTTCAAGTGTTAGCATCAAGTACCATCCAATTAAAACTCTTCTGAAGGAAATATAACACCAATTATGTTATTGTTGATCCAGCGCAGAGGATATTGAAGCAGGATATTGCAAATATGTTCAGCTAAACAGAAAATGTTTGATATTTCTAAGATTTCATGACGTGAGGATTTGATTCAATTCTTGTACCTAGGTCCTTCTCATATGCTGAACCAAAAACTTTCTACCCCTTTTTTAGGAAAATTACGCGGCAAGTGTATGAAAGGCATAGTTAAAGGTAGTATGGAGAAGTCAAAGCTTATATGGAGTACATAGAGCTAATATTTTTTACTACTATATTATTACTACAAAAAATATACAGTTCAAACTTAAAATTAAATGGATTATGATTCAATATTGAACACTTTTTTTAAAGTATATCTTTTGATCATAATCATCAAAATGAATAAATAAACCTAAAATAAGAAATAACAAATCACGAAAATATATTCATGTCGTACGCGGACGGTTTCAGGTAGCAATCGATTCGAATCTCCAACTTGAACTGCACCTGATCCCTACAATACACGTTGCATTCTAATCGAAAACGGTACTCTATAGAAAGTTGGGATGGCAATGCTGATAGCACTGAAATATTCGGCATTTCCAGGAATCCGTAAAGGCAACCGCTATGAATAGTGTCGGCAATAAATATGCATACTGACTGAGAGACGCTAGGGTAACGTAACGGCAGTGAAACTGAGAGACGTGATGGGAGCATAAGTCGACGTGCATACGGTCGTCAATATTTCGATATTCAACTCTCGGTGTTGAACGTGCATTCTGAATCCAACAGAGTCTCAGCGCCGATTTTCGACTCTAAGTACTAAGCAGTGGGTTGAAGATTCAGTGCGCGAAACAATCCCCTCGCGATATTATTACATCCGTGTAAACGGCGAGTAATACGAGTTAGCGCGAGACTCGACAAGTCTTCATCAATAGGTAAGACATCTGTGAGGAGGTATGGACGTATGGTGTCGGTGCATCTCGATATCATAAAGGCTAGTCGCTCGATGCTAAGTAAATTTTATTGCAACACTGTCAATGTTCACGTTTGTTTAATCTGCACACTAATTGCGTCACATTATATCAATCAGAACCTGAATCATATTGAAGAATATTGCCAATGCTTTGCTTCAAATGTTCGAAACAATTTACTGCTCTACAACGTATGTAGGCGAAGCTCAATAAAACAAGCTATAGTTAGTATTTATGTTTCTTTATTGTTTTGGGCGACGCCCTATGAGACTAACTAACTTTTAACATTAATATCTCCTCGCTATTGTATTCGGTAACTCCGGTATAGCCTCTGTAAAATACCTAAACAAATACCTATACTGTTCTTTAATAAAAGTAGTAGATTTCCATGAAGATACTTAAGTAAATACCGATGTATGTTTATAATCAGCTGTATTACCATTGTCTTGACCTTTTGAATTCTAATTAACCTGCAATTACCTGTAACAATAACCTGTTGGAATCTAATTAGTCTGTAATGCCTGTGTTATGTTTGTATAAAACTAATTAGCTTATAGTTACCTAACTCATTTATTGTAAAGCACTAATTAGCTGTGAGTAGGTATGAATATACCTAAAATATCTTACGTAGTTCGTACACGATTTTGAAAGTAGCGTATGTCCAATAGGACGAGCCACATTGTTAATCCAATAAGAAAGCAGAAACCTTGAACTCGCTTACACGTGTTTTGAAATTCTCGACAAGTCGAAACCTGTACCTTAGGGAAAGTCCATTTTTCTCGCTCTCAATTGGCGGAGCGGCTAATCAAAGTAAAGAAATGTATACGCTACTTGCGGTAGGCAACAAAAGTTATAAAAGGGCCGAGCGTCTATTTTTGGATTTAGTATTGTTACAAGTTCACATGAATCATCAAGTTACCACGTAGTGTTTGTGAAGTAAGTGGCTCCGCTGTCCACTGCTTAGTCGCGATGTACCCTATATCTAGTTAGCCAGTCTTCAAGTGTAATATAGCTAGGATTTAATTATGTGTACTGCTTATTCTAACTGTATTTTATATTGTGTGCTGTGTACTCTTTTACAACCATTTGTAGTGATTTCTGTGTAATTTTATGTGTGCCAAATATACTCAATTATTACGACATTCTGACTGGTTTAATTTCACTCTTTCGTCAAGGGAACACCGTCACCCCCGCCTACAACACCTGACTCCCGTTTTATTAACATTTTGGTCCTTGCGAGCCGGATCAGGTTCAATTAGAATAGAGTGAACCAGTCAGAATCATGAGTCACAGAAGTGAAATCACCACACGCAGCAAGTTACGAAGACTGGCGGAAGAAATGGGTACGCGACAAGCAGAGGACATCGTCTCTGACTCAGGCTTACCATCCGAAAGGGCTCCAGGTTCTCCGTCCGTAGCACCGACATTGGCATCGACGTCCGCTCGCAATATTCCGCTCACCGGTGGCCGATTAATTGACCACAGTAAATTGACGTCAGAGAGAGCGCACGGGGGGCAGGCAGCGCCCAAGGGTCGCCACACCTCGCCGCGCAGCAAAATATCGTCAAGAAATAGCCACAGGAGCGTCGATTACCTTAAAAAACGGATCGAGTACGAAGCGGAGCGCGAATTAGTGCAGTTGAAAGAGAACCTGGTCAAAGACAAGGAAAACCTCGTCAAGAAAAGGATGGAAGCGGAAATAGCTGAGATAGAGGCGGCCGCTGAAAGCGATGATTCACAGTCAGATGTGAGTACGACACAGCGCGTCGAAGAGTGGGTGAAAACCACGCCCCAAGTCCCCCAATTGATAGAAGTATTGGGGACGCCGGCTGTGTCAGGCGCACCTATTGAAATGGCTGCGCCCCGTGAAACATCTGACCCCCGTGAACAAACCGTAAGTAGGGTGAATCTTGTGAATAACCACCGTGGGTCGTCAGTGCCGTGTGATCTAGACCAGTCCCGAGTACCTAGGACATCCGCGTCTGTACCGTTACCTAACATAACGGCACCAATTACGTCCAGGTACATGCCAGTAACGTCAGATGGAGTAAGGTTCCAGTTACCCAGCCGTTATACCGCCTTTACCACTCCGGTCGCAAGTGTACCTCGAGTAGCCACACTCGAGTCGGATACACGGCGGCAGATGCAGTACGGAGCGGATGAAAGAGAAAGGCGGAGAGAATCGTCAGGGGACAGAGACCGTAAGATAGACAGACTGGCAGAGGCTATCACGAACATGGCACGACCACCACGACCGGTACCAAGACAGGCATATGAATTGCCCTACTTCAAAGGTGACCCAGCCGACTGGATATCATATCGGAACATGTACTGGGAAACATCACAATTATACAATTTCAAGGCGCACGAAAACTTAGCACGATTAAAAACCTCGTTACAAGGCGACGCAAAGGTATCAGTAGAGGACTTACTACGATCGTCAACTGATCCGTCCGAGATAATGCGCGCGCTAGAGGATGAGTACGGTCACCCGACCCTAGTGCTACAGTACGCCATACAAAAGGTCAAAGAATTACCTAGAGTAACGGAAAGTGGACGCGAACTAAGGAAATTCTCGTCAACGGTCCGAAATTGTGTTTCGTTACTCAAAAATATTCGTGCGGATGGATATATAAATAATCCACAGCTGGTGAGTGACCTGCTGAGCAAGCTGACCCCTGTACAGCGCGCGCAATACGGTGACTTCGCAATGGGCCTGGACAACACACAGGGGGTGGACCTAAGAGTGTCTCCAAATCTAGAAATATTATCACATTTTCTGATACACTTGACACGCTCAACGTCGTACTACACTCAGGCGAGTATGTTTGAGCCCGGTCCATCGAAGCCCCCTGCCAAGCAACAGCAGAAGTATGGCGGCGCCGGTCAGTCCCGGCCAGCCAACGCCGCGCGCTCGGCCGCGAGCAGGCCTCCGTTGACGCAACGAGTGAACACGCAGAGCGACGAGTCTGCCGCTCCTGAAGAATGCGTTATATGTCAACGAAAGCACAACATAGAAGAGTGTGACCAGTTCAAAAAGCTTACCGTTCAACAGCGTTGGGACACGATAAAGGAGAAGAACACATGCTTCAAATGTCTCGTGAGTAAACATCCCAAGAGGTTTTGCCGTGCGAGTAGATGCAAGAAGTGCGGGTTCGGACATCACCTGCTGTTACACGCGGATAAGCAGCCGAAAGAAAAGGTGGCTACGCCGCCAGAAAGTAAGACGGAAAGCGTCACAAATATAGGCGAGTGGCGAGCTACGGCACTACTGAAAATTATGCCAGTAACGGTCAGCGATGGAAACAGTGACGATAATCAGTGTTACGCACTACTGGACGATGGTGCGACCGTGTCACTCATCGACAGCTCGCTCGCCACAGACTTAGTGGGCCCATGTGTTCCTCTCTCCTTAAAAACCGCGGGTGGCTACGGAGTAACAGACTCAACGTCGCGAGTGGTACAAGTGCGCGTAAAAGGACCTAACGGTCAGTGCCATAACATTACGTGTCGGACAATAGTGGACATTAACCTACCAACGCAAACAGTGACCGCCACAGTGATCGACGACAACGCGCACCTACGCGACTTGGGTTGCGTAGAGATGAGGGGAGCCAAACCGCTGCTGCTTCTCGGACAGGACAACTGGGAGCTGCTCGTCAGTCAGGACATCCGCCAAGGAAAATCCGGTAAGCCAGTTGCCTCACTCACTAAGTTAGGTTGGGTCATACATGGACCATTTAATATTAATAACAATAATAATAGTAAAGAATGTGTTAGTTGCATGACCGTTTCCCTTCCTGATTTACATAATCTAGTTAAATCACAGTTTGAGCTAGAAGCGATAGGTATTTCAGAGAATTTACGTAAACATAAAGATGTCGAAAGGGCATTAGCCGTGTTAGACAGCACTAGCCATCGTATCCCTGACCAGTCACAATGGGAGGTCGGTTTGTTGTGGAAACATGACAATATTCAGTTACCTGATAATTATAATCAGGCCAGGCAAAGGCTGTACGGCATAGAGAAACGTATGCGTAAAGACACTAGTTTCGCTGAGCAATATTCAGCTCAGATAGGTAGGTTAGTAGACGAAGGTTACGCGCGTAAAGTAGACGGTAACATAGACAGCTCGCCGGTTTGGTACTTACCGCATTTCGGAGTCGTTAACCCGAACAAACCGGGCAAGCTACGTCTCGTGTTCGACGCAGCCGCTACGTCTCATGGGACGTGTTTAAATGATAATCTGCTAACCGGACCTGACTTACTGAATTCTTTGCTAGGTATTTTAATTAAGTTCAGGATAGGCCCCGTCGCGTTTTCAGGGGATATCGCTGATATGTTCTTACGAGTAAAAATAAGGGCAGAAGATCAAGGCGCGCAATTATTTTTATGGAGAGGCGCGGATCACCATAAAGAACCAGATACATACGCGATGAATTCCATGATATTTGGTGCAGCCTCGTCCCCTACTACGGCAATATATATACTCAACAAAAATGCCGATGATTTCATTGATGTTTATCCCGAAGCTGTGGAAGCCATTAAATCTAGGCACTATATGGACGACTATCTAGATAGTGCTTGGACCGAGGAGAAGGCTAACACGTTAATAGAGGAAGTGACACGAATACATGCATCCGGTGGATTCATTATCCGGGGGTGGGTCACTAACTCATCGGAGCTAAGGGAAAGGCTGAAAATAGAAATGCCTGATAAGGTAGCCCTTGAGAAGGGAACAGGCTCAGTAGAGAGGACCCTAGGTTTAATATGGTCACCTAAAGACGACGAGTTAGGTTTTGATCTGTCATTTAAGAGACTACCACCGGAAATTATAAATGGTAGCTTAGTGCCCACTAAAAGACAATTTCTTAGTATGATAATGTCGATTTACGACCCGCTAGGTTTCCTATACCCGTGTGTAATTCAATCACGCATATTAATGCAACGAATATGGAAGTCGGGAATACAATGGGACGAACCCTTAAAAGAAAAGGACGCCAAAGTATGGTTTAATTGGCTCCATAATTTATACCGCTTAAACGAATTAAAAATACCGCGGTGGTACGGGTTAAAACTCGATAATTTAGAATTACACGCGTTCGGGGACGCCAGCGAGCTTGCTTACGCCGCAGTAGTATACCTAGTGGGCTCTAACTCTGAAGGAAAGAGGGAATCGGTTATGTTACTAGGGAAAGCGCGAGTAGCTCCACAAAAAGTAGTATCCATTCCCAGGCTAGAGTTACAAGCAGCCGTGTTAGCCTGTCGTATAGCAGACACTGCCCACAAAGAGTTAGGTATACGAATCGAAAAGAAATTCCTTTGGACCGACAGCAAGACTGTATTAAAATGGATAAACTCCGATGCACAGGAATTTCAACGATTCGTCTCGCACAGACTAGCCGAAATAGATAGGCTGTCAGACAGAGGCAACTGGCGCTGGGTACCTTCACAGGATAACCCAGCTGATAAGGCCACCAGGTTGTGTTGGCCCGATGACCACGCGGAGTGGCTCTCGGGCCCCTCGTTTCTATGTAACCCACAGGAGCTGTGGCCTGCGTGTCCCGAGGCTGAGGCGTCGGAAGCGGACCTTGAGCGCATCCAGCGGGTCCACGCCGCGGCAGCACCGGCGGCACCACTCCTAGAGTACGAGCGCTACTCATCGTGGACGCGCATTCAGCGTGTCATGGCGCGCGTGCTCATCTTCAGCGGCCGATGTCGTAAACGTCGGTCGACTACGGAGCTGTGTCAGCGAGACCTAGAAGATGCTCACAACAGCCTGTTGAGGCTGTGTCAAGAAGAAAGCTTTCAAAGCGAGCGGGCCACCATCCTTAAAGGCCTGCCCGTTCCCAGCAGCAGCAGCATCAAGGCTCTCGACCCCATGCTAGCCGACGACGGGTTGCTACGAGTGAGAGGGCGCCTGAGTGCCTGTGAGGTGCTCACGTTTGGCGAGCGGCACCCTATTATCCTGGAGGGCCGCCATCCTCTGACAAGAAAGCTAATCGCTCATTACCATGCGATGGCTCTGCACGCCAACCACGAGACCGTCGTCAACAATCTACGGGAAAAATACTGGGTCACTAAAATCAGAACCTCAGTGAAGACAGTGGTTGCCAACTGCCAACTCTGTCGCGTCTGCCGAGCCAAGCCCGCGCCACCGAAGATGGGTGACCTGCCGCTCGCAAGGCTGGAACCATCCAGACGAGCCTTTGTGCGAGTGGGGGTGGACTACTTCGGCCCGATGGAGGTCGCAATCGGGCGACGGCGCGAGAAGAGGTGGGGTGTCCTATTCACCTGCCTCACTACACGCGCCGTCCACCTTGAGTTGGCCGCTTCCCTAAGCGCCGACTCCGCCATACTAGCCTTGCGGCGCCTCATAGCGCGCCGCGGGCAACCAGCACATCTGTACTCTGACCAGGGTACCAACTTCATCAGGGCCAATACCGAGCTTCGAGCAGCCCTGAAAGACCTCAACCAAGGTCAGATAAGGGCCGAGGCCATTCACCGTGGCATCGAATGGCACTTCAATCCCCCGGCGGCCCCACACATGGGTGGCTGCTGGGAGCGCCTGGTGAGATCCGTGAAGAACGCACTTCGCAGTACGCTCAAGGAGCGTGCCCCTCGTGAGGAGGTCCTCTACACCCTCCTCACCGAAGCCGAGCTGATCGTAAACAGCCGGCCACTGAGCTACGTGAACGACGACCACGACCAGCCCGTGGTCCTGACGCCGAACCATCTACTCCTGGGCACTGCGTCCGGGAGTACTCCGTTTGCATCGAGCGACGCCGAAGACATCGACTCTCGCCGGCAGTGGCGGCGCGTGAACGCGCTCGCCGACATGTTCTGGCGGCGCTGGCTGCGAGAGTACCTGCCTACGCTCCAACGTCGGGAAAAGTGGTTAAACAATGTGCCGAACGTACGTATCAGTGACGTAGTAGTGATTGTGGACAATAATAGACCGCGAAGTGCGTGGACCAAAGGTCTCATCAAAGCTGTGTATCATGGACACGATGGTATTATCCGTGTAGTAGATGTTAAGACTGTAAATGGGGTCCTACGTCGACCCGTAGCGAAGATTATTGTGCTTCCCACAGACCAAGAATTGTAAGTCGGTTGAACCCTGTTACAGGGGGTGGAATGTAGGCGAAGCTCAATAAAACAAGCTATAGTTAGTATTTATGTTTCTTTATTGTTTTGGGCGACGCCCTATGAGACTAACTAACTTTTAACATTAATATCTCCTCGCTATTGTATTCGGTAACTCCGGTATAGCCTCTGTAAAATACCTAAACAAATACCTATACTGTTCTTTAATAAAAGTAGTAGATTTCCATGAAGATACTTAAGTAAATACCGATGTATGTTTATAATCAGCTGTATTACCATTGTCTTGACCTTTTGAATTCTAATTAACCTGCAATTACCTGTAACAATAACCTGTTGGAATCTAATTAGTCTGTAATGCCTGTGTTATGTTTGTATAAAACTAATTAGCTTATAGTTACCTAACTCATTTATTGTAAAGCACTAATTAGCTGTGAGTAGGTATGAATATACCTAAAATATCTTACGTAGTTCGTACACGATTTTGAAAGTAGCGTATGTCCAATAGGACGAGCCACATTGTTAATCCAATAAGAAAGCAGAAACCTTGAACTCGCTTACACGTGTTTTGAAATTCTCGACAAGTCGAAACCTGTACCTTAGGGAAAGTCCATTTTTCTCGCTCTCAATTGGCGGAGCGGCTAATCAAAGTAAAGAAATGTATACGCTACTTGCGGTAGGCAACAAAAGTTATAAAAGGGCCGAGCGTCTATTTTTGGATTTAGTATTTTTACGAGTTTACATGAATCATCAAGTTACCACGTAGTGTTTGTGAAGTAAGTGGCTCCGCTGTCCACTGCTTAGTCGCGATGTACCCTATATCTAGTTAGCCAGTCTTCAAGTGTAATATAGCTAGGATTTAATTATGTGTACTGCTTATTCTGATTGTATTTTATATTGTGTGCTGTGTACTCTTTTACAACCATTTGTAGTGATTTCTGTGTAATTTTATGTGTGCCAAATATACTCAATTATTACGACATTCTGACTGGTTTAATTTCACTCTTTCGTCAAGGGAACACCGTCACCCCCGCCTACAACACCTGACTCCCGTTTTATTAACAACGTAAATAACGCAATGAATGTTATTGGACTGTCATAATGAAAGCCATGCCGACTATTAGTGTCTGTTTTACCCTCGTAAATAAGCTGAGTTAAAGTGTTCGCGTTGGACAGAGTCTCTGACGCAGAGGTCGTGGTTAGTGAACAAGCCGTACTAGCTGGCTTGTTCGTAGTACGCCTGGCTAGCCACGACCATCTTATCTAAACTTGTCACCATAATAACAAAGTTGCCAGCATTGTTATGTTTCGGCAGTTTGAGGTAAGATAGACAGTGAAGCTCGCTTTCACCATCGGCCTGAACACTACTTACCACCAGAGGAGATGAAGGCCAAGAGCTTCCCCGTGGTATGAAATACAAAAAACAAACCAGAGCGATGCGAATGACTGCTTGCAAAGTTTACACAACAGTCGCTAGATACACCCACGCATTTAAACTCTGCGGCCTGCGGTATATAACCGTATGACAACTCTAAGTTATCACAAGGATTCAAATGAGATGAAACATATCTCTACTACTGCTCTGAATATTTTTGAAACTACAATCAAATAATAAAGGCCATTATCTATACTCTCATTTTCATACTTCGTCAACATCAGAATGCAAATCAGGGCTAAATGACCGGACAGTTGTGTATGTAGGGCACTAGATACTTCGAACACGACTAGGGAGGGCGACTGCTATCGTTCAATCTGGATGAAAACGACGCGGAATTGCGACGCTTAACACCAATATATCCAGCGACAAATAAATTGATTTATTACTGAGTGAATCAGCCCGCAAGAGTTGTACTTAGTTAAAGACAATCAGCTTATCTAGGAGTACTACGAAGATGTAGTAAATTGCCGAGAGAATGTGGCGGCTAGACGCTTGTCAGTACCAGAATGTACCTACAACGAAACTTATGTAAGTTGTGTGTCTCCCTTTATTCATACTTCTAGACAATTAAATTATTGCTGGTTCTTAAAATATCTGAATAGCCGTAATTGCAGTATTTCATTATAAAAAATGCATTTTACGATCACGGTTTGCTCCGAAGCTTTTGAATACATTGCCACGCGACTATGTGGATTTTTATATCAGAAGCTGTCTGTTTTTCCGAGCAAGGCTTTAACGTTTTAATCCCGGGCGTAAAAAGCCGTTAGTACTTAGTAGCCACTGGGCTGCCTTTGAAGCGCCAGTGGCCTCTATTCTCCGTCATTTTATTATTCCACTACACTTTTCACAGGTATACATATAACTTTTCTGCAATAAACTTGAAAAGGTTGGATTTTATGTAGGTATACACCAAGTCGCACTGGGCTCGCGTGGTGGATCATGGCCCATATGTATGCTGACCTGACGGATTATAACAGTGCAGAAATTTCTTTTCAAAATAAACCCCTTTTTATTGTAACAACAAACACAAATCTAATTTTCCTCAGGACACTACAATTTGATGCAATAATGGAAGGTCCAAAGTGCTCCTTAGCAAAACTTTCATAGCTAAGGATCGTGAGAACGCGGACACAAATCCTTTTTTTCTTCCATTATGCACTGTTGCTTGTTAAACACTACATTTTTTATAATTGTAGCCTTCAGACAGTTGGCTCGAGATAATAAGCCAATAGCAGAGACCCGTCTGCTCTGAATCACGACTCTCATTGAATTACTCCGGCCCGAACGAATAAGACGTTGTTGATAGAAATAAACGTCTGCTTCATTCTATGCAACAACGTTTTTTTAACACATAGTAAAGTTTACGATGCGTGACGTATAAAGTGGTTTTCTCAAATATTCGTGTAAGATGAAACGCCAACGGTTCGCCCAGCAACCGAAGGCATCACATTTGAATTCTACAGTACATACGTAACCACACACGTGATTTCCCTGAGGCTATATCTACAACACGACCGGGAAAGCAATCAGCACTCTAACATATGTATTTTAATTACATCGTCTTTCATTCCGTTTACTGCAAAATTGTTAGTTAACAGAGAGAAAAGTTTTTCCAAAATTAGGGCGCTTACCTACTTCAATTAACGTGCAAAAAAGTTCTCTCAGAGTTCATGAGTATTTGTAAAAGTTAGTTACTTTACTTTTAAAGTGCAACTTAATAAGTGGAACACTAATGGACGGTAATGCTAAAACAGTAGATACAGGTAAACAACAGTCGGGCCATTTTCATAAAAAATCAATAAAATACATCTAATATGCTAGGACCACGTCCGTTCTTTATTATAGTCGAGCAATATACTCAACGTCCACTATAGAAAACCGGCCCTTTCCAATAAAAATTGCACTTAATGTCCTTACAATAAAGACCAATTTCATTAACACGATAATGCATTTATGAAATTCCCGTCGGAATGGCGGGCGTATAATTTGCGTATGAAAACTGTCGCCGAATTAACAAACGCCATTGCATATGACCGTTATACATTTATACAAGACTTGCAGTTAATTCATCTAATGGATAGAAACGTGTATAAAAATGTAATAGACGTGTTAATTGCTGTATTCACGCAGGTTATAATTTAATTGTGGAAAAATAATTGTACTGTTTAGTGGCTGGTTTTCAGTTGCATCGCGTCGATGTACGAATGAAAACATTTACCGAGTGGAATTCGTGTAAGAATGAATAATTCATAAGTGATTTGGAATACATATCATAGAGCAATCATACATCATACATGCGCTGAATAATTTTATGTTGTTCTATCGTCCAATTGTTTGATTGTTGGTAGCAGCTTGAAATGGCAAGTGATATACTTATATTTTTGTTCTTATAAAGCTTAGACATTCAATGATAAAATTTAAGAGAGCAACGTAGAATAAAACCATCCATATAAACCATTGTACAATGTCTATAATACCCTATATTGGGAACAAGATGAACTCCTCTGATTAACTGTATGAAATGTTATCCTTTTATAATTTTTTTTCAATAGAAAATACCGGTATCTTATTATCACGGACGTCAAGTTCATGTGAATAAAGGAACCAGTAAACTTACTACAGGGTGTTTTTTGATGCGCAGAACTTATAATTGAAATATATGTATAGTATTAAAATATTTTGAGTATCCAGGAAATAGGCTTCATTTGAATGTTTCAATATTATTTTAGACATATGGCCGCAGCGGCCGCCTCGATGGCCTAATTTACAGAAAGCTTAATTGTTCTATGGCTCAATTAACTAAAGGAAACATGTTGACAAACGACTCAATCATTAATAATAACTTTCGAACAATTATTATTTGTCAGTTATAGCCATTTTGATGTATAAACGCAAACGAGGCAAAATATGTATGTAAGGACCGTAGCAGATAGTGTTCTGTACTTTCTGCTACCACCATGGGAAGAAGGCGTGAGTTTTATGTATGTGTATTCTATGTAAAAGTATTTTTGAGTTTGATTTCAATTTAGTTCTCCATCTCTAAAAATCACAACCCGATATTAACTGTACATACAAAGCCCAACTAACAAAAGAAATAATCCTATGAGAAACAAGACCAGTTACCCCGAGATATTTATTACGTCTTGAAACGTACTGGTTTTAATATTCATTGTTCAATTCATTGTGATGTATGAAATCTTCTCCCTATGGAGCATCAGACAACGTTGCCAGTCTGCCGGTCGTCACCCATCCTAATTGAGCATTAACCTATTGACATCAAAACTGGGCAGGGGACCGACTGGCAGGCAAAAAACTTATCTATCAAATGGGGGACGCAATATTATGTAAAGGGAATTTTGTTAATAAGATACGATCTGTGTGTCTTACAATGTATACGATTTAGACGTCAAAGGGAGTATTGTTACTGACCCAATAAAATTCTGGGTGGGAGCTTTCCCACGACTACAAAGCTCTTCTTTCAGGTTTTCTTTAGTTTTTGTTTTTCTATAAAACAAGGACCATCAAAGAGAAAAAAGGTTTTTATTGGCTAACGGACAAAAACAAAACGCGCTTGCTGGATTTAAGAATAAAAATGAATAAAAGTACGCATTTCCTTGCCGTTTTCCGACCAAGTCGACTTTCATAAAGCAATCGTTCATCTCGAACAAGTTTTAGATAAAATTTTAACATCCATACTAAAAATGATGTTTTCATAAATCTTAAAATGGACTTCAGACGGCAAACTGACAAGAAATGTAATGTGAGCTGAAGCGAAAAGTCGAACACTCTTTTAGTTTCAATTAGTGATGTGCCGGATATCCGTATCCGTATCCGCGGCTGTCCGAGGAAGAAGAAAGATCCGTAAATAATTTTCAATACATTGATGAATTTCTATCTGCAGGTGATACTGATAAGGTAGCAATGAAAAAATATTAAAGTCCATTCTGTTTATTTTTTCAAGTCGAAACTTGTTCTATCAGGCAAAACGTCAAGTGGCGTCCTTTTTAGGGTTCCGTTGCCAAATGGCTAAAAACGGAACCCTTATAGATTCGTCATGTCTGTCTGTCTGTCTGTCTGTCTGTCTGTCTGTCTGTCTGTCTGTCTGTCTGTCTGTCTGTCCGTCCGTATGTCACAGCCATTTTATTCCGAAACTATAAGAGCTATGCTGTTGAAACTTGGTAAGTAGGTGTATTCTGTGAACCGCATTAAGATTTTTACACTAAAATAGAAAAAAAACATTAAATTTTGGGGTTCCCCATACATAGAACTGAAACTCAAAAATGTTTTTTTTCATCAAACCCATACGTGTGGGGTATCTATGAATAGGTCTTCAAAAATGGTAATGAGGTTTCTAATATCATTTTTTTCTAAACTGAATAGTTTGCGCGAGAGACACTTCCAAAGTGGTAAAATGTGTGTCCCCCCCCCCCGTAACTTCTAAAATAAGAGAATGACAAAACTAAAAAAAATATATGATGTACATTACCATGAAAACTACCAACGAAAATTGGTTTGAACGAGATCGAGTGAGTAGTTTTTTTTTTAAACGTCATATATCGTAAACCGCAATTTACCTTGCATTCAATCAACTGAAATATAAAAATTAAAAAATATATATATTTTTAAACCGAAAATACCTACAGGTTTGTACGGAACCCTCGGTGCGCGAGTCCGACTCGCACTTGGCCGGTTTTTATTTATTCATGGTCACGCGCATCGACACCGAGTAAGAAATTTAAGATCAGTATCCGCGGATCTTGACGCCAAATATCCGTATTCGCGGATATACAGTTTTAACGATGATTCACATTACTAGTTTCAATATAACAGTATTGCTCGGTAACGTAGATTTAAGAGTGCCGCCTAGTCTGTTATTCAAAGACCTACGACTGGCGTGGGCGGGATAAGAGGGGATTACTATCTATTACTTTTTAGGGTTCCGTTGCCAAATGGCAAAAAACGGAACCCTTATAGATTCGTCATGTCTGTCTGTCTGTCTGTCTGTCTGTCTGTCTGTCTGTCTGTCTGTCTGTCTGTCCGTCCGTATGTCACAGCCATTTTATTCCGAAACTATAAGAGCTATGCTGTTGAAACTTGGTAAGTAGGTGTATTCTGTGAACCGCATTAAGATTTTCACACTAAAATAGAAAAAAAAACAATACATTTTGGGGTTCCCCATACATAGAACTGAAACTCAAAAATGTTTTTTTTTCATCAAACCCATACGTGTGGGGTATCTATGAATAGGTCTTCAAAAATGGTAATGAGGTTTCTATTATCATTTTTTTCTAAACTGAATAGTTTGCGCGAGAGACACTTCCAAAGTGGTAAAATGTGTGTCCCCCCCCCCCCCCGTAACTTCTAAAATAAGAGAATGACAAAACTAAAAAAAATATATGATGTACATTACCATGTAAACTACCAACGAAAATTGGTTTGAACGAGATCGAGTGAGTGGTTTTTTTTTTAAAACGTCATAAATCGTAAACCGCAATTTACCTTACATTCAATCAACTGAAATATAAAAATTAAAAAAAATATATATTTTTAAACCGAAAATACCTACAGGTTTGTACGGAACCCTCGGTGCGCGAGTCCGACTCGCACTTGGCCGGTTTTTTCTTCGATATCGGCGATGGAAGCTCTGTCCGATGCACGTCTCTTATTCATTAAAACTTCACTTTCATAAGTGCACGATAAATTTATCTGTTATTTTTACTTTTAAATGAAGCGAGACGGTAATTGAACAGTTAAAGGTTTTGCTTTTCAAGTGTTCCGTTTGCACTCTTTATATTAAAATAACAATTATTTCAGAACAGAAGTTTTTCCAATTAAAGCTAATCTTGAATATATATGTATACTATCAAAGTGAAGTCGTAAGGGCTTTTGGCAGTCTGCGATGAACCAGGAAATCCCATCGCAGCTCATTTGCAGCGTGACTAAAAGATATTTTACTCAATTTTCTTAGACATGGCTTTATTTCAAAGTTCCTCTCCTTTATTCCTTTACAACAGGAAACCACGCCATTACATTTAATTACATTTTTAGACGCCTAGATCTATGAATTTGGACGTAAGTAAAGTCAAATAGTAGTCAAATAGATTTTCACAAGTTTACGCAACGCAATTGACACGAACGTGCCAAATGGTTGTGAAACGGAACGTGTCCAAATAACCACTATTTTGCTGGTGAGAGTGTTCCTACAACCAACTGTCCAAAGGCTCGGCTAAATCTAAGGGCAAATATTTTCATTGCAGACATATTTCAATAGTATATTCGTCGCGATTGCCGCTTTTACTTTGTGCATCCCGTGAAACTTAGTGTGGCTTCGTTCAAATATAAATTTTAATTTAGGACTATCGGATTTCGGACGCACTGGTTCGCATTAATAGAGTAAATAAATAGCTTAATGCAACGAGTCAGAGCTGCTATTGAAATGTAATATTTTACATATGAATTTAATTTAAAATATGGAGTTGGCGTTATCGGCAGCATACCGACCCAGTTGGCGCGAGTGCACGCGACGTTGTCATACCTGGCTTAGTGTCGTCTGGGCTTTAGTGATGATAAAAATATAATTACCTTTTTAATTTGCGAAATTAATAGCAATCAACGAAAACGTGAGTCCATTCACGGTTGCACGATAATATTTCGGTCAATAAAGGTTTTTTTTATGACATTCAGTAGAGCGTCGATTAACCGAACGTCGATCAACCGAACGACCGTTTATCCGAACTACTACGCCCGCCTCTCCCGCGCTACAATACACAATGCACGCGAAATTGTCTCGAACTATTGGTTGTATGTACTCATATGTCACTCTGAAGTAGCCGTTAGTTGATAAACTAAATTTTACCGCGTGAAAGAAACTATTTGTCATTAATGATATGTCTAAACATAAGGTTTTCATTCACCTGTACATAAATATGTATGGCTGAATCAATACAGTTCGATTATCCGAAAAAACCGATTTTCCGAACAATCCTGTCCCCCAATTAGTTCGGATAATCGACGCTCTACTGTAATGTTTCATATTTGATTGATCCATATCCATTATATTAATAAAACTTAAGAAAAAAATGCTCTTGTCTAAACAATAGTTGATAAGTATTTGTATTCTTTTTTTCCTGGATGGGAAATCATCAAATGACTTCTCCCGCTCTGGGCGGAGCGGGAGGGCGTGTCAGACTTTTACTGACTAAAACCCACCCGTGTTCCTTCAGTTGCCCATGTGCCGGGGCCACGGTATCTCTTTCGAACAATCACGCGACCCCGGCAGGCATCGGTCCTAGCAGACCCCTTCAGTATTTGTATTCTTGACACCTTAAACAAAAGGCGTGGAATATAATGATAGTATTCCACGAAAGCATACTAAATAGTCATGTTCTTTTAAACTTTTCTCATTTCACTGCATTACCTAACTGATGCTATCCCAAAGTAAATATTTCTAGGACGAGCAACCGCCGTCCGTCGGCGTACCTACCTACCGTCTGGAAACTATTGTAGTTATTTTTTGTCTGTGCATGATATGTTATTCTTCAAGCTTCTGGGAATAATCGCACACCACCAGACATCCCAATTGCTATAACCATATTACATATACACAGTTTATTTTATTTTTATAATGTGTTAAAGAATGTAAAAGTGACTGTAGTTTACGTAGTTATGTATATTTTTTTAATATAACATCCTATATCAAAATTGGCAGAAATCGATACAGGCAACGGTTCTAAACTACTTTCGTAATGTGCATTAATTCAGTTACACATTATACAGTATATTATACCTATGTAAGGTTTTAATTAACTCTGTCAGTCACACTTATAAAGCCAGTGGCGTGCCCGTTTAATTAACCGAACGCGACTGTTGCACAAATAATAGCGATTCACACTTTAGTATGATTCACAGAGCTGTCTGATATCTCTTTCATTTATGACAGCTACCAAACGTTTGGAATGGTGATATTCGAAACGCGTGAAATAGTTCGCGTTTCAGTATTCAGGGTAGGATGTGCACGTTTATTGTTATGAACTGTTGATTTAGTTAGTTTTTTTTTTTTGTTATCTTTCAATAATATTTTAGTCAATGTTGTGCAATGAGAGAACTTCATACGTCTGCGCCGCGGCTTTAGGAACTCAGAATTAAGTAGACAAGTAGCGCATGCTTGCCAATCCGTATTTTTACAAATATAGGACATGGAATGGAAAATCGTCCGGTCACAACTAATAATGAGTAGAGAGCATATTCTCTCACGGAGAAATATTCTCGGAACATAGAGAACTTAAGAGAATTCTTAACTGAAATAATTTAAAAGTTGTCAATTATTTATTTAATAGGTTTGGATGACTTACAGCTAAAACAAACAGAATAAAAAATAGTGTGTGAGACTGACAGCCAATTACAAGTCACCACTTATAGGAATTAATTATGATGGGCAAAAGGCAACAAATAACTGCCTACACTAAGTACGACCAAAAACGTTAAATTATTTGTAATTTCTCAATGTCGTTCCAATGAAATCGTGATAATTAAAAATAGATCGATACAACAAACATTTAATTTATAAACTGTTGTACTTAATTTCACTTCCAAAAGCATATTCTCCAGAACTTAAGAGCAGAGTTCTCGCTAGGAATATAGTCTCGAGAGTTTACTATCACTTTCCACAATGCATCAAAAATCCTTCGTATCTACATGTCGTCGCGTAAAAGAATGAATCGCAAATCAAATCCAAAGCTCCCGCACCACCTACGAATATTGCACGAATATTTTCAAAGGATAGCTGGTTATTGCATTTCTTGTGGCGCATTGTAAAGTGCTGCAGTACTAAACATTCTTTCACCAGTTCCTAGAAATATAAAGCGCAATTTTTGACTACACTGTATAAACATTTATATCGTTAATCCCTACAACTTTTATCTCATCGATTACATTTGTTTACAAACTTACCACATATTTTGTAACACGAAACTACTGTTCACTCAACGGTTATAAAATTCACGTCTCGCAACTCGGTTTGCGCTGGCGCATGAGCCGCCAACTATTTTTATGGCTATCTCACTATATGTACTATAGTGTGTGTTTGTATGCGTAATCATATTGAATGTTAAGTGTTTGCTTAGACTGTTATGATATGTGTACGTGTATTGTGTCGGCTTTGAGGGCACGCCCGGACTTTCTGCCTGTTGATTGAGACACTCAACGCGCCAATAGTCTGACTAGAAAAAGATAACCCAGTTTTTAACGAACATTTTTATCAGAATACAAGCCGTGTGCCCGACAGGATAACCCAAGGGCAAAAATGACACTATGTGTGGTGTATTTGAAAAAATCTTTCGTTTACGCTCTGTTTCGTTTATTTATTTAAACTATCCTCCGCTTGCCTACTGCCGGGCAAAGGCCGACCTCAACTCCTTCCATATTTCGCGAACCCGCGCGTCCTCCTTCCAGTTTTGACGGAACTAGCTGGCTAGTGCCGCCGTCTCCTACGTGGTAATTTCGTTATATTGAATTAACTACTCAGCAAAATTTCATGAATTAAAGCCCAGCGGTTTAGGTTGGGCATTGTGCGTCAGTGAGTTCAAAATTTTTATTAGGAAGATCGTTCATATTACTGGACCCTTAAATTAAGGGTCGCACGAAGGATGAATTGTCAATGCAAACGTAAAGCAATCATTTGCACTTAGAGCATATTTCCATCATGTTATAGTGATATGCACGTCGTGCTCTTAACGATTTTTAACTAAAGATAATTAAAAACCTGTTATTATAATACTTTTAAACTATTATTTCCAACTACAAAGTTTAAAACGCCCGGTTGAACAAAAAATGTGATTATAAAGTTGCGATTTGCCTCTGTATGTTCCAACTATGAGTCCTCAAAAGCTTACTCCGACAATCAGTTACCTGTGTATGGAAACTGCTGGCCAGAGAATGCACAACTTTTTGATGGAAATAAAATTCCTGTGACAGAAACGTGAGCACACACCTCGGCACTCAACATGCAAAGGGTTGGCCTAAACGCTTAAAATGCGTTTTGCAGAACGTTACCAACTGCAAGCTACTGCGAGCTATTACGATCCTACACGAATGGTTACGATTGGTGGTGCGCAAAACTTTTTACAAAAAAAAATAACAACCGACTTCCTTAAAAAAAACACTACAGAGTCAAAAATAACTTTAATTGCGGAAGTCGGTGTCTTAGGATCTGTATTTAAGGTTTTTTGCCACCGACTTCCGAAATTATTTTTAACGTTTTAGTTATGGTATGTACCCCGCACTAATCTAATCGCGTTATTCGTTCATTTGTCGCGCAAATACTTAATGCAAATTTAAGACTTATATTATGGTTTTCACATGGACCCCATTGTCCGAATGGAACCAAATTAACATGGGACCATTCGGGAAGCACCAACTTTCAAATAAAAAAAAGAATCATACAAAATCGATTAACCCAGTCAAAAGTTATGAGCTAACAAACATTAAAAAAAAATACAGACGAATTGATAACCTCCTCTTTTTTTAAGTCGTTTAAAAAGCAATCAAACAGTTAGTGAAGTTATCTATTTCAAGTCTATACCTACCGTATGTTACAGACCATCAGATATTGATGCGTTTATAGTTCTATTATATCGGTACATTTGTTCGTAAGCGGTGTCGCGTTCTGTATCACGGTCAAGTGAAGCTGAACGGTTCGTAATGGTGGCGATAGGCGAGTTAAACAGCTGATTAGGTTGTCTTGTTGTGGTCTAATGTAGCGATTTGTATAGCGTAAATTGGAATATGGGATAAATAATGGAGTGGGACTACAAATCAGATGGGTATTAAAAACCCTTAAAATTAAACTTATTTCTTATTATTCATACTCATCACCTAATTGCAAAAAGTGTAAAATTATAAACACTGCTTCAAAACTCTATTATGGGATACGCACGAGTTATCCCGTGAATTTATTTTCGTATATGTTAGTTTTTATTTTGCAATAACTGTTGAGATAGTCATTTTAATTATACTAAAGATCGCCCATTCGTCGAAATGAAAAAAAATAATATGGTTATATTTGACATTCAGTAACAACTAACACTATAGACAAATAATATTAAAGACAAATATTCTCGATATGATCATAGATTTTAAAAATGAAATAGGTTATTATATATCTATAAAATTAATTTATTACCTATGGTTATACTTGACATTCAGTAAGACTATAGACAAAAAATATTAAAGACAGTTATTCTCGACTGGACCACAGAGTTGGACCATAAACAAAAGAATATCTATGCATGTGTGTATTAAATACACGGTAATAAATAGTAGTGTGTAACGTGTTATTTGTTGAAAACAATGTATTTATAAGCACAATTAAAAAAAAAATATTAGCATTCGTCACTTCTTCTCTGTATAAACTATAAGTGTGCGAAATTTCATACTCCTCCGTCCGCCCAATTTTCGTAAAAAGGGATCCAAAGTTTTCGCTTCACGTATTAATGTGTAGATGCTGTAAAGGGCAATGTATCTCGTAAGGTTTAGCCAGTGTTTGCAATATAAGCGCACAAAGATGTGTTTTTACGACATTCATTACAAATCTTTGAAATTTCCTCCTAATCTCTACTATAATATGCATGTTTCATATATTTAAAAATGTTCTCCTCTTGAATCACTCTGTCTATTGTGATGAAAATCGCATTAAAATGTGTTGCGTAGTTTAAAAGATCTAAGCATACAAACACGGGAAGCGACTTTATACTATGCAGCAAATATTATAGTTCTGTCGTCCGTTCCGATTTACAATTCGTAAGAGTAAACCGAAAAAAAAGCTATGTTTGCACATGTTACAGCGCCCATACGTTGCATTTGAGCGATGAAATTGAGTTTTTATACATCGTACATCGAACTGCCCAGACGTCCAGACGTGATAGGAAAATTACCAATTTAGTCGATGATGTGTAGCCAAAACCTTTCGTTTTGCTTTCGTACATGTACTTACTACGTCCGTATTGATATTCTACGTGTTAACCATAAGAGTATGTGTGTGCAGTTCGGCCATTTTTATTATCCTGCCGTGATCCGGAAGCGAGTGGTAAAGTGACCGCATGTCTAGTTTTGTCGTTGACATCGAACGACAGGTCGGCGGGCGATGCCCCGCTAGCCGCCAGCGACCTGTTAATTTGCGATTCAACCGTATTTCGGCTTTTCATTGCTGAATATTTAATGGATTTCCAAGCCGCTAGGCTAAAATTAGGGACGTGCTGCTACAGTTGTCTCAATCTAGGAATTCTTCTGGATTTTTTCAGAATTAATAGAACTGTTTAGTCATAATAAAAAGTATGTCTATGGACCTAAGCAGTGTCTTTTTCCCATTTTTATTAATGTCTGTCGTCGAATAAAAGTGCCAGCTAGTGTTACAGACAGGAACACCTGAATCTCGACTGTCACAGGAATACTGGAGGCCATGGAGCCATCACCGTACCGTAACACACGTACGTACTCTACGTAGATTCATACATTTCGTTCTGTCCGACAGCAGTGAATGCTTTGCGTGTCGTTCCTTTTTATTTGCGTTTAAATCGCAGAATTTGCAAATGGTCAAAACGAATAGTTGAAAAAGTTTTTTTAGTGTATCGATTTGGCTTGTGATCGGTATAGTCTAGTCGACAAGTTGCAAATGGTACAAAATAGAGATACTGCTCGTAAAATTATGTGCGATAGCTCATTGGATCCGGAATGACGCCTAGAAAAATGTGCCAAAAGCGTGTATTAGCACATAAAAAATTACAAAAGTTATAAACAATTAAAGATGAAAAAAATGGCATTTCGTATTTTGCCAATATTTCATAAACTATTAATATTTAAGAAATTTCAAAAAAAGATTCTGAAAGAGGAGGAAATTTCCAATAAAAAACTCTTAACTCCCGGAACTCTATCTCCATTATTTATAATTTTAATTTAACGTTGAAAATAGGTCTGCGCGCGACATTTTTAGGTTGAGCGCGCGGCGTCAAAAGCGAGTACGGCACATTAATTAATTTATTTAAGGCATAAATTTTTTTTTTTTTAAATTTGAAAAAAATGTGGTGTGTTAAAGTTAATTTTTCAACAAGTTAAACAATTGTTAAGTAAAAAAAATTTTTCGAACTTCCGTCTTAATTGTAAGTGAAAAAAACCGGCCAAGTGCGAGTCGGACTCCGCACCGAGGGTTCCGTACAAACCTGTACGTATTTTCGGTTTAAAAATATATATTTTTTTAAATTTTTATATTTAAATTGATTGAATGTAAGGTAAATTGCGGTTTACGATTTATGACGTTTTAAAAAAAAACTACTCACTCGATCTCGTTCAAACCAATTTTCGGTGGTAGTTTACAGGGTAATGTACATCATATATTTTTTTTTAGTTTTGTCATTCTCTTATTTTAGAAGTTACGGGGGGGGGGGGGGACACATTTTACCACTTTGGAAGTGTCTCTCGCGCAAACTATTCAGTTTAGAAAAAAATGATAATAGAAACCTCATTACCATTTTTGAAGACCTATTCATAGATACCCCACACGTATGGGTTTGATGAAAAAAAAACATTTTTGAGTTTCAGTTCTATGTATGGGGAACCCCAAAATTTATTGTTTTTTTTTCTATTTTAGTGTGAAAATCTTAATGCGGTTCACAGAATACATCTACTTACCAAGTTTCAACAGCATAGCTCTTATAGTTTCGGAATAAAATGGCTGTGACATACGGACGGACGGACAGACAGACAGACAGACAGACAGACATGACGAATCTATAAGGGTTCCGGTTTTTGCCATTTGGCAACGGAACCCTAAAAAATGTTTAAATAATTGTCCTAAAAAAATTTCGCTTCGTAGAGCCTTTCTTACATACATACTTAAAAAGATCGTGCCATAAAAGTTAAAAAAATATTTATACTCTATTAAGAAAAACATTTTTTTTTAACAAGATTACTTGGATTTTTCAGTTTTTGTTCAAGTAAAAAAATTATTATAAACAAAGTAAAAGTATTTTTTTAACTTTTATGGCACGATCTTGTTAAGTATGTATGTAAGAAAGGCTCTACGAAGCGAAAATTTTTTACGACAATTATTTAAACATTTTTTTTTCACTTACAATTAAGACGGAAATTCGAAAAAAATTATAAGTTAACAATTGTTTAACTTGTTGAAAAATTAACTTTAAATAAAATTTACAACGGGAATAAATCATTTATAGTGTTCAGAACACACCACATTTTTTTCAAAGGAGATGTTTCATTTTCGGCCATCAGACGTACATTTATCGAAAAAGAGGAAAAAATACCACAAATTGGGGAAAAATATTCTCTGGTGAATTTGAGCCTGATTTGTTGTGTACAAAAAATAATAGTTTTTCAATTATTGCCATGTTTTATTCAACATGGCGTCTCGTTTGCTTGCAGACTTTATTCGTTCTGAAATCATGTCTCATCAAATCAATGTTAAGTAGAAAACAATTAAAAAATGTGCTTATTCTTGTTGTGATAAAAATAAATTACTATTATTCTCTTACACATATTTTTGAGAAAACATAATTAAGTGTGACCATTTCATCGTTACAAAAATATTTAGTCTCTACTTTTGAAGTGTGTTTCTAAACGAACTCAAAATAATCGCTCGCTAACTCTTAGGACAAACGTCAAACATTTTCAATTTTTATTTTGTACTTAGAAACCATTTGATATTATGAAAAAAATGTTACTTTATTCTATTCAGGAGTAAGTTTCCCAACTTCGCTAAACGGTACACGTTATGGCCGGAGCCCCATATAAAAATGAAACATCTCCTTTAAAAATATTCAATACCTTAAATAAATTAATTAATGTGCCGTACTCGCTTTTGACGCCGCGCGCTCAACCTAAAAATGTCGCGCGCAGACCTATTTTCAGCGTTAAATTAAAATTATAAATAATGGAGATAGAGTTCCGGGAGTTAAGAGTTTTTTATTGGAAATTTCCTCCTCTTTCAGAAATTATTTTTGAAATTTCTTAAATATTAACAGTTTATGAAATATTGGCAATAAACGAAATGCCATTTTTTTTTTCATCTTTAACTGTTTATAACTTTTGCAATTTTTTATGTGCTAATACACGCTTTTGGAACATTTTTCTAGACGTCATTCCGGATCCAATGAGCTATCGCACATAATTTTAAGAGCAGTATCTCTAGTTTGTACCATTTTCAACTTGTCGACTAGACTGTCATTCCGGATCCAATGAGCTATCGCACATAATTTTAAGAGCAGTATCTCTAGTTTGTACCATTTTCAACTTGTCGACTAGACTAGTAGTAGCTTTAACACGTTGCAATTTTATATTTTACTGGAATGTTGATGGAGCCGGGCGAATTAACGTCTATGTTCAGAATTTCGGAACGTCCAACTTTCATTGTTTCCTGTTTCGGACAATATTAGGTGTTCGGTTGATTGCGACAGATAGATACATGGCCGGTGTAGCATTGATAGCTAAATATTTTGAAGATAGAAATGTATTTAAATCACAACAAAATAAACTGTTAAAAAATGAAAAAAAAACATCCTTGCGATAGAGTTGCTACGGTGCAAGCAACTCTATCGCAAGGATGTTTTTGTCACGTTCAAAGTATGAATAACACCGGTCTGTGAAACACCTTAAACAGTAATTGGATTTACCTTATATTATTATTCTCGAAAATATGACAGTGTTTATCAATGACCAATCATATCACATCCATTTTAAATAATGCTGTAATAACTGCTGTTTCTAAAATACTTCAAAACAACATTTATTTTTTACTTGAGAAGCGTAATAGTGACCACAGCTCGGGCTTAGTCAGAGCGAGTCATGACGACAAAACGGGTTAGGTGATGCGTCATATCGGCGAAAAGAAAGAGGTCGTATGAGCCTGCGCACGCGTCGATGTAGCTTGTAGAACAATAGCACAGAATAATAAGGATAAATATGCTGAAAGGTATGAAGAGTATATTGTGTTGATTCTATTCCGCACGTCTTTATAATAACTAGTAATTAAAAACATAGAAATCTTTATTTGAGAGAGTTGAATAAAGATAAATAAAAAATTCGTGACCGAAAACTCTAATATCGAGCAGTCAGCGTTTCATTTACGTGAGGAAAAGGCATCATCGGAGTAGGAAACAGAGCCCTAAACAGTTGATATTTTTTTTTTTTTTGTGTAAATCTACAGAAATAGTACTTACAGTGAAAATATTTCTCCGAAGTATATCTTTCTCTCCGAAATTGTCAATGCCCAGGAAGCCACATAACGAAGTTAGCCCTAGGCGGTAGACGTTAACCTGGTCCACAATAGACTCAGAAGGATGTTAGCGAAATTGAATATGGCGGGTGGAAGTGTGGGAGAATAACGTTCCTCGAAATGTTTCTAGCCATTACCGCAATACTGTGTTCAGAAATAAGAAACGTAATGTTTGTTTTGCAATATCGCTTCTCCTTTATTTATAGTATTTATTCCCTACTTTTCCCGAATATTATGAGAAATATTGTGAAATATGTAAATGTATACAAGTTGTTGGTGGCATTTTCCTTTTACTAGTGGTAATATAGTGGTCGAAATTCGAGTATAATTCATTTAATCATTCAAACAATCGTCAAAAATATTAGCTTTCTAGGAGTGGACTCTATATAAACTGTAACTGTGCCAAATTTTATACTCCTTCGTCTGCGTAATTTTCGTAATGTTTCTAGTGATCGTCCAGTGGTCGAAATTCAACCATACTTCATTTAAATTTTAATCAACCATAATCTAAAATATTAGCTTTTCCCACTCCTCCACATAAACTGTGTGTCTGCGTAATTGGTTATATTATATGTATACCTCCGTATGAGTGTAAGAAAAGTCGATCAATTTGATTCTCCTTAAAGCCGGCCAGGAAAAAATGATGTTTACAGAAATATTATTATGACTGAGGTTTGTACAATTGAGCAATCAATTGTTCTATTATTTACGTACACGACAGTTGAAATCGTGCAAGTGACAGGTAGAGAATATCTTTCTTTTTTTAGGTTGTATTGTACAGTATCAGTGAACTTGGCGATCGATTGCTGGTTCCGATTAGGGTAGAAGCTTCTATACCTTTTAAACGTATCTGTTTGCTGAGACCAATTTCAACAGAACGTAAGATAAACTGGCAAAGACTACTGGTTTCTGAAAGTACATAAAGTGGCAAAATATTGGTAAAAATATGTTACTGCGAACCTGCCATATTATCTACCGGAGTCCCTGAGTAATTCCTTAACTACTCACTTAAGTAGAACAGAGTCACAGTGGGTGGTTTTGAAATCAAATCGAAAAGGAGGAAAGCGCTTACACATATCATATTAGAAGATTTAGACTACTTAGTGGAGTAATTGTCGCGTATTACATGTTCGCGGCTCACGCTCGTAGTCTCAATCGAATGATTTAACGTGTAGCACCCGTAACCACACCTGTCGCCATATAATATTACCGTTTATCGTTCAATAATACTTTAGGTAAGACTTTGTGAAGCAACTCAGTGCAATCCCATGCGATGATGTGATGTGGTTTTACTTCGGTTGGCAGGGTTAGCACACATCCTGCCAGGGTCGCGGAATTATTCGAAAGAGTTACTGTGGCCCTGGTACAGGCAACTAAAGGATCACGGGTGGGTTTTAGTCAGTAAAAGTCTAACACCGCCCTCCCAGTCCGCACAGAGCGGGAGAAGTCGTTTGATGATTCGCACCTCAAAAAAAAGGGTAGCCATACATTTGGAGCAGCTCAGACTTTTGTATAAGTATTATAACACGTCGGGCACAAACTGGAAGGAAGTTCCAGATATTCTATTTTTATTCGAATTATAAGGAAACTAAGATAAATGCAATTACTTGGTAATTGGACATGGACATAATTATTGGGAAAAGTTTGGAATTAATCTATACAAATAAATAAAACTGTCTGTTTGTAATTTCAAATTAATAGCTTTTCACTAAATGCCTATGAAAGTAAATACAGTACTTACACCAAAAAATCATTATTTAAACTTTTGTACGTCTGTCTGTCTGTTTGTTCCGGCTAATCTCTGAAATGGCTGGACCGATTCTGACGAGACTTTTATTGACAGGTAGCTGATGTAATAAGGAGTAACTTAGGCTACTTTTATTTTAGATTTTCATATTTTAGAAAAATACCCGTGTTAATTTCCGACATCCACGCGGGCGAAGCCGCGGGCAAAAGGTAGTTAATAATAAAAAGGGTTATGAAAGTTATAATATCTATGTCAGTTTTTTATCCTATGGCGTAAGAATTTATTTCCATTAGGCAGGAATGCATCTACTTTGTTTTTATCCCATTGATGGACACATATTTACAATTACGTTCAAACAACGTATTTTATTAAAGCTTTGAATTGTGTTGTAAGTGCTTCTGAAACTTTAAAGCTCTGTCCGAATATTCCTATGTAGCAGCCCTATAGATGCATACGTTTCTGAGGCTTTAGTTCATATACCTATTATGGTAGTGCTTGTACTATGGTATTATTGCGGAACGATGAACAAACCTCTTTAGTAAATGCACTCCGGGATTTATCAGAACCTGAGCTTTAAATGTATTTCCATTAGCGTTGTGGATTAATCTTCTGATTTCTCTACAGAACTATCGTAAGACAAGCACCAGACGAAGCTCGTAACCAAAAATACGCAATTTCTTTTTAACTAATCCTCTACCTACCAACTACATAAATAAGTAGTGTTGGGATTTTTTCCGGATAAATACTCAAAATGGATAAATACTCGATAAATATCCGTTTTTACTGAGTATTTATCCAAAACAGCGGATAAATACTATTTTATGTTTTCGTAACGTAAGTTTTGTCATTTTACTAACAAAAGGATTAAAATTAATGAAAAATAGACAATGCAGATTGGTATCGTACCTTATTAATCATTTTAACAATTACAAAACGCCAATATTGACAATAATTTCATTCAATTATGAATACAGTTAGTCAATCACTGTCAAAGTTAGATAAAAATATACATTTGTGCATTAGTTTTTCACATACATACATGAACTCATGCCTTTCTCCCATGGGGGTAGGCAGAAACTATTTAAGTAACGCTTAAATCATTGTAAAAATAAAAATAAAACTACCTCGTGAAAGTCGAGAAAGATAAACAAATCAAATAACTTGACTTGGGTCGCGAGGTTGTCGACATTGTAGGATATGGATTCAGCTAGCAATGTGCATGTAGGTAGGTGATGTAATTATTTACCACAAGTAAAGCGCCTGCCTGAGTGCGAACCCACGACCTACAAATTGTAAGTCGGGGCTGATACCACCGGGCCACCACTGCTATCGCCAATATGAAAGGCATGTCAGACTTTTACTGACTAAAACCCACCTGTGTTCCTTTAGTTGCCTATGCCAGGGTACCTCTTTTAAACAGATCTGCAACCCTGGCAGGCATCGGTCCTCGCGGACTCCTCGAGGCACGCGTGGAACACAATGCGCCGTCGACACGGGCCTGTTCTTTACCGTGGCGAGCAATGGGTGGCTCACCCCCGCAAGCCCGTGGCCACCGTGGCCGAGAGTCCACAATGAACTCCCGACGCCCGGGGCGTCTCCTCCTACGGTGGCAAGGGACATGAGGGCGCACAGACTGACTCTCCCTAACGCGCTCCACCTCCTCCTTCGCGAGCCTTACTTCTTCGCAGAAGGAGGTGACAACTTCTTATGCCCTCTCGCTCCATACCATGGCCTACATCAGGGCCGGACGCGAGAGATCGCCGCCGCCAATCGCCTCTACGAGGATACGGCGTTGCACCGCCCAAGCAGGGCAAACCTCCACTCTATGCACCACCGTATCTTCCAGGCGATCTACACAGTGGTAAAATTTACTGAAACCTGCTTTTGGATTTTCTCTAATCCAATGACTCATTATCATTATCTGTCTGTCAATATAACCCATTTTGTGTTGATTTCATACCCTTCAATATTATAAACACTAGAAGTGCATTGCATTTGTTGAACGCTTGTTGAAAGACAGGTTCTTTTATGGGTTCAAAAACAGATATGCATTGATATACCCAATCCCAAAAGTTATCGTCAAGCAAAGCTGCTTGTAGCATCTGACTTGACGATATATTTTTCTTTTGCGTACGCTGAGAGAGCGGCTTTTCTATTTTTCATACTCCTGATCGTAGATATTTGCCCTATTTTGTGTAGCATGGCAGGTTTAACTTTTCTCCCGTTACCTTTTGTTTTACGATTTGTTGTAGCTTCGATCGTGGTTTTTGGGTTTAGTTCTTGTGATTTTTTGACTGTCTTATAAATCGATGAACGCTGGCTGCACGCACGGAAAAACATGACTCATTGTCACGTTCCGCTTGAACCGAGCGTGTAAGCGAGAGCGCGAAACAAGCGATAGAGAGGCACGATCGGCCTTAGCGTTCAACTTGTGAAATAATAAGGATATAATAATAATATTCCACAACTATCACACAACGCCATCTAGTCCCAAGCTAAGCAGAGCTTGTGTTATGGGTACTAGACAACTGATAAACATACTTATATATTTCTAAATACATACATATTATTATAGATAAATTACACCCAGACACAGAACAAATGATCGTGCTCATCACACAAACATTTGTCCTGGGTGGGAATCGAACCCACGACCTCCGGCATAGCAGTCAGGGTCACTAACCACTAGACCAACAGGCCTGGCCAGGCCTGTCAAATCTATCTCTCTTCCACTCCATCGGCCAATACATCCGAGTAAAAGAGACTTAGACATTATCACGTAAAATTATCGTCCGTATACCGACTTTACAGACAACCAATTGTTTTTTATTGAAGATTTTATCATATCTGCACAGTTTATAATTTTTTGAAACTACCGCATTTCAGTTCACCATGAGCCAGTAAATTACTAGTGTGTGCTGCGCAGTTTAAAGGCTCAACACCTTTAACTAATTGAAAAGCCCTTTGCATGTTTATAGCGTTGGCAAACAACAACAACAGCAAACTTGTCTTCGCCGCATTTTTCTTGATTTTTAGAAGCTCTTCACAGAGATAATCAATTATGTGGCTATTCTCTACACTCTCAACAAAGAAAGATTCTAAATTTGTATCTAAAGACCATGCTCTATTAGAGACGTTTGGGCTTCTGACACAATTACAGCCCTGGCAATTGACATTAGAACTAAATAATGTAATAACGTAGTATTCTGAAAAGCCTAAATCACAAAAAAAGTCATTAACATTTTAAAATAATCATCCGATGCGCAAAAAAGATATTTATCCATCATTTTGAGTATTTATCCGATAAAAATGAGTAAAAACGAGTATTTATCCGTTTCGGATAAAAACTCGAGTATTTATCCTCCGAGTATTTATCCACTGCCCATCACTATAAATAAGGTAATAGGATAATCCACGCGAAATGCTTTTAATTACTTAACCAAAATTGTAAGTAGAATTAAAATAAAATAAGTAACATAGAAAAATAACATAAAAATACTTTATGATCTTTGTCATTATTAAAATAGTTTTATTCTTTGTAAATGGCTATAGAATCATTATTAAACCATTCCAAAGGAAAACTATCCTTTGTTTCCATTCTTACTTGAAGTATATCTATACATATATATATATATATATATTAATACGTGAAGCGAAAACTTTGGATCCCTTTTTACGAAAATTGGGCGGACGCAGGAGTATGAAATTTCGCACACTTATAGTTTATACAGAGAAGAAGTGACGAATGCTAATATTTTTTTTTAAATTATGCGTAAAAATCCATTATTTTCAATAAATAACACGTTACACACACTACTATTCATTAGCGTCTATTTAATACACACATGCATATGTCCATCCCTTCAACTATCTCCACTTAAAAAATCACGTCAATTCGTCGCTCCGTTTTGCCGTGAAAGACGGACAAACAGACACACACACTTTCCCATTTATAATATTAGTATGGATATTTTTTGTGGTTTTATGGGGAGTGTCAAGTATGGCATTAGTAAGTTTCCCATACAAAACTTAGTGTCGTGTGCAAACTGTAGAGGTTGTATGCCTCACGATTGTACAGGCTGGTCATAGATTGTACAGTACAGGCTGGTTATAATTATGATATTTTGAACTGTCATAATTAATTAAAAATAATAGGGAAAATTCTATAAAAACAGAGCTTTCTGTGATAATTCATTCCATATCCAGCAGTTAAGAAGTATTCATAAAATAAAGAGAGTCCTGAAGAAGTATTCTTTACTCATTACACCTACGTCCTGGTCCTGGCCATCACCATCCCGCCAGCGAACCCTCTCCACAGTAGTACAGCGTCAACAATTTGTCTATAGTGTTACTGAATGTCAAATATAACCATATTATTTTTTATATTTATTATTATATATTTTTTTCATTTAATAATGTATTTCTATTCAAATGAAGTACGGTCGAATTTCGACCAATGGGCGATCACTAGTTAAAATAAATCGAGCGCATTTATAATATTAATTAAACAATAATCAATCGTGTGGCTAAAGAATTCGCAACTCATCATCATCTGCCAAGCCTTCTCCCAACTATGTTGCGGTCGGCTTCCAGTCTAACCGGGTGCAGTTGTATTTTACATGGAGCGACTGCCTATCTGACCTCCACAACCCAGTTACTGGGTAATACGATACCCCTTGGTAAGACTGGTTGTCAGCCTTTCGGGCTTCTGACGACGACTGTCGAAAGATTCACAAAGACCAACGCCTTCTCGTGCTTTCCGAAGCATGGAGGAGTCTTAGTATGTAAAGATGGTCACCCATCCACGAACCAACGTAGGCAAGCGTAGCTTGACCTGATGAATCGATTCCTGCGGCTGTTATTACTTAGAGCCCTTAAAGAATTCGCAACTGCATGCTCGATTAACGCTCATCAAACATAAATGTTTTAGTAATAATAAATAAAGCAATAAAAACAAATAAACAAACATAATGTGTAACAGTCGCATTGCGCAGCTGCGCTTGCACATCACAATATCATTTATTACGTAATTATTATTAGTATATTAGAAATAATAAAAGTGTAATAAATAATATGTGATGGATTGACAACCCACGCAGACAGAGAGCGGTCAAGAGTTCCGCGATCTATATTTATTTATTTTAATCAAAATAGGACTTTCCATACGGGTCCTTCACTTTTATACTTTAAAAAAAGAACGCTGACCTCTGACCACTTTTTGCATGGTCGTGGCAAAAAAAAACTATAGGAAAACAAATAAAAACACTAAAGTAATAATATAGTATAGAGTGGTTGAAGTTTAGAACAAGTCTTCAATAGTTTAAAATAGTGCTAGGAAGGGCATAACTCATGTATAATTCGAGAGTTACAATAAAAAAAGGATTTTTCAAGATTCACAATTGACAAAAACATTGATAAACATATTTTAAAAAATATGTCTATAAATTACTAACGAATTTAGTACGTCCTCTTTTTTTAAGGAATCGGTTAAACAACCGTCTGTGTTTTAAAACTGAGCATTGCCGTTTGCGCGTTATGACGTCATTTTCGTTTCGATATAACGTGAGTGTAGCGCAACGTCAACCAATGCCAGATGAGAAGGCCCTCCCTTAAACGGAATATGATAATGATGAATGACTACTACATTTGTAGTTTGAGATTTATACATTTGTATATTTGCCGAACTACCTGTATCCTGCGCATACGCGACGTCAGTTTCGTTTCGATATAACGTCACTGTAGCGCAACGTCGGCCAATGCCAAACGAAAAGGCTCACTCTTGAACGGAATTTGATAATGATGAGTAACTACTACATTTGTAGTTTGATATTTGCTATATTTACCGAATTACCACTTATAACCTACGATACACGACGTCAGTTTTGTTTCGATATAACGTGACGGTATCGCAGCGTCATCCAATGCCAGACGAGAAGGCACTCCCTTAAACGGAATATGATAATAATGTTCTTCTTCTATAACTACATTTGTATATGGAACCAAACAAACAAATATTGGTTCGTAATCCGGTTTTCGGGAACTTAAAGATAATTATCGATTAACACGCCGCAAATTAGCGGTGCATCGGATTTGTGCGGACTTCTACCGGAATTATTAACGCGAAATCCCGGATTTAAGTCAAGTACTAGATAATAATTGATACTCATTAACATTTTTATACACCAAAAAATACCCAATGTGGTAAAAAGGATTACAATATATTATTTATTTATTATTATTAGCCGTTGCTGTCCCACTACTGGGCGAAGGCCTCCCTACTCTTTCCACGTCTCTCTGTCCAGAGCTGCCAAGGACCAGTCTTTATTACAATATATATGGATTAAGCAATATTACCTATACTGGAATGAATTATACAGTACAAAATAATGAGGTAATAATAATAATGGTAATAATTCATTCATTTACTGAATCATCCTGAAAATAATTCCATACCTACCTACATTTTGCAATACCATACTTGGTACCTACCCTAAGCAATACCTAATTACCTGAATTAACAAATTCATGCAGAATCATATTAACATAGCAAAATACAGAACATAGAGAATGTCCGTACACACATGTTGAACACCCCTCAGCCCTGACATAGTATAATTTGTACCTTGGTATTTTTAATTTATAAACTATTATTATTTTGGTTTTATTTTTATGGTGAAACTGTCAATACCCTTTTTATCAATAATAAATCTTAACTTATTGAGTTCTTAGTTCAATTTGTTAATTATAGTAAAACTTATTGATTAAAAATATAATTTTTTTAATAAGTTTACATTAACTTTCTGTTTAATACATTAATATTTTGTCAGGAAGTGTTTCTGATGATAATTTATGTACTTCATACTTCAGCTTCATTCATTCTTCATATCCAAGGCTATTTGCCTTGGATATGAAGAATGAATGAAGCTGTACTAAAACTAACAGTAAGCTTGAACAGCTTTGAATAAGTACATTTTAGTTAGGGTGTTGTACGGCTGAATAATATAACCCTCATTCAGGTTGGCATTATAGAACTCCTTATTGTTATTTAAATAAAAGATCTCAATACCTGTTTCACAAATATATTTGTTTAAATTATTCAAGGGTGATGCCCCTCCCTTATTTCGAAACATCAGAGGAATATAAATTTTGATGATTTTAAAGTTAAAATATTATTTCTTATTAGAATGTAAAATTCCTTAATTGCAACATTGTGTTACTTTTATAATGCTTGTCAGCTTGTACAACAAATAATGTCAATGTTTTGAAACCAAAAATGGAACAGTAATAGCTACAAAGCTGTCTGTATCACAAAGTTATTATCAATTCAAGGAAGTCGCAATGAAGCCTAAATCCAGTACAATCTTGATGCCCTCTCACTTCCTGGAGTTGTAAAGGATAACACTAAATTGAGTGTCTAAACCTGCAGAGGATATGAGTAATTTATTCTTACTAAGTTGACCACAGTTGGGATCATTTGTGCACAAAGGAACCGACAATGTGTAGGTCATCGTATTGGATAAACGTATTTTGATAAACAATAAGATCCTCATAATACAACACCAATGTTGTTTTGATATGCTTCAAAAGTTGAGAGATACTTTTAAACAAGTTTTAAATGTAATATAGCGGCAGATACCACTTTTCTGAAGGTGTAAAACGCACGGCGAGTGTCCGACAGACTTGTTCGCGGCCTAACAAAAGTAAGAACGATACAAAGTTGCGAGTAAGTAAAGCGTATTCTAAGAAGCGTCATCGTCTCGTGCACTGTGTTGCATTCCTTAGTACGCCATGTGTGACAACGTAACTATTCGAGCGTGAGCATCTAACACACATAACTTTATCACAACATATCAAAATCAACCACTGTAAACTCATACCCATACTTTATTTACCGAAGACATCAGCTGGCGAACTGCGTCAAAAAAACATATTTCTAACACGAAACTAACAATAAAAATATTAAAATAAAATCCGGAAACTACTAATACATTAATAAATAACAACTAAATTACTAAAAATCATAATCTAAATTAACAAATTATCGATTTACGAGTAACGCAGACTTACTGCATTCTTACCTTCGGATAACTCCAAGTCTAATTCGGCTAATTTATCTCGGATGTCCTCCGGCAACTTTAAAATATCAACACTTAAGTCAGCCATCATGGCAAAGCACTTTTTTTCACACAAAACAAATAAAGTTAACTATTACAATTCAAGAAACCATCGTGACACATGGCCATCTTAATTTTTGAATAATTTCTGACTCCGACTGGCGACGCAAACTCCTGATACTGATTGTGAACACCAGAGACCGCACGAATAGCAAGCTGGCTTGTTCTCATTTGCAACGTTGACTTGTTTGTGAAATCAGCGAAAAAGCTTTATAGAAAAATATGTTCACAAATTTAGGTGTTAAAATATTTATTGTGATTTACTGAATTAAGATAAAAATTACTACAAGTTTAAAATGTATCTTTTTTACTTTTAAATTACAATGTTGCCATTACAAAACTAGTGCCACTGACATTCACAACGCCTTCACCACACCTTGGTTCACACAGACGCTGTAATGACGTTTCTGTCAAGTTTTAAAGGCTGCATACGAAACGTATAGCTTGGCAAAAAAGAGTCTGTCGTGGTAACCATTGGAACTAAAATATATTTTTGGTGGCAGCACTGCTTTGTTTATCATCAACAAGTAGCTAATCTGTCATTGTGTTATGTTAATTAACTATCAATTATTAATGCTTTTGTACATATAAAAAATGAATAAAACAATAAGGAGTAGTGGTGTGAGCTGTGGTATACCAAGTTTTCGTAAGAAATTTGGCGGAATCTGAAGCGTAACAAATTTTGTCTCCGATTGACAATGTTTTCGAAAGAACTGCCGACACGACAGGTATTTATCCAAGAAATTTATCTTTTAGTCAAGACCAGTCATTGTTTTTCCTTTATAATATTAAGTTTTATCAGTATTATAAGTTTCAAGCCATTTTATTGTTTTATTTACTAATATATTATTGAGGTTATGTTTTCTTATTTGACAAATCGCGTGTACGTTGAATCTTGATGTTTGATACTTGAAATTGAAAAAAGTACATGGAATTAATATGGTTGTCTTTATATTTTTTTCAAGGTAAATCTCACAGTACAATTAGAGAAATTGTTAATGAAGGTGAAAAAATTTAAGAATTTTTCCTACACCTGGAGAAACACCAAAACAGCTGTTGGAAGAAAGAATTAGACGATTTTGATCTGTATGCAATTAGACAAAAAGTTCAACACTAAAGAAACAGGCAAGTATTTTTTTTAATGCTATTATCGCATACCACAGTAAAAAAAGTATAATTTATATTTATTATTTTTCAGGTGCCTATTCTACGCAATATATTACTTATAGTTTGAGGAAACGGGTTGTAATGGGAGCCGTAAACGTCTAAGAAAGATTTTTACACTATTTAGATTTCATAAATAAGAAAAGTAAAACTGTCACATTAGTGTTAATGGAAAAATCTATCATAGCACCGAAAAGGAATACACGAATGATGTTATGTCACGTTTTTCTTTTTAAATAAAATCTAAATTTTAGCGTGTTATTTCATTATCATTGTCATGTGAATAGTTATAATGATAAGTAACCCACATAGACATACCTGACGCTTTCATTAGTCAACTGTCCAAGTTTATTCGATATTGCCCGTACCTTTCGAATGCGATATGTTATAGGTACTCTCTGACTTCCGATTAGTTTCCGACAATAAGTAGCTGTAAGTTGCCTTCTTGTCGACTATAAACTGTCAGCATTGACAGGATTCGTTCAGTATCATTCATGTCAAATTTGATACAGGCATACCAACCAACGAATGGTTGTGAATACCCTAGATGGTGGCCGCAAATGCGAATGCTGAACATTATGTCTTGTGTATCGGGTTCAATCGACAATCCCTGAGTGTAATTTAATTATTTTTTTAACTGAATAAGTTTTCATTATGTTAATATGATGACACTCTTACATAAAAGGTTATTCCAGCGAAATAATGCGCAATCTACTAAATACAATGAAAGTAAAAGACTGTGTGCCTATCAAGTCTTGAAATCTTGACTGATGAGAATTTCCGGGATCTCGTGTTTGTGGATTAAAACAACAAGTATCTTATCACTTTTAGTCCTAGTATACAGGGTGGCCATACCTGCTAAGCAGGTGCCCTCATTTTTTCCAGACTCTTTTTTGCCAAGCTGTAACAGTTAAAATATTACATTCCCATAAGTTTTAATGCACCACATCAAAGATAGTAAGTTATTAACTAATGAATCAACTCCTTTTTAATTTTTGTCGAGAATTACAATGCGAGATTCAGGTTATTTTATAACATTATTTACTGTGAATTTTGTTTTTTCTGCAAATATATTAATCTTGAATTGAAATTTACTTCTGTAGTTTTAATTCTAACAACGGGAGTTTTGAGAAATCGTTATCAAAATCAATTCACTGCATACTTTCTTTAAAATTTGATTATATTAAAAAAAAAATTCTATGTGTTTTGATATAAAAGTGATAAAAAGTGACTCAAACATAATATAGATAACTTTTAAAACAATACATTGTAATTTTTATCTATCATGCAAACGTTAAAATGATTCGTAAAAATGTGTTACTCTAAACCTTCTAAGTCGCCGGTTGAGGATTAATCAAAATCGAATAATAAATTAAATAAGTAGCCTACTCATTTGGTCAAAGCTGAAATGATCTTTAATATGGTTCATTAAAACTTATAAAAATACTGTATGTAAACTATAAAGTCGTATCAATAAAATTACTTAAATCAGCAAAATCTTAATAATTTCTTGTGTCTGAAGGTAGATAATTTTAATTACGGAATTACGGGAATGAACTAATTTAATAATTATAAGTTTTTAAAATTATGCAATGATCATATGAGAAAAATCATCATCTGCCTAGCCTTTTCCCAAGTATGTTGAGGTCGACTTCCATTCTAACCGGATGCAGCTGAGTACCAGTATTATACATGGAGCGACTGCGTATTAGGGATGCCCAATTCTTTGCTTTGAATCGATCTTCTGGATCGTAATGGATCAAACTTCGTGAATCGATTCACGATGTTAAACGTATTGTATTGAATCGATCTTACTCAATCTCAGAAGATCGTATCGTAATTTTATAATAATAATAAAAAGCACAGTATGCATACAAAACTATTTATTTTAACTCGATCAATTACAATTCCCTTCCGAACATCTGATTTCTCTAGTTGGAAATACTTTGAGATATAGCCATAATAGGATAGATTCAGTGCATATTTCCAAATGATTAAATTTGAAAAGTTTAAATGTAGATAGCTGGAATTTGTTTTGTTTAAAACATCTATTATAATTTTCAAAATTGACAATTTAATAGAGAAAACAAAAGTTCGGAAGGGAATGCGACTAACCCGACAAGTTGTAATTCGTATTGCTTAGGTTTTAGTAGACACGATTTCTTCATATGATCATAAAGGCGCATACGATTCGATCTAGGTGAAGATCGTATCCTGTTGAATCGATTAAAAAAGTCGGTAGATCCTAATCGGGCGTCTCATACTGCGTCTCAGACCTCCACAAACCAGTTACTAGGTAATACGATAACCCTTGGTAAGACTGTTTGTCAGACTGTCATATGAGAAAAATGTGACAAAAAAATATACTTACCTATAAATACCTAATTATATTCATGTCTCTAAATCAGCTCAACTATACATTACTTCTGTGTGGATAAAGTATGTACGTAAGTTTACAGAATATCTATATTATTATAATATAATTCACATTATTCATATTATACAATACATACTTATACATATTATACATTATACACTTAGCAAATAGTGGTGACTATATTTTCTTGTAAAAGCAATAATGATGTCTGGAAAAGCGAAAGGAGAAAATATTTTGATATTGCCATAATTTCATCAAAATTACCATTTCAGTTTAAAAGATTACTGCTCCCTCATGAACAGCAGTATGCTGCAATTACTAACAAAGCTGGAACTTAACAAATATTTTATTCTTAAAAACGTAAATTGTATCCGCTTAGCGATTGCGCCACAATTTGTTAGCTAACGATGTTCTGTTTCGGACGGGTATCTAATAATCTACAGCTTGGCAAAAAAGAGAAGAAAATAATGGGGGCACCACTGTGCTGTTCGTATGGCAACCCGTATAGCGTACCAATCTGGTCTTGATAATTAGCTGTATTTTTGGTAAACATAAATTCATGTCCACTTTATTTATAAATAATTTATTCAAATCAGTAATTTAATTGACGAGGACGTGTTCTCGTCATGTATCTGATAACTAAGTACATAAAAATAAATATTTAGGTATACTCCTGTTTACAACATCTTTTTGAAAAAATAAAAAAGGCATTATATTTTATAATATTATTTTATTTTATTCCAATAAATCTTCCTCTAAATATTCCACCCCATCACATCCATGTACTTACTGGCTAGAGCTGGCCACAAATTCATCTGAGTCGTACTTAGATTTAGAGGTACTGCTGCTATCATCTTCAAGATTTATGACTAATCGCTCTATTTCCTCATACAGAGTCAGTTCTCGCTCACAGTACTCCTTTTCTATTTTTATCACATGTTGGCAGGAATTCTTCCAATCCTCCTCGGTAATAGCTTGGAATGCACGTTCAGCTGTTTCCTAAAAAGATGAAATTTTTAATTATACCTCTATCAATATTAAAAGTAAAACGTATTATCACACACTTTTAATAAGTCATACCTTTATGTCGATCGATCCTACATTTTGGGCTGCAATTTTGTGTTTTGCTATCCTCCAGATTAGCTCGATTGGATTTAGGTCACAGTGGTAAGGTGGAAGTCTTACCACAGTATGCCCTGTATATTTTTCCGGGTCTAGAAAATACACCTTTGTTTCTGTCTTCTTCCAACACGACTCTTCTTAAAGTGCTAACAGATTTACCTGAATTGAATAAAATACATACATGTACAAAAAACATGCATTATCTTCTGTTACCTATGTGATATAAACGAGGTAATAACTTATTTTGTTATTTAGTCTATGGCACCTTAATTTCTGGTACATTTCTAATGCAAATGCTACAACAAATACATTATTACCTTGTAATCACACTCAAAAAAGTTAAGTAGAAATCGAATTTATATTTACTTATAGCAGAGTACAAGTCACTCAAGGATCAATATTAATCTAGGCGCGCTATACCAGAGTAATGCAAACAAAATGTAAACATAACCTATGTGCTCGATGTTTATTGTTCCAAATTTCCACTTATTCGGTATGCAAGCAATTCAAAACATGTTTGGTTTCATCAATTAACACTTGATTCAACTAAAAACAACAAAACAAACTCTTACATACCTGCCATAACAGCGGTTCTTTGGTAAATGTTGTCACGATCGGAAAAAATAGTTTGGGCCTCCTGTTCCGCCAGACATCGCCTGTACACATTATAAATAATCTCCCTCCCAGTACTGCGAATGGTTTTATTCATTATTTTGCGTTTTATTCATGTTTTTACCTAATATAATCACCGTTAGATGGTTGAAATAGAAATTCTACGAAGTCGTAAACTTTGTTTACTATAAACGTCATTATTTTGAGAATGTTGCCAGCAGACAAAAAAATTAGTTCCGTTTCTAGACTTTTTTGCCAAGCTGTAATTACTTGCAATGGCAAGATTACGTGCCATCGACTTAGATAGTTTTTTTTTTTGGCAGTTGCCGTTTCGTTATCTATCTGAACCAAAGAAATGACTGGATAAGTTTGCCGAGAATATGGCTAAGTAAGTTTTCAGTTACGATTTTACAATAAAATACTTTTTAATTTTTTTTGTTATGGCAACTCAGTGCCATTGTTGTGCTAGGTGGCGCTAGGCGTTTTCTCCTTCCGTCATTCTTATTCGCTGCCTAGTTTTTCTTTTTGCTTTCGGTATGTAGGTACTTTAGTAGGCTGTTTAAATTTATTCTCGTAATGGCTGCCACGCTAAATGTCTAGCTTATTGGTTATGTCATGTACTAAGAATTGGAGTCCGGATGTGCAATTCGTATAATTCAACAAGTGTGTGGAACAATGGTCGCGTGAATGCTTCTTAGTATCAATCTCCCTGGAACGTTTCCTCTTTCATGTTTCCTTTTTTGGCAATTAAGTTAAGGACTCGGCGTTTGTGTACTGTATGCAGTAAAAACACTATCTATGCCCCGTGAAAAGTGTTCGTATGGACCATATTGAGTGTAAAGTGGTTAGTCGAGAGTTAAAATGACGGATAATAGGTCTTCGTCAGCGTTGTTCAAGAGAGCGGAGCAGTTGAAGAGATGGGAAGAATCGGATACGAACAAACAGTCTCCGTCGCCGCGTCGAGCTACGAGGATTCAGTTTTCTTCAGGGATTGTATTTTTGGCGGCATGCACGGCTGGCGATAAAGACGAAGTACAGAGACTGTTGAAGAGAGGAGCCGATATTAACACCGCTAACGTCGATGGCCTCACTGCTCTTCATCAGGTAAGAATGCTTACGTACAATACATGATCCATCCACAAAAAGGATCATTAAAAATCATTTCCAACTGTCACATTAGTCACAATTTTCATCTATATTTTATGTCACAATGCTTAATAATTCTAATGGATGGACACTTAAAATCAACTGTTAGGTTCAGCTCCCAAGTTGTCTCTTATTTCAACTTTTAACATATCGTCATTGCGCTTACAAAGACCGCTATGTGAACTTATCACAAAATGGTTTTTTACCATTTGTGTGTATTGAAATAAGGATCAAAAATGCATCTAAAACCAAAAATGTAATGTAACAGCAATTTTTCTAAATGAACAACGATAGTAAACTACTATTTACTAATTTAGCAGAAAGGCATTGCTAACTAATATTAGATGTGAAACTTTTTACATATACTTATATGCAGGGTTAGGTTCAGCTTAATGTTTTATTCATTAATAAGACCAAACTCAACAGCTTTTAATTTTAGAAGTGCATCTTTTTATAACATCATCGTAATATATGGAAAGCTAAATGATAATGATAACATTATTAATCTTTAGATAGTATCAATCAACAGGATCAGCATTACAGACATAGTGGTTTAACAGAATAATGATTTGTTTAATAATATCAATAAACTGGATCGGTAGTTGGATTTAGTTATTATGAATTTTAGAAAAGATATAATGAAAAACTGTTTTCTTTGTTATGAAAGTCTTTAAAAATCCTTATTATAATATGAATAAACATTAACAATAACAAAAATCTTTCATTCTTCTAGAAATTCACCGAGATACCATTCTTTCATATCTAAGTTTAGTTCAACAATAAACTTCACCTGCCTAGCTTTTCCCCACCTACATTAGAGTCAGCGTTTAACTAGATTCAGCTGAAAACTAGTATTTTACATGGATTGACCTCTACAAACCAGTTACTGGGTAAAACTATACCCCTTCATAAGACTGGTTGTCAGACTTTTGGGCTTCTGATGACCTGTAACAACTGTCAAAGCTCCTTGAATAACAACCAGGACCAACGGCTTAACATGCTGTCCAAGACACGGATCGCTGAAAGATCCTCTGTTAGAAACACTATTGACATTATTACTACATAGGTATGAGAGCAACATTTAACCTTTTGAATGTCTTAAGTTACACAGTTCGACATAAGCAATTGTCTTTCTATTGTGTCTCTAATTACGGCATTTGATGAGTTAATCAAGCATTAGTATGGATACTAAGCCAAACTTTAGGGAAAAGAGAAAAATATTTTGAAGGCAGTATGGAAACGATTTACGTATATAATTAGCATTTAATGTTCTCAGTGAGACACAGGTCTCCTGTGAGAGGGATTAGTCTGTAATCCACCACATGGGTAGTGTCCACAGTATAGTGCGGGTTTGTAGATGTCACATGTCTTCATGTTTTTTTTGGTTCTAGTACATGCCGGTTTCCTCTTGTTATGTAAATATGGTCACCCATCCATAGACCAACCATTACAAATGTATGATTGATTGACTGGTGCCACTGTTACAATTTCACCACAAGCTGCAAACAACATGTTTTAGAAATTAAATGAAATGTACATTTTTTGTCTGCATAGGCTAATTCAAATAAATAGCAATGAATGACTAAATTAATGAATGAAGCTATGGGATAATTTTGATTCATGTAGTATATTGACACAAACAGATGTTACCTAAGCAAAACTACACTTACATATACACATATGCATTCTATCTATATAACTTCATTTGAGTCCATATACCTCGACATAGACTATAAGACATTAGATCGGTTCTCATAGCATAGTTTCAGTTTTCCATACTTCTAAATAGAATCTACACATACTCATAGTGTCAGTCATGGTATACATATTATGAACCACAGTAATAATATTTGTGGACAATTTTTCTACAACAGCTAACCAGAAAGCTGATAACCTATGTTCTACAAAAGATGTACTCTCTTTGTATGTATTTTTATCAGGAAGATAGATAATGTTGAGTTTATTCTAGTTCTTGCATGCACTACTGGTGAGCATGAGGTCCTTTTTATCGAATTCCAGGTCGGGCGAAGTCTTGTTGCGTTTTGTATCTGTAATTCGTCAGTAGCAGCCCAGAGTCTGGATTTGTGTCTAGCTGATGGTTATAAGCCTGCCCCTACTACATGTTTCTCAACTTGGCGAGTTTGGAACATTAGTAGTTTGAAACCCCCGTGCACCGGAAAGAATGTTAAGCCGTTGGTCCTGCGCCTGATCTCTCCAGTTGTGTTGTATTGTCGTCCTGTCGGACTATGAGAGTGAGGGAAGAGTGAGTATGTCCGCAGACAAAGGTACTGTGTCAGCTGACACACTTGTGTACTATGATATCTTACACTCTGATGGCTAGCCTCTGTTGAGATTGGCTGCCATACCCAAAATACTTAAAAATCTTAAATTCATTCATTAATTGACAGACAGAGGACAACGTTGGAGTTTTTAACCCCCATAGCCTGAAATTTTTCCAGAGTTCTCTAACAAGTTCTATAACGAAAGTAAGCACTGAGGTAGGATTTTTGATGAAAGTTTGTATGGAACTTCAAACCAAACTTTTGTTGGTGGGTAATCCTATTGGGAACACAGCTGGTTTAAACTAAAATTACAAATAGAAAAGATTCCATTTTTTTTGTATGTTTGTTTGTTGCGCTTTGACACTGAAACAACTCAGTGGATTTGGATGATATTTGGTACATGGTTAGACCACCTGGGATAGGATTTGGGATACTTTTCGAACGAGAGTTATACGGGTGAAACCACAGGGTGTAGCTAAGTTGTTATTTAATAAGTTGAAAAACATATTTTAAAACTATAGGACACCTTTGGTATAAAGGGATAATTTGTTATGAAAAAAAAACCTTAAAATTAAAATTATTATAAGTATTAAGACTAATGATATCTTCAATTAGCCTACCTAAATACATATCAAAACTCACGCCTTTTTCCCATTGGGGTAGGCAGTAACTACAGACTGCCACCTGCTACGATGCATACATATGTTCATACACGCACGCCGGTTACCAGTACTACATACCAGACCTTTCTAAAGAACATCACCAATAATGTCACTATATGTTCTCCTAGGGTGTTTGTTCCCTCCGTCGTGTCCAGTCACATCAGCCTTGTGACTGGACACGACGGAAGGGAACACCCTCGGAGAAATACCTTTTGTTAACCGCAATTCATTCGTTATCTTTGAAAAACAAAACTTACATATCAGAAGTCACAGAATATGAAATACTAAATATAAATAAAAATATTATAATGCTGATGAGTTTGCTTGGTTGAATATGCTCATGTCGGGAACCTACTGGTTTTAATTCTCAAATTATTTTAGTCTTGGTTAGCTCATTTTTGTTTGCTTTATAACATCACATTAGGAGCCGACCAAAAAGAAAAAAAGAAAAGAATAAGAAGTAGTTGCACAGACAGGCGATTCGAAGCGACGGGGTGGATCGAGGGAGCAATAATTTTGACGCGGATGAAGTCGCCGGCAGAATTTAGTAGTATAATGTAAAAATATTCTTCATTGTTACACATCATCTTATATCTTTAAACGAGCAATTCTTGTATATATACATATATGTATATATCTGAATTTCGGAAACGGCTCCAACGATTTTTATGAAATTTAGTATACAGGGGGTTTCGGGGGCGATAAATCGATCTAGCTAGGATTCATTTTTATAAAATGTCGTTGTATTCGTGTTTTCAATGATCAAATTTGTTGATAATTCTCTTGAACATAAACTTATTACTGTAGAGCGTCGATTATCCGAACTAATTGGGGGACAGGAGTGTTCGGAAAACCGAATTTTTCGGATAATCGAACTGTATTGATTCAGCCATACATATTTATGTACAGGTGAATGAAAACCTTATGTTTAGACATACATATTATCTTTAATGGCAAATAATTTCATTCACGCGGTAAAATTTACTTTATCAACTTACAGCTACTTGGGAGTGACAACTAACAGTTCGAGACAATTTCGCGTGTATTGTAGCGCGGGAGGAGGATAGCACGCGCGAAGTATTGGGCGTAGTAGTTCGGATAAGCGGTCGTTCGGTTGATCGACGTTTGGATAATCGACGCTCTACTGTATTTTAAACACAATTTACCAAAAAATACCGAGCAAAGCTCGGTCATCCAGATATTGTTACTTAATGTATGAAAATACCATACTTTAGTGTGAATATTAAGCTAGCATTCGTGTTAATTCGTTCCGTGGCGACTAAAGGATTTACTAGAGAATGGACTACTGCGTTATCTATGACTTTTACCACCATACTACGATCGCCAACCTGCCTGTCAAGCGTGGCCAATATGGCAATACATGCAGCGAATGCCTGACTGACGACAACCCAGTTACTGAGTCCCCCTTGGTATAACGGGTTGTCAGACTCTTGGGCTTCGGACTGCCCATAACGAATATCAAAGATCTACGAATAACGGGACCAACGGCTTAACGTGCGTCTCGGGGGTCTCGATATGTAATGGATGGTCCACGGCCAATCCACGTACCGGCCGCGGGAAGCGTCCCTTAGCATTCGATCGACCCATAGGGCTGATATTACTTGCCAGGAACAACATAGTAAAATAACTAATCTTCTATTGATGAGAGGCTTGTTAATTCTGAGAAATGGAATTTTTGAATTTGTCCCACATTTCTGTCAATTTTACCTTTCAAGTAGCCCATACTTGTTTTCTCAATGCTAGTGGAATGCTTTGCAGACTCCATTACATTTTAACGGAACTGGCGAAATGTGGGATAGTATAGGTACACCTCTACCTAATCTTTCGGGAATTAAAGCCATGACGTTAGGTGATGAAACTTAACAAAAACTAGGTATTAAGTACAAAACAGAGTCAATCGAAGGCATCATAGTTCAACATATGGGATAGTACATAGTAGGAATTTCATGAGCTTAATAATAATTGTTGTATCACCCACTAAAGTTTAATCGATACAGTTTTAATCGACTTCCGCAAATCGGTGTTTCGAATAGAACGCGGCATACCAAGTCACGTGTGTCGGTTTAGCACTCGGAATAACTTTCGATTGTTTCGACCGAACACAACGTCACCAGTACAGAATTAGAATCTGACTGTCTACAGCACTATCTCATACGTCACCGAGTACATTGCTGGCTTAAATCGAAGCGACACGTTCGCTGACATTTACCACAGCGGCGTTGTATCCTGTCTAGTTGAGATTCCCAATGTCGCGATGGATTTAGTTTTGATAAATTTAAGAAGACTGCTAATGTAATAAGAAGTCATAGAGCTATTAAATTCTCATTAAAGTGTATTTTTTTTATTTTATGAATTGAGTGCTGCACTGCTGCGTAAAACGCATTCCATGAATAAAGCAGTGAGTTGTAACGTACCTCCGGCCCTTTGACCGGAATTTAAAGCGCTATTAAAACAATCAAAGGTCGTAGGGTAGACGCGCCCACTCACAAGATTTGTCTAATAATCCAGTCAGTGACCGCAGGAAGGTTTTAACAAGTTTTAATAGGGACAATTATAATTCTCCCATACGAGTCTTGCTGTTCAGTGTATGATATTGTCATTTAGATTTTCGACTTATACTATCCCTCTGAATAATTAATACTTAAGACAATAGGTCGGTGACCAATGATGACTCAAGTCGAAAAGTCCTTGAGGCTATCGATTATTCTTAGAATGCCATGACTAAAAAGCCCTAGGAGATATGAAGTAACATTGATACCAGACATTCAGTCGAATTTTGTAAATATTTACTGGTATTATAGTCAACTGAAAGTGGAAGCAATAATTTAGTTGGAACAGGAAACATTGATTTGAAAGCCAACAATACCTTTTATTTTTAGCAGAAATCTAGTGCCACGAGGTTAGTCTACTTAGTACTTACTTGCGTCATTTTCGGACTTCAGACTACCTACTGAGGTCATGTAACGTTATACCTAGGTACCAAGTATGGATTTTTCATTTATTTTTCCAACTACTTTTGGGTAATCGTTCAGTATAGGTGATGTAACATTGATCTAGAAGACTTTAGTATCTATTTCGTCTTTAACCCTTTTTAAGGTAGAGGGCCTCTACTAGAGACAGTATACATTCCACCAATAAAATTATTTGTTTTATTCAACTGTATTGTCGAAAACGATTTTATTTTTTTCATTAATTATAACATATACATTTCCGCAAATATCCCATCGAATTCCTAATTTGAAAAAATATTTGAAAATGTAATTATTAACATACTAAGAATTTACTAAGAGTTTTTATTTAAGAATTACTATACCATGTCTAGTTTTCTCTGCCTTATAAAGGGTTAAACAAAACTTACGAGTGCCAGGGCAAAGGTTTATAAGTTTACTTGTATTAGCATGTAATAAGTATTTGAAAATGATTGCACCGCAATCAAGAACTCAAAAATTGATACGGGCGGATGAATCGCAATAACCATTTACTGAAACTTGCCGGTAATTGTGTTAAGTGCTTTGATTCTGAAGAGATTCAACGTTCCCATTGACGTCACTCCAATGAATCCAAAAGTGTCATTGTCAGCGGTTTACACGTGAGATGTCGAATGCAACGCCACAGACACCTCATTTGTCGATATAGCTCCAACATAGACGCAATCTGGCAACATTCCGTACATTCCACAGATTCCTTACGTAAATAGACTATTGAGATCATAACCCTACTGTTGGGTGTAACTGTGGGCATAGTTCCTCGTAGGTATTCTTGAAATTGCAACGACGCGTGGTCTCTGCTGCGAATAGACGACACATTACCTCTACTAACGCGAAGCTGCGTTATTGTATTCATATGGTATTTTTTAATGTAACGTGTATTTTCATCCTAGATAGCGGTTTAAAGAATCTGTAATAAACGTAAAGAGTTCCACTGTCATAATTTACAATGAAACATCATCAACAACATTGATCAGTCTACTAACGAGCACTTGCAAATAGCAGTCGTCTCATTGTGCATGCGCAGCAAGCTTGGAGTGCACGTAATATATACCAACTAGCTTCTGCCCGCGACTTCGTCCGTGTCAAATTTTTGCTCCCCTGACCCTTCCCGTAGGATGCTACGGGAACAAAAAATAGCACCAACGAAAAATAGTCGAAAACTGGCATGGAATTGCCTGCCAGTTTTCGACTATTTTTCGTTGCTGCTCTACTCCATTTGATCGTAGCATGATGTTATATAGCCTATAGCCTTCCTCAATATATCGATACCGGAAATTTCAATTGTCGTAAAGGACAAAATACGAGTTTTCAGTAGAGCCAAAAAACAAAAAAAAATATTGTTTTTGACTTATATCTTTTTCAAACAAAGTACTATATTCATGATGTCAAAAGAAACCCTCACTATTTTTTCGTGTTCTATCCATAAAAATTAATAAAATAAACCAAACATAATTATTGACGAAAATGAGAGTCCTTTACAGCCCAAAAAAAATTAACTGAAGTACTTTACAGCCACCAAAAATTGGTTATGATAAAGTCAGATGTGTCGTAAAGGACTAATCTTGATTATCATTGGATAGTACAGGTCAATTCAACCAGAGACTAAGGGGGTAAAAGGAACAAAAAACCTAAAGTTTTGAATAGAAATACCTACAATATGTAGTAAAAACAAGTGAAATTAAAATATTTTTTATTTATTATTCAAATATTTAGTAAAAAAGTAGTGAAATATTATTCTAATAGGAATTCAAAAATTAAACAAAATGTTTTGCGCTATTACGTTATATTTATAATTTTATTGTGTTGTGATGGAAGGTTTTGTTACCAATTTGGACATTTTCCTGTTTGTGGCAAACACCAGTTTTTTTAACAACCTCAAATGTTATTTGAAGTTTTTGCGAATAAAGTTGATTTGTCAAAAATGAAAAGAACGAATTGAAACAATTCTGTCTGACTTATGTGTGCTCGATGAGGAACAAATGGATCTCGCGTAATCGCACGAGACGGACATTCATCAAAAAGTATGAGACATAGCTGCAAAAGGACATAAAATGGCCTGAGGTCGTGAGGGAAAAGATAACCCCTTCTATGGTGTTAGTAGAACAGCAACCATGTTCCAGTTCTGACTTCGCTATAAATGAGGGTGCATCAACATCCTGTGGACCGGAAACGTGCAGTGTTGGAACATCAACATCAGTTGTGAGTCCAAGAAAACCATTTGTGAAGCTAAGCCCGCTACAGAAGAGTGGAAGAGCTCCTAACGTACAGAACTGAAAGTCATGCTCATGCAACTGCTTTAAAAGCACAAAATAAGAATGTAGCAGATATCATTAAACTAGTCTCGGAGCATCCCGAAGAAGCTACAAAGATAAAGGAATTGTTAAAGGCATAGAAAACTATGCCCATATATTCTGCTGATAAAGCTTTAGGTATTTTGACCTCATTGAAGCTTTCGACATGGCAGTATATAACATTAATATATTGTGCAAAAGAAGAAGGAATACCATTGTATCCTTCTTATACAGCTATCCTTGAAGCGAAGAAAAACTGCTATCCGCCAAAAGATGCCATAGAAGTCACGGAAAGAGGGGTTAAAGTAAAACTTCAAGCTATTTTGAACAAAACTGTGGCTAGACTTGGAATATTTTTTCGTGTAGAATCTTCACTGCATGGCAAAGAATGTATACTTATATTCAAGTGGGGTTTTGATGGTGCTTCAGGGCAAAGTTTGTATAAGCTAACTTTGGCAGAGGATGACGATTCTAGCATTTTTATATGTTCGTTTGAGCCCCTGCGCTTAGTTTGTGGCGAAGAAGTGATATGGGAGAATCCAGAGCCATCTTTCACAATGTTCTGCAGACCATTATATTTTAAGTTTTCAAAAGAAAACAGGTTGAACATAGTTGAAGAACAGGCTACGATTGGAAACGAGATTGAAGACCTGCAGCCTTCTATTATTGGAGGCCATTCTGTTAAGCACTCGATGCCTACGACCATGACTGATGGCAAAATCACTTCCCATCTATCAAATACCTCATCTCCGACTTGTGATATATGTAAAGCAACTCCTACGGAAATGAATAAGTTAGACGTCTTTTTTTGTGTTTGGGAAATCATCAAATGACGTCTCCCACTGTGGGCGGAGCGGAAGGGCGTGTCATTATAACTCAGCCATAGTCACGGTGATTAACAAATGAGGGACATAATAACATCAGTTTTTAGTCACTTGTTAATCAGCGTGATTATGATTGATTATGCAATTTTGTAAAAAAAAAGTATTTGATCAATATCGTATTTAATTACTCTCATTAAAAAAGTCATTAATAGCCTATTAACTAACGACAGTACAAGTAAATCGATGCTCAACTTCGTTTGACCATGTCAAAGATTTGAAAAACCACGTATCGAAAATTCAAAAATTTGGTACCTACGCGCGAAGCGGCACTGAAAGGTATATGAATTTGATGTCACCTTGATCGCCGTGTATGGTACAATACCTCTTGTGAGCATCAGCCCTTCAGTTCCATTCAGTTTCAAATAAATTAACTTTAAGTGTTTTCACCCATACAAAAAAAAAAACTTAAAACTTTTTGTTCTCACGCGTGGAGGTTCCATACGTTAATATTACATAAAGGTATGTATACTAGACACATTGCAAACGTCCTTTACGCCCTAATTACGTAAGTTAAAACAAAGCATAGATTTGGTCGTAAGGGTTAAGACTATATCTTTATTATGTGGTTAAGAATGTCGTATAAAAAGTTTAATGCAAAAATGAGGATTACGACCTCTTAAATAATTAAAACATGACTTTACGCTCCCCTATTGAAAATTATTTTTACGATACATCCCAAATAGTATAAAAAATCGCGCTAGAGCTGTTGGAAAGCCAGGTCGTAAGGTGCTTTTTTTTTAAGATAGATTTTTTTTAAATATACCAATCGATAGAGCTTGCGACGCTGATTCCAAATATATATATAACTCATTTTCGGCAAAATGTCCTTTACGACAATTGAAATTTCCGGTATCGATATAGACTACCCAACACAAAAATAATTTTTCAATTCGGACCAGTAGTTCCTGAGATTAGCGCGTTCAACCAAACAAACAAACAAACTCTTCAGTTTTATAATATTATAGTATATAGTATAGATGGATGTTCCGCGACAACTTATCACTCTTCTCTCTCTCTTGCGACACGACTTAAATGCCGTACGCAGATTTATAAATCGTTATATTTACTGTTGAGATCTGGATTGAAATATTTTGATACTAGCTTGTGATTATTAACAAACAATAAACTAGAATGATCCTCAACGCCGCCCCCTTAGAAAATTCTCAGATTTCCCGGGTGAAAATGACGTCTAGTAATCAAGGACGCATTTTGCCCAAGACAAACTTAATTTGTTCATACTGTACTGTTTAACAAGGAAACATTTCCACTCTTTCATATATACTATTAAGTAGTTAGTTAATGAGACCAATGTATTAAGTTGGTTTAGACCACGCAAGTTACGGCTATGACTCCACCATTGACGACCCCATTTCAAAATCAAAATATCCGGTTAATACGATTCATGTCATTTTAAATCACTAATTTTGGTTTTCCGTAATTCGTGAATTTCAAATATGTGATAACTGCGGTTCGAGTTAAACATTTTATCTACAAATGCAAAAATAAATAGGGATAAAACAACAATATTTATAGCCTTTATTGCTTTCGATAAAGTCATTTAATTGCATTTTATCTTATCTGATGTGAAAGCTAGCCTGCTACGCTCAGGCCGCGAACTTTTTATAACGTTGGCGCTGCTCTTCAACCACATTATTATTTCTAGACTAGCTTTTACCAGCGGCTTTACCCGCGTTTAGGTCGGAAACTATCTCACGGTACCGTAACAAAAATAAAAATGTGATAAAAATGTGTGCCAAATGTCATACAAAGCAGTTTTTGGATGATTAAGTAACAAATAATACGTTTAATACGTTTATTAGTACATAAAAAAAAAAACAACAACACAGAACATAACATACGAAAACAATGGGTTGTACTACCATGCTTAAAATTATTGTCGGTTTTCCGGGCTCCTAAACTAGGTACGCAGACCTGTATCTTAGGAGTCGGAGATTTTGCGGCTTCAATTTATATAATACAAAACCACTGTGACTTTCCTGTTTGTTTACAATCGTTGTTAACACAGCAAATGGGGTGAATGATTGTGGATGTGTATTAAGGAGTGTGTATAGGAATGTATGTAGTTTGTGTGTAGTGACATGTGTATGTGAAGTGTGAGTGTTTGATGAGCTTTCTTTCAAGGTATGCTTGATTATTATTCTATAGCCAACAAACAAACAAACTTTGAGATTTATAATACTAGTAGCATAACAATTAGTATAAAGGAAATGCTCATAGATTGAAATTTTCGTCGTATTCTGTATAAATGTGGTGATTGTAGAAGAATGGCTCTGCATATTATTCGGAAACACATGCGCACATATGCTGACGACGCTCGCTGAAAACGCTCGTACTCGCTTTAGTCTGTCATTCAGACGTATACATGGGTTGTAATGTATGAATTTGTCTCTCTAACTGTCTGGCAGGTGAAGCTGCACGCGGGCGTCAATCGCATCAGCGTGGGCAAGCCAACAAATTGTGAACTACGGTTTCGATAAGTACTGTTGTAGGGTAAATTATACTCGTACTTTCCTGATGCAAGGAAGCAATCAAATCATCAGTAATTTCTGAACTATTATAAAGTTATATCCTAATTATGTATCCAATTCGTTTCTAATGTATGATCTGCTTAGTGGATGTCAAATCCTCGTTTCCTGAAAATAAACGGGATGAAAATATTCATAATGTTATTTTTCCTTTCGACAAAAGGTGACACGGTAAGGTTCTATTTGTGGAATGGTAGAAGGTGCTATTTATATAATAATATGACATCTCGTTCGTTAGGATACAGTGAAGTAGGCATTTTTCCGAGGCACCATTATTTTAGAACCCGATCCGAGGAAGTTCCTAATAATAGTTCGCAAGAATATGGTTTCCAAAGAAAATATTGACAGTGAATGTTGGATGTATCCGTAAACACCAACTGTTGGTTGTCCGAATCAATAACACTGTTGTATTGCTTGATTTCCTGCCGCTAGTTTGAACTATGATCATCTCATCATTTTAGTTGTGTAAAAATGAAATAAAGATAATACATTTATGCAGTTCTAGCTTTTGCTGGCGGCGTCACCCGCGTATTATACAAATAAACCTTTCTCTTGAATCACGTCTACTGATGAAAATCGCATTAAAGTCGGTTACGTAGTCTAAAAGATGTAAGCGTATAGACGCGGTAAGCGACTTTGTTTTATACTATTTAGAGACGTATTTTGTAAATTGTTGTGTCTATTTAGAATGTTTCGGAAAACAATTGTATCGATACTTTCTTTCCCCCCACTCGTGAATAGATAGGTAATGGTTACAAGGATGGCATAGAGATAGAAGAGTAAGATAAGTGGCAAAAGTGATCTGTATCTGCCAAAAAAATTCTGTGACCATATCCAAGGCATAGGCCCTATACCATAATTACGTCAATCTAACATCAGCCATAATTATGCAAAATAAAATGGAAACTTTATTTGCCAAAGAGCAGCAACGCACAACAATCAAAGGTAATTTATTAAAATTAGGCTGAAACTAATTTAACTTTTCGAACGTCAAAATTACAATAGCCAGTCCCTTAAAAACGCCCACCCTGCACCACTTCCTATTGCTGTAGCTGGGAAGAAAAAATAGAAGTAGAACTCCTTTCTGTTTAGTTAGATAAACTTGATTATGTAAAATCAAGCCTATGCTTTATCCAGAAGCCGACCCGATTTTAACAGCAAAGTATTTAGGTTGAAGATGGCATCAAAATGAGATAAAGCAATAAAAAAGTATCATTAGTGTTTAAAACAAGTCGTAAAACCATCCAGAATGTTACTACAACTTCAACGGCATTTTAAAAATTTTCAAGATGTATACGCGTGCACTGCTGCTGTGTAAAAATTACAGCCATTGTTCATTTTCAAGGAAGAGATGCTATGATACTTCCACTAACTTCCTGTTGATGTTGAATAATGAATGAAGATATCACGTTACCGAGTTATATTTCAATATTTCAGAAGAATCAGTATGCGCTGTGTCGTTTGTTTTCAAAATGGTGTAATTAGTATTTCCAAATATTATATCACTTTTTAAAGTCAAAGGGCAGGTTATGAAGCTCTGTACCTTTAAACATGTTTTCGTTTGCACAAAAAAGCCAGTCTCGAATCTTTTTCTGTTTTGCTAAATGTCTTCTCATGTATTTCTATTTTCAGCGACAGTATTTTAGATCGAGTCTTCACGTCATTTAACTGTGTGTTTCTATAACGTAGAAGCATAAACACATCTTAAATATATGTAGACTTTGATTCCGTTCGACATTTCCCCCAAAACTCCCACGCTTTTCTATTGTTAGAAGAAAACGACGAAACGAACGAAGCAACGACTATAAAATCGATTTTTAATCGGCTCATGTCCTATCAGTGATTAAAATCAGGAAAGAAAAATTAATCAGGTTAATTTTTACCTCTGGCCTATTTCGGTGGAAGCAGAATTCTTAGCAGTTATACTAAAATCATCGCGCTTAATTGAAGCGATTTGAAGTTGAGCCGTTTTCCTAAAGCTAGTCGTTTTCAGTTCTTCCTTCACTTCACTTCGTCATTGTGAAGTTGCCAGCTTCATTTGAAAGGGCCGGTTACTGTCCAGGAAATAAACGATTACTTACTTGTTCCATTGTATAGTGTTTAGTAGGTTTCAAATGGATATTCAGCAATTCTGCCCTTTGACTGTGGGCTACCTTATCTTTGTAGCCGTCTCACCGCCCTTTTTTGCGTCCTAATAGGACGATTAGATGTAGATAAGAATTGATTAGCTTTCCTGATGCCTCTTACGAATCTAAACTATAAAATACGGTGTTTTGATCTCTTGTCTGACAAACCGTAGTGATAATATCCAAAGCCGCATGGAAATTACGTTCCGTACATCAGCGGAACATGGAAACGGTCTGCATATACTATTCTTAACCCGATTTTCTGGTACATGTGTTGCATCAGAGCTTGCCGTTGACGCATGGGAATACGATACTAACTGAACACGGTGCTGTACGCGTATATTAAAACGTACATAGTAAAGTGTGGGTTTAAAGATCGCTGTAAACGTGTACAAGGAGACTTCACGGACTATAAAGTCACGCTCATGTTCCCTGAAGGGTTAAGTCGCGGTAAGCCACTGACGTCTTCGTTGAGCGAATATTGTGGAGAACCAGTTTGTTTCACTCTACCTTTAGCTCGGAAATGTCTAAGGATCTCGTGACTTTTACGGCAATACGTGACGTTGACTTTGGCCGTTCTTCAACATTCATTGATAGATTACCACATAAATTCGAATCTCACGATAGAAGTTGATTGTGGCCAAAGTGGACCATTTTTGTGCAGGAGCCATTAATTGTAGATAAGTAATGACATATCTTGCACTTCGCAATAAGTACCACGATAAAACATTTCCTTGTTACAAGTTGCAGAGACGCAGCTGAAATATTGTTTGTGTATTTATTTCAATTCTAACAGTATCACACAGAATTGATTTAGCGATCAATTTGTGTTTTGGTAGGCAAGATTTGCTAGTAGTTTTACTTCCTTTCCTAATTTAATTTTCGTTAGAATTTCCTGGAAAGTGGGGGATGCTGCACAAATTCCATTAAATGTAGCGTTAGTTATCCAGATTCGGAATAAATTATATGGGTGAAGGCGATCATGTTGGGATTAAAACAGAACCAGTAACAGCAGCTAATGGTACCGATTCCCTTGTTCACAAACTAAACTAAATTTAAGTTCAGTGCTTCTTTTTCTTTGTATTTCATTAAGAAGAGGACAAAAGATTTTTTTTAGTTTAGTCCTGTCAAATTAATCAGCGCCTGTCACTACTCCATACAAGTTCAGACGTGATTAAAAACTTGCCTACTAAAATTACGTCAATTTACGTCAAGCGCGGATTAATTTGACAGGACTAAACTAAAATTTATCTTCTGTCCTTTCCTTAATGAAATAGAAAGAAAAAGATGCACTGAACTTAAATTTAGTTTAGTTATGTCCATATAATCGCAGCTATAGTACGTCGATGTCCGTTCGACGTACGAGTTATAGAAATCCAATAATGGCTTATCTAAACTCTTAGCCGGAAAATCCGCCGGAGAACAGAGGGAACTATTATAATGTTCTAGTATCTGTATACTGTTGTTGTATTAATAAATTTTAACTCGTCGTTCTACCCTGTTGTTTCATATAGTCCTCTCGCATAGTAACTGATTATCTGTTCGGAGGGTAAACAATTTTAATGTTCAAAATCTTTCAGTACAGCTACGTTGGTTTTATTTTTTGTTTTACATTGTATATTATTTTCTGGCATGTGTGTATTTTTCGCGCTTCAATAACTGGGTCGACAGCGCTACTTCTATCTGCGACATCTTGGCACATGATGGTTGACTGAGTAAATATGCCAGGCTTTTCAGCCTATCAGTTAGGATCGATAGACTATCTATCATCTATCTAAATATTGCGCGTGTTATTCCTTTTGAACTCTGTTTCTTTATATCACAAATCACACCTGTATTTAGATATTTGTAATATGCTAAGTGGTGCACAAATATAGAATTCGTTTTTGAATTAATATTGTTACCTACTGAAACCGGCTATGATCTGTCCGTGAAGTACGGCTGTATATCGTCTAATGCCAAGGCTTACTCGTGTGACGTCAGGTTATTGGTGTCAAATTAAGTTAATAAGGACATGTGTTGTCCAGTTTAATGTGTATTCTACTATCTCACTTATATGCTAAAGTTAGCTATATGGTGGACGTATATAGCCCTTGGCTGACTTCGTTTTATGTATCTACATACTTTAAACTAAAAACATTTTTGTTGTATGGACTCCATCATTTACAACTATTCCAAGGCCAATTTATTTTGAGATCACTGTAACTCGTAATATTTTTACTGTTTACTTCAAAACAAACGAAAGTTTTACTTCGTATCTCAAAAACTACTGTAATTAGGTCACGAATAGACAGTCTGTTATTCGAATCTATTTTCCTCGTTTCCATCATGCCAATCGTGTATGTTGTGGGTAATGTCGACTGGGTTGGCAAGAGCCCGGTTGCTTAACGGATCAGTAAAGATGGTTTTATCCGGGCTTGGTATGCTCTTCAACAATTTAGTTCACGCGTGTATAATACAGGTAGAAGGTGGTTGACGTAGGGGGTTAAATTGTTGATTTTTGTTGTCCGCCATCTTGAAATTATCGATATGATTCTGTTTATCCTGGCGCGAGACAACCTTTTAATTGTACCATAAATATCGCGTGGTGTGCGTAAGGAAGAGCGACGTCGGTAACCCTAATTGCGCATCATAATTGTATGTGTTGTTCATACGAACTATTTTTACTCCTGTTAATATTTTGAACGTTTTCAACGCCTTCGGTACATTGCGTAGCGCATGTGTTAATGAATGTTTCCGTTTTTTTGTAACTCCGTGTTCTAGATGAAAAGAAGCTAACGCTGCGTGCACATCGTCGAAATTTTCCGACCCGTAAAGTCATGACCACGTTTGGTGGAGATTTGAATTGAAAGGCTTTTGTGGGTTTGCAGTAAACCTACATGTTCTTATCTCAATACATTTTTATCTTTGTAAAGTCATAAGTTAATTCTTTATGTGCTTGGTAGCTTTGGCTGAGAGTTTAGTTTTTGTAACCTACTAGTCCTTACTTCCTAAGTAATAGTATAAATCTATAAGTAAATTGTGTTTGTTTTTTACGCTTTCACGCTAAAACAGCTGAACGGATTTGGATGATATTTGGCACTCATATAATTTACCGACCTTCACACGGCTTTAGTTTTGTCAGAACACTATTCGTCGCGTGTAGAGTCTATTGACATTGTTTGCGTCATGACGGTTTTAGTAGTCGGTTATCAGCCAAATGGTCGGATTAATTTTAATTTCGTTAGCGTAATGTGTTGAAAATATACATTGATTAGAAAGTTGCAACTAGTGCGAGATTAGTCTTTTTCCTTAAAATTACAAAAATATTAGGTTCGTTTGAAAACCGAACTTTGCACATTATTTTTCATCAAAGATAAATTGCCTATCTAAAATTTTATTTTTTGATAAGAAATAGGCAGTTGTGGGGATTGCTGACATAGGTGAAAACTTACTACTTTGGAAAAAGAACACGCCACAATAATGGATTAGCATGTCCTTGACGCAAACCCATAAGTTTTTATCCTACCATAAATCGCTCTACGCGGCTAGAGAAGTTATCTCTTCAAAAACATCACGAAGTTACCTCTAATTTTCACGTACTTTCGATTTGTACGTAAAATCGTCGCCCGGTGGTCGAAATTTGACCATGACTCATTTAAAACTTAATCTATTTTTAATGCACTAGCTTCTGCCCGCGACTTCGTCCGCATCAAATTTTTGCTCCTCTGACCCTTCCATGAAACAATTAAGTGGCCCTTCCTGACCTACCATGACGCTTCCCGTCGCATCCAATTGCCTGCCAGTTTTCGACCATTTTTCGTTGTTGCTCCGCTCCTTTTCATCGTAGCGTGATGTTATATAGCCTATAGCCTTCCTCATTAAATAAGCTCCCCAACCCAAAAAGAATTTTCCAATTCGGACCCTACTGGTCTTCAATAAATAGGTTACCCAACACAAAAATATGTTTTCAATTCGGACCAGTAGTTCCTGAGCAACCAACCAAACAAACAAACAAACATACAAACGAACTCTTCAGCTTTATAATATGAGTATAGATAATACTAACAATTAATGGGGTAATTTTATAATTTTTTATAAATTGATTTTATATTTTTTAATGTTTTTTTTTTTACTATTATTTAAAATATAATTTACTGGCTTTTGCCCGCGACTTCGTCCGCGTGGAGTTCGGTTATATCGTAGCGTAACGTAGGGTAGGCGAGCGCTAAGAAAGGAAGTAGAATTGCACGAACGAAGTCGCGGCCAAAAGCTAGTAAACTACAAAAAAGCCATCTATTGGTGGCGATTGGAACTTGAAGATAAATACAAAATAGGTAGACCGGTACCTATTGCCCTTTTTCACCCCCATAGGGGTTGAATTTTCAAAAACCCTAGGACACTTAATTGTTTATTCTAATGTTCTAATCTTTAACCTAAAAACAAAGTTTCAGGTTAATAGCTCTAAGAATGACGGACTTCCATACAACATTTTAACCCCTTTTTCACACCCCAAGGGGGTGAATTTTCAAAAATCCTTTCTTAGCGGATGCCTACGTCTTTACAGCTATCTGTATGCCAAATTTCAGCGAAATCCGTTCAGTAGTTTCGGCTGTGCATTGATAGATGAGTCAGTCAGGTTTGCCTTTTATATATTTACATAAGAATGTTTAAATGCAATAAAGGAGAATAATACAATAAAAAAATGATTATTATTATTACAAGGCGAAAAAATGTGGGGGCAATTTTTTAATTTCGTTATACATATTTAGCTTGTTCCTATTAGCTTTAAGCACTTATGACGTACCTATTATTAGTTCGTAGAAGTCGTCGAAGAAGTATTCAGTCGTTCTGTTGAGACGAGAGGACTGCGAACACTGAAATGTTCAGGTGCGCTGAGATATAATTTACTTTCGTAAATAATATTTTCGTAATTTATCACATTGTAGGAAAGAAACTGTGAAATAGAAAAAAACCTGGAAAACAACGACTAAAACCACTTCGGAAACTATTATTAAAAATGTTTAAAATCGATAAACTAAATAAACTATATTTATAGTATATACTGCTATACTAAACAACCACAATATAAAAATTAAATGAAATTATTAAAATAGTAGTGCACCAGCTTCGGTAACTGATTTACGGACGGACATACAATAATTTTGACTATTTTACCTACTTCTACACAGCGATAATAGGTACGTTGAATAGAGCCGATTCATCTGGGGGTCTAAAAAGGCCACTTTGGTAGAATCATAATAGGAAAATATTATGAATCATATTGTAATCCGTAAAATGGTCACAAACTGACAATTCATAATATTTTCTGCGTAGAATTCATTAAACACAATTCATCTATTTGACAGTTTTGTATGGAGATTCGTAAAATGGTACACATAATATGAATTGCTCTATTGAAGTTTAATGTCAAATAGCAGAATCATAAGAAGTTAGTCAAGAGGAACATTTTACAAATCATATTTGGGATTTTTTGAAAAAATATCGTAATAATGGCAAATTTAGGGCTTAAGAAAAATTTTTTGAGCACGCTCGTGATATGTAGTCCATTATAAGTCACCAATGAATTGTGGCACTTCGAAAAATGGACATAGCGTTTCAAATGCGGGACCTCCAGGTTTTTTCAGTTATATAGGCTAAATATACGTCGTGATAAGGTCGATGAGCTGGAGCCGTACATATGTACTGCCGCGCTGGCATGAGTACTACCTACCTTCAAGAATAGTAATGAAGTAGTCAGTTTTAAGGTAGTTCCAAATAGACACTACCATCTAGTCTGTCCCGTGTGGTGCCGGACATAAAGAATAGCATCACCCCATTTCATCCCGTGGGGGTCGTAAAAGGCGACTAAGGGATTTACTAGAGAATGGGCAGCAGCGTTCTCTATGCATTTTACCATCATACTGCGATCGCCAACCCGCTTGCCAAGCGTGACGATTATGGCAAAGCCCTCCAAATAGGGGGAGGCCTATGTCCAGCAGTGACAGTCTTGCGGCTGAGATGATGATGATAACTACCATCTAGTGTTGTGAATGTTACAAATTATTACAATCTTCTTTTCATATTTTAGGCACTGAGTAGATCCAATTATTACTTAAGCATCTGGATCACACAACAGGCTAATATGGGCGCACACCATATAGGTACCTACACAACACAACATATACCTATATACAACGATTAACGATTAAATACTGATTTAAGATGAATAAGTATTTACTTACTCTGTATTAAAAATGATCCAACTTACATGAAATAAACATACAACCTACCTTCAAGAATAGTAATGAAGTACAACCTAGTCAGTTTTAATGAAGCAATTCTAAATGGACACTACCATCTACTCTTGTGAATGTTACAAATTACTACAATCATTTACTTAATCATATTTCACAGGCACTGAGTAGATCCACTTAGTACTAAAGCATCTGGATCATACCACAGGTTACCAAGGGCGTACACTATATGAAACACCAAGGTAGTGTATAAAACAGTGTGATAGCTGTAGGTACCAGTAACTTTCTTCTCAGAGTAGTCACTTAGGAAACGCCGAACTCATCTAGTTTAAAAAAATATACCAAACCTACTTACAGACAAAACAGGCGAAATGTGGGTGTACTATAGGTTCACCTCTGCCTAACCCTTCGGGGAAACAAGGCGTGATGTTATGTTATGTTGTGTTACTAACAGAAATAAAATCATTTATCATATAACTCGTAACACTTCAGTGCCCAGTTGAAAAAAGACTTATTTAAAGTACACACTATTCACACCGAGCTTATTTTTGTAATTTGCACTCAGTAAGTAATAAACATTTCCAGAGGAAATATGAAGGTATATTTATTTTCCATCATACAGCCCGCTCACAGACGGACAGATGGACGGAAAAATGGACAGCAGAGGCTTAGTTATAGGGTCCCGTCCTGGTTACTCTTTGGTTACGGAACCCTAATAAAAATCTACAACCTATGTGGGACATAGGCCTTATATTATACTTTACTTTCACTCCAATTTTATTAGGTTGTGTGTATCTATAAAATAGGACATACATTTTACCTTTATACCTATTATTTAAATAAAACAATACACAAAGTTAAAATATTTTAATAAATTTACAATTCTCATGTTATACTGTATAAAAATCTAGCAATAATCAAATAATGAAACTAACATAAACACTATAGTACATCAGTTTATTTTTCTTTGAATATTTTATGTCTTGATGGTAGTCACGGAGCTGCGGAGAGGCAAACGATGACTGCTTGAAACAACTTCACCAGGCTAAAAAAGAAAATGTGTGGTTTTTAAGAAAGTCAAATCATCAGTCAATAATTAACATACCTGTGAAATAAAATGAAATTGAAAATAATAATATCATTTTTTAAGACAACCTAAGACCAACAGTGATGACAGGTTGTCAACAATAGTAGACTTGGAGCCCAATAGCTCTTTGTGTTTAGTTAGTGTTTAGTTAAATGGTAAAATTTAGTTTATTTTCCTCTTTGTATTTCGTTATATATTTCATGAATGTTAACGATAGTAGGTACTCAATTTTATGTCGAGCCAGAGGGCACATAAAAACGTTATATAAATAACATCATAATCATTTTCAATCGTCATCATAAGTCTTAGTCTCAAAAAAAAATAGCTGTAGGGTTATAAAACTCCACTCACTGCGGTATCTTGATTGCCGAGTTCGAAGAGTCAAAGCCGCTGTTGTAGCATCGGCAGGGGTAGAGCTTGGTGCTGGCACACGAGTCTGGTCAGAAGTAGACGCTGCAGTGATCTTGATGAAGGGTTTAACAACGACAGAACTTCCACTATATCAAGTATACTATATCAAGCAGAAAGACGAGCAGAATTTTCATTCCATGCCTACAAATTATTACGTCCAATTAAATACCTTTGAACAGTGATACAATTAAATATTGATTTAAGATAAACAAGTATTTACTTACTCTGTATTAAAAATTACCCAATTTGCATGAAATAATTAAATTTTGTTGGTGTTTATTGTTGACATAACCACAGATCATTAAGACCACAGACTAATTATGACATATCTGAAGGGAAAACTTTTATGTATTCGTTGCCAGCTTATAAAGTTTTTGTTGTTTCTAGTTTCCCTTTTCAGGGCTTATCTGTGACATTTTTATATTTTTTATGCATACTGTAATTAAATTACATTTCAACAGTTAGAAATAATCACTTGTATTTATTAAATCTTCAAAGAAATATTTACCGGTAAAATTACGGTCTTTTTTTTTTTCATGCTGCAACATTTACACCAAATGTGATTCGGATATGAATTGAATTGAGTATGATATCGCTAATATGTGTCACCATTTTACGAAAGTTAGAGGAATTGCTAAGGTATTGCTGGGAATTCACAATATGAATTAGTTTTAGCAGAAATGCTTAATGTGGCCTTTTTAGACCCCCTGATAATAAATTTTACCAACTTTTACTAAATAAGATTCAAATTGATATACGCCATACGAAAAGTTCCTGCTGGCGGTAGAGTTGCCACCTTTTTTCTTGCAATTAAAGTACATTGGTTATTATAGGTAAGAAGAAAAATACATAGTATAAAAATAAAGTATGATGTATTTGTCTTTATTATTATATTTATAAACATATTTTTTTTTGCTTTTTCTAGTTTGCATCACATAAATTTCGTTTAGCGAAAAAGTACTTACGACTAAACATTTCAAAATCCCAAACAAATAAAATTTTACAAAATAAAGTATTTTCGTGTACTTTATTTTCCTCATAAAGTATAGAGTACAATTGAATATGCTATTTCGAAAAGGGCACATCTCTGAAAATTTAAAATGTTCAGGAATGGAAAAACACTGATTATTTTTCAAACTAGTGCATAATTTCTAAAAGTGAGTATTCAGTTATATTTTGATGTTAATAAGCCTTCGAAAAATGCTAAATTGATTTATTTTAAAGTTAATATCAATGTGTTATTAGATACTTTATATTTGTGAGATGTGCCCTTTTCGAAATTTACTGATTGAGTACAATAAATAAATAAAATAAAACATTTGAAATATATGTAATTTCTATTTCTGGCATCTAAAATTAAACATATTACTAAAATTAATGATGAGCAATGAACTTTTATTAAAAATCTTCTTTTGCAGGCTCTCTTTCGGTAGTAGTTGGCCATTGTAGAATTTCTTCATAAAAGTCTATAAATTCTGCCGGTACGTATTGTTTCACCTTTGATTATATACATGTCTAGATAGAGTAATGCAAACAAACGATGCACAAAAACTGTCCCCAGTTTCGCGATTGTGTGTGAGTAGCGCTCGCGTACTTATAGTAATCAAACTGTCAAAGTGTGCGTGTTTAGAGATGCCAGCTCCAAATTATTAACTTACCTTCCTTCCATCATTTAATAAGATCAATGATAAACAAATTAGGTTAAATAAAATAATATTTTTTTAGATTAGTGTTTTATTTAATTAATATAATGTCTTCAGCAATTTGCTTGTACGGAGTGCGTAGGAAATCTAAAACCCAAATATTAGAAAGAACTAACAACAATACTATTAAGTGCATGACGTCATGGATTTCATTTATTTCATGTGCGTAATTTTTGATTTTCAGATCAAATACATACCTTCAGTTTTTAAATAATAATTTATTATTCTCCTGATCGAATTTCGGTCACGGAATGACACTCATAAGTTTTAATGATATTTGTAATACGTTTCCCATATTTTCGCCAAATCTCCCTAGTAATAAACTGGCAACACCGGCTAATCAAAGTAACCTACGAAGTATCGAATTAAAAATTCGTGTTTTCTTTAAATAAATGTTGTTAAATAACAAAACATAGCGATGAAAACTGATCTTGGTATTATTATATAGCTTTCCCACATAAATGCGACATAATTTGACAGCACAAACCAGCGTAATTAATAATTTTTCGTGAGCACATTACCCCTAAGTGATTCAAATGACACTGACGTCGGTGAGAAGTGAGTCTACCAAATTTAGTAGACTTTTTTTGAGCCATTCGGTACGGCCAATGTGTCATCTAGACAGGTATATAATCAAAGTGTTTCACCTTTGAAATGTCAGCAATTTTTAGATGATTTATAGGTACTTTGCCACTATGAGCTAAAGAACATGGGCACTTGGCTAACATGCTTGGACTAGTAAAACCTAACAAAACGTAACTTGACGAAACATGTGTCTTTACATTCACCTAAATAAGTATGACTAAGTACAGCCTTCAATATGTTTTTAAAAGGTGGGAGAATCAAGTAACTATGAAATATGTTTTTGAGGTTATGTTTATATATTTTTAATCTGTAGCATTTATTTTTTCTACTTTAGATTAGGACGAGTGCACGGCGCAGGCCAGATAAGTCTGCGCTTGACTAATATCGGAAATAATCGTGGTCTGCCACTGTTCAAAAAAATAATTAAGTATGCTTGGTGCCACTTATTATAAACTCAGAACTTAAAACGTAATGCAATTCAAAGTCCATTAAACGAATGCTGAGTCAACAAGAATAGAAGATCAATCGGAGTCCGTAAGCAATGCAAAATATCAAAACTATCAGGAAAATAACAGAAAATCGCACAGAAAACAGTCGTCGCCGAGACTACAACACCGGTCTGCGTAGAAAACTCTCAATTTTTGTTTACTTGTCAAAAATAGGGAGCGTAATCAATCGATTTATGACAGTATCGATTTTTAGATTTAAAATCATTCGCTTAACTCATTCATTCATTTAGTTCAAGGCTTTATGATAACAATTCACCACGAAATAACATCAAATTGTATTTGTGGCAAGCTTTGAATAATAAATAACGCGAGTTTAATACAGTTGACATTGATTGGGATTTAAAAAAAACATTTTGGACTTCTCTAGTAATGTCAGTAATTATGGATGCGTTCGAAGTTAGACATTTTATACTTGCGTTCTGATAAATAAAGGAGTATTTAAAAAAAAATATATCTATATTTCCCCAGCATTTAAAAATAAACTTATGGTATCCATTAATTACATTAACAATGCACTACATATTGGTGACAGTTTCATGTCGATAACAATTTTGGTTTTTTCCTAGTCCAAAGTGACCATTGTTCTTTGCTTGGTTAGATAAGCTACTACAAGTACCTTTTACTTTTGAAAGAATGTAAACTTCTTGGGAAATGTCACTATCTATATAGTTTTTTGCGATTACTTCACCAGGTTTACAATATCTGGATGACCGAGCTTGGCTCGGTATTTTTTGGTAAATTGTGTTTAAAATAATAAGTTTATGTTCAAGTTGATTATCGATAAAGTTGGTCATTGAAAACACGAATAAAACGACATTTTTATAAAAACGAATCTTAGCTAAATCGATTTATCGCCCCCGAAACCCCCTGTATACTAAATTTCATGAAAATCGTTGGAGCCGTTTCTGAGATTCAGATTATATATATACAAGAATTGCTCGTTTAAAGATATAAGATACATTTTACCACTTTGGAAGTGTCTCTCGCGCAAACTATTCAGTTTAGAAAATAATGATTTTATAAACCTCAATACCATTTTTGAAGACCTATTCATAGATACCCCACACGTATGGGTATGATGAAAAAAAAATGTTGAGTTTCAGTTCTAAGTATGGGAAACCCTAAAATTTATTGTTTTTTTTTTATTTTAGTGTGAAAATCTTAATGCGGTTCACAGGATACATCTACTTACCAAGTTTCAACTGCATAGCTCTTATAGTTTCGGAAAAAAGTGGCTGTGACATACGGACGGACAGACAGACATGACGAATCTATAAGGGTTCCGTTTTTTGCCATTTGGTAACGGAACCCTAAAAAGAGAGAAACATGACGGTCGTATTTTAAATCAAGAAGTTCAAAAAGGGCACATCTCCCAGAGATGTGACGTTTTCGAAATTGTTTCTGTACAGGCCATGACGTTTATAGTAGAATTAATACCAGAGATGTGCTGTTTTCGATCATAATGGGTGTAGACAAGCATTTATGTCACATTGGTATAAAAAAACGTATTTGACAAAATATCCGACATGTGCCCTTTTCGAAATTGAATATTCAATTATGTGAAATAGCGTACAATACTTTATTATAAAGTACGGGTGGCAACCCTAGCCGGCGGTAAGGGATTGAGTTTTCGTTTTTGATGAGAGGAGAGGGATAAGCAAGTAGGCGCGTGTCCCGACTTGATTTTTTTCTGGATCACTACGCCCTCTTAGGTCAAAATAAACCTTATGGGAGTTACATTGAACGGAACGGTGTCCTAAGTCTGACTTTATTTGTTTATGGAAAAAGTTGTAAGGCTCCGTGAATGAGGCCTATTGTGCATTACGGTCTAGTTTCCAGTGTTACATATACCTCCTGCGTTATAATGTGAGGATAACTGATTTTATTTGTCTAAGGTGTACTGCAACTTTTACACGTCAATCATTATCATTTAAAAAATAGACGAGATCGGCGTTTCCCATCTGACTACTCTGAGGAGATAGGCCAAAACACACTCAGACTTCTCTTATAAAGTCTCGACAAATCTTGGTCAAATCTTAGAGAGACTATGTCAATTAATGTCTGAAATGTTCTTTTGAGGAAAGAACCACACATTTAGTGGATCTGTCCAGTCCATTCACCGTTTTCTTAGATGTGAACTTGGGGAAATCCTGACTGGCCTGATTTTTTCAATCCGAGGCGAAAATTCATAATAACTTGCAGTGACGAGAGTCGGTCTCAAATTGAGGTTACTACACGTAGAGTATAATTCGCAACTGTGTTATGTATGTGACAGTGAAGATTTATTATTTAGTATCGGTTGCCGGGTTGGCAGTCGCCTCGCCCGTCATCCGGACGGGCTATCTGCGCACCGGTGGCTAAATATGACGGCTCAACTATTGTGAAGCTGCAGATATGCACCATTCGTTCAAGTATCTTATATCTTTAAACGAGCAATTCTTGTATATATATATATAATCTGAATCTCGGAAACGGCTCCAACAATTTTCATGAAATTTAGTATACAGAGGGTTTTGGGGGCGATAAATCGATCTAGCTAGGATTCATTTTTAAGGCTTGTGCAGACTAGCGCGACGCGACGTCGCGCGCTATTCGGCGATTTTTATCCGTAGAACAATTTGTATGACCGTGTCGCGGCGCGACAGGTCGCCCCTGTGTGAACGGTAGCGTGCGTTTTCATAGAAATTGTTCTACGGATATAAATCGCCGATTCCCGCGCGACCGTCGCGTCGCGCTAGTCTGAACGAGCATTTATAAAATGTCGTTTTATTCATGTTTTCAATTACCAACTTTATCGATAATCAACTTGAACATAAACTTATTATTTAAAACACAATTTTCCAAAAAATACCGAGCCAAGCTCGGTCATCCAGATATTTTCAATTAAATAGAGCTAGATTTTCCAGTGAGAACTGAGTTCAATGAGTTCTAGATAGCCATGATATACGTGTGGGTGATCTGACACATACGGTCCGATTAAACTGAAGCTCAAATGCAAAATGTCGAATAATGCACTAGACAGTTTATATTGTAGTAGCAGTGAACTGACATATTATATACGTTACGTAGACACGTCGGACGATGCTTGGTTAGCTAGACGTTCGAACGTTGAGCCCTGACTACATACTCTGTAAGACTTACTTTCCACAAAATAAATATATCTAATAACGGAACTTATGGCCTGATCTATTTGTCAAGCAGTTACATAGCAATAAATTTAAAAAAGGTTGTGCTTTTATGTAAGGAAAAACCGACCCCTTTTTTACACAATTTTGATTACACAACAGTTGTACCAAAAAAATAATCAAAGTTTATGTTGGTTTCTTCACTGTTTTTCATAAAGTTAGTGTAGCAAACGGGCTTTGATTTTACATTTTCTTTGTAAGATTTTGAAATACTTTTTCCTTCGGTGTATTGAATGAAATGTTTGGTTTCTTCAGAGTTTCCAAGGAAGCTTTAGCAACAGTTGAAAGTTTACGGTTTGAATAAATGGTCTTTGATTTTTTCCTTGCTATGCTTCTAAAATGGGGTAAAGGGTCAATGGACGTTCAACGTTGTTTCTTCATAACTCTCTGTAGTATACAGTCTATAGACTCTACAGAACAATACAAGTTTAAGATTTTGCTAATGTTTTTAATGATTCAAAGATTTACCGCAAACGCAGTTATAGTGTAACCTAAGCTCAAGTATAAAACCTCAAACATTAACGTCGTGACGTCAATTTAAATATGGAAAGTTTTAATATCAAGCTCCCTATAATGTTCTTAAATATTTGTGGAAAGAATCTTTTTCGTAATTGGGTTGCAAGTGACGTTTATAGTTAAGAAACGGGGTGTAGCAATAGTAGGGCGCGTCTTTTAGGCGAGTGTTTAGATCTATAAACTAAACTAATATATTACTAGGACGTCGTAGTCACTAGCAGTGATTGCTTAGTCAGTTTATGGTAAACTGCGAAATGGCCAATCGTGAGATAGAGCAGAGTAGCTTAACCCCTGATACTCATATTGTAATGAGTATCAGGGGTTACACCGCAGTGGGATGCTACTGAGCGATAGAATAGATTCAACGTTCATTTGAAACTATGACACAATACCTCGAAAATCCAAGCATCTTCCAACTTATAATGCAGTATAGTTAGTTGACAAAATTAATTCGAGGAATAGGAGGAGGACGTATTTTATTCGAAGAATAAAAGGCATAATATTATTTCAGGGATAAAGATTAAAGTTTGGTAACCGAACATACCCAAAGTTGTCCTTTTGGATATGTATTGCTGCCAATAGCCAACGTAGAGCGCCAAACATCGCAATAATAAATGGATTACAACTTCACTATACCATAACGGATGTCATGACAATAATTATCACCTCACGGTTAGATGACTTAATTCAGAAACAATGTCAACTTTATTTTTGGCCTGTTGAAAGCTTTTGGCTCTTTTCTATGAAAATATTGAACTGTCTCGAATGCCGCTAGCTGTTAACGATAGCGTCGAAGTAGTGACCGTCCAGACTTTAGGGAGCTACCACGTGTCTGCTGTCGGTGCTGTTAATATGAAACAGATCTTATTGACTCGTTCGAAATTCGAAACGATAGGGGCTAAATATTTGCTTATTGGAAAGTGCACGAGTATTTTGATTGAATTTTACATATTAATAGAATTCGAAGATCCCACTCAATGATGCTTGGGCAATTACAACACCCACCAGAACGAATGAGACAGTCTATTCGGAGACGAGTCCGCTGTCTCATGATGCTTACTCGAGCCAACATCAATCTCTTTAGTTAAAGTTTATTTCAACACTAACACGGTGTCTTATATTTAGCTCAAGAATTATTTACAACTACAACATTGACAGGCCTACTGTACACAAATTTTCCCATGTCAAGATCAGTCAATTCGGATATATGTAAACTTGTTATAAAAATAACAAATGCGCTGAACGTTCGTGAGGTATGACTGGAAGCGTCGCGGAAATTGTAACACATTGTATCAACAGAAAGCCTACAGAATAAGCGAGCTAAAGTGGCAATAGGCCAGATATATATTTGCCTTAGATCTGCAAACATTGGTGTATAAACGTGTTCAGGAGAGGAGATAATGATGTTCTCAAGATGCATGCTAGTAGCTGTATAAGAGTAGCCGAGGATCTAGCGGATGTGCAGCCTCACCTGGACATCCGATAGATCCTCGGCTACTTTTATTCATACTGATGATATAAGGCTATAAAAATGCCTACCTTCTAGAGCCTTATTATGAATCATCAGCATATACAAGACTTTTCATGAACAATAAAAGAATTCTATTTTATTTAATAGTTCAATGAGTCACCTAAATTGCCCCAGGTCGAGGTGACGGAGGGTCATTGATGAAAATGGAAACTGTTGTCTACCCAGATTAGATTGCATGACAATCGGTAATATTTTGTCTATTGTGGAGAGTATGAAACTGGAGTAGCGAAAATGTGTTAATTATTGTACTACAGCGTTTTGAAAACCGCATATTTAGTTACTAGAAATATCGTTGAATATTCAGGTTTACAGTCTATATAAAGTCAACCAAAATACAATAAAAATAAACTTTAATGAGTGGTAATCACACAATTTAGAAGAAACGTAGCTTTGGATTCTTTTAAGTTTAAACCCTTGGTTTTGATATAAATTAATAAGTCACCCGACGGTCGACACAAAAATAAAATATTTAAAAAAATATGTTTTTAAATGTATTACGAACTTGGCATTCTGCGTATTTTAGTTTTGTAGTTTCGGCGTACGTCACAAATCCATGTTTGAATACGACGTCATGTATCACTTAAACTCATTAATTATCGTCCCAGACATCGTTTTAGTTGGTATGCCTCTGGCCTTCATTGATAAGTTCTAACTTCTGCGTAGTTTAAAATAAGTACATCTTTCTCTACTTGTAAGTTTGTTTGTTCGTAGCAAGTCTCCAGTCGGCAGTCGAATGAAGAAAAAAAAATTGCATTAGATGACCCAATTCTTAAGGATGATCATTCAGATCATTTATCAACACGCTACGACCTTTAAGAGCCGAGCAAAAAAATCCGGGGGCGGGCGATGGGATGAGATGCGGCGAATGGGAGCCAGTCTCACGCGAACGCAGTCGCGGGCATAGTGCTAGTATATTGCAATAGTTTTTTTTTCTATTACTGCCACAGAAACCTTCGCTATGATAAATACTTTATAACTTAACAGAATTTTCTTATGATTGATCGTATATCAAGAAATATTGAGACCAGAATGTTGTTCAAACTTGTACACAAACCGTTTCAAATTGAGTTTTCACTGTAGAAAAACGAACGTGTGTTAGCAAATGTTCAATGTCAATTTTGTAATGACTTGTCTGATTGACACGCAAACTTAGAATTTAAAAAGAAAATGTTCAAAACTGTCGTACTGTAGTAGATCTTGTATGTTGTGACTGTCTTAAGGGAATGTTTAAAATAACCAAATAAGTAGAACAGAAGAAAGCTGTAATGTAGGTTTAGGATATTATTATTACCCAGGCAAGTCACACCAGTCCTTTTGTCTGGTCAGATTTGCTTAAAGAATAACGCTAAGGCTTGCAGTTGCCTGAACATCATTATACTAATGCCCTTTTCCTAATTTATTTGTCTACTTCCGGAAATATATGTATACGACTAGTCATTTTCGCATTCTCCCTCTTTCTAGCCTACTATGTCTTAAAGCATCCATTTCTTGTTTCTATTCTTACAATCAGCCACATCGACATTCATAACTTTTCTCATAACACGTTGCTCTTTGGTCAGCAGTCAAACCGAAAGTTGAATGTGATCATTCAACTTTCGGTTTGACTTTGTCGACTATTTTAGGTAACTTTGTAGGACAGTATTCTGCAGATGTAGCTTTAGCATTATTTTTATGTTATTTTTGGTCTGATGGCAATCTATCGGGGTGTTTACAATCACGCTTGGTTTTAAAGTCAGCCATCGAGTTGCTGCCCTCTACCATTCAAATAATATTGTCTTTGTTCATACGATCATAGTTTTGGCTGCTTCTTATGCATCTTCTCCAAATAATGGTTCACCGTGCATGTAAAAGATTAACGAAACAATAGAAATGAGTAAAGATTAATTACCGCACAATCCGTAGTTTTTATCGATTTTATAGCGATACTAGAAACGGTTGCTATGTTCAGAGCCCTACACGAATTCATCTCTGTTTACATCATCGGTCCGAGCCGCACTGATCATTTTATCGATTGCTATATATTTTTATATTTATGTTCCGTGTGCGTACCGCATCTGGACGGGCGTGTGTGCCTGCCCTATTTATAAAGTGCGGTTAGTTACCTCAGAGCAGATATAAACTACAGACGTGCCAATGGCGAAAAGTATGACTATGCGAAGTAACGATACCTGCCGAGGTTCGATCTATTAAGCGTGTGCCAGTAATCTTGTTATCCCCGATCGATGTGACACAAGTTTTATGAATGAACCAACTCTCGTTCTCATTTATATTTCTCCATTATCAAGTAGATAAAGAGATGACAATAAAACCATTTCCAATATAAACGACCTTACTTTTTTGTCTTGCTTATCTGTTTATCACTATGTTTCAAGCCCAAGGATTAAATTTGAAATGAACCTTAACTGAACGATATAGATAATTAGCACGCTTATCTAACATTTGACGTGACTTGATGAGAACAATTTTATAATCCTACTCCTGCACCGTGCACTGGCTTGAACTGACCACACTTGCAAAGGCCATCGCCGGGTTCTATTTAATAGCGTGTCTGTGTTTATTAATATTCATCAATCTCTCACACCGTATGACCGTACGTATGGAGTAGCCGGTGTAGTGTAGTGTGTCGATTACCTATTGCGTCACTTATATAATTATTGTCTACGGTGCCGGTTGCTGTTCACTCCGTTTTAACATGATTTTATCACGGGGGAAATGGGCGAGTCTGCTGCCAGTCTAGGTCGGAACACCGATTTGGCACATTTACTTGCCTAGCTGATTTTTTGTATCACTTAAAATATTTTAAATTCGTACGACGATATTTCGCTAACTGATCACATGACGACATTAAATGAACTATTTGAGCTCCATTATAAATTCGTGCTGATTTTTCTAACGTCACTTTCTGTTTGCGAGATTGACCCATTTCACATTACAATAACATCGTAACCTATTTAAAGTTAGTAGATATATCGCGTTTTAAAGATCGTTGCAAAACAGATCTAGTGGATCATTTTAAATAACATTCGAAAGGCATTATGCCCGCGACTACTTTATTTATTGTAATTGTAAACACCCTGCTATCTGTTATTGCCATCAGGCCCAATGAGTTATTATTTTGGCAGCGTCTGATCGCGGATGCGTTTTGTCTTCTCTATACGTGTAACATAACACGGTATTTATAGTGTGCGATAGCCATCTCGTTAGATAGTCCAGGAAATTGGGTCGATGACTCGTTGCTACCAATGCTGCATGTACTATCTAGTGCTCTTGTTTATCAATTATGTTTTATATTGATAATAGGAGTAAGTTGGTACTTTTTGTTTTCATTCCAGTGTTAGTGCGTTATGTGGAATCTTAAACGCTCCGTCGACTAAAAATGCCGACGCACCAATTATTGTCCTAGTTTCTAGATAGGTAACAGCAGTCTAGATACGATATTTTGCGCTGTCATTGACCGACCCAAATTTCCAGGGGTATGACGTTCGTAACTGAATGACATAGCACCGCGTTATTTTAGAATTGGGCAAGAAAATTTGATTTCGAGGTCACGTCAGAGACAGATTCCTTGATATTGGAGTTATACCTATCACGTCATATGTTGCGCACGCGACGCAAATTTTTTCGTTAACTTTGCCAATATTGGAATTCGAACAGACTTTTTGGCAAAGATTTGGCCTCCTGACTGTAATTGAAGTTGTTACCGCCTGTGTACTGTCAGCTATCCGATACTTAATGATGTTGGTTTATTACTCTTATCTCGAAAGAGGAATTTAATCTTGACTGCATTTTGTGTTTAAAATCAAACTCTATGGACTGTTACAAACGGGTGACTGTTGAGAATTTTTATGACACATTATTTCTATTTTAATTCATATTTAATGGGTCCAGCCAAGTGATGAATCATGCTTATATTTATAAGTATACTTAGATGAAGACAGGGGACACATTGTGATGATGTCAGTATTATTAAATACGAGAGTCTTCATTAAATTGGCTCACATTAATCCATTGATTTAAGTCACGAATGAAATCAAATGAATGCCAAATAAAAAATTCACAAGTAAGAAATAAAACTACATATTATCTCTATTATTTTATTATAAATATTTAGTATTTCTAAGCGCATGAAGCGACATACCTATAAAATTCCTTTTCTTTAAATGTTTCAACAGTTCTGATTTTGTAGACATGGTATTTATGACACTGGCCCAAAATTCCGTCAGTCTGAATTAAGCTGCCAACAAGCTTGCCCTAAATTGGTAATAAGTGCATAATTGGCTTGTATAAAATGCTTTTACGGCATTTTGACTTTTAGGGTTTTGTATCAATTTGCGTTAAATGTACACAGAGTTTTGTGATGTTCAATATAATTAATTGTTGTATTTCTGGTTTTAGATTTCAGTAACAAAATTTGCATTTTAATCATATACCGTTTGGTAGGAGATCCATATTTACTAAAAAACATCATTTTATTTTAACAACAAAAAAAAATTTGTTGGAAGTTTGTAGCAAAATAACCAATAGGAAACCTGCTTTCTCGTGATAGAGTCTATGACCTCAAATAGCTATCAGTGGTTTTTTTTATACCATGCAGGTATACCAGTATCGTACATAATGTTACAAATATATTACACTCGCTACTGTTTGTTATTAGTTTATAATAAATACATTAGATAAGTTATATTCTCCTATGTAAAATGGGGTCCACGCATCTGCCGATGGTTGTCGCCGCGTAACCGCTACGCTAGGGTCAGTGTAGGTATACGTTCGACGCATGTCTACACTAGACAAAAACGAAAAAAAAGGGACAGTAGTTTGTAAAAGCTGTAACTCTCGAGATCCTTTAGATTTTTTTTTATCTGTGAGCCGTTGATATCAACGACATACCTTTGTTACGATTCCCAGTCAGACATTGAAATAATGCAATCTGTTGTATTTATACCTGTTTGCAGCATTTCCCTTTCAAAGTCTAGTGTTCTATAGAAATATTTCCTCATTGTTCATATCATGTCAGTCTTTCTATTGTGGGATCGCTACAAAAGTGCTCATTAAAACAATTACATAATGAAAAGTGAATTGCACTGTACAGTACTCGTCCTCAACTCGAATATCGGTCACATCCGGAGTGCACATAATGAGATACCCACATCGATATTCATTATCAATTCTGTTTCACCCTTGTACAGTCGGCCGCCAGTGGTAACTAAACCAGTATAAGCTGGCGTTCGTATTATACTGAAACTCCGTACTACGCTAGGCCAGCTCTAGGTACAAGTGTTACCAGGACATAGAGTGGACTGTGCCACGAGACCACAACCCTTTACTGAACATGGTACCACGTGTATTTAAAAATCCACTAGGTTACAGCGCACTCATAAACGTTGTTTCGCAATCCAGTGTGGTGGTTGAGCCCAATGTCAAACGCTTTCTATGCTACTGTTACTGAACAGCAAACAGTTTAGCATAGCGCTCTAACCAACGCGGTTTTATACGTTTACTGCAGCTTAAGTGATCTTCTTGCGGTTATTAAATGACCGATTCCTTTGTTTCAACGATGTTATTTGCTTAATTTGCAAATGATGTTGGCTGCATTGATATTGATCGAAGAAGAAAAAAAAGAACATGGTTCGTTTCCGCTGCTTTTATCAACTTTAATTTAAGGGTCAATTGGTGGAAATTGCTTGTCCTGCTCATTGGTAGTGGCCATGTAACATTATTTATTCACAAAAGCGTTTTTATTGGCAACATTAATGTACGTATACTTCCATGCGATCCAGATCGCGACCAAGTGGTGCCGTTCTTTTAATGTCGACAAAAATCGGGAACAGGAGATTTATCGGCTGTGCTGTCTCAGTAATTTCCGAGATAAAATTGGAGTTATTTTGTAACCGACGAAAAAAAACGGAGGAGGTTTTCAATTAAATTAAATTCGGTTTTCAATTAAATTCGACGCGTATTTTTTTTTTTTTTTATGACCACGAATATCTTTTTACATAGTAGTCCGATTGTGGTAATTATTTTTTTATTGGAAAGGGTATACTCCGAAGGTGGTCCCATGGAAAACAAAGTCGAACGCTAAGGGTTGAAAAATAGGGGATGTTTGATTGTTCACTCACTGATTGTAATGTTTAACTATGCATATAACTTTATACAGAGTAGTCCTATTTTGATAATTCTTTTTTTATTGGATAGGGTTATACCTTGCCAAGTATTATTAGTACATTAAAGCCACAAAAAATAATAAAATAAAAACTTTTTAACAATAAATTAAACCGCCGAAAAAACTGAAAAGCAAAAAAATAATAAACCTTTAAATTTTGAGTCGGCGCTGTAAAATCAATGAACAAAGATCTCAAAGCGCCGACTAATAATTTTAAGGTTTATAATTTTTTTGCTTTTCAGTTTTTTCGGCGGTTTAATTTTTTGTTAAAAAGTTTTTATTACACTAAACGTAAAATGCTATAAAATGGCACAAATGTTTGGTATCTCGGCAGTAATTACGCCAGCTCCCTTGTGCTAATAACTTCCAATGGCTTGCCAAGAGCCGTCATGTTTTATGACGTATAAATGTCAGAAGTAAGCGATTGTTCTTTGTATAAAGAATATTCGGGCTATGCGATTGAATCATCCTTTTCTGCATATCATTAATAAAAAAAGAATTTGCACAACCTCATAACCAACATTTGTTAACTACTAATTCTAGCTAGCAACATTTTATCAATAGCATTAAATACCTTAACAACTAGGTAACCTATGTCCTCATCGTCGCTAACCCTATAGCTATAATTTCTTCACAAGAGCCAGTCGATCCTCGTTGGCAGCGAGCTCGTCCGTCCGGCACTGCATGCGCCAGTGACCGCGGCACTGACCCTGCACTGGTTCCGAACTGATGCACATACAGCTTCAGTTACTGCTAACATACCTAACGTGTTATTGTTAGGAGTCATGCTAGCTCTTGGAGACGAAGAAAAACAACTTATTTCCTCTTAGTTACTACAGTCGTTCCGCTTGTAAAAGCTGTAAGGAAATTGTTAGCGCGTGTAGTCGGGAGATAGAAGTTCGATACGTTTTTGCATCAAATTACCACCATTGGGCCATTGTGCTCCAATTGGTGGGTTTTGGTATTCCATCCAAAATAGAATTTACAATGGTATTTTGTGGTGTGACTATACGAATTTTAAGTTAACGCAGTGAGGATATAATAAGCGCCATCTTGTTTATTCAAACAGTTTTGCTTTGCTAAAGGCATCTTCAGACAGGCGCGATGCGACGCTTGTAGAACAATTCAAATAATATTTTTATAGACGAAAAGAACGAAACTCGAAAACGGACGGTCGGTCTACGAAAGTTGCATCGCGCCTGCTTGCGGGAGCCTTAATGTAGTTAAGCCAGTTCCGCGACAGTATTTTTATGGTGCTCACTGGCGGAAAAGAAAGCTATTAAGTTTTATGCGAATTTCCATCTATATACATAAGTGAAATGGTTTCAGGCGTTACTAATAGACTTTCTACAGAAATAACTTGTGCTGCCTATAAACCTACTATCATGACTGAATTATTGAGCGTCCATTTGTATGGGAAAAAGCGCAACGTACACCCACAAATAGTGGGACCGTACGTTAGTTTAATGACCTGTCATCGACAGACAGTGTAATTTTACTAGGGTAAATTGGGTTTACCCACAGAAGTATTGGGAGTAGCTAGCGCTTATAGAACGATATGGTGACCTCAGGTTAATGTTATTTGTACGCATTCCACATGCGTTGTGAATCCCCTTGACTCATGATGTTTACTGGATGTCATAGGTTGGTCGATGATGAGAATTCAGCAATAAATCTTACTCTAATTATTCACTATTCGTGAAATCTGAACTCGTTCTGTATCGGATAGGATTTTAATAACTACAAATATATGCCACTGTTACTTTTTTTAAAGTCATGCAAATGCATTGAGAAGGCCCGCAACTGTAATATGCTTGCGTATCATTACTTATTTATTAAGTAAATCACTTCCCACGCAAAGTTAATAGTTTATAGTTGAACCTTAAGACCTGCCAGGCTGATTCTTTATGCGAATTTTGAATGTCCCTCTGCTGTGCGTTTCACAAAACTGCTACTTTAATTTATTTTGATTTTTATGCTTGCTAATGTACACAAAGATGATTTACTTACGCTGTTTTCCTCACATATGATTTAAATAGAAGTCTTGTAAGAAGGGTGCTTACTGGCCCGTAAAAGTAGTAAGGGGCAACAGAAACAAACCATGGTCTTAAATGATAACCTTGAAATGTTAATTAACTATGCAGCCATGGAATATCTCTGTCACGACGTACAAAATCATATTGAGTTTGAACCTTCACCTTTTTGTTAACTCATTATTCTTTCTCCTTATTTTATTAGACTCAATAAGTCATCTCGATGATATTTCCTGTTATTTGCATCAATCTCTTGCTGTGCGATATTTCCTTTCTTTGTTTTTAGTTTTGTAAGATTTAGCAGGATGGGTGGGGGAGGCCTAATGTTTTTCAGCTGAAATGATGTAGATGACGAAGATGAAGATGTAGTAAAGAATAATGTATGCATGACATTAATCTTTCATATTTGGCGGTCCATGTGATGGGACCGATATACATTTATCAGTAACTTAGTGATTAGAAACTAATTTATTAGGTACCTAACAGTTGATTGTGTAAATGTATCTTCTATTTGAAGAATTTAAAACCTCAGCCCTTTTTTTATATTAAACGAATTACGAAGTTGAATTAATAATGCTATTGATAGTAGGAACGTCGTATTGTCGTTGACGTATCGATCTTGATTCTCGATTTGTAGACTTAATTTTTATTGGATTCATAAAACCTGTTAACGTGAAACATCAACATGTTCTTTTCAGGCGTGCATAGACGACAACTTAGACATGGTGGAGTTCCTTGTGACGCATGGCGCTGACGTCAATCGTGGAGACAACGAGGGGTGGACCCCGCTGCACGCCACTGCATCGTGCGGCTTCGTCAGCATAGCTAGGTAAACAAAAATCTAGTATTTATGCTCTTGACACATATTCATATAGTAGTATGGGCCATATTGCTAAATTGGGTGTTGACGGGGGCGGGTCCCTTACTGTTCCTTTCCACGCTGTTGCTAAGTCATCAGCGATTCATTCAGGTCATAAGCGATTTTATTCTAAATCATCATGTACCTTTTTGCGATTTGAATTATTTGGAAAGCGTAGAGTCAGTCGAGATATGTTTTTTCAATGGTTTGAAACTGTATTTTCGAAAAGTTATTTAAATTTAGAAGCTTAAATGTGGTGGTTGTTATTTTGACCATCGGCAAAAAACTTGATGAGGTATTCCACTAACAGCACTGATTTGAACAGCACTTGCCCGAACCGCACTTGAGACCTTCCACTAACAGCACTGAAACAAAATTTCATAACGTGCAGTTCGGTGGAACAATTTATCGTTATTGTAGTTAAGTGTCCGAACCGCACTTAGGTTAAATATTTTTTTTTAGTGATGGGATGTATTATTTTTCCAAGGCAAACAAACAAAACCTATCGATACAAATGGGCAGACACTAAGACTTGTACCGGATAATTCCACCTTGTTCATGTATCTTATGTAGATATATCTATTTATGACAATTAAATATTATCCAAGTACTTTTTTTATCCAGTCTAGGATATCTGACATCAGAAATTAAAATATAATTTTGTATCATCTTATTCCACCACTGTCAACGCAGAAATAAAAAAATAAATGGTACAAAATCTAAAAAAAATATTTTACGCCGGGCGTTGCATTGTAATAATTGTCATAAGTTTTCGAATACATTTTACACAATCTAATCTCAAAATCACAATCAAAACCTACCAAACAGCAACATATGCATCATTCGTAGCCTGACATAGGGCTCATTTCCCGTATAGTCTATGACATTTTTGGTTTGTGCTGACGCGACAGACTGGTGACAAACGGTCAAAGGTTTTAGTTTGGAGATGGAACTATACACAAACTGAAACCGTCGACCTATTCACAGTTATTTTGCCTCTGATTTTGCATTACCGTCCAAATTCGGTCGTTTTACCATTCAGTTCTCAATAGGCAGTACCTTTCAAAATCTACATTTTTGACTGTGGTTTTATAGGTTTTTTACACAATTTTGGTGTCTGATGACAGATCTCAAATAATTTTGACATCATCATTCTCCTGCCCTTATACCAATTTATTTGTGGTCGGCGCAACATGTCTTTTTCTTCCACACTTCTCTATTAGTCGTCATCTCAGTAGTCACCCCCTTTCTATCCATATCATAATTCACACAGTCCATTCATCTTTTCTTTGGTCTCCCTCTACTCTTATGGCCATTGACATTCATACTCAATACTTTCCTCACGACATTTTCCCCATTCCTTGATAACACGTGACCTTCATAAAAGCTGTGTGGAAATCGGTTGTCATGGTATCATCACAACTTTTCAGTTATTGTTGCCACTTTCAGACTTCTTATGTACTCATTTCTTATTATATCCCATCGAGTAAACACCACACATCCCTCTTAACATTGTCATCTCAGCTGCATGCATTTCTTTCATCCCTTTTGTGGCCCAACATTCTGACCAATACAAGACAGCAGGTCTGACCATGGTTTTATATATTTTTCCCTTAAGTTTAAGGGGGATGTGGGAGTCCCAGATATGTAGTTCCTGTGACCTGCCGCCATTTCATCCATCCAGTGTTTATTCTGTACTTATCCGTCCGATCTACTTAGCCATCGCTTTGCACGAGTGGACCGAGTTACCGAAAGTCGGAGCAGACGGGAGAAGCCCACCATCAAGCGCTATGGCTCCAGAACTGGAGAGACCGCCGAAATCGCAAAACATTTATTCGGTTTTGGTTCTGCTGATTTTCAAGGCAACATTTTCCAGTTTCTGTTGCCACTTCTCCAATCTGCTCTGGATCTCAGACACATCTTCACCGACAAGAATAATGTCATCGGCATACACCATCTACTAATCTCATAGTATTTTGGAAAATGATGGACTATATTTTCGGACTATTTACGAAGACAACAACGAGTAATTGTCACAAAAAAGAAATAAACCATCTCACGCTAACTCCCAAAACAAGTTCGTACTAACTTGTTTTTGGAACTAGCTACGACAGGGCGATTTCAACTGTTTTCTTCCCCATTTTTCCAGACAACATTTAAGTGATTTGAATCCAATATTTAACAAATTGCATACGTTAATATTCAACCGCATTCAAAAACCTTCCACGCACAGTTGCCGAATCGATATGTTTGTAATATCCTGAACAAAGAATTAATTCGTCCCATCACTAATAATTATAACCAGGTGCGGTTCGGACACTAAATAAAATAACGATAAATTGTTCCACCGAACAGCACGTTACAGAATTTTGTTTCAGTGCTGTTAGTGGAAGGTCTCAAGTGCGGCTCGGGCAAGTGCTGTTCAAATCAGTGCTGTTAGTGGAATACCTCAACTTGATTACTAGTTGAACGCGAAAAGAGGTCGTCCATCAAGCAAGGATGGTTCCGGTACTCTCCCGAATTATAATTTCCTATTAACCATTAATGACTTATTGGTGCCATAATATAATATGATGAATAACACAACATTGACGCAGCATGCGACACATGATAGGCGACAGTAAACAAAAGGTTGACTCACACTGACCTAATAGGCTTCGGGTTTTCTGTGAACGATGCTTTTCATGGTATTTAGCTAAGAATGATAACATATTGAAGTTTATTCCTTTGTAGTTATTCACCAAATATGGATTATTGGATTGCATCCTCATAATGAGAATGTCATGTGGTCCAAAGTGAGTAAGAGTCATTCGTATGTTTTGATAGTCGTAACCATTAAAAATGGTTTACTAGTTACTTCGGATAATGATCCAGGATGAGGGCATTTGGCTGAAAACCATAGTGGACAACATAGCCAGCAGGGGCCGGTCCTATTAGTTACTGAATTTATAACCATCTGTGCAGACTTGTTCTTAAGTAAAGACCGTGAATCGGATGTCTGTATACCCAGCAGGACCCTACTTTTAATCCGATTGAAAGTTAAATGTTGACGTGCGTAGTACCTTCCGAATCGTATAAGTAAAAAATAAGTACCTTAATTGTTACAGCGTAATCTTCAATTATATTCCAGCAGGACCCTCCGTTGTTTGAAGGTCTATACACAAATCTTATATGGTCCCGTTTAGCGGTGTATTAGTACCTTAAAAATACCTTAGTTTAATTTTAAAATCACGATTATTTAATGAGGAATGCACTTGCAAATCTTTTGTCAAGCCAGCAGGACCCTATTTGGTTTTGAGGCTTTCAGTCCAGACAGTCATATTACTTAAAAGCATTTCTTTCATTCTTTCATTTCTTCTAGGGTTGGCTAAGTAAGAATATGAAATTGGGCGTCGAGTTTATATTGGTGCAATGGCTACGTTATGTCGCATTTCAATCATATTTATGGGTGTATTGGTATGAATGCTGTGTATAATAAATGATAGTTAAAAAAAAAACTAAAAAACACACTTCCATAGAAAACCAAACTAAAAAGTATTATTTTCTACTTTTTAGTTAGGTTTTCTACAGAACGTGTTTTTTAGTTTATTTTAAACCATCATTTATTTTCTTTATTTAGGGTGTTTCGAATTTTGTGACGCATGTCAGCGTAGTTTTTTGCTATCCCGGTAACCGTGGCAAGGATAATGGCGCCAATTTATGAAATTATTGTATTGCCGTCAGTTTTAGATAAGTGTGCCAAATTTCGAGTTAATCCAACGTTTTGAACGGGGTGAAAATCATGTTCAAAGTTTCCGTTACATACTAACATACAAACATATGTTTGAAGCTAATAAAAGAATTTTAAAAATAAGCTGCACATCAACATGATAATCATCAATTAACCCCTACAAATTGTGATCAATTGGAGTAATCGAACCGTGTGGTATGACGTGCTAACGACTAATAAACGACTTTCAATACACGCTGCCCGACTAGCAAATTATTTCTATTTATTTGTTATTTTCTCTTTGCCTACATTGATATGCAAAATGAGGATACATTTCAATTTATTTATTCGCCACCTTCTATTTGCTGCACTCGGTGAACAGCTAGTTTTTCCTACCATTATTGAACACTGCATCGGGTATGTTTAAAATAGTAATATGAACATTACGCATAAATATTAGTGTCTAAGCTCGAGATTATTCTAGATCATGTAGGACGTTCGATAAAACGAAGTACTCCGTAATAATACAACGCATTTCGAGAATGTTATACCATATTCTAAGAAACTGTCTAGTTTTTCCTGTTAGTATTCCTGTTAGATAAAGATAATGTTTCTTTTGTGACTGTTGCTGTATTGACAAACAATAAAATTGTAAAGTCACTGAGTTTCACGTGAAAAGACTTTGTGGGAAAAATGTTGTTCATTTGAAACCCGTCTCAAAACTGTTAACAGTATCTTTTGACTTGGTGTAAATCCTACTAATATTATAAATGTGAAAGATTGTATGTATGAATGTGTGGATGTGTGGATGTTTGTTACTCTTTCACGCAAAAACTTCTGAACGGATTTGGATGAAATTTGGAACACAGTTAGTTTATAACCTAGATTAACACATAGGCTACTTTTTATCCCAGTAGTACGTTCCCGCGGGATATTTTCCGACCTTCACGCGGGCGAAGCCGCTGGCAAAAGCTAGTAATGATTATTTTACTGTTTTTTATAATAAGTATTTTGTACAACGAAGTGTTCGTATATTCTGTTTAAAATAAATTATAATTATGGTATATAACTACAGAATTATCGGGGGTTGGTATAATCGAGGCTTTTATAGAATATTCTTTTTCAATTATAATTAACTTTTTTTTTGCTTCCCATGGAATAGTACGTTGCTTGACAATTCGACTAGTCGTCGACCGCTTACGCTGGTGCCCTGTTTTTCAAGAAGAAATCATTAGCATCGTAATTCTGAATCAGCAGGAAAATTCTCACTTTACAATTGCTGTTTGACGTCAATATAGCATACGTAACGGGAAAATCTTAGTTGCGTACATTATTATGTAATTTTATTTTTAACTCATAGAACATGTGACTGATAGTGATAAATGTAACAAACAAATATTCCCGTACTGAATGCGTGTGGTATCAACGAATGTTTGATGATCTTTCTGGTCCATCAAGGTCCAAAAAAATCTATAGCAAAGATGAACTAAGTTCGTAGTATGTGATACATCAAGTAGGTCCAACGTATTTGACGAGAAGAGAAAAATGCTACTACTACACTAAAATATAGTGACCACCTACGAGGTTATCTGCGTAGTACTTATTTATACATCTACCTTTAGGCCACTCTCGACTTCTCGAATATTTTCATAATGTATTTGAATGATAGATTCTTGGCTTCTAATACTGGGTATTTATTGCTATAATGATTCAGCTGGCTTGGATGGGATTGCCAGCTTTTCCTTGTGGTATTTATTCAATTTTAAATACTATCGGATACTTTAAGCGCCACAACACCTGGTTATGAGCTTTTTACATCCAGGCTGTCACCAGCCACTTTTTTAAGGTTGTAGGCCCTTCTTGCCTTGAGGCGTGTCACGTTACTGATGCCCATTCATTGTCTCTACTCAATAATTCTTAAAATATCTGCTCTGATAGTTGGATGTGTGGCAGGATTGGAATGGTTGATTGGGTGGTTTATAGATAAATGTGACTGTCATCATAATCAGCCTATACTGTTCCCACTACTGCAACACAAAGTGGGCCATAATCTACCACGGAGGCTGAGTATGGCTTGGTAAATGTCACATATTTTCGAATTTTTGGTACTAGGACATGCTGGTTGCTTCATTATGTTTCTTTAACCGTTATGAGAGCAGTGGTGATGATATTATTTGCACAAAGTAAAGTGCCTGCCCTGGGTTCGAAACCCATGACCTACAACTCGTCAGGTCCGACACCAATGGGCCACCACTGCTCTATGACTGATAAATAATGTGACTGTACTGGTCTTTAATTATCATATAATAAACTACACTGTAGTTTTCTGAGGTTACAGGCATCAATGCTTCGACACCGCATTAAATGCATCGCCCACATTTCCTTGTGTTACGAACTATGTTAGTATTACCAGATATTTTCGGAAGATGCCACTTGTCCTTGACCACTCTTCAAGTTTTGAATTAACAACTTGTACATTTCTGTTTCAGATACCTTTTGGAAAATGGTGCCGACGTTTCTGCTGTGAACTACGATGGAGAGCTGCCCGTGGACATTGCCGAATGCGACGCCATGGCTGACATGCTGCAGAAAATCATTGATGACAAGGGTTAGTACTACGAAATACATCTGTTTCTGCTTTAAATCCTATGATATACTTAAATGGCTATAATATTGGGTTGTTCGATAATTAATGTCGTTTTTTTTTCATATTTTTCAAACTCAATTTATTTATATTAAGAACAAACTTTAATCAATGATATATTGACCATTTTGCTGGATGACCTTTTGCCATCTTTCGGTAAGCTGAAAAATTCCACGTTCGAAGAAGCCCTGGTTTTTAAAAGCGAAGAACTGGTCTAACTCATTTTTAACAGCATGATCGGAATTGAAAGTTTTATCATTCAAATGGTTTTGAAGGGAGCGAAACAAATGGTAATCTGATGGTGCTAAGTCAGGGCTATAGGGTGGATGTGGCATCAATTCACAATTGAGCTCTGTTATTTTTTGTCGGGTTATCAAAGAGGTGTGAGGTTTGGCGTTATCATGATGGAAAATCACGCCTTTGCGATTGTCCATTCCAGGGCGTTTTTTCTTGATTTCTTCATTCAATTTAGATGGTTGACGATAATAGCCATTTGAATCAATAGTTTAGTTTCTTGGAAGCAGCTCAAAGTAGACTATACCCTTGTAATCCCACCACACAGAAAGCATAATCTTTTTTTGCTGAATATTGACTTTGGATGTCGATTGTGGGGGCTCATTTTGCTTGGTCCATGATATTTTTCGAACTACGTTATGATTCTTTTTAGAAATGGGTCGTTTTGGTTACGATTCAGCAAAGAGTCGCATATGTTAATGCGTTTGGTGAGGTGGATTTCCTTTAGTTCATGAGGAACCCAAACATTCAGTTTGTTTACATAACCGAGCTGTTGTAAGTGCAAGTAAACGGTTGAATTTGATATGTTAAGCTTCTCTGCTATCTCTCGAGTTGTCATACGCCGGTTAGTTTCGATTAACACCTTTATTTTGTCGTCATCAGTAGTGATAGGACGACCAGTATGTGGTGCATCTTGCACATTAAAATCTCCAGAGCGAAAGCGACCAAACCAACGCTGACACTGGCGTTCAGTAAGGCAGTCCTCACCATAAACTTCACACACTTTCTTCCGACCTTGTACCGCATTTTTGCCCTTTCGAAAATAAAACAATAAAATAGGCGATAATGCTCTCTTTGATTGTCCATTTTCAACTTAATTTCTAACCTACTGGTTTTTACTAATGACGCTCAGTCTTTGACTAAGGATAGTCTAAAGTGTAATCTTTAAAATAGTATATAATAATGTAAGCCACTCAATCACTAGTACATGAAATATGCAGTTCAAGCAATCTATGAAAAAAAAAACGACATTAATTATCGAACAACCCAATATAATGACTTATTTAAGCTTAATTTTCTTTGCGGCCTAAAGGTAAATTAAAAAGCCAGTTAATCCTCCATAAACTTGGACCGCTCATCTGTTTGCAAAGCCCGGCGATATTAAGTTACCTTTTTACATATAGATTTCTTTCCATTTCTTACCAATATTCTTTTGTTGCGCAGGCGTGGACTGCGATAAACATCGCAACGCTGAATTTGACACTCTCATGAGCGATGCTCGCAAATGGGCAGCTAACGGCTACGTGGAAGTGAGGGACATCAATGGAGGCACCCCGCTGCACGTCGCGGCAGCTAAAGGATACGTGGAAGTAAGTATTAGGTTTTAGCACCTCTTACGTCACCTTAGAGTTGTTTTTGAGAGAGAAATGATTGTATACTGTCTTTATAGTCTAGTGATCCTGTTGACAATGATTACAGAGGTCCATTGTTACAGCAGAACCTCTTTAATCCGAACTCCGATAATTTACCACCGTTTGGATCCGTGGAGCGTTCGTATTATGGTACAAAGAATTTATAGTATATATTTTTATTAAATAAAACTAGTAGTTTTAAATGTTTATTCATCTTTAACCGTTTTATTGAACGTTTTTTAAAGAAATCTAATATTTTAGTTTGTCTGGAGATATTTAATGAAAGTGTCTCGCAATTTGTGTAAAAGCATTTTTTTCTGGAAAAGAAATATCCACTTGGTCAGCCCATTCAAGACATGTATTTAAGGCAGACACCGGTTGGTCGGATGACAGAGGTGTTCGGATAAAAGAGGTCCTACTGTATTGGGTTTTGCATCAGGAATCATTTAGTAGCAGCCTGAAGTCTGGATTTGTTAAATGTGGGCCCACTATAAGTACAACTGTAACTTAACCAGTGAGGTAGCATATTATGTCATGATTGTATAGTGAAGCTGAGTTTCAGGTTCTAAAGAGTACCTATAGCAATCCAAATATATTCAACATGGAAAGGCTTTTGTTGAAACCCACGTTTAGACACCCGCGCGAGCGGGGCTTGATTGCGTAACACACATACAATAGCAATCGATTCAGCTACGTTCATAGAGTTATCGACTTTGTTGAATAGACGAATTTCACAAATCTATGAAGCAATGAATGTTATTGTCGGATCGCAAATGCGGAGATTAGTGAGCTCAAGACTGGATTTGTATCCTATGGGTGTACTAACAGGTCTGCCTACCCGCAATGTTATGTTATACAACGGAATAGATTTTTATTATCTTACCATAAATTACAGCTTATAGTTAAATTAGTCTACAGACACAATTTTGAACTAAATTCGTGGACGACTGGTGCCTAAACTAAGTTTTTTTCAAAACCTTGTTAGGTCACCAGGTCTCGATAACAATTTATATGTTTCAAGTATTGTACTAGTACTGTACTGTACATATCATTTATTTAATTTTTTTATTATTCCTTGTAATTTGTATTGTATATTCTGTTTTATTTAGACAATTATTTATGATTTTTTCATTTATTATAAATAGGAACATGCAAAGAATGTCTGCGATCGTGGGGTATGTGTAGGTGTGTGGTGTGTGTGTTTGTATGAAGTTGTATTCGTTCACGTATGCGTTATGATTTAATCTTACCTGTGTTATGTCTCCAGGTGGCTAAGATCTTGCTAGAGGATTGTGGCGCGGATCCCGATTGCTTGGACTTCGAGGGTTGGACCCCGCTGCACGCGGCCGCGCTCTGGGGACAGAAGGAGGCCACCGTCTTGCTGCTCAAGTACGGAGCTGACCCGATGATCAAGAACTATTCAGTGAGTACCGGCACACTGGCTCTCAACCAGAAAACTGAGGCCCACTGGCATCACAAATTCATTTAATGCGTGTTAAAAACATCGTTCTGTCTCTATCATCTTCGAACAATTGTCAGAAAAGGAACGATGTTTTAAATAAGATTTTAGTTAATCGCACTCAGCGAGTTGTGGTGCAATCGGGCCTTAACGCTATGGACTCGCAGTAGTCAGTGTTATTGTAGGAGAAGTACTGTGAATATTCACTTCATTTGGATTTGGATCCACCAAAGCTGCCGGAGGTAATCAAAAAGCAATTAGAGCTAGCAACTAAAAACGAGTTGGTGAGCAACGAGCAGTGAGAACTCTCTTTCATAGCTCTGGTCGCTGCTACAAATGAGAATTCACCGGCGGTGTGAACCATCGGCGATCAACTATTAATATACATAATTATAATATATGTGTTTTACTGACAGTACGTCTTTTGAGCTAGAAAATTGTTAATAGCTAATCGCGTCGGTGGAGGGACAGGTGTCTTACTTTCTCGACCGCACTTGCTACGAACGTCCCAAAAACAAAATAGAATACTTATTGAAATCTGGGATGCCATATAAACTACATATGGAAAAAATGGCATCTAGTCTTAAGTCACTATTATAATAATTATTGGTATAACAATCAGCAATATGTTACTTAATAAACATAACCGAAGCACAACACACAGCCAAATCGCTGGATCTAAAAGCATTGAAAATTGCGCAAGAGGTCCTTATAGAACGGAAGTGAGCATTAAGCAAGGATTCTTAAAAAAAAACCTAAAGGGGTTGTGGAGCGTGTCGCCCACGCAATTCTATACAAACTTTCATTCATCAATATTTGAGAGAATTAAAGTTTGTAAGTTCGTCATTGTTATTGATAGAAAATTCCGTCAACCACCTGGCTTGTCACACAATAATCACCATAAGGTTACTGCATCCTATTCACAAACGAAATTCTGTTCCAGGGCCAGACCTGCCTTGAGCTGGTCGACCCAGGGATGCAGTCATTCCTCCACGACGCGATGCAGGCACAGCGCCGTATGAACAACAACAACAACAAGCGCAAGCGGAGCCCGCCGCAGCACGAACCCAAACGGGTCGACATCGAGATCACGCCGCAGCCAGAGAAAGTCGTCAACGGTAAGACTGAAGGTGCTTTCTTTGATTTATTACTTAAAACAGGATAATTACTGGCAAATTTACTTATGCATGTTGACGTTTGCAAGTGCAACTGTAGGCAAACTTTATGGTTGAAATGAATAGATGTTAGCGTGCGGAGGAATGAGGAAAATGTCGTAAGGAATGTTTTGAGTATGAATGTCGATGGCTATAAGAGTAAAGGTAACCGATGGATGGACTGTGTCAATGATGATATGGATAGAAAGGTGGTGTCTACCGTGATGACGGCTAAAAGAGAGGTGGGGAAGAAAAAGGCAAGTTGCACCAACCCCAAAATAAACTGGGATAAAGGCAAGAGAATGATATGACGAGGCAGTGTCTCCATGTACACGGTAATTACTGTAGATGCACCGTAATCTGGTATTAATCTACCGTCAAGGTAATAATGTATTACCATATATTTACACGGTACAATTTTAGCAGATTCACCGTAATTTTGTCTAGAAACACCGTATTTTTACCGTTGCAACACGGTAACTCTCGATTTACATATGGAGACACTGTGACGAGGTGTTAGAGTGCGCTGATGTCACATGGTACAAAACGCATGCTAGCGCTTCCAGATCTTCAGAGTGGCAAAAGATTAGCTAGACGTATACTTTTCTACCTTATGCTACAAAAAATACTACAGTAACATTCATGAGAGCAAATTCACATGCGCAATTAAACTTGCAAGTAGTTACCGTTCCATAGTTTTAATTAGACCTTACTTCACTCCTCTCATCTGTGGCTGTTGTGTGACGTCGATAACGGTAAGGTGGCTTCAAGTTTCTTTTTATTAGATCCCCGGAAACATGTCCATTCGGGTCCTTATTGTTCAAGCCTGCACGTAGCTTTCTGTCTCTGTATTAGGAAGTAGTAGTCGTTTTGAGTGTCAACAGTTTTCTTCAAGATGCTTCCTGTGAACCTGTTGTCTCTTCTGCTGGGTTTTATTTAAAGAGCTTCGAAAACAAGGTCCTTATCTTACTTCTTTCATCTGTATCGTAATATCGTATTGGTGCATATATTTCAATGCTATCCCTCTAACAAGTTGTGGTTAAGTTATTCAGCAGTTCTACAGAAACTGCCTAATAGTTTATGTATGTATGTTCCCAGTATTTTATAGTCTGAATGGTTATCTTACACGTAAATTCAGTTTCGTTAATGTACCAAGTTCATTTGTGAAGTAAATGTGGTTCTGACAGCCGAATATAAGCACCTTAGTTAAGTTTTATTGATCATATTAGATAAAGGTGCTGTCCTAAGTGACCAATTTTGTCCGGGAATTTTGATTGATTACCAATCATCTAGAATGTCTCCAAAATAGTGATTGACCAACAATTTAAAATGAAATTACTCTGCTAGATACTAAAGTAAATCATAATTATTGTTGCTAACGCTGTGAGTATTTGTTGTGCTAACTGCTACTCGCCTGATGAGCTGGCCGAGCTCGCATTTAACTCCATACAGGTTTGGACAACATCAAACAACTAGAAACAATTGAAAAGTTATTATAATTTAAATAAAAAAATGCCGGTACATAAAGCGCTACAAGGTTATTTTGACGCGTGGCCAATATTGAAACTATTGCCACCATCTTCTTTTTGAAATAGAATATATATCGAGTGAAATTTCACTAAATGATTGCGCAAATGTTTAGCAACGCCATCATTTCAACGTCATTTGGGCGCTAAAATATCCTCGTAGCAGAGTGTACAAAAATTTTGTTCAGTTAATTTTCAAAAATGGAACTTCTCATTTCGAAATGTTGTTCAAACCAGTCACTCATTCATTCATTACCACGACAGACAAGCCGCCAGCGCCGGAGATCTTAAAGACGGACGCGAAGCCTCCGCGCGGCCGCCCGCCTTCGCCCGAGACCACTGAGGAGTCTTCGCCCGAAGACGCGCCGTCGTGGCGCCGGTCTGCTTCGTTCCGTAACAGGCAGCCAGACTCACCTAGTAAGTTTTCTACTTGATAACAATCTTCATTGCATTCAATTCATTCATTCATTCATTGACAGACAACTCACAGCCGGGTATAGAAAAATAGTTTTTCTTCTTCTCATGAGTTCCTTTTGTATTAACATCTTCGTTTAGGTAGCACAAGGTCAGAATTATTGAAAGATCATCTAAAAGGGTTAAATAGGGCATGAAAGTTTGTATGGAAGTTTGTTATTTTTACCGCTGGGAAATGCCGTTAGGCACATGGTTTGTAGACTATTAAGTCTGATAGGTCGACTACACCTACCTAAACCTAGTCTCTTTATATGTACAGACTGTATCAAATATCAGCTATAATCATTTTTGTTAACTGAACATTTCATTCATTTTCAGGGGACAACAACAAAACTGCTAACAACGCAGTCAGTGACAACGACACCATACTGAGGAGGACACACAGCTTTGAAAACGATAAGAGGTACCGATTCGATGCGACGCGTTACACCCTATCCCATACTTTATTAGTGCACACTGTTCTGCGAAGGCTTTCCGTAAAAAGAGAAATTGTGAAGCTCGTCCGTTGAACTAACACCAAACTAATTTCTGCGGGCACTCAGCATTGAGTGAATTTAAGGGCACATGAGACGCACAGAAGGCATTTCTCGTAATTAAAAAAGTTTAAAATCTAGTCGCAGTATCATCTCGGCGGCAATCAAATGTCAAAAACTTGTCAAAATGTATGGAAACTCGAGCTATTTTTGACAGATTGAGACTGAGATCACACTGTGAACATTCTTAAAATTACAAGAATTGCTCCTCTGGTTGTCTTATTTGTACTCTGTCAACATAATAAATGTCTTGTTTTGCTCACAATAAGGTCTATTTGGTAATTACCAAATAGACCTTATTGTGAAATAATGATTAATTAGAGTGTAAAACGACCAGTTTCGTCATGACTGTAAGCAACAGCAAACACCATAATCGATCATGATCTAGAATAAAGATCTAAATATTCGATTTAAATCAACATATGAGTAGTAAAGAGAGACTTAGTTATTAAATTGATAATATTTTAAAAATCTTAAAAAAACACTATATGTAGGATGCCGCAAATGGCAGACGGCCAGGTTTTATTTTTATTGAATGTCTACACAAACTGAACTGTTGTGCAATGTTAAAGTATCGATGTACATATATACAAAATTAATAGAATGTCGTTAAAATTTGGCATGACAACTAAAATATGAATTAAAATATAAACATTCTTAGAGAATTGTGAGCCCGGTGTTCTTCGTATTGTATATCTTTGAACGATTTCGGTTAGATGGGCAGTCGACCTGATGAAGGTCCCGGGGTGCCGTTGGATGCAAGCGGCTCAAAACAGTTTGTTATGGAAATCTTTGACGGGGGCCTATGTCCAACACTGGACAACTTACGCTGATGCAATGAAAATATTTAATAGAATCCTAATTAATTGAAACTTGTACATACATACATTCATACAATTAATGGCGACGGATTTTTATTAAATTAAGGATATCAAAAAGTAAGGATATCAAAATAATTGTAAATCATTCCTCATCTTTTACCAATGTAGTGAGTGTTAAATATTAGACAAATTAGTTAGCACTTAATTTTTTTTGTTGCTACACAATATTTTTTTTACCAATTATTTGCTCACAATTCTTTAGAAATGTTAAAAGCTCATGAATCTATGGTTTATGATTAGTGCTGGCATACAAATTGGCGTATAGTGATGTAAAGTAACGTTTTGGGCTACTTACTGGATTTCGACAAAGATTTGTGATATTGTAACTGGTATAGTCAACACAAACTGCTGTACGTAATTTAAATTTTCCGGCTATTGCGATAGCGCGAATATTCGTCGAATCTTGATAATTACGGCCCTGGGCTTAAAATGTCTGCAATCGGAAAGGTTCTACGGGATGGCTATTCTGGCTTATTACGGTATGCTTGAACTCTTGATGTTTAATTTTTACATCAAATAATTATGCTGCATAATGAAATAACAGCTTATGTGACGTCCCGTGAGTGGAAATGTATATGGAAAAATCCAGATGTTTTTCCAAAGTACTTTTTGTTTTGCTAGCACTAACCAAAAATATAAAAGAATAGATAAAAAAAAATAACGTTTAACAATGTGCTAACGTATGAGTAACTGCTGAAAACAATATAATATTCATTCTAAATTGAGAAAAAACAAATACTATTTTAATCTCTCTTGTGTATTTGAGAATTTCCATCAAAAGTGTATGTTGAAGTGACAAGACGGTAACATATCAATGTTTTGCTCTGAAAAAAAAAAACAATGAACTGCAATTCATAAAAGAGGATAACGAATTTTCCATTGTATAAAATGCTTAAATTTTTCAAATGAATAATATCATTCTTTGTACAGTCAGCGTCAATAATATCGGGACCAACAGAGTGTTCAAAATGATCTAAACAGCTATTAAAAATAAATATTAACTCAATGACACAAGGAATATTTCAGAATGAAGACAATACACGACAACTGTTAATCTCACAAGAACATTATCCAATTAAGTTAAAATATCTGGATGACCGAGCTTTGCTCGGTATTTTTGGTAAATTGTGTTAAAATAATAAGTTTATGTTCAAGTTGATTATCGATAAAGTTGGTCATTGAAAACACGAATAAAACGACATTTTATAAAAATGAATCCTAGCTAGATCGATTTATCGTCCCCGAAACCCCCTGTATACTAAATTTCATGAAAATCGTTGGAGCCGTTTCCGAGATTCAGATTATATATATATATATATACAAGAATTGCTCGTTTAAAGATATAAGATAAGATTTAAATGTTCTTAGTTGTTGAGATCATTTTGAACAGTCTGTTCGTCCCTATATTTTTGATGCTGACTGTACAATATAAAATCAGTTTCGATGAATCGTCATTTTATAAGATAAATTAAGTATCCATACTTTAAATTATTAATATTTTTAATCGTACTAAACCTAACGCATCAGTCAAAGGGCCCGACTAAGATACTATAATGTCAACTTCACCATACACTTTAGTGGCAGTGACCGCTGCCTGCCAAAGTCTTCAACTCTCTTTAACATTTAACATCGCATACGCTACGTACATGTCGCATGCTTGTGTGCATTGTAGCTTCTACCAACGGTACCGAGACGTGACGGCACGTATAAAGGCGTCGTCCTGTCCTTCAATACCGCCGTCGCAGCCAGCAGCGGAGAGGAAAAAAACTCAAGAGCACACTAACAATGCGACAGAGAGTACTAACGACGATGTACAAACAAGGTGCTCGTTAAATATAAGCTGGCGATCGATGCGGTTCGTTTTGAACTATTGATTAGAAAGATAGTTAATTGTTCAATTGTTACAGTAATATGTGCATAGAAAAACCTTATAGCGTAGGATTTCTAATAATGTCTCACTGCAGGGCAAAAGCCTTTTGTAAAAAGAGGAAGGCATAAGTATGTTGAATATTGATCACCACTGCTCAATGTGGATTGGTGATTTTAGATGTAGACCAAGTCTAGGTTTTCTTCACGATGTTTTAATTCACCCATGTAAGTGATGTCCAATATAAACTTAGAAACTACATGACTATGAACTGAAAAAGTCACATTGGTTCTTGCCGAAGAACTCTCAACCTTCTTCCGACCACTAGGCCATCACGATATTCACTGAAATATGAACAATACAAATGCCTAATATGATTAAAACAGTAATGCTTTACCGAGTATTTGTGCAGTCTTCTTGCGCTTAATATTAAGTAGGATTTTGTTTTCATTTTAGCGCTATTGTAATTCAATACATTTTAGTGCTTTTGTGAAGCTATGAGTGTTTATTATTTGTAGTCACTAGTCATTTCAGCTTTGTCGCTGCAATGGCAACGCATATTTAGTTTGATTGAATACATGAATTGTGTTTTAACTCTTATGAACGAACCGCAACGATTGTTTCCATTCATGTAAACATGAATAGTTAATATTCATCAAAATAACTGTTATTTATCTCTCGCTATGTACGCTTATTACTGTTGTTCTATATGTGTATTTGTTTATATGTCGCTTCTTATAGTATTTGTATATATTTTATTTTTATTTTATGCACACACATTACACACCCTCAACGTTTTTCAGTCGCAATTTGTAAAAATGTCAGAACTTGTCTTCTTGATAAATTCACAGCTTTCTTAAAAAGTAAAGAACAGTTTTTGGATATTTCTTCACTCATGGAATAAAATCAATAAGTTATTCAAAAATGCATGTGAAATGTTTTTTTAATGAGAACTTAAATACACACAATCAATTATATAGCTATATCTTATTTAGTGATCGGATGTTAGCGTGCAATTGTTTTTGTGATAAAAAGATCTATTCAATCGATTTTACGACATAATAAAGCCAGTACAGGACAACTCATTATTTCCGGGAGACCAGGGCTACACGGCTGAACCATATTCTGCTAATGACATTAAATCCCAGTAATTGCACGCCAAAATTCGATGACAATAAGTAGCCAATTAATGTACTAGAAGTCATAGTCAGTGTATTCCTTTACGTGCTAGAATAAATCCAACGGAGAGACGGGAGAGGGAAGTCAACACGTGGAGCGGACCTACAACAACCACGCCAAACGCCAGCCCCACTAACACCACCACTACCACCACAGTCAGAAGGTATGGTAGAGTTGTGCCAGTATGCTTTGATAATTACGTGTGGGAGAAAAGTTTTTTGTCCTTATGATGGGTACACAATACAGATAATTGTGTGAAATGTTACTCGAAATGTAACAAAAAATGTTGTTACATTTCGAGTAATGAATAAAACGAATATGCCATCCAAATGTAACACGTAACATGTTACACTTTATGTTGCGTTGGATATACAAAGTGTAACAGAATAGGCGCAAGTCCTTAACCTCTAAGTCCCTGAGATACCACATTTGGTATAGACACAATGGTTTTTTAATTGTGTCTGTAATTACGGCATTCAATGGGTTAAAGAAGTTTTGTTCATAATTGACTGCTGAATCGACTTCAGTAAGTTTTAATATGGGTATTTTTTTTTTCGAAAAATTATTTAATTTGCCATACCTACCGTCGATAGAGACAAACAATATTAAATCTTATTTGAAGGTAATAAGAATCAATTTTAAATGCATAATGTAATGCAAGGGAATTACTTAAAAATAAGAGTAAGCTTCAAAAAAAAAAAATGTTGGTCATTGTAATAAGCTTTAACAAAATACTCTAATTGGGGTGCATGAGGTCTTGCGTTATAAGTATGTTACACATTATATATGGACGGCAAACGACCATCACCATTGCATTATGGACTGCACGGACCAACGCAGAGTAGAACATTTTCTGATCACACTGATTAATAAACTTAATTTTCAGTGTTATATTTAGGTAGGTTTCCTGCAAGTCGTTACTGAACCTTACTATGCCATTCTCTTTAGTTTCAATCCACACTTCCGTGCACCATTATACTTCTTATGTATTTCAAAAATTATCTTGAAAGTATGGTCAGTAGATAGTCTGCACTTCTGCAGTGTGTCTGTGTTAGATTATTTGTGAATGACCTAGAATCCACTTTAGATATCGGATATACAGAATTACTGGACAAAGTAATAGGGAATGTCTGAATTTAAAGTTTATATTTAAAATAACTTCAAATGTCGTCTGTGTAAGCATGGACACGTAAAAAGAGATTTGAAGCAGCATTGATGCTGATGAAAATGAGCATCTTTGACTAAAAACATCACAAATAATTAATGTTACACTTTTCAATACAAAGTAAGGTATTGTATTACCGCAGTTCCCCGGAGAGCGTAGAGTCGAACAGTAGCAATTCGTCACCCAGTTCTGCCACGCCGACCAAATTGTCGCCCGGGAACATATTCAAGAACTTCTTCAAGTAACCGCGATCTTATGTGCAATGCTTGGACACGGGAATTGTTTCCTTATTGCGAATTATTACCGTATTTAGTAAGGCTGATTTTTCGTTGTGCAAATGGATGTTATAGTGCAACGTAACTTTATAGGAACTCAATAATTTAAATGATAGTTATACTGGTACTCAAGAAGTCTTGCATAGTAAGAGATCAACAATTGGAGAAAATAAAATTACCCTTTGATCTCTTGTTAAAATAAATCCAGTTCTCGTGTTCAAGCAAACTCGGTTTTATTTGTGTTAGTTATCATTTGCGCTTCGTCTTTTTGTGCTCGGACGATTTAATTTGCGTTTTGTTTATACTATGTTTTCTATTATATCAAGCATGTTCCAGTTTGATATTTTAGACGTGTTGCATGTCTAACAGTGTCTTTGTTTAGAGAATTTGCAATAATTCTTATTTTTTATTTGCTATATTTTGTGAAATCGTATGTGACAAGCAAAGAATAACACAGTTTATCTAACAGGTCGTTTGTACCCCCGGTTCGGGATGAGGAGAGTGAAACTCAAAGAAAAGCTCACGCGAAGCGCGTGCGTGAGACACGGCGTTCCACCCAAGGCGTTACCTTGGACGAGATCAAATCTGCAGAACAGCTCGTCAAAAAGAAAGCTGGTAATGGGACCACAGAAAGTCCCTCCCCTGGCAGCTTGAAGAAAGAAGAACCCGCTCCTGCTGCTGCTGACGTAACGCCCACACCAGATAACGGCTCAGTAAGTATCCAACACGAAATAAAAGTCTGGTAAAAAAAAAAACGTTCAAAATCTAGTCGCCATCTCATCCCAGCAATAATAAATGTCAAACAACAACTACTTGGCAAACATGTGCAACTAATGTCAAACACTTTGCAAAGTTGTTTAAAAAATGCACAAAAAAAAACTTTATTTTTGAGGGATTGAGACAGCCTAGAATGTGAACGTTCTTAAAAAGAGTGGGAACTGCCTCACTGAACTATGAACTAACCTATTAGTTACAGAATTATACTCGGTAGTAGAGGGCTAGAAAGACGGATATACTAAAATGAATTTTGTTTACTCAAAAAAAAAAATTGCTTACCAAAGTGACTAATCGGTTTAAGGGATGGCTATTGAAGAAAGTAGGTATAACACAAAATTATTTTACTGTCTAAATATTGATTGGATGAAGTTTTAGAACAGAACTTATTGTAGATTAGTGTTATTTGAATTGGGTGTAAGAGGATTAGATAGATTAATTTACCACATGTATTGGCAGTAGCAACAGTATGTTATGTTTCTCTATTTTTAACTGTCTTCTTAAGTGTAAACGTACAAGACGTACAACGTGTAAACGTAAAACTTTCTTGTACTTTTACACTCACTTTAGAAGACAGACAAAGTTGCAGTATTATTTATTAGACTATGCACATACAATTTCAGTGGTCCAGTAATACCTGTACATACGTTGAGTTTGTATTTTTTGAGTTTTCATTTTGTAATTTTACACCACCACTCATTGGTCCAATGTTTGCTTTATGTTTATTTTCCTGTCGTCTCGTGTTAATTCGACCATCCGGTACATTGTCATTATGTTCATATATCAGCCCATAAATGGAATTGTATAAAAGGGAAGATAAGAAAAAAAAAATCTGAAGTACTTAAATCTGTTTTGTGACCGTAAAAAACCTGTACTCCGTTTCTCTCCACAATTAGAACCTAAAAATCAATTTTTTTTAATTTCTAAAAGTAGTGTTGTACGTGTTGTCTCATATTACAAACACACTGAACTGACAGACTTAACCTGCCCAAACAGCGCCAACTAACGGGTTTAATTGAGAGTCTAGATCATCCTGGGAGGTCATAAGGTCGATCAAAATCGGTCCTGACTTTTGATAAACACTCAGAATTCTTTGTTTAGTTCAGAATTTGTTTAGTGCAAATGCAAAGACTCCACTGAGAAATTTGGGAGTCGGGTCTCTAAAGGTGCTCTTTTGAAGGAGACAGCAACTGCAAATCGCAGTGTCATCGCCATCCAATCGCATTGACAGATTACAGCGTCACTATTGGTTTCTTTGTAACTTTATGAAAACGCTATCTTTTGGCGCCTAAATGACATTTAAAATGGTCACAGAAATGATATTGCCAAAACAAGAGCGTTAGTTCACATTTTCGCCGCAAGCTAAAACATCTTTGTACCTGTCACCATTTTATAGAGTTACATAGAAATCATTCCTGCTGCTACGATCTGCCATTGCGATTGACAAGTCTTGCTTTCGGCGTCGCCTTCAGAATAGTACCATAAAGGTGAACTGAGTTATGGGGAAAACATCGTGAGGAAACCGGCATGTCTTAGAACCAAAAATTCAAAGACATGTGACATCTACCAACCCACCTTGGGCCCGCGTGGTGGATTATGGCCCACTCCCTTTCACCGAGAGGAGGTCTGTGTCCCAGGAGTGGGAACATGATAGGCTGCTGATGATGAGTTGTGGGGTGTGTATAGGCGCGCGCGTCGGTTCCGGGCGGCGACGTGGCGGTGTCGCTAGCGCTGGCGTGCGCGTCGGCGACGGCGACGGCCACCATCGCCGCCAACAGCGAGCGCCGGCCCTCGTGGCGGCTGAGGCTCGACCCCACTAACAAGGTGGCTATAGCACCGCGATGGCCGAATGAGATTGTCGATAGCTAATTATAGCATCGTCGATTTTTGACGAATGTTTTAGAGTTTATTTTAACTTTTCACGTCTTTGTTTTATAAAAAATGACTTGTCGTAATTAAACAACTTGTTTTTTTTTTAAATTACGTATAAAAAAAATGAAACCGCGTTAAAATGTAAAAAAGCCGTGTTCCAATCGTAATTGATCTGTAATAAAATCGAGTAGTACTTGCGCGCATATTCATTATTTGATATTGTTCACATTTTTGAACGATTTCTAAATAATAAAAAATCAATTGTTAGCCCTTCAGAAGGCTAATTCTCGTAATTAAAAACGTTCCAAACCTAGTCACAGTCTCACCTCGACAATTCAATGTCCACAAAATGACTGGAATCTCGAGGTATTTCTGACATATTTGGACAGAGATGTCCGGTCTCTGTCTGAATCTGTCAGAAATACCTGAGTGTTCTTAAAATACGAATAGTGATCATTGATTCAGAACATAGTGGAACATTACTTATCTGTCGACAACCTCGTTCGACTCAATCGCTGGACGGGACGCGCATGGTGTGAAATAAATTCTTTTTCGCAAATCGGTGTTAAAATTCTGATTTTGGGACTTTAGTCACTATGTGTAGAAATTAAAGACTAATCTGCTGTTGGCTTTTTGCGGTAAACTAAAAGCGTTACCGAATTGGTAAAACTTGTAGTTCCGCTTTTAGAGGGTATAAGCCAGATTAAAATAAACAGTATTTCAAAAATATAATTTGTAACCCTCTGACCGCCACGCTCGTACCACAAATTGCCACTTTATATCAATATTTAAATTCGTTAATGTAATTTTCCCCCCAAAGTTTCATTACAGTACCCCGTTTACTTTTAGGAATGTATGTTAAGAAAAAGAGCAATACTTGATTGGTGATGCCTATATTCCATCATTCATTTATTTTATTATTCATAATTTTTCCATGACACTCAAGTCTGCGCGCCCATACGTCCGTGGCGGTGAAAAGGTTAATTTGACATTACAGCAAAACGACATCGTTGTCATCATTAGGTGTTTAGTGTCATTCTCTCCCAACATCAGAATTCGCGTATTCTTACCATTTCTGTTAGTTGTCTCGTGCACCACATTCTTAGCGTGCCATGTGTGAAACTTCCTGCACAAACCACATCATAAACAGACACTCGACATACTTCTTAGACACGTAACGTCGCCCAGTGTGTTTGACGTTTTGTCTACACGAAATGTACGATTAAATAGATAATTTCTCGACGTTTTTTCGCCTTCTCGCTAGCTTATGGACACTTAAACTGATCTCAATTTTTGTACAGTCAAACCGCACATCAGTATCAGTGGCTACATTTTCACGATAATGCTTAAGACGATATGCTAATAGGACATTTTACTAAAGTGTCCTTGTTGCTATTAGGACGTTTCGATACGGAGGGATTTGCACTATGAAACACATCCTTACTCCAACGCAATAAAGCTGCATTCACTGTCCAATTGTTAGCTCTGATATGCGGTTGACCGTGCAAGATCGACAACGTCAGAGGAAATTTAGCCTTAGAGTGGTTGGCGGACATAGTAGGTCGAGTATCTGTATCGCACATCTTTTGTTCTTGTCTTCTGTCACGTGTTGTCTTCTCGCACTTACCTGTCTGTTTGCATGTATGTTCCACTGCACCGGTATGAAATATGGTTCGAACCCCACCGCTTTTATTTGGAAGTAAGATACCATAAAAAATATTATTTGTAGCGCGATAAATGATTTTTTTTATGGATTTATGTAAATTGAAAAATCCAAATCAATATGTTTCATATAAATGATTGGATTGGTTGTGACTTTAGGCTACAAATTCAATAGATGTATGTAATAAAATCCTTGCAAAAAATATGGAAAACCTGTTGACTAGTTACATTATAATTGTCCGTATTTATGCAAAATGGAACCACACGACAAATTTAGGTTTTTAATTTTTTTGAAGAATACCTACTAATTTAAAAGTGTCCGAATTTATACAAAAAAGAACCACCCAGCAAACACGCACTTCTGAGATATCAAAAGATTTACAAAAACATAGATAGACCACTTTTAAATTTAATACTCTTACAAAAAAGTAAAAAACAAAATTTGTCGCGTGGTTCCATTTTGCATAAATACGGACATTAATCTAGTTTTTTGACTATGAATGCTTTATTAACATCACTAAATAAATGCAATGTGCTTGTAGAAATACAAATAAGTAGATTTACTAACAATTTATATAGTATTTTTGTTTTAGATATCTATGCATTTAATGAGAGTGACCATAACAGTTGCTCACACGCAGAGTTAGGTAGTTTACTAAAATAAATCAGTTATTGAAATTGGTATTACATTTTAAGATGCTATACAAGTATACTAAAATAACAGACTAGGTATATGTTTTATTCGCGCAGTTTCTAATTTCATTGCATTATTTTAGAGTAGGATTTAGTTAACCTCTAATGCTATCTGTATGTTTGCTTTACGCACGTTGTTCTTATCTGGATATAGATGGGTAAAACGTACGATGGGATATAACAGAAGTGAGTCATGCAATGTGAACTTATGCAATGGACATGAGATATGCGAATTTATTTCTACGTTTTACCAGTCTGTACCCAGCATTATACAGGGTGGTAAGGGGAGAACATCGGCGTATCATCTGTTACCATTGATTCATATTATTTTTTAAAGTAACGACTTATTTCTGCGCGGGGGGGGGGGATTTGAGTCCAGAAGGATGTACTGAATCCAAGGTAACATGTTGTACGTTGAGGTTGCTGCCACCCTGTAATGGGATAAGATGCATGAATGTGTGAATGTCTAATTATAAGGTGCAATTTACAATTTTCCAATTTGGTGCAAATGGTGCAATTTTTCAATTTGCTATTTTGGAAAATAATTGTAGTTACACTGGTTTATACACATTAGTATACTTGCTCGATTGACGCGATGATGTTTCGCCGCCAGTAATTTACCAAGCGTTTACATTACAATCAACATATTCGCAACTAAATGATTTATAAATATAATGGGGAGAGCATTTTTTACGTGTTTTCACAGCTCTCCTTTCTGAATAAGGAATTTTCCTGTAAAACACATAAAAAGGACAGATTCCTAAGAGATTTTACACGATGATTATCACGAACTCCCAAACAAACATCGTCTTCGTAATGTAATAAGTGTTGATGTTGTAACAGTTTGAGCTAGAGGATGCTGGGCGAGCATCGCCCCGGCCGGCCACTACGGCAGCCGAGACTACTGTGACGCTGCCGTTCCGCCGCCCTCCCACCGGATCCACCGCCAATACCACCTCCACAGCAGCGAAAGACGACAATCGGACAGGTAACAACAACAACTTTGGACGTTGTCCCATTGAACTCGTTACGTCACATTGATGTAGGAAATACGCCATATTTTTGACGTCCTCATTAGCTTGGTATAATATGACAATGTTCTAAGTATGGTGAAGGATTTCGTAAGTCCGATTACATTACTATGTATCTAAAAGTTAAACTTACGGTTATCGTCGTCCAGTCATTCCAACTTTTGAGGGATTAGGAAACAGATTGCTTAATTTGATCAATTCCGGAGTATCGATAGGTGTCAAAGTTGATCATCCGCTCGCTGTTTTGCACCACACTCATTTGAGCTGAAGTTCGGTGTCGTCGCAGCTTAAAACCTCTTTGCAACAAGAATTTACAAGCATGGTTCGAAAATCCGGTGTTAAATCAGTCAAAGACGACTTTTGTCTGTCCCCTAGAACCCGCTGCCGAGGAAGAGAAAGATCGCGAAAGCAGTTCAGAAAGCAAATCATCAAGCAGCGCCTCACCGGCGAGTACGCAGGCCGCGCTCAACGTCATACAGCGCCGACGCAGGCCCAAGCGACGTTCCACCGGGGTTGGACACGTCGACATGGACGTAAGTCACTTACTATCACACTTTATTGATAATGCCCGTCTTCACTAACCCTACGACTAAATCGAATGCATTAACATTAAACATCTACAAAGCCAGTGATTCAACTTACGACACCGAATCTCCGATGCTTTATACTTGTACATTCAGCGTCAATAATTCGTTGGTTTACTTCTTGCCGTGAAAACAGATCTCAAGCTGTTGTTATCAGTAATTACATGAGCTGGGTTTCAGCTCCTAGTGGTGTTCCTCAAGGTTCCGTGATGGGTCCGTTACTGTTCTGCATTAATGTGAGTGACATGCACCCGTGTTTCCACAACTCAAGTTTACTTTGATGATATAATTTATTTTCTGCGATATCATCAGATGACGGCACTCATTTACCACCAAAACCTCTTTTGCACACACTCGGCTGAACGCTGATGTTTGTAAAAGTGCATAGTACTTATTGTACCTCATATATATAATTGTTTCTATCGTGCTTGTTAGTGATCTTAAGATCTCTATTACTTCTTTCTGTTTTTACCCGCGAGAACCAGTAATTGGCTTTATGTCACATATACAAATTGCTATCCATCTGTGTTCTCTTGTGTGCTTTTGGTTCTCCTATGAATAAATCAATCATATAGGAACATACAGACTTCAAAATGATCTAGTACCCGACAATTGACATTCTGACAAGAACTTTCTCCAGTTGTAATAAAGTTTAATTTTCTTAGTTATTGAGATCATTTTGAACAGTCTCGTCGTGCCAATTAATTTGACGCTGACTGTACAACTTTTACAGGTTGCCTAGCAACAGATTTCTGACAATATTGACAGAAACTGAACTTGATCTTAAATAACACAGATAAGTGTCAAAAAAGTTTGATTTCGCAACTCACGAGTTGAGGAAAACTTAAAACGGAAGTGGTTGCTTCGTAAACTGCTCATGTTTAGCATAAGACTGACTAGACATTACTTAGCTTCACATTAGTGAAAACGGGCATTATATGGAACAGCTACTCCTTAACTGAGTTGACTGACCCCCCATGCATATTAACGATTTTGCGAATAACTGGTGCGGTACGCGAGAATTTTTTTCTATACGTCCGTACTATCATTCTCCTGTCTCCAATCCCTTCAATATAAAATGTATTACAAAATTCGTAGATGGTAAGTCTTATTATAATACACACAGAATAAAATGAAACATCATCATCATCAACAATATTGGCGGTAAGATCAAAAAGCTTCAAAAACAGCTCGTATTCGAGTACATGCGTAACGTCATTCTGCTTATGTTATAGTAGGATTAGAACACGGCCGTTAATAAAATGAATTTAGTGCGGCCGTTGTATAAATGCTTAGAGATCGTAAAGTAGATATGCCTGTAACAATATAATAATCATTAATATTATATATCCGCACGCTTGACGTCCCGTTCCCCCTAATTAACTAATAGCTTCCTGTCCCTCCAACACGTGCACTTCTGCTAACTGTTTGTTTATTTACCGTTTGTAATACCTTTTACTAGTCTTTTACTTTCGTTTCGTTTATAAATTTTCTTAAAAACACAATTTACGAAAAGAAATATATAAAATTAATAAATTTCAAATAAAAAAAATATGGCTCATCGTCATCAAGAACAGGGTTTAAGCTGCCGGTGGTCAGGGCTCTAGAGAGAGGTAGGTACCTCCTGAATATGCTTGTCATGTCCAAGAGTACTGCTTTCTGAATCAAGCCCTTGACCTAGCCCTGCAATGACAGCCTCCTGAGTTTTTTTGAATATTTAAAAAAAAAAATAACATTCAAATAAAAAAAATATGGCTCATCGTCATCAAGAACAGGGTTTAAGCTGCCGGTGGTCAGGGCTCTAGAGAGAGGTAGGTACCGCCTGAATATGCTTGTCATGTCCAAGAGTACTGCTTTCCAAGAGACAGCCTCCTGAGTTTTTGTGAATATAAAAAAAAAAATTAAATTTCAAATAAAAAAAATATGGCTCATCGTCATCAAGAACAGGGTTTAAGCTGCCGGTGGTCAGGGCTCTAGAGAGAGGTAGGTACCTCCTGAATATGCTTGTCATGTCCAAGAGTACTGCTTTCCAAGAGACAGCCTCCTGAGTTTTTGTGAATATTAAAAAAAAAAAAAATTCAAATAAAAAAAATATGGCTCATCGTCATCAAGAACAGGGTTTAAGCTGCCGGTGGTCAGGGCTCTAGAGAGAGGTAGGTACCTCCTGAATATGCTTGTCATGTCCAAGAGTACTGCTTTCTGAATCAAGCCCTTGACCTAGCCCTGCAATGACAGCCTCCTGAGTTTTTGTGTCAATGCTCTCCGTTATGGGGCCATTTACGTCCACGTCACACATTTTGACAACTTAGTGTGCTGTGATATTTCATCCTCAGCTTTCAACCATGAGGGACAGCGGTATCAACAATCACACGACGCTCTGTCGATGTATCACCTTAATATCAGACTTATTGGTTGCAATAGTTCTGTCGGTGATGATAGATTGAACCCAGTTCAGTGTGAGGTGACCGTTCTCGAGAAGTGGATCGGGCACATACCTGTAGTGTGATACATCCGACTCCACAAGGTTGTAATGCAAGGCAGGTTCATCATCATCAGCCTATAATGTTCCCAATGCTGGGACACAGGCCTCCTTGCGGTGAGAGGGACGCAAGGCAGGTTGTTGGTGGATAATTCTCACCACTAGATTATGTCTGTGACGTCACGTAGACTTCATCTATATTCGCACAGACCGTCACCTGTCTGTGCGATTATAGATGAAGTCTTCGGTATGCCCGAAGAGATCGCCAAAACTCAGCCAGGATACATACGCCAAAAACCATGGAGAGCCGGGAAAAGCGTCCGTGAAGCTCTTTGCCTTGCTATACTTCCTTACGATCGTTAGTATGGCCACTCTGACCTTCAAAACTTAGTACCACACTTTTAAAATTGCAATTTCTCCTAAACTATAGAAGTCAGAATTTTTAAATAAAAAGTTTTAGAGCAAAATGCATCAACTTTCTTTGAAATAATAGTTCATTAGTAACGTTTTACCTTAAAAAGAGATAATAACGAAAAAGTTGCAATTTTTGAGTCACTGAAAAAAACTCAAACTACCAGTGGCGAAGGCACCATATAACACGATTCCTACCGGCTTGCCTTCGGGGATTCGCATTGGTAACTCTATCACTATTAAAAATACAATAGTATGTAAATAGTGGCTACTATTGTCAATAAATATAGTTACACTACGGGTATTTAATTCAACATAACATTCAAACAACAAAAAAGGTTATTTATAGCTTTGTATTACAACAAAAGAGAAATGTTCTAAATTAACCCGGCGCCGAAACGTCATAATCGAGAACTAAAAATTCATACAACAGCGATCCCGTAATGATGTCTCTTTAGGTCACGTGGCACCGCTTGATATGTACGAGAGCAAGCCGCTGTACAACGGGTTATGACAGAGACAGGTATAGAAAAATGCGTCAGCGAGAACGAGATAGAGGAATATTGCTTATTTTATTAGGTTTTCAGCTGTTCAATTTAATTGTATTTAATTCATTACATTCCCATATTAATTTTAGAATGATAGTAAGTATTCTTTATTGATGAGTCAGTAAGTTAAAGCCGACTTCGCATCGGCTTCTCTTTTAGAAAAAATTACACCTCGCCACTGCAAACTACATTTATAAGTAAGGTTTACCCCTTATTTGCTTTCTAATAGCTGGTATTGCCTTCTCGGTCTCTAATTTCTCTGAACCTCTCTTAATTTTGGGACTTGCTGGCCTTTGGGGCTTCAGGTTTGCTTCAGCAAATCTGCTTTGTACTGTACTGTGACTAATGTAGTCGCTTCGGGTCTGATGAAACTATTGCTGGACTTCAACTGAATCGAAGTGGCCATTTCTCAACATAGTGGAGACAATATAGCAGTCTTCTAGGGTACTAGTGCATAACAAGGTCTCATTAGATGGGTTCCACTTTCTTCGTAGCCTCACTTTGCCTGCTGGATCGTTCTTAATGTTACAGTGTTACACCCATCATTCTTGGAACACGGCGCATACTGATGCCTAATTCCAGAAAAGCCACGATTCCTGCATATTCTTCAGGTGAAAGCGGCATGATAAGTAAAGCTCACGTGCTGTAGATGAGACCTTTGCTTTTGAATCAAAAACAGAAACAAAAAGTGAAAAGTATGAGAGCAAATTGAATACGAGTGTTTTTGTAAGTTGTTATTAAGCCATTACATAAGAGAAGGTTATCCTACTATAAAGTTAATGTATAAAAAAGCGATTTATTGTTTTAATCCATTTTATTTTCGAAAATATACCTTGTGTACTTTAAAAAGTAATTGCAATTTAAAAAGTGTGGTCCTTAACTTGAGTGTAGTACTGCAGGTTTGCTTCAGTTTTCCTTCGCCAAAGAGAGTGGGGCGACGCCCTTGTACATTGTGACTACATTATTTTAATCAATATTATCATTCCATTCCATATTAAAATCATAGTAATAGTAACTCGTATAGTAACTTTGTTTTATTCAATTATGTTAATTAAAATTTGAGTTACATATTTGCTGCTTGGCTCCGCTTTTGGCAGCCTGGCTCTTGGATTGATTTCGTTTACGCGTTATTTTATACTTCTTCCAAAATAAGTCTTATTTGTTTAACTTCCGATTACAAAGTTCGAAGTATTTGCGTGCCTTCGTCTGTTTCCCGCTGTACGGAGCGTTGTGGAGCGCGTTTTTTTTTTCGAATTTGTTTAGATTTAGTAAAAAAGGAAACCTAATAGACGAAGTTTTTTTCAAAAATGCGTACAATTGATGGTGATTATGTAACCCTCCCGGAAATGTAAATAAATCGGTTTGTTTTGAACCATAAAATAAAGTTTCCAATCCCTTTCAGAATGATAAACGCAATATAAAAATGAAAAAAAAAACAAACAACAAAAATTTAAACCAATAAATTGATAGGAATAAACGCCATTGTTTTGTGTTTTTATTATGGAACCAGTTGGTGTGTTATTCACAATTTTTTTCTACAGAATGCATGTTTGTCTACGAATGTTTTAGTTTATTTTGATTGTGTTCTATAAACATGTAACGCGCCGCTCGAATGCCGTGGATAATACGTGCATGGGTTTGGATGCGTCCGAATCCGACCGGCTGCCGAAGGTTGCGCGAAGGTTGCGGCACCGTCGGCACCCGGTCGGGGGCGAGCGGCAGCCTACGTTACTGCCCGAGCTAGTGGCTGCGGAGCGGGCACTTCGACCTCTCTCAAGCACAAGGAGAACCTCCACTGATGCGCAACGCTTCGCCAGGCACTACCGACCACTTCCGTTCGAGACCACCATGCGTTTCGTACGGCGTAAGGTGGGACTCCGAAATTTCTTTTGTGTTAGATGATCGAAAAGCTTCGTTCATTATTTGCAGTTCGGTAGAATCAAACTATTGTGTATATTGTCCGGGGCAATGACAGGTGCAAATTGTGATCGCTGTTTCATTTGATGGACTTAACTTTTCTAAATGAAGAAATTCATCTTTGGTAAAGGAAGTGAAACTTTATAATGAAAGTAAAATGAAGTTAGCAAAAGTCACTATGCATGTCAATTTACTAACTTTTTCAACTAGAAGATAGTTTCAACCGTAAATTAATAATATAAAAGTTTCAATATTCACTGGTCTAAGGTTTGCATTGATAATCAGATGAATCGTGAATCTCTTTGTTGATAATTTGCGAACCTGTCAGTAATCTGGACTTTTCAAGCATGTAATGCTCTCATAGTAGACTTAGAAACGAATGCATCATAAACAGTAGTGGCAACTGTTGACGACAGTTGCGCATGCGTTGGTGAATGATATTAAACTTAAGTTCGGCCTTCCACACGATATTTTGACCGTCCTTACTAACATACGTTGAAAGAAGACTACCTCTACTTTAAGTACTAGACGTTTGTCTAGAAGACACATGAATTCATAATACAAATGCTTTCCGACCATCACAAAGCACCTTTATTCATTCTCATTTCACACCACATTAACATCATCTCTATGAAACCAAATAACCACAACCAGGATTAATGAACAGATAACATCAATCAGACCACTTGGTTTGAATCGAATTAGCGAACCTACGTGGTACGATCCCTCATTCAGACCGATGTACTATTTGAATCATGACGTAACGTTCAAGCATAGATCATCTTTATAATTATTTGGATCAAATTGTGAATAGAATGACGACAAATAACGGATCTGTGACGTTGGTTTAAAAGGTTTTTTACTCCTGCTGAAAATCTAATTTTGGGGGTTTTATGACCCACCATCGCTTATGGTGGATGTCGTGAGATTTGGCTTGACCCTTCCCACCTAATCTCACGTGAAATATTTCAAAATGCGTTATTTAGTGTAAATACGTAACTTTATTTGCGTTGAATTTATGGCGGCATAACAATCGTGGCACAAATGTGACACTTTGTGGCAACCGCATTACCGCGTAAATCTATACTAATATTATAAAGCTGAAGAGTTTGTTTGTTTGTTTGATTGAACGCGCTAATCTCAGGAACTACTGCTCCGAATTGAAAAATTCTTTTTGTGTTGGGCAGCCTATTTATCGAGGAAGGCTATAGGCTATATAACATCACGCTACAACTAAGAGGAGCGGAGCAGTAATGAAAAATGTTGCAAAAACGGGGAAAATGTATTCCTTTTGAGACTTTCCGTTGCGTGCGCTGCGTAAACGGTTAAAGTAACGCAAAAATCATGTATGACGGAATTGTTCCTTTTAAAAAGTTCTAAAAAAAAGTCCGCGAGAGCATATGTCTATCTTTTAAGGTTGACTCACTATAACTCAAAAAGAGCGAGCAGCAACGAAAAATGGACGAAAACTAGCAGGCAAATCGATGCGACGGGAAGGGTCAGGGGAGCAAAAATTTGACGCGGACGAAGTCGCGGGCAGAAGCTAGTATTTTATAGGAGTTGGTCATATTTTAGTGCCAAAAATTATTTGAATATTTTTTTCGTTTTAATTAATGTAACCCAATTTACTCTCAGTTTTATATGATTTCTTCCCAACGTAAGGATTGGGCAAAATTCAGCTTGACCTCATCCCCCTCTAAACGCCTCACTTAATTAATGGACGCCCCTTTAGATATTTGAGCGTCAACTGCTCCAGTATTGGGGAGTCCAAAGTATAAAGCATATACTTCACATCGCGCCAAAACCTTATGGGACGATTTTAGAATTATTTTACACCCAAAAATATATCGTCCCTTGCATGGCAGTGGAAAATATATACGTGAAACAAACACTTACCCATGTTTACGAAATTAAGTTCCTTTAATTTATATACTAGTCGAATTTCAAAACATGGCACTTTGATTTTATTGATTCTTGTCAGCAACACTATCGCTGACGATAAAATTATTTTTACAATAGCGATAGGGTTCGATTCCTAACTCAGACAGAAGCTTTTTCAATAAACATAATAAGTAGTTAAAAAATATAATCATTTTTCTTTTGCCACGTTGGTCTAATACCCGTAGTTTCGATTGTACTCCAAATGTGCCGTCGTAAGTTCATGTTCATTTACGCACCCGATATTATATTCTTTTACTTTCATGCAACTGACAATTTATTGTGGGTTGCTGTAATTACTTTTTTTAACAACTTGTACCTGCTTGTAACTTTGGATAGCCTCTTGGATGCGGCGAGTGACTCGTTCTGATAATTATTGAATATTGTACAACTCCTAGCAATATAATTTATCTATACAAATAAATAAAACTGAAGTGTCTGTTTGTAATTTAAAATTAACAGCTTTTCACTAAACGCATATGAAAGTAAATACTTAAATACCAAAAAATCTTTTTTTCAAACTTTTGTCTGTCTCTCTGTTTGTTTCGGCTAATCTCTGAAAAGGCTGGACCGATTTTGACTGGACTTTTATTGGCAGGTAGCTGATGTAATAAGGAGTAACTTAGGCTACTTTTATTTTAGATAAAACTTTTATTTTAGAAATATACCTGCGTTAATTTCTGACATCCACGCGGGCGAAGCCGCGGGCAAAAGCTAGTTCAGAATAAAATTGACCGCAAAAATCGGGCAGTATCTTACCTACTAGCAGTCGAGCATTAATAATGTAAATACTATACAGTATATATTATGTTATATATTGGGTGCGTGAAAATGACTCCGCGCTTTAAAAAAAAAAACACATTTTTGTTTTAGAAAATCAATGTAAATTTTTTTGAAAGTATGCTCTATCTGCAGCTACAACCTTCGCCCATCGTTGAGGTAATTTCCGCTGAAAGAAGTCCTGGTCTTTTGAGCTTATGCAATTATCAAGCCAAATGTTGATACTTTCATATGAAGTAAAGCATTCTCCAGTAAGATCTGACTTCATTGTCCGGAATAAATGGTAATCAGTAGGCGCTATATCCGGCGAATATGGCGGGTGGAGTAACACTTCCCAGTCCTGTTTATCTAGATATTTTTTTACGACTTTTGCGGTATGCGGTTTGGCGTTGTCATGTTGAAGAATTAACTTGCTATGTCTATTCACCCATTCTGGTCTTTTTAGGGTTCAGTTGCCAAATGGCAAAAAACGGAACCCTTATAGATTCGTCATGTCTGTCTGTCTGTCCGTCTGTCTGTCTGTCTGTCTGTCTGTCTGTCTGTCTGTCCGTCCGTCCGTATGTCACAGCCACTTTTCTCCGAAACTATAAGAGCTATGCTGTTGAAACTTGGTAAGTAGATGTATTCTGTGAACCGCATTAAGATTTTTACACTAAAATAGAAAAAAAAAACAATACATTTTGGGGGTTTTATGACCCACCATCGCTTATGACCCTTCCCACCTAATCTCACGTGAAATATTTCAAAATGCGTTATTTAGTGTAAATACGTAACTTTATTTGCGTTGAATTTATGGCGGCATAACAATCGTGGCACAAATGTGACACTTCGTGGCAATCGCATTACCGCGTAAATATTTTATAGGAGTTGGTCATATTTTAGTGCCAAAAAATTATTTAATAAATTTTTTCGTTTTAATTAATGTAACCCAATTTACTCTCAGTTTTATATGATTTCTTCCCAACGTAAGGATTGGGCAAAATTCAGCTTGACCTCATCCCCCTCTAAACGCCTCACTTAATTAATGGACGCCCCTTTAGATATTTGAGCGTCAACTGCTCCAGTATTGGGGAGTCCAAAGTATAAAGCATATACTTCACATCGCGCCAAAACCTTATGGGACGATTTTAGAATTATCTTACACCCAAAAATATATCGTCCCCTGCATGGCAGTGGGGAACTATATACGTGAAACAAACACTTACCCATGTTTACGAAATTAAGTTCCTTTAATTTATATACTAGTCGAATTTCAAAACATGGCACTTTGATTTTACACATAGCTTGTGCAGCAATTGATTCTTGTCAGCAACACTATCGCTGACAATAAAATTATTTTTACAATAGCGATAGGGTTCGATTCCTAACTCAGACAGAAGCTTTTTCAATAAACATAATAAGTAGTTAAAAATATAATCATTTTTCTTTTGCCACGTTGGTCTAATTAATACCCATAGTTTCGATTGTACTCCAAATGTGCCGTCGTAAATTCATGTTCATTTACGCACCCGATATTATATTCTTTTACTTTCATGCAACTGACAATTTATTGTGGGTTGTTGTAAATTACTTTTTTTAACAACTTGTACCTGCTTGTAACTTTGGATAGCCTCTTGGATGTGGCGAGTGACTCGTTCTGTTAATGATTGAATATTGTACAACTCCTAGCAATATAATTTATCTATACAAATAAATAAAACTGAAGTGTCTGTTTGTAATTTAAAATTAACAGCTTTTCACTAAACGCATATGAAAGTAAATACGGTACTTACACCAAAAAATCATTTTTTCAAACTTTTGTCTGTCTGTCTGTTTGTTTCGGCTAATCTCTGAAATGGCTGGACCGATTTTGACGGGGCTGTTATTGGCAGGTAGCTGATGTAATAAGGAGTAACTTAGGCTACTTTTATTTTAGATAAAACTTTTATTTTAGAAATATACCTGCGTTAATTTCTGACATCCACGCGGGCGAAGCCGCGGGCAAAAGCTATTTCAGAATAAAATTGACCGCAAAAATCGGGCAGTATCTTACCTACTAGCAGTCGAGCATTAATAATGTAAATACTATACAGTATATATTATGTTATATATTGGGTGCGTGAAAATGACTCCGCGCTTTAAAAAAAAACACATTTTTGTTTTAGAAAATCAATGTAAATTTTTTTGAAAGTATGCTCTATCTGCAGCTACAACCTTCGCCCATCGTTGAGGTAATTTCCGCTGAAAGAAGTCCTGGTCTTTTGAGCTTATGCAATTATCAAGCCAAATTTTGATACTTTCACATGAAGTAAAGCATTCTCCAGTAAGATCTGACTTCATTGTCCGGAATAAATGGAAATCAGTAGGCGCTATATCCGGCGAATATGGCGGGTGGAGTAGATATGAGCGCCGCGCCGGCGCGCCGCCGCCGCCACGTTTTCCGCCGCGCCGCCGCCGCTGATCCTAGGCACCGGCGCGCCGAGCCCGAGCGACGGCATTCAGTTTAACCAAATACGCTGACCGAACCGTACGCACGTCGGACAAGTCATCATTTCAGCCGAAATACGTCCACTGCTGGACATAGGCCTTCCCCAAGCTCCGCCACTTCGACCGGTTTTGTGCTTCCCGCATCCAGCGGATTCCTGCGGCCTTCACAAGGTCATCGGTCCACCTTGTTGGAAGCCTTCCAAATCTACGTCTTCCGGTACGCGGTCGCCACTCCAGAACCTTTTGGCTCCGTCGGTCATCTGTTCTGCGAGCACTGTGCCCTACCCACTGCCACTTCAGTTTAGCAATTCTTCGGGCTATAGCCCCTTTCCAGTCCAGAACCTTGAAGACATCCTCCAGTCCAGTGGTGAATAGTTTTGGAGAAATAACGTCTCCCTGTCTCACCCCTCGCTGCAGAAGGATAGGTTTCGAGGTCTGGTCCTGAAGTCGGACTGACATACTGGCGTTTTCGTATAGGCACTTTAGCACCTTTATGTACCGATAGTCGATCTGGTACCGTTAAAGAGACTGCAGTACAGCCCAGGTTTCAGCCTGCTTACCCGCGCTGAGCGACCTTTTTGTGGACCAGCCCAACCATCAGTGTTCACGTTCCGGCAGTGTTTATCATGACGGGCTGGACGCACTGGTTGAAGACCTTGGTCTTCAAACATTGCGGTATCGGCGACGAGAAGACTTGAAGAAGTTTTCCAAACGCTGGCCAACCCAACTGGATCCTCCTGTCGGCTTCTTTCTCGAAGTTGTCTACCAAGCTGTATGACTTGCCCAAGGTAGACATACTTCTTCACAACCTCGAGAAGCGACCCTTCGATGCGGATTGGACTTGGCAAGACATGCGAATTGTACATGACTTGTCTTGTCTAAGTTCATGCCGAGGCTTACCCGCCGTGAGGCTCCATTTAGGCTATGCAGCATCTGGTCTAACTGTTCCAGCGTCTCATGCCATTATGACGATGTCGTCAGCAAAACGAAGGTGTGAGATGTACTCGCCGTTCACATTGATTCCCTGTCCAGTCCAGTCCGCCGTCTTAAATACGTCCTCCAGCGCATTGGTGTTTTATATTGTTGCGCAATAGTTTTGGGGATATCACATCCCCCTGTCTCACCCCCCTGAGCAGTTGGATTGGGCTGGTTTTCGTATCCTGGATCTGGACAGTCATCGTTGCAGTGTCATTCATACAAGCATCTCATCACTATCTCCAGTCAATTCGACATCGTTGCAGAGAGGCCAAAACTACCCAAATTTCGATGGAGTCGAAGGCTTTCTCGTAGTCCACAAATGCCATACATACCGGTTGATTGTACTCCTCGGTCTTCTGTATAATTTGCCAAACAGTATGGATGTGGTCTACGATGCTGAAGCCTTTTCGATACCGAAAATCTTGATTATACGTATATATTTTTTTTATTTCAATTATGGTAGTTAAATTAAGGTCACGCCGCCGACGCCGCCGCCGCCGACTTAGAAAAAATCGGCGCGCCACCGCCGGAAGATTGGCCATCGGCGCTCATATCTAGGGTGGAGTAACACTTCCCAGTCCTGTTTATCTAGATATTTTTTTACGACTTTTGCGCATAGAGCAACACGGACCAGAGGGGAGTAGCCATACGCAGGCGTTCCCCTCTGTCAAAGTACAAGTCCACGCGGTCCTATGCGTACAATAAAACTAGTTGCAGCCGCACTGCTCGGTAGACTAAATCTAGTTGCGCGACAAAATTGACATCCTACAAAAATGCCGAATTGTTCTGTATTTTGCTGCAAAAAGAGATCTGCCACGTCAAATTTACAAAAAGATGGCGTTACCTTTCATATGTAAGTAATTTTTAATCACATTATTCCTATTTACTTCTATAAAACTTAAAAATTACAAAATCATCGGTCGTGTTGTTTCGGATTTGTTTACCAACACAGGCCGCTCGCCCTCATACAATATGCGGATCGGTCGAGCGACTGATCCGAGTCTATTTCCGAGAATACACTGTCACCGAGCGATAGTGTTGTTACTGGTTTGTTAGTAGATAGTTATCGATAAATTTGGCAAAGGAGTCTATATCCATACAGAGACATATTTGAGATTAAGTTTTCTGATTTATTTAAAATATTATATTGTAAGCTGTATATTAATATACATAGTTGTATAAAAAAAGCGTTAAATTAAAAATATTATAAAACGTACGAGTTAACACATTTTATTAAAATTACTTATTGTGAACTTCAAACATAATATTTTTTAATTTATTTATTGAAGGTTTCCTAAAGATCCAAATTTAAGGGATATATGGAAGAAATTTTGTAATAATAGACTAACCTGGAGTCCCACAAGAAATAGTCATTTGCTCAAAACATTTCAAGACCTCTGACTTTCATGTGTTGTCGAACAATAGGAGGAGATTAGTCGAGGGCACCAAACCAACTCTAACACCACACAGTATTTGTCCCGTAAGTTTTTTTTTATATCACGGAAAAGGTAAAACAGCCGACCTGATGTAGTTCACATTAGTTATAGTGGTGAAATGAAGTTTAGATTTCTCAACTTGAAAAATTAATAGTTTTAAACCTAATTTTCCAGAGTCATCAAAAATCATTCAGTTTACCAAATGACAGACTATCATCTCATGATGCCATTGGGCACGCCACAATTGCGGCGGTAAGTCCCCTCTTTGAGGAGTGGATAGAGAGGCGCCACGGCGTCCTCACCTTCCGCCTGACGCAGGTTCTCACCGGGCATGGGTGCTTCGGTGGGTTCCTGTTCAGGATAAAGCGGGAGGATACGTCCGGGTGTTTCCATTGCGAGGATCGTCTGGAGGACACGGTGGAGCATACGGTGGAGGTGTGCCCTGCCTGGGCGGAGCACCGCCGTGTCCTCGTGGAGGCGATCGGCGGCGGCGACCTCTCGCGTCCGGCCCTGGTGCGAGCCATGGTACGGAGCGAGAGGGAATGGGAAGCCGTCACCTCCTTCTGCGAAGCAGTAATGCTCGCGAAGGAGGAGGCGGGGCGCGTGAGGGAGTGGCAGTCTCTGCGCTCTCACGCCCCTAGCCGCCGCAGGAGGAGACGCCCCGGGCGTCGGGAGTCAATAGCGGACTCCCGGCCACCGTAGGCGCGAGCTTGCGGGTGGCGAGCAATGGGTAGCTCGCCACCCGGTAAGGACCAAGCTCGGGTCGACGGCGCGCAGTGTTCCACGCGCGCCTCAAAGAGATGTCAGCAGCAGTGTAGGGGTCTACTAGGACCGATGCCTGCCGGGGTCGCGTGATTGTTCGAAAGAGATACCGTGACCCTGGCACGTGGGCAACTGATGGAACACGGGTGGGTTTTAGTCAGTAAAAGCCTGACACGCCCTCCCGCTCCGCCCAGAGCGGGAGAAGTCATTTGATGATTTCCCATCCTGAAAAAAAAAAAAAAAAAAAAAAAAAGAAATGATGCCATTAGTGCCACTCTCACTATTCCTGAGTATATTCATACTCATTACTGAATATACTGCTTAAATCATTGAAAAAATCTTTTATTTTACCTATCATTCACTTACATTGTCGCAGCACTATGCAAACCATGCCCCTGTACTGCGTTTATACTACTCACGTACCACTATATTTTTCTATCGTAATCGTATAAAGTTGATTTCGACAATGTACTTCAATAAAACTACATTGGCGCATAACATTTACTTTCATGTGATAAGAAACACCATGGTTTCGCAGATTTGTAGTAGCAGATCGATTTTTACAGCTAGAAACTGCACAATTAACCATTTTTGGAGAGAACTTATTTTCGACACAATACGATATAATATATAATGGCGGCGGCCGCGCATTCAATTAGTTTTATATAACGTGCATGGATAAATGCTCTAAGGTGATAGATACACATCCACTCGTTTTTAAAATGACGTAAACCTTAATTTTATTTGTTAAATGATAATTATTGTAGTACATAATAAATAAAGTCAATCTTTATTATAATATCTATCTTTGTATCACTTTTTAAACCTAATATTCCGATAAAAAAAATAAAGTCAATCTTTATTATAATATCTATCTTTGTATCACTTTTTAAACCGAGTTCTTGAATTTATCGATAATGCGTATCGACAGTAGTTGCAACCACGGCTGGAAGCAACTTGTCAATGTAGTTGCGTCATCTCATTGTACTGTAACGACACATAATGTATCTATGTGTGTATGAAATTGTTAGTGTATGCTTTAATTTTTATGTGTGAGTTTCGTAGCAACAGACGATTATTTTTGTGTGAGAATTTGAGAAAGTGTGGGTAGAGCAGATTTCCCCCCGCAAAAAATGACAGACAGTTTTGTATCGGGAAAAAACGCTATGGCGTCTCCCCTCCGGTCCGCCGGTGGTCCGTGTTGCTCTATGCTTTTGCGGTATGCGGTTTGGCGTTGTCATGTTGAAGAATTAACTTGCTATGTCTATTCACCCATTCTGGTCTTTTTAGGGTTCAGTTGCCAAATGGCAAAAAACGGAACCCTTATAGATTCGTCATGTCTGTCTGTCTGTCCGTCTGTCTGTCTGTCTGTCTGTCCGTCCGTATGTCACAGCCACTTTTCTCCGAAACTATAAGAGCTATGCTGTTGAAACTTGGTAAGTAGATGTATTCTGTGAACCGCATTAAGATTTTTACACTAAAATAGAAAAAAAAACAATACGTTTTGGGGTTCCCCATACTTAGAACTGAAACTCAAAATTTTTTTTTTCATCAGAGCCATACGTGTCTATGAATAGGTCTTCAAAAATGGTATTGAGGTTTCTAATATAATTTTTTTCTAAACTGAATAGTTTGCGCGAGAGACACTTCCAAAGTGGTAAAATGTGTCCCCCCCCCGTAACTTCTAAAATAAGAGAATGATAAATCTTAAAATAATATATGATGTACATAACCATATAAACTTCCAACGAAAATTGGTTTGAACGAGATCCAGTAAGTAGTTTTTTTTAAAAAAACTTCATAAATCGTAAACCGCAATTTACCTTTAATTCAATCAACTCAAATATAAAAATAAAAATAAAACATTTAATTCCATAAACGTAAACCTTATGCATAAACCGAGGATACCTACAGGTTTGTACGGAACCCTCGGTGCGCGAGTCCGACTCGCACTTGGCCGGTTTTTACTTCTTTGGCTCGCTTCAAACGCATTAGTGGTCGTCGATAAACTTCTCCATTAATAGTTTCAGAGGGTTTGAGCAACTCATAATATAAAACGCCTTTCTGATCTCACCAGATGCAAAGCATAACCTTGGCACAGTAAATATTTCTTTTTGGTTGTGATGGGCCGGGTTCACCTCATTTCACCGAAGCTTTCTTGCGTTTAGGATTTTCGTAATACATCTATTTCTCGTCTCCTGTGATTATTCCATGCAAAAATCCTTTTCTTTTCTGTCTTTGAAGCAGCATTTCACATATGGTTTTTCGACGCTTCATTCTCTTTCTTTCAATTCACGTGGAACCCAGTTTCCAGCTTTTTGGATCATTCCCATCATTTGTAAAGGCTTTGCAATAGGGGCTGTCCATTAATCACGTGAGGCTCGAAAGGGGGGAGGAGTCCATAAAAAATCACGAAATATCACAAAGGGGGACGTGTTTTTTTAATTAGGTGATACTTCCTGTATTTTCAAAAATTAAAAAAAAATAGATTCTTTGTAGGTACTAAAAAATACACGTGATATAGGAGGGGTTAGGGGAGTTTTAAACCTCACCATGTATCACCAAGGGGGAGGGGGGTTCAAAAATGCTTAAAAAAACATCACGTGATTAATGGATGGCCCCATAGTTGAATGATCAACATTTAATGCTGAGGCTAATTCTAACTGAGTCTGACAAGAATCTTCCATCAATAATGCAACCAATTCAGCATCTTCAAATTTTTTGGTGGTTTTCCATGTTCTTTATCCTCAGTGCTAAAATCGTTATTTTTAAATCGTCGAAACCATTCCTTACAAGTTGTTTTAGATGGAGCATACTCATCATAAATATTCACGAGCAAACGATAAGTTTCCGCTGCAGTTTTCTTTGCAATAAAATAATGTAATAACACTTCCCGCAAATGATGTTTATTTCGAAAAAAATTCGACATTTTGAAATAGGTAAAAACACTTGTTGCTAACACTTTAACTAAATGTCATACAATGCGTTAGATAGCTGTTATTCAGTACTATCGAATCCGAGTATGGTCATTTATAAGTGCATGTAAACAATACTAGAAGCGGCATCTGTTAGCAAAGGGCGGAATCATATTCACACTCCCCAATATATTAATAAGTGAAGTAAAAACTTTGTACTCCTTTTTACGAAAATAACGCCGAATTCTCCTCCGTATGTAATTTGGCACGGAGGAGTGCAGAAAGATTAAATGTTAGAAATATGATGAAGTATTAGAAATACATTAAGTTTTAAAAGAATTCTGCTCACCTTTTGGGCGGCCACTATTAAGGTAAAATCTCTGTTACGAAATTGATGACAACGGCCGTAGTTCGTATTAACGATCCATGGCTCTGTGAAATGTCATGCACCTACTGCGGCCTATATGTTGGCTGACTCACAGGATAAACTGTTATTGTGAGAGCTTATTGATAGTATATTTTCATGAGACCACCTTTAGATCTGTTTTAATATCGTAAAAGTAAGTCAGTTTTACGAGATCGACACAAGTCTCAATTTTCTTCTTCAAGCACAAAACTATTCCGTGCTCGCCGGCATGTCTCATCGATCAGTATCACGGCATGTCGACAGTTGTCAATGTCTGCTTTACGTGTTCAGATCACACCATTCGTTATTACATGTTGTTTCGTCCATCTAGTCATTAAGTCGAATAACAATATAATCCTCTCCTCATTTAGATGCCGGATTAAGGTAACAATTTTCATATAATTTTCACACAATACGTCACTACGCATTGTTTCCCTGAAGGGTTGGGTAGACGTGGACCTATATATAGTACACCCACAAACATAACGTCCAAGGGAAGTTTCATATGGATGAGTGTACGAAAAGTGTAATAAAAATGTATGTTAAGGTGTGCCACCGTCGCTGGCTTATTTTGATTGTACCCTGACCGCGTTATTCACAAGTTGTCTCAAAGAAATGAATAAAAATAATCAGCACATAATATTTTCACTGCTGGGGTTATAAGCCTCATCTCTGTGAGAGGGAGTGGGCCGTAATATACCACGCCAGCCCGATACCCGGTTGGTAGATATAAACACACACACACATGACACGTGTCTTCGAATTTTTAATTTTAGGATATGCTGGTATCCTCATGATGTTTTTTTCACCGTATTGATAGTAGTTGTGATGAAATGATTAACACAAAGTAAAGAGACTTTTAAAGGGAGAGAGAGGCCCTTGGTCTGCAGTGGGACAATACAAGCTAGTTAGATAAGATCAGAAAGCGATCTACAATTCGTAAGTCGCGGCCATTTTCACTGGGCCACCACTGGTCACTGCTCAAACAATGGAAGGGCCCAGAAATTAAAACAATTGATATTCTACCCCTAAAGATCGATTAAGCGAATTGTTGACACCAAAACGATCATAAGTTATTATGAGTAACACTCCTTAATCTGTTTCTCAGGATATCGTAAATGACCGCGGCGGAGGCGGCGAAGGCTGCGACGCAGATACAGAGGCACCGACGGTAAGTTACATTACATACCACATTTTTATTAAACATTACATACCTACATTTTGCCCGGAGGTCTCTCCGATCTTAAGGGAACTACTTCGTGAACTCGCTAAAAAGTATTTTATGACACCTTTCACACGGCAGCGATCAATACATTATTTTAATTTATAAATTAGGATCTTGTGGCATTTTAATACGGTATGTGTTTTTAACCGTGTGAACTGTGGGAAATTAACGTGTGGTTTTTTTATCGTAGAATATCGCCCTGTTTGTATGCTTGTGTTTAATAAATATAAGAAAAGAATTTACACTATTTACATATTTTATAAAATCTTAGTGTACTAGAGTGTAAAACCCTGACTTTTACAATCTATTTTATCCGTTTATCCAAAACACGGTCTATTTATACACCGAGTTCCACTCAAAACCGAAGGGCAGTTTATGCGTTACAGAGTATCAGACATACAAACAAGTTCACTTGCTCCAACATAATTGTATATTAGAGTTTATTATAAGTGGGGTAATACATACTCAGCGTTCCCAGTAGTAGGAACGTTACTTCCCACTTCTGGGGCAACTTACACTACAGTACAAATTGGTGAATGTCACATGTCTTCAGTTTTTGTTTCTAGGACATGCCAATTTCCTCACGATGTTAATAAGAAAATAATTTACATAAAGAGTCTGTCTGGGTTCGAACCCACGACCCGCAAATCGTAAGTCGGACGAGTTACCACTGGGCTACTAGAGTCGGGTAATGCCGACTACAAACTTTTGAAGGAGTTTCTACAATTTGGTTGAATTTTAATATTTTAGAGGTTTTCATCATAACATTATTTTATACTATGTACTGAGTAGTTACTTAAAGCCATAGCTACTTATGTTTAACTCGTGTGGGAGGGGATCGCGGAGATCGCAAAATTTATAGCAATGTGGATTGATGGGTTGGCTGAATTAAGACTATATCGTTGATAAGATGAAAGCAAATAATATAATTCGTGCATTTCGTCTTCGACTACCACGCCCACCACTCAACCCACGACTACTATATCACTGGCATGTGCCCCAATACCATTGAGATAATTATTCATGTCGGAATTTTCATCAAAGTTAAGGCATGTTATCTCAAATCAAAACGATGGATATTCGCCGTACATTAAACCCACGGCAAGAACTAAAATAGTCATATAGATATGAACACGCTCATCATACTGTATAATGCGTCATGAGAAACTTCAAAATAGCTTCCTTTGGACACGTACGACAATTTAATTTAATGAATCCTGTGAGTCACCTGTTATTAATTTTATTCCATATCCTTGGACTAATCTCATCTTGTTTTGATGCGAAATGTTTAGTGCGTGTTGTTGTGGTGCGGTTGAGTTCCACGTAGTTTATGGGTGTTTTCTAGCCAAGAACAAAGCAAGTCGTTTTAGTGGGCGAAGAAAGGGTTTTGACAACATCTTATTCCCCCTTTTTTCCCTTACTAGCAAATGCAATAGGCTCTAGAGAAGCTATGACTTTATCGCTTTTTTATGGAATGGAAAGGCGTCCAAGTCATGAATGACTTTTAAGATGGCTAATGACTGTTCCAAAAGTTCTATAATATTTAGTAAATATCTACAACAAAAATATTCACGTTTTGTTCGTCGGTCAATGACTTGTGACAGCCTGTCAACGTGAAAAACGTAGACACATTTAACTTTTAGCACTTGGCCACTTCCAAACAATGTTTGCACTGTTCATGTCGGCCATTTATCCATCAGTCTTGATGCTGCATGCATCCGAACCCTCTTTACACTCGTTGGCAGATCAAGGCCAACGATTTATATCCATTGGCGTCTTTACTCACTTCTTTAATCAAGTAAGTAGGTAAGACGAGCAATGAATGTGTTTTTGTTCAATGGCCGGGATTCGCTGCCAACGCCTGAAAGGGGCGTAGGAAAATATGACTTTGTTGTTTACAATATGTCATGCAGTCACACTGCCCTAAGCTTGATTTTATTTTATTGATATAAGAATTTTAATAATACCGTATTTTCAATTTTTTTGTAGAGATTTATCATTTTGGTGTGAAATTGAAGAATTGAACAGTTTGGTAAACAGAAAATAAATTCATAGTTAAATATTTCTGAGCAAACACATGACGCGACAAGGTCCAATTGCAATTAGATTCGTAGCAGTTTATCTTCACAATTAAACTAATACCAAAATGTCAAACAGTTTTCTGTTAACACGGACCTTGGCGGCCAACGACTTGTTTCATAATATGCTAATCCTTACTAATTACGTTAGAGTACACGATTATTAAGTATTGTTGTTTATTGGCTCATTTCACCGCGTGACTGTTGGAACACCTGTTGATGACGGATTTAGGAGAGAAGGGCTAAAATGACACTAATTCCGTCTGAATCAAAACAATGAAAAGATGAAAGAATTAGGGCTAATACCACATTTAACAAGGCCTACTTTAGGGTTTTGGAAAAATTGAGACGCTTGTTCAAATCACAACCACAATATCACCTAAAACAATTCATCATCATCATTTTTTCAATTTATCACTTAAAACGATTATGATTTTGAAAATACTCCGCTAGCTATTGTGCACAACCTTCAACCTTCCGTAAATAAAAAAATTAAACAAATACGAAACGACGCAATTTATATTGAATTGCAGGCAGTGACCGTCGCGTGGGGCTGTTGCATGTTGTGTTGCACACTTAAAAATACTATTGTTATTAATTAAACTATTAAAATATGATAGTAATTATGATCATAGACTCACACGTATTGGTTAGGTATTTAGGTCATGATTAAAATGACACTAATTACTACTAATGCTAGAATCGTAAACAAATAATGATTTACATTGAATAGCAGATTCAATGTAAATCATTATTTGTTTACGATACTTTTGGAGTTCTAAAGCCTAGTCTTATTTCATGAGTATTAAAATAATTAGTATTTCTTTTCTTCGACTCGGGGCTGAAAGCTCTAGCAAACAAAAGACTTTGACTTCTAGTCTTGAAAATTGAAGTCTAGATAACAATTGGATGGCCATGAAAGTAATTAGATGCACTAAGTTTTTTCGTGCTTGCAATTATCACATCATTGTGTCATTAGGCCGCGAGACTCCCCGTGACACTCATTATAGTTTACTGACACCTGTTAGTTTTGTAATTAGCTGAACGAGTCTTAAAATGCTGCGTTGAGTAAAGAGTTCTTAAAACGTTATACATAGAATAGTCCACCTCTCAATGGGATGTACAATTTCGTCGTCAGTCTGTTCTTTGCGTGCGGCAGAAGCTAATTTCTGAAATAAATCATGAGTCAATTGTAAGCTTCTGACTAATAGATTCACTGGGGAAAACTATGCTGCATGTAACATTTGTAACCACGCAACAGAGTAAGCGTTATTAATTTGCGCTGTATATAGCAGTATCAAGAATTATCTCACGGCTTTATATAAAAATTCAAGAAAAATATTAGCAGTATAATTTAAATAATTGACAGGAAACATGACAGTCATTTTTATTAATAAATTGCCTTTCAAATTCTTAAAAAAATGCACGAAATCGCGACCCTCTTATTTTTATTTAAATATTCTTTGAGATACGCTGTTTCAGCGTTATTTTAGCGGCGTTCACCTCGCTGGCTGACGTCACCGAACAATAGGTGCGGGATATTTCTGGATGTTATATCGTAACTCGTATTCGTCAAATGCTATGAACTCAGCTGGTCCATATGATTTATATCGATCGTTTAAACACGAGTGAAACTATTTTTAGAGGCTTTTATTTCTTGCAAGCTATTCGATATCTTGTAAAAGTATTTCCGTTGCTATGTGCAGCTGAAAAAACGATCTGATTATATATAGCAGGTATTGTCTAGCTTTCATTTCGGTAGTTTCGTTTGATCCATAGCAGATAGACCGCGTGAGATATAAAAATAAATATAACTTATGAAGAAGCACAAACTTTTCGAGTGTAGAAGCTTTTCTCTAAACCAGTTCTTTGATCTGAATTATTTTTAATGGAATGGTACGGAAATGATCACTGATATTCTAACCAGATTTAAAACAAAATAGTTCTGAAAGTGTTTCTTATTAAAATACATTAGGTAGGTATTCCAGTCCATACATATAATCATTTCGGTCTCTCTCGATATTGTTTATACTAAAAAAAAAAACCATTGTAAAACAGTTTTCGTAAAAAATGACAGCATTTATGAAATCAGTGTCTCTAACACAAATAAATATGGTTTTAGTTCCAATTCTGTAGTTTCCGATCATCAATCGTCTGGTTACGTACCATGATGCAAAAAAACATCACCTGTCTCCTGGTTTCCGTGTTTTGACATTTCAAAAAAATAATTAACATCGTAATTTCAGTTTTGACACGTCGATTTCTTTCGTAGAATTTCTCGAGGAAATATTTCATGTAAAAGTCACTGCAACTGCTCAGAAATGTATTTCAATATTACTTTAATTCTGTAATCTGGAAGAACGTCATTGCTATTCAGCTGTATCTAATTTTTCAAATGTCACGCTGGCTACCATGCCAGTGGATTATTGAAACGGGTTCAGACCGAATCTGAAAAATTATCGTTTTTTCGTATATTTTTTTTAAGAAACTATACAGGCTGATAAGTCAGTTTTACCTTGCCAGAAGATATTCCTATAAAACACGTACCGACTCGATAAAGGAAGACAATTTTTTTCGATAACCCTGTTTCAAAAACGTAATGCACTTTGCATAAAACCGAATGGTATTCAATTATGTTTTGGCACTATAGTTAGAATTCCATTTGTATAGATTGACGGATTACCACTCCGTCTTGATATGCTTGTCAAACGAGAAGTATTTGATAACTCTATCGTGCTGCAGCAGGTAGAAACGTGTATGGCGCAGAAAATTAATAGCCATTCCAATTGCAGTACAATTTGATTTACATGTTTGTAGTTCTGTAGGTGTTGATTTACGTGACTGTACTGACAGTACGACGCGAGTGGAGTTAGCTGAAATCTAATAGGCTTATGTCACAGTTCGACGTAAACAATGTTACACGTTTAGCCCAGATGTAAAGCATTGTAATGCCTAGATACTGAAAAGTTGCGCTGATTTATTGCTGAAAATACATAACTTTGATATGCGATTCCAAGCTATTTTTACAGAAAATGAAGGCGTTGGCAGTATATAAATACACAAATTGAACGCGGACCTAAATATTCAGTTGTAAACAAAGTTCTCCACGCTGATCTTAATTCTCATTTCAACGTTCTCAATACCCAGTTATTCACTTTTATTTGAACTGAAATCCACACAAAAACTTCAACATTTCAATCAACGTAAGATATAGTGTTTGCTTTCGCAGTAAGATAAAACAATTTTGATTATCATAAAATGAGTCAAGTTTTGGCAATTCTCCGACACAATTTAATTGATCATTGAACTTATTGTCGCGTGGCAAGCTCTTACTAAAACAGTCCTGCAATATTCTTTGTATGGAATATTATGTGTGGTTATATTGTGGACACGCTATTTTAGGATAGAAGCAGTAGACAACGAGCCAGATTTGGTAGGCCTTAGTAACAGAAAACTCATAAAAAGTCATCTTTTAAAAAACAATAACGAGTAAAGTCGACTGGTTATTAAATTCCTACTGCGTGATCCAAGTCAGATTTCTTAAGACGGAAGTGAAATCATGTCAATGTTATGTGTGAATGTCATATTTATATTTCCTGCATTTTTTCAGTTCTGTTCTTGAGAAAGTTATTGGTTATTAACATGCACAGAAAATATAGGAAGGTCTGCTATTTTAAACAGCTCTATAGAATATAGACACCCAATTTTTCTCAACTAGTGCAATTTTTTTTTTTTGTAAAATCTGACTTTATCGATGTTTTAGGTCGAGATTTTATTATAGCGGTCTGTTGAATGGATCTTCAGTCAGCTCAGAATGTACGGGCTGCTACGATGATGAACTTATTGGAAATGTCGGTACCCGGCGTCAGTGCGGTTCCTCGCAATGATTCACACGCTAATGTTATGAGTGACACAGTGTTATTTACGAGCTCATGTGCAAGGTCGTTGAAATACGACCATTTTAAAAGGGACTCTATTTTGGCAACTCTTATCCCGACGTCACCGTCTCTAAACATGTGTTTTCTGCAAAATTAATTTGTTCCGGTGAAAGGTTCGTGCGTCAAGGGATGTTAATGGTCGGTTTCTTCTTGGGAAATTTATGGCTCGGGGATTTTCCATGTCAGTAGACTAAGTAGTTTCACAAATGCATTAGCTGTCATTTAGCCAATTTCCTGATAGTAAATGTAATGCTCATCTTAAAATGTAGCTCGCACGAGGTGCTGTCCTTATTGACGTCTCTTTTGGAATACCTATTTTAGTGGGTTTTACCCAAAGAGTTGAACAAGACACTTCACATATTTATTCCCTTATTTACGTAGGTAATTTATGGTTGAAGACATCATTCTTCCCATTGGATTGCATTGACAGATATAAAGATAGTAACAAATCACGAGCTCTTCTAAAATTAGGGATAATAGCCACGCTGCCTACTTCTATTAGAAAATCAATACTACCCGGAATTAAAAATACCTAAGATCGTACAAAGAGATCAATGGACCTACGTCTCAGTTCTAATTTGAGAACTCGCGATAAAAATCTTCTTGTTGAAGATAACTCGACAGCTTGTCACTACATCTTAGTCACACTGTCTTCGAGTGATAGATTACGGTGCTGATTTCAAAAAAGGCGATCTTTCTTATTGATATCTTCAAGTATTCTACGATAACTGTGCTTACTTTGGCATTCCATCGTTTCAGTTCAGCGTCAACGGAGACATGGCCCTGTATATCTAGTTAGTAGAGAAAGTGTGACAAGTGACTAAAGTGTACTTGTTTATGTTATCGAATTTCGAATTAGCGAAGAAAATCGTGTGTCGCTTACGAAATGCGATAAAAAAAGTGAAGTGTCGTACTTACATGCATATAGTTCACGAATAGGAATCGTACGTTCCAATTAATAGGTCCTGCAAAATAAGTCTTTCACATTTCTCAACTTATGAAGTAGTGTAAAGCCGGTCTGCATTTAAATTGCGAACCAACTGCAAAATTCCAGTTTGTATGCGGTTTTCAAGCAATTGTTATAACTTTTTTAACTCGCATGAAGAAGAAGTTAGAAACTGAATGTTGACTGTATAATCTGTAGACAGTTAATGAAGTTCGCCTTTGTACCTTTTTTGTGTGCGAGAAGTTTAAATAAATAAATAAATAATAAATAAATGAGAATCAAGCTATGCCAATAAAATAAGAAACACGTCGAAACGCCAAACATATCCGATCTAAATTTTGCTAGACTCAATCATATCTTTGATCAAAAGGTCTCAATGGCTTTGATTGTCTTTCAGTGCCAAATATGTCGACTGCTGAGTGAAGTCTTAATTGAACCATGTATCGTTTTGACGTAACCATTTTCAAAGTTAATTCTTTTAGACGGTGTACCCTTGACCATAGTTCTTTGTTGCCAAACTATTCATCACCGTAGAGTGAAGAGCTGAAGCATTCCTTTACAAAATCCATTACTGACACATCTGATCTACCTAATACAGGATTCTTTGTGTACTATCGCGTCCATTATCGTTTTCGTCATTCAGGAAGTTCATTTCAAGTACGAAAAACGTAATATGACTTTGTATATGTCTCGTGCTCCACAATAAATATCCAAGTTTTTGTGGTCAACGTGGCAAGAACTGGCGTAATTCCAACATCGCTATGGACGACACATAAATTTCGTTTGAGTGGTCGCTACTCAACCACGTTTACTGATTTTGTAAACTTTGTTTATTTATCTACCTATGAATGTTATTTTCACGTATTTTATCATTAATTAAGGTTTGAGAAGAGGCTATTAGTTTATACCTTGGCGGGTTTTAAGTTCCATTTTTAATTGATAAGGAAACCGTAATTTGGCTTTTTGCTTTTTGCATTCATTCGGAAACCAACCCAGAAATCGCCATTATTTATTTATAAAAAGTAGTACCTCCATTTTAATAGTGTTCTGGTGATCCACAGGATCAAAAGTGATTGTGATAATATGTGTGTGCTATTAGGCGCGTTATTAATCTGCGCCTGGACAATCCTGCAGCCCTGCAACCCTGCAACTTTAATGTTATCACCGCTTGTCGTTTCTGGACACCATTTGTTGTATAACAATATACAGCCAATTAGGGAGCCCTCAGAACAAAACGAATTGTAGTTATGCGAACAGGCAGTCACATTTTCTTAGCTTGGCTTAAACTGAGTAAATGTTATGGTTTAAAGTGTGAACAGAATTTCATTGAAGTTAAAACAATTTGCATTTCCTGTAAATGTGGCTAAATTCATCACTAAGGAAGTAAACAATAAACTGAATTGGATTCCTTGAAACACTAAAAGGCAAGAAATGCTTTAAGGACAAATCATAAAACGTGCTGAAATGTTAGTGTATAACAATTCACTGCACGGTAGAATTATGCTAACGTGAATGACTAGTTAGTTATCTATCTAAGTTAGTGGACGTTGACTTGCTAGATACGCGCAAATTCAAATGAGCTATTTTGCATATTATTTTTGCAAGTCACAGTTTGCACTAAATTGTTTACGTGCCGAATGCCAATTTATTCCCAACTTTGTTTTGGCAGTTTATATCAATGAAGGATTGTAGGAAGCTGACACTATCTACTGATAGCAGATGAAGTGGCATTTTTATCAAAAAACCTGGACTGAATAGCGGATCAATAAAAATGTATCTGCTGTTTTGTCGAGACACGTTTGGCCATTTCATAGACCCATTAGGATATCGGCGATTGCGTTATTCTGAAGTCAGCAACATCTTGAACTGCCAGGGTCGCGAGATCTGTTCGAAAGAGTTACCGTGGCCCTGGCATATGGGCAGGAAGGGCTGAAGGAACACGGGTGGGTTTTAGTCAGTAAAAGTCTGACACGCCCTCCTGCTCCGCCAAGAGCGGGAGACGTCGTTTGAAGATTTCCCATCCACAAACAAAAGCAACTTCTCGACATTTCGCTTCCGTAGACCTTTTAATCACGGAAATCTCCCGGTTAGAACAAGTAATGAATATTTTGTAAGCCATAAATCTGGTATTTATCATCGTAGTTACTATTGAACGCTGATCTGGAGCCTTATTATTTTTAGCGTATCCGTCCGTGACGCTGACTCCTCAGCACACACATGGCCGATGACGTCGCCAACCCGTCCACAATGTAACCGCCTCTAACATTATAACGATATGTAATACCAACTGCTGTTCGTGGGCGCTTTAACTATAACATCACAGCAAAGCGACGCGTACATTTTATCATGTTGATTCCACGGGAAATATTAATCATTACAGCAGATCATAAAAATACTTTTCTTGATTGTTTTACCGAAAAATAAGTTTCATTTTAGATCATCAAAAACAGGAAGTGGTCCAAAAACAGAAGCTCGTAAATAATAAAAAAGTGGCTACACGTGAAACATACCCTTGACCCGCTAGTTTGCGTCGGAAAATCCAAGAATTAGGTACAGCGTCATTCCTATAACGTTTTCATTAGCCAAGTGCTAAACCGCTAATTTTATGGTTCACGAACAATTTATAACTACTTTGTCAATGTCCATAATGTAGGACAGACATCGTGTCGTATACGTAGCGTCTATCGCCCACGTGAGACGTGGAGTTAACGGCCGAGTTTCCCCAAGACAATTGCGAAATAAATGTTGGAGTAAATGACGAAATTTTGAAAAACGATTTGGCCCTGTCGACTTGACTTCACCGTGGGAAATAGAATTAGGCCACCGTGTCAATGAATTCAAATCATTGCAGGATTTCTAAGAATACGTTCTCCCTGTAATCTTGAGGATATCTGACCGTTCGGTGATGAGAACTACACGATTAGGAACGCGATTATAGACGAGTGGTTCAAAATGTCAGTGAAATGTTTAGATAGTTCCCAACAAACCCAGTATTTGGGTCATCGCTTTCGGAATCCGAGACGCGTAAACTTGAAAATAGAATTTAAATATAGCATATAATACGAAGACAAGAAACTGATGCGTGTTTCATAAATTAGCACTTCGATTGCACGATGCGGTAGCTTTCAGAAACGGCCGAGTATACAGTTTACGATGCACTCACGCCTCTACATCTGCAGGTTTTATTTGTGTTAGGTGTAACATACAATGTTTGTATGAGGAGCGAGCTTATTTTTAGCACGTGCGTTGTGTACCTGTACGATCAGGGCGGTGGCGCGGGTCGGTCGCGGGTGGCCTTCGATCAGCGCACTAATTATGAAGTAAACCGTCGACTGATTGATGAGGCGTCGCTGATAATAATAGAGGGCTGTAATCTCTATTTGCGTAGCGACGTCCTTGCGATGCGGCGGGTTCGGGCTACGCGCCACCGGCAGGCGCTCCCTGCACTACGCCGTTATATTTACAGGTGATGGTCTGCGTCTGTCTCACGTGTCCCGTGGATATCGCCCTCTCGTCTGAACATATCAGTGCGTCACTAGCGTCAGGCACGCGCGATCCTGCCGCTGCCGCCCGCGACGTGGGCGCGCACAATATTTTCACATCGCGTAGAATAAAACTCGGGAAACGGTCAGTGTGTTTACGTAGTGCGCGGCGTTCGCCCGCCGATTGTTTAACTAGTCGCTCCCGGTGAAATGTGCAAAAATGAGTCGTAAACAAGATAGGTACACCTCGAGGCCGCGAAGCCTTACTTCGCATTACAGCTCGTCTCCCAGCATGCTGGGCACGATGCTCGGTAGTCAATACAGCCCTTACTCTAACAATTATTCCAACTACAGTTCTAGCGCGTACAGGAACTACAATCCTTACAGTGCGGGTCTAGGGCGGCCGTCGTCTAATCTAGGTATATACGGCGGTACGAGTTCAGGGTATGGGGGCGTTTACATAGGTGGTTCTTCTTTGGGATCGTTGAATTTGATGACACCAGTGTTGAAAAAGTTGGACAAAAGGTTGTTGGCGAGTAAGAAAGACTTTAAGCCTAAGCCTGTGCCATTGGCAAAGGTTCAGGAGCCTACAGAGGCGCCGGTGGATGTGCCAGCAGTGCTGGCTGCGCCGGATGTGCCGGACGTCCCGCCCGTGAGGCCGGAGCGCAAGTCCCGCGCGAACAAAGCCGGGAACTTGGACAAGGAGCGGTCGCGCTCGCTCAGCTCGTTAGAGACGGCTGGCGCGTTCGGCTCCCGTTCCCTCAGCTTAAATTCCCTTGCTTCGGATGGATACTGTGTACGTAATGCCCAGCAGCTCATTAAGTTTTGATTATCAAAGACCTTAGAATAGTTCCGGAAACATTCGGAGAACCGCTTTGTTTGTTTACGTGCTGCATCGTTGAATATCAAATCGAGTTTATCTTGACTGAGATGCCATGTTTGTGACACTAAAACCCTTTTGTTTTATTATTAAAAGTCACCTAGACTTATTCTCCTAGTTTCTCACAGCCAACGCATAAGTCCTTGAAGTGATGACGTATAAACAACCTGTTTGCTGCTGCTAAAGTTTATGTTTACGAATAGCAAGTACTAAGAAGAATAATTTTACTACAGAATGTTCTAATGATAGATCATGTTCAGAAACTTTTTATGAACTAGCCAGTGGTATATTTATGGACATTCCCGTAAGTGTTTTATAAAGATATTTAACAAACAATTGCGCTCGCAAGTAAAACCTATATAAAATTTTCGAAAAATCTTGCATATCTGACTATTTTCTCTATTCGATTCCTATGAAAACTTTTACATTCCAAATAATTGGACCGGTGTAAAAATAAATAGTTTATTTTCCAGAAGCACGGCACATAGAATGTTTATACGTTTAAAAATAGTTTCTCCATTAACTGGTAAACAAATATTATAGAAAACCTAGCTTGTTTCGGAAACTATGCTTTAAATTACTTGTTTTTTTTTTCTCAAAGCATGTTGTGGAAAGCATCTGAATTCACGTGAACGCTATCAAAAACAATCGGGCGGTTTTATAGTTTTGGTGTTAGTTCATCATTTCTATTTATAGGAGTTTCGGTTTTAGTAACTTTTTGTTACCAATAAAACTGCGTTTGCGTTTTTCTATTAGATATCGAATTTGTTCTATTCGTTTCAACTTTTAAAATGGTAACCAAGCAATTTTAGAAAATATAGACTCCTAATTGCGCCTTTAGCGTGCTTTTTGATAGTTAGCATACTATTAAAACATGTATATATAAGAATTTACTAATAGACCTTGTATTGCATTTCGCAACTTCACGTACAAGTGCGTATTTTACGTACCAATTGACCTTCGAATAATGTCAAGTTTGCTTTTGGTTACCAAATTTCTAGCTTAGGTTTGTATAAATTTGAAATGAATTCTTGGTATCATCTATAAAAAAATACTGTAGTCTACTTCCTTTTATCATTCACTGATGAATCTGCTCTTTACAATGGTTATACAGTGGAACTCCTAATGATTCTGTAGCTCAAGGTCCAGAGTAATCGATTTTTAAACATTCACCTGTGCTAAGTAAAATTAACATAATTATCGTGTATCATTCCAGTCTGGCAGCGAACGCACAGATGAAGGCGAAGAAAAGGACTACAAGGTGCTGTACGAGTCGTCACAGAGCGAAGTGCAGCGCCTGCGCGCCCTGCTCAGCACCTCCGAGCAGCAGCTGCGCGAGGCACACGCCACCATCACCAGGCTCTCACAAGTGGTACGATCCGATTCAGTAGTTCTGTGTAGTAGGGCTAGCGCTAGCGAGTATGTTTTTGTTTTTTTGTTTTTGTTCCTTTACTCTATAGTTGCTTCTGTGCATGAAGCTGGTGGAAGTTTTGTCTTCAACAGTTCTTGCCCGGGAGTGTATGTATTAAAATGTTAGATACGTACTCTGGTTACCGTGGCCGTAGAGACACCTGAGGGACAATTCTCGTAATTTTAAGTACGTTCACACTCTGATCTCAGTCTCAATCTGTCAAAAATACCTTGAGTTTCCATACATTTTTGACAAGTTTTTGACATTTAATTGTCGTTGAGACAAGCTATGCAAGCTGGCTGTTATTTATCCCCCAGTAATCATAATTCAGTGGCTTCGGGCTAAGTAACAAGAGCCGCACGGGCCGATCGATTAGTGTAAGCTATGCGTGCCGCAGTAACAACATTCAGCAGCAAAAACATTCCGTAATGTTCTGCTTTCTGCCAGGGCCGCGAGATTGTTCGAAAGATATACCGTGACCCTGGCACATGGGCAACTGAAGGAACACGGATGGGTTTTAGTCATTAAAAGTCTGACACGCCCTCCCGCTCCGCCCAGAGCGGGAGAAGTCATTTGATGATTTCATATCCAAAAAAAAAAAAAATGTTCTGCTTTGTGTATCTTTAAGAAATATACAGTGTACATGTGTTTATCATTGTTCCTCTTGTGCGCTATTAACAGCGCTCGCCTTCCTTCGGCATCCACTTATCTTGTAGGTATACCCGATTTTGTACAAGTGTGTAAGGAAGCAGAATTCCTTTCGCGGTATTGTATTGTTAATGTCCATCATAGTTACGTAAACAGCGTAGCACATAATTGTATTACGTCAGGGACATTATGCCTTTTGAGCATTCTCTTCGAATGTGTTGTTTTGCTTTAAGAATCCTAACAATAGATCTTCAGTCAGTGTCAGTTATGTCATATGTTTATTGCTCAAGTGTAAATAAGGTCCACTCAACAAATATTTATAAACAAGGAACGACAACATCAATTGTAAATTTCACATACATCATTTAAAACTACACAATATGTATTTAACTGCTTGTAGTTGCAATTTTTTTACTATAGTGAACATTAGTGTACCTCATGCCTTTGCGAACGTTAAACAGGTTCGTTTTGTATGCGATTTGTTGATAATCTATTATTTTATTAATATTTTTTGCACATTTGCCTCGCATATATTTTTGTTTGACGTATCATAGAAGTTATCTTAACAAGATCCTTAACATTATTTTTCAATCTTCCTCGCGTATTCATTGAGTTTGCAGGTGATGATATTCATATAATCAAATGTATCGAATGTACATTGCCTCCCAACCCAATTTATTTAGGATTCATTAGATTCTAAATAAACGTAACTCTCGATTGGCTATCCCTTTCTAAAAATAGTGAGAACCTAGAAGTTGACACATTCATCTATTAATGTTTCAAACGTAAGTTTCACCTTCACCGTGACTACGTGTTTTTCTAACGTAATTAGCACGACTATTTTAAATAGTTTGACTAATTCCCACCTACGACACAACACTAATTATTTTTATAGACAGCTGACAGATTGGCGCGAGTTCCCAACCTTACCATTCTTATTTATGACTGTTATGCTTTGCTGTTTTGCTAGTCTTGCAAACCGAAAGTACGAATTGCTCGTTATTATTTATGTTCCTTGCTATTTGTGATTTATTTCTGTCGATTAATTGTACTTTATGTTGACTTTCTTTGTGTTAAGTGTTGATCACCCTTATGTACGTTACTGTGTAACAGAGTAGGTGTTTAAAAGGGTATATTTTTTTAATTGCAGAACTCGTCCTCTGAGACGGACAAAAGAGAAAAAAGGGCTATGGAGCGGAAACTTTCAGAGATGGAGGAAGAATTAAAGGTAACTTTCGAATCATTCTTAAACATACTCGTGGCAGACACATACACAACACATTATATATATCTGTAAACATTAGTTGATATAAAAATATAGCATAACCGTTAGTTTGAATCTAAACCAAAATGGCGGACGTCAAGATAGCTGTTGCCGCCAGAAAAGAAAAGAGATAATAATAAAATTGACATGTTGGTGTTCGTTTTATAGCAATTGCAAAAACTAAAAGCCGAGAACGAAAGGCTGAGGGCTGAGAATCGTGCCCTTACGCGGGTCGTGAGCAAATTGACCAACTCTGCCGCCAAATAGGTAAATGTGTATATTAATTGAGCGCTCAGCTCAGTGGCGACACCGTGCGGCTTGCGCCGGAACTAAACCGATCGTCGCTCTCGCTTACACGTTGATATATTTACATTTCTCGCACACAAACACTGTTGATATTTTCGCTAGGCAATCACACGTCCTCCTTTTACCACAGCAAATGAACTTGGAGTGGCATCGCAGTAACTTTACAAATATCAGCGGTATAAATGATCTATTTGCATACATATGCGTTCGCTCGCTCTTAACTTTTATACAGAGTGGTAAATTGAGAACCTGTATCATCTAACTTGCATATGAGTGACTTTTCGATTGACTTACTTTTTTATCACTCTTTACACAATGTTTGGCTTGTTATCTAAACTGAGGCATACTGAGTGCAGTATGCTAGTGTTTAACAATGAGATATTTTGCATAAAATAAACTTATCACAAAATTTTTCGAAGAGCAAGTTTTGTACATATTTTTTTACTGAAACTCCAAAAAGACCTGTTGTACAATAATGTATAACTATGTGAATGATCTCTAAGTGTACATTACAAATATAAATAAATACGGTACTTCCACCACTTGTAAAACAAAAGTGCATCAGAAAAGAAGGTAACTAATCGAAATAAATTCGTTTTCCCCTATTTGAAGACATTTATACGTTTGAGGGCTGTGTAACAGCTGCATTAATAGTTGATTGGCTGCAGCAATTCATACAGGGGCCATTCAAAACAGTCTTTATCCAACCACACTGTCTATCCCACTCATGACACAGGCGTGTGAGCGAGACGACACGATGGCCAGAGCACAGTCACGCAGCGTCGCGGTATTTGTCGAGCCCCCGCCCCACTATGATTAACAGTGTGTTATGGCGAGCATGCTTTGGTACATGTCTAACTTGCGTGCGGAACTGTGGCGCGTGTGTTACGTCCGTGTGTTACGTGCACGTGACATGATCTACGTACACGTTGCGTTATCGATAAGGTGTAACCAAACTGCCGTCAATCATATTGATCAGAAAGTTTGAAATATGGCCGGTTTATAATAAAATGGCTGATGTTTTTAGGAACAACTCCGTCGACGTTTCTGAATGTAATTTTGTATGGTCTATTCTCACTGACTCCTCTAAGATGTAAGAGGTCGCGTATATAATGTTTTTGTTGATTAAAACTACAAGTAGATTAAACTAATAAGGTAATTCAAACAGTCCTCTGATTCTCTCGTTTTTGTGATTGCTCCTCTCAGTGTAATGTGAAATAAGTACGTGCGCAATTACAATTTAAAATAGCTGCGCAGGTACTACAAAGATGTTATTTTTCACTACCATATTAAACCTTTTCGACCAAACACTGGATTGATTTGACCAGTGCGTGTCTTCGATCGACTGCAGTTTAGATCACCTTTTCACAAACCTTTACGTAAAAGGGCTTACGGGGGAATATCGTCTCCGGCATGTGTCTTCGACGTAATGTTAACGTTTCGTGTACGTTTTGCGTTGCGTGTGCGTAATGTATGAATTACATACACGTGCTTTCATCCATTGTGTTTTATCAGAAGTTCTACTTATTAGTCATCATGTTTTATTGTATTATTATTTTACACCAAAACTACCATTCTAGCAATAATGAAACCTATGTATGTTGATGCAAGGCTTCTTTTACTGTTTTATATGATACGTTCTGCTGTCACGCTGTCAATTTCTTTTTTAAATTATGTTTCAACAGGTCTTTTATTTCGTTACTGTTAATAATTAATCATCGACCGCATCATCGTTTATATGGTGAGATAAGCAGTTCCATCAAATAATTAAAAAGTTTTTGAATTATAAATAATAAATTATGTGACATAGTAGGGAAGTATTAAGTCTCTTTATCTTTTTTCAATGGAGACAATCCTAATTCAATCATATTTATTTATTGCTAGTATCAAAAACATTGAAACTCTGACTAAAACACAATGCTCAGAACCGTTGGCTAGCGTGTGTTGCATGACCTGTGATGCAAAATATATACATTACTTGTATTGCATTCATAAAAAAAAAAACATCAACGAAACATTTACGGTAATTCCGCATTGTCATGCATTGGATTCAGTTCAACGATTAGGATCTACCACCAACCAACAATCCTTTCACTGTCATGAAATTCAGGTTTCCCCTTTACTGAATGGCATTTAAAAAATAATTATCAAGGTATTTGATTAACAGCAGCATCTAAATAAATAAGCCCTCAGTTTGAATAAATTATACTAGGCTGCCATATATAGGTGCAGCACGTGACATCAATGGCTTTATAACTACAAGGTTTGAACGACTCTAACATCCACAGCGTTGTGCACTTGTAAATATGTGATATAGCTTTTAGTATTATTGGAATGCAGTCACTGTGCAGGTACGAGCATAAATATTTTACTATTGAAGACTGTAAATGATATCTGATTTCATGACTTTTTCTTCATTAATATCTGTTCTCAAGAAGAAAGCAGACATATTGTGTGTCAACTGTGGACTACATATACATATAGTATAGTCGCACAATTATGTGACATCGAAGAAACTATCTCAAGACAAGCCATGCCATAATATAGGATGCGGCATCGATGTTACAAAGAGATGTTTCTCTTCTCTGAAGGCCTACTGTGAATGTCTTGTGTTATAAATAAATGGCTTCTCAATTCAATTCAGAAAAATATAATACCTTGTTGTGATCAAAAATATCTGACATCTCTTAGGAGGCACAAAAACTGACCTTACACTGTTTCGAGTCGTTTTCTTCTATAACGCTAACAGTACAAAAAAAACTCCCACACTGGCAGCATAAATGTCAAATATTTCTTTGATATCACATATTTGTTTACTTGTATGTATTTTCTGCAATGATATTTGCTGTCTTGAGATCAGATATTTATGAATGAACCATTAAATTAGATAGACTGTCTAAAATATGAAATGTATGCTCGTGACTGTACGCTTCTAGCCCCATGCTCGAAGATCTGCGTGATGAAGAAATATCAAGTTAATGTAACGTCACAGATGTGTTCGAATTTGTATATTCATTCTACAATAGTAGTGACGTCTACACAACACTGAACATTTTAATAGTTTTATTTTTTCCGTTTTTTTAGACACCTACTCTCTCTATTTGTAACCAGGCGTCAAAAAATTGTTTACATTTGTTGATTTGCCACTGTGCCTAAAATACACGTCTCAAGATTTATAGAAATTATGTATTGAATTCCCGTTACATTTGTTTAATACATGAGTATGGGGCTTGATGCAAATTCTAGATATTTTAATGTGTTTTCACATATTGAACTATCTTCGTATACTCGATGCGTAACATACACATTATACCGTTCTTCTCAAAATTTCATATAAACATGTGTTTTGGCAATGTTCTTAGGTTTTAGGTATCAGAATGATTTCACTTCAAATACGCATCGTGTGTACTCCATGACATAAAAAGTTCAATTTGTAACTGTCCTCCTTCCTGATATAAAATTGTGACTTAGCAAATGTGCAGCTAGTGTACAGCTGTATCGCTCCCGTTGGTTTGCTCCGTTCATGTAATTGTATCAAGATTTGTTGTGAGTCTCCCATGTTGTACCCCCGTTGTATCTTAAACGTTCTGTTTGGCATCCTTGTCTGTGTATTCATTCATTTGATGTACATGAAAAACTTTTAAACGGTCTAATTTGAATACCTGAAAGTAATGGTAAAAGTAATTCAAACTCATATAAAACATAATGAATGAAAACGCATCTGCCGGGGTCGCGTGATTGTTCGAAAGAGATACCGTGACCCTGGCACATGGGCAACTGATGGAACACGGGTGGGTTTTAGTCAGTAAAAGTCTGACACGCCCTCCCGCTCCGCCCAGAGCGGGAGAAGTCATTTGATGATTTCCCATCCTGAAAAAAAAAAAAAAAAAAAAAAAAAAAAAAAAAAAAAAAAAAATGAAAACGCATCACACGAACATCGGGTATATATTACACATTGTATTGATAAAAACACTTGTAACATCCACAGTATCAACATACGCTCCAAGCTGAAAACCAGCGGCTGAAGGACGAGAACGGGGCCCTCATCCGGGTGATCAGCAAACTGTCCAAGTGATCGGCCGCCAGCTCGCGCCGCGCCGCGCCTCCTACAATCGTGTAATAACATAACATAGTATAGCTCGCCAATTGCGTCCTTTATCGACGTGCTCTTTAGTCTGTTATTTCAAAGGTTTATCCATATATATTTCGTGTTATTTATTTAATGTTGATAGGCACTTGAACTAAACGATAACATGTTTAGTTATCTTTGTAGTTTGGGAGTATTTTATGTAATAACACCCAAATTGTTCTGAAATAAATGTGAATAAGTAGTCGATCCGCCAAACTTTATTGCTGCTATCTAAAATTATATTTATGAATATAAGTTACTAGCTTCTGCCCGTGACTTCGTCCGCGTCAAATTTCTTGCTCTCGCGACCCACCCCGTCGCATCGAATCGCCGCGCGCCGGCCCGTACGTAGTGTTGAGCAATTAAAAGAGTTATAGTGAGTCAACCTTAAAAGATAGACATGCTCTCGCGGACTTTTTTTTAGAACTTTTTAAGAGGAACGATTCCGTCATACATGATTGATGCGTTACTTTAACCGTTTACGCAGCGCACGCAACGGAAACTCTCAAAAGGAATACATTTTCCCCGTTTTTGCAACATTTTTCATTGCTGCTCCGCTCCTTTTGATTGTAGCATGATGGTATATGGCCTATAGCCTTTCTCGATAAATGGGCTACCCAACACAAAAAGAATTTTTCAATTCGGACCAGGAGTTCCTGAGATTAGCGCGTCCAATCAATCAAACAAACAAACTCTTCAGCTTTATAATATTAGTATAGATTTTAAAGTGACAGGATTTTAATTACGAAAATCTTACAGCCAGTATAAATTATTAATGATCTATTCGCCATGTAAATTAAATCTATGATATTTATACAAAGTATATTTTAGGCCAATGACAAGTATTTTTTTTTATTAAATTGACTCATCATCTGCATTGCCTTTTTCCAATTATGTTGGGGTCGGCTTACAGTCTGACCAGATGCAGCTGAATAACAATATCTAAAAACGGATTATCGGGCAATATATTTTCAATCTGATGAAAATGACTGCAGTACAAAATCTGTATATTATGCTTCTTTAGTAGCTGTCCTTTATTTTTATTTTGTGTCTTATGGTGTAGCGCATAACTTTCAGTTAATGATTATTTGTTCGTCACTTTAGATTTGAATACCACCCCATACGTTTTTGAAAAGGAGGTTTCAGGAATCAGCTTTTCAGAATCGACATCGCTACATTTGCGGTTGTTCTAAGCAATACTAGTAAGAGTGACTGTAAAAATTTATATAACATAGATCTGCGTTTTTCTCTAATAATATTAATATTAGAGAATTCTTATCCAAAGGTCAAAAGTTTGTTCATCTCTCAACAACCAGTTGGCAGACAAAGCTGACAAACTAGTTAAATATTGGAAATATACTCGACAGTCGAATGATTAGTTTAGCTGAATCTGAAAACCTCTACACATCCTTATTCGCAAAAGTGAGTAATACTGTTAGATATTTTTGTCCTTCGAATATAAAGTACCTTCATTGTAAGTAATATTACGCCAAATCATTGACCAACGTCAAGTTATTGTTTAATTTAAATTAAATTGGCTTTTATTATAAAACCATAATAATTGGTCCAACAGCGATAGACTAATGCAGCTTCCTGAATCACATTTATGAGTATCATAAGATTGTTCTTATGATACGAATCATGAGCGTTGCGATTCTGTAAATTTAGAGAAGAATCAAATCACAATTCCCCTCATGAAATCAATTCCGTAGATTCACTCACTTGTAATCTATCTCTTCCTTATGAGTTTTTTTTTTGCCTTAGTATTTACTATCGTATAAGTTTTTTTTTGACGACGGCTATAAATGAAATAAATAATGAATTATGCCTTGGCAGAGGTGCAGAAATATATAGACAGAACACTAGTTTGTAATTAGACATATTAAAATCTTACAACCTCCAAGAACTGGTTAACCATTGTTTTTGGTTGGGCGCGTAACTTGAGGCGAGAGATATATCACCGTACGCCACTGCCATTGGACGTTTATGTATTATAAAACTGGACTATCATCACAATACTTATCCCCCTATGATCCGATAATCTGCCTCACTGAAGTCGTCAACATGAATTCCTCCACATTCAGATTGCTTTAGTTAAATTCACTTGAGATGTGTGTTGTATTGAGTGTGAGTTTCTATATTTAAATATATAACGCACTTGTTCATTTTCTATTTAAAGTATTATGTACTTATTGAACGTCATTCGTACTTAGTGACGTCGCGGAGTCATCAGTATCACCTTGGACGCATGGACTGTGCTTACGCGTTGCTTCATTTTAATAGTTAGGTTTATTCCGAAACATTTTGACGGCCTACCGTCGAATTATTAAATGAGTTGCGTTTTATACTGCAGGAATGTTGTTGAAACCTGTTCACGAATAACAATAATACATATAAATTGTTTCGTATACTTTTAAATTATATCGTTATCAGTCATTTTCTAAACTTCAAACCTGCTATTAAAATGGAACGTCACGTTAAGATACTACATTTCTGAGGTGTATTTCTTGTCGATAACGTTTGACATATTCCTAAATAAGTGTAAAGTAGATTAGTTTTATTATGATTTTTTTTTGTAGAGGGCTTGATTCACCCGACATAAATGTTATATATAGCTATGTATGTCGCCTAGATATTATATTGATGAACATCTTCTTATTGAGATATACTTCAAAATTGATAAGAGATCTATATCTTCGCGACATATATATCTCGAATTACTAATATATTAATGTATAGTTTTTTTTATAGCCAATAGTCTATAGCCGATTGGATTGATTTGTGATATATCGATTTTGTACGACAATCATAGAAACTTTTTTTTTGTATTAGCGAAATAGACTGTTGATTACCTATAAAATATGAATTTATTGGGGCCATAAAGTGAATGTTTATAATATGTTTTGCCTCTACTAAATAAGGCCTAGCTCCTCTACGGACCAAAACTATGTCGTATGTTCTAATGACTAGTGAACACCACGTCATTGATAAGAGTTTCTTTAATATCAAGGTCTGATAACGTAACTCACGACTCCAGGCCTCGAACTCCAACACTAACACGACGACGACTCGGCCTATGAAATGAGTGTTATACATCTATTCAATGTATTATCACTAATGATGCCTATCTAATACTGTCGAGTTCATCGGCCCCAGTAGGGCACTAAAATGCTAGTCTAAATTAGCGGAGAATATTTCCCCGCGTTAGATGCGGTCCTAAAGGCCTCGTAGCTACGAATCAAACACGTTTGTCTGCTTTAAATCTTTGCCATGTTCCCAGCAGTTGTTTGTAATTATCTAGTACCGTTAACAACTGTTAACGGTTGTCCAATAACTATTGGTAATATTATTTGAGGCTTTCATATCTATCCAGTCAAAGACAGTGGTCGATGCGCCGGCTCTGGCCTACACGAACCGGCGTCGCCACTTATTTGTTTGACAATAAATACGTAACTAGGTTTGAAAGACCTCGTATGTTTATGTAGCTGTGTATTATCTCAGTTTTTTTTTGCCGAGCTGTAATAAAATTAATGTTAATTAATAATAAAAAGAACGTTTATGTAATCTTGTTAAAAGTAATGTGAAGATTAAAGTGACTTTTGTAAGTTTGTTAAAGTGGTAAAATGATATTCGTATAAACTGTGTTCTGTATAAAATTTGTAAACCAACATTTTTTTCTATGTAGTGATCCTGAAAATTTTTGTTCATTTAAGTTTTTATTTATTTGAAAAGAAAGTTAAAATAAACAGTTCTTCATTAAATTTTTGTTTTGTTTTGGTTTTTCCTCTTTTTTATGGACATTTGTGCAGCTTTTTTTCTGTTTTCATACATGTCTGTAACATCTCTCTTGTTATCATTATATATCTGAACATTCTTATTTTCGCTGCGTGCAAATGCTTTTCATTCATCTCTTTTGATTGTGGGTATCCTGGTTTTACAATCTTCCTACGGAAGTCATGAAGGTTCCCGAGACGTGTCGTTATTATATCCATCCTGTTGTTATTAGCATCGCTTTGTACGAGCGAGTAAACCGAGATACCGATAATCTGAGCTAAATGTATCCTGACTGATAAAATAATAATATGCTAAAACCTAGATTTTGAACATTTGGACTAACCGCCCTTATAAACTAGTATTTTTTAATATAATTTCGGTCCTTCGTTACCACAGGCTCCGTTTTACTTAAACGTTGCGCCCGTAAGAATGTAATATAAGTGATTAGCTATTTATCACTAGAATATTAACGAACGAATTCAAACTGTTGGTCTTTATTCATTATTATTCTAGTATTTGTATATAGGAATGAAATGCCTTAAAGACGGTGGCTTACGGAAAGGACTATAAATACTTTCTTTAGATAGACGGTTTTATAAAATCATTGGCTAATATTAAGGGCTGATCTAAATGACAATAGGTACTCCACGTAATGAGAGCGTAAATTAAAAAAACCGACTTCCTCAAAAACACTAGAAAGTGAAAAATAACTTTAATTTCGGAAGTCGGTGTCTTAAGATCTGTATTTGAGTATTTTGCCACCGACTTCCGAAATTAAAGTTATTTTTCACTTTCTAGTGTTTTGTGGAAGTCGGTTTTTTTTGTAATAAAGTTTTTATTTTTTACTTTTTAGTTATGGTATCTACCCCGCACTAATTCGTATACCACTAATCGCCAGGTGAAATTTAATACTTTACTACTGCTGTAAATCGTTGAGGAATTTCCTTGACTGTCTATGGTCTCCGTCATCAGACCTGTAATGGTACTTATAAGCCTTATGGGAGCTTTCTCATCAATAGAAAATTCAAACACCTGGTAATTGCTGTAAATCGTTGAGGAGTTCCCTCGACTGTCTTTCGGCTCCATCATCAGATCACCTCCGGACCTTAATTAAATAGTAGTGATAAAATTGGCACTTTGAACCGTGTAAAGTGAGCCCAACAATAAGGAACTGCTGTAAACCGTTGAGGCATTCCCTCAACTGTCTACGGTCTCCATCATCAGACCTGTTATGGTACTTATAACGCATATGGGTGCAAAGTTCTCATCAATAGAAATGAATTAAGTCCAAACACCGGGTATTTGCTGTAAGTCGTTGAAGAGTTCCCTCGACTGTCTTTCGGCTTCATCATCAGAGCAACTTAAGACCTTCATTAAATAGTAGTGCTTTAAGATAATTAATGAAAGAAATAAAAAACGCACTAGTCGCCACTACGATTTTCGAAGGTTCCCTTCGACTTCTCTGGGATGCCATCATCAGATCCTGGTTTCCTTATCATGGACCACCCTTGAGATATCTCCTTTCCAACAAAAAAAGAATCATCAAAATCGGTTCACAAACGACGAAGTTATGCGTGAACACACATAAAAAAAATATATATATACGGTCGAATTGAGAAACCTCCTACTTTTTTTGAAGTCGGTTAAAAATAAAAATGATACCTACGGTGCTGAACTCGATGACGCCCCACAGCATTCTGCGCGCGAGCCGATATAAAATCGATGTTCGTGATCACTTTTATTTTGGCCATTTTTCGATAACTGATATAAAAAAAATATGTCAGTCGATAGTTTTGCGAATTGATAAGAAATAGGCCTTGTTTTTTTTTTGGTTTTAATTATTTCTGCCCGGAACTTAGTCTTAACTACAGTAATGATAGAGATATAGATAGATAGAAGATAGATAATTCATTCTGCTATTTTTAGATACCTACCAATGTTTGGTCAATGTTATCTCGATTTTTTTCGTTTATCTGGGTACGCGGTTTCTGAATATATTTACCGATCTTGAATTTAAATATAGAACATTCAAAGAAAACTATTTAATAAATGTATTATACGTGTATATTACGTACTGTAACTGGTACCAAAGTAAATACAATATCATAGAGTTAAAGAAACTTTTTTAGGTTCATTTCCTAGGTTAGGTCCTACAAGATATGATCTGTGAATGTAAAAGTATAAGATATTTTGTATTGAATGTAGTTTGTGGAATTGCACGTACCCATCTGGGTATATGCTCACTAGTGTAAATGTCAACAGAAATTCATAGACTCTTTAAAACAATCGCCATGGATACGCCTTGACCAATCTTGATGATCAATTCTCAGGCTTCCTCTCTATACCTTGCAGTGAGATAAAAAATGTCTGTACATATAAATAATCTTTTTTTTTGTACATATAAATTACATTTTGATAATTCTGTAACAACAAAATCATGATAATAGTTAAGTATAATGTCAATACAATATGTCGTATGCACAGTTCAAATATTTTTAAATATTTGTAGTTTACTTTCTGTGAGAGCTTGTTGGAAATACTTAACTATAATAACCATTGTAAAGAGCTGATAACAGTTTCATTAATTAAATCATTATAGTACATTATGGTACAAGTGTGTAATGTTGGTGATTACCGCTGAGGCGCCATTGAGACCCGAGCCGTCAGGTGAGGGTCTTAAGAGAGCCGAGGACGGTAATCATCAATACACACGTGTATCATACGACGTTTTTCAACACACTTGCGAGGAAAAAACAAATATGTATTGCATAAATCGTTTAATTATTAAAACAATTGGTGAATGTACAATTTTCAAAACGATATTGGATTGTTTTTGATGGCAATTTCACAGTTTGTGTTACATTGGTACTTGCCACTTCTTTAGTACCTTCATTTACTTCTTGTGTAAATGTCGGCGACAAAGGTAAATCATACAAATTACTGGAAGGAGAGGGCACCAAATAACTCACGCTAGTAGATGTACATGGTTCTGGTTCGGGGCAAAACTTTTTTGCCTTTGGCTCCAAATTAATGGCTTGCGTTATTTTGTCATTGATTTTTGCTTTGTTATGAATTGAGTCTTCTATGTACGATTCAGCGATTGCGTCAGAACGCCATCCACCATGTCGCTTCAAAGTTAGTATATCAGCCCCCGAATCAGCCAACATTGTAGCCGACGTTCTTCTAAAACTGTGTCCAGTGTAAAAATCGGCCTCAGGCAAACCTAAATACTTCGCTATTTCTCTTGGCATATTACCAAATTTGTTAATACCGATTGTTTGTGCAGTACATTTTCCTTTCTGAAAGTTTTGGAAAAAGCGGTCATTCTTTGTTTTTGTTGAACGGAGATCTTGGTATTTTTTCACTATTTCACGAAACGTTCCTTGGATTGTAAAAGATCGTGGAATCTTGGTTTTAGTCTGGGTAATTTTGACAAGAAGCATATCTCCGTGGATTTCTACATCTTTTGTTGTAATATTGTACAGCTCTTGTCGTCTACAAGCACCAGTAACACCGAATATTAAGGCAACCTGCAAAGAAATCAATTAATTAGTTCTAAGAAATTATGCTAAAGTTACACACTTGTATATTGTAGATTCGTTTCGATTAAAAATATGAAACGTACCTTTGTTGCTAGATACTGACTATCCGGAGCCTCATTCAAAAACTTTTCAACGTCGGCTGGTGACAAAACTTTAGATTTCCGACCAATATATCCATCCGAGCGTCTCTTCAAAAATGCCATCAGGTTACAGTACGTTTTGATATCAACACCATGTTTGAGCTTAACCATGCTTCTTAACATGGAATAGATGCACCACAAGGAGCTAGGTTTGTATGTATTGGCGAGTTCAGAGAAATACGCCAAAAACACATTTTCAGAAAATGACTGGGTTTTTTTGTTGCTCTTCCATTGCAGGAAACTATCGTAAGCAGCTAAATACTTTTCTCTAGATTTTGCAGGTATTAGGCTTTCGTTTGCATTTTGTGCTGCATTTAGTATTTCTGGCGGGGTTAAATCAATCAATTGTTCATCTTCTGTACTAAAACCTGACATTTTTATAATTATTTACCACACAGCAACAAATGCGATACAAACAAAATATGAAAATTAGGGGAAAATTGGGAAATGGCGCGCAATTTTTTTTTTTTGCACGCGCCAAATGTAAGTTGATTGATTACAGCCATACAGCCTACTTCAAAATGATAATTTTTGTGATAAAATGCAAATATTTTATAAGAAATTATTGTGAATTATAAATAATTTGATAATAATAAATGTGTTTTCGTCTTAATTAGGGACACATTTATTTATTTCAAAAATGTAAATAGATTTTCGGTGGCATAAAACCTCTATGTTGTTACAAAAAAAAAAAAAAACTGTATTACCCGGTTAAATTGAAAATGCTCTGTTTACTCGCATATAATTTGCAGTTAGGTACTAACTTAACTTTGTAGGGATCATTCTATTATGCACTAGTGTGTAATATTATTATGCACGTGTATGTTATAGTTCGGTTTATGGCCCTAAGAACGATATAATAAGGCTCACTTTACGAGCAAGTGTGTTGAAAAACAATTTACTAACTATAAGGTTTTCCTGTCAAATGAAACAGTAATACTAATTGTAATGCAACTAACTTTTCATGACATAAATGTTTTTTATCAAATATGGTCACAGTTTCTATCAAAACAATGTTAGAGAAATTACTAATCCGGTGTTCGCTGAAGAATTCTACATTCTCAAGTGTAACAGAAATGTTTTTGTTGTACAGACACCAGCACATCAAGCCATCCGAAACTGTCAAATTCTCCCAATCAACCTTGAACCTAATGCTTTAGTGATAAAGTTGAAAATCTAATAAAGAAATTTGACAGATTGTAGTAGCTTGATGTACTGGCGTCTGTACCTAACTCGTCTGTTAAATAAATACCGTAATAAGTACAGACGCCAGCTCTTGAAGCTACTACTATCTGTCAAATTTCTTTAATAGATTTTCAACTTTATCGCCAAAGAATTAAGTTCAAGATTGATTGGGAAAATTTGACAGTTTCGCGTAGCTTGATGTTTTGGCGTCTGTACATGTTTTTTGTTCAGATTGATGGAATAGTGTTGCATTGTGAAGAATTTAACAAACTAATGATACAAATGTAATCGTTCGAAACTTGTTTATTTTAGTCAGATTATTATCTACTGTCAGATTCATCTGCGAGGTGACTTATATGTATAACGTTTACTATTATATGTATATTATTATTTGTAGATAATTATTATAATAATATCAAGTTAAAATAGGAGGGGACTTTAACGACGGCAATATAAAAATATAAATCTAATTTTGTAAATAATCAATACTAAATGAATATTATATGATGATATTTATAAACAGAATATTATAACTTTACCCTACTATGTTTATGGGGTCAAATTAAACTGGCTAGCGAAACTCCGCAGATGTGATGGCTATTATCTGTTCATGATAAAACAAGACGTACATTTAATTCGTGGTGTAATCCACCACAGATTCTCATTTCATACTTTAAGTAACAACACTACCAGCGGTCGTCAGGGTACAAAAACAAAACAGTATTTTGTTAATTGCTAAAGAACAGTTTAGAATATTTTTAAATAAGAAAAGTGTATTTATGTGTTTTTCCTAGTTGAGTAGGTAGTCTGGTCAGACCTAATATTATATAGGTAATTAATTTTTGGAATATTTTAAAACCTGGTTGAGTAAATATTTACCAAAATTCGGTCGTTCAAAAATTGTTTTTTTTTTGTTGTCTGATAAATGATAAATGATAAATGATTTTATTTCTGTAAGTAGGTTTGTACAAACACTTTTACATGTCAATGATATTTTTTTAAACTAGATGAGTTCGGCGTTTCCTAACTGACTACTCTGAGAAGAAAGGCCGAAACAAACTCAGAGGTCACAGTATCTTTTAAAGTCCAGACATAATCTTGTTCACATCATGTGAAGATCATGTAGATTGGTGACTGATATGGTCTTTTGAAGAAAGAACCACACAGATTGAGTGGACCTGTCCAGTCAGTGCAAGCATTTGTCACTAATCGTTTAGCTCAACTCGGAAGATAAGGAGCCCAACGCTTTGACGAACAGTACCAAAGAAAGGACATTTGGGTAGGCCACATAAATTACTCAAACTGCCAGATCATGATTACTAAGAACGAAAGAAAACAAAATTAAAAAAAGACCCACATAGTCTTCACATTCACAATAATTAAAACAATACAATACAGTTTATACAGTACAAAGTAAATATTCATGTCATTGTATATATATATAAATTATCAATGTCAATGTGTATATATAAAAAAAAAGAAACAGATATAATTTTGTTGGTCAGATCATTTGATGACCATGTAGATCGGTGTCTGAAATGGTCTTTTGAAGAAAGAACCACACAGATTGAGTGGACCTGTCCAGTCAGTGCAAGCATTTGTCACTAATCGTTTAGCTCAACTCGGAAAATAAGGAGCCCAACGCTTTGACGAACAGTACCAAAGAAAGGACATTTGGGTAGGCCACATAAATTACTCAAACTGCCAGATCGTGATTACTGAGAACGAAAGAAAAAAAAGATTTAAAAAAAGACCCACATAGTCTTCACATTCACAATAATTAAAACAATACAATACCGTACAAAGTAAATATTCATGTCATTGTATATATATATAAATTATCAATGTCAATGTGTATATATAAAAAAAAAAGAAACGGATATAATTTTGTTGGTCAGATCATTTGATGACCATGTAGATCGGTGTCTGAAATGGTCTTTTGATGAAAGAACCACACAGATATTGCCACTAACTACTCAAACTGCCAGACCATAGTCAAAAGTGACACAGTGACCCACATAGTCCTCAAATTCTCAATAATCAAAGTAATATTCATACAATTAATATTCATGTCATGTGAAATAGTAAAAAAAAAGAGTAAAAAATAGCAAAATAATAATAATAAAACAACATTCAGTGTAGATTTATTGGAGCAGTTCAATCCCAGGCCGTTTTATCCTCAATATAGTCTTTAACAGTATAATAGGCTTTCTGACATAATTTACGCTTTATAAAAGATTTGAATTTATTGAGGCTCAGTTCTTGAATGAGGCTAGGAAGTTTATTATAAAAACGAATACATTGACATCTAAACGAGCCACCTATTTTCTTGAGCCTGGTCTTAGGAACAACAAATTTTTGTTTGTTTCTAGTATTAACATTATGGATATCACTGTATCTTTTAAAGAGATTAATATTTTTATGTGCATACAGCAGATTTTCATAAATATATTCAGTAGGCACAGTCTGTGATCGATACAAACTGCAGCATACCGGATAATTTGGAGACGCGTCGTATTTGGTCGCGATCCTCAGTATTGAGGAAACGACAAAGAAAAGAGAGAAAATCGAGACTGAACAATGGTTCAATGACAGACAATCTGTATGTTCCGATATTTCTGAAATTAATAGAAATTTCATGCCACGATATATACCTTCAATCCGCAAAGAAATTGCTGGTAATCAGATTAATGATGACCAGCATGCATAGCATGACCACCGTAGAAGGGGGTTTTGTCGACGGAAGAATAAACAAAATTACAGATTGTAGAAAGATTAAAGACAGAATTAAAAATTGTAGAAAGATTTGTACCGTTTTATGCTAGCGTAGCATGACAGTTCTATCTCTATTCTACCAAGAATAGACAAAGTTCTTTCTATGGTGATCATGCTACGCGTGCTGAGGTGTGAAGACAGCTCTGCTTATAAAAACGTACTTAAAAGATTGACTAGAAAAGTTGTTATTTTATCAGTTGACGGTTGGAGCAATGTCAGGTAGGACTTAGGAGTCGATAGTCTGTGTCAAGTTTTTAAATTGTTTCGAGCTATTTTAATTCCTAAATATTTATTGTTTTCTATTAATTTCCCATAAAAGTTTTTTTCAACCGTTTTTAAAATAGTAAACTTTCATTTCTGACCGTCCATAGTAGCAATATGACTTATGTTTAAAAGTATTTAAAATTTATTCGAACTATGTTTTAAAACGCTGCATAAAAAACATTGTTTTATTTCGAACTGTTTAAATCACATATTTTTATCATGCCCACCCTGGCGGTCATTATGTCCTAATCACAAAAAACCATTAAATCTTTATTTATCGCTGAGTTTCGTTAGCACATTTTATTTGAATTTAAATAGCTATTGTTCTTCCGGATGACTTGTCAATTTCCAACAAATAAAGGAGTATCTGAATAAAATGCTGATGAAGTTTTATTTCACTAGTTATTTCGATTCCTGCTATTATTCTAAACAAGACAGTTAGTGTACCTACCTCATTTCAGATCAAGAGAAATAGGCAAATAATCTAGACTAATATAAAGAGGTAAAGGTTGTAATTTTGTTTGTAGAAAGTAATCTCTGGAATTAAAAAAAAAATGTTTTTGCATTTTATAGCCCAATTTATAAGCTTTTACATTACGCTACGACCCATTCCTATAGGTTAAAGCAATTATACTACGTGTAACGTACGTATAACTATCGCAAGATCTCATACACATTTAAAGTATTGAGTTTAAGCATACCGTAGTTTGGTCCTACTTTGGAGCAAAGTAGGACCAAATTACGGTACCTATGCTAATCTACGGGTAATTATGCTCCTGTTCTGTAAAATGTTTTCGCCTATTCTACGTAGAAAATTTTGCAAATAATAATAATAAAAGATAATATTTTTTTTTTGTAAATAATTTCTATGGAGCTCGTTAAGCTTACGTAAAAAAAAATATATCACTTATCAGAACGAAAATATGTTTTGAATGGGCCTAATAAAATATAAACCAAAACGCATAATAAACAAAAAAAAATGTTTTCCATATTGATTTGCACAGTACGTAGTAAACAATAATAATAAATACGTAGAAATAATAAAAAATAAACAAAAATCATGAAATATATAAAAAATAATAAATAAATAAATATCTTAGGACAACCAACACTTCGTTATCTGATCCTAAACTAGGCAGAACCTGTACTATGGTAACCAGACAACTGATTAACATCCATACTAATATTATAAATGGGAAAGTGTGTGTGTCTGTTTGTCCGTCTTTCACGGCAAAACGGAGCGACGAATTGATGTGATTTTTTTAAGTGGAGATAGTTGAAGGGATGGAGAGTGACATAGGCTACTTTTTTTTTCTTTTTTAGGTGGCTGGGGTGAACTTAGAAAACCCGTGCTTTTCCCATGGTATGTAGCATGTTCGCGTGTGTCCAATGCCCAGAATCTTTACATTCTATCCCCAAAGACATATATCGTCTACAGTATCGTATTAAAATAACATTCTGTTCCGAGTTCTCTTCTGTGTTCTAAATCAGGAAAGGGGAACCGTGTTACCCCGAATTTAACACGAGCGAAGCCGCGTGCAGAAGCTAGTACTTATATATTTCTAAATACATACTTATTATACATGTCCAGCAGTGGATTGCTATAGGCTGAGTTGATTGATACATATTATACATAAATTACACCCAGACACAGAACAAATGATTGTGCTCATCACACAAAGATTTGTCCTGGGTGGGAATCGAACCCACGACCTCAGTCTTAGCAGTCAGGGTCATTAAACACGACTAACAGGCCAAGTATATTTAATCAACTTGACAAAAATACAGAGTTAGATATAACAAAAATGATAACAATTTTTTTTTACAAAATAATTAAAAAAAAAAATTATATGCGATTGATTGTTACAAAAATAGAAATGAATCAAAGAATTCGTATGGGAAACATTGTTTTATTACTTTATGTAGCACTAGCTTTTGCCAGCGGCTTCGCCCGCGTGGGGGTCGGAAAATATCCCGCGGGAACATACTACCGGGATAAAAAGTACCCTGTGTTAATCCAGGGTATAAACTAACTGTGTTAAACTAACCGAATTTAGTAGAATAGACTAGACTTTTTTTGTAGATCTTTTGAAGACCATAATCTTTGTAATACATACTTTTGGTGTATGATCAACGTATGCGAGGATAAGAGATCGAAAGCGCATTTTCATCCGACTTGCTTCAAATTTATCGTCACTGCTCAGCTTCTACGTGTTTTAGCGTTATGTTATATAGCATATAACCTGCCCAGGAGTATGGACTACAATCGTACCAAGTTTGGTTAAATTCCCTTCAGTAGTTTTTGACCCATGCGTGCATATACAGACAGACAGACAAAAAATTTACTGATTGCATTATTGGCACCAGTATCGATCACCATTCATCCTCCAATATTAATTTTGAATGTATATTCAATGTACAGAATTGACCTCTCTACAGTTTTATTATAAGTACCTATAGATAAATATGCAAGGCCATCTAAGGTCCATAGAAATGATTTTTTTTTTCCACAGAAATGATGGGTAATTTTGCTCATTATTATTTGTCAAAAATAAATTCATAATATACTTCATAATATCCATTTCCCTATAAATGCATGTCAAATAAGCTTTATTTCTTAATAATAATACATCAAGTAAATTTTATAGTTGATTGTTTTAAAAATATTCATATTTTTCAACATTTGGAGCAAAGTAGGACCAAATTACGGTATTACAATTAACAAAATTTATTTTTTTAAAGCTGAAGGGAAATATGTTTTCCTCTAGCATTAGTTTAAAAATTTAGAAAAAAAAATTCCTATAGATACTAAAAATCCAATACCTTTCAATACACAATATAATACAATACCCTTGGAGCGGCTACATACCGCACCTTTAATAATAAACTGAAATAATTACAATATTACGATTGTTGGAAAATAGCGTTTAAAAATTTTGCAAACACGATGCATTTTCCAACAATCGTAATTTTGTAATTATTTCAGTTAATTCAGTGCGATACGTTTACACCCAGACAAGTAAGGCTTCAGCACGCGGCTTCGCTCGCGTTAAATTCGGGGTAACACGGTTCCCCTTTCCTGATTTAGAACACAGAAGAGAACTCGGAATAGAATGTTATTTTAATACGCTACTGTAGACGATATATGTCTTTCCATTTGGGGATAGAATGTAAAGATTCTGGGCATTGGTCACACGCGAACATGCTACATACCATGGGAAAAGCACGGGTTTTCTAAGTTCACCCCAGCCACCTAAAAAAGAAAAAAAAAGTAGCCTATGTCACTCTCCATCCCTTCAACTATTCCCACTTAAAAAATCACGTCAATTCGTCGCTCCGTTTTGCCGTGAAAGACGGACAAACAGACACACACAGTTTCCCATTTATAATATTAGTATGGATGTTTATCAGTTGTCTGGTTACCATAGTACAGGTTCTGCCTAGTTCAGGATCAGATAACGAAGTGTTGGTTGTCCTAAGATATTTATTTATTTATTATTTTTTATAATTATACTAGCTATACCCTGCCACGCTTCGCTGTGGCACATTGTGATTGAATGGTTGGGAAATGAGAAATAAAACAAAGAATAAATTTTTGTTTCTCATGTGACTGCGCCATTACTATTGCAGTTGTCAGCGAGTGTTTGCCGCGCTTCCGGCAGATAGCGCGGTCACTGGTACACAGCTGATCGTTAAAAAAAACTGTTTTTTCGCGGTCGCGGATATGTGACTGTTGCAAAAAATTTATAAAAACAATCCTTGATTTTCAAATTTCAGCTCGATCGGTGAATTTTTTGAGTTTTTGAAGCGTACACAAACCAACATAACATCTAAATCTAAACTAATATCTAAACTAATATTATAAATGCAAAAGTAACTCTGTCTGTCTGTCTGTCTGTCTCGCTTTCCTGCTAAAACTACTGAACCGATTTAAATGAAATTTGGTACACAGATAGTTTAGAGCCTGAAAAAGGACATAGGCTACTTTTTATCCCGGTAGTATGTTCCCGCGGGATAATTTCCGACTTCCGCGCGGGCGAAGCCGCTGGCAAAAGCTAGTTTTTATATATATAGAAGATTTGTGAAAACTATGGACTACAAATGATGTCTTATATAAATAAAATAAATAAATAAAAATACGATAACATTCGGCTGTCCTGACTTAAGCCGTATCCCACGGTGATCTTGTTTGTTAGCATCAGTTGGGGTCGAGGAAGTCATCACGGAGGAAGAAGTGACGCCGCTTGTCTTTGCTGGTCGGAAACAAAGTAGCCCTATATGTTGCTCTGTCTTTCTGCGCAGCAGCAGCAGCGGTCAGTAGAGCTTTTACCAACTGTATCGTGAATTTAGTCTAAACACCAAAGGGTCCCTGTAAACAAATTGCACATTCCTTGGTAAGGTAAAACTATGTATGAGGATTGCACACAGCAGGTTTATCAATTAACTAACTATCTAGCTAAATTTAATTCTTCTTATCTAAATGATAAATGACTTTATTTTTGCAAGTAGGTTTGTACAAACACTTTTACACGTCAATCTAGCTCTATGCTATTTTAACCTTTTCACCGCCAACGTACGCAGAACGCGATTCCTCGCCAGCGCCACGCTATAAATGTATAACGAAATATATAGTAAACAGTAGTGATGAGGGCATCGTCATATCGATGAATGAGATTTATACGCGTTAAGTTAAATTTTACTGATAAAAATAAAAATTGATTAAATATTTCCATATTTATCTTGTTTCACAGTATCCTATAAAGAAAAAACAGTATAAATTATAAGTATCAAAGAAACTAATACATAACTCAATAATAGCTTTAGGAAATGAGGTACATCTCTATTTGTTTCATCAAGTCATTCTTTGACTTCATTTCAAGTCCTTAACGCTCAGAGCACGTTAAATTCAATTCTGATTAGGGATGTAGTCTATGGTCATTTTTCTATTTACGTTTTTTACCATAGCGAAGCGGCAGAACTTTTCAGTGTATATATAGCGTTTTTTTCGAAATGGAAAGTAAGTATCGATTTAAGGCGCGGCGCCTACTATTGGTGGGCATCGTCGGTGCGGCTCGCTACAGCTCAGGCGGCTTCTAGCGCGTGAGGGCTGCTTCGGGTGCCTGAGAACTGCCACGGCAGTCGTAAGCATACTTAAGGACGTCGAAGCTGGTTTCGTGGCAGACACGTCGCAGAACAGTTATAACGTTCACCGCGCGCGCCTCCGTTAGCTTGGAAACATAGAGAGGAAAATAAAGGCAACAGCCTTATTCATTACACATAAGTATAGGTTCGTTTTATTTGACGATGACAGAAGAAAAGTTTTTATTCTATAAAATCTTCTTTTTTGCCTATTTCTTTACTCCTATAAAGATCCGATTAGTACCTGCAGCCTGCACTATGCCAAAGTGACCTTGACAGCCGTACGTTTATGACGTCACAGAACGACTTCTATAATAGTCCGTGGCGCTCGGGGCACTGACAACCATAGAATAACAATCGTTTTGTAGAGATGGGAATATAATTGTCGACAAGTATTGCTAATAATTATTTAATTCGAGTCGGCACCCATCTGAAGGTCGAAATTAGTATATTTCCCTTTGTTATAAAGTAATTCATCATCATCATCATCATCATCATTTCAGCCGTAATACGTCCACTGCTGGACATGACCTCCCCCAATTTGGGGGGCTTTGCCATAATCGCCACGCTTGGCAGGCGGATTGGCGATCGCAGTATGGTGGTAAAATGCATAGAGAACGCTGCTGCCCATTCTCTAGTAAGTCCCGTAGTCGCCTCTTACTACCTACACCCACGGGAAGAAATGGGGTGATGCTATTCTTTACGTCCGGCACCACACGGAACATAAAGTAATTAGCGAAAACAATTTGAATATATGAACTTATTCATATTTTACTGACCTCAAATTGTTTTCGATAATAAAATTTATAAAAAAATCAACGGGTGAAATCAAACAGTGATAACTTTCGCGTCACATCACTGGCTGACTATATATCAAGTCCTTGGCGTTCTGGGGACATTAAAAATGTTCGGAGTTTTTGTTTTTACCAATTTTAAGACAAATAACGGCTTTTTTGTGTGGAAAAATACAAAAAAAAGGCTATTAGACTGCTATATTAAATAATAAAATGAAAAAACCTGTTAAATACAGTTTTTTATAACAGTTAAAATGAAGAGCTTCTATAGAAGTCGTGGCGCTGGTGGCACGAAAATCTGGAACTTCTATTGAAGTCCGTGGCGGTGAAAAGGACATATACAGCTGTAAGCCATCTATATTATAATATTTACTGGTTCCCATTATCAGAACCATGTGCCATCTAAATTTAAGGCTAAGTGCTGCCTATGTACTGAGCCATGTGTCATCTAAATATTAAGCTAATGCTACCTCTCTACTGAGCCATGTGCTAACTTAATATTGAGCTAAGTGCTACCTATGTAATGAGCCATGTGCCATCTAAACTTTGTACTGAGCAATGTGCTACCTTAATATTGAGCTAAGTGCTACCTATGTACTGAGTCATGTGTGATCTAAATATTGAGCTAATGCTACCTATCTACTGAGCCATGTGCCATCTAAATATTAAGCTATATTCTACCTTTGTACTGATCAAGTGCTACCTTAATATCGAGCTAAGTGCTACCTATGTACTGAGCCATGTGCCATCTAAATATTGAGCTAAGTACTACCTACGTATGTTCTGAGCCATGTGCCATCTAAATATTAAGCTAAGTTCTACTTTGTACTGAGCAATGTACTACCTTAATATTGAGCTAAGTGCTACTTATATACTGAGCCAAGTGTCATCTAAATATTAAGCTAATACTACCTATGAACTGAGCAATGTGCTACCTTAATATTGAGCTAAGTGCCACCTGTATACTGAACCATGTGGTATCTAAAAATTAAGCTAATGCTACCTATGTACTGAGCCTTGTGTCATCTAAATATTAAATTAAGTGCTACCTATGTACTGAGCCATGTGCCATATAAATGGTAAGTTAAGTTAGTCTGCACTAGCCTTAAAGCGCAACGTTACTAATACTTATTTAAGAACACGTACACTTGGAACGTCAACGTCAATTTACCATTAGATAATAATACGTCCGATAGGATAATGTCCGATTTTGACAAGATGACATTTATTACAACACAACAACAGGAGTGGTCAGTGAGTCGTCTTAGAACCCGCTTCTATAGAAAACCAAACTAAAAAGAAGAAAATAATTTAAACAAAAGCGTTGGGTGCTTTTTGAGGTATTTTAACTGGTATTAAACACAAATTGTGCCCGGTTGATGGCAATAGGCTCGCCCCCTATTACATGGGACTTAAACATAACTGGCGAAATGTGGGTGTACTATAGGTACACCTCTGCCCAACCCTTCGGGGAAACAAGGCGTGATGTTATGTTATGTAAACACAAAATAATAGATTCAAAAATTAAAATTTATTTTCTGTTTTATAGTTCGGCTATCTACAAAAGAGTGTTTTTTCTTAGTTTTGAAGTGAAAACTTCTTTTCCGTTATGATTTGAAAGTCTATGAAACGAAAAAGCGACAGTAAAAAGAGACAGACACATAAGAACGTCATTATGTTTTGTGTCTTGCTCTAACACTTAGGGTAATAGAAATCTTTAAGTACCGGGGTCGCGTGATTGTTCGAAAGAGATACCGTGACCCTGGCACATGGGCAACTGAAGGAACACCTAAAAGCCTTACTGACTAAAACCCACCCGGGTTTTAGTCAGAGTCTGATTTCCAATCCAGAAAAAAAAAACAAAAGGTGCTCATTGAGAAAGTTTACTTTTCTGTTTGACGTTTTTCGAGCAGGCTTTTTGAACAAATAGACCATTTGACTTTTTTACATTCGTCTCATTAAAGCCAACATTTTTGAAGGTTTCACTTCTACCACGTGTGAATTGCACATGATAATTATATTATGTTTTTTTTTTGCTATTCTCGCAAGGATAATGGCACACATTTATGAAATTATTGTATTGTTCTTATTATTATTGGTCCTCGATAAGAAGTTGATTGTACCTCGATGAAGTTTAACCAGTCAATTACCGTAATTACAGACACAATTAAAAACCATTGTGTCTATACCAAATGTGGTATCTCAGGGACTTAGAGGTTAAATGAAATCTGACCGTTTGAAGTGGGTCAAAATCAAGTTCAGAGGAGTTGGTTACAAACACAGTTACATAAAAACGACTAGACTAAGTACTGATGTAAACTTAATCAGTATTTTGAATTAAATGTATTTTAAATAAAATTCCCAATTTGAGAAACATCTTCACTTCTTAACACCTAGATACCCTCGAAAACGCCTGTGTCTATCAACCTCGCCAGACTGTTCAAGTCTTCATTCACTACTGGCCTGGGAATATGGTCACACACATACCTACATCCAACGAACACTACGACATCATCAACGAGCAACGCGGCACGGCGCTGGGACAGACGCAACAGCCTCACGGCATTGCATCATCCAACACGACCACTCTCGGACATTCTTAGCTTGGTATAATTATTATTGTGAACCACCTAATAGACCTTTTATTATACAGTCTCCTTGCTTTCCTTCGAACTGGGCCGAGACAACAGGTATTTTTACCTTGTGCTGGAGTCAGGGCTTCACTTTATTGGACACGCTTTTTAAATTTATTTATTTATTCCCGATGACGCTACATGCGGAGAGTAGTAGGGGTACAAGCACTTTACGTAAATACAGAAACGGACTGCCGTCCTTCCGTCCTCGCCGCCGTGGACCCCTGCGGCAAACACTACATTTTAAACCTTCGGACTTCTGAATATCCGTAACGACTATCAAAGGTCTACCAAATGACAGTCGAGGCCAACAACTCAACGCACTTTCCGGGGCACGGAGGGTTCTCGATAGGTAACAGATGGTTACAAATCCACGGCCCTCGGCAAGCCTTGATTAACCTTGAAGAATGTTCAAACGCCATGCCCATAGATATAAAAGCATTTAAATTAATGTAAATAATATCTAAGGTGCAGTTTCGAAGTCATAAGAATACACAAGTCCACATTCAGAACATTTATTTAACGAATCTGTCTAAAAAAAATTGTACATATAAAATATAACAAAAATATTACTATATAATATGATGAACACTTAATATTTAATCACAATTTTATTAGTTTATTATGGTTTTGCTTGAGTAGGTAGGTACCTATTAGTACGTACTATATTAGTAAGAACCACTTAAAAATAACTTTGTTTATAAGCCATGGCCTTGGCATTGGCAGTGGCAGGCCTAGGAGTTCAGCAAGTCACAATAAGGAGATATCAAGAAACAGTAAGGATGGCTTAAGGAATGGAAGGTGGCATACCTCCAGACCTTTGCACAGACAATGGTCTTCTCGTCTTTCTGCAATTAATAACTGCAGCTGAAGGTATTGAGCGTTTTTAAACTTTAAATAAATCCAATATTTAGAATTCATTTTGAGTTAAATAAAAAAAAAAATTGTTATGACAAGGTTCCTATCTAGTTGTTCGTTTATAAAGCATACAATATAATTTATACCTATAACTCCCTGCAGTCCACACATATCATTTTGGGTAAGTTAAAGACGAATAATTTAAAGCTTTGCTATTCTAAGAAACAATGTCTTGGCTGTACTCTTTGACGAGCTTGTCGTCGAGATATTCTAGAGATCGGCCGAGCGTGCAGCGCTGATTATATTATTAATCACTAACGCAGATCGTGGTTGCAGTCGAACAGACTGTAACCTCCCGTCGCTGTTTCGTAGACGAAATTAGCCCTAGCACCAATTTCTTTAATCGAGTGCGAGTTGGGTTATGAGTTTAAAATATTCGATATAGCTGGTCGCAGGTTAATGAGTATAACCCTGTTGTTTCGGCGCTGTGGAAGCACTACGCGCAGGGCTATGTCCTTAGAGAATAGCACTGTAGTTCGTAGCAGGTAATATAGATTTTTACAGGCATTGGGTAGGTAGCTAGGTATTATTTAATTAACACTAACTTAAGTATATAATATTTACAAAATAATAAATGAAGTCATAAAGCAATATGAAATAGGGGTGTGTTAAGGTAGCTCTAAATAATTCTGAATTTAGAGTACTTAGGTATTCCAATTAAGTAACTAAATAATTCAAAAGGAACACTATGAACATAAGCTAAGTTATATTCCTTAATTTAGTGCGTTTACGAAACCTATTAGCAGAATTATTTTGGCATCAAATTCTAATCATTCGATTTACAACAATAAATACATTTATAACTAAATACATAAAATAGGTATTCGTAATACTATTTGTTCGTATTATAGGGTTTTTGTGTAATAATAATGATCAAAAAGTACACACGATTTAAAACTGCAATTCTAATGAGCTTCTCAAAAGAATCAGTTAAACTAGTTTATGGAAACCGTTTGAACGATAGACTAGACTTTTTCTGGGCATTAGGTGTATTTGAAATGAATGTCTTGACTATTCTGCTAAGTCGGGCTTAGCTTTGCGTAGTTCCAATGTATCCTAAAAACAAGAGTCTTAATTACAAATTAGTTACTGAGAGCAAATGAGAATTGCAGTCCTAAATTAAATATTCCACACGAATCCAACACATTTACATCTTTGGTACAATACCTAGTAAGGGTTGGTGATCAACTAGCAAATGGGATTCAAAATTAACCCTAAAACTATCGTATCGTTTGAACACTCGAGTCAATGGTAACCACTTGAAAGAGAAAATTTACAGGTAATATTTACACTGAGGGACACCAATTTTGCGTCGGATTTGGTTACCTAAAAAGTTTTTCGAGCCACTACGTGTCAGTCACCGGTCAGCGCACGGCGACTCCGTTGATCGTGACGACGGCGCTCGGGCCCGTCGGCTCGGGCTCGTACGCGTCCGACTCACTGCGCCGTCCATACGCCACGTTGTCGGTGATCCTTTCACTGTAGGGCGAGTCATACACGTTGTCTGACACGTGGTCATAGATATGTCGTCCATTCGTGTCGTGGAGAGTCGCGTAGCTCATGACTGCAGCGTTCTGGTCTTCCTTGCGTTCGGCGCCTTCTATGTTCTCCGTGTTCTTTACCGGCGTGGCTTTTCGACTAGGGAATAAGATTGAAATGTTAATAAGATATCTAGGAAATTGACTACTCACGTAATGATTAAAGAAAAAGTTTCTAAGTTACTCACAGCCTTAAATAAATAACTCCAAGCAGCATCAGCAGGAACAGGACTACGCCGCATCCAACGCCGACGCTGAGCGGCAACGTTCCGTTCTCAGCAGCCTCGTTGCTGATCACCTCACAGCTGGGCTCTTCACCGGACCATTTACCATCGTCCATGCACTTGCGGAGGAATGGCCCAACACGTTGGAACTGTGGCAAACAGTGGTACTCGATGGAACTGCCGAAGAGTGTGGAACTGTTCGCGATGATGATACGACCATTCTCGATCGTGCCCGGAGACTTGCAGTCGATTGCTGCGGGCAAAGAGGTTATTTAGAAGAGACTGATAATAAAAGAGCAGTTTTATACACGCCAAAAATTACTTATGTTTTAAAACTAGATGAGATCTGTATGTATCCAAGTACTCTGAAAATAAACATCGAAACAAACTCATGTGCGGACACAACAACACACTCATATGAGGACTGTAACCATGAATTTGTCCCATGATTCTTGACCTACTAGCGTAGAAAATATACGTTGGTTATAAAAAAAAGAGCTGTTTCATAGAAAAGAACGATACCGGTGCAAAAGGATGGAAAAGCAAATATTTTTTAAATAATCGACGTAAAATGTCATCGCAGGCGTGTTCAGGTGGGTTTTAGTCAGTAAAAGTCTGACATGCCCTCCCGCTCCGCCCAGAGCGGGAAAAGTCATTTGATGATTTCCCATCCAAAAAAAACAAAAAACCAATTTTTTTGTTTTTTTTGTGTTCAGGATCCAAAAAAGTAATAACATTCAATTGATCTCTTTTGTCGGATGGACACCTATTTTACGCTTTCTGTACAAGATGATATTGTAATTATAAAGCCCTGCTTTAAGACCATTTCAAACAAATACTTACGTATACAGACTGGCGGTGCCCCACTCCACACTCCCTTCGGTTTGCAGGTCCTGGTCTGGTTTCCTTGCAGCCCATACCCTCGCTCGCAGCGGTAGTGAGCCTGTCCTTTGATGCTTAGCGTCGAAGTGGCGACTAATAGTCCTACGCTGCCCTTGATCTGGATCGCCGGGTCTGTGCACGTTATTTCTGTAGGAAGTACAAAACGTTAAATCCCGTCACGGGTCAGTAGAAGAGGCCTGAGTCTCAGCAGTAGTAAAATTACGGGCTAGTTATTATAAGGAGGGTTCTGTTGTCCATACTTTAACTATGTCATACTTTATAAGAATCTCACCTTTGCACACTGGGGCCTCTGAGCTCCACGTGCCGTTATCCTGGCACAGTCGTCTGGACACGCCATCCAACTGCCAGTGTTCATGACACTCATACAGTACAGCCGCGCCGTAGTATGTCGCATTCGTCGCCAGCGTCACTACGCCATTCTGGATTGGACCTGGGTTACCGCAGTCCACATCTGGGGAGAAAGATAGAGAGAATTTTAGAAAATGCGTTTATTGTCTACGTAGTTTTTTCTAGACACCAAAACTCTATGTCCTCTATAGATAGTTCAATCCATGAAGACGCGCCCCACTCTTTGACAACTGTACCGAAAGCGGTTAAAAACAAAGGAAAGGGACGTAGAGGGGCGCGTCGTCGTGGAATGAACTATCTATAACGAGTTGTGCAATTCTTGTGACTTCATCGTGATTTTATCGAAATAGTCCCAATTTAACTAGCACGGATTTGCCCGTTTATTATTATTTTACCGAAGGAGTCCATTGCTAGACTTGTCTGGCTTCTTCCAAGAACTGCCACATCGGCTGGCGTTACTCTGCCCGCATCCAGCGGATTATCGCTTTTAATTTTGGATTACTGATTGGATTTTAAATTGTAAGACACATTGAACTCAACTTACATTGACACCTTGGCGTGACTCCGCTCCACTGCCCATTATCCTCGCAGGTTGAGATGCTCTCTCCAACTACCTTGTACCCTCGTTCACAGCGATACTTGACCAGGGCACCGATTCGGTAGCTGTTGCCGACGCTAGTGGTGACGGCAGTTCTGATCAGCGTGCGACCGTGGTTGCGGTCATTGCCAGTCACTGATACGATGCTGTTCTCCGGTACTACCGGGTCGGAGCAGCGAATTTCTGGAAATATAGAGAATTGTGTAAGTCTATGAATGGAAGTCATCATTCTTAAGTAGGCTGAGGATTATTTCCGAATATTAACTCAAGAAGTGTATTACGTTAGGAGATATGTATGCTTTTGGGTTTTACATAATGTGCTTATTGCACAATATACATAATACCTAGTCAGTTAACCTATTTGTCTTTTATTTTCAACTGCAGAGAAGTTATGCAAGATCTGTATTTATTATGTGAAGTTGAAAATGTAACATCTTATTTATTAAGACATAAACTGAAATATCAGTCAAGGGTTTTGTACCGATATACTTTATTTATGGAAGAAACTTATTGAGCGGCAGTCAGTTCAATACGTTTCTCCTATAAGTATGGTCTAGTTCTTACCTTCACATCTGGGTGAAGAATCGCTCCATTGGAAGTCTTCAGTGCAAGTCCTCCTGACGGGGCCGACGAGCCTGAAGTTTGTGGTGCACGAGTACTGAATCACACTGCCTAGGTGAGTGGATCCGTTCAGTAGTTCTGCCGCACCGTACGTTAGAGATGGAAGCTTGCCACAGTCCACATCTGAAACAGGTGAAGTTATTTTTGTAAATAAACTGAAGTTTACCTTCAGGAAATCAGAGAAATCAGAAATCACGTGGATATATGTATATTTTTTTTTCTTAGCTGTGGGGGCTCAGTGGTAACGGCTGTGATTTACGAGTGCTAGGTCGCTGGTTCGTACCCAGAAAGATGCTGTACTTTGTGTAAATGATCTCATCACCACTGATCTCGAGGAGGGCTGTATCCCAGCAGTGGGAACATTATGTAGATTTTATCGGGGTTTTTCATGAGCACGACCATTTATTAAGGTTATGGGCTCCGGTTGATTTCTATATTTATGTGTTACTTACTGCCATGCGTGAGTTTTTGTTTTTATACTAGGGTTTTTATTGTAGTCTTTAGATACTCACATTCGCATTTGGGTGACTCCCCAGACCACTCTCCATCTTGCTGGCACACGAGGCTGGACTCTCCAACCAGCTTGTGCCCCTTCTCGCAGTGGAAGTCGATGGTGGAGTGAACGTTGTAGTCGTAAGCTTCCATGTAGCCGCCTGCAGGGACTTCGGGGTCGGCGCAGGATATCACTGTAAGACGAAAATAACGATACAGTTCTTGCAATATTAGATATATAATAATCCTGTATTTAGCCTCGAGACACAAATGATGGTGACCCATTATTTATATCTTAGACACGATCCCTTGGAATTCGTGTTTCAAATACGTATGTAAGTTATATCACTATCAAATTAGGCTTTCCGCAACATCGCCAGCAAAATATGAATTGCATTAGTCAGGTTCAGATTTCCGTGTCAATCTGGTATAATGCCCCTTCATTTCGCCGTTTTTCCTAAACTAATTCAAGGGTTCTAATTGTACCACTGATTAATTCTAATAATTGACGCATTATCATTCTCTACGCGCTATTTAGTTTGTTCAATAATGTTCACCTGACATTGTTAACTATGTTGTTATTTTAGTTACATCTAATTAAATTGCCGTAGTGCAGAAATTATTGTTACATCGTTTTCACTCTTTCAAAAGGGCTAAGTAAAAATTAAGTATGACCTAAATGCAGCTAAATCTGGCGTATAGTGAGAAAGCTTTAAATGAAGACGAGTCTAAAAGGTTGTAGAATCGTTCTCGGTTGTTTAATTCGCACTTTATAATTGGTAAACACTGCAACTTAGAAAAAAACTGTCGGGGAACCTGAGATGGACCAATAGAAGCGTAATTAATTCGTTTTCTCCAAGGTGACCATCAGGAAGTGATTCACTATTTTAGTATCTTCTCATTTCCTGTCAATGTTCACTAATGTGAAATAACAATTATAGGAATACATAAAGAATCGCAATATTAGAATAGACACCGGAAACTGTTAGCTGACCTTAACCGGGAAGTAACATCCATACGTCCTCTCTTCTAATAATATAAATGCTCTTAAGGAAGATTACTACTAAGTAAAAGCCCTTGGCCCTGGATTTTCGCCATACTTTTTGCTGTTCTGGTATTTACGTTAAAATTCTATTAAATATTTAAATAATTGAGCAAAATATTGAATTTGAACAGAAGTAGAATATAATCGAAAGAATAATAATATTGAGCTATTAGGTCAGTAAGTACTTAGACGAAATCAGAAATCTAAAATGCAGTTTATCGTTTATAATAATTTTGTGTAAATATTTATTATATAGGTATAAAAGTGACAGAGTTGATGTACTTCACCTAGTGACTAAACTTGGTAGCACTTACGCCATAACTCTACTTAAATCTACTACAGAAACAAAGGTACAGACAGAATGACTGGGTCTAAAACAAAAAAAAAAAAAAAACAAAATTGCAGAAGTGTTCTTACAGAAAAAAAAACATGAATACTATTATTAATACCCTGAATGGGTTGTATCATCATCCGCCTGTAGCAGTGCATTGCTGGACATAGGCCTCTCCAATTGCACGCCATCCAGCTCGATTCATGGCAACTGTCTTCTAGCTGCTACCAGCCACTCTGCGAAGATCATCGCTCCACCTAGCCTGAAAGCGTCCTACCTTACGTTTGTCGATTCGCGGTCTCCACTCAAGAACACTCCAACGATCATCGGTTCTACGCTTTGGTTCTACGGCTAATGTGGCCGGCCCAAGACCACATCAGCTTGCTAATTCTGTGAGTTACGTCGGGTTGTATGGGGCATAATAATTTTCACGGAAGTTTACCGATGGGAAAGCCCATCGGGCACATGACTCGTAAAGGTAAAAAACTAAACTACTTTAGTGGACTTACATTCACACGATGGTATATCATGGGACCATTTTCCGTCCCTGTTACACGTGAGGATTTCGGCGCCGGCCAACCAGTAGTCAGCCTCACAGTTGAACCGAGCGATGGACTCGTAGGTCGTGGTGCCGTTGAGAAGGATGAAGGAGCCCTTGTGCACTTGTGCAGGCGTGCCGCAGTCCACGTACTTGCAAGATGGCGGAGTACCCGACCAAGATCCGCCGAGAGAACAGGTCACGCTCTGAAATGAGGTATAAAATCTAGTTCATGAATATGCATAATGTTACGCTTGTTATGTTTGAGCCTATTGTCGTTAACCGGGTATACATCCAGTCTTTGGGATACTACTGACGAATTTCTTACAGCAAAACCCAATAACAGCCGACTTGAGAATCAAACTCAGACCCTCATCTAACAGTAGCACTTGAGACCACGACACCAACGAATTAGTACGTAGCTGTAACTGCATTTTATGTGGGGGTCGTGGACTTATTTTGAAATAAACAGCCAGTCCCGGAGTCACCACATTGTACAACAATTATTGTTCCGTACGGGATTCTTTCCCGCGACACGTAGTGCAGCGCAAATTATCGGAAGAAAAAAAGTTTATTTATTTGATCCAGATTAAGGTACAAAGTATTCACACAAAAACAAAAACAAAACAGAGCCTATTATGTGCCGTACGGCTGCGCAAAATAGGCTCCAGTTTAGCATAAATGTTAAACAACAAGTTCTAACGCTTGTTTTTCAATTGAACCTTTTATTACACGGACGTCTTACAAATGTAAATCAGATTTTGTAGTGTATGAAAATACTGAAATTAAAATGATTTGTGTATCAAGTCGATTAGATAGGTATTTGTTCAAAATCATTAAGTTCAGATAATTATATAGTCACATGACACCTGCCCAGCCTTTTCCGAACTATGTTCGGGTCGGTTTCTAGTGCTAATACAGTATTTTACAAGAAGCGATTGCCTATCAGACCTCCACAATCCAGTTACTGGTTATTACGGTACTCCCTGGTAAGACTGGTTGTCAGACTTTCGGGCTTTGGAAGCCCAGAGTTTGGAAGTTGGCGGTGTGATACCCAGGAAAAGCACGTTAAGCCGTTGGTCCTGCACCTGCACCCTAATTGCGAAACGCACAATTTATCAGAATCTGAATGGGATTGAAGATTATTTCTAAACCATTGCGTCATTTGTTCGAATAAATTGTCGGCTCAGTAACATAAATAACGCAATGAATGATGTTTAACTATGAATATTAAACCAATTCCTACCGATAAAAAGTTCCGCAATTACCCCTCTGATCGCTCTACGGTTGTGTCGGATTGCTATCCCGTCGGACTATGAGAGTGAGGGATTTATGCACTTTATCTCCCGCGCTGAAGGCGAATCTCTGTTGAACTTGGCCGCCATGGCGCAAATACGGTGAGGACTATATTGAGTTCCAGAAAATGAATTATTTGGTGGTTGACGATTTTCTTCAATTCTTTATAGACACAATAAAATAGGGCGGGTCGTACATGCACCATATCATTTACACTATCAAAAGTGGAAATACTTTCATGGCATAAAAGGAACAAGTCCATATCAAAGCTGTCTATGCATACATTTCTAAGTATCCTAAATTTTACTAGATAGATACCTATTGTTAAATTAATTTTAATAATTTATTTATTATAATTTATTTGTTATTTATTTTAATTTATAAAAACACGCGCAACAAAATACGCGCTCAGACGTGGAGTTACGGACACTAGCCCGTTCAACCTATTACCCATAGTTCAATTTACTACATTTTACTTAAAATCACTTAAGTATTGCGCCGACCGTGCCGGCAACGAGTATTTGTATCGATAATATCTAACTTGACAGACAGCTCGACTGCTTGAAATTGTTACGCCGCTTCGTCTTCCCAGTTAAGTGGTGCAGAGCGGGCGTTTCATATTAATATTGACGAAAAGTTTTCAATCGCTTGAACGCTTGCCGCTGCTCATTATGATTAATATCGTGAAATGCCTACCACCCTGTTTTGACGTCATTTGATGATTTCCCACCCACAAAAAAAGGGATTAATAAAATGCTGCCAAAACGCGAGCGAATGACCATTGTACGTAATTTCGTCATGCGAGAGTGGTGAGTGAGGAGAGCAGTTGTGGCTCAGACTTACGACTTCGAAGCCAAGCAGGCGCTTTACTTTGTGTAAATAATTTTGTCAGCACTGCTCCCAATACCATGAAGAAAAACATCCTGAGGAAACCGGCATGTCCTAGAACTTAAAATTCGTAGACATGTAACGTCTACCAACCCACACTGGGCCCGCGTAGTAGATTGTAGCCCAATCACTCTCGAAGAGAGGAGGCCTGTGTCCCAGCAGTGGGAACATTATAGTCTGATTATGCATGCGAGAGTAAAACTAAGATTTATATTTAGAGGGAATACAGATATATTGCTTTGTTACAACATTACATTTATTACGTTAAAATAATTCCTAAACGTCTGTCACATTCGCTGTCGAATTTTCTCGAGTGCAAAAAATGTTACAATAAATAAATGCCAATCAATTTAGTTTTGCAATAGCACGCTGTTCAAGAACGAAATTGATTGGTATTCCCACGTGATGAATACCTGCTGGAAATGCTACTGACTCTTAACTAGGTGACGTTAGGGATGCCTTCAAGTTTTCCGGAAAATGGGACTAAATTTGGACATTGGCATTTGTCACTAAAACAGTTAAATTGCGACAGTGTTTATAAATGGCGCCTAATTGAGTTTATTTATACATAGTTCACAAGAATGATACCAGGAAATTCTCGTAATTATTTAATTCAGGATATGTTATTTATATCCAAGCATTCTAAGGTTTTTTATTGAAAAAAGTTGTTTAAATGTTCAGGTCTTTTATCAGCGGCTTCGCCCGCGTATTATACTTGAATTGAATCCTCTGTGTATCGACGAAAAGCGCATAAAATTCGTTGCGTAGTTTATTATTCCGGTAAATGACTTTTAGTCGGGCAAAGGCGCGGCCAAAAGCTAAAACTGTATTAAAAAATGTGCTTTGGCCCGATATTAAATCCGACTATAGCGCGAAGAAACAGCAGCCGCGGCTATATAGCATCGCATTGCTGCGCCTTCGAGGTGAAAGTAGTCTTGGAACAAAGAGAACAGAATACAAAATATGTTTTCGATTTTAACTCACCGGTGATCCAAACAGTATGAATCCATTCTGGCAGGTGTAAGTAGCCAGTGATCCAGCTTTATGACCGTCAACAGCAACAATAGCTCCAGTAACTGGCGGTGGTTCAGGACACCAATCGAACAAACATTTAGGAGCTTCCCCACTCCAGACACCTTCGTCTGCACACAATCGTTCTGGTTCTCCAACCAGGGTATAGTTTTCTCGGCAGGAGTACACTGCTTTCGCTCCGTGTGTTGTTCTGTCATCTACTAGAGACACTTCACCGTCCTGGATTGGTGTCAGGCCCCCGCAGTTGACGTCTGTAAAGATGGTTTAGGTTAAGCAACTTTCCCAGATCAACACAGTAAACGTTGTATCGTCATCATTCAGCCGAATGACGTCCACTGGACTCTACTGGGCATATGCCTTAGCCACGCCAATTCAACCGGTTTTGTGCTTTCCGCCTCCAGCGGATTTCTGTGGCCTTCAGAAGATCCACCTTGTCGTCGCATCGTACGAGGTAACAATACAAGTGAATAGGAGACAAAAAATAACTTTCATGTTAATACAGTTCGTTCTTTGTCAATCGGAAGCTGTAAGTGCTGGTAAAATTATCATTAACAAAACTGATCTGCGGCTAGTCATCTAATTCACGTAGACGTAGTAAGCGAACTAAGAACTCGCTCAATGTTGTATCCACAGTAATGTATCTACCTCATATGGTAATTCGATCGAGTAACGGTGGTGGTGATCACCCTCGATTACCATCAGATAAAAACAGTCGATAATTTCGCTGCACCTGTGCCATGATATACCGCGTTGATATTGATCGACAAACATAGAACCAGAATAAAAGCATTATTTTTTTTGAAATTCTTGCTTAAATTAAAAGATGCTGTAAGAATAAAAAACATACAATATTTGGTAAAGTGGGATAAAATGAGCATTGGTCCCCAAGTCTTTAATCGAACTTTATTTGTGCTACTTTCATTGCATCCTTCGATACTTCACCTGTTATTATTACGACTTTAATAGGTACCTAAGTAGATGTTCATATAAAAAGAAAAAGAAAACAAAATCAACTTACATTTACAGCTCGGAGCAGTCCCCGACCAGAAGCCATCTTTCTTGCACTCTCTACTCTTATGTCCCAGAAGCATGTGTCCTTCTGGACACCGATATCCAATGGAAGCTCCAACCTGGTAGTTGTTACCTTCGATCGTCGTATTGAGCAGTTTGTCTGGACTTCCACAAGAGGGAGGCACTGAAGAAGATAGTTTGAATATTATGGTCTGTATGACGAACTAAATAAAGCCTAGTGTAATCAAGATTACTTTGTGTATTCGTATAGTCGCATATTAAGCCTAGTTCAAACCAACATTGGTCGTGGCTAGTAAGAAATATCCCTATAGATGACTTATAATAGAAAAAAAATACATAAAACAATCGCCACTGGTGATGAATATAGGAACGTACGATACAATACAGTATTAGTTCGTCATTCTGTTACTAATAATGAATTAATCATCTTAACTAAAATGTATAAATCTGCCAGAGTCGCGAGATTGTTCGAAAGAGATACCGTGACCCTGGCACATGGGCAACTGAAGGATCATGGGTGGGTTTTAGTCAGTAAAAGTCTGACACGCCCTTCCGCTCCGCCCAGAGCGGGAGAAGTCATTTGATGATTTCCCATTCAAAATGCGTAAGTGAGTTTGTTTGTTACGCTTTCACGCTAAACCCACTGAACGGATTTAGATGTTCGGCACACTATATAGACTATAACTTGGGTAAGGACATAGGCTACTTTACTTCCTGTATCATAGACGGAGTTGCGGGCAACAGCTAGAACAAAAAAAAAGTATTTAATCTTATTCATCGTTTCAATTTACGTTATTACTCTACAACCGCACACAGCTCCCTCGCGGCACTAACACGAACTGAGCCTGATTGAACCGACCACTGCGCGGCACAGGCTGCTTAGAAAATAAAATGATTATTCTTTTCTCTATGTGCAAATGTCAACGTTCTGTAAGAGTTTAATGACCTGATTTTGCCTTGCCGATGCAGCTCTTAATTGGTACAATACCAAAAATAGAATACGTAGATAGGCAGTTGATTATATACCTATCTAATGTGAGTGTACGAATGGTACTGTACAGGGGTAGTACCTGGAAAATACAGGAGTGATGTTATAATTTATGCCAAAACATTCAAGAATATATTTAGCTAACACGTACCGCGGCAAAAAGTTTGTTTGTTTGATTGAACGCGCTAATCTGAGGAACTCCTGGTTGGAATTGAAAAATATTTTTGTGTTGGGTAGTCCATTTATTGAGGAAGGCTATAGGCTATATAACATCACACTATAACCAAGAGGAGCGGAGCAGTAATGAAAAATGTTGCAAAAACGGGTAAAATCGCACGGGTAGGCGATTCGACGCGACGGGAAGGGTCGGGGTAGCAAGAAATTTAACGCGGACGAAGTCGCGGGCAGAAGCTATCAACTATAATATTTACCCACATATAATTCCACCATATGTATGCATATTGTACAATCCGACATTTCTGTATCTAGAATACAGTTTTATTTCTATGAATTCACCCACGTTTGAGAATCAAACATAATTCTGGTAAAGAGTACAAACAACGGCTACACGAGCGTGAAACGAAACTCCGAGTCCGCTACTAAATATGAAAATATTTTACATGCAAGTTTTCTCATACGAGGTGTGTAACAGGTAAACTTTACTACACGTGTATGCAAGTGTCGATCCAGTACTTTTTAATTAAACTTTACACAGGCTCGAAATTTCAACTCAATTTGCATTCCTGTAAAAAGTTTTAACGTGACAACTCAATGTTTTTTTTTTCCTCCATGATGAGATTTTCATGGTGAAGGTTACACGTGTTTCTCCGCACGCGCGGACCGTTTGCATTCGAAATTCACTTTCAGGTGTATACAACTCAATTCCAAGATGTGGTATAGTTGTAATCGTTTCATGACTTAATGATGAAACCTTGAACTTACAAAGATGAAGGGAGAAGGCATGACCGAGCATTTCGCTTTACAAAAAGGTGTCTTAACCTCTAAGTTCCTGAGATACCACATTTGGTATAGACACAATCGTTTTTTAATTGTGTCTGTAATTACGGTAATTGACTGGTTAAGATGAAGCGCTTAGGTACATAAAGAATTATGCTACGAGTGCACTTGTACAGTGTACCCACGAGTAGACACATTAAGATACAAAAACGCACGCATTTACTGCAGAGAATCCATTCCAATCAGTTCGCTATTGCAGTTGGTCATTGGACATCATTGGTAACAAATCTATACTAATACTAGCTTTTGCCCGCGACTTCATCCGCATGGAGTTCGGTTATATCGTAGCGTAACGTAGCGTAGGCGAGCGATAAGAAAGGAAGTAGAATTGCACGGACAAAGTCCAGGCCAAAAGCTAGTAAACTACAAAACTTCTTTATACACTTCATTTTTTGCTAATCTATTAGTGTGTGCCAAAATTATCAGACTACTGGGCGAGCTTACGCGGGAGCAAGCCACATAGAATTGCCCGTGTGAAAAACAGTTTTCTCTCAAGTCTATACCCGCAAATTTTATTTTTTTGATTGAGGGGAAACTGTATTCATTTGAATTCAAAGGGAAGATCTTTCTGAATCAAGGGAATTCTTGGTACAAATACAGTTTCCCCTTGCGCATATCCAATTATAACTATTTTTTTTTTATGTTTGTGTGCAAATTTTTGTCAAATAATTGTTCTTTTCGTAATCAGCGACCCGATAAACCATAAAAACGATACCCATGTTGATTTTCAGAATTTGTCACTCCTTTTCCACCTTTTAGGGGTTGAATTCTGAAAGAACCTGAAACATTTATTTACTCATTTATTGATAGAACTACTCCTGTGAAGTCTCGAATAAAAGAGTTTAACTAATCTTGTTTCCCATACAAACTTTCAAGCCCTTTTTCACCCCCCTTAGGGATCGAATTTTCAAAAACCATAGGACACGTAATTGTTTATTTCTAATTGTTAACCTAAAAACAAAGTTTCAGGCTTCTAGCTCTAAAAATGACGGACTTCCATTCAAAATTTTAACCCCCTTTTTACCCTCTTAAGGGGCGAATTTTCAAAAATCCTTTCATAGCGGATGCCTACGTAATTACAGCTATCTGTATGCCAAATTTCAGTGAAATCCGTTCAGTAGTTTCGGCTGTGCGTTGATAGATGAGTCAGTCAGGTTTGCCTTTTATATATTTAGATTATAAAGCTTAAGAGACTTTTTGTTTGGTTGAACGCGATAATCTCAGTAACTACTGGTTCGAATTGAAAAAAATATTTTAGTGTGGATTAGCCTATTTATCGAGAAAGGCTATAGGCTATATAACATCTCGCTATGACCCTTAGGAGTGGAACAAAAAGAAAAAAGTCACAAATATGAATATCTCGCACGGGCAGACAATTCGGTGCGACGGGATGGGTCGAGGGAGCAAGAAATTTGACGCGGACGAAGTCGCGGGCAGAAGCTAGTGCAACAGTATGTCCAGCAGATGGAACTAATACGCTTAGATATGCCGAACACTTGTGCGGGTCAACATGATTCGGTACAGCCGTGTTTTCGTGAAAAAGCCGCTTGCTTGGCTTAGACTAAATTGTGCCGACCCATCCATAATATTACTAAGCGATGAAGAAGCCGAACGGAGTTCATCGATAAAACACGAATATATATGTATGTAGTAATTGCTTCGGATCAGCGTTATTGTTCAACAATTCTGTCCAATCGAATGTGCCGACCTGGCCAAGCACCCTTTACGCTAGTTAACTTCCCAGATTTTCGAACGGATAAGACACTTGCATCCAAGTTACACAAACACACAGGATTAGTAGACAGTTTGACTTAATTTTGCATTATCATTTAATGACATGTGTTAATTTTTTATATACCCACATGTTTAAAACAAAAATTAAAAGTCTCTTTATTAAAAAAATGTCTGTATAATATATCTGAACTTATGTCACTCAGTAATAAATGATCTACCTATATTTTTTATTTCTTTTTGTCTTTTGACATTATATATTTTTTAGAAACGTTTGATATTAAATATTTTTTAGAAATATATTTTTGACATTATATTGAAAACTGGTTGACATTATATTTTAAATTTGTTTGACATTGTATTTTAAACTTGTTTGACATTATATTGAAAACTGTTTGTCATTGTATTTAAAACTGTTTGGCATTGTATTTAAAATTGTTTGACATTATATTCAAAACTGTTCGGCACTACGAATACTTGAATTTTACTTGGAGGATAATGAATAATTCATAGGTCTCTGTATTTTTATGTTAATTGCGTGTGTATATATTCAACACAATTTAAACCGTTTATGAATAATTAAAATGAAATGAAAAATGTGCACTTATACGAAAATTAGTTGTTAGTAATTAGTTTACTTACTCGTTGATTGTGGTGACCAGCGTGACGGCCACGCGTAGGGTCAACGTTTCGGGCAAAATGGTGTTGTTTTTTATTATTTGGCACACGTAACATGACAATATGATTTATGACGATATAAGATTTGTAACATGACTGGCAAACTGAGGGTGTACTTTACACATTTGCCTATGCCTTCGGCGAATGTGTTGGAATTGTGTATATATTTTACTTTGAATTATGATTCTGCCATTAGTATAGACGTAGACTATACAGATAATAATAAATAATAAATATCTTTGGACAACCAACACACCGTTATCTGATCCCAAACTAGGCAGAGCGTGTACTATGACAACCAGACTACTGATAAATATACATATATATTTCTAAATACATACATATTATAGATAAATAACACTCAGACACAGAACAAATGATTGTGCTCATCACACAACGATTTGTCCTGGGTGGGAATCGAACCTCAGTCTTGGCAGTCAGGGTCACTAACCACTAGACTAACAGGCCAGTCAAAATAATTCAGATAATTTATCAACAGCAAATAACCCGATCTTCCTTGCCCGAGAGTGATGAAATTGATGATGATAGGATTACCTACATGCTAGCTGCGCAAGCGGTACCTATGGGTTTCGGCATGTGTTAGCCGAAGCTCAACGTTTAGATAGTCAATCGTCCAACGAAATTGCTTTTCTCTTGCGAAGTGATTTTGGACTTTGCGTGCAACGTTGCAAGGCCATGTTACGAAACAAGCAAATCATTGAATGAAATCGCCATTTACAAAACGCGATGCCAAGTAAAGCACTTTCAAATGGACTTCAACATGCCTTATTCAGTCCCGTGAATTGTAAGCTCCCGGGAATGAGAAGGGGATGGGCAAATAAAACAGCTAAATTTGTCTTGAACCTGTTTATTTTCCAATCAGGGAAAATAAACAGGTTCAAGAAAAATTTAGCTGTTTTATTTAATAGCACGGTTAAAAATAGTTAATTAAAAATAGTAGTTAGTTAAAAATAGTTTAACACCTGAAGGCTTCTTAGGAAAATATTCAGTTTATTATAAGGTTTGGTTGGCAATTTAAATTTTATCTTCGAAACCGAGTTATGAATAAAATTTTCCTGGCGGCGACAGAAAGCCGGAAATGCGTCCTTGGCCCGTGAACTTGATGTTGAGAAACAAAAATAGCACTGCAATTTTCTTATTTCATTTAACAATGGCGCGCGGCAACCACGACTTTATTCGAATTACTGATAAAGTAAGTTACAGATTCGAAAGGCACGTGCTAAACATTCAACACGTTTGGAGCAGCAATGTCTGTAGGCTAAATTAATAATCAGTCATGTATTTGAGTTATCCTTCAAATGGAGATACTGAAATACACGTCTGCGTACTGCGGATATGTAGAAAATATTTTTTCACGGCATGACCTATTTTATGCCCATGATCCGATACCAGAGAAGTCCATTACTGCTAGAAGAATTAACTTTATTCATAAAAAATTAAGGTCTAATTCGCAACGTACCTTCGCTACGCAGCACATTCGCTTGCAACCATTAGAAAAGGATATGTACCTATGTATGACACTCACGGTACTGGCAGATCCAGTGCAGATAGTCCAGGTTGCAGCCCACGTCATTCCACAGCCACGCTCGACCACCATCGAGGACTACACAGTTCTGTTCACCGTTGTAGTTGTTCGGTTGGTCCTTGCCCCATGTTGGTTTTTGCACCTGTTCGCCTGTAGAGTTTGAAATATTTATCAGGTTTGTACCTTACTATTTACTTCATTTGGGAATGTTTGCAAATAAATGAAAATATCAAAAGTATAAGAATATCCTTGCATTCAATACCGTCGGCGAGGGTAAATAATAGCAGTACGTAAATAAACATCGAAATATTCTACGTGTGTGTGTTTGTTAAATATTGGTCTAGTGAATATTTTTTCCGGTTTTGTGCAGTTTTTAATTTTAGCATGCAGCATTAAGTAAATACTAAATACCTAAATAAAACTCCGTTTCATTGAGTTTGTTAGTTAGCTGGGAACATCGTATTTTGTATTATTTTGTTGTAAAAGTTACGAAAACTTCGTTTTTTATGTACAAATCTGGTATTTGAGTAATGGTCCTTTCGGTCAGGCCCTTTTAGATAAGACCTTCAAAGTTAAATATAAGAATATCAAGTCCAACTGTTTCTTACCATCAACCCATTTCCAGGTTCTGGAGGTAAGTCCTGGTTCCTTCTGGGCACCGATCCATACCAGTTGCGTCTTCAGCTGAGGTTTTCTTCGCTCCAACTCTTGAATCAAGAAACTCAATGTTGCTCCCTGATGAATACAGAGAAAACTATGTATAAGTACTTATTTGTAACAGGAGGCAATGATTTCATAGCCTGGGATGTCTAGATGTCTAAGTGTCCATGGACAGTGGTGATCCAGTGGTAACGACCACAACTTACGTGTTGTAGGTTATGGGTTCGAACCCAAGCAGGCACTTTACTTTGTGTAAATAATTGCCATTTAACGTAGCAGCCAGTCTTATGGGCACGTTTCCGAATGACAGCGACGCGGATGAGTTCTGCGACACTTAAGCGTTCTGTTGTTTTTTTTTTGTATCGTTAGTTAGTTAATACCTAGACTAAAATTGGATCTTATGTTACAAGCAATGAAATAAATATTTGAATAAAAAAATATCCGAAAATACTTGGTAAAAAGGAGATATTTTTTAATCGATACCCACACGGGTAAGTTGTAACAGCAACATTTCCATTTATACAAATAGACACAGAATACCGTGACGTTATGTCTCCACCTCAATTATTATTAATAGAAAGTACCTAACATGGCATTCGATAAACATGCAAAATGCTCGATCAACACACTGATTGGGGAATATCAATATTTCTTTTTCTATTTAGGAAATTTAATGCTTCCTGGGCAACAACAAGGTGGACCGATGACTTTGTGTAGGCCGCAGGAATCTGCTGGATGTGGGAAGCACAGAACAGGTCGAAGTGGCGGAACTTGGGGAAGGCTAATGTCCAGCAGTGGACGTCTATCGGTTGAGATGATGATGATAATGCAATTAGTGAAAGTTTTCCAGGAACCCTGCCAAAAAACTTTCAATTAAAGGATCTAGTTCAGTTTCTCATAATTGTCATGTGTACTTTCGCCTTGGGTATAATGTCGGGACTTTCCATTGGTACAAACAGTTATAAAAGAGCCCTTGAGTCGGTCAAGCCAATGAAAGCAAAAAACGGTTAATAGTCTAAAATAACAGTGACTAACGACTTGTGACACACGCGTCTATTAATATACCATTCATGATGTATTTGAGGAGTGATGGAAAATTAATCTGCCGTTGTATTCTTTCCTTGTCATGGAAATGGCGTGAACTATCCCTTTCAAAGCTTTAATATCTATTAATTTATCGCAAGTACAATCACAGAGTTATAAATAATTTAACAGCTTTGAACTTGATAATGGACTGCAGGCTATTTCCTGCTTTTCTGACATTTTGACAACATTTAAATAAGCCAACAAAATTTGTATGTTCAAAGACCTATTAATGGATCACTGCGATTGACGGTCGTTGGGTCGTGTGCAGTTATTGCCTATGCCTATACATGCCCATAGCAAGAGTGGCTGTACGCTAGGGATGAACTTGAAACGAAAGCGCTTGATGAATTAAGCTTTTGTTTTTACCAGGCTAGTCGTAACATTGCAATTTCGTTTGATTGGAACTTAGTATATAATATGTGCATGTCTATACACGTAATAATCCTATTGATGCAGGATTTTTATCTATTTCACTTTGAGTTTGTTGAATCTCTTAGATTTTCAGAATTTTGCCTGTGCATTCAACGAGTCTAAATTCGCAAGAGTACCTTAAAGAGTCTCTTAGAAAGTTTTTTTATTATTTCGGAGATGTAACATCTAATCTAGACATTCTGTAGTGACTAATATTGTGGTCAATATATAGGTCTGATTGACTGCTCACTGTTCTGGATTAGCCACCTAGTTATGAGGTCATTGTCTGCATTTCAACGGCAATCGCCGTTTGGCGATGTGATTTACACAGACTCACAACCGTAATTTATCACACGACCACACAGTCAGCTAAGTTAGTCGGCCATTGTCAAGAAATCTCTTTCTGATTGGAGATTTATAATGAGAACACATCAGTATTTATGACATTACATTTCTATGTACTTTAATGTTATTCAGGGTCAAATTAACTGGTAGTTAGCTGGTAAAACTTTACCCACGGTGTATCTATATCGACAAGAAAAGCGAAACAAAAATAAGATATGTTTTCATCATTTGATGGGTAATAATAAAGTTATAAGTTATTTATTGTTCACTTCAGGTTACAGACATCATTGTAGCCCTGGCTCTTGTACTAGGAATTCCTGTATCACAAGAGCCATAATAATAAACCCACAGACCCTATCTCCCGAAAGAATTCTTGTTCCTCTCTCTAGCTTGCATTATTGGCCGGCTGGAGTGAACACTGATGAGGTTCAGAGTTCCCACCTCATTCTTGCCTTTACTGGCCGGCTTGAGTAGAGATTGGCAAGAGCAAACGTTGTCGGGGATTGCAAGTATTCCAGCAAGTGCTCGTAGGGATCTTGACCTGATTTTCCGATTTCCCGGGCTCTGCGATTATTCTGAAAGTCGTGGAATACCTCTCCACTCCTCAAGCACCTCAGTAAGTGTTGCTTGTCGCTACGTCACTATGTGCTAGCAACGGACTCCGGGGGCCCATTATTGAGTGTGCAAGTCACCGCCTGGCATTTTATTCGTGTATATACAAAACATTGATCAGGCAGGGGCCATAGTCCTTCCATACTTGTGGGTTACCAATTTACTATAGTCTTATGTTTCGTTTCCATATTCTATAATAGTCCTGCTGCAACCGGGGATTGTCCTTCTGTGCACTTGCATAGTGTATACGGGGATAATCGTCCGTTGGTGCCCATTCATCATTTAAAATTGGCTAAGGGGCCTCTGAGAGTTGGCTTCGGCTCAAACTGAATGACTGACAAATAAAAATTTTATTACGCTGGACCAGCTGTTTTTGTAATTTTTCAGTATAATATATTTTTAACGAATTTCCAAGTACCAAAACAAAACAGTCGTTACATTGCTTTTAAGACAATGTCAGTGTTATTTACATTTATGAACAAAGTTGGAATGATGAGAAAAAAAAGTTTTTTTTTCATTCGGTTTCGATTTCGATACCAAATACGTGGTTGAATTCATCGTATATGTTACTGATTTCCCTTGAGACAGATGTGCGGGTACATTGTAGGTACATTATGCTGTAACGTGGTATTGAGTTAGAAGTTGGCTATGTAACGGGTATACGTGTAGAAAGTGCATTCATTAGGCTACGTGTATGCCGTATACATATTTACGTAACTTATCATGTCAGGCGACAGGCGAGCGCATCTTGACTCTTTCCGTGGTACTGTAAAGGTTGTCTGCAAAAGTCGACCTTAAATCGTGCAGTCTGGCGATAAAATAACTTTAGTTAAATTCGAACATTCGAGTGTTTTAAGAATGAGCTTTCAAATAAATTAGAAAATATTTTTTTTTTGTTTCGTAATCATGGAAGACTGTGACTGGTGCGTTGCTGTAAACTCGAAAGCGTGGAATATACTTATAATTTTAATTTTAATCGGTGTATTAATTCCGGTACGTCGCGTCGCCACAGTCACAAAACATAAGAATTAATACGATACAGTCGCTGGCTGTTATTGTTCACGAGAAGTTTATAAAGGATCTTGCGATTTTTAAAAAAATTTAAAATAATGTAACGTTGGCATCAGCCATACGGTAATTTACAGGTGCAGTTTTTATCCCTTAATAGTTTCGCCCTGTAGGCTAATCTGGCAGCGGTTAACCTTGTTTAATTATTTCATCACCATTGCTCTCAAAACGGTGAAAGAAAACTATCGTGATGAAATCGATTACATGTGACATCTACTAACCCGCACCTACTGAGTCCGCGTGGTTGATTAAAGTCTACTCCTTCTCATAGAGAGCAAGAAGACTTATGTCCCATCTGTGCAAGTCCGAATTATAGAGGTAAACATTGAAAAAAAATTTTGTCACAGTTACAAAGGTTTAAACAATCCCTGTGACGGTTATTTCAATGCAAAAGTGTCGGGACCTCCTTGTAATTATTCAATCACAGAGTTTTCTCACCCACTTATTCAGGTTTCACTGTATAACGAATATTTTCTAATTCCCTTCAGCTTTGTTATATCGAGATTGCACTGAAGTTACTATCATATTTCGTACCTGAAATCCATGTATCAGGTCACCTCCTTGCGCCTGGCATTGCTTCCTGGCGTCTCCAAAGGACATTCCTTTGGCCACGTTGAACTCGTAGCAGTTCCTGGAGAACGCAGCTAGTTCGATCTCTGCGGGGGAACCGGCCGGGGCACAGCGGTCGTTGGAGAATTCTGGTAAAAAAACAAAGATGGTAACACTTGATTGGAGATTGATTTAATTATAAGGGATTTATTTAAAAGACTAACTGTTTGTAATGTGGCTTTTAAATTGGAGTTAATAGATAGATGTCAGCGTGGATGATATTAAATAGATGAAACTCATTATATCCCTGAAGGTTCAGACCACGGGTTCAGACAGAGGTGCACCTATAGTACACCTACATTTTCACTACATAACATTAAACTTTTTCTAAAACTTTCCTCTAGAATCTAATATTATTGCAATAAAGCTTACAATTAGTTACACAACAGTAGATATTATGCGTAATTGCATTACTTAATCCTATTGCAAATCTAAGAATTGTTTAGAGATTCAAACCACCAATCACTACAGAACACAAGCTCAAATAAATTACAAAAACCCTATATTGACAAGACTAGGTATAATCTAAGGAGACTAGGTTCCCCTAATGTGTTTAGCCTAATAGGGGCGAGCCCACTGCTTTGGACAAATCCAGAACCAGAGTGGCTGCTGAGAAATTTCTGATGGAAAACTGCAACAACATGTGGCCCGACCTAGGACCTCATACTTAGCAGATTGCGATTACTAGACAAATGAAGCAGATTGAATAAAAAATAAAGAAAATCATTAACGGGTAGATGTATATAACACACTATTTGTCATGTGGCTACTCCAAAAATCCATTGCGTATCGTGGCCATCCCATTAAACCGTCGCCTGGGATATTATCGATAGGTCTAGCTTAGTAGACTCTAGCTATAATCAACGACATAATTACTAACACACATGTTAGCACTCTCTCATGATCCCGCAGGGTTCTCTCAAAACCAATTAACGCATCCGAATGCTGTCAGGATACGTAACTATATATATATATGCGTACTGAAATCTGGATGATTAAATTAATTACCTACGTGCAGTGCGCATTTACTATTTGAAATCTTCTCTTTAAAATCGTTGCAGAAGTGCCTTTAATTTGATTATTTAATGTTTTAGTCTCGGAATCCATAATGCCTCATTTGACTATATCTATATTTATCGTCTTGGCATGCGCTTCTGTCTTCTATAGAAATTATTTTAAAGGTATGAGGAACAGGGTGTTAGCTCAGCCTCCATAGAAAAGGGGGATCCTTCGACCAGGTGGGACTTGGGTGCGGTCGGCAATAGCCCAATGATTGATGTCGGGCGTTGTATCTATATACATTAGTTGTGCCGTGAATTCTAATTGCGCGATGCAGGATTTTGTGTGACGTCAGTCTGATTCGAAGTTTGCATGTAGATACAGTATCATGTTATATTGGTGAATTCTACCAATCACCTCATGAATTCTGTCAAGGATGACAGCTTTACAACGGTACAGGGATCTATAGGCGTGTAGCCAGAAACAGAACTATTCCCGCCATTTTGTTCAATACCTTTACTTCCAAAACAATTACATACATTTTACAAACAGCGGCCTTATCAACGTCATTCGACCGACAAAAGTACCAGGTTACAGTAGTAACTTAGGATGCCTTCAACATACCTTCAGTAGTGAACACCTCCACTTCACAGAGAGACAAGGAGCCTTCGACTCCCACCAGTTGCAGGAACACGTGCTGGCCGATCAGAGGACGAGCGCACGTGAACGTCTTTGTTATTCCCTCGTCTGAAACAAAAGAAGAATGTTTAAGTTCTAGGATAATATGAAAAAGCTTAGAATAATAATTAGCATAAAGTTAATATATGTTATGCACCTACGTGTTGCATTAAGAACTCCTTCAAGGATTATAAAATAATATTATATTATTATTGGTCAAACAAATATCAATTTAATCAGTTGATTGTAAAACCAATTAATACAAAAGAGTTCAGGGTGGATCACGCACTAAAGTAAATCAAAGTTCGATTTCAGAACACTTCCTTAGTACAGCTGCCAATTGTGCGAAAGCGTTGCCCCGCTGCATCAATTGATAGAATTGGACTATCAACAACCTCAGAAAGAATTTAATTTAAACAGCCTGTTTATGTTAGTTTATTTGTAGAGCCATCGCTTCCTACTCGACAATTGCCAGTGATTACTGCGTACGCGCCGGTCGCATGTTTGCGCTCGCTGGTATCTGGCGTGAGGAGAAATGCACGATATGGGTGTCTATCACACTGTTTTGTAACTAAACACTACTTTCCCAAACGGTTAAACCCTAACCGTTTTGGGAAATACAGGTTTGACGTTTATGTTTTATCTACGTGAGTAGTTACTCAACTACCCTCGTTAATAAAACATATATGATCATTAAACAATTTTGAGTGAAAACAGTATTTCTATTACAGTGTGTTTGTACACTTGGAAACCACAAATAAAGTGCGTCTTGCTTCGTGTCGTAAAAATATTATAGGTTCGTGGTTTAATGATAGTGTTTCTAAATATATTAAGGAGCCCGCAAACAGGCGTAATTCGACTCTAGGAGATTAATTTCTATTAAAACTTCAAGAAGTTATTCTACAAGAGCCTTTACATCACTCTTTTGTCCTTGTCCAATAAATTTGGGGTCGGCGCAACGTGACGTCTTCTCGTGTATTTTTATCCGACTACAGTGAAGCAAAAAATAGTTGTGATTGTGACCGATATGGATGTATGCTCATCTATTCCCTCATAATTTCGAAACTACTTATAACAATTTTACAAAAATGAGGTATCGTTGAAAGCGTATTGATCGTCTTTTATTCAGATGATAATTTCTTGTTTCATACTTTTTAGAGTTGGATGTTTCAGTCGGGTTTTAGTTTTTGAACTTAATTTAACTATATTAAAAATTTATACATTAAAAAAAAAACTAATTCATTTCCAACTATTATGATATTATCGTTGTTTAAAGTAAGTGCAATTTGAACACAGTAGGTACAAATAGTAATGGCGTAATATCACACAACGCGATGGTCCACTGTCAAAAATGTCCCCAAAATTTTTTGACCGTCTTACAAAAAGAAGATCTTAACTAGTCAATTAATATTTTTTTACCTCTGTGAACAAGTTTACTTGAAGAGATGTTTAACTTCTTACATGATTTTCCTCATTTGATATGATAAAATACTATGTGCTAACTTAAGTATTAGAATAATGTCGGCAAAACTTTCTGCTCGACCCTCGTTTAATCGTGCTCCTACAATGTCTGCATTCTTCGTTATTTTACCTTCCGTCACCAGGAAGCGAAGATAATTTATTTTTTCTCGAATAAAGTTTTATTACGAGATCTGGGCCTTTGACGTATAACGGATGGAAATTGTGTATGTATAACAAAGGCAATTACTATGGATTAGGGAATAAATTGGACAAAGGACACTTTCCAGTAATTACAAACACGTGTGACAACATACCTATCGCGTTACGTTTGAACTGTTCTAGTAATTGCAATTCGAAGCTTGCAACAAACATGACAGCTTCTATGAAAGCTTAATGACAGATCTATGTTGTGTTAAGCGCTAATAATGAGTGAGTATTGGATCGGTTTCTTGGGAGCAGCCAGGAGTATGGATTTGTGTCCGATAGATAGCAATAGGTTCGTCCCGAATAACATGGGACTTAAACTTATCTGGCAAAATGTGGGTGTACTATAAGTACAACTCTGCGTAACCCATCGGGAATTAAAGCTGTGATGTTTTGTGTTCTTGATTAAAATTAAGCGAAATGTTTATGTTTTAAACTTTTTATATATAACTCTACTGTACGTGTGTATGTTACTGAACTCATCCTAAACAGCTGGACCGATTTGAATGAATTTTTGAAGTGAAAACATCTTTAGCGGCGTTGTGCACTTTTTTTGTAATGGGTAAAAAATGTTAAACTCGCGTCAGGACACGTGACCTGATCGAAAATTCGTAAGACGGACGGAGAGTAGACAGCCGGCGCCGCGTAGGAGAGGAAGTATCCCCCTCTCTTTCTACGGCGCGGCGAAAATGTATGCCTGCGCCTGCTGTTTTGTTTAGGCGGTGCAGGACGCTTGTACGAATGTTCGTGTGTGTTTATGTTACAGCGTGCCACGCGCATCCATGGATGGTGACAGCTGATGGCTCGACCGTCTGTGTAGTTGCCGTCGTCGAAATTATGGATGGAAGTTGATTTTTCTGAGAGATAAACTTTTTAATGTAATATTTTATCATGTTTGTGTACGATAGCGCAATAAATAAATATTGTATTCTACCACATAAATTATAGAACTTTTATACTGATAATTAAAGCAATTCGTGCAAATTATTCCCTAACCATTCCAAAATATCAAAAATGCACAACGTTAATATTCAAGTTTTCACTTCTGTCGGCACTCCCGGAGTGCAACCCGTCGTTTTGTATGCGTTTGGTTGGCACCGTGGATGGTTTAGATTTACTATTGGACCCGGTAGGTGGCGCTGCTATCGAGTTCTAGGAAACAGGACAACGCTTGTACGGTCAGCTAGTATTTAATCAAATCTTAAATTAATTTATTAACTGTCTCATAGACAGACAACGGACAGCCTAAACCACTGGGGTTAAAAGCATGGAATTTTGCCAGAATTACTAGTGTTCCATTTATAACGAAAGCGAGCTCAACCATACAACACATAGCGTTGATAGTGGTCATATACCTGTCATGGTACATGTATTGATACTGTTGGGAAATTGAACATAAATGATTGAACGGGGAATTTAAAAGCTATCCATTTTTTAGTTTGGGTTTTCAGTTGACAATAGTTGCAGTGTTGTAGCTTCGGGAGTACCTTCGTTGCAACCAATGAATGATTCATTGATCAATGCTATTGTCTTTTGCGTGTAGGAATACACATGTAGAAGTTGTTTCTTTTGGCAGGATTACATTTTCTTAACAAGACCTGCACTCGGAAGTAACTAATTCTAATTAAGGAACTATAGTTTTTACACAAGTTATAGCATATACCAATACTTCAACGACTTAACATCGAAGTTGCATCGTTAGTCTTTCTGATCAGAAGACCTAGTTACAAGCTAAATGCCATAAACCTACATAAAGAACAAAAAACCTGTTAGTTTAATGACTTCATTAACACCGTTGCCTCTGTTTCTAACAATAGTCGCAATTACACAATTTTCATCTGTTTCCGACGGGGTCTAAATTACTCAACATCTGCTACGGTGTGACAGACAGCCATAACTAACTCTTTACAAACACTTATTGTCTGTGGGAATCTTCATTGTCGTTAATAGAAACCGTACTATGATTTAGAAAGCGTAAGTCACTTTCGCGTTTTATTCCACAGGGATTTTTTACATTGCTCCTCTGTTATAACTCTGTGACTTAATCGCTTTACACAGTGAGGTAATGGATTGGGTGTTAAGCGTGTGATCGTAGACTGGAGATTTTAAATTTGGTAATAATGAATGACTGCATTTTCCATGTGATTATTGTTCGTCTCTTCACTTTCGCTTCTGTAATCTTTATATCTTACTAGAATAAAATATTCGTTTGCCGGTAAGGCCGATGATAATTTCTAGCTATTATGAAAATAAACAGTGTATTCCTTTGCAAATACGAACAAGCAGTATATAATTGATACTTTAAGTAACTGGTAGCTCTTATGTGCTTCGATGTAAATGATATTGGTATGGCAGATTTTTTTAACTTTGTATATTTTATGATCAATCCATATTTTGTGATTTCAAGTAAAGAAACGGAAGTGACATTTTGAAAAGACAAAACTAAATTTACAGCCTCACTGTTCGCAAGCCTTACTGCGAGTTTGGCTAGTTCCGATTTAGAGGTCGAACGCAATGTTTTTGGTTTTTTCTACCTGAAATGATTTAGGCAGCCTAGAGCCTGGATTTGTGCTCGATTAAGAGCAGTAGTGGCCCAGTGGTAACGGCCGTGACTTACGGGTTGAAGGTAATGGGTTCGAACCCAAGCAGGCATCAACACTGCTCTCAAAACGATTAAGGAAAACATCGTGAGGAAACCGGCATATTTTAAGAACCAAAAATTCGAAGACATGTCGTCGACCGTAATCTAACTTAGCGTAAGGAACAAATTGCTATTTTTCAGGAGAGCCAAACATCTTTTTATTTTTTGGAAATGTCATCATAACTTTTTTAGTTTTTAGGGTTTATTGAAGTGGTTTATGTGGTTCTGCTTAACTTTTTGGACTCTAAAACTTGATATAATCTACTTGCCCACTAGGGCATTAGTTACAAAGATAGCATGTCCCTAACGTCCAAAAAATTAAAAAATAATGTCCATTAAGCCCTAACTTTTTTTTGCACACCAGTTTCAAATGACGTAAGACTATCGACACTGTTAAATACAATCAACATGGCGTAAGTGTTTTATCAGGTAATTAAAGTTTTATTATTAGTAAATAATGTATAGACAAACAAAGGGTAATGAAGTAAAATATAAAAATACCAAAGTGTTTTTATTTATATTATAATATTTTTAAACTCAAAATTAACTCTTTGAATCAATACAAACATAAACACTTCCATAACTTTAATTTTTACAAAATTATTATGATTAACCTTTGTTTATTATTTATAAATTTACTTTTTATTATAAATTTTGCTTTTAAAAATAATGTTGTCTCAGCTTAGCCATAATTTTTCAATAACTATTGACATTACTCATATAAACTAAACTAAATAATTAAAAATTCTTCTTCATCGTGAGTGCTTTCATCATTGTCACTTTGTAATAACTTGTTTTGAGTTGCTTTAGAATATGGAAGTTTTAAATATTCATGGTGATAACATTTTGGAATAGTTCCATCAACACACAACTTTTTTAGATCATTATACTTTTTCAAAGATACTGGAAGTCTGTGTTGATAAAATTGATTAATTGAAACCATATTGATTCCACTAGACTTGCTTTCTATATTACTTGCTTTATATTATTTCCTTTTCCCTTACCAATTAATGTACTTTTTTAATCAAATAAAATCTCAGTCATATTAGCAGTTAATACAAAGTGTGTATTTTACGCCAATGTGATAAGTTATTACCAATACATACGTCAATCGCATTTTTACTTTTGTCCGATACATTATGTTTTTGTTTTAAAAATGATTTAGGAACGTCATTATTCTGTGGCGTATCGGACATTTTTTTCAAGCTACAGCTATGTTATATATACCATTCGAAAGAGCGCAAAAATCTGTATCGGACTGCATTCAAAACTCATTTTGAGCAAAATGTCCCTTACGCCAAGTTAGATTACAGCCGACGATGTGACATCTACCCACCCGCACTGGGCCTGCGTGCTGGATTATGGCGCACTCCCTCTCACCGAGAAGAGGCCTGTGTCCCAACAGTGGGAACATTATGGGTTGCTGATACTTAGAGCAATAGGCTCGCCTCCAAAAATAGGTACAGAGCATGACGTTTGATTTACAAAATGCAAGTTCCAATTAAGCCATAATGATTAATTTAAATATGGGTTAAGCCACTTCTGTTTTACCGACCCCATCTATTCTAATTACTCGCATTCATTAAAACATGAATTCGCAAAGTGGTGAAGGAAAACATCGTACACAAGTTCTAGAACAAAAACATCGCAGATATGTGACATTTACCAAACCACACTGGGCCTGCTTGGTGGAATACAACGCACTCCTTATCAAAAAGAATAGGTCTGTGTCCCAACAGTGGGAACATTATACGCTGATGAGGCTCTCAAAACAATAGAACAGTATAAAACCAACAAGCAGATATACTTTCCACAGATTATGCAACTTTTACCCACGACATGTAGCATCCTCAGTTCATTAAGCTGGTTCTAAATAACTTTATCGCCATGTATTTTTCATTATATAATAAATTATACATTAAAAGAGTGTAGGCCTCACAGGCGAAGTTAAAAACAATACGCAGTGAAGTGAAAACTATAGCTTATGTAATGAATAAACAATGTTGTTAATTTTACATAATTATTTTAATGTTCAAAGAAGTTATGTGCAGAAAGCGGGCGCGGTTGCTTATGCGGATTGCGACGTGGGAAACAATTTTGAACAGCATGCTAAACGACAAATGAGGAAAAATACGATACATCTACACATCAGAAACACACTGTCTACATTTCTCTATCTTCTTGCCCATCGCTGGTATACTGGAAGAAATTTATTAAAGCTTCACCCATGTACCTATGTGTCTGTTCTTTCATCTTGTCTTTTATTTATTTACGAATTAAACATATACATAAAACATGAGTCATTAATAACTAAAGCAGAATTGACCTCGGTTCAAAAGACAATTTTAAAACATTATCCTCAAGTATATGTCTACGTACGATTCCGTCATTAGAATTAGTAGTCACTGCTGAACATGGACTTTCTTTTTAATAGCCTTACCTATTACATAAAATTCGAACGATAATAGTAGTTACGAAACTCTTTCTATTTAGTCACGGAAATGGAATCAATATTTTTAGGCGATTGATGGTTATCAAAATCCATATCGTTAGTTATTAAATATCAACCCATAAACATAGGTATCACGAATCCGGTGAGATGGAATTTCCTTGTGACAAACTCCAAAACATAGTCTGGTTCGAACTCAAAACCGAAGCACTATTATTTTGTTATATTAGATAGTGTAAGTTAGGGAGTAGTGACTCTGCTGAAGTATCGGTAATATTTGCTTTTGCCAGACTCATGCCCGATTTCTCGTTCTACAAATAAAGTTCCACTAGTCAGGTACTAAATGATCTATTTGAAGTTCTTCCTTAACGCAATGTGTCAAATTGTCGATATACAACATTAATTTTTGTTTATGCGAAACCCGAAACACGGGTCTAGTATTTTTATGTAAAGAATCTATGAAAAAAATTTCAAAACTGTATCATTAATAATCACAAAGTTATAAGCTTGATAAGTTACCTGGTTGTCCACGCAAAAACATATGCAGATCACACACAAACAGCTAGTGTACGTACCATCTCCGTGTAATGGACGTTTGAATATGAGAAAGACATGATAATTTTAAAATCGAAACAAAACACTAAGGCCCGCGACTTGGAAGCGTAATTAAATATTTTTGGTACAAAATATAACATGGTGTAAAAATTATTGGAATCGATTCAGTTACTGATTCTGATCAAACTATATTCAGGTTTCGCATATACTAAAAATAATCTTGTATATTCATCATCATCATTGGCACCCTTTTTCCACCCCCAGCTGAGTAAAGTCCTCCTCCCTTCTGTGCTCTGCTTCCCTGGTATGTGCGAGTCCTATCTGAACTGCTGAATGGACAAGTCATCATTATTTCAGCCAAAAGACGTCCACTGCTGGACATAGGCCTCCCCCGATTTGGGAAGATTTGCCATAATCGCCACGCTTAGCAGGCGAGTTGGCGGTCGCAGTATGGTGGTAAACTGCATAGAGAATACTGCTGCCCATTTTCAAGTAAGTTCCGTAGTCGCCTCTTACGTCAGTCATGGGAAGAAATGAGATGGTGCTATTCTTTACGTACGGCACCACACTGAACAACCGTATACTGATCGTCTAATCGAATACAGACGATCAGTGGACCAAACAAGACCCAGTGGGTCCTGCTTAATGGAAAATGCAGAAATGGCGGGATGAACTGGAGTCCTTTAATAAAGACTGGTCCTAGGCAACTTTGGGCGCAGAGAGGTGGAAAGGGAGTAGTCAGGCTTTAGCCAAGCAGTTGGGATATTAATCGCCAATTGTAAAAAATACACGAGTCTAACAGACGAACTAACCAGTCAGTATTTTCAATTTAGAATCGCTCTCTGTTGCGTTCCCGCTCCTCTTGTCAATAAAACCTCCACCTCGCGTCACACATGCTGGCTAATTAGTCCAAGAACTATTGCGAACGGCTATTATAATCGCTCAACAAATCAACTGTCCATTCAAGAATGTAGCTACGAGAATGTTATGAAACAAAACGCACCTTTGATTTCCGAAAAACATAAAATTAATTATTACTGACCCTCAATTTTATTATACACCAACTACCGTAATGAATACCACCTTATAATATTCATATACATACATTCATAGTTATTTTTCGTCCGCATTTTGAATTAAGTAGAATCTAAAATATGAGGATGGAAAATGTTGTTAACGCATTAATAAATGTTCCTTCCTCGTGCCATAGCATATGGGCATATAAAATGTCTTATATTTCGGATATCCCTTGGATGGTGGATAGTCATGGAGCACAGCTTCATATTTTTGTCACACACATAAATTCGCGGCTTCTTTCTATGTTGGTAAGTAGTTACTATAGAATGCAACCCTCCACGATCCTTACATACTCCATGTGCTTCGTTATCTGGTCATACATGCACTTTTTTTTGCGCGTTGGAAATCATCTAATGATGTCTCCCGCTCTGGGTGGAGCGGGTGGGCGTGTCAGACTTTGACTGACTAAAACCCACCCGTGTTCCTTCAGTTGCCAATATGCCAGAGCCACGGTATCGCTTTCGAACAAATCTCGCGAACCTGGCAGGCATCGGTCCTAGCAGACCCCTTTAGTACTGCTGACATCTCTTAGAGGCGCGCTTGGAACACAACGCGCCGTAAACCCGAGCGTGGTCCTTACCGGGCGGTGAGCTCCCCATTGCTCGCCGCCCGCAAGCTCGCGCCTACAGTGGCCGGGAGTCTGCTATGGACACCCGACGGTCAGGGGTCTCCTCCTGCAGCGGCAAGGGGCGTGAGGGCGCAGAGACTGCCTCTCCCTCACGCACCCCACATCCTCCTTCGCAAGCATTACTGCTTCGCAGAAGGAGGTGTCGACGGCCCATGCCCTCTCGCTTTGTATCATGACTTGCACCAGGACCAGAAGCGAGAGGTCGCCGCCGCCGATCGCCTCCACGAGGACACGGGTGGTCCACCCAGGTAGGGCACACCTCCACCGTATGCTCCACCGTGTCCTCCAGACGATCCACGCAATGGAAACTCATGAAATCATGATGATGATGTTGACCTATCAAATGACACTATTGCCATGACGACTACTAATAATGAGTGGAAATTGGAATTGTAGGTATATCAATTCAAATATTGAGTAGATTATGTCAAAGAAGTAAGTAAAAAAAAAATTTTTGGGTGCACATTAATGTAGATAATTGTCTATTGCTTTTAGTGAGGCTTCTGAACGGAAATGTCATACTGCAGTCTACTAAGCGCTATCTCCTTAGACTGTGGTGGGTACTTCTAGTAGCTAGGATATTTAGTCAAATGTTAGCCAACCTTAAAATTTATCATCGTTTCTATCGAGCTGCAAGACTGACTAAAGCCGGTAAGTAGTAAGAAAGAATGCATTCTTAAAATGACTTCTGCGCAACAGTTTCTAAAAGTTTCCTCTGTCTTTAAACTTGGTGTAAGTTTGCGACCGCGCAGTGGGACAGTTAGCCGCTGGGTGATTAATTAAGTGAATTCGTTAACCTTGGATGCCAGCTTCTTTGACTTTGAACTTCCTCCCCTGCACAATACAAGGAACAAGGTCATTTATTTAGAGTTTTAGCTATACGCTCCGCGCCGGACGTGCCCTTACTATAAAATTTATGCTCTGGTTGTTCACATCGATTGCAGCGATTTATTTAGTATACCATTTTAGTATGATTAGCCTAAGAGAGCAGTGTTGGCCCAGTGGTATCAGCCCCGACTTATTAGTTGTAGGTCATGGGTTCGAACCCAGGCAGGCGCTTTACTTTGTGTAAATAATTTCATCTCGACTGCTGTCAAAACGGTGAACGAAATACCGTCATGTCCTAGAACCAAAAATTCGAAGACATCTATTAACTATGTGACGTCTACCAACCCGCACTGGGCCCGCGTGGTGGATTACGGCCGACTCCCTCTCACCGAGAGGAGGCCTGTCTCCCAGCAGTGGGAACAATATAGGCTGATTATGATGATATGATCTTCAATATTCCTAGTGTTGAGACACATGTCCGTTTCCACCGCGCGGCCAACTCTTAAAATTTGATGAAGTTTTGCCAGGAATTAGTTGTAATTTGTTACAAAACACACCTCTTTTCCTGAATTTGTTACAAAAAAAACTAAGACGCTACGACCAAAAACAGTTGGCCGCTAGAACCGCCACATGCCGTAGTGATCGCCCGTGATTACAAAGAAACTAAATAATGCAGATAAGCGAATGAAAAGAAAGGTCTTAATTTGTTGTATTTGTTACAAAAACAAAAATCATCAAAACTTAAATACACAAAAAGTTATGCTATATTTAGTTTTCAGGTTAAGCGTAGGTACGTATCTCACCATAAAATCAAATTAAAAGAGGCTTATATGTATGGACAATTAGTTGCTAATTTGTTGCAGCAAATAAACAAGAAAAATACTAGAAAATAGGTTCAATATTTTTTTTACAGTCGATTTTAGTTGGCCGCGCGGACGGCAATATGCCTAAAATACAATGGCGTTTATTTCGTTATTAATAGTAGGTGCAAGCTTAGTTCTAGTACTATTCGACAGGTACCGTAGCCTAGTTTGGATAAATGTGGCGAATATAACTACAGGCTTTATATTTTAGGAGATATTCACTAAAATATAGTAGTATGAAACTGTATTAGAGTAGAGTGACCATAAATTTTCATAATAAAGAGAGACTGAATCGCCATTATTGGAATGTTCGGTAGTCTTATCTTAATTTTTTAAGGTGAAATTCTTTAAGACATCCTATAGCATAGGTACTTTATAAAGGTCAAATTCACAAATCGATAAAAATTTCTTTATTCAAAATCAGCATACAGGCAAAAATCAAGTAATATAGGTCAACAAAATATTTGTTTTTTAAATAAATTCCTTAACATTTATAAATTAACTGAAACTAATGTAAGACACAGAATGTAGACACATTTTCTTACAGGTACTTATTTCAATTTTAGAATTATTTTAAAAATATAGTAATTTTATTTTAAAAATGACATAGTGATCTATTTTTGTGCCTGGTATAAATTCTATAGCACTAACTAAGAAAAAATCTTTAATGTTAATACTAATCGGTAGTTCAGTGACTAAAACTGATTGCGCTACATTGCAATTGCAGTCTTTATTTTAGAAAAAAGTTTTTGTTATTTCAGTTCTACAGTTAAGAATTTACCTTTTTCTTTTCTATAAATATTTTGTCAGGGGCCTAGTCCGGCGTTGTTTAGATTTTAATTAACTTTGATGTTTTGAAGTTTTTTGGAGTAACAAGGCTAATGTGTATGGACAATAAGTTGCTAATTTGTTGCAGCAAATAAACAATAAAAATACTAGAAAATAGGTTCAATAATTTTTTTGGAGTCGACTTTAGTTGGCCGCTCGGACGGCAATATGCCTACATTACAATGGAGTTTTATTTCGTTATTAAAAGTAGGTTCAAGCTTAGTTTTAGTACTAATCAACATGTAACGTAACCTTGTTTGGATAAATGTGGCGTAAATAAAATTACTATATTTTTAAAATTATTCTAAAATTGAAATAAGTACCTGTAAGAAAATGTGTCTACATTCTGTGTCTTACATTAGTTTCAGTTAATTTATAAATGTTAAGGTAATTAGTTAAAAAAAAATATTTTGTTGACTTATTACTTGATTTTTGCCTGTGTGCTGATTTTGAACAATTTTTTTTAATCAATTTGTGAATTTCACTTTTATAAAGTATGCTATAGGATGTCTTAAAAAGTTTCACCCTAAAAAATAAGATAAGACTACCGAACATTCCAATAATGGCGATTCAGTCTCACTTTATTATGAAAATTTATGGTCACTCTACTCTAATACAGTTTCATACTACTATATTTTAGTGAATATCTCCTAAAATATAAAGCCTGTAGTTATATTCGCCACATTTATCCAAACTAGGCTACGATACCTGTCGATTAGTACTAGAACTAAGCTTGACCCTACTATTAATAACGAAATAAACGCCATTGTATTTTAGGCATATTGCCGTCCGCGCGGCCAACGAAAATCGTCTGTAAAAAAATATTGAACCTATTTTGTAGTATTTTTCTTGTTTATTTGCTGCAACAAATTAGCAACTAATTGTCCATGCACATTAGCCTCTATTAATTTGATTTTATGGTGAGATACGTACCTACACTTAACCTGAAAACTAAATATAGCATAACTTTTTGTATATTTAAGTTTTGATGATTTTTATTTTTGTAATAAATACAACAAATTAAGACCTTTCTTTTGATGTATTATTCGCCTATCTGCATTATTAAGTTTCTGTGTAATCACGGGCAATCACTGCGGCAAGTGGCGGTTCTAGCGGCCAACTGTTTTTGGTCGTGGCGTCTTAGTTTTTTTTTGTAACAAATTCAGGAAAAGAGGTGTGTTTTGTAACAAATTACAACTAATTCCTGGCAAAATTTCATCAAATTTTAAGAGTTGGCCGCGCGGTGGAAACGGACATTGAGACACAGGCCTTGTCTCTTCGAGATGGAGTAGGCTGTAAGCTGTAATCTATCACGCGGGCCAAATACGTGTTGGTAGATGTCACGTGTCTTCGAGTTTTTGGTTCTAAGATATGCTTATTTCCTCTCCTCTTTCACCGTTTTGAGAGCAGTGGTGAAGAAATTATTTACACAAAGTAAACTGCCTGAGACTTAGAACTCGAAACACTGCTCTCTCTCTGATGATTCTCTGGTGATTTATTTATTTACAGCAATAGAAATAGGGTGTAGCTATATTTGCAGAACTAAACTTTTTATATTTCTTTGGAAGTCGAGGTCGTATCCTCTCACATCACGGATCACTAAATACGTAAATATCACTAAACTAATTTAAAACAACGTTTTACAATATGATTTGAAGAATACAAAGATAGAATTATGTTTAGTGACATATAGTGCGTGTCGTAATTGGCGACTAAATATTTAGTCATCTTAAATAAACATCTGATTAAAAACACACCAATTTTTCGCCATACGGGGAAGCGTATGAAAACACTTAGTTTTATATTTATACGTTCATTGTAGCAGGAAACATAAAAGACGACTTTCATTATTATTAGTGAATACACATACAAATATCTGCACGTGAATAGCTTTATTATTTTATCTCTCTTTATCGCAGACGGTGAACAATAAGCGAAAATGGATAGGGAGACCCTTCACCCCGCTAATTGCAACGGGGTCGATAGAGGCTACATAAATGCATACATCGTAGGTGATTGTTTTAGGGTATTCGTAATATGAATTGTTACTTGCTTGTTGATATTATTTTTAACCCGATTTCAGAGGTAGCTAATATCTATTTGACAATGTTATTGGGTCGATATGTCGTTTCTCAAAACTTATTAGTTTAGGAAGAAATTCGATAAAATAGATAACTTTGGCGAATTTTGAGTTTGTCTAAGGACCTCGAAATCTTGAAAGAAACTTGACATTATAGAAAAAAAAACGTAGTATGTATTTTCTCATATGCATGAAACCCCTTCGAAAAGACGGGTCGCGCGGCAGCTGCCTTTATTGCCTATATTATAGGGCAGCTGCCGCGCGAAAGAATTTGGACATTGTTGGCGTCTTCCGTTAAAAGAATTAACGGTTTACCGCGGTAGAACATAACGTCAATTATTTTATAAACGAGTGAGCGTACTTAAAAATAATTTTTAAAATAGCTAACTGCATGGTTTTAATCCGTGGTCAATCGATATACCAGCACTTTCCCAAGAAGGAGAGACTTATATAGAATGTTCAGAAAGGAAAAACCATTGATAGCAGCTTTTCTTTTCTAAAATCTCTGATCAGTTGATTTCTATCAGCAATAAAGCGCTTGAACACAATCGCTTAGCGGTTGTAATGACATCATTCCGCTGACCCGCTTCCACAGCGCCACACCGGTTCCCAACATCACGAGAGAGCATGTGAACTTACTGACACGATTTCAACTTTCTTATGATTGATGCCTCGCTGAGCGTGTATTTGACTGATTCTATGATTAGTTTAGCATTAATTAGTGTTGGTTTCGCGAATTATTTTTGTTCTGCGAACACTAATGTATGCAAAACTTACGTTACACAATCAAAACGTAGGTAATCTGAAATTAATAGATAAGAAGAACTCGAAATTATAAGTTACAGATAACCAAAATTTATCAAAAAGATATAACTTGTATTTGAGGTGAATCTGGGCGTATTATACTCTGAAAACTGTTTTTAGGGTTCCGTACCAAAATGGTAAAAAGGAACTTTACTGGTGCGACTCAATCTGTCTGTACGTCTGTCTGTCACAGCCGGATATTTGAAGAACTACTAATGCCATCAACTTGAAATATTGAATAGTTTTAGATGACCTTTGCCAAACTGGTATGCAAATAGAAAGAAATAAAATTAAGGATAATTTTTTGCAAAATCAAATTTTTAAGACTCCTGTTCAGTCCTGAACAGAAGTCTTAAAAATTTGATGAAATGAGGAGGGGCATTTGGGGTATCATATGAAATAGCGCTATTTACACATAAAAAACCTTTTTTGAGCCGTCTAATTTTCGACAATTGTAGAAACAAAAAAAAAAATACGTTTCCCCCTAATCACCGAAGTTTGCATTAAGAAAAATCTAATATTATTATATTCTAAATATCACACTTTTTCAGAAATCCTCACCAAAAATTACTTACTTTAGTTCCACTCGGTCAAGAAATGGCACTGACCTAAAACTGCAAAACCACATGCAATATAGCTACAAAATATTTATATATGATGGTACGGAACTCTCGCTGCTAGAGTCCGACTCGCTCTTCACCGTTTTGTTCATTTACCGCTCAAACTATTTGCATTAATAACCAGCTATTTCCAACTCAGAATTGATTGAATATTATGTATATTATCAAATCGATGGTATCTGATGAAATCTGAAGCAAATCAATACGGATTTTAGATGCTGGCTTGTCAAAGGGTCAATAAGCCCGATCAATCCCAGACAGGAATATCTCTATAGATGTAGAGTTATTGTACAGGGATAGCGGTGGGGTGGGTGGGGATGGCGGATATCATAGCCGGCACCAGCCGGATCTTGAATGAATTGAGGACCTTAAAGTGAACTGACTACTAGGTCCAATTATACGTAATATGAATGGTTGTTCTACAAGCTCCAGTCGATAATTTTTAATAATTTTCCGTCGTTCGTATGCAATTTTCATTTTGATAAGTTGGCTTTCAGGTTCCATGTGGTTTACATACCCACATTGGAAACGCTTCCTATTATATTATTAGAAAACTTTTAGAATAATATTTTATTGCTTAAAAATTGAATATTATAAATAATTGTGTAATCAATAACGATATCAAACTTATTGTCAGAACCAAAATAAAAAGTACTTAAACGAAATAAAGTGCGATGGTAGAAACCAATATTGGATGAATCATACGAATGACCCAATCCTTTTTTATCGATGTTTCCGAACATTGTATTTATCTCTCACATCATAAACAGTTCACCATGACCGACTTCATAGAACATCACTGCTAACAAATGAACTTTGGATCTTGTAAACACTGAACTGCATACTTTATTTATATTGGGACGAAATAAGGCCGATGGAGCAAGACGGGCAAGACCGTGGAACCCTTTACTAACCTCGTTTGTTTTTATATATAGTTTCAAATTTTGTAATATTTTATTTAATGTTGAACTGGCAAAGTGGGGTACGTTTATTATTTAACACTAAGAGAGTTACACATGCAGTAGAACTAAATTAGTTTTCTGTACTGCGTAACTTTTGAAGTATCCGTATGGATTGAGGAGCCATGTCTCATATTTAAATGAGGGTACAACAAATATTTAGTAGTAATTTAGGCTGATTTTATGGTGTTACTAAAAATTATCTTTGTTGATTTGTGCACAAGGATTTTGTTGTGCCGCGAAAATTTTGTTTCTCTTTCGAATACGGGCGAAAAAAGTGAGTTAGATTCTATAAAACGATTATTTCGCACCTTCAACTAAGTATTTGCCTATATGAGATGAAGGCGCTAAGGTTGCCCGCGGTATTCATTTTTATTTCGCTTTTAGGGCTTTACAGGTCAGTCTCAAGTTGCATGCTGATGAATATGTGATTCGGGAGTGTTACTTTCTTGTAATTTTGGTGAGGTTATACTCATGACTAAATCATTCAACGCATATTCCTGTTCGGCCCACTGCCGTCGACCCACTGGTGGGACGAATGCGAATTTAATAGATAATATTAAATTTATTCTCATTTTTCCCTCAAATATTACTAGTGGGAAGAACAGGAATAATTTATAATTTTATTTTTCACTCCCATTGGTCCAATCAAATCATTTGAATCTGGTTATTCAATTTATAGTTAAAACACATTTATTATTGTATATAAATCTGACCTAGTTTACTCTCCATTATAATAAGGTTTGTGAAACGTGCATAATAAACTAAACAGCACACAATGCGCCTTTTATCTACTATTATTACCTGTGCATACTACTATTATTGTTTTTACTACGAAGCATTGTTTTCCATCAAGTTATGTAGGTATACTAATATGGTAAGCTGAAGAGTTTGTTTGTTTATTTTGTTGACCGCGAATATCTCAGAAATTACTGGTTCCAATTGAAAACACATTTTTGTGTTGAGTAGTTTATTTATCGAAGAGGGCTATAGGCTATATAACATCACGCTGCAGCTAAAAGGAGTAGAGCATTCATGAAAAAAAAGCAAAAACAGCGAAAATTTATTCCTTTTGAGAGCTGCCGTTGCGTGCGTTGCGTTAATGGTTAAAGTAACGCAAAATCATGTATGACGGAATTGAGGAAAAAAAAATCCGCGATAGTATATGTCTATATTTTAGGTTGGCTCACTATAACGTTTTTAATTGTAATCAAATATTAAAGCAAGTATTAATTAACTAAATATTTTATTATAACGCTGTAGACTTTATTTGGTTGAAAGTACTAATCTCAGGATCTACGTTTAGTAATGGATAGCCCATTTATCGAGGAAGGCTACTGACGATTACATACACGATTCATAATCAATTTTTCTTTTTGCTCAGCTCCTAAGGGGCCTTACGAGCCGAGCAAAAAGATAAATTCAGGAATACAAAAACCTCGCACGGGCTGGCGATTCAATGCGACGGTATAGGTCGGATGAGCTAGATATCCGCGACCTGAACGGGGTCGCCACCGTCCGATGGCGGACACGGTGGGGCTGCAGGGGAAGAGGAGTGTTGGTATAGCGTTGACCACTCTCGTTATCCCCTGCGGCCGAAAAGTAGTGGTTGGCGGGGCCACAGTCCTGTCCACACACCTGTCGCAGTGGGACCAAGGGTGCCATACACGGGGTCGTCTGGCGCCAATATGCTTATGTGTTCTCGGGGTTGTCACGGCGTACTATGTGTGTTCTGGCGCGCCGTAATTGGGGGTAACTTATCCCCCAGAGGAGGGTCCGGTGACGGACAGCAGCTGCGGGTTCGCGGAAGAATTACGTGTGCCCGTGTTCCCGCCACAAGCGGCACAGGAGGACACCGTGTAATTTTAGTGGGTTGGAGTCCTAAATAACTGCACTATCTCCCCGTGGTAGTGCATGATGCATGAGCATTTCTCCATGTTAAAAAAAGGTGCAGTACCGTGTTTGACGTTTGTTTGCTTTATCTGTGTTACTGGCGCTGATATTGCAGGATAAGGGTAAAATAGGTCATGTTGAAGTGGAACAACTTCATCTCCCGGTAATTAATTAGTTTATCCTGGAAAAGTTTATTTCAGCAGTTGTTATTGCCTGAACGAAACATTAACAAACAATGATTATAAGATTCGACTTTTAAATATTGGAAATCTTAAATTGTAGTGCTTTGTTTATAAGAACTACAAATTGAAGAAACCTATAATGAATCGCACAGGTAAAATACAGGTTTTTTTGACGGTGGGATGGGGAAGCTCGTAGGTACTTACCGATGGTACCAGGAAACCAGGCGCACAGAGGGTTCCGTTGTAAGTCGGTGCTGCTGTTGCCCACTCTGATCTCTAGATCCTGGAGCGGCTGATGACCTGGTAAGGAAGAAATGTTAATTAAAAAATACTGTTCCCTTAAAATTTTGGTAAATTTACTTGTTTTATAAATACAAGTGAGGTATAAATATTTGAAGATGAGAAATTGGCTATGAGCAGTTGGGAGTTTAGTAACCCCAAACAATGGATGTTTAAACCGTGAATATAAATTCCTAAAACATGTTTGTTTAACGCTGATTTCCTCGGTATTATTTGTATGTCATAACGGCAACTTTCACGCAAATTATCTATTTAATTACCAATAACTGCAACGTTGGGTAAGTTTTACAAAACATTCAACTCCGTTACTTATGCCCCGGCGGGTCAATGACCGCGGCCAATTATTTATGAAAGTAAAATGTCATTACTTCTGTCGTTCTCATCGGAAGGCTGCGCACCTTTATTCATCATCTGAGGTTGTAAGGGATAGAAAATAGAAATAAAGTGTAGATTTAATAGGTCTATCTGCTGAAAACATTCTTTGTGTCTGTTGAATGGGTCACTTGTCAGCTCAGGGAAGATAAGGAGTTTGAGAAAAGATTTCTTTAATCTACAATTAAAGTGCAGGTCTGTAAAGCAAGCCTGTTAAAAACTATACGAATTAAACAAAAAATACAACTTAAAACACATGTTAAACCTATGTAAAATTTTGGAGATATAAATAGGCCTTGCACGCTAGAGATGGCACATATGTTTGTATATTTTCCAAACTTCCATCTTTTTCAGGAATGTTTCGCTAAGACAACTTTATATTCAAGTTTTAGGATATTTTACTTCACTTGAATCGAAACAGCATTACGTAAACTCAAAACGGGCGAATCGACATGTTAGAATTCACTTTGAACTTTTCAGCTACGGTACTATGTAACTTATTAGAGACTACATTCGGATTCACATTTCACATTGTGCTTTTACAGTGAAAATATGATATTATGTAGGTTAACGGATAACCTATATTTTAGAATATTGACACAGTATTCAGTAAATCAGGCCGCTGAATGGTGGTAACGTATTTTGATACTCTCGGAACTGTAACGAATTTAATAATGAACGTATGCTGTTTGCACTTTGTTTTAATTCTTTCATGACGGGCTATGTTATAGGAGAGGTAAACTATACCGCAGATAATGAGCTTAATTATAAGCTGGGGAAGGGCTGCCATTGTCCTCATTCTATGTCGCAACTCAACTGATAGCTTGTAGGATTGCATCCTGTCAGGCATGTCGGGGTAGGTCGTGAGTTCCGTTGTGACGCTTACGTATACCGGTAGTGACTATGTCACAAGAAAGTAAACATAATACAACCCGTCCTAATTCAGAAAACTGTTTATTTAGATATAGTTTCTGAAATCTTCTATCATTATGAAAAACAACACAACATCACGCATTGTTGCTTCGAACTGTAGGGCAAATGTACCTACACCCACATTTCACCAGTTATGGTTAAGTCCCATGTAATAGGGGGCGAGCCCATTCTCATCAATCGGGCACAAGTCCAGATCTGGCGCCGGGACTCGACCTGGGAATCGATCTCAGGACTTTATGCTCGCAGGTGCACTTGCCACCACAAGACCAATGAGGCAGTTATGGTGAAAAATAAATGATATTTTTAACCTCTAATTCACTGAGATACCACATTTGGTATCGACACAATGGTTTTTTAATTGTATCTGTAATTACAGACACAATTAAAAAACCATTGTGTCGATACCGATACCATTGTGTCGATAGTCAATTACCGTAATTACGGTAATTGACTGGTTAAGCATCCCATAGCTCCCTGGCACATGGGCAACTGATGGAACACGGATGGGTTTTAGTCAGTAAAAGTCTGACACGCCCTAGAAGTCATTTGATGATTTCCCATCCTGAAAAAAAAAAAAAAAAGCATCCCATAGCTCTAGATTGGAATTTGAGAGCAAAACTGCCACTGTCATTCTGCATTTGGACGATATTCTTGAGCATTGTTTTAGATTCTAAATGTTGCCGTATTTTAAAATTTAGAATACGGCAACGTTCTTAGTGTGTACTTACCGCAGCATCCTCTGGTGGTAACCCTGACTACTTTGACGGCGTAATGCCTGAGCAGGTCCACTTGCCACCAGGGGGACGCCTCCCGCTGAGTCTCCGTGCACCGCTTGCCGTCGTGCTCCGTTGTCTTCTCACCATCGTTGCCATTGGCGGCGCTACCGCCACGGACTGTGGTCGACTGGTTTGCTGGCTTTCTGAATGCCACGTTTGTGCCTATAATGTGGGACATTTAGAACTATTATTGATTTTGAATACATTTAAGAGAAAAGCCCCATTTACATGGTGTAAGTAGCTTGTCTATGGTGTAGTGTAAACCAGAGATGATTTCGTCTAAACCTGATTACTGTTTAGACAATGCAACTTTAGGAGTTGCTTTAACTTCCTGTAACCTTCATCGTGTAAATCAGGCTTAAGTCCACGTGCACACGGATGTAAGGATATTTTTGCGCACTGTATGTACAATACACTGCTCAGCGTTGACAGTTGATAATCGAATAGTGTGTTTAATCAACCAGTGGGGATATTTTCTACTGGATTCTGAATGCTAGTTTTAACATCAAAAGTTAAAAATCCGTAGCGCTTTAAAATGTCGCGATACTTTTACGTCTGCGCTTCTATTGACAGGTTCCTACTGAATATGAAGCATTCACACATAGGTACAATTTACTAGGTTTTTCTAGACAGGGTGGCCAGGAAACCGACGCTCAAAAAGTAAACATGACATCAGGATTTTCATAGGATATTAAGTAATAAATTATAGCTGTTCCAAACATTATAAACACGTATGTATTGTACTTTTCTATGAAATCGTATTTTTTAGTACGCCCCCTGCGCCTTGCGTCTTGAATCATGTACTGAATGCATTCATGATTTCAGTTTTCACTTTGATGTCCGAGCCATCTTGTATATTCCCCTCAGAACATACGGCGCCAGCTCATCATCGTCAATCGGCCCTTTGCCGTAATCGCCGCGCTTGGCAGGCGGGTCGGTGATCACAGTATGGTGGTAAAACGCATAGAGAACGCAGCTGCCCAAATTCTAGCATGCCCCTTAGTCGCCTTTTACGATACACACGGGCATACATATGATAGTGCTTTTTCTTACGTCCACACGGACTGTCGCCCAGAAGCGTTTTTAAAAGAGACTTAGCGTAAAGGTCTTACAAATACAGGGTTTATAAGCTTCTTACCACAGAAAGGAGCGTCTGCAGTCCAGTCTCCTCTCAGTGTGCATTCCCTCTGATGAGCCCCGAACAGTTCATATCCGTCATCGCACTCGTAGGTGGCAACCACTCCTGGTACTATGTCCCCTGCCGGTAAGGATACCCTGGCGTTTGGAGGCACGGCAGGGTGTCCACAGCGTCGGTCACCTGGAAAGAAAAAAGTCTTAAGTTTAGCTGTTACTGTTTAAGTGGGGGTCGTGGCTGCGGCTGTAATTAAGCCGTACGGGTCGATAGATAAGGTTAAATAAACTACGCTTGCCGCGGTTAGTCCGTGGATAAACGACCGTTTTTACCTTCCGATACTGCCTACCATCCAACGCACAGAGAAGGCCGTGCGTCGGAAAGCACTTTAAGCTATTTGTCCCAGGTCGTCAGAAGCCCGAAACTTCGACATACAGTCATACCAAGGGCTATGGTATTACCAAGTAACTGTGTTGCGGAGGTCTGATAGGCAAGCGGTCTTTGGAAAATACTGCTACACAGCTGCATGGGTTAGACTGGAAGTTTACATAGTTGGGCCTTAGTCAACCGGGTCGCTTTTGGTCACAATTGAGAAAAAATCTAGGCCGTAAAACTTACTAAAACTGCTCGACCTGGGCATCGAACTCTGCACTTTGTAACCACTATAACTTGACCCACAATTCATCGTCTAGCTAGCAGATTATACATTTACATGAATGCGATGAATAATCTCATAGTAATCAAAAGTGATATAAGAAACAGTAACAGTATCGTATTCACCAAGCGAAACAATATATTATGTAAATGTATGATAAATAAAAACGTCATACACAATAAAGCAAAATAAACGATATTATCGTCTGAAATATCTACATTTTGTTTGATATTTCTGGTATGTTGATGATACTGACGGATTATTACAATGAAAATAACTACGAGTACAAATTATAAGCCATATTTTAAAATCTCTATTTTGTCATCTTCATTCTTCTGTTCTTATCCCAATTTATTTGTGGTCGGCGCAACATGTCTTTTTCTTCCACACTTCTCTATTAATCGTCATCTCAGTAGTCATCCCCTGTCTATCCATATATTAATTCACACAGTTCATCCATCGTTTCTTTGGTCGCCCTCTACTCTTAAAGCCATCGACATTCATACTCAATACTTTCCTCACGACATTATTCTCATTCGTCCGAATCACGTGACCATACCATGACAACCTTGTAGCAGCGTGCTCTAACACAACGTGCTGTTCAAATAGGTAGAGGGACGCTTTTCACGACCGACTAAGGATTAAAAGTGTAAAAAACACAATGTTTTTTTAAAGGCACTTTGATCCATAAACTTGTCAAATGCAACCAGACAAAAATATAACACTAACACCAAACTGTAGTAATTTATATATTATATACGTGAAGCCAGAATTTTGTACCCATTTTTTACGAAAACTACGCGGTCTCAAGTGTGAAATTTGGCACTGAGAAAACTTGATATGGAGAAGGAGAGCAGAAATCGAATATTATTATATTATACTAGCTGACCATACAGACGTTGTCCTGTTTCCTAGAACTCGACAGCTGCGCCACCTACCGGGTCCAAAAGTGAATCTAAACCATCCAGGATGCCACCCAAACGCATACAAAAAAAAATCATTCAAATCGGTCCAGTCGTTTAGGAGGATTTCAGTGACATACACACGTACAGTACAATTATATCACCATCATCATTTCAGCCGTAAGACGTCCACTGCTGAACTTAGGCCGCCCCCAATTTGGGAGGCTTTGCCATAATCGCCACGCTTGTCAGGCGGGTTGGCGATCGCAGTATGGTGGTAAAATGCATAGAGAACGCTGATGCCCATTCTCTAGTAAGTAGAATTATATATACATATAAAGATAATAAAATGCATTAGAAATACATTTAGTTTTAAATGAATTATGGTCAAGTTTCGAACACCGGGCGACCACTACTTGATTTAAATAATTCAGTGCAACAAAAATAAAAGACTAATCCATCAACTTAGACTTTTCTAAGGTCACAAACCAAACAAGGGTCATACAACGACCTAAAGGAAGGCCTTACTATCGCTGTTCTGTTACCGACACGAGGCCAGACAAATGTAATATGCATTACATATAAAACTTAATTTTTAATAAAAATAATAAACATTCTATTATAAATCTTATCACTTCACACTAGAGTCTAGATTTAAATAACTTAGTTTTACGGAACTGCAGAAATATCTTGCAGAACGCGTTTATACACTAATGCCATGCAAAAAGAAACGCGGAAGCAACAATCACGTGCTCCATAGATTATTACAATTCAGACTAGTTGAAGTGTATCGTAACATGCGTGATACATTGCTGGTAATATTGCAGCTAATTGGAATAAATGTCTGTGTAGTGGCGCAATGTAACGCGATCTTATCGAACGTCTTCACGGATGCGATTGTTGGGTAATAAGAGAACTGAATGCAGTACTGACACGGGAACTAGAGAAAAACCGATAACGTTGGAATAAATTGATCCGCTTATGGATGTTGAAAGAGCTAATTGACAGGGGGATGTTTTATAGAAACCTATATGAAACGGGGCGTCGACACGGGCAGAGTAAGTTAGGTAAAGTAAAAAAAAGTTGTTACACTTATGGTGATGTGATAAAGAGAGAGAGAGAGAGAGAGAGAGAGAGAGAGAGAGAGAGAGAGAGCGAGAGAGTTGAGAGTTCTATCTTGGACGTTTAAGTTGATCACTGCTGACAGCTATTTGGTGCAATGATGCATTCAAAAGCCGAATCTTTATGATTCCCACTTACTTTTCAGAAAATTTCTTATATGTAGACACTTTAGTACGGCACCGTTCAAAAAATCTTTTTAACTGTTTCCATCAATCGTTGTGAGAAAACTTATGGATATAACTGTTAGGTGACATTATAAATTGAATACAAATATTAACGCCATAAATATCTCATTGACGATAATATTAATTTTCAGGAGTGCATTTTCAAATGATTTGATATACTAATGGTCTATAGTAAAATTATATTTCCTTTCGTGTCCCTTCATGCAGATTTTTGAACAAAAATAACTTTACACCGAGGTATAGAGTGGCAGGGATATCGCGACGCAAACATTAACCATGCATACTTTATAGAAAAAATACTTAAATATGTACCTTTAAGTGTAACATTGAAAGCGAATAGCTAATACATGATACGTGTGGCTAACGTCTGACTTGGTAGGACAGTGGAGGTCATTCGGCTTAATATTGTAATGTATGCCTGTTATATTCACAAACAAATAAAACAGTATAATCCAGTCCCAGTGACAACAAAAAGCTAGTCAGAAGATCATTAGGGACACTAATTATTTTTTTGGAATTACATCTCGCATGTCTATGAGGTTGTCAGCTGCTTAAATAGACTGATTACCTTAATGAATTAAGGCCTCCAGCCAGGGCAACTTAAAACTAGCGCAACTACTCGCTAAGGGCACCCCTGTTGTGTACGGCCCCCGGCTAAAGGCATCGCTGGAACCAAGGGACGGGCTGGCTGGATCCGAATGAAGGGGCTCGTCAAGCAAAGCAAAGCATGTTTATAGACTTGCACTTTTCCTACTTGGGTGGAAGTCTAGTCCCAAAGATTTAAATGGTAAAATTCGGCTACCGTGTTCGAATACGATCATGTTTCTGTTTTGTTTTCACACCACTGCAACAGACAGTGAGAATTGAATTTGCTGTCATGGAATAGCTAGAGCTATTGTGTAAGATCAGCATAGACACTTTTTTACAATTCGATTATGAAATACTTTCCGCTTCAATTATCTTCTGACCTTTACGATTTGTAAAAAGAAATGGATAGTTGCAAGGAAATTGCAATTCCAGTTTCCTTAAAGGTACGGAGAATTCTGAGATAAACTTGAACTTGGAATATGTTGTTAACATTTCCCGAAGTATTGTTTTGGCTTCATGTACCTACATACGAGTATATTGTTGCACAGACCTATTGTGTGTTTGTAGACCAGCGCCTTAATTGCCTTTTGGTGCCGGACGTAGAGAATAGCACCATCCTATTTTACTTGAACTTACTACTACTGCATTTACTACTACTACTAACTTATAATTTAAGTTTTGTTTAAATTGAGTTTTCGTTTTTAAATAAAAAATAACTAACTCATTGTTGCAAAACTCAATGACCTGTAAATCTTCGAATGCATCTTCGATCACGACGTAGACGTTGCGCTAGCTAATTTTATTTGACCCTGCATAGCTGTCACGCGGTGCAAGTTCATTAAGAGCCGCATGGCATATCAATGCTCACATGATATTAGGGTTGGGACTTGGTGAAAGTGGTTTGGAAGAAACTTTGCCGAATTTCGGTGTACCGAACACCGAAATTCGACAAAGTTACAAAGACAAATTTTTGACAAAGACTTACTGTTAAGAAGAGATGGTCAGTGTCGAAATTGTGGAAAATGACACTGACGTCATTGTGACAATTTTTTTTTTAAATAATATTAAGTACCAAGAGAGATTACCAAAAGAGATAAGTAACACGTGTCGTCGGATACAGTTGGTATTTAGTGAGAAACCTGTGCATGTATTCGAATTACATGAATTCAATAATATAAATTAACTATTCATTTTCTGTTCATTAATTAAATATTATTCGAAAATAAACATCGGTTTCTTACTAAACTTCAACTATAGTCTGTGCCAGATGTTAAAAAAAAAGTCGTAGACCGCCTTTCAATGTATTCCAATATTTCAAAACGATACGAAAAAATGTAAAGAAAGTGTCGCTAGTACGGTCAAAACTATAATTTGAATATATTGGTAGGCAGGTATCAACGACTTTAATTTTTCTTACATCTGGCACAGACTATATATCAGACGATCCTGATTATTTATCTCTTTTGGTGACAGATTCCCTGTACATACAAGCTGTTAATGCCAAATTTTCCAAATCTCAGGCGAATTGGCGATCGCAGTATATATGTATTGAGAACGCTGCTGCCCATTCTTTATTTAGTTCCTTGAACTTCTAGTGAGTCCTCTGAACAAAAGTGGTGGGGGTGGCTATTCAAATACCGTATTATGTAAGGCTAGTTCAATGTAAAAAAGTGATTCCACAGTATATTATTAATTTTAATCACCTTTGACTATAAATAATTAGTACTTTCAAAAAATCAGAAAAAGGGTCGCTTTTGACTCTTATCTCTTTATTGTTGTGGCATTTTTTTCCTTCGTGGAAAATAATTGATAGTTGATCGTTCTTTACAAAGTATCTTTTTTGTGTCCATCGCGTGGTTGTTGGTTGTTAAAATTTTGTGCTGATGCATGCATTTTCTTCTAGACAGTCCAATTACCCACATTTTGCAGTACGATATTTTTAGCTGTATGTATTTCAAGTAAAGTCGCGTCTTATTGTAAACTAGCTTTTGCCAGCGGCTTCGCCCGCGTATTATACGTATAAACCTTCCCGTTGAATCAATCTATCTATTAAAAAAAACCGCATCAAAATCCGTTGCGAAGTTTTAAAGATCTAAGCATATATAGAGACAGACAGAAGGAACTACTTTGTTTTATACTATGTAGTGATTATTTGTATGGCAATGCAGATACTTTAGGCAAGCCCTCTGGTCACGTGAAGATTTAATAAGCCGCTTGGCAATGTGTCGAAAAAAACACACTAACATCCTTGTGGGTTATTCTTAGGGTTGCCAACCGTACTTTATAATAAGGTATTGTACGTTATTTCACATAATTGTACTATATACTTTATGAGAACAATAAAGTACACGAAAATACTTTATTTTGCAAGATTTGATTTCTTTGGCATTTTGAAAAGTTTAGTCGTAAGTGCTTTTTCGTTAAACGAAATTTTTGTGACACAGACCTACTGCAAAAAAAATGTTTTTAAATATAATAATGAAGACAAATAAGTCATACTTTATTTTTACACCATGTACTTTAATTTTTCTTACCTATAATAACCAATATAGTTTAATTGCAAGAAAAAAGGTGGCAAACCTAGTTATACTAGTCGGCTGGGGAGTTTGTTGTGCCGTTTCTACTTCCCAGCTAAAGCACTAGAAAGTGGTGAAGGGCGGGCGTTTTGGGGGACTGTCTATGTGATTTTGACGTTCGAAAAGTGCTGATCCTCAGCTTAATTTGAGTAAATGACTTTTGATTTTGATGTTCTAAACCAAACTGACCCAACCCTAGAGTTACACGAGCGGATCATTACTGCGCCTCTAGTCTTTACATTAATATGTAACACGAGGCCACTCTCAGTCCGATGCACTGGACTAATTTGATCAACAATAATCTTATATCTTTAAACGAGCAATTCTTGTGTATATATATATAATCTGAATCTCGGAAACGGCTCCAACGATTTTCATGAAATTTAGTATACAAGGGGTTTCGGGGGCGATAAATCGATCTAGCTAGGATTCATTTTTTAAAATGTCGTTTTATTCGTGTTTTCAATGACCAACTTCATCGATAATCAACTTGAATATAAACTTATTATTTTAAACACAATTTACCAAATAATACCGAGCAAAGCTCGGTCAACCAGATATTTGTATTTATACCAGTTAAGCCACCTCTTCGATATTGTGGGTTCCACTATAACCAGAAGAAGGTACGCGTATGGGTTAACTTTAATAAACTTGGGACAACTTTGTAATATCACAATCATAACCAGCCTATATTTTTCCCACTGCTGGGACACAGGCCTACTCTCGATGAGTGGGAGTAGACCGTAATCTACCACACGGGCCCAGTGCGGGTTAGTAGATGTCACATGTCTTCGATTTCTTTATTCTAGGATATGCCGGTTTTATCACGATGTTCTCCCTCACCATTTTGAGAGCAGTGCAGCAGTGGTAGCAGAGTATAGCGCCTGCATGGGTTCGAACTCACGGCCTGCAACTCGTACTTCGGGGCCGATACTTACCACTGGGCCACCAATGCTATCATCATATTGTAATTTTGCATTTACTAAGTTCGGCGCTGGGGTCAAATTATATGATTCGAATTTTCTGCTAATTTAACAGTATTTTTGAATGTGTTGATGCCAAGATTGTGTTCTGGGTTATTTTATTCTGCCCTATCGTTGGAACTGAATAACATGGCACGGTATTTGTTTCTTACGGTCTTATCTCGCGCCGAACTTACCCCCACATACCTTATTTTTTTAAGGACCAAAACAAAGACTATATTTATATTCTCTTTGGTCCAAACTGTGCTTAATAGCTTCATACCTAGGATGGTTACTGCATTTATTTTAATGGACTTCTAGAGAAGAGGAGGTTCTTTGTAAGCCGGTGGCAAAAACGAAAATACAAAACACCGACATCTGAACTTAAAGTTATTTTTCACTTGTAGTTGCTTTTTCTACGAAATCAGCTGTGTTTTCTGTAGTAATTATCTTTATCTGTTTGAGCCTTAAAATATAGGTAATCTCGTAGTCATTCGCCATCCCATCCATGAACATTTTCATCATAAATAGGACTATGGTTGAAAGCCTGCTGTTGGGAAATTAATCTGATTAACTGTCATTAGTCATGATTAGTCCAGACCTCGACTCATCGCGGTACTGACTCAACCAGCTTAACTATCCCATGTAAATCGATCTGATCGTTTCAATGACGATTTCAATCATAGTAATGGAACCGTCATTGAAACCATGACATAGAATAGACATGAATTGGATCCTCACATCTATTCGTCCGATCTTCGGCTTAGAACAGCTGATGAATAGGTATGTACATCCAATCAAGGGATTGCATTAGCTTGCGCATTCTACCAGGAAAGCTATTACCAAAGGCGCTTGTGTAGATGCGATGGTACTGATAAAAATGATTTGTCTTTGCATTAATCAGATAGAATTAAAGAATCATTGATTTTGTTTTAGCTGCACTGTCACACTCCTAGGCAAAATTATCCACTCCATCCATCTTTAGCGAACCCACGCGCCTTCTTTCCAGTTATGACGAAACCTATACAGCTCGTGCCGCCATCTTCTACGTGGTCTGCCGCGACCCGGCCTCAGTCTGTCCGGCATTCGGCACACATGTCCTGCCCAGACCCACGCCACCCCTGCCTTTTGAACCACGTCAGGTATCTTTGTTTTGGAGCGCAGTATTGTGTTTCGAACACTATCCGTTAATTTAACGCAAAGTGTACAGTGCGCTCCATTGCTCGTTGGCAGACAACTTTGGACTTCTGGATATTAAACAAAGACCAATTCTGGGGGAAGACTTTATGATTTGTGCACTAAAAAAAACTCTAATAGCGAAGCGGATGGTTGGCAATGGTATCAGCCCCGTCTTACGAGTAGTAAGACGGGGCTGATACCATTGCCATAGTGTCGTGGGTTCGAAGCCAGGCAGGTGCTTAACTTTGTGTAAATAATATCATCGCCGCTGCATCATAACGGTGAAGGAAAACATCGTGAGGAAACCGGTATGTCCTAGTACCAAAAATTCGAAGACATGTGACATCTACGCGCACTGGGCCCGCATTGTACCTTACGGCCCGCTCCGTCTCACCAAGAGGAGGCCTGTATCCCAGCAGTGGGGACAGTATAGGCTGATTATGATGATAGATGGTTATCATATCATCACGTCACTACACGTGGATCGTCTCCGATAATACACGTTTGAATCCAATGTATGGTAATGTTGGCCATACATTGATACCATAACACGTCCCTACACACAGCGAAAGTTCAAGTTTATGTTCTATGAATAATGGATATGATATGCAACTTGTGTTAACACAACACAATTCTTTTTTTTTCAACACTATAAATAGTTAAAGTGTTGAAAAAATAAAGAATTTTGCTGTGTTGACGAGACATGAAAAACATTATCAACCGACGAAAAAAAACGGAGGAGGTTCTCAATTCGACGCGTATATTTTTTTTTATTTTTTTATTTATGACCACGCATAACTTTTTACATAGTGGTCCGATTGTGACAATTCTTCTTCTATTGGAAAGGGTATACTGCCAAGGTGGTCTCATATAAATTTGGAAAACAATATCGAACCCTAAGGGTCGGAAAACAGGGGATGATTGATTGTTCACTCACTGATTGTAATGTATAAACACGCATAACTTTATACAGAGTAGTCCGATTTTGATAATTCTTTTTGTGTTGGATAGGGTATATCTTGCCAAGTATTATTAACACATTAAAGCCACAAAAAATATAAAATAAAAACTTTTTAACAAAAAATTAAACCGCCGAAAAACTGAAAAGCATAAAATAATAAACCTTAAAAATTTGAGTCGGCGCTGAAAAATCAAGGATCACTCAAAGCGCCGACTCATAATTTTAAGGTTTATTATTTTATGCTTTTCAGTTTTTCGGCGGTTTAACTTTTTGTTAAAAAGTTTTTATATGACACTAGCTTCTGCCCGCGACTTCGTCAGCGTAAATGTCGGTTATCGCGGACGCAGACAAAGTCACGGAAAAAGAAGTAGCCTATGTCCTTTTTCAGGCTCTAAACTATCTGTGTACCAAATTTAATTTAAATCAGTTCAGTAGTTTTAGCAGAAAAGCGAGACAGACAGAGTTACTTTTGCATTTATAATGTTAGTGTGGATGAAAGACGTGACGATTAAATACATCTGTGAAAGCATGACAAAATGGCTAATTGATTTCTTTATTTTGTGCTCGGTGTATAATAATAATGTCTAGCAAATATTTATGAGGAGAAATATGTTAGTCTCAATTAATTGTAATTTTTAGCAACATATATAGTTTCCCCGAAGGATTGGGCAGTAGTATACCTGTAGTAGGTACCCCCACGTTTCACACAAATCTAGACTACGAGCTGCCACTGAGAAATTTCAAATAGAAAACCCAATAACACTTTGCCCGGCCTGGGAATCGAACCTAGGACCTCATGCTCAGTAGGAGCTCGAGCTACCAAGACCAACGAGGCAGACCAAATCTCTGGTGATTATCTAATTATGTCTTATCCAGACTGTTACGCCTTCTGGAATCGATAAGATCTCAGAGTGGTGAAAGATATGCATTTGAAAAGTGATAACTGTAGTGGGCTCGATTAAAAAATGCTTCGCTGAGTGACCTATGTCGCAGTTCGGATTACCCTTAAGTAATACCTACTTATCAATCAATTAATTATGATTGATTCAAGAATTTTTGCTCAACACCTCAATCAATGCATGTTCATGATTGACGACCATAATTACACAATTATCACTTCACAATGATTAGATAAAACTGAAGATTTATCTAAGATGTCGGAACTTGCGTGAGCGCAGCAGCAATCATTTAGAAACGCGAATAACGCCGGCTTTACACGACCGTTCTAGGAAACATACTTAAATATGTACTAACGGCCATCAGGCAATTTAAAACGTAAATTATAATGGGCTTTATGTAATTGTAAAAGCAGTTCCAACTAAATTGGATGGATAGGAAGAATACATGTCATGCGAAATTAGTACGCAAGTACGTTCAATTGTGAAAGTGTGGTGTGCTGTTTTGATGAAATAATTTTATTACATATGAGAAGTCCCGCAGACAGGCGAATGGTTTATAAACAACAACCGTTGGAGTAAGGAGAAAGGTTTTAGCTGTCTGGATCGATCGAACTAAGCAGTTTACTTCCGACAATCAATTAGTGATGTAAACTGCGGGGAAAAAATACGGAAATGGGTGTGGAGATCTCCAGGAAAATGCTTCAATTGAATTAGGTGATTAATGAAGTTTGAAGCATTCAAACATTCAAAGCATCCATGTTATAAAATTGGGCACTGATCCACATTTTACAAATAAAATTTGTAATAGTGGAATCAATTTTCACAGTTACAAAGTGATCCATAACCGCCGGAAGTTTTAATAGTTACTACTTTAGTTTGAAAATAAACTAGAACCGAGCCTCAGGTCAGTGGAGCTAATAGTGATTCAATGCTGTTTGCATGAGATGCCTACAAACCGCTCTCTTATTAGCCAATTTTAAGATCTTAACCGACTTGAGTTTTGTAATATGTACATAGGTACGAGTAAGTGCCGACTTCAGACGCAGTATTGTATCTTTGTAATCAAATGAACCGTCAAAAGTTCAAGACTATAATTTCAAAAGACCACCGACATTCAATTAATGATGTTAAAGAAGATAAAACAAATAGAAAATATATTATTATCTATACTAATATTATAAAGAGGAGAAATTTGTATTTTTGTTTGTTTGTTTGTTTGTAATAGATAAACTCAATAACCATTGGACCGATTTTAACAATTCTTTCATCATTAGAAAGCTACATTATCTGCAAGTAACATAGGCTATATTTTTATATAGGGGTCCATAAGATATTTGGGTTTTTCGGACCCAAGGTGTAAAAAATCATCCAAAAAAGTTCCTTATTAATATGTCTTCGAAGTACCAGGTTGTCATAACTTTGTAGGAGCTCACCTAACATGGGTGTGTGATAGCTAGAAAACGCTTTATGTCTGCGAAGTACCAGGCTGGCAAAACTTGTACGAGCTCACCTAACATGGGTGTGTGGTAGCTAGAAAACGCTTTATGTCTTCGAAGTACCAGGTTACCACAGCTTGGTAGGGCGGTACAAAGTTCGCTGGGTCAGCTAGTCTAGATTATAATCAGGGACCATCTTTACAAACCATGACCCCTTCGTGCCTCGGAAAGCCGTTAGTTCCGCCTAGTTAGTTGTTCTTTGATAGCCGAAAGTTTGTCAACCAGTCTTACCAAGAAGGGGTATCGTATTACCCAGTAACGGAGTTGAGGAGGTCAAGTAGTCAGTCGCTATATGTAAAACTCTGATCTTCAGCTGCATCGGATTTGACTGGAAGTCGATCCCAACATAGTTGGGAAAAGGCTAGGTAGATAATGAAGATAACAGTAAGCAGGTATATAGGTTAAACACAGGATGATACAACATGAGTAGCTTAAAATAGTACCTACGTATAAGTAGTTGTATTGTGTATAATAATAAGTACAGCAATACTTTTTTATATCTGGATAATCAAACTTACTTGACAAGTTATAAACTGGGACGATATTGTATATAATAATAAGTACAGTAATACGTTTCCCGGGAACGGAACTGCCTCTCACGTTGCAAGCTACATTTGTGAATAGAACCAATATCTGATGCTTTGCCTGAGCTTTCCATTCTTAAAATCCAGGAACCCAAGAGATCGAGTATCCGGGGTAAATTGTGTTCCATAAAAGGGGCCTCTTGTGACTGTTGGCGGAAGAAGGAATCAACAAGTAGAATATATCACCAGTGCCATTGGATGTAGCTGCAAACCAGGTGAAGTGGTAGTATACTGGATAAGTTTTTATCCAGTGCGTAAATTGTAACCATGAATTCAGCATATCATTGTAGACCCCTTGCGCAGAAATTTTTCGTCGGTTTTACAAAAAAATTATCGGCTGTTTCATAGAAAATGCAATACCGACGGGGTCAAAATGTATGGAACAGCTGATTTTTAGGGTTCCGTTGCCAAATGGCAAAAAACGGAACCCTTATAGATTCGTCATGTCTGTCTGTCTGTCTGTCTGTCTGTCTGTCTGTCTGTCTGTCTGTCTGTCTGTCCGTCCGTATGTCACAGCCATTTTATTCCGAAACTATAAGAGCTATGCTGTTGAAACTTGGTAAGTAGGTGTATTCTGTGAACCGCATTAAGATTTTCACACTAAAATAGAAAAAAAACAAAAAATTTTGGGGTTCCCCATACATAGAACTGAAACTCAAAAATGTTTTTTTTCATCAAACCCATACGTGTGGGGTATCTATGAATAGGTCTTCAAAAATGGTAATGAGGTTTCTATTATCATTTTTTTCTAAACTGAATAGTTTGCGCGAGAGACACTTCCAAAGTGGTAAAATGTGTGTCCCCCCCCGTAACTTCTAAAATAAGAGAATGACAAAACTAAAAAAAAATATATGATGTACATTACCATGCAAACTACCAACGAAAATTGGTTTGAACGAGATCGAGTGAGTAGTTTTTTTTTAAAACGTCATAAATCGTAAACCGCAATTTACCTTACATTCAATGAACTGAAATATAAAAATTAAAAAATATATATATTTTTAAACCGAAAATACCTACAGGTTTGTACGGAACCCTCGGTGCGCGAGTCCGACTCGCACTTGGCCGGTTTTTTTTTTTTGTATAATCGACGAAAATTTTCTACACTGGAGGGTCTAGAATGATATACAGAATTCATGGTTACAGTTTGCGCACTGGATAAAAAATGATCCTGTATGAGTGGAACAGTAATACGTTAATCAAATATCAAAACGAGGTATAATTTGGACGTTGGTAATGCATAAACAAACTAAAATCCATCTATTAATTAATCAAAGTAACATTTATCATTTTGACGTGCTACATTATTATTATGGCCAATTAACGTTGCAATTAATATTAAAAATACGACCGGATCCGTACTTTACGTCCTCGGTACGAAGGCCTATCTTCGTAGGTATGTAGGTCATCTTTCTTGCTGTAGACAAACTTGAAGCTAAGTAGTGGTGTCATAGGAATGCGAGGCGATGCTGGTGGTGATGCACGTTAAGATGGATGCAATAAGATAGCCCGCGAAATTCAAATTTTCTTACGATTTTTGGAAGTTGTAGGTTAGTGCCAGATTGTATGTTGATTAAAATGTGATGCGAGACCGTAACAAATATGGCCTTACAGGATTAACATAGTTAAAATCATCAATATAACCCTCTCGGTTTGTTATCCCATTGAAGGCCAATTTTATGAAAAAGCCATTCAATTGGACTTCATTTCGCAGGCTACTTTTCGTATCCACCTTAAGAGGTTACAGTTTGCTTTAAAAAAAAGTTAAAAAAAAAATCAAATAAAATAAAATAACAACCACCTTCCTTAAAAAAAACACAACAAAGTCAAAAATAACTTTAATTTCGGAAGTCGGTGGCAAAAAACCTTAAATACAGATCTTGTTATATTTTACTTTTTAGTGTTTTTTTAAGGAAGTCGGTTGTTATTTTTTTGTAAAAAGTTTTTATTTTTTAACTTTTTAGTTATGGTATGTACCCTGCACTAATCTAATCGCGTTATTCGTTCATTTGTCGCGCAAATACTTAATGCAAATTTAAGACTTATATGGTTTTCACATGGACCCCATTGTCCGAATGGAACCAAATTAAAATGGGACCATTTGAGAAGAACCAGATTTCAAAACAAAAACAAATCATCAAAATCGGTTAACCCAGTCAAAAGTTATGAGCTAACAAACATAAAAAAAAAATCCAGACGAATTGATAACCTACTCCTTTTTTGAAGTCGGTTAATAAAAGGGGTTCTTCGACGATGAGATCAATGCGCTTGTCGCGTTTACCACTTTCTTCGACGGACATAGTGTTAGATAACCAAGCCTTGATTACAGTATTAAGTAATGTTACGCGAGGAAAATAATAAAAGCGACCAAATTTGGATGCGCATGCTAACGTGCGTTATGTAAGAACTGTTACATATTGATACCGTTTCCTTGTTTTTATCAATAGCCGGCAGTCGTCACGGTACGACAGTCTTAAGTTGTACACTGAGTCAGTCTGCGTTGCCTTATGGTTTCAACATAGCGTATACATTTTTCCGTGTAATCCCGAAAGTTTTTTGTATAAATCCAAATGTTGGTTGAATAAATCCGAATGGTCTTTGTATAAATCTATGTCTACAGTTCAGTTTCAGTTTCCGGGCGATTCGAAGCCATTTCTTTATTATTTGTTTTATTCTATTTCTCATATTCCTGTATAGCCAAACACCGCTACAGTGCAACCAATTACTTAAAATTCCGGGATAACTGACAAACTGAAATATTTTTTTTTTGCTTAAACTACTCAAACGTTTCGCGTCGTGCAGCTCTGCACTAAATTTTTATTAACAATAAAAAATATAGTCCAACTGTGGGTACCTACGCGGTGACATTCATAACTTGTGTCCAATTTTCAAGCGTTTGTAGAGTGCAGTAAAAACTATTGAGTGGTTTAGCTATTGAATGTCAGCGGGGAACTCCCCACTGTATTCATGAGTACATTATTTTAGTCAATCTTTGTGCAGGTCTGCAGTTTGGCTAGTTATTGTGGATGGTCTTTGTCTCATCTTGGGTGACTTCTGGCTTAGATGATAATGATCAAAATTAGTTTAATGAAGATGGCAATAGATGTTAGATTCACATATGGCTATTATTGATTTCTTTAATCAAGACGAATTCCACGCAATAATTAATACAGACACATGCACATAAAAAAGAAAAGTAAAATGATCAAGTTCAGGTAAAAAGCTCACAACACTTTCATAAATCCTTGTCACAGTACTTCTGACATGCCAATAAAATCTTCTTACATAAAATCTTAATTATTTTACCAAATCTATGGGCAGAAAGTACGTAGCAATTTTCGTAAATAACGCTTTGCCGTCGTTTACCGAGTCACGAGTGCTTTCTGGGTATCACTGAAGTTGTATCACTTTGGGTCTGAGTTCACCGTCGCAAGTGTTTCTAACGACATGTCGTTTGCCCAAAATGAGTGCATTCTGTCGCTTTACTCTCACACCAACTTTTCCCTCAATCGCTGAGATCTTATAAGTTGTAACCTTTGTAACCGTGTCGCCGCAGTCACGTAGCTGGTTGCCGTGACGGATTGGTCGGCTCAAAAGGGGGTCGGCACGAGTCGAAGGTATCATTAGTTTTGCTATCGTATTGTTTGAGTGTCGATTGCTAAACTATGTGATTTCTTTGTGTTTAATAAATCTCGTTCATCAGTTTAGGTCCCAGTTGAGATTGTAATGGGAAGTGGCTGACTAGTTTGCGATTCGGTCCGCGGAAGCGAATCGAAGATTGGCGGTCTAGGTATAATTGAGATTCCTTCAGTTACTCTTCTCGGACCAAATTAGACCCGTTTTATTCTTAGATTTGTTGTTATCAATGATAGATATGTTGGTACAACGTAGGCTATTTTCTATCGAAGAAATAGGTTAAACTGATGTAACTAAGCTATTAGGAACCAAATTGGACATGGGAGCAAGTCTCATTATTTTAAGAAATTTCACAGTTTGATCTCAGTCTTAATGTGTCAAAAATATCTCGAGTTTTCATACAGTTTGGACAAGTTTTTGACTTTTGATCGTCGCCGAGAATGCGACTAGATTATCAATGTTTTTTATTACAAGAGGATAGATAGATCTTAGTTTGTTTACGTCTGTTCTCATTAATGAATCGCTCGTACTACCAACGTACGCTATTTGCTATCGTAAATTATGTTAAACTGAAGCTACTATAACCATAGTTATTAATAGCACGTTATCAAACTAACATTATTAATTGAATTCTCTCTACGTTACTAACAGCCCGGGTACAGAGGCATGAGGTCCGATGGGGCTATAAATAGCTATGTCGATCGATTTCAGGATGCAATGACCCGCACGCGGTATATCTGCGCCGATCCTGGGAAGCAAATGTAGTTTATTGACGAGTGAGTGATATTCCGGTTCTATGAACTATATGTATATTAGGTCGGATTTGATAAATGCAACCTTGATTTTGCAGCTGATTGCGTTATGTGACCTTTCTATTTTCAGATTTCAGGTGCTTTTATGGAATAACCGCGGCTTGTGGCTAAGTAATAACAGCCGCTCGGGTCGATCGATCAGGTTAAGCTACGCTTGCCGCGGTTGGTCCATGTATGGGTCACTATTTTTACATACCAAGACCCACCCTATCGTGCCTCGGTAAGCACGTTAAGCTGTTGGCCCTGGCTGTTTTTCAAAGATTTTTAACCGACGAAAAAAGACGGAGGAGGTTCTCAATTCGACGCGTATATTTTTTTTAAATGTATTACCACGCATAACTTTATACATGGTAGTCCGATTTTGATAATTCTTTTATTTTTATTGGATAGGGAAAAAAATATAAAATAAAAACTATTTAACAAAAAATTAAACTAAAAAAAATAAACCTTAAAATTTTGGGTCGGCGCTTTGAGTGATCTTTATTCATTGATTTTTGAGCGCCGACCATCGATCAGTTCTTTATTAGTGATCGATGGCGCCGACCCAAATTTTAAGGTTTATTATTTTATGCTTTTCAGTTTTTTCGGCAGTGTAATTTTTTTGTTAAAAAGTTTTTTTGACAGTCGTTACGAGTCATCAGACGCCCGAAAGTCTGGCAACCAGTCTTACCAAGAGGTATCGTATTACCCAATAACTGGGTTGTGGAGGTCAGATAGGCAGTCGTTCCATGTAAGATACTGGTATTCGGCTGCATCTTAAAATACTGGAAGCCGACTCCAACATAGTTGTGAAAGGCTAAGCAGATGATTTTGAGGAATAAAATTATTACTTCACGGACTTCTAACAATTTAACGTTTATCAACTTATTTTATGAGCTTAATTGAAGAGGTGGCCTAGCGTAAGAAACACTACAACTAGCTATGGAGCGTTTTGATGAAGCGGAATAATCGTTTTCCTGTTATTAGCTTTTAATTTAGTATACAGGAAATCTGTGCCAAGCATTTAATTTTATAGACAAGTCGCTTGGACATGGGCGCAATTCTTAGTTGACATTTATAACTTAATGTCAAAGGATTCCGGTTTCGAAACGATTTTAATGATTTAAGTATCGGATGCATTAGTGAATATCTAAATAAACAAATCCATATAACCACCTATTTAATTGGTTATATATCGCAGTATCTATTATTAGTACCCCAAGCATAATTTCGCCTAATAGAGAGTGAGTGATCTAAAATTATTTTCGGGTCAAATGTGTATTTTGGGCTTTACGTTGCAACGTGGATATTCCGAAATTTCGACGTTTATAATGTGATTTGACCCGTACCTGATAACACGGCTTTAGTGCATGAGTGGGTGTGTATTTCCACTCCCTAGCAAATTTACATGTGATTGTTCAGATTGGATCACGAAGCATTCAACGTATGCCTTTTCACATCTAAACCAAAACAAAATTAGGGAAGAGATAGTTGGCATCCTGGGGCAAGACATAGGCTACTTTTTGTCCCAGTAGCACGATTCCCGTAGGATTTTGTTAGAAATACACGCGGTGAAACCGCTGGAAGAAGTTAGAGCTGAATCTGACAATATTTGCAGGTCAGAAATGAGCACAGGAAAAGATTTGGAAGGGGAGGCCTTTATCGGCAGTCGTACACAACAAAGAAGAATCTAGCTAGCTACTATGATCAGTAGTGGCCTCGTGGTAACGGCCGCGACTTACGGTCGTGGGTTCAAACCCTGACAAGTGCTTTACTTTGTGTCAATAATTTCATCCTCACTGATCTCAAACCGAAAAAATCTCAGTGAAAAAAAAACATCGTGAGGAAACTGGCATGCCTTATAACCAGAAATTAGAAGAGATGTGAAATCTGCCAACCCGCACTCGGTCCGCATAGATTACGATCCACTCCCTCTCTCAGAGAAGGGACCTGTGTCCTGTATAGGTTGCATTAAGGGATCCACCTATGTACTGGGCGACAAATATGGAATTAATATATTGATATTGCTGGGGGACTGTTATAATAGATATCATCGGCACATCGTCGGCATATCGGCAGACAGCGCGGCAGCGTGTGGAGTAGCAGTGCATGCCTGACTGGATTACTACAATATTACGACACGAGACTCGTTCAATACGAGATTACGACACGAGATTCTTAGTTACATACGTGAGATTTTGAATATTAGATCTATTTCTGGAGATATATACAGATTGTTGATTTATTCGGTACTTTTTGCTGCGATTTTGCTGCAAGGTCATAGCATCCTGCCGGGGTCGCGTGATTGTTCGAAAGAGATACCGTGACCCTGGCACATGGGCAACTGATGGAACACGGGTGGGTTTTAGTCAGTAAAAGTCTGACACGCCCTCCCGCTCCGCCCAGAGCGGGAGAAGTCATTTGATGATTTCCCATACTGAAAAAAAAAGGTCATAGCATACCGTTTGAGTGACCGCGGCTGTTTATTGTCGTTATGTGTAAGCTCTAAGGTTGCCCACGAAAATTAAATGCCCAAGTTTATTTCATACCATTAATTGTCTTATTCATGAAATAGTGATTCAATGTATTTAAATGAACTTGGAAGGTTGTATTGATGATTTTAATGGTTACAATTCTGTAAATACTGGATTGAGTCTGGATTTGTGCCCGGTGGATGGCAATAGGCTCGCCCCCTATTACATGGGTCTTAAACATAACAGGCGAAATGTGGGTGTACTGTAAGTACACCTCTGCCTAACCCTTCGGGGAAAACAAGGCGTGATGTTATGTTATGTTTTAATTCTGTAAATACATATGCTGTACGTTCGCGAACCATATTTTAATCAACATACAGACCTGGCACTGACACACCTGCAATTTGGAAAAATTGGAAGAAAAATTGAATTTCCCTACCCTCAGAAACTTCCGTTCACATTAATTATTTGATGTTTTTAACCAAGATTATAAGTGACTGTTTCGCTTTTTAACTGTAATATTATGCTGATACTTTTGATCCAAAATCTGGTTCGGTTAACAATAATTCTATGCCAGATGACAGGTGATTGGCACAATTATAATTTATTGGTTTAAAATAAATCTGCTAGTTGATAAAATAGCAAGATAATACTGAAATAGTTGACCGGACACGCTTTATCCTGTTTCCTAGAACTCGATCGCAACGCCACCTGGTCCAAATGTGAATCGAAACCATCCAGGGACCCACTCAAACACACTTGGAAAATTTAATTAAATTCGGTCAAGCCGTTTATGAGGAGTTTGGTGAAACATAGACACGGAAGAATGACATATTATCCAACTAATATTACTTTGAAAGTTCGCAAGCTTAGTCACTCAAAAACGGCAAAACGGATTTAGATGAAATTTGGATTACATACACAGCATTTATTACTTTTAATTCAGATAGTACGTTCCAATAGAATATTTTCGAACGTACAGCTAATTATATCTAATGACAGTTCTGTGTTTTCTTCAAAATCCGTAAAGACGTATTTTAACAACACAGTTCCGTGTCATGAAAGTCGCTTTAGTGTATTGAAAACTGTTCATAACCACACCCTTAGGGCCGTCGTCCGCCCACTGTGTATTGAAATAGAGTCGTCGAGTATGTTGAACAAAAAAGACTTAAGAAGCGACGCCGTAAATATCACAAAAAGAAGGAGCTAGTTAGCTGTATATGAGCAGGGGTGTCCCAATGGTAAGGACCGCGACTTACGAGATATTTATTTATTTATTTACTTAAAGGTTCACCCACAGCACACACATATACATACAAACATGAAATCATAAGGTAATATTGTAATATATATGCCAATTACAGGTAAACACAGCATTGACTACAAGGACGCCAGATTACCGCTTAATTGCTAACTTAAGTCTAGGTGTATACTTCAATAAGAGAAATGAAATAACAACGAGTTGTATGTAGGTCGGGAGTTCGAACCCTGACACTTTACTGTGTGTTAAAAATTTCATCACCATTGCTTTCAAACAGTGAAGGAAACATTGTGAGGAACCGGCCTGTCCTTGGACCAAAAATTCAAAGACATGTGACTTCTACCAACTCGTAGTGGGCCCGTGTGGTGGATTAAGACCCAGTCCCTCTTACACAGAGAAGGCCTCTGTCCCAGCAGTGGAAACGTTATAGATTGAATATGACAGCTACCTACATACTTAGTTCAAAGTCAACGCGTTATTGCGTAATAACACACTAACAGTAGGAATGCCTTTCATTTTGACAGTTCAACAGCATTCATCATAATTACGTTTTTGACCAGACACATCTTTCAAACATATGAAGCAGTGAGCAAGATAAGCAAAATCCTTCAAAATGATTCAGATTGAAAAGAATTGTTGATAAAGTGGTGAAATATAAAGTTGAAACCTCCAAAATACAGATGAACATTGTAATAATACTCTTCGGTAAGTGAAATAAGCGCAAGCATTGAAGCAGAAAAAAAGTTTGTTTACACTTTCCACACATATGGAGCAGTCAGTACCGAACAAGCATGTATCTCGTCCAAAACTAACTATGTACACATGTAAACTCTTAAACGGTCAATTTTTATTCACGATGCAACGCAAGGGCCGCCGACCGACATACCAGCTAACGGTGTGATTGTTCTAGCCGCAAATACCTATATGCGGAGACGTGTGTGCCCTACTTAAGAATGTGGTGCTGTGCTTAAGTGGTAGCGGTTTTATTGATAATTTGTTTTACATTTAGAGAAGCTATGAACTCATGCCTCAATAAAAATCTCTGGAGTAGCTCATTGTACTATAGAATGGAGGACTTCGGAGTCTGTTCAAAGTAAAACTGTAGTATTTTCACAAATTATTGGCGTGAAATAATCGTTTCATTTCATTTCATTTATACACATGTATATGTACATGTATGTATACATAAAATTATAAGAACTATGAATTATTAATCAACATTCCAAGAAATTCAAAATCTAGTGCCTAACAGTTTCAAGTATAATGTCGAAACAGTTTTAAAATACTACTAGACAGTTCAAAATTAATATAATTATGATGACAAACAATTTTACAGTGCAATGTCAAAAACAATATAATTAAAATGTCAAACAGTTTTAAAATACAATATCTAAAAAAGCTTTAAATATAATGTCAAACAGTTTTAAATATGATATCAAGAGATTTTAGATTTTAAATGATGTCAAAAGTAATAATTCTACAATCTACACAAGCGAAGCTATCTCTAATTAGCTTTACAAATCCTTAAACGTGCGGATTTCTCTACTTTACCATTGTAATGGCTTCCTTAAACTTGGCACTAGTGCCTGGTACAGGCTTTAAATGTACCGAGCCTACCTATTTATGAGCTATGAGTACTGATCGTATGCTAATCGAAAGCTAACTTTCTCGCAAAATGTAGCGACAGGATGGGAACATTCTAAAGACGAATCCAACTAATTTCAAGGATTGAGTGTCACTCATAGTATTTATAATTCCGTTTACTATAGAAATCATATTCATCATCATCATCATTTTAGCAGAAAAACGTCCACTGCCTCCCCTATTTTGGGGGGGGTTCGCCCTAATCGCCACGCTTGGCGATTAGGGCGAACCCCGGCAGGCGGGTTTGCGTGGTAAAATGTGTCGAGAACGTTGCTGCCCATTTTCTAGTAAGTCCCTTAGTCGCCATTTACAACACCCACAGGAAGAATGGGATGGTGCTATTATTTACGTCCGACACCACACGGAAATCAAATTCATAAATTTTAAATATTTAATTGGCATTGGAACTCAGACATCGAAATATTATATTATTATTTTTACTGTCCACTCGCGACTGCTTGTTACTTGCAGCACCATATGTGGTCAGGTATGTGTGTGCGGTAGCGAAGCGTCGCAGGCGCACGCTGGGCCAGTAAGCCACGGCACTCGTATATTAGTGTCACAGCGTACTCTACGTCCAGGAACTGAAGAGTTCTAGGAAACTGACCCACTAGTGTTGCGCCAACTTCGAGCTCGAGCCACTAATAAAATAACCGACCCGTCGCTAGCAGTTTCCTGATATATGCGATTAAAGGATATTGGGCATTTGTGAGAACTACAAATATATGAATGTAGGAATTCAGAATGCATCCTAATTTTAAGAAATAGAATATGAATGCAGCGATGAGTGAATGAGAGAGAATGTGTGGCCGAAAAATTATTCCGAGTGAGCTATTAGACGATTAAGACAATTCAATATATAAGAGGACTTCAAAATATTATTGGTAAAAAAAATGGTTTCAAAAAGCGAATGTTTTTTATTTCGGTATTAGACTCCCTATATGAATAATACTGTGTTTAGGGTTTTTATAAAACAAATATATATCGGCTGATCTCCTAGATGCCATCAAATTCTGACTCAATAGTTCGGTCACTAAGGTTATTTTTCGTATGAAACGCACTTAAAATAATGGAAACGTTGGGTTGCTGTAGATTTACCATATATTGAAAAAGGTGCGAACATAATGCTAGAAGTAGGCAGTAAGAAGCACAATTCAGTAATGTCCATTTGACATCATTAAGACGGCGTCCGAGTGCTGTTAAAGTTCGTTATTGATAAGCTCGTTACGTGACCGACAGCTTACTGATTTGTACGACGCCACGGGCACTATCCAATAAAGCGCCTAATGATTGTGACAAACCTGAATTTAGAGAAACAAATGATATGAAAGAAATACAAAATTCCATTAACTTTAACTACACCAAATATTTTAATGATAGTGCCGTTGTATGCATGCTAGAATGCCCAACAGCCTTTATGACGGTCCTGTAAATGAATGCAAAATTCAAAGCTCTTATTTGAAAAATTGTGTAAAGTACCTCATCTGCCTAGCGTTTTCCCAAATATTTTAGGGTCGCCTTCCAGTTGAATCGAATACAGCTTAACATATTTTTAAAGCACCTTTTTAGGATTATATTTTGTATACTTAAACAGACTGTGACTTTCTAGCAGGTTGGGCAACGTTCTTTTTATGACTGGATGACGTCTTGTGTTGAATCTTAATCAGTTATTGCGGACTGATATTATAATGTATCTATACCTTTTATATACTTCATGATCTATACTTATTTTGAACGCTTTTTTGCTATATGGTGCTGCTCTGCTACATACATATGTAAGTATGATTCCAAAATATTGTGAATAGGAGTGGTCCTATTGACAACATTATCAGAACCGGAAACCTCAATTACGCCGTAAATGTATGCCTATTCAAAATTAGGTAAGTTCGCTATTGAAACAGAATCGACATAAGTACATAAGTGCAGTACGTAGCAGTGGTAGCCAAGTGGTAACGGCCAATTGCGGCGGTAAGTCCCCTCTTTGAGGAGTGGATAGAGAGGCGCCACGGCATCCTCACCTTCCGCCTGACGCAGGTTCTCACCGGGCATGGGTGCTTCGGTGGGTTCCTGTTCAGGATAAATCGGGAGGATACGCCCGGGTGTTTCCATTGTGAGGATCGTCTAGAGGACACGGTGAACCATATGGTGGAAGTGCCCTGCCTGGGCGGAGCACCGCCGTGTCCTCGTGGAGGCGATCGGCGGCGGCGACCTCTCGCGTCCGGCCCTGGTGCGAGACATGGTACGGAGCGAGAGGGCATGGGAAGCCGTCACCTCCTTCTGCGAATCAGTAATGCTCGCGAAGGACGAGCCGGGGCGCGTGAGGGAGTTGCAGTCTCTGCGCCCTCACGTCCCTAGCCGCTGCAGGAGGAGACGCCCCGGGCGTCGGGAGTCGATTGCGGACTCCCGGCCACCGTAGGCGCGAGCTTGCGGGTGGCGAGCAATGGGTAGCTCGCCGCCCGGTAAGGACCAAGCTCGGGTCGACGGCGCGTAGTGTTCCACGCGCGCCTCAAAGAGATGTCAGCAGCGCTGAAGGGGTCTGCTAGGACCCATGCCTGCCGGGGTCGCGTGCTTGTTCGAAAGAGATACCGTGACCCTGGCACATGGGCAACTGATGGAACACGGGTGGGTTTTTGTCAGTAAAAGTCTGACACGCCCTCCCGCTCCGCCCAGAGCGGGAGAAGTCATTTGATGATTTCTCATCCAAAAAAAAAAATGGTATCGGCCGCGACTAACGAGTTGTAGGTCATAGTTTCGATCCCAAGCAGGCTCTTTGTGTAGATTATTTAATCACCACTGCTCCTAAAACGGTGAAGGAAAGCATCACGCGCCGTTACGTTTTCTATTTATTTGCCTAAAATGTAACATCGGTACACTTAAACAACAAGGTACTTAAGTAGGCTCCCTTAACAGTGTTTAATTGTACACACTGCACATATACCTAGCGAGCCACTGTGACCCCAGGGCCTAGGGTAATAAGAAATATAGAAACTGGGTCTGTGTCGATCACGTCGGTAGATGGCGCTGCGTGCTTTGAACTCAATTTTCAGGCTTAAAAAATCGCTTGTTTGAAGGATGGGGAGGGTACTGGGTAAGGAAGTTTCAACTTTAATATTATTGTTTCACTTACAGTAGTTTGTTACAGTATCTCATTTTCGTGCTATAAGAATACATAATTTTGTGTTCTCATAAGTACCTACAAGATTTATGAATTGAGAATTTGGTGTCGAGAACTTGTCAAGATCTACTTTAGCATTACTAGAGGTGATTATTACTTCTTTATAGTCCGCGAAATTCAAAATATCTTACTTTCATGAAACAAAAAGTGTTAATTTCAAAAGTCTACGTTTTTAGTACATAGTTGACGTTACGGAAGGTTTGACAAGGTCTCAACTTCAAATCGTGTGACTCTTTCAGTGTACTCTTATTGTACAGTGTCAGACGGTGTTTTTCGCGGCACGGCCCGGTACACGTGGTCCCTTTTATCAAATAATACCTAGAAACTTTAATTAACGATTAACGGACTTGTGGCAAATTGACGGAAGTTGATGTTAACCATTTTTAAAGTTAATCGCCCAGCAGTGGGACATTAATAGCGAATAATATAATATTAATAAAAGTTTTCTTCGTTAATTTACGATCAACGGCCTTGTGCCCAGCACTCGTAGCATGACCACCGTAGAAATGGGTTTTGTCGATGGAAGAATAGACAAAATTACAGATTGTACAAAGATTAAAGACAGAATTAAAGATTGTAGAAAGATTTGTACCGTTTTATGCTGGCGTAGCATGACAATTCTATCTCTATTCTACCAAGAATAGACAAAGTTCTTTCTATGGTGGTCATGCTACGCGTGCAGGTTGCCTATATAATCCTGTCAAGGAACACGGGTGGGTTTTAGTCAGTAAAAGTCTAACACGGTCTGCCGCTCCGCCCAGAGCGGGAGACGTCATTTGAAGATTCCTACTGAGAAAAAAAAAATGATGCTTTTATGTTGCCAGTATGTGCAAAGATGACACGCATATTTTTCTTGAATCATCGTCAGGTCGAGAACCTTTTAGTAACAGTTACAATTAACAATGGTATAATGGGACTATCTAATTAACTTGCAAAATATCCCACCTTCGCATTTCGAGCAAAAAGTTATGCTTGGGAAGAATGTTAGTCTGTCATGTTCACACCTCCTCACCTTATGTGGCCGTAACGGTGATATCACTATTAACGGAGATCATTATGGCAATATATTTTATTGAAAATCATAATACTATTATTAATTGACTAGCTTCTGTCCGCGACTTGCTCCACGTTAAATTTTTGTGCCCCCCCGTATGTCCTATCGAATCGCCTGCCCGTGCGAGTTCGTTTTCGTGATTGTTTTTCTTTTTGCTCAGCTCCTAAGGGTCATAGCGTGATGTTGTATAGTTTATAGCCTTCCTCAATTAATAGGCTACCCAACACTAAACAGAATTTTTAAATTCAAACCAGTAGTTCCTGAGATTATCGCGTTAAACCATAAAATATAATATAATATCTTAGGTCAACCAACACACAGTTATCTGATCCCAAACTAGGCAGAGCCTGTACTATGGAAACCAGATAACTGATAAATATACTTATATATTTCTAAATACATACAAATTATAGATAAATTACACCCAGACACAGAACAAATGATTGTGCTCATCATAAAAAGATTTGTCCTGGGTGGGAATCGAACCCACGACCTCAGTCCTAGCAGTCAGAGTCACTAACCACTAGACTAACAGGCCCGTCTAATAAAAACAAACACTTCAGCTTTATAATATTAGTATAGATGTGTAAGCTTTCTAATAAGGCCCAGTGTCAATCGTCACTTGCATGAAAACAATAGTAATAATATTTTCACAGTTCGGGTACAAGAGTAATAAATGATTTCTAATTTGGTATTTAACTAAAACTTTATTCCATACCGAATTATTTTGATAAAAAAAAAAGCAATGTCCCGATATACAACAATTACAAAGAATTTATCAATCATTTAAGTTGGTGAACACTGTGAAAGAGCTAAATGATTGATAATGTCATAATGGTGCTGTTGACCTCGTTCGACCTCTGTATCTATAAAACCAAGCCCCATAAGTATATTCAGAAAATATATCAAAGCAAACCGACTAGTTACAATAAAGATTTAATATATTCGCACCTTTGCTATAGGAGTACCTAATAATGTTTTGGGCCCATAACCCATCATCATTTCAGCCGAAAGACGTCACTGCTGGACATAGGCCAAGCACCGTCACTTCGACATTTTAGTGCTTGTCATTTTTTGGGGTAGTTTTCCGTGATTACCACGCTAGGCAGGCAGGTTGGCGATCGCAGTAAAGTGGTAAAAGCATAGAGAACGCTGCTGCCCATTTTCTAATAAGTCCCTTAGTCGCCTTTTACGACACCCACGGGAAGAAATAAGTTGGTGCTATTCTTTACGTTCGACACCCATAACCCATAATGAAATGAAATGGTAGTTTTTCAAGGACTATTATTCCTTTCTTTCAGAAAAAGTAAAGGAATTTGGAAAGACGGTATATATGTGCTTTATAGATTATACAAAAGCGTTCGACTCTTTACATTTTGAAGCTATATGGGCATCACTAAACAGCAGGATGTTAATCAAAAATATATAAACTTAATACATAGTATACATATATTCAACGTGCCACGCAAAAGTACGCTTAGAACGTGATGGTGCGGAATTCCCCATACAAAAGGGAGTAAGGCAGGGGGATCTCTCCCCAAAACTCTTCTCAGCTGTACTAGAATCTATATTCAGACGTCTGGATTGGGAAACAACGGGAATAAAGGTGAATGGGGAACTCCTGAATCATCTACGATTGGCGGATGACATTGTCGTTTTTGCAGAAAGTGTTTTAAAATTATTATTAGTGTTATTGAACTAGATAGAGAAAGTCAAAAGGTGGGACTGTCCATGAACATAAATAAAACAAAAGTATTAATCAATGGAACACCTCGAGATATTAAAATAGGAAACGAAAAGGTAGAATATTTGAAGGAATATGTATACCTGGGAGAGCTAATATCAAGGCAAGCCTGGCCGAGGTAAAGTCTACATTGGAGGTGTCGAATAACACCATTGGTGAACTACGTGCCGAAGTAGAGTTGTTACGCAACTCTGTTAAGGTAAATAGGTCGCCTGTTGCCTCCAACGCATAGAGCAACACGGACCACCGGCGGACTGGTCCGTGTTGCTCTATGCCTCCAACGTGGCCACACGTCACGGAGCGAGTAACGCTAGCAACGGCAGTTTCGAGTCGGCGAGCTCCACTGCGTCACCCGCTGCTGATATTGCGCGCGTTGCAACTTGCGCCGCCGCCGTCGCTGACTCGACACCGGTCGAGGTAGCGACTCGTGTAGGTACGTCGACCCCTAAACGTGCCTACGCTGCTACCGTCGCCACGCACAAACCTGTGTCTCAAACCAGGAAGGGGGATGAGAAGAGATGCAATGAACCTGATAACAGGGGTTCGAAGCAGTTAGGCCCGGCTTCAGGCACGTGTGACAAGGATGGCTTCGTGAAGGTGGAGAGGAAGAAGAGGAGGAAGCCTCCTAGTCGGAACCAGTGCGGAACCGTGCGTGCAGGACCCAACATGCTGCTGCGTCCAGCTACACCGACGACGCAGCTCTATGTGTCCCGTCTACACTACACCACGAAGGTTGAGGAGATCGTGGAGTATGTACGACTGAAAACCAACTGGACTTTGAGGGTCGAGAAGTTGGAATCGCGCCACAACACGAACTTCAAGTCATTCGTGGTGCGAGTTCCGGTTCTTGAAATCGAGACCTTCCTCAAGGCAGAGTTTTGGCCGAAAGGTGTCATGTATCGACGTTTCCGCGGAAGGCTACGTGACACCACGCAATGCAACACGACGCCGTCACTTCGTGTACAATAGTTTTTTACATTGTTTTTTATTTGTATGTATGTTAGTCTGTAAGGTATTTATGTTATAGGTCTTTGTAGCCCGAAATAAATTGATTTGATTTGATTTGATTTGATTACAAAACCATACAAGAAGAGAAGTAGAAAGAAGAATAACTCTAGCTTGGCGGAAGTATTGGAGTTTAAAAGAAATTATGAAGAACAGCTCTATAAACATAAATATCAAGAAAAAACTCTATGAAGTAGTGATACTACCATGCCTTACCTATGGTTGCCAGACGTGGTCATTAAGAAATGAAGACGAAGAAAAAATTGCTATCTGCCAACGTAAAATTGAAAGAAGCATGCTTGGCTTAAAACTTGCAGATGAGGTCAGCAACGATAACATCAGAAAGGAAACAAGGATAATAGATGTAAGAAGAAGAACGAGATCACTGAAATGGCAATGGGCAGGACACATATGCCGAATGTGTAACAATAGATGGACAAAAATAAATACAGAATGGTTACCAAGAGACCTGAAAAGGAAAAAAACTTTTAAGAACTTTTAAAATTAAACCGCCGAAAAAACTGAAAAGCATAAAATAATAAACCTTCAAATTATGAGTCGGCGCTTTGAGTGATCTTTGTTCATTGATTTTTCAGCGCCGACTCAAAATTTTAAGGTTTATTATTTTATGCTTTTCAGTTTTTTCGGCGGTTTAATTTTTTGTTAAAGTTTTATTTTATAATTTTTTGTGACTGTAATGTACTAATAAAACTTGGCAAGGTATACTCTATCCAACAAAAAAAAAGATAACAATCAGTGAGTGAACAATCAATCATCCCCTGTTTTCCGACCCTTAGGGTTCGATTTTGTTTCCAAATTTATATGGGACCACCTTGGGAGTATACCCTTTCCAATAGAAGAATTGTCACAATAGGACCACTATGTAAAAATTTATGCGTGGTCATACATAAAAAAAAAATGTACGCGTCGAATTGAGTACCTCCTCCGTTTTCGTCGGTTGAAAAGGGAGACCAATTAGAAGATGGAGAGACATCTTTAAACAGAGATGTGGCCCGTATTGGAAGGGATTGGCGCGTGAAAGAGGTGTATGGGAAGGTTTAGGAGAGGCCTACGCTGCAGAGGCGACTTTTATAAATAAAGTTTAATTTACTATTAAAAATTTAATTTAAGAATGCATGCAAACATTAATATATATCTATACTATAAAAACCAATATGTATTTACTAGCTTTTGCCAGCGGCTTCGCCCGCATGGAGGTCGGAAAATATCCCGCGGGAACGTACTACCGGGATAAAAAACAGCCTATGTGTTAATCCAGATTATAAACTAACTGTGTTCCAAATTTCATCCAAATCCGTTCAGTAGTTTTTGCGTGAAAGAGTAACAAACATCCACACATCCATACATACAAACTTTCGTATTTATAATATTAGTAGGATACAAAACTTGTTATAGGAAATAAAGGCTATTTTTATTTATATTTTATTTTATTTATTATTCCTTTCTATTACTCATAGCGGAAATAATTAGTTATATAAAGTAAAACTAGGTGGCGCTACTAGTAATAAGAAATGTTTCAGATTGTATAATAATTTGTTTTAAAGTAATTATTAACTTTTAAAAGCTTTTCTTTACTATTCAACTAAGGTAAAAAGAAAAAATGGAACATAAATCAATCAAATACAACGCTTTTCGCAACGAAACAATTAAAAAAAAAACAAAAGAAGGTTTCATTGTCTTTATATTGGTCTAGCTTCTGCTAAAAACATATCCTATGGCACTTTTAGCATAAAATATATCCTATAGTATTGCATCGCCCGTCCGCAATATGTAGCGTTCTTTCGTAGCTTATAAGATTTGGCTAGCAAACATAAAAAGTTTTTTTTGTCAAATTTGATGGTACATACCTAGTTCCAGATATTACCACCTCTATCCAAACGTACAAATAAAAAAAATACCTTTATATCATATTGGCATAGAAGTACAGATAGTGACATAGTGGTGAAAATGCGTGGTTCATGAAATCTGTCGAGAAAAAGGAGGGAAACACATGCGCATAACACCACACGAGCTTTCTCTATAATGCTGCTAGTGGCGCTTTTGTAGTTAGTGTTGTGGGGCTTTCGGGACCGAGACCGCGGTCCCAGATTCCACCTATTAATTTAATAAATATTTTTTGTAGTATTTTGGGACCACAAGTTAACTTATCCCTTCTCTACAGGTACACTCCGCCTCAAGAAGATAATCGAAAAGATTTAATTTAATTTTAATGAGTACCTATATAAAAAACTTTTTAACAAAAAATGAAACCGCCGAAAAAACTGAAAAGCAAAAAATAATAAACCTTAAAATTATGAGTCGGCGCTTTGAGTGATCTTTGTTCATTGATTTTTCAGCGCCGACTCAAAATTTTAAGGTTTATTATTTTTTGCTTTTCAGTTTTTTCGGCGGTTTCATTTTTTGTTAAAAAGTTTTTATTATTTTTTTGTGGCTTTAATGGACTCATAATACTTGGCAAGGTATACCCTATCCAATAAAAAAATAATTATCAAAATCGGACTACTTTGTATAAAGTTATGTGTGGTTATACATTACAATCAGTGAGTGAACAATCAATCATCCCCTGTTTTCCGACCCTTAGCGTTCGATTTTGTTTTCCAAATCTATATGGAACCACCTTGGGAGTATATCCTTTCCAATAAAAAAAGAATTATCACAATCGGACTACTATGTAAAAAGTTATGCGTGGTGATACATAAAAAAATAAAAAATATACGCATCGAATTGATAACCTCCTCCGTTTTTTTTCGTCGGTTGAAAATATCATCATCTTCCTACCCGTGTTCCACGTGTCGACGTCAACATGGATGTAATAAAACTTCTTCTTCTTCTCTGTTCAAATCTTTTCATGATACTATGACAAGTACTATACGGCAATCAAATGCTTGTTATAGTTCTTGGAAATTCGTAAAACATTTCTAAATTCCTCGAAAAATAACAAAAACAGTTGACCAATTACGGTTATTAATACTGTACAATATTAATACGTTACTACCACCTGTTAGGAAACAAATGCCTGTTTTTCGAAGTTATTAAGAAACAAAGCATGATCCACAATCCTTTCACGAAACCCTGAACAAGAGAAGGGTTTGTTCCTCTCTTATATATCACATCACAAGGCAATACTGACGTGTAACTTCTGTTAAACATATGCATGTGATTATGTTAATAAGGTAGTCAAGGATAAATCCAAGATGGCCGCCTATTGTAATATTTTCCCACAACATAATAATAAGTTGTTATAATTAACAGGATATCGTTTTATTGTTATTTTTTCTCGCTTAGTGAAATATAATTGCACCTTAAACATATATAATGTAACTTCAATGGTAATAAATGGTTACTTAGTTGCTCTGGCACATTTTTTTTTAATACGAATATAATTTTCGTTAGCTTATGTGCGTAAGTTTCTTATCAAGAACAATCTTAACGCCTCATAAATAAAATTAATTCTGGGCTTAAAATTAAAACAATGGATCGATTATCATATCTACGACTTTTGACTCCATTTTTTTTTACTTTTCATTATATTTTTGCACCTTATTTTTGAAGAATACCTCAGAAAATTGACATTAATACCTATGGGATTTATATGTGTTGATATATTATTGGAACTGCTTACATGTATTGAAAACGTTAAATAAAAATAAACGTCTAGTATACGTCATAGTAAAACGACAAGACCAGCAGCGTCAGCGGCGTAAAATCTGTTTTATGAACATTTCGTAAATAGATGTACTATTTACGAAATGTTCATAAAACAGATTTTTCATTTAAAAAAATGTATAATTATTTATTAACTTTAATGTTTAATTCCTGCAAATAAACAATCATATTTCCAAAATAAAACATCGTTTCCCACGAAGTTTTCCTGAAAACGTGCGTTTATAAAAAGTTCACATAACATCGTTTGAACCCGTGACACCGTTGCAACAGTGTCGTCAAACTGATATAACCCGTCCACTATAAATAAGTTAATACTTTGAACCTTGTTAGCTACCATACGGGACGGTTATAAGACATAATATTCTTGTCATAATTGGCTTCCACCCACACTGCTTAGTTGCTATTATAAAGAGCTCCTTCCTGTCCCATGTTACCCTGGTAGGCCAATTACTACTAAAATATAAAATCTCAAAATAGATTGGATGTAGATGTGATCATCGGTTCAGAAACTTCTCTTCTAGTTCCCACTCTACTCTTATACGTCGATCGTTACAAATTTCATGGTGACACAGGGAACCTACATAGAAAGGCGACAATGATCTCCATCCCACAAGTTTCTTCAAAGAAACAACATCTGGGTTGATGCGGTAACGAAAACAAAAGTGGACACGTCTGGCTTGTTTTAAAACATGTTCGGGAGCAAACAAGTGTCTTCGAGAAGATAAGGAAATGACACAAAATTTGGAAAAAAAATGTACTAAGAGTAAACCTCTGTAGAAAATACATAGATGTTTATTTTGTACATAGATAACAATTTATATAAAGAGTCCATGCATTAGATAAGTCTAATAAGCGTGTAGGAGGATAGACTTGTGTGGTATAAAATACTGTTCATTTTCTAAAATAAATTGCTAGATGGTGCTATCATGCGAAACAGGCCGTTACCTTTTTTCACAAAAACAATAGTGACTTCAATTTATTACAATACCAACTTTAATGCAATCAATTTGCCTCCCATAATAATACTACTTGTCTTTTTCAATTTGTTTCATTACAGTGTGAACCGAATTTGGAACATAACTGGCAATTTCTGCCCTTTGTTTCTTTCTAATACAATGCTGGTATTGTAAAGAATTCGGTCAGCGGTCATAAATTAATCCGCCAATAGTGATCTATTTTTTACTAAAGAAACACTATTTATCATTGACACAGATGACGTCATCATAGGCAGTTTAAACAAACCCCCATTTCCCGACTCTTGCGCAAGTAGGGTTACCATGCTTTTTTGATTGTATCGTTTTGAGATGATGTCACGAGTCAACTATTTTTCATTACTTTTTTAAATAATTAAATAATTGAAATGAAAGATAAAAACTACAAAATTTTGGCACCTCTTTGTAAAATACAATAAATAGATGTGCTGTTTTACGTAAGAACATACCTAAAATATAACTTTTTATTTTGTAGATATTGTCATCAAAAACAATTATTATACTTAAAAAATTGGAAAATAGTAAACATAAATCATTGATACCCATTTTCATCTTAAATTAAATCAGTTCTAGTTTACAAAGATTCAAGTTCATGTAACTTTGTAACGATTCCAAACATAGATTCATATGAATACAGCAACTAATGATAATCACGAATGCTCGATAAATCTTTGAACATCTTTAATGCAAATGTGAAACTCACAGCATGTTGCAGAGATACCAACCTATTTTACTGTTAAAACCAGGCACATTATACAACTTGACATTGAACTGCAAAACGTAAGAAACTTTCGCGGGCTATCCTGGAGCTTCTATCTTAATACCTACTACGTGTTTGTTCTGCCAGTATTTTAGCATAATCAGCCTATAGTGTTTCCAATGCTGAAGCACAGGGCTCCCCTATGTGAGAGAGTTTGGGCCGTAATACACCACGCGGGCCCAGTGGTGAACGTCACATGTCGTCGAATTTAGGCCATGCCGGTGTCCTCACTATGTTTTCCTCCAACGTTAAAGCACGCAGGCATACGAGCTCCGACTTATAAGTCGCGGTCGTTTCCATTGAGCCACCACTGCTTTATTCATTGATTCAAAACTGATCTCTCTATATTTACTTATAAAGCAAATTTTACCTACCTACTAGTGTATTTACATTTACAATACTATATGATATTTAATGCAGTTTCATTCTTTGTACTAAGTGCAGTTTCATTCGCTCTGTATGAGTTCTGCCGCCCTGCCTACCCGTTCATAGATGGCGTTAGTAGTCTATTCCACGGCACATAAAACTTTTACGCCGGAGCCGGAGGTATGAAGTTAACTGAATGTTCCGTGTTCACGTTGGAACTTTTATAGTGTACGGAAATACATTTACTATCCAATTAGTGTTTAAAACTATTAATAGATATTGTTATTGGCTTTCATAATCTTACTATGATACTATTATTATAAATATGAAAGTTTGTATACTCGTATTTGGATGTTAGAATAGTATAGTGGGTTTGGATAGTATCCATGTTTGAACTTACTGATAGTTTATAACCTGGATTAACACAAATGATACTTTTTATCCCAGTCAATTATACCGATATTTTCCGATTTCCAAGCGGGTCCTAAAAAAATAAAAAATAAACGTGAGAAATTGTGCCCTATCACAACGGTTGTTTTTACGAATAAAACCATGACTAAGTACTAAAAATAAATAAAATTATACAAAACGTGATTAATAATAAGAATATCGTTACGAATTATAAACAAAACAAAACTCTTTCGACAAAAACACATCAAGCAGGGCTGTCCGCGACAAAGCTTACACATGCGGCGCCTATGCACAAGCGCACGTTGCCTGTGAACAGATGTCGTCAAAGATGACTTGCTGACTGATTTACAGCCTCTCGGGTCGCAGCCGCAGGTTTTTGTACCCATCGGCCATTAGTTTATGACAGAATTGACCCTCACTGAACAAATACTGGGTTTGTGTGGTCCATTTCATTTTAGTAGGTAATGAGTGAGTAGTCTTGCGGGGTGACTCAGCCGGAAGCTGTGCGTACTGTGAATGAATTAATCAATCAGCTGTGTTTTAACTTCGGGTTTTTTGATTTTAAATTATTTAAACATATTCGTTATATACTTAATGCTTTAACTATGCATTTCTGGTTTTGTAAGTCTGTTCATTAATCTGCTGATCAATCTCAAAGGCGGACTTAGTGCCTGAGGCATTTTCTACCAGTCAACCTTAGGGTGATGCAGAGATAAAACATGGCAGGTGCAACAAATGGGATAGATATATCGGAAACAACTATAAAATACAACTATAAATACTAATACATAAATACATATATATATACATACATACATATAAACAAAAAATAATTGTGTCAAGAGAACTAACGATCGGTAGAAGAGAAAACGAAACCAGCAAATCAGCGCTGGTATGTTTCTGCCACCTTCTGACAGATTCGTTCAAGAGTATTCATTTTAAAAGATAAGCGACTGGTTGCCGTCCTGATGTTCAGAGGGAGCGCATTCCAAAGAAAAACCGCTTAGACAAAGAAAGAAGAATTAATGGAGCCAGAACGGTGAGAAGGACACCGTAGAAGACGATGATGATGATTTTCTTCTTAATATGCATGATGTACATAAATAACATACATGCGTATTAAGAAAATAATTATTACTTGAATTCATCATCTGTCTAGCCTTTTCCAAACCATGTTTGGGTAGGTTTCCAGTCTAAACGGATACAGCTAAAATACAGTATTTTATATGGAGTGAATGCCTATCTGACCTTCACAACCCAGTTACTGGGTAATATGAAACCCCTTGTTAAAGTGGTAAGACTGTGACAATCAGTCTTACAATGAGGATTTAGATTTTTGGGCTAGTGACTACCCGTAACTAGGGTTGCCAGGTCATAAAACCGAAAAGCCGGACAGATCTGCCAATTTAGCCGGACATTTGGGTAAAAAGGCCGGACATCTTTAATTGTTTAGTCTTAAAACAAAACTAAACAATGAACTAAATACACTTTAACATCTTTGTAACATAAACTAAAATTATAAAAGGTGATTTTCCTTTAAAATTGAGTAGGTAGTAATAAAGTGAGGAGGACAGTGCTAGTTCGCTCAGTTAAGCTAGCTAACAAGGTAAGGGAGTAAGGGATGAAGGCAAAAATGATCATTTTTAAAAAGCCTACCAAAAAGCCGTACAGGCTGGACACCATCTAATTTAGCCGGACATGCAACTAAAAAGACTGACTGTGTCCGGCTTTATCCGTACGCCTGGCAACCCTACCCGTAACGACTTTCATAGATCTAAAAATGACAGCCGGGACCAACGACTAACTTGGGGGAGGGATCTTGGTATGTAAAGATGGTGAATGATGGACCCATCCGTAGACCAACCGCAGCAAGCGTAGCTTTACCGGCTATAGTACTTAGGCACAAGCCCCTTCATCATTTACTAACCACATTATACATAATCTATTACGATGAAGGTTCGGCATTACTTCTAGTAGGTACTTAATTTACTGCAGTGTATAGTAGTGTAAGTGGAAATGGGCAGGCCATTTAATAAGAAGTCAGATGGGGAAATGGGCCAAAAAAGTGACAGAATGGTGTCCAAAATATAAAATAAGAAGAAAAGGCAGACAGTATCGTAGATGGGAAGACGATATTCAAAAGTTGGCAGGTACGAATTGGAGGAGGAAAGCAAGAGATCGTTGCTTGTGGAGATCACTTGGGGAGGCCTATGCTGGAAAGCAAGACAATCAAGGAACCGGTGTCAAATAAGGAAAAAATAATAATATAAATCTAAACATTCCTAGTAGTAATAAGTATAGAGATAAGGTGAATTGTAACTTGTAAGAGCTTTTATTATTATTTATATGTTAACATATCTCGGGACCCTAGGATCCCGGTCTTTTGGAAGGCGTGCGAGGGGCCGAAGCCAACTCGCAGAGGACCCTTTGAAAATTTTAAATGATGAGGGGACATCAACCGAAGATTATCCCTGTATTCACCTATGCAAGTGCACCCAAGGACAATCCCTGGTTGGAGCAGGACTATTACAGAATATGGAAATAAAACAAATTAGGCTATGGGTTTGGATGGCTACAGTGGATTGGTAACTGCAACTATGGAAGAACTATGGCCCCTGCCTGATCAATGTTTTGTATACACGGATAAAATGGCAGGGGGTGACTTGCACACTCAATAATGGGCCCCCGCGAAACGTCGCTGGCACATAGTGACGCAGCGACAAGGGGGCAACACTTCCTGAGGTGCTTGAGAAGTGGAGAGGTATTCCACGGCTTTCCGAACGATCCCAGAGCCTGGAAGATGGTCAACATCCCTACGAGCACTTACTGGAATACTTCCTTTCCCCGAGCACGTTTGCTCTTGCGAATCTCCACTCAAGCCAGCCAATAAAGGCAAGAATGAGGCGAGAGCTCTGAACCTCATCAGTGTTCACTCCAGCCGGCCAATAAAGGCAAGCCAGAGATGAGGAACAAGAATTCTCCCAAAAGATAGGGTCCGTGGGGTCGCTACTGCCCAACAGCACGCCACATGCTGCCCTGCGGGTTTATTATTATTATAGTCCTGCAGACCGTATTTCGGACATGACAGCTAGTCTCAATGGAGATTTAGACCTCGACGTGGGAAATATTATAGTGCACAAGCGTGTATACACAGGGGCACTGATCATTCCCTTACTATTATAGTCCGATATGACGGCAAACTGACACAACCGGAGAGAGCTCAGGCGCAGGACAAACGGCTTTCCGAGGCACGGGGGTATCACACCGCCAACATGCAAAATCCCGGCTGTTACTAATAAAATCTTAATGGAGAAACCTAATAACAGTTTTGACATCAGTATATATAGGTACTGGCTATTGTGGGCCATTATGAGCCATTGTCCTGTTCTCCTATAGGCTTAACCATACTATTGTGAAATAGATTACTTTGGTAATGACATTATTGACGTCATCAACCTGTATTAGTTTAGCTCTCAGCTCGGCGTGCAAGTACATAAGCCTGGCCAAATATACCTATGAGAAAATATCACGTAAATAGGAAAAGGGGGTTTCCGAGTTTGATAAGAACTAACTGATTGTCCATGTGGTGCCGGAAGTAAAAAATAGCACCATTTCATTTCTTCCCGTGGGTGTCGTAAAAGGCGACTAAGGGACTTACTAGAGAATGGGCAGCAGTGTTCTCTGTGCGTTTTACCACCAAACTGCCATCACCAACAAAAAAAAAGCCCCACAAAGGAAGGAAGCCCCACAAAAGGAGGAGGCGGGAGGCCTAAGTCCAGCAGTGGACGTCTTACCGCTGAAACGATGATGATGATGATGAATTGGCAGGCAAAGCTACTAAGTGAACGTGTACGTGAAACTGCACCCGTGCAAAAGCCGGAGCAGGTGCTTGTATATCTATACTATAATATTATAAAGCTGAAGAGTTTGTTTGTTTGTTTGATTGAACGCGCTAATCTCAGGAACTACTGGTCCGAATTGAAAAATTCTTTTTGTGTTAGGTAGCCTATTTGTTGAGAGAGGCTATAGGGTATATAACATCACGCTACAACTAAGAGGAGTGGAGCAGTAATGAAAAATGTTGCAGAAACGGGGAAAATTTATTCCTTTTCAGAGTTTCCGTTGCGTGCGCTGCGTAAACGGTTGAAGTAACGCAAAAATCATGTATGACGGAATTGTTCCTTCTAAAAAGTTCTAAAAAAAAGTCCGCAAGAGCATATGTCTATCTTTTAAGGTTGACTCAATATAACTCAAAAGGCAGCAACGAAAAATGGACGAAACCTAGCAGGCAAATCGACGCGACGGGAAGGGTCAGGGGAGCAAAACTTTGACGCCGACGAAGTCGCGGGCAGAAGCTAGTGTTTAATAAAGAAGGACTGCATTTTTGCTTAAGTACCGTTTTAATTGAGTGGCTATGTCAAGTTATAACAATTATGTTACCTACCGATATAATTAGTACCTGTCTAGCTAGAGTTGCAAACAGCAATTCTTATTGGCTATAAGTATAATTTTGTTTTCCACTCATACCATACATAACATAAACATACTCACCTAGTTTACATGATAAAATCGATTTCCTAGAACATATTATTTATGACCTTATCAGAAAAGAACTAGACACTAAGTGGCAGCGCCGCTCCTCGTGAGCGATGCAAGTTGACGTGCTTCATTCATTCTTGAGGCGATCTATCGGCGAAGTGCTTGAAATAACATGTAATAGCCACGAAGGTCATGTAGCCGTTCCTGTTATGGTAGGTAATAAATCAATCAAGTGTCATTTGCAGCGTAAGTTCGTAATGCAGGAGACAAAACGCGTCAGTGCCTGAAATAGTTGTTCTACATGTGCTGACCCTACGACCCAATTCAGTAGTTGGGTACATATACTCCGCAAACCTAAAACTTTTTCTCTCACGATAAGAACGAAAAATATTTTTGTATTTCGTCATTCCATTTTACTTCGAAAAGATCCGTAGTTTGACGTATGAAATACCAGCGCAGTTCAAACCCGATTCGACGGTTCCAACTGGTTGGCCGAATGTATTGACGTTGGATATTTGGGTTTTCAACTGTCAGATTTTCAGGAGGAGCCAACCCGCCAACCAAATGATGAATGAAGCTAATAGACCTGGTTAAAAAGAAAGTAACGTTAATACTGTACAATCTTTATAATCAGATCTAATTAAAATAAAGTTGGATTAGTAGTCTTATTGATATTTCGTCAAAAATCAAAATAATAAATTAATCAATTCTATTAATAATTAAGCTCTCAGGTGTTTGCAAAGTCACCTTCGCACCATATAAATTACTGCTTTGTGTTCTAAAAATCGACATTAGAAATATTTGGATGCCATTTCATTGTCATTGTCTCAAAGGAAAATTACTATGTAGCCCTGTCCAGTTGAAGGGAACATAAATTCATCCTTCCAACAATCGATTCGTTTAAACTTGACAACGGCATTTTATCTTTGAACTCGTTGCCTTTGAAGGGGTTTAGACCATACTGTTTGAACTTGAAAACTCTACGTAAGTTTTTTTTCTGTGAATAAATGACCCAGCAGATCATTCATTCATCATATTCAAAAAATCGTTATAGACATCTAAAAAGGGTGAGCATATTTAAAATAAAAGGTTGTAATGACGTGCATTTTTTGGATGCTGTTTTTCGTATTTGATTATGGTACTGTGCAAATGAGTCTAGTTTTACTAGGATAATATCCAACCTATTTACGAGTACTTAACACTGAATAATTTATTTATATTCCAGAATGTGCACTGTGGTAGTAACTAAGATTATTATGGATCCTGTCGGATACAGAACAATAGTAGATTTAAAAACAAATACAAGTTTTACGTCACGGGTGTCGTTTTCATGATTTTCGGGGATGCCGAAGCCAATAGTGAGGTCAAAATAAAGTTGTGATGTCTGACATCTAGGCGTACGAAGTCGATGGCAGAAAAATAAATAAAAAATGTTCTCAACAACTTCAACATTTAACTCAGACTCAAACTTCACTATTATAAAAACCCTTTACTTCAACTTCGCAATTCGAAAGTTCCCAAAAATATACGTTACCCAACTCTACAGCTGTTTACAATTGTTAGTACAAAGCTTTATTGCTTATTTGTTACGTAGATTGAGTCGACTGGTGTCGAAATAGATTGTCGACAGACTAAAACATAATAGCCGTGTCTTACGGACAATGGTGGTATGCGATTTGTTACGAATGTTAAAGATAGTACATTTGGGTATGTAGATATTTGTGACTTGCGTGTGCCCAGATCACGTATTTAGCGCGTATAGCTGTAACAAATGTCAACATCGATGTAATCATTCAAATGTTTGAATTAAGAATGTTTGAGGTCACGGTATCAGTGGCAGTTGGTAAACCATACGCATAATCAGCCTCTCTTTTTGAGAGGCAGTGGGCCGTAATCCACCGCGAGGGCCCAGTTCAGGTGAGAATGTGTCACATGTCTTCGAATTTTTGTTCTTGTACATGCCGGTTTCTTCACGAAGTTTTCTTTCACCCTTTTGAGAGCAGTGGTAATGAAATAATAAGTAAAGTGTCTGTGTATGCATGATTGTGCAAAAACTGGATTCGAACGTACGACCTACAACTTGAAGTCGTGGCTGTCGCCACTGGGTCACCACTACACTAAAACAGCCATTCTTATAATTATGTCATGATTGACTGCTTAGCTCCTTAAAGGTATAGCGGGATGATAAGCATATAAATGGTTAAATCGGTAACGCTCTGTTATATTCGAAGTAAAGAAATAATTCAACTGTCATCATTATCATATAATGGAATATTGTGTTCTCTCTCATTTCAGTCTAATTTCCAATGAAATGTATGGGAAGTATATGCGAATTTAGACTTTTGTGGTACTCAAACCCCAATTGGTCAGACAGAGATTTTTTAGCATTACCTATAAGAAATAAATAAATTGGCATGAATATTTGTTTAGAGAAAATTGACTATTTTCTTGTCGATTGTACTGTGTTTAATTAAAAACCTGTAAATGCAGATCCAAAAATTTAAAAAGTTAAGAACTAAAGACTACTTTCTTGTATGGACAACGAATAAGGTATGAACCTGTCTTTATTGCTCCGTCTCAAAAATCCACCCTGTTTTACAGACCAACTGCTTAGCTCCATAAAGGTACAGCATGAAGTTAATTATGTAAATTAATTAAATGGTAAATATGTGCAATATTTCAGCTTTTACAATTTGCGGTAAACTATATAAAGCCTCAAAAGCCTGACCTAATTTATTGGGAATATCGGTGCACATATAAACAAAATCTATTCGGTAATTTTTGTGCGATGCTGGAACATTTGCACATTCAGAAACATAGATAAACAAACAAAAAATAAATAACTGACATTCGAATCGTTCCCAGATTGCGCAAATAATATTTGAAAAAACAAAACGTCCAATGTACTGTTTTGATGTCGCAACGACTTTACGCTGTAATAAACTTAATCCTGTAAACATGTACTTGATAAAGATATCGAATGCTTTTAATTTAATTTTCTTTCCTAACTTAACTAAAACTATTTACGAATCAATAGCATCAAAAATTCATCCGCATCGCTGTCGACGGGTAATCTTCCCCAGAGGCTGGCGGCATCACCACGTTGTATGGCAATGCTTATCCTCTGGTCAAACTAAATATTAGCCCTTGGGTCAAGGAAATTGCCAACCAGCCCTTTCAAGGTTTGTTTAAATAGAACAAAAGCACATAAAGTGTATTCACAAAAACACAAAAACACAAACAAACATTATACTTATACCACACAGCAAGGAATAATTACAGAAATCAGCAATTGACTCATAAAATACTAGCAGTAACAATGGCCGTGTCGTATCCGTGTTAATTGCACTTGGCACAGTCAAATAAAACCAGCATAAATGACTATATATCAAAAGATGAAATGATAAAAATTTCCATATCATCGCGCACTTCGATACAGAAACAATAAAAAAGTGAGGGGTTTGGTACAAAACAGTTCGCAGCGATTGCGCAAGTTCCTCTCAACTTAAGATACTTTCATAAAGTTAAAAATAAGAGCAAGGTTAATTAACTCACTTCGAAAAGTTTGAGGCATATACTAGTTTACTTGTTGGTTTATAAGTTTGAACGTGAACGAACATTACAGAATAAATGTCCGTATTTATGCAAAAAGGAACCACCCAGCAAAAACGCACTTCTGAGATATCAAAGGATTTACAAAAACATGTGCAGCTCTGTTAGATGAAGTATAATTACTATTTATTTTATTTTTTATTGATAAATTACTTATTTAAGTATGCGTATATAAATTTGCTCTGAATACTCTTAAACGTACTAGATAATTAAAAAAATGTGCATGTGGTTCCTTTTAACATTTACTAATTGATAGGTTTTCTCATACAAAAAAAAGAACCACAACCCAGGGATTTACTGATATCAATGAAACTATGTACTTGGTTCCATTTGCTGTATTAATAAAAAAACACTACAAAGTCAAAAATAACTTTAATTTCGAAAGTCGGTGTCTTAGGCTCTGTATTTAAGGTTTTTGCCACCGACTTCCGAAATTAAAGTTATTTTTGACTTTGTAGTGTTTTTTTAAGGAAGTCGGTTGTTTTTTTTGTAAAAAGTTTTTATTTTTAACTTTTTAGTTGTGGTAGATACTCCGCACTAATCTAATCGCGTTATTCGTTCATTTGTCGCGCAAATACGTAATGAAAATTTAAGACTTATATGGTTTTCACATGGACCCCATTGTCCAAATAGAACCAAATTAAAATGAGACCATTCGGAAAGCACCAGCTTTCAAATAAAAAAAGAATCATCAAAATCGGTTCACCCAGTCAAAAGTTATGAGGTAACAAACATACGGTATTCGTTCATTTGTCGCGCAAATACTTAATGGAAATTTAAGACTTATATGGTTTTCACATGGACCCCATTGTCCGAATGGAACCAAATTAAAATGGGACCATTCGGGAAGCACCAGCTTTCAAATAAAAAAAAAATCATCAAAATCGGTTCACCCAGTCACAAGTAATGAGGTAACAAACATAAAAAAAAAAAATAAAAAAAAAAAAAATACAGACGAATTGACTCCTCCTTTTTTTGAAGTCGGTTAAAAATAATTATTAATAATAGAAATATGTGTAATGGTATATAATGGTACCAAGTATGTGTGGATCTGTTTTGTATAAAATAACATAGTAGTAATATCGTTTAGTTGTTTGAACAATCAAGTCCCGTTGTGCTGTGGTTCGGTTTTGCTTTATATGTAATACTAGCTGACCCAGCAAACTTCGTATCGCCTCAGATTCAATAAGTGTTGAAATAAACCTACCAAGTTTGACAACCTGGTACGGTAGTGGTGATCTGGTAAGCGTTTTCTAGCTGACACTCATATGTTTGGTTAGCTCCTACCCAGTTATGACCACCTGGTACTTCGAAGACAGAAAACGTTTTCTGGCTGACACTGCTGTTTGACAAGCTCATACCAAGTTATGACCTCCTGGTACTTCGAAGGCAACGTTTTTGTTATACCACGTTTTATACTGACTTGTATTCTCTTTGACGTTTTAAGTCACGTCTCACGGGAACAAGGTCGAACAGGATAAAAAGTCTCCTGGTTCTAAGCTACCTCCCCACCAATTTTCAGCCAAATCGGTTCAGCCGTTCTTGAGTTATAAATAGTGTAACTAACACGACTTTCTTTTATATATATAGACTAGCTTCTGCCCATGACTTCGTCCGCGTCAAAGTTTTATTTCCCTGAACCTTCCCATTGCATCGAATTGCCTGCCAGTTTTCGTCCATTTTTCGTTGCTGCTTCGCTTCTTTTGTTCGTAGCGTAATGTTATATAATCTTTAGCCTTCCTCAATACATAGGCTACCCAGCCCAAAAAGAATTTTTCAGTTCGGACCAGTAGTTTCGGAGCCTATTCAAAACAAACAAACAATCAATCAATCAATCACGAACGGGATAAAAAGAAGTATCCTATGTCCGTCTCCTGGTTCTAAGCTACCTCCCTACCAATTTTCAGCCAAATCGGTTCAGCCGTTCTTGAGTTATAAATAGTGTAACAAACACAACTTTCTTTTATATATGTATATACTAGCTTCTGCCCGCGACTTCGTCCGCGTCAAATTTTTGCTCCCCTGACCCTTCCCGTCGTATCGAATTGCCTGCCAGTTTCCGTCCATTTTTCGTTGCTGCTCTGCTCCTTTTGATTGTAGCGTGATGTTATGTAGCCTACAGTAAAGTATCCTATGTCTGTCTCCTGGTTCTAAGCTACCTCCCCACCAATTTTCAGCCAAATCGGTTCAGCCGTTCTTGAGTTATAAATAGTGTAACTAACACAACTTTCTTTTATATATATAGATAAATAGATATAGATTTATTTATTGTTGCTGTTGGTTCCATTCTGCTTTTATTATACCTTGTTGTTTTTTTTTTTGTATAAAAATTTAGACTACTTTTAAATTAATTAATTTTTACTACTTTTAAAACTAAATCTATCGTGTGGTTCCATTTTGCATAAATACGGACAAATAATTTAAAAAATGCTGACAGAGGTTAATAATGCCTACAAAATTACAACTTTAAAGAGAATACAAACAATTATCATTGCATGTGTGAGTGTGACACAACTCCTTAAAATTATACCTTTTACTAGAAATACTAGCTTTTACTCGCGACTTCGCTCGCATTAAATGCCACCCTTCCCTTTTTTAGGGAAGTGGGGGGTTAGAAAGAGACAAAAAGTAGCCTATGTCACTCTCCATCCCTTCAACTATCTGGACTTAAAAAATCACCTCAATTCGTCGCTCCGTTTTCCCGTGAAAGACGGACAAACAGACACACACACTTTCCCATTTATAATATTAAGTATGGATGTAAATTTGATATTTGTGACTTTATCACGCTTTATCAGTTTGGATTCTGGTGACGTCATGACAAGTTGACGATATCGTCAAAGTCGCAGAAAAAATCTGGTTGAAGGAGGCTCGGAAATCAACAGTAGGGAAAAAGAAAGATGAAGCCAACCAATCAATGTATGAGTCCGGCTACAATTATGAATTCCAAACGGTCAGTTTTTTCATTACAAAAAAATCAATATGTCATCATCATCTGCCCAGTCTTTTGCCTTTGCCCCAACTATGTTGGGGTCGGCTTGCAATCAAGTTGGATGCAGCAGAATACTAGTCTAAATCTACATGGAGCGACTGCCTATCAGACCTCCATAACTCCAGTTACGATACCTCTTTTAATAAGACTGCTTTTCAGACGTTCGGTCTTCTGACTACGTCAAAGAACCATGTATGTATAAGAGCTGGACCAACGGTTTAACTTTTTTCCGAGGCGTGTGATAGAGTCGTTTTGGTATGTATGGATGGTCACCCATTCACGGACCGACCGCAGCAAGCGAAGCTCAACCTAATCGATCGACCCGCACGGCTCCTATTATTTAGACACAAGCCAATATGTAGGTGCGATACTAATATGCTCAAATAAAAATAACAAAATGGACTACACATATATTCGCGTATATTATTTTAGTTATTGTGTGTTTTTACAGGGAATATTTTTGCCAATAAAATACACTCTATTACCGAATCGACCACAGGTTGCGGGAACTGCTAACGAGCATAACGCTTAATTACTCAACGAACGTCAAATTTACTAAAAACCTATTTAACCGGCAAAATACAGGGAACGTTAATTGGGCTTTCGACAAACGTTCGAACATAAAGTAGTAGTGGAGTTTATAATCGTACTTTTTCGAACCAACATTAATTTGAAAATAGGTACTCAACCTTTATCAATTAAGGTTGAATTTGAATTTAGAATTGCACATAGCACAAATAGCACCTCTGTGGTATTTTATTATGAGGCGAGACACACTTGCGGATCGATAATAAGTCCAAGCAGAAAAAGTAAAAAAGTCCGCGTCCGCGCGGACGTAAAAGTACCACGGCGGAATCTTTTCGCGCTCTGAAGTTTCAATGCGCAGCATAGTGTCGAGAGTCGAAAATAGAACAGTGCGATTTTTCGACGCGTTTGGAATATGATGCACTCTTTAAAAATCAATTCTCGGTTCAGCACGGAGAGTTCAAAATCCAGTGAGCGATAAAATTCCGCCGCGATATTTTTACGTCCGTGTAAACGGAACTATCGGCATAGTCGGGCGGCAAAATCGAAAATGCATGTAGAAAGTAATTGCTAAATGGTGTAGGAAAATATCGTACGAAAAGGAACCATAACATCGAAGGCATGTGACATCTACCAACCCGCACTGAGCCCGCGTTGTAGATTACAGTCCAATCCGTCTGGAAGAGAGGAGGCTTGAGTTCCAGCAGTTGGAACATTACAGGCTGATTATGGATTATGGACGTAATTGCTGCAGCGGCCAAATGGGCTGACGATATTCTTACCATCCCTAGTAGAACCTGTACGAGTTGTCACAAGAGCGTGGGGTTTAGGACATGAAGAGACAATTCCCAGTAAAGGGTGAAGTCAGGCTGTGGATGATGAGAAATGGCTTCGCTTCACCCTGAACAAGTGTGGAGCATGCCTTACTGTGGTTTCACAAATATTTTCCACCAATCGTTTATAAAAGCCTTTCAAAGCGAATATTCGTTTTGTTGTAAATAATGTTAGTATAGCGTCATTATAATGCGGTTTTGCGTATTCAACTTTTCAATGATACTCAGGTATCATTGAAAAGTTGAATCCATCCGATCCCAATTAGTTCATAGTATTGTATGACCGATTTTAGTTCTCATCACTGAAATCATGAATTGGATTGGTTTTCCCGGATTTGTAGCTCCCACCTGCAATATTCGTGCATTTAAATAATTTGTATTTTGTTATTGTAGCGTATGCTATTGAAATTGTATGCGAGGGGAAAGCAAATATGACTGTTTTATTTATTTTTGTGGTTAAATTAATGCCTACTGGGTCTGAAATCAGCAAATATATGCATTCATCTATACAAATAAGTAGCATTAAAGTAACCATTCGTAATTTTAAAATATTTGGTTTTTTACTAAATGCCTAAAAAATTTAATACGTTATTTTTGACAAAGAAGCAATCTTTACAATTTTTGTCGGTGTGCCCGGTTAATCTCCGAAACGCACAACCGATTTTGATAATTATGGAAATACCTTAGACCTTGGGAATGACTACTAGGACTTCTATCCAATTAAACACGAGCAAACTCTCGGTCAGAAGCTTGTTCTGAGTTTATTGTTATATATGCCGCCTGTTTGTGGATAGCAATATACATGTAAACCGATTAAACTGCTGTTGCAGTATTTGTCATCGGAGAACACGATGTTGATTCCGAGTTGGTGATGTCTCCATTACTACAGGAAAACCCGGTACGTCTTCCGGGAGATTACGACCTGACCTGCTGCAGGAAGGACATGATGTGTCTGTCAAAATACATTTCAAACATCCCTATCTAATTCATTCACTGCATATCAATAGTACGCACGGCTACAAATCAAGCTATGTATTGTATATTTCCAGTATAAGCTGACTTCTCATTGTACGAAAAATCTATACAATGCGGGCTCAACTAAACATGGTATGTAGCTTGATACGTGCCATCCGTTTGTCTTGCCTGCAATCGTGGCAAATATTGGTTCTGTCTGCAAAGTTTGCGTCGGCATTGTATCTCTAGAACTATTGTTTCTATGCGGGACATATGTGGGAAGGGCCAACACAAAAAATTGTATTGGTCACGACTAAAGGCATAATTATGTCAGGCTTATCTTATGAAGAGACCATCTGCATATTAGATGCGCATGATATTCGGAGAAAGGGACAAAAAAAGTTTTTTGCCTGTTTGTTATGTCGCTCGACCTTTGTTTAGAACGTAAGTATTGTTACTATGGTTTGAAACAATATGATGCTTAATAATAAAAATATATAATTGTCGTTGCCGATTGTTGTATCGGCTAATGGGCTGATGGCCGAAAGCTATGATCAACATTGCTCGAGGCTTTCGTTAGGCGGGCGGATTAAGAGCTTGATTTAGAAGGCAGTACTCCTCGTTATGGCTCGCATCGTGAGGAGGTTCCTGTCTCTGGAGCACCAACCACCGGTAGTTGAAGGCTGTTCCCGATACTTGCGGACCAGTTTTCTTTTTTTAACATTTAATAAAAAAATATTGCTTCAGTAAATAAATAATAAAATAAAAAATAAAATAATATAATAAAAATAATAATAATAAAATAAAATAAATAAAAGTAATAAATAGTATAAATATAGAGTGTGTAGTGTAGTGTGTAGTGTGTGTGTGTGTAGTGTGTATATATATAGTATAATATTTAATATAATATATGCAATATATCTATACTAGCTTTTGCCAGCGGCTTCGCCCGCGTGGAGGTCGGAAATTATCTCGCGGGAACATACTACCGGGATAAAAAGTAGCCTATGTCCTTTCTCAGGCTCTAAACTATCTGTGTATCAAATTTCATTAAAATCGGTTCAGTAGTTTTAGCAGGAAAGCGAGACAGATAGACAGATAGACAGACCGACAGACAGAGTTACTTTTTCATTTATAATATTAGTGTGGAAGTGTGGATTTTAATAAATAGAACGATATATAAAAGCAATTAAGCAATAAATGTTTGCCCCAACCGAACATTCCTAGTTTTCTCATAGAAATATTTGGAAACTAAGCAAATGCTTCCTAAGGAAGAACAGGGTTTTGAGAACGTTGACTTCGGTTTCGTTATATTCTGTTCTTTAGTATAATCAGACTATAATGTTCCCACTGCTGGGATACAGATCTCCTTTCTTAGAGGTAATGGCTCTGTAGTGTATCACGCTAGCCCAGTGCGGGTTGGTTTTGTTGAAAGTTGTATAGATTTGTCACCTAGAAATATCATGATTCCTTCCAAGGAATCAGATCAGTTTAACTAGATGTAACGGCCCACCGTTAAATCTACTTAAATTGAAGTTCCTTCGTACTTGAGTCCAGCTTATCGCAGTTTATTCAATAATAAAACGTTTCATCTGTAGGCAAACCACTTTATTGACTCGGGTTTCTAATAAACTCTAGGTTAAGGGAATATTGTAATAAAGTAATAAAGTAAGCTGCGGCTAGTGCTGTGATGAAACCTTTAAACCGTACGACGTGACTAGCAGATAATTTTACATGTGTTTGTCGTTTTCGGCCGGTTACACGGTGACTGGGTTTTACACAATTAACTCAGAGAAATGCACGCATGTAAAAGGGTGTACTTGGAAAATCCATGACGTACTTTTAAAAGTGAAAAATGTTATTGGTCAGTGGAACGGGGTTTCTGGGAGGCAAAGTTGTGTTAGTTTAATGTTTCAGGTTAAACATTACTGGTGGGACTGTAGCAATTTTTTTTTCAAATGCTGCTTTAATAAAATATTTTTTTATTTTGTTGCATATCCGAATCACAGCCATTTTCTATGGAATTTATGTAAGATTATGAGGTGACCTGGACAGTAGATTTTATTTCCTAAGAATATTTTGGTTTTATTCTCACCTGCCCTCATTTCTGTTTTGGAGGTTGAAACAATGGTCATTCGAATTGTATTGAAATCGATACTTCGAATAGCCGTAATGTACAAAGGCATTGTCTGTTGCTATTTTGCTTCGGATGTAGGTCGTATACGTAAAGGTAAATTTGTATTCCCGGAAATCGGTCAAGTTGTACTCGAGCATTCTGGTTTTTTCTTAGTTTGGGAGATTGTTGTGCATGTTGAAGTAGGAAAGATCCAGCGCATTTGATGTCCTTTTCCAGCGCGACTTTTGACGAAAGGGTGTTATGTTCTCTCACGAAAATGGGAAGCTAGTCTATAACGGCTCTCGCACTTATATGTATTTGGCCGCGCTTCCACGTAAAATGTTTTCTGCAGCACTTCCAAACATTTTGTCAGGATCATCGCACGTCGGGCTGCAAAGTACTTTTATGTATTGAATTGAAATGCGATGCATCCCAATACGACTGTGATTTATGCTTGTCTTTACACATTCTTTAATTTTGTTTGAAATACTCAGTTCTTTTAGGTTTTTAGTGTACTTACTGTATGTGTTTTAGATAACCAATTTAGTAATGCATGGGATGGTAGGATGACATATACCAATGTCATGGCGATGAAGGCTTGCGAGCCACTTGTTTAGAGTGCTAAGCAGTCCAGTATGCTGGCTAGAGAAGCAAAGTCAACAACATATACTTAATCATAACCTTCGTTTTTAATGCGCGATGTATTTACCAGCTTTAGTAAAACCTCCTTTTAAAGACACAACTTTAAATTCAGTTTAAAAATGAAATACACCTTATGACACTAGTAGCGTTATCCAAGGTATGTTATGCAAGGTGTGACCTACCAGTTGCATAGGCTTTTGATATATACACGTGCCTCTGGGTGTTACAATTGTATTTAAGCAGTGGTCCATTATTAGTGTTGCCGTTTTAGCGACTTTGTCGCTAGATCTAGCGGATTTTGGATGTGCTTGGCGACTTTTTTTCGATCTAGCGACTAAAATAAATTTAGCGACTTTGTATGCAAAGTTGACTACCAACCCCTAGTAGTGTAGTGAAATTAGAAGAAGCGATTTTTTCGATATTGAAAAAACAGACATATTTTAGTTCAAATTTAAATGTAGTTACTAGCAGCACTACGAATATTGCTATTGGCTTTTCGGGAAATCCCCAACCAGAATGACGTTCGATCTTGAAGTTCAATAAGTTTGGTGCCTCTCACTCTATCAAACGATGCATCAGATATCACTATTTCTTTCTTTTTCATTTCATTCATTCATCACCATCATTCAGAGAAAGGAAGGAATAACCAGTTTATTTGTTACGTTTTTGCAGAACAAACCTATTTGTTAAAGTGTAAATAGTGTCTTTGTTCAATTGTCGTAATAATTGTGGAAATGGAAATTCCTTTAAAAAAGAAGTCTTGCTCAAAGGTATAGAACAGAATGGGAACAACAAGACGAGTTTAAAATGTGGTTAAAACCTGTTATGACTGATCCCACTAAAGCCTTTTGCTCGTTTTGTCACAGTGAAATATTCGCAAAATTAAATGATTTAAAGAAACACGTCAATACAAAAAAAAAACATAAACAAAAATGTGAAACGATTTAAAAAAATCAGCAAATATGTTTTACTCCAGCTCCAAAAGTGAACAGGTGTACCCAAAAAGCCGAAGGTAAGTTTGCCTTATATATATAACGGAACACAGTGCAATTTCTCAAATAGACCATCTGTCAAAATTGTGCAAAGATGTGTTCGCAGATTCAAAATGTGCTGACATGAAAATACATAGGACGAAGTGCACTCAGATTATCAACCAGGTTCTAGCACCACATTTCAGAGAAAACCTTGTCTAAGATATTGGCTGCCAAAAATATAGCCTTATTTTGGATGAATCTACAGACGTTAGTTTTACCAAATTCATGGGCGAAATTTAAAACAGTTAAAAGATAACTCAATTGCTGAACTCGCTGTGGAATTAGGTTTTGAGGAGGACAAAAATTTTATCCTTTTAAAACAATGGCACAGTACTAACTTTGTGGAATGGGACATCATGACTACAGATACTGTACAATTTTGTGCTCATGTATTAAAATACAAGGACGCTGCAGGTTTTAATACGTACAAAGACATAGGAGACTAAGCCATCACAGTTCTGTCGTTGCCACATTCCAACGCAGAAGTGGAACGAATGTTCAGTCAAATGAATATTATAAAGAAAAAACTGAGGAATAGGCTGGCTTCAACCACTTTAAACTCCATACTTCTTATAAGGAATCAGTTAAAGATTTTAAAACAAATTTGCCATAGCTATGTCTTGCCAGATGATGTCCTGACCAAAATAACTATAACTATCAAAAAACCAAGTACTTCTACAGTGGAACCATCAACTTCTGCTACTTCAGCGCCATTAGAAGTTGTCGAAGTCGACGCAATAGATATAGAAATTTTTGTTTGTTTAAACCTATAGAGATTTGATTATTATGATTAAATACTTGATTATACAAATTTGCTTTTATTTACACCATATTTTGTTACCATGCAATATTTTGAAATATTTAGCTACTTCTAGCGGATTTTTTTATTCGTTTTTTTTTTCAAAATCTAGGGACTATTGCATCGAGGTCTAGGGACTTTTTTTTTCCTAAACGGCAACACTGTCCATTATACTGTTGTGCAAGCTTCTTCCATGTGCATTTATTGGATTGAATTGATTGATTGAATGGTTATTATTTTGTACGTTTATAAATACAAGTGGTCGCCCAGTGGTCGAAGTTCGATAATATTCTATTTTTTCAAATTTAATAGATTTCATACCGACTTCAAAAAAGGAGAAGGTTCTATGTTCCACTGTCTATTTTTTCTTTTTTATGTATTCTCACCAATTTTAACGCAAACTGAGGACCGATTTCAAAAATTCTTCCCCGTCACATATACATTTTAGTGACTTTGCTTTGGTAGTTTTGCTTTAGCTTCGATAAAATCCACTTTGTTTATCGTGATGATATTCTGATATTTCCTGACACTGCTAATGTACCTGACCAGTATACGAATTAGTGCAGGGTAGATACCGTAGCTAAGAAAACTTTTAGAAAAAAAAAACAACTGACTTCCAAAAAAAAAACAAAGTGAAAAATAATTTTAATATCGAATGCATTGATTAATAAAAATATTTAGATGTTTGCACTCCTTCTCCATATAAACTTTTACTATGCCAAACTGTGTTTCGTTCTCCTTCGTCCGCGTAGTTTTACAAAGTTTTTGCTTTACGTATTATTGTATAGATTATATTGAAATACCGCCTACGGGAACCACAATTTGCTGATAGAGTTGTCTAAGTGACGTGATTTTGAGTGAAAAGTCAAGGATTTTGGCGAGTCGAGTGCAACGTACTCATCCACCTACGTATATTAGTTAGTTCCCCATACTTCTGTGGGCTGCTAAAATGTGGGCGTCCGTATGTAAGTGAATTAATTTTAAACTGTTTTGTTTCCAAATATTGCTCCACTTGTAATAAATATACTAATTGGTGTAAGCACTCGTAGCGATCCGAATATTGGAAATATTATGTTGTATTCCTGGAAATATCATAAAAATTGATAGAGTGGCTGTTAATGTTATACATGCGCTGTTTTCAATTCAAAATATAACGGATGGGTAAAATTCTGTATAGGTGAAAAAAGTTATAATAAAAACCGCGCATCGAATGCGTTCTGTCCCCGGTCCCACACGCCTCGGACTGTTTGAAACATTAAAAGCTGCCTTATTTTTTTAATTGCTTCTACACATCGAGTACCTACTTGGGCATTTGATTCACTGTTGCTGTTGTACTGGTGTTTTATTATTTACCTGAAACAATAATAAAATAATTAATACAAAATATCTCAAATAAACGAATGTTTAGTTTCTAAGCAGCATTTTAGAGCTCTCTGTGGTATGTGCGTAGGCACACTAATGCGTGTTCATTGACACACACACACACACAGGTGCATTAGTGATTATTGTGACGAATGCTATGACATACTAACTTTGATATCCGGTTTCACTCAGATTGAAACTGAAAATGGTCTGTTATGTTTTTGCTAAACATTCGCCTTTTATGTATTTAAAGTGTGGCTACTCATCTTGGAATCCTAGGTTAGATTCCAGGCAGATTAATCAAAGCGCTATAGGCATTTGTCGATATATTGATGAGATGTTTTTTAGCTACATGCAGCGTTACTGCTAAAGGAAACTTTCGACGAATTTTTTAACGTATTCCTTTTATAATGCAATAGAAATCTCAAAACCTAACTAGGTTTGTAGCATGTGTTATGTCGCACATATCAGCAAGCCATTTATCACGCGTGTCAATTACAACAAATCCTTCTGCAGGGGAAGTCTACGATTAGCATTGACCGTCTTCCGTATAACACATTCCTAGCATACTGAGATGTGAGATATAGCGGCTTGCATCCGATGTATTGTATTATCTTGTTGCATAGTTACGTTAGGTAAGAATCGTCACGGCTTGCTGGTACCGAGCTAGGGAGATGCATGTCTACAATGATCATGTCATAAGGACTACCTTATGACACTTTCTTATAACTTTCTGTACTAGCTCTAGTGAGCTACTGTCATCAGTGGCAAAAGGTGAAAGTTTTCATGATCGTAGCTGGGTCAAAAATATACATACATGCATAATCAGTCTGATTTGTATTTTATTAGTTACTAATCTTCCCATTAGTTTAAACAATATTCGAAATATTGGCTAAAAACTTCCCAGCCTGTCATCAGAGAGGTATGGCGCTGTAGCGGAGATATAGGTTTTCAACTTGTTCGGCTACCGATGCTCCCATGTTATATTATTTTCATTATAGCCCACATTTTTTACGCAATATGCTTGAGAGCTGTTGTAATGAAGTTATTTACACAAAGTTAAGCGCCTGTCTGGGTTTGAACCTACGACTTACAACTTGTAAGTCGCACCTGTTACCATTGGGCCACTCTGCATTCGTTGGAACAGATGAAATTACGTCATCAAAGGCTCAGCCAGCGTTAACGCTACTTGTAAATACACTTTACTAAGGTGTCTTTACTATGATGTCATTTCATCTTTTCTAACGAATGCAGTCGTTGCCCAATAGTGACAGCCGGGACTTCAAACATTTGGTAAATAATCATCGGTATCGAAATTCATTTGTTATTATATAATTATATCGTCTTTCATAAAGTTGTTTGTTAGTTGTCGTTAACTCTTGGATTTTGTTTTTTTTTTTTTTGTTAGCCTACGCTGTCCCACTGCTGAGCAAAGGCCTCCCCCAAATCCTTCCAGTCCTCCTTTTCGTGAGCCACCTTGATCCAATCCTTGCAGTATTTGTCTAAGTCGTCTCGCCACCTCTTCTTGGGCCGGCGAATTACGAAATATAGTCAAAAATATACCCCTTACTATGAAAAAAAAAGTCTGAAACCTGCAATCATTTTACCAAAAAAAAAAAACACAAGAACACGCTTTTTTTCGGCCGTTAACTACATGTAAACCCTGAAAAGCAATCACTTTAATTTCCCTTTCAGTTGCTTATTTACAGAGTACTCAAGACCGTTTTCTATTCCTGGAATCGTAGTACGATAAGTAAAGAAGAGCACGATGCGATGCGTAACGCTAGGGGCCTAACGCGAAGCCTGCTCCTCTTTCATAATAATAGTTAGAAACTTGTTGTTTGGCGTCGTGGAAGCGAAGTAAGACATTTCCAACGTGCCGCGTATTTCTCTGTTATTTAAAGTAAACAGACTAATGTCGGAATAAATTTTCAGCGTTAAGTGAAGCGATGAAAATTCAATAGCGAGCTTTAATTTAGGCTTCAGTGAATACAGGCACACACAAACGGGTTGATTAGGCCAATGCCTTACTTTTTTGTTAATAGTTTAATATCAATATATTCAATGACAAACATTCTTGATGTCAACTTCCGCACTCTTTAAAACATTTAAATAAGAATACTCTTGCAGTTTAATTTATTGATGACGCTAACGATGCAAATTTTCTGAGTCATTTCCAATTTTAAAAAGGTCATTTGATATGTGACAGTGACTGACAGTTTTCATGACATTTAGTCTAAAAAAAGACACAAAGTTCCTTATAAGAGGAGCGCAGGAAGTATGTTATTTGTGATAAAATATTCGACTAATGAGTCTCGAAAGCATTCAATGAGTGTATTTTTCTCTACATGAGCGTATTTTGTTGTCGAGTTAATTAAGCTCCTTTCAATGTCAACATTATTTTTTCCAAACTTGTTCTCATTTTTGGTATTATCATAAAACAAGCTCGAGTAGTTGATTCAGTGATTTACTTGCGTAATGAATACGAGCGAAGACCACGAAAGGGGAATCTCTTCCATGGTCTTTACTTTGCAAAAGTACTGAGACGAGTTAAAGAATTACAAGTTTTATCAAACGGAGCCGATTTAGATCTGGGTTGACAGTAGGTCACGCGCAACCATAAAAATAAATGGTTGGGCTAAAAGTTTAATTGTAGCAATTGGTTGGTACTTCTATTTATAATTCGAGGTACTTAGACCTTCATGATCTAAGCATGAGAAGATACGAATGAGGTCGCTAATCTTCAATGGGACAAGTGATGGAAATGGAGCGATTTGGTGAGAGCAATATGAAGTAATTATTGTTGTTGGTTCCCGGACGATCATAAAGTAAAACGAAGTCTCGGGTAGGTAGATTTAAACAAATCTAGAAATAGCAGTTCTGCATGACGTCATAATATTCATCAGAAAGAGCTTTCTCTAAGTATCAAGATATTCCATTTGTTTATAAACTTGGTGGTATAATTACAAATTAATAGTAACAAATATACCGTAGCCAATCCAATAACTTGTTGTCACTCACCCATCTCGTAGATAACGGAACACCATCTTTATTTGCTTTTCAACGGCAAATGACACCGTTCTTACCGGTTTTTAGGGTTCCGTTGCCAAATGGCAAAAAACGGAACCCTTATAGATTCGTCATGTCTGTCTGTCTGTCTGTCTGTCTGTCCGTCCGTCCGTATGTCACAGCCATTTTATTCCGAAACTATAAGAGCTATGCTGTTGAAACTTGGTAAGTAGATGTATTCTGTGAACCGCATTAAGATTTTCACAAAAATGTTTTTTTTCATCAAACCCATACGTGTGGGGTATCTATGAATAGGTCTTCAAAACTGAATAGTTTGCGCGAGAGACACTTCCAAAGTGGTAAAATGAGTGTCCCCCCCCCGTAACTTCTAAAATAAGAGAATGATAAAACTAAAAAAAACATATGATGTACATTACCATGTAAACTACCACCGAAAATTGGTTTGAACGAGATCGAGTGAGTAGTTTTTTTTAAAACGTCATAAATCGTAAACCGCAATTTACCTTACATTCAATCAACTAAAATATAAAAATTAAAAAAAAAAAAATATTTTTAAACCGAGAATACCTACAGGTTTGTACGGAACCCTCGGTGCGCGAGTCCGACTCGCACTTGGCCGGTTTTTTTTTTAAATAATAATCATTCATTGCGCTCATGAATGTTCTCAAATATGTTAGTTGCTTTTATAACTATTCTTCTATGACTTACGTCGGCCTACGAAATTGTTTGCAACAGCATACCAGAACAGCTTGACCTAGGCGACTTGCGAAAATGTAGAGGTTCAAAGACCAGCCGCTATGGTTGATTGCTATCTGCGAAATTAATCAGCATGTCTGCTATGGTACATGCGTTACTTCCATTATTGAGTCATGGTGTCGGACCATACTTGAAATTCCTTTGTTTTTAGTTGATGGAAAAAATCATTCTGCTGCATACAAAAAAAGTCAGCCTCCTTTAGAAAACAATCCTGCAAATGAATCGAAAAACATGAGGCGCCGTAAAATGAAAACAACTTTGTCTCTAAGTAAATCCGCGAAAATAAAATTTTCTACTTTTTTTAATGTTTCACTACTGTAACAAATATGGCTTTACAGAATTACAATCAATACAGCCGATATTGTTTGCTCAACATACAATCCGACACTGATGTGAAAATTTAAAAAAAAAGTAGGAAATTTTAATTTCGCCGGCTACCTAGCATATGTAGGTAGTAAGAAGAAAACGTAACGAGACACTAAGATGATCGTCTCGAGACGCCTCGGGCCGTCTAACCAAAAACAATCGTCGCGGGAGTACACGACCATCACACTCTTTTGAATGAATATGATATAGTCGCGCGAACATTCAAATCGCTCTTGTATGTACGTCTGAATTCATAGAACCTATATACGTAGGTATTTACGATTTGTTCCACATAGTTAGGACGCGGGCTATGGATACTTTTAAAGCGGTAAATAGGTAAATTTTTTATTTATTCACTCAGGAATCTAGGTAATTACTGTAATTAGGTAGGTACGACGGCATCGGCAGCGAGGGACTTGAATGGAGGCTAGGTAAATAATTCTACCAGGAAATGATGCTTATTTTTCGAATCGGGTTTTGAAAATACAGTATCAAGACTACCCAGTCCGAAGACGACAATCTGGCAACGTGTTCTGACTTAGAAAACCAGTATGGGAGCCAACAAGTTTCTTTTCATGGGGTGCGTCTTCAGCTCCACGATGGGTGCTCGATCATTTTTGCACTTCACCTCGGGTATGTCTAGTTTTCGTTTTTCCATTTTACAATGAGTTACTTGATCAACGTATGTAGAAAAACTTTACAGTTAAGAGAATGTAGGATGTAAGAGCCACGAAAGCGAGCTCGATAATTCTTCAATTTCGTTTCGAATGGGGTAGGTTTTGTTTTGTCCATGCATACAGAAAGAAATTAATTGTGTCGATTTATATAAAGAAGCTAAAGAATGAAAATACAGTAGGATATAAGAGCTAGCGAATTAAGTTCGATACTGTTAGCAACTTTTTTCATTAAATTACATCCGACTTCCTTAAAAACGCTAGAAAGTGAAAAATAACTTTAATTTCGGAAGTCAGTGTCTTAGGATCTGTATTTAAGTTTTTTGCCACCGACTTCTGAAATTAATGTTATTTTTCACTTTGTAGTATTATGTTATATTTTTCGCACAAATTCGGAAAAACAGGAATAGTGTTTGGTTTTCTCATGGCATTGTCAAATTTGTACCAAATTAAAATAAGACCACACGGAAAGCACCAACATTCAAATTAAAAAAAAAAAAAAACATCAAATTCGGTTCACCCAGTCAAAAGATCTGAGGTAACAACCATAAAAAAAATACAGACGAATTGGGAACCTCCTCCTTTTTTCGAAGTCGATTAAAAATAGAACTTGTAACTTTGTTGACTAATGTAAAAAAGCTATAGTCGGGAGACAGCAGAATGCTAGAGCGAGGAGAGCGAACTCGAAAATTTTAAAGCGGGTGCACTGACATCCCATCCCATTGATCCTCGCTCCCGGAACCCTTGGAAACTAGTTTCCCAATGGGGCAAAGGAGGTTGGAATGTGTGTCAGTCGTTTCACATAAATGGGAGCGACAAAGGGAAGTGATGAGTAAAATGAGTATATTACACAAACATAACGTCACACCTGTATTCCACGAGTAGGCAACACTGCAAGTGTGTAGTATATTCTCATTTGATCAGTAAAGTTTAAATACCATGAAACACCTATGTGGCGACCTAATTTACTTTAGAGTCGAAGTGTATGAAGTAATAGACATATTCTAACGAAACACGGGTAAAGTCTTATGCACTACATTTTAAACGAATTCGTTTAAAATGAAGTGCAGCACGTAAAGGTCACTTCAATGTCCATATTCTATTAGGTTCAGCTGTAATGCAGAACATGTGATGGACGTAAATTAATGGGGCTATGCATTCAGACAGCTCTTGTCCTAATTTTATATGGGTTCCTATAAATTTATGAAGATTTCCTTGTAAAAGGCTTGAGTTTAATTTGAATTTGTTAAATAAGAACATACTATCACGAGTAGCTGTTGGAAATATACAACATAATTTCCCGTCCTTTATCATGTATCTAGTTTAAAACCGATTTAGTTTCAGTTCGATTTTGACATGTCTGACAGATTCGACTGGATTGTAATGTGTGTGCACACTGATATCATCGACCCTGGCGGACACCTTCAATTTTGCTAACATCTCTTTGAGGCGTTCGTGGAATACAATGCGCCGTCGACCCGTTCCTGGTCCTTACCGAGTGGCGAGTTACTCATTGTTTGCATTGCATTCTCAGTACCTAAAGATAACTTTTGCGTGGCTTACTACGGTTAGAGCAACTTTAAGTATTTACTTCGCATAGTCTAATCATTTAACAAATACAGAAACAGCCCTTCATTGATTGATTTACCTACATGTCTTGAGGGTTAGGAAAAGTACTGTCCGATTTTGGATTGCTCCATAGAAGTCAGGAGTTAGGTGTTTGTTCCAGATTGGTTACAAAAGGGCTGACTATCCTGTGCCAAAATAATTGGCCAATTGGAAGAGTCTACTACAGTTCAGCCTACCCCAAAATACGCGAGTGATGTGATGATTTCTGACTTATATTGTTCCATTTTTGGGCAAAGTGATGATATTATTATTTGTTTATTTATGGATAATTTTCGGCTCCTTACTTTTGATCATTGCCGCAATAATGAATGTCGTAACGAACCCAGTAGCAAGTAGCACCACAGATTACATTGCGACTGCGGTAGTAGGTACCAATTTCTTGTTAATATATTTAACCTTGACTATTCTCCCACGGCCTAACACTGTTGAATGGACATTCTGTTGTGACGGCAGTTACTAAAAACAGAAGGACGTTTAGCACTTACTTCAGAATAATTGTGGTATTTTAAGAAACATTTTCGTTAATAATCTTGGTGATACGGAGTTTTTTTTTTTGTAAATCTCTTCAAAACGAAGACCTAAAACAATTATTTGTGGCGCATAGATATATGGGTTAAGCCCCTCAAATTGGGGATGGCCTATGTCCAGCAGTGGACGGCTAGTGGCTGAAGTGATGATGATGATGATAGAAACATGAGTAGGTACCGTACCGAAGTCGAACCATAACTCTGCCCTTTCATACCTAATGACTGTAATTTGAAACCATTGTAAAAGCCAAATATTTTTAAGAGTAACCATGGAGTTTCTTGCCGGCGCCTCTACATAGAAATCAACAAATTAGAACCGTGAACCTAGCTTCTGTCATTTCATAAGTGTCCATGAACAAAGGTTTATGTGAAAGAAAATACTTTGATTTGATTTGACTTATGTACGCGCGGCGACAAATCAAGCTATTCCAACATCAGCTAACCTCTCATTGTACAAAAAGCCTATACAGTGCGAGGTCAGCTAAAACTGAAAATGCTTTGTACCTATAGCACAGAATGTCATTCAATTGACTATCGCGGAATGTTGATATCAGGATCTCCTCGCTACGATTTCATAATATTCCTCATAATTCCTTGTAGTTTTAAAGTGATCCCTAGATGTCGACTATGGTCGGGCGATTGTTCGAAAGAGATACCGTGACCTTGGCACATGGGCAACTGAAGGAACACGGGTGGGTTTTAGTCAGTAAAAGTCTGACACGCCCTCCCGCTCCGCCCAGAGCGGGAGAAGTCATTTGATAATTTGCCATCCAAAAAAAAAAGATATCGGTTTACGGTGAAACAAAATATTTTGCTTCATAATATGAAAGTTTCTTCTCCTACGAACAAAAGAATTGTAGGCTACGACGTCAAAAATAAAAGTAGAAAATCTTTAGATCAGAACATTCTCGTCGGTTTTTGAAAAAGAATCCACTGTCTCATAGAAAAGTAATATTTATACCTACGCGGTCAAAATGAATCGAACAGGATTTTTTTATATTTTCAGCATCGTTCAGAGTCGTGTACTGAATCGTTGGTTGCGCGTTGATGTCTATGCCACCATGTATTATGATTTTAACTCGAGACAACCAACATACTCAAAACACTCATGGTACAACATAACACCGTCGCCTACCCAACAAGTGTCAGAACATTATTTATAATATAACTTTACATAACTATTATTTTCAAGTTCAAGTTGAAGTAAAACTTTTTTGCCAGCCGAAATCGAACCTTATTTCATTCCACTCAAGGTATCGTTGTCGTATCGTCTTAGAGACCGGAATTTTCGTGTTGGCGGTAGATGCGTTTTGTATAATTAATCTTTTAATTGTTAGGCTGTTACGAAAAACATATGTTGGGTAGAGCTGCTATATCCGGGTCTGCATAGAAATATGCAAAGTCAAGTTAATAAGGAGTGACCTGGTTTTAGTTTTTTCCGTGATCCGTTTTTCTTTGTGAAGCTTCCTTGTTGCGGCATTAAATTTTATTTATTTTTTCTTCTCTGCTCAGAATTACGGTAAAAGGCACTTTATTGCGGGTGATTTTATAAAAGGCAACGTAAATTGTTCAGAGGAAGCCACATTTGAAGCAGATATCTTATAATATAATCTCCCACAAGATATTCACAAAGTATGTTTAAAATGAAATCAGAGCGTATTTAATTATAGACTAAACATGGCTAGTAGTAAGTTGTATAACCTGTTTTATCGAAAACAAGTTCTGTTTTTTGCTGTTTTTAAATGGTCATCACAAAATCTGCGAGACAAAGTTTTGTTATTATGATCTGTTAATTCTGAAAAAAATATGTGGGAAGGTAGGTAAGCACAGTCCGTGACAGCGATTAGTCCATCTAGGGTTACCATTTCGAAATGAAAAGTCCTGTCAAGATACTGGACATTTCACTTTTCAATTCTACTTTTACATTACATATTAAAGTCTTACCATATTATAAAAACATACAAAAAGTTTGGACCATTGGCAAGGCCGGATCGAAGTCAAAAAATCTGGACTTGTCCAGAGAGATCGGACGGTAAACTCAAATCCACCTCACCAAGTCATCTTCTAGGTAGCGTTCATCGAAGAATCTTGAAGTCAGAACTACATATTTGTAGGTACGGTTTTTGGAACAACCATTTACTATGAACAGTCCACTTCCATCGGCTAAAGTTTTCACTTAGCCTTATTGTTTAAACTATTTTTAAGTAGACCATCTCGTTGGTCTAGCTGTCGTAAGTGCTAATGCTGAGTATGAAATTCTAGGTTACCAAGTAAGGTCAAATGTTATTCGGGTTTTCCATCACGAATTTCCCAATAGTAGCCCTGAGTGTGGACTTTAGCCTGGTTGATGGCAATGGACTCGCCCCTATTGGCTTATTAGTCGATCCGCACGAATGAACTTCCTCGAATTCTGGCAAATATTTTCTATAGCGACAGTAGTAGTGATTCGCGGATTCTGGCGCAAGCGCCAGAGCCCGCGCTTGCGCCAGAGCCCGCGAATCTGTAGCACCCATCGTAAAAAAAAAAAAAAAAAAAAAAAAAAAAAAAAAAAAAAAGGTTTTGGTGTGCTCTGATCTCAAATCTGTGGTCCATTTTAGCGTAGGATGCGTGGTTCTGGAGTTATGCAAATCAATTAACTGTTATCTCATTGATTTCCGGTGGTCCTGCACCCTCATTAGCATTCCATTGTTCGCCTAATCCTTTTATCTATTATACTTCGAACACCTCATTACGTTGCGCCAGAACCCACGAATCTGTTGCCCTACGGTTGATTTGGCGTTCTTATCTATTACTCATTGTATGTCTGCTTTTCTATGTCATCAATAAAACACATTCATTTTTATTTCAATATTTTATTACTTTTTTCTACAAAATATGAGCGGAAGATCTCATCCACAAAAATATCATTGTGCAGTGTGTTCCCTGTAAATATGTTCGTAAAACTATGCATTGAACATCCCTGAAACTTAAATAGCAAATACATTAAGCAATATTCACCACAAACTGAAGTCCAATCATTCTGAATCCTATCAACATTCCAGTCCCATCTCTTACAATTCCTTTTCAAAAACTGGAGATGATATCGCTCAGGTGTTCGTCCATATGAATCAAAATATTGACCGATACCATTCGTATCGATATGTACAGCTACCCAGTGTGAACCTGGTTTATCATCCGCATCCAAATTGCATATTATATACGTTGGTACATGTGTATACATAGGTAGTCTATTAGCAGCATAAACATTATTTTCTAGACTGGGATGAATCTTTTTCATATGTTTTTGTAATTCTAGTGTATCCATGATATTACTGTTATTAGCAGATTATTACAGTACCAATCTATTCAATGGTTGTCATAGGAATGTTCAATTATAGTGATTTGTAAATATTAAATCGCATTCTTTGTGGGAGTCACAAAGCTTAGGATTATCATTTTGCTGCAGCTAATTTAAAGTTTGTTATATGGGTCTGATTATATTAAATAAAACACTTTGAGTACATAGACATTTTTAATTAACTGATCAACACAATAATTATTAAATAAATAAATTAAATACAGACATATTATTATCAAAATACCATTTTCTAATACACACAGCATTATTCAATGCACAATTCAATTTATGGTTCACACAATTAAAATCAGTTTTATTTTTACAGAACTTTTTTTTTAATGTCGCAAAATTAGGACATCCCTTCTCACCTATGTCAATCACTTCACAGTTTGCACATAACTCTTTAATCCACGTAATCTTTTCCAAACCCTTTGTCATAATTTTTTTATTTTCTAAATATGGTAAAATAACACGTTTAAACTCTTTGTAGTCTATGTAGCCTTCACTCCAGTAAATTCCTCGATTTCTTTCTAACCATCTCACCTGCTTTTTTTCTTCTAGTGTTAGGTAATGGAATGAATATGGTGGTTTCACCAAGAACGTCTGTGTATGATCATGACTCGCAATGGCCAATTCTTTGATAATAAAATGATTTAAAGAATCTTTAAATCCTTGGAGTTCCACTATAAGGGTGTCCGTCTTCATGATATCTTCTTAACAATGTTACTTAATGGTTTGTATTCAACAATGCAATCGTTCAGAATGAGACAATATGCTGAAGTTTGATCTGGTATCTCCGAATCACTTTCAATTTCTACTCTCACGTCCACAACTGGCCCTGTCTTTAGATTATCCACTTGTCTAGAGCAATCAATGACAAACAGCGGTGCTAAATCTCTAAACTGTTTTTCGCTTAATATGGGTTCCGGTCGACGTCCGTAATACGACTGTTGAAATCTGGTGTATTGCTCGTTGTAAATATTAAATCGCATTCTTTGTGGGAGTCACAAAGCAGGTTGATGCCTGTTGCGAAGGAACGTGAGATAAGTTTGTTGACTCATAGAGTTACAATCAGTTTCGTTGTACTTAGTAATTTGCTTTAGATAAGAATAAGGAACGTGAGATAAGTTTGTTGACTCATAGAGTTACAATCAGTTTCGTTGTACTTAGTAATTTGCTTTAGATAAGAATGGTGCTATATAAGATCGAACAGTTGCAGTCATGCAGTCAGTCTATGGTCGTTTGACCACAGTGTATTGTATACGTCTACCAATACTACGTTTGTGTTACTTCAACGCATCAATGGCCATGGAGGTAAGTGTTTATTCTATTGACAAACTTACTTGTATTTCTGTTGTTGTTTCCTAACGTGTGTGATTAAGTGTAAACAAATTGATATTAACGTGATAACTCTGTTGTTGCAGAGATCATTCAGCTTCGCAGACGATAATGAAAATACCTATAAACAGTATTACTACTCGCCACTCTCTCCTCAACACGAAGAAGAGAGTGATGACATCGTCGTTAATAACACAGACGATGGTGGAAAAAGGAAATCGCAACCGATTGATCAATTTTTTGAAGTGGCACCAAAAATAAAAAGGAAGAAGCTGCTATCCTCGACTGTGACACGAGCTGCTAGAGATGGCGTATCATACATCTCTACAAATTCTGACGACGGAGACCAAGCGACGCATCTCATAAAAATTGAAATGTATGATATGAAGAAACTATCCAAGATTCCAACTAGTGATCACTGGAAGCACGCTACCACGAGGATTAAATATTACATAAAGAATAATAAGGATAGCATCTACGACAACACAAACGGCCTCGTATACAATATTACAAAGACAATAGCAGAAAGTGAAAAAGTTAAAAAATACTTTTTTAACAATGACACTCATTAGTGGATTAGTGAATGTGATTCTGTTTACTTAAAGTACTTCTGTGTACTCATTAGATTTTACATGACTTTCCTAATCCTTTGTTAGACTATGAATATTGGACATTATTTGAAATTGGGTATCAGTTGCTCTACCAACACTTAACTGTTACTTACTGTGCTACATACTTTCTTCTTTATTATAAAGATGGAAAACTTCAGTGAAATGTGCACCAGTGCTTTCTTTTCCGCGCCCATTGAAGAGAATATAGAACAATCCAACAGCGAATTCAATCAGGAGCTGTCTAAAGTTTGTGATGAAATAGAGAAGCATGAACTGTTCGATTCATCGTATGATGATGAGTTGTATAATCAATGTTTGATGGTTGAAACAAAGTTGATGTAAGTATTAGAAGTACAAACTCAATAAGAAATATTATTGTAGTAATGTTTTATTTTAAGATTTGTCTAATAATTTTCTTTTTGTTACAGTCAACAACAAGTTGGAAGAGGTATCAAACGAGGTATCACTACTGATGAAAATAAGGTTACCAAGAAAGCAAAATTTGATGAAGGAGCTTCTACATCATCAATTGAAACCAATGATGTGGACAACAATAAGGTGGAATGTGATACATGTCATGTTTATATTAATAAAAGGTATCTAAACAACCATTTAAAAAGCAATTCACATAAAAATAATCTTTTAAAATCACATAATTCATTAACAAATGTTACAGTTGTTGAAACCGCTTTTGGCAATCGAATTTTAACATATAGAATTAATAGTAAAACACTTCAATCGGGACAATATTTTGAAACACCGGAATCGTTTTTAAATTCGCTAAAAATTGATATCTTATTTTTGATAAATGAATGTATTCAACAACATACAATTTTTAAAATAAACTTCATATTGCATGCTGATTTCATACAACAAACTAAAGATATTAAAAATACGTTTGATTTTCAAACGTTTAATTACATAATTTGTCAGGGAGATGACTTAAATATTTTTTATTCATCATTAATAGACACTGTAGTCGGTAAAATTTGTCAATTTGAAAAAAAAGATAGTGGTTGGAGTCTTAATCAAATTAAATACATAGATATGAATGTTAACAAATTCAACCCCCTACGTGGTAGTTCATATATCGACCTTCCTCAAGATATTAAATCAAAAAAAGCTGTAATCAATGTTAAAAATAATGATAATATGTGTTTCAAATGGGCATTACTCTCTGGTTTATATCCTGTATGTAAAAGTGTAGATCGGGTAGCATCTTACGCAATTCATGGAAATAAACTAAAATTTACTGGTATTTCTTTTCCGGTTATAATTGCAGATATATCAAAAGTAGAGAAATTAAACAATATTAGTATTAATGTTTTTGGCTTAGAGTATAATAAAGAAAAAAAGTGTAATTCTGTTGTAGGTCCTTTATATTTAACAAAATGTCGTACACCTAATCATATTAACCTACTATATATATCGAATGGTACTAACAATCATTACTGTTATATTAAAAACTTATCGCGATTAGTTAGTTCACAAATATCAAGACATCATTGTGCAGTTTATATATGTGATTCATGTTTACTTCATTTCCCATCGGAGGAAAGACTTAATAACCATCAACAATATGATTGCGCTCACATTTGTACGGAATTACCAAACGGTGAGGATTCCAAAAAGGATTGGTTTGGTAAAGCAACCTCAAATAATAAATTAAAATTTGATAAATTCGTGAAAAAGTTGAAAATGCCCTTTGTGGTTTATGCAGACTTTGAGGCATTTTTGAACCCAATAGAATCATGTAGTAACGATCCATCCAAGCCTAGTACAATTAATATTCAAAAACATGAAGTGTATAGTTTTGGATATTACATTAAATGTTCATATGATAACAGATTATCAAAATATGAGACGTATAGTGGGTCAAACTGTGCACAAGTGTTTATGAATCGCCTTTGTGAAGATGTGAAAACAATATTTAAAAAAAATAGTTTCCAAAAATGTCTCGTTCCATTATCAGATGAAGATAAAATTAAAATTTCAAATTCAAACATATGTCATATTTGTGAAACTGAGTTAAATGAAGATCTTTTTTACGATTTTGATTGGCACACTGGCAGTTTTAGGGGTGTTGCACATCAAGTGTGTAGTTCTAAGTACAGAACCCCTCGTCATATTCCAATATTTTTACATAACCTCAGTCATTACGATGCTCATTTCATTATCCATGCATTAAACCTCGATGATGACAAAGTTGAAGTTATTCCACAAAATAAAGAACGATACATATCATTTTCAAAACAGTTAACAATAAATAATCAACCAGTAAGTTTAAGATTCATAGATTCATTGAAATTTTTATCGTGTAGTTTAGATCAACTAGCTAAAAATCTTAATGATGATCAGTTTACAGAACTAAAAAGGAACTATCCTAATAATGAAGATTTTTCACGTTTAAGACGGAAAGGTATTTATCCTTATGAATTTATGTGTAATAGTGATTGCTTGAAACATCCATCACTTCCTGATCAACACCAATTTTATAGTTCACTCACAGATTCAAATATTTCAAATGATGATTATAATCACGCAAAAGATATTTGGCAACATTTTAAGTGTAGTAGTATGTCTGATTATTCCAATTTATATTTAAAAACTGATGTTTTACTTTTGACTGATGTATTCGAAAACTTTAGAAAGCTTTGTATTAAAACTTATGGATTAGATCCTGCTCATTACTATACTGCCCCAGGTTTAAGTTGGGATGCAATGTTAAAATTTACCAAAATAGAATTAGAATTGTTAACGGACTATGACAAAATTGCTTTTTTTAAAGCTGGTATTAGAGGGGGTGTATCTCAGTGTAGCAATCGTTTTGCTAGAGCAAATAATAAATTCATGGAAGATTATGATAGTGAAAAACCTAATTCATATCTAACATATTTTGATGCGAATAATTTATATGGTTGGGCAATGTCTCAATCTCTTCCTGTTGGTGGTTTCGAATGGATAGATTCTAATACAGATTATAATGTGTCGGATAACTCTGATTTCGGTTATGTTTTAGAAGTTGATTTGGAATATCCTGATGAACTTCATAATTTGCATTCTGACTTTCCGTTATGTCCTGAAAACATATGTGTGGGTAATACTAAAGAAACTAAATTAGTTCCTAATTTAAATAATAAAAATAAATACATCATTCACTACAGGAATTTAAAACAATGCATTGAAATGGGGATTAAATTAATTAAAGTACATAGAATTTTAAAATTTAAACAGAGTTCTTGGTTAAAGAAATACATAGACTTAAATACTAGTTTGAGAACGTTAGCTACATCAAACTTTGAAAAAGACTTTTTTAAATTAATGAACAATTCTGTCTTCGGTAAGACTATGGAAAATATTGAAAAAAGAGTAAACGTTAAACTACTAACTCACTGGGATAATCGTGGTAAAGTTTTAGGTGCTCAGGATTGGATTGCAAAACCAGAATTCCATAGTTTATCAATATTTTCAGAACATTTAGTTGCAATACAATTACACAAAACAAAATTAATTTATGATAAGCCGATTTATTTAGGATTTTGTATTTTAGATATATCTAAGACCCTTATGTATGAATTTCATTATAACTACATGATTAAAAAGTTTCATAATAAAATTAAGTTATTGTACACCGATACCGATAGTTTGATATATCAAATTTTTACAGACAATTTTTATGAGGATATAAAACCAGATCTACTTCACTATTTCGATACATCAGATTACCCGGAAAATAATATTTACGGATATCCAAAAATAAATAAAAAAAAGTTAGGTTTTTTTAAAGATGAGAATAATGGTAAAGTATTGAAGGAATTTGTAGGGTTGCGATCAAAAATGTATGCCTTAGAAATAGAAGATAAATTTATAGCAAAGGCAAAAGGGGTTAACAAAAGTGTTACCAAAAAAATGAATATGGAAAATTACAAATCGTGTTTGTTTAATAAAAATGTATTATATTGTAGTATGCTTCGATTTAAGTCAATCAAACACACTATTTTTACACAAAAAATAAATAAAACATCTTTATCATATAATGATACCAAACGATGTATTATGAACAACAACATTGATACATTGGCTTGGGGACATTATAAATTACGCTAAGTGTAATACTTTTTACTTTTATTTCTGTGTGTATATACAAATTTTGTACTGATTGTAAAATTATGATATTACTGTAATGTTATATAATAGTTTATTACATATTTAAAATTTATTGTTTGATTGTAAATAATGTAAAATAATTGTAGTTTTTATTTGTGTGCTTAAATTTGACGTTGAGGTGATTGTGAAATTCTGATAAGTACTAATTGTGTTAGAAATAGTATACAGATCATTCTGTTTTTCACAAATTACATGTTTTATATAATTTTAGCAATATATAGGGTAAGGACACCTATTGTTGACACTCCACCAATTTATTGGCACGCTGCACTTATTTATCAATAATAAAGTTACCAGATTCCGAATACAGTATTTATTTTTGGTAATAAATAGTAGGTTTAATCTTCTATAATACTGGCAACACAGAAACTGTTCCTTTTTAAAGATGGCGTCGCAATAAAAACGTGTTTGTCGTGTTCGGACCTGAATACTATTTTTTTCCAAATTCCAGTATTTTTGCTAAGGTAAGAGGTTCACTAATCTCAATAATTTTCGTAAATCTTTTGAGTTTTGGTTACAGATACTGTTTAATTCGATTATTTAGTTGTTTAGCTTTCATTTTCAATCAAGTTTTTTAATGTTTAGGCCCATTTTCTATACTTTTTTGCGGTGCCAACATTTGGTACACATAATATGAACGAAACCTTTTTATTGGCACATGTGTCAATATTAGGTTATTATGATAATTTTACTTTTAGGACAAAATATACCTCATATCTATTCTTTTTCGACTCAGATTTCAAATCAATGCATGTCGTCAGTTAAGAACATATGTATCCGAATTTTGGCCCACTGCCAATTGTATGAAAAACCATTTATTAGCAGGAGTGTCAATAATTAGTTTTTGGGGTGCCAATATTAAATTATAATAATTATTTTCAGTTATCTTCAAAATGAAGCCTCGTACAAAAAACATTACGAAATCTAAGATTGATAAGGTAAAGCGGAAGGTTTATTCAGAAGAACATTTGCAAAAAGCCCTTGCAGAAATAGCTAAAGGCATGAGTAAAAAACTTGCTGCCAAAACCTTCCAAGTGCCGCGTTCGACTATACAATTCCGATTAAAAAATCCAGAACATGGCTCTAAACCAGGCCCTCCCACAGTTTTAAATAACGAGGAAGAAGAGGCTTTAGTCAACTGGATCAAAGTCAGTAGCCAAAAAGGCTTCCCAAAAAGAAAAGAAGATTTGATAAAAAGTGTTTCGGAGTTTCTAAAAAAATCAAATCGGGCGTCCTCTTTTAAAAATGGTGAGAAATGGTTTAAATTATTTTTAGCCAGACATCCTACCCTTGCTTTTCGTACACCTGAAGCAGTTACAGCTGCCAGCTCAACAGTGTCAGAAAATGATGTTAGAGGATGGTTTAGGCAAATCAAAGACTACTTTGATGAAAACAATTTATTTCACATACTTTCTGACCCAAGACGAGTATTTAATGGCGATGAAACAAATTTTGTTTTGTGCCCTAAAACAGGTCTCGTTTTGAGTTCAAAAGGAGAAAGAAACGTGTATGAGATTGATCACGCCCAGGCCAAAACTTCGTTGACTGTTATGTTTACTTTTTGCGCAGATGGCAATCTTACTCCACCGATGATCATTTTTCCTTATAAAAGATTACCTGCAGAAATAACTACTAAAATTCCTGAAGATTGGGGCGTAGGTCTTAGTGAGAATGGGTGGATGAATTCAGATATTTTTTACGAATACATTAAGAACGTTTTACATCCCCATTTGTTCAAAACAGGCATAATATTTCCAGTCATACTTTTTGTAGATGGTCACAAGTCTCACCTTACTTATGCCGTGAGTGAACTTTGTTCTAATTTGCAAATAGTTTTGATTGCACTTTATCCAAATTGCGCAAGGCTTTTACAGCCTGCTGACGTTGCCGCCTTCAAGCCTTTAAAAACAGAATGGCAAAAAACTGTCTTAGAATGGCGTAGAACAAATCCTTCCCAGGCACTCACTAAGACTCAATTTGTGCCATTGCTTAAAGCCACAATAGAAAAAAGCATAAAGCCGCAAACTATTATTAATGGGTTTAGAGCAACAGGGATTTGTCCGTGGAATGCAGAAGCAGTAGACTACAGTAAATGCCTCGGAACTAAAGGCACAAAAACAACCAAATCACCTCACATCACTCAAGATAAAAAGAAATTACTCACTAAAGAAGAATTTGTCAAATTAGTAGGCAAGAATAAGGTTGATTGCATAGAAAAAGGAGAATTGACATCAGAAGAGTCCATTGAATTGATAAAGAGAATCTGGCATTTCTTTGGCACACCATCAAATTCACAAAACGCCATTTCTCAACAGCAAAATCTAGAAATCATAAATAAAGATGATGACTTTAGTAATTTGGATATCGAAAATATGCAAATATTTATGAACGATTGGCCAAATAATATTGTTGAACCCGAAGAATCGAAGTTAGTCCCTATTTCAGAAGAAATTGTTTTTGACAAAATCGTAGAGTGCTCAGATGAAGGGAACAAGACAATTGAAGATTTATCACAAGAACCTCATTTTGAATTAATAAACCACAGTGTCCAAATACATAATACACCTGAAGACCAGAATATAGATTTACCAAAGGCTGAATCAGTACAAATTATTTCAGTTCAATGTAATCCATCCCTCACAGCTTCAATACCCATGAAAAATCTTACCCCTGTTAAGTTAAATGATATTTTGATATTACCTAAAACACCGATAAGAAAAGGAAATAAAAACTCTGTTAAAACCCCGTTTGTACTAACTTCAGCACAGTGGAAAGCACAAGAAAGTGAAAAAATCAGAATAAAAGAAGAGAAAGCAGAAGGGATCAAGAGAAGAAAAGAAGAAAGGGAACGAAAGAAAATAGAAAAAGAGAAACGACCGGCGCCAAAGAAAGTAAACAAAAAGAAGTCGAAAGAGGAAATATCAAAATTATTATTTTCTGAGAAATTTTATAAATTTGATTGTGAAGATACCATTGTTGAAAATAAAGAAAATGATCAGGACTTAATTGATGTAGACAGAGAGCATAGAGGAGGGAGGAGTGATAAAAGAACATATACCACTGCTGAAATAGAAAAAATGTTGATTGAATTAGATGATTAATAGGTACAAAGATACAACGATCTCATAATTTTGACTGAATTAGATGATTAGTACGAAAGATCTAAGTTAATTACTTGATTTTGTTAGTGTTTACTTGATTTTTTATAATATTTTGTTAGAATTTTAAAAGAAGTTCCTAAACTATGTTCTTTGATAAAAATAAACACTATTTTTATTATTCTTCCAGTATTTTATTTCTGTAACCTGTAAATGTCTATATTAAAAAATCCATTAGATTGAAATCAGTTATTATCACATACTTACCTAGGTATGTTATGCTCATAATGTAAAATATACGTGAGCCAATAATAGGTTATTTTCACTGCTAATAAAGGGATTTTCTATGCCAATGACTGGTCTTTCCACTCAACATCATTTAATTAAAAAAAATATTAAATCAAACTGCTTAATCTAAAATAAAGTGTACTGAAAAACGTTCTCTAATGGTATAAGAAGAGTTTAAATCCCTCTTCGTTGTTTAAATTTGTATAACATGAGCAAAATTAAAAGTATTTGTGGGATAGCCTCTTAAAGTGCCAATAAATGGGTGTTTTACCCTATATATATATTTAATTTTTACACCAAAATTTTCATTTTTATTTCATCCCTTTAAAACTCTAGACGTGTGAAATGTTTCACTTTATCCATCCGTTTACTGCTATTGTGGCAGGACCAAGTGGATGTGGGAAGTCAAATTTTGTAACAAATTTCATAAAATCAGTTAAAGAAATATGTAATTGTGATTTTAATCAGATCACATGGTGCTTTGATGAAATGCAGGCTTTAAATAATTTACCAAATGTTAACTATCATCAAGGAATTCCAAATCTTAATATGTTTGATGGTGAAAACCCACACCTTATTATTATTGATGATCTAATGAGAGAGTCTGATGGAAGAATTGTGGATATATTTACAAAAGGTAGTCATCACAGGAATCTTAGTGTATTTTATTTAACACAAAATTTATTTCATCAAGGTAAAGGTCAAAGAGACATTTCTTTAAACTCAAGTTATATAATTTATTTTAAAAACCCTCGAGATAAAACTCAAATAAGATATTTAGCACGACAAGTGTCACCAGATAACCCAAAATTCATTGAAGACGCCTACAGGGATGCAACTTTAGAAGCGCATGGATATTTAATGGTAGATTTAAAACAGAATACAAATGATTTTTGTCGTATCAAGACAAATGTATTCCCATTTAATGGTTACTGCACAGTCTACGTCCCCACGAAAGAGTTTAAATACACCAAGAATCAAACAATTCAAATCATTTCTAAATGATACATCGTCGACTCACAACGCATAAACATTTGCTAAACGCTTTGCAGTTTAAATACACCAAGAATCAAACAATTCAAATCATTTCTAAATGATGCATCGTCGACTCACAACGCATAAACATTTGCTAAACGCTTTGCATACGCTTAAACCAAAATATCAAAGAGCGTTACTTAAAACGTGTGATGAAGAAGAAATAAATTGTATTTGTGAATGTATTCATAACGTTTTACAAGGAAAGATACCTCTTAAAGATCAAGATAAACAAAAATTGAATAAACACAAAAATATACTCCGTAAACTGGTGCATAAGTGTAAACATAAACTAAGAAAAAATATTATTATACAAAAAGGAGGGGCTTTCTTACCAATAATATTAGGTGCAATATTGAGTGGATTAGTAAGTGGACTAGCCAGTTAACATGGAAAATGCTAAGAAAATGATACTTATTGAACCGGGATTGATTGAAAAATTAAAACAAGAAAATAAGGTTACTAGTAATTTGTCTCGATTAGATATTGAAATGCAAAATATTATGAATAGTAAGACGGAAGACCGAAAGAAGTGGATGTTATATTTACAAACACTACAAAGATACCTTCACTTTACCGAAGAGGATCGTCAACCACTCAGATTACCAATTTATTCTGATACATCTAATGAAGATTCAAATGGGTCTAAAATTGGTTTTAAAAATAAAGATAGAGATCTAAAAAGTTCAGTTGATGCTGAATCTTTGTTGGAGGAGAAAGGATCTATTAAAAGTATAGAAAGTGAGGCAAATCCACTGTATTCATCAACACAAATACTCAGTTTAATACCAAAAACTTATAATAAAAAAGGTGAGTCATTATTAAACTTAATTGGAACAAGTAAAAGTAAAATACGTTGGGATAATGAAGGCACAGTCATAATTGATAATGAAAAAATTCCAGGAAGTAATATTGTTGATTTAATAAATGATTCACTTAGACCCTTAAAAAAAAGTGATCCGATAGGGTGGGATAGATTTGCTAAAGCATTAAAAGATATTAAAGTACCACTTACTTATATTGGAAATCCAAAGAGATGTGAGTTTATTAACCAACTTCAAGTAAAAGATCTGAACAAAACCTCTGAGATTGAAGTTCAAGAGTTTTCTACACCGAGCAGTGGAGATAAAAGATCTATAACTAAAATACATAAAAAGATCGATTGGGAAAAATGGACCCCGTACTAGAAGAAATTAACAGGATTTATTATGATCCATCTAACCCCGCTGGTTTTGGTAGTATTGATAAATTATCAAAAGCTATGAAGGGTAAAATGGATAAAAAGCAAGCAAAGGAATGGTTACAATCACAAGAAACATATACATTACATAAACCCATTCGGAAAAAATTCCCGCGTAATAAGTACATTCTATCAAATATTAATGAGCTGTGGCAAGCTGATTTAAGTGATATGCGAACTTATTCTCAATATAATGATGGTTTCAACTACATACTTTGTGTTATTGATGTATTTAGTAAATATGCTTTTGCAAGACCAATGAAAAAGAAAAACTCAGAAACAACTAAAGAATGTTTTGAAAGTATATTTACTGAAAGTAATACAACACCTACTCACATACAATCTGATAAAGGTACAGAATTTGTTTCAAAAGATGTACAAAAATACTTTAAATCCAAAAAGATAAATTACTATACCACTAACAATCCTGATATTAAGGCTAGTATTGTTGAACGATTTCAAAGAACTCTAAAAATGAAAATGTGGCGTTATTTCACTCATAATAATACTTATAGATATATAGATGTTTTACAAGATTTAATATACTCTTATAATCACAGCATTCACTCGAGTATTAAGATGTGCCCATGTGATGTAAGTTCCAACAATATTATGACAGTTTGGACTAATCTTTATGATAGAGGGTCAAACAAACTTTCTCTAGAAAATCCAAAACCAAATTTCAACGTGGGTGATTATGTTCGAATAACTAAATATAAACATGTTTTCCAAAAAGGATATGAATCAAATTGGAGTGATGAAATATTTATTATATCTTCAATAATTGATAGATCTCCATGGGTTGTTTATACAATAACAGATTTACAAAATGAACCAATAGTTGGTACTTTTTATGAAAGAGAATTACAGAAGGTCACTTACAGCCCCACCTCACAATATAAAATAGATAAAATAATTGGCACTCGTTATTCGGGTAACAGAAAAGAAGTATTAGTGAAGTGGAAAGGTTATCCAGATAAATTTAACAGTTGGATTTTAGCTTCTAGTTTAAAAGAAATATGAATAAAGAAAGTTTTTATTTAACTTTGCTCAGCAATAGTTCAATGGAATACTTTCCTGATAACAAGACCACAAATTTTTCAACAAAATTACCAAAAGCTATGAAATTAGAAGGTGAATGGGCGGTTGGAGTTGTCGAGTTTCAATATCCATGCACCATGTTTACTGTTCAAGATCATGAAAATGTTGTATACATCACAAAAACCATGTTAATGCCTAATGAAGATAAACCATCAACAGTGTACTACAAAAAACATATTCCCGCTACCAACTACGATAACGTTGAACATATTTTAAGAGCGTTAAATGGTATCAGAGAGAGCTTGAAATTTCGTTATGATGAAATAACAAAATTTGTGTCTGTTTCTGTTTTGGATAAAAATATAACATCCGTAACATTATCACCCAAATTAAGTTTACAACTAGGTTATGAACCAAATACAAATCTCCTAGACAGAAATTTTGGGAAGTGTCCTGCTAATTTACACTTAGGGTTACCATCTCAACTATTTCTATATTGCGACATTATCGATCCTCAGATTGTGGGTGATGTTATGACTCCACTATTAAGAGTCATTTCATTAGATCCTTCAAAATACATTTATGGTGCGAATAAAATGTACATTTTCTCTCCACCTCACTACTTACCTGTTATGCGAAGAGAGTTCGATACGCTGGAAATAGATATAAGATCGAGCACAGGACAAAAAATACCATTCCAGTTTGGAACCGTGTGTGTTAAACTACATTTCCGCAAATTATAATAATGTATTCTCCTCATGATCATCATAAATGTCCATATGAAAATTATTATTCACATCAAGCTGGATCAGGAGTTGGAGTAATTTATAAGGGTTCACCATACCAACGCGGTCATGGTATTGGGAGCTTCTTAGGAGGGTTATTTAGATCAGTTTTACCTTTACTTTCAAGTGGTGCTCGAGTGGTTGGTAAGGAGGCATTAAACGCTGGAGTAGGACTTTTATCGGATATGGTTCAAGCCCGTCCTATGGAAGCCTCAATAAAAGATCGTCTAAAGCAAGTTAGTACAAACTTAAAACGAAAGGCTGATGACAAAATTGATCGATTTAACATGACAGGATCTGGGTATATAAGTAAAAGAAAACGATTGGCCTCGTTCATTCCACCACTAGCAGCTAAAGTGAAAGCTACGAAAAAACTTGGTCTAAAACCAAAAAACATCAAAGATATATTTTCAAATTAAGTATGTCTTTCCTTCATAATCATTCTTGTGAGTGCGTTAAGTCAGAATTAGATTTGTTTGCATTACCGTCTACACAAACAAGCATTGAAAATGGATTGTGGATTCACTATAAACCAATTTCATCTCTTGCTGATGATGGACCTATCGAGTTTCAAGTTCCTGGAACAGGCGATGACTACATAGATTTGTCTCATACATTACTCCACATAAAGGCAAAAGTATTAAATCAAGATTCAACAAACTTGATATCAGCTACAGCAGTAGCACCTGTAAATAATTGGTTGCATTCACTTTTTAGTCAACTCGATGTTTATTTAAACCAAAAACTTGTATCACCACCTAATAATACCTATGCCTATCGAGCATACATGGAAACCCTTTTAAACTATGCTCCTGCTGCTAAACAATCTCATCTTACTTGTAGTCTTTGGTATGATGATACAGCAGGAAAAATGGATTCCACAGATGGTAAAAACATAGGATTTGTTAAAAGACAGGAATTAGTTAATGAAAGCAGGGAAATAGAAATGATTGGTCATCTTCATGGTGACATTTTCAATCAAGATAAATTTTTAATTAATGGCGTTGAAATGAGTGTAAAATTAGTTCGGTCAAGAGAGAGTTTTAATTTAATTGCTGGGTCAAATGATGTAAAGTTTAAAGTTTGCATTACGGACGCAACTCTTATTGTTCGAAGAGCACGAATTAATCCAAGTGTATTACTCGCACATCAGAAAGTTTTAGCTTCTACCACTGCTAAATATCCTATTACTCGTGCTGAAGTTAAAGTTTTAACAATTGCATCGGGTGTTCAAGGAAAAACTCTTGATAATATATTCTTAGGACAGGTACCCAAAAGATGTATTATTGGTTTTGTGAATAATTCTGCATTTAATGGTTCACTTACTAAAAATCCATTTAACTTTGAAAACTATGGTATTAACTCTTTCAGCTTATATATTGATGGTCAACAAATACCTTCCAAAGCTTTGCAACCATCTTTTAATAATAATATATTTACATCAGCATATCATACTCTATTCTCGGGGACTGGTATTCACTTTCTTAATGAAGGAAATGCAATCTCTCGTGAACAGTATGCCAAAGGTTACTGTCTTTTAGCATTTGATTTAACTCCTGATTTATCAGCTAACTCATCAGCCCATTGGAATCTCATAAAGCATGGTAGTGTAAGATTAGAAGTACGATTTGAATCCTCACTAATACAAACAATTAACTGTATTGTTTATGCTGAGTTTGATAATATTATTGAAATAGATAAAAATAGAAATGTTACTGTAGACTATAGTAGTTAGGATTATAATGTGTGTTGTGTTTTAGATATATGTGTTATGTTTAATGCATTTTGTGTGTGTGTAACTAAAGATAACATTATAAAATTAAATAAAACAAATTGTATGCAATATACTATCAAGGATTTAAAGATTCTTTAAATCATTTTATTATCAAAGAATTGGCCATTGCGAGTCATGATCATACACAGACGTTCTTGGTGAAACCACCATATTCATTCCATTACCTAACACTAGAAGAAAAAAAGCAGGTGAGATGGTTAGAAAGAAATCGAGGAATTTACTGGAGTGAAGGCTACATAGACTACAAAGAGTTTAAACGTGTTATTTTACCATATTTAGAAAATAAAAAAATTATGACAAAGGGTTTGGAAAAGATTACGTGGATTAAAGAGTTATGTGCAAACTGTGAAGTGATTGACATAGGTGAGAAGGGATGTCCTAATTTTGCGACATTAAAAAAAAAGTTCTGTAAAAATAAAACTGATTTTAATTGTGCGAACCATAAATTGAATTGTGCATTGAATAATGCTGTGTGTATTAGAAAATGGTATTTTGATAATAATATGTCTGTATTTAATTTATTTATTTAATAATTATTGTGTTGATCAGTTAATTAAAAATGTCTATGTACTCAAAGTGTTTTATTTAATATAATCAGACCCATATAACAAACTTTAAATTAGCTGCAGCAAAATGATAATCCTAAGCTTTGTGACTCCCACAAAGAATGCGATTTAATATTTACAAATCACTATAATTGAACATTCCTATGACAACCATTGAATAGATTGGTACTGTAATAATCTGCTAATAACAGTAATATCATGGATACACTAGAATTACAAAAACATATGAAAAAGATTCATCCCAGTCTAGAAAATAATGTTTATGCTGCTAATAGACTACCTATGTATACACATGTACCAACGTATATAATATGCAATTTGGATGCGGATGATAAACCAGGTTCACACTGGGTAGCTGTACATATCGATACGAATGGTATCGGTCAATATTTTGATTCATATGGACGAACACCTGAGCGATATCATCTCCAGTTTTTGAAAAGGAATTGTAAGAGATGGGACTGGAATGTTGATAGGATTCAGAATGATTGGACTTCAGTTTGTGGTGAATATTGCTTAATGTATTTGCTATTTAAGTTTCAGGGATGTTCAATGCATAGTTTTACGAACATATTTACAGGGAACACACTGCACAATGATATTTTTGTGGATGAGATCTTCCGCTCATATTTTGTAGAAAAAAGTAATAAAATATTGAAATAAAAATGAATGTGTTTTATTGATGACATAGAAAAGCAGACATACAATGAGTAATAGATAAGAACGCCAAATCAACCGTAGGGCAACAGATTCGTGGGTTCTGGCGCAACGTAATGAGGTGTTCGAAGTATAATAGATAAAAGGATTAGGCGAACAATGGAATGCTAATGAGGGTGCAGGACCACCGGAAATCAATGAGATAACAGTTAATTGATTTGCATAACTCCAGAACCACGCATCCTACGCTAAAATGGACCGCAGATTTGAGATCAGAGCACACCAAAACCTTTTTTTTTTTTTTTTTTTTTTTTTTTTTTTTTTTTTTTTTTTTTTTTTACGATGGGTGCTACAGATTCGCGGGCTCTGGTGCAAGCGCGGGCTCTGGCGCTTGCGCCAGAATCCGCGAATCACAACTACTAGCGACTCACACGAAGTAATTTAACTGTAGGCGAATCGACATTTACAGAAACACGTTTTTGTGCAATTGACCAGTTTTGGATTTCATATATTCAAATTAAAGTAAGGGTACTTTTTCATAACTTTACGTTGTTCTACAATGTTTTATTCAAAGCGTGATATTTGACTAATACGCATACGTATTTCTCGAATTGGGGATTCCAGAGAGTCAAGAATAGATAATATAGCATTATTTAAAAGTCACAACTCGCCCGATTTGTGCAAATTAAGTCATACGAGTTGACTAGTAAGTCCCCTTATTACTTGAAATTTGAAATAGTTTACCAAAACTGTTTGTACCATAGGTGAAATCAGGCGTAATCAAGTTTTAAGTTAGCCATTTATTTTTGAAGCCATTTTTATTTTAAAACAACACACGTTGGTCGTGAACTCGTGACCAGCCGCCATTAGACCTGCGCCGGCGCCTATCTATCTTTCGCAATACGAATGCGATGTCGCAATCTCTTCAGACTTAATAAAACTAATCGCACTTTTTGTCGCATTTTTTTCGATAAGTGAAACTAATGTAAATGTTAAGGTTATCGTTTATAAGAAACTGGTTCTTATTTAGGAACCTGTCTGATTGTTTTATCTTTAACATTTAAATGTTGTTGAATAATTTAAGTTATATTTGGATTTTCCTTAAAACCACTGCTTAGTGACTCGCCTTAATTTGAAGTTTTGAAGTCTGTGAATTTCTGCTGCTTTTTGTGCTTCGCAATCCCAAAGATAGCAAATACTCATCTCGATTTCTAGCTTTAATTGATTACTTTTCTTTTTTTTTACTTCAGTTTTTCCTAAGTTCAATCTTACTGGGAAGTCCGACTAAAACCCTAGTAGTAGTTCAAAAACAAATAAATGAGTACTGGGAAAAGTTCGCGTTGGATCAACAGATAAATCCGACCTAACAAGAAAACGTAGATAGGTTACTGACCTGTATGGAAATATCAATTTAAAATGATAAATAGGGCAGAATAACTGCAAGTACGGTATTCCAAGACTCCGGAGTCCACTGACACAGTAAATCAGATGTTATATTTAGATGCAATAAGGATGTATTTCAGCTGCATCCTGTTAGACTCGAAGCCGATCTCAATTCCGTAGGGAAAAGTCCAGGCAGTCTTTTTAAATGTTTATTTTGCAATCTGAATTTGCCCTAGATACCTACTTCCAGCTAACTTTATTACTTTATAAATACTTCTAAAAAACCGCGTCAAAAGTCTAAACATTTATTGGTGTTCATAAAAGATATAAAAAAAACCCGACTAACTCAGCAACTGTAATTGATGCTACATAGCGGTTCATTCTCAATATTAACACCTGCGGAATGGAAAAAAATGTGATTAGAAAACGTTCTACGAAATTGTTATGGTGGCCTCGCAGAGTGAATTGAGGTTACCATGTAACCGATAGGTTTGGTACATTGGCTTACTGTGGCGAATACTTGAAGATAATTTTAGCTCTTTGAGTATGAGCTCGTCTAGATCACTTTATTGCATGTATGTCGTAACACTTTGACCTTGAGCTGGTCCAGTATAGTACGGTGGTTCAATAGGAGTAGAGGCCTGCTTAAAGGGGAAGCGTCAGGTAGCCCACAAAATTGAAATTTTGCAGGTCAGTGTTACGTTGTATTTCGAACCAAATATGATTCACGACAGTGACATGTATTTATCATATTAACAGAATTATAATAATTTAAATAATGAATACTACCCTTTATATATTAAAATTCTGCAGTCTTATTCGTAACGGACGCCAATCATATTTTAATCAAATCAAATCAAAAGTCATTTATTCAAACTAGGCTGAGAGTCAGCACTTTTTGAACGTCAAAGTTACATAAGACAGTCCCCTCAAAACGCCCGTCCTTCGACATAAAAATTGACACTGTTTTGCCATTGTATAAAACGGACAGAGAATTGATTTCCAAGGGCTACCCTAGCGGCTCTAGCGCATTTACCGTAACTATAATAGTTTAGTTCTCACTGACATGTGCCCCGTCGTTCTACCGGTGTAAATATCGATTTGCATTCAGAATTCGGAATCCCCAAAAACGAAACCGGAAAATTCACAATACTGCTACAATACAATGTGTGTGCGAGTAATGCCACAAACGCTAGTACCTTCATTGTTTTACGTTAGTCAAAAGTTTTATTAATATAGCTATACTACTGTAGCACTCTTTTGTATTGAGTCGGCCTAAAAATAGCCAATGCAAGAACAATGGTTGCTCTCTTTTTGCTACAAGTTTAGTAGATGTCGTAACATAATTCTTCTTCACCATAGGAATCCAACAGAGGGTTAGGAATAAGGCAAACAATTAGTGGTTCGATGGAATCATTGTTATTATTACTAACATGACTTGTTCAATGACTGGGCAAAGACCCCCCTCCTTTACTTTCATCTGTTTCGGTTCTGCGATACTTCTCTTCAATTATTAAAAAAGACATTCAGGTCATCCTCCCATCTACTTCGTGGTCAGCCGTGAATCCGAAATATTTCGATATCCATGTGCCAAATTTCTCGACGATTAGGCTCGGCCACATAAAACAATTCGTAACAAAATATTCTCATGTTCTTTCTAAGATCTTGTTCATTTAGCAAGTGGGCGCGGGCCTTTGCCCTATAACGATTTGTTTTGAAATGGACCTTTAACTATGAACAATGGACAACTGCGTGGTCTTTATATGGGCCTTAAAACTTGGACGATATGCTTTAATCTTGTGTACCAGTCATTTTTGTGTAGGCGATCAGTGAAGTATTCGAATGATATACTTGTTTAGAAAGACAAAGTAACAATGATTGTTAGGAAGTCTGACTGACTGGTAAATGAAACGTCCGGTACACGTGTTTTTCTGTAGTTTCTGCCTACCCCCTAAGAATAACGTTACCTATGTAGGTTTCTACATAATGCAAGTCTCAAAGTCATTCATTCATTGACTAAGATCACAGCCTAAACCGCTGGTAAATTTCTCACAAGTTCCCTACACAACGAAAATGTAGTACTAAGAAAGGACCCATGAAAATTCATCCCCTAAATAAGGCATGAAAGTATATATGATAACTTTTAATTGTTGCTGATAGAAAATGTCATTTATGCGGATTGCGTTTGTTTATAACGTACGGGAATACAAAATTATATAATACCTGGAAACTTCAGCTAGAAAACAATAGGCGACGCTCCGCATCTCCACACAATGCAATCCACATTCTATCATATATAGAAATACATTGCAGAATTGCAGGAATTTCATTGATGTTTTCCTCCCATCCTACTGGAATATTGCACTTCCTGCTAGATTATTGTTTGGTTCCCCTTTAGGACGAACTCCGACGTGCGGATGAATGGAACGGTCCCATTCCTGCACCATATACCGTTCGTAGTACTGGAACACGAGGCTTTGGAGCTTGCATTTATTTAACCAACATTCTGTGGGATCTCTTATTGTTCCGATTCTAATCAATTTTGGTATTTACATATATTCCATTAATATTTCCTTTTCAAAAACGAACTTTCAATAACCACGACTGCCCCATTTACCAAAATTTTAAGCAAAATCTACGTTATTTCTGTACCTACTATCTATAAGTATATTCTAGAGTACACAAAAATAATTTATAAGAAAAAATAAAGTTATAATAGCGAGCTCAGATTCAAGTAAGGGTCACAGCGGTGTCCGCTATATACTCGGCAAAGTAGTTGACCTCGCCGCACGGTCGCGGCTCGTTGTCATATCAAATATCTATAAATATCATATTATGTTGCTTTAATACTTAAGTTAAGTTTCTGATTAAGACAAACAATCTGTAACATTTCATTTATACAACAGAACTCGATCGGTCTATAAATCAGTTTAAGACTTTTTAGCCTTAAATAGACTAGTATCAACATCATCATCTCCCTAGCCTTTTCCCAACTATATTGGGGTCGGCTTCCAGTCTAACCGGATGCAGCTGAGTACCAGTATTTTTACATGGAGCGACTGCCTATCTGACCTCCACTACCCAGTTACTGGGTAATACGATACCCCTTGGTAAGACTGGTTGTCAGACTTTCGGGCTTCTGACGACTCCTAACGGTTGTCTAAGATCTACGAAAGACAAGCCGAGATCAACGACTTAACGTACTTTCCGAGGTACGGAAGGGCCTTGTTATGTAAAGATGGTCACCCATCCACGGTCCAACCGCGGCAAGCGTAGCTTAACCTGAACGATCGACCCGTGCGGCTGTTGTAACTTAGCCACAAGCCCTATCCTTAAACAGACTAATAAAAGCTGTAATCAAAATTGACACAAGATTGTGTGGTCTTAGTTCATTTGAGTACTAAATTCACAATCGTAGAATTTCTACAATTTTCGGAATTCTGACACACAACTACAGATGAAACTAAAGTAATAGATTATGATTGAATATCATCATCAAAAGGTGCACAAAGATAATGTAAATGACACAAAGGCATCAATTGAAGATCTTTTAGCATTTAACATTACAGCTAAGACGCAATGCTCCGTTTTTTAAAGTCTTTATTAACATTAAGTGCAACGAAGACTGAAGAAACGATGGATGGACTGCGCGCTTGAAAGGGTGGAACTATAGAAAAATACACGTTGCGCCGACCCCAACTATATTGGGATAAGGGCAAATGAGTGGTAAACAACTACCGCTTAAATTCAGTTATAATTGTCTGATTTTCTTTATTAACAATTCATTCTCGACCTTGTTTTCTTGATCTTTAACATCTTTACTTTCTTACAGGTCATGGCATGGAGGTCAACAGGCGTGCAGCGTTTCGCTTACAACCAGACAGCGACCAAGTCGCATCCAACGTGGACATTCACGGATGAAGAATCTTGCACTCATTTTATAGAACGTGACTGTCCTCTACAACAGAGGCATAGGTAACCTGACGATAGTTCAAAATATTGAAAAATTTGATAGTAAATGACTTTGTTCATTTTAGTGAATCCAGTGACCCTTTTGGCTTCAACAGTCTAAATGTTCCCATAAGGTCAACTAGCCAATTCCTTAATGAATATTAACACAGATGCATTCCATAAATGCAAACCGGGCCGTCTGTTTTAGCTTATTTTATGAAATTGAATGCAGTATGGTTTGAAACCGGTTGGGCACAATGACGTCAACGCGTGGGTCGAAATCGGTCAGTTTGTATTCCAACAATGACACAGTGTCGATCTGTCACTTACATTTTCTATGAGCACCCGACACTGTGTTAATTTAAAATAGTGACTCTATCATTTAAGTGGCACTATCTTATTAATATTTATTATTGTATTTTACCCAGTTTGGTAGATCGTTCTTCTGTTCGTAGTCCTGCGACATGTTTTACAGTAAAAACGTTCGTTTTGTAAGTGGCACAAGTATGTTTGAGAGTTTTTAGACATGTCCGTGAGATTTGGAATCTGGCGTGGGTTTGTCATTGTTCATATTTTGAAACTTGTTGATATTGTTTAAGGAGACGTGTGTGTTTTTTGACTTTTTAGTTTAAAGCCTTAAGCAACTATAATTTTGTTTTTAAGAATATTCTATGCATATAGAATTGCTTTTCCAGATATGGTCTGAAACTACCTCCTGTCATTTCATTATTTATTCCGTAACTGTTTTATAATTTTGGGTTCATTTTTGCACTGCACGATGTTATTATTGTTTGTGTTGCAATAAATGCAAAGTAGCATCCATGGCATCCTATAAAGTTACTAACTTGGTGTCACCACCATGTAGTATCTAACTTGGTGAGGCAGACTTCCGTCACTGTATTTACAGTTCCAAAATATGCGTGTTCAATATACGGAAGAGTTGTACATGAAGGATAAACAACAATTAATGTAGCTGTCAAAAGCGGGGCTCGTAGTGTGACCGTGAACGCATTCATATGCTGAGTAGGGCTAAATTTCTGCGTAACTCAACGTTCACATGGACATAAAAATACTGCGCCGGGATTTTATTGCGTACTGGATTTCCAACTCACGATATTGAACCGAGCATCGAGAATCCAACAGAGTGTATCTCAGCGCGTCGCAAAAACACACTGTTCAATTTGCAGCTCTCGGCGCGCGCTAAGAGATGCGTTGAACAACCAGCGCGCGAAGAAACCCCGCCGCGATTTTATTGTACGTGAGAACGTGGGTCAAGTATGGGTTTTCATGACGCAGTGCCCGTTGGCGGCTTGATTAGCCTTTTGGTTCAGTGAAATGCATGGCCATGTAGAGAATACTAACACCGTTGTAAGCGTACCTCAATGTAAACCAGTGATTTTGAATATTCATCCATATGGCGTGGGACCCCACCAGGGTTCACATTAATTGTAGTATCTATTTGCAGAAGTGAGTTATTCTATTGATTTGTTGGACTGTTTTTTATTTCCTTGATTGCATATTCAAACATGAGTGAGTAGGTTGATTCAATTTATTTTTGGTTTCACTTCAATCGGAGAACTGTAGGCTGGATATTCTGTAAAAAAAAAACACTAAAACTCGGGTGGAAGTAAGCTATCTGACCTATATTCCCTAGCGTCAATTACAGTTCACTACACCAACATTTTCGTGTTGAGATTTTTACAGAATAGGCCGTTTATTATTGTTTTCATGACGATCAAAGATGTAATAACTCAGGTGTGCATTTTTACTTACGTTTTTTCATTTTGAAATATTAAACAAGTTTTTATTTGCCCAGCCATCGTATTTAGATTGCAACTAGAAGTTGCAGGTATCCTCATGTAAGTATGAGGGACATTTATATGTGTAAATACTACCTGCTTTACGAATTAGGTGTGACGACCGGTTAGTGAACCCTTGCGCAGTCAAAACGTGTCCTTTCCTTTTAACATTTTTGTTTTGGTCTTTAATGCATTCATATTAAATTCAGTTATTGCTTCGTTGGAGTTCATTATAACTGCATTAAACAGATTACTGAGTTAACACCGTATCTAACATCATTAATCTATTTATCATTAATTAATTGATGGGTCTTGATGACAGGTCGTTCCATTAGAAGTCAAATATTTAAAATCTTTTTACAAAAAAAATGACAACCGACTTCCTAAAAAAAAAACACTACAAAGTGAAAAATAATTTTAATTTCGGAAGTCGGTGTCTTAGGATCTGTATTTAAGGTATTTTTGCCACCGACTTCCGAAATTAAAGTTATTTTTCACTTTGTAGTGTTTTTTTTTTAGGAAGCCGGTTGTCTTTTTTTATTTAAATTTTTAATTTTTTAGTTATGGTAGAGGGCACTAATCTAATCACGTTATTCGTTCATTTGTCGCGCAAATACTTAATGCAAATTTAAGACTTATATGGTTTTCACATAGACCCCATTGTCCAAATGGACCAAATTAAAAAAATAAATATATAAATTGGGACCAGTCGGAAAGCACCAGCTTTCAAATAAAAAAAGAATCATCAAAATCGGTTCTCCCAGTCAAAAGTAATGAGGTAACAAACATTAAAAAAAAATCAGTCGAATTGATAACCTCCTCCTTTTTTTGAAGTCGGTTAATTAAATGATTGATAATGGCGGAACAAAGTACGGTGGATGTATCGCTAAGTTTAATAAAAATGCTAGTATAGAGCTTACCATCAAACTGTTGATTACCTACATACCAGAAAGTCTGGTGAATCTTTACATTTGATAATTTATTATACAAATCATATCATAATATTTTATATCATACCATAACATTAAACTGTTATTAACTTGGATGACATATTAATTCAAAATTTCAATCTTTATTTTATTTGCTGACTTACATATTTGCGTTTGACTGTATTTCATTTCACTTTTACGTGGATTTTTATTGTTCTATGTTTTTTTTTATTAAGTATTTGTACATTATTTTTTAAGACCTAATTTTTAAATTTTACAAATATGGTTAAATTAATAAATACCGTAAAAGTAAATGAAATACATATTGATTAAAAAAACGGGTTCTAAGATATTACAGAATTTGATACCCATTTTAACTTTTTTGAGAGATCTTCATCATTTCACTTTATGGTTATTCTTCACAAATTTCTGTATGCCACTTACTATTGTTGAGGTCAAACACGGCCCCTAGTCCTGACCTGGCATGTATCCTACACTAAAATATTATCATTGCACCGGGACCCAATTTCGCGTATCATATTCTGATAGAGCGGTTCTAATCGGTGAGCTGGAAAGAACCGGTAGCCGGCAAAATTATGTAGGTGTACCGGAGGTAAACGTAGAACTTTCTCTCTCACAGCTGATTAGAAGCCGTAAGACTGGCGCTGAGACGAAAGCGGTGGAACGAGTGGAAATAAGGTACTAGTATACTGGCACTGGGATCCATCACGGTAGCTCACAAAATTCAAAATTTCTTACGACTTATGCCAATAATAGCGCTCTTTTACTTTGACTGTTAATACACACACAGCACACAGTTGTTCTTTCTTTTTCTTTCTTTTGTTAATCAATTAAATTGACCAAAATGATACTCGATGCAAATATGACTATTTCGTGAAAGCAGCTAAAAGTATTTCGAGAGATATATTGATATTCTAAATGATTATAATTTAGTATCTAATTATGTTATTAAAATTGCTGCGATTAAAATTTTTATCAACATTCAAAGTGAAAGATTGCTGCAATTTGCAAAAAAAGTAAGACAATTTTAAATTCGCGGGTAAGATTGATCGTAACCCCTTAATATTTTATACTTTAACTAGCTGACCGTACAGATGTTGTCCTGTTTCCTAGAACTCGATTGCAGCGCCACCTAACGGGTCCAATAGTGAATCTAAACCATCGAGGGTGCCAGCCAAATGCATACAAAAAAATTCATTCAAATCGGTCCAGTCGTTTAGGAGGAGTTCAGTGGCATACACACGCACAGTAGAATTATATATATGTTACCGGAAATGTATGAAATCTAGGAATTGTATACATTTAATAGGAAATTTATACAATTCCGAAGCTATTTAGGACTTCTGCGTGGCTTATAAAAAAATATATCCGAGTCGGGGTGCCTTATTAAAGTCCCGATTGCATCCAGTTTCTCCTAATATAACTACCGTTACATACCCAATGTCGATGGCAAATGATGTTATGGCATATGATATTAGGGCAAATAAAGTTCAGGCAAACGGCGGTATACCGTTTTACTTTTCCGATTGCTATTTAGGAAATGTATAGATTTACTAGGAAATATGTCTAATATAATTTATTTCACACATTTCCGGGCGATTTTAGGAATTACATACATTTCCTAGGAATTGTATACAATGACGGTACATACATTTCCGTTAACATATATAAAGATGACTTAACGGCAGGACTGGCCGTTGTGGCGATATTTGCAGAGGCTAAGAACCAGCATTGGATGTCTTTTGGAGAATTATAATGATAATGAGAGGTTTTCTATTATTTTATAAAAAAAAATATATGCATGCAGACTGGATGATAGAAGACATGTTGCGCCGGTCCCATATAAATTGGGCTAAACTCAAGATGATATATGATGATATATTCGGTTGTAACTATAGCATTGAACGTTGAAGGGATTTTCCCGCGAGATGGAGCATCGATATTCTCGTTTGCTGAGTTGCTATATTTTCAAATTATTACAAATTGTGGTTTCCTGACAGAATGTGACTGTAACAGTTATATACTTAGTGGCCATGAGGGTATAATATATAAAACCTAGAGTTGAAGTAAACAATAAACAACGATTTTCAAGATTGGAACGCTACCGTCGGCGTTATACACTGTAGCTTAAGGCCGTACCTTGAAAATTAATAGTATTTGACGGACGTAGCTTATTTACCCAGCGCGTGGGGACTCTCGGTTCCATCTTCTGTGGTCCTCCGACACGTCACCAGTGCAAACTTGTCTTACCACTGGCTAAAAGTGGAACGAAGGACATACCGACTAGAAGAAAGTAGTTTGGACGAACTGGTCACGGAAGAAACCCCCAGTACTGTGACGAATTAGGACCTAATGTGTCTAGTAGTGGCCTGCGATTGGCTGTGTGTAAGTCATAACTTGTGAAAAATATTGGCCTCCAAACCAAAATTGTTATGTTTGAAAGTCGTACTCTATGGGTTTGATGCGCTCGTTGCTAGGTAATTAAAGCCACACAGTTCAATCGATTAGTTAAGCTACGCTTGCCTTAGTCAATCCGTGGATGGGTGACCAAGTTTACAAGCCGAAACCCCTCTGTGCCTCGGAAAGCACGTTAAGCGGTTGGTCCCGGCTGACATTCGTGGATCTCTGATAGTCGTTACAAGCCTGAATGTTTGACAACCAATCTTACTAAGGTAAATCGTGTTACCCAGTAAGTGGGTTATGGAATTTCTTTCCTCAACTTCCAGTTTTTTACATGAACAAGTAATTTAATGCAAATTAGAATTTCGCGGGCTCACCCAGGCACTTTCCCATAATTTTTAATGTTGAGAAATCATAAAATGCCCGACTCTCAAATATGTTGTTACTATTAGGATTGGAAATAGTATCGAATTGCTGCGGCCCCTGCGGGTGTTGGTTTGCCTGAATTAAGCATCATATAAGTTGGAAAAGGACTTGCTTTTTATTTTAATTATTCAATGTTCCTCCTCAAAGTACTTATATCTCATTTACCAATATTGCTTGAAGATAGTAAATAGTAATCATATTTTTTATTTTGTAAGAGTTTCCAACTACCGATACACACAATACATGTTACCAGCATCAAGTTTTAACTGGAGACCACCGTCATTTATATTGTATTACTCTTAAAAATTCTTCAGTTAAAATAGTCTACGTAGCGTCCGCGGGCGGTGTAGCTTAGACCATTGTTGTCACTAACTCACTGTTGTGTACTCAATTATTCTACCTTTACCTCTCTACAGCGGCAGGTAGGATTACATCTCTGTACAGGGCGAATACCTCAGCCTATTCAGAAATAGCATATTCGACTTCAGAAGCTTTTGTAACAGCATAGCGTTCCTTGTTGTTGAAAACAACAATGAATGAATAACTATATTTATTCATTTTCAACAATAAGGGACGCTATGCTGTTCCAAAAGCTTCTGATTTCGAATTAGTAACATTGTTCACAATGGAGAGCTGGTGTCTACACGTATGGAAGTGAATGTTAGGTGCGGCAAAAACAGCATACAAGCTGTGGAAATGCGTTCCTTGTGAAACATGCGGTGCGACTATGAGTGATAAGGCAACGGTGTGGTTTAAAAGAAGATGTAGTGACAAAAAATGGAGAGAGTATGCGTAGACGGTGTCGTCAGTTTGAGAGGATGAATGTAGAGCGGCTAGCAAAAGATATTTAGAATGAGTGAATACATCATGAGTACGTCCTAGGAAGACATATTTTCTATTTTTGGTGAAATAAATAAATAAATAAATAATGAACTTAGCGTTGATGTTCTTCAGAGAAGTCAGGTGCGTAGGATTTTACAACCGGCGTGCGTGTATGACTAGATGTATGAACGTTAACGAGGCAAAAAGAGTATTTAAAACCCATGGTGGGTGGCATTTTGCACTTTCTGCTCACCCCCATGAGAAAAAGGCGTGAGTTTATGTATGTAGACATGGATTCGTCTGTATTTGGAAGGCTTAAAGTTTATATCTCACTACTTTTTTATAAAATATTTTTTTTAATTGAGACATCATCGACGAAAAAATGAGATTATAAAGTTGACCTCAATGATCAAATACATAAAACCTCTGGGGTGATTTAAAATTAGAATTCCTGTTTAACTATTCAAATAATACAATTCAAAAAGTGAATTTGTGGGTGGCAAAACAACAGTGGCAGGTTTTCTGATACATTTTTTTTTCTGATGTTTTTGGGTCAGACCATACTCTACTTACATTATTATTAAAGCTACTCAGTACACATGCAACCATAATGTCCTACCTCAGAATTCAGTTCCCAAACAGGTGTTTTTGAACGATCTACTGAGCAATCTGTCAACAATACTTGGAAGTTCGCCGAATTTGATTACGAAACTGCTCCAATGACGTCGTGTTGACATGAACATGGACTGGGAAACTCGTAATACGTATATGTCGATGTGGACATCTGTATCTACATATCTCGATTAATAACAATAGATACTCTTTTGTTATCTGTTTCGTTTTTAACAATAGACCCTTTCTATTTATTGTCTATTACTGAATTGACAAAAGATTCGCTGTTTGTTTTATTGAATAGTTCTTTTCCGTGTTTCTCAACCATGAATAAGCAGCTTGGTGTTATAGGTGAATAACAAGGGGATTACCTCACTGATTGCCTTTTATCTGCACCAAGCACCAAATATTAATCTGCCTAATTTTTTCCCGCCCATATTGTAGTCAGCTTCCATTCTAACCAGAAACAGCAGAATACCAGTATTTTACAGTAAGCAACGGTATGTCTGAGCTCCATAACCCAGTTACAGGGTTACACGATACTTCATAGTAAGACTGGTTGTCAGAATTTTGGGCTTCTGTCTACCCGTATCGTCTGTCATGGCAACCGGGACCAATGGCTTAGTGTGCTTTCCAAGGCAACAAGGCGTCTCGATTTTTATCGTACCCATCCACGAATCGACCGCGACAAGCGTCGCTTTACCGCCAATCGAACCCCCCCGCGCTGCTATTTTTTTTTAGCTATGTGTCATAAAAAATGCCTACGCCCATACACAACTAATTACCTACTAGTCTGCTAATACCGCTTCACTCAAGTGAATGGTACAGTCGAATGAAGGTTTCAGTCCACGTTCAAATAAAATTATATAGGCTTTGATGTTTATCCGCTCCTTTCATTTAAATTTTCAATTATTTTTTAAAAATAAATGATAACTGATTTTATTTCTGCAAGTAGGTTTCTACAAACACTTTTACACGTTAATCTTTTTTTTATAAACTAGATGAGGTCACCATTTCCTATCTGACTACTCTAAGAAGATAGGACGAAGCAAACTCAGAGGTCACTCGGACTCACAGTCTCTTTTAAAGTCCAGACATAAGTAAATTTGGTCAGATCATGTGAAGACCATGTGGATTGGTGTCTGAAATTATATTATAAGGAGAGAACCACACAGATTGAGTTGACATATTAATAAAAATTGAACATATACACAGATTCTGTAAATGGTTTATTTACAATAACGTTTTTATATGAAAACATTAGTGTTTGGGAAAAAGATATCAGTTTTATGAAATAGTAAACAATAGGTTTTCAATGCGCGCCCCAGTTGACGGGTGTCGAGAGAAGGGTGCGCGTCGCATGTTTCTGACACGTCTTCCAGAACTTTCTAGGAGCTGCGCTGTTATTGGTCGAGCGGATTGTGTCAGGACCAGTTTGAAAGAGGTTCGCGTTATGGTAACTATTTATTTCAAAAGCCTAGATAATAAAATAAGGAGAGAAAAACGTTTACCAATGCATTACTTAATTATTTTATACTAGCTTCTGCCCGTGACTTCGTCCACGTAAAATTTTTGCTACCCTGACCCTTCCCGTCGCATCGAATTGCCTGCCAGTGTTCGTCAATTTTTCATTGCTACTCAGCTCCTTTTGATCTCAGCGTGATCTTATATAGTCTATAGCCTTTTTCAATAAATAGGCTACCCAAAATAGGCAACACAAAAAGAGTTTTTCAGTTCCTGAGATTACCGCGTTCAACCAAACCAACAGTCTTCAGCTTTACAATTAGTACAGATTAAAAGGCTAAGCATACGCTCCATAAATGATATTCCTGACACAATAACCCGAATATGTCCTTAGTCTCAGCAGTGACTTTAAGCTAATACAATGATTGTCCTACCGGGGTTGCGAGACTGTTCGAAAGAGATACCGTGACCCTGGCATATGGGCAAGTGAAGGAACACGGGTGGGTTTTAGTCAGTAAAAGTCTGACACGCCCTCCCGCTCCGCCCAGAGCGGTAGAAGTCATTTGAAGATTTCCCATCCAAAAAAAAAAACAATGATTGTGCACCACACTCACTATAACTCACTCACCAATACACCCATGCCTTTACTCGAACAAGGACTCTATTCCCTTACCAAAACTAAAAATTCTGGACTCGGGTTCCAATTTCACAAACTGTATACAAGTGCCTAACGGTTAAATACATATCTCGTTTATCATCATCATCGCAAGACGTCCATTGCTAGACATAGGGCTCCCCCAATTTGGGGGATTTTGCTATAATTGTCACGCTTGGCAGGCGTGTTTGCGACCGCTGTATGGTAAAATGCATAGAAAACGCTGCTGCCTATTCTCTAGTAAGTCCCTTAGTTGCCTCATACGACATCTACGTGAAGAAATGACATGGTGCTATACGTCCAGCATCACACGGAACCATCTTGTTACCTATAAATACTGCAAATACGAAGCGTTCCTACGCTACCGGTTATAAAAACACATATGAAGTTTTTTATCAATCGATCCTAATATTAATTCAGGATAGAACCATAGGGAAAATCGTTACTTCTAATTCATGGGCTGTGAGCCGTTCGAGCTGACTGTCTTATCTTAGAATAGCACACAAAACATAACATCACGCTTGTTTTACCTGAAGGGTAAAGCAGATTTCGCCAGTTCTATTTAAGTTCTATGTAGCGAATAAGGAGCGAACCTGTTGTCACCATCCGGGCATTAATCCAAACTCGAACTTAAGAATCGTAACAAATATTGTTTCAAGCTTTTATCGCAAATTACAGTGTATGAAAATATGCATAGAGGTTTATTTGTCAAAAGCCTTTCAGACGAAATTTCAGCAATTATTACTAGCTTATTATTTATTCAAATTCACTTCAGCTCTGCAATGAACTCGCTTCTGACCTCTTTGAATACACTGACCTAATTACATCAGCAGGTAACCACAGCATTGCGAGTATCACTTTATATAAATTATTATACAATTTATCCATTACAACATTTTAAATGTCAATAAAATGTGCAAAGTTTACTTTATATTTTTAATAGATCGACAATACAATAGATTTCGCATGTTGCTCTTTATATAACTTGATTAGAATGTCTTTACATTAATCAGCTTATATAAAGTACCTACTGCTGCACAGCTGGCACTCAGGCCCAGTACCGGTAGGTCGATGTCAAAGCCTTTCTAAGACATGCCAGTTGGCACCCTGGATGGTTTAGATTCACTATTGGACCCGGTAAGTGGCGCTGCTATCGAGTTCTAGGAAACAGGACAACGTCTGCACGGTCAGCTATAATATATTTCTAAATACTTACATATTATAGATAAATTACATCCAGACACATAAACAAATGATTGTGCTTATCACACAAAGATTTGTCCTGGGTGGGAATCGAACCCACGACCTCAGTCTTAGCAGTCAGGGTCACTAACCACTAGACTAACAGGCCATTGCGCGATATAGCCAATTCCGCCGCGATATTTTACGTTAGTCTGTACATCGAGTAATTAATTAAAGGTCAGTTGTACTCACAGAGATTTTCTTAACCATTGTCAGCGTAGTCCAAGACAAAGTTAGTAAGAACTTTAGAAGCAGTCACATTAAAAGGTAATTTCCCGGATTTGATCTCACTATCGCTTTACCCACTTTGACCATCAGCTTAATAAACAGAGCCATATTTACCTGTAAATAAAAAAATCACATAAGTCAAGGATAAAACCATCCAATCATTCATAAGCAAACGATGTCTAGGGTAGCAAAATAATCATAGAATTGGTTAAAGGATAATAGCCGTGTCTATGCTTTAATAACCCGTAGGGGAGAATAGGGTAATGGGAGTCACCCTCACATCAACGAAACAGTACGTGTGAGCGACGCGTTAACAACATCCCTACCCCCGCTCTGGCCCCCCCGCGCCGCCTGGAACGGTTCGCGCCAGTCAGCGCCCGCGCCTTTGAGATACGCCCATGTTTTGTTTTTGTGCTCCGCTGATGTAATTTTACGTCAATGCAAATTAGAAGGTAAGTGTCGAATATCTTGCAGTATGCGATAAAGACTTTTACACTTAGTTAGACATTCACAATTATGATTTGCAGTTCAGATTATGTCAGTGATTTAAAGTTTTTTTTTATTTTATTATTTTTCTCATTAGTGTAATTGTGGGAAATGAGAGTCACCTGACTCCCATTATCCGCAAATGGTCACTATTACCCGCAACTGTGCATGTTGAATTACGCCAATTTTATTTTTTTCTAGATGCCGAAAGTAGATAGGGATCTCATTTTCAAGCCTTCAAAAGAGGATAAAAAAAGGTTCTACCTTAGGACCACATCTAGGAAGATTCACTGTCTTTGGTGCTGAGACAGAAGTCGAGCTAGCAAACTTAGTGAAGAAAATGGAAAATATTTTTTATGGTTGCACTGCTAATCAAATAAGAAAAGTGGCTTTCGAATATGCTGAAAGATTGAATTTAAAGCACAATTTTAATAGGACGTCAGAAATGGCTGGACGTGATTGGTTGCTTGCATTTATGACTAGACATAACATTTATATTAGGAAACCGGAGGCGACCAACATAAACAGAATAACAGCTTTTAATAAAACCGTAAACAAGTAGGCCCACTTGATTCTTAAAAAAACCAACTTAGTGTTAATTTGCATGATTTGATCAAGTTGCCAGAGAAAACACCTGTTATAAATACAAGAAAGGGCTGTAAGAAGCAACACGCTACCATTTAACTTCAACGCCAATCAAAGAAAACCTGATTGAAAAAGAAAATAAGAAAATGAAGAAAACAGGAGGTGAAGAAAAGGAAAAGAGATGGAAAGGTAAAAGTCAGGGAACAAAAGACTACAATACAGAAGACGGGTCCTGAAAAGGCAAAGCGACAAGTACTACAAGAAATAAATGAAACTGCTGTATCAAATGTTGGCACTGACGACTTATGCCAGGACGATAAGGATGATGACGTAGAAGATGCTGGAAATAGATGCCTAGTATGCAATGGGACGTGGTTCAGATGCACCTCATGTGGGCTATGGGGTCACGCGGAATGCACTGGGTGGAATTCGGCTGTAGGTTATGTCTGCGACATGTGCTAGATTTTCTTTGACTCCCATTGCCCCCAGGGTGACCACCATTATCCCCATGTTGGTGAAATGGGAGTCAAATCTGTTTTTTTTTTAAACTTTTATAATAACCAAAGTTGATTGCCAAAGTGACTGAAAATTATTTCTAATGATAGTTAATTAAGTAAATTATGTTTAAAGGCGGTTGCAATAAATAGTTTGTTTCTGATTAAAATTTTATTTGAGTTCTCGCTTATCACTTAAGCACCCCCATTTCCCCCTTTTCCCCTACGGTTTTCATCCATCCGGATCTGTCCGGATGTTTGGCCCCCGTATGTTCTTCGTCTAGCCATTTTCGTCTAGAATTTTATGAAAAAGGGGATACTTAATTTTTGTTTTTAAAGTCAAACTTTTTTGACGTTTCGCTTTTTTGAAATTTCTAGACTTTTCCAGCCTGTAATAATTAACCCGAAGTACTAAAATAGCCCATTAGTATCGAGAACAGGGTCCAAGGGACCCCGTAACATAGCGTGCCGTGTCCAGAAGTACCGGTTTCTGAATCAAATCCAGGAGGCTCCTGTGATGTTGGTCGATGCTGGCTATATCAAACTAAACTATCAATAATCGCTAAGTTGACATCACACAAGTCGACAACATCACGAACCAAGTCAAGATTCTTGATTTGTTTATCATCATTCTCGGCTTTCAACAGGTAAATTAAAATTGCTAATAATTGACAACCACTACTAGGAAATACTTTTTATATCATCATCACCATTTCAGCTCAGAACCTCCACTGCTGGACCTAAGCCGCCTTCAAAGGGGGGTTTGCCTTATCGCCACGCTTGGCAGACGGGTTAGCGATCGCAGTACAGTGATAAGATGCATATAAGATACATATGATAAAGAACGCTGCTGCCCATTCTCCAGTGAGGCCCTTAGTCGCCGTCTGCTACACGCACGGGCAGAAATGGGATGATGCTATTCTCTACGTCCGACAGCACACTACTTACTACTTTTTATACTTATTATTATGTTATGCAGTTATGCAAGTTTTATTCAGCATTTAAAATAAAGCACCAGGATTTCGAATGCATTTATATCGAGCTAATCTTTTTGAGCACTAATGCTGGCCCTGAACTTCAATCTTTTCAAATTCAATTGGACTGTGAGCCATGATAAGCCTAGGGTTAAGCTTGCACAGGCTTTTAATTACAGCCTAAGGCTTTCGACGACTGGGAAAATGAATGGAAATAATGCACCGTAAAATTGCTTTAGGATATTGAACATCCATATGAGATAGGTAAGAGTATTTGTATGTTGGGTTTGTCCACTCTTGACGCATATGAGAACGCACAAGCAGAGCGCCTTGTGTGTTATATATACTATGTAATATAGGTAAACGTTGGTGAATACCTAAGTATTCACCAACGTTTACCAGTCAGTCTAAACTGACTTCGTGGTGATTCTTTAATGTAGACGGCGAAATACAATTCAAATTACTTAGTTTTATTTGCAGCAAATATAGTTTCAAGACCATATTTTAAAGGATAATAATTTTATTTCAATTGCAGCGTATTGAATTTTGAACGACATGCAGTGTAAAATAGTGCTGCAATTTACACTTAGAGGTATAAGGAAGGAAAGATTTAATTGTTTCTAATGGATAAACTCAAAAACAACTAAAACTATTTAAAAAAAATCAGAGTTGGAAAGCTTACATTATTCCGGAGTAACATGAACTATAAATTTCATGCGAACGAAGTCGCGGGTGATGTGCTATTTGAGGAAAAGTTAGAAACACAAATGCAAATACGGTAGAATTTTGCGGCTACATTGACGGATTCGTGCCGAACCTTTAACATAGACAGCTCAAAAATTCAAATTGTAATACGTCATAAAGTTGAATTTTGTTGCCACGTGAGACAACTCCAATTGTTACTATCCCAGGTTCCAAATTAAGAAAATCAATGCGAAGTGCACGTGAAGGTAACTAGTTACTGTATTCCACTGCCTATCTCTGCGGTTAAAACCGGCGTGATGTTATGTAAGTAAGTATAATTTGTTTGATACATATCTATATACTATAGTAATATTGTACTCCATTACAGTTTACGTGTACCGCGCACCGTGTCACTCTAACCTCCGGTCAAACATAATAGCTAGAGAAAGCTGGTCAAAGCGACTTTGTATAATTTTGACATCAAAACTACCGCAAATATTATAATAGCGTTCGCGTTGAAGGTAGAACTCTTCGCGAGGTTAAGTGACTGTTGGCTAGGTCAGAGCTTGGATGGGTGGGATTAAAATAGTAATATAATCATGTGCTGTTTGCCCTAGCACACATTCAGACACTGAGTTTCTACTCATCATCATCATTCAGCAGCAGAGAGACGTCCATTGCTGGACTTTGGCCTCCCCCAAAAAAGGGGGGTTTGCCATAATCGCCACGCTTGGTAGGCGGGTTGGTGATCGCAGTATGGTGGTAAAATGCATAGAGAATGCTAATGTCCATCCTCTCATTCTTACAAGTTAGATGGTATGGGTCTCCCCATTGTCGTCTTTTATGATACCAACGGGAAGAAAAAATACCCAAGCCTATCACAGAGGCCGTGCTCGCTCCGCTGCACCCTTAATTATTTACAAACTGTCGTTAGGTATAATACACATTTTGTAAAGCCAAATTCGTCTTATGTTTTCACAGGTATAAGATTTTCTTTTTGCATGAGTGCTGGGAGCATTAAACTTCTTATACATTATATTGTGCTGATATTGGATTTAGCATTTTTAGTGCTCACACGAGCGTAGAAAATGCATCACGCTTTTGTTTACTCATCTATCGCTGGTAAAAACGGGAATTAATCTATTTCTATAAATATTTTTGCTACCGTGATTTTCCCAATCTCAGCTCATCTTTTTCAAGTCACTGCCGTTGATCTGTTGCATTGGAAAATGTTGAGTTGATTTCATAAATTACTTGAGATAGGTTGTCAATGGATTCCCTTCATATTAGTTAGATGGTTCAATGATTTCTTAGTAATTACAAGCATCAAGATCAACGTTATGGACGTCAATCTTGATTGATTAACGTTATCTAGATACTCTCTAAGGCGTATTATATACAATACGCAACTGTAGACATCGGCTTCAATTCCGGGGTACTTAGTATTAACCTTAATCAAATACTGAAGGTCAATATTGAATTGCATAATTAGATAATACAACTTCAAGGCCTGATCATGTGGCCAGACACGTGTAACAGGAACTGATTTGGCTAACTGATACGGTGGATCATAAAGGGCTGAAATAATTGCACCACAGACAAAGGACATGGGTATCTAATTACCTTTGCAATCATTATTTACTTCAAAGACAGGTATTTGCGTTTGCAATTCAGAAAATAAATAAAATATTATTTTATAAATGCGGTTTATCGATTTTCAGTATGTTTCACTAGATGGCTTTGTTATTCTGAGAGCTACTAAACTTTGAGAAATATTTTAGATACAGGAGAAATCAGGATTGTCCCATTTTAAATGTTTAAATGATCAAATTAATAACTGGTTTTACTCAACATTAAGAGAGGAAACCAACAACTCTGAATATTAATGCCTTATATTTCTTATCCACATACTGGCGCTTATACGTAATCTGTTAAAAATGTCTGAAATGATATTAAATAAGTTAAATATTTTAAGGACAAGGACACAGTGTTAGGAAAATGGAAATGTAAGAATGTATTTTGGATTCCATACAATTTTACTGTGTCGTAATGCGACTGAAAATACATTTGTTATAGCATACTTATAAGTAGGGGAGTATCACCATCAGCCACCTTGGTGTGCGCACACACGAGTTACATGCGTCAACGACAGAGGCCACTGCAACTGTCGACAAAACCATCATCATCATTCATCATTACAGTCGTAACACATCCATTTCTGGACATAGGCCTCCCCACAAGTGGGGATTGGCCATAATAGCCACGCTTGGCAGGCGGGTCGGCGATCGCAGTATGGTGGTAAAATGAAAAGAGAATCTTGCCGTCCATCCTCTCATTCTTACAACTTAGATGGTATGGGTCTCCCCATTGGGGGCCATCCATAAATTACGTCACACATATTTCATGATTTTTTGACCCCCCCCGTCCTTGTCACAGCTGGTCACATTTGTAAGGCCCCTCCTCCCTAGTGTGATGTCACATATTTTGCAATTTCAAATCTAGACGTTGAATTTTTTTTAAATTTTTCTTTTATAGTTCATATTTCGTGTTTTAATAGTACTTCAAATATGTATATTCCATTTTGAAATGTGACGTCACAAAATTTACGGCCCCTCCCACCCCCTTGTCACACAATGTCACAATTCGTCGACCCCCTCCCCCCCTTAACGTGTGACGTAATTTATGGATGGCCCTTTGTCGTCTTTTACGACACCAACAGGAAGAAACGGGATGGGATTTATTCTTTACGTCCGGTAAATACAATCGACAACATACCGCTTGAGTGTTTGAGCAGCGAATTCAAATACTCGCGTGACACGTTGTCGATGGCTGCAGTGGTCTATGCCGTTGACGCGTGTATCTCGTGTGTGTGCACACTAAGCCCGCTCAGCTTAAGCCGACCAGCACCTAAGTGCACATTATGGATTGGCATTGACTATTTAAAGGTATCACCCACGCCTAATCGTAAGAAGCCAAAATCGGAGCAGGTGGTAAATCGGTGGTGTTATGTATGAGAAAATATTAAATTATAATCTGCACGCTCCAAGCTCGGCTGCGCCAACGCCGTTTGTGTAGGCGTAGTCCGATTTAAAGTAGCCTTGCCAATATTGAACAAAAAACTTACAAGGAAAACAACGTGGCAGTGAGGTACCAGGTATGCATAACATTCAGAAACTTAAGTACAGCGACAAAATTGCCACGATTTATATGTGAACGAATACACTAACAGCTGTTTTTGATTTTGTTTTTTTTTTTTTAAACAACCCCGCAAATGGATGTCCTAGTATCGGTCGAAGCCAAAAAGCAAATATAATTATAAACAGTCTTTGCATCTACCAAAGGACGGGCAGACAGTATTATCAAACCCTACATCCTTGAAATACTCAGGCTAATCATGTTTTCAGGTATAATATTCTATAAAGATTGGCTTATCGAGAACTGCGTTAGGCGGCCCGGTTACCTACAATAACATTGTACAATACATTTTATTGTACAATAAGATTGAGAGGTGCTTCAAATCCAAACGATCAATTAAATTGCACAATAATACGAACTGCGCAATGTTTTCCTGTTCAGTCGGAGAATAGTATTAATACAGTTTACAACACAAAACTACACAACTTTCAGCCGTAAAATTAATCAAAATTCAGTTTTTGGAAAAACATAACAAAAACCCAAGCGACGCGTCAGATTTCCCGCCAGAAATTCCCGTATACTCCTCGTTCAAGACAAAACACATACTAAAAAATATTGTGCAATACTGACCCTACACGATGCAATGGAAAAATATGGTGCAATAAAAATTAAACATGCTCAAACTTTCATTCAATCATTGCGCAATCTTCAATATTAACCCTATACGGTCAATAATATTGCACAATTCGTAATATTGCACAATTTAATTGATAGTTTAGGGGCCGCCTTAGTCAGCTCCATTTAGTTTTTAAAGCGAATCATAAGCTAATAAAGTTCGTTTAATTAATTATTCATAGAACTACTTTTAATACGAGTTTTTCAAAGTAGGTATACTGATTTATATGCAATAATTTCAGAAGGTATTTGCTAAAGTAGTTGGAGAAATAATTGTTACGGGAATGGACACACTACATCAGTATGACGTGTTAGGGGAGTTTATAAAATGGTCATAGAACTAAATAGCAGTTGATAAAATTCTTGTATGATGGAAAATAAATTAAGTCAGGTTTTCCCACATCGCATGTAAAAATGATTCAATTAATATATTTTATCCCTACATCTTTACATAGTATTTATAAAATAAAGTCGCTTCTCGCGTCTGTACTATTAGATTGTAACTGGTTAAGGGGATTATTACCTCGCTCAAATCCTGAAAATACCGTGTGCTTAAAGAAGTTTGTAGATGAATTCTTTTGTGCGTTTTCAATATAAACAATATATGTTGAACTAAAGGTCATCACAAATACATTGTATTGTTAAAATTTTTTAATAAACTTTCTCAAATTTTATCAAAAAATCGTAACAAATAGGCCCTTTTTCAACCTAAATTGAAAATTTTGTCTATAACGGCTCAATAACTCGGCATGAATTTTATACCAAAAAATACTTAATGACGTATTTAAAAATGTGTATTGATTTTTTCTCTTATTTATTTTAATATTTTAAAATATTTTATAAAAATCCGAAATTTCGCGAAAAGCACTATGTCACTCCCGTACTCGTCCCTCTCTCTCTCGTCGTTTCATCGTAAGTTAGTACGGGGCAGCATGCTCAAGGTCATTGGGCAATGTAATGCCCTTAACATCAATAGACAGAGTGATTCAAAAGAAAAGTTCATATGCGCGGGCGAAACCTGCTGTAAAAGTAGAGGGAGACCAAAGAAACGATGGATGGACTGCGTGAATTATGATATGGATAGAAAAGGGGTGGAAGTGTGGAAGAAAAAGACATGCGCCGACCTCAAATAAATTGGGATAAGGGTAGGAGAATGATGATGATACACGGGCGAAACCGCTGGCAAATGCTAGTTAAGAATAATCAACGCAATAAGCAAACATCGTAAAGGATTTGTCACAATGTTGTCTACAGTTTGGCTTTGGAATCACATTCCTGGCTCTGTTTGTTTTAGAGAACGAAAAGTTTAAAAATTGTGTTTTCGGGACATTTTTCAGGGTTGCTCGGTGACAGTGGGAGCTGGGCAGTCAAAAAGTACATAAATAGTAATGCAAATGAGCAGCGTACTTAACAATATTATATTCATTACATTTGGCTCTGGGGGCACATTCTCAAAACTTAAGACGCTATGTTCCAACAGAGACCGCGCTCACTAGTTTTTGAATCAATGGGAAAACATGGAAAATAGTGTTATAAAATTGTGAAAAAAATATATGTCGTATTTAAGGATCTGGCGGATGTGCAGCAATTTTTAGAAACACGATTAAATTAACTTTGCTCGATATAAAAAAAACAAAAAATCGTAAAGGATTGCGACCTCTGCTATAATCACTTTCTTCGAAGACATCTCGACTGCCATCGATATTAAAGCTATCCAGTTCGTCTGTGTATGTAATGCAGATACTAAATAAAAAAGATTTTAATTGATGCCGACGATCGATTTTCGTTGTTTCACTCGAAGGCGTGTTTATGGTAAGAAGAGTTACGTAAGAAATCTTTTTTTTTAAAGATCAAATACTAAATGTCATTAATATTAACATCACGCCATGTTTTCCCCAAGGGTTGGGCAGAGGCGTGCAGCGCTTGCTACCACTAGACCACCGACGCATTGTTATTAATATTTGTATTGATAAATGTTAATACTTACTATTGCTTAACACCACACACTGGCTAATATTTGTAATCTAAAATGCCGGAAATAAAATATTTTAAGGACACAGAGAGAGCATCCGGATATCCACCAACGTTTGAACAATTTAACCCAAACCCACGCAATAAGATTTGTTAGTTATAAATAGTTTTTTGCCGTCTCATAGAATTTTACTGAAGCTGTCTAAAGATATCACTTAAGCATTGACTTAAGCTACATAAAGTCCCCTCCCCCCCTACACATCCATTCAACCAGGAAAGTAAAGAAATAATCCTGCCGTCACGACTCAACAATCACGTGTGTTCCTGCTCTAAACAAGTCTTTAGATCGAAAGCTCAAGTTATTCGGTCAGATCGGTCACGAGTTGGCACCGTGATCGTGTGTCCTGGCCTTAAGACCGGTATATCGCGATATGTCGCTCTAAGAACGCACCAGTAAGCGCACAGACACACACATAGACACAGAGTGTGTAGACAGACACATAGCCGCTGAGGATAAGTGAAAGCAATCTGAGTCGCACGCGATTCTCAGAACTCCTCCGTCGATCGAACTTTTTGTACTACTATTGTGTGTAGTTTGAAAACGAAATTACGTTGATTATGTATTGTTGTTTTTACTTTTATATGCATCATTAGAAGATTTCAAGACATAAATCTAAACTTATTTTCTCCGATATCTAGAGTCTAGATGAAACTGTATTTCTCATTTTTCTATGTATATAACTAAGTAATTTCATCAAAGAAGTGGAAGGCTTCGGAGCGAGCCTGCATTAAGTTCGTTATGGCTACTCTCTGGTTTCATGGTCACAAATATACATCTATTTACCGCATCCGATGCGAAGAAAATGTTGTTCAGAAGACCTTATTATCTGAGCACTAAACTATCAGGTAAAAGGATTTTTTAAGTGTTGCCAATACAAAAGACAGGACAGAAAATTATTCAATGGGGAAAAGCCACATTAAGTGGAAGTGACCGCGACAAATGCACAGTACATATGAACGCGATGTGACTTAAAAGGGGCTTTGCAATATGCACAGCACAGAATCCACTTTGTATGCAGAGTGCTCTGGACCGCCAAAATACGACCCTATCTCTTTGGGCTAGAGTATTAATCCACTATCCAAAGGCACGTCCAACAAGGTTATTCAAGAGTAAAAGTGAGTAACAGTGACCGGTGCACGGTGGCTATTCAAAAGCCCACGAGTACAGTTGTAACCCATTTTTAAGTTGACTTTTCTCATTTACGACGTTTATTCTTCTGTTAAGTGTACGCACATTCCGTACCTGTACCGTGACTTGTCATGGCCTATTTATATGACCTGACAATGACGAAAAACATTTAGCATTTCACGTGACTGTGTCTTACGAATTATTAAAACAATTACAAAGTAAATTCTATTAATTTTGTAGAAACAGAAAAGATTATCTAGATAGAATGATCTAGATCACCTTTTTCTATTGTCTATACAGATGCAATAGATTAATACGTTTAACAAAAGGTAGAAGTCTTACTTGAAATATAATTAAAATCCTGTCATTTGATTGTAGCTTGAAATGTTCAATGCAGGCAAAGTAGTAGTGGCCCAGTGCTTACAGCCGCGACGTTCTAGTTGTAGATTCGAACCCAGACAATCACTTTACTGTGTATAAAATATTTCTTCACCGTTGCTCTCAAAACGTTGAAGGAAAACATCGTGAGGATACCAGAATGTCCTACAACCCAAAAATTTAAAACATGTGATATCTACTAACCCGTACTGGACCCGCATAAAGAACTTGAATTTAAAAACATATTTAGTAAATCACCATATTCCAAATCTATTTTTGATATCCCACATCTTCCAATTATACAGAAAACAGGGAGAAAACGACGCTGTAGGAAGTTATTACTAGAACCGAAGTATGTGAGTTCTGAGTTGGGCTGCACGATGACTGACAAAAGCGTGCCCTGATTGGCCATGTCCACTATGTCCTCAAACGACTATACACCAATCTACGTGGTGTTCACATGATTTGACCTTTTTGATATTATGTCTGAAGTCTTTAAAGAGACTGTGACCTCTGAGTTTGTTTCGGCCTTTATTCCCAGAGTAGTCAGATAGGAAACGCCGACCTCACCATGTTTTAAAAATATTAGTGACGTGTAGAAGTGTTTGGACAAACCTACTTACAGGAATAAAATCATTTATTTTCATTGATTAATTATGCTTCACTTCAGCTTTCCGCTATCGCAGCGTCTTATAAATCTAGATTACTAGTAAATATGCGAATGGAATGACGGATTTCGATATTAGTTTAATGGTAGGTACATCATAAGAAAAAAGAGAGAGGTAGCAATAACAAACTTGTCGCCGTCTCTTTTTTAAGAACAGATTTGTCTTCATGTAATAACTCCAAGTTTCAACTTTCTGGTTCGACAGTCGTGCGCTGCTCGTGGCACGGCATCACATACAATATATTGGTCAGTTGAGGCGACTGATTCCGCTTAATAAGAGATATACTTTCTTAGAGGTCCTTATCATCAACAACTACTACTATACTATGGGACAAAAACATCTGTTGCTCCATATATTTATGTTCGAATAAGTCGACAAAATATAAGGAATAAATGATTTTATTTCGCGATTCAGTTTAATTACATCTCGTGGAAAGGAAACTTATAGACTTTTCGATGCGAGCACTAATGCTGCTGAAATCGGGTTACCGCTAGGAAATACTCGGAAATCACACATGGAATTACAAAACAATTTACAATTTATTATGTATTTTACAAAGTAGGAATATGTCCGGTAACTAACATTATTTCACTAAACAAAAGACTATTTCTGGAATGTTCCTCATAGTTTTGAAAGAAAAAACAAAAAAAAAATAATCTAAAACTGTATTTCCTCCTTGGATACCTAATCAGTATTTAGTGGAAAATTCTGAACAAACTAACTTATTGCTAAGTCCCCACACAAACTTACTGTCGTTTTGTCTACTAATAAAAATTCCGAACAGGTTTTATAGGTCACAATAAACTTGAAAACTGGTCACGGAAGAGAACCAACAAGTTTTATAAACATAAAAGATTGTATGTTTATTTCATTTTGTCAATACCATTGGTTGCTCTTACTAGGATTGCGTAACTCGTTGGGGCCAACTGAATCTATAGATCATTAGTGCGATGGATGATTGAATCGCAACTTCGGTCTAAGTCTAAGTAAGAATAGCCAACGGTAAAGTGTTAGATTTTAGTATAGTGAATGAAACTTATGAGGGTAGGATGAAGCGCTTACCAGTTGTAACACTAACTGCGCTTACAACTCTCGAAGCGAGTGAGTAAGTAAGCGGTGGCTGAGCCACTTAAAGGAGACACACGAAATGTTACAACTAGTTTCGTCTACATATTGGCATTTAAACTGGTGCTATTTATAATATTAACCTTCTTATGCTTGGACAAGGCAAGGAACCTATTTTTACCAAATATATTGCCCACTTCTACAGCAAAAGTTTTTCAAGAGACAAAATTAAAAATGATGCAATATGTTTAGTCCTTATTAAACGGTTACGAAAATATGAAGAATCTCCTATTTTCTAAACCGTGTAGTATTCTTGATACTGACATCTTTTGTTACAATACTTAGCTATGACTAATTTACGTCTCTTTCATCTATAGTTGAAGGTTAGGTTAACTATTAACTCCATAAATAGTGACTCTGATAGACACTCTTAATATAAACTTTATATTTAAATATAAAAACTGTTTTCAATATATAATGATTGACGCGTACAATTTTGATTTTCTATGCGTTGTTCTGTCCAATGGAGCAACAATGTAACATTCAGTGCCCGCACATCGGTATCGCGAAAAAACAAATGATTTCATTGAGTGTGTCACGTTTTCATTTGCTGTTCGTACCCAGTGAAGAGTCCGCAGTAGTACCTATAAGTCGATTAAACAGAGGACAATATGTTACACATTTGTGAAAGTCAAAATGAAATACTGCGACAACCAGTGATGTAAGTATTCGCTGTCCCACTTTTCTGAAAATCTAATTTAAATTTTTTCCCCGACCGAATTTGACCCCTGGACTGGATTGAAACCAGGACTTTTGCATCGCATTGTGTTCGATCACAACAGCAACGAGGCAGTGAGTAATGAACAGTGAAAGCTCTTTAGAATACTACTGATTGTGTTACTATAATAACAAATGATGTTGATCCGATAACAGTCGTAGTATTCAAGATAAAGGTATTTATGAATACTGTATTGAAATTACTCAATACTCAAGATACCTATCTGTAGGACGTAATGGTATACTTAGTAATATGTTGTAATTTGTAGTATACCAACTAAAGCAAGAGATGCCATCATTTTTTGAACACATCTTAATTCAACTTTTTGTAACACTCACTCATGCAATGAATTTGTATATAACATAACATTAATATAAGTGAAAGTGTAATTAGATAATGGGCTTGCAGAATTACGAACGTAGTCAAATGATATCCCGTTCATATATTTCTAAAATAGCGCTCACGCTTAGAAAATTTGGCGTTACATTCTGACAGAAATGGTGCTTTCGCATTACTTTTGAGGCAATGCATATAGATGTCGCATTTATTCTGATTGATGCACTGAAATAACAAGAAATAGGCATATAGTAATTCTAGCAAACAGAGCATCAATACCACAATTATTAATCTACTTTTGTCATCGTATTTTAATATTCGCACCAAAGACAACAGTTTTTTTTTGTAGTTCCGGTTATATCGCAATTTAGCGTGCATGCGGCATACATACGGTGTCCACTTCAACCTAAGTCTAATCAGACACACACACACTGAATAATCGTCCAAAAGGTGCGAAGACTGGCTTTTGATGTGCCCTTGAAAATTCTGCAAAATCGAATTAATCCACCATTTCGCAGGAATGCACTTTGCGATTGAGTTTTATTGATCTACGCTTTACGTACCAGTTACACTCGGTTACACGTGTTCTCTATTAGAGATCCACTGCCACACAAAAGGATACCCTGGACCTATGTGTACCTAGTATCTACATAGTGTCCCTAATAATACAATTACTGGTCACTGTAGCGTTCTAACCAGGGCCCAGTAATTGCAACACGATACCTATGCTTGATGAGCACGTCTCTGAGTTTTCCCGCCGCGTGGGCGGTATAGAAAGGAAACTATCCTTTAAAAAACGCTGTAACAAAATAAAATATAAGTTTATGAGTTTAGTCGTTTTATGAATATAAGATTTTCCTTTATCTCATCGTTGCAACGCTTAAAGGTGTTTTCAGAATTAGTATTTTATTATAGTCTTTCTAATGTTTAATTTACTTCTCCAAATAAAACCGTTTTGTTGTGTTAAACGGAGTTTAAAACAACTTCTCTGAATATTCTGAGAACTATGCTGCATGCACTCTACAGCAGAATTCTATGATTTATTTTGCTTGTACACATGAAAATTTGTCGTGGCCTCACAGGTTATATCCGAGAATGAGGCTGATTTGCACGAATTTGTGTTCATGCACGTACAAGGATTGAGGATGGAGAGTGCATTTGTTTCTTCAGTATTTTTCTGTTTGTGTATCACTGGGATAGGTACTAGGTAGTCGTCCATTATTGCCGAATTGTTTGTTATTTGATCTGCTTTTACGGTATCACCTGCATGTGCTACCAGTAAATATGCGACTGCTATGATTCATTTCAATATTTAGTCTTGCCATTTGTTTAAATTATATTTTCTTCATTTTTATTTCAGCAAATAAAATATGTTTTTATGTTGAAACTGAACAATTCAGAAACTATGTAACGTTGGTACCTGTACTAATGACATATTCATAGACACCAGAAAATAGAGCAAATATTTATAAGACTTTCCAGGTTATGATGAGCAATTGACCATAGGTAGGTAGGTACCAACGTGAATAAATGACAAGAATTTCCAAATCAGTCAAGTAAAAGTTTGTAAAAGATATTTCTCACGTCTAATTCATGTAACGTGATAAAGCGGTAAGCGACGAGAAAGTCAATAAAGTATTTTAATTAGTTAACTCGTGCGCTCAGAGTGCTAAGACACGTACATATGCACATATTGTATCTATTTACCAGCTCGGAATGCAGAAACAAATGACTATCAAAAGACTTATTTTAAATGAGACGACATTTTTAGGGTTCCGTTGCCAAATGGCAAAAAACGGAACCCTTATAGATTCGTCATATCTGTCTGTCTGTCCGTCCGTATGTCACAGCCACTTTTCTCCGAAAATATAAGAGCTATGCTGTCGAAACTTGCTAAGTAGATGTATTGTGTAAACCGCATTAAGATTTTCATACTAAAATAGAAAAAAAGCAATAAATTTTGGGGTTCCCCATACTTAGAACTGAAACTCAAAAAAAAATTTTTCATCAAACCCATACGTGTGGGGTATCTATGAATAGTTCTTTAAAAATGGTATTGAGGTTTCTAATATCATTTTTCTCTAAACTGAATAGTTTGCGCGAGAGACACTTCCAAAGTGGTAAAATGTGTGTCCCCCCCCCGTAACTTCTAAAATAAGAGAATGATAAAACTAAAAAATACATGATGTACATAACCATGTAAACTTCCACCGAAAATTGGTTTGAACGAGATCCAGTAAGTAGTTTTTTTTTAATACGTCATAAATCGTAAACCGCAATTTACCTTTCATTCAATCAACTTAAATATGAAAATTAAAAAAAAAAACATTTAATTTCATAAACATAAACCTTATGCATAAACCGAGGATACCTACAGGTTTGTGCGGAACCCTCGGTGCGCGAGTCCGACTCGCACTTGGCCGGTTTTGTAATACTCAGTGTATAACAAAAAAGTGGTTCCATGAAAAGTACCTAAGTCTTTTGGCGTACTATGCATATGTTCGGGTCGGCACATTCGATTTGGTAATATTTGGTAAACAACGAAGCCGACCCGAAACAATTATTATCTACATATATCCGCCTCTCGTTCGTAACGATCTGAAGACTCCATTTAGTATCTGCTCGCTGAAACATGGTCAGCTCAGCACATTCCGAGATAAAACGAGCGGCTTTTTCCCGAACATTTGTATCTACATAAATATTCTATTTTTGCGTGCGGCTGTGCCGAGCCATGCCGACCCGAAAGTGTTTATAACAATCGTTATGTTTTATTTTATTTGCTTTTCAGCTTACGTTTTCATAAAAAATAGGCATTTGTACGTATACATTTTTCTTAATGTATGGTGTGTTGCTAAAAAGGTAAAGGCAATGTACATAGAGCTTAGAATGCAAACTTGATTTCTGAAACAAAATTCACTGAATTATTAAACAGGCAACTGGAGAATGTCACAATATGTAACTGAATATTTGATACGTATTCACTATTGACCCAGTTATTTTCAGCGGTAATATGTGTTTTGTTGTGCACGGGGCACAGTTATAATGACCAAATGACATCGGTAACTCAGGGCGGGTTTTCCAAGGTCAGATATCTATTTCCGATTTTATACTACTCTGTCAAGAAAGTAATGGGAAAAGATCAATAACACACAATATGTTAGTTATTCATTCAAGTATATTTTATCACCTTCTAAGTATACTCCGTCAGAAGCGACACACTTTCGCAAACGAATAATCCAATCATTAAAACATTTAAACGCCTTTTCCGGAATCGAGTGCAGTTCGCGCCGCGAATTTCCTTAATGTCTAGTATCGAATGAAAACGGGTGCCACGAAGCGCTAATTTGATTTGAGATTATGAAAAATAAAAAGTCGGCTGGATGATAAGGGCCTGGATATCTGGTGAATAAGGTGGTTGCTCGATGGCATTTTTTGAGTTTTTGTTCAACCATTTGGTATCAAATAAAATCCAAGAATTTTATTTCCACAAATCTGGCTTTTTTCGTCTAATATGCTCTCTTAACCGCCGCCTAATGCTCATCTAATATTTTTTATTTACTGTTCGAACTTCCGGTAAGAAGTCTGAGTGCACAACACCGTGATAGTCAACGAAAACAGTCAACATGACTTTGACTTTACATCGACTCTGGCGTGGTTTTTTCAGTTTCGGTTCAGTTGGAAGGCGCCACTCAGAAGCTTGTTGACTAGTTTGCATGTCAAACTCGTAAACCCACGTCTAATCACCAATAACAATGCGTTTCATGAATGTTGGGTCGGAATTGACTCGTTCTAGCATGTTACAGCGACTCTTATGCGATTGAGTTTTTGGAGAAAATTTTGCTATCTTGGGACTAGCCGACCGGCAAAATGTTTCATACCCAAGTGATTTTTTCAAATGGTACAGACCGACTCGTAAGAGACAAAAAGTTTGACGGCTATCTCTCTAAAACTTGAAAGAGGATTTTCGCGATGTTTACTTCAGTTGAAGACGTTGATGGCCTCTGGTAGGCCATCAACGTACGCTCCCTTAGATGTTACCCTTGCTACCGTCGGGGGTCAGGTTGCCTCCTTCCCTCAAATATGGCGAGGGGGACAATGGAAGACCTTTGCGTTATGCCTGTGAGCGGGTGCTGCTTGTAAAAAAAGTAATTTCAAAAACTACAACTACTGAAAAATCACGCTCTATAAAGTATGAAACATTTTTTATTTCATTTTATGGGGTAAAATTATATTGTGGTAAACTGACATTATAATCTATATACTTTTGAAATTAGTTTTTAGCCCTATTAAATACTCAACATGGCAGCAGTATAGTTCATTACTGTGTCCTCTACAGCGCGCCATATTCGAAGAGCTGATCCTTAGCCTAACTTGAATAAATAAATGACTTTTGATTTGATTTGATTTGTTCCCAACAGCGCGCCATATTCGAATTAATATGATGTCAGATAGTCTATAACCAGCAGACAAGATGTTTCCAACGATACCTCATTTGTCAAATTATGATAGAAATTTAGAAGTGGGAACAGATTAACATAGAAACATACATACTTACATATATATCGACGTTTGAAAGGCGAAATTGACTAAGCGACATAGTAGCCCTATGTCACTTACGGCCGTTCCCAATAACCTATCTATCACCAGTTTTGACCTACTAAAGATAGAAAATTCTATCTATCATCGGTTTTGATGTCCCAATATAATACTGATGGTTATGACAACTAACCGCCATACGCTATCTATCGATGGGAGGGGCTATCTCATAGTGCAGATAGATATTTCTATGAAATTGCAACATAATGCGTCCCAATATCCTTTTGACAGCTATCTGTCAGTGATGTCATTACTAAAGATAACCAAATTTGTCAAACCGTCGAATTGCAGGGTTAAGCATTGTTTATTGTTCAAATAAATTTGTAGAAGTGCAGTGTTTTCATCATTCCTAATAATGTCTGAGTCTAGTGAAAGTGATTTATCAATGTTAATGGAATTATCTGATTGGGACAGTGATTTTGAAGATGAATCCCATAAAAACTACAAGACCCGCGTAAACCATATGAACGAACTAAATAGTAGCGAATTCACGTATAGATTTCGCTTAAACAAAACTGCTGTTAGTAATTTATTAACAGAAATATATCCTTTGTTAAAAGTAACCTCAGAAAGGTAAGAACTAACTTGAATGAGAAATATACATTCATGTAATGTTAATTACTCATTGTAATGTACCTATATCATTTATTAAAGCTTTTTTCATTTTTCAGAAATCATGGGATATCTCCTTTGCATCAGTTACTTTTAACCCTAAGATTTTATGCATTAGGCACAATGTTAGTGTCTGTTGCAGACTTTGTAGGAGTCTCAAAATCATCAGCGGGGCGTATTATATCCAATGTCTCATCTGCAATAGCAAGGTTATATAGAAATTATATACATATACATAGCAATACCCAGGAAGATTTTTACAATATTAGCCAATTTCCAAGAGTTCTGGGTGCAATTGATGGCACACATATTCTAATACAATCACCAAGTAAGTACATTGTATTAAAAAAAAAAAATTAACTTTTAATATTCATTCTCTACATTGTGTGATTGTTTTAATTTATAGATTCTAATATTGGAGAAGAATTTAGAAATAGGAAAGGATATTTCTCTATGAATGTGCAAGCTGTGTGCGATGCACATTTAAGATTTATGAATGTTGTTGCCCGTTGGCCTGGATCAACTCATGATGCAACAATCTTTAACAATTCAACACTGAGAGGTACCTAACAAATTGTTTAGTTGCTGAAGCAACTACTACTACCTATTTTGAGCAAAAAAAACAATAATTTTTAAAAACCTCTACACTTGGCAGTGCCTTTACAAATATATTTTTATTGATTTTTCAGCGGAATGTGAAACTTTTTTATATGGAAATCGCTGGTTGATTGGAGATAGTGCCTATCCATGCAAACCTTATTTATTAACTCCTTTATTAAACCCAACTTCACGCAGTCAGCAAATGTATAATGAAGCCCATATACAAACACGAAATACTATTGAAAGGTACCTTTTAAAATATTATTGTAGTGCAGTCTTTAGTCACTTTATTCCATTGTAATGAGACATCACATTGTTAGACTTATCTATAATCTACCCTTCTTGTAGGTGTTTTGGAGTATGGAAACGGAGATTTCCAGTTATATCTTTAAAAATACGGATATCATTATCAACTACACAGTCAATAATAATAGCAACAGCTATACTACATAACATTTGTAGACAGATGAGAATTGAAGATGTAATGCCAGAAGTAGAAATACCTAATTATGATGCAGTCCCAATGATGTTACATGAACCTAGTGACAGTAATATTGATGAGCGACAACACTTGATAAACAATTACTTTGGAGGGTAAGTTATTTCTGATCCCATAAAATATTGAATAACTGCATGAAAGACCATGCAGTTATTCAATATTTTATTGAATCCTAATACATCAATTATTAATGTTATATTTTATTTGTTTCAGATTTGATTTGAGTGAATAACTTTGAATTAAATGAAAATGGGCATTCAATAAAGAAAAAGAAAACTTTATTGTAATACTTATTTATTTTGCTCTAAGTCTAATTTTAACTTTCTATTTGTTAACTCCATGTTTTCTATCTCTAATTCTAATTTCTTTCTTTTAATAATGTAATAATCAGCAATAGCTTGATTCCGTGCAGCTCGAGTCCTTATGTCTTCATCCAGTAGCCTACGTTTTTGTTTATCTGAAAATAAATATAAGTATTATTTTAAAAAAAACTGGTTTTATTGCAATTATGTAAATTAGTTTTTCCAGACCACCCCAAATTTACTTAAAACTGTTTAGATTACACATACATAAAAATGTAAATTACCCAAATGGACAATATGCAATAATGAATTGAGTATAGTTAGTCATATGCAAATTGTGAAATCCCTCATTTTACAAATGTTTGTTACTTTGGTAATATTTGAATGGTAAAATGTATAACTGTAAATAATGTTGTTGGTAAAATGTTAAATTGTACATTTTGCTGACAGCAGATACATACTAATATTGTTGCCACTGGGAGTGTTAAAAAAGAATTTCTTTGGTTTAGGTGTTGTCACAACCAGCAGTTGGTTATTCCCCGATGATCCACTCTCATTTTCAACGCTCATCAATTCAGAATCACCATCACCCACAACACTGTCAATCACCATAATGCCACCACCATCACTCAAAACCTCTGAATCCACCGTCACCTCAGCATCTCCTCCTAATGCTACACTGTAACCCTCACATGTTGCACCTAAAATGGATGCCACTCTGTCCAGTGCATCATCTGGTGGGGTGTAATCTGGCTTGCCACCACCTGTCTGCAAATATAGTTACATTAATACACTATAACACATATTTAAATAAAGATAATATCTATCACATCCTGTGGTTCATAAACACCACACACAAGAGTAAGGACGAAATGATTACCTTAATTTGGTTCATCCTAATTTTGGTGGATCTTTTTCTAGCGGTTTTTTTTAAATTCTCCCATTTCAATTTTAATTGATCGGTTCTTCGTGGGCAACTTGAAATCGATGCATTGAATGCATCTGTGAGTTTAGACCAGGCAGCTTCTTTAAGCTGATTATTTGTAGCATTTGTAGCCTTGCTTGTTATCACCCTAATAGCTTCAACAAGATCAATAAGCAAGGCCACCTCGTCCTTGGCTAAAGGTACACCTTTTGTCTGAAAACAAACCAAATATTAAATCCAGGGTTCATCCTATTTACATGTAGTAAAGAAAGACAAAAAAATGATCCAATTGTTCCGAAGTTTAGTTTGCACTGTAATTTACTAAATGTCATCTAAAAAGCCTCTGTCACTTGAATAGGAACGTATGTAATAATGTCTAGTAATACTTACAGTGCTCATTTTATGTAAAAAAATAAGCAGAATTCACTAAACAAACTTTATATCACAACAATAATACCGGTAGCGTCTCTACGAGTTGAAACTTGAATTGACACTTGACTACGTTTCGTTCTTCCTTTTTACGCGCCCAATATTCGTTCGCTAAAATAATGACAATGAAACAGATAACTATGATTACAAATCTTATTTTAGCATAAAAATATCACTAATGCTTTAAATCGATCAATTTGTATTGTTTTACGAAAAAGTTATATGAAATAATATTTGTTTAAACGTTGTTATTTTTTGTAGCTTTTGTAGTAACAAAACGTATGGGAGGGCTGGATAGCTGAGCTTATCTACCGATGTCGATGCCTCGATAGACGTTATCGTCACTTGTGGGACGTAAAATAGGGATAGATAGAAGTCTACTATTTATCGTTCATAACAAGATATCGCTTACTGAGGATAGGTTATTGGGAACGGCCGTTAGTCAATCTTGCCTTTCAAGCGTCGATATGTATCGGTCAAAATCATAATGCTCTTTTTTGCTACGCCACAGTAGAGAAAATAATTGCGATTAAAAAAAAAAACACTACAATTATAAACATTTGCAATTTCGTGTTTGCCACCAAATTCCGAAATCAAAGTTAAGTATTTTTTTTCCTTTTATGAAGTTGGTTAAAATCTTTAGAAAATGCAATTTGATTCCTTGAGTAAAGATGAGAAAATCAGTCCAAGAAGTCGATTAAATTTTAATTTATTGCAGTTATATTACTTGTAATCCACTTTATCTTAGAACTGGAACTATTGAAGATTCATAGACAATTCATGAAGCGTAAATTCGAACATAAAATCGATTATTTCTATGACGCAACAAAATGACTATTCACTTTGAAAAGTTGGTAACTAAGTTATCATTTATAAAGCCTAAGTAACATTAGTGTTGTTTCAATACGGAATGGGTTTGACTATAACAGATGAGTTAGACCCTATCCTACATACTACGAAAATTCTGTATCTTAAAGAACAATGTACTTTAATGGGTACGTTTTACAAAACATTTATTGATGCTTTTAACATAGATAAGTTCCAGTTCCGGTAATTAATTATCAATCGGACAGAATCGGTTTTATTTAACATTTCTGTAAAGGTCAGGAGTGACCGATGTGGTACCAGCGAGCGTTGCTTTAGTGTCTGGGGTTAAAAACGCTACACGGAATCTACAGGTTGGAGCAGATTTTGTCAGATTCAAATGAGAACCAAGTGTTAGGTATCTATCTACCATGTAACGTCACAGTTTATTTAAAAATACACGTTGTATAATTCATTCCAGCCTCGTATCACCACTGTTTCTAAACAATTTTTTTTTAAATTTGTTTTAACTAAACAAATTACGATTGAAGTTTTAGTTTTAATTAAATGTTCAGTCTCAGTTTTACTTTTTAGTTAAAAGTAATATTTAAATGTGCGTCTGAACTAATATTTGAACTCCGATGTGCAACTTTTTTATTTTTCAAGAAACTTTTCAAACTTGTCAAAATGAAAATCCAAGATAGCAGCTGCGAAACATTTTCATAGTTTTCTTCATGGGTGCCTTTTTCGTGGTTATCAATGATGTTGAATCTAATAGTGAAGCCATAATAAAAAATGCAAAATAGCAGCTGAGCAGTTTTTAATATAGAGGTCCTCCGAGGAGAACCTAAGCCTATATGAAAATTCAAGAAATGTTCTTTTTTTGTGGTTTTGTTTATTTTTTTTACCTATGCTATCGTGGGATAGAAAAAATGGCTTATATGCTAACATGTATGTAGGTATTGAATAGGCTTAAAAACTATATTTTCGAATCTTCATAAAGATTTTATCACATATAACACTAAAAATGATTGAGAATAGATCAATTAGCACAATGCAAATTAAAACTCAGCGTTCGGTTTGTTCACCCCGTGACTAAAAATAAGTGTGAACTAGAAGAGAACTGTTTGTTTACAGCTATAAATCTTATACATCCATCATTGTTTCATGAGTTTGTGAGTCACATATTTTAAGATCATTTCTATTTTTACAAAACCTAACCGAGTTTATTTTAGCGCAGAACGCGTGTTTATTGAACACAGTTATATTAGCTATAATATTTAAAAATAAAATAAAATCTATATATGCAACAATCCATTACATAGGTATAAAACTTTTTAGGAGTGATCATATTTATGTAAACAATAATTTAGTTTATAATGTGTTTTTCATAAATATTTTCATACCCAAAGGGCGATGGAGAGGGCTATGCTTGGAGTTTACCTACGTGATCGAATCAGAAATGCAGAGATCCGTAGGAGCACCAAGGTAACCGACATAGCCCGAAGAATTGCTAAACTGAAGTCGCAGTGGGCAGGGCACATTGCTCGTAGAACAGATGGCCGATGGGGCCGAACGGTTCTGGAGTGGCGACCGCGTACCGGAAGACGTAAAGTTGGAAGGCCTCCAATAAGGTGGACCGATAACCTTGTTAAGGCCGCAGGAATCCGCAGGATGCGGGAAGTACAAAAATGATGATGATGATGATGATGATTTTCATGTTGCCATTAACAAAAATTTACAATCACCAGCAAGTTCTACAAACGTGTGCAAAATTGTATCATGTTCCAATAAACAGGGGTTGATTCAAAATTGTTTTGCACGATTCAATGAAGCGAAATGAAGAATGAACGCGAATGCTGCATTTAATGGCATAACACGAGACAGCTGTAATTGCAAGAGGCAGTACCGGGATAAATGCCCGGGTTCCAATGAAGAGCACGGAACATTCTGCGAACCAGTGTGTAAAGTGCCACATATTAAAAGAAGTGACATTTCCAAACAAGGAAAATTATATGCAATTTAAAAATAATAGTTTAAAACCTGAAAATCACGCTTTCATAGAAAACCGAACTAAAAAGCAGAAAATAATGGAAAAAAGCATGGGGTGCTTGATATCAATTTAAAATACCTCAAAACACCCCACGCTTTTTTTCCATTATTTCACTTTTTAAATTTCGGCTAGCAACATCAGCGTGATTTAATTTTTTTTTTTTTGGTGTCCTGCAGATCCTGGTGTTCTGGACTAGGAAAATGGCACAAATGTATTATATGATTGTATTGTCATCGGTCTTTCATAATTGTGCAGTTTCAAATTAATCCGATGTTTCGAAGGGGGTGAAAATTACATTCAAAGATTCTTTACTTACATACATACCAAGGCGTAAGGGCTGCTCTTTCAGGTAAAAGCCGTTGGAGTTAAATGCAACATGCAACGTATTGCGAAACGAGTAGTCATAAATAAAATCTAAGAAAAGGGTTTTAGTAAGCTGATAAATTTTCAAGACCAAAAATCAAATAAAATACACACTTTCGTCTACTTTCAGACGTAAAAATATTTATTAAGACATTCGAGCTACAGAATATTCAATTCTTGCCTTACATGAGCAAGTTATCGAGTATATAATGATTGCACGGGCAACACTCCCGCGTCCGTTCGCTCCAACTGTCGGGAGCACACTGACCTTTTACAATCCATGACCCGGGGTTGCGGCGCGTCGTGACGTCGGCGGGTAGTTATGAAAATGTAAACAGCCGTCTCAGGGACCGACTGATCTTCTTTTGTAACGTTATTAGGGGATTTGAAGCATCAGTGCCAAGCTCGCGTTAAGGTTAACAGATTGACATTGAAAACGCTTTGAGTTTCGGCAAAGGCGGTTTTTGTAATCTTATGCCATGTTAGTAGCAACATTTTTTTTCATCGATAAACGTATGCAAATCTTCGTTCTGTTATATCAATCGTTTGAACAGAGAGAGAATAATGTTCGAAATATCTTTGGCGCTGAACGCATTTATTGATTTGTAGTGCAAGAGGAGCTTACTGTAGTAATTCTAACATACAGTTCGCCGTATTTCCTGTGATGACCTGAGAGAGATTTGGTACATGGATTGGAAATATTCTAGGAATGGGACGTCGGCACGTAATCAAATAATACAGGCAACAGATTGAGGAGCTTATGGCTAAGCAATGCCAGCCGCACGGGCTGTTGTATAAGACCCCTACGTGCTTCGGAAAACACGTTGAGTGACTACTCCCGACCGACTGACCGACTGGTCGCGGCTGTGATTTGCGAGTCTATGATAATCGTTACGGGTCGTCAGGAGCACGAAAGTCTGAAAACCAGTCTCACCAAGGGGTATCGGATTACAAATGAATCGAATGCTCGACACCGAGACTAGATCCAGTGCATGATATAATACTGCCGTGATATTTTCATGTCCGTGTGAACGAGTGAGACTGGATTGTTATAAATTATAATGTTATTAATCTGATTAACCATCCATTTTTTTCCTTTTGCTTCTCGTCGAGTTGGTGAATTAGTATTAATTGCATTAAGCCCTGACGGTGGCGCCTTAGAGCTCTTACACAAGAGCGGCATGTTGCCAACGGCAAAGATAATTGCTACCGTCGATACGTGTCGGTCGGCGGCAGCCGTCGATGTGTCTCGACGGCAGCCGGCGACATGCCATCTTCAAAGATCAGCGTCATAATCGCGTGTCGACGGCTGCAGTTACCTGCCGTGGGCAACATGCCGTTCGTCGGTAAGAGCTCTTAATGGCAGCATCAGTGGCGTTTTTTTAACCAACTTCAAAAAAGAAGAAGTTCTCAATTCGACTGTATTTCATTTTTTGTATAAATGTTACGCAATATCTCCGGCGATTGTGGACCGAATTCGATTTTTTATTAATTTTCGCTAAACTTCGCTAGATTCTGATTTCGGCGATTAACATTGATATATTCATTAAATTAAATATTAATTTCCGAAATCCACTAAACATTTAAACTTATCCAACCATTAAAGAGCGTATTAACATTCGAGATTAACATACAGGAAAATAGGAAATCCACAGAGTGCTAATAAACGAAGATTATTCACGTTGCCGTTGCTTTGCTTTATCGGTGACCGCAATTCCCTCAGTACTACTACCTCTTTAGTTATCAAGGCGGGTTTTACTTTAAGACATTTAATTTTTAGAAACTTACTGTCACGAGTTTATAATGTAGTATTTCTAGTGCTCTTACCAGAATTAATATCGTATCACGCTAATATTGTGGGTTAGGTTTGAACTTATCTCGACGGTCAATCAACGTGAACCTGCTGTAGCTTGGCCACGTTTTTGATTGGGTAATTCTGAAGTCCAGTCAGGTACATTAAAATCGATAAGTGCAATACTTGTGCAACACATGCATGCACTATCACATTTTGTTTACGCAGCCTACTTGCCAACCTCGTTCGCAAAACAACTAAAATATACGTCACCAACCGGCCTTGAGCGCTCAGGCGTAATGAAAGTTTGGAAAGGGGATTTCGAGGACAACAGGTGGTCGCAAACTGAGCCAACGTGTGGACTGTGTCAGTGAACCTCTAAGTAAGTAGCCTGAGTAGAATTACATATTTAGATCTAAGATTTTAGAACTTCATGTGTGTAAAAAGGCAAATAAAACGGTCAATGTTGTCAAACACAATACTTTCATCACAAAAACATACTTGGTTGAAAAAGAAAATGGCAGATTGAAAAAAAAAGTAAGAGAGGAGATAAAATGAATAAATAATTTACGAAATGATGCTGGTAAAACTTCAAACGTAAAATCTAGAACACTACCAAAACTAGATACAAACAACTATCGAGACAATAAAGTTAATCACTTAAAACAGTTAACATTTATTGCAAATATACCGTTAGAGATGACAATTATATTTTAGACTCAAAATTTTATTTAAATTAAGCTGTAGAAGTGACTCAACTACTATATCTTAACGGGGCCCATAGAAGTCCTGGTTCCATCGGACCACAGAGCAGAAATAACAGAATGTTAGAAAAATGGACTTTATGAGTAAACGATAAGGTCCTTGTTCTAATAATTCTTAAGCTATCTATTATGTTCTAATAGTAAGAAACTAAATTGCTGACACGGGACCAATACAACTTGAAATCCGTTTTGCAATCAACTTTTTGTGCATAATGGCATGACAGATCCGTGAGATAGTTTTTTCGCCTCAAATCGAGGACAACTAACACTATCAACGAGTTTGCTTTAAAAATAGATATTCTTAACGTGATCTGAAAGTGTTAGTTATCTTTATTTTTATATAACATTAAGTGTAGTGTACTCGGTATGCCCCTTGTGAGTAACATCGACTGACCGACGTTGTCCTGGCCCATAGGAAAAGAATGTTCAGTTTTTCTCGAATTTGTTCTTAGCCGGTCTCAAGTGTTGCGCTTATTGACGAACAAATTTTTTTAATACTTCAAGACAGATATCAACCTACCATTTCATAGACTTAAATTGAAGAAGTTTCGGCTTCAAGTATTTGCGAATACTGTAATAACGACCCGCACTATTCGATGTAATACATATCATAGACATACACTTTCCGGAATGAAATCTCTGTTAAAAATCGCATCAAAATCCGAGGTATGTTTCAAAAGAACAACGTGGTCACAAACAGATACGAAAAGTTAAATATTTACGAGTACTTATAGGTATGCAAGATGATAGATTTCATGAAATTCAAAGCCGAATGCTAATACAATACCTATATATGCTAGTGGCCTTTGTAGATTGATACTGCAATCAGAGATGAGAGGTTATGTAGGAGACAGTGGAGTTCTGTTTATATATCTAGGTCTATAACGGCAACACCATTTGCAATATTGTGTAGTTTCAAAGGGAACCTAATCAACTCGGGACATTGAGATTGGCCTTAACGTATCCTGAGTAAAGGATTCGAAGTCCAAATATCGAAACACATTTGAAGCCATGACAGGCTGAGTGGCCTAACTACTTAAACATCGTTTTTTCCTTACTTCTGAAAACTACAGTAGTAAGGAAAAACAGAAGCTATGGTTTAAAATAATTTTAACTGTAGAAAATAAATAAATGTATTTTATTATTCTTTGGTGCCCAAATATCTATATATACCTACTTATAATAAAACTGTAGAGAGGTCAATTCTGTACATTGAAAATATATTCAAAATTAATATTGGAGGATGAATGGTGATCGATACTGATGCCGAAAATGCAATCAGTAAATTTTTTGTCTGTCTGTCTGTCTGTCCGTCTGTCTGTCTGTCCGTCTGTCTGTATGTGCACGCATGGGTCAAAAACTACTGAAGAGATTTTAACCATACTTGGTACAATTGTAGTCCATACTCCTGGGCAGGTTATAGGCTATATAACATAACGCTAAGACACATAGGAGCCGAGCAGTGATGATAAATGTGAAGCAAGTCGGATGAAAATGCGCTTTCGAGCTAAAAAAAAATACCTGGATTAACACATAGGCTACTTTTTATACCGGTAGTACAAACGCGGGATATTTTCCGACCTCCACGCGGGCGAAGCCGCTGGCAAAAGCTAGTAAGTAATATTCTTTATGTTTTAGTAATCATGTTAACCTTAGGCACCATTATTATTAATTTTGTTTAGATAGGCCACTCTGGCTCCCAATGCCTCATTTATGGGCCAAATAAAAAACAATGTGTTATTGCAGAGGAAGTTTTTGAAATTCCTTCAATTTTAAACTGACGTTTCATTTGGACCTTGTCTTAGAAAGTGGTTATACAAGATAAACCGCAATCAAAGAAACACCTACTTTTGACAAGGTTTGTTGAAGTACTTACTTCACTTATTTTTTACTTTGCCTGGATTGTTGGTCAAACTTGTTGGAATTGAAGGAATAAAAGTTTCTCCTCACAAGGTCAACATTTTCTTCTCATTTAATTCAACGTTTAGTTGAGAGTTTCGGAGTCAGGGGGCTTGTGATGAAGTAATAACAGTTGCACGAATCGATCGGACAGGTTAAACGGCGGTTCCCAAAGTGGGCGCGAGGATTGCTGATCTTTACGATGTCATTCTTAGATTTTGACAGTCGTTACGAGAGGTTTCGTTTTACCCAGTAACTGGGTTATAGAAGCCAGATAAGCAGTCGCTCTATGTAAAATACAGGTATTCAGATCCAGTTATACTGGAAAGCCGACTCTAACATGGTTGGGAAAGTGCTAGGATGAGAGAATTTCAGACTATCGTTCCATTTTCAAAGAGACTTTTAAAGAGTAGCACAACTAAAGACTAAAATATTAAACATTATACGTTTTGAAGCAATTTAGCTAATTATTCACGCATTGAAAGTTAGTCACGGTGGTCACATACAGTCCTAGCATGTGTCTTCAATTTAGGACAGGACCGTAAAAAAAATCATAATGGAAGTAGACAATAGACAATCCTCGAACATAATTTATAGCTGGTGTACGACTGATGGCCATATAAAAAGTAAAAGCTGATATTTATGGCTCAAAACACCGCACCGTGCAGAACCACAGGCAGGCTACGGTTGACGGCGTCTCGACGTAATTCGCGACATAATTAACATAATCGTTAGTGGACAATGGCAGTACCAATTAATTATATATATCTATAGACCTTACGTCATGTCGTTTCGAAATAACAGCTTCGTTGTGGTAAACTATTTTTAATTGTTAATTGTTTCCCTTTTCATGGGATTTTTAAAAACTTAATAGTGTTATGTAAAGTTTTGCTTTGTTCGTTCGAGCTTTTGCCTGCGGTTTGCTAGGAGCAGGAAGTCAAGTGATGTTCGGGCCGCTCAAATGTGGAACCCTACCTTATTTTGAATCCAAACATATGCTTTTTCGAAAATCATTTTGTTTTTCCCGAAACAATGTCGTATATTCGCGCTAGGCGAAAAGGCTCTGAGAAAATAGTTACCACTTAAAATACGTTTATCATTTTAGAATTAAAATCAACAAAAAAAAAATACACAAGTAATAGATAAAAAAACTGAAATGAGTAAGTAATTTAAACCAAGTTACCTTGGTGCTTAACATTAAAAGGATTTCGCGCATGCGTCGCATAAAAATGTTAGGAACAGACTGAGTCATAAGTTGACGAAATACCTATCTGACCACGGAGCAGGCTTTTATAAGGATATAAGCAACTATATTGAAATGTCTTGTTATACAGGTAGTTAAGTATAATAAATCAAAGGCTATATCATATAAACGCGCAGTTTTTGTTCTCTTGGTTTCGTAAAGTTCTCTATTACATATCATAGCAATTTAAACGGAGGCTAAACCTATCTAATATCAGTATCTCCGTAGAACCGCGGTTTTTCGCTTTAATAAAGGAACGGATTGTGCATTGTTCAACTCACCTTGGGCCAGAGCCGGCGAAAGAGCGCTCCAAATAACGAGACAAAAACACAGAAACATTTTGCAATCGTCTTTAGGATTGACGAGCATCACTTGTTCATGACGTCACACACACATGCACAGATGATATTTCCAAAATTCTAATAAATTCAAATGTTGGCGCGAAAGTTTAGCACTTGGTTGCCGACGTTCGGGGCGGCGCGGGTAATACGACACACTCGAGTATTCGCGTCGGACTGAATCGGCGCCAGCGCTGCCGTCTGCCCCCACCACGAGACGCCTTTCACCGTTACAATTCGTAACTCGAAAGACTGCGTTGAGCAAGGCTATATGACGATTGACATTCAACAAAAACGGCCCATTTGCTACACGGAAATAGTGTGTTTACTTCTAGTGTAACAGCTCCACACATGGACTGGTTGTTAAATCCTGACACAGACTATTATCAAGAGATTAATAGAAATTACTGACGAAAAGTTTCACAAAAATTTTTACTTGTTCTTTCACCTATATTTTTACTTGTTTGCAAGATCGCTTAAGAGGCCGCATACGACATTGTGTCGATTTTGCTGATTTACTCGATTTTATCGACGTGCTTTTACAGTTAAAATACTGTTTTCCCATAAATTTTAATGCTCTATATGATATCGTTTCAGTTATTATTTAATGAATGAGGACCTTTTCTATGCTCGTCGAAAATTATAATACGAAATTTAGGTTATTTTGGAAGATATTTACTGCCAATTGGAAATGGATTGATCTTGAACGGTCGTTTATATCTGTTGTTTTAATTTCATGAACAAGAGTTTTGAGTAGCTGAAATAAAAACCAATTAACTCCCCATTTTCTCTAAAATTTGAGTAAACAACAATTTTAACTATGTTTTCTAATATGAAAGTGGTAAAAAGGTATTCATATATTGTATAGGTCACTTTTACAACGATATATTGTAATTTTTCATACCGTGTAGACGTCAAAACGATTAATAAATATGCGTTATTCTAAACCTCTTACAGCAAAATTCACAAAACAGTCACCGGTTTGAGGTCGATTAATCAAAATCATATGATAAAAATATAATAGAAGCTCATTCATTTGAAAAATATTGAAATAATCTTTCACATGGTCCATAAAACTTATAGAAATACTGTATTTTAACTGTAAAATTACGTCTATAAAATTACGTAAATCAGCAAAATCGGAGATATTTCGTACACGCCCTCTGGTTCCGATACACAAATACTTGTACCGCATACTTGATAATATTATAATGTTATTGATTTGTGGTAGGATACTAAATCTGTTCCTGGTTGATTCTGACCATGTGGGAATTATTACAAACAGTTTCCTGAAAATTACGAGTAGCATACCTATATGTAACGGACATACTAGAGAATGGGCAGTAGAGTTCTCTACGCAATTTACCATCATACTGCGATCGCCAACCAAGCATGACGGAGACGGCAAACCCACCCTAATGGGTGAGGATTGTGTTCAGCAGTGTACGTATTTTGGTTCAAATTATGATTATGACCTATATGTATTCAGCTCACAGGCGCCGATTCAGTTTAGTTCTGTAATTTTAGATGCTACAACCCAATCTAGCTGGTCTACATTTTTACTACTTATTCTTGTTTCTGTAACCCTAGCTGCTATGAGGGGTGCAACATATGCCTAACCTATCATGTTACTCGAACCGGTGCGTTGAATTCAATGCTTTACACACTTACGCCATTAAAGATATATGTGTATTGTCCCTGGCTCGGCAGATAATAGTCATATTCCTCACAAAACCTTTTCGACCTAAAGGCTTGTTGATCCGACATAACGTTGACCAGCACCCGTAGCATGATCAGGATCACTAAAGAAACGGGTTTTGTCTCATTGTTGTCAAAATGATAAATTGTAGTAGGATTTTGTGCCGTAATAAGCATGGCGATGTTAAAACTGATGAGAAGAAATATATATTTGAATTTATGTAACAATATTTTTTACGTCTTAAATGATTATCCATAGAGTTTCTTGTCGGTTCTTCTCCATAGGAATCTACTTCGCTTAAGAATGAGCCTATTTTTTCTGACAAATCAAAGGTGCTTGTTTATTGGTTGAATTAAAACAATCGCTTTGATTTTCAGTTTGACAGCCACTCAAAAGAGTTCTCTGAAGCGAAGACATTATTTTTTTTGTATAATTGGGAAAAGAGCTTAGTAGGTATCAACAGTAATTCATTTTCCAGAATATTTTTTCATTTTTCTATGGTGTTGTAGAAGACTGCCGACTGGTGCCAGTACGACAGTTTCTTTTGAATTGTTAATAATATTTAGTACATGATACTAAGTTCATGATTAGTAGTTAATTATTTGGTTAAATTGGACCCATTTAGTAAGACACCCGGTAATATTCTATGCGATTAATGTTTCTCGTTGTTTCGAGAAATAATTGTAAAATATTATTCGGTAATCTACGAATAATCAATTGGTGATGATCAGGTCATTATATGATGTTGTATGTATTCTTTCGACTTTCCAGGGATAATTTTCGCCTGCCAGGGTCGCGAGATTTGTTCGAAAGAGTTACCGTGGCCCTGGCATATAGACAACTGAAGGAACACGGGTGGGTTTTAATCAGTGAAAGTCTGACACGCCCTTCCGCTCCACCCAGAGCGGGAGACGTCATTTGATGATTTCATTTTTCCCACCCAGAAAAAAAGATGGTTACTCAATCCAGACGTCTGAACTGAGGAACCATCATAAACGTCCTGTAACTGTTTATGGGTATTACTACAAATTACAGGATTGGGCCTACAAAATTGGCTAATTTACTACTGAATATTCGCAGTACCCGCGTTGAAATATGAGACATGGCTGCTCCATCCATACTGACATATTAATCTTTAATTTAAAGTTCTGGCAAGTTGCTTAATTTCAGAAAAAACAAGATAACGTCAAGCCCTTATTACAGGGGTCAACTTTAGTACTCCCACATTTCACCAGTTATATTTTAGTTCGTATATAATAGGGCCGAGCCTGTAGCATACATGTTTTTTTGTTATTATTAGCTGTTGCTGTCCCAATAATGGGTGACGGCCTCCCTACTCTCTTTCCACGTCTCTCTGTCTTTTTTATACTTACTCTTAATTTTAACTCTGTCAGACAGCATCTTCTTTTCACGATGAGCCGCTTTTTTTCAGGATTACGTTGCTGGCTACAAGCTGCGTTGACCGGGAAATAACGCGTATGCGCTTCTCGATTCTCCTCTCGAACCTCGTGGCGCGTGCGTCGCGGCCGTTCTCCTCTGTAGTATAGTAGATGTCCCCTTATTGATTTCTACGATACAAGCCTTGAGATTGTTCGGGGTACCACCCCGAACAAAAAGAAAATACTGAATCAGAAACTGCGGTAGTGCCTTGGTGAACCGTAATACAGGTGTTTTATAAACCTACTACAGGCACCAGCCTCTCACAAAATTAGCTCCTTGTTCTTGCACAAATTAAGCGCATAACATGTGCAGAAAAATAATTGTTTTATAATATTATTATTATTTATTTATCTCTTTTTCGTGTAGATACTCGACTAGTGACAATGTGATGTAGGAAACTTTATTGGAGTGATATAAGCCATCGAAAACCATAACATGTCACTCAAATACTATTTTTTTTATTTTTCCATTACCATAGTATCTGATAAAGTAAAATTCTCTCGAGAAATTGGCCGAAGGGAGGACTGAGGCTCAGGCCTCAGATAGAATTCAGAGCACCTTCGAAGGAACTTTTCTGAAATAATGGTATCTATATTCGTACACATTTCTGTCACCATGCAGTGTAGCTGTTTTCTGTGTTATAATTAATTCATTGGCTTATTCATTATGATTTGAATTTTTCTTTACTCTTGACTGTATAAAGGTTTTTTTTTACGAAAGGAGTTTCGTACTCAAAATAGGCTAATACTAATTAAAAATGGTGTTATTGTATTTATAGGTAGGTATAGAATAATAAAAGAAACAACAGTATTTTCCTTCTAGATGTTTAAATTTATTAACATTCATTTTCAACACATACATATATACTGTTAGAACAATATTGTAATTCCTCTACTGAATTTAATTTGAATGATTAAACTAATCCACGCACTACATTTTTTTTTTGGATTTTTATATTTTTCCAATTTTTTTGGTTGTTAATAAAAGATTACTAGCAATGTGGCTTGCCACATGTCTTTTACTAGTAGTCTGTTGACCCCTCCAACTAGTTCAGAGTGGTCCACGTCAATAATGCAACGGGTGGGGTACGAACTCCGTGACTCTCGCTCTCGTGATCGACCCATAACCGATGGGCTAGTGTCGCTTGTAACTTGATAACATCAACAGTTAATAATAAAGTGTAATAACTTACATCAAGATTCTTTAAAACTGACATTAATATTTTAAAAGGGTATTCTTAACTTCATAGTGTATTTCATTCGAGTCATGGGCTATTGCCGCTTGTATAACATCCACAGTTAATAATAAAATGTAATAACTCACATCAAGATTCTTTTAAAACTGACTTTAATAAATTAAAAGGGTATTCTTAACTTCATACTGTATTTTATTAGTCCTGTCATAATTGGTTAATTGTATTACTTACTACTGTAAGTAATCATTTACTTGATGATACGTAATAAACGTTTTAAATGGCACCGGAAAAGAAAATTATAGTTATAAAAATGTTATAAAATATTTATAGGTATAAAGAATATACGAGATATGTATTTTAGGAAGAAGTAAGGAATGTAATGCCATATTTGCTATAATTTCTGCAATTTTAACAGAATCAATGTAATAAAGTACAAAGTTAAGTGAGGATGGATTAAAAAAATGTCTCTTAAGCTTGATGATTTCAAAACATATTTAACCGTAGCCGCCACATTTTTTTACTACAACTAAAATTATACATATCCACTGGCGTTGATACTGCCAAATTCTTACTTCCCTAGACAAACTGCGTAGTTGGAGATTCCAAGCTTGTAGCAGAGAAAAGTAATTAGAAAACCACTAAGAATAGACCTCGTGTGATCAAGGTGAAGGTTTAATAGAAAACTGGTCTCAACCTAGATATGTGTTGTTTATAACGTATTCCTACGTCATCAAAAAGATACGCTCCGCACTACCTTGCTTGGTATCCTCAACTACACAGGAAGACAGTCTTACTTTCTTCCTCCTTTGTGCGCACTGTTCAGATAAATGACACGGCTCATTGTTAAAGGTAAAGAGATAGAGATAGCCCTGATTGGCACTGCACTGCAGCGACGTGATCAGATATGGCTTATTATATAGTTCATTTCACATTATACAGTATGATATGCTCCGCATCACGCGGCTTTGGACCTGGAAGGCCACAGCGCAGCTAGCGTCCCTCACAGTGCAGTACTGCTCTGAACTTTTAATCTTTGCAGTTTAAGAAAAATGGTGACAATTGAGCGGCCAACGTACTCAGAAGGGTCACAATTATCTACTTCTTACTTTAAATGCCACGCCATTTTTTGTCACGCTGTTGGCGGAAATTAAGTAGTTTTATCAAATTTAAAGGTCAAAGTAGGTACGAATAAGTTAGAATAGACTTAATCGCAGTTAAGACCTTCCTTTTTTACATTCAGCGTTAAGCATCAACGGGCAGTGTTTTAAAAAATTTTGTTAATTTTTAATATATTTTTTTGAATATTGCAAAAGGTTAAGTTACGAATAAAATGTTAAATTTCATAAGATTTTTTTCGAAAATATCTACTTATTTTTAAGTTTAATATTCCAAAACCAGTCTTTGTTTCAAAATCGTTTTTTTTATGTAGCTTCGTGTAATATAAAAATGTTGTGTTTGTCGAAATGTTTCAGAAATTTGAAATGTCGAAATGAGCCTATGTCTGTGACCATGCCTTCTAGAATACAAAAGTATTCCTATAAGCGCACTCTCCCTGCTTTGTCCTTTAAAATTTCGAAATATTAAATTGTGCCTTATTCAAAAGGCGGACGGAAGTAAATATGAAAATACAAAGGTTTCACGAATACAGAACCAATAGTCTATACAGCAGATGATTTGATTGATAGAATAGTACGTATCAATCAAATATTCTGCTATATAGACTGTAGCAATAAGTGGTAAATAAATACAATATAAATAATCTCGTATTATTTATCTACGCTACTAAAATATGTTTTTGAAGCCTTTACAGTGGCCTTATTTAAATAGACACACAGTGATGATTTGATTTAAATTTGATTTAAGTATACAATAAAGAAAAATACAATTGTACATATTTTCTTGCTTTATGAAATCGACAGGAATAAGAATTCCATAGGGTTTCTTTTCGTTGCTAAATGTATAGTAAATACATGATGGAAATTTTAGAGATATTTAGATGACAGTAAATATTTAGATTAAGATAGGTACAAAGAAATATTCAACAATCGTAAACAGAGAGAAATTAAAGTAAGTACATAGACTATAAATGTTTTTCTTCTTATATTTGGCATTCCGAATAAGGTGCCCTTGAATTTATAGCAAATTAAACCTTCAGTAAAGTATGAAAATAATCACAGATTTTTTTTACTTTGTATGAGTTCCCTAGATATGATAAATACAATATATATCATTAAAACCACATTTTTTCCAGCTAGTTCTTTTTCCTGTCGTTGCTTCAATTCCAGTTTCGCAAGTTTATGGATTCGTCTATTCATCGTTTGGCTTTTAAAATTATTTTTGAACACATGCTGAGAGCCTTATTTTTGTGCTTGTCAATACCGTTTACAACCCTGATCGAAGACTTGGACTGGTTGCGAATTTATAATTCTACCGTCTCCCGCAACCATGAAGTGGCGTGCTGCTGGCGGTATGTGTTAACCGCCCGTTGCATGACGTGTATCCTTACTTGGCCATTACGCTTTCTTGGGCGACGTTGATAGGTATTCATAGATGATTTACAATAGCAGTATTTAAATAAACTCACGTATGCTCGTCGAAATGTACTGTTACAAGCTCCATACATCGTGTTCGTGACTATTCCTCGGCTAATCCCTAACCAGGCCGCCGGGTAATACACTGAGTCTGTTGCATCAGGGAACAGGTTGACGACGATGAGGTATGGCAGCCAAAACCCAACATACAAGCCGTAAGCCTTAATGTTCAACCAAATCATTTTTTTTTGCGACCACAATCCGTGTGATCGCCGTTGTCGGGGTTTCACATCTAGAAAACGGTTGACCTGGATGAACGACAGTGCTAATGTATAAATTGTGAAGAGAAATGACGTTCCGTGTACGAGCACTGACGTATATAGTCGAAAAAAATTGTTTCCAGTGTGTTGCCGCTGGCAGTAGTCGTAGTCGAATTCCATGTACGTTCCAATGGTAGCCAAACTTAAACTGATAACAAACACGAGCACGGCGAGGAGTGCGATGCATACACTCCTCTGTTTTTTGTAAATTGAACAGCTGTGGCACAATTTGAAGTATGTTGCACTGGTATAAAGCTGTAAAAAAAACGGCTATTAAGTAAATTTAACATGGTTTCAAATTAGGGATCCTACGAGTTATTGAATCTAAAAATTGTGTGCTGGTAAATAGTTACAACGAAATAATTACATTTAGCTTTAGTAGAACGTAGATTACACAGCGATGCACATTTAAAATGAACTAATCCATACTTCAATATTATCAATACTAATATTATAAATGCGTGAGTAACTCTGTCTGTCTGTTACGCTTTCACGACTAAGCCACTGAACCGATTTCGATGAAATTTGGTAAGAGGTAAGTTTAAATCCCAAGAAAGGACATAGACTACTTAGGCGACTTCGTCCGCGATAACCGACATTGACGCGGACGAAGTCGGGGCAAAAGCTAGTTGTTAAAATTAACAAGGTCCTGGCAAACTTTGCACTCCACCTTGGTATTGATAAATTAAGATTTAATGACGAGTAATAATCGCCCTGCAATACACACACCGCCCAGTTCTTAAAACAATAACAATACTAATTTTCGTATGACTGTTACAATCATTTCTAGTAATTATGGCTGATTAACATTTGCTGCGGCTTTAGTTCAAGTAGCTGGCTTAAATGTGCCCAAATGTGCGAATATTTAACTGTGAAGCGTTTCGTAAAGACGACGAAGATTTTTTTTTTCTGGATGGGAAATCATCAAATGACTTCTGCCGCTCTGGGCGGAGCGGAAGGGCGTGTCAGACTTTTACTGACTAAAACCCACCCGTGTTCCTTCAGTTACCCATGTGCCAGGGCCACGGTATCACTTTCGAACAATCACGCGACCCTGGCAGGCATCGGTCCTAGCAGACCCCTTCAACGTCGAAGACTTGACTCGCTACACAACTAATTCAAATGTAAGTTTGCCTTAAGGATAAGATAAAATAGAAAATGAGTAGATTACTTACGGGAAAATATAGTGAGTAGCAATACGTTGAGCAAACGGCTGTGGTTTGTATGGCGTGGCAAATGGGGACGGTATCCCACTCCCCGGAGAGTAACACTGCAGCAGCCAGTATTATGAGTCCTGACATCATCATGTCGGCAAAGCCGAGACATGCTAGGAACACGTTGGCTAGAAGACAAATAAAAATCATGATTAATCGAATAATTAAGATAACACAAAAGTTTAATACTAAACGCGTCGCGCTAGTCTGCACGAGCCTTAACGCGTCTGACACACCTGTGTCTGTGTCATTACGCGTAAAATAAAGCGATGAAAAATAAAGTGGAATGTTTCATATTTGATGTCGTTAGAACTTAAGAAATTTTGTCTATTTCGATGACTTTATTGATTATTACAGACGTGTTTTAATAGTTAAAATACTGCTTTTCTATAATTTTTAATGCACTGTATGAAAGAGCGTTTGAGTTAATATCTAATAGTAATGAATGAGTTCCTTTTATATTTTTTTCTGAAACTGAAATGTGAGATCTAGGTTATTCTGAAAGATAAGTTGCTGCCAATTCTTTTTATTAATATATTTATATACATTTTTTTTTGATCTTGAACTGAAGTTTATTTTCATTGTTTAAATTTTTTGAGGAGAGTTCTGAGTAGACGAAATCTAAATCCAAATGCCTATTTTCTCTCAAATTTGACGCGGTAATTTTTTTTTATACTATAATTTTTAATACGAAAGTGATAAAAAATATTCGTTCTACATTGTATAGATGAGTTTTACAACAATACATTGTAATTTTTACAAGCCATGTAGATATTACAACGAATCGTAAATATGTGATATTCTGAACCTCTTAACCGCAAAATTTACAAAACAGCCGCTGCGCACCGGTTTGAGGTCGATTTATCAAAATCAAAAATAAAAATAGCTCATTCATTTGATTAAAATTTATATTATATGATCATAATTAATTTATATGGTTAATCACAACTTATGAAAATATAAAACAATAAAATGCGTCTATAAAATCACGTAACTCAGCAAAATCTAAAAATAATTCTGGTGGCGGACAAAATTTCGCGTGTTTTATATATTTATTTACTTAAAGGTTCACCCACAGCACATACATATACATACAAACATTAAATTATAAGGTAATATTCTAATATATATGCCAATTACAGGTAAACACAGCATTGACTACAAGGACGCCAGATTACCGCTTAATTGCTAACTTATGTCTAGGTGTACAGTTAAATAAGAGAAATGAAATAACAATTTACGAAAATAAAATAAAAAATAAAATAAAACACAGAGTAAATATAAGATTATTTTGAACTATTAGTTTGACATTTCAACTAAGTTGTATTGGTGTGTAGGGAGGCCAAGATTCTTGATTTAAACTTCACCTTAGAGTCGTTATATATATCTGCTTCGGGTATAAGTTATAAGTTATTTATAAGTTATTTATTGTTCACTTCAGGTTACAGACATCATTGTAGCCTTGGCTCTTGTACTAGGAATTCCTGTATCACAAGATCCACGTATGGACTTACTAAATGAATTAAGGTTCTCACACATCTTAATTAGTGGTGAGTTGAGACCTATGTTTGTAGAGGTAGTAGGGCGCCGTAATATCGTCGTTATGGGAAAACGTGGAATTCTAGGTGGAACTTTTAATGAAATGCGCGATAACAATTCGCAATAATCCATGCAACCGTTTACTAGTTTGTAAAGGAACATAAGGCTGTGCATAATTCTCCGTTGCCGTAGTGAGGTCATTTTAAAAAACTCAGACGCTGTTGATACGGACACCTATGGGATATGTCAGGGGATATAAATGCAAGGTGTTTGGTGAAAGACCGTTGTATGCTCTCCAGACACTGAGAATGTATTGCGTAAAAGGGGTCCCAGGCAGCACTGGCATATTCCAGCCTGCTGCGCACTAAGGCATTGTACAGGACCATTTTAGTTCTAGCAGATCTAAATTCTTGCGTATTACGTTTAAGAAAATCTAACAATTGGGCAGCTGTTTTAACACAACTGTCTACATGTTGCTTAAATGTCAAAACACATTGTGTTTTGATTTATTCAAAGGAATTCTTCAAGGTAACTTGCGAAATTCAACATACGTTTTAAGCAAATTGCAACTCTGATACGTTAATATTGATCATAATTTAATTTGTAGCAATTATGCTAAAATTGTTACCAAATTGTAAGAACAATTGAAACATCACAAAAAGGTACCGAACTTATTCATAAAACTTCACATCACAGTGTTCAAGAAAATGCTTACGAGTAGTTGGCCAATTAAGTTAAATCCAAGACGACGGTTTATTTATTTTGATATTGGTTTAAAAGTTACGATTACCTAATTATATTATCTGCTATTACTCTTACAAAAATTTGTTAAAATTATATTATAATATCCGCACACCTGCACACCTTATTTAGCTATTGTGATAGAATTTACAAAATGTTTCAAATTATCAACATCATACAACGTGAAACTATATTCTTTAAAATAAATTCCAATTCTGTTTCTGATCAATATAGGTAGCTCTCGAAATTATGTTTAACTAGCTGTACCCTGCCACGCTTCGCTGTGGCACATTATGATTGAATGGTTGAGAAATAAGAAACAAAACAAAGAATACATTTGTTTCTCATGTGACTGCGCCATTACTATTGCGGTTGTCAGCGAGTGTTTTCCTTGCTTCCCGCAGATGACGCGGTCACTTTTTTAACGGTCACACAGCTGACCGTTAAAAAAACTGCTTTTTCGCGGTCGCGGATATGTGACTGATGCAAAAAATAGATAAAAGCAATCCTTGATGCGGATTATATATCATGCTAAAATTTCACCTCGATCGGTGCAGAAGTTTTTGAGTTTTTGAAGCGTACACAAACCAACATAACATTTTTATATATATAGATGTAAATAAGACTATTACGTGAAATAATGGCGATTATAGAATTTTGATCAACATCAAAAGTAAAACAGGGCTGCATTTAGCAACAAAATATTTTCTTTTTAATCCACGAGATCCATTGTTGGAATTCCTACACATTTATTAAACACTCGTAAGCATAGTCTACCTTCGCGTGACTTCAGTAAATGTGTTCATAGTTCGAGTTGCATTCACAATTCGCAAGCTGCAGCAGAAGCAGAGGCCACTCACCAGCGCGTCTGAGACACGGTACTACGATGAACGACGAGATGAAGTAAGAGTTTATAGTTGCGGCGTAGCAGGACACTAGCACGAGGACCACTAGACGGGCGAGTCGGGACCACTCATCGTTCATGGTGATCGGGGAGAAACCCCCGGTCTTATTGATGAGCCCCGGTAATATCGGATTCTCCCCCGACATTATGACGGTACCTAGGGAAGAAAATGAATCACAATAAATGGAGTTGGTTCCTATTCAATTGATTATATTGAGCTGACAGCTGTGCTGCTGGGAGAGTTTGTTGCGCTACTTCTTCTTCCCAGCTAAAGCACTAGGAAGTGGTGATGGGTGGGTGTTTTGGGGGACTGTCTTATGTAATTTTGACGTTCAAAAAGTCTAATCCTCAACCTAATTTGAATAAATGACTTTTAATTTTGAATTTAATCAAAAAAATATATCTATATATGTATATAAAAGAAAGTTGTGTTAGTTACACTATTTATAACTCAAGAATGGCTGAATCGATTTGGCTGAAAATTGGTAGGGAGATAGCTTAAAACCAGGAGACGGACGTAGGGGAAAGATTCGACTATAAAGGGGAAAGATTTGATTGTTTGTTTGTATTGAATAGGCTCCGAAAGGCTAAAGGTTATATAACATCACGCTACGATCAAAAGGAGCGGAGCAGCAACGAAAAATGGAAGAAAATTGGCAGGTAATTCGATGCGTTGGCAAGGTCCAGGGAAGCAAAACTTTGACGCGGACGAAGTCGCGGGCAGAAGCTAGTATATATGTTACGGGCAACGTGATTAACTGGGCATTATTAATAAAGACCGGCCATTATTAATAATGCCCAAGAGCGTCGGGCAAAGTGATGGATTTCTCACTTTGACCGGCCATTATTAATAATACCCGATGGCCCGTGGTCCATGTAATAAGTCAGTGTTTGAGATGGCTTGAATTTATCACTTGGACCGGGCAGTATGAATAATTCCCTTCTTGTAGCCGGGCAATGTGAGAAATTGGACCGCAGCCGCTGGATGCAATCGGGACTTCAAGGCACCCCGACTCGAATAGGTTAGGTTAGAAGGGGATGGCGGGGTCGTTTGAGCGAGCGAAGAGAGCGAATAGACCCCGCCATCCCCTTCGTGGTTATTTTTTTATAAACCACCCAGAAGTAGGAGCCCCGCGTAGCGGGGCTCCGTCGCCCAAACCCACCCTCGACCATGCTGCCATTTATTATGGCGCTTAAATACCATGTGTAATGATTATTATGGCGTTTAAATATTATGTCTAATCATTATTATGGCAATTAAAAATATGAAAAACAATACGTATGGCACTCGTACCTTATGGTATCTAAGTTTCGGGCAATTAAAAGTATGTCATATGTCTTTTAGGGCAAACAAAACATTCGGGCAAATTAAATTCGGATAAATGAAATTCGGGAATATGATGATTATGGTATATGATCTTCGGGTAAACAATAGACAACCAAGAAATTCATATAATACTACAGTTCACCTATTTTATTACTTTGCCCAAGATAGGGTGGGCATTATTCATAATGGCCGGGAAAAGTGATTAATTACGCTGTTTTAATCACATTGCCCAATTGAGTCGGGCATTATGAATATAGACCGGCCATTATTAATAGTGCCCGGACTTATCAAATTGCCCGTAACATATATATAAAATTAATTAACTTAATAAACAGAAATAATTCCACGGGAACCTATATTTCTAGGATAAAAATTATGTTGTTTAGTATAATGTGTGCCAAATTTTATTTTGTAATTATATCCTAAGGACCTACTCAAAATATTACGAAATTAGTTATTCGAGTCCTAAATCATGAAGATGCTAAAGTTATAATGATTAAATAAATGAAGTCACCGGATAGCCTAAGTAAAGCGTGAGGTACTTGCGTATTAATATTGTAAATGTACAACTGAATAAATTCTGTTGCACTGTTTTGACACACCGTTACAATTTTTGAATCTGATATATGCTCAGTACGTTCACAAGTCCCCAGTTCGATCATTCTCAGTAGTAAAAACTTCGGCTGGTTTCAACATTCTGTAGGTACATAATATAAATGAGCAGTTTAAACATAATAATTTAAATTCACAAAATGCTTGCTCCTATAGTAGCAACTCTAGTTTCAACATTCGTTTGTCCCTGTAAAAGAGTTCAACGCGTGCAAAGGTGCAAACCTGTTAAAACATTTGATTTAGCATTAATTTTCCTATCATGATAACATTTCTGTTTTATGATAAAGACGTTATTCTGTATTTTTCTCTGTGGAATGATAGTTTTTACTAATACCTGTGTTATTATTTTAAAACTTTTAGTCTGATTTAATTTCATCTTGTATTTCAATTGGCTCTTGTCAGTCCATACTCCAAAGACTGAATAGAATTTCAAGCTAACCAGAACAATACAACAGTGCGAGTACTATCTAAGACGGTGTGGCTTCCTCGATCACTGACCTGGGTGACCCAGTTCCCAAATAGAACCAGTTGCCGGGACACCAGAAAGTCAATTATAGTAATTAACTACCTTCAACATCTAGTCGCAGACCTCGGCGATTATCAAATGTAAAATAAAAAACAATAAGGTATGGAAGCTCGAGATATTTTGACAGAATGAGACTAGGGTCATACTGCGAAAGTTCTTAAAATTTTCGGGTAATTACTCCTATCTAAAATCTTAGATGCTCATTAGGACAAACCAAAAAAAAAAAATCGACGTGTTGCACTCCGGGAGTGCCGGTAGAAGTGAAAACTTGAATATTAATGTTGTGCATTTTTGGTATTTTGGAATGGTTAGGGAATAATTTTGCACGATTTGCTTTAATTATCAGTATAAAAGTACTATCATTTATGTGGTAGTGTTGCGTACCGTTTATTATCTGTGCGCCTAATGGAATGCGCGTGTAACGAAGTGACATCTGACTTGTCATTGTTTGACGTTGACACTTGACAGCTCTCTTAATTTTGCCGCTAAATAGCCCCGTTCGCCTGTTGAAGTTCCGCGACGCGTTTTGTTGAAATTAATCCTTAAAATCGATCCGCTTGTGACAATTAGTCGTGATCCAATTGTATTAATTGTAATAACCCCCAATTTGAAGAAATAACACGGGTTTTGGACATATTTTCGATAAATAGTTTGAAGGTTAAGCAAAGTGTGACGCTGTTGGGACGAGTGATTTGAAGACCGCATGCTGTGATCGTCTCCAGCCTAATTGGAAGCGGAATCTAACCTGAAGAATACTCGTAACGTCACGACACGATACACATACACTCACTTACACACAGAACTCCAGGTTGGCACCAGAGCAGTGTCCTTCAACCATGAGGTAAGTGCCTTTGTTTGTATATTGTACCTTGTACTTGTATTGTCTGCTCCGCGTACGGCGGACAGTACGCTAGCCACTCTTGTCTCTAGAGCCCCACGATTATAACTCTTCCACTGCGCACTTGAAATCGTATTGTACGGGGTCTAGTCTGGCAGCGTACATTTTGGTAGCAGAGCGTGGTTTTAACCTACAAAACCACCAAATTGGTAATTTTACAGTAGGCTAATTACTTGGCAGTCTCTATAAGGGAAGTAGTAATACGCTGTAAATATTTGATAACTATAATTAATTGTTATTTGAAATAATTTGTTGGAATTTATTGAGTCGAGTAACTCATATTGACGGGTCAACCAGGTTTGCATATTCTAACAGATTTGGTTAGATTGAGCTATGTTATAACCTCTTGTTGTTGTTAATTGACCTCTGTGTTGTATTGAATGTCAGGAAGACATTACAATATTGAGTTTGTACCATTGATATGGTTATTTGTGAAAATTAATATTTGAAAAATTATTGGCATTTTTGAGTATTACCATTGTTTTGAGTTGGAATAAAGGTTTATTATTGTTGTACCATTAACAAAGTGGTTTGTGAACTTAACTTTTGGAATTGGATAGAATTTGAATATTTGAATTGAATATCATATTGACAGTTTTGAACGTTGACATTGGTTTGAATTAAAATAAAACTTTATTTTTGTTAATTAAATTAGAACCAGTTATTTATTGTTTGAACTTTGTTACTTAATTATTTTGTTTGGTATATTGAATTGTATTGTTTGTGCAATGGCATACAAAGCGGTGAGAGAGGCAATCAGTGGATTGACCACACAGCTGCGGTGGTTCGCTTCAGCTGCAGCGACCGCTGAGCGCCAGGATCTTGAGGGGATCACTCTTGCTCGGTTCGAGCAGTTGAACTTGAGACTCGGCAACGTTGATGCTCTGCTCACCCGCTACAACCAGTACATTTGTGAAGTGGATTTGGAAGTGCTGGATCAGGCAGCACGTGACAAGGTCCTTGCTGACTACGACCAGATCTTGGACCTGGGGGATGTCATTGGTCAACGTGCTCGGGAAATATTGGGGAGCCGGACACCTGTCCAGGTCAAACCGGAGACCTCGGTTGTTTCAGGTCCCGGACTATTGAGTAGACTGCCTAATTTGGAACTGCCACATTTTGACGGTCGTCTGGACCACTGGTTAAGTTTCCAAAACCTGTTTGAAAGTTTGGTTGATGCACGCTCGGACCTCAGACCCGCCCAAAAGTTGGCCTATTTGTTGTCTGTCCTGGAAGGTGAGGCCCGAGCCTTGGTACAGCATCTGTCGTTGACTGACTCAGCCTACCCTACCGCTGTGGAGCTACTCACCCGGCGGTACCAAAATAAACGTTGTTTGGCTGATGTTCACATCAAACAGATTTTGGGGTTACCGGTCATTACAAGATTATCAGCATTGCGTACTGACCTGTTGAACCCGTTGGTGGCAGCGACCAACGCTTTAAAGCGATTGGAGTTGCCGGTGGACCATTGGTCTTACCTTTTGGTACATGTGGTGCTGCAACGTCTTCCAGCTGATTTGAGGGCTCGTTTCGAGCAGAAGTATGGTGGGGATAGTGTCACACACCTCCCCCCATTTGGTGACCTCGTCAAATTTTTAGAGGATGAGTGTCGGTTTATGGACAACTCTAGCGTTGCCACCGAGTCACGCCAACCGTCTTCCCGGCCACGAGACCAGGGACGGATTAGGACTCGCGGGCCTGTTGATGGTCGCCCCGCCGCTCGTTTTGCTGGCACCCAGAGTCGTCCTGGTTGTGAGTTTTGTAGGGACACGGGGCATGGCATGGCAACTTGCGCGGCCTTTTTGAAGTTGCACTTGAGTGCCCGCCGCCGAATTGCCAATGCACGCCGCCTGTGCTTCTCTTGTTTGGGGGCTCACTTCCATCGGGACTGCCCCAACCCCCGCCCTTGTAGAATTTGTGGGGGGTCCCATTTGGACATATTGTGCGCTAACGCGAACCACGCTGGCAGACCAGCCTCTGATGAAGGTTCGCGTACGGGGGGGTACCATGGAGTTGGTCACCGGGCTTCTGCCTCGCCGGTTCAGAACCGGGGAGAGGCCCGCAATTTTGAGCGCCGCACTCCACCCCCCGCGCAAGTTGATCGGGAGCCGCGCGACAGCCATTTGGTCTCCCCGCGTAAAGGCGATTACGCAATTGTTGCTAGGCACCGCTGGCCAGACCAGCACCGCCTTCCCTCCCCTCCATTGGCGGAACGTCCCCGGTTGGAGTCACGCCCCCCGCCATTCGGGCATCCGGTGGGATATGCCCTTCCAGCGATGGCGCGTGGCTCGGGACACCGCGCGGACGAGGAGTTTGAACTCCATCCTCGTCGGGAAAGACTTGGGTCTGGGTGTGGCGATCGGTCGCCGCCCAGACATTGTTAGGACATTGGCGCCTGCCCCGCTAAGGTACCCCTCAGATCGACACGGTTTTGTTGCCAACGGCATCGGTCGGGTCTGGGGGCCCACGGGGGACTCTGTTGTGGTCCGTGTCATTTTGGACATGGGAGCCCAGGGTTGCCTTTTGTCTATTGTTTTGTTGTTTGTTTGTATTGTTTTGGGCAAAATTGTTTTCTTGAGCGCCTTTGGACTGCGGGACTTGGCTGGGCCCGAGCCAATTTGGGAAACCCTGTTGGAAGAGTGGCTCCAATTTGTATCCGCACTCCCTGCAGTCAACGAGGTCGTGTTACCCCGCGCTATCCTCCCCCCTGGGAGCTACACTGCTACCATTGTTTGTGATGCGTCTTCGCACGGATATGCAGCTGTTGTTTGTCTGCGCACCGTCTGCGCAACAGGCCAGGTGAATTTGTCACTGGCCTTGGAGCAAGGTGGCCCCCCTCCGGACGGCACTGACCATCCCTAAGTTGAATTGTCAGGGGCGGCGCGTCTTGTGCGTTTATTGAACCACGTTGCTCACACTTTGGGTGGAACTGTGGACATTCGGGCTTCTTACGCCTGGACGGACAGTCATATTGTTTTGTGTTGGTTGAAGACGTCCGTCCACTCTTTGGAGGTCTTTGTTGCGAACCGAGTGTCCCAGATTCAAAAATTTGAAACGCCTTTGATTTGGAGGCACGTGCCTGGAGATTTGAACCCAGGTGCCGTGGCCTCACGTGGGTGCATGGCACCCCGCTTGATTGCTCACCCCCTATGGTGGGGTCCAGACTGGCTGACTCACCCCGAGGATGATTGGCCTCGATCGCCAGTCTTGATGTCGGGTCCTTTGCCCGGGCTCAAGGTGCTCGCTGTTGGAACAAAGGACCCTGAGTTTGTTGAGTCGATTTGGCTCCCTCGACAAATTGTTGAATTGTTTTTCTGTTGTTGAATTGTTGGTGACTGATCGTCACATTAAGAACTCGCATGCCGGTTGCAATGCGCTGTTGGCCATTCTGCAGCGAGAGTTTTGGATATTGTCGGGAGCCGTTGGTAAGTTGAACCCCTTTTGGACGATACGGGTCTTTTGTTGTTTGGTTGTTGACGGTTGAGTCACTCTAGCCTTCCTTATGGGGTCCGTCACCCCCTTTTGTTGCCTAAGGAGGGCCATTAAATTGTGGTTGTTATTGTTGTTTGGTTGTTTGTTGTTTGTTGTTGTTTGACCCGCCAGCCTGCCCCCATTGGGGGGGTATTTGAGGCCGCGGTGAAAGCGGCACAGGGACTCTGGCGCAGATTGTTGGGGGACACCGTTCTCACCTTTAAGGAGTTAGCTACGGTATATTTCCGTTTTGAAGCTGTATTGAACTCGCGTCCATTGTGCCCGCTGTCTTCGGACCCGAACGTCTTGGAGGTCCTGACCCCGGGCCATTTTTTGATTTGACAGCCACTTGTCGCCCTGCCGGAGCACCCTTTTGTCGATGTGAGCCAAAATTGGCTATCGCGGTTTCAGTTGGTGCAGCAGCCCGCTCAGAGTTTTGGAAGCGTTGGAGATTGGAGTATTTGCACATCCTCCAGCAGCGCGTCAGGTGGACTGATAAAACGCAACCTTGTCGGGATTGCCAAGTGATTAGCGGACGGGAAGGCCCGTCCGGGGGGGGTAGATGTTGCGTACCGTTTATTATCTGTGCGCCTAATGGAATGCGCGTGTAACGAAGTGACATCTGACTTGTCATTGTTTGACGTTGACACTTGACAGCTCTCTTAATTTTGCCGCTAAATAGCCCCGTTCGCCTGTTGAAGTTCCGCGACGCGTTTTGTTGAAATTAATCCTTAAAATCGATCCGCTTGTGACAATGAGTCGTGATCCAATTGTATTAATTGTAATAACCCCCAATTTGAAGAAATAACACGGGTTTTGGACATATTTTCGATAAATAGTTTGAAGGTTAAGCAAAGTGTGACGCTGTTGGGACGAGTGATTTGAAGACCGCATGCTGTGATCGTCTCCAGCCTAATTGGAAGCGGAATCTAACCTGAAGAATACTCGTAACGTCACGACACGATACACATACACTCACTTACACACAGAACTCCAGGTTGGCACCAGAGCAGTGTCCTTCAACCATGAGGTAAGTGCCTTTGTTTGTATATTGTACCTTGTACTTGTATTGTCTGATCCGCGTACGGCGGACAGTACGCTAGCCACTCTTGTCTCTAGAGCCCCACGATTATAACTCTTCCACTGCGCACTTGAAATCGTATTGTACGGGGTCTAGTCTGGCAGCGTACAGGTAGAATACAATATTTATTTATTGCGCTATCGTACACAAACATGACAATTTATATCACATTAAAAAGTTTATCTCTCAGAAAAATCACACTCCGTCCGTCTTACGAATTTTCGATCAGGTCACGTGTCCTAACGCGAGTTTAACATTTTTTACCCGTTACAAAAAAAGAAGAAAGAAGAAGAAGAAGAAGTTTTCACTTCAAAAAAACACGTTGGAAATACAATCAGTCATCACAGACATGTTCCGTGTGGTGCCGAGCGTAAGGAATAGGACAATCCCATTTCTTCCCGTCGGTGTCGTAAGAAGCGACTAAGGGACTTACTATAGAGTCGGCAGCAATTTACCACTATACTGCGGTTGCCCACCCACCTGCCAAGCGTGGCGTTTATGGCAAACCCTCACAAATTGGGGGAGGCCTATATATCAGCAATGGATGTCTTTCGGTTGCGATGATGATGATGATGGACCATCCAAGGCATGGTCGCGGCAACAGATGCTTAACCTCACCTCCGATCAATAATTTTTAGCAGTATTTATTTAGAATCTAAGTGTTGCAGAAAACTACATAACATCACGCCTTCCCGAAGGGTTGGGCAGAGGTGTACCTATAGTACACCCACATTTCGCCAGTTATGTTTAAGTCCCATGTCATAGGGGGCGAGCCTAATGCCATCAACCGGGCACAAATCCAGACTCCAGGCTGCTACTGAGAAATTCCAGATGGAAAAACCCAATATCACTTTGCCCGACCTGGGAATCGAACCCAGAACCTCAAGCTCAGCAGTAGCGCTTGCTACCACTAGACCAACGAGGCAGTCTTCAAGCATCCTCTCGGTGAGAGGGAGTGGGCCGTAATCTACCACGCGGGCCCAGTGCTGGTTGGTAGATGTCACATGTCTTCGATTTTTTGGTTCTAGGACTTGCCGGTTTATACACGATGTTTTCCTTCACCGTTTTAAGAGCAGTGGTGATGAAATTATTTACAGAAAGTAAAGCGCCTGCCTGGGTTTGAACCCATGACGTACTACTCGTAAGTCGGGGCCGATACCACCACAACTGTCCTTTATTATGCGTTAATTAAAACTAGTCCAAAAACAAGCTAAGTGCTTGTTCGACCACGTATGATGAAGGCTTTCCGTAGTTGAAATGGATTTTATTTATCAGAACAAACTTAACATTGTAGTTGAAAAACATGTTCACTCATATATTCCAACTGCAAATGTAAGTTGGTCGGGTATTAGTCGTTAACTTTTAAATCCTACTTATAATAGCTGTGATATATTTTTAAAATTCTTTCCATAAACTACTGTGTACTCTTTAAAGCTTAATATTTCGTAAACGGTGAATTGAAAAACGGTTCCCCCCTCATATCTTCAAAAGGCTATCCAGCAACACCCGACACCATGAGGTATATGGCAAGAAAACAGTCATTCCCACTTTAAAAGTAGGTACCAGGTTTTTCAAGGTTTTATTTGACCACTTTGTCGGTGTGAATATTATGGATCATCGAAAAACGGCCACTGCTGGACATAGACCTCCTCCAATTTGGAGGGCTTTGTCATAATCACCACGCTTGGTAAGCGGGTTGGCGATCGCAGTATGGTGGTTAACTGGATAGAGACCGCTGCTGCTCATTCTCTAATAAGTCCTTCAGTCGCCTCATACAACACCCATAGGAAGAAATGGGATGGTGCTATTCTTTACGTCCACACAGAACATTTTACTATTATAATTAACTAGCTTTTTCCAGCGGCTTCGCCCGCGTGGAGGTCGGAAAATGACCCGCGGGAACGTACTACCGGGAAAAAAAGTACCCTATGTGTTAATCCAGATTATAAACTAACTGTATTCCAAATTTCATCCAAATCCGTTCAGAAGTTTTTGCGTGAAAGAGTAACAAACATCTACACATCCATACATCCATACATACAAACTTTCGCATTTATAATATTAAGAAGTAGGATTCGCACTTATAATATTAGTAGGATATGTGTACCCATGCCAAATGACAGCTTTCTAGTACACACTACGAGTCTTTGTGCTAAACCACGGTCGGACAAGGCAAAACTATAAAGGTTCTATCATCATAAGCCTATAATGTTCCCACTGCTGGGACACAGGCCTCCTCTCGGTGAGAGGGAGTGGGCCATAATCCACCACGCAGGCCCAGTGCGGGTTGGTAGATGTCACATGTCTTCGATTTTTTGGTTCTAAGACATGCTGGATTCCTCACGATGTTTTTCTTCACCGTTTTGAGAGCAGTGGTGATGAAATAATTTGCACAAAGTAATGCGCTTGCTTGGGTTTGAACTCACGACCTACAAACTCGTAAGTCGCGGCCGTTACCACTGGGCCACCACTGCGCCACCACTGCTCTCCAAAGGTTCCATGTTGACTCTGAAACCCTAAAACCAATTATCGTTTAAAAAGTAGAAATTTAAGAACATAATATTAAGACCAATAATCCCACATCCTGCATATCCATCACCATCTTACTTAATCCACCGTAAACTTTCGAAACAGTTTTATATTTTGAACTTAATGCCGACTTTTGTAAAGTTCTCAATACAAAATTGACAACCTAAGACAGGCCTAATTTGTTAGTTTTGCAAAAGACCCCATTTCGATTCCTGTTAGGTTTTATTTTGAAAACAGGCTCGATGGTTTAAGCCAGTGAAACCCAAAGTGGACCCAAAAGTCTGACCCAGGTGTCCATGAGAGACTGAAGGTCTACACTGGATCGAATCTTCAATTTTTTATAAGTTTTGAGAATTTGCTAGAAATGTACCACCAAATTCAGTAAAATTTAGAAAATGGTCTACGAGAAAAAATATACCAATATTTTTTCTCTAACCTAACCTCTGGATTAAACCTTGCTTTAGGAAAACCTAGTTATGTAATATTAAGACCGAATGGGGTTTAGTCCTCGTAGTACGCTTTTGTTCTCTAACAGCTCAGTTGCCTCGACGTTCTAATAAGCTAACTAACGAACAGTCAATACCGAACAGCTATATAAAAAGACTCGACTAATAACATAGACATAGGAACAAAGGGGCTTGTGGCTAAGAACAGCACACAGTAACAGCCGCACAGATCGATCGATCAGGTTAAGCTACGCTCGCCTAGGTTAGTTCGTGGATGGATCTTACATACCAAGAACCCTCCGTGCCACGGAAAGCACGCTAAGCCTTTGGTGCCGGCTGTCATTTGTGGATCTTTGACAGTCGTTGGTCGTCGGAAGCCCGAAAGACTGAGAACCAGTATTACCAAAGAATATTGTACTAGCTTCTGCCCGCGTCTTCGTCCGCGTCAAAATTTTGCTCCCCTGACCCTTCCCGTCGCATCGATTTGCCTGCTAGTTTTCGTCCATTTTTCGTTGCTGCTCGCTCCTTTTGAGTTATAGTGAGTCAACCTTAAAAGATAGATATATGTTCTCGCGGACTTTTTTTAGAACTTTTTAAAAGGAACAATTCCGTCATACATGATTTTTGCGTTACTTTAACCGTTTACGCAGCGCACGCAACGGAAACTCTCAAAAGGAATAAATGTTCACCGTTTTTGCAACATTTTTCATTACTGCTCTGCTCCTCTTAGTTATAGCGTGATGTTATATAGCCTATAGCCTCCCTTAATAAATAGGCTACCCAACACAAAAAGAATTTTTCAATTCGGACCAGTAGTGCCTGAGATTAGCGCGTTCAATCAAACAAACAAACAAACAAACTCTTCAGCTTTATAATATTAGCATAGATAGATTACCCCGTAACTGGGTTGTGGAGGTCAGATAGGCAGTCGCTCCATGTAAAATACTGGTACTCAGCTGCATCCGGTTAGACTGGAAGCCGACCTCGATATAGTTGGGAAAAGGCTAGGCAAATGATGATAATAACATAGTAGGAGAAATTACTACAAAAATTGCTCTCCATTTCAAACCGCTTACATTTCAATTTATTCAGTCAAGTCTATTGGAACACGTTATGTGTACGTATTATGTTACACGACGTGTAATAAGGGCCTAGAATCCGGATGGACTTATTTCAGATCCCGGGTATAATAATTACAGGCAACCCACAGAGGTTTCAACAGCGTCCTATTAGGTGCCAGGGTATGGTTATCGATTTAGAATAAATACATACATACATACATACAATCACGCCTTTTTCCCATGGGGGTCGGCAGAAACCACGGAACGCCACCTGCTACGATCTCTACACACTCCTTTTGCCTCTTTAAGGTTCATACAATTGGTCATACACGCACGCCGGTTGCGAGTACTACGCACCTGAACTTTCTGGAGAACATCACCAATAAGGTCACTATATGTCCTCCTAGGGCGTCCCCTCCCGGTGTTTCCACTCACATCTGCCTTGTAAATACCTTTTGTGAGTCGTCCTTCATTCATCCTCTCAACGTGAACAAACCATCTAAGCATACTTTTTTCAATTTTTGTCACTACATCTTCTTTTAAACCACACCGTTCTCTTATCACATCATTCCTCAGCCTATCATTCATAGTCACACCACACATGCTTCGCAAGGAACGCATTTCCACAGCATTTATTCTACATTTGACAGGCAACTCACTCATTGTCAATCCACACTCACCCTCTTTCAAATCTGTCAGACAACTATCCATGTACAAGTTGAATAGCCACGGTGACGCTACACAGCCCTGCCTAACACCCCTCGAGATGCAAAACCAGTTCGTGTATGCCCCATTTATCCTAACACAAGCACTGGAATCCTTGTATAAAGATTTCAGTGCCCGTACCAAGCGCCAATCCACACCGTACATGGATAGTGTCGACCACAGTTTTTCTCTGCACACACTGTCATAGGCCTTCTCCAAGTCAACGAAAGCGCAGTAGACTTTCTTGTGCTTTGCCAGATGTTTTTCGGCTATGCACCTTAGGGAGAAGATCTGATCCATACAGCCCATCCCTTCTCTAAATCCTGCCTGCACATCCCAGATTTTCTCACCGGTCACTCCTATCACTCTATTTATCAAAACCTTCGCATACAGTTTGCCGACAACACTCAAAAGACTAATGCCGCGGTAGTTTTACACTCCTGCAGTGAGCCTTTTCCCTTATATAGTGGTACGATTACAGCCTTACACCTATCATCCGGTACACGGCCATATCTCCAACACATAATAATTTAGAATAAAGTTACTCTTAAATCACTCACTCACATCAATCAATAATGGTTTTTTGATAAAAATACTTTATTAAATGTTTTATGTGTGTCGCTACTTCGTTTTTAGTCCTCACTTCACTTTTTAGTCGTCACTTCCTAAAATCTTGTTCATACTCAGCTTATCTTGTTCCCACTGCTGGGATACAGGCCTCCTCTCAGTGAGAGGGAGTGAGCCATAATCTACCACGCAGGCCCAGTGCAGGTTGGTAGATGTCACATGTCTTCGATTTTTTTATTCTAGGACATGTCGGTTTCCTCTCGATGTTTTCCTTCATCGTTTTGAGAGCAGTGGTGATGAAATTATTTACACAAAATAAAGCATCTAACTGGGTTCAAACCCACGACCTACAACTCGTAAGTTGGGCCAATAACACTGGACCACGACTGATCTGATAAAATATTCTTAATTAATCACAATGAGTCTGTATTTAAAATTGATTTTCAGTGGATTAAAACTACATAGCTAATTCTGATAAACAGACATACCTACATAACATTGAACTTACAGTCGCGCAAACTGTGAGCGTTAAAAGGGGAAAACAGATGATTCATAGTGCCATTAGAAACCCGTTAATTTGTAGAAAAACATTTGTGTTATTAAAAATGCTATATTTTGATACTCAGCAATCAAAAGATTGTCCCTGACTTCCCTAGCATAAGCACTACGTTCACAAATATGAATAAAATTGTTTGAGCTTATGCGCTCCATCTATAGGAAATTTGTGGAAACAAAAAAAAACCGCGAATCTAATTCTTAACACCTGTATCCAAAGTTTGTTTTTAATAAACAGTTTTGAAGTTAAGAAAGACAATGTAAAACCCCGCTCTACTACGTTCATCTAACAAAAGAATACAGTCTCAACTCCTTAGAAAGCCGCCATTTATTAGACAATTCATGAATGAAAATAGTAACAGCGCCATGTGAGCTTTCCCGGAACTAATGAGGTTAATGACGTTAGATGTTTACTTATTTGGTGTTTGTTTTCTTTGACATTAGTATTCTTTTTCCAGAAATTGAAAAATGGTTTTAGATCACGTATTCTACTAAAATCTAATTAAAATACCTAATGAAACCAGCTTTTTAAAAATATGTGTTATTATGAGTATAAAGCTTGACCTATTTTAAATTCCCGCCCGGGATTGTGGTGAGGTCAAATCATAGTTGCTTGGGAACCACACAATCTGACGTCACGACTCTCTGGCTAGAGCGACCTAATTAGTGCTCCCTTTTAGTCTTATGAAACTATGCCTGACTATACTGTCAGCAACAGGTTAGTTTAGACTCAGATCTGAAATGCGGTGCAGCAAGCGGAAGCTATCCTATTTATTTTAAGCTTTGACCAGCTTGGACATAAATATGTTTTATGCTGTGGTTGCTGTATACAAATTAATTAGTACGGAGGTACCGCTTCTCTTTGAACTGAACATTATGGGTTGCAATATAAATAACATTTTTCTTTATTTACAGACTTGCTACCATTTCCAATTGAGATCTTTATGTATTATCCTGTCGACTGTACCAAAATTATGTGATTATAATATTGTGTTTTTTTTTACTGATAATGTCTGAACATGCGTAAAATGGGTTGTACAGGATCTGGATCAAAAAGAACTGCTAACTTCAAACATTAATTTCACCTGATTAAGTGGAAAAATTGACGAAATTAGTGTAAAAATAATAGTGTTACAAATTTCATGGCTCTACATTCATTTCGCGTATTGTAACGCCATCTAGGAGAAGAGACTGGTACGACATGTAACAGTGGTAAAAGGAAAAGTTGAGGTGAGACTTAGGTACGACGTGATTAGATCCGTATTTTGAAGTTACCATTTATTTATTAGAAGTTCAGATTTCTTTATCATCCATATTAGACGTTTACATTACTAATTTATTAACTAGGTTTGTTAGGGTTGGTCAAGTAAGTAGCATTTTGCCGTTGTTCTTCTTTTAAAAGGTTGCAAAACTCAAACTCAAAGTGAAGATTTCCTCGCATATTAGAGGATGGCGTTGTTACCAATTTACTAATATGTGCTTTATTCGTTTGAAGTTGAGAAGTTAGATTAATTGAATGTCCTACCGCCGAAATAACTCTGAGACTCGTCAGTCATTTATTATGTTTTACTGACTAACGAACCAATTGTAGCTTTCCCCAACTTTACCCCTCAAAATTGTTATAACGTAAGTTAATTGAAAAATTGAATATAAGTTACACTTACTTTTGCCGTATAATTTACGTCGCTCCGATCTTAAAATCTCCGCGATGAACAGCAGCACAAATGCTGCTGTTAGAAACTGTAAACAAAAATATGAATTAACATCTATTTACATTTATTCGTTATAGTGACCGAAGTATTTAAGAGGTACTCTAATCACCTGAAACGAAACACTAGAGGAAGCCAATACTTAAAACGCAACAGAGTATATTCAAAATTTAAATGAGTTGTAAAAACCGGGAATAGTGGTATCACAATATGGTCGGGCACTGGTCACATCCAGGCGAAATTAACGCGTTCCACGAAGAAAAAATGCCGCATACCTACAAAGTTTACATACTGTTCTATTGTCTTTAACATAAGGTTGTTATTCCTGTGCTTTTTTCCTGATAATGGCGTATTTATGTTTGTTCCCCATTTATTGTCCAGTTTTATGGGAGTTTGACGTTAGTTAGTACGGCCAGATGTACGGCGTTAGTCGGAAACTATTGGCCCAAATCCTAACAGTGTAAATAAATTTCAACGTAATTAAGTATTTTGTGATGAAGATAATTAATTGAGCCTTTGATATGCCGAGTACGACAGTAATAGTTAACTATTGAAATGTTTTTAATTTGTTTCTGCGTAGTGAAGGCGCTACGCGGTACGAAATTATTTTTTAGTTTTATTGTAACTACGAATAGATTCAAATGAAATTTTTCATTGATTAGTTGGTGTGCTTTGTTCGTATATTGGTCAGTCAATGTGTAAGTTTGTATGTTTGTCAATTTGGGTGTTTGGATGTTGGTAACTCAATTACGCTAAAACAGTTAAACCATTTCAATGATATTAGGTACACAAATAGATTATAACCTGGATACACATAGGATATTTATTTTTACCCTGGTAGTAAGGTCCCGTGGGATAATTTCTGACTTCCTCGCGGACAAAGCCACTGGCAAAAGCTGCGTTGGCATTATTTTTCCTTTAATTTGTATTCAATTAACAGAAAGATCAGTAATCCTAATCCATCAAAGTAAATATGCATACTGCATACATCTATACTAATATTATAAAGCTGAAGAGTTTGTTTGTTTGTTTGATTGAACGCGCTAATCTCAGGAACTACTGGTCCGAATTGAAAAATTCTTTGTGTTGGGTAGCCTATTTATTGAGGAAGGCTATAGGCTATATAACATCACGCTACAACTAAGAGGAGCGGAGCAGTAATGAAAAATGTTGCAAAAACGGAGAAAATCGCACGGGTAGGCGATTCGACGCGAGGGGAAGGGTCGGGGGAACAAGAAATTTAACGCGGATGAAGTCGCGGGCAGAAGCTAGTGTCGAATATAACTTTGGATTTGATTCGCAACAACCCACAAATACCTACAATTATCGTTGATGTTGCACTATCGAGAGACAATATTAATCGATGGATGATATTAATTAAATATTTCCGTAATGTATGCGTTTAATAAATATGTTCATTACAATATTTTTTACTTTTGTTCTGTCGGGGAAGTGTTCCAGCTCTAGCAAAAGCTGAAGTAAATACGAGTAGGCACGTGAATAAAATGTATGTAGTTAAGTATTTAATTGGGCTTCCTGCATACATTGTTGACACACTGACATCGGAGCACTCACCGTAACCCTGCTAACCGGCTTCGAGCAGACTTTATCAACATAGACAATGCTCCAGTTGTTACTTATTCGACTTACTTTACGAGGAAAGCTTTTTTTTTTTCAGAAAAGATGCCGGCTTCAGTTTTTGATATTTTTTTATTGCACTCCGGCTTATAGTTCTTTGTAATCTTGCTGGCTCATAACGTTAGAGGAAATCTTAGGAAATCTTAGGGGAAGTGTTCCAGCTCTAGCAAAAGCTGAAGTAAATACGAGTAGGCACGTGAATAAAATGTATGTAGTTAAGTATTTAATTGGGCTTCCTGCATACATTGTTGACACACTGACATCGGAGCACTCACCGTAACCCTGCTAACCAGCTTCGAGCAGACTTTATCAACATAGACAATGCTCCAGTTGTTACTTATTCGACTTACTTTACGAGGAAAGCTTTTTTTTTCAGAAAAGATGCCGGCTTCAGTTTTTGATATTTTTTTATTGCACTCCGGCTTATAGTTCTTTGTAATCTTGCTGGCTCATAACGTTAGAGGAAATCTTAGGCAAAAAAAGTGCCAAAGTTAACTGAAATTTGAAGTCAGCATTAAACTTTAAGTTTTCATAATAATATAATACGTTTGACTTTATTATTCTTTGGCATTACTATTAATTAGCTGATATGTGTTTCAAAAACCTTGGAGAAATTTTTATTTGTAGAGCCGATTCTTGGAGCAGTTCAGTGTGGGAGACCTCACAGCAAGGCGCTCAATTTTTCCCCTTTTTAAGCAATTTTAATTAGAGTCAAACTTTTATTTGACTGCCTATTGCAATTCCAGTCCCAATGTGTACGTTATAGGCAGGTCATAACTCTCAGAATGATAATTTTATCATGTTGTTTCTCTGTATTCCAAAAGCGAAATTGGACAAAATTGAAACTTTCCATAAATCCCTTATATTATTCCCCACTTTTCGATTCATTTTAAGATTTTTCGAACGTTCGGCGAATGATTATTGGAATTGTCGAAGAATGTTAAATGAGGTGCGTTGAATTAATAACTGATATTGATTTTCTTGTGAACTATTATATTGATTTTCTTCAACTTCCACGAGTTGCATCGAATATTATAAGAGAGCACCTTGTTTACGCTATACTTTGTTAGATAAAAGCATAGATGATGTCAGACAGTGTTTGAAATTGAATAAAAATAACGAACAAAAATAAAGAGAAAAAGGGTATAACAATAGAGGGTGTCTCAATACGGCTAGAGTTTCACCATAATATTGGCATGTTGACAGGTCCATAATAGTGTCAGCCATTAAAGATGCCCATGAAATAATATGATACAATGCGATACAGTTCTATTGTGACGCACCCTGCGTCACAATAGAACTCTTTCGGTTTTATATACTTGCATCAAACTCATCAGCTATAATGTTTCTACTGCTAGGACTCTGACCCCCTGAGGAGTGTGGGCGTCAGTCACCACGTCTTCGACATTTCTTCTTCTAAGATATGGTGTTTTCCTTCCCCGTTTGGATAGCAGTAGTGATGAATTAATTTACGGAAAATAATGCGCAAGTGAGGCGTTTCACGTCAACTCTCCTAGCTCAGCGCGCGAGCGCCAAAACATCTACTTTTCAGCTTACGATTACAACAATAAAATGAACTCACAAAAAATTTTGAAAATACGTTTCTGTTGTATTTTTTCCTCAGCTTTCCGATTCGTTTTGTTTTTGAGAATAATACGGTGACGAACAGTAGGTACCTACCGTGCCGCGCGTCGGCGGCATACTAACGAATATCATTTTAATACACTAATAAAAGTATATTAAAATTATATTTATCAATTTCTACAATAAATCCTTTATATAAAACATTATATAATAACCTTTAACTATCCAAATCACATCTTACATCTAACGTTTACGAGACTAAGCTGCTGCCGCGCGGCGCGGTACCTACTGTTCGTCACCGTATTACTTTCGGGTCCGAACCCGCGACGTATAACTCGTAAGCCGCGGTGCCACCGGGGCACCACCGCTCAAACCACTCACTATGTAATGGAGGTTTCACGCGCACTATGTATGTCCCGGGTTCTATTCCCGGGGGAGTGGTTAAGGGGTAGGATTTAAAAAATATATACGTGGATGAATAAACGGGGTAATACATAAGAGTTTGATTTTGTGCAGGCATTGTTTTTGACGTTTACTATTTAGTTTGTTCTGTCTCTTTTCTGCCGGTGCGGTTGGCCGGTCTGAGCATGTTCTGCGTTCGATTCTAGGGTAGTGCAAATTATTATCGATTTTTTTTGTGAATACAATTTTATTATTGTTACTTGGTATTTGCAGTTGTTTCAAATTTATGTACGTGGTTCCCACAAATTATGTTCCAGTTAGATTTACGTGTCGGGTAGGTATTGTTTGTTTATGTCTGCGAATCAACATTAAGTAGTAAAAAAAAAATTAGAATTTGCATCGTAAATCTAAATATGTCTGATTTTTAATAGACTTCAAAAAAGGAGGAGGTTATCAATTTGACTGTATTTTTTTTTAATGTTTTTACCTTAGAACTTTTGACTGGGTGAACCGATTTTGATGATTCTTTTTTATTTGAAAGCTGGTGCTTCCCGAATGGTCCTATTTTATTTTGGTACCATTCAGACAATGGGATCCATGTGAAAACCATATAGGTCTTAAATTTGCATTCAGTATTTGCGCGACAAATGAACGAATGACGCGATTAGATTAGTGTGGGGTATCTACCATAACTAAAAACTGAAACTAAAAACTTTTTACAAAAAAAATGACAACCGACTTTTCGTTTGACGTTTCCATTTTCCGTAAGCATGACGGTTTAGAGCAGTACTTCAGAGCTTCTATGCCTCCGTCAGATAAAGTGTCTATTGACTTTCATCATATTCAGCCTATACTGTTCCCACTGCTGGGACATAGGCCTTCTCTCTGTGAGAGGGAGTGGGCCGTAATCCACCATGCGGGCCCAGTGCGGGTTGGTAGGATATCGCATGTCTTCGAATTTTCGTTCTAGGACATGCCGGTTTCCTCACGATGTTTTCCTTCACCGTTTTGAGAGCAGTGGTGATGAAATAATTTACACAAAGTAATGCGCCGAAGCGGGTTCGGACCTACGACCTACAACTTATAAGTTGCGGCCGTTCCCACTGGGCTACCACTGCTCTCGACTTCACATATTGACTGTACTATAATTATCTTCTTGTTGGAATTGGAAACTCGGTATTTAGATTCCCTGTGTGTAGGTTGTACAAATATCTGGGTGTAATTTATCTATAATATGTATGTATTTAGAAATATTTAAATATGTTTATCAGTTGTCTGGTTACCATAGTACAGGCTCTGCCTAGTTTGGTATCAGATAACGGTGAGTTGGTTGTCCTAAGATATATTTATATTTATTAGGTGGGTACGCGGTATGTGCCGCTGGGTTTGATTTCCGGAGTCAAACTGCGAACAAGGTTTTCTGATGTAAATTTTAAATTGTAATTTAAAAATGATGATATTTTCTGATAATGGATTATTAATTTAAAGGTGAATTTGGACTACCCTCCAGAGCATTGCCAATTTCCCACTTAATTGTAGGTAACCAACAACAGGCTGTTCGAATTGTTACTGTCACGTAACTGTTGCTAATAATGGTCTTATTTGAAAATTACAGTTTTTTCTGTTTGTCCATTGTCCACACAATAGACCTGGTCGAAAGCGAAAAAAATCTAAGTCGTTTATCCTAGTCAGAACTGTCAAACACAGTTAGCCTTTTTCATTAAAGTGCCGACATAACGATACAGCTCCCCTCCTGCCTCGCCCTTCCTACCCCCATTTCGTACATAAGACCTAAACATAACTGGGCGAAATTTTGATGTTACTGACACTTATACCTACCCTTCGGGTAATACAGGCGTAATGTTAAGATGTTTATTAATTTTTTTAAACTAAAGTATCCACAACTGTCTCTGACGAACAAATAAACAATGACTGTAGATCGCAATTGGAACGTTTTTCTCCAAAAACCTACTATGTACCTATATACTTCTGCCTTCTGCCTTGTTCTGCCTTCTGCCCCTTCAGAAATACAGGCGTGATACTATGTTTTTTTATTCATTAAATTATCCAAAACTGTCTACGAGGAACAAAGAACGAGCTAAAAAGAAAGACTGTGAATCGCAATTTCAAGGCCAGGCGTAATTTCTCGAAGAAACTTAAAAAATCAAAGACTTTGCTACTCATGCTCCCTGTTCTTCTTCTGCCTAAACCGTCATCAAAAACTGGCGTGATGTTAAGTTTTGCTTAAAAAATTAGTGGCTGAAAGCTTCCTAATTTTTTCGCCGTACTGATGACTTTTACTTATCCATTCGGAAATACAATCGTGATACTACGTTATATCCAAAAATAACAACAGCGGTAAACATTATCTACTAAATCTACACTTTTGCCCACCCTATCGTAATTACAAGCGTGATGTCCGTCATGTTCCAATCAAACCAGTGGCGAAAAACTTTGGTCTCGTATCTACTATACCTACACTTTTACCCACCCTGTCGTAATTACAGTCGTGATGTTTCATCACATTCCAAAAAACAAGAATGGCGTCAAACTTCTGTCTCGTACAGAAGATTTTCGCCATGCTATACCTTCTCTTTTGCCCACCCTATCTAAATTGCAAGCGCGATGTTTCATCATGTTCCAAAAACAAGGTTTGAAATCTTGTCTGATACCTAGTATACCTACACTCTTGCCTACCCTATCGTAATTATATGCGTGATATTTTGAATTGATAAAAAAAAACAATGGCGGAAAACTTCTCTCTCGTACCTACTAAATCTACATTTTGCCCACCCTATTTTAATTGAGGAGTTATGTTTAGTCATGTTCCACATAAAACAATATCTAAATTGCAAGCGCCATGCTCTGCCATTTACCAAAAAAAGGGGCGATAATTTCTCTCTTGTACCTACTATACCTACACTTTTACTCACCCTATCTTAATTGCAAGTGTGATGAGGTCAAACAAAAGCTTCCAGTTTTCCAAGTCTATTTATTTAAATACATCTATGCCTACCCCATCGGGATATGCAAGCGCGATGCCTCAGTTTCAGAATTTACTTCCACTTAATAAATTTATAGTTTAAAAAACACTAGAAAAACACGCTTTTATAAATGCACGTAAAAACCAAAACTTAATCGTGGTCAAAGTTCATTACAAGGCCTTTCTAACAAGTCCAAACACGGCTATGATACAATATTCCATCATGGAGTGCCAGTGCCTATCTTCCGGCTTCATCATCAGACCTTGAAACCTAATCGTGGTCAAAGTTCATTACAAGACTTTTCTAACAAGTCCAAACACAGCTATGATACGACGTTCCTTCATGAAGTTCCAGTACATATCTTCTGGCTCCATCATTAGATCAGTTCTACAGTACCATATTAGTGTATTGTCATCAGAACTACATGCAGCTGCCAATTTTCATGACGCTACGATCCTTGGAAGATGGTTAAATTAGTTACCTTAGATTCCATTACATAGTTAGTTACATACAGGTCGACCTAATAAAAGCGTGTTAAAAATAGATAAGTTGGAAAAACAGAGAACTGAATATATTGAATGACTGTCATTAAAGTTAAAAGGTCAGGGGTCAATCCAAAACGAACCTAATTGTTAAAAAACCTACATTTAATGTATAGAACGCATGTATGATGATTGAACCCCTGCACAATCAAAAGTAGGTCAAATTATTCCGGAACATAGAGCCGACTATGACACGTATTACGATTAAAAGGGCTAAGGTCATTTTACAAAAATCCCAAAAATACAACAAAAAAAAAAACTTTTCCCTTCGCTGAAAAGTAAGATTCAGATTTTAGAAACTTATTTTCGCTACAATCAAAAGTGGGCGAACTATTTCGGAAGAACAAAGAACCGAACATGACTGGGATTATAATATTAAAGGTCAGGGGTCATTTTACCGGAAAACCAAAAAAAGAACAAAGAAAATCTTTTCCGTCACCTCCAAATGAGGATACAGTTATTATTAACTTCAAGTTTAATTATGCCCATGTATTAATCATTGTTGCAAATTAAAAGTAGACTATACGAAAATCTACTGACAACTACTTCATTGATATTATCAAAGTGGTATTAAAATGAGGAACTAATTAAAATATATGTATTCCCAATAATTGAATAATCTACAGACTCGAATAATAAATGTTCATACGAAAATTGTCCTCCGCTTAACTAAGCAAGATGCAGGAGTGGCTGCATTGTATGGTAACCGAAAATTTGGATTAAGTCGGCCGAATGCAATAATAACGCATTATAATTAGTGGTTACAGAAAGAGTTCACAATTATATTCATAAACCAAAACTCCTTCAATTTTGGAATTAAGGAAAGAACTACGTATTTCTTTGTACCCTGATTAGGCCCGGAAAATTTACCCGAAAACTTTATCTGAACCCTAATTTGCGACTTATTGATACTAAAACCATTAATATTGTCCAAAACTGTATAACTACTTCATCATCATCATCATCATTTCAGCCGTAAGACGTCCACTGCTGGACTTAGGCCTCCCCCAATTTGGGGGGCTTTGCCATAATCGCCACGCTTGGCAGGCGGGTTGGCGATCGCAGTATGGTGGTAAAATGCATAGAGAACGCTGCTGCCCATTGTCTATTAAGTCCCTTAGTCGCCTTTTACGACACCCACAGGAAGAAATGGGGAATATGGGGAATGAATAAATAATATAACTACTTCATCAGCTTCAAATAAAACAGCTTGTAGCTTTTACAGTTAAAGTTCTCTACAAATAGTTAAATTTAAAATAATGCGCCTCAACGCATACTTTCAATTTCTACTCTACTCAATTCCGATAATAATTACGTAATTACGTAAAGCCATTTGATCTTTGCCATCAAGTGATATGACTACATGAAAAAATTAATGAGAATTTAATCCCTAACTACGGTCACAAAGAAATGACAAGATTTTCCGAAGAAAACCCAATAGATTTTCTATGGCCAACTTGGGGATACAAATTTTCGCGCGTTTTCTAATTCTGTTTAATAAATTCAATAAAAGTTGGGAACTTCGTTCCGTTGTTATTGTTTTTAAACGTTCCCGAGAAGTTCTATCAATTATTAAAATATAATGTTTAATGTATTAATATGCGTTTAATTGGCTGAATATTAACAAAAAAATGACTTGATAGCTAGCTATGACAATTATAGGAAAATGTCGATATTTTTCTTTCAATGAAATATAAAATGTAAATAAGTGATTTCCAGGGTCGTGTAAAAGTTTTTCACAAGATACGTCTAAACAATTAGTCATTAATCGTGTATACGTAAAAATGTACCAGTAACTAAAATAACATCTCGTTCCGCATCCGCTAAAATAAAATAAAGCACATAAAACATACAACAAGTATTCGGAAAAATACGGAGACCCGGCGAAACAGTAGACAGAAGACACGTGGAATTTATTTAAAAAAATACTAATAATAAGTATCATTGAAAATACGCACAAATATTATTAGCACGAAGACGTCTGTTGCCGGCTGCTGGCTTGAAGACAAGCTAAGAAAACATTGCAAATTACGAACAAGAAATAAAAGCATCACCAACTGCCTCATCTCTAGTTTTCTCCAAATTTTTCAATATCCTGGAACAAATAATAGATTATTAAAACAAACAAACAAGCTTTGTTTACTCACGCGTATGCACGACAACTTGTTGGCTGCGACACGAACGACGAAAAACACGTAACTAAGTTCGCTTAAGGAAAACTTCGGAAAACTTTAAAAGTTGCACTTAACATTCTGCCGAATTAACTGCATGATCAAAATTTACTTTAAATTAAATCATGATAGAATTTCAGAAATTAGTCACTTAGAAATTTTGAAAATGAAGCACTTTATTCACCCAAGACGGTACTCGCGCGCGATGCACGTAACTCGACCTACCGATAAGAAGAAAGTAAAGCTCTAGCGGAGGAGTAACCGGTTATATAGCCAGGTGAGGTAGGAAGGACAGGGCGGGGAGGAAACTGCGCGTAGGGGTTGTTTCATCCCTCTGCGCAGGTTTTGGTTGAAACTTCGTACTTACAATGGCGACAAGTAGACGGATGACGACAGATGTGATGGACATAAAACAGACAGTTAATATGACGATATCCTTTGTCAAATAAGTTGGCAGTAAGAAGGGCAGTATGCACATGTGTCCTAAGTATTCCTTTTGAAGTTTTAAAGCTAGTTACTACGTGCTTAGATACGGATATGGCGGTGCTAATGAAAGGATTGTATTTCGCGGGTTAAGCGCCAGCAGCCAAAACTACACATCCTTCTAAAGTTGACACACGAAACTTACCTAAGTTTCGTGTAAGTATACATAGCTATCTAAAATACACAAGTGTTTTCACATAGAGAGAACTGGCGTCTACATAGTTAAACGTATAAGTTGTGAACTCAAAGCTTCATTCATGCTCGAGGGTTGAACTTATTATAGTACTTGTGTAAGCAGATACTACGCGTGTGTCCGTGTGACTTTCATTGAGACTAGGATTTGTCAATGTAAGTGTAAGGATGTGACTCAATCGTGACCGTGAACGATATGGTTTAAGCTCGTCACACAATTTCCAGTTCGACACATGATCAACACTGCCTCATCTCGAGCCGTTGAGCATTCCCAATTCAGGGAAATTCATTGTTAAGCAAATTTACTATCAACTTAAATAATTCGTACATCCAAATCACATTTTTTAATCTTTGATAGTTTTAAGTAATGCATGTAATGTGACACGACAAATTGACGTAGTGTTTGAATTTGCTTTAATTTGCTTTACAATTAATTTCCCTGACTTTATATATGTATTATTAAACCCCTACTGCAACTCACACTAATGAACATCGTCACGGCATCGCCTGTCTTTGTGCAAAGCTACTGAAAAGCATGCCGTTCGTTCGTGGTCAACTCTCTGTCTCCTCCTTTCCCGAAAGGGTTGAGTGTTTGAGACACTGATTACCGCACTTACGGCGCACATACTTACAGGTAGTTGCACGATCTAGGCGGCCAAAAGTCCCAATATCAAAATAGCAATAACATTCATAAAAACGAGTTCCAGGGAAAGAGTATGAACCCGGGCACAGTACCTATGCATTATCTACTTGCTAGTGTGCCCCTCGCATCTGTAGCGTCAGTCAGAATTTGACCGTTTCATCTAGTGTGCAATCTGTTTTCGGCGCTTTTCTAAACATTAAACTTTCAAAGTGATTTTTTATGCTATCAAGTTTTTTTTTTATGAATTGAAAGTGATGGATTCTAATAGACAAGGTAAGTGACTTACAAACTGCATAAATAAAGTTATGATCAACTATCAAACTACATTTTTTTTTCTAATTTAAAAAATCCCATTTTCATACCGTGATTTCCTTCAAAAAATTTTCTTTACTAGTGTTTTTGTTTATGTATCGGGGTATTCGGGGTAGATCGGGCTATATTTTTATTACAGATTATTGTACGATCCTTTTACTTATAAATGCTATCCAAAAAAATATCCGGAAACGTCCGGATAGATACTGTTTTACTGCAAATATTTGTAAGCTACTTTTAAAATAGTGTATGTTTGTTTTAGGTTCAGAGGGTACATCAGGAGTAAAGATTATGTCCTGAAAATACTTGTTTGACCTCATGATGAAAAAAAAATTGCCTAATTTAGATGCCAGATGAAACTAACTATATAAAAGATAAAATTTTGTCATGTGAAGGTTAGGGGAAGGCCGGGCAAAGTGGATACCCTGGGCAAAGCGGATACCCTCCATTATTTCAAAATGGTGCGCCCAAGTGCGCTCTAGTCGAGCCACGAGGTGCTCCCCGCGACCCTCAGTTGGAAGTAAATAGAGATAAAGTGAGGTCACACGTCGATTGCGATATAAATAATAAAAATAAAAAAGTGAACATTTCTTACGACTTTTCAAGGTACGTAATTCTGTAATTATTCATGTTTAAATAGTTCTACTGTATTGACTAGATTACCTATTAAAAGTGCATGTCTTCGTGCAGAATTACTGCTAGTTATATTGGGAATTTGTTTCTAGATTCGATTTTAGGGTAGGTTAAATTCAACAAGTGCACGTCGGGCAAAGTGAACACGGGCAAATGGGATACCGTACCCATTTTGTTTTGCCCATATGAATTTACAAGATTTTATTTTGTTTTTCCTTTCCTTTTATTCTGTCTGTGTCGGTCTGTCTGTCTGTATTGAAATGTTACTGGTTTACATTTGACCCACTTGCCGGTGTCCGATCAATCTGAAATGAAAGATGGACGGCTTACGAGGGAAATGGCATATTTATTTGTGACAACTCCACTGATGACTGATTAGTTGTATTCTTTATTAATGTCTCCTTTATTTAACTATATTTTTTTATATACTTTGGTCATTCTTCCTTAATAAACCATGTGTTTACTTTGGCCTATGAGTCTATCCGCTTTACCCGGGGGGTAGGGCTAAGTGGATAGCGGTACCCACTTTAATTTGATTTTTAATTATAAGTAAAGTACTAATGTTACGTAATTTTTGTTGATTATGTTGAAAAGTTCAATAACTACTGTTTCAAATTCAGTAATTATTGTTTATATATCTGTAAAGGCTACCTTCCGATAGGCCGCTAAACGTTAAGGTATCCACTTTGCCCGCCCTTCCCCTACAATGAAGACCAACTAGTTCATTTGAAACGTGGTTTTACCCATTTCAAGTCATAAATTAAACAAATATGGACTAAAAGTCATATTGGGAGCAATTTCAGCCTGAAACCTTGGCCATGCTTGTGTGTGCGGAATCCAACATATCAGAAAATTCATCAGATAGCGAAGAAGAAAATCAAGAAACTTAAATAGTGATATGAATATATTATATTTTTTTAAATACGTATTTTTTTTTTTGGAAAAAGTGTGTTTTGTAATTGAAAAATAAGTTATTTTGTTTATTTACCTCGTTTAGATACCAGTTAAGCAATAAAATAATTTTGACCGCGTAGATCGTTCAAATACCTGTATGTGCGGCGCGCGGCGGGTCGACACGCGTATCACCATTTTTTAGAAAAGCGAAGATGGAACAAATTTCGCATTGTAAGTATTGTGCATAGGTACTTTTGTTTGGTGCCAAAAGTTCGAACCCACGTCTTAAGTAAGTAGGTACTGGAAACATCGTCAATACAAAAACAAGCGCTGATGCTCACAATTAATTGGTTACATAGTTTGCTTTCGTATTTGGTAGACACCGAATAATAATACTAAGGGCTTATTATTTTGTAAGTTTCGTTTTACGCAGCTACAAAAACATTAAAGAGTTACTAGCGACATCTAGTTTATGTTTCTGTAAGCCGAGTGACGGCTAAATATTTGGGTTGCCAACAATGAAAACTTCGAAAGGAACCGTAATATTTCAATTGAAATCATGAACAGTCATCGTCCTATTAGGAAAAATAAAAATTTAATTAGGCGTAACCGTCTAACATAATACAGTCCAAAGCATTTATTACTAGTTAAACTGACTTCAAATAGTTACATTCAAGAACATTGCAGCCTAGAAGTCGGTTTCTTTACTTTAGAAAAATTCAAGACCTATTATAATTTAATCATTTAGCAAAACAATCATCACATAAAGTAATTATTCATATTACTTGCCTAAAAGCTCCACGCCACAACTTTTCGGGGTCAATCCAAATAAACTGCAGTTGTTTTGTTGTTTGTTTACGAAACCGCGTGTGTTACTATTGTCTACCCTCGCTTTTCGTGCATTATTGCATTTTATTTATATTCAAATTCTTTTACACCCACCTCAAAATGGATCTACTGCATTTTTTTTAGCTTTGAATAAATCTTTATTCTTTAGCGTACTTACTTAGTTTGTACAATCCATATTATGTTTCAATGATTCTAAACGCATTTGAACTGTCCACATTATTGTTTCATTAACTTTGCGATGTCTTAATTCATTAAATTTTTCAAAATGTTTGCATTGAGTACTGTTTCGAGTACATTAATAATAAACAAAACTTATTTTACGTATTATACAATACTCTTAGTAAAAAAATATTTTTTGTATCTACAGCTGGCAACATCAAACATACGTCAACACCGTCAACACGACGTTAAAAAAAATGAAGTTTGCCGATTTATATTAAATTAAAATTCGATTTCATTTGAAGTTGTAGCTGATTTATAAATTACAATGTCACCAAAAATAGTACATGATACCGCTGAATACACCCGGGACCATTCCTTCCACAGTTTTGACTTATAAACGCATACATTATTATTCTGTCATTGGTAAGTAATGTGGAAGAAAATAGAAAAACGATCTGACCTTGGCATTAAATCAAGTGTAAAACAGCGGTTTATTTGATTGAGTAGCGGAGATACTCGAATACCTTTGGCACCAGTAGTAGCCAACATCGTGCATCAAATAGCACGTTCTCATTTAATACTGTAACTTGCCGGTTGACACCAATTTTTGTTATTCATGATAGTGCCGAACGCGAGTGATAACGGCTTGTATTTAATTATTATGTGTGTCCTCAACAAGTCGCGTAATTAACTTTTTTAAACGCATGTAGATCAGGATTGTTATTTTTCTGTATTTAAAATTAGGTAAGTTTATTCAAATCACATTCTGTGTCAACCTTCGGGTGTTCCACGTCGTCTTTAACATAGTCTAAATGGAACTTCATTCTCTCAATTATGGTGTGACGTACCCTTTGATAACAAATCAAATCTATTATATTATTACTGTACTCCACACCTGTTTAAATTGTAACCACTATTTCTATTAATTTACGATAATCTTTTGTTGTGGTTAAGTACTAATCCTATGTGTACTTTATTCTCACCTATAAAAATTGGGTATCTAAACCTGTGATTCATATATAATTATGTGTTCAACCTTTGAACAAATAAAACAAGGACCTACTCTCTCCACTACTCTCTCTGTTGAATGAATACAATAATTATTTTAATAAATAATTATATTGTTTCTTTTCAGACAACACAATACTCATATAAAATGGAAGGAGATGCCTTGAAAAATATTGCAAACATACTCAGTTCATTAACCATACTGTCATGTCTGTTTCTAAAAATACCACAGATTTGGTATATCCGGCAGAAGGAGTCCGCAGAAGGAATCTTTATTCAGGCAATGCTTATGGAAGTCTTTGGGTAAGTTTATTAATAAGACTCATTTGGCCTATGGAATACTAGAATGTGAATGTCAGAAATTATCCCATGGAATAAATAATACTACTGGGATAAATAGTCCCAGTTGCAGAGGCCTATATCCAGCGGTGGACTGCTGTAGGCTGATGATGATGATCATTAAATAGTCCTAGGTCATACCTAGGTTGAGTGTTGTGTTTGTTTTTGACAAATTTCATCCTTTATTTGAAAAGGTGAAAGTATTTTCCCAATTATAATATTAGTATGGATGTTATGTTTCTGACTTGTTAGAAGTGAGGGATATCTGGACATTACTGACAATGCAAACTATTTTGCTCCCTCACTATCACATTAGCTTTCATCTCGTATGGAATGCACAATAATTTGGTACAACAAGAATGACAATAATTATTGTTGAATTTCCAACATACTAGGCCTAATATAATAATCTCCATTATTGTAGTAAATGTAGGTATATTATGCTGCAAATTTTGTACTGTTTCTGATACTTTCTTTCTATTTGTTTACTACCCATGTGCCGGGCGGGATAACGGATGAACTTTCACACAAACTTCCATCGGCTATTTCAGCTCTATAGGGGTTGAATTTTCATAAGTCCATCCTTAGTTCTCACTTTCATTATTTAAGGAACACGTTTCATGCTTTAGGACACCGCAGCTTAGGTCTTCTGTCAGTGGTTGAATTTAAGAATTTGAATGAATAAGTACTTCTTTTCTTGCGTCGTTGATCTAGTGGTCTCAAGCGCTAATGCTGAGCTTCGATCCGCCATGTTTCGATCGCCAGGTTGGACAGTATTATTGGGTTATTCTGTCTGGAATGTCTTAGCAGCAGCCCAGAGTCAGGATTTGTGCCTGGTTGATGGCAATAGGCTCTGGGCTTTCTCAATGGGTGTACTATAGATATACATATGTAAGCTCAATCTTTCGATGTTGTGTATAGGGTCATTTCACCTGTTCGCGTCCATCGTCCAATTCGCGTCCATTTTACGGATCTCCCTATAAAAATCCTCGAAAATAAGTAAACTAACACACCACTCAAACGAAAAGTCAATATCGCTAATACCTCAATGTATAAGAGGCACGTACATATGGACAAAAGGTCCGTGCGACAAACCAATCCCGTTTAGAAAAAATAGTTAATCTCGGCTGTTCATCAAGGGAGTGCGTACGCGCGGGATTTTAGATAAAAAATTGTGTGCAGCGGCGCGTTCGATGGTAAGTTTATTATTTTTTATGTGAATTTAAGGATACATAGCTGTTTCTAGAGTTTAATAATGAAAAACCGGCCAAGTGCGAGTCAGACTCGCGCACCGAGGGTTCCGTACAAACCTGTAGGTATCCTCGGTTTATACATAAGGCTTATGTTTATGAAATTAAATGTTATTTTTTATTTTTATATTTGAGTTGACTGAATGAAAGGTAAATTAGGGTTTACGATTTATGACGTATTAAAAAAAACCTACCTAAAGGATCTCGTTCAAACCAATTTTCGGTGGAAGTTTATATGGTTATGGACATCATATATTTTTTTAGTTTTATCATTCTCTTACTTTAGAAGTTACGGGGGGACTCACACATTTTACCACGTCTCTCGCGCAAACTGTTCAGTTTAGAAAAAAATGATATTAGAAACCTCAATATCATTTTTGAAGACCTATTCATAGATACCCCACTCGTATGGGCTTGATGAAAAAAAAATTTTTTGAGTTTCTTTTTTAAGTATGGGGAACCCCAAAATTTAATGTTTTTTTTTTTTCTATTTTAGTGTAAAAATCTTAATGCGGTTCACAGAATACATCTACTTACCAAGTTTCAATAGCATAGCTCTTATAGTTTCGGAGTGGAGAAAAGTGGCTGTGACATACGGACGGACAGACAGACAGACAGACATGACGAATCTCTGGGGTCCGTTTTTTGCCATTTGGCAACGGAACCCTAAAAAAGGAATAATATTAATTATGAATTTGCTTATGTTTTTTATATTTAACGAATAAAATAAGGTGGACGCGATTTACTACATCGAACTTACAAAACTTCTACTTTGCGTCCGCAATGGACGCAAAGTATACCTACAGGGAATAATAATAAACCAAATTGCGTCCACTATTTTCTTTAAATACAATCGAGTTGCTAAAAATAATTTAAAATGTATTGATTATTGTTGTATTTTTTTTATTGAGACTACGCGTTTATAATTCTATTTTTAAATGAAATGAGTAATTTCTTTCATTCTTATTATTATTTGTTAAGATGAGTTCTTCGGAGACAAGAATGAAGAAGGAAAAGAGAACAAACACAGAAGACGATTTAAAGAAAGCGTTAAATGAAATTTGAGAGAAGAATAAATCGATAAGACAAATATGCAAAGAATATGCTATTTCCAAGACCACAATATTGGACAATATCAGTGAGCGCAGACCAGATGGAGTAAAGAAACTTGGATCAGAACCAGCGCAAGGAGTAGATGGTGATAAAAATTAGTTGAATGGCTTCTTAACCAGCAATTACCGTAATTACAGATACAATAAAAAAACGATTGTGTCTATACCAAATGTGGTATCTCAGGGACTAAGCGGATAAAATATCCAAAAAAAACTAGCCTTGAAGCGAGTGAAATGTTCTGAATGTGATGATATACTAATTTCAGATGTAGAAGACGACGATGAGAAAAACATAGGCTGTGACACATATATATTAGATGGTATCATCTGAAATGCACGCGATTTGTAGGATTTAGTTATTTTGAGGCCAAAGATAAGTCTTTTGAATGTCATTAATTGAAATTCTAAGGCTAGACAAAATTGTTGTATTGTTTTGTTGCTTTAATATAGCCAAAAACTTATTATTAATCAAGGCTGATCTTGAGCAATAATAATACCTTGTGATTTTAGGTGCAATCATTTTTTACCTACCACTTACCAAATTTTAAGTTCAATCTATGTTGAGAAGAATTATTTTTATTTTTTTAAGTGATGTTTTTAATGATAGTAATGTTGTTTTTTTAATATTTATATTCTTAAATAAAGAAATTGTTATAATACAATCTTTCTTTACAAATTCTTAAAAATATCACCCCTATATTCCTTTTCTAAGCTGGTGGACGCTAAATGGTCCATGGGTGGACGCAATTTGGATTTTGTGGACGCAAACGGGGTAAAACGCCTAATTCTGAAGTTTATCTATTAAAAAAAAATACAAGACGTTTCGAACAAAACTGAAAGTTAATCTTAAAATAGACTATATAATGAACACATTACATTCATTTTTCATAGAAATTAGTGCTGGGATATTTTTATTATCGCCGTCAAACTTGTCAACTGCACTAAATGGACGCGAACAGGCGAAATGACCCTATGTACAAACGCGGTCAATAGCCGTGAATCACTTTTCTTCCATATGCCTTAAGCAATATAATTGAAAAGTGGTTAACCACCAGTATCCACAATGGTACATCCTGACTGGCTGCAGTACCCTGCTTGTTCTCAGGCTTGCCAAAGAAGACGTTGGTTGCACTTATGGCCCAAAATAGTTTTTTTATAGATAAGGCCATTGCATACAAAAAGAAGGCTGAGCCTCTTATAAACAAACATAAAAAAAAATGTTATTCAGTACGTAATTATAATATTATCATACATCATAGTACTGCGTTACTAAGAAATGACCATCACCTTATTTGAGTCACTAATCTTGATAAATTAGTGATTTTAGCACTATATTTTCAAGATAACCAATTATCGCTTTGTATGGGGTAAAAGTACATACATATAATACACTCAGTAATTGTCGAGTCACAATTTCAGTGCTTATCTTGAGCTGTTGACTACAATGTGTAAACTAGATTATGCACGTCTGACATTCTTGAGATATCTCATGATGTTAAACATATTTTACAAATAATTGTCACTAGGCATACATAGCTACCTAAGGCATAAATGCATGCCTTTGCATACTTATTTGCTTAATAAGACACATTTATAATTGTGTAGAAGCGGATTAGAGAAACATTTTAAGTGAATTAATCATGATGTTGAGCTGTGTTTTTGATCAGACAATGCATAATCAGCTTATAGTGTCCCCACTGATGGATCACAGGCCTACTCTTAGTGAGAGGAAATGGGCTGTAACCATCAACCGGGGCCCGATGCGTGTTGGTGTTTGGTGGATGTCAGTTGTCATCAATAGACATTTCCTCACAATGATTTCACAGTTTTAAGAGCGGTGGTAATGAAATGTAATACATAAAGTCCCTTCTTGGGGTCGAATTTACGATCGTCAAATAGTAATTTGGAGCCGCACACTACGAGCCCGTGTGGTGGAATATGGCACACTCTCGCTCACGGACAGGAGGCCTGTGTCCCAGCAGTGGGACGTTAAATTATAATTTTGCTGTAGTATTTTATATAGATTATCAACTTAGCAGGAAGGCAGTTAGGCTTTGTATTATCTACATACAAAAACTCATGCCTGGAAAAACCACCCCCATGGCAGAAACTACGGAACGCCACTTACTACGATCTTAACATAGTTCTTTCTATATATGTACTACTATGGGAAATTATTCACAGATTCATGAAATATAGATTGTTCTACTTAAACACAGGTTAGGAATTTGAATCTGGTAAAGTTCAAACCAAAATATCAGTCGATATTCTTCATATTTAGTCTGGTGAAGTTTAGGCTCTAACATGGTTGAGAAGGCTAGGCAGATGATGATTGGTCATATTCATACCCTCCACCATTCTATTAGGGATTGAACATAGCCCATAGGCCTCTTCATTCCCTCGCCATCCACTCCGATCCTGCACAATTTACATCCAGTCGCTACTTGTAGGTATTGATGTCCCTACCTAATTCATAGTAGTAAACAAATTATAGGCATGCAGCCTGTAAAAGAAAACGGATCGTGAGGAAACCTGAAATTAGCAAAACAGCATAATCAGCGTATAATGTTCCCTCTGCTGGGACCTCTTACCTCCTCTCGGTGAGAGGGAGTAGGCCGTAATCATTCAGGCCCAACCCGCATTGGGTCAGTCAGTTCATCCCGGCATTATTCACAGCAGTAAAAATAATCTTAATGTTTTTTCCAGATTTACAATAATGACACTATACAATTTTACAAACAACTACAGCATCATGACGTACCTGGAATACCCAATAATATTATTACAAGTCTACGTTATGTTCTACTACGTCCTGAAGTTTAAGAAACTGTTGGATCGGCCGATAGTTCCTGCAGTTCTAATATCATACGTAGGTGTGATCATTGGGTTTGTGGTCGAAGCTATCCCGAAGACCATACTTTCGTACCTGGTGGTGAGTTTTTTTTAAATATATTGTATGTAGTTAGATCGGACACAGTAGTCCGCTTTTTGTTGATGTCCGATTCTTATCCAACAACAGCCAACTATATTTGATGATAAATTTGAGATTCGGTCACCACCAAAAGCAGCTATGAGCGATACGTGTTAGCTGTCATTTTCTAAATAAAAAATCATCAAAATATTTAATTGCCCCTAAATCTACAGGGGTACTTATGAAACGTCAGAAGCAGAAGTTTCGTATTGAGAGAGCAAGCAAGCAAGAAAGAGCTGGCAAGAAACTCCACGGTTGCTCGTTTATAATGCATTCAAATTACAGTAATAATAGGTATAAGAGGATAGTGTCGGGCCTGTCAAAAAGAACAAATTTCATTGACGTAAAGGTACTACGTAGGTAGTACCTTTACGTCAATGAAATTTCAAGAAAACAAATTATCGGATTGAAGAGAATCGGCCAGACTTACTCCAATTTTTGTAGGGCCCAATTTCAGTTCAAAATATTATCCGTTGTGGTTCTTCTTTTAGCTACCGTCAGTATCACAGTAAATAACACATAACGTTGCTGTGTTCCCCGAAAGAACATCATTATTAACCCCCGACGCAAAAAGAGGGGTGTTATAAGTTTGACGTGTCTGTCTGTCTGTCTGTCTGTGGCATCATAGCTCCCGAACGGATGATGCGATTTCAATAAAAAAAATATGTATTAAAGGTGACTTATCTGCGAGTGTTCTTAGATATGTTTGATGAAAATCGGTTGAGCCGTTTAAAAGTTGTGGGGGGAAAGTGGGGAAGAGTAACCGAATGTCAGCAAATATACTCGAGTGGGGTCTCAAATGAAAGCTCACTGAAAGAGAATATTGATGAATTAATCGAGAGTGTTCTTAGCTTCGTTTGATTCTACATTATATTAAGTATATACCTATAAAAAACACAAAATAAAAAATTTAATAAAAAATTTAAAAAACCCGCGACACAAAAACCAAATTTCCCTTTAAAAAGTAAAAAATAATAAAAAATAACTCAATCTTAAAGTACCTAAGAATGTATTAATATTAAAAAAAAAACGGCGCGTTGGGGGACCGCTCCGCGAGTGCAGGCGTCGTTGACTGCTTAGTTAGGTAATAAGACTATTGGTAATTAAATTGTTAGGTTTGAAGCGGTCCCCAACGCGGCGTATTTTTTTTGAATATTAATACATTCTTAGGTACTTTAAGATTGAGTTATTTTTTACTTTTTAAAGGGAAATTTGGTTTTTGTGTCGGGGGTTTTAAAAATCCCAATAAAAAGTAATAGTGGCTAAATTGATGACTGCAGTTTAAAGTAGTAAATTTAGGGAAAAAAATTGCAAACTAAGGATTACGTCACTTGGTTTCAGTTGTTTAGGTACAAGCTTAGTATAATAGCAGAGTACATACCGGCCATTAAAATATGGGTAGTTATAGCCGCAATTTACCATGAGATTGCAATCGGTGGCACGGTACGGATGCATATCCGCTACGTATTGTTACACGAGTCAAATTTAACAAGCTGACACGACTTGGAGACCTCACACCGGGAGCTTCATAAGGATGCAGACTGGGGTCGATCGACGAACTCGCCTCTATTTCTCACAGTTTTTACGAATTAACAGAACATTGATATTTCTTTATTGTGTGTTATAACAAATTACAGTAGGTATATTAAGGGTTAATGTACATAAATTTTCCGGAATAAATTCTATAAATGATAACCGGCGTGTGTGTATGACCAATTGTATGAACCTTAAAGAGGCAAAAGGAGTGTGTAGAGATCGTAGCAGGTGGCGTTCCGTGGTTTCTGCCTACCCCCATGGGAAAAAGGCGTGATTGTATGTATGTGTAAATGATATCAAAATCCGTTACGAAGTTTAAAAGAACCACACAGTCAAATTGACTGACGCGAAAACGTATAGATGAAGGTATAGATGACAGCCTGTTGGTCTAGTGGTAGCAAACGCTACACCTGAGCATAACGTCGTGAGAGTTTCCATCACGAAATCGTCAGTAGCAGCCCGGAGTCCAGAATTGTATCCGGTTTATGACAATAACCTCGTCTTTTATCTGCGGCCCGATCCAGTTGTAAGAACAGACTCTCGATGCCGCCCGATTACGTAAAATAAAATCATTGTTTTGAAGCACCTACCAATGTCTGAGTGATTTTTCCATATCATCATTCTCTTATCCTAATTTATTTGAGGTTGGCGCAACAAGTCTTTCTTCCACACTTCTCTATTAGTCGTCATCGACAATTATTTTCCATAATGAAAGGAAATAAGTTTCCCAAGAGTTCGCGAATGACAACGAAATCTTGATCCGGTTTTAAAACTAATTTCCGCAGAAAAATACCCCGCAAATAGGTAGCTTCATCATCATCATCATCATCATTTCAGCCGTAAGACGTCCACTGCTGGACTTAGGCCTCTCCCAATTTGGAGGGCTTTGCCATAATCGCCACGCTTGGCAGGCGGGTTGGCGATCGCAGTATGGTGGTAAAATGCATAGAGAACGCTGCTGCCCATTCTCTAGTAAGTCCCTTAGTCCCCTTTTACGACACCTACGGGAAGAAATGGCGTGGTGTTATTCTTTACGTCCGGCACCACACGGTATAGGTAGCTTAATTAAAGGCAAAAGATGACAAATTTCCGGGAAAAGATTGAAAGTCTGACTATGCAATGAGTTTTTTTCTTTATGGTTGGGTTTTGCGGCCCACTGATTCTACGGTCCTTATACATTTGGCCCATCAATGAGTTTGAGTTTATCATGTATGGCGTACCTACACTGTGCTATTGGTACATCTACCTGCCCATTCCTTCGGGGATTAACGCCATGGTGCTAAACCGTTGATGCTGGCTGTCATTTGTAGACCTTTGTCAGTCATGATGAGTATTCAGAAAGAAAGTATGATAACAAATCTTACTAAGAAGTAACGTGGTAACGGGTAGTCGCTTCATGTAAAATACTGACATTCAGCTGCATCCTGTTAAATTAGAAGCCGACTCCAACATAGTTGGGAAATGGCTAGGCAGATGATGATGAACAAGTTCTTTTTGCATCAACTTTGTCTTAGACTTAATCTTCTTGTTAGACAAGTACTTGTCCTCTTAAAATGTAGGTACTGTAGATCTTACGTTTTCATAGCATTTCCTCACGCGAGGAATTTCTATTATATCGTACTTTCTCAATCATAAATAAACAGACCCATTATGTGCTGGATGCTGGGTGTAAAGAATAGCACCATCCCATTTCTTCCCTTGTGTGTCGTAAGAGGTGACTTAGAAGATTCTTCTCTATGCATTTTACCACCATACTGCGATCGCCAACCCGCCTGCCAAGCGTGGCGATCATGGCAAATGCCTCAAATTGGGGAGGCCTATGTCCAGTTGTGGAAGTTTTTTGGTTAAAATAGTGATTATTTATGTGTAGGCTTATCGAACCCGTTACACAAGGGCTTCATCGGCTTACAATTTGTACTCCTCGGTATTTTCTGTTTGCTATTAAAGAAGCCAAATACAGGATCAACCAAAATGTATAATGGAATTCAAAGATTTAATGAAGGGTAAAATCAGTGTGCATTTGTGCAGTCAACACTGCGACGTGACGTATGAATTTCCAGTCACATCGATTCGTTTAATATGCAGATGTTGTCACCATTGTTAATACTGATGTGGGTAGTTCTCATATATCTATTTACCATGGAACACATAATTTGTTTCGATCAAGTGCGTTGCGTTTCACACTCGGCTGGATGGGAGACGCGTGGGTACGCGAGGATTTCTATGAAATGTTTTTGGTAAATATCGTTCCTAAAATACCTACCCTTGAAAGGTTTTTACTCTGTGGGCTATTTTGTGGTGCAGAAGCTAAAGAAAATACTTCTTTACTGCGCCGATCTGCGCTGACTACTGGGCAATAGTTACATCAGGATCATATTTTGTTACTTTTTTTTTGCAAAATTAAAGCTGAACTTGAATTATTTGAAAAAGGACTCTAAGCGATTCTTTTTTCTCAAAATAACGACAGCAAACATCCTAAATTGGCTGCTGTGCCCGAATAAATTTGTCGCGTGCCGCCAAAGGCACGCTTGCCGTTGGTTCGCCATCCTTGCCATAGGAGTATGCAATGATCGTAGCGGATGGTATTCCGTAGTTTCTATCTGTCCCCATGGGGAAAAGCCGAAAGTTTATGTATGTAAGAATTCCAAGTCAAATGAGTGAGCGATCTTCGGTGTTCAGTGTGAGAGTAAGGGTCGTAAGGTTCGCAGAGTCAGAATCCGTAAAAAACAAAACAGTGGTCATTGATAATCTAAAAATATCGGGAAGCACTCAAAACGTGTCGGAAAACACAAAACAAAGAGCAAGCAAGATTAGTCGGTAGATGTCTCAAAATCGAAAGTCATTTATTCAAATTAGGCTGAGAGTCAGCACTTTTTGAACGTTAAAATTACATAAGACAGTCCCCCAAAACGTCCGCCCTTCATCACTTCCTAGTGATAGATCATAGAGCTGGGAAGAAGAAGTGGCGCAACAAATTCCCCAGCAGCACAGCTGTCTGTTAAGTTAGAAGAACTTGTCTAGTTTCAATATCATTCAGCTGTAATGTCTGTGCCATAGCAGTCAGTATTCAGTAACTGAAGGTTATATCAATATTTTTTTCCGTGTTGTTATCAAATTGCGACTCAATCATCTTTTGGCAAAGAAGTAGTCTGCTCTCGTTAGCCCATAATCTCTTTAAAGTCATGTAATTAATTAACTATACCAATTAATTGTTTACTGATTTGGTCTTAGTCCAAATACATTAGTGTTGTTTTCAGTTCAGTAGTTGTAAACGTAATGAATTAGAAAGGTACACACACTTGCATAATATTGGATAATAGCCATATTATCAATTTTCTTTAAGTGTTCGTGACGTTGATAAATTATTTTAGTTTCGTTTCTCCTATAGGTTCAAATTAAATTAGCTGGCAATACTTTGGCTACGTGTTGGGTATCGATATCGAAAACTAATGAAATAAAAGTTACTAATCTATACTTAATATTATAACGCTGAAGATTTTGTTTGGTTGAGCGCGGTAATCTCAGAAACAACTGGTCCGAATAGAAAAAAATATTTTTGTGTTGGGTAGCCTATTTATTGAGGAAGGCTATAAGCTTTATAACATCACGCTACAATCAAAAGGAGCGGAGCAGAAACATGGACGAAAACTGGCAGCAACTTGATGCGACGGGAAGGTTCAGGGAGCAAAAATTTAACGCGGGCGATGTCGCGGGCAGAAGCTAGTTCTTCATAATTCCAATTTTTTCAAAACTTTAAATGAATCTGACATGTACATTCAGGCAACCAAACGCCTGTTATAAAATAAATAATAAATAAAATCATTTTATTTCGGATAACTAATATCCATAAATTGTTAGTACTAACAGATTTCCTTAAAACCCTATTGTTAGTAACTTAATCTAAAGACAAATGAATGAGAAGACCACCCAGCAACTTGAAATTACGATACATGTGGACTAAGGTATAACTCTTCTCACAAATTGCCAGAGGCAAGATGGCAGAGAAAGTGTCTACCACCACAGCCTTCAGGATGCTATTATGACTACCTCTTATTCTGCTCAGGAGTGAGGCCGTCTTTTTTCGGATGATGGCATGGAAGCCATTGGTATGGTTTACCGCAAACATTCTAGAGGCACTGCAAAAACGAGGCAGTCGCAATAGCATCCTAAAAACATTATTGTATTGGACGCGTAGGACATCCAGCGATCTCTTTGAGTAGTTAGTCCAAAGATTACCGGTGTAAAAACTCTGACAGTAGGCTTTGAAAAGAGTAATCTTTACTTGGTCAGTACACCGGGCAAATCTTCGTGCCAACATATTACCCCTGACCGCCAGAGCCCTACGCTCCCTCTCAATGTCGACATGGTAACTGAGGTCGTCGGTAAGAAAATGCCTAAGATATTTGAACTTCTTGACTCTACGTATAGGTGTTCCGTTTATGGCAAGTTCGACTGAACTAACTCGGCACTTACCAGCGACCCCAAATACCATATACTCACATTTTTTGACATTATATGTCAGTCCATGTGAAGCAGCGTAGGAAGTTGTGCAGTATTTGAAAGTAAAGACCAACTGGACTCTGAGGGTCGAAAGGTTGGAATCGCGCCACAACATCAATTTTAAATCGTTCGTGGTACGAGTTCCAACCCATCATCTACAGACCTGCCTGAGAGAGGACTTTTGGCCGCAAGGTGTCTTATATCGAAGTTTCCGAGGACGGCTACGCGACACCACGCAGCGGAACACGACGCCGTCAACATTACGTGTTTAGTGATAGTTTAAGTAATGTTTTTATAGAAAATGAATTAGTTTATAGTTATTGCTTTATATTATTTATGTATTATGTTTTTTATGGGCCTTAGTTGCCTGAAATAAAGGATTGTATTGTATTGTTCACATACATGAAGCAACTCCAGGATCGACCCAGGCGACGGGCCTAGCAGCACCATGTCATCAGCATAGCTGATGTTGTTGCAAATAACACCATTTATCCTGCATCCGACACGCATGCTGCTGAGCTCGGCAATTAGGTCATTTACATATAGATTGAAGAGCCGGGGAGACGACAAACCACCCTGTCTCACCCCGCACTCCAATCCATATGATTCCGAGAGCGCATTTGACCATTTGACAAGGTTAGTTTGATTACGATACCAAAACTGCAGAACACTCAGGAGTTCCGCCGGTATACCCCTACTCCTCAATTTACTCCAAAGGACGTCATAGGAAACGAGATCGAAGGCCTTGGAGAGATCAAGAAAGCAGGCGTACACCGGCGTCTTACGGTCAGTGAAGTATCTGATAGTATGCTTCACACTAAGGATAGCACTTTCGGTTGATAGTCCAGGACAAAACCCAAACTGTGCAATGAACATATTTTGCCAAATATGAGTCAAGCATACTGTTCAACACGTTAACCGCAACAGTAGCAAGCGAGATCGGGCGATAGTTGCTTATGTCCGAGATGTCTTCTTTTCTATTCTTCAAGATGGGTACAACAATGGTCTTGATTAAGTCTGCCGGTAAATATGAATTGCTGAGACACATCGTGAAGAATAAGGACAGTACCCTCGGCATATGCACGCCTGCATGTTTTAAAATTCTGTCAAATTGTATACTGTATGCCAAACTTTTTAAAATTCTGTCAAATTGTATACTGTATGCCAAACTATCACAAATCTTTGATATTTTGTCGTGAACAGAGATGCAACGAACGCAATATATATCTAGTACAATTTTACTGTTATGAAACAGTAATATTATAATGAGTTTGTATAAGTCCACAGGGATGGGCAAAACAGAAATAATACCTAACACAAAAGCAAGCACTATAAAACTAAGAAACTTTAACACGATGTAAACAGTCCAGTAATAAAAACACTCTTAAAAGAAAATAAACTCATGTTATTGTTGAATTAGGCTTATCAAATGAAGTATGCATTTTGCTATTTTCTTATGGCTTACAATTTCTTTAATTAATTTATTTTTTTTTGCATATGCGCGGGGCCCCCCAAGGCGCGGGGCCCGTAGCATTTGTTGCCTCCTGCTACATGGCTAATCCGGCACTGCGACTACCCGCGACCGCTTTTATGGCCACTAACCGAGAGCTATTACAAGATATTACCGAGACAGACTCAAAAACACCCTTTCTCCAGAGAATAGCCACTCCTCCGTATGGCCGCCCCCTCAGAAGTCATATTGATGTGTCTACAGCTGATGTACCGGTATATTCAAATTCAGGGCTTATCGTTCCTAACATAGATGTCATGCGGTAACAGCCAAGTCTCTTGCAGGCATATGAAGTCGGAATATTCACAGATTTTTCTAATATTATCAACCCATCTTTTTGCAGATTTACAATTAAAACTAGTTATTTTTATAGTTTGGTTAGTCTAGTTATGGTTTGGTTTTTTTGCAAATTAATAAGAAATAACTATGTTTCTCGAAAGTTACAAAGACAAGCTGATCGATTACAGGCATTGACCTTAGCCCATGAAATGAAGAAATGTATTTTTGTTCCTTCCGTTTTTGATATCGATATTCAATACTTTACCCACGTGTTGAGCTTTACCCGGCTAATTTAATTTGACCTTGTATATTATTACTAACTTCTGCCCGCGGTTTCGCTCTCGTGGACGGAACTTAATACTTACCGCGACAAATTTTGTATGCCATTTATCTCTTTGCCAAACATTTTCGAAATCCGTTGAGTGCTTTTCACACCGAAATAGGGTTGAAAAGGTGACATACAGACAGAGTTACTTTCGAATTTATAAATATGTATAAAAATGTTCTACGTCTTTCAGATATAGGTACCTACTTCACCATAGATGTGACTGTTACCACAGACTAAATGCCCATTTTCATTAACACTAGGCAACACCTAAATAAGCGCTGTTCAATTTTCAAATTTCGGCGCTGTGCTGAGCGTGCAAATCCAACAGCGAGTTGGTTACCCGGCCAGCATTTTATTGGCAGGGCGACCTGCCCGTTGAGGTAGGGCAGTTTATTGATCACTGACCATTCTCATAAAAACCTGGCCGTCTTGAAGATGAATTGGAACGTATCTGGTCAGTGACTTGAAATTTCGCACAAGATCAACTAGTCAATTGTTCGGAATGATAGGTTAATTGAACCGATTGTTATATGTTCATTTGTACGCAGTACCCGGTCGTAACCTAAGTACATCATCAGGTTTACAAAAATATTCAGCTTCATCTTCACTATCACTTACCTTATACATGTATGACAAATCACAATTTTTTTCACATTGTGACCTACTTTGGCAGGTGCATGAAAGTCATACTGCGATTGCATTATTTTTCTTTTGGGTGGTGAAATCATCAAATGACTGCCCCCTCTCCGGATGTAGCGGGAGGGCGTGTCAGACTTTTACTGACTAAAACCCACCCGTGTTCCTTTTGTTGCCTATGCCGGGGCCTTGGTAACTCTTTCGAAAAATACTGCGACCCTGACATGCATCGGCCCTAGCGCACCTATTCAATACTGCTGAAATTGAGGCGCGCGTTGAACACAACGCACCGTCGACCCGGAACACAGAGCCCTAGCTGGGAAACCCTTTATTTATTATTATTTATATTTATTTGTATATGCTTTATTGTACACCAGAAAATTCCGCCTCCTCCTTCATTCCTCCTTCTTCTTTTCCTTTCACCACGATCAAGGAATACCGATCCATCTAGCCCTTAGTCCGGTGCCTGATGGCCAAAATAATATAAAGTACGTAAATACGGAAATGTGTGCGGACACGTGGATGAACTGGAGCACACGTGGAATGAAAATTATTATATTTGTAAATACAATTTCCATAGTGATCACCCGAGGGCGTGTTGAGTGAGACCGGTAATTTGGAGATAACGAAAATTCAATTAACGAGCTATTTCGAGATTCGTGCGAAATATTCACACCTACAGGTGCTACTGTGTAATTGGGTGCATTGTTTTTTCCGGGAATCGTCCCTTGTTCCCATTCGAAATATATTCTAGTAGCTTCAGACCGCGACTTTGTCGGCGTTAAATTTCTTGATCCCCCACCTGTCGCATCGAATCGCCTGCCCGCGCTAGTCCTTTTTCGTGACTTTTTTCCTTTTTGCTACGCTTCTAATCCAAAGGGGTTCTAGCGTGATCTTCCTATAGCCTTCCTCGATAAATGCGCTATCCCAACACTAAAATATTTTTTCAATTCGTACCAATCGTTTCTGATATTATCACTTTCAACCAACCAAACACAACACTCCACTCCACTCCAACCCAACACTCTTCAGCTTTATAATATTAGTATAGAATAGATGTGAAATGAATTTAGCTTTTTCTTGTAATTTTTTTGTAACCCTCAAAAATGTATGACGTTTATGGAAGTTCGTAAATAAAAGTCATTGTTACATTAATGTTTTGAAACATAATACATACTCTTATCATTCTTACTCTGTCTCTTGGTGGGCTCTCCATCTGAGAACTCCTTTTCTCTGCCAGCTCTTAGTATTAGCCCACGCGAGCGGTACTTGGGACACAACCACGTATTTACCAAAAAAAGGGGCCAATGAGCGATATACTGTCGTTCAGTTACAGAAACAATTGCAAGCGTATGTCAACACTATCAGCGTTTCTGTATTCCAATTGCATATTATTAATGTTGACGTCGGTAGTTGCACCCAATTGAGGGTTCGAGTTTTCGAATCGACAGCCAATGTAAGTATCGCTAACGAGTTGTCAATAACATGCACTTGTCTACTTAACTTGTGTACATTACATTGTAATTCTGAAGAGTGGAACACTAGACACGATGTTGCTCGAAGACATTTGATCCTCACCATTGACCCCGTCGATTGATGCCAATGAACCGGTGCATGAAAACGTTATTGGCTTGTCGGGTTGTATGTGGTCAAGAACTTTTCGGTAATCTTTGAAGCTAGCTAGCATCTGGTGTGTAGTCTTTTCCCAACTATGTTGAGGTCGACATTCAGTCTAACCGGTTGCATCTGAATACCAGTATTTTGCTTGGAGCGACTGCCTATCTGACCACTACAACCCGGTTACTGGGTTATACGATACCCCTTAGTAAGACTGGTGTCAGGCTTTCTGGTTTCTGATGACTCATAACGTCCAAGACATAACGTTAAGCCGTTGGTCCCGGCTGTCATTTGTGACTGACATCCGGGACCAACGGCTTAACGTGATTTCCGAGGCACGGAGGGGTCTTGGTATGTAAAGATGGTCACCCATCAGGGACCGACCGCAGTAAGCGTAGATTTATATGATCGATCGACCCGTGCGTTTGTTATTAATTAGACAAGCCTCTCAATTAATGCTTCCTACTGATTTTTAATTCAGCTTAGTTACGTCGACATGCAAACGTCTAATCATGAATAAGGTCATTTAGGCGCATTTCTAAAAAGTCGGACAGAAAAGTACCTGTAACTTGAATTGATGGTAGAAAAATTACAGTTGTGTCGATGTCACTCGATTATCTTATCTTATCTTATACCTTTAAACGAGCAATTCTTGTATATATATATATATATATATAATCTGAATCTCGGAAACGGCTTCAACGATTTTCATGAAATTTAGTATACAAGGGGTTTCGGGGGCGATAAATCGATCTAGCTGGGATTCATTTTTATAAAATGTCGTTTTATTCGTGTTTTCAATGACCAACTTTATCGATAGTCAACTTGAACATAAACTTATTATTTTAAACACAATTTACCAAAACATACCGAGCAAAGCTCGGTCATCCAGATATTAATACCCTGTACAAGGTTATTTTAAATTTGCTAGGTAAACTCCGCGGAAACGATAGTATAATATATATATCTAATTTTTAAAAAAAAATGTTGTTATTACTTTAAGCATGAGTAGAAAACATGTTTTCTTACGTTTTATCTTGTTGTAATGTCGATACCAATCACGTCTGTGAAGTTTAAATACACCAAAACAGATTTTCTTAACTGATATCGTGACTACAATAAAAGTAACTTTTTTTGCTTTTTCATGTTAAGATAACCGGTACCCATCGCGTCTTAGGAGTTTAACTTACCAAATTAAAACAAATTAGTGTAAATGAATGTTTCATTTGAAAAAAAACTACCATCATTGGTATAGGTACTTTTCCTTCTGTCTTTTTAGAAGTGCGCCTAAATTAGCTCAGTCTTTGGCGTTTATGTAAACACGATCAGTTCCACCAGAACGACGATGTCGAAGGTCAATATTCAAATTACGATCGTATTACATCACCAGCATGAATCATTTTAGACCCAAACGCGAAATACCAAGTATACCTTTTCCTCAGTCTGACTTGATAGCACGGAACTTGGTGATGCGATCCTAATCGAGGGCCGGGGCTTTAAATCGTCGACATCCTTAGGGGTTAATATCCCGCTGACATTTACTTGTGCGGTAATAATATCGTCCTGCAATTTCCAATTTATTCATCAACCGATTATATTCCTTTTGTTATTTTCTTGGAGGATGCGCTGAATGCAAAATTGTCTTATGTTATTGAAATTTGCAGGGTCAGGTAATTGCGGAACTTTTTATCGGTAGGAATTGATTTAATATTCATAGTTAAACAACATTCATTGCGCTATTTACATTGCTGAGCCACAATTTATTCGAACAAATGACGCAATGGTTTAGAAATAATCTTCAATTCCATTCAGATTCTGATAAATTGTGCGTTTCGCAATTAGGGTGCTGGTTGTTTGTTGATTAAAATATGATTCGCTACTGTAACACGTATGTATTTACAGAATTCATAATCAGCCTATATTGTTCCCACTGCTGGGACACAGGCCTCCTCTCGGTGAGAGGGAGTGAACCATAATCTACCACGCGGGCCCAGTGCGGATTGGTAGATGTCACTTGTCTTCGAATTTTTGGTTCTAGGACATGCCGGTTTCCTCGTGATGTTTTCCTTCACCGTTCTGAGAGCAGTGGTTATGATATTATTTACACAAAGTAAAGCGCCTGCCTGGGTTCGAACTCACGACCTATTCGTAAGTCGGGGCCGATACCATTGGGCCACCACTGTTCTCCACTTTACAGAATTATTGCCATATTTGTTCAACATATACTACACGGACTACCCTAGCCTACCTTTAATAAAAGTATAGTCAACAGTTAGGTGCAAGCATTATTAAGACATACTAAATTCTTTTCAATAATATTGCGGACTAGCTGACCCAGCGAACTTCGTACCGCCTCAGAATCAATAAATGTAGTGTTAACTTATCAGATCCCGCCAACACAAAGCAAAGAGCACCAAGTACCATATACCCATGTTAGACCAAGCTATGACACTTTTTGGTACTTTGAAGGTATAAAGCGTATTCTAGCTACCACACACCAGTTATAGGTGAGCTCCTACCAAATTATGATAACCTGGTACTCCGAAGACATAAAGCGTTTTCTAGCTACCACACACCCATGTTAGTTGAGCTCCTACCAAGTTATGCCAACCTGGTACTTCGAAGACATAAAGCGTTTTCTAGTTATCAAACACCCATGTTAGGTGACTTTGTATTCTTAAATAAGTGTTCTTAAATTTTCTAATTTTCCGCGCAATTTTTTAATGTTTTTCTTTCATAAAAACCTTCTCCTGACAATAACAAACACAACAAAAAAAAACAAAAGTGAAATCGGTCCAGCGGTACACGCGTGATGGCGTGACCAAGGGAAATAGGGATTCATTTTTATATATATATAGATAAGAGCCGTTTTGCAATGACCGTTTTCCACAATCATCATTCTTTTGCCCCTACTCTCAATTTATTTGGAGCCAGCGACAAATTTCTTCTTTCCATACTTCTATATTAGCCCGTCTACAGAATGTTGTTTAGGAATATTTTGACTCTGTTATTGACACGTACTGTACGTGTCAATTGACTCCCTCACTGGTCTAGTTTTTGAAGATGTAGCTGTTAAGACAGCTGTGGGTTCTTCAATAGAGATTTTGTACCGACTAATAGTAATAGGCTAACATACTTAAATCGAACTGATTCTGATAGAGTTGCACGTATTTCTCGGTTTGACATTCCCCTTAGTTACTAAAAATCAAGCCAAGCCAAGTCAAATTCCCGATGAGATTCCCCATCGGCAAAAAAAAAACCAACTTTCTTTTTTTTCTTACCCCGTTTGACTCTGTTTAGTGAATGATTTTTCAAACATCCATCCTGACTGCATTTCTTCGTTATATGAGGAACACTTTCATTTTTCTATACCCAGCGATTGACGCTGTGCGTTATCTGTCGGTGAACGAAAACAGTTAAAGTTTTTATTAACTACAATAGAAGTCACCGCAATGTAAATATTATGATGAAAAATATCACACGAAATTAAAAACTAATTTTGTCTACGTTTTAAATTTTCAGCCACTCTGCACTCCTCTCAGCAGCTTCGCGAAAGTAACCTACATCTACGGCATCGTGAGCGAGAAGAATGCAGACGCTATATCGCTGACTACGTGGTCCATTTCCGTGGCTACCAACTTAGGTAATAATTTGCTCAAATCGCTGAGAAAAAATTACCTAGTTGACAAAGGGACAGAAGGTCCCGGTTTCATCTACCTCATTCTAATCGACGCGGTAATGGTAGTAGTAGACGTGTTAATATAATGTACAATGCCATTCAAATATATATACGACATGACTGCCTCGTTAAGTGGTTGCAAGCGCAATGCTGAGCATGAGGTCCTGGGTTCGATTCCCAGGTCGGCCGGCAGGAGTTATTGGGATCTTCCATCTGGAATTTTCTAGCCTGGAGACTTCTCGGTGGCTGCTTCTAGAATCGGCGCTTGTCATTGGTGAAATCGAACTTACGCGCATTGACCAGCATTTTTCTGTATCTCTTTGTCCTTTTGTATTTAAATTATATCCAAACATAAACGCACTTTGATCGGAATCACAATTCAAAGTCGTCATTCAAATAAGGCTGAGAATCAGCACTTTTCGAACGTCAAAATTACATGCGACAGTCCCCCAAAACTCCCCAGCACTTATGCAAGGATTCCATAAATGTACTGAAGCATATAAAGAGTCGGTTCTTCCGGAACGCAGTTATTGTGTCTGTTAGATTAAAATTTTAATTCGAACTGTATCGAGTCTAGTGGGTGAATTGCGCCACAACGTGACGGGTTTCAAAAATCCTCCTTCATCACTTTTGTACATTTTGTATGAACTTACGTATTGAGTGGCTGCAAAAACGCTCCTGTTGAGTAATCCGCCAAGGCGTTTCGCTGCGGCCTGATGCGGCACGCCTATGGTATGCGTTAGTTCGTGCAAAATGTACGAAAGTAATGAATTACATTGCATTTTGTTTTGCGGCCCGCCTTAATGTGCGCTAACTTGTATGTAGATGAGTGCAAATGCTTACTAGCGGAATTCCGTTCTAACGGATGACGCCTCTTAGGCACAAAAAAAGATAAAGATACAGGAAAATACTGATTTCACAAACTGCTATCTGCCGAACATCGGTTTAGGTACAAACATTTACTGACCGTCACCTTTCATGGTGACTTCGGCGTGACACATTCACAGCTGGTCTTCACCATTCCAAACTAGGCTGGAGGTCCAAGCTTGAATGGTTGAAGTAAAATGTTACGTAAAGTAAATTGGAGCGATTTTTTATCGAAATGTGTTGTCATTTCTCTAATCTAATTAGGACTCACTACTAACGTGTTTCATTGTTTTCGTTTCAGCTCGCATATTCACCATTTACGTGGACTCAGGGGACACGAAGCTCATAATAAACTTCTCGATATCGACGATACTGAGCTCTGCAGTGTTGGGTACGGCTTTATACTATAAGAGGAAAAATTGCCCCGACACTAGACAGCGACGCTGCCGGAAACAACCCTGCCCCCGAAGACACAGCCATTCCGAATAGGTTCGCTTATTTATTGTAGTTAGGGATACATAATGTGTAGGTATGCATAGTGTTGTCCGAGGGTTTAAAGATGTTGAGGATCGACTTATAGTGGTAGGAGTCTTGCTCAATGGCAATATTCACATTTTTTTGTGTTGAAATCGGTAGCATTAGTCTTTTCTCGCTGTGACATGCTATAAACCCACACAGAGAAGATCTGAAATTGTGCGGTAAAAATAATAATTAAGCCATTTCACCAGGACTTCTCTTACTGTGGCTTAATTGTTACTTTTAGTTGTTATAAAAATAAGCGTAAGCTGTGGAATCGGTAAAGACATTTTGTTCGAGCGTGCGTGAATATGAGAACGACCGACGAAGACTTTATTTATACTTGTACTGTTCTACTTAGCGGTCTAATGTAGATATTCCGCGGTAAACTTCTGATTCCAATAAAGCGTAGAAAACTGATGACTCGTAAATAACCAATAGGTGTCCCGTTAAAGGTGAAATGAGAAATGACCATACCCGACCGCCTTCTTTCTTTTTCAGCTCGGTTAACTCTTTTTTTCTATCTGTAATAGACAATCCGACTTTACTTTTATATAAAATGGTGGGACGTCTACCTCGTCAATAAAAATAGTCAATCTTTATTTTAGTTAATACTTGTACCTAAGCATAATCGTACAGGATTTGCTTACTTTCTAACTTTTCATATCAACTCTCATCAATACTATTGGTAGTAGATATTTATTTTAAAATAATCGCTTGGCTATTCTCTACTCGCGTTCTTATTAGCAATATTAATGATAAATTAGCTAATGTGTAGTAAATGATCGCCCGATGAATTAGCTGTGGCCAAGTAGATATACATGGCAGCTTTAAGGTACAATCCTGAAGGCGCTGGTAGACCGCAAACTGCCCAACCGCAGTCAGAGACCAAAGTCAAGGCATTTATTTCAAATAGGCACATAAAAGGCACTCTTGAAAGTCAACAAATAGTTTAAAACTGAATCGATGATAGTCGCCCCTTCCAAAATAGTCGTTTCGTTTGGAGAAAAATGGGGAATAAACTCTTTTAAAATGTTTTACAATATTTGCATACACTAAAATATGATTATATGTGATAACAATACACCTATAATATAATTACAATATCACAATAGGTAAACATAATTAAAAATGAAACAATGTCAGATAAATTAACTAAATGATAGAATCACGGTGCTCACATAGGTACCTATATACAAAATCTCTAAAATGAAGTTACAACAGCCACACGGGTCGATCGTTCAGGTTAAGCTACGCTTGCCGCGGTTGGTCCGTGGATGGGTGACCATCTTTACGCACTAAGACCCGTGCCTCGGAAAGCACGGTAAGCCGTTGATCCCGGCTGTCTTTCGTAGATCTTAGATAGTCGTTACGGGTCGCCAGAAGCCCGAAAGTCTGACAGCCAGTCTTACCACAGGGGTATCGTATTACCCAGTAACTGGGTTGATTACCTAGTATTACCCAGTAACTGGGTTCAGATAGGCAGTCGCTCCATGTAAAATACTGGTGCTCAGCTGCATCCGGTGAGACTAGAAACCGACCCCAACATAGTTGGGAAAAGGCTAGACAGATGATGATGAGGAAGGCAGTGTGTGAGTTAAAGTAATCACAGAAAGTAATTCAATTATTTTGCGCAGTTATTTTGCTTTTGTGTCTAGACTCTAGATTGTTCTATTAGACCGGGATGAGCATTTTTCCAAGCATTCTTATTTATTTAAACTACTCGCAAAGAAAGATGGTACAAAGTCGGACTTAAAACCTTAGGCATTCTCTACCTTTCTCTATTCTAGTTCATAATCCAATTTAATCTAACTAGCCTGGATTGGCCCACTGCTGGCTAAAGGCCTCCCTGTTCCATTTCCACCGAATTCTGTCTATTGCTAGTGCTGGTCAATCTTTTTGGTCAGAGTCAAGCTCGTCCCGCCATCTTCGTCTCGGCCTGCCGCGATGTCGTTATGCGTTTAGTGTCCCAATTGCTGGTTCTTTTGGGCCTTTTTATTAGACATCCGGCAGACATGTCCGGCCCAGTCCCACTTGAGCTGAGCAACTTTCTGGGTAACGTCTGTAACGTTGCATAAAATGCTTGTCTAATTTTCACCCACAACGCCGCTGCCTCATGCAGTTTGATGTCGCCAGCGGAACTATACCTGTATACAATTTGCAATTTTGGTCGAAATAGTTCATAGTGTAGGAAATTTGAAATTGCTAATTTTGAAACGTACAAATCAACTAGCGTCCTTAGGGCCCCAAGAGTTAGTGTAACAATAATCGTAATTTGATAGTGAGAAATAGTTATATATTCGAGAAACAAATGCGATAATAATTATTGCCATATTAAATTATGTGTAAATTTTAATTATGCTTGGATGTGGTATGCATCGTCGAACATACTCTTTGTTTCGATATTTTTATACTTTATATCGTAGACTTGTAATAGATTAACAAATTATTATGTAAAAATAATTGCGTGATTTCACATAGCTTACATTGTGTGGAGATGAAGCATACACATGGCGTCTTGGCTGAAGCTTGTATACAACATGTAACATAATTAACACGAGGACTCATAAACCCCAATTAGAGTATTAAATTGAAAGCATGATATAATGACCATACCATTTATTATTAAGAAAATCGTGTAGACCATTACTGTGTGCTTTTAAAATTGAGTCTTATTGCTTTCCATTAAGATTGAAATTTCTTTGGCTCAGTCGGCAGTAGAGAGAGCAAAAACAGTTTTGAAAAAAAAAAAACCGTTTTAACAGTTAATTAAGTCGATTTAGTTGTCAATTCTGTACAATATACTTTCAGAACTTGCGTTTATTTTGTTACACTTTATTGTGCTTTTGGTATGACCATATATATGACTGTAATCGCCATTAAACCTTGCCTAAATTGGGGACAGTGTACTAAAGTATTTTAAACGAGTGGTCACTCACGATTACTGTTTACGCTGGATCAAGATAACTTCATAGGATTTTTAGCTGTCCCGTTGGCACTCCTTTGGTACGGAACCCTAAATAAACCTGTAAACAAGTCGTAAATTAAGCAAAATGTCAGTAACTTGAATATTATAAACAGGAGCTCGTTTCATGTATGTAAATATCATGTTTGCAGACTGATTTTTGAAGAAGCGCGTGTTAACTATATAGTTAGCGTATAGATTACATGTGACCATTGCGTTATTAATGTATTTTCGTATGGAAAACCAGACATTTCGAATAAAATTTTATGTATGACCCGTCAATGTAAAACAATTAAGGAATTGATAAAGATGTTAACTCATCGCACAATATACTGCCTTTTATGTATCTCACTTACATTTAGTTTTAAATTATATTAGAATCTTCTTATCTCTTATGAAAAGTATATTATTCTGAAATATTTATTTAGATAAATTATTTTATTTTATTGAATTTATTAAATTATGTTGTTAGAGTTTTATTTAGCTCGAATTGTTATAGTGTATGTCTAGTTATGAATTTATTCAATGGCTCATTAGGACGGAATGCATGGCAAGGGAATCTAAAAAAAAATGCAAGACGCTACTCACATTGCTACCACAGATGCACTCTTATGTCATTGTTATAAGGTATAAATTAGAATGATAGACGCTTGTCGTGAGATGCAAAATCTGTACTAAGATTATAGTTAAGCTAGATGCCTTAATTCGTAACTATGATGAATAAAGTATAGATGATATCTTATTAATAAATTAGGTCTCGCCTTGCTAGTCTTGACTAATCAGTGAATAATATATTTCTTAAATATTGACCTTCGTAATAAATTCTTGAATGATTATAGGTAGGCGAGTTGCCTTGAAGCATGGCGATCATGGATAATGTACAGATAATTCTTAGATCTCGCCTTGCCAGTCTTGATAAACCAGTGTAAAATATATTCCTACAATATTGACCTTCATAATATATTCCTTAAATATTTGATATTAAATTTAACCACCATAGTTCTAGTAGTAGGTTACAAACCAATAGTAGTTTAATGTCTATGAGCACTATGAAATCTATCTTAATTCTAGTCACTGATGCAATTGATATTGAGAAATAAATTGTTAAATTATGTCAAAAAAATATGTTAAATAATTATGTAATTTTAATAAAGCTTCACTTTTAAGGTGGAAGTGGACGGTAGTCCGCGAAATTTAAATTTTGTTACGTCTTTCGCCATTTCCAGGTCAGTGTTAGGTTAGGCATAGGTTATAATGTACAGACGCCAGCACATCGAGCTACTACAATCTGTCAAATTTCTTTAATAGATTTTCAATTTTATCGCTTTAGCATTAGATTAAAGGTTGATTGGGAGAATTTGACAGTTTCGGGTACCTTGATGTGCTGGTGTCTGTACTTGGAGGGTTGTTTAGATCATTTAATTAGATATTATTATTCTGTAAATACATATTTGTTACGGTTGCCACTTATATTTTAACTAATATAAAACCTAATACTGACTTCAAAATTGCAAAAAACGGAAGGAAATATAAATTTCGTGGTCTACCTTAGCAGTTCCACTAAGTGGTACTTTTGTACCATTTTGCATATGTTATTTATGTAAGACACCTTTGAGTCATTTCTAATATTACTAAATGACTTAATATGTGAAAACGAATTTGCGTATATTGGAATAAATTAATTATTTGCCTTTAACCGGCTACATAATGGTTACTATCTCTATTTTTTTGTATTAATTTCGCACACGAACGCAAATGTGGTCATGTCTAAAAAGACGTCGCGTCAATGCAAAATTTATAAAAAATCAATTAGACTGCAGTCTTATGTCATTGTTATAAGGTCCTAAACGGTAAATTTATAATGTCCGTATATTCAAATCACAACTACTATTGAATTTGAACGTTGTATGACATATCAACTTGTCTTGTTTGACATAAACAAGACAAGTTGACGGGCTGTGTCAATTTGCTTAACAATAAAATTCCCTGACTGAACTATTCATTTTCCCGTCTCTTTTGGGGACTATGTTTCAAGGGAAATCAAGAAATGTTGTGAATGCGGTTGCTACAGCAACAGGACAGTATTTTGTTCCTTAGCATAGACATCTGTCCCGTTGTTAGAGCGACTCTAACAACCGGACGGGGGTCTATGCAAGTGTGTTTGGATTGGTCGCTTCATTTACTAATACATAGCCCGTTCGACCACCACTCACGCAATAATAGTCTTTACTCAGCCATTAAGGATTCTAAAAACTGATGGCGCCTTCGTTGAATCTGTCACAATTCTGATCAGTTGACCTGCTGATACGATTGGTTCATCAAACGATTCACATTTATTGTGTTGTAACATTTCGTGGCATCGCCCAAATAGCCAAATAGACCTGTTATTTTAATAGTAATGATTTACGTCTGCGCATTCATACATCTTTTTGAGATCTAAATAAATGTTTCTTAAATTTAATCATCGTTTATAAATAAACCCCCATAGAATGGACTTCTATGTATATTGGCAACTATTATGATTGACATCGCCAAACTGGTTTTGCATGCGCTATCATCACGAAATAGTGGCACGATTGAGAACGATTATTGGAACTCATTTGCCTACCGCTATGGAAAAAATGGTCGCTGTTTTAATATTTTGTTACCAGAGATCGGCTGTTATGCTTCTGCCGAATCGCTTCTTCGGAATCGATTTGAACGATTGCTGTCAAATCAAATCAAATCAAAAGTCATTTGTCATCGATCAACGTCGATAAGTTGTCGCTTAATGGGATAGAAATACCGATTACAGCGTTAACACACAAATTTTCCAACGCGGTTGGATATCATAACTTTTGCTCGTTACTGTAGGTTTTTTCTTTAGGAATCATTATGTCGTGCGATGTAAATAACGTTCTTCAAATTAAAATTCTAAAAACAATTTGCGTATCAGAAGCTAGATGTTGTTTCAATAATGAGTACAAAAAAGAAACTTCCAATAAAAGGTGTCATTGTTTTGTAATATATTGTGTGAAATTAGCATTAAAAGACAAAATATTATATTTATTTTTAACTGTTTTCCCATGTCTCGTGCGTACCTATTTATATATTCTTTGAAATACATCAAGTCGATAAGTCAATTCAAATGCTATATCTAGAATAATTTTTAAACACGTATTAATTTTTTATAAAGTATTTGGTGCCATTTATTTTTATAAAACGAATTTTATCATGTAAAATAGTGTAAGTGCCAAACAATGGTCCTAGCCGATTTAATTAATATTTGAATTATGTCACTGATGTTAATAAATGATAGTTATAGAATAACACATCTTTTATTTATTTCACCTTTTTTGATATTTTTACATTGTCTCAACTAATTACTGTGAGTTGGTGTTACAAGTTTACATTAGTCACATAGATTCTTATTCCTTATAGTACGGGAGCTAGCAACGTTTGAAAAGTAAGAATTTCAGGTCAGCTGATTTTGTGATATGCCGTCCTTCTTGCTCTTTCGGTTAGAGTCTGGGCTGCCTGGCTGATGGTAGCGGTTGCGTTCATTAGTGCGCATCCTACCTGTCCAGATAATAATCCTGGATTTTAAAAACATTTTAAGAGGCGTAATTTTTTTTTTTTTTTGTATAAGTCTACCTTGCATACCTTTTTTATTGCCAGACATTTTTGACAATCTTATATCTTTAAACGAGCAATTCTTGTATATATATATATATATATATATAATCTGAATCTCGGAAACGGCTCCAACGATTTTCATGAAATTTAGTATACAGGGGGTTTCGGGGGCAATAAATCGATTTAGCTAGGATTCATTTTTATAAAATGTCGTTTTATTCGTGTTTTCAATGATCAACTTTATCGATAATCAACTTGAACATAAACTTATTATTTTAAACACAATTTACCAAAAAATACCGAGCAAAGCTCGGTCATCCAGATATTGTTAATTATGTGCAATTTGCGATTTTTTTAAAAATAAAAAAATCTAAGTATTTTATAATGTCTGTAATTTTAATATTGTGTTATTTAAAGATAAGAAAAACTTAAAATTAATTTGCCAGACATTAATTCGATTGTTAAACCCTGAATTAAAATGAAAAAGTCATGAAAAGTATTGCTGTATGATGCTAGTAGTCTGAGAGAGACAGTCGCATAATATATAGTCAAGAATGAGACAGAGAACCATTACAAAAGTAAATTACTTGTCATTGTATGTATTACATATCTGAAGAGGTTCAGAGCTCCCACCTCATTCTTGCCTTTATTGGCCGGCTTGAGTGGAGATTCGCAAGAACAAACGTGCTCGGGGAAAGGAAGTGTTCCAGTAAGTGCTCGTAGGGATCTTGACCATCTTCCGGGCTCTGGGATTGTTCTGAAAGCCTTGGAATACCTCTCCACTCTCAAGCACCTCAGGAAGTGTTGCCCCCTTGTCACTGCGTCACTTTATGCCAGCGGTTTCCGGGGGCCCATTATTGAGTAAAAGATTTAATCCGTGTATATTCAAAATATTGATGCGGCAGGGGCCATAGGCCTTTCATAGTTCTTGGTTACCAATCTGGTTAGTCCAACATCTTGGTTTCCATATCCTGCAATAGTCCCACACCAACCGGAGGTTGTCCTTGGGTGCACTTGCACAGTGCATACGGGGATAATCGTCGGTTGGTGCCTCACTGCATCTAAATTTTCTAAGGGGTCTCTGCGAGTTGGATTCGGCCCCTCGTACGCCTTCCAAAAGACACTCCACACGACACTTCCACAAGACTTAACATATCTCGGGACCCTAGGATCCCGGGATCCTAGGGTCCCGAGATATGTTAACATACATGAAAATAATAATAAGTGTGAAACATTACCAGTAATGGAACCGGTATTAATTGCGCCAAAAGACGTAGCCAGAGCATTCCGTCCGTTACCGAACTGGAAATCACCAGGACCGGATGGACTGCACAACTTCTGGTTAAAATGGCTCACCAGTACACTCAGTCGCCTGGCATCTCGTTTCTAGTCAGCCTTAGAGTCCAGGTCGCTACCGCAGTTTCTTACAACAGGCGTTACCCACCTCTATAAGTCAGGTAGTACCGCGGAACCTAAGAATTATAGACCGATCACGTGTTTGTCGACGGTTTATAAACTTCTTACATCCATTTTGAAAGCGAAAATTAGTTCACACATTGATAATAACTGCATTATGTCTGCGTCTCAAAATGGATGTAGGAACGGGTCCCGTGGTACTAAGGAGCTACTCCTCATCGACATGGCCATAGGCCAACAGGTTCGTCGATCCCGCAAGGATTTGTCGAAGCTATATGAAGGCCTACGACTAGGTGCCACAAGAATGGCTCGGGAGGGTGCTGGAGTTGTACAAGGTTGATACAACTCTACACACATTTCTTGAGTCGTGCATGGGGCAATGGAGGACAGTCATTCGCTATCCGTGATGTCATACAGATCCAGCGAAATGATGAGCCTGTATGGATTAAGCGGGGAATATTTCAGGGCGACAGTTTAAGTCTACTTTTTTGTAGTCTACTTTTTTGCTTAGCCTTGAATCCTCTAAGCACACTGCTGGAGGATTCAGGTCTAGGCTATCGGCAGAGGAGAGGTGGTCAGGTTAAATCTCACCTCCTCTACATACGTATAGATGACCTAAAACTATGTGCCCCCAACAGACTGTAACTGATGGAGCTACTGAAGGCAACTGAAACTTTTAGTAGCGTCATCAGGATCGAGTTTGGTGTGGACAAATGTGCAGTCATGCGTGTAAAGCGAGATGAGGTTATGGAATCCGAGGGAATCCAACTTTCGGATTCCATACACCTTTTTTTTTTTTGCATGGGAATTCATCAAATGACTTCTCCCGCTCGGGGCGGAGCGGGAGGGTATGTCAGACTTTTACTGACTAAAACCCACCCGTGTTCCTTCAGTTGCCCATGCGCCAGGGTCACGGTATCTCTTTCGAACAATCACGCGACCCCGGCAGGCATCGGTCCTAGCAGACCCCTTCATATTCCATACACCTCAGATCTCTTTCCTCATCCGAAAGCTACATATACCTAAGTATTTGGGTATGTCGGAAGTGTTAGGCATCAACGATGCTGACATTAAGCAATCGTTGAAGGAGCGCTTCTTTAGTCGCCTGAAGAAGGTATTGATTAGTCTTCTCTCAGGCGGAAACAAGGTGCGCGCCTTCAACGGTTGGGTCATGCCGGTTTTGATGTACTCTTTCGGCATACTTAATTGAACTCGAAAGAACTCGACGCCCTGGATAGGAGGATCCGTACCATGCTGACCGCAAACCGGATGCATCACCCACGATCATCGGTGATGAGGCTGTACATCCCGCGGAAGTGCGGGGGTCGAGGCTTTTTAAAACCCTCCACAACCGTGAGGTGTGCCGTCTCAGGGAATAGTTTTTGAAAGCTGAAGTGGATATGCACTGTGATGTGGTCGCAATGGATAAGGGGCTCACCCCGCTCTCCATGGCTAAATAGAACTGGCGCAAACCTGTAGTACTTACTACCGATGCCTGCAAGGAAGTATGGCAAAACAAGGAGCTTCACGGGCGCTTCTACAGGGCTCTTCATGAGCCCGTGTAGATTTCTTAGCGTCCGTATCCTGGCTACGTTTTGGTGACCTTTTTGGGGAAACTGAAGGTTTTGTCTGTGCAATTATGGACGAAGTTATTTTGACGAATAACTACCGGAGACATAAATTATGAAGGACGGGACAGTTGACGTGTGTCGGGCATGTCACCATCCGGGTGAGTCCATCAGACTTGAGGAGGTTCCTGTCTCTGGAGCCCTAACCACCGGTAGCTTGGACCCTGCTCCCGATACCGGAGGTCCACAATTTTTTTTATATTTTTAAATGTTGTTTTTTTTTTTGTAAGTTTCTTTTTCTAAAAACATTTAAAAATTTAATTAATATGTATGTAAAGAAATAAAAGAAAATAATAATAATCGTTCTAGTTAGGGCGTCTCAAAAAAAAAATAAGCATATTTTTTTTTATAAAATTTCAGAAACAACACCTTTTTATTTAAATTGTCCTGATTACTTAATGTGAATTATAAATAATTAATATTAAGTTTTTCAAGTTGCTTCAGCCTATAGTGACGTCATCATCGTCGCTGTCTTTGTCAGTATCATTTATATCATCTTCTTGGGAACTGTCGTTATCTTCTAAAACTATATCATCTGCAACAGAAAAAAAATAACAGTGTAATTCTTCTTGTTCGATAGAAAACATTTTAGTTATCTATATATATAAAAGAAAGTTGTGTTAGTTACACTATTTATAACTCAAGAACGGCTGAACCAATTTGGCTGAAAATTGGTGGGGAGATAGCTTAGAACCAGAAGACGGACATAGGATACTTTTTTTTAAATATATAAAGCTGAAGAGTTTGTTTGATTGAACGCGTTAATCTCAGGAATTACGGGTCCGAATTGAAAAAATATTTTTGTGTTGTGTAGTATATTTATTGAGGAAGGCTATATGGAATATAACAACACGCTACGATTAAAAGGAGCGGAGCAGCAACGAAAAGTGGACGAAAATTGGCAGGCAATTCGATGCGACGGGAAGGTTCAGGGAAGCAAATCTTTGACGCGGACGAAGTCGCGGGCTGAAGCTAGTTATTGATAAATGTTCTATTTCATACTTAATTTGAACAATAATTTCTGCAACTTAGGATGGTAATCGATCTCCCAATAACCAGATAAAATCATTTTGTCACCGTTGATGGTCCAACCGAAAGGCAAAAGAACCTAAAACGAAGGGACTTTCGCGTATGCATGCTCTGAGTGGTGTGTGAGTTTGTTTTCTTGTTGTATTTTGTATGTAAGTGTGTAAGAGTGTGTTGTACTTTGTATGTGTGTGTATGAGTTATTGTGGTAGGCAACTGGAGTTTGGAGTATATCTGTGAGTTTGTTTGCCAACTTAATTATAACGGATATTGTTCTTACAGTAAGTTTTCCACCAGTGGGGTAAGCTAATGTTGAGTGAAACCATGTATGTTAAATCTTAGTTTATTTTTTTGGTTGGTGAGGTTGTAGTTGAGAATATTGTTTATTTGATTATTTAAGCAGGCCCATTTCTTCCCGTGGGTGTCGTAGAAGGCGACTAAGGGACTTACTAGAAAATGGACAGCCGCGTTCTCTATGCATTTTACCACCATACTGCGACCGCCAACCTGCCTGCCAAGCGTGGCGATTAGGGTAAATCTTCCCCTTTGGGGGAGGCTTATGTTCAGCAGTGGACGTCCTTCGGCTGAAATGATGATGATGATATACAGGTATAGGCGTTGCCCTCCAACGGATACGGTCATACATCATCATCATCATCATCAGCCTATACTGTTCCCACTGCTGGGACACAGGCCTCCTCTCGGTGAGAGGGAGTGGGCAATAATCCACCACGCGGGCCCAGTGCGGGTTGGTAGATGTCACATGTCTTCGAATTTTTGGTTCTAAGACATGCCGGTTTCCTCACGATGTTTTCCTTCACCGTTTTTGAGAGCATCATACATATAGAGCGGTCATACATATAGGTACATAAAGGATCCCCGAAACTATCAATTGCAGTTATGTAATACTAGCTTCTGCCCGCGACTTCGTACGCGGATCCTATTGCTTATGCCAGTGACAACAGGGTCGTCAAAATCGAAGATCTGAAACGTCTGATGTAGAATTCTAAGGCCCGGGGACGGGAAAACAACGGGATGAGCGAGACAATTGGAGTCGTTCCAGATCTTTCATTTTTGTATGTCAATAGGTTGTCCAAGAAATGTTTTGACTGTGGATGGTCACCGTTTAGCAGTGATCTTAATATTTCTGGAGGATTTTGTAATATTTCAATATGTACTTTCCCACCTGAGCAACACATACCGGTTGTTTCAGAGAATGCCGAAGGCGATCAGAATTCAAACGTTCGTTGCGCTCTTCTTCTGTCTCTTCATGCCGTACTCCAGCAATTCTTTCTCTCTCACTTTCTGATTGTGAATATTTTGTTGTGTGCGTGTTCGGGACAATGTATGATAATCTCGATCAGCAGTTAGTCGCGCATCACGTTCATCACTCGTTTCGAAAGACCTGTTAGTAGATGTGCGAATTCGCTGAGAACTCAAGCGTGATTCTGTATCGATAAACGTCTCCGACTCGCGAAACAATGCGTGATGTTCACGATCAGCGGACAGTCGCGCATCATGTTCCGCACTTGTCTCTAGAGACCTAGCAGCAGATGCATAGATACGCTGAGAACTCAAGCGCAATTCTCTATCAGTGAACGTCTCCGACTCGAGAGACAATGCGTGACGTTCACGATCAGCGGACAGTCGCGCATCATGTTCCGCACTTGTCTCTAGAGACCTAGCAGCAGATGTGTAGATACGCTGAGAACTCAAGCGCAATTCTTTATCCGTAAACGTCTCCGACTCGCGAGACAATGCATGACGTTCACGATCAGCGGACAGTCGCGCATCATATTCTTCACTGGTCTCTAGAGACCTGGATGTAGATGCATAAATACGCTGAGAACGCAAGCGAGCTTCGCGATCCGAAGATGTTTTTACGGAGCGAGTTGCAGCCTGATGTTCTCGAACAGCATCAAGTCTATCCTGACGCTCTTCGGTAGATTCTTGGGATCTTATGATCCTCAATCTTTTAGGTCCTTTGGAACGTTGGAAAAGATTTGACCTCTTTCTAGGCATAGTTATAGTTTTATTCTGAAGATACCTGATCAATTAAAATCTAAGTGACTGCTCCCCTGCGTTACCGGGTAGGCTACCGTGTCACGAAGATAAATGGAAAAGGAAATTAAACACTCAAATACCATAAGCCCGAAGGCATATTTCTTCGATAAAATAAAATAATAAATGGGAGTTTTAGCCAGTAGAGTCAAATTTTCAATGATTCATAGAATTTTCATCGAAAATCAGTCCTAAACTGTTACCGCCTTCACCGCGTGGAGATACTCCCAGCTTATGTTATTTTATAATTCTACAGTGAAATTAGTGAAAGCTTTGATTTCCACATCAGGTGTTCCAGATCTACAATCTTTATACGTCAACAGAGAGTGCTCATCAGGTTGAACAACTCTTGCTAAGACGTCATTCCTATATATGTTATAGTGTAGCTTGGCTCTTAGAGTTCCACATCAGCTGTTGCAGATCTTCAAATTTTATACGACAACCGAGAGTGCTCATCAAGCTGAACAACTCTTGCTAAGACGTCATTCCTATATATGTTATAGTGTACCTGGGCTGTTGGGGTTCCACATCAGCTGTTCCAGATCTTCAAATTTTATACGACAACAAAGAATGCTCATCAGGTTGAACAACTCTTGCTAAGACGTCATTCCTATATATGTTATAGTGTAGCTGGGCTGTTGGAGTTCCACATCAGGTGTTCCAGATCTTCAAATTTATTCTCTTAGCAGAAAATGCTTATCACGTGAAACAATTTTTGCTATGGTACCATTTTTGTATCTCTTATAGTTTAGCTGGTCTGTTACGGTTCTGCATCAGGTGTTCAAGTTTCCAAGATAAATTATAGCCTATATGTTGCCCAGACTTAATACCTATACAAAAAAAAAAAAACATTCAAATCCATCCAGTAGTTCCGAAGATTAGCGTGTACAAACAAACAGACACATTTTTTTTTTGGTTTCGTGCTCTATAACTATTTCTAAACCCCCCTCAATTATTATTTTTTAAATATATTTAATGTACAGACACAGTTTTTTAACTGTTTTATTATATGTATATAGAAATAGAAAAGAAATAGATATAGATTTACGTGATTGAAATATAATGTGGTGGCCCTCTGGTATTGTCCCTGAATTAAGAGTTGTATGTAGGTCGTGAGTTCGAATGCAGCCAGGCACTTTTCATTGTTTTTAAATTCATCTCAAAAGTAGGTACCTACTCTCAAAACGGTACCCGCCCAGAACAAAACGCCTACCCGCCCGGTGAAGGAAAACATCGTGAGGAAACAGAAAAAAAACCTGTGTCCCAGAACTGGGGATATTAAGGGCTGATTATGCTATGCTTATTTCTTTTATTTATTAATTTCCAACTTACGTCTACCATTACAGGTTATGTTATGCTATGTTGTGCAAATGAGCGTCTACGAAGTGACAGTGTTACTACAAAGCAGTTGATTCCAATTAATCAATCGCAATTGATCGTTTTGGGGACCTTTTAGTGATAGTTCTCTTTTTATTGTTGTTTCACTGTAAGTACTTGACACTCTCATACAGGGTTGATGTAGGGAAAAGGAATGGTTGAAGATCATAAGTTGTAAAAACTGATCCTTAAGCTCTTTCGAGGTGCACCATATAAGGTTTTATAAGCAAAAAACAATTACCTACGACTGGCTGTACTAGTCCAAACTCTACAAAATTCAAGCTTTTATCTTTAATGGTTTGAGCTGTGTGCGAGTCTTACGAACATATCCTATTCTTTCATATACTAGTCATGTGTTGGATATCTGTATACATATCCGCGGATATCCGAGGGATAAGCAAGGTCCGTATCCGTTACATTTTTAGCGGCTTTTTTACCTTATTGATTTTCAATAACTAGAAATGAAATTATACTATATAATAAATATTATAAAGCTAAAGAGTTTAGTTAGTTTGGTTGTTTGGTTGAACGCTATGATCTCAGGAACTATTGATCGGAATTGAAAAAATCTTTTAGTGCTGGGTAGCCCATTTATCGAGGAAGGCTATAAGCCATATAACATCTTGTACAACCAATAGGAGCGGAGCAGCAATGAAAATATTGCAAATACGGGGAGAATGTATTCCTCTTGAGCCGTTTACGCAGAGCACGCAGAGCACGCAACGGAAGCTCCGTTGCGTGCTCTGCGTAAACGGCTAAAGTAAAGCAACATTCATGTAGCACGAAATTGTTCCTCTTAAAATGTTCTAAAAAACGTCCGCGATACCATGCAAAGTTGCGAAATAAAAATAGGCCTTTGTCCTTGCTTGGGGCTCAAACTTATCTCGCACCAAATTTCATCAAAATCGGTTCTGTGGTTTAGTTGTGAAAGCGTAACAGATAGAGTTACTTTTGCATTTATAATTTATAATATTAATATCTATACTATATATCTATACTTAATATTATAAAGCTGAAGAGTTTGTTTGTTTGATTGATTGAACGCGCTAATCTCAGAAACTACTGGTCCGAATTGAAAAATTCTTTTGTGTTGGATAGTCTATTTATCGAGGAAGGGTATAGGCTATATAACATCACGCTACAACTAAGAGGAGCTGAGCTGTAATGAAATATGTTGATAAAACGGGTAAAATTGCACGGGTAGGCGATTCGACGCGACCGGAAGGGTCGGAGAAACAAGAAATTTAACGCGGACGAAGTCGCTGGCAGAAGCTAGTATGTAATATGTATAGATATTGGCTATAGTATGTGTTTAGGTAGCAATGAAAAACGATTAAATTCCATTTACATTATTTTTTATATTTCTTAAAATCAAATATTTTGTGACTTAACTATAAACAAAACCAGAGTACGAGCGTCAAGTGGCGTCGACTAAAGTTTAAAGGTCTCGCGCATCGACTACGATTGAGTAGCTAAGAAAGTTAAGATCCATATCCATATGCGCGGATCTTAACTCCAAGTTTCCGTATATGGATCCGTATCCGCGGATATACATTTTTAAGATCCGGCAAATCACTAATACCTAAATATTTTATACCTACATATAGGCAAATATTAATAATCGTCCGTTCTCAGTTGCTGGAATTTATACAGGATCTTTTGGGCGGGAGATAGAGATATGAAAGATGAAGACTGTATGGTCATTAAACTAGCTCGAGTCTTTCGAAGGGACACATTGCTACGAGCCGATTTCTTTTTGGAAACGAAACTATCTTTGGAGCTACTGCGTTTAGACATTAGCAGCCGGGAGCAAAGTACTCTTGGTGACACCAAGTCGAAAGATGACGATGACGTGCATTTCGCCTTCGGTGTGGATACTGTGCCATGACGAGGCGAGCTAACGTAACATGGCTCCATTCTGTACACGTCATGAGAATGCTCAGCAGTAGAACTTCTCGCTTCAGGCAATGCTGGCAATCCCTCTGGTTCACTCGGAGAGTTCTCAGTTTGTTCCGTCTGCAAGCTTTCCTGAAGTAGTCCTTGTGGCTCTTGAGCAGCGAAATTTGATCGACTCGCTAACATCCTACCTCTTTTCCTTGCACGAGCCTTAGCTAGTTTAGCAGCGCTCTTGGAACCAATCAAATGCATGTTTTGGTCGATATATCGGCAAACAGCTTCCGCTTCTTCCTTGGGAGACAAATGTGCATCTCTAAAAAAGCCGTAACCGTTTCGAATGTCATGAAAACATTCTATGACCAGCCAAGCTAGAGTACTTAATACAAGTATTGATGTTGTCACAACAGCAATGGCAGTAGTCGTGTCAGGACCGGTCAGTTTATATTGAATCTTGCCAACCACCCCATAAGTCACGATGTTTTGAGTGTGTCTATTGCTATGCGCACGACACGTATAAAATCCTCTCAAATCATGGTCAGCTGTTGCTACAAGCCTAAGGACGCGGCCGTCATCGATCGATCTCACTGGTTTATCCCTTAACATAGCAGTCACAGCGGTGTCTAAGAAAAACCAGCTAGCTTCATGTGGAGACCTAGCCGTCCTTGCATGTAGGCAAGTTAAGTTAAGCCGATTAGATTTACCCCAAGCAGTTTCATGGTAAGATCCAGAGACACTCGCAGTCCTTGAAGATACTTGAACTCTGTCTTCCTTATATCTTTCCCTACTGTAATCATGTAAATCTAAGAGCACTCCATTCTGTCTGATGGATGCTATTACTCCAGAAAATGGAGCAAATTCATCGTTAACATGTTTTTTTATGTTATTAGGTACTCCACCAATGTAGAACTCATCAGTGCACAGTGCAATTTTCGTTGGTTTGTCCGTGATATCATTGTTAATTTTACCAGATAACGTAGTTAAAGATTTGGTAGAAGATGGAGTCGATGATTCTGTAGAGGACTTTCTGGTGGTGGAAGGTACGTAAAACGAAAATCGTCTTCTTCGATCCATTTCTTCGTCAAACAGTACATGCAAACGTTCACCTGCATTGATAGATGCTTCAATCGCATTGATATCTTGCTTTTTTGAAAGGGTCACGTCAAGCCACTGATCAGGCGAACAATCAGTTGTGCTGATGCTTTCTGAACGGAACTCTTCAAGTGCCAACTTCATTTTTATTCTCCTGTTTTGTAAATATAAGTGTATCCAATTTGTGCTTCTGTCATTTTTTAGAAATATAACAGTTCCGGCCTCTTCTTTGGTTTTCAAAGTTAATTCTAATTGCCAGGTTTGTTGGTCTTGAAAGCACGGTAAACGTAAATACTGATCATCACTAATATGCAGATATCCTTCTTCTGTGCCTGCTTTTTCGTACTCAATATTTGAGGCGGCGGTCGGATGGAACTCTGTCTTTCTAGATCTTACATTTTTGCTTATAACCATATTTAAAGGAATGAAATTTAAAATCAACTCCTGAACTTGTCCCTGATACTTTTCGCCGACATTAATCTTCAATTTATCGTCAGGCAATTCTGGATCGCATGGCCATACAATTTTTAAACCTGTAACTGCGTCGTCTAATCTTAAAACAGCCGCTTCGCCCGTCACAGTGATGAGTGCAGTATGCCAAACACCCGGTTCTAATTCCGCATGTGCGCAAGATCTGGGAAGACAACATGACCGACTTGAGCCACACGCGTCCAAGCAAACATGCCATTTCTGTAGGCTAACACGAACGAACGAATTTTGCCCAGCTTCCCTGTGGACCAGCGTCCCATGGGGCGACAAAGGCATAAATCTGATGTAAAAATGATAAAGTGATGCTCGTTTATGTTCAAAGTTGTAGCGTAGAGACGAATCGCCATGGAAAACGGCAACCACGTGAGAATATGTTTCACAAGGATACAAATGGCAAGCTCCAATTTCAGTTCTTGGGCCAACACAATACGCTCCCAATCCTTGAGGTTGTGGCCTGGTGCAAGTCCTCGTCCTGGATCGTCTCCCAGCTCCACACGTTTGCGAGCATGGCCCCCAACTTCCCCAGCCTGTCCATTCACCATCTAACGAGCAATGGTAATTTTGACAAACTTCTAATTGATCGTGTTGTCCTCGACAGTGTGTTCCCCATGTTACCGAAGCAGGCAGTGCGGTGGTTTCCTGACATACTCTTCTTCGCCGTCTGACTCCTGCTCCACATCTCTCTGAGCACTCTGACCATGAGCTCCACTCCCCCCAACTTCCTCCGGAGTCCTTGCTTGTAGTAGCGCATTGTTCGCCTATACAAAGGTCAGCTAAAAGTGGGGCGCCGACACAAGCAAGACGTGCGTCAGAAGGTGCTGGCGTATCACATCGTCGTAGTCTCCACCTCAAGCCTCGTCCACAGCGCGCGCCACAAGCTGACCATGCGCCCCACGCTCCCCACTCGCCAGCCAGAGGACAACCTAGATTCCGCTTAACGCACTGTAATGAATTCCACAGTGATTCAGCATTAATTTGCCACGTATTATCGAATGCTAGGGCGGCCTCGATTGCCTCAAAAGGACATTCCATATTTAGGCAGCGTTCCATTAAAGCGGGAACGGCTTCTAGTTGCTTTAGGGCTTCCATTCTAGCAGTGTCCCCTTTGACAAGTTCACGGAAATCATCAACAGTACAGTTCGTAAGGTAGCAGATCTCTGTTTGTTCGTCACAACCAACACAAGGAGCGCCGTCTTGTGAGGGGGGTGGGTTGAGACATTCCCTTATTCTGTGGCGGTGTCCTGTGTCATCGCAAGTACCCTGACAAGCGGACCAGGCGTTCCAAGGTGACCACCCTCCGTCTATAGGGCAGTCAGGGTCATTGATCGTGCCCAGTTCACATTCGAGACGCCATACAACTTGTTGCCGTTTGCCAATTGGTTTCCTTGTTTGTATCATTAGCAAACACACCACCCAGACAGTTAAATACTTGTGTATGTTAATAGGCATTTCAGAGCTATTGCTAGAGCTAACAATAACTGAAGGATGTATCTTGTAGAATGTATCCAAAACCTTAAAACAGCGATTTCTCAATTACCATGATGTTCCCTGTCAAACACTGACATCATTGTTACGACAACTTGTGTCATTTTCCAAAACAAAAATTCGCCGTTCTAGACAGGAGGTGGTATAGCCTGCCGGGGTCGCGTGATTGTTCGAAAGAGATACCGTGACCCTGGCACATGGGCAACTGATGGAACACGGGTGGGTTTTAGTCAGTAAAAGTCTGACACGCCCTCCCGCTCCGCCCAGAGCGGGAGAAGTCATTTGATGATTTCCCATCCTGAAAAAAAAAAAAAAAAAAAGGTGGTATAGCAGGGATTTAAATAAACAAGTGTTATTAAAAGGTCTATAAAGTTCATACTAATTAACTACAGGCATTACTCGTTATAATAGGTCTTTACCTATGAAAATGCCGTTTTGTATGAAAAAAATTAAACGAATTTTTTTCATGTATTTTTTATTTATATTAATCGAAATAATCACCCATGCAATCAATCCATCTTTGCCAACGCAGTGGCAGTTTATTGATGCCCTTCTTAAAAAAAATCAGCTGGACGGGAGGCAACAAATTCTTCAAAGGCATTTTGTACTGCCTCTCGGGTATTGATTTTTTTTCCCGCCAAGAAGTTATCCAAATTCTGGAAAAAGTAGTAGTCTGTAGGCGCAAGGTCTGGTGAGTAGGGCGGATAACGGAGAGCTTCCAACCCCAGTTCTTGCAACTTGGAGACCGTCTGCTGTGCAGTATGAGGTCGCGCGTTGTCGTGCAGGAGCAGCGGAGACGAGCGATTGACCAATGCTGGTTGGAGATGTGCCAGCTTCTCCATCATTGAGTTCAGTTCTTCATAGTACACATCTGCAGTAATGCTCACCCCAAAAAAATAAAATCAAAATCAAAAGTCATTTATTCAAACTAGGCTGAGAGTCAGCACTTTTTGAACGTCAAAGTTACAAAAGACAGTCCCCCCAAAACGCCCGCCCTTCGACACTTCCTAGTGCTTTAGCTGGGAAGAAGAAGTGGCGGAACAAACTCCCCAGCAGCACAGCTGTCTGTTAAGTTAGAAGAACTTGATTCTATACAATATTGTGTAAGTAATTAATATTATAAAACGAAACATACGTTATTCACCATATGTCACCCCGTTTGGTAAGAATCTGTGATGAATCGCACCGGCGCTAGACCACCAAACAGTGACCATCACTTTTCTAGAGGTAAGTTTTCGTTTAGGGCATTGTTTAGGTGCTAAACCAGGATCCAACCAACTTGCTGAGCGCTTGCGGTTATCAAACAGAATCCATTTTTCATCGCAGGTAACAATGCGGTTCAAAATTCCTTCATTTGTGTGTCTGTTGAGCAGTGTAAGGCACGTCTCGACGCGTACTTCGCGCTGGCGATCATTGAGTTCGTGGGGCACCCATTTGTCAAGCTTTTTTACCTTGCCAATTTGACGCAAATGGACCAATATTGTTTTGACGCTAACGTCGAAAGCTGCTGCTAATTCAGCCGTAGATTGTGTATCATCAGCTTCCACAATCGCCTTTAATTCGTCATTGTCGATCAAAGTCTTCGGACGACCGCGAGGTTCATTTTTCAGGTCGAATTTCCAGAACGGAAGCGAGCAAACCAATAACAGGTGGTGCGTTGGTTTGTAGTGTTAGCTCCGTAAACGTCGTTAATGTTGCGTGCCGCTTGTGCCGCATTGCTGCCACGACGGTACTCATATTTCATAATTACTCGATTTTTTAACGTATCCATAATGACGAAAAAGATTGAAATGCGATGAAAATGTAACACTAATCAATAAACAAATGACTATTTTTGGAAAAAGAATTCCATGTTTTTAAAATAAAATTAATTTGAAATTAGAATTCTAAGACAAACAAAAATTATTTTTTATTGAAATGGCCAGTACTGCAGAAAGGCAATTTCATAGGTAAAGACCTAATACAATGCGCAGGGGTGTAAAAAAATCGCAATGGCTAAAATGCACAATACTATATAGGTATATAACCACAGGCACATACTCGCAATAGTATGTGCAAGGGTGTTAAAAAATCGCAATGGCTAAAATGTACAATACCTACAATATAGGTATATACTTATCACCGTTGTGGACTTACATATATATCTAAGTATGTGCTTATTTCTGTTCACAATTTTCAATGATAGCTTTGCGGAAACATTCACGGCAACACTAATTTGTGACTATTTAAGATCTCCAATGTCACCAAGGTGAGACTAATCCGTACAATGGTTTTCCCGATATTCCTTTACGGATCAGAGTCTTGGACATTTCGGACGGAAAAGATAGAAGCGTTTGAGATGTGGTGTTGGAGAAAAATGCTTTGCATACCATGGACCGCCAAGAGAACGAATAAATCTATCCTAGAACAGCTGCGTATAAGAGATAGACTACCAACTATCTGTTACCAAAGGATTCTCGGTTACTTTGGTCACATTGCCCATCGAGAACGGATAACCTTGAAAAGTTGGTGGTGATGGGTAAGGTAGATGGGAAATGACTTCGCGGCCGGTCACCTAACCGCTGGTCCGACCAAGTAACCGCCCTCACTGGACTCTCTGTTACAACGGCCATGAGAGAAGCCGAGAACCGAATGAAGTGGAAGACCATCATTTAGAAAGCCACGAAAGCCTTTCAGGGACACGACCCTCAGCAATGAAGAACGCGACTTAGAAGAGAAGAGAAGACTAGCTTGTGCCCGCGGCTTCGTCCGGGAGGATGTCAAAAAATGTTGTTTCGATGGTTTCCAACCTATATAATAATAAATTTACTATGAAAATGAAGGACTTCCCACACACAACTTCATACCTTTTAGCAGCTCTTCGAGGGTAGAATTATCAAAAACGCTGAGATACATCTAAATTAATTTTTAAACTTCCAGCTTAATACAAAATTTGAAAAACCTAGTTTCGAAACTGACGGATTTTAAAACAAATTTCCACCCCCTATTTCACCCTTTACGAGAGAATCGTTTCTTAACTGAAGTCTCTTATACATAATCTACCTTTGTGCCAAATTTCATCCTCGTTGGCCCAGTGGTTTTGGTTATTTCGTGATTAATCAGTGTGTAAATGTATGAATGAGTGACCTTTCGCATTTATAAATATATAATAGGTACTAGCTTCTGCCCGCGACTTCGTCCGCGTCAAATATTTGCTCCCCTGACCGTTCTCGTCGCATCGCAGCCTGCCAGTTTTAGTCCATTTTTTTGTTGCTGGTCCACTCCTTTTGATCGTTGCGTGATGTTATATAGCCTATAGCATTCCTCAATAAATAGGCTACCCGACTCAAAAATAATTTTTCAATTCGAACCAGTAGTTCCTGAGATTAGCGCATTCCAGCCCCCATTTTAGGGAAGTGACAAAAGTAGCCTATGTCACTCTCCATCCCTTCAACTATCTCCACTTAAAAAATCACGTCAATTCATCGCTTCGTTTTGCCGTGAAAAACGGACAGACAGACACACACCATTTATAATATTAGTATGGATATGCTAATATAGATAAATGAAAACTCCATCAAAGCCCGCGGAAATTCTAACCTCTTACGTTTACCGCAATTTTCAGGTCAGTGTCAAGCTGTAGGTAGGTATGTTAAAATATGATTTGCGAGTGCGACGGTATCAAACATGGCTTTACATAATCATTAAATCATAAAAATCACCAATATAACCCTCGTAAGTTCATTTAATTCCATTCATATCAGTGGAATTAAATGAATCATCAATACCACCCCTACTGATGATTCGTTCTCACTTCAGCCGAAAGACATTCATTGCTGGACATAGGCTTAGCCAATTTTGGGGGGTTTTGCCATAATCACCACGCATGGCAAGCGGGTCGGTGATCGCAGTATGGTGTTAAAATGCTTAACACGTTGACGGACACGCCGGTTATGACATTCATTAGGAACTTGCGCAGAATGACGCGCCGGTTATACCCTTCGATATTTTTTTGTACTCTAGAAGCACAACTGCTTTAGCAGACAAATTTCCATACTGCTACCATATAGTTCATCATCAAGTGCCCCCAAATTAAATTATTCGAATTGCTAGGTGTCACATAACATGTCTTTTTACCGCTTCCAACGTACTACTTGGAAAATTTGTGTGCGCACTCACACTGACGCCGCGTTCATAGCAGCGGCCATTGTATGAGAATTTGTTCAGTTGGCCGCGGAGTGCACACGTCGGGAACGTGATTTAAACGCGGTTTCTGATCAACGTCTATGGTAAGTAGAATTGGTTTTTATGATTAACTAATTACATAATGTTAGTATTATTTAAATGAAACGTACTTTAGAACATAATAATGGATATAAATACAAATATTTCATAAATCATTGTTATTATAAGATAGAGGTTTCAACAAATGATTTAGATATCCTAAAATATTGATGTAAACAACTTCTACTTATACGTTCTACTTTTCAGATGTCTCGACAACGACCGAGTGGAGGTAAACCAAAAAAGAAACGACCTTTAATCCAACTACAATAGAAGAAATGAAGCAGTTTCTTGGATTATGCATTTTGCAATCTCATATGGAAACACCCAATATTTGAAAACTTTTTACATTTGCTGATCCGTTATATTAGGTACCATGCCATATTTACTTACTGTGCTGTGATTAAAAGTGCCATTTTATTCTAAATTTAAATATAAGAAAATATCACAAGATGTGATGTTTGTGCTGTGATTAGTAGTTACTTAAGTAGATTAAAATTATATTAAAGATTTTAATTGCAATGTCGTTTAGAATGATTAAAACTAAAGGAAAGTTTATGTTGTGATTAAAAGGGTCATTTTTTATGTTGAAATAACTATTATAATGTCGTTGTAATTTTTCCTACATTAAAATAAATAAAACCTTGTGTTTTTATTATCTACTGGTGCTCTTTTTATCATAATTATTTTGAAACTTTGTAGAAGAAGGGGTTAAAAATATTAAAGGCTATAGTCGCAGTATGCTGTATTTGAGTAAAATAACCGTTTACTACTGACGTAACGGCTGATGCCTTCGAAGGCTATAGCCGGCGCGTCCTATTTATATAGTCAAAGACTACATACCTGTGACGTAACGTTTGGAGCAGGCCTATGGCCAGTGCTGTCTTATTTAAATACTTTGTCTTTTTTACCGGTGACAGTACGGCTAAAGCCTTTCATACAAAAATCTTGTGTCAAGATAGGGTTACAAAATCAAGCAAAGTGTTCGCGAACGTGTTAAGGAACGCAGCTGCCCATTCTGTAGTAACTCCCTTAGTCATCTTTTACGTCACTCACTGGAAGAAATGGATGGTGTTATTCTTTACGTCCACCATCACACGGATGATTGTAATTATTATAATTCTATAAAATATAGGGGAAAGGTGTACTAGATGATCCCCATAAGGGAGAATGCCCGTAGTTTGAACGATATACATCTTAATGCAGATGTAAAAGCGTTTATCGATACCAAATTTATCTGTGTACCTTTTGTCATACCCAAAATGTTTAAATTGTTACTTTTCATAATTATATTTCATAATTTTTAAATCTCCACCAAAGGATCATCTTGGACACCGGGATGTCCAAGATGATCCCCAGGATCATCTTGTCCCTATTTTGAGAAAGTCCCGTGCTTTGGTAGAATTAAACGAAAACCATAACTTGTTAGAGTTAACATTGTCTTTATTTATGTAATCTTAGAAATATAATTTAAAAAAAAACTTATGTAACCATAACGTTGCTTAACCTTGATATCAAGATAATCCTTATAAATATTTTTCACTTCAGTAGCTCAAACATGTAGGTTTTGCTGCCTGCAATCAGTGAAATTAACTTTTTAATTTTTGTTTTCAGAAAGCCGCGAATATCTTCTTCAGCCTTGGGTTAATCATTCAATTCGAAACATTTACACTCGTATGTCTTTCCCGCCATTAGAAAGAGAGAGAGACCAAGACCAGCCCTTTCGAAGTTCCGATTTTGAATTCGACCTCAAAGACAAACTTGTTCGGAAATTTGTACTAACTAAAGAAATTTTGCAAAAAGATAATTAAGTCTTTTAATGTAATTTATTGAATTTTTAACATATTGTTGTATTTAAACGAAAATAAGTATTTACTGCAAATAAAACTGATATTTAACCTGTAAATATTTATTTCTAGTTTCAATAATGTTAAGTAAAAATTTTGAATAATAAAATATCATGGGTGCTACTGCCGAACACGCCTTAATTTAAATAAAAGAGCGGGAATAAAATTTCGTAGCTGGCGTAAAGAGTTGAATAAGTTAAAAAATATTAAAATAATAGTAAAATATGAGTGAAACTAGCGACGAGAACAGTATTTTAACACCGGAAGAGTTAAAACAACAAGTTATTAATGCAGAATTAAGTTTCCTACCTGAGAAGTCTCGCGAGAAATATCTGAAAGCATACCATGTCTTCAATGAATGGAGACTTACAAAAGGCGCAAGCAGTTTTTCGGAGACGGTGTTGCTATCTTATTTTTTAGATTTATCACAGACGAGGCGATCATCTACAATGTGGAGTATTTACTCAATGTTGAAAGCTACTTTAAAAACAAAACATAGCGTGCATATTGAAACATACGCAAAACTAATATATTTTCTAAAAATAATGTCAGTTGGGCATAAGGCTAAAAAGTCCAAAATTTTCACGGCCCTTAACATAGAAAAATTTCTTAATGAAGCTCCCGACTGCAATTTTCTTGCCGCTAAAGTAAGTGGTACCTATGAATCTATGTTGTTAGTTATTAAAATTTGTGTGTAGACTGTTTTGTATAAAGGTACTTACTGCCTACTACTAATTTTTGGAGGCGCTATGAATCCTAGTCTGGCTTAGTAATACTAATAAAATATTTAATAAGATATGTAAAAGATGCTATAAATGTTAAATTATGCATATTAATTACGTAATATTTTCAGTAGAGGTTGTACTGATCATAGGAATTAGTGGAACGTGTCGCAATAACGAGCTATTACAGCTAACAGTAAGTTAATAATATCGAAAAGCATTCAGATAAATTACTGTTAGTAAAATAAAAAAATACGAAGACGAACCTTGACAGGTCTTTTGTCGTACGCGAAGAAAATGTAACTATTGTAGAAAAATATCAACATTTACGTCCAGCCAATATATTTAAAAACCGACCGATTTTTCATACAATACCATAATAATAAATGCTCAAGACAGCCTATGGGAGTAAATAAAATAGGTGCTATACCACGAGAAATTGCCACTTTCTTAAAACTGGAAGAGCCTCAGCTATACACGGGTCACCTGCTTTCGGAGATCTTCGGCAACGCTCTTGGCTGATTCCGAAGCCGATCTCAACACTTTAAAACGTCACGGCGGGTGGAAGTACAATACGGTTGCAGAAGGCTATATTGAAGACTCAATAGAAAATAAGTCGAAAATCTGTAAGCGTATAGTGGAAACAATAAGTCTGAATTCGACCTCGGATCCTTGGTTTCACCCACGCCCATCCACTTCCAACGACGCATAGTCAGAAAGTCCATCAGAGTCACCAACGTTCACCGTTGTTCCTTCTCAATCCGCCACCGAAACAGAAACCTTAACCCCAGATAATCAAACTAAACTCAATGCAACAATAACGTTGCCAAATAAACCTGTTACTTTTAATTTGCAGAATTGCAGTAATTTTACTTTTAACTTTTAAAATGTTCCATTTTATTGAATTGGTACCTCTACCTACAATGTTAATTATTTTGATTCACAATAAATAGTTATTTCAATCTATTCCTGTTTATTATTTTATCTCATAAAGTATTGTCCCTGCTGAAGTGAAAAGTTATGTGTGTTACACGAGAGCAAAGTTTTTTGCATCTCGTGCCTTTGGAATTTAGAATTTAGAATCTTTAGAATCACTCGCTACGCTCGTGATTCAATCGTTGAATCCTTCGCTTGCTCAGGATTCAAATACAGCACTCGCAGCAAAAAACGACTTTGCTCTCTTGTTGCACAAATAACTATTTTTGGGTGGGATGGTAACAGTAGAAAACATATAGGTTATGGTATCGAACAAAGAATAAAAAAGTTGAACTTGGGGCAGGATGATCCGTGCGGATTATCTTGTACCTCATGGTGGATAATCATGTACCAAACACATTGTTATCTTTGGTTGGTAATCTTTAATTCATATGACTGAAGACTAGTTCACTTTAAGTCTAGTTCTGTAACATAATAGTACCACGCCCATCCACTTCCAGTGGATGGGCGTGGGTGAAACCAAGGATCCGAGGTCGAATTCAGACTTATTGTTTCCACTATACGCTTACAGATTTTCGACTTATTTTCTATTGAGTCTTCATTCAATATAGCTGAAGTAGACTGTATTGACTTGGGGTTTCTTCAAATAAAAAACTTCGTTCTTCTGTGGGTTGTTTTAATCGTGTGGAGCTGGAGACCGACTGCCTCGAGCCCACAGTTTCCCTTCTTATATACAATTCCATCAAGTTTCGCTAGACGCAGCTAACGTCATCTACGGACGCGCAGTAATACGGAACTAATGGTCGAGCGAGCGTTAACCAATCATAATGCAGCTACTAGAAAATTACTTTTTACTGTTCAATGTCGAACCTTTACCGCAACGGCGACCACTTGATTATTTTATACTTATTTGACTTTAAAATACGGACCCGTTGCGGAAAACTTACATAGTGCTCGCTCATATGCTAATTAGAATCTTAGAAGAGTGATTTCCATTATGTAATTACTCTCTACACACAATGGAACTTAACTAAACACTTATAAATCTGAACTACGCTTATAACTACACAGACGGTGTAGCTGTTTAAATTCCTATTTAACTTACTTAAATATACGTATAAACACTAATACCACAGTTTCTTATTTACTTTAAACACTTTAGTCATAGTTTAATCACTTATATACACATGCAGCTCGGCGTCCGTTACAGCTCTTCCCCCGGCGTAGCTCGCGTAGCCTCTTCTTTCTTCATAAAGACGACGAGCTTGCTCACGGGGCGTCGGAACACGCCGGTTCTGGTGCACACCTCCACGACCCTGATGCTGCCGTCTGGTCCCTGGTGTGTGCGCTCGACGATTCCCATCGGCCAGGTGTTTCGGGGTAGCGTGCTGTCGACCACGAGGACTGCGTCGCCGACTTTTATCGCCCGCACGTTGTTCTGTGGTTCACCGCGAGGTACCAGGGTAGGTAGGTACTCGCGTAACCATCGACGCCAGAAGTGATCAGCGAGGGCTTGACTGACTCGCCATGTTCTTCGATCGGCTTCGTCGCACGGCCCCGTCGTTGGCAGGCCTCCTGACGACCCCAGCAGGAAGTGGTTGGGGGTCAGGGCCTTTGGATCGCTGGGGTTGACGCTGACGTGGGTCAGCGGTCTCGCGTTGATGGAGAACTCGGCCTCGGCGAGCACGGTCGCCAAGACTTCTTCTGTTGGCGCCTTCGCTCGTAGCGTGACGTCGAGGGCCGCCTTCACGGAACGCACCATCCTCTCCCACGCGCCACCTTGGTTGGGCGCGCCAAGAGGTATAAAGCGCCACTCCATGCGGCGCTGTAGCCCCTCGTCTTGCAGGGCAGGCATCCACTCGGCGTAGGCGTTGCGCAGCTCTTGATCGGCGCCTCGGAAGTTGGTCGCGTTGTCGGAGTACATCACCCTCGGCCATCCTCGGCGGGCCGCCATTCGCCTCAGCGCCATGATGGCTGAGTCTGTGGAGAGTGATGGGACGAGCTCGATGTGCACAGCGCGGGAAGTGAGGCACGTAAATATCGCGCCCCACCTCTTCTCTCGCCGGCGCCCTATCTTGACCGTCATCGGCCCGAAGTAGTCCACCCCGCAGTTAGTAAACGGGCGGTGGAAGGGGTCAAGACGGGCGCGCGGCAGGTCCCCCGTGGCTGGTGTCCGCGGCGTGGCTCGTCGTCTCTGGCAGAAGGCGCAGCTCTTTTCGACAGCGCGTACCGTGGTTCGTAAGTGGATAACCCAGTACCGCTGCCGTAGGTCGTTGGTCACGCGTTCTCTGTTTGCGTGACCCGCGGCGCAGTGCTCACGTAGGACAAGGAGCTTGGTCAGTTGGTGACGACCGTCCATGATGATCGGTCGCTTCGTCTCACTCGGCGCGAAGGAGGCCTCAATCCGGGCCAGCAGCTTCAGGATGCCGTCTTCCAGCACTGGAAGACGGCACAGGCGGTACAGTCGGCTCATCCTCGCAATCGGACGGGTGGACCGGATTCTCTTCAGATCTTCTCGCCGAGCACAAGAAGCTGTCTTCTTGTGCTCGGCGGATCAGCTCGGCCTCGGCGCGCTGGACGTGACGGTGTTCCATGGTGGTCGCCCTTCCTCGGCATATGTCGGTGAAGGCGATCGCTCGCGCGACGGCCCTCACTAACACCTCGTACTTTGAAAAACGGACCGGGTCCGGTAGCCAGTTGTCTTGCTCTGGCTTCTCGGTCATGTGGAGGACTTCCTCTTCCTCTGTGTCGTCCGTCGACGCCGCGGGCCGCTGTTCTTCCGGTAGACGCAGGAAGTCTGGCCCCTGGAACCACCGGTCCGTCGCGCTGATGGGCGCGTCCACCAACCGTCATCGTCGGCGGTGTTGCAAGCGGTAGGTAGCCAACGCCACTTCTTCTTCTGTGTCAGCTCCGTGATCTCGCCCAGCCGGTGCGCGACGAATGGGGTGTAGCGTCGCATGTCGTGGTGAATCCAATGTACCACAGTGGATGAGTCCGTCCAGTAGGTCGTCTGGCCGATGTTGACCCGGTGCTCTCTTCTTATGGCGTCAGCGAGTCTCGCCCCGATGACGGCAGTCTGCAGCTCCAGTCGAGGTATGGTCTGTGCTCGACGGGGCGCCACCTTCGCCTGTGCGGCCACCAGCACGACGTTCACAGTTCCATCGACGTTCTTCACTCTCCAGTAGGCCACGGTTGCGTAGGCCTGTTCGCTGGCGTCGCACAGGATGTGAAGGTCGATGCGTTCGTACCTCTGTCTTAAGTAGCACCTCGGTAGCCGGAGTTGGGCGAGCTCAGGAAGCCGCGCCAGCCAGGATGCGAAGAGCTCGTTCTCTTCGTCCGGAATCTGTTCGTCCCAGGTTGTATGTAGCCGCCACAGGTTCTGCAGAATAATCTTCGATCGTATGGTGTAATGACTTAGCAATCCAAGTGGGTCGTAGATCAACATCACTGCGCTTAGTGCTTCCCGTTTGGTCGGTGCGCGAGTCCGTGTTGTTACTGCAGCTGGAACCCGGTTCATTGAGGTGTTGAAGCCCAGCTCGTCTCGTTCCGCGCTCCAGTACAGTCCCAGGATTTTACTCTCGGGCCGTTCTCCCCCCAGTTGGTTGGGGGAGGTAGCGTGCAGCTCCGGGGGCACGTCGCGCAGCACTGCCTGGTCACTAGAGCTCCATCCCCTCAGCGTGAAGCCCGCGTGTGCATGTACCGCTCTCGTTTCATCGACCGCTTGCCGTGCTTCCTCTGCGCTCTCGTAGCTGGCCACCAGGTCATCCATGTAGTGACTCTCTTTTATGGCTTCTAGAGCCCGTGGGTACTCCTGCCCGTACACGTCCGCGTTGTGGTTACGGACGTAGTGGGCCATGTACGGGGAGCTCGCGGCGCCGAAGATCCTGCTTGTCATTTTATACTTTCTCGGGTTCTGCTCTCGATCGTTGCCTCGCCACAGGAACTGTTGCGCTGGTTGGTCCTCCGCCCTTATCTTAATTCTCAGGAACATTTCCTGTACGTCCGCTGTGATGGCCACCCCTTTCTCTCGAAATCTAAACAGGATTCCGGGTAGTAGATCGGGTCCCTCTAGAAGTTCGTCGTTGAGGCACACGCCGTTGCTCTTGGCCGCTGCGTCGAATACCAGCCTGTGTTTGCCGGGCTTGTTCGGGTTATGTAGGTACGGCAAAGTGTGGCAGGTACCAACAGACGGCGCTCGTTTTCTCCGTCCCGTCGCATGGCGTCGCGTACCCCTTGCTCAAGAGGTTGTCGATCTGTCGGGAGTACTCAGCTGCGAACTCTGGGTCTGCGTCCATCTTCTGCTCGATCTTTTTCAACCGGCGTAATGCTTGCCCGTAGCTCGGAGGCATGGTGACGTCGTCTCGCCGCCACGGTAGTCCGACTTAGTACCTGGAGTCGATCTTCTTCGTCGTCCGTTTGACTATGTCGATGGCTCGCTGATCCGTCTCCTTGATCCTCGGCTTTCGTTGTATGCCGAGAGCGTCGATCTTGAAATGAGCCTCGACTAAGTCGTGGAGATCTTGGTCGCTTGCTCCTGCCGTTCGTGCGGGCTCGTAGACGTGAAGCACGTTCCCCTCTTGAAAGATGGCCTTGCGTGGTGCTGTTCCGTGCACCACCCATCCTAGCTGGGTCCTCGATGCGGCCGGTTGATCGGGACGGCCGACTCGAAGTTCGCGGGATACGATGCATTCCCAGTGGTCTGTCCCCACCAGGAGCCCAGGTCGCGTCAGCTCGTAGCATACCTCTTCTGGCGTCAGGTCCCTCAGGTTCTCGTACTCCAGCAAGGTGTGAGGGATAGACTGTTGGTGCAGTTGGAGATTCTTGATCGTCCTCGCTCGGACCTTGTGGTGGTCGCCGCTCTTCAGCCCCCTGACGTGAAGGTCCACCAGCTTGCTCTCCATCTCTTGCTGCGACATGTTGACCCCGTTCAGGTGCAGAGGCTGCGTTGGTCCCTCAGCCCCGATGGTCGCTGCTAGTTCCTCGTCGATGAGAGTGATGGTCGCTCCTTCGTCCAGGAGAGCGTGGGTCTTCACTTCTCCCCGTGGTCCGGAGATGACGACAGGGTACATCTTCAACAGGACCGCTCGCAGCCCGGCGACTGGTCGCGACGCTATGGACAGGACTGCTTCCTACTTCGGTTCGGTTGCCTTCGGGTCTTCCCTCTTCGCCTCTCGCTCCTGGTGGAGGGTTGCATGTTGCAGCCGGCGACACTGATTCACGCCGCATGCCTTCGCCTTGCAGTTCATGCGCCGGTGCTGTTTCTGAATGCATCTGAAACACATCTTCTTTTCTTTCAGGAAGTTCCATCGTTCGTCCACCGTGAGCGCCTTGTACTTCGGACACTGCGTTAGGGTGTGAGCTTGACCGCACTTGGGGCACTTGTCCTTCTCCTCCTCCGTTCCCTCGACCGTGGTGAAGACACTCGCCTTCTTCTTCAATATCGTGGCGGGTCGGGTCTCTTTCTTCTTCTGTGCGGTGCTCGTGGATGGGGCGTAGGTGTACCGTAGCGCTCGGTCTGCTTCACGCATCAAGAAGCGAGACATCATGACGATCTCTGGCTCAGCTGTCCCCTCGTGGTCGTAGGCGTAGTCGCACCATCGTGATCGCAGGTGTGGGCTGAGTTTGTCCAGTACTTCCCGCGTCATCATGGGGTTGAGCAGGTAACCTCTTCGATCGATCGTACTTAACACGCACGTAACATTCTGCAGCTTGATGGTGAAGGCGTTCAGTTCGGCTGCTGACGCACCAGGCTTCGGGAGTCTCCTTAGGTCTTCCAGGGCGCGGTCGATTATCACCTCCGGTCGGCCGAAGCACTGTTCGAGGGTCTTCATTATGACATCTGGATCAGTGGCCGTATGCACGAGGGCGGCCACGGCGTCTCTCGCTTCCCCTTTGAGGCAGCTCCTCAGCCTCTGGATGTTCTCCGCCGCCGATATCTGGTACATGTTCGTCGTGTCCCGTACAGCCGCTTTGAACGGCAGCCACTCGTTGGCCGCTCCGGAAAAGGTCGGCAGGACGGTGTGTCGCGGCCTGGGTCTGGCCATCTTCTCCAGTGTGGCGGCCAGGTGCTCGATGCTGCTCTTCCTCGTTGGAGTTGGTGATCTACCCCGTGGTTCTTCAAAGCGTATTTGCTTAGGTTGGCCCTTGCGTCCCGGGCCCCTTCCTCCCCCCGTGAGCTGATGGGGTTCGTCCTCAGCCACGCATCCACTTTCTGATGGGGTTCCTCGCGCGGGTTCTGGGTTCCGGGTTCCTCTTGCACGCTTTCATCATCCTGTATTACAGCTACCAGAGTGGCCAACCGCTTTTTCACCAGGTCCGCTTCCAGTTCCAGTTCCTACCTCCTTATTGCAGCCAGCTTCTCCGCTGCGTCCAGTTCCGCCATACGCAGCCGCGTCGCAATACTAGTCGTCGATCGTTGAGACCTGACGGATCGAGTCGGTGATCCCACCCTGTGTTGCACCGTGACGTCCGTTGTTTGTAATCTGGATGGTCCTGCCGTACTGGTGGCCGCTAGTCTTGAGAACGGCAACGCCGGAGGGTCCAGAGACAATCTTCTTAACCTCTCTCGTTCAATTAACTCCGCTTCCCTGCGGCGCGCCTCTCTCTCTTCAATTTCGGCTGCGTCCGCCTGGCTTCTCGTGACCACCATTTTCCTGGGTAAATGATAAATGACTTTATTTTTGCAAGTAGGTTTGTACAAACACTTTTACAAGTCAATCATATTTTTTAAAACTAGATGAGGTCGGCGTTTCCTATCTGACTACTCTGAGAAGAAAGGCCGAAACAAACTCAGAGGTCACAGTCTCAAAGTCCAGACATAATTTGGTTAGATCATGTGAAGACCATGTGGATTGGTGTCTGAAGTGGTCTTTTAAGGAAAGAACCACAGAGATTGAGTGGACCTGTCCAATCAGTGCACGCATTTGTCATCATGCAGCTCAACTCAGAACTTAAGGAGGTCAATGATTCGACGAACAATACCAAAGAAGGGACATTTGTGTAGGTCGCATAAATTACTCAAACTGCCAGACTGTGATAAAAAATAAATGAGAAGTAAAGGAACCTAGAAAAAAAATAACACCCACTTAATCTTCACATTTACAATAATTAAAACAATATAATTTTAAAAGTAAATATTAATGTCATTGTATAGGTTCGCGACGGACGGTGCTTCAATGCGACGACACTCGATGAGATTCTTAGCTCGCTGCCTACTACACGACGACACTACACGCCGTGATGATATACTAACGCGTCGATAGTTGAATATGATTACTTACGACGCGATTCTTCACTCTCTGCTTATCCCACGACGACTCCACACGCCGTGATGATATTCTACACGTTGATACTTGAACGCGATTCTTGACTTCTGCTCACCCCACGACGGCTCCACACGCCGTGATGATATTCTACACGTTGACATTTGAACGCGATTCTTGACTTCTGCTCACCCCACGACGGCTCCACACGCCGTGATGATGCTCTGCACTTTGCCGCCACTAACCTTTTAGGATTTGACACACTGGATGCGTTCTGCGGCCTGCGGTCAGGTCAAAGTGAACGCAGCCCGCATCATGTATGAACAACGCTGTCGGTCAGGACAATCGATCTGCGGTCAGGGCAGAGCAATCGGTCCGTACGCGTCCTTCCCTCGCCACCGCCCCGTCGGGCCAACATGCGTTCTTTGGTTGTGCTCGCACGGTCAGATTGCATTCTATACAAAATATATTGATACCGACAATGTTGTTCATACATCATGCGGGCTGCGTTCGCTTTGACCTGACCGCAGGCCGCAGAACGCATCCAGTGTGACAAATCCTTTTGGCGCCAACGCCGTTGATTCCTGAAACAGACGCTTCCCGCGCGGTGACGCTTGGGCACGCCACGTGGCTATCTTCGCTCGGCGTCCCCGACGCTATGACGTCACACCTCGTGGCGGCTTCTTGCTTCTTCGCGCCTTTTTCCACGACGACGCTATGACGCCACACCACGTGGTCACTTCCTGCTTCTTCGCGCCTTTTTCTTCGATGACGCTATGACGACACGCCACGTGGTCGCTTCCTGCTTCTTCGCGCGTTTTTCTACGATGACGCTATGACGCCACACCCCGTGATCGATTCTTCACACGACACCTTCTGCGCGCCGATGCTCGAACCTCCCGCGTGGATTTCTCACTTGGCGTACCGACGCTATGACGTCACTCACCGCGTGGCGATTTTTCATACGACACCTTCTGCGCGCCGATGTTCGAACCTCCCGCGTGGATTTCTCACTTGGCGTACCGACGCTATGACGTCACTCACCGCGTGGCGGTTTCTTCCTCTTCCCGCCTTTTTTCCCGACGACGCTATGACGCCACTCCACGTGGCCGCTCGACACGACGCGGTGTTGCTGGCTCGGCGATTGGCGTCCTGGTTCTGTTCTTGATGGCGACACTGGTACACTGACGTTTTTCTTTCTTCCACCGCTAACACTACTGAATTTCACGCACCCACAACGCGATGAAAAATAAAGGATTTGTCACACTGGATGCGTTCTGCGGCCTGCAGTCAGGTCAAAGCGAACGCAGCCCGCATGATGTATGAACAACATTGTCGGTATCAATATATTTTGAATAGAATGCAATCTGACCGTGCGTGCGGTGCGTGCACAACCAAAGAACGCATGTTGGCCCGACGCACAGTGGACTGTAAAACAAGCGTCCCTTTCGTAGGATTGTCGAAAAATAAAAAGGTTTGTTTTGACATTTCCAAGTATACAGTTTTGTTGACAACATCAATACATCGTATATTACTAGTAGTCATGGATTTTTTTTTCGATTCCACACCATGGAATATGAGTTTATACATTTCAAATGTATGAAAATGGAATTTGATATCGTCATAACTTTTTTTAGTCTTGCAATGTAAAGCTGAAAATTTTAGGCGTTATTACCGAGTCTATAATGAAGCCATGTAAGTATTGACCTTGACCCCGAAGGCGCCCGTTCGAAAGATATTAACTATTTAAAAATCCACATTTCAGCGATATTGTTTTCTTCATAGTTTTTTTTTGTCTTGCCTGGTTAAGCTGAAACTTCTAGATATTGTTACCGAGTCTATAATAAAGCCACGTAATCTTTGATCTTGACCCTAAACCACCCCGTTCAAAAGATATGAATTATTTAAAAATGCATATAAATTGGGCGATATTAGTTACCTCATAACTTTTTTCGGTCTTACAATGTAAAGCTGAAAATTTTAGATATTGTTACAGAGTCTGTAATGAAGTCATGTGACTTTTGACCTTGACCCCAAACGCGCCCGTTCAAAAGATATGAAGTATTTGAAAATGCATATAAATTGGGTGATATTATTTTCCTCATATTTTTTTTTTGTTCTTGCATTGTAAAGCTGAAAATTTTAGATATTGTTACCGAGTCTGTAATGAAGCCATGTGACTTTTGACCATGACCCCGAATGCGCCCGTTTGAAAGATATTAATTAATTTAAAATTCATGCAATATACCTCAAAAAGTCAGTTTCCTAATTTGTTTCTGCCCAGTATTGATACCAACAAACCCGTATAACTTTAACCTTGACAAAAAGCCAAACGTATAAATTTATGAAATATAAATATTTTGAAGATTTGGTCGTGGTGAAAATGGTTGGTGAAACCTTTATTGTATAGAATAACAAAGAATTCTGTAATTACCTAGGTAAGTACAAAAAAAAAGTAAATTCTATAAAAACAGAGCTTTCTGTGATAATTCATTCCATATCCAGCAGTTAAGAAGTATTAAGAAAATAAAGAAGATATTCCTGAAGAAGTATTCTTTACTCATTACACCTACGGCCTGGTCCTAGCCATCACCATCCCGCCAGTGAACCCTCTCCACAGTAGTACAGCGCCAACAATTTGTCTATAGTGTTACTGAATGTCAAATATAACCATATTATTTTTTTATATTTATTATTATACAGGGTGATTGGAAGATGGGTGCAAAGCTTTAAGGTGAAGATAGTATAGACAATTTAGAACCATTTAAGCCATGGTTGTCTTAGACGAAGTCTTACCTAATGTTTTTAACCAAATTTTTAAGTTTTTTTTCGGAAATTCTCAAAATTTAATGTAAACTGCATAATTATGGCCAAATTGAATGATAAATGAATTAATTTTTTATTTATTTAATTAAAATAATGTGTAAGCAACCAAGCAATTGCGGCGGTAAGTCCCCTCTTTGAGGAGTGGATAGAGAGGCGTCACGGCGTCCTCACCTTCCGCCTGACGCAGGTTCTCACCGGGCATGGGTGCTTCGGTGGGTTCCTGTTCAGGATAAAGCGGGAGGATACGTCCGGGTGTTTCCATTGCGAGGATCGTCTGGAGGACACGGTGGAGCATACGGTGGAGGTGTGCCCTGCCTGGGTGGAGCACCGCCGTGTCCTCGTGGAGGCGATCGGCGGCGGCGACCTCTCGCGTCCGGCCCTGGTGCGAGCCATGGTGCGGAGCGAGAGGGAATGGGAAGCCGTCACCTCCTTCTGCGAAGCAGTAATGCTCGCGAAGGAGGAGGCGGGGCGCGTGAGGGAGTGGCAGTCTCTGCGCCCTCACGCCCCTAGCCGCCACAGGAGGAGACGCCCCGGGCGTCGGGAGTCGATTGCGGACTCCCGGCCACCGTAAGCGCGAGCTTGCGGGTGGCGAGCAAGTCGACGGCGCGTAGTGTTCCACGCGCGCCTCAAAGAGATGTCAGCAGCAGTGTAGGGGTCTACTAGGACCGATGCCTGCCGGGGTCGCGTGATTGTTCGAAAGAGATACCGTGACCCTGGCACATGGGCAACTGATGGAACACGGGTGGGTTTCAGTCAGTAAAAGTCTGACACGCCCTCCCGCTCCGCCCAGAGCGGGAGAAGTCATTTGATGATTTCCCATCCTGAAAAAAAAAAAAAAAGCAACCAAGCAAAACATGTTTTAGGCTTCTGTGTCATTAGACATTTTTTTACAGATATTTAAAGCTCAGAAAAAATAAAAAATTGTATAATACGTCTTCTAAAACTTATTTAAAAAAAAAACGGAGGGTGCTTTTTTTGTTCAAACCTTTTTGAAGACATGCTTGATAATCGCTCTTTCTTTTGAGGTATCATTTATGCGGATATCTTACAAATTATTGAAATTAGGACCTACAAACCAATTCGAGGGAGAAATTTTAAATTTTAGGCAGTCTAACAAAACACAAAATTTTTGCTTAAAAGAATACTTTATGTGCTCGAAATGATAACATTGTTCAATTCTAAGAATTTTTGGCACATGCAGGAACCAATTGAGGGGAACCTATTGAGGGGATTCTCTAAACAATGGCCACCGAGCGCGGTGCGACGGCATTTCCAGGTAGAACGCCCAATGAATAGCAAAAAGCGATAAGAGTTGGTTTTTACAGCAAAATGGTCTTAGTTACTGAGGCAACAAAGTCGTTTTTCTTTAGTCAGGGTCAGTCGGTCTGTGATGAAGCCGTTACATCTTTTACTTATTAGTCAAACTACTGCCCTTGTGAGTGGACGTTGTCGTGTTGATTCACAATTTACCGTGTTCAGTTGTAGCCCTTTGCGTTCCTGCACGTGTTGTTTGCGTTAGTTTTGAACTTTTTTGTTTCACCGTGTCCAGTCGTAGCCTCGCGCTCCTGCACGTGTTGATTTTTGACTTAATTGTGTTGAGTTGACATTTAGTGCGCTCCTACGCCGTTTTTCTTAATTGTTAAGTGACTATGGCTACTTTTTCCTATCAAGAATATGCGGATATCGTATTTATGTACGGTAGAGCAGACGGCAATGGATCTTTGGCGCGACGGATGTATCAAGAGCGCTATCCGAATCGCAGGATACCGAATGTTCGAGTTTTTTACAACACGTTTCGTCGTCTTGCCCAAGATGGGTTTCACCGCGTGAAACCTGGAGTCAACCCGGGCAGACACGAAACTGCCGTCGACGAAGACATTTTAGCAGCATTTCAAGCGGATCCTACTACCAGTACTAGAGCAGTAGCTCGAAATTTAAACATTTCTCAATGGAAGGTGTGGCATACAATACACCAAAATGATAAGTATCCGTTTCATGGCAGGAGTGTGCAAGGTCTAGTAGAGCAAGATCCTCAAAGAAGAATTCAGTTCTGCCGTTTCCTCCTCAACAGAGACATCGAAGATGGTGGTTTCTGAAATCAATCTTGTGGACGGATGAAAGTAAATTTTCAAGGGAAGGTATTACAAACTTTCACAACATCCATGAATGGGCCGACGCAGACAACCATCCACATTTTAAGGAGCAGGTGTCATTTCAGATGAAATTCTCTGTGAATGTATGGGCTGGAATAATTGGCAGAACATTGATTGGGCCCCACATTTTGCCTGATCCATTGAATGGCGAAAATTATTTGCAATTTCTGCAAATTGATTTACCATTGCTGGTAGAGGAATCAGGTGTCCCGATCTTCGAAAGAGACCGAACAGTCATCTTTCAGCAAGACGGCTGTCCAGCGCATTGGACTTTAAATGTAAGAGAACACCTCAACAATTGCTTTCCTGATAGCTGGATCGGCAGGGATGGACCCATCCCTTGGCCCGCTCGCTCCCCAGATCTGACCCCGTTGGACTTTTTCGTGTGGGGCCGGGCCAAGGAACTGGTGTATAACAACATAGAAATAAACACTAGAGAAGAATTGATACAAAGAATAAATTCAGCGTTTGAGACAATGAAGCAGGAGATGATGTTGAAAATAACGACTACAGTTAGAAGACGGGGCCGTGCTTGTATTAGGAATCACGGCCGTCATTTTGAACATGAAAAAAAAATAATTTTAATTCAAATGTTGTTTTAATTAGTCTGCCTAAAATAAAAAAATTCTCCCTCAAATTGGTTTGTAGGCCCTAATTTCAATAATTTGTAAGATATCGCATAAATGATACCTCAAAAGAAAGAGCGATTATCAAGCATGTCTTCAAAAAGGTTTGAACAAAAAAAGCACCCTCCGTTTTTTTAATAAGGTTTAAAAGACGTATTGTACAAATTTTTTATTTTTTCTGAGCTTTAAATGTCTGTAAAAAAAAAATGTCTAATGACACAGAAGCCTAAAACATGTTTTGCTTGATTGCTTACACATTACTTTAATTAAATAAATAAAAAAGGAATTCATTTATCATTCAATTTGGCCATAATTATGCAGTTTACATTAAATTTTGAGAATTTCCGAAAAAAAAACTTAAAAATTTGTTTAAAAATATTTGGTAAGACTTCGTCTAAGACAACCATGGCTTAAATGGTTCTAAATTGTCAGTACTATCTTCGCCTTAAAGCTTTGCACCCATCTTCCAATCACCCTGTATATTTTTTTCATTTAATAATGTATTTCTATTCAAATGAAGTACGGTCGAATTTCGACCAATGGACGATCACTAGTTTAAATTAATTAGTTCGGAAATAGCACCCATGATATTTTATTATTCAAAATATTTAAGTAACATTATTGAAACTAGAAATAAATATTTACAGGTTAAATATCAGTTTTATTTGCAGTAAATACTTATTTTCGTTTAAATACAACAATAAGTTAAAAAATCAATAAATTACATTAAAAGACATAATTATCTTTTTGCAATTTTTTTTAGTTAGTACACATTTCCGAACGTGTTTGTCTTTCAGGTCGAATTCAAAATCGGAACTTCGAAAGGGCTGGTCTTGGTCTCTCTCTCTTTCTAATGGCTGGAAAGAGATAATGTAAATGTTTCGAATTGTAGTGGTTTGTAATGTGATTTAACAATTGCAATTTTTTACCTACACCAAAATCCTTCAAAAACATTTTTCTAGAGGTGATTCCGAATCGAATGAGCCATCGCTCATATTTTAAGGACCTTTATCTCTATTTTTCACGTTTTTGAACTTGTTGACTAGACTATAACTTTTTTTATCACGGAACAATTGTGGCTTTATAGCTGTATCTACACTATATTAAATAACTATTTTAGAATGTGGATAAGACCCCTGCCCAACCCTTCGAGGAAGTCGTAATGTTATGTCGTGTTAGAATAAAAAACAGTCATAATTATAGCATTTTTATTTAAAAAGGTGTGCAATGTTAATTAATGTTATTAACAAAAGCTAGGATAAAATAGTCTGGAGGCATCCCAAACTTCATAATGAGGCTCTTTCCTGCCAGGGTCGCGAGATAAGTTCGAAAGAGTTACCGTGGCCCTGGCATTTGGGCAACTGAAGGAACACGGGTGGGTTTTAGTCAGTAAAAGGTCTACCACTTCTAACTTGATTTTATTTAATGATTTAATTACGGATGCTATGGATAATGGTAAGCAGGTCGATGTGGTTTACATTGATTACAGCAAGGCATTTGATCGGATTGATCATCGTACCCTGATAAAGAAACTAAGCTACATAGGTATCCGTGGGGACCTCTTGAGGTGGTTTTCTTCTTACATTGATAATAGGTCACAAGCGGTAGTACTCAACAATTATAAGTCTAATTGGGTAATCGTGGCCAGCGGAGTCCCTCAGGGTTCGTTGCTCGGTCCTTTTTTATTCGTAGTCTATGTAAACGACATCGATCAGTGCCTCCATTCATCCAAACTATTATGCTTTGCGGATGACATGAAAATCTTTGCCGCTATCTCAACGCCTGAAGATAGACTAGCTCTGCAGGCTGATTTGTATCAGCTAGAAGAGTATTGTCGGGTTAATAAACTTGATCTCAACCCATCCAAGTGTTCAGTGATCACTTATACTAGAAAACGTGCAGTCCTAGTCACTACTTACTCCTTGGCGGGTCAAATCTTGCCAAGGTGCAATACCATTCGTGACTTAGGCGTCTATCAAGACAGTAAATTAGTTTTTGACACACACATTGATGCAATTGTCAAAAAAGCATCTAAATTGCTCGGGTTTATAATACGTCTCTCTAAGAGCTTTACTGATGCTAAAACACTAAAAATATTGTATTGCACTTTTGTAAGAAGTCAGCTAGAGTATGCGTCTCAGATATGGAATCCACGTTATCATAAATACATTGACCGCATTGAAAACATCCAAAGACGGTTCATAAAATATCTTTGCTATCATCAAAAGATTCCCTAACAATCAACCGATTATCGTGGACTCTGTAAGAAGTATCATCTGCTACCACTGGTAGACAGACGTAAAATTGCAGACTGTTTGTTCTTATTGAAAATCCTCAATAAGAATATTGATAAACCTGAGTTATTATCTAAATTTTATTTTAATGTGCCAAGTAAAACACTTCGTTTTAGTCCACCCATACGTGTACCACGTACATCTACGAATTATAGGCAGAACAGTTACATTGTGCGAGCAAGCAACAATTTCAATGATATATGCAAGGAATATAATTTTGATCCATTCACAATAAGTGTGAATTCTCCCAGAAGGTTCTTATGCCTTAAATTTTTCAAGTAGCGGTAGATTTTATTATTTGTTTTTTTTTTCTTCTCTATTATTTCAGTCATATGCTAAGTACTTTAATAGCTTTTTCTTTAATTAAGATGATGTGTTTTTTGTTTATGTGCTCACACCATAATATTAATATAAGTCTATACGTGAGGACTTGTAATTGGCTTTCGGATGTCTAATTTTTTTTTGTCTGTTTTATTTAGCTGTAAGTCCTCCATGTACTAAATAAAGAAATAAAAAGTATGACACGCCCTTCCGCTACGCCCAGAGCGGGAGAAGTCATTTGATGATTTCCCACCCACAAAAAAAGGTTCTTTGTATCAAGGCAGTGGGAACTGACTAATAGTGTAATATTTTTTTTTTGTAGTTTACCTAAGTCTGAGCTAAGTGGTTAATCTGAAAAACAGCGTGTTCTTTTAATATGGGAATACTTGTATGAATGACTAGCTTCTGCCCGCGACTTCATCCGAGTTAAATTTCTTGTTCCCCGGACCCTTCCCGTCGCGTCGAATTGCCTACCCGCGCGATTTCCCCCGTTTTTGCAACATTTTTCATTACTGCTCCGCTCCTCTTGGTTGTAGCGTGATGTTATATAGCCTATAGCCTTCCTCGATAAATATACTATCCAGCACAAAAATATTTTTTCAATTCAGACCAGTATTTTCTGAGATTAGCGCGTTCAATCAAACAAACAAACTAACTCTTCAGCTTTATAATATTAGTATAGATTATAGTATAGATTGAAATTTGGACAGGACGTCTATGTGATCAGCTTGTATACAATGGTTTTACCATGGGTATCATGGCTACGTCCTTTGTCATCATCTGTCTAACCTTCTCCTAACTATCAACATAGTTGGGAAAAGCCGACTCCAACGAGTCGGCTTCCAGGCTAACCGAATGCGGCTGAATACCAGTATTTTACATGGAGCGACTGCCTATCTGACCTCCACAACACAGTTACTGGGGAATACGGTACCCTTGGTACGGACTGGTTGTCAGACTTTTGGCTACTCCCTTTTGTAAACAAAAATAATTGCAAAAACACTTATGAAAAAAAAAGCCCATACACGACACAAATAAATATAAGTTTATTCTAATATTACTAAGCACTTTACATAAAAACCCGTTAAAACAATGATAAATAACGTTAGTGGAGTGAAACTGTGATAAAATACTTAAGATTGACCGTTTTACGTTAGTTTTGAACTGACAACATAGAAAAAACACTTAAAATTAAATGAACCCACTGTGACAGAACTAAATTATCATAATATAAGTAATATTACAATAATTAGTTCAATGTATCTACGAAAAATATATAATGAATTATCCCTTAATATCTGTTAAATAGCCAAGCTATTTTATAAATCAAGAAATGGTTGACATTCATTATATTTTTATTCATAGAGGCTTAGATAATACTGTTAGTGAAAAATCATCTAATTATGAGCAAAACTGAACCAAAAAAGTACTGTGTACTATATTTAGGAACTAAAGATTGCACATACATTAAACTATTACTACAATTAACTATAACCATATTCAGAGTTTCAAACTCTTATACTACTAGCCAGTTCTCTAATGAATATTATCGCAAACTTAGGGTGGGTGCGCTAAAGAAGTCACAATACTTTTTTTTGTAATTTACGAGTCTGTGTGAGGTTGTATGTTGAAGAATATGAGTCGCAACCGTAACAGTCTTGATAGAATTCTAATCATTAAAATGTTTTTTTTTTTTTTGGGTGGGAAATCATTAAAAGACGTCTCCCGCTCTTGGGCGGAGCGGGATGGAGTGTCAGACTTTTACTCACTAAAACCCACCCGTGTTCCTTCAGTTGCCCATATGCCAGGGCCACGGTAACTCTTTCAAACGAATTTCGCGACCCTGGCAGGCATCGGTCCTAGCAGACCCCTTCAGTATTGCTGACATCTCTTTGAGGCGCACGTGGAACACTACGCGCCGTCGACCCGAGCCTGGTCCTTACCGGGCGGCGAACTACCCATTGCTCGTCGCCCGCAAGCTCGGCATCTACGGTGGCTGGGAGTCCGCTATCGACTCCGGACATGCGGGGCGTCTCCTGAGTCGGCTAGGGACGTGAGAGCGCAGAGACTGCCACTCCTCACACTCAGATTGGGCAGGAGACGCTTTAGGGCAGCCCCAGCCCGCCCAGTCTGGGAGCCAAATGACGGCAATGCCCGACGAAGTTCCACCGGCTGTCGACAAATCACAGGTACTTAATCGTCGATTCGACGCCGATGTGAACCCCTCCTACCGTGAGTTGGGAACCCGCAGGTGGCGCGTTCCGAGGACCATGGAAACCCATGGCCTCAGACTTGTGCAAGGCCACCTCGAGTCCCAATTGCCGGATCCTTTCGAAGATTGTCGTAACCCCGCGTGTCATTAGCTCGGCCGACGCCTCGTGCGACCTCCCCTGCGCCAGGACCAGCGTGTCGTCAGCATAGCAAACCACGCTGTCGCCGCTACGGAGGTCGGCGCGAAGCACCCAGTCGTACCCGATGTCCCACAGATGCGGCCCCACGACCGATCCCTGTGGGACACCGCACGACATCTCTCGCCGGTTCCACTCTCCCTGGTGACCGGGGTAAATTACGGCTTTATCCGTCAGATCGGCCGCGACCACGCGAAAGAGGTAGTTCGGCATCCGGTGATACCGGAGTGCTTCCCTAATGCAACTCCAGGGCAGGGTGTTGAAGGCATTGGCGATGTCTAGAGACACCGCCTAGACGACCCCGCCCCGGGCCACTGCATCCCCCGTCGTGAGGGCTCGCATACGCATGATGGCATCCACCGTAGAGCGCCCCTTGCGGAAACCGAACTGGCTGTCCACCAAATCCGGCCCCATCCCGCACCAGCCACCTGACGAGGCGGTCTGCAATGACTCTTTCAAAGAGCTTGTCGAGCAGCACAATGGGCTGGTAAGTAGACGGAGAGTCTGTTGGGCGCCCCGGCTTCTTAATGAGGATCAGTTTCGCCGTCTTCCAGCGAAGTGGGAACTGGCCCCTCAGGCCCCATGCGCTTTGGAGCCCCCTGAGTCGAGGCCCGAGAGCCTCTAAGGCCAGGACCCAGGTTTTGCCAGGCAAGCCGTCGGGTCTTGGAGCGGTATTTTTGGCATTTAGCCGACGCGACGTACCGCCACTCTCAACTCTACCTCGGCCACCTCTGGAGCATCGTTGTCGTCGTCAGTGGTGTGGTCCGCATCGGGCACCGCAGGAGGCGGAGCCATCGCGAAGGGAACAGAGCGCTCCCCACGTCCTTCACAAGCTGGGGTCGAAGACTGAGTCAGTGGGGGCGCCCATGGGCTGAGTTTCTCCCGGACGGCCTTGTAGGGCCATCCCCATAGGTCCCTATTCAGTTTCCAGGTACTCCTCGCGGGACAGTCCCCTGGCCCACAGGATCTCCGCTTGGAGGGCGCCTCTCTGTATCCCTCGTACAGCTCCGCCTGAATGGCTTTCGTATCCGGAGGGCAGATACGGAGCCGGTGCCTGGTGTACCGGTATCGGGCAGCAACTCACGCCTCGCGCAGCACCGTCGACCACCAGCACACCTGGCACCTAGCCCGTCCGGGCTGGATCCGGGGCATAGCCACGTCACAAATCTCGGACATGACCTCCCGGTCAATACAACCCTTGATTTACTATTTCATGAAAAAGCCGTTCAACGGAATGGAATGGCTGTGGGATACATCATTCCACCAATCACAGCAATTTACGTGTCATCATAATCATAAAAAGGTTATATTGTTCCCACGGCTGGGACACAGGCCTCCTCTCGTTGAGAGGGAGTGGGCCGTAATATACCACGCGGGCCCAATGCGGGTCGGTAGATATCACGTTTTCGATTTTTTTGTTCTAGGATATGCCGGTTCCCTCACGATGTTTTCCTTCACCGTTTTGAGAGCAGTGGTGATGAAATAGGTTACACAAAGTATAGCTCCTGCGAGGGTTCGAACCTTAAACTCGACAACCTCGTAATTTGGGCCGATACCACTGGGCCACCAGTGCTCTCAAAACTAAAAATGTACATGTGCTTTACAAATATCACAGCAATTTCCGCGCGCTTGACAATTTTTCACATTAATTTCGCGATAATTTTCGTTCTAGAAACTGGTTTTATGAGAGGGCAGCACTATGTGCTTTTCACTCAGTTTAAGGCTGGCTTTCCACCAAAGCTGTATGTACTATAAAGAACGCTGTTAGCGCTTCATATTCTAGAACAATTTTATTGTTTAATTTTTCAACCACGGATCGCGAACACAGCTTAGGTGGACGAAGAAAGCTTTAAAATAGCGCGTTGTTTAAATAATATATTGTGCTTAATTAATAATAAGTTATGCCGAACGGTACCGGCGATAAACAAGCAAGTTTTTACATTTTTAAGCTATCACATTTATTAATTTCGCATACAATCAGAATTCACAATTCTCTTTCATTGTTTTACATAAATATTAGAAGAGCGAATTCTGTCTAAATAATACAATGACAATGCTTAAACATATTTCCAGATTCTTATTTCTTTACCATCCGTAATCTGTATGAACTCACCCAGTTTTTTTTGTTTCAGGAGGTTCTTGATGGGAAGGGATTTTTGTTTCGAATCACAACATATCTTATCTTATATCTTATACCTTTAAACGAGCAATTCTTGTATATATATATATATATAATCTGAATCTCTGAAACGGCTCCAACGATTTTCATCAAATTTAGTATACAGGGGGTTTCGGGGGCGATAAATCGACCTAGCTAGGATTCATTCTTATATAACGTCATTTTATTCGTGTTTTCAAAAGCAGGACTACAAAATATATGAAACTAATAAGAATGTTACAATTTGGTTTATACTGACTTATGACACCGTGTATTGTTAATTAAAATGTGGACCTGCTGCTGAAGATTGATCTCCTCTGCGTTCAAACTCAATCAAGTGTATACACTCCTATAGAAGTACATGGGAAACTGTGTGCAACCATTATAAACTCTAGGTAGGATATAATATGTTAGACTTTGCCAATTTGTTCTCTACATTTGCTCGTTTTTCTTTTTGACGAATTAAGTAATATATAGTGATCACTATATATTACTTCTTACGTTGCAACTAATACATTGCAATGCTTTAGAATAAAGTCTCTAAGTAGAAGCTACGCTCAGTTTGTGGCTTACAGAATATAGTGACCTATGCTTATATCACAACTGCAATGATACTTTTTGAATTAACATTAATAATGTTAATAATAAGGAGTGTTAGTATTCAAAAATATGGACAATGATTGCTATGAGAAAGCGGTTTTTCTATATGTGGGGCTACCCACATATAGAAAAACCGCTTTCTCACGCTGTTCAATACTTTTTGATTGGGAAGGAATTCCATTTTTGAATGGAGTACTAACGCCCCTTATAATAACACTAGTAATGTATAATTTGTGATTGGTATTGAATATCTAATATATTAACACCCAGTTCTGTGGATGATTGTATGCCAAAAATATTGGAGCGTGTAACAATAGTGAGTATGAAGTCTTATCTGTATTTTCGGATATTAGTAGCCATTTTGTAAGCCAATTCTTCATTTCTTGGTTCGTTAGGTGACTGCCATTTAAGCCTCTTATAAGACATGCGTTTCTTAGCGTGTCCATGGTTAGAGCATCTACTCCACCTTCTCTGATGATTGCCTTGTCCATCTCTATTAGTAAGAATGCTCGGTACTTTAACTTGTTCTTCCTAAATACTGTTCTTTTTAGACCATGCATTTTTAGAAGATGACCCTGGAATGCAATAAATAAAAATGTTAATTTAGGTAAACATTCAATTTTAAAAGTTTATATCCGTTGCTATAGGTAAGCACTTCTCATAGTACAGAAAGCCTATACAATATGCAGTATGTTAAAACTGGCAATGTATAGCTTTATATGAAGCCGTGTGTACTAATATTAACTAACATCTAAAAATAAAATTGGGCGTTTTAAGCTTCGATCAACAATAGTACCTACTAGATTGGCTATGAGTGCATAAAAAACGGCCGGAAAAATAAGACCGCTAATAATATTTACTTTTTCAATGTTATTACTATGAAATTATGTTTCTTGAAATGTTATTGTTCCTATTTTGAAAATACCTTTAATTTTTAATAGAAGTAGAAAATATATTGCAAACGATTACACACTTTATACGTGATCGCTAAGGTTTATAATCAAGTTATATGCAATCGTGGTCTGTTTTTGTTTGTAATCCTTAATCTAGTGCTATTATTTATCGAAACTTTTAAGACTGGACTGGTTCCAGTTGATTTACAAGACTTGCTGTTGCCTCTGCTTTTACTCGTAAACTGGAACTATTCCGAACATTCACGACAAATATCCTATGAAAGAAATATCTAGGTCAAACGATAGTGCCACGAAACCCTAGAAAGTTTGTCTATAATTTATATCACAATGTTATCGCTTCTTCCACTTTATATTTTCAAAAGTGGCAGTGGTAAATTTTAAATGTTGTTATTCGCTAGTAGCTTAGTTATTGGTAAATTAAAATTTATAACTACAATATGATTGCCATGCAAAAGACGGTAGGTAGAGAATAAAGCAGCAAACACACATTTTCTAAATAAGCATTTTGAGATAATACAACACTTCCACAAAAAATAAACAATTGTCAGTCAATGGCATTGGCTTGTCCTTATTTTTTCACACCTACACTTTAATATAATAAAGCTGAAGAGCTTGTTTTTTATTTTGTCTGAATGCACTATTCTATGGAACTACTAGTAGGATATGAAACTCTTTTTGCATTTTGATACTACAACTTTGAGGAAGGTTGTAGGCTACTTAACATAACGCTACGACAAACAGATAGAACAAAAGACAGATAGAACGCTTAGCGAAAACAAAGTAATGGCACAGGCGGGCAATTCCATGCGAAGCGTTGTATGGGCCAAAATTTCACGCGTGAAAGTCGCGGGCAGAAACTATAAATGTGGACCTGCTGTTAAAGATTGATCTCCTCCGAGTTCAAACTCAATCAAGTGTATAGGAGTACATGAGAAACTGTGTCCAATACTACTGCGTTGCAACAAATACATTGCAATGCTTTAGAATAAAGTCTCTAAGTAGAAGCTACGCTCAGTTTGTGGCTTACAGATATAGTGACCTATGCTTATATCACAACTGCAATGATACTTTTTGAATTAACATTAATAATGTTAATAATAAGGAGTGTTAGTATTCAAAAATATGGACAATTATTGCTATGGGGCTACCCACATATATGTAGAAAAAACTGCTTTCTCATGCTGTTTATATGAAATAAACAAAGTTCCAAACGCAATTTTGATGTAAGCTATATGTTAGCTTACATCAAAATTATATATATTTCAACGCTACAAGGTGCTTATGGCGTGTGGAAACTAAACCACCATTTTGTTTGTTCAATACATTATCTGTTTCACAATGTTTAACAACAAAGGCTCCCTCAATGTCATTCAGGCGCCATAGATAAGAATCTAAGTATCGTTATATAAACAGTGCGAAATGGTTTCAGGAACTTAAAAAAAAAATATTGTTAGCACATGCAGCATAAATGAACAACAAACTACACTAACAAACAAAACATAATTAAAAAAAGGACACACAGAGACTCAGAACTGATATAATTATTTTGTGCTACAACAGTCACTCTAAGAAAAGGCTAAAAATAAATAAAAGTTAAGGCTAAGCAAACTCTGAGCTCACAAAATGCAATAAAGTTTCAAGCATGAAATATAAAACGCAATAAACACTTACCGCATGTGCATAGGTCAAGCTGTTAAGCTGATAAGGTTCTTTTACAAAGAGTTCTTTGCACGCTACAATCTCTTCTGTCCTAGGATGCACCCCAGACCCTAATAATCCTAAAATCGTTTTCCATTTATCCTTTAGATCACTGTCAGGTATAGAGTCCAGTTTTGCTTGTAGAGCTCGGAACACAGGCTTATTATTTCTCAAGCGTTCCATTAAATCTTGTGTTGAAAATTCTAGTTTTTGTTGTATTGACCAGAAATGGGAACAAAGGAGTGTCCTTGGTTTTAAGAAACTGCAATACAAATTATAATAATACAGTTATCATATTAAGTAGATACTAGTAGTCACTTAGCATGTTTTGAATGGAGCATCATTCCATTCCGTATCTGGAGAAAGGCATTATTAGCTGCACTACAGTTTATACTTTTCCAGCTATCATTGATTTACTTGTTTTATACATGTCTTCTGTTCTGTTGTTATCAAATAAGGCCCACTCGTAATTTATAGCTACTTTGAGCATGAATATAGGCTAAATTGTAGGTACAGGTGCCAGCACATCAAGGTACCTGAAACTGTCAAATTCTCCCAATCAACCTTGAACCTAATGCTTTAGCGGCAAAGTTGAAAATCTATTAAAGAAATTTGACAGATTATAGTAGCTCGATGTGCTGGTGTCTGTACATTGTATAATACAATAAAGAATAGTATGTACTTACGCTAATGGAAAAATTACATAGTTGCCAAAAGGTATTGCAGACAATATTAGTACTGGTGCTATCCTCAACATATCTGATGGCATCTTTTGAAACAGTTCAATTTCTTGTCTGGTCATTTTCGCAAATCCTTTATCTCGTGTGACTTTTATTCGTAAAGATATATACGTTTTTAGATCCCTAAGAAAATCTTTAATTCCTACACTGAAAACTCTGTACATTTTAACTGCAGTAGGGAATCTGTTTTCTAAAACTTTTGTGTAGTTCTTTACATAGTCAATATATCGCTGTACGACATATGTACGCATCTTTTCTTTTTCGCTTCTTAGGACCTTTGTGTGTTTTAGCCTGTTTATTGTCAAACATCTGTAAGTTGAAGAAACAGTTATTTAAAAAAGGAAACTAGAAATTATTCAAAGTGACATGGCATCCTATTCCATCCCATAGATTTTGCCTGGACCCACACTGGTGCCGAAACTGTGGGTACACCGCATCATACCAGATTAAATAACAAAGCTATGATCACAGTTCAGTAAAGCATTGCTAACGTTTATGACATTCATTTAAATTCCGGTGCCGATGCTGCTCCAGCGTCATGTACCGGAAGCCATAAAGTAATGATTAATCATTTTATTTTCTCTAATTAATTATCAAATTATTCTACAAAAAATGACGAAATATCTTGAAGCAATGACGCAAAAACATGCTTTAATTTTTAGATCGTTGTTCTTTTTCCTACGATACAGTAATAGAATTAATCATTCGATTTACTTCATTTAGCACATGGATTGAACATGCCATTAATTTTGCGGCTTGTCATTGTTTTTAGAAAATGGAACAGTAAATTGTAGACATAATGATACGGCCTTGCAAAACAAGACGCACGCTATAACGATCTACATATAGATTCTCTTCTAACATACGAAAAGTTAAAAATAAAGTAGTTTTGGCTTCATAGCGTGTTGTTTACGAGGAATTGCGTATTTAATCGAAAGAAACACTCACTTGTACTTGTAGAACTGTTGATATTTTGTATTAAATATAAAACAGGAGCGATTTGTCTGATATAATATGTTCGACAAGGCTATAACTCGTTGAATAGGCATTGTAGAAAATAATTAATGATTTTCTACTAAAACAAACCCCGTTTTTCCAAGTATTCTTTAGATTGTCATTTTGACATTTAAAATCGTATTTTCGGGATTCATTCATTCACTCACTCCTAAAAAAGGTTGCCAGCTCGTGTACCAAATCAGGTTTATTTATAAATGGTTTAGGTTTGGCGCCTGATTACTTTAATGACTTTGGCTGAAGCGCGTTGTTGGTACATTTTTATGAAATTGTGTCACAGAAATGGCAATGACAAAAAAAAAATAGTTTTCTTTGCTCGGTGAAAATCGTTTTTTATGGAATATTTTTTTCTGCACATATGGGGTAGATTTTGTTTTCCAATTTCAAATGAGACCAACATTGAAGTGTACCCTTTCCAATAAACAAACATTTCAACATCGGAGTACTCAGTCAACAGTTATGGTCATACCTACATAAAAAAGATAAAATTATATACTTGCGTCAAATTAGTAACATCCTTTTTTTCGTCGGTTAAAAATCGTTGACTTCAAAAAAGGTCGGGTGTTAGTTTTAGCTTTCTTTTATTCTAAATTATTTTGGGGTTAGGAATCATTGCGGATACCTGGTACCAAATGGAATTTGATACCTATAATTTGTTTAGCGGTCTAAGTGTTATTGTGAAATCATAAATGTTTTGTTTGAGGTTAAGGATATTCAATTACCCGATGGCCCTGAATATTTGACCTCTGTACTACGTATTAAGCCTCTAAAATTGGGGGAGGCCTATGTCCAGTATTGGACGTCTTACGGCTGTAATGATGACTACGTATTTGTTAGTTTGGTACCTAGCATCTACGAAAATAAAATACAAACGAAATGAAGATGTAAGAACTCAAATGCGTAACTGAGTTGTCAACGTTTTTGCATATTTTATTCACTCTCTGAAAGTTATAATTTATTTAAATCCTCTAGGATTAAGAATAAATATGTATTTTGAAATAAATAATGCACTTTGCCTGCTGACCTAGCTTTCCATAGTAATTTTATGTGATGATGACCAGGTTCGGCTCCACTCGTATTGATCTTAGCTTGATGTTATATAGCCTATATCCATGGGCGTACCCAGGTTCTGGGCCAGGGGGGGGGCAAATTTTTTTTATAAGCACTCAGTCAAATAAATAAACATATATTAAAGTAGGTACTTTTTTAATTCTTTAAATATACTATAGCTATTTCAAAAGTAACTTTCAAGGGTCTTCAACAAAACGGCTTATGATGTCTTTTGTGAATGAATCGCCCATAGCGTTAGCATATTTTCTACATACACTAAGCATACATCTTCTACGGTTTCTACGGCTAATGTGACCGGTCCATTGCCACTTCAGCTTGCTAATTCTATGAGCTATGTCGACGACTTTGGTTCTCTGCCGGATCACTTCATTCCGGATTCTGTCCCTCAGAGATACACAAAGCATAGCTCGTTCCGTAGCTCGCTGAGTGACTTTGAATTTATGAACCAGCCGTACCGTGAGTGTCCACGTTTCGGCTCCGTAAGTCATAACAGGCAGGACGCACTGATTGAAGACTTTCATATTTAGGCTCTGCGGAATACACGACGAGAAGACTCGACGAAGCTTTCCAAACGCTGCCCAGCCCAGCTGAATTCTTCTGTTAGCCTCGTTCTCAGGGTTGTTCTTCTCAAACTGCAGAGTTTGCCTGAGGTAAACGTATTCTAGAACAACCTTGAGGGCACCGCCGTTCACAGCAATCGGTCTCGGAGTTACGTGTTCATTGAACATAACCTGGGATTGTCCAAGTTCATCTGGAGAACAATGCGTACATAAGAATAAACTAATTCGAATCAGCCAGTATGACAAAGTCTTCTGCAAAACTCAAGTGTGTAATCTACTCGCCGTTGACGTTAATACCGCGTATTGTCCAGTTTAGCATCTTGAAAACATCCTCCAATGCGTTTAAGAACAATTTTGGGAAAATGACGTCCACTTGTCGCCTCCTCGTGTTCAGTTCGCTGGTCCTAAGTTTGGACGGTCATTGCCGCGTTTTCATAAAGACATCTCAGCACTTGGATGTATTGCCAGTTAACTTGGCATCGCTGCAAAGACTCCGAAACAGACCAGGTCTCGATAGACTCAAAAGCCTTTCCATAATTCACAAACGCAAGACACAGCGCCCGATTATACACTTCGGACTTCTGTATAATATGCTGCACTGTGTGGATGTGGTAAATGGTGCTGTATCCTCCTCGAAACCCGGCTGAAACTCATCGAGTCTCCGCTCTAGACAATTCGTGACATCTCTTAAAACAACTTATGTGTATACGTGGCTCAGGAGCGAAATGGGTCTGTAGTTCTTTGAAAAAAATATTTTATCCTCCTTTTTAAAGAAGAGTACGACCACGCTCCTTCGCCACGCTTCTGAAGTTCTCCCAGAGAACAGGTCAGAATTAAAGAGCTCCTGAAGCTCTTTAAGAACAACATTTCCTCCCGCTTTCTGGAGCTCAGTCGTATTCCCATCCTCACCAGAAGCTTTTCCATTTTTAAGCTGTTTTAGAGCCGCCTCGATTTCGTCTTGGCTGACTTCTGGCAGGTCTTCTGTGAAGTGGCGGGTTAAAGTGCAAGCATTTTCGGGATCAGGTCGAGATGCATGCGATGCGTACAAATGGCCGTAGAAGTTTTCGACTTCCGAAAGGATCTCCGGCTTCGAAACGACGATATGCTCACTAGATTTAGTCAACTTCATCAGATGGCTTCTCCCAAATTATTGGAGGAACACTTTCGACCTCCGATTTTGCTCAATCGATTTCTCTATAAAGCATGTATTGGAGCATCGGAAGTCGTGTCGTATCAATGTTCTAATATTATTATTGAGTGCCCGTTGTTCTAACGAAGTGACAGATGGGTTTTTACGTCGTTCAGTAATCAGAGTCTCTTCCGAAAGTTTGGACTTCTTGCACGTACGCCGCATTTTGCAAAATCTTAAGCCTTCTTCCCTGAGGATTCTCACCGGTTGTTGGAGGGCCTAGTCGACGTTATTTGTAGTTTCCACGGTAACGAATCTGTTCTCCAGGTCTAGCTGGAACGCTTCAGATCCTATCATAGTTTGGAGCGTATTTGGACGGAGCCTAGACTCCATCAAACGACTTCACTTAAGCTTGAAATTGATATTCAGTGATTTTTTAATGGATAGATCAGGTCAGGTCGTCAGGGGTGGTCCGATATATTTTTTTTTTTTGACTTTGCTTTGATAGATTTGAGTTAGCTTCTATAATGCTTATTTAATCCTCTTTGTGTAGCGTGATGATATTCTAATACTTCCTGTCACTGCTATTGACTTGGTCAGTAGTGGTAAACGAATGAGTGCAGGATAGATAAAAAAGTTCTTGCAAAATAAAAATAAAAAACAACCGACTTCCAAAAAAACAGTACAAAGTGAAAAATACTTTAATTGCGGTAGTCAGTTTCAAAAACTAAAATACGGATCCAAAGATACTGACTTCCGAAATTAACGTTATTTTTGCTTGCAGCTCTGCTAGCGAGTAGGTAGAACGGACGCGTCGCGCGATTTTTTATAGTGTTATGTTGTATTACAAATAGCAAAAAGTTATTTTTCTTAATTGTTATCGACAAAAGTAGATAGTTAGTAGGGACATTAGCAAACTCCAGGGGGGGCAGCTGCCCCCCTCTGCCCCCCCCTGGGTACGCCCATGCCTATATCCTTTCTCAATAATAGGGTAACGTTCAACCAAACAAACAAACTCTTCAGCTTTATAACGTTAGTATGGATTTCCGCGCATAGAGTAGAGAACAAAGTTGATTTTTTAAATATTATTTGTCGATATTTTTTTTTGTTTCAGTATGTTTATTTCAAATAAATAATAATGTTGATGGATACCAAATATTTGTTACCTACGGCTGCGAATATTTTAAAATCAACATCCGATCTGATACGCACCTGTACATAGCAAAAAAAAGCAAAAAATTTGAATTTCGCGGGATACCTTGACGCTTTCGACTCAATCATGTTTAAATAAAAACTCCCTCCACTGTAGAGTGGAGGTCGAGTTTTTATTTAAAAATCTGCCTTACGTATTATAATTTGTTTATAGCAACTTACGTTTGGCTTAGTCCAGTTCTCATTCAATCATTCAATCGTACACTGTCTTAACTTATCGTACAATGTTCATTGTTGTTGAATGGCGGGATTATTAAAATCACAGGCAAACATGTATTATACCACAATTTCAAAGCCTAAACCAAAGTTACATAAATATTACGATTATGACCTACTAGATTATCATAAATTAAGAATAGTATATACTTAATCTTCGTTGACACCTCCAAATGTTATAACTTTTCCGTATTGCTATTTCCGTAGCTGTTTTGATATACTGAAATGATAGTAAGTTATGACTGAGGTTCAAAGATCCTGCATAAATCTGTGAATGTAGGTAAAGATGGTGCGATGGGAAAATTATGGAACGGATAGATCGGTATGAATTATTTTGCAAAATAATAGGTAGATCTACAATCTATTGTTCATTTTTTTTAATGCAGCGATATTGGACTTTTATTTTCAGTAGGTAAATTGAAATTATTTATTGATTAAATGTTACCAAAATAAATTGTAAGCATCCATGCGCTTCAGGAAAGTAGTCGGTCTTCAATATTCTGGACTTGTCATTTAAGGTCTGACCAAAAAAGTAAAACAGGTAAAAAGGACATTGCTAAGTACAGTTATTACGATATGATTAAAATTATGCTTTCATTAAAACAATATCTGATTTAAATAGTAGTATGGACCTAGCGCAATAATTCAGTAATTTATTACGTTGTAGTGATTTTATTCTCTAACAATGAGATCGCTGCGGGGTCGGTGGGGATCGAGATGCTTATTTGTTTCCCGGCGCATCACGAGCCGGTAGTGCAGTTCTGATTCTACCTCCGCCCGACACGAGCGCGCGCTGCGTTTTAGTTTCTACGAAACAGTCGGACGTGTGAACTTGTGTATCATAAACTTGAAAACCTGTGTTAAGTTCTAATATTATTTCTATAACAAAGATATGGAAATACCTGAAAATGAAATTATATTGTTTATTGGTAAATTGTTTAAACTTCATAACAGGTTAAATCTTCATGAACTTCTTGAAGTTTGTGAACTTGTGTATTCGCCTGCGGAGATCATACAGGCAAAAAATATCGTAACAGATGCTTATGACAAAAATAAAGACTTCAGTCAATCAAGTCCAATACATACATTCGACGTTCGCGGGGACTTGTTGCAGATTTTTCATTATTTGAAAGACTATCCTTGTGAGGTAGGAGAAGAGCGGCGATACATACAACGAATAGAAAAAAAAGGAAAACAAGCGCGACAGAAGGCCCTGTTCAAAAAAATCGACGACTTTTGGAATATAGTTAAAAGAATCGAAGACAGCATGGCATCTAAAAACGACCAGCAAGGTCAGTGTTCAAACGCGGCCGACTCAGCTGAACCTGGAAGTAGCGCACAAGGGCAGCCTGACCCTATAGTGACATATGAGGGTTTGGCTGTTCAAGATACTGCTGAAGCAGTGGTATCGCAGGAGTTCTGCCAGTTTCCGATTGATGACATTCCAGATGAACCAGACGCGGTGGGCGCTGAAATGCAAGCGATGTACGTAGACCCACCTTTACAGATGTTTTTATCCCATCAGGGCCAAGAGGGATTTATGGGAATCCCAGCTGAACTAATGGTTTCAACGGTACTCGAAGATGCTCGTGTATCTACCCCAAGTATAGAGTGGGTTGAATCAGACCTCAGCAGTTTAAGTGAGGAGAGTTCTAATGCAGAACCAGACGAAAATGTAATTTCACTCTGCAGCGATGACGAAATGGCATCGCAGAATACGATGATACCCAGTCAGAATAGGCAGACCAGGAAGAAGCGTGAGCGACAAACACAGATGCGGCTGATAGCGCCACCAGCTCAACGATTTCAATCAGCCACCATACCTGAACCGTCGGCACCGATCCTGATTCCGCAACCCATTCGTGTGCGACCAGATTGGACAACAGACGACGAGTCACCAACGATGAGCTCTGATCAGCCTTGCATGAAACGACCCCGGCGGATGGATCGCCCAGAGTGAACCAATAATGATAAATATAAGTAGTAAATGTGTCAGTGCTTCAGAAAGATTTATGTGTACGGTTAATAACAATTACCAAGTACTAGTAGGTACTTACTGTAACTATGATTCCTATTGTGGTATTAAGTTTCACTAATAATTAAATTAATACTTTTTGAAAAACTATATTTTAATGATAATCACCATAGTTTATTTTACTTTATTTTCTATTTAAATTAATAAAGAAAAAAACTTTTGGATGTGATATTTCGATGTAAAGTCTAGATAAGAATGTATATTTTTTATGAGTATTGTACCTGTACCAAATAAGTTAAAAAAAATCCTATTTAACTTTAAGTAAGTAGGTACCTACTATTTCTAGCTTGTACTTTTGATATTAAAAAAAAATCATAATTATATAAATGTATGTGAATTTTTGAACAATAGTCCACTTTAAGGTATTAATATTTCTTTAAATTATTGTTGATTTAAAAAACTTCTTAATTATTTAGTAGATGTTTTTCCTTATTTTTTAAGTATATGGTAAACAAAGACCATGAGACAAACTCTAAAAGCTTAAGAAGTGAACTGATTGTGAGTTAACAAGTGGGACTGAAATGTTGTGTTCAAAACGGTAGGATTATGAAATAAAACAAGGATGCTTTAAAGAAAGACTGGTTTGGGGAAGAAGTCGTGCTGTGTTAAATTTTAACTGTGTACTAGTATTATTACATATTTCTCTATGTTTTTAAAGTGTGTCATACCTATGTTTGGATTACAAATCCAGGTGAATTATTGTTTTTTTTTTTTAAATTATTTTTGACATACTTAATATCCGTAGTTTCTATGTATGTATGTAGTTCATTATGACAAAAAGTAAAATAACAATACATACCGAGATGGTAAAAGTAGTTATAGATTAAAAAAAATCTTGCGTAGTTATTGCGTCGTTGCTTGTATCGAAACCGATAACTTGTAGACATTTTGGTATGCTTAGTACTAATACTGAGAAAATAAACTTATTCTCAATATTAGTACTAATCATATCATCATAAATCATCATATCACAAAGATTTTAATTGTTATATTCCCTAATATTCAAACAAAAATGTAAAAGCTGAAAAAAGACCTTTAAGTTAGATAATAAGTAAAATTACCGTATTCATATATTCCAAAGATTAAATTGCTTCATTACTAATATTCAAACAAAAATTAAAAAAAAAAACAAAATCCTAAATAAGTAGGTACTTAAAAAAAGCAATGTGCTCTGTAAAAGTACCTACGGAAAAAATACAAAAAGGCTGTAGTCATTAGAAAGGTATATTAAAGTTAAAACTTGCATAAAAAACGTGACAGTAACAATTATTCCTTCACAGAACAAAGAAACTTGTGAAAAACGGGAGAATAATTTCATGTCACGGCTTACTTTAATATTAAGTATACCTAATTTTATTATGGCTGTGTAGTGCCTAACTACCTTTGTAACTAATTTATAGCTAAGAAAAATTATCATCGTTTTTGTGTTTTTCGAATAAATTTACCTACATTTAAGCAAATTGTTACTACACTGACACATTTAAGATTGATGTCTACTTTATCCATTTCATGTGATCAATGATAATAAATGTTTGTGAAACGAAATCATTCTTTTGACTAACCTTACGTTCGTACTTAAGTACTCTGATTTTAAAACACACAACTACTTAACAACTATGCAAGTGTTATTCCCAACGAGGGAATATTAACAAACAAGCTGCCCGTTGTGGATATTGACTAATCAACAATAAACTGAACTGCACTGTAAGCGAACTTACTTGTGCTATTTTTTCTAATAAAAACTGTAACTCTTGGTAGAGCAGAAAACTATTGAGATACTTATAAAAACCTGACCAAACCAATTAAATTATGTTGGCTTAGAATATTCTCAATGTTTCTGGAAACACAAACACGTCCTCAGGTTGTAGTTTTTTAGAGACAGAAATAGAATTCTACGAAATAGATTGAAGTGGGGGTAAGGCGGTGTTCGCAACCGCGACTGCTCAGCGTGGGCTCCGGGGTTCCAGGGTCGGGCAGTGTTATTGGGTTTTTCCATTAGGAATTTCTTAGTAACAGCCCGCAGTTTGGAAGTAGGCGGCAGCGGCGAGGCGTAAATTTTTCTAAAAGAGAAGCCGAAGCGAAGTCGGCCTTAACTTACTGACTCATCAATAAAGAATACTTACTATCATTCTAAAATTAATATAGGAATGTAATGAATTAAATACAATTAAATTGAACAGATGAAAACGAATAAAATATGCAATATTCCTCTATCTCGTTCTCGCTGACGCATTTTTCTATACCTGTCTCTGTCATAACCCGTTGTACAGCGGCTTGCTCTCGTACATATCAAGCGGTGCCACGTGACCTAAAGTGACATCATTACGGGATCGCTGTTGTATGAATTTTTAGTTCCCGATTATGACGTTTTGGCGCCGGGTTAATTTAGAACATTTCACTTTTGTTGTAATACAAAGGTATAAATAACCATTTTTGTTGTTTGAATGTTATGGTGAATTAAATACCCGTAGTGTAACTATATATATTGACAATAGTGGCTATTTACATACTATAAATAGTGGCTATTTACATACTATTGTATTTTTAATAGTGATAGAGTTACCAATGCGAATCCCCGAAGGCAAGCCGGTAGGAATCGTGTTATATGGTGCCTTCGCCACTGGTAGGCGGTGTGCTACTCCCGTGCCTCGAAAAGTTCTATACTTTTCGAGGCACATTTCTTTAATAGGTTTTCAACTTTATCGGTAAAGCATTAGGTTTAAGATTGATTGGGAAAATTTGCCAGTTTGGTGATCATGCGCTTGATATTGTGAGAATATTTGATTAAATTAAATTAGATTGGGTTGATTTTAGGATGGCTTTTGGCTAAATAATAACAGACACACGGGTCATTCTATAAGATAAAGTTACGCTTGCCGCGGTTGACCGGTATATGGGTGACTGGCTTCACATACCAAGACCCCTCCGTGCCTCGGAAAGTATGCTAAGCCGTTGGTCCCGTCTGTCGTACAGCAGTCGTTACGGGTCATCAGAAGCTAGAAAGTCTGAATAACTAGAGTATTACAAAAGGATATCGCAATACCCAGTAACTGGGTTATGGAGGACAGATAGGCAGTCGCTTCACGTAAAATACTGGTATTTAGCTGCATCCAGATAGACCGGAAACTGACTCTAATATACATAATTAGGGAATGGCTAGGCATATTGTTTTGATTTAGATTGGGTTGTTTTGTAAGTTTTATTAGATATCAAAAAATTTACGGAAGCAGCCACGTTTTACTTGAAATACAGTCTTGTATCACATTTGAGACCACTGTATGATCCGTTGTGCAATTCCTATGCCAACCCTTTATTGTAACAGCAGGGGATGCAGTAAAAGCTATCAATGCGGAAACGCTTTCGGGGCTGTTTAATTTTTATTGAGTTAGACGATTTTCTGCTGACCGTTTTACCCTCGTATAAAAGCTTGCACGAAACAATGTTTGGGAGATAATTTGGAATGTCGCCTAAATAAACGATATTGCCAATTCTTTCGGACCTGTAGAGCATTGGAGGTACTGAAGGAGAGTAGTCCAAAGCTGTACTAGATATGCTTTAAATTGCGACTGAGTGAGTTCATCATCAGCCTATAATGTTCCCACTGCTGGGACACAGGCCTCCTCTCGATGAGAGGGAGTGGGCCATAATCCACCATGCGGGCCCAGTGCGGTTTGCTAGATGTCACATGTCTTCGAATTTTTGGTTCTAAAACATGCCTGTTTACTCACGATGTTTTCTTTCACCGTTTTGAGAGCAGTGGTAATGAAATAATTTGAACAACGTAAAGTGCCTGTTTAGGTTCGAACCCACGACCTGTAAGAAAAAAGCTCCAGTAGTTTACTTAGTTTCATTACGATGGGGATTTGTTGATTATGGTGACATATTAAAATCAAGCAATATATGGCAAACTAACGGCTGAGCCCCGAGGGTTACGCTTGATGGTCTTTGTGAGTCAGCACGTACTGCGTCATTGGTGAAGATTCTTTTGTGGACCAACTAAACCTAATTTAGGTTATTGCTAAATTTTTATTACAACAAGAAAGATGCAACAAGAAAAACACAGAAATTTATTAATTTTTGTGTTTTTCTTGTTAAATCTATATCAAATATAGTTGAACTAAGATTTGATTTATCTTATTAGATATATCAAATTTAGTTGAACTAAGATTTTCCTCGACGCAACTACTACAAACGAAATTCATCATGCTTAAACCACGCTGAACTCAAAGCAATGGAGACGTAATTTAGATTGACAGTTTTATAGCAGCACTTCTTTTTTTCTTTCGCGGCCTGTCAGTAAGAGATAGCAATAATCTGATTATAGTTAAGACGGTGAACAAAAGAATAGGCACTAATGTGATATCATTATGATTCTAAACGAGTGAGGTGGGCGGGCGAACAAAACGGATTGGCTGGTGATAGCGGTACAGATAGATACCTACTACTATAAATAATCTCTACTTCACTGAATTGTGAGAGAATTAAGGGTAGGGTATTAACAATCTGTTAGTAGTTATATCAGTAAACAATGAATTCATCATTATTGACTTCAGAAAAAGGCGGGTGATTCGGAATATAAGGATACTCTTCTACTTCACAATATTGGCAGTAAACAGATTAAAAAGCGCGAGTACATTGGTGAATTACGTAAGTAAAATGAAAAGTAATTATTATTGTTCGTTTATATTACTTAACAACATTATAGATTGATGTTAATAAGAGAATTCTATTTTAGCTGTAACGTTTTATAAGGGTAACACAATAAATCATGTTTTCATTATAAGAAATCATATTTCAAAATTTACTTTTGCGAGTATTGTTATAGGGTATATCCCTAAGTATAGTTCTAATAGTGTTCGTATATTTTATAAGCAATATATAAATAGGTATATTTTAAGACTGAAGTACAACTATACTTAGTTGAGTACAATGGCTGAATTCATTTAACCGCTAAGTCCCTGAGATACCACATTTGGTATAGACACAATAGTTTTTTAATTGTGTCTGTAATTACGGTAATTGACTGGTTAATAAGTAAGAGTCCATTGTACTTTTATGGTTTCTAAAGTAAGTTTGAAATATCTCTAAGTTTCTCACAGCTAAAAGACCCGATCAGAAATAATTAGAAACTTAGAAATATTTCAAATAGATACCTACCTACTACTCTACTCTGATATAATTAACTTCATTATAAATATAATGAAGTTAATTATATCAGTTGCCAGCATACCACCAGAAGATGACCAGTGAAGGCAGATGAAAAAGGTGCCGATAATGCCACTCGTAGCTACTGCTTCTTTACCGTAATCTTAACTTGATAATACAGACATATTTAGGAGAAACGAAAATTCAATACCTAGTTAGAGCGCCTATAGTCTTCATGATAGAGAATGGCTTCAAAGTGAATCCATCAATAGTATAGTACAGTTAGGTGTATTTCACGGAATCAGATAGTATGTATCTCCAAGATAAACACGGCTAGGACCAATTGCATTTGAAACAGAGGGGGTCATGTACCGAGAAGCGGTAACCGTAGTGTGGGATGATCAACGAGCTTACACAGGAGAACTAGATAGATTGGATTTTGTAAATCTTGTACAACATCTTTATCGTTTTTTTTTTTTGACTGTGTGTATCTAGAATGGTTGTCTCCCTGCATGAGAGAGATATTATGGATGTGATATATGCTTGGCACCTTATAAATCCAAGTGATCATAACTATAAATCAGGAGCTTTAACGTAGCATTGCGTGGTAATAAATACAAAAAAAAAAAACACAACACAAGGGTTGTCCATCGTCTTCGTCAGTACAAAGCTGCTTTTATCAGTTTTTTTTTTCAAACTAAGGGATTAGATTAGTATATTATCTTCAAAAGCTAAAGAAATAGTTACTATGCATTAATCTCGCAAAATCGACAGTAAACATAATGTGTCAAAAATCAGCGTTGACAAATTAAGCTACATAAATGGGTTCCCTCTATCTTGCAGAAACTTGATGCTCCGAATTTTATTTGGCATAACACCTTTGGCAGACTTAAAATTCCGCATAATTTCGTTTAGCATAAAATTTATTTAGAGCAATGATTATTTGGCATAATTTCATTTGGCATACTATAAAGATGGCTGAATTTCATTTAGAATAATTTTGTTAGGCATATTTTCATTTCTATTAAATTGCATTTTAACCTTAAATGAAATGAAATAGTGTCTCAAAAAGTCAGTATATGTTGTGCTACAAAAATGATTGACAGAAACGAATCGCTGCAGAACCGACTCCACGTAGTCTTGTCTGCCCTACCCCTAGAGTGTAATTTAAGCCCGCGTAGGCGCGGAGTGGCGAGGCGGCCCGCGAGCTGAGGAGCAGGTGGTTTTGACAGTCGCTTCGGCTTGCTGGCCGGCTTTGCCGGCCAGCCTCAGCCGCGGTGGTGAGCGTAAAATCATCTGCGACGATGAGCTCGCGTAGGACCGCCGGAGCCCCGCAGCGCCGGAGCCGTGACAGAAACCATGCATGCTGCATGTTGCATGCTCGCTGCATGCTGTAAGCTTGCTTGCGTGCTGCATTCTTGCTTGCATGCTGCATGCTTGCTTGCATGCTTGCTTGCTACATGCTTGCTTGCATGCTGCATGCTCGGTTGCTTGCATGCTGTATGCTTGGTTGCTTGCATGCTGTATGCTTGCTTGCATGCTGCATGTTTGTTTGCATGCTGCATGCTTCTTCGATATGAAATGTATGCCAAAAGATGATTCTAAGTTTAAAGTTTCTGAGATATGATAGTTCTGCCTTTTAATAACTATCGATATGAAATTATGCCAAGAGACGATTCTGACTGCGAACTTTCTGCGATATGATGGTTCTACTTTTTAATTATTATGGAATAAAATTTATGCCTAAAGATGATTCTGACTTATAAAATTATGCGTTGTGAATGTATGATAAATGAGTGTATGCCAAACGATTTTCTGCGAAATGAAGTTTATGCCATCCGCTGTTATGCAAAATAATATTATGACGAAAAAAATTCTGCCATAAAGGGTGGACCCTACATAAATCGGCCGTTGTACTCAAATAATTAAGTAACCCCCTATTAGGGTAAAGGATTATTTTTCTTCACTTTTTTACTTACTTACTTTTATATTTATTTAGTTAGTTTATAGTAGGATAATTAGCCTTTCGAAAATAAAACACATTTTGTATATGTTAGAGGGTTTAATTATAAATAAACATGCTCTTCTGCGTTTCTTTTAATTAAATGCCTTTATTTTTTTTTTTTCATGATGGGAAATCATCAAATGACTTCTCCCGCTCTGGGCGGAGCGGGAGGGCGTGTCAGACTTTTACTGACTAAAACCCACCCGTGTTCCATCAGTTGCCCATGTGCCAGGGTCACGGTATCTCTTTCGAACAATCACGCGACCCCGGCAGGCATAGGTCCTAGTAGACCCCTTCACTGCTGCTGACATCTCTTTGAGGCGCGCGTGGAACACTACGCGCCGTCGACCCGAGCCTGGTCCTTACCGGGCAGCGAGCTACCCATTGCTCGCCGCCCGCAAGCTCGCGCCTACGGTGGCCGGGAGTCCGCTATCGACTCCCGACGCCCGGGGCGTCTCCTCCTGCGGCGGCTAGGGACGTGAGGGCGCAGTGCCTGCCACTCCCTCACGCGCCCCGCCTCCTCCTTCGCGAGCATTACTGCTTCGCAGAAGGAGGTGACGGCTTCCCATTCCCTCTCGCTCCGTACCATGGCTCGCACCAGGGCCGGGCGCGAGAGGTCACCGCCGCCAATCGCCTCCACGAGGACACGGCGGTGCTCCGCCCAGGCAGGGCACACCTCCACCGTATGCTCCACCGTGTCCTCCAGACGATCCTCACAATGGAAACACCCGGGCGTATCCTCCCGCTTTATCCTGAACAGGAACCCACCGAAGCACCCATGCCCGGTGAGAACCTGCGTCAGGCGGAAGGTGAGGACGCCGTGGCGCCTCTCTATCCACTCCTCAAAGAGGGGACTTACCGCCGCAATTGTGGCGTGCCCTGCGCTGGGTTGCGACAATCGTACCCGCCATGTCGCCATGAGATCACACCGGAGCTCTGTCCGCCGAACCGCGATTTGTCGCGGCAGCGGAGTTTCGCCCCGGCGTTTAGCCTCCTCGCACCACTCCCACATGTGCGCGAGGACCTTTGCCTCCAGATCCCATGGCGGCACTCCGGCAAGGAGGCTCGCCGCCTCGCACGAGATCGTGCGGTATCCTCGGATTAACCGGATAGCCATGACCCTCTGGGCCGCACTCAACCGGCGCGCTGGGCGCAGCCTCAATGAGGGCGCCCACACCGGTGCCCCGTAGAGGGCCATGGACCGCACGGCCCCCGTGTAGAGCCTCCGGCAGGAGGCGTTTTGACCCCCCAGATTGGGCAGGAGCCGCTTTAAGGCAGCCCCAGCCCGCTCCAGTCTGGGAGCCAAACGTCGGAAATGTTCGACGAAGTTCCACCGGCTGTCGAGGACAAGTCCCAAGTACTTCATCGTCGACTCGACGCCGATGTGAACCCCTCCTACCGTTAGTTGGGAACCCGCAGGTGGCGCGTTCCGAGGACCATGAAAACCCATGGCCTCGGACTTGTGCAAGGCCACCTCGAGTCCCAATTGCCGGATCCTATCGACGATTATCGCAACCCCGCGTGGCATTATGTCGGCCGCCGCCTCGTACGACCTCCCCTGCGCAAGGACCAGCGTGTCGTCAGCGTAGCAAACCACGCTGACGCCGCTAGGGAGGTCAGCGCGCAGCACCCAGTCGTAACCGATGTCCCACAGATGCGGCCCCAGGACCGATCCCTGTGGGACACCGCACGACATCTCTCGCCGGTTCCACTCTCCCTGGTGACCGGGGTAGATTACGGCCCTATCCGTGAGATAGGCCTCGACCACGCGACAGAGGTAGGTCGGCATCCGGTGATACCGGAGTGCCTCCCTAATGCAACTCCAGGGTAGGGTGTTAAAGGCATTGGCTATGTCTAGAGACACCGCCAAGACGACCCCACCCCGGGCCACTGCATCTCCCGTCGTGAGGGCTCGCACGCGCATGATGGCGTCCACCGTTGAGCGCCCCTTGCGGAAGCCGTACTGGCCGTCCGACAAGTCCGGCCCCTCCCGCACCAGCCACCCGACGAGGCGGTCTGCAATCACTCTTTCAAAGAGCTTGCCCACCTCGTCGAGCAGCACGATGGGCCGGTAAGCGGACGGAGAGTCCGCTGGGCGCCCAGGTTTCTTAATGAGGACCAGTTTCCCCGTCTTCCAACGAAGTGGGAACTGGCCCCTCTCCAAGCATGCGCTAAGGAGCCCCCTGAGTCGAGGCCCGAGAGCCTCTGAGGCCAGGACCCATGCTTTGCCAGGCAAGCCGTCGGGTCCTGGGGCGGTATTCTTGGCATTAAGCCTTCGTACCGCCGCCCTCATCTCTACCTCGGTCACTTCGTGAGCACCGTCGTCGTCGTCAGTGGTGTGGTCCGCATCGGGCACCGCAGTAGGCGGAGCCATTGGAGGGGGACTATGTTCCCCTCGCGAAGGGAACAGAGCGCTCACCACGCCCTCCACGAGTTGGGGCCGGAGACTCTGAGTCAGCGGAGGAGCCCATGGGCTGAGTTTCTCCCGGACGGCCTTGTAGGGCCGTCCCCATGGGTCCCTGTTCAGAGTCTCCAGCGACTCCTTCCGGGCCAGTCCTCTGGCCCGCAGGATCTCCTCTTGGAGGGCGGTCTTCGCCGCTCTGTACCCCTCATATAGCTCCGCCTGAATGGCTTCCGTATCCGGAGGACGGATACGGAGCCTGCGGTGCCTGGTGTACCGGCGTCGTGCGGCAACGCACGCTTCGCGCAACGCTGTCAGCTGCGGCGACCACCAGTACACCTGGCGCCAAGCCCGTCCTGGCTGGACTCGGGGCATAGCCACGTCACAGATCTCGGACATGGCCTCCCGGAACCACTCGGCCTCGTCGTTGGTGTCTACAAATTGCCTGGTAATTAAATGCCTACAAATTGAAAACGTTGTTAAGTAAAGTTGAATAGAAAAAATAAGCCTAATTTTATTAAAAACGTCTAATGGGCCTTTGCGAGTTAACTACGACGCTCCGTATGCCTTCTAAAGATCCGGGACTCCATGTTCCCGACATACGTAAATATACTATAACATAATCTATAAAAAAAAATCGCCGGCCGGACTTAAGGAACCTAAAAGCGGTCTCTGTTAGTGTCCCAGGTCCCGGCGAAAGTGTATATTTAGTGTATGAGATGGACACGATATATCAATGAAGGCGACATTCGCTTATATTTTGGGGCTGCTGAAGGGGGAAACAATCTGACCGCCAACCGTGTTCGGTTACTCTCTTTTTCTGCTTGAGCCAGCTGTCAACGTTTCGGCACTACAACTGTCGGGTCAAGTGCGGGTAATCCAGTATAATCATATGTTAGATGACATTGTACTTAATCGCCTGCGAAGGGAAATGTAACGTAGCTATGTTAAGTTATCGCCCCCCGTCGCATACTGTTGTAGTACCACCGCAGTTCAAAACAAGTCGAGCTAGCGAGGGGATTGATGACTGGGTTACAAATGTAAATACTCTGTGCAACATGAGGGTGCCCTTGCATTACAAAAATAGGGCACTGGTAGTGGTCCGGGATTCGCAGTTATTAAACTATTTGATGACCGCAAATAGCTCACTTATACTCAATCGATTCTGTAAAGCGCGGCTGCAAGTGAGTGTCATTTAGCTCAATTGACAAGATGAATGTTTATATATACAATGATATGAATATTTACTTAAAGTATTCGTTTTTAATTTTAATTATTATGAATGTGAAGATGATGTTTGTAATTTATTTTAGTTTCTCTTTTCTTGTTTAATCATAGTCTGACAGTGTGAGTAATTAACGCAGTCTACCTAAATGTCCTTTCTTTGGTATTGTTCGTAGAATCATTTAGCTCCTTAAGTTCTGAGTTGAGCTGCATGATTACTACAATGCGTGCGCTGATTGGACAAGTCCGGTTAAACTATTATATATGTCGTATATTATATGTCGTTATACACCACGTAGTGAATTGTAATCTAGGCATTTTCAGACACCAGCTCCTCACATTGCTAAAAAAAAAAATAATGTGTGAAACTTAGAATAAGCTTGTCATTGTGAGGAATAATAATAAATTTAACACTTTCACTGTCCTAAGACAATTATCAATACAATTCTGGCACGTCCAATAGTGCGTTATATACAATGCATGGACGTATGAACTTCAATCGCCGACCAATAGTGTTGTCCAAGTACGTCGAAGCACGATCGATGTATAGGTAACAAACATGGTCAAGTCGTTGATCTCGTATATATTTTGGCGGACTGTTTCATTGATAAACCTCTACCTCTATTGTATCGACTGTGGAGGTGACTTATTATGTCTCAAGAAAAGTTTATTAGCGTAGACCCCCAAAGAAATAAAAAAAAAAGTTTTATTTAAGTTGAATTTGAGTAAGAAAAACCATTTTTATTTTTGTTTGATTCAAATATAATATACCAAGTTTTACTTTTATTTTTTTACATAATAGATATGGCAACCTAGGGAGCCAGATTACGTACGTGGCAGGTTGAAAGAATTATCTGTTTCTTTTTATTTGATTGATTTTTAGTTTCTCGTGAACAACACTATTCTTGGTGGTTAATAGTGTATTGTATGTCATGCACGGACGTACGGAGCTAACTCATCAGTGCATTACATGTAATGCATGGACAGTGAAAGTGCTAAAAAACACAAATCTACATGGTGATCATATCAAAATTATGTCTGAATTTTAAATGAGACTGTGCCTTCTGATTTTGTTTCGGCCTTTCTTCTCCGAGTAGTCAGATAGGAAAGGCCGACGTTATCTACATTTAAAAATATGGTTGGCTTGTAAAAGTGTTTGTACACGCATAGGTACTCACAGAAAAAAAAAACATTTACCACGTCTTTGCTATTAATGACTCTAGAACTAAGCGGTAAAACTAGCCATATCAGCGGGCCAGCACCGAATTTAGAGCTATTTTGTGATACGGGTGTTCTCAGGGACTGATATCTCCCCTTAGAATTTTATCAAATCAAAATCAAAAGTCATTTATTCAAATTAGGCTGAGGATCAGCAGTTTTCGAACGTCAAAATTGCATAAGACAGTCCCCCAAAAAGCCCGCTCTTCACCACTTCCTAGTACTTTAGCTGTGATATGTTCCATATCGTAGAGCGCATCGATTTCCTAAAACAGAAAGCTTATGCATGGGCGAACCAAACTCGTAGGTATACATGGCGAGTAGAGCGGTACACTCAAAATTGCACCATCAAGAGCGATAAAAGGTAGGAGTTGAGAGCGCCGGACCAAGTGTGGCTAACACGCGTTCGCCTGTTCTTTCGCGTCGATAGGAAGTTGAGTGATGTTGCGATCGAATACCAGAAACTGTGCAGGACGTCCCTTGCCTAACTAGTCTCCAAGGCCAGTCGGGCTGTAATCAGTAAAATAAAATAATGATTGTATAATATAAATTTATCCAAATACAACGACTTCCGAAATAAAAGTTATTTTTCACTTTAAAGTGTTTTCTAAGGAAGTCTGCATATAATCTTTCTATTGCTGAGACAAACAGGCCACCCGTCTTCGAAAGGGACAAAGTCCTTTTATTCTGTTTTTTTATTGTTCTTTTAGAAACTCATTTGCTTATAAATTTGAACTCGTGGCTACAGTATAATTCTAGTTATATTCAAGAAAAGCAGGTTCCTACATAAATATACAAAATCTATAGTTGACTTATGTAAAACAAACAACAGTAATGTGTTGCCTATTGGGTTCCCTCTATCTGGCAGAAACTTGATGCTCCGAATTTTATTTGGCATAACACACTTGGCATAATCTTCTTTAAACGAATATTTGGAAGGCATAAAAAAATATTAGCATAATCATTGTTTGGCCGAATGTTTATATGTCCGAATTTACGCTGGCATACTTTTAAGATGGCAGAATTTTATTTCGCATTATCACCTTTGGCAGACTTAAAGTTTCACATAATTTCATTTAGCATAACATTTATTTAGAGCGACGATTATTTAGTACAATTTCATTTGGCATACTATGAAGATGGCAGAATTTCATTTTGAATTTATTAGGCATATAGTCATTTCTATAAAATGGCATTTTGACCTTAAATTAAAATTAAAATAATGTCTCAAAATGTCAATATACAGGGTGTCCAAGAACCTGGCGTCCAACTGGATTCCCACGATGCCCCAAGTTCTAACAGTACTCAGAAAAATATTTTAAAAAATCCACCCCATGTACTTACAGAATTATACTGATTTCAAAAAAAAAGGCGAAATGAGCACCCTGTGACATACTTTTGAATGCTGTGACTGCTAATGCTGATAATTTCGATATTTCTTGGAGGTTTTGTAATCTAGGGTATTGCTGTGTCTAAATAGAATGTAAAAATAAAGTACTTATTGTACCATTTTAAAATAAAATATTATTTTAACTAAAGGTGATATGGAAAACTATTGAATTTCACAACTTTGACCGACTGTAGTGTAAAAAAAATGTACCAAAATAGTATGGCAAGTGACGTCAAATTTTGACGCGTTTATTCCTCTTTTTAAAAAGGTATAATACTTACACAATAATTTGAAAAAAAAAATTTTGATAATATTTTTACTCAACAACCCAATTTTTACGAAGTGCCTACCTACTAACGGTAACTGTCGGACCCTTTCTTATCTTAGAAACTGTTATGTTACTACTATTATTTACTTCGGTTCCAAGAGTGAGCAAGTAGGAAATACACACAGGTAGATGGGTTCCCAGTAGAATAAAAGCAAAGAATGTTAGTTTAAAGATATTTTATTACAATAAATGTTCAAAATGTTGACCACCCGCGGCAATACAAGCTCTCACTCTCCTTAAAAAGGACCGCTTTATGTTTCGCGAGTAACTTTTTTGACGTATCACCTGCACTGCTTGTGTTATCTTCTCACGAAGGTCAGCGATGTCATTAATGGGCTTCGCATAAACGAGCTCCTTTATAGTTCCCCAGAAAAAAAATCCAGCGGATTTAAGTCAGGTGAGCGGGCTGGCCACGGGATTGTTCCTGATCGCCCAATCCACCTGTTCGGGTATTGCTCGTCCAAAAACTCTCTAACGGATACGCGAAAATGTGCTGGACAGCCGTCGTGTTGGAACCACATATCTGGTGGGGTCTCTTCTAGTAAGTTTGGCAAATCATTTTGAAGAAAATTTAAATATGATTCGCCAGTCAAATTCTCAGGCATCTCAAATGGACCAATAATATTCCCACAGAGAATACCGGTCCACATGTTCACTTTGAACCGGTACTGGGATCTATCTTCTCGCATCAAGTGCGGATTTTCCACATGCCACTCGTGCAAGTTGTGTAGGTTCATGTAGCCATCCTTCTTAAATGTTGATTCATCTGACCACAAAATTTTGTCGATAAAGTTTTCGTCTTCTCGATGTTTTTGCAGGATTGTTTCACAAAACGCGACTCGGCTCGGATAGTCTCGAGGTAAAAGACTTTGCACTCGCTGTACGTGGTACGGATGATATTCTTCTTTTTGGAGAATACTGTGTGCTGTGCTCTTCGGTATCCCCGTATCAGCTTCTATTCCTCGCACAGAGATGCTTGGATTTGCCGACACCGCCTCTAAAACTTCATCGCGTATGAAGTCATTTACGGGTCGTCCTTCACCAGCTACTTGATTGGGGAACCGCCCGTCACATAGTGATCTGTGCACATTAATGAAAACTCGATGGTCGGGATATCGCGTAGCCCTCGGATACCTTTCTCTGTAAAGTCTCGCTGCAGCTCGTCCATTATCTCTACATTCTCCATAAATGTAGTGCATATTTGCGTATTCTTGCGGAGTGTAGGTCGCCATGGTAGCACACACAAAACACAAACTGTCCAAACACAGGCAAAGGTCGTCGTAAAGAGTTCGTTTCAAAGTCCAGAGCACAAAGAGTAATCGAGTCCAATAAACAAAGCTTTAAATCGTAGTACGTGATCAATGGTAACAATAAGAGAGAGGTGCGTAGTAACGGCAGGAGGCAGTGACGCGTACTGACCGTACTGTTATCCTAAATAGCACGATCCCAGATAGCGTCACTATCTATCTCACTCGCACCTCTAACCTTTTTCTCCCTCACTCTTACCTGAATAATGGGGTACCATAAAGAAGAACCAGCAAATCGCAAAGATAGTTTCTGTCTTGCTCCCTCCTGTTGTAATAACGAATCACTATGGTGAGATGCATGCACATACCGTCCCTTACGGTCTAACCTGTTTTTTGAGAGGCCTGTTGTTATTTTTATGAGCATACAATAGTAATTCTTTAGAGGTTAGATTCAATTCGTCGTAAATTTTTCTTTCTAAGAATTCTGTAAGACATCGTAAAAGTTGGGTTGTTGAGTAAAAATATTATCAAAAAATTTTTTTTTCAAATTAATGTGTAAGTATTATACCTTTTTAAAAAGAGGAATAAACGCGTCAAAATTTGACGTCACTTGCCATACTATTTTGGTACATTTTTTTTACACTACAGTCGGTCAAAGTTGCGAAATTCAATAGTTTTCCATATCACCTTTAGTTAAAATAATATTTTATTTTAAAATGGTACAATAAGTACTTTATTTTTACATTCTATTTAGACACAGCAATACCCTAGATTACAAAACCTCCAAGAAATATCGAAATTATCAGCATTAGCAGTCACAGCATTCAAAAGTATGTCACAGGGTGCTCATTTCCCCTTTTTTTTTGAAATCAGTATAATTCTGTAAGTACATGGGGTGGATTTTTTAAAATATTTTTCTGAGTACTGTTAGAACTTGGGGCATCGTGGGAATCCAGTTGGACGCCAGGTTCTTGGACACCCTGTATGTTGTGCTACAAAAGTTATTGACAGAAACGAATCGCTGCAGAACCGACTCCACGTAGTTTTCTCTGCCCTACCCCTAGAGTGTAATTTAAACCCACGTAGGCGCCGAGGGGTGAGGCGGCCTGCGAGCTGAGGAGCAGGTGATTTTGACGCGCGCCGCCGCGGCTGAGGCTGGCTAGCGATGCCGGTCAGCAAGCCGAAGCTGCGGTGGTGAGCGTAAAACCATCTGCGACGATGAGCTTGCGTGGGACCGCTGGAGCCTCGCAGCGCCGGAGACGTGACAGAAAGCATGCTCAGACATGCATGCTCGCCTGCATGCTGTGAGCTTGCTTGCATGCTGCATGCTTGCTTGCATGCTACGTGCATGGCGTATGCTTGTTTGCATGTCTGAATGCAGCGTGCTAACTATGATTTTTCTGTAATGAAATGTATGAGTGTTTCAATTATTATGAATATGTAATGTATGCCAAAAGATGATTCTATTTGTAAAGTTTCTGAGATATGATAGTTCTGCCTTTTAATGAGTATCGATATGAAATTATGCCAAGAGACGATTCTGACTGCGAACTTTCTGCGATATGATGGTTCTGCCTTTTGATTATTATGGATATAAAATTTATGCCTAAACATGATTCTGACTTATAAAATTATGCGTTGTGAATGTATGATAAATGAGTGTATGCCAAACGATTTTCTGCGAAATGAAGTTTATGCTATCCGCTGTTATGCAAAATAATATTATGACCAATAAAATTCTGCCATAAAGGGTGGACCCGTTGCCTATTAAACTCAATTCTAATTCAACAGATCCACACAAGAAAAAATGTGAGCGATGTAAATTAATAGTAGAAAGAGTTCGTCGTCTGTTAGACGACAAAAGAGCTATAAAAGTAAAAGAAGTTATTGGGGTTTGCGAGCATTGTAAACGAGCAACATGCCTTAACAAAACATGTAAAAGATGCGACTTAATCGACAGAGAATTTATATCTGCGCATGAAAAAACACGAGAAAGACAACAACATTTTAAGGTTTGGCTTTGTAAAGTCAACCATTTGTTACAGGCGATAGTTGATGGAGAGAGTGTGTGTCAGAGAGATACTGAATTAGAGAGAATCATGCATGCAATCAAAGAACCCATAGGTATGAGAGAGCCTGACATAGATTTATTTCCAAATCTAGATCAAGAAAAGCAAATATCTCTTCAAAGTTTGTCTGAGAACAAGCAAATGCTTGAAGAATTATTATCTAAAATGGAATTTGTAGCAGGAAACTGTGATTCGTCCAGTGAATGTCTCCATCCATCACCCTCTGAAGAGATATGTTTGTGTAAAATCCAAAAAAATAAGGTTGAAAAAAGAATCTCCGGTTTAGGGTTGATTAGCAATGCACGCAAAGCATTAAGTTTAGTACAAAGAAAAGATAAACATGTAAAAATGGTCCATAGCTCAGTAAAGAATCCGAACAAAGCGCTTACTTCTGGTACAGGGGAAGAGCATAGACTATCTACAGGTTTCAAAAAAGCCGTTTCGAAAGGTATTACACAAGTCTTACGTTCCAGTTATTCCAAACGAAAAACAAGTTTTGACGCTGTTGGACATGGTGAGGTCATATATAAGAGTTTGGCGGACTCTGAAAAAAGTATCGGTAAAAAAGTAACTAAACCTAGGAAAATTGCATCCAAAAAGCCTCTGCAACTACAAGAAAGTGGAACCAAAAAACCTCTGCAACTACAAGAAAATACGTCGGAAAAATATAGTAAAACATATTTTTCGGCAGACAAAACGATGGGGAAAGGGTCAGGACTGGAAAAAGCAGGCCAGAAGGGTTTGGGGTATTATTCATCTAAGGGAAACGACACAGAAAATTTAAAAAAGAAGGAAAACGTTTCAAAAGGAGTAGTAAAAGGAAAGGCAAATCTTTCTCCTGACGATGAAAAGAAAAGGAGATATTTGAAAAGTCAATGGAAACAGAAATTGACGACATCACCACTAAGAGATTCCAAAGAACTGTCTGAAATTCTGTTACACAAAAATCAAGTGAAATCAGAAAAGTTTAGGTTGAATAAACAGAGACAGATAGCTAAACTGACGGAGACTGAGACGATCAGACTGAAGAAACTGACATCGAATAATGTAAGAAAAATGAAGAAAATAATACCACTTCCTTCAAGTCAGGATGAAGTAAGAGAGCTTTTGATACTTGGAAATACAACACCGTCCGATACGAAAGACATAGAGGAAAATCGAACAGATACTGAATCGCTGCTCTCGAACGATCATCTTCTACTCATAGACGACCCGATTGGCAGACGTAATTTGAAGTATCAAGTACGTATATACTACAAGGTTTATTTGGTTCATTTAATTTTACTTTAACGTATGGGGCTTGTGGCTAAGTAATAACAGCCGCAAAGATCGACCGATTAGGTTAAGCTACGTATGCCGCAGTTGCTTCATATATGGTGGATCTTTATATACCAAGACGAGGGGTCTCGGTATCTAAAACCATGCCTCGAAAACATGTTAAGCCGTTGGTCCTGGCTGTCATTTGTTTGACAGTCGTTACGAGTCGTCAAAAACCAGAAAGTCTGATAACCATTCTTACCCAGTAATTGAGTAGTGGAGGTAGTCGCCAAATAAAATACAGGTATTCAGCTACATCCGTTTAGACTGAAAGCCGACCCCAACATAGTTGGGAAAAGACATGTGATGAATTTTGTTTTAACTTATTAATTTGCTGCATAGGTACTTTGTCATCAATTCATTATTAGACTAACAACATGTAGATTTGAAATATCATAGATTCCAACAATAATACCTTAAACATATAATATGCTCATGAACCTATCAAAAGATGACGTGATAAAGCGATTATCCGCCATATCTACATACCTATTTGCCAATATGCAGCGTTGCTGTGTTCCGGTTTGAAGGGTATGGACGGGTGCCCGGATTTTGTCTTTTGGGATTTGGAATTTCACATGTCCTTATGTGGCGGTGACCACCTATGATCAGGTCCACCACAGGCGTATTTATCTATATATCTATATCTATATACATATAATAAAACAGTAAAAAAACTGTGTCTGTACATTGAATATATTTAAAAAATAATCATTGAGGGGGGTTTAGAAACAGTAATAGAGCACGAAACCAAAAAAAAAAGTCTGTCTGTTTGTCTGTTTGTTTGTACACGCTAATCTTCGGAACTACTGGACGGATTTGAATGATTTTTTTTTGCTGTATAGGTATTAAATCTGGGCAACATATAGGCTATAATTTATCTTGGAAACTTGAACACCTGATGCAGAACCGCAACAGACCAGCTAAACTATAAGAGATACAAAAATGGTACCATAGCAAAAATTGTTTCACGTGATGAGCATTTTCTGCTAAGAGAATAAATTTGAAGATCTGGAACACCTGATGTGGAACTCCAACAGCCCAGCTACACTATAACATATATAGGAATGACGTCTTAGCAAGAATTGTTCAGCTTGATGAGCATTCTCTGTTGTCGTATAAAATTTGAAGATCTGGAACAGCTGATGTGGAACTCCGACAGCCCAGCTACACTATAACATATGTAGGAATGACGTCTTAGCAAGAGTTGTTCAGCTTGATGAGCATTCTCGGTTGTCGTATAAAATTTGAAGATCTGGAACACCTGATGTGAAAATCAAAGCTACCACTAATTTCACTGTATTATTATAAAATAACATAAGGTGGGAGTACCTCCACGCGGTGAAGGCGGTAACAGTTTAGGACTGATTTTCAATGAAAATTCTATGAATCATTGAAAATTTGACTCTGCTGGCTAAAACTCCCATTTTATTTTATTTTATCGAAGAAATATGCCTTCGGGCTTATGTTGTTTCAGTGTTTAATTTCCTTTTCTATTTATCTTCGTGACACGGTAGCCTACCCGGTAACGCAGATGAGCAGTCACTTAGATTTTAATTGATCAGGTATCTTCAGAATAAAACTGTAACCATGCCTAGAAAGAGGTCAAATCTTTCCCAACGTTCCAAAGGAGCTAAAAGATTGAGGATCATAAGATCCCAAGAATCTACCGAAGAGCGTCAGGATAGACTTGATGCTGTTCGAGAACATCAGGCTGCAACTCGCTCTGTAGAAACATCTTCGGATCGCGAAGCTCGCTTGCGTTCTCAGCGTATTTATGCATCTACATCCAGGTCTCTAGAGACCAGTGAAGAATATGATGCGCGACTGTCGGCTGATCGTGAACGTCATGCATTGTCTCGCGAGTCGGAGACGTTTACGGATAAAGAATTGCGCTTGAGTTCTCAGCGTATCTACACATCTGCTGCTAGGTCTCTAGAGACAAGTGCGGAACATGATGCGCGACTGTCCGCTGATCGTGAACGTCACGCATTGTCTCTCGAGTCGGAGACGTTCACTGATAGAGAATTGCGCTTGAGATCTCAGCGTATCTACGCATCTGCTGCTAGGTCTCTAGAGACAACTGCGGAACATGATGCACGACTGTCCGCTGATCGTGAACGTCACGCATTGTCTCGCGAGTCGGAGACGTTCACTGATAGAGAATTGCGCTTGAGTTCTCAGCGCATCTACACATCTGCTGCTAGGTCTCTAGAGACAAGTGCGGAACATGATGCGCGACTGTCCGCTGATCGTGAACGTCACGCATTGTCTCTCCAGTCGGAGACGTTCACTGATAGAGAATTGCGCTTGAGTTCTCAGCGTATCTACGCATCTGCTGCTAGGTCTCTAGAGACAAGTGTGGAACATGATGCGCGACTGTCCGCTGATCGTGAACGTGGCAACATATAGGCTATACATAATTTATTTTGGAAAATGAACACCTGATGCAGACCGCAACAGACCAGCTAAAGTAAGTATAAGAGATATAAAAATGGTGCCATAGCAAAAAATATTTCACGTGAAGAGCATTTTCTGCTGTGAGAATAAATTTGAAGATCTGGAACACCTGTTGTGGAACTCTTAAGTAAAACTCTTAATAACATATTAAGGAATGACGTCTTAGCAAAAGTTGTTTAGTCTGATGGGCATTTCCTATTGACATACAAAAATGAAAGATCTGGAACGACTCCAATCGTCTCGCTCATCCCGTTGTTTTCCCGTCCCCGGGCCTTAGAATTCTACATCAGACGTTTCAGATCTTCGATTTTGACGACCCCGTTGTCGCTGGCATAAGCAACAGGATCCGCGTACGAAGTCGCGGGCAGAAGCTAGTCATCAAATAAAAAAGCAAGGAATGAATCCACCATTGAATCTATCTCGCTTTTCAACACAGCAGGCTCTGGTGGTAGAACAGCGTAAAGTTATTTCAACAAAATTTAATAATGCTTTCAGACACTGTTTAAGGATGGTGCTGTCAAATATAAATTATCTAATGAAGAATTTATCCGCAAGGGATGGACTATACTACCTACAGAAAAAATAATGCGAAGGGTATGCATCTATTTTATTGATCACGTCCTGAAGACAAGTAATTTTGAAAGTTATAAATAATAAAATCATTTTATTTCGGACAACTGAAATCCATAAATTGTTAGTAACAAATTTTCTTAAAACACTATTGTTACTAACTTAATCTAAAAACAAATGAATGAGAAGACCACCCAGCAATTAGACATAACGATATGTGGACTACGGTATAACTCTTCTCACAAATTGCCTAATTATAGCAGAGGAAGTGTCTGCCACCACAGCCTTCAGGATGCTATTATGACTACCTCTTATTCTGCTCAGGAGTGAAGCCGTCTTTTTTCGGATGATGGCATGGAAGCCATCTGTATGGTTTACCGCAAACATTTCAGAGGCACTGCAAAAACGAGGTAGTCGTAACAGCATCCTAAAAACATTATTGTATTGGACGCGTAGGACATCCAGCGACCTTTTTGAGTAGTTGGTCCAAAGATTACTGCTGTAAAAACTCTGACAGAAAGCTTTAAAAAGAGTTATACCTATTTGGATTTATTTTAAGTTATGTACTTCTATTATATAGATTATATTTCCACTGAGTATAAGGCGGCCCCTACAACTATAATAAGTTTGTGCGATATGTTTGAATCAGCCCTTGCACTTAAAAGATCTACGTGTATTATTTTCACGTAATAGTATACATAGACAGCTCGTAAGCTTCAGTGTTTTCGCGTAAGCCATAACTGCGTAATATTAATCATACACAGTACAATTAAAATATGTTACTCTTTTGAGCATTGCGCTTTCTTCAGTACTAACTCAAACAGTCGATAAACTTGTGCAGTTTCTGACATTGCGCAGTAATATTGTAGTTTTTGGGGCTGTTTATTAGATATAAGTAAGTTCGGTACGAATTGCCTCGTCGGTCTAGTGGTAGCAAGCGCTATTGCTGAGCTTGAGGTCCTGGATTCCATTTCCAGGCCGTGCAAAGCCCGAGTCTGGATTTTTTACGGGACTAAAACATAACAGGCGAAATGTGGGTGAATTATAGGTACACCTCTGTCCAACTCTTCGGGGAAACAAAGCGTGATGTTATGTTATGTAAGTGGATACCCACTTACATAACATAACAGAATACTCTGATGCATTAAAATAAAATACAATAGTATTGTTTAACTTCTACTTGTAACTGGTCAAGTCTTTTCTACAGATGAATATATACAGAATGGAGCCGGCTAAAGTTTCTTGGTTCGAGCGGCATCAGCAAGATGGGGAGTTATTCTATGATAGTGGACAAAAGTTGGCTGATATTGACCACAACGGTCGTGGCCATTGGTATTACCGTAACGGCACTATAGCCTTGGAATATTATAATGCTAAAGGTCTGCACAATCCTATTTTAATTTATTTGATGACTTTCCGCTGAAATGAAGACCCTGTATGGGTCTTCATTTCAGCGGAAAGACGTCCACTACTGGACATAAGCCTCCCCCGATTTGTGGGGGGATTTGCCATAATCGCCACGCTTGACAGGCGGGTTGGCGATCGCAGTATGGTGGTAAAATGCATAGAGAACGCTGCTGCCCATTCTCTAGTAAGTCCCTTAGTCGCCTCTTACGACACTCACGGGAAGAATGGAGTGGTGCTGTTCTTTACGTCCGGCACGACACAGTATGGAATACAGGGTGAATGATGATAAATGTCGTGCTGGCTCTCACACGCGAGGTGGTGCGTTAAAATCCACGTAAGTATAAAAATGTAATTTGTTCAAAACATATTTAATGAAGGTATTTACTTAAGTTTACCGTGGAATGTCCAAGGTAAACTAACATCAGCGAAGGATAATTGCAAGTAAACCGAATCCTAATCAATATAAGGTGAAATCGCCACTCCGCCCATAGCAAGCATGGTGGTCAATACACGCGATGGTCATGCCTTTTCTGTATTTGTCCTTCAATACATCTATCAATCTGATTAGCATTTCCTTACTATATTGTGGTAGCTCCCAATCTAATCAAATGCAGCTGAATAAGAGTATTTTACTTGAAGCGACTACTTATCTGACATCCACAACTCGATTACTGGGTGATACGATACCTCTTTCTTACATTCGCTGACAGTTAAGTCCTTGATCTCCAGTCGGACAGTAAAATACTGCTATTATACAGGATAATTTACCTAATGACAAACAATTTTCCTTTCAGAATACAATGTTGCACAAAGGTATATTGTGTACAGTTCTGGAACAGAAATGGAATATGGTAAAATAAGGCCACGCACTATTCTCGCTTTGTTTGACGTTCTAGGACATGGCGTTATCTACGATCTTCACGGGACCGTCAGGTATATTCGCATAATATGTTGAAGTCGCTTTTGTTATAAGGAAACCCGGCCTAATTTTCTTAGAAACGGGACTACAATGCAGAAACATTGTTGCATGTAAATAAGTTATAAAATCATCACGATATTGTAATCTTGTTGCATTATCTATGCCACAAGTTTCAAGAATGCGTAGGTGATTTTTTAAAAATTCTAACACGTGGTTTGAAGCCGGAGTTGGGTAATATCGATGTCTCGTTTCAACTGTTCAGGGACCGACCGCACGAAGAAATATATTGTTATACATAGGTATTCTTGCTGAAAATACACAATTTTCGGGAAGCTACGAAATAGAGAGGCGTGGCTTGTATGTGATTGGTTGGCACGGTAACCTAGTAGCCTGAAATTCAAGTGTCTACAGGTGGTTCTGAAGAGTTTGGTCTAAGATACATGAACAACGAAAAAACCCGGCCCCTATATATGTTACGTTATATTATAAGGCGTATTTTGTTACATGCCCTCATAATCCCTTCAACTTCAGTTATAATTCGATATAAGTTATAAGAATTTACTTATTTTAGGATAAAGTAGTATCTTAGTACTCGTGTGGTATAAATTAACGCCATTAATCACAAAAGCTCTTAAATATTACTTTATTTAATATCTTTATTCAACAGACTAAAATACAATCAATCAGAAGGTGTACTAGTAGACCCAAAGATTGGCCCACCTAGCAAGTGGAAATGGCACACTTTAAATGATCCTCCGGTCTTACAGCGAGTCTGTATCAACAAATGCTTGAACGAACGGGATCCTAAACTTGAAAGAGCAAAACAGTCGACCAGTAAGGACTTCACTGAAGTTGCAAGGCCTGCCAACCCCGAAATGGTTGCGATAGAACTAAATAATTTCGTAGAAGAGAAAAAAATTAAGTTAAAACAGAAGTTCAGGCCTTTTCAGATAAGTTTCAAAAGCGTGAAGCTGAATGAACATTTCTCTCTTAAAATGTTGGATCAGGCGAATATTTGCTTGCTTTATCGAGACGGAGTCACGAGGCTGAAGCTGAACTTGGGTATGGTGCTGAAAAGTGATGAGATTATAGATATTGTTACTTCAGATGTGGGAGATGTGTCTACACCTTACGACATTCGTCCCGCAAAGACTGAGAGTGTAGAGAATATTCAAAAGATTCTTAAGACTGTACGGTCTGGAAAACTGCCTACCCTCGCAGTGACGTAACTATACTGTTTGTGATCTACGCCTCGGATTGGGGCCTCCCTCAATGTAAAACTTTGAAACTGAACAGACGTTATACCTAGTTGCTTTGTTTTTAAATAAATCATCACGTGAAGTGACAGAAGCTATTTTTAAATTTAGTCAATTTTCTTGTAACTTTTTGTTTAAATGCGTATTGGGCTGAAACGCAATTTTTACTGAAACTATTTCACTTCCATAAAATAGCTTCATTACCCTCATCTTGGAACATAATATTTAGTTGTTAGTTATATTAATATATTTAGTAATCGTTTTTCATACCGCTTTTGAATCTTTAAAAAAAAAAACAAGTGACATCCAAAAAATATTAAAAAGTGTTTGTAACTTTTATTTCGGAAGTCGGTATCTTTGGATCAGTATTTGAGTTTTTTGCAACAAAGTTTAATTTTTGTCTTTAAGTTATCTAGCCCGCACTTATTCGTACCACTCGCGGCCAGGTGCCAGTGCAGCAATGACAGAAATTATTAGAATATCATCACGATAAACAAAGTGGATTAAGGCGGTCCACCCACTGAAGATGCGTCCCGCTGCGGTGCGCGGAGCAACATATAACGCACAGGGCGCTTTCCCGCGCATTTCCGCGTCGGCAGTGTGTTGTGCTAGGCGTTATCTATACTAATATTATAAAGAGGTAACATTTGTTTGTAAGTTTGTATGTAGGGGGTAATCTCCGGAAGTTATGAACCAATTTTAAAAATTGTTTCACTGGTAGAAAGCTACATTATTCCTGAGTGCTATAGGCTATAAATTATAAAGATATCATGCATATTAGCTGAACTATCTCAATTTTTGTCTAGCCAGGCGGAATAAAATTGCTCTTACAACAAAGTTATTTGCATGCGCTGCCTTAACAGTTGTATATAATTCAAAACAATGTATGGCAACCTGGTCCGCTTTGAATAGTTCTACAAAAGAGTCCGCGACACCTTATTTCTATCTTTTATATTTTAGCAGATATAATAGCTTTTATGTGTTGAAAAAAGTATTTTTCGACGTACTTACCTTTGGACGTTTTTTTAAACAACAAAATATTAAACCTTATCGAAAAAAATATTATTATGATCACAAGAACATCACAGATATACGATTTGCCCAAAACAGTATGTCAATTGGTTAAATAATTTCGAAGATAATATAAAATTACTAAATCGCAAAATGCCGCCGTCCATTCACGAACCGCATTAGAACATGCTTTGTACGGACGTTTTATCCATTTACCCATAGATTGCATTGTGGAATTGCGTCATTTTTCTGAATCACGGTGTTAAGATTTTTCGCGGATTAATGACCCTCTCCGGTTATTATTTAACTTTCGTCGTTAGGTCGGTGAGTTGTACGCAGTTAGTTGGATGTTGTTGGTCTTTAAAAGTGTTTTGGTTGTTGTCTTTAAAATTGTTTTGGTTGCTCGGTTTCTTAAAACAAAAATACTACTTCGTTCTCATTCTTCGAGTTCGAAGCTGTGGTATTTCTGTTTTTGGGATATCGGACAGTTTCAGTGATTGTCTATCATGCTTAAAAGGAAATCACAACTTTCCCGTCAGACATCCCAGACAAGAGAAGCTCAAGCACGCCGTACGTAAGAGTCTGCTCTTGAAAATCATCAGCGCCTTTCGAGGAATAGAGTAAATATTTCGCAAGCACGCGCTGGGGAATCTAGCTCCGAGCGTTCACAGCGGCTTGCTAACCAAAGCTGGAGAACATCGCAGGTCCGTGCTCGGGAATCTAGCGCTGAACATGCGCAGCGTCTCAGTGATTTAAGGCAGCATGTCTCTGCAACAAGGGATAGGGAGACTAGCGCTGAGCGCTCGCAGAGGCTCGCTAGCCAAAGCGCGAGAACATCGCAGGCCCGTGCTCGGAAATCTAGCGCTGAACGTGCGCAGCGTCTCAGTGATTTTAGGCCGCATGTCTCTGCAAAAAGGGATAGGGGACTAGCGCTGAGCGCTCGCAGAGGCTCGCTAGCCAAAGCGCGAGAACATCGCAGGCCAGTGCTCGGAAATCTAGCGCTGAACGTGCGCAGCGTCTTTCTGATTTAAGGCAACATGTCTTGGGCACGCTACAATTGCGGCGGTAAGTCCCCTCTTTGAGGAGTGGATAGAGAGGCGCCACGGAATCCTTACCTTCCACTTGACGCGGGTTCTCACCGGGTGCTTCAGTGGGTTCCTGTTCAGGATAAAGCGGGAAGAAACGCCTGGGTGTTTCCATTGTGAGGATCGTCTAGAGGACACGTTGGAGCATACGGTGGAAGTATGTCCTGCCTGGGCGGAGCACCGCTGTGTCCTCGTGGAGGCGATCGGTGGCGGCAACCTCTCGCGTCCGGCCTTGGTGCGAGCCATGGTACGGAGCGAGACCGAATGGGAAGCCGTCACCTCCTTTTAGGGAAGCAGTAATGCTCGCAACGGAGGAGGTGGGGCGCGTGACGGAGTGGCAGTCTCTACACCCTCACGTCCCAAGCCGCCCTAGGAGGAGAAGCCCCGGGCGTCGATAGCTGACTCCCGGCCACCGTAGGTAGGCAAGAGCTTGCGGGCGGAGAGCAATGGGTAGCTCGCCGCCCGGTAACGATCAAGCTCGGGTCGACGGCGCGTAGTGTTCCACGCGTACCTCAAAGAGATGTCAGCAAGACTGACGGGGTCTGCTAGGACCGATGCCTGCTAGGGTCGCGAGATTGTTCGAAAGAGATACCGTGACCCTGGCACATGGGCAATTGAAGGAACACGGGTGGGTTTTAGTCAGTAAAAGTCTGACAAAGTCTGCCCTTTCGCTCCGCCCAGAGCGGGAGAAGTCATTTGATGATTTCCCATCCAAAAAAAAAAGGTAACATGTTTCAGCAACAAAGGATAGGAAGACTAGCGCTGAGCGCTCGCAGAGGCTCGCTAGCCAAAGCGCGCGAACATCGCAGGCACGTGCTTGGGAATCTTGCCCTGAACGTGCGCAGCGTCTTTCTGATATAAAGCAGATGTCTCTTATGCAATAAAAACAAAACCCTCCTTTTGACAGTCAGGAAATAACTCAGAGCACTCAGTACTAACCGGACCACACTCATAATTTCATCACAAGTTAAAATGTTTACCGCCCAACGAAGTGGGCACGGGTCAGCTAGTTTCTATATAAATTGAGATACTTGCATACAATGGTAAAATCTGTCATCCCGCGCTACGCGACGGGGCGCGGTGCAGTGGGTGGAGCGCCTAAATACGTATTATCGAAGCTAGCGCAAAAACTTCCAAACCAAAGTGAACAATATGAATACCAATCCATTAAAAACAAAAGAGATTTTATAATCTGTCATGGTTTGTGGAGAAAGCGGTGAAAACACATTAAAAAAAACACAGTGGAACCTGTATTTTTTTAATGTTCTATCCAAGGTTTAGGTTCTATCCTTCTCCTTTTTTGAAGTCGGTTACAAATGGCATCATATAAGATAAGACTTCCTAGAGTCTCCTTCTTCATTAGGCATAAAACTTGATAATATATTCCATCGTTTAATAGTACCTATGCGTTGCACCGTTTAAAAAAACTATTAACATTAGGTGCTCATAGCCCACACAGCCCGGGGCCCCCGAGGTGGGGGCCAGTGGCATGTCCAGCCACCCTATTGTTACGCCGCTGTACTCTCGAGTTTAATTTTGCGTAATTGTTTTAGGCATTCAAGATTTAAGTTTGCGTGTTAGCATTGATATGATTATTAATTCAATACATGCTTTAATGTTATATACGTTAAAGTTATATTCATGAGTACAAGTTTATGTTTCAATCTAATAGACAGAAAAATATGTTCTGTTTGATACTAAATAACTATTTCAATAACATGTAACAATAAACTACAAAATAAATAACAAGAGACAATGCTTGGCCGTTACAATAACAAAAATGAAACGAGAAGTATCGTAAAGGGACATGGTTGGAACAAAGTTCCTTTCAAAAGCGAAAGAAAATTGGTTCCAACTGAGTGACACACACTTCTGTTACACAACATAAGTGCAGCGATGGGAAAAATGATACACTTTCATTTATCCACCTCTCATTCGCCAAGTGTGCGCAGTTTATAGCTTACTGCAACTATCAGGAAAATAAATCTACATAAACCAAAGTCTATTAAAGCCTGAGAGACTTGATCTACCATGCTAGGAACAAACCGAGACAGAAGAAAATGCATCAAATCTTAGAAGGTAAAACTATAACTAAACGCATCAAAAACCACAGGATGTGCTACCTGGGACACATTTTCAGACGCTCTGAATCACACCTGTTACATGCAGCAATGCACTACAGGGCCAAATCTAAAAGGTCAAACGACCTATTTTACACATGGAATGCCAACCTAAAACAGGACATGAAATACTTCGACCAGGAAATCCAGTTCTGGAGGGACACGGCTGGAGACAGAAATAAGATCAAGAAAGCGGCTAGTGATATCTACAAAAAACCAGAAACTGATAGCAGCGAGAACTCAGAAGACGACCAAGAAAACAACAACACGGAACATAGCGAAGCCTTGATATGGAAAAGAGCCAAGCAATCGGTTAGCCCCACCAAAAGATGCATCGGTGAAGCTCGACTTGGATCAACATGCCGGCGACGACGTGAAAACATCGGTAGGTCACATTTGTTCTATGGAACATGACGTAATAGAACAAATTGAGAAAATATTGTCTCTATTTGTACTATAGAACAGTTTGTACTTTTTGTTTCAAATTGTTCCATAGAAAGTTGTTGTTGTTGTTGTCTCAAATTGTTCGATATGAAAGTTGGTATTAACGTTAGTGATTAATGTCATTCACGTCTTATATCTCATCATGGAAGAATTTGGGAAAAGCGATTCCTATTTAGTTCTGTGCAATCACAGACAAATAAAAACAGGAGCAAAAGCTAGTATGTAGTTCTATAGTACAAATAGGGACAATATTTTCTCAATTTGTTCTATTACGTCATGTTCCATAGAACAAATGGGACCTACCGACTATGTTCATATCGGCTTCCGGTCTAACAGGATGCAACTGGATACCAACTTTGGAGCAACTGCTCTAAACCCAGCCCCAACCTCCATAACCTAGTTACAACCAGTAACACAATACCCCTTTGTTAGACTGGTTATCAGACTTTCAGGAGAGCGAAAGTCTTATAAACTACTGTTATAACATTACAAACAATGATCCCAATTATTTGTAACCTATGTTAATTATTCCTAATGTAATTGTTAATATTTTATTTATTACGCTCACTGTGCCCTGTAGGGTCCGCAATCATAATCAGCATCAATTCAGCTGAAAGGCGTCCACCGCTGGACATAAGCCTCCCCACAGGGTGGGCGGGGTTGCCATAATCGCCACGCTTGGCAGGCGCGTTGGCGATCGCAGTATTGTAGTAAGATGTATAAAGAACGCTGCTGCTCATTTTCTAGTAAGTCCCTTAGGCGCCTTCTACGATATCCACGGGAAAAATGGGATGGGGATTTCTTCTCATTCATTCGGCATTCATTTACGTCCGGCAACACGTAAAACTGTTCACGACTCCGTAATAGTGCCTTAGCTTTACACATTTGTTGTAAATGGTTAATATTATGGAACACAAATCAGGAGATAAAGTATTAATATAAGTATTGAATGACTGTAATGAATAATGAAACTAATTGATCAACTACGTGTTATGAGACACGTACCACAATAAAAATACCCATCTATGTTTGTCCGAACGACGACGCGACGATGGAACTTGCCGTCGGCAAAAGGGTTGAGCGGAAAGTTATCCTGCCGGGGTCGCGAGATTGTTCAAGCGAGATACCGTGACCCCGGCACACGGGCAACTGATGGAACACGGGTGGGTTTTAGTCAGTAAAAGTCTGACACGCCCTCCCGCTTCTGAAACGCCCTCCCGCTCCGCCCAGAGCGGGAGAAGTCATTTGATGATTTCCCATTCCGAAAAAAAAAAATATAGCGGAAAGTTATGATTTTTGGTTCACGTGTCCTATTGTCGAAGATGCATTGTAGAGAAGTGAATTGAATATAACAAGTGCATTATAAAACGTAGCGTCTTCGTGATTGTCCGTGAATTGAGTGTAAAGTGTACGGTAACAATTATTATATTTCTGCGTCTTTATGTCGTATCAATAAGGGCTGTTTTCATATATCAAGTGTTATCTGAGTGATAGAACCTGCCGGGTTTATCTATACGTACAATAAATCTGTAGACGAGGCGTTTCTGCACAATCAAAATATTTTTTATTGTTCGAAAAATTTGGCTGCTCAGCAATGTAAATAATTAAATGAATATCGTTGAACTGTCAAAATGGAAGCCCTTCCTACTAATAGCATTTGGAACTTTGAAATTAGAATTTTAAATCTTAGCTGAACTGGAGAAAGAAGTTACTTTTGAAGGGCACTGCAATTGACGAGTTGATTGTAGTATTGTACTCCGTAACTGTGGTCTTTCAGACCAAAGGTCGAATTAATAAAGTCGAGATGTTATTGATCAACACTAGAGCTATTAAGGACGAATAAATAAGCGACTCTGGTGTGGTAACATTTGACTGATCGATTGTGAATTTGCATCGGCTACATTTGCAACTAGCAACCTTTGAACTTGCACGCGTAGCATGATCACCATAGAAACGAGTTTTGTCGACGGTAGAATAGACAAAATGGCACGGCGATGTTAAAACTGAAGAGAGGAAATATTTCTATTCTTCAGTCGACAAAATTCTACGATGTCGAGCACAGCAACTAATTTTTCTCTACTTTTGAGTTGGAGTTTCAGTTGGGGGTACATTTTTTTTACAGGATTATATTAATTATAATCATCAATACAAAACTAAGATCCTTTAATCCCACTGTATGACTATTCAATGAAAATGTCCTTAGCGGATCCACCTTAATTACATTAGTTACCACACTCTTGCTATGGAAAGAATAACTGTCTTTGTCTTCATAGAAACCCGAGTCTACGGGTCGCCCCGTGCTCAGGCCGAAGAGAAGTCGAATTGAATAGAAAGAACTTTGTCTATTCTTGGTAGAATAGAGATAGAATTGGTCATGCTACGCCTGTTGTTCAGTTAGTTAACATGAGCATGGACGTTTTTTGCGCTCTGGGTCTTCAATAATCTGCTTAGGGCTTAAAGTCGAACATTCTGTTTTTTTGGTGGGATGCACTCTGATGGATTCTCATTCTTCGGTTCAACACCGAGAGTAGAAAATTCAATGCATGATAAATTGTACGTACGTGACTTTATTGTGTAACAGAGTAACAATTGCAATGATTTTAATTTAGTCAATCCGACAATATTCATTGCATGATTGATGTTGTTGAGCATTCGATTTTTGAATAATTTCTGCCTGTGCAATGAATGTGCTGTGTTTACGGCGTAAGTTGTATGTAACTGTATTTGGAACAATGTCATACTAATATAGTACGTATAAGATACTGTATAGAGTGTCTTATAAACTATCACACTGATGGCAGCTTTGTAAATTTACGTAGCTTCAAAAAACAATGTACCATACCAATAAACACAAACTAAAGTTCAACATAAACCTAAACAATTTCCGTTAACTAGTTCCATGTTAACTAACAACCGACAAATGTTTTGATATCAAAGCATTTCTAGGCATTAATGCTTTAGTAAACATAGCTAACGATGCAAAGCATTTCCATTGCTTGGCAATGCACCTTCCGAGAAATTCACTGACAGGGAAACTACGTTAAACTTTGACAAACGTACATTATTATCTGGGAACAAAGAAGCTCTGGAACACGCTAATAACGCTAGGAGACTTCTCTTGGTTTTGCTAGCGTGTTTTATTGTATGATACCTACCTTGTTATCAGATATATATACATATGCTTACCTACATGGAATGAAACTAGTATAGATAACTTGATTACGTTTCATTAATCAATATCACGAAACTTAAGGCTGATTGGTATGATCGAATCGTACTCACCTGTACAAGTACGTAGGACCTCCAACCATTTTCACATAGTCTGACTATAATGTTCACACTGCTGGGACACAGGCCACCTCTTGGTGAGGCCCACTCCCTGGTCCGTAATCTACCGGGCCAAGTGCGCGTTGGTATATGACACATGCCTTCGAATTTTGGTTCTAGGACATGCCGGTTTCCTCATTATGTTCTCCTTCAACCGTTATGAGACCAGTGGTGATGAAATAATTTACTCAAAGTAAAGTGCCTGCTTGGGTTCGAACGTACGACTTACACTCGTAAGTCGCGGCTGTTACCACTGGGCCACCACTGCTCACGACCCAACCATCTTCAATATTCATAAATTAGTTACGTGTATTTTTTTTACTGCAATTTTGTGCGTGCCTTCTTTGAATGGTAACTCAGCCTGAGCTTCCTATACTACAATAGCTATCCAGTCAACAGGTTAAGCTGATATCAGACGCTTATCTCGATTGAATGTTTATTTTCGTTTTATTCGACGTTCACGTGACACTGACATAATATAGGAATGATCCGAAATCTGTTTACTAATGAAATAATTTTCTTCCGTTGTTTTTCGTTCCTCGTTGGTCTAGTGGCTACAAGGGCTACTGCTGAGCATGACGTCTTGGGTTCAATTCCTAGGTTGGTAAAACGTTATTTGGTTTTCTGTCTGGGATTTCTCTGGAGTCTGGATTTGTGCCCGGTTGATGGCAATAGGTTCGCCCCAAAAAACATGGGACTCAAATATAACAGGCGAAATCTGGGTGTACTATAAGTACACCTCTGCCCAAGCTATCGGAGAAACAAGGCGTGCTGTTATGTATGTAATTTTGTGATCCTGATCAGGCCTTTTATTTGGAGTGAAAGAAAAAGTGATCGAATGAGCAACATTTTTAACACACTTTTGTTAGCTTTACCTGTTGGTTTTTGAATTAAAAGTGAAGCATCTGACATTTGCTGTAAAAGCAAGGTTGCTTTGTTCTCTCTACATTTATATATCTATAATACATATCTATACAAATAAATAAAACTGAAGTGTCTGTTTGTAATTTAAAATTAACAGCTTTTCACTAAATGCATATGAAAGTAAAGGCGGTACTTACACCAAAAAACATATTTTTTTTACTTTGGTCTGTCTGTCTGTCTGTTTGTTCCGACTAACCTCCGAAACGGCTGGACTGATTTTGACGGGACTTTCACTAGCAGATAGATCATGTTATAAGGAGTAACATAGGCTATATTATTGTCCCAGGACCAAGTTCCCGCGGGATTATTTCCGCCATCCACGCGGGCGAAGCCGCGGGCAACAGTTAGTTATTAATAAGAGTCATCTATTGTGGATGCTCATTATAAAAGCGTAACTTAATAACTGATCAAAAGTCCTTGAATCAGGTCTTCTGCATTTATATTGAACGATTGAACGATCAAGTAAGATAAACGACACTGACAGTGTTTAGTTTTTAAAAGAGTTTGTGGTTTTATCAGTAGCTGCCCGGGTGTTATCTTATTATCGTGGTACTTTTTTACCCAGTTTTGGTGCTTTTCCATAAGCTGTGAGACACTGAATATTGTTCTTTGATCCAGTTGTTTGCACGTTATAGGAACTGATTGACGCTACTGAAGGCACTAAGCGTATAGCCAACCAGTTTAAAACGATATAAAACTATATTGACTCAATTTGGATAGTCAACAATCATATCATAATCATGATCAGCCTATATTGTTTCCACTGCTGGGACACATGCCCCCTCTCGGTGAGAGAGAGTGGGCCATTATAGATAGTGGTAGACCACTCGGGCCCAGTGCGAATTGGCAGATGACACAAGTCTTCGAATTTTTGGTTCTAGGACATGCCGGTTTCTTCACAATGTTTTCCTTCACCGTTTTGAGAACAGTGGTAATGAAATTATTTTACACAAAGTAAAGCGCCTGCCTGGGTTCGAACCCACGATCTACAACTCGTAAGTCCGGGACGATAATGCAAAACCACCATTGCTCTCTCACGCTAATAATAAGAGAATGACAACAGACGTGTTCCATTTAGAAACAAGAATCTTTTAAACACAGTTGACGAAAAAAAGTCTTACTAAATCTCAGCTGTTGGCTGCAGGAAATGCACTTGTATATCCGCGGGTTGCACTGATGAATAAACTGCGATCTTTTGATAAAACAGGTACTTATCACAAATCAAATCATTCAATGTCACCATTCACATTATGATTGAGCTCAAAACATGACAGCGGTCAGAACGAATGAGAATTACAATGAAAGCATAAGTATATGATTGTATGTGCGACAATATCAATCGCTACTAACTAAATTGCCACGTGATCTTTAACTGCTGCTGCCGTATGTGAGGGTACTTATAGGTAGGTGATCCAACATGTGGGATTTAAATACTAACTACGGACTTAAATTGGTTACCAAGGCCCTAATACGGACGCGCAACCTAAATGTAACGTAAACTCGTATGATTTTGAATCGAAAATATCACGCATAGCCGTCTATCTAATTCTCATATCTATAGCTGATACTCATTGTGCGTGGCTCGCACAGTTAGGTAGTACCAGCCATTACTAGATATGAAAATAATATTTACGAAGCTAGTGCTCATAATGATCGAGAGCGAAAACATCGAGGATAAGGTCAAATGTTTTAATGCAACCGTCCTCGCCTTATTTGATCAGCATGCCCCTATCCGACGTATCAAAGTAAAACATAACCCAGCACCATGGATAACGCAACAAATTAAAGTGCTTATGGGGCGTAGGGATAAAGCCAAGAGCAGATATAAGCGCAGACCTTCAGAACTGAATCTCTCTTATTACAAGTCCTTGCGTAATCGCTGCAGTCATCTGTGTCAAGACGCTAAGAGACGCTATTTCCACGATCAACTCAAAAACCGCAATTCTTCCGATGTTTGGAAATTCCTCAAATCTGTAGGCATAGGCAAGTCACCGGCTAACCAGTGTAAGGATGTGAACCTTAATGATCTTAATAAACATTTCTCTCTCCTTCCCTTTTCTCTAGATCCGTCTGTCAAAGCTACGACACTACAGAGTCTAGCTAGTTTGCCGTTACCTCAATGTTCTCCCTTTGAGCTTAGCAATGTTACTGAGGATGACGTTAAGAAATCTATTCTTGCGATTACTTCTTCAGCAGTCGGTAATGATAAGTTGTGTTCAAGAATGATAACTCTTATCCTTTCCTCGTTACTTCCTGTTCTCACTCACATATTCAATCACTCATTTACCTCTTGCTCTTTTCCGTCAGTCTGGAAACAGGCTCATATTATACCTTTACCTAAAACTAATAACCCTACTTTATTAACCCACTTTAGACCTATTTCTATTCTTCCATTTCTCTCTAAAGTTCTTGAGCACATAGTTCATAGACAAGTATCATTTTTCTTGGCGTCAAACTCGTTAATTTCCCCTTTCCAATCCGGTTTTCGCTCAGGTCATAGTACTGTAACCGCGCTTCTTAAGGTAACTGACGACATCCGCTGGGCAATGGAGAATAAGTCCCTGACTGTTCTTGTATTGCTCGATTTTAGTAGCGCCTTCAACTCTGTGGATTTCGACATTTTACTAGGTATCCTCCAATCTATAAATTTCTCTTCTCCCTCCTTAGCCTGGTTCAGTTCTTATCTCCGGGGACGCTCTCAGTGTGTTCGCCTGGAGGAGTCCTTCTCTGATTGGTGTTGTCTCACTGAGGGTGTTCCCCAGGGTAGCGTTCTCTCTCCTCTTCTTTTTTCAATTTTCATAAACCTTGTTACCACGGTTATTTCCTCTAATTTTCATCTCTACGCAGATGACTTGCAGCTTTACCGGCATTTTACTGTAGCTGACGCGGGCTCTGCACTTGCTGCAATGAATCGTGACTTGGCTTGCATCAGTGTTTGGGCTAAGTCATTTGGTTTGCAAATTAACCCATCTAAATCTCAGGCCATGATCATAGGCAGTCGATTTGTTCGCAATGCGGCTGATGTTGCATCTCTGATGCCTTTGTATCTAGATGGTGTTCGTATTGAGTATACTGAAACCGCTAAAGATCTGGGTGTAGTTATTGACTCCAATCTTTCGTGGCGTGCTCAGGTCAATGAGGTCAGTCGAAAGGTACATTTCTCCTTTCATTCGCTGAAATGCCTTCAAAGTCTCTTGCCCTTGAAGACTAAAATTTCTTTGGCACAAACACTTATGCAGCCGATTATAGATTATGCTGACGCCTGCTACTTGGATGCTACTGAGGAGCTATTAAACAAGCTTGAGCGCCTGCAAAACCTGTGCATTCGCTTTGTTTTCGGTCTTCGAAAGTATGACCATGTTTCTCACCTTCGCAAGGAACTCAAGTGGCTCCCAATCCGCCTTCGCAGGAACACTCGGATTTTATGTCTCCTCTTCAACCTCCTACACAACCCGTCTTACCCTTCCTATCTGCGTGAACGTTTTTCTTACGCTCGCCCTAGCGATGCACCGTGCAGATCACACCTTAGATCCCTCCTTAAATCCCAACCTCATAAAACCAGTTATTATTCCTATTCCTTCTCTGTTCATGCTGTTAGATTGTGGAACTCACTTCCGCCTAGCATTCGAGATCTAAAAACTATTTCCCTTTTCAAATCCCGAGTAAAAGAGCACTACCTTTCCTCATAATTGTGTGTATTTATATATATATGTATACGTATTTATTTGTATATTTTAGCTTTATGTATTTATTTAAGTATATGTTAATTTCTTGCATTATATATGTATAAGTATATTTTAGTTTAAGACTTCACATATTCATATCTTCTCTTCTTGTTTTCACACACTATTGTCTACATTTCTTTTTCATTTCTCCTTTCGCAGGTCTGCTGGAAGAAATTTCTTAAGAAATAAGCAGTACCTTTGTACTCAATTGTATTAATATGCCTTATCACTCTGTTTTTTTACTGTGTGTACATAAATAATAAAATAAATAAAAATAAATAAATAAATGATTTATAATGATTGTAGGTCCTGGAATTTTGCAATCAATATTTCAACCACTTCCACTGAAGTTATCGGGCTGAAATTTACCACACACGTTAAGTTCTCGTGACAATATTATTTTGAAAAAAGTTTCTTTAAAGAAATGCGTAAATTTACTTTTACTCCATGCGTTAATGCTAGGCCCATAGTTTACCAACATCTATGTAACATATAACATATAAAAATAACGTTGGCAATTTTAGGCCCATTTCTATCTTACCTGCATTTAGTAAAATATTTGAAAAGTGAATACTCAAGCAGTTGCTAAGACATTTTAATTTAAATAGCCTCCTTCATAATGAGCAATATGGCTTTACAAAAGGTCGTTCGACAACAGATGCGGGTGTTGCTCTGCTGAACCATATTTTCAATGCATGGGAGAACTCGCAAAATGCTATCGGAGTTTTCTGTGATCTCTCCAAAGCTTTTGATTGCGTTCACCATGACACACTTCTGCGTAAACTACGTCATTACGGTGTTCAAAACGAAGCTCTCAGTGTCATAAGTTCTTATTTGCAAAATAGGCACCAATGTGTAGATGTCAATGGTGTAAAATCTTGCGGGCTACTAGTTCAGTTAGGTGTACCTCAAGGCTCAATACTGGGTCCATTCTTATTCTTAGTGTATATTAATTTACCATTCTATTTAAAGAATATCTGTGACATTGTACTATTTGCTGATGATACCTCACTTTATCTTTAAAATAGACAGGAATAGAAAAGATTTTGACGACGTGAGTAGTGCGTTCTCAATGGCTACGGAATGGTCTACCACAAATATTCTAGTTTTTAATGCTAAGAAAACGAAATGTATAAAGTTCGCCTTACCGAATGTTTGGAATCTGGGACCCAATATCATTTTAGATAATGAGGTGCTTGAAACTGTACACTCAGCAGTTTTTCTGGGCATAACAGTAGACGCCAATGGGGATCACATATATCAAGCCTAGCGGGAAGGCTCAGTTCGGCCGCCTACGCCGTAAGGAAAGTTAGACAGTACACGGACGTTGATACAGCTCGATTAGTGTTTTTTAGTTATTTTCATAGCATAATGTCCTACGGCATTCTGCTGTGGGGTAAAGCCGCGGACATTCAAAATATTTTTGTTCTTCAAAAACGAGCTGTTCGATTTACCAACTAGGTGCTAGAATTTCTCTGAGAGATTTGTTTAAAGATATTGGTATTCTTACGGTGGCATCACAATTCATATTCACCAACATCTTATATATTAGGCAAAATATACACCTGCACACTAAAAGCAGTGATATTCATAATATTAATACTAGAAATAAGGACAAACTACGTGCTCGCTTTCACCGGCTTCATAAGGCATAGGCTTTTTTAATTTATTTTTATTTTCTTTTAATTTCATTTATTGTGGACATAATCTGCTCATTACAATGATTTTAAATGAGTTTTATTGCAACATGTAGTTAGCTAGCGACCTCGTCAGCTGTTCATAATATTCTTGCCTGACCAACCGGCAGTAAGTTCGTCATGCTCCCTTAGATGTCACTGCTTGCGGTAGCGTCGGGGGTCGGGTTAGCACCTTCCCTCAAATATGGCGAGGGGGGTAATGGCTGACCTTTGCGTTATGCTCGTGAATGGGTGCTGCTTGTGGTGACTGTCGTCTTGCTGACCATGGTTTTTGTTATTGCTATTTGTATTAACTGTTATTTTATTTTACTTCGGAGGTCCTAGTTTAACTATTGTAACTACAACTTAGCTATATGCATCAATGTATGTACATATATGGATCATTTTGCATCGTTGAATATGTAAGCGGGCACGCCCTTTATGCCTGGAGGCTTTATTTACGTTTTAAGTTCTGTTTACGTTTCTGTTTTATTATTTCAGCTTGAGTTTAGTTCTCAATGTTTTTGTTGGTATATAGGCGTGTGCTAGCTGACATATGGCGAAGAATGTATGTTTTGTTTATAATATTAATTACTTACACAATATTGTATAGAATCAAGTTCTTCTAACTTAACAGACAGCTGTGCTGCTGGGGAGTTTGTTCCGCCACTTCTTCTTCCCAGCTAAAACTCTAGGAAGTGTCGAAGGGCGGGTGTTTTGGGGGGATTGTCTTGTGTAATTTGTAATTATTATGTAATTTGACGTTCAAAATGTGCTGACTCTCAGCCCAGTTTGAATAAATGACTTTTGATTTTGATATGGTAAAGTGAGACATCCAGAGAATTCACAGTAAAGTAAAATGCTCTGAAATTTTAAAACGCAGGATGCTTGTGTAGGAAAAACGGATTTGCTAACTCGCACACGAAGGCGTGTTTGAAAAAAAATTATAGGTAAAGCCAATAACATTATTTTTAAATTATAACATTCGCAACCATGCCAGAATCTCAGGATTTTTAAGGTGTAAAATGTATTTATTATATTTATCTCAATTATAGGCAATAATGCCAATGGAACATTTTCTATTAAGTATCATGTTTATGTTCTGACCAAAATTAATAAATATTTCCGATCGTCATTTTTCCTTAACTTGGAAAATTGAGTTCATATTATTATTGATTGTTAATAATAGACAAAGAAAAAATTATGGTTTACTATCTAGTAGGTACTGTTTACTACTCTTGCGTTCAAACACAACAGACCTTTTCACGAGTAGTCTTCGATTCCATAACGAATATTACAGTTTGCGCAAAACGCAAAACATCACGTCGTTCGGATTCAGAGCCTGTCTGCCTTTTCCCACGACGTCTGATTCGAATCCGACAAGTGACGGTTCGGACTGCCGTTTGTATCAAACGCATATTTGATCTGAATTATATCTGACTGAATTTCGTGCATTTTCAATTCAGGCGGAACTTGTATCTCGAATCGAATTCAGATCGGATGCAGTGCCCAAACGCTGTTACGGTCGAGCTGGCATTACGATCGGCCATAATCTAACTACACATGTAGCAGTCAACCGCTGAAAGGCATCAACTCCTGCTGGCGGTATTTTGCAACGAACCTGACATGGTCGGACGTTAGCTAACAAAGTTAATGTTCAGTCGACGAAGCCTACAAAACGCTTGGCTTCAAGCTGAACGCTCAAGCGACACGCGTCAAGCGAGAGCGACTGGGATGTCGAAGTCAAACTCATAGCATGTATTTCTAAAACTCATAGGCGGTGAGAACCAATGAACCACGATGCAATTTGTGAAATGACAAACGGAAACAAAACTGGTTGATGCAAGTCGCGACGTAATTCGGATCGCCTGAGCTTGTCGAAGGAGCCAAACGGATGGATGTCAATAACAGCCACGTTCTGAAATTAACATTTGGTTAGAATTCAGTGAACCAAAGGGTTCAGCGCAGGTTGAGAGGTGTTATAAGATTGGTATTAATGTCTAGAGAGAGAGAAGAGTTCCTTGTGGAGAGAAGCTCGTCTGGAGAAGTAGGAATCAAATTGTAGTCTGCCACTCTGACGTCAATCAGTGATGTAGAAAAGCCTCGACAAGTGACTTTATCAGTGGTAACGATGGTGGAAAACTCTAAAGTTTTGGATTGAAATAAACTATCGAAAACCTTATGTCAATCCTATTGAAAATTGTTGTATGAATACGAAATCCTTTAAAAGCTATTGTCACTTGCGTAGGCTCTCTGTTTTGGAGGTCGGAAATTATTCCACGGAAACGTACTACCGGGATATAAAGTAAACATTTCTATATATCCCGGTAGTATGTTTCCGTGTGTTAATCAAATATGTGTGTCCCTTATTTCTCTAAATCCGTTCGCCTGTTATTGTGTGATTGAGTAACAAAAATCCAAACATTAATTTCACTTTTTGAATTCTCAGGAATCTTTTTAATTATTTTGGTATAGCAATTTTATTGTAGGTACCTACACTGACTTCACATTCAAAATATTTTGACACATTTTTAAAATACTTTTGGAAGGGGCTATTTAGAAGCAATTAAATTATTTGTTTCAATTTTGTTGTTCAGAAATGCCTTAAAAGTGTGTATTTGAAATAATTTTACTTTGACGTTGATATTAAAATCGATTTTGTAATGCATTGCGGTGCGGCGCGACCAACTCAAACGTGCGCGGTTTAAATTCGATATTTAAGTCTCTTTCAAGCAATTAATCCATGGTTACTGCGGCTCCTAATGTTCGTAAATGGGTGATTTATTGGGACGTACATTTACAAAATTATAAAATAGCTTTTTTAATTTTAAATAGCTTTTGCTAGCAGTTTCGCCCGCGTGTAGGTCGATAATTATCCCGCGGGAACATATTACCGGGATAAAAAGTACCCTATGTTGTATTCCAGGTTATAAACTGTCTGTGTGCCAAGTTGCATCTAAATCAGATCAGTAGTTTTTGTGTGAAAGAGGAACAAACATCCATATATCTATACATCCATAGATACAAACTTTTGCGTTTATAATATTATAGTAGGATAGGATAATGCGAGTAATATTCCAATAAGTCTAGAGATATGCTATCACACGATCTATGCGAATTCACTACTGTTGTTAGAACTACAATATTATTCCAAATACTTTTACCTAGCGGAAGCTCTAACAGCTCGACCGATTCTGAGCTTCACACATCCGCTGCATCGGCTATTCTAAGTTACAAAAACACAAAGAAGAAGGCAGGAAGAGAAAAGAGGAGATGTACTATATCATGCTCAAAATAAATAACATACAAAAATTTTTGTTGGGCCACTTATAATTGGAAAATTAACCTAGACTAGGTGTGTATTGAGAGGCTAAGCTGCAAGTGTGTAACTATTTATCAACTCAGGCCCACATTGGGCGCCAGTTGTCGTGCAATTGATAAACTTCTGCAATGTTGCCTTCGTCCACTGTTTACTTTACTTAACAGCATCGTTAAGCATTCAATATTGTTAAATTGTAAGTACTTCTAACAGTTTACTTAGAATGTTTTGTTACTTTCTTGTCAAAATACTTGTTAGTAAGTTTCTGCATTTGATTGTAATTGAAACGAAAAGAAGAATGATTGAATTAATATAAGTATTTAAGGTAAAGTCGGTAGTAAACACTTAATAAATACGGTATTTTGACACTATGCACGTGTCGAGAATCCCTTCCATTAAAGACGCTTACTGACCTGGAAATAAATATTACCTCAACCGGTGACCAGCAGTCGGCAATAACGACATGGCGTGTTGAAAATATATTTGTGGATACGTAGAGTGAATATACTATTTCTTTTTACGGGTTGGGTCACTTCCTTGTTTGCCTAAAATATAATTTTCCCTGTTACACATAAAAATAACGAGCCCAAAATAAATAATTAGGTACAAACAATTCGATGGTTTAGGAAACAATTAGTAAGTACTCAGTCTTATTGTTGGAGGTTATTTCTTCCTGAAAAATGAAATATTAGATGGATTTCAATCCCTACTTATGTACTCATTGTTTTGTTAAATAATGAAGCTTCGTAAAGTATTCTGTTTTGTACACAACGCTGTCTATATTTTCTTTCATGAATATTTTTTTTCAAATTTGGTACTTAATACACAAATACTGTGTGTCTCTCTCCACCTTTTTTAAATCCTTGTATATACTGGTATTATTTAAGACTGTTACCTTTTAACCAGTCAATTACCGTTATTACAGACACAATTAAAAACCATTGTATCTATACCAAATGTGGTATCTCAGGGACTTAGAAATTAAATGATGTTGTTATTTTCTTGAACGTTGACATAAATGGCACCATAGAGACAAATCAAAGTAGTAATGAAATCTGTAAGTGAAAGAAAAACTTCGTACGCCTTTTACGAAAGTTTCAGTCGGAGGAGTATGAAAGGGACAGTTTAACTTTATATGGAAAAGGAATGCAGAAAAATAATATTGTTCTGTGCTTCTCGTATCCAGTGGATTCTTGCAGCCTACGCGGTCGCCAATCCAGAAACTTCCAGCCCCATCGGCTAACTGTTCTGCGAGCAGTGTGCCCTGCCCACTGCCCATTTAGTTTGGTATTTTTTCGGGCAATAAATAAATTATTTATTTATTGACAGCAAAAATATTATCATTACAAAAACCAATTTTTCCGGCTATATCGGTTACCGTGGTTCGTCTACGAAACTCTTCATTTCTGATTCGATCGCGTACTCGAGTGACTTTCAGTCTTCTTATGTGGCCCATTGTTAGTGACCACATTTCAGTGCCATATCACTGGTCAAAGAATTTTGTTTTGAGACACTGCTGTATGAGGGATGACAAGACAGAATTATAAATACATTAAATTAACCAGTCAATTACCGTAATTACAGACACAATTAAAAACCATTGTGTCTGATACCAAATGTGGTTCCTCAGGGACTTAGAGGTTAATTTAAAACAAACAGGGTCGAGTTTCGACCACTGGGGTCCACTAGTAATTATTATTTCTGCGGTAAGTACTGGTAAGGAGTCTAACAATTTAATTCATAAGTAATATGCAAATACACAACATGCACCGGAGAGGGTATATACAAATCAAGTGCACGGTTTCTTTTGATAATTACAATCTATATCGTAAGGGTTTTTAAATCCTATGTACATGTTAGGAAAATAATTATGAGAAATTTCAGAACTTGAAATCAACCGCTCGCGCTTTTCCGCATTGTCGGCTCGTTTGATTCCGTCGATTTAACTTAACTAGTGATCGCCCATTGGTCGGAATTCGACCGTACTTCTTTGAACAGAAAAATATTATTAAATGAAAAAAACATGTATAATATAATAATATTATAAAAAAATTAATAATATTATAAACAAATATTCTCGATATGATCATAGATTTAAAAAAAAAAAAGGTTATATATATCTATAAAATTAATTTATTACCTATGGTTATACTTGACATTTAGTAATAGTTAGGGAGCTGGCGAGCAAAATTTCGATACGATCAGCACACAAGGCAGACGTTATTAATAGTGATAATTATACCCTAAGAAACATTAAGGACCTCGTCTGCCACCATGGTGGCGCTGCGTTGTAAAGGAGGTGGGTAAAGTTTAGAACATTTTTCGCCTATCATAGTCATGGAAATTGAAAGTATTTATTGACGTCATGTTATTGTGCTTATGTGAAGTTTAGGTATCGACCTTTATATCTATTCTAAAATAGTAAGAAAAAAAAAATAGCAAGTCATATAAAAAAATCTTCAAACTTGGCAAATTCGTTGAAGTTTTGTTATTTTAAGCACTTTTTTTAACTTTAATTACAAAATAAACTGTTAAGCACTTTATGCACCAAAACAAATTAATGCTAGTAAAAAAGCCTATTTACTGTAGTATTTGTCAGACAAATTTGTGTAAAATACGTAGATTTTGAACCAAGACGTGTGAAAGTGCCTGAGAGCGACAGAGAGGAAAAGCGTGCAAAATAAAAGGGGAGGCTGTATATAGATATACGCTCTATACATTTAGTTTCACAATACGGAAAAGGTCGGAACTGAGTTATACCGTTCTCACTCATATTCCCAAATAAAAGAGAGACACCACGAAAGGAACTATGGGGATATTTTATACCTGCTTGGTTTGGCGCGAGCCGCGGGTTGAAAAAAAAGATCTAATGGTCCTTTGGAATATCAGAGGCCTGAACGTCTGTCTCATCGATTTTCTTGGTTTTCATAAGGAATTCAAACATCAGTCCAAGAGGTAGACGTGTGCGCATAATATAGCACACCTTTTATTACATTTTTGGAGCACTGTCAATAGACAACGCAGAGGTAACATGTTGGCAGACTATTGTTCCGTGGTTCTTCTCATTGTTTTTAATCGAACAATTCTAATCTGCTAAGTGTGCACTTCATATACAGTTTTTTTAATCATAAAAATAAATGTAAAAATTGAATACTACAAAAATCAGAGCCCTGGTTGTCTGCCTTTTCGATTCTTTGTGTTTCTAGAATGACTGTGATCATCAGCCCCAGAGGCAGACGTGTGCGCATAATATAGCACACCTTTTTTTTTAAACATGTTGAAACGCTGTAAAGGAGGTGGGTAAAATTTAGAACATTTTTCGCCTATCATAGTCATGGAAATTGAAAGTATTTATTGACGTCATGTTATTGTGCTTATGTGAAGTTTAGGTATCGACCTTTACATCTATTCTAAAATAATAAGAAAAAAAAAATAGCAAGTCATATAAAAAAATCTTCAAACTTGGCAAATTCGTTGAAGTTTTGTTATTTTAAGCACTTTTTTTAACTTTAATTACAAAATAAACTGTTAAGCACTTTATGCACCAAGATATATTTTAGTCTGACAAATACTACAGTAAATAGGCTTTTTTACTAGCATTAATTTGTTTTGGTGCATAAAGTGCTTAACAGTTTATTTTGTAATTAAAGTTAAAAAAAGTGCTTAAAATAACAAAACTTCAACGAATTTGCCAAGTTTGAAGATTTTTTTATATGACTTGCTATTTTTTTTTTCTTATTATTTTAGAATAGATGTAAAGGTCGATACCTAAACTTCACATAAGCAGAATAACATGACGTCAATAAATACTTTCAATTTCCATGACTATGATAGGCGAAAAATGTTCTAAACTTTACCCACCTCCTTTACAGCGTTTCAACATGTTAAAAAAAAAGGTGTGCTATATTATGCGCACACGTCTGCCTCTGGGGCTGATGATCACAGTCATTCTAGAAACACAAAGAATCGAAAAGGCAGACAACCAGGGCTCTGATTTTTGTAGTATTCAATTTTTACATTTATTTTTATGATTAAAAAAACTGTATATGAAGTGCACACTTAGCAGATTAGAATTGTTCGATTAAAAACAATGAGAAGAACCACGGAACAATAGTCTGCCAACATGTTACCTCTGCGTTGTCTATTGACAGTGCTCCAAAAATGTAATAAAAGGTGTGCTATATTATGCGCACACGTCTACCTCTTGGACTGATGTTTGAATTCCTTATGAAAACCAAGAAAATCGATGAGACAGACGTTCAGGCCTCTGATATTCCAAAGGACCATTAGATCTTTTTTTTCAACCCGCGGCTCGCGCCAAACCAAGCAGGTATAAAATATCCCCATAGTTCCTTTCGTGGTGTCTCTCTTTTATTTGGGAATATGAGTGAGAACGGTATAACTCAGTTCCGACCTTTTCCGTATTGTGAAACTAAATGTATAGAGCGTATATCTATATACAGCCTCCCCTTTTATTTTGCACGCTTTTCCTCTCTGTCGCTCTCAGGCACTTTCACACGTCTTGGTTCAAAATCTACGTATTTTACACAAATTTGATTAAAAAAAAAGTTAAAGACTGTTCCTATCCAGATCCTCATCCTATTCAGATTACAATGTAGCAAGCAATTAAAAAAAATACTTTCTGTTTAAAGTTCCAAGCGCATTTCGTTTCTGGTTGGCATTGAGAAGAAATATCATTGCATAGATTTCAGCTCCAGAAGTTTAATCGTAACCGTGAGTTTAGAGGATAATATTAAACAAAATTATAACAATAAAACTATAAATAATAACAATAATCCCATGCAATACCCGCTGTCCCTTGATTCCGTGAATTTCAAAAAGTTATGCAGCTGAAAATCAGTGAGCAAAGAGTCTGCCACATGTTTTTTCGAATCCACAGAGTCATAGTGAATCGAATGGGCGCAATGAGAACCGCGTACAAATGACTTAGTAGAGCTTATTTAAACATTTTTAGCACTCCGTCCCATGTTAATGCAGAGTCCTGAATGTCTGCCTCTTCGATTTTCTTCGTTTCCAAGATGATTGTGACCATGAACTCTAGAGGCATACATGCGCAAATGATTTAATACCCCGATTTTTTAAGCAACTTCAATTCGCTGTAACGCGAAAACGCAGCGACAAAGGACCTTAATTGATTGAACCAAATCGATTCGTAATGATTTAAACTGCAATCCACCTCGACGTGAAACGTGTGCAAATCATATGCCGAAATGCTAGCCAGCTCCCTAACTATAAGACTATAGACACAAAATAAAGACAGATATTGTCGATTGGACCATAAACAAAAGAATATCTATGCATGTGTGTATTAAATACACGGTAATGAATAGTAGTGTGTGTAACGTGTTATTTATTGAAAATAATATATTTTTACGCATAATTTAAAAAAAATATTAGCATTCGTCACTTCTTCTCCGTATAAACTATAAGTGTGCGAAATTTTATACTACTCCGTCAGCCCAATTTTCGTAAAAAGGGATCCAAAGTTTTCGCTTCACGTATTAATACTCGTATATAGATATTAGCAAGTAATAAATATACACATTATCAGTCTATAATGATTTACCATCCAGAAAAAAAAATGTTCCCACTACTGAACAAAACCCTCCTTTCGGTGCTACACGTGGGCCGAGTGTGGGTTTGTAGATGTCACATGTCTATGAATTTTAGGTTTCTAGAACATACCGGTTTCGTCACGACGTATTTGTTTACCGTTTTGAGAGCAGTGGTGATGGTGTAGTAATGTAAATTGTCTATCTGGGTTCGACCCAACGACCTACAACTTGTAATTCGCGGCCGTTTCCAGTAGTCTACTGTCCCACCATTGCAGTGCGGTGACGGGTTTGTTAAGAATTGGACCGAATAAACTTTCAAAACCAATTTAGTACAAATTCTTTAAGTAATTTATTTTGGGCTGTTTGTAAGATATTATTAAGTTCTGTTAAATAAAGAAGAAACCTAAAGAATTATTTGTAACAGAATTCAGATGTGGTCGAATAAAATACGTTTACCATCAATAATAATTAAACAAGGTCAATTGTTAGAATGCACCCAGGGCCGATGCTGGGTATGATCAACATCAGCATCTGACTCATCGATGTTGGGGGCCTGAGCAGGCGGGTACTCTCCGACAAAAACACTACACACGAATCGGCAGACAGACTAAATAATAGTGATGATAGTTGAGCAGTTGCCGCCTTAGATGTTTCACTAAGTCATCTAGTACGCATGCGATCACCTATGCGGAAAAACCCCGAGTGCGCATGAAATAGACTGAAGATATGAACATATTCATGATGTGCACTTACTAACTAATATTACGAAACTTGAAGAGGACGGCACCGCGTATTGCACACAATAATTCGAAAAATTTGAATTAAACTACCCAGATAATAATGCTAAAATAAAAGAAAAAAGCATAGCTGACCATAAACGGTACTTTAAATAGAATTACGAGTGGAAAAAAAGAACAGTTAAAAATAGAATAAAAAGGTATGACTGTCACTTTAACAAACACGTCACAGATAACCCCATCGCTAACAACATTGTAATCCTTTGTTAGAACACGAACTAGGTGAGGGACTGCATCTTGTACCATAGAACTAACTACACGCAAACATCACAGCACTTTATCTAATGAAGATAAGCTCACATGAATACAAACACAGAAAAATAATTAATTTTAGTTTTCTATAATTTATTCATTAAGTTACAAATAAGAATAAAAATTAATGGATCCTGCGAGCAGATCTTTTATACCAAAAATTTTACTATCTCGCCAATGGTCGGATATCGTTAGTTATTTAAAAAAATATTGCTGCCAAACTATAATCCCTAGAAAATTTAATCGACACGCATTCTTTGAACTCTTCATTTGCCTAGCCTTGTCGCAACTATATTGTGTTGTCAGTCTTTCGGGATACAGATGAATGACACTATTTAACATGTAGCGACTGCCCATCTGACATTCACAACCCAGTTTTATTATTTTTGATTTTTTAAAAGATCGTGGAAAAGATTAATGGTCACGATGAAATGTAGGTATGGGAACAATTTTATGCGATTTTTGACATTTCGAGTAGTTTAATCTCAGTACATAAAAATCGTCGAACCATAATAATGGTGATTCAACGATAACGTACAATAATACAAAACTGTAAATCGATTAGCAACATGAAAATAAAATGTGAGAATTAACATTTTCCGGGGTGACTCTAACGTTTTCTATCTGACTATACCATTTTCCAAAACATATGAATGCACTTCGCAGTTACTCAAGAAGTTAAGGGCAGTTGCCTATGAACGTTTTCTGTGTAACTACAACGGTTAAAGTAGCTTCCCTTACTACCTCGTCTCAACTTCCACTTCGTATTACTCAGATCTATAGTATTATATTATTACATATACATTTATGGAGTTTCATAGGAGCTTCCATATTAATCACCAAATATTCTCGAAAACCACCAGAAATGTGACGTTGGCAGCCCGTGTTTGATCAACGCTTTTAGAACTTCATATTAGCAATTTCGTAACCAAATATTAGTACCGAAACAATCTACCTGGCAAACTTTTTTTTTCCGGATGGAAAATCATCATATGACTTCTCCCGCTCTGGGTGGAGCGGGAGGGTGTGTCAGACTTTTCCTGGCTAAAACCCACCCGTGTTCTTTCAGTTACCCTTATGCCGGGGTCACGGTATCTCGCTTGAACAATCTCGCGACCCCAGCAGGACCTGGCATACCTTGGATGTAGTATGTGACCACAAAACCGGTTCCTAACATACTCAGTATGCACTGAATAACAAACTCTAAACTCGAAGTGGAAGTTCCAACTCGCTAACAATGTCAGGTAACACCGGTGTTTTATTTTCAGCGGAAAACCTAACTAAACTCATGAGCATATCGCTCGCAGTTTGTATGCGAGATCAGAGTATGCAGAATAAACGCGTAAAGTCTGCATTTTATCGCCATTTTTGGTCAAGCTTGTGGTCAGTGAGAATTCTCTTCAGGCTAGCCTTGTCTCAAATATGTTGGGGTTGGCTTCCAGCGTAAATCGATGCAGTTTAAAGTACCAGTATTTTAAAATATTAGAATTTTACATGGAGCATGCGCCTATCTGACCCTTTACTGAGTATCGTGTCACCCAGCTATTGGGTAAAATTGTTTAGAGACTGGAAGGTGCGATGTGGGTTATGACTTGGTGAAAAATGTGAGCAGCACATAACCGGTCGTCACCGAAGCGACGTTTGAGGTTTATGTCCAGTGGTAGACATCTTCTATCTAAACACAATTCTAAATGAAAGTTAACTTACGTATTTGTCTGTTTAACCGCTTTCTTCAAAATATGCTTCGCTTTCGCTTTTATCACCATCATAATAAAAAAAAAATAGTTTGAGTGTAATCAATTAATTTTAAACTGAGTAATGATAAAGACATGTAAAAATTGGGTCCACCCTTTATGGTAGAATTTTTTTCGTCATAATATTATTTTGCATAACAGCGGATGTCAAAAACTTCATTTCGCAGAAAATCGTTTGGCATACACTCATTTATCATACATTCACAACGCATAATTTTATAAGTCAGAATCATCTTTAGGCATAAATTTTATTCCATAATAATTAAAAAGTAGAACCATCATATCGCAGAAAGTTCGCAGTCAGAATCGTCTCTTGGCATAATTTCATATCGATAGTTATTAAAAGGCAGAACTATCATATCTCAGAAACTTTAAACTTAGAATCATCTTTTGACATACATTTCATATCGAAGAAGCATGCAGCATGCAAACAAGCATGCAGCATGTAAGCAAGCATACAGCATGCAAGCAACCAAGCATACAGCATGCAAGCAACCAAGCATGCAGCATGCAAGCAAGCATGCAGCAAGCAAGCATGCAGCAAGCAAGCATGCAGCAAGCAAGCATGCAGCATGCAAGCAAGCTTACAGCATGCAGGCGAGCATGCAACATGCAGCATGCATGGTTTCTGTCACGGCTTCGGCGCTGCGGGGCTCCGGCGGTCCCACGCGAGCTCATCGTCGCAGATGGTTTTACGCTCACCACCGCGGCTTCGGCTCGCCGTGGCGGCGACCGTCAAAACCACCTGCTCCTCAGCTCACGGGCCGCCTCGCCACTCCGCGCCTACGCGGGCTTAAATTACACTCTAGGGGTAGGGCAGACAAGACTACGTGGAGTTGGTTCTACAGCGATTCGTTTCTGTCAATAATTTTTGTAGCACAACATATACTGACTATTTGAGACTCTATTTCATTTTATTTAAGGTTAAAATGCAATTTAATAGAAATGAAAATATGCCTAACAAAATTATTCTAAATGAAATTCTGCCATCTTCATAGTATGCCAAGTGAAATTATGCCAAATAATCATTGCTCTAAACAAATGTTATGCTAAACGAAATTATGCGGAATTTGAGGTCTGCCAAAGGTAATTATGCGAAATAAAATTCTGCCATCTTAAAAGTATGTCAGCGTGAAGTCGAGCATATAAACATTCGGCCAAACAATGATTATGCTAAACATTTTTTATGCCTTACAAATATTCGTTTAAATAAGATTATGCCAAGTGTGTTATGCCAAATAAAATTCGGAGCATCAAGTTTCTGCCAGACCCGTAAAAATTTCGTCAACTTGTAAAAACTATGCGAGATCGTAGTTATAAATAAATGCATGATTCTAGAATACTTCCCTTCAGGGATTAAAATCTGTAATGTGCGCCGACTCTCACCGGTTACTCAAAGGCGTACTACAGAATACACGACGGGGTGTTTGAATTTGTTCCATGTTCCAGTAGAGGTCGAGTATTAGCCAACAATGTAGCGTTTGTTTGAGTTGTTCTGCAACGTGCGTTTTCCAATTAGTCCACTTTCAATATAACTAGTTTGTTGTACTGAGAGGCAAAGTGTATGAGTTTATTACAAACCACAGTTCATAGCGATTAATGTTGTGGATATTTGTTTTAAAAGAGCGAGGATTATCTATAAGAACATTATATTACTATGTTAGGAGACAGTAACATTTTTATTGAAGAAGTAATAACATCCTTAAAATGCAACTAAAAAGTTTAGCAAAAATATTTTCATCTAGATATATATAAAAATGAATCTCTATTTCCCTTGGTCATGCCATGTGAATGGCAGGACCGACTTCACTTTTTTTATGTTGTGTTTGTTATTGTCCGGAGAAGGTTCTTATGAAAGAAAAAAATAAAAAAGTGAAAAAAAAAAGTGAAATCGGTCCAGCCGTTCACGCGTGATGGCGTGACCAAGGGAAATAGGGATTCATTTATATATATATATGAAGATACCAATTCGAATTAAATAGTTATCAACGTCTGTCGGGTCAGCTAGTAAAAACGAAAAAAAAGTCTATTGGCGTGTCGATGTACCTAACACCTTATATTAGATCCTTACAAATGCTTGTAGGGGTTATATTTTGTGAACTTCTCAAAGAACCCTTAATTTCTAATTCCATCAGTTCAATATTGGCAGTCCAGTCTTGCTGACGCACAAAGATTGTATCCTTTTGTTGAGTTACTCAAGTCAGGTTTTTGGAGGGTAATGACATTATCACATAGGTATTTCTCATCTTGAGCGATAGGTAGATAGATACTCGTATATGCACATGATACATGTGTGAGTCGTCGGTCAGCTACACCCACTCGCTACATAATTTATTCACTCGCTACATAATATATTATTTGGTGACTAGACCCAAATTCAATAAAAAAAAATATCGATTGTTTTAAGGTACCTTTGGATGCAGTCGAGCACAAAAATGGTTAGTCTAAATATAATAAGCTGCAATGCAAGTGGGTTTAAACGTTTGTTCTCAATAAATTCCAAAAAACCTTAAAATCAAAAATCTTTTAAATTAGGTATAAGTAAGTAAAATCAAGACATATTTTTCAATAACGAGAATAAACTTAAAAATTATACAGAAAAAAAAAACTATTTGAAAACCACAGGCTTGTAGACGTAGGGGCTCACGTCCAACAGTGGACAATTTTTGGCAGAATTGATGAGGATGAAAATCATAGACAGATAAAAAAACATTATTAATGAATAAAATTATACAAATCATCGTAGTAGTTGTATGCAACTACTACGATGATTTGTATAATTTTTCATCAACTATGTATAACAATATTTAGAAACGTGTGTATAAATTACATTGAAAAATTTCAAATCAGTACCAATAATACAGAGCATACTCGGCACCTCGCCTCATCTCCGGGAGAGGGAGTGGGCTGTAATCCATCATGCGAGCCGAGTGTGGGTTGATAATGTCATACAACGTACGTCTGTCTGTACGTTTCTGGAGACGGGTAGATTCTTGGCCAGATTCGTGCCCTTTTCGAAAGTATCCATGCTTTCTCGAAATATCTTAGAAATTGGAATAAACAAATCTTTTAAACTTCTTGAGAGCACTTATCAATTTGGATTTGAATAAGTGTGGTGCGTAAGTGTAAATACCTAATTGAATAACATTGGTACATTTTAAGTTATAAAAATAAAACAACGATTTAGGTTTATTCCGTGACTGTACTAATAATGAAATTGGGCAGTGGGCTCAATCGACCTTTTCAAAATGTTTGACCTTTTGAATGATCGCGCGGGTCAATTTTGAATGGGTCCAGTCGACTAAATGTAGTCTTACATTTGTGTGCCTCGGTATTTCTCACGATAACAGATCATTATGTTTCTATATCCCCCAAAAACGTTTAATCAACTTTTGCGATTTTTTTCTCGTGTGCACTCTATAGTGTAAAGGTTATATAGGTATCTAATATGTCATTAAATCGAGCTGAGCTGTTAGTCTTTATGGCACAAAACAAGACCTATGAAGTGGTGCCCACAGTCTCGCTATGTGGTGCAACTCTAAACAGAGTTTAACAGTTTAAATACCTTGGTCAGTGGGTTACAGAGGACGGCACTGATAACTGTGATATAGATAGAGATAGCCGTACGATGCAACATGCTGGCCCGCAGATTTGCAAAGTGGGACAATAATGTTAAATTAACACTGTTTAGGGCATACTGCCAGGCTTTTTATACCTGCAGTCTGTGGACCAGATAGATACACGCAGAAAACGTTCAATGCCCTGCGTGTGCAATACAATGCTTTAAGGATACTGCTGTCGCTGCCACGTTTCTGCAGCGCGTCAGGAATGTTTGCAGCAGCGCGTACAGATGACTTCTTTGCGATCATACGTAAAAGATCCGCATCATTACTGCGTCGGATGCAGGACAGCGACAGTAGTCTTCTGAGCATTGTTGCTAGCAAAACTGAGGGCCATATGATGGGGCACCTGTGCGCAGTGCATGTATTGTTGCCGGGTGTGTCTAGAAGATGACATGATAGGTATGGTGTTTCTTAAGTTGCATTGAAAACAATGTAACTTGAGGAATACTATATCTACTTTTAAGTGTTATATATTGTTTCTGATATGTTGTGTCTTTTCATTAATTAATTATACTAACATAGTTTAAGTAATACTAACAAAATTATGGGTAATGCGCCTGATATAAAGATAAATAAATAAAATCTTCACAAATTTAGAGAATCCTTAGAATAGAATAGAATAGAATAGCATTTATTTGCAAATATGGGTTATACATAAGAAGTAGGTATTAATAGGTTTTCATCAGAGTTACAAAAAAAAAAAAAAAAAAGTTTCTTTTGTTACCTAACTATTTTTAACCGACTTCAAGAAAAGGAGGAGATTATCAAAGAACAATGTCAGGTTTCGGCCTACACAACTTTTAAAACTAAATTCACACGGACACAAAGTTTTTACCTACAGCAATTAAAATGTTTAATTTCAGCTTATTAGAAAATATTTATTTCTTTTCGAGAACTTTTCGAAAAGAAAATCATTTTAATAAGTATTCATTTTGTTCATCATGTTCCAGGTTTTTCTTTTTTAAATAAAAAATCAGGTAGTTACCTATTCTGCCACTGTAATCGATTATTCTAAATAATTAAAGCGATTTACTATTTACTTTTTATTTCACACTTCACAATTGTGTTTTTTTTTACTAAATAATACGTTCATCGTGTTTATTATAAATACATTTAGTAGTTTATAAACAATATAAAAATGAAATTCAATAAATCAATTTTCCTGACCTGTGGTCGATGACTTGACCGTTATTAAATGGCAACCCTGTTAGCTTCTGTCAAAATCATGCGCTTAAACTGACAGTGAGTTGATGCAAACATCTTGTTGTGTTTTTGCCGGTGTTTTTTTTTTGTGTACAGTTGTTTTCTTCTCGAATCCCTCTTATAGACTTATCATGTTTAATCCATACGACACATTTTGTGACAATGTCCCAACAACTACGTTGTATTAATTGTGGTTGTATATACTCTGTTTAAAAATACATAACCTCCAATTTAAAATGTCTGAATAACTTCTTTTTTTAAGTTCAATTTAAAAGTGGAAATCACAGAAAGGCTTTTGAGATTAAACTACTCAAAAATACGTAAAAAATTTATCTGTCCATGACAAATTAATACTGAGCCAACGTTACAATGGACATCTGACATTGTTCTTTACTTTTTTTATGTTTGTTACCTCATAACTTTCGATTGAGGGAACCGATTTTGATGATTTTTTCTTTATTTGAAAGCTGGTGCTTGTCGTGTGGTTCCATTTGGACAATTGGATCCATGTGAAAACCATATAAGTCTTAAATTTGCATTAAGTATTTGCGCGACAATTGACCGAATATCGCGATTAGATTAGTGCGAAGTATCTACCATAAACTAAAAAGTTAAAAATGAAAAATAACTTTAATTTCGGAAGTCTGTGTCTTAGTCTGTATTTAAGGTTTTCTTGCCCCCGACTTCCGAAATTAAAGTTATTTTTCACTTTGTAGTGGTTTCTTTTAGGAAGTCGGTTGTTATTTTTTTTGTAAAAAGTTTTATCACAAATAAATTACTGGGACAGCTAAGAAAAGATATCTTTGACACAATTTAGCTGAGTGCATAATTTATGAAGCTAGATCAGGGTTAAATGTATTTTACATAATATTTGTGGAAAGCGTATTTACCTAGCATCTTACCTGCTCCAATACACCTCTTGGCCCTAATAAACAACCTCGAAATCTCATTAATAAACATTATTTTCATCACAGTCTTCTTACATTTTACTACCATACTTAGGCAATTTTAACTTACACAAGATTGAGTTATTTATTCTACTAAGTCACCGTTATTGATATAAAACGGATGTTGAATAATACTGAAGTGAATGTGTTTATAAACCCTTGACAGAAAATTATTAGAAATAATTCGTTTATTATGTCTGATGAGTTTTCGTTCGATAAAGTTGCTTTTTTTGTTCTTGAATGTCAAAAAACGAATGCTTCAAATGAGAAATGGAGAGTTTATTAAAATAAATGTGTTCGATGCGCTGTCAAATTAATCATAGAGTAGCTTCTGTACATGATTGTTTTAAGGTGACGTAGCGAGATAAACGTGCTTTTTCTTTTTAGCGTACCTTCCTTACCGTATGACTTCCGTACTTAATCTTTTAGTGTATGTTTTTCTGACTATATGATCTAGTATCCTGTAGAAGGAATACACGATACGATGAAATTTTCTCGATACAAAAAAATCGCAAAGTTCTATCTATGATTATGATTTTTTTAGCCTCAAGGCGCGATGCGTATGTATTATATATTAAACATAGTTTACTTTAAAACATTGATTATAATTGTGTCTAAGTTTTTGTAAAACAGTTTTCGTTTTAATAATACTTTTCATTCATAAAAAACGGCGATTCGGTTTGGCACATACGTTATTTTATTCCAAGCGCACACACATTATCGCCATCTCTTCTTTTGCCTATCATAAATAGTGTCATCACTCTCGTTCGTTCATAAATCAGTCGCCCAGTAGGGTTCATCGACGACGAACCTATGTCACTTTTTTACAAATCGGTGCGATCAAAATTACGTTTTTAAATATTTGTGTTCACAGAAAAAGGTAGTAGTTAAGCATTTTGCTATAATTATTTAATATAATAAGTGTTGGCTTTCCAAATAACTTTGTATTTCGTCTGTATATGTGTCTATTTTGTGACTGTGAATAATATAACATTCTTTCTCTATTACCATTTAGAGACGACTAAATTATGTATGAAAATGGGAAGAAACATAAACCAAAACTGAACAGTACCTTCAAGGTTAGGAGGTGCAGGCATGCACAGGGCAATTAATTTATTCATTTTGCAGGAATGAAATACCAATAAGATGATGATAACAATAAATCGACTTCACCACCTTCACTAAAGCATTACAGCAACAATCTATTCTCACTTTGTAAAATAATATTGAGTAAACACCTTATTTTCTAGAGAAGAACGTCTGTTTTATCCCAATAACTAATAATAATCATTCATTTAGAAATAAAATAAAATATATAATTAGTTTTTAGGTTTGAATTATGTCAACAATATATCTATATGTCAAGTACTGACACTTCAAATGCAAGAGCACAACGAATGAATGGAGTAGCATTAGAATTGTAAAAAAGGTGAGGTTTTACTTGACAGCAGCCCAAAGAAGGGTAATGATTTAAACAGGCTGTGTCAAACGCCGAACTAGTATGTTTTTAACATAACATTGGTATGTAAAAGTGTTTGTACAAACCTACTTACAGAAATAAAATCATTTATCATTTATAGCAGATGTGAAGTTGTATTTATAGAGCTCTAGAAGATTAATTCGTTATTTTTAATTTCATGTTGTAAATCTATACTGGGTGTTAGTGTAAACACCGTTATCCTTGAAACCAGTGATTTGGTTTCGTTAATAGAACGTAAAATCAATGAAAAAAAAACAACTTTTTTTTTTAAAGAAAATCTGCATTTTTCCACAAGAATATTTCACCCTATGCGCGAGGGCAACAAACTTCGGGAACTACACCTACACCGCGTGCGAACTGCACGACGCAACGCCGACACGGGTCGCGACCCCGCAGTCAGTCAGCTGGCAGTCTCGCTAGCGATCGCACGTAACGCCGCGTCTTAGCGTCCGTCGCTCATTTCTCGCGCGTGAATTGTGTTACAATGTCTTACACAAATGAACAGTGAACCGAAATGGTTCGGCTTTACGCCATTGCGGGTAATAATCTGAACGGGGCGCATTTTCGCAGTGGCTTATCAATAACCTCGATAACAACAGAATGTTGGACGGGGAACCCATTTTGAACACGTGTTGAGGTTAATGTAAGTCGGTAAGTGTTGATATTTTATTCAGTCAGTGTAAATTTAATTTAATTTTTAATTAAACTGTACATAAAATTGTGATTAACTTTTTAAATACGCCAAAAGTACCTACCCAATGGTTTGGTTTATTAAAAACAAAATGTTTTCAAATCATTTAGAATCCAAAGCCATTTCGAATCAAATTTACATTTAGACTCGTCACGGTAGGTATTTGTGGCTGTCCTAAGCCATATGATGGGAAAGTTACATCACAGGTAATGTGTATTATTTTATGTGTTGTGTGGACGGAACGGCTGGCGATCGTTGTAGTGATTACGTCACTGATGCGCATATCCATGAATTTGCGGGCGGTCTGGGATAAAATCTGTTCTAAACCTTTTTAGGAATTTTTATTTTTTATTTTTTTAACTCGCTCTGTTATTTTATATTTAAGTCAAATTACCCATGGGTTAAGTGACAACGGTGTTTACCCTTACAGTCTGTATATTAATACGTGAAACGAAAACTTTGGATCCCTTTTTACGAAAATTGGGCGGACGGAGGAGTATGAAATTTCGCAGACGTATATTTTATACAGAGAAGAAGTGACGAATGCTAATATTTTTTTAAGGCTTGTGTTTAAACACCACCTAAGAAAGTACCTATTTTACTACCAAAAAAATTCTAAACGGTTACCAAAATAGATAAATGGTCACCAAATAACGTTTCCTAAAATATTATTAAATAAAACCATTTTTTCGTATTATTGACTACCAAAAAAATATATGGACACAAATACATAAATAACAAAAATAATATAAAAAAAACAAAAATAATACATAAATAATATAAAATCAATAACTATAAACTAATACATATTCTATAAAACTAAACTAAACTAAAACTGTCTCTAAACACGTAATGACGTCGTGTTCCGCTGCGTGGTGTCACGTAACCGTCCTCGGAAGCGTCGAAACATGACACCTTTCGGCCAAAAGTCCTCTCTTAAGTAGGTCTGTAGATGGTCGGTTGGAACTCGTACCACGAACGACTTAAAGTTGATGTTGTGGCGCGACTCCAACCTTTCGACCCTCAGAGTCCAGTTGGTCTTCACTTTCAAAAACTGCACTACTTCTTCAATCGTCGTGGAGTAGTGCAGGCGTGAAATGTACAGCTGCGTCGTAGGCACAGCAGGGCGCAGCAGCATGTTGGGTCCACTCGGAGCGGTACCACACTGGTTTCGTCAACAGGGCTTCTTCTTCTTCCTTTCCACTTTCGTGAAACCCTCTTCATCAACTTGGCCCGTTCTCGGCAAGGAGCTACGGACCGCAGCCAGGGCAGGTTGGGCACCCTTCTTCTGTTTTCCCCCTATTACAGTTGGTCGCTTAGGCTGCGACACACCTGATTCGCCGGTGGTGACAATAGCAGCGTAGGCACGCTTAGGGGTCGAATACCATGACTTCTAATTTGGTCATTTTTGTGAGGCTAAAAAAGCTAACGATCGCTAGAATATTTCCCAAATACCAATTAATATACTGGGGTTCCCAAACGTACGTCGCTTATTTATTGTTATATGAAATTCACTAAATTTACTGGGGTTCCCAAACAAGCGTGCAGCAAGCATGCAACATGCAGCAGGTATGGTTTCTGTCACGGCTCCGGCGCTGCGGGTCTCCGGCGGTCCCACGCGAGCTTATCGTCGCAGATGTGTTTCACGCTCACCACCTCAGCTTCGGTTCGCTGGCCGGCTTCGCCGCCCAGCCTCAGCCGCGGTGGCGAGCGTCAAAACCACCTGCTCTTCAGCTCGTGGGCCGCCTCGCCACTCTAGGGGTAGGGCAGACAAGACTATGTGCAGTCGGTTTTGCTGCGATTCGTTTCTGTCACTAAATGTAGCACAACATAAATTGAATTTATAAGACAATACTTTAACTTTAATTTAGGGTTAAATATTGAATTTTAAAAGTATGCCTAAATACTATTATGCTAATAGTCATTATGCCTAGTGACATTATACGAATTAAAATTATTCCAAAACAAATTAGCCTTCACGATTATTATGCCAACATAAACCGTATTCTAAAAAATAAATAGTGCGGAGTGTGGGGTTAAGAAATAAAGGGAAGCAATTGTAATTTTAGTCTTACATTAAAAGTAGTCTGGGATTAAATAATGTATTTTGGATGACGTCTTACTATTTTGGAGTAAAATTTTTGGTAGTAATATTAATCTTTGAGTTGGATAGAATTTGGTGACCGTTAATCCATTTTGGGAACCAAAAATAATATTTGTGCGAGGTTTGCGATTTTACTGAGTTATTTTATTTATTTTGAATCATAATATTATATACTTTAGGGCCCTTTTAATAAAGTCAATTTATTTTTTTTGGAGTTGTTTATTTTTTTTGGTGCCTCAGCTTAGAGTCTTAAAAATATTTTTGGTGATCGTCTAAATTATACCCTTTTTTAAATTGTGCGTAAAAATACATTATTTTCAATAAATAACACGTTACACACACTACTATTCATTACCGTATATTTAATAATACACATGCATAGATATTCTTTTGTTTATGGTCCAAATCTGTGGTCTATAGTCTTACTGAATGTCAGTTCAGTTCAGTTTATTTATTTGTTAATATAGGTAAAATATAAAGATCTTATTTGTTTGTATTATTGTCAAGTAATAAATTAATAAATAGGTAATAAATTAATTTTATAGATATATAACCTATTTCATTTTTTCAATCTATGATCATATCGAGAATATTTGTCTGTAATATTATCTGTCTATAGTGTTACTGAATGTCAAATTTAACCATATTATTTTTTTATATTTATTATTGTATATATATTTTCACTTAATAATGTATTTCTATTCAAATGAAGCACGGTCGATTTCGACGAATGGGCGATCACTAGTAATTAATAAATACTTAAATTGTTTATTATATATTTTTAATTATGTGGAGTTAATCAATCTCGTATAACCCAACATCCGTACATAAATATTAGCTAGCTTTTTCCCGCGACTTCATTTGCGTAAATCTTACGTTACGCGGACGCACGTGAAGTCGCGGAATAAATAGGGTTAATGGGTAACGAATAAGGTTTAGTCGTGAAAGAGTAACAGACAGACAGAATTAGTTTCGTATTTATAATATTACATATAGATAAAGAAGATAATTTCTTGCTGTAAGATAGTTTTATTGCTTATAATTAAATATTTGTATTATTTGTCTACTCCATCGCACGCTATGTGCAAAAATTTCATAGACCGACTAAATTAATGCTACTTTCACGTACTTTTTTCTAAGATGTTTCCGTCTCTACCTTGCTATTGCAGTTTGACAGATGTGCAACAGTGACAGGAATAGTGCTTACAGCAAGGCTATGCTAAGTTAGTAACGTTTTTTATATCGAGAAATTTTCTGTCATTAGTTCAACTTTTGGCCGCTGGTTTTCCTATTCTCTATAAACGGTTCAGATATAAGTTTGTGGCGGCCGGCCACTTTAGGTTGACCCGCCATAAACCACGCCCATCCTACTATCATTCACTTTCAAGGTGGGCCCTTAATAAGGGGACACCAGTGCAGTGCACTGTTCATCGTCCTTTATTGGTTCTCTTATAATCACTATAGGTAAGTACTTTGTAAAGAACCAAAATAAAAAGATATTTAGGGTAACGAAGTACAATTTTCTATAACAACCTTTATCATACTCGAAACTGAAAGTTAAATGAATATCGAACCTTCTGCCTGCGTAGGCGTGCTACGGGGCGTAGCATTTTCGCAGCAACCTCGGAGCTACGTCGTAGCAACCGCGTAGTTCGATTGATAAATAGAAGGGTAAAAATATTCTACTTGTACGTAGAATGGAGTAAAATTATTATGTTTCATTCATTATTGAATGATGTAATATACGATCAAACTAGTGGTTTGGTCGTTGTTATCACTACAAAAAATCTTTCATTTAAACAGAAGTTATTTCATGTATTGTTGGGTGCACGTATCTAAAACAGCACAATAATAGCAGAACAATAATATGCAATACGACAAATAATGTTAAATATGTGGAAACAAGTCGTCGTCCCCCACTTAGGGTGGGAGGGAGGGGGGCTTGATCACTATAATCGCCACGCTTGGCAGGCAGATCGTCGATCGCAGTATGGCGATAAAATGCATAGGGAAAGCTGCTGCTCATATCCTGGCCTTAGAGACTCTCGGGCGTCGACTCAGGGGGCTAATCTAGGGGCCAGTTCCCACTTCGTTGGAAGATGGGGAAACTGGTCCTCATTAAGAAGCCTGGGCGCCCAGCGGACTCTCCGTCCGCTTACCGGCCCATCGTGCTGCTCGACGAGATGGGCAAGCTCTTTGAAAGAGTAATTGCAGACCGCCTTGTTGGGTGGCTGGTGCTGGGAGGGGCTGGATTTGGCGGACAGCCAGTTCGGTTTCCGCAAGGGGCGCTCTACGGTGGACGCCATAATGCGCGTGCGAGCCCTCACGACGGGGGATGCAGTGGCCCGGGGTGGGGTCGTCTTGGCGGTGTCTCTAGACAACGCCAATGCCTTTAATATATATACAGAGGTAGGTCGGCATCCGGTATCACCGGATGCCGACCTACCTCTGTTGCGTGGTCGAGGCTTACTTGACGGATAGAGCCGTCATCTACCCCGGTCACCAGGGAGACTGGAACCGGCGAGAGATGTCGTGCGGTGTCCCACAGGGATCGGTATTGGGGCCGCATCTGTGGGACATCGGGTACGACTGGGTGCTGCGCGCCGACCTCCCTAGCGGCGTCAGCGTAGTTTGCTACGCTGACGACACGCTGGTCCTGGCACAGTGGAGGTCACACGAGGCGGCGGCCGACCTTATGACCCGCGGGGTTGCGACAATCGTCGATAGGATCCGGCAATTGGGACTCGAGGTGGCATTGTACAAGTCCGAGGCCATGGGTTTTCATGGTCCTCGGAACGCGTCACCTGCGGGTTCCCAACTCACGGTGGGAGGGGTTCACATCGGCGTCGAGTCGACGATGAAGTACCTGGGACTTGTCCTCGACAGCCGGTGGAACTTCGTCGAGCACTTCCGACGTTTGGCTCCCAGACTGGAGCGGGTTGGGGCTGCCTTAAAGCGGCTCCTGCTCAATCTGGGGGATCCAAACGCCTCCTGCCGGAGGCTCTACACGGGGGTCGTGCGGTCCATGGCCCTCTACGGGGCACTGGTGTGGGCGCCCTCATTGTGGCTGCGCCCAGCGCGCCGGTTGAGTGCGGCCCAGAGGGTCATGGCCATCCGGTTAATCCGGGGATACCACAAGGTTTCCTGCGAGGCGGCGAGCCTCCTTGCCGGAGTGCCACCATGGGATCTGGAGGCAAAGGTCCTCGCCCACATGTGGGAGTGGCGCGAGGTGGCGAAACGGCGGGGCGAAACTCCGCTGCCGCGACAAATCGCGGCACGGCGGACAGAGCTCCGGTGTGATCTCATGGCGACATGGCGGGTACGATTGTCGCAACCCAGTGCTGGGCACGCCACAATTACGGCGGTAAGTCCCCTCTTTGAGGAGTGGATAGAGAGGCGCCACGGCGTCCTCACCTTCCACCTGACGCATGTTCTCACCGGGCATGGGTGCTTCGGTGGGTTCCTGTTCAGGATAAAGCGGGAGGATACGTCCGGGTGTTTCCATTGTGAGGATCGTCTAGAGGACACGGTGGAGCATACGGTGGAAGTTTGCCCTGCCTGGGCGGAGCACCGCCGTGTCCTCGTGGAGGCGATCGGCGGCGGTGACCTCTCGCGTCTGGCCTTGGTGCAAGCCATGGTACGGAGCGAGAGGGCATGGGAAGCCGTCACCTCTTTCTGCGAAGCAGTAATGCTCGCGAAGGAGGAGGTGGGTCGCGTGAGGGAGTGGCAGTCTCTGCACCCTCACGTCCCTAGCCACCGGAGGAGGAGATGCCCCGGTCGTCGGGAGTCCATAGTGGACTCCCGGCCACCATAGGCGCGAGCTTGCGGGTGGTGAGCAATGGGCTCGCCGCCCGGTAAGGACCAAGCTCGGGTCGACGGCGCGTCGTGTTCCACGCGCGCCTCAAAGAGATGTCAGCAAAACTGAAGGGGTCTGCTAGGACCGATGCCTGCCGGGGTCGCGTGATTGTTCGAAAGAGATACCGTGACCCTGGCACATGGGCAACTGAAGGAACATGGGTGGGTTTTAGTCAGTAAAAGTATGACATGCCCTCCCGCTCCGCCCAGAGCGGGAGAAGTCATTTGACGATATCCCATACAAAAAAAAAAAAAAATCTGCTGCCCATTCTATAGTAAGTCCCTTAGTCACCTCTTGCGACACCCACGGGAAGAAATAGGATGGGGCTATTCCTTGCGTCCGGTACAACACGGCCGTTTACAATATATCATTAAAACAAATATTCCAGAAGATTTCAAAATTATTAATCGGTTGCAGCAAAATGGGCGGCCGGCCGTCATGCCCCGTTGCCCACGCCGCGATGAGATGGTTCTACAGTCTTCTACAACCTCTGTGTCATAGGTACATACTACTATGTATTTGGATGTACATATTTTTATTCTTAACATAGACTCTTCTAAAGAACTTTTTAAGATATGCAATTCGTAGTAACATTTTGATCTTTCTTATAAGGTTCAATTAGCCAACGTTAGCAGTGTAAGCACCCAAAAATATATATTTTTACGACGTATATGAAAATCTTTAAAATGCTCAGCTTTCTCTCACATAAATAACATCAGTTATCAAATCTAAACAAATAAACCTTACATATCAAAATCCGTTGGCGTGGTTTCGAAGACGTAAGCGGAAAAACAGAAAGGCGTAAATAGCGAGTTTATACTATTTTTAGAGTAGAGACTAATTAGCCCGCAAGCCAGCGCTTGCGCGCACGTGCAGAGTCACCGACGTATCGATCGGAGGGTTACACACGTCCACCAGGAGGGCTTATAGGTCCACCAGGAGGCTATATTATATAGGTTTCATTTCAAAGTTTTTAATGCAAATGCTTATGACATTAATGGGACATATCTCGTAATTTGAAATTGGCGTAAGTCAGAATTGCTGACTCAGGATTCGGATTTTACGCACAAAATTACTTCGGAATTGACTCTCCACTTTCCAACAACAAAAACATGTTGGCCTGTGATAACTGAGAATGTTTACAGGGCAAGAATGCAACTTGAAGTCATCAATACTCAACATTTAATACTTTATTGAATTCCATAATATGTACATGTAACAGTTCGTATGTTAAAACATCAAATCAATTATGGACCCTGTCGGGCAAAGTAAAGTTAATTTTTAATAGGAGAGAGGATCTAAGAAGTTACTTTCGTGTCAATATAACATTTAAACAACTTTTCAATAACTCTACTAAATAATACAATCTATACATTTTTGTTACTCTTAGGTGGGGTTTCAAACACATAGGTAGTAAAAACTATAATCTAATAAATCAGTTCAAACCCGATTATGGTTGTTGACGTCACCAGGTAGGGACACTAATCGCAGCTCAAAACGCGGCCGTTATAATTAGCTGAAAGTGACCTAGTTTCAATTCAAATCGATAAACTAAAGTAAAGCTTGTATCAAAATCAAAATATCTGAGGTTTAAGAATCTAGTTTCTTAGAGTCAGTTATACTCTACACACTTTTTGAATGAAAGCTAGACTGAGAAAAGTGTAACATTCTGACCATCACGACCCTTTTGTTATGTAACAAAAGAGTCGTCGATTTGTAAAAGCGAAAATAAGTTTGTTTCAACCGGATGTTAAACAAGACCCCTCGACTGTTTTATTATTTGTTTATGTTTAGAACATCCCTTTTAATATTGTTTTGACTTCATATATCATCACGTTTGTTAAAGCAAGAAACCATTTTCAGTGAAAAATATTACGATCATCTTAAATCATTAAGATTATCAGCTAGATAATCAAGTATGTTGTAGACCTACCTAATTAATAACGGCACATGAACTTAGCATTGCGAATATTTACTAATTTCGTTGATGATATCTATGGGAAATTTGCTAAATATAATTCTCTAGAATATCATGTTTGAAAATACAAGTAATGCTCAATATCCGATAACGATTGTTATTAACACAATAGAATGATAATGACTTTACGTCATTTGCAGATTACCGCTCTAATTATGCATGTTATCGTATTGCGTAGGTCTAGATAATCATTTGATTAGTTAATTGGAAATCGGATAATTGGAATCTGGTTATCAAAAGGCCCATTTTTGCCCACTCGCCTACCCCGAGAGGTGGGTTGGTAACCACAATGAGATCGAGTTACTAAGTTAATAAGTCTATCTTAATCCTTCTTCTTTTCGAGGCGATGTTAAATGCAAATATGTTATAATTTTATTACATTATAATATATTTATATTTAATTTGCATAAAATTTAGCCTTGTTCTATGTTCTATGTTATGGGGGTTTGGTTTCCGCACTTAGTCCTTTGAGTGGACCATTGTGCGTAAGCCATGGCGGCCGTCGGTATTCACACCAACCTTTTAGCCTTGTTATCGCGGCATCGGTGGTTTTTTTTTAGTCCTCAGAAGTGCAGGACACTTTAACATATGGAGCAAGTTAAGTCAGTATCACCGACATGGGTATCGGTGGGTTGTATGATCAACAAATTCACTTGCTTATAGAAAGCTCTTTTACCTGTACCTAACTATTGTGATTCATAAGTTTCCATGATTCTTTTATGCTAATTGAATTAATTTAAAAGACAAATAATCAAATATAACTTTTACATGGAAGATCATTTTAAATGTCAATGTTCGATATGTTTGAAGCTTGCCAAATGACTCTTAGCTATCGACCTCTCGTATGTGTGTACTAACACTAGTGATTAAGATGTGTAGGTTTGTAAGTACTAACAAAATTGGATTTTGTGATCTGCTAAATAAATGATTTGATTGACCTCTCGTATTATTTATTGGATTTTAAATACTTTCTCGTCCTCTTTGATAAAGAGGTGACGCTGTTGAGAGGGTGTCATCAGAAATTGGCAACGAAGCAAATAGGTACTAATTTTATTTATCTGTTTTAAGCAAATTTGTCAAATTACTTTAACACTCTGTATTTTGTTATTTTCAAAATAGCAAAATATTTGACAGCAATTTGTGACATTTTGAATGCACCCTTCACTAAAATTTAAATATTAAACTCCCCCCTTTCTAGACTCGATACTTGACACCAAATCTGTTTACAATTTGTTTAGTGTTGTTGTAACTTTTTCGAAAATCATTAATCAGTCTTTGTCTATTTTGTGAAAGATCAGCAACTTTTCCAGGAAGCCAACACATTTTCGTGACAGATCATAAGGACCTACATAAGTGGTTAGATATACCTACCATATTTTAATTATCAACCTCTACTCGAACTCACTTCATTTGCATTGCGCAAGGTGGAAAAATGAGGAATTCTATTTATAATATGAAATAATAACAACTAATTTTCCCAGCATTCCAAAATGCTGTGCAACAGATATCAGATTTGTAATTAAAGCTTAATTGAAATGCCAGTATCGCAGCTGTTTTATGGAAATTAATCAGCTAGAACTCAGGTTCTATTCATTAAATCCATGTAGTTTGATGTCATTAAATAAACTCCGTTATCTCTACAGGTTAATTTACAAGGGGACTATTCATCGACCGTCAAAAGGCAAGATAACTTGAAATACGCTGTTTTATTTGCACGGACGACGACGGGACGTTTCGAAATGTCAAAGGCAAAGTGAGTTTCGTCTTGCAGATCGGTATCGTTTGAACCTGTAAGCATAAGTTGGTTTCATTTTCTATCGCATATTACCTAGTCAAACCGAGAAACTGACCCGGTGTAAATGAAACAGTACTGCACTATCTCAATTCAACAGATAAATTCATTGGTCAAAATGGGAAATACATTTCTCATTTACCCAGCACATTAAATTTCTTTGAAAAGAGTAACGTCTGACTTTCGAATGTTTTGCACAATATTGTCGTGAGGGATTAAAACAGGATACCCGCGTCGCGGGCTGATTCAGGAAATCCTCGAATTAAAAACTGACATGAAACTACAACTGGCTTTGTTTGGCCAAAGGCAATTTTAAATAATAAATATTGTTCGAAATTGTATCAGTCTTTTATATCCTATATACCCATAATTTTTATGTTTTAGGTAAATTAGTAAGATACTTACATAAATATTTCTTAACCAATTTTATATTAACTGTAGTGTAGTATTGTGGTGTAGGATCTTTCAAAAATTATTGTAATATACAGGCCGCAACAAAGACATAATATATGTAATCCCTTTCTGATGTGTACAACAATATTTATTCACTTAATGAGACTGCTCAAAACAGTGATTGCTTTTATAATTATATCTTCAAGCGTACATAAAATAATAATTCTCTTGTATGAATAAACGGAAAATGTAGAGGATAGTGCTTTTGTAATAATAAAGATGTTCGTTAAGTTCAGATTATTTTTTTTCCTGATAGCAATTCTTGGTAACGGTAGTAGCATGGTCGGAAGTTACTTTTTTTAATTTCTTCAAAATTAAAAAAAGTAAAAAAGTTTATTTAACAAAAAGCATTTACAAGTTTGGTACTCAGGTATACAATATTAATTTAAGTTTACAATTAGGTACGGAAACAGATACGCGAACTAAGCCAGGGCTTGTATTTTGGGAATCAGTCCTCAAACGCGGAGCATCTTAAAGAGATCGTGTCTTCGTGAATGGCGTGACATAATTGACTATTTTAACATAATGATCACTTATGAGTGTGTTTGTGTGTGGGTATGTAGGTGTGTGTGAGGGTATGTGTGAGTGTGAGGGAGTGTGTGTGTGTGTTTGAGTGTTCGTTGTGTGGTGGGGTTTCAGTATAAATATGTAAGTGTGGGTTATATGATATTATGAAATGTATACAAATAAGTTTCTTTCTAAATAGTTGTCTACTTTGTATTTATCCCCGCAGTCAAAAACTATTAGCCGGAAGAGCCAAATCCTCCATCAATTCACTATACATTTCCTTGTATATCTCAATCCAATACGTACTAGCTCGGCTTAGCTCGCAATAGAATGAACAAGTCAATTTGATTAGACATTTCACCTGCCAACAACCATTTAGCTGCATGTCATTGTCAGTTGTGATAAGTTCCTTGGTTGTAGACAAGGAATTTAAATCCAATGGAAAATCAACATTGACATTATTCATTTACTTTGGAATGGTGCTCTGCGACTATTGAAATTGTTTTTGATTACATAATCAGATAGTCTGTTCTCTACGTACTTATTATGTCTTATTATTTGTAGTAACTTTATCAACAGCGGTACTCCCCTCTCTTCAAATGATGATTAGGATAAAAAATTTGGCACTTAAGATTATGGATAAAAAAGTTAGGTAACATAATAGAGAAACATCAACAGCATCCGGGTTTTTTTCGAAAGCGATATTTTTTACGAATTTCCAAAAACTAATATCTAACAGCTGGTTGCTTTAATTTACGTGTCAGTGTCATTTAAAGTTTTGAATAAAGTTGCAATGAAGATTTATTCAATTTTTATTATATTCGTTTTCGATATCGATACCGAATAGGGGGTAAAGAATTGGCAGATTATTTCATTTTACCCTGTATAAAGCACGTTCATCGTCAAAAAGCCGAGTCTTCGTTTAAGCGAGTCCAATTTAAGTCTGCCTTCAACATGGGTATCGCTCACAGAAATAAAATCAAAACTATTAAAATTGGCCACAGTTGTCGTTACAGATATCTTAAATTTTATTCGTTACTCAATTCACAAACACAAAATCATGAATCAAGTTAACGATGAAATGCAGTAGAAAATGTCAGACGGTCAGTAAGGCAAAAGGGGTTCCCTCTATCTGGCAGAAACTTGATGGTCCGAATTTTATTTGGCATAACACACTTGGCATAATCTTCTTTAAACGAATATTTGTAAGGTATAAAAAATGTTTAGCATAATCATTGTTTGGCCGAATGTTTATATGTCCGACTTTACGCTGGTATACTTTTAAGATGGCAGAATTTTATTGGAGATTAAACGAACTTACCTGAAGTGAAGGTCTATCCAAATTATACGAGTTGCTTCGTCCGAAGAGATTAGATAACATTGTAGTAATACGTCTAAGATATCGCTTTTCACCCACTCAGTTTGAGTTTTTTTTTATGTGGGTACTTTGCATTCCTGTTGGTTATGCCTGTAGTGTCATTCATTTAGTTGAAAGCCTGGAATCTTTTAATATTTCACTTGAGATATTGGGAGTAATAGGGTTGGGAGGGAACTAATCTCTTCGGACGAAGCAACTCGTATAATTTGGATAGAACTTCACTTCAGGTAAGTTCGTTTAATCTCCCATTATACTTCGTTGCTTCGTCCTTCGAGATTAGATAACATTGTAGATTTTGAAAGATAGTGAAATATTAAACACTCACGTTTGACTAATAAACGTATAATGAACAAACAAAATGTATTATTACTGTGTTTTAAAACTAAAATGTAGTTTCTCATTAATTAGGGGTAACTTATATGAGTAATAAAATTTAAATAACATTTTAACAGAATACCTCATTCAGAAGTTAGGATAGATAAAGCAAATTGATCACATTGTTCACATTGTATATCTCTGTGATAAAATCTAGCGAAGACATCCTGCTCTATGAACGGCTGAGGTGGCTGTGTGCCTGGTGGAGTGAGCAGAAAATATTGAGGTGTCAATTCCGCTAATTGATAGCATATCTTTTATCCACCGGCTGATAGTATTTGTGGATACCGGTTTATGTGGTTTTTTTAATACTTCAGAATAGGCTATTGGCATTGCTTCTCAAAGACTTTGCCCTATCTATATAAGCTAACAGCGCGTCAGCTGGACATATTTCCGGACGTTGATTATAAAATGGAATATTAAGGCAAGGCTGAGCTGAACCTAGACGAGACGATTTGATTAAATCGTTAAGGCCGGCTTGTAGTGCGGTGTGTAGGCATGAAAACGCTTCCTCACCCCCCGCATAATAGGTATGTATCGAGCGTATAGACGCAGCGAGCGAGCGCCCGGCAGCTAGCCGATGCAAGCGTTTGAACATGCCACAATGTAGCGTAAATGCAGAAGGTAAGGTATATTGGGTTCCTTTAAATTGACGTTAGGGATTTTTTTTGTATTCTTCTTTTATTAATTTCTTAAACTTTGTTTGTAGCGCATGGGTGGAGAAAATGGGAATGTCGATTGCAAAAAACAGTTTTTCGAACTAGGAATGCCCGATGCCTGTAGCTATGGTGCCAGTCGTAGCCTCTATGTTTGAGCCCAAATACTTTTTCTCTTCAGTATCAGCAACATTTTCTGAACTGACTGACACAATTTCTTGGCACATGTTGGATTGAAGCTTGAATTTTGCCATGAGCCCAAATTTTCTTTCGCCCATTATTTTAAAATAGCCTTTTTTACATTCAAACAACGCGCTGTGCTATACTTTCCCTTGCAATTGACGTAAGAAATAATTCGCGTCTATAGTTCGCCTACAAGCAACACTTTTTTCATCTGCGTTGTTATTTTTTACCTCAACAAACAAAGAATCGTCTCCATCGGTCCTAAAACAAGCGAATTTAATATATCAATAATATTAAAAACTCAGATCGCTGAAAAAATGGCAGTAATATAATAATTTTATTTGCTTACATTTAGTGGCTTCTATAATAAATCGATAATTATAAAGTATTATACACAAAATACATAATAATGTAAATCTCAAACAGATTTTATTCGAATTTTTACCATTCAATCGATTATTCCAAGAGGAATGTTTAGAGAAATATTTATGATTATTTGGGATATATTACCGAGAATAACCCTTGCGAATTGGGGTAGGTCGGCTGGTCTATTATAATAACGATAACTTTATTAGAAAACAACCTACTAAAGAAACGCATTATCACAACACATAGTCACAGAAAGTGTATGGGAAACTTTAATGTCTGGGACTATATTATGCAATATCGTATGTTGAATATTTCCTTGTTCATTTAAAATATATCAAAATACAGATACTTTCGTTATTTACTTATAATACATAACATAGTACGAGAGAATGTATCTATTAAATTATGGTGAACTCACTGTGACTAGTAGTTCGTTCTGAACAGAGACCTAGATGGCGCTGGAAGTTGCAAATGTATTTCGTTGATTACTTCGTTAACTTATTACAAATGAAGGCCTTTCTTTTGACTCACTCGAACGTTATACTTTCTTATATTCATTTTTTCGATTCCCTCTTAGATCGTTACCCCTGCGACCGATTATGCTCAGATTCAAACTTAAAAATTGTATTTGACTCAACCACTCCTCAAACAAAACGAAGATTAATTGAAACTGTAACTGTTGTAATGTTTTTGTACATGTGTAAATTATGTTTTGTTTTTTGACGTCATACACTTTTAGTAACTATGCAAAGATGGAAAAATCGGAACATGCATTGTGAGGTCTCAGTTCTAGGCGAACCACAAGTAATAAAGTTAAAGTACTTATGTGGGACTTTCGCATATTGCATTCAAATTTATCTAAGGAGTAACAACTACCCATGGCTTTTTTGTTCCCATTGAAGCGCTGCAAAATAAACTTCATGTAATCTGATACATTTTACGTCGTTAAATAATTTTAATGACGTGAAACGACGTTTATTTATATTATATCGTATAGTATAATAATTGATTTTGAAAAATCTCGGTATAATTACCTAGATTTTTTAATATCAATTATTTTACTATACGATATTTAAAGTTATTGAGCAACCATAAAAATATTTTGAACAAATTCAATCTGTTCAGTAAATCTTTACCTACTGTACTTTTTTATATTGTGGCGCGTCTAAGCAATGATTGTAGGGAAATAATGTTTGGAACTGAACGTTATCAAACGAAATTATTTACCTAAATAAGTAGATTATCTACTTAATTATTTATTTACAGTAAATTATTAGAAATTACGTAGGTACGACTCAAGTACGAATTTTCGATATACCTTAGTTTTCAACTTTCTGAATATCCTTTTTATTACCCATTTTTGTTACAAACCAACACAAGTTTTTATTAAATTGTTTATCTATTACAAAGCGCAAGCGGGGGGGAAGTCTGTGGAACAAACGGCGTGCGTCCAACCTCGAAGATGTCTCGGCGTGCACTGGCCGGTCGTTACGAGCGCTTGCACTGCTAGATTTCGTGTAAATTTGTTTCGTAGAAAAAAAATATAAGGAAATTTTAAAATGTGTTCTCACCAAACCCTTAAAAACAATAAGCCCTATCTTTTGGTATAAATTTTACATGGTTTGATGATGGAATCTCTTCAAGGCACACGTTTAAAATAGTGATTTAGTGTTATCTTTATGATTTTTTTTTAATCGAGTCAATTGTTTTAATTCACGTTTCTATCTTCACACAACCCTGGACAATATGTTCAATTTTCCTAAACTATTTTTGTTTTTACGGAATATTGTCATTTTGCACGATTTACAGAGGTTTGAAAAAGTTAAAAAGTACTGCAACCTCGCCTTAAATGATAAATGATAATGATAAATTATATTGTCTAGTGTTATTTTGCCAATCGTTTGTACTCTGTGTGCAGTTATTAGCATGAGCAAAGTTACAGTCTTTTTGGTCAATTGTTCTAAACTTAAATTACGATTTGGGTACAATTTCGATAACGAATCTAAAACTACTGAGGGGTCCCAAGTGATATTATATTTGGGGGCTGGAGGACAAAGTCTGTAGAAACTTTTAAATAGTCTCCTAACACGGTCAACAGACCCTACTCTCGATCCTAAGATCAAAGACAGAGCGGAGCGATGACTGTTTAGAGATCCGTATTGTAAACCAAAATTAAATAATTCAGTCAGAAAATAAATTACTATCGGAATTGACGCCTCATGTATTTCAATATTCTGAGTTTTACAAAAGCTTATCCAACGTCTTATTGCCACGTCATATTGTTTTATTGAGTTTTCAGACAAGGACCCTGTCATAATATCTAAAGCTGATGGTGGTACTCCCCTATTCCATAATGCTGTCCTGATAACTTCCCTGCAATGAACTTAGGCTTCGGGAGACTGTTGGAAATAGACAACAATACATTATCAGAGGGTGCAAACTGAATCAATTCGGAACGGACAAGTTTTTAAAACAGTGGAAACCAAGGTTGCGTGGTCCAAAATGGGACCACAACAAAACCCTCAGCCTGATCGGTTATTATTTTTCTTAAACCTTTAGTATAATCGCAAAAGGAGGGAATGCGTAGAATGAAAGATTTTTCCCGCTTAAAGTAAAAGCGTTGACAGCGAATGCTCCAGGGTCTCTATTCCATATTTAACACATTTATTATTTAACCTTGATGCGAAAAGATCAATTTTAGTTTGACCAAAGGCCTGGACAATCTTTCCAAAAGCATGATCTTTGATCTTCCATTCGGTGTCGAGGTGAGATTTTCTAGACTCCGCATCTGCTATTTCGATATCTTCTGAACTTATGTATGAAGCGAACACAAATATACCGCGAGCTTCACACCACTGCCACAATGATTTTGTGATTTTGGTGAGATGTGGAAATCTTACTCCACCCATACGGTTGATCTACGAAATAGCAGTTGTGTTGTCAATACGTAGCAAAACCTGACAATTTTTTAATCCTCGTGTGAAACTTTATAAACCTAAGAATGCTGCTAGGAGTTCTAGATAATTTATATGTTTCACACATTCTGAATTACTCCACTAGCCACTGGCGGTCTCCTCACCACATGCTGCCCCCCACCCTTTTTTGCTAGCATCTGTAAATATTTCGAGCGAGTAGCTGTCTTGTCTAATGGGATTGACTGTGACATCTATTGATTTTTTCCCCCAGGAGAAATCATCCTGCAAGTACTGTGGTAAGAACATGTGGCTATCATAAGTATCGCTTTGGCACAATGCAAGGTATTTGCATCTTTCCATTTGCTTAGTACAAAGCCAGCCGTAATGAATCGCGGAACAAGATGAAGTGAGGAGGCCTACCAAGCGTGCAAAACTTCTTTTTTTGCAACGAGGTTTGAGTTCGAAAATTTGTAATTCATGTTTAATTAAATTTCGTTTTTCTTTAGGCAGGCTAACATGTAATTTATTTGTATCTATCACGAAACCAAGGTATTTGCATACGTCACTCGGAACCATACAGCTCTTGTCTATATTAATAATAAATCCCAAGGACTCTAAAATACTTCTTGTTTGTAATATATTGTCTAGACAATCCTGATAATTATTTGATATAATACAAATGTCATCTAGATAAACAGATGACAAATAACCTAATGATCTCAGTAAACAGATTACCGGTTTTAATAATTTTGTAAAAACAAACGGGGCTGTGTTTAGACCAAACGGCAAAACATTAAATTGGTAAATTTTACCATCGTACTTAAATCGTAAGAACTTTCTGCTGCTCGGATATATAGATACAAGAAAATATGCATCCTTCAAATAAAGGTTGGCCATGAAACTGTTTTTAGATACTAGTTTTAAAGTTGTTCTCAGATCCTCAATTTTAAAATGTTCTATTATGATGTGCTTGTTCAGAGACTTTAAATTTAATATAAATCTGTTTTTACCACTAGGTTTTTTAATCAGAAAATAACTAGAAAGAAATTGTCCTTCACATCGTTTGCAATGTGAAATAGCTCCACTGCATATAAGATCAGTGATGGCCACCCTATATTGAAGCGATTCTGATGAAGATAATGTAGGTGAAGTAGGTTTGTATAACTGATAAACCGGTTTTGTAAACGGTATCTCGTAACCTCTTATCCACGATAATATAACAGGATTGTTAGTTATCAATTGCCATTGATCATAAAAATATGATATTCGTCCTGCGGAACGTACCAGGTCTAGCGCCGGGGGAATGGGCTCTGCTGCAAGCGCGGCGGCCGTCGCGGCTGCTGCTGCGCTCGCCGGCGCGGCGCCGACTCGGTCCTCCTCACTGCTCGAACGGAGGCCTCTGGTTTAAAGGCTGGGTGGGGGGTTGTCTTAGTCTCTGCGCTGGTGCAGGTCTTCTGAATGGTGTGTTTATTTTAATTTCAGAACCTGATTTGGATATGGCTTTTGCTGCTCTGAGAGTTTCGGTAAGCTGTTCGCCAAATAAGAAATGAGCGATTTCTGTGTTAATTAAATGATCTTTAATATTTTTTTGATTGTAGAACATATGAAACTACGTCTCGTCATGGACTCGGTGTGTTTTGAGTCACACATCAGTCAACTTGCTTCGGTCACTAATTTTATCATTGTCTGTTCTTTGTAATCCAAAGCAAACAATGTATTGAGAGCTTCACTAATACAAGATATACTTGCTGCAACCTGCACCTGTTTATTTTCCAGTGCTTTGTCTTTTTTGATGAGCACACCGAATAAAGCGGCCTTTATTGCCGGATTTAACTTCGGCGCGTCAATTTTTGTGCAATTTTTTGGAACAAGATGCTTTCCTAGTACGTCTTTTCTGGTATCCTTTGTCAAGCCAGTCGTTGCGATATGTTCCCAACGAACACATAATTCTTCTCTAATATCCGGTACATATTTTTTTGTCCTTTGAAGGTGTTTCACCCAAAAGGTTCAGAATCTCCTCATCCAGTTCAGGGGGATCGAGCGCTGTTTCAATAGGCAGTTCCAACTGCACTGTCTGTACCGCATCTGTGGCAGGGACATGTGTAGTTGAGGCGGACGTTCCCGGTTGCGGCTCTTCAAGAATCGGAACTAACTCGATTTCGGGCACAACTTCCATCTCCGATATTTAAATAAATATCAGTGTGATCACACACTGATCAGTACCTACTAAGATTTAGAGCGGCGATAGTCCTTGAAAACTATGCACAACACTATAAAATATTTTTCATTTTCGACTACGTACCTACATAAAAGTTAAGTAGGTCATCAACTAATGTGAAGGTAACATTCCTTTTAAATGTACACAATCACTCATTTGTAGGTATGTAAATAATTGTCCCAATTAATTGGGAATCCAAAATTATGTGAAGGTAACATCCTGCGGAACGTCCCCATGAGATATTCACATCACTATTTGCAATATGACGTCACGTCAAATTATGTAGGACATAAAAATTAAGTAGGTCATCAACTATTGTGAAGGTTACATTCCTTTTAAATGTACACATCACTTGTATGTAGGTAGATAAATAATTATTTCAATAAATTAGGAATACAAAATTTAGTGAAGGTAACATTCCCGCTGCCTGCTGTTCAAATTAAGCATAATTTGCGTTATCGCATGAATTTTTTTAACACTTTTCATCGCTATGTTTATTTTTAAAAGGATACCCATTTCCTAATATTAGAAAATTAAGTTCAGTATTTATTAAAAATGTACCAACAACCTCAACAACAAATTATTTTTAAACGGTCACGCGATCAAGAATTTTAATCAAGATTCTAATAGCGTCTTACTGTTTTAACTATTCATCGTTCATCGATCGATTTCATGGCAACAGAGGTATGGCAACTTTATAACACTTTACTGGATGTAAAATATCCGTTAATTAGATTTTTTTGTACTGCACTATCCCTTTTTTTTTCAGGATGGGAAATCATCAAATGACTTCTCCCGCTCTGGGCGGAGCGGGAGGGCGTGTCAGATTTTTACTGACTAAAACCCACCCGTGCTCCATCAGTTGCCCATGTGCCAGGGTCACGGTATCTCTTTCGAACAATCACTTAAAATAAAAAGAAAATAGAAATAGGTAGTAAATAAACTAAAACACGAAGGAATTGTAATCTGAGGATATATACATATCTCGTGGTCAGATCGCAGAATTGATTACTTTATGATGTGACTAGCCATTTCATGAATTAGTTGCATTTCATGATATGGCCAACTAAAACTGGCTAGATCGTTTAAAAATTAAGGTTTGATGATATCTCAATTGACGTTTCGATTTGAAATTGTTATTCACTTTTAGTAAATAATATAAATCATATGCAAAAGTATCTCTTTAATTATGTAAATAGAAAGTAAGAGCTTGTTTTTTACAAAGAGAAACTATTTACAACTGTTGCACAAACAGCAAAATATCAACACTAACAAAAGTTACCACAAAACGGTCGCACCACAATTGTTAAAAATCGACTTTTATCAAATCGATTTGGTAAATCGATCAACAAAATATTTAACATGGCCACACCTACCCCGCGTTCCGAATCACAATAACATCGCTGTTAGCGCGTCTAGAAATCGCCACGCTCTCCGGAAGGGTTGTTTCGCGCGCTTACATACATCGATTTTGTGTAACTCGGAACGCGAGGAGAGTAGAAAGATTAATCTGTCAAATCAATACATCATTCAAATTGTTTATAAGAGGAATCTCAATTTCATCATCTTTAAAAATTACATTTCTCTGAAACTAGGGTGAAAAACTGAAAATTGATTTCAGGATCTAAAAAGGTAATTGTTGTTCTTCAAAACCAAGTTAAAACCACCGTTGCCCGCGTTTTTTTTCTAGGGGCCCATATCTCCTAACAAAATGGGCAATGTCTTTTTTACTCATCGTGAACTGGTAAACTTGATATTTCATGTCTAAAATTGTGATTTTAAGAGCGAATATTGAAAAAAGATATTTATATTGAAAATTAATTACCCCCTGATCAACAATATTCCATAAGCATGAGAGTTTCAGTATTTTTTTTTATATATATAGAAGACTAGCTTTTGCCAGCGGCTTCGCCCGCGTGGAGGCCGGAAATTATCCCGCGGGAACATACTACCAGAATAAAAAGTACCCTATGTGTTACTCCAGGTTATAAATTATCAGTGTGCCAAATTTCATCTAAATTGAGTCAGTAGTTTTTGCGTGAAAGAGGAACAAACATCCATACATCTATACATCCATACATACAAATTTTCGCGTTTATGATATTAGTAGGATAGTAGGATATTTTTGTACTGCGTACAGAAAAGAAGACTCTGAGTGGCTGCAACATTTTTTTTTTTCACATTTTCTTGGCATCTCTGCAAAGTTTTTTATAACATACCTTTTAAACCATAATCGCAATTTCCTTACGGAGCGGAGGGTATGTAAAAAAAGCCTAAAATTCACTAACAGTTTGTCGAGTGAAACAAAGGACATAGACCAACTTCGACAAGTTTTTTTAAGTTAGGTGCCATCTGAGAAGAGAAAACAAGCCTGAGGTAAATCTCGATCATGAACAGCAAATTATAGTCACACTATGTCTATTACAGTACTGGTAATAAAGAGGTGAATCGAACTAATAATAACTTTTTAACATATATAATACAACGAACACTTCTCTTCGAACCTGTAAAATTACTCAAAAGTGGGTAATATAAACTACTCATAAACTAAAATAATCACATTTAAATAACTTAAGACGTTTTTATTAATTGTGCATGATTAATTTGTTAAAAATAATATTGTCCGCTTCCAAGTATGGGGCGGCCGCTCTGTGCGTCGACCCGAGCTTGGTCCTTACCGGGTGGCGAGCTACTCATTGCTCGCCGCCCGCAAACTCGCGCCTACGGTGGCCAGAAGTCCGCAATCGACTCCCGACGCCCGGGGCGTCTCCTCCTGCGGTGGCTAGGGACGTGAGGGCGCAGAGACTGCCACTCCCTCACGCGCCCCGCCTCCTCCTTCGCGAGCATTACTGCTTCGCAGAAGGAGGTGACGGCTTCCCATGCCCTCTCGCTCCGTACCAGGGCCGGACGCGAGAGGTCGCCGCCGCCGATCGCCTCCACGAGGACACGGCGGTGTTCCGCCCAGGCAGGGCACAACTCCACCGTATGCTCCACCGTGTCCTCCAGACGATCTTTACAATGGAAACACCCGGGCGTTTCCTTCCGCTTTATCCTGAACAGGAACCCACCGAAGCACCCATGCCCGGTGAGAACCTGCGTCAGGCGGAAGGTGAGGACGCCGTGGCGCCTCTCTATACACTCCTCAAAGAGGGTACTTATCGCCGCGATTGTGGCGTGCCCTGACTGCACTATCTCTGGGAACCATTCCTTTTGATTACGGAGATAAGGAAGGTTATAGTTCCAACCTTTTTGAGGTTTTTACGATATAGGTTTTAAAATGTTATAACTTAACTTGTCTACCGCTTGCCGGACAAATGTGGGCCCAAGTAGCACAGATATGATGCCCTAACCATATAGGAGATGGCGGGTTGAGCTGGATATGTTCCATCAAAACTGGAAGGACGACGCATGGGCTCGCGAAAAATGGAAGGAGAGGGAGGCATTTAGCTAGGCTAGTAATAAAAAATAACTGGACTTTAAATACACAATTCTACTACCGTTGCACAATGTTTGCGTGCATTATATGTATTGTGCGCTATCCTTAATAACTAGTTATCATTACGCCCTAGCTATTATTTTTGCACAAAGTAACTTAGTTCGATGAATGTGGGTAGCACGCCATTTGCTACGAAAACATTTCTATAAATATCAATTGCGCGTAAAGGAATTTCTACGAATGGACGTTTACATACTACGCGATTTCTACGTGACTGAACATTTTCGAGAAAAATACCGTATTCGCGTAGGGGGAGTGCAACTGTACGACTAGATTCTAGAATGTGTGGATGATAGCTCAGACGTGGGTGTTTTATACCCTGCGTATAAGAAATTTTGATTCTTTGGGGAATAAAGGCGTGATGTTATGTAGAACTAGAAATGGAATTTATATCTCAAAAAAAATTGAATATTCATTCTACTTTCGGTAGCCTAGTGCTACGAGGCTACGAGCGGCTAAGAGAGCTACGAGCTACGCGCTACGAGCAATTTTATTTGCGTTTTAATGCTACGCCAGAATTACGTCATGTCATCGAATACTCATCCAACCTCAGCACAGAACATATTTGTACGTGAACATATTATTTTAAAACTGTGCATATGTTTTTATATTGAACTCAATAATTAATATTCAAAAACTTTTTATGGATAGTAGACGCTGAAATATCTGCTGTGTTATTTACTATTTCATTTTCAACATGGCGAAATAGTAATTCAATTAGCATTATGTACTTATATTATTTTTTATCTTCTTTTTTCAAAAGAATTCTAAATAGTTGCTACCTAATTGCTACTACTGGATTTACGTTTACAACGTGGTGACTGTCAGGATTGACGATCCTCACTCATAAAACACTTCGAAACAGTCAATACTATAATAGTTTTGCTACCATTTGTCACTATTTCCACTTTGTATTCGCTACTATTTGCTAACTACTATATATTTTTTTTTAATACATCTGAAGTTAGAATTGATTCTTCCCCCAGTTTACCTTATCAATAAAAGTAGGGCCATTTTATTTAGTCACTTGTTAAAAGACAGAATGCCGAAAGACTGGCTCGTTGGTCTAATGGCAGCAAACACTACTGCTGAGCATGAGGTCCTGGGTTTGATTCCCAGGTCGGGCAAATTGTTATTTGATTTTTCCATCTGGAATTTCTTAGTATCAGCTCGGAGTCTGGCTTTGTGCCCGGTTGATGGCAATAGGCTCGCCCCCTGTTATATGGGACTTAAACATAACAGGCGAAATGTGGGTGTACTATAGGTACACCTCTGCCCAACCCTTCGGGGAAACAAGGCGTGATGTTATGTTGTACGTGTATGAGAATACCGAAGAAAAATTTGTTTGGGTGGACAGCAATTGGACAGCATTTTTCAGGTACCATATTTACTTTCATACAGAAAAATAGGAAAAAATTTAAAAGAGAAAACAGGCTTACGTATATGAATATTTGACGATGGTGAAAAATTGCATTGGATTTTTATTGAAGTATTGACAATTGTACTGTAAATTAAAAAAAAATAATTATCACAATCGGACGACTATGTAAGAAGTTATGGGTATATACATACGCATAACTTCTTACATAAAAAAAAACACAAAAAAAATATATACGCGTCGAATTGAGAACCTCCTCCGTTTTTTTTCGTCGGTTGAAAAGTACTGCCAATAGCAATTTAGTCAATATTTATTTCTAAAGAGCTTTTGTCTTATGTACTTACCCCACCGCGTAATTGAATCAGTGGAGAGCAATGTAAAAGCCCAGTAGTAAAAAGCTCCAACCATAGAGATATAGTTCCTTTCTTATATACATATATAGACCCGATTTATATTTTGTAGGTCGTGAGTTCGAATCCATACAGGCACTATATTTTGTGTTAATGCTCATTGCGATACAAAATGGCGAACGAAAACATTGTGACAAAACCAGCTATTACAAAAGCAAATACAGGAACCAAAATTTCAAATTCACAAAGACAATGTCAACGCTATGTTATTGTGGTTTCGTGACAAATACAATTTTGCCGTCCACCATGTTCATTCTTTGACCAAAATCGTTTAAGTTCCCTATTACAGTATTAAAACTGCATGAGTTGGATTTCAGTTAGGCGTGTTACACACTTATTTGGTACTAGCTTTCGCACGCGACTCCGTCCGCGCGGATGTCGGTCTTCGCGTGGATGGTTTATTTCTCCATTTTGAGTAACTCTGACAATGACATCTTATAAATATCTATTGGACCCAAATACGACTAAGCCTATAATAATTTAAGGAGATCCCTCCTTAAATTATTATAGGCTACTGCTGTTGAGCTCGCGTTCTATAGTAAGTATTTTTTTCATAGTAATTCCGACCTTGATAAGTAGCATGTAGCAGTAAATTACTGACAGTGACGAAAAGTTTGCAATAATAAAAACCGGCCAAGTGCGAGTCGGACTCACGCACCGAGGGTTCCGTACAAACCTGTAGGTATCCTTGGTTTTTGTACATAAGGTTTATGTTTATGAAATAAATGTTTTTTATTTTTTATTTTTATATTTGAGTTCATTGAATGAAAGGTAAATTGCGGTTTACGATTTATGACGTATTAAAAAAAAACTACTTACTGGATCTCGTTCAAACCAATTTTCGGTCGAAGTTTACATGGTTATGTACGTCATATATTTTTTTAGTTTTATTATTCTCTTGTTTTAGAAGTTACGGGGGGGGACGGGACTCACATTTTACCACTTTGGAAGTGTCTCTCGCGCAAACTATTCAGTTTAGAAAAAAAATATATTAGAAACTTCAATACCATTTTTGAAGACCTATCCATAGATACCCCACACGTATGGGTTTGATGAAAAAAAAAAATTGAGGTTCAGTTCTAAGTATGGGGAACCCCAAAATTTATTGTTTTTTTCTATTTTAGTATAAAAATCTTAATGCAGTTCACAGAATACATCTACTTACCAAGTTTCAACAGCATAGCTCTTATAGTTTCGGAGAAAAGTGGCTGTGACATACGGACGGACAGACAGACAGACAGACAGACGGACAGACATGACGAATCTATAAGGGTTCCGTTTTTTGCCATTTGGCAACGGAACCCTAAAAAGTGATCGTGACAATGCGACAGAAAGTTAATTGAGAGCTTCAGCATACACAACATTGTTAGTGAGCTCGTCCGGAATATGAACATGAAGATTTCTTGGACTGCTCACACGGGAAAGAGCTACGTAAAGTTGCCCGTGTGAAAAACAACTCGTATTTACAAATAACTGATCGGAACAGTAATCAAAAAGGTCGCGCTGAAAAGCACGGTTTAAAATTACACGCATACAATATTAATTCCACGGACGACCACTCGCCACACTGGACACGTCCGCTCGCATCAAAATTCAGAATATATATGCATCGCGCGGCGTTCTAAAAAGTTACCTTTTTAGGCCTCCAGCCGAGGGCATCGCGCGGCGCGGAACGCGGCTCCTTATATAGGAGTCGGGGAGGCGTGGCCCGCGTGTGCGGCAAACGGTTCAAGCCAAATCCGACTTTCGGCGCTACACCGGCGCTGAATCCACTGCGGGTAATGCAACGTGTGTTCGCGGTTCTACAGAACAACGTCTATGAATAAAACTGAAAAATAAGTTTTATTTTTTCTACGTATTTTTCCAGGATAAAATGTATCCCATTTTATGCCCAGGATAATAAGGTATAATTATACCAAATTTCATCGAAATCGAACTGTTACTTTTCACGTGATGCCTGCATATACAGACAGACAGACAAAAATTTTTTTAATCACATATTTGGGTTTGGTATCGATCCAGCAACACCCCCCGCTATTCATTTTTTCAATATTTTCAATGTACAGAATTGACCCTTCTACAGATTTATTATATGTATAGATAAATCGGTGTACGCACCAAGTAAATTCTTGGTTTTCAACTTCGAAAATGTAAGAGTTATGTTAGATCAACGCTTAGTTTGGGCCCTATTTTTGTACTGATAATAAAGGTAATTATTTAGTGTCCGTGACTCAATTGCATATTACACTTTCTATTGTATCATAATACCAAGGTTTTGAAGGAAATTTCGTAATCCAGTGTAACAAAGGATTGTCTCAAAACGGGGCACGGGGCTACTTTGTACGTGTGTATTTAATTTTTTTTAATTTTTTGTTACTATTTTATATTGTGCGTTTTGTTTGTGCAGAATAAATAATTTTTCTTTCTTTTCTTTGTTTCTTCTTCATTAGATTATTTCTCCGTGTTTTGGATCAGAAGTTATATCAAGTTTTAGTTTTTGGACCTTTCTTGTTTTATTATTAAAAGCCACTTGAACATTTAGTGTACGCAACAAAATATTAACAAATTAAAGAGAAAAAATTCAAGTCTGCGATAAAATCACTTCCTCATGACCATGACATACTAACTAATAAGGCAGGTAGAAAAACCCCGTTGGAAGGTTTGATTTATTTAGTTTAACATGAAAATCAATGAAAATTATGTTACAAAATTTTATTTTGCTGCTCGGTCTATTTTAACCCTTATGTCTTTAATTGATAAATGATTTATGCATCATGGAATCCGTTCGCTATATTTAAAGGAAACTGCACCTGTGCATTTTACTTACTTAAATGTTCAGGAATTCTACGAACATTATTGTTGAAATAATATACTTGCTATGCTCCTGTTCATGCTCCGGCTCCGTGTGCTGGACGGACAGAATAGCACCACTCCATTTCTTCCCGTGGGTGTCATAAAAAGCAACTAAGGGACTTATTAAACAATGGGCAGCAGCGTTCTCTTTGCATTTATGCGATCGCCAACGCGCCAGCCAAGTGTGGTGATTATCCCAACCCCCTTGAGGAAAGTTTGTGATGATGTGCTCCTGTTAAAACATGTTTCTTTTTACTAGATTTTTAGTTCTATATCATAGTATACGTCGTATCTTGGTTAGTGAAAACTATCTCGTAAAAGTAGAGGACAGCAAACAGACACGGGAACAAGTAGGTATCTGCTCCATTCCTATCCTATGTCTAATTGAATTGTAGGGAAATACTTTCAATATACAGTGAGCCTGGTTTCCAACCACAGGCATTGTCTCAGTTACATCCATTACTCTTCTGTCACTCTGATAGATATTACACGGCATGGGGTAGGCATGTCGTATCTGTGGAGGTACGGTCCGCAATAAACATCTAAAATTAATAAACCAATGTTGTTCTTCTTAGGTGCGCAACGGATTTTGATACATCATTAAGTGAATTAATTCCAAAAATATTAGTGTGTTCATGCACTACATCGGTTTTTAACCGACGAAAAAAAAAACGGAACAGGTTCTAAATTCGACGCGTATATATTTTTTTATGTATGACCACGCATAACTTTTTACAGAGTGGACAGATTTTGATAATTCTTTTTATTGGAAAGGGTATATCCCGAAGGTGGTCCCATGTAAATTTGAAAAATTCAATTCCTAAGGGTAGTAAAACAGAGGATGATTGATTGTTCACTCGTTGATTGTAATGCATAACTTCTTACAGAATAGTCCGATTTTGCAAGCATGTAGTAATTAGTTGATTATAGCCACAAAGATCACTCAAAGCGCCGACTCAAAATTACTGAAAGGTTTATTATTTTTTGCTTTCCAGTTTTTTCGGCGGTTTTTTTCTAGTCGAAAAAACCAAACTGTGTGAAGGGGTGGGTCACTCGCATATTATAATGAACAACTTTCTTGCAGCTCCATAAAAACTGGCGAGTTAACTTGGATGTAATTACGAAAGATAAAACAGAAAAGACTATAGAGTGGCGTATGGGAAATGGGTGGTGGAAGAATATTTATATAATGATGGGACTAAAAGGAAATTAAAATAATCTACATTTTGTGTCTGGTTTATGGCAGTAAGCTCGCACCTTTTGGCTTAATATGGAATATAACTGACAACCTCTGTCTAACTTTTTCTGTGTACAAAAACTTATTATTTATTTATAATATGCTTTATTATTTAACTTTTTGGTGACTATAGACGTAATGTGCTGTTATGGTTATGGTTACGATTTCCAAAACCATAACATAACAATCGTTTGGTTGTCTTACAGTACATATTAGTGTCATTTAAAATTTTGAAAAAGTTGGAATGGAAAAAAAAACGTAAATTAGCGATACTTTACCCACCTGTTGAGAATCGATATCGAAAAAAAATGACATGAAAGTTTTTTTTCCATTCCAACTTTTTCAAAACTATAAATGACACTAATATGTACTGTAAGACAACCAAACGACTGTTATGTTATGGTTTTGGAAATCGTAACAATATCTATTTATTTTCTATGAAAAAATATAAAACCAGCTGTTCGATTACGGGCATTGACCTTCGGCCGTCGAATGAAGAAATCTTTTTTTAAACGACTTCAAAAAAAGGAGAAGGTTATCAATTCGACTATTTTTTTTTAATGTTTGTTCTGTAAGTTATGAGGTACATAACTTTTGACTGGGTGAACCGATTTTGATGATTCTTTTTTTATTTGAAAGCTGGTGCTTTCCGAATGGTCCCATTTTAATTTGTTTCCATTCGAGCAATGGAGTCCATGTGAAAACCATATAAGTCTTAAATTTGCATTAAGTATTTGTGCGACAGATGAACGAATAACAGGATTAGATTAGTGCGGAGTATCTACCATAACTAAAAAGTTAAAAATAAAAACTTTTTACAAAAAAAAAACAACCAACTTCCTTAAAAAAAACACTACTATGTCAAAAATAACTTTAATTTCGGGAGTCAGTGGCGAAAAACCTTAAATACAGATTCTAAGACTCCAACTTTCGAAATTAAAGTTATTTTTGACTTTGTAGCGTTTTTTTTTTTTTTAAGGAAGTCGGTTGTTTTTTTTTTGTAAAAGGTTTTTAATGTTGAGTTTTTAATTTTCATTCGTTGCTATGTCGATACTGAAGACGTAAGTAAGGTATTGCTCGATTAAATAATTTGACCCTGTGTATTTAAATAAATTAAAGTGTCAACTTTAGTCGTCGACCGTAAGCTACCTACACCATCACAACAAAACTACTACTCCGATATTCTGCGTTCGGATTAATCCTCTAAATTCGAGGAAAATTCATTACGCGTTGCACGGTACTACACTTCGTCTTCGGTTCAGCTTTCAAACGCACCAGTTAATTGGTTGAATTGCATCAATAATAATATTGGCTTAGCGGGTTCCGTACTGACTGACCAGTGGCAGTGGATATCAAACTTTTTGGGTTCAAAACTTCATCCAATTTATTTTTACATTCTTATTATCTAGTTCTACAATCTCTGTATGAGAAAAGGGCGGATAGTAACAAATTGGTTTATTGCGGCATTTAAAACAAAAAAAAACCGGCCAAGTGCGAGTCGGACTCGCGCACCGAGGGTTCCGTACAAACCTGTAGGTATTCTCGGTTTAAATTTTTTTTTTTTACTTATATATTTCAGTTGATTGAATGTAAGATAAATTGCGGTTTACGATTTCTGACGTTTTAAAAAAAAAACTACTCACTCGATCTCGTTCAAACCAATTTTCGGTGGTAGTTTACATGGTAATGTACATCATATATTTTTTTTAGTTTTATCATTCTCTTATTTCAGAAGTTACGGGGGGGGGGGGGGGGACACACATTTTACCACTTTGGAAGTGTCTCTCGCGCAAACTATTCAGTTTACAAAAAAATGATAATAGAAACCTCATTACCATTTTTGAAGACCTATTCATAGATACCCCACACGTATGGGTTTGATGAAAAAAATCATTTTTGAGTTTCAGTTCTATGTATGGGGAACCCCAAAACTTATTGTTTTTTTTTTATTTTAGTGTGAAAATCTTAATGCGGTTCACAGAATACATCTACTTACCAAGTTTCAACAGCATAGCTCTTACAATTTCGGAATAAAATGGCTGTGACATACGGACGGACAGACAGACAGACAGACAGACAGACATGACGAATCTATAAGGGTTCCGTTTTTTGCCATTTGGCAACGGAACCCTAAAAAACCTCTGTGTGATACCCCCGTCACCTGCGCGCCAGAACACATGGGACGCCGTGAACATCCCGGTGACCAAATGCACATAGGCGCCAGAAGACCCCGTGTATGGCACCGTTGGTCCCCCTGCGAGTGGTAAGGACAGTGGCCCTGCCACTTTTCGGCCGCAGGGGATAGGGAGAGCGGGCACAGAGATGAGGTCTGTGTCAACGTTACAGGCTGATCATACTTTTTTTTTTTGGATGGGAAATCATCAATTGACTTTTTCCGCTCTGGGCGGAGCGGGAGGGCGTGTCAGACTTTTACTGACTAAAACCCACCCGTGTTCCTTCAGTTGCCCATATGCCAGGGCCACGGTAACTCTTGGATTGCTATCATACTGCACAATTACCTGTGTTTTGTTTCTTACGTGTTTTACTGAAACACGAAAATCACGAGTTTTCTCATACTATTTCACTATATAAGAGACTGATGTGACAAACTGTTTACATGAAAAACTACTTCGAAGAATCAATTAAACAATTTTTTTCTTAAAATTTATGTTTATTGAAAAAGGTGAGCAAGAAAAAATGCACTTTAAAAATGTGAATATTATTTTTAGTAAAAGGGTCCTTTATATTTTATTACGTTGAGTGCACTTCGGCCTTTTTACAACATTAAGGTAAGAGTCTTCCACTCTTCATATGATGTTATAATTAGGTTAAATAGAAACCTTTAAAGAACAAAACATGCTCTTACGATATCTTAAGTGGTTCGATAGAAACCTGGTTGTTATTAAAATTTTATATTATGCCAACCTTTGCAATATACCAGTTATTGCAGATTACACCTACTTGATAAAAAAAAATATTTAAAAAAAGCAATCTCGAAACTCGATTTGGGTATAAACTTGTTAAATTCATATGCATTGACGGTAAACAAATTTAATACGGTCATCTTAATTATTTCACCTTTTCTTATCCTGGTTTCTGAGAAAGAAGCATGTGAGCAGCTTTTACAAAATTCATTATGAATGTGTTCATGAAAAAAATGTTGAGCAACTCTGCTACGCTGCTAGGTGGGTTTGCGTTACATGTGTGGTAAATAGATCCGATCTCAAAGGCTTGAATTAATGCCTCCGGCATTAATTAACGGGTTTGAGATTGATTCTATTACGCATCACCCTCCGGTGCTAAAGGGATAATTTACTGAATAATGATGGGCACATGCTACCTAATTGATGTCGTACATAGGGGTATTTTGTAACTCCCTGGTTATGTTTAGGCTAGTCGTATCATAGTATCTCGATTTAGCACATGAGGTTGTTGACATCATCATCATAAGCCTATAATGTTCCCACTGCTGGGACACAGGCCTCCTCTCGGTGAGAGGGAGTGGGCCATAATCCACCACGCGGGCCCAGTGCGGGTTGGTAGATGTCACATGTCTTCGAATTTTTGGTTCTAAGACATGCCGGTTTCCTCACGATGTTTTCCTTCACCGTTTTGAGAGCAGTGGTGATGAAATTATTTACACAAAGTAATGCGCCTGCTTGGGTTTGAACTCACGACCTACTAATCGTAAGTCGCGGCCGTTACCACTGGGCCACCACTGCTCTCCTGTCACTGTTGTTGACATATGGAACGTTAACTCAGCTGTCATTGTGCCGATTGTCTTATCGGCCATTGGGCAAGTAAAACCTCAATTAACATCTTTCGAAGCTGTCGTTAGGCAGTTAGATTGAGAGCCTGATTCAGAAGACAGTACTCCTCGATTCGGCTCGCATCGTGAGGTTCCTGTCTATGGAGCCTATTTTTTGGGGCATAATCAAATTACTTCTCTCGCTCTTGGTGGAGCGGGAGGGCGTGTAAGACTTTTATTTATTTATATCTTTCGAACAAATCCGCGACTATGGCAGGCATCGCCCCAGCGGACCCATTTAACTTCTGCGTGCATCTCTTTGAGGCGCGCCTGGGAAACAACGCGCCGTCGACCCGGGCTCGGTTCTTATCGGGCTGTGAGCTACTCATTGGTTGCCGTTCGCAAGCCCGTCTCTGGGACCCTAACCACTGTAGCTGGGACCCATTACATACATACATAAACTCACACCTTTTTTCCTTGGGGGTAGGCAGAAGCTTGAGAGCTTTGAGAGCAGTGGTGGCCCAGTGGTAACGGCCGCGATTTACGAGTAGTAGGTCGTGAGTTCAAACCCAAGCAGGCGCATCACTTTGTGTAAATTATTTCATCGCCACTGCTCTCAAAGCGGTGAAGGAAAACATCGTGAGGAAACCGGCATGTCTTAGAACCAAAAATTCGAAGACATGTGACATCTACCAACCCGCACTGGGCCCGCGTGGTGGATTATGGCCCACTCCTTCTCATCGAGAAGAGGCCTGTGTCCCAGCAGTGGGAACATTATAGGCTGATGATGATGATGAGGCAGAAACTACAGAACGCCACCTACGACGATGCTTATATACTCCTTTTGCCACGTTTAAGACACGTTTTGCATCGGGTCATATACACACGCCACTTACCAGTATGAAGAACATCACCAATATGGTTTCTTTATCTTCTCCTAGAGCGTCACCTGCCGACGTGTCCAGTCACATCTGCCTTTTGTAAGCCGCCCTTCATTTATCCTGTCAACAAGAACAAACCATTTAAGCATACTCTTTTCAATTTTTGTCACTATATCTTCTATTAAACCACACCGTTGTCGTAATATCATTTCTCAGCCACATCACAGTCACACCTCACATGTTTCGCAGCGAAAGCATTTCCAAAGCATTTATTCTACTTTCATGATTCTTTTACCACACCCAACATTCACATTCATACATAAGCGTAGCACGTTATTGTGAACAGCCAGTCGAGCCATATCGGATATCGACTAGTTGGACACAATCGTATGTAGAGCACCATTTACTGAATTTCCCACATTTACTCTCCTTTCTATATCTTTATCAATCTTTCCATCCCTTGTTATCATACTCCTCAAGTAAACGGATTCATTTACTTGCTCCAAACTCTTATCATTTATTTTCACATCACACACTGATACATTCTTTTCTCTGTCTAACACCACGACGAAAGTCATGTCTTTTTTGCATTTATATTCATCCCCTTCATCTTATATGTTTCATTATTTATATGTAGTCACCATGTCTTGCAACTATTCTGCTGACGATGCGAGTAAGACTTGATCATCTGCGTAGAGAAGGCATTTGACAGGCAACTCATTCATCGTAAAACCATACTCGCCCTCATTCAAATTTCTCAGAAACTATCCATGTACAAATTGAATAACCACGCTGACGGTACACAACCCTTTTTTTATCTCGAGGTGGGAATCCTCATGGATGTCTTCCGCCGTGGAGTGGGCGGCGGGGTCTGTCAGACTATTACTGACTAAAACCCCCACGGTGTTCCATCCCACACCTACGTCGGGGACCACGGGAACTAATGCGTCATTTGCGATCCGCGACGGCCCGCCTCTGCGAGCCGTCACCAGAAAACGTCATAGGGGGCGACGGATGTCTCGGTACACAACCTTAGTCTAACCCCTACAGATGTAGAATCGCGAATGCCCCGTTTATCCTAACACATGTGCTGGAATCCTTGTACAAAGATTTCAGTGGCCTTACCAACCGCCAGTCCACTCTGTTATATATATTTCATGTTTAAAAAAAAAAAAAAATGTCGAAATCGGACCACTCTGTAAAAGTTATGCGTGGTCATACATAAAAAAAATGTATACGCGTCGGCTTGATAACCTCCTCCGTTTTATTTTGGCAGTTAAAAATAACATTGATCGAACAAAACTCTACTCCTCCTCTCGATCCCTACAAATAGACCTTCCACAACACCCTCGCCAAGACAGCCTATAGTTTATTAAGTAAAGGTATATCAGGCCCACTATTTTTAGCCAGCCCAATGTCTATGAATAGCACGCCGATCTCTTGGGTGAATATAGTTGCGATTCTTGACCACCACCTCACTTTCAGTGAGCAAATATAGACGGTTCGATCGTGCGCCACCTTCGCTTTCAATAGGCTCCACTTCATCTTGACCACCCTTAGCAAATTGTCCCTTAAGTTAACACCGCGGTTATCTGCCCCATCATGACTTATGTGTGCGTTGCCTTCGCAAACGCTAAACCCCACCATCTCCATACAAAGCAGACCCTACAAAACCGTTTCCGTAGGAAAAAGGTAAAGCAAGCTCCGTTTTATGTCTGCAATTAGAATCTTCATTTAAATAGATCTCAGAATGCTCACCACCCAGCAGTTCATTCAAAACCTTTCCCAGCGTGTGTTCGACTCTGCAATAAAGCACTCCAATTCCTTGATTACGGTAGCAACTCACTACACTCTCTTCTGAATCTGTGGGATTAACGGACCGGATTGCTAATATCTAGATATTCCCGATAATGCTACAACCTTCCTTCAGGAGAGTACCAGCACGCTCTAAATACACTGACTACAGATCGCCGATCTTCCGTCATAGCCGCAGAGGCCCGCTCTGACGTCTAAATTGATGTCCGCCCCGACCCTTGCTTGAGCAAGACCGCACCACTGAGCCTGTAACTTTAATTAATCCCTTAATAATCATCGTTACGTGTGGTGCCAGACGTTAAGCATCACCCCATTTCTTCCCGTGGGTGTCGTAAGAAACGACTAAGTGACTTACTATAGAGCATCAGCGTTCTCTATGCATTTTATCACCGTACTGCGATCGCCAACCCGCCTGCCAAGGGTCGGGCCCTTGCTTGAGCAAGACCGCACCACTGAGCCTGTAACTTTAATTAATCCCTTAATAATCATCGTTACGTGTGGTGCCAGACGTTAAGCATCACCCCATTTCTTCCCGTGGGTGTCGTAAGAAACGATTAAGTGACTTACTATAGAGCATCAGCGTTCTCTATGCATTTTATCACCGTACTGCGATCGCCAACCCGCCTGCCAAGCGTGGCGATTATAGCATACCCCGCAAATAGGGGACGCCTATGTCCAGCAGTGGACGTCTTGCGGCTGAGATGATGATGATGATGATGATGTCTTTTAAGGTAATTATTGAGCCTGATCCTTTGTTATATCCAGTTAGTGCCGCCATGTTCTTTGGAGCCTGCCATGATGCTTTGTGACTATATCAGTGCTTCAGATAGTGCTGTTGTGATACAGGCCAACAGGAAGCCTTATAATTGAATCTCCTCTTCATCTCGATCTGGCCTATAGGAAAATGAAGGAAGTAGTACCCTTTGTAAGGATTGTTGGTGGAGAAAATATGTGTACCTTTAAAGGTAACGGAAGTGTCAGATTTTGGTTGTGAAGTGTGCGTATGGTCGAGGAAGGGCCGATAATTTTCTCCTGCAGTATCTCTTTTAAATCCTAATGCGTAATAAATTCTCTTTTAATTTAATTATGGATTTTATATATGGTGGGGTGGTGGAGGATTCGTTGATATAACTCCCTGGCACACTTGGGTAACCAACGTTCTCTCACCAATTTCGTCTCTTAGCGTCTGAACCTTAGGTCGACATGTATGTAACTATGTAATGGAATCTAAGGTAACTAATTTAACCATCTTCCAAGGATCGTAGCTTCATGAAAATTGGCAGCTGTATGTAGTTCTGATGACAATATAATAATATGGTTCTGTCGAACTGATCTGATGATGGAGCCGGAAGATATGAACTGGAACTGCATGATGGAACATCGTATCATAGCTGTGTTTGGACTTGTTAGAAAAGCCTTGTAATGAACTTTGACCACGATTAGGTTTCAGGATCTGATGATGAAGCCGGAAGATAGGCACTGGCATTCCATGATGGAATATCGTATCATAGCCGTGTTTGGAATTGTTAGAAAGGCTTGCAATGAACTTTGAACACGATTAAGTTTTTGGTTTTTACGTTCATTTATAAAAACGTGTTTTTCTATTGTTTTTTAAACTATAATAGTAGGTTATTCATTTTTTAATGTATTTCTATTCAAATGAAGTACGGTCGAATTTCGACCAACGGGCGATCACTAGTTTCAGATTATTACTCTTAAAGTCATGTCGTATACCTGTGACAGTTATGAAATTATGTTTGTGTATTGGTGAGTTTAGCCTAATCGATCTTAGAACCAGAACCAAAACTAAGAACTTCTTTCTATCTTGATATTCTTGACAAATCAATATCATACAATCCTTTAACAATTATTTTCACTCTAGCTAGACACATTAGAAAAACGGCTAGGTCCTGTATTTTAATTGGTTTGTTAGTAGTTTTCATTCTGCTTTTTGACAGCTTTTACCGCATCTAATATACATAAGTATAATATACGTCACTTTGCTTACTCATACAACTCATTTCGAATAGGTTGTAAAACTGTGTGTGTATGTATATTTCAGATTTGTATCTTTTACAGTAAAATTAAACACAATATTGGGCACATTTTCTATTTATTCATTTAAATTTCTTCTACATGTAAAAAGATTCTTTTGACTAGACTTTCAGTCATTAATTTTACAATGTTAGATTAAAAATACTTATTATTCTATGCAAATACATGTCTTTTGAAACAGGTACAACAAACATAATGTGTTTTGACATCACTTGAAAGTTCTAAAGGTGTTGTAAATGGTCGCTTTCGATAAGCGTTTTTGCTGATTGTAGGAATAACAATCATGAACCCTGATGTTGCTCCCGTCAAACTCATGTATTTTCAGTAAAATTGCCTTAATGTTACATACGCTATTTCCTAGAAGTTAAAACGTCTTATTTTCTAGATACGGTTATATATAATTTTGCTACATCTAAATGGATTGAGTACAGTTTTTTTGTCTAGCGCCGATTCGGTGGGGAGTCGTTAGCTATCTGTCTATGTTTGTTAAGTTAGTACAAAATTCTATATCAACACATACGATGAAACCAGATTTACGGATTTGAACAATTTCATTCATCATCCTTTTCATCATTTCAGTCGTAAAACGTCCACTGCTGGACATAGCCCCCCAATTTGGGGGGGCTTGCCATAATCGCCACGCTTGGCAGGCGGGTTGGCGATCTCAGTAAGGTCGTAAAATGCGTAGAGAACGCTGCTGCCCATTCTCTAGTAAGTCCCTTAGTCGCTTTTTACGACACCCACGGGGAGAAATGGGGTGGTGCTATTCTATACGTCCGGGAGACCACACGGACGAATAATTTCATTAAAATATTATTATTAACTATTTTAATTTAGATTTCCTACGTTTCAATTAACTTTTGAGGGTGCATAAATGAAAAATACGCTATTTTTTTCAATAAAAGGTTTTCTGTTATGGTGTGTTTTATTGTTTATGTATCTGTTCAGTATATGCTGACTTCGTTTTGTATACGACTTTCGTATTTTAATAGATCTGATTACTGGTAATGTTAAACGTAATATGCCATCAAGTGTACTAGTCTGCTTTTGACCCTTCCTTAGAGCTCATGGCTCAAAGGTCAGGAAATTAGGAAACCAATTTTTTTATAGCGCATCTATTACACTATGCTGCAGTTGTTATAATAGCTTCTTGTAAGTGATAAAATAAAACGTTTTATAACACCAATCGTACGGCATTTGATGTTGTTGTTAAGTTGGTCTACTGTACTGGTGTTTGATAGTTGGTTCTGCTTGGGCGATTTTCTAACTTTGATCCGACCGAGCGATATCAAGTTTGTCGAATTGGCTGGTGTAGTTTAATCAACCTAACTGTTTTTTTTTAAATAAAATATCCGGATGTAATTACTATTTTTTCTTAATCGTAAACATTTTAATAAAATTTTAATATTAATAAAATTTTCATTTTAATAATATTGTAATTTTAATAAAATATAAATTTAAATAAGATTTTAATTTAAATAAAATTTGTTTCTACCATTAAAATAAAAACATAAGATTTTGCGAAGTCGATACAATTTTCCGTTATCCAGTTTACTTATCAGCTTGGGTCTTCTCCTTCGGCTTCATGAAAAATGTGAACATTTCAATTGGCATTGGGAAAATAATGGTAGAATTATTCTCTGCAGAAATGTTGCTCAGCGTCTGCAAGAATATCATAGTGTTATCCTAGTGTTGTTGTACGACGTGTATTTTATCTTTTTGCACGTCATCATTCAAATAAGGGCTTTTGATGGAAGGGACGGTTACACTGACTATAACAATATCTAACTGATAGATGGTTTACAGATACAAATGAATTGTCTAGTTTGGGTCTCACTGGCAAATAATATATTGTAACCTAGCTGTGGGTAGTTTAAGCTACTCATGTCATCTCAATATGGGAACCTGCTTACTATATTACTTGGACAATAAATATTTAAAACCAATGAATTTTGAACAAAACACAGAAACAGAAACAAAAGGAAAGTGCTAGAATATTAAACAATGATCCTTGCAGTTGTCTCATAAGGGTCCAGTTCACCTCATGTTCGTAGTGCCAGAACTACTTGATCCTAGATCTTAACTGAATCAACTTAATTTATAATAAACCATTTCAAAGAGAGTATAAGAAGGAAGGGAAATAAAAGTAGAATAAAACAAAAGGTTCGAAATTGGAAAAAAATTGCTGTCAATAAAACGGTACTGTACCTGAAGGTAGCGTAGTTGCAGTGCCATTGGGCTGTCGCTCATGATCTCTGAGGCCTCACGGAGGGCCCTTGAAGCCTTCTGCTCTCCTTCGGCTGCAACCACTTTGGCACGGGCCTCCCTGGCAGCCTCGGCTTCTGCCGCCATTGCCCTCTGGAGCTGAACGGGTAGTCGTACGTCTTTTCTGTTAAGGAAGACGTGTTTGAGTATGTGACCGTTAAAGCTCTGGAAAAGTTGCCGAGAATCTCTCAGGGAACTATTTAAAAGGATCAATACAATGATCATATCTAATTATTGTGTACTTATATTGAAAACAGTTTAAAAGAGTAACGGTGGACTTTCTTGCCCATTCTTCTCCATACTTCTATCTATTCACCTTTTGGAAGAGCGACTGGAATCAATTCTATTTCTATTTAAATGTTGACGTTTAAAAGTGCCTTTTTGGTGCCTATCCACACTATATATTTTAATATTAATATTATAAATGTAAAAGTAACTCTGTCTGTCTGTCTGTCGGTCTGTTTGTCTGTCTGTCTCACTTTCCTGCTAAAACTAATGAACCGATTTAAATGAAATTTGGTACACAGATAGTTTAGAGCCTGAGAAAGGACATAGGCTACTTTTTTATCCCGGTAGTATGTTCCCGCGGGATAATTTCCGACCTCCACGCGGGCGAAGCCGCTGGCAAAAGCTAGTTTGAAATAAACGCTTTGAGTTTTACTTTGACCTAAAGCAAATAAAAGATCCTGAAAAGAAACTTACATTTCAACACGTTCCACCTTGATACCCCAAGCTTCAGTAGCGTCATCCATGCTAATCTGTACAGAACCTGCGATTACCGCCCTTTTGCAGAGTACTTCCTGTAAGGGCCGGTTTCCTATCGTATTACGGAGGCTGGTCTGTGCTAATAATCGCGTCGAATGATGCGCGTTGTCCACGCGCGCTATCGACATGGCAGCATTGTGTACTCGGTAGTAGACGACGGCATCAACGGAAACAGTAACCGAGTCTTTGGTCAATACCTATAACAATTTTCTTGGTTAGTGACGGGGTCGTAATGAAATCATTTTTTATTTTATTTACAATCATTTACTTTTTTTTGTATTGTAGTGCGTATTGTGTGTTGATAGCGTAGTTGTTGTTCTGTGTTGTGTGTGTGTGTGTGTGGTGTGTATTTGTATGTGTAGTTGTTGTTAGATGTTTGTTGTTGTTGTTATAAGTTGTTAGTTTTGTTAGTAGGGTAGTTGTTGTTAGTTGTTTTTTGTTGTTGTTATAAGTTGTTAGTTTTAAAAAGTCATAAGCAGGTTAATAAAAAAATACAAATTATAAGGGTGCATTTAGTAAAACCAGTACCTCTTGTGGTGGGATGTCATAGGTTCGGGTTCGCTGGTCAACGCGGAAGTAGTTGTCAATGCCAGGCAAAACGAAGAAAACTCCTAAAACAATACATTGACAGTTATGTACTGCACAAGGGTGATCGTCAAAAGTCTATAGTTGAACCTGCTTTGAAAACAGTTTAATATATTCTTAGGTGCTACAAGAATATTCTGGTGATCGAATGACCTTCGTAAGGTACTGATGCTTTATAGTTGTGCAGTTAAAATGTTTTATTGTTAATAAATACTTTTAAATAACTCTGTGAAATGTATTAAACAAACAAAATGGGGCTATTCCGTTCTTTTTGTTCACTCATTAAAGGATCCTTGTACAACTACAAGTGTCAGAATTACTATGTACCTACTTACCGGGTCCCTTAGCACCTCCATTTAGCAGCCTGCCTAAACGGAAAATAACAGCTTTTTCGTATTCATGCACCACCTTCGAACATAAGAAAACATACTTTTTAATTCGGTCGGAAAAATATACTTTATTTTACAGGTACGTCGTGCCTCTTGACTTGCTGGACAAAATATCTAATGATTATCAGCCCAATATGCAAAAACCTTGGTACCTAGGGACCTAACCTAACCTAGGTAAGTTAGGTGGTAGGTAGGTACCTAGGCATTAAAAAATCGTCAATGATATATCATCACGAAAATGTTAGCCATTGCACAACAAATCAGCACTAATATTACAGCTGAAATAACTTTTTTGTAGGTATAAGGCCTTATTAAATGCACTCTGTTGAATTTTTTATTATTGTGTAAGCCGACTAGTGAAAATCGAGCGGCGCGTTTTGTTTTTGGCATTCATTTAGGTTCCGACCAGTGTTCATGAAAGCGACATTGAATGCTTCTTTGTCGGTCGATGTTGGGGACATTATAGTGTATGACGGCCATAAGCCCAGCTTAAATTGCGTAATAAGCTATAAGCCGATTTCCCTTTGTAGCATTTAAACCAAATACAGGTCTGCGAATGTTTTCATATTGAATACACTAAAATTAATACTGTAGTCTATTTCGTCGTTTTACAATAATAATGTATAAATATTGCGATACCAAATACCCACATTTAACCCGGTTTTGGTTCACAGTTTGCAAATAAACACAGGTTTAAACTTCGGTTTCCAGAACCTGTTTTACATAAATATTAATATTTGCATCCATTTGATATAAATCCATGCTGCATTTAGTACATTAAATTATTTTGATAGGTATTTGAAACTGTTCTGAACCGCATTTTGATTTAACTCAGCATCTGTCATCGCAACTCCGTTTAGTAAATACATTAAAATGTACCACCGTATTAAATATTCAGTACCTGTAATTGACCACAGCATCAATTGATGTTAATCAATTATGAACTATTCAGCGGTACGTAGCGGCAAAATCGAATTATATCCCAATAATGTTTATCGCTCGGCTTATCTCAAATTGTGCGAAGCCGAGTCAAACATGATTATACGGGGTTAGATGCCGAAACAAAATTGTCGATTGGTTAAAGCCGAATGTAAGCCGACTATGTTTTTGTTGTAATGGTTACGGTTGGCTTTGTTGTTCACCAAATGTTGCCGAACCGGATGTGTCCAACCCAACATGTGTGTGGCAATTCTTGACTTGAATAGTTCGAGGTAGGCAGTGCAACTAGCAGTTCGATATCCGGTAGAAACTTGAATTGTGAATAACATTTCAACTTGTCTGGATTTTCTCGTTTGAATCGTTGAATCAAGTACGTGTTTGATTTCCTGTGGGGTAAATCTGATCTAGCCTTTCAAAGACGTTATTATCTATAACATCAAACAGTTTGATACTTTTTGATTTCTATATCGATATAGGAAAGGTCTAAAGTTTTAAAGTTGTTATTGATTTTATTAAAAACTAGTTTATGCACGATGCTTGCCCGCGCGGATTTCTGCAGATTTCATTGCACAGTGGTAGCGGCCACGACTTGCGAGTTGAAGTCATAGGTTCGATCCCAGACAGGCAATTTACTTTATGTAAATTATATCATCTCCACTGCTTTCTAAACGGGTATGAAAAACATCGCGAGGTAACGGGCATGTCCTAGAAATAACTGAAGATATGTGACATCTACCAACCTGTACTGGTCCCGCGTGGTAGATTACGGTGGACCGTAACCCTAGGCCGATTATATCTTACGTGTTCAAGTGTATTAACTGAAGGTGATTGTTAAATTCATTATTAGCTTGGTTTGTGTTTTTGTTTGTAATCTACAAGTATATTTCTGAAGAAAATAAGAACGCATACGTTTTTAGAGTACCTATTGTTGATATACTGTTAAACCAAAAAGTGGGTTGTTAAGTTTTATCAAATCAGTGCATCCACTGCCCATTAATATAAAGTGGAGCAGTTTTATTTTGTAGGTACAAAGTACTATAAAGGTTATCTGCAAAAGACGACCTTACTTAGTACAAGCTGGCGATAAAATAACTTTAATCACATTCGGAAATTTTTAGAATAAGCTTTTAAATTAATTCGGTTTATTGTTCAAAAAGATAGAGTATTTAAGAAGGCTTTTGACTGTTAACACGAAAGCGTGAATAAATGTAATAATTTTAATGTGATCGCTATGTGTATTAATTCTGTAACATACGAGCCCCTAAGGCTCTTATTGATGGTGGAGGCCTGGGTAATTGGCACAAGCAGCCCCTAAAGCTTCAACAGATGGTAAAGTTGCCCGGTAATTGAAGTAATAGGCATGTACAGTCTGAGTATTCGAATGTTATAAGTTAAAGTCTTGTTCGGGAGTGCGTCAATTCTTTAGTTCTAATTTGGGTGAAGCTTATGTAAATGTTTTCTGCAAATTACGACCTTATATTGCATAGGCTAGTGATTAAATTACTTTAATCACATTTGAACATTTTTAGAATCAGCTTTCAAATTAATGAGAGTGGGTTTTTTTGTTTCCAGAACGGGATGCGGTGGTAAACACGAAAACTTGAAACACCCACGTAATACTTTTAATGTGACCAGTGTAGAAGACAGTGCATATGAAATGGGATTGGCAATCAAACCTCAATTTATGCACTGACGCGATTGGACTAGGCTTTCACGTAGTAATACAACTGGGTACATATTGCCTGGAAACATGCAATGGTTTTGATTGCGTTCATAAATGTTAGTTCTGTTTCGATGAATATGCAGTGTTCAAAGTGCTATGTGTAACAGTTTCCATGCATTTAATCTGGGGCTTAAGATAGATTTTTCGTACGTGCTGAATGTGTAATGGATTGGATACTATGCACGCTAAGTGAATAGTATTTGCCTGGTTGGTTTAGTAGTCGGAAGTGCTACTACTGAGCATGCGATTCAGGTTCAATTTCCGAGTCAGGCAAAGTGTTATTGTGTGTCTGGATTTGTGCCATATTGATGACAATAGCCTCGCCCCTCAAGTATCAAGATTTACGTCACAATTATAATTGCCGTTTCCGCAGCCACCATCTTTGAATCATATTCAGAGAAGCAGAAGCCAATAGTGAGACAAAAAGAAAATAAAAAGAGACAATATATACGGGCTTTTGTGTTACGAGACAATTTTTGCCAGTTTGCTCTTTTTTTTGTTCCGGGGTGGAAAAAGCCCCATTACGAACTTTCAAAAGTGCCTTTTTAAAATATATGTTGGTATCATGACAAGTAACCTGATTACTAAGCCTCTGTTGGACGACCGTCCGCCCGCCTGTCTATCAGCGGGCTGTATCTCATGGAAAGTACTACGTAGGTAGACCATTAAAAATAAAATGAAAGGGAGACCCCCATTCAAGTAATGGTATCGTATGCCATGCACCTAATATAATAAGAAGACAGTTAAAATTGTCACAGAGTGTGTATTTCTATGGCCGCTATAAAAACTAATTCTAAAAATAAAGTCAAGAAATTCATTTAATTTCTTTCTAAAGAAACCCCCCTGAACTTACCTTTATAAGATACTAGCTTCTGCCCGCGACTTCGTTCGCGTCAAATTTTTGCTCTCCTGACCTTTGCCGTCGCATCGATTTGCCTGCTAGTTTTCGTCCATTTTTCGTTGCCTGCTCGCTCCTTTTGAGTTATAGTGAGTCAACCTTAAAAGATAGATATATGCTCTCGCGGACTTTTTTTTAGAACTTTTTAAAAGGAACAACTCCGTCATACATGATTTTTGCGTTACTTTAACCGTTTACGCAGCGCACGCAACGGAAACTCTCAAAAGGAAGAAATTTCCCCCGTTTTTGAAACATTTTTCATTACTGCTCCGCCCCTCTTAGTTGTAGCGTGATGTTATATAGCCTATAGCCTCCCTCGATAAATAGGCTACCCAACACGAAAAGAATTTTTCAATTCGGACCAGTAGTTCCTGAGATTAGCGCGTTCAATCAAACAAACAAACAAACAAACTCTTCAGCTTTATAATATTAGTATAGATTTTTGCCTGTTCTATTATACTTGCTATTCATGTGAGAACTAGACACACACTTGGTCAAGTTTTTGTATGCTCTCATTGCTAGAAATTTCTCACACTGTATATAATCGATCGTCTGATGTTTTTCAATTCCAAAAACCGGCCAAGTGCGAGTCGGACTCGCGCACCGAGGGTTCCGTACAAACCTGTAGGTATCCTCGGTTTATGCATAAAGGTTTATGTTTATGACATTAAATGTTTTTTTTTAATTTTTATCTTTGAGTTGATTGAATTGAAGGTAAATTGCTGTTTACTATTTATGACGTATTAAAAAAAAAACTACTTACTAGATCTCATTAAACCAATTTTCGGTGGAAGTTTACATAGTAATGTACATCATATATTTTTTTTAGTTTTATCATTTTCTTATTTTAGAAGTTACGAGGGGGGGGGGGAACACATTTTAGCACTTTGGAAGTGTCTCTCGTGCAAAGTGTAGAAGAAAATGATGTTAGAAACCTCAATACCATTTTTGAAGACCTATCTATAGATAAACACGAGTAGGTTCGATGAAAAAATTTTTTTTGAGTTTTACTTCTGAGTATGGGGAACCCCAAAATGTATTGTTTTTTTTTCTATTTTTGTGTGAAAATCTTAATACGGTTCACAGAATACATCTACTTACCAAGTTTCAACAGCATAGCTCTTATAGTTTCGGAAAAAAGTGGCTGTGACATATGGACGGGCAGACAGACAGACAGATAGACATGACGAATCTATAAGGGTTCCGTTTTTGCCATTTGGCTACGGAACCCTCAAAATGGTCTTTATCCTCTTACCAAATATGTGCTTTTACTTTTTCCGGTCCTTGCACAAACGCAAGACGTGAACGTGACGTTAATTTAAAACGGTTTACAAAACTTTGCTGAGAAGTACAATGTTGTGTAATTTATATATAGTTACTTACTTTTCCATTTCGTATCTCAGAAATGGACAATCGTCAGCTACATTATTACGTAAGTAGTCGATTGCTAGTAGGGGTGTTACTATGCGATCTAAAACAGTGTTGTTACCTACCCTCTAATTAATTTATGGGTTCACACGTGTGTAATGTAATATTATGCATGCTTCGTTAAGCATAATATACAAGGAGGGCGATATTTTTCCCTTAATATTAATTGAGGTATACTACCACCTTAGGCGTATCGTCGGCTAAAGAAAAGCTTGGGTCAGATAGATGATGCGCAACGATTATGGCCGGAGCATTAGAGGTAGCGGATCGCTAATAATATTATTAGCTTAGGAGAGTTGTGGAAAAGGTAATATATATTTTTTAATATAAAATTAATACATTTTTAAAGCCGGCAAACCAGAAGGCTCATTAAATAATTACGAATGATGCTGATTTTTTTTTTCAGAGCCGCGGATTCGATCGAAAGAGTTCCCGTGGCTCTGGAAAAGGCAACTGAAGGAACACGGGTGGGTTTTAGTCAGTAACAGTCTGACGCGCCCTCCCGCTCCGACCAGAAACGCCCGGGAGACGTCGTTTGATGATTTTCCACCAAAAAATATTTCTCTTAGGATCCAATCATTAATATATTGGTTTTGGTTTGTACGATTTTACAGTACCTACAGACGCACGGGTCGATTTATCAGATTATGCTTCGCTGGCCGCGTTTGATCTCTGAATAGGTAACCATACCAAGACCCCTCTGTGCTCCTGGATGCACGCTAAGCCATCGTTATCGCTATCGTTCTTGGTACTTTAACAATACTTACAAGTCATCGGTACCCGAAATTTTGACAACCAGTCTTCAATTGGGTTGTGGAGGTCAAATAAACTATCGCTCTATGTAAAAAACCTAATATTCCTCTGAATACGTTTAGAATAGAAGCTGACTCCACCATACGGCTATGCAGATGATGACAAACTAGAACGAATTTAACTAGATCAAATAAAGTTCTTTTGAAAACGGTTTAAAGCAAACGTTTATCCAAAGATTCATCCAATTGTTATTTGCTTATTCACGCAAAAACGGTAAGTTTTGCTACCAACGACGTTTGATGCTTTGGCTCGAGTTTCGAACCGGTACAACTCGAACAGTTTCGACTCGTTACGATCGAGATTTTTATGAGAATACCCGTGGTAGCCTCGTCTTCTCCTCTCCTCGTATTCTTCTCGGTTACACATAAATATGCATATTTAATTAATCGCAGCAGCGCATTCATAATTAAACGATTATCGATCTAATTTCAAGACTATGTCGCTGCGACCATATTCATATTGGCTTTGGGTTCAACCAACTTTTGTGTGAACTAGTACAGCTAATATTAGCTGCTCATTCATTCATAAAACGATGACGTGTAATAGCAGCTAAGGTTGGAAATTCTTAGTAAAATTTTCTTCAAAGCATTAAGAACATTGTAAGCCTCTTTTTAAGATTGAATTTCATTTCACTTTTATGAAAAGTGTCCTATATTGAATTAATTTTCACGGTACTTGTCTTCAAACATACTTCCACGTAACCAGTAAGATATTTTGAAGATTTGTCGCATCTATAGAAAATTACCTATAGACACAACACTATTACACTACTACTCTTATGCTCCACAACCCCATCTTACTAACTCAAAATGAGGACCTTTCAACTGACAAACTAAATACATTTTTTTTTGCGGCGAATGTCTACTTTACATACTGTCATAAAAGTCCCGTATCTACAAAACTAGGCTGAGCTGTATATAGTAGTAAGTTAGTCTGTAAGTGTACGAAAGATAGTACTTGGGTTTACCTGTAAGTCTACAATATGTTTAATAAGAAAAAAATAATTTTACTATCTCAATAGTCATGTTCCCGTCAGGTATTAAAGAATTTTCTAGTAGTAGTTTAAAAATTGAAATACATCATTTATTACAAGAGTTATAAAAACACATTAAAATGATTTTGCTGTCAATAATTTTTAAAGTCATTTCCTGCAATTTTGAAGTGGTCAATATAAATGTACCTTTTTACTAAGTGGATAGTACATAGGTTTATAATTTCGTCAAAGTCTTTTCTAACTTTTGCGCTACAACTTTAGTTGTCCTGATGGCAAATAATGATGCTGTTTATCATACAGCAATTTATTATTTTCTGAACTGGAATAAAAGTCTACAAGAATCCTTCGTCTCTATTAACATAACTTTTTATTATAAATTAGTAAATAAAATACTTTAAGCTTCACTAAATTTAAATGTCACTCCTGAGACCAAGTGACCCAAATAAAGCCTCGTTCCGCGTGACCGTGACCGCGACAGGTCGCTCCAGTATGTTCACACAAGGTCGCGCGCATTCTACGAATATAAATCGCCGAACCGCGCCCGACCGTTGCGACCATTGCGTCGTTGCCGGGGTCGCGTGATTGTTCGAAAGAGATACCGTGACCCTGGCACATGGGCAACTGATGGAACACGGGTGGGTTTTAGTCAGTAAAAGTCTGACACGCCCTCCCGCTCCGCCCAGAGCGGTAGAACGAGTCTTAATGAGTGCGGTCGCATAATCGAAATTAAGGTTTCGGGTTCACCTGCTACAATTTTAACCTTTACAGTTTGAATATATTACGTTTTAATGCAATTATGCAAGATGATTGGTCAGGGAAAAAATGGACTTTGACTTGCTTTTCCTTCAGAAATCTTACGTGCTCGAGTTTTTTCTTTTCCTTTACGTATTTTATGTGACAAAATGTGCTTTCGATTTAATATGAAATAGATGACGAAAGCAAAATAATACGTGATAAGACATTCACTGGGACCACACAGCAGATTTGTAGGACGAGTTAATTTAATAATGATGCGGTTTTTCAATCAGTGACTTATTATTTTGTGAACTGGAATAAAAGACTTTACAAGAACCTTTCGTCTCTATTAACATAACTTTTTATTGTAAATGAGAAAATAATAATAATTTAAGCATCACGAAATTTTAATGTCACTCCTGAGAACGAGTGACCCAAATAACGAGTGCGCCCCGCGTCATCGAATTAGAGTTTGCTGGTTCGAACGCTAGTCACGAAAATTTAAATTTTGACCTTTAAAATTTCAATATATTAAGTTCTTGTGCATGCAAGATGACTGGTATTCAAGGAAAATTGGACTTTGACTTTTTCAGAAATCATATGGTCTCGAGATTTACTGTAAAAAAAACGTATTTTTTTTCCTTTCACGTATTTCATGTGACAAAATGTACTTTCCATTTATTATGAAATAGTAACGATAGCAAAATATTACGCAATAAGTCATTCTTTGGGACGCCACAGAAGATTTACGGGACGAGTTCAATTTTAAATTAAACTTTATACAACGAAGGAAAGGCATTTGAAATCCTAACACAGAAAAGTTGAAAAATGTTTTACGTACCTTAAAACAAAAGAAGAAAGAGAAAGGCATCGTCAAAATAACGAGGATCCATGACAGGACCACGAAGACCTTATTGCAAGTTCTGCCTTCAGTATCTGGGTCTCTAATGGCTGAAAATCACAAAACTGCTTAGAACACAAAACTTTTCAAGACTATAAAAAAATTTAAACTTCCTAAAAAAATACTTTTAATATAAACAAATCAAGGGGTTTAAATTGACTCTTGAAAGTTCACTGTTATTTTGTAATAGTCGGGTACAATAGTTTCCATCACAATTTAGAACACATTTGCAACACGAAACTACCATGCGCTACCGGCAAGCGTCTGATATTTACTGGCCCTGCATGCTTGCGCTGGATGATATAATAATATTCAAGTGTGAACTTTATGTAGAAAAAAATATTTGTTTTAATAAAATTATATTTATAAATAATATAATCGTAATGGAATCATTTACTTACCGTGGTCGTTAAAATCCAAAGCGCTGGATCCTGAATAGTGAGCCATTTCGATTTTTTTTAAATGTAGTATTTTAATTAAATGGAGACTACTGAGTGAGGAAGCACTGAATTTGAGTTAGGATTGTGAAGGACTCAAAGGAAACTTCGAGCGAAATAACTACGCGACCTGGATGCTATTGCTTTTATAGGGTCCCACGGCTCTGTGCACTTGCGCAGGTCTTATGCGATATGCTATGTATGGAGAATGAGTTCCTTCACTTGTATTGGTCCACTGATATGCATTTATCCTCGGGGTATGGCGTCACAAGTTAGAAGACTCCTCCCTCTTCGTTACTTCAGTATTTAGATCACTATTAATAATATGAAATAAGCGAATGAAACAGATTTTTTAATGTTCCTTCGGATAACTGATACATATTTCGGGTGGCATGTGTTGTCTTTCGTCATCATGTACACATGGAACACGGACGTTTTCCATTAAAGTGAAGACATATTTTTATCCGACGGTAAAAAACAATAACGATTATTTTTATTTTAATATGGCGTATATTGGAATTTATAGTTATCTACTTAATACGTACCTACCCTCATTGTTTTGTATGACTATTCAATATTATTTCCTAATTAATTGGAAAGGATAATAATACAGTAACAGGCGGATTCTTTCACTGTCAACCTGTTGGTTCTGTCCCTTTTCAATGTTTAATTACTTGAAGATACGACACGACTCCACCGGATAGACAATGGGAAAAATATATTTATTTAAATCATCATTCTTGTTTTAGAACTAAATCATTTTAAATACAGACGAGAGTTCTGTCAAAGTTGATGTTACATTTTCGGTGTAATAGAAACCCACCCTATCTGATCCATCTATACTATATCTATACTTGATATTATAAAGCTGAAGAGTTTGTTTGTTTGTTTGATTGAGCGCGCTAATCTCACGAACTACTGGTCCGCATTAAAAAAATCTTTTTGTGTTGGGTAGCCTATTTATCGAGAAAGGCTATAGGCTATATAACATCACACTACAATTAAGAGGAGCGGCGCAGTAATGAAAAATGTTGCATAAACGGGGAAAATCACACGGGTAGGTGATTCGACGCGACGGGAAGGGTCGGGGGAACAAGAAATTTAACGCGGACGAAGTCGCGGGCAGAAGCATACTGGCTTCTGCCCGCGGGAATAAAGATATGGTTGAAATAAGGTTACGAAGAAAAGGACTGCTCGGCGGCTAGGCTTTGTTAAAGGCCATTTGTACGTGAGTACCCAATAAGTGCAGGCCTACTTACACGGAAATACATAAAAGGCTTTAAAATTTAAAACGTTTTATTAGAAAAAATACAAACACTTCATGGATACAACACAATAATATTATATCTCTTACATTTAAGTACTAGATAATATTATAGTTAATTAAATATGTATTAGTGTTTAATAAGTTTGCTGATTTGGTATATTGTAAACAAAATATACCTGTGTATGTCTCAAACAAAACTACTTTAAGAGAAGCGTACGCATTTCTCATAAACTCTTTACTTAAGAATTCAGTGATTTATATTTATACACGTAAATAGCTATAAAGGTGGTTTTTCCACAGCAACAATATCATTTACCGGTCAGCTTACCTAAATTATCTTATGATTTAAAACTTTATTTGTACGTAATCTTTTGGCAGTGAAATTAATTGGTGAACTAATTTACATGGCATTTTCTTACTAAGGAAAATACCAATATTTTCTCTTTTATTGTTATTGAAACTATAATATGATGAAAGTAAAATTATTTGAGATGTAGGTATCTTGTATAGTTCTTTAGGCATCCACATGTAAATTTAAGTATGTTTATAGTTATGTAGGTGTTCTGGAAAGACAAAATGATGTGTTACTTTCTTAATCAAGACCAACACCAATAGTTTTAAAATATTTAGAGTTAGGTAGGTACATTTTAAACTTTGTTTTTCAATCTGCAACAGTCTTTTGAAATCGATAATGTTATCTATAAACATACCTTCAAAATATAATTTGCTTTCCAGCAACTGATTCTTTGAATGTGTCAATCTGCGAAAGCTTACTTTAAACACACAAGTTACGTCACTTGTAAGTTGTGTGTACTTGAGAGTGAGTCAAATCGATCTTTATAGAAAACACTAGTCTAAAAGACCGGTTCCATCAAATTTTAATAATAGTCTGTCTTGTATTATTTGACATGATGGTGTCAAAAATCAATTTTTGTTTTGACAGTCCTTATAACGTGACCGTCTACCCCTTTCATATTTTGACGTTGGCTAACAGCACCCGAGGAGATATTTCTTTTGTTTTTTATTTGACGTATGTTTCAGTTCTGCTCATGTTGTAGGTTTATTGATTATTAAAAACGATAACGTTTACGAATGGTGTAAAACTATTTGCAGTCAGTCAACTGTTACTAACAGTCAATTCTTAACATTTAATTTGTTCACAACTTTTTCTTCTTAAAGACTATGTTCTCTGGTATGGTTATTAAGCTTCATACTACATTATTAGTACAAGGTTGCTGCACATAGTTGAGGCAGAATCCTCTGTTTCCCATATCAACAGGCGCTTCAATGTTGTCTGTGTGAAACCATAGACGGAAAGGTTTTACGGTACCTGCGAAAGAAAAAAAAATGTTAGAGAAAAGCAAGCTGGCTTGTTTTGAGTATTCGACATTGGACAGTATTAGAGTTATAATGTGGTGCCTTAATTCGGACTTTTAAATTGAGGAACTACCTTAAACAAACTTTAAGTTTTCAAGGGTTTTACCACAGATTTCCAGGATAAGGCCTACAAAATTGTTGATAGTTGAGTGTTTAAAGTTAAAACAGCGACGTTTAATAACATTTTATCATTTCTGTAGAAAATAGAGGTTATTAAGCAGGCCTCCGGACAAATTTAATGTATTGAATATTTAAACTTGAAACATAAACGTTTTATAACATTTGATTATTTCTGTGGAAAGATAGCGGTTATTCTGCTTAATGCATATGCAATGCTGCTTTAAAACTTTATGTATCAAATATTTAAACTAAAAACAACGTCTTATAATATTTTATCATTTCTGAGAAAAAGTAGAGATTATCAAACATTCATTCACAACGGCACACAGACTTAAGGTATTGAGTATTGAAAAATGGGAAAAGACCATTGAAATATATTTAACTGTTTCAGCTGTACAATAGAGATCAGTAAGCTGGCCACTGGAGCTTATGTTCTGTTTATTACATTTGAATCATTCTATTTATATTCCGTTCGACTTCTTTTTTGGCTAATTGGCATAATTGTTTCTAACTGTTTTGTGTTAACGGATAGTGTAATACTAGATCATTTCTATTTTTGGCCTTGTTTACGTATTCGAATAATATGTTTTTAGTATTCCACTGAAGGAAGCTTAGAGGTTTTCTACATTTCTTCAAGAGTCGGGCAAGTGAAATTAAAATCCTTCGCCAAGCCAAGCCATGCTAAGGATAAAATGGAAATTGCATTGAAAATATAATTTCTTGCAATGAAAATCTCCCACTGCGAGAGTTAAAATGTTAAGCTTCAGTTACACTGTTACAAAGATATGCAGCAAGTTTGCTAAAGGTTTTATTAGTAAGTGATATCGGCCAGATCTTTGTGAGCACTGAGTAGGCGTTTGAAAGGTGTCGGAAAACAAAACGATATAGCCACTCTGCCTTTCCTTGGGCTACTACTCCAATAGTGGGTTATCCAGTTTTTTTTTGCCAACCAATAGCACCATGATAACCAATTATATTATGTAAAAATGTCTTACTCAAAACAGTAGCTGCTTGCATCGAAAGTTCCGCTGAAAAGGTTCCTCCGCATATTCTATCCGTACATAATGCTTGAGCTGGCTGGATTCGTCCAACGTTGGTGGCACAAGGTAGCAGAAGCCAATCGTTGGCGCAATTATTTGGCCCAGCTCCTGAGCCTATCATGGCGTTGACTGGTCCATTGCTGTTGCCGCTCAAAGTGAAGGCTCGGGAACGGTTGTTTACTGCAAGACAAACATAGAATGTGGTAGGCATAATAGGAAACACATAAATGTTACATCGAACTGATTTTTTTTATATTGTATAATTTGGCGTCCGCTTGGTTTAAATATTCTGTAAAATAAAACTCAGTGTAAACGAAGTTAATGCTACTACAGTGCCGCCATGGGATCTGGAGGCAAAGGTCCTCGCGCACATGTGGGAGTGGCGCGAGGAGGCGAAACGCCGGGGCGAAACTCCGCTGCCGCGACAAATCGCGGCACGGCGGACAGAGCTCCGGTGTGATCTCATGGCGACGTGGCGGGTACGATTGTCGCAACCCAGTGCTGGGCACGCCACAATTGCGGCGGTAAGTCCCCTCTTTGAGGAGTGGATAGAGAGGCGCCACGGCGTCCTCACCTTCCGCCTGACGCAGGTTCTCACCGGGCATGGGTGCTTTGGTGGGTTCCTGTTCAGGATAAAGCGGGAGGATACGTCCGGGTGTTTCCATTGCGAGGATCGTCTCGAGGACACGGTGGAGCATACGGTGGAGGTGTGCCCTGCCTGGGCGGGGCACCGCCGTGTCCTCGTGGAGGCGATCGGCGGCGGCGACCTCTCGCGTCCGGCCCTGGTGCGAGCCATGATACGGAGCGAGAGGGAATGGGAAGCCGTCACCTCCTTCTGCGAAGCAGTAATGCTCGCGAAGGAGGAGGCGGGGCGCGTGAGGGAGTGGCAGTCTCTACGCCCTCATGCCCCTAGCCGCCGCAGGAGGAGACGCCCCGGGCGTCGGGAGTCGATTGCGGACTCCCGGCCACCGTAGGCGCGAGCTTGCGGGTGGCGAGCAATGGGTGGCTCGCCGCCCGGTAAGGACCAGGCTCGGGTCGACGGCGCGCAGTGTTCCACGCGCGCCTCAAAGAGATGTCAGCAGCAGTGTAGGGGTCTACTAGGACCGATGCCTGCCGGGGTCGCGTGATTGTTCGAAAGAGATACCGTGACCCTGGCACATGGGCAACTGATGGAACACGGGTGGGTTTTAGTCAGTAAAAGTCTGACACGCCCTCCCGCTCCGCCCAGAGCGGGAGAAGTCATTTGATGATTTCCCATCCTGAAAAAAAAAAAAAAAAAAAAAAAAAAAAAAAAAAAAAATGCTACTACAGTTAAATTTAGTTTATTGCCACAAGTTTCCCTTTAGTTACGGCACTGTCACCGCATGATCTTGTTCCTTTTATGATCAGCTGATTAAAGCTAAAAGGTGGTAATGTTACCAATACGTTGAATCAGTTTTCGCTTGAACGTAGGAAATATGTAGTTAAGAAAATTAAAGAATAAAACACTACCAAATATAGCTGTCTATTCCAGTTTTACAAGTCAAGCCAACTTAAATATTTTAACTTTCACCTTTATAGTAGGGCGTTCTAATATAGTGTGTTTCAACCTTTATGAAAATCATCACTACAAATAGAATTCTGAGAAAAAGTAAATATTTCAATTTTCTTTTAAGACTTCTCTTAGACCGATTGGAAAAGTAAACTAAGTCGGCATTTATTGGCTCACCTCGGCGTGAATAATATAATTTGCTGTAGTTCAACATTCATTCATTCATTTATTTCATAATCAACAGGTTTTTAACAAATAAGTTGTAGAGGCCTCCTTTTAAGTATGGAGATACCTGTAGCAGAAGACCTGTAGTTGCAATTCTTAGATTATATTGTACTAGCTTTTGGTCGCGGCTTCACTCGCGTTAAATTCGGGGTAGCACGGTTCCCCTTTTCTGATTTAGAACACAGAAGAGAACTCGGAACAGAATGTTATTTTAATACGCTACTGTAGACGATATTATATTATATGTTAGTACCTGGATGTCCGAGCTTTGCTCGGTATTTAATTTTTTTTTTTGGTAAATTTTGTTCTTTAGAAATGATATTTAAATACAAATTACATTTTGTTATTTTTCTTCCTATAAAACAAAAAACATAAATTTATATTTAGTTGATTATTGAAAACACGTACAAAACGAATTTTCTAAAAACGAATCCCAGCTAGATCGATTTATCGCCCCCGAAACCCTCTGTATACTAAATTTCATGAAAATCGTTGGAGCCGTTTCCGAGATTCAGATTATATACATACATATATACAAGAATTGCTCGTTTAAAGGTATAAGATTTAGGGATAGATATAATTGTCCATGGGAAAAGCAGGGCTTTTCTAAGTTCACTCCAGCCTCCTAAAAAGAAAAAAAAGTAGCCTATGTCACTCTCCAACCCTTCAACTATCTCCATATAAAAAATCACGTCAATTCGTAGCTCCGTTTTGCCGTGAAAGACAAACCGACACACACACTTTCCCATTAATAATATTAGTATGGATTTACAGGACTGTTGATGCGATGTAGGCATCATGGCCTTATGATAATTCGGTCATTGATGTTCAGTGTGCGTATGAATGTTTGAATTAATTGGTTAAGCGTACTATATGGACCTTTGTTCTGATAAAGCAACAATCATTGAATGTCGGTCAAGCCTTTAATATCAGCGTCTTCCAATCAAAGTCCCTAAGAAATTGGTTTGAACTTATTAAATGTATCTATTTAAGTAAGGGGTAAACTGGTACACATTTGATTTTTTTTTTCCGCTGAAAGGCATCCACTGCTGGACATAAGACTTCCCCAAAGACTGGGGGGGGGGTTGCCATAATCGCCACGATGGGGGTTGGCGATGGTCCCTTAGTCGCCTTGTAAGACACCCACGGGATGAAAATGGGATAGTGCTATTCTTACGTCCCGTTACACACGAAAACGGTTAAAGATATACTAAGGTTATTTTTTCATATAAATTCGGTATTTATATTAACACTGTTTTCAGGGAAATGTAAAGATTCACAATCCTATTTGGCCGCGAAATTTGCTCGAAATATTTTAAGTCGATTTTGCTGCGGGAGTGAGATAAATAAGGCAACCGTTATGAGGAAATTATCAAGCTCATGCACGTTTCTGTGGAGCTGACTTATTTGAGTAGCTAGTTTTGGACTGTTCGTACCTATCGTCGCTGTATTTTCTCATTAAAACTTTTGCTTCACTTTCAAAATGATGGCTTCTATTTCTTAGCGTATCTATGGAAAAATTTCAAACTTTATTTCTTCTGAGTTCGTTAAAAGTTTGTTTGAAAAAGGATATTAGTTTAAAAAAGTGATCTTTTTTGTGACCAAATAATGTAAATCTTGATGATCTTTCTGTTGTATCAACAATATTAGTGAAATATGAATTGGAAATAGCACAAACGTGCCGACGGTTCAATGAGCATGATTAAGAATTATTTGGTTGTTCAGTAGGGTTTACATTATGAAGCCTGTTTGCAGCTCGGACATGTTCATGCAGACAAAAGTTGGATTAATTACGTTTGTAATATTACCACAGAACAACAAATAAAGTGATTGTTTCCGTGATAACATAGGTTAAGTAAAAAAATATCTTTGAAAACAATGTGTGTAGCAACAAAGTACCTAAACGAAAGGACAATGTTTTATAAATGGATAATCTATAAATCTAAATAACTTTTAAAATCTGTCTTTGAAATCCTACATAGTCTTAAATTATTCAAAAGAATGTTAAGTGAATCTTATCAATAATTTCATAATTATTATTTGTAAAATATAATAATGTGACTTTTTGCCAGCAATTTACAGGTAAATATGAAGGTATTGTGAAGGTTATTTGCAAGAACAAACTTATTTAGTACAGGCAGGAGGCGATAAAATAACTTTGACCACATTCGAACTATTAAGAATAAGCTAGCTAAGCTTTAAAATTAATTGGATTTTATTTTTTCTTTCGGAAAGGCAAAGTAGTATGGCAGGCGCGTGGCTGTAAACAAGAAAACATGAAACAAACGTAATAATTGTAATATGATTGGTGTATTAATTCTGCCGTACCATGTGGTGCCGGACGTAAAGAATAGCACTATCCCATTTCTTCCCGTGGGTGTCGTAAAAGGCTACTAAGGGACTTACTTAGAGAATGGGCAGTGGCGTTCTCTACGCATTTCATCACCATACTGCGATCGCCAACCCGCCTGCCAAGCGTGGCGATAATGGCAAACCCTCCCAAAAATGAATCGGTCCAAGTGGCGGTTCTTGCGGCTGGAAATGATGATTAATTGTGCTGTGTGCCGCTACGGACAGGAGTTGGTGCAGGGGCCCATGAGGCTTCCACTGTGTAACCCAAGCCACGCTCAAACAAGATGTTTGATTGCATAACTATTGAGATAAAACGTAGGGAAGCGTCGTTTTTTTTGCAATTTCTCATATTACTTATTCAACTGCGATCGGGTAAGACTGTTAACTGACTCCAACGTACTTGGGAAGACTTCCCAGATGATGATCGTAGTTTCCATAGTTAAAGTTTTTCATAATGAGTTTCAGTTATTAATTAGGCACACCTAGTTTATAAGGGTAGTGAATGTTTGCAAATAAAAAGCTTGTATCTTTGAAATAATGATTTTGCTTAATCTTCTTTCAAAAGAATAACGTGGGAAATATCTTCATAAGGAATTTTTATACATTTTACATTTAAAAAATAAACGATGAACTGCAATAGATTTTCAGTTTGCTTTTTAAATAAATTACTGTTGGTTTGTGGTCTTGCTACGGTTTGGTTTTGTTTACATATTTTTCTATCTTTTATTGAGCGAGCTCAACGGTCGATTGCTCGATGGATTGATTGCTTCGTGATAAGTCTATTCGCTTGGATATTTGTTTATTTTCTGTCTGTGTGACTTAGCCTTAGTTGACCTTTTTACAACTCAAAACAACTCTCATAGAACCACAAACTTTTGATATTTTTTTATTTGTCTTGCTGCGATAAAGATGTAAGATTTCACCATGTTTTCTTTGTCACAAGCAAAATCTATACATATAATAAAACAGTAAAAAACTGTGTCTGTACATTAAATATATTTAAAAAATAAATAATTGAGGGTGTTTAGAAACAGCAATAGAGCACGAAACCAAAAAAAAAATGTGTCTGTTTGTCTGTTTCTTTGTACACGCTAATCTTCGGAACTACTAGATGGATTTGAATGATTTTTTTTGTTGTATAGGTATTAAGTCTGGGCAACATATAGGCTATAATTTATCTTGGAAACTTGAACACCTGATGCAGAACCGTAACAGACCAGCTAAACTATAAGAGATACAAAAATGGTACCATAGCAAAAATTGTTTCACGTGATGAGCATTTTCTGCTAAGAGAATAAATTTGAAGATCTGGAACACCTGATGTGGAACTCCAACAGCCCAGATACACTATAACATATATAGGAATGACGTCTTAGCAAGAGTTGTTCAACCTGATGAGTACTCTCTGTTGTAGTATAAAATTTGAAGATCTGGAACAGCTGATGTGGAAATCAAAGCTTTCACTAATTTCACTGTATAATTATAAAATAACATAAGCTGGGAGTATCTCCACGCGGTGAAGGCGGTAACAGTTTAGGACTGATTTTCGATGAAAATTCTATGAATTATTGAAAATTTGACTCTACTGGCTAAAACTCCCATTTATTATTTTATTTTATCGAAGAAATATGCCTTCGGGCTTATGGTATTTGAGTGTTTAATTTCCTTTTCCATTTATCTTCGTAACACGGTAGCCTACCCAGTAACGCAGGGGAGCAGTCACTTAGATTTTAATTGATCAGGTATCTTCAGAATAAAACTATAACTATGCCTAGAAAGAGGTCAAATCTTTTCCAACGTTCCAAAGGACCTAAAAGATTGAGGATCATAAGATCCCAAGAATCTACCGAAGAGCGTCAGGATAGCCTTGATGCTGTTCGAGAACATCAGGCTGCATCTCGCTCCGTAAAAACATCTTCGGATCGCGAGGCTCGCTTGCGTTCTCAGCGTATTTATGCATCTACATCCAGGTCTCTAGAGACCAGTGAAGAATATGATGCGCGACTGTCCACTGATCGTGAACGTCATGCATTGTCTCGCGAGTCGGAGACGTTTACGGATAAAGAATTGCGCTTGAGTTCTCAGCGTATCTACACATCTGCTGCTAGGTCTCTAGAGACAAGTGCGGAACATGATGCGTGACTGTCCGCTGATCGTGAACGTCACGCATTGTCTCTCGAGTCGGAGACGTTCACTGATAGAGAATTGCGCTTCAGTTCTCAGCGTATCTACGCATCTGCTACTAGGTCTCTAGAGACAAGTGCGAAACATGATGCGCGACTGTCCGCTGATCGTGAACGTCACGCATTGTCTCTCGAGTCAGAGACGTTCACTGATAGAGAATTGCGCTTGAGTTCTCAGCGTATCTATGCATCTGCTGCTAGGTCTCTAGAGACAAGTGCGGAACATGATGCGCGACTGTCCGCTGATCGTGAACATCACGCATTGTCTCGCGAGTCGGAGACGTTTACCGATACAGAATCACGCTTGAGTTCTCAGTGAATTCGCACATCTACTAACAGGTCTTTCGAAACGAGTGATGAACGTGATGCGCGACTAACTGCTGATCGAGATTATCATACATTGTCCCGAACACGCACACAACAAAATATTCATAATCAGTTAGAAAGTGAGAGAGAAAGAGTTGCTGGAGTACGGCATGAAGAGACAGAAGAAGAGCGCAACGAACGTTTGAATTCTGATTGCCTTCGACATTCTCTGAACAGAATGTCGATATCATCTGAAGAATCGGACGTGTCTCAAGATATCGCCGTAGGGCATGGCGACCTTCCTTGGGTTGATAAGGAGTGGAGTGCATTTACGTACACTCCTATGATTGACTACGCCACATATTCCGCCATCGGAGGTGTGGTTCAAAATTGTACATTTTGTGAAGCTGTTAAATGGCAAAAAGAAACAACCGGTATGTGTTGCTCAGGTGGGAAAGTACATATTGAAATATTACAAAATCCTCCAGAAATATTAAGATCACTGCTAAACGGTCACCGTTTAGCAGTGATCTTAATATTTCTGGAGGTCTCAACCCACAGTCTCCCTCTCCCTCAGTCACCCTCATCCACAGTCAAAACATTTCTTGGACAACCTATTGACATACAAAAATGAAAGATCTGGAACGACTCCAATCGTCTCGCTCATCCCGTTGTTTTCCCGTCCCCGGGCCTTAGAATTCTACATCAGACCTTTCAGATCTTCGATTTTGACGACCCCGTTGTCACTGGCATAAGCAACAGGATCCGCGTACGAAGTCGCGGGCAGAAGCTAGTGTGTAATACGAATTTTTTTTTTCATCATACCCATACGTGTGGGGTATTTATGAATAGGTCTTCAAAAATGGTATTGAGGTTTCTAATATCATTTTTTTCTAAACTGAACAGTTTGCGCGAGAGACACTTCCAAAGTGGTAAAATGTAACCCCCCGTAACTTCTAAAATAAGGGAATGATAAAACTAAAAAAATATTAAACTTCCAGCGAAAATTGGTTTGAACGAGATCTAGTAAGTAGTTTTTTTTTAATACGTCATAAATCGTAAACAGCAATTTACCTTTCATTCAATCAACTCAAATATAAAAATTAAAAAAAAAACATTTAATTTCATAAACATAAACCTTATGCATAAACCGAGAATACCTACAGGTTGTACGGAACCCTCGGTGCGCGGGTCCGACTCGCACTTGGCCGGTTTTTTTAAACTCGATTCGCCGTGTGTACATTTGCATGTTTAATATTAACCATACATAAAATCCTTACCTGTATCCGGGCACACGGTGTACTGTATCCCACAGAAGTTCCGTTCCATCCTGACGCAAATCCCATAGTCTTGGTTGCTAAGCTGCAGTCCCGAAATGGGATCATAGTTGAAGGAGCGAAGTTGACCCGATACTCCCGTGTAGTACTGCAGGCATCCTTCATCAGCTGTTAGAGAAAAATGAGATTTATGATTGATTTCTATTGTAACGTAGTGCTGGTAAGGGGCGTTGTGCCGATGTCTGGGAGAGTCCAATGTATTGTGAAGATTATGTAAAAAAAAAAATGTGCAATGCATTCTGCACAAAATATTCTACAATACATGAAACGATGCCATCAATACATTAAATCTTGCTGGCGTCTGGATAGAGTTTCATTCACAGTCATCGATCAAATTTAACAAGTCCAAAATATAGTGAGTGCTAATGAAGATCGGTCATTACGCTACCCTAAAATAATGTACGGGATAGGGTTGTAAGCAAAGCAAACATTGGAGTTGCAATATAAATCTTAATCATAATCATAATCATAATCATTTATTTGTCAGAATATGGTACATTATAAGGTCTTAAGATAATTAGATGGCATCTTCACATTCTGCCAAGTGTGGCGTGCAAATATTAATTACATACATTATCTATACTTAATATTATAAAGCTGAAGAGTTTGTTTGTTTGTTTGTTTGTTTGTTTGTTTGTTTGTTTGATTGAACGCGCTAATCTCAGGAACTACTGGTCCGAATCGAAAAATTCTTTTTGTGTTGGGTAGCCTATTTATTGTGGGAGGCTATAGGCTATATATCATCACGCTACAACTAAGAGGAGCAGAGCAGTAATGAAAAATGTTGCAAAAACGGGGAAAATTTATTCCTTTTAAGAGTTTCCGTTGCGTGCGCTGCGTAAACGGTTAAAGTAACGCAAAAATAATGTATGACGGAATTGTTCCTCTTAAAAAGTTCTAAATAAAAGTCCGCGAGAGCATATGTCTATCTTTTAAGGTTGACTCACTATAACTCAAAAGGAGCGAGCAGCAACGAAAAATGGACGAAAACTAGCAGGCAAATCGATGCGACGGGAAGGGTCAGGGGAGCAAAAATTTGACGCGGACGAAGTCGCGGGCAGAAGCTAGTTACACATAAAATATTATTGGATTAATAGTTAATTAACAATTATTGGTTGTATAATTATGGATTAAAATTACAATTTCAGGTATATCAGCTAATAATAATATAGTAAACACACAATTTATTTAGGATGTCAAAGTATAATTAAAATGTCAGATTAAATCAAAAAGTCAAAGATGTCAAGGAATAGAGATTACAGTTAGGAAGTCAAAGTGTCATTCAAAAACTCATTTAAATTATAGTAACATTTATTACAAAGAAAATCTTTGAGTCCCTTTTTGAATCCATTTAAATTTAACTCTTTGAGTGATTTCGGAATTTTGTTATAGACTTGCGGGGCTATGCAGAATATGCTTTTCCACATTAGAGCTGTTTTGGCTCTCCGTCCGCGTAATATATCATTACGCCTATTACGTTTAACAGTATCGGATAGGTGGGGAAACAAATGTGCGTTTAGTTTCACAAATAAGGCAGTTTCATAAATATACAAGGACTACCGTCCTGTTAGAATTCTGTGTTTTTTAAAATATGGTTTACAACTGTCCGTTACTTGCAGTCCAAACATGGCTCTGACTGATCGCTTTTGCGCTTTAAAAGCGGCTTCTTTGTTCGTAGAGTTACCCCAAAATATTAAACCGTATCTTAATACCGATGCTACAAGACCATGATACGCTGTGAGAAGAGCATCTGTGTTAACAGTAGGAGCAAGTTTATACAGGGCATAGGATGAACTACTAACCTTTGAACATAGCGCTTCGATATGATCCTTCCAATTGAGTTGTCTGTCAATAATTAAGCCTAGGAATTTAGTACTGTCTACGTCATGGATTTTGTTATTTTCGTATTGAACTTCCATTTTTGAACTCGGTTTTTTTATGGCCAAAGTGCATTATTTGGGTTTTGCTAAGATTAATTTTTAAATTATTATTATTTAGCCAGGAGATTAATGAATTAAGCGCGTTATTAACATCAGATTCATAACATTCTGGTTCATTACAAGGTATTATTACCGTACTATCGTCAGCAAAGAGTGTTATGGGGAAGTCTATGGCTTTGGGCAAGTCATTAATGTAGATTAAGAACAGCAAAGGACCTAGTACACTACCCTGTGGTACTCCAAAATATATCGTACGTTCTTTTGACAGGTATGTAATCTCTTCTTTATTCTTCAAATTTAGGTCTGATAAAGCAGTAATTTGTTTTCTTTTTGAGAGGTAGGTGCATAATAAGTCCAGAATGTTACCTCTAATACCATAGGAGTCAAGTTTGCTTCTTAATATGTTGTGGTCAACACAGTCAAAAGCTTGCGTCATATCACAATACACAGCACAAACAGGTGTCTTATTATCAATTTTAGTCATAATTTTATTTAAAAAGTCATAGATAGCCATATTAATTGTCATATTCTTCCGGAAACCTTTTTGCTCGTTACAGAGAATCATTTGTTTGTTTAAGTACGCGTATAGCTCATTATAAATATATTTCTCATAAATTTTGGAAAAAATTGGCAAAAGCGCAATAGGTCTATAGTTCTGCATTATCTGCTTATTACCCTTTTTAAATATAGGTTTAACTATGGCTATCTTCAGACGCTCTGGATAAATACCCTTGCTGATACACAGGTTAAGAATATGACTCAAGTGTTTAGAGATTAAATCGGCAACATATTTTATAATCTTAGTAGAAATTTCGTCATAACCTACGCTATTAGTGTTTTTAAGACCTTTTATAATGTTATATATTTGTATCGGTTGGCACGGAGCCATAAACATTGATTTTTGTTTATTTAATATATAAGCAGTCGGCTTCTTACCTGCTCCCGGTATTGGCATAATTTTTTCTATGAAATAATCGTTGAATTTGTCAGCAATTAATTGAGGTTTGTTAATTGTTTCATTGTCAATTTGAATTGCATTTATTGAGTCGTTGGGTAGGTTTAGTTTAGGGTTTTTTATTATATTCCATGTCATTTTGCTTTTATTGTCAGAAGTTTTAATATTGTAATTATTTTGTGATCTTTTAGTCAGTTTAATATTTTTTTTAAATAGCTTTGAGTAATTAGAATATTTTGATTTATTTATTTGGGTAGGTTTAAGTCTAGACGTCCATAACAACTGCCTTTTCTTGAAGCTACATAATTTTAGTCCTCGTGAAATCCATTTGGGTTTTTTAATTAATTACTTAATTGACCACTAAAAATTTACATATAGCTAAAAAAGTTATGCCGCCTCCATGTGACCACGTGTGAGATAGTTTTCGAGGGTGCTAGAGTCGCTAGTTAATACAAATGAAAATCTACGATGGCGGCAACAAAAACGATAAAATTTTTCGTCAAGGGTGTTGTTTTCATTGTTTGTAAGTATGTTAAAGCCGACAGTGAGGTTAAAATGATAATTCAATACGGTAAAACATTCACGAGAACTTCCAAAAACTTATACTTGATGGCTCTGTATTAAAAACGTGTATTAAATTATATATCTCTCTCTCTCTGTGTCTCATTCTTAATATATGAGTGTGTGTGCGTGAGATTATCGCGGGCCCTCGTCACGAAAGAAGTTTCTGACGGGGGTCCTCGATACGAACACGTTTGTTTTTTAATTTTCTTTCCTCTGACTGATCTTTTTTTGTGCACGTATTTTTGGCACTAACAAAACCTATTTTTTTCTTTCCATGAAACAACAACCGTAAGTAAAAAATCAAGAAACTTTGGAAAAATTTAGTTTATTGTTGTTAATTTTCATATTGTGTGAACTGTCACTTTATCTATTTTTCCGTCGACAATACTCCTTTGTACCGTGGTCATGCTACGCATGCTGGGTTTGGTTTCATCTCGGTATATCAAGATAAATGAGGATAAGTGACCTCTCATATCTATTAACTCAATATGAAGACATTGTATAAGCCAAAAATTTTGAAAAGAGTTACAGTGGAGTTTCATTCCGGCTTTTCCCAATTGGAAACAACCAATTAGAACCATGTGACTAGCTTCTGAAGTTTTTAAGTAACCACGTAGATTTATGTGAACTAGTGATTGCCCATTGGTCGAAATTCGACCGTACTTCATTTGAATAGAAATACATTATTAAATGAAAAAAAAATATAATAATAATAAATATAAAAAAATAATATGGTTATATTTGACATTCAGTAACACTATAGACAAATTGTTGACGCTGTACTACTGTGGAGAGGGTTCGCTGGCGGGATGGTGATGGCCAGGACCAGGACGTAGGTGTAATGAGTAAAGAATACTTCTTCAGGACTCTCTTCTTTATTTTCTTAATACTTCTTAACTGCTGGATATGGAATGAATTATCACAGAGAGCTCTGTTTTTATAGAATTTTCCCTATTATTTTTAATTAATTATGACAGTTCAAAATGTCATAAATAAAACCAGCCTGTACAATCTATGACCAGCCTGTACAATCGTGAGGCATACAACCTCTACAGTTAGCACACGACACTAAGTTTTGTATGGGAAACTTACTAATGCCATACTTGACACTCCCCATAAAACAAAACAATTTTTTTTTATAAATCTAAACAAAATTCCTACTTAGAGCATTATGCTCTAAGAATTCCTATCGTCGCTAACACAAATAATATTAAAGACAAATACTCTCGATACGATCATAGATTTAAAAAATGAAAAAGGTTATATATATATAAAATTAATTTATTACCTATGGTTATACTTGACATTCAATAAGACACAAAATACAAAAATCTGGTCCAAATCTCAGGTCCAATCGAGAACATCTGTCTCTATGACAGATGTTCTCGATTGGACCTGAGATTTGGGCCATAAACAAAAGAATATGTATGCATGTGTGTATTGAATACTCGGTAATGAATAGGAGTGTGTGTAATGTGTTATTTATTGAAAACTAGCTTTTGCCCGCGGCTTCGCCCGCGTAGATGTCGGAAATTATCGCAAGAGGACGTATTACCGCGGTAAGAATGTATTAATCCATGTTATACATACATAAAATTACGCCTTTTTCCCATGGGGGTAGGCAGAAACTACGAAGCGCCACCTGCTACGATCCTTACATATCTTGTGTGTTTGATGTACCTAAAATAAAACTAATAGTATTCAGAGTAAGAAGACTGCGACATAGGGCTGGATTGAATTGAATATAAGTCTTCCTGGTTTTTCTTAACGCTCCTATTCTACCTATATAAACACTCAGTTATTTACCAGACACCAAATTAAACATAGTTATAAGAATAGTACTTTGGCCAGTGGCTTTGTCCGTATAGCTGTCGGAAAATATCTCCCGGGAACGTATATGGTAAGTATCCAGGATAACCAAAAAACCAAATCCATCCAAAAATCTAAACATCTAAGCCATATTTCGCGGTCTCTTACTTGGAATAATACAATTGGGTTTATTTTGAGTACTTCGAACACACATGATATTCGCATTTACTATGAAGCCAAAGTAATATGAATTACAATATTACAATCCTACTAATCCTGCACTACCCGACCGCTACCAAGTGAGACGGCCGGACGCGGGACGGCCCGCTAGCCGCTCTGCGGCTATTTTATTATAATCTCTGATATCTTCTAAAATATTTATTTTAATGATATGCTGTAAAGGGAAATTTTGATCTACATGAAATGCACAATTTATTTAAGGTACTTAATTGGATAAGGATTAATGCTGTATTGCTTAAAATCGCATTCATAAATAAGCCATTATTTCTCGTAAAAAGTAAAGGATAAAAATGGTTATTGTGGGTTATCCCTAAGAGTTAGACATATATCATTGCGGATTTTTTTGTAGAAATTTTTAAGTTGTACAATACTGTAGTACATTATTTTGAGCTATTTCGTAGGGTTCAGCCAGCGTTCGTAATGTAAGCGCAAAAAAATGTGTTTATTTATGACATCACATTAGAAACCTCTAAAATTATCAGCGTTTCTTTATTATATTATGCATGTTATATACATATAAACCTTCCTCTTGAATCACTCTATCTATTAAAAAAAACCCACGTCAAAATCCGTTGCGTAGTTTTGAAGATTTAAGCATACAATATCTGGTTGACCGAGCTTAGCTCGGTATTTTTTGGTAAATTGTGTTTAAAAAAATAAGTTTATGTTCAAGTTGATTATCGATAAAGTTGGTCATTGAAAACAAGAATAAAACGACATTTTATAAAAATGAATCCTAGCTAGATCGATTTATCGCCCCCGAAACCCCTTGTATACTAAATTTCATGAAAATCGTTGGAGCCGTTTCCGAGATTCAGATTATATATATATATACAAGAATTGCTCGTTTAAAGGTATAAGATAGGGACAGACAGACAGCGGGAAGTGACTTTATTTTATAATTTTATAATATCTATACTAATATTATAAAGCTGAAGAGTTTGTTTGTTTGTTTGATTGAACGCGCTAATCTCAGGAACTACTAGTCCGAATCGAAAAAATCTTTTTGTGTTGGGTAGCCTATTTATCGAGGGAGGCTATAGGCTATATAACATCACGCTACAACTAAGAGGAGCGGAGCAGTAACGAAAAATGTTGCAAAAACGGGGAAAATTTATTCCTTTTGAGAGTTTCCGTTGCGTGCGCTACGTAAACGGTTAAAGTAACGTAAAAATCATGTATGACAGAATTGTTCCTTTTAAAAAGTTCTAAAAAAAGTCCGCGAGAGCATATGTCTAACTTTTAAGGTTGACTCACTGTAACTCAAAAGGAGCGAGCAGGCAAATCGATGCGACGGGAATGGTCAGGGGAGCAAAAATTTGACGCGGATGAAGTCGCGGGCAGAAGCTGGTGTAATGATAATGTATTTTTACGCATAATTTAAAAAAATATTACCATTCGTCACTTCTTCTCTGTATAAACTATAAGTGTGCGAAATTTTATACTCCTCCGTCCGCTCAATTTCCGTAAAAAGGAATCCAAAGTTTTCGCTTCACGTATTAATATATAGATACATCGTCATTTGCCTAGCCTTTTCCCAACTATGTTGGTGTCGGCTTCCAGTCTCACCGGATGCAGCTGAGTCCCAGTATTTTACATGAAGCGACTGCCTATCTGACCTCTACAACCCAGTTACTGAGTAATACGATAGCCTTTGGTAAGACTGGTTGTCAGACTTTTGGACTTTTGACGAACCGTAACAACTGTCTTAGATCTACGAAAGATAGCCGGAACCAACGTGCTTTCCGAGGCACGGAAGGGTATGTAGAGTTGGTCACCCATCCTTGGACCAACCGCGGGAAGCAAAGCTAAACCTGAACGATCTACCCGTGCGTCGGTTATCACTTAACCGCAAGCCCTTCCCTTCTGACGAATTTATGTGAATACAATAGGTAATTTAAATTTAAAGCTTCTAGAAAGACTTATACAACACAACAAAGACTTATTATGTAATATAACATCGCAGTGTAGTTTTATGTCTAGAATACATTCAATCTAAAAGAAATGGTGATGGTTCATTTCATTTTGGTATTTCAAGCTTATAGGTAAATGTATAAGCTTGAAATATCAAAATGAAATGAGCCATCACCATTTTTTTAAGAATAATTATTATGTAAAAAACAAAATGATTTTTTTATATAATAATGATATAGTCATGTGTATTTGTGTCAATGCTTGATTTTTGCGCGGTGAACATTCTGATGCCACTATGCTTATGTCATCCCCATTTCCATGAGGTTATTTCAACGAGGAAATTGGCGCGCTTTCCAGATGAATGGGCATGCATCGTATTATTAAACGATACTACATGAAAATTTAATAATTACCTTTATAAATAGTGCTGCAAGGTATCTGGGTCACTTTGACCTTCCAAAGTCTTTCAAATGATGTTCCGCTGGTGACGAAAGTCAGCTTCACAGGGTTTGTCATACCGATGCCGGCGTCAATGTACACTGTTAATTGAAAATATTAATTAAAAAACAACTCATTTTTATATTATGGGGTTTTTACTTGTTTACGCTGGGTATTGAGAATAGAAAAAATATGAAGAATGAGATTTAGTTTAAAAAAATCTCAACTTTACGAGCATGTCAACTATCTATCTACATTATGTAGAGGTATATCGAAATAACATAGTGGACAAAAGTAGCAGATTTTTAAAATGATGGAACACTAGTTGAAAATTCTGTTTAGGTAATAGTGTTCGGAAGGTACGTTTAAATTGGAAATTGAGCGGAAGCAGTGAAGTATTCCAATTAGTAACTAATAAAGTGAAATTTCAAACGGAATACGGGTTGATGGAAGCATTAATCTCTGTTCGATCATGATTTCACAGACCCAATATTCTCTTTGACAAAAACGTGAAGCGCTTTTAGTATCAACCTTATCGGGCAAACCTCAGAACTCGTAAGCTTACCACTCATGCCATGATTCCGATTATTTGACTAATTCATCTATACGTTCAATCAATTTTGAAATTGCATGAATAAATTTACAGGAGCCAGCTCATCAAGGCATCAGAAACTGTCAAACTCTCCCAATCAACCTTGAACCTAATGCTTTAGCAATAAAGTTGAAAATCTATTAAAGAAATTTGACAGATTGTAGTAGCTTGATGTGCTGGCGTCTATACTATGGCTATACTAGTTTAATCCATCGTAGTGACAGTCGTCTTCAATCTATAGAAACTGGTTACTACAGAATTAATTGAATGCGGTTCGGGGTAGTTTAATTAGCAAATGGTGGTATCCTGGAAATACTGAATGGATAAATTCAAAGGACTATTCCACTGGATTATAGCAAATCTGTGCACTTTTCAGTCTATACCTGGAACCTTTCACGTATTCAGTGTAACCTTTGACAAAGGTTGCATGTGAATAGAAGCATCGTATTGTACTTCAAAGGTACCATCCTGAATAAGATTTTATGGAATTTCCCTTTGTCACTTTGATCCGAGAACCAGTAAAATAATCCTGTTTGATGGAAACTCTGTTAAAACGGATAACGCACATAGTACACCTGTACATTTATAATACGATTTAGTTTGCTTTGAATTTCACCGTATAACGCTATGGGATTACTGGTTTTGTTATTGTGTGGATGTGCTTACTTAAATATATCAATATACACTAACACACACTACACTAAATATATCAATAGACACAAAGAAAAACCGTATTGAATCATAATGATTCAATACGGTTTTTCTTTGTCTATGTTCGTTCGTGCATTTATAACTGGTTTTTTTCGTGCATTGCATCGGTGGTATAAATTTTCTGAGTTTTTTTTTTTACCTATTTATTGTTCTCGTCGGGGGCTGGCAGGAAAAAAAAAGTGTTGCGCCGCCCCAAGCAACACGGGCAGGAAGCTGGTTTGTGTTTGCATAATTTCTGTTTCGTCGTTCTATTAGTTTTGAGAATAATCATTTCTAATTTAATATGTATGTATATTTATACGTTCATAGCTCTACTCCCGTAAATTTAACTGGGAGTAGAGTTTCAGGTAGAAACTTAAAACTTCGTATGAAATGGTACTTCGTTTTAAGTTTCTAAAATTAGCCGCATGCGAGCGCGGCTTGACATTCACTTATGCAACCTTTGTACCCCGTACGCTCATTCTACAATTATAGAGTTTTGAACAAAGTGCTCAATGTACTTAAAAGGCTAGCTACGAACTTGGAAATGAAGGTGGAGAGATTTATTGGAATTGGTTAAATAGTTTGCTATGCTTTGTTTGACTTATCATTCATCCATATATCCTACATATAGATCCTTTACTTTTTGAACTATTAAAAAGCTTATACTTCCATCCTGTTTCGACTTTATATCATTCACCGAAGATGGATGAGCATTTGATGTGCATCTGGATTGAGGGCCCATTTTTTGAACCTTTGCCAAACGAAATAAGACTTATAGCGAAATTAGTTAAAAATTGTAAAAACTTAAAGCAAAGAACCATAAATTTCTTAAACGTGAATTAAAACTTTTATGATTAAATAACTTGGGCTCTCAATCCAGACGCGTTCATAAAGTGGCATAGCGTAAATCTCAGCAAGTACTATCTCTGGGTTAATAATTTTTATTTAAGAATTTAGTAAAGAATTTCTTAAACATTTTAAGAATTTCATAGATCTGTAGAATATGACATTATAGATTTATGGCGGTATATCTAGGGCCCTCACTTCATTATTGTCTGTACTGAGGAATCTGCAAAAAAATAATTTAAATGAAGTAATACATTAATACGACTTTAACATGTTTTACTTAGGGACCTATGTGAATTAGTTAAAAAAATAATGACACAAAAGTAAATTTTTTAAAAGTAAATAAAAGTCTAATTTAACTAAAACATCTGAACTGAGAGCCCAATATTTTCGGCTTTATTGACTAGGCTCAACCTCATAGATGTACAAAAATTAGAATAAGATTTTTAACTATTTCTTAACTAAATTGTGACATGTAGTCCGATCTTCTAAATGGCATACTTCAAGAGAAAATTGATATTCAACTTTTTATAAGAGAAACATTTGTAGGGTGACCATAATGTTCATCGTAAGTACATGAAAATTTCGTATTTTATTATTTTCGTTAGCACAGTCAGAAAGTCATAATATTTGCAGCTAAATGCATTATATACGTACTACTTACAATTTTGTTTTCTTTATTTCTAATGTCATTTTTAGGGTGCCGTACCTAAAAAAGAAAAACGGAACCCTTATAGGATCACTTTGAAACAAACAAACGATATTTAAGTAATAAAAAACTATTTTTAATAATATGTACCTACAAATTTGTACGGGAACCCCGACTCGCACTTGTCCGGTTTATATATATATATGATGTTAGTCCTTACGGTACTACTATGGGCTTAGCTGCCTAAAGAAATAAAAAAAAATAGTTTAAAAGACTAAAAAGGAAAATAGAAATGATTTTTCAACCGACGAAAAAAAAAACGGAGGAGGTTATCAATTCGACGCGTATACTTTTTAATTTTTATGTCTGACCACGCATAACTTTTTACATAGTAGTCCGATTGTGATAATTATTTTTTTGTTGGATAGGGTATACCTTGCCAAGTGTAATTAGTACATTAAAGCCACAAAAAATATGAAGTAAAAACATTTTAATAAAAAATTAAACCACCGATAAACTGAAAAGCAAAAAATAATAAACCTAAAAATTTTGAGTCGGCTTTGAAAAATGAATGAACAAAGATCACTCAAAGCGACGACTCATAATTTTAAGGTTTATTATTTTTTGCTTTTCAGTTATTTTGACGGTTTAATTATATTTTGAAAATGGAGCCATCTAGTTGCACTCATAACTAAAAATAACTCGCTCACTCGCATTTTCGTATTTTTAGGATATAAAACTATTATAAGGTAACATTTATATGAAGTAAATAGTTTTTTTTAGTAATTATGCCGATCGTGTTTAATTTATCAGAATGAATTTGTTTGATCTGCGCATAGATACGATGACTACTCATATGAACATACTGCTAGTCGGTTAGTTTGCCTTTCATTTTATACAAACACTGTTAAAGCTAAATATATGTTCTATTTTATCATTTTTTATTTGCTTTACGCAACTAAGCCCACAGTACCTAGTACTGTATGGATTAAAATCATATAATTAAAAATTACATTGAAAAATAAAGAAAACAAAATTGCAAATATGATGACTTTCCGACTGCGCTTTACAAAATGTACAGGTACTAACTATGAACATTATGATCGCCCTACAAATGTTTCTCTTATAAAAAGTTGAATATCAATTTTCTCTTAGAAGATCGGACGATATGTTACAATTTAGTTAAGAAGTAGTTAAACATCTTATTCTAATTTGCGTTCATCTATGAGGTTGAGCCTAGTCAATAAAGCTGAAAATATTAGGCGCTCAGTTCAGATGTTTTAGTTAAATTCAACTTTTATTTACTTTTTGAAAATTTACTTTTGTGTCATTATTTCTTTTTAACTAATTCACATAGGTCCCTAAGTAAAACATGTTAAAGTCGTATTAATGTATTTCTTCATTTAAATTATTTTTTTGCAGATTCCTCAGTACAGACAATAATGAAGTGAGGGCCCTAGATATACCGCCATAAATCTATAATGACATATTCTACAGATCTGGGAAATTCTTAAAATGTTTAAGAAATTCTTAAATAAAAATTATTAACCCAGATATGGTACTTGTTGAGATTTAGGCTATGCCAATTTATGCACGCGTCTGGATTGAGGGCCCAAGTTATTTAATCATAACAGTTTTAATTCACGTTTAAGAAGTTCTTTGCTTTAAGTTTTTACAAATTTTAACTAATTTCCCTATAAGACTTATCGTTTGGCAAGGGTTCAAAAAATGGGCCCTCAATCTAGATGCACATAAGCATTGTCATGGCTTTTCTTCTAGATTATGGAATCGTATTATTCTCTTTGTGTTCTCATAAACCTTTGTTTACATTTATTTCTCTTTTTGTAGGTTTGCTGTGAGAAGTTTTCAAGAAATAAGCAGTCACGTCCCTATTTGGTCATGGTTTTTCTTGTTGAATATGGAATCGTATTTTGCGATGTTTCACACGTTTGTTTACATTTAATTTCTAATTTCGTAGATCTACTGGGAGAATTTCAAGAAATAAGTAGTAGATACTTCGAAAATGTTATGTGGTTCCTCTATACATTTTACTATGTGTACTGTAGCGTAACCTGCTTGTTTCTAGCACACCAAATTTATGAATATTCTATACGATGATGTCATAAGATTATGCGACAAACACTACTTACATCTTAGACGAATAAAAAATAACAGAGGGTCGGAATAAAGAGATGATAGTGCATGTCCTTATTTAAAATGTTATTTAATGATTTATTGAAATAATTACGCGTTAAAATTAAATAAGCCTTTTATTTCAACGACTTTTAAAGAGAGAACTAAAAAAATAAGTCTACTTACTATGACCGCCTTGGTTGACTCCACAGATGGCGGGTACAGGGTTACCCCCGGACACAATGAACTGATCCTGGTTGCAAACGTTATTTATCTGCTCCGGCCCAGCAATGGTGAAGCGGTTGAAGTCCAATCTAAGTACATAAAACAAAGGTTGCTTATGGAAAAAAAACCTTATCTACTAACTTCTAACCTAGTCACTTCTCCATGTGAAATGGTTCCAGGATAACTTATAGAATAATGGTAGACATTGGTTATTCATTGTTACGCATATGCATAACAAGCAATAGCAATATTGCTATGCATACAATCAACATAAATTGTCCAAATATTCAAATAACAACTGTCATTCTTTAAGAGTTGTGTGTCTTTAAGTGGCTATTTGCTTAATAATTCAGTTTTTTGAAAGTACCATCTTGCAAACTGGAGGTTGATCACTTTTTAGCCTTATTAATAAAAAAATAAAAATCTTTTTAGATATGAACACATACAGGAACAGTCCATAGGTTGTTTTGTGATGGGTTAGTAACATAAAGAACCTATGTTCTATTTTAGTATTGCTAGTAAGGACAGAAATACAATTAAATTGACCTAACCCGCCCTCGAGGCTCGGTGAGGTAACACCATAGGTACAGCTACGCCTCTGTAAAATTAATCTGGAATCAAAGGCATGACTTTATGTGATGAAACTATTTACTTATGTGTACCTATAGCTACTTTTATCCAGTGCCATTCTATAGAATAGACGGGCTTGTTAACAATTAATATTGCATAACCATAAGGGTGAAAAATGATCCATCGCATTGTTCACGTTTGTACATTAATCCACCACTTGTAGAAGCTATTTTAATGCACCCAAAATATTCTTAACGTATACCAGATTACGTACTGCGTTACCTGAGTAAAACATGAAGAGAAAGTAAAATTCCTTTTTAAGAAATAACCCTTTCTTTATTAGATATCATATTTATTCTACAACAAACTGATACTTCACATAATAATTCTAGTAAACTACTCTTTGAATAGGTATATACGTCTCTGAGACTTGAGTCAAAGTTGATGTAAGGACGATGTTATTAAGAAAAGTTCCTAGCTTCCATTATGTTGCCCTCAATAATTCCATGTCAGTGCAAGGAAGAGTCAATAATGTACCTATGGACTTTGCTCCAGTAGTTCACGTAATAAGATGGAGATGATACGTGTGTGCTGTGAAGATATCGATGAGTTTACTGAATAAATAATCCTACTTCCTACTAATATTATAAATGTGAAAGTTTGTGAGTATGGATGTATGTTTGTTACTCTGTCACGCAAAAACTACTGATCGGATTTAGATGAAATTTGGCACACAGATAGTTTATAACCTGGATTAACACAGAGTACTTTTATCCCGGTAGTACGTTCCCATGGGATAATTTCAAACCACCACGCGGGCGAAACTGATGGCAAAAGCTAGTACATAACAACCTGTTTGGATGCGATGTTTTTTATATGAAAGGTATATATATAAATTGCACCTGTAGGTAATTATAGTACACCCACATTTCGCCAGTAATGTTTCCATCAGAACAGGGGGCGCTCCGCCACGTCCTAGTTTACTGTATTAACTTTATCTGAGTCATTGTGAACCTTAATTCAATATTTACAAATTCAGTACAAACTTAACTCGCATATCATATACCTGGACCCTAAATATAACATGCACAACAAGTACAAAAAATGCGGTTTTAAATCTATTATAACGTGGCTCGGGCACAGCGATTTTAAAAAACCTCATAGTAACATGATGAACACCCCAGTTACTCAATTGGTAGCGAGCTGGCGCAGCGATTACGAAGTGACCTGAGTTCTTTTTGCTTGTGCTCTGTTTTACATATCCGCGCGTTCGACTGAAAATCTGAACTTTTCGATAAGGGTTATTTTTTTCTGTATGTCATCATCATCATCATCTTTATTTTAGCCGTAAAACGTCAATTGTTGGACATAAGCCTCCCCCAATTTCGGGGCTTTGCTATAATCGCCACGCTTAGCGGATGGGATGGCGTTCGCAGTATGATGGTAAAATACATAGACAACGTTGCTGTCCATTCTCTAGTAAATCCATTAGTTGCCTTTTACGATACATACGGGAGGAAATGGGATGGTGCTATTCTTTACCACCGGCCTCACCTATTTTTCTGTCTTATTCGAGTCGAATTTACTTGACCGATTTAATTTAAGTATCAACGTCCCTAATATTTCTAAAACTAAGCGCCGCAAATATTCCAAATGTTGTCACGTTACCCCTTCCGGTATTCTTACAAAATTATATCAAAACAAGTTGATAAGTATAAAACTAAATTATTGGGTTTTTAATTGGTATTGTTTTTTACGAATACTTAATAATAAAGAAAGCTACTTTTATTTTACTCCAACCATCATATTGTTCGTAATATGGAATATCGTTGAGGTCCTAAATACCGAAATAGTATTCCATATTAGGACCCTATATCAACAGAAACATTTTCAAAGATGCCGACTTTTTAATGGAAGAGGATGAATGTGAAGTTCACGGGATATCTACACCACAAGAGCCAACTCTTAGCATAGAAAAAATGTCATCAATAGCCAGCGTTATATCACACCCACCAAAAATGAAAATATATCCCGAGAACTGCGTATTACCCCTTAAGCCATTCCACCTTACCATCATCATCATCAGCCTATAATGTTCCCACTGCTGGGCGAAGGCCTCCTCTCAGCGAGAAGGAGTGGGCCATAATCCACCACGCGGGCCCAGTGCGGGTTGGTAGACGTCACATGTCTTTGAATTTTTGGTTCTAAGACATACCGGTTTCCTCACGATGTTGTCCTTCACCGTTTTGAGAGCAGTGGCGATCAAATAATTTACACAAAGTAAAGCGCCTGCTTGGGTTTGAACTCACGACCTACTACTCGTAAGTCGCGGCCGTTACCACTGGGCCACCACTGCTATCCTACCTTACCATCAATTAAAAAGAAAACGGTCTTACCGTGGCCGTAAACATTGCAAAGTTTGCAAAATTGCAGGTTAATTAGAAATTAGCTTGTCATCAAAAGAGTACAAGCTGAAAACACAAAGTGTTCCTAAGCCTCAGCAATCAATCAGTGGCTGTCAGAAAAACAAGACAAACTTCTTTTGAAAAAGATACCATATCTTTCTCTATTCATTATAGTGACGATAAACTCTATGTCCTACAACCTAACGATCAAAATGCAGTCGCTGGATGCATAGATTACTCTGGTATTTACAGTGAATAAAAAAGGGAGAAGAGTGGATTCAAAGCTTTGCTTGCAGACAATGGTGTCACGTTGAGCGTTCCGGAGCAGAAGAATATTCAGATTTTATTAGTAATTTTTGCTTGCAGGGTTAATTTTATTTTAATATTTTTATTTTATTTTGAATAACAAGACGGGATCCTATTATAGAATACTTATATAAATTAAGTAGCTTTTGCCTCCGGCTTCGCCCACTTGGATGTCAGAAAATTTGTTGCGTTAGTTGCCAAGCATATGCCTAAATAATAAATTTATTTTTGATGTTTACATTGTAAATGGAGGACGTTCCACACGACTTCGTCCCCCTTTTCAGGTCTTCAGGAGTTGAATTATCAAAAACGCTGATATACGTATAAATTATCTTTTAATCGTTATACTAAACCATTCATTTGAAGAAAATAGCTTAAAAACTGACGGACTTCAGGCAAAATTCCACCCCTACTTCATCCCTTTACATTTTAAGGTAAAAAAATCCCCTCACTATGGTAATTATAGTTCATGACTAATTTGTAGTGTCGGTGCTGTACCTTGAGGACGAATTTTAGACCAGATAAACCAAAATCAAAGCTAAAAATATTACTTTTATTTTGTGTAATATATGTCATTACCACTGATCTCACAATGGCGAAAGAAAAGACTGTGGGGAAACTAGCTGCCTTGGTTCCAACATTAAGACATGTAACATCTACCAATTTGCAACGCGTTGTGGGTTGTGCCCACTCCCTCTCATAGAAAGAATGCCGATGTCACAGCAGTTACAACATCATAGGAATTACAGGTCGATTATGATTATGCTTATAGTGCTTTAATTTTATATTCCAATACCAATACAGAAATACTTTTTATTATACAAATAGATGAACAAAACTAAAAGTACCGACAGTCTAGTAGAAAAGTAATCCAATTTAAATAATTCTTATTTTTCATCACGGTGCTAACACCAGGTAACTACATTTTATCTAGAAAATTAGATTGAGAATCCAACTTGAGGCAACGTCGTAGGCATTATTAAAATATTTTATTACGTTGTAAACTAAGTGTAAATCTCTGAAAAGGTATTATATGCAATAAAGCGATAATAAATTCAATGAGAAAAAGATTGTATAGATTTTCTACCTTACTTGTTCGTGTTGAATTGAGAATACATTTTATAAACGTGCTTTTGCAAATGGCTGCCCAAAATAACGTACAATACCTATTTCTACCAACGCTTACCTCCCTTACTTCCCTATAACTAGTATACATAGTTAAAATCAGTGGCTAAACCGAGCAGTCGATATTTTGCGAAGCACTAATTAAGTGCGAGAGCGCTACGCATGCGGCGTAGCAGACTACGAGTTTCGTAGCAAATTGCTACGCCGTTATTTTGTAGCTTCACCGGTATTGAGTAGTTCTGATATTGTGAAGAGTTTCATACTTTTATATAAATGAAAAGTTATATAAAAATATTCATGAAAGAAAGCATCGTTCTTAACAATAAGCAATGTTTTCGAGGAGATAATTGTTTTTTTTAGTTCTGGAACTGTTGTTTCAAATCTTTTGTGTCACTCAATTTATTGAGTCTCACAAAAATTATTTCATTAATGATATTACGGTTCCTAGTATGGTGATGTGACAGGAATATGCTTCGTATTAGGCAAGTATAGGTGTGCAACTGGGCCGAAGCCAACTGGCGTTTATCATCAACCGAACACGACGTATTTGCGGCGAATAATAAATGTATTAGAGGTTACATGTCAACGTCAATCGCCCGCGGTCTTGTTACAGGTATAGGTACTTAGTCCAGGCGAAACGGACCGTAGCGTAACTCAATTTCACTTTATTGTGCATTGGTTTATAGAAAATGTACTAAAGTGATGAAGATATTTGCAGTGCGTTGCGTTGCGGTGTGCCCCAATTTATATGAGCCTAAAAAGTCAAAGGATTTGGCTCAATATTGCACCTGATCGGTATCATCTCACTTCGTTTTTTGAGCTTTTACGATGCTAATAGGTGTCCATTGAAGAATGGAGTTTTATAGAACGGATCTTGAGCGACTCTAGTTGAAGTGAAGCTAATTACAATTTGTAGTGCTCTTCGGGTGCGTTGAAGTGCGTTCATACACGGTGGATTCTTATTTTCATATTCAATCAGACAAAATCACGCGGTTTCCATCATGTCCAAATGGTAGAGTCCTACCGAAGATGTTTTTTTTTGATTGCCGAAAATTTTCATTTCCTGCCGAAAATCAGAAACGAAAATAATCTTTGTACTTGAAACTTGACATGTATGAATAAGCTTACCTAATTTGGCAGACATCAGGATGTTGTTTGAGGATAGTCAGCTCACAGGAGCCGGTACCATCATAGATCGACGGGTAGCCCGAATTCACGAAGTATGTCCCGTTTTCCGAAGTTGAACTACCGCATGACGTCATAACTGGAAGAAATTACAACTTTTATTTTAATAATTGTCTGGTAATACGGTAGTTCCGTGTGGTGCTGTACAAAAAGAATAGCACCATCCTATTTCTTCCCGTGGGTGTCGTTAGAGGCGACTAAGCGACTCACTAGAGAATGGACAGCAGCGTTCTCTACGCATTCTACCACCATACTGCGATCGCCAATCCGCCTGCCTAACGTGGCGATTATAGCATACCCCCAAATTGGGCGAGGCTCATGTCCAACAGTGGACGTCTTTCGGCTGAAATGATGATGATGATAGTTCATGTACAGAAAGGCTAGTTGATGTGCCTTTTTAAACGTTCGAAAAGTGATGTTAGTCAGTTTTGTTGTTAGATTAAGTAAATTAGGAAGATAAGTAATTAGGTTTTAGGTTAGTAAATCGCCGAATGGCGCACGAACATCATGTCGTGCTAGTCTGCAGGAGCCTTAAATCCCTTACAAAATTTATCCACTGTCGATATGTGAATATTAGTAAGGTTCCTAATAATTATATAGTTGACAACTTACCACTGGACTAATTTGTAGATTTTGTTACAGTAACTGCGTTTCAATACATACAGGGCTCTTAATAAAAAAAACTGGCATGATGACATGAAACCAGGATTGAAATAAAAACCTTTATTTTTTTCACGGTTCCCTTTTTAAATTATGTGTTAGGTACATCTAAGGTTTTAATTATTAGTAGTGTAATTTCTTGTCGGCTCTGCTATGACCAAGTAGCGGGTAGCAGACAAAGCACTCCTTTGATATAATTTTTATCTATATCTTTACTAACGTATTTCATTTCGCTGACCGTAATGAAGCCACACCTCTTTGTTTCAGTTCATGAAAGGACACGCCCACTGAAACGTGAAAACACCTACTTTGGATGAGTGTTTCAGCTGAAAACGTCATCTGTGCAGTGTTAGTAAGTATGTTTGCAAGATTAGTATAATTTAAACTGCTAAATACATAATAGTTTCGGGATGATACCAGTCGTTGATATCACTATTGGGACTATGTTCATTTTCTGAATTGTGGTAATTTATTCTTGTATTTCTGTACAATATTTTCTGTTTTTTTTTTTTGGTTACAATACAATGTTCCGTGTATTATTGGTGTATGGAACTGCTATGACTGCTATGTTTTCTTTATCATAATTTTTTATATCGACCCTGTTATTTTATATTGTACTAGATTCTGCCCGCGACTTCGTCCACGTTAAATTTCTTGTCCCCCGACCCTTCCCGTCGCGTCGAATCGCCTACCCGTGCGATTTTCCCCGTTTTTGCAACATTTTTCATTACTGTTCCGCTCTTCTTAGTTGTAGCGTAATGTTATATAGCCTATAGCCTTTCTCGATAAATAGGCTACTCAATACAAAAAGAATTTTTCAATTCGGATCAGTAGTTCCTGAGATTAGCGCGTTCAATCAAACAAACAAAGTCTTCATCTTTATAATATTATTATAGATGATGATTTTGGTAATGTTATAGTACAATTTGTAACGCTGGTTTTCTAATACAGCTCTAGGTTATTTTTTTTTAGTATGGTGTGTATGGACTCTGCATGAGATTGTGTTGTAATGCGATTGTTTGGTGTATTGTATTAACTAGTTGATTCTATTGTGTCTGTGAGTGTAAACGTTTTGTAGGCAGTACGCTACAAGCTCCTGTGATGTGTTTTATTTTCAGGTTTACTGTGACACTTTCTGCAGTAACCGCTTCTTATTGTCGTATCTTTAATTATATATTACTAGCTTCTGCCCGCGACTTCGTCCGCGTCAAAGTTTTGCTTCCCTGAACCTTCCCGTCGCATCGAATTGCCTGCCAATTTTCGTCCACTTTTCGTTGCTGCTCTGCTCCTTTTAATCGTAGCGTGATGTTATATACCATATAGCCTTCCTCGATAAATAAACTACCCAACACAAAAAGATTTTTTCAATTCGGACCAGTAGTTCCTGAGATTAGCATGCTCAATCAAACAAACAAACTCTTCAGCTTTAAATATAATAAAAGTACCTATGTCCGTCTCCTGGTTTTAAGCTACCTCCCCACCAATTTTCAGCCAAATTGGTTCAGCCGTTATTGAGTTATAAATAGTGTAACTAACACAACTTTCTTTTATTATATATAGATTTATTATAAATGATTTTTAATGTATTATTTGGTTGTTAATGGCCAGCATGAATCCTTATGTTTCTGAAAATAATCCACTTAATTACTGTGTTTTGTGTATTAGTTATAAATCTTATAGATGTCTTCCATTTGGAATTCTCTCCAACTCCATTTTTAAGTATCTCTTCCAATGTCTCGTTTTATCTATAGTTACAATATTATTTGTACGTGTATTTATCTTTTGTGTAGGATTCAATTAGCCATCTGCCTCCATCTTTTCTGAACATATTTACTTTGTTTTTTGCCGATTTAGGATAGTGATGTCTGTGTTGTGTTAGAATTGTTCTAGTTTTAATGTTTATTGCATGCTGAACCATTTTATTACAAAAATAAGTTAGTATAAGAATTATATAACTATTTATGGATTTGAATATTTTTGTAATGACCAGATACATTTTACATAATGAATGAATTCTTAAATATTACTCTTTCTCCTCGTTTGAGTTTATCTTTTGTAACTTTGTATTTTTTCGTGCTTGATTGTATCCTAAGTATTTACAAAATTCTTCTTTTTTCATTGCTGTTATTACTTGTTCCGAATCCGTTGAGTAATTTTATGAACATTGGAATGTTCGATACTTAATCACAGAAACAGCTAAACGGATTTGGATGTAATATGGAACACAGATAGTTGCAACCTAGATTATTACGTCGTATAGTTTTTGTCCCGGTAGTAGGTTTCCATAGGATGATTTTCGACGTCTTCACGTTGTAAAGGCCACTATTCTTACTGAAAGAGCTAAAGGAGAGAGCGTAAGGGCGTGTTGATTCCTTAAATTTCAATTCTCCTACGTAATTTTCCATTTTTAATTTATGGCAAAGCGTCAGAGTAGCTCCTGATATTCAAATTTCTTATTTCTTTTACAACTTGCAGAACAGTATCACTATGTGTTGATTTAAATATGATTCGTGTCTTATTTCATGAAATCATGACTTTGAGGCCAATTCTGATCTAAAGAGTCGTATTGCTGGTTTTAATCTATGTAATTAATACGTGAAGCAAAAACTGTGTTCCCCCTTCTACGAAAATTACGGAAACGGAGGAGTACGGGCACAGATAAAGTTTAAATAGAGATGTAGTGCATAAAGCGAATATTTTTATATATTATTACATTAGAAATACATTAATTTTAAAATGAGTCATGGTCATATTTCGACTACCGGGCGATGACTAGTAATTGTAATTCTGTGACGCCATGTTTGTTACATACGGTCGCAAAAACTTAATTACACTGGAATATCGAAATGTTAATGACTACGTGCGTTCTCGGTATCCTGGCTTCAAAATAACACGCGAGAGCGCGAACGTGCTGCCCCCGTGAGCTGACTTAATGTTATGTGTAATGCCACTCTTTCTTGTACAGTGTGAAAGAACAAAAATACTCAATGTTTCGTGCAAATTTGAACATTGTACAAATACAGTAGGTAGGTCGCAACTTTTTCGGTCATAATCGACCGAAATAAGTTGCATTCTTCGCAGATATTGAAGTTCAACCGAATTTATGTCCCCTATTTAACGATTGACGGGGATATATTCGCAAAATTCCACCGTGAGAGAAGTCTAAAAGAAACTCTTCTGCAAAATTTCAAGTTTTTGGACCCAATCGATATCAGTGCGTGAATGTATGAATTTAAGGGTTTTAATTAAGAAGAACATAGATTCATAATATACAACCCTTTAGAATCTTATTATGAATAGATCATCATCCTACGTGCTTCGTATTTCCACATAAAACAATCTAATTTCCTAAGGGCTCCCAATACGGCGAAGCCTCTGTAACGCGGTTTCAATGCTTCATTTGTGGCACTTCCTGCTTACCTACATTGCGCAGCGACGATAATCAAAGACAATCTTGTGTACATAATGCATAATAGTAGGGTAATTATGTGTTTGGGCTTTGTTCGATCGGAAACAGAGGCGTTCTGATATTAACCGCGATTGGAATAAACATCCTCAATCTCACATGTATGCTATGTTTGTTATTGATGTTAAATCTGATGAGGAATGGGAATAGTATATTGTAGATATGTCATGTTCTGATGGAGGTTATTGGAAACATAGTTATTGCTACTAACGATTGTTGTGGAGCGTTTTCTATGCAAAAAGCTTGGTGCGGTATGGCGACCCTGATCTTCCATTCTGCTTTAATACACCTATGATAATTACAAAATATGTGTATATGAATTTATCTAATTGAAAGAGTATCCGATAATTGATTTCTAAGATACAGGAAAATCCTAGTATGTAGCTGTATTCCTACCACAGCTATCTTATCTTACCTTAGAGAACAGGAACCATTTATGAGCATGAAGGTCTCTTAGAATTTGACAGTGACGCAAAATCATAGGTTAAATAATTGTACTGCTATTTGAACGTTGTAATGTTTTCCTGAACAACATAGTTTTTTATAATTTTTATTATTTAAGAAACGGATTCGCTGATGGACTGCGTAGTTGGCTTTCAACTACGCATTCCATCAGCGAATCCGTTTTCCGTTTCGAAATGAATATATTTAATTTTTTACTTACAGATACAACAGAGTCCAAAGCCATTTGCACAGTAGCCGTTAGCAGAGCCACCCCGCGCGGTACACTCGCGCGCATTCATGCATGTGCCGTTGTCACCTGAGGCGCCCGCACAACCGCCGTTTGGGAATGTCACCACCGTGAAGAGGGACAGAACTGAATGAAGGACAGATATAAATGAATATTGTTATATCAGACCATGTGTGCGGTAACAGACATTCGTACTCCTATTTCAAGTTTTTTTTTATCATATAATATAATAGTGATAAATATTGTTAGCAAAATACAGTTAATTTCTATGTCTAGAGAAAGTGTTAGTCAATAAAAATATCAGCTTTAATATTAGAACTTGAACAAATACTAAATTTAAGCTAGACGCCTATATCCCATAAACCAAGAGATACATTTTGTGTCCAACACTTCGTGAACACCACGCCTTGAATCATTCGGGCGTAACGTCTTACGGAACAGAATCAGGGATCTGAAATAATTCTCAAAGCCACAGACGAAAATTCAGCCATAACGTCTGGCTGGAAGCTTTGCTTCACTAAAGTCAACATCCAGAAACCAGAAGCTTACCTAGTTCCGTTTTGTCAAAACGGAAGTGCAAACTATATATTAAAATCAATTGAGTAGGTACCAGGGGGCTAGGGAATGAGAGAGCTTCACTGTTTGAGTTTGTTTAGAAATGTCGTGGAGAATCGCAATTAATTCCCAGTCCTTCGGCTGTTGACTCACTAAGCTTGGTCTTAGTCTACGTCAACAGTATTACGTTTTGACAAAAGTTGCCAGAATGGTGTAGGAAGAGGCTTATGGTTAAAAGCGTGGCGTCAAAACGAGTAAATTTAAAAATTAAAATCGTGTTATTTAGATGGCAAACATTTGGCTTTTCAAAAGTGTCAGTATGGTTTGGGGTTAATGCGGCACAATTGTTATAAAAGTTGAGCAATTTATTTTAATTTGATTTAAGATGTTATCAGGTAGCTTTATCTTTGTGGATTGCATCGAAATTGGTTCGATATTGTTTTTTTCTTTTCGACGAACTCGACGCCTACATGAGGGATTGGTTCTTATTGGCTTAAGGTAGAGTTGACTGGAAAAAGAATAGGGAGGCCTTTGCCCTGCGATGGGACAATACAGGCTATTTTGGTGGGTGGAGTCACAAAATTATGGACATCCTTACAATCGTTATCATGAGTTAGTTAAACATAGAAATAGCAGTAGCTTATTATTAGCACAGCGCAAAAACACCTCTATAAAATAAATTACTGTATAATAATGTTTGCCAATAGAGTAACGATACTAAAAATAAAACATCGGACAGAAAACTGGCAGGAAATGACAACTAATTAGAAAAAACCCGCTTGTATCGCTGTAGCCAAGCTTTATACCGTTGACGTGTAGAGTGACTGATATAATTAAATAAGCAAACGGTACAGTAGCAACAAGTATTTGAAAAAAAAAATCTATAAATACATCATCTTAGATAATAATAATTAATCTGCATGATGAGTAGTCTTAGGAAACACAGATTTAATCTGCTTACTTCTAACATATAATTATTTCTTTTGACGTTTGAAAGTGACGTCCAATATACAGGATTAAAATATCATTTAAAGATAATTGTAACTTACATCTACTTTCTTTAGGTCCTGGTGGCCAGAAACGCTGGTCCTTTGATACGTCCTGCAACTTTCCCATATTACGAGTGAACGAAACGCCACGATTCCGGCCATTAGCTCTCCCTTCACTGGCTTCACAGACCCCATACAGCAACACAATAATCACCAAATCACCTCTCATCTTTACCGTTTTGTCACCGACAAAAGTATGGGATGGATATGATAGTGCTGTTTCTATTTATATGACGTGGTCGGGAAGGGAAACAATGGTAAATTTCACCTATTACGCAGATGGTGACAATGGGCTGGTGATAATTTTCTTTTAGGCAGCAGCATGGAACGTGATCACCTTTGTTACACTTAATGATACCACTTATCATGTAATCGTTTTGTAGTTTCGTTGACAGTACTAAATTTATTGTTAGGTTAAATGTTAAAGTATTACTAATATTTGTAATGAGCTGCGATGTGTGTGTGATGAAAGTTTTGTTCATATATGGCGTAAAAGTGTTGTATTTTTGCTACCAGTTCGGTTCTTTTTTGAAGAGAGGTCCTTATATCTCAAATTACTTTTAGAAAAGTGTTATAATTTTTATTTACTCAAAGATTTAACTCTATATTTTTTTTTTTAAATTTATGTGTGGAGCAGCCGTAAAAATACAAAGATCAACATTTTCTGTACTATCAATAGTGAAATAAATAGTTAGAAATAAAATATAAATATTGTAGTTTCCATTTTCTACGTTAAGTGCACTAAGTGGTGTGAAGAGGAATGAAATGAAAATACAAGAGGAATGTCATTGAAACTGTATTTTGAACAAAGGTTTAATTTTACAAAGAGAAGAGATTTAATGAAAGTACGATTTCCACTATCAATAAATTTTATACTAGGGTAGATTATTTATTTATGTAGTGTTTGTATGTATGTAATTATATCTATTTACAAGTTGTAAGTCATAGGTTCTAACCCAGACAGACACTTTAAAAACCTGAGAAATCTGACATGTTCTAAAACCAAAAATCCGAAGACATATGACTTCTACCACCACACAGATGGCCCGTGTGAGGGATAACGGCTTAGTCGCTCTCACAAAGAGAGACAGCACGTGTCTTATTAGTGGGAACAAAATAGGCAGTTTATAATCATTATTTAGGTTAAATCCCACGAATGCCTCTTTGGATACTTGAAAGGTATCCAGAGAAGACAGACATACATTAGAAACAATTAGGTCACTAATTGGTTCTAATGTAGGTACAGCCTGCAAAAATAATGTTGTTTCAAACATGATACAATATTTCAACAAGCAACAAACTACATCATTCATTGAAGCGCAGCTGCAATCAAATTGCTCCCGTAATTATAATAGGGCCCGCTGCAGTGTTTTACTATTTAATTGTCCCTTATTATCGTGTATGCATCAAAACTGCTAAACGTTCCCCCTACGAAAGGTTGTGTTGCACGGACGCTACTACTACTTTGGGTTCAAAATGTCCGACAGGGAGCAATAATTACCATCTACATATTATTATGTAGCTATGAAATGTGATTCCTCACAAAATTTTAACAGAAATTAAATCACGAATAAACAAAATTTGCTATTCTAACTAAGGAAAATAGCTATGAAGTTTTCTATTAAAAGCAAAATGTCGATACCGAAGCCAACCCATACAAACATGTTTCTTTTGTCTAGCAACCTTAACAGCTAAAAACGAAAATACGGATAAAGAATTTATACAAACCAGAATTGACGTACTTGTCATGTAAAACCCTCTCTGTGCGTTACTAGTACGTGTTCTCGGAATCTCGTCAAATTTTCCATTCGTTTTTCCAACAGCTTCTTGCAGCACAATAACAGATGTCGGATCAAATCTTTCAGTATGTATTCCAAAATTTGTTTGGGACGTTCCGTTGGAAGTCGAAGTCCTGCAGTTCGTTGGCAGGTTTCATCCTTCCCTTCCCGTCTGTTGCAAACATTTGTGTAAGCTAACGATTTTTAGCACAGGTTTTTAATTCTTTATAATATCTTATACGGAATATAGGGTTCTTGAAAAATATTGTATAAAATCAGTCATTTTATATTGTACATTTTGTAAAGGCTCATTATAATTTTTTCAAAAGCGAGCACTTGAAATGCTTCATGAAAGCTGATAAATAAACCTCTTTAACGGGTTTTCAATGAGGTATCAAAGAATATTATGAAGCTTGGATACGAATAGGAACTTTGATAAACTTGCGAATTTGTTCATCAAAGAATTAATAACATGTATAATGATACTAGTTTCAGAACATACAATACAATTGAAAAATTGGGTTGAATATGTTAATATGCTGATTTCATTACAGTTATTTAACTTCAGCCTACATCTCGTCCCAAAAGCTGTCATTCTATTTAGCATATTCCCAACATCTTCCTTCTCATTGATGGTTTTTTTTTGGTTTGTTTTATCAACCAATTTGGACAGCTGACACATCACTTAAATAAGGCTCGATGTATACCTGTTCCTGAAAGGACTACTTCAGAAATAAGAATTGAACGTTTATTAATAAATAAATCAAATTCATCGCAAGTTCCCTTGGAAAACATAATTCGCAAAGTACCCTCTCGAATATTGGAAGCGAATATCATCAACGTTGCTTTTTGATCGTAAAATTCCTTTAAATGCTATTACTGTTCTTTCCGAGGGTGGTATTGTACTGCACGTAGCGTGGGCTCAATGACGCAGATAGGACAAGTACAGTAAAGCGAGCTACTTATCATACTGTATGCAGGTAGGTAAATAATTTTGAACAAATACATTTCAATATACTTACGATAAAGTTGACAAAGCGGACAACATCGTAACATACATGCCACAAAAATAGTAATTGAGCGTGTGGTGCCGGACGTAAACAATAACGCCACCCTATATTTCTTCCCATGGGTGTCTAAAAGGCGACTAAAGGACTTACTAGAGAATGGGCAGCAGCGTTCTCTATGCATTTTACCACCATACTGCGATCGCCAACCCGCCTGCCAAGCGTGGCGATTATGGCAAAGCCCCCCAAATTGGAGGAGGCCTAGGTCCAGCAGTGGACGTCTTACGGCTGCAATGATGATGATGATGATGAAAAATAGTAAATCTTAGCTCAATCTAGTTCTTAGTCTCGAGTGATACTACCCTCATGATATTAGTATCTGAAATAGTTCTGGTTTCCTGCACGTTTCCTTTTAAATGTATTGGAAAAATGTCTGTATATCAAAAAGCTCGTTCGACTGTAACGCGTGGGAGCTGTCGAGACGAAATGCCTGGAAATAGAAAATGAGAAAAGGTAAAGGTCGATTAAGTCGTATGGCTTTATATTGTGCAATAGTACTGTAAACTCAGTTAAAGTAGAAAGAAGATACACATGTGAAACGAAAGTTCCAGACTTTAGTAAAATAGGTATTCATATCACATATATAAACTCAAGCATTTTTCCTATTTGTGAAGGCACTGACTACAGAACTTTTGTTTTGTTTACGGTCATATCCGCACGCCGTTTACAAGTACTATGCACCTGACCTTTCTGATGAACATCACCAATAATGTCACACACTTGAGGTCTATTTAGGGAACGGAAACTTGTGGAGGGAACGCAGGGAGGATGTCTCCTCCCGGCGTTTCCACGCACATCTACCTTGTAAATAGTTTTTGTTAGTCATCTTTATTAATATCATTTATGATAGAAAATTAAACTGGTTGTGGAATATAAAGTACGAATTCAGGAGTTTATTATGTATTAGGTACTGCAAAGGCAGCTGAAGAGAAAAGACGAGGCACCAACAGAAAGTTGCACAATCAGTGCGATATGCAAATGTAGGACGATCCCTATTTGCTCAAATTTGCTTAAGTTGACGTGCAAATAAATTAATTACGTGCACATAATACACAAAGCAAGTTAAACCTATATACAAATGGCCTAACAATCCTCTTACATTTCAAGCCATCACAGTTACCTAATTCCATGTCCAGCCAAAGCCAACAGATTAATCAAGTTTCCTGTGTATTGGCTATGTAGTACGGTACGCACTAGTTTGAAATCCCATTAATGTCATAGTTCAAAGGCTTGCACACAAGCATGAGTTAGCGTGTCATCCAGTTGTAATTACTTTCCCGCAGTCCGATGCAATATCACCGCTTTACAGATAGATAACTTGTATTTGCCTTGAGAGCTAATAACAAACAATTTTTAACTTCTCTGTACTTTATCATTGTGCGAAATGCCTTTACTCCAATTCGTTTTGTTGGATTATCAACTCTAACGCTGATGTGTAAGGCTGAACATGAACTGAGGTAACTTATTTCGCGTCTAGTTGTGTAGTTTTAGCTGCGTAGTTGTAGTTTCTTCTTTTGTAAGGTAAACGCGTATTCGGTGTAGTATTTCTCTGTGCTGGACATTGGAAATTGTAAAATGGACTATATTGAAACATTTATACGTTGACACGATACCGTAGACCGCACATTTGTACGTAACTACCTTGAAACCATGAATAAAGGTGATATTTATAGTGCGTCTTCTTACACGAGATACATGAACAGATAAAAATGAACGAACATTCAGACCAGAAAGATTAAGTGAAATGTCCATTTTTAGGGTTCCGTAGCCAAATGACAAAAACGGAACCCTTATGGATTCGGCATGCCTGTCTGTCCGTCCGTATGTCACAGCCACTTTTTTCCGAAACTATAATAGCTATACTGTTTTGAAACTTAGTAAGTAGATGTATTCTGTGAACCACATCAAGATTATCAAACAAAAATAGAAAAAAACAAAGGAGAATCGGCAAAGATGTATGGAAACTGGTACCAGCACCAATAACAACTACACATATGTCATTAGATAGGTATTTTTATGAATAACAATAACTAGTATGGCGGCTCATATCAATTCGCTGTGTGGAAAAAGTTGTGGCGATGTTTGGTAGAACGTAGGTAGGTATATAACGGCGACGATAATAGAGCAGTCGGAAGTAAATCTTTTTTGGTGGTCTTGGTTTGTATATTTGCAAATGGACTCATTCCGATGATAAGACAATAATATAGTACTAGCGAGGGCGTCTGATTATGGACCTGGTAGTTACATAACGGAACCCTTGAATAGCTACTAGTAAATCTATCGAGTGTGGGCTCATCAGATGTGTCTCAACGAGTCCTGTTTATTTTACCTTATGACGACGACCTGGTGACTGACCTGGGCGCTGGATAACGGAACTCTTGAATATCTTTTAGTAAACCCATCGAGTCTGGGCTCATTAGATATGTATTAACGAGCCCCGTTCATTTTGCCTGATGAAGATGACCTGGTAACTGACCTGGATGCTGGATGACCACACTCAATATGTTTTCTAGTAGCTATTCAAGGGTTCCGTTGTATTCCGTTCAGGTCAATTTTCAGGTCATCATCATCAGGTCAAATGAACAGGACTAGTTGAGACACATCTCATCATCATCATTTCAGCCGAAAGACGTCCACTGCAGGACATAGGCCTCCCCCAAGCACCACCACCTCGACCTGTTCTGTGCCTCTCGCATCCAATGCATTCCTGCGGCCTTCACCAGGTCATCGGTCCATCTTGTGGGAGGCCTTCCAACGCTACGTCTTCCAGTACGCGGTCGCCACTCCAGAACTTTCCGACCCCATCAGCCTGTTGCCCATCTGCCCATCAGCCCATCTGTTCTGCGAGCAATGTGCCCTGCCCACTGCCACTTAAGTTTGGCAATTCTTCGGGCTATGTCGGTCCAGAACCTTGAAGACATCCTCCAGTGCAGCGGTGAACAGTTTCGGAGAGATGTCTCCCTGTCTCACCCCTCGCTGCAGAAGGATAGGTTTCGAGGCTCTGTCCTGGAGCCGGACTGACATAGTGGCGTTTTCATACAAACACTTCAGCACTTCGATGTGCCGATAGTCAATCTGGCACCGTTGGAGAGACTGCAGTACAGCCCCAGGTTTCGATCGAATCGAAGGCTTTTCGTAGTCCACAAACGCTAAGTAGAGAGGCAGGTTATACTCTTCGGTCTTCTGTATAACCTGCCGCAGCGTATGTATATGGTCCACGGTGCTAAAGCCTTTACGGAATCCGGCTTGTTCGGGAGGCTGGAAGTCGTCAAACCTGCGCGCGAGACGGTTCGTGATGTCTCTTGAAAACAGCTTGTAGATATAGCTCAGAAGTGAGATGGGCTTATAATTCTTAAGTAGGGTATTGTCACCCTTCTTAAAGAAAAGTACCACCACACCTCTGTTCCATGCCTGTGGCGTTTTGCCCTCGAGTATGACGGAATCAAACAGCTTCTGAAGGGCCTTTAGAACAGATTTTCCGCCAGCCTTCAGGAGCTCGGCCGTAATTCCGTCATCACCGGCGCCGGCGCCTTGTTATTTTTAAGCTGCTTCAGAGCCATCCTAATCTCGTACAAGCTCGAGACACATCTAATGAGCCCAAACTCGATGGATTTACTAGTAACTATTTAAGAGTTCCGTTATTTAGCATTGAGATCCATCATTCAACCAGCTGGAGAGTACCATATTATTTTATTATCATCGGAATGCTAACATTTTGGAGAATTCAAACAAAGACCACTAAAAGAGATTAACTATTGAATTCAAGTTTTCCTTTACCTAGCGTCCAGTACGTCCTGCAAAATATCGCCATAACTTTTTTCACACAGCGATTTGAAACAAATCGCCACAGAAGTTATTGCTCTGTATGAAAATACCTATCGAATGACGTATATGCGGTTGTTATTGGTCGTGGGGACCATTTTGTCCGATCCTCCTTTGGTTCCCCATATTTAGAACTAAAACTCATTCTTTTTTCCTTTAAACCCATACATGTCTATGGGTAGGTCTTCAAAAATGATATTGAGGTTTCTAATATAATTATTTTCTAAACTGAATAGTTTGTGCAAGAGACACTTTCTAAAAAAAATACATGATGTACATTACCATGTAAACTGCCACCGAAAATTGGTTTGAACGAGATCTAGTAAGTAGTTTAGAGAGTAGAGTTTTTTTAAATCTAAATCTAAATCTAAACTAATATTATAAATGCAAAAGTAACTCTGTCTGTCTGTCGGTCTGTCTGTCTGTCTGTCTGTCTGTCTGTCTGTCTCGCTTTCCTGCTAAAACTACTGAACCGATTTAAATGAAATTTGGCACACAGATAGTTTAGAGCCTGAGAAAGGACATAGGCTACTTTTTATCTCGGTAGTATGTTCCCGCGGGATAATTTCCGACCTCCACGCGGGCGAAGCCGCTGGCAAAAGCTAGTACGTCATAAATCGTAAACCGTAATTTACCGTTCATTCAATCAACTCCAATATAAAAATTAAAAAAAAACGAAGGGTTGCACTCTGGGAGTGCCGGCAGAAGTGAAAACTTGAATATTAACGTTGTGCATTTTTGATATTTTGGAATGGTTAGGGAATAATTTTGCACGAATTGCTTTAATTATCAGTATAAAAGTACTATCATTTATGTGGTAGAATACAATATTTATTAATTGCGCTATCGTACACAAACATGACAATTTATATTACATTAAAAAGTTTATCTCTCAGAAAAATCACTCTCCGTCCGTCTTACGAATTTTCGATCAAGTCACGTGTCCTGACGCGAGTTTAACATTTTTTACCCATTACAAAAAAAGTGCACAACGCCGCTAAAGAAGTTTTCACTTCAAAAAAACATTTAATTTCATAAACATAAACCTTATGCATAAAGCGTGAATACCTCGGTGCGCGAGTCCGTCTCGCATTTGGCCGGTTTTTTATGAGCATACTAGAGGTTTCCCAAAAGGCTTTTGCATAATCAGCCTATTTCCGCAGGCCTCCTTTCTTCGAAAAGGAGTGGGTTGTAATCTACCACGCGGGCACAAAAACGAAGCTTCCGGTTTATAAAACAAACATTTGACTACCTGTGCACTAGCAATATCGCAAAAAAACAAATCCGTGGAAGTAAATCAAAATATAGTTCTGTGCCGAAATCCTAAAAAGCTGCATGCGTTCATCAAATAACTCACTCAGTTTATTTTTCATTCGAATGGAAAAAAGCGTAAAGCAACATTTGCGTTTCATACCATACCATATTCGAACGCACAAACCAAATATTAAATTCTCGGAAAGCCCAATTCCACCGGTCCACTCTCAAAACTCGTCAATAGCGCAGTCCTTTGATATCTCTCAGAAAATTAAATTCAGAACGAAACATTCCATTTATTTTCCGAATGAACACGAGGATTTCATGCAATCCCGAAATCCTCTCATAATCAATGGATTTTTTTTTGTAATAGAAAACGTAGGTATAGTGATGATGTATTGTGTTATTTTACACATTTTATTATTAGTATAGTTTTTTTACCAGTATTTGACACAAAATAATACATAAACTCACGCCTTGCTCCCATGTGGGGTAGGCAGACTCTACAGAACGCCACCTGCTACGATATTTACACACTCTTTTTGCTTCGTTTATGTTAACCGGTCAATTACCGTAATTACAGACACAATTAAAAAACGATTGTTTACATACCAAATGTGGTATGTCAGGGACTTAGAGGTTAAATATGTAGCCATACACGCACGCCGGTAACCAGTACTAAAGACCTGACCTTTCTGAAGAACATCACAAAATAATCATCATCATAATAATAATTCTCCTGTGTTTATCTTAATTTATTTGGGATCTGCGCAACATGTCTTTGTCTTCCACACTTCACTATTAGTCGTTCTTTCGATTGTTACCCCTTTCCATTCACACAGTCCATCCACCGCTTCTTAGGTCTCTCCCAACTATACATATACATAGATACATACAAATAAATAAAACTGAAGTGTCTGTTTGTAATTTCAAATTAACAGCTTTTCACTAAATGCATATGAAAGTAAATACGGTACTTACACCAAAAAATCATTTTTTTTAAACTTTTGTCTGTCTATCTGTCTGTTTGTTCCGGCTAATCTCTGAAATGGCTGGACCGATTTTGACGGGACTTTTATTGGCGGGTAGCTGATGTAATAAGGAGTAACTTAGGCTACTTTTATTTTAGAGAAATACCTGCGTTAATTTCCGACATCCACGCGGGCGAAGCCGCGGGCAAAAGCTAGTATTAAATAAATTACCACTGCCACGACAGCGAACGGCGCTGGTTATAACTGAATTGGTTTAGTAAGGACTATTTAGTACCTCTCGCGTCCGGCTCTGGTGCGAGCCATGGTACGGAGCGAGAGGGAGTGGGAAGCCGTCACCTCCTTCTGCGAAGCAGTAATGCTCGCGAAGGAGGAGGCGGGGCGCGTGAGGGAGTGGCAGTCTCTGCGCCCTCACGTCCCTAGCCGCCGCAGGAGGAGATGCCCCGGGCGTCGGGAGTCGATTGCGGACTCCCGGCCACCGTAGGCGCGAGCTTGCGGGTGGCGAGCAATGGGTAGCTCGCCGCCCGGTAAGGACCAAGCTCGGGTCGACGGCGCGCAGTGTTCCACGCGCGCCTCAAAGAGATGTCAGCAGCAGCGTAGGGGTCTAATAGGACCGATGCCTGCCGGGGTCGCGTGATTGTTCGAAAGAGATACCGTGACCCTGGCACATGGGCAACTGATGGAACACGGGTGGGTTTTAGTCAGTAAAAGTCTGACACGCCCTCCCGCTCCGCCCAGAGCGGGAGAAGTCATTTGATGATTTCCCATCCTGAAAAAAAAAAAAAGAAAAAAAAAAGGACTATTTAGTAACGAAAATCCAATTTTTTTTAAATGTTGCCTCATTATAAACTTTAGTACCTACCTACATGAAATTTCAATTTCACATAAGCACTTAACGAAAACAATTAAGTACATTATTCATCCATACCGTTCATTATTCATACAAACCCGCACTTGACCCTCGTGGTGGATTGTGGCCCACTCCTGAGTCCCAGCAGTGGGCAGTGGGCTATAATATAGGCTGCTGATGATGATTCATCCATAAATAAGAAATTCATTTTGACACATTTCTCTTATCTGCAGCGGAGTTGTGTAATTAGTGAGCGTAATTATCATACTTAGACAGAAAATACATTATTAATTTCAACGTTTCAGCATAATTTAAAGTCTATAGAATGAAAACTGCACAATATTGGCTAGGTACTTAACTGCATAATTTTATTTCGTTAATTATCCGATAGGTATGCTGAAAGTTCGGAAAATACGTAGTTTAAAATGCTATTCAATTATTAATTTTGTAAATACCTTTCATCATTTTAAGGTATTACAGTCAGCTCAGCTTGAAATGCTACGGGGCTTTTGGCTACGTTGCATTTTATGTATCTTTTTTTAATTTTTAACTAGTGATGTGCGTTTCGTTTGTGTAGAATAAACAATTTTTCTTTGTTTTCTTTCTAAATCAATCTAACTGATCGTTTAACAAAATATATTGCGTATGAATCAGCTCCTGTTCTATTGCCTGGCTGACTGATGAAGGCTCTAGTAACTGTCATCCGATAAATACTGGCGACCATGGAATGGGTTCTCAAACTCCTGTTAGACGCATTAGTATGCAATTTTAGCAGGGTTTGTCTGACCGAATAAAAAATAAATTGAAATCATCATCTGGCTGGCCTTTTCCAATCCTATGATGGGGTCGGCTCGAGCCTGACCGGGTGTAGCATCATATTTCACATCGACCGACTGACTATCTGATCGGCACAACTCAGTTACTGGGTAATACGATACCCCTTGGTAAGACTGGCTTGAGGTACCGTGGCCCTGGCATATGGGCAATTGAAGGAACACGGGTAGGTTTTAGTCAGTAAAAGTCAGACACGCCCTTCCGCTCTACCCAGAGCGAGAGACGTCATTTGATGATTTTCCACCCACAAAAAAAAGACTGGCTGTCAGTCATTCAGGCTTCTGACGACCCATAATGACTGTCAAAATCCAGTCAAAAATCCACGAATGACAGCCGGGACCAACGGCTTAACGTGCTTTCTGAAGCACCTACCTGCTTTTTGGTTACATATCAAGGTCACCCATTCTACATACCAACAACAACAAGTATAACTTTATCTGATCGCTCGATTCGTGCGCCTGTTTTTACTCAATTTCGAGCCCCTTAACGCATTGAAGTGGCTGACCAATATTTAAATAACCTTCACTATTATCACCAAAGTAATTTTAAAAATCACAATTTTTGATAATATTGATATTTTGGAAAACCATTAAATAAAAAAACTATTAAGTAAGCACTTGAAGAAAGCCGGATCCAACCAGCTGATGTTTTATACATAACTATAAAAAAAATAGAGATTAATTTGATGAAAAGGACCAAAAAGTTGAAAGCGCCTGCCTCTCCCGATTTAAATCCAAAATATCATATGTGCTCAGTGTCGAATAAATAAAGTTCACTGCTAATAAAAAATCAACACGAAATATTTACATTCTGATTTAGATTGGATGTTTTTGGGAATTTGTTTGTGGTATAGAGTAGTAAAAATATTTAAAACTGGTTAATTGATGTACAGAACTGTATATGAAATACAACTTTATTTTTTCCTGAAGTTCGTTGGAAGTAGATAGGATAAAATTATAATAATATTACGATGTATACAATTTATTAACATTAAAACGATGTCGCGAGATCAGTTAAATCCGACGAGATGAGATCCTACGTACATCAAAAACATAATTAGTTGTACATTTGAATTTACTCTCAAATGTAATTACTGTCATCCTTTGAGGCACTTTTAGAACTATCTAAGAGAAATATAATTTCAAACCTGCTTTGAAGTACTTCCTGAGTTATTAGAACGACATAATTTAAATCTAGTTGCAATTAATTTTGCTCAGCGAACCTTCGGTGACATACAACTTTGGTAAAGTCTTGATGGTTACATTAACATTCTAATTAGGTATTGCAAAATTGCATTGCAATATAATAAACCGAACTGCATTGATAAAGCAAGGTTGGTTGGATATGAAAACCTGTCTAATTATAGGCACATCACAATCGCCGCATCAATTTGGGTGAAAGAGTTAGAATTCTTGGAACCAAAGCAATTATGCATAAAATAATATCAGATGTAATTTTACAGGATGCCATCTCCTTGAGAGCAGTGGTGGCCGAGTGGTAACGACTGCGACTTACGAGTAGTAGCTCGTGAGTTTGCACCCAAGCAGGCGCTTTACTTTGTGTAAATTATTTCATCACCTTTGCTCTCAAAATGGTGAAGGAAAACATCGTGAGGAAATCGACATGTCTTAGAACCAAAAATTGAAGACATGTGACATCTGGCAACCCGCACTGGGCCCGTGTGGTGAATTGTGGCCTGCTCCCTCTCACCGAGAGGAGGCCTGTGTCCCAGCAGTGGGCTGCTGATGCTGCATCTCCTTGTCTGTGATATCCATGTCATATTTATGGCTCTAACGTACACAAACACGGCCGATCATAGTGAGTGAAAGTGGTATGCAGTCAAGTTACAAATAGGTACATTAAATCCCCCTGTGCGATATTTGCGTTTAGGGGGACGAAATTGCTTTTATATTAAGTTTTCTAATGTAAATATTGTAGCGTTAACCCGCTACAATCAAACGTTTTTTTTTTTTACAAACTTTTTGACCAAATTGGCCCCAATTTTTTCGTTGAACTTCGATTCTGAAAAAATACTATGATTGTTCCGTCCCGTTTGAATTGTTTACTCTGTGCGCCTACGTTTCTAAGAGAGACAACTGTCACTTGTCAGTTTGACGTTTTGACTTTGGTTTTGATCTTAAAAAGATGGTGGGTCCTTTTGGCTTGTGCGACCCGTGCTGTTGAATTAATCCCTTTTGTTAAAGTTATCCGTTTGAACCGGTCGTTTTTGTGGACTACCTGTCGTGACCCAATTGTTTTTTTGTAATAACCCCTTTTGATGAAATAGAACGGGTTTTAGTTTGAACTTTGGTTGAAATAGTTTGAGGTTAAGTAATAGTGATCGGGACCGCATGCCTTGGTAGCAGAACCTCTTGGAGCCCCTTGTTGTCTGTCCTGGATTACTGACAACGTCACTACACAATACAATATACACTCATTTACATACATAAATCCAGGTAGGCTCCAGAGCAGGTGTTCTTCAACCAGGTGAGTCTTTTGAATATTGTATTGATCAGCTCCGCGCACGGTGGACAGTTCGTTACTGCCACTCTTGTCCCAAGGCCCACGATTATGTTTCCACTGCCCTTATTAAAATCCTATGGCCAGGGCCTTGGCTTGGCGTCGAACAATGATTTTATTCGTTAACTGCAGTTTTGAAGCCCACTTATGGTGGATGCATTTTTATTTTGATCTCCTAATCATGTTGTTAATATATCCCAGCTATCACAGCTCTGAAAAGTGTGTCATCTTCATTTCAGCGCAAAGACGTCCACTGCTGGATTTAAGGCAAGCACAGCCACTTTGATCGGTTCTGTGCTTCTCGCATCCAGCAGATTCAAAGCAGTTAACTCGTCCATTTTTGTTTAAAGTTCAAATCTGCAGAAATTAATATTTATCTTTTGTACAGCTGAAGATTTAATATGTTTCTTAATTTTACCAAACTACGTAGCAGAAAAACGTATTTTATTATGAAAAAGTACTCTTTAATGTGACGATCAAAACCGGCTGTAGTGAGATGTAAGTTAAAGAATTATTTATGACAATAGTGGTGACCTGTTCTTGTGACATTAAACATTTCAGTACCATATCTTACTTAAATATATTTTTTAGACAATTTATTCTAAGAAGTTTGTGTTTCAAACACATAATCTTTTTAGAATTAACCGTCTAAATGATGGTGAATGTTAATTCTTTGTGTAGTTTACAAAAACAAGTAGCCATGCAGACACAAAAACCCACTTTCTTTGTATATTTATGTAGATATGGATACCACCTTAATCTGCGAGTCTTCACTAACACCTCGTCATATTTTTACATAAAGCTGTTCCATGATTTAAACAAGTTAATATGGTTCCTCCTGGATAAAATATTAAGCGAGAATTTTTCATGAGAGAATGTAATATCGTTGCAGTAATTTTAAAATATTATGCAAGCAACATAATTATCTTGGCAAGATAACGCATATTACTGACAGCGCTGGTAAGTATGACCAATATTGTTCCCCTTCTTAAGCTTTATATCTCAGGAACGATTATTCCGAATAACAATATTGTCGAATAAAATCACAGGTGTGTTCTCTGGCTATATTGACGTGTGTATTTAGTTACGTTTGGGGAACTGTTGAGATTGAGCAGTGATGATTATAGAAAGTAGTATATTGCATACCTAAAGTCCGAAAAATCGTGTAGGTATTGAGATGATCTGAAAGTGGTAAAAAAAATACAAAAATGAAAATGTTTTAGGTTGAATTTTAAATAGATAATTTGTAATTAGTTTAGAATCCTGTTGATTCCGTATTTAAGTTGAATAATATCACTTCATTGGCTCACCACCACATCAAGCGATACCATGCAGACCTGCTCCACCGTTTCTGTTTCCCGCCATTACTACTGACTGACAGATGACATAGTGACAGCAGCTGCATTCTCTTGTGTGCACGAGATAGTGTTTACTATGGAAAAGATACACTACAATTAGAATTCAAGTTTGTGTTGTAACATTTTGCTGACTGAATATTTTTAACCGACTTTAAAAAAAGGTGGAGGTTATCTATTCGATTTTCTTTTTTTCTTTTTTATGTTTGTTACCTCATAACTTTTGACTGGGTGAACCGATTTTGATGTTTCTTTTTTTATTTGAAAGCTGGTGCTTTCAGAATGGTCCCATTTAAATTTAGTTCCATTCGGACAATGGGATCCATGTGAAAACCATATAAGTATTAAATTTGCATTAAGTATTTGCGCGACAAATGAAAGAATAACGCGATTAGATTAGTGCGGGGTATCTACCGTAACTAAAAAGTTAAAAATAAATACTTTTTACAAAAAAAAAAAAAAACGACCGACTTCCGAAATTAAAGTTATTTTTCACTTTGTAGTGTTTTTTTAAGGAAGTCGGTTGTTTTTTTTTTTGGAAAAAGTTTTTACAATAAATTAAGTGGTTTCTGGTAATGGTAAAATTAATCACGCAATAGACTTCATTTATGATTATATCAATGGCATATTTTCCTTGATCTCGATATATTTGTATATATTTATTAATAGAAATAGTATGTTACTATTCAGGTAAAATAGGCAAGGTGTGGCGCGTAAGTGAGGTGTCGTGTGGTAACAGCTGCGAATTATGACTTGTTCGACGTAGGTTCGAACCCAAACTGGCGCTATACTTTCTTTTCATTATTTCATCACCACTGCTTTAAAGATAATAAAGGCAAAAACCGTGAGGAAACTAAAAGTCCTAGAGCCAAAAAAAATTAAGTCATGGGGCATCTACCAACATGCAAGTGCCTGGCGGATTACGGCTCATTCCCTCACACCGAGAGGAGGCCTGTGTCCCAACAATGGGAATATGTTCGGATGATTATGACTATGAAATACGCAGGTTCACACGTTAGACGCAAAATAAATTAGTTAAATGACTTACAATATTAGGTCGTGGCGAAAGTTTTTCGTATCTATACTAATATTATAAAGCTGAAGAGTTTGTTTGTATGTATGTTTGTTTGTTTGATCGAACGCGCTAATCTCAGGAACTACTGATCCGAATTGAAAAGTTATTTTTGTATTGGGTAGCTTATTTATCGAGAAAGGCTATAGGTTATATAAAATCACGCTACAACCAAGAGGAGCGGAGCAGTAATAAACAATGTTGCAAAAACGGGGAAAATCGCACGGGTAGGCGTTCGACGCGACGGCAAGGGTCGGGGGAACAAGAAATTTAACGCGGAAGAAGTTGCGGGCAGAAGCTAGGTTTATTATAAAAAAATCAAGAAAACATTATTATAGTTTATACAGCTAAGTTACATTAATGTTTCCTTTACTTCTTTTTTACTAACATACTTTAGAAGTTCATAAAAATGATTGTTTTAGAACCTATAGTCATGAAGCTGAAAACTATTGCTGGACCAACCATTATTTCGTAGTAAACTGGTTTTTTAAGGTTTATCGCCAAGCGATAACGTCACCCTGCAACATCAAATTAATAATACAAAGTTACAACAAGTTGCAATCACTTCATAACAATAGAAATGCCACTTGTTATATCTTTATAGAACAAGCCAGGATTGAATTTCACTCTACAACATCATACATGTTGATTGATACAAGTAAATTCACTCTTAAAACTTTATTTCATGCATTCCATCAAATCATATTGAACATTTTCGACCAATCCACATTCTTTATAAATGAGGGACATAACCTTTTCCAACAGAACATCAAACTTTTTTTAACAGAATGTTACCAAAACGAAGCGTAAGTGCTAAAACTAAGCTATCGATAAAATTATCAGGCTTTAAAATGTATTAACTTGATACTTTCATAGTTGAAGTTTACTTTATATAAATAAAATTTTGATTCGTAAGTATAAAACTTTTACTCGGATAACCACGGGAGAGTTTTCGTACTCTATGCCAAAACGCCTTAAGTCGAAGAAACTATTTTTATTATAAACCAAGGAAACGATAATTGACTAAGTTTAGCTCCTGAAACCTGTTTACTACCTAGTTACTAATGTTTTTAGACCCTCTGTGAAGTTTGAAGCAAAGAACTGATTATATATGAAAATAAAGTTAACTTTGCTAACAAAGGCCATTCCAAGAAGAGTTTTGTAGCTTATTTTTGTACTGCGCAGCTGCGCGATGAAAAATCAATACAGACAACGTGGGCGAAAACGCGCCAAACAGGTATCGCCATCTATCGCCGTTTTTCATAAGTTAGACTCCCGTTCCGAATTAGCGTGAGCGCGATAACGATGTCCCTTAAATTGTGTTGTTTTGAGTCGCATCGTATCTTTAAGGCTCGTACAGACTATCGCGATTCGGCGATTTATATCCGTAAAACAATTTCTATGAAAAAGCGCGCGACACTTCACACAGGGGCGATCTGTCGTGCCACGACACGGTCATAGGAATTGTTCTACGGATATAAATCGCCGATTCGCATGCGACATCACGTCACGCTTGTCTGAACGAGCCTTTATGGTAAAAGCTTAATGCAGATATTCATTGGATTGGATTGAACGGCGTTTTTATGAAATGAAATGATTATTTGTGTCAGTAGGTCACATCCGGCAAACAAACTCAAAAGTCTGTTTTAAAGTCCGAACATTCATCAATGTACCACTATAATGTTAAATATGTTTAATTCGGGGTGAGAGCGAGCGTGGTGATCCATCACACAGGGTATCCTAGGTGCGGGGACACAGGCTTCGTCTCGGTGAGTGGAAGTGGGTCATAGTTTACCACGCGGGCTCAGTGTGGGTTGGTAGATATCACATGTCTCCAAATTTTTGGTTCGAGGACATACCGGTTGTGACGAAATTATTTAAAGAAAAAAAAAGCACTTGTTTGAACCCACGACCTACAACTCGTACGTCATCACTAGGACACTACTGCTCTCAGAACATTCATATTAATTGAACAAAATCTAAACACTATATTATTAGAATTCTAGGAGACTATAACAATGCAGGCTCATGTCTGAGTGGGCCTTTTGAAGAAAAACCCATTGCAGTTTTGAACTGATCAGTCATAATATCATGTATATATAAGTCATCGTGTAGCTCAACCCACAAATACTCAAAACTGGCAGAAAAAAAAAAGTTATTCAATTGAATTAAATGAACTTAGATGGTTGTATTAATTAATTATACGGTTTTCATTTGAATGAACTGAATCAACATTATACCTTGCAATTACCTGGAAATTGCAAAAAAAACTGAGCTTTCACTTTTGTACAAGTTATAAATAGCGTCCGATGGTTTTGAAGTGAGTGAGTGTGAACAAATTATTGACTGAGAGCGCTGTGAGCGATTATGGCTATGGATAATTCGGAATATACCCGCTGTATTTCGTCTGAACATCGTGTGAAGCGAGCTAAAAGTAGGGAAGTCGACTTGACAGCGATTTGAATTCAGATTCCCGCGCTTTTATTTTACGTCCTCTGAGGGCGCCTCACAACCATTGTAATGATAGATTTCTGTTTCATTGCAATATGTTGAAATAGTCCTTTTATAAATTATTTTTTAATAGAGACCTATATTTTATTCCTCAAAGTACCAACACATCTTCCGACAGTATGTGATTTGACTTTGTGACCTACTTTTCTTAAAGATTCTTATCCTCAATGTTAAAATATAAGGCAGGGGTGGATAAAGGTTAATTATAAACAACAACAAACTCTACTAAGACAAGACTTTATTTCCAAAAAAAATACATCAAATATGTTGTTACATGATTGAGACTATGGCCTGGATGGCAACGATGACACAAGTCTCAGTTAATCTTATTATATTAAAATATACGGACAGTAAATAGACATGACACCAATATTTTAAATTCTATTTATAATGTGATTGCATACAACTAACGACTTTGATAAGTTATTCCATATTTTTGTGGCTTACGATTCGTTTACACCGCCGATTACTAAAACGGGTCTAAATATTTTTCTGGTCCTTTAGGTAAACTATTATGTTCACTGCAATAGAGTGTGCAAGCGCCGTTGTACTATACAAAATAAAATTGGCCTTACTTCTCCATACCCTCGATGTCAAAGTCTCTTGGAACTGGCCTCGTCACTTATCCTACATGCGTTTACGCGTTCCAAGCTCTTAACAACATTATCCAAAACATCTTACATGTTTTAAAAACACGTTTGTCCAAAAATACACGTCTTTTAGGCACTACCAACCTAGTTTCACTTTGATGGCATAGAAATAATAAAGTAGGTGCAGTATGAGTAGGACGTAGAGAATCCATTTATGTTTAAGCACTAAATAAATATTATGTTAATTTTGAAATAAATGTTTTGTTTAACAGTAGAAAATCTATACTAATATTATAAAGCTGAAGAGTTTGTTTGTTTGTTTGATTAAACGCGCTAATCTCAGGAACTACTGGTCCGAATTAAAAAAATCTTTTTGTGTTGAGTAGCCTATTTATTGAGAAAGGCTTTAGGTTATAAAACATCATGCTGTAACTAAGAGGAGCGGAGCAGTAATGAAATATGATGTAAAAACGGGGAAAATCGCAAGGGTAGGCGATTCGACGCGACGGGAAGGGTCGAGGTAACAAGAAATTTAACACGGACGAAGCCGCGGGCAGAAGCTAGTATAGCTAGCATAAATCGTTTTGTACAGTGTGCATTAGCGGTGAGTCGCACACAATATATTTGGGTTTAATTTTTCATCTGCTTTATTTTTCGGACATAAATTCGTTTCTGCTATCCATTTTTCTTTTCTTCTATTCTTTGCACAAAATAGCCTGTCTTGTATGCTTTCCAAATGTTAGTATGGAAATAAGTTAAGTGGGAAATAATAAACGAACAACTAGGATGGTAGCACCTCTATCCCATCATATAAAAATTACGTACAAACACTACCGATAAATGTATATCAAATTATACATAAATATTCAGTTAAAAAATTTCATACGATGTATGGTCGCTAGAAAAGTCGCAAATTCTCTTTTCTAAGTCAATTGTAATACAATATATATAAGAGCTTTGCTCCCAAGTAAAGCTTGGACTTATATAATTTTAACTTTATCTGACTTCAGACCTCTTTACATGATATTAAGTGGCAGTGGCTACTTCAGATGTTGTTCCATAATAATATATATAATTAAAATTCAGTATTGCCAAAAACGACTTTGTCACATTATCTGACTGTGTAGCAGGTAATTAAAAAAACAACAAATAATAAGTATTTATATTACGCTGAATATGGTCTCTAGAAGAACTAAGTGCGGAAACCAACCTCCTTAAAATAAAACGTAGAAGTATTTTTATTTGACACGAGAATTTAAAACTTAATTGGGATAAGTCAGCGATGTAGATCAACAAACTATTAAGAGAGTGAAAGCCTTGTATAGCTCCTAACTAAGTATACAAATCAATTTTGGTCTTTTTGGATTATTTAAATGCATACTTAAGTTACATTACAAATATGTTACAACTCGCAAAGTGTAAAGAGGCCTTCACAGACATTCTTATGTTAGGCGAATCTAATTGATTGACGTTATTAGTTTTAAATAAATGCGAAATAATTTACAACATAATCTTAAACAAATTAGAGACCAGCTCATTAATATAAACAAAAAATAATTATGATTTTAATGCTTATACAATTATATAATTTTAATAAATTTATCTCTTTAAAATAGTAATGGACTATGCCAAATAAAATGTAGTAGTCAACATTCGTTTAGTGATATTAATTTTAAAATATATGTTTATATTTTAATATTTGGTATAAAAGACTAGATATATCTACGAATAACTAAAAATAATCTTTTTGAATAAGAATCTTGTGTATCGACTGGCATTTGACTTGGAACACAATTAATTTAACTGTGAACAAAAGTTCCGTTAGCGCGCAAAGTGTTTTACATCAAAACCATCCTTCAAAACGCATCCGGGAATTTTAGAGAATATCCTGAAAGTATAGGCCCTCTAGACTAAAACACGGAAATCATTTAAAATGTAGTAATATTAATTTTATCTAGCATATTTTTTGTTTTTGAATATTTAATAATTTTCATTAAATCTATTATACTTAACCCAGATCAGAAATATGTGTACTATTAAATGATTATAAGATAGTCCTTATCTAACATTTATGATACTATCATGCTAAGTTACATCGGTGAGGCTTTGTGCCATATTTTAGATATTAGACCTATGTATACCATTAGACCTGGTCCTTACATAGGTAGGCCGAGAGGCAAAAGCGCTAGTCGCTAAAAATGGACTACAGATAGGTTAGACGTACCATAAAATCTTATGTCCTAAACATCTATGAAATAATGATAATAATTTACTTTTAGAAACTAGTGTACAGCTACGAAATATATATTTAAAAAAACTAATAGTTCAAAATTTAATTGATAAAATATAAAACGTTGTAGGAACACCAACGCGCAACCTGTTATCATTGATTCAGTACATGATTTGAAATTTTTCGTCGGTTAAGTTTCAAATAAAATTACAGTTCCACAAATTTTGACAGCGTTCCTATTGCACTTACAAAAGTGAAAAAAATAGATGTTTCATAGGAATGAGACAGCTGTTTTTTATTTTCGAAATAAAAAGTATCTGTCTTAGGGGTTCCCGAGACATCGCGGCAGGCTCAGACGGAGATGGCAGAATGAGCTGGAATTTTTTAATAAAGATTGGTTCTTGGTAGTTCTGGACAGAGAGACGTGGAAAGAGAGTAGAGGGGTCTTCGGCCAGCAGTAAGACAGTAACGGCTAATAAAAAAGGGGTTCCCAAAAATCATTTGCTGTATTCATGGTTAAAGTTTGCGCGTCAGTGTCCCTGCTACCTTATAGAATGCACAGAATTCTTTCCTCTTCTTCTGTATGAAGAAGAGTATAGAACTATAGCATCGTAAACCTTAAATTAATAAGAAGTAAGTAAGTATAAAAAAAAAACAAACAATATTACAGGAATGTGTTCAAGAATTCTCGATAGATATCATTTGAAAATGCAGTAATTTTTTTTTTTAATTACAGAACTGTATCCATCGAATGTTACAAAGCAAGTAATTAGTTATAAACTGACAAGAAATCATGATCATAGTAATCGTATTTAACGAACTACTGACATGTATTCTTAGAACTAATATTTCAAACTACAACAATAAATTCGAGACGCTAATTCATTTTGTTATATAGCTAACTTGAATTTTTAGTTCAAAATATGTTAATTAACGACAAAAGTTAATATTTTAAGAACGAACTAATAAAATAAATTCTAACGTCAAAAAACATCGAATTTTTGTGGATTCAAAAAAATTGCAGATTATGATTATGATTATTTCGAAAAGTAACACAGAAATGCACATTGTACTCAAAGACGAACTTACAAATAAGTAGCTTATTCTAAAATAAGTGATGGTTAATCTGGTTGTAGGGTTTGTTGTGCTATTTAGCCACCTTTGTTGAACGATGAAGCCGTTCTCAGCTTCTTGCGGATCCTGGGCGAGCTCCATCGCGGAATCACCCGGGTGTCACCAGGGGAAACGCCTTCATCCACGTCATCAGCTTCGGTCTTGATTTCCATTTTCTGAAAAAATATGTTCGAATAGTTACGAAATGAGACGTACTGTGTATGATATTTAGTAAGAGTATAAATGAGTAAACTGCTGTACCTTACCCCAAAATTCCTAAATTGTCAAGATTGATAACAAAAAAGACTTAGTAAGTCCCAACAATAGCCAAATTTTTGTATTTCAGCTTGTGTGACACAGCTCACAGAACAGATGTCTGGTTGCGACGAAAAGTTCTACAGTGACAACTTCCGCTGAAGGCATAGTGTGGTAAGGTTCATCATCATCATCATTTCAGCCATGAGACATTCACTGCTGGACATAGGCCTCCCTCATAGGCCTCTGCTGGGGGCCTTGGCTCATTTAATCACCACGCTTAGCAGGCGGGTTGGTGATCGCAGTATGGCTATAAAATATATTGCGAACGCTGCTGCCCATTCCCTAGTAATTCCCTTAATCGTCTTTAACGACAGCCACGGGAAGAAAGAGATGGTGCTATTCTTTACGTCCAGCACTACACGGAACACGTACAAGGTAAGGTTGGAGACGGTTAACCGAATCCTTAGGACGTAGAAAATACATGACCGGTCATTGTGGCAATACTTCGGGTAGGCCTTTATCCAGCGGTGTACGATTTTCAGCTGAATGATAATAATGACGGTCCTTAAGGGCAGCCAACGTACCTGCACAATCAGGCGCACTAGTGTATGTTGTTGTTCCAATATCGATGATATGTCTCGCAGTTTGCGCTTCTGTTTCTCCAGTTCAGCAGTAATGTAATCCTCACTGCTCTCCAGTACCAAGTCAAGGCCGGCTGCAAATGACGTGCCAACAAAGACAAAGACTTTAGGAATTTAGTTACTGGTACCAGAACAAAATTTCAAGTAAAATAGGCCAAGCGGTTGCATTTTAGAAGTAAAAATATTATTTTTCTCTACTGTAATATTATTATGACACAATCACAATCCACATTCGGTGCTTAATTAATAACAAGATCCGGAGTATCCGAGTATATCTGAGACGCGGGATCTCCTTATAATTAATAAGCAAGCAAAATTATCAATCAAATTCTTTTAATAGTCATGATGAAAAAATAATATGCTTGATACTGTAAATTGTAAGTAAAATGTAGATAAGGACGGTAAACTCGTCAAATTTTTAAATAGTGGTTTATGTACATACACATTATGATAAACCGAGAATAATAGAACAAAGATAATATTTTCACTATTTCATATAGTTCAAGTCGCAGATGATCAATTGTCATAGATATATTCGCTTGATAAAATAATAATATATTTACATAAGTATATACATATATCATGCGTAATCAGCCTATAACATTACCGGTCCGGGGACACAGGTCTCGTCTCGGTGAGAGACAATGTATCTCGCGACCGAATGCAGGTTGTTCGATGTTCACATGTCTTTGAATTTACTGGTTCTAGGACATGCCGGTTTTCTTACGGTGTTTTCCTTCACCGTTATGAGAGCAGTGGTGATGTAATAGTTTATACAACATGAAGCGCCTGTCTGGGTTCATACGGTCTATTGTAAGTTTCGGTTATCACCACAGAGCCACCACTGATCTCAAATAAATTTATAATAATATTAATTTATGTCAACATACTATCATCAGTGAAGGGATTGCAGAACCACTTGCGTAGAATCAGGTCGAGGAAGCCAAGCTTGCATTTCTTGTTGTTTGGGTATTCAATCAGTTCGTCTTTGTCAACTTTCTCGAGAAGGATGGCCGGTAGTTTGCGTTCGAGCTCAGTATGTAGAACGACCTGAAAGCAATGAACATCAATGTTGAAGACTTGTTTTGTAGTGTGTTAAACAACATACAGTATTGTTACTTATCTTATCTAATCTAATCTAACTAGCCTGTATTGTCCCACTGCAGGGCAAAGGCCTCCCTCTCCCTTTTCCACAGAATTCTGTCTTTTGCTAGTGCTGGCCAGTCTTTACCGTCTTCATAATGCTGTCTGACAGATTTTATGTTTTGCTGACACGATGTCGACGTCGTGTGAATTTAGATAAATGATACAGGAGTCGTTAAGCAAGGTCCGTCAAAACAGCACATTCAGTAAAAACGTTACCTGCATAGCCAGTCTCTTCAACTGGGCATTTCTCCTCACACTTTCAATATCTCCCACAGCCAAACCAATCAGGAGGTTCATCAGCAATATTGGCATAAGTACCATGAATATACCAAGTATGAAGAACGTCGGCATTGGGAACGGCAGAAGTATATCGGTCTCAGATTTGTAATATGGCTGAACATAAGTGCCAACGAAGTCTAGCTCTCCAAGCATCATAGCAAAAGTCCTCATTAGTGACATCGGTATGCTATTAAATGACAAGTGGTGTCCCTGGAAAAGTATAAGTCAGCATATTGTTAAATATATGTAAAGTAGTTTCGCAGAGCAGTTTAGATTATAAAGGTTTTCGGTCGCTTTAATTAAGGTAAAAGCAGATGTTCCGTGCTATGACAGCATTTTCGCTTGATGTGGATTTTACTTTGTGGAAGTACAAATCGCTTTTAGTGAAATTTTAGTATATCTCTTTTGGATCGAATATTTTCATGACGTCATGAACGCAAGCTGGGTCAGCATAACTGTATATGATGCAAGTTAATAAAGGCTTGGATGGACGATGCACAGTATGGGATAACAGCAAACACCTTGTGTTAAAGTTGCCATTACATACACAGATTACACACACAAACGTCCAAACTTGGCACAAGTATGTGCTGTACAAACAGTTTGGGAATTGAAACCACAACCCTGTGCACAAAAGGCAGAGCTAATAGCGCTATGCTATTTAGGCTCTCAATAGTGCAAGTTACCACGTTATTCACTTACATGCTTTAATGTTAGTTATTAATACTGCATCAGTTACTAACACTATTTACTACTTTTTGTTGTGCGATAGCGTTGGCAGTGGTAACTTTTTGTTTTGAATTTTTATTATAAATCTTACCAAAAATCTACAAAAATAGCAATATACATAAATACCGTCGCGTCAGGACCCACTTTAGACAGGAGGATATAGAACGCCATCCCAAATGCGATGATCAGGATTGAAAACACCATCAATACTTTAATCAGGGTCTGAAGAATTTCTAGGAACATGACAACGTAGATTCCAACTTGATCGAAACGTTGAAGTAGGAGAAGCAGCTCAAACCATGACAAAAATACAGTTATTGCAGCAGCCGAGAACTGAAAACAACATAAAGTCAGAACACATTCTTTCAATTTTGGTTGTACATTTGTTTATAAATGAGGTGTACCTCAAGCAAAAATGTTAGGGCGTACCTGAATTTCTTCAAAATATGGAAACAGCGTCGGGAAAACCATTAGAGTCGAGCTTATGTACAGCAACCAAGAGACCAAGTTTGATGGATCAACCATGTAATGCCATTTCTGTTGTTTTACGTTGTATGCTTCACGAATCAGGCATAAACAGTTGTACACCAAAATCGCTACTGTACTTGTATACATGGCGACTTTAGATTCGAAATCTGTAATAAAAGTAAATGAGTAACAATGAATAAAAAAATATGCATTATTTTCTACAACATTTTAAATGATTAGATTTAAAAAAATATTTTGCTATTTTTGTATTACTTACCCGGAGTAAAAATTATACTGTTTTCAGTTATATTTTCTCGTTCAGCGCTAGTAGGATCCGACAAGTTACACTTAGCTGATTTTTTGCTTGGTGAAGCAGCCTCGGAATTCATCATCAGTAAGTAAGTGTACACCGTTACAAAGATCAAGTAGATGCAGTAGAAAAGAAGATTGGCCAGGTGAAAGTATTTTCCGTAGCTGTGCCATTTCATTTGCAAGTATTTCTGGCTCAATGGGTGAGCTAGTAATTCGACTCGGCCGTGTGCCACCATAGCCTGTAATAATTTTAAGTAAAGAGTTAGCCCTAAGATTCTTTTTAAATAGATCGTGATGAAGCTTCGACAATTTTAAGTTCTAATAAAAAAACGTTGCATTATCGTATTACATACGGCAGCACATCAAGCTACCCAAAACTGACAAATTTCAAATTCACTTATAGATTGTACGCAAAATACGCGCTCAGACGTGGAGTTGCGGAAACCAGCCCGTTCTACCTAACTGACAAATTTTCCCAATCAATTTTGAACTCAATACTTTAGCAATCAAATTGAAAAACAAAAGAAACTTCACAGTTTGTAGGAGCCTTTGTGTAAAGGCGTCTTTGCACCTTCTAGTTTTATAAATATTTTATATTGAGGATAACATTAACTTTATTTGCAACAAATTATAATTTTTGAATATCGAAGCTTTATCATAGGTATGTCGAAGATATGTGCTTATGTTATCGCGGTGAGTTATAGATCTATTTACAAAATAAGAAAATAAGCCAACTAAATACAAAAACCCCCACCTATACAAACAGTGTCGGTTAGTGAAAGCGTCGGTGTTGCCGTGTTTATTTAGAAATGCCAGGAATTTGGTGCTATAGTTTGCTTTAAACAAGATAGAATAATTGTGCTTTGTATTTACAGTGTTCTATTTGATTGGGATAAGTAATCTACCATGAAACTATATCGACATCCGCTGCAATAGCCGAGCGACATAATATCCAATTTGATTATGAATTAAGTGTAACTATTCTCTTTACTTTCTTATTTTTATTGACCGTTGAAATCCATTTCTGGTCTTGTCAATATCTGTAGCATGTACCATGATTTAGTGTTTTCGTATCTATATTATTACTTCTGGCTTCTTATTTTTGGTACCTCTAGATTGATAATCTACTGTCTTTTTTATATTTAGTCCTTCACGAAAGCCAGTGATAGTAAGCACTACTAGATATACAAAAAAAAAAAAAATTGCAGCACCAAAATCCTTGCATGTAAGTGTAAAAAAGCTAGGCACCACTCTACAAAGAGTTTTGACTCACGTTGATAACACTCAACGGTTCTGGCCGATACTTGGGATCATTTAGGGCCAGTCTTAATGCGTCGACTTCAAGCTTCGACCGTTGGTAGAATTTGAAAGAATACTTAATCTGCGATGCAGCAAATGAAAGAAAAAAATGTATAGAAACAAAATGTATAGATTAAAACTTACATTTAGAGCGGGTAAAGGTATGTTCTGGGATTTAGGCACGTTCTCCGATTTCCGACGAACGTTATTGCCATCTTCCAACTTAAGTTGTGGACACAGGGCATCGAAGCTATATTTTATCTAAATAGGTTTTCAATGGATTAGATTGGTTGAATATCAGGAAAAAAAAATCTAACACTATGTAGTTGTTGGTTTTAACGTTTTGATTTCTTACCTCTAGATTTTAATATCAACATAACTACAAAAACTTAATGAAACAATGAATCTGTGCTATTCCTTCACATTTGGTTATTTATATTTTTTTAGTTCCTAAGATAGGATAATTAAGTCTTCAAGTTCCTGTCCATAAAATTACAAATCATTTTGGGCTGTACCCGTTTTCCACAGTAATAGCCAATAGATCATCTAAAATTTGAGTCTTGAAAATTATGAAATTTTCTCACTATCCTGCCTATTATTATTATCTACTATTATTTTTGATGACATAATAAAACTCTAGCATGAAAAAATGAACATTTTAATAAACAATAGACAACCAATTGACTCGAAATCGATTCATTACCTAAATCAACTGATCAGTTTTAAGGAGAATATCAAACTTACGTAGAAGCTCTTAGAATCCTTCTTGCAGTTGGCTTTAGTAATGCACTTATCCTGTACAGCTTCGAAGACTCGAGGCATGTAAGCAATAAGAGCCAGGGTCACACATGGATGACGGTCAGAACGAAGCGCCATCACCTCCTTGGCTCTGAAATAGAGGGATGATAAAAATGTAATGTAGAACTGTTTGGAAAATTGCGTTACCGCATTTATTGCAAAATCCCGATATGCACAATTAACCTCTGAATAATTGAATGAGAATCAGTTTTTATCTGCTACTTAAGTAAAATGGAACCTCTCCTGGCAACTTATACTAGTCTGTATAATGTTTCAGACTGCAATTTATAGTTAGCCGTGATGAAGACTTTTCCAAAGACACAATACTGCTTGGTGCCAAAAATCATTTTATGCGTCCAATCACTATTGTTTATTGAAATAACGAGCAATTATTAATATGCTGTAAAGTCGGCAACATAATACCCTTATTCTTAGTACGGGATACCAGGTGTTGTAGGTATCCTTTTTGTGGTATCCATACGCCATCGAATTGCTAAACTGAAGTGGCAGTGGGCAGGGCACATTGCTTGCAGAACAGATGGCCGATGGGGCCGAAAGGTTCTGGAGTGGCGACCGCGTACCGGAAGATGTAGAGTTGGAAGGCCTCCAACAAGGTGGACCGATGACCTTGTGAAGGCCGCAGGAATCCGCTGGATGCGGGAAGCACAAAACCGGTCGAAGTGGCGGAGCTTGGGGGAGGCCTATGTCCAGCAGTGGACGTCTTTCGGCTGATATGATGATGATGATACGCCATCGATCTGATAGTTGCCATAAATTAATAAAAAGATGGTAAAACTTACCGGTGTTCATGGGTGACCATAGCGAGAGCGGCCTCAGGGAACTTATAGTAAATGGCATAGTCAATGGCACTCATGTCCAAATTATTGTAACTGAGGCGGCATAACATGGACAGGAGAAGAGCAATGGAGTTCGGCTTGTTTTCCATTGTTGCCAGGTGGAGTGGCGTGTTCTGAAATAGTAAAAGAGAAATTAAAACATTTTTTTTATTACGAACTTGTTATTTGCAGCTGCAAAGTAATTATTTATAACTTCATGGTTTTGTGACTGCTTGTAAGTTTTGAGGATACAAGAGAGTAAATAGTGATCTTGGGCTTTTAATTCGTCGTTCCGTTAAATCACACACTTCATAATTATTTGGTGTGAAAATTCGGTACCCAACATAGACCGATGTTAACTGGAGCGCTAAAGAAAGACTCCTCGAATAAAAAAATACCTTTCATTATGTCACACCTTTTCCTGTGAGAGTAAGCAGAAACAACAGAACGCCTTTTACTAGGGCCCTTAATTTTTGGTGAGCTTAAGGTCATTAAGGAGTATAAATCGCTCTGTACTTGTTGCCTTTATTGTGTGACCAAAGCTCTACATACTGTTTTGCTTTGTCTACGTTCACATATTTGGTCATAGACCCACACCAGTCACATTTTGCGGCAGCCATTTACATCCCCTCCCGCATGAGGCACGTACTTACCGATCCTGATGACCCCACTACCCTCCTCCAAGAGAGCCATAAGGCAACCAGTACAGTTACAAAACACAAACATCCGTCATATCGACCTCGCCACCGAGGTCCGTCGTCGCGACAACCCCAACTAAATAGTCCCCCCGACCCTTGTACGAGACAGCCCGCGATGCTGAGCCATAGTTTTAAATGAGCCCCTAAATAAGGATAAACCAGATCCAGCCTGTCCCTTGCTACCCTCTACCAGTGACTGTCTAAGTCGAGGACCATACCCCACCTGGGGTTGCCCATAGGTTTTAGTCGCTTTAGTTTTTAAGTATTATAAAGCTGGAGGCCTTAAATTAACTTTTAAGGAATCCGCGGGAAAGACCGGTTAAGTAGTGACAGCCTTAATAGGCGAACTACGAGACGCCCAACAAAAAAAAAAAAAGCAAAAAAAAGGCAAGTTTCAAGTACAACGCACTGACGGTTCTAAAGAATATCGCCAATACCACTATAAAAATTACAACTGTACGTACCCCATCCTTATCAGACTGGTCAAGCAGATGGGAATGAACGGAATGCAGGAGTTCAATCGTCTGGGTGTAGCCAGACATGGCAGCTAGGTGCAATGGGTTGCGTCCATTATGGTCTCTGTGCAGTAATGCCCCACGATTCAGGAGCAAATGCACGACCCTGGTGTGACCTTCACGGGAGGCGATGTGGAGAGGAGTCAGGCCCTCTCCGTCACTCTCGTTGATGATAAATGTGCCTTTGTCGGAGTCTAGCAGCTGGCAGGCGGTGTGATAGCGACCGTATCTGTAATCATTAAGGATGATAGTTAGCTTACTATAAAATTGAACAGATAAAGTACAAACTTTTCAAGTTTTTTTTTGAAATTTGTTCTGATCCGGAAATTTTAGGAGTACATTCCTTTAAGGTAGGCTGTAAAACTATAATTGCCAAATCATTATATTAACAGCTTGTATTGTCTACTGTATTCGCCTAAACAGTAGGAAATATAAAAGTTACAGAAACTCATACTTAGTAAGTAGCCGTCACAGTTCATTAGACCATTCAGCCAATCAAGCCCAAATAACTTTTCTACCCGATAGCATGCAACACTGAGAACATGAATTCGTGGGACTAATAATAATTATCTTTATTATTTAGCTTCGTATGATGATGTTCTGTTTGGTGCCGGACGTAAAGGATAGCACCATTCCAGTTCTCCCCGTGGGTGTCGTAAAAGGCGACTAAGGGACTTACTAAAGAATGGACAGCAGCGTTCTCTGAGCATTTTACCACAATACTGCGATCACCAACCCGCCCGCCAAGCGTGGTGATTATGGCAAATCCCTCCAAATTGGGGGCGGCCTATGTCCAGCAGTGGAGGTCTTTTGGCTGCAATGATGATGATGATGATGAATGACAATTAGTAATCTTCCATTACCTTGCAGCAAAATGCAGCGGGCTCTCATTGTTGTTGTTCTTCAAATTGATGCACGCTCCGAGCCTGATAAGGTTCTCTAGGGACCTGATGTGACCTTCGCGACTTGCATAGTGGAGAGGTGAGCAGCCAGCGCTGTCTTTTTCGTTTAGAAGCTGCGCGAGGCTCTTTTCACAGCGGTTCTGTAATGTCAACTGTTTAGTGCAACATAAGGTCATGAAAACGGGTTAGTAAACGTTAATGGACATCACACTTAAACAAATTTATGTTTTAACTAAGCAATATTAACATGCACATTTAAACACATTAACATAGAGTGGTAGTTGTATAGTAACAAAAAACAATGTACATATTTACAAAATTGAATTTGAAGTGCCATATCAATAAATAAATAAATACATAAAATAAGGAAAGCTGGTTAGTCGTCAAGAAATTTAGTTAAAACTAAGTAATCTATATATTCTTCAAATATTTTATTAAAGAGCCATTTTTATCTCGCAAGTAAGTTTCCGTAGGATGATTGTCAACTTCTCAAAATCTAGTACTTATTTTGTTTGTTTTATGGCATTGAAAGCAGTGGTTAGATGGCAAGCAGTTGTAAGAAAGCCATAACAACTTGCATATTAATTACATGCAAGATGTTAAAACTTACTTAAAATTCTTTTTCAAACGACTTTATGTTAAAGACGAAGACCAAAGGTCGTAACTTTAATTCCTGTTTACTAAAACCTATTCTTTGAAATATATCCTTTTAACTTAATCCAACGCTGGAATAATTAGATTACATAATAATCGAATACAATGTAGCAGCTCTGGAGCAGTTTTTTTTTATTAAGTCGATAATTTAAAGGTCTTAATCTTTAACGACTATCGAAACTTCACTAATAGGTAATCCATTTTGATACTCGTTCCCGACTAGATAGAGAAGGTAATGAAAACTTTTTATGGTCATTATATAAGGAAAAATCATTTAATCTCCTCTGGATTAACTCAATCAATGTAGTTGTTTTCTTGGCAACTCAACGAGTTTCTGACGTTATATAACTTGTACAAAGAGCTTTTATCGACAGTTCTTTGGTTTACAAAAAAAAAGATAATAACGTAATAACAGTACCCACATTCAACCCCAATACAAAGGGTTCTGAAGGAAATAGATATATCATTGCTTCGTAGTTTTGATAAATTAGTTTTCTTAACAACTTAAATACTGCTATGAAAGTTGCTGAATTATCAAAATGGATGGCATTGCCGTTGTGAGTGTGCTGCGCAATTTTACTCTGCTGGTGTGTAAATGTAATTTTTACTAAGCTGTGATGATTTATTGTATAAATTCATACCAAAATACTTGTCCCTTCGAGTCGATCATGTTTCTAACAAACTAATTTAAATAGCCATGGTCAAGCTCCATCTGTTTTACTCCCTACTGGACACGCCGTGGATTTTTTCGAAATACTTACCACTCAGCATAATGGTTACGAGAGGTTGACTGCCCGAAATGGCGAGTGGAGACAATTTCAATGCAAAAAAAAAACTGTAAAATTACGCAAATTTATATTAGTATTTTAATACTAACTTTACATGTATCTGCAAACTCCTCAAGCCTGCCACCATTCATCACGACAAGGTGGAGAACATTCCTGGAGTTGATATCTTTCAACTCGATGTCGGCGCCAAGGCGAATCTGAAAAACAACATTTGTTTTTAGAGTTACGTACATCCGAATAAAAAAATAATAATTTTAGGATGGATCACTCCTGTGTCTGTCTATCCGTTTATTCCGGCCAATTTTGCTCCGAATCTACTAGAGCAATTGAGTTGAAATTTGTTAAACATATGAATTTTAGTGTGTTTTTGGAATAGAAACATAATAGATTGGTATAATTATGGTATATCAGTTTAAATAGGGTCGATTCCAACAGATTTTAATGGGTTGTTGTGACAAAATATCATACTACATTACAATAGAAATAGTTGTTTCCCTAAATTGTTAAATTTTTTAACAATGGCCGCTAAGAAAAATAAGGCAGCACTGTTCATAGAACGGAACCACGCGAGTTCAAATCGTACTTGTTCAATTTTAACTATTATTGAGATCAATGCCAATCTGGATGCAGGCAGGCAACATAAGAGGCTAGTAGAAAATGGCTTACACGTGGTGGTAATTACAAAACTACCATTAATGAATTAGTATTGCCTGATTCCATGGACCTTTGGAATCAGGCAATACTAATTCATTATAAGGCAGGCAATACTATTTCATTTTGGATTGATATTATGACTCGAGTAAAATAAATAAAGCTGTTATCTGAACAACCCCTATAATATACAAATAGCTGACTATAATCCTGAAGAATATGAAATTCACGTGTGCAATATATTTCTTAAAATACATCACAATTATGGTGAAATGCAACGCTTTATCTTATTTTGACCTCCCAGATAACGTACAGATATCATGTTTTCTCTGACTAAGCCGCATTCAGCATGTACTGAACTTAATATCGGAATTACGTAATAAAGGTTACCTTTAAATGTTGGTGACCCAACAAGCCCTTTGTTGCAAAAACGCTTTGTACAATCAATGATGCGGGCTTGGAACAAAGCATTTTCCGGTATTTACATTTTATCACTAAAACATCATGAAATTAGAAAGTTTTATTCTCCTAATGTGTTTCTATTATCCCTCTCTGTTTTTATTCAATGGTTATACATCTAATAAGTTTGGTACGGAAGCTAAATGACTTGTAAACTGGAAGACAATTTAGGTCGAGGAAACGGGTTATTCCCCGAGTACCCCGTTCCCCGAGGCCCCTGTCCCGGAGGAGCATTTTTATCTAGATAAACTCAATTAACAGTCAATTTAGCTAAAAAGTACCGTCAGCAGATGATATGTTAAATTAAATTTTATTACTTACTAAAATTATAATACTAAACTGTAAGAATCAGGAAAAAAAATTAAGTCTTGCTTGGCTAAGGTAAATATTATAATTAGAGAATACAATATAGAGTCTCCTAGAGCAATTACAGGTTTTAATTATTATCACAATAATTCCTTTTATAATACAGAAAATCAAAATATCGACTCTACACGGAGCATTAACATAATTTAAAAAATACGCGAAAACTCTTAGTTTCTGGAATTATTTTTTGTATGTAATTAATGTAGCGAAATAGTTACTATAAAATAATCTTCTAACATGTAAAATCAACATATTTTTTTTTACAATACAGTAAATCAAAAATACTATTAAAAATATATTTGTTAAGTATGATCTGATAATTGTGTAACTTTTATTTTATATTTTGATACATTTTATTCAAACTGTAATTCATTCATCATTTCAGCCGCAAGACGTCCACTGCTGGATATAGTCCCCCAAGAACCACCACTTGGACCGATTCATTTTTAGGGGGGGTACGGTGGTGAAATGCGTAGAGAAAGCTGCTGCCTATTCTATAGTAAGTCCCTTAGTCGCCTTTTACGACACCCACGGGAAGAAATGGGATAGTGCTATTCTTTACGTCCGTCACCACACGGTACTGTAACTACCTCTATTAAAACTATGATTCGACATTGTACAAAATTTCAAATAAATTACTTTCGTCTTATGTAATTCAAACGCATACATTTAAGCACTTTTTATGTCGACCGTACAAGTTGAAAGCAAAGGAAAAAAGAAAAAAAAGTAATCATATTTATCGTATTCGGGGTTCTCCGGGACGCGGCCCTCGGAGATCGGGGTACTCGGGGAATAACCCGATGAAACTACCTCATGTAGATTTAAACTAAAACACTGACTTGTACTGTCCCACTGTTGGGCAAAGGCCTCACCCAGTAAATATAACTTATCAATATCATTGTATGCACTATTTTAATGATAAAATATATTTACTTTTTCAGAAGAATGTTTATTATTATGTTGAATGTTCCTCCGACTATGTTTTCTAATTACGTTCGACAAATATTTGGCTGAAGGCTGTAATTAAAACTCGACCCGCATCATTGTTTAAAGGGAAACGGCATTCCTGCAATCTATCTTCGCAGATTTAATATGAACAATGAAGCTCTGTACGTACCGAACACAATTAACTAAGGACATGACAACAGACTATTCGCCAGCGCAAAGAATTACCTATATTAGTCGCAATTCAAGACGTTGGAAGTATGATAATGTAAGTAACTCAATTTTCAACCAGCAATGCGATCAACGACGATAAAAAGTTGTATTAAAATCCAGCGCAGACAACTTTTTGAAGTAACTGTACCCCCTAATCAGTTAACATTCGTTTTTGCATCGTAGTGAAGAATTTGGTAAAAAAGCTGTTGGTTCTGAATACCCATGGGCATATACAAATGGGCTGTCAGCGGACGCTTTAATGCAGCATACAACTGGTCGATACGAGACTAGCGCCTCTGTCACATGAACGATAGTGCCAATTTGTCGTCTGTCAAGAGCACGGAGATGGCACTTCGGCAGTGACAAAGTGGTCAAGAGTTACGACATGTGTGTTATAGGAACTTTTATAAATGTCCAAATAGTTTTATAAGTGTTAGTGTCTCCAAAATGCTGTAATGTTCAAGACTTTTCAAACAAAGTATGTCAAAAAATTAAAGGTTATTTTTAAGGCTAGCGCAGATTTGAGTGGGCTCGCATTGTAATAATCATCCTTTATCAGTTACGTAATTTTATTTTTGTGCTATTACACATTAAGGGTGGGCCATACAACACGTTTTTGTACGGAAATGTTGTAATGAGCATTTAGCTTTTAAGTTCATCAAATTCATCAGGATTTCTTGGAATATTTTAAGACTTAGTCTACGTTTTCTTAGTAACTTTGTGTAATTGAAGCTCAAAGAGAACAACTAGAAGTAAGTGGGTTACATCGAGTTGGAACTAAGCGAGTATAACTTGTTTACTATTTCTAAGATAGCGGAGTCTGGATTCTGTGGTCTGGAAGAATATTTAGGCAAATATATTTTATTGTTCTGATTGAAATGAGTATTTGAGCCGTCCACCAGTTGAAACTGCTATAAAAGGCTGGTGAAAGCTCCGTTTAATGAAAACTATAATGAAGTCATAAAAACTGTTTTGATAACTTACCAAGGTATGCACAGTTCTCCAGCCAGCTCTTGAAGCAGCCAGCAGCAACGGTGACCTGCGTTCCTTATCCAGAGGGTTGATATCAGAGCCTTCAGTTATAAGATAGTTCACGATGTCAGGGTGGTCGAACATCGCAGCACAGTGCACTGGAGTCATCTTCTGAACGTCGCATGATGTGAGACATGCGAGCTTCTCCGTTGGCTGCATCGTGAACATCAGCTTCACGATCTCAAGTGCACCCTAGAAATATAGATATTTTAAGTATTCTTACAACGATTTGATTTTTTGTATAGATATATATGTTTGTTTCGTATGTGGCCGGACGTAAAGAAATAGCACCATCCCATTTCTTCTTGAAGGCGTCGTAGACGGCGACTAATAGACATACTAGAGAATGGGCAGCAGAGATCTCTATGCATTTTACCATCGTACTGCGATCGTTAACCCGCCTGCCAAGCGAAGCGATCATGGGAAATGCCAACTTTGGGGTAGGCTTATGTCCAGTAGTGGGCATCTTTCAGCTAAAATGATGATGATGACGATATTTGCTACTAGTAAAAAACAAAATTTGGGGAAAATTTGAGGGTAGTCAGAAACGAGTAACGAAGTAAAGCATACCTGAGCGCAAGCCAAGTGTACTGGTGTAGACAAATCGTACTGCTGTGTAGATATCTTCGCTCCAGACTTAAGGCAAAGTTCGACAGCCTTAATATCTCCTCCGTGCACAGCCGAGTGTAATGGCACGTTCCCTTCGTTGTCATACAAGGATATCATTGAATCCCTGGAACAGCCCTTGGACTCTCCCCACTGGAGAAACACCTCCATTGTTCTAGAAGAGGCGTTCTTAGCTGCCTCATGGATTGGGTAGTATCCGTTGTTACAAGCTTTCTTGAGTTCAGCGCCTAAGTCTGTGATCTGTGTCGATTTAAACTAGCATAAATATAAATATGTTTTGGTCAAGCTGAAAGATTCGAAAAATCTATCCATCAATTAATGAAAAGCAATATTTTAAACTCTATTTCTTTGTATTTCGTTTGCTTAACGCAAAGTATCGCCCGTTTTAGGACAATATCATTTCAGATTATCAGACGATTCAGATTACTTTTAATCAATCTTGTTTTTCCCAACGGGCTTGTTCAATAATAAAAACGTTTTCTGGCTAATTTTCAATAAAATCTTAGTTGTTTGCAAAATAACTGTAGTAATGTATACGTTACCAATATTTTGGCGCAGATATCATGGTCGTGGATTGCGGCGAAGTGCAGCGCAGTGCGGCCGTGCTCGCCTCCAAGCTCTACGTTGAACTGGTCCTTATACTTCGCAAAGGTTTGGAGTACCGAGACCTGGATGAAGGGAATATTTCGATATAAATTCTCCTGCATTTACAGTTTTAGATGTAATCACTTACAATACAGGTCAAGATGACAATGAATAGTTGACGTGCAAAAGGTGCAAAACGGTATGACACTTTACTTTTCACCTAATATTGGCAGTCACTAAACCTATAGATTTAACATTCACTAGTAGGTAACTCAATCTGCAAAGCTTTCTGACAACTAGGTTGGCTTTCAGTCTTACTAGTTGCAACTGAATACCAGTATTCGACATGGCCGGAGTGCCTATCTGCCTTCCACAAACCAGTTACTTTGTATCACAATTCCTTTAGTAAGATAAGACTGCTTGTAAGACTATCGGGTTTCAGATGACCATTGGATCATCAGCTTTGACCATTGGGCTATCATTTGTGGTTTTTAACATTCGTATTGACGAATGTTAAAGGACCACGAAAGATAGCTGGGACCAAATTTTTAACGTGTTTTCCGAGGTTCGGATGGTTCTGGGTACGTAATGGTGGTCACTCATTCACGGACCAACGGCAGCGAAGCTTAACCGGATCGATCGACCCGGTCGCCTATTATTACTTAACCGCAAACCCCTTACTAGCAGGTAACTAAACTTTTAAAATAATCTACTATACTATTTTTAAATCAGAATTTATTAACAGTTTGTAATAAATGTAAACTTACCCTGTTCAACTCTGTAGCGAGATGAAGCGCTCCTTGGCTCTTGTCATTCAAAGTGCTGGTATCGACGCGACTGAAACGAAGTTAACATTATGTAGACTAAGAAATCTGTGTCATCTGTTTTCCTCACAAATTAAATCGAAATTTAACAATAAAATGAAAATCTATTTAAAAATATAAAGTTATTAAACGTAATTCTAAACAATATCCAAAGTTATGCCAATATACCAACAAATGAAATAAAAACTATACTCAAGCAAAAATTTAAAATGTAAACAGAACTTTTTAATACCAAAATAAAGCCACCAGGAATAAAGGGCGTGACAGGTTATATTTGCAATAGTTAATCATGCTCAGATAGCTGTCATCAATCATAAACCTATTGATCTAATTCTACATAAGGTTCAAAGGACATCATTTCGTAACCAAAAATTAAAGTGCCTGGGAAAATTAATACGGAGTTGTACTAGAAAACAATAATCTAAACACTCTTTTACTGATACAATGACGGTATATAATTAAACCCTTCTATTTAAATATCATAATTGACAGAAAAAAACATGTACGCAAATAAAAATAGTTACTGACGAATGACTTTACTAATAAAAACATTCACTGTGGCAGAAAGTGCTCAAAATTTCCTAGTGCACCTAAAAAAAACCTACTAATATATAGTCCGTCCACAGACAAAAATAATGGCCTTGCAAACTTCAATTTGCATGGCCATAGTTTTATTTTGCGTAAGCAGACTACAATTGGGAGTATTGCTGCTGGAACATAGGTCTCCTATCGGTAAGAGGGAGTTTTATTTTCTCTCCGTCCAGTTTCCCAAATAAAGTTCTAAAGCACACGTGGTAAATCTGTTCCCATGTTATAGTATTTATTTATGTTTATTACACGTTCCGTGTAATTTTCATAATTATTTAAATTCAGGTTGCACATCAATACTATCCATACTAATATTATAAATGGGAAAGTGTGTGTGTCTGTTTATCCGTCTTTCACAGCAAAACGGAGCGACGAATTGACGTGATCTTTTAAGTGGAGATAGTTGAAGGGATGGAAAGTGACATAGGCTACTTTTTGTCTCTTTCTAACCCCCCACTTCCCTAAAATGGGGGGGGGGGGGTGGAACGCGCTAATCTCAGGAACTACTGGTTGGAATTGAAAAAATCTTTTTGAGTCGGGTAGCCTATTTATTGAGGAAGGCTATATGCTATATAACATCAGGCTACAATCAAAAGGAGCGGAGCAGGAACAAAAAATGGACGAAAACTGGCAGGCTGCGATGCGACGGGAAGGGTCAGGGAAGCAAATATTTGACGCGGACGAAGTCGCGGGCAGAAGCTAGTCATTCATAATTTGATGAAGCACGTGCGATAAGGGCCTTCCCTATTATAAACGAAGTTGCGGGGCTTTTTGTTTCGTAAGAAGAAGAAGAAGACAGATTATTGACAAGCGCGGAGCTATAAAAAAGTAAACGTCGAATAACGAACTAATTTGTAATTACACGCATACGAGTGTTTTATTGGCCTTTTCTGGCACTAAGTGACGTCTGCGCTCCCGCAGTTTTTTCTTAGTTCAAGACATCGGTAATGAAAAACATAGTGAGGAAATCTGAAAGTTAAGTCTCGAATTGCCAACCCGTGTTGAAAAAGCGTGATGATCAATGCTCTTGTCCTAAAGGGACAGTACTAGACTAGTATTACGTAAAAGTAAATATATAGATATAGAAGTAAGTAAAAATAGATGTAGGTCCTTTTGTCCGACATAAAATAGGCATTGGTCATTTTCTCCGAGGTGATTAAGACGATGTCCGAAATACTGATGTTCTCAAGTCAAGTCAGACAATCCATAATATGATCGAATGCGACCATTGTATTCGTATTTTAGCTCTTCTTTACTTTGAATATTGTCGAGCTATCTAATTATAAATTTCTTCACAAGTTTCTACAAATAGAATTAAAAGTGATTCGTCCAGTTTACTATGTTTTTGGCGGTTCTTGGTTCAGCGGACGTCGACCTTAAAGCTAATGAAGCATTATTTGAAGATGGAGTTATACTAGACATACAAAGGTAACGGTATTAAGTGCCATTAACTGTGTTTATTTGCGAATCATCGAAAATAAATTAAGGCAGATCCATTATCTAAATAAAAGCTTTAATCCTCATATATGTAAACATACTATACACATATGGTACAGCCCGTCAATGTTTATATGGGCACAGTAAAATATGGTGTTTTTTTTATCTTTTCCCTCAGAATAAAATAGCGTGATTTATTTATGAATTGTTACGACTCTTGCCCGATTACGGGGCTTTTGGCAACTTTGTACGTGTGTATTCTTAGTTTTTTTTTTTGTTACTATTTTATATTGTGCGTTTTGTTTGTGCAGAATAACAAAAATAACGGCAATAATATTTATTTCTCTTGGTTTTACTAACACTGGTGGTTACTACGTCGTACTAACATCGTTTTGGTGTTTTTGCTTGCCTTAAAAATATCACAACTATAGCCTATAACGTTCGCACCGCTAGTACACAAACCTACTGTCTCTCAAGACGAGCCGGCCCGAAACCACTACGCGGACCCAGTGTATAATATCTTCATCATCATAAATATGTTTCAAACGTTTGATTTTACCTTTATGTTTTTGAGACTTACTATGACTTTGATTGGATAAAATGTCGAGTAAGAATGATGAATGATGTCATCGATGATCGTAAAATAGAAACAATCATTACGTTACATGCATTGAAAAGTTAATTTCCAATCTTCAGTGATGTTCATACGAAATAAATCCGCTTATTTAGTTCCATAAAAAATATTGTAACTTACTGCTGCAACAAGAACTCAAGGGCATCCAATGCGACGTTCTCCACTGCCACGTGAAGCGGGGTATTTCCAAAATTGTCTTTGGAGTTTAAATCTGGAACAAAGATTTACTTTTTAAATTGTCATTGAGCAAAGTTTTGTAAAATCAGTCCCAAAACAAGACATGATTATTCTGGACCAAAATCAAATAACCGGCGAAACAAAGAAAATAAATATAATAAAAAAAAAATATTTTGCAGAAATAAGACGCATTATAAAGTGACCATCAGTGATAAAATAAATTACTGTATAAGAATGAAAATTATATGAAAAGGATATTTGATACCAGATACTAGACTTTTACCTAAAATATTACGTGATTTCCAGAACTCAATACTTACGGTTTTCAACCCAATAAGCCCATCAGGCTAATATCTAAATTCACAAATGACATTAACGAATATCTTGATGATAAAAATAATAAAATTTAAGTATCTATCGACTTCAGCAAAGCGTTTGATACGTATAGACACTAACACTTTGCTGACAAAAATAAATAATTCTGGAGTTCAAGGACCAATACTCAAATGAGGTGAGGACTACCGTAATGACCGTAAATACAACGTCAAAATATGCAATGAAATGAGTGACGGCGTCAAAGTCACTGAAGGGACAGTCCAAGGTTAAGCACATGGACCCTGACACTATCTAACATTTGTTAACGACATGCAACATGTGGTCAATCACTATTCTGTTTATCAACACGCAGATGACACATCTCTTGTAGTTACTCATAGAGACAAATAGGTAGCAGGTATTGATCACAGAAAAAAATTACTCGGGTCTCCTACTGGACATAAGACTGGTTTTGAATGCAAGAAAGACCAAAATCCCACCAAAGTCCGCTCTAGTCCGATTACTTCTTTTAAGAAGATCGCACACAGTCACAGTTGTCTTCACTCGACTCTGACAGAAGCATGTCGATGTGAGGCAATTGATCAAGTAACGCAAAACACCTTGGATTAGTCATGGAAAATCGCTTTAGCTGGACTATACAAGTGAACTCAGCATGCCACAATTTGTGAGCTATATAGGTACTGGCAAAATTCTACATTTTAAAACCTAAAGTTCCGTTCAAATGACTCCTCAACATGTACATTGCTATAGCATAATCAATTGTAGCGTATGGACTTACGAGCTATAGGTAAACATTTAAAACATATACTGAAAACATTTCCAGCAGCTGATTCAAAACATCACACTCACTCACGAAGGTTAGGTACTTACTGATCGATGTTTACGGCTATCATAGTTATGTGCAAAATATTTTTGATGTACCTACATTATTTTGCTTTTAGTGATTAAGTAGTGTTATTATAGCGAATGTTCTGGTTTAATGGAACAAAACAAAATGAACCTATATTAAGACTATATGTATAAATAAATAAATAATAACCCACTTATACCTTATCCCACTTTTCACACTACCTTGTTTTGTTCAAGTCCACGTTTCCCGTATTACAAATTGGTCCTGCATACCTATATACCTTCTATTGTTCATGCAATGTTTCGCCAGAATTTGCTGGTTAAATTGTTTGCTGCTAGCTTTTGGCAACTTCAGACATTTTTACAATTTGTTTACTATTACATTGTTTACCTTGAACTGTTGGCGATTTTAGACATTTTTACATTAGTTTTACTTGTTTGATTAAAAACGGACCGAAACAAAAATCACAAATGGAAAAACTGCTGTTTCAATTACGAGTTTAGTTTAGCAAATTTTTCATAGTTTTACTGTGTAATTGTAATCGGAAATAAACATTGCCTTTTGCTTTTTAAAATTACTATGTTTTGCCAGTGGCTTCGCCCGCGTGCAGTTCAGATTCCCCAAGTATGTTCTACCGGGACAAAAAGTGTCCTAATTCAGGTCTTAGTTGATCCGCATGCCAAAAATGTAACCAAATCTGTTCAGCCGTTATACGTGATTGACGGACAAACATCCGATCATACAAACTTTCACATTAACAATTTTATTAGTATCCTACTAAAATTGTTTATGTGAAATTTAAATGAGAAACTAAAAATGTTATGCCAATCTTTTCCTTATTTTCGAACTAGCTATGTTTAAAAAATACTAGCACATGGCAGGAAACTCGCTGTTGTATGATCTAATACATAGAGTGCGTCAAAACTTTTCCATCGACATATATAAATAAAAATCAACTGTCGTTCGTTAGTCTCGGAAAAACTCGAAAATGGCTTCACCGATTGTGATGAAGCTATGGTAAGGTATTGTGCGCGCCCCGTTATTCCTAACAAAAAAAAAGAACATTAGCTAGTATTGTAATAATTAATTTACAATACTAGCTAATGTTATTTTTTTGTAGGTAGTTTGGTAATGCAGACAAACCTACTCAACAATCTACGTACTGCAACCAAAGATATTTCATGGAAACGAACTTGTCAAAATAAAAAGCTAAGAGAAAAGATGACTGACCGTCGAGTCGGTTCTCTCATTAGTTAGATCCAGGCTACACCTAAATTACGGCAACCGAGATTGACAACGAGGTACCTACAGTACATCCGTCCCTCAAAATGTAATTGAATTTTTGTACCAACATACCTACCATCCTTTCTTAAGGAAAATATGCGGTTCTTCTTTGCCTATATCAGAAATACTCCCGGTAGTAGTACTTTATCCCTGTAGTGGTAATTAAACGCAATGTTATACATAACCTGCTTAACCTTTTATCAACTATTTTAGTTGGCATCCAGTCTTACCGGATGCAGCTAGATATCAGTGTGATACATACCTATCTGATTTCCACAACCCAGTTGGTATTGGATGTTCTCCCAACCACAGCCTGAACTCGGCAAGTATTGCTTGATAACCTTTACAATCGACCCATACGGCTTTTATTACTTTGCCACTTTTCGTCTACTCTTTTTTGAGTCCCTGATATAGTACACAGCGTCATACGCGCATTTATAAATGATTGGCAAAGTTATACCACGATTGAAACAGACTCATTTTTTTTGCCTTAAAAGTTCTGATATCTAGGCGTATTAAAGTTAAGTTCTTGATTGCTTCCTGTGGCTAGTGGGAAATGGTTTGAATGACCTCCATAAAACGTGTATATATAATACTGTGAACGCGACTGCAAACAATGAGTTAAGCGTGGCTGAGAAAATTATATTTCTTTGGTCACAACAACATAATATATAAAAAGATTACGTACGTGATGCTGACTTTTCTAAGAATAGTGACCGTAAAGTTTGATGGTCCGCTGTCATACATTCAGCGAATGACTAATGACCTCAGTCATAAAGCAAAAGGCACACATTTTCACTATAAAGCCCGCTTTATACTCGCGCGTGAAGTAAAATTAAAATAAATATAAAAAATAGACGGAGAAACAAAAGGAGAAAAGAACACTCAGTCAGTGATAGTTCAAATTCATTATTCCATGACATTGTACCCATTTTTTTCACATAGCTTCTTCTTTGCCCTCGCCTTTTCCCGTTACGCGGGGTCGGCTTTCTTAATCATGCGGCGCCATTCATTTCGGTGGTAAGCATCGCCATCGGTAAGACCAAGCTTTTGCATGTCCTTCCGGACATTTGTCATCCAGGTAGTTTGCGGTCTACCTCTCCCTCTCTTCTTAGTAGCCATGGAAAGGCACTTTCTCACAATATGGTCATCGGGTCTGCGCATAACATGTCCGTACCACCTTAGCCTGGACTCTGCAATTTTTGCAGTTATAGGCGTTACTTTAAAACTCCCCCTAACGTGTTCATTACGCACTTTATCTTTGAGAGTGACTCCACCCGCCCAACGTAACATGCGCATTTCAGTGGTCTGAATTTTTTGCTCATGGGTTTTCTTTGAGGCCCACGTTTCGCTACCATAGAGTAAAATAGGCCTCACAGCTGTTTTGTAGACCTTGCCTTTGGTTTTTATTGGCATTTTTGGATCGCAGAGAACTCCTGTTAGTGTACGCCACTTATTCCACCCAGAAATCGTTCTGTGCGTAATGTCGGCTGTCAACGATCCGTCTTCCGTGATTACGGATCCTAGGTATTTAAATTTATTTACTCTAGGTAGGGGTGCGCCATCCAGTTTCACTTCCGCGCTTGATGGTATAGGTTCGTCGGGGTTGAAGTTGCATACCATGTACACTGTCTTGGATCTGCTTATGCGTAAACCATTTAACTCGAGAGATTTTCTCCATTGTTCCAAATTTTGTTGTACTTCGTCTATACTGTCTGAGATGAGAGCAACGTCATCCGCGTATAAAAGGTTCCATGGTGTGGGTTTCTGGATTTTCTCAGTTAGATAGTTCATGGTGATATTAAACAACACGGGACTAAGTGCACTTCCTTGATGAACTCCTACTTTGATACCGAAGCTCTCAGACAGGCCGGCTGGACTTCTGACACAGGTTTGTACATTATGGTACATGTCCATAATGAGTTTTACAAAGTGTTCAGGGACATTTTGAGCTCTCAGAGCTTGCCATATTATGGTCCTCGGCACACGATCGAAAGCCTTCTCAAGGTCTATGAATACCATCCACAGATTTTGTTTGTTTTCACGAGCTTTTTCCATTACCAGTCTGATCGCATGGATCGCGTCTGTTGTTCCTTTCCCAGAAGTAAAACCAAACTGATTTTCTGTTAAACTAATTATTTTTTGAAGGCGTTCACTTAGGACTCGTTCCCAAATTTTGAGGGTGTGTGATGTGAGTTTTATACCCCGATAGTTAGCGCATTCTCGAACATCTCCTTTATTTTTGTAGAACGGAACCAGTATACTCTTTCTCCAGGCATCTGGCATTGTTTCGCTTTTCAGGATGTTATTGAATAACTCACAAAGCCAGACATCTCCGTCCCCTTTTAGAGATTTCCAGAGTTCAGCAGGTATGCTATCTGGGCCTACACCTTTATGGTTCTTCATTTTGGATATGGCTTGTCTTACCTCTGCAACAGTTATTTCATTTACAGGGCCTTGCGTTGGAGGTGATTCTGCTTCTGTTTTCCTAGGAAATTCTTCATTAAGTAAAGTAAAGTTTTTTCACATAGCTTAATTTAAAAAAATATCCGCAGGACTACTTTTAACTACGTTTCGTGCAAGGAACGACTACTTACCTTCTTTCGCTATTGCAAAGAGCTTCGAGTGTAGATGCGTTCCCGTTCGCGCGCCGTGTATTAATCGCGAAACAAAAAATGTCGCGGACCAAAAAATTACACCGAACGGAGTAAAGCGCGAAACACTGACGCGAAGGCGCAACACTCGTGATTCACGGCTTTCACGGGTGAAACAACATCACAGCAATGATTATTCATATCACTGTCCAGAATCCCAAAAACAGACTGACTACTCTTTTGAACTGTTTGTAATGCTCCTATATTGATATCAAAGTGTGTGTAATTTGGCTGCAATAACTCACAGGTGTACAATGTAAATACCTTTTACTCCGGCCAGAACCGGACGTGGTCACAAATAGGGTGGGTAGCTCAAATACTGCACTGAACTATGAACTTTAATAACTAATTATGACTGTTCAAAATTCATTCATTGGTCCACTTTATAGAAGGGTGATTTATAGTAGTACTGATGTAAGGGTCGCAAACACAAAGGGTTGTTATGTCTAGACGATGTTGGCAGCTTTTATGCGAAGTGCCAACTTCCACTAATCTAGTAACTTTTGCACTTCTTGCTTGGGGGAGGCCTATGTCCAGCAGTGGACGTCTTTCGGCTGAAATGATGATGGTGAACGATCCTTCTATCAGTGAAATAAATTACTTTCTTAAAAAGGCGTAAGATGGGATTGACATAATCGCTACGCTTGGTAGACGGGTTGGCGACCGCAGTATGGTGGTAAAATACATAAAAACGCGGCTGCCCTTTCTCTAGTAAGTCACTTAGTCGCCTTTTACGACACCCACGGAAAGAAATGGGATAGTGCTATTCTTTACGTCTGTCACCAGATGGAACACAGAACGAAGGATAGGTAAATCATGAAATTTCCCCTGGGCAGAAGCTAGGAAGTGGTTTCTTGTTATAGAAAAGGTGTACGATAGCTTGTCATCATCATCATCAGCAGCCTATATTTTGCACACTACTGGGACACAGGCCTCCTCTCGGTGAGAGGGAGTGGGCCATAATTCAGAATGCGGCCCACTGCGGGTTGGTACATGTCACAAGTCTTCGAATTTTTGTTCTAACACATGCCGATTTGAGAGCAGTGGTGATGTTATAATTTCCACAAACTAGAGTGGCTGTTTGGGTTCACACCCACGACCTACACGACTCGTAAGTCGTGACCATTATCACTGGGCCACCACTGCTCTGCGATAGTATTTACTTAGTAATTATGTATATTGCTGATCGAAGCTACTACCAGGAAGGCACTATGTTATTTCCAAAGGGCCTTTCCGTTTGAAAGTGACCCTAAAGAGTGTAAATATAAAAGCGCAAACTCTCTGTGTAGTAAACAACATCTAAGTACCTCATATTATTATATAAGTGCTTGTGCACTAGTAGAAAAATATAGGGTTAGAGGTTTGTAGTCAAACAGGGCACTTGAATAGGAATCCTTTCATTTGTTTCGTCTTTGTGTATTTGTTTACATTTTATTTGAATCATATCTGCGATGGTTATTATATTATTATCACGCATATTAATTTTATAATATTATGTTTTTATTTTTTACTAGAAATTAAATGATCTAAACTATATTTTTCTTAACATGTTCAATTTTGTAAAACAAATATGAACTACTAATATTTTGATTTTGTGTTGACATGTTCAATGCAGAGCTGTTTTTGATTAAATTACACCGTGTGCTTCTTACGAAGATCAACTACTACGTTAAGTTTAAAGTATGTGATGGATGGAAAAACTTATGGACATAATAGGTATATTTGTTGCAAATAACACAAATGTAAGGAAATAGAACATATTTTGTAGTGAATCTAGGGCTTTAAATTGTACTCGTATTAGAATGTCTGTGAGGTTTATAGGCCTCACATTTATTTGTTTGCTGGATTGGAGGAACTACTATTCGGTTCACTTATTAAAACTCACTTTAAAACTTGAAGACGTATTTATTTCTTTGATCAGTCACCCATGGCGTGGATTTTACAACTAAACTTAAAATTTAACTTACCCTATATTTATACTTTATACACATAGGTGCAAGTTGCGCTGACTGCGCCGAGTTACCAAATTTCGGTTTAACCAATAACATAACTAACTAATATTTAGGTTTTTGCGATGTACTCCGAGTCCACCAATCAGAGGCAGGCAAGGGCGTCTCGAGGTTTGGACAGGTTTCGACATGTTTTGATTTGAGCAAACCTGACTCCGGAATAGATCGCAATTACAAAGTTTCTTAGTTCCTAAATTGAATACAATCAAACTATAAACTAACCTATAGGTGCTATTATTTACATTGATCATAATATACTTATTACTAGATAAGCGATCTTATGTAGTGCTTATGTAGCGTTCTATGGGCGTCCTGCACATTCCTCCCGCCGTGCGTCGTCCGCTGCTGGCGTCGCAGTTGTAGCCTCCGGTGCAGGATCGCCGTGGTCTATTGATAGTACCACTATCTTCTTCACTGGACGTCGCAGGATACCTCCTTTCGTCGATACGTCCACTGTGCGCACCACTCCATCAGGGCCGGGGAATGTAGCACAGATGCGTCCTCTGATCCACATGTTTCTTGGGAGGTTGCCATCTACGATGAACACTAGGTCGTCGACCTTAGGGATTATGCCTTTAGTATGTGGCTCTCTGCGGTTCCTTAGTTCTGGGAGATATTCTTTCAGCCATCTGGCCCAGAACATATCGGCGAGCCTTTGAGCTGCACGCCAACTGGCTCGTAGACGTAAGTCACTGTCGTCGAATTTCCCTGGTGTCGCGATGCGACCTGGACCGCCCAAAATGAAATGATTGGGCGTCAATGCTTCAGGATCTTCGGGGTTCACTGACACGTGTGTAAGTGGTCGGCTGTTCACTGTGTGTTCGGTTTCGATGAGGAGTGTGTTAAGCACTTCTTCGCTCGGGAACCGCTCGTTCATTGTGGTGGCTAGCGCTGTCTTCACCGACCTCACCATACGTTCCCAGGCGCCCCCCATAAATGGTGCCCCCGGTGGGATAAATCGCCAATCGATCATCTTTTTCGACGCTTCCTCTGCTGTAGCCGCAAGGATGGCTGCTCGCAGTTCTTTTTCGGCGCCGTGGAAGTTCGTCCCGTTGTCGGACCATAGCTGTGCTGGACATCCTCGGCGTGCCATCATACGTCGTAAAGCCATGATCGCTGAATCCGTGTTGAGCGATACCACAAGTTCAAGGTGTATGGCACGCGTCGTCAGGCACGTGAATAAGGCGACGTACCTCTTCTGATGACTTCGTCCCACTGTGATCGTTAATGGTCCAAAGTAGTCCAACCCGGTGTAGGTGAATGGCCTCTGATGATGTGCTAATCGACAGGAAGGGAGGTCCCCTGTCATCGGCTGAGGGGGAGAGGCTGCCTTTATACGACATCGCAGACACATGCTTATAATATTCTTCACGGTTGGTCGTAGACGTAGCACCCAATGTTGCTGACGACACTCGTTGACTATGGTCTCTGTGCCCGCGTGATGTAGTTTACGGTGGACGTGTTCGATCCATAATCGTGTCGTGGCGTGGTTTCCATCTAAGATCAATGGTTTCTTCAGTCGTTCTGTGATGTCCGTCATGGCGGTTATTCTGCTCTTCAGGCGAATCTCTCCTTCGATGAATTCTATGCACAATGCGTGTAGGCGACTGCTTCGTGAGATGGGCTTCTTGTTCATCAGGGCTTCTATTTCTTCCTGGAAGGATTGCTGTTGTGAAGCTCTCAGGATCAGACTTTCGGCACGGTGTACAAGTTCAGCGGTGAGAGGCAGGTGATTATTTGTGACCTGTAGTCTCTGTTTCGGTTTGACCTGCACCATCTGCTTACTCCTTCTCCAATCAGGGTCGTCTTTGTTGTTCTTCTTGGTTCTCTTGTAGTTAATATTCTCCCCTGATTGGCCGCAGACTTGCAGGAACTGTAGAACTCGTGCTGTGGCTCGTAGGTACCTCTCCCATCGCGAGAATCTATTGACGTTTGGTATAGCCTCGCTGATCTGTACTTTCTTGTCTATGATGCTGCAGGTTCTCTCTTCTCCTGTGATTATGACAGGGTTCTTCTCATCAGCTGGCCATGTTTCTGGGGGTCCTCGGAGGAATTCGGGACCGTGGAACCAGCGGTGATCTGCATCATAGTGTTCTGGTACATCTCTCGTAGCGTCATCTGCTGGGTTCAGTTTGGTCGGGATCCAGCACCATTCATTGGTGGAGCTGTGTTCCTCGATGGCTGCGATGCGGTGAGCGACATATGGTTTGTAAGACCTGGCTCCAGTCCTGATCCATGAGAGTGTAGTTCTGCTGTCGGTCCAGAACGTGGTTGATTCTGGTACTCTTTCATGTTCTTCCTTAACCGCTGTCGCCATTCTTGCACCAAGCACAGCTGCTTGAAGCTCTAATCGTGGAATTGACATTAGCTTCAATGGTGCCACCTTGGCTTTGGCTGTTACCAAGCAGACGTAGGTTCTTTCGTCCCTGGTGACCGTTCGCCAATATAAGGCTGCTGAGTATGCAGATTCGCTTGCGTCGGTGAATATGTGCAGCTGTAGTGATTCTGTGGTGCTGAAGCCTGGATAAGTTCGGGGAATGGAGACATGTTCAAGTGCTCGGAGTTGAGCGAGCCATTTCTTCCAGCTTGCAGCTAAGTCACCGTCTAGGGCTTCGTCCCATGTTGTTCCACGACGCCAAACTTCTTGCAGTATTTGCTTGGCTCTGATGGTCACCGGCGATACAAGTCCCAGTGGGTCGAATAGGGACATGACTATTCTGAGGGCTTCCCTTTTAGTAGGCGTGTCGTTCTGTAGGACGTTCTGAGGTATGCGTGTTAGGTTTAGATTGAAGGCAAGTGAGTCTTCTGTTGGTCTCCATATCAGACCGAGAACTCGTTCTGTCTGGATGTCGTCTTCCAGCTTGATGGTGTCTTGAGTCTCGGTTACCTCCCCTAGTGCTTCAAGTAGGGCGGTAGAGTTTGATGACCATTTCTTGAGTTCAAAGTGTGCTTCGCAGTGAATTTTACGTACTGCTTGTGAGACTCTTACTGCTTTTTCTAACGTGTCGAAGCTGTTCAAATAATCATCCATGTAGTGCTTTCTTTTGATGGCTTCGACTGCCTCTGGATGTTCATGTTGGAATCTCTCGGCGTTTGTGTTCTTCACATATATCGCTGTAGCTGGCGAACAAGAGGCTCCGAAGATCAGCGACTTCATGCGGTATTGTTCAGGCGGCTGGTTGTCTCTTCGGTCTCCTCTCCATAAGTAGCGGAGAGCGTCCCGGTCTTCTGGTCGAAGTTCTATTTGTAAGAACATCTCAGTAATGTCAGCGGTCACGGCGATTAAGTGCTGACGAAAGCGCATTATTACTCCTGGTAATGATTGCAGAAGATCTGGACCAGTGAGCAGTTGATCATTCAGCGATATTCCTCTGGTCTTGGCTGCAGCGTCACAGACAATTCTTAACTTGTCCGGTTTCATTGGATTGAAAACCGCGAAATGAGGTAGGTACCAGGTCCTATGTTCTGACGTGGTTGGTGGAGCTGGTTCAGCGTATCCCTTTGACACTAGTGCTTCCATTTGTTCAGAGTACCTCTTCTTTAGTTCTGGATCTCTATCGATTTTCTTTTCCACGCTGATGAGCCTGTTCATAGCGCTATCATAGTTGCCTGGCATTTTTATGTTCTCCTCTCGCCATAATAGAGCGGTTTGATACCGTCCTTCTGTGGTCCTCTTCGTATGTTGCTGCAGAATACGAAGTGCTTTTTCATCAGGATCATTGATAGGTTTCTTTGGATTGACTTGCATGTTATCCATTGTGATGTATTCCTTCACAAGTTCATGAAGATCGTCGTATGTGTCAGCATGTCTGATGAAGTTCACTCTGTGGCCAAGCGCTCGTGTGTGGCTGCCGTGCAGGACCCAACCGAGTGGCGTTAGTGATGCCACTGGTTGGTTCTTCTTTCCTGTTTTGATTTCTATTGTGATGAGAAGATCCCAGTTGTCTTGGCCAATTAGGAGTCTGGGTCTTGCATTTCCAGTCACTATATCTTTGGCTATGTCTCAAAGATGTTCACAATCCCTGACTGCTTCTCCAGGTATCCTCTGTGCAGCCAACTCCAGCTGCTTGACCGTTCTTGCCTGTAACTTGCGTTCCGCTGTGTGAAGTCCCTTGATGCAGAAGTTCACTCGTCGAGATGTCACGTCGATTGTAGGTTCGCCGTCGAAGGATGATATACGTAGTGGTTCAGATGATCCTTCTGCTCCGATCTGACTGGCCAGGCTCTCGTCGATTAGTGTTACCGTGGAGCCATCATCCAGGAGCGCGTAGGTATCCACAGCTCCCGCCGGTCCAGAAAGATGTACTGGTATTATTTTCAGGAATGACACCTTAGGGGTCCACGCTGAATGTACCTTCTCTTGTTCTTCCTTGGGGCACTCGGGTTCTTCTTTCTTCCTGTCGGCGTGTAACATCTTGTGATGTAGGTGGACACAGTCGTTTATTTCGCATTTCTTTGGTTTACAGCTGTGTTGCTTTGTTCTGTATTTGAGGCAACGAAAACACAACCGATTCTTCTTAGCTATGTCCCTCCTAATATCGATAGTTGCTTTCTTGAACTGTTCACATTCCACAATGCTGTGCCCATGTTGTTCACATAAACCACACTTCGGTTTGTTAGTTTCCTGTGTGGCATGTACCCGTTGCTGGCGTCGCTGCGTGTTCTGTTGAGTGGGTCGTGCGGTTGCAGCGATATTTTCAGGCAGTGCGTACGGGCTGCATATTTCAGCTTCGATCTTGATGAATCGGGTGAACTTCAGTAGATCAGGTTCGGTTCTGGAGTTCATCGCTGAAAACTGGTACCACTGTCTCTTCAAAGTAGGTGTGAGCTTCTCAACAATAGCTTTAGTTACTTCAGGATTGTAGAGATAATGTCCACAGTTCAGTGCTTGCAAAGTTCCAACTATACTTTCAACTTTAGTAGCAAAGGTACAAACATCACGCGGAGATTCGGTGAGGCGCGCCAGAGTTCGTAGACGTTCTATCTCAGCCATTGCAATTGAGTCTGGATGTCCGAAACGTAGCTCGAGTGATTTCATAACTTCACTTGGGTCTGCGTTCACTATTAATAGACCCTGTACAGCTTCCTTGGCTAGACCTCGAAGGCTTCTTCTAAGTCTGGACATGTTCTCCCCTGCTGTTAGTCTATGTGCCGTCTCATAGTAGGCGGCGCGGAACGTGAGCCAGTCTTGATGTGCTCCGTTGAAACAGGGTAGTTCGGTGTATCTCGTGGGCTGCTGGTACTGTGTAGATTGCACAGCGTGTGTGATCGCAGCAGCAAGTTCTTTCAAGTCCGTCCTTGGTTCTTGGACGGCCATTGTTGTAGGCTGACGTGCGGCGTGCGTAGATGGCATAGACTGCGGTACCCGGGTCCCGGCGGCGTAGCCCGTCGTGTAATCGTGATGTGGTGCCGTAGTGTAGATCGGTTGCCATGATGTGTTCGTAGTTACGTACGTCGAGTTCTGCGGCCAGGGTGCGGCAGGTTCCGCTGGCGCTGGCGTTGGTTGCGGCTGCGCAGGCACATAGTTCGGTTGCCAGGATGCGGATGTGAACACTGGCAGTAGGTTCGGGTGTGGCTGCGTAGGCGCGGCGTTCTGCTGCCAGGCGGCGATTACTGGCGGCGGGTTCAGGTGCGACTGTTCAGTCGCAAGGTTCGGCTGCCAAGCGGCGGCAGTGCTCACTGGCAGCATGTTCTCGGGTTCAGTAGTGTTAGCTCCCGCCGGTAAAGTCGCCGGGATGTTCCAGGACACGGCGGCGTTCATTGGAACTGCAGGTTCAGTCGACGACTTTACGTTAGATTCGTGTGGTCGGTCGGCGATGGCGAGTAGCTGACTTGTTTGTAGCCACGTAGTCACTCGTTGATCATTGCCAGCTTCCGAGGCCACTGAGGATAGGTCTTCATCGGTAGATTCCGCTTCGACCTCGGCAAGGCGCGCGGTCGCTAGTTCTACTAACCTTTGTGCTAGCTCCGCCTTGGCTTTAGCTACGCGACGCGATTTCGACACTTTTTCACTCGTAGGTTTCATACGGCGACCACTTTCTTTGATTTTAGGTTCATCGGCGACTCTTTGTTTAGCTGTGCGTTTAACTGTTGACTTGGTCGCGGCGGGGGCCTCCAATGTATCAGCTGTCGTTATCGTAGGCTCCGTAGTGGTCGTCTCAGTCGTAGTCTCAGTAGTGGCTTCCGTAGTCGCTTCCGTAGTGGTTTCAGTCGCTGCTTCATTTGCGTTTTCAGTAGCGGTTTCCGTTCGTTCTGTAGCTATAGTCGACGGTTGTCTACCCTTTTTCCCTGTAGACCTCGTAACAGGCATCGTTCTTGATGAATTGTTATAAATATTCTTCAAATAAGTTCACACTGGAGTCTTGTTTAATAGCGTTTTCACTCGAATCCGGCTCGCGAAGGACCAGACAATGTGAGGTTTATAGGCCTCACATTTATTTGTTTGCTGGATTGGAGGAACTACTATTCGGTTCACTTATTAAAACTCACTTTAAAACTTGAAGACGTATTTATTTCTTTGATCAGTCACCCATGGCGTGGATTTTACAACTAAACTTAAAATTTAACTTACCCTATATTTATACTTTATACACATAGGTGCAAGTTGCGCTGACTGCGCCGAGTTACCAAATTTCGGTTTAACCAATAACATAACTAATTAATATTTAGGTTTTTGCGATGTACTCCGAATCCACCAATCAGAGGCAGGCAAGGGCGTCTCGAGGTTTGGACAGGTTTCGACATGTTTTGATTTGAGCAAACCTGACTCCGGAATAGATCGCAATTACAAAGTTTCTTAGTTCCTAAATTGAATACAATCAAACTATAAACTAACCTATAGGTGCTATTATTTACATTGATCATAATATACTTATTACTAGATAAGCGATCTTATGTAGTGCTTATGTAGCGTTCTATGGGCGTCCTGCACAATGTCACCACGAGACATGTTTACTTTACTTTTACCTAGTTACTAAAAGACTTCTAATAAATATTTATATCTTGATAGAATCCCAATCAATTAGTATTTTCTTTAAGCCTTTAATAATTTGAGCTACAAAGTAGAAACAGACACAAAATAAAATAAAAATATTAAAGTTATTGTATTAATTCACTCACATCTACCTTGTAAATACCTTTTGCTAGTTGCCTTTCATTCATATTCTCAACTTGACCAAACTATCTAAGCATACTCGTTCTTACTATGTATAAAATAAATATTTATTTATTAAAAAAGAAGCCTCAAAATCGATTGACGTGTAATCAAACACATCATACGCTTACACGAAAAGCGTTTTTTTTTTATTATTTACAGATACATTATACCGTCCCATGAAGAGAGATTAATCAACTATCGACACCGTTTCGATACCTATTCTTGTGGACAAACTGGAACGAATCGATGTTCGGGGAACGGCCCTAAAACTAGATTTTTACATATGCTGATGATACAGCACTCGTATTTCATGGAGAGACTTGGGATGAGGTTCAACAAAAAGCCGAGTCAGGCCTGATTAATGTGAGCCAATGGCTAAGGACTAACCTACTAATCTTAAAACTTGGATAATCGACTCTAATCCAATTTAGTTTCTCTAAAATTCAGCCCACCAATAGAGTTCAAGTTGAGCTGTCGACACAGCCGGACGTGTCTGCGCGCGCGCAACGGATGTGGTCCTACCCGCCTGAGTTTGAAATCAAACCGTGTTATTGTGTGTCTGCTTCTGTGTCGTAATTTAAAATCGGGTGGCTTTACAACGTGTTACAGAATTAACGCAACCTCATATACCCTAATTAGAGTTGTGAGTTCATTAGAGTATTGAGTAAACAAAATCGTGTGAACACCAGTATTGTTTTATGCATTTAAATTTAAGTCTTATTGCCTTGAGATAGGATTGAATTCTTTCTGGCTCATTAAGCGGACTTGTGTCCATTCAGTTACACATTGTATTAAACAAGGAAGAAAATGTGTCATTGTGCGCTGCAGCTCACAGCAGTGCCTGTCTGCCAAGGGAAGAGTGACCCCTGCCGAACCCAGTGAGCCCGTTCCTAATATTTCAGGGATTTGTTTACTAAACTGCGCATGACCACGGCTTTGTTTTGCCGTGCGTAGGGCCCAACATCGTCATCATACGGAAAGCGTTGTGAGAATGATTGTGTTCACACTAACTGCAATAGGGCTGAACAACGCACTTTCAACAATTCACGTTATAATTCTGGAACAAAATACGATACCGATTAAGACGCCGCACCAAAAAATCCTTTTATTGTAACGCAGTAATGAATTCTTAAAATTGAGAGAAAGGCCACAGCCACTCCAAATTAACACATGTGCTGAAGCTCAAATAAAAGGGGATCCAATCCAGACTCTAGCGAACTTTCAAGTTAAATGCACATTTTGCTATACAGATGAACAAAAGAAACCAAAAAAGGGTCATCCCATAAATTGACTCACTACATGTGTGCTTCAGCCCTTAACTTGCACGTGTATTAAGTGGCCACACAGACAAAGCGTTTATAAAGAATATTATTTGGAATTGCTAAATAATATACAGGAATTTCTCCCCAACAGCACTCTTTCCGCAATAAAATGAAAAAATCTGGGGTGGCGAATATATCATAATCACCGCGTCCGAATTCTACGTCTACGTCGTAAATGTGCATATACATATGCAAAACAGAAACACACAGGTGCATTCACCTACTGGCGAAGAAGCTCCCGCTAACAAACACGTCCAGTTCATGAACCAGCACTATGACAGCTGGGTCTTGACCAACGACAAACAATACAACAACACCCGGATTAACCTAACGCTAGGTTCAACTAGATTGAAAGCACTGCATCATACCAAAACATTAGGTAACAGGCACAATACATGAGAAGAGCAAAACCCATGCAACCCTAACCTACACACTACAGATACACTACAGACACTACGAAAATAAGAAAAAACACTACTTACACCGTTATAAAATGTAATCGCGGACGACACGGGATACACAATAATGAGAAAGCCGACCTCTACCTAATTAAGTAAACTTACACAAAAAAAACCAGCAAAAAAAACGAATTGACGCTGAACTACAGGAACTCAAGCCAACCTACAGGAAACAGGGATGAACTTAGGAACATTCAGCTCCACATACCACGATTGGCACCTCTCCGGACCATTTGGTAACACGCACCGGGATCTTGCAATTTTATTAAGAACATATTCCCAAATTGAATTAGTTAACAGTACAAGTTAATTAGTTACAGTTACAATACAAGGATACTAGGTCAACTATTGGCATGGGAAAAGACTAGCCAACTCCTCTACACTTATTCAACTCCCACTTCAACAGTTGTTCCTCGAAAGCAACCAGACCCTTCACAGTCTTATCTTATATCTTTAAACGAGCAATTCTTGTATATATATATATAATCTGAATCTCGGAAACGGCTGCAACGATTTTCATGAAATTTAGTATACAGGGGTTTCGGGGGCGATAAATCGATCTAGCTAGGATTCATTTTTATAAAATGTCGTTTTATTCGTGTTCTCAATGATCAACTTTATCGATAATCAACTTGAACATAAACTTATTATTTTAAACAAAATTTACCAAAAAATACCGAGCAAAGCTCGGTCATCCAGATATTTAAACTTGATTACACAAAAAGTACGCTAATAATACTCGGAAACTTCGACGTCCATATTGGTCGACAAGATACTCTAACAAAATGAAACGCAAATGATCCAACAAAACCTTCAGCGTGAATTTCCCAACTACAACGGCAAACTATTAATGGATAAAGCCTACAGAGAAAAACTTCAAATAGAAACGACAAAAGCTAGATCATCACTTAGAATAACATGGTCAAAAGGCACTCAAATATCGCAAATGGACCATATCATCACGCCACAGGCAACAGAAAAAATCGTCCACGTTGACGAGATGGGACTATAAGATCAAACAGAATCTTAAACAAAAACGAAAAAAAAAACAAAACACAAAAGCTACAAAAAGGAACGAAGGAAACAACAATGGATGCTAACTATTTCAATCATAAATTGGGACTGCAACATTTCAATCCCCCTGTTGAGCTAGAAGGACTAGAATGCATCCAGTACCAAATTAAAGCCTTGCTAAATAATGTAAGCCTCCAAATAAACGTAACAAGTATGAATTCTAATTGGAGAGGGGGTCTCTTTTTAGAATTTTTATTTTCGTTTCGTTTTTACAATCACAGGATGTGCTACCTGGCACACATTTTCAGACGCTCTGAACCACACCTGTTACATACAGCAATGCAGTACAGGGCCAAACCTAAGAAGGTCGGACGACCTATTTACACATGGAATGACAACCTAAAACAGGATATGAAATACTTCGACAAGGAAGTGGAGGAAGTGTTCCTGTTTTGGAGGGACACGGCTGAAGACAGAAATAAAATCAAGAAAACGGCTTGTGATATCTACAAAAAACCAGAAACTGATAGCTGCGAGAACTCAGAAGACGGTCAAGAAAACAACAACACGGAACAAACCGAAGCCTTGACATAGAAAAGAGCCAATCAAACGGTTAACCCCACCAAAAGATCAACATGCCGGCGACGACGTGAAAAGATGCCCTCCTATAGACAAATATCACCCTTCTCTCTACTAGTCCAATGCTTACTTTAAGGCTGCATAGTCGGTAGGCTCGTAATCCTTTCCTATCCTATGGGCACGTCTTCCTTACCATTACAGCGCCCCCCGGTCTACTTCTTGATATGCAATGGCCTATGTAGCACCATGAAACATGAGGCTTCAAAGGCTAGTGCAAATTTTGGGGTTCATTCGATTAATCGAGTCTGGTCAAACCACGCTGGGATCGGTGCAATTCATTTAATTTAATTTCATTTCTAAAATTCAGCCCACCAATATCTGCGTTAAATTACACGTATGTAATTCCCCCAAAAACTGCGCGTCCTGCTCATGTGTACCTATTCCTCAATCAAATGCTATTAAATATTTGGGAATACTACTAGACCAAAAGTTCACTTGTTGCCAGCACATAGAGGTAACTGCAGCGCGAATTAGAAAACTAATATGGGTATTCAAGACTCTTCGACATGTCGCTGACTATGAGCTATTACGTACGGTATATTTCGCACTGGTTCAGTCGGTGATCGGGTATTGCATTGGTGTCTGGGGTGGGGCATGCAAAACGCACGATTTGACTTGAAAGGGCTCAAAGATCTGCGCTTAAAGTAATATACATTTAGGCCTTTTAGATTCCCCACTACAACTTTATATGACAAATGTCAATTTCTCACTGTATGGCAAATGTATGTTTTACATTTAGTCACCAAACAGCATCTTATCACACCATTAAATAAGCAAGTTTTGAGTAAGCGAACTATAAGGAATGTTTGCCGTTCAGTTCAGTTTCACATCGCAGCTTCTAGAAGGCAACGCACGTAATTATCCAGTCACATTTATAATAAAACAAATAATGTTTTCAATATTAATCCTCTTACAACAAGAGAAGCTAAATCTAAAACTAAGTCGTGGCTACTGACACAAGCATACAGTCAAACGGAATCAATTTTAATATAAGGTATATTTAAGTTCAACAAGTTCAGACATCACCCACGTATACAAACTCTCACTAACCTCCATTCACACACTACCACGCTACACGCACCAACATATAAAACACACTCTTTACACTCCCCACACACACACATGTATGTATGTTGACAATATAATCAATTGGTACCATAATTTTTCCTTCGCTTTTCTTGGTCATGTATTTAATAACTATTTTTATAATCATAATTTTAACTTATTTTAATAATGAATGTAACTATTATTTGCTATTTGAATTATATTTTTTGTTAATCTTAAACTAAATATAAACAATGTACCTATATTGCATATAATCCCGAACCTACTGATTGGGAGAAGACACTGGCTCCTGTAACACAGGTGTTTTTACCTAGCGCAGGAGTCAGGGCTTCACTTTGTTTGTACACATTTTTATGCCACTAAAGAATTTATTTATTTATTGGTGAGCAAAAAGAAGCTATCAGTATAACTAAAACTATGCTAAAATGAGTGTCACATAATTCGTGCTGATAACATTATTTATTTGACATTTCATTAAACTTGAAATTAACATCCAAAATTGTTAAGATTAACAATTCAACAGGTGCTGGGTACGAGCCATGTGTGCGGTAATCTATACAATCTATGCAGCATGCTCACTGACTTTGGCAGCCCCGACTCCTGCTCGAGCCAGCCCGCGCCGCTGAGCCTGTAGCTTTAAATTTGCCCCTAAATAATAGTCATTCCGATCCAGCCCGTCCCTTGCTGCCCTCTACCAGCGATGCCTTAAGTCGAGGTCCGTACCCCACAAAGTGGCACTATGAGATACTTTTAATCAAATTATAAAACACATATTAAATACTTGCGACCCCTTTTGTTTTATCTTAACATTAAGTAAAACTTCAGAAGTAAATTGTCCAAACGATGTTGAAAACTGGATCTAAATCTGTTGAGTTGGTAACACAAACAACTCGGTAACAAAGATAGGCAAGAAAAGTGACCATCCGCTAACCTAGTTTTGATATTTTTTGAATTATTGGTACCTACTTGAACACCTCATGGCTCTATTTGGTAATGACTGCATTACAATATTTATAGGAAAAAACTAAGAAAGTTATGAAAGTGAAATAAATAATGGTTCAGGCTTGATTTATTTAACGGCCAATCGATAACAACCTAAAAGTAATTTAGGAAAACCTGTGTCATGAATTTGAACCCGCAAAAAAACTACATATTAATACAAAAATTAAATATGGTGATATTATGATTGCCAAAATTGTCAATACAAAATTTCTAGGGCTTTAGTTAGGGATATCAGCACATGACATGGAATACACAAATCTGTTCTCAATTTCTATTATAATATCCATATTATAGAAAACCGATCATACTAATCATGAACCGATTATACTTTATACAATTTACAGTCCTACAAATTTCATGCGAAAGAAGTTGCGGGCGGAAGTTAATGAAATATAAACTTAAAACGATGTTCTTAACCGAATGTAAACTACCATCAATTTTAAAAACATATTGAAAGCTCTTCATGGAATTATATTCCAAACGAAGTGTTAATGAATCCGGAATGTAAAAAATGCCTTTGACACATTGTTTTGTTGGGTAAACAAGTAAACAAAACAAAATAAATACACTGTTGCTACTTTTTCAACTTCTCGAAATATGAACGGTCAAATCAGCTTAGTTACCAGGTTCCTATAGTTTATTAAAAACACTTGGATACGTAATATTTTTAATGTTGTAATGAATTTAATGTATTTTGTTTTAATGTTGTAATGAATTTAATGTACGAGTATTTTGTTTTAATGTTGTAATGAATTTGATGTATTTGTGATTTAGTTATTGGGACTTTGTGCCTTAGCAAATAAATAAATAATAATAATTATACTTAAAACTCACCAGCAGCACCTCGAACTAGGAATCCCAAAACCAGTGTATTATTCTGTCTACTGAAGCAATGTGAGCCGGGTTGACTTCTCTTACCGAGGCCAGCCAGACGAATGGACATCTCCACGGCAGGATGCACAACCGCGGACATTTAAGCAAATGTTTTGCTACTACACAGATGGGCAACAAGTCCACCATGGCCGCGAAATTTATTAAAGTGTTAGATGGCTTATTTCATCAGCCTATAGTGACGTTGCGCCTGCGGGGTAACACCGCGCAAAGGGATGAGATGACCGGCGTCGCCACGGTGAGAGCTCACGGCCATTCAATGTAAGCCGAGCTGGGTATAAGCGGTCATTAAAATGTTTGGAACTAAAATAATGATTTCGGTGTAGGTACTTATTTGAGGCTAACTATTTCGTATCACTCAAGTGATACAAAATTATGCGACTAAAATATTTGCAGTATCAGAAATCATGTGATTTCAAAATCAGACTATCATTTAAAATAAATAAATACTTTTTAAATAGGTTCTGACTTTCAAATACGTAGATAGTTTAAGTGATAGTATAGTGAGTGATGGAATGTAAAATATCTTTCTTTAAATCTTATACCTTTAAACGAGCAATTCTTGTATATATGTATGTAGCAACGATTTTCATGAAATTTAGTATACAGGGGGTTTCGGGGGCGATAAATCGATCTAGCTAGGATTCATTTTTATAAAATGTCGTTATATTCGTGTTTTCAATGACCAACTTTATCGATAATCAACTTGAACATAAACTTATTATTTTAAACACAATTTACCAAAAAATACCGAGCAAAGCTCGGTCAACCAGATATTGAGTCTTTATATTTCACTATTCTTGAACACAGCCGAAACCGCTATAGATAGTCATCTCAATTTTGGACAACAAATATAGTTTTAAAACGAAGAAGTGTAGGTACTAAAAAGGATTTTGCGAAAGTAGACCCTTAAAAGGGGTGAAAAGGGTATAATTCACCTATATTTTTCTTTATTCCTAGGGTTTATGAACTTGAACTTTACACGAATGCCTGATCATCATCTGGCAGCCACCATGATGAGTTACTTTGCAAAACCATCATTTAAAGATATGGAGAGGGTATTGAAGTTAAGAGGAAAATACGAATTCCGCGCGGGGTAGTACTAGTACTATAGTAAGGTCAACGACGTTGTTTGCCACCTGGAGCTAAAAGGTACTTTCCATTTTAAATAATTTATCTTAGCTTTAAGGTGGGGCCGGAAAGTAAAACAGATAGTCTTTCTTTTTTAACCGACGAAAAAAAAAGGAGGAGGTTATCAATTCGACGCGTATATTTTTTTTTTTTATGTATGACCACGCATAACTTTGTACATGGTAGTCCGATTGTGATAATTCTTTTTTTATTGGAAAGGGTATACTCCCAAGGTGGTTCCATATAAATTTGGAAAACAAAATCGAACCCAGGGTCAGAAAACAGGGGATGATTGATTGTTCACTTACTGATTGTAATGTATAACCACGCATAACTTTATACAGAGTAGTCCGATTTTGATAATTCTTTTTTCATTGGATGGGGTATACCTTCCCGAGTATTATTAGTACATTCAAGCCACAAAAAAATATAAAATAAAAACTTTTTAACAAAAAATTAAACCGCCGAAAAAACTGAAATAAAAAATAATAAACCTTAAAATTTTGAGTTGGCGCTGAAAAATCAATGAACAAAGATCACTCAAAGCGCCGACTCATAATTTTAAGGTTTATTATTTTTTGCTTTTCAGTTTTTTCGGTGGTTTAATTTTTTGTTAAAAAGTTTTTTTTATACAAGAGTTAAAAAATTGGTTATGACTGACTCATCGTCATTTCCGCATAACTTATTCATAACTACAGTATATACGTACGTTGGTTCTGGCTTGCAGTCTAAACTGATGAAGCTGAAATCCAATATTTTACATGGAACAACTGTTTATCTGACCTCCATAACCAAGTACTGGGTAACAGAATAGTAAGACTGGTTGTCAGATAGCAGTCATTTAAAAATAAATAATCAGACTCAAATTACTTTATTTGCATTAAGTAGGCAAACAGAAATATAGTCGTACTATATTTCAGTTTTCCTACTAAACCTAGTAAATTAAATATGTTATCGTTCCAAATGGGCCCTTTTGTACATACTATCTACCTCAATGTCGCAGAAGTACAATTAACTGTCGAGGAACAACAAAATTTTCCTAATGCAGCAAAAGCATTAGAAGAGCGCTTCTATGGATGATGGATGACTATTGTGGCAGAGCAAATTCAATGAACAAGCAGTATAGCTAAAATCAGATCTAATAGAACTACTCAGCGCAAGTGAGTTTAATTTACGAAAATGGGCTACAGATGAACCAAAATTACTGGGCAAAGATTTGTGGACCCAGTATAAATTGCCTTGCATAGGTGGGGCTTTGCAGACTTTTCCGCCTTTTGACGTGATTGGTTATATATAAACCATTCCTAAAATTGTATCTTCTCCCGCACCCTACCTACGCTTGCACACATATGAGTTGATTAACGCTGACGAAAGCACCATCAGTATTGTAGAATACTGACCTGACGATATGACATGTGCAATCGACAGGACTCTTTCATAGCATCGATCGAAACTATGACTGAAACCTTTCTAAGCTTGGCTTAGTAAGGAAGGCTTTACATATTTCCTAATGCGTATTCACATAACAAAAAATGTATAAAAGCATTGTGCTGGAACGTCAGATAAAGTCAGGCAGAGTCAGACTTGTCTAGCGACACTGTTTCGAAACTTTAAGGTATTGGCAAAAACATTCTGCCGATTGAGACAGAAGTATCTAATTGTTTGGTTAGGCACAGATAAGTGGGTCTGCCACGATAATGATTTATTAAGGCCAATGGACGCATCGAAGCCGAATGGTTCAAAGGTAATGTGTAAGTACGCAAAACTTGCAGACGCATCGTATGTGCAAGCCGCAGTCCTCTATAGTGAAAGAACGAAGTAGAAAAATATTCTTAAATTCACGGTTTACTTACCTCCACCATAGTTGTTGATGAAGTGCAGTATGTTAGTGTTATTTCTGGCAGCAGCCTGGTGAGCAGCGGTGCGACCTCGCCCATCTCTCACTGCTAGGCGAGACGGTTCACTGAGGTACAGGCGCATAAAGTCCTCGACATTGCCGCTCTCTGCTGCCTGTAGAGAGAAAGGAAATATGTTAGCAGCTGACAAGTTCTTTATGGTTCGATAGATCTGAAATTTATACAATTTGAAATTGTCATATTATAATCAGTCTAAAAGTTTCCCCTGCTGTGACTCTTTTGTCTGAGAGAGAGTGGGTCACAATACACCATGTGGGATCAGTGTTGGTTTACGGATATATTTGAAGACATACAATTCACAATACATATATGAATGTTGATAGTGCCGTAAACAATATACCGACAGAGAATTTATCACTTCAACCCAAGTACAATTTGCATGGAACTAAAAAAAAGTGAGCGTGTGTTGAACTTTTAGTTACACTCGGGTTATTCAATATAATTTTTCTTTTTGCCATTTTTGGTATTATACTCTTGGAATCGTCACCCTTAATGTTAATACCCTTCGTGGTCATGGTACAAGTTCTTTCTTCAAGACCTATCTTATCGATACTTTCTATAAAATTAGTCATTTTGATTATCCATACTAATATTATAAATGCGAAAGTGTGTGTGTCTGTTTGTCCGTCTTTCACGGCAAAACGGAGCGACGAATTGACGTGATTTTTTAAGTGGAGATAGTTGAAGGGATGGAAAGTGACATAGGCTACTTTTTGTCTCTTTCTAACCCCCCACTTCCCTAAAATGGGGGTGGAACGCGCTAATTTCAGGAACTACTGGTTCGAATAGAAAAATTCTTTTTGAGTCGGGTAGCCTATTTATTGAGGAAGGCTATATGACATCACGCTACGATCAAAAGGAGCGGAGTAGCAACAAAAAAAAATGACGAAACCTGGCAGGCTGCAATGCGACGGGGTCAGGGGAGCATATATTTGACGCGGACGAAGTCACGGGCAGAAGCTAGTATAAAAACAAAACCTAGTGCGTGACTCAGATGAGTCAATAGATATCTGATATTTTAAGACCCAACCAGCCATAAGGATGTTTCGATGTTGTATAGAATCCTACATTCACAGATACTAAGACACTTAGATACATGCAAACACAGAACTTTATCTTTGCTACCGCACAGTCAGGTAAAAAGTCACTCACTTTTCTTTCCAGAATCTCCATAATGATATACATATATGTTACCGGCCAAACCCGATTTCACGACAAACTAGTTTTGCCTAGGCTAAAATAGTTTTCCCTATACGCGATAGGATTAACTAGTATAGCCTAGTCCAAACTAATGTGTCCTAAGCCCGATAGGATAAACTAGTTTAGGCTAGTCTAAACTAATTTTTCCTAAGCCCGATAGGATAGATCAGTTTAGGCTAGGCCAAACTAGTTGATCCTGATATAAATACGCACACTCTAAGATAAACTGGTATGGCCCAGTCTAAACATTATAGTAAATCTAGAAAGTGAAAATAAATCGATAAACTGAATAAAATACTCCGTAATTGGAAAAAATATCATTTTTATTAAAACCATACTGATTCGTCGTTAAAAGTTATACTGAATTAAATACTCCGTAATTGGAAAAATAATCATTTTTAGTAAAACCAGTCAAATCAGTAGATTAGTCGTTAAAAGTTATGGATAATTGCTAATACAAATATGCATACTATAACTACACTTTCTATATTTACTATAATTTTTAGACTGGGCCATAGCAGTTTATCCTAGAGTGTGCGTATTTATATCAGGATCAACTAGTTTGGCCTAGACTAAACTGATCTATCCTATTGGGCATAGGAAAAATTAGTTTGGAGTAGCCTAAACTAGTTTATCCTATCGGGCTTAGGACAAATTAGTTTGGACTAGGCTATACTTGTTAATCCTATCGCGTATAGGAAGAACTAGTTTAGCCTAGGCAAAACTAATTTGACCTGAAATCGGGTTTGGCCGGTAACATAAACCTGATATAGATAACCTTACGTAAATTATGATAACCTTCAAACAGGTTTCTTTTATATAAAATAATAAAAAACTGGGTCTCTTCCACGATATTCGAGACACAATGAATCTAAAAATATTTTGGAAACCTGTCAGGTGTTACTGTCATCGAGTACAATGAGTACAATCAATGTGAGATGTGCCATTACCGCCGCACAGTTGTGCTCAGAACACGTGACTAACTCACGTTATCTATCGTATTTAGACATAAAAAGAGTCTTTGAGATTCATTTTTGAACTTATATAAGGTAGGTTCGCACCAGGAGCTCGTTAGGGAAAGTTATACCATAATTTACTTCTACATTCCTTTGGTTGGTATTATGTCAATTATAGTCTTAATGATTTTAATAAGTTCTGTTTACGTTTTTGTTTACATTATGTATTTATGATTAAAATTGTTTCGTTCGTAATACGGCGCGTGTGCTACTAACATATGGCAAATAATTCAATTTCTTGTTTAGTGTGTTGAAATGTTAATTACTTACAGTTGTATAGACTCAAGTTTTTTTTTTACTTAACAGACAGTTGAGCTGCTGGAGAGTTTGTTACTCTATTTCTTCTTTCCAGTTAAAGCACCAGAAAGTGGTAAGTGCGAGCCTTTTTAGGAGACAGTCTTATGTAATTTTGACTTTCAAAATCAACGTAGTTAACTCTCAGCCTGGTCTGAATAAATGACGTTTGATTTTGATTCGTAAAGAATATTCTTTATTAGAGAATGGGCAGCATCGTTCTTTATGTATTTTACCACCATACTGCGATCATCAGCCCGCTTGGCAAGCGTGGCAATAAATATAAGAAATAGGGGCATATGTCCAGTAGTGGACGATGAAGGCCAGGTATACTCGCAATTAATTACCATCACCGACATCAAAAGTCAAATATTGCTGATATTAAGTACCGTGGAATACACTCCTTTATACTTTAACGACTTGTGGCATTTACGGGTCATGTCACAACATCTGCCTCCTTGCAGCCTTACAAGTTGGAATTCTTACTGTTCTACGGAGAACAGTGTACAAAAATAAAATTAGTTCGCTTGTGAACTGGTGTGGTAAATAAATAGAGAGATTATGGTATCTTGAAGCTAAGTGACGTCTAACTTCCTACCTACAAGCTATAATACTATATTGCACTCAATTTAAGGATAGCTGTCAGGATCGAGTGGCCAGTAGTCATCACTCCCTTGTAAGCATACGATAGCCTGATTTAAATCGATCCCGACACCATCTAGAGAGCTTGTGCGCAACTCCAGCCCTTGGTAATTTTTTGCACCAAATTTCATTCAATAATGCTCCTAAAATCGTAAACCTCTGTGCGGTAAAGTTTGCCGGTATAAAAGATGTGCTATTTGCATTAACATAATATCCAATAAAGTTTTAAATACGCATACGGCCCTTTATTATACTTTTCATAAAGATCTCAATGTCTTCTACACCTCTCCTGTGGGACTCCGTCCTCTTTAAGATAACTTTCAAAACGGAAGACAGCAGTGTCACTTATACCTATGCTTTCTAGCCTGATCAGAAGCATTGAGACAAAAACGTTATCATATGCTGTCTTTACATCTATGAACAAAGTTCAGCATATCATAAAATGTGGGCACCATTTGGTGAACGTTCAGCACTTTACTAAATGATATCAGCAACATGTGCCATTAACGGATTATGTCACAACATCCACACTGCTCATTGCAGCCTTAAAGTTGGAATTCTTACTGTTCTGCGGAGAACAAAAGAGTATACAAAAATAATATTAGATTGCTTATGAACTGGCTTGCTAAATAAATCGAGAGATTATGGTATCTTAAAGCTAAGTGACGTCTAACGTCCTACCTACAAGCTATAATACTATATTGCACTCAATTTAAAGGTACTTGTCGGAAGCAAATGGCCGGTAGTCATCATTCTCCTGTAAGCAAACGATAGCCATTAATTCGATCCCAACAACATCTAGAGAGGCTGTGCGCAACTCCAGCACTTGGTAATTTTTTGCACCACTGTGAAAACCGGTTCGATGCCCTTTAACCCTTAATTCGACGCCGTGCAGTATACTTCCCGTTGAATGACCGCACCGCGTGTTAATACGCGGTGCTAGTTTTTAGCAATGTAGCTCAACGGGAAGTATACTGCACGACGTCGAATTAAGGGTTAATGTATAAAATGTAAAACATTGTGAGACATTGCAGACTAAGTGAAATTGCATTGTAAAATGGTCCAATAATCGTAAAGGAAGCCACTAGGTGGCGATAGTCTTCTTTCCAATCCAGCCCGAACCTTGCTGCCCTCTGTTAGCGATGCCCTAAGACGAAGTTCGTACCCCACAGAGGGTAACCTTAGCGAGTATTCGCTCTAGTTTAAAGTTTTTATGGCCTGACTGGAGGCCTTAAAGTAGGTCACAGATAAGTCCGGCTAAGCAGCCGACAACCTCATAGGTTGACCTGCGACATGTCATTCCAAAAAAAGGTACCACTGAGCCACCACACCATAAACTCAAATCAGTACGAATATGAGTGGTTTTGCTTTAATTAATAAACTTTAGTTACATATTTAGAACGTATAAACGTCAAATGCGCGATTATCTTAATATATAAATTGCTTATCATCTGTTGGGGACTTTTATCGCACAAAAGAATTGTATTTCTTTCAAAACTTTCATGTGCAAGAAATAACTAAAAGCCATTGAGTGGGTTGCCTTGAATTTGTTTTATATGCAAAAAATAACGGAGTAACATTAATGAACATTGCAGCTCTAATATAAATGAAAAAACTTTTGTGAACAAATTGTCATAAACGACTTAAGTGCCGTTAGTTAGTTTTCATCGACTGATTGATTGCCTTAACAAGTAGTTAAGGACTTCTAACATTCTCGTATTATCGAAAATACTAACAAAATCAGCTCTTAAGGCCTCCAGCCAGGGCTTCCAGTTGTACCAGCTGCAACTCACGATTTATAGGTGGATTGGTTTGAACCATGACAGGCACTTTTCTTTGCGTGAATTATGACCATTGCTTTTTAAACTGAAGAAGGAAAACATCGGGGAGGAAAGCGGCATATTCTAGAACCAAAAAATCGAAGAAATTTCTCGCACTAGGTTCGCGTGGTGAATTATGGATGACTCCTTCTCACAAAGAGGATGCCTGTATCCCACCAGTGAAAATATCATAGGCTGATATGCTACTACTACCGTGAATTAGTTTTAAAATACTAAAGGGTAGGTTGTGCAGCTTAAATCCGCTACGGACGAAACCTTTTGGTTTCTAAATCAACCTTTTTTAGAAACACTGGCCTCTATATTTTTTTTTTTCAACTTCAAATTTCGATCCTGTAAAAATCTAATGCTGAAAATTCTTCTTGTCAACTCTCAAACTGCAGATTGAAGCCGAACGTGTCAGATCATTTTTTTTATTTCGGAACCTCTACGCTTAAATTTTCAATATTAACCCTAAAAGTTATAACTAAGACTACGTGTATTTATCAGGTGCTACATTTAAAATGTGCTATTCGCTCAAAGTGAAAAGTTCTGTGTACAACTCTTCCGTGCAACCGGTACGTGTTACGTTTGTTCTTTTCCATTTATTATTCTAATTTGTTCTACCGGTGATTCTCGCTAGCTGTATCGAAGATTCTGCTAGTAACCTTGGTCTGATCGTTCTGTTTATTTGTCTTTAGACGACGACAAGCCGAATTTCGGCTTTTCCCCGACGGGCTACCGACAACCGGGTTATTGTGAGGTCTACGACGTGTTGAGTCGCCGTCGTCGTCAACATCGTTGCGGACATTTAACACCCGTCGCAGAGCCTGAAGTCCTCGTAGACAGCGAGTTACTGCCATCACTATATACGGCATCAACGGCACCCTTCTAGAACGTCACATCCGGCTAGTTAAAATGACCTTTTACATTACTTGTTCTCCTATTTTATCGTAGTAGATTAACTATTAATTATTCTCCAGTTTATTACCTAAATACGCATGCTGATATAACGTGTATTTCACGGTTTAACTTAGTGTATGTTACAAAAAAGGAACATTTTAATTGACGTGCTTAGGCCTATAATTTAACCGATTGCAATCGTTTTAAGGATAGGTCTTGTACGAAGATAAATTTGCTTATACCCGTTTAACCAAAAAGTTTGACTCGCCTTTTTAAATCAGCCTTTTTAGGGTTCCGTTGCCAAATGGCAAAAAACGGAACCCTTATATATTCGTCATGTCTGTCTGTCTGTCCGTCTGTCTGTCTGTCTGTCTGTCTGTCTGTCCGTCCGTCCGTATGTCACAGCCACTTTTTTCCGAAACTATAAGAGCTATGCTGTTGAAACTTGGTAAGTAGATGTATTTTGTGAACCGCATTAAGATTTTCACACTAAAATAGAAAAAAAAAACAATAAGTTTTAGGGTTCCCTATACATAGAACTGAAACTCAAAAATGTTTTTTCATCGAACCCATACGTGTGGGGTATCTATGAATAGGTCTTCAAAAATGGTATTGAGGTTTCTAATATAATTTTTTTCTAAACTGAATGGTTTGCGCGAGAGACACTTCCAAAGTGGTAAAATGTGTGTCCCCCCCCCCGTAACTTCTAAACTAAGAGAATGATAAAACTAAAAAAAATATATGATGAGCATTACCATGTAAACTACCAACGAAAATTGGTTTGAACGAGATCAAGTAGGTAGTTTTTTTTTTTAAAACGTCACTCCCGCTCCCTTTCTGCAGCCTCCTTCTGTGACATGACTGTTTCGCAGAAGGATACCACCGCGACCCAGGACTCCTCGCTGCCAACCTACGACTCGACCACGGCCGGCAGCGATAGGTCACTGCCTACTTCTGAGACGAGGGCACGACGCGGCCCCTCCCAAGCGGCACATTCTGCCAGCGTATGCTGCGCCGTGTCCTCCCGGCAGTCGACGCAGTGGTGACACCGGGCGTCCGGCTCCCTGTTCATGCGACACAGGTACTTCCCGAAGCAACCATGCCCCGAGAGCATCTGCGTCGCTCGAAACGACAGGGAACCGTGCCTCCTCCCGAGCCAGTGCCCGAGTACTGCCCGGGCAAAGACCATGAACCTAACCTAAACTAATTTTTTTGATCTCGACTTCGAAATCCTCATAGATGTCCTCAGCCCTGGGGTAGGCGGAGGGGTCTGTCAGACTCTTACTAAAACCACCCCAGTGTTCCGTCCCACACCTACGTCGGGGACCACGGGAACCAATATGTCTTCCGCGATCCCCGACTGGTGCCGTCCCCCCTTTGCGGGCCTCCTCACGTTAGGGGGGCAGTGAGGTGTTAAACTCCCCCTCTCTACACCATAGAGAGGCGCGCGTGGAACACTACGCGCCACCATCTCGGGTCCGTAGGAATAGGGGACGACGGATGTCCCCAGATCCGTCGCCTCTGGACCCATTTAAGGGAGCTGGAAGAGGGCGTTGTCCACTCTCCGCCAACGCCCGGTGCGCCTGCTGTGGGCTGGGTGAGCAGAAGATATCTCCCGCTCCCTTTCCGCAGCCTCCTTCTGTGACATGACTGTTTCGCAGAAGGATACCACCGCGTCCCAGGACTCCTCGCTGCCGACCATCGACTCGACTACGGCTGGCAGCGACAGGTCACTGCCTACTCCTGAGACGAGGGCACGACGCGGCTCCTCCCAAGCGGCACATTCTACCAGCATATGCCGCGCCGTGTCCTCCCGGCAAACCTAACCTAACCTAACCTCCCCACCCTGTCAAATCTGCCTCGAAGGGTATTTCAGGGCTTATAAAAAAAAAACCACAACCTAAAATTCAATTCAATTCAATTCAATCTTTATTGTGGATCATAGGTAGGTGCATAACACAGGTCTTAAAATAATTAAGTTGATATCAGCTACGTCCCGCCCTAAGGGCATACAATAGTTACATACAATTTTAATTACATTATTATTACAAATTCAATATGTCACCTTAAAAAAAAAAAAAAAGATAAATACAAAACGGAACGAATAAAGGTAGGTCACTGAACGCATCATGACTGAGGGGAACTATATTGGAGCAGAGATTTGTCTGATAGGAAGTCTTTTATAGAGTAATAGCACTTGTTTACTAGTAGGTCATGGAGATCCTTTTTAAATTTTCCCATTTCCGTAATTGCTCTTATAGGTCCCGGAATATTATTAAAGATGGATGAAGCCATACAAAAGATGCTTTCATGCATTAGATGCGTCTTGCTAGCTACTGTGCGCAATTTGTCCTTACGCCGTATACGCGTGTAGTAAGTATACATGCCAATATTATTTTTAACAAATACTGCTGTCTCAAATATATATACACATGGCAATGTTAATGCGTTTATGTCTTTAAAAAATGTCTTACAAGAGTCAGTTTGTTTTAAGTTAAATATTGCCCTGATGCAACGCTTTTGAGCAATAAAGGCACGCTCCTTGTCTGTACTATTGCCCCAGAATATTACACCGTATCTGAGGATAGAACTAACGTGGCCGTGGTAAGCTGTTAGTAAAGTACTCTGATTTGCTGTTTTACGCAATCTGTGTAGTGCATATGAGAACTGTCCCAGCTTTTTGCATACATGGTCAATATGTAATTTCCAATTAAGTTTGTTATCAATATATAACCCTAGAAATTTTGTTACTTCAGTTTCCTCAATGTCACTATCTAGGCAATGGATTTTTAAAGTACCCGTACGACAAGTTTTTATTTTAAAATTCATTACTTTTGTTTTATCAATGTTAATCATTAAATTATTCATTTTAAGCCAGTCCATAAGTAATAATATTGTTTGATTAATTTCGGATTCTAAATCAATTGTATTATCATTAACGAATAAAATAGTGCTATCATCAGCAAATAGTGTAATGTCATGATCTGTTACCGAAGGCATGTCATTTATATAAACAAGGAAGAATAAAGGACCCACAATAGTCCCTTGAGGAACGCCGAATTTAACGGTTCCATATTCAGAAGCATATATTGCTTCTGTTTTAGTTATAGGATTTAGCCTCCTTACTTCTGTGAATTGTTGTCTGTTGTTAAGGTATGATTCTAAAAGTTTGTACACATTACCTCTCACACCATATGCATACATCTTTCTTAAGAGGATCTTATGGTCCACTCGGTCGAAAGCCTTCGACATGTCCATGTATAGTGCGACAGCTGGAAGCCCTTTATCCAAGTTAGTCATGACCTTATGTAAAAAGTTGTATATTGACAAATTGATAGATTTGTTTTTCCTGAAACCATATTGACTGGACGTTAGAATGTTGTGTGTTTCAAAGAAAGTATAGAGACAGGTAAACATCACCTTTTCAACAATTTTTCCAAAAATAGGTATCAATGCTATAGGCCTATAGTCGCTCATGTTATTTTTGTCTCCTTTCTTAAATACTGGCTTTATAACAGATATTTATAGTTTGTCGGGGAAGGTGCCTTCTTCTATACATAAATTTATAATGAAGCTTAGTGGTTCAGATATAATATGAGCTACATCTTTAACAATATTTGTCGCGATGCTATCATACCCGGTACTGGTTTTATTTTTTAAAGCAATTATTATTTTAATAATGTCTTCAGGGATAGTCGGTGTCATAAAAATGGAATTAGAATTATATGTCAGTTTATTGGAATATTTTTGGGGTACACTATTATTATTATTGATGTCAAGAAAAAAGTCATTAAATGAATTCGCAATGTCTTGAGGATTATTTTTTATTACGCCATTTGTAATTAATTGGTTTACGCCTTCACTCGGATATTTAGATTTGGTCTCATTTATTACTTTCCAAGTAGCTTTGTTCTTATTTGTTGCAGATTTAACAAAATAGTCGTTTTGTGATTTTTTTGTCAGTCTGATTACAGTTTTATATCTCTTTGCATATGATTTGAAAGCAGTTTTGGTGGCTTGATTTGGATTATTCCTAAATTGCCACAGTAATTGCCATTTACGTTTGCTGCATATTTTTAAGCCACGTGAGATCCATTTCGGTTTAGATCTGCCATGTATCCTGACTTTTTGTAGAGGAAAACAGAGATCGTATAACATAATGAAATTATCATAGAATTTGTTATAGGCGCTATTCGCATCCGTGCAACTATATATATCACTGTTACTTAGTTGTTTTAAATATTTTATAAATGTTGCTCTATTGTCTTGACAGTAATCTCGTTTTAATATATACCAATATTTAATAGTGCAGGTCTTTTTGACCGGAACCTTTGATTTGCGCATTATGGTCGGATAGCGCTAATTCCTTGACAGTGCCTTTGCAAGCTCTTATGTTATGGGCTATGTTGTCTATGCACGTTTTACTAGCAAATCTTGTTATTTCCTTGAATTGTAGTTTCAAATTATATCTAGTTAAGAGTTCTATAAATTCACTGGAAACTTTTGTATGCTTCAAAGTATCTATGTTGAAGTCTCCGCAGATTAGGGTCTTTTTCGCGTTTGAACATAGATTATTTAATATTTTATTTAAAGTTGTGAAGAAGCTGTCTATAGAGCCAGCGGAGTTATTTGGCGGCCTATAAATGCATAGAACAATTATATGATGTTCCAATAGCTCGATTGCAGAGCATTATATTGTGTTGCTGATTGAAAGTTTTGTGGTGTTATGAAGAATTCTGTATTTCATATTATTTTTAATTAATATACAGGATCCTCCATGTCTGCTATCTCTCATATAATAAGACGTAAGTTTATAATTTGGAATAGTGAGATACACTTCGTCACCGTCCGTCATGTTGTGCTCAGTGATACATAGTATGTCAACAGGATTGTCCTGGGTAGCTAACTCGTTAATACAAACAGAAAGCATATCAGATTTATTGAGCAATCCATTAGTATTTTGATGAAGTAAAGTGACAAATCTATAAACAAAATAAATTATTCGAGTTTGGGTTTTCCATTTTGTTACATTCTGATTCACCGATTTCATTACTTGATTCATGTATACAGTCCGTATTAATTTTATCCATTAAATTTAAAATCTCCCATAAATATTCAGTGTTTTTGATATAAAGACATTGGAATAATGTTTTCTAATTGTGGCAATATAATTGGGATTGTGCCAATAGAAATGGGTTATTACTGGCTGGATATACCTAGTCTTATTAATTCTATGCCCAAATAGTGACCTCGAAAAGCGGCGCATGGGAGAGGCCTATGTCCAGCACTGCGATAGGCTGATTTGATTGATTGATTTGTTTTGTATAGGTAGCTACATAAGATATGTCAACTTCGTCTTGTTACTAGCGCGGGACCAAGACTCGCCGATAACGTCATCAAAGACGACGAGATGCAGTAGCGATAAAAATACATTACCTCCTTTATTAGGTAGGTATATTTATTGTTTCGGCACGAAGTATGGATGAATCATAGTGTGGTAAAAATATAAGTTAATCAGCAAGATGGTAGTGGGCCGATTGCCCAGGGTGCACTTTATCTACATTAGACTATGGATACTCGTGGAAGCTATTTTAATTTTGCATATGTAACTTACGAAAAGGTCATGGACAATATACTTAAGACAGCTATTCAGGAGTAATATTGCGGATTGCTGTATTACGCCGACCATTATCCAATCATAATAACGAATAGTACTTTAAATGTTTTTACAACTATAAACTCAAACCTCTTTCCAAATTATTTGACGATATTGCCTGATAAAATAGTATGTATAAGTATTGTTCCTAGATGCGCAAATAGCGTTGTTTATAGGGAACAAAATCTGTATCCAAAGTGAAACCCTCTGCTTCTATTGAATTGCGCGTTTTGATTTCGTTAAGAGATGGATGTCGATCTTTTTATGTTGTTTCGAGTAAACTTGCTCCTCTTTCCACCCTTTGTTTTGATTTTCTATGTTTGTATTATAAACCTGTAGTTTTTGTATTTTTGTTTGATTAGTGTTGGTATTTGGTAACCCGATTTTGAGTAAGGTTATATGCTATGTAAAATCACACTATGACCCTAAGGAGGCCAAGCTAAATGAAGAAAAGTGAGAACGAACGCAGTAATAGCCTGGGTGGGCGATGCGATGCGACACGGTGGATCGGGGCTGAGGGAGTTGTATAAAAATGTGGCTGTTATTTTGGTATATTATTGTGCACATTTTTAAAGCAAGAATAATGTCATAAGTTGTTATGCTCTCTTACGTGAAATTTCAAATTTTCCGGAAAATGATTTCATGACGTATTTTTAAACAAACTGTGACATACTTTTATCAAAATTAGCATTGAAATGGTTTAATTATCATACATTAGTAATATTTCAGTTCAAAATGCTGTCTTCAAAGTTATAGAACTAAATGGAATATGTTTTAATTTGTCAGAATTTTGTTTGCTGTTGGTATACCTACCCACCGTAAAAAAGTTGTCCTATCCTTGTGTTAACAAATATAAAATAAACAGCTTGAATTTATAGATAACTAACTCTACGAGCATTCAAATCAAGTTCGTATCCCACCATTTAGCGCTATTCACACCTAGGACACACGGATCTTTAAATACTTTATTTATGCAATAAACAAGAATACAAGTGGAAATGTATAGCTCTGCAACCCACAGTGCAAGTAATCTTATTAGAGAAAGAAGGAATAATCGTAACAAACAAAAGTTAAAGTCAACCTTACCTAGGTACATTATTTTCTTGAATCTCTTGCCATGGGGAATTGGATGGAATTCCAAGGAACTTTCTCGTAGATAAGCATAGTCCGACAATATTTCCACCACTGGAACACAGACTAACTATACAAGATAAGTTCATAACCAGTGCGCAAATTTTAACAAATTAAACTTAAACCAGATAATAACCATGCAATTTTTATTTTGAAATATCTTAGTACAAAAAAATTTAGTTATCGTTAACGAAAGATGTTTATTTATTATGGTAACTTGCGCGCGGTGTTGGCGTGGCGACGAAGGTGAACGACCAAGCATGGCTACAAGTACCTATCAGCTGTTTGATCGGTCAAAATGCTAAGAAGTTCAAAGTACCTACGCCGGCGCGCGGTTACTGACCTATTTCTATTGTCGATATCATAATTACGAAATATGTAGGGTGTCCACAGTTACTGATTCAAGGTCAGATAAAAGTTTAAAAAAAGGATTGAAATAATAGTTTAAATGTGTTCTATTACTGATACTTAACCACCAAAAAAAATTGCGTACTGGTTAAAAAAAATCCTGTATAAGAGTAAGGCTGAAGTTATTACCCGAGCCGAGGGTGGGTTGATTGGTGGATGTTGACACTCACATGTTTTACATTCTTTCTTCTTCGACTTAAAAAGTGCAAGAGGGGCAGCTGCTGACTAAATATTAACGGCTGCAATGGTCGAATTTCAAGGCTAAACACCGCTTCCCAAGGTCTGGCCGTGGATGGTTGACTATTCAATACGTATCGAGACCTTTGCCCTCGTCTGTGAGGTGTCGATTTTTGACAGTCCTTACGAGTACTTAGAAGCCCGACAATCTGATAACCAATCTTTCCATGGGATTACGTGATACCTTATTGGGTTGTTAAGGTCAGATAGACAGAGGCTCCATGCAAACTACTTGTATTCTAATACATCTAATTAGACTAGGAACCGACCTTGACATAGTCAAGAAGACGCTAGGCAGATGATAACTTGAACAGGTGCAATCGTGGGAGCGTTTTTCAGGTTCAATGTAGATGGCTATAAGAAAGTGAATGTTGATAATAGTTCTGGAGGTGTAGAAGACTCACATCACTTATTGATGGCTTATGTTCGATATGATTCCTAAAGAAATGATCTGTTTGGGGTCTTGAGGCTGAAACAACTTGATATGGGGTCATTCCATAAAATTCTGTACCAAGCAAATGGAGATGTTGCGACGAGTTTGTTCAGGTTTATGACCCAAATGAGAAGCAGTGTGTATTTAAGGCACGATGGAGCTGTCATATGCATTGAAGTTGTAAAATTCTTAAATTACATAAAGATTTCTTTTAAAGCTAGAAGGGCGTTGAGTACTGAGATTATCATCGGCTGATGCAGATGTGTGAAAGAAGGCATGCTCTGCTAACTCTTAATAAATAAGAGACAGGTATAAAACGTGAAGTAAACATTATAAGACCGCTAACATAACTTTAATTTAAGAATTTATACTAACTACAGCAAGGTACTAACTTCATAAGTGCTACATTGGCTGTCACATACTATAATTTTATCGCTGCCGTAAACATGTGTATGTCAAAAACAGTTAGGTAATTTTCCAGGTAACTCATAAAAACTTGAACTTAATGAGAAATTTCTAAGTACTTCTTTTCTTTATCATTAAAGTGAGATACATAGTGCTATACTATTTAACTTCATTAAAACGATTACAATAATAATGTTAGCTTGTTAACCACGTTAACCCTTAGAATAGCAACGACACAATTAGATAAGTGTAAAATGGTTGGTGTGTATGACACAGGTATAAATACTGAGCATCTAAGATCTTAAAGAAGGCTAGATTTCTTTTCTGTTTTAGCTTCTAAAAAATTCTTTGAAAAAATTGAATTTGGACGGAGGAATACCCACCAAATGTGATGATAACTTAGTCTGGCACATTCAGTAGTTACCTATTAAATATTGACAAATGTTTTGAAATTGAGAATGCAACTGTATGATTGTGTAATAAATATAACTAGTGATCGCCCATGGTCGAAATTCGACCGTACTTTATTTGAATAGAAATACATTATTAAATAAAAAAAACATATATAATAATAAATATAAAAAAATGGTTATATTTGACATTCAGTAACACTATAAACAAATATTCTCGATATGATCATAGATTTTAAAAATGAAATAGGTTATATAATATATCTATAAAATTAATTTATTACCTATGGTTATACTTGACATTCAGTAATAGTTAGGGAGCAGGCGAGCAAAATTTTGATATGATCAGCACACAAGGCAGACGTTATTAATAGTGATAATTATAGCCTTAGAAATATCAAGGACGTCGTCTGCCACCATGGTGGCACTGCGTTGTAAAATTACAGTGTTTCAACAATGTTTAAAAAAAAGGTGTGCTATATTATGCGCACACGTCTGCCTCCGGGGCTGATGATCACAGTCATCCTAGAAACAGAAAGAATCGAAAAGGCAGACATCCAGGGCTCTGACTTTTGTAGTATTCATTTTTTACATGTATTTTTAAGATTAAAAAAACTCTATATGAAGTGCACACTTGGCAGATTTGAATTGTTCGATTAAAAACAATGCGAAGAACCACGGAAAAATAGTCTGCCAACATGTTGCTTCTGCGTTGTCTATTGACAGTGCTCCAAAAATGTAAAAAAGGTGTGCTATATTATGCGCACACGTCTACCTCATGGACTGATGTTTGAATTCCTTCAGGCCTCTGATATTCCAAAGGCAGACCATTCGATTTTTGTTTTTCAACCCGACGCTCGCGCAATACCAAGCAGGTATAAAATATCCCCATAGTTCCTTTCGTGATGTCTCTCTTTTATTTGGGAATATGAGTGAAAACGGTATAACTCAGTTCCGACCTTTTCCGTATTGTGAAACTAAATGTATAGAGCGTAAATGTATAACAGCCTCCCCTTTTATTTTGCACGCTTTTCCTCTCTGTCGCTCTCAGGCACTTTCACACGTCTTGGTTCAAAATCTACGTATTTTACACAAATAAAACGTGATTTAAAAAAGTTAAAGACTGTTCCTATCCAGATCCTAATCCTATTCAGATTACAATCAAGCATGCAATTTAAAAAAATACTTTTGTAGGGTTGCTGGTTATGAAATTAAAGCCCCGGTGATCTTGATGATTATTTATTTATTGGCAACGTCACTGTTACATCAATTTAATTTAAACAAATCAAGTTAGTCGCAACCCTAAGTGGAGGGATGAAAGGGACTGCGTGGCTATCGCCTTTCAGACCTCCCCTAGCTGGCTAATTCCAGAAGACCGCTAGGCTATCGAACTGGAGTTAGTCGTACTTAGGTTCAGAATTGGCTGCGTGGCTACCGAACTCTGATCCTCTAGCTAGTAGAATGATGATTTGTTCGAAGACAGCTCTGCTTATAAAGGTGGATGGTTTGTATGTGTGCTCAATCTTCACACTAGTCGTTTGTAGTTGTGGTGCAGATACCAAGCCGGGTGGCGCTGGCGCAGATAGTTGAACTCGGAAGATTGTAGATGGCATCACATGTCCACAGAGGTTGTCTTTACTTGCTGTCTTCTTGTTTAAGTAGCCGCTCATCATAGTGCTTTGAATAAATTATACTAGATGGCGCTGTGTGTTCGTTACATTCTCCCCCTCTGGTACTCTATAGTCGTCCCGACTGAGTACCAGGATCAGTAACCATCTTCCTCGGTCTCCCTCTTTTTCTGATGGGATTTAATGGTTTGGACACATTGTTATCTCTTTGTTCAAATTTACATATTGCTGAAGTATGATATTTTCCCATGGATTGTTCTGGTGCCTTTGTGCTTGCTACTTCATATGTTGATGCTCCATGTTTCTTTATGACAACATATGGACCATCTCTGCGTGGTGCAAATTTTGCTGTGAATTGTTTTTCATTACTGCTTATTGGATGTGTCTCAACTAGTACTAAGTCTCCTATTTTATAACATGGATCTGGTCTTCTTTTTTGATTTGCACGTTGCCTATTACTGTCTTGCATGGTTTCTATATTGTCTTTTGCAATTAATAAATCTTCAGCTAACTGCTTCAAAGTAGGTGTGATTTGTGATATAAATTTTTCTTGAGTTAATACTGTACTGAAATCATGTGTAAGATCATAGGGAGTTCTTAATTCACGTCCAAAAGTTAAGTAGGACGGTGAAAATCCCGTTGTTTGACATACAGCTGAGTTCATTGCAAATCTGATAGCAGGCAGAGTATTTGGCCATTTATGGTGTTGATTCTTCACCATAATTGCGATTTGAGTTTTCATGTCTCTATTTTTCCTCTCCACAATATTGGGTTCCGGGTGGTATACTGGTGTCAGAATGTGTTGAATTTCCAGACAATAAGTAAGTTTTTGCATTATTGCTGATATGAATTGTACTCCATTGTCACTTATTAGTTTTCTTGGCAAACCATAGCGTAGAAATACTTCATTCAAAAGTGTTAATGCACATGTTTCAGCTGTGGCTTCCTTTATAGCAAAAAGTTCAACCCATCGAGAAGCTGTGTCTTCAACAATAAAGATCCATTTTTCTCCCGTTGTTGCTTTTGGTAAAGGTCCAAAAAGATCTATAGAGAGTAATTCGAATCTGTGATTATTTGCTGTTGACTGATATAACCCTGCAGGTTTTCTATTTGATGGTTTATATTTTTGACACTCTTCACATGTCTTCACATACTTAATAACATCCTTTCTTAATCCTTTCCAATAGAATTTTGATGTAATACGTTTAATTGTACGTTCTAGTCCTAAATGACCAGCTGTGGGGTCATCGTGGTATGCTTTTAATATGTTTTGTTTTTCTTGTGATGGTATAAGTAGTTTTGCATTATCGTCTTCTTGATCTGGTGTGAAGCGATATAATACATTTTTGTGGAGTAAATACCCTTTTTTAGACCATTCTATATTATTTTCGGTTTCATTTTCTTCTTCAAGAGCATATATTATCATTTTAAGTTCATCATCTTTAAGTTGTTCTTCACGAATTTGTTTTTCATTGTACTTTGGTAATTCAATTTCTATATAACATAAAGTACATTCTTCAACATCATGTGAGCATGGTGGTCTCGACAAAGTATCTGCTACAACATTGGTCCGTCCCGGAGTATATTGAATTTTAAAATTATAGGGCTGGAGTTGTAGTGCCCAACGGGCCAAACGACCAGTTGGTGTTTTCAAATTCATTAACCATTTTAGTGGCTGGTGGTCAGTGATTGTAATAAATTCTGTACCTTCAATGTAGCCACGGAATCTTGAAATAGCCCACACAATGGCTAGAGCTTCTTTTTCTGTAACACTGTAATTGCATTCTGCAGATGTGAGAAGTCTACTTGCGTATTCGACTGGGTGTTCGTTATCGCCCTCCCCCTGCACTAAAGCTGCACCAATTGCATATTGACTTGCATCTGTTTTGATTGTAAAAGGAGTGTCACAATCTGCTTGTCTCAACACAGGGGCTGTTGTTAACGCAACTTTCAGCTTTTCGAATGCATCTTTTTGTTCACTTAGCCATTGCCAGCTTGATTTCTTTTTAGTTAAGTTTGTTAAAGGTCGAGCTATGTCTGCGAAATTGTAAATAAATCTTCGATACCAAGAAGCAGTTTGTAGAAATGTTATCAATTGTTTTAAGTTCTTTGGTTTTGATAAACTCGCAATAGCCGATACTTTTTCCGGATCAGTTTTAATCCCTTCTGGAACTATGAGGTGTCCCAAATACTTTATTTCGGAGCACATAAATTTACATTTCTTCCTGTTAGCTTTTAAGTTATATTCTCTTAGTTTTTTGAATATTTCTTCCAGATCTGTCATGTGTTGTGTCAAGGTGGCAGATCGCAAAATCAAGTCGTCTAAATATGACAGTACATTTTTCGTTCGTAAACTTTGAATGAATTTATCCATTAACCTCTGGAACGTTGCGGGCGCGTTCCGTAGACCAAACGGCATTCGTTTGAATCTAAACGTTCCAAATGGTGAGACAAAGCTAGTTTTGTCTTGGTCTTCGGGGTGTACCATTATTTGCCAATAGCCTGATTGAAGGTCGATTGTAGACATGTATGGCATTGCCTTTGCTTGATGTAAAAGATCGTCAATCCGTGGCAGTGGATATCTATCTGGTTTTGTTATTTCGTTGAGTCGCCGATAGTCGATACAAACTCTAATGTCGTCTTTACCTTTAGGTACCATAATAACAGGAGCTGACCAGGCTGAATCGCATTCTTCTATAATATCGTTGCTTAGCATTTCATCGAGTTTTTGTCTCAATTGTTGTTGTCTGCAAGGCGATAGTCTGTATGGTTTTAGGGCTATAGGTGAATGAGTACCTGTGTCTATTCTGTGTAATATGAATGACGTTGGTTTTGTATTTTTATCAAATACGTCACTGTAGGTAGTCAGTAAATTATTAAATAGTGACTTTTCATCTTCAGATAGTAATTTTCCTTCAGTTGGGTGTAATAAAATATCAAGAGAATAGAATGACATTTTGTTTATTGGAATATATTTAATACGTGGATCTTTGCAAGATTCTTCGTCCGCTGGCTCACGAGGACGAACAGGGCGTGGCGGTGTTGCCATCCTCTGAAGATTCCACTTTGGTATCTTCGCAGGCGGTGGACTGTCTTCAAAGTCATTCATCGGTGACGGTGTTTGAGGAAGTGGAGAGATCATGGATTGCAGATCTTTGGCCCACTGTATGAAGCTTGACATGGATTGTGGAGATGTCTCGCCTCCTTCAAATGTTAAACTTTCAGTTGCCTTGAAGGGTTTTTTCTTATTTTTTAACTGTAGGAAACTGTGTTCCTCATTAGGTTTGTCCAGGAAGAACCAAACTCGCTGAGGTAGGTTGAGCATTATTCCCGCAGCTTCTAAAAAGTCAATGCCGAGCAGTGTGCGATTATCAGTTGCATCAGGGAGGATCGTAAACGTTATTGGGAGGCAACGTTTACCCATAGTAATGTCTGTGGTGGTAGTGAGTACTTTCCGGGTTTGAATGGATCCATCGGCCAAGATTGTTTCTGCAGTTTTTGAGTTGAATGTTTCACCATTTCTTATCAATAACTTATACAATTGTGTACTTGCCATACTGGTTCTTGCAGCCGTGTCGATGTAGGCATAACCTGTTTCCTTTTTATAAGTTATTTCAATTGTTGGAATCTTTGCTCTGTCGTCCACTAATTCCGTAATGTCCACAGTATGGAACGCAACTGGTTTAGGTGGGGTTTCCTTATTCTTGCACTTCTTGCAGTTGCTTCGGAAAACTCCTTCTTCACCACATCCATAGCATGACACTGTTGGGGTCTCGGTGGCTTTAGTGTCTACTGTAGCCTGAGTCTTTGATTCCGCCAAGCGTTTCCGACATTCTTCAATGCTATGGCCCTTTTTCCCGCAGAATGCGCAGCGTTTGGGGTATTTTTTAGAGCCTGGTGCTACAAATGAAGCACTTGTACTCGCCTGCGATTCTTCTTCCAGACTTTCTAAGTGGCGTACTTTTCAAGTAACTCGGCGAACGACTTGAAATCGGTTCTGGCAACCTGCTTCTTAATACTAAGTTTTAGTAGGGCATACACGAAATCCAGGTGTTCCTCTTCTCTATTCCGTTTATTTGGAAGTTGAGAGAGAAGAGCACGTTTTTCACACACAAACTCGTCAATGGTTTCACTCGTTTGTTTTTTCCCAAATAACTCCAAATACACATCATGCGGCTGCTTCTTTGGTGCGAATGCCGAACGTATTGCCTCTAAAGCATTGCTCCATTTCTTTATGTCGCTTTTCACTCCATGCCACCATGTTGCTGCTGTGCCATTCAACAATAATGGTAATCCTTCCAAAGCGTCTTCATCGGAGATATGTTCAATTTTTTTATAAACTACAATACTGTTTATAAATTCTTCCACCTTGTTGTAGTCTCTTACTCCATCAAATCGCTTGGAACAACGAGCAAAACTTCCTCCGTTCATATTGTTAACTTGCGTCGACGTGATAGTACTCAGTAAACTGTTTAACTGTTCTTGTGTCATTGTTACTGACATCTTCACAATTAAGTGGGTACTCCTTACAATTTTACTGTAGGCCGTGCAAAATTTGAAGGTAGGCCAATGTAAATGCCAATGCCAATGTAGGGTTGGCCGTCAAAATATGTGGGTATCCGTCGTTTTCCTTTGGCGTTAATGTAGGTTTGACTTTCCAATTATGTGGGTATCCGTATATTTCTTTTGACGTCAAAATATTTTTGACTGTCTGAATATGTGGGTATCCGTGGATTTTTCGTTGGACGTCAAAATAGATGTGACTGTCCGAACATGTGGGTATCCGCGGTTATTTTCGTTGGGCGCCAATGTAGGGTTGCTGGTTATGAAATTAAAGCCCCGGTGATCTTGATGATTATTTATTTATTGGCAACGTCACTGTTACATCAATTTAATTTAAACAAATCAAGTTAGTCGCAACCCTAAGTGGAGGGATGAAAGGGACTGCGTGGCTATCGCCTTTCAGACCTCCCCTAGCTGGCTAATTCCAGAAGACCGCTAGGCTATCGAACTGGAGTTAGTCGTACTTAGGTTCAGAATTGGCTGCGTGGCTACCGAACTCTGATCCTCTAGCTAGTAGAATGATGATTTGTTCGAAGACAGCTCTGCTTATAAAGGTGGATGGTTTGTATGTGTGCTCAATCTTCACACTAGTCGTTTGTAGTTGTGGTGCAGATACCAAGCCGGGTGGCGCTGGCGCAGATAGTTGAACTCGGAAGATTGTAGATGGCATCACATGTCCACAGAGGTTGTCTTTACTTGCTGTCTTCTTGTTTAAGTAGCCGCTCATCATAGTGCTTTGAATAAATTATACTAGATGGCGCTGTGTGTTCGTTACACTTTCTAATTAACGTTCCAAGCGCATTTCGTTTCTGGTTGGCATTGAGAAAAAAATTGATTGCATAGATTTCAGCTCCAGAAGTTTAATCGTTACCGTGAGTTTAGAGGATAATATTAAACAAAATTATAAGAATAAAACTATAAATAATAACAATAATCCTATGCAATATCCGCTGTCCCTTGATTCCGTGAATTTCAAAAAGTTATACAGCTGAAAATCAGTGAGCAAAGAGTCTGCCACATGTTTTTTCAAATCCACAGAGTCATAGTGAATCGAATGGGCGCAATGAGAACCGCGTGCAAATGACTTAGTAGAGCTTTTTTTTAAACATTTTTACAACTCCGTCCCATGATAATGCAGAGTCCTGAATGTCTACCTCATCGATTTTCTTCGTTTCCAAGATGATTGTGAACATGAACTCTAGAGGCATACGTGTGCAAATGATTTAATACCCCGATTTTTTAAGCAACTTCAATCCGCAGTAACGCGAAAACGCAGCGACATAGGACCTTAATTGATTGGACCAAATCGATTCGTAATGATTTAAACTGCAATCCACCTCGACGTGAAACGTGTGCAAATCATATACCGAAATGCTGGCCAGCTCCCTAACTATAAGACTATAGACACAAAATAATGACAGATATTCTCGATTGGACCATAAACAAAAGAGTATCTATGCATGTGTGTATTAAATACACGGTAATGAATAGTAGTGTGTGTAACGTGTTATTTAATGAAAATAATATATTTTACGCATAATTTAAAAAAAATATTAGCATTCGTCACTTCTTCTTTGTATAAACTATCAGTGTGCGAAATTTCATACTCCTCCGTCCGCCCAATTTTCGTAAAAAGGGATCCAAAGTTTTCGCTTCACGTATTAATATATAGATAATACTATCAATATGCTATGTTACTCTTCTAGCTTGTCACTGCTATGTGAATAAGTCGATGATCCCGCGAGGTCGGACTCTCCATGACCTGACAATTTTAAAAGAAAAACTGACATTTCAAGCTAAAAACAATAATGAAGCTATGACACTTAAGTGACAATATCTTGACATACATCGGACATCAAGTAATTGGCTCACACGAAGAGCTCTATTGAATGCGAATTGAAATAAAACAATCAAGCAAATAGTTCGTGTATGTACTTTGACGAATTGTTTTTGTTTCTTTCTTTCTAGAATGTTCTAAAAGGAGTAATCATTCTTGTATGTACTAAGTGTCTAGTATACATGTTTCTCTTCCATTACTTGGATCATTTATCACGTCTTTAGCATTCGGTATGCAAGCAAATATTCATTTAAGTGTCACCTTTCTGTGTGCTATTTGTTAAAATGGTCATAATATACTGTCGTCTGACGCTAGACACTTGTCTTCTACGTCACTAAATATGTCTACCCATTGCTCATTCCCTTAATTAACTATTTAAATACTTAAGAGTTGATGATATTGTCACACTTTATAAATTGAGTTCAACGTAAACGAGTAGGTATGTTATATTTCCGGATCAAACAACAGTCGCATTAGTAGTATGCACACAAATATTTACAATGCATGAAATGTTTTAATGCATGTTAGCTGACATACTGGAAAATAATATTTAAATAGTGAATGTACATGATTTGCATTGTGATTATAAACCACGAAAAATGATACTCGTAAAAAAGTGGCTTTATGCCAAAGTGATTGCAGTGCCATCGAATATTAAGACATTCAAAATAGTGTTACTATTCGGTTAACTAAAGATTACGAAAATACTTGCCTTCTTGATTTTGGGTAGACATTTAGATAAGCGGAAAAATAAAGTTGATAGTAGAATAGATGTATTTTAATGGGCCATATTAGAAGGCTTAGAGTCACCCAAAAGGCAACGGAGAGCGCTATGGTTGGAGTTTCCCAGTGTGATCGAATCAGGAATTAAGAAATGCGCAGGAGAACCAAGGCAACCGACGTAGTCCGAAGAATTGCTAAACTAAAGTGGCAGTGGATTTTGCTCGCAGACATTTGGTCGATGGGGCCGAAAGGTTCTGTAGTGGCAACCGCATACCTACCGGAAATCGTAGAGAAGGAAAGTCTCCCACATGGTGGACTGATGCACAGAACCGGTCGAAGTGGCGGAGATTGGGAGAGACCTATGTTGAATAGTGAACGTCTTTTGGTTGAGGATGATGATGATGACTTCAAATGGACGTACTAATGTAAAATTTACACTTGTTGAGATAACTAAAACCGGCAAGTGCCTGTCAGACCTTGCACAATTCATCCTGAACTGTACGTGGTCTGAGTCCAGAGTTGGGATGAATTTATCCCTCAAACATACTTAACTTTGTAGCGTTTTTTTTTTAATTTTCAAAAACAACCAGTTACCTGGTAGGGAAACATATTTACTTGACTCTAACAAAAATTTACACTTTAAATCCTAAGATTTCGCAACCGGATTACTGAGTCGAAAAATGATTAAATTATTAAATTTTTGAACTACCTTTTTAACCGTCTTCAAAAAAAGGAGGAGGTTATTAATACGACTGTATTTTTTTAAAATATTTTTACCTCGTAACTTTTAACTAGGTGAACCGATTTTGATGATTTTTTTTATTTGAAAGCTGGTGCTTCCTGAATGGTCCCATTTTTTCCAATTTGGTTCCTTCGGACAATGGGGTCCATGTGAAAACCATATAAGTCTTAAATTTGCATTAAGTATTTGCGCGACAAATGAACGAATAACTCGATTAGATTAGTGCCAGGTATCTACCATAACTAAAAAGTTAAAAATAAAAACTTTTTACAAAAAAATAACAACCGATTTCCTTAAAAAAACACTATGTTATTCGGCGTAATTGAGCATCAAAAGACGGAGAGTCAATGTTACTGCTATCAATCAAAATATATATTAATACTATAAAGCTGAAGAGTTTGTTTCTTTGTTTAGTTGAACGCGGTAATCTAAGGAACTACTGGTCCAAATTGAAAAAATCTTTATGTGTTGGGTAGCCTATTTATTAAAGAAGGCTACATCACGCTACGATTAAAAGGAGCGAAAAAGCAACAATAAATGGATGAAAACTGGCAGCCAATTCGATGCGACGGGAAGGGTCAAGGGAGCAAAAATTTGACGAGGATGAAGTCGCGGACAGAAGCTGGTTTGTCATATGTGGTCCATCACTTTGTACTATTGTCAGTCGCTCTAATTGCATTTTGTAGTATATCGACGTCCTATAAATGAGCATCAATCACGAAATTATTGACAATCGCAAATAACCGGCCATAAAAGCTTCTTATATTATTATTTTGTGGTTTAGTCTATCCAGCAGTGGAATTTATTGTGTAAGTCTACGATTCGGTTTTTATAAGACTGCTTTTTCCGATCACTGTAATTTTCTTTTGCAAAAAAATAAGTAAAAAAAAGCCAAGGATAAATCAAGTAATGAATTTAGATTTTTCACGAAACTGTTGTACTTTTTTAGTCATAAAAAACATCTGATAAATAATTTATTATTATTTAACTTCACATTAATACCATCATTTCGGCTAGCCAGGATTTGCATTGAAATCTTCAAACAATAAATTTTCGAAAACCCCAAATCATTCTTTCTGCATTATTTTATTTACTACTTTGATTGATTTTGATACTTAATTAGGTAACTAAGCTATATTCTGTTACGTTTAGGTCTGAAATATATAAACATAATCAAATATGATGTTTGTAATTGATAAGCAACCAGTTCATTAAGATAAGAAGAATATTGTGTTATTTTTTTGTTAAATGGCGTAGCCATTTATTATTTCTACGAAATCTTTATTTGGAATAAGCGATAATATTGTTTTATTTACTTGTTATAGGAAGGTTGATATTAATCTCTGGTCTGGACTCAATAAATAAAAGTACGTTCTAAATGGAAAACTAAGTAAGTTGAGACGACTAATGTTTTTTTGTTTTGTCTTTTTATTATTTTTGGTTGGTTGACAAGTACGTAAGTACCTATATCATATTTGATATAAACAAAATAGTTTTTTTTTTTGTTTTCTTTCTACCGTAAAACGAATTAAAAAAGAAAAAAAAGAATCAAATTCATGACAGTAATACCACGATTACAGGTTCCAGGACTTTTCAGTACTTAGAAAATGGTGTATAATATAATAGTAACTACAAGAAATTTATGTCTAATACTAGCTTCTGCCCGCGACTTCGTACGCGGATCCAGTTGCTTATGCCAGTGACAACGGGGTCGTCAAAATCGAAGATCTGAAACGTGTGATGTAGAATTCTAAGGCCCGGGGACGGGAAAACAACGGGATGAGCGAGACGATTGGAGTCGTTCCAGATCTTTCATTTTTGTATGTCAATAGGTTGTCCAAGAAATGTTTTGACTGTGGATGGTCACCGTTTAGCAGTGATCTTAATATTTCTGGAGGATTTTGTAATATTTCAATATGTATTTTCCCACCTGAGCAACACATACCGGTTGTTTCTTTTTGCCATTTAAGAGCTTCACAAAATGTACAATTTTGAACCACACCTCCGATGGCGGAATATGTGGCGTAGTCAATCATAGGAGTGTACGTAAATGCACTCCACTCCTTATCAACCCAAGGAAGGTCGCCATGCCCTACGGCGATATCTTGAGACACGTCCGATTCTTCAGATGATATCGACATTCTGTTCAGAGAATGTCGAAGGCGATCAGAATTCAAACGTTCGTTGCGCTCTTCTTCTGTCTCTTCATGCCGTACTCCAGCAATTCTTTTTCTCTCACTTTCTAACTGATTAGGAATATTTTGTTGTGTGCGTGTTCGGGACAATGTATGATAATCTCGATCAGCAGTTAGTCGCGCATCACGTTCATCACTCGTTTCGAAAGACCTGTTAGTAGATGTGCGAATTCGCTGAGAACTCAAGCGTGATTCTGTATCGGTAAACGTCTCCGACTCACGAGACAATGCGTGATGTTCACGATCAGCGGACAGTCGCGCATCATGTTCCGCACATTTTTTTTTTTGGTTTCGTGCTCTATTACTGTTTCTAAACCCCCCTCAATTTTTTTTTTAAATATATTTAATGTACAGACACAGTTTTTTACTGTTTTATTATATGTATAGATTACAAGCATTTTTTTTTTAATTTACGGAAACAAACACTTTGTAACACAACGTTTTATACTTGTTTTAAAAATAATTTAAAAAAAGAATGATCGTTGTCTTCACATGGATTAGCTCACTGTGTGCATTGCTCGCTGCTGCACGTTGTATCGTTTATAATCAAGATGCGAACCGCCAATACATAAAATGGATGATTCACTTTTAATTCATTGTTAGCGCACAGATAATGCAAAACTTTTTAATCTGAAACATAGACAAGAAACCCACATAAGGAAAGTAAGAAAGAAACAATACGTGTCCGGATCCAGTAGATGCATGCCATTGTCAAAGCTGACCAGTATACGTCCACCTTTAAGAAACCGACGCTGAAACAGCTATTCATTTGTAACTATTATGTGCCATTCTTGAGTTTCTTAAAGTCGTTAAATATCTTCTTCATTTAGTCATTAGTAAACACCACCAATTGTTCTGCAAGTTTAATCGCTGGTCAATTTCCAGATAGGTAATCTTATTGGTGTTTCTATCATAGAAAATGCATTGTCTTTTGCTGAATAAGACATTATTAACTGTATTTCTGGTGTTCAGTTCCTCGTCGATTCCTTATAAGTTGAGGCAGATGATAATGTTAAAAGTCTTAAAGTAAAGAAGACTCTTAAGAACTTTTAGAAGTTATGCGTTCATGGGAACAAAGCATGAGGTTATGAATGTGAGTGAGTTTAACCTTATAAATGTTTCGCTTATATAGCGGTCCTCAGCAAATGTGTTCGCACAAATTATAGACGCTAGCCTATTTTTGGAGAGAGCCTTGAGACACTAGTCGGTCTTTTAGTGAGTTCAGGCCATAAACGCTACACGTGTATACAAACTGCTGACTTCTATCATGTTATTTATGGACGAGGTCAGCCTCGTTAGAGTCCATTGCAGGTGAGGGTAATCCATCTTCTTTAGTACTCGCTAAACTGTCAATTTGATCGTCTTATACTCGGAATAAATCTGAATAATTTACGTGTACGTAAGTATCCTTTAATAGAAGACTGTCTCGATGGTCTGCTGGTCGCAAGCGGTACGTGACTGCTGAACATAGTATCCTGAGCTTTAGCCCCAGGTTAAAGGTTTTTCTATTGAATAAAATCTCAGCATGTAGCTGCGGCCTACAATATATTTGATTGTACACTGACCTTAAAAATTTGTATCACACTTTAAAATGGCAGTACCTTTTAAAGTACACAAGATATAATTTCGAAAAAACAAGACTTTTTTTTAAATTATATAAAAAATTAAGTCCATAACCTTTTTTAAGGATTGGATAGAAATCTTTATAAACAAAACAATCGCCTGAAACCTGAAAACCTGAAGCCAGCAAGTAGCCCCATAGTTGAGGGAGGGTATTGAATAACCAGACTGCGCTACGCCCGTGAACGCATACTAATCGTGGAGTGAAGAAGAATGGGCAAGAGTTTTGATCATAAACGACGCTTGACTCGCACTATTCACGATGTTTCCATCGCGGGGAGTATACAGGTGACTTAGTGATCGACACATTCAAGAATGCTCCACAGAAAGAGCCCAATACGGTTTTGCTTCTGTACATGTGTGTGGTTTAGTATCGAGAAGGCTTGACTACAAAAAAATCGAAAACCACCTCCTATCAAACTCCTATCGCACTCAAACAGGCCCTGGTGGAAGAATGGGAGAAAATTCCCCAACTTCGCCTCTCAAACGTCTTCTGTATGCCAAACCGGCTCGATGCCCTAATTAGAGCTCGAGGAGGATTGCCATATTTACATTTTAATAACCGGTATAGACCGGTTATTAAAATGTAAATATGGCGTAATACACACTGATATAAGTAGTTTAAGATTTTCCAGTAAGATAAAAAAAATAGTTATTGTTGTTATCTTTTTATAAGTTAAAAACTGTACTGTTGATATAAAATAAACTTTAATATCAAAGAACGTTAATGAAATTGGCTATAAAACGTTTTTTATTTCTCAACTCTGACTTCTATAGTTTAGAGGAAATTACAATTTTAAAAGTATGGTACTAAGTTTTGAAGACCGGTGAAGTTGTGGACAAACAAACTCTTATCTTTGGAATTAGCACCAGTTGGATTTAATACATATTGAAGAGTTTGCTAGCCTAATTTTTGAAGGAGGTTATAAGTTTAAATCACGCTATTAACCTGAAAACCCGAGCAAAAAGAAAATAAGTCATAAAGAACGTAATGCACACGGCATACGTACAAACTGTTTGGGATGGGAAGTACTGGATTCCAATGTTCTGCCGAGTTGTTTAATTTCAAAGAGATAAAAAAAAAATGTAACTAGTGAAGTTTTTAGCTAGGGTATTCTTCGGAAGTATTGATTCCATTCCATAAAATATTTTACTAATCAGCAATGCTGAATTTCATAATCAGGATAATTATTTTATGTTTAAATAAGAAGTTTCACGCGACTGCATTCGCGGGCAGACGTGATTGTAACATAATAAATCGGAAGAGTTTTTTTTTACGCGCTCATATTGATAACTACGAGACAAATTTAAAAAAATAATATGATTTTTTGAAGGAACGAGAATAGGATGTTTTCAATTAATGTGGACCCTTAGATAGACCGACAAAATTTAAATTCTCTTTCATTTTTTGCAATTTGGTGGCCAGTGTCGTGTTGTATAATGACTAAAAAAACCAGCTAGGTGCGAGTCGGACTCGCGCACGACGGGTTCCGAACCATTATCAATAAAAATGGCAAAAATACATGTTTCTTGTATGGGGCTCCCGTACAAGAAACATGTATTTTTGCCTTAAATATTTATTTTATTCTATTTTTTTGAATTTGTTGTTATAGCGGAAACAGAAATACATCATCTGTGAAAATTTCAACTGTCTAACTAGCACGGTTTATGAGATACAGCGTGGTGATAGATGGATGGACGGACAGCTAACTCTTAGTAATAGGGTTTCGTTTTACCCTTTGGGTACGGAACCCTAAAAATTATTCAATAAGTTAGTTTTTATTCTAAATGTGGTGGCTTAGACAGACTGAGTAAGGAAGGCAGAGGACAGGGTGTCTTGGCGTAACCTGAGAGAGGTATTGGTCCCGCAGTGGTGAGTTGAGGTAAGCTGAGGTTATTCACACCAGTATCAAAAAGAAACAAAAGAGAGTACAAATAAAGTTTATTTGGACACATTTCGTGAAATAGAAAATACAAATAACAAAGTGAAAATAAAGTAGTGTTTTAAAAACAATAGTAAGTGACACACGACTGCGCCAAAAAGGTTTGTTTCAGCATTAAAGCCAGACAGATGCTGTACGACGCTGGGTTTTTAATGAACCTTTAGAGATAAGTGACAAGTTGTACACACATTTTCAACAAATCTACTTACTTTATATATTTTTTAAATTATAAATAAATAAACTAGTATCTAATCAGTATATAATTACGAAAACAACAAGAACTATCTCAGCAAAACCTATCCATAGATATTAGCTAGAACGTAATATAGGGCTGACAATTCACTTATTCGGACAGAAGCTGTCCTGTTTCTTAGAAGTCTATCGCATCACCAGCTACCTGGTCTAATTGTGGATTTACATCACCTTAATAAAACACACTAAAAATTCATGTAACTTGGTCCAGCAATTTCAATAGGAGTGCAGTGACATACACTTGTACATCAGTTTGTATATCGTCATCAGTTCGTATGAAAAAGTTCGTATAAGAAAACTCAGTGACTATTATGACAGCAGGTATCTGCTTACATTCCGAAAATAACTAGTTATAGGTAGGATATAACGATATCGAAATAAAATTACGAAGTCCCTACCTTATATTTGTAAACTAGATAGCTACCTATTTTCACTTTAATGACCCGCGATGTGCAAAGCCGTGAAAAATAAAATTTTCTGCTCAAATCTTTGTTAGACGGCGAGTGACAGGGAACTAATTACAGGACTGTCCCTGTCTGCATTTCAATAAGGCAATGTAATAATCCGAAGGTCGGTAGATTCTGTCAGCAAATCAATTCGAATCATCGTCAATTGGATCTAAAGACGTTCGAAAAGGGAGTTGGAATATCGTATTGAGCTCCGTGCTAGTAATAATCGAATGGTGATTAATAGTGTTCATTCCAAAGACAATGGGTTAGAGCGACCCCTTTGTCATATATCAATCAGAATTCATGTGTTGGTGTTAAAGACTATTTTATATTACCTACCAAAACTTAATCAATGTCTAATATCACACTTTAATTGGGGTTGGTGCAGCATGCTTTTGTTCTACATACGTTTTTGCCATATCTAACCAACAGATACTATTGTTAGATATATTTTGTTCTAATTCATCCTGTTTCTAGCCACAACATCTTCAAATAATTCATGCATCATTTTCTTGGATTCTTTTTGGAGTTTCTTGCCGGCTCTTCTCCATAAGAATCAACAATTTGGAACCGTGCACTTAGCTTCTAACGTTTCATAAGTGCCCATGCAGGTTTATCTAAACTAATATAATAAAGCGGAAAGATTTGATGTTTTGTGTGAATGTTTTTAATGGATAAACTCAAAAACTACTGCACCGATTTTAAACATTCTGTCACCTATAGAAAGCTACATTTTCACCAAGTAACATGGGCTATATTTAATCCTGAAAAATGCACAATTCCTGTGAGCTACGCAGACGAAGTCGCGGCCTAAGTACTAGTGTGAAATAAAAATATATTTTGATTTGACTTGATCATAGCCATAATTTTTGTCTCTTCTACCTATTGACATCAGCTATACTTATCTGTAATAAACTCCACGATGAAATATTTAGTGTCTTGCAAAATAAAATCTAACGCCCACATTGTCGATCGAAAGTTATCGCTGAAAATTGCCAACCGCGCTTAAGCTGCTGCGATTGACAAACTAGGCGCTTGATAATTTTTCACATTCAATTCAGGCAATGTTAGAATTTTCGCTTAACAACGTAAAGACTATGAGTGGAAAGTTTTATCAAATCTAATCGCCTCTGCTATATTTAGTAGGACTATGTGAAGGCGCTTAAAGGAATTCCAATATTAAAGGCGATGAACCCTATATCATGAAAGGACTTAGAAGGAGTCAACCATACCCGCGTTATCTGAGCCGCACGGGGCATGAAGAGGGAGGCGCGAAGTGGGGTGGAAAGAAGCTTACTGCGAGCCAGCGCCATCAACCACCTACATGACGAATGATAAGGCATATGTAATTTGTGTTGATTGATAAACGCTGTTATGCTATCTTTGGGTGCTTTAATTCGTTTTTTAGCCCATGATGAATGACTTTACCGACTGTACCGTGTGGTGCCGGACGTAAAGAATAACACCACCCCATTTCTTCCCATGGGTGTCGTAAAAGGCGACTAAGGGACTTACTAGAGAATGGGCAGCAGCGTTCTCTATGCATTGTACCACCATACTGCGATCACCAACCCGCCTGCCAAGCGTGGCGATTATGGCAAAGCCCCCCAAATTGGGGGAGGCCTAAGTCCAGCAGTGGACGTCTTATGGCTGAAATGATGATGATGATGATGATGATGATGAATGACTTTATGAGAAGAGGCAGATACAAGAACATCTTTACAAAACAAAATTGCAATTCGTGTTTGTACGCTTAGATCTTCTAAACTACGCAACGGATTTTAATGTGGTTTTCATCAATAGACAGAGTGATTCAAGAGAAAGGTCTATATGTATAATACGTGAGCGAAGCAGCTGGCAAAAGCTTGTATGAAATAAATAGGAAGGGTAGGAAGATGGTGCAAATTCGATAGGAATGGGACATGTTTTGCACTAAATCGACTTAGATATTTTTAGATACTAGCTTATGCCTACAGTTTCGCCCGCGTGGTTGTTGGTCATAGTCTATAGGGAAGCGCTACTGGTATAAAAGTATTGTATATTTTCATTGAAATAATGACCTATCGGTATGGATTTCGTCTAAATGCATTCAACCGTTATGTAAGGTAACAGATAGACAGATAATAAATTGTAATAACTTTTATTCATTGGACTGACTTTGATGAAATAAAGAACAATAATGTTATCTCAGGGCGTAGGCTATGACTATATTTTTCAATCCGTAATGTCTCGGGAATATTAGACAAAAAAAAAATATATCTTACATTTGAATTTTAATAAAATACACGTCCTTGGGAATGATTTCATAAAAAAACGATTTACCTACCATTCTTTATTTCGATCAACAATTTATATCATACTAAGGAATTGCTAGGTTCCCTCTACAAAGTAACAACCACTGTATTAGATAAAAAAAGAGATTTTAAAATCATAACACAAAACTACAGACCATACGCTCTTTCAATGTGATACCATCTTTCTTTTAGTAATATTTTACTGAAACTGTAAAAGTGGTTTAATCATAAAAAGGTGTCAAAAATTAAACATAATATGCTGGCCACGCGTTTGTTGTATATAGGCTGCACTAAAAGTATCGGGAATGGAATATTTCCACTGTTCCTGTCATATTAAAATCTTTTTAATTGAAAACTCATTGGTTTTAAAAATCGAATACCATTTATTTATTTAAAAAAAGATTCTCGGTCTTGTCACAAGGTTTTGTCAAACTTGTTTAGTCATTGAGAAAATGGAATTGACTCGAGAATATTCAAGAGCGATGATTTATTATGACTTTCGAAGTGGTTTAACACAAAAACAGTGTGTTGATCGGATGATTTCTGCATTTGGTGATGAACGTGGCCACCATTTTTTTGCAACACTCCGTGAACGAACAATTTTTGTTGGTTTTAACTCATTTTCGAACACCCAAACTCGTGACTGGTTTTTTGTTTCGGGTTCGTACGCGTATATCCAGGATTCGTCACCTGATACGATGTTGTATACAGCATTTGAGGACCCTGCGTGGAATCTTTCGAGAGTTTTGACGCACCAAGTAACGCGAGCCGCTTTTTGCTCTTCACAGAGCGAATGCGGTATCCATCGGGAAAACAACTTTTTTACACCTAATTGTTTATGCAAGATTATATGTATTTGACTCATGCCAATGTCTAAAGTTGCTTGAATTTCGCGGTATGTCACATGTCGATCTTCCTCAATCAGCTTACGCACAGCATCAACGTTTTCTTGGGTGACTGCAGTTTTTGGACGACCTTGACGGGGATCATCACTGAGCTTGACACGTCCACGTTGAAATTCAGCAAACCAGCGATAAATTGTGGTTTTAGATGGGGCTTCATCACCAAATGCAGAAATCATCCGGTCAACATACTGTTTTTGTGTTAAACCACTTTGAAAGTCATAATAAAGCAACGACTAAACAAGTTTGACAAAACCTTGTGACAAACCCGAGAATTAAAAAAAAATAAAAAATAAATGGTCTTCAATTTTTAAAACTGTTAAAACTGTTCGATTTTCAATTAAAAAGATTTTAATATGACAGGAACAGTGGAAATATTCCATTCCCGATACTTTTTACGCACTCTAACTAGAGGTTTGTCAAATTATTTTTTTGCTTGTATATTTTAGGTACTTTGTTTTGACCATAATTACTTTTGACAAAGTAAACGAATTCTAAATGAAGTAAAGACTGTAAATATTAACTCTATTTACGAAATTATCATATAAATCAGTAAACCCTATCCTGTAAAAAGCCAATAATTGTCACAGCAATAATTTTAATTTTAATGTTGACAAGGTTTAATCTAAGTCTCAAGCTCAGACTTGATCTATAAAAGCTTTTACTTAAGCCGTGCACCAATCAATAACAAAGCGACTAGTCTACCTCGTGAAAACTCAAGTCCATTCTGAATCTATGGTGCCAAAAATTGAGTAGCAATAGTTGAGCTTTTAGCAAACACAAAAACGGTGTCATGAGACCTGCGTAATGTTGTATACATGTTACTTGCGAAGAATCGGAGTAAAATAAAGGGAAAGACTACGTTTTGATTCACTGGTTAAATGGTTTGGCAAATTTATATCACACAGATATTTACATATACAAGGCTTAGCCCACATATTTATTTGGAGTCAACTATTATATTATGGATCCCAATCTCCCTGTGTTTTAAAAGGCAACTAAAGCACTTATATACATATAGTCCTCCAGACCGTATTTCGGCCACGGCGGCCAATCTCAACGGAGACTAGCCATCGGCGCGGGAGATATTATAGTGCTCAAGTGTATGCGCAGACACAGGAGCACTCACTCTTCCCTTAGTCCGATGGGACGGCAATCCGACACGGCCGGAGAGAGATCAGGCGTAGGACCAACGGCTTAACGTGCTTTCCGAGGCACGGGGGTATCAACACCACCAACTTCCAATCTCCGGGCTGCTACTAAGAAATTCCTAATGGAAAAACCCAGTAACACATTGCCCGACCCGGGAATCGAACTCAGAACCCCACGCTCAGCAGTCGCGCTTGCGACCACGAGACCAACGGAGCAGTTAAAAGAGCAGTTACTAGAGAATCGGCAGCAGCGTTATATATGCATATATTGCCTGCCAGGCGTGGCGATTATGGCCTATATCCAGCAGTGGACGTATTTCGGCTGTAATGATTGATATTGACTGTGACTAAGTACTGGACAGATTACAAAAATCTTACTTTCATAGAAAGCTACTCTACAATATTGCCGAGTTATGGTGTAGTTGAGTTCCACGTGGACGGGAGTAGCGAGAAGAAGCGATTGAAGGTTACATTATTTATAGTGAGACAATGTCTTCCGATCTTGAAGCCAAAATATATTAGGTACTTCAATATTTTATTGAATTTACTACCCAGTTTGTTTTAGCTCGGTTGCGAATAGTGTAAGAAATTAGGGAAGAAGTGCTATATAAGTATATCTCATTTGTAACGTTACCGCGATCTAACATCTATACATATAATAAAACAGTAAAAAAACTGTGTCTGTACATTAAATATATTAAAAAAAAATTGAGGGGGGTTTAGAAACAGTAATAGAGCACGAAACCAAAAAAAAAATGTGTCTGTTTGTCTGTTTGTTTGTACACGCTAATCTTCGGAACTCCTGGATGGATTTGAATGATTTTTTTTTGTTGTATAGGTATTAAGTCTGGGCAACATAATATATAGGCTATAATTTATCTTGGAAACTTGAACACCTGATGCAGAACCGTAACAGACCAGCTAAACTATAAGAGATACAAAAATGGTACCATAGCAAAAATTGTTTCACGTGATAAGCATTTTCTGCTAAGAGAATAAATTTGAAGATCTGGAACACCTGATGTGGAACTCCAACAGCCCAGCTACACTATAACATATATAGGAATAACGTCTTAGCAAGAGCTGTTCAACCTGATAAGCACTCTTTGTTGTAGTATAAAATTTTAAGATCTGAAACAGCTGATGTGGAACTCCAAGAGCCCAGCTACACTATAACAAAAATAGGAATGACGTTTTAGCAAGAGTTTTTCAACCTGATGAGCATTCTTTGTTGTCGTATAAAATTTGAAGATCTGGAACAGCTGATGTGGAACTCCAACAGCCCAGGTACACTATAACATATATAGGAATGACGTCTTAGCAAGAGTTGTTCAGCTTGATGAGCACTCTCTGTTGTCGTATAAAATTTGAAGATCTGGAACAGCTGATGTGGAACTCTAAGAGCCAAGCTACACTATAACATATATAGGAATGACGTCTTAGCAAGAGTTGTTCAACCTGATGAGCACTCTCTGTTGACGTATAAAGATTGTAGATCTGGAATACCTGATGTGGAAATCAAAGCTTTCACTTATTTCACTGTATAATTATAAAATAACATAAGCTGGGAGTATCTCCACGCGGTGAAGGCGGTAACAGTTTAGGACTGATTTTCGATGAAAATTCTATGAGTCATTGAAAATTTGACTCTACTGGCTAAAACTCCCATTTATTATTTTATTTTATCGAAGAAATATGCCTTCGGGCTTATGGTATTTGAGTGTTTAATTTCCTTTTCCATTTATCTTCGTGACACGGTAGCCTACTCTGTAACGCAGGGGAGCAGTCACTTAGATTTTAATTGATCAGGTATCTTCAGAATAAAACTATAACTATGCCTAGAAAGAGGTCAAATCTTTTCCAACGTTCCAAAGGACCTAAAAGATTGAGGATCATAAGATCCCAAGAATCTACCGAAGAGCGTCAGGATAGACTTGATGCTGTTCGAGAACGTCAGGTTGCAACTCACTCCGTAGAAACATCTTCGGATCGCGAAGCTCGCTTGCGTTCTCAGCGTATTTATGCATCTATATCCAGGTCTCTAGAGACCAGTGAAGAATATTTATTTATTTATATTTAAAATACAAGTGACAATGACTCAAATGTGTTAGTTACAATATTTCTTATCAGCTATGTTAGTAGACTTATCCTACACACTTAACCTACACTGCATTATACTTAAAGGCGAATCCAGCAGGGACAAGCTCAACACCGAAGTGGACAGCTTGCAGCAGCGATTCACATAGACGCAGTCCAGTCTGCTCGCGATACACCGCAGTATAATGTTGGGGTTGGCCCGCACCCGGCGCACCAGGGAGGCGCATCTTTTTCGCATCGTAGCGTAAAAACAATCGACACGAGCTTCAGCAAACATCCCTGACGCGCTACAGAAGCGAAACAGCCCCATCAACACCCGGAACGCATTATTAAACTGAATGCGAAGGGCGCTGTACGACTTTAGAGTGTAATCTACCCACAGGCTGCACGTGTAAAATGAGGTGCAATATGCACGAAACAAGGTTTTCTTGACTAATCTAGAACAACGTGCAAACCTGCGAGCGATCATATTAGCTCTCACCGACAGCGCCCTTCTTTCTCTCTCAATATCATCATTATCTTTGAGGTCAGCGGCCAAAAGATGTCCCAAGTATTTCACTTTGTATACCCGTAAAAGTGATATTCCGTTCAACTTGACCGGGGGCATAGTTTCAGAACATCGACCGCTGACACCAAAGACCATGACTTGACAGAATATGATGCGCGACTGTCCGCTGATCGTGAACGTCATGCATTGTCTCGCGAGTCGGAGACGTTTACGGATAAAGAATTGCGCTTGAGTTCTCAGCGTATCTACACATCTGCTGCTAGGTCTCTAGAGACAAGTGCGGAACATGATGCGCGACTGTCCGCTGATCGTGAACGACACGCATTGTCTCTCGAGTCGGAGACGTTCACTGATAGAGAATTGCGCTTGAGTTCTCAGCGTATCTATGCATCTGCTGCTAGGTCTCTAGAGACAAGTGCGGAACATGATGCGCGACTGTCCGCTGATCGTGAACATCACGCATTGTTTCGAGAGTCGGAGACGTTTACCGATACAGAATCACGCTTGAGTTCTCAGCAAATTCGCACATCTACTAACAGGTCTTTCGAAACGAGTGATGAACGTGATGCGCGACTAACTGCTGATCGAGATTATCATACATTGTCCCGAACACGCACACAACAAACTATTCATAATCAGTTAGAAAGTGAGAGAGAAAGAATTGCTGGAGTACGGCATGAAGAGACAGAAGAAGAGCGCAACGAACGTTTGAATTCTGATCGCCTTCGACATTCTCTGAACAGAATGTCGATATCATCTGAAGAATCGGACGTGTCTCAAGATATCGCCGTAGGGCATGGCGACCTTCCTTGGGTTGATAAGGAGTGGAGTGTATTTACGTACACTCCTATGATTGACTACGCCACATATTCCGCCATCGGAGGTGTGGTTCAAAATTGTACATTTTGTGAAGCTGTTAAATGGCAAAAAGAAACAACCGGTATGTGTTGCTCAGGTGGGAAAGTACATATTGAAATATTACAAAATCCTCCAGAAATATTAATACCACTGCTAAACGGTGACCATCCACAGTCAAAACATTTCTTGGACAACCTATTGACATACAAAAATAATACCACTGCTAAACGGTGACCATCCACAGTCAAAACATTTCTTGGACAACCTATTGACATACAAAAATGAAAGATCTGGAACGACTCCAATCGTCTCGCTCATCCCGTTGTTTTCCCGTCCCCGGGCCTTAGAATTCTACATCAGACGTTTCAGATCTTCGATTTTGACGACCCTGTTGTCACTGGCATAAGCAATAGGATCCGCGTACGAAGTCGCGGGCAGAAGCTAGTAGGGTAATAAACAAGCCTATGTAACTTTATTGGCCGTAAAAATCTTATCACAAGATTGAGCTATGTATAAATAAGTGTTTCGAAATCGGAATATTGTGGTTTATTAGTGTTCATTTATACAGTTTTGTTAAACGCGAAATACTGATGCGAAGTAGAATATGATTCAGGAATGCTATTAGAATGTTTTCAAATTACGTTAAGGGTTTAGTTGTTATATTACCTAAAGTCAGGTTTTACTAAAAAGCGACGATAGGGTAGTCAAATTAGCTAGCTTTTGCCGCGACTTCGTCCGCGTCAAATTTTCGCTCCCGTGACCCTTCCCGTCGCATCGAATTGTCTGCCAGTTTTCGTCGATTTTTCGTTTCTGCTCCGTTCCTTTTGATTGTAGCGTGATGTTATATAGCCTATAGCCTTTCTCAATATATAAGCTACCCAACATAAACATATTTTTTTTAATTTGGTCCAGTAGTTCCTGAGATTAGCGCGTTTAACCAAACAAACAAACAAACTCTTCAGCTTTATCATATTAGTGTAGATAGTGTAGATAATATCGCCTATTAAATAAGCTTGAATGTTAGATACAATAGTATATCGAGCCCTACAGCCAGTCTAGCAGTATAGAAAGAGATTACTGAGCGAAATTAAGATTTGGCCGATCAGGCTCAAAGGCACTGAATAGCAGTCACCGAGTCATCATTGCCCAGCCCGATGCATAGGCTTCAAGACTGGCCCTTTGCCAGCTATTGCAGTTGCGTTTAAAGTTATGGGATCACTGTTGGTCAGCTATAAAAACAGTAACACCAAAAAAAATTATTTGGTATGTTACATAGTGGTCAATTATCATGAGCTAGAGAGTTACGGACCCGGAGTTATGGACGAACTTCCACCCGTAACGATCCTATTGAGAAATTGTGCGACAATGGCGATTTAAATAGGCATCCATGAAGATTTGTCTAAAGGCTTTGAAAATCATTCCATAATGGAGTAGGCTAAGTAGATGCTGGCAGAGACTTAGGAAAATCAAATCTTTCCGATGAAAAATCCTAATTGAAGATACTACTCGTTAGTCTTGTGGTCGCACACGTTTCGGTTAGGCATGAGGTGCTGGGGTTATTTTCAAGTCAGGAATTGAAATCTTATTGGGTTTTCCCATAAGGAATTTCTCAGCAGCAACTCGGAGTTTAGATTTGTTCCCGGATGATAACAATAGCTTAGATAGAACTTAAACATAAATGGCTAAATGCCTACTTTAAGTGCACCTTGGCTTTTACATGCCATGTTATGTAACGTTGTAATTTAGAATAAAATTACTTTTCTGGGGCCTGCCTGGGGTATGAACCCTAAAATCTTAATAAGTTAGCAGATACAGTAAATCAAATAGCAGCAAAACTAGGAACCAAACTATTGGCGTCATGATTGCGTAATTTGGCTTGTCGCATTCAACTAAAATAATGGTTCCAATATTTTCTTTATGCAAATATGTGAGAGCGGCGAATAACAATGCTTCTGGGCTGTTATGCTTGATTTATTATATTCTAGCTGTCATTAGCCCAAATTGCGGCCCTTGCTTGTTATTTTAATAGGCATGTATACCTTATATTTTAATATTCAATTAATGCATAGCTTCTGCCTTTATTCGAGTGAGATTTAAGCCCCAGAACACCTGCATTACTTCCTATCGCTTTAACAGTAGCAGCGTGATGTTCAGTAACCTAGAATCTTCTTCAAGAATTGGTGCTGTCAAAAAAACTCTTCAGCTTTATTATTAGTGTAAATAGATAAGCAAATATAAATGTACGTAGCATGACCACCACAGAAAGAACTTTGTCCATTCTTGGTAGAATAGAGATAGAATTGTCATGCTACGCCATCAAAAAGACAGATTAAAGATTGTAGAAAGATTTGTACCATAAAAATCTTTCTACAATAGTCTATTCTTCCGTCGACAAAACCCATTTCTACGGTGGTCATGCTACGCATGCAGGAATCGATGACGCAATAAACAATGTTTTGATGCTGTTTGTCAAGTTCTATAAAAGATTGAAATTCGTGACGATTGCGCAGTTCCAAAGTTTAAAAGATCGAATGTTATGATAAATAATAAATAAATATCTCAGGACAACCAACACATCGTTATCTGATCCCAAACTAGGCAGAGTCTGTACTATAGCAACCAGACAACTGATAAACATACTTATATATTTCTAAATTCATATATATTATGTACTAGCTGACCCGACAGACGTTATCCTGTCTTAACGATAACTATTTAATTCGAATTGGTATCTATATATATATAAAAATGAATCCCTATTAATATCCCCTTTAATTTCCTGACAATAACAAACACAACAAAAAAAAAAAAAAAGTGAAATCGGTCCAGCCGTTCACGCGTGATGGCGTGACCAAGGGAAATAGGGATTCATTTTTATATATACAACATTAATTTTTGTTTATGCGAAACCCGAAACACGGGTCTAGTATTTTTATGTAAAGAATCTATGAAAAAAATTTCAAAACTGTATCATTAATAATCACAAAGTTATAAGCTTGATAAGTTACCTGGTTGTCCACGCAAAAACATATGCAGATCACCACAAACAGCTAGTGTACGTACCATCTCCGTGTAATGGACGTTTGAATACGAGAAAGACATGATAATTTTAAAATCGAAACAAAACACTAAGGCCCGCGACTTGGAAGCGTAATTAAATATTTTTGGAACAAAATATAACATGGTGTAAAAATTATTGGAATCGATTCAGTTACTGATTCTGAACAAACTATATTCAGGTTTCGCATAAAAAAAAAAATAATGTTGTATAGATGGATAAATTACACCCAGACACAGAATAAATGATCGTGCTCATCACACAAAGATTTGTCCTGGGTGGGAATCGAACCCACGACCTCAGTCTTAGCAGTCAGGGTCACTGACCACTAGACTAACAGGCCAGTCAAAAGGATCATAACATTCGGTCTTTTATGAGAAATCTTGATTTAATGTATGCTTAAGTTCTTTACTAACTTTCCAGCAGTCAGAGTCACACGTACAGCCAGTATTTGTAACCTTACATTAATCAAACTCAAAGCAATTATTTTAAATAAACCAATTGCAGGCACTTAGGAAGTATTAAGTGGTCGGTTGGTCAGTAAGATGAAACTAGTTGCCCATTCCAGAGCGTAGTAGGTTCCTATGTAGAAGAATGGGCAATAAACTCCACGGCCATAATTTAATTAAAAATATTGTGATAAAAAATTGGAGAAATTAATAAATTCAAGTTTATCAATTACGCAACTAATTGAATTTTACGTAAAATATTAAGTAATTTAATAAATAGGCGTTTGATTACTCAGGGCGGCTAGATTTAGCTAATCAATGTATATTAATTTTAATGTTTAAGCTAAGTTCTGGTAAACAACATAATTATTGTAGCTAATGTGAGTTCTAGACATTTAACTTCAGAACCAGATCTTCCGTTTTTTCCTATTGTAAGGTTCAAATTAGCTTACAAGAGAGCCATAAAATAATTAACCTATGATGTTCTCACTTCTGGAAACACATGCTTCATTTTTGTGAGCGGAAGTGAGGAACACTCTATGACACGAGCTTAGTACTAGTAGGTGGATGGTATCATTGACATTTTTAGTTTTAGAATATCAGCGATTCGTTCGATGTTTGCCTTCATAGTTTTGAAACTGTTTCTGATATAAAGTCCCTTCTAGTATTCAAAACCACTGTTAATGATTTGGGGCACATTGAGCAGTCCGCGTACTGGTAGACGTAGATTTGGAAGGGCTCCGACAAGGTGGACTGATGACCTTGTGAAGACCGCAGGAATTCGCTGGATGCGGGAAGCACAAAACCGGTCGAAGTGGCGGATCTTGGCGGAGGTCTATGTCCAGCAGTGGACGTCTTTCGGCTGAAATGATGATGATGAGGAGCAGTAAGCCCCACCATCAACTTGTTTACTGGCTACCAGCACATGAGTATTTCGTGCTGACGCACGTCAGTTACCTACGTCTTAAAGTGGAATAAAAAGACGTTCTTGATTGCGCGATTCATAACAAAGCGTATACTAGACATTGTTATTGCTCTTAACAACTTTATTGATCATCATACGCCGCAATGCTCATACAATTTTCCTTTGTATATTTTATCGTTCAAAAAAACCAAGTAACAAACAATTGTTGGTAATTTATTAAATTATTTATCTATACTTATAATAAAACTGTAGAGAGGTCAATTCTGTACATTGAATATACATTCAAAATTAATATTGGAGGATGATTGGTGATCGATACTGTTGCCAAAAATGCAATCAGTAAATTTTTTGTCTGTCTGTCTGTCTGTATGTGCACGCATGGGTCAAAAACTACTGAAGGGATTTTAACCAAACTTGGTACGATTGTAGTCCATACTCCTGGGAAGGTTATAGGCTATATAACATAACGCTTAGACACATAGGAGCGGAGCAGTGACGATACCCGCGGGATATTTTCCGACCTCCACGCGGGCGAAGCCGCTGGCAAAAGCTAGTTTACAATAAAATTCGTAATAATATGTAATACGCCTATTGATGCCTGAGAATTATGTCTCAGGGAAGCACTTGCTATGACGATTATACAAGGCGTTGCGTTCTTATTATTTTCTCACAAAGTTGCATGTTGTCTTTGCTATTTATCAACCTGATATTGTTCCAGATGCAAGGCAAACGCTTCCATCGGCCTTTTCAAAATCCTTCTATTGGTCTTGGTCAGACACCATGTCACCTGTTATTCAATTAATTTGTTAGAGGCCTTAATAAACTTTCCTAATGCATAATGGTGCGTAAAATATATATGAAACTCCGTATTTTTACAAACTAGGTATATACATATATCTGCGAACTCGTGTAACCCTAGCACGTGTGTGAGATGAAAATTAATTCGAGGAACTAATTAATATGCTTATTGGATATGATATGGTAACCCACATAGCTTTTTTTTTTGGATGGGAAATCATCAAATGACTTCTCCCGCTTTGGGCGGAGCGGGAGGGCATGTCAGACTTTTACTGACTAAAACCCACCCGTGTTCCTTCAGGTGCCCATGTGCCAGGGTCACGGTATCTCTTTCGAACAATCTCGCGACCCTGGCAGGCATCGGTCCTATCAGACCCCTTCAGTGTTTCTGACATCTATTTGAGCCGCGCGTGGCACACTACGCGCCGTCTACCCGAGCTTGGTCCTTACCGGGCGGCGAGCTACCCATTGCTCACCGCCCGCAAGCTCGCGCCTATGGTGGCCGGGAGTCAGCTATCGACTTCCGACGCCCGGGGCGTCTCCTCCTGCGGCGGCTAGGGACGTGAGGGCGCAGAGACTGCCACTCCCTCACGCGTCCCGCCTCCTCCTTCACGAGTATTACTGCTTCGCAGAAGGAGGTGACGGCTTCCCATGCCCTCTCGCTCCGTACCATGACTCGCACCAGGGCCGGACGCGAGAGGTCACCGCCGCTGATCGCCTCCACAAGGACACGGCAGTGCTCCGCCCAGGCAGGACACACTTCCACCGTATGCTCCACCGTGTCCTCTAGACGATCCTCACAATGAAAACACCCGGGCGTTTCCTCCCGCTTTATCCTGAACAGGAACCCACCGAAACAACCATGCCCGCTGAGAACCTGCGTCAGGCGGAAGGTGAGGACGCCGTGACGCCTCTCTATCCACTCCTCAAAGAGGGGACTTACCGCCGCAATTGTGGCGTGCCCAACGCTGGGTTGCGACAATCGTACCCGCTATGTCGCCATGAGATCACACCGGAGCTCTGTCCGCCGTGCCGCGATTTGTCGCGGCAACGGAGTTTCGCCCCGGCGTTTCGCCTCCTCGCGCCACTCCCACATGTCCACGAGGACCTTTGCCTGCAGATCCCATGGCAGCTCTCCGGCAAGGAGGCTCGCCGCCTCGCACGAGACCGTGCGGTATCCCCGGAAACCCACATAGCTGTGATTCTTTTTTTAGATAGCATAGAATCGTCGAGATATGCCATTGTTGTCATGGTTATAGTCGGTGTTTATTTACCCTTGCCACTGATTTAAAAGAAGATGTAGTAACAAAATTGAAAAAAGTATGCTTGGATGGTTTGGTCATGTTGAGAGGATGGATGTAGGGTGGCTAACAAAAGGTATTTACAAGGCAGATGTGATTGGTCACGGCGGAAGAGTATGCCCTTGGAGAACATTATAGTGACCTTATTGGTGATGTTTTTCAGAAGAGTCAGGTGAGTAGTACTGGTAACCGGCGTGCGTGTATGACCAGATGCATCAACTTAAAAGAGGCATAAGGAGTATGTAAGGATCGTAGAAGGTGGCGTTCTGTAGTTTCTGCCTACCCTCATGGGAAAAATGCGTGAGATATCGTAGTTAATTTACTGACACTCCTATACTATCACTCTATAATGCTACCATACATTATTTAGAATTATTTAATGCCAACCGGATCCAGCTGAACACCAATATTTAATATGGAGTGACTGCCTATCTGATTTTCACAACCCAGTGATTGGAGAACACGATACCCTGTGGTATGATTAGTTGTATGACTCTCTTGACAGTCGTCAAAGTCCACGACCCGTCTGATGCGTGACAACCGGGACCAACGGCCATGCTTTCCGAAGCACGGGTGGGTCTTGGTACGTATAAATGGTTACCCATTCATGGACCAAACACGGCAAGCGTAGCTTTACCTGATTGATCGAGCCCGACAATTGTTATAACATAGCTACACTATTAAATTATAGGGATATCACTAACAAGCCAAAAAATATAAATTAAAAAAGAACAATTAATAATCTAGATGAAATATCTTGAGTGCATTTACTTCAATACTTGGCTTAATATCTAAGATCATAAGTGTCGTTGTTATCAAACCCACAGATGTTAAATATCTCTGAAGCTACAACACCGCTAACTTTAACGACGAAACGTTCTTACTTTTAACATTCACTTTTAATGCCCGTATAAAAAAGAAACACTCTCTTCTGAAAGCTCTGTATTGTTGCATCTTAATGTATTGGGATCCTGATAAAAATTAAGAATAAATTGATCTGGCCGTATAAGTGATCAATTCCAAACACAATTTAAGAGTGGAGCCTCGACACAAAGTAAGTCGCACCTTCTCTTCTACCCGTCTTTCACAACCACCCGCACCTTCCAGGACCTATATGGGGTTTTAACAGAGCTGTTCAGGTCACCACATACCCTCGGACAAAAAAATCGTCATCATTACGAGAAGAAATAGAAGATCAGTTAATTCGTACTTATATGTAAAATAGTAGAGATCTCAGTTTATTGCGAGTTGCATGAAAAATCCATAGAAAGTACCTGTACCGAATTGAATACGATATGACTACACTACAAATCCTTCTAAGTTTTATTTCAACTGGTTTTCATTCTATCTAAATAAAAAACCACTAAGCTTCTTCGTGTCCAATGAATGATGATTAGCAGTCACGATAAAGACTTTGAACATTCTTTAATCTCATGACTCATGTTACCTTTTGTACTCTTATAGGCTATATGCTCTAATATATTGAGTGTTTTAGAAAAAAAAAACGGCAGTCAAGTAAACAACTTTTGGTTTATGCTGTGTTGAGTAGGATATTCGTCATTATGATCAGGGATGTTAGGGAGCTCCGTAACCGTAACCGAAACTATCGGATATCCGATATAAAAATGTATCCGTAACCGTAACCGAATCCGAAATAAAAGTTTCAGATAATATCGGATTTGTTATTACATTTTTATTTTAGGTAGATTAGATAACACTCTATATATATTTACGAGGGCGGTTCAAATATGATCGAGACAAATGTTGTAGATGGCGTGCATGTATGTTTTGAAAGTCGCGGCTTGAGTATGTGATAGCTGGGTCCCTTACGATCACGTGTGGCATAGTTTATGTCGGGAGCGTATATTTCACGCGCGTGCTACGACCATGAGTGAACGTCAAGTGCCGACCGCCGTTGCGCAACGTATTGTCATTCGTTTTTTAGTGTGGGGAGGCGTTAAAATCACGGATTTTTTTTTGCGTTTGCGAAATCAGTTCGGTAGTGAGTGCCTGAGTAAGGCTGCTGTGTTTAAATGGGCCAAAGCAATCAAGGATGGCCGCGAAACCGTCGAGAATGAGCCCTATGATCGTCGACCGCGAACCAGGTTCACATCAGACAACATTCGCCGCGTAGAACAACTCATTTTGGAGGACCGTAGGATGATTGTTCGCACCCAACGTTTCATCGATGCTGCATTCTACTCTTACCTTCTGAAAACACACGTGAAACCCGCTTATCCCTCGAAACGGAGGAGCATTCTTCTCCAGGATAATGCACGCCCTCGTGCCGCGCGTCTCACGCTCGATACAATATCGAAATTGGGGTGGGAGTTACTGGAAAACCCCTCTTACAGTCCAGATTTATCACCCTGCGACTACCACATGTTTGGACCACTAAAGGAAGCCCTCGGAGGTCAAAGATTCAACACCGACGACGAGGTAGAGGAGTTCTTGCGCACATGGCTGTCCGAGTTGTCCAAGGAATTCTTCGATACCACCATCAAAAAGCTTCCGGAAAGGTGGACAAAATGCGTAACTAGTGAGGGGACCTACATAGAAAAACCGTAATTTTTTGCAAATTTTTTCGAAACTAAATAAACGTGTCAGAGCATTTGTCTCGATCGTATTTGAACCACCCTCGTATAATATATATAATAATTTTTATTTTAAATAGCTGTAATAATTACTCACAGACTGTTGTAATTCCTACCAAATGGTGACAAAAATAAAACCAATTTATTAGCTATTTGTATTTTACTTTTGAAATTCCTTAAAAGTTTAATATCCGTAACCGAAATTATCCGAAACTAACGGATAATCCGAAATAATTTCATATCCGTATCCGTATCCGTAACCGGTATAATAATCATTCCTACATCCGTATCCAATCCGTATCCGAAATTTCATATCCATAACATCCCTAATTATGATGATTATTTATAAGTATTCCTTCAGGTGACGAATTTAGTACTTGCCAATTACTTGGGTTTGAACTTGGTGAACGAACAAATAATAACATATTATATAAAAACATTTGTTTTACTACAAAACGATACACAGTTAACATAAAATAATAATACAGAAATAATCACTACATGACTAGAGATGTGATTTGTGTATTATGTTTTGAAAACAGTGTATCAAATATCTACAAAATGTTTTGATTATGCGTAAACTAAGAGGCGGAAGCGACAAGCTAACGACTATTTATTAATAATGTAGATGACACATTCCGTCGTTGGAAGGCAAAACAACAATTTAATCAAACTCAATATACGTGTTGTTTTTCGCACAAGTCCTCGATCGACCAGCAATGGATCTTACAGCTCGGCCCTTAAGATTGAATTTTGTGTACCGAGAATGTAATCCCATGGAGGATCACATGAGCCTTGAATTAATCTGCTTGACAGGGACTTATGCCCAATACTTTGTAGTTTTTTTTTTTAATAGGTTTTAGATCATCCAGAAAAGTTTTAATGGAAACGTCTGAGAAGTGACGAAGGTGTCTCTGTTTACCCGACTGTTAAATTCAGTGATTGTTTATTTTAACTTAAAATAACTATTTATTTATCAAAAATAAAAAAAACACCACTTCTTTTTCCGATCACAATAAAACGTTATGTATATAACGTTTTTTTTTATGGGAAATCATCAATTGTCTTCTCCCGATCTGGGCGGAGCGGGAGGGCGTGTCAGACTTTTACTGACTAAAACCCACCCGTGTTCCTTCAGTTGCCCATGTGCCAGGGTCACGGTATCTCTTTCGAACAATCACGCGACCCCGGCAGATATAACGTATTACATGACAATCGTTTTCAATAACTCACCATAATTTTTCCAACTATATTCAGGATGGATTCCAATCTAACTGAAATCAGCTGAAGACCAGTACCTATTTCGCATGGAGCGTCGCCTTCTGACGTCTACAAGTCCCGAGTTACTGTGTAATATGGCAATATCCTTTCTTAAATTGGTTTCATACTTTAATTAAACTATTACTATATTTGTAGGTAATTGGTATAGCCGATTTTAGGGACCACGAATTGGCACTTAAAGTAAGTGGATGTTAGACCAATTTAGTAGAAGCAGAGTAGCCTGTACTCCGCCCTATGCTAGATAGAACACGATAGAGCGGCTGAAGGATACTTTTTATTGCTTGACGCAAGGATATTAAAAGCCATCAAGAAAGGAAAAGTATGCTGAATTCCATTAGGGCTTCAATCTACTTTTGACCAAATTACGATGACCTGCCTTTATTTAGGACCAGCGGCTACGCACACGTGGAGGTAGTGAATTATCCCAAGGGACTGTACCTACTACCGGGACAAAATGTACCCTCTGTGTTAATCCAGGTTATCCGTTCAGTAGTTTTTGCGTGAAAGAGTAACAAACATCCACATTTCCATATGTCCTCACTAATTTTCAAATGTATAATATTAAGTAGCATTAGATATTATTAAATGTCTGATCAATAAGTACCTATTCTTTACTCTTAATTTTGCCTATGATATATAGTCTAGATAAAGATGTTTGCCATTTTTAAAAAATCTGAGTAGCTTATTCCGCTGTAAAACATTCTACTGTTTTGAGAAACATGGCTACATTTTTGTGTAGCAAAACATCCATGGTTATACACTGAATAGTCTAAAATGCATAGAACGAACAATTTTTCCAACGGAAATCTAGTCGACCCTGTAATTCGAATCCAGTTGAAATGAAGATCAGTCGTTAGAAATGTGCTGATGTCAAAATTTCATAGAAAATATATAAACCTTCCCTTTTTAATGCTAATGTTGGCATCCGAGAAGCCAAAAATATATGTTTATGAATAGCCTCATTAGTTATATTTCTGGATAAAGAAACCGGTTGAAATGGAATTTCAGACGTTACAATGTTTTAGGGTACCGCAAAAAAATTTGAACCCTTCTAAAATCACTTCGTTGTCCGTCTGTCTTTCTATCAGCTTGCCAAAGGCTTTCTTCTCTAGAAGGTGTAGAAGATATCAAGTTAAAATAAGTGTAAAATACGAAGGTGCGAGTAGTTCCCATGGAAGTATTCGATTCTTTTCGTTTTTTAGAAGTGTATTTTAGGATGAGGTATTCATTATTGCTGTGATACCTCAGTTCTGCTCCATCAAAATTTAAAACATTTTGGAGAAGAATTCTTTCGACCCTTGAAACTGAATACTGTTCATAGTTTTATAGTCCGTGCTTAATTAGGCCTTTGCATAAACAAAGCTTATGACCCTCTTAACAGTATTCGCATGTCATTGTTGATGAGGAGTTTGTGCGTTACAATGTCTTAGGCGTATAATTGTTATTAACCTGGTGCCCCGAAACGTATTACAAATAGAATTGTATTTGAAACATGTTTTATACTAAGTATCTAATACATAAATCTAAATATATAAAATTCAAAGTCCTAAGTGACTGACTGATATATCAACGCACAGCGTAAACCGCTGGTCCTAGAGACATGAAATTTGGAGGATGTATTCTTTGTAAAAAGTAGGTATCCACTAAGAAAGGTTTTTTGAAATTCCATCCCTAAGAGGGTAAACTGGCGGGTTGAATTTTTTGTGAAACTTTTTATTCTCTTGGTCGGATAAGACAAAGCAAGCAGTGCGATATGACATTGTTCACCTTGATTAACGCATAGAGTACTTTAAACCGCGGTAGTACGTTCCTGTGGGATCTTTTTCGACATCCACGCGGGCAAAGCCGCGGGCAGAAGCTAGTGATATAAATAGCGCTCCGGTAATGAATCCACAATCCGAATGATTTTGACTATATCTTAAGCATACGCATAAACATTAACAGCCCATACCGACAATATCATAATTTGTCATATTTTAATGTCACTTCTGTCCACTGTCACTTTTTTGTCTTGATAATAGGTCGTGAATAGTTGTTTGTGAATTGATTTGTTTACATACTACTTTTATTTGGCTTTATGGTGTGGCTTATAATACGAGTATTGTAGTCTATCTAGTACTACAGAATACCGGGATTTTACATGGAATGACTGCCCATGTCAACTTCACAAACCTGATACCGGGTAATATGATTCCCCTAGATGAAACTGGTCAGTACTTCGGTGACGCCAAATATAAAAAAAAACTATGATTACCTTTTATTTTTACTTAACAGAGATCAATCTTTTGAGAGCATTCGTATAAATGCTCTCAAAAGATTGATCTCTTCGGAATGACGCTATTCTTCTTTTGTTGTTCACCGCAGTTGGAAAAATTGAAAGAAAAAATATGACATTTAATTTTACTTTAAATACTTAGGTATTGTGATAAAAAGTATGAGCGACTGTATCGCCAACAGTGCTCTTAGATACGGTTACTTCTCTGTCACTGTTATTTGAACTTCTAACATTTACATATATCCTTATATTAAACTCTATATGAACAAATTACTTATTAGATATTAAGACTTTATAATCCAATAATAAGTAATTGTATACTATCTACCTGTGAGCGAAAAGGTTATGAAAGAATAATAAAGTTCTTTTGTTGCAGTATTAAGTGACTTAATTGGATTTTTAAGTAAAACAAAATTTCGAAAAGATAACTATATAACTTTTGATGTTGTAATAGCACAAAGCTAAGGTAATACTTTGTTGGAATAAAAGTAAACAAACAATTTCCTGAGACCAATTCGTTTACCAATTTTAATTAGATGCTATTTCACTTAAACTCCCTTTATTGAAATTACCAAAAGTTTTGTGAAGTTTGTTGGCGCCCGACGTGGGACACGAAAACGTTAAAGAAGAGATACAGATTTTGACGTTAGCGTCTTAAATAGTTGCGAAGATTCGTTTTTAAGTCATCATTAACATAGTTAAACAATATAATTATCATTTTTATTTATCATATTAGTGCATGCTTAATATTGTTACCGCTTGTGTGTTCTTTCAGCTTCGTTCTCTTATGAAAATGCCGATTTGAATCGACTGTTCTAAAGTAGTACCTAAGCAAAAATAAAAATTGTTGTCTCCTTCATATTAAGTGATTAATGGAAATCAACTACCTGCCTATATTCCATGAATGATTTTTAATGAACATTACAATTCAGTAACCAGTGATAATTGACTCAAGGCAATTACACAGAATCTGAAGTGACTATAATTATACAACCTTGTTACAGTTTGTAAACTAGTTACTTAAGTAAAGTTACCATTTCCAGGCGCTTGGAGGTCTTAATTTGTCGACCGATTACCATCAACAAATAAATTGTACTTAATTGTTCTGCGATAAGTTAAAAAAGATTGCTTTCGTAATAAAATTGACTGATTTTATCTGAATTATCATTGAACTACGCTTGTTTCGACAGAATATACCAATGTTAAACATTAGTCTACTATTAAGTTCTTCCACTATATGCACTTACTTGTAATATTTCTTCAGCTGAAGCTTTGCTCACATTAACAAGTCCAAGCATCTTCGACCAGTGTCTCGGTAGTTTGATGGCACCACTTTTTAAGTTCTGAAGGTTTTTCAACCGTCTTGATTGGCTAAACGAACCCATCACTAATAAATTTAAACTTCGCGATCAAATAGAAAATTCAAAAAGTTTTTAATGTGAATTTAATTATGGCGATTTATAGATAAAGGCATTTCATTTAATGAATTGAATACAAGCTTATTTGTGGAAAAGCAACGGTTCTAGTGTCATGTTCGCGTACCAGTGAAGCGAGCGGCGGCGCCGGCTACATGACTCCTACTGAAAGCTCCACCAAGAGTTCTGTATCTTATATAACGAAATAAAGGTACCAGGAAAGTTCTACATGTCGCGAGCACTCTCATATTATTGTTTTATTTTATTCGTTAGCACCATTTGTTGTAATAAATAATATTGCTAATATTTATTGGTTAATTCTAATATAATTGAGTAGAACAGAATGGAAAATGTTCATTTGTATGTAATGTAAGTTTTTATAAAATAAAATTTCGTTCCAAGTACATTTGGTATGAAAAAAGAAATTCCTAAGTCAGGTACACAAGATTTAATTTTATTAATTTTTTGAGAAAAGGCTAGACGGTTGATGATGATACAGGTGCTATACAGGTAAAAAGCTATTATTGTTATATTGGGATCAGCTCATTGTTAACTCGTGGACCGATTGTGCAGTTCCTGAATACGAAAAACCTAGTTTGTTTATTACTAAAGGTGTGTGCTATAAATATGTAAAATATTTTGGCGATACTGTGATAATTTCTTGTGAAAGAGTATGTGAGGGCATTGACCTTATTCGCAAACTTTCCAACAGATAAATAGAGGTCGACATTTAACTGAATTTTAGGTGCTTCTAACGTTTAAATTGAACGGTTACATACACATACAACTGAAGGAACACGGGTAGATTTTAGTCAGTAAAAGTCTGACACACCCTCCCGCTTCACTCAGACCGGAAGACGTCATTTGATGATTTCCCGACCAAAAAAAAGGTGCTTCTAATGTTGGGCCCTATTTAAAATGAATGGACTTATCAAAACTTTTTACGTATCTAATGATACTTACGTGACCGCAGTTATTTGGCTCTAAATAGCCAAATAACTGCGGTCGCGTAAGTCGTACGTCCCCAAAATAGAAATCATTTGAGGTTAATAAAAAAAGGTGCTATCATTAATTGATATTGTTCAATAATATTTTTAGGAGTCCGCAATGGGAATAATTTGTTGTTTTCAAAATACGTGGTTAGACATAGAATTGCGGATAACAGTCCATAGTACCTATTAGAGGGTCGATTAAAAATCCTATTAACAAAAAAAAAGACGAATTTACATCTTTATTATTTGTTTGTTAGCTTGAGTAATATATACCTACAAAAATTATGTTTCTTAACTCTTATGCTATTGTTAAAGCTGTCTAAACTAGGCTTTAGTGCCAACTGTCATGGATCTGTTTTTGTTACATGCTTGACGTAGACAGTCACAAGCAAAACCATATTGCTACCAGAGGTATAATTGCGCAAGAAACTATCACTAGGCATAGCTTTCATTTGACATTTCCACAGTATTTCTGGCATCGTTTACGTTGCAAAGCAAATAATTTTTTCGATTATATGAAAGAAAGGATTAGCAATAAGGTTCAAAATGAATTCAGATTCTGATCAATAGTGTGTTGCATAATGAGGGTACTGGACGGCAATAACTCTGTGCAATCTGGTTGAAGCCGAGACAATATCATATCTTTTGCCGCCGCTTTACTCATAAGATAGTTTTGGTGTTACTTCGATGTCACATATTTGTACTACCACTGTATATGCCTTCGACAAATGATCACATACATCTGACGTCATCTTGATGACATCTATTGTAAAGCTCAGCAAGCTCAGCAATAATGGGAACACCCAAATACTCCGAAATATTTTATTCCGAATTTCGAAGTTCCGATTTTCAAAAGTCCGAATTTCATAATACCTAAGAATTATAATGTCTATTATTAAAAATCACGAAATTTATTTTACCGAAAGTCGTAAATGTTTTTTTTTAGTTTTCCGATTTTCATACGTTCGAAGAATCAAATGTTCGAAGGGTTCTCGGTCCGAAAAATGACATTCCGATTTTCAGTGTTCCGAATAAACTAATAGTCAACATGTTGTGCTACAAAATTTAGTGACAGAAACGAATCGCTGCAAAACCGACTTCACGCAGTCTTGTCTGCCCTACCCTTAGAGTGTAATTTAAACCCGCGTAGGTGCGGAAGGGTGGGGCGGCCCGCGAGCTGAGGAGAAGGTGGTTTGAAGGCCCGCCACGCCAAGCTGCGGTGGTGAGCGTTAAGACCATCTGCGACGATAAACACGCGTGGGGCCGCCCAAACCCCGCAGCGCCGGAGCCGTGACAAAAACAATGCTTGCTGCATGCTTGCTTGCTTGCTGCATGCCTGCTTGCATGTTGCATGCCTGCTTGCATGTTGCATGACTGCTTGCATGTTGCATGCCTGCTTGCATGTTGCATGACTGCTTGCATGTTGCATGCCTGCTTGCATGTTGCATGCTTGCTTGCATGCTGCATGTCTGCTTGCACGCTGCATGCCTGCTTGCATGCTGCATGCTTGCTTGCATGTTTTTTAATTGTACCTCCTCATACTAAACATAACATTATACTTCTCTCTGACGAGAAATTATACTATTCGGTTTTACAAGGCGTTTTTATTTCGGAATTGTATTAATCGGTATTTTAATAATCGGAATTCGTATTTTTGATGTTTCGAATTATCATTAAGTCGGACTTTTTATTATTCGATCTATTGAAATTCGGTATATTGAGAAAAGTAATTATAAACGTTAGGAATTTTGAAATTAAGGAATTATAAAAATAGGAGTAATGATAAGTCGGAGTTGTTATATTCGGAATTTTGAATCATTCGGAATTATGAAAATCGGTATTTTGAAATTCGTATTTGTGACTGTCGGAATAAAGTTTTTCGTATTTATGTAGTGTACCCCAGCAATAATATGTATTTGATTTCGTAATTCGTATATTTGATTTGGTGATTCATCAATATCTATAATATCATTGCCGAGCTATCCATGGTCATATATTTATATTCGCACCTGGATCCTGCCATATAAATTAAATTGAAATCACTTATATATACACCAACTTCACCGATACCGATATCATATGATAAAATATTAGCCAGTCACATATGACAGTATTGAGTCTGTTTACGTGTCGAGGGATTAATCACGTGTCACGTGTTTTGATCTCAGGTTCTATCACGTGGATTTTAAGTTGATTAATGTTAAGGTCTTTTATCAGTATTTTTTGTTAATGAAGGTTCTAGAAAAAGTGACAGTGGCTTGACAAAAAATGGCTTTATCTACGTATATGCGATATGTACGGGTAGACATAACATTAGAGTTTTATTCCCCGAAGAGGCCGAGGTGAGTGGTAAGGTAGAGAGTAAACAAAGACTCGAAGTAATGTTATCGTTATTTTGCTTTCCAATCAACGGTAAACAGTTAGTTGATTCACGCGAATAAAGGTAAAAAACCATAATGCTAAGTGTTGATAAACAAGTCTGACTTATTTATCCAGGAAGTGTGTTTATTGCGTTTATTATTTGGTAGATCAAATAACGTCTCTTTATCAGGAAAATTGCATTAAGAACTTGTATAGCGTTTGAATTACGGTAAATATATAATTTATTTCTCAAAAGATTTTACACCAATCACTTAACGAGAAACAAAGTTTAATAATAGTAAGGTATACAAAAATAAACGTCCAAAGCGCAAAATGTAACAAACATTTTTTTATAAATTAACCAATGTGTTGCGTAGGAAAACTTTAGTAAATTTATAATTAAACAAAAGTAGAAAAAGAGTGGGTAGATGTAAAAAAAGTATCATCACTCACATAGCTTTGCGCGTCAAGTGCGCCGATGTTCTTATCAGTAACATTCTAGGGGACCGTGCACACTACACAGTCATAAGGTGAAGGATATTATTTTACTAATATTTTTTTACATTCAATTTATTTATGACTGTCGAAGATGTGTTTCGTAAGATGTAAAGATTCGTTTTTGATTCTTTTATGTTTTTCGGTTGAGAATTGTGAAGTTGTACTCCTTCATTTTTAATATTTTTCTTGCCGCAGTTTGTTTGAAACTGGCTATCCCATTATAATACAATATGTATTGAAGACCTAGCACGAATGCAATTTATTTTTCTTGATACGTTTGATATTGGACACCGCCGCGCCGCTACATAACAATAGTAGATGTCATACACTTCAATTCCTGTGTAACGCACTCGTACGACGCACTAAAATCAAAGTTCTTTGTTTTCTTGTGGAAGTATCTAGTTGCAATAAAATATATCAGGCTCAACTGGTGCTCTAAAGAAGCTTGGCTACGCTCGGCGTAGCAAATCCGTAGGCACTCTTTGGCTCTACAGGTATGCTACGCCGTAGCACGAAGGCTACGCTTTATTTCTAAGCAACATAAAATTCTCGATGTTTGTGCTGTACGATTATGTAGATGCGTAGTGTTCATTAATCGTTAATGCTGTGTACATGAAAAGTTACCTGTGCCTTAAAGTGGGTTAGTTATTCTATGCCAATATTTTCATTTCATTATTATGATTCGTCTATACACACAAAAAGCTCATTTAAAAATCTGGCACCACCCAGAACGTATGGTGCTGGTCTTTCAAACTAGAACGTAAGATCGTGGGTGTCGTGCAAGGCAACTAAGGAAGTTACTAGAAAATGAGCAGCAGCGTTTTCTATACATTCTTCAACCATACTGCTATTACCAAGCTGCCCGCCAATTGTGGCGATAATGGCAAACCTCCGGTCCTTTGGGGGAGACCTTAGTCCAGTAGTGGAAGTCTTTGATATGTGATGATGACACATACAAAAATGTAACCTTACTGTCATTGGGTTAGTTTAAGTGATAAGGAGAGAGTGATTACTTGAAACCGTAAGAAGACGTATTGGCAGGGTTACAACAGGGGTCTCACAATTTGTAGGTAAAATGAAGCGGTTGGTTCTGGAGATGACATGTTGTTTTAAAAGTCTGTGGGGCAAAGACTTTCCGACAGCCCAACCCATATCATTTTAAACACCATATTACACTCAAAAGCATATTCGTAATCGCTTTTTCATGCTTGTTTCGATCGCCGTTTCATTCTTACCAAGTGTGTGGACGCTAAGCTAGTAACAGAAGACGGCTTCATTGCCTTACGAGAAAAATACCATCATTTTGTAGTAATTGCAATGTTGTACGTCTTTTTCATCACAGTTCGTTATTTTTCTAGGATTTTCTGCTGTATTTTATTAAGTTTTTACCTAATACATTATAATTCGATTCAAAACCAAAATTGCGATCTCGAGACAGCTGAAAGTGATCTATTTCAGTAAATGATGATCCCGAGGATGCAGACTCAGAAAATATAGATTGTGTGACTCAAGACGAAGGTCAGAATTGATATCAATGACAAGATGGTGAGTCACGTTACATTCACAAACCAGCCAGCTAGTCAGAAGAATCTTCAAGCTCTAACCCATCCAATGAATTGACCAATAATTAAGGATGGTAAAAACAAAACATTTTATATGTATCACAACTGTATACTTATTAAATTTAAATATTTTATGGGGTAGTAGGAACATCGACGCACATCCTAAAACCTATTCACTATATGATTTCGAAGTACGCTGTGTGTAAATTTTTCGCTGTTGTAAAGAAAAATGCATCGCAAAGTTTGATTTTTTAATCATTAATGAAAAATTTGTAGATATTTTTCATTACTTCTACACAACTACGTCTACACTGTGCTGAATTCGTGGTTTCTGTTTGTGCGTCGATGTGCCTGCCACCCTGTATATTTTATTATGGATTACTCAAGTTTTTTTTAAAAAATCATTGTTTGTAATTCGCTTCACTGTTACATCACATTGGTAATTAATTTAACTGAATTAAATAAATCGTCGATTTAACGCAAAATGTAGATTTTCAAGAAATTTTGCTGCTAGACGTCATATAGAAATAATAATGATAGTGGTCTTCGTAGCTAGAAAAATGTGATTGGGCTTCTAGGAGCACAATCATATTTCTCTTTTAAATTTTTATTAGACAATTAGTTTAGTTTCAGGTAAAACTTAAAAAAGTGAATAATAGTGCTTGTGGTAAATGTTATGTTACGCTGATCGGTAGTCAGTGAAATGTTAACGTCGGAGATCGAAAGATCACTTACTATCGTGAGCGCCCGTAGCAACCGTTTGTACCGATCCTTAGCAGCGATTCTTCTAAGTGTTATAGTGGCGAAGAATGCTCATCTTCCTCGGAGGATGTAGGTACTCTTTTGCCACCGCCGCACAAGTAAAGAGACCGACTTCGAGTTGGACCAACGCATTTACAATTGAATGAGCAGCCAAATCATTGTTAAATATATGTTAATACGACATCATTTTCAAATTATTTTATAAACTTCACTCAAAAACACTAACTACTATATAGCTTCTTACCTGCTTTTTCCATTGTTTACTTCAGAAGTACATTTTTATGTTATTGACAACCCGGATGTGTCTAAAGAGATAGAAATATTGTATTACAATTTAAGGATTTCAGTGTACTGTACAATGATAATCAGGTAGTTATTCCTAAAACAACATTCCATCATTTAAAGCAATGCAATTAAGAAAATTTTACATTTATGCTGACGTGCCACATGTGCAATACACCACAATTGAGTAGTAAAAGAGTAAATAAGTTGTACTTATCAACCAATCAACAAAAATATTTAGCCACGCGTTGGGAATTTTGGCTGGGATCTTTAATGAAATCTATAAAATCTAGAGCAAAAGAAGCTTGCTGTTTAAGAAAGTCTACAGGGACTTGTTAATTGAGCAGCATCATACCTACTAGGGTTTTACCCTACTCTTATCATCTGGAAGTAGTCTGTACTCCACCATCCAGCAGTGTTTTTTAATTAAAACAGTTTATTTTTCTCTTGCGGCATACAGTTGTTACTATAAAGAGATACCTCTTATGAATCTACAATTAGATCAATAAAATTGCTAATCAAAATTTCTTAAATCAAATTCGAAGCTTATTAAATTTAGGTGTTACATATATTTGGTGGCTTTGTAAGAGAATGATTATCGTCAGAAAAATATTTGAGAAGGGCATACCAAAACAGAGAGAAAAAGGTTGCGATACTGGTTTGGCAAGAGTTCATATGATGGCTGAAGGCTATTTATTGATAGTCGAAGCTCAATTCCTCTAAGCTTGGGTAAGGAAATCCACTTTTTGTCCACACATTCTGTGAGAAAAGGTGTCCACATGAATGGGCTACTCTATAATTTTAAAGGATCTCTCAACATGGGTGGTGAAGTTGTATGATCTTATGTAAAATATTTTGCACTTCATCTTTGTAATTGATAAGGTGTACATTAAAAAGAGAATTCTATTATAAGCTTCTCTTGTTAGGAACTTGACATAATCAGTAAGGGTACAGATATTCTAGTTCAATCTGATGACAACATCTGTCTCATATTTAGAATGACTGGTAGGTTCGATTCATTAGTGCTTCTGTACCTAACTAGCAAAATGACGAAGAAAGCTGATTAACTAGATATCACTCTGTCAGCGGTTTACCTCCCGGCGAGTTTAAAAGTGTTATATCGGCTTTGCTGACCACTTATCTAGGACCAGACCAGCAATATTGGCTCTTGTTGCTCCAGACTATATCTCAGGGGACATGTCTTAAAGTGAGACATGTTGAAAAGTCGGCCGTTGTGAAACAGAACGTCACATGGGACTCAAATGAAGGCTTAGCAGGCTTCTGCGATGTTTTCAGTTAGGTATGTCAGCAACGATTAGCATGGATCTTTGCCTAATTTAAGATCACCTGAACTCAAAAACAACAAAAAACACATATGATAGCATTGAAGCGATGCGCTTGTTTTTGAGTTTGAAGACATCTATGCACAAACACTTAACAAGTGGCAGCTCTAGAATGGACCATATATCACCGCGAATTCTGACATAATGACACAGGTACTTAAGGAACAAAAGTATGATTTCCTTTGAATATTTAACTTAAATACGGCAAAATCTTAGGAATTGTTTTGTTTTAATGCACAGTTAATCACTTCTAGTGGTCTTAGTTTCATCATTTCAGCCGTAAGACGTCCACTGTTGGACATAAGCGAATCGCTACGTTCGACTGCAGTATGATTGTAAAATACAAAGAGAACGCTGCCGCCCATTCTCCTAATAAGTCCCTTAGTAACCTTTTACGACATCCGGTCACGGGAAGAAATAGTATTGTGGTATTCTTTAAGTCCAACACCACATAGTCTTACTTTGAATATTTGCTAATGTATGCATTCCAAAGATACTATAATGACATTATACCACAGAGTTGGCATGAATGTGGACCTAGCCACTAGATAACAGAACCCTTAAATAGCGAAAGTTCTCGAGTGTGAAGATTGTGTTTCAACGATCCTGTTCATTTTACCTGGTTACAAGGTCAGTCAGGTCAACAGACCGACCTGAATGCTAGATAACGGAACTCGCGAAGCTACTAGTGAGGCGCGATGACGTAATTAACGCGTACCATTAAATACAACTCGAAAAAAGAGTTCACTGAAGGCAGATTTTCCTCTCTTTGCCTGATTTTGAATTTCTCAGTACATCACAGAGCTTAGTAAAAAGCAGTAGGCTCGCCCCCATTACTTGAAACTTAAACTGATTGAGTACAGATATTCTTTGCTTATCACAATTCAAACTGCTTTTTCAATAACCGACGTGTCCATGTCTGGAGAAAACCGGTAGGTCCCATTTGTTCTATGGAACATGACGTAATAGAACAAATTGAGAAAATATTGTCCTTATTTGTACTATAGAACAGTTTGTACTTTTTGTCTCAAATTTTTCCATAGAACAAACTAAGTGTTTAAACTTCTTGAAGTTGATATGAAAGTTGGTATTAGCGTCAGTGATTAATGTCATTCACGTCTTATATTTATCTCATCATGGAAGAATTTGGGAAAAGCGATTCCCATTTAGTTCTGTGAATTCACAGACAAATAAAAACAGGAGCAAAAGCTAGCATGTAGTTCTATAGTACAAATAGGGACAATATTTTCTCAATTTGTTCTATTATGTCATGTTCCATAGAACAAATGGGACCTACCGGAGAGAACCACTTCTCCAGACACGGACTTTTGTGGCCCAACATTCAGACCCATACAAGACAGCAGGTCTGCCCATGGTTTTATATATCTTCCTCTTAAGTTTAAGGGGGATGTGGGAGTCACAGTTTGTTCCCGTGACAACCACTCTTACCAAGGGGTATCGTACTACCCAGTAACTGGATTGTGGAGGTCAGATAGCAGTCACCCCATGTAAAATACTGGTACTAAGCTGGATCCGATTAGGTAGATGATGATGATATTGTGTATTCAAAAGTCGTCTAATTTATGTAATTACTAGCTTCTGCCCGCGACTTCGTCCGCGTCAAAGTTTTATTTCCCTGAACCTTCCCGTCGTCGCATCTAATTGCCTGCCAATTTTCGCCCATTTTTCGTTGCTGCTACGTTCCTTTTAATTGTAGCGTAATGTTATGTACCATATAGCCTTCTTCAATAAATAGGCAACCCAACTCAAAAAGCATTTTTCAATTCGGCCTATTCAATACAAACAAACAATCAAATCTTTCCTCTTTATAGTCGAACGGGATAAAAAAAAAACCGGCCAAGTGCGAGTCGGACTCGCGCACCGAGGGTTCCGTACAAACCTGTAGGTATTTTCGGTTTAAAAATATATATATTTTTTAATTTTTATATTTCAGTTGATTGAATGTAAGGTAAATTGCGGTTTACGATTTATGACGTTTTAAAAAAAAACTACTCACTCGATCTCGTTCAAACCAATTTTCGTTGGTAGTTTATATGGTAATGTACATCATATATTTTTTTTAGTTTTGTCATTCTCTTATTTTAGAAGTTACGGGGGGGGGACACACATTTTACCACTTTGGAAGTGTCTCTCGCGCAAACTATTCACTTTAGAAAAAAATGATAATAGAAACCTCATTACCATTTTTGAAGACCTATTCATAGATACCCCACACGTAAGGGTTTGATGAAAAAAAACATTTTTGAGTTTCAGTTCTATGTATGGGGAACCCCAAAATTGATTGTTTTTTTCTATTTTAGTGTGAAAATCTTAATGCGGTTCACAGAATACACCTACTTACCAAGTTTCAACAGCATAGCTCTTATAGTTTCGGAATAAAATGGCTGTGACATACGGACGGACAGACAGACAGACAGACAGACAGACAGACAGACAGACAGACAGACAGACATGACGAATCTATAAGGGTTCCGTTTTTTGCCATTTGGCAACGGAACCCTAAAAAAGTATCCTATGTCCGTCTACTGGTTCTAAGCTACCTCTCCACCAATTTTCAGCCAAATCTGTTCAGCCGTTCTTGAGTCATAAATAGTGTAACTAACACAACTTTCTTTTATATAAAGATAGATTATTTTAGACAGCAAACTTATTGTATGAAGTATAAGTCACTATTGGCATCTTCACGAACAATATTTGGTCCCACCGACAGTGCGTTAATCCCTGTATTGTACCGGGTTGAAGGCGGTGTCACGAGAACAAGTCTTATTTTTTTTCTTAATAAAGTAAGTACACACATACGACAGACGACAGGAATATGTCTCTGACATGAAGTGACTTTTATTAAGACGTAAATTGAACGTGTGAGTAAACTTTCTAAATGGCTAGGCGTTTTTTTGGCTTTTCTTTGTATAATGAACATGGGATATCTTATACCTTTAAACGAGCAATTCTTGTATATATATATATAATCTGAATCTGGATGGCATTGTCAAAGATGGCATTGTCAAAGCATACAACAAGTTAGATCCACTAAATATCTTGGTATAACAGTTGACCAAAGATTGTCCTGGCACATACATATCGAAAATACTATGGCCAGGGTCAGAAAACTTATATCTTATACCTTTAAACGAGCAATTCTTGTATATATATATATAATCTGAATCTCGGAAACGGCTCCAACGATTTTCATGAAATTTTGTATACAGGGGGTATCGGGGGCGATAAATCGATCTAGCTAGGATTGATTTTTATAAAATGTCGTTTTATTCGTGTTTTCAATGACCAAATTTATCAATAATCAACTTGAACATAAACTTATTATTTTAAACACAATTTACTAAAAAATACCGAGCAAAGCTCGGTCATCCAGATATTAACAACATAATTGGCAATTGAGTGTATAGGTACATCTTTGCTGAAACCTTAAGGGATAATCATCATCATCATCATCATTATTTCAGCCCAAAAACGTCCACGGCTGGACATAGGCCTCCTCCGATTTGGGAGGGTTTGCCAAAATCGCCACGCTTGGCAGGCGGGTTGACGATCGCAGTGTAGTGGTAAAATGTATGGAGAACGCTGCTGCCCATTCTTAAGTAAGTCCCTTAGTCGCTTCTTACGACAACCACGGGAAGAATGGGATAGTGCTATTCTTTACGTCCGGCACCACACGGCGATGTTATGTTTTAAGTATTACATATCACATTACTACATATTATGTTACTGAATCTGTATATTAATACTGAAAGTTGTTTAGAAATCAGTTGTCGTGGTATCGTCTCGTGATTCGGAGAAATGAGGAAAATGTCGTGTGGAAAGTTATGCGTATGAATATCGATGGCTATAAGAGTAGAAGAAGACCAAATAAAGACTGTGTGTATGATGATACGGATAAAAAGGTGGTGATTAATGAGGTGGCGGCTAAAAGAGAAGTGTGGAATAAAAAGTCATGTTGCGCCGACCGCAAATAAATTGCGATAGGGGCAAGATAATGGTAATGCTGTAGGGAGAAGAAGTGCAAAAAGCTAATATTTTGATATAATAATGTATCAGAAATATATTAAGTTTTAATTAATTATGGCCCAGTCTCAACCACTAGGCGACCACTAGTTAAATGTTATTACGCATTCAATTTCTTTTCACTATAAAGTGACAAGCGACTCTGATTGGGTCGTTGCAGAAAGCCCTTGTAGACAGCATGCATTGTAAAGTAAAGTAAAATTTTATTTGCATAGATTGCAGGTACAGTAAATAAGATGTGACAAAAAATATGGGTGATCCTTGTACAATCTACCTTAAATTAGGCATGCAACAACGCTCTAAACTGGTCGTGCCCACTAACTATTATATAAACTTTAAAGTGTCGATCGTAGTATGCGCCTTACCTTGCATTTACACCGAGGTACGAAACAAGTATTCTAACAAAATGTTCGTGTATATAAAACGGTAAGAAAACAATCACAGGACATCAGAAAATTCGTTCGAATCAATGTCAATGGGAAAAGTGCCCAAAAATCTGGCAGCATGCCAAGTTGTATGGTGATGTTTATTCTTTGCCCCGTAAAGATCCAACCAACCGCTTGGCGATATCTCGAAAAACCAAGAAGCTACTCAGACCCCATGGCCTTAGTGTTTCAACCTCAAACGCCTCGGATATATAACTCTCAATAAGCAATATTTTCGCCGTTTGTGGTTTTGCGCACCTGCAACAGCCGTTCCAGCACAATCCGTCGTACTGAGGAAACGGTACGGCGCAAGGGTGTCGAAACATGTTGAGTCCCACACCAGAGGCTTGACTAACTTATTTACTATGGTAATATGGTATCCATTACGGTGAGCACTATAGTAATTCCGTATGGTGTCTTCCCATCGTCGCGTGCCAACCCGTTGGGTTCTTACACAGCTGGCACTCTAGCGGCGACAAAGACTCGACGGATGATCTCATTATTACCTATTACTATCGTGCCTTATTGTTTCCACCTAAAAACAAGCTGTAAAATATGTTTCCATCAGTCATTAAACAATCTATAGCTGTAAAAACCAGTTTAATATGAAACTAGTAGAAAACTGGTCAAAAATGTCAAAAAGGTTACTGTATAGGTACCTACACTAGTTTACTAAGTAACAAATGTGATTGTTTGGATCGCCACGTGAGCTCATCAAGCTTTGACACTGGATACCACATCTTACCTTGCATCAAGTCAAGGCATTCAGTTCGATTCTTTAAAACCAATATTTTACAAGTAGAATTTAAAACTGTTAAATGCGTGTTAGCGTAATGCAAGTGTCCATATCTTACTGCAGCAGATCCCCAAAACAAACAAGTAAAAGAAAACAGCTGCGTATAATAATAAGCTGAAGAGTTCGTTTGTTTGATTGAACGCGCTAATCTCAGGGACTACTGGTCTGAATTGAAAAGATATTTTTGGGTTGGGTAGCCTATTTATTGAGAAAGGCTATAGGCTGTATTACATCACGCTACAATAAAAAAAGCGGAGCAGCAATGAAAAATAGACGAAAACTGGCAGGCAATTTGATGCGACGGGAAGGGTCACGGGAGCAAAAAATTTGACGCGGACGAAGTCGCGGGCTGAAGCTATTAAGAAATAAATGTCTAGTATGAGCAGTTTCGGTTTCAAAACCTGTTTACCGCAGAAGAAACGAGATTTGTTTATCTCAATAGATGGCGGTGGCGTCGAATTAGATCGCGCCAGCCAAGTTTTCACGCCATGTGTTGTATTTCCAGTGATCAGAGTATTTTTGTACTTAGTTTATAAGGTAATTTTAAGGCCTTAGTTCTAAATACAGAACAATGTTCCCAATTTTGTCTAACTTTTGGAAAACCAATTTCACTTCGGGTAGGATGGTTTACACTATGAAAAAATATATGAAAAAACGGAGAGTAGTTTATTTCCCGCTTAAATGAAATGTTCAATCTACGCATAAAATAAATTAAAGTATCGTATACGACATTTTACCCCAGGGGACTGCTTCTCCTTAACACAGGTTTTCATAACCTTGCTAGAGAGCCGTGCTCACCCACACGTTTGTAGAAATACAATTGTATTTTGTTGAACTGTATTTTTAACGTGGACAATCCTCTGATTTGAGTACAGTACATAATACAAAAAAACTTTTTTACAAGAAAAAACCGACTTCCTTAAAAACACTAGAAAGTGAAAAATAACTTTAATTTGTAGTTATGATATCTACCCCGCAGTAATTCCTATACCACTAATCGCCAGGTGAAATTTAATACTTTTCTACTGCTGTAAATCGTTGAGGAATTCCCTTGACTGTCTGACTATGGTCTCCATCATCAGACCTGTAATGGTACTTATAAGCTTTATGGTAGCTTTCTCATCAATTGAAATGAATTAATTTCAAACAACAGGTAATTGCTGTAAGTCGTTGAGGAGTTCCCTCGATTGTCTTTCGGCTCTATCATCAGATCAACTCCGGAACTTAATTAAATAGTAGTGATAAAATTGGCACTTTGAACCTTATAAAGTAATCCCAACAATAGGAAACTGCTGTAAATCGTTGAGGAATTCCCTCAATCTATGGTTTCCATCATCAAACCTGTAATGGCACTTATAGCCCATATGGGTGCAAAGTTCTCATCAATAGAAATGAATTAAGCCCAAACACCGGGTAATTGCAGTAAGTCGTTGAAGAGTTCCCTCGACTGTCTTTGGGCTTCATCATCAGAGCAACTTCAGAGCTTCATTAAATAGTAGTGCTTTAAGATAATTAATGAAAGAAATAAAAAACGCACTAGTCGCCACTAAGATTTTCAAAGGTTCCCTTCGACTTCTCTGGGATGCCATTATCAGATCTTGGTTTCCTTATCATGGTACTACCCTTGGGATATCTCCTTTCCAACAAAAAATTATCATCAAAATCGGTTCATCAACGACGAAGTTATCGGTGAACACACATAATATATATATATGGTTGAACCTCCTCCTTTTTTTGAAGTCGGTTAGTTAAATTAAAAAAGAAATGTTCTTAAAAACTACATGGATAGTGGAATGGTTCTCACCAGCATTTAAATAATTTATCTCGGCAGGTTTATATGTTTAAAACAATAACACTAAAATTACACATAGGTAATAAAGAAAACTCAATTTTAATCAAGTTCTGAAACTGTGCTACATAGGGTCAGATAAAATAAATAAATAAAAATAAATATCTTAGGACAACCAACACAACGTTATTTGATCCCAAACTAGGCAGAGCCTGTACTATGGCAACCAGACAACTGATAAACATACTTATATATTTCTAAATACATACAAATTATAGATAAATAACACCCAGACACAGAACAAATGATCGTGCTCATCACACAAAGATTTGTCCTGGGTGGGAATCGAACCCACGACCTCAGTTTTAGGAGTCAGGGTCACTATAGCTTGCAATTAATAAAATAATGAAGATTACTGACGACATTATGACTTGATAACAGCAAAGTATTGTTTCGATCGCTTCCAGAAAAGTTTTTAGATTACAGTTCACTAAAAGTATGACAGTGGTGTATGCACTTGACAAGTCGTATTTGTCATGTTCACTTCAGTTTTATTTTGAAGTTTTACACTTCAAAACAGCATTGCTTGCTAGCGAGACTATATTACAATCGGTAAGGGTTCATCATATCATTCGTAAATGATAAGAACCATTATAGATAAGAGATAAGGGAGACGGTTTACCTTACAACCTCATTGGACATACAGTATGTAGCGTAGTGTAAAAAAAAGAATTTTGAAAATTGTACGTGTTAAGAAGAATTTAATTAGATCAAAAAACGAAATGCGTATTAAAATACAAAAGGTAAAACCACCTTTATTATTTAAATATGATTTAAAAAAATGACTGAGCACGTACCTTGGTTTTAGAATACGAGAACACTTATGGAATACTGGTTGGTAACTCTTTGTTATGTATTTGTTTTCCGAGCTAGAGAATCAATTGCAATTGGTTTTCGGTGCATGATCACAAAATTACGTAAACTTTAGAATTAATATAGTATCCTAGAAAGATGAAACTAAGTTATCCCGATATAAACAGCCTTGGTTGAAAAATGTACTACGTAAAGTATTGAAATATTAACCCTGGAGAGGTACTAATGATACTATATTATGTGTAATGGTTTAAAAGTAACGGGTCGATCCGGGTGAACCGCAATCTCAAAGTGTAGCACGTCTATTTGATCCTGACGAACTGTTAGCTTTAAAGCATTGCGCACAACCAAAAGTGTAACTGTCTGTCCGCGTCTGTGTTCTTTTCCACATTTAACTCATTTACCTTCAAATCAAGAGTAAAAAGATATCTTCTGGGTACTCTTTCTCTATCAAAGACGTCATCATTCGCGTAATCGCGTATCACGCGAGATCGAGGTTAAGAGTATTCAGCAATAATAAAAAAAAGTGAAAAGTTACGTGAAGAGAACATGGCATGTGCCGTTATTCTACTTAATTTATTTAACGCATCCATGGATTCTTCTCACAACAAATCAAACATTCTGACAGTACCAGCTTCCATCCATTTGCAAACATATCATTCACATTTATCATTGACGTTGGGCATTGACACTGTTGATAGTTCACATCAACTTAGTTTTCACGGAGACATTACAGCAATATTTCAGTTTCAGCGAGTATATAGTAAGCTAAACTGTCCAGTTTTGGCTAGTAAAAAGTTTTGCACTAAAGCTCTTAGATAGTTTTCATAATGCAGAAAACAGGGAAGCTACTCAAAATATAATCGAATTTAAACTCGAACGAATCTTGTGCATCAACTACCCTACTAGGGAAACAATAAAAGCTATGATAAGTATCATGGATTGGAAGTCAATATAAACAATGACTCTAAAATGGCTCTTCTTGCATTTTAAGTTAGCCAACCCTTTAATTATTTGGGATAAATATCAATGTTTATTGCAATGTTGTAAATAAAACAATGATAGTGGGGCACTTTTCTGCCTTGTATTGACAGTAGCTTAGTATGTTCGACCTTGTAATTGCTTGGTCCGTTTTATCACCCTAAGGTGCATGTATAGTAAAAATAAAAGGACAGCAATCACAGGGAATCAAAATACTCTTCCGGATCGCTGTCTATAGGAATATTAAATGTTACTTGCACGTCACAAAACGAGAAGGTATTTTGGCCTATGCGACCGATAGTTTCAATTTGTGGAAATTGCTGTCAATAGTGGTAAATCATGAATACGAATTCGACTAAACAACCTTTATCATTGTGTTGACAGCAAAAACATAGACCAGCTACTTGACGCAGTCTTCTTCTTGACATTTAGCCACAAACTGTTGGAAAATACTTCTCTTTAGCCTTGCCTTTTCCCAACTCTGTTGGAGTCGGTTTCCAGATTAAGTGAATACAGCGGAAAACCACTCAAGAGACCTTCACATAAACGTCCTCCAGACCGTATTTGAGCCATGGCCAATCTCAACAAAGACTAGCGTACAGCGCGAAAAAAAAATATGATACAATTGTGTGGCAGACACAGGCGCACTCTCTCTGTCCTCACTCTGACAGTCCGTTGGGACGGCACTTAATACAAAACAACCAGAGAGTCAGCAGGGCCAACTACTTAACTTGCATTCTGCACGAGGGTATCACACAGCCAACATCTAAACTCCAGACTGTTACTAAGAAATTCATAATGGCCAAACCCATTAAAACATTCCCTACCTGGGAAACGAACCCAGCACCTCACATTCAGCACTCGCGCTTGTGACTACGAGATCATTGGAACAGTCAAACTTCCACAACCCAGTGACTGGAGAACAGTTCATGCCTTCGTAAATATATTTGCCGAATAACTAGGTAGATGTGGACTCAGAAACCACGTTATCCTGAATGTATAGTATGTAGCACGTCGGTGGTAACATTTTAACCTTGAGCTGGCTGGGCATATCTTGGAGTTTCAATACAATACGAGGCCCGCTTATACTAGCTTACTTTACAATATATCGTGTGGCCTACAGTCGTTAAGTATTGTGGCTTACGGAGACTAGTATCATATTACAAGTTAAATGACAATTTTCTTTCTCACATTTTTGAAAGACAAGGTCGATGTTTCCAGTCCTACTATACTGTGAAGAAACGAGAATGATCGGGGCATTCAGATGCTTCGCTGACCTTACTCTAATCTCTGGATCTAGATGTATGAGTATGATAAATCGTACAATGACATCTTCACAGTAGATACAGCATCAAAAATTGTATACGTATCTACGAGTTCTGAAAATTTTTGTAATAATGAAAATATTTTTATATTGTCGTTGGAGAGTTTCCACTAATCAAGCTTTTGAAACGGAAACGAGCATTTGAATATTTAAAGTCAGACAATGCGGTGAACGAAAGAAAATAAATATTTTTTGCACCATCCATCGTAAAGGGACATTCTGCAAAGTTTATTGAGACATTTTACAAAGGAATTTTATATGTTGAGTTTTTTTCGATGCGTTAAGACATTTCGTATCTATTTGAAGTTATATTTAACGGATAATATTGTTTAATAAGACATAAAAGGGTGCAAATTCATTTTGTTTTTAAACAATTTTTCTTTTGGATCTAAGGAATAAAACTTTTAACTTTAAATAAATTTCATCTTAACTTAGGTATTTTTCTAGAAGTTTCCATTTCTTACGACCAAGCTATTTTTACGGTTCTGGAATTGATAAAGGTACTGTCAAGAGTGTCTGTAAAAGACAACTTACATCATACCGGCTCGTATAAAAATAACTCGGCTTGCATTCGATCACTCAAGTGTTTTTGTTTTGATTTGTTTTCTAATATAATTTTTATACTTAGCTTTACTCAAGTAATAAAAAAAAAATAGTACTTGAACTTATGAAGCACGGGTTCTAGCTACACAAGGCAAATCACGGACAAACATTGATTTCCAGATTTATATTGTGGTTCATGGTTTCTTTTCGAAATTTGGCCAATCATTGTTAGGGAAATGCTTTTAGAAATATCCTGGCATATTATTTTTGAGCTTATCCATCAGGATTTTCTCATAAGCAGCGTGCAGTTTGATTCTGTGTCCGATAATGATAATAAACTCGCCAATATCACATGGGACTTAAACATAACTGGTAAAATGTGGTATAGTACTAAATAGGTAATAATAGTCGTTTAGTAGGTATAATACTGGTTACACCCTGAAATAATATTAAAAAAATACGGCCAATGCTAATATGAAGATAATATAACTTTTAACCTGCCACGTCGAATGTATTATGTTGACTAAATAACACAACGTGGCTCTAAGCCAACACAATTAGTGTAAACGACCGTTGGCGAAAACGAGTAGCTGAAATAAAGTTTAAGGTTTTTTTTTACATTGAAGATATTTTATAATAGTACGATTTGTCTGTACAAGCAGAAAGTATCATATTATTGATATCAGCGAATTAGCGATGTAACCAAAACATTATTTTTTTAAACTTTGGTTTCTTTTAAGTTGCTTGCCGTGAACGTATGAAATATGAATCAATATGGCGGATTTTAGACGTCAATATGAGAGGTTTTTAATTGTTCGGTAACTTTTTGCGGTACCAGAAAGTAAAGGTTTGATGTGACGATTACAATATCAAAACATAAAAAGATTGAAATTATTTTATTTTTTAATAAAACCCTGAATACAATTAAAAATTTCCACATAAGCTCACTGTTCAAGAATTAAATGCAGTTGGTGGAATCATATCTGAGATTTAACTAAAATTACTGTCACTTTTGTCGAGAAAACGTCTTTTCGATCGGTGTACTGGTGATAAGTTCAATATTTCTGACCGACGAAAACATATAAGATTTCAACCGCTAATACTTAAGTGAGTATTAGTACTTAAGCCCAATAAAAGAAATCCTTATCAAAGAAAGCTTGCATCAATAGGAATGCCATTAGCCAAAAACGCTTGTGTCGTAAAATAGCTGCGGCAGTATGAGTACTTAAACGTAAAAAAACAGTTATAAAAAGCAAAACGTAGTTATAAGATTTCCCTATCCTTGACTTAGAAAACCCTATCCACACTATCCACACTAATCCACACTTCCACACTATATAATATTATAAATGCAAAAGTAACTCTGCCTATCTGTCTGTCTGTCTGTCTGTCTCACTTTCCTGCTAAAACTACTGAACCGATTTAAATGAAATTTGGTACACAGATAGTTTAGAGCCTGAGAAAGGATATAGGCTACTTTTTTTTCCGTGACTTTGTCTGCGTCCACGATAACCGATATTTACGCAGACGAAGTCACGGGCAGAAGCTAGTCTATAAATGTTTCAAATCAAATCAAATATTTATTTGCGTAAAACATGGTATACAATGGTGTTAAGTAGAAAATATGGCACAAACATGTTTAGCTAGGATATACCTAGCATGCAAAATTATAAAGTTATATGAAGAAGACCATCAACATTTTTTATCAAAAAATTCTCTTAAACTATAAAAACTGCATTCGAGTAACCATTTATAAAACTTAATTTTAAATGTTCTTGTATTTAATATTTTAAAATGAAGCGGTATTTTGTTATAAATGCGTACACACATTGCTAGGCAGTTCTTATTATATTTCGCTAATCTAGGTAAATCATGCAACACTAGTTTATAAGGATCTCTTCTGTTCCTAGGATTAACATCATTTGCAGTCTTGAACAATTGTTTATTTTTAATTACGAACACACATATTTCATAAATATACAGTGACGGTAACGGTAACAAACCAAGTTTCATAAATATTGGTCGACATGAGTCGTCAGGTTTAAGACCACAAATTGACCTCATGCACTTTTTTTGAGCGACGAATGCTCTACAGAAGTCGGTGCTATTACCCCACATTATAAGATCATATCGTAGTAATGATTCGACGTACGCGTGGTATGACATTACGGCAGTTTTTATGTTAGTTACATTTTTAACTTGTTTTAGTGCGTACACAAATTTATTAATTTTAGTGCTAACATTGCCTACGTGTTCTTTCCAATTAATGTCTTTATCTATTATTATGCCTAAAAATTTCGTTTTCTTTACTTCTTTTACTTTATTAATATTGAGTTTAATGTCATTTTTATAATTATGTGATTGATTAAATTGAATATAAACGGATTTGTCAAAATTTATCTTTAAATTGTTTGTGTCAAGCCAATGCAGTAATTTATCAATTGTATTATTAATGTCAAGCTCATGGTCTAGAACAGTATTATATTTTTTGTTAGATGTCACTATGATCGAAATATCGTCGGCATATAGTATGCATTTATGATTAGTTATTTTTATGATGTCATTTATATAGATAAGGAATAGTATTGGGCCCAGTATGCTACCTTGCGGAACGCCATATTTATTATGTACATATTGTGATGAGTAAGATATAATCTCATTATTTTCGTTTTTTTTACTTATAATGACACGTTGTTTTCTATTACTTAAATAGGACGATAACCATTGAAGAACTGGTCCTCCGATGCCAATAGCTTCTAACTTTTCAAGCAATATGCTGTGTGACACCAGATCGAACGCTTTCGAAAGATCAAAGAAAAGGCCAGTAGTTAGATAATTATTATTAATATTTGAAAGTACAGCTTGCATAAGCGAGAAAATAGCCAACGATGTGGATTTGTTCTTTAGAAATCCAAACTGTTCTTCACTTATAATTTGAAATTTGTTGCAGAAATCCGTTAATCTTTTATACATACATTTTTCATACATTTTAGATAAGATAGGTATTAAAGTTATGGGCCTATAATTATTAATATCACATTTATCTCCCTTCTTGAGTAAAGGTTTTATTAAGGACAGTTTTAATTTTTCAGGGAAGGTTCCATCTGAAAAGGACATGTTTATTAGATGAGTGAGAATAACAGTTAGTTCATTACAGCAGGCCTTTAAGTTTTTTGTATTAATTTCATCATAGCCCTCCGACCTGCTGTTGGACAGAGACATTATTTCCTGTCGTACCTCGTGTGGCAGCATTGGTCTAAGAAACATTGAGTTACACAATGAGTAGGTACTATAGCTCCTTATAAGTACTGTACCGTAGTTTATTCTAGTTTGGCAATGAAATATGGGCTTCAATAGCTTAGCAATTTTTTTTTATGGCACCTTTCAGTTCATCTTATTAGGTTGTCGGCCGCTTAACCGGACTTGCTTGTGGCTATCTTAATAAATTAAGGCCTCCAGCCATGGCTTATAAAACTTAAAACTAGAGCAGTACTCGCTAAGGGCACCCCCTGTGGGGTACGGACCTCGGCATAGGACAGCTCTGGTGCTTAGCAAAAACTAAACACGTCGTACTTAAAGTAAAATCATTCCATTTCGAAAATGTGAGTTAACAAGTCCAATATAAAGTTTCACACAACATTCGTTTCTACTGTCTACGACGGGTTACGTAGTCTTTTCCTTCATTTAAACCGACGTTCAAACTCAGGAAGTTCACATTATGATCTCACTTAGTGAAGTTACAAAATAGCTTTATGAAGCCCATCCTATGGATGTCATAAAAAGACACTTCTAATAACTTAAGGGAAGACGAAATAACGTAAAGAAGAGTTTATCGCATGCATCGAATGTTTATACTTCACCCGGAGGTATACGTACATATGTAAGGTGTATGTAATTTTGAATGGTCAAAGAGATGTTAGCAGTACTGAAGGGCCGCTAGGACCGATGCCTGCCAGGGTCGCGAAATTAGTCAGAAAGAGTTACCGTGGCCCTGGCATTTAGGCAATTGAAGGAACACGGGTATGTTTTAGTCAGTAAAAGTCTGACACGCCCTTCTGCTCCATCCAGAGCGGGAGACGTCATTTGGTGATTTCCCACCCACAAAAAAAGGTAAATGGTTGCTTATGCTTATGCTCCTGTCCTTATCACAATTTATTTGGGGCCAACACAACATAGGTTTTTGACATATTTCTCTATTAGTTGTCATCTTGGTATTGACACTTTCCTAACCTTTCATAACCATCATTCACACAGTCCATACATTGTTTCCTTGGTTTCCCCCTAATCTTATAGCCATCGAAATTACACAGCACGAATTTACTCTCCATGCTTCCTGGGCAGGCCGTTCTCTTTCAAGGCCAACCACAACACATCCCAAGGTAGCTTATCATACTCTTTCTCCGGATCATTGCACACCATATGCAAGTTCTTTTGTGCACGTTTGTACTTCTCACACAATAAGCAGAGTGCGAACGTGGCGGTCATTGTTCCTCGACCAGGTATAGGTAATCCCAAACTAATTCGGGGTAATCTCGCTCTCCTCTCACAGTCTTTTCTCTATTACTTTTTTCCCATACCTTACTGCAGTCTTGTAACGTCATTGTTCTAGCAAACAATTTCACCAGTCTTGTGGGATTCCTCCTTCATACAACCACTGATTGCAGAATTAAAATTATTGAAACATTAAAAAAAAACCGGCCAAGTGCGAGTCGGACTCGCTCACCGAGGGTTCCGTACAAATCTGTAGGTATTCTCGGTTTAAAATTATATATTTTTTTTAATTTTTATATTTCAGTTGATTGAATGTAAGGTAAATTGCGGTTTACGATTTATGACGTTTTAAAAAAAAACTACTCACTCGATCTCGTTCAAACCAATTTTCGTTGGTAGTTTACATGGTAATGTACATAATATATTTTTTTTAGTTTTATCATTCTCTTATTTTAGAAGTTACGGGGGGGGACACACATTTTACCACTTTGAAAGTGTCTCTCGCGCAAACTATTCAGCTTAGAAAAAAATGATAGTAGAAACCTCATTACCATTTTTGAAGACCTATTCATAGATACCCTACACGTATGGGTTTGATGAAAAAAAAAACATTTTTGAGTTTCAGTTCTATGTATGGGGAACCCCAAAATTTATTGTTTTTTTTTTCTATTTTAGTGTGAAAATCTTAATGCGGTTCACAGAATACATCTACTTACCAAGTTTCAACAGCATAGCTCTTATAGTTTCGGAAAAAAGTGGCTGTGACATACGGACGGACAGACAGACAGACAGACAGACAGACAGACAGACATGACGAATCTATAAGGGTTCCGTTTTTTGCCATTTGGCAACGGAACCCTAAAAATCACGGTATTAGTATATACAGGATAAGTTTTTAACCAGTGTGCAAATTTAAACAAATTAAACTTAAACGAGTTATAATAACCATGCAATTTTTATTTCGATATAGGTATCTTAGTACAAAAATAAAATAAGTTAACGTTAACGAAAGATGTTTATTTTGAAACTGGTTTTTATGAGACATTGCGCGCGGCGCCGAAGGTGAACGACGGAACGTAACTACTGGTACCTACCAGTTGTTCGATTGGTCGAAATTTTAAGAAGTTCGAAGTACCATCGCGGCGGCGCCTATTAAAAAAAGCATTAATAAAATAATTGTGTTCTATTACAGATACTGAACCATCAATAAAAAAAATTGAGCACTGGTTAAAAAAAAATCCTGTTAACGAAATTCAAAGTACAACTATCACAGCTAAGTAAACTTTACAAGTTACCGCGTAATAGTCGATCAACTTACAAATATCCTTGGCATGTATGGTAAAATATGATTTTCAACCAAAATGTTTGGTTTGTTGTTGGGTTCATCATAACTACGGACCTTTTCATTGTGTGTAAAATGCACACAAATAACACGCACCTGGCAGATTTTCAACTTTTGGAAGTAACATTCACTCTTTTTAAATATGTTTAATGCAACGATGCGTTTATGATATGCTACTTTAGCTGCGTTAGCGATATCCTCAGTAATATATCTCCGGCTCTTGTCAGTCTAATGTATAAAACAAACTGCTTCATCTGACAATAGACGACGTTAAAAAAATGAAGCATTAGAAAAATGGATTGCTATCCAAGGCGAATGCTATTAATTTATCTTTCCTTTCTATTCAGCTTTCGATGTGTCTCTTGAATCCATTTAGTGGCTTCATTTTTTTAACGTCGTCTATTGTCAGATGAAGCAGTTTGATTTATACATTAGACTGACAAGAGCCGGATATGATATACGGTGATGCATTATATCGATACAACGTCATTGTTCGAAACGAATGCTACCAAAATTTGCATGCTTTTACATTTTACATTTAAGTGTAGACGAATTATGCTTAGATCTGACTAGGGTTTAAATAAGGGTTTGAAATGTAGATAATAAGTTCAAAGTAAGAAAGGCGGGTACATCGACTTTATAGGGAGGCGAACTAATCAAATCTTTTGAATTCATTTTTTCACAAACCAGTAACAATATTAAGTATTATTGAATTATGGGATGCCATTTTAAATTATAACACCTCGAAGCAATCGGTATCTGCCTGTCAATTCTAATGATATCGTTAACATATTTTACATTCATTGATACCTTTTTTCTATTTTTATTGGTTAGTGACAATAACAAAAATACTGACAGCATTTCATGTGCAACTTTACTGTGAGCAAGGTTCATATAAAATGAAAAGATATTTGTAAACGCTAGGTTTAGTCATTTCAATCTTTGTAATAAGATGCACTTTTAAAAGGTGTAATCGTTTTTAAAATTCAGTCTATCATAATTATCAAGGCATGTCAACATGAATGTGACTCATAAGAGAAATTAAGCAAGCTGACCACCTTTGTATTTACTTAGTATATGCAGTTGTTAAGGTATCAGAATAACGTTCCATTAGGAATCCGTATAAAAATACATAAACAAGGAATACCAAATTCATGAATATATTAATTTTGTATTAATGAATTTGCTCACAGGAACAGGAACCGAAGCACAAGAAAATCGAAAAATTTACGGTTTAATATGCTTCAGAGCACTTAAATTTAGTAAACAATTATTGGACTATTAAATCATACAGTAATTGCTTCTAAATTACCCGTCTCAATTGCCATTGTGCTCCTGGTATTTTATTTTTCTCGACAAATACTATCGTTTGTAGGTTACGCAAGCAGCAATTTAGATGCAAGAGAACGATAAAAGCTCTCTCACATTTCCACCACCCATTAAATAAGTGCCACTCACCGCGTACAGCTTAGTCGGTGTCACGGGTATGTTGGGCACAGTATTAGCGCGTCTGAAGAGCCACATTTTTTACGCTTATGTACCATCCGGCCAAGTCCATCTACACACGGGTGAACAATGGCGGTTGGGATTACACGGACCGATGTTATCTTACATAATCGAGATACAACGATAGCCCATTAACAGGTTAACGAGTTCAGCGATTATCTACCCGTAGAACTTTATCAAGGGAGGACGTGGTTATGTTGGGGTAGCGATAGCGGTTTGGCGTGTGGTGCAATTTTTGCAGGATATTTTTATATTATATTATAGATATTTTTGTTTTTAATTATGATTCTTCAGTATTGCAGTTTTCCAGACACATCTATTGGAATAATACGAATATTCTGGAGTACTTATGTACCTACACCAATTGATGAAACCACAAACTATACTACAATTTTATAAAAACCCAATTTGACTCACATTTTTATCTACCGATGACAAACCGTTTTGTTTTAATTCAGTCAAAGGCCGACCTACATATAAAAGCTAGAGATCTAACATCTCCATTCAAAACAGACCCGAGAATTGACCCCATAAGTTTTATATAGCATTTCGGCGAGTTACCCATTGCTCGCCACCTCCTGCCTCTATCCACTCTGAAAAAAAGGTATCAATGAATATAAAATATGTTAACGATATCATCAGAATTGACTGGCAGATACCGATTGCTTCGAGGTGTTATATTTTAAAAATGGCATCCCATAATTCAATAATACTTAATATTGTTACTGGTTTGAGAAAAAATGAATTTAAAAGATTTGATTAGTTCGCCTCCCTATAAAGTCGATGTACCCGCCTTTCCTACTTTAAACTTACCGCCGCAATTGTGGCGTGCCCAGCACTGCACTTTCAAACACACACACACTTCACACACGCTCACACACACACACATCCATTCAAACTCACAGATAATTACTAAAAAAATATTGTTATGTTTTAATTTTAAGTTCTAATTTATTTTAATTTTACGTTTTAATTTCCATTATTTTTACTTTTTCATTTTTACTTGTCTATTTTGTATTTTGTGTTTGCCCCTACTATGTGGAGGTGGGCGTTAATGACTGCGACACAGTTTATACTAATGCAGTTGTTTTCGAACACAGTGTTTTTGTAAATTGAGTTTTTGTTTCAATAAAATTTAATTTAATTTTTAATTTAATTTAATTTAACTGGGTTGCGAAAATCGTTTTTTTTTAATGACTACTCGCAGGTCAACCTATGAGGTTGCCGACTGCTTAGCCGGACTTGCCTGTGGCTACCTTAATAAATTAAGGCCTCCAGCCAGGGCTTAAAAAACTTAAAACTAGAGCGACTACTCGCTAAGGGCACCTCCTATGGGGTACGGACCTTGGCTTAGGGCATCGCTGGTAGAGGGTTAGAAAGCTTCTCAGTGGAGTATTGTACTCAGAACTACAGTCCCATTTTGAATTACTATGTATTATAGTAATTCCTAGTGGGACTGTATTGCTTCATAATTTTCTTCTTTCTTTTCTTTAATTTTTCGTAATTTAAATAAATTCTAATGATTAATAACTAAATCTTAATGTAATAATGATAACCCATAATTTTATTGTACGCCGGAAACGGCAGAATATTTTGAACATAATAATCCACATAACAACTTTGTACAATATTCTGACAAATAAATGCTTTCTTTCTTTCTCTTTCTTTATTTCTAGTTACGTCAAGTTGGCTGCATCAAGAATAAAGTGCAGGCAAACGTTGAGTAGCAACTGTAAACTAAACATCTTCAACTTTTTTAAATTGATATTTTAGGTAAACCACCCTCATTTTTTTTTTCTAAAAAATATCAGACTGGTCTCACGGTAAGCAATTTTCATGTGTTGACCATGTTTGTTGAAGATGGTCGAGAAGACCAGTCCTGGACTGGAGACCAGGTTATAGCAAGTGTGGTGTGTTGTATTGTGGCAAGATAGTAAATTTTCTATTCTATTCTATATGGACTGTTGACCTCAAGAAGATAGCAGGGACGGGCTGAATGCAAAAGACGAGGGTCGGTGTGTTGTGGCGCAGCCTGGAAGTGGCCTATGTCCAGCATTAGACAGCGATAGGCTGATTTGATGGATTGACATAATTCAAACGAACAGACTACTGTATGACATAAACAAGAATTACTCTTGGATATCTACTTAAAATGAATCCAAATTTACTGTCAAACAACGCCGAGTAGCGTGAAATTATGAACAAAAGTTCCTTTTAATAACAAAGGAGAGCACTAAGGAGCGATTTTTGAAAACTCATCTCCTAATGGTTTGAGCAGGGGACGAAGGGATGAATGATGATATAGCTTATATATAAAGTAACAAAGCATCACGCCTTGTTTCCTTCAAGGGTTGAGCAGAGGTATGTATATCTACACTACAGTATATTCACATTTCGCCAGTTATTTTATAGTCCCATGGAATAAGGGGCGAGCCTATTGCCATCAACCAGGTACGAATCCATATCCAGGCTGCAACTGTGAAATTCCAGATAGAAAAACCCAATCATACTTTGCTCAACCTTGGAATTGAACCAATCAGCGGGCGAGATGCGAGTCGTCGCACGCCATTTCACAATTTGACGGTTTCACTTAACGATATTGTAATCTAACGAAAAATAATGCGTTAGATTGTCAATGGTTTTTGCAGTTCATAATCTATCGACAGATTATATTCTCGCTAGGCAGATTGTAATTTAACGGTTTTTACAATCTGATGGTGACATATATACAGATATTCCTGAAAAGGACTAGTTTATCAGACTTTGAAGGCTTCTGTTGTGAAGCGGTGAAAGTACTGAGCACCTTTTTGGGTTGTCAATAACGAGAACTCTTAACTATGTTCCTATCAGAACCAGTGGAACCAGGTCTGTGAGACCCGAAATAGTTCCAATTGATAAAGAATGGTCAACCATCCATGGTATGAAACCATTGTAGTTTAACTTCGTCCGTCTATTTTAGTTATTTATTTATAAAACTCTTTTCGTGTATCCCTTATAAAACAAAAAGCACAAACTCATTTAAAACTAATGTACTTTGGGAGATGTAATCAAACAAGGTGATCGATCTCTTTTAGTTATCCATCATATGGACTGAATTTAAGGGCATTTAGGCAGTTTATGTAACTATTATCAGCAGCCTATAATGTTCCCACTGCTAGGACACAGGCCTCCTCTTGGTGAGAGGGAGTGGGCCATAATCCACCACGTGGGCCCAGTGCGGGTTGGTTGAGGTCTTCGAATTTTTGGTTCTAAGACATGCCGGTTTCCTTACGATGCTTTCCTTCACTGTTTTGAGAACAGTGGTGATTAAATAATTTACACAAAGTATAGCTTGGGTTCGAACTCACGACCTACTACTCGCAAATCGCGGCCGTTACCACTAGGCCACCACTGGTCTGTTTATGTAGCTATATGCTATTCTAATTTTATGAAAGTGCACAGAAATAAATATAAGCCAATCTGCTATACGCTCCTACTGAATCCGCTCCCTTATAACAACTTGAGTAACGAAGAACGAAAGCGGACACTCTTAGTTATTAGTGTACATGGCTTATGACTTTATATGGCAGAATTGGTTACATTAGGTGATCACTTTTTTATGTTATTGCGTATAAACGCGTAGGTGTAGTAGAAAGTTTAATGGAAAAATAGGTAACTCACTCTGTTGTTGTTTATGACGGTTTTCATGGTTCAGTTATCTTAGAGCTTTGGATCGTCGTTTCAGCCGTATGACGTCCACCGCTGGACTTAGGCCTCCCTCAATCTGGGGGGGTTTGGCATAATCGCCACGCTTGGCAGGCGTATTGCCGATCGCAGTATGGGGGTAAAATGCATAGAGAACGCTGCTGCCCATTCTCTAGTAAGTCCTTTAGTCGCCTTTTACGACACCCACGGGAAGAAATGGGATGGTGCTATTCTTTACGTCCGGCACCACACGGTACGAGCTTTGAATGCTTCATGTCAATAAGAATGTCAATCCTGGTGCTCAAGCGTTGATTTCATAACCATCTGGATGTTTTGGGATCTCTATCATTTTATGAGTATGTAATGTTTTGTGGTACCATGGATTCCTCCCTTGCCCACCTTTACTCTATTTTCTGTCGGAAAAATGATTATGAGTTGGTTCAATATTCAATAAACTTTTGTCCTTCCTCCAAGGGGTTATATCGATGGCATGTGGGAGCGTCCTTTGGTTATGGTGATACCTTTTTTATAGACCCATAGACAATGTTTTCATTTAGGAGGCATATTTGACCTCTAAGGGAAAGTTAAACAATATTCGCTATGTGTAATATCACATTTGTATTCAGCGGAAGGCCGCATACAATTTGGGCAAGCTTATGGATAATTTACGTTAGATCGTGTCGTGTCCGAGGTCGGAGGATTTTAACTTCCACGAGTCGAGGACTTTTCTTGGTTTAACGAGATAAAGTTTTCACCGTATGATTCATTAAGATGGTCCAACAATAATTGTGGTAGAGAATGTTTATTTAAAGATCGCCGCCGTAAATGTTGTCGAATGTGTCCTTTTTTAGAGTGATAACTAAGATACAACAATAATGTCAGTTTGAGTTATGGTTTAAATGCACCATTCATTTATGAAGGAGTGTATCTACAAAAAAGTCCCTGTCAATTAGCACCTATTGCCTGCTTTGCTTAACGCTAGCCATTTTAATGAGGTCACTTTGTTCAAGCTTGTTTAGTTCCGTACACACCTCGTTCACAGAGCGGCCATCAAATCTCACCCAATATATTTCAGCTGACCGTTTAAAAGAGCAATGACCGCTATCAATTCCCAATACCCAATTTATTCAAAAATATGGTGATTATCGCGAATTATCGATCATAGTGCAATCTCTGACGAGTGGATTTTAGTAGAATGACAATGATAGTGGTATCTAAAGTGCTTTAGCACTCCATTAGTCTGTATTAAGGGTTTCAATCTTTTAATGAGTCAAGCTTTTTTGTAATGTCTGTGTGTGGGCGTATCGGCGTGTAGTAGTATATGTAGTGACTTAATTACACGTGGTCATGCCGTGATATCCTGGGTAAAGAATGAACCCTCCCTGACGTGGATGACGTAAAAAGTGTAATGATTACAAAATAGGTTAGACATTAACCAGTCAATTACCGTAATTACAGACACAATTAAAAAACCATTATGTCTGTACCAAATGTGGTATCTCAGGGACTTAGAGGTTAAGTCTAAAAAAACACGTCTTGAAAAGTGCTTCTATATTACACTGTTATAATTTAAATATATAGGTACATTGTTGCCGCGATTTGGCTGAGTCAGTGAATGATGTAGCTAAAACGTCATCTTTCGTTTCTTCTGCTGTGTTAATCTTTATAAATATATCGTAAGACAGCTGCACCTACTTACTAAGTTAAACATGAATATGTAACTCATAATCTATAAAAGTATCAATTCCGAGTTTTGTTCCTACTTCATATTATATTTTTCACTATACACTACTGTAAATTAGCTTTGTAACATACCCTTCGAAAGTGCAATTTCACAGGTGGTGCACCTAAGAAATTGCAGTATCAAGGGGTCAGAAAACTTCTTGTAGATTGCTCTCCAGGATTTCTCAAGATCCAGCGAAGCTTCAAAGAACTGAATTCCTAACAGATGTTTCCAAGTTGACGGAAAGTTTATTAACCTCTCAACATACGAATTCTTTGTGAAACGTTTACGAAAGACTTTTAATATTAAAAACTTGCGGTTTCGTTTCTATCAAATTTATTGCTATAAAGGGAGTTTTGAAATAAATGGCAATTTCAAATTGTTTATTGCTTCATAAAGAGTTTTTGTAGACTTAACTATGAGGATAAGTACCAACTTTAATAATTAAACTTAAACTTTAATATTTCAAAATATGTCAGAATTTATAAAGAACTAGAATACGTTGTTATTTCGGTATTATAGGGTGTAGTAAAGACGTTTTTGGAGATTTTCTTGTGTAAAATTCCGACATCATACCCCTTCATCAAACTTCCACTCTAATTGAGTCAACAATCTCTAACAATCTTAATCACGCTCAAACCAAGTGTATGAAGAAAGTCTAAAAGAACAAGAGGGGTTGGAACTAACTGGTGATGATACACAAGATCAAAATCCACGGCGTCACATCATGAAGAAAGCCGTCAATAACGGGAACAGGCGAGGTCAAAGAAGACAAGCTCGCATATCCCAGTCTATATTAAAACAACAATAGACTCACCCTCAGGATCCTGAAGGGGCTTTCGGCTAGCAAGCAAACTTCTCCAGACGTCGCCTTATCAGGTTGAGCAGGCAACATGATCTGCAGCTCACCTCCAGGGTCCACCTTCTCACGATTGTGACGGTTGTGGCCGGTTAGGGTCCACACCCATTCCTGGAAAGAAATCATTTTAAAAATTAGGACAGTGTGTTAAATAATGGAACTTAATTATACTTAAGAGTCAGACACTTGTTAACTAAAAGTTACATCTATATATATAAAATTCAATCAATTTATATAAAATTCAAAGTCCTGAGTGACGGACTGACTGATATATCAACGCACAGCCTAAACCGCTGGTTTTAGAGACATGAAATTTGGAGGGTGTGTTCTTTGTGAGGTGTAGGTAGCCACTAAGAAAGGATTTTTTGAAATTCTATTCCTAATAAAGTGAAATGGGGGATTGAAATGGTGAATTTTTTCGACATCTACGCGGGCGAAGCCGCGGGCAAAAGCTAATTATCCATATTGGAGGACAACAGTACTCGATGGCCATGGCCGATCTTGTTTCGCACTATCGCAAAAAGCATTCATCGTAATAGACGTTTGGGAAGCGGAGATTGCAACGGATGTAACTATATGGAATTTTTAAAGGCATGTAAGTTGCAAGTGAATGAGCAGATAGGACATGCCAGTATCACATGACATACTGTGATCAGAAGCACCGCACTCGCTAGTGGTAGGGGCCATCTACAGCACTAAAAATATGAACAGTTGAATTAAAGTACCGTCGATACGAAAATATGAACTATCTTGCACTTAGGTACATCCGTTCACACTTAAGACTTTTCTGTATACTAGAATTAAACAACATTACATGAAAAAACTAAAAATGCGTCCATTAACACGTGTGTTTCGCGTTGCTTTGCGTCCACAATCACGACATCTATCATTTGGCGTCACGCATTGATCACGAACGAGCAGCATTAATGGAAAACGGATTAACGTCTCATAAAACCAGAACATGATAATATCATAATTACATAGACTTCCTGATTGAATGATGAGTATATACAATAAGTCTATCATAAGTAGGTACATAGTTTAATGCGTGGATTTTTTTTAATTTGGGAAAGGAATCGATATTGGATATGAAAAAAGTTATATTAAATAAGGAACTTCGTTCCAATAAAATCAATGTAATAACAACAACATTGTCCACGTATTTACAAAAAGATATGCTATGGTGAGCTGAGGACTCATCGATAGCATAGTTGTTATTCCTTACAAACTTACCAATTAGTTACCACATGCTTTATCTAACTTTTTCAGTATATCAATAACTTTAGTGCGAAATGAATTTCTATTCAGCATAAATAAATCTATATCTAGGAAATGTTCATTGCACATTTGCGTGAGACGCCGAATGGGTGTACGCTTACCAGCGTTTTTCTGAATGGAAACCTGATCAAGCAATTGGTAATCGCGAACTCTACGACGATGAATTGATTAGTGACTCTGACTGCAGTCTAATGTAAAAGGTATTAACCTGTCGCCATATATATGCATAATCAGCCAATAATGTTTCTACTTATTGGAATAGCCTTATCTCTGTGAGAAGGAGGCAACCGTAATCGACCATACAAGCCCCGTGTGGATTAGTGGATTTTCACATGCTTTCGAATGTTTAGTTCAAGGGAAAGCCGGTTTCCTCACGATGTTTTCTTTCGAAACCAGTATAAAATCAAAATATGAATATTTGCTGCATAATAATCGAAGTATTTCCGGGATAAAAAAACAGGACCAACGTCTTAACGTGTGTCCCTAAATACGGAGACGTCTCAGTATGTCATCAACGTACCGACCTCGGTAAGCGTTGCATAATCTTAAAGATAAACCCGTGCGGTGGTTAAGCCAGAAGCAACTAATACGTATAACAAATAATTAAAGAACAACAACGTTAAGAAAATTTTATTAATCTACAGCAGAATTCTACATGTAGGTAAGCGTTCAGCAATAAGAACTCTTGAGATTTCAGTGCAAAAACAACTTTTCATTCAAAGGCATTAGAAATGGTCTTTGTAATGTCTTTGTAGATGATTAATACTGTTTCCCTCCACACCACGGTACTAAAGAACTTACAGGCTAGACAAAAACTTAGCCTCCCAGCTATGTTTCCCTTTAAAATTTTCAGTCAGGTTCCGCTTTGTTAAATGGGATCAAGCGGACCTATACCTACGGTCTCTTTACTGCACTTAAACAATATACTTCAAAGTCAAAGTTATAACAGCAAAGTTATGGCAGAAGTAGTCTTTAACCGTGCCAGCTTTTCTTGCACTAGCAATTAGCTTCACAATATAATGCGCCTTTGTTTCGATTCCTAGCAACTTTGCATTTAAACTGTACAGTTTAAATTATATTGGCATTAACGCAGCACTCCGGTTTCTAAGGGAAAATTATAATGGCGTTTTTATTTTCACATCAAGTTATAGTACTATAACTTGATGTGAAAATAAAAATGCCAATATAATATTCCCGAGTGCTGCATTTTTCTGAATTAGATTTTCTACACGTATGCGTTCGGCCAAACGACCAATTGAACTTACTGATTCCCACGTAAACAAAGATCTTGATCTTATCATGAAACTTTAATTTGAAACTGGTAGTACCTATAAATTAAGTGCTTAGAAAATATTCACTGATCCGTCTGAAATCTATATTTGCCTCATCCACAGAACCGATTAAAGATCTCATCAATCACCAGCCAGGCCGTGTCAACATGTTGTGCCTAGATATTGATAAGACCCCATGGCTTTATCTATGTGTCACTGCACAGTCTTCGTTCACGTACCAAGCCGAGGTAAACTTCTAGAAACTACTGTAATTAAATCATATAACAGGTTTTACGAATAAACTACCTAATACTTACAAAATTGCTTGGGTCTCACACAATTAGGGTTGCCACCCGTTCTTTATAATAAAGTATTGTACGTTATTTCACATAATTGTACTCTATACTTTATGGGAACAATAAAGTACACGAAAATACTTTATTTTGCAAGATTTTATTTCTTGGGTATTTTGAAATGTTTAGTCGTAAGTACTTTTTCGTTAAACGAATTTATGTGATACAAACTGTAAAAAGCAATGAAAAATATGGTTTTAAATATAATAATAAAGACAAATAAATCGTACTTTATAAATCATACAAAATTTTTATACTATGTACTTCTTTTTCTTACCTATAATAACCAATGTACAGACGCCACCAGGTCAAGCTACCCTAAACTGTCAATTTTTCCCAATGAACCTTGAACCTAATGCTCTAGAAATAAAGTCGAAAATCTATCAAAGAAATCTGACAGATTGTAGTAGCTTGATGTGTTGGCGTCTGTACTATAATTGCAAGAAAAAAAAAGGTGGCAACCCTACATACAATGTACATAGTTGTATCGCAAATAAATTAAACTTTTGTACAATAAATTAGAGTCAAATTTGTAATCCCTTATGCGTCATACACTATGTTAATTCTCAAATATATAGCTTACATCCCCAAGAGATTGTGTGAATACCGCCAGAATTTCTATTAAATTAAGCTTTTATACAGTACTATAATACCTCATTCTGGTAATAAGCATTACCGACCTCGACTGGTTATTTAATAATAGGCGAGGTTGCTATGATAATATTTAGGTAGGTAATATTTAGCCCAAAATATCAATTTATTTTTATTATTTCGATTCCAAGGACATTAATGGTTACTTAATTAGCAGAATCTATTTCATCATTATCATTTCAGCCGTAAGACGTTCACTGCTGGACATAGTCCAACCCCAGTTTGGGGGGTTTTGCCATAATCACCATGCTTGGCTGGCGGGTATATCGATCGTTATCGTAGCATGGTGATAAAATGCACAGACAACGCTCCTGCCCATTCTCTAGTAAGTCCCTTAGTAGCCTCTTACGACAGCCACGGGAAGACATAGGGTGACGCTATTCTTTACGTCCGGCACTACACCTTGTGAAGAGAGCTGTCTAAAATCGCTTGAGTTTATGTTTTAAGAAACTTGTGAATAGATTTTCAAGGTACCTATAATAAATTCTAGGCAAACGTGTACTATAGCGTCAATCATAGCATCTTGTTAGTTCATAAACCTTTGTAAACAAATAAATCCTCAATTTTGGTGTGATGTATCGAAGACAATGACAGCCAGGTAAAATTGTTTACTATATATTATAATGAGATAGAATTCTATCATTTCTTTCCATAGCAACCGCATTAGGCTCAAAAGATTAGAGATGAGTTAAATAGCAATTGAATATTCAGCTTAATTTTTCGCGCTTTGTCAATTACCTTGATCCTTTTACGGATTCCTGCGGCCTTCACAAAGTCCTTGGACCTTATGAAGGCCGCAGGAATCCGCTGGATGCGACAAGCAATGAACCTATGTCCAGCAGTGGACGTCTGACGGCTAAAATGATGATGATAATGATCAACTGAGATTTGTATTTAATGTGGCAATACAATAAACCAGTCGTCTTTCTTCTTTTTTCCTTTATTTTAAGGAAATAAATAAATTAAACGATATGATATCGAAAAGTACAAAGAGTCAACCAGACTTTTACTCACTTTTTTCGTAATCCCACTCAGAATTCTTTGTTATATATTATAGCTGTTTTTTTTCGATATACAATAAGACGTATACCTTTGTCAATCCTATTAGGAAATAAAGGCATGTAGTTTTGTTACTGTACTGTACTTGACAACCTACCCTTTTGTATACGTAGTTACTTTAAAATAGAACCTGAGATAGAGTCAGTCACTCTCAAAACGAATAAGACCAAATGCATCACGAAAATGATCCATTTCTTTTTCAATCACATTTCTACAGAGAAGGAAAGTTTGTTGCACAAGTAAAAGGTTACGTCAGAGGGCAAGCTCTTATTATTACGACTGCTAGCTCCCCTGGGATTTAGAGCGAGATATTACTCTCTGTTACATCTAGTTTGTTACTAAACTGATTAGGGAATGAAAGAAACTTTTAAAGAAAAAGTGTAGTAACGTTTGTTGACCTCAAAAAATCCGCTAGATTGGTACAAATATAAAGTTTAATTGACATCTAGTGCTTCGTTCCGATGGAGGAAGGCAGAAACTGCCTGCTACAATCCTGAAATATTCCTATTGCTTCACTGATGTTAATTCTTCATCAATGTCATGCTTTTCGCTAAAGTCTAGTAAAAAGGTGTGTCTGTCAACTGCCGCAATTTACGAGTTATATATAGGTCGTATATAGATTCGAAGTCAGGCAGGCCTTGTGTAAACTATTTGATCACCGTTACTCTCAAATCCGTAAAGAAAAACAGTATGAAGAAAGGTGTCGTGGAAGCAAAAATTCGAATACATGTGATATCCGCTAACCCGCACTGGGCACACGTGGTGTATAATAACCTACTCCTTGTCACAGAGACGAGCCCTGGGTCCCAGCAATGGGAACACTAAAAGTTGATTTTGCTTATCCTAGTAAAGTATGGATTATCCTGTCAAATTCACCTGCATACTATCTTTTAGTCTTTATCTTATTTTCCGTGTGGTGCCTGACGTAAAGTCTAGCACCATATCATTTCTTCCCGTGGCTGTCGTAAGAGCCGACTAAGGGACTTATTTGAGAATGGGCAGCAGCATTCTCTATGCATTTTACTACCATGTTGCGATCGCTAACCCGCCTGCCAAGCGTGGCAAGTATGACTAACTACTCCCAAACTGCGGGAGGGCTATGTCCACTAGTGGACGTCTTCCGGCTAAAATAATTATGATGATGACTTAATCTTAATGACCGAATACTTCTCTGAACAAACCTTTTTACGACGAGTTATACAAATACTAAATACCTGTAGTTCTTTGACACTGTTTTTCATCAGCTAACGATAAAATTCCTAAATACCTGCTCACCCTTCTAAACGCGTGGTGATTTAATACTATAATTCTTAAGTGCTAGAGTGCTTACTAGAAACAGAGTGATTTCCTATATTTTTGTAAACAAGAAAACTCAATCACGAATGTATCAAAGTAATCAAACGTTAAAGCAATAAAGGCAAGCTTTTAACGTTAAATAAATGTTATAACGAAATAACTATATTATGTTTAAATGTATCAGAAATATGCCAATAAAGTTAGTGGGTAAACATATCTTTGGGGGTTCCATATTTTACATTATGATGCCGATTAAGGTTGAGATATATCAGCATGAACACCTGAAAGACTATAAACACTAAACTGTTTCTTCATTTTTTATCATTTAATATGTTATAGCCAGTGATCGAATATTTGGATGCATATTTACCTAATGTTACTATTTAGCTGTGAAAGCACAAAAGCGGCTTCCTATTTTTTATTAAAATCAGGTTTCTTGGATCATCATATTTATATAAAACTAGCTTTTCCCCGCGGCTTCGCACGCGTTAAATTCCACCCCCACCCATTTTAGGGAAGTGGGGAGTTAAAAAGAAACAAAAAGTAGCCTATGTCACTCTCCATCCCTTCAACTGTCTCCACTTAAAAAATGACGTCAATTCGTCGCTCCGTTTTGCCGTGAAAAACGGACAAACAGACACACACTTTCCCATTTATAATATTAGTATGGAAGTATGGATTAATGTTTAACCCCAGATGCTAATGCATATGTGTGTAGGGTTGTATGTGTTAGTTAAAACAACACACAAAACACGGTAAAAACGCGCATTTCATATTAACCAACATTTTAATTTGAATGCATCTGAATATCCGATCTCTAGTTATAGGATACAATCAAACTCTGCACTTCGTTTGATAAAATGGTATGAAACTTATAAATATGTAGTCATATCGAAGTGAGCTTTATTGCATCGTGTTCCCTAAACTAACAAAAGTTTGATTCATAAGCTGAAATGCGGAAAAAGCTTCATAGAGTCGCTAACGACAAAATAGTTCTCTAAAGATATTAAAATTATTTTATCAATGTTTGATATGACACTAGAATGCAACTTGAGTTAATTGAAAATTTCCACTTACATTGGATGAATTACCATCTTTACATTTTTATATCTAAAAATGGTTATCATCAGAAGTAAGTGGATCCGATGTGTCCTGGATGCTTCAGAAAGCACGTTAACCCGTTAGTCCCGACCGTTATTTGTAGATCTTTGGCAATCGTTACGGGTCATCAGAAGCCTGAAAGTCTGACAATCAGTCTTATCAAGGGGTATCTTATTATCCAGTAACTGAGTTATGGAGGTTGGATAAACAGTCGCTTTATGTAAAATACTGATTTTCAGCTGCATCAAATTAAACTAGACGCCGACACCGACATAGTTGGGAGAAGACTAGTTAGATGATGATCCACAGTTTTCATCGTAACAACATGGATAAAGAGTATATCTGAGTATTATAGCATCGAGGACAAGGTTGCCACCATTTCTCCTCCATAACATTAGTGGATTGGAAACTTTTCTAACAGGGATATCCAATTACCTTGATAAATAGGTAGGTACACGTTTTTGTCGACCTGAATTCAAACATAGCTAGCAACTAATAACTTTCGACTCTTTAGGAATGGCTTCTATCAAAAATAGTACAAACAGACTAAACTATTTACAAGTAAAGAACAACATAGGCTCAAAAAGTTACTGTCTTTTTGACCTTTCGGATTTTGAAGTAAGTAAAATGGCTTGTGTGCCAGTGTGTTAGCAAAGTCTTTGCGGTCTTATTTTTACGGCGCGTTTCGATTTTATAGTGTGTCTCACTCTTAGATGAAACAAATTATCTACCTGTACGAAAGTAGTTCAACTTTGTAGTACATACAGGACTATTTTTTTTATTAAAGAACTTCATAGATGGTTTGAACGACATTCAATTCAAAACTATAAAGAATGTTTGAGAGTGAGCCGAGGAAGCTGAACTGAGGAAATTTGTTGTCTATGTATGACATTGAATATGGATAATTTATTATTATCATCTTCGTAGCTTTGTCCCATGTGTCATGGTCTGCATCCCTTTTCTTATAATCTCTCCTATAAACCGTAACGCAGATAGCGTCACTCCCTTTTCGATCATATCAATCCTCACACCGTCCATTTATGTTTTCTTTGGTTTTCCTCTCCCTCTGCACCCATAAACAATGTGTATTCATTATTATTTTAGTCACATGCGCTTCTTCTATATGGAATATAATGGATACACGAGTGAAATATAATGCATTTTGTAGCATTAAGTATGAAACTACATCCATTGCTAAAAAGTAGAAAATTACACTTGAACACAAATAAACGATAGACAAAGTCTTCAAAATATGATGATAAGTGTCTATTTGTGGCTGAATAATGAAATAATGGATATATTTGATAGAATCATGAAAACGTGGTGAGAAAAGATACTAACAGGTGAAGATGACAAAGTGACTTCATGTAAATTATGCAGTTCAGTAAGGCCACGTTCGTTAGAATGCTGTTCACAAAAAAGGGTATCTATTACATACAAACATAAACTCACGCCCTTTTCCCATGGGGGTAGGCAGAAACTACGGAACGTCACCTGCTACGATCCTTAAATACTCCATTTATCACGTTTAGGTTCACATCTGGCCATACACACACCCCGGTTGCGAGTACTACGCACTTGCACATTCTGAAGAACATCACCAATACCGTCACTATATGTCTTCCTAGGGCGTCCCTTCTTGACGTTTCTACTCACATCTGGCTTGTAACTCACAAGTGCCTGTGTGTCAATCTTGTCTTGCTTTCAACATGACCAAATCATCTAAGCATACGCTTTTCAATATTAAAAGTCCAAAATTCAAACAATAGAGGAGCTGAAGCTGAACAAATTAAGATGAATATAGACGCACAGGCCATAGGATAAGACTATTAATTCTAGTATCATGTTCTCGTGAGGTACTCTTTTCTTCCGCGGGCGAACTTGTTGTTAAAAGCTAGTACGAATATAATCTGTTGATCTCTAAAATCCTTTTAAATGACATTGAGACTGCTCTCAGTCTCAATATAAACATATTTAATATTAAAGGGGCAATTTGGACCAATCAGGAACGTTCGCGATCAAAGTACGTTTTATGAATTGTATTACTTACGTAGCGTTTTAGTTATTATCTAATCAATTATTATTGAGCCACTAAAGAAACAATTAGTAGTTAGAAGAAAGTCAATAATATTTTTCCATTGTTTGTCTGCTTATCTTTAAGATGTCATGAATGTTGATGTTATAAATAATGGCCATAATGATTCGATTTAGAAAGCAGTTGTGGCCAAGTGGAATTGGTCGTAACTTACAAGTTACAGGTCTTAAATCAAACCCAGACAGGAAATTAACTTTGTGTAACTAATTTCAGAATCACTGCTCTCAAAACGATGAAGAAATATATCGTGAGGAAAACGGCATGTCATAGAACAAAAAAATTGAAGACATTCGATAATTTCCAGCCCGCATTGGGTCCGCGGGGTGGACATCGGCCCACTCCCTCTCACCTAGAGAAGCCTGTGTCCCAGCAGTGGGGACATTAGAGGCTGATCATATGCAATCATTAAATATTAAATCAAGACCTCAATGTGGATACGAACCGTCCACCAATAACTGTATCTACATAGAGTCTCTGCCCTTTTAAAATTAAAATGCTCTCATGGACTGATTATTATTATAGAATTATCTACCACATACTTCATCATCATCATCATCATCATCATTTCAGCCGTCAGACGTCCACTGCTGGACTTAGGCCTCCCCCAATTAGGGGCGGCTTTGCCATAATCGCCACGCTTGGCAGGCGGGTTGGCGATCGCAGTATGGTGGTAAAATGCATAGAGAACGCTATTGCCCATTCTCTAGTAAGTCCCTTAGTCGCCTTTTACGACACCCACGGGAAGAAATTGGGTGGTGTTATTCTTTACGTCCGGCACCACACGGTACCACATACTTCACACTAATAATATGTATTTGGTTACCCTTTCTCTCTTACTCAATCACACACAAAGATCCTCATACACACATACACACACACATACGCACACGCGCGCACACAAACTCTTGCGCACACACACACACTACTCACTCATCTATAGTGTACCTTTTTAATTATTTTTTAATTTATGTAGTTTTGTTATTGTACCAACTTTGAATAATTTTGTTGAATTAACAGGCTTTGTATGTTGTTCACATAAATATGGAAGAGGGAGGTCTTCTGCTACAGGTATCTCCATACTTAAAAGAAGGCCTCTACAACTTATTTGTTAAAACCTGTTGATTATGAAATAAATCATCATCATCATCATCATCATTTCAGCCGTAATACGTCCACTGCTGGACATGACCTCCCCCAATTTGGGGGGCTTTGCCATAATCGCCACGCTTGGCACGCGGATTGGCGATCGCAGTATGGTGGTAAAATGCATAGAGAATGCTGCTGCCCATCCTCTAGTAAGTCCCGTAGTCGCCTCTTACGACACCCATGGGAAGAAATGGGGTGATGCTATTCTTTACGTCCGGCACCACACGGTACATGAAATAAATAAACTTACTTAAACTTACTTTTTTAGCCCTTTTACCTATTATAATTTTTTTGTTAAACACCTGTACTTCCCATTGCACTTGTGAACATAGCTTATATTCGTGTTATTATTTTTCTTATTTTTTGTCATTTATGTACATCATTCATGTGACGATTTTACGAGTACTTTAAACATTATTTCTCTGTTAATCAGTGTGACCAGCTCATAAACGGCTGGACCGATTTAAATGAATTTTTTTGTATGCGTTTGGGTGGCACCCTGGGTGGTATAGATTCACTATTGGACCTCGCCTTGGTAGGTGACGCTGCTATCGAGTTGTGTGAATATATTCAGTATTTTAAATACTGAATCTGGTCACACTGGGGCTATGCACTTTTATAAATGACGTACTCACAATACATAAGACTGTACGTGATTTTTGTTTCTGTATATCCTTGTAAGTCGTTGAAGTGCAATATCAATAAATAAACAAATCTTATATCTTTAAACGAGTAATTCTTGTATATATATATAATCTGAATCTCGGAAACGGCTCCAACGATTTTCATGAAATTTAGTATACAGGGGGTTTGGGGGGCGATAAATCGATCTAGCTAGGATTCATTTTTATAAAATGTCGTTTTATTCGTGTTTTCAATGACCAACTTTGTCGATAATCAACTTGAACATAAACTTATTATTTTAAACACAATTTACCAAAAAACACCGAGCAAAGCTCGGTCAACCAGATATTTAGATTTTAAATGAGACGATATCTATTGGTAATTAAGTGTATATAATATTTAATTTTGGCATTCATAAGAGTGGATAATGTCTTTCTTTTATTTTTGGAGTCTCGGGCCTTTCCATCCAATTCAATAGACCTTTATTTAAAATATTTCTTTGTATGGTATTTCTTTCAATCCAATAAAGTTTCAAGATTGGACGCTCATGGACGCTTAACCTATAGTTTATAGATACCCTTTCCTTACATTCTTATGGGGTATGAATAATGACTATTCTGAACAGAAAAAAAAACTAAATACCTGAAGTTACTTTTTAACAAGTAAGATATTCATATTCTGTTAATTAAGTAAACAAGCTACGTAGGTGTTAAAACACGTTAGCAGGTGCAAAACAATTAATTAGCATATATGAAGGTAATGTCCCTCGACGTCCGTTCTAAATGCATCGCTTTTACGATCACAACGACTTTGCTTGTAATATGAATAATAGAAAGATAACCTACTTGAATTTCAACTCTAAAGTAATGCAAAAAACGTTAGTTTTGGATGACAAAACTACTTGGAAGGTCAATTTCAGAGGTGATGTATACTGAAGCGTATGAAATAAAGCTCAACTTTCTAATTCCACGGCCGTAGCACTTGAAACGAATTAAAAACTTGAACTTTGAGTGAATTTAAAAATATATACTAAAATACGCATTTTCAAAAATTTGTTCACTTAAAATCGTTAATACAATCTTCTCAGTATCTACCTAGCCTTTTAACAACTATGTTAAGGTCGGCTTTCAGGTAAACCGAATGCAGTGGAATATCAAAGCTATACATGGAACGACCACCACAACCCAATTTCTGGCTCCTAACTCAAGACTGGTTTCGGCATTGGCATCGTTGTTTGAGCTGAATGACGCTGATCCATATGTCATGTTTATGAACGGGCGCCTTCAGAAGGGACTGGATGCCTCTTAGCTGCCCTAGCTTATTTTAATTCCGAATAACAAAAAAGCAATAACAACTCATTTGACGACTGATAACTTTTTCACATTGATAATTTTAATATAAAAATAACCAACTTTTTTAAATAATATTTTGATTTAAAAGAGTATCCATGAGTCTTCTTCTGTTTTCTTGCCTGTTTTTCTCTATAGGTACCTACTCTGCTTTGGAATGGGCAGCTAGCTTCATCTTCCTGATTGACCGACCCCATGACAATTCAAAACTGCCTGGACCTGGTTTGTTTGAAATAAATGCTTTGAGTTTTGAGTTTGAGTTTGGCGGTGGAATTATTATCACAACATATTACAAAACCCAGTCCTCCGTCGCGTTTGTCTTCAAAGCCCGTTATTACATAACAAAACAACGTATATTGGGATATTCCTCATTTGTTGGACTAAAGAAAGTTCACGTATTTAGTTAGCTCAAATACTTCATGCACTGTGTGCTTCGAAGACGTGTGATGCATAACAACCAGCACTGGACCCGCGTGGCTCACTATAGCCCACTTCCTCTCACTGAGAGGAGGCCTTATCCCATCAGTTGGAACATTATTGCTAATAATAATGGAATACTGGTCGCAGATTATTTTTATAAACATGCAATAAATACTAATTCCCACCCTCCTAACCTTCAATACCATTACAAACTGTTTATTTACTTGTTGCTTCCACCAACAGCTTGTAAATAAAGTAAACAATATAATAAGGACATAACGAACTCTCTACGCTATAATCTGGGCGAATAAATTATGATAAATCTGTTTCGTATCCCGTTCAAGATAATATATAGAGCCACTAGACACAGTGTTGTAAATAAAGATGCGATATAAATAGAGAAAATTATTATAACAGTTCACGAAGTTAGTTTTCGAATTGATCTTATAGTCGTAAATGTCAGATTTGTTGAAAAATATGTTTTCAAAACAGCATCAAATAAATATATATTTAACTGAGGCAGCAGTTTAGTCACCTATCTTGTATTTTATCTGTAGTGTAAACGTGCGATCTTCAATAAAACTGTACCTACACAAAGTAGTGGGTCATGTAACCATAATAACTTTAAGTTAGAGTGTCGCGTGCCACACGTTCCTACTTACTAAAACAGATGATATAAAGTTACTAAGTAGTTTTGTTCTATCTTTTTCTTCTGCCTACAAAACCGACGAGCTGATTTCATAATAATTAGTTATTTGATTGATTTTGCACATTTGTTTCCAATGATGCGTACGGACTATTGCCATAAGCTGAAAGTCCATTTTTGATAGCAAATTAAGGCACAGCTTGAGGTGGCTTTCATGGCTATCAAACCAGTCGTAGTCCGTGCGGTGCCGTACGAAACCAATAGCATTACTCCATTTCTTGGTTGTCGTAAATGGCAGTCGCCTTTCGTCCTTTAGTCAAAGGACTTACTAGAAAAAGGGCAGCAGCGTTCTCTGTGCATTTCACCACCGTGCTGCGATCGCCGACCCGCTTGCCAACCGTGGCGATTATGGCAAAGCCCTCAAAATTGCGAGAGGCTATGTCTAACAGTGTCTTAAGTCCGTTTTACGGCTCAACTGGTGATGCTGATGAAACCAGTCGGTACAAGATGGAAATTAAGTACTTTCAAAACTGGTCATTTGTATATTCAGCTCCCGCCATTTTCTGCAACCCAGAAAGTGCCAACTCATTTTTAACAAATGCAATACCTAATACTTGTGCGTTCTCGATAAAAAATATGCTTTTACCCTACAGTGACAATATTAGATCGCTAGTCGCTACTCACCGCCCGGTAAGGACCAGGCTCGGGTCGACGGCGCGTAGTGTTCCACGCGCGCCTCAAAGAGATGTCAGCAATACTGAAGGGGTCTGCTAAGACCGATGCCTGCCGAGGTGACGAGATTCGTTCGAAAGAGTTACCGTGGCCCTGGCATATGGGTAACTGAAGGAACACGGGTGGGTTTTAGTTAGTAAGAGTCTGACACGTCCTCCCGCTCTGCCCAGACTGGGAGAAGTCATTTGATGATTTCCCATCCAAAAAAAGGCTGCTACTTATTAAATGCTGTTGATAAATGAGTTTTATTTTTTTTTTGTTTTTCAGAATCTAAAAGGTTTATTTATTAATAAGTTACAGATATACTATTGTAAAATAAATAACTAACTATACAAATAAATACAAAAACAAAGGACACTTAGGCGACGAAGTACTCGTCCGCATCACTGTCATCTGGAAACATGCCCAGAAGACTGGCAGCATTGCCACGTTGAATGGCAATGCTAATTCTTTGGCCAAAGAATGACCCAGCCTTCTGGTCACGTGAAGTGTCGACCTGCCGATAAGAAATTTCTTTAAATAGGAGGTGCGCACTCAGGCCCCATGACCCGAGCGTTTCAACCCCAAACGGCTCAAAACTGTAGTTACCTATAAGGTTACAGTATTTGCGCCGCTCTCAGCACGGTCTCAGTAGCCGCAACAGCGGCGCCAGCACAGCCTGCCGTGCTAGAAACATGAGATGGCGCAAGGGTGTCGACAGAGGTTGCGTCCCACTACAGAAGCCTACCCACCTTCCAAGGCAACAACGTCATGCCATCTGGTCTCTTCCCATCGTCACGTACCAAGCCGTTTGGTTCTAATACCGCTGGTACGCCGGCGGTGACAAGAGCTCGACGAATAATATCGTTTATGCTGGCGTGCCGTGCTATGCGGCCTGCGCTCCTGCAGCAGGAAAGACCATGGTGCCCTAGACTGTCGACAGCTTCGCCGCAGTGACAGCGGTGCAGAGCAACACAAGGTGCGCCCAAACGGAGACACGTAGCGAGCCGAAACGATAAGTCATCCATCATAGTACCTATAGTTGATGATGGGAGCGCCTGAAGCCACAAGCCTGACTCCCATTCTCCCACAGCCAGCAGACGGGCACGCTCGACAGTATTAGGTGACATATTTATTAGGGTATTCCGTATAATACTGCAGAGCGGCACGTCCCACTGTCTCTGCGAGGACGGGTTGTCGGGCAAAACCGTATTTGGACAAGCCATTTTCCAAGCATTCAACGCATCGGTTAAACACGGCACTTCTAAATCGACCAGTGCGGAATATAAAATATTCCTGGTTAATTTATCGGTACTGTGGATCGAGGAGAGGAAGACCGGTAAACTTATACTTGAAATTTTGCGGACGCCGAGACCCCCAAGCGAATGGGAAGTGTGGCTTGCTGCCATGCTAGGTCGTACAGGGCCACATTTAGTATCGAAATCAGAGTGTTTCTAATAATTTGGTCTACTTTTTCTAAAAGTTGTGGGTGCTTCCATAGATGGGAGGAGCGAAGGCTATATGTTAATTTTGGTCCAAAAGAATAGTACCGAATCAGTGGGAAGGCCGAATGAATGTTAATTTTGAAAAAAAAAATCTTTCCAAAACATCATAAAAATTCTGTATTTTCTCCTCAATGAACGTTGGAAAGGATTCGTCAAAAATTGGGGACCCTAGGAGGTGAAGAGAATTTCTTTCCGTTATTTTGATATCTGGTGCTATTGTATTAAACTTTGCTATAGTAGTCTGTCTGTCAGTGGTTTGGGGAAGATAAAATTCACATTTTGATAGGTTAAGGTCTAGGCCAATGGAACAAAATTTTTCTTTTAATAAAGTAAATTTTTTAAGACTGTGTCTACATCACCTCCTAGAGTTCCGTCATCCAAATACCATACGTTGAATTTAGAATTTAGTTGTAGTTTTAATTGTGCTTCATGTGGTAACGTGAGCGGTAACAAAAATGTTCAGGTACAGTTCCGGGTACGTTTTGGTCATCCTCGGGGAACTTTGTGAGTGTTTTTTACTGTTTTCCGGTTATTACAGTAATTACGTAAAATTCCGTGGTAATTTGTTAGTCAACTAATAAATTACCTTTAGAAACGTTCTGGGCTCCAGAGTTCAAGCTGAACCCTCGTCGCAAGCGGTCGTCTGTGCGCGCGCGCAACACATGTTGGCTCGGCCAACTTCGAAATCAAAACGCGTTTTTTGTATGTGTCCCTCTGTGTCGTAATAACAAAACAAAGAAGCAAAAGGGTCATTTCACGCAGGCTCAATTTTTTACTAATTTCGGTGGAATTTTATATTTGTAGGTTTTCGGATGAAAAAATAAACTTGTTTTATTCTAGAACACATTAGTATTCTAGATGTTTTAGTAGGAAATAAACAACTGTAGTTGTTTTGAAAATATGACGGCCACCGAAATTGCCATCCCACCGAAATTGAAAATTGTACACCGAAATTGCAAATCTAACACCGAATTTGCATCATCGCACCAAAATGGATTTTTTGTATTGTACCATGACAGTTATTAAACAAAGAACAACTTAGCCGTTAGCAACATTATGTAGCGGCTGCACAGGCGGGTATAGCAGGTCTAAAATACGTTTATTTGTCTGTATTTGACACTTTTACTAAATTAACTTTAGTTCTGCTAAATGTGATATGTTGAGGGTATTACTAAATAAAATGAAGTTATGATATCTTCGTTTTATTAATACTTGAGCAAAAAATTAGGTTTCTTTTATAAACATTCTTCAATTCGTAAACAAACATAAAATAATAAAAACTCAAAAAACTAAAGTGAACAAAACAAAAATCAAAAGATATTCAAATCACTGGCAGAGTAATTTTTAAAACATTAAAAATGACTCTGAGGTCTTAATTTTTACCATGGTAAAAAAACATAAAATAATAAACTCTCAAACAGCTAAAGTGAGCAAAACAAAAATCAAAAAAATATTCAAATCACTGTCAGAGTCATTTTCAATATAGTTCTTAATTTGTGCTGTAGACGATTCACCTAATCTTGATTCCTTTTTCTTTTTAGTTTTGCCATCTTTCTTCCAATCAGTTTCAGGTTTTGAATTTTCAAATTCCAAACACATTGCGCTGTCAAAGTTTTCAAAAAACGACGTGGAGGGGATGATATCCAAATAAACATTTTCTATACTCAGTGAATCATCTAATGTCGCCAATGATTTTGATGGAATGGAAAGTTTCTTGATGGATGGCTTGATTAAGTCAAATCTCTCAGCTGCTTTAAAACGTTGCACGCTTAAAATCTGAACTTTAGACTCAGTGCTTCTTATGGAATTATATCGTTGAAGGTCAAGTTTTGTCATGAAACAATATTTTTGGTCTCGTGTTTGCGAGTTATCATTGCAGGCAAGATTATAGAAACCTAAATGTCTTCCATGAGGACATATTGTTGCCTTAATCAAACAGTCAGGATGTGTATAAGACAATGATCGCAAAGCTAATCGTCGTGGTTCTGCTTTCATCCAAACTATCTGGTGTACCTTTAAAGTACCCGGAAACGTTTTTAATTGGTCAGGAAGAAGCCAGTCTTTTTCGATTACTTATTTTGTAATCTTCTACTACTTCTATTTTCACGCCTTTAGCTGAAGTTTTGAGGTTTTGAACTAAAGTGTCGAGGTTGGCGAGTCTTTTCCATACACAACCAGCTGGTCAGCAGTTATTATTACAGTTAGTAATGTAGAATTAGGGGTTTGATTTCTCCTTGAATAAGAATGAACGGGACTACTAGTGAATATTTTGTTTTTGGAACGTAGACGATGAGAAATGCTTGAATGAGGACTAATGCTGCGAGAACGTTGAAAGTTGGAATTGAAGTTTCCATCATGAGAAGGTCCTGGTTGTGGACTAAGCGAGCGAGAACGATTTAGAATTGAAAGACTTGTGGGAGATGACGCGCCTGTCATATCGTCACCCTGTGTTTCAGGAGGATCATTGGTTTTTTCAGGTGGGACATTTTTAGATGGTGATTTTTTTTTCATGTGTTAATTTTGTGGTTCTTTTTCGTCTTTCATAAAACGCTTTAAAGTTAGCTCAGTTTATTTTTTGCTTCAATCTTCGGGCACGTGGAGCCATTTCAGCGATTGATAAAAAATTTCCTTCCGCTTTTTCTTTCGATATCGTTCTCTATCTTTTCTTCTTAGTTCTTCACCAAGTACTGGATCATCTTTTATTCTTTTTTTTCTTAGTCTTTTAGCCTGCTTTTTTTTCTAAAGTTTCTTCTCTCGGTTGTTTTTCCTTTCGCTTTCCCATCCTATAATAAGACAACATTGAGTAGGTTATAGTATGAAAAGTTTATATATTGTACAGGTCCAATGCAGGCCCAGTTAAAAAAAAATATTTTACACCACCCATGACACGGATAACTTTAATGACAGCCGCCGACAGATAGAATGATGCAGTGAAGATTGGATGGAATTACTTTCTGCCAAGTTCGTTTTTATTGCTATTTTAAACAGTTTTTTTTTAAATAGCAATAAAACATTTGTTTATAAACCCACATAGACCTACAATATAAAAGAATTTTAAAATTTCAACAATATTACATTCATTAGTTACTTTTTTTTAAAGCCGGTTAAAAATGATTTGGTCAAATATGTACCTACTTACAATACTACCCTCCAAAGTTTGTCCAATTAATTGTGTTACCTCTCAGGCGTAAATATCTTACCAAAGTCACATGAACCCACAGCAATTTTAGTATTGATGCAATATCGGTGGCAATAAACTTACCACCGAAACCACCGATATTGCACCACCAAAATTAGAAACATGAAGAAAAAATTAAATAAAAACAAAACTATTTATGCTTCAGTCATTTAAAATGTATGGTCGCTAAGGGTACCCATTAACACATAACATACTTGCGTACCATACCGTAAAAAAATAACATTCATTCGTACAGTAACCCACCGAGATTGCATAATTTCGTATTCCCTCATAGATTTAAAAAGTACTTACGTATTGGCGCGAAACCTCGGCAGGATCGGACACGTCACTACTGCGAGAACGCAAGAGCACAACTGGGCCTCCGTGTGCGTAAGGAGATAGTTCGTTAGAATACACTTGTTAACGTTATAGGTCGGTTTTAACAAAATACACCGATATTGCACTTTTGGCGTGGACATTCCTTATCACAATGGTCCTGATGTCTGCATGGTAACAGAAGTAAAGGAAGTAATAAATATGGTTGCTTTAAGCATAGACGAACATAATCATGTTCAATTTAAGTACCAAATTTTCATCACAACTTATTTAAAGAGGTAAATGCGCTTAAAAGTTAATCACGGACATACCACCGTTATTGAGAAACGGATATATTTAATTATTTTTTTTATTTATATTTCAGCGATTTTTATTTATACTAGTGCCTTCATATGAGCTAGTTTTCTTATTACACGAAAAAATATAAAATGGTCTTATAAATACATTTTACACAGTGATTTCACGCGAAGAACCTCTAAAAACGCTGTCTGTGAAACTACCCAAAAGTGTCATAAGTTCAGGCTGTAGTGAAGACTGACTGCCGGAGGACGAGTAACCCATGGCGCAAGACCCGGTGAGACCGTTCTTAATATTACAGGGATACGTTAGCTAAACTGCGTAGACGGGCCTAGATATGCCGCACGCGCGCACGCAACGTCATCTCAAGCAGCCTTTGCGGACCAGTGTCTTCACACAAACAAATTCACGCTATTATTCTAACACTAAATGTGATATCGTTAAAGATGCCTTACCTAAAGATCTTATAATTGTACACACAGCTACATATCAAGCTATGAATTTCCAGTTTTAACAGACCTCGCATTGTATAGGCTTTCCGTGCAAAGAGAAGTAAGTTTATACTGGAAATGAATGGCTTGATTTGTCGACGTGTGTACCATGGTAACAAATTCCTCAAATTGTTTTGCAAAAGGCCACGGTCACCGGAATGTAAATATACATGTGAACTGAAGAGATAATAAAAAAAAAATACCCCGAACTCTTAAGTTTGCACCAGACGTTTTTGCTCTACAGATAACGATACAAAACAAAAAAAAGGTCAAGCTCACAAATTAGACAGTTTCAGCCCCTTACTGACACAAATGTGTTTGACTAAACAAAAGCAATAACAATGTTTACAATCGTGCCCATCACAAAAGACGGGAACTGTTACACGGGAACTGTTTGTCTAGTAAGATATCTCACCAAATAACATTTGATCACGGTCAAATATCCGTCAAGATTAGCGAGATCTTGACGGATATTCTTGTGATCAAATGTTATTTGGTGAGATATCATATGTTTTGGAACATTGACAGGATGATAGAATTCGCGTAGCACTTTTAAATAATATATAGGAATTTCTCCCCAACAGCATTTTTTCCAGGAACAAAGGATAACAAAATATATAACCGTGCAATTAATTAAACATTTTGGTATATTGAATATACCATCATCACCGCGTCCGAATTGTACCTCGTAAATGTGAATGTATACATAAACAGAACGCAGAAAAACACCGATAGGCGATCGAGAGAATCCACCAATACATATACACATCCTCTACACGAAGCACTATGATAGCTGGGTCCTGATCAAAGTAACAATACAACAACAACTGGATAAACAAAACGCAAAGTTCAACCAACGCATCATACAACCACACATTATATCAGACCTTTAGGTAACCGGTACAACACATGAGAAGTACATGAAAAAGCCACAAAACGTCAGCTTCAAACGAACAGTCCCCAATTAGTTACCTCATTAACACCGTGCGAACAACGAGAAGCAACACTACTTACACCGTTATCAGACATAATTGCAGACGATACTGCATGTACCTACACCAGAAACCTGACCATGAAACGATCGCGGCGATTCAAAACCAAAAACACACACCGGGGCCTTGCATTTTTATAAAGAAGGGATGCCCAAATTGAAACAGTTTACAATAAAAAGTATACGGATGCGATGTCACCTACCCCGCAGGTTGGCATGGGAAAAGACAAACCAACTCCTCTGTACATAATAAATTCACACCCCAACAGCTGTACTTAGAAAGCAATCAGATCCTTCACAAACGTATTAAACTTAATTAGACGAAAAACAAGGACAGGTGCGCTGCAAATACGACACTTCAACGTCGAAGTATCCAACGAAAGGTTCGATGCAACACACGCTTCAGCATGAAGATTCCAACTACAACGGCGAACTATTAATGAATATTGCTAACAGGGAAACACTTCAAATAGAATACAATAAAATAATTTGTGGACTGCCAAGATCAAATATCATAGAACAGTTAATAAAAAGGGGAAAAAAACCAAACACAAAAACAATGACAAGGTACGAATGTAACAACGGTTGAGACTAAGTTTGTCAAACAATGCAACTGTGCCGCGCTGAATAGAAACTCTACCAAACCAAAATACCAAGAATGTATAACAAAAAACTAGCAAATGTAGTAATCACCTCAACGAATGAAAACATCGAAGTACCCTGGAACATTGTAACGGTTGTAACTCTGACTCTTCAGACGATTTACTCAAGGGACCACCGATTAGCCCTTTTTAACCTACAGAAGGCCAAATTTCTACAAAGCAAGCAACCAAATAACTCCAATATGCATAATCAAGTAAAAGAAAGCCAGACAACACTCCAAAAGGTTAAATATCAGAACAAGAGACATGCAGACAACGTGATAAATATGCTTCACCGAACTAGGGAAAAAAATCACCCCGCAAAACACATGCAAACGCTCAACACATTTCCCAGGAAAAAAAAGAAAAAACCGAAAAAAAGCAGGGTACCGATATCCAAATGAGAGAAAAAAAAAGGTCCGAGGGCCTTCGGCCCGCTTCGACCGACGACGAAAGAAACAAAGGAAATCATCATCACTCCCGATGGTATTATCATTTGCGGACGACCTTATCCTCATTACAGATGAGCTGGAAGAACTAAAACGAATCCAATACCACATTATTGCGGCTCAGAAGAAATGAACGAGTTGAGTCATGATTTGATTGACCAAGCTAGGAAAAAAGGAAACCAGGAAATTGCGGTATGTCCGCAAAGAAAATGCATCAAATTTAAATCGGTAAAACCGTAACAAAACGCGTCAGGAACTACAGGATGTGTTACCTAGCACACGGAGAACCACATCACGCATGCATGCAGCAATGCAGTACAAGGCCAAATCTAAGAAGGTCGAGCGACCTACTTACAAATATAACGACAACCTAAAACAAGACATGAAATACGAGTACTTCGACATGGGAATCAAGTTTTGGACGGACACAGCTGGAGATATTATCGTACCTTGTATGATATATGACTTAAAAGTATCAGCACTCACAAAGGCGAACCGATCAAGACCGAGAAGATACGAACGAGTTATCATGAGAGACTCGATCAACAAACCGAGACAGAGAAAATGCATCAATTCTTAGACGGGAAAACCATAACAAAACGCATCAAAAACCACAGGATGTGCTACCTGGCACACATTTTCAGACGCTCTGAACCACACCTGTTTCATGCAGCAATGCAGTACAGGCCCAAATCTAAGAAGGTCGGACGACCTATTTACTAATGGAATGACAACCTAAAACAGGACATGAAATACTTCGACAAGGATATCCAGTTTTGGAGGGACATGGCTGGAGACAGAAATAAGATCAAGAAAGCGGCTAGTGATATCTACAACAAACCAGAAACTGATATCAGCGAGAACTCAGAAAACAACAACACGGAACATAGCGAAGCCTCGACATAGAAAAGAGCCAAGCAAACGGTTAACTCCACCAAAAGATGCATCAGTGAAGCTCGACCTGGATCAACATGCCGGCGACGACGTGAAAAGATGCCCTCCTATAGACAAATAACACCCTTCTCTCCACTAGTCCAATGCTTACTTAAGGCTGCATAGTCGGTAGGCTCGTAATCCTTTCCTATCCAATGGGCACGTCTTCCCTACCATTACAGCGCCCCCCGGTCTACTTCTTGATATGCAATGGCCTATGTAGCACCATGAATCATGACGCTTCAGGGGCTAGTGCAAATCTCGGGGTTCATTCGATTAATCGAGTCTGGTCAAACCACGCTGGGATCAGTGCAATTCATTTTAGAAACGTTCTGGGCTCCATACGTGTTGTAAACGCTTTATTTGGCAAACTTTGCGGGAACCACGCGTTTAATAATGTACACGGCAACCCAAGCGGCAAGAATCGCGTATTTATCGTTTTTACGAAAAACTGCCTACTTGAACGACATACATTACTTATTTTAAATGTGAAATTGTCCGCGTACATTTCTACTTAAGTGATGTAAATTTTGGTGATTTTAAGTAGACTTTTAATCAGCTTCACTTAATCAAAGTGATGGGTTGGCAAACAGGCAAGAGAGTTAATCTAGCTCTCTTAGATTTTATTTTGAATAAAATCAGAGAGCAGGTATAAATTTGCATTTTGACAGCACAGCTAGACGACTATCATCGTTTAAGATGAAAGAGGTCTACTTTTGGGCCAAAGCCTCTTTGAAGCGCCGTCGCATTGCCTTACGGTATGCGGTCGCGATCAACCAGGAACCAAGATTATATAAATATGTGTATCAACTTACAGCAAGTCCTCGCTTCCTCGGAGTAGTAGCGAAGTTATGTGTGATGCATTGCACCTGAGGTACTGCACCATCTGGAGTAGCAAGGATAGCAGGTCCACGTTCCACGTGTTGCGGAGGCGGACGAGCCGCTCCACCGCCTAGTAGCCACATGGTGGGTTTAACATTAGACACTGGAACAAACGAAAAATTATATTAGATCTTACTTAGCACTTAAGATACAACTAGCGTATGCACGGCTTTTACGAATAATAGTAGTGTCGTCGTTATTGTATTACGATTATTCTTTAATTAATGTACAATTTTATTTAACATAGACAGCCCTTCCGGAATAAATTAATAAATGGTGATTATTCCATACCAGAAGCGATTACCTTGTCTAAAAGTTTATCGTGGTCACACAGACAGAAACTAAAAGCGACTTTGATTTCTAAAATGAATCCACGATGACTGAACTAAATAAATAATAATAACATATAAACCTTTATAAATAAGTATATAAACCTTATAAGTCTCATATAAATTATCATTTTTTTTTTATATATACTCATTTGGATTTGGTGCCAAATATAGTTGTTTAAATATAATTAATTATTTGTGTTTTATGTTTCTTATTTATAAACAGTAAGTTTGTGAGGAACATCGTCTAGTACTGATTTAATTAAGAAAGCCGACCCAAAGGCTTACCGAGCTTTTCAAGACATGGAAAAGTCTGTAATGGATGGATGGTCGAAAACCTAATGGATATTCACAAAACCAACCGTTGCTTAACATACGATCGACGTTCACGACAAACCGTGCGCTAGTTATTATTTAGCTACGAGCTCTCCTTGATATAATTACCACAATTGGTTAAATGGGGTAGCTTGCACGATAGTTTTGTACATCAGTGGACTTCGAAAGAACGAAGTTTGCTGGTGTCAGAGTAAAGATATAGTGGACCAACTTTCTGATAGTTATCGGGCACAGCGCCAACTATGGTCTTTTACTAAGACATATACATTCAAAGTACGGTAAGATAATCAAGCTTGGTGTTGGCACATAAGTAGTTTCTGTCCGCGACTTCCCCTACGTTATAGGCAACAATAGGTAGGTACTATTAAATGTACCCTTTGGCACTCGGTAATAGTGTAGCTATAAATGCCAGTGAAAGAGTTTTAAAAATCAAATCGGTACTTCCAGAAATTACGTTCTACAGCCGAACTTTACCATTTTTAGTAGCTGACTCGGCGAACTTCGTATCGCGTAACAGACAATGAATCTCGTATTACCTTTTAGCTGAACATAATTTATTATTTTATGTACGATACAATGAATGAAAAAGAAATATTAAGTTTAGTTATTTATTATGTAAATAAGAAAAAGAGTATAAAATACAAAAATCAAGTTCTTCAACCTCCTGTCAGTAAGAGATCAATCAATCAACTCAGCCTATTACAGTCCACTGCTCGACAAAGGCATCTCATGGGAGGTGCCAGTAAGACATGATTGAAGAGGCTGCGCCCAGCGCGCCGGTTGAGTGCAGCCCAGAGGGTCATGGCCATCCGGCTAATCCGAGGATACCGCACGAACTCGTGCGAGGCTGCGAGCCTCCTTGCAGTAGTGCCGCCATGGGATCTGGAGGCAAAGGTCCTCAGGTACATGTGGGAGTGGCGCGAGGAAGCGAAACGCCGGGGCGGAACTTCGCTGCCGCGACAAATCGTGGCACGATGGACAGAGCTCCGGCAGGATCTCATGGCGACATGGCGGGTACGATTGTCGCAACCCAGCGCTGGGCACGCCACAATTGCGGCGGTAAGTCCCCTCTTTGAGGAGTGGATAGAGAGGCGTCACGGCGTTCTCACCTTCCGCCTTACGCAGGTTCTCACCGGGCATGGTTGCTTCGGTGGGTTCTTGTTCAGGATAAAGCGGGAGAATACACCCGGGTGTTTCTATTGTGAGGATCGTCTAGAGGACACGGTGGAGCATACGGTGGAAGTGTGCCCTGCCTGGGCGGAGCACCGCCGTGTCCTCGTGGAGGCAATCGGCGGCGGCGACCTCTCGCGTCCGGCCCTGGTGCGAGCCATGGTATGGAGCGAGAGGGCATGGGAAGCCGTCACCTCCTTCTGCGAAGCAGTAATGCTCGCAAACGAGGAGGCGGGGCGCGTGAGGGAGTGGCAGTCTCTGCGCCCTCACGTCCCTAGCCGCCGCAGGAGGAGACGCCCTGGGCGTCGGGAGTCGATTACGGACTCCCGGCCACCGTAGGCGCGAGCTTGCGGGCGGCGAGCAATGGGTAGCTCGCCGCCCGGTAAGGACCAAGCTCGGGTCGACGGCGCGTAGTGTTTCACGCGTGCCTCAAAGAGTTGTCAGCAGCACTGAAGGGGTCTGCTAGGCCCGATGCCTGCCGGGGTCGCGTGATTGTTCGAAATAGATACCGTGACCCTGGCACATGGGCAACTGAAGGAACACGGGTGGGTTTAAGTCAGTAAAAGTCAGACACGCCCTCCCGCTCCGCCCAGAGCGGGAGAAGTCATTTGATGATTTCCCATCCAGAAAAAAAGACATGATTGATTGCAATACATGCATGAAAAAACACAAGATGATTTTTGCTACGTCCGTAAATACGGCCGGCCGAACCATTTCATAATGTTCACAACAAATCCAAAGTGGACTGAGATTTGTCAGGAACTTCTCTCAGGACAGGCGTCATATGATAGGCATTACATAATTGCAAGGGTTTTTCATTTGAAGCTCAAAGTAATGATTAATATCCTTCTAAAGATAAACTATTCGGTCCAGCTCTTTATTTTGTGTACAGCGTCGAGTGGCAAAAGCGTAGTTTACCTCACGCGCACATGTTCCTATGGCTGGAAAACAAAATTCGTCCTGACGCTGTTGACAATGTCATAAGGGATGAATTTCTAGATCAAAATGAAGATCAAATTTTGCATTCCATCATTAAGACGCACAACGAGTATAGTTTTCAATCTGAAATTGCACAGAAAGGGTAGACAATCCGAGACAAACCACCACACATTCGTTCACCTCTGCCAAACAGATAATTACGCCAAAAATATTTTATAAGACGAAGTTCCACCTTATTACATGTACAACAAACAGCAAGGTGTTTTTAACCGTAAAAGACGTGGAACTGCTGTGGAAGGCGAGTCAGGCGTTTTCAAGAAACACGTAAGATAGCAAACAAATGTTTGCCATCTTATTGACCTTTTGTGGATTAGCGGATGCTGCGCAGTTGTGGCAAAAATACCGAGATAAGTATACTAAAGATTTTTTGAGATATCAACGGCAAAACAGTCTTGAAATATCAGACCGAGTCCGTGAAAACTAATAATAGACTGGGCAGTTGTGGCAAAAATACCAAAATAAGTATGCTAAAGATTTTTTGAGATATCAACGGCAAAACAGTCCAGAAATATCAGACCGAGTCCGTGAAAAGTGTAATAATAGATCGTTATTGGCTATTCAAGACATAATTATAAGTATAGGTGGGAACCCGCTTACTCAATAAGGCCTGCTTTTACCGACAGCCGATGGGAAACGTATAAACAGGGAGTACGCTTCAGCGATTAGTTCCCGTAGAAATGCTAGAAACTCTGCAAAATGGTTGCTCTTTGACACCGTAACAGCGTCAAATACTTGATCAAGTGTGCTACAGTGTGGATCATACTTTGGGAGAAATCCTGTTTTAGACGCGCCCGGTGGACAAAACGACGAGCAAAACCTTTCTTACTAAAGTTATTTTGGCTCGATAAGGAGCCAAAATAAAATTGCCTTGCTGTCGCCTCCTCAGGTATAGCAGCCACATTTTGCCCGGAGGAAAACCGCACATACAATATTTAAAATCCCCATTGATTTGGAACGAACAGAAAGCCCGATTAGCAATGTGTCACGCAATAGCGATAAATCTAGAGTTTTACGCGATTGTGTCACAATCATTTGGGACGAGTGCACGATGGCAAACCGCAAGGCTGTAGAAGCAGTTGACTGAATTTTGCGGGACATAAGACAAAATGACCGGCCGATGGGAGGCCTTGGGAGGTACTTTTCTGCGGTGATTTTAGGCAGACACTACCGATATCAAGAGCCAATGATATTAATGTCTGTCTGAAGAGTTCAGTTCGATCGCACAATGTCATATGAACTCATTTAAGTTTAAATATGCGAGCACATCTGGGAGGGAACCCAAACGCGCAAGAGTTCGCAAATTTTCTATTAAAAATTGGTGACGTAATTTTGGTGGAGAACCTATGTTATTACGGTACTTCACAGCTGGACCTTATTTCTTCTGTGTATGGGAATCCCACTGATGTCTGTAAACATGCCACTGCTTGGCTGTGTCAACGAGGTATTTTGACCCCCCCGCAACGACCAAACGGTAGCAATAAATAGATACACAAATATTGGCACATGTTTCTGGGGAAGTAAGCAATATACTTCCATAAACACGGTTACGGAATAAGAAGATGTCACATACTAACCAGTAGAGTTCTTAGATTCCCTTAATACACCTGGTCTTCCAGCACACATTTTTTTTTAAAAGTCGGAGTGCCAGTATTACTTTTCAAAAATTTATGTCCTCCCAAACTTTGTAACGGCACTCGGCTCATAGTCACCAACAAAACGTCATCGAAGCCGAAATCTTAACAGGTTTTGGCGCCGGTGATGTTGTATTTATTCCCAGAAATCCGCTAATTCCTAATAATTTCCCATTTAGTTTTAAACGTGTACAATTCCCGGTCAGCCTATATTACGCCATGACCATTAACAAAGCTCAGGGCCAAACACTGTCCGATGCGAGAGTGGACCTTAGTATTGGTTGCTTTTCCCGCGGCCAACTCTATGTAGCTCTTTCGCATGTGCAATCCTAGCAACCTTTTTCTTTACGCTCGCGGTGGTTTCACCCCTAACATAGTACATAGAGAAGCTTTTTCTAAAAAATACAAATTTTGTGGCAGCTTTTTACTGGAAAAAGTCACCACGCATAACACATAACATCATCATGCCTTGTTTCCCCGAAGGGTTGGGCAGAGGTATACCTATAGTATACCCACATTTCGCCAGTTATGTTTGAGTCCCATGTAATAGGGGGCGAGCCTATTGTCATCACCACGCCTGGTCAAAAAATCAACAGAGGAGGTGTTACATCTGCTATAAGCGGCGCAATGCTGTTTTCCGATATCTCCGCGAACGAAGTTGCGGGCACAGCTAGTTAGATAAATATGTCAATCATTTATCATTACTGGTCTAGTATTCATACATTTCTTAACGCATGCATAAATATTTGAGAATAAATAAATATGTCAATCATTTGTCATTACTTGTCTTAGTATTTTGCGGATGCACATCAAATGTTTGAAAGGTTTTGACTGACGATACGACAGCCTGACAGACTGTGATAAATTGGGAAAATTTAATTAATTTCAGAAAATACATCTTGAAATCTCCAAGAAATCTATATCTCTCTTAATTTTTCCGATTTCTAGTAGAATTTAGTTGTGTGAAACTTGACCGAATTATTCCATTTTTTAAAACACCATTCGCCATCATGAACTCCAAAAAGCCTCCTGATCCCGACCCCCCTGATGAATCTTTTGATCTTCCTCCTGTCTTGACCGTCTCCCTTCCCCATGACACCCAAATACTCACGCAAGACCACAAAATGGAAACGGAGACTTCAAATCGGAAAAGGGTCGCTGTGTCCCCTCCTGTTACTCCAAAGATTCCACCCAAGGTACTGAAAAACATTATTGGCAGACTAACTTATTCAGCCAGAGATAACGCGCCTTATATTGTCCATATTTCCCTTAAGGATGGTCAGACGCCCTGCCACTCCACCCAAGAGCGGGAGACGTCATTTGATGATTTCTGCTATTACCCGAAAGTAATTTTATTTATACATACAAATGTGAACTGAATAAAAAGCTTGCAAACCTAATTTTTTTTTTTTTTAAACTCCATTCAGCTTTGCCGCCCCAGGCCTCCAACCGGCTTAATCCGCCACTGAAATCGACCTTTCCTTCAATAACACTCCCTATTGGAAAAACAAAACAGTTCCTCTATTGATAAATAGGTACAGAGAGCTTAAAAATCTCTCCTCGCCTGTTTGTCAATATTCAATCCTGTCCGTCTTTTCCGCTGCATATGAAACGATCCATTTCGAACCAAAGGCCGTTTTGGGACTGGGAATCTCGAGGAATTCTCACAATGCAAGACGTGACTTCGAGTTAGCCATCAAACGTTACTGGGAAGGATGAAAATTTTTCTTTACTGAATTTCTGCATCAAAATTATCACCAAAAGAATGTAAAGGAATAAATGTATACTTCAAAAATTGCCCTACTTTTTCAATGTCCACCAGAAACATCAGTTTTAACAGGAGAGTGTATCGGCATTTTAGAAGCCATATACTATATCAAGTCACACCACATTACAAAAACAGTAATTTTTTCAGATTCCCGTAGTAGTATTCAGACCCTAAAACAAAGTCAACTTCGTAGCAAAATCCATAGTAAAATCATTTTAAAAATTAAGAGGTTGTTGTTTGACTGTTCCCAAAACGGCTTAGATAACGAGATAGTCTGGATCCCTGATCATTCGGAGATTGTTAGTAACAAGTGCGCTGATTCGTTAGCAAAGTATGCCACATCAAATCCGGTTGATCAAATGCACTACGTAGCTCATAACTATGATTTGCGAAATGGTGCCAAACCCAAACTGTTCGACTCATGGACCAAAAAGTGGAATGAGACCTCTAAAGTCAAGGGTATCTACTATTCATCCATACAGCCTGACATCCAGCGGAAGCCTTGGTTTTTTAAGTACCCAAAATTGGCCAAAAGAACTGTTTCTTCGCTTTGCAGATTGCGACTTGGACATTGTTGTAGCCCAGTGTTTCTGAATAAGATCCATGTTAGGGACAGCTCCCTCTGTGAATGCGGTCTTGCGGACGGTACTTTGGATCATATATTTTTCTCCTGCTCCTTGACTACCAAATCCTTCGATTTCTATGAAGAAATTTATAAATGTAGCATTGCTCTCCCAACTAACTTTCATTCCCTTTTATGCCACTTCTCCCCCAAAATTATTAAAATTATAACAACTTTTCTAAACGACAATAATCTAAAATGTTAAATGTGACTAACAGAATCTGTTAACCTACTACAAAGTACAAAGTCGACAGCTCGCCGCTGCGCTCCCTTCTAAACTTGACACTGGCAGAATATTCGACATCAGCTCAATTGCCAAAAGCGAAAAATTTTTTTGACAGATACGTAATTCATTAACATTTTTTAGTATTTTTTTTAAATTCAATTTTCCATGGTTTTTAACATTTATTCTGCTGTTCGAGGCAGAGATAACTCCAACAAATCAAAAACCATGAAAATAGGTCCTGCAGTTCTCGAGTTACAAGTGTTTTGATAAACCGAGTTTGTTTCATATATAGATAGATTAGTGAAGATATCTCATACGAGACTACCTTCGAAATTCAAAACCATTAAACGTTTTGGAAGCAGTAGTGATTAAACTATTTACTCAAAATAAAGCGCATGCCAGGGTTCGAACCCATAACCTACAACACGTAAGTGACATGTTAACTGATTCACACAAAATAATATTCTAAGCTAATCCTTAATAATCCTTGTAATGATACATTATGATGTTATGAAATCATAACACCATACCTATATTTTGGAAATGTATACAGTATACCGTGTAACCTATTTACCGATATTTACAAAATATTATTTGGCAATAAACTCATGCGATAACCTTGACTCAAGAAACATGTTTGATTCTGATACCGATAGTTATCGTTCGGGTACACAGGTACCATTGCGGACTTCCAGCCACCGAAGGCGTGGGCTTGCGGTTGGCGAGCAATGGGTAGTTCGCCACCCGGTATAGACCATGCCTGGGTCGACGACGCGTTGTGCTCCACGCGGGCTTAAAAGAGATGTCAGCAAAATAGAAAGGGTCCGCTGGAACCGATGCTAGCCAAGGTCACAGAATTGTTCGTAAAGGTTACCTTTGCCCTGGCATAGTCAACTGGAGCACGGGTGGGTTTTAGTCAATAAAAGTCTGACACGCCCTTCTGCTTCACCCAGAGCGGGAGACTTCAATTGATGATTTCCCACCCACAAAAAATAGGGTACATAGGTACGAGGAAAAACCCCTGAAAATCATAAAGATACCTAAACTGACAACACAGTACCCGAAATTAACAGTATACTATAATGATTCGCAATTCAAGGAATTATTGAATGTTAGGTCAACGGTCTATACAAACTGCGAACCTGTCTAAACATTCATATAGAAAAGTAATACTTAATTGGTGTATGTTTACGACCGAACAGTACTCTGTATTACAGTATTTACCTACGTGCCCGGGCCAATTACAGGAATCCTAAGGATGAAATACACGCGACGTTTTTTTTTTTACCACCGGTCATGTTAATCAATTAATAGAGCAATTTGATGTGGCTTATCAAGCATCGCTCATCGGGTAATGGTGCCACACCTTCAAGACTGAGAAGGCTGTCGTAATTATAGGGTGGTAGACTAGTAAAAAACGCATCCGTTTGGTTGCAACCACTCCCTGAGATCGAAGTGTCTTCGTCGTCAACCATGTCAGTGTCAAGTTAAGAAGCTTTATTAGAAAATTACACCTGGTCAAGGTGAAAAGAGGGCACTGCGCTATTTTAATCAGTCTTTAGTGAAAACCTGCTAAGTGCTTCTTAGGAAATAATATATTGCAGTGAAAAATTTCTCATTGTAAAGACATCAATTTCTGCCAACTAGCTTATTATAATAGGCTAAAAATTACAACATTAGGTGTTCCGTCCCGTTTATTACTCTATGCGCCTACGTTTCTAAACGTGTAACAGTTTTGACTTTGACACTTGAGTTTTGATCTGGGGGAAAAACGTGGGTCCTTTTTGGCGTGCCGACCCCTTTTGTTAAATTAATCCTTGAGAATCGGTCGTTTTGGTGGACAATCAGTCATGACCCAATTGTTTTGATTGTAAATAACCCCAGTTTGACGAGATAATACGGGTTGAGTTTGGACATATTTGTTTGTTGGAAATAGTTTGAAGTGACGCTATTGAACTTGCGTGTTGGAGACCGCATGCCTTTGGTAGCAGGGCGTATTGCAGCGGATTGTAACCTGGAGAAACTCATAACGTCACAACACAATACACTATACGCTCACTTACATACATAAATCCAGGTAGGCCCCAGAAGCAGTTTCCTTCAACCAGGTGAGTTATTCGAATAATATATTGTTAAGCTCCACGCATGGCGGACAGTTCGCTCGCCACTCTTGACCCAGGGCCCACGATTATCACGCTTCCACATAATAATTAAAATGCTATGGTCGGGGCTCTGGCCTGGCGTCGAACAGACTTGTAGCAGAGCGTGGTTATAAGACATATAACCAACAAATTGGTAATTTACAGTAGGCTAATTACTTGGCAGTCTCTATAAGGGAAGTAGTAATTCGCTGTAAATGTTTGTTAACTGTGATTGCTTGTTTATTTGAAATAATTTGTTTTAAATTGTTGAGACGGGTAAACTGAAGTTACCATAGTCGGCCGGGTTGCATATGTTAGTAGAGTTGAATGGATTGGGCTATGTTACAACCCCTTGTTTGTGTCTGACCTGTGTTGTATTGAATGTCAGGAAGACATTAAAATATTGAATTTTGTACCATCGATATGGTTGTTTGTGAAAATTGACATTTTGAACTTTAACATTGTTTAAATTGGAATAAAGGTTTAGTATTGTTGTACCATTGATATAGTGGTTTGTGAAATTAACATTTGAATATTTGAATTGAATTTGAAGTTGAATTTTGAACGTTGACATTGGTTTTGAATTAAAATAAAAGTTTATTGTTGTCTATTGAATTGAAACCAGTATTTTGTAGTTGTCTTGAGTTCGGTTTGATTGTTTGCTTTGGTTTCCCTGGTTATATTGTTTGAACTTTGTTATTTGATGAATTAATTATTTGGTTTATTTGAATTGCTTGTTTGTGCAATGGCATACAAAGCGGTGAGAGAGGCAATCAGTGGATTGACCACACAGCTGCGGTGGTTCACATCAGCTGCAGCGACCGCTGAGCGCCCGGATCTTGAAGTGGTCACGCTTGCTCGGTTCGAGCAGTTGAACGTGAGATTCGGCAACGTTGATGCTCACCCGCTACAACAAGTACATTTGTGAAGTGGATCTGGAAGTGCTGGACCAGGCAGCATGTGATAAGGTCTTTGCTGACTACGACCAGATCTTGGACCTGGGGGATGTTATTGGTCAACGTGCTCGTGAAATATTGCAGAGCCGGACACCTGTCCAAGTCAAGCCAGAGACCTCGGTTGTTTCAGGTCCCGGACTATTGAGTAGACTGCCTACTTTGGAACTGCCACACTTTGACGGTCGCTTGGACCATTGGTTAGGTTTCCAAAACCTTTTTGAAAGTTTGGTTGATGCACGCTCGGACCTCAGACCCGCCCAAAAGTTGGCCTATTTGTTGTCTGTCCTGGAAGGTGAGGCCCGAGCCTTGGTACAGCATCTATCGTTAACTGACTCAGGCTACCCTACCGCTTTGGAACTACTCACCCGGCGGTACCAAAATAAACGTTGTTTGGCTGACGTTCATATTGAATTGATTTTGGGGTTACCGGTCATTACTGGATTGTCAGCATTGCGTACTGACCTGTTGAATCCGTTGGTGGCAGCGACCAATGCATTAAAGCGATTGGACTTGCCGGTGGACCATTGGTCTTACCTTTTGGTACATGTTGTGCTGCAACGGCTTCCTGCCGATTTGAGGGCTCGTTTCGAGCTAAAGTATGGTGGGGATAGTGTCACACATCTCCCCCCATTTGGTGACCTCATCAAATTTTTGGAGGATGAGTGTCGTTTTGTGGATAACTCTAGCTTTGCCACCGAGTTGCGCCAGCCGTCTTCCCGGCCACGAGACCAGGGACGGACTGGTGATAGTCGTCCCACCACTCGTTTTGCTGGCACCCAGAGTCGTCCTGTTTGTGAGTTTTGTAGGGACATGGGGCATGGCATGGCAACTCGCGCGGCCTTTTTGAAATTGCATGTGAGTGCCCGCCGCCGAATTGCCAATGCACGCCGCATGTGTTTCTCTTGTTTGGGGGCTCACTTTCATCGGGACTGCCCCAATCCCCGCCCTTGTAGAATTTGTAGGGGGTCTCATAATTTGGACATTTTGTGCGCTAACGCGAACCACGCTGGCAGACCAGCCTCAGATGAAGGTTCGCGTACGGGGGGGTACCATGGAGTTGGTCACCGGGCTTCTGGCTCGCCGGTTCAGAACCGGGGAGAGGCCCGCAATTTTGAGCGCCGCACTCCACCCCCCGCGCAAGTTGATCGGGAGCCGCGCGACTGCCATTTGGTCTCCCCGCGTAAAGGCGATTACGCAGTTGTTGCTAGGCAGCGCTGGCCAGACCAGCACCGCCTTCCCTCCCCTCCATTGGCGGAACGTCCCCGGTTGGAGTCACGCCCCCCGCCATTCAGGCATCCGGTGGGATATGCCCTTCCGGCGATGGCGCGTGGCACGGGACACCGCGCGGACGAGGAATTTGACCTCTACCCTCGTCGGGAAAGACTTGGGCCTGGGTGCGGCGATCGGTCGCCGGCAAGGCATTGTTAGGACATTGGCGCCTGCCCCGCTAAGGTACTCCTCAGATCGACACGGATTTGTTGTCAACGGCATCGGTCAGGTCTGGGGGCCCACGGGGGACTCTGTTGTGGTCCGTGCCATTTTGGACATGGGAGCCCAAGGTTGCCTTTTGTCTATTGTTTTGTTTGCATTGTTTTGGGCGAAATTGATTTCTTCAGCGCCTTTGGACTGCGGGACTTGGCTGGGACGAGCCAATTCGGGAAACCCTGTTGGAAGATTGGCTCCAATTTGTATCCGCACTCCCTGCAGTCAACGAGGTTGTGTTACCCCGCGCTATCCTCCCCCCTGGGAACTACACTGCTACCCTTCATGGGTTTTGTGATGCGTCTTCGCACGGTTATGCAGCTGTTGTTTATCTGCGCACCGTCAGCGCGACAGGCCAGGTGAAGTTGTCACTGGTCTTGGCCAAGAGCAAGGTGGCCCCCCTCCGGACGGCACTGACCATCACTAAGTTAGAATTGTTAGGGGCGGCGCGTCTTGTGCGTCTATTGAACCACGTTGCTCACTCTTTGGGTGGAACTGTGGACATTCGGGATTCTTACGCCTGGACGGACAGTCAAATTGTTTTGTGTTGGTTGAAGACGTCCGTCCACTCTTTGGAGGTCTTTGTTGCGAACCGAGTGTCCCAGATTCAAAATTCTGAAACGCCTTTGATTTGGAGGATGTCGGGTCCTTTGCCCGGGCTCAAGGTGCTCGCTGTTGGAACGAAGGACCCTCCGTTTGACCCTGATTTTGTTGAGTCGATTTAGCTCCCTCGACAAGTTGTTGAATTGTTGGTGACTGATCGTCACATTAAGAACATGCATGCCGGTTGCAATGCGCTGTTGGCCATTCTGCAGCGAGAGTTTTGGAATTTGTCGGGAGCCGTTAGTAAGTTGAACCCCTTTTTGGACTCTTTTTGGGTCTTTTGTTGTTTGGTTGTTGACGGTTGAGGCACTCTAGCCTTCCTTATGGGGCCCGTCACCCCCTTTTGTGGCCTAAGGAGGGCCATTTGGTTAAATTGCTGTTGTTGTTGCTTGGTTGTTGTTTGGATGTTGTTTGTTATTGTTTTGACCCACCAGCCTGCCCCCATTGGGGGGGGGGGGGGATATTTTTGAAGGCCGCGGTGAAAGCGGCAAAGGGACTTTGGCGCAGATTGTTGGGAGACACCGTTCTCACCTTTGAGGAGTTAGCTACGGTATTTTGCCGCATTGAAGCTGTATTGAACTCGCGTCCATTGTGCCCGCTGTCTTCGGACCCGAACGACTTGGAGGCCCTAACCCCGGGCCATTTTTTGATTTGACAGCCACTTGTCGCCCTGCCGGAGCACCCTTTTGTCGATGTGAGCCAAAATTGGCTATCGCGGTTTCAGTTGGTGCAGCAGCTCGCTCAGAGTTTTTGGAAGCGTTGGAGCTTGGAGTATTTGCACATCCTCCAGCAGCGCGTCAAGTGGACTGATAAAACGCAACCTTGTCAAGATTGCCAAGTGATTGGCGGGCGGGAAGGCCCGTCCGGGGGGAGTAGATGTTCCGTCCCGTTTATTACTCTATGCGCCTACGTTTCTAAACGTGTAACAGAGTGAGAACTGTCAGTTGTCAGTTTTGACTTTGACACTTGAGTTTTGATCTGGGGGAAAAACGTGGGTCCTTTTTGGCGTGCCGACCCCTTTTGTTAAATTAATCCTTGAGAATCGGTCGTTTTGGTGGACAATCAGTCATGACCCAATTGTTTTGATTGTAAATAACCACAGTTAGACGAGATAATACGGGTTGAGTTTGGACATATTTGTTTGTTGGAAATAGTTTGAAGTGACGCTATTGAACTTGCGTGTTGGAGACCGCATGCCTTTGGTAGCAGGGCGTATTGCAGCGGATTGTAACCTGGAGAAACTCATAACGTCCCAACATAATACACTATACACTCACTTACATACATAAATCCAGATAGGCCCCAGAAGCAGTTTCCTTCAACCAGGTGAGTTATTCGAATGATATATTGTTAAGCTCCGCGCACGGCGGACAAGTTCGCTACGCCACTTTTGACCCAGGGCCCACCATAACTTCCACTGCGCTATTAAAATTCTATGGTGGGGGCCTGGCCTGGCAGCGAACATTAGGTTTAAATAATGTTCACAGTATACAAATATAAAGTTATTGAAAAGACTAAAACCGAATTTGAATAATTTATCATTTGACCTTGATCGGCTTAAACCCAGTTTTAACCTGCCCGTGGGTAACGACATTAGGTGATAAATATTTCGCAGTGCCAGAGAACTAATCCGGCTTAATTTATTTACCAATTTCCTCCAAAATATTATAGAAAGAAAAGTATTATTTTCTCACTGACGTTGGCGAAACTAACCTAAACAAGCCATGTCGTTGTTAAAAGAGTTCGTTTGTGAATAAAATAAAGTTATCAAATCAAATCAAAGTATGGTTAATGGAATGTTCTCAATTGCCTTGTGTTACTCGTCTCTGATTTTAGTTCTCGTAATTCTAATGAGTTGAGCGAATAAAAGCTTTAATCCTTTGTTTTTATCATCACCATTTCAGCCGAAAGACGTCCACTGCTGGACATAGGCCTCCAGCAATTTAGGGGTTTGCCATAATCGTCACGCTTGGCAGGCAGGTTGGCGTTCGCAGAGAACGCTGCTGCCCATTCTCTTGGAAGTCTCTTACTCTTACGACTCCTACGGAAAGGAGAACGCTGCTGCCCATTCTCTTGTAAGTCTCTTACTCTTACGACTCCTACGGAAAGAAATGGGATGGTGCTATTCATTACGTCCAACAACTCTGGGAACCTCATTAAGGCTTTAATTACTTAAGTAAAAGCTGACTGTGATCTTCGATTCGTAAGAGTCCTCAAGCGTATTATTAACTTGTTCTTCAACGGTGAACATTTTAGATAGCAAATGCTCATTTAGAAAATAATTGTACAGTTTTAATCGGCAATCAAGAGCAAATAACTTTCCTACATCAAGTATTTAATTACACAGTTTAAGGAATTTAGGTTATCCGAATATTGGGACGTATTCTTTGGTAATTTAATAGCCTTAGTAACAGTTCTTTGTGCTTATGTTACTGAAGGGTTGAATAGACTCGTAGCCTTATAATTGAAGCCTTAGGGAATAACACATATGTATTATTTTTATATTCTGGATGTTTCTGCCTTCTGTATTCTTTTCAAGGTCATCATCCAATTCTACCATAGATAATACTTATTCCAGTCGCCGATCCATTTAGCATGGTCTATTTTTAGAAGTAATATCAGTAATTTCCTAAATAGGTGGGAATCACATTAATTTTCATTTCAACTTTCAGCTTCGATCATAACAAAAACTATTATTAACCGTTTTCAGTATTAAAATGTAGTCGTTATATAAAACTGTAAGTTATTCGCGAATGGTTCAGAGATTGTCTTATGAATATAAAGTACAGTAGAACCGATGTAAGTATAATAGACGATGTCTGAAGTAACTAAAGAAAAAAATAGAAATAGCTTGAGATTAATGTATGAGAAGTAGTGTACTGGTTACCGTATAGTTTGTTTTGCCACTCTCTTTTATAATTCGCGTTTTACGACTTCTGCTCATTTATTCTTTACTAGCTTCTGCTCGCGACTTCGTCTGAGCTAAATTTCTTGTTCCCCCGACCCTTCCCGTCGCGTCGAATCGCCTACCCGTGCGATTTTCCCCGTTTTTGCAACATTTTTCATTACTGCTCCGCTCTTCTTCGTTGTAGCGTGATTTTATATAGCCTATAGCCTTTCTCGATAAATATGCTACCCAACAAAAAAAGAATTTTTCAATTCGGACTAGTAGTTCTTGAGATTAGCGCGTTCAATCAATCAAACAAACATACAAATTCTTCGGCTTTATAATATTAAGTATAGATTTCAATTTATCTGATAGTAATTGTCTATTTTTTATATTATACTTAGAAATGACGTGCTTTTTTCTGAGAACAGCCCTTTCGTTGAAGTATTACTAATTGTAGGTTCTGCGTTGTTTTATACTTCCACCAAATAGCTTTTGTCCATCAGCTTACAACAATTTAGGAGACGGTAAGAAGCTTTTCAATTTTAAATGAAAATTTGACAATGCTGCAGTACATTTCTTATGACTGGTGTCAGTGACAGTAACCACATACAGTTTGGCAGTCAACAGAAGTTAGTATACACCAGTATATATTGAACAAGGTTCTGCCCGCGACTTCGACCGCGTTACTTGCTCCCCCGACCCATCCCGTTGCATTGAATCGCCTGCTCGTGCGAGGTCTTCTAGTCGTGATTTTTTAGGGTTCCGTACGTCAAAAGGATAAACGGAACCGTTTTTTTTTTTGGATGGGAATTCATCAAATGACTTTTCCCGCTCCGGGCGGAGCTCAGGGCGTGGCAGACTTTTACTGACAAAAACCCACCCGTGTTCCTTCAGTTACCCATATGCCAGGGCCACGGTATCTCGTTTGAACTATCTCGCGACCCTGGCAGGTAAACGGAACCCTTATAAGATCACTTTGCTGTCCTTCCATTCGTCCGTCTGTCTGTCAAGACCCTTTATCTCGGGAACGCGTGGAGGCATCGAGTTGAAATTAAAACTATATACTCAAGTATATTTTCTACTATATTTTCTACGGCCGTTTATGCCGCAAAAAACGTATATTTCAACACTTTCAAGGAAATTAAAATTTATAGGCTGTTTTCCGTTGACCCAGATTTTAGGTCATCGGAAAACAGCCCATAAATTTTAGGTCCTAGAACTATGATATATGGCAAGTAAAACCGTCTTATACTAGAAGTAAATGGAAAATTTGAAAACTATACATTTTTAATTAAATCATAAAAAAGTAGGGTCTGTATGCAAGAAATGGCTGTCTAAATTTTTACGGAACCCTCAGTGGGTGAGTCCGCCTCGCACTTGTCCGGTTTTTTCATTTCGCTCAGCTCTTAAGAGTCCTAGCGTGATGTTGTATAGTCTAAAGCCTTCTTCGATAAATGGGCTATCGAATATTAAACTTAGTTCCTGAGATTAGTACGTTCAACCAAACAAACTCTTCGGCTTTATAATATTTAGATTTAATTACATTTAAAAACATTATAGTGACTCAACCTTAAAAGATAGACATATGCTATCGCGTACTTTTTTTTAGAATTTTTTGAGATAAATAATTACGTCGTACATTATTGTTGCGTAACTTTAAATGTTTATCCAGCGCACGCAACGTAAACTCTCAAAAGGAATATTTTTTCCCCGTTTCTGCAACACTTTTCATTGCTGGTCGTAGCGTGATATTATACGACAATATTTTCCGTCACCGGTTTGATCAGTGGGATGAAATCCTTTACAAATATTCGAATGTAGGAGGTAATCTCCAAAACCACAATCCAATACGTATCAAACATTCTATCACTGCTCGTGAGCTATACTATTGATGAGTTTCATATGATATACTAGCTTCTGCCCGTCCGACTTCGTCCGCGTTAAATTTCTTGTTCCCCCGACCCTTCCCTTCGCGTCGAATCGCCTACCCGCGCGATTTTCCCCGTTATTGCAACATTTTTCATTACTTCTCTGCGCCTATTGGTTATAGCGTGATGTTATATAGCTTATAGTCTTTCTCGATAAATAGGCTACTCAACACAAAAATATTTTTTCAATTCGGACCAGTAGTTCCTGAGATTAGCGCGTTCAATCAAACAAACAATCTCTTCAGCTTTATAATATTAGTATAAATATAGATTTTATGGTATAGTTGACTTTCACATGGCTGGTTTGGCGAGCAGAAGCTACTATAGAATAAAGCTTTAGACAAGGTTAAACATTTTTGCGACCAAAACAGTTGTGTTCGTTTTACAGCTTCATTTTACCTAAGTGTTTCAATTACTTGTGGGTAGTCACTTTTATTAGAGTATAGTTAGTTGTAGTGGTGTACGTTAGTTGGTATACACATAATTTTCCTAGCGCATGTATGAACGTCGACAATGTTAGAAGTGAAATTATTTGTAGCTCGACATATTTTAAAGTTCCTATCAATACTCTTGAGAATATGGCGTTAGTTTTTGTTGCTATATCTTTGAGAGGCATTTTGATTGAACCATTACTATTACTTATAACTGATTTTTGTGTTCATTGGCGGATTTCTTCTATAAGATTGTATGTATGACTAATTGGTTATAGGATAAAATGATTAACATACAAGATTCAGAAATAAACATCATTATTGGTAAAACCTTTAAAATCACCTATTATGTTCTCTTCAAGATCAGTCATTAAGAGAACGAATACGATTTTTTTTCGAGTTTTCCGATTTACTTAAATTGACAGACGACCTTTTACTATTAAAATATTGCCTTGTCATAAGTTTGAATGCACTAAATGAATTATTCAGTTATTTTTCAAAGAAACATGGTAAAAAGAAACCCTTTTGTTGAGACTCAGTCTGTCGGTTCGTCTGCTTGTCACAGCTGGATATCTCAAAAACGACTAATGCTATCAACTTGAAATTTGGAATAGTTTTAGATGACGTGTACCTAACTATTTAATAAAAATAAAAAATACGATCTTTTGTTTTGTAACTGAGAATTAAAGCGGGTCTTAAAAGATCGAATTGATAATGGCCTCATTTCAAGCTTTTAAGACCCCCTTTGATTGGGCATCTAGAGTGTCATATAAAAGAGCGTTATTTTCATATATTTTTTTCGGGAAATGGATTGATGTTGAACTGGAGGCTTTGTTTAATTTCATAAAAGAGAGTTTTGAGTAGCAGAAATCAAAAACAGTTTTCTTTACTATGTTTTTAATAAGAAAATTGTAAAACGTGATTTATACACTGTACGGACGACTTTCTTTTTTATTTTTATAAACCGTGTAAAAGTTGAAACGATTCGTAAATATGTGGTATAGTCTAAGCCTCTTACTGCAAAATATACAAAACAGGCTGTATTTACAGGAGGATTAAGGTCAATTAATCAAAATCACATAATACGAAGTAGTTCTTTCATTTGAACAAAACTGAAATGATCTTTCATTAACTTATACACCGTGACATTTTAATCGTCTTACAAAGGCAGCCCACTTCGTGTAACCAATGACTACTACACATCCGTAAGAAAAAAAATGAGCTTTTGAATAACTAAAAAATAAAAATGTTATTCATTATGATGACGCATGACGTAGTTTGAAAATTGATATTTTGTCTCATGGAAAATGGCGATGGAATGATCTAGCCGACTCGTGCACTGGGTAGGTATGTTCTCTATCATATGATACGTAAACATTATTAACAGGGTGTTTCATAATTCAAATGCATTATTTATTTTTCTTACTACCTATTATCTTAATAAATGGTAAAATAAATAATCATTACATTGACTGGATAACCTTTGTAAGACGACTGTAATATCCGGTGTAGAAATACTGTATTTCAACTGTAAAAACACGTTTGTAAAACGTAAATAAAAGCTTTATAGCAGGATTTGATTCACTATTGGACTCAACCTAATTCTGTTGTCCATTCGAACGAGCTAATCTCTTAATTGGTTCATATTTCTGCATTGTTGACAGTCGGGTTGTTTGTCTTCAGATCTTTACCTTCCCGTTCAAGTAGAAAGTAAACATTTCTTATCTTTTCTACGTGAGATAACCTCCTCGTGTTGATAGTAAAATGTTTTACGTCAGTTGTCCAAGTTTCGAAACCACTGTCGTAATTTTCTTCGAAATCTTATTGATCAGCGATATCTCGAAAGTGCACATTGCAACGTGAGGTTGAAAGTTCAATCAACCTACTTAAGGAAAATTCGATCTCGTCTTGGAGTATTCAGTTCAGTTTCTGGAATGTTTATTCGTGATTGACGCTACAAAAATCGAGTATAGAATAGTGTAGCAATGTATATAAATGACAATGAATCAATATGCTTGTAAAAACAGAATGTCAAATTTTAAAAACTTTATGCATAAACTTCGGGACCGATTGTTTTTGGAAGATCAGTGTATGTGAGATTTATTACGCAAGGTGGTATTATTAATGTTAGTGTATACGTTAGGACCGATTTTTTAAAAGTATTTAATATTTCAGGTCGAATATTTTATGCTTTATTTTTTATTACATTCTACAATAATACCAAACGTAACTAAATATCAAATAGTAAATAAATAAATAGTATAGTAATAATAGTAAATATAAAGACTGTATCACGTGATTAATTTTATTCGAATTATGAAAACATGAAGTTTGACTTTATTTAAGTTAAAACGGTCTAGCTATTATAGTAATATCTGTTAGTTTAAACTGCGTATTCATACATAGATTAAAACATTTTCGTAAACTCTAATCACAATAGGCAACAACCAATTCTTCTGGTTCTTCTGGTTTCTGCGGGTTCTTACCAACATAATTTCGTTCATTCATCCGCAAACAGACCGAATGAAAAGAAGCTAGACGAAAATAATATGTTGAATTTTTGCACATTTTTCGTAGCACCGATAGCGGCAAAGTTTTAAACCTCATATTTTTCCAAGAGTTTTTCGAAGGACAATAGCACTGCTATCAATCAAAGATAATTTGGTTGGGTTTGACCGTGAAAACGTTTTAGATAAAGTAAAAAGAGTAGTTAAGAGATACGCTGATACGCTACGATATGTCAATGGCTGCAGTTTCTACCACCGTTTCAGAGTATCACACTTATTTATGTACATACTTGTTGCGATATTTAAGAGCAACTAAGAAATATTTAATTAATGAAATAGCTTGCAATCTTCTTCTCTGTTCTCGTTATTGTTTGTGCTCACAATTCTTTGTGATTTATGTCACTTTGTGGTATAAATATTAAGCCAAACAGCAAAACATAGCGAGACTGAATGTCTGCTGCGACTAAGTGATACGACCTAATTGCGAGATTTTGTACTAGGTAAAGGCAATTATTGACGGTATCACTTGCCGTGGTCGCTCGTGGATGGTCACCCATCCACGACCAACCGTGGTTATTTATCGAAACTTCTCCTTTTTTTGTATGTTATCTCTCAGGGCAACCATGAGGTTGTCGCCTGCTTAACCGGATTTGCCTGTGGATATCTTAATAAATTAAGGCCTCCAACCGGGGATAAAAAGCTTTAAACTAGAGCGACTACTCGCTAAAGGCATACCCAGTGGGGTACGGACTCGCCTTATGGCATCGCTGTTAGAGGGCAGAAAGGGACGGGCTGAATCGAAATGACTATTTTTGAGGGATAAATTAAACGGTACGGGCTCAGCGGTGTGGGCTGGTTTGAGCAAGGATCGGGCGAACATGGATTAGGACATCACGACGGGAGGACGGAAGGACGGTGGTCTGCGACGGTGTGTCTTGAGAGTGCTAGTGAGTTTACTACTCTCTTAGAGAAGGGTTGTAGCGTCATCGGAAATGGTTAGGGTATGCTTCGGTCGGCGAATCCTACTAATGCGGGAGAAACCCCTCCGTTGGTCCCAGCTGATAAACGTAAATTTTTGGCAGTCGTCACTGGTAATCAGAAGTCCATAAGTCTCACAAACAGACTTGCCAAAGGGTATCGTTTTACCCAGTAACAAATTTTTGGATGTCAGATGCCTATCTGACATCCAGTCGCTCCATGTAAAATACTGGTATTCAGCTACATCCTGTTAAACTGGAATGTGACCCTAATACAGTTTGGAAAGGGCTCGGTAGAATGAATTCAATCAGGTTTTATGTTTGATATTTTTATAAAACTGACGATGACGTCATATGAATTCCTATGAAATATTCTGGGTGAGAGAGGATAACACACTCGTGGGCACACAATTTGAGGACTATGTTGGTCATTGTTTCACTTTTGACAATGGTGTAGCAGTTTGAGTAATGTTTGCGGTCTAGGGTAGGGTAACTTTAGGATTCCGTTGCCAAATGTCAAAAAACGGAACCCTTATAGATTCGTCATGTCTGTCTGTCCGTGTATGTCACAGCCACTTTTCTCTAAAACTATAAGAGCTATGTTGTTAAAATTTGGTAAGTAGATGTATTCTGTGAGCCGCATTAAGATTTTTACACTAAAATAGAAAAATAACAATGAATTTTGGGGTTCCCCATACTTAGAACTGAAAATCAAACAATTTTTTTTCATCAAACCCATACGTGTGGGGTATCTATGAATAGGTCTTTAAAAATGGTATTGAGGTTTTTAACATCATCTTTTTCTAAACTGAATAGTTTGCGCGAGAGACACTTCCAAAGTGGTAAAATGTGTGTCCCACCCCCGTAACTTCTAAAATAAGAGAATGATAAAACTAAAAAAAATATACGACGTAAATAACCATATAAACTTCCACCGAAAATTGGTTTAAACGAGATCCAGTAAGTAGTTTTTTTTTTAATACGTCATAAATCGTAAACCGTAATTTACCTTTAATTCAATCAACTGATATATAAAAATTAAAAACAAAATCATTTAATGTCATAAACATAAACCTTATGCATAAACCGAGGATACCTACAGGTTTGTACGGAAGCCTCGGTGCGCGAGTCCGACTCGCACTTGGCCGGTTTCTTTATATTGTTCGTCGAATCGTTGAGGTAATAAAGTTCCGAGTTGAGCTGCACGATATTTGACAAATGTGAGCACTGTGTGGACAAGATCACTCGTGACGTGTGGTTATTTTCTCAAAAGACCACTGACTGACTGAGTTTGTTTTGGTCTTTCCCCCAGAGTAGTCAGAAAGGAGACGCGGAAATAATCTTCTTTTAAAAATATAATTGACTTTTGATAGTGTTTGTACAAACCTATTTACAGAAATAAAGTAATTTATCAATGATTACCCATTGATGTAGATTTGTCGATGACAGCAATAACAAGAGTGGGCGCTCCTTCCCTAATGTAGCAAAACCCACGCATTTTGATCCCAAATTAAATTGTGTACCTAACTTCCTACGCCCTCAATTTCTAAAACAGTAACAATTAGCACTTGCTATGAACAATCAGTCAACAATGACAATTGGGTTCTTCGAGAGAAAACAAATCATTAATAGGCTTTTAACTGTAGTGTGCTAATTGCATCGAATTAGGATACTATAATAAAACCGTACTATTTCTATTCAACGTCACAATCGATCAATAACTTACTTACATATTCAATCGAAAACCAGACAAAAGGAAAATTGAGTACAGAGGCGAGAACTCATGCATTTTTAAAACTTCAAAGTTTGCATTTATTAATATTCGCTGATCGAAAAAATCCACATCCACACTATATTATACTACATACTAATATTATAAAGCTGAAGAGTTTGTTTGTTTGATTGAACGCGCTAATCTCAGGAACTACTAGTCAGAATTGAAAAATTCTTTTTGTGTTGGGTAGCCTATTTATCGAGGGAGGCTATATAACATCACGCTACAACTAAGAGGAGCGGAGCAGTAATGAAAAATGTTGCAAAAACGGGGAAAATTTATTCTTTTTGAGAGTTTCCGTTGCGTGCGCTGCGTAAACGGTTAAAGTAACGCAAAAATCATGTATGACGGAATTGTATCTTTTAAAAAGTTCTAAAAAAAAGTCCGCGAGAGCATATGTCTATTTTTTAAGGTTGACTCACTATAACTCAAAAGGAGCGAGCAGCAACGAAAAATGGACGAAAACTAGCAGGCAAATCGATGCGACGGGAAGGGTCATGGGAGAAAAAATTTGACGCGGACGAAGTCGCGGGCAGAAGCTAGTTATATATATATCCACACTAATTTTATAAATGCAAAAGTAACTCTGTCTGTCTGTCTCGCTTGCCTGCTAAAACTTCTGAACCGATTTAAATGAAATTTGGTACACAGATAGTTTAGAGCCTGAGAAATGCCATAGGCTACTTTTTATTCCGTGACTTTGTCTGCGTTCGCGAAAACCGACATTTACGCAGACGAAGTCGCGGGCAGAAGCTAGTTATATATATATCCACACTAATTTTATAAATGCAAAAGTAACTCTGTCTGTCTGTCTCGCTTGCCTGCTAAAACTTCTGAACCGATTTAAATGAAATTTGGTACACAGATAGTTTAGAGCCTGAGAAAGGGCATAGGCTACTTTTTATTCCGTGACTTTGTCTGCGTTCGCGAAAACCGACATTTACGCAGACGAAGTCGCGGGCAGAAGCTAGTACCAAATATAAGGATTAGTTCTGTATTCCCTTCGTGGTTAGAAATAGTTACGTATAATATGTACATTTTACCATGTCATCATCTGCCTAGCCTTTTGTCCAGCTACGTTAGGGTTGGCTTCCAGTCTAACCGGATGCGGCTTACTACCAGTATTTTACATGGAGCATCTGCATATCAGACTGGATGCGGAAGGCAGAGGACAGGATGTTGTGGCGCAGCATGGGAGAGGCCTATGTCCAGCAGTGGACTGCGACAGGCTGAGTTGATATGATCTGCGTATCAGACCTCCACAACCCAGTTACTGGGTAACATGATACCCCACCCATACTGTACTGTGTGGTGCCGGACGTAAAGAATAACACCACCCCATTTCTTCCCGTGGGTGTCGTAAAAGGTAACTAAGGGACTTACTAGAGAATAGGCAGCAGCGTTCTCTATGCATTTTACCACCATACTGCGATCGACAACCCGCCTGCCAAGCGTAGCGAGTATGGCAAAGCCCCCCAAATTGGGGGAGGCCTAAGTCGAGCAGTGGAGTCTTACGGCTGAAATGATGATGATGATGATAATGATGACGATACCCAGTGGTAAGACTGGTTGTCAGACTTTCGGATTTCTGACCACTGTCTAACAATGTCTAATATCTATGAAAGACAGCCGGGAATAACGGCATAACGTGCTTTCCGAGGCACAGAAGGGCCTTGGTATGAAAAGGTGGTTACTTACGGACCATCGCGGCAAACGAATCTTAACCTGAACGATCAACCCGTGCGGCTGTTATTACTTAGCCACAAGCCTTTCCTTCCACAAACCCGTGCTACCTACATTTCACCATGTAATGGGACCAAACCTGAAACTCGGATGTAGAACTGCTTTTGTGAATTTTCAACCAAGCACTTAGTGGTTGCGAAAGAAAAACAAAAGTAAACTCCATAGGTAACTTTGTGAGAAGGTAGAAACTGTAACTAACGACGCTGAAGGTACAATTATAATATTATAGTGTTACTGGAGTAACTATAATATTGCTTGCAGATTTTATATAGCGAAGCGGTCGACGGTAGATCGTATTTCCCTTAGGACCGATGACATTTCGACCGCATTAGGTAGGATATCTAGCCAGGTGGTCTGGTTAAACAAAGATATGGTACTAATTAGGTATTGCAGGGTGTAGTCTAAACGGGATTTGTCAGCAAATACACAGATTTCCTGCATGGAAAACAATATACCTATGTATTGGATTTTATGAGTTTTTTTTTGTGCAGAACCCAATATTCGTTACTGATAACATCAGCTATTAGCCTGAGAAAATTCAGTCAAAATTGGTACGGCTGTTGCGGAGAGCAGCCGGTACAAGCAGACAGACAGATAAAAACAGTTTTTTACTTTCATATGCTTCCAGTAAAAGCTGTTATTTTGACATTAGAAACATACTCTTAAAATTTAATATTTGTATGTATTTGTGTATAGAGAAGTTCACGTTTCGTAACGATATTTTCGTTCATACTTGTCAATACTACGTCCAAGGTAAACAACATAAAACGTCACGTTGGTAAAACTTGCACTGATTTGATCAATCAGTACTTTCTAAAAATAGTGCCGAAATTTGCCCGTTTTTCGATAAGTATCTTTCTTAAAAAAAACTACTACGAGCAATAATATGTATACACATAACCTAATTCAAAAGTAATTTTCTCTTTAAATAACGATGTCAAATATGAGACAGAGCCTATTTCATAATCGTCATCATCAGCATCATTTCAGCCAAATAACGTACAGTGCTGGATACAGGCCTCAAGGGGGGGGGGGGGGGGGGGTTGCCATAATCACCACGCTTGGCAGGCGAGTTCGGGATCGCATTTTGGTGGTAAAATGCATAGAAAACGCTGCTGTCCATTCTCAAGTAAGTCCATTAGTCGCCCACGGGTATAAATGGGATTGTGCTATTCTTTACCTCCTGTCACATACTGAACAAAAGTTCATTAGTTAATTACATAATAGTGTGGGTTCCAAAATATTATAATGCTCGTAATAAAATAAAATTATAATCAGTAAAATTGGAGAATATCACTTTTAAGAGTTGCTGAACGCACACATATAAGTGTTCATGACTGTACTTATCGTTTTTATTAGACATTCATATTTCATACCGCGCGACAGTGAATAATGATGGAGTCACACACGCTGTTTGCATGAAAAATCTTAAAATAGTTGCTATTATGATACTCGATATTTACAGCCATATTTTTATAATTTACGGAAAAGCTAACGGAAGGAAAATGAAAATGATAGATGTGTATACATCTTAACTAGGAATTAATGTCATGCTGATCCTCTGATTATGACAGTCTTAGCGTGGAGCGACAACATTTCACGAACGAAAATAAAAGTGTTATAGAATATGAAGTGTGATCAAAGTGAAAACAAGATCAAAGATTATAATAGTCTTAGAGTTTACAGCTGCTTGTCATAGGACTTTTTGAATTAATAAATAGAAACTATTAATTAATGTCACATTATTCATTATACTAGCTTTCGTTGAGGCTTAAAAGAAAATGACAGTATACTAGAACATTCTAAGAAATGTTACATTGTAGTATTTCTAGGTTCTGAGTCATAGCTGAACTGATGTAATTCTGAACCTTAATTCCGTAACACTTATCAGAATCTGAATCATTTTGAAGCTCATCCATTCTTTCATATGTTCGACACAATGAATGCCATTCCAACAAAAATAGTGTGTAATACACTATCAGTTGGAATGGCTCTTGTGAATGAATCAACACTGTGATTTTTTTTTTTCAATTCATTATTAGCATTCATTTTGTAGCAGTGGTGGTCCAGTGGTATCAGCTCCGACTTATGAATGGGTTCAAACCCAGGAAGGCGCTTTACTTTGTGTACATAATTTCATCACCACCGCTCTCAAAACGGTGAAGGAAAACATTGTGAGAAAACCGGCATGTCCTAAAACCAAAAAAATCGAAGACATGTGACATCTACCAACCCGCACTGGATCTGCATGGTAGATTAATGCCCACTTCCTCTCACCGAGAGGAGGCCTGCGTCCCAGCAGTGGGCACAATATAGGCTGATTATGATGAAATTTATTTTTTGAAACGTGTGACGGATGTATCTATGTAACTTTTAAGTTACCAAATGAGAAGGTTTTGTTGTGTGGCTAGAACTAATTTTTTTAATAAACTAAGTGTTTAGGAAATAAATAAACAAATCTCAATTTATAATTTTCTTTTTAGTGTGTTACGAAAAACAAACCCAGCGTACCTTTAGACGTGAGACTACATTCAGAGGTCAGATTTCACAAACTTAAAGGATTTGCGCCCCAATTTGACTACGTTGACATAATCCGACCGTGGTGGCACAAACGTAAACAAAATTTACTTTAGGTTACTACTTACTAAGTTATACTGATATGGGTTACGACGTTTGAGTAGAAAACTGAGGGATTTTTAGTTTTTGGTGTGTTAATTCAGTATATTTTTAGTATGAGTACCTAGACGAGACTGTAGTTCTAATTGCCCAGATTTATGTTTACGTTTATGACGCAAATTGATTGTCGATTCCGCTGTTTTACAAAACTGCAAATTATTTTACATAACAGCTCAGTAACGTAAAACAGCAGAAAGATGTATAATGCTTTTACATATTTACTGAACTGTAATAGGAAATATTGCTTCATCATGATAGCCATAAGTCCACCGCTGCACATAGGCCTCCAGCACTCCCGCCGCTTCGACTAGTTTTATGGTTCCCCCATCCAGCGGAAATATTGCTTAAACTTTTTCAATTTATCAATGACGCAGGTCAACGATGACGTAATGTAAGACAGCGTAAAATTAAACGCCAGATTGTAGGTTTTAGTTCAACATTTTATCGCTCGTGGCTCTGTGTAGTATAACAACAATTATGTCGTGTGAAACAGAAATAAATCAAACGAGTAATATGCAAATGATCCTTACTCAAATGAAAACACTGATTTTAAGGATAATTTGATTACTATAATTTAATTTTATGTTAAATATTCTGTCCTAAGTATACAAAATACCCATGTAACTGTAACCAACCTAAAGTAGCGTTCGCCGGTCGGTTACAGTTCTAACCTAACCTAAACTAATTAGTCAGATTGCCATATTTTAGTTACTGTATACGATTAGGCATTCGAAGCCACACCAACCGCTTATTGTGACTTTAGATAAGCAATTTTAACATTAAATTTTAACGAGGGTTGTTAAACAGCTGTTATGTAAAACAAAGCTGTTTTATAAAACGGCTAGCGGTTATGTAAAACAGCGGGATTGAAAATTCACCTGCGACATATACGTCATGATATTACAGATAAATTGTCTAGGTTAGTAATGATAAAAATAGAAATAACTAAATATAAAATTGAAGAGAAACGTTGCATTTTATAATAAGTATGAAGGTAAGGACATAGCATGTCCTTGCTGATAATTTTTTGTATGCTTTGGTACTCCAGTTGCGTTATTCCACACGTGGCTCACATCGCCACACTGTTTCTAATTATAATTGACATCTGACACTTTTCTTGACCCGCATCGCTTCTCTACTGGACCATTGCTGCTACGTCTACGTTTATTTCAAATATTACATGAAAGAATCGTGATCTCTGTACTACGTAGAGAGCAATAAATGCAATAGCTTGATTATAATTATCAAATTTACTGACAGCTGCGGTTATATGCGTTATCAGTAGAATGTTTTATGCGTATTTCACATTGATACGTGTTAATTGGTTTAATTCAAATTTTGTAATATTATGCAAAAAACAATGCATCATGAGTTTTTAAAGGTTTTGTTCTCTTTAAAATATTAAAAAAGAGATCATGTAAACCCTCTATAGATACATAATTATGATAATAAATTGACACAATTTTTTTAAATTAGCTTTGCTGTTATATTTTTCTCTAGAACCAGTCCTACCAAGAGGCATCATAATTATGTACCACAGGTCACGGGATTGTGGAGGTCAGATATGAGGTTGCCCCATGTAAAATACAATTTGTTGTCAAATGCATCCGGTTAGACTGGAAGCTGATCCCAAAATAGTTGGAAAAAGATTATACAGATTCAGTAACATTTTTTCACCAAACACATTGGACATTTAAAAGAACCGTAAGTCCATAGTTTGTGATGATTTTTCAATGCTTATAATAGATTTATCTTACAATTATTTCTATAAAATTATAAACTGTACTTTATTATTGTGCTACTTCGTGTGTACCCACAGGACCAATGAACCTAACCTCAAATACCAACATAAACACAGAAACAAAGAATACGCTGTATTCGACCCCAAATACTGGAAACTACGCAAGGCTTCGAGCGTTGATTAAGCCATTCAATCACTAAATAACAATAACGCAAGAAATACGCGTGGATGCGGTATTTATATAGTTTCGACGAATATGATTTTCTATTTATAATATTTATTTGGATTTCTGCAGCGGTCAGGAGCAGTGGTAACGGCCGTGACTTACGAGTAGTCGTGAGTTCGAACCCAAACAGGCGGTTTACTCTGTGTAAATTATTTCATCACCACTGCTCTCAAAATGGTGAAGGAAAACATCATGAGAAAACTGGCATGTCTGAGACCCAAAAATTTGAAGACATGTGACATCTACCAACCCGCACTGAGCTCACGTGGTGTATTATGGCCCACTCCATCCACCGTGATGAGGCCTGAGTCCCAGCAGTGGGAACATAATAGGCTGCTGATGATGATTTGGATTTCCATTTAATATTAAGATAGGCTCAGTATAAGCCTTGTCAGTAATCTTACTTTGATACTGACAGAGGAAAATAATTAGGTATAGAAACTAGATGGTGAATTCAAAATGAAGTAAAATATGTACTACTGAAAAGTAACGAATTCGACAAGCAACCTCTGTTTATGCACACTTCATTCTAATTTCCAAGGAGAAAACAAAATGGTGGACTAGGGAGGGTCATATTGGTACCGATTCCCTTGTTCACAAAGTAAACTAAATTTAAGTTCAGTGTATCTTTTTCTTTGTATTTCATTAAGAAGAGGACATAAGAAAAATTTTAGTTTAGTCCTGTCAAATTAATCAGCGCCTGTCACTACTCCAAACAAGTTTAGACGTGATTAAAAACTTGCCTACTAAAATAACGTCAATTTACGTCAAGCGCTGATTAATTTGACAGGACTCAACTAAAATTTATCTTCTGTCCTTTCCTTAATGAAATAGAAAGAAAAAGATGCACTGAACTTAAATTTAGTTTAGTTTGTGAATAAGGGAATTGGCACCATTGTTTGTGTTATCTAAAGAATGTTATAGTATTTAGACAGTTTGTCGATTTTAGACTAAGAAAAAGACGGGCGAAAGGTACCTAAGTGGATTCTACGAGAAATAAGGACTGAGTGTGCTCGAACAATTTGGTTATCACGTTCAGACCCATCCTTCGTACATCGACGACGAAGCGTGTATCACCACGTGGTTCTTTTGGGACTTCATAAATTAATTAAAAGCATAATATATATCATTAGGCTGGTTGGGCAATTGCCACTGTAGGGTTGGGTTACCATTCTACTCAGTTCGTAGTGAAAATTGAAATTAATTTGTTTGTTATTTGTATCGGGGTTAGAGGATTTAGTATTGTTTCCATATCGGGGTATAATATTAGTAAGTCGCAATAAATACACGGAAAATTTTAAACGTCACGATGGTATTCTCCAAATATTATGGTAAAGTTATACATATGCACCTACACGACTGACACTATAAAGATATTTTCTATTTTACAAAAGAAAGCCGATACAGGTGGTTATTCTCATCATCATTTTATCAGAAAGACCTACATTGCTAGACATAGGCGATCATTTAACTATGTAGTATACAATTTTGAAATTTAGCTTTAACACGTGGCAGTTACCATGGTCAAAATCAGAAAAAGACAAAAAATTTACTTAGTGTTATTTCACTTTAAATAGTTTTAAATTTATTCCATAAAAACATATTTATTACATTATATGCAGCCTTCTTTCATAATTTAATTACTTACTTTAATTTTGATTTCATACTTTCCAAAAGACTAAATGTAAACAAAAGTTATTGACACAGTAGTTTTTGTGCTCTACGCGTCACTTAATATAGCTGAAAGATTAATAAACATGGCCGCCAGGCAGCACTGATATGTTCAGATTTGGTATGTGTCTTTAGTCATATAGTCCGACAAGACCTGAATGGAACAAAACGTGTCGGACACATAATCCAACATGGCAATTAACGTGTTAATAGAGCATTATGAAATTAAGTGCCACTATTTCTATTAGAAATTTTTAGGTAGTTAGTAGCAGAAAAAAATATTGTTAAGAACTAGCCATTTCCAGAAATCAAACCTACGTATAATAACTTTTCTATTCATACAGCATTCGTGTGTAACTATCAGCAATAATACAATGGTTTACAAAATGCCTTCTTAATTACATTTGAAACTTGTAAAATTCTTTAGAAGATTTTAAAAGAAATCATTTTGGAATTTCGTCAAATGAACTTCAAAAAGTTTTTATGTAGGTACTCAACCATTTTTCAATGTTAGTTTGACCTATAAACAAAAACTTGCCAGTAACCCAATACAGAGCTAAGAAAGTTCAGCAGACTACGCAGCAAAATATCAGTGTGGAAAATATAAATAGGCAAGTAGGTACCCACTTACCTAACTTACTTCAATAGATAGGTTACTGTTGCATGTGACTTGGAAAGTTGGTAAACATCACGATATTAGATATTACATGCTCAAGTCTCTTACAGAAATAGTTTGTGTGCACGTAATATCATCGTCTGCCTAACTTTTCGCTACTTTATCAGTCCATTTTGAAACTGATCCAAATATGATTAGGTGAATACAAACATCGAGAGGAAACCTAGATTTTTAGCTGCTGATAACTCGTCGTCTTTTTCTTATAAGAAGACGCCTTTACCCTACAGGGAAAAATTACAGACTGGTAATTTTGCGTAAAAATAGCATTTCTAAGAGCATCACAATTGCTCTAGAGAGCATCACAATCTCGCTTTTGATCAATATGACAGACATGTCCTATTAAACCTCAACTTCGCACTGATAACCAAGTGGTTTACTCTTCATGAGCTAATTTTACTTGCTTAGTAACTCAGGTGTTAAAATTTTAACTCTTAAAAGATACAGCCAGTACCATAATCATGAATACTAGATGATTTATATCCTCGGCAATTAGTTATAGTTGTACAACTTTTTGCTCATCACAAAAGTTAAATGAACGAAAAGGTCACAAGAGTAGATTTCTGATGAGTTAGTTTTCATTAGCGCTTTGAGAATACGGAATAAATGAGATTTTGGTCTTCGTGCTTACTCATTTATAGAAATAATTCCTTAATTCAGATTGTTATAACACGGTAAATTGATGCAGTACCTCTGCATCAATATCCCGGATCATTGCCATTTCACCCAACTGTCAAAGAGTGACAGTTGTAATTTTAATGTCTAATTTATATTGGTAATACTGCCGCTTCATGAAAGTGCGAGTGCAGCGCTTTCATGCTTTGTGGTTTTCTGTGATCGACTAAAAATGTGTCGCAATGCAGCTTCTCCAGTCCCGAAGAAATGATTCCACATATATGGAACTTGCTACGGAAACCAGGGAAAACACAACGCACTTGTAAGCAACAATAATAATAATATAGTCAACGTTTCCACATATTTTGTCACTGTATGTCTCATTGTTCTAGAATAACTAGGAAACACTTATCACTAAACTAAAATATGAGATTACCATTAGATATTATATTAATAAAAACTAGTACTAATACTCGTAGCTTTAACTTAATCATTTATTTTTCGAATTTTAAATTTGGCATAAGTTTAGCCTAATTAATAAATGTTATATTCTATTTTAAAGTTATTGTTGACTTTCAAAAGTTCCCTATATGCTTTGAAATACATGCTTTGACTTTCACTTTGTAAACTGTAAATGATTCATTTGACTGAAATATGATAAAACGTGATAAAAATACGTAAAAAGCGCAACACTTACAAGCTTCTTCTTCTTTTTCCGTGACAACATCAACGATATGAGAATTGGTCATGTTGCAGTATTTAATAAGCCACTTAACAATATTGCTATGGAGCTAACAGTCCAGGGTTTAAAAGCCACGCTACTAGATTGACCGTTGATCTAAAACTAAGCATGGCTTCTATCTTGGGGACCAAACTGCGATTGAACAATAATGGTGGACAAGTATAATTAGTAACATTGTTACTGATAAGCTACAGATAATTACATATAGATAATACAAATTTCACACTATTTTATCCATACAAATAACTTGATTTAAAAACACCTGAGTATCTAAGTCACTATAACTTAATAAGTATTTTATGGAAAACTAAATTCAATAGATCTATATTTTCAGAAGATATTGTATGGATTGATCGATTTCTAGAAACAAAGAATTGGTGTCATTATAATAAAATTATTATTCACACTCTAAAATCTTTTATTTTTCTAATCGAATAAACAAATCTTCTCAAAGCACATGAAAATTGACGGTTGTTTAGGCTTAGATCAGTACAACTTTGATAGATACAATACAGTTTGATTTCAATCTATTTTAATCCGCAAAGTGGTGTATGTTTACTTTCGGCAACACTGTCATGACAGATAGATTGCTCTGTAGATTCAGGTTGGAAGGTCAACGACTAATCTAATAGCAAAATATTTAAAGGGTACCAATCTGTGGTTAAGCACCCAATTTCTGCGGAAGAATAGACTTTTGAACGTAGTTCTCAACCAGAAACAGGCTTCAGTATTTTGGGGTGTATTAAAACAGAAGTAACGTTTTAAATTTTCGTCTAGAACTTAAGTAACAGTAGTCATAAAGATAAAACAGGTACCATTATGCAACCCGAATTTACTTAGATTTCCTAAATGATGTAATTTTGCAAATATTTAAGTGTACTTTGTCTTTATAGCCTAGCATCGTAGTACACAATTGCAACAGCAGCCTACAATTTGGCGTAAACATTTCAACTGAGATTTTGGACACAAAAGATTTCCTATTAAACCTAGGCAGCTCAAGTTTCGTCAGAGTATCAGGTTGTACAATGATACACACTTATACTCTGACGAAACTTTTCATTAAAATCAGTCCTAATAACAGCAACCTAGATAATCCACACCCAAACAAACAAATGTCTACCGTACCTAATTGTACATTACCAAATAGACTTTCTTTAGACGACATTCTCCATTTTGTGAAACACAATAATGTGAAAACATAACAATGTTCTTGTAATATGTCTTGGAACGTGGAATGCATAAAAAGTGCTCTCAAGACGCGTTGTGGTCGTAACGTGGATATAAGAGTATTGTTGCCGGCGTCCCGTGTGACTTGATGGCTTCAGAATGATCAATTGGGTCAGCCATTCAGTTTTGATGATATGTTTTTAGAAATAAACCGATTATGTGAAAAATATTGTTTATTGTCACTACATCCTTTTAACTAGGAAATTAACTAAGCAATACTATCCGAAAAATCCATTCAATTATTGTAGGTATGGGATTTAACGACAATAGTGCGAGGTGTAAGATAAAAACACTCTAAACTCGTTTGCTTTTTTAGCTTTTGTTTAATAAAAGCAGATGAAATAATATTATGGCTGTAGGTATATAATAGTTAAGTTTATTTATGATGAAGATGAAACTCTAATTTAGTTTTAGTCCAGCTGTAAGATGTTAAAAGCACCAAAAGGAAAGATACTCCTTCAATATCTTGTCAGCATAAACAAGGCTAACAATGACCTAAATTCAGATGATGAAGATAAATGGAAACTCCAGAAGTAAACAACTCTTAGTAAACAAACTCCATTTGATATAAAGCAAGTTGCAAGGATGAATGAAACATTTCCTTCTACAAGTAATTCCGCCGCTTTGCGTGCTGCGGACACATTACAAGTGAGACTCGTATATTATCCAGACACGTTCAGGCACAAACGGTTACACGTGCAAATATTTGTCCCGTTCGATGCAGGCACTGAATTCGCTATATTAAATATATTTTATTCACTTTATATTTGGGTTTCATATTGACACGATACAAATGGTATGGCCAATGAGTGGTATACATATTAGCAGCGAAGCAGCTCGTAGCAACGGTGACTGTCCAGATTGCGCTGGACGTAATTTTATATTTGACTAGCTTCTGCCCGCGACTTCGTCCGCGTCAAATTTTTGCTCCCCTGACCCTTCCCGTCGCATCGATTTGCCTGCTAGTTTTCGTCCATTTTTCGTTGCTGCTCGCAACTTTTGAGTTATATTGAGTCAACCTTAAAAGATAGACATATGCTCTCGCGGATTTTTTTTAGAACTTTTTAAAAGGAACAATTCCGTTATACATGATTTTTGCGTTACTTTAACCGTTTACGTAGCGCACGCAACGGAAACTCTCAGAAGGAATAAATTTTCCCCGTTTTTGCAACATTTTTCATTACTGCTCCGCTCCTCTTAGTTGTAGCGTAATGTTATATAGCCTATAGCCTTCCTCGATAAATAGGCTACCTAACACAAAAAGAATTTTTCAATTCGGACCAGTAGTTCCTGAGATTAACGCGTTCAATCAAACAAACAAACTCTTCAGCTTTATAATATTATATAGTATATATAGTATAGATAAAATGGTGAAAAAGCCGCCACCAAGGCGCCGTGGAGGCTATTGTCCACAAGCACCTGAGCTGAAGTCTCTCTAATGATGACCTTTTTTACACACTTAATTAGTACGAGACATTATAGAGGTCGACTCTGATTAGATCTTTCAAAAAACATAATCAAATATTCACCATCAGTTTACATGCCGCAACTCTAACATAAGCATTTGACACCGTGTCAAAGACTTCTCAATTACCAGGGTATTTTGAGCCTATTGAAGCATCATTTTCTTTTACCTAATATATTATAGATTAATCCGTTTAGAGATTACCATAATTCACTTCTATTTTCAGACCGTACAAAACAATCTCTTTAAGCGACATTTTCAATTTGCGAGATTATATTTTACAAAAGTTACAGACGCAGGATGCTAAACCAAATGTTTTAATTAAAAATATTTCTTTTGGCACCTGGTATCTAGAACAATTTCATTATATTCACCTAGAGACTAAGTGGTGACGAAAATGTTGTGTTTGTACAAGGCGAAATATATCTCGTAAGTGCCGCAATAGGCTGTTTACGGGTTTTTTGTATAGTTATTTGTCAGCGCTGTAGAACATACACGTTCTTTATGAAAATTAAGTAATAGGTACACACACGTACGGGAGAAACTTATCATCAACATTGAAATTTCCACTATTTATGATACTTTTGTTGATGTTCATTTAACAATGAATGTACTTATTCATGTTTAAAGAGGTTCAAATAAGATTTGAATTAAATGATATAAAATAAGAGATTGAAACTAATTTGTTTTAATTTTGATTTAATAAAAAGATATAAAATATATTGTCGGGATTAATATCTCGATACATAAAAATAAAATGCTGTTTGTTGGGAAATGTACCGCTTAAGGACTCCTGGACAGATTTGGTTTAAAATCAACGCAGTGGTACGAATTCGATTAAAAAAAAAATGTAAATTAGCAAAATATTCCCTTGAATATTTCTAATTCGAAAAAAAAACAGAATGTTTTCAAAAATTTTGGATGAAGCTATGAAATGACAAGACAAGGTCTGTCAACCTGACAGCTAGTAATTATTAACCAAATATCCGAGTAATTGTTAGTTCTGCTTCAGTTAAAATATTTGAAGATTTATAAAAGACCTAAAACAAAACAACCATCGCAGAGTTCGCAAAGTCATGTTACAATACATTATTCTACATACTTTAGGGAGCATAATGGGTAAAGTTCGCTTTTTGTCTAAAAAATGTATCGTCCATGTAAATTTTGGGGTAAATAACAAAAACCATAAAATGAAATACTTTGAAATCATTTTGTAAGACTTCCATACATTGAACAAGTGAGTTAGATTATATTTTGCACAGTACGGCACATGTTAAAGGTTCCGACGACATCCTACTAATATTATAAACTAGCTTTTGCCCGCAGCTTCGCCCGCGTGGATGTCGGAAATTAACGAAGGTATTTTTCTAAAATTAAAGTAGCCTAAGTTACTCCTTGTTACATCAGCTATCTGCCCGTCAAAATCAGACCAGCCATTTCAGAGATTAGCCGGAACAAACAGACATACAGACAGACAAAAATTGTAAAAAAAAATTGTTTTGTTATATGTACCGTGTATACATCCATATACACTTAGTAAAAAGTGATTATCTTAATATTACAAACAGACACTCCAATTTTATTTATTTGTAGATGTATAGATGAAAAAGATTATGAGTATAGATGTATGGATGTACATCCATCGTCGTATGTTTGTTACTCTTTCCCGCAAAATCTACTGATCGGATGTAGATGAAATTTTGCAAAAATATAGATTTTAACCTGGATTAACACATATGGTACTTTTTATCCCGGTACTACGTTCCTGCGAGATAATTTCAGACCCCCACACGGGTGAAGCCACTAGCAAAAGCTAGTGAAGTTATATATAGGCCTCCAGACCGTAATTCGGCCATGGTGGCCAATATCAACGGAGACTAGCCATCAGCGTGGAAGATATTATAGTACACAAATGTGCGCGCAGATTCAGAGGCAGTTAATCTTCCCTCACTGTCATAGTCTGATGGGACGACAATCCGACACGACCAGAGAGAGATCAGGCGCAGGTCTGACGTGCTTTCCGAGGCATCACACATCCAACTTCTAAACTCCGGTCTGTGTGTTACTAAGGAATTCTAATGGAAACACTTTGCCCGATCTGGGCATCGAACCCGAGACCCCACGCTCAGTTGTCGCGCTCGCAACTACAAGACCAACGGGGCAGTGAAGTCATAGAATATTAATAGATAGGTTATTATCCATATACTTAAATTAAATTATTATATCGTTACTATTTTAGCAACGAACATTGACATAGTAGGTGAACATTTTAAACAATTCATTTTCCTGACTGTAGGTACTCACTAAATCTCCAAAACTAGGACTGTTAATCACTTATTTCTGCACTACTGACAAGTAATTAGAAGTTCTTGACCGCTATCCATTCCTGCCTAAATTCGTTTAAGCTCAAGTCGAATAATTTGAAAAGTTATAGTGTTTGGCAAATGCCAACGGTACTTCTAAGTTGTGTCGTACTGTACCAATATAACCAGTCAATCCCACACTTATGTAGTACTAGCTTCTGCCCGCGACTTCGTCCGCGTCAAATATTTGCTCCCCTGACCCTTCCCGGCGCATCACAGCCTACCAGTTTACGTCCATTTTTTTTGTTGCTATTCCGCTCCTTTTGATCCTAGCGTGATGTTATATAGCCTATAGCCTTCCTCAATAAATAGGCTACACGACTTAAAAATAATTCTTCAATTGGAACCAGTATTTCCTGAGATAAGCGCGTTCCACCCCCCATTTTAGGGAAGTGGGGGGTTAGAAAGAGACAAAAAGTAGCTTATGTCGCTCTTCATCTTTTCAACTATCTCCACTTAAAAAATCACGTCAATTAGTCACTCCGTTTTGCTGTGAAAGACGGACAAACAGACATACACACTTTCCCATTTATAATATTAGTATGGATTTATATCAAAGAACATTTATATTCGTGCCCATATTCTTGGAGTATCAATACTGATTCTCTCATCATATTTTCCTATAATATATTCTCGTCAAGAGTGCTTTATTTGTCTTCAGACCCGTGTCGACGCTCTCGAGGACAGATATGCCAAGACTAGAGCCACGACCTTACGTACGAACACATGCAATGTTTTTACCATACGAGCTTTTTGTTTTCAGTAACAACTGGGAAATTTTATTTTACAGTAGCCAACTAATAATGATGAAGAGTAGGGGAATATTTTTTTAAAGAATCAATAGCTAGCTGCCTAGCCTATGCTCAAATATCTTGGGGTCATCTTTCAGTCACAACCCAGTTACTGAATAACACGATATTCAGTCAGAAGCTTGAAAGTCTGACAAAGCGTCATACCAAATGGTAGGATTGGTTTTCAGACTGTCGCCCTATGTGCCCATCAGTAACGACTGTCAAAGACTTGCGAATAACAGTCGGGACTAACTGCTTATCATGCTTTCCGAGGCATCACATGCCTTGATATGTTTTACTAGCTTCTGCCCGCGACTTCGTCGGCGTCAAATTTGTGCTCCCGTGACCCTTCCCGGCGCATCGAATTGCCTGCCAGTTTTTGTCAATTTTTCGTTGGAGCTCTGCCTTTTTCAGTCGTAGCGTGATGTTATATAGCCTTCCTCAAGAAATAGACTGCCCAACACAAAAAGATTTTTTCAATTCGGACCAGCAGTTCCTGAGATTAACGCGGTCAACCAAACAAACAAACTCTTCAGCTTTACAATATTAATTAAGTATAGATATGATCACTACCCATCCATGGATCGATCTGGGCAAGCGTTGCTGAACCTTCAAGATCAACCAGTGTGGCTGTTATTATTTGGCCACAAGCCCCTTACTTTAATTTAACTTAGTTTTCTTTCAAAAATATAGCTAGACATAGACATTTTGCTTATGTCCAGCAGTGGACTGCGAAAAGCTCTTGCTTAGATTTTTTGTACACCTGTAATACAGTTTTATGAGTTTTATTTTAATTTCAACAATAGCTAACTAATTAATTTTATATTTACAGGGGATTTATTTTGTACCTAAAAACAAAAAAACAAAAAGAATAATATATGTCAAAAAAATCCCCACAATCCAACAGACAAACAATTAAACGTAATTCTATGCTGACTGTTTCACCTTTTAAAACTAAGCCAAATAAATATACCCCGACGAGAATAAAAACAAATATCGCTACGAGCAAAAATAACTGACGATCTATCTTGAAGTGCCTACATAATATATTATGAAGTATTACATCATGTAAACTTACAGTAACTATGTTTCCCACGCATAATATGAAACTGATGCTGTTTTCTGAACAGTCTTTGTCATTTGTTGACGTCGCATGAAATCTACATGAAAAACAACGCATTGTTTGTCTGTGCAGTCTAGTGTGACAACGTCCACGGAAAAATAAAGGAGTTTGTATTTAGAATAGTCTAGTCTGACTGAATTGAAGGGCAATCCGTTATCTACAAGAGTTTATTTTATTGGGTCGTCCGAAAAGTGATGTCTTTTAAATTCATAGATTACAAAGTGATTTAAAAATAGTTATTACTAAAAATAAAAAATATATTTTAACATCGTTAACATTATAAATGTCACTGACGTGTATAGTATATTAAGGCAATCAAACGACTGTTTTGTTTTAGTATTAGGAAATTCGTATAATATTATCTATGGTCGGCGAAAAATTTCAAAAATATATGAACGATTACAGGCAAAAAACTGTTTTTTTTATACATAAGTTTTCAATATCAATACGCAATACGTGGGTAAAGTATTGTCAGCTAATTTAATTTGACCCTGTATACCACATATATAAAGTACAGATGGGACAGGTTAGAAAGAAAATTAAAGTAAAGGAGCAGATAATTAAGACCAAATTGATTTAATGTTTACATAAATATAATAGGATACGAAATATGTGTATATTGTTGGACCCACAATGAAGGATTCTGCAGTTAGGAGGGTGCATTTATTGCAAAAACAAACTTAACATTTTGGTACAAAATACGTTTTCTTATAGACTGATAAACGTCACAGTCAATTTAAAGAGTAGAATAGATAAAGAATAGTGTAAATTTCATGATCTTTTCAATTTTTTACTTGCCTTTACTTCTTAGAGTAAGACCTCAAAAACATTTGCAAAAATATCTCCCCTATGTAGTTGGCACATGTTGCGCCATTAAAATGTAACAATAATAAAATGTGAGCTATCAGTGTCACACATAAAACTAATCAACAGAACAAACAAGATAATACTGTAAATAAAAGGCAAATAGTGTGAAATCACCGGCCTCTATAATAACATATATAAGCTTATTACGCCCACTTAAATTAGAATAAAGCTCTAGGATTAGTTACATATAAAAAAGCATAATTATTATAATGTATATCATAATTAAAATATTTTTATGATGTATTTTTATATTTGAGTCACTTCGCAAAAGATGAAACGTTAGAAGCAACAAACACTGTTATGCTTGGTTTTTTTTGTGGGTAGGAAATCATGAAATAACGTATGCGGAGCGGGAGAGCGTGTCAGTCTTTTACTGACTAAAACCCACCCGTGTTCCTTATAAATGATAAATGATTTTATTTCTGTAAGTAGGTTTGTACAAACACTTTTACATGTCAATGATATTTTTCGTCAAACTAGATGATTTCGGCGTTTCCTAACTGACTACTCTGAGAAGAAACGCCGAAACAAACTCAGAGGTCACAGTCTCTTTTAAAGTCCAGACATAATCTTGTTCACATCATGTGAAGATCATGTAGATTGGTGACTGAAATGGTCTTTTGAAGAAAGAATCACACAGATTGAGTGGACCTGTCCAGTCAGTGCAAGCATTTGTCACTAATCGTTTAGTTCAACTCGGAACATAAGGAGCCCAACGCTTTGACGAACAGTACCGAAGAAAGGACATTTGGGTAGGCCACATAAATTACTCAAACTGCCAGATCATGATTACTGAGAAAGAAAGAAAACAAAATTTATAAATACCACATAGTCTTCACATTCACAATAATTAAAACAATACGATTCTTTACAAAGTAAATATTCATGTCATTGTATATATAAAATATTATCAATGTCAATGTGGTTAAAAAAAGAAATGGATATAATTTTGTTGCTCAGATCATTTGATGACCATGTAGATCGGTGTCTGGTGTTGAGCATGCATCTAAACGAGCCACCTATTTTCTTGAGCCTGGTCTTAGGAACAACAAATTTTTGTTTGTTTCTAGTATTGACATTATGGATATCACTGTATCTTTTAAAGAGATTAATATTTTTATGTGCATAAAGCAGATTTTCATAAATATACTGAGAAGGCACAGTCATTATATTAATCTCTTTATATTTGTCTCTGAGGGAGTATCTGGGACTTAATTTATAAATCGAACGAATTGCCCTTTTTTGTAAAACAAAAATTGTCTGAATATCGGCGGCATTTCCCCACAGCAGAATACCGTACGACATTACGCTATGAAAATAACTAAAGTAAACTAAACGGCGGTCTCTAAATCAGTTAAATCACGAATTTTTCTAACAGTGTATGCTGCAGAGCTAAGCTTTTTTGACAATTTATCTATATGGGAGCCCCATTGAAGCTTGGCATCCAGAGTTATGCCTAAGAATACTGTGGTATCTTCGGGTTTCAATACTTCACCCTTTATGAGGACACTAGTTTCTATTTGTCTAATATGAGGTATCGTAAACTTAATACATTTAGTTTTTACCTTTAGTAGCCTATATGTCAGGGCCCCGGTAACTCTTTCAAACAAATCTCGCGACCCTGGCAGGATGTTTGGGTTACACGTGAGTGTATTTTCAAGCTAGGACATCAAGATGATGCTAGTTTTTTTTTTAATGGCATCTCTCACGTCAACCTATGAGGTTGTCGGCTGCTTAACCGGACTTGCCTATGGCGACCTTAATAAATTAAGGCCTCCAGCCAGGACTAAAGAAAACAGAAAACTAGAGCGACTACTGATGATGCTAGTAATTTTGACCTCGTTTATATAGACCTACCCTCATTTTTAAGCTAGTACGCTAGGGTGATAGTTTAATAGGAAGGGATTCTATTTCTGAGCTAATAGCACCCCTAAATACTATTTTACTGTCCTGGCCTTTGGACTAGCCTCGTGTGACCGGCAAAGCAAGCATCCACTCAGATCTTTTACGCGGCGGAAACAGCTTAATAAATCCTAGCATCATGTAAACAGCTCAAGCAAGTGCTAACCCAGGATATTACATGCTTTTTATCCTAGATTGGAAAACTAGCCTCGTGTAAATATCCGGAATATTACTGTCTTAGCATTTTCAGTACTAAAGGGTTTGCCAGTGCGTTTTTAAACATGACCTAGGCTATAATTGTAATGTTTTAGTACCTGTGACCGTGTCAGAAACGCGTGGCACAAAACACTAATTTGGTCGATTCGGATGTTACCGTTTCTCAAATGATTGTCTTCGCATTTGTGTCATAGTCACGGCGTACAGTGCTTTGAAATGTCACGAAATAAACCCACCTGTATGCCGCAAATATCTTATATTCTGGGAATTCCATCGGTCACTCAGATGTTTCAAACTGAATACGTCATAACACTTGTCTACAAATTGGTATTGTGTTCCTACATAAGTATTTCTACGTAAAGCTATTTTTGTAAGATTTAACTCTTTTAGCTGCCGACGGTATGCAAATTCCTAATTGAAAATTATTGCAAATCGAAAAAGATTCGAAGGTAATCTAATCAAATTAAAAACACTTTCAGTACCTTACTTATACAATGATCTCTTTGCACATTAGTTATTATGGTATACCAACACTTTCAGTAATACTGTTGCAACATAAACAAGATTAAAACAAGCACTTCAGAATATAAAGTAAGAAATATCGTTTTCCATTACTCACTGACTAGGTCGCCATAAATGATTATTTTGTCATTTTGCAACGCTGAACATTTCATACAGAAGTGGTGAAAATGTTCTAAAGAAACCTTATTTACGGGGTCATCAATTGAAAACAGATCAAAGATAACCTTTTTTTGTGAAAAAAGTATGTCATAGTTTTCACCACACACGCTTGATTTGTGTTGGTTGTTGTCCTCATTAGTAGATAATAGAAGTGTTTGAAAAAGGAAGAGAAGAGATATATCTTTGCCATGTAGCACAACAAGGTGAATATCTAGAAGGATTATCAATTCTGTTTCGAGGATTCCTTGGAGGTTGAATTATCGTACGCCATGGAGACCAGTTTGTAACCCAGCCAAAAATCTACGCAATCACTTTAAAATATTTATATTATAACTAGCTTTTGTCCGCGGCTTCGCTCGCGTTAAAGAGTCTCACATAAATTTCCATCCCCTACTCAATTTTTTTTGCTCCATACAAACTTCCACCCCCCATTTAAGGGAAGTGGGGGATTTGAAAGAGACAAAAAGTAGCCTATGTTACTTCCAATCCCTTCAACTATCACTACTTAAAAAATCCAGTCAATTCATCTCTCCGTTTTGCCGAGAAAGACGGACAAACAGACACACACACTTTCTCATTTATAATATTAAGTATGGATAAAACCAAGGTTTTAATTTTACGCAATACTTCTACATTTTTTACAATCCTGGGTAATGTTGACAATGCTAAGGAGTTCTAAACTGAAATGTAAATATTGACAAACTCAACGATATGGTTAAGATTGCGGATGGTTTATGACTTAATGATGAAATAAAAATGTATGTACTGAAGATTCCAAGATATTGTAACCGTTTCACTACGAATATTGCGGTTATCTAGCTACTTAAATGACAACACATTGGAAGTATATTAGAGCTTACTGAGAAAATATTGACTAAAGATAACTTTAGCGTACGTTTAAAAAAAAAACAATTTTTTATGTATGTGTTTGTTTATGCACGAGAATCAGCTTCCAGAGTGTAAAGCAATCTTTAAGAAGAATTCAAATCTTTCAGATCCATTAGAACACAATCATGAATCTGAAAGATATCAGGATAGACTAGAGCCGTGGACTAGAGCAACAACTTTTGGGAACTCTATGGAGAACAATAATGATTACTAAGCAAAATGACTACCTAAAATACGTGTTGCACACAAACACTGAAATAACTGATTCTGCACCTAATTGAGTGATATTATTAACATACATGTTATTTGTCAGTATTTTTTTTTTTCAGGATGGGAAGTCATCAAATGACTTCTCCCGCTCTGGGCGGAGCGGGAGGGCGTGTCAAACTTTTACTGACTAAAACCCACCCGTGTTCCATCAGTTGTCCATGTGCCAGGGTCACGGTATCTCTTTCGAATAATCACGCGACCCCGGCAGGCATCGGTCCTAGCAGACTCCTTCACTGCTGCTGACATCTCTTTGAGGCGCGCGTGGAACACTACGCACCGTCGACCCGAGCTTGGTCCTTACCGGGCGGCGAGCAAACCATTGCTCGCCGCCCGCAAGCTCGCGCGTACGGTGGCCGGGAGTCCGCAAACGACTCCCGACGCCCGGGGCGTCTCCTCCTACGGCGGCTAGGGACGTGAGGGCGCAGAGACTGCCATTCCCTCACGCGCCCCGCCTCCTCCTTCGCGAGCATTACTGCTTCGCAGAAGGAGGTGGGCTTCCCATGCCCTCTCGCTCCGTACCATGGCTCGCACCAGGGCCGGACGCGAGAGGTCGCCGCCGCCGATCGCCTCCAGTTTATTGTCAGTATCTGATTTATGTTTCTCTCGTTTGTGGTAAAGTAATTGATAGTCTTCGTATTATCTCGAAGTCAAATGAAGTTGATAAGAAAGTAATGCATATTTCATTAAGCGATTTAAAAAGGATGGAAAACCATGCGTCACTAAAATAAATTGGCTCAGGCCTCATTTATCAAGATCGATTGACAAGGTTAGACATCCATCCATACAAGATACCTACGTGTATATCCCAATGGGTGAGCTGTTATATAATATATAAATGTTTGTCTGAACAACTGCACGATATTAACTAGCCACCAAAAGGACTGTAGATACTTCGTTAAGCTCAGAGTCACACGTGGCTTTTGAATGAAATTGGAATCTCTTTGCTCTGACAAAAGGTGTGACTCTAAGGACGGAGCCTTGCATAAGAAAAGATTTTGATAAAAAATATAACTAGTAATAATCTCTTGTAATGATTTGTTTTTTGTCGTTTTATAACCTTTAGACCGATAAATTACCTAATACGAGTATTTCAAATATTTGATTCACTTATTTGAAACTTCCATTATGAAAACATTTAATTAAAGTAGTTACTTTCATTTTTGTATTACGGTGATGAGAAACCCTGTATGTAGGTATGAGTATCTGTTAACGTAAGGACATCGTAACGCAATAAATTTAAGGTCACCTTCTACGTCGTATCGTTTTCTTAATACTTAACTTAAAATTAACTTTTATAAAGGAGAGAGAACTTAGTAATAAGGAACTTGATCGCTCTCTTGAGATAAACTCTATAAGTAGCTTTTGTTAGAAAATTGAAAACAAAATAACAAACATTATACCTATTTGTACTCATTTTATACTTATATACTCTCATAAGGAGATAGATGGCGGGTTAAAATATTTTTTAAAAATGGAAAAGATGTGAAAAAACCAGGATATTATTTTTAAATCTCGTTTAATATCTCTGACTAAGATACATGTAGTAATATACATCTAAAAATAATAAACAACAAAACATTTCGCTCATTGAGTGTATAAATTACTAGAGGGTTACATAATTTATTTATTTCGCCAGCACAAATTAAACATTCAAAACAGTATACTATGGCTACTACGCTGCACGTACGAATAGTGCTAGCTATACCGACTGTAATCAGTTTCTTAATAGCAGTGCAATTATTTATATGTAACATACAATAGTTCAATTTAATTCAAAACTATCATTCGCACGGCCTTCCATATTAACATCAACAACTTTTTTTGTACACGGTAGGTCAAAGAAACCTTGACTTCTAATGAGCTCTTCTGCATCATCAAACGTTTGGGGCATATCTCTTTTAGCGGTTTCTGGAAGAGTCAAACTTATTAAAGCAGCTAACATAGCAATGCTGCCCACAATAACCATAGGTAGCCAAGGCTTGTATATTTCAAGATATGCCACAAACGGTGATATTACAGTACCAATGTAACCACAAATATGTGCAATTGATGAACCAGATCCTCTTACTGAAGTTGGCAACATTTCTGCTGTCCATTGCATAGCTGTGTTGCACGCCATATTCACTGTAAACCGTGCTGCAACTGCACACAACACAGATGCTAGCCCACCTCCAAAAAACGGTACCATAAAACTAAATATACCACATAAGGTCAACACTACAATCATCATAGACTTTCTTCCTGTATAGTCTAATACAAAAGACAGAATAACCAGTGACGGAAATTCTGTTAAAGATATCACAGTGAAAGACACATAGAAATCGAACTGTAACTGTCCTATCGTTCTGATCAGAGCGTCGAAAATAATCATAGAAAACATAAATTCTAAGCACGTGCAGATGAAAACCCTGCATAGTAGTGGCCTTTTCAACATTTCTATCATATTCCCGGGCACATGTTTGCTATGTAATGTGGTATATTTAAATCCATCAATTAAACTTTGTGGAACCACTTTTTTATTAACACGAGCTATATTTAAAACTTTATTCACAGCATCATCGGTCCTTCCCTTGGACAACAACCACCTTGGACTTTCCGGGATGATAAAAGGAGCTATCAGAGCTAAAGCCATGGGCAAACTTGTTGCAAGTGCGACTTTTTTCCAATGTCCACAAGCCAATGAGATCCATGGCAACGCTACTGCTCCCATTGTGAAGAAAACGGCAAATGATAAATTAGTTATCCTTGTTCTGTATTTTGGTGCAACATATTCCAATACTAGTAGGTAGGTCATCATCATGCAGTTGTCATATGACATACCCATGAAAAATCGGCAGATGGTGAATTCAGTGAAATTGTTGACAAATATGCTGGCTGTGCCTGCGATTGCTCCAATCATGTTGCTGCATACAGCGGCTGGTATTCTCCCAAAGCGGTCAGCGATCCACCCTACCAGAAAGCCTCCCACGATAGATCCAACAAAAAACATTGACTGGGCCGTTGCTTGGTTGCTATTTCTCTCGCACACCCATCCCATTTCACTTCCTATTGTTGGATATGCAAATTCTGTTTTATTAAATTCCCAACCATGCTGACATGGCGCTGTATTCCAAGTTTTATTTGAAGTTACTCCCATAGATGTTACTTCACTCCAGTTTGCTTTATACTGCTGACATCGAGAGTATCCAAAGGGTGAATCTTTATCAAGGGGTATGGCCAAGCTCCTTCTGTCTAGAATGGTAAGATTCTGCAATTCTGGGACGAAACACCAATGGTTTGGAGACGTTTCCGTTATGAAAACTTGTGAGAAGTAGGAGAATGCACCAAATACGTAAAATGGAAACGTTGCAAAGAACAGGAACACTTGATATCGACCAAATTCACCAGCTGATGATAGTAGCTCATCGTAATCAACTTCTTTGGTTTTTTCATTTTCATCTGTATGGTTGTTTTCACTATACTTCTTCGCCTTTCCATCCATTTTCAATGTTTACACAAAAACGAATTAATTTAATAAAACTCCACGCGCGTTCGTTCGCGGAAATTATTCTTGAAACTGTCTTATATATATTTAAACGTTCTTTTAAAGAATTTTGGGAGATAACAGATAACGCTCTAATTACCTCCTTATTTAAACATTTTTACAGTCGCTTCAATGTAGTTTGTATGCTGCTACGTGAGACATCATTTAGATTAGAAATTTCCATGTACGTGAGTATTGAAGTATAGTTTTTCATATATTATATCATATAAAGGAATGTCGAATGCAAAAACACACCGTTGGATCATATTGTCCACACGTAGATGACTTTCTTCGTCATCGTTTGACTTTAGTTACATTTTAGATATAAATGTAAAGAAAACCTCTATGAACTGATTATTTTTACTTTCCGACGGGACGAAATTACGATAGGCCCTGTCCCATATAATTGAGTCTTGAATAATGTTTTCATAGCCAGTTTAGTTTTAGGCAAGAAAGAAAATCATAGGTGTTTAAAAAATAAACCGATTCTACACTGTGAGCCGCACTGAAGTGAGGTCAATCAATTGAAAAATGGTGATCCTACCAGCCATCGCTAAAATGTCGAATTTGTGTCTAAAACAATTAGTTATATAATATGCAATTTAGACCATAATCAACCTATAATAGTTTGTCTGCTGGCTGTTTTTTATGAGAGGGAGTGTTTCGTATTGATAAGAAAAACAATTTGCACAAAGTAAATTAGTACGTAGTTTTAGTATTTAACAGCTTAACACATTAATAAATAGTGTTTCTGAAATCTATACTAACATTATAAAGCTGAAGAGATTGTTTGTTTGGTTGAACGCGCTAATCTCAGGAACTACAGATCCGAATTAAAAATATATTTTGTGTTGCGTAGCTTATTTTAACTTTTAACTTTGATCTCGGCAAAACTCAATAGCCTGTATCAATTGATGATGTTGCTCCTACTTTTTGTTGATCCAGGAGTTAAAACACCTAATAAGTCGCTTTTACTGAAAAAAATATTATTTTACCACTTTGGAAGTGTCTTTCGCGCAAACTATTCAGTTTAGAAAAAAATTATATTAAAAACCTCAACACCATTTTTGAAGACCTATTCATAGATACCCCACACGAATGGGTTTGATGAAAAAAAAAAATTGAGTTTCAGTTCTAAGTATGGGGAACCCCAAAATGTATTGTTTTTTTTTCTATTTTAGTGTGAAAATCTAAATGCGGTTCACAGAATACATCCACTTACCAAGTTTCAACAACATAGCTCTTATAGTTTCGGAGAAAAGTGGCTGTGACATACACGGACAGATAGACAGACAGACATGACGAATCTATAAGGGTTCCGTTTTTTGCCATTTGGCAACGGAACCCTAAAAAGCGATTGACTTATAAAATCTCTTGATTAACCGTCTGTCTGTCAAGCCACTTTCTTCTCAGGATAGTTTGGAGGTATCAAGTTGAAGTTAATATCAAATATGTAGATCTGCAGTTCCAAATATCAAGCTTTTAAGAAAACGCAATAAAAATACAGTTATTTATTACCCGCAAAAAAATCAAAACCTATAGAGTTCCTACTTTCCGTTGACCTATAATCACAAATGGAGATGGATAACGGTCCCATACAAGCTTCTTACATAAATGTAAACAAATAAAGCAAAATGTATTGTGAAGCAATTATATCATTTCAAAACCCCGTTATATTTTTGCTCTCCGTAAAACTTTGTGCCATTTGACCCTTCCGAAATCTGATGACTTCAAAATCTATAAAAAAATCGTTGAAACTTGCGGATTGCAGAGTAATCCACTGTCCCTAATCTGCCTCAATCCACAGATTGAATATCATTCAAATCGAACAATTGAATGACAAATGGTTAATTTGCAATGCCCCAGTTTATAGAACGTTGGATCTCCGTTGAAAACCAGGCCAAATCAGAGTGGTCCAAGATGTGAGTTATAGTAGTCGAGGTAAATTGAAATGCGAAGATCCAAAATCCAAGAAACAAGAAGTCATTTAGAAATGCAAAAAGATGTACCAGAAACACAGTCAATGAAATTTTGCAACAAATCACAAGAATTCATAACCCAATCACCAAGAAGCAGTCACACGCGACACCATTTTATTAACCGACTGATACGAAGGGGTATTTTATAGGCGCAAGTGTTTGTATGGTAGCTATGCTCTTTGTATGTATTTTGTTTTCTCTGTATTTCAATTATTTACACGCCGCTAGGTTTGTGGCCAGCAATACATAGAATTTTGAAGGAAATTGCAAATCATATAAGTGGATCACAAAAATAAACTTGGCGGACCCAATAAGAATCAATAAGGAACCCAATAAGTGTGGTATAAAAAAAAAGTAAGAGACGAAAAAAAAACATTCCAATTAAATAAGCTTATGACCCTAGGCCACTGGTTAATGCTAAAAGTAACATGTAAATGTTCCAAAATTGTGTTTAAAACACAGAAATAGCCATATACGGTCATAAGCCATATTTTTGAAATTTATTTGTGTTTACGTCGAAATATAACGAACTAGTTTCTGCCCGCGACTTCGTTCGCGTCAAATTTTTGCTCCCCTGACCCTTCCCGTCGCATCGATTTGCCTGCTAGTTTTCGTCCATTTTTCGTTGCTGCTTCGCTCCCTTCGAGTTATAGTGAGTCAACCTTAAAAGATAGACATGCTTTCGAGAACTTTTTTTAGAACTTTTTAAGAGGTACAATTCCGTGATACATTATTTTTGCGTTACTTTAACCGTTTACGCAGCGCACGCAACGGAAATTCTCAAAAGGAATAAATTTTCCCCGTTTTTGCAACATTTTTCATTGATGCTCTGCTCCTTTTTGATTGTAGCGTGATGATATATAACTTATAGCCTTTCTTGATAAATAGACTACTCAACACAAAAATATTTTTTCAATTCGAATCAGGAGTTCCTGAGATTAGCGCGTTCAATCAAACAAACAAACAGACTCTTCAGCTTTATAATATTAGTATAGATGCGATACTTAAGCACTAAAGCGCAATCTTTTACTCATTCTAACACTAACAATATTTCGTAAAAAGTAAATGAGTAGCGTTTTTTATATATTACAGCCTCCTCTATGTTAGTTAGAGCTCTGTGCTCTGCTCAGGGCATACAAACCATATGAAGGGTACAGGGGAAAAGTGATGGATGTCCTTATTTTTTTTTGTTTTTTTGTTATTGGCAACATTCAAAAGTCCATTAAAAATAGTATATGTTTTCTTCAGAACACAGGCAAAAAACGCTTCTTGTCACCAAAAAATAAACTGTTAAAAATTGAGGGCACAGGCAAAAAACGATGAAGGTTTTCTGATACCGGCAAAAAATGATGGATGTCAGTAAAAATATGATGAAGGTGTCTTTGGAAGCTATATATAATATATTGATATACTACATAGTACATATACTGCTTAGATTGGAAGATATTAAAATCGTGTTCCCTGTAATCCCTGTAAGAGGGCATTCTTACATGGAAAGTGACAGAAATATGGCTCTAATAAATTAAAAATCTCATATTGAGTTACCTTCTGAATGGGCAGATCACATTGCTGTGGCCAGGTCTAAGACATCACCATTTGTAGTTTAGCAGTGTGAACAAGACCTTTTTAGGAATTGGGCTGATTATTTCAAACCCATGTTTAAACAAAAATGCCCAATCCCAATACGATCTATCAAAGAGATAAAAGCACATAGAGAAAAACCAAAATTGATTTTCCACAGTGACTCATACAATGGTGCATGGGTATCCAATGTTATCACAAATAATCAATACAAAGCTCCAATACTACAAGCAAATGAATTCACACATCCTCAACAATTGTATGATTCATTACTTCCAATATCCGCAGCCAAATACAAAGATTGCTTGGATTTGGCAAAATTCTGCTCGCAGAGAGCAAAAAATTTTTTTCTTGCACTACCCTATGCTAGTAATATAATTAATTGATGATGATGAGTAATATAATAGGTATGATTAATTAACTAAGCATACCTAGTGTTTCCATGATGACATTCATCAATTTTTAACTGACATTCATCATTGTTCCCCGGGAAAATTATGTAACTTTGTTTTTTTAATAAAAAAAATATACATAAGATGCTCTAGTAACTTTGACTTTCATTCCAACTATGACAGTAAATATAAACCTATGAACATGAATTTTATTTAGTGTGAGGTCAGTGTTAAACAGACATAATAAGTCTATGAACTTAATTATCTCATCATCAGCCTATAGCAGTCCACTGCTGGACATAGGCCTCTCCAATTGCACGCCATTCAGCCCGATTCTCGGCAACTCTCATCCAGCTGCTACCAGCCACCCTGCGAAGATCGTCGCTCCACCTAGCCTGAGGGCGTCCTACCTTACGTTTGCCGATTCGCGGTCTCCACCCAAGAACACGTCTACCCCAACGGTCATCGGTTCTACGGCTAATGTGGCCGGCCCATTGCCACTTCAGCTTGCTAATTCTGTGAGCTATGTCGATAACTTTGGTTCTCTGCCGGATCACTTCATTCCGGACTTAATTATCTGATTTTCTCAAAGCAAAGTGTAATTGACACCCATCACTTTTCCCCTGTACCCTTCATATGACAGTTGCATGAAAATGACAGGTAGGGCCAATAATAGTGAATGATACAGAAGGTGCTGCTATTACATACTTGTAAGACTGGATTTATTTATTTATAAAAACATAAACAGCCTTATTTATAAAAATCTCGCTAATCACAGGTTGTTTAGCTCTTATTAACTTATCTAATTCAAATAAAAGCCGCCGTCTTGCCTCTTCACAATTTTGCGATTACGAGCTTACTTTTGCAGCGTTGTCCGACACGCTGGATACCTATTTTTTTATAATTTTCATCCGATGCTGCCGCATTAATAAAGCGAGTGATAAATAGTTAACATTGATGTTTTCTTCACATTCACGTTATTTTAGCTTGATTTTATCTACACTTACAATATTGAACCTTGTGCGCACTGAAGTGTGACATTAAATCAGGAACAAGCTTATTTGACGGGCGGCCGTGAAGTTTTCTTTGGTATTTTCATAGCGGTGAAAATCTCATAGCTGCGACGGGTACTTGGTGGTATGAATACGTAATGGATTAAAATTCACGGAATAAAAACTAAGATCGTGGTTGTATTATTTCCCAATTGAAGGGTAAAAGTAAACAATTTTAATTTTTCAGCCGCATATATCATCAGTTTGCAGCAGTCTATTGCTGAACAGTGTCATTCAGCTTGATTCTCGGCAACTCTTATCCAGCTGTTACCACCCACCCTTCGAAGATCGGCGTTCCACCTGGACTTAGGGCGTCCCATCTTACGTTTTCCTATTCGCGGTGTCACTTATGAAACACCTCTACCCTCACGGTCATCGATTGTCGGCTTGCTTATCGGGTGAGCTATGTCAAGAATTTTGGTTCTTGCCGGATCACCTCCGTCCGAATTTTATGTCTCATAGAGACTCCAAGCATAGCTCGTTCTATATCGCTGAGTGACCTAAAATTTATGAACCCTTCGCGTTTGTACCGTGAGTCCATGTTTCGGCGCCGTAAGCCGTAACAGGCAGGACGCACTGATTAAAAAAATACTCTTTGGGCTCTACGGAATACGCGACGAGATAATATAGAAGTAGTATACCTACTTTAAAAAATCAAATACCTAAAAAAACGAATTGTAAACTTGCTACCGATTCTTGATCCCGTATCGAAAAATACAGTCTCCTAATCAGAGAAATCTTTTGATCTTCTTTGATTTTATTATACTCGCAACAGCTCTTTGTAACGCGTCTCGTTGTAATTTCTTACTATCACTGTTGATATTTCACACGAATAGACCAGGTTTTGGGTTCTAATACTTTTCATCTAGGTTGAACGTTCCCACGGTATAACTTATAACTCACTCGCGGGCCTAGACGGGGAAATATCCAGTGATTTAATATCAACAATTTTTTTTCTGACTTACTATAATTTTAATAAAATCTCCTGATAATTCAAAAATACTTTAAAACGTCACACTTTTACCCAATTTTCCATTTATGAACTTTTGCGTTTATAATAATAGTCTAGTGTATCCGATACTGTCTCGTATTGTTATCAGACTATGTCACTTAGATAAGGAAAAGCGCGTGGCGTTGTTTACTTTATATAATGATTGATGATTAGGTACATTAGGTTACAAATGATACTTTGAAACATTGTTTTAGGATTGTATTAAGGTTGCCTAAAACAGGAATAATTCAGCTTCAGATGATAAATCTAAATGCAATTTTTCATTTTCATCGTTTCTTTGAAATTATCGAGGCAAAATTGTGTCCATCTGTGTGGTTCATTTTCATGGCAAACATAGGTTTATTCCCTATCACTGAATTCAGAATGAACCTAATTATGTGTTTCTAAAGACGTACATGTATGAAAGTGTTTTAATATAAGTACAAAAACACTGTTCGCTATTACCAAGTAATATTTTAGCAGAATGTGTAGAGAATGCCAATCCTCTATTGCAAGAAAAGAAATTACTGGTTCAAGACAGAAAATAAAGGGAAAATGTAGCAATCGTGAATGTGGCTGTCCGACATTTTATAGCAGACCACGTGGCGTAAGTCGAGAAAGCTATGGTATTGTCTATTATGCGACAATGCTTACTTACTGTCCCTCGGAAGTCTGACCCACATAAAATAACTAATATTTCTGATTATTGTTAAATAAAATATCGCACCATCATCATCATCCTTTCAGCCGTAAGACGTCCACTGCTGGACTTAGGCCTCCCCCAATTTGGGGGGCTTTGCCATAATCGCCACGCTTGGCAGGCGGGTTGGCGATCGCAGTCTGGTGGTAAAATGCATAGAGAACGCTGGTGCTCATTCTCTAGTTATTCCCTTAGTCGTCTTTTACGACACCCACGGGAAGAAATGGGGTGGATTAATAAATAAAAATATCGCACACCTAGATCTAAAGTAAGACAACTCAAAAACGCACAACAACGCAAATTGTGAATTTTGTGTTATCATTGTGAATACAAATTACTACGAACACAATTTTCAAGTGGTGTGCGATATGTTTATAGTTACAAACGCCAGCATATCAAGGTACCCAAAACAGTCAAATTTTCCCAATCAATCTTCAACCTAATACTTTAACGTTAAAGCTGAAAACCTATTAAAGAAATCTGACAGATTGTAGTAGCTTCAAGTGCTGGCGTCTGTAATTTTTGTGTCGTCACGCTAAGAAGAATCTGCATTTTGAATCCTTTCTGTTTGTTGTCACATTATAATATCTAAAATCAACATTGTGACAACAAACGTAATCGTTTACCTATGTTTTGGCGTTTAAACTGGTCCTATTAACGATTTAAATGACGCAGAACTTTACTGCCTCGGCGAGTAGTAAAATTCAGCAGTGTTTTCCATACACCACATCTAAAATAGAAAATAATGGCAGAATGTTAGCGTCACGGTGTTTCGGATCGTGATGTCAGACATTGATCGTGTACCTACTTCGCTAATTGACTGTGCCGATGATCCCATAGCTTGCTACAGCCATGAAAAACATCCTACCTACGCCCACATAACAAATAAAGAAGGCTAAATAATGGCGTGTCCTTTTAACCTCCAAAATTAAAGTGGGGGTAAATTGCCTGTTTTATTAACTGGGATCTTGTTTAACATTCAGAGCTATTAGCAAACCCATAGTTTCTTAGTACCTTCTTAAGTTTTAGTACTTTAAGTGCGGTTGCGTATGTTAAAGAAGTTTAACAAATTATAAACTGGATCGTAACAGGTGGCGTTTTGTAGTTTCTGCCTACTCCATTGGGGAAAACGCGTAAGTTTATATAAGTATGTATGTAAACTGTTAATTTTATAAGGATTTTTTTATCCCAACAGTATAGACATGGTAAAATGCTCAGAAAATTAGGCTAGACCAGGTTTCCCTTATAAATAATAGACATTACTCAGTGAAAATAATTTAAAATTAATGTACAAAATACAACCTGAAAAGCTGAAACGTGTGTATTTTTTTTAAATATTTTGTCACTAAGGATTGAGAAAGTAGTAGTTAAGGTACCTGCAGTTTTACTCAAAGATTTTATTGCATAATATTATGATGAATACTTAAATAACATGATATTTTCATGTACATTGAGTAATAACCAGGAGAAGCTTTAGCATTATTCATCGCTGCCAAATATATTAAAAATATTTAATGAAAGAAAGGTATTTCTATAACAAAGCAATTTGCTTTATTAATACGGTTTCATGATTGACTAAAATTTCAGGAATCCACTTCCATACATACATAATATGTATATGTATGGAGAGGACTCATGATATAATATACTCGCTCGAATTCTTTAATGAAAACAGTAACGACGGTAATTTAAATACTTAAATAAAAGGTATTAAAAAGCTCAATGAAGTGCTAAACTCAGACACAGATTTTTTGTTAATTGTGATTGTATAAATTAAGGTTAGTTATATAGCATTACAAAAAAGTGGTATTTTGAATATTATTTATCAATCTGCGTTTCAACCATTTTCTTTTATCATTGTAGCCATGGCTCTTGCACTAAGAAAAAAAAATTACACAGATAATGAATTCTTACGGGATAATAAACTATCATAAGCTCATATATTAGACCATATATACAGCATGCTTATCTTTCTTCGAAAAACTCTTAGTATATGGTATTTTTTTTTTTTATACGGCGCATGCGTAATTTTTTAGTTATAAAATGTGATCAAGATAACATGAATTTTAATGGCACTCCTTAAATCAGCAGATTTAACACCGGGTTGATCTCGAGATGAATTATTAATTTATTATTGACTTTGCTATTAAATACGAATACCTTACGACACCGACGTGATTTTAATTATGAGTTCCAAAAAATTCCTTCCGTAATTTAATTAGTTTATTTTAAAACAACGTTAATTAATAAAACCAACGCGGAAATCCATATACTTGAATAAACATCACAGATAATTAAATGTCAAAACTTACCGCGAGTCCGCGAAAAACACAATTCATTCACTGGTGCGCGAACGTGTAATAACTTTTCTTTTTCTTTTTAAAGTTTAAAAAAAAGTTGCGAGCGTTCGGATAGGCGACGGAGCGCGGCCGCGGTTATTATGGTCATCGCTGTGAGTGTGTAGCGAATGGCCGCCCCACACCTCTCTTGAACAGGCATGCGTGTAGCGCCCTTTCGGCGGATAAAACTTTTCAAAGGCTTCTTGATGGACGGATGCGGAAAATTGTCTCAAAGTTAATGATATGAGCTTATATAGCTCACATAATTATACATACATACTTGTTTCCCCATTCTCATGGTGATCATTAAAATATTAACTATTATGGGTTGTTGAAGTCTAGTAGGTAGTTGTTTCATAAAAAATACAGCTAGTTAGCTGCATTCAGTTAGACTGAAAGCTGACTCCTACATAGTTTTGTAAAAGATTAGACGACTGATGAGAGGTAACGATTTTCTTGCGATTCTGTAAACATTCGAGGCGCCTTTTTATTAGGGTTCCATTGCCAAATGGCAAAAAACGGAACCCTCATAGATTCGTCATGTCTATCTGTCTGTCCGTCTGTCTGTCTGTCTGTCTGTCTGTCTGTCTGTTCGTCCGTATGTCACAGCCACTTTTCTCCGAAACGATAAGAGCTATGCTGTTGAAACTTGGTAAGTAGATGTATTGTGTGACTCGCATTAAGATTTTTACACTAAAATAGAAAAAAACAGTTAATTTTGGGGTTCCCCATACTTAGAACTGAAACTCAAAAAACATTTTTTCATCAAACCCATACGTGTGGGGTAACTATAAATAGGTCTTCAAAAATGGTATTGAGGTTTCTAATATCATTTTTCTCTAAACTGAATAATTTGCGCGAGAGACACTTCCAAAGTGGTAAAATGTGTGTCCCCCCCCCGTAACTTCTAAACTAAGAGAATGATAAAACTAAAAACAATATATGATGTACGTGACCATATAAACTTCCACAGAAAATTGATTTGAACGAGATCCAGTAAGTAGTTTTTTTTTAATACGTTATAAATCGTAAACCGCAATTTACCTTTCATTCAATCAACTTAAATATAAAAATTAAAAAAAAAAACATTTATTTTTAAACCGAGAATACCTGCAGGTTTGTACGGAACCCTCGGTGTGCGAGTCGGACTCGCACTTGGCCGGTTTTTTTTTTGGCTTTAATATTGATTTTGTCATGTTATGAAAAGTTAAATACCGGTCAGAGTATGGCCCAAAGAAAAAAACAGTATAGATAATTTTGATTGTCTTATGCCATTTCTATAGTTTACAGTATGTAGTGAAAAAATAAAATATTTTACCTGTAAATTAGGTAAGTATGTTATGAATGTTTCAAAGATACATAAGAGTTTTGATTGACTTACTGATAAGTGATAACTTGTTATACATATATTAATGGTATATGTATATACCTCAAGTATACGTATAATTCGTACATACCATATATGCGCAAGGAAAATTATGTACAGCACCATCTGTGTAAAGTTGGTGAAACTTTTTGCTCGAACGAATTGCTCGGTGAAAACTTTGCTTACGTACTGACGTAGTTATTAACAAATGAAAAGTTTATCGGTCTTACAGCCAGTTGCAAAAATGAACCTTAACTTTTAAAGCTATCACTAAGAACTTATTTTTCATTAACTTGTTGCAACAAGCAACTAAAGACAATTTTATTGGTTCTAAAATTAAATAATGGAGTTGTAAACTTTGATCAATAATAGTAGATGAGGTACCTGCTTTTTACAACCTTCAATCAAAACAGGTACCTCATCTATGACATTTTTGTTGCACATAGCAACAGTAGCGCCTAGAGAACCTTTAAATTCCCTTTATAACCCAGTTCTATTACTCACAACTCAAATTTATCTATTCTTCTTATCTAATCTATAATATATGTAATTTCCCAGAGACGGTGGGATGAGCCACTCTGCTGAGTTGTACAAGACAATTTACTGAATCGTCTGCTACTATTGAAGAGCGTGCTCGCCTGCTGGCTGTGGTTAGATGGGAGTCGGGTCTGTAGCTTCATGCAGTACCGTCGTCGAACATAGGCACTTTACTCTACGATACTACCTTCTGCCTCACTGCTTCTCTAAGACTAGGAGCTCCTTGTTATTCTCCTCATCGCTGCCACTGTGGCAAAGTTGTCAACAGTCTAGGACACCACGGCCTATCTCGTAGTCGAATGCGGGTCGCTTAGCGCGGCACGCGAACATTAACGACATCATCCGACGAGCTCTTGTCACCGTTGGCATTCCAGCTGTATTAGAACCCAATGGCTTGGCACACGACGAAGGCAAGAGACTGGACGGTATGTCTTTGTTTCCTTGGAAGAAGGGTAGGCCTTTAGTGTGGGATGCAACGTGTGTCGATACTCTTGCGCCATCCTATCTTCCTAGCTCGGCTTGCTGCGCTGGCGCTGCCGTTGCAGCTGCGGAAAACCTGAAGCGGTGAAAGTATAGCAACCTTATTGGTTATTATATTTTCGAGCCGTTTGGGATTGAAACCGTCGGGTCAGAGTGCTCATGGCTTCTTTAAAGAAATATCAAAACGGCTGGTTGACAGTGGCTAAGCATTGCTATACAGCGTGGTAATGCCGCCAGTCCCTTGGGTACATTGCCGAACGACAGCGATGAGGATCAATTTATCGACGCTTTATTTTAGTTTGTGTATAGTTTTAGATAAATTAATATATTATTTTTATGAAATGTGTCAAAGTAAAAACAAAAATGTTAGTACTAAAAAATTGCTACTAGTTAGGTTTTAGTGACAGAAACGAATCGCTGTAAATACGACTCCACGTAGTCTTGTCTGTCCTACCCCTAGAGTGTAATTTCTCGAGGCAGCCCGCGAGCTGAGGAGCAGGTGGTTGTAAAGCTCGCCACCGCAGCTGAGGCTGACCGGCGAAGCCAGCCAGCAAGACGAAGCTGCGGTGGTGATCGTTAAATCGTCTACGACGATAAGCTCGCGTTAGACCGCCGCACCGGAGCCCTGCAGTGCCGGAACTGTGACAGAAACCATGCCTGCTGCATGATGCATGCTCGCTTGCATGCTCGATTGCCTGCTGCTTGCGTGCTTGCATGCATGCTCGCTTGCATGCTGCATGCTTGCTTGCATGCTAAACGATGCATGCTTGCTTTCATCCTCGATTGCATGCATGCTGCATGCAAGGTGTATGCTTGTTTGCATGCTTTTTAGAGAGAAATAAAACCACATGTTCACAATCACCTGTTTTATTGAGTGATAGATGCAGCGCCATGACAGGCCTTGATAAATGCCATAATGCTTTTGCATCTTTACTATTTATGTATTGTATCAGTGAATTTGATAAAATAATGAAGTTTTTAATGAACTTTGTAATACAAAGTTTTAAAAATACTAGTGGTCGCCCAGTGGTCGACATTCGACCGTAATAATAAATCTATATGCATAACCATTAAAACTAAATAATATGATTACATTTGACACTAGCTTCTGCCCGCGACTTCGTCCGCGTTAAATTTCTTGCTCTCCCGACCCTTCCCGTCGCGTCGAATCGCCTACCCGTGCGATTTTCCCTGTTTTTGCAACATTTTTCATTACTGCTCCGCTCCCCTTAATTGTACCGTGATGTTATATAGCCTATAGCCTTCCTCGATAAATAGGCTACCCAACACAAAAAGAATTTTTCAATTCGGACCAGTAGTTTCTGAGATTAGTGCGTTCAATCAAACAAACATACAAACAAACAAATTCTTCAGCTTTATAATATTAGTATAGATTCAGTAACACTATAGACAAATAATATTACAGACAAATATTCTCGATATGATCATTATAGATTTTAAAAATGAAATAGGTTATATATCTATATAATTAATTTATTACCTATGGTTATACTTGACATTCAGTAAGACTATAGACACAAAATATTGAAGACAGATGTTCTCGATTGGATTACAGATTTAGACCATAAACAAAAGAATATCTATGCATGTGTGTATTAAGACAGATATTCTCGATTGGACCACAGATTTCAACAATAAACTTATAATTATATTTGATATTCAGTAAGGCTATAGACAAATAATACCAAAAACAAATACAGACTCGATTTGATCATAGAATTCCAAATAATCAAAAGAATATCTATACATGTGTGTATTAAATACACGGTAATGAATAGTAGTGTGTGTAACGTGTTATTTATTGAAAATAATGTATTTCTACGCATAATTTTAAAAACATTAGCATTCGTCACTTCTTCTCTGTGTAAACTATAAGTATGCGAAATTTCATACTCCTGCGGCCACCCAATTTTCTTAAAAAGGGATCTAAAGTTTTCGCTTCACGTATTTATATAGACTAGTGATCGCCCATTGGTCGAAATTCGACCGTACTTCATTTGAATAGAAATACATTATAAAATGAAAAAATATAGATAATAATAAATATAAAAAATGGTTATATTTGACATTCAGTAACACTATAGACAAATTGTTGACGCTCTACTACTGTGGAGAGGGTTCGCTGGCGGGATGGTGATGGCCAGGACCAGGACGTAGGTGTAATGAGTAAAGAATACTTCTTCAGGACTCTCTTCTTTATTTTCTTAATACTTCTTAACTGCTGGATATGGAAAAATATGGAATTAATTATCACAGAAATTTGATCTGTTTTTATAGAATTTTCCCTATAATTTTTAATTAATTATGACGGTTCCAAATGTCATAATTATAACCAGCCTCTACAATCTATGACCAGCCTGTACAATCGTGAGGCATACAACCTCTACAGTTTGCACACGACACTAAGTTTTGTATGGGAAACTTACTAATGCCATACTTGACACTTGACACGATATGATCATAGATTTTAAAAATGAAATAGGTTATTTAACTATAAAATTAATTTATTATCTATGGTTATACTTGACATTCATTATGATAGAGACACAAAATCAAGCTTATCAACTTAGGGGTTTTCCCAAATTTAGGGGATAAATAAGAGGATTGAGATTTTTTAGGGGCGTTCCATTTTTAGGGGTATTCTTAGGGATTTTTTGCCATCTTACATTTCTCATTGTGTTTTTGATTACAATAAAAGTATTAGCGACTTCTAGTACGGTTCCTCGATACTAAGAATGCAGAGTGAATGATTAACAAAATGTCGCGTAATAAATATAGACAAATATTACTACTGTGTGCCGGTCTATGATTACTGAACATTCGTTGGTTATTTTCATTATATTTTTTTTAGTAAGTGTGGGTTTTTAACTTAAGCTTTAGGGGTAAATATTTCTGGGTGTTGGTAACACTGCACAAAATAATAAAGACAGATTTGGACCATAAACAAAAGAATTTCTATGCATGTGTGTATTAGATACACGGTAATGAGCAGTAGTGTGTGTAGCGTGTTATTTATTGAAAATAATGTGTTCTAACGAATAATTTAAAAAAATATTAGCATTCGTCACTTCTCTGTATAAACTATAAGTGTGCGAAATTTCATACTCCTCCGTCCGCCCAATTTTCGTAAAAAGGGATCCAAAGTTTACGCTTCACGTATTAATATATAGAGTATTAATATATAGATTATTAGGATAAATACACATAAAATAATTTGTATTTAGAAGTTATAACTTTTATTGAAAAGAGTTTTAAGTTTTTTGTATATTATTGAGTTTAATATTTATGACAAACGGATTTAGAGCAAATTGTATTTAGAGATTTAAATTTTATGGCATGTGATAATATCACATGCCATAAAATGTGACATTTATTTCGGGCAACTAATTTTTCGGACAAATGATGATCAGGACAAAAAAAATAATTATGGCTCTTTAGATTATGGATAAAAAAGTTAGGTCACACATTAGAGAACCCTATCAAATAAATAAAATTGAAGTGTCTGTTTGTCTTTTCGAATTAACGGCTATACACTAAATGCATATGAAATTATACATGGTACTTACATCTATAAATCACTTTTGAAAACCTTTGTCTCTTTATTCTGGCTTATCTCTGAAACGGATAGATCGATTTTGACTGGACCTATACTGGCAGATAGCTTATGTTATATGGAGTTACATAGGAAACTTCTTGCTTGAGTTATTTGTTATACAGTTTTGCATCATTTAGTTGATTAACCAAATGATGCTAAATTGGTTATGATTTTGACCTTTGTTCTTCTATTAATTATCAATTTTGCGTTCAAAACGCTCTCCTTTAAAATTATGATTTTGTAGAAAACTGTTTATACTTTGTAGCCGTCGAGAAAAAAATTATACTGTCTTTAGCATAGCGATTAGATCAAATTATTTTGACTACCTTAGACAACAGTCACAGTGATTTTGACGGTTACGGACAGAAAGCTGTCTTCTGAAATGGTCTAGTCCACAGGACCTCGAAAAAGATCGTTGAAACGAAAGAGAAATTGACAGACTGTACAAGGATTTTTACGGTGCGGTGTCAAAAGTGGAGAATAGAAATGTCACTTTGAAATACATCACATAGAAAGAGCTGTATCCATTCTTCGTAAAAAAAAGCTGGTACCATGCTAAGTCTGCAGAAATTATTGGAATAAAATATGACTACTACTATAATTTTAAAGGAATCAAAGTAGCGTACCAAGTATTGACTAATGTTAACTTGTAAGAACAAGTCGCAGTAATTATTTAGAGACAATGTAAAAAAGTAAAACAAACAAAAGATGTGTTGTTCTATAATTATTATTTATTAACATCAGTGACATAATTCAAATATTTATTAAATCGGCTAAGACCATTGTTTGGCGCTAAGACTATTAATACATGGTAAAATTCCTTTTATAAAAATAAATGGCACCAAATACTTTATAAAAATTAATACATTTTATGTTTCAAAATTATTCTAGACAGCATTTGATTTGACTTATCGATATGATGTATTTATATTATATTTCAAAGAATAAATAAATAGGTACGCACGAAACATGGGAAAACAGTTAAAAATAAATATAATACTTTGTCTTTTAATGCAAATTTCACACAATATATTACAAAACAATGATATCTTTTACTAGAAGTTTTATCTTTTACTACAAGAAACTTCTAGTAAAAGATTTACTAGAAGTTTCTTGTGTGTACTCATTATTGGAACAACATCTAGCTTCTGCTACGCAAAATGTTTTTTTTTTAAATTTAATTTCTAACACGTGTTTTGCATCGCACGACATGATGGTATATAAGCATGAGTCAAGACGCTATTTCTGTGTTTCATCTCCATGCAATGTAAATCACGCAGTTATCGTGTAAAGTCGCTGCGAACCGAGTTTACCATACATTTTTTGTGTTTTGACTCGCACTTTACACCTTGAACGCAGCTGAGTTATGAAAATATCTTCAATCTATCTAATAAATAACATTCTCGTGTGACAGTTTTCGTTGCTACTCCTCTGAAACGGCTTGACCGATTTTGATGAAATTTTTTGTGCTTATCCGGTATCTATGAGAATCGGCCAACATCTATTTTTCATCCCCCTAAATTTTAGGGGTAGTCCACCCCTAATTTTATTTTTTATTTTTTAGACAAAAATTTTCCACCCCTAAATTTTATTTCTTATTTTTTAGACAAAATTTTTAATTTCAATTTTTTTATGATACAACATACAAAAATACATACATCTATAAATTTTCACTTTTTTTCACCCGGCAAAACAACGTTTGCTGGCTCAGCTAGTATACATATAATAAAACAGTAAAAAAACTGTGTCTGTACATTGAATATATTAAAAAAAATAATTATTGAGCGGGGTTTAGAAACAGTAATAGAGCACGAAACCAAAAAAAAAATGTGTCTGTTTGTCTGTTTGTTTGTACACGCTAATCTTCGGAACTACTGAATGGATTTGAATGTTTTTTTTTGTTGTATAGGTATTAAGTCTAGGCAACATATAGGCTATTATTTATCTTGGAAACTTGAACACCTGATGCAGAACCGTAACAGACCAGCTAAACTATAAGAGATACAAAAATGGTACCATAGCAAAAATTGTTTCACGTGATGAGCATTTTCTGCTAAGAGAATAAATTTGAAGATCTGGAACACCTGATGTGGCACTGCAACAGCCCAGCTATACTATAACATATATAGGAATGACGTCTTAGCAAGAGTTGTTCAACCTGATGAGCACTCTCTGTTGTAGTATAAAATTTTAAGATCTGAAACAGCTGATGTGGAACTCCAAGAGCCCAGCTACACTATAACAAATATAGGAATGACGTTTTAGCAAGAGTTGTTCAACCTAATGAGCATTCTCTGTTGTCGTATAAAATTTGAAGATCTGGAACAGCTGATTTGGAACTCCAAGAGCCCAGCTACACTATAACATATATAGGAATGACGTAATAGCAAGAGTTGTTCAGCCTGATGAGCACTCTTTGTTGTCGTATAAAATTTGAAGATCTGGAACAGCTGATGTGGAACTCCAACAGCCCAGCTACACTATAACATATATAGGAATGACGTCTTAACAAGAGCTGTTCAGCTTGATGAGCACTCTCGGTTGTCGTATAAAATTTGAAGATCTGGAACAGCTGATGTGGAACTCTAAGAGCCAAGCTACACTATAACATATATAAGAATGACGTCAGTTGTTCAACCTGATGAGCACTCTCTGTAGACGTATAAAGATTGTAGATCTGGAACACCTGATGTGGAAATCAAAGCTATCACTAATTTCACTGTATAATTATAAAATAACATAAGCTGGGAGTACCTCCACGCGGTGAAGGCGGTAACAGTTGAGGACTGCTTTTCGATGAAAATTCTATGAATCATTGAAAATTTGACTCTACTGGCTAAAACTCCCATTTATTATTTTATTTTATCGAAGAAATATGCCTTCGGGCTTATGGTATTTGAGTGTTTAATTTCCTTTTCCATTTATCTTCGTGTCACGGTAGCCTACCCGGTAACGCAGGGAAGCAGTCACTTAGATTTTAATTGATCAGGTATCTTCAGAATAAAACTATAGCCAGGCCTAGAAAGAGGTCAAATATTTTCCAACGTTCCAAAGGACCTAAAAGATTGAGGATTATAAGATCCCAAGAATCTACCGAAGAGCGTCAGGATAGACTTGATGCTGTTCGAGAACATCAGGCTGCAACTCGCTCCGTAGAATCATCTTCGGATCGAGAAGCTCGCTTGCGTTCTCAGCGTATTTATGCGTCTACATCCAGGTCTCTGGAGACCAGTGAAGAATATGATGCGCAACTGTCCGCTGATCGTGAACGTCATGCATTGTCTCGCGAGTCGGAGACGTTTACGGATAAAGAATTGCGCTTGAGTTCTCAGCGTATCTACACATCTGCTGCTAGGTCTCTAGAGATAAGTGCGGAACATGGTGCGCGACTGTCCGCTGATCGTGAACGTCACGCATTGTCTCTCGAGTCGGAGACGTTCACTGATAGAGAATTGCGCTTGAGTTCTCAGCGTATCTACGCATCTGCTGCTAGGTCTCTGAGACAAGTGCGGAACATGATACGCGACTGTCGCTGATCGTGAACGTCACGCATTGTCTCTCGAGTCGGAGACGTTCACTGATAGAGAATTGCGCTTGAGTTCTCAGCGTATCTATGCATCTGCTGCTAGGTCTCTAGAGACAAGTGCGGAACATGATGCGCGACTGTCCGCTGATCGTAAACGTCACGCATTGTCTCGCGAGTCGGAGACGTTTACCGATACAGAATCACGCTTGAGTTCTCAGCGAATTCGCACATCTACTAACAGGTCTTTTGAAACGAGTGCTCATCAGCTCATCCCGTTGTTTTCCCGTCCCCGGGTCTTAGAATTTTACATCAGACGTTTCAGATCTTCGATTTTGACGACCCCGTTGTCACTGGCATAAGCAACAGGATCCGCGTACAAAGTCGCGGGCAGAAGCTAGTTACATAATAATTTGGTAATCTATTACTACGATAGTTTCTTTTCTTGCAGCATCGCGGGCTATTATCCGTATCCAACACTGCAGTCAGAACTATCGAAATAGAGAAGTTTATTATGAGCTTCTTGTCCCGAGTCCACGTAGATGGTGAATATCCGAGCTGAATCAGAAATAATGAAACAAATTAGTAGGAATCCTAATTAGGTTAGAGAAATGACAACACGATGAAAAAATCGCTCCAATTTCCTTTACGTAACATTTAATTCGCCAATTAAATAAATAAATAAAATAAATATCTTTGGACAACCAACACATCGTTGTCTGATCCCAAACTAGGCAGAGCCTGTACTATGGTAACCAGACAACTGATAAACATACTTACATATTTCTATATACATACATATTATAGATAAAATTACACCCAGACACGGAACAAATGATTGTGCTCATCACACAAACATTTGTCCTGAGTGGGAATCGAACCCACGACCTCAGTCTTAGCAGTCAGGGTCACTAACCACTAGACTAACAGGCCAGTCAAAGCTATTCAATTCAAGCTAAGACCTCCAGCCTTAGAAGACACGGTGGAGCATACGGTGGAAGTGTGCCCTGCCTGGGTGGAGCACCGCCGTGTCCTCGTGGAGGCGATCGGCGGCGGCGACCTCTCGCGTCCGGCCCTGGTGCGAGCCATGGTACGGAGCGAGAGGGCATGGAAAGCCGTCACCTCCTTCTGCGAAGCAGTAATGCTCGCAAAGGAGGAGGCGGGGCGCGTGAGGGAATGGCAGTCTCACGTCAGTGCGCCCTAGCCGCCGCAGGAGGAGACGCCCCGGGCGTCGGGAGTCGATTACGGACTCCCGGCCACCGTAGGCGCGAGCTTGCGGGCGGCGAGCAATGGGTAGCTCGCCGCCCGGTAAGGACCAAGCTCGATTCAACGGCGCGTAGTGTTCCACGCGCGCCTCAAAGAGATGTCAGCAGCGCTGAAGGGGTCTGCTAGGACCGACGCCTGCCGGGGTCGCGTGATTGTTTGAAATAGATGCCGAGACCCTGGCACAAGGGCAACTGATGGAACACGGGTGGGTTTCAGTCAGTAAAAGTCTGACACGCCCTCCCGCTCCACCCAGAGCGGGAGAAGTCAGAAGTGTTCGGCATATAGCAGTTTGTGAAATCAGTATTTTTCTGGATCTTTTTCTTTTTCTGTGGCTAAGAGGCGTCATCCGTAAGAGCTGAAATTCGCTCATAAGCAATCGTCCTCATTTACATACAGGTTAGAGCAAATAAAGGCGGGCCGCAATAAAATGCAACGCACTGCAAAATTCCTCTTTCATCACTTTCGTACATTTTGCACGAACTAACGCATACCAGTCTACGCGCGAACTCGGAAGCATTCGGTTGTAGAAAATGTCTCCTGAGAAAGTAAAGTGTGTATCATGTAACATAGTGATAAACGAGTTGTTATGCTTTGTGCAAAATAAAATAGACGTTATGGACGAGGAGAGTTTATCCGTTTGTGTGTTAGCACCTACAATCAGGAAGAAATCGCAACGGCAAAAAGTTCATTTATTATTTGGGTTTATTTCTACAACTACCCGCAATATTTCGAGGCGAAAAAACAAAGAACAGAAAAATATTGAAGATATTATCAGCGTTTTAAAGACAACAGACCCTGATAAAACCCCGATCTTTGTGGCCCGAATGTTGGAAAAACTACCACCAATAACCTTTGATCACATCGATGTCTCAGCTCTGTTGAAAGATATTTTGGTTTTGAAGTCGGAAATTCAAAATTTAAAACAATCAGGTGTGACGATTGACCAATTAAATGGTTTAAAAGCGGATATCGACCATATGAAGTTTGCGTCGCTGGTAGATGTTGAACGACCAGTGTATGTAAACAATAGACGCGGTGGATATTTACTGGAAAGTGGATGTGATAGTGGTCCGATCGGTATCATAAATATTACAAAAAATAACAGCAATGTGGAAAGTACGCCTAAAAATCAAATAACGGAAAAGGTACATTGGCGATCACCGGCATTTCTGCAAAATAATAAGGCCGGAAATTGTCACAGCGCTATCTCTTTCGCACATAGGGTTACCATTTGACAGGCATTCGCCGCATTTGACAGGCATTTTAAGGTTTAGACAGGCGTGCGGCCGGCATTGGTCTGAGACCAGGCATTTTTAAATTTCGCGCCCGCGCGCGCATCGCGGTTGCATAAATGCAAGCGAGATGCGCGCAGAAGAAATATCGAAGAATTCTCTTCCTTCCGGTGGATGATTTTACAAAAAGAAATGAAAAGTTTCTCAAGTTCTGATTTAGCTTCATCTGTAGAATTTCTCTCTAAGCTGAATATCAGTGTTGACGACGTCAAACTGTTTGACGAATACGAAGTTCTAAAAGAATATTGTAGAAGTTCAGATAACATTTTTTTTTCTGAAAGGTTAACTATACAGTGGTGCAATTTTCTCAAAAGTAGGGAAGTGAATGGTGACATTACAGAATTTATGAAAATCTGCCAGTTTGTGTTCTCTATTTTGGCACACAATGCGAACGTAGAACGTACGTTTTCTCTCGTCAACGCCCAGTGGAATAAAGAAAGAAATCGGCTGACAATTGAATCAGTAAAAGCAATGTTGATTACTCAGGAAAATTACAAAACTGTATCTTGTGAAGATTTTTACGTTTATGTTTTAGAAAAGAAAGAACTTTAAAAAAAAATAATGTCCTCTGACAAATATCAGTAATAAATATCCCTCTTCATTATTATCTGTTGGCTTTTACTTATTACCTATAGCGTTTTGCTTTAGACAGGCATTTTTCTGAAAATTCAGGCATTTTAGGTACCATAGACAGACATCCTTCTATTTACATATGGTAACCCTATTCGCACACAGCCCGAGCCCAGCTGATAACACCGCCGCCCGCGCCGCCGGTGACACCTGCGACGTCATACAGCAGCGATCGGGTGACTCACAAATTGCGAGTACGCATAAAAAAACATTATCGCCGTCGAACCGGTTTACTAAGAGAATGCAAGCGCCTGAGATCGCCACCGTTAGCGCCGAGTCATTAGACAGCCGTATCATTACGACTGTTGTAAATAAAAGTAAGTCGTTAGCAGAGGTAACGTGGAATGGTGTATGGAAATCGGAATGTCCTAATGAACCATGGATCACAGTGCAAAGGAAGAGGCACAGAAACATGCACTCAGACTCTTTTGTAAGAGGAAAAGCTACTTACATGTCGGAGGATAAATTTAAGCCTGCAAGTTCGAAGATACCTTTGTTTCTCTCGAATGTACACAAAGATACATCAAAAAATGATATTGTGGAGTATGTGTTTTCGAAGATTAAGGAAAAAGTTGTTCTACAAAAAATTAAAATGAAAAACGAAAAAGAATACAGTGCGTATAAATTAATAGTTTGCAATAACAAACTAGACATGTTCCTAAGCGATGAGCTGTGGCCAACAGGTATAACATGTAGACGTTTCAGACCGTACAAAAACCCTAGGTCTGACAAGGATGAAAACAGAAACCAAACGAAACAATTATGAGTACAACCTTAGTGACATATAATTGTAAAAATATCAAGCGCTCCGTCGAGGGTATACAGCAGCTGTGTAGTTTTGCTGATATAATTGCCTTGCAAGAGACGTGGTTGCTGCCAGATGAGATGCCGTACTTGGGTGACGTGCACAGTGAGTTTGGGAGTACGGGAACGTCGGCTGTCGACGTGGCCGCTGGTATTCTAAAAGGTCGGCCTTTCGTTGGAGTTGCACTGCTGTGGCGTAAGGCGGTTTTTCCGTGCGTCTCTGTGGTCTCGTGTGGGAATCCGCGTATTGCAGCTATACGTGTGATGACGAATGATCGGCCAGTGCTAGTGTTTAGTGTCTACATGCCCACTGACTGTGCGGAAAATGTACCGGAATTCACAGACTGTTTAAGTGCGGTGAGTGCCTTAATTAATGATAGTGATACCGAGTCCGTCATCATGCTAGGGGATTTCAACGCACCTCCAGGTGAGCGTTTTTATCGTGAGCTTTTAACTTTCTCCCTGGAACAAGACTGGACATGTGTGGACACTAGTAGGTTGCAGCTAACATCTGAGACGTTCACATTTATTAGTGAGGCACATGGTTGGAAACGCTGGCTGGACCATTGTATGGTTACAAGCGCAGCTTTAGATTGTATTACCAATGTATATGTTAAATATGGCGTCTATTGGTCAGATCATTTCCCTTTAGTCATCAACTGCAATCTAGATGTAATTAAGCAAAAGGCATTGCCAATAAATTCTATCTGTAACAAAATTAAATGGGGAGACAGGAATGCAAATCAATGTCTGGCTTACGAAAGCTTATGTAACTCAAAACTTAGGCTCATTGATTTGCATACTGAGTTACAACAGTGCTGTGGGAAATATTGTAATGTGGCCTCTCACAGAGAGATAATATAATAGATAGTGTTTATAAAGAGGTAGTAAATATATTATGTACGAACGCTGTTGTTACTTACGAGCAAAAGTCTTGTCAGCGTAGGAAACCACTAGCTGGGTGGAACAGGTATGTGAGCGAGGCTCGTAGAAATGCCAGGCTGGGTTTTATTACATGGTGCGACTATGGAAAGCCCTCATCGGGTCCCGTTTATGACTCAATGGTGAAATCGCGGAAAATTTTCAAAGGGAAACTCAAATGGTGCCAAAACCACCAGGACCAGTTGATGATGGATTTGCTGGCAAAGCACTATACCAATTCAGACTTTAAAAGTTTCTGGAAAGGTACTAATAAGCTAAATCCTTAGCCTGTTATTCCTGAGAGTGTCGATGGGATTGCCAACCCAAAAGAAATAGCTGAGTTGTTCAAAACTCAGTTTACCACACAGTCGCCCCTGGGACCACCATGCAAGGAGCTTGATGCTCTTCCCAAAGATGAGGAAGTACCAACGATAGCCTTGGCGAAAGAGGTGAAGACCAAAATTAAAAATATGGTTAGAGGAAAATCCCCAGGACACGATGGGCTAAGCATCGAGCACCTACAGCATGCTGGTGCGCACTTGTCACGTGTTCTCGCACTACTGTTTAACTTGTGTCTGTCTCATTCTTACTTGCCCTCGGACATGATGCAGACTCTGGTGGTGCCAGTAGTAAAAAACAAGACTGGAGACGAATCGGACGGGTCAAACTACAAGCCAATTTCTCTAGCCACGGTACTTGACAGCGTGCTCAACTCGCATCTAAATAGGCATGTCAAGATTCATAATGCTGGCTCCCTCGGTCAGTGCTCTCCGAACGTTACTGGCTGTGTGCGAGTCGTACGTAGAGTTTCATGGGTTGACATACAACACCAAAAAGACAGAGTTTATCGTCTTCAGGTCTGGTACCAGCTGTCTATCTACGGTCCCTCCTCTGTTACTCAAAGGTCATCCAATAAACAAGGTATATACATTTAAATACTTGGGCCACCTGGTGACAGATTCCCTGAATGACGATTCAGATCTGGAGAGGGAGCGCAGAGCGTTGTCAGTCCGGGTGAACATACTGGCCCGCAGGTTCTCTCGTTGTACGGTCCCAGTTAAAATAACTCTTTTAAAGGCATATTGCACTACACTGTACGTGGGGGCCCTATGGTTCAGATATACCCAAAAGGCTGGCAATGCTCTGCGTATCCAGTATAAAAATGCGTTCAGGGTGCTGTTGCGTCTGCCACGCTACTGCAGTGCGTCGGCGATGTTTGCCGCCGCGCGCACTGACAGCTTTGACGCAGTATGGCGCAAGAAATCCACCTCGCTACTTCGCAGGTTGCGTGACAGTCCCAACATCATTCTGCACTCGATAGCCGCCCGGGCAGATAGTCCGCTTGTGTGGGCGTTAGCCGATCGAACAAGATCTGTTTTAGTTATTAAGTACTAACATAGGCCAAGTAAGATTGTTACTAACACAATGGACATTTGTAGTCTGATATGAAATAAATAATAATAATAATAATAATATAAATATAATCTGGCAACACCGTGTCAACAGGACGTCACATATTTCAATCAGTACAATTTAAATAGTAAAAATAATTTTGAACCCATTTTATTATAAGTTTACAGTTTCACAGTGAACTTAAACCTACAAAATATCAGAAAATCATCAAAAAGAGACTACATAACAGCAACATGAAAAAATTATATCAAAAATTACAGAAGAGGAGATGACATGACAGATGTCATCTCCGAAAAACAATAACTACAAAATGAAAAATCCGAAAAATCGATGACGAAATGTTGACCAGCATGTCGATTCTGTAAAAATCTCACCGTGAAAAGGTGCGTGGAGTGAGCTGTCAGTGTCATCCCAGTGCTGCTAGGGATTGACCAAACATAACATTTACAATCATAATCGAGATTTTGATCATATTTTTTGTGTTTATTCTATTGATCATTTTATGCGTATTCAAAGCTAGTAAACTATCTTAACATTACTACTGTTTCGGGAAGTTTTTCAAAAGAAAAAGCGAAACAGAAATTCAGTCAGAAACGCATTTCTTCACGAAATTTCTTGCAGCACATCTGCAATTGGGATGAGAAACAGATGCATTGTGTAAAACGGTATACATGAAAACAGATTTAATTAGGCTATAGCAACAAAAAAATACATAGTTCTATAGGCTTAAAATAATTATTGTAATTACATACAATGTTTATTTCCACATACTATGAAATAAAAAAAAATCAAAAACATAACATCACGCCTTGTTTCCCCGAAGGGTTGTGCAGAGGTGTACCTTACAGTACAAAAATAAACGAAAATAAATACATGAATAATGTTGAAATCTTGTTAGCAAGGGAGATAAGCAATTTGTGTCTCAACAGCACCCACAACTAGATTATTGATATGTCTAAATATTTTGTGTATTGTTGTTATCTAAGGTTTTGTAACTTGGAACTGTGGTTTATCTAGATGATAGGCTGTGAAAAAAAACTTATATGCTATTTACATGTATTATGTACATAATGTAAATGAACATATCACCAATCACTGAATACTTGCATTGCACAATTTAATGAAGTTGCTCGATCTCACCTCATCATCTGCCTGCCTTTGTCCAACTGTGTTGGTGTCGGCTTCCAGTCTTAACTGGCTGCAGCTGAATGCACTGGTATTTTACATGCATGTGACTGTCGGACCGACCGAGGCAAGCGTAGCTTAGCCGGATCGATCGGACTGTGCGGCTGGTTTTATTTAGCTACAAGCCTCTTGATTCACCGAATGCTCGATCTCACACCTCTCAAGTAAGTACCTAATAATCATTTGTTGAAAACATAATTCATAATTTTGAAAAGTTCAACAATGGTTGGAATTGACATTAAAATATATTTCATTGGCTCTAACTGCGAATACGTCATTGCCTTTAGCAATGACTTGAAAGGCTAAAAATTAAAAAAAATACTCACAATGACAGCTCTCAACGCGCAAGCGCGTCTGTCATCCCGCTTCAACCGTTACTCAATCGGTGCTCACCGTATGAGACACGCTTGCACTGCGTGAACACATCACGCCATTCTCGTCACATTTAGTCAAGGTGAAGTGATCACACGCGGGCGCGCTACGCGAGTTTCATTTGAAACGTTGATTTTTGACATAGTAGGTAGGTATCAAGATGATGATGATTTGATGAATATTCTTTTATTAATAATACGATTATTAAGTAGGTATACATACATTTATATGAATGTTTCGAATACTTGCGTACTAATTATTCTCAATCCAATTACGAAATGGCTTCTGCACAAGGTGATCAAAAAAAAAGGAGATACCTATTGATGACAGCGTCTAGCGCGCATGCGCGGCTTGATCACGCGATGCTCGCAATTTCGTTGTCATGGTAACATCACTTCACCTCGCAAGCACGCGGGTGACCGTTTTGAACTATTGAATTTTGACATTATTATCAAGATGATGACGATTCGATGAATATTCTTTTTTATTGTTTGCAATGAGTACCTAATAATTTTGTCTGAACTCTAAATATGTACAAGCACATGGTCATCAAAACAAAGATAAAAAAAATGTATGACATTGATGAACTAGTGGCCTAGTGCGCTTGCGCGGCGTGAGCACTTCACGCGATTCTCGTCGCATCATCGCATGTATTCTCGGTGAAGTGAACACGCGCAGAGGCGCGCTATGTACGCGATAGTCATTTGAAGCGTTGAATTTTGACATACCTACCTAGTAGGTATCAAGATGATGATTTGATGAATATTCTATTATTATAGACAATGAGTTTGATGAGAATTATGGCTGATGATGATGAGTGTTTAAGTACACATGCATATCATATTTTATCTCTCATCATCGTTACCTTACCAATCAATGCTCACACTACGAGAAGATTATTTGTAGTGGGTAGCTGTACGGTACTTCATGGTATTGCATATTCTTAGCGTGCAGGTGTCACCACGCGATAAAGGTTAAATGAGCAGTAAGTAGCTACATAGTTTAAAAAAAGCGGATTAATTGTTGACATCAAAGTGTAGGTACTAAACTGACATTATACCTGTATAAAAACTGTTGTATTTAGATAGATACATATCTACAAGAATTGAAATAAATCCTTGCGTACCTACTAATTATTCTCTAAACCGAATACGAAAAGGCGTCTGCACAAAGCAAACAAAAAAAAAGTTGATACCTATTGATGACAGCGTCTAGCGCGCATGCGCGGCTTGATCACGCGATCCTCGCAATGCCGTGGTCATGGTAACATCACTTCACCTCGCGAGCACGCGGGTGACCGTTTTGAACTGTTGAATTTTAACATAATATTTTCAAGATGGTGTCCATTTGATGAATATTCTTTTTATTGATAATAACGACATAAGTAAGTAAGTAGGTATATGTTTATCTATACTATATAATATTATAAAGCTGAAGAGTTTGTTTGTTTGTTTGTATGTTTGTTTATTTGATTGAACGCGCTGATCTCAGGAACTGCAGGTCCGAAATGAAAAATTCTTTTTGTGTTGAGTAGCCTATTTATCGAGGAAGGCTATAGGCTATAGGCTATATAACATCACGCTACAACCAAGAGGAGCGGAGCAGAAATGAAAAATGTTGCAAAAACGGGGAAAATCGCACGGGTAGGCGGTTCGACGCGACGGGAAGGGTCGGGGGAACAAGAAATTTAACGCAGACGAAGTCGTGGGCAGAAGCTAGTCTACAATCAAATGTTAGTCGGCACATTTTGGACGTTGGTATTGCATTTTCCTAATGTTCTTAGTGCGCATACGTGACGATACCTACTTAATAAAAAAAAAAGAAATGTCAATGTGAATATGACAGTGCCTAGTTGTTGGTTCCCACATAGTATGTGTGAGATTGAATTCTATGGTCCGTCAGTCAGGCACGGCCAGGTTCTTTCATCTTTTTTTAATAGATTTGGGTCAGTAACAACGCTGAAGAACGCTGCACAATCTTTACTCGAGTCGATCTACAATCGCTTCTCCAAGACACATCGTGATTAGCCCATGTGATTCCATTTACGTATTTAATTTTAATCAGTTTACAGTGGGTTCATAATAACTGACAATGTCGATTCGCATTTTCTGTTGTAGCTATCTTATTCATGTACATATGTCTTACTATATTCATTAATTGTTCGTGCGTGTCGCACTTGTGCGTCAGGCAATAAAGGGCTAGTCGAGGAAAAAATTGAAAAAAAAAAAACAAACATGCGATTGTCTGTATTTCGGTTTCGCTATTTCATTTGAAAAACTTCCCGAAAGAGTAGTATTGTTTAGACACTATGCTAGCTTTGAAATCCTTATAAAAATAATCAATAGAATTAGCATAAGAATATTAGGTATCTAAGTATCTAAATCTCGATCATGATTGTAAATATGATAGTTGGTCATCCCTAGCATCAGGTGGAATGACATTGATAGCTCACTCCACGCTCACTTCACCCGGTGAGATGGTTACAGAATAGCACTGCAGAGCCGCAGCACGGAATGCACGCCTACCACCACCGGACTCCTCGCTCAGCTCCGCCTCGCCGCCGCCGGTACCCAGCCCTACTGCGGGCACTGTGACGACACCGGCCGCGGCAGTTGCGTCGAGCTCGAGCGACGAGTACTTCTCTCCGCCCACGACGCCACCACCTGCTCGTCGACGAAGAGGACGCCGGCCTCCGGACGGCTTAGGACTTCGAGGCCCACCGGCCTCTGATAGGGTCCCAGCTCCCGGTGGAAGTGTGCAGCGCATGAGATGGACAAGATCCATCAATGAGAATGTCATGCGCTCATACTATGGGGCTACAGAGGGGGGAAACAATCTGACCGCGTACCGTGTTCGGATGCTCTCTCTTTTTCAGGTGCTTGAGCCAACTGTCAACGTTTCAACCCAACGACTATCGGATCAGGTGCGGGTCATCCAGCGTAATCATATGTTGGATGATACTGTACTTGATCGCCTTCGAAATGAAATGCTGATTAGCCATGTCATCGCACCTCCGTTGCAGACTGTTGTGGTCCCACCACAGTACGTCACAAGTCACGCTGACGAGGGGAGTGATGACAGGGCTACAAACGTAAGTACCCAGTGCAATGAGGAATTGAGGATTGCTTTGGAGAGTGCGATTCGAGAATATCGATCCATGCCACCAGAACTTAGACCACGGTTACCTCGTTTGCCCATGCATAACAAAAATAGGGCGCTGGTGGCGGCTCTGGATTCGCAGTTGTCAAACTATTTTGATGACTGCGAAGACCTCACTGATACTCATGCAATTCTGTACTGCGCGGCTGTAGCGGCATGTCGTGTAGCTCACGTCAAATTTGCTAGTGACTCTGGAGCTACACGACCAAAACCAGCCGTACCAGCTTGGCAGTGCAGAATTGAGCGTCGTATTAGTGGGGCCAGAGCGCTCATCGGCAAACTAATCTGTTTCAGGGAGGGCAACACTCGCCCTAGGGTGATGCGCTTTGTGAGACGGGCGTTCTCAGGGACTGATACCAGCCCTCAGGATTTTATGTCCCGTGTCACAGAGCGCATAGACTTCCTGAAGCAGAAAGTTTATGCATGGGCAAGCCGTATTCGTAGGTATAAGCGGCGAGTGAACCGATACACTCAGAATCGCGCCTTCCAGAGTGATGAAAGGTGGGTTTATAGGGCTTGGGAGCGACCGATCCAAGGTGTGGCTGATACGCATCTGCCGGATAATGACGCCATGTGTTCTTTTTGGCGCAGTATCTGGTCGGTGCCTGTCAGTCACACCGAAGGGGATTGGGCTAGAGAGGTCGAGCGGGCCTGCGATCCTATACCAGAAATGGGGGCTATTACTATCTGCCCCCAAGATGTAGCTCGTGCAGTCCGTCCGTTGCCCAACTGGAAGTCTCCAGGGCCGGACGGGCTGCACAACTTCTGGATAAAATGGTTTGTAGGATCGCACGCTCGCTTGGTCGCTCAGTACCAGACTGCTTTGGAGTCTGGTTCGCTACCCCAGTTTCTTACAACAGGAGTTACCCACCTGCTCCATAAATCAGGTAGTACCGCGGAACCCAAAAATTATAGACCGATCACGTGTTTACCGACGGTCTATAAAGTTCTTACATCCATTTTGAGAGCTAAAATTTACAATCATATAGACACTACCACCATCATGTCTGTCTCTCAAAATGGATGTAGGAACGGGTCCCGCGGTACTAAGGAGCTGCTCCTCATTGATATGGCCATTAGCCAACAGGTTCGTCATTCCCGTAAGGATCTGTCGACATGTTGGATAGATTACAAGAAGGCCTATGACTCGGTGCCACATACATGGCTCATGAGGGTGCTGGAGTTGTATAAAGTAGATGCAACTCTGCGCGCCTTCCTGATGTCATGTACGGGGCAATGGAGAACGGTCCTTCGCTATCCAGGATGTCGAAATATCCAGAGGAATAGCGAGCCGATAAGGATTGAGCGAGGCATATTTCAGGGCGATAGTTTGAGTCCGCTTTGGTTCTGCTTAGCCCTGAATCCTCTGAGCACACTGCTTGAGGATTCAGGTATAGGCTATCGGTTGAGGAGAGGTGGTCAGGTTATATCTCACCTCCTTTACATGGATGACCTTAAACTCTTTGCCCACAACAATTTGCAACTGATGGAACTACTGAAGGTAACTAAAACCTTCAGTAGCGCCATCAGGATGGAATTTGGTGTGGACAAATGTGCAGTCATGCATGTAAAGCGAGGGGAGATTGTGGAATCCGTGGGAACCCAACTCTCGGATTCCATAAACTTTCGAGCCCTCTCCACATCCGAAACCTATAAGTATTTGGGTATGTCGGAAGCTTTGGGAATCAATGTTACTGACATGAAGCAATCGTTGAAGGAGCGCTTCTTTGGCCGCCTGAAGAAAGTATTTAATAGTCTTCTATCAGGCGGAAACAAGGTGCGCGCCTTCAACGGTTGGGTCATGCCGGTTTTGATGTACTCTTTCGGCATACTCAAATGGACTCAGACCGAACTTGACGCCCTGGATAGGAAGGTCCGTACGTTGCTGACTGCATATCGAATGCATCACCAACGGTCATCGGTAATGAGGCTGTATATCCCGCGAAAGTGTGGAGGTCGAGGCTTTTTAAACGCTAAGACTCTCCACAATCGCGAGATATGCAGTCTCAGGGAATATTTCCTGGAAGCCAACGTGGGGATGCATCGAGATGTGGTCGCGGTGGACAAGGACCTCACCCCGCTCTCCTTAGCTAACGAGATCTGGCGCAAGCCTGTAGTACTTGACACTAATGACCGCATGGAAGTATGGCAAAGCAAGGAGCTCCACGGACGCTTTTTCCGGGCCCTACACGGACCCGACGTAGATTTTCTAGCGTCCGTAGCCTGGCTGCGTTTCGGTGATCTCTTTGGGGAAACCGAAGGTTTTGTTTGTGCAATTATGGACGAAGTTATGATGACGAAGAATTACCGGAGGTATATTGTTAAAGACGGCACGGTGGACATCTGTCGGGCATGCCACCGTCCCGGGGAATCAATTAGACACATTATCTCTGGGTGTTCTCGTCTAGCTAACGAAGAGTACTTGCACAGACACAATCTTGTAGCCAGGATTATCCACCAGCAACTTGCTCTGAAATACCGCCTTGTGGAATCAGAAGTGCCGTACTACAGGTATGTGCCCGACCCAGTTCTTGAAAATGGCCATATCACACTGTACTGGGATCGATCCATCATCACTGACAGGACTGTTGTTGCAAACAAGCCTGATATCGTGGTGGTGGATCGACTAGAAAGGCGCACAATGATTGTTGACATAACGGTTCCGCATGACGAGAACCTCGTGAAAGCCGAGAAAGATAAACAAATCAAGTATCTTGACTTGGCTCGCGAGGTTGTCGACATGTGGGATGTGGACTCAGCGATCATTGTGCCGATAGTCGTCACAGCCAATGGGTTGATAGCCAAGAGCCTCGACCACCACCTGAAGAGGCTCTCGTTAAGCAGTTGGGTCAAGGGCTTGATTCAGAAAGCGATACTTCTGGACACGGCTCGCATTGTCAGGAGGTTCCTCTCTCTGGAGCCCTGACCGCCGGTAGCTTGGACCCTGTTCCCGATACCGGTGGGCTACTATTTTTTATATTTTTAAATGTTTTTATTTTATATTCTAATATTTAAAAATATAATTTATAAGTCTGTAAAAATGAATAAAGGGAATAATAATAATAAATAATAATAAACACTAATGAACGCATGGAAGTATGGCAGAGTAAGGAGCTCCACGGACGCTTTTTCCGGGCCCTAAATGGACCCGATGTAGATATACTAGCGTCCGTAGCCTGGCTCTGTTTCGGTGACCTCTTTGGGGAAACCGAAGGTTTTGTCTGTGCAATTATGGACGAAGTTATGATGACGAACAATGACCGGAGATTTATTGTGAAAGACGGCACGGTTGACATCTGTCGGGCATGCCACCGTCCAGGAGAATCAATTAGGCACATAAATAAGCTCCGGGTGTTCTCGTCTAGCTAACGAAGAATACTTGCATAGACACAACCTATTGGCCAGGATTATCCATCAGCATCTTGCTCTTAAATACAGCCTTGTGGAATCGGAAGTGCCGTACTACAGGTATGTGCCCGACCCAGTTCTCGAAAATGGAAATATCACATTATACTGGGATTGATCCATCATCACTCACAGGATTATTGTCGCAAATAAGCCTGATATAGTGGTGGTGGATCGAGTAGAGCGGCGCACAATGATTGCTGACATAACGGTCCCACATGACGAGAACCTCGTGAAAGCTGAGAAAGATAAACAGATCAAGTATCTTGACTTGGCTCGCGAGGTTGTCGACATGTGGGATGTGGATTCAGCGATCATTGTGCCGATAGTCGTCACAGCCAATGGGTTGATAGCCAAGAGCCTCGACCAACATCTAAGGAGGCTCTCGTTAGGCAGCTGGGTCAAGGGCTTGATTCAGAAAGCGGTACTTCTGGACACGGCTCGCATCGTCAGGAGGTTCCTCTCTCTGGAGCCCTGACCGCCGGTAGCTTGGACTCTGTTCCCGATACCGGTGGGCTACTATTTTTTATATTTTTAAGTGTTTTTATTTTATATTCTAATATTTAAAAATATAATTTATAAGTTTATTAAGATGAATAAAGGAAATAATAATAATAATAGCTGTTTAATAAGCGTGCCGTATCAGGTCGCAGCCAACGCAATGGCGGATTACTCGACAGGCGCGTTTTTGGAGTACCTCTGTACGTGATGTGCGATGGTTCATACAAAATGTACAAAAGTGATGAAGGAGGAATTTTGAAAGGCTATACGTTGTGGCGCAATTCGCCCACTAGACTGAATACAGTTAGAATTTAAATTACAATCTGGCAGATACAATAATTGCGTTCCGGAAGAACCGACTTCTTATATGCTTTGGCACATCCACTTATGAAATCCTTGCATCAGTGCTGAGGAGTTGAGCTACTTTTTTCCAGTTACACCATTAGGTAGCGGTGAAGAGCAGGCGTTTTAGGGGGGACTGACGCATGTAATTTTGACGCTGACGCCGCCGAAAAAGTTCAGATTGTCAGCCTAATTTGAACTCGACTTGGAATTGTGATTTCGCTCAAAGTGCATTTACGTTTGGATATAATTTAAATACAATAGGATAAAGAGATGCTGAAAAATGCTCGTCAAAGCGCGTAAGTGCGATTTCACCCTTGACAACTTGGGATGGTCTGCGCCTGATGACGGAGACCATCACAGGATACTACTCGCTAAACAAACACTTTTACACAATAGGCATAACGGACAGCCCACTATGCAGGGCCTGCATGGAGGCTGAGGAAACTGTAGCGCATCTACTCTTCAAATGTACAGGCGTTACCCAGATTAAGACAGATACTCTCGGGACACCCAAATCTAACACGAATGTTCTCAACAGACCAGTAGACATAACCAACTTCTGGAGGGAGGTGGGCTGGTTGGAGTAAACACCAACGGCCGCCATGGCCCAAGCACAATGGTCCACTCAAAGGACTAAGTGCGGAAACCAAACCCCTATAACATAGAACATAGAACCCTTGACAAGCGCCGGCTCTAGAAGCGGCCACCGAAGTGACATCGGGTTGGAAAATTCTAGACGGAAGATCCCAATAACACTGACCGACCTGGGAATCGAACCCACGACCACCAATGCGCTTGTGACCACTAGACGAGGTAGTCATATTGCATTGTTTATATTTGAATGGCATTGTACATAATACTAGCACGTCTACTACTACTACCATTGCCACGTCGAAAAGAAAGAGGCATTAATCGGGACAGAAGCTTGTCAACTAGGTACATGTATCTTAGCGATATGAGCTAATTATTATCTAAGTTGGTAGTCACGGAAATGGACCACGTGGTCAGCGCGTGGTGGTGCATTCTTCTCGTACACGATCACGTAGATGTACATAGGTTAATTTCGCGAAGCTGCTGAGAGGTGTGCAGAGTGGCTTTTTTTTTTCAGGAGGGCGTGTCAGACTTTTACTGACTAAAACCCATCCGTGTTCCATCAGTTGCCCATGTGCCAGGGTCACGGTATCTCTTTCGAACAATCACGCGACCCCGGCAGGCATCGGTCCTAGCAGAGTGGCTGAAATTTTAAACGAAGACAAAGATAGTTTTTAAATCAAGTGGTATTTTTCATCATAATATTTTCACTGTGGTGACTTGTAGTCTAATTAATAAAAACTTTCTTTTTTTCATTCACCGACACGTAACGCGCAGCTTAAATTGCTGAGTATAGAAAAATTAAATAGTGTTCCTCATACAATGAAGAGAAGCATTAAGGATGGATGTTTGAAAATCATTCACGAAACATATTGAATATGGGGCAAAAAAAAGAAAGTTGGTATTTTTTTGCCGATGGGAAATCCCATCGGAAATATGGCTTGACTTGGCTTGCATTTTCAGGAACTAAAAGGACTGTCAAATTGAGGAATTCACGCATCTCTGTCAGAATCAGTGCTATATAACTAGTTAGCCTATTACTATTATTCGGTACAAAATCTCTATTGAAGAACCCACAGCTGTCTTAGCAGCTACGTAATTATTTCTGCCTATCTAGACAAGAGTTGAGATTAGTTGGCAAATATGGAAGATATAAATATAATTTATAGCCTACAGCACTCACGAATAATGCAGCTTTCAACCTCTGGTTATTTCTTTGAATTGGATTATCAATTTCAAAGATTAAATTACAAATAAAATTGCATACCAATTTTACCTCCTTATAATATTAGTATAGATTTTACAAACAATTACATGTACACCCGCTTTTATTCAACCGACTTTTTCCGAACAGTTTTCAAGATGCACAAATAATTGCGCAGATTTTTAACGCAACTTTCTACATATTGCTTAAATGTCTATTTTTAATCCATGATCACTTCTGGATCCCGAATTTCATCAACTTTAGTTAGTGGTAAGCTATTAATTTTTATGATGTTACACTAGTTTTTATTTTTTTGTAAATTGATTTATGTTATATGTATCTATCTCTGTTATTTATAAAAGAAAGGAATGCGGCTTTATATTCAAGCCAGTCTTGATAGCCACTACTGAAGGTAAGGTAAATATATTTTCAGTAGTCTAATCAAAATTCTCACTCACCCACCTGCATCTCTGAACTCCAAAACTGACCCGCTGCCCTTTCCACCGACAGCAAGCATGGCTTTGGTTGTGGCCACCAGCGGGTAGTGGTCGTTGTCAAACTGCACACGCTTCGCGGGACACTTCATTGGTTGGTGGCTCATCTGACAGGATCTCGATTTCAGTCTGTAACGTGTCGAATTCCACGCATAAGGGCTCAAATTTCATAAGTGTCACCTCTTTTTTTTTTTTTTCAGGATGGGAAATCATCAAATGACTTCTCCCGCTCTGGGCGGAGCGGGAGGGCGTGTCAGACTTTTACTGACTAAAACCCACCCGTGTTCCATCAGTTGCCCATGTGCCAGGGTCACGGTATCTCTTTCGAACAATCACGCGACCCCGGCAGGCATCGGTCTTAGTAGACCCCTACAAAGTGTCACCTCTAATCTATGACTTGTAACTTTACCTACATTACAACATAATACTCACAGGAGAGCAGTGTGACCACTCATGCTGGAACCGGAGTTGGAGTTTTCTCACAAGGCCTTGAAATAAAATACCCAGCCTGTTGAGAATGTTGAACCGTCCATCAGGCCGATTGTTAAGTTACTATACAAGTGGTGTACGCCATAGAAACCGAGATATAACCGTCACCCATATACGTATACTCTCCGATAGTGTCTCAGCTCTTCAATTCTTATGGAAAAATATATTACCTCGAGTCTAACACTAGAATGTCAATATTAACGAAAAGAAGTACCGGTTTCCTATCGCAACACAGTGTGCGCGTGTGTGTGTGTGTGTGTGTGTGTGTATGTGTGTGCAGTGTGTGCAGTGTGTGTGTGTGTGTGTGTGTGTGTGTGTTTTATCCATTGCAGTTCACTGTGTTATAATACCCTTCTAGCCAGGTTGTCTGCTGCGTCATTACGCAGCAGACAACCTGGCTAGAAGGGTATTCAGCGCGTCAGACTGTGAAAAATAAAAATATTTCATACAAAGTATCTCCAATTCCATTCCAAAATAAAAAAAAATCGTAAATCATCATACTGCTCATCATAGTGAGAACGGGCTTCAGGACGTTTCATGTGGATCTACCACAGCGTCTAACGCCACTACACAACACACAGCTCAGTAGTATGTTCAGCCGCATCTTTGCTGATGACAATGGTATGGGTATTGGCATGGGTACTTTACCTACTGATTAAACGACTAAGGCACTTAAAATTAATGTGATTTATAAACAAACTTACTTTATGCAAGCAACTTACCCTAATACAAGCACCACCAACTGCAAGTGTGTATCTTGTTGATACGTTACAAACAACAAAAAATACACCTTGCAAGTTAGTGGTAAGCTTAATGCATTAGGTGCTAAAGTCCACTGTATGTTTAAATAAATTATACGGAATTGTGATTTAACAAGTACTTTGAATAGCAACTCGGTGGTTCGTATCAAGAAACGAGAAATACACCTTTTTTCTGGATGGGAAGTCATCAAATGACGTCTCCCGCTCTTAGGTGGAGCGGGAAGGCGTGTCAGACTTTTACTGGCTAAAACCCACCCGTGTTCCTTCAGTTGCCTATGTGCCAGGGTCACGGTGTCTCTTTCGAACAATCTCGCGACCCTGGCAGATCTCGCGACTGGCAGAAATACACCTTTCATTGCGGTGGTCAGGATATACTCTATATAAGCACGCTGCAAGTCTGTAACAAATCTCCTCCTGAAGAGTCCAGGTGACGACGAATTGTTTTAAGAACAATTTATTATTCAAAAGACTTGTGTTTGGTGTAGAATGTGTGTAACGGTTAATTGTTTTGTGTAGCGGGGAAATGCATTGTCTGAATACCTAAAATATTGAATTATGGAAGACCTGATACTAACTTACGTGACACGAGTGTTGCTATTGGCTGTTTATAAAACACTAGCTTCTGCCTGCGACTTCGTCCGCGTTAAATTTCTTGTTCCCCCGACCCTTCCCGTCGCGTCGACTACCCGTGCGATTTTCCCCGTTTTTGCAACATGTTTCATTACTGCTCCGCTCCTCTTAGTTGTAGCGTGATATTATATAGCCTATAGCCTCCCTCGATAAATAGGCTACTCAACACAAAAATATTTTTTCAATTCGGATCAGTAGTTCCTGAGATTAGCGCGTTCAATCAAACAAACAAACAAACCAACTCTTCAGCTTTATAATATTAATAGTATAGATTAACAGAACACATTTATTTACGTTGTTTTTTTATATTTATAGTTAGAGTATTATGCGTTGCGTTGTTTCAACGGAGGCAGTGGAGATGATGATTTGGGTAGCAGACAGGCTTGCAGTAATAAATACTATCTGATGTTTGTGACATATCAGAATAAATATAAACTACTGCCAAACTGTCCGCAACCGTCGTGGATTCCATCTTCTGTCTGTTCTGCACATTTATACTGAACTTTTCGTCGTTGTACCTAAAACCTGTTTTAGTTGGAAGAGTTAAATTTGCAAACCACTATGACAGATATCTATTATTAAAGCTAATATTCAAATTTTAACTCACGTGATATATCTTGCAGCTAATCCGGTCCTTACTCTGCGCTTGGAATGTATCCTGTCTTCTAAGTCGATGATTGTGGAGTCATTCGCTCTTACAGGGTATGGGGTCGTTGTCATACAGGGACATCGTCAACGGATTGTCATCTGGAAATGCGCATTGGAATTCGTACATTTTAAAATTGGTGAGTATTAGTTCTGATGTGCGAGTGTCTATGTACCTATGATAACTATACTTATAATAAAACTGTAGAGAGGTCAATTCTGTACATTGAATAATAAATAATAAATTTTGAAAGTATCAAAATTAATATTGGAGGATGAATGGTGATCGATACTGATGCCAAAAATGCAATCAGGAATTTTTTTGTCTGTCTATCTGTCTGTATATGCACGCATGGGTCAAAAACTACTGAAGGGATGTTAACCAAACTTGGTACGATTGTAGTCCATACTCCTCCATATAGGCTATATAACATAACGCTAAGGCACATAGGGGTTGAGCAGTGACAATAAATTTGAAGCAAGTCGGATGAAAATGCGCTTTTTAGCTCTTGTCCTCGCATACGTTGATAATACATTAAAAGTATGTATTACAAAGATGATGGTCTTCAAAGGATCTACAAAAAAGTCCTCAATAGTATATATTTATACTACTAAATTCGGAAAACAGTTAGTTTATAACCTGGATTAACACGTAGAGTACTTTTTATCCCGGTAGTATGTTCCCGCGGGATATTTTCCAACCTCCACGCGGGCGAAGCCGCTGGCAAAAGCTAGTCTAAAATATTTTTTCGTAGAAAATGGCCAAGCATGGCTGATGTTAGCAAAAGTCTGTGTTTCTAATATTGTATTGATAGAATCCATCAGAAAACATAGACTTAGCAGTGTGCGTCCAAAGCAGTGATTATTGTTTCTAATGTGTTTAAATAGTGAAATTGGTGCCAGCCATCTATTCATAGCATTCTATTTATAATAATAAATAAATATAGACCAGTGTTTTATTCAATTTGCAACAAAACTGCTTGTATGTGATAAACGGACCCAAAATTGGTTTTAGGGTAATTTTCACATTCGGTCCTTCTTACGTCAAACGTGTTTGCTGCCACAGCTAATGGCTTTACTTATGGATCTGGGTGGCCAGTGAATGCTTTTGCTATCAGGCTAATACAACTTTGATGGCTCATTATCAGGATAGTCTTTGAAGAAACTGGAAAGATATTTAAAACATTCAAGTTTGTTTTCTATAAGAGTTCTCTATCACTCAGAACGTGCAACAAATATCTAACTATAAATAAATTCAGTTTGGGGCTGTCGACTACTACTTGAAAAATGCCTCTCTGCAGTTGCAACTACATCACAAACTGAATAACAATAATACTTCTGACATACCCAAATACTTGTAAGTTTTGATTGAGGTAAGAGATCTAAGGTGGATACAATCCGTAAGTTGAATTCTCACAAATTCCATAATCCCATTTGCTTTATATATATTTATCTACACCAAATTGCATCCTGATGGCGATTCTAAATGTTTCTGTTACCTTCAGTAGCCCTATGAGTCGCAAATTGTTGGGGGCAAATAATTTCAAATGATCCATGTAAACGAGGTTTGTTATCGCCTGCCCACCACTCCTCAATCATAGGAATGAACAGAATCCTCCAGCAGTGTGCAAAAGGGATTCAAGGCTAAACAAAACCAAAGCGGGCTCACACTGTCTCTCTGAAATATGCTGCACTCTTGATCGGTTCATCGAATCATTCTCTGGATCTGTTTACATCCTGTACAGATGGGCCGTTCTCCACTGCCAAAAACATGGCATCAAGACGATGCTAGTGTTACGTCTATTTTGTTCAAGTCCAGCACCCATGTGCCATGTATATAGCGCCGAGTCATAGGCTTTCTTATTATAATCTATCCAACATGTCGACAAATTCTACCGAGATGCCTATAAGGAACAGCTCCTTAGTACCGCGGCATTCATTCTTATATCCATTCTGAGACACTGACATAATTTCGTTACTTTCAATATGGTCTGTAATTTTTTTCTAAGAATACATTCTTCCGACAGTCCATAATATTCTTACATACATGCACAAACTTCATAGACCGCCGGTAAAAATGTTAATGGTCTATAGTTTTAGGTTGCGTAGTATTACCCGATTAATGGAGCAAGTGGGTAACTCCTGTCGTAAAAATAGTGGAAGCGCCTCAGTCTCTAAAGACTGTGTCGCTGGAATTGCGTAGGGTAATTTGATTTTTATAGCCATTTAATCTGGAAAAAGTACAGACCGTCCTGTCCAAGAGTTCTTCAGTAAGGCAACGAACGGACATGGAACCTATTAGTCCTTTGGGTGTTATAGGCTCCATATACGTTATTGAATCACGCCTGCTCAACAATACGCATCCAATTACCGGGGTGGGTCGGGGGAGCAAGAAATTTGACGCGAATGAAGTCGCGGGCAGAAGCTAGTAATTAATAAAAATATCAACACCTTACTATGTAAAACTAAGTTCGAAATGATTAGTAAATTTCATGCAGTCGGTCTATTAGTCTGAACGCCAATACATTGAAACTTTTTGTCGCATTAAAAATATTTAGCATTGCCATTCATCTTGACAGCATAGGTATTGCAATTTTCCATGGAAAAACTGACAGCTTGTTTGTACAAAGAAATACTTAGTCCACACACTTCTCTTCTCCAACATTATCTTTGGGGCACAGACGTAGATGATTCAATCTACCAACTGGCAAAGCATTAATGACTTCAAAATGAGGTACTGACAAAAAATAGTCAGAGACTATGATTGCAGTTAGATGGCTCATGACTTCCAGCAGTTTAGTGGATTCATATACTGTACTCACTACCAGCCCCAGTTTTACTAGTCCGCGTTCTACTAATGTGGTGAAATAACGATGTTTCTGCACTATATCTAAATGTTTAATTAAAGTTTTATACACTTAAACCTTTCCGAATACTTTATGTAAATAATGTTAGTATCTATCAAAATTCTTTGTAAAGTTTGGAAAGACAAAGCGGTCGCACAGATCGACACGGAAAGTAGGTATCATTTTATATCATGAATAAGAGCATAGATTAAATATAATAGAAACGTCTTGGATAAATAATGTACTTACTGTTTGTGAACTGTCCAGCTCTTCAGCCATAACTAACGATGCATTTGCTCGTATTCAATCGTGGTAGCAGACACGAGCTTGTGCATCTTCAGGATTTGATTCCAAACTGGTGTCAGAGTCCTCGACGGGACCTGTAATTGAGAGTAGATTATTTAAATTAATCATAATTTACGACAGCTTAACACTTACTTAGCTTAAGTAGGGGAGAAACATCAATGCATTACGATTGGAGACGCATGTTATGAGAAGCTTCTACAGCGTCAGATCTTTAAAATTTCATTTCTTGAATTGACGCACAGAACACGACTTTTACAAATCAATTTACAATGGTACATTGTACCGAAACCTGAAATGCACGAAAACTGAATTTAATGCAATTTAAAATTATATGGAGCATAGGACCAAATATAGCTAGGTACATACCTTCGTGTCTTTGACTGCGTTCAGTGTATACAATATCTGGATGACCGAGCTTTGCTCGGTATTTTTTGGTAAATTGTGTTTAAAATAATAAGTTTATGTTCAAGTTGATTATCGATAAAGTAGATCATTGAAAACACGAATAAAACGACATTTAATAAAAATGAATCCTAGCTAGATCAATTTATCGCCTCCGAAACCTCCTGTATACAAAATTTCATGAAAATCGTTGGAGCCGTTTCCGATACATATATACAAGAATTGCTCGTTTAAAGATATAAGATATACTCTTGCAGATGGATGTGCATAGTTCTTGCAGTCACCTGTACTTGTGTTTAATTTGGGTCTGTATGCGAAAATCAGACATTTCAGCATCTAGAAACATTGCAAATTCATATAAATATGTAGTTTGCATAATCATAATGATTTATCATGTCAAAAATCTAACGTGAATATGATGCTTGAAACAAACTAAATCTCTAGGAAGAAAAGCAGTAAGATTCCTTAGATGAAGGTCCTCATAAAGCTAATCATTACATGGCGATGATAGACATAACATAACATCAGTTTATTATTTCCCAAAGATTAGAGGTTGACTGAGGTCTGGAGGGTTGAACTGACCGATGTTGTGAACCTTATAAAATAGTTCACACATATAAACACCTGGATGGAAAAAGAAAATATAACTGTACTTAACATCGTCGATTTCTTAAGAAATGTTATGGACGTTTACCTTTAACTTGTATCCTTTAGATAAGCAGCCTGCGAACAGCTGGATCTGACGGTTCAACCCCATTCACAGCAGGAGCTTCACCTTTCTAGTGATGCAGCAGCAACCAGTTGCAAGAGTGTTCATGAGTTTCGGATATTTAAATGGCTGAAAGATTTTAGAAAAATAAATATTAATGGTTTTGGTAGAGCAAGCCTTACGAAATAAGATTTGAGGCAATGGAATTTTTGAAGAATGGAGACACGTTAGATAAGTGTATTGTAATAGGCGTAGTCTAAAATAATGGAAATAAAATGTATTGGGTTCATAAAACCGTTATTTTATCCAATTTCATCGTAAATAAATAACACAGAAATACAAGCAAGAGGTTGTTGGATTTAGCCTGCTAGGAAAATGGATTCATTGAGACATGGAAAAGGGGAAAACATAACATCGTTTACCAACCTGCCACCATTTATCCACCTTCTGTTAGCATCAAGGCTGTGATTTACACCACAATACTTTAAAACCAAAATAACAGATTAATTTTTGTTAGACGTAATCATTAGAGCTCCTTACTCTGCTATACCTCCATGCGGTCATTAGTGTTAAGTACTATCGGCTTGCGCCAGTTTTCGTTACCTTGGCTAGAGCGGGGTGAGGCCCTTGTCCACCGCGATCACATCTCGATGCATCCCCACGTCGCGTCGGCTTTAAGGAAATATTCCCTGAGGCTGCATATCTCGCGATTGTGGAGAGTCTTAGCGTTTAAAAAGCCTCGACTTCCACACTTTCGCGGGATATACAGTCTCATTACCGATGAACGTGGGTGATGCATTCGATGTGCAGTCAACAGTGTCCGGACCCTCCTATCTAAGACATCGAGTTCGGTCTGAGTCCATTTGAGTATGCCGACAGAGTACATCAAAACCGGCATGACCCAACCGTTGAAGGCGCGTACCTTGTTTCTGCCTGACAGAAGACTATTTCATACTTTCTTCAGGCGGCCAAAGAAGCGGTCCTTCAACGATTGCTTCATGTCAGTAACATTAGACGTAAATCTTGATACAGTTAGATAATTGAATCAAAATTTCTTTTAAGTATTAACTGTTTGAAATAAATTAAAGTAATAGCACTCAACGCACACCAACATGACAGTGTAAGGAATCATCTCGAACTGATGAAAGTGATTCATCCGTAGAGCAGTTCTGGACAGAACGAACTGCAAATTTCCTCCGGTCCAAGGGCCATTCATTCTGGCCTTGAACCATACAGCTGCGTACATTTCTTTGTAACTCAGATTGCATCATGACAATCACAATGAATTTTGCAAGGGGACTATGTTTTTTTCCTTTTTGTACCTATACTGAGCAATGTATAAGTTACCCTCTCCCTCAAGATCAAATCTGGACCGCCAGACATCGCCGTGACAGAAACCAGTTTACACAATAAGACTGAAATGTTCATTAGAAAATTCCGTTGTTAATATACCTTAATCATGTGGCGAGATATTTTACCGCTTTGAATATTTCCATGCCAATAATTCGTACTCACAAATTGATGAATATACCACTATTCTACAATACGAGATAGAGCTAAGGGCAAAATGTTATCAAGGTAGGAATCAGAAATTATCAGTTCATTTAATATTGTTAAAATAATATACTAATGTTTAAATAAATTATGCGGAATTGTGATTTAACAAGTACTTTGTATAGCAACTCGGTAGTTCGTATCAAGAAACGAGAAATTCCTTTTTTTTTTGGATGTGAAATCATCAAATGGCTTCTCCCGCTCTGGGCGAAGCGGGAGGGCGTGTCAGACCTTTACTGACTAAAACCCACCCTTGTTCCTTCAGTTGCCCATGTGCCAGGGTCACGGTATCTCTTTCGAACAATCTCGCGACCCTGGCAGGCATCGGTCCTAGCAGACCCCTTCAGTTTGCTGACATCTCTTTGAGGCGCGCGTGGAACACTACGCGCCGTCGACCCGAGCCTGGTCCTTACCAGGCGAGCTACCTTACCGGGCGGCGAGCAATGGGTAGCTCGCCGCCCGCAAGCTCGCGCCTACGGTGGCCCGGAATCCGCTATCGACTCCCGAAGCCCGGACGCAAGAGGTCGCCGCCGCCGATCACTATACCTACCTTGAGGTGCAATTCTCGTCATTAACCTCTAAGTCCCTGAGATACCACATTTGGTACAGACATAATAGTTTTTTAATTGTGTCTGTAATTACGGTAATTGACTGGTTAAAAAAAAACTTTCAGTCTGATCTCAGTCTCAATCTGTCAAAAATACCATGAGTTACCATACAAACATTTTTGACAAGATTTTGACATTTGATTGTCGCCGAGGTGAAACTGCGACTAGATTTCAACGTTTTTAATTACGAGAATTTGCCTTCAAATAATCTTTATAACTATATAATATATCTACTGTACGTGTGTATGTCACTGAACTCCTCCTTATTTTTTTCTATGCGTTTGGGTGGCACCCTGGAGGGTTTAGATTCACTATTGGACCCGGTAAGGGGCGCTGCTATCGAGTTCTAGGAAACAGGACAACGTCTATAGGGTCAGCTAGTATGTATATAAAATTCAAAGTACTGAGTGACTGACTGACTGATATATCAACGCACAGCCTAAACCGCTGGTCGTAGAGACGTTAAATTTGGAGGGTGTGGTCTTTGTGAAGAGAAGGTATTGATTAAGAAAGGGTTTTTTGAAATTCCATCCCTAAGAGGGTGAAACGGGATTGAATTTTCTGTGAAACTTTTTATTCTCTGAATCGAATGACACGCGGACGAAGTCGCGGGCAAAAGCTAGTAACTTATAAATTGTTAGTTTCACTTAACGAAAGAAATGAAGACTGTAAGATAAACAAAATTGGGGATGGAGTCTATAGTCGTTTGCCCTTCGTTCTTTAGGGGCCATCCATAAATTACATCACACGTTAAGGGGGGTCCACGAAGTGTGACATTGTGTGACAAGGGGGTGGGAGGGGTCCAAAATTTCGTGACGTCACATTTCAAAATCAATTTTAATCTAAGTGTTAAGTAAAACACAAATTCATATGATAGCTATTGCCCCAGTATCGAGGCATACTTGTTTAAGCGATCATGTGACATTTGTGGTCTATATTTTGCATCATAAAGGCCGGCCGCTAATCAACACAAGCAAATACATAAAAAACAACAAGTTTTGCCCATCGTGAAGATTCGTCCTCAAAGAATTTCTGCTAGACGTGCCAGAGAAATGCTTTGTTTGGATGATGACGATGATGCTGTATGGTTCAATGAGAAATATGTGGACACAACGAATATTCCTGACATTAACAACCCAAACGAGAACGATGTGGCTGCTATGCCATGCATATACCCACCTATAGGGACTCAAGATGATTAAGTTTGATCTTTAATTAATATAATTAATCGTTTTTTGTTTTGTTAATTTCTTGTAGTGTTTGTTTAAATTTCGGAATTGCTGTTTTAATTCAATAATTATTTCTAGATGCAAAATTATAATATTCGTGACGTTACACTAGGGACAAATGTGACCAGCTGTGACAAGGACGGGGAGGGGGTCAAAAATCATGAAATTCGTGTGACGTAATTTATGGATGCCCCCGTACGTGATTAAGTAAGCTTGATTCGAATACGAACATGAATTAGAGTTTTTCAGCTTTCATCAAATCAAATAAATAAAATCTACTGCGTGAGACTGGTTAATTGAATATATTATTTCGATCCAGCCCATCCCTTGCTACCCTCTACCAGCGATGCCCTAAGGCGAAGTCCGTAACCCACAGGGGTGCCCTTAGCGAGTAGTCGATCTAGTTTTTAAGCCCAGTCCGGTTAAGCAGCCAACAACCTCAAAGGTTGACCTGCGAGTTGTTATCAGCAAAAAAGGAAAATCAAGACAGGTAATCAACTAATTGTTATATCATTACTTTAATTTTTAGTTCAAAGTAAATGATTATTTTATAATTTTATCATTAAAGTATCAGACAGGTTTTAATGTGTGTATTTTAAATTACGACGATTACCGAAAATCTGTTTTCTTAGAAAATTTTCGTAAAATTAAATTATTAAAAAATTTGATTCTGCGATTTGTTTTTGTGTTTTGCGACGCTTGTAAAAGGACGAATAAAAAACAGAAATAATGAAATTATACGGTTTTAGAGATTTTGAGGAGGGTTTTTATGTTCTTGCATAATGAGAGCAAATTAACAATAACTCTACTAGTCTAATTTATCTACTGTTTGTACGTACGCATGGCTACATATCAAGACCCATTTAATTTTTTTTTCATTTCCTGTTTTAACTGACCTCCCATTACAAGGCTTTACGCACAATCAGAAGTCAGCTTATTCTGGAAATCCTTAGCTTGATTTGTCGCCGTAACCGTCGTAAGTTACCTACCACATTATTTATTAAGATACTCAATAGAGAAAGAGATATATAATATCACTAGCGTAAGAGATCGATAGTATTCACATTTTTTTTCTATTTTAAAGGAAAAGGTAATTTTGAATCTATTAACAATTTTGTGATGTATAATATTTATACTAGCGACCCACGCTTGCTTCTCACGGCTTACAAAACATTGAGATTTTCTTATTATAATTATACATACATACATACATAAAATCACGCCCTTTTCGGGGGTAGGCAGAAACTACGGAACGCCACCTGCTACGACCCTTAAATACTCTTGTTGCTTCGTTTATGGTCATATATGCACACCGGTTACCTACGCACCTGACTCTTCTGAAGAACATCACCAATAAGGTTTCTATAATTATGTTCTCCTAGGGCTTCCCCATCCGGCGTGATTAGTCACATCTACCTTATGTTCGCCGCTCTACATTCATCCTCTCAATATGACCAATCCATCTAAGTATACTTTTTTCAATATTTGTCACTTCGTCTTCTTAATGTAGATAATTATGTAAGTTTTATATAATAAAACTGTAGAGAGGTCAATTCTGTACAATGAAAATATATTCAAAATCAATATTGGAGGATGAATGGTGATCGATACAGATGCCAAAAATGCAATCATTAAATTTTTTGTCTGTCTGTCTGTCTGTATGTGCACGCATGGGTCAAAAACTACTGAAGGTATTTTAACCAAACTTGGTCCGATTGTAGTCCATACTTCTGGGCAGGTTATAGGCTAATATAACGCTAATACACATAGGAGCCGAGCAGTGACGATCAATTTGAAGCAAGTCGGTTGAAAATGCGCTTTCGAGCTAAAAAAATTTACTGGATTAACACATAGGCTACTTTTTATCCCGGTAGTACGTTCACGCGGGATATTTTCCGACATCCACGCGGGTGAAGCCACTGGCAAAAGCTCGTTTACAAATATATTAATACAATAATATTAAACTCACATACTAAATATATTCCAAAAAAATATTTCTTAATTATGGTGAATAAAAAAACCGTTGCAACTTTATAAAAATAACGCGTTCACACATACACAATAAGCTACTTTCATTTACTTATAGTTAATAATAATATGTTTATTGTACACAGTTTGTGTTCCTTAACAAGGTACTAGAAGTTTTAGATAGAAATTGTTATTTTGTAATGAGACGACGTTCAGCAGTGTCGAACTTTTTCTTAAATTCCATTTGGCTTTTCAACGACTACGTACCGAATATAATTAGTAAACGGTGCTAATATTGTGATTTTCACGTACCTAAGTGACAGTTGAAATGAGGGCGAGACGAGACGTGCGGCGGGAGCAGATGCAGGGTTCGTAATGAACCGAACTGAAGCTGTGTGCAAACTTAGGGCCAGCCGCGACACTCAGTGGGCGGCAGTGTGTTATTGTTATGTTCCAGATTTTTGTGACATTATGTTTTCAAGTAATCGATAGTTTTATTTGTTTTTTGTAATAGAGTTCAATTTCGGCTTTGCAACTACTTGTATTTGTTTTTTGAAGTGTTAAAATTTTTAATATTCGCATCATGAAAAACGAAAAATAAAACTTATTTAAAAACCGGTCAAAAGCGAGTTGGACTCGCGCACCGAGTGTACTGTAGGTACCATCATAATTGTAAATATTTTATAGTATTATAATATTGCATATAGTATTGCAGTTTTAAGTCAGCGCCTTCTGTTCACCAATAGTGGAACTATTGTAAATTTTGTTGATGAACGCTGAAAAATGTTTGCTATTTAGAGACCTCGTTTTATTTTTCCTGTAATTTTTTCATAAATTCCAATCACATAGAATAATTAAAAAAAATCTTAATGCAAACTTCGGAGACAGGGGTGGAAACGGATTTTTTTTGTACATTTCTCGTCATAGGTTCGCATAATTTTTCGAAAACTATGCGACCAAAAAAAAACAAAGTTGGAAAATGTTTAAATAACGCTCTCCGCGTTCGTCCGCGGTATCACGGATCGTGGGAAGCTAGCTTTACGTTCTCTTTTCACATCATTCCACATGTCATGGTCGTTTTGCAATAGAGCAAAAACAAAACAAAAAAGATTTAGAAATGTTATGCTTTTATCAAAAATATAATTACATACGCTCTTAAACGGATCTCATTAACAAGAAAATTGTCAGAAATTGGATTCGAACCCACGCCTACCGAAGTAGAATGCGGTCCGCACGTGGCGCTATCCGCCGTTCTGACTTTTAGACATGTAGGATGTTGTTGTATCAAAAACAGGTAGTTTTTTTTAGTAGCGATGAAGTTTATTTAGTAGCGAAAAAATTACAAAAAGTTATGAAAATAAGAAGTCGGTCGCTCGCTTGAGAACGAACGCTCTCAAAAAGACGAGAAATGCCCCTCTGATACAATAATGGTCCCATTTGATCCAATTGAACGGGAATAGTAAGTAGGTCAAAGCAATATGAACCCAGACCTACACTACATGTATAAGCAAACGAGTAGGTCTCAAATCATGTAGCTTAAACCAATTGTGTCGTGTTTGATTCCTAAAGGCTCGTGCAAAGTAGCGCGATGCGACGGTGCGCGATTCGGCGTTTTATATCCGTAGAACAATTTCTATGAAAAATCGCGCTACATTTCACATAGGGGCGACCGTGGAGACGGGCTAGTCTGCACGAGCCTTAAGTCGGGTAAAGTACTTTCCATTTGTTATTTGTCACTGTGAGCTCGGAGTCTGGATCTGTTCCCGTTTGATGGTCATCAATTTTAATTGGTGTTCCTGCAATTGTCGTCAACATCATGTTGATTTCAGCCGAAAGACGTCCACTGCTAGACATACGGCTCCCCAAAGAAAGCGGTTTGCCATAATCGCCACGTTTGGCAAACGGGCTGGCGATCGCAGTATTGTGGTATGATGCATGTAGAACGCTGCTGCCTACAATACTGTTAAAAAAATGTGAGTAAGCTCGCCCCAAGAACATAACTGGCGAATGTGGGTAATACAAGCGTGATGTTAAGTAACTTTGTTGTAAACCACGCTGCGTGATCCATTAAATTAGTAACGATTCCGTACGCCATATTATAAAACACCTTGAAAAGTAATTCTATACTCCAAGAAAATGATGACACAAACCATAACTATACCTTAACTGCTCGAATTTGGGCGGTTAATGTTATAGTTATTCGCACATATTTCGCTTAACTGGAGATTTGATAGCTGGCATTGAGTATCGTTATAGTTAGTTGGTGTAATTCACTCTTAAAAATGAGTGTATAATATTCCTCTTATGTATTCATATTACATAAACAAGGAATAGACAGTTATTATATATTTTGTCCAAAGTGTTCTATTCTATCTAACAGAAATCAATGAAAAAAATATTTATTTGCAATTTTTTAATATTTTTATTCAGGCTTGGCTCATAGTAAAGTACTATAAAATTAACTGTATACACACTAAAATTTGTTTATAACCAACTTCAAAAAAAGGAGGAGGTTATCAGTTCGACTGTATTTTTTAAAATGTTTGTTACCTCATAACTTTTGATTAGATGAACCGATTTTGATGATTCTTACTTTTATTTGAATACTGGTGCTTCTCGTATGGTTCCATTTTAATTTGGTTCCATTCAGACAATGGGATCCATGTGAAAACCATATAAATTCGCATCTTAAATTCGCATTAAGTATTTGCGCGACAAATGAACGAATAACGCGATAAGATTAGTGCGGGTTAGAACCAGAACTAAAAAGTTCAAAATAAAAACATTTTACAAAAAACAACCGACTTTCCTAAAAAGAAGTAAAAAAAGAGTTTTGTAATTTTTTATTTTCATACGTTTCAAATTAACAGAGATATATCACTTTGAAAAAAAGTCGTCTCCGGACACTTTATTCAAATAGCTCATCAATTAACTAAGTTATCGAGCTAATATCTACTCGATTAACTACTATTAGTACACTCTGCAATATAACAAAGGTTACGATATAGGTTCCACCCGAGGGCAGTTTGCCTATGGAAGTACGGCTACACCCTTTGCAAAAAAGCATTTTTTGTTTGAAATTAACTTATCGACAATTAACACTATGGTACATAAAGTTTTAGGATCAAACTCACGACCATACCGAAAATAACTTCGAACGAGCCGAACCAAGTACTGAAGTCTAGAATTTAATACAGCTCAGATTCAGCTTAAATATAGCCTACCTCCTATTTGCGATAAAGTTATGGTTGAATGTCAACTTACTTGACGTTTTTGTCTAAATCAGTATTAAGAGGGCGATTATTCCGCATAAATATCTGAGGCAAGGAAAACCTAATAATTACAACCCACGTACTCTCGTCACGTTGTTCATCCGACGGAAGATGTAGAAAGGGCGGATGTAGAACATCCGATCTGAAAACTAAAATAGATACTGTTTTGAATATTCACACAGAAATACCAAAAATATGTTACTTTCCACATGAGAGAGAGAACATCACATGAAAATATATTTACGTAGGTGTGTCTTAAATAGGCACAGTAGGCGCTTAAATATATAAAGATCTCTCATTGATATATAAATATCATTGAGAGAAATCATATACATATTTTGTTGCAAAATAGAAGAAAAAATAAACACAAAACCTATGCAAATACACTGTTAGATTGTTAGATTATTATTTATAAATATACAGTTCACCCCAGACTGCCTCGTTGGTCTAGTGGTAGCAAGCGCTACTGCTGAGCATGAGGTCCTGGGATCGATTCCCAGATCGGGCAAAGTGTTATTGGGTTTTCCATCTGGAATTTCTCAGTAGCAGCCCGAAGTCTGGATTTGTGCCCGGTTGATGGCAATAGGCTTGCCCCCTATTACATGGGACTTAAACATAACAGGCGAAATTTGGGTGTACTATAGGTACACCTCTGCCTAACCCTTCGGAGAAACAAGGCATGATGTTATGTTATGTTATACAGTTCACCGACTTTCTGCCAAAATTCAATATAAAAAATTAAAATAAGATATACCTAGTGAGAACAGAAAATATTGTCACTTAACAAAGCACAATCAATCACAAAAAAACATGGTGATGTCACACGGAATTATTAGTAACTGAAATATAAATACTCTACGCTTATTAAAATACTTACAAGTAAATAAAAATATTAATTATGAGTAACATGGATCGATAGCGTTACCAACAATTTTCTTGTATACTCTGTTAGTAGTATTTATAAACATTGTTACGAATATAAATTACTAGCTGACCCGGCAAACGTTGTTTTGCCATATAAATAATTTCCTAGGCGGGGATAACTAATTAAATGACGATTGATCAGTTTTCGACCGGAGAGGAAAAATGATTAAATTACTAAAATGGCTATTAAAAAATAAGGGTTGATCGTAGAAGGGTAAAAATTGAGGATTGTATGTATTTTTGTATGTTGTATCATAATAAAAAAATAGAAATTAAACATTTTGTCTAAAAAATAAAAAATAAAATTTAGGGGTGGACTACCCCTAACATTTAGGGGGATGAAAAATAGATGTTGGCCGATTTTCATAGATACCGGATAAGCACAAAAAATTTCATCGAAATCGGTCAAGCCGTTTCGGAGGAGTATGGCAACGAAAACTGTGACACGAGAATTTTATATATTAGATGACGTAGACAACACACTTTTAAGCAGATGCAAGTAAATGAAGATAGAACGATCCAGTTTGTTGACAATGACAGTGGATTCTTAATACTCTATTCTACACCAAGAGTTAAAAATGTAGTGCATGGAGAATCCCACCATTGGTTTTATTAAGTTCAGGTCACGTGGACTTATATTTGTTAAATATTTTGGAATTTAGTCCTCTATTATGCAACTTCTAAGTTGTAAATTGGGTGAAGTTGTAGATTTAAAAAATTTTTGTTCTTCGGTACTCCATCGAAAGATCAAGTACAGCAGCGCTGAGAATATAATGTTTTGATAGATATAGCAATATATATAAATAAATAAAAACCTGCCAGAATCGTTTTGGACGATTTTTATGTCTGAAACCAAATTGAGGAAGAAAAGACAATTGGGAATGAAGGATCTCCATAATTTAATAATAGATTTTAAAATTATAGGACATTATAAAAATTTAATAGACAATACGCCATATTATAAAGTGCTATATTTTATTTCTATTGGTCAGTTTACGTAAATTAAATATAACAAGAACTACTAAAAAAATAACCTTATATTGAAAAGAATTATGATGTTTCCTAGTAAGGTATGTAAAACAAGATGTATAAAGAAAGGTTTGATAAGTATTACCACTTATTTTTTTCATTGTTTTGTAGAACAAAGTCACATCATCAGCTTCATCGTCGTCTTAGAGGGATACTATACAATATCGCGTCAACTAAGATCAAATCATTTACCCTACAGTACAACAAATGATCAGATTGACAACATGGAACGACCACCTTTTGTTGATGTTAGAACCATTTGAAAAACAGCTAAAACTTTGGATTTTTTTTGATCCTTTATTTTTTCCATTACTGTAGAAACAGACAATAAGAGCGACAGACACATGGAAGAGGCATAATGCTTTATTTTCTTTCTTTTATCCCGAAAGACTTTCATTTTTTCTCCAATTTTACCATTTTTTGGGCAACCAACCTTCCTTTCTACAGAAACTAAATTCGGAATATTACCCAAAATGCAGGCAAACAGTTTCAGCCGTTCCCAAGATGCCTCTCCACCGAAAAATATTTCATTTTTATTTTAAAAGGTCCTGTATGATTCCGTAACCGTTCAGGAACTCCTTCCATCATTGAAATCGAACAAAGAAAAACCTTCAAAATCGATAGCAAAATCAATAAAATGAAAACAATGAAATTATTATTATCACGCAATACCTATAAGGAGCTACACAGTTAATATTGACGTACATAAGAACGATTATTTTAGTCAATTTTAAAAAAATCCCAGGGCAGTAAGATCTCGCAGTCTGGATAACCAGCTCAAATTGCCTAAACGAGGGATCACATGGCCCAAAAAAATATTTTTCAAGATCTCCATCGTTGCATGAGTAGTGTAACAGTGTATCATCCGTTTGCATTGTAAAGTAATTCTCTATCTGCCTACAACATAAGTATCAAATCCCAGTAACATTATGACGGGATTATCAAAAATTTTGGCACATTAAAATTTAGACATATTTTTGCCCCACCTTGTAGTACAAATATGATGGATGATAGTATTTAGAAGATTCACAAATCAACGTGACGTGCAAGCTTCTGCTGTCATCTTTTTTTTTTTGAAGGACATCTCGTAGTTAATCTGAAAGATTTTTACTACTTAAACGGATTGTGGCCCGGCGAGTTCTAAAAAGTTACCTTTTTAGGCCTCCAGCCGGGGCTTATTATACTTAAAAACTAAAGCGAAAGCTCTAAGGGTTACCCCGAGGGGGGTACGAACCTCGGCTTAGGCAATCACTGGTAGGGGGACAGCAAGGGACTGGCTGGATCTGGGTTAAATTATTTAGGGACTAATTTAAAGCTAACGGCACAGCATCGCGGGCTGGCTCTTGCAAGGGTCGGGAGGGACTGTTAAGTCGGGGTCGCGACGACGGACCTCGGCGGCGAGGTCGGTACGATTTGTGTTTGTGTGTTTTGCTCACTGTACTGGTCTCTTTTCGACTCTCCTGGAGGAGAGTAGTGGGATCGTCAGGATCGGATAGAACGTGCCGCGATCGGCGGACTTTACTAATACGGGAGGGGGTGTAAGTAGCTGCCGCCACAACCAGAGGGTTGCGGTGGGCTACGGCCCTATCGAAGAAACGCTTCGAAGCGCGTTTCATATATTGATGGATAGTCGGGAGCTTCATATCTAAATGAAGATTGATATTCCGAACAAACCAAGGTGAGCCTGTGGCTTGACGGAGAAAAGAGGTTCTAGAGAGTCTGCATCCTATGGATGAATCGGGGCTTAGCATGTGCAAAGACTGGGCTTGCATATGTCATAATGGGCCTGATACAAGCGGTGTAAAGTCGCTTCTTACACAGAAGAGACATTTTACTCCGCTTGTACAGGACGCAATGGAGCCTACCGAGAGCGAAAGCGGCCCGCGAGCGGGCCTGCTTTATGTGCTCAGAAAAAGTGAGGTGTTCGTCGAGGATGACACCTAGATATTTGGCTTGCTTCGCCCAAGGGATCTGCTTGCCGAACATTGAGATGGGTCGGGGAGGGGGGTGATTACGTCGCGGTCGGGTAAAAAACACCGCCTGACTTTTATCGGGATTGACCTCGATTCGCCACTTCCTGAACCATTCGCCGAGCTCGTCGACTGCGGTTTGGAGGTAGCGAACCAGCGCTGTGTCACTAAATCCCGAGAAGAAGATGGCGGTGTCGTCTGCGAACAGAGCTAACCTTGCCTTCTTACTCCTGGGGATATTGCTAGTGAACAGCGTGAAAATGAGGGGGGCTAGTACAGAGGCTTGAGGGACTCCTGCACGGATCGGGTGAGGGGAGGAAAGTGCCCCTTCGATGCGATAGCGAAAGGTACGGTTCGCAAGAAAGTCTCGTAAGATGAGCACGAGACGGTCTGGCACTCCGAGTTGGTACAGCTTATATAATAAGCCGTTGTGCCAGACTTTGTCGAACGCTTTCGCTATATCGAAGAATACAGCGCCCGTGAACATACCACGCTGAAAACCAGCATTGATATGCTCAACGATGCGGTGTACCTGATGGACACACGAGTGTTGGGTTCGAAAACCAAACTGCTCGTTGGGGATGAGGCCCTTGGTTTCGGCATAATCTCTGAGTCGCTTATAAATAAGTCTCTCATAGATTTTGCCGAGAACTTTGAGCAAACTAATGGGGCGATAGCTCGTGGGCTCGGTTTTGGGCTTACCGGGCTTAGGGATGCCAATGACGGTGGCTTCCTTCCACGCTTGGGGGAAAATGTTATTACTCAAGGCACCATTGAAGATGGTACACATGAGCATAATCAGGTGAGCGGGGAACAGCTTGATCACTCTGTTAGTGATGCCGTCTGATCCGGGGGCTTTACGGGATTTCAGACCCTTGATGATCTCGTGCACCTCGTCAGGTGTGAGAGGGGGCAGGGGATCATCAGGGTCTTCAACGGGCGGGAGTGAGGCTTTGCGTTCGACTTCCGCGATTACCTTATCGACAAACGCTTGGTCTACTGGCTGCGAGCTGGGTGTGCATTGGGCTTTGAGGCTATCGGCTAGGCATTCAGCCCTGTCGATATCCTCGATTGCAATGGTCGCATCGGGGCGGGTCAGGGGGGGCATTGTGGAAAACTCAGAGGATTTGAGTTTCCTCTGAAGTTCCCAGAATGCGAGATGAGTTGGCTCTAGTTCGCCCACCATCTTGCCCCAGTTAGCATCACGCAGCTCAGTCACACGTGTCCTTACAGCACGCTGTAAGTAACGCATGTGAGCTTTGTTAGCGTCACAGGGAAAGTTGCTGTAGTCTGGTTCTCTATTGTGTGACCTAACTTTTTTATCCATAATCTAAAGAACCATAACTTTTTTTTTATCCTAATCATCATTTGTCCGAATGATAACTTGCCCGAACTAAATAACACATAACATCACATGCCATAAAATCCCCAAAATACAATATGCCCCAAATCCGTTTGTCATAAAACATTACTATCAATAATATACAAAAGACTTAAAACTGTTTTCAATAAAAGTTACAAGTTCTAAATTCAAATTATTTTATGTTTATTTATCCTAATTATATTTTTAAAACAAATTTTTATTACGAAGTTTATTAAGAATTTCATTACTTTATCAAATCCAACTGATACAATACATAAACAGTAAAGATGCAAAAGCATTATGGCATTTATCAAGGCCTGGCATGGCACTGCATGTATTATCATATCACTCAATAAAACAGGTAATTGTGAACATGTGTTTTTTTTCCCTCTAATAAACATGCAAACAAGCATACACCATGCATGCAAGCAAGCAACATGCAATCGAGGATGCAAGCAAGCATGCAACATGCAAGCGAGCATGCATGCAAGCAGGCAAGCAGCATGCAAGCAAGCATGCATTATGCAGCAGGCATGGTTTCTGTCACGGCTCCGGGACTGCGGGGCTTAGGCGGTCCCACGCGAGCTTATCGTCGCAGACGGTTTAACGATCACCACCGCAGCTTCGTCTTGCTGGCCGGCTTCGCCAGCCAGACTTAGCAGCGGCGGCGAGCGTTACAACCACCTGCTCCTCAGCTCACGGCTGCCTCGCCCCTCCGCGCCTACGCGATTTTAAATAACACTCTAGGGGTAGGGCAGACAAGACTACGTGGAGTCGGATTTACAGCGATTCGTTTCTGTCACTAAAACCTAACTTGTAGCAACTTTTTACTACTAACGATTTTAATATAAATGAACATTCGGCATAATACACTTTATATAATACAATACTTAGGACATATGACTTTATAACATGCAAAATTAGGAGATTTAATGATTATAGTATTTGATATTATGACATAATAGTTTTAGAAGCAAAGATAATAATTATGTAAAACAAAATTTTGACTTTTTGTATATTATGGTTACTGCCGTTTATAACTAAGGTGTTATGGATAATGATTTCCGGACAAAAAATTTTAGGAGAAGAAAGGGAGTACCCTGTCATCTATGGTGATAATATTAAATAAATCGATGGTTTGGTGACTGTTAATGAGAAATCCCGAACTTTCACAATGTCATTATTTGCCTAGCCTTCTCCCAGAACTATGTTGGGGTTGGCTTCCAGTCTAACCGAATGCAGCTTAATACCAGTATTTTACAAGGACCGACTGCCCCGTGTGTGAACGGACGTAAAGAATATCAACATTCCATTTCTTCCCATGGGTGTCTTAAGAGGCTACTAAGGGCATTACTAGAGAACCGGCAGCAGCGTTCTTTATGCTTTTTACAACCATACTGCAATCGCCAACCCATCTGCCTCCAAGTTGCTGGAGCCGGAAGACGTCTACTGCTGGACTTAGAGTCCAAAAAATGTAAACTGCCTTTTTTTGTGGATGGGAAATCATCTTATGACGTCTCCCGCTCTGGGACAGACTTTTACTGACTAAAACCCATCCGTGTTCCTTCAGTTGCCTATATACTAGAGCCACGGTAACTTTTCGAACAGATCTCGTGACCCTGGCAGGCATCGGTCCTAGCAGACCTCTCCATTACTGCTGAAATCTCTATGAGGCGCGCGTTGAACACTACGCGCCGTCGCGTCGGCCTGAGATGTAAACTGCCTTTAATGTCTACGCAATGTATTATATTTTAAAATAGGGTGCGGTCAGCTATGGTACAATATACAGCGTCCCATCTCATTACTGCTAGTAGGTAATCGTGCATTTACAGGTACATATCTAATTCTTGAAAAACATCATGAAATGTTAATTTTGTTCAACAAAGGTAGACCTAGCCAGCAGTCGTAGTATCTACTGCCTAGTCCTAATGATCTTAAAATAGATTAATAATATGAGAAAAACAATACAATTATACATTATTATTTCTAGTGTCACTATGAACAAGCTTCGGTTAGCTTATCAGGCTGATCATCATCATCATTATTTCAGCCAGAAGACGTCTACTGCTGGACTGCCTAAGTCCAGCAGTAGACGTCTTCCGGCTCCAGCAACTTGGAGACAGATGGGTTGGCGATTGCAGTATGGTTGTAAAAAGCATAAAGAACGCTGCTGCCGGTTCTCTAGTAATGCCCTTAGTAGCCTCTTAAGACACCCATGGGAAGAAATGGAATGTTGATATTCTTTACGTCCGTTCACACACGGGGCAGTCGGTCCTTGTAAAATACTGGTATTAAGCTGCATTCGGTTAGACTGGAAGCCAACCCCAACATAGTTCTGGGAGAAGGCTAGGCAAATAATGACATTGTGAAAGTTCGGGATTTCTCATTAACAGTCACCAAACCATCGATTTATTTAATATTATCACCATAGATGACAGGGTACTCCCTTTCTTCTCCTAAAATTTTTTGTCCGGAAATCATTATCCATAACACCTTAGTTATAAACGGCAGTAACCATAATATACAAAAAGTCAAAATTTTGTTTTACATAATTATTATCTTTGCTTCTAAAACTATTATGTCATAATATCAAATACTATAATCATTAAATCTCCTAATTTTGCATGTTATAAAGTCATATGTCCTAAGTATTGTATTATATAAAGTGTATTATGCCGAATGTTCATTTATATTAAAATCGTTAGTAGTAAAAAGTTGCTACAAGTTAGGTTTTAGTGACAGAAACGAATCGCTGTAAATCCGACTCCACGTAGTCTTGTCTGCCCTACCCCTAGAGTGTTATTTAAAATCGCGTAGGCGCGGAGGGGCGAGGCAGCCGTGAGCTGAGGAGCAGGTGGTTGTAACGCTCGCCGCCGCTGCTAAGTCTGGCTGGCGAAGCCGGCCAGCAAGACGAAGCTGCGGTGGTGATCGTTAAACCGTCTGCGACGATAAGCTCGCGTGGGACCGCCTAAGCCCCGCAGTCCCGGAGCCGTGACAGAAACCATGCCTGCTGCATAATGCATGCTTGCTTGCATGCTGCTTGCCTGCTTGCATGCATGCTCGCTTGCATGTTGCATGCTTGCTTGCATCCTCGATTGCATGTTGCTTGCTTGCATGCATGGTGTATGCTTGTTTGCATGTTTATTAGAGGGAAAAAAAACACATGTTCACAATTACCTGTTTTATTGAGTGATATGATAATACATGCAGTGCCATGCCAGGCCTTGATAAATGCCATAATGCTTTTGCATCTTTACTGTTTATGTATTGTATCAGTTGGATTTGATAAAGTAATGAAATTCTTAATAAACTTCGTAATAAAAATTTGTTTTAAAAATATAATTAGGATAAATAAACATAAAATAATTTGAATTTAGAACTTGTAACTTTTATTGAAAACAGTTTTAAGTCTTTTGTATATTATTGATAGTAATGTTTTATGACAAACGGATTTGGGGCATATTGTATTTTGGGGATTTTATGGCATGTGATGTTATGTGTTATTTAGTTCGGGCAAGTTATCATTCGGACAAATGATGATTAGGATAAAAAAAAAGTTATGGTTCTTTAGATTATGGATAAAAAAGTTAGGTCACACAATAGAGAACCAGACTACAGCAACTTTCCCTGTGACGCTAACAAAGCTCACATGCGTTACTTACAGCGTGCTGTAAGGACACGTGTGACTGAGCTGCGTGATGCTAACTGGGGCAAGATGGTGGGCGAACTAGAGCCAACTCATCTCGCATTCTGGGAACTTCAGAGGAAACTCAAATCCTCTGAGTTTTCCACAATGCCCCCCCTGACCCGCCCCGATGCGACCATTGCAATCGAGGATATCGACAGGGCTGAATGCCTAGCCGATAGCCTCAAAGCCCAATGCACACCCAGCTCGCAGCCAGTAGACCAAGCGTTTGTCGATAAGGTAATCGCGGAAGTCGAACGCAAAGCCTCACTCCCGCCCGTTGAAGACCCTGATGATCCCCTGCCCCCTCTCACACCTGACGAGGTGCACGAGATCATCAAGGGTCTGAAATCCCGTAAAGCCCCCGGATCAGACGGCATCACTAACAGAGTGATCAAGCTGTTCCCCGCTCACCTGATTATGCTCATGTGTACCATCTTCAATGGTGCCTTGAGTAATAACATTTTCCCCCAAGCGTGGAAGGAAGCCACCGTCATTGGCATCCCTAAGCCCGGTAAGCCCAAAACCGAGCCCACGAGCTATCGCCCCATTAGTTTGCTCAAAGTTCTCGGCAAAATCTATGAGAGAAGAAAGGGAGTACCCTGTCATCTATGGTGATAATATTAAATAAATCGATGGTTTGGTGACTGTTAATGAGAAATCCCGAACTTTCACAATGTCATTATTTGCCTAGCCTTCTCCCAGAACTATGTTGGGGTTGGCTTCCAGTCTAACCGAATGCAGCTTAATACCAGTATTTTACAAGGACCGACTGCCCCGTGTGTGAACGGACGTAAAGAATATCAACATTCCATTTCTTCCCATGGGTGTCTTAAGAGGCTACTAAGGGCATTACTAGAGAACCGGCAGCAGCGTTCTTTATGCTTTTTACAACCATACTGCAATCGCCAACCCATCTGTCTCCAAGTTGCTGGAGCCGGAAGACGTCTACTGCTGGACTTAGGCAGTCCAGCAGTAGACGTCTTCTGGCTGAAATAATGATGATGATGATCAGCCTGATAAGCTAACCGAAGCTTGTTCATAGTGACACTAGAAATAATAATGTATAATTGTATTGTTTTTCTCATATTATTAATCTATTTTAAGATCATTAGGACTAGGCAGTAGATACTACGACTGCTGGCTAGGTCTACCTTTGTTGAACAAAATTAACATTTCATGATGTTTTTCAAGAATTAGATATGTACCTGTAAATGCACGATTACCTACTAGCAGTAATGAGATGGGACGCTGTATATTGTACCATAGCTGACCGCACCCTATTTTAAAATATAATACATTGCGTAGACATTAAAGGCAGTTTACATCTCAGGCCGACGCGACGGCGCGTAGTGTTCAACGCGCGCCTCATAGAGATTTCAGCAGTAATGGAGAGGTCTGCTAGGACCGATGCCTGCCAGGGTCACGAGATCTGTTCGAAAAGTTACCGTGGCTCTAGTATATAGGCAACTGAAGGAACACGGATGGGTTTTAGTCAGTAAAAGTCTGTCCCAGAGCGGGAGACGTCATAAGATGATTTCCCATCCACAAAAAAAGGCAGTTTACATTTTAAGCCACTCACAAGTAGCAGTGATAAATTATTGTTTTAATTTTATACATACATATATTTTAGTGTTCGTACTGAGATATCATTTTTACACATATAGTAACAAGAATTGAAAAAGCTTAAATCTATATCAGTGTAAGTGTTAGTAGAAAACGTAAAGAGTAAGAGCTCTAATACACGAGCGGCATGTTGACAACGGCAGGTAACTGCAGCCGTCGACACGCGGTGATAATGCTGATCTTTGAAGATGGCATATCGCAGCAGTTACCTTTGCCGTTCGCAACATGTCTAATGAACAAACTTTAGTTTGAGATAATATTTTAAACGTACTTAATAATCAGCTAATGTCGCTAAGATATAGATGATGCATGTGGCAACAGTAGTTTCCCAAAAATAGGTCTTATGGTCTAAAGCGCCCCTGGAAAGCATGCTTATTCGATCCTAAAGTACTATTAGTTATTTTCAGCAGGAAGTTTATTAGAAGTAACTTTAAGACTGTGTTCAGACAAATATAATTGTTTCATTATGTTATAGTACTGATACTTACTTATACTATACTATATATATACTTATTTTAATTGTGTAATTGCAGAATAATAATAACATTCTATTCATTTTAATTCGTAGTATAACAAGCTAATACGCTTGAGAACCTTTGAAAAGCTGAACGAGATTTGTGATTTCCAGGCAGCGGTGAATCGATCAATTTCCGGCATGCGCGCTGCGAAAACACGCGCAGCATCGCTTAATGCAATATTCTCCTGACTGGTTGTCTGTTACACCATTTTATAACATGACCATTTGAATAATTTATTATGTTCGGCATAAATTATTATGAAATTGTAATGCGCCATAATTTATAAAATTGCATTTAGGTACCTACAAGGTCATTTCATAACTAAGTCATATAAACATAGAACGTCAACTCCATTTACATTTGATACGTTCACGGCACGTTTATGTAGAAAAAAAAAGACGAAAGAAAATATTTATTATTTATTTATTTAAGATTACAAATATTTCTTTGAGCCATCGTTATCATCATCATCATCAATTCACCCGGTACAAATTTCACTACGCATTTTGGGGGGTTTGCCATTATCGCCCCGCTCGGCAGGCGGATTGGCGATCGCAGTATGTTGATAAAATGCATAGAGAACACTGCTACCCATTCTTAAGTAAGATCCTTAGTCACCTTATACGACACCCCCGGGAATAAATGGTATGAGGTATTCTTTACTTCCAGCACCATACGGGGCTATAATGAGCCTTTTCAGGCTCACCCTATTACTAAGGCCACTGTCCATCCGTTCATCTGACACATAACAACTGATGTCGTTTGTAACGTCTGGCACATCACATAAGACAAATTTCAAGTATTATCCTGTTACGGTTCAACAGGTACAACCGACCTGTTGAACTGCAAGAAGAAAACAATTGAAATTTTCACAGAATGTGTATTAATATGGCCACGATAGTACATTACCGCGGCCTACAAAAGACGCATTGCAATGGAGTCAATCAATGCCTGGTCACGGCGTGTACATAGTGCTTTGCTCACATAATAAGCAGAAATTCAAATTATGTAATTATTTTGTAAATTCCAAAATCAATGACGAAAAACGATTATTTTATAATCTTTGGGATACCTAAGTCTACCTCCTGGGCTGCAATGTATTGAATCAAAAATTAAGTTAATTTTTTACATTAATTTAAATAAAAGATAAAAAATTTCAAATCAACATTGCTGGCCACTTGCTCGTATTTATTTTAACTGTACAACTTTTTTATTTATTTCTAAAAATGCGGGTAAAATAACGCTACCATTTTCAAGCATATTTGAAAAACGAAAGATTGAGGGAAATTAAGTCAAATATTACTAAAATAAGTCGACGGTATTAAAATACCACTTTTGGCTGCTTTTTCATTTAACCAATGGATAATAAAAATATTTCAAAACAGAAAGGGAGATCTGATTGTTACGACGTCATAATTAGTATAGCGCACTCATTAAAAGCACGAGAATTCGAAACGGTGTGACGGCTAGTAATGTAGGGCGTACAATGAACTATGTACTGAAACGTTCAATATTACTGGTTCTATGCGGCCTGCGAGCGTCTAGATTCAGGCAAACCGACTCCACCCCCGCCATCCTTCCCGCTCTTGCCGGGTGCGTGGATATTTCAATTTTCATCTGCACTCAGCGCGGGCGGTAGTGCAGCGGGTATCGTAGTGATTTACGGTTGTGGTAGCTGTCGCCGTATTAGCAACCACCGCGTGGCTAATAAGGACCTACTTTTTTGGATTTTGTGGATTTATCTCTGAATATTACAAACCGAGTAAGTTCGTGTCGATGAATCTATATATAAAAATTGTCACTTCTCTTTGTGAAAAGAATTTCAGTGCAGTGAAATCGGGCTGGTGCTTTTTTTTAAGGAATTCGTAAAATGACCTTATTTGCCTGTACTGCCAGAGCCAACTCTTTTGAACAAATCCATGACCAAGGCAAGCATCGGCCCTACTGGATCCCTTGCTTTTTCTTCTTTTAGTGTGGGTTTCTTTAGACATACTTCTTACTAACGTGCAGTATTTGAACTGCAGGCCCACGCCTTTTATAATTTTATGGCAGTTGATGTAACTGGGTTCTCTTGCAGTCGGTGAGCATTTGATTGACAGTTTTATTAAGTCTTAAAAATTGTGCAGGGTGAGGGTGGGTCGCCAGATTTTACTACATTCAAGTTTTACGACGGTCAACCGGGTGGCGGTCGTAGGCGTGGCCTCATCAGTGCGTGCATTGCCCAACATAATATCTACATTTATCTGATTTTCATTCCTTAACTTCAGCTACTATTTTACTCAATTCACTCTTTTACTCATTTCCATTTTGATGGAAAAGAACAATGTCGTTGGTATACAGCAAGCAACAGCATCTTCATATGTACGTACATTATATGTCTGATGTCAGAGCATCTATATCCAGTACAAAATGATAAGGCTTCCGTAAATTGGTATTTTAATAATTCAAAAGACTCCCAATTGAACTGACCTATTCTTTCTAGGTATATAGGTTATTCTATAAGATCAAGTAGCGAAAATGATGATGATTTTATTTTTAGAAATGGTTAACATTTCTAAAAATTAAATCATTTCTCACAAAGACGACACTTGCCTTCTTTTCAAACATAATGTTGACAATACGGAGTCGGAATCTAAATAATGATATGTAACTAAATATTAACATTGAGTACTTTAACATTTTCATTCTATGAATGTGCTTTTACATATTTTATAGTCAATGCGATCGAAGCTGCGCTGCGGTTGCATATTAAGTCCTAAAGACTGGGAGCATAAAGATCAATTTAGAATACGTGTACTATCAACCTTTACTGCGACTGGCCTGTTAGTCTAGTGGTTAGTGATCCTGCCTGCAAAGACTGAGGTCATGGGTTCGATTCCCACCCAGGACAAATCTTTGTGTGATGAGCACAATCATTTGTTCTGTGTCTGGGTGTAATTTATCTATAATATGTATGTATTTAGAAATATATAAGTATGTTTATAAGTTGTCTGGTTGCCATAGTACAGGTTCTGCCTAGTTTGAGATCAGATAACGGTGTGTTGACATAACATATTACTGAAAATTGGCGATGCACAAATACCAAAGCAGACAGTGCGGGGCCACTTCCGAACTCAAAAAATCAATACATCTGCGTACTGCGCCGATGCGCCGCGCCTATAGACAGCTACTAGCGCACTTTATCATGATAGTTTCACAGACATATCGTGCTAATATGAAAACGTGGTCATTTTAAACATTTTAAAAAGGCGTTCAGTTAGCAATTTCATAGATTTTTGAATGACTTTTGATTTCGTTAAAAGTTTACAATGAAAGATGTTTTTAAATATAATTATTATGTTCAGCTTTATTCGTATTTTTAATTACCCATTCACTTATTAAAGGTTAACATTTACTTCATAATGATAAATGTCAATAATAATTTGATTGTTCTTTCGAATGGTGAATTGAAATTCAATATTAAATGATTTTTTTTTTTATCAGCCTATAATGTTCCCACTGCTGAGACAAAGGCATACTCTCGGCGAGAGGGGGTGTGCCGTAATCTACCACGCTGGCCCAGTGCAGGTTGATAGTGGGCACATTTCTTTGAAGTTAAGGTTCTATAGGATAGTCGACAAGTTCAAAAACACATTAATTTTTGATAAAGCTTCTAAAAGTTAATCATTCGATTCGGAATGACGTCTAGAAAAACGTTACAAAAGTGCATGTATTGGTACTTAAAAATGCATATTTTTTAATGTTTGGTTTATATTGTACAGGAAAAAGACGTATTAAATGTGCTAGTTAGAGAAAATGAAAACTGGCATAATATTAAAGATAAGAAAAATGCTGTGGTTTATTTGAATCAAATTAAAAAAAAAAAACGTGAATATTAATACTCCAACGAGATGCCATAAAAATAAGAAGAACAGACCTTTGTTGGCAGAAAAGTAAAACGACCCAATTAACAAATTTAGATGAAAAAAAATATCAGTTTGTTATTTGTTAATTACTCAATAACTTTTAATATTTAAGAAATTTTGAAAAAAGCTCCTTAAGGACGAGGAAATTTCCAAAGAAAAACTTCTGACTCTTGGAACTCTATCTCTTATTTTTTTTATTTTAATTAAACGCTGAAAATAGAGCTACACCCAGCGTAACGACATAGACGTACTACCGCTAGACAGTACGCACGGCCACAGGACAAGCTATATATTTCCAGTATTAGCTGACTTCTCACTGTACGAAAAGCCTATACAATGCGAGATCAGCTAAAACTGGAAATGTATAGCTTGATACCTTGATGTGTAGGCATTTAAATAATATAGCTATACGCCGATGATATAACTATAATAATAAATGGCACTCATGAAAACACCAGATGATCCTCTTTACAAAAAAGAGGAAAGTCGTGAAACTCGAACTGCCACGACTGTTTTGCACCATCCTAAGCCTATCAACTGAAACCTGGGCATATTTTTGGACAAACAGCTGAACTGGGCAAAACACACCAACTAAAGACGCATCCGAGCGCCGGTAGAACATCACGCCGTTCAAATTGTGTCATACAACGACCGTTACATTGTAACACGAAAAAGCATAAAACACGCAATACATTACTACAAAAGCCAGCATATTCCTGTGGCAGTGCAAAAGAATGCTAGGCAGGTATTGGGGTATCAGCCCCAAAGTCACCCACTGGCTATAACACCACAGTTATTCGACCAATTATCACATACGGCTCAATAGTCTGGTGGCCCAGAACAGACCAGACCTGACACTTTCGTAGAATGTACAGATGTTGATCACAATGGGTTGTCAGATGGTCACGCGGGTTGTTCTGTACGCTTCGCTTAGAAAAGGTTGAGTTTAAGAAGCGGATTAATTATATGCGTCTTTACAGAAGAAAATATTCTGACAAAAACAAAACTGACTTCAGGAAAACGCTGTTAGAGACTGACTGGAGTACAGGTATCAACACTTTTATAGGACAATTCAGTGAAATGCCCTCTTCGTACTTTAAGAAGTGTAAATTAAAAGTTTGTGTTAAAAGCAATAAGGGGTCTAAATGGATAACTAATGGAATAAGGGTAGCCAGCAAAGTAAAACGTTTCCTTAACACCGTTGATAAAACACAATGTGACAAGTCAGTTTTAGAATATCGTAACAAATACAACAGAATCTATAAGAAAGTAGTTAGTTGTGCAAAAAGAAATGATGTCAGAAAACAAATAGAAATGGCATCTGATTCCAGAAGGACGATATGGCAAATAGTAAATCAATAGCGCAATGTGACTAAAAACTTTGAAAATGAACAAATCATACTTAAGATTGACAATACAGTTACTGATAATGCTTCAGAAGTGGCTTACATATTTTCAAAAAGGTTCGACAACATTTTCGACCTAGCAGCTTGTGACCAAAAATTAGCAAGGACATATTTAATTGAGAGTGTTAGCAGAGTAGATTCTAACATGAGTTTTGACGCAGTCACACCTTTTAAAATTTTTAATTTGGTTAAAAACATGCCCAGTAAAACCAGTACTGGTTACGGCGAAATCCCCCTGACTATTATTAAGGATAATATTGACTTATTGGTAACTCCATTAGCATCTTTTTATAATGAATGTATACAGGCAGGCCTGTTCCCGGATCAGTTTAAAATTGCACGTGTGCTTCCAATTTTTAAGAAAGGTTCAAAAACAGATCCTGCAAACTACAGACCGATTTCCGTTTTGCCTGTATTATTAAAGATTTTCGAAAAAAAATATGAAAAATAGGCTCATGAGCCACTCACGGACGCACAGTATTTTAAATAGTCAGCAATTCGGATACCAATAATCTGTAGGAACCACTGATGCTATTGAGGCATTAATTGAAGACGTTGTCTGTAATTTAAATAACAAGCTCAAAGTGGCAGCTATTTTTCTGGACCTTAGTTCTGCCTTCAACACAGTAGCATCACGAAATTCTTTTGGCCATGTTAGAACATTATGGTATACGGGAGAATGTATTAAAGCTATTCAGCTCTTATTTGCATAACAGACGTCAGTACATTGAGATTAAGTCGGTTGTGGATGGAGAAGAAAAAATATATAAATCCAACCTTGTGACTGTATCCCGTGGTGTCCCTCAAGGATCCGTTCTGGGCCCAATTTTCTTCATCCTATTCTTAAATGACTTGATTGAGTATATGAGAAAACGAGTAACTGACACTACAATTATTATTTTTGCTAATGACACTAATGCTATAGTTTCGGCAGATAATATAAGTAATTTAGAATCTAAGATTAATACTGCCTTAAAGCTTTCGAAAACTGGTTTAGTACGAATAATTTGAAACTTAATGTAAGTAAAACTAAGTGTTTATTATTCAAGATAACGGTACGAAATAACACTAGTCTTAAGGTAAAAAGTTCTGTTGTATTTTTTGTGTCTGGTGGTAGCAATGTCGAAGTAGTTGATAACGTTAAATTCTTAGGCGTCCACATTGACGCGTTATTAAACTGGAAGGTTGAGACATTGTCACTAACGAAGACTGTTAGCTCTGCATGCTACGCAATCAGAAGCCTGAGGGACGAACTCACTTTAGCCCAATTTAAGATGGTATACTTTGCTTTGGTTGAGTCCAGGCTCAGATATAGTATTGAGTTTTGGGGAAACAGTTACAACTACAATGTCCACTCGGCATTTGTGATCCAAAAAAGAGCATTAAGGACAATGTTGCGTCTGAAACAGACAGATTCGTGCAGGGACGATGATAAAGTAATCAAGCTCAGCATTCTAACAGTGCCATGTCTCTATATCCTGGTATTGTTAACCATGTTTATCAAAAAACTTTTTAATTAAACCGCCGAAAAAACTGAAAAGCAAAATAAAAAACATTAAAATTATGAGTCGGCGCGGCGGCGCTTTGACTGATCTTTGTTCATTGATTTTTCAGCGCTGACTCAAAATTTTGTTAAAAAGTTTTTATTTTATGATTTTTTGTGGCTTTAATGTACTTACTCGTATAATACTTGGCAAGGTATACCCTATCCAATAAAAAAAGAATAATCAAAATCGCACTACTCTGTATAAAGTTATGCGTGGTTATACATTACAATCCGTGAGTGAACAATCAATCATCCCCTGTTTTCCGACCCTTAGCGTTCGATTTTGTTTTCCAAATTTATATGGGACCACCTTGGGAGTATACTCTTTCCAATAGAAAAAGAATTATCACAATCGGACAGCTATTAAAAAATTATGCGTGGTCATACATAAAAAAAAAAATATACGCGTCGAATTGATAACCTCCCCCGCTTTTTTTGTTCGGTTGAAAAATTTGCATGAAACCAATGAGCAGAAACTAGTTAGATATAGTACTCGTAGGAAAGACCTACCTTACACGATCCAACCTAAATTGAATGTGGTTGATCATAGTCCTAGAGTGCAGTCTGTCATTTTATACAACAAGTTGCCAATAGAATTTAAAAGCATGAACAGCATGACCTTTTTTAAAAATAAATTGAAGACATATTTATTGAAGAAAGGCTATTACAGTATCGATGAGTTCATTGACGACAAAAGAAAAACACAATTAAATAATTTGTAAATGATGACTTACTGTGTTTATACTAGGGTTGATCCAAAAGTAATGATAATCGGTTATTTCTGGTGCACACAAAAATAAAAATAAAATGTTTTCTGCTAGCTTAAGTATTCACTACTTCACCATAAAAAAAATATACAAAAAGACCAGGAATTCCGGGAGCTACATTCATTTGAATACGAACCGGCGAAGAGTGAAGCTCAAAATGGAGAAAATCGAAATCAGAGCTGTCATCAAATACCTCTGTTTGAAAAAAATGTCTACCAAAAACACTTACAGCGACTCGGTAGAAACATTGGGGGACTCTGTTCCTTCATATTTCACAGTTGCACGCTGGATCAAGGAGTTTAAGCTGGGCAGAACATCGGCAGAAGGCGAACAACGCGAAGGACGCCCATCCACGTCCCTTACTGAAGATAACGTAAAAAAAGTTGAAGATGTTGTATTGGCAGACCGAAGAGTGACTATCAGGCATGTAGCTGACGTCACACGGATTTCATATGGCAGTGTTCAAAGAATCCTGGCGAACAAATAGCATATGAGAAAGGTCTCCGCGCGTTGGGTACCGAAAATGTTAACCGACGAGCAAAAGAAGAAACGAGTCGACATTTCAAGAGCGAATCTCGAAAAGTTCCAAGCAGATCAAGACAATTTTTTGTCACGTTTCGTGACCATAGACAAAACTTAGATCCACCACTTTGATTTCGAAACGAAACAACAATCAATGACGTGGAAACGAGCCGACGAACCGACGCCGAAGAAATTCAAAGCGTCAAGCTCGGCGGGGGGTTATGGCGTCTGTTTTTTGGGACGCTGAGGGAATTATTATGGTGGAATATTTGGAAAAGGGAGCCACTATTATGGGCTCTTACTACGCAGAATAAATAAAAAGATTGCGGGAGGCCATTCAGAAAAAAAGACGGGGCAAACTGCGAGCTGGAGTGCTGTTCCACCAAGAAAACGCACCGGCTCACAAAGGTGCAGTTGCCATGGCTGCCATTCAAGAATGCTTTGAATTGGTGGAACACCTACCCTATTCGCCAGATCTAGCCCCCAGCGATTACTATCTCTTTCTTCGGCTCAAGGAACACCTCCGAGGCAAGAAATTTGAGGACGATAGCGACGTGATGGCCGCTGTTGAAGATTTTTTGGAGGATCAAGATCAATATTTTTTTCTAAGGGAATTCTGGGCTTAGAAAAGAGATGGACTAAATGTATTGACTAATTAGGGGACTATGTAGAAAATTAATATTATTTTTTTACTGTATTCATCGTGCTTAGTATTGATTATCATTACTTTTGGATCACCCATTTATTTTTATATTAATTTTTGAATTTTAAATCTTAATGCAGTGTATTATTAAATGTTTTTGTTATTAATTTTTTGACATATATATTTTACTAGTGATATTGTTATATTTTAAAAACGTAATAAATTGTAAATATGAATGCAGTGAATGTAGTATTTTTTATTATTATTTATTTTATTTGATCTATGATATGATATATTACTACTTAAAATGTTTCAACACAACGTATTTTTTTATGAAAAAAATGACTTATGACAGCCCAAAAAGACCTTGAAAAGGTGCAGCGGTTCGCTTGTGTAGCCATCACTAGCTGCATGAGGACTACACCCACCGCTGCCCTACAGGTAATGCTCGGGCTACCACCTCTATACCTGATCGTGCGGGAGGAGACTGCCCTAGCTGCCCTAAGACTGAACATAGCAGAGACCCTAACCAAAGACTCGAGAGTCAAGCACTCACGCATTACGGACGATGCGATCAAGCGACAACCAATAATGGCATCACCTTGTGATAAAACCCCAAAATTACACTACTTTCAAAAGCACTACAACGTTATACTCAACGACCACTCGAGTCTGGAAGAACTAAGAGTCTACACTGATGGCTCAAAGACCACCTCTGGAACCGGAGTTGGAGTTTTCTCACACGACCTGAACATAAAAATATCCAGCCCGCTGGGAATGCTCAACACCGTCTACCAGGCGGAATGCGTGAGCATTATACAGGCGGCATATGCCATAGAATCCAGAAGAGTTACGGACACCCATATTCGCATACTCTCTGACAGCGCCTCAGTCCTCCAATCCCTAGCCAAACGATACATAACCTCGAGCCTTACACTAGAATGTCACAACGCATTAGAACGGGTAACAGTTTCTAATCGCAACAAAGTGACACTGCAATAGATAAAAGGACACAGTGGATCACTAGGCAATGATGCTGCTGACGAACTGGCCAGAAAGGCATCCAGTGCGTCAGTCTGCGGCCCATAGCCCATCGTGCCATCCCCTTCAACTGGCTGGTGGCTGCAGGAATTTACCCACACACAAGCGGAGAGCTGGTGGACCTCGGTGCCAGGCTGCAGGCAGTCCAGGGAAGCTATGCCATCCCCGGATGACAGGCTAACCAGACGTCTGCTACGTCTGGACAGGGATGATCTGCGTCTGATGACGGGCACCATCACAGGACACTGCCCGCTAAACAAACACTTTTACACAATAGGCATTACGGATAGCCCCCTGTGCAGGGCCTGCATGGAGGCTGAGGAAACCGTTGCGCATGTACTCTTCGAATGTATAGACGTCACCCAGATTAGGACAGATACCCTCGGGACACCCAAATCTTACACAGATGTTCTCAGCAGACCAGGAGACATAACCAGCTTCTGGAGGGAGGTGGGCTGGTTGAAGTAAATACCGACGGCTGCCATGGCCCACGCACAATGGTCCACTCAAAGCACCAAGTGCGGAAACCAAACCCCCATAACATAGAACATAGAATATATCTATAAATTTTTGGCTTCGTGGAGCCCTTCTTATACTCGTACAATACTTAACAATATCACGCGATAAAAGTAAATTAAAGTTTATAGAAATTACTTATAGTATTTTTTTTGTATATAGGTATATTATGAAGAAATTCCTATTACCTTTTTTAAAAAGAAAATAATTTCTTAACTATTTATTTTAACAACTAGCCCGCGACTTCGTTCGCGTTAAATTTCTTGATTCCCCGACCCTTCCCGTCGCGTCGAATCTCCTACCCGTGCGATTGGGGCGTTCACTCAAACAAACTCTACAGCTTTATAATATTAGTATAATTCGAAATGGAAAAATAAAACAATGCAAACCATGGATAACAGATCAGTGATAGATTGCATTCAAGGAACATTAGGTACACCTATTTTCCTTTTTAATTATAACAGGTCAATATATTCTGTAATTTACCTACTACTTATTAATTTATTCACGAAAAGGCATCACCTTTTTTAAGTTTCCACGTAATTAGCTTTGAGATTTCTTTATATTTCTCGTGATAATTGGTCGTAAACTTATTGAGCAATAAATGTCTAAAACCGTAATATTATCAGTAAATCAGTCAGTACTTAAATAATAATTTTGACATGCTAACCTCAACCATACATACCAGTGGCGAAGGCACCATATAACACGATTCCTACCGGCTTGCCTTCGGGGATTCGCATTGGTAACTCTATCACTATTAAAAATACAATAGTATGTAAATAGTGCCTACTATTGTCAATAAATATAGTTACACTACGGGTATTTAATTCACCATAACATTCAAACAACAAAAAAGGTTATTTATACCTTTGTATTACAACAAAAGAGAAATGTTCTAAATTAACCCGGCGCCAAAACGTCATAATCGGGAACTAAAAATTCATACAACAGCGATCCCGTAATGATGTCACTTTAGGTCACGTGGCACCGCTTCATATGTACGAGAGCAAGCCGCTGTACAACGGGTTATGACAGAGACAGGTGTAGAAAAATGTGGCAGCGAGAACGAGATAGAGGAATATTGCATATTTTATTCGTTTTCATCTGTTCAATTTAATTGTATTTAATTCATTACATTCCTATATTAATTTTAGAATGATAGTAAGTATTCTTTATTGATGAGTCAGTAAGTTAAGGCCGACTTCGCTTCGGCTTCTCTTTTAGAAAAATTTACGCCTCGCCGCTGATACATACACAAACTCATGCCTGCTTCTCACAGGAGTAAGCAGACACAGCAGAACGCCTTCCACCTTGCATACTACTCTTGCTTCGCAGTCATACACATACGCCGGTTACAAGTACTACGCACCGAAACTTTCTAACCAACCCCAACCATAATCACCCAAATTGTTATGATTCTTTGTATAATGTCGATCTGCATGAACTCAAATTTCTTTTTGTTCTTTTAGCCAGCCAGTAGGTATATAGGTAAACGGCGCGACGCTCCAAGGTGCGCCACTGACCACCTATCATTTACAATACAACGTGTATTATCACTACATCCACACTAATATTATAAATTCAAAAGTAACTCTGTCTGTCTGTCTGTCTCGTTTTCCTGCTAAAACTACAGAACCAATTTAAATGAAATTTGGTACACAGATAGTTTAGAGCCGAAGAAAGGACAAAGGCTACTTTTTATCCCGGTAGTATGTTCCCGCGGGATAATTTCCGACCTCCACGCGGGCGAAGCCGCTGGCAAAAGCTAGTAGTATATAAAACAAAGTCGCCTTCCCTCTGTCTGTCGCTATGCATGCTTAGATCTTTAAAACTACGCAACGGATTTTGATGCTTTTTTTTAATAGATAAGGTGATTCAACAGGAAGGTTAAAACGTATAATACGCGGGCGAAGCCGCTAGCAAAAGCTAGTTTATAATATTGTTGTTCTTAAAAGCTATTTTTATTTGTCATAGTGAACAACAAAGGACAGCGGCGGCCATAAAGGTGATACACCTGGTTTCTTAAAGAGGCTGTGAGAAGCCGTGACTAGAGCCCGGCCAATGTAAGCACTGCTGGGGCGTTCGTCTGCTGTCTGCAGGTAAGAGGCTCTATCAACAAGTCTACAACATCTTTATCGTGAACTGTTACTAGTTTTTTAGGTAAGGAAACAAAACAGATGGTGCGCCTACATACAATCGAAATTATTGCGCAATTGCTGATAAGTTTTACACAATCTTGGGACTGCCATAAATTGCTGTACGGTGTTGATACGTTGCACTTAACTATAACTAACAGGAATGACACGATTAGTCTGAATAAGTGCATCTCGATAAGAATTTTCCAACATAACGTATTATCTATACTAATATTGTATTATAAAGTTGAAGAGTTTGTTTGATTGAATGCGCTAATCTCAGGAACAACTAGTTGGAATTGAAAAATTCTTATACTTTTTGGTAGCCCGTTTATCGAGAAAGGCTAAAAGCGATATCAACTGATAGGAGCGGAGCAGCAATGAAAAAGTTTGGAAAAGCGGGGAACATTTATTCCTTCTGTGATCTTCCGTTGCGTGCGCTGCGTAAGCGGTTAAAGTATTTTTAACAATCAAGTATGACGGAATTGTTTCACGTAAAAAGAGTCAAAAATAGCCTACAATTGCATACGTCTATCTTTTAAGGTTGGCCCACTATAACGTTTTTAATTTTAATCAAAATTTAAATTATAATTTGAATTGTGAGTTATAAAACTAATGAAGCTGGAGAATAACAATGGAGAAAGATTACCGCCTTGTGGAACACCAGCATCCAGATCGTCAACTCAACGAACTTTCATCAACGCGAACTGTTTGCTGACGTCCCCGAAGATAAGAAGAGAACCATTCCAGAGCCTCGGGCGAAACCATAAGATGAGAAAGGATAGAAAGAAGAATATCGTGGATGACGGCGTTAAAGGCATTAAAGGAATCAATTAATACCAGAACGGTAACCTTGGTATCTGCCATGGCTTCTCTAATGTCACCAGTCACTTTAACGACCGCAGAGGATGTACTGTGCTCAGGCCTGAATCTAGACTGGAACGAGCTAACAAGGTTGTCGTAACAATTACTTAACATATAATCTTGGTAGGGAATCGTAAACATACAGATTAACGGCTCTCATCTGCATCATCATATGCAATACTTTTTCTTTTAAGTCGTTCAGAAATTCCAAGAATCAACTAATAAGTAAAATCACCATATGGACTTTAAAAAAAACTTGCAGTTAAAAAACCAACATCGTTTAATCACAGCAGAATTAAAATAACATACTGGAAGAGGCATTTTAACTCTTAGGATGGTAAAATAAATAAAGTCCTGTATCTCTCTGTATCAACAATAAACCTCGAACGTGTATGAGAGACAGCCAATCAACAAAGTGGTAAACTAGTCAATCATTAAGACATTAGTTATTATTTCAGTAGGCTATAAAATCCAGAATTGTATACAAAGTTCGTACAGCGTGCAGGTGTCACTGCGATTGCGAAACCTTTGATAGGATGCATCACACGAAAACTAAAAATGCGTTATGCTAATTCAGAACAACATTATTTTTTGTAACGCATAGGAATGGTTTAGATTTATTAAATACTTTTAATTATATATTATTTAAAAATATTTATACGAAGCATAAAACCAATAAATAATTTATTTATTTATTTTATTCAAATCTAGTCAACAATCTAGCCACACAACAAGAAAAGTCGTTGTTATGACGTGCCCTCCCCACCCTCTCTAAGCTCGTCCGGACCGTAGAAAGTATTGATTATATCCGTCGTGCGAGGGTAACGTAGGGTTGTTGAACCTGGGCAGAATTCATTTAATTTGAACTGAGTTATTTTGCTCGGGATCCAGTTTTCAGTATGAATTTGCATCGAATAAAAAGCGGTAATCTGATTTTCAGTAACCTGCATTGACTGACTTGAATTTACCGGTAGCCAATACAGGTTGCAAGGCACGATTAATTTCTAGTATTTTTAAGCTAACAAAAGCATTGTAAAAAAACGGACTGAAAGATATACTTCCTTCCAAATGATTATTTATTCGACGAAACAAACTCTGACATCCGATTATAAAGACGTTTCTTCCTACTAAAGAGCCATTGTGTCTAATGCCTTGGTTCATTTTTTATATATTTTCGGAAGATTTAGAACTGTGTTTACTACAATGATGGGCAAACCCTTTAAGCGTACTTTTATTTAAAAAAAGGTTTTTCTTAAATAATACTTCAATAATATTGTTATTTGATAAAAAATACTATTCAGTAATAACATAAATTGTAACAAATTTAGTTTGATTTTTATAATTGTAAGAATTAAAATCAATCAATCTTTATGTTTCCGTGTGGTCATTTATTCAATAAAACTACGATTTCCGACATTTATTTGCTGGCTATTGACCTCCGTGATTTTAACTCAAATTTTCTTGTTTTTATTATACAATTTAATCAACTATTTTGGTAGCTACATTTAAGAAATATTTTCTATAGACCATCAGGGCTGATGAGCCACATTAAATGTTTTGTATAACCGAAATTATATAGCTTTTCCATTTCATTTTTCTACTACAAATTAAAACATATTTACTACTATAAATAAATAATACTAAAAATATAGTTTTATTGCTTAATAACTTTTCGAGAAACAGCGTGACTTACGAGATGTTTAGAATTTGTCTTGTATGGTAATTTACCACTTTGTTAGATACTTGCTATTTATTTTAACTCAACATAAATAAAACTATATATACATATTTATCAAGAATACTCTCGAACAAAACTCATAGCTTCTTTACACAGCTAAATAATTTCGGTTTGCAAAGTACGCAATTTATGGGGCAGCCCTATCTCGTACGAAACAGGCGAGACAGTCGCGACGTTACCGGCAGGCTATTCGCAGTTTTCCCCTGATTATGTTCAGACGTCGAAAGCGCTCCGGGTATTTTCACGGGTCCGGGTGTCCGAGTGACTGTGTGTGAGTGTATAAATCGGGTAAAATTTGCCTACGTGTTAAGTCTGATATTTATCCGTACACTGCTAGCCCAAAACTTATCCGACACCCACCCGGAACCCACATGCCGTCCATCAGAAACGTGTGAATGGAGCCTGAAGTGATTTTGATAGTGAAGTGAATAACAAACGTTTAAAAGCAATGTTTAGTGAAAATAGACTATAATATTATGTTTTTTTGTGGATTATTTATTAGACATCGTGATTCCGGTACAGACCTTGATTTTGCACCATCTCTACCTAACGGGCCGTTTCTAAACTTCCAGTTTGTTTTGGTACGATTTTCAACCAAATTCTGTTCCATTTCAGGATTTATCTAGTGTAATTTATCCGGACATAGAGAGTAACTAATTCGATTTACTATTTCTTGTTATTCCAAAAATAACAAGAAATAGTAAAAAAAAAACATTACTTATTAGTTGATAGAAATAGACTTCTGGACATGATTAGATGAGCGACAACATATTTTTGTGTTAAATTAATGGGTTTTTATTTACGGAATTTATTTGTTTTATTACAGGAGTATGTTGATAGGCTAGACTAGAAAACAAGCTTTAAAGTGCAGATTTGTTAATTTTTCGAGAGCAATTTAATAAAAAGTTGAAAGTTCATACAAAAAGTACAAGGCACAGGCACCGATTGCAAGCCATGTACTTTGAATTCGTGCTTTAAAGATTGTTTCTGAAAAAAGAACGTAGCTTCAATCAGTTTGACAAAATACTGTAAGCATTATAACTCCAGTATAAAGTTTTAATGCAGCTGGAATTTTGAACATATTAAGTAATTTTCACGTGGAAAGCAGAAAGTGGAGAATTTCCCTCAAACTATGGAATTCCAAAGAGTTTTGTTTTATTATTTAATTTTTTCAGTAGGTATTCTTTTGTTTTGTCAACAGTGTACGAAAAATTCGAGATATTTACTCACTGTTCTGGCATTAAGAAATAGGCCTTCTATTTCCATATGTTAATTTAATATTTGTTTTTATCACTTTATCTAATCTTAACATAAAAATTATATTTTTAAAATATAGTTTATATGTTTGTAAAACGACATGATAATATTTTAGATTTTTTCTCAATTATATTTCTGGTCAAAAATATTTTCAGAAATGAAAAAAGCATAGTTTTATGTTCCTGTATAATTGAGGCTGTGGTTGGGTCACTTACTAATCACAGTTTTGTATTTCGCTGCCTCATCTTAAATTTATTATGACATAAAATTTCGTTGACAGTTTTTATTCAAATAATTTATGAAGTTTTTGAAGGCTAAGGTCCAAGGCACCTATCGTGCTCATTATATTATATCGTAAACCGGGTACCATGGAAAATCCCATCGGATTTTCTATCCGTATATACATATTAATAAAAAAAATGTGGTTCGTAAGTTGAGAACGGTTGTTCCGATTTACCTATTTATATTTTAATATGTTTTGTCGGCTTCTAAGGGTCCTAGCGTGATATTATTTAGGTAGTCTTCCTCGATAAATGGGCTATCCAAAACTAAACATATTTCCTGAGATTAGTACGTTCAACCAAACAAACCCTTCAGCTTTATAATATTTGGATTTGATTACAATTAAAAACGTTACGGTGAGCCAACCCAAAAAAATAGACTGGCTATTGAAGATTATTTTTTTTTTACTTATTAATATATACAATTCCGCCATACATGATGGTTGCGTTACTTTAACCGTTTACACAGCGCACCCAACGGAAGCTCTCAAAAAGAATAACTTTTGCTTGTTTTTGCAGCATTTGTCATTGAAGCTCCGCTCCTATTAGTCGTAGTGTGATGGCTTATAGCTTTCGGCGATAAATGGGCTACCAGACACTAATAGATTTTTTCAGTTTGAATCAGTAGTTCATGGGATTAGCGAGTTCAACCAAACGAACTCTTCAGCATTATAATATTAATATAGAAATAGCGTGGTAGATTTTTGTTTTACCGCAAGGCTAAGTCATCCAATTTAGTTGCAGTGATGTGCCTGATTGTAACAGTTTCATAAACTACTTATTTTAAATATTAATTATCGATGCAATGTTATTAATGTAAAGTCTGTCAATATGTATGGCACATTTTCATTCATATTAGAATTTTACGAGATAGATAAATAATTTTTGTTTTTTGACTGGGCCTTTACTAATTTAACTGATGTCCGTTTTTATTGAATTTATTTTTCTCACCATCTCATTTATACATTTTTTTTTGTTTCAGATTCAACTTGTACATATAGAAGTTGAATAAACACCGGATTTTCTCAAATGGGCATAATGCATTTAGAAACTAACCAAGGTGCTTTAAATTGTAGTGAAATGGGACATGAAGTCCCAATCGATACAGATTTAGACAATACAGAAGTTCGAAATAGCTTCCATGAAGAATTTGAGTTCGCCGACAATGAATTATCAGATGATGATGAAGAGCTCCCAATATACCACGACGAAGAATTCATCAATCCAGCTTTTGATGTAAATGCTCTAAATTTCGATGATCTCGACGAAGAACAAATATCTGAAACCCATAACATTTATGAATTTGTTTATTCTGACGACGATGAAAGCTCGAGTTCAAGTGAAACTAGCAACGAAAATCAAGAAGACCAACAGGAAATAGTTGAAACTAGGAATGAAGATCAAGATACGTCAAACACCCCTGATAACTTTGATGAACAGTTGGAGGAACATTTGAATAATAGCCTTGTACGTGCAATGAGACAACTACAAGCAAGTATCGCGTATATAAATAGTACTGCTAGAACAAATATAAACAGCACCCAACAAGGTGCATCAAACAACACAGAAAACGACGCTGTAAACAACATCCAAGAAGATAAGTTAAACAACCTTGATGTCGGTATCACAAACAATACTGATAAAAAAAAAATTAACAACACCCAGGAAACTTCATCGCGCAACGAGGATTGCAAAAATGTAAACAACATCCAAGAATATGCGTCAAACAACTGCGATGTAAGGATAACTAATGCGCATAAAAAAACAAATATAAACAGCACCCAACAAGGTGAATCATACCATTCCGATAGCGAAGAATTAAAGAATATCCAAGAAGGTGCAATAAGCAACCTCGATGGAAGTATTACGACTGAGGACGATATAACAAATCTAGACAGCACTCAACAAGGTGCATCAAATGACTCCGATAGAAACGTTAAGGAAGGTGCGTTAAGCCAGCAAGGAAAAATTTGCACGAATTATATAGATCCAAACTTGTTTGTTGATGACAGTGCTGAATTAGTATTCGTCGAATGCGATGATGAGTCTTCTGACGAAAATACTATAAACGAAACACCAGAATCCCAAGAATCCTTAAGTTTTGACCCATTTAACTATGATTGTCCAGGTAACTCTGGTTTTTAATTCTCTTAACTAATCTACAACAGTGCTCAAGGCCATGCTGGCAACATGATGTCCAGATAGTACTGAACGCCAGGTTTCGTTGACTACGAAACACCATACTGACTGCTTATTTTCAATACCACGTTTTCGTATAATCTCTCAAATGATAATAGAATGTTGGATATACGAACATCCCATTACCGTTTAAGCGCGGCAAGTAGATTTCTAGGTCTAGGACTCTACTATTTTTTACCACCACAAATAACCAGACCCATCCAGTACTTTACTCAACGAACTGTAACGCCCCAGAAAACCCTGCTTGCAGACGCTCGTTTCAAAAAATATTGTGCCCCGAACCATCACGGTTACGTAGCATCAACTCCACGTAACGATCTAACACATAACAACGCTATGAATAGAACATCGCAAGGATCTTGTTATGGTTATGAGGTCTCAGATAACTTTGCCTCTGGATTAATGCAATCAACAGACTAAATAGCCCCAGGCGCACCTGCCTACGAAACCGCAAAAGCTACTGCTTACGGGGCAGTAACTGGCTATGGTCCTCCGACTTAATTTAACCAAAGTGACCAATTTTTGTCAATATATACGAGTAGCACGTCAGTCACCGCCAGCCTACCATTGCCCGCATTCTTATTGTTACGGCAAACCATGCTCGTCTAAATGCATAGCTCTAGACTCTTCCAGCGGAGGCACGTACTATTCTCAGGACCGTCTTCTGGCTACCCTGCTCCTGGAAATCCTGACATTCTAAACGTATCTGAAAGTCAATATTTTTTCTAGTTAGAGGCAAAAAAAAATGATGTTCACTACTTCTTAATGAAAAAGAAAACTTTATTTGTAATATGTATGATTTATTCTCTCTGGTAAAGCTTCGTTTGCGTGAGGACAGTTTTTCTGTAGGGCTAGGATCGCCAGGTGACTTTTTCCACTTTTAATGATTTGATTATACAAAAGATACAACATATTGTCAATTGTGGTTTAGAAATTATACTCGTACAAGTAAGGAGGTTCTAAAGGAAGACTAGAAACTAACATATAATTTAAACAATTCTCGACTCTTAATGTCCGACAAATCTCCTTCATGTAAACGAGGCTTAATCCTCGGTTTATAAGAGACCAAATAGATATTTAAAATAAAGAACGGTAAACATTGTAGTCGGTACACCGTTTAAAATATTTGGTAACTTATGAATATTATGGTTCGTTTTCAATTTGAAATGAGCTTATAACCTTTTGTAGTAATACTCGTAGTTGCCAATGGCGTTTTTGTATAATCAATTATATTAAATTAATTTTGTAGCAGAATCAACGCGAATTTAATGTGATACTTTATTTATATTAGTTAAAGTAGTAGTAGGTACCTAAATACACCTCTATTTATTGTGATCCTCCTCTACGTATCATTATTTCTTACATTCGATCTTATCATTTATACAGTAGCAAAATGGAGACTAATTAATGCGGGCTTACGTACCAATAAAAAGGACGATAAGCAAACAACTATAGGTAGCAATATTTAGTCATCATCATCATCATCATTTCAGCCGTAAGACGTCCACTCCTGGACTTAGGCCTCCCCCAAATTGGGGGCTTTGCCATAATCGCCACGCTTGGCAGGCGGGTTGGCGATCGCAGTATGGTGGTAAAATGCATAGAGAACGCTGCTGCCCATTCTCTAGTAAGTCCCTTAGTCCCTTAGTCGCAATATTTAGTATGCAAGTCTTAATTTCTGCCTCATTTTTTTAGTTATGAGCTGCAAACGGACAGTTTGAAGTCTTGAATATAAGTGGTTTTACAAAAAAAAAAAAACATTACTTTATCGTTTACCGAAAGAAAATAAAGGTGTTTGTATACTATTTTCGTCACTGTAAAAGACATTCAAATAATTATATGAAATGCCGATATATATTTACGTGGGAAAATAAACGTCAAAACGCCTTTTTTCCACGCAGTAGCAGACAAAAATGTGTATTATTCACATTTCTGCTATCTATGTTCAGTTACGCTATTCTGTTCATTTTAATTACATTATATCACATTAATCTTCCTTGTAAGAAAGGGTAGTCAGAGGTACACTTGTAAATATATTTCATCAAAATGAACGAGATTAAAGTGACAATTTAATACCCAACTGTTATTAAACTAGACTTAAAACATTAATCATTATAACTGTAATCTTATAAGGGGTAGGCAAGATATATTATAAGACACCCAGACTTTTCGCAAGTTAGGCATTTCATAACTTCTCACATTGACTATGAATACAAACATCACTCCAGCATTACCCGGAGAAGTACGCAAAGGTACACTTCTTAGCTTGAGTGGTTTGCAGGTACACAATCTCTTCCTACACCATCAGGGTAAACAGGGGTAAACGTTATTTCATAGAAATTAAATTGCAATATATTTCAAACAATGTACTTTACATTAAATAAAAATAAATAAGATTTTCACCTATTTGTAATTATTATTAATTACACATCATTTATTTAAGTAACCATATTATGTATAGTGGTACCATTCCATTTCATTCTTTTATTTGAAAACCCCATACTTCTGATGATGGTGGCCATAGTAAATACTGATCAGTAAGTCAAGATCTTTTAAATGAGATATGTATCAAGTCTGTTGACTAATTTCAATTTTTGGACGCTAGCGCACATCGTCAAAAAATATTCTGCGAAGGTACCTCTTAATTAATATTCTAAAAACTAAGTTGAAGGAAATAATGAGTTACGTACCGCACATTTTTTATTGCTGAATATATAGTATGTTGTTACAATATAAATTGATATTCGTAAATACCAACAAAAAATTTAAACCATAGCATGAAAAAAGATGTGCTAAATGTGACTCCTTTCATACACCTTTAGGTACTTCTATAAACGTAATGATAGTGTATTGTAAATATAAAATTTACTTATAAGAACAATATCTGATATAATCATTGTCACCTATATAAGTATTGAAATTTGGATATCAGCCATTATAGTCAATATTATTAGAAAGATAAGAAAATCTCCGATTCATTAGAACTTTTACACAACGTATATACGTACTATCAATCCGCATCTGAATCATTTTGAAGGGTATACCATTTCTTCATATGTGCGATAAATGTGTATGTACAAATGTGTAAAAATAATTAGTAACGCAATTAATCTTATTGAACTGTCAAAATCGAAAATGGAAAATGTCCATTACTACTTTTAGTGTGTAAAGCATTTGCCGTCTGCTCACAAGCCTGCGCTAGCCTGCAGAGGCGCGACAGTCGTATTACAGAATGTGTGTTTTGTTACCAATACCCATATTAACTACGTTAGATATTTATGAGCGAATGTAACCCTTTTAAAATATATGGATGTCGTAATGTCTGTGTATGGTTTTATTTGCTCACTACCAAGAACTTTCCAGGAACTGTACTGATGGAAAATGTTGGAACCATCTCGTGGTATAGAACCAATCAAATGTATTACATGTAGAGTATCTTTTCACGTAACAAAAAAATCATTCAAAATATAAACTTTAGCGATTTGGGCATTGTGTTTAATTCGTAATATGAAGTTGTGATGGATACCACCTTGTTTTGAACTATCTACAATCTTAAGTAGGTACACACGACTATTATATTTTCATGCCACGCGTCGCCGCTGCATATATACGCTGCTAACGTAACAGGCGTTTCTTATGAAAGGAAGAAAACGCTTTGTGGACACGCAGGTAGCGCGAATAACATGGTATGCCATAAATAAAGAAGTAAGTATTTTCAGATCCCTTTGAGGATAAGTAAGTATTATCGCCAGAAATATCGCAAAAGTGACAGGCAATATGGAAAGCCGGAAAGCTTGTGATTATCAAAACGTTATCCGAAGCATTACTTAAAATGTGAAATATGATGAAGTAAAAGTGAAATTATTTAATTTAAACAGGCACATGATAAGCACACTTGAACGATAAAAAATAAAAACTGGCCTCTTGAAAATATGCGTATTTTTTTAAGCATAAGAGTAGGCTAGAAAGTCGACAGTTACTGTTATAAAATGTTTTACAATATTATGGATGTATTAATTTTATAATTAAGAACCAAGAATAAAAGGACTGTACCACAATAGGTATAAAGCAATAACAGGTTAGTTCACGGATACAGAGCAGAGCAGAACTCTTAACGGAGGGAGAGCTATATTCCCACTGCTGGGACACATGCCTCCTCTCAATGAGAGGGAGTGGGCCGGTATCCACCACGTGGGCCCAGTACGGGTTGGTAGATGTCACATGTTTTCGAAGTTTTGGTTCTAAGACATGCCGGTTTCCTCACGATGTTTTCGTTCACGGTTTTGAGAGCAGTTGTGATGAAATTATTTACACAAAGTAAAGCGCCTGCTTGGGTTCGAACTCACGACCGACTCGTAAGTCGCGGCCATTACCACTGGGCCACCACACCGTCGAAGGGCGGGCGTTTTGGGGGGACTGTCTTTTGTAACTTTGACGTTCAAAAGTGCTGACTCTCAGCTTAGTTTGAATAGATGACTTTTGATTTTGATTTTGACTGCTCTGATACAAGGTGCTCACATCATTATCTACATAGCCATATGCAACTATGTCGAGGTCGGCTTTCAGTTTTATCGGATGCAGCTGAATAAACATTATATGCAACAATTGCGTATCTGACTTCCACCACCCAGTTACTTTGTAACACAAAAGCCTTTGGTAAATCTGGTTGTCAGACTTTCGGGCTTTTGATGACCTTACGACTGTCAAAGATCCACAAAGGTCAATCGGGGTCGGGGCTGGGCTTAACGTAATTAACGTACGAGTGATGGTAACGTTTCCACAGAACAAATGCGGCATGCGTAGCTTAACCTGATCGATTGACTTGTATGGCACTTAAGTACCAGCAAGGTCATCATTATCATCATTTCAGCTAAAATAGTCCACTGTTGGAAATAGGCCTCCTCATATTTGAGGAAGTTTGCCATTATCGCTGTGCTTGGAAGGCGGGTTGGCGATTGCAGTATGGTGGTAAGATGCTTAGAGAACACTGCTGCCCATACTCTAGTAAGTCCCTTCCACGACACCCACGGGAAGAAATGGAATGGTGCTATTCTTTAAGTCCGGAATCACACGGAACCGGCAAGGTACTGTCATTATATTAATATTTTTTAACATAAGGGTGAGGGTGTTATTAGTTTATCGTCTGTGTCTGTCTGAAAATCGACAGTGCTCTTAGCTATGACTCACGATAATCTGTTCAACCTTTGAAGATTACTAGGTCTTTTCGAGATGTTGTAGCGATGTGAGCATCTTCAATTGGTTTGATTGAGTTGAAATTACTTCAATGATTTTAGGAGAACAGAGTTACCTGGAACGGATGCTGCAACATCACCTGTAATTTTAAGATACCCATTTGGGTCCCCAGACGATGCTTCTGCTGTTTGTCGTTAAGGTAGGTACCTCGCCAATCAACAACAGAAGTGTTGTGGACTCATTGGAAAGGTGTCAAAGAATAGGTTATAGATAGATGGTTATCAGGATCTGATGGTGATGATGGAGCAGCAAAGAAGTATAAGCATAGATTAATAACTAGCTTCTCTGTTGGGAAGCATTCGTAAATTGAGCATATTTACGCAGAGCATGGGTCGATCGTAATGTGTCTACTATTACTTTAAAAAGCAGGAAATAAAAGTTGATTAAAAAAAAATGCAAGGTCCTACACAAACTGAAACTTGTAAACAGTACAAAAAATAAAATGAGTTGGCCCTTTTAGTGTGTACGAAATGCCGTAGGTAACATATTGACCATCTCCCGACTCGATGATTCCATGATCAAAATATTGCCTACAAGTTCCTTAAAAGAGCCGATTCAAATTGTTTTTAACTTTTTGAGGTGATTTTTTAAATTTAAATTTCCGAAGCCTCTTGTTTTGCTGCAAAAGTTATGTTAACAGTTCTTTCGAAAGTTTTTGTAAGTCATTTTGGGAGACGCAGAAATAAATGACTATTACCTTTTTGTGCCACAAATAATTGCAATTATTCGTCACTGAAACCTTTGAGAATTGGGGGATTTGGTGCTGTTTTGCTGCCAATTGATGAGGCATGAGGATCGTTGTACGAGGTTGCGACCAGGTTTAGTACAGGAACTTAGAAAAAGTCGGATATTGTAAGTGCTTCAAGATTTCAAATACCTACGGCGCGCTGCTAGCTCGCAAATATGATTTTGTGGATCAGTCAACATTGCAAGTAGAAAAATGGCCCATTAAGTTTGATTGCGTTTATTTGTTGTAGGTAATATTTTGACAAAAGTGTCGTCACATCTGGGGCAAAACTTTCTCACGACATTTTCCTCCTCCATCCTTATCACATGCCCATACTATGATAACTAATTTTCACACAACTTTTCAGCTTTTGGAACCACGTTCAGACTTCCTCTATTGCACTCATTACTTATTCTATCCATTCGTGTATTTCTGGAAATATAGGCTGCTTTTTTACAACAAGATTCGGGTTCGATTCCCGGCTCATGCTGATCAAAAACTGGCAAAGTGTCGACCCACGCACAATGAAGGGTTCCGAAATGGGGATGCATTTATCTTAAGAACAAACTTACTTACATCATCGATGTTCGTCACGGTCAATTCTCCAAACGTGATTACAATGAATTAAGTTTCCCTGTTTTCCAACATTTTTCATTGATGCTCCGCTCCTTTTTGTCTTAGCGTGATGTTATGTAGCCTTTCTCGATAAATGGGTTACTTAGCATTAAAATGACTGATTTTTTTACGAGTATCTTTGTAGTAAAAAACACGGCCATTAAAGCGGCATATTAATTTTTGTGTTGTTTTTATATTGCATAGATTGCAAAACTTGATTTTCTTAGAGTTCCATGTGACCATTTTTTTTTTGGATGGGAAATCATCAAATGACTTCCTCTTTCGAACAATCATGCGACCCCGGCAGGCATCGGTCCTAACAGACCCCTTCAGTGCTGCTGACATGTCTTTGAGGCGCGCGTGGAACACTGCGCGCCGTCGACCCGAGCTTGGTCCTTACCGGGCGGCGAGCTACCCATTCCTCGCCACCCACAAGCTCGCGCCTACGGTGGCCAGGAGTCCGCTATGGATCCATGTGACCATAACATTACATATTTGATACTGCTACAGATTGACAAACGGACACCAGAGTAATCCAATAAGGGTTCCGGGGTTTCCTTTTGAGGTACGAAACCCTTAAAATGTAGTACACATACATCCGCCAGCATCATCCACCTAGCCTATTCCCAATTATTTTGGGCTTAAGTTCCAGTCTATCCTGATGCAGCTGAATACCAGTATTAAACATGGAGCGTCTACCTATCTGACCTTCAAAACCCAGTTCCTGGATAATATGATACCCAGGCTAACCAAGGTAAGACTGGTCGTCAGCCTTTCAGGTTTCCGACGATCCGTAACAACTGCCAAATATCCACAAATGACAGCCAGACGGTGCCGGACGGAAAGAATAGCATCACGCCATATCTTCCTTTGGGTGTCGTAGAAAACGACTAAGGGACTCACTAGAGAATGGGCAGCAGCGTTCTCTATGCATTTTACCACCATACTGCGATCGCCAAGACGCCTGCCAAGCGTGGCGATTATGGCAAACCCCTCACATTGGAGGAGGCTTATGTCCAGCAGTGGACGTCACACGGCTGAAATGTTGATGAATGATGACAGCCAGAACCAATGGCTTAACGTGATTTCCAACGCACAGAGGGCCCTTGGTATGTTAAGATGGCCACCCATCCACGAACCAGCCGCGGCAAGCGTAACTTAACCTGATCGATCGACCCATGCGTCTCTTATTACTTACCAATATCTGGATGAGCGAGCTTTGCTCGGTATTTTTTGGTAAATTGTGTTTAAAATAATAAGTTTATGTTCAAGTTCATTATCGATAAAGTTGATCATTGAAAACATGAATAAAACGACATTGGTGCCGATTCCCTTATTCACAAACTAAACTAAATTTAAGTTCAGTGCATCTTTTCTTTCTATTTCATTAAGGAAAGGACAGAAGATAAATTTTAGTTTAGTCCTGTCAAATTAATCAGCACTTGACGTAAATTGAAGTAATTTTAGTAGGCAAGTTTTTAATCACGTCTAAACTTGTATGGAGTAGTGACAGGCAGGACAGGACAGGACAGGACAGGACAGGACAAACTATTTTTTTTCTTTTGTCCTCTTCTTAATGAAATACAAAGAAAAAGATGCACTGAACTTAAATTTTGTTTAGTTTGTGAACAAGGGAATCGGTGCCATTGTATAAAAATGAATCCTAACTAGATCGATTTATCGCCCCCGAAACCCCTTGTATACTAAATTTCATGAAAATCGTTGGAGCTGTTTCCGAGATTCAGATTATATATACATATATATACAAGAATTGCTCGTTTAAAGGTATAAGATAACCGTAAACTGACCAAATTAATATAGCTGTGTATTCGCTAGTTCCATAGACAAAGTCGGAAACGCCAGTAACTCGGCTGAAGCTACAGATTTCTTGATTAGAAGGTAGATCTCTACACTTAAAAGTCTACCTTTTGAAGAGAGGAGTTATCGTAGTGGCCGAATCTGTATGGTAGTAGATATTATTTGCTTTCAAGCTTGCGTAAAGCGTGTAGAAATTTCGAAATATTGTTTCCAAAAGTTTTTTTCGAAACACAAGGCACGTGTTTCCTACAAACTTTTGAGAGTTTTCTTTTGAATTTCATTGGAAGGAAGGGAGCAGTGGAAAGGCCAATGCCTCACGTGTACGTTGCAACATCGGAATAAGAAATTTTATTTACAAACATTTCGAGTTAACGAGAACATTTGCCTAGCCTTTTCCCGACTAGTTTGGTGATGGTCTCCAGTCTACCAAGATGCACCTGAGTATCAGTAATATACAATAAGTGACGGCCTATCTCTGAAGCCCAGTAACTGTACCCCTTAGTAAGACTGGTCTGGTAAAATCGAAGACTTTAAGCTTTCACTGGTTTCATAATAACAAAACACAATAAGATACCTTTATCTAAGCACTATCATTTTATTTCCTAACTAAAAACTAAGTATGCTTAGATCTGCCAGGGTCGCGAGATTGTTCGAAAGAGATACCGTGGCCCTGGCACATGGGCTACTGAAGGAACACGGGTGGGTTTTAGCCAGTAAAAGTCTGACACGCCCTCCCGCTCCGCCCGGAGCGGAAGAAGTAATTTGATGATTTACCATCCATAAAAAATAAATAAAAAAAATATGCTAGCTTTTGTTGGGATAGAACATTAAAGTAAGCAAAGCCACGTTATCAACTAGATTGTGATGTTTTTGCCGCTACTGCTGTGTTATCATTACCACTACCGGGTCAGAATGTATTCAAACGAAGCTATTAAAATTGCCTTTTCAATATAATTGAAATTAAATTCTTTATTCTGATGATAGGATATCAGTATAAATCAAAATCAAAATCAAAAGTCATTTATTCAAACTAGGCTGAGAGTCAGCACTTTTTGAACGTCAAAGTTACAAAAGACAGTCCCCCCAAAACGCCCGCCCTTCGACACTTCCTAGAGCTTTAGCTGGGAAGAAGAAGTAGCGGAACAAACTCCCCAGCAGCACAGCTGTGTGTTAAGTTAGAAGAACTTGATTCTATACAATATCGTGTAAATAATTAATATTATAAAACAAAACAAAACATACATTATTCGCCATATGTCAGCTAGCACACGCCAATATACGAACAAAACATTGAAAACTAAACTCAAGCTGAAATAAATAATAAAACAAAATCGTAAACAGATCGTAAAACTTAAATAAAGCCTCCAGGCATAAAGGGCGTGCCCGCTTACATATTCAACGATGCAAAATGATACATATACATACATTGATGCATATAGCTAAGTTGAAGTTACAATAGTTAAACTAGGACCTCCGGAGTAAAAATAAAATAACAGTTAATAAAAATAACAATAACAAAAACCATGGTCAGCAAGTCGTAGGCGGCCGAACTGAGCCTTCCCGCTAGGCTTGATATATGTGATCCCCACTGAAGTTTGGCGTCTACTGTTATGCCCAGAAAAACTGCCGAGTGTACAGTATCAAGCACCTGATTATTTAAAACGACATTGGGTCCCAGATTCCTAACATTCGGTAAGGCGAACTTTATACATTTCGTATATAGATATCACTTTTATATGTCATACTCGTATTTAAAAAAGAAACAAAATAGACTTAACATATCCTATCTGTCTTTTGGGTTCTTGTCTGTTAAAGTTCCCTGTGTAATCAATCATGTTTACTAGGAACGAAATGATGGTTTTTCTTTTTAACCGACAAACTTAACACTTTATCCGATCCATGTGTTGGGTATCGACTTAGAAAAGTAATAGAGACACAAAAAACATCATTTTTTATGGGTTTGAAATCAGGCAGGGGCTTTATTTTATGTAGTTACTAGCTTCTGCCCGCGACTTCGTCCGCGTCAAATATTTGCTCCCCTGACCCTTCAGGTCGCATTGCAGCCTACCAGTTTTCGTCCATTTTTTTTGTTGCTGCTCCGCTCCTTTTGATAGTAGCGTGATGTTATATAGCCTATAGCTTTCTTCAATAAATAGGCCGACTCAAAAAGAGTTTTTCAATTTGAACCAGTAGTTTCTGAGATTAGCGCGTTCCACCCCCTATTTTAGAGAAGTGGGGAGTTAGAAAGAGACAAAAAGTAGCGTATGTCACTCTACATTCCTTCAACTATCTCTACTTAAAAAACACGTCAATTCGTTGCTCCGTTTTGCCGTGAAAGACGGACAAACAAACACACACACTTTCCCATTTATAATATTAGTATGGATATAATGTCGTTACCGCTGTGCTTAATACGGTAATGGAAAATATCGTTAGGAAACCGGCATGTCCTAGAAGCAAAAATTTGAGGACATGTGGCATCTACCAACCCGCACTAAGCCCGCGTGTATTTTATAGTTCACATCTTATCGAAAAGAAAGGGCCTGTTTCCCAGCTGTGGGAACATAATAGACCGATTATGTTGTGTACGAAGGTAACCTTTCTAAATGCTTCGTACTTAATATCAAGTAGTGGTTGATATTGCAAATTTTTCAAACGTTCCGGAAGTAATTTTTACTTATTCTTGTAAGTAAACAATCAACTGACACGGGGGAAAAACGTGCCTACCTACCTGGTGATCCACTTCCAAACAAGGAAAACGTTGCGAAATACTTTTGACAACTTTTCGACCTTTACCTTGGTACATGCGTTCATGAAGCCCTATACGCGTACTTTTACGTAGAAAAACTGTTGCGAAAGCAACAGCCAACATTTTGAATTGGTCGTCTGGTAGTCGCTGAAGGTACTTGTAATATCCAAGTTATTTAAGCCAATATAAACTAAATTGTCAAAAATCCCATCGCAGAATCTGTGCCATCTACTGCTGAGAGTTCTTTTTGTATAATTTTATGTCTTCATAGACAAAACTATCGGACAGTGATTCAAAACCGTGTGTTTTTTAAGCTGGAAATGTAATTAGGCTATTTGAATGAGTTGTTTTTAATTATATTGAACAACTTTGCTGATATAATCGCAAGCTATGTTTAAGATCGGTACTTTTGACTCTATTCGCCTAAAACTTCAACATTAAGCTTTTCAGCTGCCTACAATGTAAACTAAAAGTTGTTTTAGCGTAGTTTATTTGCACATTTAAACCGTTTAGTTGTTCGCAAAGCACTTTCACTAAATAAAGCGCAAGTGCTTTCTTTGCCGATGGAGACTTTGACGGCGTGACCAGGTTAACAGACTTCGTTGATTTTTTTAATTTACCTTACATGCATGTTACTAGTAGTAATTCATAGCAGGAGGATGGTTTTCATTTAATGCTTTATATATGACATCTTTACTTAGTATAACTTTGCATCCCGTGATGTGCCGGACGTAAAGAAAAGCACCATACTATATCTTTCAGTGGGTATCGTAACAGGTGACTAAGAGACTTACTAGAAATGAAATGAAATGTTTTTTTCTGTAAGAAGATCTTATAAGACATTTTTACACGTCAACATTTTATGGTCAATGTTTTTTAAAAACTAGACGATGCGCGGTGCCGAGAATGGCGCTAGAGAATGAGCAACAGCGTTTTCTATGCATTTTGCCACTATACTGCGAACACCCTTAAATTGGGGGAGGCCAAAGTCTAGCAGTGGATGTTTTTAAGCTAACAAAGGAGCTTCCCGGGTACGCTTAGGTCTTTTAAATAACGATTAAATTGCCTGTCTGTTTATCTGTTTGCAACCTTTCTATATAATAAAATTCTAAGTCCTGAGTGACTGACTGATTGACCGATATATCAACGCGCAGCCTAAGCTGCTGGTCCTAGAGACATGAAATATGGAAGGCGTGTTCTTAGTGAAGAGTAAGTATCCACTAAGAAAGGGTTTTTTGAAATTCCATCTCTAAGAAGGTGAAATTGGGGGTTGAATTTTCTGTGAAACTTTTTATTCTCTGGGTTTGATAAGACAAAGCAAGCAGTGATATAAGACATTGTTCACCTGGATAAACACATAGGGTACTTTTAATTCCGATAGTATGTTCCTGTGGGATATTTTTCGACATCCACTCGGGCGAAGCTGCGGGCAGGAGCAATAAATACGGAACTGATTTTCATGCGGTTTTCACCAAAAGACACACAGGAATTTAAGTGTATCACTACATAGTATAAAACAAAGTCGCTTCAAACTAATAGGTCCATCTACCTAAAGTTTTCAAAAATACACCCGACCAATACGAAGTGGCCGCATACTCCACAATTTTGTTTGTAAAATAAAATAAAAAACACATTGAAAATATAATCCGGGATGACGTTTGGTAAACCCGCAACTAGTATTCACTACAGTTACTTTGCCTTCCATGCATTTGGAAAACAGAACTGCTCCACAATTCTATGGACATTCGAGCAGAGACTGAAATTGGCGAGTCTCCGGTTTTCACGTCCCACGCCCACTTTTCATCCCGTGTGATAACATCACGCAGCCACTCAGTGGTACGATGAAAACTTAGCAACTCCATACATGTGTCGGCTCTCTTCTGATGTTGTAATCTCGTCAGTTCATGTGGCAACCAAGTAGAATATTTTCAAGTGAATCCCAAGGCTTGAAGATGATTTTCTATTGCAGGGTGTGAGCAGTGAATTGGTTCTACCAAACAGCGCGAACTTAATCTAGGATCGGTTTCTATAAGCCTTTCTAATTCATCCACATTTATTGTAGGCGGTCGTCCTGGATGAGGTTCATCAGCTAGTTCGAAATTTCCTTTTTCCTCTGAACCTCCGGAACCAACGCTTTGCGGTATCATAAGAGAACATACCCTCATCCATCGTTGCACATATATTTGAAGTTGCTTCGGTCGCTTTTTGACCTAAACGAAATTCATGAAGTAGGAGCAGTTGAAGTTCCCTACGAGAAATCTCCATATTTCTTCTAAACTTTACTCCTTGAAGTTCAGTTGTGCAATGATCGAGTGATTGATTCACGCTATTTTTATATACTGCAGTGAAATGCTCTAGAAGCTTCTACATCGTTCTAGAAATCAATCGAAAAAAGTGGCGGGTTTATTAGTTGCCAACCTAATATTTTATGTTTATTGGACTATTTAAATATTTTATTGGTGACTGGTCGTCTTGCTGACCATGGATTTTGTTGTTGTTATTTTATTTTCCTCCGGAGGTCCTTATTTTACAAATGTTACTTCAACTTAGCTATATGCAGCAATGTATGTATATGTAACATTTTGCATCATTGTATATGTAAGCGGGAACGCCCTTTATGCCAGTAGGCTTTTGTTAAGGTTTTTTAGTTCTGTTTACGATTTTTTTTTTCATTTTTTTTTTTTCAGCTTGAGTTTAGTTTGCAATGTTTTGTTGGTATATTGGCATGTGCTAGCTGACATATGGCAAATAATTTAATGTATGTTTTGTTTTCATAACATTAATTACTCCTAACTTAACAGAAGAGGCGCAATAAAGTCCCCAGCAGTACAGCTCGTGCTGCTGGGGAGTTTGTTGCGCCACTTCTTCTTCCCAGCTAAAGCACTAGGAAGTGGGGACTGTGTTGTAACTTTGGCGTTCAAAAAGTGCTGACTCTCAGCCTTATTTTCACGATATTTTCCTTCACCATTTCGACACCAGTGATGTTTAAACAATTTACACAGAGTTAAGCGCCAATCTGGCTTCGAACCTACAACTCGTAACTCGCGTCCTTTACCACTGGGCCACCACCGTTCTCACTTTCGTCGCGCACGCCCTCTAGTATTTATGTTTTGTACTCAATAGTGCCACTCTCTCCCAAGTTTATTACACATCATGCCGATGGCCTGTAGTTTCCAACACTTGAAAACAGATGGCAGTATTTACAACCATTATTTAAATAAAAATGTTGGGCTCCCTCCCTGATTAGTAATTATTAGGAAGTTGTTTTGTTCGGGATTTTTTGGTAATAAAGCCAAATAATAGCCATTATTTCAACTTAATGTCATATATTCTAGTCTGTCTTAATTCGCTAGAAATCGAATTACTGAGTCGAATGAGGAAAGCTAGTATTAGGCCTGGTACCAATTGCAAGGTAGAAATTGTTATAAATATGATCTAACATAATCATCATCTATTACTCTGGCACTAAAACTAACGTAGTTATTAGCAGTTGAAATCAAAAAAAGATGTAGTGACAATCATTGAAAAGAGTGTGCTTAGATGGTTTCGTCATGTTGAGAGGATGTAGGAAGAGTGGCTAACAAAACGTATTTGGCAGTTGGTAACAAGGCAGATGTGACTGGACACGCCGGAACGGAACGCCCTAGGAAAACATATTGTTGACTAGACCTTATTGATGACTAGATTTTACACGCGGCTTGGCCCGCGTGGATGTCGGAAATTGACGCAGGTATTTTTCTAAAATAAAAGTTTTTTTCTAAAATAAAAGTAGCCTAAGTTACTCCATGTTACATCAGCTATCTGCCAGTGAAAGTCCCGTCAAAATTTCAGCCATTTCAGAGATTAGCCGGAACAAACAGACAGACAAAAATTGGAAAAATGTTGTTTTGGTATATGTACCGTGTATACATCCACATACACTTAGTAAAAAGTGGTTATTTTAATATTAAAAACAGACACTCCAATTTTATTTATTTGTATGTATGTTCTTTATGAGGATTAGGTGTGTAGTATTGGTAACCGGCGGGCGTGTATGACCAGATGGACTTAAACGAGGCAAAAGAAGTATGTCAGGATCGTATCAGGTGGCGTTCTGTTGTATCATGGGTAAAAGGTGTGAATTTATGTGTGTATGATTGATATACACTCATAAGGTATTTCACATCTGATAATCAGAACGACAGACGTGCTCATTCTTCTCGTGATACCTCCAAATAATAATAATAATAATAATCTGTGGCCCGACTGTCAAGCTGACGGTCAAAAAAATTTTTTGTCCGTGCTTTTATTTTCTAGAATTTTTAAACGTAAATGATTTAACAATGTTTTGATAAATATACCACCATAATATCATTGAAAAACAAAAATGGCAACATATAACAATAATATGCTAAAGAATCATGCGAATATTATGACTAGAAACCGACTGAAAGTACGATGCTGACGCGAAGTCGGGCCCGACTTACTAAAACCACACAACCAACATCTTCGGGTTCGTCGCTCAGCTCCGCCTCGCAGTTGCCGGATCCTGCTCCAGACGTGAGTCCAGTGACACCGGCTGCTGCAGTTGCGTCGAGCTCGAGCGACGAATACTTCTCGCCGCCGACGACACCACCACCAGTACGTCGGCGTGGAAGAGGCCGACCACCGGCCAGCTTGGGACTCCGAGGCCCACCGGCCTCTGACAGGGTCCCCGCTCCCGGTGGAAGTGTGCGGCGCATGAAGTGGACACAAGCTGTGAATGAAAATGTCATGCGCGCATACTATAGGGCTACAGAGGGGGGAACTAACTTGACTGCGTACCGTGGTCGGATGCTCTCTCTGTTCCAGGTGCTTGAGCCCGCTGTCAACGTATCATCGCAACGACTGTCGGATCAGGTACGGGTCATCCAGCGTAACCATATGCTGGATGCCACCGTGCTTGATCGACTTTGTCTCGAATCACGGAATAGCCATGTTACGCCTGCTTCGCCACTGGTCGCGGTACAACTGCAAAATTTACCCAGTGTTTCACCACGACCCAACTGCGCTGGTGAAGAGGATGATGACGGGGCTATATCCGTGAGTACCCAATGCAATGCACGATTGAGGAGCGCTTTGGATGATGCTTTCCGGGAGTATCGCTCTACTCCTCCTGAACATAGACCACGTTTACCTCGTTTGCCCATGCATAAGAAAAACAAGGCGCTGGTGTGTGCTCTAGACTCACAACTGTCAACATATTTTGACGGCAGCAAAGACCTGGCCGATACCCACTCGATCTTGTACTGTGCAGCTGTAGCGGCTTGTCGTGTAGCTCGTGTTAAGTTTCCTAATAGTGACAGAGCTACACGACCAAAACCAGCCATACCAGCTTGGCAGTGCAGGATTGAGCGTCGTATCGGTGAGGCTAGAGCACTCATCGGTAAGCTAATCTGCTTCAGGGAGGGCAATACTCGCCCTCGAGTGATGCGCTTTGTGAAGCGGGCGTTCTCCGGGACGGATGTTAGTCCTCGAGATTATTTGCCCCGCGTCACAGAGCGCATCGACTTCCTGAAGCAGAAGATCTGTGCATGGGCAAACCGTATTCGTCGGTACCGGCGGAGGGTGGAGCGGTACACTCAGAATCACACATTCCAAAGTGATGAAAGGTGGGTTTACCGAGCTTGGGAGCGACCGGACCAAGGTGTGGCTGACACGCCCCTTCCGGATGATGTCGCCATGTCTTCGTTCTGGCGAAACATCTGGTCGGTGCCTGTCAATCACACCGAAGGTGATTGGACTAGGGAGATCGAGCGAGCGTGCGGTCAAATAACAGAAATGGGGGCAATTACCATCAGCCCCCAAGATGTCGCTTGTGCAGTCCGTCCGTTGCCTAACTGGAAATCTCCAGGGCCGGACGGACTGCACAACTTTTGGATCAAGTGGATCCAAAAGTCGCACGCTCGCTTGGCATCTCAGTTCCAGTCAGCCTTAGAGTCAGGGTCGTTGCCCCAGTTCTTAACAACAGGGATAACCCACCTACTCCATAAATCAGGTAGCACCGCGGAACCCAAAAATTATAGACCTATCACTTGTCTACCGACGGTCTATAAAGTACTTACATCCATTTTGAGAGCTAAAATTTACAATCATATTGACACAAACTCGATCTTGTCTGTCTCTCAAAATGGATGTAGGAACGGGTCCCGCGGTACTAAGGAGCTGCTCCTAATCGATATGACCATTAGCCAACAGGTTCGTCGTTCCCGAAGGGATCTGTCGACATGCTGGATAGACTATAAGAAGGCCTATGACTCGGTGCCACATACCTGGCTCAAGAGGGTGCTGGAATTGTACAAAGTAGTTACAACGCTGCGCACCTTCTTGATATCATGTATGGGGCAGTGGAGGACAGTCCTTCGCTATCCAGGATGTCGAAATATCCAGAGGAACAGCGAACCGATAAGGATCGAGCGAGGTATATTCCAGGGCGATAGTTTGAGTCCACTTTGGTTCTGCCTAGCCATGAATCCTCTTAGCACACTGCTGGAGGATTCAGGTATAGGCTATCGATTGAGGAGAGGTGGTCAAGTTATATCTCACCTCCTCTACATGGATGACCTAAAACTCTTTGCCCCCAGCAATTTGCAACTGATGGAGCTACTGAAAGTAACTGAAACCTTCAGTAGCGCCATCAGGATGGAATTTGGTGTGGACAAATGTGCGGTCATGCATGTAAAGCGAGGGGAGATTGTGGAATCCGTGGGAACCCAACTCTCGGATTCCATACATCTAAGATCCCTTTCCTCAATCGACACATACAAGTATTTGGGTATGTCGGAAGCGTTAGGCATCAACACTGCTGACATGAAACAATCGTTGAGGGAGCGCTTCTTTGGCCGCTTGAATAAAGTATTAAAAAGTCTTTTATCAGGCGCAAACAAGGTGCGCGCCTTCAACGGTTGGGTCATGCCGGTTTTGATGTACTCTTTCGGCATACTCAAATGGACTCAAACGGAACTTGACGCCCTGGATAGGAGGGTCCGTACGCTGCTGACTGCATATCGAATGCATCACCCACGGTCATCGGTGATGAGACTGTATATCCCGCGGAAGTGCGGAGGTCGAGGTTTTTTAAATGCTAAGACCCTGCACAACCGTGAGGTATGCAGTCTCAGGGAATACTTCCTAGAAGCCGACGTGGGGATGCACCGAGATGTGGTCTCAGTGGACAAGAGCCTCACCCCGCTCTCCTTGGCTACCGAGAACTGGCGCAAACCTAAAGTATTAGATACTAATGACCGCAGGGAGGTATGGCAAAGCAAGGAGCTTCACGGACGCTTTTACCGGATCCTACATGGACCCGATGTAGACTTCTTAGCGTCCGTATCCTGGTTACGATTCGGAAATCTATTTGGAGAAACCGAAGGTTTTGTCTTTGCGATTATGGACGAAGTTATGATGACGAACAACTACCGGAAATATATTGTGAAGGATGGCACGGTTGACATCTGTCGGGCATGCCACCGTCCGGGTGAATCAATCCGACACATTATTTCTGGCTGTTCTCGTCTGGCTAACGGAGACTACTTGCATAGACACAACCTTGTAGCCAGGATTATCCACCAGCAACTTGCTCTGAAATACGGCCTTGTGGAATCAGAAGTACCATACTATAGGTATGTGCCCGACCCAGTTCTCGAATATGGCAATATCACGTTGTATTGGGATCGATCTATCGTCACTGATAGGACTATTGTTGCCAATAAGCCGGATATAGTGGTGATAGATCGATTAGAGCGTCGCACAATGATTGTTGATATAGCAGTCCCGCATGACGAGAACCTCGTGAAAGCTGAACAAGATAAGCAGATGAAGTATCTTGACTTGGCTCGCGAGGTTGTCGAGATGTGGGATGTGGATACAGCAGTCATTGTGCCGATAGTCGTTACGGCCAATGGCATAATCGGCAAGAGCCTCAATCAACATCTCAGGAGGCTCTCGTTAGGCAGCTGGATCAAGGGCCTGATCCAGAAAGCAGTCATCCTGGACACGGCGCGTATTGTTAGGAGGTTCCTTTCTCAGCAGCCCTGACCACCGGTAGCTTGGACCCTGTTCCCGATACCGGTGGGCTACTATTTTTTATATTTTTAAATGTTTTCTTATATTTTTTTATATATTTTAATATTTAAAAATGTAATTAATATGTATTTAAATATAATAAAGGAAATAATAATATACCTTTAAACGAGCAATTCTTGTATATCTATATATATAAAAGAAAGTCGTGTTAGTTACTTCACTTATAACTCAAGAACGGCTGAACCGATTTAGCTGAAAATTGGCAGGGAGGTAGTTTAGAGCCAGGAGAAGGACATAGGATACTTTTTATCCCGTTTTTTTTTTTTTTTTTTTTCCCCTTTTTACGACCGCGTTCCCGTGAGACGTCACATAAAACGTCAAAGAGAATACAAGTCACTATAAAACGTGGTACTATGACAAAAACGTTGCCTTCGAAGTACCAGGTTATCATAACTTGACAGGAGCTTACCAAACAAAGGAGTGTCAGCTAGAAAACGCTTTATGCCTTCGAAGTACCAGGTCATCATAACTGGGTAGGAGCTAACCTAACATATGAGTGTCAGCTAGAAAACGCTTACCAGATCACCACCGCGTACCAGGTTGTCAAACTTGGTACGTTTATAACAACATTTATTGAATCTGAGGCGATACGAAGTTCGCTGGGTCAACTAATTATCTATACTAATATTATAAAGCTGAAGAGTTTGTTTGTTTGATTGAACGCGCTAATCTCCGAATCGAATCCGGTCCGAATTGAAAAATTATTTTTGTGTTAGGTAGCCTATTTATCGAGAGAGGCTATAGGCTATATAACATCACGCTACACCTCAGAGGAGCGGAACAGTAATGAAAAATGTTGCAAAAACGGGGAAAATTTATTCCTTCTGAGAGTTTCCGTTGCGTGCGCTGCGTAAACGGTTAAAGTAACGCAAAAATCATGTATGACGGGATTGTTATTTTTAAAAAGTTCAAAAAAAAAGTCCCAAGAGCATATGTCTATCTTTTAAGGTTGACTCACTATAACTCAAGGAGCGAAAATGGACGAAAACTAGCAGGCAAATCGATGCGACGGGAAGGGTAAGGGGAGCAAAAATTTGACGCGGACGAAGTCGCGGGCAGAAGCTAGTATGTATATATATATATATATATATATATAATCTGAATCTCGGAAACGGCTCCAACGATTTTCATGAAATTTAGTATACAGGGGGTTTCGGGGCGATAAATCGATCTAGCTAGGATACATTTTTATAAAATGTCTTCTTATTCGTGTTTTCAATGACCAACTTTTTCGATAATCAACTTAAACGTAACTTATTATTTTAAACACAATTTACCAAAAATACCGAGCAAAGCTCGGTCAACCAGATATTAATAATAATATAATAGTGTGAAACCTGCATGCCTAGGAACTCAAATTAGCCGTTGGTACAGCGCTCATTGCCTGGGTCGCGGATTTGTTCGAACGAAATACCGTGGCGTTGGCATAGGAAACTGAAGAAACACGGGTCGGTTTTAGTCAGTAAAAGCCTGATACGCCCTTTCGCTCTACCCAGAGCGGGAGACAGCATTTGATGATTTCCCAGGCACAAAAAAATATATACTTTGCCTAATTTCTTCCCGGTTACATCAAATGTCTCATCGGACTATGAGAGTGAGGGAAGAAGAAGTGCAACTGTGTATGCACACACTCTTGTGTTGTTCTTCATAGTACCTCCTGTAGGTATACTTGTCTGTCTCCGTTCGAATAGGCTGCCATAATCACAATTCGGTTGGGACTTCGAGGGATATTGTTACTCATATTGATGGTCTTATGTGGAAAAATGTGTTACACGTAGCTCAATAAAATGTATGAAATCTAAAAAGGACATATAATTAAACCGATCAACAAATTCTAATATTCATCTCGTGTATTTTTTACATATAACGGTCACACTTTCAGATTTTTCCGGGTTGTGTTGTCAGAGGGAAGTGCACATGTGTTTTCAACACACATGAGTGGTTCAGGGGCACTATACAGCTGGAGACCAAAGTTATGATTTATTCAGAAAGTTTGGAAAGAGCTACTGATGCATAACGTAGGAATTATCCAAACCAACCGAAACAACGAAGATACGGTGAAGGCAAAGATGCTGAGAATATAACTACCGTGTTGCGTGACAATCAATAATACTTTGATATATTAATGTGTACTGTGTAGGTCAACCTAAGCTGAGATACAACATCCATATTTTCATTAATCCTGTGGTATATGGGGCTTCAGTTCGTAAGGCTCAGTTAGTCTATAACCTTTTGCAAATACACGGTATTTTATGGAAAATGCATCTTATGTGAGACGCCGATGCCGCCGCCGCTGACCATGCTGAAATAAGCTGCTGCTATGCTGTCTACGTTTACGAAATTTACTCCCACAGGCCAAATCAACTCGTTTTAAATTATTTCACTACACAAACATGTCATTATATACAACAGTGTCACTATAACTTCATAACTGTTAGGTTTCATAATGATTTCAAGGATACAATTAAAAAAAAACTAAACGGTAAAAAAGGTTAAATTTTTAGTCACAGTTCAGTCAGCAAATAATCTTATGCTTACGTTAGTTTTATCGTTCTTATATTTATGGAGATACCATTTTCTTTCTATGCCAAGATACTCAACAACACATTTACTTGCCCTAACTTGTGATAAGTGTAAGTGCTGGGCGAACTAATTTTGAAACGTGGTTGGTTATCATCATTTATTCGTACGACAATGAAGATGTCTACTGCTGGCACAAAATAATTAATAATAATTCAGGATCACAACAGTTTATATTCTTGAAATCGTTGTGATCTTGTCTTTCAATTGTTTTTGGACTGTTACTTTGACAGTGGGTTGCCATGTTGGAGGAGCCCGTATATGGTTGATTTACGTAGTTAAAGTTGATGTTTGGCCCATCACTAACCCGGGGGTAGCCTGTATTTTATTTTCCTCTATTTTGCCAATTATTTATGTTTATTACACTTTTAATCTAAACAAAATTTAATTTTAAGAACGAAGTTATCTAATAAGGTGCGTTGATGTCTTTTATATGGGAGTACGTTTCAAAGCAATAAATTACGTTTTGGTGAAAGCTTCAGGGAAGCCCGCTAAATTAACATTTTCACATTACATTTAAACAAGATTAAATGTTTGGTTAACATTAGATAAAAATTAAGAGTTACCAAAAACTAATATTTTTTTCCACAACTATCACACAACGCCATCTAGTCCCAAGCTAAGCAGAGCTTGTGTTATGGGTACTAGACAACTGATAAACATGCTTATATATTTCTAAATACATACATATTATAGATAAATTACACTCAGACACAGAACAAATGACAAAAAAAATCCACACTGTTCCACACTATATATTATTATATAATCTATATATTAATACGTGAAGCGAAAACTTTGGATCCCTTTTTACGAAAATTGGGCGGACGGAGGAGTATGAAATTTCGCACACTTATATACAGAGAAGAAGTGACGAATGCTAATATTTTTTTTTAATTATGCGTTAAAGTACATTATTTTCAATAAATAACACGTTACACACACTACTGTTCATTACCGTGTATATAATACACACATGCATAAATATATTCTTTTGTTTATGGTCCAAATCTGTCTTTATTATATTGTAACACCCAGTAATATTTACCCCTAAAGCTTAAGTGAGGGTTATTAAACCCCTAAAATTGCCACAATTACTAAAAAAAATCCCCTAAAAAATTATAATGAAAATAACCAACGAATGTTCAGTAATCATAGACCCGGCACACAGTAGTAATATTTATCTATATTTATTACGCGACATTTGTTAATCATTCACTCTGCATTCTTAGTATCGAGGAACCGTACTAGATGTCGCTAATACTTTTATTGTAATCAAAAACACAATGAGAAATGTAAGATGGCAAAAAATCCCTAAGAATACCCCTAAAAATGGAACGCCCCTAAAAAATCTCAATCCTCCTATTTACCCCCTAAATTTGGAAAACCCCTAAGTTGGTAAGCCTGATTTTGTGTCTATAGTCTTACTGAATGTCAAGTCTATCCATAGCAAGGAACTTATACCCGACCCCTGGAATGTGCATTGTCAAATTGACACCATTATAAAAATAAACCTTATGTATATGTTACTAAGGTCTATTACAGACAATCACTTGGTCAGAGAGAAATTCGGTCCGAGAGAGAAAGCGTTGCGAGAGCCTTAGAATAATAACTAAAGCATAGAAGGAGGGCTAAAATAGCAACTGAACTCAATATACTTGCTTCATTTTGACCCATGGAGCCGCTTCGATGTTAGAGAAGGACATCTATACAGAAAACGTTTCGAAATTTCGTTGGTTGTCACCTTTTTGTCACTCATTATGTTCAGACTAGTGACGTGACCTACAAAATTTCAACATCGATAGAATTTACAATGCATGTGTGAATGTATTTTTTTTATGCATATCATAGTAATTTCTAGGTGCCTCGGTTATAATTACAATTTATACATTTAACATCTAAATCGTTTTTTTGAAGTTCGTTCAAAATGAAACTACTTTATTAATAAAAGTAAGTAAGTAGTTTCATTTTGGACGAACTTCAAAAACGAACGATGATTGATGACGAACTATCTAGTTCGTACTTAGGTATGAACTAAATAGTTCGTCATCATCATCACTAAAGTCCTCCTTGGTTCCCTACAAATTTTTATTGTATCCAAGTATTAAACCTGACCCGGCTACCCCCGAATGTATTAATTGCAACAACGTTAAACCAACGTGGGAGACTTCGGTTTTACGAATGTTTTTAGCAACTCTTGCTTCAAATTACTTCTCATATTTATTTGGATTTTAAACATTTAAAAGATTATTATCAATTTCCACTTTGTATCCTACAAAGTGGAAATTGATAATAATCTTTAATAAAAGACAAATAGATGGATGGATACTTTATTGTTTGCACACCATAAAAAACAAACCGACCCACTAAACACTGAAAAATAAAAACGTTTTTACAAAAAACAAAAAAACAACCGACTTCCAAAAAAACACTGCATTGTGAAAAATTACTTGAAAAATTAAATTTCGGAAGTTGGTGGCGGTAATTTTTTTTTTATATTACTGCCCTTTAAATAAAATAGTTTTTGTGAGAAAACTACGCACCTTCTCATGAGGCTGATTCGCCTGTTTTGTTGAATAGTGAATTCTTATTGTTATATATATCTGACATATAGATTTGACCAGAAGATTTCGATGATTTTCAGCAAAATCTTGCTCTAAACAATGCTGAACAAGATTGTGGAAAACGCTTGATACTGCATATGTTGAAAACACTTTATTCATCATCATCATTATTATTTCTTTACGACCCAAAAACTTTCCACCGGCCTTTGAAATTTGCTCCCGTATAATCTTCTCAGTAGTTTTACAGATGTTTATTACACATTTTGATGGTTTGACTAGACCTCCTCTATCTTTAACTCTTATAAGTGACGGTCTGGAATCTATATCACCACATAAACTTTCCATGCATATTTCGCACTTTAAAACTTTTTTCAGCTTTCTAACCACAAAGCCTGCAATGTAGTGAACCACATCTACTGAGTATTCAGTAAGTTGAGACGATAATAAATAATCATGGTCTAAATCGACGATACTTAAAACCGCACTTGTTGGCTCTATGATTTCATCGCTCATAATGCGTACATTTCCACTGCTTTTGTTAATTGAATCTACACATTTTGAAGCAGTACAATTCAACACTGTGATTTTTTCAAGCGGTACGCAATTGCCATTGGACCCATCTTTGAATTGAGCGTGCACCAAAAGTCTTTTGTATGCAGCTTGGAACATACGTGCAGACGGATTATTATTATATCCGCATTTAGATCTTATGGCACCAAAAAATAGTTCCAAATGGTCTTGTGACATCTTGTATGTACACAAGTATTGTAAAGAATTATTTTCTACGACGTCGTGATACATTTTCAATAACGATTTCATGCATACAAGAAAGCCGGTAAACCCAGTTTTTCGGTTGGAGTTAACAACATAAGTGCCGTCCATAAGTTTTAATTTTTTTATATATGAAGCAGCTGCCTCAAAGAAGATCTGGGTTTCCTCGAGATTAAAAGAAGTTAGTGCCTTTTTCCATCCTTTGCTACGCATGTTTCTACTGTTAAAAATATCAAACAGATTATTAAAAACTCTTAGAAATTTAATTGTTCCGCTGCAGTCTTCAAAGCCAGGAATACAATTTTCTTGACAATACTGTAAGGCATCTGCAACTGAGTTGCTGAATAATTGGGTTGCAAGACGGACCTTCATTTTTTGTCTAATGTAATGAACATGATCTCTTTTAAGTTTATTACCTAGATGTAAACCTTCATTTTCTTGCAGCTCTAAAAGCTGCTCTATATGATCCCAAGATATTGTTTGGTTATCTGCATCTATAATTTTTTTCTTTTCTCCTATTGTATTCCGTACTAATTTTATGTTATGGCAAGGGTCTGGCCATAAATATATATCTGAACCGGTACACTGAAATGAGACAGAGCCCGAGTACATGTCAGATCCTAAATGAGTGCACATTGCAATATTGGTTGCCGCTCCATCAAATGTTAAGGATACAACTTTCACACCACATTCATGTAATAGCTGAATGCATTGCTGTACGAGCATTGATTTCTGCTGAGCTGTGATAGACTTAATAAAAAAATAGCCAACGGGAATTTTCCACGTGTCATTCAGGCAAGTAACCATAAATGTTAAGGCTTGGGTAGCAAGAGGCACTGCATCTGATTCCAGGTCGTATCCAACGTTCACATATCCATGGTATTTATATAATTGTAGCTATCCCATTCAACCATTTTTCTAATGGCCATTTCATCAATTGCTAAAATACAAAATAGGGTTTTAGATGGGTGCTGTACTACTCGGGAACGGATTGCATCTAACGCTTCTGTAGTAAAACCGGGATTGCAATTGAGGGATCGGTACCAGGTGGAAATGGTTTTAGGGTGTGGTAAGGTATCTTGAAATTGTTCTCAAATATACGTATATGCTTTTGGCGAAAGATAATTTAAAGTTACAGCAAATTTCTTAATTTCCAGACTGTACTCCTTAGACAAAGAGTCACCTAGTTGTTTTTGCAAAAACCGTTTGATAATATCATTTTTATTTATCTTATCCAGCATAGTTATATATTCAGTTTCAATATTTTCTTGTTTTAATTTTTCTATTAAAATACTGTAAAGGTTTTCATTTTTTTTCCCTAATCGTGAAACTCGTTTAGTTAACGTGTTAATCTTCCGAAGGCGGCGTTTGGATATCTTTTTGACCCTTTCAAGTTCTTTCTCTAACAGTTTAATTCTTCTTATATAATTTATTTCTGAATTTGTTATTGTCATCTGTGTCAAGGATTCCTAAAACAAATAGTTCTCAATGATAAATGTAACATTTTTAAGTTTTAATTTTTATTTAATGTAGGCAGGCATGTCTTACCTGACTTTGGTGTGAGATGATTTCACAAGATGTCAACGTTAGCGGCGATTCATTAATCTGTACCGAGGTACTAGGTCCTGGTTCAATTTCCATTGCAAAGGGATCCTAAAATTTATATATTTATAAAAATAAATAAATTTGCGCACCCAAATGATTATTTTCGACAGAGATATTTAGAGGAACATGCAACAAATGTATGCAACATTATGCATTGTGTGTGTTATTACATGCATTATGTGAACCTATTTTTCACCTTATGAAATGTTATACCTGTCTTCCTGTAAGATATGTGTTAGGTTGCTGTCGATGATGAGTGGTTCCTTGAATCTGCAGATCTGCGCTATGTCCTCCTTCGCAGACTTCCATAAGTACTTCCTGTAATGTAATACAAATTTGAATGGGATACTATTTATTGCAAATAAAATCAAATTTCTAATTAATATTATTAATTAAATTATAAATAAATCATATTTATTACTATACCATTTCATCTGTTCTATCATGTTCGATAAATAACGTAGGAACAGCATCTTGTCTAAGTCGTCTCCATTTCGTTTCATTACATACAAATGAATTTAAAGTAAAATGCTTGGAGCATATGTGACTGTGCTTTTTTGGAGTCCAATTTCGTCTACCAATACAATTTACCCATTCATTTTTTTTCACAGTTTCTTTAGGAAATCTGTAAAATAAAAGTATCGACAACATTATTTACGTCACTATGTATGATCAAGATAACCTCAAAACAGTTTCCGAATATTCGCTAATAACTTCAATTGGAATAGATATTACGTCTGGTTTCCGCTACAAAGTGATTCAGCAACATTTGTTATGTATTTAAATTCGTTCATCAGTTCACATTCAACAAAAAAAATTGCAAAATCTTACCGATGGAAGGTCAATATTTCTTGTTTATTTTCTTTGCGCGATGAATGGGACTTGCAGCCCCCAACCACACAAGACATTGCTCCACAGCGTCCACACACTCACTATTTGTAGTTAAACAAAGAATTCGTGCAATCTAACAGTACAAATTTTACTAAAATATCGCAAAAACATACCCAGATTACAACAAACGCATAAACAATGAACATGCAAACAATTCAAGTAGTTCAATGAACGAACTGTCAGGCATTGAAGCAAAGTACTATCAAATTTAGCCGGGTTGAATTAGAACCAATATAACCAAATGACAGTTCGTCTTGTGAAATGCCAAAAAGTAAAACAAAGAGTAAATCATTTATCTCTTTCACACATCCTTTTTCGTGCCGTAAGATAAAACGAGTATAAAAGTAGTTACAGAATTCATTTTTTAGCGTTCCTTCTATGCTTTAGTTATTATTCTAAGGCGAGAGCCCTGTGTCCCTTTCTTGAAGTAGGGTGCCCATAATGAACGAGATTATAAGATTATTTACGGGTAAAGTCCATTGACGCAATAAAAAGTGTCCCAACCATTTTTCTTAAAAACGACGTCTGTTAGGTTTTTACGATAATTAATACTAAACAAAATGGTTATTTTCCCAGCGCGCCATATATTCCAGGTTATACAATAATACTCGATAGCGGAGTTTATGCGTTGCGTTGCGTTTATGTTTACTGGGTTTTACTTTAATCCATCTTTAAAGCGTAACTATTATTATTTTTTTAAATCAAATTATTGCTTAATATATTATATCCTGTTATATTCGTATCTACCTACATCATATTACTTGGTCACCCTAATGAAAGGGACAGAGGGCTCTCGCGAAGCTATCTCGCTCGGACCGCGTATTGGCAGCCTGTGCGCATTCCAGGTTGGATTTAAGTTCCTTGATCCATAGTAATAAATTAATTTTATAGAATAACCTATTTCATTTTTAAAATCTATGATCATATCGAGAATATTTGTCTTTAATATTATTTGTATTAGCGACGATAGGAATTTAGTTTAGCTAATAGAAGAAATATTTTTTGTGGGTTTATGGGGAGTGTCAAGTATGGCATTAGTAAGTTTCCCATACATAACTTAGTGTCGTGTGCAAACTGTAGAGGTTGTATGCCTCACGATTGTACAGGCTGGTCATAGATTGAACAGGTTGATTGAATATGGATGTAATCGCAAGATGAATCTGAAATTAATTGTTATTTATTTATTTTATTTATTTTATTTATTTTATTTATTTTATTTATTTTATTTATTTTATTTATTTTATTTATTTTATTTATTTTATTTATTTTATTTATTTTATTTATTTTATTTATTTTATTTATAATTATGACATTTGGAACCATCATAATTAACTAAAAATAATAGAGAAAATTCTATAAAAACAGAACAAACTGTGATAATTCATTCCATATTGTTCCATATCCAGCAGTTAAGAAGTATTAAGAAAATAAAGAAGAGAGTCCTGAAGAAGTATTCTTTACTCATTACACCTACGTCCTGGCCCTGCCCATCACCATCCCGCCAGCGAACCCTCTCCACAGTAGTACAGCGTCAACAATTTGTCTATAGTGTTACTGAATGTCAAATATAACCATATTATATTTTTATATTTATTATTATCTATATTTTTATCATTTAATAATGTATTTTCTATTCAAACGAAGTACGGTTGAATTTCGACCAATGGGCGGTCACTAGTCACTAGTCACTAGTCACTAGTCACTAGTCACTAGTATATTATAAATGCAAAAGTAACTCTGTCTTTCTGTCTGTCTGTCTGTCTGTCTGTCTCGCTTTCCTGGTAAAACTACTGAACTGATTTAAATGAATTTTGGTACACAAATAGCTTAGAGCCTGAGAAAGGACATATGCTACTTTTTATCCCGGTAGTATGTTCCCGCGGGATAATTTCCGACATCCACGCGAGCGAAGCCGCTGGCAAAAGCTAGTGTTAAATAAATATGTTAATTAACCAAATGGCAATTCAGATTAAACCTTGGTGGGGGAATAGTATTTAATAATTAATTTACCAGAGTTGAAGATTTGCAATGTTCCAAGAGATTTATGTGATAAATGATTTTATTTTTGCAAGTAGGTTTGTACCAACACTTTTACACGTCCATCATATTTTTTTAAACTAGATGAGGGTAGGCGTTTCTTATCGTACTGCTCTGAGAAGGGCCGAAACAAACTCAGAGGTCACAGTCTTTTTTAAAGTCCAGACATAATCTTGTTCACATCATGTGAAGACCATGTGGATTGGTGTCTGAAATGGTCTTTTAAGGTAAGAACTACACAGATTAAGTGGACCGGTCCAATCATGTAAATAAAAAATGGTAAATATATATACTTGTGTAAAAATATGTTGACAAAATACTTTAAAACTAGTTGCCATGGAGTTTCTTATTCTTCTTCTCCATGAATACCTAGTGTTGGAATGGATAGTACCTTATCTCAGTATCGTTACCTATTTATTGATAAACCTAATTGAAATAAATGCTTAGTCTTGTAATCCCATGCTTATCTTTATAAAATCTTTCCCCACACACCGTAAACATTACACATTCATATAATATTTTAAATATCTAATAACCACTGGCACTTAAAGATTTTTAAGTAAGTAATTGTATGTTCATACACTATAAAAGTAATTTTCATCTACTTTGTTACAAGTACGTCCAAATTTAAATGATACCGGTCGACGTCATTATGTCAGCGCCAGCTGTGACGTGTGCGTGAATGCGACGCACGTTTTTCACACCTTATTTTTTATTTTTATATGCTTTTGGTCTTCCTGTACGTCATGTTTGCTGCAAATAAACGTTTTTTTTTTTCTTTCTTTCTTCTATACGGCGAATTATTTATTCGTCCGCTAAAGATAACTCAGATATTGATTATTATTTCAACACTAGCAGAAGCCCGCGACTTCGTCCGCGTCAACGGAGGTGGGTAAAGATCGGGCATTTTTCGCCCATCGGCAAATTTATATTATGTTGATTTTTTTTTATTACTCGACTCAGTTGAAATGAAAGTACTACATTTTTTTCAAACAATAATTTTATTAAATAGACATAACAGAAAAAAAGAATTAATCAAAACTATTTGTAACAAATGTCTTAGATTATGTTTCCTTCTCGTTTTTACTGGCTGAATCGTCACTGGGCCGTCCAGTGGCAGCGGTTTTTCAGACAAAAACAACAAGTCTTCGGTATCCAAACTTGGTGTTTTTATCTGAGTTTGATTAAAGCACCAGTATCCCTAGTACAAAAGTATAGATGCAACATGTGCACAGCAGCCAACAACTCTGTCACCAATTTTGCACTGACAGTACCATTCAATATTTGGATTATGACCTATACCTTCTTATACATAATATTATATACTTGTGAACTTGTATGCCGTGATCTCAACTGGAGTCGAACAACTTATGAATCTTCACGATGTACGTAAAGAGAGTATACTTCCGATTGATAACGGTGTTAGTGAGTGTATGATCAGCTTTGCTGATATATCTCATGAGTATCGTAGCTCCTCCCATTTTAATCGTGGAAAATCTGGAAGATCGGAGTCACTACAGAGCTGTAGAGGTGGACGGTTGTACACTATCGATAACATTCAAATATGTACTAGAATTTATTATTTCTAATCTACGACTTGTGAATCTTCTACATGCAGAACATTATATTGGTATCGTTCGTTTGTTCGATAATTTTTATGTCTTCTAAGAACAGATAGTTTTTTTTATTATTAGAAATTATGCGATTCTCACTTTTGGTTTTTAACTACTATTCAGGCATTTTTTTATAAAATACACGAAACCCATAAAATACTACGAAAAGTAATGGCGACAATACAAAAGAAATGTTTCTATTACAACATGACACGCGCGAGGTAAAGACACGTTTGGACACGCACGTGGCGTTTGAGTCCTTTGAATTTACGGACAAGCTATTTCGTTTTGTATAACATCAACGCGCTCAGTGCATCAAAACAAATGAATGCTAGTTTAAAAGCCTATTTACTGTATTATTTGAGAGACTAAAAAAATTTGTGGTGCATAAATCGCTTATCAGTTTCTATTTTAATGAAAGTTAGAAAACGTGCTTGAAATAACGAAACTTCAACGAATTTGCAAAGTTTGCAGATTTTTTTATATAACTTGCAATTTTTTTCCATACATTTTTAGAATAGATGTAAAGGCCAATTTACCTTAATTTAACATAAACATAATGACATGGCATCAATAAATAAATTTTTCATGAATTTTCATGACTAGGATAGGGAAAAAATTTACTGAGCTTTACCCACCTCCTTTCTTGCTCCCCAACCCATCCCGTCGCATCGCATCGCCTGTCTATGCAAGCTCTTTGGATTCGTTACTTTTTTTGCTCGGCTCCAAGGGGTCCTAGCGTGTTGTTACATTGCCTTCCCTCAATAAACGGGCAACACGACACTGAAAAAAATATTCAATTCGAACCAGTAGTACCTGAGGTCATCGCGTTCAACCAAACAAACAAACAAATTCTTTAGCTTTATAATATTAAGTATAAGTATAGATTGCCGACCACCAGACCGTATTTATTTGGTCAGTAGGCACAGCATTCACATAAATATATTATAGCAAAAGTGGTCAAAATAATGCACCGAATTTTCAAGCATATTTGAGAAAAAAAAGGTTAAGATTAACAGCTCCACATGTAAGAAATGATTTTTTTTTACTGAAGTATGTCTACGATGCAGCGCAGAGGTACAGCACCGTGTGTGAGTCCGACTAGCACATGCCGTTTCTTTTTTATTGTGTACATTGATGTTTTATCTACGATGTTTAACCTAATTGTTATAATGCACTCTTTTAAAGCCCAATTACACGAGAAGAGTTTGAAATGGTGTGACATAAAGTAATGTATGCGTTACAGTTACGTACTGAAACTTTCAGTAACTCTGTTTCTTTGTTAAAGACCACCGTCTAGATTCAGGTTAAACGACAACGCCTCCACTGCTTTTACCGCATGCGTGGTGATGTAATTTGAAGTCAGAAAAGAAAGAGTTTGACGCAATTATTTCGAGTCTCAAGAGCAGTAGGTGTCATGGTGATTTACAGACAAGTTATCAGTCGCCGGTTAAAGGACCAGCGCGTGTGTGATCAGGACCCAATTTACTTGTTGTGTTTTCGTGGAACACATGGGATTTAGAATCCTAAATTCACCTAGCCTTAATGGTTGATGATTTTTTGTCCCTTCTCTTTCTAAAAGGGGTTCGTATAGGTATTGCATTGGAATCGAGCTATTATTATTTATACTATTATTATCTTCGCCCTGTTTTTGTTGTCTTTTTGTGTGGTGTCTGAACTGCAAGCCATTTACTAAATAGCAGTTGCCGTAACTGAGTTCAATTGCAGTCGGCGTGCAGTTGACTGAAAATGTATCAAGTCGAAAACGAATTGCGGAACAGGGCAGTACGGGTCACTAGTACTTACTACTTAAATTCAAGTTTAAGACGGTCAATCTGGTGATGGTCGGAGCCGTGGCCCTATCAGTGCGTCTTGCCAATCATTTATTGAGCTTCAATTTTACTTATTATCAAACTTTCAATCCCTAGCTTCAGATGCCATTTTTACAATTTATACTTGCGCTCTCCTTCATCTTGTCGGGCAAAAAATATGTCGTTGGTATACAGCAAGCAACAGGGTCCTCTATACATACATACAATGTATACATATAATGTCTGATATCAGAGTATCTATTTCCAGTAGAAATTGATAAGGCTTCTGTAATTTGGCATTTTATCTTTCAAAGAAAGTATTTTGCTCTCAAAATTAGTTATTAAATTAGTTATTAGTTCTAGTTTATTATTTTCAATAAAATGTTATAATACGTATTTGGAAATTAATTTAAGCACTATATTTAGTAGTTTAATTTTATTTAATTCCTAGAATGTACCTTTACATATCATTTAGTCAATGCGACCGGTGTTGTGGTCTTACCTCTAGTCCTAAAGTAGTCCATAATGAGGTATTTGTAAATAATATATTAATATCAACCATTATTGAAAACTGAGATGCACAAGTGCCAAACCAGACAGGCCGGCGCAAGTTCCAAAGTCTTAAAATCAATATGTCTGGGGACTGCGCCGATGCACCGAGTCTACAAAATATTGCCTTTCTTCATGACAGTTTTACAGACATAGGTACTAAAATTAAAACTTAGTCTAATAAAAGTCGTAAAGTTATCAATTTTTTAGGTACTTTACTGTATAGTTATGGCATTTACTCCTCACTAATTTGTATATGTACTACTACTGGCCAGGTCAATGGCAGTGACAGGAAGTATTAAAATATCATCACGATAAACAAAGGAGATTAATTACGTATTATCGAAGCTAGCGAAAACACTACCCAAGCAAAGTCAATAAAATGTATACCGAACCACCCAGGAGATATCGGTAAACCTATATATAAAAAATACAGTGAAACAAAGAACCTCCTCCTTTTTGAAGGCGGTTAAAATAGTAAGAAAACGGCAGCTGAAACCTTCAAAAAAGCGTTTGAAAAACTATTACTCTCTTCTTCGTCCTAAGATATCGTAAACAAACAGATTAACGGCGTCCATATCCATCACCTTGCTCGGTACAAATGGAATAAAATCTCTCACAAATTCCAAAATACATGAAAAAAATACCTACCCACGTTATGTTTTTAAAGAAATTAACTTTAAGTCAAAACCAAAATCGTATAATCAAAGGAAAATAAAATTAGCATACTAAAAGAAGCATCTTAAAAAATCCTAAGGGCGGGCATTAAAAGCTTTGTCGAGGAATAATAAATCAATGATTGGCGTTAAAACCTTGTACGTGTAAGAGAGACATTCGATCAACAAGTGAACTACGACATTGGTAGTAATTTCAGTAGGCTATAAAACACGGAATTGCATATAAAGCTCATAAAGTGACCTAGTTCTAGCAGGTCCCCGGCAGAGTCGCTGCGATCGCGAAGCCTCCGATTGGTTGCAGTGAAGACGCACCATTGGATACACAAAAACGCAATGCAATATGCAAATTCACGACAGAAATGTTATTTTGTAACGGCTGATGATTGATTCTCACGGTAACTTATTTAAAAATTCAAGAAATTATTTTGAACAACATAACAATTTTCAAAATACTTAATACAATGTCAACAATCTAGCCACACAACAAAAAAAGTGTTTGTTATGACTAATGCCCTCCCCACCCAATGGGAGCTTGTCTGGAGAAGGTATTGATTATATCCCGCACGCGAGGGCGACTTAGGGTTATCACGCAGTATTCATTTATTTTGAAGTATATTATTTTGCTCGATTAATATCCAAACTAGGATAAATTAAATGAATGAAATTGAATCTAGTAAAAGCGATCATTTTATTCGTTCGTTCGTTGATCGTTTCGTTTCATTTTGACTGACCTGTTAGTCTAGTCGTTAGTGACCCTGACTGCTAAGACTGAGGTCGTGGGTTCGATTTTCACCCAGGTCAAATCCTTGTGTGGTAACATAAGCACAATTATTTGTTCTGTGTCTGAGTGTAATTTATGTATAATATGTATGTATTTAGAAATATAATATATGTATATTTATCAGTTTTCTAGTTGGCTCTGCCTAGTTTGGGATCAGGTAACGGTGTGTTGGTTGTCCTAAGATATTTATTTATTAATAACCTATAATTATTTTAGTAACCTGCAGTTAGGTATAGTAATATAATTTGACATTACAGGCTACGTGGCATGATTACATTACATTTCTCGGGAGCCCATGGTCTGGGTTCGGACTTCTGGAAGTTTGGCCGAAGCCAACTCGCAGACGCCTGTCACTTGTTTTTAATGAAATGAGGTACCAAACGACGATTACACTTGCACTATATAAGTCCACCCAAGAAAACACTCGTTTGGCTTACGAATATTACAAAAAAGCAAACAAAAACATTGAAATATTTTTCTTTGGAAGGCTGAAGTTGACCTAGAACTATGGAAAGACTATGGTTCTGCCTGATACGGAAAAAATGGCAGGCTGTGACTTTATCACTCATTAATTGAGCCCGGGAATTGTCACTAGTGCTTAGTCACCTAGTGAGAAGACGGCAACATAAAATATCCTGAGGTGCTTGAGGAGTGCAGATGTATTCCACAGCTATCAAGAGAATCATAGAGCCCGGAAAATGGTCAAGATCCCTACGAGAACTTATTTGAATACTTCTTTTCTCCGACGTTTGCTCTTGCGAATTTCCACTCAATACGACCAATAAAGGCAAAAAAGAGATGGAAGCTCTGTTCTTCGTCAGTATTGACTTCAACCGGCCAATAAAGGTAAGTCAGAGTTACTAGACTACTCCTGAGAGATTGGGTCCATGGGGTCACTACTGCCTAACAGGTCACCACATGCTGACCTGCGAGTTTCTGTAGAATGATGATCAGATCATGTGAACACCATGTACTTTGATGTCTTAAATTGTTTTTTGAGGAAAGATTCACACAGATTTGGGTGAACCTCGAATCAGTGCACGAATTTGTCAGTAATCGTGAAGCACAACTCGGAACTTATAGGGCTCAATGACTAGACGAATATAAAAAAATTATTTGAGTGAGCCGCATAATCATGTTACTTGAACTGCTAAATCATACTTAAAACTGAGGGAAATAAACATTAAATAAAGAGTATACCTACTAATTAACTTTCTTTTCATTTACAGGCAAAACTTGAACGTCTCCTCGGATTATGATAGATATTTCAACTATCGAAAAACGTACGGCTCTAGCAGTAGGGTTTCGTAGATAGCTTAGTTGCGCTTATTAGTGAGAACCTGAATTTCTATCAGTTATACAAGGTTAAATTCACGTTATATTAAGTTTCAACTTAGACACCTAACAAAGTACACTAAATCTAAAAAAATATAACCAAAAAGGAAATGAGATTTTTAGATTTTTTTTTCTCTTTCATTACTAAGAAAATTTACCGCTTAGTTTGGTAGTTGCTATGCATTTCAATATAAACGACAATATAACTTTACACTTTCGGTCGATAATACTTTCGATCAAAAACTCGTCGTTCCATTTCGCAGCTTGAAAATTTCAGTGGAGAATGTGTTCAATTTATGTGGCAGCCCTGCTGGATTCAAGCGAGTCAGACTAGACAGTAGCGACTCCAGTTATTCGCCGTTTTACCTTGATTGTGTTCGGACATCGAAAGCGCTGCGGATGTTTCACGAGTTCGGGCTACGGACTAATTCACACCGTGCATCTGGAACTGATATAGCCGTTGAAAGGAGCCTGATGTGATTTCGTTAGTGAAGTGAATAAATAACATTAGGAACGTTTAGTTCTGTGGAAATAGACACTATAGTTCGAAAAACAATAATTGTGGATTGCTTACCAAAAATCTGAATTCAGGTATGGACCTTAATATATATACATATCTACAAAATGAGCAGTTTTATGAAATCCAAAAAGCTTTCGGTTTATTTGCGAGTGTTTGCATTTTCAGCCAAATTCTGTTCCATTTCAGGATTTATCTAGCGGAGTGAATCCGAAAGTGACAGGTGATTAAATAAAATCCTACAAGAACTCAGGTAATATATAATTTATTACAACCTGAATAATTGACAGAATTATACTTCTGAACATATTTTAAGGAACGTACATAGGGGTATTAACAACAGCAAAAATAATATAGTTTTTTTTTATTTTTGCGTTACATTCGGTGTACTAGAAACCAGAAGTTAGACATAAGTGCAGATTTGCTTTTAGGTGTTTATCTTTTAGCCATTTTTAGTAGTCGATATTAGCATTACAGTGTTCACTTAACGTCACTGGAAATTGCAAATAAGTTTGATAACAAAGTTCATTAAATAATGATTTCGAGTGGTGCTGCAACACAATAACCACTCGAAAACATGAATAAACCGATATCTAAAATCTTTAAATATATTCAGGAGTATATTTCACGTCAATAAACTTTTTAATGCAAGCAGTCACCACACATCCTTCTATCTACATGTATGTAGATGGAAAGATGTGAGGTGAAGCTTTCAATAATATGCTGAGGTATATACGTGGGACATTCAGAAAGTTTTGCGAAAATAAAAAGAAGTGTTATTGGTAAATATTTTTTATTAAATCTTATCAAAATACTCTCCACTAGCCTCTATGCAAAGTTTCATGCGTCTGAACCAGTTTTCGAAACACTTTTTCCAGTCCGCTGCAGACACATCGTTTACAGCCTGCTCGAACGCTGACAGCGCATCTTCCGGCGACGATAATTGTATCCCTTTGAGCTGATTTTTAATTTTTGGGAATAAAAAGAAGTCACACGGTGCTAGGTCAGGGCTGAAAGAAGGGTGACCCAGAACTTTGACCGGCGTGCTGTCCAAGAAGTCCCTCGTTTTGAGCGCGGTGTGTGTGGGCGCGTTGTCGTGGTGGAGTAGTAGCCCGCGGAGGCCTGTATTTGGTCGCTTGTTGCTCACAACAGAGAAAACTTCTGCCAAGCATTTGGTAGTATACCATTCGGCGTTGATGCTTCTTTGGTTCCGTAAAGGGATCGCCACCAAGTAGCCAGTCAAATTGAAAAAAGCTTGCGATCAGAATCTTCCCCCCGCTTCTAGATCGCTTCACTTTAGTAGGCGTTGATTCGTTTTAAAACACTCTGTATTGTGTCCTGGATTTAAATCCAGGACTCATTCACACACACACATACTCACACCTGCAATAATAACGTAAACATGCCAAGACGAGCCTGATTCAAATTTGTTTATCATATCACGGCACCATTCCACCCGGGCCAGCTTCTGAGCATCGGTGACGTTATGCGGCACTCAGCGTGAAACTATCCTCCTCACGCGAAGATGCACATGTAAAATCTCGTGAAGGTTTTCCGATCCAATCTGCAGTATGTGTTGAATCTCCTGATACGTAATTCGCCTATTGTCTTGCATTAAATTTTTCACTGCTAGCACGTTTTCCTCCGTAACAGCCGTCAAAGGGCGACCACTTCTTTCTTCATCCCCCAAAGTTAGTCGACCACGTTTGAATTCGTTATACCAACGATATACAGTTGCATTGGAAGAGCTTTCATCCATGAATGCAATTTGAAGTCTATCGTATGATTCGTCCGGTTTCTGGCGATACTTGAAATCGTAAAAAATCATAGCGCGAAAATGTTCCCGGCGCAAATCCATTTTCCAATGAGACACGATAATTTTATTAGCTCGCAAAAATGTAGAGGGAAATTTTGAAATTGGAACGTACCTATTTTTACTTATAAATAATCATTATATCACTGACCTCTATCTAATACGCTGGACTGGCTACCGCTATCAATTTATTGTGCCTATTTGAAAATCGCCATTTTGGCGCTGACGGCAGCAGTGAGGGGGAATGGAACTAATACTAGTGATGTACAACAAATGGTTTGTTATCGATAAAAACTTCTCTGATATCGACTACAATGATAGAAAAATTACCAACGCTATTTATGTTACTATTTTCTATAAATTAAATTGGTTTAGATAATTATTAACATGTAACATTCGTGTTGTCTTCTAAACGTAATGTTTTTAAAACGTGGAATACGTTTTATAACATAAAATACGTTAGGATTTACTAAAATCATAGATAATTAATTTAAAACAAGTAATATAGGCATATATTTTGTTACTAAAACACAAATAAAAAGACATGTCTGCACTAGTTGAGTACCTAACTAAACCAATGAACTATAGATAGTCGTAATAAACAGATATTTTACATATAAAACATAACTTGAAATAGCAGTATATAGTACTGTTTATGGACTGTAATTCATAATAAGTTGACCCCTTCCTTGTTCTCCTTAGGGCAGATTTTAGCAACGTCAGATATCTTTTATCCTGGGAATTAAATCGACGTTTGACAGTTTCAGTACGAATGAACTGTCAAAAATTCAAAATGTATTCTCTGGATATGACTTATTCTAGGTATAAAAGTTTGGTGAAATTCGCCCTTTAACGGATAAAAGTTAACTATCGGATCAATAAATAATAAAATTCTGTAAAATAGTAAATTAAGTACCTCTAATTGTCTTATCGTGCACTCTTTAAAGGAAGGGATTATCTTTTACTAGTCAGATACCGTATGTCGCCATGTGGTACGAGACACAATAAATTTTTATTAGGTCTGTAATTACGGTAATTAACTTGTAACAACTTAATTACCGCAGGGGAGGGGGACAGGGAAATAAAAAAGCATTCTGAAATCACATATTTTATTAAATTAAAACTTACTGTCGAGCCCATATTATTTGCCGAGTCAAAAAATGTCTAACCTTCTCTCCAGTTATTAATAAAGAATATTTTTTTGACACTAATAAGATTGCAAATGGCACTGTTTGTTGTATTTGAGCTAAGCGTCTCTGCGAAATAAAAAGTTTTCCAATGCATTGTTTGGAAGTCTCATTAATATTAGAGTCGGGTATTGCCCAAAATATATGTAAAAATTCACCTAACTCGGTTTGTAACGAGGATGGATCATCGTCGTCAAGGCGGTATTTCTTGGTAGTACGCATATTTTCAGCATTCGTAAAATCATCAACATTAAATTTATTTATTTTAGCACGCTTTGCACTAGAATTAGTTAATATGGATACATTATTGTCCTGAACGTTGCCGGTAGAAGTTTTTATTTCGTGATGGATTAATAACTGTTTAATTAAAACTTACTGTCGATGTCGAGCCCATATTATTTGCCGAGTCAAAAAATGTCTAACCTTCTCTCCAGTTATTAATAAAGAATATTTTTTTGTTTCTGCGAACAAACGGATGTTTACATATTTAGTTATTATTTCTTTTAAAAGAATATTTAAATGACTGTGAAAATTGTCTGAGACATAACTATCTCTAAAATGATCTAGCTCAGGAAACAGTTCATTTGTTTTTGTTAAGAGGTTCCTTATTACCTTTGCAGTGAGTACTGCAGGAAAATTCAACTCTATAGGTGGTTTATTTTTATTATATTTACATGCTTGTCGGAATAATGATTCCACCATAAAACAAATATTGACTACACTCACAGAGGGCACAGTTAAACCACCTCTCTGCTTTTGGATAATAAGTGCTACCCCATTTCTCCTATTTGACACTGCATCTAGTGGTACAGCTTCACAGGCCATTAAACATTCATCACATTTAATTTTTTTTCGAATCGATCGAATTACAAAACCTGCAATATAGCCAATGCATTGTTTGGAAGTCTCATTAATATTAGAGTCAGGTATAGCCCAAAATATATGTAAAAATTCACCTAACTTGTGACATTTTCAAGGCTCTTTTGACCCTTTCCAATTTAATTTTGGAAGATTTTGGGGTGTTCTCGTAGCGGTGATCTAATTTTACACTAGAACAGATTTCCGCTAAAGTTCTAGATATCTTTGGTGTACTACAGTTGCTTGTGTTGTAACTTGTGCTTGGAACTGTAACAAGAAATTATATTTCATTACTTATATTATTCAAAGAAGGATGATTAGATAGTGAAAATATCATTGAAAATAATTTGGAAAGGTATGTCATCATCATCATTTCAGCCGAAAGACGTCCACTGTTTGACATAGGCCTCCCCCAAGCGTCGCCACATCGGATTCTAGTGACTCTCATCAGGTCATCGGTCCACCTTTACGTTTTCCGATACGCAAAGAACATGCGATATGAACGCGTATATTTAAAAAAAAAATTACACAAGGGCACAAAATTAAACATTGTTTAGTATTAGTATTTAACCACTGTTAGTCGCCAACTTAGTACATCAGTAAACCATGTTCAGTATTTTAGATAATTTTTTTTTACATAACTACCTGCATGGGCTTCACATGGCAATATTTCTTTTGGATTAACTTCAATATATTTGCAATCATAATTTGTTAACCCGACTTGCACAGGTACTAAAGGTAAATTAAATTTATCCAAGTTCATTTCAATATCACTCTGGCATTGGTATCTCGTTGGTTGGTCAGCGTCTTTAAGCATCTCAGTTTGTACCAAGGACAAATTAGTTTCTGAGAAAAACAAAAGTTTTATTTTATTAAGATAATCAATAATATTTCTTGGATACCGACAAAGTATTTACTTAGGTACTATGAATGTACACTCACCAAGAAATATTGTGGGGATACTGCATTTTTTCAATGTAGTCCGTGACTGATGTTTTATGAAACATCCATCCGTGAAGTGTTTAGAACAAAGATAATGATACATGGTTGGAGTCCAATTGACAACCTTCATATTTTTTAACCAAAGTTTGAGAGTGTAATCGGAGGGGAACCTGTAATTAAAAGAAACATTATAGTAGGTATGGGTAAAAAATTAAAATAATATAGTATATCTATAATTATATAGAACACTTAATGAGAATTATGAATCATAGGTGTTAAATTATTTGTTATTGACTCTAATAATAATAAACCTTAAAGTGTTTTGCTATTATTACAGATCATAATAATGTGCGTATTATTATTTTAACAAAGATGATAAACATTATTGTTAAGCATGTTTTTTTTTTACATCTTAATATAATATTACGAAAGTATCGATATGAATTTTGACATCCCTAACAAAAGTTATTGGTTAAGTAAAAATGTTCGTAAAATCCCGTAAACTCGAACAGAAGCAGTGTATTTTTACAATAATAAACGTAAACGTTTATTATTGTAAAAATACACTGCTTTAAGCGGTTTTCTAATAAGTATTTATGATTTAGATACACTTACTTGTGAAAAGTGACACCACTGCCTTTTTCGTATCGTGTTTTACAATATACGCACGATTTCATGTTGGACGAACAATACAAGCTATGTTATAATCACTGTCATTATTATAACACTTTAATCTAAATCACAATCACAGTAAATACTTTAGAAAACTTTTTATTTCGCAGAGACGCTTAGCTCAAATACAACAAACAACGGCCATTTGCAATCTTATTAGTTCTTAGAACTCTCACTGGGGGCGCTTTGAATCGGCACAGCAAATAGTTGTCATTTTGTATGGGATAGCCAGTCCAGCGTATTAGATAGAGGTCAGTGCATTATATTTATAATAGTTTATAACTGGCCAGTCTCTCATATAAAAAAAACCTTTTTTTGCAATACTTTCTGGGTGGCCTGGTATTACTAACAAAGCAACAATACGACGATACAAAACGTATTAACAAAAATAAAATAAAAAATGTACAAAATAGAGTTAGATTGATTTGAGCGGATGAATAACAGGCAACTAACAGTAGGTATTTATAAGGCCGATGTGAGTGGAAACGCTGAGAGGACGCCCTAGGTGGACATATTAAAGTGACTTTGCCGATGATGTTCCTCAGACAGTCGGTCCGCAGTATTTGCAGCTTATCACTTGAGAACGTTGGATCAGTATGAATATTTTATAAATTTTTCTTTGTCTAGTCTGAGGTAGGTTCCGCAGAATAAAAAATCTAGATAAAAACTAAATTCGAAAATAAACCGAACGTCTTCTCTTCTATTATCGTCATCATTATTTCAGCCGAAAGACGTCCACTGCTGGACATCGGTCTCCCCAAAGCTCCGCCACTTAATTTCTTCTTTTTGTTTTCTTCTCACCTATGAGCTATTTAAATTAGGACAGAAAAACTTTTGTCGGATCAGGTAGACTAATAAAAATCGGTATAAAAATCAATAATTTTCATCAAAGTATTTTTAAGTTTCTGTTTTTACTAAAGACATATTTGCCGTAAACTGGCAAAGCACTGAGCTTTGGCAAACTAACGAAATAGATTTTGTGGAACAAAAAGTTCCAGTCCGATGAAAAACTATCTGTATAATTTACTTTATGAGACTGTTACGTATCAAGGGTTATTTATAACACACGAGTGTTCGAATATCTGTTCAATTAACGAATGGCCCAAAAGGGGGTTAAGCGTATGTGAGTAGGAACCTAAGCGATTTCTTCACAAATTTGTTCAGGGTACTTAGAAAGTGAACAAATTAAAAGTCCTGACGTCGTAAGGTGGGGAGGGCATAGTTTCCACTTTTGGGTTTCTCTGAAATGGTGTATGGGAAAGATGTTCATATACCAAATGAAAGCTACTAAAATTATTTACAACTCTGGAGGAGCGGAACGTGGAGGCACGCTACAAATCAGTTGAGCATTACTTTACGGAATACATAGTTATCATTACCTCCTATTCCGTAGGACTAGCAGTGCTAGTCAATTTTCTATTGCTATTGGCACCAGCTTCTACCCACCAACCGAAAGCACAGCTATACAGCATTTTCAGTGCTACTACAAACAGCAGTTGCTCGGGAATGAGCTGCACTCCCAACAATGGGTATAGGAATATGTAGGATATATCCTGGGGCCAAAAATAACAAGATTTACCAGAATCGGAAAGCCTTGTGAATATTATATTATGTTGTTACACCAAGGGTTTTTCAAAAGTAGGTCGTGAGTTCAAACCCAAGCAGACGCATTACTTTGTGTAAATTATTTCATCGCCACTGCTCTCAAAACGTTGAAGGAACACATCGTGAGGAAACCGGCATGTCTTAGAACCAAAAGTTCGAAAATATGTGACATTTACCAACTCGCACTGGGCCCGCGTGGTGGATTATAGCCCACTCCCTCTCTCCGAGAGGAGGCCTGAGTCCCAGCAGTGGGAACATTATAAGCTGATGATGATGATGAAAAGGGTTTTGGTAGTGAGAAATGTGGATGCCGGGCAACATTGCTGAACTGATCTGCGGTGTCCTTCGACTGCCAATGAGAATGAACCCTTGAAAAACTCTCACGGTCTAGGAAGTTAAAAACGTAATTGGCACCTGTAAATAATAAAGACAATTTAGAAAATATGACGCAATATTAGTTATAAATCATTTTTATGAAAAGGGTATAGCAGGATAAGCATTGCCGAATGGCCCCCTCTCTAGATCTTGGGGCTTATTTACGTGGATTATTTAGTGAGTGGAACTGTGCAATAACATAGCGTTTTTACCTCTTTATCATTAATATTTTTAAAGATAATCACAAAAATATTTAAAAACTGAGGTTTCGGAAAAAAATTTTTTCATGGGATCTACAGTTTTTTTAGATTTTTCGAGCTATAGAAAGTATTGAAAAGATTGGAGGTTTTAATAAAAAATTGTATTTCCCATAGTTCTCTTAGAGTGACACCTCTATAAAAAATGTCAGTAATGATTTATTAAACCTACTTACATATTATTCAATCCACATTTAAATCAAAACACTCGAACACTTCGAAAAAAAAATTGTATGAAAGTTGTCATTCAAATTCCACAACTGGATATCGTTTAATTTACATACATATGACACTTATGTCGTAGTATCTTCCACGGAACATGTGAATTCTTCAATTTTACGCAGATCATGTAGCCATCATCACTATCTTGGTTAATTACTACTGGAATTTTGTCCGTGGTAAATATACTTGATAGTATTTCCGCAGGTCGTATTATACGTGACAAATATCTCGCAAATGATAAATACTCGTAATTATATGATAGCAGCTACATGAGAGCAGCAACCCACAGTACGGTTGCTATTGGGACAGTCACAACAATAGCGTTGAATGCTTTGATGTCCTATACCGTTAGGAACATAGTCTATGTATATATGGCAGACTTTGTGATTTATATGCCGAGATTTCACTCCTGCTTCAATTATGTATGGTATTTGCTTCACATATTGTATAAATAGGTTGCCCTGATCATCTATTCTTTAGCTAAGTATGAAACAGCTTGTGAAAACTGGTAATTCCCTGTAAATAACATTTTAAGTTCTTGTTCAGATAAATGTGGAAAATCTAGAAGTTCAAGACAATTTAGATTTTATAGATTCGACTTCCTTCTATTCCATCGTTGTTTTTTATCTTCTTCAGCTTAACTATTTCTGAGGTATCATACCATGGACTGCCTCGATTGCCCTATGTAATTTTGTTATTTTTCTTGCTAAATTCGATTCTTTCGTTGTTAATTGATCTGATGAATGTAGTAAGTAGTTTAGCTGAAGAAGTTAAAAAACAACGATGGAATAGAATCGAATAAGTCGAATCTATAAAATGTAAATAGTCTTGAACTTCTAGATTTTCCACATTTATCTGAACAAGAACTTAAAATGTTATTTACAGGGAGTTACCAGTTTTCACAAGCTTTTTCATACTTAGCTGAGGTAATGAATGATCAGGGCAACCTATATATGGGAGCGTCCGAGCCAAGCGGGCCACTCGGCGCTGGCAGCGGCTTTTTTGCATAAAACACGTTCTGTTCAACTCGCTCACAAGCTTTGGGAAATAGCTAAAAAAAATTTGATCTATTTAATTCGATAGATTTTAAGCTGTTCTTTCGAATGGTGCTATTCGATTTTAACCGACGAAAAAAAAGGAGGAGGTTATCAATTCGACGCGTATATTTTTTTTTTTTATGTATGATCACAGTTAGGCAATCGCCTGAGTAACATAATCGCTGACTAATGCAGCGGATGCGCCCGCGCGTCAATATTAAACTGCACAATTGCAGTTTCATAAATTATAGTAATAAGTTTTAGTTAATAGAAATATCATAATTGTAAATTAGTCTTGTAGAACATTCCATTCAATAAACATTGTTTTAATTTAAATAAATATCTTTTTTAATAATAATCTCGTTCGCCGTAACTTAACTGGCGCAGTCGGTAGGATCGCGACACTCTATTTCGAATACAACTCTTCGGTAAGAGTGAACGGTATCTATCGTTATCTTCGCGATCGCAAATTCGAATCTACAAAGGCGAGCAAGAACAACCTGCGGGAGTCCTGGAGAATTGGGAGCCCTGCTGTTCTACAAGGCCCGGCTAGAGATGCAGAAGACACTGTGGTGAGTGCTTGTTGTATACCCAGTTTCCTATGCTATATTTCCTGCCGTATTTTTATATAAATGTTATCCTGTGTGTTTGTTTATAGGCTAAAATCGCTATAGGCAAATTACATTAGTTATATGATTTTATTACATTCATTTTAATTTTGACGTTTATGTATACGTGCTAGAATCGCGGTATAAATTTCGCATTTCAGCAGTTTATTCTGTAACAAGATATATTCACTTGTTTACGCATTCGCTATAATCGTGGTTCGTATAACACAATTAAAATAACTTCAAGCTAACCTTTTAGAGAGTAGGCAGTATTTATAACGAAATAATTTTTTTAGACGTAATCTCAATAGTATTTTAGAGTGAGCTAGAATTTATTCCTTTTAACAAATTAAGATACGATGGCTATGGCAAGCATTGATCTAGCGACTTTCAAGTTCGTTTCAGAGCTATTGCCAAAATACGATGGCAATCCTAAAACGTTAAATTACTTTATTAGAGAAGCTGAAAATGTCATAGCATTACTGGATCCACAAGTTAGGGCAAACCCTGCTATTGTTAGTTTAATTAAAAGCAAATTAAGCGGTTCGGCGATCAGTGCAATAGCATCCGAAGAAACAGTGGATAGTTGGCAGATAATTAAGGCTGCGTTAACGCGTAGATTAGGGGAACCACGTAATGAAATACAGCTGATGCAAGAACTAACGCGTTTACGTCGTAATAAAAATGAAGATGCTGAGACGTTTGGTAAACGACTACGGGAAATTTTAGACACCTTAAACGTAGTAGGTAAGCACACGGATAAGTCATACTATGAGAGTATGGTCATAGATCAATACATTAACCATTTGGACTTTCACGTTTCTATCGGCGTGCGGATCGCGCAACCTACGACTCTTGAAGCAGCTATAGTAGCAGCTAGGCAAGAAGAGGCACGTTTAGCATTCAATAGATTCAATAACAGTTTTAATACACTTTCCATCCAAAACAAACCGAAAGAAATACCCAAGCCAAACCAAACGGTATCGCAAAATAATAACTTTCCCCCGCGTAATAGCTGGAATACAGATCAGAGACAACAAAGGGGTCAAGGCATACCCCAAGGTCCCCAAGGAAGACCCGCTCCAGGTAACGTAAGACCTAGTGGTTCTGGCATTATCAGAAACACAGGTAATTTTAGATCTCAGCCAAATATGCCTCGTCAGCAGGTAAACCCGCCACAAAAAGTGTCTGACGTCACCATGAGATCAGTAAGTAAGCCCGAAGCACCGCGTTTTGCTTCCGAAGAAATGTTTTATACACAGCACAACCAAGACCAGTGTTACCCTGACTACAATGCCTACTATGATGGTGAGTATAATAATAATAATTTACAGCTTACTGGTGAAGACGGCAGCTACACACAGGACATGCCTATAGATGGACCAAGCCATCAGGATTTTCCCCAGGACGAGGAGCTATTGAACCAAACCTAGTAAAGACTGTTCACCTAAACAACCAAGGTAAAGACCATCTCCCTTATATAGAGTTGCCGGAATTTCAAGGAAAATTTTTATTAGATACTGGAGCTTCGCGTTGTATGATATCACCTGACGTAATAGCCGGTACTAATCTTGAACATTGCGTTGAGCGCGAGCCATTCCAAGTAAAAACTGCGCATGCTGTTACTCGTCATGAACACATTGCTATTTTACCTTTACCCCCACTGTTTAAGACAGACATATATCATAAATTTTTACTTTTCGATTTTGACCAAAAGTATAAAGGACTAATAGGGATGGACTTATTAAAAGAATTAGGGTGTAACATAGATTTTAAAAATAAGTTACTGCGAACTTATAATACCGAAATACCAATTCACTTTGATTATCCAGTAAAGAGACTTAAAATTGAACCGAATTGCGAAAAGTTTATAACAGTAAAAACGAATTATATGGACGGTTACTATATCTGTGACGACTTTAATTGGTTTAAAGGACTTAAGTCGCCCGCCGCGGCAGTAACGGTAAAAAAATGGAATTTTTAAAACATCTATAATTAACTTAACCGATAAAGAACAAGTAATTAGTAACAATTGCCATCTACCCCTTGAACCTTTACCGCCACAATTGATAAATCAAAATAAAACACACAAAATTAACAACCTTCAAACTAAAACGGACATTGACAAAGAACTTTACGAAAACTTAAAGAAAATTAGAACCAGTCATATGAATGAGGAAGAAAAACGTGAGGTTACCAAAATTTGTTATCAATATCGCGACGTATTTTACTCGGAGAACATACCGTTATCTTTCACACATACTGTAAAACATGAATTAAGACTAACCGATGACACACCCATTTTTGTTAGAAACTATAGACAAGCTCCGCAACAACGTGCCGAAATTAAAAAAACAAATAGATAATTTACTAAAACAAGGAATTATACGGGAAAGTATTTCACCCTGGTCTTGCCCTGTCCATATCGTCCCAAAAAAACCCGATGCTTCAGGGAAGGTCAAATGGAGACTTGTTATAGACTACAGACGACTGAATGATAGAATTGTTGAAGACAAGTACCCGTTACCAAATATCAACGACATACTTGATAGATTAGGGCGCGCACATTATTTTACCACCCTTGATCTAGCAAGTGGCTATCATCAATTAGAAATGCATCCTAATGACATAGAAAAAACAGCGTTTACTACAGAAAGAGGTCACTATGAGTTTTTAAGAATGCCGTTTGGATTGAAAAATGCTCCAAGCACTTTTCAGCGGCTTATGGACCATATTCTTAGAGGAATAGATAACGTTTTTACCTATTTAGATGACGTCATAATTGCAGCCACCTCACTTCAGAATCATAACGAAAAACTCAAGTTAGTACTTCAGCGATTCAGAATGCATAACCTCAAAGTGCAATTAGACAAGTCAGATTTTTTACAAAAACATGTGAATTTTTTAGGACATGAATTGACTGACCAAGGACTATAACCTAACAACGACAAGATTAAAGCAGTTTTAAATTTCCCCGTACCACGAACACAAAAAGACATAAAGTCTTTCCTAGGATTAGTAGGTTATTACCGAAAATTCATTAAAGATTTCGCGAAACTTACAAAACCGCTAACAGCCTGTCTTAAAAAAAACGCAAAAGTTGTTCACAGTAACGAATTTTTAGACGCAGTTGACAAGTGTAAACAAATTTTAACCAATGCCCCAATATTACAATACCCTGACTTTGACAAACCATTTATCTTGACAACAGATGCATCTGACTTTGCGTTAGGCGCGGTCTTATCGCAAGGCAATGTTGGTGCCGATAAGCCCGTAGCTTTTGCTTCAAGAACGTTATCAGAAACAGAGACTCGTTACTCGACTATAGAGAAAGAACTACTCGGGATAGTTTGGGCTATCAAATATTTTAGGCCTTATTTGTATGGTCGGAAATTCACTATCTATACAGACCACAGACCTTTGACATGGCTGATGTCTTTAAAAGATCCCAACTCAAAGCTAACACGTTGGAAACTAAAGCTAGCGGAATACGATTATAAAGTAGTTTATAAAAAGGGTAAACAAAACACCAACGCTGATGCATTATCCAGAGCCAAAATCTTTCATAACAGCATAGATTCTCTAGCTGTCAATTTTGACGATAACGATGACGACGAGATTATAAACAGAATATTTGAGAACGCTCGTAGACAAGCAGAGACAAATAACGACCGAGACGACAACAATGACGGACTTAGCAATAATAATACCAATGTACCCATTGACAATAGTAACGACCCTGGTAATAATAATGACGTAGAAGAAAGAAGTGCTAACCACGCCCACACTGACAACAGAACAGACTCAATGAGCATTGTTACAGTCGACCCTGACCAATTAGTCTCGACAAATCATACCCAACCCGATAATGAAAACAACGGCATTCCTATTTTATCCGATGCAATAGATAGACAACTGAAACAATTCTATATTAGGTCTACCCCGGGTTCAACATATAGAGTAGACAATAGATCAACTAACTCTAGGACTGTTATTAAAGATGTTTTTATCCCCGTAAACAATACGGAACCCGAAATCATTAGGTTCCTTAAAGAGCACACAATAGCAGACCGTATCTTCCACTGCTATTTCTACGATGAAAATCTGTACTCGGCCTTCGCGAGAGTCTACACTACAATTTTTAATGACAGAGGTCCTAAACTTATACGATGTACGTCACGGGTTACCCTTGTTGAAAACAAAACTGAGCAACAAGAACTCATTAAGCGACATCACGAGGGTAAATCATCGCATAGAGGTATTCAGGAAACGTACAAACAACTCCACCGAAACTATCACTGGCCTAATATGCTTTTGTCAATTCAAAGATTCATTAATCAATGTGACATGTGTTTAAGAGCCAAATACGAAAGAAATCCTTTGAAACCCCCACTAACGTTAACGGAAACACCCACGAAACCGTTTCAACATTTGTTTATGGACCTATATTCAACTGGAGGCGCGACTTTCTTGACAATTATAGATAATTTTTCAAAATTTGCCCAGGCTGTACCGCTAAGTGCTTCAAGCAGCGTTCATATCGCAGAAGCTTTATTACAAGTATTTTCCATACTAGGATTACCTCTAAAAATTACTACTGACTCAGACACGAAATTCGACAACGACGTCATAAAGGAAATATGTGCGTCTCACGATATTAACATACACTTCACGACTCCTTATAATCCGAATTCAAACTCACCCATTGAACGATTTCATTCTACTATTGCTGAAATAATCAGAATTCAGAGAATGACAAATAAAGATGACCCTATACAATTACTGATGAAGTACGCTATTATTGCCTACAATAATGCCATTCATTCTACAACAGGCTATACACCGCGTGAGCTTTTATTTGGTCATACAGCATCCAGAAATCCACTAGAACTCTACTATCCTAAAGAGTTTTATCAGGATTATGTCCATAACCATCGCAAAAATGCAGAAGCAGTACAGGAGTGCATAGCAGCCCACGTATCTAAAAATAAAGAGCAGGTAATAGAAAAACGGAATCAGGCTGCTGAGGAGATCACGTTCAAGGTAGGTGAAACAGTATATAAACAGGTTGCAAAGACTACGAGGAGCGACAAAACGAAACCAGTATTTAAAGGTCCGTATAAGATTATTCACCTTCATCCTAACAATGTTGCTGAAATCATAGGAAACCACCCCAACTCAAAATCCATCAGAGTTCATTTCAAACTTTTACGAAGACATCATCTTGTTCCAGGACCTTCATCACAGGAACCCTCCTGCTCTACGCAACTGCCAACCTGACTCTTAACCCCGTAGATAACGTCAATGGCATACTTTTATTAAAACAAGGTCAAATTTTGAAGCAAGCAGATACGTTTAGTTTGGCCTGCGTGTATAACATATCCTATTTACACGAAACAACTTTAAAACTTATGTCTTTATATGCCAATACTAAAGCTGCTGAAAATAATGAACAACTAAATAAAGCATACAAAGATCAAATAGATAATAGCTTAAACTTAATAGGTAAGAAAATAGTTTTTATTACACCGCACCATAGGTTTAGACGTGGTTTTATTAACGGCCTAGGTTCCATCGTTAAAACTATAACAGGTAATTTAGATTATGAAGATGCTATTAAATTCGAAAACGAAATATCAATATTACAGAATTCAGTAAGTAAAATTAATTTGTCTCAAAAGCAATCATTATTCATAGCAAAACATGCAGTTGAAGAGTATAGTAAACAGATTAAGGTGTTAGACGAGAACCAGAAAAAATTAAGTCTCATGCTAAGAAATACCACTTTTAATAATAATGTTATAGTAAATAGGTTGCACTTTCTAGATTTATATATACAAATAGATTTCAGTCTGCAATTGCTGTTAGATAAGTTAGTAATTTTAGAAGACGCCATGACTTTTGCCCAGTTAGAAGTCATGCATCCAAGCATTGTATCCCCACACATTCTTATAAACGAAATGTTAGCTATTCAGAAATCATACAATTTTAGACCAGTGGATAGCGTTACTATTAATAATATACATAGCTTAGAGAAGTCTATTAGTGTAAAAGCGTATAGCACAGATCACACGTTAACATTTATATTAGATATCCCTTCCATCGATACAAACCAATACGACCTAATCCACCTGTACTCCATTCCCGACAAGCAAAACCTGACAATTATTCCTAAATCCAAATACCTTGTACTGGGCACCAACGAGTACTCGTACCTAGAGGAAGACTGCAAACGGATCACACAAGACACACAACTCTGCACGTCGTTGAACACCCAGCCTGTTGATAAATCAGAAGACTGCATAATATCCCTTGTGAAACACCAAAACGCAAACTGCACACGGGCCAAGATAGACCTCAAACATGGAAAAATCCAGAAACTCCAAGACAACAAGTGGCTTATCATTCTGAAGGAAGAAGAGGTCCTAAGAAGTAAATGCGGAACTAAATCTGAATACAAGAGGATATCAGGAATACACATCGCCAGTATTACAAGCGATTGCCAAATGCAAGTTCTTAACCGAACACTAACAACAAACATCAATACTGTCGCAGTAGACGAAATTATACCACTACCCAGTAAAGCCGTGATTACAGAGGAGAACATCCATTTCAACCTACAATTGGAAGATATATCACTGGACAGCATCCACGAACTGATAGAACGAGCCGACAACTTACAAGAACCCACAATTGACTGGCAGACTATGATGGCTACGCCCAGTTGGTCAACACTAGGACTGTACCTCATCCTGATGACAATTCTGCTATGGAAGCTTTGGCAGTGGAATCGGCGTCGCCCAGAGAAACAGATTGAACCTCGCACCGAGGACGCTGCGGGAAGCTGCGGGACGCGCTTCCATCTTAAGGAGGGAGGAGTTAGGCAATCGCCTGAGTAACATAATCGCTGACTAATGCAGCGGATGCGCCCGCGCGTCAATATTAAACTGCACAATTGCAGTTTCATAAATTATAGTAATAAGTTTTAGTTAATAGAAATATCATAATTGTAAATTAGTCTTGTAGAACATTCCATTCAATAAACATTGTTTTAATTTAAATAAATATCTTTTTTAATAATAATCTCGTTCGCCGTAACTTAACAACAACACAACACAACATAACAACACAACACAACAACAACACAACACATAACTCACATAACTCGCATAACTTTGTACATGGTAGTCCGATTGTGACAATTCTTTTTTTATTGGAAAGGGTATACTCTCAAGGTGGTCCCATATAAATTTGGAAAACTAAATCGAACCCTAAGGGTCGGAAAACAGGGGATGATTGATTGTACACGCACTGATTGTAATGTATAACCACGCATAACTTTATACAGAGTAGTCCGATTTTGATAATTCTTTTTTTGTTGGATATGGTATACCTTGCCAAGTATTATTAGTACATTAAAGTCACAAAAAAATTATAAAATAATAACTTTTTAACAAAAAATTAAACCGCCGAAAAAACTGAAAAGCATAAAATAATAAACCTTAAAATTTTGAGTCGGCGCCTGAAAAATCAATTAACAAAGATCACTCAAAGCGTCGACTCATAATTTTAAGGTTTATTATTTTATGCTTTTCAGTTTTTTCGGCGGTTTAATTTTTTGTTATAAAGTTTTTTTACCAAACTAATTTTCTTTTTAGTGAAAATTGAGTTTCAATTTGAAGTTAGATTGCCTCGAAAAATATATTTTTAAATTTTTTTTTTCTTACATCGTTCAAAAGATAACCCTTCAACAACATTTCTGTAAAATTTCAAGTTTGGAGGGGCAACGGTTTGCAAATGACAAGCAAATCAAGTCCGCAACGTCGAGTGATGCGATTTTTTTCACCACCCACTTAGAACGATCGTCGTCTGCAATACAGTGCAGCAGGCGCGCGGCCGCGCAAAACGACGCGGCGACGACTTGATTTGCTTGTCATTTGCAAACCGTTGCCCTTTCCAACTTGAAATTTTACAGAAATGTTGTTGAAGGGTTAAACTTTCGAACAATGTGAGAAAAATAAATAAAAAAAAATAAATTTTTCGAGGCAATCTAACCTCAAATTGAAACTCAATTTTCACTAAAAAGAAAATTATTTTGGTAAAAAAAATAGCACCATTCGAAAGAACAGCTTCAAATCTATCGAATTATGTATCTCAATTTTTTTTTTAGCTATTTGCCAAAGCTTGTGGGCGAGTTGAACAGAACGTGTTTTATGCAAAAAACCCGCTGCCAGCGCCGAGTGGTCCGCTTGGCTTGGACGCTCCCACATACAATATGTGAAGCAAATACCAAATATAATTGAAGCAGAAGTCAAATCTCGGCATATAAATCGCAAAGTCTACCATATATACATAGACTATGTTCCTAATGGTATAGGACATCAAAACATTCAACGCTATTGTTGTGACTGTCCTAATGGCAACTGTACTGTGGGTTGCCACTCTCATGTAGCTGCTATCATATATTACGAGTATTTATCATTTGCGAGATATTTGTCACGTATAATACGACCTGCGGAAATACTATCAAGTATATTTGCCACGGACAAAATTCCAATACTAATTAAACAAGATAGTGATGATGACTAGTGATGATGGCTACATGATCTGCGTAAAATAGAAGAATTCACATGTTCCGTGGAAGATATTGCGACATAAGTGTCATATGTATGTAAATTAAACGATATCCAGTTGTGGATTTTGAATGACAACTTTCATACAATTTTTTTTTTCGCTGTGATCCAGTGTTTTGTTTTAAATGTGGATTGAATAATATGTAAGTAGGTTTAATAAATCATTACTGACATTTTTTATAGAGGTGTCACTCTAAGAGAACTATGGGAAATACCATTTTTTATTAAAACATCCAATTTTTTCAATACTTCCTATAGCTCGAAAAATCTAAAAAAAATTAAAATTATAATACTTTTTTCCTTCTACGAATTTCATTTAACGACATTCGATTTGATCCAATAGATCCCATGAAAAATATTTTTTTTCCGAACCCTCAGTTTTTAAATATTTTTGTGATTATCTTTAAAAATATTAATGGTAAAGAGGTAAACACGCTATGTTATTGCACAGTTCCACTCACTAAATAAACCACGTAAATAAGTCCCAAGATCGAGAGATGGGGCCATTTGGCCACGCTTATCCCGCTATACCCTTTTCACAATTCCGAAGCGTGTAGATCGAAAGCGGTTGGAATTTTTTAAAGTATACAGAAAAAATCTTGTAGAGAATTTTACGAGTTTGCGTAGCTGGAACTCTGGTATAAGAAAGAACACTTTTTCCAACGACCACACCATTTTTAGGGTTTTATACCCAAAGGGTAAAACGGGACCCTGATACTAAGACTCTGCTCTCCGTCCATCCTTCTGTCACCACGCTGTATCTCACTATAGTTGGACAGTGGAAATTTTCACAGATGATGTAGTTCTGTTGCCGTTATAACAACAAATACTAAAAAACATAATAAAATAAATATTTAAGGGGCTCCCATACAACAAACGTGATTTTTTCCCGTTTTATAGATAGTGATACGGAACCCATCGTGCACGAGTCCGCCTCGCACTTGGCCGCTTTTTTGAATATATGTGAACAACTCAAAAGTGAAATTTGCCCCATTCCGTCTACTCTGGCTCACCTCCTAGAAGTCAGAACTTTTAGATTGTTCACTCCTAATCAAAATATATTTTTTTTTGACGGAATCGCTTAGGCTTTCGCTCACACATTTTCCATTTCCCATATTGTCTGGACTTTAAGTACACTGTGGAGTTTCATGAACTATTTCATTCCTATACGATTTCGCAAAGCCCACAATAAATAATATTTTATTACTGTGAAATTTTGATTTCACGTGTTTCGATAGTGTTCCTGGTTTGTTACAGTTTTATAAACTACTAGTTATTTTAATTTTATTTAAGATAGCCGTGGCTTAATTCTGTTAATACGGCACGTTTTTAAAGAAATTTCATAATTAGAAATGTAACGAGAGTAGGTAAAGTGTATTTTTTTTACTGTTATCTGTTTAAAATTTGGCTGACGATCTTTTTATTGTGTTTTTACAATCTTTTTTATACTTATATCATTTTTTTTTCAGATTCAACATTTAAATAAAGAAGTTTAATAAGCATCGGATTAAATCAAAGAACTAAATATGAATTTAGACAATTTGGAAGGAAATGTGTATAACGCCGCAGTTTATTACCTTGATATTTTCCCAATCCTTGCGGTTATAGAAGACGAAGCTTTTGCAAATGATTTCTTTGTAGATCCTGATGACCCTGATTATGCACCTGATCCTGATAATGGTCACGATGAGCTCCCCATAAACGCAGAGGGACCAATTGATCCAGTTTTGAATTTAGAAGAGGTTTTAGAGGATCTAAATATCGAAGATGACGATAATTCCGCAGACCATGATTCACAAACTGATGAAGAAGCACTATCTGAAGGCGATAAAAATAATGATTTTTCTGACGAGGAAGATAGATTGAGTGAATTTGGTGACGCAGGTCCAAACAACACCGAGCAAGATGCACCAATCAACCCAGAAAATGAAGGCGGATGGAACGTAGATGATCCGCGTCCGTTATGCGACCTAGATTTAATTTCAAACGCGTCCGACGATGATTATACTGAATGCATTATCGTCGAATACTTTGATGAATTGGAGGAGCTGTGTAATGATCCACGCTATGTTAATGTGCCTATCTACGGCCCATCTTATGTGTATTTTGAGCCCGACAACCTTGGTTATTAAACATCAGAATCGCTAGTCTTCCAAAATTTTGACACATTGAATTACCCCGGTCTAAGAAACTCTAGAAACACATCCTCTTCGCCACCCTTACAACGGTACTTGATGCAATACTGACAACATACAGATATTTGAAAAGTACCACCGTAATTATATTCGACTTCCCCAGGCTTCGTTGATTACGAGATCTCACAATCCGGTGAAAGTACCTCGGGACCGCCTGTTTTCAACACCAGCTTTTCGACTCAGCACCTTTTACCTGAATTTAGTGCTGAGATACGCAACCCTGCATTAAATGCCTATGTAATTAACGAAAAATATATATATTTAAGAAACGTGTAAACCACCTTATACTATAGGGTGGTCCTTGTTCCTAAAAAATGTATTGTTTTTTTTTTATTTCACGTGGCACCACATAGTTTACTTCTACTTCATATGAAACTATTTCGTTAGTGCTAAGGATTAAACTTTGAATGAAAATTCACAATCGGTACATTTGTTGGATTGTTTTATTCATAAGTGTGGACATAAAAAATACAAAATTAATGTTATTATTACAACTAAAGACATGTTAGTATTTGAATAACTTATAAACAAGGGTTAATTACTTTGTTTAGGGAACTTATTTCTATATTCTTTCACTAATAGATGAACTAATACTGCTGCTTTTATTCGTCATTGGTTTAAACAATTTATTATTTTCCTCCATTAAAACAATTCCACGCTCAGCTATGTCGTTCACTACTTGCATAAAACGAACGGCACACTTATTAAAGCTACCACACCAATGTGTGATAGCTCAAATAAATGTGTCGTCAAAATTTAACAAAAACAATATTTTTGTTAAAGTTTGACGAAACTGGTAGAGACATCTAGATCGTATCGAAAAATTAAATTTAAAAATGTTTCATATTTGTATGTACAGACGCCAGCACATCAATGTACCCGAAACTGTCAAATTTTCCCAAACAATTTTGAACCTCTTCAGCAATAAAGTTGAAAATATATTAAAGAAATTTGACATATTGTAGTAGCTTTATGTGCTGGCGTCTGTACACGCATACTCGAATGACAACTTACCGCAATGATTATTTATTGAACATTTGAAAAATAATCTAAAACGTCGCATTGCCATCTGAGCGCTGTAGGTAGCGTTTTTTTTTACTGATGAAAGGAATTAATGCATGCTTGAGAAAGGCAACATTTTGCGAAAGGGACATTTTGCGAAAGGGATATTTTATGAAAGGTAAATTACGCGAAAGGAACATTTTGCGAAAGGGACATTTTGCTACCTGTAATCACTTTGAGAAGTGGTTATTTTGCGACAGAGCCTCCAGAACCTTACCTGACAATTTTTACCACCCCACACAACTGCACCTATTCAATAAACCTCAACGAACTCCAACGCCCCATACAAATCTGTTCACAGTACGTCATACTATCGTGCCTCAAATAACCATGGTTACGCCAACTCCATATAACGACTCAACTCGTAAGAACTAACCACGTAACAACGCTTACTATAAAACTCCATAAGGAGACCCTTGTGGAGCTGATTCTTACGCAGTTTGTATAGCGTTGTTACTAGACAGTAACGATGTCATACAAACCGCGTAAGAATCAGCTAACGGGGCACTAAATGTGTGCGGCTATACTACTCCATCTTTGTTTTACCAAACTGACCAACTTTCGCCAGGATGGCACTTCAGTAGCACCAGCTTACCTTGACTCGCATTCTTATGAACACGGTAACCCGTAATCGTCTAACTACATTGCTCGGTACGCCAAGGATGGTATTTTGTAACAGGCAAACAGGATCGTGACCGCCTTTTAGGTCAGCTTTTCAAAAAAACATTATTGAAATCGTGAAGATAAACACGGTCAATAATTATCAATTAGATGAAAAAAAAAAATAGATGTAATCTCAATGAAAAATAAAATATAATTTGTAATAACTACATATTTCTTGTTTTCTCTGATAAAGTCTCGTTTGCGTGAGGATGTACGAGTATTAGTATAAAGTAGACAAGAATTGCGAAACGAATTTTCGCATTCATAATGTTACACTGATTGTATTAATGATACAACTTTATGTTATGACTATGATTAGGAGAATATCGTCGTACTAGTAAAGAGTGTTGACACTCATCGTGCCAATGAGTCTTAGTTTTAATACACATGTCATGATTGCGATAAAACCGCGTGAATACGAAGAGAATATCCAGAAGGGTTTTGAAAGTGATGTGAAGTTAAGCGATAAGAAATTTTCACCTCTTGATCGAGATCGTCACGTCTTCATGTTCATACTTACTCCTCGACGGATTTTAAAGAACGGTTAACATTGTGTAGTAGGTACAATGACTTACATTTTTAATAACATGTGCATTATGATGGTTCATTCTTAAAATGAAAAAGAGCTTATGAACCAATTCTAATTGTAATCGTAGTAGCCAAAGGCAGTTTATTTAATGTTGTATACCTAATAAATTCACATTGCGGCGAAATCTACGTGAATCCAATGTGATATAATAATTAGTAGGTGTGTATGGACGCCCTTATTGATTGTGATTCTCTTTTACGGATCATTATTTCTGACTGTTCAATCACATAGTGTATATCTATAAGAAGAATGGTGACCAATCAATACAGGCGTAAATACCAATAAAAAACTTGTGATGTTTTAGGAGTAATGCGCAGAAATAAAACGAAAAAAAAAGTTATGCTAAATTTTATGTTTATTATTATACTTATGCTTACTGAAAAAATGAGTTATGTATCGCATATGTTGTTTTTATTTTTGATGATATGATTGATAAATTACATTGTTAAGAAATAAATTGATATCCGTAATACCTAAAACAAAAAGCAGTTATACTGTTCCATATATAAAAATGTGCGCAATGTGTCTCATTTTGGCGCTTATATTATCTTGAATACTTTTATAGACGTAATGATTTTGTGTCTTAAACATAACATATTTTATTGTTGCCTTTATGAACGGCTGAACATGTATAATCAATAGTAATGGAAGATAAAAAACAATTTTCAATAAATTAGAACTTTAATACAAACAGATGAGGCAGCAGGGCCTTCTCTACCAAACAGTCCTTTCATAGGAATTATAATTATATTATATGGTAACTTATTTAAATAACAGTGATGTTATATATAATTGTTATAGGTTGCTGTTAAAAGTAAAATAACTGAAAGAACTATCCACTGAACTCGGGTAAACTTGAACCAATTATGCTAGTTTTCGTTTCATTGTCACTTTTTTGCTGTAAATAGTTTTGTTTACCAGAATGTCAATTGCCAAACCTAAATGAAATTAATCTAGATTCTGTCGTATACTGAGATGGCCCGAATTTTTTGAAAAAAATATCAAATATTTTTGTTTATGTTACTATGAAAGTCCAAAATTATCCGAGTTTTTACCAATACAGTGAGGACTTGCCCACTCAGTTCTTTGCATACGTTTAGGCTGCTTACTAGTCAGAGGCAGTTTGCAGAGAGGCATCAGTCTTAGTAAGTATGTGTTTTTATCACCAATATAAATTTCTTCTATAACTGTCTATAATATTTAAAACTGAATGTGACTTATATTAATGTAATTTATAATAAATCGATTTTCGAATGTCTGTGTATTGTTTTATTTTAACGAAACTCCCATAAAACCTTCAGTAATGGGTCCAACGGAAAATGTCAGAAACATATCGTAGTATGTTTATGTGTAGGCCTTTTGATCTTACCTAACAAGCCAATCTTTCAAAAGAACATCTTCAAAAGTTTAAGGTTTGCGTTAATTTAGTTACATGAAATGTATTCATTTTTAGGGTTCCGTACCTCAAAAGGAAAAACGAATAGTTTTAGTAGTAGACCCTTATAGTATCATTTCATTGTACGTACGTCCGTTCGTCCGTCTGTCTGTCTGTCAAGACACTTTATCTCAAGAACGACTACAGGCATCGAGTTGAAATTAAAACCATATTCTCAGATCTATAGTCTCTTGAAGCTGTAAAAAAAACTTGTAAGTGAACGTAAAAAAGATACCGCCGTTTATGCTGCAAAAAACGAATATTACGACAGTCTCAAGGGAATCAAAATTTATAGGCTGTTTTCGGTTGACCTAGAACTATGAAATTTGGAATAATATATCGTCTTATTCTACAAGTATATGGGAAAATCTGACATTTGAAATATAATCATGAAAAAAATAGGGTGTGCTTGAATAAAGACTCAATTTTTTTGGACCGCCGTTCCTTGGATTTTTACGGAACCATCGGTGGGCGAGTCCTACTCGCACTTGTCCGGTTTTTTTTAAACTATTGATAGACTTAGGACTCCCACTTGGCATTTAATTGTTTGCACCGTCGTCGGTCCTATTATGTAAACGAGAGTAGAGTAGAGTTAGAGAGTAAGTATATCTATACTTATAATAAAACTGTAGAGAAGTCAATTCTGTACATTGAACATACATTAAAAAATAATATTGGAGGATGAATGGTGATCGATACTGATGCGAAAAACGCAATCAGTAAAATTTTTGTCTGTCTGTCTGTCTGTCTGTCTGTCTGTCTGTCTGTATGTGCATGCATGGGTCAAAAACTACTGAAGGGATTTTAACCAAACTTGGTACGATAGTAGTCCATACTCCTGGGCAGGTTATAGGCTATATAACATAACGCTAAGACACATAAGAGCTGAGCAGTGACGATAAATTTGAAGCAAGTCGGATGAAAATGCGCTTTCGAGCTTTTATCCTCGCATACGTTGATCATACACCAAAAGTATGTATTCCAAAGATGATGGTCTTCAAAAAATCTACAACAAAGTCCTTAATAGTATATATCTATCTTTTATAAATTAGCCACAATAACGTATTTAATCGTTAGGCATTTCTTCAAAGTGTATTAAATCTATACATATAATAAGTCTGTAGACGACGAGTATATTTTAGTTTTCGTTTCAACGCAATCGCTTCGCTCTATCAAAAGTTATATTAATTTATTTATTTTCACTATTACGTAATGTAACAACACGTAGCGACATCTACTGACCCAAAATGATACTAACGTAAAATCAAGTAGGTTTGGGAGATTATTGTTTTCACCTAAATGTTTTTGCACACTTCACGTTATTCATATCTTTTACAAATAAGGAGTAATCGTTTCGTCTATTTGCAATGATTTCGGGGGTTGTTTAGCCAATGTATTGCGGATATGTATGCAAAAATAGAAACGGAACGTTTAGTTTACATGCGCACTTTTCAACGTCGTTTACGCGCTGAAGAATACGAGCATTTGCGGGACGCGATGCAAACAGATAATAACGATGAAAACTTGGGGCGATTGGTTAACTTGACATCCAGTTTTACAGGCGGTCCGCGATACAAGCACGAAAAAACACAAGATGCTTTTTGGTACGTCCGTAAATACGGCCGCTCGGACCTTTTCATAACGTTCACAATTTGTCAGGAACTTCTCTCAGGACAAGCGTCATATGATACGCATGACATAATTTTTGCGAGGGTTTTTCATTTGAAGCTCAAAGTAATGATTAATATCCTTACCAAAGAGAAATTATTCGGCCCAGCTCTTTGTTTTATGTACAGCGTCGAGTGGCTAAAGCGTGGGTTATCTCACGCGCACATCCTCCTATGGTTGGAAAACAAAATTCGTCCTGATGCTGTTGATAATGTCATAAGCGCTGAATTTCCAGACCAAAATGAAGATCCAAATTTGCATGCCATCATTAAGACGCACAACGAGTATATTTTCAATCTGAAAATGTCACAATCCGAAACAAACCACCTTAATGGCATTCTTTCACCTCTGCCAAACAGATAATTACGCCAAAAATATTTTATATAACGAAGTTCCATCTTATTACATGTACAAGCAGCAAGGTGTTTTTAACCGTAAAAGACGTGGCACTGCTGTGGAAGGTGAGTAAGGCGTTTTCAAGGAACACGTGATTGGACGATTGTACACTGTGCACCCAAATAATCCAGAGTTTAATTATTTACGCCTCCTTCTGCACATAGTGCGGGGGCCGTAAACTGGATGATATTGAATATCCCACATAGGTACCAGGCTGCTTGCCGCGCACATCATTTATTAGATGGAGATGAACATAGGAATGATGCTCTAGCCGAGGCATGCGTCAGCAATAGTCCTTATCGGTTGCGTCATTTGTTTGCCATCTTACTGATCTTTTGTGGATTAGCGGATGCTGGACAGTTGTGGCAAAAATACCAAGATAAGTATTAAAGATTTTTGAGGCATCAACGGCAAAACAGTTTAGAAATATTAGACCGAGTCCGTGAAATCTGTAATAATAGATCGTTATTGGCTATTCAAGACATAGTTATAAGTATAGGAGGAAACCCGCTTACTCAATACGGCTTGCCTTCACCGACAGCCGATGGGAAACGTATAAACAGGGAGTACGCTTCGGCGATTAGTTACGATCCCGTAGAATTGGTAGAAACTCTGCGAACTGGTTGCTCAAATTTGACACCGGAACTGCGTCAAATATTTGATCGAGTGTGCTACAGTGTGGATCATACTTTGCGAGAAATCTTGCTTTTAAACGCGCCCGGTGGAACGGGCAAACCTTTCTTACTAAAGTTATTATGGCTCGAATAAGGAGCCAAAATAAAATTGCTCTTGCTGTCGCCTCCTCAGGTATAGCAGCCACATTGTTGCCCGGAGGAAAAACCACACACATAATTTTTAAAATCCTCATTGACTTGGAACGAACAGAAAGCCTGGTTTGCAATGTGTCACGCAATTACGATAAAGCTAGAGTTTTACGCGATGTGTCACAATCATTTGGGACGAGTGCACGATGGCAAACCGCTTGGCTATAAAAGCAGTTGACTGAGCTTTGCGGGACGTAAAACAAAATGACTGGCCGATGGGAGGCATTATGCTACTTTCCGGCGGTGATTTTAGGCAGACACTACCGATTGTACCCCGAGGATCAAGAGCCGATGAAATTAACGCCTGTCTGAAGAGTTCAATTCTATGGCACAATGTCGTATCAACTCATTTAAGTTTAAATATGCGAGCACATCAGGGAGGAACTCCAAAGGCGCAAGAGTTCGTTTTACTATAAAAAATTGGTGACGGCACATATCTCACACAAGATGGTAACGTAATTTTGGTAGAGAACCTATGTTGTAACGTTACTTCACAGCTGGACCTCATTTCTTTTGAGTATGGGAATCCCTCTGATATCGGTAACCACGCCACTGTTTAGCTGTGTCAACGAGCTATTTTGAACCCCCGCAACGACCAAGCGGCAGCAAAAAATACACAAATATTGACACATGTTTTTGGGGAAAGTAAGCAATATACTTCCATAAACACGGTTACGGAAGAAGAAGATGGCACACACTATCCAGTAGAGTTCTTAGATTCCTTTAAAATACGCGGTCTTCAGCACACAACATTTTTAGGGTTCCGTTGCCAAATGGCAAAAAACGGAACCCTTATAGATTCGTCATGTCTGTCTGTCTGTCTGTCTGTCTGTCTGTCTGTCCGTCCGTATGTCACAGCCATTTTATTCCGAAACTATAAGAGCTATGCTGTTGAAACTTGGTAAGTAGGTGTATTCTGTGAACCGCATTAAGATTTTCACACTAAAATAGAAAAAAAACAATAAATTTTGGGGTTCCCCATACATAGAACTGAAACTCAAAAATGCTTTTTTTCATCAAACCCATACGTGTGGGGTATCTATGAATAGGTCTTCAAAAATGGTAATGAGGTTTCTATTATCATTTTTTTCTAAACTGAATAGTTTGCGCGAGAGACACTTCCAAAGTGGTAAAATGTGTGTCCCCCCCCCCCGTAACTTCTAAAATAAGAGAATGACAAAACTAAAAAAAATATATGATGTACATTACCATGTAAACTACCAACGAAAATTGGTTTGAACGAGATCGAGTGAGTAGTTTTTTTTTAAAACGTCATAAATCGTAAACCGCAATTTACCTTACATTCAATCAACTGAAATATAAAAATTAAAAAATATTTATATTTTTAAACCGAAAATACCTACAGGTTTGTACGGAACCCTCGGTGCGCGAGTCCGACTCGCACTTGGCCGGTTTTAAAAAAGTCGGAGTGCCAATAATACCTTTCAGAAATGTATATCCTCCCAAACTTTGCAGCGGCACTCGGGTCATAGTCACCTATCTCCAGCAGAACGTCATCGAAGCCAAAATCTTAACAAGTTGTGGCGCTGGTGATGTTGTATTTATTCCCAGAATTCCGCTCATTCCTAATAATTTCCCATTCAGTTTAGTAGTCCCTTTACGCCATAACCATTAACAAAGCTCGGGGCCAGACACTATCCATTGCGGGGGTGGACCTTAGTATTGGTTGCTTTTCCCACGGCCAACTTTATGTAGCTCTTTCGCGTATGAGCAATCCTAGCAACCTTTTTGTTTACGCCCCCTAAAAAATACAAGTTTTGTGGTAGCTTTTTGCTAGAAAAAGTCACCACGCCTGGTCAAAAGATCAATAGAGGAGGTGTTACATCTGCTATAATCTGCTATAAGCGGCGTAATGCTGTTTTCCGACATCTACGCGAACGAAGTCGCGGGCACATCTAGTATATTATAAAAAAATGATTTATTGGTTTCTAGTACTCAAATCTCATTAGGTCCGATAGTATTTACGATATATGTAATTGAATCAGCTGACATCAAAAAAGTTTTTGTGAAAATTGGTCCACTTTCTTTCTGACTGCACAACGTACTTCTTGTAGCTTCAACGTTTTTTACCTACTTATTGTACCTCCCTGCTCTTACCGACCCTTTTTAAAATTCCACCCTTTACTTATAGGTACTACCTACGTACTAGCTACGGTTTACCTAAGCAGTTCCCGGATAATATTATTAAGCAATACTACGTTGAATGGTTGGCATGGTTGGTTGGTTGGTTGGCGTTGGTGGTTGGCATTGCGTCTCTTGAAACGGTGCAAGCGTGACGACTAATCGATCGATACTGCAGGCCAACAACGGGGGGTACAGTAAGGGGGTTGGCGTAGTCGCAGTATGCCTTCCATTTCCATACCATATTTATAAGGATGAATACTAAATATATGGCCAGATAAAGCACAAGGAGCCAGTCAATATTGTTTGCAATATCGTAGAACAACTAAGATACAAACGAAGACCCATTTAAATAATGGTAATTAGATACGATTTAAGTAGCCAGCGTGTCGCGCTCCAGAACATGTTCCTGCTGCTTTTATAAGCGACTGATCGTTCATAAAGTCAGTAATTGCATTCGTCGCTGTTTTGTTGAAATAATTGTGTTATTACCACTAAGTGAAGGGTTGATCGTTCAGGTTAAGCTAAGCTTGCCGCGGTTGCTCCGTGGATGGGTGACCATCTATACATGCCAAGACCGCTCTGTGCCTCGAAAAGCACGTAACGCGGTTAGTCCTGGCTGTCTATCGTAGATCTCAGACAGTCCTTACGGGTCGTCAGAAGCCAGAAAGACTGACAACCAGTCTTACCAAGGGGTATCGTATTACCCAGTAACTGGGTTGTGGAGGTCAGATAGGCAGTCACTCCATGTAAAATACTGGCACTCAGCTACATCCTGTTAGACTGGAAGCCGACCCCAACATAGTTGGGGAAAGGCTAGGGAGATGATGATGAGATGATTAGCACTAAGTGGTTCACAGACTTTAGGTGTGTGGTTGTACTGGTGGAGTATACTGTGAAACGTCACCGCGTGGTGCATAACCTATATAATTTTTACCGCAGGAAGCTCTTTATTCGCCGCTTGCAATGTAGCTTCTTCATGGTCGCTTATGAGGATTATTTTGAGAAAAAATAATTTTACATGAATTTAATATCTGCCCTACTATCGAAGGTAAGCAAGATAATCAGGGTCAAATTAAATTAGTCGGTATTACTTTGCACATGTGCTGGGTATGAATATTGTAAACGAATGAAAAAATAAAATAAAACATCAATCGAAGAATTATACGTAATTTTTTTATCCTTCCATAAATTTCTATTGAAAATATAAAATCATCATCATAAAAAAATCTTAGTAAATAAACAAAAAATGTTGCTTATACATTTTGCCTTACACAATTCTCTTAATAACTTCGAAACCAAATAGTCCGACAAAGTTTATTCCAACTGAAATCCATTGTATACATATTTCATTCCTATGGAACTAATCTTATCAAAATATGTACATACGCAAAATCACTTATTGAAGTTACGTAATTACACGACTATCCTTACACAGTATTATATATTCGACGACGCCGACATGAGTGTGGAAAATAGTTGAACCATTGCATTATCGACTGTATTTTCTTCTTCGTTATAAAATAAAAAATCGTACCGTGGTCTTTAGGTTAACTCCCGACTATCCATCAATTCATGAAACGCGCTTCGAAGCGTTTCTTCGATAGGGCCGTAGCCCACCGCAACCCTCTGGTTGTGGCGGCAGCTACTTACACCCCCTCCCGTATCAGTAAAGTCCGCCGCTCGCGGCACATTCTTACCGATCCTGATGATCCCACTACTCTCCTCCAGGAGAGTCGAAAAGAGACCAGTACAGCTAGACCAGCACACAAACACAAACCGTACCGACCTCGCCGCCGAGGTCCGTCGTCGCGACCCCGACTTAACAGTCCCTCCCGACCCTTGCAAGAGCCAGCCCACGATGCTGCGCCGTTAGCTTTAAATTAGTCCCAAAATAATTCAACCCAGATCCAGCCAGTCCCTTGCTGCCCCCCTACAAAACAATGATATCTTTTACTAGAAGTTTTATCTTTTACTACAAGAAACTTCTAGTAAAAGATTTACTAGAAGTTTCTTGTGTGTACTCATTATTGGAACAACATCTAGCTTCTGCTACGCAAAATGTTATTTTTTTTAAATTGAATTTCTAACACGTGTTTTGCATCGCACGACATGATGGTATATAAGCATGAGTCAAGACGCTATTTCTGTTCCCTAAATAATTTAACTCAGATCCAGCCAGTCCCTTGCTGCCCCCCCTATCAGCGATTGCCTAAGCCGAGGTTCGTACCCCCCTCGGGGTAACCCTTAGAGCTTTCGCTTTAGTTTTTAAGTATAATAAGCCCCGGCTGGAGGCCTAAAAAGGTAACTTTTTAGAACTCGCCGGGCCACAATCCGTTTAAGTAGTAACAATCTTTTCAGGATTAACTACGAAATGCCCCACAAAAAAAAAAAAAAAAAAGTGGTCTTGTGCATCGTTGCAGAACAAAATTCAGTCTTTGAAACAGTTCGTCGTCGCAATGCCCACCCCTCTAATACGCATGCGCCAGTAATTTATCGACCCTAAAGCTGTATTGCTGTTTTGCATGGCAGACATTTTAAATCAGCAGAATAAAACTTACTGTCATCTCTCCGCTTTCACCTTTATGTATTTTTCAGTGTTTATTAAGTGTAGTGGAGCATCGAACACAATTTTGAGCAAGTAAGTGTAAGTTTTAATAGTCCTTGTGTATTGTCCTATGTTTTGTTTTATGTTTTCGTGTGTGCTCTGGGGAAGCATGCCATATTTTACTACAAGGTAAGAATTATTGTGGATAGTGAAGTTTTTACAAAAGAGAACGGTATGTTTAAAATAAACTTCATGCCCCTTCGCTATCACATCGGCGGGTTCTTTTCTTTGCTAATTCTTGTACGAGAGGTCGCAAATCAGTGGTACCAAACCAAAATCATCTGACCTCCTAAACTACGCTAGAGCAAAAAAATGAATATTTTTCTCGTGTTTTTGTGTTCCCCAAATTAACAATTATAATTATAATTATTTTGTCTTTCCAGATATTAAACTGACAATCAACTATCCCTCAGATACAGAGCTGGTGGAGATTATTCCAATGTGTTTAAATAATATAATGGAGGTACGTACATAATACATTCAGAATACTCGGGACCCTTTTTGCTTTGTATTTACTCAAGAATTAATATTTATTCAATTGCCATAAGTTAACAGTAATAATTGTTATAATGTCTTGTGGAATCAGAGGTACCGTACTCTATAGTACCTATGTATGTGCCTGAAAATGACAATACCACGTTGTATTGGAATCGATCTATCATCACTGACAGGACTATTGTTCTCAATAAGCCAGACATAGTAGTGATAGTTCGATTAGAACGTCGCACAATGATTGTTGATATAGCAGTCCCGCATGACGAGAACCTCGTGAAAGCTGAAAAAGATAAGCAGATAAAGTATCTTGACCTAGTTCGCGAGGCTGTTGATATGTGGGATGTGGATATAGCAGTCATTGTGCCGATAATCGTGACGGCCATTAGCATAATAACCAAGAGCCACGATTAACATCTCGGGACGCTCTCGTTAGGCAGCTGGATTAAGGGCCCGATCCAGAAAGTAGTAATTCTGGACCCGGTGCGTATAGTTAGGAGGTTCCTCTCTCAACAGCCGACCACCGGTAGCTTGGACTCTATTCCCGATACCGGTGGGCTACCATTTTTTATATTTTTTAATGTTTTCAATTTTTTTTATATTGTAATGTAATTAATATGTATTGAAATGTAATAAAGGAAATAATAATTATTATATTGTTTTTCACAGAGTTTTACACCCTCGAGTGCACAGTCAAAGGAGCCAACCCCAACGTGTTGAAAAAATAAAATGGAGGTACGTATGTACATAATATATTCAGAATAGTCCTGACCTTTTTGCTTTGTATTTACTCAACAAGTATTTTTGTTTTCAATTTCCTTAAGTTGATAATAATAATATTTATTATTATATTGTTTTTATAGAGATTAAATCTACGACCAGCCTATCCTCCCTCGAGTGCAAAGACATAAGAGCCAAGCCCTAACGTATTTAAATAAGGTTAATAATTTTACGTACCTCACGTATATAATACATTCAGAATAGTAGGTACTGATCCTTTTTGCTTAGTATTTACTCAAGACGTAATGTTTCTACAATTTCCCTAAGTTGGCGAAAATAATAATTATTATATTGTTGTTACAGAGATAAAATCAACGACCAGCCTAACATCCTGAGCGAATAGAGCCGAACCCGATATGGTGAAAGAGTATAATGTAGGTACGTACTTATTGAATCCTGAATAATCATGATCCTCTATGCTTTGTATTTATGAAGAATATAATTAAGATACGCACTTATTACAATCGTAATTCCCTTTGCGCTGTATTTACTTAAGCAAAAATGTTTCTTGATTATAACTAATTTGACATTATCATTATAATTATTTGTTTTTTATTTCAGAGATTGAATCAGCGACCAGCCTGTCATCCCTCAGATACTGAGCAAAGGAGCTGACCCCGATGTCTTGAAAGAATGTTATGTTGATAGTACGTACTTATTGCATCTTAAATAATCATGATTCTCTTTGCTTTATATATATAAAGCAAAGGGAATCATGGTGGTCAAGGTGTAACTAAATTAATACTCATCGTTCCTACTACTGCCAGGGTCCCGGGTCAGGGTCGGGGGGATATATGTATATTATTCGCAGATGACATTTCAATTATAGTGACGTCTGATAAGAAGCATAAATCATCAGTATCTGAACATGAAATTGACATTAATAATATTATTGACAATATTTTAGAATGGCTACAGACAAATAAATTAAAAATCAACTTACACAAATCCAATTTTATACAATTTAATCAATCTAAACATGTTAAATACAATTTTAAACTAACTTTGATGGACTAAAAGAAGTTACTCAAACAAAATTCTTGGGTGTTCTTATAGATCAAGACTTAAATTGGACAGTAGGTACATGAAGACAATTTATGCAATAGAATCAATAAATTTGCTTATGCTCTGAAACAAGTGAAGAATGTGACGAACAGAAAAACGGCAATAACTACTTACCACGCATATATAGAATCGATTTTATGCCACGGGCTTATTGTATGGAGCAACAGTACAGATAAAGATAGAGCATTTATTAAGCGAAAAATTGCATCAGGGCCATTTGTGGTCTTCAACCTCACGAGTCTTGCAAACCGTTTTTTAAAAAGCTGGGTTTATTACCACTTCCCTCACTTTATATTTGTGAAATCTGTAAATATGAGAACAGTAATAAGGGTTGTTCAATAATGCGTATGAAGTAATCACTCGACCAACAAGGGATCCACACAGATTTGTTTTAAAGAATAATCTTAAGGGAGACTTTGTCCTTGGAGTGCCATATTTCAGGTGTTTACGTTTTTTTTTTTTAAAGGAAACGAGTAAAGCTTTTTGAGTGCGGTTTTTTTCTTGCTTTTATTCATGATATACAGAACGTTAAAAAACATTTTTTATGTTAAATAAAACCCAAAATGCAGCTCCGCGAAAACAAGTTCGCAAATCGCGGGAGGAAAACGGTTGACATCACTGCCCCCTCTTTGTTGATCTGAAACACAAATTCAAAGCATATTATAAATGTGTGACCCTTTGGCCATGGAATGACGGATCGCTTTTTCGATAGATACATTTTTGCATTTATTATTTATCTTTATATGCGAAAAAAAAAACGCGAAAATTCGATCTTCTTTTTTTTATTGCCGCCATTTTTTGAAATTTGTACTAAACGAAAAACCCATCCGTCATTTCATGGCCAAAGGGTCACACATTGATAATATGCTTTGAATTTGTGTTTCAGATCAACAAAGAGGGGGCAGTGATGTCAGCCGTTTACCTCCCGCGATTAGAAGACTTTTTTCGCGGAGCTGCAACGGCCGCCATTTTGTTTTTTTTTCCCAAAATATTTTTTTTAACGTTCTATATATCATGAATAAAATCAAGAAAAAAACCGCACTCAAAAAGCTTTACTCGTTTCCTTCAAAAAAAAATAAAACGTAAACACCTGAAATATGGCACTCCAAGAACAAAGTTTCCCTTAAGTCAGCCAAGTATGTAAAAGCTACCTCGTAATGTGTGTACGTATATATAATAAAATACCAAACAAACTAAAATGATTAAATAATATAAGCTCAGTTAAACACCAATTATATAAATGGCTGAATGGACACAACTTTTATGATATTAAAGATTTTTTTGACCTCAAAATATTAATATGCTGGTACTCAGCTGCATTCAGTCAGACTGGAAGCTAACTGTGTTGAAAGAAGGCTACGCAGATAATGATGATGAATCTGTACAAAAAGAATGGGTTTTAACCAATTAAAACAGATTTTAGTATCATTTAGGTAGTACCTATGTTTTAATTTTTGGTGGGTCCTGGTCTACTGCTTCCACGGGAACCAGGGTACCACACATAGTTTGAAAGAATGAATATAATAAGTTTTTCCAATTCTTCGTACCATTTTTCGTTTCCTTCTAGCCCAAAAGAACAATCGTTGTCATACGTACTTGTCTTTCTAGCTTTTCTATGGTATTTTGCTGATTATGAGTAATTTTCTCTAGTTCTTTATTTTTAGATAAAATTTCATAAAAAAATATATTCATACTTTCAATTATTGGTTGCGATATATTTTCTTTCAAACTTTATATTTCTGTACTTTGTTGTGACAAATCATTTTGCAGTTTCTTCAACAATGTTGTTATTTCTTCCATTTCGAGTTTCCAATTGTTATTTAGCGTCCTCTAGTGCGTAGTAGATAACTTAATTAGTAACTTAACTATCGATTGAGCTTGCTTTCCAATGTTTTTTTTTTTGTAGTTCAGCTTGCCTCCACTAGATGATTTTCTATTTCGGTTTCCAACAGTGTGCAACAGATGGCGTCAAAAACAGAAACAAAGATAAAAAAGGAAAAGCAAATACTCTACTTTAACACATGCATGTGAGATCACTGATTGATACGTCAAGATTTACCGAATTAAAATTTGCTATTGATAAGCTAAACTGGCATGTAATTGAACTCTCTGGAATAAACAAAACTTGCAGGCAAGGAAATTATAAAATATCCAGATTTTATCTCTATGTACTATGGAAAAAGATATAACAGGAACGGTATTGGATTTCTAATCAAAATAGAATTTAAACAAAACATCAAAGACTTTGTACCAGTGCTCGACACAGTAGCAAACTTAAACACATACATTGATGCTGAGAACATTGATCATATACGATTTGAATGCGCAGATTGGTCTGCCCAATAATGATAACAAAGATGTTATGGGATCGTGGGGATACGGGTAGTCCAAAAGGTCAGATGCTAATCAATTTTTGGTTCCTACATCAATTCAGTATTTCGAATACCTACTTCAAGATGAAATTGAAGTGACGATGAACTTGGGTGCACCCTAATAGCATTACATGGAATTAAATTGACTACATTGAAACAAATAAGAATTTCCACAACGTCAATATTATACCTGCTACACACCCTACTGATCACAGACTGATGCGTGCATCACTATAACTTCGCAGCAAGCGCTTTACCTCAATAAAATACTTCGGGAAAAAAAAGCATTATTGACATTGCGCTTCCGGAGTGTTTGAAAAAAGAATTTTCTCAAGAAATTAAAACCTTGGAATTTGTAAACATTTAGCATTACTCAACCTTAGTCACAAAAATTAAAAAGAGTACACATAAACTAAAAAAACTTCTTTAAAGTTATTTTTCACTTTGTAGTGTTTTTAAGGAAGTCGGTTTTTTTTTGTACAAATCTTTTTTTTTTAATTTTTAGTTATGGTATTTACCCCGCACTAAATCCAAACAAACAATGCATATTTATGCGACAGCAGAAATCGCGGTTGATTTGCTGTCATTCAGATCTATATGAAATTTATATGGGACCATTTCGTAATAAACCTCTTTCGAAAAAAAAAGAATTTTGCAAATCCGTTTATATATGACGGAGTTATGGCCGAACATAAATAAAAAAACATAAACATCCGAATTGATAACCTTCTCCTTTTTGAAGTCGGTTAAAACAACAAAAATTGAAATGAACCTGTTATTCAAGGAAACCTTGCTAGAGAGAAAACTAGCATAGAAAATAAATATTTTTCGGCACTATACAAACTAACTAGATAGCAAATACAAGAAGGATTTGAATCAGTTAAAAGAGCGTACCTACAAAAGACTAGATTCCAGCAAAACAATTGACTACATATCTAACAAAATACAGTCACCAGATTACAGACAGAAATCATATATTAAACCTTACAACAGAATTTTATACCAGATTACATGAGCATCCTGTCCCTCACGTAAACTTAATTCGAGATGTGGAGTCACTCGATTCAGATAGTGTAGGTACCAGAATTAAAGAAGTATGAAATCAGCCACTCCATCAACCAACTGAAATTGAAGAAAGGCCCCTGAAAATATCGCATAAAAAATTAAATATTAAAAGCCATCAGAGAGCCAGTAACACGTATTTTAACAACAATTTTCAACGAAATCGTGAAAAATGGGTTAACTTTACAAAAGGGTTGGAGTCGTCTACAAATGCTACGTCGAGCGTTTTATTTTTTACATTTTACTTTTCGATAATCTGTGTAATCGTAAAAATGTTGTCAATGGAAGAGAAGCCCACTCTCTAGGTTGTTCTTTGTCTAAGGTCTTTGAGATCCTTTTGAATATTAGGCTTGTAAATAATTTATAAATCGTCTGTAGCCTACTCAGTGGTCTGTAGTTGTCCATTTTGTCTGGATTTACAGTCCGCATCAGTATTTTAAGATATTATGTGTTGAAAGTATTATCTATTGTCTTTTTTGGGAAATAAAAGACTTAAATAAATAATTATATATGTTTTAATTTTTAGAATAAAAATAAAATGCTAAAGGTATATAATTACAGTAATACACTTAATGTTGCTCCTGAAAACAATTTTTTGCAGCTATAAAAGTAGTTGATCAAATCGGATATTAATAGAACCAATATTTAATTGAAATTTCTTCAATATGTTGGCGTAATCCAACATGCTCAATATTCAGTATTTCAAAAAATATTAACCATTTTAAATTTATTAGTCACTAGCTGTGCCCGCAACTTCGTTCGCGTAGATGTCGGAAAACAGCATTGTGACTTTTTCTAGTAATAAGCTGCCACAAAACTTGTATTTTTTAGGAAAACGCTTCTCTATATACTATTTTAGGGATGGAACCACCTGTAGCGTAAAGAAAAAGGTTGCTAGAAGTGCTCACACGCGAAAGAGCTACATAAAGTTGGCCGCGGGAAAAGCAACCAAAACTAAGGTTCACCCCCGCAACGGACAGTGTCTGGCCCTGAGCTTTGTTAATGGTTATGGCGTAACATAGGCTGACCGGGATTTGTACACGTTTAAAAATAAATGGGAAATTATCAGGAATGAGCGGAATTCTGGGAATAAATACAACATCACCGGCGCCATAACCTGTTAAGATTTTGGCTTCGATGACGTTTTGTTGGAGATTGGTGACTATAAGCCGAGTGCCGTTGCAAAGTGTGGGAGGACATACATTTCTAAGAAGAATTATTGGCACTACGACTTAAAAAAAAATGTTGTATGAAAGAAGACCGGGTGTATTAAGGGAATCTAAGAACTCTACTGGATAGTGTGTCGCATCTTCTTCTTCCGTAACCGTGTTTATGGAAGTATATTGCTTACTTCCCCAGAAACGTGCCCTGCCGCTTGGTCATTGCGGGGGTCAAAATAGCTCGTTGACACAGCCAAGCAGTGCCGTGGTTACCGATATCAGTGGGATTCCCATACACAGAAAAAAATAGGTCCAGCTGTGAAGTAACGTAACAACATAGGTTCTCTACCAAAATTACTTTACCGTCTTGTGTAGGATATGTAACGTCACCAATTTTTATAAGAAAATTTGCGAACTCTTGCGCGTTTGTGTTCCCTCCCAGATGTGCTCGCATATTTAAACTTAAATGAGTTGATATGACATTGTGCCATAGAATTGAACTCTTCAGACACCCATTAATTTCATCGGCTTTTGATCCTCTGGGTATAATCGGTAGTGTCTGCCTAAAATGACCGCAGAAAAGTACCACAATGCCTCCCATCAGCCGATCATTTTGTCTTATGTCCCGCTAAGTTCGGCCAACTGCTTCTAAATCCTTGCGGTTTGCCATCGTGCACTCGTACCAAATGATTGTGACACAATCGCGTAAAATTCTAGCTTTATCACTATTAAATGAGACGTAGCAAACCGGGCTTTCTGTCCGTTCTAAGTCAATAGGGATTTTAAACATTGTATGTGCGATTTTTCCTCTGAGCAACAATGTGGCTGCTATACCTGAGGAGGCGACAGCAAGAGCAATTTTATTTTGGCTCCTTATTCGAGCCAAAATAACTTTGGTAAGAAAGATTTTGCCCGTTCCACCGGGGGCGTTTAAAAACAGGATTTCTCGCAAAGTATGATCCACACTGTAGCACACTCGATCAAATATTTGACGCTGTTCCGGTGTCAGATTAGAGCAACCAGTTTGCAAAGTTTTTACCAATTCTACGGGATTGTAACTAATCGCCGAGGAGTACTCCCTGTACGTTTCCCATCGGCTGTCGGTGAAGGCAGGCCATATTGAGTAAGCGGGTTCCCTCCTATACTTATAACTATGTCTTGAATAGCCAATAACGATCTATTACTACAGTTTTCACGGACTCAGTCTGATATTTCAAGACTGTTTTGCCGTTGATGTCTCAAAAAATCTTCAGCATACTTATCTTGGTATTTTTGCCACAACTGCGCATCATCCACAAAAGTTCAGTAAGATGACAAACAAATGAGGCAACCGATAAGATAAGGACTATCGCTGAGGCATGTCTCGGCTAAAGAATCATCCCTTTTTCATCTCCATCTAATAAATGACGTGCGCGGCAAGCAGCCTGGTATGTGGTATCACCACTTTACTAAGCTCCGTAAAGGAGGTAGGCCCTCGCACCACGTGCAGAAGGAGGCGTAAATAATAACACTCTGGATTATTTGGGTGCATAGTGTACACTCGTCCAATTAGGTACGTGTTCCTTGAAAACGCCTGACTCGCCTTCCACAGCAGTTCCACGTCTTCTGCGGTTAAAAACACCTTGCTGCTTGTTGTGCATGTAATAAGATGAAACTTCGTTATATAATATACTAGCTTTTGCCAGCGGCTTCGCCCGCGTGGAGGTCGGAAATTATCCCGCGGGAACATACTACCGGGATAAAAATAGTAGCTTATGTCCTTTCTCAGGCTCTAAACTATATGTGTACCAAATTATGAGATACCAAAGCTTTGGACATTCAAACCAGAGATGGCGGCTCGATAGAATTTGATGGCCAGATCTTGAAAGTTTGATTAAAATTTGGCGCCAAGACTTTAATAATTCTCTAACAAAAATAGAATATTTTTTTTTGTTATTAATGGTAATAACACAAACCATTAAAGAATACGGTTACATCGTGAACATAAATAAATATTACGTGAAATAAAGTAATAGAATTTATATTCTAAGAGACAGAACACAGCGCCATCTATTAGAAAGAAGAAAGAAAGAAAGAAAGCATTTATTTGTCAGAATATTGTACAAAGTTGTTATGTGGATTATTACGCTCAAAATATTCTGCCGTTTCCGGCGTACAAATATGGTTTTGAAATTATGGGTCATCATTACATTCAAATTTAGTTATTAATCATTAAAATTATATGTCATCATTACATTAAGATTTAGTTATTAATCAATAGAATTATTTAAATTACGAAACATATTTTTTTTTAAATGTAAAAGATATTAATTAAATGTCAAAAGTGCATGAAGGGAGATAAAATATGATTTTTACAGAATAATGTCAAATCTTTAGGTAAACTTTTCATTCATAAAATCTTCAGTCGAGTAATAACATTTGCTTAAGAGAAAGTTAAATAATTTACATTTAAATGTTCTGAGGCTGAGAGTTTTAAAGCCATCAGGTAATTTGTTATAAACAGTAATGGACATGCAGTACACATTTTTAGAAAATAATTTAATTCTACGCCTAGGAACATGAAGCATATGCACTTTGCGGCTGGGTCTGGATACAACATCATTATACAAATCAAATTCATGTCTGTTTCGGTGTATAAAGATACAGATTTCAAAAATATATAGTGCTGGAATTGGCAGTATTTTAAGTTTCTTAAATAGGGGAATTGGGTGTATTTGCAACCTAGATGTGAAACAATATTGTAAGAATTTTATTGATGAATCAACGTATACCGCCATCTATGAGAACTTCATAAAACTCAACAGTAAATAAACACTTGCTGAAACAATTAATTGATACATTTCATTCGTTTACATTCACGACATAAGCAAATAATTGAGATGATAACTATCTTATCCAGTAAGTTAGACTAAAATACGGGTACCTACATGTGAAATTTGATTGAAATCGGTTCAGTAGTTTTGGAGTTTATTGGCAACATACATCGTGACACAAGATTTTATATATATAAGATTTTTGGCGTAATTATCTGTTTGGCAGAGGTGAAAGAATGCCATTAAGGTGGTTTGTCTCGGATTGTCTACCCTTTCTGTGACATTTTTAGATTGAAAATCTTAAAAAGTTTGAAAGTCTTAATGATGACATGCAAAATTTGATCTTCATTATGGTATAAAAATTCAGCCTTATGACATTGTCAACAGCGTCAGGACAAATTTTGATTTCCAGCCATAGGAGGATGTGCGCGTGAGATAAGCCACGGTTTTGCCACTCGACGCTTTACATAAAACAAAGAGCTGGACCGAATAGGTCCTCTTGGGTAGTCAAATATAAATCATTACTTTAAGCTTCAAATGAAAAACCCTTGCAATTATGTAATGCCTATCATATGACGCCTGTCCTGAGAGAAGTTCCTGACAAATCTCGGTCCACTTTGGATTTGTTGTGAGCGTTGTGAAAAGGTCCGGGCGGCCGTATTTACGGACGTAGCAAAAAGCATTTTGTGTTTTGTTGTGCATGTATCGCGGACCGCCTGTAAAACTGGATGTCAAGATAACCAATCGCCCCAAGTTTTCAGTTTTTATCTGTTTGCATCGCGTCCCGCAAATGCACGTATTTTTCAGCGCGTAAACGACCGTTTCTATTTTTGCACACAAATCAACTATAAATTGACTAAACAACCCCTGAAATCATTGCAAACATACGAAACGATTACTGATCCTTATTTGTAAAAGATTTAAATAACGTGAAGTGTGCATAAATAATCAGGTCAAAACATCAATCTCGCAAACCTACCTACTTGATTTTACGTTAGTATTATTTTCAGTAGATGTCGCTACGTGTTGTTACACTACGTTATAGTGTAAATAAATCTATACTTATAATAAAACTGTAGAGAAGTCAATTCTGTACATTGAAAATACATTAAAAATTAATATTGGAGGATGAATGGTGATCGATACAGATGCGAAAAACGCAATCAGTAAATTTTTTGTCTGTCTGTCTGTCTGTCTGTCTGTCTGTATGTGCACAAATGGGTCAAAAACTACTGAAGGGATTTTAACCAAACTTGGTACGGTTGTAGTCCATACTCCTGGGCAGGTTATAGGCTATATAACATAACGCTAAGACACATAGGAGCTGAGCAGTGACGATAAATTTGAAGCAAGTCGGATGAAAATGCGCTTTCGAGCTTTTATCCTCGCATACGTTGATCATACATCAAAAGTATGTATTCCAAAGATGATGGTCTTCAAAAAATCTACAACGTCCTTAATAGTATATATCTATCTTTTATAAATTAGCCACAATAACGTATTTAATCGTTAGGCATTTCTTCAAAGTGTATTAAATCTATACATATAATAAGTCTGTAGACGAGGAGTATATTTTAGTTTTCGTTTCAACGCAATCGCTTCGCTCTATCAAAAGTTATATTAATTTATTTATTTTCACTATTACGTAATGTAACAACACGTAGCGACATCTACTGACCCAAAATGATACTAACGTAAAATCAAGTAGGTTTGGGAGATTATTGTTTTGACCTAAATGTTTTCACGTTATTCATATCTTTTACAAATAAGGAGTAATCGTTTCGTCTATTTGCAATGATTTCGGGGGTTGTTTAGCCAATGTATTGCGGATATGTATGCAAAAATAGAAACGGAACGTTTAGTTTACATGCGCACTTTTCAACGTCGTTTATGCGCTGAAGAGTACGAGCATTTGCGGGACGCGATGCAAACAGATAATAACGATGAAAACTTGGGGCGATTGGTTAACTTGACATCCAGTTTTACAGGCGGTCCGCGATACATGCACGAAAAAACACAAGATGCTTTTTGGTACGTCCGTAAATACGGCCGCTCGGACCTTTTCATAACGTCCACAATTTGTCAGGAACTTCTCTCAGGACAAGCGTCATATGATACGCATGACATAATTTTTGCAAGGGTTTTTCATTTGAAGCTCAAAGTAATGATTAATATCCTTACCAAAGAGAAACTATTCGGCCCAGCTCTTTGTTTTATGTACAGCGTCGAGTGGCTAAAGCGTGGGTTATCTCACGCGCACACACAACGTATAAACAGGGAGCACGCTTCGGCGATTAGTTACGATCCCGTAGAATTGGTAGAAACTCTGCGAACTGGTTGCTCAAATTTGACACCGGAACAGCGTCAAATATTTGATGGAGTGTGCTACAGTGTGGATCATACTTTGCGAGAAATTTTGCTTTTAAACGCGCCCGGTGGAACGGGCAAACCTTTCTTACCAAAGTCATTACGGCTCGAATAAGGAGCCAAAATAAAATTGCTCTTGCTGTCGCCTCCTCAGGTATAGCAGCCACATTGTTACCCGGAGGAAAAACCGCACATACAATGTTTAAAACCCCCATTGACTTGGAACGAACAGAAAGCCTGGTTTGCAATGTGTCACGCAATTACGATACAGCTAGAGTTTTACGCGATGTGTCACAATCATTTGGGACGAGTGCACGATGGCAAACGGCTTGGCTATAGAAGCAGTTGACTGAGCTTTGCGGGACGTAAAACAAAATGACTGGCCGATGGGAGGCATTATGCTACTTTCGGCGGTGGTTTTAGGCATACACTACCGATTGTACCCCGAGGATCAAGAGCCAATGAAATTAATGCCTGTCTGAAGAGTTCAATTCTATGGCACAATGTCGTATCAACTCACTTAAGTTTAAATATGCGAGCACATCAGGGAGGAACTCCGAACGCGCAAGAGTTCGTTTTACTATAAAAAATTGGTGACGGCACATATCTCACACAAGATGGTAACGTAATTTTGGTAGAGAACCTATGTTGTAACGTTACTTCACAACTGGACCTCATTTCTGTACATGGGAATCCCTCTGATATCAGTAACCACGCCACTGCTCAGCTGTGTCAACGAGCTATTTTGAACCCCCGCAACGACCAAGCGGCAGCAATAAATACACAAATATTGGCACATGTTTTTGGGGAAAGTAAGCCATATACTTCCGTAAACACGGTTACGGAAGACGAAGATGGCACACACTATCCAGTAGAGTTCTTAGATTCCTTTAAAATACCCGGTCTTCAGCACACAACATTTTTTTTAAAGTTGGAGTGCCAATAACACTTTTCAGAAATGTATATCCTCCCAAACTTTGCAACGGCACTCGGCTCATAGTCACCTATCTCCAACAAAACGTCATCGAAGCCAAAATCTTAACAAGTTGCGGCGCTGGTGATGTTGTATTTATTCCCAGAATTCCGCTCATTCCTAATAATTTCCCATTTAGTTTTAAACGTGTACAATTCACGGTCAGCCTATGTTACGCCATGACCATTAACAAAGGTTGGGGCCAGACACTATCCATTGCGGGGGTGGACCTTAGTATTGGTTGCTTTTCCCACGGCCAACTTTATGTAGCTCTTTCGCATATGAGCAATCCTAGCAACCTTTTTGTTTAAGCACCCCCCTAAAGAATACAAGTTTTGTGGCAGCTTTTTACTAGAGAAAGTCACCACGCCTGGTAAAAAGATCAATAGAGGAGGTGTTACATCTGCTATAATCTGCTATAAGAGGCATAATGCTGTTTTCCGACATCTACGCGAACGAAGTCGCGGGCACAGCTAGTAAATTAATAAAACTTTGGTAAAGCGAAGCGATTGCGATGAAACAAAAACTAAAATATACTCAGAGTTGTACGAAATATTTGAACATTAAAGTTTTATACATGTTTCGTACTTTTGGCGTTATACCTATGCAAATAAACATAGAAACAGTCAAACAGACAAAAATTTAAAAAAATTACAGAAATTGCATCTGTTGGTTATCCTTTAAAATCGCAACAATTTTTTCTTTTATATTTTGATTGTACAGAAAAGCCTCGTCTACAGATTTATTATATGTATAGATTTCGTGTATAGGTGACCATTGAAATCGTTTACATACAATTTTATTTGTGCCAATTTCATTTTTATAATAGGTATGAAAATGAAAATGCCGTTTTGTATGAAAAAAATTAAACGGATTTTTTTCATGTATTTTTTATTTGTATTAATCGAAATAATCACCCATGCAATCAATGCATCTTTGCCAACGCAGTGGCAGTTTATAGATGCCCTTCTTAAAAAAATCAGCTGGACGGGATGCAACAACTTCTTCGAAGGCATTTTGTACTGCCTCTCGGGTAATGAATTTTTTTCCCACCAAGAAGTTATCCAAATTCTGGAAAAAGTAGTAGTCTGTAGGTGCAAGGTCTGGTGAGTAGGGCGGATGACGGAGAGCTTCCAACCCCAGTTCTTGCAACTTGAAGACCGTCTGCTGTGCAGTATGAGGTCGCGCGTTGTCGTGCAGAAGCAGCGGAGACGAGCGATTGACCAATGCTGGTTGGAGATGTGCCAGCTTCTCCATCATTGAGTTCAGTTCTTTATAGTTCACATCTGCAGTAATCATCCCGTTTGGTAAGAAACTGTGATGAATCACACCGGCGCTAGACCACCAAACAGTGACCATCACTTTTCTAGGGGTAAGTTTTCGTTTAGGGCATTGTTTAGGTGCTGAACCAGGATCCAACCAACTTGCTGAGTGTTGACGATAGTACGTCGAGTGCTGTTGTCGATGTTGGCTTCGGTGATCTGTATATTTGGAACCGACATTAGTGAGCGTCCAATAAGGAAATGAGATGGAGTAAGGGCACAAAGGTCGAGAGGATTAGTGGAAAGAGGAGTAAGGGGTCTTGAATTTAAAATTGCCTCTATTTGAGTTAGACACGTAGCCATTTCCTCATAAGTGAAATGAGTAAGCTGTAAGAGTCTTTTTAAATGATATTTGGTTGAACGAACCGCGGCCTCAGCGAGGCCATTAAAGTGCGGAGAATACGCCGGTGCAAACCTGAATTATATTCCCTGCTGAGCTATTTCATCTGCAACATCAGAGCCCTGCAAAAATGTATACAATTCATTACATGCTCCGACAAAGTTTGTACCATTATCGGACAAGATAGTACGAGGCCTGCCGCGACGAGCGACAAAACGATTTAAAGCAGCCCTGTACGCCTCTTTAGAGAGGTCCGTGACAAGCTCGAGATGCACGGCTTTGGTAGCCATGCATGCAAAAATGCACAGGTAGGATTTTACCAATCTAGATCCCCGACCTTTCCGGTCAGATATCAGTATGGGCCCAGCATAATCGACACCACTGTTAAGAAAAGGAAACTCTAAAGTGCTTCTAGTGTTGGGTAATTGTCCCATGATTGGCTGCACATTTTGAGCTTTGAATCTAAAACATTTCAGGCATTTATTCACAGTTAACTTAGCAAGATTTCTGCCCCCCAAGGGCCAATAAGTTTGGCGTATAGTCGATAAAAGCAATTGTGGACCTGCATGTAATAGTTTTTGATGTTGCATCTGAAATAATAATTTAGTTAAGTGATGCTTACTACAGAGTAGAATTGGATGTTTTACATCGTATTCATATGGGGAGTTATCTAGTCTGCCCCCTACACGAATAATGTTATCACAGTCTAAAAAGGGAGTCAAAGAAATTAACCTATTTTTAAGTGACTTTCCGGATTTAAGGACAGCGTACTCATCTGGGAATATTTCACGTTGCGCTACACGTATTAAAAGAGACGAGGCCTTTTTAAGTTCATCAGCGTGAAGGAAACCTGTTAATTTAGAATTATCATTAACTAAATTGTGAATAAATCTTAGAATGTAAGCTACGACACGTTGTAAATAACTGTAGTTAGAATGTTTGTGAGTTAACTGTTGTATAATTGAACTACATGTGAGGTTAGAACTAGAATTACTAATATTATGACTATCTACTAAGTTAGAAATTACTTCAGGTAGATCTTGTTTCACGCATTTATTGGGCTGCTGTGGCCAAGCATTTTCATTATTTAATAAAAACCGAGGGCCTGACCACCAAAGAGTAGAATCGCTGATAAGATCAGCCTTCGGCCCACGAGAGACAAGATCGGCCGGATTGTCCTTAGACGGCACGTATCTCCACTTGGTACCCGAGCTACTTTCTTGAATCTCGTTCACACGGTTTCTAACGAAAGGCTTTAATTGCTGGGCCGGTGTAGACAACCATCCCAGCACTATTGTGGAATCACACCAATAGTAAAATCGGTGGATTGGTAACGTGAGGGAATCTCTTACCTTTGTGCACAACCTGGAACCTAACAGAGCCCCACACAATTCTAGCCGTGGAGTAGTAGTAGGCCTTACTGGTGCCACATGGCTTTTGGAAGTTAACAGGTGAACAGTGACTGTACCTGAACTGGTTACAGAACGAATGTATAGACATGCGCCATAAGCCCTTTCAGATGCATCTGTAAATACGTGGATTTCATGTATTTCGGAGTTATTACATGAAATCCATCGTGGAATTTTTATGTTGTTTAAACTAGGCAAGGTATTCGCAAATACTAGCCATGAGTTTGTAACCTCCTGCGACACTTCGTCATCCCACTCACATTTGTCTACCCAGAGTCTCTGCATAATGATTTTTGCTTCGACAATGCAGGGACTTACTAAACCTAGTGGGTCGAATATCTGACTGATTACAGATAATATGTGTCGTTTAGTTATTTTGTTATCGGATTCGATATGAATTGAGAAACCTAATTTATCAGAATCGCTTAACCAATGTACACCTAATGTTTTAGAAGGAGTTTTGTTGTCTGAAAGATCTAATATTAATTGACTAGAGTTACATAAACTACCTAATTCTTTCAATATTTCTGGGCTATTCGACTGCCACTTTCTTAAATTAAATTTAGCGGACGCCAGAATAGCTCGCGTTTCCTTACATAAGTCTAGTGCACCTGAAATGGTGTCTGAACCACTAAGATAGTCGTCCACATAAAAGTCATGCTGAATACAACGCTTGACTAAAGGATTCGTAGCTTTATCAGCTAAGCTCACTAAACACTTAGTAGCCAAATATGGAGCCGACGCTGTACCGTAGGTCACCGTATTTACTGTGTAAGTTTTTAACGGTTCGGTAGTGTTTTCACGAAAAATGATCTGTTGTAGTGGCCTTTGGATAGGATTCACTTCAATAGCCCGATACACTCTTTCTATATCTGCCGATATAAAAAATTTATTTTGTCGAAACCGCAATAAAATTGAGAGTAAATCGTCTTGAACGGTCGGGCCTACAAACTGCAAGTCATTAAGAGATATACCACTAGTAGTTTTAGCCGAAGCGTCGAATACGGTGCGTAACTTAGTAGTGACCCTAGATTCGCGCAAGACCCCATGGTGAGGCAAAAAATATTTGACCTTACCAGGTGGCTTTGAATTAAAGTCATTTTCCGTCATATGACCTAATCTCTCGTACTCCGACATAAAGTCTAAATATTGTACATTGACTTGAACTTAGGGTCTCGTTCAAATCGTTTCTCTAACGATAAAAAACGGCGTTTTGCGATGCCGTATGAATCTCCTAATGTAGAGGGTTCAGATTTAAAAGGTATTGTGACCACAAAACGACCGTCGTCCTTACGTTTTGTATTTGTATAAAAACTGTCTTCGCAAGCCCTTTCTTCAGAAGAAAGGGAGTGCTTTTCAGACACTGTGTCCAGTTCCCAGAATTTTGATAAATCTGTACTGGGGTTAGTGTTAGCAATATTACAGAAATGTGAATGGGACGTACGTGAGTGACAGCTTACTGAGCCTGAAACTAACCATCCTAATCTACTCTCACATAACCTCGGTTGGTTCTTGCCAAGCTTTATGTGGTTGGCTGATATGATGCTCCAAAAAACATCTACCCCAACCAATATGTCTATAGCTGATGGAATATTAAATGTTGGATCCGCCAGCTGCAGACCTACGGGTATGGTTATTTGGTTTAAGCGAATTGGAGTTGACGGTAAAAGATGTGTAATTTCGATTTAAAAAAATGATATTAATTTCGAATAGTCACCACAATTAGACTCGATTATTAGGTTGCAAGATTGTGCACTAGTACTAGTTTGGTTGCCAATACCTGTTATTGTGGAGCCCGTGCCGTTTTGAGACAAACGCAGCTTATCACATAAGTTCTCAGTAATGAAATTGGCTGTACTACCGCTATCCAGTAGGATCCTTGCTTCGCACCGTTCACCGTTGGCACTCACCGCCTTCACCAGCGCTGTGGAAAGCAAAACAACCGAGCGAGTACATGGTTGCACATTGTTTGAAGCGCCAGCAGAAAGAGCAACATTTTCGGAAGTACTAGGCATAGGGTATAGCGAAGGAGGGGTTTCTGTGCATTCCATATGCAATAGGGTGTTATGTTTAGCTGCACAGTACCTACAGTGGCTCATTTTGCACCTTTTATCATTATGACCCAACCTTAGACAGTTTAAGCAAACTTTGAAGTCTTTGGCCTTTTTGTTGCGTTCTTCAATTGTTAACTTTTTAAAAGACTCACAAACATATAGAAAATGATCGCCAGAACATATAGGACATTTGAACTTCTTTTTCTCTGAACTAGGATTAGTGTTATTATTACCTTTATTTGTTATATTTTGTGAAACTATTGCAAAACTTTTGGATCTACTATTATTATTGTTTGTTTTATTACTAATCTTATTATTGTCTTCCAACGTTTCCAGTAAGTCGGCGTTGTTGTTTATGAATGTACTAAATTGAGTAAGTGTAGGAGCACCAGATAATGTATTTCGATACTCTTCCCAATGTCTACTAGTAGTTGAATCTAATTTAATTGACATCATGTATATGATGATAGTGTTCCAATACTGAGTAGGCTCATCCAATGACTTGAGCGCTCTTATATTTTTATTAGTGACATCTATAAGCCGACGCAAAGCAACACTAGATTCAGTAGTGACTGGTTCAACATCAAATAAAGCCTGCATATGTTTGTCTATGAGAAGACGACTGTTATTGTACCTTTCACACAATAAGTCCCATGCTAATTGATAGTGATTCGCTTTAAACTCAATATTTTTAATAACTTCGGCTGCCTGGCCTTTTAAAGAAGCGCGCAAATAATGGAACTTATTTATGCTGTCGATACAAGGACTATCGTGAATTAAAGAAATAAAAGTGTCCCTAAACTCTAGCCAGCACTGATAACTGCCATCGAAGCGTGGTAAATCTATTTTAGGTAATCTAACAAAATTATGTTTAGTCCCACCTGACATTGTTGCCTCAGACCCTGCCACGGAACCTGCAGAATTACTACGGCGACGCTTGCCATCCGGTCCGGATAGCAAACTCCGCGCCAATGCTGCCAGCATGTAGTACTGCTGCTCGAACTGGGCTCTCGTCTCGTAGGCCTCGTCCGGCTTGTCCGACGACACCTCGATCTCCGTCTGCAATTCGTCAAATTGGGTGTACATGGCTTCAAATTTGTCTAAGCGGGTTTCAAGCTCGATTATTTGCAAATCGGAAAGATCATCGCAGCCTTTAAGCACGTTTAAATAAGCAGTGAAGTTTGTCAGCTTGGCTTTCATTGAACTGCGTTTTTTCACTAATAATTTGTCGGCCATTTTGTCGCTATACAAAAATGACTCAACAGAAAAATTCAAATTTAAAATAACGGTTAATAAAAAACTAGTTAAAAGGATAGAAATGAAATAAGCTCAAGAATAAATATATAGAAAGCAGCGCACTGAACAACGCACAAATGAACAGCTGTTGCCTTGTAAATGTGTCAAGGTCACGGCTACGCGTTGCACTAAGTAGCACGACTGTTATAAAAAATAGTTATAAGCGAGCAAATATTTTGCATACGAAGATGCAAGGCGCAATAAACACGACTTAGTGAAAGAAATTCGCCATTAACCAACTCAATAGGGCAATGAATCGGTAACTAATAGAAAGAATAGCGTTATAAAAACAAAACTGAAAATAATGAATAGGAAATAGATAGATAAAAGGAATAATTGGAACGATCTCACGAATATCCGAATCCTTATCCACAATTTCAGTTGCGACTTCGTATCTTCAACCGTAGGCGACGATGACTCTGCTCCTTTTCAACGAACCAACGCGGGGTCAATGTCCACCAACGTCAGGGTCTTGTATTCTTGCAAACACCAAATCTTCCCGCTGTGAAGTTCTACTTGCAAAGGACCATATGTTGACGATAGTACGTCGAGTGCTCAATTATGGGAGCGAATAAATGAAAACCGTGGACTATAATGATTTGGTTATAATTAATACAATATGTTGAAGGTAAACGTAGTGTCTTGGTCGTGGTAAGATTTGAAGTGACGCTCGGAGCGGGAGGATCTGCGAGCGCCCGCGCCGTCCGCGCCGTCCGTGCTCCCCTCAGCCTGCCGCTGACGCCCGATCCTGATGTCGCCGCCGGCGCGCCCCCTCAGCCACCGCGTGCCTCCTACGACTCGAGGTCATGCCGTGCATAGACACTGAGCGCTTGCGGCTATCAAACAGAATCCATTTTTCATCGCAGGTAACAATATGTTCAAAATTCCTTCATTTGTGTGTCTGTTGAGCAGTGCAAGGCACGTCTCGACGCGTACTTTCGCGCTGGCGATCATTGAGTTCGTGGGGCACCGATTTGTCAAGCTTTTTTACCTTGCCAATTTGACGCAATATTATTTTGACGCTAACGTCGAAAGCTGCTGCTAATTCAGCCGTAGATTGTGTATCATCAGCTTCCACCATCGCCTTTAATTTGTCATTGTCGACCAAAGTCTTCGGACGACCGCAAGGTTCATTTTTCAGGTGGAAATTTCCAGAACGGAAGCGAGCAAACCAATAACAGGTGGAGCGTTGGTTTGTAGTGTTAGCTCCGTGAACGTCATTGATGTTGCATGCCGCTTGTGCCGCGTTGCTGCCACGACGGTACTCATATTCCATAATTACTCGAATTTTTAACGTATCCATGATGACGAAAAAGATTGAAATGCGATGAAAATGTAACACTTATCAATAAACAAATGACTACTTTTGGAAAAAGAATTCCATGTTTTTTAAATAAAATTAATTCGAAATTAGAATTCTTAAACAAACAAAAATTATTTTGATTTGAAATGGCCAGTACTGCAGAACGGCAATTTCATAGGTGTTCTACGCCAGGCCAAGGGCTCAACATAGGATTTTAATTATTATGTGGAAGCGTGATAATCGTGGGCCCTGGGTCAAGAGTGGCGAGCGAACTAGTCCGCCGTGCGCGGAGCTGAACAATATAATATAATATTCAAATAACTCCCCTGATGGTAGAAGAACACCTGCTCTGGAGCCTACCTGGATTTATGTATGTAAGTGAGTGTATACTGTATTGTGTAGTGACGTTATGATTATTCTCCAGGATATCAGCCGCTGCAACAGGCCAGAGATTGGTTCCAGCACGCGGTTCAATAGCGTCACTTCAAACTATTCAAACAAACAAATATGTCCAAACTCAACTCGTATTATTTCGTCAAACGGGGTTGATTTACAAACAGACAATTGGGTCACGACAGATTGTCCACAAAACGACCGGTTCTAAGGGATTAATTTACAACTAGAGTTGCACAAGCAAATTGGACCGCCATCCCGCAAGTGACAGTTCTCATTCTGTTCACGTCTAGAAACGTAGGTGCATAGAGTAAACAGTCAAACGGGACGGAACATCTACCCCCCCCCCCCCCCCGGACGGGCCTTTCCGTCCGCTAATCACTTGGTAATCTTGACAAGGCTGCGTTTTATCAGTCCACTAGACGCGCTGCTGGAGGATGTGCAAATACTCCAAGCTCCAACGCTTCCAAAAACTCTGAGCGAGCTGCTGCACCAACTGAAACCGCGATAGCCAATTTTGGCTCACATCGACAAAAGGGTACTCGGGCAGGGCGACAAGTGGCATTCCAATCAAAAAATGGCTCGAGGTTAGGGCCTCCAAGACGTTCGGGTCCGAAGACAGCGGGCACAATGGACGCGAGTTCAATACAGCTTCAATGCGGCATAATACCGTAGCTAACTCCTCAAAGGTGAGAACGGTGTCTCCCAACAATCTGCGCCAAAGCCCCTTTGCCGCTTTCACCGCGGCCTCAAAAATACCCCCCCAATGGGGGCAAGCTGGCGGGTCAAAACAATAACAAACAACAACGACAACCAAACAACAACAACAACACAACAATTTAACCAAAATGCCCTCCTTAGGCAACAAAAGGGGGTGACGGGCCCCATAAAGAAGGCTAGAGTGCCTCAACCGTCCCCCAACACGCAAAAGACCCGTATCGTCCAAAAAGAGGTTCAACTTACTAACGGCTCCAGAAAATTTCCAAAACTCTCGCTGCAGAATGGCCAACAGCGCATTGCCACCAGCATGCGAGTTCTTACTGTGACGATCAGTCACCAACAATTCAACAACAACAAACAACAATTAAACAATTTGTCGAGGGAGCTGTATCGACTCAACAAAAATCAGGGTCCTTCGTTCCAACAGCGAGCACCTTGAGCCCGGGCAAAGGACCCGACATCAAGACTGGCGTTCGAGGCCAATCATCCTCGGGGTGAGTCAGCCAGTCTGGTCCCCACCATAGGGGGTGAGCAATCAGGCGGAGTGCCATGCACCCACGTGAGGCCACGGCGCCTGGATTCAAATCTCCAGGCACGTGCCTCCAAATCAAAGGCATTTTAGAATTTTGAATCTGGGACACTCGGTTCGCAACAAAGACCTCCAAAGAGTGGACGGACGTCTTCAACCAACACAAAACAATTTGACTGTCCGTCCAGGCGTAAGAAACCCGAATGTCCACAGTTCCACCCAAAGTGTGAGCAACGTGGTTCAATAGACGCACAAGAAGCGCCGCCCCTGACAATTCTAACTTAGGAATGGTCAGTGCCGTCCGGAGGGGGGTCACCTTGCTCTTGGACATGACCAGTGACAACTTCACCTGGCCTGTCGCGCTGACGGTGCGCAGATAAACAACAGCTGCATAACCGTGTGAAGACGCATCACAAAACCCATGAAGGGTAGCAATGTAGCTCCCAGGGGGGAGGATAGCGCGGGGTAACACGACCTCGTTGACTGCAGGGAGTGCGGATACAAATTGGAGACAATCTTCCAATAGGGTTTCCCGAAGTGGCTCGTCCCAACCAAGTCCCGCAGTCCAAAGGCGCTGAAGAAAACAATTTCGCCCAAAACAATACACAAACAAAACAACAAAACAATAGACAAAAGGCAACCCTAGGCTTCCATGTCCAAAATGGCACGGACCACAACAGAGTCCCCTGTGGCCCCCAGACCTGACCGATGCCGTTGTCAACAAAACCGTGTCGATCTGAGGGGAACCTTAGCGGGACAGGCGCCAATGTCCTAACAATGCCTGGGCGGCGACCGATCGCCGCACCCAGGCTCAAGTCCCTCCCGACGAGGATGGAGGTCAAACTCCTCGTCCGCGCGGCGTCCCGAGCCACGCGCCATCGCTGGAAGCCCATATCCCACCGGATGCCTGAATGGCGCGGGGCGTGACTCCAACCGGGGACGTTCCGCCAATGGAGGGGAGGGAAGGCGGTGCTGGTCTGGCCAGCGCTGCCCAGCAACAATTGCGTAATCGCCTTTACGCGGCGAGACCAAATGGCGGCCGCGCGGCTCCCAATCAACTTGCGCGGGGGGTGGCGTGCGGCGCTCAAAATTGCGGGCCTCTCCCCGGTTCTGAACCGGCGAGCCAGAAGCCCGGTGACCAACTCCATGGTACCCCCGTGCGCGAACCTTCATCAGAGGCTGGTCTGCCAGCGTGGTTCGCGTTAGCGCACAAAATGTCCAAATGGGACCCCTACAAAATCTACAAGGGCGGGGGTTGGGGCAGTCCCGATAGAAGTGAGCCCCCAAACAAGAGAAGCACAGGCGGCGTGCGTTGGCAATTCGGCGGCGGCCACTCACGTGCAATTTCAAAAAGGCCGCGCAAGTTGCCATGCCATGCCCGGTGTCCCTACAAAACTCACAAACAGGACGACTCTGGGTGCCAGCAAAACGAGTGGCGGGGCGACTATCAACAGGCCCGCGGGCCCCAGTCCGTACCTGGTCTCGTGGCCGGGAAGACGGCTGGCGCGACTCGGTGGCAACTCTAGAGTTATCCACAAAACGACACTCATCCTCCAAAAATTTGATGAGGTTACCAAATGGGGCTCCCCCCATTTGGTGGTTTGGTGGGATAGTGTCACACATCTCCATGTGTGACACTATCCCCACCATACTTTTGCTCGAAACGAGCCCTCAAATCGGTAGGAAGCCGTTGCAGCACAACATGTACCAAAAGGTAAGACCAATGGTCCACCGGCAAGTCCAATCGCTTTAAAGCATTGGTCGCTGCCACCAACGGGTTCAACAGGTCAGTACGCAATGTTGACAATCCCGTAATGACCGGTAACCCCAAAATCTGTTCAATATGAACGTCAGCCAAACAATGTTTGTTTTGATACCGCCGGGTGAGTAGTTCCAAAGCGGTAGGGTAGGCTGAGTCAGTCAACGACAGATGCTGTACCAAGGCTCGGGCCTCACCTTCCAGGACAGGCAACAAATAGGCCAACTTTTGGGCGGGTCTGAGGTCCGAGCGTGCATCAACCAAACTTTCAAAAAGGTTTTGGAAACCCAACCAATGGTCCAAGTGACCGTCAAAGTGTGGCAGTTCCAAAGTAGGCAATCTACTCAATAGTCCGGGACCTGAAACAACAGAGGTCTCCGGCTTGACCTGGACAGGTGTCCGGCTCTCCAATATTTCCATTTGTATGCCATCGCACAAACAAAACAATAAAAATAAACAAAACAAAAAAATAATCAATAAATAACAAAGGAAATTCAAAACAAACAAACTGCCAAACTGCTAGTCAACAACTCAAGAAATAACAAAAATACAAGCAAACAATTGGTTCCAGTTTAATGAACAACAATAAACTTTCATTTCAATTCAATAACAATGTCAACGTTCAAAAATTCAAATTCTATTCAAAATTCAAATTCAAATCCAATTCCAAAAAATGCCAATTTCAAATGTTAATTTCACATGTCAATTTTCACAAACAAAAAATGCCAATTTCAAATGTTAATATCACATGTCAATGTTCACGAACAACCATGTCAATGGTACAAAAACTCATATTTTAATGTCTTCCAGACATTCAATCCAATAGGTCAGACACAAAAAGGGGCTACAACAAGGGGCTGCAACATAGCCCAATCCAATCAACTTTATTAGCCCATGTAACCCGGCTGACTTTGGCAACATCAGGTTACCCGTCTCAACAATTTATACTAATTATTTAAAATAAACATTTACAGTGAATTACTATTTCCTTATAGAGACTGCCAAGTAATTAGCCTACTGTAAATTACCAATTTCTGTTGGTTGTACATCTTACAACCACGCTCTGCTACCAAGAATGTTCGACGCCAGGCCAAGGCCCCGACCATAGGATTTTAATAAGCGCAGTGGAAACATAATCGTGGGCCTTGGGACAAGAGTGGCGTGGCGAAACTATCCGCCGTGCGCGGAGCTGATTAATACAATATTCAAAAGACTCAACTGATGGTAGAACACTGGCTCTGGAGCCTACCTGGATTTATGTATGCAAATGAGTGTATATTGTATTGTGTAGTGACGCTGTAAGTAGGTATTCCAGGATACACGCCGCTCAAGACGCTCTGCTCAAGAGTCGCCGCTCAAGAGTCACTGCGCCAGCAAAAGTTAATTCATGGTTTTCAACAAAATTATGAACATGATTTTGAAACACAAACAGTAATAAATATGTTTGTTACCATAGGCGTATCAAAATCATAGTCACATAGTATAAAACAAAGTCGCTTCATTCTGTATGATGGTAAACATTCGCTGCGTATATTTTAATTGTCTAAAAATATAAACAACTATTATTCAGTGACGAAAACTAAATCAAACAAAAGTTTATAAATACTTTCAGTGATTAAAGTTAAAGTTCACAAGTTCACATCAATAACCCGGTAAAAAAACACAATAAACAAAAACAGTGCAGTGTAACGAACAAAGATTTTTGAATTGTGCGAAACAAAAACAACTGGATTGGACACAATAAAATAAGTTTTGAAGTGAAAGACAACTACAAAGATATACTAAACCATACAAGGTACGATCATAATTTACTTACCTATCAAATTAAACAAAAATTAATTACTAAAAGTGCAATATCATCCGCTAAATATTGAAAACAACGCCATCTGTGTTCAATGCATGTCCGAGATATAACAACATTGACAGAATCAATAAACCAAACTGCCTTTCGATGGTAAATTTACCCTCGAGTTAGCTACGCTCCATACCAACAGAGGGCGCTGACTAAAATTGTTATAAGAAAAATACAGAGATGGAGTCACAGTGCGCTGGATGTCTTCAAGAACTGCCAAATAAAGAAAAACTTACTTGTAAATTATGTAACAAAGAATATGATTTACATTGTGCAAATATTACTGTAACATGCTTCAATAAAACTATGACAGTAGCGCAATAGAGATCATGGAATTGTCAAGCGTGCAATTGTAAAATACCAAAAACCGGGAACACAAACACCCCTATACGCGCACCTACAAATACTGAAACACAACTTATAGATTTACCTTCTGAAGAAAATTATGTCACAGTTAGGAAAAGGGCTACAAATTCCCAGCTCAATACGACTTTCTCGCAAGATTTGAAATTTATCAGGCGATACGCAGTACTCAGAAGATAACGAAACTCCTTTAAACAAAATAATTCAAGGCGAACTAACATTACAGAATCTGAGTGAAATGATAATTCTCCGTTTACGTGAAAACAATAAATCTATCATAGCAGAGATACAAAACACTATTCAAATTGAAATTAGCAAGGCGATTACCAAAGTTAAAGAAGATATTTACAGAAAAACGGACGCACTTTCTAAGGAAAACGACCAAAGACGAGAGGATATAGAAACGATAAATAAGAAAATAGATAATTTAACTACAGAAAACGAGAAACTTAAGAAAGATATTAAAGACTTGATGATAACAAAAACGACTAAAGCTTTCAAATGTACTGAGAATAACTGCAAGAAAATTGTACTCTATGGGTTTCCTGAATATTATGAAGAGCCAGATTACGATCAACAGTGTAGATTAATTGATCTTTGTTATGAAAAATTAAACATAGATATATCAGGATACATTGAAGAAACACCTATGTGTTTCTTCAATGTATCCTGATATATCGCAGTCTATACTGCTACTACTGTATCGTAGTCTATACTAGGCAGAAGTTATAATAAAACCCGGCCCCTAGTGATAGAACTTATTAGCAAGAGAATGGCCAAATACATAATAGAAAATAGACACTGTCTCCAAGGAACACGACTGTACCTGTCTGAGTTTTAAGATGAAAACGCTAGATCAGAAAGAAAGGAAATGCGTGAAGAAATGCTGAAAGCTAGGAATAAAGGATTGTATGCAATTATAAGAAACAATCAACTGTTTATAGAAGGAAAAAGAATAGATTTAAAGAAGGAACAAGCCAAGATATATGTCAACATATTGTTGACATAGGCAAGCATTGAACGACCAAAACCAAACCCATAACCTAAATTGCATGAATACAAATACCGAAAATCGTACTTTTCGAAACTCCAGACCAACAATTTAAAATCATGTTTCAAAACATTCAAAGCATCTCCAATAAACTACACCTTCTTGAATCTTTTACCAACAAAAACCCCACTTACAAGGCAATATGCATGTGTGAGACCTGGCTAACCAAAGATAAATTAGAATCTCTGAAATTGAGTGGATATACAACTGCAGCATCGTTCTGTCGTCACTCTCGAAGTGGTGGCGGTGTATGTATTTTATTAGAAGAAAATATAGAATCTATTGAATGTTGTGATATTAGAGATATGACTATTGAATATTGTATAGAAGTATGTGCATGTAAGCTACCAAAGCAAAATCTAGTCTTAATTAGTATGTATTGGAATAGAAAAGAGGAAGAAATGTTCATTAGTCAATTAAAACAAATAATGCAATATATAAATAATAAATATAACAAATTTAACGTCATAATAGGAGGAGATTTCAACATAAACATTTTAGAAAATAACACAAAAACAAACCATTTTATTAGTCTCATGTTGGAATATAAATTTGTCCAACACATAAAAGAACCAACACGAATCACACATAGCACGTCCACAAGCTTAGATTTAATTTTCACAAATTTCACCGACAACAATATATATACGACCGTAGAAGAATTAGGTTTTTAAATTACAAGAAAAACATGCCATTTGGTTTGCTAACAAAAGACTATTTAACAAAAGTAACATGCAAAAATTTAAATCTAAACTAAATTTACAAAACTGGAATGATATCATACAGCCTAATAAAACAGTAGATGAGAACTATCAGTCGTTCCACAACATACTGACAGATATCTTGGACGAATGTATCCCTAAACGTAAAGTTAAGCTAAACACAACACGTAATAACTTTTGGCTAACCGTTGGTATAAAGCAATCATGTAAAAACAAAAGATTATTAAAAATTTTATCCCTTAAAACAAATAACTCTACATTTACGAAATACTATAAAAAATACGAAAAAATCTTAAAAAATTGTGTGACAACGGCAAAAAAATTACACTTTATAAATAAAATGAAAAAATCAACAAATAAAGTAAAAACCATGTGGAACATTGTAAAAGAACGAACAATCAAAAAAACCATAAAGGATAAACAAAACATAACATTACAAACTACAGACCTAGTAAGTGAACCTAAACAAGTAGCTAACTATTTCAATAATTTCTTCGCATCCATTGGTGAAAGCACCAGCAATCCACCCGACTTCGAACCGAGAGAAACATCAGTGATCAAACCCTTTTTTTTTTTTTTGTGGGGCATCTCGTAGTTAATCCTGAAAAGATTGTTACTACTTAAACGGATTGTGACCCGGCGAGTTCTAAAAAGTTACCTTTTTAGGCCTCCAGCCGGGGCTTATTATACTTAAAAACTAAAGCGAAAGCTCTGAGGGTTACCCCGAGGGGGGTACGAACCTCGGCTTAGGCAATCACTGATGGGGGGACAGCAAGGGATTGGCTGGATCTGGGTTAAATTATTTAGGGACTAATTTAAAGCTAACGGCACAGCATCGCGGGCTGGCTCTTGCAAGGGTCGGGAGGGACTGTTAAGTCGGGGTCGCGACGACGGACCTCGGCGGCGAGGTCGGTACGGTTTGTGTCTGTGTGCTGGTCTCTTTTCGACTCTCCTGGAGGAGAGTAGTGGGATCATCAGGATCGGTAAGAATGTGCCGCGAGCGGCGGACTTTGCTAATACGGGAGGGGGTGTAAGTAGCTGCCGCCACAACCAGAGGGTTGCGGTGGGCTACGGCCCTATCGAAGAAACGCTTCGAAGCGCGTTTTATGAATTGATGGATAGTCGGGAGCTTCATATCTAAATGAAGATTGATATTCCGAACAAACCAAGGCGAGCCTGTGGCTTGACGGAGAAAACGGTTCTGGAGAGTCTGCATCCTATGGATGAATCGGGGCTTAGCATGTGCCCAGACTGGGCATGCGTATGTCATAATCGGCCTGATACAAGCGGTGTAAAGCCTTTGCCATTTTTTAAGTTAATTAATCAATCGTTTGAAGAAGGTATGTTCCCCAATTTATTAAAAACATCTTTAATAAAACCTATCCACAAAAAGAACGCTAAAACAGATGCAAATAATTATAGACCAATTGCCCTTCTACCCACAGCATCAAAAGTATTCGAAAAAGCAATGTGCGATCGCGTAAATTCCTTCCGTGAAAAATATAAGATATTCGACGACTGCCAAAATGGATTTCGTAAAAATAGATCGACGACGTTAGCAGTGTATAAGTACATTCAAGAAGCCCTAAATATAATCAACAACAAACAGTATGCAATAGGAATTTTACTCGATATGACAAAGGCGTAGGACAAGGTCCAATTTAAAATACTTTTAAATAAGCTACATGGAATTGGAATTCGTGGGAACGCTTATGACTGGTTTGCATCATATTTAAAAGATAGGGAGCAATTGGTTGAGATTGAATATTACAATCAAATAACAAAAGAAACACAACTGGTATGATCAGACGTCAGACCAATATATGCTTCAATTCCCCAAGGAAGTGTCGTAGGTTGTTTCTTATTCCCACAAAATCATAGACGGCCCATGTGTAGTTTTTGCAGACGATATTTCTCTCCTCACCTCATGTCAGACACCGGTTAATTTGAGTGAAACACTGGACACTATTCTAGATAAAACAAGTAACTGGATGAGCAAACATAATCTTGAAATTAACTTTAATAAAACAAAATTAATAACTTTTCACCCTCGGCAAAAAAAAAACAATTAAATATACACTTCACATTTAAACAGACACATTAGAAACAGTCAACAATTTCTCTCTTCTTGGATTAACAATAGACACACATATAAACTGGAAAGCGCACATACAGAAAGTTAAAACAAAAATATCAAAATTCTCATACGCCCTCCGTGAAATCAAAAAGACCACCAACCAGGGAACCGCTCTAACTACATATTATGCGTATGCCCACGCTTGGTTTAGCTATGGCATCATTTTATGGGGCAACAGTACTGACGCACCCTCACTATTTACTCTACAAAAAAAGCTTATACGAATAATAACTAATATCGAACAAACAGATAGTTGCAAACCGTACTTCCAGAAACACAAAATTCTAACCCTAGTGAGTATTTATATTGTGGAATTATGTAAACTAGTCCGCAAACACCCAGATTCTTACAAAACACGGGAAGAAATACAAACTAAATATTCGCTGCGCCATAACAACAGACTTAATTTGCCTCCTTCCCGCCTTAAATTGCATTCTTCTAGTCCATATTCTATGTCTGTAAAAATCTATACTTATAATAAAACTGTAGAGAAGTCAATTCTGTACATTGAATATACATTAAAATAATATTGGAGGATGAATGGTGATCGATACTGATGCGAAAAACGCAATCAGTAAATTTTTTGTCTGTCTGTCTGTCTGTCTGTCTGTCTGTATGTGCACGTGATATATGTAATTATTATGTGTCTAATATTGAATTATGGAATTAGTAAATGATTTTTATTATAAACTTATTTTTGTATAAGTCAAACACTGATTTGACTCAAGCCGTCAGTTTTTGAATCATACTTGTTTGTTAACGGGTATAAAAGGCCGGAGCCACAGTGAAACTGTCAGTTGCTTGGCAGATGTTCAGTTGGCTAGTTCTAGTGCTGTTGTTGTGTGGAAGGATCGACCAGAGGTCACGTAAGTTAAGTAATTGATATTATATCGTAATTATTGCCTATTATGACATTGTTGTTGTACTGTTTATAGTGTTGCCAATATTGCAAATGTTTTAAATCCTATAAATGGAATATTCATATTCTTTTCCTAGATATTATTGTTGTATTGGACAATGGTTCAAGAGATAGAATTAATGTATTTAAGATAATGATAATGTATGGCAATGTAAGAAATGTGTTGATATAATACTTCAATACTGTTTCCATGGAGTTTCTTGTCCTTCTTCTCCATGAAGACCTAGTTTGGAACGGACGACTAGCTTTCTGATTAATTGCTGACAAGCCTAATTGAAATAAAGGTCTAGTCTTGTCTTTCTGTGCTTTATTTATTGAAACCCTTCCCTATACATAATTAGTACATACATATACACTTATAGTTATATACTGCTTAATATAACATCAGAAGTGGCGATTGTTCCCTGTCCTTTGAAAACTGCTTACTAATGAATGTTATTTTCTTATTTTCATGCTCGATGGTGGGGCCACTAACGGTCTATTGGAAACCGTTCGTTGGCGGATCGCTGACTACACTTGCGCCTTGACATCTGAGCTGCGGTGCTGCAAGTTGCTGTATGAGGTTTGAAACCGCGGAACCTCGACTTTTTGTAATAATTTCCCGAAGTTTTCAGGAAATAAGTATTAAATGAAATCGTTGAAATCCTTAGAGGCCCTTCTACATTAAAACGAAATACAAAGGGATAAAATGATTAAATTAAGGGATTAAGTATTGCCAATCACTTTTAAATCATCATTCAATAGATAATCAAGTACCAATGGGTTATTGTGGATGAAAACATTTTAACTACTTAATAGTCATTGTACCTTTGTTTTTTTCAAGTATTGTAAGAGGATACAATTTTGAAAAAAAAGGGGAAGTAGTATGATGCAGGTGTTCACAGAAATGAAACTTCACGATGTTTAGAAAGTATTTATTTGCACAGAAAGAGGTACCGGTTACAGATGTTAAAGTTTAAAAAAAGAACCTAGACACTTTTTAAGGAGGTCGGTTGTTGTTTTTTTGAAAAGGGATTTCTATTTTTAACTTTTTAGTTATGGTATGTATCTCCTATATCACTGCTGGCCACGTGAATAGCAGTGACAGGACTATTAGAATATTATCATGATAAACAAAGTGGATTAAATTCGTATTATCGATGCTAATGCAAAAACTACCAAAGCAAAGTCAATGAAATTCAAATGGGACTACCAATTAAAAAAAAGAATCATCAAAATCGTTCACCCAGCCAAAAATTATGAGGTAACAAACATAAAAAATACAGTTGAATTGAGAACCTCTTTTTTTGAAGTCGGTTGAAAAAATAGTAAAGTGAATCCGTTTTTCGTAAAGTTTTAATGATGATACACGTACTAACAACAAGAAATCGTTATATTAGGTCCGTAATACACACTTGGCTGGCCACGTATTTTATTATTTACCGTAGCATTAGAAAAGTTTAAGGAGAAACCGTTCTTCTTCTTAGTGTGTCGATAGCAATCTAAATATAGTCAGCCCAGAATTTGGCTGAGAAACCGTTGATTAGGTTACAAATAAATCGGGAGTGCCGAGCGATATATCGTCAGGGTTTGGAGTTCCCATTTTATTGGGATAAACAAGAAGTTACAGCGTTTTAATACAATATTAATTACACGATATAAAAAGAAACACAATAAAAAGGTAACAGATGGTAAAGTAGGTTAAAACAATACAGTTCGACGAACAAAAGGTTACAGTTCGTATAGAGGCCTAAGCGACCCAAATACAAAGTGTATCTTTCGCTATTTAGCTAGTCATCAATACAGCTATGTGAATATACAGCAGCGCTGTACCAGGTAAACCGACAGTTTTGTCGGGAGCAGAGGCTCTGTAATGAGTCTAATCCGAAGATAGACTGACTTGCTCACTGAGTGCCAGCTCTTTTATAGGACAATGTCTCGCCTTAATATCCATGACAACTCTGTCTGATGGCGCGCGGAAGTACGCCACGTGTTTACTTAATACAAAACGCTAAAGTATGCTTAATCTAATAAGACTTACATTATTAAGTAATCAAATATTGCAAGAATAATTGTCATAAATAAACAACGGTGAATTTAGCAACGCCAATCATTTTAAAATTAAAGTAACAAGTCATTTGTTGTTTTGGACAAAAGTATCGGTTACAATTACCGAAATAAGTAGCCAAAAATCAATTAGTGCGTACACCAAGTACTCAATAAATTATGCTCTGATTTATAAGACAATATCTGATAGAAACATCACCTAAATGAATGATAACAAAAACAATTCATAACAAATTATGCGGACTACCCACAATTTGTAATTGTTAACAAACTCCGACAAATATATGAAATTACTTTTAGAAAAAAATAAGATGCTAAAAACGTCATAATGTTGACTAATTGTTTTCTGCATTTTTAATTTTTGTCTTAATCTGCGTTTGCTATTTAATTTTCAAACATGTAAACAAATTAGTTCAAAAATAATAATCTTGATACCTACACGTAAATCTAAATAGATATTCAAGTTTCTATAAAACAAATTTGTTATTAGGGTTTGGATACACTATAGATAGACTTATTGCTCCGACATAAGATATATTTTAAGTGTTAATTCTTCACAGCTTGTTCATTATTAGCTTTGGAACATGTCACGGACGGTGTATGCCCAAGGTTGTTCTAGCATTTTGAAATCAATCGATTAACGGAGTAAATATGAAAAAATATTTGAGATGGTAGTAAACGCAGAATTCATAGATCATATAACACCTTGTTTAATTATAAAAGTGATTATGTAGATCTCAGTACTTAATGCAATTTTAGTTTCATTTCTTTTGAGGGTTAGGTATATTATTTTAAGATATTTAGAATTAGCTTGTGAGGTTTTTATTATAGGGACATACTCACAGGGATGAGACCTGAGACAAAACCTTACTATTTAGGTTTGGTTAAACTGAAATAACCGGATTTATAAAACAACACAAATAAAAGAAAAATAAACTACACAATTTGAGATGAATTTAATTGTGAAATAAATGAAAATTAACCGCTGGAGTCTTAGGCCTGGTGTTAGGAGACTCACGTGCAGCGGGTGAGACCATAACATCACTTGGGTCATAGACCAATGAAAACAATATAAATGTTCCTCTTATCGCTTTTGACACTTGTACTTCGAGATGACGTACAGTTCGGCATGGTCGTAAAAGGTTATTTTCAAATTATAAGCATTTTTGTCCATTTCAGTTGTAATGAACGTTCAAACGATATATTGACAAAGATTAGATTTATTATGATTTATTGGATAATTATTATGGAAGATTAAGAAAAAGGTATTGTGAATACTGATGTAATAACATGATGTAACAATTGTAATGGGCATTTACCATTATTTATTTTTTTGTAGTTATGGTCTGATCCTTTATATCTTCAGTTCTCAAATTATTTCCTTTATCCAGCTCACCTCATTAAGCTACGATACTGAGCAGATTATCACATAGAAAATTAAATTAAATTGGATTACAGCGATTACCGATAAAGCAACCCAAATCTTTTATTTTCAATGGCCTGACCATTTTATGAAAAATAAATAAAATAAAAATAACAGAAAATAATGATGCTGTTAGTGTCACACTATTGATTCGGTTTGACATATTAAGATGATAGCTGAATGTCATTCTGTGCTAATGGACGTTACAAACATTTACAACTGTTGAGTCGGTGAAGCTGTACGAATACAGTTTGGTTGACTGTACAAGTACTATAAAAACAATGTTATTTGAGAGATGTTTAAATGCCATTCAAATGTTCATGGTAATTTAAAATTACTTGTTTAGGTTCTGATGTTTATAAATTGTTTCGGAGATAATTTTAACGAAGAAAACAACACATAGTTAGTAGTAGTTTAACGACCTGAAAATTCAATTTATACTTCGGTATGATCCTCCATTTTTTCTTCAATCGGTCACTGGACCCGTTTAAGCGGACAGTCAGGCTCCGTTGACTCTGTGAGAAAGTAACTAACACCACCTACTGAAATTAATTTGAGGATGTGGCTTCTTTTACTTGGATTAATTCTTTATTTTCTCCAAAGTAGTGAGCATCACATAGTACAGAAAATAAACAGCTTTTCTCAAGATTAACCTCTGTGAAATAATTGTTTTTACTTTGGTTTGTTAGGTATTAGTTACAGTTATTACTTCCAAAGTGAAGTGGAAATGTTGTGGTCGGAGTGGCCATGTCAAAAATTTGTGGAAATGTTAATAGTAAATGATTATTGAATACGGTTTTCGGTAATATTGTCAGATTGACCGAGCGATGAATTATTCGAATCATTTTCATGATCACTGGCTACTGTTTTGATACAACGGTTAATTTTTAATTTCAATAGTTAAAAGGTAATCAATAGGAATGGCTTTTTTAATTATTTCTGAAATAATTGTTTTGTAAACTAAATTATACCGATACACGATTCATTATTTGTCAAAATTGTTAAAGTATTTAACCTGTTTCTATTACATTAGAGAGGTAAAGAAAAAAAAACAAAAGGTTTCGATACATAGGTAGATAAGTTTTATTACGCTTAGAGAACCTGAAATGAGAATCAAACGAAAAGTAAAAACAAAGTAAAGATTCGCTGGGCGATCGTTTACTTGGTGCTTGTCTATCTCACCAGCAGTGGGTGAATAGGACTTGCATGACGAAGTAACCGATAAAATTTGTTTCCGCTGGTCGGTCATTTGCTTGGTGCAAGTCTATACCACTAGCAGCGGGTGGAGGGGACTTGGCACGTCTAGGCACTTGGCAAAACAAAAGGATAAAAAAAAAACAAAAGGAAAAAGAAAAGAACAGTTGTAGAAATAAGGTATCTAATGTACTTCGAGAGCGAAGTACTTGTCAGTATGGCCGTGATATATGTAATTATTATGTGTAATTATTATGTGTCTAATATTGAATTATGGAATTAGTAAATGATTTTTATTATAAACTTATTTTTGTATAAGTCAAACACTGATTTGACTCAAGCCGTCAGTTTTTGAATCATAATTGTTTGTTAACGGGTATAAAAGGCCGGAGCCACAGTGAAACTGTCAGTTGCTTGGCAGATGTTCAGTTGGCTAGTTCTAGTGCTGTTGTTGTGTGGAAGGATCGACCAGAGGTCACGTAAGTTAAGTAATTGATATTATATCGTAATTATTGCCTATTATGACATTGTTGTTGTACTGTTTATAGTGTTGCCAATATTGCAAATGTTTTAAATCCTATAAATGGAATATTCATATTCTTTTCCTAGATATTATTGTTGTATTGGACAATGGTTCAAGAGATAGAATTAATGTATTTAAGATAATGATAATGTATGGCAATGTAAGAAATGTGTTGATATAATACTTCAATACTGTTTCCATGGAGTTTCTTGTCCTTCTTCTCCATGAAGACCTAGTTTGGAACGGACGACTAGCTTTCTGATTAATTGCTGACAAGCCTAATTGAAATAAAGGTCTAGTCTTGTCTTTCTGTGCTTTATTTATTGAAACCCTTCCCTATACATAATTAGTACATACATATACACTTATAGTTATATACTGCTTAATATAACACACGCATGGGTCAAAAACTACTGAAGGGATTTTAACCAAACTTGGTAAGATTGTAGTCCATACTCCTGGGCAGGTTATAGGCTATATAACATAACGCTAAGACACATAGGAGCTGAGCAGTGACGATAAATTTGAAGCAAGTCGGATGAAAATGCGCTTTCGAACTTTTATCCTCGCATACGTTGATCATACACCAAAAGTATGTATTCCAAAGATGATGGTCTTCAAAAAATCTACAAAAAAGTCCTGAATAGTATATATCTATCTTTTATAAATTAGCCACAATAACGTATTTAATCGTTAGGCATTTCTTCAAAGTGTATTAAATCTATACATATAATAAGTCTGTAGACAAGGAGTATATTTTAGTTTTCGTTTCAACGCAATCGCTTCGCTCTATCAAAAGTTATATTTATTTATTTATTTTCACTATTACGGAATGTAACAACACGTAGCGACATCTACTGACCCAAAATGATACTAACGTAAAATCAAGTAGGTTTGGGAGATTATTGTTTTGACCTAAATGTTTTTGCACACTTCACGTTATTCATATCTTTTACAAATAAGGAGTAATCGTTTCGTCTATTTGCAATGATTTCGGGGGTTGTTTAGCCAATGTATTGCGGATATGTATGCAAAAATAGAAACGGAACGTTTAGTTTACATGCGCACTTTTCAACGTCGTTTACGCGCTGAAGAATACGAGCATTTGCGGGACGCGATGCAAACAGATAATAACGATGAAAACTTGGGGCGATTGGTTAACTTGACATCCAGTTTTACAGGCGGTCCGCGATACATGCACGAAAAAACACAAGATGCTTTTTGGTACGTCCGTAAATACGGCCGCTCGGACCTTTTCATAACGTTCACAATTTGTCAGGAACTTCTCTCAGGACAAGCGTCATATGATACGCATGACATAATTTTTGCAAGGGTTTTTCATTTGAAGCTCAAAGTAATGATTAATATCCTTACCAAAGAGAAACTATTCGGCCCAGCTCTTTGTTTTATGTACAGCGTCGAGTGGCTAAAGCGTGGGTTATCTCACGCGCACATCCTCCTATGGTTGGAAAACAAAATTCGTCCTGACGCTGTTGACAATGTCATAAGCGCTGAATTTCCAGACCAAAATGAAGATCCAAATTTGCATGCCATCATTAAGACGCACAACGAGTATATTTTCAATCTGAAAATGTCACAATCCGAGACAAACCACCTTAATGGCATTCTTTCACCTCTGCCAAACAGATAATTACGCCAAAAATATTTTATATAACGAAGTTCCATCTTATTACATGTACAAGCAGCAAGGTGTTTTTAACCGTAAAAGACGTGGCACTGCTGTGGAAGGTGAGTCAGGCGTTTTCAAGGAACACGTGATTGGACGATTGTACACTGTGCACCCAAATAATCCAGAGTTTAATTATTTACGCCTCCTTCTGCACATAGTGCGGGGGCCATAAACCGGATGATATTGAATATCCCACATAGGTACCAGGCTGTTTGCCGCGCACATCATCAAAAATACTAAGATAAGTATGCTAAAGATTTTTTGAGGCATCAACGGCAAAACAGTTTAGAAATATCAGACCGAGTCCGTGAAATCTGTAGTAATAGATCGTTATTGGCTATTCAAGACATAGTTATAAGTATAGGAGGAAACCCGCTTACTCAATACGGCTTGCCTTCACCGACAGCCGATGGGAAACGTATAAACAGGGAGTACGCTTCGGCGATTAGTTACGATCCCGTAGAATTGGTAGAAACTCTGCGAACTGGTTGCTCAAATTTGACACCGGAACTGCGTCAAATATTTGATCGAGTGTGCTACAGTGTGGATCATACTTTGCGAGAAATCTTGCTTTTAAACGCGCCCGGTGGAACGGGCAAACCTTTCTTACCAAAGTTATTATGGCTCGAATAAGGAGCCAAAATAAAATTGCTCTTGCTGTCGCCTCCTCAGGTATAGCAGCCACATTGTTGCCCGGAGGAAAAACCACACATATAATGTTTAAAATCCCCATTGACTTGGAACGAACAGAAAGCCTGGTCTGCAATGTGTCACGCAATTACGATAAAGCTAGAGTTTTACGCGATGTGTCACAATCATTTGGGACGAGTGCACGATGGCAAACCGCTTGGCTATAGAAGCAGTTGACTGAGCTTTGCGGGACGTAAAACAAAATGACTGGCCGATGGGAGGCATTATGCTACTTTCCGGCGGTGATTTTAGGCAGACACTACCGATTGTACCCCGAGGATCAAGAGCCGATGAAATTAACGCCTGTCTGAAGAGTTCAATTCTATGGCACAATGTCGTATCAACTCATTTAAGTTTAAATATGCGAGCACATCAGGGAGGAACTCCAAACGCGCAAGAGTTCGTTTTACTATAAAAAATTGGTGACGGCACATATCTCACACAAGATGACAACGTAATTTTGGTAGAGAACCTATGTTGTAACGTTACTTCACAGCTGGACCTCATTTCTTCTGTGTATGGGAATACCTCTGATATCGGTAACCACGCCACTGCTTAGCTGTGTCAACGAGCTATTTTGAACCCCCGCAACGACCAAGCGGCAGCAAAAAATATACAAATATTGACACATGTTTTTGGGGAAAGTAAGCAATATACTTCCATAAACACGGTTATGGAAGAAGAAGATGGCACACACTATCCAGTAGAGTTCTTAGATTCCTTTAAAATACGCGGTCTTCAGCACACAACATTTTTTTAAAAGTCGGAGTGCCAATAATACCTTTCAGAAATGTATATCCTCCCAAACTTTGCAACGGCACTCGGGTCATAGTCACCTATCTCCAGCAAAACGTCATCGAAGCCAAAATCTTAACAAGTTGTGGCGCTGGTGATGTTGTATTTATTCCCAGAATTCCGCTCATTCCTAATAATTTCCCATTTAGTTTAGTAGTCCCTTTACGCCATGACCATTAACAAAGCTCGGGGCCAGACAATATCCATTGCGGGGGTGGACCTTAGTATTGGTTGCTTTTCCCACGGCCAACTTTATGTGGCTCTTTCGCATATGAGCAATCCTAGCAACCTTTTTGTTTACGCCCCCTAAAAAATACAAGTTTTGTGGCAGCTTTTTGCTAGAAAAAGTCACCACGCCTGGTCAAAAGATCAATAGAGGAGGTGTTACATCTGCTATAATCTGCTATAAGCGGCGTAATGCTGTTTTCCGACATCTACGCGAACGAAGTCGCGGGCACAGCTAGTATATAATAAAATACCAGAAAGTATAAAACAAGAAAACAAAATAAATATATTCTTGAATAAGTTTTAAAAAAATCTTAATAAATAAATGCTATTACACAATAGACGAATATCTATCTGATAAATTCAATAATAATACACACACACATGACATATAATAATTAGGTATAATATAATACAGCACAATAATGTCAATAATAAATCAATTAATAGTATTATTAAATAATAATAAAATAATATAAACATGACTAAAATAAAAATAAAATTCTTATTAAAATATAGAAACTAAATATACGAATTACAATATGAAATATGTAAATAAATACGTAATTAACAATAATAACATACAATTTAATATATTAGTATTCAAAATACAGACCAATATTAAGAATTTATAAGAAAATAATTAAAGCGCTCTTCCTCTATTCTAATTAGAATTTAAAATGTTGCTGTGCCCTACAGGGTCCATAATTGTTTCTACATATATGAATACCCACCACCTGTATACATTATGGAATGCAATAAAGATTTGAGATTTGAGATTTGAGATTTGGTACCGAGACATGCGGTCCCAAACACTATCACATCAAAGTATTTCAATCAAACAAACTGAACCCGTATTATTTCGTCAAAAGGGGTTGGTTACACAAACAAACAATTGGATCACGACAAATTGTCCACAAACGGATCGATTCAAGATGATTAATTCAACAAACGGGGTCGGAACGCCAAAAGGGACCCACCATCTTTTCAAGACCAAACCAAAGTGAGTCAAAGTCAAACTGACAAGTGACAGTTCTCACTCTGTTACACGTTTAGAAACGTAGGCGCACAGAGTAAACAATTCAAACGGGACGGAACATACGTATTTGTGTTCTACTTATATTAACACATTGCAATTTTTTTTCACATACCGTGCGATAACCCAGTCACAATAGGTATGTAACTATACTGTTTGCCATTGAGGAGTTCCGTGACAGAATACTTTCTTAGCAGTCCATGATTACAAAAAATATTTACATATTACAAAAATTGGATTCTTTCGAACGCCATCTATTAATTAATTTAGTAAACTCAAATTTCACTCTGCGTACTGCGTGGTCTCTCACTTTTTGAATAAAACTGAATTACAAATTAATTTTGTAAACATGATATTTTTTAAACTAATAAATATTTATATACTAAAGCTATATAAATGTTCACTTTCAGGTTAGACTGGATGACCCGCACCTGATCCAACAGTCGATGCGATGCACGTTGACAGCTAGCTCAAGCACCTGAAACAGAGAGGATATCCGCCCACAGTACGCAGTCAAGTTACTTCCTTCATCTGTAGCTCCATAGTATACGCGCATAACTTTTTCGTTGAAAGTGTTTGTTCACCTTATGCGCTGCACACTTCATCCTAGAGCGAGGACCTTATCAGAAAGCAGGTAGGCTTCGGAGTTCGAAGTTGAGCGGTGGTTGGCCTCTTCCGCGCCGACGTACTGAAATGAAATGAAATGTTTATTTCTGTAAGTAGATCTTATAAGACACACGTCAACATTCTTTGGTCAATGTTTATTTTTAAAACGAGATGGCACTGTCATTTTCTAGCTGACTGTTCCCTGAGAAGAAAGGCCGAAACAAACTCAGAGGTCATGGTCTCTTTTAAAGTCCAAACATTATGTTATTAGAATTTTATATGAGTGTAACAATGCAGGGCAATGTCTGGAAGAGCCTTTTGAAGAAAGAGCCATTGTAGCGTTGACTCAACAGACGGCATGTATGTAACACCCGACCCATCACAAGACACTACCAGATCTGCAGGACATTTGCGTAGGCCATAACCAATGTACTCAAAGCCGTCAGACAGTTACATTATAGAGTCATGTATTCAATCTAGCCTGCAGGCTGCATGTTACTCACAGTCACAGTCAGCTGTCATTTTGAATGTCATAAAACAATAAATATAAAATGTCAACATTATTCGCTCACACACTTAGCACAATAGTTAGTTGCTTGGTGGTACATTGGAGTAACTTAACTAGTCCCAAGCCTTTTTATCATCCAAGTAATCTTTAACTTTCTAGAAACCTTTTTGACAGAGTTTCTGTTTAATAAACATTTATTTATCGAAGCTTAGTTCTATAACATGGCTTGGGAGTTTGTTGTAAAAACGTATACTCTGACACTTAATGAATTACTAATTTTTTTTTAAGCTTAGTCGAAGACACATGTTTCTTGTATTTATGCGCACCGTGTGGTGCCGGACGTAAAGATTAACACCACCCCATTTCTTCCCGTGGGTGTCGTAAAAGGTGACTAAGGGACTTACTAGAGAATGGGCAGCGGCGTTCTCTATGCATTTTACCATCATACTGCGATCGCCAACCCGCCTGCCAAGCGTGGCGATTATGGCAAAGCCCCCCAAATTGGGGGAGGCCTAAGTCCAGCAGTGGACGTCTTACGGCTGAAATGATGATGATGATGATGATGTATTTATGCAGTGAATGTCGCTGTGCTTAGAATATAGATTAATATTCTTTTTAACATAAATTAAGTTCTCATATACATATTGAGATGCGACTGTCCTTATGTTTATTTCTTTAAATTTATCCCTCAGTGAATGTCTACTAATTAGGTTGTAAATTGCTCGAATGGCTCGTTTCTGCAGCACAAATATAACCTGAATGTCGGCTACGTTTCCCCACAATAAAACGCCATAAGACATTACATTACGGAGATAACTAAAGTATACTAATCGAGCTGTTTCTACATCTGTCAAACAACGGATTTTATAGACCACGTAGACAATTAGATTTGTCGTCAAGCTCGACACAACTACAGCGGCCGGTATTTTTTTTTTTTATAATATTCCACAACTATCACACAACGCCATCTAGTCCCAAGCTAAGCAGAGCTTGTGTTATGGGTACTAGATAACTGATAAACATACTTATATATTTTTAAATACATACATATCTATATATTAATACGTGAAGCAAAAACTTTGGATCCCTTTTTACGAAAATTGGGCGGACGGAGAAGTATGAAATTTCGCACATTTGTAGTTTATACAAAGAAGAAGTGACGAATGCACATATTTTTTTTTAATTATGCGTAAAAATACATTATTTGCAATAAATAACACGTTACACACACTACTATTCATTACCGTGCATTTAATACACACATGCATAGATATTCTTTTGTTTATGGTCCAAATCTGTGGTCCAATCGAGAACATCTGTCTTTATTATTTTGTGTCTATAGTCTTAGGGGGCGTCCATTTTTGAGAATTTTTCGACCCCTCCCCCCTTGATGAGATATCGTAAGATTTTCCTCAACTCCCCTAATCTCACGCGAGATTCTTCAAAACTTCTATTTGGGCTGTAAACGTGTTGGATTATTGAGAATTTTCTTAGACCAAGAATAATTTCTTAACTAAAAAATTTATTCTCTTCACTCAAGAAAATCATTTTCTTCAAAATGGTATTCTTGGTTCGATTTTGGCTCTTGAGTCAAGTAATTTTTTTTATCAGTGTACTATTGTTTCAGATTTGGCCATATTTTATTGTGGAAATAATTTTTCACGCAATTTTACACCGTTTTCTGCGAGAAAAATAATTACGTGATATTTGCCAAGACCTCCCCCTCCCCTCTAAGTGAGATTTGGAAAGATTTAGCTTGATCCCCTCCCCCCTTGAACACCTCACGTAATTAATGGACGCCCCCTTACTGAATGTCAAGTATAACCATAGGTAACAAATTAATTTTATAGGTATTAACTTATTTCATTTTTTAAATCTATGATCATGTCGAGAATATTTGACTTTAATATTATTTGTATTAGCGACGATAGGAATTTAGTTTAGATTTTTAAGAAATATTTTTTGTGGTTTTATGGGAAGTGTCAAGTATGGCTTTATTAAGTTTCCCATACAAAACTTAGTGTCGTGTGAAAACTGTAGAGGTTGTATGCCTCACGAGCACGACTGTACAGGCTGGTTATAATTATGACATTTTGAACTGTCATAATTTATTAAATATAATACGGAAAATTCTATTAAAACAGCAAATTTCCGTGATAATTCATTTCATATATTAAGAAAATAAAGAAGAGAGTCCTGAAGAAGTATTCTTTACTCATTACACCTACGTCCTGGTCCTGGCCATCACCATCCCGCCCGCAAACCCTCTCCACAGAGTAGTACAGCGTCAACAATTTGTCTTTAGTATTACTGAATCTCAAATATAATGTACCATTGTACGGTTTACGTACAAGCCAGTAAGTCGCTGACGCCGCGACCTACTTTCGTTAATTAATTTTATATACTTTTGTTATACTAAACGTTAGTTGACCATTAGCTACCTTAGCGAAAATAGCATTAGGATTAGCATCCAACATCATTTTGTAACTTTACAATAAACTACTTGGGATTGTGAAGTCTGTGGTTTTTGTCAACTCACCTGACTGCAACTTGACCGCTCTGAGCCGTACAACCATTGTAACATTTAATAATGTATTTCTTCTATTCGAAGTACGGTCGAATTTAATAGAGAAACTACAAGAGAATGAGCGGCAGCGTTCTCTATGCATTTTACCACCATACTGTGATCGCCAATCCGCCTGCCAAGCGTGGCGATTATGGCAAAGCCCCCAAAATTGGGGGAGCCTTATGTCCAGCAGTGGACGTATTACGGCTGAAATGATGATGATGATGACGGTCGAATTTCGACCAATGGGCGATCACTAGTTATAGATAAATTACACCCAGACACAGAACAAATGATCGTGCTCATCACACAAACATTTGTCCTGGGTGGGAATCGAACCCACGACCTCCGGCATAGCAGTCAGGGTCACTAACCACTAGACCAACAGGCCTGTCAAAATATAACTGGACTTCGTATAACTGGACTTCGTCTGGAGCAGGTTCCAGCAACTGCGAAGCAGAGCTGAGCGGCGAACCCGAAGATGTTGAGTGTGTATTTAGTATTAATCGTGGCTGACTTCGCGTTAGCATAGCACTCTTTTCCGTGTCTTAGTGTTTTACTCTAATCTTTCGAAGTCTCTCCAATGTTTGCTGATTTCAAAGGACGAAGCAACATCGTATGGAAAAGTATGAACTTAAAGTAAATTTCCTTACAAATTATACGAGTGGCTTCATCCGACGAGGCTAGACCTCTTCCTACTCTATCACTCTCAATATCTTATTATGTGGAAAATTATACGGTTCCAAAGTTTCAACTAAATAAATGACACTATAGATATGACATGAAGACCCAACTTATGTGGGTCTAAAATGAAAAATCTTTGTTTGGTTAAACGTACTAATCTCAACAAGTACTTTTGCTGTTGGATAGCTCATTTTTCGAGGAAAGCTATAGGCTATATAACATCATGCTAGCACTCTTAGAAGCCATCATCATAAGCCTATATTGTTGTAGTGTACTCTCGGTGAGAAGGAGTGGGAGTGGGCCGTAATCCACCACGCGGGCCCAGTGCGGGTTGGTAGATGTCACATGTCTTCGAATTTGTTGGTTCTAAGACATACCGGTTTCCTCACGATGTTTTCCTTCACCGTTTTGAGAGCGGTGGTGATGAAATTATTTACACAAAGTAAAGCGTCTGCCTGGGTTCGAACCCACGACCTACAACTCGTAAGTCGAGGCCGATACCACTGGGGCCAAGAAGCCAAGTGAAATGAAAAAATTCAAGCACGCACAGGCGGTTCGATGCGACGGGTTGGGTCGGTGGAACAAGTTTAACGCGGACGAAGTCACGGGCAGAAGCTAGTTGGCCTATAATACTGTACTGCTGACCGTAATAGACCACGCGAGCCAAGTGCGTGTTAGTAGATGTCACATATTTTCGCAGGTTTGATTCTAGGACTTGCTGGTTTCCTCACGATGATTTCCATCACCATTTCGAGAGAGCATCATCATCATCATTTCAACCGAAAAACGCCTACTGGTTCTGTGCTTCTCGCATCAAACTTATTCCTGCGGCTTCCAACCAGGTCATCGGTCCATCTTGTAGGAGTCCGTCCAACGTACGTCTTCCAGTACGCGGTCGCCACTCCAGAACCTTCCGGTCACATCGGCCATCTGTTCTGCGAGCTATGTGCCCTGCCCGCTGTTTTGAGAGAGCAGTGGTATTGAAATAATTTTCACAAAGTTACGCGCCTGTCTGGGTTCGAAACTACAACAGTTACAACTCGTAACTCGCGGCCGCTACTACTGGGCCCCTACTGCTCTCACTTGCGTCGCGCATTCCCTATACTATTTATGTTTTGAACTCAATCGTGCCAGTCTTTGTCACGTTCATTACACGTCATGCCGGTGGCCACTAGTTTCCAACACTTGAAAACAGATGGCACTTTTCACAACCATTATTTAAATGCAAATGTTTGGCTTCCTCCCAGAATACTAGCTAATTGTTTTGTTCAAGGATTTTTATTACTTTTAACTTCACATCTTATGGTCTAGTCTGTCTTTATTCGCTTGAAATTGAAGTCACTTGATCGAATGAGGAAAGCTAGTATTCGTTCCGGAGTTTTGGCGCTGGTACTAAACATTATTAGCCACAATTAAACCAAATGATTACATTCTTGTTGAAAAACAATTTGCTAATATTATTTATAAAAAAAAAATGAGTTGGAATAGTTAGTTGTATTTTAAAGCTAAAATAAGTGTAGTAACAGTAATTCTGTATACCAGTGTAAGTCCGATGGGGTTTCCCATCAGCTACAATGACTAACTTCTATACAAACCGTGAAACCCGTATTTATATAATACTAGCTTCTGCCCGCGACTTCGTCTGCGTAAATGTCACTTATCGCAGACGCAGACAAAGTCACGGAGAAAAAGTAGCCTATGTCCTTTCTCAGGCTTTAAACTATCTGGGTACCAAATTTCATTTACATCGATTCAGTAGTTTAAGCAGGAAAGCGAGACAGACAGACAGACAGAGTTACTTTTGCATTTATAATATTAATATCATAATATCATTGTGGATAGTGTGGATGTTCTAGCTTTTGCCCGCGACTTCTTTCCCGTAAATATCGGTTATCGTGGACGCTGACAAAGTTTCGAAATTAAAAGTAGCCTATGTCCTTCCTTGGGATTTAAACCTTAAGCAACTCCCATGTACCCCGTACGAAATGTTATCAAAATCAGTCGTGAAAGCGTAACAGACAAACAGAGTTACTTTTGCATGTATAATGTGAAAATGTATAGAATAGAAGTACAGATTAGGCTAACAAGCCACAACAACGATATAAATTTGCTAAGAAAGTAACATTAGGTGAAGACAGATCTTCGTTATAGTTTAAATACATTACATAGTCAAAATCAAATCATTACCTTTCTTACTAGTATCGTTAATATTCACCATTATTGAAATTTATTGATATATAAGCGTAAAATAATAGTTTTTTATTTTTATTTATGATGCTGACATAGGTACTGGTCATTATTGCGGTATCACCATAATTATGTTCTTATGTTCCATACACAAATTTGTAAAAGAAAAAAAAAATGTTTGTTACTCTTAAATAGCCACCAAGCTTAGAGTATCTATATAATATGTATTCTGTTCTCCATAAAACGAGTATAGAAATTGTTTTCCTTATTTTTGAATCCGATCTGATGGTCAAATTATAAATTCAACACCTCAAGGTGTAGTGCAAGCTGTGACACTTCTTCAGTCTGAACTTAGTCACCAAAACATATACGTTACACTTACTTTAGTTCATGTAACAATAACAATACACAATACAATACAACACAACAAAACAACAAACAATACACAACACAACAACAGTTGTGCGGCACTATTTGTTACCTTTATTATTAATACTGATTACCGGCTTGATGTTGACAATTAAATGAAACATTGGGCGTGAATATTTAATTTAACTGAAGAGCTTGCTGAAATGACTGAAGGAATTACTGTTTTTGAATGTAATGTGATTGTTTCATCCTGTTTAAAGTAGTTACTCTATGCGCCTTCGGAACGTTCCCGAACGGAATGACATCTGACTTGTCAAGTTTGATTTTTGACACTTGTCACTTCCTTTTTAGTTTTGGTCTTTGAAAGCGTCGGACAGATTTTTTATTCCGCGAGTTTTTTGGAAACCAGTCCTTGAGAATCGGTCGTTTTTGCGGACAATAAGTCATGACCCGATGGTTTTGTGTTAAATAACCCCATTTGGTTAGTTATTACGGGTTTAGTTTCTTGACATTGAAGAACTTTGAAGGTTAAGTGTGGAAGACCGCATGTCTGGACGGCAAACCTCTTGAAGCGGCAAATGGTAACCTGTTCCTGAGAATACTTATTCATAACCTCACTACACGATACATACACACTCACTTACATACATAGATCCAGGTAACCCCCAGAAGCAGGTAGTCGTCTACCATCAGGTGAGTTCCTTTGTTCGTTTTATTGTAGTTAATTTATTTGCAATTGTTCTCTTATATATTGTCTGCTCCGCGTACGGCGGACTAGTTTCGCTAGCCACTCTGGACCCAGGGCCCACGATTACCACGCTTCCACATAATAATTGAAATCCTATGGTCGGGGCTTTGGCCTGGCAGCGAACAGTGATCGTTTTGGAATCGAGCAAGAAACATTACAAACTAAAGTTAGGTTAGCAAGCATAGCGACTGTTTAACAAAACAAAAGAGTAATTTCTTTATACACTATCAGTAGCAGTCGCTTTCATTTTGACAGTTCCACAACATTATGGTACTGTTTATGTTGCTAACCCTACATTTTTCCAACATATGAAAGACTGGATTAGCAATAAGCTTTAAAATTATTCACATTCAGATTAACCCTAAATAACTAAACTGTTTTCGTTGTTAAATGGTTACTAAACATTCATCGAATCGACTACGCCAAATCAAATGCAATTTTAGAAAAAGTGTTTATTAATCACAGGAACTTCTGACATTGGTACATACATTCTTTGGATCATAAATAAACAAAAAATAACCAAAACAGTCATTAAGAACTATTCCACACAGCCACAGCATATATCGATGTTCACCTTGAAGTACACGAACATGAGAATCACGGGTAGGTGGGTCGTCGAACGGACGAATGTTTAGTTATCAAGGGTTAATAGTGAGTTACGCAATTAGAGTGCTGTTCATACGATAAAACGTCTCTTAACTGTAGGAAACTTTTATTAATAAAGGGGCTTGAGGCTTGACTCATGAGCGTCGATCGACCAGGTTAAGTTACGCTTACCGCCATTAGACCGTGGACGGGCGACAGTATTTCCATATAAAGACAGTTCCATGTTTCCGTTCAATTATTACTGGTCGTCAGAAGCTCGAAAGTTGGAAAGCCAGTCGTTGTGGAGGTCAGATAGGCCGTCACTCCATGTAAAGTACTAGTATTCAGCTGAATCCAGTAAGACTGGAAGCCGACCTCAACGTAGTTGGGATAAGGCTAAGCAAAATATGAACGACTACTGTCACAGCGAGTTGCTTTATGGTTTTGGATAAGAAACAAACCAATAACCAATTTGATGGTAGGTGTTTACAGCCATCTATGGAAAACTACCCAACGATAACTCTGATGTGTCGGCACCCCAGAAGCAAAACTGTTTCTCATGTTTTTGTTAGAGTACTACTAGCAGGGAGACATGGTTGGGAGTGAGTACATGGCGGTCGGACAAAAAGCTTATTGTTGATATGCTACCCTGCTGAATATTCATGATTGTTTTCTTTCTTTGGGCGAATCGGTCTAAGACTATCTATTGTTACACGCCAGACCCAAACATTACCAAAAACATTCGTTTTTTTTTTCGTATTGAGTAAAAGACTTTTTTTTTGTAGTTCACATTAAAAAAATAAAAGACAATATTGGAAGGAGTAAATAAAACACAAACATCACATCAAACGTATTTAATGGTTGAGAAGTGTAATAAATATTTAAATAGTCCAATGTACAGTTGTCGCTTTGCTGGATAAGGAAGATAGTGAGGGTAGTAACAGTCGCTTCGAAGAAAAAAGTCTTCCGAGGGACGAAGTAGCATAGAAGTGACGATCAGTGATAACGCCATGATGAGCTATTGGCAGCACCGTGCCAAACAAATCAGCACAAGCGTATTCGTCGGATATTTGGTTTAAAGATTATCATTTAGATGTATGTAATGGACATTAAATATGATGCTTAACCACTAAAGTCGTAACATGTTTTACATCTTGGTGACATTATAGTTAGTATAAAAGTAATTTCGAAGGTATTCGTCAGATTTTTACGACATGGCAAGCATAAGTTAAAGTACTTCGATCTACAAGAGAAAATCTTTAGAATTTTATAAACTATCGTTGAATTCAGTATACATTTCTATATTCCATCCGAACATTATTATAATCTTCGGATTTTCCCAGTAATCATAATTTTGTGAAACAAATTGAACAGACGAGACGTGCGTTTACTATTAGAGGAACGCAACTAATGAAATTTGAAGACGAGATATTCGCCAATTTCACTGTTTGCTCGAATTTTCATATAATTGTCAAGCATTTGTGTTGTCCTATTAAATGGAAGATAACATAATTATACTGAATCCTTGTTTCGTGTTTACCAAACGTAATCCCGTGATATGTTTTCAATGTAGTTTTGTTAATGGTACAAACATAATTAATGAGTATGTCGCCACTTTATATTAGGTGCATGCATTTAAAACTTTAGGTGGATTAATCTAGCAATTTAGAGTATATAATTCATTTGATGTTATGAACCATAATCCTAACACCTGGTCCTTGTGGCTCGAGATGAACTGTATAGTGCAGATAGTTGTCGACATATAATTTGCTCATGATTTACATATGGTTTCAAGTACCGAGACGGAAATACTAATCAAATTCAGTGTAACCCATGAATTATTTTGGCGTTTCTATTGATATTGATTATGAAATTTTAAATAGAATTTCAGAAACCATTGTGGGATAGATCTTTCTGGTATTAGAACTATCAATAATTTCTGGCAATATAGCGCAAAAATGCAAAAATCCAAATTACAACCAGACATACTGGAATGTTATAAGTGCGAAGCAGGTATTGTTTGAAGTAGTAAATGATGAAACTTTCGCCTTCATAAGGAATATTGGAATTAATAGTCGGAGGTGTGCCACAGAATATCAAGGAGAGTACGTGAGTTAAGTTAATCATGATGAATGTGATGATAAATACGATAGTCTCAATTAATGAAAAGGTGAATTATATTTTGCCTTGGCTCAATCTATCAAAATTGTATCACTTTAAAGATATTGGTTTGATTGCTCTGCATTTGGATTTACTAGACGGTTTACACCTCTATTTGAGGCTGGAACAATTTGATGACTCAAAGAGTTGAAATAAATAGTTTAACTTAATACTTCAATTTACTAAGACTTCATTTAAAATATATCGACATCAGTCCCTTTTGAATATCGTGTAACTACTCCACCCCAAATTAAATACATATCCTAACAAATAGAAAGTTCAAATCAGCAGTCGCGGGTTACGGAATGGGGGAATCTACACGTATTCAATGTCCAACACGTTGCTGCTTAAATTTCCGCTGTCATTGGGCGAGTCGTGGTGGTTCCCGGGTTTGACGCCGTTCGTGCGCATCTCATCACGTACTCGGACCTGCGCAAATAAACATGATGAATTCATCGTTAGTAGTGCGGCTTGATGCAGGAGAGAAGCAACTAAGTTTGCCCCAGTCTCATATCCTGTCCTGTCTTGGCGCATTACGCGCAGAATGTGCCCAGCGAGGTTCTTCAGTACATTGTACGGGCCAGGACGAAGCAGCTCAGCAAACACGGATATCTGCACCCGTCCTCCAAGCCACGGCAAACCCTAGAAGTTCATTCTTGTGGTCAATTGATTCTATTATAATCCAAAAGTGGTTAAAAACCAGCACCACACATTAGCTGACGGCGGGACAGGGTAATTTAAAATGACCAACATAAATTCATATGTATTCCGTTATACCAAAATATAAATTCCACAGCTCACAAAATAACCAAACAGCACATGAGGAGGTTATTGCCCGTGGTACTGAACAGCACACTGGAAGATACTGCAGTGGAACGGGACAACATGCGGTTGTAGATACCGGCGAGTTGCGATGCATACGACGGCATGCGCCGGAGTCAGCTAGCATATGATCGCGGGTCTTTTATATCCTAAGGACCGCCAATGTCTGGTAGTAGACTGCGCTGAGCTGAGTTGATTGATTAACAAAAATATTTTTCGTTTTACCATTTACAGTCTTACTTCTCATACTAGTACAATACGTGGTGGTTGGAATACTTTCAGTTTAGAATAAAAAAAAACGAGCTCAGAGTTTTACTTCAGGATGAATCACAAAGGATTAAGAGAGTGATGAATATAAAGGAGCTGGAATAAAGGGGAATAGACAACCAAGAAAAAAAGATCATCTGTCTACAATTTAATCTACCAGATTTCTGTGAGAAATTATAGTTATTAAGCAAAAGTAAGCGGATAATATTTTGACACAGAACCGGTCGAAGTGGCGGTGCTTGGGGGAGGCCTATGTCCAGCAGTGGACGTCTTTTGGCTGAAATTATGATGAACTTTATTGTTCAAGAAAGCAGTACAAATTTATCTACGTAGATCCTATAAGAAACCTTTTTTTCAATGATCGTTATATTTAAATTATTTTACAAAAAACGTTTACAAATAGGCTTTAAGCCTAGGCCTTTCTAATGGATCACTCTGTCTGTTAGTAAAACAGCATGAACATCAGTTCAGTATTTTTGAGTCTATCGCGAACAGGAATCGGAATTGGGGCTGAACTCCTAAAGGCCAGCGGGAAACCCGTTCTCAAGGCCCTCCAGAAGCTGTTTAATTCCGTCATACTCAAGGGCAAAAGACCACAGGCATGGAACAGAGGTGTGGTGGTACTTTTCTTTAAGAAGGGTGACGATGCCCTTTTTAAGAATTATAGGCCCATCTCACTTCTTAGAATGAAAATGGACAAGACAAAGGTCATGCCAAATGTACAGACGCTGCAGGGGAGTACGTTTTATAATTTATTGTGACTATCCAGCAATGAAACACTACAAGAAAACCATCCTCTTGCGATGAAATAATAGTGACAGTAAATTAAAAAAAATAAACAGTATAATCAGTTCACCTGTTCTCCCGTTCACGATGTCAAAGTTTTCATCGATATACGTAGTAAGCGCCACTTGATATAGTGAAAGTGCTCTGCGAACAAATAAACAGTTTAGATTGGCAAATAAACTATGATAAATCATTTTTAGCTACGCTCTTTGAGGCTGAGAAGCTTATATTTGAAGTCTTTGTCGAATTGAATGTCAAAAGGGACTAATATGATATATTACCACTAAAACAGCAAAGAAAACTATAAACACAGCATAAATCACATTCCCTGCTTTTAAAAACGTACGATTTTGATACACCAACCGTTTTAAGTTTTTGAAGAGGTACAAAGTTTCACAGGACTTTTAGGGAGTCGACGGCACAGACTCAGCAATGACAATTGTCACTTTTTAGTTAATATTGGCTTGTATAACTTGGAGCTTCAGCTAATGCCAGACGACCGATATAAAATGTTGAATATTGGGTTCGCGGCAGTCTTTTATACGCAAAACGACGCGATAAGGCTTCGTGTTATAAAGTTATCAAAAGCGTTTCGCAACGTTTTCCTTGTAACTGGAAGTAGATCACCGGGCGGGTAGGCACGTTTTTTCCCGTAATAAGCCGGAACGACGTTGATTGTTTACTAACAAGAATACATAAAAATATGCTCCCTGAAAGTTTGAAAAAGTTTCATAACTTGGTATTACTTTGTATGAAATTTGTAGCATATAGATAGGTTGCCTACATGTACATCAAAATTATCAGTCTTTTATGTTCCAACTGCTGGGACACTGGCCCCGTTTTCGAGAGGAAGTGGGAAGTGGTGGGTGTGAATAATTTGCCACACGGGCCCAGTGCGGGTTGGTAAATGATCACATGTCTTCGAATTTTGGCTTCTAGGACATTAATTTCCTCACAATATTTTCCTTCTTCGTTTTCAGCCCAGTGGTTACGAAATTATTTTCATAAAGTAAAGCGCCTGAGTTTCGAATCTATGAAATTAAGGATTGTTCTCAATATTTTCAAATAAAGTCAAACTCGTTTTTACAAAAAACAGGCTGAACACTCTGTGATTACTAAACACACACAGTTACTTCATCATCATCATCAGCAGCCTATAATGTTCCCACTGCTGGGACACAGGCCTCCTCCCGGAGAGAGGGATTGGGCCATAATCCACCACGCGGGACATGTGTGGGTTGTTCGGTGTCACATGTCTTCCAATTTTTGGTTCTACGACATGACATGCCGGTTTCATCACGATGTTTTCCTTCACCGTTTTCAGAAATAATTTACACAAAGTAAAGAGCCTGCTTGGGTTTGAACTCACGACCTACAACTCGTGAGTCGCTACCATTACAACTGGGCCATTACTGCTCACACACACTGACTAATTACTTGTTAATAGTTTTGGAACGTTGTATACTTACTTTTATCTATCATTTACTTAATTTATCTGCCATTGCCCCAATTTTTAATTATTTTTACCTACTCTGGTATAGTAATTTTATTCCAGGTGCTTAGATTTCACATAATAATTATACAATGAATGTATCTAAAATATTATGAAACATTTTCCAAAGTGTTGGAGTTACTTGCCCATTTTTCACTATACGAAACTACCTTTTGGACGGGGAGACAAGAAGCAATTATATTTTAATGTAATGTTCAAAAGTGCTTTTAATGCGCCTCTTTGAAATAAATGCTTTGACTTTGACTTCGGACTAGCGCCTTGGGACTTCTTGTCCGCCGCGCGTACATTCCTTTGGTGCCAGACAGTAAAGAGCGCGGTTGTTAAAGCTTCTTCAGACGGGCACGACGCGATAGCGCGAGGCGACTCTCGTAGTACAATTTACACTTGCGCTGTCGCGTCGCGCCTGTTTGTGGGAACCTTTAACATATCGTGTGAGTCCCGGTCATTATTTAAGTATACGTGTAATACAAACACAGATGTATGAGCTACGATAAAACAAACTCGGCAGTCAAAGAAGATAAACGAAGAAACATAATTTCTTTCCTAGTAAACATGATTTTAAATATTAAACGACAAGAACCCAAAAAATCGATAGGAAATGTCGACCACATTAGCATCTGAATCTAGAATTTCATTTCAATAAAATTAAAAAGGCAAATGAATAGCTTCGATTTTATCGGAATAGAATATATAGGACAAAAGGAGCAAAAGGAGCAAAGGAGCAAAAGGCACCCATGGCGAAAAGGCGTGATTGTATGTATGTATGTATGTTTATTTTCCGTCTCGTTTGGGATGATATTAATAAAGCAGTCCTGGCATAAACATCACAGGCTAGCTAATACCGTCGCTTTGCTTACGTTAACGTCCTATCCCAACAAAAACTTATAAGAAACTAGCTTCAGCCCGCGACTTCGTCCGTGTCAAATATTTGCTCCCCTGACCCCTCCCGTCGCATCGCAGCCTGCCAGTTTTCGTCCATTTTTTTGTTGCTGCTCCACTCCTTTTGATCGTAGCGTGATGTTATATAGCCTTTCTCAATACATAGGCTACCCGACTCAAAAATATTTTTTCAATTCGGACCAGTAGTTCCTGAGATTGGCGCGTTCCACCCCCCATTTTAGGGAAGTGGGGAGTTAGAAAGAGACAAAAAGTAGCCTATGTCACAATCCATCCCTTCAACTATCTCCACTTAAAAAATCACGTCAATTCGTCGCTCGGTTTTACCGTGAAAGACAGACAAACAGACACCCACACTATCCCATTTATAATATTACTAGCTGACCCGTGCCCACTTCGTTGGGCGGTAAACATTATAACTTGTGATGAAATTATGAGTGTTTTTCGGTTAGTACTGAGTGCTATGATTTGTTTCCTGACTGCCAAAAGGAGGGTATTGTTTTTATTGCATATGTATGTATTTGCATGCCACTTTGGCTATATAACCAGGAATCAAATGAGTGAATGAAATGATTACGATTGAATAAATTATGCTAAATTTAATTATTCAAAACTTCTCTGTATACTATATTAGATGTAATGCTATTATTTGGTACCAAAATATATTGTCTTTCAGGAGTTTCAACCCGAGATAAGCCAACATATAAAACGGCAAAAACACTGCTTTCTCAGGTCAATGCCCACCAGAAAGAATGTTTTGACCCTGGGACTTATTTATAGTGAGGGCAAAAGAGATTTTGACGGGATACTGTGGCCTTTTAAACGGTATGGGTAAATCCGTCGGAATCATGGGTAGCGGAATATAAGCCAGTTGTCCCACTGCTGGCCCTGTGAGAATGGTCGCCACGATTATATTCTCCCGCAACTCTTTTATAAGCAGCCTTGTGCCATGCCATTACACATGTTGGGGGGGGGGGGGGCTCAAGTTTCTTAATAGCATGATAGGAATGCCAACTTTTAACATAAGGTCATGAGGAGGTAAGCCAGAAGGGCTGAAAGAATTTAAAAAATCTTGAGGATAGTGCACTGTACCCTCAATATTACACACCGTATCAATGGACTTATAGTGTTTGACTTGACCGGGAATTTTCTCTAAAATCAGTTTATTTATCTCATTCACTGTATCGTTTCTAGGAGACACTATTGCCCTGTAATAAAGCCAATGATAATCTCTTCCCAATAAATTTTCAAGACCGGGATAAATAGCGTCTATCAGATGTTCTAACCTATGTAATATGTGACCTAATCTATCGTCAAGTTTAATGTCATCGCTAGTACTGTTGGTGCTAGGACAGCAAATTTTTCCTTCTCCAAGATTTAGTAGTTGATGCGGAAAGTCGTTATCGTAGTTGTCGCTCAAATGAGCTCTCATGTTTGTTCGTAAATTGAGAGTTTCAACAAAACTCCATAAGTAAGATGATTTTAAACATGCCCTGATAACATCGGCGCATGTTCCTTTTGTTAATACAGGCAGTGTTTGCCGAAAATCACCCGCAAAAACAAAAGTAACACCAGCCATAACAGCATCTGAGTTTCTGAGGTCTTCGAGCGTTCGGTTTACTGCTTCAACATGAGCTCTATGACTCATGGTACATTCGTCCCAAATAATAAAGATGTCTCTTGTAACAGTTTCCCGAGCGGTCCATTTTTACGTACGGAGCATACTGACTGTTGTTCCAATGATACTGTCAGTGGTAGCTTAAAGGTGGAGTGTGCTGTTTTCCCATCATTTAATAGAGTTCCGGCAATCCCTGAAGAGGCAACAGCCAGCCCATTTTTCCCGGATTGTCTGACTTTTGCCAATACATAATTTGCGAGGAACGCTTTCCCAATGCCTCCTGGGGCATCTAGAAAAAATATTTTACCCCTGTTATTTATAACACTGTCAATAATAGCATCAAAAGCTTGTCATCTATGGGTAAATGGATAAAACGTCCGTACAAAGCATGTTCTAATGCGGTTCGTGAATGGACGGCGACATTTTGCGATTTAGTAATTTTATATTATCTTCGAAACTATTTAACCAATTGACATACTGTTTCGGGCAAATCGTATCTCTGTGATGTTCTTGTAATCATAATAATATTTTTTTCGATAAGGTTTAATATTTTGTTGCTTAAAAAATCGTCCAAAGGTAAGTACGTCGAAAAATACTTTTTTTAACACACATAAAAGCTACTATATCTGCTAAAATATAAAAGATAGTAACATGGTGTTCTAGACTATTTTGTAGAACTATTCAAAGCGGACCAGATTGCCATACATTGTTTTGAATTATATACAACTGTTAAGGCAGCGCATGGAAATAACTATGTTGTAAGAGCTATTTTTTTCCGCCTGGCTAGACAAAAATTGAGATAGTTCGGCTAATATGCATGATATCTTTATAATTTATAGCCTATAGCACTCACGAATAATGTAGCTTTCTACCAGTGAAACAATTTTCAGAATTGGTTCATTACAAACTTACAAACATACAAACTTACAAACAAATGTTACCTCTTTATAATATTAGTATAGATTAGTATTAGTATGGATAGCTAGGTTTTAATTTAGGAAGGAAAATTAAAATGCCTAGACAGAGTTATTCAATTGTGTTTGTAAAATATTAAACCAGTGAAAACATGAAGTCTTTGATTTTGTACGATACTGGTTTGTTACACGGTTTGTTGATACGGTTAAAATCTATACATCTATATATACATACATACATACAAATAAATAAAACTGAAGTGTCTGTTTGTAATTTCAAATTAACAGCTTTTCACTAAATGCATATGAAAGTAAATACGGTACTTACACCAAAAAAAAACATTTTTTAAACTTTTGTCTGTCTGTTTGTTCCGGCTAATCTCTGAAATGGCCGGACCGATTTTGACGGGACTTTTATTGGCAGGTAGCTGATGTAATAAGGAGTAACTTAGGCTACTTTTATTTTAGTTTCTTTTTTGTTTTTGGAAAATACCTGCGTTAATATCCGACATCCACACGGGTGAAGCCGCGGGCAAAAGCTAGTTTGGTAATAAATTAGACTGACTTACTGACTTTTAAGGCGTAGATAACAGCCACAAGATCGATCACATTAATCTCCGCTTTCCGCGATTATTCCGTGGATGGGCGACCATCATCATCACTCCACACGAAGACCCTTCCGTTACTCGGCTAGCACGTTAAGTCGTTGGTACGGCAGCCATTCGTGGAATTTGACAGTCGTTACGGGTTATCGGAACCATGATAGTCTGACAACCAGTTTTACCAAAGCGTACAGTAACTGAGTTGTGGCGGTCAGATATATCACTCAATGTACAATACTGACATTCAGCTGCATCCGGTTAGACTGGAAGCCAACCCCAACTAGTTAGGCAAATGCTAGGCAGATTTTGATGAATATTTATTAACTCGAAATGTAAATAAAACAAATTGCGTATCCCGATGTCGCAACTAACACGTGAGTCCTCTTCACCACCCTTCCTTCCACTAAAATTGAGATGAAACCTCTCAAACTTTTGTTGCAAACTCGTGTCTTGTATTTCAGAAGAAAAAAAAGAAATATTTGGAAATATTAGCACGCCGTACAAGCTTGAATATAAATTACTAGCTTTTGCCCGCGGCTTCGCCCGCGTGGATGTAGGAAATTGTCGCAAGAGGACGTACTACCACGTTTAATCTTATATCTTTAAACGAGCAATTCTTGTATATATGTATATATATAATCTGAATCTCGGAAACGGCTCAACGATTGTCATGAAATTTAGTAAACAGGGGGTTTCGGGGGTGATAAATCGATCTAGCTAGGATTCATTTTTATAAAATGTCGTTATAATTGTGTTTTCAATGATCAATTTTATCGAAAATCAACTTGAACATAAACTTTTTATTTTAAACACAATTTACCAAATAATACCGAGCGAAGCTCGGTCGTCCAGATATTGTATTATGAATATAAGTAATAAGAGAGCAGTTTCACACAAATTTCCATCCCCTACTCAATTTTTTGTTTTGCTACATTCAAACTTCCACCCTCCATTTTAGGGAAGTGGTGGGTTAGAAAGAGACGAAAAGTAGCCTATGTCACTCTCCACTCCTTCAACTATCTCTACTTAAAAAATCACGTCAATTCGTCGCTCCATTTTGCCGTGAAAGACAGACAAACAGACACACACACTTTTCCATTTATAATATTAATTAAGTATGGATATCAACTACCCTAAGTGTCGACCTCTTGTATAATAATAGAGCGTAACTTCTGAAAGGCAGGTGTAATATCGAAGGTGTACTCTAATCACGAAATCCCTAGCTTCAACAGAAATTAGAGGCGTCGTACACTGCGTTATATCTACGGCTAAGATTATTTTGGGGCATGAAGCTGAAATAAGGATAAATGAAAACACGATTTAGTAGCTGTCGCTACTCCAGAACTGTTCTTGCCCATCCGCTAAATGAAGTTAATCGGGGGTAGGGTTTAATCTGAAGTCGCGAACTTCTTTCGATCTGTCCCGTTTTTTTGTTGACGGACTTAGTGAGTAGGCGAGGGTACCAGCTATCCTCGCGCACATGTGGGAGTGACGCAACGAGGCGAAACGCTGGGGCCAACCCTGTGCCAGGCACGCCACAATTGCGGTGGTAAGTCCCCTCTTTAAGGAGTGAATAGAGTAGCGCCACGGCGTCCTCACCTTTCGCCTAACGCAGGTGCTCACCGGGCACGGGTGGTTTGGGGGTTCCTGTTCAGGATAAAGCGGGAGGAAACGCTCGGGTGTTTTCATTGCGTGGATCGTCTGGAGGACACGATGGAGCATACGGTGGAGATGTGCCTTGCCTGGGCGGAACACCGCCGTGTCCTCGTGGAGGCGATCGGCAGCGGTGACCTCTCACGTCCGGCCCTGGTGCGAGCCATAGTACGGAGCAAGAGAGTATGGGAAGCCATCACCTTTTTTTGCAAAGCAGTAATGCTCGCGAGGGAGGAGGTGGGGTGCGTAAGGGAGTGGCAGTCTCTGCGCCATCTCATCCCTAGCCGCCGCAGGAGGAGACGCCCCGGGCGTCGGGAGTCGATTGCGGACTCCCGGCCTCCGTAGGCGCGGGCTTGCGGGCGGTGAGCAATGGGTAGCTAGCCGCCCGGTAAGGACTAGGCCCGTGTTGACGGCGCGTAGTGTTCCATGCGCGCCTCAAAGAGATATCAGCAAACCGAATGGGTCTGCTAGGACCGATGCCTACCAGTGTCGCGAGATTAATTTGAAAGAGGTACCGGGGCCCTAGCATATGGGCAACTGAAGGAACGGGTGGGTTTTAGTCAGTAAAAGTCTGACACGCCCTTCCGCTCCGCCCAGAGTGGGATACGTCATATGATGATATCCCACCCACAAAAAAAAGGTTACCGGCTGGTTTAGACTGGGACCCCGTGCATTCATGCCTGCTTGTGGTGACGGCTCGTCTTGCTTACCACGATTTTGTTATTGTTATTAATATTTACCTACCTGTTTATTTGATTTACGTCCATAGTCCTAGTTTATAATTTGTGACCTCGAGTTGTAACTCGAGCATCGCATATGTAAGCTGTCACGCCTTTTCTATTAATAATTTATTTATTAATTCAGACAACATGATCCATTTTGTTAGTAAACAAGTGCTTAAAACCTATGTAAGTTCATACATAAATGCATATAATTTAAAAAAGAACAGACAGTCACACCTGTCCGCAATCACACTCAGAATGCTGTTGCTACTCTTACGCGCGCTGTGTAGCAAAGACGTTGCCTTTTTTCGTGGAATTGCCGCGAAACCTTCTGTGCGTGCCTGCATGAATATGGCGGACGCGCTACAAAATGGAGGGAGTCTCAGCTGCATCCTGAATGCGTATAATGGACCTGCAAAGCGTTGAGAGCCCTTTGCGTATATGTTGTCTACTGACTCTTCGAAGTTCAGTCTTACACATTATTAAAGGGGGTATCACATCCATTATTCTGCATCTAGGACCAAAAACTAAGAACACGCTCATTTTCACATTATACTGCAAGCCGTGGCTGGCTGCATACGTCTCACACATTTGCAGCAATTCTCTGAGAGCTCTGATAACTGATGTTATTTATACTAACTCCATCAACATGGCATCCAACAGGCCTCCTGCTTAGTCCATCTGTCAGATTATTTACACACAGGTTGAATAAATGCGGAGCCAAATAGCCAAACACGGCATAAAGATAGACTTCAGCTGCCACCAATAAAACTAAAATTATTTAAGAAAAATGTATACTGCATGTCGATTATTATTTACAATCATTTACCAAATAGTTTGCAAGACTTACCTCTGACATTATTTAAAAAAATACTTTTCAAACTATTGCTGTTTAAAAGATATTATACCGTTAATGACTATTTAGAAGACAAATCAATAGAATCTATAATTTATAAGTTAGAATAATTGACATCGCTGATTTAATTGACATTTGCACGCCATGTTATGGCAGGATATGCACTATGTGTGATGAATGTAACACCTTCTATACCATATTCTTGCAAATAAATATTTTTGATTTGATTTGATTTGAGAAGATATACCCCCTCTCTCACCCCGCATCTCAACGTACAATGGGTCCGAGAGCACCCCGTTCCATTTTACATGGTTAATCTGCCTATTGTGCACACAGCTTCACTATGTGGTTTCCCCCCCAAAAGGCATGTGCGTTCTAATCCGTGATAGGCCCAAGGTGCTTTTTGTATTTTGCAAAAACATTATAATATGGTCAATGTATTGTTTTTGTTAATAAATAAGTTTAATTAAGCATTTCTTTTTTATATTCTGTTTTTAATATCTATTGTTTATAAATTTCCTAGTAAATATATAAATTTACGGTTATTGTTATTTTCCGGTGACATATACATATTAATTTACTTATTGAAAAGTAACTTACCCAGTGTAAAGTGGATGTGAACGGCGATGTAGTGTGAACCGTAACTATATCCCGATGACGTTCAGATTGATCCGTATAGATCCCAGTAGTCCTCCGACCTTGAACGATCGATGGACCTTGTCTTAACATCCCAGGTTTCTTGGCATCTGCGCATCCATAAGCGCACCTTTGTCTGCCTATAGAAAAAAATGGTCTTAAATCAGTTATTAAATATCACTCACAGGATGCCGCAAAAAACTAAACAAAAAAAATTGTAGACCACAAATAATGTTATAATTAACTTATTGCTATACCAAGCTGTCTCGCAATTCCTTTTATGTACACGTTTTATTCATACAGAACCACTATTTTTGTTCTCATAAAATAAGGAATCATTTTATAAAATATTGCGTAAATCGTCGTCGTTTACACTACGTCGTTTTAGGTGAACGTATACATCATACGTTGTAGTTGTAAATTGAGGGTTTGGAGTAAATTTATAAAGAAAACGTAAGTGAACATCCTCAAATTATAACATCTATCTATTAGACCGAGAACTAATGATAAAGCTTTCATTATATACCTGTCTAGATGACACATTGGCCGTACCGAACGGCTCAAAAAAGTCTACTAAATTTGGTAGACCCGCTTCTCACCGACGTCAGTGTCATTTGAATCACTTAAGGGTAACGTGTTCACGAAAAATTATTAATTACGCTGGTTTGTGCTGTCAAACTGTGTCGCATTTATGTGGGAAAGCTATATAATAATACCAAGATCAGTTTTCATCACTAAGTTTTGCTATTTAACCATATTTTTTTAAAGAAAACATGAATGTTTAATTCGATACTTCGTAGGTTACTTTGATTAGCCGGTGTTGCCAGTTTATTACTAGGGAGATTTGGCGAAAATATGGGAAACATATTACAAATATCATTAAAACATGATTATCTGCCGTGACCGAAATTTAATCAGGAGAATAATAAATTATTATTTAAAAACTGATGGTATTTATTTGATCTGAAAATGAGAAATGACGTACATAAAATAAATGAAATCCATGACGTCATGCACGAAATAGTATTTTTGTTAGTTCTTTCTAATATTTGGGTTTTAGATTTCCTACGGATTCCTTAAAAGCAAATTGCTGGAGACATACTGTATTAATTAAATAAAACACTAATACAAAATGATTAATTTATTTAACCTAATTTGTTTAACTTTGATCTTATTAAATGATGGAAGAAAGGTAAGTTAATCATTTGGAGCTGGCATCTCTAAACACGCACCTTTGACAGTTTGATTACAATAAGTACGCGAGCGCTACTCACACATAATCGCGAAACTGGTGACAGTTTTTGTGCATCGTTTGTTTGCATTACTCTATCTAGACAGGTATATAATCAAAGTGATAAAGTGACTCGGACGATAGTAGATAACAATTTCATTCACAATTCACTTGAGACACAAACTGCCGGTATGAATATGACGATGATCGGTGAAGCAATGGTTTGAATCCAAGTCGAAACAATGAACTCTTTTTGAAATATTCTTTGGATTATTCGTAAGAAATTCAATGTTGTTGCGGTGTAACATTTTAAAACTTGAGGGTCTAGCACATAATGACGCTGTGTGTACCAATACTCCAGGATAGAATATAACTCCTTAGGAACACTGGCATCGCGTAACTTCTTCCACAGGACATCATAACAAACCAAGTCAAATGCCCGGCTCGGGTCTAAGAAACAGGTATTGAATAGAGTATTTCTATCCACATAATACCTCACTGTGTGCTTAAGGCAAAGTATTGCAGTATCGGTGGACAGACCTGGCCTAAACCCGAAATACCCATCATTTAGATATATATATTCGGCTAAGTGGTTGTCAATTAGCCTGTCCAGGACTTTTGCCATGATTGTCGCCAGAGATATCGGTCTGTAATTATTTTTGTCAGTTATGTCACCCGTCTTGTTTCTTATTACTGGCACTATAATACAACTACTGTGTAGAATCAAGTTTATCTAACTAAATAGACAGCTGTGATGCTGATGAGTTTATGGCGCCACTTCTTCCCAGCTCAAACACGCTAAGAAGTGGTGAAGGGCGTGCGTTTTTGGGGGACACAAAATAATAATAATAATAACCCGCAGGGCAGCTTGTGGCGAGCTGTTGGGCAGTAGCGACCCCACGGACCCTATCTCCCGGGAGAATTCTTGTTCCTCATCTCTGGCTTGCCTTTATTGGCCGGCTGGAGTGAACACTGACGAGGTTCAGAGCTCCCACCTCATTCTTGCCTTTATTGGCTGGCTTGAGTGGAGATTCGCAAGAGCAAACGTGCTCGGGGAAAGGAAGTATTCCAGTAAGTGCTCGTAGGGACATGACCATCTTCCGGGCTCTGGGATTGTTCTGAAAGCCTTGGAATACCTCTCCACTTCTCAAGCACCTCAGGAAGTGTTGCCCCCTTGTCGCTACGTCACTATGTGCTAGCGACGTTTTCCGGGGGCCCATTATTGAGTGTGCAAGTCACCCCCTGCCTTTTTGTCCTTGTATACAAAACATTGATCAGGCAGGGGCCATAGTCCTTCCATAGTTGCGGTTACCAATCCACTATAGCCATCAAAACCAATAGCCTAATTTGCTTTGTATCCATATTCTGTAATAGTTCTGCTCCAACCGGGAATTGTCCTTGGGTGCACTTGCATAGTGCATACAGGGATAATCGTTGGTTGGTGCCCCCTCATCATTTAAAATTATCTAAGGGGCCTCTGCGAGTTGGCTTCGGCCCCTCGTAAGCCTTCCAAAAGACCGGGATTCCAGAATCCCGAGATTATGTTAACATATACATAAAAATAATAATAATAATAATAACTTTAATAACTTTTATCTGTGTATTTTTAAAACATTGGTCAGGCAGGGGCCATAGTCATTCCATAATTCGAGAAAAACAGTTCACTTAGCCACCCAAACCCATAACCCAATATCTTTATTTCCATATCCTGCAATAGTTCTACACCAACCGTGGGTTGTCCTTGGCTGCACTTGCGTAGTACAAACAGGGATAATCGACGGTTTGGTGCCTCATTCCATTAAGAACCTCTAACGGGCCTCTGCGAGTTGGCTTCGGCCCCTGGTACGCCTTCCAAAGGTCCGGGACCCCAGGGTCCCGAGAATGTCAAAGATAATAATAATAATAATAAAAATAAGCTGGCAACACCGTGAACAAGACGTCACACATTTCGAATAGATATAATTTAAATAGTAAAAATATTTTTGACCCAAATTTATAATAGATTTCGGTTTTACAGTGAACCTAGACCTAAAAATATTACAATATCATTATTAAAAAGAGACTATATCGCAGCAAAATGAAATAAATCCAACCAAAAACTACAGGATCGGGGGTGACATGACAGATGTCATCCCCGAACTACAATAATTAGAAAATGAAAAAACCATGACGAAATGTTAACAAGATCAGCGGCTCGTCGCGCACGCCCACCACCTCCGGACTCGTCGCTCAGCTCCGCCTCGCCGCCGCCGGTACCTAGCCCCACTGCGGGCGTTGTGAAGACACCGGCCGTGGCAGTTGCGTCGAGCTCGAGTGACGAGTATTTCTCTCCGCCCACGACGCCACCACCTGCTCGTCGACGGGGAGGACGCCGGCCGCCGGACGGCTTAGGCCCTCGAGGCCCACCGGCCTCTGATAGGGTCCCAGCTCCCGGCGGAAGTGTGCAGCGCATGAGATGGACACAATCCATCAATGAAAATGTCATGCGCTCATACTATGGGGCTACAGAGGGGGGAAACAATCTGACCGCGTACCGTGTTCGGATGCTCTCTCTGTTTCAGGTACTTGAGCCAGCTGTCAACGTTTCGGCACAACGACTGTCGGATCAGGTGCGGGTCATCCAAAGTCATCGTATGTTGGATGACACTGTACTTGATCGCTTGCGTAATGAAATGCGGAGTAGCCATGTTATCGCCCCCACGCCGCAGACTGCTGCAGTACCAGCGCAGCCTACCACAACTTATGCTGACGAGGGATGGGATGACAGGGCTACAAACGTAAGTACTCATTGCAATGATGAATTGAGGAGCGCTTTGGAGTGTGCGATTCAGGAATATCGGTTCATGACTCCCGAACTTAGACCACGCTTACCTCGTTTGCCCATGCATAACAAAAATAGGGCACTGGTGGCGGCTTTGGATTCGCAGTTGTCAAACTACTTTGATGACTGCGAAGACCTCACCGATACTCATTCGATTCTGTACTGCGCGGCTGTAGCTGCATGTCGTGTAGCTCACGTCAAATTCCCTAATGACTCTAGAGCTACACGACCGAAACCAGCCGTACCAGCTTGGCAGTGCAGAATTGAGCGTCGTATTGCTGGGGCCAGAGCCCTCATCGGCAAACTAATCTGCTTCAGGGAGGGCAACACTCGCCCTAGAGTGATGCGCTTTGTGAGGCGGGCGTTCTCGGGGACTGATATCAGCCCTCGGGACTATATGTCCCGTGTCACAGAGCGCATAGACTTCCTGAAGCAGAAAGTATATTCATGGGCAAACCGTATTCGTAGGTATAAGCGGCGAGTGGACCGATATACTCAGAACCGCACCTTCCAGAGTGATGAAAGGTGGGTTTATAGGGCTTGGGAGCGACCGGTCCAAGGTGTGGCGGACGCGCACCTGCCGGATAATGATGCCATGTGTTCTTTTTGGCGCAGTATCTGGTCGGTGCCTGTCAGTCACACCGAAGGGGATTGGGCTCGAGAAGTCGAGCGAGCCTGCGATCCAATACCAGAAATGGGGGCTGTTACCATCTGCCCCCAAGACGTAGCTCGTGCAGTCCGTCCATTGCCCAATTGGAAGTCTCCAGGGCCGGACGGGCTGCACAACTTCTGGATCAAATGGTTCATTGGATCGCATGCTCGCTTGGCGGCTCAGTACCAGACTGCATTGGAGTCTGGTTCGCTACCCCAGTTCCTAACAACAGGAATTACCCACCTGCTCCACAAATCAGGTAGTACCGCGGAACCCAAAAATTATAGACCGATCACGTGTTTGCCGACGGTCTATAAAGTTCTTACATCCATTTTGAGAGCTAAAATGTACAATCATATTGACACCAACTCCATCATGTCTGTCTCTCAAAATGGATGTAGGAACGGGTCTCGCGGTACTAAGGAGCTGCTCCTCATTGATATGGCCATTAGCCAACAGGTTCGCCGTTCCCGAAAGGATCTGTCGACATGTTGGATAGATTATAAGAAGGCCTATGACTCGGTGCCACATACATGGCTCAGGAGGGTGCTGGAGTTGTATAAAGTTGATGCAACTCTGCGCACCTTCCTGATTTCATGTATGGGGCAGTGGAGGACGGTCCTTCGCTATCCAGGATGTCGAAATATCCAAAGGAACAGCGAACCGATAAGGATCGAGCGAGGCATATTTCAGGGTGATAGTTTGAGTCCGCTTTGGTTCTGCTTAGCCCTGAATCCTCTGAGCACACTGCTTGAGGATTCAGGTATAGGCTATCGGTTGAGGAGAGGTGGTCAGGTTATATCTCACCTCCTTTACATGGATGACCTTAAACTCTTTGCTCCCAACAATCTTCAACTAATGGAGCTACTGAAGGTAACTGAAACCTTCAGTAGCGCCATCAGGATGGAATTTGGTGTGGACAAATGTGCGGTCATGCATGTAAAGCGAGGGAAGATTGTGGAATCCGCGGGAACCCAACTCTCGGATTCCATAAACCTCCGAGCCCTCTCCGCATCCGAAACCTATAAGTATTTGGGTATGTCGGAAGCGTTGGGCATCAATGTTACTGACATGAAGCAATCGTTGAAGGAGCGCTTCTTTGGCCGCCTGAAGAAAGTATTTAATAGTCTTCTATCAGGCGGAAACAAGGTGCGCGCCTTCAACGGTTGGGTCATGCCGGTTTTGATGTACTCTTTCGGCATACTCAAATGGACTCAAACCGTACTAGACGCCCTGGATAGGAGGGTCCGGACGCTGCTGACTGCATATCGAATGCATCACCCACGGTCATCGGTAATGAGGCTGTATATCCCGCGAAAGTGTGGAGGTCGAGGCTTTTTAAACGCTAAGACTCTCCACAATTGCGAGATATGCAGTCTCAGGGAATATTTCCTAGAAACCGACGTGGGGATGCATCGAGATGTGGTGGCGGTGGACAAGGGCCTCACCCCGCTCTCCTTGGCTAACGAGAACTGGCGCAAACCTGTAATACTTGACACCAATGAACGCATGGAAGTATGGCAGAGTAAGGAGCTCCACGGACGCTTTTTCCGGGCCCTACATGGACCCGATGTAGATATACTAGCGTCCGTAGCCTGGCTGCGTTTCGGTGACCTCTTTGGGGAAACCGAAGGTTTTGTCTGTGCAATTATGGACGAAGTTATGATGACGAACAATTACCGGAGATTTATTGTGAAAGACGGCACGGTTGACATCTGTCGGGCATGCCACCGTCCAGGGGAATCAATTAGGCACATAATCTCCGGGTGTTCTCGTCTAGCTAACGAAGAATACTTGCATAGACACAACCTAGTAGCCAGGATTATCCATCAGCAACTTGCTCTTAAACACAGCCTTGTGGAATCAGAAGTGCCGTACTACAGGTATGTGCCCGACCCAGTTCTCGAAAATGGAAATATCACATTGTACTGGGATCGATCCATCATCACTGACAGGACTATTGTAGCAAATAAGCCTGATATAGTGGAGGTGGATCGAGTAGAGCGGCGCACAATGATTGTTGACATAACGGTCCCACATGACGAGAACCTCGTGAAAGCTGAGAAAGATAAGCAGATCAAGTATCTTGACTTGGCTCGTGAGGCTGTCGACATGTGGGATGTGGACTCAGCAATCATTGTGCCGATAGTCGTCACTGCCAATGGCTTGATAGCCAAGAGCCTCGATCAACATCTAAAGAGGCTCTCGTTAGGCAGCTGGGTCAAGGGCTTGATTCAGAAAGCGGTACTTCTGGACACGGCTCGCATTGTCAGGAGGTTCCTCTCTCTGGAGCCCTGACCGCCGGTAGCTTGGACCCTGTTCCCGATACCGGTGGACTACTATTTTTTATATTTTTAAATGTTTTTATATGTTTCTGTACTAATATTTAAAAATATAATTTATAAGAGTTTACAAATTAATAAAGGAAATAATAATAATAGTCATATGTATGTTTGTTATCATTTATATGTTTGTTAAAATGAATAAAGGAAATAATAATAGTCATATAGTTAGTCAGTTACCATAGTCCCAATAGTGATATCAACGACTGGTATCATCCCAAAACAACTATTTATCAGTTTAAAAGTAATTAATATCTCCAAATATGTTTATCTTACACTGCAGAAAGCAGCTATATTAAACACATGTCGTATAGTCCGGAAATTCTTACAATTAGATTTAGACAATAACTTCAATGCAGTATAAAACACTTCAACTATTGAAACTTAAATCTCACCTTGGTCTACACCCGTGAGATTTAAAAAAAAAAAAAAAAAAAAAACAGGTTCGATGAACCTGAGAAAATAAACTTTGAAAACAAAAATAATAATAAGTAATAATATAATAATAATCTGTGGCCCGACTGTCAACCTGACGGAACAAAATTTTTTTTCACCGTGTATTTTTCTAGTATTTTTAAAGTCTTATAATGCAAAAATGTTTTATAATATGTTTAAACAACAGCAGTGGAGTGCCAAAAATTGGTACTGTAACCAAAAATCTGCATAATGCAAGTCTGGACAAAATAACAATACACGAGCAATAGTGAAATGCTGACGCGAAGTCGGGCACGATTGCTGCAAAGCACACGCCAAAAATCTTCGGGTTCGTCGCTCAGCTCCGCCTCGCAGTTGCCGGATCCTGCCCCAGACGTGAGTCCAGTGACACCGGCTGCTGCAGTTGCGTCGAGCTCGAGCGACGAATACTTCTCGCCGCCGACGACACCACCACTAGTACGTCGGCGCGGACGAGGCCGACCACCGGCCAGCTTGGGACTCCGAGGCCCACCGGCCTCTGATAGGGTCCCCGCTACCGGTGGAAGTGTGCAGCGCATGAAATGGACACAAGCTGTCAACGAAAATGTCATGCGCGCATACTATGGGGCTACAGAGGGGGGAACTAACTTGACTGCGTACCGTGATCGGATGCTCTCTCTGTTTCAGGTGCTTGAACCAGCTATCAACGTGTCGTCGCAACGACTGTCGGATCAGGTGCGGGTCATCCAGCGTAATCATATGCTGGATGCCGCCGTACTTGATCGACTTTGCCTGGAATCACGGAATAGCCATGATACGCCTGCTTCGCCACTGGTCGCGGTGCAACTGCAAAATTTACCTAGTGTTGCACCGCGACCCAACTGCGTTGATGAAGAGGATGATGACGGGGCTATATCCGCGAGTACTCAATTCAATGCACGATTAAGGAGCGCTTTGGAGGATGCTTTCAGGGAGTATCGCTCTACTCCGCCGGAACTTAGACCACATTTACCTCGTTTGCCCATGCATAAGAAAAACAAGGCACTGGTGTGTGCTCTAGACTCACAGCTGTCAACATATTTTGATGGCAGCAAAGACCTGGTCGATACCCACTCGATCTTGTACTGTGCAGCTGTAGCGGCTTGTCGTGTAGCTCGTGTCAAGTTTCCTAACAATGACAGAGCTACACGACCAAAACCAGCTGTACCAGCTTGGCAGTGCAGGATTGAGCGTCATATCGGTGAGGCTTGAGCACTCATCGGTAAGCTAATCTGCTTCAGGGAGGGCAATACTCGCCCTCGAGTGATGCGCTTTGTGAAGCGGGCGTTCTCCGGGACGGATGTTAGTCCTCGAGATTATTTGCCCCGCGTCACAGAGCGCATCGACTTCCTGAAGCAGAAGATCTGTGCATGGGCAAACCGTATTCGTCGGTACCGGCGGAGGGTGGAGCGATATACCCAGAATCACACATTCCAAAGCGATGAAAGGTGGGTTTACCGAGCTTGGGAGCGACCGGACCAAGGTGTGGCTGACACGCCCCTTCCGGATGATGTCGCCATGTCTTCGTTCTGGCGAAACATCTGGTCGGTGCCTGTCAATCACACCGAAGGTGATTGGACTAGGGAGATCGAGCGGGCGTGCGGTCAAATAACAGAAATGGAGGCAATTACCATCAGCCCCCAAGATGTTGCTTGTGCAGTCCGTCCGTTGCCTAACTGGAAATCTCCTCCAGGGCCGGACGGACTGCACAACTTTTGGATCAAGTGGATCCAAAAGTTGCACGCTCGCTTGGCATCTCAGTTCCAGTCAGCTTTAGAGTCAGGGTCGTTGCCCCAGTTTTTAACAACAGGAATAACCCACCTGCTCCATAAATCAGGTAGTACCGCGGAACCCAAAAATTATAGACCGATCACTTGTCTACCGACGGTCTATAAAGTACTTACATCCATTTTGAGAGCTAAAATTTACAATCATATTGACACAAACTCGATCTTGTCTGTCTCTCAAAATGGATGTAGGAACGGGTCCCGCGGTACTAAGGAGCTGCTCCTTATCGATATGACCATTAGTCAACAGGTTCGTCGTTCCCGAAGGGATCTGTCGATATGCTGGATAGATTATAAGAAGGCCTATGACTCGGTGCCACATACCTGGCTCAAGAGGGTGCTGGAGTTGTACAAAGTAAATACAACGCTGTGCACCTTCTTGATGTCATGTATGGGGCAATCGAGAACAGTCCTTCGCTATCCAGGATGTCGACATATCCAGAGGAACAGTGAACCGATAAGGATCGAGCGAGGTATATTCGAGGGCGACAGTTTGAGTCCACTTTGGTTCTGCCTAGCCATGAATCCTCTTAGCACACTGCTGGAGGATTCAGGTATAGGCTATCGATTGAGGAGAGGTGGTCAGGTTATATCTCACCTCCTCTACATGGATGACCTAAAACTTTTTGCCCCCAACAATTTGCAACTGATGGAGCTACTGAAAGTAACTGAAACCTTCAGTAGCGCCATCAGGATGGAATTTGGTGTGGACAAATGTGCGGTCATGCATGTAAAGCGAGGGGAGATTGTGGAATCCGTGGGAACCCAACTCTCGGATTCCATACACCTAAGATCCCTCTCCTCAATCGAAACATACAAGTATTTGGGATGTCGGAAGCGTTAGGCATCAACACTGCTGACATGAAACGATCGTTGAGGGAGCGCTTCTTTGGCCGCCTGAATAAAGTATTAAAAAGTCTTTTAGCAGGCGGAAACAAGGTGCGCGCCTTCAACGGTTGGGTCATGCCGGTTTTGATGTACTCTTTCGGCATACTCAAATGGACTCAGACGGAACTTGACGCCCTGGATAGACGGGTCCGCACACTGCTGACCGCAAATCGAATGCATCACCCAAGGTCATCGGTGATGAGACTGTATATCCCACGGAAGTGCGGAGGTCGAGGCTTCTTGAATGCTAAGACCCTGCACAACCGTGAGGTATGCAGTCTCAGGGAATACTTTATAGAAGCCGACGTGGGGATGCACCGAGATGTGGTCTCAGTGGACAAGAGTCTCACCCCGCTCTCCTTGGCTAACGAGAACTGGCGCAAACCTAAAGTATTAGATACGGATGACCGCAGGGAGGTATGGCAAAGCAAGGAGCTTCACGGACGCTTTTATCGGGTCCTACATGGACCCGATGTAGACTTCTTAGCGTCCGTATCCTGGTTACGATTCGGAAATCTATTTGGAGAAACCGAAGGTTTTGTCTTTGCAATTATGGACGAAGTTATGATGACGAACAACTACCGGAAATATATTGTGAAGGATGGCACGGTTGACATCTGTCGGGCATGCCACCGTCCGGGGGAATCAATCCAACACATTATTTCTGGCTGTTCTAGTCTGGCTAACGGAGACTACTTGCATAGGCACAACCTTGTAGCCAGGATTATCCACCAGCAACTTGCTCTGAAATACAGTCTTGTGGAATCAGAAGTACCGTACTATAAGTATGTGCCCGACCCAGTTCTCCAAAATGGCGATATCACATTGTATTGGGATCGATCTATCATAACTGATAGGACTATTGTTGCTAATAAGCCGGACATAGTGGTGATAGATCGATCAGAGCGTCGCACAATGATTATTGATGTAGCAGTCCCGCATGACGAGAACCTCGTGAAAGCTGAACAAGATAAGCAGATTAAATATCTTGACCTGGCTCGCGAGGTTGTCGAGATGTGGGATGTAGATACAGCAGTCATTGTGCCGATAGTCGTGACGGCAAATGGCGTAATAGCCAAGAGCCTCGACCAACACCTAAAGAGGCTCTCGTTAGGCAGCTGGATCAAGGGCTTGATCCAGAAGGCGGTATTACTGGACACGGCACGTATAGTGAGGAGGTTCCTCTCTCAGCAGCCCTGACCACCGGTAGCTTGGACCCTATTCCCGATACCGGTGGGCTACTATTTTTTATATTTTAATTTTTTTTTATGATTTTTGTTATTTTTATATTTAAAAATATAATTCATATGTACCTATGTAAAACGAAATAAACGAAATAATAATAATAATATGCCCCCTAAACAACCACATGTCCTGATTGAACATCTTATCACGTGGGGGGCGGACATACGAATGAGAAATTACTGGCGTGGCTAACGTGGCTCTGGAAACCCATTTAAAATGGAGACATGATCGAAAAGTAAACGTATAGGACCGCTGCCCGGGGGCGATCGCCGGGGCGCACCTGGAGCTGACGCTGGGTGTCTCAGCATGCGAACCGTCAGCGGTGAGGAGTTGATCAGGCGGACTCCCACCGACAAAGATGCTACAGCCGAAATCATTGATGATGGTGATAGACTGACGGACAGGACAAACACCCCTGTAGAACCGTATAGTCCAAGTACAATATCTTACACACCCTCTAGACAATCATCACCATCCATACCATCGTCACGCATGATACCATCACCTCCTATTAGTAGTTTAAATTCAATTCCACCCAACCCAACCTTGAATGTTGCGCGGGAGGTTAGTTCCTTATTACCCGCGTCCACCAAGGCTGGAAAAGCAAGAGTTCGTATGAAATGGAGCAAAGAAGTTAACATATTTATCATGCGAACTTATTTTTATATCACTAAATTAGAGACCGCCATAACCACCTACAGACAACAATTGCATGAACTTTTTACTCGACACTATCCTGAAATATCCGTTTCAGAACAAAGAATCGCAGATCAAAGGAGAGCTATAGTTAGAAATAAACTCTTATCTCAAGTCATAATAGAACAATTAAAAGAAGAAACAAGAATGCAACTACAAGAAGCACAAAATAATACAAACGCTAACGCTATCCCAATGTCGCAAACCATTATTGAAGTGGCTGAACAATCACAAGCACAGCCGCATACCCAAGTACAAGCTTATAATCAGTCTCTATCATATAACCAATCGCAAGCTTACATGCAAACATCATCACACATATCCACACAAACCGAATCTATAACCCTAACACTTGCAAATGATATTGAGACTTTAACCATTGCTGATCAAAATTTAACAACACATATGTATGTCCAAGAAATAAATAAGAAATAAATGACAAATTCAGAACAGCCCTAGCACAATACTCTGGACCCAGCAGTTCGACCAAAATTACCTAAACTTCGATATAGTTCAAATCTTTTCCGGTTAGTCAACCTATTAAATGAAAGCATACTTAATCAAATTATTTCCGACTAGCTGTGCCCGCGACTGCGTTCGCGTAGATGTCGGAAAACAGCATTACGCCGCTTATAGCAGATTATAGCAGATGTAACACCTCCTCTATTGATCTTTTGACCAGGCGTGGTGACTTTTTCTAGCAAAAAGCTGCCACAAAACTTGTATTTTTTAGGGGGCTTAAACAAAAAGGTTGCTAGGATTGCTCATACGCGAAAGAGCTACATAAAGTTGGCCGTGGGAAAAGCAACCAATACTAAGGTCCACCCCCGCAATGGATAGTGTCTGGCCCCGAGCTTTGTTAATGGTCATGGCGTAAAGGGACTACTAAACTAAATGGGAAATTATTAGGAATGAGCGGAATTCTGGGAATAAATACAACATCACCAGCGCCACAACTTGTTAAGATTTTGGCTTCGATGACGTTTTGCTGGAGATAGGTGACTATGACCCGAGTGCCGTTGCAAAGTTTGGGAGGATATACATTTCTGAAAGGTATTATTAGCACTCCGACTTTTAAAAAAATGTTGTGTGCTGAAGACCGCGTATTTTAAAGGAATCTAAGAACTCTACTGGATAGTGTGTGCCATCTTCTTCTTCCATAACCGTGTTTATGGAAGTATATTGCTTACTTTCCCCAAAAACATGTGTCAATATTTGTGTATTTTTTGCTGCCGCTTGGTCGTTGCGGGGGTTCAAAATAGCTCGTTGACACAGCTAAGCAGTGGCGTGGTTACCGATATCAGAGGGATTCCCATACACAGAAGAAATGAGGTCCAGCTGTGAAGTAACGTTACAGCATAGGTTCTCTACCAAAATTACGTTACCATCTTGTGTGAGATATGTGCCGTCACCAATTTTTTATAGTAAAACGAACTCTTGCGCGTTTGGAGTTCCTCCCTGATGTGCTCGCATATTTAAACTTAAATGAGTTGATACGACATTGTGCCATAGAATTGAACTCTTCAGACAGGCGTTAATTTCATCGGCTCTTGATCCTCGGGGTACAATCGGTAGTGTCTGCCTAAAATCACCGCCGGAAAGTAGCATAATGCCTCCCATCGGCCAGTCATTTTGTTTTACGTCCCGCAAAGCTCAGTCAACTGCTTCTATAGCCAAGCGGTTTGCCATCGTGCACTCATCCCAAATGATTGTGACACATCGCGTAAAACTCTAGCTTTATCGTAATTGCGTGACACATTGCAAACCAGGCTTTCTGTTCGTTCCAAGTCAATGGGGATTTTAAACATTATAAGTGTGGTTTTTCCTCCGGGCAACAATGTGGCTGCTATACCTGAGGAGGCGACAGCAAGAGTAATTTTATTTTGGCTCCTTATTCGAGCCATAATAAATTTGGTAAGAAAGGTTTGCCCGTTCCACCGGGCGCGTTTAAAAGCAAGATTTCTCGCAAAGTATGATCCACACTGTAGCACACTCGATCAAATATTTGACGCAGTTCCGGTGTCAAATTTGAGCTACCAGTTCGCAGAGTTTCTACCAATTCTACGGGATCGTAACTAATCGCCGAAGCGTACTCCCTGTTTATACGTTTCTCATCCGCTGTCGGTGAAGGCAGGCCGTATTGAGTAAGCGGGTTTCCTTCTATACTTATAACTATGTCTTGAATAGCCAATAACGATCTATTATTACAGATTTCACGGACTCGGTCTGATATTTCTAAAATGTTTTGCCGTTGATGCCTCAAAAAATCTTTAGCATACTTATCTTGGTATTTTTGATGATGTGCGTGGCAAACAGCCTGGTACCTATGTGGGATTTATTCAATATCATCCGGTTTATGGCCCCCGCACTATGTGCAGAAGGAGGCGTAAATAATTAAACTCTGGATTATTTGGGTGCACAGTGTACAATCGTCCAATCACGTGTTCCTTGAAAACGCCTGACTCACCTTCCACAGCAGTGCCACGTCTTTTACGGTTAAAAACACCTTGCTGCTTGTACATGTAATAAGATGGAACTTCGTTATATAAAATATTTTTGGCGTAATTATCTGTTTGGCAGAGGTGAAAGAATGCCATTAAGGTGGTTTGTCTCGGATTGTGACATTTTCAGATTGAAAATATACTCGTTGTGCGTCTTAATGATGGCATGCAAATTTGGATCTTCATTTTGGTCTGGAAATTCAGCGCTTATGACATTGTCAACAGCGTCAGGACGAATTTTGTTTTCCAACCATAGGAGGATGTGCGCGTGATATAACCCACGCTTTAGCCACTCGACGCTGTATATAAAACAAAGAGCTGGGCCGAATAGTTTCTCTTTGGTAAGGATATTAATCATTACTTTGAGCTTCAAATGAAAAACCCTTGCAAAAATAATGTCATGCGTATCATATGACGCTTGTCCTGAGAGAAGTTCCTGACAAATTGTGAACGTTATGAAAAGGTCTGAGCGGCCGTATTTACGGACGTAGCAAAAAGCATCTTGTGTTTTTTCGTGCATGTATCGCGGACCGCCTGTAAAAGTGGATGTCAAGTTAACCAATCGCCCCAAGTTTTCATCGTTATTATCTGTTTGCATCGCGTCCCGCAAATGCTCGTATTCTTCAGCGCGTAAACGACGTTGAAAAGTGCGCATGTAAACTAAACGTTCCGTTTATATTTTTGCATACATATCCGCAATACATTGGCTAAACAACCCCCGAAATCATTGCAAATAGACAAAACGATTACTCCTTATTTGTAAAAGATATGAATAACGTGAAGTGTGCAAAAACATTTAGGTCAAAACAATAATCTCCCAAACCTACTTGACTTTACGTTAGTATCATTTTGGGTCAGTAGATGTCGCTACGTGTTGTTACATTACGTAATAGTGAAAATAAATAAATAAATATAACTTTTGATAGAGCGAAGCGATTGCGATGAAACGAAAACTAAAATATACTCCTCGTCTACAGACTTATTATATGTATAGATTTAATACACTTTGAAGAAATGCCTAACGATTAAATACGTTATTGTGACTAATTTATAAAAGATAGATATATACTATAAAGGACTTTTTTGTAGATTTTTTTAAGACCATCATCTTTGGAATACATACTTTTGGTGTATGATCAACGTATGCGAGGATAAAAGCTCGAAAGCGCATTTTCATCCGACTTGCTTCAAATTTATCGTCACTGCTCAGCTCCTATGTTTCTTAGCGTTATGTTATATAGCCTATAACCTGCCCAGGTGTATGGACTACAATCGTACCAAGTTTGGTTAAAATCCCTTCAGTAGTTTTTGACCCAAGCGTGCACATACAGACAGACAGACAGACAAAAAATTTACTGATTGCGTTTTTGGCATCAGTATCGATCACCATTCATCCTCCAATATTAATTTTTTATGTATATTCAATGTACAGAATTGACCTCTCTACAGTTTTATTATAAGTATAGATGACACACAACTTATAGACGTACACACACTTATATTTTGCACAGCTGCAGTCATATGTGAAGAATTTAACTTTATAATCACGCAACAGACCGGAAACACAAGACAAAAACAGAATAGAAAACCAGCATGGCAACAGAGGTTAGAAAAAGACATCGAAAAATTAAGAGCAGATTGTGGTAGACTTACACAATTCATAAACAACAACAGGTCAAGTAAAGTAGTGAAGAGAGTGGAGGCTATATTTAAGAGCACTGTCACGCACATAAGACATGAAAATAACAACAGAAAACCTGAAGATTTCTTAGATACCTTAAAACAAAAGCTAGCTCTAAAAGTTCATAGACTCAGGAGATACAAAAAAGCACAACAGCGCAAAAACGACAATGCCATATTTGCCACAAATGAAAAAATCTTTTATAGAAACCTACACAAACCAGATATCAACACAAATGATGAGAACAACACAGATGCACCTGACAGACCTACAAAAGAGCAACTAAAGGCATATTGGTCCAGCATTTGGGAAGAACAACAACAACATAACGAAAAAGCAACGTGGATAACAGAAGAAGAAACAAAATGGAAGGCAATACATGAAATGGAGTTCGTAGAGATTACGGAATCCGATATCACGCATAACAGGCAGATTACATAACAGGAAATCTCCTGGTATAGATACAATACACAATTTTTGGGACAAAAAGTTAACTTTATTACACAAAACCATAGCAAAAAACTTAACAGAAATTATATTAGGGCACCAAAATATACCCGATTTTATTGCAACAGGTATAACATACATGTTACCGAAGACAAAAAATTCACCACAACCGTCCCAATACAGGCCAATCACATGCCTACCTACGATATATAAAATACTAACGTCAGCAATAACAATGAAAATTAACTCACATATTGAAAATCATAACATAATGGCAGAAGAGCAGAAGGGCTGCAGGCGGGGTCATATGGGCTGCACAGAACAGTTAATTATTGATTCCACTATCCATAAACATGCCTCCACAAAGAACAGAAATCTACACTGTACCTATATCGACTATAAAAAAGCTTTTGACAGTGTTCCGCATTCCTGGTGGATACAAATACTAAAAATTTATAGGATAAATCTAAAAATTATAGATTTTCTACGTAACATAATGCCACTATGGAAAACCACTCTTCAAATAAATGGCAATCACAATAATGTTATAACCCGACAAATTTCTATCAAAAAGGGTATCTACCAAGGGGACTCACTGAGTCCCCTATGGTTCTGTCTCGCACTAAACCCTCTGTCTCATCTGCTGAAGCGATGCCGTGCTGGATACTGTTTTAAACACACTACAGAACAAATAACAATCATTATCATCTTTGCGATGTCCCGGTTGCATCCTTTCGGAGCCCGGGGTCCGCTTTCTTGCTTTTAGCTCTCCACTTCGGACGGTCTTGTGCATCCCTTATGGTGAGTTTGTTGGTACGCATGTCATCCGCTACGACGTCAAGCCAGCACTTTTTGGGTCTGCCCCTTCTACAGGGACCCGGCGGAGGCGGCATGGCCAGACATTTGTTCCCCACATAGCTAGCCGGTTTCCGTAGTACGTGCCCGTACCAACGTAGCCGACACTCCTGCAATTTGTCTGCTATGTCACGAATATGAAGGCTGCCACGAATGCGTGAGTTCTTGACGCGGTCTCTCCGCGTAACTCCGGACATCCAGCGCAACATTTTCATTTCCGTGACACGCAGTTCTTGCTTGTGCCGCTCAAGTACGGGCCACGCCTCACTGCCATATAAAAGGACAGGCCTAATGATGGATTTATAGACCTGTCCCTTCAGCTTAACCGGTATCTTGGGGTCACAAATGACACCAGACACCTCTCGCCATTTGGCCCACGCTGCAGCAATGCGTGCCTTGACGTCGTAGTCAATGTCACCAGACGCGTGGAGTACAGATCCCAAGTACTTAAACTGGTCCGTGCGCTCGACTGTGTCTTCGCCTATGCGGACGGATGTGAGATCTGCTGTATTGCAGGCCAAGTACTCTGTCTTTGCCACATTGAGCATCAGACCACCGTTCTCAAGCGTACCCTTCCACGCCTTCACGCGTCTCACCAGTCGTCCCCTGTCCGCGTCTACCAGCGCAATATCATCAGCATACATGAGCAGGCACGGAGGCTGCTCATGGGAGTTTCTGATGCTGTCTGACACAACGTCTAATACTACGCTGAATGAACGGGAACGGGCTCAGGGCGGATCCCTGGTGTACACCTACAGTAATGGGAAAGGGTTTAGTGTCGCCAACAGCGGTCCGAACCAATGAATCGGAATCGCGGTACATGTCTCGGATGGTGTCAATATAAGCCTCTGGTACTCCTTTGGACCGCAGTGCCCACCAGATCATCACACGAGGAAAACAGTCGAAGGCCTTCTCCATGTCCAAAAATAGGAAATGCAGAGGCGTACTCTTCGACCTGTACCTCTTCATGACGATCCTTAGGGCAAAAACAGGGTCCATGGTCCCATGACCAGGGCGAAAACCATATTGGCCATCAGAGACTGTACATTCCTGTCGGATCCGAGAGTCAATTATCCTCTCAAAGAGCTTCATGGTGTGGGCCATGACCTTTATACCGCGGTAGCTGCCGCAGTCCTGCACCGATCCCTTGCCCTTGAAGACCGGAGTAATTACACTCAGTCTCCACTGACGAGGAATCTCGCCGGTGAGAAGTATGCGGTTATAAAGGTCAGTTAAAATGCCCACACCACGAGAACCCATCGCCTTCCAAGCCTCGATCGGTACTCCATCGGCTCCGACAGCTTTCCGATTTTTCATGCGACGAAGAGCATTTTCCACTTCTTCAGGTGTTACTGGCGGCACTAGTCCCTGATTCGGAGGGAGGTCCGGTGGCTGCACCTCTTTATGCTGCTTGTTTAGCAAGTCGCATTAACATGGACGATATTAAACTATACGCACAAACAGAAAAAGATATGAAGAAACTAGTAGAAGCTACAGCAGAGTTTAGCCTAGATATAAACATGAAATTTGGTCTGGAAAAATGTAAAACACTTCATATTATACGTGGCAAGATACAACCTGGCAATTATGTCGTAAATAACACAGACACCATTACAGCAATGGAACCGACTGATCTGTATAAATATTTAGGATATACGCAATTAAAGGGACTAGATCATGTTAGGATTAAAGAAACACTTACTACAGAGTACAAAAAGAGATTAAATGCTATTTGTAAAACACAACTTTCCAGTAAAAATCTCATCAAGGGCTTAAATACATTTGCCATTCCTATATTAACATACTCATACGGAGTTATTAAATGGACAAAAACAGACATAGAGCAATTAGAAAGAATCACACGCACCACTCTAACAAAACAACAATTTACACCCTAAATCTGCAATAGAACGACTTACAATCAAAAGACACAACGGAGGGAGAGGCCTGATAGACATCCAGCATCTTTGGCGGAAACAAATCTGTCGACTAAAAACATTCTTTCACTCAAAATCTCGCACTAGTAACATTCATAAAGCAATAGTTTTAAATGATTTCAACTACACCCCACTCAACCTAAATGAACAGCTAGATACCCCACAAATTACTAGCGATGACCCGCAAAAACAAAAGACTGAGGATTGGAAGAAAAAAGTACTACATGGCCGACATCCTCATGACCTTGAACAATCCCATGTGAACCAAGTAGCCTCAAATAAATTTCTTAAAATAGGTAATTTATTCCCCGAAACTGAAGGATTCATAATTGCGATACAAGACCAGATTATTAATACAAAAAATTACAGAAAATTCATCATCAAAGATCCAACAATAATAAATGATAAATGTCGCAAGTGTCACATGCAACCAGAAACAATTCAGCACATAACAGGAGCTTGCAAAACTCTCACACAGACAGACTACACACATAGACACAATCAGGTAGCAAATGTAATTCATCAAAAATTAGCACTCAAACATACACTCATACAAGACACAAACACTCCATACTACAATTACACACCACAAACTATACTAGAAAATAACACACATAAACTTTATTACGATCGCGCCATTCTCACCGACAAGACAATTCACTACAATAGACCAGATATAACCTGTTCGGTACCGTTTATTATCTGTGCGCCTAACGGAATGCGCGTGTAACGAAGTGACATCTGACTTGTCAAGTTTTGACGTTGACACTTGACAGCTCGTTAATTTGCCGCAAAAAAGGCCCCGTCGCGCTATTGGAACCCCCGCAAGCGTCGCGGAAATTAATCCTTTTAAATCGATCCGTTTGTGACAATTAGTCGTGATCCAATTGTATTAATTGTAATAACCCCTATCTTGACGTAATATTACGGGTTACGTTTGTTAAAACTGAAGTTCTTGTAAAGGGATGACGGTCCAACTTGCGCGTGCGACCCTGTTGTAAAGTAATCCCTTAATCCCTGAGAACCGGTCGTTTTGTGGACAATCTGTCATGACCCGATGGTTAAGTGTGACGCTGTTGGGACGAGTGATTTGAAGACCGCATGCTGTGATTGCCTCCAGCCGACGTTGCAGCGGATTCTAACCTGAAGAATACTCGTAATGTCACAACACGATACATATACACTCACTTACATACACAACTCCGGGTAGAAACCAGAGCAGTTTCCTTCAACCAACAGGTAAGTTCTTTTGTTGTACTGTAAGTGTTTGATTTGATTGTCTGCTCCGCGTACGGCGGACAGTACGCTAGCCACTCTTGTCTCCAGAGCCCCCCATCATAACTTCCACTGCGTAATTGAATTGAGGTTTGGCCTGGCAGCGTACATAACCCTACAAGATAAAATAAACAAAGTTACTTACTTAATAGATATTGCCGTTCCCAACACTCATAACGTTCAGAAAACAATATCTGAAAAAATTTGTAAATATGCAGAACTCAAAGATGAAGTAACTAGAATATGGCGCCAACAAAAAGTTTATGTGGTTCCTATAGTCCTGTCCACAACGGGCGTCATTCCAAACCATCTTCTCCATAGCCTTAAATTACTAAACCTAAAAGAAACCCTCTATATCACCCTACAAAAAGCTGCAATTTTAAATACATGTCGCATTGTCAGAAAGTTCATGCAAATTGATGAAAATGAAGTAGAACTTCACCACAACACATCACAAGCGTAACACACCACACGCTGCATTTACTTGACTTCGGTCCGTAAATGTTGCAAAAACCAGCCAAAAAGCTGAGAAGAAAAAACACTCAACAAAAATAATAATAATATATATATACAAGATTATTTTTAGTATATGCGAAACCTGAATATAGTTTGTTCAGAATCAGTAACTGAATCGATTCCAATAATTTTTACACCATGTTATATTTTGTCCCAAAAATATTTAATTACGTTAAAAGTTGGTATCCGCAATCATATGTTTGCACACAGGTCACGACAGTTCATAGCTTTCTAGGCGGCGTGGGCGCACAGCGGGACGGCGACGGCGGGGCGCCCTCCGCTAGATGCATATGTTTTTGCGTGGAAAACCAGGTAACTTAACAAGCTTATAACTTTGTGATTATTAATGATACAGTTTTGAAATTTTTTTCATAGATTACTTACATAAAAATACTAGACCCGTGTTTCGGGTTTCGCATAAACAAAAATTAATGTTGTATATATATCAGAAAATTCTACAAACAGTAACACTATCACACAAAACACAAACGAAAATAGCCTGCAAGATCAATCGCAATCACTCACTCAATTACAACCTAATTTTGAAACTCAACCATTCAATCAATCACAAATATCACACATATCTACACAAACTGAATCTATAACCGTAACGCTAGAAAATGATATTGAGACAGTCGCTGGTGTGAATCAAAACCCGTTAGCAGATATGTATATACAAGAGATACATGACAAATTTAAAACGACATTAACACAGTACTCTGGGATGGACCCAGCGGCTCGACCAAAACTACCTAAACTCAATTATAGTCCCAATCTTTTCCGCTTAGTAAATTTATTTAATGAAGATATACTAAAACAATTTTTATCTAATGACATACAACTGACTGACATACACACCCTTATTTATTGCACAGCGGTTGTTATTTCTGAAGAACTCAACTTTAAAATCACTGATCACGCGAGAAACACAATACAAAGAGACACTGTCAAACCGCCATGGCAACAGAGACTAGAAAAAGATATTGAAAAATTAAGAGCAGACTGTGGCAGACTTACAAAATACATCAAAGGCAACAGATCAAATAAAGTCACTAAAAGGGTTGAAGTAATATTTAATAACAACTTCACACATACTAGGCATGAAAATAATAATAGAAAATCTGAAGAGTTTTTAGACACTTTAAAACAGAACTTGGCACTTAAAGTCCATAGGCTTAGGAGATATTTGAAGGCACAACAGCGCAAAAAAGATAATGCTATATTTGCTACAAACGAGAAAATGTTTTATAGGAATATACAGAAACCACACACCAATTTAACAACAGAGAATGACACAGACACACCTTCAAAGGAACACATGGAAACATTTTGGTCTAACATATGGGAAGAACAGGTACATCACAATGATAGAGCAAACTGGATTACAGAAGAGGCAACAAAATGGGAAACAATAGATGAAATGGAATTTAAAGACATAACAGAGACTGAAATTACACAATTAACAGCTAGACTACATAATTGGAAAACACCGGGTATAGATAAAATACAAAATTTCTGGTACAAAAAGTTAACGATTCTACACAAATCCATAGCAAAAAATTTGACAGATATAGTATTAGGTAAACAGAGCATACCCGAATTCATTGCTACAGGGATAACTTACATGCTTCCTAAAACTAAATACACATTAGAGCTTTCCCAATACAGACCAATCACATGTCTACCCACAATTTATAAAATACTTACTTCAGCAATCACCAATAAAATCAACTCACACATTGAACACTACAATATTATAGCAGAGGAGCAGAAAGGATGCAGGAGAGGCCACATGGGATGCAAAAAACAGTTAGTTATAGACTCTACTATCCATAAACATGCCACCACAAAAAATAGAAACCTGCATTGTGCTTATATAGACTACCAAAAAGCTTTCGATAGCATCCCGCACTCTTGGCGTATACAAATCCTAGAAATATATAAAACTAATTCCAAAATAATTGAGTTCTTGCGCATTGTAATGACACGTTGGAAAACCACACTTCACATAAATAATAGAATCAGCACTCTCATAACCCGACAGATACATATTAGGAAGGGTATCTACCAGGGGGACTCTTTGAGCCCTCTTTGGTTCTGTCTCGCTTTGAACCCTTTGTCTCACTTACTTAATCGGTGTCGAGCTGGATATAAATTTAAAAACAATAACGAAGAAACTCTTATCTCGCATCTCATATACCGGATGAAATTTTTTACCGTCTGGACCTTCATACGGTTTGTTGTGTAACTAGAATAGAAGGCAGGAAGGCCTTCAGATTCATTACAGGTGACTAAAGGAGCGCGGGACGCGGACGGACGGGGATGCGTGTGCGGCTTGTGCGCCTGCAAAAGATCAATTTGGCCGGTTATCGGCCGGCTTCAAAGGGTACGACCGCGCTACAAAATCATTGATACATGCCGCGCATTGAGTAGGGTGCGTATGATTTGATTTTCGATAGATTTTAATTGATTTTTTATTTTATTTTTTCCAAATTTCTGTTTTTGTTGTTCTAGTATGAAAATGTTACTTTAAATGTGTAGTATTTATTGCTAGATCAATTTTATTACATGTTATTCAAAAGTAAAAAATAATAAAAATTTATATGCCAAAGGCTTCGTTCACCTATTACACCCATTTTTTTTTCAAGACGTTAAAAAAAGTCACCCTGTATATGGATGACATTAAGCTATATTCTAAAACCGAAAAAGAAATGAAAACTCTTCTAGAAGTGACGACAACATTTAGTCACGACATTAATATGCAATTTGGATTAGATAAGTGTAGGACCTTGCATATTATAAAAGAAAAGTAAAACCCGGAAGCTATGCCGTAAACGACACCGACACAATAGCTGCTATGGAATCATCAGATGTATACAAATATTTAGGATACAACTAAAAGGACTCGATCACGCAGCAATTAAACAAACACTAAATACAGAATATCGTAGAAGAATTTACACAATTTGCAAAACACAGTTATTTGGAAAGCATCTAATAAAAGCCTTGAACACTTTTGCCATACCAATCTTGACCTACTCATTCGGAGTAATCAAATGGACAAAAACTGATATCGAACAGTTAGAAAGAACCACACGCACAACACTCACAAAACATAACAACCTACATCCTAAATCTGCGATTGAACGACTCACTATCAAAAGACAGAATGGAGGGAGAGGCCTAATCGACTTACATCACCTTTGGCAGAAACAAATCACTAGGCTAAAAACATGTTTCTACACAAAATCTCGCACAAGTAACATTCACAAAACCATTGCCTTAAATGATTCGAATCACACCCCGCTTAACTTAAATGAACAAAATACACAAGACATAAACTTAACTGACCCACAAAACCAAAAAATTGAAAACTGGAAGAAGAAAGTTCTTCACGGTAGACACCCACATGACCTAGAACAGTCTCACATAAACAAATTAGCATCAAACAAGTGGCTTAAAATAGGAAATCTGTTCCCTGAAACAGAAGGCTTTGTCATAGCTATACAAGATCAAATCATCAACACCAAAAACTATAGAAAATTTATCATTAAAGACCCTACTCTCACAAATGACAAATGCCGCAGATGCCACATTCAATCACAAACTATACAACACATTACAGGAGCATGCATAACCCTCACACAGACAGACTACACTCACAGACACAACCAAGTTGCAAACATCATCCATCAAAAACTAGCACTCAAACACAGTCTCATACAAAATACTCACACTCCTTACTATAAGTACACGCCACAAACCATCCTCGAAAATGATACACACAAAATGTACTACGATCGCGCCATACTTACAGATAAGACTATCCACTATAATAGACCAGACATAACCCTACAGGACAAAATAAGTAAAACCACTTATCTCATAGACATTGCAGTTCCCAACACCCATAACCTACAAAAAACCATATCTGAGAAAATAAGTAAATATGACCTTAAAGAAGAAGTTAAAAGAATCTGGAGACAAGACAAAGTATATGTTATCCCTATAGTTCTCTCCAAGACAGGCGTTATCCCCAACCATCTTCTCCGTAGCCTAAAATTAATAGATTTAGAAGAATCAGTTTATATTAACCTACATAAAGCTGCCATATTAAACACTTGCAGAATAGTTAGGAAGTTCATGCAGTTAGAGGAAGAAAACACACCCTCATCGTAAATACACACCACACGCTGCATTTACTTGGCATTGGCCCGTAAATGCAGTAGACACCAGCCTGAGAGCTGAGAAAAAGAACACTAACAAAAATAATAATATTCCACAACTATCACACAACGCCATCTAGTCCCAAGCTAAGCAGAGCTTGTGTTATGGGTACTAGACAACTGATAAACATACTTATATATTTCTAAATACATACATATTATAGATAAATTACACCCAGACACAGAACAAATGATCGTGCTCATCACACAAACATTTGTCCTGGGTGGGAATCGAACCCACGACCTCCGGCATAGCAGTCAGGGTCACTAACCACTAGACCAACAGGCCTGTCAAAAAAAAGTGTTGATTCTCAACTTAATTAACGTGTTTAATCCACTTAGACCAACAGGCCTGTCAAAAAAAAGTGTTGATTCTCAACTTAATTAACGTGTTTAATCCACTTAGAATATCGTGATTATGTTCTGTTTCTTCCTGACACTGATTTGTTTACCTGGCCAGTAGTGTTATAGGAATTACTGCGGGGTGGGTGCCATAACTAAATAGTGAAATACAAAAACTTTTTTTGTAACTTCCTTTTGTTTTATACATTGCATAGGTATGTATAAAATAAAAACCATATGATAGCAAAAAGTATTTAAAATTAATCTTTATTAAATTGCAACACTTAACGATAATTTAAAGACCTGGCAGTTAAAGTCCTTAATGAGCCCTACTAAGATGTCCTTCGTTGTTCGTCGAATCGTCGTGCTCCTTGTTTTGAGTTGAGCTGCATGATTACCAACAAATGCGTGCATTGACTGGACAGGTCCACTCAATCTGTGCAGCACGCGTAGCATAACCACCGTAGAAGTGGGTTTTATCGACGGACGAATAGATAAGTAACGTTTCGGGTACACAGTACGACGGCAGCAAAGTAGAAAGAGTCAACTACACAACATAACGTAAAATAATTTTTTGTTTTGCCTTGTGTCGCAGGTTCACTAGGTTCAGCTGCACTTTGCAAGGTCAGCCTTTGGATGAGTGACCATTTAGTTTATGTGTGGCGTTATGTCGTAGGTTCGCTAGGTTAAGCTGCACTTCGCAAGGTCAGCCTTTGGATAGGTGACCATTTAGTTTTTGTTTTGCCTTGTGTCGCAGGTTTGCTAGGTTAAGCTATACTTCTCAAGGTCAGCCTTTGGATGGGTGACCATTTAGTTTTTGTTTTGCCTTGTGTTGCAGGTTTGCTAGGTTAAGCTACACTTCTCAAGGTCAACCTTAGGATGAGTGACCATTTGGTTTATGAGTGGCGTTTTGTCGTAGGTTCGCTAGGTTAAGCTGCACTTCGCAAGGTCAGCCTTTGGATGGGTGATCATTTAGTTTTTTTTTTTGCCTTGTGTTGCAGGTTTGCTAGGTTAAGCTACACTTCTCAAGGTCAACCTTAGGATGAGTGACCATTTAGTTTATGAGTGGCGTTTTGTCGTAGGTTCGCTAGGTTAAGCTGCACTTCGCAAGGTCAGCCTTTGGATGGGTGACCATTTACATAGTTTATGTGTGGCGTTTTGTCGTGGGTTCGCTAGGTTAAGATGCACTTCGCAAGGTCAGCCTTTGGATGGGTGACCATTTAGTTTTTGTTGACACCGACCGTATACCGATAGTTCACGCAGTCGAAAGTTATGAGGTAACAAACATAAAAAAAATACAGTCGAATTGAGAAACTCCTCCTTTTTTGAAGTCGGTTTTTTGAAAACGGAAAATAATTCTTAGTCGAATCATGTCGAAGAATAAATTTTATAAAAGTGCAATTGACTCTTTCTACTTTGCTGCCGTCGTACTGTGTACCCGAAACGTTACTTTATCTATTCGTCCGTCGATAAAACCCATTTCTACGGTGGTCATGCTACGCGTGCAGTTCGTACCTCAAAAGACCATTCCAGACACCCATGTACATGGTGTAGCCAGATTTTTATATACTTATTGACATTGATGATTTTTTATTTATACAGTGACATGAATATTTACTTTTAAAGTACCTATTGTATATGTATTGTTTTAACTATTGTAAAAGTGAATACTAAGTGGGTGTTTTTTGTTTCTTTTTCTCCTCATTTAATTTTTATCATGGTCTGGCAGTTTGAGTAATTTATGTGGCGTACACAAATGTTTTTTTTTTTTTTTGGAATTGTTCGTCAAATCATTGAGTTCTTTAAGTTATGAGTTGAGATGCATGATTACTGATAAATGCGTGCACTGATTGGGCAGGCCCACTCAATCCGTGTGGTTTTTTTCGTTTAAAAGATCATTTCAGACACCAATCCACATGGTCTTTGGCCGTTTTTGGTCTTTTAGTTATTGTTCTTATGTTATTTATGTATTGTTTTTATGGGCCTTAGTAGCCTGAAATAAAGGATTGTATTGTATTGTATAATGTGGCCAAGATTAGGTCTTGACTTTAAAGGAGATTGTGACCTCTGAGTTTGTTTCGGCCTTTCTTCTCAGAGTAGTCAGAGGGGCCGTTCAAGTATTACGTAAGCACTATAGGGGGGTGGGGGATCTTTGCTTTGCTTATTTTTGATGACATGTGGGGGAGTCTAGAAGGTGATTACGTCAGCACTAGTTATTTAATTTTTTACACATATGGCAACCCATAGTCATTGTATATGTTTGTAAACAAAACGCATTTTCGGGGATTCCCACAAAGCGTTAGTGCACATCAAGAGCAGAGCATTTTCTGAGACTAATGAAAAATTTATCTTAAGACAATGCAAAACTAAATACGCGTCGAAACTTGATGCTCGATCATGCTCGAGTTTGCAGGATACGTGTTCTAGTCATCAGCAGCCTATTATGTTCCCACTGCTGGGACATAGGCCTCCTCTCAGTGAGAGGGAGTGGGCCATACTCCACCTCGCGGGCCCAGTGCGGGTTGGTAGATGTCACATGTCTTCGAATTGTTGGTTCTAAGACATGCCGGTTTCCTCACGATGTTTTCCTTCACCGTTTTGAGAGCAGTGGTGATGAATTAATTTATACAAAGTAAAGCGCCTGCTTGGGTTCGAAATCACGACCTACTACTCGTAAGTCGCGGCCGCTACCACTGGGCCACCATTGCTCTCCACCGTGTTCTAGTATGCGTTCTATATGCGCGAGCACCCACCGCGCGCCGCCGCCCGTGCTCAGTGTTGCCACAGCTAGAAAATTGTCTGGACGGGAATGTGTTGGTGCATTTGGAAATTATGAACGGAGAAAAGTTGTTTGGTTTTATGAAGCGTTTTGAAAGTTTGCAGTATATCGAGTCCAACATACATCGATCAGATCATCATTATAGCCGAAAGACGTCCACTACTGGACATAAGCCTCCCTCGATTTAGGAGAGATTTGCCATAATCGCCACGCTTGGCAGGCGGGTTGGCAATCGCAGTATGGTTGTAAAATGCATAGAGAACGCTGCTGCCCATTCTCTAGTAAGTCCCTTAGTCGCCTCTTACGACACCCACGGGAAGAAATGGGCTGGTGCTAATCTTTACGTCCGGCACGACACGGTACGATCAGATGTTAAAAGCCAATGCTTGGGAAAAAGTCTCTCAAGAAGTCTTTCCCATTTCTTAGTCTCAAAAAATGCTCTGCTCTTGGTGTGCGCTGACGCAATAATGTATACGTTTAGGTACTCGCTTAGAACCGAGTAGGGGAATTACCGCGCGCTATTCAGTTGTCTAATTTTTTTACCGTCAGTCTATTAATTTGTTTCGGTACGATTGACGATTTGACTATTGATTTGATTTTTAAATAAACAAATCCAAGTAATACCAAAAATTCTTCGAATGTTTAAAAAAATGTCATACAAATACGAAAGTACAAAATGTACAGAACTTAGTTAAATGTGGCGTAATTATAAGCTACAAGCAAAGTTCGACAAGGAACTTAATATTATTGTCTCTAAGAAAACTGAAGAGATTTCTAGAATTATAACTGCTTCTCATGAATCAATAAAAAAAACTATACTTTGCAAATAACAATGTTTACGTCAGCATGGGGGGGTAAGAGCTACGCTTACTTTTGCTGACAAGGGGGGTGGAGGAGTAAATAATTGTAATAAATCTGCTTACGTAATACTTGAACGGCCCCAGATAGGAAAAGCCGACTTCATCTAGTTTTAAAAAATATGATTGTCATGTGAAAGTGTTGGTACGCAGGTCTCTGCTTGTAGAAATAAAATTTAAAATAAACATTGATTTATTTTAAATATAAATGAATCTGGAATCTTCTTTGTATAGTAACGGTTGTCATACTAAGGAGGATAACGTTCTTGGTAAACTGTAAACAACGACACAAGAATAACCGTTCCACATACATAGTTGAATACGTTTCAACGAATTTACGTTCATGAAATTCTTATTAGAATGTATTTATTTCAATTTCAACACGTATTCAAATCATATTGAAATATAGCGACTATGTGTTTGCAGGTTGCAAGAGTGATCTGATGTCATAGGGAAATGAAATCTTGTCTCTAAATTGGTACTGACACGATCTATTTTTGAATGGCCAACCATTACTCCAGTATGAAAAGTATCTACCGGTATTTACAAGACTTTTGATGCGACAAATTGATGTAAGATTTTAATAATGAATATACCTATGTTCCTTACAGTATTTTCTCGGTGAGAAATATTGCGTAAATCACCTGTACACCGGATGGAAAAATGTTTTGACTTTAAACAGCGCCAACTATCGACGGATGGCGGCGACTCGTAGTCACAAAACTCAAAGCAGTCATCATAGTACGTGGCAACTTAAATGAGTACGTAAAATGTTTGAAAGATGGCGCGCGCTAAGTTAAGGATTAACTTACATATATCCGTATTTTCAGTGCTCTATGCAAAATACAATGTGTAAAAAATTTTTGAGACGCAGCAGTTATTGTGGATTACAAAAACAATACAATATCACTAGGCGAACAACTAAATGAACGCCTAAATAAATGCGGGTTGTAAGATTTTTAGGGTTCCGTTGCCAAATGGCAAAAAACGGAACCCTTATAGATTCGTCATGTCTGTCTGTCTGTCTGTCTGTCTGTCCGTCCGTCCGTATGTCACAGCCACTTTTTTCCGAAACTATAAGAGCTATGCTGTTGAAACTTGGTAAGTAGATGTATTCTGTGAACCGCATTAAGATTTTCACACTAAAATAGAAAAAAAACTATAAATTTAGGGGTTCCCCATACATAGAACTAAAACTCAAAAATGGTTTTTTTCATCAAACCCATACGTGTGGGGTATCTATGAATAGGTCTTCAAAAATGGTGATGAGGTTTCTATTATCATTTTTTTCTAAACTGAATAGTTTGCGCGAGAGATACTTCCAAAGTGGTAAAATGTGTGTCCCCCCCCCCCCGTAACTTCTAAAATAATAGAATGATAAAACTAAAAAAAAAATATGATGTACATTACCATGTAAACTACCACCGAAAATTGGTTTGAACGAGATCGAGTGAGTAGTTTTTTTTAAAACGTCATAAATCGTAAACCGCAATTTACCTTACATTCAATCAACTGAAATATAAAATTAAAAAAAAAACATTTATTTTTAAACCGAGAATACCTACAGGTTTGTACGGAACCCTCGGTGCGCGAGTCCGACTCGCACTTGGCCGGTTTTTCAAGATTCTGCTGTATTCGAGCGTAGTGTAAACAATCAATTTATCTAAAAATTTGCACACTTGGCCTTTTTAGGGTTCCGTTGCCAAATGGCAAAAAACGGAACCCTTATATATTCGTCATGTCTGTCTGTCTGTCTGTTTGTCCGTCCGTCCGTATGTCACAGCCACTTTTTCCGAAACTATAAGAGCTAGGCTGTTAAAACTTGGTAAGTAGATGTATTCTGTGAACCGCATTAAGATTTTCACACTAAAATAGAAAAAATAATACAATAAATTTTGGGGTTCCCCGTACATAAAACTGAAACTCATTTTTTTTTTCATCGAACCCATACTCGTGGGCTATCTATGAATAGGTCTTCAGAAATGGTATTGAGGTTTCTAACTTCATATTTTTCTAGACTGAATAGTTTGTGCGAGAGACACTTCCAAAGTGGTAAAATGTGTGTCCCCCCCCCCCCGTAACTTCTAAATTAAGAGAATGATAAAACTAAAAATATATATGACGTATATTACCATATAAACTACCACCGAAAATTAGTTTGAACGAGATCGAGTAAGTAGTTTTTTTTAAAACATTTTTTTTTTAACATTTCATAAATCGTAAACCGTAATTTACCTTTCATTCAATCAACTGAAATACAAAATTAAAAAAAAAACATTTACTTTCATAAGCATAAACCGAGAATACCTACAGGTTTGTTCGGAACCCTCGGTGCGCGAGTCCGACTCGCACTTGTTTTAAATTACCGCTGACAATGGCTTTTACCCGCAGTTTTGAGAGCAATTATAGGATAACGAAACAAATTGTACAGCTCCGCGTGGTACCGGACGAAATGAATAGTAGGCTTGGGCAAGTAGTTCGCGACTGAGATCGCTCAGTTTAGTTCACCGCTCCTTAACGAACTAGTTCGCTCTTCTAGTTCATCCGCTCCCAGCTCGAATCAAAGAGAGGCAGATCGTTCGCTCGTTTAGATTTTGCTCGTACTGCATGTGACAAGATTGTGGAATGTTCTACTTTTACCTACAATTTTTGTACTCTAAAAACAGCGAAAACCTTTGAATTCATAAAATGATCATGATTGTAAAAATTACCAAGGTTTATTGTTGTAATAAATAACTAGTTTAGTGATTATAAAAACCTTTTTGTATTTTGTCCCGTTCGGTTGACGCCATCCTTGCTCATTCGGTCGCGAACTAATGAACTAACGAACTATGGATCGGGAAATGAGTGAACTAGTTCACGTAGTTCATCTATGGGAGCGCTCTTACGACCTAGTTCGTTCGTGAACTACACAAGACTAATTGAATAGCACCATCCTGTTTCTCTCCGTGTCGTAAAAGGCAACTTCGGGACATTCCGTTGCATTTTACCACTATACTGCGATTGCCAACCCGCCTGCCAAGCGTGCTGATTATGGCAAATAATCCTATTGGAGGAAACCTATGTCCATCAGTGGAAGTCCATCGGCTGCAATAATGATGATAATCTAACTATGACGTAAGCAAATAGATTTCTGAATGAGAAATTAAAAAAAATCCAGCTATGCGGTAAAGTTTACCTTGTTAAAAGTTGACCCGGTAAAGTTAAAGGTAAAGTTACGTTGTAAACAATGTTTTATTTATGAAAGTTTTAGATTCTAGAATAACGCTATTTTTCCATCAGGGTATGTTAAGCAGTATATGATCTAACTAGCTTCTGCCCGCGACTTCGTACGCGGATCCTATTGCTTATGCCAGTGACAACAGGGTCGTCAAAATCGAAGATCTGAAACGTCTGATGTAGAATTTTAAGGCCAGGGGATGGGAAAACAACGGGATGAGCGAGACGATTGGAGTCGTTCCAGATCTTTCATTTTTGTATGTCAACAGGTTGTCCAAGAAATGTTTTGACTGTGGATAGTGACCGTTTAGCAGTGATCTTAATATTTCTGGAGGATTTTGTAACATTTCAATATGTACTTTCCCACCTGAGCAACACATACCGGTTGTTTGTTTTTGCCATTTAACAGCTTCACAAAATGTACAATTTTGAACCACACCTCCGATGGCGGAATATGTGGCGTAGTCAATCATAGGAGTGTACGTAAATGCACTCCACTCCTTATCAACCCAAGGAAGGTCGCCATGCCCTACGGCGATATCTTGAGACACGTCCGATTCTTCAGATGATATCGACATTTTGTTCAGAGAATGTCGAAGGCGATCAGAATTCAAACGTTCGTTGCGCTCTTCTTCTGTCTCTTCATGCCGTACTCCAGCAATTCTTTCTCTCTCACTTTCTAACTGATTATGAATATTTTGTTGTGTGCGTGTTCGGGACAATGTAAGATAATCTCGATCAGCAGTTAGTCGCGCATCACGTTCATCACTCGTTTCGAAAGACCTGTTAGTAGATGTGCGAATTCGCTGAGAACTCAAGCGTGATTCTGTATCAGTGAACGTCTCCGACTCGCGAGACAATGCATGACGTTCACGATCAGCGGACAGTCGCGCATCATATTCTTCACTGGTCTCTAGAGACCTGGATGTAGATGCATAAATACGCTGAGAACGCATGCGAGCTTCGCGATCCGAAGATGTTTTTACGGAGCGAGTTGCAGCCTGACGTTCTCGAACAGCATCAAGTCTATCCTGACGTTCTTCGGTAAATTCTTGGGATCTTATGATCCTCAATCTTTTAGGTCCTTTGGAACGTTGGAAAAGATTTGACCTCTTTCTAGGCATAGTTATAGTTTTATTCTGAAGATACCTGATCAATTAAAATCTAAGTGACTGCTCCCCTGCGTTACAGGGTAGGCTACCGTGTCACGAAGATAAATGGAAAAGGAAATTAAACACTCAAATACCATAAGCCCGAAGGCATATTTCTTCAATAAAATAAAATAATAAATGGGAGTTTTAGCCAGTAGAGTCAAATTTTCAATCATTCATAGAATTTTCATCGAAAATCAGTCCTAAACTGTTACCGCCTTCACCGCGTGGAGATTCTCCCAGCTTATGTTATTTTATAATTATACAGTGAAATTAGTGAAGCTTTGATTTCCACATCAGGTGTTCCAGATCTACAATCTTTATACGCCAAGAGAGAGTGCTCATCAGGTTGAACAACTCTTGCTAAGACGTCATTCCTATAAATGTTATAGTGTAGCTTGGCTCTTAGAGTTCCACATCAGCTGTTCCAGATCTTCAAATTTTATACGACAACCGAGAGTGCTCATCAAGCTGAACAACTCTTGCTAAGACGTCATTCCTATATATGTTATAGTGTACCTGGGCTGTTGGAGTTCCACACCAGCTGTTCCAGATCTTCAAATTTTATACGACAACAAATAATGCTCATCAGGTTGAACAACTCTTGCTAAAACGTCATTCCTATTTTTGTTATAGTGTTGCTGGGCTCTTAGAGTTCCACATCAGCTGTTTCAGATCTTAAAATTTTATAGTACAACAGAGAGTGCTCATCAGGTTGAACAACTCTTGCTAAGACGTCATTCCTATATATGTTATAGTGTAGCTGGGCTGTTGGAGTTCCACATCAGGTGTTCCAGATCTTCAAATTGATTCTCTTAGCAGAAAATGCTTATCACGTGAAACAATTTTTGCTATGGTACCATTTTTGTATCTCTTATAGTTTAGCTGGTCTGTTACGGTTCTGCATCAGGTGTTCAATTTTCCAAGATAAATTATAGCCTGTATGTTGCCCAGACTTAATACCTATACAACAAAAAAAAAATTATTCAAATCCATCTAGTAGTTCCGAAGATTAGCGTGTACAAACAAGCAGACAAACAGATAAACAGACACATTTTTTTTTTGGTTTCGTGCTCTATAACTTTGTCTAAACCCCCCTCAATTATTATTTTTTAAATATATTTAATGTACAGACACAGTTTTTTTACTGTTTTATTATATTTATATAATATAATATATATAATATATATATAGATATAGATATTATGAAACAGTTATTTGCTTTTAGGTTTCTGCAACTACAATGAAAAAAAGAACCTTACAGGATCATTGAATTGTCCGTCCGTCTGTCAGTCTATCAAGCTAATGCTTCGATACAGAATTAATCTATATTAAAATGGAAAATTTTAGAAGGTTCATATAAGTAGCCTTTTTTTCCTAAATTATCTATCTGTTGATTTAACGATATTGTAATATGCGCTTCTATATTTTAACGAGGCAAACTACGTTGGATTCCATGGCATTGCCTTAGCACAGCGAACTTAAATGTATGTAACTAATACTAAAAAGCAAAAGACATAATTTTTCCAACGATTAGTTCTTAAATAATTGATTGAAAATTTACCTTTATAGGGTTCCGTTGCCAAATGGCAAAAAACGGAACCCTTATAGATTCGTCATGTCTGTCTGTCTGTCTGTCTGTCCGTGTATTGCAGAGCCACTTTTCTCCGAAACTATAAGAGCTATGTTTTTGAAACTTGGTATGTAGATATATTCTATAAACCGCATTAAGATTTTTACACTAAATAAGAAAAAAAAAAAACAATAAATATTGGGGTTCCCCATACTTAGAACTGAAACTCAAAAAATTTTTTTTCATCAAACCCATACGTGTGGGGTATCTATGAATAGGTCTTCGAAAATGATATTGAGGTTTGTAATATCATTTTTTTTTCTAAACTGAATCGTTTGCGCGAGAGACACTTCCAAAGTGGTAAAATGTGTGTCCCCCCCCGTAACTTCTAAAATAAGGGAATGATAAAACTAAAAAAAATATATGTTATACATAACCATTTAAACTTCCACCAAAAATTAGTTTGAATGAGATCCAGTAAGTGGTTTTTTTTTAATACGTCATAAATCGTAAACCGCAATTTACCTTTCACTCAATTTACTCAAATATAAAAATTAAAAAAAAAAACATTTAATGTCATAAACATAAACCTTATGCATAATCCGAGGATACGTACAGGTTTTTACGGAACTCTCGGTCCGCGAGTCCGACTCGCACTTGGCCGGTTTTTATAGTTCTCTTCTCCAAAGTGTAGTTACTAGTCTAATAAAATTATGAACACCTAGCTATCTTCCAGGACAAAATGTTTTATTTCTTTTCCACGAGAGGGAATAGTATGCGATGCGCAGTAATTATGAACAATTTACTGCGCAGTAAAGGGGTGTCGAAGTATTTGCATCATTTCGCCCGGATTAATACTAACACAACACGTTTATTACGACGTTAGCGCTAATGAAAAGGTTACAAATGCTCCGCTATCATTAAATAAATACGTTGAGAGTTAAATAATAAGTCGGTAATTAAAACTGGTACACCTTCTGGAAAAAATATCATTATGTAATATTTAGGCGTCAATAAACTAGACTAGGATGAAATTACATTATAATTAATTATGTACATTAGATACAACCTCAGATACAACCATGAAGTATTTACATTGAAAGGTTAGGTTCCCATTCCAAATGCTTCATTATAAATTACGAAAGATCGTTTAACCACGTCAAAATCGTGCAAATGCTGTAAAACTGCGATCGTGATCTCGCAAATTTCGTCCGATTTATTAGCTTAGTTATACTTTTGAGTACCTATGGGTACACCACTTTGTCCTTTTGTTGTCTGTCTAGACAAAAGCTCAGTATAAATTACTTTTGGAACTCTGAAAGAACTTGCAACCCTATTCGGATCACATTTCAATTAGGTAAGGAAGCACGTAAACGGACGTATAGAAGATCTAGTCTATCTAGTCTCAAAAGGAGCTTTGAAACATTCCACATATTTTCCGTCAACTTTTTGGGCTCCTGCTCTCCAATTTGGACCGATCTAAGCAAACATGTTCCAAACCACACAAACTTTATGACTCTGATATGTTAAAATATACCTTATTTGGAGTACATAGGTCACAAAAATTCGAAATTGTCGAAGTTGTGGGTTGGAACATTTCTGCTTAAATCGGTCCATTTCATCTCGGAACACATCTCAAAGCTATCACCTACAGGATATTGCAAGAATAATTATGTTAATAATATCCCGTTTCCTTGTTCGATTGCATCATATTCCCGCGTAGTCTTTTTTTTTTTTTTTTTTCAGGATGGGAAATCATCAATTGACTTCTCCCGCTCTGGGCGGAGCGTGAGGGCATGTCAGACTTTTACTGACTAAAACCCACCCGTGTTCCATCAGTTGCCCATGTGCCAGGGTCACGGTATCTCTTTCGAACAATCACGCGACCCCGGCAGGCATCGGTCCTAGTAGACCCCTACACTGCTGCTGACATCTCTTTGAGGCGCGTTCCCGCGTAGTCTTACGTCACGAGCTCACTTCAATGGACCATTAACAGAAACAGTGGTTCCAGTACCAACAATCAGATTTTGTCCACATATTCGAACCAAAAAGTTAATGTTCCAAAAAGTTTTATTGTATCTAAGCAAGCAGGAGCATTATTACATGATAAGGACCATTAACATGATAATTAATTAAATTCAAGTTTTTTTTTGTGGCAGGATGTGTTTATCTAGATTTGTCTGCAACATTTTCTCATTAGTCGACAGACTTATTTAGATAATAATAAAAAACGGGTTAAGCTGTTTGACGACTACATCTGTACAAAATTGAAATTGTAAAGGAAACGAATGAGTGAAGTTCTCACGTTCTCATATTTCTGACTAGCTTCTGCCCGCGACTTCGTACGCGGATCCTGTTGCTTATGCCAGTGACGACGAGGTCGTCAAAATCGAAGATCTGAAACGTCTGATGTAGAATTTTAAGGCCCGGGGATGGGAAAACAACGGGATGAGCGAGACGATTGGAGTCGTTCCAGATCTTACATTTTTGTATGTCAATAGGTTGTCCAAGAAATGTTATGACTGTGGATGGCCACCGATTAGCAGTGATCTTAATATTTCTGGACGTATTTGTAATATTTCAATATGTACTTTCCCACCTGAGCAACACATACCGTTTGTTCCTTTTTGCCATTTAACAGCTTCACAAAATGTACAATTTTGAACCACACCTCCGATGGCGGAATATGTGGCGTAGTCAATTATAGGAGTGTACGTAAATGCACTCCGTTCCTTATCAACCCAAGGAAGGTCGCCATGCCCTACGGCGATATCTTGACACACATCCGATTCTTCAGATGATATCGACATTCTGTTCCGAGAATGTCGAAGGCGATCAGAATTCAAACGTTCGTTGCGCTCTTCTTCGGTCTCTTCATGCCGTACTCCAGCAATTCTTTCTCTCTCACTTTCTAACTGATTATGAATATTTTGTTGTGTGCGTGTTCGGCACATTGTATGATAATCTCGATCAGCTGTTAGTCGCGCATCACGTTCATCACTCGTTTCGAAAGACCTGTTAGTAGATGTGCGTATTCGCTGAGAACTCAAGCGTGATTCTGTATCGGTAAACGTCTCCGACTCGCGAGACAATGCGTGACGTTCACGATCAGCGGACAGTCGCGCATCATGTTCCGTACTTGTCTCTAGAGACCTAGCAGCATGCGTAGATACGCTGAGAACTCAAGCGCAATTCTCTATCAGCGAACGTCTCCGACTCGCGAGACAATGCGTGACGTTCACGATCAGCGGACAGTCGCGCATCATGTTCCGCACTTGTTTTTAAAGACCTAGCAGCAGATGCGTAGATACGCTGAGAACTCAAGCGCAATTCTCTATCAGTGAACGTCTCCGACTCGCGAGACAATGCGTGACGTTCACGATCAGCGGACAGTTGCGCATCATGTTCCGCACTTGTTTTTAGAGACCTAGCAGCTAGTGATGGGCAGTGGATAAATACTCGGAGGATAAATACTCGAGTTTTTATCCGAAACGGATAAATACTCTTTTTTACTCATTTTTATCGGATAAATACTCAAAATGATGGATAAATATCTTTTTTGAGCATCGGATGATTATTTTAAAATGTTAATGTTTTTTATTGTTATTTAGGCTTTACAAAATACTACGTTATTACATTATTTAGTTCTAATGTCAATTGCCAGGGCTGTAATTGTGTCAGAAGCCCAAACGTCTCTAATAGAGCATGCTCTTTAGATACAAATTTAGAATCTTTCTTTGTTGAGAGTGTAGAGAATAGCCACATAATTGATTATCTCTGTGCAGAGCTTCTAAAAGTCAAGAAAAATGCGGCGAAGACAAGTTTGTTGTTGTTGTTTGCCAACGCTATAAACATGCAAAGGGCTTTTCAATTAGTTAAAGGTGTTGAGCCTTTAAACTGCGCAGCACACACTAGTAATTTGCTGGCTCATGGTGCACTGAAATGCGGTAGTTTCAAAAATTTCTAAACTATGCAGATATGATAAAATCTTTAATAAAAAACAATTGGTTGTCTGTAAAGTCGGTATACGGACGATAATTTTACGTGATAATGTCTAAGTCTCTTTTACTTGAACGTATTGGCCGATGGAGTGGAAGAGAGATAGATTTCACAAGTCGAACGCTAAGGCCGATCGTGCCTCTCTATCGCTTGTTTCGCGCTCTCGCTTACACGCTCGGTTCAGGCGGAACGTGACAATGAGTCATGCTTTTCCGTGCGTGCAGACAGTGTTCATCGATTTATAACACAGTCAAAAAATCACAAGAACTAAACCCAAAAACCACGATCGAAGCTACAACAAGTTGTAAAACAAAAAGTAACGGGAGAAAAGTTAAACCTGCCATGCTACACAAGATAGGGCAGCTATCTACGATCACTTGATCACACACACACACACACACGAGTATGAAAAATAGAAAAGCCGCTCTCTCAGCGTACGCAAAAGAAAAATATATCGTCAAGTCAAATGCTACAAGCAGCTTTGCTTGATGATAACTTTTGGGATTAGGTATATCAATGCATGTCTGTTATTGAACCCATAAAAGAACCTGTCTTTCAACTAGAGTCCAACAAATGCAATGCCCTTCTAGTGTTTATAATATTTAAGGATATGAAATCAACACAAAATGGGTTATATTTACTGACAGATACTGATAATGAGTCATAGGATTTGAGAAAATCTAAAAGCAGGTTTCAGTAAATATTACCACTGTGTAGATCGCCTGGAAGATACGGTGGAGCATAGAGTGGAGGTTTGCCCTGCTTGAGCGGAGCAATGCCGTATCCTCGTAGAGGCGATTGGCGGCGGCGATCCCTCGCGTCCGGCCCTGGTGCAGGCCATGGTATGGAGCGAGAGGGCATAAGAAGCTGTCACCTACTTCTGCGAAGAAGTAAGGCTCGTGAAGGAGGAGATGGAGTGCGTTAGGGAGAGGCAATCTGTGCGCCCTCATGTTCCTAGCCACCGTAGGAGGAGACGCCCCGGGCTTCGAGAGTTCAAAGTGTACTCTCGGCCAACGTGGGTACGGGTTTGCGGGTGGCAAGCCACCCATTGCTCGCCACGGTAAAGAACAGGCCCGTGTCAATGGCGCATTGTGTTCCACGCACGCCTCTAAGAGATGTCATTACATATTGAAGGGGTCCGCGAGGACCGATGCCTGCCAGGGTTGCGGATCTGTTTAAAAGAGGTACCCTGGCACAGGCAACTAAAGGAACACAGGTGGGTTTTAGTCAGTAAAAGTCTAACATACCTTTTATATTGGCGATAGCAGTGGTGTCCCGGTGGTATCAGCCCCGACTTACAACTTGTAGGTCGTGAGTTTGCACTCAGGCAGGCGCTTTACTTGTGGTAAATAATTACATCACCACTACAAAACTGCACATTGCTCGCTGAATCCACATCCTACAATGTCGACAACCTCGCGAGCCAAGTCAAGATATTTATTTGATTTGTTAATCTTTCTCGACTTTCACGAGGTAGTTTTTTTATTATTACAATGATTTTAGCGTTACTTAAATAGTTTCTGCCTACTCCCATGGGAGAAAGGCATGAGTTCATGTATGTATGTGAAAAACCAATTAACAAATGTATAATTTTATCTAACTTTGACAGTGATTGACTAACTGTATTCATAATTGAATGAAATTATTGTCAATATCAGCGTTTTGTAATTGTTAAAATGATTAATAAGGTACGATACCAATCTGCATAGTCTATTTTTCATTAATTTTAATCCCTTTGTTAGTACAATGACGAAACTTACGTTACAAAAACATAAAATAGTATTTATCCGCTGTTTTGGATAAATACTCAGTAAAAACGGATATTTATCGAGTATTTATCCATTTTGAGTATTTATCCGGATAAAATCCCAACACTACTAGCAGCAGATGCGTAGATACGCTGAGAACTCAAGCCCAATTCTCTATCAGTGAACGTCTCCGACTCGAGAGACAATGCGTGACGTTCACGATCAGCGGGCAGTCGCGCATCATGTTCCGCACTTGTCTCTAGAGACCTAGTAGCAGATGCGTAGATACGCTGAGAACTCAAGCGCAATTCTCTATCAGTGAACGTCTCCGACTCGAGAGACAATGCGTGACGTTCACGATCAGCGGACAGTCGCGCATCATGTTCCGCACTTGTCTCTAGAGACCTAGCAGCAGATGTGTAGATACGCTGAGAACTCAAGCGCAATTCTTTATCCGTAAACGTCTCCGACTCGCGAGACAATGCATGACGTTCACGATCAGCGGACAGTCGCGCATCATATTCTGTCAAGTCATGGTCTTTGGTGTCAGCGGTCGATGTTCTGAAACTATGCCCCCGGTCAAGTTGAACGGAATATCACTTTTACGGGTATACAAAGTGAAATACTTGGGACATCTTTTGGCCGCTGACCTCAAAGATAATGATGATATTGAGAGAGAAAGAAGGGCGCTGTCGGTGAGAGCTAATATGATCGCTCGCAGGTTTGCACGTTGTTCTAGATTAGTCAAGAAAACCTTGTTTCGTGCATATAGCACCTCATTTTACACGTGCAGCCTGTGGGTAGATTACACTCTAAAGTCGTACAGCGCCCTTCGCATTCAGTTTAATAATGCGTTCCGGGTGTTGGTGGGGCTGTTTCGCTTCTGTAGCGCGTCAGGGATGTTTGCTGAAGCTCGTGTCGATTTTACGCTACGATGCGAAAAAGATGCGCCTCCCTGGTGCGCCGGGTGCGGACCAGCCTCGACATTATACTGCGGTGTATCGCGAGCAGACTGGACTGCGTCTATGTGAATCGCTGCTGCAAGCTGTCCACTTCGGTGTTGAGCTTGTAGCAGGGATTCGCCTTTAAGTATAATGCAGTGTAGGTTAAGTGTGTAGGATAAGTCTTCTAACATAGCTGATAAGAAATATTGTTACTAACACATTTGAGTCATTGTCACTTGTATTTTAAATATAAATAAATAAATATTCTTCACTGGTCTCTAGAGACCTGGATGTAGATGCATAAATACGCTGAGAACGCAAGCGAGCTTCGCGATCCGAAGATGTTTTTACGGAGTGAGGCAGCCTGACGTTCTCGAACAGCATCAAGTCTATCCTGACGCTCTTCGGTAGATTCTTGGGATCTTATGATCCTCAATCTTTTAGGTCCTTTGGAACGTTGGAAAAGATTTGACCTCTTTCTAGGCATAGTTATAGTTTTATTCTGAAGATACCTGATCAATTAAAATCTAAGTGACTGCTCCCCTGCGTTACAGGTACCGTGTCACGAAGATAAATGGAAAAGGAAATTAAACACTCAAATACCATAAGGCCGAAGGCATATTTCTTCGATAAAATAAAATAATAAATGGGAGTTTTAGCCAGTAGAGTCAAATTTTCAATGATCCATAGAATTTTCATCGAAAATCAGTCCTAAACTGTTACCGCCTTCACCGCGTGGAGATACTCCCAGCTTATGTTATTTTATAATTATACAGTGAAATTAGTGAAAGCTTTGATTTCCACATCAGGTGTTCCAGATCTACAATCTTTATACGTCAACAGAGAGTGCTCATCAGGTTGAACAACTTTTGCTAAGACGTCATTCCTATATATGTTATAGTGTAGCTGGGCTGTTGGAGTTCCACATCAGGTGTTCCAGATCTTCAAATTTATTCTCTTTGCAGAAAATACTTATCACGTGAAACAATTTTTGCTATGGTACCATTTTTGTATCTCTTATAGTTTAGATGGTCTGTTACGGTTCTGCATCAGGTGTTCAAGTTTCCAAGATAAATTATAGCCTATATGTTGCCCAGACTTAATACCTATACAACAAAAAAAAAATCATTCAAACCCATCCAGTAGTTCCGAAGATTAGTGTGTACAAGCAAACAGACAAACAGACACATTTTTTTTTGGTTTCGTGCTTTATTACTGTTTCTAAACCCCCCTCAATTATTATTTTTTAAATATATTTAGTGTACGGACACAGTTTTTTTACTGTTTTATTATATGTATAGATATAGATTAACAGTCACCAGATTGATTCTAAGAAATACCTATTTCAATATATCCGTTAAACCAACTTTGTGGGGAGCTATAAACGTTATTTGCAGAAGCTGCAAAACTGTCGAGGCTGTAGCTGGCAGGTCGCGCACAGACGCCTCGTGCCACTTCCACGCCAAGGCAACTCGGGGCTTAAGTAATTAATTAATTAACAACTGCAAACACGTGACCAGGTTTCATATAGATTTGATATGTATTAGATAAAATAGTTGGCACAACAAAGAGTAGACTGTTTACATCATACGGGTTAAAGGCCCCATACAAGACACTAATCATCATTAATTTATACCTTTAGATATCGATGGAACTCAGGTGGTTCAGAAATGTTACAAAAAGAGATTCTTTAATATTGAATACAAGTCCAGTACATAGGATATTGTAATAAATCATTAGACAAAAAATATTTAATGAACGGAAACACACTGGGAAGGGCAGGATGTAGTTTATAAAAGGTAAAAAAATAGTCTAGGTGTGTAGTTCGTTTATATTCGCATTGTGTCTGACAAAGCCGACAATTTAAAAAAACCGCCTCCCTGTGTAATATAATAATAAATATCTGGATGACCGAGCTTTGCTCGGTATTTTTTGGTAAATTGTGTTTAAAATAATGAGTTTATGTTCAAGTTGATTATCGATAAAGTTGATCATTGAAAACACGAATAAAACGACATTTTATAAAAATGATCCTAGCTAGATCGATTTAACACCCCCGAAACCCCCTGTATACAAAATTTCATGAAAATCGTTGGAGCCGTTTCCGAAATTCAGATTATATATATATATATATATATACAAGAATCGCTCGTTTAAAGATATAAGATATAATAATATAATTCTTTATTTAATATAAAACAGATTGTAGTACATTTCAGTTTTAAAAGTAGGCAGTATAAAATAAAATATCTATACAATAAAGTGGGTGACGTACTGTTCTCCTAGCTAGGCTGTGAAATAGCCTGTATTAAGGAGTAACAGTGCCAATCCTCTCTAATGTGGGTAATAAACTACAATTTTATTTTTACAAGTACAATTTTTAATGTTTTACATACTATTTGGTGCGCAAGCGCATTTGTGTACGTGTGTGTGTGCGTGTGTGGGTGTGTGTGTGTGTGTGTGTGCGTTTGTGCGTGTGTGCTGTGCGTGCGTGTATGGGTCTGTGTGTAAGTGCGTGAGCGTGCGGCTGTGTGAGCGTGCGTAGGTAAGTAAAGGGATTGCATTAGTGTGAGTCTATGTTTGGTGAGTGGTACAAGATATAAACCTATCATAAGTTAGTTAAATTAAATATTTTTCGGTTTCGTCGTAGGTTTTATTTTGTAGGAATGTACGGACAGTCTTTTTACAATTATTATAAGACAATCTATTTATCGGACATTTTTTGTTAATTGAAGAGACGGACCTAAATAATAAAAGAATCTTTTAGTAAACGACACACGGGTTCTTGGAGTATTACATATTTTATCTTTTCGACGTTTGGTAATTTCAATACAGGGGGTTTTACGGTGTTGCAGCAGAATTGTGTGTAAAATAAAGTGTTGCCGTACGTTGAGGACGTTGCAGTTTTTGTATAGCTGATTAGTTGGATAAATTATCGGACGAAAGGTAGCCACTTTCAGTATGGCGCGATGTGCAACTTCCAACGGTTTGAGGATGGTTTTTGCAGCACCACCCCAACAGGCAATACAATAGGTAATAATAGATAGGCATACGGCAAAATAGATATTACGTATAATTATAGGATTTGCAATATTTCTTAAAGTTTTGAAGATATTATATAAGTTTACGAACTCTGCCAGTGAGGATATTAATATTAGGTTTAAATTTAAGATTCTTATCTATGACAATACCTAGATATTTGATTTCATCTGTAGACGATATAGGTGTACAGTGGCATGAAGCTTGAGTTTGCAAATTACATGTGTGGGCTTTAAGTGATAATGGTGGGTTAGGTTGTGTAACAGAACTGATTGAATAGGTAATGAACTTGGTTTTGGAGGTGTTTAGTGTAGACGTATGGAAATTATACCAGTTTAGCGCTACACAAAAGCTATGTTGTGCTTTTCCTCGAGTTCCGACCATGTATTGGCGCTAAAGGTTATCTGCAAAGGATGTTATCTTGGCATTTGGGATATTTATATTGCACAGGTCGTTTATAAAAACTAGAAATAAAGTGGGACCCAATATGCTTCCTTGTGGAACGCCATAGTAGATGGGGAGCTCATTGCTGCTGTGACAATCAATCTTGACTATCTGGGAGCGATCAGTGAGTTAGCTTTGAAAGAGATCAAGTTGCAATCCCCTGACACCTGACCAATTTTTTCTAGTTTGAGTATGAGAGAGCGGACGGGGACGGTGTCGAATGCCTTCGCGAGGTCTAGGAATATCGTTAGGACTTTTTTATTAGTGTTTAGGTTTTGTACGACATTGTTAATTAATTCCTGAAGTCACAGATTGACTTGTTTTAACGAAACCCAAATTGGTGTGGTGATATTAGTTTGTAATATTCTAGGTAGTATACAAGTCTTTTATTGATAAGACGTTCCAGGACCTTGGATAAGGCAGTCAGAACTGCAATGGGACGGTAATTATTCGGCTGGTTCCCGTCGCCTCCCTTGAAGACTGGGTGAATGATTGCCTTTTTAAAAGAAGAGGGAAAAACGGCAGTTTCGAAACAAAGGTTAAAAATATGGCATAGTATGGGTGCCAGGGAGGTTGAGTATCTCTTTAGGATGTAGGGTGATATACTATCCCAACCAGTTGCAGCATTAGAGTGCAATGAATGTATGACTGTTATAATTTCGTCAGGATCAGTAGGGTCGAGGACAAACGAAGAACTCGATGTGATGTCAGAAGCAGGTTTAGTGGCTGTCATCGGTTGCGTAGTTCGAGACGTACTAGTGTGAATTATATCATTTGCAAGCCTCTCGCCAATATTAACGAAGTATGAGTTTATAGTGTTGCAAGACTCAATAGGGGAAGATGATAGAGTTAGTAATTGAGCAGATGAATTTTTAGTTTTAATAGTGTTAGTTACCCATTTAATAGTGTTCCATAGTGTTTTCGGGTTTTTACTAGCTTTTTCAAGTTCCTCCGTATCATAAATTCTCTTTGCTTTCCTTAGTATCTTGACACAACATTTCTGTATCGAAAGTAAGTAATTTTTAGAACCTCATTTCCTGGGAATTTTTTAACTTTCTTGTGTAGAGCATCTCTGTTTCTAATGCACCGTAATAAACCAGATGTGATCCACGGTTTGACGATTCTCTTTTTGGATGAAACTTTTTTAACTATGGTGTTCTCAGAAATCGATACAATCAAATTCATTAATTTATAGGGAGCCATATTTACGTCTTTTATACTTAAAATAGGGGTAAAAACCAGTTTTGACATTGATTTTTCAAGCCCTTCATAGTCAATTTTTGTTATAGTATGGGAGTTTGGTACCGTTCGTAGACATTTATCTTGGATGCAAAGTAAGGAGGAGGAATGATCAGTTATTGTGGAGCTTAAGACAAATGTGTAAGTTGGAGAAATTGAACGTGTGGTCCAAACAATTGTCATCCCTGGTCGGTATGGTGTAGGCAGGAAGATAACCATGAAAGGCTAAGCAATTTAAGTATTCGTGGGAGCGCATGTCAGATGTGGAAGGTTTGATGTCCACGTTCAGATCACCTGTTATAACTACCGATTTGAATCTATGCAACGACGGAAGAATGTTGTTAAGAACTGTGAGAAAGGTGTTTAAATTCTCTATTGATGGCGATCGATAAATACAGATTATTGCCAGGTCGAAGTTAATTTTTATAATAAGACCAAAAGCAGAACGGTGGAAATCTGGCTCCTCGCAAGTAACTGACAGGTCTGATTTCGAATACACCACTACTCCATCACTTTGATTTAAATGTTTGGTGGTCATGAACGCGGAATAATTGTCAAGAATCGGGATAGTGCTATTTCTAGAGCATGGTAACCAACATTCAGTTAAAACAATCAGATCACAATCGAAGGAAATTTGGTGCAGGAGCGTTTGCAAGTTTAAAAAGTTACGGTTTACAGAGCAAATATTTTGTGTGAGGATTTTAATGAAGTTATTGGGACACTTCAGTATGGAGAGTGTTTCCTCAGGAGCGCATGTATAACTTTTTGATACAGATAATTCGTCAATGTCGTCAATTAAATTGTTTATGTTAGTAGTCATTTTTCCGGTAAAGTGAAGGCAATTTGAAGGTTACGAGAGAATAGGGTAGGATTTGTTTCAGGAACTTGTGGAAAGCTTATGATTGGAGGTAGTAAATTTAAAGATATATTTTTTATGGTATTGTAGTAGGTAGTTAAGGGATAATAGGAATGAACGCAAGCATAAGTAGGGAGTATATATGGTGACATGGTGAAGTTATAATATGTTGGTGTTGAGTGATTCATGTATGGGAATATATGGTGCTGATAGTAATAGTTATGTGTGTGAGTTTTGTTTGTGTTGGTATTTAGTATTGTAACATAGCAATTCGAGAAAAACATAAAAGTAATCAAATAACACATAAGAGAAAGCAGGGTATACTTAAATGCAAGTAGTCATGCCTTGATGATAGTTGCCAGCTGCTTCAGTTGTTCTTCGCTTTTTACCACGATAGTCTGGCTATCAGGATCTTTTTTTAGCATTATTCTTCCATTCGACGTCCAACAAAAGTTATACTGGTGTTGCTTAGCGTGGTTTCGATCGAGTAAGGTAGAATAACCTTTTAGAGTTCGCTGTTAGAAGCTCGGTGATGTAAATAGGTGTTTCTTGTGCAGATTTTATGTCTAGATGGGTTGATTTTATCTTGTTATTGGGATTGCGTTTATTATAGTCTTCGGAAATTCGTTTTCGTCAGTGTTTTGTAGAACTCTACTGAGAGACTCGAAGTTAAATTTTCTTTTTTTGAGTGTAGCCTTATAATATCACGGATACTAGCGGATTCTGTATCAAGGCTTAGGTGTTTTGATAGGTGCGTTATAGTTTCATACAGCATGATTTTGTTCTCATTCTGTCTCTTGGGTACATTGCGTAATTCTATAGAGAGAGAGCGAGTCTATTCTATAGAGAGTCGAGAACTTCCAACTTGTTTTCTAGTGTAGCTAACTGTATTACCATGGAGCCACGTTGAGTTTCTAGTCCCGTAATTTTGTTTTCGAGTGATTGTAATTGATCGGAGATCGCTGTCATTGCCTTTTCGAGATCAGTATTTGTGACCTTAATTTCCGTGTAGTGATTTTTTATTTATTTAATGTGACCTTCCAGTTTGTCCAAACGGGCGCTCTGCGTACACATCATCTCGCTGATAATTTTCTTGATATAATTTTTAAACAAATCCAGGTTATCATCGGTAACTTCATCCGAAAAGCATCTGCGCTTATTGGCTCGCTGGGTGATGTTTCCTTCTGAGTCTTCTTTTGTATGCAGTTTCCGGATATCAGATTCCGAGCGGGACGAGTATTGATTCGGAGGAGTTTTTGGTGGCGTCTTAAACATGTTACCCTTATCTTAATTTGTTAGTTCGTATAATTGGAACTACAAATCAAGGCAAAGCAATCATAAATAAGTAACTCGCTAATCGCTATCGCTCTTAACTTATGGCAGCCGACAAAGATGACGCACGCACGGCGTACGCGCAGCATGCCCCGCCTTCTATCTCCGTCTCGACTGTTGCCGGCTCGTTTCCTCCAGTACTCTGCGTTTCGCGTACTCTTCAAACTTTATGCGCGCCTAGTAATTTTGCGAAAATATATTTGATATGAAATTTCGAAATAATTAATATTTAAAGTAAAAATTCAAAATACTTGTACGGAATGCACGTCTTAACGCTTTCGCGGTCAGAGGGGATATCTCGAGGAGGAGGGTATATCGCTAACAATCGATCTTGTCCGGCAATGGATGCGTTTCGTAAGGGACACGCTGCGCGTGCGCCGTGCGCGGTCCACCATTGTACCCGAAATATTTTGAATAATGGAAAGCTTTCCCTCTTTGTCTGGATAAAAAATGCGGATATTTCGTAAGGGACAATGGAGCGTAACACACAAAATTCATGACATCGAGGGAAATAAAACGCATGAAATATGTCTATCTAAAGTTATAGTGACATCATTGAAACAGTAATTTTTTCGATCAAGTTAAAAAACAGGTCGATTTTGTTAAAACTCCTGACCTTCTTCCTTCCTGGAACTGCAAAAAGTGTGGTTGAAAGTCGAACAAAAGGCAGGACTTCCGATCAGCTGCCGGCACCCCTACATTTTACGGGCTTCATCTAATATTAACTAGGTGCTTAGTTGGTCGAAGTCACGCCACGAGATAAGTAAAACATATGGGAATTGTTTTATTTAAAGTGTATGGTACCGAGCCAAGTATGACTGTCTGTTTTACTTATTTTTTATGGGGGAATGCGTTTCTTCAGTGTTGTTTTTATAAAAAATAAGTGACGTGTTATTTTAATTTAATTCATAACATTGAAAGTTGAGACACATAGACATCACAAATTGAGAACGGTGAGCACTGAAAGAAGTTTTACGGTGTTGACCAATAAAAATCTCAGTATATTTGATTTCGTATTTGTAACCACAGCTGGGCTTGAATATGAAAGTTCTAAACAGTACATCTGCAGGAGTCTGGAGTGACACGCGTGAGAGCAAAAGTCCTGCGCAACGCTCCGCATCGTAGTCACTCCGACTACCCAATTGGCGATCGAAATGTATTTTTCGATCGTGAATTGTTTAAAAAACTGTCTTTTTCAAGACAATTCACTGTTTATTTTATTTGAAACCGTCTAAAACGTAGTGGCCCCTTCTGGGCAAATCCACAGTTTCGTGGTCCTCGGTGGAAACCTCACGGTGTCAACGAAACCGAGTGGGTGCTGACCCAACGCACCCGCCTATCCCCTTCAGGGCTAGGCGTAAGTTTGGACGGGTCCCAGATCGCTGGCCTTGGGGGCTTCCCTCGTCAGTCCTGGTGACAGTTTTGCTTCCACAGCCGCGTACTAGTGCCGCGGGTATGTCTATACCCCCGCACTAGACTGGTCAGGGTATCTCTATACCCATCCGCACTGACCGGTTAGGGCTCCGTCGCACAATAAGATTGGCGACGGCACACAAGCTTAGGGCTCATGCAGTAGGTTACACCTCCCTGTCTACACCCGACAGGGAGTGCTACTCACCCCCGGGCACACCCACCCAGGGATTAGGGCTGTTAGGTGTTAGGCGCTCCGATGAGCGAGTAGGGTTCCCTCTCCCAAACCATGTTGGGCTCGAAGGTCGACGAGTGGAGCCAATCAGAGCGGGAAAAATTTTTCTCGCTCTGTGCGCTCTTCTTGGACGACCTAGAGTTCAAGGGTATTTTCAAAAAGCTCCCGAAGCGCGTCCTGGCTGTCAAAGCACAGTCCATCACCGCTGAGACTAGCTCGACTCCGGAGACTAGCGTCGCTACTTTTAGCGACGCACTAGAGTCTCCCCCCGTGCCCAGCTCTCAGGTGCCCATTTCCATGGACACCAAAGAGGTCTCCTCTGGCGAGGAGGAAAACCGAGCAGCAGACTCGGTTTCCTCCCCCTCGTCAGATGGAGAACAATATACGCTAGTTTCCCACGGCAAGGGAAACTAGCGTAAGAAGACAAATTGTAGCGCCGCCCCAGCCGCTAAAATCGTAGCGGTCGAGGACTCATCCCCTCCCTTGCGTGGCCCCACCCTGCACGCTACCACCGCCTCCATCCCCACCCCGAAAGCGTTTACCTCCGCAAAGGTTGTCGCTCCCCGCGACATTGCCCCCACCCCTCCGGTCAACAAGACCGCCAAAAAGATCCCTCACCCGCCACTTGTATTCATACAGGATAAGGCGAAGTGGACGGAGATCTCGAAGTGGTGTGTTGACCAGAGGGTCAATTTTACTAATGCCCGCTCAACCCAGCAGGGCATTAAGGTCCAGACCGCGACATCACGAGACTTTCGTGACCTCACCAAACTCCTCAGTGCACGTAACGTGTCATATCACACTTACGCCCTGCCTGAGGAGCGTCAAATCAAGTTGGTGATCCGGAGGGTGCCCTGTGAGATTTCCACCGAGGAAATCAAGGCCGACCTCGAGGCACAATACGTGCCCGTAGATGAGGTCCATAGAATGCACCGGGCCAGGCGTGGTCCAGCATTCGACATGGTCCTAGTAGTGTGCCTTCCCACCGAGAGTCACCACCCGATTTTTCGCATCAAGGTATCTGTAGCCTCACGGGCATCCGTGTTGAGAAGCCCCGCAAAACTGGCAACATTGGCCAATGCCATAGGTGCCAGCTTTACGGGCACTCTCAGCACCACTGTTTCGCGACCCCCACGTGCGTCAAGTGCTTGGGGAATCACGGAACAGCTGACCGTTCCCGTCCCAAGGACCGAGCCCTCTGCACAGAGCCACCCAGCTGTGTACTCTGTGGAGAGGCCGGCCACCCCGCCAACTACCGCCCCAAGGCCCCGAAGTCCTCCTCCTTGAAACTGGCGAAGCGCGCCAACGCTCGCCAGTTAAGAGAAGCCCCCTCCTCTAAACTTCCAGAGAGGCTGAGTCCCCAGAGACCCAGCCCCTGGAACCACTGGAACCAAGGGAACCACATGCAGGCTTTCCCTGCATTAGGTCCTCCCAAGCCCTCCCCCGCTGGGATCCCCGCGCTATTGGACCCACGTCCTAACGCCCCAGCCCCCCCCCCCCCTGCGCCCCCTGCAAAGCCCGCTAAGCCCATGGGCGCTCCCGCCGCCAGAGCCCCACCCCCGGCTGCCCATCCCATAGCAACCACATCTAGAGCAACGGTGAACCCCCTAGATGCTTTTAACATCATCTCGGGTACGTTCACAACGTTCTTTTCCCCCAGAGACCAACGTATGGCCCAGGAGCTAGTCGACGCCGCACGCACCGGCAACCTGCTCCAAATCCAGGCCATCTACAACGCGTATCCGGAGATTACGCAAGCCCTCGTCTCCCTCTCTACTCAAGCCCCCCATTATGGATAGTCGAGTATTAGCGAGATTCCATTCCGGATCACTTCGACTCTATCGCTGACACAACGGCCGCGATCGACTCATTCACGGAGCACGTACAATCGGTCTTGAACGAATGTTCAAGGGAAGTTCCAGAGTTGGGAGACCAACGCTGGAAACTTCCGGACGATGTACGGGCTCTGCTGAATGAGAAAAACGCGGCCGTTCGTGCCTACAGCTGCTTTTCCTGCGACGCGAACAGGGCTCACTTGCGTCACTTACAGCGCGCTGTAAGGACACGCATTGAGGAGCTACGTTCCACCGGCTGGAAAAAGATGCTGGGCGATTTAGAGCCGACTCACCAGGTTTTCTGGGAACTTCAGAGGAAACTTAAACCCAAAGAAGTCACCACAATGCCCCCCCTGATCCGCCCTGATGCGACACTTGCATTCGAGGATGCCGACAAGGCCGAGTGCCTAGCCGACAGCCTCGAGGCACAATGCTCGCCCAGCTCACTGCCAGTAGAATCAGATCACCTTCAGCCTGATGTAAAACTTGTTGTCTTTGCAGATGATACAAATATAATAATTGGGGCGAATGACTTAAAAGAATTGACCAAAAATGTTAATAAAAGCCTACAAGATCTCTGCGATTGGTTTACAGCCAATAACCTCTTGCTAAACACAAGCAAAACGAACATAATTTTATTTAAGACTACAACTCGTTATACTGACAATTTGGATGTACAAATCAAGGGAGACAAAATTGAATTAGTGAACAAAGTAAAATTTTTAGGGATTAACATTGATGTGAATTTAAATTGGAAACAGGAGCTAGCTGCTATTGACTCTTCTATTTCATCAGCATGCTATGCACTCAGGAGCCTTAGAGATATGTTGGATCTAAAGCAACTTAAGGCTATATATTACGCGCTGGTAGAATCTAGGTTAAGATATAGCATAATGCTTTGGGGAAACAGCTATTGTTATAATTGTCGGAAAGCATTTATTTTACAGAAACGTGCCATAAGGACTATAGTAAGGATCTCACAAAGAGACTCATGTAGAGAGTACTTTAAAGAACTAGGCTTTTTAACAGTACCAAGTTTATATATATTAGTCATCCTTAGTCTCTTTGCTAAGAATATTCATGAGTATGAAACACAAGAGGAACGTCAGATAAGAGAAAGCACAAGAAGGAAGGAATTTAAACACAAAAAGGCACCAAATTTTAACATAGCTAAGCATTGTTCCAGATACCAAGCAGTGGAGTTATTTAATAGGTTACCGACTGATTTAAAATTATTAATTTATAGCACTCACTCATTTAAAACTAAACTAAAAGCCTTCTTGTTGAAAAAATGTTTCTACTCGGTATCAGAATATATGTCAACTGATAAAAATAGTCGCCTTTAAAAATAGCAGTAACAAACTACATAAATCATGTTTTGACTTAAACATATTATTATTTTTTGACATTTAATTTCTAATAATTTCTGCTATTAATTTGACATTGTATTTATTTGTTGACATATTTTAATTTATTTTAACCCTTGGTCTAACATTTCACTTCAATTTTTATTTTAATTACTTTTTCAAATGTATTGTTTCTGCATGATGTATTGATAATCTATATATTAATACGTGAAGCGAAAACTTTGGATCCCTTTTTACGAAAATTGGGCGGACGGAGGAGTATGAAATTTCGCACACTTATAGTTTATACAGAGAAGAAGTGACGAATGCTAATATTTTTTTAAAATTATGCGTTAAAATACATTATTTTCAATAAATAACACGTTACACACACTACTGTTCATTACCGTGTATCTAATACACACATGCATAGAAATTCTTTTGTTTATGGTTCAAATCTGTCTTTATTATTTTGTGCAGTGTTACCAACACCCAGAAATATTTACCCCTAAAGCTTAAGTTAAAAACCCCTAAACATGCCACAATTACTAAAAAAAATCCGCTAAAAAATTATAATGAAAATAACCAACGAATGTTCAGTAATCATAGACCCGGCACACAGTAGTAATATTTGTCTATATTTATTACGCGACATTTGTTAATCATTCACTCTGCATTCTTAGTATCGAGGAACCGTACGAGAAGTCACTAATACTTTTATTGTAATCAAAAACACAATGAAAAATGTAAGATGGCAAAAAATCCCTAAGAATACCCCTAAAAATGGAACGCCCCTAAAAATCTCAATCCTCTTATTTAACCCCTAAATTTGGAAAAACCCCTAAGTTGGTAAGCCTGATTTTGTGTCTATAGTCTTACTGAATGTCAAGTATAACCATAGGTAATAAATTAATTTTATGGATATATAACCTATTACCATTTTTAAAATCTATGATCATATCGAGAATATTTGTCTTTAATATTATTTGTATTAGCGACGATAGGAATTTAATTTAGATTTATAGGAAATATTTTTTGTGGTTTTATGGAGAGTGTCAAGTATGGCATTAGTAAGTTTCCCATACAAAACTTAGTGTCGTGTGCAAACTGTAGAGGTTGTATGCCTCACGATTGTACAGGCTGGTCATAGATTGTACAGGTTGGTTATAATTATGACATTTGGAACCGTCATAATTAATCTGTACTAATATTATAAAGCTGAAGAGTTTGTTTGTTTGTATGTTTGTTTGATTGAACGCGCTAATCACAGAAACTGCTGATCGGAATTGAAAAATTCTTTTTGTGTTGGGTAGCCCATTTACTGAGGAAGGCTATAGGCTATATAACATCACGCTACGGTTAAAAAAAGTTGAGCAGCAAATGAAAAATGGACGAAAACTGGCAGGCAATTCGACGCGATGGGACGGGGAGCGAAAATTTGACGCGGACGAAGTCGCGGGCAGAAGCTATTAAAAATAATAGGGAAAATTCTATAAAAACAGAGCTTTCTGTGATAATTCATTCCATATTGTTCCATATCCAGCAGTTAAGAAGTATTAAGAAAATAAAAAAGAGAGTCCTGAAGAAGTATTCTTTACGCCAGCGAACCCTCTCCACAGTATTACAGCGACAACAATTTGTCTATAGTGTTACTGAATGTGAAATATAACCATATTATTTTTTTATATTTATTATTATCTATATTTTTTCATTTAATAATGTATTTCTATTCAAATGAAGTACGGTCGAATTTCGACCAATGGGCGATCACTAGTCTATATATTAATACGTGAAGCGAAAACTTTGGATCCCTTTTTACAAAAATTGGGCGGACGGAGGAGTATGAAATTTCGCACACTTATAGCTTATACAGAGAAGAAGTGACGAACGCTAATATTTTTTTTAAATTATGCGTAAAAATACATTATTTTCAATAAATAACACGTTACACACACTACTATTCATTACCGTGTATTTAATACACACATGCATAGATTTTTTTGTTTATGGTCCAAATCTGTGGTTTTATGGGGAGTGTCAAGTATGGCATTAGTAAATTTCCCATACAAAACTTAGTGTCGTGTGCAAACTGTAGAGGTTGTATGCCTCGCGATTGTACAGGCTGGTTATAATTATGACATTTTGAACTGTCATAATTAATTAAAAATAATCTATATATTAATACGTGAAGCGAAAACTTTGGATCCCTTTTTACGAAAATTGGGCGGACGGATGAGTATGAAATTTCGCACACTTATAGCTTATACGGAGAAGAAGTGACGAATGCTAATATTTTTTTTTAAATTATGCGTAAAAATACATTTATTTTCAATAAATAACACATTACACACACTACTATTCATTACCGTGTATTTAATACACACATGCATAGCATGCATTCTTTTGTTTATGGTCCAAATTTGTGGTTTTATGGGGAGTGTCAAGTAAATAAATAAATAAAAATAAATATCTTTGGACAACCAACACATCGTTGTCTGATCCCAAACTAGGCAGAGCCTGTACTATGGTAACCAGACAACTGATAAACATACTTACATATTTCTATATACATACATATTATAGATAAAATGGCATAAGTATGGCATTAGTAAATTTCCCATACAAAACTTAGTGTTGTGTGCAAACTTTAGAGGTTGTATGCCTCACGATTGTACAGGCTGGTTATAATTATGACATTTTGAACTGTCATAATTAATTAAAAATAATAGGGAAAAATTCTATACAAACAGAGCTTTTTGTGATAATTTATTCCATATCCAGCAGTTAAGAAGCATTAAGAAAATAAAGAAGAGAGTCCTGAAGAAGTATTCTATACTCATTAAACCTACGGCCTGGTTCTAGCCATCACCATCCCGCCAGCGAACCCTCTCCACAGTAGTACAGCGTCAAAAATTTGTCTATAGTGTTACTGAATGTCAAATATAACCATACTAGCTTTTGCCAGCGGCTTCGCCCACGTGGAGGTCGGAAAATATCCCGCGGGAGCGTACTACCGGGTTAAAAAGTAGCTTATGTGTTAATCCAGGTTATAAACTAACTGTGTTATAAATTTCATCCAAATTCATTCAGCAGTTTTTGCGTGAAAGAGTAACAAACATCCACACATCCATACATACAAACTTTCGCATTTATAATATTAATAAGATTATTTTTTTATATTTATTATTATATATATTTTTTTCATTTAATAATGTATTTCTATTCAAATGAAGTACGGTCGAATTTCGACCAATGGGCGATCACTAGTTTTATTTAATATGTAATATTCAACACAATGTTAATTGTTTAAGAATAAATAAATGAATGAATGAATGAACCTCGCTGAGGTCGACGCTGAGGTCGAGCGCAGAGCTTCACTCCCGCCCGTTGAAGACCCAGATGAGCCCTTGCCCCCCGTCACACCTAATGAGGTGCACGAGCTCATCAAAGGTCTCTAACCCTGCAATGCCCCCGGATCAGACGGTATCACCAATAGGGTGTTCCAGCTGTTCCCCGCGCACTTGATCATGCTCATGACCACCATCTTCAATGGTGCCGTGAGCAATAAAATTTTCCCACAGGCTTGGAAGGAAGCCACAGTCTTTGGCATCCCAAAGCCCGGCAAACCGAAGGCGGAGCCCTCGAGCTACCGTCCCATCACTTTGCTCAATGTACTCGGCAAAATCTACGAGAAGCTTATTTATTTGCGTCTCAGAGATTACGCCGAGACAAAGGGCCTCATCCCTAACGAGCAGTTTGGTTTTCGAACCCAACACTCGTGTGTCCATCAAGTGCACCGTATCGTCGAACATATAAGCGTTGGTTTTCAACGTGGTATGTTCACGGGTGCAGTTTTCTTCGACATAGCGAAAGCGTTCGACAAGGTCTGGCACAACGGCTTGTTATACAAGCTGTACCAACTCGGAGTGCTGGACCGTCTCGTGCTCATCCTACGAGACTTTCTATCGAACCGCACCTTTCGCTATCGCATCGAAGGGGCACTGTCCTCCCCCCATCCTATCCGAGCAGGAGTCCCTCAGGGCTCTGTCTTGTCCCCTCTCATTTTTACGCTATTTACTAGCGATATCCCCAGAAGTTTAAAGGCTCAGTTGGCTCTGTTCGCAGATGACACGGCCATTTACTTCACGGGGCGCAGTCAAGACGCCTTGATTCGCTACCTCCAGGCCGCAGTCGACGACCTCGCCGACTGGTTCAGGAAGTGGCGAATCGAAGTCAACCCCGACAAGAGTCAGACGGTTCTCTTTACGAAGCCGCGACTCAAACCCCGCCCCCCGACCCCCCTATCCATGTTTGGCAAACAGATCCCTTGGGAGAAGCGAGCCAAATATCTAGGCGTGATCCTAGATCAGCATCTCTCCTTCTATGGGCACATAAAGAAGGTCCGTTCGAGGGCCGCTTTCGCTCTCGGTAGGCGATTCTCAATCCAAAAAGCAAAATGTCACTTCGGTGCAAAAAGCTTATTTATACCGCGTGCATAAGGCCAATTATGATCTATGCATGTGCAGTCTTTGCACACGCGAAACCCCATCACGTCCATAGGATGCAGACTCTCCAGAACCGTTTTCTCCGTAACGCCACAGGTTCGCCTTGCTACGTTCGGAATGCTAACCTCCACCTCGATCTTAAACTTCCGACTATCCATCAATTCATGAAACGCATCTCCAAGCGTTTCTTCGATAGGGCCGCAACCCACCGCAACCCTCTGGTTGTCGCGGCAGCCAACTACATCCCCTCCCGCATTAGCAAAACCCGCCGTCCGCGGCAAATTCTAACCGATCCTGATGACCCCATTACTCTCCTCCAGGAGAGCAATAGGGCCACCAGTACTTTAGTTAAACCGAAACGTCCGTCATACCGACCTCGCCGCCGAGGTCCGTCGTCGCGACACTCCCGACTAGCGAATAGTCCCCCCCGACCTGTCCGTTGCTGATCCCCCCACCAGTGACTCCCTAAGCCGAGGTCCGAACCCCACCGGGGGTGCCCTTATGTCTTAGTCGCTTAGTTTGTAGTTTTTTCCTAGTTTGTAAGCCCCTGGCGGCCTTTTTTTTTTTTTTTCAGGATGGGAAATCATCAAATGACTTCTCCCGCTCTGGGTGGAGCGGGAGGGCGTGTCAGACTTTTACTGACTAAAACCCACCCGTGTTCCATCAGTTGCCCATGTGCCAGGGCCACGGTATCTCTTTCGAACAATCACGCGACCCCGGCAGGCATCGGTCCTAGTAGACCCCTACAGCCCCTGGCGGCCTTAGATTCGCGTCTAAAGTCATTCGCAGGGAAAGCCCGCTTAAGTAGTGAAAACCTTCGGGTTAGCTACGAGATGTCAGTGTCAAGAAAAAAAAACAAATGTTGACATAACGGCCGTGGTTTTGGTATTACCGTAACGGCACTGTAGCTTTGAAATATTATAATGCTAAAAATCTGCACAATCTTCTTGTAATTAGTTTATGAGAATAGATAGTATATGACGAGGCTCATCTTTATGCATTGCCTCTCATTCACGATTGGGTGAATTTCAACCCACAACGGGTTGAAATTCACCCAAGTATAACAATGTGATTATTCTAAAAATATTTTGTGTACTTTCTAAAGTTTGCGTTGGGAATTACGTGAAGGAAAATATCGTAAGGAAACTGACTTATGACAATATAATTTGCGTTGGAAATTACAGACACCGGTAAGTAAGTAAGTAAATTTTATTTGTTTAGACATGGTCTACATACATTGCATGCAAGATAATAAGGAGATACAAGATCAGACATGTTCAGCCGCATATCGTGGCGTACAAATTTGTAGGAAGAGATGGTGCATAAACCGTTAAAATATTCATCAAAATTACATTTCATCATTATTCATTAAAGCTTAGGTATTTTTATTACAATTCAATGTCAAAGTAGTGGTTAAATTAGTTGGTCAATAAAAATATGGAATAAAATAAAATGTCACAAAAATTACAAATATTCCAAAAAATACAATAGTTAACAAAAATAATGTCCAAAATACAACATTGTCATCTCAAAAACGGAGAAAATTGTCCTCTTTCATAAATTCCGATATACTATAATACGCTCTTTCAGTTTGTATTTTCTTTAATTTACTCTTTAGAGCAGAAATATTTAACGTTTTCCACGATTTGGGCATTTTATTAAAAATGTTTGGAGCCATGCAAAAGAGACGTTTACGCATAAGAGTTGTTTTAGCGCCGTGAACACAGAGTTGAGGAATAACATCGTAAAAGAACCGACTTACGAGTATAGTCAATACAAGCCTGAAATCGCATACCCGCCTTGAACAAGCGTGATCAATGCACGCGGCGCTCATGCCTTATCTGTAAAATAATAGGCGTCTTTGCCGTCATGTCATCATCATCATTTCAGCCGTAAGATGTCCACTGCTGAACTTAGGCCTCCCTCAATTTGGGGGGCTTTGCCATAATCGCCACGCTTGGCAGGTGGGTTGGCGATCGCAGTATGGTGGTAAAATGCATAGAGAACGCTGCTGCCCATTCTCTAGTAAGTCCCTTAGTCGCCTTTTACGACACCCACGGGAAGAAATGGGGTGGTGTTATTCTTTACGTCCGGCACCACACGGTACGATTGCCGTCATGTGGGACAATATAATAACCAGCCCATAATGTTCCCACAGCTAGGATACAGGCCTCCTCTGTATGAGAACAAAGGAGCCGTTATCCACCACGCGGGCCCAATGCGAGTTGGTGGATGTCACATGTTTTCGAATTTTTGGTTCTAAAACATGCCGGTTTCCTCACGATGTTATCTTTCACGTTTGAGAGCAGTGGTGATGAAATTAAATACAAAAAGTGCGTGCCTGATACCAATGCGACAACACTACTCTCGGCGGTGTCTACTCTCGAGTGGGACAGTAATAATAGGCTGATATTATACGGGGTATTTTTTTTTTTTGCAATGATAAACAATTTTTTCTAATTATCGGTTCGGAATCCTGGTAAAACGTATGTTATGTATAGCTCTGAAACACTCGTGGAGTGTGTTAAAATAGGAGCGGAAATACATTACAAAGTATTGATAGTTGGAAATACATTACAAAATATTGATAGTTGGAAATATTTTTAAAATTATTTACTTTTAAGTATCACACTGTTTTATTACTGCAATATTTATTATTGTAATAAATTCAATAAGGTTCCAGATACGCAGCAGGCGATGTCTTTTTATTCTAATTCGTGCTTTGAAGCCGGAGTTGGATACTATTGGTGTCTCGTTTCAACTGTGCAGAAACCGCGCGAAGACATATACATGTATATTGTTATACGAAGCTTATTCTTGCTGAAAATACGCAATTTTCGGGAAGCTACGAAATAGAGAGGCGTGGCTTTTGTGCGATTGGTTGGCACGGTAACCTAGTGGCCTGAAATTTAAATCGCTGCCAGTGTTTGAAGGTGACTCTGAAGAAAATGGTTTTAGTTACAACTAAAAAAAATCTTGACTACTAGGTAAACAATAGCCGGGAGAGCAAACGTTATACGTAACGTACTTACGTGCCCACGAGAATGACCTTAACTTCAAAAATAATTAGGTACCTATAAGTTCATGAAATAACACATTATAGGGTACACTTGCATCTTAATATTTCATTTTTTTATGGTATAAATTGACACCATTAATCATATTAGGAGTATGAGGTCTTTAAAGAGCCCCCTTTAAAGTAGTTTCATTTAAAATCGTAATTCATCAGACTAAAACACCTTCTTCCCACCAGGTTATAGAGAATAGCACATTTGGAACGCCCGGTCGGTCAGCGAGTCTAAATTAACAAATGAATGAATTAAACTCTTCTCGAAATTCGACGATGACTGAAATCCTAAACTTGAGTAAAATCAACAGACTGATAAAATCAACAGTCAGTGAAGATGCAAACAAAATTGCACGGATTGAAAGAACTCGATAATGTTATCAAAGAGAAAGGGTTGCAGTTATAGCAGAAATTCAGGCCTTTATACCTAGCAATCAAACCTCTGAAGCTGAATGAATAAAATCTTGGATCAGGCGACTTATTTATTTGATTTACAGAGACGGAGTCACGTGGTTATTTTGCGACTGGCCGATTAGTCTAGCAGTTAGTGACCCTGACTGCTAAGACTGACCCACGACGGGTTCGATTCCCTCCCAGGACAAATGTTGTGTGATGAGCACACTCATTTGTTCTGTGTCTGGGTGTAATTTATCTATAATATGTATGCATTTAGAAATATATAAGTATGATTATCAGTTGTCTGGTTGCCATAGTACAGGCTCTGCCTAGTTTGGGATCAGATAACGATGTGTTGGTTGTCCCAAGATATTAAAAAAAAATGAAATTGGTGATGCAGCTGAAAAGTGATTTGAAAATTAACACTATCAGTTGTTGGATGTGTGTCTACGACATTCGTAACGCAACGACTGACAGTATATAGAATATACAAAATATTCTTAAAATTGAACGGTCTCTGAAAATGCATACCGTAGAGTTTAATTTTTGTAAGTATTTAAGGCATTTTAACTGTTTCGTTAATGCATCGGTATGATTATTAATTTATTCATCACCGTCATAAATATCAGGCGTGAGACGTCTACTGCTTTGTCGCAACCCAGCGCTGGGCACGCCACAATTGCAGCGGTAAGTCTCCTCTTTGAGGAGTGGATAGAGAGGCGCCACGGCGTCCTCACCTTCCGCCTGACGCAGGTTCTCACCGGGCATGGATGCTTCGGTGGGTTCCTGTTCAGGATAAAGCGGAAGGATGCGTCCGGGTGTTTCCATTGTGAGGATCGTCTAGAGGACACGGTGGAGCATACGGTGGAAGTGTGCCCTGCCTGGGCGGAGCACCACCGTGTCCTCGTGGAGGCGATCGGCGGCGGCGACCTCTCGCGTCCGGCCCTGGTGCGAGCTATGGTACGGAGCGAGAGGGCATGGGAAGCCGTCACCTCCTTCTGCGAAGCAGTAATGCTCGCAAAGGAGGAGGCGGGGCGCGTGAGGGAGTGGCAGTCTCTGCGCCCTCACGTCCCTAGCCGCCGCAGGAGGAGACGCCCCGGGCGTCGGGAGTCGATTGCGGACTCCCGGTCACCGTAGGCGTGAGCTTGCGGGCGGCGAGCAATGGGTAGCCGCCCGGTAAGGACCAAGCTCGGGTAGATGGCGCGCAGTGTTCCACGCACGCCTCAAAGAGATGTCAGCAAGAATTAAGGGGTCTGCTAGGACCGATGCCTGCTGGGGTGATTGTTCGAAAGAGATACCGTGACCCTGGCACATGGGCAACTGAACACGGGTGGGTTTTAGTCAGTATAAGTCTGACACGCCCTCCCGCTCCGCCCAGAGCGGGATAAGTCATTTGATGATTTCCCATCCAAAAAAAAGACGTCTACTGCTGTACATAGGCCTCCCCAGACTTGAGGAGCTTTGCCATAATCGCCACGCTTGGCAGGGGAGTAGACGATCGCAGAATGGTTGTAAAATTCATACAAAACGCTGCTGCCCATTCTCTAGTAAAGCTCTTAGTCGCCTATTACGATCACATAGCAAGAAATAGAATGGTGCCATTATTTACGTCCGGCACCACATGAAACTGCTAAGATGGAGGTCATGGGTTCGATTCTCACCCAGGACAAATCTCTGTGTGATGAGCACAATTATTTGTTATGAGTCTGGGTGTAATTTATCTATACTTATAATAAAACTGTAGAGAGGTCAATTCTGTACATTGAATATACATTAAAAATTAATATTGGAGGATGAATGGTGATCGATACTGATGCCAAAAACGCAATCAGTAAATTTTTTGTCTGTCTGTCTGTCTGTCTGTATGTGCACGCTTGGGTCAAAAACTACTGAAGGGATTTTAACCAAACTTGGTACGATTGTAGTCCATACACCTGGGCAGGTTATAGGCTATATAACATAACGCTAAGACACATAGGAGCTGAGCAGTGACGATAAATTTGAAGCAAGTCGGATGAAAATGCGCTTTCGAGCTTTTATCCTCGCATACGTTGATCATACACCAAAAGTATGTATTCCAAAGATGATGGTCTTCAAAAAATCTACAAAAAAGTCCTTAATAGTATATATCTATCTTTTATAAATTAGTCACAATAACGTATTTAATCGTTAGGCATTTCTTCAAAGTGTATTAAATCTATACATATAATAAGTCTGTAGACGAGGAGTATATTTTAGTTTTCGTTTCATCGCAATCGCTTCGCTCTATCAAAAGTTATATTAATTTATTTATTTTCACTATTACGTAATGTAACAACACGTAGCGACATCTACTGACCCAAAATGATACTAACGTAAAGTCAAGTAGGTTTGGGAGATTATTGTTTTGACCTAAATGTTTTTGCACACTTCACGTTATTCATATCTTTTACAAATAAGGAGTAATCGTTTCGTCTATTTGCAATAATTTCGGGGGTTGTTTAGCCAATGTATTGCGGATATGTATGCAAAAATATAAACGGAACGTTTAGTTTACATGCGCACTTTTCAACGTCGTTTACGCGCTGAAGAATACGAGCATTTGCGGGACGCGATGCAAACAGATAATAACGATGAAAACTTGGGGCGATTGGTTAACTTGACATCCACTTTTACAGGCGGTCCGCGATACATGCACGAAAAAACACAAGATGCTTTTTGCTACGTCCGTAAATACGGCCGCTCGGACCTTTTCATAACGTTCACAACAAATCAAAAGTGGACCGAGATTTGTTAGGAACTTCTCTCAGGACAAGCGTCATATGATACGCATGACATAATTTTTGCAAGGGATTTTCATTTGAAGCTCAAAGTAATGATTAATATCCTTACCAAAGAGAAACTATTCGGCCCAGCTCTTTGTTTTATGTACAGCGTCGAGTGCCTTAAGCGTGGTTTATCTCACGCGCACATCCTCCTATGGTTGGAAAACAAAATTCGTCCTGACGCTGTTGACAATGTCATAAGCGCTGAATTTCCAGACCAAAATGAAGATCCAAATTTGCATGCCATCATTAAGACGCACAACGAGTATATTTTCAATCTGAAAATGTCACAATCCGAGACAAACCACCTTAATGGCATTCTTTCACCTCTGCCAAACAGATAATTACGCCAAAAATATTTTATATAATGAAGTTCCATCTTATTACATGTACAAGCAGCAAGGTGTTTTTAACCGTAAAAGACGTGGCACTGCTGTAGAAGGCGAGTCAGGCGTTTTCAAGGAACACGCGATTGGACGATTGTACACTGTGCACCCAAATAATCCAGAGTTTTATTATTTACGCCTCCTTTTGCACATGGTGCGGGGGCCGTAAACCGGATGATATTGAATATCCCACATAGATACCAGGCTGCTTGCCGCGCACATCATTTATTAGATGGAGATGAACATAGGGATGATGCTTCAGCCGAGGCATGCGTCAGCAATAGTCCTTATCGGTTGCGTCATTTGTTTGCCATCTTACTGACCTTTTGTGGATTAGCGGATGCTGGGCAGTTGTGGAAAAAATACCAAGATAAGTATGCTAAAGATTTCTTGAGGCATCAACGGCAAAACAGTTTAGAAATATCAGACCGAGTCCGTGAAATCTGTAATAATAGATCGTTATTGGCTATTCAAGACATAGTTATAAGTATAGGAGGAAACCCGCTTACTCAATACGGCTTGCCTTCACCGACAGCCGATGGGAAACGTATAAACAGGGAGTACGCTTCGGCGATTAGTTACGATCCCGTAGAATTGGTAGAAACTCTGCGAACTGGTTGCTCAAATTTGACACCGGAACTGCGTCAAATATTTGATCGAGTGTGCTACAGTGTGGATCATACTTTGCGAGAAATCTTGCTTTTAAACGCGCCCGGTGGAACGGGCAAACCTTTCTTACCAAAGTTATTATGGCTCGAATAAGGAGCCAAAATAAAATTGCTCTTGCTGTCGCCTCCTCAGGTATAGCAGCCACATTTTTGCCCGGAGGAAAAACCGCACACACAATGTTTAAAATCCCCATTGACTTGGAACGAACAGAAGGCCTGGTTTGCAATGTGTCACGCAATTACGATAAAGCTAGAGTTTTACGCGATGTGTCACAATCATTTGGGACGAGTGCACGATGGCAAACCGCTTGGCTATAGAAGCAGTTGACTGAGCTTTGCGGGACGTAAAACAAAATGATTGGCCGATGGGAGGCATTATGCTACTTTCCGGCGGTGATTTTAGGCAGACACTACCGATTGTACCCCGAGGATCAAGAGCCGATGAAATTAACGCCTGTCTGAAGAGTTCAATTCTATGGCACAATGTCGTATCAACTCATTTAAGTTTAAATATGCGAGCACATCAGGGAGGAACTCCAAACGCGCAAGAGTTCGTTTTACTATAAAAAATTGGTGACGGCACATATCTCACACAAGATGGTAACGTAATTTTGGTAGAGAACCTATGTTGTAACGTTACTTCACAGCTGGACCTCATTTCTTCTGTGTATGGGAATCCCTCTGATATCGGTAACCACGCCACTGCTTAGCTGTGTCAACGAGCTATTTTGAACCCCCGCAACGACCAAGCGGCAGCAAAAAATACACAAATATTGACACATGTTTTTGGGGAAAGTAAGCAATATACTTCCATAAACACGGTTACGGAAGAAGAAGTTGGCACAAACTATCCAGTAGAGTTCATAGATTCCTTTAAAATACGCGGTCTTCAGCACACAACATTTTTTAAAAAGTCGGAGTGCCAATAATACTTTTCAGAAATGTATATCCTCCCAAACTTTGCAACGGCACTCGGGTCATAGTCACCTATCTCCAGCAAAACGTCATCGAAGCCAAAATCTTAACAAGTTGTGGCGCTGGTGATATTGTATTTATTCCCAGAATTCCGCTCATTCCTAATAATTTCCCATTTAGTTTAGTAGTCCCTTTACGCCATGACCATTAACAAAGCTCGGGGCCAGACACTATCCATTGCGGGGGTGGACCTTAGTATTGGTTGCTTTTCCCACGGCCAACTTTATGTAGCTCTTTCGCGTATGAGCAATCCTAGCAACCTTTTTGTTTACGCCCCCTAAAAAATACAAGTTTTGTGGCAGCTTTTCACTAGAAAAAGTCACCACGCCTGGTCAAAAGATCAATAGAGGAGGTGTTACATCTGCTATAATCTGCTATAAGTGGCATAATGCTGTTTTCCGACATCTACGCGAACGAAGTCGCGGGCACAGCTAGTCTATAATAATACTAGCTTTTGCCCGCGACTTCGTCCGCGTCAAATTTTCGCTCTCCTTCCCGTCGCAACGAATCGCCTGCCAGTTTTAGTCCATTTTTCGTTTGCTGCTCCGCTTCATTTGAACCGTAGCGTGATGTTATATAGCCTTCCTCGATAAATAAGCTACCCAACACAAAAATATTTTTTCAATTCGGACCATTAGTTCCTGAGATTAGCGCTTCGATAAACTCTTCAGCTTTATAATATTAAGTATAGATGTGCCTATGTAACGGAAACTTTGAACATGATTTTGTCTCCCTGTCGATTATGATGGGACTCCCTTTTTCGCACTTAAACCCTCATTCGGGTAGGTTCCCGAATGAGGGTCTTTTTATATTTATTTTATTCTGACTAACAAAGCCGGTCTAGCTTCGCCTAAAAGCGCAGAAGCTTCCTGGAAGCATCAGAGGCTTTCCGAAGCGATCTCATTGTTCCGTAGATTGGACTGCAGATTGGAGTCAGAACTTTTCGAATGACAAAATTACATAAGACAGTTCCCAAAATGCCCGCCCTTCACCACTTCCTAGTGCTTTAGTTGGGAAGAAGACAGTCCCCCGGCAAGTTGGGAAGAAAAACTGACGCAACAAACTCTTCAGTAGCTCAACTTTCTCTTCACTTAGAAGAGCTTGATCATCATAATCAGCCTATATTGTTCCCACTGCTGGGACACAGGCCTCCTCCTGGTGACAGGGAGTGGGCCGTAATATACCACACGGGCCCAGTGCGCGTTCGTAGATGTCACATGTCTTCAAATTTTTGGTTCTAGGACATGCCGGTTTCCTTACGATGTTTCAAGAACTTGATAAAATATAATACTAATAGCTGACCCGGCGAACTTGGTACCGCCTTATTTTATTTCTCTGATCGCAACTGAGGAAATAAAACCCTTCCGGTAAAATGAAATTAGCTAAATTGAAAATAAAACTGGAGTACTCAATTGAAAAATTCATATTGTCGTACAAAATGCGTAGGGTGCTTATTATAATTACTACAGGTATACTAAACTATCGTTAAAATATTTACAGCAATGCAAATCAAACCCACGCTTTTTGTACAACAATTCAGTTAGTTTCAAAAGCGTGTTTTTTAGATTTTTCAAACTATAATTTATTAAATGTAGATTTCATTTTTCTTATCTTTAACTATTCTTTATAAACAATGACTTATTTACAAAATACATGAAGAAAATAAAATAAAATGCAAGCAAAAATACTTACATGTATATAAAGTTATGATTTTGCACTGATTAATACTTGCAGAGGTTATATACTTGGTAAATGCACAGGTATATTTACGTAGAGACTGACGCAGAGAGTAGTACTAAGACTTGCACTGAGATTTTACTGAGATTATCACTTTCCGGGAGATAGTATTAATTCACTCGTTTAAAAAGGAACTGTACTGCGGTGACACTCGGCGCCAGTATTTATACCTGAACATTGAATTTCCCGAACGTTCTAGTTCGCATTTGAAACTTTGATTAAAATTTGGCGCCAAGAATTTAATAATTCTCTAACAAAAATAGTAATTTTTTTTTGTTATTAATGGTAATAATATTGTAACATAATACGCAGTATAATTATAAAAATATCAGTCACAAACCATTAAAATAATACGGTTATATCGTGAACATAAATAAATATTACGTGAAATAAAGTAATAGAATTTATATTCTAAGAAACAGAACACAGCGCCATCTATTGGGTGCATTTGTAACCTAGATGTCAAACAATATTGAAGAATTTTATTGATGAATCAACGTACACCGCCATCTTTTAGTTTTATGAAGTTCTCATAGATGGCGGTAAATAAACACTTGCTAAAGAAACAATTAATTGATACATTTTATTCGTTTACATGCACGACATAAGCGAATAATTGAGATAATAACTATTCTATCCTGTAAGTTAGACCAAAATACTACAAAATAATATAGTTTTGGAGTTTATTGGCAACATACATCGTGACAAAAGATTTTTATATATATAAGATGTATTTAGAAATATATATGTATATTTATCAGTTGTCTGGTTGCCATAGTAAAGGTTCTGCTTAGTTTGGGATCAGATAACGGTGTGTTTGGTTGTCCTAAAATAAAAAATAAAAGTTAGGAAGTTATATTTATGTTTACGAGTTCATGTTAATCCACGGTACTACTATTCTACCAGTATTACTGAGCTAATAAAACATGTAATGATATGTATAAAGAAAAATAAGCCGTATTAAGTACTAAATAACAATTTTAATTACCTGTCGCAATATCTCAGAAACAGTTAAGAAAACAAAAATATAATTTCCCGTGATATATTTTTTCAGTTTACAAAAGCTTGGTTCGTACTAAAAATAACGAGGGTCGTGGAAACCGTAGTTGGAAGTCTATAAGTTATAAGTTATTTATTGTTCACTTCAGGTTAAAGACATCATTGTAGCCTTGGCTCTTGTACTAGGAATTCCTGTATCACAAGAGCCAAGTCTCTCTCGGGTACCTCAAAATAGTAACACTTTTTTCGGTCTAGCTCTCTTTCACCAATTGCGCAGATTATAAAAATGTACGTACAAAACTTCATTCCAAACGCTCATCTAATGAATGACAATCAAACAAAATAAAAAAATACTTCAAACCGGAAAATATTGATCCGAAATTTGAGAATGTTCCATTGCATTGAAAGCATGTATAAATCTGGGATTAAAGGGGTGGTCACAGGTTGCCTGATTACCGTACTCAATGGCTCACTGCCTCCTTGTAACATACTGTATACATACATGTACATTAGTAGTATTATCTGTATCGCGGTATTCGAGGGAAGGCAGACAAGGAAACTGAAAACGAATTTATTACGTAGGTCGCAAACAAAACTAAAAGATATTTTGCTATAGAATGTTTTATTGATACTGTTTGTTTTAGACCGTAAATTAAACATAAAACATAACTGTTATGTTTAAGTCCACAAATCCAGACTCTGAGCTGCTGAAATTCGTGATGGAAAACTCAACAACACTTTTGCCCTCATGCTCCACTTACCAGGACCCATTGCTACCACTAGACCAACGAGGCAGAGCGTAAATTAAACTCGCTTAAATACTTATTACCATTGTATGGGCTACTTAAATATCTGAAGAAGATTCTAATTTCTAACGTTTGGCAGTAGGAAGTAGGTATTTAAAATATTCTGCGACGACTCTAAATAAATTGTGATACTTACTTACGTGAGACACTCAGAAAGTTTTGCGAAATTAAAAAGAAGTGTTCTATAGGTAAATATTTCTTTATTAAATCTTTTCAAAATACTCACCACTAGCCTCTATGCAAAGTTTCATGCGTCTGAACCAGTTTTTGAAACACTTTTTCTAGTCCGCCGCAGACGCATCGTTTACAGCCTGCTCGAACGCTGACAGCGATTCTTTCGGCGACAAAAATTGTATCCCTTTGAGCAGATTTTTAATTTTTGGGAATAAAAAAAGTCTCACACGGTGCTAGATCAGGGCTATAAAAAGGGTGATCCAGAAGTTTGACCGGCGTGCTGTCCAAGAAGTCCCTCGTTCTGAGCGCGGTGTGCGTGGGCGCATTGTCCGTGGTGGAGCAGTAGCCCGCGAAGCCCTATGTTTGGTCGCTTATTGCTCACAACAGAGAACACTTCTGCCAAGCATTTGGTAGTATACCCTTCGGCGTTGATGCTTCTTTGGTTCCGTAAAGGGGTTGACAACAAGTAGCCAGTCAAATTGAAAAAGCTCGCGATCAAAATCTTCCCCCCGCTTCTAGATCGCTTCACTTTGGTAGGCGTTGATTCATTTTGAAACACCCAAACCGTCGACTGGCGCTTTGTTTCTGAATTGTATTGATAAATCCAGGACTCATCACCTGTAATAATGTCGTAAACACGCCGAGACGAGCTTGCTTCAAATTTGTTTATCATATCACGGCACCATTCCACCCGGGCCTGCTTCTGAGCATCGGTGAGGTTGTACGGCACCCAGCGTGAAACTATCCTCTTCACGCGAAGATGCACGTGTAGCATCTCGTGAAGGCTTCCCGATCCAATTTGCAGTATGTGTTGAATGTCCTGATAAGTAATTCGCCTATTGTCGTGGATAAAAATTTTCACTGTCAGCACGTTTTCCTCCGTAACAGCCGTCAAAGGGCGACCACTTCTTTCTTCATCCCCCGAAGTTAGTCGACCACGTTTGAATTTGTTATACCAACGATACAGAGTTGCCTTGAAAGGGCCTTCATCCATGAATGCAATTTAAAGTCTATCGTATGATTCGTCCAGTTTCAGGCCACCCTTAAAATCGTAAAAAATCATAGCGCGAAAATGTTCCCGGCGCAAATCCATTTTCCAATGAGACACGATATAATTTAATTAGCTTGCAAAAAATGTGGAAGAAAATTTTGAAATTGGAACATTTTACTTATAATTATCATTATTTTTATTATGATAGTTTATAACTACTGGGGCTTATTATAAAGTAACTAAGCTACTTACGTTCTCGCCTCAGTATAAAACCCTAGTGACTGGTACTTCTTCACCACTGTTGGGAATTGCATCCAACATACACGCAGACGGCACGCGCAGGCAACGTGACCGACCTACGCGTCATCGCCATCGGCGAGTGAGCAGCGCCCGGCTGTTGGTAATCGCATCAAACATACACGCAGCCGGCACGCGCAGGCAACGTGACCGACCTACGCGTCATCACCATCGGCGAGTGAGCGGAGGTGCAGCGTGTGGCACCGGCGGACACTCGCTTCCACGGACTCCACCGCGACGGACGATATTCCCTTCCTATTAACTGTTTGTCCGGGAACGTTGTAATTGGAAAATAATCACGGCATTAAACCATTGCCTAAAATACAGTCCACTATTTTTATTGCTCCCCGCGCTAACATTGGTCCTTCAAGGATCTCGCCGGTATTTTTTCAAAAATTAACGGTCTCGGGCGAAAAACTTCAACCTCGAAGCTCTTCGGCTGCGGTCTTCAGCAGCACCAGTTCCTGCAGGAGTCGTCAATTTCCTGTCGAAGAAACTACGCATAGCTACCGCACACGCCTAGAGAAGAAGTCGTCTAGAGGTCGGCCGTACAACAGACTTTGGACCCGTCGCAAGTTCGAGTCATCGTCAAGGACAAGGAGGAACTTGAAGCATCATCGGTTATCCTGCGGATGGTTAAACATTTAGTGAGTTCGTTCCAATTTGTCCCTTATATCTTTTCCTATTCTTTATCATATCTCATTTTGAATAGCAATAATTGAGTGAGTGCTTTCCATTATTTCATAGCCTTGCATTTCCTAAAACTCACCTATTCTTCTTATAAAGCTACTATACAACCTTTAAATTACCCCATCTTGCTACGTTTAATCCGCTTCTTATCTATAACAGCTGATCGCTCGACGACATACCTGCGCGTCAGATGTTCCTTTGTTCGCATATTGAGTCATACCTACCTCATTAGCTAGCTACGCTATTTTTTTTCTTCGCATTTTGTAAACTGGTTTCTTATCTTTCGTTAATTTATTTGTGATCATCGCTTGTGTGCGCGTAGCTATGACTGACGAAAAAGTCGAAAAACTCGTTAAAAAACGCAGCTGTATGAAATCTAAGCTCACTATTTTTGCCAACTACCTTCACATGCTTGAAAGTTGCGACGAACTTAGCAGATTACAACTATTAGATTTAGAAACTAGATTTAATAAATTTGATAGCTTATATGTGGATTTCGACAAATTACAGTGTGACATCGAGATATTGTTGGAGAACCCCGATGACGAGAACAAGGAACGTGAGCAGTTTGAGAACCAGTATTATAAACTGGTGGCGACGGCGCGGAGTCTGCTCGGTGCTCGTCCCCCCCAGTCTGGCAGTCAGCAAGATGGTTACGTAACGGGTGACGAGGATGTACAGGCAGGTGGCTTTAAATCCAATTGTGTTAGGTTGCCAAAAATTAATTTACCAGTTTTTCATGGTCACTATCAACACTGGCTTGAGTTTAGAGACACTTATACTTCACTTATTCATTCACGAAAGGACATGGACAACGTTAATAAGTTGCACTACCTACGTGCTTCTCTTAAAGGTAGTGCGTTACTAGTTATAGATAATTTAGATTTTACAGCACGGAATTATGAGTCCGCTTGGAATTTATTGTGTGAAAGGTACGACAACAAAAGATTGCTCGTTAATAATCATGTTCGTGCATTGTTTAGCGTTGAATATATGCAGAATGAATCGTGTTCTGCTATTCGCAACCTTATTGATATCACTAGTAAAAATCTTCGTGCCTTAACAACGTTAGGTCAGGACACTGAATTAAATTTACGAGATACCCTCATAATCCACATGATGTCCGAAAAACTTGACAGTGTCACACGTAGGGAATGGGAAGAACATCGAAACACGTTAAATAATCCACCCCCCTTAGATTTTTTTTAAAAGTTCTTGAGCAACAGAGCTGATTTATTAGAAACTTTGCAAGAACATAAAACAAATAACAATAAATTGCAACAGGCAGACACTTACAAACATAATTCTAACCTACTTACAGCTACAAAATCAGATCAAAAAATAAATGACAACAACCATAAGAATAAAAAACACAATAACAATAAAAAAATGTATACATGTCCTATGTGCACTCAGACTCATTTCTTATTCAATTGTGAGGCCTTTAGAGCCCTGTCTGTTGAAGCTCGTTTGCAAAAGGCCAAAGAGGCAAAGGTCTGTCTTAATTGTCTGCGACCGGGGCACGTAGAATCAAGATGCAATCTTGTACCTTGCAAATATTGCAAAAAGAAGCACAGTACCCTGCTTCATTCACATGAGGCAGAAACAACTCATACTCCAGTTATTCCCGTCAACAACTTTGCCGGTTCGACTAATGTTTGGCAGTTTACTACTCCTCCGAATGTTTTGCTTTCCACAGCGATCGTGAGAGTGGTTGACAGCAAGGGCGACGTGCACACTGCCCGAGTACTGCTCGACAACGGTAGTACGAGCAACTTTGTAGATGAGTCACTATGCGGTAAGCTGGGTTTGTCGCGACGTAGTGCGAGCGCCACCGTGACAGGTATAAATAATAATACTTCTTATTGTACACAGTCTTGCAACCTTACTATTATGACCCACTATAATGACGACTATAAACTTACTATAGACTGTCATATTTTGCCTCAGATCACTAGAGCTTTGCCGTCTTCATTCATAGACATATATAATATCCCTATTCCATTGGGAATAAGTCTAGCTGACCCAACATTTAATATACCGTCAGCTATTGATATCCTTGTTGGAGCCGAAGTATTTTGGTCCGTCTTATGTAATAATTCTATAGACTTAGGTAAAAATCAGCCTAAGTTATATGAAACGAAACTGGGTTGGTTAGTGTCAGGGTACATTGCCCGTCATAAGTCACACTCTTCTTCTCCCGTTTGTCATTTTTTAAATGAGAACGCCGACCCAGACTTATCTCGTTTTTGGGAATTAGATACCATTGCAGCCAAGCACTCCTTATCTCCTGAAGAGCGTGCCTGTGAGCAGAGCTTTAAGAAACATACCACTCGTAAAGACGACGGACGCTTTGTTGTAACCATGCCACTGAAGAAATGTCCTTCAGTCTTAGGCGATTCCTTTTCAAAGGCAAAGTGTCGGTTCATGACATTAGAGCGGAGGTTTCTTAGAGACGCTGTCTTCAAAAGCAGGTACGTTGAGTTCATGCAAGAGTATGAACGCCTTGGTCACATGACTGAAGATAAGGAGTCTTCGCCGGGCTGTCTTCAGAAAAACAGCTATTTTTTACCACATCACGGCGTCATACGTGAGTCAAGCACAACTACCAAGCTTCGTACAGTTTTTGATGCATCGGCCACCACTAGTACTGGTGTGTCACTAAATGATATCCAAATGGTTGGTCCGACTGTACAAGAAGATATTATTTCGATACTGCTACGCTTTCGCCAGCATAAATATGTTGTAACTGGTGACGTAGAGAAAATGTACAGAGCGATTGAACTTCATCCTTCTCAACGCTCACTACAAAAGATTATCTTCCGCTCTGATTCCGAAGAGCCTTTAAAAACCTACACCCTCAACACAGTGACTTATGGCACGGCAAGTGCGCCTTACTTAGCCACCAAATGTTTGGTTAGTTTAGCATCCAGCGCCCCTGATGATGACGTCAAACAATCAATTCAAAGAGACTTTTATGTTGACGATTATCTAGGAGGCTCTGATTCTATAAATAAAACAATCGATATTGCTCAGGGAGTCATATCTACTTTAAAATCAGCCCAATTAAATTTAAGAAAATTTAAATCAAATAATAAATTTATTTTAAAGCAAATTTCGTCCTCTTATAATAATATAGATGACAATATTTTAGATTTTTCACAAACAAACATGGATGTCTCATCAAAAACTCTTGGTCTGAACTGGATTTGTGATTCGGACACTTTGTCGTTTTCAATTAATATAAAGTTAAATAAAAAAGTTACAAAACGACATATACTTTCCATTATAAGTCAGATCTTTGACCCATTGGGACTCGTCGGCCCATGTATTGTTGAAGCCAAACTCATTATGCAGAGATTGTGGATCAATCAATACTCATGGGATGATGAGGTCTCACAAGACACCAAACATTCATGGTTTGCATTTGCTGACACTTTACCTCTTCTGAATCACTTAAGAATTCCTCGATGGGTTCTTAGTGACAGCTCAGGAATTCATGAAATTCATGTTTTTTCAGATGCTTCAGAGCGAGCGTACGGCGCTTGTCTGTACATTCGTTCTGTGGATCAATCAGGTTTAGTAAAAACACACCTCTTAACCTCTAAAAGTAGGGTAGCGCCGATAAAGCCTACGACGATACCTCGTCTGGAGCTTTGCGGAGCCTTGTTGGCTGCAAGGTTGTGTACAAAAGTATTAACCTCTCTTACTCTAAAGGTAAGCAAATGTAGATTTTGGTTTGACTCTACTATAGTTCTAGGGTGGTTATCTACACCCCCACTGCAACTAAAGAATTTTGTTCGGAACCGAATCCACGAAATTCAAGAGAGCACAGAGGGTCACGTATGGGGCTACGTACCGTCGAAGGACAACCCGGCGGATCTTGTTTCCCGTGGGCTGAAGGCTGATTCCATCAGTGGTTCATCGTTGTGGTGGTCTGGTCCCACTTTCTTAGAGAAAGATGAACGTGAATGGCCAAGAATGCCCAATCACAACGAGAAACACGATCTACCAGAATTGGTTTCTTGTTCTGTCGTAGTAACTAACAGTATTTCTAATGTAGATTCGATAAGTAGTTTGATTAACAATAGATCTAATATAATTCATTTACAAAGATCAATAGCATATTTACAAAGGTTTATACACAATTGTCGTAACAAAACCAACAAACGTACTGGTCCAATTTCAGTTGTCGAACTTAAAAATTCTTTAAATTTAATATTGCACAAAGTTCAGTTGGAAATGTTTCCTGACGAATATGCTATTCTTAAAACGGCGAAAGCACTGTATAAAAAGAATAGACTTAGTTCCTTGTCCCCATTTCTAGACCCCAATAACCTGTCGGTGGCAGATTAGACAATTCCCCATACGTGTACGATACAAAGCATCCTCTCTTATTGTGTAGTAAACATCATTTTACTAAGATACTCTTTGAGCATCTACACTTAATTTATTTACATGCTGGTCCCCAGCTCTTATTAGCGAACGCTAGGCAAACTTATTGGCCCTTGGGCGGCAGAAGCTTAGCTAAAGCCATTGTAAATAAGTGTGTCCGATGTTGTCGGTACAAGGCGGAATCAGTGCAACCCATTATGGGACAGTTACCGACAACTCGAACTGAGTTAGAGTACCTTTTCTTACATTGTAGTGTTGATTACGCAGGGCCAGTGATGATCGCAGACAGGAAAGGCAGAGGTTGCAGACTTATTAAATCATTTTTGGCAATCTTCATCTGTAACTCGACAAAAGCCTGTCATATCGAGCTCGTTACTGCACTATCTAGTGAAGCCTATTTAGCCGCTCTTAACCGTTTTGTGTCACGTCGGGGGAAACCGCAAAGTATTACGTCCGATAACGGCACCAACTTTGTCGGCACTTACAATGAGCTATCAAAGTTTCTTGTACAATCAGACCTTGAGGGTCATATAGCTCAAGAAGGTATAGAATTTAAATTCGTACCTGCATATAGTCCCCACTTTAACGGCTTAGCCGAGGCAGCTGTTCGTTCCACAAAACACCATCTTAAAAGGTTATTGCAATCCACTCATCTCACCTACGAGGAAATGGCTACGTGCCTCACGCAAATAGAAGCTATTTTGAACTCCCGTCCTATTACTCCTCTTCCCTCAGAACCCCTTGACTTTTCCGCTCTGACACCTTCTCATTTCCTAATTGGACGGCCACTTAATGATATACCTCATCCACAGGTCTCTGATTGCAATATTAATCGCCTGGAGCGCTTCAAGAGAATAGAGCACATCAAGCAGCACTTCTGGCAGCGTTTCTCACTTGAATACGTAGCTCTACTGCAGCAGAAGGTGAAGTGGCGCTCCTCGAAGACAGAGCTGAAGTTAGGCTCTCTCGTCGTCATAAAAGATAGAGCTCTTCCTCCTTTACTTTGGTCTTTGGGAAGGGTCACAAAGGTTTACCCTGGCAGCGACGACATAGCAAGAGTTGCAGAGATTTTTGAAGCCTTCACTTCAACCCGGGCAGCATGTTGGGAATTGCATCCAACATACACGCAGACGGCACGCGCAGGCAACGTGACCGACCTACGCGTCATCGCCATCGGCGAGTGAGCAGCGCCCGGCTGTTGGTAATCGCATCAAACATACACGCAGCCGGCACGCGCAGGCGACGTGACCGACCTACGCGTCATCACCATCGGCGAGTGAGCGGAGGTGCAGCGTGTGGCACCGGCGGACACTCGCTTCCACGGACTCCACCGCGACGGACGATATTCCCTTCCTATTAACTGTTTGTCCGGGAACGTTGTAATTGGAAAATAATCACGGCATTAAACCATTGCCTAAAATACAGTCCACTATTTTTATTGCTCCCCGCGCTAACAACCACAAACGATACAAAACTAATTAACGACTCTATTAGGACTGACAATAGACACACATCATTATTATTTATTCAACCCAATGTAAAAAACAATAACTACGTTTGAAACTCAAATTGTATTCACCTTTGTACTTCAAAAACCTAATAAGCTACAAACTTACACCTGCTACGCTTTTGTGTGAGAATTTGGGAAAATAGAGCAGACGCCCTTACGCTTTTCATTCCAAAAAGATACAAATCGCTAGCTCTCAATTCATTCTTTATATCTATATAAAATTCAAAGTCCTGAGTGACTAACTGACTGATGTATCAACACACACCCTAAACCGCTGGTCCTAGAGAAACGAAATTTGGAGGGTGTATTCTTTGTGAGGAGTAGGTATCCAATAAGAAAGAGTTTGAAAGTGTGAAATGGGGGTTGAAATGGTGAATTTCTCAACATTCACGTGGGCGAAGCCGCGGGCTGAAGATAGTATTACATAAAATACGTACTCTATCTATAAACATTCTGACAATATGTTAGTAAGAAAACCCAAGGTAATATTACATGCTTCGTGCGTCATAGCACATTGGAAAGGTAACTTATACAAATATCTACCGAGCATTTTGCTAACCGTGTTGAGATCGGGTTCCGGTCTAACAAGATGCAACTGAATACCAACATTTACAAGGAGCGACTGCAGCGTATTTGATCCCCATATGCCACTTGGTAACTGAATACTCCTTTGTGAGACAATTTTTCGTTCTCCTGACTTCTTGTTACGACTATTAATATATTATCCCGTCAGTATGATTAAGATATTCAAGCTTAGCAATAGTATGGTGATTTATTTTTATCCAAATCTCCACGTTTTTGGTACTTTAAAATAACATCACTTACTTATACTTCATTAAATAGGTATCCTACTAAAAAGTCACTAATATTTTGGTTTAAGTGTTCAAGAGTGCTGACCATACGTTTTATTAGATAAGCTTAAAAAAAAATTGAGACGGGTCGCGAAATCCTCTGTTCTCATATTGGTATTCGCTACTAATGATTTTTTTTTTATGTATCTCTTGGTCGCCTTTTACGACACCCACGGAAAGGTATGGAATTGTGCTATTCTTTACGTTCTGCACAACTTGGGACGTATCTATAACGTGCAATTTTCATATGTGAAACATTCAGCTTACTTTTGGAAGGCAATGTATGTCGAACTCCAGTGCAGATCCAGACTATGGGCGTAACTAATAAGTAGTAAGTCAGAAAAAAGGTCTGATATCACTTTAACTACATATATATACCGGTGTATAAATCTATAATCGCAACGTGGAAATTTCGGAGAAGTGTAAGTCTACCTGATGATAAAACTCTATTGACAGCAAATTTATTTTTGAAACTTTTATACAATAGATTGACAGGATTACATTTTTTAAACTGAGATTCTGAGAAGCAGTCCATAGTCTAGAACTGCTATAGAGACAGACATGAATTGCCTTTGAAAGTTAACTTTCTTCACTTCAGCTATAATGCCTGTAAAGCCACTAATTCTGGATTCAAATATTTGAACTGTCCTTTGATCTGTTCCATCAATTTCATTTATTGATAATTCTGTAGGCGTAGACCGGTTCAGTATTGAATTCATTTTTCAATTTTATTTATTTTGTGAACCGATGTTTTACTTTCAGTGAAAGATGGGTGACAAAATGACCAAGTGCCAGAAAATAGGGAAGCGACTAATATTGCCTTTAAAAGTAAAGTTGCCCTGGGTGCACCTGACGTCCACTTATATTATAAATCGTTTGTCGTAGAAGCTCATAGAAAAAGCGGAAGTAAATAACCATTTAAAGTCCGAGCCTGAAACCTCATGGTATTGCATTTTAATTGAACCAAATAATATGTATTAGGTAAGCTGAAACTTTTGGAGAACCAAACACTGTAATTTGGTTCTCCAAAAGTTTTAAAATTTATATAGCTGCTCAGGGTCATCAATGTCAATGTTCACATTGTGATTTACAGCAAAGGTCAACACATGACAGCGGTCACAAGGAACGAGCATCACATTAAAAGCATAGATAATTTTGTGTGGCAATATCAGTCACTACTAAATTGTCACGTGATCATTAATGAGCTACTGTCGTGTGTGAGGGTAACCATTGATAGACAGGTAATCCAACATATTGGAAAGCTACTTGCACCTACTAACTGTTTAAATTGCTAGCTTAATTGTAACATAATTTCTAACGTTTAATAAATGGAGAATACAACTGTTACGTTGCATTTTGATTCACATTTTTAGGATCAGCACCATTAGTATCATCCATAAATATGAATTGTGTCTTAAAACTGACTAAATGTTATGAGCTGCTTACAACTTTAAAATTGTTTAAGTTTTCTTTTAGCTTGCTCCGGGCATTCGTGCTAGACACATAGTTTGGCAACATCTATGTTAAATGTGGTAAAGTAGTAAACCTATAGAATTTATGACAACATTATAACATAGAAAACCGGCCAAGTGCGAGTCGGACTCGCGCACCGAGGGTTTCGTACAAACCTGTAGATAGTCACGGTTTATGCATAAGGTTTATGTTTATGAAATTAATTTTTATATTTGAGTTGATTGAATGAAAGGTAAATTGCGGTTTACCATTTATGTCGTATTAAAAAAAAAACAACTTACTATATTTCGTTCAAACTAATTCTCGGTGGAAGATTACATGGTAATGTACATCATATATTTTTATAAGTTTTGTCATTCTCCTATTTTAGAAGTTACGGGGGGTGGGACACACATTTTACCACTTTGGAAGTGTCTCTCGCGCAAACTATTTAGTTTAGAAAAAATGATATTAGAAACCTCAATATCATTTTTGAAGACCTATCCATAGATACCCCACACGTGTGATTTTGATGAAAAAAATTTGAGTTTCAGTTCTGAGTATGGGGAACCCCAAAATTTATTGTTTTCTTTCTATTTTTGTGTAAAATTTTAATGCGGTTCACAGAATACATCTACTTACCAAATTTCAACAGCACAGCTCTTATAGTTTCGGAAAAAAGTGACTGTGGCATACGGACGGGCAGACGGACAGACATAACGAATCTATAAGGGTTCCGTTTTTTGCCATTTGGCAACGGAATCCTAATAAAAACGCAGTACCTTGTATAGGGATAACAGATTGGCCAATCCCCACACCGACAGCGTGAATTATACGTTTATATACCTACCTATCACAATTTGAAAGTGCCACTGCTATCGAGGGTTACGCCTTTGATCCGAATGCCATTTGTCCGAATTCAGATGGATGAATGATTTGGATGGAATACGGAGCTCGAATTCAGATTCAGATCGGATGCACTGCCCAAACAATGTTACGGTCAAACGGGCACAAATCTAATCTAACTATGTACGTCAGTAGCAGCCAACCGCTGACAGGCATCAACTCCTGCTGGTGGTAACTCGCAGCTAACCTGACATGGCTTAGACATTAACAAACTTACACTCGACGAGGCCCTAAACCGGTTGTACACGAGCTATCCGCTCAAGCGACACGCGTCATGAGTCCGGATAAGTAACAGACGGAAACTAAATTGCTTGACGCAAGTCGTGTCGTAATTCAGATTGCCCAAGGCAGTAAAAGGGGCCAAACGGAGGGATGTTCACGATAATTTAATAACAGTCGCATCCTGCAATAATCGTTTAGTTAGACTTTAGTAAGCCAAAGTGTTAAGTGCAGTTTTAGAGGTATTATAAAATTACTTTTATGGCCTAGAGGTAGATTTAAGTATTAGGAATCCGGAAAATATTATATGTATCTACTTCTACCGTGCTTATTTTTGACGTCAAGCAGCATTGCAAAATGTATGTTTTTTTTTTGTTTTATTGGAAGAAAAATAACAAAATGTAATTTGTATTTAAATATAATTTCTAAAAAACACAATTTAACAAAAAAAATAATAAATTCTGAGTAAAGCTCGGGCATCCAGGTACTCTTATATCTTATCTTATACCTTTAAACGAGCAATTCTTGTATATATATATAACGGCGCGTGATGATTTAGGCGATTTATTGTAACACTTTTTAAAAGTTGTAATCGATTATTTTTACTCTATGGTTGAGAATTTATTTCGTTAGTGGTAATTTTAATTTAGAGCGGGTAACACCGAATGGGGTTGTGAGTGTCATGGCGGCGGAAGCGATCACTTTTGGATGCGATCGCCACGCGGTGCACACGCATAAATCCATTGGCTCTGAACTTCAGTTGAACAATTAATGTGATTTTATTTAAATCAGTGTTTATCTTTGCAATCGATACTTTTTAACGTTAAGTTTTATTTTAATTAGTTTAATTAAATTAAGTGAGTTATTTTGCGAGTATTATTTTTAAAACACCTGCAAGTACACACCCACTTTGGAGGACGAACAGGGGATGGTTCAGCAGCGACACGTGGTGTCTCAGCCGCTCGAACATCCGTCATATATATATATATATAATCTGAATCTCAGAAACGGCTCCAACGATTTTCATGAAATTTAGTATACAGGGGGGGGGGGGGGGGGGCGATAAATCGATCTAGCTAGGATTTATTTTTATAAAATGTCGTTTTATTCGTGTTTTCAATGAACAGCTTTATCGATAATCAACTTGAACATACACTTATTATTTTAAACACAATTTACCAAAAAATACCGAGCAAAGCTCGGGCAACCAGATATTATTTCTTTAAACGAGCAATTCTTGTATATATGTATATATATATATAATCTGAATCTCGGAAACGGCTCCAACGGTTTTCATGAAATTCAGTATACAGGGGGTTTCGGGGGCGATAAATCGATCTAGCTAGGATTTATTTTTATAAAATGTCGTTTTATTCGTGTTTTCAATGAAAAACTTTATCGATAATCAGTCATCCAGATATCTTTAAACGAGCAATTCTTGTATATATACATATAATCTGAATCTAGGAAACGGGTCCAACGATTTTCATGAAATTTAGTATACAGGGGGTTTCAGGGGCGATAAATCGATCTAGCTAGGATTTATTTTTATAAAATTTCGTTTTATTCGTGTTTTAAATTATTAAATTTATCGATAATCAACTTGAACATAAACTGATTATTTTAAACACAATTTACCAAAAAATACCGAGCAAAGCTCGGTCATCCAGATATTAAAAATTTTACTAGCGATAACGATGGTGGAGAAGTCAAAAGCATTTGATTGACATAAGCTACCGAAAAACTTATAGTAATTGTGTTGAGAATTATTTTATGAATTCGAAATGCTACTGACACTTGTGTGGGCAAAATATAATGCGAATAAAATGTGAGTAGTTTATTTTTAAAACAGTCAACGTTTACAGTTTACCATGATTTAAATAAAAACACACTGGCCTTTTTGTTAGACTACATATTGGAAATATATCCTGGACATGTGTGTTGTGTAGGCAAGCTACAAGTGAGAAACTATTTATTAACTTGGCCCCAAGTTCGGCGACATAAAACACGTGAACTGTGCAATCGATAACCTACCGCCATGCTGCCGTCGGCCACTGTTTACTTTAAATAACATCGTTAACCGTTCTGTTTTCTTTTTATTTTGTATTTACTTTAATTATCCCTAATACTATTATCAACCATTCAAAATATCAATACGTGTAAAGAACTTTACACGTGTGAAAATGATCTTCACTGAACTATCTGATCTCCACAATCCAGTTATTGGGTAATACGATATCCTTTGGTACGACTGGTTCTCCGATCCGTAACGACTATGTAAAGATGGTCACCCACCCACGGACCAACCGTGGCAAGCGTAGCTAAAAAATAAATAAAAAAATCAAATTAACTAGCATCTAATTAACTAAATGTAACATTATTCAATTAAGTATCTGCATCATATTTATGATGGTAGACTGCGTGAATGGAGCGGAAAGATATGTATTTGTTTCGAGACCAATTGAGTATGAATATTTTGTCTATTAGTAGAATTAAAATTAAAAATTGTTTATTTTGTAACCATATTCAAATAACCATGTTAGTGATTGGAGCCTCCTTTTAAGCAAACAATGCCTGTATTAGGAGACTCCGCTCTTCCATATCAAGGTAAGTACAAAATATACTAATTAAAAGTTGATGTTAAACAATAATTATACAAGTGCGTGTGTGTGTGTGTGTGTGTGTGTGTGTGTGTGTGTGTGTGTGTGTGTTTGTGTGTTTATGAGAGTGGGTTTGTATATGATCGTGTGTGTGTGATTCGGGGAGGATGTGTGTTGAGAGAAACGAGTGAGTTAACTTATTGTTTGCAGTAGTGCCTCAGTATCTTCACAGGGAAGTGGTTTTATCCAATTTGTTAAGATTTTTTTACATACATGTGCTGGTTTAGTGTATATGTATATCCCCTTGTTCACCCTATTATATAATTGAGCAGAACGTATGTTGTGTTGTATGGCAGCAAACTTTGTTCTTGTTTGTGGGATATGAGCAATCATGTCCTTTCGTCTTTTAGATATTATGTTTGCATCGTAAGGAAGTGTCTTGTGCTTTTTTAAGACCGTATGTGTAATGTACAGTTTTCTAACAGAAAGTAGGCCACTAATCTGGTAAAGACACAATTATTAAAAAAAAAAATCTTTCTAACAAAGCGATGATAAAAGAAACCTAATAGTCCAACAAAACTAAAATAAACATCTAAGTATACCCTTTCAAAGACAGAAATAATTTTTCAAACTGGACTTCTTAGAAAATAATATCAATATACATATAAACAGGTATGCATACTCTAAACTCCTCCCTTTTTAAAAAAAGGACCTCTACTTTTAAATATTGAGTTTAGTAAGGCCGCAAAATGTAATAGCCGTACAAGTAAAGCAAATTTTCAAAATACTAATTATCACTTAAGTCATACGAAAGATATTGTACCACACTCAATTCTTTCACAATATTATCTCTCCTATTATTGTACGTACTTAAAAATAGACATTGAACACTAAGCTTGATAGAACCAAAGGTATTTTCCTCGAGAAAATGCATACATGTCTTTCTAATATTTTCCATTGTGAAACCTGAACAGAAGTCCGTCTGCTATCGCACTGGTACATCCGTATTTAAGTAAGCGGATAGACACACAGTGGGTGAATTTCTCCGGTTTTTTAATAAACCTGAAGCTGAAGCATTTAAGGCATACGTCCACACAATGCAGTGCAATCTGTTCGCATTCTAAGTCCATAGTTGGATAAATATAGGAATCTAGCCCACAACTTCCTTTGAAAGTTAAGAAACTGAGAACTTCAATATATTTTGCATGCAGTCTTTTGAAAAAAATTCTCATAGGTTCATATTTTCTTTGTTTGAATACAGGTGGTGGTTCTCACTGTATGTCCAAAGCTTCATAGTCTGTTTTGTTGACAATACACAGAGCATTGTGAACAGATAATACTATTTTGGGATACTAGAGAGGTCGTGGGGCTTTTGGGACCGGGACCGGATTCCATATAAAACTACAACAATTATTTTTTTGTAGTGTTTTGGGACCGAATACTTCATGACCCGGATTATGCTACTGCTAGATTTTTATTTTGTAAAAATAGTAAAATTATATTCAAATTCCTTCTCTTCCTTCTCTTATGTTATCGAACTCATTATGATTCTCCTGCCTTTATCTCAATTCATTTGGGGTCGGCGCAACATGTCTTTTTCTTCCACACTTCTCTAATAGTCGTCATCTCAATAGTCACCCCCTTTCTATCCATATCATAATTCACGCAGTCCATTCATCGTTTATTTGGTCTCCCTCTACTCTTATAGCCATCGACATTCTTACTCAATGCTTTCCTCACGACATTTTCCTCATCCCTCCGTATCACGTGATATACCATTACCATACCATGACAACCGATTCCCACACAACTTTTCAGTTATTGGTACCACTTTCAGACTTCCTCTTATGTACTCATTTCTTATTTTATCCATTCGTGTAACACCACACATCACCCTTAACATTCTCATCTCAGCTGCATGCAATTGTCTCTCATTCATCCCTTTTGTGGCCCAACATTCTGACCATACAAGACAGCAGGTCTGACCTTGGTTTTATATACAGATCTTAAGTTTAAGGGGGATGTGGGAGTCGCAGATTGTTCCAGTGACCTGCCACTATTTCGTCCGTCCAGAGTTTATTCTGAGCTTAACCGTCCGATCTACTTCCCCATTGCTTTGCACGAGTGAACCGAGATACCGGAAATCGGAAGAGACCGGGAAAAGCACACCATCAAGCGCTATGACTCCAGAGCTAAAGAGACCTCCGAAATCGCAGAACATATATTCGGTTTTGGTTCTGCTGATTTTTTAGGCCAACATTTTCCATCTTCTGTTGCCACATCTCCAATCTGCTCTGGATCTCAGACACATCTTCACCGACAAGAACAGTGTCATCGGCAAACAGCATGCACCACAGGGTGCCTCTTCCTGTATGTCTGACGTCAGAGCGTCTACGATCAACAGGAAGAGGTAAGGACTAAGATCCGATCCCTGGTGCAAGCCTACAGCCACATTGAACTCTTCGGTATTTCCAGCAGCTGTACTGTGCGTGGTACGACTACGACTGTACGTGGGTACGAGATTGACTGTACATAGCACGAATTAACTCTACATACTTCCCAGGCAACTCTTTCTCATTCAGAGCCCACCACAACACAGCCCGTGGTATCCTATCATAATTATCGAACTACTTACCAAAAAGACAAATTCTATGATTATATCCACTCTTTATTATATACTACCCAGACCCAGAGTAACTACTAGGGAAAGCACACATTTTTATTATATTAATATTATTTAAAGTATGATATTAATAGGTATACAACGTGTAACGAAAAGGGTATGAATACATATGAAGTGATCGATTTCTTTGGATGATAACGAAATATATGGCAAGGATTTTTTCATCCTAATTCTCCATGTTAGAAACATAAGATTTTCAATATTATAAAAGCAACCGCTAGCTTTTCTGTATGGGCGGTCGTTTAATCCTGTAATTTTTTTTAGCAAGTGATTTGAAAAGATAATGACCCAAGCTGAAAAATTGCATAAACATTCCACATCTAAAATAATGTTGCCCCTTTGAATAGATACTCTCTAAGTCATTTCATTACATGTAGATTGCATATGAATATGTTTTGCGTCCTTTATGTCTGTATATTGGATATTTGCAGTACAACAATACTGCAAATTGATATACCTGAACGATTTTCTCATAGTGCTATCTCTAAATGCCAATTCACTGCGAGCGTTTCATTACCGGTTGATGCCAATTCTAAACACTGACCAAGAATAGGTTTCCCGCCAGGCGGCGTCTACGACGTGTGTTCAATGTAATGGTCGCCATTGTATTACACCGTGTTGAAACAGTACAAACAACACACAAGGAGGAACATAACCGATAAATACTAGTACTACTGTTATGTACTTCGAACCGCGATCGGCTGGAGTGAGCCCTAAAGTTAACTTTATAGGGCTGATTACACCAGCATCCGGAGTTTTTTATCCGTGAAATAAAGTTTGCGTCTAATAGTCTATATGCAAACTGTTAATTGCACAAAATAATAAGAGGAAATCTCTAAAAAAATAAACACGTAAACCGAATCTGAAACTTGGACCTCGAGTTATAAATGCAGTATCAGAATGAGAAATAAAAATCTATTGCCTTTTATATAGGTAAGTATGAGTTATGACTATAATACGCAATTTACCTATCAGCTGTCTTTTTCCCCATGCATGGGGAAATGACGGCTGTTAGGAAGGGTAAAACAATAGCAATGAAGGACAAACTCCCATCATCACCACACACACACACATCACACACACACACACACACACACATTCCTTCAAACACACACACATTCCTTCACACACACACATTCAACACACATCATTCTTTTGTAATATCTATACTTATAATAAAACTGTAGAGAAGTCAATTCTGTACATTGAATATACATTAAAAATTAATATTGGAGGATGAATGGTGATCGATACTGATGCGAAAAACGCAATCAGTAAATTTTTTGTCTGTCTGTCTGTCTGTCTGTATGTGCACGCATGGGTCAAAAACTACTGAAGGGATTTTAACCAAACTTGGTACGATTGTAGTCCATACTCCTGGGTAGGTTATAGGCTATATAACATAACACTAAGACACATAGGAGCTGAGCAGTGACGATAAATTTGAAGCAAGTTGGATGAAAATGCGCTTTCGAGCTTTTATCCTCGCATACGTTGATCATACACCAAAAGTATGTATTCCAAAGATGATGGTCTTCAAAAAATCTACAATAAAGTCCTTAATAGTATATATCTATCTTTTATAAATTAGCCACAATAACGTATTTAATCGTTAGGCATTTCTTCAAAGTGTATTAAATCTATACATATAATAAGTCTGTAGACAAGGAGTATATTTTAGTTTTCGTTTCAACGCAATCGCTTCGCTCTATCAAAAGTTATATTTATTTATTTATTTTCACTATTACGTAATGTAACAACACGTAGCGACATCTACTGACCCAAAATGATACTAACGTAAAATCAAGTAGGTTTGGGAGATTATTGTTTTGACCTAAATGTTTTTGCACACTTCACGTTATTCATATCTTTTACAAATAAGGAGTAATCGTTTCGTCTATTTGCAATGATTTCGGGGGTTGTTTAGCCAATGTATTGCGGATATGTATGCAAAAATAGAAACGGAACGTTTAGTTTACATGCGCACTTTTCAACGTCGTTTACGCGCTGAAGAATACGAGCATTTGCGGGACGCGATGCAAACAGATAATAACGATGAAAACTTGGGGCGATTGGTTAACTTGACATCCAGTTTTACAGGCGGTCCGCGATACATGCACGAAAAAACACAAGATGCTTTTTGCTACGTCCGTAAATACGGCCGCTCGGACCTTTTCATAACGTTCACAATTTGTCAGGAACTTCTCTCAGGACAAGCGTCATATGATACGCATGACATTATTTTTGCAAGGGTTTTTCATTTGAAGCTCAAAGTAATGATTAATATCCTTACCAAAGAGAAACTATTCGGCCCAGCTCTTTGTTTTATGTACAGCGTCGAGTGGCTAAAGCGTGGGTTATCTCACGCGCACATCCTCCTATGGTTGGAAAACAAAATTCGTCCTGACGCTGTTGACAATGTCATAAGCGCTGAATTTCCAGACCAAAATGAAGATCCAAATTTGCATGCCATCATTAAGACGCACAACGAGTATATTTTCAATCTGAAAATGTCACAATCCGAGACAAACCACCTTAATGGCATTCTTTCACCTCTGCCAAACAGATAATTACGCCAAAAATATTTTATATAACGAAGTTCCATCTTATTACATGTACAAGCAGCAAGGTGTTTTTAACCGTATAAGACGTGGCACTGCCGTGGAAGGTGAGTCAGGCGTTTTCAAGGAACACGTGATTGGACGATTGTACACTGTGCACCCAAATAATCCAGAGTTTAATTATTTACGCCTCCTTCTGCACATAGTGCGGGGGCCATAAACCGGATGATATTGAATAAATCCCACATAGGTACCAGGCTGTTTGCCGCGCACATCATCAAAAATACCAAGATAAGTATGCTAAAGATTTTTTGAGGCATCAACGGCAAAACAGTTTAGAAATATCAGACCGAGTCCGTGAAATCTGTAATAATAGATCGTTATTGGCTATTCAAGACATAGTTATAAGTATAGGAGGCAACCCGCTTACTCAATACGGCTTGCCTTCACCGACAGCCGATGGGAAACGTATAAACAGGGAGTACGCTTCGGCGATTAGTTACGATCCCGTAGAATTGGTAGAAACTCTGCGAACTGGTTGCTCAAATTTGACACCGGAACTGCGTCAAATATTTGATCGAGTGTGCTACAGTGTGGATCATACTTTGCGAGAAATCTTGCTTTTAAATGCGCCCGGTGGAACGGGCAAACCTTTCTTACCAAAGTTATTATGGCTCGAATAAGGAGCCAAAATAAAATTGCTCTTGCTGTCGCCTCCTCAGGTATAGCAGCCACATTGTTGCCCGGAGGAAAAACCACACATATAATGTTTAAAATCCCCATTGACTTGGAACGAACAGAAAGCCTGGTTTGCAATGTGTCACGCAATTACGATAAAGCTAGAGTTTTACGCGATGTGTCACAATCATTTGGGACGAGTGCACGATGGCAAACCGCTTAGCTATAGAAGCAGTTGACTGAGCTTTGCGGGACGTAAAACAAAATGACTGGCCGATGGGAGGCATTATGCTACTTTCCGGCGGTGATTTTAGGCAGACACTACCGATTGTACCCCGAGGATCAAGAGCCGATGAAATTAACGCCTGTCTGAAGAGTTCAATTCTATGGCACAATGTCGTATCAACTCATTTAAGTTTAAATATGCGAGCACATCAGGGAGGAACTCCAAGCGCGCAAGAGTTCGTTTTACTATAAAACATTGGTGACGGCACATATCTCACACAAGATGGTAACGTAATTTTGGTAGAGAACCTATGTTGTAACGTTACTTCACAGCTGGACCTCATTTCTTCTGTGTATGGGAATCCCTCTGATATCGGTAACCACGCCACTGCTTAGCTGTGTCAACGAGCTATTTTGAACCCCCGCAACGACCAAGCGGCAGCAAAAAATATACAAATATTGACACATGTTTCTGGGGAAAGTAAGCAATATACTTCCATAAACACGGTTATGGAAGAAGAAGATGGCACACACTATCCAGTAGAGTTCTTAGATTCCTTTAAAATACGCGGTCTTCAGCACACAACATTTTTTTAAAAGTCGGAGTGCCAATAATACCTTTCAGAAATGTATATCCTCCCAAACTTTGCAACGGCACTCGGGTCATAGTCACCTATCTCCAGCAAAACGTCATCGAAGCCGAAATCTTAACAAGTTGTGGCGCTGGTGATGTTGTATTTATTACCAGAATTCTGCTCATTCCTAATAATTTCCCATTTAGTTTAGTAGTCCCTTTACGCCATGACCATTAACAAAGCTCGGGGCCAGACACTATCCATTGCGGGGGTGGACCTTAGTATTGGTTGCTTTTCCCACGGCCAACTTTATGTAGCTCTTTCGCGTATGAGCAATCCTAGCAACCTTTTTGTTTACGCCCCCTAAAAAATACAAGTTTTGTGGCAGCTTTTTGCTAGAAAAAGTCACCACGCCTGGTCAAAAGATCAATAGAGGAGGTGTTACATCTGCTATAATCTGCTATAAGCGCCGTAATGCTGTTTTCCGACATCTACGCGAACGAAGTCGCGGGCACAGCTAGTAAAAGATAAAAGCGTAACCAAATCCTGATCAGGTACGCACTCACTTACTGCAAGGAGTTATTAAGACATTAATTTGAATCCAAAAAGTTTTGCATTTACCATTATTTTACCATTTAACCGTGTTCGATTTAACTGTAGCTTTTTTTTTGGATGGGAAATCATCATGACTTCTCCCGCTCTGGGCGGAGCGGGAGGGCGTGTCAGACTTTTACTGACTAAAACCCACCCGTGTTCCTTCAGTTACCCATATGCCAAGGCCACGGTATCTCGTCTGAACAATCTCGCCACCCTGGCAGGCATCGGTCCCAGCGGACCCCTTCAGTGCTGCTTTTTTTTTTTTTGGATGGGAAATGTTCAAATGACTTCTCCCGCTCTGGGCGGAGCGGGAGGACATGTCAGACTTTTACTGACTAAAACCCCCCCGTGTTCCTTCAGTTGCCCATATGCCAGGGTCACGGTATCTCTTTCGAACAATCTCGCGACCCTGGCAGGCATCGGTCCTAGCAGACCCCTTCACTATTGCTGACATCTCTTTGAGGCGCGCGTGGAACACTACGTGCCGTCGACCCGAGCCTGGTCCTTACCGGGCGGCGAGCTACCTATTGCTTGCCACCCGCAAGCTCACGCCTACGGTGGCCGAGAGTCCGCTATCGACTCCCGACGCCCGGGGCGTCTCCTCCTGCGGCGGCTAGGGACGTGAGGGCGCAGAGACTGCCACTCCCTCACGCGCCCCGCCTCCTCCTTCGCAAGCATTACTGCTTCGCAGAAGGAGGTGACGGCTTCCCATGCCCTCTCACTCCGTACTATGGCTCGCACCAGGGCCGGACGCAAGAGGTCGCCGCCGCCGATCGCCTCCACGAGGACACGGCGGTGCTCCGCCCAGGCAGGGCACACTTCCACCATACGGAGACCACGTGGTGGTCTTACGTATGCTCCACCGTGTATTCTAGACGATCCTCATAATGGAAACACCCGGGTGTATCCTCCCGCTTTATCCTGAACAGGAACCCACCGAAGCACCCATGCCCGGTGAGAACCTGTGTCAGGCGGAAGGTGAGGACGCCGTGGTGCCTCTCTATCAACTCCTCAAAGAGGGAACTTACCGCCGCAATAGTGGCGCGCCCAGTGCTGGGTTTTCAGTGCTGCTGACATCTCTTTGAGGCGCGCGTGGAACACTACACGCTGTCGACACGGGCCTGGTCCTTACCGGGCGGCAACTGTAGCTTACATTTTGTTTTTTAGTAAATATTATACTTTTTGAATAATATTATTAATTATTAACTAGCTTCTGCCCGCGACTTCGTACGCGGATCCTGTTGCTTATGCCAGTGACAACGGGGTCGTCAAAATCGAAGATCTTAAACGTCTGATGTAGAATTTTAAGGCCCGGGGATGGGAAAACAACGGGATGAGCGAGACGATTGGAGTCGTTCCAGATCTTTAATTTTTGTATGTCAATAGGTTGTCCAAGAAATGTTATGACTGTGGATGGTCACCGATTAGCAGTGATCTTAATATTTCTGGAGGATTTTGTGATATTCCAATATGTACTTTCCCACCTGAGCAACACATACCGTTTGTTCCTTTTTGCCATTTAACAGCTTCACAAAATGTACAATTTTGAACCACACCTCCGATGGCGGAATGTGTGGCGTAGTCAATTATAGGAGTGTACGTAAATGCACTCCGTTCCTTATCAACCCAAGGAAGGTCGCCATGCCCTACGGCGATATCTTGAGACACATCCGATTCTTCAGATGATATCGACATTCTGTTCAGAGAATGTCGAAGGCGATCAGAATTCAAACGTTCGTTGCGCTCTTCTTCTGTCTCTTCATGCCGTACTCCAGCAATTCTTTCTCTCTCACTTTCTAACTGATTATGAATATTTTGTTGTGTGCGTGTTCGGCACATTGTATGATAATCTCGATCAGCTGTTAGTCGCGCATCACGTTCATCACTCGTTTCGAAAGACCTGTTAGTAGATGTGCGAATTCGCTGAGAACTCAAGCGTGATTCTGTATCGGTAAACGTCTCTGACTCGCGAGACAATGCGTGACGTTCACGATCAGCGGACAGTCGCGCATCATGTTCCGTACTTGTCTCTAGAGACCTAGCAGCATGCGTAGATATACGCTGAGAACTCAAGCGCAATTCTCTATCAGCGAACGTCTCCGACTCGCGAGACAATGCGTAACGTTCACGATCAGCGGACAGTTGCGCATCATGTTCCGCACTTGTTTTTAGAGACCTAGCAGCAGATGCGTAGATACGCTGAGAACTCAAGCGCAATTCTCTATCAGTGAACGTCTCCGACTCGCGAGACAATGCGTGACGTTCACGATCAGCGGACAGTCGCGCATCATGTTCCGCACTTGTTTTTAGAGACCTAGCAGCAGATGCGTAGATACGCTGAGAACTCGAGCGCAATTCTCTATCAGTGAACGTCTCCGACTCGCGAGACAATGCGTGACGTTTACGAGCAGCGGACAGTCGCGCATCATGTTCCGCACTTGTCTCTAGATACCTAGCAGCAGATGCATAGATACGCTGAGAACTCAAGCGCAATTCTTTATCCGTAAACGTCTCCGACTCGCGAGATAATGCATGACGTTCACGATGAGCGGACAGTCGCGCATCATATTCTTCACTGGTCTCTAGAGACCTGGATGTAGATGCATAAATACGCTGAGAACGCAAGCGAGCTTCGTGATCCCAAGATGTTTTTACGGAGCGAGTTGCAGCCTGATGTTCTCGAACAGCATCAAGTCTATCCTGACGCTCTTCGGGGTAGATTCTTGGGATCTTATGATCCTCAATCTTTTAGCTCCTTTGGAACGTTGGGAAAGATTTGACCTCTTTCTAGGCATGGTTAAAGTTTTATTTTGAAGACACCTGATCAATTAAAATCTAAGTGACTGCTCCCCTGCGTTACAGGGTAGGCTACCGTGTCACGAAGATAAATGGAAAAGGAAATTAAACACTCAAATACCATAAGCCCGAAGGCATATTTCTTCAATAAAATAAAATAATATATGGGAGTTTTAGCCAGTAGAGTCAAATTTTCAATGATTCATAGAATTTTCATCGAAAGTCAGTCCTAAACTGTTACCGCCTTCACCACGTGGAGGTACTCCCAGCTTATGTTTTTTTATAATTATACAGTGAAATTAGTGATAGCTTTGATTTCCACATGAGGTGTTCCAGATCTACAATCTTTATACGTCAACAGAGAGTGCTCATCAGGCTGAACAACTCTTGCTAAAACGTCATTCCTATATATGTTAGTGTAGCTGGGCTGTTGGAGTTCCACATCAGCTGTTCCAGATCTTCAAATTTTATACAACAACAGAGATGCTCATCAAGTTAAACAACTTCTTGCTAAGACGTGATTCCTATATTTGTTAAAGTGTAGCTGGGCTCTTGGATTTCCACATCAGCTGTTCCAGATCTTCAAATTTTATACGACAACAGAGAGTGCTCATCAGGCTGAACAATTCTTGCTAAGACGTGATTCCTATATTTGTTATAGTGTAGCCGGGCTGTTGGAGTTCCACATCAGCTGTTTTTAGATCTTCAAACTTTATACGACAACAGAGAGTGCTCATCAGGCTGAACAACTCTTGCTAAGACGTCATTCCTATATATGTTATAGTGTAGCTGGGCTGTTGGAGTTCCACATCAGGTGTTCCAGATCTTCAAATGTATTCTCTTAGCAGGAAATGCTCATCACGTGAAACAATTTTTGCTATGGTACCATTTTTGTATCTCTTATAGTTTAGCTGGTCTGTTGCGGTTCTGCATCAGGTGTTCAAGTTTTCAAGTTAAATTATAGCCTATATGTTGCCCAGACTTAATACCTATACAACAAAAAAAAGTTAATCAAATCCGTCCAGTAGTTCCGAAGATTAGCGTGTACAAACAAACAGACAAACAGACAGATTTTTTTTGGGTTTCGTGCTCTATTATTGTTTCTAAACCCCCCTCAATCATTATTTTTTTAATATATTCAATGTACAGACACGGTTTTTTACTGTTTTATTATATGTATATAGATATAGATATAGATTGAAAAAGAACATCGCTGAATATTGTTTTCACACTTGTCAAGGGAAAAGACAGCTGGAGATGTAAAATTAGAATTTTGAGTTTGAGAAATCAAATGATCAAAACAACGTCGTCAATTTGTATGTGACACTAATATTTTCTGACTCATTTGTTTATATTTTCATCGAACAGGTTTAGAATAAACCATAAGTTCGCAACAACTAGACCAATAATCACAGGTTGTGAGCACGAGGGTATATATAATCAATAGCCTGCATTTATGGAGTGACCGTTTGTTGTGTTTCAACTTATGAATGTATTATTTGGATAACTTTAACAAAATTGACAATATTATACTCCATTTCTCTTCAAAATCTATAGCAATCACAATGGAAATATGATATCATAGGGTGTGTGCCCATATTTTAAGAACATTCGCGTTCTGATCGATCCGTCTCAATCACTCAAAAATATTTTTACCAGTTTTAGTAGATTTTGGAGATAATACTTTTTGTCGTTGAGAAGAGGTGACTGAAGCTAGGGTTTTTTTATTAGAGCGGTCGTCATGAAAATCTATAATTTTTATCAGTATTTGACATTTATGTGTCAAAACCATTCTGAAGAAATTTTGACAGCCGGTATTGTGTGACCGTTTACCGCTTACTTGAAAAACCTCGTTCTAAATCTACAAAATTTCGAATGTTTTCAATTGCAGGAATTTGCTAGCTGAACCATATTTTTCTTACATTTGGAAATGTTTGCCATGAGAAACCAGAAAGCTAAGTCTCAGTCTTAAAAAGATTCAAATTTCAGTCGTAATCTGATCTTAATTCAATGACATAATCTCCAAAGTTATAAAATAACTAGCTTCTGCCCGCGATTCGTCCGCATAAAATTTTTACTTCGCTGACTCTTCCCGTCGCATCAAATTTTTTGCCAGTTTTCATCCATTTTTCATTGCTGCTCCGCTCTTTTTGATCGTAGCGTGAGTTATAAAGTCTAAAGCCTTCCTCAATAAATAGGCTACCCAACACAAAGATTTTTTCAATTCAGACCAGATCAACCAAACAAACAAACTCTTCAGCTTTAATAATATTAGTATAGATGAGTTTTTTTTTTTTTTGACATTTTGTAATATTCGAGTTCTGTAAAATAATTACCCTGCTGTTATTTCTACACTTTTTCAAATTAAAAATCAGAAATTCACTAGCCTACGTATTAATACCAAAACAATGCGTAGTGCATTGTCCACGCCTTATAATACCTTGTACGTGACAACAAAACAGGTTTTCATACGAGGTACACATTGAATAACAAACTCTTAACTCAAAGTGAAAGTTACACGCCGCCTGTCATAGCTAACACCGGTGTATTACATTCAGCGGAAATGAAACTAAATTCACAAACGTATCGCGCGCAGCTTGCATGCGAGTACCTCAGGGTATGTAGAAAGTAGAATACACTCGTCACGCCTGCATTCAAAACAATTTATCATCACTTTTGGTCAAGCTAGTTTTGCCAATGTGGATAAACCTAGCCATTTCCTCAAAAATTGTTGGGGTTGGCTTCTCTGTTAACGAGATTTTTTTGAACACCAGCATTTTATATGGAACAACTGCCTAACTGACCGTTACAACTCAATAACTGGGTAACCCGATACCTCTTGGTAACACTGGATGTCAGACTTTCAGGGTTTTGACTATACATAACAAATATCATCTATGAATGATAGCCAGGACCGACGTCGTAATGTGCTTTCCAAAGCACGGACGATTCTTGGTATGTAATGTCCGTAGATGGTCACCTATCTATGGACTGACATCGGCAAGCGTTGCTTGATCCAGAAAAAAAAAACCGGCCAAGTGCGAGTCGGACTCGCGCACCGAGGGTTCCGTACAAACCTGTAGGTATTCTCGGTTTATGCATAAGGTTTTATGTTTATGAAATTTTTTTTTTTTTTATATTTGATTTGATCAAATGAAAGGTAAATTGCGGTTTACGATTTATGACGTATTAAAAAAAACTACTTACTAGATCTCATTCAAACTAATTTTCGGTGGAAGTTTACATGGTTGCGTACATCATATATTTTTTTTAGTTTTATCATTCTCTTATTTTAGAAGTTACGGGGGGGACACATTTTACCACTTTGGAAGTGTCTCTCGCGCAAACTATTCAGTTTAGAAAAAAATGATATTAGAAACCTAATACCATTTTTAAAGACCTATTTATAAATACCCCACACGTATTAGTATGATGAATTTTTTTTTTTGATTTTCAGTTACAAGTATGGGGAACCCCAAAATTTGTTGTTTTTTTTTTTCAATTTTGGTGTGAAAATCTTAATGCGGTTCACAGAATATTTGTCTTACCAAGTTTCAACAGCATAGCTCTTATAGTTTCGGAAAAAAGTGACAAACAGACACACAGACAGGCAGACAGACATGACGAATCTATAAGGGTTCCGTTTTTTTCCATTTGGCAACGGAACCCTAAAAACAGAATAAAACATGGTGAAAGCAAAATAATATAGAATTATGCCATTAGTACTAACCTTGGTCGGTGCGATGAGTCAAAGTTGTTATCGACAGCATAAGCTTCGTGTTTTCAGTAAATGTTCTAAGAACGGTAATGGTATAACTAGTAACGGTAACAAACTGTACAAAAAAGAAAAGAAGCACAACCAATATTAATTGTTGGAAAACGAACTTAGTTATACTTTTTGCTATATGCCATGATTGGTTACTTAGCTCCATAAAAGTAGAGCAAAATGATAATAATTTACATAAATTATGAAAAGAAATTACATTCATTCAAAGGTCCAAATCTGTAACTATGTTTTACAATAGTTCGCTGTTAAACCTGGTGCAGTATTAGAATAATTCATCTGTTCGCTCTCATCTCAGTTTCATTTCCTACGAAATGTATGGGAAAAGTATTTTTCAATTTCTGACTATCTAAGTACTCAGTTGGTCCGACACAGTTTTTTATTCATCCTTTCAATTTACTTAAAATCAGTGAACGCAAAAACATAAATTTACTTTTCGTGTCTGTACATGTGACCAAGATGACAAAACTACGGGTATGCTTCGGATTTGAATGCGGTTTTCACCATCGGCATTGTTTCGAAAATTTATATTGTACTAGCTTTTGCCAACGGCTTCGCCCGCGTGGAGGTCGAAAATTATCCCGCGGGAACATATTACCGGGATAAAAAAGTAGGCTATGTCCTTTCTCAGGCTCTAAACTATCTGTATACCAAATTTCATTTAAATCGGTTCAGTAGTTTTAGAGTTACTTTTGCATTTATAATATTAGTGTGGATCTATTGAATATAGTGTATCATCATCATCATTATTTCAGCCGAAAGATGTCCACTACTGGACATAGGCTTCCCCCAAGCTCCGCCACTTCAACCGGTTTTGTGCTTTCCGCGTCCAGCGGATTCCTGCGGCCTTCACAAGGCTATTGTTCTACCTTGTGGGAGGCCTTCCAATTTTACGTCTTCCGGTACGCGGTCGTATGGAATAGTTAGTGTAAAGTACAAAAATATTAAACTAAATTCGTAAAATCAGTGCGAAGCTGAGGTGGGCGCCAGTTATAAATAAATTAACGTTTGAACGTTCTAGAATACTTCCGTTGTGTGTTAAAATCTGCAATGTGTGCCGGCTCTCACAGTTTACACAATGGCATAATCCAGCATACATGCGTACAACTCCACACTCCTTGTTTTTGAATTGTTTCATGCTTCTGTAGAGCTCAAACATTAGCTAACGTGTGCAGTTTGTTTCAGTTGTTCTGCAACGTTCGCTTTGCAATAACAACTTTAATATAAACCGTAGTTCATGTTAATTGAAGTAGAACATATTTGTATATGAGAGCAAGGTTTGCGTACAAATAGATTATCATACTTTGTTATGAGATACCTTTGATAAAAAGGTAAGCCTGACGAAAATGATAACGACATACTTTTTTGGATAAGAACTAAAGCGTAGTAAAGGAAAATTCAGACCAGATTTTTTTTTTAATACTTTATTAGTAAGAACAAAATTCTTAGTAATTAATTACGATCTAGCCAAAAGGGCTACTAAGCAATTTAACTCTAACTTAATATGTTACGTAATAGATTATGTTAAAACTAAGAATAGTGTCCAATTGCACTTATATACAAGTCCGTAGCACTTTCTTAGAGTCTAATACAATTTTTAAAACACTATGTTCATGTGTTATATGTATAGCACAATACTGTTACTATTTTAACTCACTTTGTACACTACACTAATTCAAAAGGTTTAGTTCTTTTTAGCCTTCGCACTAAGTCTGTGTTGTCTAGCAGCTGGATTGCCTCAACATTCACGTGTCGGTGAAGTCTGTTTTCGTGGGCTTCAGCAAATTTTTGGATAATGGTGGTGACGAATTCCATTTTTAGGTCACGGTGAAGGTCGTCATTTCTTATGTACCAGGGTGCATTGACAGCATCCCTGAGTACTTTATTTTGGAATTGTTGGATTATTTTGACGTTGCTTTGTTTAGTACAGCCCCAAAGTTGGATACCATACGTCCATATTGGCATCAGAATATGCTTGTATAGGGTTATTTTATTATGTAATGATAGACAGGATTTCCTTCCGAGTAACCAATACATACTTTTATAACGTATATCGAGCTCCTGCCTTTTCTTTTTGACATGAGCTTTCCAACGCAGCTTGGCGTCGAGAGTTATGCCAAGGTATTTGGCTGTATTAGCATAAGGCACTTGCTTGCCATTTATGTAGATTGGATGATAGTCCAAGTGTTTATTTGAGAAGTCAATGTGAATTGATTTTGACTCATTCAGTTTGATCTTCCATTTTTGTGTCCAGTCATAAACTTTGTTTACAGCTAGTTGAACTTTTTCTACTGCTTTTCTGTGGCTTGATCCAGTAGCCATAATTGCAGTATCATCTGCATAGGTCGCAATGGTGTTGTTTTCCAGCTCTGGGATGTCACATGTGTATAATAAGTACAAAATTGGGCCTAGGACACTTCCTTGAGGCACACCAGCTTTTATAGCTTTAAGCTCGGAATAAGCATCATCCTGCCGTATTCTAAACATTCTATTAGTTATATATGACTCTAGGATATCTGCAAATTCTGGCAGCATGCGTCTGAGCTTGAATATTAGACCCTTATGCCAAACTTTGTCAAAAGCTTGCGCGACATCTAAAAATACGGTGGCGCAAACTTCCTTATTTTCAAGCGTTTTTTCAATTATGTTAGTTATTCTATGTACCTGGTCAATAGTTGAGTGTTTTTCCCTGAAGCCAAATTGATGGTTTGGTATAAGGTCTTTATCTTCTATTAATGGTTTTAACCGTTTCAATAACAGTTTTTCAAATAGTTTTGATAACACCGGCAACAGAGAAATAGGTCTGTATGATGATGCTTCATGGGGTGGTTTCCCAGGCTTCGCAATCATGATGACTTCAGCAACCTTCCATAATTCAGGTACATGTTTTAAAATTAATGCAGCATTGATTAGCTTGGTCAGCTTTACTATGGCTTTGCGCGGGAGGTGTTTTAGAATTTCACCTGTAATGAGGTCGTAACCCGGAGACTTTTTCGAGCTGATGTTATTTTGAATTTCTCTCATTACTTCGTTAGGAGTCACAAGCTTAATTCTTTTATTTTGTGCTAATCTTTCACTCTCAATTATTTCTATCGAGCTTAAATTGGGTTGAAAAGTATCTTCCAAGTGTTGAGCAAACCTTAACGCTTTTTGGTCATTGCTTATGGCCCATTTTCCGTCGCTATCTCTGATGGGTGGTATTTGTATAATCGGCCTTTTTAGATTTCTTGTCGCTTTCCATAGGGAGTAATCCGTTGATTTGTCATTGGTTAGATGCAAAATGTTGGTATTCAGAGATTCATTCTCAAATTGTAGAATTTTCCTCTTTAATCGTTTAGTTAGGTTATTTAGTACTGTTTTATCTCGCGGGCACCTTGTTTGCTGCCACCGTTTCCTTTGTTTCCTTTTCGCAGTTAGTAAATCCACAATTTCTCTAGGATAGATAAATCCCTTATATTTACGTTTTAATTGCGGTGTGTTGTTCCATGCACATTGTTGGATGTTAACAATAAATTTATTTACTTCTGAGTCAAGCTGATCTTGCTTTTTTATCGGAGTTTTAAGGTCGATAATATTATCTAGATCAAGGGCAAAACTTTCCCAATCTGTGAACTTATTAACCAGCGTTAAATGGTTTTCTTTGAGTAAGATTTTTTGACTGAGCATTAGTATAATTGAAGAGTGGTCCGAGTTCATATGAAAACCTTCCTCTAGACTGACGTAATTGGCGGATATATTTTTGGATATGAAAAAATCTATAAGATCCGGTATTTTCTGGTAGTCGGTGGGTCAGTACGTTGGTTTACCTGTGCTCATGACTTCGGAATGTGTATCTTTAACTGCACTTAAGAGCTGCCTTCCCTTAGTTGTAGTAAGTCTTGATCCCCAATGCGTATGTTTAGCATTAAAATCGCCGCCTAGGATAAATCTCTGGCCTAATAGTTCAAAGAGATGTAAATATCTCTCTTTTCTTATCATGTGCCGTGGAGGACAGTATACGGCTGCAATGGACACGTGACAATATTTGGTTTTAACAGAAACTGCCACGGGTTGAATGTCTTGTTCTTCATATTTACACTGCACGTAGTGACTAATGTTGTCTTTGATTATAACCGCGCTACCTCCCCTGGCAGAGTTGTCAGGGTGGAGCGAATTATATATCATGTATCCTCTAAATTTGACGAAAGATTGTTTAGTGAAGTGTGTTTCAGAGACCAAACACACGTCTATATTTTCTGTGTCTAGGACTGCCTGCAACTCATTTTGATGTTTGAGGAGCCCATTAGAGTTCCACGCCATTATTTTAAGAGTGTTATTCATTTTTCAACCGACGAAAAAAAAGGAGGAGGTTCTCAATTCGACGCGTATATTTTTTTTTTTTTTTTTATGTATGACCACGCATAACTTTTTACATAGTGGTCCGATTGTGACAATTCTTCTTCTATTGGAAAGGGTATACTCCCAAGGTGGTCCCATATAAATTTGGAAAACAAAATCGAACCCTAAGGGTTGGAAAACAGGGGATGATTGATTGTTCACTCACTGATTGTAACGTATTAACACGCATAACTTTGTACAGAGTAGTCCGATTTTGATAATTCTTATTTTTGTTGGATAGGGTATACCTTGCCAAGTATTATTAGTACATTAAAGCCACAAAAAAATTATAAAATAAAAACTTTTTAACAAAAAATTAAACCGCCGAAAAACTGAAAAGCATAAAATAATAAACCTTAAAATTTTGAGTCGGCGCTGAAAAATCAATGAACAAGGATCACTCAAAGCGCCGACTCATAATTTTAAGGTTTATTATTTTATGCTTTTCAGTTTTTCGGCGGTTTAATTTTTTGTTAAAAAGTTTTTTATTATTTAAAACTGCTGTTTTAGGGCCGAATTCTAATTTTTCTAATCTCTTGTCAAATGAGGTAATACACATTAAGATCTGATTGATCTTATCCTCTAGATTCAAAGGCTGTGATCTTTCTTTTATTGCTTGTGCATATGAACTTGTGTTAGTTACTGGCATGGGTTTTGCAGTTGACTGGACACTTGCTTTCTGTGCCTGTTTGTCAAGATCTCGTAAGGGATGAGATTGTTGGGTAGTTGGTACTACAGGTTTCTTTTTGATATTTTTATTTTTCATCATTTGCATCTGTTTAGCTACTTCACATCCTCTATAGTTGGCAGGGTGGGGTAGGCTACAGTGAACACATTTTGGCTTCTCTTGTGGAGATTTGGTACAGTTGGCAGTAAGATGCTTGCCAGTGCATTTTACACACCTTGGCTCTTTTCTGCAGTACTTATGAGTATGCCCATATGCCTGGCATCTCTTGCATTGAGGAATTAGTTTAGGATTTTTAAGTGGGTGTATTTCAATTTTACACCCTAAAATGTACTTTATGCCATAGATTTTGTTGACATCTTCGTCATTATTAAATGATAGAACGAACATGTTAAGTGGTTCTTTATTCTTCCAGCTCAATTTGTTGTCTACTTTTTCTATTTTCAGTCCTTGCGTTTTAGATCGTCTTTGATTCGGTCGGGTTGGCACGAAGAATGTAACTTCTTCACAACAACTCTAATTGGTCTAGCTTTCTTATTCTCGTACGAATGCCAATGGTAGTCTTTTTCTGTTAATAGCCTGGCAATTAATCTATAAGAGTCTTCTGTTTTAGCGTTAACCTTCACACAATCCCCATTCATCATTTTTGCGTTAAATGATTCAGCTGGTATTGTTTCAGTTAACGAGTCATAGAACGTTTGGTAGTTCTTAACCGTCTATTATGATTGGCGGTGGTGGGGGCACTTTTTTGACAGAAGTCTCTTTCGCGTTCTTTTGTTGTTTATCTTGTTGGGCACTTATTCCAGGTTGTTGTTTTGGAGAGAGGGAGGTGTTAAGCTTCCTCTTCTTCCTGTCCTTGACCCTAATCCACTCAGTCTCTTTAGCGAGCTCATCCTCGTCCGTTCAATATTCAACGTCACTTTTAGTACGCTGGGCAAATATTGGTTTCTCGCTTTCCTGTTTTTCTAAGGGTTCTTTAGTTTCTTTTTTTTCCTTCAAGCAATTTAATTCTCCTTGAAGGGCTAGAACTTGTTCCTGCAAGCTATTAATGTGATCATTCAGATTACGTACCATACATTGCAGTTTTTCCTTGTCCGTTTTCTCCTGGATGTAACAGTCATACAACCGCTTTTCCAGGTCAGTTTTTATCTTAATAGACTCTTTAGCCATTATTTTGTTGTAAGGCGAGTTTAACACCTAAACAATAAATTATTGTAAACACTTCATGATTTCCGCACTTGTAACTAGGTCATGGCAATGACACCGATAGATCGACCGACGTAGGTACACCGCCGCGACGACGGTGTTGTGCTGCGTCTGCAGAATACTCTTAACTAGAGCACGCGCGCGCGATCGTACGTCGGTTCACTATTGTAGTTAAACAACAACTGCAGACAGCATTCAGACCAGATGAAAAAACCTTTCCTGTTTTATGCAATAGTACTACATCTGCACGATCTAAATATATAGAAATGCTGAAATAAAAAATTAAATAAACGAAACATTCAACGATTTCAATTTATGGGTAACTAGCTTCTGCCCGCGACTTCGTCGGCGTCGAATTTTTGCTCCCCTGACCCTTCCCGTCACATAGAATTGCCTGTCGTCCATTTTTCGTTGCTGCTCCATGCCTTTCGATTGTAGCGTGCTTCAGTCTTAGGTATCGTATTGCCTAGTAACTGGGTTGTGAAGGTCAGAGAGTCGCTCCATGTATTAAAATACTGGTACTCAGCTGCATCCGGTTTGACTGGAAGCCAATCCCAACATAGTTAGAAACAAGATCAGCGAATTGATAATTATAATTCGTCTTGTGATGTGTAATATGTTTATGCTCGGAAAAGCTGTTTTTGTTCTTTAAAACCAACAAACGAATATCTATAATTATCTTCTATACTTATAATAAAACTGTAGAGAGGTCAATTCTGTACATTGAAAATACATTCAAAATTAATATTGGAGGATGAATGGTGATCGATACTGATGCCAAAAATGCAATTAGTAAATTTTTTGTCTGTCTGTCTGTCCGTCTGTCTGTATGTGCACGCTTGGGTCAAAAACTACTGAAGGGATTTTAACCAAACTAGGTACGATTGTAGTCTATATTCCTGGGCAGGTTATAGACTACAATCGTTACTCCTATGTATCTTAGCGTTATATAACATAACGCTAAGATACATAGGAGCCGAGCAGTGACGATAAATTTGAAGCCAGTCGGATGAAAATGCGCTTTCGAGCTCTTATCCTCGCAAAATTAACCTGGATTAACACATAGGCTACTTTTAATCCCGGTAGTACATTCACGCGAGATATTTTCCGACTTCCATGCGGGTGAAGCCGCTGGCAGAAGCTAGTACTTATAATAAAACTGTAGAGAGATCAATTCTGTACATTGAAAATATATTCAAAATTAATATTGGAGGATGAATAGTAATCGATACTGATGCCAAAAATGCAATCAGTAATTTTTTTGTCTGTCTGTCTGTCTGTCCGTCTGTCTGTATGTGCACGCATAGGTCAAAAACGACTGAAGGGATTTTAACCAAACTTGGTCCGATTGTAGTCCATACTCCTGGGCAGGCTATAGGCTATATAAAACATAACGCTTAGACACATTGGAGCTGAGCAGTGACGATAAATTTGAAACAAGTCGGATGAAAATGCGCTTTCGAGCTAAAAATAATTAACCTGGATTAACACATAGGCTACTTTTTATCCCGGTAGTACGTTCACGCGGGATATTTTCCGACCTCCACGCGGGCGAAGCCGCTGACAAAAGCTACTTTTAAATAAAATCGTAGATTTTTTTTCAAAATATAGGTGTAATGCGCTTCAAAATAAACTATTGTATAGCATATAATACATTATTTATATATGCTTTATTGTACACCAGAAAATACATAACAACAAAAACATTTAACACAAAAAACATACAATGGACGGCCTTATCACTTTCTGCGATCTCTTCAAGCAAACTTCAGCATTAAATATAAATAAATATCTTAGGACAACCAACACACCGTTATCTGATCCCAAACTAGGCAGAGCCTGTACTATGGCAACCAGACGACTGATAAATATACTTATATAGTTCTAAATACATAGATATTATACATAAATTACACCCAGACGCAGAACAAATGATTGTGCTCATCACACAAAGATTTGTCCTGGGTGGGTATCGAACCCATGACCTCAGTCTTAGTAGTCAGGGTCACTAACCACTAGACTAACTAGCCAGTCATTTATCGTTTTAGTAAAGGTATGCCCAATAAATAGGGCACTGGTTATCGTCCTTTACTGGTTCTCTAAAAGTCATTATGGCTACTTTGTAAAGTACCAAAATAGTTTTGTTGTTAGGTTGATAATGTAATTTTCCTTATGGGACAACCGACTTTTATCAAGTGATGAAAATAAATTGAAAAACTGAAGTCTTCTAGTTAGTGTAGGCATGCTACGCGCCGTAGCATTTTCGTAGCAATCTCGCAGTACCTAGCAACCGCGTAGTACTTTGTTCTTCTCGTAGTACTTTCGATTTATAATAATAGACAACTAAAATATTGTAATTGTTCTTAGAGTTGAGTAGAATTATGACGTTTAATTCATTCTTGAATATTATACATATAAGGACAAAGTATTGTATTATATTATTATTATATTTACATACGGAACCAGGTTCACCTAGCAGTTGTGTTTGCATTTCAATGTACTCACTTTGAGGTCCAAAGATATGGAGGTATCTTTAGACCTCAACGTGAGTAACACTTCATGTAACGTTTAACACAAATGTACCCTGTATGTGTGCAACATAAACATAACACAACAAATATGCAAAATTGCAAAGTGCGTTGCTTTTCTTGATATGTATCACCAAACGGTACCCGAATAATTGAACCTTGACGTAGTTACATTAGAAATGAATAAATCTAAAGAAAAGTTTTTATGTTGCAAATACAATATACCAGATATCTATATCTATCTTCTATCTATATCTATACTTGTAATAAAACTGTAGAGAGGTCAATTCTGTACATTAAATATACGTTCAAAATTAATATTGGAGGATGATTGGTGATCGATACTGATGCCAAAAATGCAATCAGTAAATTTTTTGTCTGTCTGTCTGTCTGTCTGTCTGTCTGTCTGTATGTGCACGCATGGGTCAAAAACTACTAAAGGGATTTTAACCAAACTTGGTACGATTGTAGTCCATACTCCTGGGCAGGTTATAGGCTATATAACATAACGCTTAGACACATAGGAGCTGAGCAGTGACGATACCCGCGGGATATTTTCCGACCTCCACGCGGGCGAAGCCGCTGGCAAAAGCTAGTATTGGAATAAAATTCTATAACGCAAGTTATACTCTGCATGCTTGGCGAATGAAAGTCAAATAAAAAAAAGTGTAACTTTTTGACTGCCGCAACACTTTTGTTACGTAACACAAAGGGTATCGAGTGTATCGATGTGCAAAATTGAAAAGAACTTTGCTTCCGTTGTTTTTTATTCAACTGAGCTTAGAACATTCCTTTTAATATTGTTATGACTGGCTTTATATATCATCACTTTTTTTAGAATGTCAAATGATATTCATTGAAAAATATTTCGATCTAGGTTAAGATAAAGCTCATCAGCTTGATAGTAACATATTTTGTAGACACTTACGTAATTAATAACGAACGAACTTAGAATGAAATTAATATTACTAGTGATCGCCCATTGGTCGGAATTCGACCGTACTTCATTTGAATAGAATACTTCATTATTAAATGAAAAAAAAATATGTAATAATAAATATAAAAAAAATATATGGATATTTGACATTCAGTAACACTATAGACAAATCTATATAAGGTGTATCTATTCATACACGAAATATTTGAAGAGGTACACCTGTAGGTGGTAAAGAAGCTACAGCAACGAAAAAATAATTTTTCTAAATGTATTTTTTTCATAATTTAATATTTATAAATTATTTGACGCACATAAGAAATACTGGCTCCTTCTTATTTTTTACGGCCCGAGTCACCGCGGCCATGCTCGTGCCGTCCGGTCGCCGCCCTCGCAGCGTCAGGCGGGCATTTATAGAATTTGGAGTAAAGGTTTTATGCAAAACGTCTCAAGCAGTTTTAAAATTATAATAATTACGAAAATTCAAAAACGCTTAGATAAAAAATTTATTTTTACTTGTATAGCTTCTTTACCACCTACAGGTGTAGGTACCTCTTAAAATATTTCGTGTATGAATAGATACACCTTATGTATAAAAGAAAGTTGTGTTAGTTACACTATTTATAACTCAAGAACGGCTGAACCGATTTGGCTGAAAATTGGTGGGGAGGTAGCTTAGAACCAGGAGACAGACATAGGATTATTATCCCGTTTTTATCATATTTTTTTTATCCCGTTTAACTATAAAGAGGAAAGATTTGATTGTTTGTTTGTATTGAATAGGCTGCGAAACCACTGGTCCGAATTGAAAAAATCTTTTTGAGATGGGTAGCCTATTTATAGAGGAAGGCAAAAGGTTATATAACATCACGCTACGATCAAAAGAAGCGGAGCAGCAATGAAAAATGGACGAAAACTGGCAGGCAGTTCGATGCGACGGGAAGGGTTACGGGAGCAAAAATTTGACGCGGACGAAGTCGCGGACAGAAGCTCGTTGTTATATATATAGAATTTTCCCTATTATTTTTAATTAATTATGACAGTTCAAAATGTCATAATTATAACCACCTGTACAATCTATGACCAGCCTGTACAATCGTGAGGCATACAACCTCTACAGTTTGCACATGACACTAAGTTTTGTATGGGAAACTTACTAATGCCATACTTGACACTCCCCATAAAACCACAAAAAATATTTCTTATAAATCTAAACTAAATTCCATAGCGTCGCTAATACAAATAATATTAAAGACAAATATTCTCGATATAATCATAGATTTTAAAAATGAAATAGGTTATACATATATCTATAAAATTAATTTATTACCTATGGTTATACTTGACATTCAGTAAGACTATAGACACAAAATATTAAAGACAGATATGTATGCATGTGTGTATTGAATACACGGTAATGAATAGTAGTGTGTGTAACGTGTTATTTATTGAAAATAAAGTATTTTTACGCATAATTTAAAAAAATATTAGCATTCGTCACTTCTTCTCTGTATAAACTATAAGTGTGCGAAATTTCATACTCCTCCGTCCGCCCAATTTTCATAAAAAGGGATCCAAAGTTTTCGCTTCACGTATTAATATATAGATATCTTGAAAATTAATAATCTTAGTGATAATATCTATGGGCACTATTTCACCCCAACTTTCTTTGGAATATTATGATACTGAAATCAAAGATTGTCCACTAAATATTGGTGTTAACCGTTAATAACCCATACCATAGAAACATGAAACTACGTCATAAGTGTGCATTTACTTTTATTGTGTAGGTCATCATTATCTACCTAGCCTTTTCCCAAATATGTTGGGGTCAGCTTCCAGTCTAACCGGATACAGCTGAATACCTGTATTTTACACGAAGCGACTCTCGCTCTGACCTCCACAACCCAGTTACTAGGTAATACGATACCTAAGACTGGTTGTTTGACTTTCGGGCTTCTGACGACCCGTAACAACTTTAACGGATTCAAAAATGACAAATGGGACCAACGGCTTAACATGCTTTCCGAGGCACGGCAGGGTCTTTCTATGTAAAAATGGTCACGCATCCACGAAAGGACCGTGGCAAGCGTAGCTTAACCTAATCGAGCGATCCGTGCGGCTGTTATTACTTAGCTACAAGCCTCTTCACTTTAATTGTGTAGGTATAGATAATTATTTGCTTTGTCGTTTTTTAAGTCCTCAGAAGCGCAGGATACTTTAGATACTTCAACAAAAGGGGCATGGTTTGGATAGGAGCCCCGTATTTGTACTGGGTGTCAGTGGAGTCTATAATCAACCATAAATTGAAGACGGCTCCTCTGTCTACATCCTTATCAATAAGGTTCCATAACTCCTTTATGCCAAGCCAAATTATTAGAAATCCTAGAAAAAAGATTAAATACGCCTGTTAAAGGAAAGGTCATTATCAAGGTCTGTGTAAGATATAAATAAACAGCCGAATAGTTCTTTTTATCACTTTTTAAATTGTATTTAGTATTATTTAAGTACCTCTACGTCCAAATGGTTTTAAAAATAGGTAACGTGGTTGAAAGCTAAGGTGTCATCAGAAATTGGTAACATAGGAAAAAGCTGCCTATTATTTATCTGTTTTAGGCAAATGTGTCAAAAATCCACATCCACATCCACATATCCACATATCCACATAATCCACACTAATCCACACTAATATTATAAATGCGAAAGTAACTCTGTCTGTCGGTCTGTCTGTCTGTCTCGCTTTCCTGCTAAAACTACTGAACCGATTTAAATGAAATTTGGTACACAGATAGTTCAGAGCCTGAGAAAGGACATAGGCTACTTTTTATCCCGGTAGTATGTTCCTGCGGGATAATTTCCAAACCCCACGCGGGCGAAGCCGCTGGCAAAAGCTAGTAAATTATAAAATATCACTGTAGTACACTAAACATTTTATTAAAATTATTGACAGCAATTTGTGACGTCGCCTGCAGTCTGAATGCACCCCTTAACTAAAAATAACCATTCTATGACTTGATACTTGACACCCACGAAAATTTTGTACAATTTGTATAATGTTGTAACCTTTCCCAATTCCATTAATCAGTCTGAGTCTACTGTCTGAAAGTTCAGCAACACTTTTAGAAAGGCCACTCATTTTCATGACAGATCTTATCAAAAGGACCTACACAAGTATATATACCAAGCTTTAATTACTTACTTCTACTCGGACTCACTACATTTGCATTGCACAAAATTTGAGAATGAGGAATTATACACCGTGATATTTTAGTCGTCTTACAAATGTTGTCCACTCAATGTATCCAACATAATATACCTATAGGCGTGATAGATATAATCTATACTTATAATAAAACTGTAGAGAGGTCAATTCTGTACATTGAAAATACATTCAAAATTAATATTGGAGGATGAATGGTGATCGATACTGATGCCAAAAATGCAATCAGTAAATTTTTTGTCTTTCTGTCTGTCTGTATGTGCACGCATGGGTCAAAAACTACTGAAGGGATTTTAACCAAACTAGGTACGATTGTAGTCCATACTCTTGGGCAGGTTATAGGCTATATAACATAACGCTAAGGCACATAGGTGCCGAGCAGTGACGATATTTTTTATCCCGGTAGTACGTTCACGCGGGATATTTTCCGACCTCCACGCAGGCGAAGCCGCTGTCAAAAGCTAGTACTTATAATAAAACTGTAGAGAGGTCAATTGAATATACATTCAAAATTTATATTGGAGAATGTTGGTGATCGATACTGATGCCAAAAATGCAATCAGTAAATTTTTTGTCTGTCTGTCTGTCTGTATGTGCACGCATGGGTCAAAAACTACTGAAGGGATTTTAACCAAACTTGGTATAATTGTAGTCCATACTCCTGGACAGGTTATAGGCTAAATAACATAACGCTAAGATACATAGGAGCTGAGCAGTGACGATACCTGCGGGATATTTTCCGACCTCCACGCGGGCGAAGCCGCTGGCAAAAGCTAGTAGGTACTAAGACAAATAAATAATGCATTAGAAGTATGAAACATTCTGTTAATAATTTTTACGTATCAGACGGTACAAAATTTATCTACCCAGTGTACGAGTCGACTAGATCATGCCGTCTCCATTTTCCATGAGACAATATATCAATTTCAAACTACGTCATGTGTCATTATAATGAACAATATTTTAACGATTAAAATATCACGGTGTATTTATTTACATGAAATATTTCTAGATGGAGTAGTAGGTACTTATTTTCCTAGCGTTTCAAAAGGTTTGATTAGCAACAAATATCACATTTCTAATTAAAGCTAAATTGAAATGCCAGTCTCCCTGCTGTTTTCAGGAAGTTAATAAGCTAGGACCACAGTCCACATTTCCACGAGGAGAATTTCCCGGCCGTTGAAAGGCAAGATAACTCGAACGTCGATGTTTTATTTTCGCGGACGTTTCGACATTTCAAAGGCGTATCGTGTGTACCGGTGAACATGAGTCAAATGTTTCATCTTTCAAAACAAAAAACTGTTTTGGTAAAAATTAGCCAAAATGAAACGATACCGCATGCTTTCAATTCGAGAGGTTTTAGGGTTTAAAAGTGAAAATAGCAATATGACGTTTTTACATTTCCGAGGCACATTGTATTTGCTTGAATAGGATTACGTCTGACATTCGAGTGCATTGCTAATAATTATGTGGGGGAGGATAATATCAGGCTCACTCAGGAGCTCGCATTTAAAATTGACACAAAGCTACAACTGGCATTGTGCTGGCGTAATTCTGATACAGTTTCCAATAAAATTGTAGCAACCTTGTGTATGTACCCATAATTTTGCTCTTCTGGGAAAAAATGTAAGTACAATGATGCCTAGAGAACTATTTCTTAAATAGCTTTCCATTTTTAAAACACTTTTATTCTGATTGTATTATAGTATTGTGGTGCAGAATCTTGCAATTAATATACTTGTATTCATTTACCTACTGAATAATGCCCTCGACAAAAATATCTAATGCCTTTGTTGAGGTATGGAACAATTCACTCACATAATGAAACTGACCGAAACAGTGATTGCCTTTCTGATAAAAGCTTCAAATATTACCCCATAGATAAAATTGTAAAATGTAGATGACAGTGTTTTTGTAATAGTCAAGTTGCTCGTTAAGTTCAAATACCTTTTTTAAACGATAGCACATTTTGGTGATGGTTTCGGTGGATAGAAAAGAGTTAAAAATTAAAAATCAGTCAATGTACGAATGATCATTTCTAAAAACTATATTAATGGTCGTTTTTATTAAGACTACTAAGAAAAAAATCACTCTTCTACATAGCAAAAATATATTCTTGTAATTCTTGAAACAGCGTTTATTTATTTTTCAACATGAAAAGGTTATCTTAGCAAAATGGCTTTCCTAAAGATTTCATCATTATCACTGATGCCTTATCCGAATTTATTAGGAGCTGAGATTTACGTCCCTTGTTTTGTGCCTACATCGGAATCACCGTGCCTGCCCAGCAGCGGCAGCGTCTATTGAGAGGGTAGTATCAACTAATTAAAATCGTGGTGCCGATAGCCCGTCAAACGCAAATTTTCGGATTGCCTTCAAAGCTATCATAGCTGTATATATACATTATTTGTGTTAAAGTGTAAAGTAAACGGTGACATGCTGGGTTTATACGGCAAGTGACAACAATGTCACTTTTTGCAGCGGGCGTTGCACCTCTTCATGTTCTGTTATTAGTAGTCATTTCAATAATCATTTTCATTAGTTGCTATTATCATCGTTCACACTACATATCAACTTGTATACTTCCTGAAAATGGCCTTGTTAGGATTAACATGGACTCGAGCGGTGCCGCGGCAGCAGACGGCGACTTCCTGGTTAGATTACTTATCAACTCATTCTGATTTGTTAACTGCCCAAGCGTAACTCTCCGTTAAGCCATTTATCATCAACAGCCAATAATGTTCCCACTACTGGGACATAGGCCTCCTTTCGGTGAGAGGGAGTGGGCCATAATACACCACGCGAGCCCAGTACGGGTTGGTAGATGTCACTTGTCTTCGAATTTTTGGTTCTAAGACATGCCGGTTTCCTCACGATGCTTTTCTTGACCGTTTTGAGAGCAGAGGAGATGAAATAATTTGCACGAAAAAAAAACACCTGAATGGTTTCGAACTAACGACTACTTGTAAGTCGCGGCCATTACTAATGAGCTACCGCTGCTAGCTGCAAGCCATTATTTTCATGATTTTTATTTAGTTAATTACTCAGCTTTTATCCATGTTCATAACATAATTATGACTGTTGTAGAAATCGATGCGATCAAAAGCGGCATCAAATTGGATTAGGCATTATTCATAACGCCGACAGTCTGCAACCATGTATAAATTACACAATCGGCCAGAAATGGCCGGACATATCGCTGGGAAATTTAAGCCATCGATCGCTTCGTTGAATTAAGTAAGCGGAAAATTGACGAGTGTGATCTGTTTTATATAATGAAAACAAACGTAGTTTAAAACTTGTATCAGACGGTTCTTATAGTTTTTATGTCAACAAAGTGAATGGCCTTATTTAAAATTGAATGCATTATATGTATTGAAACATTTACAAATACGCTTCATTAAATAAGCATTATATATTTCTATTTTGTAGTCACTTCTTCATGTGGTGCCGGACGTAAAGAATAGCACTATTCCATTTCTTCCCGGGGTTGTCGTAAGAGGCAACTAAGGGACTTACTTGAGAATGGGCAGCAGCGTTCTCTGTGCATTTTCCCACCATACAGCAATCTCCATCCCACCTGCCAAGCGTGGCGATTATGGCAATACCCCCCAAATAAGGGGAGGCCAATGTCCAATAGTGGACGTCTTACGGCTGAAAATAAATGATAATAGTTCGAAAATACACGTAACTTGTAATCTAATTAACAAGTAACTAACCACAGACATTTTCTTTCGTTATAACCAAAATTGATAGAAGAAGACACAAAGTCATGTTGCTCTGTTAATTTTTTAATTTATTTTTCTCGCTTAGACCCGTCATTGTAGATTGAAGCTGTATCAGATTATTAGAGTACTATACAGTAGTGTCTCTTATTGCACATAAATTTAAAATGATATGCAATTCAATACCAGTATTCAATCTATAAAGATAGATCCCCTTTTTTATAGATATTCCAATGGTGTTCTGGCAATTCAAATTGTTAGGTTTCCTGTAGTTTCGACATCCAACATGGTTTATTTAAAATGGGCCACAGTTTCATTGTAAGAATGTTACTCCAGTCGTTCCAATGCATGAACGAACTTTAATCATTCCAATGTATACCATATAACAATGACGGAAGAGTTACATGGTACCCACTCGTATTATTTGAATACCAACACAAACTAGGATTACGGGATTGGATTCAAAGTTTCATGTTTTTCTAGTTCGCGTGGATTTGAAGCTCTTGTTTGAATGTTGGAGCAGCTATTGTTTGCTTCGTTTTACTACCACTGGATGGAAATCCAATTTATTCTTTAAAAAACTCCTCCGAGATATTCAAAACTGTACTCGAGCCAGCGAAACCAATAATAATAATAATAACGCAATAATTAGACGTAAAATTAACTAAAAGAAAATTTGGTGTAAAAAGTTAATCAATTAAACGAAAAATGAAATAAACTTTAAATTCCCAACCAGGTATCCTGAGGTTTCACATTTAGTTTTTCTATTTAAGGATTAATCTAGATATTCTCTCATTACTTATGTAAAGATAAACGAATATTATCTAATATGTATATTAAATTCTTGTGTCGCAGTGTTTGTTACCAAACTCCTCCGAAACGGCTGAACCGATTTTTATGAAATTTAGTGTGCATATCGGGTAGGACTGAGAATCGGCCAACATCTATTTTTCATACCCCTAAATAATAAGGGTGACCCAACCAAAAATATTTTTTCTTAATATTTTGACAATTTTTTTTATTTTTATTTTATTATGATTTGGCATTAAAAATACATACAACTCTAAATTTTCACGCCTTTTCACCCGGCAAAACAACGTTTGTCGGGTCAGCTAGTAAATGGGTAAAATAGTGTGTTTTTAAATGTTTTTATTTGTTCACTAGCTTCTGCTCGCGACTTCGTCCGCGTCAAATATTTGCTCCCCTGACCCTTCCCGTCGCATCGATTTGCCTGCTAGTTTTCGTCCATTTTTCGTTGCTGCTCGCTCCTTTTGAGTTATAGTGAGTCAACCTTAAAAGATAGACATATGCTCTCGCGGACTTTTTTTAGAACTTAAAAAAAAAAACAATTTCATCATACATGATTTTTTGGCAACATTTTTCATTACTGCTCCGCTCCTCTTAGTTGTAGCGTGATGTTATATAGCTTATAGCCTCCCTCGATAAATAGGCTACCCAACACAAAAATATTTTTTCAATTCGAACCAGTAGTTCCTGAGATTAGCGCGTTCAATCAAACAAACAAACAAACTCTTCAGCTTTATAATATTATAGTATAGATATTTGATGTGGGTACTGATTTATTTACTTGAAAATTTCTATCACTGATACAAAGCTGCAGTAACTCTGGGTATCATCTATACTAATATTATAAAGCTGAAGAGTTTGTTTGTTCGTATGTTTGTTTGATTGAACGCGCTAATCTCAAGAATTGCTGGTCCGAAATTAAAAAAAATCTTTTTGTGTTGGGTAGCCTAATTATCGAGGAAGACAATAGGCTATATAACATCACGCTACAACTAAGAGGAGCGGAGCAGTAATGAAAAATGTCGCAAAAACGAGGAAAATCGCACAGGTAGGCGATTTGACGCGACGGGAAAGGTCGGGGGAACAAGAAATTTAACGCGGACGAAGCCGCGGGCAGAAACTAGTAGGATATAAACATAACATAACATCACGCCTTGTTTCCCCGAAGGGTTGGGCAGAGGTGTACCTATATAGTACACCCACATTTCACCTGTTACGTTTAAGTCCCGTGTAATAGGGGGCGAGCCTATTGCCATCAACCATGCACTAATCCAGACTCCGGGCTGCTACTGAGAAATTCCAGATGGAAAAGCCCAATAACAGTTTGCCCGACCTGGAAGGACCTCATGCTCAGCAATAGCGCTTGCTACCACTAGACCAACGAGGCATAGGATATTAAATTGTAAAAAAAGATCGGGCTCTTTATTGAGAAAAAGGTTTTCTCATAAATAAAGAGTTATTAAGACTAATGTAGGATATAGGTACTCTCTGTAAACACTTGTAGAAAATCGAATTTTATAGGTATTTTCTGCAAAAAAGACAAAAAAAAATTACTGCGTAAAACAGTATATTCATAATATCACTTATATTGAGTCTTCACTTTTCTTTTTTTTCCAAGAGGTTAGTCCAATTAAAAGTTATTTTTTTGTACTCATTTCCTTGTGCTAAAAATTTCAGTTCAATCATTATTAAAAATGTATCATACTGTGGATGGAAACTTCTTTAAAACACTATGAACAGTTTCAAACAAATTTCTAATACCGACTTCTTGTTTCAAATATTCATCGTTCATTGATCGAAACGATTGCGTCATAATAATTGGCCACAAAGGTATGGGTACGGTTTTCAATACTGTATAGCGGCCTGGGAACCACAGCATTGGAATATGGACATAATGAAGGTCAAAGTTCCATCTATTTTTGTCATTCAAGACCATAGTAAATTATGACTGCATATTTTTAGATCCCTCCCCCTTCCCTCCATTTCTTCAAGTAAGTGTCGTAAGAGGCGACTAAGGGACTTACTAGAGAAAGGGCTGCAGCGGTCTCTATGCATTTTACGACATTACTGCGATCGCCAAACCGCGTGCCAAGCGCGGCAATAACGGAAAACCTCCCTTTTTGGGGGAGGCCTATGTCCAGCAGTGGACGTCTTTCGGTTGAAATGATGATGATGATGATGATTTTTAGATCATAAAATCAATTTTCTACGAAGATTCTTTTGGACGGGCCAAACATTGAATTGAAACTACACTATACCAAAACAAAAATAGAGATAGAAGGGTTAGTTTCTCAAGTCGTACAGCGTTTACTATAAGACAAGTAGTTTGATAGGTCAGTTACACATCTTTTACCAAATGACGGGCTATACATATGTTGGCAGTAGGTTCGCGTAAACAGTATAACTTCGACTGTCTTTTTTCTATCCGTCAAAGTTCCATTTTGATAAAAAGTTCCAGATAGATAGGTAGCAGTTATTGGTCAAAGAACATTTCTTTAATTCCATGTAGTTTGTGTAAATCAGATAGGTGACCAGCCATCCTGACATCATCTTTCAGCCCGTCACCTTAAACAGTAGTAAGTAGTGGTTTTTTTTTTTTTTTTTCAAAATGTAGAGAACAATATTATTTAGCGATAGGTGGTGGCAAGGTGGCAAAATTGGTGACCTATGACCGTCCATGCTGACGTTCACGATTAGTGGGTAGAAAATAATGCAATATGTTAAAAGAACAGGCATATTTGTTACTAACAATGTGATATTTGTACTTCATAAAAAAAAATATCGAGGCATTGTGTGTCGTAGGCACTATAACCATCTGTCATATTCCTTTAACCATTGATCCAAACCATTTACAGTGCAATACTTGCCTATTATCGTATTAAAAGTGAATGACTTTGATGTCAATTAGGAAATCCATTGATTGCTTCATAGGACTGTTATCTGAAAAGATTTTTCCTGTCTCTTTTGCATTAGAAGTGACACTATTTTATTTTACTATGCGGTCTCTGCTGTACCTTATATTTTGCTCTAATTTAATGACCATTCATGGTGCCATTAGATGTACCTACATAAAATGTCCCCGTGTATTTTATTTCCATTAGTGTCAAGAAATTATTGGTATTAGTGCTGTGTTCCTGAATAAATGTGTTTACTTTTATTTTAATACTAGCTTTTGCCCGCGGCTTCACTCGCGTTAAATTCGGAGTAACACGGTTCCCCTTTCCTGATTTAGAACACAGAAGAGAACTCGGAACAGAATGTTATTTAATACGCTACTGTAGACGATATTATAATATGTATTTTAATTTGGGGATAGAAAGTTAAGATTCTGGGCATTGGACACACGTGAACATGCTACATACGATTGTCCATAGAAAAAACACGGCTTTTCACGGTTCACCCCAGCCGCCGAAAAAAGAAAAAATAATTGCCTATGTCACTCTCCATCCTTTCAACTATCTTTCAACAATTTAACTTAAAAAATCACGTAAATTCGTCACTCCGTTTTGCCGTGAAAGACGGACAAATAGACACACCCATTTATAATATTAGAATGGATTATTTCATAATTTGATACGAAGTTTTTTGGGCATTAAAAAATATTCAAGGCACTTATAAAGATTCCATTAAAAATGGGAGTAGAGGAGCTACCAACTTGTTTCCGTGTGTATTCTCGCTTCTCATACTAGGAGGGAAATGCTTTCAATATTCAGGGACCCTGAGCGCTCGAACTCTAGGCATAGTGTCAATTACAGCCCTTGCTCTGTTAACACTTTGCCAGAAATTACTCCGGCGTTGAACGACGTATGTGTGTAGGTACGGTACGCAACAAACATCTCGAGTAGTAAAAAACAAAAATGTTGTTCTTTTTAATTAAGCAACGGATTTTGATACGGTTTTCAGAATTATTTAGTGAAAATATCCAAGGAAGGTTATGTTTTCATTTTAAATTAAACTATACACATACCCTAATAAACAAATCTAAGTGTCTGATTAAGTAAAAATCAAAACTATGAGTAGCAAGGTTGGTTTTTTCGCAAACTATTTAGATATGGAAACTTTCAATTATTTTGACGGCAACTAAATATTCATTTTTCTTAGTTTTTCTCCGATAGCGTTTCTAGGGCTGCATGGATGAATATGCAGCCATTCTGAGGCCACTGATGGGAGACTTGAATGAATTTACGACTGCTAAAACGGAACAGGACTACGAAGTGGTGTATGGTGCCCGGTTGGTGGTAAAAGGCTCACTCTCTATTACAGGAGACTTCATATGGAACATAATTGACAATGTACAGGTGTATTAAACATAGGTACACAACTACCTTGCCCATCAGGGAATACAGGTGTCAAGTGATTTCGAAAGTTTTCACATACAAGTTATCTCTTTAAAAGTTTTATTTCTTAAAAAAATGGATAAATTAAGCATTTATTTCCTCAATAAACAATAACGTACAATTTCATGAGCAGCTATATAAAAAGACTAGCTTCTGCCCGCGACTTCGTCTGCGTTACATTTCTTGTGACCCCGACCCTTCCTGTCGCGTCGAATCGCCTGCCCATGCGATTGTCCCCGTTTGTGTGTGTTTTCATATAAATTTGGTGGAAAAAAAACTTCGCAGTTAGAGTACAGATTTACTCAATGTACACATCCATTCAAATTTTCATCCTTTATCGGTGGAATTTCTAAAAACGGATAACTTTGACTTCCATACCGACTATGACGCCCATAGTGGTGAAATTTCCACTAGGTGGTAATCAGTCGCTCCATGTAAAATACCGGTACTTAGTTGCATCCGGTAAGACTGGAAGCCGATCTCAACATAGTTGGGAAAAGGCTAGGCAGATGATTAGTAGTGAAATTTCCAAAACTCCTTTTATCGCAGTCACTTACAATATACAGAACTTATTTGTCAGTTTTTAGTTGTAATAATTCATGAGATATCGTGATTAGTCGGTCAGTAGTGAGTCAAATTTCGTTAGTATATAATTAATTAATAAAGAAATTAATCGAATTAAAGTCTACTCAAACGTATACAAACACTTTCGCCAAGACTACCTAAATTTAATTAACTAAAGGTTAATTCAGATCCTCCATTTATTATAAGCCATGTATTATAATGTTACTGTAGGGTATAATTATTTCGATAATTGCTGTTACTCAGCCTACTGTGGGTTGGTCTGCAACTCGCGGGGTGTTCAACCACCCCACTCGAAGTCACGCGACGATGCGTAAAGGTTATGTATGTTGGATGTATGGCGTTAGTTGTCTTTTAATTATTAAAAATACATTCATAACAGAAGAGCATGTCGTGTTTCTCCAAAGGGAGGGGCAGGGGTGTACCTATAGTACACCCGAATTTCTCCAGTTATGTTTAAAAGGATGCATGCGGAGCATGATATACGCGGCGAGCCCGTTGCTATCAACCGGAATCATCATATCACACATCAGATAGAAAATCTCAATAACTCTGTCCGACCTGGGAATCGAACCCAGGACCACATACTCAGTAGTAGCGCTAGACAAACAAGGCAGGTAGAAATAAAATGATCTATTCGATATTTTTTCAGATAAATATTGGGTCTGGCTGTTCTTCAGGGTTCGCTGTACACTTTCTGTTTGTGTCACGGCTCCATATAGTGGCTATTTTGGCCCACAAGTCATTGAGCATTGGTCTGACGAGTCCCTCCATTTTTGCGGCTTTTTGAGTAACGTCAGTGATCTGTGTTTTGGAATGCAGTGTGATGTTGGTAGGGTCCTTTACCGAGCATGATGCAGAAGTAAGCGTTATTATTGAATCTGCTCTTCATCTTAATCTTACCTGGTGGAAAACGAAGGATGAGGTTCAACGGAAGTGTTCGATATTGGATGTGAAATGCGCGTAATGATGCTTGAGGACAAGTCTTGATAATATCTTAATGCAGAGCCTACCTTTGCAATCCAATGATAAAATAGAGAAGGTGGAATGTTTATGTATCCTCGAGCACACTCGGGTGATCAACGTTTTCTGACTGACTCGATTTCATTGTCCGTGAACGTTTCACATGTTTTATTGTACACAAGTGACAGTTAGAAGATGGCGTTTGCTTATCGGTAAGTTTAGACTAAACAAACGTAGTACCAGAACCAAGAGCAAGAGCATTCTTTTGTTGATTATCTTAGAACATCAATATGGATACTTAATTTTCGCGGTTATTAAAGCCTGATCTGCATTACTGAATAATCACAGTTAGTAACGTCACAATACGGTTATTGCTCATTTGCTACTGTCAGAGGTAAAGTTACCGTGAAAGGACTGTAGATCAATGAAAGAACCCTTTGTGTACCCTGTGTATACAATAGTACTTTAGTAGAGTGTGACAGAATGTGCATTCACTTTTGTTTCTAAACCTAAGTTATTGTAAAAGTCTTAGACGCAGCGGCGTTATATTATGCTCGTAAGTTGTGCGAAATCTAATGACGTGATCAATCACTCCTTAGCGGAAACTGTTAAACAAACTGCTAGGTCCTGGATTTTGAATAGATTGTTAGTACATACGTTGAATCCTGGTTTATGGACGTTTGTAACGCATAAAGTACATTCATGCTGTGTATATGAGATGACTTTGTCTACTCATACAACTCATTTTTAATATGCTGTAAAACTATGTTTATGTGTCTATTGCTATAGTGTGCCTATTAGGGTAAAATTAAACACATTTTTGGGCCCATTATTTATTTTTATTTACTTAAACTACGTCCATATAATATTTTATTTTATCGTGTACATAATACTTCAAACATTTATTAGATTATTATAACGTTGTAATAAAAAACATAGTCATTTAGCATGTTGGTTTTTTTATAAAAAAAATAATATAATATTCAGCAAAATACATTTCATTTGAAACAGGTACAACGACAACGTGTTCTTATTTTCAAAACACCACGTCAATTTTTGAAAGGTAGAGAGGAGCGTATCCTCTTTGATTAAATATATAATTTTATATTTGTTCACTAGACCTGTCGTTGCACACTGTTCTCTACATCAACTGCCTCTTAGATACGCACTGACAAACCATGTTTAAAGCAACAACAATACAGCGTTTAAAACGCACTACGAATGGACCTCGATCATATTGAATCGACCAAATCATTAAAAATATTCACACGATCCATTTTTCATACTGTGTTACATCTTTCCTGAAATACTGGGCTCATTTTGGTAAATCATCAAAAACGCAGCACAGCTAGTTTCATGGTACGTGTGGTAGAACCGGTACATGTAGCGCGCATCGTAATGCATTTTAAGTTGCATTGCTTTTAGCTAAATGACAAAACTTAGTTAATAAAATTGTTACGCAGCACCCGTGCTTCAATTGACACAAAAATACACACATGTCCCAATTGCACACAGCCATCTAATTATTCTTTGAGTAAGCAACATGCACACATTTTTGTAATTTTCTATTTTTTGGTGTTTTAGTTGCTCACTGTAATTTTGGCTCATTTAAATAGTTGTGTTACTCGAGATATGTGTGTACCTACCTCGATTTTCAACCCGCAAACATTTGTACATAAATAATGTTTATGTAGATTGCAGAAAAAAAAACCTGAACATTAATTAGCTGTAGCGAACTGTACGGTTTTTGTAATGTTTTACTTGTTTGTTTCCAAGCTAAAACTACTTTTTTATAGATTTTTTTTTTATCGTTTTGAGTTATTTTGTATTTTTTTTCTTTATTTTTTTGTTCTTTTTTTTCACGAACGGTTCGCTTAGCTATATTTCGAAACAAATTGTAAGGTGACAAAATATTGATGGAGAAGATGTAAAGTGCCCATAGTACGAGTATTGCAGGGTAGTTGTTACCGACTCAGGGTAGTTTTTGTCACAGTATGCAATGGTACCAATTTACTGCAGTCAAAGACCAGAGATATGTTGATGTATCGATAACGGTTAACAAGCAAAACCCGTGCAATAGGTAAACAACGTTTATGATATACAAAAATACATACGAGAGGTGTGAAGATAAATCGCAGTCAAACCATTATTCAAACTGAAGCCAACTAGTCTTTCCTATTCTAAAATTGATTGGTCATTAATAACTTTTTATTTTGAGATTTTATTTGAGTTTTATTTATTTTTTTATTTGGTATTTTCCGTTATTTATTTATTTTTTTGTCAATCCTTCTCAGTTTGTGCAATCAATTGGCTGTGATTAATCTTATTCGACAGTCTGCGTAAATCTTGTATTCAACATTCCTTTTTTAGCTACCTACTCAGCTTCCATCAAACTCATGTATTTTCACCAGAAATGCTTATAGTGATCTATATAATCTATTTTACGTCTTAATATGTAACAGATAAAACTTCTTACTTTCTAGAAACGATTATTATGATTTTACTACATCTAATTGGGTACAGAAGTACAGGTTTTCTTTTTCTATTGCCGATTCGATGGGAAGTTGTAAACTATTTGTTTTTTGTCTAGTTTTGTGTTAGTGCAGAGGTGCTAAATATTATAACTCAAAACAAAATTCTATCTATCATTGCACAGCCATACGATGAAAACCGCTATTCCGATTCAAATTCCGATTTACGTTCAAATTTCTATTAAAAACTAATTTAATTTAGAATTTCTACGCCTCTTACCTTTCGCTTCTGCAAAATTGAAAACAAACAGAAATATTAAGTATCAGCATAATTTGTTGTTGTTCCTATGTTGTCGGTGTTTATGTATATTTTCAGTATTAGCTGATCTCGTTTGTGATAAATTTCTCTCTTTCTTTTGTTCGTCATGCTCCCTTAGATGTCACTGCTTGCGGTAGCGTCGGGGACGGGTTACCACCTTCCCTCAAATATGGCTAGGGGGTAATGGCTGACCTTTGCGTTATGCTCGTGAACGGGTGCTGCTTGTGGTGACTGGTCGTCTTGCTGACCATGGTTTTTGTTATTGTTATTTGTATTAACTGTTATTTTATTCTACTCCGGAGGTGCTAGTTTAACTATTGTAACTTCAACTTAGCTATATGCATCAATATATGTATATGGATCATTTTGCATCGTTGAACATGTAAGCGGGCACGCCCTTTATGCCTGGAGGCTTTATTTAGTTTTTAAGTTCTGTTTACGTTTTTGTTTTATTATTTCAGCTTGACTTTAGTTTTCAATTTTCTTTGTTGGTATATTGGCGTGTGCTAGCTGACATATGGCGAATAATGTATGTTTTGTTTTATAATATTAATTATTTACACAATATTGTATAGAATCAAGTTCTTCTAACTTAACAGACAGCTGTGCTACTGGGGAGTTTGTTCCGCCACTTCTTCTTCCCAGCGAAAGCACTAGGAAGTGTTGAAGGGCGGGCGTTTTGGGGGGGATTGTCTTTTGTAACTTTGACGTTCAAAAAATGCTGACTCTCAGCCTAGTTTGAATAAATGACTTTTGATTTTGATTTTCTCGTACTTTGAGAGATCAGATTATACTAGTAATGATTAATTATAATTTTTCATCTTGCGAACCTGCCTGCCTTTGAACTTTCCATCCTTCCAATGGTCAGAAAATGATAAAAAATATAATACTTTTCCAAAACTAATTGATTAAATTGTGTAGTAGTTGCAAAAATAACTGTCAACAAATAAATTATACGGCATCTGATGTTGTTGTAAAGTTGGTCTATTTTACTGGTGTTTGATAGCTAGTTCTCTAGAATCGAGATAACTGTTGGAATGACGACAGTTATTACTAACTGTACTACGCTCACTAGATGAGCAGCTAAGCTAACCTACATTCACTATTGCTTATTATTAATTTTTTATACGTATTTTTTTTTTCTAAACACCTTCTTCTACTTTTTATTTAAATTGATTTGATAATTGCGATTAAATGCGGGCCCAGATTTCTCGAAAGTTTTTTTTTAAATAAAATGGCTCCTGTGCCAATCTATTAAAGTGATTTGTTTAATAATGGCGAAAGAGGTTTTAATAAACAAATCACTAATAACAAATCCTTAAATCTAAGTGACCTAGAATTTATACGTAAGTATATTAATTGGATGAAACTACTATCCGTTTCTAATCGTAAAATTGGAATATAATGTTAAGATTTATTTATTAACGACTATATTTTCCTAATTTTAAAATTGGAACATAAAGTTAAAATTTATTTATTAACTACTAACTTTTTCTAATCGTAAAATTGGAATATAATGTAATATTAATTTGGAATATAATATTATAACTTGAATGAACAATTTAAAAATAATTATGTAAGCAAATTAAATACAATGCTGAGATATTCAGGTTACATATGACTATGGGAATCCTCTTTTGGCCTCATAAAGTATGTAAAAATATCAATTGGCAAAGGGAAAACGATTGTCGAATTCTTCTCGGCCGAAATGGTGTTCAGCGTCTGCAAGAATAGCCTAGTGTTAAAAAGTACACAGTGTATTCTATAGATTTTTTTCTTGACCTTTTAATGTGTGTTTTAATGTATATGTAATTAATATAACTAGTGATCGCCCATTGGTCGAAATTCGACTGTTCTTCATTTGAATAGAAATACATTATTAAACGAAAAAAATATAAACATTTATAAATATAAAAAAATATATGGTTATATTTGACATTCAGTAACACTATAGACAAATAATATTAAAGACTATTAATATAAATAATATTAATATTAAAATATAAAATAATATTAAAATTCTCGATATGGTCATAGATTTTAAAAATGAAATAGGTTATATATCTATAAAATTAATTTATTGCCCCTGGTTATACTTGACATTCAGTAAAACTATAGACACAAAATATTAAAGACAGATATTTTCGATTGGACCACAGATTTGGACCATAAACAAAAGAATATCTAAGCATGTGTGTATTAAATACGCGGTAATGAATAGTAGTGTGTGTAACGTGTTATTTATTGAAAATAATGTACTTTTACGCATAATTAAAATAAAATATTAGCATTCGTCACTTCTTCTCTATATAAACTATAAGTGTGCGCCTCTGTACATAATATGTGCTTAAAGTGTTAAATAAATAAATATAAACTATAAGTGTGCGAAATTTCATACTCCTCCGTCCGCCCAATTTTCGTAAAAAGGGATCCAAAGTTTTCGCTTCACGTATTAATATATAGATAATTTGAATTTTACTGTATTTACAGCATTGACGGTTAAACTATAACATTAACGATATCTATTAATTAAATATAAAAACAATTATTTTGGTATAAAATACAGATACACAACTTTACACATAAAAGACAACGAGCTAAAATATTAAAAACTTTTATTCTGGCAGCTACTCTGCCAAATAAGTTTAATTCACCTCGCGTTCATAGTGCCAGACGACTACCTAATGCTGTCTTTCTTTTACTGAATATGCTTAGAATAGCAGTAGCAGCAATTTAAAAACTACACCTGTCAATAAAACAGTACTGTACCTGAAGGTAACGTAGTTGTAATGCGGCTGGGCTGTCGCTAATGATCTCCGAGGCCTCACGGAGGGCACGCGACGCCTTCTGCTCTCCTTCGGCCGCGATCACCTTGGCACGGGCCTCCCTGGCAGCCTCAGCTTCTGCCGCCATTGCTCTCTGAAGTTGGACCGGTAGACGCACGTCTTTTCTATTAAGGGAGACATGATTCAGTATTGGAATGTTCTGCGTATATTTGAACAAATTACAACACATACATATATATATATATATATATTTAAATTGTTTTTTTTTTCTTTTTTGATCGATCTATTTTATTCACATATTTTTAAAATTCAATATTTAGGTAAGTTTGTTTTTATATATCTAAAAGGTTCTATTCAAGCACAGGTCAGCCAAAGAGCGATTACATTATCTATACCATCGATTATAATTATATTGACTGACGATCAAAAGATGGTAAAGTACAACAAAAGTAATCGACTCAGTATTGTGAAATATTGGTATAGATAAAAGTTTAGTTATCCGATTTAAAAATCCTTAAAAGTTTTAATGTCTGAAATCCAATGATGCATGGAAGCTGGATTTTATCAAAGGCGGCTGCTTTATCTTTATGTGTAAGATCGATATAATTGCAAAGCTCCACTTTTCATTTTCAGAATATCACGATATATACGATATCACGGACACGGTTTTTTTTTAAATTGTATTATAATTTCGTAAGGATCATTTAGAATTTACGAACAAATTAAAGTGACTAATATGAACGAATCAATAATAAACCACAGTTCAAAAATTCTCCATATATTTTCTGTATCTACAACGGTTACAGCCAACCACCCCCTATCAAACATTCACAATGTATATCAATGATTTTTTCAATTATCACATACCCTATTTTCCTGAATATCAGCAATCTAAGTGACAAGAAAGGTCCCCAAAAGAAACTCACATTTCGACGCGTTCCACTTTAATTCCCCAGGCTTCGGTGGCCTCATCCAGGGACAGTTGCATGGTTCCAGAAATCGTCTCTCGTTCGCTGAGTATCTCATGTAAAGGCCGGGTTCCCATAGTATTACGTAGGGTAGTCTGAGCTAGTAGTCTGGTAGAGTGATGAGCGTTTTCAACGTTGGCAATAGAGATGGTTGCATTTTGGACACGGTAGTAAACCACAGCGTCCACTGATACGGTAACGGAATCTTTTGTTAATACCTGTAACAATTATCTTGGGTAGTGATATAGGTTCGGAACGATTTTTTGTTCTGAAGATTGTTTTCAAATTCAAAATTTTATTTCAGGCCAGGGATCCGTAGAGTGTTAGTAAGAGCTTACCCTATGTTAGAAAACTCAATATTTTAAAAATTCAATAATAATACATAAATTGGCTACATGAACATGTGCATGCACATGCCTGCCAGCCCAGAGCCTGATGAATGGTCCACCAACCTTGTCCGCCAGTGTCGCTAATATACTGTTAGGTTGTTGTTTTATTAATTGTTTTTAAGGTATTTTCAACTCCTGGGCGATAACCTTCATTCTTCCTTCTACTGTTCTCGATGTTGTACTTCCTCTCAACCATTCATGACTGATGAATTCTAAACACTTTAAAAGTTACTACTTCCTACCAAAAATATTTAACAGTACCTCTTGCGGCGGGATGTCGTAGGTTCGGGTTCGTAAGTCCACACGAGCGTAGTTGTCAATACAAGGCAAAATGAAGAAAATTCCTAAAACAATACAACAAAAGTCACCAACAACACTAACTCCTTTGAACCATACAGAGAAATCGACAAAAAAAAGCTATAGTTGAACTTGTTTTGAAACAGTTTAAAGTAATTCTAAAGTGCTACAAAGATATTATTGCGCCCTAATGACGTTGACAAGCGGATATTGTTGATTAAAAAATGATTATTAAAAAAAAGTTTACTTGATGGATATTTATAAGATGATATTTTACAGTTTAAGAAATAAGAAATAAATTATGATTATTTCTTTCATTGTAAAATCATTCATATGTATTTACATTTCACTAGTGATATCCCATTGGTCGAAATTCGACCGTACTTCATTTGAATAGAAATACATTATTAAATGAAAAAATCTATATAATAATAAATATAAAAAAAAAAATAATTATGGTTATATTTGACATTGAGTAACACTATATACAAATTGTTGACGCTGTACTACTATGGAGAGGGTTCGCTGGCGGGATGGTGATGGCCAGGACCAGGACGTAGGAGTAATGAGTAAAGAATACTTCTTCAGGACTCTCTTCTTTATTTTCTTAATACTTCTTAACTGCTGGATATGGAATGAATTATCACTGAAAGCTCTGTTTTTATAGAATTTTCCCTATTATTTTTAATTAATTATGACAGTTCAAAATGTCATAATTATAACCAGCCTGTACAATCGTGAGGCATACCATCTCTACAGTTTGCACACGACACTAAGTTTTGTTTGGGAAACTTACTAATGCCATACTTGACACTCCCCATAAACCACAAAAAATATTTCTTATAAATCTAAACTAAATTCCTATCGTCGCTAATACAAATAATATTAAAGACAAATATTCTCGATATGATCATAGATTTAAAAAAATAAAAAAATAGGTTATTTATCTAAAAAAATAATTTATTACCTATGGTTACACTTGACATTCAGCAAGACTATAGACAAAATATTAGAGACAGATATTCTGCATGTGTGTATTAAATATACGGTAATGAATAGTAGTGTGTGTAACGTGTTATTTATTGAAAATAATGTATTTTTACGCATAATTAAAATAAAATATTAGCATTCGTCACTTCTTCTCTGTATAAACTATAATTGTGCAAAATTTCATACTCCTCCGTCCGCCCAATTTTCGTAAAAAGGGATCCAAAGTTTTCGCCTCACGTATTAATAAGCATAATGTTGAAGGCCTCCCCCTTCTACATTAAACTTGCTACACAAAAAAAAATATCATGTAAAAGTACGCTAAGTAAAGCCGTGCATCACATAATTTGCAGCGTGAACTTTGCGGTTACAATCTACTTTTCTAATTAATATCTGTTAAACGAATTTAATCAACTTTACTCCGAGCGGACAACTCCGGTATGCTACTTGCAACATTGAAATTACCGCCAAATTAGACCATCTTGGCGACTACTGGCTTACCCCGAGGCGACGGACGGTGTCTGGTTGAACTTTTTTTGAAATCAATGTCGGGTTTAGCTCATTCGAAAACCATGAAAATTTTCCCAAGGTATTGCATCGACATAGAAAATAAATCAGTTGTGTAAAAATAAAACCAAGACCAATCGATTTTCATAAATTTTCAGTTTATTTCATTGCTGCTGGGGAGTTTTTTGCGCCACTTCTTCCCAGCTCAAGCACTAGGAAGTGGTGGGGAGGGCGTTTTGGGGGACTCTCTTATTTTATTTAGACGTTAGAAAAGTGCTGATCCTCAGCTTAATTTGGATACATGACTTTTGATTTGATTATAAATGGAGTCCCTGTAAGTAACCTAGTAATTTCTTGTCAAACTGCAAATATTTTACAACTAAGTCGTTACACAATGTGTGCACAAAATTCTTAGAATCTGGCGATAAAAAGGCTGTTTATTGCCCTTTTCGGGGTATTAGACTATTAACCAGGTTTGTGGTTCTATTGTGGCGCTTTTGCTAGTAGCAGAAAATCCTTGAACTTTGAGACCGACATTCCCATCTCGATCCAAGACTCATGTTTCACACTCATGTTCTAAAATATCATGTGTACTTACCCGGTCCCTTAGCACCTCCAGATAGTAGCCGGCCTAAACGGAATATAACAGCCCTTTCGTATTCTTGCACCACCTTCGAACAGAAGAAAACGTACAATTTAATTCGGTTCTACAAGGCAACTATAAATTTTGCACATAATATAAAATAATGAAGGTGAGCTCAATATGCAAAAACAACATAAATAATATTTATATAGTTCGCCACTGCAAATAACAGATATAATTCCTGTTGTTCAATGCCTAAATAAAAACAAGTTGCAGGATTTTTATTTTCGACGCTGAGCTGACCGTTGAAAATCGAACAACGCGTTTTTATTTTGGCATTATTGTAGGTTTTGCATTTCTTTTTTGTGGAAACTGTCAACTGACATTTTAATGCTTTATTCGTTGCTGTTTTCTTTATTAGTTGGGGTTCGAGACAATACAGTGTATGACGGCCATAAGCGCAGCCGACAGCTATATATAGCCGACTACTAATTCACGCAGGTCGGCATTAATTTTCAGTATACTAAACTGTATTATAGTCTATTTCGTTGTATTATCAATAATATCTTGAGCAATCAGCGTTAAGGCCGTTATTGGTTTCCAGCTTGCTTATGAACCCAAAACTTTGAAATTTGATTTTCAGAAAATGATGTACAAAAATATTAAAATTATTTGCATAGATAATTCGATGTTTAAAGTTTTATTGAAATCTTTTTTTTATAAGTATCTTTTATAAAAACAGTAAAATCTACCATAGCATTAAATATTCAATGCAAAAAATTGACGACAGCTTGAATTGAAAAACAAAGAATGCCATTGCCTTGGCTTAGAATCGATAAATAGTATTTAAAAAAAAAAACAGATTAGCAATTTCCGTAGTGGCAACATCGAATAATATATAATGTTGACGACTTAATGTTTGGATTGTGCCGAGCCGATTCGAACAAGATTAAATTATGGTAAATGCCGAACGTTTGTCGATCGTCTCAAGCCGAATGTAAGCCGAGTAAGTAAGTTGAGTATGTGTTGTAATTGCTCCGGTCAGCTTTGTTCTTCATCAAATATTACCCAACTGCATGTAGAAGCCCCGACACGTGTGTGAACTCCATTAAGTTGACAGGCTCAAGAAAGACAGCGCAACAAGTAGTTCGATATCCGATAAACTAGAATAACATTTCCACCTGTCTGAATTTTCTCTCTTGAATCGAGCCTATGTTTCACATACTGTGAAAATTTGATCTAGCATTTGAAAGCGCGTGATTTTCAGAATTTATGTCAATGCGAGAAAAGTCTGTAATGTTGAAACTTCTTCGTGTTAGTATTTTAAGAATAGCTTTTGTACGCGGCGTAGTATTTTTCCGTAATTCTCCTGAATGCATTCAGGAGAATTACGAAAAAATACTACGGGAACATACTACCGAGATTAGAGGTTTGATTATAAACTGTGTTTCAAATTTAATCCACATCCACGTCTTTGCGCCAATCCAGAATAACAGAAATCGGACTAAAATTCTGAAAAATATATTAGTCGTTCCCATAACACGAAGGATTTTTTTTAAATTGTATGTTCAGTTTGGATGTCGTGACTCTTTTATCATGCGAATAGATATAAGAAACAGCCTCATCAAAATAGGTATATTATTTTACAATTTAGCAATGCAGATTCCTGAATGTTACTGATCTGATGGAAAGGTTGCAGTAAGAAATGGATAAACGAAACATATTGAGGAAACAGCGATAAATACCTAATTATATTGATAAATCATTTAAAATCAATGTACCTAAATATATTTTGCAATGCAGATTCTTGAATGTTATCTAAATCAGGTAGATGGGTTGCAGAAAGAAATGGAGGAACAAAACATATTCAGAAATCAGCGATAAATACATTAATAACTAGCTTTTGCCAGCGGCTTCGCCCGCGTGGAGGTCGGAAAATATCCCGCGGGAACGTACTACCGGGATAAAAAGTATGCTATGTAGCTTATGTATTAATCCAGGTCATAAACTAACTGTGTTCCAAATTTCATCCAAATCCGTTCAGTAGTTTTTGCGTGAAAGAGTAACAAACTTCCACACATCCATACATACAAACTTTCGCATTTATAATATTATTATTATAGTAGGATTAATACCTACTGATAAATAATTATATTGATAAATCATTATACTGAAAAATAATTTATTATTATTCTAACTGTTGTTAATATTCTGCCAAACCAATAAGTGGGTTGCTATGTCGATCATATCAATGCATCCACCACCAATTAAAATAAATTGAAGCAGCAATATTTTGTAGGTACACAGTGTATATGTGGCAAACAAACCTCTTATTAGGCTCTGACGTGTCTGGACTAGGCGATGCGTTTACCTATTACTCTACTACATATTGCTTGAAAACACGTAATGGTTTTGATCGCGTTCATAAATATAGATTTTTTTGATGCATATGGAATGTTCGAACCGTTACAGCACTTTTTGCATGCTTTTTTCAGGAGCTTTTAACGGATTTTTCGTACGTGCTGAATTCGTGATGGATTGGATAACGCACGGATTAAGTAAATAGTATCTGCCCCGTTGATCTAGTTCTGCTAAGATACGGGCAAAGTGTAATTGGGTTTTTCCATCAGAAATATGTCAGTAGTATCCTGAATTTATGCACTGTTTATGGGGCGACTAGAATCAATTCTATTTTAATGTAACTGTTGATGTTCAAAAGTGCTTTTTATGTGCCTATTTGAAATAAATTCATTGACTTTGGAAACACATTCACCTCCTATGCACAAGTTATGGTTGTTATCTAAGTATAAGTGTAATACTACATGGGACTTAACAAATCTTAACTAGTGAAATTTAAGTGAACTATTTTAAACACTTCTTCCAAACCCTTCAAAGAAAAAAAAAACTTTTTAACAAAAAATTAGACCGTCGAAAAAACTGAAAAGCAAAAAATAATAAACCTTTCAGTCATTTCAGTCGGCGCTTTGGGTGATCTTTGTTCATTGATTGTTTGGCGGTAAAATTTTATGTTAAAAAGTTTTTATTTTATAATTTTTTGTGGCAATAATGTACTAATTACTACATGCTAGCAAATTCGGACTATTCTGTACGAAGTTATGCATTACAATCAATGAGTGAACAATAAATCATCCCCTATTCCTACCCTTAGGATTGGATTTTTTTTACATGGGATATATCCTTTCAATAATAAAAGAATTATCAAAATCGGTCCCCTTTGTAAAAAGTAATGCGTGGTCATACATAAAAAAATACGCGTCGAATTGAGAACCTCCTCCGTCTTTTTTCATCGGTTAAAAAGGCAGAACGTTTAAATTTAAGTGTAAGTACATTAAAAAGACTTGCCCTTTTAAAAACTACGGTGACAAGCACCTATTTTAAAATATTTGTTTAATTGCATATAAAACGGTAGTCAGCAAGCGTAGCATGACCAATTGGTCTATCTCTATTCTACCAAGAATAGACAAAGTTCTTTCTATTCAATTCGGCCCGAGCACGGGGTGACCCGTAGACTAGGGTTTCTATGAAGACAAATACAATTCTTTCCATAGCAAGAGAGTGGTAACTAATGTAATTAAGGTGCATCCGCTAAAGACTTTTTCATTGAATAGGCATACAGTGGGATTAAACGATCTTAGAGTATTGTATTGATGATTATAATTAATATAATCCTGTAAAAATTAATGTACCCCCAACTGAAACTCTAACTCAAAAGTAGAGAAAAATTAGTCGTCATGCTCGAAATCGTAAAATTTTATCAACTGAAGAATATAAATATTTCCTCTCTTCAGTTTTAACATCGCCGTGCCATTTTGTGTATTCTTCCGTCGACAAAACTCGTTTCTATGGTGGTCATGCGGTGCTGTTCGTTTCCATAATTAGTTTTTGACTCTCACCGCACTTAAAAATCTGCGTTCTTACTAGAGGTTTTTTCACGAGAGTTCGACGTAAATGACTTATGGACTTACTTGTGTTTATACCCGGGGAATTCCCTTCAAGAACGAAGTTGCTTACGCAATACTTGCGTAGCCGCCAGTATCGCGAGATTTGTTCGAAAGAGATACCGTGGCCCTGGCATATGGGAAACTGAAGGAACACGGATGGGTCTTAGTCAGTAAAAGTCTGACACGCCCTTCCGCTCCACTCTAGAGCGGAAGAAGCCATTCGATGATTTCCCACCCACAAAAAAACAAAACAAACTTGCGTAGTTAAAAAAGACAAATATATAGAAAGTGAGCATTTAATACATTTTTTTTAAACAGATCTGTCTAGTAAAGGTTTTCATCTCATATAGTTTTCATTTCGACATTACTATTGCCACACTAGTAACTATCTCTCTTAAAAAAATCGCAGATGCATGAACGTTACGAGTTTTTTGACGATTTTAATCGGTTTAGTTCAAGAGCAAGCTGCGTTAAAGTACTTCGTTTTAATTGTCAACTATCACTTTGGTCTATGTTGTTGCGACAAAAACAATAAGTACCACACACACAGCACAGTTTAATATATTATTATTATATCTGTGCCCATAGTAATAATAGCCGCACGGGTTGATCGTGCAGGTGACCATCTTTACATACCAAGACCCTTCCGTGCCTCGGAAAGCACGTTAAGCTGTTGGTCCCGGCTGTCTTTCGTAAATCTTAGACAAACGTTACGGCTCGTCAGAAGCCCGAAAGTCTGACAACCAGTCTTACCAGGAGTATCGTATTACCTAGTAATTGGGTTTTCTGGAGGTCAGATAGGCAGTCACTCCATGTAAAATACTTGTACTCAGCTCCATCCGGTTAGACTGGAAGCCAACCCCAACATAGTTGGGAAAAGGAATATGAATAAAGTCGTAAAACGAAGTAAATAATGTTAATGTGCGTAACGGATATTTTCAATATTAAAAGGGTATCATTGTTACGATAAGTTACTATGCACAATGGTACTAGGCCCACGGGGAATAGAAATAACCTATTTCCGGCTACCGAGTTTCCGAATGGCCACGATAAATTGGTACTTTTCATTAGCTGTATATTTACTTGCTTTGTTCGTATGAGTTTCGGGATACTCGCTTTGTCATGCATTTTTTTTCTTTTGCACACACATGCCATGCTCAAACACGTACACGAAATTCTCACTAGAGAATTTCGAAAAAAAGTGGGGAATTTTGTAAAATGAAGTTATTTTTTACTACTAATGATGTTGTTTGAACTCATTGTTTGCTGCACCGTTTGACGTCATCACGTCAGCGTCGGCTGTCGGTGAAAACCAGCGCTGGGGCTCTGTCTTGCACGGGGTTGCAGCATTATGCTTAGCGTTATGTGTGGACGTGGCACATGTTTTCCCCTACCTTTTATTATAGTTTTGTTGTGTTTACATTTTTTCTGCGTCATGTTTACCGCAAATAAACGTTGTTTCTTTCTTTTTGCGATGTTTTTCTCGTCAGTTTCTGAATTACAAGCGACTCTTTGTGGGCTAAACACTTTTTTATTTACAGATTGGTAGATGTCACATGCCCTCGTAATTTTAGGTCCCTATCGTTTTTCAGGATGATTTTTTTTTTCACAGTTTTGAGAGCAACGGATATGAAATAGTTAACACAGAGTGGTCGCTTCTTATCAAAGTAATTGTTACCGGTTTCAAAATAATTCTTGTGGTTAGTGATAAATGTAATATTGTGATTTTACATAATATACCGATATTTTTCCGGTGTGTATCACAGAAATGGTCAATCGTTAGACGTATTATTATGTAGAGCTTCACGGTGTTACTAAGCGAACTAAAATAGTGATGTTACCTTAACTGGGCAACCCTCTAATTAACTAATATGTTTGAATACACGGAGGTCAATATTTTACCATCATTATTTGTGGTTCAGCCACCACCTTAGGCACAGGTCGCACTGGGGGCTAACAAGCACGGGTCAGACAGATCGCGCGAAGCGATTATGGTCGATCATTAGCGGAATCTCTAATAATTATAAGTTTTCTGTATTATATGTTTTCTGTAAAGTACTGATCTGTTTCCTTAAACAGTAAAAGAATTATAGGAATTAGTGATTTTATAGTTTTATTCGTTGGTTTTATGTCCATTGCATTTACCAGTAAAAACTTATAATAATTCATTTACGGAATAGAGTGTATAAGGAGGTTTTAAAAAAATCAAATGATGGGAAAATACTTGTTGTTTTAATACGTATTTATGTTTTGATAAACTAAAAACGAATTAGTCACTTATTTTGTTTTAATACTCTTAAGTAAATTATTATTCTTAAATTTTTGGGAATATTTAAAAATGACTGCCTCGTTGGTCTAGTGGTAGCAAGCGCTACTGCTGAGCATGAGGTCCTGGGTTCGATTCCCAGGTCGGGCAAAGTGATATTGGGTTTTCCCATCTAGAATTTCTCAGTAGCAGCCGGGACTCAGGATTTGTGCCCGGTTGATGGCAATAGGCTCGCCCCCTATTACATGGGACTCAAACATAACAGGCGAAATGTGGGTGTACGATAGGTACACCTCTGCCCAACCCTTCGGGGAAACAAGGCGTGATGATGTTATGTTATTTAAACTTAAGCTTAAGAAATGAAATGAATTGAATGATTTATGTAAGTAGAAAAGCAGTGAAAAGCAGTGGTGGCCCCGTGGTATCGGCCCTGACTTACAAGATGTAAGTCGTGGGTTCGAACCCAAGCTGGCGCTTTACTTTGTGTAAATAATTTTATAACCACTGCTCACAGTGAAGGAAAACATTGCTAGGAAACCAGTATGTCCTAGAACCAAACATTTTAATACATGTTACATCCCGCACGGTGGATTACGGCCCACTACCTTTCACCGAGAGGAGGCCTGTTTCTCCGCGGTGGGAACAATACGGGCTGATCATAATTTAAGTAGAAGACTCTTGTAAACCTGAATATGTTTTTGATTAAAATTTTAAAACTAGATGGAGCTGGCATTTCCTAGCCACCAGGCCTGAAAAGAAATTACGAAACTAACTCAGAGGTCATTATCTCTTTTAAATTTCAAATACTATATTATTAGGAGACTTTTAAAGTCTAGTAAATATTTTATGTGAGTCTAACAATTTAGAATCATATCTGGAAGTACCTTTAAACTTAGGAATCGGATTTTCGTTTCAAATACGAATAGCTTTTTTTTTTTTCAGGATGGGAAATCATCAAATGACTTCTCCCGCTCTGGGCGGAGCGGGAGGGCGTGTCAGACGGTTGATATAATTCTTCGATTGGAAAACAAAACTTTTTTAAACTCTTTAACTACTGCTAAGCGAATTACGAATATTACGTTATTTTTTTAATTCAAACCAGCACGCGTAGCATGACCGCCTAGAAACGGAATTTGTCGACGGAAGAGAAGACAAAATGATAGATTGTATCGTAGAAAAATTGAGTAAAACTGAAAAGAAGACAATCATGTTTCTATTCTTCAGTCGACAAGAGTACGATGTCAAGTATGATGACTATTTTTTTGATGAGATAGAAACATTTTACAGAATTAAAATACCTATGGAACTTTTTTTTCTCTTGGTAGAATAGATATAGAATTGGTCATGCTACGCTGGCAGGTGTTTTAAATCGTTTTCAACAATCTGTATCACCTTTAATTTCCCACTGAACCCTATAAAGTATTAAATAAAACCACATTGATTTAATTTTTGGTCACATAAAAATACCACTTATATTTCACTTACCTTTAATTTTCACGGCGTACATAGCGAGAGCTGTCCCTGGAGCGAGCAGGATCTCTATACCTGGGCTGAGCCTGAACACCAGCTCAGACCCAGCCCAAGTATTGCCCAAATGGTAAGCCTCTAGGCAATTTTTGAAGAAAACCGAGGAAAAACGTTGCGGTTACGCATGAGTGTAGAAGGCGCGGGAGCGGCAGCAGATGCGACGGCGGACGAGATCAAAGTATGCAAGTAGTGAAGAGGTATGAGAGTGAATATAAGAGGGGAAGGGGCAGGGTACTAAGTGGAACTTGGAACACGAGTGAACACTAGGTCCGATTGTAAGGTACTGCGCTCAGAATCCGCAGCAAGCAAAGACAACTTTAAAGTTCCCCGCACCCCGTCAGTGCACCCGCCTGCATCGACTAATAGCAGGCCCCGTAGCGAGGCGAGGGCGGTCTCTATTGGGTCCTATTCGTTCATGTGGTTTTTCTATTAGTTATATTTAGGATGACTTTACTAGGTCAAACAAAGGTCTGCTGACTATGCTTTTGAAACTAGCGTATTTCTAAAGTTTCTTCTAATTAATTGTTTTTGCAGTTTCCAATGCATTGTACATTCACGTAAAAAGCTAGATTTTCGTAACAATGCTGTAATGTTTCTCAAGAGGTTTGAGAAACCGATCGGAACTCGTTACACTTTAGAGCTTTGTGACAATGCTGGTGGTAGGTAGTTATAAGCTTACACATGAATACACATATTTGGTCAATCGCAGCAGTGCATTAATAATTAAATGTTTATCGATCTAGCTTTGAGGCTTTGTCTCAGCGACCATATTCATATTGGCTTTGGGTTCAATCAACTCATGTGTGAACTAGGACAGCTGATATCAGCTACTCAATTATTCATAAATCGATAACATTTAATGGCGGCCAAGGTTCAAACACTTGTGGTGACAATTTCTTCGAAAGAATAGAAAAATTATAAGCCTTGTTTTTAATTATTGAACTTTATTCGATTTAGTTGTAGAATGTACTAGATTGCGTAAATTTCATTCACGTCACATAAGTTGTCATATAAATGGGCTACTGGTAAGATACTTTGAAGATTTATCGTGTCTACAGAAAACATACATTATAAGTTATTGCTTTTATTGATATCACTATGTTTTATTATGTTGACAGTCACGTTCCCATCAGATGTTAAAAATAACTCTATCAAAAGTCTGGTAGTTAACATTGAAATTTAAATTCATCACCTTTTCTTGCAAAAGTATAAATAAACATCAAAATTATGTGAATATCTTTCCAAGTCATTTCCATCACGTATGAAGTTTTTGGAGATTTTCTTATTAACTTGTAGGTATATTTTTCAGGCAATCACGTTATTCTACTAAGTCGATAGTATATTTAATGTAGAGTATTCGCTGAGTTTTATATTGAATACTGTCAATTTTAGCAGTCCTGATTGTAATTAACGAAATTTAAATCACTCGGCAACTTAACATTTTCTGAAATGGACTAAAATACTACACAAGAACATTTATTTAATTTAATATAATATATAACTTTGCTTTAAATTAGAAATAAATATTCATTTATCAAGAAATTCAAATGTCATTCCTGTGACCGAGTGACCCAGATAACGAGTGCGCCGCAAGTCATAGGATTTCAGGGATCAAGGTTCAATCCCAAGAGCAAAAATATTATTTCTCTTTTAATATTTAAAAAATCCGGCCAATGCACGATGAGTGATAGTAAAAAAATCTTTTCTTTTTCTCACTCAGGTATTTTATGTGAACAAAAGATTTATTATAATAAACACAACACCAGCAAAATACTCCGCAATAAGACATTCGTTTGGACGACACAGCAGGTGAGCGTAGCAAATTTTCATAAAAAACACTGAAGTAAGAGAAAAACAAAAAAATCGTTCCATACCTTGAAGCAAATGAAGAGTGAGAATGGCATCGTCAAACAAACGAGGATCCATGACAGTACCACTAAGATCTTCCCGCAAGTTTTGCCTTCAGAATCCGAGTCTTCATTGACTGAAAACGAGGAAATTATTTAGAACACTTTTCAACAAGTAAAAAAAAATTTAACTTTATAAAAATATAATATGTAATATATACAAATCGCTGGGTTTAAATTTACTGTTGAAAGCTCACTGCTATTCGTAATAGTCGGATACAATTGCTGTCGACTCGACATTTCCATCATAATATTTAAAAAAACATTAGAACACAAAACTACCATGCGCTACCGGCCAGCGTCTGATATTTACTGGCCCTGCATGGTGGCTTATATTGGCTGATAAAACATTCACGTGGGAACTTAAAGGTGGAAACTACTAGAAGTCTTAATAAAATTGTATTCTTTATTAATATAGCTGTGATCGATTAATTTACTTACCATTTTCACTAACTTCCATAATAGTGGTGGATCCTGAATAGCGCGCCATTTTGAATAGTTTTTTTTTAAACGTGTGAATTGAACCGAGGTAACTGAAGGACTGATGTGAGAGGAATACGATGAGCTCATAGAAGCCGTAAAGCAGAATAAGAGTGAAGTCTGGTTGCTCTGTGCACCTGCCGTGGTCTTGTGCAATATGATTAATGTGGGTTACTTTGCTATTATTAGTCCACTAAAATGTTACCTTCCCTTCCTCCTGACTTTTTCGTCTTCACAACTCGAAACATGTGTTTTGTCACTATTAGTGAGTTCAAGTGCTTAGTTCGGGACTCTTAACAACTTCATGAAATTACAATAACTGAATAAACAGATTGTCACATTCTTCGAATAACTGATAAGTATTTCATATGGTATACGTCGTCATTCTTCATCGTATAAATTACACACGATACACAGGGACGGTAAAGTCAAAATATATTTTAATCCGATGGGGGAAAAAATATCGATGACTTTTATTTTACCATATTATGGTGTAGCATGGAATATACACGTCGCGTGATATACTTTTTTCTACATAATTATACGTACTATCATTATTTTCTATGACTATCCAATACGATTAGTTTTCTTCCTTTTCTCTGTTTAATAACTTGAAGATAATAATAATATGAAACACGTCACCGGACAGATCATGGGGATTCTTGGCTCAATAGCCAAGTGCCTCGACCAGCACCTCGGCTCGGCCAATGGCCACCTATGACCTTTGAGGCTTTTTTGAGTATTATGCTTCGTTACATTTTTTTGCTTTAGTATTTTTTTTATTTTATTTGTTGGTATATTTGCATGGCTAGCTGACATATGGCAAACAAAATCATTTAATGCTCTGTGTCTCGTAATGTATTTACTTTGCCTTCCTACTATTGTATAGAATCAAGTTTATCTAACTAAACAGACGACTGTGCTGCTTGGGAGTTAGTTGCGCCACTTCTTCTTCCCAGCTAAAGTACTAGGAAGTAGTAAACGGCGGATTGGGGGACGAATGACTTTTGATTTTGGCACAATTATCATTGGCCGTTGTGACTATCGGCACAGTGACTACTATATCCATATCCCACAAGTTGACAACCTCGCGAGCCAGGTCAAGATACTGTGATCTGTTTATCTCTTTCAGTTTTCATGAGTTTCTCGTCATGCATCATTCTGCAACGCTCTAATATAATGCCATTTCTGAGAACTGGGTCGGGCACATAACTGTAGTACGGTACTCTTGATTCCACAAGACTGTATTACAGAGCAAGTTGACAACATTATTATTAAACATTAGATGAGATAAAAATGCTCAAAAGCTGCAGAGCTGCCTTATCAAACCCGGTAACAATATTAACAGTTTTTTTTAAATGTACAGATAAGTGTAACAGGCGCGTCTAACTTACATAAAGTTAGATGCAGTCGTAATAAAATACCCCTAATTAAGTAATTGAACAACGATCTATTATCAATACTTAATTAGTTAAGTAAGGATATTAGGCGCCATATGTAGTTATAGAACTACTAACTAAAATATAGCGCTTAAAACTTTGCATTGCTATCAACTGGTAATGTAAGTACGCAAAAGCCAATCTCGTCAGTACATTACCGTACATAGTCGACAGCGACGCGGAATTTTAAGCAATATTTAGTAGTTTTTTTACTATATAAAATAATTAATACTAGCAATATTAGCACAAATATTTACATCCACATATTTACTATCGATCGTCAGGATTTTGAAGCCACATAAAATGTGTTCGGTTGATTTTCGTGTTCTAAAGTGGCCATTGAATTCAGGACGGCTACAGGACGCTAGCTGTTACGTCCCAGCTATAGCGTCGTATATAAAATGTACATCGAGTTGGACAATTAGGATCTAATTTATTTTATTTTATTAGTCATCCACTTGGTATAGGCATTGTGTAAAATAAACCTAATTGTAAATGACATGAATAGAGAAAGCTATACTATAGCGAAATTCAGTTTGTTGCCGCATTTTGCCCTTTAGTTCTGGCAGTATCACCACATGAATCTTGTTTCATTTTTATTTAGGTGATTAAAGCTAAAGAGCGAAATCTTTACCTATAAATTTAATCAGTATTTCTTCGAACTTCTAAATTGTGTTAGGAAATATGAATAAATTAGTATCGAATAAAGCAGTCTATTCATTATATAATTATTATAAATTACAGGTCAACAGTTCAGGTGTTAACTTAAATATTTGACTTGGTAAATATATACCAAGGATTCTAATTTCTTCGCTTTATTAGTGATTGTAGTAGCAATAATATAATTTGATTTAAATGGATTTATATATTTTAAATATGTATATCTTTTATATTTTGTGAATGTGAGAAAGTTGTAAGCCTTGTAGACTGTATATTTGTAGACCATTTTCTATTTAAATAAGATCCTGGTACTTGTTAGCCCTGTTCATCGACACATATTAACACTGTAATTTTAAAACATCATATTTATTTTTTTAACGTAACCGTGGCTTTCTTGCCAGCTTCTGTCCATAGAAAACGACCAATTGGAATCGTGCACCTCGTTTCTGGCGTTTCATAAGGCTGTAGATAATGATAAAATATTATACGTATTTTGATAACAGAACCAAGGAACTTATACCCAACCTCTGGAATGTGCATTGTCAATTTGACACAATTATAAAAATAAACCTTATGTATATGACACTAAGTTCTATTACAGACAATCACTTGGTCAAAGAGAAATTCGGTCCGAGAGAGAAAGCGTTTCGAGAGCCCTGTGTCCCTTCCTTGAAGTAGGGTGCCCATAATGAACGAAATTATAAGATTATTTACGGGTAAAGTCCAAAATTTTGACGCATTTGCCCAATAAAAAGTATCCCAACCACTTTTCGTAAAAACTACGTCTGTTAGATTTTTACGACAATTAATACTAAACAAAATGGTTATTTGCCCAGAGCGCCGGATATTCCAGGTTATACAATAATACTCGATAGCAGAGTTTATGCGTTGCGTTGCGTTTATGTTTACTCCGTTTTACTTTAATTCATCTTTAAAGCGTAACTATTTTTTTTTAATCAAATTATTGGTTAATATATTAGATCCTGTTATATTAGTATCTACCTACATCATATTGCTTGGTCACCCTAATGAAAGGGATAGAGGGCTCTCGAGAAGCTATCTCGCTTGGACCGCGTATTGGTAGCCTGTGCGCATTCCAGGTTGGATTTAAGTTCCTTGAACAGAACGAAATAGTGTGTTTATCTTTAAAAAATCGTCATTTTAGGTAGAATCCCGCGATTAAATAGACAATTCAATTGTCTTGCAAGAAATCTCTATAATTATTGGCTAAGAAAACTAAGTCAGGATATTTTTTTCATATCAGCGTGTACATTATTATTTGCTGTAGTTGCAATTCTGAACATTGATACCCTGTTCTGTATGCATCATAGACCCGATGTGCATAATATTATATTTAGTTCAGTGAGAGTCTTACAATGTATACCTTGAACAATTTATTTGAACTTGACATGTTACTGATGTCTTGAGTAAGAGGCAAACAGTGTTGCACATCTAATGTAGTTATTATATATGAATTAGCTTTTTGTATCAACAGTTCTTTATGAGGAGCGTAAATATTTATATACCTATTTCACCTCTGCAAAACTTGCTAGTAACAGTTTTAATCAAATTTGCTGCGGGGATGGATAAATAAGGCCACCGTTAGTGGGGAAGTTATGAAGTTCATGCACGTTGGAGAAAGCTGACTTGTCTGAGCAGCCTGTTTTTGATAGTCGATACTCGGTCATCCTACCACAGGCTGCATTTACTCATTAAAACTTTTGCTGTACGATAAAAAATATACATACATAATCGGCCTTTACCGTGCCCACTACCATGATTATATAGTTACTAGCTTCTGCCCGCGACTTCGTCCGCGTCAAATATTTGCTCCCCTGACCCTTCCCGTCGCATCACAGCCTGCCCGTTTTCGTCCATTTTTTTGTTGCTTCTCCGCTCCTTTTGATCGTAGCGTGATGTTATATAGCCTATAGCCTTCCTCAATAAATAGGCTACCCGACTCAAAAATAATTTTTCAATTCGAACCAGTAGTTCCTGAGATTATCACGTTCCACCCCCCATTTTAGGGAAGTGGGGGGTTAGAAAGAGACAAAAAGTAGCCTATGTCACTATCTATCCCTTCAATTATATCCACTTAAAAAATCACGTCAATTTGTCGCTCCGTTTTGCCGTGAAAGACGGACAAACAGACATACACACTTTCCCATTTATAATATTAAGTATGGATTAGTTGGTCGCGTCGTTGCTTCCGACTTACAGATCGTGTCTCATTATATCATGGACACCCTATAATGTTCTCACTGCTGGGACAAAGCGTTCTGTCTGTGAGAGGAAGTGGGCTGTAATGTACCACTCGAGCCCAGTGCGGGTTTACTTGTGTAATTTAATTTAAATGTCACATGTCTTCCATTTTTTTTTTCTTGGACAAGCCGCTTTCCTAACAATATTTTCCTTTTTAACCGACTTCAAAAAAAGGAGGAGGTTATCAATTCGTCTGTATTTCTTTTTTTTTATGTTTCTTAACTCATAATTTTGGACTGGGTGAACCGATTTTGATGATTATTTTTGTATTTGAGAGCTGGTGCTTTTTAAATGGTCTCATTTTATTTTGGTTCCATTCGGACAATGGGATCCATGTGAAAACCCCATAAGTCTTAAATTTGCATTAAGTATTTGCGGCGACAAATGAACGAATAACGCAATTAGATTAGTGCGGGGTATCTACCATAACTAAAAAGTCAAAAATAAAAAAAAATTACGAAAAAAAATAATCCGGCTTTAGAAATTAAAGTTATTTTTCACTTTGTAGTGTTTTTTGTTTTTAGGAAGTCGGTTGTTATTTTTTTTATGTAAAAAGTTTTTTGAGAGCAGTGGTGATGAAATTACCTGCTTGATTTCGAACCCACGACCTACAACTCGTAGGTCGGGGCTGATACACTTTGCCACCATTGCACTGCTCCTGCTGGGTCATTACTGCTCTTAAAATATAAATATGTAGCATTATTTTATTAGTTTCATAAGACAATCAAGACTATTAACAACGTGATTGGAGGGTTTGTCCTGATAACTAAATCTTGTCCTATGATTGTAAAATATGAAATAATGCGTTTATGTGAATTACTAGCTTCTGCCCTCGACTTCGTCCGCGTTAAATTTCTTGTTCCCCTGACCCTTCCCGTCGCGTCGAATCGCCTACCCGTGCGATATTCCCCGTTTTTGCAACATTTTTCATTACTGCTCCGCTCCTCTTAGTTTTAGCGTGATGTTATATAGCTTATAGCCTTTCTCGATAAACAGGCTACCCAACACAAAAATAATTTTTCAATTGGCACCAGCAGTTCCTGAGATTAGCACGTTCAATCAAACAAACAAACATACAAACAAAGAAACAAACAAACTCTTCAGCTTTATAATATTAGTATAGATTTATACATTTCAAATTTGAAGAAAATAAGGTTGAAATCAAGTCTACGACGATGTGAGACAGAAAATTTTTATAGTTGCTAAAAGGCTTGGCAGGTGATGATATTTGTTCCAATAAGGAAAGTTGTTCCTGCTCACAGTTTCAAATTGTGTGCTCTTATATGGACGGTTTGGAAACGCTGATTGTGTATGTTGGGTTTTTAAGTGAAAACTTCTTAAGCACCGTTGAGATTTGAAAGTCTATGAAACGAAAAAGCGACAGTAAAAAGAGACTGACACATAACAACGTCATTATGTTTTGTGTCTCGCTCTAATACTTGGGGTAATTCAAATTCAAATAATTTATTTCAGACATGCGTCCATAGTGTTAGTATACAAGATAACTTAAATACTATTGTTAGTAATATATAATGGAAATCCTTAACTAAAGGTACTCCTTGAGAAAGTTTACTTTTCTTTTTGACGTTTTTTGAGCAGGCTTTTTGGACAAATAGACATTTAACTTTTTTACATTCGTCTCATTATCTTGAAGCCAAAATATTTCAAGGTTTCACTTCTACCACGTGTGAATTGTTTTGTATACCAATGACTCCGTATATGAAAGAATTTCAATTTGAACTACTTTTTTGTTCTGAACAAGCAATTAAACAAAAATGTTTCCAATTCAGAAACCATCAGTTTATAATAAATGAAGGAAACGTTCTTAATAATAAGGTATACGAGTACTTTTACCTTGGCCTAGTTGACCTTTCTACAACTAATAGCAAATCAATACCATACACTCATATATCGACTATTTTTTCCCGCGCTGCCTCAAACGCCGTATGGTTATCAGGTTATTATTTAAAAAATAAAACATCATCGTCTCCATTTAGACGCTCATTGTTGGACAGGCTCAGGATTTGTCATAGTTGCCACGCTTGACAGGCGGGTGAGTGATCCCAGTATGGTGGTAAAAAGCATAGAGAACACTCCCTTAGTCGCCTTTTACAACACCCACGGAAAGAAATAGGGTCGTATTTTACGTCCGGTACCATACAGACTGTGATTAGCCACTGCCAAACAGTAATTAGTGAGATTTGGATAAATAGATCACATCATGGTTAGCAGCATGTGTACCGTATGGTGTCGGACGTAAAGAATAGCACCACCCCATTTCTTCAAAGAATCTTTATACTGGATAAGTTTGTATCCAGTGCGTAAATTGTTAACATGAATTCAGCACACCATTTTAGACCCCATTGCGCAGAAATTTTTCGTCGGTTTTACAAAAAAAAATCTGCTGTGAAAATGTATGAAACAGCAGACTTTTTTTATATAACCATCAATTTGTTTTTGTACGTTGGGGGCTCTAGAATGATATGCTGAATCCATGGTTACAGTTTGCGCACTGGATAAAAACTGATCCTGTATATGTAATTCTACTGTACGTGTGAATGTCACTGAACTCCTCCTAAACAGCTGGACCGATTTGAATGATTTTTAGGGTTCCGTTGCCAAATGGCAAAAAACGGAATCCTTATAGATTCGTCATGTCTGTCTGTCTGTCTGTCCGTCCGTCCGTATGTCACAGCCACTTTTTTCCAAAACTATAAGAGCTATGCTGTTGAAACTTGGTAAGTAGATGTATTCTGTGAACCACATTAAGATTTTTACACTAAAACAGAAAAAAAAAAACAAAAAATTTTGGGGTGCCCCATACATAGAACTGAAACTCAAAAAGTTTTTTTTCATCAAACCCACACGTGTGGGGTATCTATGAATAGGTCTTCAAATAGGTATTGAGGTTTCTAATTTCATTTTTTTCTAAACTGAATAGTTTGCGCGAGAGACACTTCCAAAGTGGTAAAATGTGTCCCCCCCCCCTCGTAACTTCTAAACTAAGAAAACGATAAAACTAAAAAAAATATATGATATACATTACAATGTAAACTACCACCGAAAATTGGTTTGAACGAGATCGAGTAAGTAGTTATTTTTTAAAACGTCATAAATCGTAAACCGCAATTTACCTTTCATTCAATTCAATCAGCTGAATTATAATTTTTTTTAAAAATACATTTATTTTCATAAACATAAACCTTGTGCATAAGCCGAGAATACCTACAGGTTTGTACGGAACCCTCGGTGCGCGAGTCCAACTCGCACTTGGTCGTTTTTTTTTGTATGCGTTTGGGTGGCACCCTGGATTGTTTACTTCAACTATTGGACCCGGTAGGTGGCGCTGCTATCGAGTTCTAGGAAACAGGACAACGTCTGTACGGTCAGCTAGTTATATATAAAGATACTAGCTGACCCAGCGAACTTCGTACCGCCTCAGAATCAATAAATGTTGTCTTAACTTATCAGATCCCACCAACATAAAGCAAAGAGCACCAAGTACCATATACCCATGATAGACCAAGTTATGACAAACTGGTACTTTGAAGGCATAAAAGCGTTTTCTAGCTACCACACACCCATGATAGGTGAGCTCCTACCAAATTATGCCAACCTAGTACTTCCAAGACATAAAGCGTTTTCTAGCTACCACACACCCATGTTAGGTGAGCTCCTACCAAGTTATGCCAACCTGATACTTCGAAGACATAAAGCATTTTCTAGCTATCAAACACCCATGTTAGGTGACTTTGTATTCTTAAATTAAATTTTCTCATTTTCCGCGCAATTTTTTTTATTTTTTTTCTTTCATAAGAACTTTCTCCTGACAATAACAAACACAACAAAAAAAAGTGAAATCGGTCCAACCGTTCACGGGTGATGGCGTGACCAAGGGAAATAGGGATTCATTTATATATATATAGATTTCAAACTCACTTCAAAATATGGTTGAATTTTAAACTTCGATTCTGGTAAAAATTTATTATCAAATATATTTCTGACATATTCCCACACTGGAAGCCATGTTTGTTGAATTTTTTTTGGAACTACTTCACCTAAATAATGTAGTGCATCTCGTTATTCGAATCATTCTATTATCCCAGGTAAAGAAAGCAACCCGAGCTATAGAGATCTATAGAAAATTGACGTTGCCTGTTTAATGCAAGCCGAATTTCCATTCGACGTGATAAGCCTGTGACCTGTTACGTGAGATTACCCGCATCAGTTTGGGTTTATGCCAGAGCGAGGAACAATGGACGTCACTTTTACACTCTGCCAATTATGAGAGAAGTACAGACGTGCACACAAAGACTTGCACATGGTGTTAATTGATCTGGAGAAAGCGTATGATAGGGTAACTAGGGATGTGTTGTGGTGGGCTTTGAAAGAGAAAGGCTTGCCTGGTAAGAATGTAGAGTAAATTCGTGCTATATACAGTCAATCTCGTATCTACATCCGATCGGCTGCTGGCAATACCGACGAGTTCAATGTGGCTGTAGGCTTGTACTACAGATCGGTTTTAAGTCCTTACCTCTTCCTATTGATCATGGACGCTCTGACGTCGGAAATACAAGCAGAAGCACTCTGGTGCATGCTGTTTGCCGCTGACATTGTTCTTGTCGATGAAGATGTGTCTGAGATCAAGAGCAGATTGGAGGAGTTGCAACAGAAATTGGAGAATGTTGGCTTGAAAATCAGCAGAACCAATACCGAGTATATGTTTAAAAATTTAAAACTATTGCTACCAACTTATGTACAATAATTTGAAAGCAAAAAGTTTTGATACAGATAGTTAATTAGTTTTCCATGCATTATTTTTTTTTTTTCCATTAACGCCATACATTTATTTCATGGATTACATATTTAAATTAATAAAGGAAAAAAATACAACCTAAACTAACTAAAACTATTTACAAATTAAAAAAATAGCGTCGAAAAGTCATCCGCATCGCTGTCGACTGGTAATGTACCCAAGAGACTGGCGGCATTACCACGTTGTATGGCAATGCTTAGCCTCTGGCCAAGGTAAAAACCAGCTCTTGGGTCACGGGAAGTGTCCACCAGCCGTTTAGAAATATCCTTAAATAGGCTAAGAGCACTCGGACCCCACGGCCCAAGCGTTTCAACCCCAAACGGCTCAAAAATATAATTACCAACAAGGTTATTATACTTACGCCGCTTGAGGTTTTCCGCAGCCGCAGCCGCGGCTCCAGCACAGCACGCCGTGCCTGGAAGATGGGATGGCGCAAGAGTATCGACGCACGTTGCATCCCACACTAAAGGCCTACCCACCTTCCATGGAAATAAGGACATACCGTCCGGTCTCTTGCCATCGTCGCGTGCCAAGCCATTGGGTTCTAATACAGCTGGAACGCCGACGGTGACAAGAGCTCGTCGGATGATGTCATTAATGTTTGCGTGCCGCGCTAATCGACCCGCACTTTGGCTGCAAGACAGGCCGTGGTGTCCTAGACTGGTAACAACTTCGCCACAGTGACAGCGATGAGGAGAACAACACGGAGCTCCCAAACGTAGGGAAACAGCGAGGCGGAAAGTAGTGTCGTCGAACAAGGTGCCTATATTCGACGACGGTAGTGCATGAAGCCATAAACCCGATTCCCACTTACCCACAGCCAGCAGACGTGCACGCTCCGCAGTAGTAGCAGACGTGTTGAGTAAATGCATTATTGAGTTGAAAGTCACCTTTCACCCATCTGTCCTGGGAATCCGTTATTAATTTAACAATAATAAAGCGTAATATCTAATAAATATTCGTTTTTCAAATTTTTTCAAGCTGTCATTTGCTAAAGCTAGATAAATGAAGATAGAGCATTTGAACACGGGTTTTCTTGTTCATCATAGTTATTAGTTGTTTCGTTTCCTTACACACTTTTGTCTTTATTTCTCGTTTCGTAAGATTGCTGGTATAGATTTTTCAAGAAATAAACAGTACCTAGAAAGTTATATGTCGATTCACTCATGAAATGTATTTTACTGAGTGTATTGTAGAACCATTAGTCTGATTGATTTTGTCATGCAACCTTTATGCATGTTCTATAAGTTGATGTCATAAGAGCACTACTTTGGGTTTAGAGGATAAGACAATAACAGAGGGTCTGTATAAAGACGTGAAAGTACCCATTATCATTTAAAATGTTTTTAATTATTTGATAAAATAATGACACGTTAAAATTAAATTAGCCTTGTATATGAACCCCGTCCATGTACGGAAACACCAAAAAAAAATATTAAGTTATTATGACCGCCTTGGTTGATTCCGCAGGTGCCGGTACTGGTACCTTCCGAACACAATGAACTGATCGTGGTTGTAAACATTATTCATCTATTTTGGCCCATCGATTGTAAAGCAGTTTTCCAGTCTAGGAACATAAACAAAGGTCGTTGATAGAAAAAAAAACATTATGTCCTATCTTCCTGTGTATTGGTATAAGAGTACCTTAACTACCCTGTTGGTCTCGTGGTTTAATGTGCGACTGCTAAGCGTGGGGTCCTGTGTTCAATTAACAACTATGCAACTCAACTAACTAATCATTTATTTCTTATAAAAGTTATAGTACACATGTACATTGAAATTGGTACAGTTTTTTAAAGTAACTGGGGAAGTTTTAGGTTGCATATTTACTGTTTGAGACAAACTATTATTAATTTCGTATGATTGTTCATGTATATTTGTCATACAATGGCGTTTGCTAGTTGATGGAATTGGATCTAATGAATTATCATTATCAACGAAGGTAGATGGACGAACGTTCTCTTCAACATGTGAAGAAGACGGACTGGACCTTAAATTAATGGATTGTGTGATTTTTTTCCCAGTTTCTAGTTTGTTGTTTAATCAATCACCAATATAGCTTTCTGCAACTTTGTCTGATTTCCAACCTCCTAGTCGCTTTAAGGACGTCAAATTGGCTCCTGAATCTGCCAATAATGTAGCAGAGGTCCTCCTGAAGCTGTGCCCAGTATAATACTCAGCATCCGGCAGACCAAGAAACGTTGCTATTTCTTTTGGCATATTACCAAATTTGTTTATCCCGATTGCTTGAGCTGTACACTTCCCTTTTTGGTAATTTTGAAAAAAACGGTCGGTTTTTCCTTTTTGGGACCGCTGATTCATATATTTTTGCACTATTCTAAGAAAATCTCCTTCAACAACAAAGCTTCTCGGTATCTTATTTTTTGTGTTCGGAATCTTGATTAGTAGCATTTTTCCATGGGCTTCAATTTCAATATCTTTTAAAGTAATATTGGCTAACTACTCTCTGCGGCAAGCTCCAACAACGCCAAAAATCAGAGAAACCTACAAAAAAAGGGATTTGATTAATATTTTTTAAATAATGTTTTGACTGTATTTTGCGATTTCGTAAACTGAATACTAAAGAAAAATATAAGTACTTATTAATAAATTACCTTTGTGGCTAAATAACGATCATCGGGAGCTTCGTTCAAAAACCTTTCCACTTCATTGGATGTTAATATTTTCGACTTTTTACTTGTAAAACCGTCTGATTGTCGTTAGAAAGCATTTAATTTTGGGTATTCACTTATATCCACGTTGTTCCTTATTTTCAGTATACTTTTATCATCGAAAATCTCGACCATAACGTAGACGGTTTTAATTTTGCTGAGAGTTCGGAGAAGTATGCCAACATAACATTTTCTGAAAAACTATTTGCTTTTTTCTCTTCTCTCCACGCAATAAATTCGTCGTATGTAGATATGTAACGACTTTTTGACTTTTCCGGTAAAATGTTCTCCGAAGCATTTTGTGCAATTATACTGAGTTCCGGTGGTGTTAATTCAAAAAAAATAGGGTCGAAATTACTCACTTTGTGCAACAAACAACTAAACTCGCAAAGAAAATTTCTGGAAAATGGCGCCAACCGTATAATATAAGCAGAGTTTTTGTTTTTCACCCATTTTGGTAGGCAAAGGGAACTATCCATACAGCTTAGTCTTCAGTAGATTTTTTTTATTGATATGAAATGAAAATGAAATTTAATGAGATGAAATGAAATGAAACCTAACCTAACTCATTCAATTAAATCATTAAATCTGATATTGAAATAAATTAGTAGCTTCTTTTTAGAAATATACGTATTTGTATGAATCACAAAAACTCTTTAGTAAAAACTTCATGGTTGGTTTTTCTTTTTAATAGACATTATTTTGACAGTTGGGAAAGAGAACGCACGAGTTCGGGAAAGGTAAAAAAAAGCACTAGTATGTAATAGCCCACATCCCGAACGCTATACGTCCCTGCAATACACCACTTTTTGAGCAACTGTATTAAAAATATCATTTCATTCATCATTTCAGCCGAAAGACGTCAACTGCTGGACATAGGCATCACAGGGGGTTTACCAGAATCACCACACTTGGCAGGCGGGTTGGCGATTGCAGTATGGTGGTAAAATGCATTGAAAACGCTACTGCCCATTCTGCAGAAAGTTCCTGAGTCTTCCACGGGAAGAAATGGAATGGTGCTATTCTTTATGTCCTACACCACATAGAACATATATCAATATAATTTAGTACGATACAAAACAATGCTCTTTTAAATTTAGTGAACCTACGGTATCGCGGCACGGGCATAGAGCGCTAACATGCGGTAACATGATAAACCCAAACTCAATTGGTAGCAAGGTGGACGCTGCCATTACGAAGTGACCTGCGTTCTTTTTGCCTGTGCCCTTTTTTAGGGTTCTGTATGTTCCACTGAAAAAAATAGAACCCTTCTATAAGGGTCCAGATTTTTCATTATCATCACGTGTCTGTCTATATGTCTGTCTATCACAGCCTATTTGCTCTGAATTGTGCTTATATGAATTTCTGTGATAAGAACACGGACGTGTGTTGCAGGTATGTAGTATGAATTTTGAAGACGGGGGTCACTTTTGTGGATTAATTAAAAAAATCGTTTTTAACTGTACCGTATGATCTGTATATTAAATGAAAAAGCTTGCTGTGAGGGTCTTAGACATTACATCGTTTTATAATCGATCACCACAAAAACCCTTTATTCGTATAATTTATTATTGAACAGTGTACAATTTTACTTAATTATTATACCGGTGAGGCCATCAAACTCACTAAACAATAGCTATAACAGTGAATTTTCTGGTTATGACCTTATTACTCAGCATTTCTGGTAGACAAAGTTAAATTATTACTACCATTATTATCTAGAGGTCATAAGGAAGAAATCAACATAATTATGTTTCGTACATTATATTATTATATTGGTGGGTCAAATCAACGATCATAAAAAGAACAATGTCCGTCCATTGATGTTCTTATAATCGCAAGGCAAATCTCTCAAATGAATTGAGGTCAGAAAAGGAAAATTGGGACAGATTTAAAAATAAAATGAAAGGAAGAAGAAAAAGAAAATACGTTTATTTGCGGTAATTATGACGCAAAGAAAAACTGAACACAACAAAAATATAAAAAAAAAATTGGAGAAAATATGCGCCAAATCCACGCAAAACGGCCATCGCTCAGCATAATTCTGCGACTCTATGCGAGACAGAGCCCCAGCGCTGGTTGAAGTGGTAGATAACTTATGTATCGTACGGAACCCTCTTCACGTGAGACCAAATCGCACTTTTCCTGCTTTCGCAGATTCAATCTGCCGGTAACCGAGCTTGCCATAATTCACTGAAAGTGTATTTAGAAAATGAAAAGTGAAATATTAATCACAGGCAATTAATGTACCTCATAATATTGTGATGCATTTATCGCGGGTTATTCGCAGTATATAGCAATTCAAATGTTTGAACAGCATCCTGTAGTACGTCTAAGAGAATTACGTATATACCTAAATGCAACGATGCAATATTGACTCCACTTTGCACCACTTATCATATTACGTTACTTTGAAATATATTGGTTTGATAACTGTACCGTGTCTAATTAATTAGACCGTGAGTGCAACTTTCAGATGATAGAAAAACGAAACAAAATGATAGGGAGATTCTGCTTTTACTTTTGCAATTTATTTCATTACCATTTCTCTCAAAATGGTCAAGGAATGCATTAGTGGCAACATCGTCAAAAAATCAAATAGGAACAAAAAAACAAAATTCTACCGTCCTTCATCATCAGCCTATAATTTTCCCACTGCTGGGACACAGGCCTCCTCTCGGTGAGAAGGAGTGGGCCATAATCCACCACGCGGGCCCAATGCGCGTTGGAAGATGTCACATGTCTTCGAATTTTTGGTTCTAAGACATGTCGGTTTCCTCACGCTGTTTTCCTTCACCGTTTTGAGAGCAGTGGTCATGAAATAATTTACACAAAGTAATGTGCCTGCTTGAGCCTACCGTTCTAGTAAGTGCTGAATTTAAAATAGATTACTTCAAGTAAACCGGACGTAAACAATAGCACCATCCCATTTCTTCCCATAGGTTTTATAAAAGGCGACTTACCAGAGTATGGGCAGTAGCGTTCTTTATGCATTTTACCACCATACTGCAATCGCCAACTCGCCTGCCAAGCATGGCGATTATGGCAGATCTCTCCAAATTGGGGGAGGCCTATGTCCAGCAGTGGACGTGTTTCGACTGAAATGATAAATGATGTTGATGAACTTTTTATATGGTAGTCCAATGTAACATTTAGTACCTACCTCTACCAACACGTCCCTACTCTTAATGCACTACTACACATAGCCAGTGTAGTTGAAAACGGTGGCTAAATCGAACTTGCAATATTTTACCTAGCACTAATAAAGCGTGAAACCGATATTGCTATTGCAATGACGGCTTTCGCCGTTATTTATAAACATCGCGTACGTGAATTTAACTTGATGACATTGGCAATATTCATCAATAACCCATCGTTATAAACAATGGTCGATAGGTTCGAAAAGAAAATTGTTTTTATTTTGGTCACTGAGCAGTATGTTTCAAATATTTTATTTGTGCTACTCAATTTGTTGAGTGGTATATTTGTTTTTAAAAATACACCAGCGGCGGTTGGTACTGAATACGTAAGTGTCGCAAAACAGCAAAAAGACATCATATTTTAATTAAAAATCCAAAGATCCCGGAAGACGCCTGTCCATGCCGTGCTTTTCAAAGCCTTGGGTAAGTTTCAAAGTACCTACGAAGATGTCTTTTACACGAAGAAATTTTATAGATACATTTTTTATGTCCCTCGGAATATCATAAATTAAGTTCCTTTGCAGAGCCAATGCGGTTTTTTTAGGTCTTCTGGTAAGTTTTGAGGGATTTATTAAAAACGAAATACACTTGTATTATAAAGAAGATCATTTATATTTTAATCAAAATATAGCTACAACCTTTCCCATTTTTCGGGCAACAAATGTATTCCATCATAAAAAAAAAACTTATCATTTTTTGAAGCGATCCATGTTTTGATACATTTGTAAGATCTGAAGTACTGCTTTGCAACGCTGCGTTGCATAGATCGAAAAAAGTAGTAATCAGAAGGAGCACAATCTGGTGAGTATTCGGTAATACTTCCTAATGAAGATCTGAAATTGTATCTATTGGAAACGAATGAAAATTTACAGAGATCTTGTTAACTTGATGTTAATTTATTTTTATTTTATATGTAACTTAGTTTTATAATGAGTATTGAGGATTTGAAACGGTCTAGTTAGCTTTGATGTGAAAATATTCAAATCTAACTAGACTGATTAAAGTACTTTATTAGGTGTTTTTTAAGTGTAAGGATAGTCGTATAATTACGTAATATGAAAATATGATTTGTTTATTTATTCATATATTTTCTTAATTATAGTCCCAGAAAGTAAAATTCTGTGACCGTGGATTTCCATGAAATCGGACCAAGTTTTGAAGTTATTAAGAGAATTGCGAAAGGAAAACTTACCAACGACATTTTGTGATTTTTTGTTCTACGATTTTTTTATTATGTATTTTATGTAATTAAAGGATATATAATATAATTTAAAATATAAGTTTAAGTCAGCAAATTTTAAGTGTGATTCTAAAAAAAAATGCCCATGAACATTTTGGAAAAATTAGACGTCTTGTCTTGTCTAGCGTAGCAAATTACGCTGACGCTGCAAGGGAGGTCCCTTTGCAGCGTCAGCGTAATTTGCTACGCTGACGACACGCTGGTCCTGGCGCAGAACGATGAAATAAATGGATTTATCCTCGACAGGCGGTGGAACTTAGTGGAGCATTTTCGACGTAAGGCTCCCAGACTGGAGAGGGCCGGGACTGCCTTAAAGCGGCTTCTGCCCAATCTAGAGGGTCCAAACACCTCCTGCCGGTGGTTATACACGGGGGCCGTGCGGTCCATGGCCCTTTACGGGGCACCAGTGTGGGCGGTACTCATTGCATCATCTTCTGTCTTACGCAGGTCCTCACCGGACACGGCTGCTTCGGGAGGTTCCTGTTCCGCATAAGGCGGGAGGAAACGCCCGGGTGTCACCATTGTGGGGATCACCTGGAGGATACAGTGGAATAAACGGTGGAGGTCTGCTCTGCTTGGAGGGTGCACCACCGTGTGCTCATGGAGGCAATCGGCGGCGGCAATCTCTTGCGTCCGGCTCTGGTGCTGACATTGGTCGGAGTGAGAGGGCATAGGAAACCGTCACCTAGGCGGAGTGCGTGAGGAAGAAGCAATCTATGCACCCACACGTGCTGCCGCAGGAGGAAACGCCCCGGGCGTCGGGATTCCATCCCGGCCACCATAGGCGCGGGCTTGCTGGCGGCGAATGATGGGTAGCCGCCCGGTAAGGATCAAGCATTCCACGCGCGCCTCATAGAGATATCAGCACATATTGAAAGGGTCCGTGAGAACCGTAGCCAGGGTTGAGGTTTTTTTCGAAAGCGTCACCGCGGCTCTGGCACAGGCAACTGGCCCACTCCGCCCAGAGCGGGAAATGCATTTGATGATTTCCCACCAAAAAAAAAGGGTGAAAAATGACCCACCGCGTGTGCCCACGATTGTTTATGTAAAATCGTGGATAATATCGGTGGGTCAATAATGAATACTACGTATGTGTAGTGCTCAATGATCGTTCCAGCTTTGTGTATAAACACGCTATGCCTTGAACTTAAAAAAACTATAATAAGCGAAAAGGTACAACGCGGACTTACAATATAAGATACAGCCGCATTTGATAGTACTTAGACATGCTGCTAGCTATCAATCAATTAAATTATTAGTAACAAAAAATACCTTTACTATTAAAATCGATTTATTATTTAAATCAGTTTATGAACCGCCTAAAGTCTTTAATGATAGAATAATGCTATTTTACATTTGATGAGTTTTGCTATGATGTGTTTATTCCTATACTTATAAGTTTTAACATGATGTACCCAATTAATATTTATTTTTATTTTCTTTTATTCTTTCGTCATTTGTATCGGTGTGACATGTATGTAAATAAAAATGGTTTTTATTGTGGAAATAACTACTTCAGTGGATTTAAAACCAGCATAAAAAAAATCGCATAACAAAAATTATTTTAAAACATGTCACTTTTATAAGTTTTCTTAATGTTTTTTTATCTTTAAGAGAGGTCCCTAATAAGGGATTATATTATTATTATTATTATTAGCCGTTGCTGTCCCACTGCTGAGCGAAGGCCTCCCTACTCTCTTTCTACGTCTCTCTGTCCAGAGCTGCCAAGGCCCAGTCTTTATTAAAAGACTGATGTGCTACTTTAGTAGCTTCCATCATTCTATTGCCTTTGTCGGCTGAATTCATGGAAGCCGCGAACAGACATATTTTATAATAATTTACTCAAAGTAAAGCTTGTATTCAAACTCACGACCTACTCGTAAGTCGCAGCCGTTTCCACTGGGCCACCACTACTCACCTACATAGGTACGTATATAAGTAACAGAAAATAAATTTTACTATCGCATCTTCACCGCTCCCTGCTACCAAAAATATTCCTGCGATTATGAAAAATATGTTGGAATTTTGTAAGACGTAATTACATGTCATGTCTCTTTCTAGGATGTCCTCCGTTAAGTTTCAAGGTTCTATTTCTACCAACTCTCTTGTATGTTAAGTTTATCAACTGACGAACTATGACGCATTGGATATTTACCGAAAAGAAAACATGAAATACGGTGTACCTACTGGCAAACTGATTCACAATTCACCCTAAAGTCACACAGTAATGAGCTTACTAATGGCTTCAGGCATGCTTCCTGTTTTCCGAGTACATGCTAAAATTCAACTTTATCTCAGCCTGAGGTATACCTACTACTGCTTCGTTTATCACTATTTTTATTCGACTTCAAAAAATGAGGAGGTTTTGTGTTCCACTGTATAGGTATTTTTAATTTATATTATTATGTATGTTCACCGATTTCTCCGCCAACTACGAACTGATTTCACAAATTCCTTTTTAATGGTTAGGTTATGCTTCAGGGGTGGTCCCATACCAATTTTATTGATTTTGCTTTGTTCATCTATTATTATAATTTAAATTATATTATAGTTTATACTATAGTTTAACTATTGTAACTTCAACTTAGCTATATGCATCAATGTATGTATATGTATCATTTGCATCGTTGTATATGTAAGCGGGCACGCCCTTTATGCCTGGAGGCTTTATTTAGGTTTTAAGTTCTGTTTACGATTTTGTTTTTTTATTTATTTCAGCTTGAGTTTAGTTTTCAATGTTTTGTTGGTATATTGGTAATAATTTATGTTTTGTTTTATAATATTAATTACTGACACAATATTGTATAGAATCAAGTTCTTCTAACTTAACAGACAGCTGTGCTGCTGGGGAGTTTGTTGCGCCACTTCTTCTTCCCAGCTAAAGCACTAGGAAGTGTCGAAGGGCGGGCGTTTTTGGGGGAACGTCTTATGTAACTTTGACATTCAAAAAGTGCTGACTCTCAACCTAGTTTGAATAAATGACTTTGGATTTTGATTTCATTGTGATGATAAAATCGAATAGTTCCTGTCACTGCTATTGACCTGGCCAGAGGTATACGAATTAGTGCGGGGTAGATACTATAAGTACGGTGAAGACAAAACCTTTTTTTTATTTTAAAAGTATTTAAATGAGGACACTTTGTTCAAGAGTGTTCAGTTCATAACACATGGCCATGAAATCTCATACACTATGTTTCTGTTGACCGTTTAAAAGAGCCATGACCGCAAATTTATTCCTGATACCTACGCAATTCATAAATATCGCGAACAATCGATAATAGCGAAATTACTGACAAATGGATTTTGTCAAATGACAATAATAGTGGTATCTTCATTGTTTGAGGGAATTTAGAAATAGCAATTACAAATTGTTTTTGAAGTGAAACTTCTAATGCGACTTCCAACAAGGTTGCGTTAAACGTTTAACGCTACCTAGTAGGGGGTATGAAAGCACTGTTACGTTCAATTGTAAATTGTAAGCAATGTTAATAAAGTTTGTCTTAAAGAAACAATATGATTTCACTAAAAATCAGTTTCTACCCCTTCCTATTTTCATTTCCACATAACGAAGTTTGACTCGCACTATTTTTTTAAATTCATTAATATTTTTACTAGACTAGAAAATGAGGATACCAAAACTTTTGTATTTATAAAGGGTCAGAAGATATTTTTATAATTGAGGGTGTACTAAGTCGACTTCGTAAACCCTTCAACGATGTCCCAAAATTCCGATGCTATGCCCCTTCTCTGCCAGGGTCGTGAGATATGTTCGAAAGAGATACCGTGGTCCTGGCATATAGACAACTGAAGGAACACGCGTGGGTTTTAGTCAGTAAAAGTCGGAGACGCCCTCCAGTTCCTCCCAGAGCGGGAGACGGGATTTGATGATTTCCCACCCACAAAAAAAATACCCTTTCGACAAACTTCCACACACATTTAGAAAATGTTAAGGACTCGCCCGCATATCTGCAGCCTTGTTTATCTATATATAAAAGCAACAATGGACTCACTCGCAGGATCCTGAAGAAGGTCTACTTCTCACGATTGTTTCAGCTGTGACCGGTTATGATTCACACCCCTTCCTGAAAATAAATAATTTGAGAATTAAGACAGTGTTCATGTGCTTTTAGAAACCAAAACAATCAATCAGACATAAATATCTACAATACTTTAACTTTGTGCAACTTATTGCATTAACGATTTAATCAGGCGTTTTTTTTATGGTGGGTTAGTTTTTAGTATGTTCATATATTTTTAATTTTTAAAATAAGTTGTTTGTAGATAACTTGTTTATTGAGATAAACACTATTTCCTAGTTAAAAAAGAGAACCAAGAACTTATTACACCCAGCTAGGCGAGTAATAATAAAATACTTTAACGTGTATTATTATAGTATAGTAATACCCTAGGCCGCTATCCCACTGGCGTTTTACGAGTGTCGGCGTCTCTCGAACGTCGGCGCAGTGTCAACGTTGCGTCGCGCGACGTTGACGTCGCGTCGTCTCGTGACAAGCATTAACGTCCGCTGAACGCGACGTCAACGCGACGTTAACGTCGCGTTTGTTGGCAACAGGTACAATCACGCCCTCCTGCTCTGTCCGTGTGGGTACAGGCGGGGGTTACGGCCGACGGCCATTTGCACGTTGACGCGACGTTGACGTCGCGTTCAGCGGACGTTAATGCTTATTACTGATTAGAGCTGCTGTGAACCTGACAACAGGGGTTCGAAGCAGTTAGGCCCGGCTTCAGGCACGTGTGACAAGGATGGCTTCGTGATGGTGGAGAGGAAGATGAGGAGGAAGCTTCCTAGTCGGAACCAGTGCGGGACCGCGCTTGCAGGACCCAGCATGCTGCTGCGTCCAGCTACACCGACGACGCAGCTCTATGTGTCCGGTCTACACTACACCACGAAGGTTGAGGAGATCGTGGAGTATGTACGAGTAAAAACGAATTGGACTTTGAGGATCGAGAAGTTGGAACCGCGCCACAACACAAACTTCAAGTCATTCGTGGTGCGAGTTCCAACTCTTGAAATCGAGACCTTCCTCAAGGCAGAGTTTTGGTCGAAGGGTGTCGTATATCGGCGATTCCGCTACGCGACACCACGTAGCGCAACATGACGCCGTCACTTCGTGTACAATAGTTTTACATTGTTTTTATTTGTATGTATGTTAGTCTGTAAGGTATTTGTAGCCCGAAATAAATAAATTGATTGATTGATTGATTGATCACGCGACGACGCGTCTGCGCAACGTTGACGTCCGAGAGCATTATGTATAATATAGGTACCTTACGAATATTGCAACCACTTTGAGATATCATCATATGTATTAAACTAGTTGTTGTCATATTTTTGACGTCGCCATTTGCATGATCTAATAATTATGAAGAGCAGCGGTAGCCCAGTGGCACGCATCCTACGAGTTGTAGGTCTTTGGTTCGAATCCAGACAGAAGATTTACTTTGTGTAAATTATTTCATTACTACTGCCCTCAAAACGTTGAAGGACGACATCTTGAGGACACGCATGTTGTAGAACCAAAAATTCGAAAACATGTGGCATTCACACTGGGTTCGCGAGGTGGATTACGGCTCAGTCCCTCTCACCAAGAGATTTTCCAGCAATAGGAACATTATAGGCTGATTATTCTTATGTTTGGCTAATGGGAAGGTTCTTAGCACGGTTAAGATTGCATGTGGTAACGGCACCAGTACTGTGGTTTTTCCTAAGCATTTAAAATAAAGACATTGTAATTTTTTTTTTTTTTTTGTTTAGTCTATACTGTCCCACTAGTAAACTACTGTCCCACTACTGGGCAAAGGGGAGGCCTTTGCCCAGTACTATGACAGCATAGTTTTCCAATTTCATCTAGGAATTCTTCTCTTGGGCTACCTCAAACCAGCCGTCGTGGTACGCATCTGGGCTGACCGCCGCGGTGACGTTCATCCTCAGACACCCATTGTGTGGAGACCTTTGCCCAACGGTCATCTTGCACACGGTTAATGTGACACGCCCAGTCCCATTGTAGCTAATACACGGTCTAAAGCCGTATTCTGTTTGATACGTCTCCTTCTTCGAAGCATGTGTGGTGAGACTATGAATGATAGGCTGAGGAATGATGTGATAAGAAAACGGTGTGGTTTAAAAGAAGATATAGTGACAAAAATTTTAAAAAAGTATGCTTAGATGGTTTGGTCATGTTGAGAGGATGAATGAAAGACGGCTCACAAAAGGTATTTAGATGTGAGTGAAAACACCGGGACGGGACGCCCTAGGAGGACACTTAGTGACCTTATTGGTGATGTTCTTCAGAAAGGTCAGGTGCGTAGTACTCGCAGCCGGCGTGTGTGTATGACCAATTGTATGAACCTAAACGAGGCAAAAGGAGTGTGTAGAGATCGTAGCAGGTGGCATTCCGTGGTTTACTACGTTACTGGTTACCTACTCCCATGAGAAAAAGGCGTGATTGTATGTATGTATGTACGTCTCCTTCTTTGACACAACACAAATAAAACTGTACGGTTCTGGTACAAGGGACGAGTTGAAGACTTGTCCAGTTCACGGCTACCATACTACCTTCCCTGTGCTGTAACTAGCCACCAGACTTTCAGACTTCATGTTTAGTCATCACCTGCCTAGCCTTTTCCCAACTATGTTGGGGCCAACTTGCAGTCAAACCGGATGCAGCTGAGTACCAGTATTTTACATGAAGCGACTGCTTATCTGACCTCCACAACCCAGTGACTGGGTAGTATGGTACCCCTTCGTAAGACTGGTTGTCAGACCTTCGGGCTTCTAACGACCCGTAACGACTGTCTAAGATCTACGAAAGACAGCCGGGACCAACGGCTTTACGTGCTTTCCGACGCACAGAAGGGTCTTGGTATGTAAAGGTGGTTACCCATCCACGGACTAACCGCGGCAAGCGTAGGTTAACCTGAACGATCGACTGCTATTTCTTAGCCACAAGCCCCTCAGACTTCATGTTTAGTATGTAGAGAAATTATATAGCGTACGGCATCGTCACTAATTTGGTGGATTATTCAGCGTGGCTTACGACAAAATTATTTAATATCACGCCTGTGTTCCTTAATGTGTTGGGTTGAGGTGTATGTACACCCAGATTTTACCAGTAATGTTATCAGAGCGAACTTACTCGTACTTATTAACATTACTAGCTTTTGCCAGCGGCTTCGCCCGCGTGGAGGTCAGAAATTATCCCGCGGGAACATACTATCGGGATAAAAAGTAGCATATGTCCATTTCATTTTAATCGGTTTAGTAGTTTTAGCAGGAAAGCGTGACAGATAGACAGACAGAGTTACTTTTGCATTTATAATATTAGTATGGAAGTATGGATTGCATTTATAATATTAGTATGGCTTGTATTCAAATGACCTATTTCCGTTCAAGGGGAATAAATCCAGACTCCGAGCTGATACTGAGAAATTTGTATACATATGTGTATTTGTAAGTATGTGAAGGTTACTGTTAATACTGCAGTGGTCTGTTCAATATTGTTGATCAATTCGTTCAATTGGGCCCGTTTTATATCGGAGGGGCGATTCTCGTATTTTTTAAGAGCGTTCGCTTTTAAGCTAACGAGTGAGCTTTAATTTTCATATTTTCTTTGCCATTCTTTTAATACTGATTGTCGCTGAGATAAGATTGACTGATTTCTTGAAATCTAGAACTGACTATTTCCGATATACATAACATATTAGGATGGCCGGTGGCGCAGCGTGCAGATTGCATTCCACTTCCAGTAGGCGTGGGTCCGAATCCCTTTTCTGACAAGTTTTTGCCATGTCACTTCTTGATGGACTCCGTTTAAGAGTCTACTTAAAAATGGTTTTGATAGAGTATGCTTAATTCAATTGTTTTTGGATATTTGCGTAATGCTTGACATGGGCCTGCCCCAAGCACCGCCACTTCGACCGATTCTATGGTTGTCACATCCAGCGTATTTCTGCGGCCTTCACCAGGTCATCCAGGACCATCTTGTGGGAGGCCTTCCAACGCTATGTCTTCCAGTACGCGGTCGCCACTCAAGAGTCATCCGGTCCCATCGGCCATCTGTTCTGCGAGCAATGTGCCCTGCCCACTGCCATTTAAGTTTGGCAATTCTTCGGGCTATGTCGGTAAAAGGTAACATTACGCCCGCAAAACGAGGAGTGATGTGAAAAGAGAACATTCGGTTTGAAAGATGTTCCGCCCTAGTGACAATTTAAAAAAATATATACCTATGCTTAATACATTTACAAGAGACTGAAGCCTTTTTTTATTGTGTTTGCATCAAAATAATGCGTAAAACCTTTAATAAAGCAAGCATTATCAACAGTAGCAAGTTGTCGTCTCAAAAACTCCGAGTATAAATATAACGGTTATAGACCGTTATATTTATACTCTGAGTTTTTGAGACGACGTATTGAAAAGAAAATGAGGCGGAGTTTACCTACATAGTATGATTGCTATATTTAGTTACAACTTATAACCTGTAGTGACGTAAGGGAGGTCACGTCATAGCAGATTCGTAGGAAGGAAGGTAGTCAGGAAGGGCACATATGCGAGATTGATTAACAATATAAAGATTACCATGGCTTCCATTCCCCAAATACTCCATATTTGCAATATGAAAAGAAAGTAAATATTTTTTTCTCGACTTCCGTTTTTAAATAAGATTTTTTTAGTTTTTCTAGTGTTTATGTTACGAAACTTTGTCTAAAAAAAAAAACAAATAGAAGTCGTTGTAACTGAAAATTGAGCTGTAATACAGGAAATGAATAAAATTATCGATAACTTCAATAAAAACGTAGTGTTATAATAATCAGGATGGCCCTAAGTTTGCACAAAGCTTCGTTTCGATTCAGTACGGACCCTGCGCCTGATACCCACCGCACGGCTCGTCGTGCCCTCATCTTCAACTCTCACTATGGTATGTGAAAATCATAATATTGGTCTATAACTATCTTAATAACTTACTTAAATTCGTTAATTCGTAATAGGTTGACACTGAGATAACTAAATTATGGGAGGTATTGACTCTTTTAATCGACAAAATATTAAAATTTAAATATAGATATCAATGAGCAATAAGCAGCAGTCAAATCAGATTTTAATAATAATATTGTAGATTCTTAGACTAAGTAGATGCAAATATTTTTAACTTAAACTGCAACTCAACATTGCTGCACATTATTAAATGTCAATTTTTACTAACCCCTCTTCTTGATTGAAAGAAAGACACAATTAGTTGTCTTTATTATGTAACTCCAGAAATAAATTAAACTTTTTTCATATATCATCAAATCAATATGTATAATGTCAATTAAAAAACAAGTAGTTTTACACAATATCATAAGCTATTATTCATTAAAAAAAAAAAACGACGGGTTGCACTCCGGGAGTGCCGGCAGAAGTGAAAACTTGAATATTAACGTTGTGCATTTTTGATATTTTGGAATGGTTAGGGAATAATTTTTCACGAATTGCTTTAATTATCAGTTTAAAAGTACTGTCATTTATGTGGTAGAATACAGTATTTATTTATTGCGCTATCGTACACAAACATGACAATTTATATTACATTAAAAAGTTTATCTCTCAGAAAAATCACTCTCCGTCCGTCTTACGAATTTTCGATCAGGGTCACGTATCCTGACGCAAGTTTAACATTTTTTACCCATTACCAAAAAGTGCACAACGCCGCTAAAGAAGTTTTCATTTCAAAAATGTTATAAAAATCAATCAATCATGCTTTTTAACCGACGTTAAAAAATGAGGAGCTTCTATGTTAGACTGCATGTATTTCTTTTTTATGTATGTTCACCGATTTTTTCGCCAATTGTGGACCGATTTTATTTATCATAATTCTTTTTATTGGATCGGTTATTCTTTTTGGGTGGTCGCATATAAATTTTATTGACTTTGTTTAGGTGGTTGCGTTAGCTTCAGTAATGCGTATTTAATCAACTGTGTATATCATGATGTTGTTGTTTACCTTGTCAGTCTGTAGTGGTACAAGAATTAATGTGCAAACTCAACAAAAACTTTTGTGCTACAAAACACTATAAAGTGAAAAATGACTTTAATTTCGGTTGTCGCTGGCAAAAACTAAAACACATATCTAGAAACACCGACTTCTGTCAGGGTCACGAGATTTGTGCGAAAGAGTTACCGTGGCCCTGGCATAGGCAACTGAAAAAACATGGGTGGGTTTTAGTCAATAAAAGTCTGACACGCCCTTCCGATCCACCCAGAGCGGAAGGCGTCATATGATGATTTCCCTCCCACAAAAAAAAGAGACCCTGACTTCCGAAATTAAAGTTATTTTTGTCACCTTGTAGTGTTTTTCGTTTTGGAAGTCGGTTTTATTTTTGTTTAGCAATTCGAAGAAAAATAAACCCAAGAAATAACAAACGACACAATGATAACTGCCTCAGTGGTTTTTTGTTTTTGGATGGGAAATCATCAAATGACGTCACCCGCTCTTGGGCGGAGCGGGAGGGCGCGTCAGACTTTTACTGACTAAAACCCACCCGTGTTCCTTAAGTTGCCCATGTGCCAGGGTCACGGTGTCTCTTTCGAACTTCTCTCGCGACCACTGCCTCGGTGATCAAGTGGTCGCAAGCGTTACTGCCAAGCATGAGGTCCTGGATTCGATCCTCAGGTCAGGCAAAGTGTTATTAGATTTTTCTGTCTGGAGTTTCTCAGTAGCCCGGAGTCAGTATTTGTGCAGGTTTGATTACAATAGGCTCGCTCCCTACTACCTACATGAGACTTAAACATAGGTAACTGGCGAAATGTAGGTGTACTATACACAACTCCAACTTTTTGGCAAACAAGGCGTGATATTAATAATTGTTGGTTACAATGCTTTGAATTAAGTATGTTTACATATCCACAAATTTGTTTCGCCGATCTGGCTTTACTTTTGAACAATAGAACTATAATATGAGCCGTCTAGTGGCGAGTGCATTTTTTTATGTGTACATTTTTGGGAGCTTCTTTGGGCTTGCCAAAATTATTTGTGGGCAGGCTTAAATGCTCCTACGTAAGTTACATAGTGCATTTGTCTGATACTTGGAAATGGTACCCCGTGCGTGACCGTGATAGTAAGTACTTTTTGCATGTGTAGTTAAATACGCCAAAAATAAGATTTATTAATTGCAGGTTACAACATCGACAAGCTCCTAGTTTATACTAAATGAATGGATAATTTCTGGTTTCAATTAGTAATCTCAAATTGCAGAATAGTGTCTATTCAATATTTTTTGCGTACTAATTAATATGCATGGAAATATTCATGGTATACGAATTTTCCAATGAACAACTAGTCTTGTTGTGTAAACTGGTTTGTGAAATTTCGAAGTCTGACGGCCCAGGTCTGATCCTATTTGTTCACAGGAACAAATAGTATTAGACCAAGACCTATGACTTATACTGTGCAATGAACTATTCTCTCCTACACAGGAGAGAGTAGTTCATTGCACAATATAAGTATAAAAAAGGATTATGACGTAGCCCCCTTGCAAAATTGATTGTGATTGACATTATTCAATCAGCGATATAAAGAAATGTACGCAGTTGTATGGTTCAAGGACAGCACGAATGGCCGTTGGAACGGGAGGAATTGCAATCAGTTCTAACCAGAACTGCCCTGCGGATGAATCACTTTCGTCAGTTCGAGATGATTCTTTAAACCGACGGGTTGGTCTGTTCTGAGTGCGTTTTTCTGAGACGAATTTATTTCAAACAGTGTATTGTGTCAGTTATTAGTATTTATACGTCAACTGACTACGTCTAAGGATATCAATAAAGCTGTTATTTTAGCCACCCAGTTTTAATGCAATGTGTTGTATATTACAACCTTGATTCTAACAGAAGGTTGATAAGTGATGGTAGCATGTGATGGTAGCATTCTCTTTGTTGTAGTTTTCGCAAGAGTTTAACCTCAACAATCTCTTGCTTGCATTTCTGTACAATTTACGGTGAACTCGAGTAAGTTAATAGTTTTTTCAACCCAATAGATCTTATTTCTATTATTTTATAGTACCTACTCCGATAACAATAAACTTATCTTAGCCAGGTGTCACTTTCAATCACAAAATTATATTGCCACAAATATAATCTCCTAAGCCATGCCCTTGCATAAACTGACTTTTCTAAAATCTTGCAGCCAGCGATATATTCTAAACACTTTTGCAACTGGTTGCTACTGCTGTGAATGGGGCTGAATCGTCAGGTGCAGACGTTATAAGGCTGCTCACTTAAAGGATACAAGTTAAAGGTAAACGACCATAACATTTGTCTGAAGACATGTACGATACTAAGTACTGTTTTTTTATCCATCCAGGTGTTTATCCATATGTGTGATTTATTATTTAAAGTTTACAACATCGGTCTATCCAACTTTCTACACCTCTGCTCTACGAGTTTGATTCTCACCGCTCTCATTTATCAGCTTTTGTAAAATATGACACCAGTCGAGAATCACATCCTGAAGATACACTACCTCGTGTAAGCTACCCACGTCAGAATACAAGCAAGTCCATCCGTAGTTATGGCTGAGGAGCTGAACAGTGGACAAACAGTAAGTAAATTATTTTACCTAAACGTTACTAAGATATTGGAATCTATTCTTACTCATGATATACAATTACTTAATTTTAGAGTCGGTCTGTGGGACCGCTTAGTTCTTCAGAACTTTACAAATAATTTTGACGCTGTTTTGAACATCATATATATAATGTATTACGGAAGGTCTAAGTGCTTAACTTAAGTATATCACAGAAATTTCGATATTTGACCATATCAGTACACCGCGTACGTACATATAAAGAAGGGGTGAGCCGCGAGTACAGGATAAGAATCCACTAAACTGGTGGTTATCATGGGCCACCTAACTGTAACGATAGTCTATGACCAATTTTATTCAGCACCGAAATTTTATCATGCCTGGACACATTCTTCGAAAAATATTTTAGATAACATAGGTACATAGACACTCGGGTCGTGGGGCTTTCGGGACCGGGACCGCGGTCCCAGATTCCACCTAAATTACAATAATTCTTTTGCAGTAGTATTTTGGGACCACAAGAAAAATGAAGTTAAAGTACAGTGAACAAATAAGAGAAAAATAAACATTTTGTCATACATTTTTTGTGTCAGCTACAAAACGCGTTATGCCTTTGAAGTACCAGGTGGTTATAACTCAGTAGGAGCTCATCTAACATGGGTGGGTATATATTAGCTAAAAAACGCTTTATGCCTTCGAAGTATCAGGTTCTCATAACATGGTAGGAGCCTAATAAGTTAACACAACATTTATTGACCCTAAGGCGTTGTTCGCTGTGTCAGCTAGTATATTAAGACATAATTTTATTTTTTTCAGTTGATTATGTTTAATTTACAAAAAGAGTAATGGTAATAAATAATTGTAATGATTATGACATCTGCTGCCGTATCATTGTTGAAATGAAATAAATATTATTTCATTTTATAAAAATAATTTTATTTGTATAACTTCAAATATTTTGGCTGGCTGTACTTTTCCAAGACATAACTTTGTTTATTTTATTTTATTTGTGGTCCCAAAATACTACTAAAAATATTTATTATATAAATAGGTGGAATCTGGGACCGCGGTCCCGGTCCCAAAAGCCCCACGACCCAGACACTCAAACGTCAAAACTTTTACTCACCAATTTTGAAAAGTACTAAATCCGATGTGTATTACCAGATGACTAACCCATGGCGGTGTCCCTGTATGAGTACGTAACATACCCTGGACGAATTGATTGACTCCACAGTCACCGACTACGAAGACAGGATATATATGTAGCACAGGGCAATGGTCGGCTTAGGTACGGAGATACCACGTGAGTAAATAGTGAATTTTAGCTTTAATAAAAAGATTTCTCTCACTGTGATTTACAAATTATATGCGAATGTTAACTCTTCCAAATAATGCAGATGTAAGTTTTGTGTAACGCTGAAATGTTAGCTATCAATTGTACAGAACAGACAGAGGACAGAATCAAGGGCAGTTGCGGACAGGGTGGCAGTAATTTCTACTATTTCTGTTATTATGTGACATTTGTCAGATAGTATTTATTACCGCGATTCCGTTCGCTACCACCACCATCGCCTCTGTGGGAACAACGCAAAGCATATTACTCCAGAACTATAAATACATATATAAGAAAAACAACTAGCTCACTTGTCTCCGACAGTGTTCTTGTAAGGCGCCTGATTCTCGAGGCAAAGAGCGTTAATGCAAACAACCCGAATGCGAATTCACGCAGGTGCTCCAAGATATAAAGATGGAATTTAAAAATACTCTTAGTATAATAGTGGCGTAAGGATCTCGATACCCGTATTACGACTTTATCTGCTAACGTTCTAAACATCAGATGAAAAATTGCTGCCTTTACCCTGATGACAACCGAAACAAAAAACAATATTACCGCTACTCAGTCTGAGCAGTTTCAAAAAATTACACGCATATCAAAATTATATATTAAGTATGATTAATTAACAAGTGACCTAATTTCTGTACATAACTCAGTTGAACACGCGTCTGCAGAACAGATTAATCTTATGAAGATACGTAAAACTCAATTAATGATATCATATTGAAAATTAACTATCTAGACCAAAATGCCAAACCATGCAATCCTGATCTTTGTAATAAACCCGAAGTCCAAAAAATTAATTACACCATAACTACAAAGGATACTGTCTCAAAACGCGGTGTGCGTTCCTCATTCAATGTGCGTGTGAACTGAGGGACCACACTGGGAATTCGCGAAATGAAAATCCTAGGATTTAGTAGTAGTCTTAAAACAATTGTAGAACGAATCTGGGAATTTGTAAGTATATATATTAAAAACTACGACCCATAAAGTGTGGTCTCTCAGTTCTCACAAACGATCAGCCAGATCTCGGAAAGTATCTTAAAAAATAAGGTTTTGTGAATACAGACATTTAGTAAAGAATTTGTAAAGATATTTACGAAATAACAGACCACAAAGCATTAAGGATAAAAAAAATATAACAACTGAACTGTGGTCCCTCAGTCCTCATAACTATGATAAATATTTTAGTGAATATTACTGAATAAAATTAATAAAACCGTTCTTTTTGTACATAAAAAATAATGGAGCAAAAATATCGAAGCATTTTGAAGATAGCGATGATTAAAACTGGTCCCTCAATCCTCTCCTCCACTGACATATGTTCGTGTGCTAGCTGCTAGACGAGAGGAATATCAGAAAGTCTAGTGTACTTAACTTTTAGTAATAAGTTTCTACTAAATAATAGGTATCTAAAATTGTGTATTTCTTACCTCTAAGGTGAGATAATATTATTTTTTTAATCCTATGAAAATAGATAGAGCAGTGTGACCACACAATAAAACAAAATATAGACAATACTATTATACTTTATTTAAAATATCATTATTTAGACGAAACGAAAACAAGGTTATACGGTTAATTTAATGCTATGTTACATGGCTTATGTGTATTTAATAAAAAGTAGATTACAAAAGTAACTAATCACTTATTAGAATACTTTTGTCAGTACTAACAATAATTTTGAAATAAAGATCATAGCAAAAGAAACTCGTTCAGAAAACAGCGATATCGGATCAAGATATTGTCCTAACGTTAGCTACACGTATTCGTCGCCAAAATGTACTCAGCGCCTTTTGACTAGCAAAAGGGTTCAACTCCTACCAACTCCAAAAGAAAAGCTGGTGCTGCTGCGTGTAATATTTTTTTGCATTTGCTCATTGTATTTTTCTTGCGTCGAGCAGATGTGCCCTTGTCGTATTCTTTAGCCGGTGTTTTTGTCATGTTGATCAATTTCATGACATGACACTTGCTAAACAGTGTGATCAGGGTATGCATACACATATTCGTGTTGTGTGTAGGTTTTATTAATTGCTATTTTACATGTGAGTTTTCTGGCGATTGTATTTATATTTAACCGTGTAACGTTTTTAATTCTGTTACAACTGTTGGATGCTATGCTCTTATAGGTTTACTATCATAAAAATATTTGTATTTGTGTCTGGGTTAATATCGTTTGATTTCAAAGGGAACATTTTCAAGTTTCAATTGAAAGTATCAAAGATTTTATAAAAACGTCTGTGATTCTGTTATAATTGGTCGCAATTCCTCTGTCGGCATGCATTTGAGTATTTTTGTGTCTGTGCTTACTGCTTATCGGTACAATATTAGTAAGAACTCATCATTTCAGTCGAAAGACGGCCACTGCTGGATATAGGCCTCCCCCAAGCACCGCCACCTCGACCGATTCAATGCCCCTCGCATCCAGCGATTTCCTGAATTAAAACTCAAGCGGAAAAAGAAAATTAGGTTATATAAGTAATAACCAGTGATCTGTTTTGACGCCTACTGACGTATTGTTAAAACCAGATTTCTATCACCCACCATTGCCATTCTAGTCTACTGTAAATTGTACAGCAGTGCAATGATGGATAAGAGGATTCAAAAGCACAATTATTTTAAGGCGAACTATGGACATATTAATTGCGATGGTGAACTTTATGGGCAATCTGCAGATGATGCGCTGAATACGTTTTGTGAAATTGTTTACCAAATTATTTAAACTTTTGTTCCTCTAAAGACAATTACGTCTACCAAGTTCCATTGTCGTTTTCTCCCTATTTAATCCACATATTTAAAAATAAATAAAAGGCATGGAACAAACGGAAAACCTATCAAAATATACCTGACTGTGAACAGTTTTCAGTTTATAGGTCGAGATTCGAGTCTGATGGCAAGAAGTGTTACCGTCTATACCTCATCATAGTATAAAAGTTAACAATAATATTTCTGACCTTATTTTTGTAATCGACAACCTAAAGCTCTAATTGCCTCAACTTTACAAAATAAAATCAATCGTTAGCCAATCCTGGGGCTATTTGTAATATCTTACCAATTTTTTTTCAATCAGTGTACGAACCTTCCATGCCCGCAAATACTCTAACCCAGTACAATAAATTTGTTGAAAATCGTTCTTCTATTAATAGTCTTGTACTTAGTACCGCTGAAGTCCTCAGTACCCTGAAATCTTTAGATTGTACTAGAGGTATACAAAGGTCAAACTAAACTATGACTATTCAACCGACGAAAAAAAACGGAGGAGGTTCTCAATTCGACGCGTATATTTTTTTTTTTATGTATGACCACGCATAACTTTTTACATCGTGGTCCGATTGTGACAATTCTTCTTCTATTGGAAAGGGTATACTCCCAAGGTGGTCCCATATAAATTTGGAAAACAAAATCGAACCCTAAGGGTCGGAAAACAGGGGATGATTGATTGTTCACTCACTGATTGTAATGTTTAACCACGCATAACTTTATACAGAGTAGTCCGATTTTGATAATTCTTTTTTTGTTGGACAGGGTATACCTTGCCAAGTATTATTAGTATATTGAAGTCACAAAAAATTATGAAATAAAAACTTTTTAACAAAAAAATTAAACCGCCGAAAAAACTGAAAAGTATCTTTACATATTTCTTTACATATTATAAAATAAAGTCACTTCGCTGTCTGTCTGTCCCTATGTATGCTTATATCTTTAAAACTACGCAACGGATTTTGATGCGGGTTTTTTTAATAGATAGAGTGATTCAACAGGAAGGTTTATATGTATATAACATCCATAATATAGTAAAGAAACACTGATAATTTTAGAGGTTTCTAATGTGATGTCATAAATAACCACATTTTTTTGCGCTTACATTGCGAGCGCTGGCTGAACCCTTCGAAATAGCTCAAAATAATGTACTACAGTATTGTACACCTTAAAAAGTTCTACAAAAAAGTCCGCGATGGTATATGTCTAACTCTTAGGGATAACCCATAATAACCATTTTTATCCTTTACTTTTTACGATAAATAATGGCTTATTTATGAATGCGATTTTAAGCAATACAGTATTAATCCTTATCCAATTAAGTACCTTAAATAAATTGTGCATTTCATGTAGATCAAAATTGCCCTTTACAGCATATCATTAAAATTAATATTTTAGAAGATATCAGAGATTATAATAAAATAGCCGCAGAGCGGCTAGCGGGCCGTTCCACGTCCGGCCATCTCGCTTGGTAGCGGTCGGGTATTGCAGGATTAGTAGGATTGTAATTCATATTACTTTGGCTTCATAGTAAATGCGAATATCATGTGTGTTCGAAGTACTCAAAATAAACCTAATTGTATTATTCCAAGTAAGAGACCGTGAAATATGGCTTAGATGTTTAGATTTTTGGATGGATCTGGATTTTTGGTTATCCTGGATACTTACGATATAGGATACTTTATCCCGGTAGTACGTTCCCGGGTGATATTTTCCGACAGCTATACGGGCGAAGCCACTGGCCAAAGTACTATTCTTATAACTATGTTTAATTTAGCGTCTGGTAAATAATTGAGTGTCTGTATAGGTAGAATAGAAGCGAAACCTGTAGAATAGAAACCTGAGACTTATATTCAATTCAATCCAGCCCTATGTCGCAGTCTTCTTACTCTGAATACTATTAGTTTTATTTTAAGTACATCAAACACACATGATATGTAAGGATCGTAGCAGGTGGTGTTCCGTAGTTTCTGCCTACCCCCATGGGAAAAAGGCGTAATTTTATGTATGTATAACATGGATTAATACATTCTTACCGCGGTAATACGTCCTCTTGCGATAATTTCCGACATCTACGCGGGAGAAGCCGCGGGCAAAAGCTAGTAAAATAATAAACCTTAAAATTTTGAGTCGGCGCTGAAAAATCAATGAACAAAGATCACTCAAAGCGCCGACTCATAATTTTAAGGTTTATTATTTTATACTTTTCAGTTTTTTCGGCGGTTTAATTTTTTTGTTAAAAAGTTTTTTTTTTAAATACAGTTAACAACGCCACATTCAGCCTGGGATTTTTTTTTAAGGAAGTCATTTACTCACCTTCATATTTTATACTAGTACCTAACGCTAAGGGCACATTAAACCCGTGACAGTCTACAGCAGTGCGATGCGACCTACTGGTTGTGAGCAATGGTTTTTATTCTTTTATACGTACTGGATGAAGTAGTGTTGGAAGGCTTTCTACAAAATGAATCAATGACATGGTGATGGCCGCAGGAATCCGCTGGATACGAGAAGCACAGAACCGATCGAAATGGCGGAGCTTGGGGGTGGCCTATGCCCAGCAGGGGCCGTCTTTCGTCTGCAATGATGATGATGATATCATTTGTTGCAAATTAAATAAAAACCTGGTCAATGTTTATTATTTTAATTTATTTATTCACTATTTAAACACATAAGAAACAATACAATTATCAGCATTTACTCAGCTGACCACGTCAATAGGTCGCTTTTGGACACACATTTCCACACAATATGATCTTGGAATCACAGAAATTTCACCACGCTATTCCTAGATACTTTCAAGAAAAATATTTTACAGAATATAGGCACATAACGTCGGAACTTTTACTCGCCTATTTTAGAATGCACTTATTCCGATGGACATTACCAGATATACATATAACTATAACTATCCCTTGACGGTGTCCCAGTATAAATGCAATGCCATTGCAATACCATACCCCGGACGAGATGACTGACTCCACAATCATCGACTTCATAAAACAGGATATATTTCAAGTACAGGGAAATGGTCGTCTTAGCTACAGATTATACCACGTTAAAAATAATCTGTCACTGTGGTTTTCAAATTATTTGCAGATGTTAACTCTTCCAACTATTACAGGTTTCAAGTTTTGTGTAACACCGAAAAATTTGCTATCAATTGAGCAGAATAGACAGAGAACAGAATCATTGGCAGTTGCGGACAGCTTAGCAGTAATTTCTACTAAATCTGATGTTATATCAAATTCGTCAGCTGGTATTAATTATTGCAAGTCTGTCTGCCACCCGAACCACCACTGTCATCGCCTCTGTCGGAACAACGCAACCCATATTACTCCAGAACTATAAATATAAGAAAAACAACATAATTCAATATGTCTTGTTAATGTTTTATAAACATCCGATAGCAAAGGTCTTGCCACATAAGTTAATATCATGTCAATCTTATTAAATACACTAGCTTCTGCCAGCGGCTTCGCCCGCGTTGAGATCGGAAAATATCCCGCGTGAACGTACTACCGGGTTTAAAAGTAGCCTATGTGTTTATCCAGATTATTTTTTTTTAAACTCGAAAGCGCATTTTTATCCGACTTGCTTCAAATTTATCGTCACTGCTCGGCTCCTATGTGTCTTAGCGTTATGTTATATAGCCTATAATCTGCCCAGGAGTATGGACTACAATCGTACCAAGTTTGGTTAAAATCCCTTCAGTAGTTTTTGACTCAAGCGTGCACATACAGACAGACGGACAGACAGACAGACAGACAGACAAAAAATTTACTGATTGCATTTTTGGCATCAGTATCGATCACCATTCATCCTCCAATATTAATTTTGAATGTATTTTCAATGTACAGAATTGACCTCTCTACAGTTTTATTATAAGTATATAGATATGCATTCAGACAATGCACTTGATTCCCACACAAAACAATTAACACATACACAAATACACAAAACTTTCAGTCAACCCATCAGTGATATACAAGCCCTTTGTACACTGACTTACAGCGTGCATATGTAGAATACACCCTGACCACTGGGTGCAATGTAAGATGCGTTTCTCGTTTATTTCTAACCAACCACCGAGATGCTATATAAAGTATTTTTTTTTTTTATATATCACCTCATTCTCCTCCCCTTATCCCAATATATTTGGGTTCGGTGCAACATGTATTTTTCTTCCACACTTCTCTATTAGTCGTCATATAAGCAGTCACCCCCTTTCTATCCATATCATCATTCACACAGGGGTCACTGGTTAAAATATTCGTGGAGACCTGGTCACTTAAAGGGGAGATTGGTTACATACAAACAGTGTTATAATGTAAACGCAAACCACTGGGTGCAATGCAAGATGTGTTTCTCGTTTATTGCTAAAACCAACCAAGATAATATAAATCACATCATTCACCTGCTCTTGTCCCAATTTATTTGCGGTCGACGCAACAAGTCCTTTTTTTCCACACTTCTCTATTAGTCGTCATCTCAGTAGTCACCCCCTCTCTAACCATATTATCATTAGCTGATTTTATTTTATTGCTAATATAAAGCGCTTTTGCCAATTTGTCAATACTGCTGAAAGCTTGTATTAGTCATATGTTGCTTTAGGCCATAAAGTTCAAGAAGTTTTTCTCTGTTTTTGGGAATACCTAGAGTCGCCCAATCACTAAATAAGAACTTTTTGCAAATTGTTTTAGTCTTTAGTAGGAAAATGTCATTGAATTACGTGTTTAATAGCGAGAAGAACTCGACATAGAACTCATTTGGGTCACATTCATTATAAAACTCTAAACATATAATGTACAGACGCCACCAGGTCAAGCTACCCGAAACTGTCATTTTTTCCCGATGAACCTTGAACCTAATGCTCTAGAAATAAAGTCGGAAATCTATCAAAGAAATCTGACAGATTGTAGTAGCTTGATGTGTTGGCGTCTGTACTAGCCAGTAAATTATTGAATTTCTGTATATTTTTCTTTTTTTTTTTTTCTTTTTGAATTTTTTGGTAAAGGAATGTACAAGCAAACTCTTATTGTTTGAGCACTGTAATCAAATGGCAACTTTATTATAATTTGTTTGTGTAAGTAATCACAGTTACAGAAAATATTATCTATACAAGCGGCAGAAGAAGCTCACTCGGATTGGTTCAATAAAAACATTTGACAGATCAAATGACTTAAAAGATTTAATAATCTGAAAGTATTCGAGTTATTTTATAATAATATAACATTAAAATCACCACATATGACTTATGACATAGTACTAGTACAAAGTTTCTTTAACACCTTTTCCCTTACAGAATCAAACACATAGATTCTAGTAACTTAGAGGTATTAATACACAATATCTGGATGACCGAGCTTTGCTCGGTATTTTTGGTAAATTGTGTTTAAAATAATAAGTTTATGTTCAAGTTGATTATCGATAAAGTTGGTCATTGAAAACACGAATAAAACGACATTTTCTAAAAATGTATCCTAGCTAGATCGATTTATCGCCCCCGAAACCCCCTGTATACTAAATTTCATAAAAATCGTTGGAACAGTTTCCGAGATTCAGATTATATATATATACATATATATATGTCGCAGGTTTTTCATAAAATTAGGTCTTTGATCAAAAATCTAGGTTTTTGATGAAAAACCGGAAGATGTCACATTTTGCAACTCTAGATGTCACAAGTCAACAAACTGTCATAATAAATCAAGCATACTAGCAGATTTTTAAAAAAGCAAGCACGTGGTAAACGTTTCTTTATTACATTTCTATTCTTTTTAGGGTTCCGTTGCCAAATGGCAAAAAACGGAACCCTTATAGATTCGTCATGTCTGTCTGTCTGTCTGTCTGTCTGTCTGTCTGTCTGTCTGTCTGTCCGTCCGTATGTCACAGCCATTTTATTCCGAAACTATAAGAGCTATGCTGTTGAAACTTGGTAAGTAGGTGTATTCTGTGAACCGCATTAAGATTTTCACACTAAAATAGAAAAAAAACAAAAAATTTTGGGGTTCCCCATACATAGAACTGAAACTCAAAAATGTTTTTTTTTTCATCAAACCCATACGTGTGGGGTATCTATGAATAGGTCTTCAAAAATGGTAATGAGGTTTCTATTATCATTTTTTTCTAAACTGAATAGTTTGCGCGAGAGACACTTCCAAAGTGGTAAAATGTGTGTCCCCCCCCCCCGTAACTTCTAAAATAAGAGAATGACAAAACTAAAAAAAATATATGATGTACATTACCATGTAAACTACCACCGAAAATTGGTTTGAACGAGATCGCGTGAGTAGTTTTTTTTTTAAAACGTCATAAATCGTAAACCGCAATTTACCTTACATTCAATCAACTGAAATATAATTATAAATTAAAAAATATATATATTTTTAAACTGTAAATACCTACAGGTTTGTACGGAACCCTCGGTGCGCGAGTCCGACTCGCACTTGGCCGGTTTTTTTTAATTTTGACTCAGTTTTTTCGTACGTATTTAATAGTTACGAAATTTCGGTTTCGCGGCTTATTAAAATCAGATTAATATAGGTACGTGACATTGAAATATTTAATTTCATAATTGGATTGAAGGAGGAGAATATTGATTGGATCATGGATGTAAAATTTTGATAAATAAATAATTGTTTTTTTCTACTAAGTTGCAAATGATGATGGATTGTTTTATTTATTTCATTTAAATATATTTATTTGTCACTAGCTGACCCAGCGAACTTCGTACCGCCTCAAAATCAATAAAACCCATGTTAGGTGAGCTCCTACCAAGATATGAAAACCTGGTACTTCGAAGACATATTAATAAGGAACTTTTTGGATGATTTTTTACACCTTGGGTCCGAAAAACCCAAATATCTTACGGGCCCCTATTTAAAAAAAAATAAAATATAGCTTATGATACTCGCAGATAATGTAGCTTTCTAATGGTGAAAGATTTTTTAAATCGGTCCAGTGGTTATTGAGTTTATCCATTACAAACAAACAAACAAAAATACAAACTTTTCCTCTTTATAATATTAGTATAGATTAAACCAAGCAAACCCGTGATTTTGACAAGAACTTTATAATAAACCCAAACTAGTTCAGGTTTTTGATCAAAAATCTCGATTGTTACAGGCTTATGATGAAATTGAGTTTAAAATGTGTCATATTCTGGTTTTTCATCAAAAACCTAAATTTTTGATCAAAAACCTAATTTTAGTAAAAACCTGCGACATATATACAAGAATTGACAGCACAGCAGTGTGTTCAACAGACAGCCCAAAAATACTATTATATTAACTATTACTATAATAGTATTTTTGGGCTTGTCTGTTGAACACACTGCTGTGCTGTCCTGTGTTGAGTTTGATAAGCATGTTATTGTATCTTATACCTTTAAACGAGCAATTCTTGTATATATGTCGCAGGTTTTTCATAAAATTAGGTTTTTGATCAAAAATCTAGGTTTTTGATGAAAAACCGGAATATGACACATTTTAAACTCAATTTCAATTTGTCGTATAACTATTTATATGACAACTTCTTGCGATAGTTTAAATACCGTATATACTGGACTAAAAACGAGTACTCACGTCTTTATTGGTGATATCAACATCGACATCTGTAGCAGGAATAAGGACCCTATTTCAGAGGAATACCTTACCTTTAATGCATCCCACGCCTTTTTCCCTACGCACATACTTCCCACTAGGATCAAAACATGTCTGGACTACATTCTACTAAAATCTAAACTGCACTCTACAACTCCAGCACTAGAATCAAATATAACCGATCACATGCCTGTAGTACTGTTCATAGAAAACGTGTGTCCTAAACGTCAGCACTGTAACACTAAAACTCGTATTGATTATCCGTCAATAAAACTGGAAAGTCTCTAAAGTAACATATACACGATATAGGAATTTCACAAATCAATTGCTACGAAACCTATTTCATATGAAAAAGTCAACTAGACAAAGCAGGTAATGACCCTAAAGCCTTATGGAAAGCTATCAAAGAAATAACTAAGACTCATAAAGTCAAAAACGATCCTTTGGAACTACTTCAAGTATCAGATAGTCCAACGTCGTCTGCTGACCTTGTCTGCAACTTTTTCACTGACGTCGGTAAAAATCTAGGTAATAACATCCTTCACTCTCAACCCCCATCTACAGATGACTCTATCTGCCCTCAACCCCCTGCCTCAAACTGCTCTGCAAACTATCTACCCAACTCGCTCGTTATTCTAAAAGTTGATGAAGCGGACATTGAAACCAATATCCTGCAACTGCGGCCGGATTGTGCTACTGGATGGGATGGAATTCCGTCTGCAGAGAGTGCCGACGTGTACTCATTAAACCTATAATGCACATCTGTAATCGTGCCATTATTACTGTCGTATTCTCCGATGCTTTGAAAAAAGCTATAATACACCCTATTTACAAAGGCAGAGACTGGGTCAATAATTATTATAGGCCCATATCGGTGCTGTCAGCCTCATCAAAGATCTTGGAAAAAATACTCTAAAATTTTGTGCTCAAAAATTTTCTGAATCGCTTTGAAATCTTAGCCGACAATTAGTATGGATTCAGATCAGGTGACTCTACAGAAGACGTAGTGTTGGATTTGACAGACAAAATAGTGGAAAACCTAGACAAAAGAAATAGATGCCTATGTTTATATCAAGACCTCTTCAAGGCGTTTAATACAGTTTCTGTCCCTATCCTTTTAGCAAAGTTAGAACGAATAGGAGTTTGAGGCACTGTTCTAAATATATTTAAAGACTATCTTTCCCTATCTTTTTCTTGTGAAAGCAATATATCAAAATAGGCGATTGCATTAGCGAGGAACGCACAATCCTCTTTGGGATCCCACAGGAGAGCATTTTGGCCCCGCTGTTGTTTTTGGTGTATATAAATGACCTCTGCACAATGTCACTTCTACACACCAAAATCTTTACATTATGCAGATGATACAGCAGTATTTGTGTGGGGACGCAATTGGCAGGTGGTCAAACAAAGAGCTGAACATTCCCTCTTCAAAATCATTACCTGGCTAAGACTATAAAAGAAATTCGAACGAAATTGTCAAAATTCAGCTACGCACTACGAGAAGTAAAAAAAACGACCGACTGGCAAACTGCACTCACTACATACTACGCCTACGCTCATGCATGGCTCAGCTATGGTATTATATTGTGAGGAAATAGCACAGACGCACCTACGCTTTTCATTATCCAAAAGAAATTGACTCGGATCATAGTCAACATAGAACAAACCGACAGCTGTAAACCCTTTAATATAAAACATAAAATACTCACCTTACCATCGATCTATATCCTGGAAATATGCAAATTTGTAGGGAAATACATACACTTTTTCACAACCCGCGGCGATAAACATACTGACCGATCTGTCTGATACAAAAATATGTTAATGTTACCCTCTTCGCGCATGAAACTATATTCAAATAGCCCCTACGTAATCTAATATATAAAATTCTCGTGTCACAGTTTTCGTTGCCATACTCCTCCGAAACGGCTTGACCGAATTTGATGAAATTTTTTGTGCTTATCCAGTATCTATGAGAATCGGCGAACATCTATTTTTCATCCCCTTAAATGTTAGGGGTAGTCCACCCCTAAATTTATTTTTTTATTTTTTAAACAAAATTTTTAATTTCTATTTTTTTATGATATAACATACAAAAATACATACAATCCTCAATTTTCACCCTTCTACAATCAACCCTTATTTTTTAATAGCCATTTTAGTAATTTAATCATTTTTCCTCTCCGGTCGAAAACTGATCAATCGTCATTTAATTAGTTATCCCCGCCTAGGAAATTATTTATATGGCAAAACAACGTTTGCCGGGTACACAATAAACGAATACTTACATGACAAAAACGTTATTTGTACACAGACAGACACACACATGGCTAAATATTAGTATAGGATATATTATTGATCTCAATTTAATAAATGATGATATAATTAATGATGATGTAATTATTTTAAAATTGTTAATTGTTATTAATTTATGATTTTATTATAATTGTTAATTTTATTTTTTGAATTTTTAGTTGTAATACTTTTTGCTGTGCCCTACAGGGTCCATAATTGTACATTAGCTTTAAGCCACTTATAAGAACTTTTAACATTATGGAATGCAAATAAAGATATGAATATAATATGAATAAATCTCCTTACACTAAACCTGAACAAAACACATTTTCTACCCTTTTCTTTGAGACCCAACACTAAACCCCAACCTGACTTTTCCATAATAGCACATACTTGTGAACACCGACACAATTGTACCTGCCTGGTTATTTCTCGAAAAGACGGCGAAATATTTGGGAGTGCTGGTTGATGATGGACTGAAGTGAGACAGGCAGATTGGCTCGATCATTACCAGAACTAGACGGCTTATAAATGTGTTCAGGACCCTTAGAGATTCTGCAACACGGGAAAACCTATAGCTAGTCTACCTGGCACTATGTCAGTCCATTATCCAATACTACATAACCGCATAGGGAGGTGCAGCCAAGACCTACCTGCTCGGTTTGGAGGGAGAACAGAGAGCTGTGCTCAAGGTTATCACCAAGAAACCTTACAGGTACCCCACCTCACAATTATACTCTGAAATAGATGTCCTCACTGTCCGCCAGCTCTATGTGCTCAAATCCATCCAAAGAAATCATGGGAATGTTCCCTTACTCGACCCAAATTAGCGTAGCAAATCCCCCATATACCCTACTATTCCCTGCCGGACCTCATTTACTAAACACCAGTTTAATAGCTTAAGCAGCAAACTTTACGCTCTCGCTAACAAAAAGCTAAACATAGCTAAAATGTGTCGGCAGGAAGTGAAAAAGAAATAGCAGGCGCGCTATAAAAGGTGGACTATCAGGAGACTGAAAGTTTATTTACATGCATAATATAATATAATATGATCTAAAACCTATACACACTGTCAACCGTTCTTACTTTTCCCGTCCTTACACATTTTCAAAGGTGCAAACCAAACCAGACACACACTCACTCCCATATGCTTACAAAAACCACACTTCCACCAAATGCACATTTACACACATACACTCCACTAACACAATTTCACAGACATACAAACACACATAACTCTTTAACATTATACATTCTTTCTGTAATTTTAATTTCTACATAATATGCATTTTATACCTTTTATTTATAATTTATAAGTATTTTTTTAACTATACGTGTTACCAAAATGGCAACAACCAAGGCTGTCAACTTTATAAATTGAATATTGAGCCCATGGCTGAACGCTCACCCCTAAAATACAGGCCTAGGCCTAGTTTGGGGGTTAGGATCTATTTTGTGGCAATACATTCATGTGCTATTTCATTATGACTGGCTTGTAACATGTATTTTTAAGAACCAAATAAATGTTTTTTTTTTCTAGACGTCATTTCGAATCGAATGAGCCATCATTGTTATTTTTTTAAGCTTTATCTAGAATTAACAAGTTTTTGAACGTGTTGACTAGCCTATAGTGTGGGGTAGGTACCATAATTAAAATGTGAAAAATATAAACGCTATTATAATTAATAAAAAAAACAACCGAACAACCGAAAAACTGAATTCAAAAATTATTGTTATTGTTTTTTGTAATGTTTATTTGAAAGTCGTTTGATTTTTTAAACAAAGAGGTTTTTACTAAATAAAGAAGCAACAATTTGGCAACCAAGTATTTATTGCAATAAAAACATTATAAAATATACTTGAAAATATTTTAGTGTGATAACGCAAATCTAAAAATTGTACCTATTTATATCTTAAAACTTATGTATACCGCTTACAAAAGACCGCCATTATACTAATTATAAACAAAAGGAAATTAAAAAAAATAAACTTCTACATTGTTTCCCTGGGGGTCGAGACATTTTCACTGAAAATAAAATAAAAAATTATGAGAATATTATTTAGACGCTCTAAAATCTCGCTAATATTAAAGGGATGCTCCTCTATCACTCGTGTAACAGCAAATTCAATTACTATATTAATTAAGGGTGTACCGCAGCATATAAGCAATGCAACGATACTTTTCTTTTATATTTCAGATGAATATGAGTTTAGAAACCTCAATTGTTCGTATATTACATCAAAAACAGCTGCAGAATTTGTTTGGACACACGACTTAGACTGATCTGTGTCGCAGAAAATGTCAATATACAAAATATGCAGTGATTTTTTGAAACGGTTTGTTTTTCAGATTCCAGCTGAAGGCAGCATTGACCAGATTTTCTTGTTTCGCAAATCCAGTTTTTACGTTGCCCCCCCATCTCACATATTAGGTGACATTACTTACTGCAAACAGATCAAGAAGAACAAGTGGTAATTCCAAGTACCAAACTAGTACGACCACGGCGACCGCAATTACAGCTGTACACATAACAACTGTGTGTCCTTTTCGCCAGCTTTTACACTTCAATGTTTTAGCGAACTTCAAGTGAGTTAGTGATTCAGAGCGGCTGTAAGATAAAACAAGATTAATTATATTTTTATGCTGTATTGAAAGAAAATAGTTAAAAGTAGTGATGCGACTTTTTATCGACGTTTGATCAGATTTTTTGCCCGATATCGGCTGAAAGAGTTTTTATTGCTTTTTAGAAAACCGAAAAATCTAAAATGATCTTGAATGTTCTCATCATCTGCCTAGCCTTTTTCCAACTATGTGAGGAAGGCTTTTAATCTAAGTAGGTATAGCTGAATATGAGTATTTTACATGTAGCTACTGCCTATCTGGCTTTGACAACCCTTACCATTCTGTCCAGCGACCTTCTTGAGGCTACAATAAAAAGTAATTGTTTTAATTACTTGACACATAAGCTCTTATTGGGTAACACCATGGAATAAAGTATTGTTCTATGGGTAATACGATACCCCACAGAAAGACAGCCGGGACCTACGGTTTATGTGTAAACGTGATATTGATCACGAATAGTTCTTGCAAAGCAAAGATGTACCCATCCACGGACTTACGTGGCAATTATTTGATCGATAGACCCTTGTGGTATGTTAAAATATTTTTTTAATCTTCATATTTTGTAATATTTTACTGTAGTAGGTAATTAAAATAAAACTTAAATCCAAAATATTAAATACCACGTAATACACGTCTCCGTGTTAGGGCCACAGTACGTCACAGAAAAATATACAAGCTTCTAATTTCTAATCTGTCTAATGGAACACTGAAACATTCTTTGTTTCCTCGATTGTGACGTAGTTTCATATTCAAAAGACACTCCAATATTAGTCGAAACATTCGAACAATAATAGACTGATTTGAAGTTACTTGAACACAGATGACAAACTTGCTTTTTATTTCGTAACTAGCTGTGGAAGTCATAAGACACCACAGTTTACTAAAACAGCCACATGTTTGGACAACTTTCCTGCATACCTACTATGTTTGCAGTTTTATTCGATTGAGAAGCAGCTCGTCTTGAGATCGACACCTACGACATTCAGTAGGAATTCCAATTACTTGCGAAGTATTTCGTTTTCAGTGAATTAATCACACAAAAAATGCAGCAATGTATAATTATTTTGTCCAGCATGTCCTGCTGTTTGCCCGCTACAGGAGTTAATGGACGCTTCAGAAAGTGCTAAAACTCGTAGCTAAATTCTGAGCTGATTATATTTAGATTGCTACCGACACGCTAACAATAAGAAGTGGATTAATAAACTCCTACGTTCCTTTATATACTACAAAAGAAGAAAGAGTTCCTCAAGAGAAATTATTATGATGGATCAATGTTTCCACTGATGGGATAAATGTCTCTTCATTGTGGGAGGGAAAGAGGATTTATCTTTAGAAAAGCGAAAGGGGATTTTTTTTATTCCTCTATGAAAATATTTTTGTGTACATGATTCACTTTGTTAGTCAATCTAATTGACTTGGACTTTAATTTAATTAAATCGGTCCCGACTCGAAAAAAAAAGAAACAGAACGTTGTAGTTTCGACTTCTGTACGCTTTCGTTTCATATGAGGATAAATAAAAAAAAAGGAAATGATTTCAAGCTTTAGATAAAAATTGGCCTATTTTAATTCGATCCATATGTTTAAAACTATCAAACCAACTTTGTTCCACGCACTGGTGTTTTTGCACTCGCTATTAAGATTAGAATCTAAAAAAGGTAGGTATAATTATGTATCTTACATTGGATCAGGCAAAGCTACTGGTGGTTCCCTCCCGATTCCCACCGGCATCAGTAGAGCTTTCTCTTTCGGAAGCAATGTCATCTCCAAGTCGATTACTCCCTGAAACCGGAAATATTGAACACATTATTAATTTCTATTCACAAATAACAAGTTAATTATTTGTACCACTCCGGTTAATAATATTTTCGACAATTTGAAGGTTTTCTCCATGTTTTATACCAGCGCGACGTTACTATCTCTGAATCAAAATTATGTAGACCACACATTTGAAGCATAGCAATTTAATGGTTGCCAAATTGTATTATAGTACACACACCGACTCCAAAACGATCTGGAGTTTCACTCTACCCCAAAATTATTGGAACGAAGTTCCTTATGGTGCGTTGCGAAAAGGGGGCTAGACGGAATTAAGAGAAAAAGTTGTAACGACACTTTTTAACCGCCTTAAAAAAAAGGAGGAGGTTTCTCAATTTGACTGTACATATTTTGTTTTGGAGAGAGAGAGAGAAAGGGGGAGAGAGAGAGAGGAGAGTGAGAGGGGGAGAGAGAGGGAGACGGAGCGATAAAGAGAGTGAGAGAGGGAGAGGAAGAGAGATGGGGAAAGGGTGAGAGTGGGAGAGAGAGAGGTAAAGGGAGAGCGAGAGAGTGGGAGAGAGAGGGAGAGGGAAAGAGAGAGAGGGACAGAGGAAGAGTGGGAAAGAGGGAGAGAGAGAGAGAGGGATAATATTTTTGTTGAGTGTATACAGGTTTTTGTACATAATAAAAAATAATAACAATAATGAATCCTGGAAAGGAACTTCGTTCCATCCGGGTGTCCCTTGACACCTCTCTTTTTTATTTGGTAAGTTGCTTTGGCTGCCAATAACACTTGATTTAAGACAAATATTTTCACCACAATGCTTCAATGAACGTTCATAGGTTTGGCTTCCGTTTGGTTTGGTTTGGTTCTGTGTGGTACCGGACGTAAAGAATCCATCTCATTTCTTCCCGTGGGTGTTGTAAGAGGCGACTAAGGGACTTACTAGAGAATGGTTATAGCGTTCTCTATGCATTTTGCCACTATACTACAATCGCCAACCCGCCTGCCAAGCGTGGCGATTAAGGCAAACCCGCACTCCCAAATTAGGCGAGGCCCATTTCCAGCAGTGGACGTCTTTCGACCGAAATAATGATTATGATGATGACGTTTTTTATTTTTGGAACGAAGTTCCTTATGGTGCTTTGCGAAAGCGGGCTAGACGGAATTAAGAGAAAAAGTTGTAACGACACTTTTTAACCGACTTTAAAAAAGGAGGAGGTTTCTCAATTTGATTGTAAATATTTTGTTTTGGAACGAAGTTTTTGGAACGGAGAGAGAGAGGGAGAGAGAGAGAGAGAGAAGGTGAGAGAGGGAGGGAGGGAATTGGAGAGAGGGAGAGTGAGGGATAGAGAGAGAGAGAGGGAGAATATTTTAGTTGAGTGTATACAGGTTTTTTGTACATAATAAATAATAAAAAATAATAACAATAATGAATCCTGGAAAGGAACTTCGTTCCATCCGGGTGTCCCTTGACACCTCTCAAGTTTTTTATTACCTGTTGATGTCCCACTGTTGGGTGGCGGCGTCCCTATAATGAGCCCCGTTGGTCTCGTGGTCGCAACCAAGACTACTGAGCGTGGGGTCCTGGGTTGAATTCCCAGGTCGAACGAAGTGTTATTGGGTTTTCCGTTTAGAATTACTTAGTAACAGCCCGGAGTTTGGAAGTTGGCGGTGTGATACGCCCGTGCCTCGAAAAGCATGTTAAGCCGTTAGTCCTACGCCTGATCTCTCTCCAGTTGTGTCGGATTGCCGTCCCATCGGACTATGAGAGTGAGGAATGAGTGAGTGGTTCTGTGTCTGCGTTTATACTTGTGCACTATAATATGTACCGCGCTGATGGCTGAGATTGGCCGCCGTTGCCGAAATACGGTCTGGAGGACTATATACTATGAGGTTTGGCTTTATAATTTTTTAGTCCTATTTAGGTATGTCGTTTTTGTACCACCATTCTAATACGAATATTTTGAAATTGATAGTCCACTTTCAGACAACATTTTGAAGATTAAAGTTTATTTTTTGTACTAGTATTAAAATTTTGAAAAACCAAGTATTTTGTTTTGTACCATCATGTCATGAAGGTGATTTTGAATACATATGTTTGTATTATTATACCATTACAGAGATTTTGGACGTCAGATTCTTTATTTGTACCACCAAACCGTTACTGAGATTTTAGAGTCAAAATCTATGTTTGAAGACACGGCAACATATAAAGTTATTCATTTCCAATATTAGCTGAACTAGCATTGTATATAGGTTTTTCATAAAGTGAGAAGTCAACTTACACTTGAAATGTATAGATATATCGCCGTGCAGATCGCACACACCATTACTGCGATTGTAAAATTCAAAATCTAAGTTACTACCATTAAACCATTAAGGAGATTTTGAAGAAGTTTATTTCAAGACAATGAAAGGTCGACCTTTTTCTATGGCAAAAAGTTTTTACCCACTTTTACATATCCACTCATTTTGAGCTAGTTAGATGTCTAGACTGCATAGATTTTGGCGTGGTGATGCGTATTTTTCGAGCCTTCTTACTATTTACTGTTCAAAACAGTAGAAAATACTAACAGCAGCCGAAGGAATTCCAGTATTCCGGTTGGTGAAAATGAGCGGCCACCACGCTCTAATCTTCATAGTTGAGAAGAGGTTTATTTTCGTCTGTTTGTCCATTTCTGCTGCATTACATTTTTTAGCACTTTTCGCTCCTCTGTACATTGAATTTAAATTAAAGGATGCTGATGCTGAAAAATACAAATCAAGGTATCAAAATGTAGTGAGGCCTATACCCAACACTGAATGAGATGAGGGGGCATCCATAAATTACGTTTTAAATTAAATTAAATTTTTAAATTAAATTAAAATTTATTGAAACAAAAAACATATACGTCATGATTTTTGACCCCCTCCCCCGTCCTTGTCACAGCGGGTCACATTTGTGAGACCACTCCCTAGTGTGACGTCACGAATTTTAGAATTTTACATCTAAAAATAATTATTGAATTAAAACAGCAATTCAGATTTTTTTTTATAAAATTAACTTCAAATCAAACACTACAAGAAATTAATAAAACAAAAAACGTTTAATTATATTAATTAAAGATCAAACTTAATCATCTTGAATCCCTATAGGTAGGCATATGCATGGCATAGCAGCCACATTGTTCTCGTTTGGGTTGTTAATGTCAGGAATATTCGTTGTGTTCACGTCTTTCTCATCGAACCATACAGCAGCATCGATATCATCCAAACAAAGAATTTCTCTGGCACGTCTAGCAGAAATTCTTTGAGGACATTATTAATCGTCACGATGGGCAAAACTTGTTGTTTCTTATGTATTTGTTTGTGTTGATTATTGGCCTGTATGATGCAAAATATAGACCACAAATGCCACATGATCGCTTAAAGAAGTATGCCTCGATACTGTGGCAATAGCTATCATACGAATATGTGTTTTACTTAACACTTAGATTAAAATTGATTTTGAAATGTGACGTCACGAAATTTAGGACCTCTCCCACCCCATTGTCACACAATGTCACACTTCGTTGACCCCCTCCCTCCCCCTTAACGTATGACGTAATTTATGGATGGCCCCTGATGATGATATAGTATATGGAATTTTTTATTGAATAATTTGTCTCCCTAAAGTCATGCAGAATGTGTATGTAATAATTACAAGAGGCACATAACCGTACAATAACCTCGATTAAAGTGATTTAAGCCGGTTGGAGCATGACTTTACTCGCAAAACCATTCACTAACACCGTCCTGAAATATCTGCGGAAATGTGGACGATACTATCGGTGATGACTAATATTCAGCCTCTTAGGTCTAATAAGGTGAGAGTAGACCAAAACTTGTGTCCCAAGTGGAAGGCCTACACGAGCAAGCTGCGAACTGGGGTTCCCCAAATATTAGTTACCAGACAAAGTGTCGGGTTATTAAAGTTTCGCGGTTGCAAATCATATCCCGTATCTAGTCTTAAAGTATCAATATCTGGTTGACCGAGCTTTGCCCGGTATTTTTGGTTAATTTGTGTTTAAAATAATAAGTTTATGTTCAAGTTGATTATCGATAAAGTTAATCACTGAAAACACGAATAAAACGACATTTTATAAAATTGAATCTTAGCTAGATCGATTTATCGCCCCCGAAACCCCTTGTATACTAAATTTCATGAAAATCGTTGGAGCCGTTTCCGAGATTCAGATTATATATATACATATATACAAGAATTGCTCGTTTAAATATATAAGATAAGATAAGATTATACTGGACGTCATCGAAGTTTTTGCTAACGTACAGTTTGCAAGTCACTTGCAAAATAAACCAAGACTTAAAAAAAGCCTCATACATCATCGAGAGTAATTTGACTTCGGTACATACCTAAAAAATCATCTTGAGAAGCGGCATCGCTGTCCAAGACTTGTACTACGAATATTGGAGTCATATGTTCCTCGACTTCTGTAAAAGGACCTTTTTCTTTTCTAACCAACTGTGAAATGCAAAATATACAATAAATATTATAACTTCTGTCTGGTAAACGTATGTTAGAATAAGTAGAAAACCACATAAATGCTCGCTTATTGCAATTTTAAATTAATGCGATGACCAATCGGTCTGCTAATCGTCTTAGGAAACCGCAAGCGTGATTTTAAGATTTATAATAAACTTAATCACCTTTTTCTCAGCATGATGGTATTGGAAGTGAAATATCATACGCCAATTGAATCTTCCTTCACCTGAAGCGCTACTGTAGTGAACATCTGTGTACTGCGCCTGTTCTACAGTGTCTATCCAGCTGCAAAATAAAAATGTTGCATATTTACTAACAATCCACCCCTGGTTCGTAAATTGTAATATACTGATTAGCAACATTATGTGAAAAATATCTGGTTGACCGAGCTTTGCTCGGTATTTTTTGGTAGATTGTGTTTTATATAAGTTTATGTTCAAGTTGGTTATTGATAAAGTTGGTCATTGAAAATACGTTATATAAACATTTTATAAAAATGAATCCTACCTAGATCGATTTATCGCTCCCGAAACCCCCTGTATACTACATTTCATGAAAATTGTTGGAGCCGTTTCCGAGATTCAGATTATATCAAGAATTGCTCATTTAAAGATACTAGTGTTCGCCCATTGGTCGAAATTCGACCGTGCTTCATTCGAATAGAAATACATTATTAAATGAAAAAAACGTATATAATAATAAATATAAAAAAATATGGTTATATTCGACATTCAGTAACAATATAGATAAATAATATTAAAAACAAATATTCTCGTATGATCATAGATTTTAAAAATGAAATAGGTTATATAAAATATCTATAAAATTAATTTATAACCTATGGTTATACTTGACATTAATAGTAAGGGAGCTGGCGAGCAAAATTTCGATATGATCAGCACACAAGGCAGACGTTATTAATAGTGATAATTATACCCTAAGAAACATCAAGGACCTCGTCTGCCACCATGATGACGCTGCCTTGTAAATTTACAGCGTTTCAACAATGTTTAAAAAAAAGGTGTGCTATATTATGCGCAACACGTCTGCCTCTGGGGTTGATGATCACAGTCATCCTGGAAACAGAAAGAATCAAAAAGGCAGACATCCAGGGCTCTGACTTTTGTAGTATTCATTTTTTACATTTATTTTTATGATTAAAAAAAACTCTATATGAAGTGCACACTTGACAGATTTAAATTTTTCGATTAAAAACATTGAGAAGAACCACGGAAAAATAGTCTGCCAACATGTTGCCTCTGCGTTGTCTGTTGACAGTGCTCCAAAATTTTTAAAAAGGTGTGCTATATTATGCGCACACGTCTACCTCTTGGACTGATGTTTGAATTCTATATGAAAACCAAGAAAATCGATGAGGCAGACCCCTCTGATATTCCAAAGGTAGAACAATAGATTTTTTTTTCAACCCGCCGCTCGCGCCAACCCAAGCAGGTATAAAATATCCTCATAGTTCCTTTCGTAGTGTCTCTCAAAAGAGAGATAAAAAAAAAAAACAAAAAAACAAAAATTGGAATATGAGTGAGAACGGTATAACTCAGGTCGACATTTTCCGTATTGTGAAACTAAATGTATAGAGCGTATATCTATACACAGCCTCCCCTTTCAATTTGGACGTTTTTCCTCTCTCTCGCTCTCAGGCACTTTCACGTGTCTTGGTTCAAAATCTACGTATTTTACACAAATAAAACGTGATTAAAAAAAGTTAAAAACTATTCCTATCCAGATCCTAATCCTTTTCAGATCCTAATCCTATTCAGATTACAATCAAGCATGCAATAAAAAAAAATACTTTCTAATTAAAGTTCCAAGCGCATTTCGTTTCTGGTTGGCATTGAGAAAAAATATGATATAGATTTCAGCATAGATTTCAGCTCCAGAAGTTTAATCGTTACCGTGAGTTTAGAGGATAATATTAAACAAAATTATAAGAATAAAACTATAAATAATAACACTAATCCCATGCAATACCCGCTATCCCTTGATTCCGTGAATTTCAAAAAGTTATACAGCTGAAAATCAGTGAACAAAGAGTCTGCCACATGTTTTTCGAATCCACAGAGTCATATTGAATCAAATGGGCGCAATGAGAACCGCGTGCAAATGACTTAGTAGAGCTTTTTTCAGCATTTTTAGAACTCCGTCCCATGATAATACAGAGTCCTGAATTTTCTTCGTTTCCAAGATGATTGTGACCATGAACTCTAGAGGCATACATGTGCAAATGATTTAATACCCCGATTTTTTAAGCAACTTCAATCCGCTGTAACGCGAAAACGCAGCGACATAGGACCTTAATTGATTGGACCAAATCGATTCGTAATGATTTAAAATGCAACCCACCATGACGTGAAACGTGTCCAAATCATATACCGAAATGCTCGCCAGCTCCCTAACTATATGACTAAAGACACAAAATTAAGACAGATATTGTCGATTGGACCATAAACAAAAGAATATCTGTGCATGTGTGTATTAAATACACGGTAATCAATAGTAGTGTGTGTAACGTGTTATTTATTGAAAATAATATATTTTTACGCATAATTTTAAAAAAATATTAGCATTCATCACTTCTTCTCTCTATAAACTATAAGTGTGCGAAATTTCATACTCCTCCGTCCGCTCAATTTTCGTAAAAACGGATCCAAAGTTTTCGCTTCACGTATTAATATAGAAATAAGATACTGAGATTTATGAGCTATATGCTAAATTTAAATAATGTCAATTTATAATATTAAGATAAAGGCAACGAACAATGGTGGTGTGGTGGTATCAACCGTGACTGGCGCAGTGGTGGTGAAGTGGAATTGGCCCCGACTAACAAGTTGTAGGTCGTGGGTTCAAACCCAGGCAGGCGCTTTACTTTGTGTAAATAATTTCAGCATCTGTGCTCTCAAAACGGTGAAGGAAAACATCGTGAGGAAACTAACATGTCCTAGAAACACACAATCGAAGACATGTGACATCTATCAACCCGCATTGGGCCCGCGTGGTAGACTTCGGCCCACTACTTCTCACCGAAAGGAGGCCTGTATCTCAGCAGTGGGAACAATATAGGCTGATTATGAGGCAGGGCTGATTTAGGTGAAATGCTAAATAACCTAAATAAGGTGAACCTCGAAAATGATGTAAACTGTATATAGAGTTCATGAAATAGTCATATGTGGGAGCGACCAAGCCAAGCGGGCCACTCGGCGCTGGCAGCGGGTTTTTTGCATAAAACACGTTCTGTTCAACTCGCTCACAAGCTTTGGCAAATAGCTAAAAAAAAAATTGAAACACATAATTCGATAGACTTTAAGCTGTTCTTTCGAATGGTGCTATTCGTTTTTACCAAAATAATTTTCATTTTAGTGAAAATTGAGTTTCAATTTGAAGTTAGATTGCCTCGAAAAATGTATTTTTTAATTTTTTTTTTCTTACATTTTTTAAAAGTTTAACCCTTCAACAACATCTCTGTAAAATTTCAAGTTGGGAGGGGCAACGGTTTGCAAATGACAAGCAAATCAAGTCCGCAACGTCGAGTGATGCGATTTTTTTCACCACCCACTTACAACGATCGTCGTCTGCAATACAGTGCAGCAGGCGCGCGGCCGCGCAAAACGACGCGGCGACGACTTGATTTGCTTGTCATTTGCAAACAGTTACCCCTCCCAACTTGAAATTTTACAGAGATATTGTTGAATGGTTAAACTTTCGAAAAACGTGAGAATTTAAAAAAAAATACATTTTTCGAGGCAATCTAACCTCAATTTGAAACTCAATTTTCACTAAAAAAAAAATATGTTGGTAAAAACAAATAGTACCATTCGAAAGAACAGCTTAAAATCTATCGAATTATGTGTTTCAATTTTTTTTTTTTAGCTATTTGCCATAGCTTGTGAGTGAGTTGAACAGAACGTGTTTTATGCAAAAAACCCGCTGCCAGCGCCGAGTGGGCCCGCTTGGCTTGGACGCTCCCATGTATGACCTGCAAATTGTAATAACGGAAGAAAATTTTTATTTCGCGGGCTACCTCATCGCATCAACCTAAAACACAAACATAACTGAATTCTAGAGAATTCTCGTTATGGTGAAAATCACACCAAAATTCTTTGAGAATTTTACAAGCAGTGTATAGAATTGTAGTGGTCCAAAACGATAATGATCAATTTTAGCGTCCGAATATAATATATGTATCATCATTAGAGATGAATGTCAGACTGTGAAAATATTGTCCTTAACCCCTTTACCTTTAACCGGTTGGCCAACATGGTGACTATACGTATGTAAAAAACTTGCAATACTACGGTTTAAGTTCATTTCATCGCCTGTTTTCAGATATAGATATTTTTATATTGCCCGATAATTGAAATGTATGACTACACTTCCAAATGAGATTTCAACACATTTGAGTGATAACGACAAAACGCTAGACAGTAGTAGGTAGTTTAGTTAGTAGCCGTAGCATAGGTCATAAAAAGCAGAATCCCGCGACCATAAACGCCAGAAAGTTCTCAACATGAAAAGTTAAGTAAAGTGAGCTGTAATTCAATCTGATGCTAGATATTGAAACAATTGAAAGCTCACGCTAAGCTCACTTCACCTTGGCTTAGTGGTAGTGTAAGCCCCCCAGTGAGTTCCCGGATTGTCGAGGCGGGGGGCTCAGTAGCCGTGGCTTGGACACCCACGGTGAAGCTAAGAGGAACCCGACGAGGGGCCGCTCGTCAGGGGTTTGGCCGACAAGCCGACGACATAGCGGCCAACACGTAGGTTGCGGTGTCACTTGGGTGACATCGCAACTGAGGCGGGCCACGATGTAGTAGTATCTGAGGCATCGTGGCTGAGGGTTTGAGACCGCGGCGGGAGAGCAGTGCCGGTATAAAGGTGCGCCGCTCCCCGTACCTTCCGCGGCCTGAACGGGGTCGCCATCGTCCGATGGCGGACGCGGTGTGGCCGCAGGGAAGGAGGAGTGTTGGTATAACGTTGACCATTCTCTCTATCCCCTGCGGCCGAAAAGTGATAGGCGGCAGGGCCGGTGACGGACAGCCGCGGCGGGTTCGCGGAAGAATTACGTGTACCCGTATTCCCGCCCTAAGCGGCACAGGAAGACACAGTGGAGTTTTAGTGGGTTGAAGTCCGAAATAACTAACTGCACTATCTCTCTGTGATAGTGCAGTATGCATGACCATGACTGCACGTAAAAAAATAAGTGGTAGTGTAACAGAGTAGATAAATAAAAAACACGAAATTAAACATTACTAACGCTCTCACGTAAATATCCGAAACTTTCTTTCCATGGGCTGCCAGGTTCAGTCCCTGTACATCCCACACAACCACGCGAAGCTCGTAGTCCTCTACCTTCCGAGGGGTGATGTTCACTCCCGGCGGTATGTAGACCTCAGCATCTAGAGGAAAGATGTCCACCCACATTTGAAGTTTACCCTGAAAAATAGAATATGGTTTCGTTTAATACTCATTTATTCAAGTGATCCCGAATGTTACCTCCTACAAAACGACTGCCGCTTTAGTATTATATTATACTAGCTTAGCTTGTGCCTTCGCGTGCGTGGATATCGGAAATTATCACACGGAAACGTACTAACGAAATTAATAGTATCCTAATCTAGGTTATGGTCTATCCCTTTTATCTTAATCCGTGCAGCCGTTAAGGCGTGAAATAATGTAACAGACAGAATTATTTCGCATTTTAAAATGAACTTAACTTCGTAATTGGTAAATTTACTTCGATATTGTACAATTTATTACTTTCCACCAGTATGTGTAACTTTTGAGCATTTGATACTCTTGAGCGGCCAAATCCAATCCCTAAACTTTCACACTTATCATAATAGTAGGAGTAGTAGGTACTGCCTTACTAATATCATAAATATAAAAAAATTGTGTGTTTGCGTGATTATAACAAGTATTGTTACTCAAGCACGCAAAAACGGCTGATCGGATTTGTATTTTGTTGCTCAAGGGATAAGACAAGCTAGGTTTCCAATAAAACTTTTATCTCCTACTTTTCCTCTTCTTTTTTATCCCTCGTTCAACCAAATAAACAAACAAACTCTTTAGCTTTATAATATTAGCATAGGTTCCAAAATAAAAACCAAGTGAGAACTTGGACCTCACCCTAGTGTTTCAACCTCAAACGGCTCGAATATTATATAACTTCCAATTAGATTGGAATATTTTTCGCCGTTTGAGGAGTTACGTACCTGATACAGCCGTCCCAGCACAGCCTGCCATACTATGAATATGGGTTGATGCATGGGTGTCCACACATGTTGCGTCCTACACTAAAGACCTGCCTAATTTCCCCGGCATTATAGTTATTCCGTCTGGTCTGTTTTCATCGTCGCGTGCAAACCTGTGGTTCTAAAACAGCGGAAATCCCGGCGGTGACACTAGCATGACGAATGATGTTAATCATAATGGCGTGCCGATCCATACCGGCCTGCGCTCTTACTGTAAGATAGGCCATGGTGTCCGAAGCAATCGACCGCTTTACCAGAATGGCAATACAAACTGTCTGTATAATATAATATACAGTTATAAAATGCAATCCGCTGAATAACTCATCATCCTATCGCGGGTTTTGCTAATCCTACAAATTTATGAGAGCTATCTGAATTATTAGGAATCCCTCATTTTAAAATGAATTACCTGCTCCAGATCATTTTTCCCGGAATTCGTCAGAGGTCGAGTCTCCACGTGTTCGGGCACTAAATGGTACCCACATATTGGTAGTGTATACCAACTGTGCAGAAGACTGAGGCAAATATTCTCTTTACGATCTGCTGCCGAACGGTAACTTCTTACTGTGAAAAGATAAAGGTTTTCTACAGCCATACGATTATTATACATCATAGAGTATAAAATGTGTCTACCAAACGTCTAGAAGCTGATATCTGAACCAGTAAACATACCTAATCCAACACAGTCTAACTGGGTGTCAGTAAATCTTTAACACTGAGACTGTTTACTGTTAGTGACCAAAACGAAACCTAAGAAAATATTATTTGCCAGAAACACGATAAACGTATCTTTACATACTAATTTTTTTCAGGTAATGGTTAGTTATGTTTCATAAGTTGTTTCGAGTAAATAGTCTGAAACCTATTCAGTAAATATAACACCATTAATCGAAACTTGAAACAAAAAAAAAAACGAAAGACAAAACCCATTTGCATTACGCATATATAATACAACAGAACAGCACATACATGTAACACGCACACTATAGGTCCAGACGATCGATTCTGTAAAAATGTCACCGTGAACAGTTAGGTGAAGTGAGCTTAGAGTGAGCTGTCAATGGTGTCAATCCATGGCATTACTTGGAATGACAGCTCACTCCACCCTCACTTCACCTAAGTTTTCACGGTGAGATGTTTAAAGAATCGCACTGCTGTTATGAAATAATTAATTTTCAGTCATAAACACACGCCTCCTACCCATGGGGTAGGCAGAAACAACACAACGCCAGAGAATGCTACCTTACATACTCTTTTGCCTCGTTTACTTTCATACTTCCAGATGCATCAGGTGGTATCTAGATCCAGTAACACACGTGCTGGTCGCCAGTACTATGCACCTGACATTTTCTTATTTTTCGATTAATTTTATTATATTAAAAATTACTTGTCAAGAAACATAGAGTGATAGGATGAACGCGTTCAGTTTAAAAGCTCAAGAACAAGATTGTCTCTGCACGAGATTGAATCTCAAAGAAAGGCACGAGATCTCACGAGCCCGAGATTTTACACACGTACCGTAAAAAAAAAAATGGGAAAGTGTGTGTGTCTGTTTGTCCGTTTTTCACGGCAAAACGGTGCGACGAATTGACGTGATTTTCTAAGTGGAGATAGTTGAAGGGATAGAGAGTGACATAGGCTACTTTTTATTTCTTTCTAACCCCCCACTTTCCTAAAATGGGGGGTGGAACGCGCTAATCTCAGGAAGTACTGGTTCGAATTGAAAAATTATTTTTGAGTTGGGTAGCCTATTTATTGAGGAAGATTATAGGCTTTATAACATCACGCTACGATCAAAAGGAGCAGCAACAACAAAATGGGCGAAAACTGGCAGGCTGCGATGCGACGGGAAGGGTCAGGGGAGCAAATATTTGACGCGGACGAAGTCGCGGGTAGAAGCTAGTTCCTTATATCAGTGCAATTAAATTACGATAGTGTATCATTAGCATCCGGCTCTATGCCGTAGCCCCATCAGGTCATTGGTCCATCTTTTGTGAGGCCTACAATGTTGGGCACGCCACAATTGCAGCGGTAAGTCCCCTCTTTGAGGAGTGGATAAGTATAAGTATAAGTATTTATTGATTTATTGGAACAAAAAAAAAACAATACAATTTTGTGATCGTTAATACTGCGTTAGTTTAGTAACTGTGTCGCAGATATTAGCGCCCACCCCAGGAGCGAAAGACAACTGAGTTCCATAATAACAATTTTGATTGAACTTTTAAGAAACTAGACATACATATTTAAATAATAAAACTAGAACTAAACATTTATTAATAATAGTTGTGGTATTAGTAAGTGGGTGTATGAGTTTGTTTGTGTGTGTATATGTGTGTGTGTGTATATGTGTGTGTGTGTGTGTGTGTGTGTGTGTGTGTGTGTGTGTGTGTGTGTGTGTATGCGAATAATGTGATATGATAATTTAAGTTTGTATGAGGCTCTCTGTTTCCTCATAGGTCAGGTTTTGCAGCCATTTTTCAATTTTCAGTTTACACTCTCGTAACGAAAGTGAATAGATATTTAATTTCTCATTGATTTTGTTATAGATAACAGGACTCAAATAGTTATATTGTCTTCTCGCAATCACTAGATTAACTCTCTCCGTCTGACATATTCTGTTAGCTCTCCGTTTCTGAGTATTGAGATTAGGGACATATTCAATATCAGTATGCTTGCGTAATAATAAGCTTATAAGAAATGCTTGTCTCACAGAAGGAACTTTGCAAAGAGCATACAAGTCGTGCGTGGGGAACCGAATAGGTTTATGTGCCATGACTTTTAGAACGGCTCTTTGTGCTCTTTCCAGACGTAGTAGAAGGCATTTACCTGAGCATCCCCACGCGGTAATGCAGTAAGTTATTACGGAATGTGCTAGTGCATAATACACAGTTTTTAACGTGTGAAAATCTGCCGAGGTTCTAAGGTTTTTAAACACAAATATTAATTTTCTGACACGTGAAACCAATAACTCAATCTGCTTGGTCCAGGTCAGTGTGCTATCTATAATGACCCCTAAATATTTGGTTTCATTAGTACGGTCAGCCAAGAAAGTGGTGTACTAGTTTTGATTTAGTTTCCCGGTCATCGAAAATTACAACAAGGTTCGTTATAAAAAGATATTACTGAAAGAGACAACATTATCATGACGTAAACCTATGTATTTAGTATGCATACGTCATATGTCACATATAAGTACATGACATTTTAACCTTTAGTATAAATGAAAAGGACATTAGTTTCTACAAAGCAATTGAAATGTTTCCAAACAAAAGTAATAAAAACTATTTAAATAGACAACCGAATTCCATTTGAAAAAGAAAACTGACAATTGACATTTTGTCAAATATATGCAAAAAATCGATATATTTTCCGTGTTTTTTCAATCAACTGCATATAAAATCATCTCAATGCCTGCCAACTTGACCATTGCCGAAAGAGCACAAATAATTGCCCAATTTAATGAGGGAAGCAGTATCAGTGCGATATCCCGGAATTTGAATATATCGAGGCGTTCTGTCCGCTTTTGGATTCGTCGTGAAGGTGAGGAGGGAAGTTTGTTGGATCACAGAAGAAGTGGTCGCCGGCCTGCACTCTCCAATAACGATAGAGAATTCATGAGACGGGAATATGAAATCAATGGTTTTAAGCCCACAAAACATTTTGCGGAGATGTTCGATGTGAGTGCCCAAACAATAAGGAATCATCTACATTACATGGGGATGCACCACAGGCATTACGCCAAGAAAATATATTTGACGGATGCTCACAGACTTGGTCGTCTGAACTTCGCCAGAGAGCACTTAGAGTTTGATTGGTCTAATACAGTGTTTTGTGATGAAAAAACGTTTAAATCCAGTCAGCATGGACGTCTTCACCTTTGGCGATATAATTCAACACGGTATAAAGATGATCATGTAATCCCAAATAGAGAATCAGGTCGAATTTCCGTAAATATTTGGGGCTGGATGAGTGCGGATGGTGTAGGAGAATTGTGTTCTCTACCTCCTCGAGCGACGGCTGTAAATTATATCGACGTGCTTCAGAATGCAATGCTACCGACAGTCCGTAATGTTTACCCGGAGAACGAAGTGCCACAATTTGATTTTGTTCAAGATAATTGTTCAATTCATAATGCGAGGATCGTAAGAGCCTGGTTTCGTTCACACACTGACGTAAGGGTAATTCAGTGGTCCTCAAGATCGCCGGACCTCAACCCGATAGAAAATCTTTGGGGCCTTATGGTCCAACGATGGTCGCATCAAAATGAAAGAACCAAACAAGCTCTTATTAGTCACTGTAATTATATTTGGGAGGAAATGCGGGGAACCGATATTTGCTCACGGCTTGTTGGTTCAATGAGGTCTCGTCTTTTAGAGGTTATAGAGGGATTCAATATCTTCTAAATATTACTATGTATGCTATGTTTTTGTTTGTTATAAGTATTTTAAAATTGATTGTAGAAATTTAATAAAAGGATAAATCTATTTTTAGCTTGTTTTTTATTGATATTGTAATTACAAGTTTACAGAAATTGTAGGTTTGTGGATTCGCCTTGTGCCTTTACAATTTTATGTAACTTGTTGATTACAATTCTGAATTTGTAGATACAATTTTGTCATCAAAATCTACAGCCCCCCGCCGTTGATTTTACGACGTCATTGGTTCCATCAAGTTCAAACTAAGAACAGCTGTCACGTTACAAACAGTAATAGTCGTTATCAATAATCAGATAAAGACAGCAATAGAAGTTGTCAGATCGATCTGCAAGCGAAACTAATCTTTATCACCTATGAATCTGCAAGCGATATTCAACCTTAGGGTGGTACACCACTTTCTTGGCCGACTGTACGCATAATTGTAGCACAGTTGCAGGTTGCACTTGTATTCAACATTTGTGAGCAGTTAGTGTGAAGGAGGAATCTGGTTGTGATATAAGCCGTGGTGCAAAGGTTATGAATTTTGTTTTTTCTAAATTCAGGGTGAGCAAATTGTTATTTAACCAATTCATAATATCCCGCAAGGCAGATTCTGCATGAAAGCGCACATCTGCCCAGTCACTTCCATGAACTAGTAATACTGTGTCATCAGCGTATGTTATGATTTTGCAATTTATTAGGGACAATCTACAGAGTCTATTTATATAAATAAGGAAGAGAGTGGGCCCCAGGACACTGCCCTGAGGAACTCCGTAGGTGAGAAACTGTTCTTCACTTATTTGGTTACCGATTTTTACAGTCTGTGAACGGTTTCTAAGGTAACTTTTAAAAATTTCCAGGGGTAACCCCCTTACCCCAATCTGAAACAATCTCTCAAGCAAAAGAGGGACAGAGACAGTGTCAAATGCCTATGAGAGGTCTAGAAAAATAGCTATTGTTTTAAGCTTATGATTCAAGTTATTTGCGATAGCTTCAGTTAATTCCAGCACAGCATCTTCTGTGCTTTTCCCGGACCGAAATCCGTATTGGTTTTCGGCAATAATTTTGTTATTGTTTAAATAACTGAGAAGTCTATTATTTAAAATTTTTTCAAGAATCTTAGAAAGAACAGTGAGCACCGAGATAGGTCTATAGTTACTGACACTGGCCCTGTCCCCACTTTTATAAATAGGGTGCACAATAGCCCTCTTGAATACAGTGGGAAATACTCCGGTTTCGAAAACGAGATTGTAGACATGGCTGATAATTGGGATTAGAGTATTCCTAGCAGCGCTAATTAGACTAGCAGATATACCGTCCCAACCTACTGCGGTATTGAGTTTCAGAGCCAGAATAATTCTTTCGATTTCGTCATTATCTGTACCAAAAATAGCCATTGAGTCATGTGGTGCCCCATTACCACTTTCCGACTGGGAGTTACAAGGAACACTTGTAATTTTGGATGCCAGAGTTTTTCCCACATTTGCGAAGAACTCATTGACGTGATTGAGTGAAAGACTAGGATCGGGATGAAGAGACAGAAGTTCATTGGGAGAAGTCTTGTTACTTTTTAAGTTAGATATTGTTTTAATAAGATTCCATGTGGCTTTTGGATTTTTACGGTGTTTCAGGAATTCAGATTTTTCGTACTGGCGTTTCAGCTTTTTCAGTAAATTGTTGCAAAAATTTCTATAACGTGTGTAGGTTAATTTATGAATGTGATTTTCCGGATATCGTTTTGTTTTACGATAAAGATTGTCACGATTTCGTATGCATTTCAAAAGCCCTGGTGTGATCCACGGTTTAATAATTCTTTTCCTACTGGGAATAACACGGATACTCGTATTTTTTTCAACTACGGTAGAGATTATATTAACAAGAATATCTGCAGCGTGGTTGGCATCATTTTTGCAGTCAGTTACAAGTGAAAAATCAGTACTTTCTAGCATTGACACACAAGCGTCAATATCAACACGGCTGCATGAGTTGTTAAATTTAGGAGTTTTATTGTTAAGTTTGCAAAAAACTATGACTGGGGCATGATCTGTTATATATGAGTCGAGAACAAGTACGATTGAAGGTTTGTTTGATTTAATGATTGCGTGATCCAGACAATTATGTTTACGGGTAGGGAAAAGGTGACCTGGTAGCATACCATGAGAAGCAACCGTATTCAAATATGAATCTGCATTTGTATCGTTGTTATTCGATGATGGCACGGATAGAGAGGCGCCACGGCATCCTCACCTTCCGCCTGACGCAGGTTCTCACCGGGCATGGGTGCTTCGGTGGGTTCCTGTTCAGGATAAAGCGGGAGGATACGCCCGGGTGTTTCCATTGTGAGGATCGTCTAGGGGACACGGTGGAGCATACGGTGGAAGTGTGCCCTGCCTGGGCGGAGCACCGCCGTGTCGTCGTGGAGGCGATCGGCCGCGGCGACCTCTCGCGTCCGGCCCTGGTGCGAGCCATGGTATGGAGCGAGAGGGCATGGGAAGCCGTCACCTCCTTCTGCGAAGCAGTAATGCTTGCAAAGGAGGAGGCGGGGCGTGAGGGAATGGCAGTCTCTGCGCCCTCACGTCCCTAGCCGCCGCAGGAGGAGACGCCCCGGGCGTCGGGAGTCGATTGCGGACTCCCGGCCACCGTAGGCGCGAGCTTGCGGGTGGCGAGTAATAGGTAGCTCACCGACAGGTAAGGACTAAGCTCGGGTCGACTGCGCGTAGTGTTCCACGCGCGCCTCAAAGAGATGTCAGCAGCGCTGAAGGGGTCTGCTAGGACCGATGCCTGCCGGGGTCGCGTGATTGTTCGAAAGAGATACCGTGACCCTGGCACATGGACAACTGAAGGAACACGGGTGGATTTTAGTCAGTAAAAGTCTGACACGCCCTCCCGCTCCGCCCAGAGTGGGAGAAGTCATTTGATGATTTCATATCCAGAAAAAAAAATAAAAGGCCTACAATGTGAAAAGTACATAATCGACAATGCAACGCTTTTTTTTAGTCGCCTACACTGTTCCACTGCTGAGCAAAGGCCTCCCCCAAATCCCTCCAGGTATCCTTTTCCAGGGCCATCTCGATCCAACCCTTGTCGCATCTAGGTCGTCTTGCAATGCTTGGGGGAGCCTTTTCCAGCAGTGTACGTCTTTTGGTTGAAATAGTGATCATGATGATAGTAGAGAGTGAAGTAGATAAAACAGCAAACCGGCCAAATAGACTTCTATCGAGACCGATTTAAATGAAAACAAATAAAAGAGTCGGATTCATCTTTTCAAAACCTTCGCTCCTAAAATAAAGGATGTTAATTGAAGCTTGGTTGAAGCTGCTACAACTTCGCTGAGGATTTTATTGTTTGTTGATCAAAAACCGATACACAATGGTGTATAAAGGATGGTGGTATAGAAACTATACCATCATCCTATCTACTATGATTTATGGATATGGCTTCATTGTTTCATAAACTTAATTTCATCTCAATCTTACCATTGCTGTCGTTATCTCTATATTCTACACCATTTACGACGACAGTAGCGTTATCTGGGAAAATTGGTGGATCTAAATGGTTTTTCATACAAAGATCTTCCAGAATTACTGAAGGCTTTTGACAGTCACGCCATTTGTTAGGGCCGATCCTGAAAGTTAAGAAAGATATCATAAATGAAATATTACGCACGCGCAGGTGCAAACGCGCACTTACGTTTGCATAAAGGCATAGTGCCAACTAAATTGAACGGGAACAAATTACGTTCAGCAGATACTCTACATAGGCAAAGCTGTAAGTCTGTAACCAATCTCCTCTTGAAGTGACAGTTGAATACAGATGGTTTGAAAAACACTTAAATATTCAAAGGGGTTGTGTTACGCTGATATGGTATGTGTATAAAGGTTACTTGAATTGTGTAGAAGTCAAATATGAAGAAGGACAAATTTAAACCATCTAGATCAAATGGAAGAGTTAACATAATGCATATCATTAGCAAATCACAGTTAACAAATTCTTCTAGTTAAGAAATATTACATTTTACTCACGTGGTGTATTCTGTAGCTAAGCCAACCCTTGCCCTGTGCTTGGAATATATCCTGTCTTCTAAGTCGATGGTTGTGGAGCCTATCAGCTCATCAGGAGGCATGGCATCGTAGTCATACAGGGATACCGTCAGGAGATAGTCGTCTGGTAATGTGCATCGGAATTCGTACATTCTAAAATTGATGAGAAGTTTTGGTGAGTCATTTATACTATTATTCGTCGAAAGTGTTCAGGCATTGCTGATGTCTGAAGTGAATGTTGGTCTCACTGGGATTATATTGATAGAATCGATCAGAACAGAAAGGAAGTGTGAGTCCAAAAATGCACTGTCTTCGTGCTATCCCGACTAAATACTGATAAGAGTATTGTTTCTAATAATAGAGGTTGAACTATGAAATTTTCGTTTTAATATGTAGTAATAGATACGACTGCTTTGAATTTACATTAAACCTTCATGGTGTAAGATATTCGAGTGTTTTTTTGTTTTTTACTATACTTAAATGAGATTTTACTTTTAACAAATATGCTACGTTCGATTTTCGAATTTCGATTGGTTTTTTTATTCAGCTTAGATGGAAGAGATGGATACTTCGAAAATCCGAGTAATTTTTGAGTACGAGTTCCGACGCGGAACTAACGCGACAGAAACGGCTCGCAATATCAGTGCTGCGTTTGGAGAGGTAACTGCTACTGAACGCACCGTGCAGTTTTGGTTTAAACGCATTTGTAGTGAAAAGTTAGACCTGAAGAATAAACTACGTGGAAGACCGCCCACACAGTTGAATAACGCTGAACTGAAGGAGATGGCGGAAACCGATTCGAGTCAAACTACGCGGGAATTAAAAAATGCAACGCCGCAACAGTAACGTAAATAAATACCAATAAAAAGGTAATGGTAACTGTTTGGTGGCCTCTTCATGGTGTTATTTACTCTGGCTTTCTGACGTCTGGTCAAGCAATATCAGCAGATGTATACTGTGCCGAACTCCGATGGATGGAATAGCGGTGAAACTGGCAGTGAAACAGTCCGACTCGTGAATCGGTCTTCGCCATTACTGTTTTATACGCAAGATATAACGCAAAACCTCACAGAGCACAGGACACCGTTGTAACTCTACAGAAGCTGCAGTTAGAAACCATACGTCGTCCTTCGTACTCGCCAGGCCTTGATCCAACTGACCACCCATTTTTTCATAATTTGGACCATTTTCTACCTGGTTAATTTTATTTATAGCGATATTGGCTACTACCATTCTATTTACAAAAATAAATAATATTGACTTGTTTTTTTTAACGATCTTTTATTAGCTTGGTATGTATCTATGTAACGGAATCTTAGAAAGTGATTTTCACTTTCTGCACAACGTCGGATTAATTTAAAACTTTGCACACTTATGACCGTTGACAATACAATAAATTTGTGCCATTATCCCGGCCAAGATCATCAGAACAGCAAAAAAAAAGATGAAAACCCCACTATTGTCGTTAGCCGAACTAAAGAAACGAAAATAATAAAAAAATATAAAACTACAAACCATGCTTTTATAGAAAACCAAACAAAAAGGTATAAAATAGTGGGAAAAAGCGTGGTTTTTATTTTTTTATTACTATGAGTATTAATGGGGGTTATAAATTAAAATATCTACTTACTTGCCAAAAATAGGATTTTGGGTATTTTTCACATGGTTCTTCCTATCTCCAAGGTGTTTGCTACCGCATGTGATAGCTACGTATGGATCCAGCTTGCCGGTGAACGCTTTTGGTATCAGGTTTATCCCTTTGACTACATATACACGAACCAGAAACTTTGATGGCTCGTTATCAGGATAATCGTTGAAGAAACTGAAAACATATTTAGACCATTCATTTGAGGTTCTCGCAAGAAAATAGTATCACTTAGAATGTGCAATAAATATCTGGCGCTGCTCTGTAAGATTTATGCCAGTCTCCAGTTTCGAATGCGTAACAATATCAGGTTCCCCACCATTTTACATTTAGTCGCCTTTGATGCCTTCATCCATCTAGCTTACCTAATAAGTCGATAAACCGCTCGATGCCAATCAAATAATTTTATAAAATGTTTTACATCGCGTCTAAGTACGCATGATTTTCAAGAAGTTCAGCGTATTCAGTGTGTGTACATGTCTCATAGCTGACACTCAGTCCGCACAAAATTACTTTTGTAAGCTGAAGCAGTTTTGTGCGTATTGCCAAATTCGGCCTGGATTACTTTCGTAAATTTTTGGAACTATTTATGCACTGTGAGCAAGTCTCACCGCATTGATTTTAGACTGAGATGCGATGCGCTGCAGCCTATTGCGGCTATTATATGCGATTAGTTTAGTTCAAAAATGCTCACCCATAATTCAGTTCAACACCAGTGCTGCTAACAGCAACAGTCTCTTCAGGTGGAGGCCACCTATAAATAGCGATGCCAGCTTTTAGGAAGCCGCAGTACAGCTGTTCGTCTTTCTCAGGTATGCCAGTCTTCTTGCCGCTGTAAAGTTTTAGAGTCGAACACCAGTCTTTGAATTTGGAAAATTCTGGCTGAGCTTCTAACTCTCCTGCGTAAACCTAAAAGAGTTTTTTCCAAACTTAAATTAAAGCATGAAAATATGCACGTAAGTGAGTTTTATGTATGTATTTATTGTGTATGTAAGCCACTGACTTTATGCACTATTGTCTGTCCTTCTCTCTTTAAACCCACACCCTTCTCTCTTTAAAACCAAAGGATATATGAATGATCATTTATAGCGAAAAAACCGTCAACTACCCCACCATAATTACATTACATTTATATCTGTAATGTTTATAGTGCACCAAAAACAGAAGATTCTATCTATCTAATCTTTGTATCCATTCGATATATATTTAAATTTTTTAGAAATTATCTGATTCTGTACCCATGATGTTTTTCCAAGAAAACTTTAATGGAGACACCGTTAAAGTACTGACCAATCTACAACAAAACATATTTCGCCAACAGATAATAAAGTTACAATATTTGACGCCTGCGTTGGTACGTTTCCACATGATTAGTATATTTAAATATAAATCGAAGTTTGATTCGAAGCCTGGATATATTTTAAACTTGTTACTACGCTAGGCATGTAAAATAATACCAGGGTAAAGCTGAGTTCACTAAGGCTGAGCGTTGAGGAGGAAAACTAAGCCAGCAGAGCCAAGCCGCTCTATACATTTACTCTGTTTCAAAGAGACCTGCAAAGTAGAGTGTTTACCTGACCATGCTTTGTCTTTGTGTTGGACCATCTAAATGAAACTTACAGTGAGTTTTTGGGAACTCGATAAATCTTCGTCTGTTTCTTCCTAAAATCAGATAAATTAATTAAAGCGTTTAAATGACATGATTTAATTTTACCTTTCCGGCAATCTATCGGTGCCGTAAAATACAACTAAGAGCAAATTTCAAGAAGTATATTAAAGCTTACCAAAAGCTAAGCTACCTATCAGTTCAACATGACATTCTCAGAAAATTCGTAGAACCCGTGTTTTAAAGGTGCACGGCTATTACCCAAAGAGACCAACTTAGACGTTTACATGTCTGGTTCATCCAAAATCAAATGAGATATGCTATAGAAGAGATCGCCGTAACCTGAGTGTTTGTTTAAGTACTACTTCTTGATGACATTCACATAGAAAACAACGAACTCTATACGAAAATATAGTGTTTATAAAACTGCTATTTAGCTAGTCAAGTCTTAATCAGTCGAGAAAAGTTGCAACGAAGATAGATTGTAATTGGGATGTGAGCTGGTTTCATTTAAATATGATTGTAGTGACTTTTATGTTAGACTTCGCAACGGATTTTAATGCAGTTTTCATCACTAGAGTGTTTCAAGAGGAAATGTTATAAGTATAATACGCAGGTAAAGCTGGTGGAAAAAGCTAGTTTAATATAATCTGAAGAGTAGGCAACTACCTGGGTAGTTATATTTTTTTCCGGCAATATTGACAGTTGTGAAAAATTATTCGTGCTAGTAGCAAATTGTAACAATTGTGTGTTTCACATATAATCATCTAATAACTAACTTAATTTTGATAGATTTAGTTAGAAATAATAAAAATTTGTATTTTAATTTATTAACAAACACTAATACTGATTATTTCGCTGCAAAATAAATAAATTTAATTACTGTAGTTGTAAAAAATTAAACTTTGATGAGTAAGTTCTTCCCAACTAAAGCACTAGGAAGTGGTGGTGGCATTTAAGTGGACTATTTACGTAATTTCGACGTTTATAAATTGCTGACTCCGCCTAGTTTGAATATAAGACCTTAGATTCAATATGATAAAAAAAAAACTAGAATATAATAACATATTGCAATGCGGTTATCAGCGGATACCTGACAAAGGCAGGCTATGAGTGTGATAGACAAGAAGGAGGAAGGAAAGGAAAAAGAAATAGGATAAGGATTCGTATTATTTACCGTTGTATAGTTGAGTGAACTATGTTTTTTTTTTTTGTATTGTTTATTTTAGGCACACTGTGGGCTGTATTGTGTGAGTGAAATAGATATTTCTAACTTGGAAATAGCAGGTACGATAAAAGTACCTCAAATAAATACATTTTAGCAAGTCATGAGGCAGTTATGAAAAACTGCGAGTTGGACTCCCACCCAAAGGGACCACTACTACTACGGTACTAGGTCAGTCAATAATAAATTACTGTATGGCCGGGTTGTTCCTTATTTAATATTATGAAGGAAATTATTAAATGTAATTTTACCCAGGAGACCACATTATTAATTTTTATGGGTAATAGGGGAAATGTGAACAAAGGGGAATTGCTCCAATACTTTCAAACATTGAGTAATCTTAGTTTAAGAAAGATTGTATTACTTACATTTCCCTACAGCAACAGCTTGCCACAGGAGGAAAATAGGTTAAGATTTGAAATCAACATGACATTGCACAATTTGACATTTAATAATAATTTGTTTCATTTAGTTGATACTAACAATTATGTTAGTAATAATTGGTACTTGACAAAAGACAAATATAATAGTGTTATGTACTATCTAACTATTATAAAAGACAGATAGCTGTGTCGCTATCATATTTTTTTTCTATTTCAGCCAAGAATTTGGCTATTTACCCCCTTCCTTTTCAGCAATGCAATGGCATGTTGAACAATTCTGCTAATAATTTGGTAACAATTGATAACATTGATTTTAATTTAAATTAGAAATTAAGACAATAGAGGCAACCTCTTGCACAAATGTATGTATGGCAAATGTATGTGTAAAAGACTTACATAGTATCAACCTGCACCCTAATTGCGAAACACACAATTTACCAGAATCTTAATGGGATTGAAGATTATTTCTAAACCATTGCGTCATTTGTTCGAATAAATTGTGGCTCAGCAACGTAAATAACGCAATGAATGTTGTTTAACTATGAATATTAAACCAATTCCTACCGATAAAAAGTTCCGCAATTACCCCTCTGGTGCATCAAAACATTCAAGGATTTTTGAACAAAGATTTAGAAGTAGATTTATTCCTTAACTGTAAAAATATAGATATTCTTTGTATTACAGAACACTGGCTTAAAAGCCACCAGTTCATGTTCAATTTTAATAATCACCAGGTTGGTAGTTCGTTCAACAGAGTAAATGCTATACATGGTGGCTCACTAATTTTAGTAAATAACCAACTTAAATTTAAAGACCGTAAGGATATTGTGAGCCTGTCCGTTGAGCGAACAGTAGAAATTGCCTGTATAGAATTGGAGCAGTTTATTGTATTAAGTGTGTACAGACCACCATCAGGATTGTATGACTGCTTTGAAAAGGTCATGGATGAAGTATTACACAAGATTAGTAACTCAAACAAGTCTATTATTGCTTGCGGGGATTTTAATGTTAATTTATTGGAAAACTCAGGTTCTTGTAGTAAAATAATAAGTCTATTTCAGTCCTACAATCTTGTAAACCTATTTATGGATCCCACAAGAATAACCCCTACTAGTGCCACATGCCTTGATAATATTTATACTGATGTTATACCAAGCCACAAAGAAATTATTAATTTACTAGATTCTGATCATTGCGGGCAACAGATTACTTTTCAAAATCAAAATAAAAAACTGAGTAAAAGAGATATCACTGTTAACCCCAAAAGTGCAGTTCGCCTAGAAGCCTTTAAAGGCAAACTAGTTCAGAAATTGCCACTTTTATCTATTAATGGTGGTCCCAATCATCTTTAAGATGAGTTTTTTAAGACATATTGTAATGACTTTAATTCGACTTTTATTCCCCGGACTATCTCAGTGAACAGTAACGTATCTTTCAGTGATTGGGCGACCATTGGTATTCATAAAAGTAGAACACGGCTTTATGAGCTGTACAATGAAAGGGCTTTTGTCAACACTGCTGAATTTAATTTGTATGTTAGAAATTATTCGAAATTATTTAAAAAAGTCTGTTGGATGGCCAAGTCGCGTTATTTGAGTTCTAAGATTAAAAATAGTAGTAATGTTATTAAAACGACTTGGAATATTATTAATAGTGAAACGGGAAGGTCTAGTAAACGAAATAATGACTACAGCCTGTCTATCAACGACAACATAATAAAATCAGACTCACAAGTCGCTGCGGCTTTTGAAAATTTATTTTCAGATATTCCTGTTTCAACTACAAAATCCCTAAACTCATCACCTTCTGTTGCGGAGTCTTTGCTTATCGAAAATGTTAATGTTTGCGATTCGGAATTTCATTTTGAACATATTACTTGTAAAGATATAATTAAAACCTTCCACACTTTAAATGTAAAAAAGACTGCAGATCTGTGGGGTAATTCTGTAGAAGTCGCCAAGTCTATTATTGACATTGTAGCACCTACTTTAGCTCTTATATTTAATAATTGTATTGAGTGTGGGGAGTTTCCTGATCTTATGAAGAATAGTAAAATAATACCTTTATTTAAATCTGGTAGTACATCAGACCCCACTAACTATAGACCTATTTCAGTACTACCTACGTTCAGTAAAATTTTTGAGAAATTAATTTTAGATCAGTTGCAACGATTTTTTAATAAACATAAATTATTACATACCAAACAGTTCGGTTTTACAAGGGGTCGTTCAACTACCGATGCCGGTGTTGAACTCCTAGGACATATTTATAATGCATGGGAAGATAAATGCGATGCTTTGGGCATCTTTTGTGATTTATCTAAAGCATTCGATTGCGTTCTTCATGAAACTTTAATCAGGAAACTCCGCCACTACGGGATCCGGAACAGAGCTCTGGATCTTCTTACTTCATATTTGAGTAATAGGATTCAGAGTGTCGATGTCAATGGAAAAAGGTCTCCCGGATCTATCGTAACAATGGGAGTCCCACAGGGCTCAATTCTTGGTCCTTTTTTGTTTCTTATTTATATTAATGACTTGCCTTACCATATAAAAGATAATCATAATATAGTTTTGTTTGCGGATGATACTTCACTTTTGTTTAAACTTAAACGTCAGCAAGTGGATACTGACGATGTTAATAGCGCGATCTCAAAAGTAGTTCACTGGTTCAATGTAAATAATTTGCTTCTTAATGAAAAAAAAACCAAATGCATTAAGTTTACGCTACCTCACGTTAGGCAAGTGAAAACGAATGTGTTGGTGAAGGGCGAAGAATTGAATCCTGAAGATAGCACTGTATTCTTGGGCCTAACCTTGGGTACCAAGCTTCAGTGGGGCCCGCATATAGATAAATTGTCGAAAAAGCTAAGCTCCGCTGCATACGCTGTTAGAAAAATTCGGAATTTAACTGACATAGAGACAGCCCGTTTAGTGTATTTTGCCTACTTTCATAGTGTAATGTCGTACGGTATTCTATTGTGGGGAAATGCCGCCGACATTCAGACTATCTTTGTCTTGCAGAAAAGGGCTGTTCGATCAATTTATAAATTAAGCCCGAGACACTCACTCAGAGAGAAATTTAAAGAAATTAATATAATGACTGTGCCTTCACAGTATATTTTTGAAAATCTTTTATATGCCCATAAGAATATTAAATTGTTTAAAAAATTCAGTGATATCCATAATATAAATACTAGGAATAAACACAAATTTATTGTACCTTCAACAAGGCTCAAGAAAATAGGTGGCTCATTCAGATGTCAATGTATACGCTTTTATAATAAACTTCCAAGCCATGTTCAAGATCTAAGTCTCAATAAATTTAAATCATTCATTAAACGTAAGTTGTGCTAGAAAGCCTTTTACACTGTTAAAGATTATATTGAGGACAAAAAAGCTTGGGATTAAGCTGCTCCAATTTTTAATTTTAATTTTTAAATTATTATTGTACTGACTGATATTTTTTTATTTTTATTTTTAATTACTTTCCTTTTTTTTATTAATTTTTTATTGGGAATATACACTTTGACACTTGATTATTGCTTATACACTTTGACATTTTGATTATTGCTTATACACTTTGACATTTTGATTATTGCTTATACACTTTGACATTTGATTATTGTTTACACTATGACATGAATATATACTTTCAGAAGTATAATATTATTATTATTATTTAAGTGATTTTGAATGTGAGGACTATGTAGGTGATGTTAGTTTTTTTTTTTATATCTCTCATACTCATTCCATTTTAATGATAATCTGGCAGTTTGAGTACTTAATGCGGCCTACCAAAATGTCCATTCTTTGGTATTGTTCGTCGAATCTTTGTACTCCTTATGTTCTGAGTTGAGCTGCAAGATTACTGACAAATGCGTGCATTGACTGGACAGGTCCACTCAATCTGTATGGTTCTTTCCTCAAAAGACCATTTCAGACACCCCCATGTACATGGTCCTCAAATGATCAGACCGGGACTATTTCCTGATTTTATATACACATTGACATTGATTAATTTTACTTATACAATGACATGAATATTTACTTTTAAGTATTATATTGTTTTAATTACCTATTGTAAATGTGAAGACGAAGTGGGTGTTCTTTTTTTTTTTGGTTTCCTTTTCTTCTAATTTAATTTTTTTACATTGTCTGGCAGTTTGAGTAATTTGTGCGACCTTCACAAATGTCCTTTCTTTGGTATTGTTCGTCGAATCATTGACCTCCTTAAGTTCTGAGTGGGGCTGCATGATTACTGACAAATGCGTGCACTGATTGGACAGGTCCACTCAAGCTGTGTGTTCTTTCCTTAAAAGACCACTTCAGACACCAATCCACATGGTCTTCACATGATCTGATCAAGATTATGTCTGGACTTTAAAAGAGACTGTGACCTCTGAGTTTGTTTCGGCGTTTCTTCTCAGAGTAGTCAGATAGGAAATGCCGAACTCATCTAGTTTTTAAAAAAAATTGATTGACGTGTAAAAGTGTTTGTACAAACCTACTTGCAAAAATAAAGTCATTTATCATTTATCATTTACTATATATGTCACTACAAAAAAAGAAAAACATGTTTCATGTAATGACGGACTATCTTGGTTAGCCGTTAGAAAACTGTCAACATAGGTCGCGTTCCGTTAATGAATTGCAAATAAGTTTATAATCGCTAAAAAGTAATTATTTTGTGATGAATGTAATTACAAATTTACGGTTGTTGTATCTTTTCCTGAGAGCAATGGTGGTCCAGTAATAACAGCCGAGTTTGTAGGTTCAAACCCAAGTAGGCACTTTACTCTGTGTAAATTATTTCATCACCACTTCTTTCAAAAGCGGTGAAGAAAACTTTGTGAGGAATCCGGCATGTCTTTCTCACAGATAGTGAAGACAATTTGATTTTGTAATCGCCATGCTTTTTTTTTTTGGTTGAGAAATCATCAAATGACTTCTCCCGCTCTGGGCGGAGCGGGAGGGCGTGTCAGACTTTTACTGACTAAAACCCACCCGTGTTCCTTCAGTTGCCCATATACCAGGTCCACGGTAACTCTTTCGAACGAATCTTACGACCCTGGCAGGCATCGGTCCTAGCAGACCCCTTCAGTATTGCTGACATCTCTTTGAGGCGCGCGTGGAACATTACGCGCCGTCGACCCGAGCCTGGTCCTTACCGGGCGGCGAGCTGCCCATAGCTCGCGCCTACGGTGGCCGGGAGTCCGCTATCGACTCCCGACGCCCGGGGCGTCTCCTCCTGCGGCGGCTAGGGACGTGAGGGCGCAGAGACTGCCACTCCCTCACTCGCCCCGCCTCCTCCTTCGCGAGCATTACTGCTTCGCAGAAGGAAGTGACGGCTTCCCATGCCCTCTCGCTCCGCACCATGGCTCACACCATGAACGGTCTTAGCTTTAGATTGTGTCGACTTATACATTTTAGTTCTTCTGCTCCAAGGGGTATCAGACTTTAGTATTTGATAGTAATTTCAGCTTAATACTTCCACGTGCTCCTGAGAGACGGACAATAAAGTAACCATAAAAGGGTTCCGTTTTTGCCGATTGAGGTACGGAACTCCAAAAACAAGAAAACATCATGCCTATCTGTAGTTAGCGTGCGTCGTCCTTTTTTTTTTTTTTTTTCAGGATGGGAAATCATCAAATGACTTCTCCCGCTCTGGGCGGAGCGGGAGGGCGTGTCAGACTTTTACTGACTAAAACCCACCCGTGTTCCATCAGTTGCCCATGTGCCAGGGTCACGGTATCTCTTTCGAACAATCACGCGACCCCGGCAGGCATCGGTCCTATTAGACCCCTACGCTGCTGCTGACATCTCTTTGAGGCGCGCGTGGAACACTGCGCGCCGTCGACCCGAGCTTGGTCCTTACCGGGCGGCGAGCTACCCATTGCTCGCCACCCGCAAGCTCGCGCCTACGGTGGCCGGGAGTCCGCAATCGACTCCCGACGCCCGGGGCATCTCCTCCTGCGGCGGCTAGGGACGTGAGGGCGCAGAGACTGCCACTCCCTCACGCGCCCCGCCTCCTCCTTCGCGAGCATTACTGCTTCGCAGAAGGAGGTGACGGCTTCCCACTCCCTCTCGCTCCGTACCATGGCTCGCACCAGGGCCGGACGCGAGAGGTCGCCGCCGCCGATCGCCTCCACGAAGACACGGCGGTGCTCCGCCCAGGCAGGGCACACCTCCACCGTATGCTCCACCGTGTCCTCCAGACGATCCTCGCAATGGAAACACCCGGACGTATCCTCCCGCTTTATCCTGAACAGGAACCCACCGAAGCACCCATGCCCGGTGAGAACCTGCGTCAGGCGGAAGGTGAGGACGCCGTGGCGCCTCTCTATCCACTCCTCAAAGAGGGGACTTACCGCCGCAATTGTGGCGTGCCCTGCGCTGGGTTGCGACAATCGTACCCGCCATGTCGCCATGAGATCACACCGGAGCTCTGTCCGCCGAGCCGCGATTTGTCGCGGCAGCGGAGTTTCACCCCGGCGTTTCACCTCCTCGCGCCACTCCCACATGAGCGTGCGTCGTCCTTAGATACAATTAAATAATTATTTTTAGGGTATCCCCTGGGCCCTGGGGGAAACACGAGCAACTATACATTAGAAACCACTAACAGAAAGAATATATGAAATTATGGACATAATTCTACTATTTACCATTATACTAATCTTTCTGTCTGTTTGTAGGGTCATCAATGCGTAATAGTGGGTATTATGAGGTGATATATAATAAACTATTTCATACAAGAACGTACCGCTAGCGTAGAAAAATATCTCATCCACCAGTCTCTCTGTTCAGAACTGTCTAACGAATTATTCTTCCCCAGTTTTGGATTTTTATCTTTGGAGAACATTGGAAGAAGTACGCATTTTTCTTCGTCTGACTCTTTTGAGCTAAAGACACTCCATCGTGACTTCTTGGTTTTTTGGACACCATGTAGAGAAGTTTTGCTGCCCATATCTTCCATTGATGGGGGACAACTCTTTCGTATGAACAGGACTTGATTGACTGCAAATATTTGAAAGATATTTACTCAGACGTTGAAAAAACAAAGACCATAACTAACACTATACTAAATTTCAAACTAAACTTGAGTACAGTCTAACTTTAATACTACATAATTCATGACGAATGTAAATATTACTGTGAATAGAGGATTCCGTACTAGGAATTAACCTGTTACAGACACTAGGGACAATTTCATTATCCCACTTGAAACATTACTTCTCACGTAGTAGTAAAAAGAACAATATTGAGCTACTGGATACCGAATTTATGCATGCCTGTATAAAGGGAATTCATATAAAATTAGGTAATTAAATACAAAAGTATGAATGTGCCACATTCACGAAGTGCAAGAGTGTGCGTTTGAATTTACATAGGTACTATGTGTTAGAGAGTGAGTGCTGGTGATGGTGTGTTGATATGATAATCCAGCACTCACTCTGTGTTTGAGTTATGTTATGACGGACGATTAAGATCCTGAGATGCTACCTATTATAGGTACTGAACAAAAACTGAGCTTACCTTGAAAAAAACTTGATGCTGCAATTGACACACTCCTCAAAGATGCCTCTCTTTCTCTTTGTGGCAGCCAACTAACAATGTACTTATTCGGGTTCTTCACAATATTTGTGCCCAAGAACAGGGTTCTTCCAAAAGTACTGCTATCATAAAGTCTGATACTTAAAGGAGGGCAATAGACCTCATTCAATGGAGCTTGGAAGATCTGCGAAGACCTACCATTTGGGAAGTTGCAATTGGATTTCTTGTCACATACGACGTCAGACTTAATCGTTAATTCGTCTATTTCGAGGATCACGCAGGGTTTCCTCGTCGTTGTGACGTCACGTAGCCCCCACCAGTAGATGTCAACCCTGTAACGAGAAATTATATGTAACTATAAATATTATTATGCGTTCAAAATAAAGTTTCTACAGAATGTATTTTGTTAAAAGTTTTCATTAAAATCGAACACAGGCTTTGACATATCGTTTAGGTGAAGCTTGAGGTCTTTTGACGATTTTATGTGGTGATACTGTTCACTATACTATGGACGATTTCTGGTTGACGTGCTTTTAAACCTGAATCTGAAAATTATTGACATGATAACGAAAAAAAGATTTTAATTAACATAAAGCCGATAAAGGTACTAAGGTTAACTGCACTGCAAATAATGTATAATAGAACCTTGATAAGGGCAGCATTATGCTGCTAAAGAGAACTACTGATGATGAATAATAAAATGAAAATCACTTGTACGTAGTTGACTTCGGTATCAGATTGGGTGGTAAACTTTCAAGTTCATCAGATTCTTGCTCTGCGTCCTTCACTCCTGCCGCAATGTATGTGGCTTCAACAGGACTGTACACTGTGCTTCTCATTAAAGTTTCTGGTATCTTCGAAAACAAGAAAGGGATTTGTCATAATTTTCCGTTCAAGGAACTGAAACCTTAACTGGCTGATACGAAATTGCCCTGTTTCTATTGTTGAAGCCAAACGATACTAAAATGTACATTGGTAACTTAGTATGCCAATGATGTATGTTAGGATTTAGCAAGTGAAGTTCTGTAGTTTCTCAAGCTAGCCCCACGAAAAAAAAAGTCGTAAAAATATTTACGTGGTTTAGGATTACTGAAAACATTTAAGTATAATAGAAACGGTGACTTTTTATTGAATATTTTGTACTAATTAAACATTTTAAAAATTTCAATATGATATGGGCATGGCGAACGTTTAAAAAGATTTCATTTACCTAGATCTAGAACATATTGTGATTGAAAATATTACTCATTAGTGGTATACAGCCTTGCGTTAAGTCTGTAACTAATCTCGTCCTGAAATGATCACGAACTGTTTTATAAACAACCTAGGAATTCGAGACCTTCAATAGGAAAAAGACTCAATTCAGATTTTAATCGCTGGGCTGACTGAAAGTGTGGTTTGGTGTAAATTTGTATTGAGTACTGTTGGTGTCACCGTTTTGTGTGGATAATATGATTCAAAACGCTGTCCTGTAAAGTCACTATTTTGTAGAAAACCGTTATACTTTGTGGCTGACGAGTAGAAAGGTTTCTACTATCTTTAGCATGGCGATTACGGGTGTTTTCATTGTGGTGGAGCATACGGTGGAGGTGTACTCTACCTGGGCGGAGCACCGTCGTGTCCTTGTGGAGGCGATCGGCGCCGGCGACCTCTCGCGTCCGGCCTTGGTGCGAGCCATGGTACGGAGCGAGAGGGCATGGGAAGCCGTCACCTCCTTCTGCGAAGCAGTACTGTTCGCGAAGAAGGAGGCGGGGCGCGTGAGGGAGTGGCAATTTCTGCGGCCTCACGTCCCTAGCCGCCGCAGGAGGAGAAGCCCCGGACGTCAGGAGTCGATCGCAGACTTCCGGCCACCGTAGGTGCGGGCTTGCGAGTGGCGAGCAATGGGTAGCTTGCCGCCCGGTAAGGACCAGGCTGTTGTCAACGGCGCGAAGTATTCTACGTGCGCCTCATAGAGATGTCAGCAGCACTGAAGAGGTCTGCTAGAACCAATGCCTGCCAGGGTCACGAGATTGTTCGAAAAAGATACTATGGCCCTGGCGTATGGGTAACTTAAGGAACACGGGCGGGTTTTAGTCAGTAAAAGTCTGACATGCCCTCCTGCTCCGCCCAGAGCGGGAGAAGTAATTTGATTATTTCCCATCAAAAAAAAAAAACTAATTGTCTTCACTATCTTAGGTAACTGACAGAAGTTGTCAATTTTGATTGTTTGGATGGAAAATATTCTTCTTAAATAGCCTACATCTATAAGGACGAAGACAAAGATCATGAGAACTGAATGGCAAGATGACATATTGTAGATGGATTTCTAAGGTGCAATGTCAAAAAACTTTTTAACAAAAAATTAAACCGCCGAAAAACTGAAAAGCATAAAATAATAGACCTTAAAATTATGAGCCGGCGCTTTGAGTGTTCCTTGTTCATTGATTTTTCAGCGCCGACTCAAAATTTTAAGGTTTATTATTTTATGCTTTTCAGTTTTTCGGCGGTTTAATTTTTTGTTAAAAAGTTTTTATTTTATGATTTTTTGTGGCTTTAATGTACTAATAATACTTGGCAAGGTATACCCTATCCAACAATAAAAGAATTATCAAAATCGGACTACTCTGTACAAAGTTATGCCTGTTTATACGTTACAATCAGTGAGTGAACAATCAATCATCCCCTGTTTTCCAACCCTTAGGGTTTTTTTTTTTTTTCAGGATGGGAAATCATCAAATGACTTCTCCCGCTCTGGGCGGAGCGGGAGGGCGTGTCAGACTTTTACTGACTAAAACCCACCCGTGTTCCATCAGTTGCCCATGTGCCAGGGTCACGGTATCTCTTTCGAACAATCACGCGACCCCGGCAGGTATCGGTCCTAGTAGACCCCTTCACTGCTGCTGACATCTATTTGAGGCGCGCGTGGAACACTGCGCGCCGTCGATCCGAGCTTGGTCCTTACCGGGCGGCGAGCTACCCATTGCTCGCCACCCGCAAGCTCGCGCCTACGGTGGCCGGGAGTCCGCTATGGACTCCCGACGCCCCGGGCGTCTCCTCCTGCGGCGGCTAGGGACGTGAGGGCGCAGAGAGTGCCACTCCCTCACGCGCCCCGCCTCCTCCTTCGCGAGCATTACTGCTTCGCAGAAGGAGGTGACGGCTTCCCATTCCCTCTCGCTCCGTACCATGGCTCGCACCAGGGCCGGACGCGAGAGGTCGCCGCCGCCGATCGCCTCCACGAGGACACGGCGGTGCTCCGCCCAGGCAGGGCACACCTCCACCGTATGCTCCACCGTGTCCTCCAGACGATCCTCGCAATGGAAACACCCGGACGTATCCTCCCGCTTTATTCTGAACAGGAACCCACCGAAGCACCCATGCCCGGTGAGAACCTGCGTCAGGCGGAAGGTAAGGACGCCGTGATGCCTCTCTATCCACTCCTCAAAGAGGGGACTTACCGCCGCAATTGTGGCGTGCCCAAACCCTTAGGGTTCGATTTTGTTTTCCAAATTTATATGGGACCACCTTGGGAGTATACCCTTTCCAATAGAAGAAGAATTGTCACAATCGGACCACTATGTAAAAAGTTGTGAGTATCAGTGTGTGAACAATCAATCATCCCCTGTTTTTCAACCCTTAGGGTTCGATTTTGTTTTCCAAATTTATATGGGACCACCTTGGGAGTATATCCTTTCCAATAGAAGAAGAATTGTCACAATCGGACCACTATGTAAAAAGTAATGCGTGATCATGCATGAAAAAAAATAAAAAAATAAATATACGCGTCGAATTGAGAACCTCCTCCGTTTTTTTTCGTCGGTTGAAAAATACAGAAACGAACTGTCACTTTGTAAGGAAAGACCTGTGTCTATTCTTCGTAGAAATAGAAAGCGTTATGCTAAGCCTGCAGGTTTAGATTAGCTTCGGAAGGTCAAGCAGAAAAGGATTCAAAAAAGTCAAATGGTCATCGATAGGTCGATTGGAAGTGTGGTGTGGTATCTATGTGTATTATGTACTGTAGTAGGTGTCACTGTGTTGTGTGTGTATATAATGAATGATTGCGGAGTCCCAATATTCTATATATTATACGTATTGTTAATAATTTTGGTTCATAACTAAATACTTTGTGGAGTTTATAACCACCTGGTACAAGTGTGGCTGTACTGTAGGTGACACTATATTGTGTCGATAATATAAATACAGGTTGTTAGTAACATACAAAGTAAATGCATCTAAATATATACGTACATTACTAACTTTATTTTGATCGCGGTATCGACCTCGTGAATGTTAGGGTCGGTTCACATTTGACGGAAGATACGTCGCGTATCATCGGTCGCGTAACGCCAGAATAGACAATTGTATGAGAAAACATTCAACCTTTCACACTTAACCGATGATGCGTTAGTGCGTCGAGCGTACATCGTCTGTTCCGTTTCCGTCAACGCATTGTCGGCCGACGTAAAGAGCGGCAACGTCACGCCACGCGTATATTGACTGATGCATTCAGACTAGGCGTAAAATCAGCGGAGATCGTTTGTGTACTGACCGTTCGAAGTTTTCTTGCATTGAAAATGTTTGATACATAACGGTTTATCACGGAAATGCAAAATTACGCCCGACGCATCTTCCGTCAGATATGAAAACACACTATTTGACCGAGTAGACGCGACTGACGATACGCCGACGCATCTTCCGTCAGATGTGAACCGACCCTTAGGTATTATCCTACGTACTACCTCATTGGTGTATTGCATATTAGGTGTAAAGGCCGGACAGTGTTATTGGGTTTTTCTGTAAAGGATTTTTCCAGTAGCAGCCCAGAATCTGGATGAGTGCCGGGTTGATGGCAAAAAGCCAACCCCTACTACAGCGGTCTTAAACAAAACTGAAGATGTAATCTCCCTAGCTATAATGTCCCCAACTATTCGGAAATATAGATACGATTTTATGAAGTAACATAGCCTCGATTATATCGCAATAAAACCCTGTAGGAATAAGGCATTTGCCTTGTGTTAAATATGTATACTGAATCCAATACAAATAGTAAGCAGTTTGCAAAAGACAGCCACATTCACATCAAACCTATGGAAAATAAAGCAAGAATTCGATGAGCATATTCTTTATTCTTCTAAAATAATACCACAGGTTTAAAAATTTCATCGTTACCTGACATAGCTGCGCAGACAAAAGTATTTGTCCACAGTACTCCTGCCCTTTGAGAAGATCGTACCACTGCAGCATAGGAGCAGACTCATAGTCCTGCTTATCATCCACTACGGGCTCGACTTCCAACCGCCCGATAAGCTCGCTTTTACCCTGTAATTTATGAAACAGAACTTGATCATGTGTATTTGTTTTACTTTAGAGTATAGAGACAATTCCGGACAGATTCGATAGATTTTAATTGTTTTGATGTTAGTTCATTATTTCCGGAATATATCGAATTAATTGATTCGAATAGGTAATTATTACCAAGAGGTACGAAAATCGCACAAAATTTTTGCAAGTATTACTAAGTTCCCAATTCGTCTGCGTGGTTTTTTTTTGCATTTTTTTACCTTGATTTTTCTCGTAGTAGTGCATCGATGAAGCAATTTTGTTCTTTCTAATGTTTTTACACACTTTTTATTAGCTTCACTTGTATGTTTGTTTGTAAGTGACTCCTTATAGCGCGATTTTGACCCACTTTAAACGACCAGATTACATTCAAACTTTGCACACCTATCAAAGACCGAACACAATGCAATAATTTCATAAATTTGTGCCATTATCCTTGCCAGGGTTACCAGGACAGCAAAAAAACTGTCTTTGAAAACTACGCTGACATACGTCTCAAAATTCGAAACACCCTAAAAATAGAAAATAAATAATAGTTTAAAAAACTAAAAAACCAGCCAAGTGCGAGTCGGACTCGCGCACCGAGGGTTCCGTACAAACCTGTAGGGATCCTCGGTTTATGTATAAGGTTTATGCTTATGAACTTAAATGTTTTTTTTTTAATTTTTATATTTGAGTTGATTGAATGAAAGGTAAATTGCGGTTTACGATTTATGACGTATTAAAAAAAAAAACTACTTACTGGATCTCGTTCAAACCAATTTTCGGTGGTAGTTTACATGGTTATGTACATCATATATTTTTTTGAGTTTAATCATTCTCTTATTTTAGAAGTTACCCCCGTAACTTTTTACCACTTTGGAGGAGTCTCTCGCGCAAACTATTCAGTTTAGAAAAAAATTATAATAGAAACCTCAATACCATTTTTGAAGACCTATACCCCACACGTATGGGTTTGATGAAAAAAATTTTTTGACTTTTAGTTCTAAGTATAGGGAACCCCAAAATTTATTATTTTTTCTCTATTTTAGTGTAAAAATCTTGATGCGGTTCACAGAATACATCTACTTACCAAGTTTCAACAGCGTAGCTCTTATAGTTTCGGAGGAAAGTGGCTGTGACATACGGACGGACGGACAGACAGACAGACAGACAGACAGACGGACAGACAGACATGACGAATCTATAAGGGTTCCGTTTTTTGCCATTTGGCAACGGAACCCTAAAAACACGCTTCCATAGAAAACCAAACTAAAAAGTAGAAAAAAATGGAAAACTAAAAAACACGCTTCCATAGAAAACCAAACTAAAAAGTAGAAAATAATGGAAAAAAAGCGTGGGGTGCTTTTTAAGGTATTTTTTTATTGATATCAGGCACGCTTTTTTCCCATTATTTTCTACTTTATAGTTTGGTTTTCTATGGAAGCGTGTTTTTTAGTTTTTTAAACTATTATTTATTTTCTATTTTTAGGGTGTTTCGATTTTTGAGACGTATGTCAGCGTAGTTTGTGACGTATGTCAGCGTAGTTTTGAAAGACAGTTTTTTGCTGTCCTGGTAACCCTGGCAAGGATAATGGCACAAATTTATGAAATTATTGCATTGTCATCGGTCTTTGACAGGTGTACAAAGTTTGAATGAAATCTGGTCGTTTAAAGTGAGTCGGTTACAAAAAACATACAAACATACAAGTGAATCTACTAATTTTTTACACGCTTTATATGCGTGTAAAAAAGCGTGGGGTGCCTGATATCAATAAAAAATACCTTAAAAAGCACCCCACTTTTTAGTTTGGTTTTCTATGGAAGCGTGTTTTTTAGTTTTTTAAACTATTTAAATACTGTAATAATGGCGAAGAGTAACATAAATAATGACCAGTTTAAGGAAAAAAGAAAACAATTTGTAAATTGGGACACTTTAGAAATGGTATGGTAATTTTGCTAGATTAATGATTTCTCACTTTACTTCATTCCCCGGTCATTGCACGGTCATTATTTTTTTTAGTGTGTATCACATTCGCGAATTTTACTTTTCAGTATTTATTGAAAAGCAGTATATAAGAGTTTGTTTGTAATACAATTAAAAAAAAGAACACTGCTTGTTAAGCGAACGCAACAAGGTTTGTAAAACACCATGTTACTCGTAACTAAGAATTCGGTTTATTGTTTCTGATTGTTAAATTGTGATTATATATATTTTCAGATTCAATTAATAAAATAACCGAGAGAGATAAATATGGGTGAAGAGACAATGAAACTTAAGGCCAAAAAAAACATGAACGAAAACAAGTATTGGTGAAGAGCTAAAACCCTTGGCTAAAACCTCCTATCCCAAATCATGAAACATAGAAATTGTGACCATAATTCCACAGGAATTTGAAACGGATTCAAATTTCTTTGACAGTGACAGCATAGCGGTAAAGGCATCCTATACTTTTGTAATGATTACTTCCAAAAATTATCTCTAATCCTGAAATACTTGTCCTTGGCCCAAATACTAATCTTCAATCATTAAACCTACCTATGGTAATAATATTACAATGACATTAATGTGTCATTTCTGTTCATTTAGAATAAAACGGAAGTCGAGGAAGAGTCCCCCACTAAACAAGGGATGAGAACTAAGCAACAGTTGCGTAATTTCTCAAAGATTCCCGCTACAACAGATGTGTACAACTGATCTGTCGAATATGTTTTATTAGTAGAGTTAGCGTAAATACTCCGGTGTACGTCATGTATGAAAAGATCATTAGAAACGGTTTAGTAAAATAATGTAGTTACTGTTTGCTCACTGTCCAGCACTTCAACCATAACTAATGGTGGACTGGTTTGTATTCTGTCATGGGTAGCAGACACGAGCTTGTGTATCTTTAGGACTTGATTCCATATTGGTGTCAGAGTCCTCGACTGGACCTGTAGTTGAAATTAGATAATTAAAATAAATCATGTTTAACGGTAGTAGATGAATGAGAGGGATGAGAATGTATTACGATTGGAGAGACTTGTCATACGAAGGACAGCATTTGTATATACATAACAGTTTTCATTTATTTCTTGAATGGACTCGCATAACACGAGTGTAGCAATCGTACATGGTACCAAAACCGCAGATGAAAACTGAATTGAGTACAATTTTGAATTATATGGAGAACTAGCTTTTTCCAGCGGCTTCGCCCGCGTGGAGGTCGGAAATTATCCCGCGGGAACATACTACCGGGATAAAAAGTAGCCTATGTCCTTTCTCAGGCTCTAAACTATCTGTGTACCATATTTCATTTAAATCGGTTAAGTAGTTTTTGCAGGAAAGCGAGACAGACAGACAGACAGACAGACAGACAGACAGACAGACCGACAGACAGACAGAGTTACTTTTACATTTATAATATTATATTATATAATAATATAATATTATATTAAAAATATTAAATTAAATATTTAATATTTATAATATTATAGTATAAGTATATAGTATAAGTATATAGTATATATACTATATAGTATGGAAATATGGATAGTATGGAAGTATGGAAGTATGGATAACACAAAATATAGCTAGATACCTTCGTTTCCTTGACTGCGTTCAGTGTATTTATCCTTACGAATGGATGTGCATAATTCTTGCCATCACCTGTACTTGTATTTAACTTTGCTCTGTACACGAAAACTCGACATTCCAGCATCTGGAAACATTGATAAGGATTATTATTTATCTTTTATTTCATCATCATCATCATTTCAGCTGAAAGACGTCCACTGTTGGACATAAGCCTCCCCCAATTTGGGGGGTTTACCATTATCGCCACGCTTGGCAGGCGGATTGGCGACCGCAAAAAATGTAAAGAAAAAAACAAAAAGGTAAAATGCATAGAGAACGCTGCTCCCATTCTCCAGTAAGTCCCTTAGTCATCTTTTAACACCCCCCCCCCCCGCCCCCCCACCACGGAAAGAAATAAGATGGTGCTATTCTTTATGACCGGTAGCACACGAAACCTATATGGAATTTACATAATCACAATTCTTTATCATGTCATTAATCTGAAGTGAATGTAATGTTCAGTAAACTACACAAATTTCTGGGCAGAAGCAATTAGATTCCTTACGTTAAGTTTCTTTTAGGGCCAACCATTACAGCCAAGTATATAACACATAACATAAAATCAGACCAGTATTCCCTAAAGGCTCGGGTAGAGTTGTAGAGAGTTGGACAGACCGATTAATGTTGTAAAACCTTAAATAGTTCATACACTGGGACGCAAAAGAAAAATAAAACAGTACTCACCATCGTAGAAGTTTTAAGACACATATCATAGTCGTTGACCTTTAACTTGTATCCTTTAGGTAAGCAGGCTTCAAATGATTGGATCTGACGGTAGAGCCCCATCCACAACAAGAGCTCCACCTTTCCAGCGATGCAGCAGCAACCAGTTGCAAGAGTGTTCATGTGTTTCGGACATTTCAATGGCTGAATTTTTTTAGAAAAGTAGCGGATAAGTATATACCAAAGCAAGATCTAAGAGTTAAGATTTGTATCAATGAAATTTTGTGAAGGAATGAGCCGCCTTGTCTTTATAAATTTAAAATAATTAATGTAAGATATATTGGGTTGGCAAACACAGTAAGAATGATATGTGTGTCGTAAATAACACATAAATGCAGGAACAGGATTTAGCTTTTTAAGAAAAATACACAAAATAAATAAATCATCATCTGCCTAATCTTTTCCCATGTTGGGGTCATCTTCCAGTCTAACCGGATGCAGTTGAGTACTAGTATTTTACATGAAGCGACTGCCTATCTGACCTCCACAACCCAATTACTGGGTAATACGATACCCCTTGGTGAGACTGGTTGTCAGACTTTCGTGCTTCTGACGACCCGTAACGACTGCCTAAGATCTACTAAAGACAGCCGGAACCAACGGCTTAACGTGCTTTCCGAGGCACGGAAGCGTTTTGGTATGAAAAGATGGTCACCCATCCACGGACCAACCGTGGCAAGCATAACTTAACCTGAACGATCGAACCGTGCGGCTGCTATTAATTAGCCACAAGCCCCACAAAGAGAGAAATATTACAATAGGAAGATTGCCACAATTTTACAAACCTTCTGTTAGAGACCAAAACTATGTTTTACACGACATAACTTTAACACTGGGATGCCAAAATATAAGGTTCATTGAATTAGTTAGACGTCATCTTTTAAGTAGTTATACGGAGGTTGCTCCAAAAGATTTTCAAAATGACAAATATTTATTTTGAAAAATCAAAATATTTACCATCACAGGACGGTCTATGTACAAATCAACTTTTAAAAATCTCTTGCCATTTATTCTTTGAAACGAAAGCACAGTCATTGTCCCAAGCACCATATAATTTTTCCTCAATTTTTGGCCTTAATTTATTTTTTATGAAAGGAAAGTGGATACAGCTCTGAATGAAACGTGCCGGATCATCACCGGCTGCCTCAAACCGACCCCGGTGCCATTGCTGTATCCACTGGCTGGAATAGCGCCACCAGAAATTCGTAGAGCAGTGGCAAGCTCAAATGAAAGAGCCAAGATGGTGTCTGACACACGACACCCTTTGCACGATAACATCCTCGTGTCACAAATGCTGAAAAGCCGCAACAGCTTTATGAAATGTGTGGAGGACACATTTCATACACTCATTGGCGAACGATCTACGGTACGACTAAGTCTGTGGCGACATGGTGCTTCCCTACCAAACCCATTCGTCCCACTTACTGAAAATCTCGCACCTGGACACGAGTTGCCTTGGCTTTCCTGGAAGTCTTTAAATAGGCTCCGGACTCAAGTAGGCCGAAGTAAAGAGAACCTGTACAAGTGGAAATTCATAGATGGCTCCGCCCTGGAATGCAAATGTGGTGCTGTCCCACAAACAATGCAGCACTTAATAATTTGTACCGCATGTCCTGCTGTTTGCACGCCACAGGAATTGATGGATGCCTCGGAAAGTGCTAAGCTCGTAGCCAAATTCTGGGCTGAATATATTTAGATTGCTATCGACACGCTAAGAAGAAGAAGATGAAAGGAAAGAGTCCAAAATCACACGGCGCAAGGTCAGGGCTATAGGGAGGATGATCCAGCAATGTGAGCCCCGATCGGGTCAAACACTCCTGAGTAAGCCTTGCTCGATGTGCCGGCGCGTTGTCGTAATGAAAATGCCGAGTACTGAGACTTCACTTTGGTAGCAATCCCTTCAGCTCATTTATAACTTGAGGTAAACAAGTGCCTGTGAACCAAGCATCAGTGACAAGTCTTCTGTGAATTCAAGACCACCCATTTTATAAGACCCTTTTTAGCATAGAAAACTACGATCATTCTTTTTTTACTGATCTCTGTTATTTTACCGTGACCGTTTTTCTCTTCTTCAAACACCCATAGTTTTGATCGAAATATACTGGGAAGATTGAAAAAATACAACCACGATTCGTTGCCTGATACGATTGACCAGCATCCTTTGAACGGCCGGAGTCATATTTCTTTATAATTTTATTACACCAATTGAAACGCGCTGCTTGCTGGTCAAATCTTCATGTAAAATTGAATTCAAAGTAGATGCACCAATATTGGAATCTCCTGGATTTGTCTAAGTAAATTTTTAACTGCAGCAACACTTTCTTGAGTTCTGCTCGTCACTGGGCGGCTTGATATTTCATCATCAACTTCCACAGTTAAATTTTTTGTAACAACGGAATACAGTAGAAACAGAAGGGTGGCACTCATCACCGAAAGTATCAAGAAATTTTGTCGTGGCACTCTTCCTACGATACTCCACGTTTGAAGTTGTAGTAGAATATCACTCGGTAATCACGATGACTGAGACAAACCGTTCAAAATGGTAAATTTAAACAATATTCCACGAAACATACAAAAAACAGACTGAGTCTTTATACTTATTTATACAATAATCAAACAAGAAATAAACTTGCTAGGTCTTTCATATTGCAAGACTTATGGAGCAACCTACGTAACTGCTTTATCAAGCTTGTGTAAAATAATAAAGTTTAAAATAAGAAATTGCACACAGCAGAAGTTAATCTCAAACTGACGAAAGTGATTCGTCTTTAGGGTGATGCTGGTAAGCACCGATTTCTGTCCTTGAACTTTATAGCCGCGTACATTTTTTTGTAACGCTGCTCCCATCATGTCAATCAAATTTAATTCAACAAGGAGCTACGTTTGGTTCGTTTGTTTGTCCCTATATTGAACAACGTTTTAAGCTGCCGTCTCCCTCAGAATAAAAAGGGAACAGATCTGGACCGCCAGACTTCGCTGTTGCAGTAACCAGTTTACACAAAAGAACTTAGGGAAACTCGTTACCTACTAATATACCTTAACAATGTTGTGAAATTGTACAGCTTTTTTAAATTTTATTATATCCTTCCATACAATTTTATTCACAAAATGAATAGGGTGACTTCTATTCAACAGTTAATTATGAACAGAATGTAATAATAGGTTGGAGAAAGAAATTAATAATACATTTAAAATAAACTGGGTCCTTGTCCAAGATTTATTTATTGCAGGTTAGGTAAATAAAATTTTTACGTGTACATATCGCTCATTGAATACAAAAAGGCCACAAATCAAAAAACATAAATTACCTTAAATGATTATTTTAAATATTTTATGTATTATTTATGATCACATAACGTGTTAATATAATATATTAACATGTTACGTGATCATAAAAAATTGTGTTCTGATTTTGTTTTGGCCGTCCTACATAATGTTTGTCTTTTTGTCCCGTGTGGTGCCGGACATAAAGAATAGCATCACCCCATTTCTTCCCGTGGGTGTCGTAAAAGGCGACTAAGGGATTTACTAGAGAATGGGCAGCAGCGTTTTCTATGCATTTTACCATCATACTGCGATTGCCAACCCGCTTGCCAGGCGTGGCGATTATGGCAAAGCCCCCCAAATAGGGAGAGGCCTATGTCCAGCAGTGGACGTCTTGCGGCTGAGATGATGATGATGATGATGACACAATTTATGTTTATTGATTTGTGGCTGTTTTGTATTCAATGAGCGATATATTATGTTTGCTCCGAATACTAACAAGAATAAGCATTTATTGTCACCATTTGACGCCACTTATACTGGTATAGAACTTTAAGCTTTCTTCATAACATCATCACTCTCCTGCCCTTATCCCAATTTATTTGGGATCAACATGTCATTTTCTTCCACACTTCTCTATTAGTCATCATCGCACCCCCTTTCTATCCATATCAAAGCTTTCTTCAAACTAAATAAATAAAAATCGACTGCGTGGAACTGATTATTGATTAATTAAGAAATAGTTATTATATCTATACTTACTAATATTATAAAGCTGAAGAGTTTGTTTGTTTGTTTGATTGAACGCGCTAATCTCAGGAACTGCTGATCCGAATTGAAAAATTCTTTTTGTGTTGGGTAGCCTATTTATCGAGAAAGGCTATAAGTTATATAACATTACGCTACAACTAAGAGGAGCGGAGCAGTAATGAAAAATGCAAATCGCACGGGTAGGCGATTCGACGCGACGGGAAGGGTCGGGGCAACAATAAATTTAACGCGGACGAAGTTGCGGGCAGAAGCTAGTTTTTAATACAACAGCTATTCAGCACATGATTATTTTTTAATTACGAGTGCAGTAACAGGTTATAATGTATGTAATTAGAAAATAGGAATCATCATCATCATCTTAGCCCGAAATCACCCACTGCTGGGTATAGGCCTCCCCACCTTTCCTCCATACATCTAGGTTCCATGCGTCTCTCATCTATGCGTTTACCGCAACCTTGACGATATCGTTAACCCAACGCAGTTTTGGACGGCTTTCGTTTCTTTGGCCTAATCTTGGCTACCATTCGGTCACTGCATTACTCCAACGGCCATCTTATCGTCTTACCAGGAAAAAATAGGAATATTTGCGAAAAACACAGTTTCCTTAGAATATTTTCGTTACAGATTAGTAGGCATAGTAATAGTTGAGTAGTGAAAATAGTTATCGCTTTACCGAGGCATCGAACTACACTCACTTTCCTGCATATTCACACTGAGCAATTTAATCATAAACAAAGCTAAATTCTTCAAAGAGAGTTATAGATATTTTGACAACCATATCCTTTAAAATAGCTGTGTATTCCGAACATTGAAAGTTAAACGATAACTGTACTGGTTTAATTAACTTTATATCTTTATGGTTACAAAATTAATTGTTGTCTGCCAACAACAGAATGAAAAGATATCGGAACGTCGATCAACATGCCGCTCTGTCCCGATAGAGTCCCGATAGAATGTCCATCTATACAACCATAATTATTGTGATTACCAAAACATTTATTAAGGTATCCAATTAAATAAGAGGATAGAGAGTAGCAGCATACATCTTATAATATAAGAGAAAAAGCTATTACTAATCTGTCTACCTGCCGTGACTTTAACAGTTAAATAACTTATCATGTAACCACTATTTATAGCTCATATTTGTAACGTTTTACAAAATGTCGAGATTTCTTTTTATCATCACAACCAGCCTATATTGTTCCCACTCCTAAGACACAAGCCTTCTCAAGGTGAGAGGGAGTGCACGGTAATCCACCACGCGGGCTCAGTGCGGGTTAGTAAATGTCACATAATTATCTTAGTATTTCGTGTTCTAGGACATGCCAGTTTCCTCTCGATTTTTTTCTTCACCATTTTGAGAGCACCACTGCTCTCATGAAATTATTTACACAAAGTTGCCTGCCTCGGTTCGAACTAACGAACTTGCAACTCTTAAGTCCTGGCCGATTCCAGTGTGCCACCACTGCTCTTTATTTTCGTTTTGTACTATGTAAGTTTAATATTAATGAATTAAACAAATAAAACGTTCGGATAAATTCTCGTAATAATGGAGAATAAAATCCACACATCCAGACTCGATAATAGTGACTTTTTAACCGACGAAAAAAAAAAGGAGGAGGTTATCAATTCGACGCGAATATTTATTTGTTTTTTTTTAATGTATGACCACGCATAACTTTGTACATAGTAGTCCGATTGTGATAATTATTTTTTTATTGGAAAGGGTATACTCTCAAGGTGGTCCCATATAAATTTGAAAAACAAAATCGAACCCTAAGGGTCGGAAAACAGGGGATGATTGATTGTTCACTCACTGAGTGTAATGTATAACCACGCATAACTTTATACAGAGTAGTCCGATTTTGATAATTCTTTTTTCATTGGATGAAGTATACCTTGCCAAATATTATTAGTACATTCAAGCCACAAAGAATATATAAAATAAAAATATATAAAATACAAAAAATTAAACCGCCGAAAAAACTGAAAAGCAAAAAATAATAAACCTTAAAATTATGAGTCGGCGCTTTGAGTGATCTTTGTTCATTGATTTTTCAGCGCCGACTCAAAATTTTATGCATTATTATTTTTTTGCTTTTCAGTTTTTTCGGCGGTTTTTTAATCTATACTAATATTATAGTTTTTTAATCTATACTAATATTATAAAGCTGAAGAGTTTGTTTGTATGTTTGTTTGGTTGGTTGAACGCAGTAATCTCATGTTGGGTAGCTTACTAATTGAGGAAGGCTATAGGCCAGAGCAGTGTTGGCCCAGTGGTAACGGCCGCAACATACGAGAAGTAGGTCGTGAGTTCAAACCCAAGCAGGCACATTACTTTGTGTTAATTATTTCATAGCCACTGCTCCCAAAACGGTGAAGGTAAACATCGTGAGAAAACCGGCATATCTTAGAATCAAACATTCTAAGACTTGTGACATCTACCAACCCGCACTGGGCCCGCGTGGTGGATAATGGCCCACTCCCTCTCATCGAGAGGAGGCCTGTGTCCCAGCAGTGGGAACATTATAGGCTGATAATGAGATAGGCCATATAACATTATGCTACAACCAATAGGAGCAGAGCAGCAATTAAAAATATTGCAAAAACGGGGACAATCGCACGGGCATGCTATTCGATGCGACGGGAAGGGTTGGGGAAACAAGAAATTTAACGTAGACGAAGTTGCAGGCAGAAGCTAATTTTTTATATACAGGCAGGCAGGCATATCGACGCAAAACTTAAAACCATGAATTAAAAACATGATTTTCTACACTAAGGGCGTATTCTAGTGTAGAAATTATTCATCGGTTATAGAAAAAAATCAAAGCCTACGCGGTCGAAATGTTTGAAATGCTGATCTTTATACTAATGCTGGTCACAGTTTATGCATCGATGTGCACGCCACCCTGCTTACTTATGAATAAAGAAATAGACGTACACACGGCTACAGATCAAGCTATTTATTTCCAGTTTTAGCTTACCTAGCATACTATGAGCTTTTCCTACAATGAGATGTCAGCTTATACTGGAAATGTACAGCTTGATGTGTGGCCATACGTATATTATAATAATTTTATTGTGAACCTTATGTGTCAGTTTATAAGGCACAAGAAGCTTAGATAAAAACTGTCACTCTGTTAAAGGGATTCAGACGACGCGACGTTCTGCAACTTGGAATTAGTTCATAAACTCCGTAAAGCTCCTTTAATTGGTTACGTACCGAAAGTATTAAACGGTATTAGTATAATATTTCACGTACCTGAGTGAGAGCCGAAATGAAGAGGGGACGAAACGTGTGGTGGTAGCAGACGGAGGGTTCGTACTGACACGAAACGAAGTTGTGAGTGAAGCGTGGCGGGGTCGCCCGCGAACAGGGGTAAGCGACCGCCGCTTTTCGATTGCGTTATTCGATTCTGTTTTGTCTTACACGTGTCATTGAACATGATGGGTAAGTGTAGGTTTGAGGGTCTACGCTATGACTGCGGGCGTGCTTATTAAGATGACTTTGATAAGTAAACTTTACGTAGCAAGTATGTAACTCACAATGTACAGGTAACTTATCGTATTACTAACGTCATTATCTGAAAGGGTTTGACGCATTTGGTGCACATCAACTTGTACACAATGCTCAAATGGTGAACTTAGCAACTGGTGCACTTCTCATATGGCACACTTTGGAAACTGGTGCACTTCTCAATTGGTGCACTTCGCAAAAGAAGCACTTTTTAAGATGAGTGGGTATTATAAGTTTGACCTCTAAAGTGTGTCTGCCTGTGGCATCATAGCTTTTAAACCGGTGAACCGATTTAGGTTTATTTAAAAGTAGCCTTTCTAGCGGTGCTTCTTAGACATGTTTTATCACGGTTATCACGGTCCGCCGTTTCGACTCAAAGATCCTTTGATTAAAACTATTACCTACAACTTCTTTTTAAACTTAAATGTCCAATACGTATTACTTTCTTTTTACTTTTTAGAGGTCGGGGGTTTTTAAAATATTTTGTGGACGTCTGTTCGACCGCGTTCTTCTAATCTACGCAACGGACATTGAAGCGGATCATGCATCTTTTAAAAAACCCCGGGAACTTTTATGTGTTACTAGCTTCTGCCCGCGACTTCGTCCGCGTTAAATTTCTTGTTCCCCGACCCTTCCTGTCGCGTCGCGTCTAATCGCCTACCCGTGCAATTTTCCCCGTTTTTGCAACATTTTTCATTACTGCTCCGCTCCTCTTGGTTATAGTATGATGTTATATAGCCTTTTTCAATAAATAGGCTACCCAACACAAAAAGAATTTTCAATTCGGACCAGTAGTTCCTGAGATTAGCGCGTTCAATCAATCAAACAAACAAACTCTTCAGCTTTGTAATATTATATAGTATAGATTCATTCGTATTAAACTAACATTTGATCAAAAATATCTCGATACTTTATCAAGCCACAAAAGAAATGCGAAACAGGGGTTGCTATCTAGTATAAAACCAAATGCATAATAAAACTTTTCAGGCTCAAATAATCTGCGGTGGAGGGTCTACAAGGCCTACTGCATATGTACGTTGGGTGGTATAATAGTGCTTCGCCGTTGTGACCTTCGATGGACTTAATGCTTCGTAGCCTACATGTTTAATGTGGGTTAGTTGGCGTTTAGACTTTCAATTTTCCCACTGCTCTTTTCGCTGCATCATCACTTTTGATTCGCAAGGGTGATAGAGGAGGTCCTGTGGTCCATGGGGTCGTGCGGTCCATGGCCCTCTACGGGGCACCAGTGTGGGCGCCCTCATTGAGGCTGCGCCCAGCGCGCCGGTTGAGTGCAGCCCAGAGGGGCATGGCCATCCGGCTAATCCGAGGATACCGCACGACCTCGTGCGAGGCGGCGAGCCTCCTTGCCGGAGTGCCGCCATGGGATCTGGAGGCAAAGGTCCTCGCGCACATGTGAGAGTGGCGCGAGGAGGCGAAACGCCGGGGCGAAACTCCGCTGCCGCGACAAATCGCGGCACGGCGGACAGAGCTCCGGTGTGATCTCATGGCGACATGGCGGGTACGATTGTCGCAACCCAGTGCTGGACACGCCACAATTACCGTAATTGTGGCGCCACGGCGTCCTCACCTTCCGCCTGACGCAGGTTCTCACCGGGCATGGGTGCTTCGGTGGGTTCCTGTTCAGGATAAAGCGGGAGGATACGTCCGGGTGTTTCCATTGCGAGGATCATCTGGAGGACACGGTGGAGCATACGGTGGAGGTGTGCCCTGCCTGGGCGGAGCACCGCCGTGTCCTCGTGGAGGCGATCGGCGGCGGCGACCTCTCGCGTCCGGCCCTGGTGCGAGCCATGGTACGGAGCGAGAGGGAATGGGAAGCCGTCACCTCCTTCTGCGAAGCAGTAATGCTCGCGAAGGAGGAGGCGGGGCGCGTGAGAGAGTGGCAGTCTCTGCGCCCTCACGTCCCTAGCCGCCACAGGAATGGACGCCCCGGGCGTCGGGAGTCGATTGCGGACTCCCGGCCACCGTAGGCGCGAGCTAGCGGGTGGCGAGCAATGGGTAGCTCGCCGCCCGGTAAGGACCAGGCTCGGGTCGACGGCGCGTAGTGTTCCACGCGCGCCTCAAAGAGATGTCAGCAGCAGTGTAGGGGTCTAATAGGACCGATGCCTGCCGGGGTCGCGTGATTGTTCGAAAGAGATACCGTGACCCTGGCACATGGGCAACTGAAAGAACACGGGTGGGTTTTAGTCAGTAGAAGTCTGACATGCCCTCCCGCTCCGCCCAGAGCGGGAGAAGTCATTTGATGATTTCCCACCCTGAAAAAAAAAAAAGGGTGATAGAGGAACTTAAATTAAAAAAACATGTCAAACCTTTAAATATACGCTTTGTATTCGTCCACATTGTCTCCCATTCTGTTCAGGAATCACTGAGTAAACTATATCAGCTATTGACAGTTTGTAGAAGGCAACTCTCGATCCTCCATTGAGAAGCCATACCACAACGTCGGGCCATCCTTCATATGTCTGAAAAAAGATCGAATAATTATTAATTGTTTTTAATGTTAAATAGGTATAGGTAGCTACACACTAAAAGAAGGAAATGTAATTAAACAAATATTAAAATAACATTTACTAATTTTATTACTTATTCTAGACCTGCAAATCCTATTGTTCTCAGTAGGTTGGTTATTGGCTAAAAATATGTAGGCGAGCGCAGTGTGAGCAAATGGCGGACGGCGACTTTTTCCATTTTTAAATGTCACTATTTAATTTTTGTTGTCTAAAGGATCTAGCGGGTTAAGCATATGAAACTGCAGTCGCGTCTGATGAAAGGTTCTTACCTTGTTTTTATTGATTTTCATCTAAAATAGCCATTCACTTAATCTCACACCCCTAACCCCTATAGTAAGGGAATAATGGGGGTGACAACACCTAAAGATTTATTTTTTCTCAGTACCTGTTCAAGATATCTTTATGAAATTGAAACCATATATGACTATTGATAACCTTAATATAGTGTATTTTTTTTAGATTTTTTGCAATATTGGAAACTGTAAAAAACGAGAAGTAAATTTTTTAGGGGTGGTTTTTTATACCAACCCCTAAAGTGACACCTATCAAAAAAATATATCTTATTTGTTAATTAGTAAGCTATTACATGTTAAAGTTACAAAAGGGTCGAATTGATGGAACATAGCTTAAAAAAATAAAATGTATTACGGATACGTGCATGCATATATGTACATATATCAATTTTTACCAAAAACTATATAAACACCTATGCACTATCTTTATATCTATCATCATAAATAAGTTCTTATAACTTTTTAATGTCGACAAATATGTACAAATAAACTATGAAAAATCAACGATAAACAATATTCGATTTGATGGCATTCGACTGCACGAATTTCGAACACCGTGTTGTAGGCTCGATAAAATGTTATCTTATGTTGCCTAACAAAGAACATATAGTGACTTGTTTATTTTCATGCAAGTTTTGTCAAGTTATAAGAAGTTAACTAGCGAGTAAAAAAAACATAATTTGCTATCAGAAATAACGGAAAGAACCAATGAACGTCATAAAGATGATAAATGTGTTAATTGTAAAATAAGTCTCAGAAAAACCAGTGGAAAGTTGAAACGTGTTATTACAAATGAAGATTTGAATAAATGTCAATCTTATTGTAGAAATACTTCTTGTTTTTTATAGTTTCCAATATTGCAAAAATTCAAAAAAATATATACTATGTTAAGTTTATCAATAGTCATATATGGTTTCAATTTCATGAAGATATCATGAAAAGGTACTGACAAAAAAAATCGGTAGGTGTTGTCACCCCATTATTCCCTTACTATAGGGGTTAGGGGTGTGAGATTAAGTGTATGGCTATTTTAGATGAAAAGCAATAAAAACAATGTAAGAACCTTTCATCAGACGCGAGTGCAGTTTTCATATGCTTAACCCGCTAGATCCTTTAAGCAGATTTCTTAACTGAGCTATGTTTTTCTTAGGATAATGTGTGAATAAATATGCCCCGCTTTGCTAGCTTCCGAAAATAGGCTACTGAATTTGCTTATTAATCAGCTTCACTGATAACTGAAGTGCAGATTTTTTAAAATAATTTAGCAAATACGGTGGTCTGAGGTAAATAAACTATTTCTTTGTAAAAATCCAAATTCACAGGACCTTATAGATAAGACTCTTCAAATTCTCAGCAATCATTTTTATGTCAGCTAGCATCAACTTGACGTCTTTCTTCGTACAGTGCGTCTCAGATTTAGTCAAAGACTGAATGAGGCTTATGGTAGAGGAGCATCGCTGCGATCTCTTTGTTATTTGTTGGTAGATTTTCTCCTGAACAACAATTTAAGTTAATCGGAATCCATTTTTATTGAGTAGTTCGTGAGGTAGGAACTTATTTGTATTTCATCCATATAACAATGAGTAAAACTTGACAAAATATAAGACAACAGCTTTGACAGAAAAACATGCTTGGTCCAAAGAATAAAGCTTTCATGAATGATGAAATATATTGTACAATGTTCAGGTCAAAAACTTCTTCAAGTATACCTCGTATTAGCCATTAATATTATTATGTAGCAAGAATACATGATATACATAAAAGGTACCAGAAACAGAACGACATCATTAGATGATAGATAATATTTTACTGTAAATGCCTGAAATTAGGTAAATGCTAAGATTTTTCAATGTAGTGTGGACGTAAAGAATATCACCATTCTATTTCTTCCCGTACCACCGCACCATACTGCGATCGCCAACCCGCCTGCCAAGCGTGGCGATTATGGCAAATCACCCAAATTCTTGGTGGCTTATGTCTAGCAGTGGACTAGGCTGCAATGATGATGATAAATCGGAGAAGTCCATACTGTTCTGTTATTATTATTCCTTTCGAACTTTTACCCCCTTCCACTCGGTACATCTTAGGTTTTAACTGCCCCGTCAACTGTTGCGTCCCCCAAGCCCCGCCATTTCGATCGGTTTTGTGCTTCCCGTATCCAGCGAATTTCTGCAACCTTCAAAAGGTTATCGGTCCAACTTGTAGGAGGCCTTCCAAGTCTTCGTCTTCCGGTACGCGGTCACCACTCCAGAACCTTTCGGCCTCATCGGCCATCTGTTCTGCGAGCAATGTGCCCTGCCCACTGCCACTTCAGTTGAGCAATTTTTCGGGCTATCTCGGTTACTTTGGTTCTCCTACGAATCTTTTCATTTCTGATTCAATCGTAGTGATACTCCAACCATGACCCTTGTGACTTTCAGCCTTCTAATAAGGCCCATTGTGAGCACCACGTTTCAATTCCATAAATCACCACTGGCATTGCATAGCTTCCCGAACGCTGCCCAGCCGAGGCGCATTTGTTGATTGACCTCTTTCTCGAAGTTGGACCACTAACGAATATGTGTACCTGGACAGTCTGTCCTAGGTACTCATATTCGTCCAAAACTTTGAGTGTAGCACCTCCGATCTTCATTAGTCATGTAGGAGCATTTGACCTTTGTCTTGTCCATGTTCATCCTAAGTCCCTTTCTTTCGGAAGCTCTACTGAGGTCATCGAACATTGTACTGAGGCCCTCCATGGTCTCAGCCATGACAACTGTATCACCGGCAAACTGAAGGTGAGTGATGTACTCGCCATTGATGTTGATGCCAGCCCCTTTCCAGTACAGAACCTTGAAGACATCCTCCAGTGCGGTGAACAGTTTCGGAAAAATAACGTCTCCCTGTCTCACTCCTCGCTACAGAAGGATAGGTATCGAGGTCTAGTCTTGGAGTCGTACTAAAATAGTGGCATTTTTGTACAGACACTTCAGCACCTCGATGTACTGATAGTTTATCTAGCACCGTAGAAGAGACTGCAGTACAGCCCAGGTCTCGACCGAATCGAAGACTTATTCTTAGTCCACAAACTCTAAACAGAGAGGCAGGTTACACTCTTCAGTCTATGTATAACCTGCCGAAGCGTATGTATGTCATTTTGTTTATAAATAGCAAATCTATACTAGTATTAAGAAGAAGTATAATTTGTTTCTAACATGTTGTTTGTTTGTGCGAAGGACGTAATCTCTTGAGCTACCAGTTGGAATGAAAATAATCTTCTTATGTTTGATCGCCCAAATATTAACCCTTAAAAGCCCAGCAAAAGGGAAAAAGGTCTTGAAGTGCTAGTATCTATACTAATATTATAAAGCTGAGGAGTTTCTGCCGGGGTCGCGTGATAGTTCGAAAGAGATACCGTGACCCTGGCACATGGGCAACTGATGGAACACGGGTGGGTTTTAGTCAGTAAAAGTCTGACACGCCCTCCCGCTCCGCCCAGAGCGGGAGAAGTCATTTGATGATTTCCCATCCTGAAAAAAAAAAAAAAAAAAAAGCTGAGGAGTTTGTTTGTTTGAACGCGGTAATCTCAAGAACCACTGGTCCGAATTGAAGAAATATTTTTGTTTTGGGTAGCCTATTTATTGGGAAAGGCTATAAGCTATATAACATCACACTATAATTAAAAAGAGCGGAGCAGCAATGAAAAATGGACGAAAACTGGCAGGCAATTCGGCATTTTGGCATTCGGGAAGGGTCAGGGGGGTAAAATTTGACGCGGACGAAGTCGCGAGCAGAAGCTAGTAATAAATAAAAATGTTAATCACTCAGGATTTGACTGATAAGTTTGTTTATTGTAATATAATAAATCAAAATAATGATAACTAAAAACATATCTTTTTTTTTTTTTCTTGATGGGAAATCATCAAATGACTTCTCCCACTCTGGGCGGAGCGGGAGGGCGTGTCAGACTTTTAATGCCTAAAACCCACTCGTGTTCCATTAGTTGCCCATGTGCCAGGGTCACGGTATCTCTTTCGAACAATCACGCGATCCCGGCAGGCATCGGTCCTAGCAGACCCCTTCATTGTTGCTGACATCTCTTTGAGGCGCGCGTGGAACACGGCGCGCCGTCGATCCGAGCTTGGTCCTTACCGGGCGATGAGCTACCCATAGCTCGCCGCCTGGAAGCTCGCACCTACGGTGGCCGGGAGTACACAATCGACTCCCGACGCCCGGGGCGTCTCCTCTTGCGGCGGCTAGGGACGTGAGGGCGCAGAGACTGCCACTCCCTCACGCGCCCCGCCTCCTCCTTCGCGAGCATTACTGCTTCGCAGAAGGAGGTGACGGCTTCCCATGCCCTCTCGCTCCATACTATGGCTCGCACCAGGGCCGGACACGAGAGGTCGCCGCCGCCGTTCGCCTCCTCGAGGACACGGCTGTGCTCCGCCCAGGCGGGGCACACTTCCACCGTATGCTCCACCGTGTCCTCTAGACGATCCTCACAATGGAAACACCCGGGCGTATCCTCCCGCTTTATCCTGAACAGGAACCCACTGAAACACCCATGCCCGCTGAGAACCTGCGTCAGGCGGAAGGTGAGGACGCCGTGGCGCCTCTCTATCCACTCCACAAAGAGGGGACTTACCGCCGCAATTGTGGCGTGCCCAGCACTGGGTTGCGACACTCGTACCCGCCATTTCGCCATGAGATCCTGCCGGAACTCTGTCCACCGTGCCGCGATTTGTCGTGGCAGCGGAGTTTCGCCCCGGCGTTTCGCCTCCTCGCGCCACTCCCACATGTGCGCGAGTACCTTTGCCTCCAGATCCCTAGGCGGCACTCAGGCAAGGAGGCTCGCCGCCTCGCACAAGATCGTGCGGTATCCTTGGATTAACCGGATGGCCATGACCCTCTGGGCATAAGAGTAACCGTTCGCTTGATGCGAACTTGCGCCGCGATGCAACGCTCAAGTATTCCACCCGCTAAGCCAATCTGGCCAAACCTACAGTTTAAAAAAAAAACATATCTTAATGTTAATTAAAACGTTCTAAGGTTCTGACAGGTAATTTATATAAATGATTAATTTCAATTAATGCGATTATTGTTTTATTGCAATAAAATTCAACATTTACCAATCATCATTGGTGAACTAGCATTTACCAGACTTTAATGTAACGCATGTATAAAACTAATTTATTTTGACAAAATCAAATATTTACTAGGAAAACTTAGATTTACGGGCATTTTCAGTTACATATTTATGTATGTAAAATATGTACATAATAATTAATTATAAATGCAAACTCTTTGTCTTTTGTTCTGTGTTTCTGAAATATTTCACACCTAAATGTCTGAACCAAGGAACTTATACCCGACCCCTGGAATGTGCATTGTCAATTTGACACCATTATAAAAATAAACCTTATGCATATGACACTAAGTTCTATTACAGACAATCACTTGGTCAAAGAGAAATTCGGTCCGAGAGAGAAAGCGTTTCGAGAGCCCTGTGCCCCTTTCTTGAAGTAGGGTACCAATAATGAACGAAATTATAAGATTATTTACGGGTAAAGTCCAAAATTTTGACGCATTCTCCCAATAAAAAGTGTACCATTTTTCTTAAAAACTACGTCTGTTAGATTTTTACGACAGTTTATACTAAACAAAATGGTTATTTGCCCAGCGCGCCAGATATTCCAGGTTATACAATAATACTCAATAGCAGAGTTTATGCGTTGCGTTGCGTTTATGTTTACTGCGTTTTACTTTAATCCATCTTTAAAGCGTAACTATTATTATTTTTATAAATCAAATTATTGGTTAATATATTATATCCTGTTATATTAGTTAGATACTAATACCTACATCATATTGCTTGGTCACCCTAATGAAAGGGACAGAGGACTCTCGCGAAGCTATTTCGCTCGGACCGCGTATTGGCAGCCTGTGCGCATTCCAGGTTGGATTTAAGTTCCTTGGTCTGAACATATTTATATGTGACACACGTATAGAACAAGATTTGGGATAGGACAAAAGATACTTTACGTCTGGGTAGTATATTGCCTTGGTACATTGCATTGTACTACGAGTAAAAATGAATACCTCACTAAAGTCAAAGTAAAAACCAACTTACAATTTCTTCCTTTTGTAAAGCAAGCTGTTTGATGTCCAGCTCAGTACTGTACTTTACCATTGTGTTCTCGACGCTGCAATTAGGGCTGGAGTATTGAATGATGTCCAGAAATTTGAGGATGTTTCCCGCTGCATCATCGACCGCCCTGTTCATATCATCTGTTAGATCTCTTAATGAACTATACGCCGAATTTTTAAGGCGACGTTCTACTTGCGATAAGGCTTGCTCCTGTAAATTATTTAAACATAATATAGTTCTCCGGAACGTATTTCGGCCACGGCGGCCAATCTCAACGGAGACTAGCCATCGGCGCGGAAGATATTAAAGTGCTCAAGTGTGTGCGCAGACACAGGAGCACTTATTCTTCCCTCAATCTTATAGTCCGATGGGACGGCAACCCGACGCGACCGGAGACAGATCAGGCGTTGGACCAACGGCTTAACGTGCTTTCCGAGGCACGGGGGTTTAACATCGGCAACTTCCAAACTCCGGGCTGCTACTAAGAAATTCCTAATGGAAAAACCCAGTAACACTTTGCCCGACCCGGGAACCGAACCCAGGACCCCACGCTCAGCAATCGCGTAATAAGCAATGGGTGTGTCCCTTTCTAAATGGATAAACAAAAAAAGAACCATGGTCAGACAAAATGTATTCAAAACATATCTTCTATCAACCCCTAAATTAATTATAGACATATCCTATATTTTTGTTCAGAATCAGTACTTGATTCTGAACCTCCTGAGCTCAAATTTTAGAACAGTTATTTAAAAATGATATACTATTCCATAAATTTTGACTGCGTAGACATTGCAAGTTTCTATGAAAGAGTAGATTTTGTTTATTCCCGACTAAAAATTTGTACGCTAGAATCGTGCGTGACGAGTTCTACTGTATACATATGAAAGAAGAAACTATCTGATTGAACAAGCTCTGGCTGAAGGTCTAAACTTATTAAGATAGCCACAAGCAAGACCGTTTAAACAGCCAACAGCCTGTTGACTTGCGAAATGTGATTCCCGAAAACAAAAATGATTTACTGACTGTCTTATTAGCACACATTCTTAGTCGCAGTAGTTCACTGGGACCAAGAAAGTGAAATTATTCTCACGGCTTCCTTTTATAATGAAGGGAAGCACTACGAACTTTTAATTGAAATTCGATCTTTGAATTGTTGAAAATTGCAGATTTAATTTGTATGAAAAATCATATTCCTTAAGTTAATATACCTACATGAAAATTTGCACGAATAGCTATCTCAGAAAATCATACGGTGAATAATTTTTTTATTTGGTCAAATTACCCCGTAAAGTAAGGAAGGAGCAGAAAATATGAAATCTACGCGGACAAAGTCGCGGACGAAGTGCTTGTACCTACATACATAAACCCAAGCATATTTTATATGAAAAATAACTGAGAAACCAACGCTACGAGCCTTACATACTTTTGTTTAGTTTACGTTCATACATCTGGTCATACACTCACGCCGCTGGTAGCGAATATTATGTACACACGGCTACAGGCCAAGCTACACATTTCCATTTTTAGCTGACCTCGCATTGTATAGTTTTTTCGTACAATGACATATCAGTTTATATTGGAGATATATAACTTGATGTGTGGCCGTGCGTACCTTACTTTTCTGAATAATAATAATTATATCAGTACACGTCCACCTAGATCGTCCTCTCCCGGCGTTTCCACTCACATCTGCCTGATAAACCTTTGTTAGTCACCTTATATTCATGCTCTCAACGTGATTTAACTTTTTATGCATAGTTTCTTTCCTTCCCTAGTAAGATTTACAAGGCAGATGTGAGTGAAAACGACGGGAGAGAATGGTCTTAATGGACGCATTCTGATCTAAAGTATCTGTACTATATTAATATTATAAACTAGCTTTGGCCAGCGGCTTCGCCCGCGTGGAGATTGTAAAATATCCCGCAGGAACATACTACCGGGATAAAAAGTACCCTATGTGTTAATCCAGGTTATGAACTAACTGTCTTCCGAATTTAGTAGGATAAATATATACTATTAAGGACTTTTTTGTAGATCTTATGAAGACCATCATCTTTGTAATACATAGTTTTGGTGTATGATCAACGTATGCGAGGATATGAGCTGGAAAGCGCATTTTCATCCGACTTGCTTCAAATTTATCGTCACTGCTTAGCTTCTATGTGTCTTAGTGTTATGTTATATAATCTATAACCTGCCCAGGAGTATGGATTACAATCGTACCAAGTTTGGTTAAAATCCCTTCAGTAGTTTTTGACGCATGCGTGCATATACAGACAGACAGACAGACAAAAAATTTACTGATTGCATTTTTGGCATCAGTATCAATCACCATTCATCCTCCAATATTAATTTTGAATGTATATTCAATGTACAGAATTGACCTCTCTACAGTTTTATTATAAGTATAGAAGATGCGAAAGTAGCTCTGTCTGTTACGCTTTCACAACTAAACCAGATTACTTTTTATTCCATGACTTCGTCTGCGTCTGCGATAACCGATATTTACGCGGACGAAGTAGCGGGCAAAAGCCAGTATTATTTATATTTTCCAGAGAGATATACCACTGGTTTCAAATACTATGCTATTTACATAGTATTCGAAACCAATGGCATGAGTAATTGAGTATATGACCACTCGGTAGGTTAACTTCTTTTAACCCACAACGTTGTCCTTCCACATCATTCCCCAATTCGTGGTCGTCTTGTTGTGTAATGATGCAAACGATAAAAAGAGTATAAGCCATACAGCATAGATCTCAAGCTATTTTCAAGTGATACGGCAAAAATCTGTCAGAAGTGGGATTCGAACCCACGCCCACAGAAGTGGACTGCAACCTGAACGCAGCGCCTTAGACCGCTCGGCCATCCTGACATGATATACACAACGAAAACATATACAGTGGACCCCCAGTAATCAGGCCCCTGTCTAATCCGGCACCCCCTGTAATCCGACATGTCTATTATTTTTGAATATTTTTTGGACAGTTTTCGATAATGTAGATAATGATGACTGAACGGAAAATGGATCTGTAATTTGTCGGATTACAAGGTACAAAATTTGTAAAAAAATCCGGACTATAGGGGGTCTTCTTAAGCAGTACTCTATAATCCGACAAATTCGATAGTCCGACACTGCCCTGCAAAACGTTTGTTGGATTACCGGGGGTCCACTGTATGTAGTTCTAATAATAATCTCAATTGAACAACAATAGTAAGGAGGTCAAAGCGACATTAACTAGGGCTTTCCGTTTCACTTCATTTTTTTAGTCACGGGAAAATAAAAGGAGACTCGATGCGGTTTCGAAATGAATGGGAAAAACTAGACTTTCGAGACTATTTCATAAGTACGTTTCATATAGATCAAATATCTTATTTTCAGTTCAAAAAGATGGTTAAATCAAGTAAAATACTTCATAATTTAAATCAAAACTCACTTATATTTAAACTAGGCTGAGAGTCAGCACTTTTTGAACGTCAAAATTACAGACAATCCCCAATAAGCCCGTTACCCTTTAGGAAGAAAAAGTGGGGCAACAAACTCCCCAGCAGAATTAAATATACAGTCATAATGAAGAAAGCCCCTCAGCATTAGTGGAACTAGGCCGACCATGTGTGACGCATGAACAACCGATGGGGTCACACTAAACGCACAATGCTTTCGCGGCATGCCAAAACGAAGATGCACGAGGGACGAACTTGACTCCTACCGAAAGCAGCCAGCAGACCAGCTTTTGTTGTGTGTGAACTATGCACTTTCACAAAGAAACTTATAGTATGTAGATAAATATTAAAATCTGTGTCGTTCTTGCAGAAGATAAGTCAATCTCCACAGATTGTACTAAACTCTAACCTAAACTGTTGGTTTAATAGATTATTTAATAATTTTGTTACATTACATAAGTGTCAAAAGTCTCGTTATTTCCGACCATCAACATTAGTCTCGAGTCTCGATAATACCAAAATTTTTCGACACTCTCGAAATTTTCGAAACCGAGATTCCCGGGATGAAAGCCCTAGGTATTATTAACCTATGCTACGTGCGTATAAACGAATGATACAAATAGTGGAGCTTGAACCAATTTTCTCATGTATGATTGCAAAGTTCATAAAAGTGTTATAAGGTTATTCTATTAGGAATCTCAATATCAGCTGCTCTTTGAATCTAGATTTATGCCCATTTGATAACAAAAGGTCATGTGATGTACATTCAGCGTCAATAATATCGGGACGGACAGAATGTTCAAAATTATCTTAACAACAATGAAAATTATGTATTAACTCAATGATACAAGAAATATTTCAGAATGAAGCCTGTACACGATAATTACGGTCATTCTGACAAAACTTTATCTAATTGAAATAAAGTTTAATATTGTTAGTTGTTGAGATCATTTTGAACAGCCCGTGCCTCCCGAATTTGACAATACACTGACTATACCTAAAATACAAACTGTTCAGTACATGAGCGATATTCAATCGACCTTGCCACTATTACCTTAAATATAACTGACGAAATGTGGATGTACTTACCTACACCTCTGCAATACATTTAAAGGAATTTTGGTGTGAAATTATGCAATTGTGTTGTTAAACCATGCTGCGAAAACTTACCAAATCAGTAACGATTCCGTGCACCATATTATTCCTGTACATCCTAAACCTGAAGTCTGGCAGTCTAGTGGCAAGTTGCAGCACAGGGAAGGTATTCTCGAAGTCAAGGTAGCCGTGAACTGGGCGAGTCTTCAACACGTCCATTGAACCAGTGTAGTACAGCTTTCTTTGTTCTGGTACAGTGAAGGAGAAATGTCAATGCGATTAGGAACTAAGAATTTGAAAACTTAGAATAAAACTGAGTACTGGTGCGGTCAACATATGAAACCTTAGCCATGTTAAGAACATTGTTATAATTATTAGTAGGTATAATAATCATAATCAACCTATAGTGTTCTAAATACTCGTAGAATGCGATCGCATACCGCCATCAATTAAACGTGCTTACAGATTATTACGGCATGTGTTGTCTAGTAGGATTTTCAATCTTGTTTCATAATAGGTAGTCAGATTATACCCTTTTAGATATTTCATCATCATTTCAGCCGGAAAACCTTCACTGCTGGTCATCGGCCTCTCCCAATTTGGGGGACCTGACCATAATCGCCACGATTAGCAGGCGGGTTGGCGATCGCAGTATGGTGGTAAAATGCATAGAGATTGTGCTGCCCGTTCTCTAGTCCCTTAGTCGCCTTTTACGACACCCACGGGAAGATATGGGGTGTTGCATTTCGGTACATCCGGCATCACACGGAACCTTTACGTCCGGCAACACGGACATTTTAGGTATTTAATAATCATACATCAGAACTGAGATTTCCGAAAAAAATAACTTAATGTAAGCTCCGTAAACGCGTGCGCTAACTTTTTAGAATTCAATTATTCTACTTTATTGAAAGTAGATATTATATTACTACCGTCAATAGACGTTTCAAAACTGCACGTCCATTTTTTAAATATCAAAACCGATTTGAGATACATAGATATGTCTCTGTATGTCTCTCTTCATCTCCTTTCAGAATCTCCCACAACCCGCACCGGATTATTATATTATTATGACAGGTAATTATGACATAATTTTGTAATAAGTTAAATCATAAAGCTTTTATTAAATCTGTAGTTTATGTGTCCCATTTTTAAAGGGCTAGTTGTATAAAAAAAGAAGACAGAGCTAGGCAGAAATGGAACATGGTGTTACATGTTCGGTTTTCACCTCACAAGCAGTGCATTGTCCAGTGTGCGAAAAAATCTAGAATAAGCGATGGTGGCTTCATAACGGCCACAGTGACAGCTGTTATAAAGTTGATGACAGCGGCTAAGAATTAAAGATTTAGGCGGTGCGATTTGATTTCCAGGTTACAAAAAGGCTGTCTTAGAAAACGCACCAAATTATAATACTTTTATTACTAATACAATATTTCAGTGATATAATTCAGCGATAAATTGCCGAAGCTATGTAGAGGCCACCACTCTTCCAGAAAGCCATAGCTTAAATAATATTGCCACATTTAAATTAAGTGTAAATACAAATATTAAACGTAATAATTGAATTCGATTGTGGTAACTCGTTTTAATATGAATTTTAAAAATATAAATTTAATATCCACAAATAAGTTTTTTAAGTAACAATGCATACATTTTACGGTTATCACGTAAATTATCAGGAAAACAAAAGGAATCTCTTACTCTCCTTCTTATTTCACCCTGATTTATGAACATTTAGAGCAGTGGTGGCCCAGTGATAGGGGCCCTGCCTTAGGAGTTGTTGGATATGTGCTCGAACCCAGGCAAGCGGTTTACTTTGTGTTAATAATTTCATCACTACAGTTCTCAGAACGGTGAATACAAACATCCTGAGAAAATCGGCATGTCCTAGATACGAAAACTCGAAGACATGTTACATTAAATTTATTAACCCGCACAGGGCCTGTGTTTTAGATTAGAGCCTACAATATACTGCCTCTCAAAGATATGCAAAGATGTTCCAGCAGTGGTACAATTATGGGCTGATTATGCTATTCGGAATATATTACAATAGTATTATGTTATGGCGCAAAAGACGCCTTACATGTAGGTACCTAAGATTCAATTCAAGTAGGTCCATAATAATCCAAACAGATAAAAACGTTTGATTTTAAATTAATTACAATCTGTTATTACATTTGGTGACGATCAAACCATAATATTAGCCTTCTGGCATCCTCTCAGACGATGATTAATTGTACCTCCTCTTGGGTTAAAATAATGTATGCAATAAAACAGTGTTATAAAATACTTACTTATTTCCGACATCATTGCGACAAAATCTGCAATAATTAAAAATACATTATAATGTTAACTTCACCAATCCACAAAATTAAACAACTTAGATTATTAGTTTTAAACTCGCAACCTGGCCGCGAATAAATTTTATCGAGCTGAACCTAATAAAGTATTCCAGGATTTTTAGCAAAGTAATAGATATCCTACCTCGCAACAACTTTACAACGCTAAGGCTGAAGGTTTATTTGCTGGAAGTTTTTCTCCAAAGCAATATTGTGACGACAACTATTCCGCTGCGCCAATATCTTGGGCAAGAAAAACTTAATTTAATCCCACGTACCTTCATCTCCTTGCTCATCAGTGGGAAGTTCACCCACAGTAATAGCAATACCACTGAGTTTTCCAGAAATACGCCTGTCCAGCATAGATACTTCGAGAATAGGGCAGAAGATACAAAAATCCTCCATCAACCATAAGTTTTCCTGAAAATGAAGTTGACGGAATTATATTTAGAGAAAAAACTTTACTATTTACATTTGAGGCCACAGAACTGATGTAGAATATCCGAACTGAAAACTTAATTAGGTAGGTATGTAGTACTAAATTTTTAACCATGGTAAATCAAAAATATGTTATTCAGTAGAAAAACAAACGACAAGTACCTTTTCTTTCTATATTGATACCGGAAATTTCAATTGTCGTAAAGGACATTTTGCCGAAAATGAGTTATATATATGTATATTTGGAATCAGCGTCGCAAGCTCTATCGAAGAAGAAGAATTTTTTAAAATATACCATATATTTTAAAAAATTCTATCTTAAAAAAAAGCCCCTTACGACCTGGCTTTCCAACAGCTCTAGCGCGATTTTTTTTACTATTTGGGATGTATCGCAAAAATAATTTTCAATAGGGGAGCGTAAAGTCATGTTTTAATTATTTAAGAGGTCGTAATCCTCATTTTTGCATTAAACTTTTTATACGACGTTATAAACAATAATAATTATTACAAATCAAAAGGTCGTAAACATGTTATTTGATAATCAAAACCCTTACGACCAAATCTATGCTTTGTTTTAACTTACGTAATTAGGGCGTCAAGGACGTTTGTTTTATTTATTGCCCTTTACAACCTTAATTTTAACAAAAACACAATTAAAGTTTTCGTTTCGTTCTTATTACCGACGGGGCGACGGCGTACAGAGGTCTGACGAGCACCATACTCAAAGAAACTCAAAATCAGAAAAAAAAAATATCCCAATTCTGGAAAAAGTAGTAGATGACGGAGAGCTTCCAACCCCAGTTCTTGCAACTTGGAGACCGTCTGCTGTGCAGTATGAGGTCGCGCGTTGTCGTGCAGGAGCAGCGGAGACGAGCGATTGACCAATGCTGGTTGGAGATGTGCCAGCTTCTCCATCATTGAGTTCAGTTCTTCACAGTACACATCTGCAGTACTGCTCACACCGTTTGGTAAGAAGCTGTGATGAATCACACCGGCGCTAGACCACCAAACAGTGACCATCACTTTCCTAGGAGTAAGTTTTCGTTTAGGGCATTGTTTAGGTGCTGAACCAGGATCCAACCAACTTGCTGAGCACTTGCGGTTATCAAACAGAATCCATTTTTCATCGCAGGTAACAATTCGGTTCAAAATTCCTTCATTTGTGTGTCTGTTGAGCAGTGCAAGGCACGTCTCGACGCGTACTTCACGCTGGCGATCATTGAGTTCGTGGGGCACCCATTTATCAAGCTTTTTTAGCTTGCCAATTTGACGCAAATGGACCAATATTGTTTTAACGCTAACGTCGAAAGCTGCTGCTAATTCAGCCGTAGATTGTGTATCATCAGCTTCCACAATCGCCTTTAATTCGTCATTGTCGACCAAAGTCTTCGGACGACAAAAATTATTTTGATTTGAAATGGCCAGTACTGCAGAACGGCAATTTCATAGGTAAAGACCTAATATAAAACAAAACAGTCCAGCCGTTTTCAAGAGATGCGGTTACCAACGAACAGAATTTCATTTTTATCAACCGACGAAAAAAAACGGAGGAGGTTCTCAATTCGACGCGTATATTTTTTTTTTTTTTTTTTTATGTATGATCACGCATAACTTTTTACATAGTGGTCCGATTGTGACAATTCTTCTTCTATTGGAAAGGGTATACTCCCAAGGTGGTCCCATATAAATTTGAAAAACAAAATCGAACCCTAAGGGTTGGAAAACAGGGGATGATTGATTGTTCACTCACTGATTGTAACGTATAAACACGCATAACTTGTTACATAGTGGTCCGATTGTGACAATTCTTCATCTATTGGAAAGGGTTTACTCCCAAGGTGGTCTCATATAAATTTGGAAAACAAAATCGAACCCTAAAGGTTGGAAAACAGGGGATGATTGATTGTTCACTCACTGATTGTAACGTATAAACACGCATAACTTTGTAAGAGTAGTCCGATTTTGATAATTATTTTATTGTTGGATAGGGTATACCTTGCCAAGTATTATTTGTACATTAAAGCCACAAAAAATCATAAAATAAAAACTTTTTAACAAAAAATTAAACCGCCGAAAAACTGAAAAGCATAAAATAATAAACCTTAAAATTATGAGTCGGCGCTGAAAAATCAATGAACAAGGAACACTCAAAGCGCCGACTCATAATTTTAAGGTTTATTATTTTATGCTTTTCAGTTTTTCGGCGGTTTAATTTTTTGTTAAAAAGTTTTTTTTAAAACTACTGCACCCTTCGGTTTAACCCACAGTTGTCAATCCCGTAAGAATATTGGTATAAAAGTATTCTTGGTCCATATATTGAACTACTTATATGCCGAATTACGTTATATGTCAAATTCATTCAGCCCTTTTAATGTGAAAGCAAAAAGAAAAGCAATAAAATCTTTTCGCTTTTAATTATTTAAGACTAGCTTCTGCCCGCGACTTCGTCTGCGTAAATGTCGGTTATTGCGGACGCAGACAAAGTCACGGAATAAAAAGTAGCCTATGTCCTGTCATAATAACTTTAATATTCAATACAATGTAAATTTTTAAATGAATAAATGAAATGAATGAATGAATGAATTTCTCAGGCTCTAAACTATCTGCGTACCAAATTTCATTCAAATCGGTTCAGTAGTTTTAGCAGGAAAGCGAGATAGACAGACAGATAGAGTTACTTTTGCATTTTATAATATTAGTGTGGATAAATATGATTCCGTAACCGTCTTCCACTAAATAAATACTTCTATCAATAAATACGAAGAAAGAAAAACTACAAAGATCTATAAAAAAAATCAATAGATCAGCAAATAAAAAATATATTCTCTACAAAATTTTAATTTACCTTAAACGTCTAAAATTTGTCAAGAGAGAACTAAAATAAATAAGCCAACTCCTACAAACGAATACATACCTACTTGTATTTATTTTGTGTATATGGTTTTTTGGTGGGGAGATTTATCCCAGGCCATCCGCTCGGGGCCGGTGATAAACCTACCCTGACGGACGAGACGCATCGTTGCAGCCGCGTCAACTCGACGCGCGGCATTTGCGACTTGGTCCGACATCGCGCATGCGTCATGGATTTACCCGAGTTGAACAGGAAGGGAAACAACATATGCTGGTTCGTTATGCACAATCAATCGACATCATTTATATAAAAGTACATGTACTATTTCTGTGCCATCATGCTGAAATACTTTTTTTTATCTGACCAAGGAAATGATTGTGAGTTAATTTTAGGAAATAATGTCTGGAACTGGCAGTCTGATTGAATTTTTTATTATATTTCATTTGATGCAAATCTCAAGAAAGGTAATAGGCTATTTAAAATCACGCTACGACCAGCGGAGCGGAGGAAATTGAAAAAAGTCGGAAAGAACGCTAACAGCGCGGACGGGCGACGGGATAAGTCGCGACGGGTGGAGACCAAATTGCACGTTAATGAAGTCGCGGTCAAAAACTAGTATTAGTCAAATTATTATCAGCGCTCACTAGTACACTACGTCTACGGGTCTATTTTTTTTTTTTTCAGGATGGGTAATCATCAAATGACTTCTCCCGCTCTGGGCGGAGCGGGAGGGCGTGTCAGACTTTTACTGACTAAAACCCACCCGTGTTCCATCAGTTGCCCATGTGCCAGGGTCACGGTATCTCTTTCGAACAATCACGCGCCCCACCTCCTCCTTCGCGAGCATTACTGCTTCGCAGAAGGAGGTGACGGCTTCCCATTCCCTCTCGCTCCGTACCATGGCTCGCACCAGGGCCGGACGCGAGAGGTCGCCGCCGCCGATCGCCTCCACGAGGACACGGCGGTGCTCCGCCCAGGCAGGGCACACCTCCACCGTATGCTCCACCGTGTCCTCCAGACGATCTTCGCAATGGAAACATCCGGACGTATCCTCCCGCTTTATCCTGAACAGGAACCCACCGAAGCACCCATGCCCGGTGAGAACCTGCGTCAGGCGGAAGGTGAGGACGCCATGGCGCCTCTATATCCACTCCTCAAAGAGGGGACTTACCGCCGCAATTGTGGCGTGCCCAGCACTGGGTTGCGACAATCGTACCTCTACGTACATCGTACAATCGTACGTCTACGGGTCTCAGCTACACATTTCCAGTTTTAGCTTACGTCGCATTGTACCTTTTCGTACCCAACTTGAGGAACACGGGTGAGTTTTCCATACTAATATTATAAAGATAAAAGATTTGATTGTTTCTTTGCATTGAATAGGCTCCGAAACTACTGGTCCGAATTTAAATATTCTTTTTGTGTTCGGTTGCCTATTTATTGAGGAAGGTTATATAACATCATGCTACGATCAAAAGGAGCGGAGCAGCAACGAAAAATGGACGAAAACTGGCAGGCAATTCGATGCGACGGGAGCAAAAATTTGACGCGGACGACGTCGCGGGCAGAAGCTAGTTTATAATAAATTTAATATCAACCCTTATTTAGAATTGACGATGCACAAGTACCAAAGCAGGTGGGGTGGGGCAACATCCGGGCTCAACACATCAATATAATATCACCGTACTGCGCCGATGCGCCGTGTCTATAAATAGCTGCCCTAATTTTAATGTCCTTTATCTAAAGGTTACACAGTCATAGGTTCTTCTCAAAAGTCATTTAAAAAATCGAAAAACTTGCATTTTCTTAGGGTGTTAAGACTATAGATTTTATTACATTCAATCAATGTAGAGATATATTTTAAATTTATTATATTCGCCTTTATTCGTATTCGTCTACCCGACTACATAAATAAATATTTTTCATAGATTACGAGAAGTTCAAAAATAATTTGACTGATTATTTGAGTAATGATTGGGAGGTTAGTTTTGAATTATCAATATTTATGGGCTAAAATTTGCTATAGATAGCCCATACATACTATACCTTTTTTTTAAATATTAAATTGTAATAAAATCTTCGTGTTTGTATGCTTATGTTATAACTCTATACCCACATTACAACTAACGGCTTATTCTAGGAACCATTGATATCTTTCATGAAACGATATGTAAACTTACTTTTTCTTTTAACTAAAATCAAGACAAAAGTTTATGTCAAAACGTATTAATTTATTTCGAGTAACTACCGAGCGATCTTCAATAAGTTATTCATGTATTTTTTAGTTATAACATCTTAATGTATGTATATAAATTACGCGTCACATTGTTTGTCCGGGATGGATTCCTAAACTACTTAACCGATTTTAATAAAATTTGCACACCATGCAGTTTGATCCAACTTAAAAGATGGGATAGTTTTTATTGCAATTACTGATCTAAATATTTACAAATTAAATATTTTGTTCATGGATTAGTTCTGTGAATTCCTAATAGATGGCGTGGGTTTCAATTTCTAGATAATCTTCTTTACATGCTTAGATCTTTTAAACCACGCAAAGGATTTAACACAGTTTTCACCAGTAGACAGGATGAATCAAGAAAGAGGTTTGTAAGTATAATACGCTGGCAAAGCCGCTGGAAAAAGCTATTTAATTTTAACTCTCGTTTTAAGTAAACATCAGTAAAAGTAAATCATTCAATTTTATGACGCAACACCAAACATACATGTGTACATTCTTACACTCACACCTTCTTCCCATGGTGATAGACTGAAACTATAAACGATATTTGCTACAATCTTTACATACTTGCTTCGTTTACAATCAAATATCTGGCAATACACGTACGCCACCGGTTGTATAGTTTAGTATAGTTTCGAAGTTATAGTTCACTATGTTCTTTATAGATAGCAAGCATTAGCCACTAAGTAGTTAGGTAACGCACGCCCCAAGGTATGCCAATGAACTTTCAAAATACAACGTCTATAGTGTATGATATACTTAACCGTACAAACCGTTTTTATTTGTCATAGGGTACAACAACAGTCAACAGAGTGGGCCATAAAAGAGAATACATTGGGTCTCATAAAAAGGCTGTGTATTTGTCTCTTGAGGGGCTAACCGCGAGCAGACCCAAGCCGACCAAGGCGCTGCTAAGGCTCTGGTCTGCAGTCAGCAAGAAAGGGGCAATATGGATCCGACAAGTCTCCAACATTTTCATCGTGAACTGTTGAACCAGCCCTTACTGGTACCCCCCCAGTGGGTTCTCGCATTGACGAGGCGGGGGGGCTCAGTAGCCGTGGTTTCGAACCCCACGGTGAAGCCAAGAGGAACCCGAGGAGGGGCCGCTCGTCAGGGCTTTTCCGCTCGAAGCCGACGATGTAGCGGCCAACGCGGTGTCGTTTGGCGACATCGCAAATGAGGTGAGCCGCGATGTCCTAGTATCTGGGGCATCGTGGCTGAGGGTTGGAGGCCGCGGTGGGAGAGGAGTGCCGGTATTGAGGTGCGCCGCTCTCCCTACCTTCCGCGGCCTGAACGGGGTCGCCACCGTCCGATGGCGGACGCGATGGGGCCGCAGGGGAAGAGGAGTGTTGGTATAGCGTTGGCCACTCTCCCTATCCCCTGCGGCAGAAAAGTGGTAGGTGGCGGGGCCACTGTCCTGACCCGTCACAGGGGGACCAAGGGTGCCATTCACGGGGTCGTCTGGTGCCCATGTGCTAATTGGTCCCCGGGGGTGTTCACGGCGTGTTATGTGTTAATGCGCGCCGTGAATGGGGGTATCCCCCAGAGGTGGTCCGGCAACGGACAGCCGCGGCGGGTTCGCGGAAGAGTTTTTCGTTCCCGTGTTCCCACCATAAGCGGTGTAGGAGGACACCGTGGAGTTTTATGGGTTGCAGTGCCACATAACTGCGCTATTTCCCCGTGGCAGCGTAGTATGCATGAGCATTAATCCACGAATAAAAAAAAGCCCTTACTGGTAAGGAAACAACACTGATGCTGCTCTTACTTAGACTACCAAAATAATTTCTCAATACTTAATTCTTTTTTTCAAAGTCATTATTACTGTCAAATGGTCACTATTTGTCCCGACAGACCCAGTCCAGTTTTAGTTTTATCCAGTTCAAACATTAAAATCTCATATATAGGTGTTATTCACAAAAATTTTACGTAATGGATATGAAACTTATAGGAAAATAAGTTGAATGTAACAGAAAATGTAACGGAAAAAGAGTCAGAACAACTTTTAAATTAATTATGATTTTCGTACTGCAGTAAACTCCTTTGCCATGGACATAGTTTGACCTTTAAATATCAGAGAAAAAAAAAACAGTGATATCCATAGTATAAATAGTAGGAACAAACACAAATTTGTTGTACCTTCAACAAGGCTTAAGAAAATAGGTGGCTCATTCAGATGTCAATGTATACGCTTTTATAATAAACTTCCAAGCCATGTTCAAGATCTAAGTCTCGATAAATTTAAATCATTCATTAAACGTAAGTTGTGCCAGAAAGCCTTTTACACTGTTGAAGATTATATTTTTATACATATACACATTGACATTGATGAATTTTACCTATACAATTACATGAATATTTACTTTTAAAATATTATATTGTTTTAATTATTGTAAATGTGAAGATTAAGTGGGTGTTATTTTTTTTTCTAGGTTCCTTTTCTTCGCATTTTTTTTTTTTTTCACAGTCTGGCAGTTTGAGTATTTTATGCGACCTACACAAATGTCCTTTCTTTGGTATTGTTCGTCGAATCATTGACCTCCTTAAGTTCTGAGTTGAGCTGCATGATTACTGATAAATGCGTGCACTGATTGGACGGGTCCACTCAATCTGTGTGGTTGTTTCCTTAAAAGACCACTTCAGACACCAATCCACATGGTCTTCACATGATCTAACCAAATTATATCTGGACTTTAAAAGAGACTGTGACTTCTGAGTTTTTTTCGGCCTTTCTTCTCAGAGTAGTCAGATAGGAAACGCCGACCTCATCTAGTTTTAAAAAATATGACTGACGTGTAAAAGTGTTTGTACAAACCTACTTGCAAAAATAAAGTCATTTATCATTTTGAGAAACGTAACAGAAAAGTAGCGAATATGAACAATTAGCACCTATGTAGTGTCGAAATAAGTTTACTTCCACGAAAACCTTCGACCTATTTATCTTCCTATACCACATTTCTGTTCCTGTAATAATATAAAAACGAGAAAATACTAACCAAAGTCAGATAAACCACACAAATGAATTTCTTAGATAAAAGACGAATTAGAACGTCACACACAAAGATACTCGAACTGTGCTAAAAAACAAATTGACAGAATCCATTGTCACGCCACCTGTTACAGTGTTAGATGTGTAACGTTGCCAGTAAATAATTTTATTTATAAGATGGGTATAATTTTGTAATACCCAGTAACTGAGTGGAGTAACAGAGATGAAATGAATTGTGGACATGCATTAAAGTATGTAAATGTTATGTATTAATAACTATGTAATGTATTTTGATTATATAATTACATAATTTAACGCATACCAATGCTAAAAAAAACATAAAATTACATACCGATGTACTTCGAAAAATAAATTTTCAAAGTTGCTTTATGTAAAGCGGGACAAGGTTTTTCTGTATGAAATTATTTCGGTCACAGTATTAAATTTTAAATTATGAAAAATCTACTTACTTATGGACAGTTTTAATAAAAACAAATGGTAGTTCAATAGTTTTAGAATTAGGGTGAAATGAAATTTACTGAAATTTAACTAGCAAATAAAAATAAGCAAGCTGGACGCGGAGAGCGTAGCAAAAGTACAATTTTTTGAATAATACCCATATAAAAGGACGTTCCGTTTTTCCCGAAGCAATTTCAATCTTTTCCAGGAAACTTTCACATTTTGTCTTCACTTAAAAACATTATTCGGAGTAATGTAAACATTTTAAAACGAAAAAATCTCAATTCAGTCCAACCGCTCTCAACTGTTGCACTTACCAAGCATTTTATTTTATTTTTAAGACTATATTTTACCACTGAAAAAAATTTAATACTATATTTACCATTTTTGTGTTTTTGTTAGAATTATTTATTATTTCAACGTCGATATAAACTCCACCATCCAGTCACTTTAATTACGTATTTGTAAATCTAAATAATTTGTACCTACTCATTATGAACACTTTACAACACATTAATTTTAACTATGCCTGCAAAAACTCTGTAAATATAAAACTTTTACTTAACGTAACGGTATCCCGCATCAGAAAACATATAGATCCAAATGACGGCTTACATCTCCCTAATTTTATTCAGTATTAAATTTAATCTCGAACCAATCCCGGGAATCATTAAATAACGAAGTATTCAATTAAATATCTCGCAAATCCCAAGAATCGTTAAATAACGATTTACTGCTTATTGTTTTGAAGAAATTTAATTTTAATTAAAATATGAACATCGTTTGATCAGAGCGAATTTAAAATAACATACTTGGGAGGCCTCTGAAAGAAGCTTCAGGGTGATGTTATAGCTATGTACTCGGACATTAAATCATTGTTTGACACACGGATCCCAGGAATCACAAAATAACAATATACTTATTGTTTTCAAAGAAATTTAATTTTAATTAAAATATGAATATCCCTTACACACAGGGAGTCACAAATAACTTTGTTGGAGGCCTCTGAAAGAAACCTTAGGGTACTGTAAAAGCTTTGTCGAGGGAAAATAAATCAATGTTTTGACATTGAACCTTGAACATTTAAGAGAGAAAGTCGATCAACAAAGTCATAAACTAGGACTTTGATAGTAACGTCAGCGTGCTATAAAACCCAGAATTGCATACAAAATTCATAAAGTGACATAAATGAAACAACATCCCGTGCAGTGGCGCTGCGATCGCAAAGCCTCGGATTGGCTGCAGGTAAGACGCGTTAGAATGCGTTATGCAAACACAAGACGACAAGATTTTTGTGTAACCTTATATGAATGATTTACACGGTAACTTATTTAATACTTCAAGCAATTATTTATATTAAACATTAATAAAATCAAAATTCAATGTCAACCAACAATCTAGCTGCACAACAAGAAAAGTCGTTTATGACTGTTGCCCTCCCGCCCTATCGAAGCACGTCCAAACAGGAGAGAGAATGTATTGATTTATATCCCCCTCGCGCGGGGTAACGTAGGGTTGTCCCTCGTCAGTTTTCATTTATTTCAAATAAAGTATTTTTCTCGTAGGTTTGTCACGGATAATACCCAGCATAATAGTTTTTCAGCATGAATTTGAATCGAGAATGACTTAGAATCCGATGTTGAGTAACTTCTGAAATTAGGCATAATAACTAAATTTGACTTTACCGGTAGCAAAGGTGATACAGGTTCTACGGTGGTGCTTCTGAGTCCCTGTTGATAGTAAGGTACTATAGTTCTCAAGGAAACGAGCATCGCCCCACGGTGGTAAGGTCCATCTTCACCCGTTGCGGCTAAAGTACCCGAAGTTGTTGTCCCGTACATGTGAAGAAGTGAAGGCCCAAATGTAGGAAGAAATCCTAGGAAGTAAATAAACAAATATAAAATGCACCAGAGTTGAAAATACGGTTTTCTTTTCAAAACGGTTGAGTTTCAAATCTTAAGCGAACACGTAAGTAGATAGAGAGAGACATATTAATTTAGTTCCTTTTTACTTCGGGTACGTATGAAATACAATGTTTAGTTCTGAAGTATAAGACACATACCGTTTTCTCCATCGTGTGAAATCTGTCCAAGTTTTAAATGCGCGGTAGCCATCACTCTGTTGAAGCATCCATCTCCGGAACACACTTCTAAACGGATCATCTCGCTCATACTTGGGAACATCTCCACTATCGATATCTGCTCGCAGTAAGTTGGATGGTTGTTGCGGAGCTGCACAGCGGTTTTAGCCTACAAATTGAAAAAATAAATCTCATCTGTGGTCTTCTTTAGCTTTTAGCAGTCCAGTGCTAGATAGTCTTCTTAAACGCTTGTTTCTGCCAGTTTCTGGTCACAAATCCAAACTCACAAAACCGGGTGACAAATATTAATTTTAGTCTGCTTTGACCTAATATGAAACTACTGGACTTTGTCATTAAGGGGCAAATAACTCGCAAAATACACCATATGGCTTGAAATAATGGTTTCAATCTGACAAATTCATCAGAAGTAATTAGTGGTGTTAGGGAGAATAAGTCACTAAACGCCCCTTAAACGGCTGAAAGGATTTTAATGTTTCTTTTTTTTGTGTCGGTGGGTCCTTCTATGGTTTGGATTTATAATTGAACCTCTAGAAAACGTCTGTCCAGTATGGTCGTTTTATCATAAATATCTTCAATTTACCGAAAGTCCACAAAAAGATACTCTGACGTAAGAACTAGGTAGTTTTCCGAAGCGCCGATCACCTTGCCCGTGGCCATTAGGTAAATTGAAAGCGCCGTATATTGTGATCACATAGTTAGCTGGCTGCTGCTCCGATCCAGTGGGTAACAGCAGATTGCTGCATCGAAAATAAATCGTTATAAGTATTTGAACCTTCATTGTGCACTAAGTTCCATAAATAAAAAAAATAAGCTTGTTGGCACTTTTTGACAAACCATTTAACAATATTCCTTTGAATTTATTTCCTTCAATATTTTGAATATTTCAGTTTATAACCCCATAGCTTCTATCCAATACTTCGTGTGCATATAATTTCTTGTCACCCCGAGCCATCCTGACGTATCGCATCTCCCAAATCCCCCAAGATACCAGCACCAGCATGTCGATTCTGTAAAAATCTCACCGTGAAAAGGTGCGTGGAGTGAGCTGTCAGTGTCATCCCAGTGTGCTAGGGATTGACCAAACATAACAATTACAATTATAATCGAGATTTTGATAATATTTTTTATGCTTATTCTATTGATCATTTTATACGTATTTCAAAGCTAGTAAACTATCTTGACATTACTACTGTTTCGGGAAGTTTTTCAAATGAAATAGCGAAACAGAAATTAAGTCAGAAACGCATTGTTGTTTTCTTTTTCTGTTTTTTCCTCAACTAGCCCTTTGTGCCTGACGCACAAGTGCGACACGCACGAACAATTAATGAATATAGTAAGACATATGTACATGTATAGGTAAGATAGCTACAACAGAAAATGCGAATCGACATTATCAGTTATTATGAACCCACTGTAAACTGATTAAAATTAAATACGTAAATCCAATCACATGGCCTAATCACAATGTGTCTTGGAGAAGCGATTGTAGATCGACTCGAGTAAAGATTGTGCAACGTTCTTCAGCGTTGTTACTAACCCAAATCTATTAAAAAAAGATGAAAGAACCTGGCCGTGCCTGACTGACGGAGCATAGAATTCAATCTCACACATTCTATGTGGGAACCTACATCTAGGCGCTGTCATATTCACATTGACATTTGTTTACTAGGTAGGTATTTATTTAACTTATAACGGGTCATGTATGCGCACTAAGAACATTAGGCAAATGCAATACCAGCGTCCAAAAATATGCCGAGTAACATTTTATAGTAGATAAAAATGTACCTACTTACTTACTAACTTACTTATGTCGTTATTATCAATATAAAGAATATTCATGAAATGGTCACCATCTTGAAAATATTATGTTAAAATTCAACAGTTCAAAACGGTCACCCGCGTGCTCGTTAGGTGAAGTGATGTTACCATGACAACGAAATTGCAAGCATCGCGTGATCAAGCCGCGCATGCGCGCTAGACGCTGTCATCAATAGGTATCAACTTTTTTTTATCACCTTGTGCAGAAGCAAATGGCGTAATCGGATTGAGAACAATTAGTGCGCAAGTATTCGAAACATTCATATAAATGCATGTATACCTACTTAATAATCGTATTATTAATACAAGAATATTCATCAAATCATCATCATCTTGATACCTACCTACTATGTATGTCAAAAATCAACTTTTCAAATGAAACTCGCGTAGCGCGCCAGCGTGAGTTCACTCCACCTTGACTAAATGTGACGAGAATCGCGTGAAGTGTTCACGTCAAGCAAGCAGTTACTCATTCGGTGTGGTTGCTATGGCAACAACACCGTGTGAGTAACGGTTTCGAGTGAAGTGAGGTGACCGACGCTGTCATTGTCAAGACAGTTTTTTTTTAATTTCAGCCTTTCAAGTCATTGCTTAAGGCAATGACGTATTCGCAGTTAGCCAATGAAGTATATTTTAATGTCAATCCCAACCCTTGTTGAACATTTCAAAATTATAAATTATGTTTTCAACAAATGAATATTAGGTACCTACTTACTTGAGAGGTGTGAGATCGAGCATTCGGTGAATCGAGAGGCTTGTAGCTAAATATTAACAGCCGCACATTCCGACCGATCCGGCTAAGCTACGCTTGCCTCGGTCGGTCCGTCTACGGGGACCATCTTTACATACCAAGATCACGAAGGTCGAAACTCTGACAACCAGTCTTACCAAGGGGGTAACATATTACCAAATAACTGGGTTGTCGGAGTCGGATTGGCAGTCATTGCATGTAAAATACCCGTGCATTCAGCTGCAAGCGGTTAAGACTGGAAGCCGACCTCAACACAGTTGGACAAGGGCAGGCAGATGATGAGGTGAGATCGAGCAACTTCATTAAATTGTGCAAAGCAAGTATTCAGTGATTGGTGATGTGTTCGTTAACATTATTTACATAATATATGTAAATAGCATACCTAAAGGTTTTTTTAAACAGCTATCATCTAGATTCTGGATACACAGTTCAAGATACAAACCTTATAACAACAATACACAAAATATTTAAGCATATCAATAATCTAGTTATGGGTGCTGTTGAGACAGTTGATGAATATTCTTTTTATTGATAATAACGACATAAGTAAGTAAGTAGGTATATCTTTATCTATACTAATATACTAATAATATAATAAAGCTGAAGAGTTTGTATGTTTGTTTGTTTGATTGAATGCGCTGATCTCAGGAACTGCAGGTCCGAATTGAAAAATTCTTTTTGTGTTGAGTAGCCTATTTATCGAGGAAGGCTATAGACTATATAACATTACGCTACAACCAAGAGGAGCGGAGCAGAAATGAAAAATGTTTCAAAAACGGGGAAAATCGCACGGGTAGGTGATTCGACGCGACGGGAAGGGTCGGGGGAACAAGAAATTTAACGCGGGCAGAAGCTAGTCTACAATAAAATGTTAGTCGCCAAATTTTGGACGTTGGTATTGCATTTTCCTAATGTTCTTAGTGCGCATACGTGACGATACCTACATAATAAAAAAAAAACAAATGTCAATGTGAATATGACAGCGCCTAGATGTAGGTTCCCACATAGAATGTGTGAGATTGAATTCTATGCTCCGTCAGTCAGGCACGGCCAGGTTCTTTCATCTTTTTTTAATAAATTTGGGTAAGTAACAACGCTGAAGAACGTTGCACAATCTTTACTCGAGTCGATCTACAATCGCTTCTCCAAGACACATCGTGATTAGGATTTGATTGCATTTACGTATTTAATTTTAATCAGTTTACAGTGGGTTCATAATAACTGACAATGTCGATTCACATTTTCTGTTGTAGTGTAGCTATCTTACCTATACATGTACATATGTCTTACTATATTCATTAATTGTTCGTGCGTGTCGCACTTGTGCGTCAGGCATAAAGGGCTAGTCGAGGAAAAAATAGAAAAAAAACAACAATGTCTGAATTTCGGTTTTGCTATTTCATTTGAAAAACTTCCCGAAAGAGTAGTATTGTTTAGACACTATGCTAGCTTTGAAATCCTTATAAAAATAATCAATAGAATTAGCATAAGAATATTAGGTATCTAAATCTCGATTATGATTGTAAATATGATAGTTGGTCATCCCTAGCATCAGGTGGAATGACACTGATAGCTCACTCCACGCTCACTTCACCCGGTGAGATGGTTACAGAATAGCACTGCAGTACTTTACCGGATGATGTCTATTTTGTTCCTTGTCAGAACCTGTACTGACACAGAATCAGTGTTCAGAACGTGCAAGTCCCACCAAGACGTGAATGTAGAGATGCGATATATTTATTAGTATAATAATATATTGAGTTGGGATGGACGGTTACTGTTTGGAGGTCCACTCAAATATGCGTGGTTTGGTCGTCGAAAACCTATTTCAGATACCAATCTATAAAATCTGAGGAGGAAAATACAAAAATCAAAATTAAGTTAGTTATACTTACTCTTCAACCCTCTCATCGTTTACAACAACAGGCAAAACTTGAATGTCTCCTCTAAATATGATGGAAATGTCCACTTTCAAAAAACCTACGGTTCCAGCAGCAGGGTTTCGTGGCAAGCTCAATTGCGCCCACTTATGGAAAACCTGATGTTCTGAAAGTAAAAAATTGGTATGAATAAAATCTTCTCGTTCTAGATTTTTGAGTAACTTAGACATATACAAGAATGCACTTATAATAAATTACAAAAACATCAACCAACGCAAAACATAAAAATTGTAACCAACTAGCTTTTGCCACCGGCTTCGCTCGCCTGAAAGTCGAAAATTATCCCTAGGCATATAAATATGTGTTCCGAATTTCATCTAAAGCCACTTTCGCATGATTGAGTAACAAAGATCCAAATATACATTTCTACACTAAGATTATAAAGTATGTTTATGTATTTGTATGATTGTTTGTTTGTAATGGATGAACTCAAAAACTATTGGACCGAAAATAGAGGTCCGTAAGATATTTGGGTTTTTCGGACCCAAGGTGTAAAAAATCATCCAAAAAAGTTCCTTATTTGGAGTACGCCGCTTAAACTATAAAAGATAGAACCATAAAATGATTTTATTAATTAAAGGATGTGACGGGAAGGGGAGTGAAAATTTGACGATATTGGGAGCAAATTATAACGAGATCTTTAGAATGAATAATTTACCAATTTATTTGATATTTAAGTATAAATAAAAACATAACTACTCATTTGATCGAGAATGCTCTCCCCAAATCTAATCCCACAGCTTTTTTACACAGCTAAGTAATTTCGGTTACGAAACAGTGTAATCTATGTGCCAACCCTGTTTTGTATTCGAGCCAGCCAGACTAGGGAGTCGGAACGCCAGCGATTCGTAGGTTTCCCTTGATTGTGCATGGACGTACAGCGGGTGGATCTTTTGTCGGGTCTGAACTACCTAATAACTGGCTCCGCATGACAGTACGTATATAAATCGAGTGTAAACGAATGTGTGGACAATTTACGTGTGAAAAACTTACGTGAGAAAAACTTACGTGTAAATAACTTACGTGTAAATAATTTACTTGTGATCAACTTTAGTGTGAAATTTGACATTAATTATTTACGAACTACAAACTCCGGCTAGTCGGTCATCTTTAACTGGTGAAAAAAGCTAAACTGATTTTGTTTGTGAAGTTAATAAATTAATAACAATAGGAAAACATGTTTCGTGAATATAGACATTGCATTAGAATGATTTTCGTGAATTATTTACAAGATATCTGGAGTCAGGTACGGACCTAATACTGTGACATTTGTACTGATGTGTAGTTATAACAAATCCGGAAAACTTCTGGTTTATTTCGGTACCTATATATATTTTTTTTAACTCAATTCTGTTAAATTTCAGGGTTTATCTGGCGGAACCTATCCAGACATGGAGGGTGACTAATTCTTTTCCCAAAATAACACAGGTAATAATGAGTTAATACCTGATTGCTTGATAAAAATAAACTTCTGGTCATATTTAGAGGAACGTAAAAAAAATTCAGTATCAAAAACTACGGTTTATATTTCCGGGTTTTATTTAGTAATGTGTTGATGGTCTTTGAAGTCCAAATTTTATAGGTGCGAGTATTAGATTCAGATAGAAAACAGTGTCAAGTGTTATAAGTGTAGATTTAGTAATTTTATTTTTCAAGAGTTCAAAGGATTTGAAAGATAATCACGTTATTAGAAAAAAAAAATACAATGATAGGAAATTAAATAACCATTTTATTTAACAATTATCTGTCCTGATGAGTAGATGACCCTCAACGGGCCCGCGTGGTGGATTATGGCCACTCCCTCTCACCGAGAGGAGGCCTATGTCCCAGCAGTGGGAACATGAACAGGCTACTTACGATGAAGAGTAGATAATAGAAATTACAACATAATGTTAGGTTTTCAGAAGAGTATTCAAAAACAAAATAAGTACTTTAATAACAAAAGTTAAAAATAGTTACTTTAGGTATTTATTTTTACTACTATAGGTAAAACTCTGTCGAACCCTTCGAGGGATTACAGGTGTGATCTTAAGTTGTATTATTTTAAAATCGATCGGAATATATAGTTTATCATTAGAAAAGCAATCACTTTTTAGAGGGTCAATTAGATGTTTTGCCAAAACTCTGAAGTTTAAGATCGTGATGCCATTGTCTGTTCTTTTTCAATTTAAAAGCAGCATGATCAAACCAAAATTATTCGAATTATTGAAGACAACTTTCACTAATTCAATAAATATCTGCCTAGCCTTTTCCCAACTATATTGGACTCGGCTTCCAGTCTAACCGGATGCAGCTGATTACCAGTATTTTACACGGAGCGACTGCCTATCTGACCTCCACAACCCAGTCACTGGGTAATACGATACCCCTTGGTAAGACTGGTTATCAGATTTCCGGGCTTCTGACGACCTGTAACGATTGTCAAAGATCTACAAATGGCAGTCAGGACCAACGACTTAACGTGCTTACCGAGGCTCGGAGGAGGCTTCAGATGTGGAAACAGTCACCTATCGATGAACCAACCGCGGCAAGCGTAGCTTAACCTGATCGATCAATCCGTATGGCTGTTGTTACTTTCTTTCACTAATTCAATACACTAATCAAATTAAAATGGTCATTTTATAAAATTGAGAGCCTAAATATTCTTTTTTAAGTGTTCAATTTATAAAATTTTATGATAAAATTTATTTTACATGACCACCGTAGAAATGGGTTTTGTCGACGGAAGAATAGACAAAATTACAGATTGTAGAAAGATTAAAGACAGATTAAAAATTGTAGAAAGATTTTTACCGTTTTATGCTGGCGTAGCATGACAATTCTATCTCTATTCTATCAAGAATAGACAAAGTTCTTTCTATGGTGGTCATGCTACGCATGCTATAAATATCTAATCTACTTATTCAATTTTGGAGAACACTTACCGGGGGAATACCATTCCCGAATAAATTTCTGTTACATGGCCTGGCAGAAACTTTTAGAAAAAATCTGTATCCTCTGACGTTTTATGTTCCTCTAAAATCAAGGTAAATTATTCCTTTACAATTTTACCTCACACAGTCTCGGATTTCGAAATCAAAGATTTTTAAGCTTTAATTCCGTTTACTGTTATTTCATGAATAATTCATGAAGTTTTGAATTTTTTTAACGCCCGCTGACAGACAGTATTCTTGGTCATTGGCTATTTATCACGCCATGTGTGGTACAATTTCCCATCCATATTGTAAAAATGAAATGCTTTCTCTTTGTAATGGTTGGACCGATTTGGCTATTTGCTTTTAAAATAAAAGTAGTTTGTGATACCTACATGGAAATAAAAAAATTGCATGTTAGGAAGAAACCGATTGTCCTGTTTCTATAGGCTTATAGAACTATCGAAATTATTATTATTGGATAGAACAACATTTGTCGCGTCAGTGAGTAACAAATAAAAATCGTTATAAAATTAATTCAGTCTATGAATTTCAATTGCCACAAAAAAAAACTTTTGTAAATCCCGGACACTTTGGTGGTTTTGGTAAGTTTACGGTACTCTTAATAGATTCCTGGGTTATGGAATCAAACAACAACATTACAATTATTACATTAACTCCAAGCGTTTGCGTTTCGGCCACACGCCTAAATTTTTACTGGTTTTTTTCGTACAAACCCGCGAATAGGATTTCGAACAAAATGAATCCAGCAATAAACCTATTAATTATAATAGTAGTTTATAAAACTGTTACATATCAAGGGTTATTTATAACTAGCTTTTGCCAGCGGCCTCGCTCGCGTTTTATACATATGAACCTTTCTCTTGAATCGCTCCGTGTATTGATGAAAACCGCATTGAAAACCGTTGCGTAGTTTAAATGATCTAAGCGTACAAACGTGGGAAGCGACTTTGTTTTATACTTTGTAAACATAGTATTCCATGGGTGTTATATACTATGTAAACATAGTATTCCATGGGTGTTTTATATTATCGATACCGGAAATTTCAATTGTCGTAAAGGACAAAACACGAGTTTTCAGTAGAGCCAAAAAACAAAAAAAAAAAATTGTTTTTGACTTATATCTTTTTCAAACAAAGTACATACTATATTAATGATGTCAAAAGAAACCCTCACTATTTTTTCGTGTTCTATCCATAAAAATTAATAAAATAAACCAAACATAACTATTGACGAAAATGAGAGTCCATTACAGCCCAAAAAAAATTAACTGAAGTACTTTACAGCCACGAAAAATTGGTTATGATAAAGTCAGACGTGTCGTAAAGGACTAATCTTGATTATCATTGGATAGTACAGGTCAATTAAACCAGAGACTAAGGGGGTAAAAGGAACAAAAAACCTAAAGTTTTGAATAGAAATACCTACAATATGTAGTAAAAACAAGTGAAATAAAAATATTTTTTATTTATTATTCAAATATTTAGTAAAAAAGTAGTAAAAATATTGTTCTAATAGGAATTCAAAATTTAAACAAAATGTTTTGCGCTATTACGTTATATTTATAATTTTATTGTGTTGTGATGGGAGGTTTTGTTACCAATTTGGACATTTTCCTGTTTGTGGCAAACACCAGTTTTTTTTAACAACCTCAAATGTTATTTGAAGTTTTTTCGCATAAAGTTGAAAATGAAAAGAACGAATTGAAACAATTCTGTCAGACTTATGCGTGCTCGTTGAGGAACAAATGGATCTCGCGTAATCGCACGAGACGTATATTCATAAAAAAGTATGAGACATAGCTGCAAAAGGACATAAAATGGCCTGAGGTCGTGAGGGAAAAGATAACCCCTTCTATGGTGTTAGTAGAACAGCAACCATGTTCCAGTTCTGACTTCACTATAAATGAGGGTGCATCAACATCCTGTGGACTGGAAACGTGCAGTGTTGGAACATCAACATCAGTTGTGACTCCCAGAAAACCATTTGTGAAGCTAAGCCCGTTACAGAAGAGTGGAAGAGCTCCTAACGTACAGAACTGAAAGTCATGCTCATGCAACTGGTTTAAAAGCACAAAATAAGAATGTAGCAGATATAATTAAACTAGTCTCGGAGCATCCCGAAGAAGCTACAAAGATAAAGGAATTGTTAAAGGTATAGAAAACTATGCCCATATATTCTGCTGATAAAGCTTTAGGTATTTTGACCTCATTGAAGCTTTCGAAGTGGCAGTATATAACATTAATATATTGTGCAAAAGAAGAAGGAATACCATTGTATCCTTCTTATACAGCTATCCTTGAAGCGAAGAAGAACTGCTATCCGCCAAAAGATGCTATAGAAGTCACAGAAAGAGGAACCCCTCTTTCCGTGACTTCTTTAGCATCTTTTTTCAAAGTAAAACTTCAAGCTATTTTGAACAAAACTGTGGCTAGACTTGGAATATTTTTTCGTGTAGAATCTTCACTGCATGGCAAAGAATGTATACTTATATTCAAGTGGGGTTTTGATGGTGCTTCAGGTCAAAGTTTGTATAAGCAAACTTTGGCAGAGGATGACGATTCTAGCATTTTTATATGTTCGTTTGAGCCCCTGCGCTTAGTTTGTGGCAAAGAAGTGATATGGGAGAATCCAGAGCCATCTTTTACAATGTTCTGCAGACCATTATATTTTAAGTTTTCAAACGAAAACAGTTTGAACATAGTTGAAGAACAGGCTACGATTGGAAACGAGATTGAAGACCTGCAGCCTTCTATTATGGGAGGCCATTCTGTTAAGCACTCGATGCCTACGACCATGACTGATGGAAAAATCACTTCCCATCTATCAAATACCTCATCTCCGACTTGTGATATATGTAAAGCAACTCCTACGGAAATGAATAAGTTAGAGGTCTTTTTTTGTGTTTGGGAAATCATCAAATGACGTCTCCCGCTCTGGGCGGAGCGGAAGGGCGTGTCATTATAACTCAGCCATAGTCACGGTGAATAACAAACAAAGGGACTTAGTAACATCAGTTTTTAGTCACTTGTTAATCAGCGTGATTATGATTGATTATGCAATTTTGTAAAAAAAAAGTATTTGATCAATATCGTATTTAATTATTCTCATTAAAAAAGTCATTAATAGGCTATTAACTAACGACAGTACAAGTAAATCGATACTCAACTTCGTTTGACCATGTCAAAGATTTGAAAAATCACGTATCGAAAATTCAAAAAATTTGGTACGCGCGAAGCGGCACTGAAAGGTATATGAATTTGATGTCACCTTGATCGCCGTGTATGGTACAATACCTCTTGTGAGCATCAGCCCTTCAGTTCCATTCAGTTTCAAATAAATTAACTCTAAGTGTTTTCACCCATACAAAAAAAAAAACTTTAAACTTTTTGTTCTCACGCGTGGAGGTTCCATACGTTAATATTATATAAAGGTATGTATACCAGACACATTGCAAACGTCCTTTACGCCCTAATTACGTAAGTTAAAACAAAGCATAGGATTTGGTCGTAAGGGTTAAGACTATATCTTTATTATGTGGTTAAGAATGTCGTATAAAAAGTTTAATGCAAAAATGAGGATTACGACCTCTTAAATAATTAAAACATGACTTTACGCTCCCCTATTGAAAATTATTTTTACGATACATCCCAAATAGTATAAAAAATCGCGCTAAAGCTATTGGAAAGCCAGGTCGTAAGGGGCTTTTTTTAAAGATAGATTTTTTTAAATATACCAATCGATAGAGCTTGCGACGCTGATTCCAAATATATATATAACTCATTTTCGGCAAAATGTCCTTTACGACAATTGAAATTTCCGGTATCGTTATGTAAACATAGTATTCCATGGGTGTTTTAATATCTAACGCGTGATACATTTCGACGATTAATAAAATATAGTTTGTTTATGTGTTGTCTTATCTATACAAATAAATAAAATTGCACTCCAATTTCATTTATTTGTATAGATAAGACAATCTGTTCGTAATATTAAGATAACCACTTTTTACTAAGCGTATATGGATGTGTACACGGTACATATACAAAAACAACATGTTTTTAAAATTTTTGTCTGTCTGTCTGTTCCGGCTAATCTCTGAAATGGCTGGACCGATTTTGACGAGACTTTCACTGGAAGATAGCTAATGTAACAAGGAGTAACTTAGGCTTCTTTTATTTTAGAAAAAGTCTTATATTTTAGAAAAATACCTGCGTTAATTTCCGACATCCAAGCGGGCGAAGCCGCGGGCAAAAGCTAGTTCATAATATATCTCTATTATGATACAAAAGAACCATTCATTACATTAGATTTATTATTTTAAGTTTATATCTTTGAAATGTTGGCCGTAACTGCGTTTAACATGAACCATTCCGAAGTTCCGATTATTTATGATGAGTGAGCATTTCGAGTGCTATATGGCGAATAACGCGAGGAATGTTGGGTTCTAATTCCTTAATCGTACTTGGCTTATCCATGTAATATTTGGACTTTACATAAAACCAAGGAAGTCTAGAGAGATGTGATATCACACGATCTACGCGGCCAATTCACCGATCCGAACGAAAAAATGAAATTTGCACCAAACTGTTCTCGCAACAAACCCATGATTACGTGGATTGTATGACACGTAGTTTTTGTTGTTGGTCCTAAATGGGTTTACATTTTATGTAGAAAATAGATCGTTATCATAGCATGATAACGGATTGGAACTCAAGAATGGACCATGTAAACTGCGGTTATGGTAAACATATTAAAGATTTTTTTTTTTTTGAAGAATGATTTATTTTTATGATTGTAAAGAAAACCCAACAAAATTTATATTATTTTACTTTAATAAAAGTACCTCGATCTGAATCATCCATTAGTTGTGCACTGTAGAGTTTTAGATAAGTACTATAATATTTAATCTAATCTCATTTGTCACCTTTACTAAAACTGTCTAAGATTTTATGTTACATTTTACAAATGTTAATACTGGATAAATAATTATTAAACGTTAACATAGTTCGGGACTATGTGGAAGTTGTACGAGAGTCCGAAGCCAACTCGCAGAGGCACATTAGATAATTTCATTTATAAATGAAATTATTATTGATTTAAGCAAAAGCACAATGAATTATACATCTTATAAATATCAGCAGTGGTGGCTCTGTGGTAACGGCAATGACTTATCAAGTTGTATGTAGGTCTCAGGATTGAACCTAGACAACTCGCAGAGGCACATTAGATAATTTCATTTATAAATGAAATTATTATTGATTTAAGCAAAAGCACAATGAATTATACATCTTATAAATATCAGCAGTGGTGGCTCTGTGGTAACGGCAATGACTTATCAAGTTGTATGTAGGTCTCAGGATTGAACCTAGACAGATGCTTTACGTCACATACGAAATTATTTTCATCACCACCACCATCAGTATTTCGGGAGAAGACCCCGGCATATCCTAGAAATAAATATTCAAAGAAATGTGACATCTATCAACCCGCACTTGGCCCGTGTGGTCGATTACGGCCCACTCTCTCTCACAGAAACAAGGCCTGTATCCAGTGGGAACAGTGGGAACACAATGCATAAATATTACCTTCTCGAATTTCGGTTCGACCGTAGGACTAAGCAATCAGCTATTGCAATAACCCGATATATAACAGTTACATAAACTTCAAGTTATATCAAATTTATTACAGAATAAAATGAGCATGGGTAAAGTCTGCCAATATGGTATTTTTTTTTATTCCATTATTAAAATATGCTGTTTCACAATATGAGAGTGGATAAACAGTTTTCTATTGACCGGAGCTTATGTTATTTTTTACTACTTAACTGATGTCCTTTGTATTTAATTTGTATTCGTTACAATCTCACCCACACAATATTTTTTTTATTTTTTTCAGATTCAACATGTAAATATAGAAGTATAAGCACCGGTTTTTTTTTTGCAATATTCAAAATGTATTTGAAATATAACCACGGAGGTTTACATTGTGGTGAAGTACATGAGGTGGACCGTGATGCCCCGAGTAGTACAGATTCAGAAGACGAAGCTATGCGAAATGGCTTCCATGAAGATTCTGATAATGCTGACAATGAATTATCGGACAATGAAGATGAGCTCCCCTACAACGTTGAGGCTTTCATTAATCCAGTTTTTGATATAGATGATCTGAATCTCGAAGATGAAGATGATCTACATAGTGATGAAGAACAACCAACTGAAGGTCACAACTATTATGCTGTAAATGAAGCCAACTCGCAACAAAGTTCGAGTTCAAGTGACATGAGCGACATATCTGAAGAAAACCAACAGGAAATAGTTGAACCCGAGAATGAACAACAACAGTTAAACAACCTTGAAAGGGTGAACAGCACCGAACAAAATGCATCAAATAACCCAAACAACGAACATACAAACAACTTCCAACAAGGTTCGACAAGCAACCTAGAAAAAAGCGGCACGAATGATATAAATCCAAACTCCAATAACAATCCAATCTATGATACTAGTGACTACATTTTCGTCAGTTGGGAGGATGAGCGCATTGAGCCAATCGCTATAACCACTTCTACATATAGACCCTGCTATTCACCTAACATCTGTTATGGTCCTTATAACTCTGTTTTCGAACCACGAGAATCGCCAGTGAATATGAACGCATTTAACTACCGTGGTCCACCTCACTTTGGATACCCATCTTTTTATCCGCTCTACAATGGCGCACGAAGCAATGTTGGCAACATGCATACACCCAGATACAATATCCCCCCAATACCGCCTCTTTTCAACACCACGTTTTCGTCTCAGCATCATGCCGCAGGTAACCCTGGTAACACCACTTTGCATTTCATGCCGATTTTAAGACACACCTTTTACAACAATTCTAGATTACCAACCTCCCATTATCCGTTCAGTGCTGCAGGCAGATGCTACCTAAGACAATACTCAACCATTTTTACCAACAATCACCGAGACTACACAGCACTTTACTCCACGAACTACGGCGCCCCAGACAATTCTGGTTACACAGGCCTTCGTTGGACACACAACAACTATATCGGCGCAGGATCAACTCCACGTAACGACCCAACACGTTACAATCCACCACGTGACAATGCTAGGTATAGAATGCCGCAAGCGTTTGGAAACGACGCCGTCAACCACTTTGCCTCTGGAACAGCGCAGTCAACAAACCACAACAACCTACCTTCACCTGGACACAGCAGCTCAGAAGCGCCAGCCTACTTTGGCCCGCATTTTTGTGGTTACGGCAACCCGAACTCGTCTTGGTACATCGCTCCAGACTATTCCAGCGATGTCCCACGCTCTTCTCAGTTCAACATAAACCCGTATTTTGAATACACTTCTCTTCCGTACCGTGACACTCAAGGCGTATCTGAAAACGCTGCTCCACAATCACCAGTCTCTCAAGTAAATGAGGAGGATACTGGTGCTTCAGCGTCAAATAGTTACGGTGGTGCTGGTACATCTAGTTACAACGCTCCAGCACGGAACGAATCAACACGAAACAGCGCTAGCTATAAAACGCCACAAGCGTCTGGTATCGACACCTCCAACAACTTTGCCTCTGGAACAACGCAGTCAAAAAATAACAACAACCCACCTTTACCGGGACACAGCAGCTCAGAAGCGCCAGCCTACTTTGGCCCGCATTTTTGTGGTTGCGGCAACCTGAACTCATCTTGGTACATCGCTCCAGACTATTCCAGCGATGTCCCGCGCTATCCTCACTTCAGTTTAAACCCGTATTTTGAATACGTTTCCGGTCTGTACCGTGACAATCAAGGCGTATCTGAAAACACCACTTCACAATCACCAGTCTCTGAAGTAAATGAGGGGGCTACTGGTGCTTCAGCATCAAATAGTTACGGTGGTGCTGATACACCTAACTTCAACGCTCCAGCACGTAACGAACCAACACAAAACAGCGCTAGCTATAAAACACCACAAGTGTCTGGTAACGACTCCTCAGATAACCTTGCCTCTGGAGTAATGCAATCAACCAATCCAGTCACAACTGCTGACAGAATCGCGAAGGCTACTACTTCGAGAGCACCAAATACGCCTGGCTACGGATCTTCGTCTTCGACGGACCGAAACGACCAACTCTTACCTAGACATGTCATCTCAGTACCGCCATTCTACCATCGCTCGCATTCTCATGAAAACGATCACCCACACTCCTCTTCTGCGCTTAGCGGCACCGCGGACTCTTCTCAGTACAGCGCCCCCACTTCCAGCAGCCCTGACACTCTAGACGTATCTGTAAACGTTGCTTCACAATTCCTGCTCCCACAAGTACTTTCTCGGGACGTGGCTTCTAGCTCAGAAGCGTCAAATAATTTCCGGGCTTCTGGTTCTATAGTGAGAAGTAATTTCGAGGCTTCTGGTTCTGTAATGTCACATAATCCTGATTTTCCAGGTGCACGTCGCTATAGCAGTTCAGGATGGCTTTTTTTGTACTTAAGGTACAACGACCCAGATTTCAATATGCCCAGTGGTCGACACTCAGATGGAGATGCTGAGCTTGGCCCTTCTGGCGCTCAAAGGAGGCTACCTCCTCTTAGTTCAGGTTCCCAGTCCAGATCCTTACCCACTTCCACAGGCCAACATGGTCATAGTTATGGCGATAAACACGGTCAGTAATTTTTCGAATTATGTAGATGTTAAAAATTATGTTTAATATGTCATAATCAAAAAGAAAACGTAATATTTTGTAATCATTTGTTAATAAAAACGTAATATTTTGTTATTTGTATTACTTTTTGTCTATGGTAAAGCAAGGTTTCCATGATAGTTTTTCAGTACGGAGTAGGCGAAAATCGCCGAATGATTTCGAACTCATAGTAGTGTTTACACTGATTGTGTAAATGATAAAACATATTGTATAGTTTAATAAAAACTTATTGCGCACTCATTTGTATTTACACTCATCGTATCAACGCTGTTTGATTATATACACAAATCATGCGTACGATAAAGCCGCCTAAAACCTAAATACGACGTGATTGTACATACGAGATTCGAAAAGTATATATCATTAAAGCAATTCTCGCCTCTCGAATACTCTCGATGTTAGAGAAAACCTCTAAATGTAAACAAGGCTAAATCCTCAATGTGTATTAGACCGATTTTACGGTAAGAACGGTGAACATTGTAGTAGGTACAGTCTTTTAAGTGTAATGGTTTATTTTCAAAATTAAAAAGAGCTTATGAACCAAATCTAGTTTTAGTAGCCAAAGGCTATTTGTATAATCTTATCGTAATTAATTAATGTTTAGGCGGAATTAAAGTGAACTCAAAGTACCTATAGACGCCTCCATTAATTGTGATTCTCCTCTACTGATCTATATCATATCCGTACATTAATTCTTATAAAGTGTACAGACGCCAGCACATCAAGGTACCCGAAACTGTCAAATTTTCCAAATAAATCTTGAACCCTAAAAATTTAGCGTTAAAGTTGAAATCTATTAAATAAATTTGACACATTGTAGTAGCTTCAAGTCCTGGCGTCTGTACCTTAGCAAAAGAGTGACTAACAAAATAATTGAACAGGCGTAGGTACGTACCAACAAAAAAAATGTGATGATTTAAAAATAATGTGAAGGCATAAAAAATTGCGAAAGTACATACTTACCTATTAATAGATAGGTAATTGTTTGTCATTGCTATGTACCCTTATGTATGATTTATAAAATAACAAGTTGTATATCGCACATCTAGTTTTATTGCTGAAGATGTTATTATGTTGTTAGGACCCAAAGTACAAGACTTCTATAAAATGTTCCTAACAAAAAACTCTGTGTAACCTTTGCATGTATAAAGATGTGAGAAATGTGACTCCTAGCTCTTACACTGTCTCGATAATCATAATGATTGTGTGTTTTAGAGATAATATTTTCTTATCAATATCTGAGGTACCTACCTACTCATAATTATAATACATTATTACATAAATTGACATTAAATTACTATGTCGGCGGGCAAAATATATTTTATGATAAGCATTAGAAACATTAAAAAAGCTCGAGTCATTAGAACTTTAGCACAACAGATGTTCAGTGATTTCACTGAAATATTATATCATGTCTGATTTGTTTTACAATGACCTTAATTTTTGTTGCAAAGAAAAATTAAGGTTAAAAGTAAAATCACTGAACAAACTGCACAGTATATACCCAACTCGGGTAGCGTTGTTGGGAAAATATTGATAAAATTCTTTGTTAAGAACAGTTTATGATTACCGCATTTTTCGGTATAAATACTTTTGTTCGACAGAATGTACATTTTGCCAACTTTGAAATGTATTTAGTCTAAATTTTGTCATTATTCAGAGATAAGCCGATTGTTGGGAAAAAAATAAAATACTGATGTGACTGTAAGGTCCCAAGTTATCCGAGTTGAATGAGACAGTGGCATACGTAGCCAGATTCTTCTTACACATTAAGGCTGCTTGTTAGCCAGCGCCAGTCGGCGGAGATCAGCGCCTGCTAAACGTAGTAGTAATATTATGTGTTTATTGTTACCAATACCCATTTATTCAACAACTGTCTGTAATATTTAAAAACGAATGTAACTTAATAAATAATAAAATATCAATGTACGAATGTCTGTGTATTGTTTTATTCTAACGACATTCGCATTAACCCGTCATGGGTGGGCCTAACAGAAAATTACAGAACCGTCTCATGATACATTACCCGCCAAATTTATTAAATGTGCAGGGTACTTAATAAATAGAAAATGTTCTACAGTCCACATGGCCTACGTTCTCACATTCACAAAATATATGAATCTACATCAATGTAATACTAGATATTTTAAATATAAAAACCTAGTACCTGGATGACCGAGCTTTGCTCGGTGTTTTTTTTTTTTTTGGTAAATTATGTTTTTAGGGTTCCGTTGCCAAATGGCAAAAAATGGAACCCTTATAGATTCGTCTTGTCTGTCCGTCAGTATGTCATAGCCATTTTTTCCGAAACTATAAGAGCTATGACTGCCTCGTTGGTCTAGTGGTAGCAAGCGCTACTGCTGAGCATGAGGTCCTGGGTTCGATTCCCAGGTCGGGCATAGTGTTATTGGGTTTTTCCATCTGGAATTTCTCAGTAGCAGCCCGGAGTCTGGATTGGTGCCCGGTGGATGGCAATAGGCTCGCCCCCTATTACATATGGGATTTAAACATAACTGGCGAAATGTGGGTGTACTATAGCTACACCTCTGCCTAACCCTTCGGGGAAACAAGGCGTGATGTTATGTTATGTTATAAGAGCTATGCTGTTGAAACGGGTTGGTAAGTAGATGTATTCTGTGAACCGCATTAAGATTTTCACACAAAAAATAGAAAAAAAAAACAGTTTTAAAAAGCCGGTTTTTAGAAATTATATTTGAACACAAATTACATTTTCCTATTTTTCTTCAAGTAAAAAAAACTTGTTTATGTTTAAGTTGATTATCGATAAAGTTGATTATTGAAAACACGAATAAAACGAAATTTTCTAAAAATGAATCCTAGCTAGATTGATTTATCGCCTCCGAAACCCCTTGTATACTAAATTTCATGAAAATCGTTGGACCCGTTTCCGAGATTCAGATTATAATTATATAAATACAAGAATTGCTCGTTTCAAGATATAAAGTTTAAACCAAATGTCATGTCATGACAATGAACAATAAAGAGTTCAAATTGGAAATGTAGGAATCCTTCGAGCTAACTGAGATGACGAGCTACCCATTGCTCGCCGTCCGCAAACCCGCGCCTACGGTGGCCGGGAGTCCGACCGTAAATCCCATCTGGATTAATCCCATAAGTATTTTCAGGTCACTTTGAGTATAAGTAAGTATCAACGTCGATAGAAATAATTTTAAAGGCTTCTCAATGACAGGCAGAATGGAAACTGGGAACTCTAGTTATTAGAGATTGTCCTAAGCATTTTAAAATCTGGCAACATGTACTCGTATATCTTATATCTTTAAACGAGTAATTCTTATATATAATTCTTCTGTACGTGTGTATGTCACTGAACTCCTCCTAAGCGGCTGGACCGATTTGAACGATTTTTTTTTTTTGTTTACGGGCCACCTTGGATAGTTTAGATTCACTATTGGACCCGGTAGTTGGCGCTGCTATCGAGTTCTAGGAAACAGGACAACGTCTGTACGGTCAGCTAGTATATTATATACGTATATATATAATCTGAATCTTGGAAACGGCTCCAACGTTTTTCATAGAGGGGATTTCGGGGGCGATAAATCGATCTGGCTAGGATTAATTTTTAGAAAATGTCGTTTTATTTGTGTTTTCAATAATCAACTTTATCGATAATCAACTTAAACATAAAATTATATTTTTTGTTACTGGAAGAGAACTAACTAAATGTAATTTGTTTTTAAATATAATTTCTAAAAAACACAATTTACCAAAAAAAAAATACCGAGCAACAGCTCGGTCATCCAGGTACTTTTAATTAATATCTATAAAAATACTAGATAATTTTCTGGTTACGAAGAGAAGAGTCAGGGATGTAAATCTGGTCAACTTTTAAAGAGGTGAAGCTAGAACAGTACTTTCGAAAGATTTTTTTATTAAATTAGCGTATACTGTCCCACTGCTGAGCAAAGGCCTCCCCAAAATCCCTCCAGGTATCCTTTTCCCAGGCCACCTCGATCCAACCTTTGGAGTACGCGTCGAGGTCGTCTCGCCACCTCGAAAGATTAATAAAAGACTCTTTAAAAGACTCGCAACAAAGAAATTCTAAATAACCTCGCTTTTCAAGCAGTTTGGTGCAGTTAGTGGCCTTAATTTAAACACCAACTGCATCAGATTCCTTGAAAGAGATCTTTTTTATCGTTTTAGTTGCCGTCTGGCTTTTTCATATATTTTTAATTTTCTACTGTTTAGTTAAGTAATTCGATTTTTGGAGTCGTCACGTGATCTACGTGACGACTCCAAAAATCTCTCTTTATTTTGATTTTGTCTGAAATCTGCCATATTTATTTTATAAAAAACATAATGTAACCCCTAGACATCGCCAGACTTTCACAAACCACGCATTAAAATTGGTCGTGCCGATAAAGTGCTTTGAAGGTATAAAGAATCCCACACACAATTATTATAGATACACATGAAAAACGTAATCCTCTCTGAGCTGTGTACGCAGTTGAAAAAAAGCAGCCGCCGATTTTGTGTTGTTGTTTTTTCCGTAAGTATTTCCAAATGACCACAGACCATCAAAACTTCTTCTTGGCGTGTCATTGGCAAAAGTAACACAAAATATCTATGACATATTTTTAATTTCTTTGGCCCTATTGCCAACAACCGTAATAACATGTGTTGACGCAAAAATTAGATCTTGACGTATGTACATAGAAAGCAAAGCAGGCGGCGTTAGATAGAACCTACGAAGAGACGGCAAAAATGCTCCACAGATTTGAGCCGTCCATGAACTTCCACTTGTAGAAGGTCTCTATGCTGCGGCCGACCTGGGTTCGAGTTTTCCATCTTGACCACGGCAACGAATGTGAATGCCCTCGAAAATTTTACCGGGTTTTAAGCGTCCGTGCACCCAGATTCACTCCTTCGATGCAGCTGCTATAATTCTGCAAATTTCAGACCTGCTACATGGTACCACATTACCACCCAAGTACGATTAATAAATAAATATTGATTTTTTGTTTCTGTCGGAGGTATTTTATATCGAAAAAACGTTGAAGTTTTAATATTAAGTATTTGTTATTATTTTGAAAGGCATGGAGTCTGAGGAAATCAAGCATAATTGAGAAAGGTCAAAAGTTTGGATTTAAACCGAACTAAATGGCTGATTTTTAATCTAAAAACCAATCTGTAAATTCTGTTAAAAATTATTTTTGTATTAGGAACAGTACTTCTCGAAACTTTAGTAGTCAATTTTATACTGAATAAAATTAATTGCTAGTAGTCGTTTATATAATTCATTTCATCATCATCATCATCATCATTTCAGCCGTAAGACGCCCACTGCTGGACTTAGGCCTCCCCCAATTTGGGGGGCTTTGCCATAATCGCCACGCTTGGCAGGCGGGTTGGCGATCGCAGTATGGTGGTAAAATGCATAGAGAACGCTGCTGCCCATTCTCTAGTAAGTCCCTTAGTCGCCTTTTACGACACCCACGGGAAGATATGGGGTGGTGTTATTCTTTACGTCCGCCACCACACGGTACAATTCATTTAGATATAAGTAATAAGAAATATAGATGATGATCTAAATGAGATTCAGTCGCCGCACCTAAAGGGGAATAATAATAATAATAATAATGAAACCTATTTGGAGAAACCGAAGGTTTTGTCTTTGCGATTATGGACGAAGTTATGATGACGAACAACTACCGGAAATATATTGTGAAGGATGGCACGGTTGACATCTGTCGGGCATGCCACCGTCCGGGTGAATCAATCCGACACATTATTTCTGGCTGTTCTCGTCTGGCTAACGGAGACTACTTGCATAGACACAACCTTGTAGCCAGGATTATCCACCAGCAACTTGCTCTGAAATACGGCCTTGTGGAATCAGAAGTACCATACTATAGGTATGTGCCCGACCCAGTTCTCGAATATGGCAATATCACGTTGTATTGGGATCGATCTATCGTCACTGATAGGACTATTGTTGCCAATAAGCCGGATATAGTGGTGATAGATCGATTAGAGCGTCGCACAATGATTGTTGATATAGCAGTCCCACATGACGAGAACCTCGTGAAAGCTGAACAAGATAAGCAGATGAAGTATCTTGACTTGGCTCGCGAGGTTGTCGAGATGTGGGATGTGGATACAGCAGTCATTGTGCCGATAGTCGTTACGGCCAATGGCATAATCGGCAAGAGCCTCAATCAACATCTCAGGAGGCTCTCGTTAGGCAGCTGGATCAAGGGCCTGATCCAGAAAGCAGTCATCCTGGACACGGCGCGTATTGTTAGGAGGTTCCTTTCTCAGCAGCCCTGACCACCGGTAGCTTGGACCCTGTTCCCGATACCGGTGGGCTACTATTTTTTATATTTTTAAATGTTTTCTTATATTTTTTTATATATTTTAATATTTAAAAATGTAATTAATATGTATTTAAATATAATAAAGGAAATAATAATGACGAACAACTACCGGAAATATATTGTGAAGGATGGCACGGTTGACATCTGTCGGGCATGCCACCGTCCGGGGGAATCAATCCGACACATTATTTCTGGCTGTTCTCGTCTGGCTAACGGAGACTACTTGCATAGGCACAACCTTGTAGCCAGGATTATCCACCAGCAACTTGCTCTGAAATACAGTCTTGTGGAATCAGAAGTACCGTACTATAAGTATGTGCCCGACCCAGTTCTCCAAAATGGCAATATCACATTGTATTGGGATCGATCTATCATCACTGATAGGACTATTGTTGCTAATAACCCGGACATAGTGGTGATAGATCGATCAGAGCGTCGCACAATGATTATTGATGTAGCAGTCCCGCATGACGAGAACCTCGTGAAAGCTGAACAAGATAAGCAGATTAAATATCTTGACCTGGCTCGCGAGGTTGTCGAGATGTGGGATGTAGATACAGCAGTCATTGTGCCGATAGTCGTGACGGCAAATGGCGTAATAGCCAAGAGCCTCGACCAACACCTAAAGAGGCTCTCGTTAGGCAGCTGAATCAAGGGCTTGATCCAGAAGGCGGTATTACTGGACACGGCACGTATAGTGAGGAGGTTCCTCTCTCAGCAGCCCTGACCACCGGTAGCTTGGACCCTATTCCCGATACCGGTGGGCTACTATTTTTTATATTTTTAAATGTTTTTATGATTTTTGTTATTTTAAATTTTTAAAAATATAATTTATATGTATGTATAATGAAATAAACGAAAAAAAAAAATATTCCACAACTATCACAAAGTTAATCCAAAGTTACAGCATGTCAAAGATATAAATAAAACTTATTCTAAATAAGTTTTGTTTTATAACGTTTCACCTAATAGGAAGATTTTTGAGATCTTGTCAGTTGTATGAAAGTGCGGGGAATAATATGTCAGCCACGTAAATGTTCATGATTTTACCATTGCATTTCAGGAATAAATTGGAAACTATGGATATGGGGCAACGTGGTCAAAGGACTCGTGGTCGAGACCTCAATTTTGAAGAAAATCTGAAATCGAACCCGAAAATGTGTTCATTTGCAACTTTGACACAGTTTAATCTTGGAATTACCCACAACTGGAGCAGCTATAACACGCCGATCTTTTATACACTAAGGGCAAACTCTATTAGTGTGACAATTTACAATCAGTGTACAATCATAATAATTTCAGCCGTAAAACGTCCCCTGCTGGACATAGGCCTCCCCCAATTCGGGTGACTTTGCCATAATCGCCACGCTTGGCAGGCGGTATAATATCGCAGTATGGTAATAAAATGTATAGAGAACGCTGCTGCCCATTCTCCAGTAAGTACCTTAGTCCTAGCATAAAATGACTTATTCAAACTAACGCAAGCGCCCGTATTGTCTATTAGACATTTATCTTTACCTAAGGTGCACACAAGATGTTATATTTTTGATAGGTAAGAAGTAAGTAATGCTTACTGAAGTAGCTTTCCTAATAGGTACTTAATTGAGAAAAATTAAGAACCGGGGGTACAGAGATGATTAAAACGTGGCAAATTATTTACTCATGATACCTAATAGAATGTACGTATTTTATAAATGCTTACGCTAGGCCAGTAACTTCAATCATTTACAAAATATGTGTGTGAGCGTTCCCTCCTCTATTATGGTTTCTTGCTACTGTATGTTTTGCGTTGGAAGGCTTGAACTCTTATCTACTACCAATAAATGAAATACTGGAGTCACAATGCGACTCATATGTCTTGTAAAATGGTAGGCAAGTCGTAGTCCCACCTGTTGCCTTGAATGTCACGAAAATGGATACCTGCATCCAAGGGCTCGGGAACTCGAATAATTTACGCCTAGAAATAAGCAGGGTTTTTTTTTCAGTTATCAATTAATAAGGTGTTACTTCCTGTTACTTTTTAAAATGATAGAACGTTGTGGCCTGTTTATTTACTCAATGAGCGTTTTCCGTAATCCATATGATCCATAAAGTTCAAAAGTTCAAAAGTTTCATATTCTTCCACTTTACGAAAGGCGTAATATATCAGATCTTGTGTTTCTCTTCAAAATTGCTAATGGAACAACCGGCGTTAACGAGTTGTTACACAAAATTGGGCTGCGAGTGCCGTCTGTGTTCTTACGTAGACCAGATTTATTGCACACCCCAGTGGTGGCCACTAAGTACAGACGGAACTCGTACATAGTGAGAGCGAGTCGTATGTACAACGCAACCTGCCGGGAATCGACATTTTTAATACTAGTGTTGCTAAATTGAAAAAAAACTCTATCTAATAGCTTCTTCGAGCGTAAATAGTATATTTTTTTTTGTGTTAAACTACCTTTTACCTTTTAAGCTTTGCCCGTGTATTGAGCATGTGGGCCTTCCTCTTGAATCGCTCAGCCTATTGATAAACCGTGCTGGGGTCCGTTGCGTGGTCTGTGGGATCGGGACATGCAGGCGCGGGAAGTGGCTTTTTGTACTGTGTAGAGATGGTCTATTGTCTTTTTCATCTGATTTATTACTACATGTGGAAACTTGTAATTGGCCTTATTTTGTAAAAACATCTACTCACTGTATTGTTTAGCTGTAAGTTTTCCTAAAATAAATAAAATAAAATAAATAATAATAATAATCATCATCTGCCTAGCCTTATTCCCAACTACGTTGGAATCCGCTTCCAGTCTAACCGGATGCAGCTGAATATTAGTTTTTTTCATGGAGCGACTATCTGTCCCCCTTGGTAAGACTGGTTGTAAGACTTTCGGACTTCTATCAACCCGAAACGACTGATAATAATAATAAATATAAGAAAGTTTGTGAGTATGGATGTATGGATATTTATAACTCTTTCATGCAAAAACTACTGATCGAATTTAGATGGGCCTACAGATAGTTTTTAACTTGGATTAACACATAGGGTACCTTTTTATCCCGGTAGTACGTTCCCGCGGAAAAATTTCCGACCTCCACGCGGGTGAAATCGCTGGCAAAAGCTAGTAATAATATAAGTAACAATTAAGCTGTTGCCACACATCAGTATGAAGTGTGGCGCACACTGTATGTAGCTTTCAATTTGTCTAGAACTTCATGATAATACCCGCGTAGCGTATCAATGGCGCTTTTTGAGACCCAGATCCGACGGCAGATGTACTTTCTTTTCTTTCATCTCGCAATTGACGCTGAATACGTGCGTAAACTTCGTTTATGAAGTAGTTACCAACTCTATAAACTACTCTCATCAAAAGAGGACCTACAAAACAATGTTTGCATTTAATTTCAACTGCCCCACCAACAACCTTTAAACCAAGAGAAGGGTAATAATTTGCTCTGGCAAGCTAGTTCAGAGGGGCTTGTGGCTAAGTAATAACAGCCGCATGGCTTAATCGATCAGGTTAAGCTACCCTAGCCGCTGTTAGTTCGTAGATGGGTGACCATCTTTACATACCAGGACCTCTCCGTGCCTCGGAAAGCACTTTAAGCCGTTGGTCCCGGCTGTCATTTGTGGATCTTCGACAGTCGTTACAGATCGTCAAAAGCCCGAAAGTCTGACAACCAGTTTTATTAAGGGTCGGTTCACATCTGACGGAAGATGCGTCGAGCGTATCATCGGTTGCGTCTATTCGGTTTAATAGTGTGTTTTCATATCTGACGGAAGATGCGTCGGGCGTAACTTGTACTCCCGTGATAAATCGTTCTGTATCAAATATTTTCAATGCAAAAAAAACTTCGAACGGACTGTACACAAACGATCTCCGCTGATATTACGCCTAGTCTGAATGCATCAGTCAAAATACACGTGGCGGAACGTTGCCGCTCTTTACGTCGGTCGACAATGCGTTGACGGAAACGGAACAGACGCTGTACGCTCGACGCACTAACACATCTTCGGTTAAGTGTGAAAGGTTGGATGTTTTCTCATATAATTGTCTGTTCTGGCGTTACGCGACCGATGATACGCGACGCATCTTCCGTCAGATGTGAACCGACCCTAAGGGGTACGTATTACTCATTAACTGGTTTACGGAGGTCAGATAGGCAGTCACACCATGTAAAATACTGGTATTCGGCTGCATCCGGTTAAACTGGAAGCAGACCCAAGGATAACTTTTTATTGGGTATGACATCTCACAGGTCAAAATAGGAGGTTGCCCGGTATTTAACCGGACTTGCTTGTGGCTGCCTCATTTATTTAAGGTCTCCATCCAGGGCTACAAACTTTAATATCAGCGACACCTAAGGGAACTCTCTGTGCAGTATAGACCTCAGCTTAGAGCGTCGCTAAAAGAGGGCAGCAAAGGACGGAATGAATCGGAATAAATATGATTTAGGGACGATTTTAAAGCTACAGGTTCAGTGGCGTATGCTGGCACGAGTAATGGTTGGGGCGGACATGGATTTGGACGTCGCAGCTGGACTCGGCGGCGACGACGGAAGGACGGCAATCTGTGTCAGTGTCAATTGAGCGTGCTGGTGAGCTTGCTACTCTCCTGGAGCGGAGTTTTAGCTTCGCCTGGAATGGGCCTAGGGTAGCCGCGGTCAGTGAATCCCACTAATGCTGAAGGGAGCGCAGAGGTCGGCTGCCGCAGTCAGGGGATTGGAGTGTTTTATAGCAGACTCGAAGAAGCGCTAGGAAATACGTTTACTGAACTGTTGATAGGTAGGCATTCTGAGATCTAGATGAAGTCTCATTGCGGACATAAATGGAGGCTAAAATGGCCAGTACCTGTCGTAAGGAAGGCGTATCGCGCACAATGATGGATCGGATTCAGAGGGTAAGTCTGCGGGTACGAAACTTGCGACGGGCGGAGCGACGGCGGGGCGGGGCGCGACGGCGATGTAATCAAATGCATAAAAACATTAAGCGCTGTGTACGAAACGGGCGACGGCGGAGCGGCGCGATCGAGCGATGCACGAGCGGCGGTAGAGCGGTGGCGGCGCGGAGCGACGAGAACAAACTAGTTTGGTTTCGCCGCTCGCGCGGGTACATAGTGTTGCATTTTTATCACAGTAATAATATGGAAATTGACAATGAAGAGTTAATATCTTTTATTTTATCAAAACCGGCTATATGGGACAATAAAAACACGTACACCATAAAAACAAAAGAGTTATAATAATACTACGTGAGCGCGACTGCGCGGAAGTTTGTTTCGTACACACGCAAGACACCGCTATCTCATCACCCCGCGCCGTGCCGCACAGTGGGCCCACACTGAAAATTAGTGGACTTAGGCAACAAAGTTCCTATATCGATGCGATTATTTTTTATATGACGTGTTATATTATTCCTGACAACTTTTATTCTTATAAAATTTCTTCTAAAGTTGATAGTTTGTCTTGAAAAAAATTAATTAGATTTTTTTGTATGGAGCGAATCACGTTTAATTTTTTTTCTTCAATTGTACTAATATGTTGAGTGTATGGCGTGAGTATATGATAGCTAGGGTCATTCTCTATCCATGAAAAAAAAATCAGCGCCGGCCATTTGCGGCAGCGCGAGTAATCATTCGGTAAAAAAAAAATGATTTGGAAGAATTTTTTGTCATTTAAAATAAATTTAAAGCATATTTTTTGTCTCATTTGGCTGTTTTCACCTTCTTTTTAGTTAAATAAATAGTTTTAATAGCGCATACGTACTTATAACTAGTAATTCTGGTAGAGATTTAGTTATTATTGAATGTTATCGGTAGCACCTGCATTGTGATTGATGACTCATTTGTTTGTGCACTCGGCTAAGCGCATAACTAATGAGTCATCGAAAAATGCTCGTCTCTGATTGGCTGAATAATTTTCACTCACTGTTATGTCCACTACTTGAGTAATTAATACTAACTATAAATATAAAGACATTCATTAAGTCCATCTAGTTTCGCTCTTGTCGCTTGTTTGTGAACACAGTGAAATACTTGTATTTTTATATTTACATTAGAACTATGGCTGGATTTTGTACCAACCTAGATCTTTTTGTGAAATTAAGAAGTGGCGGTGATCTGAAAAATCATATGTTTCTGTATGAAAGTATCATTTCTGTCTTGACTACCGAAGTTTCTGAAGAAGACAAGAACCGAATCAAGGAGTTCTGTCGACTTTTTTGTGTAAATTTAAATAAAAAATGGATAGAGTCAAGTAGAAATCAAAACACTTTTATGAATCGTGTAATTAATCGCAAGTGGTTGGAAAAAAACATCAACTAGCCTGTTTGTGACAGTGTTGATCTGAGAAGTGTGACGGGCTTCTCGGACGCAGCCTTATCTGAGCTTGTGGATATAGATTGCCATGTTCCTACTCTTGCAGTATGTACTGCGGAAGCGGGAACATCAACAGAAAAGGAGCACAGAAAACCGTTCGAAGAGTTAAGTAATAAGCAAAAGAAAAGACGTTCTACTTACATAGTAGAAGAAAATTCCGAGGAAGAGTTGCAGCACTGGTGTTCACTGCCAGGCCAGACCTCAATTCAATAGCGCAGTGGAAGTTTTTGATGATGGGGCTCTGGAGACAAGAGTGGCTAGCGAAACTAGTCCTCCGTACGCGGAGCAGACAATACAAGTACAATTCAAGCAATAGGTACAATATACGAACAAAAGAACTTACCTGTGGGTGGACGAACACCTGCTCCTTGGGGTTACCTGGAGTTATGTATGTAAGTGAGTGTATATGTATTGTGTTGTAACGTTATGAGTATTCTCCAGGTTACAATCCGCTGCAATAAGGCTGGAGGCAATCACAGCATGCGGTCTTCAAATCACGCGTTCCCAATAGCGTCACTTCCACTTAACCTTCAAAGTTCTTCAATGTCAAGAAACTAAACTAAACCCGTGTTATGTCTTCAAACTGGGGTTAGTTAAAATCAATACAATTGGGTCATGACAGATTGTCCACAAAACGACCGGTTCTAAGGGATTACTTTACAAAGGGTCGCGAAAACCAAGCGGCGACGTGCTCCCTGGTTCCAGCACCAAATCCAAGAGAAGTGTCAAAGTCAAACTGTCAAGTCAAATGTCATTCCGTTTGGGCGCGTTCCGAAGGCGCATAGAGTAACTAATCGAACGGTCCGAAACAACTGGTACATAACAAAATTGAAAGACAACGGCAAAACGAATCTGGCAAAAGTGGTCGAATACCTTTCCAGTAATCCAGATGCGCTATCCGAAGTAGAAGAGAGACTATTAAAAAAGCAGAGCTTAAGTACTGTCTCTGAAGATAAGTGTTTAGCTCTTTATACATCAGTTGCGCTCTCGAAATGGAAGTACTTAGCTCTTCGACAATTTCTGAAAGAAGAAAACTGTGCTGCCTTTCCATCTTCTCCAAAGCTTGTAAATGCCAAGAAAAGATGTTACCCACCACAAGAGAGTATGGAGATTACCGAAAACGGAGCTCACATTAAATTGGAAGCGCTATTGGACCACACTGTGGAGAGGATATTACTTGATATAAATACTGTTGATAGGTCTCAAAATGAAGAACTCAAGTTGACCTGGAAATGGGGACTTGATGGTTCTTCGTCGCAGAGTAACTATAAACAGAAAACGTCAAACACAGCTACAGAGTTCGATGATTCATCAGTAGTCATGATAAGCATCGTCCCTCTTCGGCTAGTGTCTACTAGGCCATCATCTGGGAATGAAAATCTAGTTTGGGAGAACCCCACACCTTGCTCAACTCTGTACTGTCGACCAGTGAAGTTCACTTTCACTTCGGAGACAGCTGACTTTATAAAGTCTGAAGAGTCTGAGATGAAAAAACAAATTGATGAACGAATATCTACACAGTGTGGAAATATTATTGTATCACATGAATTGCATATGACCATGATTGATGGAAAAGTGGCCAATATTATTGCTGCAGTACCATCATATGCAACGTGTCCCATTTGCTTGGCAAAACCGAGTGAGATGAATAATTTAGACGCTTTGACTTCTAAACCACTTCGTGAAGAAATTTACAAACAAGGAATTTCTTCACTGCATATGAAGATTCGGTGTATGGAATGTCTTCTCCATATATCTTATAATCTGGATTTTCAACGATGGACTGCTCGCGGCGAACATAAGGCTTTGAAACAAGCTAAAAAAAATACCACACAGCAAGAATTTCGTGAGCAAACTGGAATGCTGATTGATATAGTCAAACAGGTATGTATTTAATTTTCGCTCTCTTTATGTTGTTTGTGAATTATATCTCTACGTATTGTATATTACAGTATTGTTTTCCCATTTTAGGGTTTTGGAACTACAAACGACGGGAATACAGCGAGGTGCTTTTTCCAAGGTTACAAAAGATCTTCCAGAATAACGGGAATTGACGAAAATCTGATTTTCAGATTTTCCGTTATTCTACAAGCCATATCATCAGGCAAAAACTTTGACTGTGAAAAATTTAGAAGATACTGTAGCGAAACAGCTGATGTGTACGTGCAACACTATTCGTGATACTACATGCCAGTTAGTGTACATAAACTTCTAATGCACGGTGCAGACATCTGTAACCACTTTGGCGTTTTGCCAATCGGTAAGTAAAAAATAAATATAGTTTGATGTATTATTTGACTCGATTGCGTTTTGAAATTAAAATGTATGTTCTTATTCGTTTTAGGTACCTTATCTGAAGAAGCTTCGGAAGCCCGTAATAAGGACTTCAGAAACGTCAGGGAGAGGCACACTCGGAAAACGGGGAGAATAGCAACAAACGAAGACATCCTCCATGGACTTCTAATAAGCTTTGATCCCCACATATCCTACATAAGGCCTAAAATAATGAAACAGGTTCATAATGAGTTGTTGCCTGAAGCAACTCAGTTGTTACAGACTACTGAGCCTCCCTGTGACAGTGAAATTATGGAGGAAGAAGAATGCCTCATAGCAGAGTCCGAAAATTTGCCGGACCCACTAGCACTTCTGGAACAAGAAATAATGTGATCCGGTTCTAAATTATTCCCACAAAAGCCCATCAGGGTTAGGAATATGATAAACAGCCCTTTTCAGGGCTACAATTACTTCACAGTTTCATATTGATCATACGTACGATAACTTATACTATAATAATATACATACAGTTGATTATGTAGATAATTATCAACGACTTGCCCGTACAAATTTAAATTATTTCACCTATCATTAACAAAATTAGTATAACCTGAAACATTACGATATATTTATTCAACAATAGATAACGTGCAGTTAAAAAATAACACAGCAAATCAGAGACGAGCATTTTTCGATGACTCATTAGTTATGCGCGCACAAACAAATGAGTCATCAATCACAATGCAGAGCACCTGCATTGTGATTGATGACTCATTTGTACCGATAACATGCAATAATAACTAAATCTCTACCAGAATTACTAGTTCTAAGTACGTATGCGCTATTAAAACTATTTATTTAACTAAAAAGAAGGTGAAAACAGCCAAATGAGACAAAAAATATGCTTTGAATTTATTTTAAATGACAAAAAAAATCTTCCAAATTATTATTTTTTTACCGAATGATTACTCGCGCTTTTTTTCGTGGATAGAGAATGACCCTAGCTATCATATACTCACGCCACACACCCAACATATTGATAAAATTGAAGAAAAAAAATTAAACGTGATTCGCTCCATACAAAAAAATCTAATATTTTTTTTTCAAGACAAACTATCAAGTTTAGAAGAAATTTTATAAGAATAAAAGTTGTCAGGAATATTATAACACGTCATATAAAAAAAAATCGCATCGATATGGTAACTTTGTTGCCTAAGTCCACTAATTTTCAGTATGGGCCCACTGTGCGCCGCCCCGCCCCGCCGTCGCTCCGGCCGTCGCAAGTTTCATACCCGCAGACTTAGTATAAAGGTAACAAAAAACCACAAACGCGCGCAGTAAACGTAACGTAATTCAAACGATTCTATGATGATATGAATATACTGGTTTCGTACATAGTATGTTGGTTACTTAGTTTTCTAGACACGCGAGAGCGTGTCAAGCCAAGTTCAAGTAACAGAACTAGCGAGCAGCACCGTGTGTAATATTACACGAAACATTTGGAGCCACTTTTGACCCCCTCATAACTGAAAAACTATTTCACATAGACATGTCAAATTTGGTTCATATATTGAAACTTGCAAGATACATATGTGGTCTGAATTTCATTAGCACATCTCAAACGGTTATTTAGATATTAACATCCAAAAATCATAATTTTTATCACTGACTGACCTATAGATCAAAACTCTAACCCAGTTCCAGATGACCTAGAAAGTTCCAATTTGGCATGCAGATAGGTAATTAGGATTAAAATTTAAAATTTACCAGTTTCTGATCTATTCCTTTGTATTCACAAAGGAACAGATCAGAAACTGGTAAATTTTTATCATTTTATTATAATTTTTCACTTAATTGATTCTCTTAGTTATCAGCAATCAAAACTTATGACAGCCGGTCTTTATGTGGATATATAACGAGTTGATTACTACCCTTATTTTTTTTATCCAAATATTTCCAAATTAGTACTTATAATTTAGAGTATAGTTGACTTTCGTGTTTATTGCGTTATTAACTGGGGGATTTAATTATTGTTTCAATATTTAGCACACATTAAAAGTATAAGATCATTAACCCTAGAGCCCTACACTAGTGTGGTATGTCTGGTTTTCCTACATGGGATGCTGGAGCACCCCATAGTTTATGACCATGTTTCGTTTTAAATAAAACCATGTTTTATACCAATGTTTTTTTCTTAGCTTTAATTAAGAACGGAGATCACAATCAACTATAAAATCAAAATATTCTAATTAATTTGAGCACTTTTGGCATACTTTAACTTGATATTCCAAGCAAATTGGAATATTGCACTTGTTGCATTTGGTCTTGGTCTTCCGGTCTTGATTTCTTGTGCAGAAACCACAACGTCCTTGTGTGTGTTGTCCAATAGATGAACTTTGATGTGCAACAGGTTTTTTTAGGATTCCGGAAATCATTTCCCTTATATCCCTCCTCAAACATGGCTTTTGCAAACGTTCCTCCAAATGTTCATTGTCATCAAGCCCAAATCCCAAGTTCCTTAATAAAGTGCGACGAAACTTTATATCAGGCTTATTGTTTGCCTTTGAGCATTTGTAAAGGACCCAGGAGTTTATTCCAATACCATTTAAAAGTCCATAAATTATGCACATAGGCCAGCGTCTAGTTTTTCTTTGGACTGAGTATTTCTTGGCCATTGCATCGAAAACGTCAACGCCTCCTTTTGTTTTATTATAGTAATGTATAATTTCAGGAAGCTCAACTTCATTGCTTTTGTCTGGAGAGTCGTGGAGAGTTGACAACATGATGACGACTTTCTTCTGGGTTGATTTTAGGGGACAGTAGGACATAAGTGTTAGTGGTCCATCATACGCAAACATAGCAGAGTTTTTCTCTCGATGTTGTAGCTCCAAAAACAACTCCGGTATTACACCCTTATTTTTCCTTGTGGTTCCCACCATAGTCAAATCTCTCTGCAGTATATTCTTGGCTAACGGAATGCTGGTAAACCAGCTGTCCATAGTGATGTTGCGGCGAGTTCCATATATTGATTCTGCGAGTTTCGTAACGTAATACTCAGGGACTGACATATTTGGGGGTGGAGATGTTTGGCCCACATAGACCGTTGCTTTCAACATGTAAGCCGTTTTGGAATCACACATCATCAATATTTTGATACCGTAATTATCGGGCTTTGAAGGTATGTACATTTTGAAAACGCAACGCCCTTGAAATGACATCAGTTGTTCGTCGATAGTGCAGCAATCGGATGGTGAGTACAGTTCTTCACAGCTTCTTGTGATTTGATCAAAGACCTCACGAATTGGAGCTAAGTGGTCATTTGTGCGACTTTCTTCACGAGTTTGTTTATCATCAAACCGTAGACAGTTTGTTAGGTATTCAAATTGGCATCGGCTCATTGTAGTCCTGAAAACCGGCAATCCAGTACATTTGTCAAACATTAATTTCTTTTGTGTTCATATCATTCATCTTGAAAACACCTGCTAAATAATATAGTCCCAGTAAAGCTTTCAACTCTTATGTCCAGTACCTCGTCGGTAAAATAAAGAGACCAACTTTGTATCGGCGTAGTTATATCTTTTGCTGGACCTTTGTTGCCCATTATATTGCGTTGCGCAATTCGATGCCTCGTTGTTTGTTATCCACTCCATTTGTGTCTGTTATTCTTCCCTTTTCGATAAAGAGCTCTAGGCACTTCAAGAACTTTTAGTTTTCCTTGTCTTCTATAATTATCTGATAACTCCTGCAAATTAATGTCATCATCACTGTTGATATCTGCATTAGTATGTGTATCCACAGTAACATCGTCATTCGCATCAACCACAGTATCATTACCCGCATCGACTAGGTGAAAATCTTCAGTAAGGCCATCTAGTTCATCATCCAATTCTCCAGTTGTTAACATGTTAGAATATTCCTCTTCCTCATTATCATCAGACTCCCTATCCAATATGCCATAAATTATCTCATCTTCTAATTGTCTGCAAGCAGCCATCTATAAACGAATAAATCATCATTTAGTAAATCTAAAACCAGTCTCAGATAAATTAAAACGAAATTTTGAGAATTTCACAATTTATTATCATAAATATTATAAAAGTAGCTGCTGCCCGCGGCTTAAAAACATAAGAAAGAAATATTGTAAAAAATAAAAAACACTTACAATTTTCCTTCACTGGGATGATAAGGCACCCCACGTCACAAGTACACACGTCTACACAGTACGGCCGCCACCGCGTGACTAACCAATCGGAAGTGGGTCACAATACAGTAAAATACGCAGGCGCATAAACCTGTGAATTGAAATCAAAAGGAATAAATTTAAAAACAAAACGCGATGGGGTGCTCCCGCACCCCGAGTAGGGTTTTAGGGTTATATTTATAAATAATTAAATAATAGGCATTTCGGTACACGGCATGCGGTGCGACGCTGGAGCAGCGGGGTGGGAGCGGTGTCTCGATGACGCGAACGACTCCGAGCGAGTGGCAGCCGCGCTCATAAGCGCGAGCGCCGTCTTGTTGTCCGGTTGTCTCTCGATTTCTGACCTTTATGGTTGCGATTTATGCTACGAAATTCATAGGTTTCCTTAAAAAAGAAAAACTTATATATTTGTGGTTATATTATTATTACAATACTTTTAGTGAGTACGTATGGTATAGGCAATAGTTTGAATAAAAAAAAATAATAATTTTAGTATAGTTATAAGTAGGTAAGTAATGTATACTTAAATTTGAATGAGTTTGAGAATGAGAACTTATTGGTAATAATTGTTTTTCTTGAGAATTCAGTAGATAACAGGTAATTTGTTACGTAATCGTCTTAAATTATTATCTTTTTATTACGTATATTGTACAATGAGTCGTACAATAGAATTACGGATGGGTGAAACATGTTAACTTACACCGAATTATTCCAATGCCTCCCGATGGAAGCTGCCTATTCCAGTCGATTGCATATTCTTTGTTTGCGTATCTAGACACGCGGTAGCGTGGCAAGCCAAGTTCAAATAACAGAACTGGCGCGCAGCACCGTGTGTAATATTACACGAAACATTTGGAGCCACTTTTGACCCCCTCATAACTCAAAAACTATAAACATGTCAAATTTGGTTCATATATTGAAACTTGCAAGATACATATGTGGTCCGAATTTCATAAGCACATCTCAAACGATTATTTAGATATTCACGTCCAAAAATAATCATTTTTATCACTGACTGACCTATAGATCAAAACTCTAACCCAGTTCCAGATGACCTAGAAAGTTCAAATTTGGTATGCAGATAGGTAATTAAGTGAATACAAAGGAATAAATCAGAAACTGGTAATTTTTTATCATTTAATTATAATTTTTCACTTAATTGATTCTGTTAGGAACACTTATGTACTTAGTGCCTGTAATAACTGTATTATGTAAAAAAACATGTAAGAATCAGCAATCAGCAATCAAAGCTTATGACAGCTGGTGTTTATGTGGATTTTAACGGTTTTAATTTACGAACTAGATCGAGTCAAGACCAAGTTTCAGATATTAAGTAATGTATATGTTCACAGGGAACAATTCCCTATTTGCTTAGCATATGCTATTACTACCCACAAATCACAATTCTCGGCATAGACTCCTCTATATTTAGATGGAGAACATCTTATCAGTTTAGATACAAGTCAAATCAAGGCACTAGTGAGCTCAACAACAACCAAGACAAATATCATAATATTGAACTTGGCTCTCATTTCACATTTATGTTTTTGATGGGATAAGACCTTTCTCATAGCAATGGGTGATACTTGTCGCAAAAATTAAATCCAAAACGTATATGGGATATTTATTTGATTTTTTGTGAAAAAAATCTTTCGCATTTCCGTTACGGTAAAAGCAAGCCAAGCTTATCTTATATCTTTAAACGAGCAATTCTTGTATATATATATATATAATCTGAATCTCGGAAACGGCTCCAACGAAGTTCATGAAATTTAGATACAAGGCGTTTTGGGGGCGATAAATCGATCTAGCTATGATAGATTTTTATAAAATGTCGTTTTATTCGTGTTTTCAATGACCAAATTTATCGATAATCAACTTGAACATAAACTTATTATTTTAAACGCAATTTACCAAAAAATACCGAGTAAGCTCGGTCAACCAGATATTAAATATACAATAGGATGTAATTTCGTCGTCAGTTCTTTCATTCCGTATCAGATTGCGAGGTTACGATACCTAAGTTTATTCCACTGTCTATCCAATTTCATCATTTTGATTAGAACGAATAGAGGCAGTTGTGCCTAAGGGAGAGATGCATCTTGTCGGAGTCTTATTTTGTACAATTTGTATGAAAAAAGTTTGTTTAAGACTTCTGAGTTTTCTAGTACCTACTCTTGTTTGAGAAGTAAGTACCAAAAATGTTTTAGAAACTTTGTCATGCCAACAGAGATTCAATTATTTATACAATAAGATCTCGAGTGGCATCAAAAAAGTTTTTATGCAATTGTAAATTTTCTTGCTGATTACACTTTTTTTCTTTCAAATCTGTGAACGTTTACCAAAATGTCTTGAAAATACCTATGAAATGGTCATGTAACGGTATGAAATTCTTGTTTTTATTTAATTGAAATATACTATTATAAGTGTTAAACTACTTGCCATTACGGCCCCGCTTTAATAATCCAATCTGGAGGGCCTAGACAAATGCTCTGTAATCTTTAATAGATGTCCAACTTTATACTCTAGAACATAAAGTTGAAAATGTATTGAAGACTTCTGAGCGTTTGCTCTTAACGTTTGGTAGCGATGGCCATTTGTCTAGGCCCTCTGTACAGCTACAGTTGCCTACCGACTACCTGCAGTATACCTATACAGACATGATGTAATATTATTATGCAATATCACGTATGGGTTGCGAAACTTGAATTTGTGCAAGCGAGACAAATACTCAATCGATATCGCATGCCAACAAGTTCGAGGGTAAGCCTTTGCCCTTTACCTTCCCTGTACACGCTATATGTGTATGAATGCTAATACGCCGGCTGTCGCTGACAACCAGCGCTGGAGCTCTGTCTCGCACAGGATCGCCGCATTAAGCTGACCGATGGCTGTTTGGCGGGGATATTACCCTTTTTTTACCCTTTCTGTTTTTTTTTGTGTATTTTTGGTCGACATGGCGGAGCTTGAAGGAGGCCTAAATCCGCAAGTGGACGTCTTCGGGCTGAAATAATGATGATGATGTCTGGTCTGTGCGTCATGTTTAGGATATGTTTTTGTTATTTTTATCAGTTTGTTTTAACATTTCGCACGCTCGTTTTTCGACAAGATTTACACTAAAATAATTCATAAGTATACTGTTTTAAGCACATATTTAATAGGTTAGACCAAAATGTATAAAAACGTAGCAACGCAGCGTCAATTCTCCTGCTAGGCGAATGTGCCCCACGCGATAATATTTCATATAGGTTCACGAAGAAGAGATTTAACCTATTTCTGTAATTTTTTTATTTCCTGCCAGCAGGAGACTTGCTACACCAAATATTCGTCTCACTCTGTCATAATTTACGTGTCATTTATCGACGGACCCTGGCAAAACAAGACATTATTAATCTGTACATATTGACCTTGACCCACTACACTGCTCTCATGAAATACGGCTCCACCCATAGGTAGGCAGGGCACGCGTGTAGGATTACGACCTGCTCTGGCCTGTTGGCATACTTAAGTGGGGGGGGGGGGGTTATGCTAAAGAAATATTAGAGCAGACATATTTTAAATACGAGCTAAACGTTTTGATACATTTGGTTTTAAAACAAGTTTTTGGCTTCAAACGATTAAAAACTACACTTAGCAATTTTGTATATTTTGTATAAAATATTGAATGTGAACGAAGTACACAACACCTACTCCTGGAATAAGGGTTTATAAAAAGCAAATAGAATAAAAATTATGTAGATCGTTTTTTTTTTTAATTTGTAGTGACTGAGTAAAATCCTAATTAGACTATTTTTATTGATACTTAGCTAGTACATATAGGGTAGGGTGTTATTTATCTATAATATGTATGTATTTAGAAATATATGAGTATGTTTATCAGTTGTCTGGTTGCCATAGTACAGGCTCTGCCTAGTTTGGGATCAGATAACGTTGTGTTGGTTGTCCTAAGATATTTATTTATTTATATTTATAAAATCATCGTTCTCCTGCCCTTACCCCAATGTATTTGGGGTCGGCGCACGCAACATGTCTTTATCTTCCACACTTCTCCATCTACTATTAAAGCCATCGACATTCATACTCAATACTTTCCTCACGACATTTTCCACATTACTTCGCATCACGTGACCATAAAATTTAGTTATAAAAAGTACACATATCAAGATTGTTTCCAGGCTCTAAAAAAGTAGTACCTATAGATTTATGATTTATTTGAAACTTGTTAAAAAACACGAATTTTGGTTTAAAATGGTTTCTTTACAACTAAATATAATACACATTGAGCTGTGTTGAAGCGAAAGTGGGAATGTCTTATTTTAGTACATTATCATGTGTTTTTCATGCCAACACTTGCACAGGTGTTGTGCTAAATAAGTTTACGGATAGACAAGCTGTAGAAATATGGGCGGTGTAAGTCTATGCTGGTTTAACTTTAGAAGCGTTAGGAGCTTTTGAAACCTTCTTTATCACAACATCCGTGCACGTGTAGCTTCGATTGCCCGCCGATCTTCATTGCCAAAACATACTTATTAGTAGAAGTACATGTATAAATATAAGTAAGCTTGCCGTTTAGATGGTCTGACTGGATAAATCTGAAACTATTTAAATGTAAGGAATAATAAGGTTGATTATAAAGTTAGGAATAACTGACATCAAGGTTTCTTTTTTATTTTTGTTACCGGATAATTAGACCGTTTACAATAATATGATAACAGAATAAGTTGAAAAGAATAAGGGCGTTCTTAATGGTACGGGAGCTAGCAACGTTTGCAAAGTAAGAATTTCAGGTCAGCTGATTTTGTGATAGAGTTTGAGTCTGGGCTATCTGGCTGGCGGTAGCGGTTGCGTTCATTAGTGCGCATCCTATCTGTCCAGGTAATAATCCTGGATATTAAAAACATTTTAAGATGCGTAATTTTCAATTTTTTGTTTATAAATAAGTCTACCTGACATACATTTTTTATTGCCAGACATTTTTGACATTGCTAATGATGTGCCATACGCGGATTTTTTATTTTTTATTTTTAAAATTCAAAGTATTTTATAATGTCTGTAATTTTAATATTATGTTATTTAAAGATAAAAAAACTTAAAATTAATTTGCCAGACATTAATTCGATTGTTAAACCCTGAATTGAAATGAAAAAGTCATGAAAAGTATTGCATTATGATGCTAGTAGTCCGAGAGAGACAGTTTAAATTGCGAGAGAGATAGAAAGTGACAGTGGCGTAACCAGCAAGTTTACAAGATAGCGTTAGTCTAATGTAGAGGATACAATCCCGGGATCCCGAATCCCGGGATCCCGGGATCCCGACCGTATTCTGGCCCCGAAAATCCCGGGACTGTACTTGGCTAATCCCGGGATTTCCGGGATTGCCACAAACAAGTCTAATTTGTATCCCGTAGTCCGTTGCGCCTTGATAATAAACCTTGCCTAGATTATATGAATAGCATTTTTTACATAACAACAAAAAAAAAACCCCTTAGATACGCCATCGTACGATATGTACCTACTATACACAGTAGACACTAAACAGGTACAGTCCTAATATACATATGTTTGTCGTAGAACTTAGAAGGGACTTAAAGAAAAAGTTACAGCTGGAAATTAACAAGAGTATGAAATCCCCAGATCCTGAAGTACAAGTATAAAATGAATTGAGGTTGGCAAATATTGTAGTATTAGACGTGAAATGAGCCTGTTCAAAAATGGAGGAGTTCGTGGATATCACTTAGAAACAGCATATAAGTATCTACACGTATTGTCTATTCCTCCAACCAGCGTAGAACCTGAACGAGTGTTTTCAGCTGCTGCTTATGTTGGCAATAAACTACGAAGCAGGCTTGGAAGTCAAAGATTGGATGCTTTGATATTTTTCTGCGATTATATTTTCGAAATTTTAAATATTTTTATTGTGTTGTCTTTTTGATTCCTTGCAAAAGTATAGTTTTTTTTTGTTTTGTCTTTATCTTTTCTTATTATATTGTGATTTTTGTTGTGTAAAGACATAAAAAAGATCTTTTTTTAATTATTTAAGTTGCTTTTTCATTTTAGCCCAATTAGAAACCACAGTCTAATCCCGGGATAGACCCGGGATCCCGGGATTACGTTTCAAAAATCCCGTAATCCCGGGATTGAAAAACATGCTCGGGATTGTATCCTCTAGTCTAATGTCACATGTTTGTGTTTGTTTTGATTTTAATGCTTATTCTTGCTTCCACGCAATCACCGGATGTGATTATACGCCAGCTTTTTTTAGAAAAGGCAAAGTTAAGCCTTTTAAAATGTTAGATAATTCTAAAGAATACCAGTTAGCTTTTGAAAATATAATTACGGATAACGAAGAAGTACTTGAAACTACCTTTGTAACCCTGGAGGAATTTATTTGTCAAATGTATGGAGTTAAAAATTCTTCGGATGTTAATGATGTTCGATTTCATTTATTTTCAAGTACGTTTAAGACTAAAAAGTCAGATGAGAACTTTGACAAAAAATTTCGAAACTTTGACTCATCCAGTTTGCCACCCTGTAAAGCGGAATTGCAACAGCATTTTTCGGCAAGGTTCGTTACGTGACTTACGTGACAAAAATTTGGAGAAATGCTCACTTAAAACATCCAACATCTTTATCTCCATTGGCTTTCGGTTGGACTATCAACTGTGACAAATATGTTTTTGTCTGGTTTTTGGGAGATCAATTACCATCCTCAGTTGCAGATATTATTGTTCAAAGTAAGTATGAAATAGAACATTTATCAATAATAACTAAAATGTTTTATAACGAACAAGAAGAGTTACACCGTTTATTTTTAATTTCTTTTGCAGATGATAGAGATTTAGAAGATAACGAAAGTTCCCAAGAAGATGATATAAATGATACTGACAAAGACAGCGACGATGACGATTACGAAGATGCCTCTTTTTTGTGACGTCACTATAGGCTGAAACAACTTAAACTTAATTTTAATTATTAAAATTCACATTTAGTAAACAGGACAATTTAAATAAAGGTGTTGTTTTGGAAATTTAATTCTAATTTTATTTTCTTTTTTATGGTTAATTTTATTTGAGACTTGCTCTAACTAGAACAATTATTATTATTATTATTATATGTAATACATACAATGACTAGTAACGGTTCTCTGTCTCATTCTCCACTATATATTCTGTAACTGTCTCTCTCGGACTACTAGCATCATAATGCAATACTTTTCATGACTTTTTCATTTTAATTCAGGGTTTAACAATCGAATTAATGTCTAGCAAATTAATTTTAAGTTTTTTTATCTTTAAATAACATAATATTAAAATTACAGACATTATAAAATACTTTAAATTTAAAAAAATAATAATAAAATAATTCGCGTATGGCACATAATTAGCAACGTCAAAAATGTCTGGCAATAAAAAAATATGTCAGGTAGACTTATTTAAAAACAAAAAATTGAAAATTACGCATCTTAAAATGTTTTTAAAATCCAGGATTATTACCTGGACAGATAGCATGCGCACTAATGAACGCAACCGCTACCGCCAGCCAGATAGCCCAGACTCCAACCGAAAGAGCAAGAAGGACGGCATATCACAAAATCAGCTGACCTGAAATTCTTTCTCGAAAACGTTGGTAGCTCCTATACTATAAAATAAGGTTCATACTTCAGTAGGTGGGTTTGGCCTACTGGGTTTTTATCGAGCCATCTATACAGACTAATAATAATGAACAATATAATTTCCAATCTACCCAATATACGTTTTGACAATGTCAAGTTATTTTGATGTATTTAAAGACAACGTAATCTTTATTAACTACATATATTCTTCTTCATACCATGTCGATAGCAAAAATAACATAAAAAATGAGTAGTTACGTATGATTTTACTGCATTTATTTGGCCTAAAATAAAACAACGGTATTCGCTTTCACTGACGCAGATATTAGGTCCTCAAGTTTTCAGGTGACAAGGCATGCAGTGCAAAATGGGAGGTGATCCATCATCTGTGGAGAGATGCCGCATACATACCGGACGTCTGAGCCGTCCGTAAACCCCACTCATCATTACATATTATAAAATAAAGTCACTTCGCTGTCTGTCCGTCCCTATGTATGCTTATATCTTTAAAACTACGCAACGGATTTTGTTGCGAGTTTTTTTAATAGATAGAATGATTCAAGAGGAAGGTTTATATGTATATAACATGTATAATATAGTAAAGAAACGCTGATAATTTTAGAGGTTTCTAATGTGATGTCATAAATAAACTCATTTTTTTGCGCTTACATTGCGAACGCTGCTGGCTGAACCCTACGAATTAGATCAAAATAATGTACTACAGTATTGTACACCTTAAAAATTTCTACAAAAAAGTCCGCGATGGTGTATGTCTAACTCTTAGGGATAACCCACAATAACCACTTTTATCCTTTACTTTTTACGAGAAATAATGGCTTATTTATGAATGCGATTTTAAGCAATACAGCATTAATCCTTATCCAATTAAGTACCTTAAATAAATTGTGCATTTCATTGAAGTGAACATTTGTATGATTGGATGTTTGTTTCACAACCATGCAAAAGCGGCTCAATGGATCTTGGTCGAAAATGGCACACAGATAGTATTTATTACCTATATACCTATAATTAGCCTATATAATTCCCACTGCTGAGACACAGGCTTCCTGTCGGTGAGAGGGAGTGGGCCGTAATCTACCACGCGGGCCCAGTGCGGGTTGGTAGATGTCACATGTCTTCGAATTTTTGGTTCTAGGACATGCAGGTTTCCTCACGATGTTATCCTTTACCGTTTTGAGAGCAGTGTTGATGAAAATATTTACACAAAGTAAAGAGCCTGCCTGGGTTCGCACCCACGACCTACCATTCGTAAGTCGGGGCTGATACCACTTAGCCACCACTGCTCTCTTATCTATACGTCTATACAAATAACCATTTTTTACTAAATGTATATGGATGTATACACGGTACATATACTAAAACAACATTTTTTACAATTTTTGTCTGTCTGTCTGTTTGTTCCGGCTAATCTCTGAAATGGCTGAACCGATTTTGACGGGACTTACACTTGCAGATAGCTGATTTAACAAGGAGTAACTTATGCTACTTTTATTTTAGACAAATTCTTTTATTTAAGAAAAATACCTGCCTTAATTTCCGACATCCACGCGGGCGAAGCCGCGGGCAAAAGCTAGTAATTAATATAAATAAAAGTCCATACTGATGGATTTGAATAAAATTATTTAAATTCACATAATTATGCCAAAATATTAATACTCTATAGAATTATCATTGTAGTATTAGTAGTATTTTTGCCGAACCTTCACGTTATAATGCTTAAATGGATGAATGGAATTTAGACGATTTGCATACGGAAAGGCACCATGACCTGAATTAAGTCGTGTTATTATTATCTATACTAATATTATAATGAGGTAACATTTGCTTGTAACTTTTTATGTTTGTAAGTTTGTATGTAGGGGGTAATCTCCGGAAGTAATGAACCAATTTTAAAAATTGTTTCACTGGTAGAAAGCTACATTATTCGTAAGTGCTATAGGCTATTAGGATATAGGCTATAGGATATATAAATTATAAAGATATCATGCATATTAGCCGAACTATCTCAATTTTTGTCTAGCCAGGTGGAAAAAAATTGCTCTTACATCAGAGTTATTTGCATGCGCTGCCTTAACAGTTGTATATAATTCAAAACAATGTATGGCAACCTGGTCCGCTTTAAATAGTTCTACAAAAGAGTCCGCGACAGCATATTTCTATCTTTTATATTTTAGCAGATATAGTAGCTTTTATGTGTTAAAAAAAAAGTATTTTTCGACGTACTTACCTTTGGACGATTTTTACACAACAAAATATTAAACCTTATCGAAAAAAATATTATTATGTTCACAAGAACATCACAGGGACACGATTTGCCGAAAACAGTATGTCAATTGGTTAAATAGTTTCGAAGATAATATAAAATTACTAAATCGCAAAATACCGCCGTCCATTCACGAACCGCATTAGAACATGCTTTGTACGGACGTTTTATCCATTTACCCATAGATGACAAGCTTTTGATACTATTATTGACAGTGTTATAAATAACAGAGGTAAAATATTTTTTCTAGATGCCCCAGGAGGCACTGGGATAACGTTCCTCGCAAATTTGGTATTGGCAAAAGTCAGACAATCCGGGAAAAACGGGCTAGGTGTTGCCTCTTCAGGGATTGCCGCAAGCTACCACTGACAGTATCATTGGAACAACACTCAGTATGCTCCATACGTAAAAATGGACCGCGCGGGAAACTGTTACAAGAGACATCTTTACTTATTTGGGACGAATGTTCCATAAGTCATAGAGCTCATGTTGAAGCAGTAAACCGAACGCTCAAAGACCTCAGAAACTCAGATGCTATTATGGGTGGTGTTACTTTTGTTTTTGCGGGTGATATTCGGCAAACACTGCCTGTAATAACAAAAGGATCACGCGCCGATGTTATCAGGGCATGCTTAAAATCATCTTACTTATGGAGTTTCATTGAAACTTTCAATTAACGAACAAACATGAGAGCTCATTTGAGCGACAACTACGATAACGACTTTCCGCATCAACGACTAAATCTTGGAGAAAGAAAAATTAGCTGTCCTTACACCAACAGTACTAGCAATGACATTAAACTTGACGATAGATTAGGTCACATATTACATAGGTTAGAACATCGGATAGACGCTATTTATCCCGGTCTTGAAAATTTATTGGAAAGAGATTATCATTGGCTTTGTTCCAGGGCAATAGTGTCTCCTAGAAACGATACAGTGAATGAGAAAAATAAACTGATTTTAGAGAAAATTCCCGGTCAAGTCAAACACTGTAAGTCCATTGATATGATGTGTAATATTGAGGATACAGTGCACTATCCTCAAGAATTTTTAAATTCTTTGAGCCCTTCTGGCTTACCTCCTCATGACCTTATGTTAAAAGTTGGCATTCTTATCAGGCTATTTAGAAACTTGAGCCCCCGCAACATGTGTAATGGCACAAGGCTGCTTATATGAGAGTTGCGGGAGAATATAATCGTGGTGACCATTCTCACAGGGCCAGCAGTGGGACGACTGGCTTATATTCCGCGGATACCCGTGATTCCGAAGGATTTACCCATACCGTTTAAAAGGCTACAGTATCCCGTGAAAATCTCCTTTGCCCTCACTATAAATAAGTCCCAGGGTCAAACATTTTCTCTGGTGGGCATTGACCTAAAAAAACAGTGATTTTCCCATGGACAGTTATATGTTGGCTTATCTCAGGTTGCAACTACTGAAAGACAATATATTTTGGTTCCAAATAATAGCATTACATCTAATATAATATACAGAGAAGTTTTGAATAATTAAATTTAACATAATTTATTCAATCATAATCATTCGTACATATGCAATAAAAACAAAACCCTCCTTTTGGCAGTCAGGAAATAAATCATAGCACTCAGTACTAACCGAACCACACTCATAATTTCATCACAAGTTAAAATGTTTACTGCCCAACGAAGTGGGCACGGGTTTTTTTTTTTTTTTTTCAGGATGGGAAATCATCAAATGACTTCTCCCGCTCTGGGCGGAGCGGGAGGGCGTGTCAGACTTTTACTGACTAAAACCCACCCGTGTTCCATCAGTTGCCCATGTGCCAGGGTCACGGTATCTCTTTCGAACAATCACGCGACCCCGGGAGGCATCGGTCCTAGTAGACCCCTACACTGCTGCTGACATCTCTTTGAGGCGCGCGTGGAACACTGCGCGCCGTCGACCCAAGCTTGGTCCTTACCGGGCGGCGAGCTACCCATTGCTCGCCACCCGCAAGCTCGTGCCTACGGTGGCCGGGAGTCCGCAATCGACTCCCGACGCCCGGGGCGTCTCCTCCTGCGGCGGCTAGGGACGTGAGGGCGCAGAGACTGCCACTCCCTCACGCACCCCGCCTCCTCCTTCGCGAGCATTACTGCTTCGCAGAAGGAGGTGACGGCTTCCCATTCCCTCTCGCTCCGTACCATGGCTCGCACCAGGGCCGGACGCGAGAGGTCGCCGCCGCCGATCGCCTCCACGAGGATACGGCGGTGCTCCGCCCAGGCAGGGCACACCTCCACCGTATGCTCCACCGTGTCCTCCAGACGATCCTCGCAATGGAAACACCCGGACGTATCCTCCCGCTTTATCCTGAACAGGAACCCACTGAAGCACCCATGCCCGGTGAGAACCTGCGTCAGGCGGAAGGTGAGGACGCCGTGGCGCCTCTCTATCCACTCCTCAAAGAGGGGACTTACCGCCGCAATTGTGGCGTGCCCAGCACTGGGTTGCAACAATCGTACCCGCCATGTCGCCATGAGATCACACCGGAGCTATGTCCGCCGTGCCGCGATTAGTTGCGGCAGCGGAGTTTCGCCTCCTCGCGCCACTCCCACATGTGCGCGAGGACCTTTGCCTCCAGACCCCATGGCGGCACTCCGGCAAGGAGGCTCGCCGCCTCGCACGAGATCGTGCGGTATCCTCGGATTAGCCGGATGGCCATGACCCTCTGGGCTGCACTCAACCGGCGCGCTGGGCGCAGCCTCAATGAGGGCGCCCACACCGGTGCCCCGTAGAGGGCCATGGACCGCACGACCCCCGTATAGAGCCTCCGGCAGGAGGCGTTTGGACCCCCCAGATTGGGCAGGAGCCGCTTTAAGGCAGCCCCAGCCCGCTCCAGTCTGGGAGCCAAACGTCGGAAATGCTCAACGAAGTTCCACCGGCTGTCGAGGACAAGTCCCAGGTACTTCATCGTCAACTCGACGCGATGTGAACCCCTCCTACCGTGAGTTGGGAACCCACAGGTGGCGCGTTCCGAGGACCATGAAAACCCATGGCCTCGGACTTGTGCAAGGCCACCTCGAGTCCCAATTGCCGGATCCTATCGACGATTGTCGCAACCCCGCGTGTCATAATTTCGGCCGCCGCCTCGTACGACCTCCCCGGCGCAAGGACCAGCGTGTCGTCAGCGTAGCAAACTACGCTGACGCCGCTAGGGAGGTCGGCGCGCAGCACCCAGTCGTAACCGATGTCTCACAGATGCGGCCCCAGGACTGATCCCTGTGGGACACCGCACTACATCTCTCGCCGGTTCCATTCCCCCTCGTGACCGGGGTAGATGACGGCCCTATCCGTCAGATAGGCCTCGACCACGCGACAGAGGTAGGTCGGCATCCGGTGATACCGGAGTGTCTCCCTAATGCAACTCCAGGGCAGGGTGTTGAAGGCATTGGCGATGTCTAGAGACACCGCCAAGACGACCCTACCCCGAGCCACTGCATCCCCCGTCGTGAGGGCTCGCACGCGCATGATGGCGTCCACCGTAGAGCGCCCCTTGCGGAAGCCGTACTGGCCGTCCGACAAGTCCGGCCCCTCCCGCACCAGCCACCCGACGAGGCGGTCTGCAATCACTCTTTCAAAGAGCTTGCCCACCTCGTCGAGCAGCACGATGGGCCGGTAAGCGGACGGAGAGTCCGCTGGGCGTCCAGGCTTCTTAATGAGGACCAGTTCCCCCATCTTCCAACGAAGTGGGAACTGGCCCCTCTCCAAGCATGCGCTTAGGAGCCCCCTGAGTCGAGGCCCGAGAGCCTCTAAGGCCAGGACCCATGCTTTGCCAGGCAAGCCGTCGGGTCCTGGGGCGGTATTCTTGGCATTAAGCCTTCGTACCGCCACCCTCATCTCTACCTCAGTCACTTCTGGAGCACCGTCGTCGTCAGTTATGTGGTCCGCATCGGGCACCGCAGGAGGTGGAGCCATGGGTGGGGGACTATGTTCCCCTCGCGAAGGGAACAGAGCGCTCACCACGCCCTCCACGAGTTGGGGCCGGAGACTCTGAGTCAGCAGAGGAGCCCATGGGCGGAGTTTCTCCCGGACGGCCTTGTAGGGCCGTCCCCATGGGTCCCTATTCAGAGTCTCCAGCGACTCCTTGCGGGCCAGTCCTCTGGCCCGCAGGATCTCCTCTTGGAGGGCGGTCTTCGCCGCTCTGTACCCCTCATATAGCTCCGCCTGAATTGCTTCCGTATCCGGAGGGCTGATACGGAGCCTGCGGTGCCTGGTGTACCGGCGTCGTGCCGCAACGCACGCTTCGCGCAACGCTGTCAGCTGCAAAGGGTACGGGTCACGGGTCAGCTAGTACTTTTATAAATCGAAATGCTGGGTCTTGAAGAAGGCCCTAGCATACACATTTTTAGGTGTTCTAACTTCTGCCAGGGTCGCGAGATTTGTTCGAAAGACATACCGTGGCCCTGGCATATAGGCAACTGAAGGAACACGGGTGGGTTTTAGTCAGTAAAAGTCCGGCACGCCCTAGAGCGGTAGAAGTAATTTGTTGGTATCTCACCCAAAAAAATACAACATCTAGCAAAAGTGTAAATGTTGAAAAGGATGTGTCAAGTGACAAGAGTGTAAAAATAAAATATTTATATTTCGTAATATGGCCTGGCCATTATGAAGGTTTTAGTTTGATGTCAACTCGACATTGAACAAAGGTGTATACTATTTTGATCTTTGTTATCTAGTGGTTAAATATACTTTTCTAAACAAAGTCTAGGACTGGGAGGCTTTATAGTTCTTTTAGCATATAAAAATTCAATAAATGTCCTGACATGATATTGGAAAGAATAGAGAAATATTTTGAAAACTGACGAAGATATAAAAGAATAGATTATACCTAAGTTCTCGTGGGCTACAAGAAAAAGATTACTAACGAGGTTGTGACCAAATGGCTCCGAGATCTATGCTTGCTTCACCCATGAGGCGAGGGGGGGCACAGCACCGGGGCTCCATCACCGCCAGCCAAATGCTTGACCTCTGAATGTCTCGGATACTGACATACAACTCGAACGTAAAGTACTGGAACAAACACATGATTCAATTTCCATGATCAAGGGCTTATTTTTTATTTATTTAATGTTTTGTTTTTCATTGTCCTCACATATTGTAGATGCAACTTAAATAATGTGCCCAAGATTTTGTAGTATCGTAATTTAAACAATCCATATATATTAAATTTTATGTGCCTCTATTCTTATAGCCATTCGGAGTGGGCATAGAGTATCCGAATAGAGCATAAAGGCGTTTAATTTAATCAGAAGGACTCAAATTATATTTTATCATTCGTCATGTGTAGTGAGTGGTTAGGGCGCTAGATCGCGGTAAGTTTCACTGCCCCTCACATTGTGCTCCACTTTTCTCGCACCGCGCGGTTGCAATAAATACGCGAACGGTAGATAGTAGAAGTAGATATAGGGTTTATTATATTGGCCTGTATAAAAATTCCTTTAACCAGTCAATTACCGTAATTACAGACACAATTAAAAACCATTGTGTCTGATACCAAAGGTGGTATCTCAGGGACTTAGAGGTTAAACCCCCTTCACATATTTCAAATAGACACCTAAACATAGCAAAGATCGATTAGGTTTGAGAGAACCATTCCCGTCGTACCATTTCTGAGTTCTGCCAAATGGCGTTGATCAATTTGGACCAGTTTCTCGATAGAGAATTGTCGCTACATTCATTGGAATGCTTGACAATTTGTCTCACTAATTTTGCGATACTATTGTTTTATTATTATTGCAACACACTCGAGAGTGCATTGTGAAATCTGTCACAATTAACTTTGGCAAATGCCAATGCCAAGACACTAGAATGGAAAGAATCAAGGAAACTATGGATAGAGTGTGAAATATGCTGTGATTAGAAATGAAGCGTAAGAAGAAAATAGTAATCTGCTATATAAGGTAGTAGGTTCAAAAAATGAGTAGAGTTGTTGCTCAAGGCTTTATGATTGCCGATAATCGCTTTCAAGTATTCTATTTAGTAATTTTTATTTTCTCGTGTTTTTAATTTGATTCAGGCTAGATTGAATACACTACATTGAGTATTTTGTTTATGGTCTACACAAATTTCCTGCAGATCCGGTATCGCCTTGTGACGGTTTGTTGAGCCTCTAAATGGACGTAGTTATGCAAAAAGGATCCAATCCACATTCAGTTAATTTTGTGTTATTGACGTTTTAAGTTCAAGAGGTATTTTTTTCATTACTTAAAAAAAAATTGTCTTTGGAATATTAACACGTTTTTTATTAGTAATGGTATATTAACATATTCTGGTATGTACAAATACTAGTTAAGAACCAGAAAGTTTAAATAGTTTATACTGACAAAAAAAAAGCGCCATACCATTGGTTTTAAAAATTAAAGTACACGAAAAATAAAGCTATTTTTAGCTAGGTCGTTTTAACTGACTCGTAGTATGTATAATTTGGATCAGTTTGGTGCACTTAACTAATTTTTGACCAAGTTGTGCATTGGATCCTTTTTGCATAACTACGTCCAAATTAGAGTTGAGCTACACGGTGATTACACGTACATGCCGTTGTTGGGATAGGTCAGCTCAAAGCTGCACTGCCTATTTCTTTCATATTCTTTTCCAGACATGGCCTTGCATTGTTAGACTCAAACAAAATTCTAATAATATAATATTTGGATTTTAAAAGAGACCAAAACCTCTGAATTTATAAAGGCGTTGCTTCCCGCGGAACAGTCAGCTACGAAGACAGCGCCATCTAGTTTTAAAAATATTGATAAAAAAATATGAATTGTGAAAGTGTCATATAAGATCTGCTTACATAAATAAATCATACATTTCATTTCGACAATCGTATTCATTGGATAACTGAAATATTCAATATTCGATAATTCATTAAGGAGAACTCAATAACACTTTGCCCGACCTGGAAATCGAACCCAGGACCTCAAACTCAGCTGTAGCGCTTGCTACCCTAGACCAACGAGGCAGTTTTCCATCAGTTTTTCATCAGTTGGGTTTTTCCATCTGGAATTTCTCAGTAGCAGCCCGGTGTCTGGATTTGTGCCCGATTGATGGCAATAGGCTCGCCCCTTATTACATGGGACTTAAACATAACTGGCGAAATGTGGGTGTACTATAGGTACACCTCTGCCCAGCCCTTCGGGGAAACAAGGCGTGATGTTATGTTATGTTATATTTATTACGTATTCTTTATCTCATGTTGACAATACATGCACGCATCTCACCAACCAGTATCGACCTTTCGTAAATTGTACTGTGTACCAGAGAGTTGACGCAGATCTGCCGTACGGGCAAATATGAACATTGCAGTGGTACTCCAGTTATGACCGTTGACTGTACCTTTTCAAAAGCTGATTGTTATGTGACAATTTGCTAACTTTAACCGATTGTCTTAAGAAATAAAATTGTCAATCACCATTAGATTATAAGTAGCATGGATTTCCAAGGTAATTTTGAAGACATCTTACAATAATTTGGATGTATCTGCTGACAAATTTAATTTACTGACCATTGGTTTATTCGATGCCTTATTGAAAAGCAGGCAGAGACAGTCGCGAAATCAGTTCTATGTCACTTGGCGTCTAATTGGAACTTCAGCAGACATATGTATTTATTTTGAACATCGCAGGTTGTGACCTACTTTACATAAATGATTTATGTAAATTAGGTCACAACCCGAGATGCTTAAATAACTAGGTTAGGGGCCTAGTTGAAATAATATCTTGTAAGTAACTAGTTCATTGCGATGCCGTGTTTTCCGGAAAAGCTGATACTTAAGTACTGTGAGAATAGTCACAATTTTCTTTTTCGCTCTACGAGCTTAAACAAACATAGTCAAATAAAAACATTATTTTTTGTTGTTTGTGACAGTCATTATTATTTGCCATTTTCATCAAAACAATAATAATTATAGAAATTCAAATTTCAGCGAAATCCGTTCATTAGTTTCGGCTGTGCGTTGATAGATGAGTCAGTCAAGTTTGCCTTTTATACACTCAGCGGTACGGAAACTTGGCCACATGTAAATTTCACAATATTTCGCACATAAATTTATTTTTGACACTGAACTAAGGGTAGATGCATTCAGTTAGTGATTCTTATGCTTCTGGAACTTGAAAATGAAAACGTCACAACACCAATAACTTTAGTTATTAAATTGGGCACTTTTTCAGAAAAAAAGGAATTTACATCATCAATTTAAAAACACTATTGAGTTAAAAAATAACCTTAATTGGTAATTTTTTCGTCGTTTCAGTATCGGCTGTTTCCTCCTCTAGCCTTTATAACCGCTTACATTCGATCTGGCATGCTCTGAATGATGTTTCTGAGATCAACTTGCGGTATGCTTTCCCAAGCAGTCAGTACTGCATTTCGAAGTTGCTGAAGAGTTACTGACAGGTCGGAGGTGGACTTTATCTTTCTTTTGAGCATGTCTCAGATATGCTCAATTGGGTTTAAGTCCGGACTACGAGCTGGCCACTTTAATTTTTGAATACCAACTTCTTGAAGGTATTCTTCAATGCAATGTGCAACGTTTGGACGTGCATTATCGTTTATTAGGAGAAATTAGTCGTGCCCTATATATCCCGGATATACCAAAACATGTTCCTGGAAGACCTCCCCGCTGTATCGGACTGCAGTTAGCCAGTTAACAATGATAACCAACTCCGTACGACCATCGGAACTTATTCCTCCCCAAACCATTATACAGCCTCCATGGAAACTCACAGTTTGTGTGGTGGTAATGGGAAGAAATCTCTCTCCTCTTTTTCTCCACACTCGCTCCCGACCATCTGGAGCGCGCAATGCAATTCGAGACTCATCTGTGAACAGAACTCGAACCCATTGCTCGTGGGTCCAGCTGGCGTGTTCACGGGCGAATTGAAGTCTAGCTACTCGGTGATGTCTGAGAAGTTCTGGACCGTTGTTGGTCTACGGGCTTTCAAATTCACTTCCTCCATTCGTCTTCTCACCGTACGCTCACTAACATTCACGCCCTTTGCGATTTGGAGCCGCTGGCGTATCTCAACAGCGGTCACGTAGCGGTTTCTTAAAATTTCCCGGACAATATATCGGTCGTCCCGGGCCGACGTGCATCTGACACCTCCACTGCCTGGTCTACGGGAATAGTGGCCAGTCTCCTGGTATCGTTTTAGCGCATACTGCATCGATGAACGTGGTACATTAAGCACCACAGCAACTTCACGCTGTGTCAATCCTTGGCCGATTAATGCTACAACCTGTGCAACCTGTGTGCTGGTGTTATTGGCATTTTTATTGGTGTTACAGCACCTTCAGTTGATCAATAATAAGCACAAAACCACAATAATTCAATAAGGTAACTGTAAACTTTTACAACACACAAATTTAAACTTGCAACTTAGTCGCTCAAATGACACGATTCAACTAAACATTTAAAGTTACGCCATAGTGCACTCAAACATTATGAATTACCCTCTTGAACTAAGGGTAAACATTTTTTGACCTAGCGTCATAACAAACAATCATTGGAAACACTTAAAGTTTTTTTTATTGCGAGTAGTTGCGAGATAAGCTCTTGGCCAAGATTCCGTGCCGCTGAGTGTATAAATTTAGATTGAAGATTGATAACTTTACAGTTTTAGAAATACCCAGTAAATGGTAGCTTTATAGTAAAAACATAGTGTTCACACAAATGTAAAACGTAATTATTTTGCAAAGATATCTAGATTTTACAATATGTAGCAGCTAAGAGTGCAGACAGCTGTGCTGCTGGGGAGTAAGTTGCGCCACTTTTTCTTCCCAGCTGAAACGCAACAAAGTGGTGAAGGGCGGGCGTTTTGGGGGACTGTCTTATGTAAGTTTGACTTCCGAAAACTGCTGATCCTCAGCCTAATTTGAATAAATGACTTTTGCCTTTGATTTTTGTGCTCCAACAATATTCCAGAATCCTAATAAAATGAGTTATGCTTGTGGAGCAGGACCATCGTTGAGCCTAAAATATCTACAGCACGTATCCTAAAGGAGAGCTCAAACCTTCAAGGTGGGGTCAGAACCATCAAACTAGTAATCGCGAAAAATTTATCAGCCGTCGCATTTACATATATGGGTTGAGTATGAAAGTATAACTTCAATAGTTTTGTATGGGATACTTCATAATTATTACGATGTGCTCATTGCATCTTGGTCCCATAAAGATAATAGGTCTTTACCTATGAAAATGCCGTTTTGTATGAAAAAAATTAAATGATTTTTTTTTCATGTATTTTTTATTTGTATTAATCGAAATAATCACCCATGCAATCAATGCATCTTTGCCAACGCAGTGGCAGTTTATTGAAGCCCTTCTTAAAAAAATCAGCTGGACGGGAAGCAACAAATTCTTCAAAGGCATTTTGTACTGCCTCTCGGGTATTTAATTTTTTCCCGCCAAAAAGTTATCCAAATTCTGGAAAAAGTAGTAGTCTGTAGGCGCAAGGTCTGGTGAGTAGGACGGATGACAGAGAGCTTCCAACCCCAGTTCTTGCAACTTGGAGACCGTCTGCTGTGCAGTATGAGGTCGCGCGTTGTCGTGCAGGAGCAGCGGAGACGAGCGATTGACCAATGCTGGTTGGATATGTGCCAGCTTCTCCATCATTGAGTTCAGTTCTTCACAGTACACATCTGCAGTAATGCTCACCCCGTTTGGTAAGAAGCTGTGATGAATCACAGCTTCTTACCAAACGTGGATTCGTTATTGTCGACCAAAGTCTTCGGACGACCGCGAGGTTCATTTTTCAGGTCGAAATTTCCAGAACGGAAGCGAGCAAACCAATAACAGGTGGTGCGTTGGTTTGTAGTGTTAGCTCCGTAAACGTCGTTGATGTTGCGTGCCGCTTGTGCCGCGTTGCTGCCACGACGGTACTCATATTCTATAATTACTCGAATTTTTAACGTATCCATGATGACGAAAAAGATTGAAATGCGATGAAAATGTAACACTAATCAATAAACAAATGACTACTTTTGGAAAAAGAATTCCATGTTTTTAAAATAAAATTAATTTGAAATTAAAATTCTTAGACAAACAAAAATTATTTTGATTTGAAATGGACAGTACTGCAGAACGTCAATTTCATAGGTAAATACCTAATATTTGTTCAGTATAACGGCCTACCTTAAAAGACATTGCCCGCCGATGGGCCCCTTATTTTTAGTGCCGGGCAGAGACTATTTACTTCTCAAAAATTAAGTCGTAATTTTATAAGTCCAATTTTATTTTATCAACATCTCTTTCACCCTAGCATTAAAAACCGTAACTAATAATTATTTTATTGAATCAAAGGTATGTAGTTCTGCCATTAAAACTTAGCCTGAATGTTGTCAAGATAGACCACAGATTATGTCAATTAAATGGTAGTAATCGATTGAAAATATCGATATATTACTATTCCGCCGACGAAAAGGTCGAAAGGTCATAATCTAGGTCTCATGTAACTGATTAGACGTATATTTAAATCGCGGATTAAAATAAGCAGCGGGTGGGTTAAAATAAAAAGAAAATAGAAATAGGTAGTAAATAAACTAAAACACGAAGGAATTGTAATCTGAGGATATATACATATCTCGTGGTCAGATCGCAGAATTGATTACTTTATGATGTGACTAGCCATTTCATGAATTAGTTGCATTTCATGATATGGCCAACTAAAACTGGCTAGATCGTTTAAAAATTAAGGTTTGATGATATCTCAATTGACGTTTCGATTTGAAATTGTTATTCACTTTTAGTAAATAATATAAATCATATGCAAAAGTATCTCTTTAATTATGTAAATAGAAAGTAAGAGCTTGTTTTTTACAAAGAGAAACTGTTTACAACGGTTGCACAAACAGCAAAATATCAACACTAACAAAAGTTACCACAAAACGGTCGCACCACAATTGTTAAAAATCGACTTTTATCAAATCGATTTGGTAAATCGATCAACAAAATATTTAACATGGCCACACCTACCCCGCGTTCCGAATCACAATAACATCGCTGTTAGCGCGTCAAGAAATTGCCACGCTCTACGGAAGGGTTGTTTCGCGCGCTTACATACATCGATTTTGTGTAAATCGGAACGCGAGGAGAGTAGAAAGATTAATCTGTCAAATCAATACATCATTCAAATTGTTTATAAGAGGAATCTCAATTTCATCATCTTTAAAAATTACATTTCTCTGAAACTAGGGTGAAAAACTAAAAAATTGATTTCAGGATCTAAAAAGGTAATTGTTGTTCTTCAAAACCAAGTTAAAACCACCGTTGCCCGCGTTTTTTTTCTAGGGGCCCATATCTCCTAACAAAATGGGCAATGTCTTTTGGCTACACCTTGCTGATACACCCCATATATCAGTCAGGATAGGTGAAATAAATAAAAATCCTTGTCTATATGAATGATCTAATCGTTAAAGTAACTACAGAAATGTTCTTACACCTGATAAAGTATATATTTTTGCTCTTTGACATTTTATGCAAATTTTAGCCCAATTTCCAAGATTTGTTCTTGTTCATGTTTAGCCAAAATATCCATGGTTCTTATATACGACTTCCTATCAATATACCTGAGTAACTCAAATAACGAATAAATAGTATTCAAAGATAATCGCCGATTTGTTCAGTGAAACAGGGCCATGATGTAGCTATGTAGTATAGACACTTCGCAAATAACATACTCAATTGTATCGAATGAAGAGTCACGTTTCAATAACAAGTTGTTATTGTCATTGGCAAATTGCAAGGGGAAGCCTTACAATTGGCCAACTGTTCGACGGCATCCTGTGCGGCTGCGAGTTCTGCGAAATATAGAGTCGTGGGATATTGTTGCTATTCTGGATAATATATCAGAAGTTATCATTCACAGTATGTTCGTACCAATTTCGTTTATAAATAAAAATAGAATACCCAAATGTATGGGCAAAAATACCCCAATGTCCATGGAAATACAGGATGTACCCACGTACCCCACGGTAAAGGGCATTTATTTTTGGAATTATAAGTATCTTCAGAAATTATACTGATCGCCCATTGGTCGAAATTCGACCGTACTTCATTTGAACAGAAATACATTATTAAATGAAAAAAACATATAATTATAATAAAAAATATTTAAAAAAATTGGCTATATTTGATATTCAGTAACACTATAGACAAATAATATTAAAAACAAATATTCTCGATATGATCATAGATTTTAAAAATGAAATAGGTTATATATCGGCAAAATTTCGATATGATCAGCACACAAGGCAGACGTTATTAATAGTGATAATTATACCCTAAGAAACATCAAGGACCTCGGACCTCGTCTGCCACCATGGTGGTGCTGCGTTGTAAATTTACAACGTTTCAAAAATGTTTAAAAAAAAAGTGTGCTATAATATGCGCACACGTCTGCCTCTGGGGCTGATGATCACAGTCATCCTGGAAACACAAGGAATCGAAAAGGCAGACATCCAGGGCTCTGATTTTTGTAGATTCATTTTTAAATTTATTTTTATGATAAAAAAAAACTCTATACCTATATGAAGTGCACATTTGGCAGATTTTAATTGTTCGATTAAAACAATGAGAAAACCACGGAAAAATAGTCTGCCAACATGTTGCCTCTGCATTGTCTATTGACAGTGCTCCAAAAATGTAAAAAAAGGTGTGCTATATTATGCGCACACGTCTACCTCTTGGACTGATGTTTGAATTCCTTATGAAAACCAAGAAAATCGATGAGGCAGACGTTCAGGCATCTAATATTCCAAAGGCAGACCATTTGTTTTTTTTTTTTCAACCCGACGCTCGCGCCAAACCAAGCAGGTATAAAATATCCCCATAGTTTCTTTCGTGGTGTCTCTTTTTTATTTGGGAATATGAGTGAGAACGGTATAACTCAATTCCGACCTTTTTCGTATTGTGAAACTAAATGTATAGAGCGTATATCTATATACAGCCTCCCCTTTTATTTTGCACGCTTTTCCTCTCAAAATCTACGTATTTTACACAAATAAAAGGTGATTTAAAAAGTTAAAGACTGTTCCTATCCAGATCCTAATCCTATTCAGATTACAATCAAGCATGCAATTTAAAAAAATACTTTCTAATTAAAGTTCCAAGCGCATTTCGTTTCTGGTTGACATTGAGAAAAAAAATGATTGCATAGATTTCAGCTCCAGAAGTGTAATCGTTACCGTGAGTTTAGAGGATAATATTAAATAAAATTATAAGAATAAAACTATAAATAATAACAATAATCCCATGCAATACCCGCTGTCCCTTGATTCCGTGAATTTTAAAGAGTTATACAGCTGAAAATCAGTGAGCAAAGAGTCTGCCACATATTTTTTCGAATCCACAGAGTCATAGTGAATCGAATGGGCGCAATGAGAACCGCGTGCAAATGACTTAGTAGAGCTTTTTTTAACATTTTTGCAACTTCATCCCATAATAATGCAGAGTCCTGAATGTCTGCCTCTTCGATTTTCTTTGTTTCCAAGATGATTGTGACCATGAACTCTAGAGGCATACATGTGCAAATGATTCAATACTCCGTTTTTTTAAGCAACTTCAATCCGCTGTAACGCGAAAACGCAGCGACATAGGACCTTAATTGATTGGACCAAATCGATTCGTAATGATTTAAACTGCAATCCACCTCGACGTGAAACTTGTGCAAATCATATACCGAAATGCTCGCCAGCTCCCTGACTATAAGACTATAGACACAAAATAACGACAGATATTGTCAATTGGACCATAAACAAAAGAATATCTACGCATGTGTGTATTAAATACACGGTAATGAATGAATATTTTTACGCATAATTTAAAAAAAATATTAGCATTAGTCACTTCTTCTCTGTATAAACTATAAGTGTGCGAAATTTCATACTGCCGTCCTTACGAAAAGTGCAATAACTAGGTTAAACCTGATTTCGAGAAAAACGCATGTAAAGATTTTATTTTTGTTATGTTTGTATCTAAAATACTAATTAGGCTTAGTATTAAAACCGGCTACGTCATAGATACGTAAAAAGTGTCTAAAAAGAATATATAGATCTTGTTCTGCAAATTCCGAATATGTACTTATCTCAATTCGCGCCAAAACTCGAGTTATTGCACTTTTCGTAAGGACGGCAGCATACTCCTCCGTCCTCCGCCCAATTTTCGTAAAAAGGGATCCAAAGATTTCGCTTCACGTATTAATATATAGATAAAAGATACATGTACACAAGCGTCTGTGGATGTTTATTACAAATAATACATCGCTCTTACATATTTACTATCTTGATCAGCTAAGAAAATCGTTGTCTAGATTTTTCATGCCAAGATAGTAAGTGCGTACGACGACTGATCTAATTCTTTATAATGCGTGATGGGGTACCCTCTCGGGTCGACGGCGCGCAGTGTTCCACGCGCGCCTCAAAGAGATGTCAGCAGCAGTGTAGGGGTCGAGTAGGACCGATGCCTGCCGGGGTCGCGTGATTGTTCGAAAGAGATACCGTGACCCTGGCACATGGGCAACTGATGGAACGCGGGTGGGTTTTAGTCAGTAAAAGTCTGACACGCCCTCCCGCTCCGCCCAGAGCGGGAGAAGTCATTTGATGATATCCCATCCTGAAAAAAAAAAAAAAAAAATGGGGTACCCTATCTGGCTAGGGTTTGTAATATGCATTAAAGAGGCATATGATTCTCAAATCACTTATTGCGTTCGTCACTGTTTTCTTAAAATAAATGTTAATATGACTGTCGGTACTTACTCGTAACTATGCAAATCTTTGTGGACGCTATGGCGCGTATGTTGGTTTATTTCGAAAAAACTAATTTCACGTTTGAGTTTTTTAATCTACGCAGTTGTTTTTGTTTGTCGTTCTTTTTTACGTAGGTCTTCGTGAGGTGTCCATTTATAACTGTTTTAAGCAATGCAATTGATGGTTGCATCATAAGGCATCTTCTCGTGACCTTCTATCGTATCATATGAGAACGTGAATAGCTAATATTGCTTAAAGGTCTCGTATCCTTTATACAACCACCAAAGTATTAATTTGCATTCAATTCGACATTGTAGATAGCTTTATAAATAGTAACTAAAAACTTGGATAACCAACTAAACCGCTATAGTTAGAGTATAATATTACCATATTGCGAACGTCAATTATCATCTTCATCATCATCATTTCAGCCGTAAGACGTCCACTGCTGGACTTAGGCCTCCCCCAATTTGGGGGGCTTTGCCATAATCGCCACGCTTGGCAGGCGGGTTGGCGATCGCATTCAATAAATTGAATTAATTTATATAGTTAGTTACTATACTTTTTGGGCAACTGTCAATTGTTTGACAGACAGATAGATTGACAGACGGGCAGACGCACATCGAAGTGATCCTTTAATGATTCGTTTTTTTATTTTTGTTTTGAGGTTATATCTTATAAAGCTGCTTTTTACCAGTAGTCAGTCACTTAGAATCGCATACAATAGTCAGCCATTTTCAACTTTAAGCATGTTACAGTAAATTCTACTCTAACGCGGCCTAGCATCAGACTTTTTTCTTCGTTTAAGTAGTACCTGTTCGAAAATATATATATAAATTTTACTACCAAACTGCGATCGTCAACCCGCCTGCCAAGCGTGGCGATTATGGCAAACCCCTAAAATTGGGGGAGACCTATGTGTCCTGCAGTGGCCATCTTTTGGTTGAACCGAATCGTACTTTCAAAAAAATAAATAATTGAAAACAGGAAAAAGGGAGATAGGGCTGACGAACCGACAAAAAAGTGATAATTAAGATTCGTAGACCGGTTATTAACTATAATCATCAATATGATCATTTTATTGTATGGATACCGGTACAAGAGACATCAGTGGTCTCACAAATTGGGAGTTCTGCCGTCGACGCCACCCTGCTTCTGCACAAAAAGGTAATTGTGTGAAGAAATACATTATAAAATATATGATAAGGCGAGGCCCATCGTATATAAGAGTAGACACAGGGAGCATAGTGTTTTTGTATTAATTAATTGGTAGAAAGAAATAAAAATGGTTTTCGAATTCTTTACGGGCACCAATGGCGAATGTGTCGAAGATTTCATTAGAGTTGCAAAAAGTGGAGTGAGAGTCATACAGAGCGCCATACAACTTTTTCTTTAAAAAATTATAACTCCTTCATTTGTATACGCAATTGCCCCATACGAAATTTTATAGAATAGTAATTATCAGCAGAATCGATTTCTAGCTAAAAAGAGAACCCTTCAAAATTCGAGTCTCTATGTCTATGAAAGGCGATTTTCAGTCTGCCGTGCAGCGAGCTACCCATTGCTCGCCACCTGCAAGCCCGCGACTCCGGTGGCCGGGAGTCCGCAATCGACTCCCGATGCCCAGGGCGTCTCCCCACGCGGCTTTTAGGGGCATGTGGGTGCAGAGACTGCCTCTCCCTCACGCGCCCCGCCTCCTCCTTCGCGAGCATTACTGCTTTACAGAAGGAGGTGACGGCTTTTCGCTTCGTTACCATGGCTTGCACCAGGGTCAGATGCGAGAGGTCGCCGCCACCGATCGCCTCCACGAGGACACGGTGGTGCTTTGCCCAGGCAGGGCACACCTCCAACGTATGCTCCACCATGTCACACACGCGATCCACACAGTGGTAACACCCGGGCGTTTCCTCCAGCCTTATCCGAAACAGGAACCTCCCGAAACAGCCATGGTCCTCACCGGGACCTGCGTAAGGCGGAAGGTGAGGACGCCGTGGCGCCTCTCTATCCACTCCTCAAAGAGGGGACTTACCGCCGCAATTGTGGTGTGCCCAGCACTGGATTGCGTCAATCGTACCCGCCATGTCGCTATGAGATCACACCCGAGCTCTATCCGCCGTGCCGCGATTTGTCGCTGCAACGGAGTTTCGCCCCGGCGTTTCGCTTCTTCAGGCCACTCCACTAAAAGGGCTCCTCACTTTATGAATTAATTATCAGGAAAAGAAAACTGTGATGTTATGAATGTGTTCAATAGAGATGATGTTTTACTCTTGCGCAAGTCATTAGACCTCAGCTGCTATCCAAAAAAACAGCCCTGACCTTCTGAGAATAAATACCACTTCAAAATGAATACATCCTAACAAATTTTAATAAATACTAGTGATCGCCCATTGGTCGAAATTCGACCGTACTTCATTTGAACAGAAATACATTATTAAATGAAAAAACATATAAGTATAATAAAAAATATTTAAAAAAAAATGGCTATATTTGATATTCAGTAACACTATAGACAAATAATATTAAAAACAAATATTCTCGATATGATCATAGATTTTAAAAATTAAATCTATATATATAAAAATGAATCCCTATTTCCCTTGGTCACGCCATCACGCGTGAACGGCTGGACCGATTTCACTTTTATTTTTGTTTTTGTATTTGTTATTATCAGGAAAAGGTTCTTATGAAAGAAAAAATTTAAAAAAGTAAAAAAAAAAGGTGAAATCGGTCCAGCCGTTCACGCGTGATGGCGTGACCAAGGGAAATAGGGATTCATTTTTATATACACTCGAGAGCAATGAATCCGGGTCACTTAAAGAATGTTAAAAATCTCGGAAACTAAAAATGATAGGTTAATGCAATAAATTGTATTTAATAGACAATGTAATACTCCTTAAATGAAAGTAAAAAAAATATGAGTCACCATACATTTTATTAACACAAAATTACATAAAGAAAAAAACTGCTGATCTCTCCTTAAAACAAAAATAGGAAACATGAAATTTTTGAACTTTATTACGATTTTCTTGAATTTTAATACTTCGTATTGCCTCCTCGTGCTTCCATTACTGCGTTTACGCGGTTTGGCATGCTGTACACCAAGTTCCTTATACGATTTTGGGGAATATTCTCCCATTCCTCTGTGAGAGCAATTTTGAGCTCACGAAGCGTGATTGGGGGAGGGTTTCGTTGTTTTACGCATCTGCCTAGCTCGTCCCAAGCATGCTCGATCGGGTTGATATCCGGGCTGCGCGCTGGCCACTCCATACGAGTAATGTTCATCTCTTGAAGGTAGTCATTCACAATCCTACCTGTATGAGGTCGGGCATTGTCATGCATAAATATAGCATCCTCACCTAAATTGACCATAAATGGACCAACGTGATCATTGAGGATTTCTTCCACATATCTTACGCTAGTTAAAGAGCCGTTTTCTATGATCACCAGCTCTGTGCGACTTTCAGAAGAAATTCCGGCCCACACAAGTACAGACCCACCACCGTAGGCTACTTTTTCTTCGATGCATGCTTGCTTGAATCTTTCCTCTGGTCTTCGATACACTCTGTGTCTTCCATCGTGCTTGTAGAGCATAAATTTTGATTCGTCGGAGAACATAACTTTTGACCAATCTTCAATACTCCAATTTATGTGGCTCTGGGCATATCTTAGTCTTGAAATACGATGCCCACGCTCCAGTTTAGGGCCGTTTGCAGGTCTAAGGGGTTTTAAGTTAGATTCAGCAAGCCGACGTCTTACTGTCCATGCACTTGGGTTACTTCCTCCGAGGCGTCGAAACTGATTTGTGAGTTCAGTTCCTGTTAGAAAGCGATTTCGAAGCATGGTGTTCACCAAGTATCGGTCTTCTCGTGCTGTGGTACACCTGGTTCTGCCCGTTCCTGGTCTGCGTAGGTTAGAACCAGTTTCTTCGTAACGTCGGAGAACTCTTTGTACTGTTGACAGCGACACACCGACAGTCCAGGCTGTATCGCGCTGACTCCGGCCGGTTTCCAGCATTGTAAGTATTCTGGTGCATTCTTCAGGCGTAAGCGACATAATTTCAGCTTGAATAATGAATATAGAGCACTATCAACATGGTTTATGTACCCACATAAATGACAGATTACAAACAAAAGCAAAACCAAATGCTGTAATTTCGTAGTTCCATCTTCGAAAGTGGCCCTTTTTCAAATTTGATTTTTTTATGATATAACTTTACAATAACTAAGAAGTTTTAATACCTTCATTTAAGGAGTATTACATTGTCTATTAAATACAATTTATTGCATTAACCTAGCATTTTTAGTTTCCGAGATTTTTAGGATTCTTTAAGTGACCCGGATTCATTGCTCTCGAGTGTATATATAGATACTAATTCGAATTAAATAGTTATCGTTAAGACAGGACAACGTCTGTCGGGTCAGCTAGTAGGTTATAAATATCTATAAAATCAATTTATTACCTATGGTTATACTTGACATTCAGTAATAGTTAGGGAGCTGGCGAGCAAAATTTCGATATGATCAGCACACAAGGCAGACGTTATTAATAGTGATAATAGGCAACATGCAATATTTTTATTTTCGTTTTCATTTTAAAGATTTCCATGTAGAAAAGACCACAAATATATTAAAAAATTAAAACATTGTAATTTGTCGGAAAAAATGCAGTTTTAAATTGACAGTTTGAATTTTCGCGCGAAAACGCACCTATAGTTTCGATGACGTCATTCTTGTCTGTCAATGATCGTGTTTGTTCGTCGGCTTTCATACTTTTGCATATTTTTTCAACTTTAAAGATATTTTTTTGTAAAAATTTAAAACTGACCATCCATCAACAGCAGGTGATCATAACCATACCACTAATAATCCGCGTTTATTCATGTTTTGTGCCAATAAGTCCGTGTCTACTTCAACAAAGTTTCCAAATTAATTGTTTTTGACTGGACCTTCTGGCCCAAAACTGAGAAAAAGTTGGTTTCAAGCTGCGAAAAGAAATTTCAATTTTCTCCAAACACCATTACAATACTCAATATTTTATTGCATTCCACAATACATCACATCACCATCATGCATCATTGATTCTTCATTGCATCGCTTTCTTTCTTTTGTGCATGTTGTGAACTGCGAAGATCACTTTGACGTAAGTCTGCGAATATACTCGATAAATGTTTAGTAAATCTGCTTGTACGTGAAAACACGTTAGTACCTAATACTTCCAAACTTGCCTCTATCGTGTATTTACATTTGGAAAATGACGTCGAATATTGGATAAAGTTTAAAATGGATGGAGGAAAACTTTTTCTGAAAAGAAATCAACACTAACTCTTGGTAAATTCCTGGAGTCTGCTTTTATAAACTAATATTACCATAAAATAATATTCACTTTTACATCCATTGCTTCAATGACAATAAGTTGTCATTAGTGATGTACCCGGTTTTTTGAAAACCTTTAAAAACCGATAATCACATAACACACATCACAAAATCACAAAACATGTAAGTATCCGAGAGTCTTTGATATGTATTAGAGGTTTGCACCGGAGCAATGAGTACCGGAGAATCACCAGTTATTTTCCGGTGAACGTATTCGGTAAAAACATCGAATAAAACCCATTGAGCACTGGTTTTATTGGAGCAGCATTTTTTAAATAAAAGGAAGGTTTATTATTAAACATTGTTCTTTATTTCATATTAATTAGTTCTTATTTCTTATTTGCTTTTTTTATATAAGACATAATATTTCGGACATTAAATCAAAGCGTCCCTGTCCATGTATATTATGATTCACATTTCACTTGCTACTAATTTCCCAAATAGCTTGTTGTATTGTGTATGATTATTGCCAATATTTTTGGTTTGAGTTCCTATTTCACTTTTATTCAAATACAAGCTTCTGTCCGCGACTTCGTCCGCGTCAAATATTTGCTATTTTTTGTTGCTTTTAATCGTAGCGTGATGTTATATAGCCTATAATCTTCCTCAATAGATAGGCTTTCGACTCAAATAGAATGTTTCAATTCGAACCAGTAGTTCCTGAGATTAGCGCGTTCCACCTCTCAATTTAGGGAAGTGGGGGGTTAGAAAGAGACAAAAAGTAGCCTATGTCACTCTCCATCCCTTCAACTATCTCCACTAAAAAATCACGTCTATTCGTCGCTCCGTCTTGCCGTGAAAGACGGACAAACAGACACACACACTTTCCCATTTATAATATTAGTATGGATATACAACTAGCTGACCCAGCGCACTTCGTGCCGCCTCAGAATCAATAAATGTTGTGTTAACTTATCAGATCCCACCAACACAAAGCAAAGAGAACCAAGTACCATAAACCCATGTTAGACCAAGTTATGACAAAATGGTACTTTGAAGGCATAAAGCGTTTTCTAGCTACCACACACTCCATGACAGGTGAGCTCCTACCAAATTATGCCAACCTAGTACTTCCAAGACATAAAGCGTTTTCTAGCTACCACACACCCATGTTAGGTGAGCTCCTACCAAGTTATGCCAACCTGGTACTTCGAAGACATAAAGCGTTTTCTAGCTATTATACACCCATGTTAGGTGACCTCCTACAAATTTTTCATCTTTATAATATTAGTGTAGATAGGTGACAACGGTTGCTGTTTTTTTGCATTAGACCAAGTTTCTGGTTCATCATCTGAGGACGAGTCTATCGCTTGTGCATATTGTTCAAGCAGATCTAAAACAAATTGACATGGTGTCCTTTACATAACCCAAAAGATTATAAAAGTCATATAAAATCATAAAAGCTTTATTTTACCTTCACTCGCCATTAAAATGTGCCAAACGCCAAAAAATATCAATAGAAATAAAATCCATTTACAAGACGCTCAGGATTTTTTTTAAGTTATGTCCGTCCCAGCGGTCAAAGCCAAATTAAGGGATACTGGTATTTTTTTTAGGAAAAACCGAAATCAACCTTAAAAACCGATTTTAATAAATTACTAATCGGTTTAAACCGGTGTTAAAAATTGTAATCCTTAGATTATGTAATCGGTTCACATCACTAGTTGTCATAACAACACCAATCAGCGTTTAGTGACGTCACTGCCGTCACTAAACGCTGATTGGTGTTTTGAAATTCGTTTCGTTTCAAGTAATTTTTAATTTGTAATTAGTGTTAAAAATCAACATTATGTAAAATAAAAATGTTGCAGTAGCCCTTCTTTTATATTTTTTTACCATTTTAATCATAAAATTTACATAAATATTATACTTGCATCTTCCCTATTATACCCTAAGAAACATTTTTTTTTTTTTTCATTTTCATTTGCACGCTTTTCCTCTCAAAATCTACGTATTTTACACAAATAAAACGTGACTTAAAAAGTTAAAGACTGTTCCTATCCAGATCCTAATCCTATTCAGATTACAATCAAGCATGCAATTAAAAAAAAAAAACTTTCTAATTAAAGTTCCAAGCGCATTTCGTTTCTGGTTGGCATTGAGAAAAAAAATGATTGCATAGATTTCAGCTCCAGAAGTTTAATCGTTACCGTGAGTTTAGAGGATAATATTAAAAAAAAATTATAAGAATAAAACTATAAATAATAACAATAATCCCATGCAATACCCGCTGTCCCTTGATTCCGTGAATTTCAAAGAGTTATACAGCTGAAAATCAGTAAGCAAAGAGTCGGCCACATATTTTTTCGAATCCACAGAGTCATAGTGAATCGAATGGGCGCAATGAGAACCGCGTGCAAATGACTTAGTAGAGCTTTTTTTAACATTTTTGCAACTCCGTCCCATAATAATGCAGAGTCCTGAATGTCTGCCTCTTCGATTTTCTTTGTTTCCAAGATGATTGTGACCATGAAATCTAGAGGCATACATGTGCAAATGATTTAATACCCCGTTTTTTTAAGCAACTTCAATCCGCTGTAACGCGAAAACGCAGCGACATAGGACCTTAATTGATTGGACCAAATCGATTCGTAATGATTTAAACTGCAATCCACCTCGACGTGAAACGTGTGCAAATCATATACCGAAATGCTCGCCAGCTCCCTAACTATAAGACTATAGACACAAAATAACGACAGATATTGTCAATTGGACTATAAACAAAAGAATATCTACGCATGTCTGTATTAAATACACGGTAATGAATAGTAGTGTGTGTAACGTGTTATTTATTGAAAATAATATATTTTTACGCATAATTTAAAAAAAATATTAGTATTCGTCACTTCTTCTCTGTATAAACTATAAGTGTGCGAAATTTCATACTCCTCCGTCTGCACAATTTTCGTAAAAAGGGATCCAAAGTTTTTGCTTCACGTATTAATATACACGGTATGAGGGTTTCATAATATTCAGTACCTTTTTTCTGAAAAAACTTCCAGAAGACTTGTAAACGCAAAACAAAACAAGTTCGAAAAGTTATAAGCACAAACAAAAAGTTTTCTTTCGCTACATTTCTCTAAACTCTTACGTAAAGGCTCCCCAGCACACGATGAAACCCTGAGAAGTTTTCGTCACGAGGCTGGAATTGTTACGTAAATAATTGTTCCAGAACTACATTAATCAAATTTAAATTATTTAATTAACATGGTGATTTTTATTGTAATTTAGATACCAGTTTGTTTTTTAAGATTGAAATAAACAACTCGCCATCACACAGATAAACCCTGAGAAGTTTTCAATTTAGCCGTAAAATGAATTGTAAAATAGGTTAAGTATTTTGGAAATAAATTTATACAATATAAAGCTTAAGAGTTTGCTTGTTTGTTTGAACGTTGTAATCTCTTGTCTGAATCAAAAAAATCTCTTTGTGTTAGGTAGCCTATTTATTGAGAAAGGCTGTATGCTATATAACATCATGCTACAATCAAAAGGAGCGGAGTAGCAATGAAAACTGCAATTCGATACGACGGTCAGGGGAGCACAAATTTGACGCAGACGAAGTCGCGGTCAGAAGCTAGTAATAACATAAAAGAAGTGACAAGCTTACGAGGGGTGATCCAAAAGTAATGATAATGAATATTAAACACGGTTATGATAGTTACAAAAATAATGTATTTCTCTACACATAGTCAACCCCTCAACAGCGGCTATCACTTCGCTATCGTCTTCAAATTTCTTGCCTCGGAGGTGTTCCTTGAGCCGATGAAAGAGAGTCACTGGGAGCTAGATCTGGCGAATAGGGTGGGTGTTCGAGCAGTTCAAATCCCAATTCTTTAATGGCAGTTATCGCAACTGCGGCTTTGTGAGCTGGTGCGTTGTCTTGATGAAACAGCACTCCAGCTCGCAGTTTGCCGCGTCTTTTTTCCTTAATAGCCTCCCGCATCTTCTTATTTGATCTGCGTAGTAAAAGCCCGAAATAGTGGCTCCCTTTTCTAAATATTCCTCCATAATGATTCATTCAGCGTCCCAAAAAATGGACGCCATAATCTTTCCCGCAGACAATGACACTTTGAATTTCTTCGGCGTCGGTGAGGAGGCTCGCTTCCAGGTCATTGATTGTTGTTTGATTTCAGGATCAAAGTGGTGAACCCAGGTCTCGTCCATGGTCATGAAACGTGACAAAACAATTTCCTGATCTGCTTGGAACTTTTCGAGATTCACCCTCGAAATGTCGACTCGTTTTTCCCTTTGCTCGTCGGTCAACATTCTCGGCACCCAACACGCAGAGACCTTTCTCATATGTAATTCGTTCGTAAGTATTCTTTGAACACTGCCGTATGAGATCGCTGTGACCTCAACTATATGCCTAATTGTCACTTTTCGATCTGCTAACACGACATCTTCGACTTGTTTCACGTTACCTTCAGTGAGGGACGTGGAGGGGCGTCCTTCGCGATGTTCATCTTCCGTGGATGTTCTGCCCAGCTTAAACTCCTTGGCCCAACATGCAACTGTGGAATATGAAGGGGAGCAGAGTCCCTCAATGTTTCCATCAAGTCAGTGTGTATGTCTTTGGTAGACATTTTTTTCAAACAGAGGTACTTAATGACAGCTCTAAATTCTTTTTTTCCATTTTGATGTTATCTCCTCGACGGTTCGTGTTCAAATGAATGTTCCTTTCGGAAATCGTGGCCTAATAATATGATTTTTTTATGCTAACCTAGTGGATACATGAGCAAGCGAAATTTTTTTTTTTTTAATTTTATGTACACTGTAAATAACCAATTATCATTACTTTTGGATCACCCCTCGTACTTTTAACTACCTAGGGTGTCTACTATCCGTCGCCTATTGTTCCTACCACAACATATTATAAAACAAAGTCCACCGTCGCGTCTGACTGTCTATTCGCGATAAACTCAAAAAATACAAAATCGATTTTCATGTGGTATTTATCAGTTAGTGATGTGCGGATCGTTCAATATATATGTCCGCGGATACGGATCTTTAATGTCAAGATCCGCGGATGCAGATCTTAACTCTATTACTCAGTCGGTTTCGATTCACGTGACCTAGGAACAGTAGTTCACGCCACTTGACGCGTTGCTTCACAGGACATGTTTCGACTGGTATTGCGCGGGTCTATCTTTTGTTTTGTTTATAATTTAGTGACTAAATATTTGATATATGCATACATAAACTCACGCCTTTTTTCCATGGTGGTAGGCAGAAACTACGGAACGCCACATACTACGATCCTTACATACCTACTTCTTTTGCCTCATTTAGGTTCATAAATCTGGCCAATACACACACGCCGGTTGCGACTAGGAAATTTGGAAAGTGCGTCCCCTTTTTGAGAAAGTACGACAGAGATGTTTAGTTCAATCTCGATGCAGTCAATGTTGTATTCGTCAATATAGCCTTCACAAACCTAATCCGTCAGGGTTAAAAGTATTTGTTTTAGCAACTCCTCAGGGAATGATTATATATTTTGAAATATATCAAGGTGACACAACTTTTCCGGAAATTTGATAGATGGGTTTTGGTCTTGGAGAAGCTGCTATTCTTCGCATAATGGAAGCACTTGTCCCTGGTTACATCTTTTTTTATCGTTATTTTACTGCTATCAAATTGTGTGATGAATTATTGAAAAAAAAAAACCGGCCAAGTGCGAGTCGGACTCGCGCACCGAGGGTTCCGTACAAACCTGTAGGTATCCTCGGTTTATGCATAAGGTTTATGTTTATGACATTAAATGTTTTTTTTTTTAATTTTTATACATATTTGCGTTGATTGAATTAAAGGTAAATTGCGGTTTACGATTTATGACGTATTAAAAAAAAACTACTTACTGGATTTCATTCAAACCAATTTTCGGTGAAAGCTTATATGGTTATGTACATCATATATTTTTTTAAGATTTATCATTCTCATATTTTAGAAGTTACGGGGGGGGGGACACACATTTTACCACTTTGGAAGTGTCTCTCGCGCAAACTATTCAGTTTAGAAAAAAATGATATTAGAAACCTCAATACCATTTTTGAAGACCTATTCCTAGATACCCCACACGTATGGGTTTGATGAAAAATTTTTTTTTGAGTTTCAGTTCTTAGTATGGGGAACCCCAAAATTTATTGTTTTTTTTCTATTTTAGTGTGAAAATCTTAATGCGGTTTACAGAATACATCTACTTACCAAGTTTCAACAACATAGCTCTTATAGTTTCGGAGAAAAGTGGCTGTGACATACACGGACAGACAGACAGACAGACAGACAGACAGACAGACAGACAGACAGACAGACAGACAGACATGACGAATCTATAAGGGTTCCGTTTTTTGCCATTTGGCAACGGAACCCTAAAAAGGGGTTTCGCACCACTGGAACAACTATTAGGAACCGATTACCCAAAAACTGTATGTTAGAGGAAGATAAGAGTTTCATGAAAAAACAACGGGGTTATTGCGAAATGAAAACACGAGCAGATGGCAAGTTAGCAGTGACTCGTTGGATGGAGAGCAAGCCCGTGGTGATGTTTTCAACGAGTTTAACTAATAGACATACAGATGAGTGTGAAAGATGGTCGAAGAATAACAAAGTGTATGAACGGGTAAGACGCCCCGACGTTATCAAGGAATATAATGAAAACATGGGGGGTTTAGATTTAGTTGATACAATGCTAGCTGTATGCCCTTCACGTAACAGATCAAAAAAGTGGACAGTACGAGTATTATCTAATATGATAGACTTGGCTGTTGCTAACTCATACCTTCAAATCAAACAGAGAGAAAAGAAAAGGGATCTCTTCAGGGTGACCAGATTCAGTATTTTAAATACTGAATGGCTCCTAAACGGCTGGACCGATTTGAATGAATTTTTCGTATGCGTTTGGGTGGCACCCTGAATGGTATAGATTCACTATTGGACCCGGTAGGTGACGCCACGTCACACACTCAATAGCAATCGAGTTGTGTGACCAGATTCAGTATTTTAAATACTGAATCTGGTCACACTGGATCTCTTCCACGCCTTTTTCAAAGGAAACGAATTCCTCGCAAGTTAATCTTTTATTTTTGGAAATAAATAAAATCCACAAGATGTTAGGTCAAGTCTGTAAGGAGGATGACTGACTTACTCCACACCTTCGATGGACAAATATTCGATAGTCCGTCTGGCGGAGGGAGCTGGAGCGTTGTTATGATGGAGGAAGATTCTGCTTCTTGGGCGCAGCTGTCCAACATTAACCAAGACCACTGGTAAACAATGACTGACATAATATTAGTCCTTCTATTTTCTAGGATAATTCTTGCGCAGTGACCCGTCCGTCAAAAGAATGAAGAATCATCTTTTTCCCTTGACTTCTGCCCTGTTTTGATTTTATCGGCAAATCTTCGCATGGAAATATCCATTGAGCAGATTGTCTTTTGGTTTCAGGTCCGTAATAATATATCAAGCGTTCATCACCTGTAACGATGTCATAGACAGCATTCGAGACACCTCCGTCATACTTTTCAAGCATTGAGCGGCACCAATCGACAACAACGACGTCGTTTTTGATTCTGCCAGCTTCTAACACCAGCCGCACAGCACTCATGTTATCTTCAGTCACCCTAGAAGGATGTCCTTTTTGCGAAACACCAGTGAGTATGCTTCAACTACGTTTAAACTCATTAAACCAGTTGTAAACCGTAGCACGGGATGGAGCTTCGACGTGTTATAAACAAGCTCTACCAAAGGTTCCTAACCCTAAAGCGCAGGTTACACTGTCTTGATCTAAAAAAAAAAACCAGTAGCCACGTTTGTCTGGCGGTTTTGACAGGGTTTGATGCGACCCAAACGTGGAAGGTGATGATCACGTGCTTTGTGAATTGTAAAACCGTTATAAATTTACCCACGGTGCGGGTGGATACTACGAGTACAAGGACACCAATTGACAGTGAGGAATAAATGGTTGATCCCGCAAAGTATCAACATGATTATTATGTTGCTAATTTGTGGGATCACGCGAGCCATTCGACAATTGTGCAAAATATCCCGGATTGTGTAAAATATCCGAGTGGTACCGGCTCCGACAGAGATCACGTATATTGTACTAAAAAAAATTGCTGTACTTTCTCCATAATAGCGGCCTCCAAAGATAATTCCTACACTAATTTAAAACTAATATATTATGCTCATAGCTCTCAGATCCGCAATGTATATCGCTGCTAGACATTTTATTCCAGTCTCCAAACCAACCTACTTGTCAGAAGTAAGTCGAGTATAAATACTTTCAGTCTTATTCATAAATTTTATGGAACATCTGAAATTCTGAACACTTGCTAAATTATGGTTTTCAAAAAGATATAGTTCATAATCGCATTTTAGTACTGAAACGTTCTATAAACCTACTTTATAATTAAAAAGCCAAGAAGCTATTTAACAGTGTTTTAAGGAAAAATGGCCGGCTCTCAGCTGCTTAAAAAGTGTTTGACACATAACACTTGTACAAAATGTCAATTTCGAAAGAATCAGTTGATAGTTGCAATTTGAAATACCTATCTATATATTGTCTAATTTAAATAACAATGACATTCATTAAAATGGCAGCATGAACGTCATATTAATAACACTGGTCAACAAAAAACCAACTTTTGTAAGCCCATGAAATAAGTTGAACTGATTTTAAAAGAGCATTAAAAAGCATTGACAGTGATACTATTTTTACGTCTTGGTTAGCTCGGGTTTTTTGTGGATATCAATATAAAGACTTAGCACCCAGTTTAAAAAATATTTACATGAATAACTTTTAATAATTTTAAAAGTGTACAGTTAAACTACTTTTTCTTTTATAATTGAGATCTACAGCTTCTTTTCTTAAGATCCAACAATAATCTGCTAGCAAAGTAAGACTCCACTTTCTTTGATATCGCCGTTCCATGCCCGCTATTTCCTAGTGGAAACGCTCACCATGCTCATCGCTAAGGGCGACTCAGTTGTCGACGACTGTAATATTGTATAGTTTAAATAGGTGTTTACGCACTAGTCACCGGTTGCCCGGGCGACTCGGCGACTCGCCGCGCAGTGGCGACGCACAGGCAACTGCCGGTCGCCGGCGACCAATAGGAGCACGGTTTCAAATGAAAGCATTCACACTGCGAGCAACTATCGTAACGACCGAACGTCTTCTTCGACGTCTATTCTGCACGTATGTACCTACTTGGAATACTGTCGCTCGGCTTGGTCTCCTGGGCCTAGTTGCCTATGTTTTGGTCGCCGAGCGACCGGTCGCCGGCGACAAGTCGACAGTGCGTAATAGCTCTAACGACTCCCATATTTTGAGGTAAAAAATCTAAATGTGAGTTCAAAATATGTATTAAAAGGGATATTTTACAGCCAATAGCGTGCAAGGTTTCAATCATATCTTTCAGAAGTTGTTTATAGTTTTGAGCTCTCATATTTCTGAAGAAATTAGTAAAAACTTGTATCATAAATTTCTAAGCCTTACTCTCTTTTTAGGGTTCCGTTGCCAAATGGCAAAAAACGGAACCCTTATAGATTCGTCATGTCTGTCTGTCTGTCTGTCTGTCCGTCCGTATGTCACAGCCATTTTATTCCGTAACTATAAGAGCTATGCTGTTGAAACTTGGTAAGTAGGTGTATTCTGTGAACCGCATTAAGATTTTCACACTAAAATAAAAAAAAACAATAAATTTTGGGGTTCCCCATACATAGAACTGAAACTCAAAAATGTTTTTTTTCATCAAACCCATACGTGTGGGGTATCTATGAATAGGTCTTCAAAAATGGTAATGAGGTTTCTATTATCATTTTTTTCTAAACTGAATAGTTTGCGCGAGAGACACTTCCAAAGTGGTAATGTGTGTCCCCCCCCCCCCGTAACTTCTAAAATAAGAGAATGACAAAACTAAAAAAAATATATGATATACATTACCATGTAAACTACCAACGAAAATTGGTTTGAACGAGATCGAGTGAGTAGTTTTTTTTTTAAATGTCATAAATCGCAAACCGCAATTTACCTCACATTCAGTCAACTGAAATATAAAAATTAAAAATATATATATATTTTTAAACCGAAAATACCTACAGGTTTGTACGGAACCCTCGGTGCGCGAGTCCGACTCGCACTTGGCCGGTTTTTTTATTTAATTGACTATTAAATGTATTGTCCTTAATCAACCCTCGTATTTGAGGTCCAATAAAAATCCCTTCCTATAATTTTGCATCTGAATTTTTTTGCGAACTTTTCTTTACGTTATTGAAAAGCATCTCTTTCGCGGTTAAGAGAAATAGGAGTTAATTTTTCATTCTTCCCTTTCGTAGTAAAATTACCACACACGTAACAGTAATTGTCTGGATTACTTAAACAACAACGAGGCATTATATTGATGAAATACTTTGATACAAATCGATATACTTAAATGAAAATAAATAGGTATAGAAAATTCAATTAAAACAGGTAAAATTCACTTTATACACGATTCTGACCATTTTTTAGCTACAGATATAACAATATACATGTTCAATCAAAGTGCTCTGTTTGTTAGTTTGTATTTGTAAATCACACTCATTAGGAGATAGTGCATTGAACAAGCAAGATCATGTTTGTGGTCGCGCGCAGCGAATACAAATTTCAACGTGCACAGCCGTCAAGAGTCCCTGATGAAAAAAAAAATTAAAAAAAATAGTGCCCCAAATGTCGCGTGTGCACCCGTTGGATCATAAGAATTCTTTTTGCCTAAAATTAACTTTGGTTGATTACAATTAACGATTTAATTAATCAAAAAATTTCAAAAACAACGGGCATTTTTCCTTATGATCCCCCGGGGGCTCATAAGGACGTTTGACGGGGTGCACACCATGAGCATAATCTCAAAAATTCGAGCTAAGCCAGCTGCGAAACGTATATGGTTGGTGGGTAGTTGCTGTGTACTTCATGATATTACAACTCATTATCATTGGGCAAAAACCTTGTTGACCAGTGTAATAGAACGTTTATGAATACTACATTTTATAAAAGGTTTTATAGGCTTATCGAGCATGTAACTAATTAATATCTTAACCTTTCATCAGATTTTTTATGAATAAAACCGATTTTAAATGAACTTAGTTTTAACTATAGACAAAACAAATAATTTTTTTGTTAAACATGGTGTTCCCCGTTCTGTTAAAAACTGAAGTCTGAGTGCCACATATATTTCAGTGACTTGACAGCTTTTTTTTTTGGATGGGAAATCATCAAATGACTTCTCCCGCTCTGGGCGGAGCGGGAGGGCGTGTCAGACTTTTACTGACTAAAACCCACCCGTGTTCCTTCAGTTGCCCATGTGCCAGGGTCTCGGTACCTCTTTCGAACAATCTCGCGACCCCGGCAGGCATCGGTCCTAGCAGACCCCGTCAGCGCGCATGGAACACTACGCGCCGTCGACCCGAGTATGGTCCGTACCGGGCGGCGTGCTACCCATTGCTCGCCACCCGTAAGCTCGCGCCTACGATGGCCGGGAGCCCGCTATCGACTCCCGACGCCCGGAGCGTCTCCTCCTGCAGGTGACATGGCAACTCACGTAATTTTATGAATAGGAACCAATTATAAAACATTAAAATCGCTTTTCATGTCGGGTCAAGTATGGCCGTGTTGTTATTATAAACACAACGGATGTTTGACTGATTCTTTGATTTATTGACTGTTCATTTCCAAAGATATTTTAAAAGTTCAAGATACAAGTTTGGTGGCCTTTTAGTTAAGTTATTATTGAATATAAACTTTTGTTTTATGTACCTGTTGTAAAACCCCAATATGTATTCTGGACTGATAAACAGTACACGGCATAATGGGTCACATTAATGGGAACTCCTAAAGATACCGAATTTACACTAAAGTAACTTACACATTTTCAGACTAACACTGACGCAATAGAAGAAAAAGAGAAGAAAAGGCATGATTAATGATGGACCCAAAGAGGCCATGCCCGTAGAGTTCTGGTACTCTATTTGAGAGGATGGAGCCCATTAGCCAAGGTGCGCTAAAGACAGGACATAACAAAAAAGGCCTTGAGGCGACGAAGAAATGAGATGCGACCGTCGTTTTACTAACAGGTTCCCAGACTAACTCAGTCTTAATCTTAATAGAAGAAACAATACTTGCGCACATCCTCAATGAAGAGACAGAAGAGATAACTCGCGTAAAACGCTGCGATGCGCTGTTTAAGAGGATGGAGATGATGGAGTCCGCTAGCCATGGTTGGCTACAACCAGGCATAATAGAATCAAGCCTAGGGTGACAAAAACAGGTCCGTAATAGTTGTGAGCTTAGAACATTACTTGAATTAAGAGGAAGGAGTTGTCGCAGGACTTACTCCACGTGATATAATAAGGAGCCTTATAGGTGGTATAAGGGGCCTTAAGAGGTAATGCCTGTAGAATACAACGCTTTAATAGAGGGTATTAAGTCGGAGGTTATCGGATTATCTACATTATTTTATAGAACTTACCACGCTGATATTTATGGTTTTGTGGACCTTAGAAAGGTTGCTTAGACTGAGTGGATACTGAAAGTGGAGGACAGGGTTTTATAGCACAGCCTGAGAGAAACTTACATCAAGCAGTATACTACGATAGGCTTAGATGATTGATAAATGGCCCTTAACCAGTCGGGGGTATGTGCAAATGAACGAGTAGATCCCAGCCCTAAAGAAAATTTTAAAAGACCCGGCCAAGGGGTGCGCCAAAGTTCACCTAAATTTTCAACTCCGATAATTAGAAATCCTAAAATGTTCTTCCTAACATTTTTCATCTTAACAATCACAATTCCTAACTACTCTGTCTCTAGTGTTCATAATTCCCAAGCATTCAACTTCATAATGTCAGTAGCAATAAACATCTATTATACTTTTATTTGTTTTCCTATATTTTCTCAACATAACCATCTTTTACACTATTATTCAAAGTCAATATATTTTTTTTTAGATTTTTTTTTGTTAACAAACAAACAAACTCTTCAGCTTTATAATATTAAGTATAGATTTAATCGAAAATCATTAGGTCTAACGTTTAATATATATAAAAAACGGCATTATGGTTAACTCCCCGACTCAGAGTACCCCGACTCGGATAGGTTAGGTTATTTTTTTTAATCCACCCAAAAATAGGAGCCCGGCGAAGCGGGGCTCTGTCGACCACCTATCTCAGCGCAGGTGGTAGACCAAATAAGTTTTATATCTTTTGAGTGGTATGTCAAGCGATTTTAAATTAAAACTATAAATATCATCTTCTACCCACATATATTTTTTAATACACTTGGTAAATGTTTCTTTCTGAGCATGAGTGAAAATATTATGGTAATTATGTTTAGGGATAAATGCGTTATGATAAAAAACAGTAGGAGTTTAAATATATTTACATTAATGTTATTATTAATTACAATTTTCGGAAACATGAGTGAACATCGCCGCCGGTAGCACTACAAATAGTATGAATGAAAACTTTAGGGTGAAAAATTTTAGGAAGAGTGATCATTCGGATTACAAATCATTAGGAAGAACAATTTCGGATAAAGGACTTTAGGTGAGCCAATATGGATCCCCGGCCAAGCCCGTGAGTTAAGTTAATTAATTGGGGCCACCAAACCATCTAACAAAAAAGTAAAGTCCAGCTAAGAATAATCAGAAGAATCTCTTAGAAGAATATTACCCTGGTGCAGACTTTGTGTGAATTAAGTACTACCTACAGTGAGCTAATTTGTACTTTCTGTGAATTAAAATGCTTCTTATAATGTTTTCATATTTTATTCGAGACCCCTTATTATGTAATACACATTTCTACTTAATGAAACATAAAATTTCTTTACTGACAGAGAACAGACAACCTAAACCACCGGTTCTTAAAGCATGACATTTTGCACAAAATTCTCTTTGTCATCAAAGATGAGGACTCATGAAAAGTTTTAGCAAATTCATCTCATAATAGGGATTAAAAGTTTATTTATGGATATTTTTGCTGATGGACAATCCCATCGGGCACTTGGCATAAAAAGATCTAATTATAAAGAAATAATTTAAACAAATTGACCTAAAACTAGACTTGATTATGGCCCATTACGTGTTGTACCTACTTGTGCCAGAAATCTAAAACTATACTAGATTTTTTCACTCAATGAAGTAATTTCAAGCGAAAAAAAAAATCAAAGACTAGATCAATTGGAAGTAAAAAAAAATGTAATAATAAAAATATAAAACCACATGCAAGACCCCAAAAATTTCATTTAAATAATAATTGTGAAAAGTGCCATCTATCTGCAAGTATTGGAAACTGGAGGTCATAGAGCATGATATGCAATGAACGTAGGAAAGAGTGAGGCGATTGAGTACATAACATAAATCATAGAGGGCATGCGCGACACTTTTTCTATTGTTTTATGCCCATCTTTTTGCATTTTTAGCTCTATATTATTTTTCAGATAACGAAATACCTATATGTGTAACAAAATAAACGCAAGACCTGAAAGTACTTGCAGGTCCTCATTGATTACTGAATCTATTTCAATAACTATTAATATAAGTGGTAGGTATAAATTTTTAAAAATTAAAGCCGTACCTAGCGCTGTTTAAGGCAAAGAAAATTCAATATTTTTGCAAAGCAATAAGACTCAATTTTAAATGCATGAAGCAAAGCTTGGATCAACATGTTTTTCTTCATTATAACAGTGCCATTATGAGTATGAGGTCTTGCGTTATTTATGTTACACGTTGTATAGCCGGAATCAACATTTAAGTTTCGAATACTTTTTGCTCAAACAACTAACATAGAATTTCTAGTTTCAGATTTTTCGAAAATTAATACCTAAGTTGTTAAATTATCAACATTAAAGTTTCTAATACTTTTTGCTCAAACAACTAACATAGTATTTCCTACAGATAGCTTCAGATTTTTCGAAAATGAATACCTAAGTTGTTAAATTTTCTAAATACCAAACTACATTTGTAACTATTTTTAACCCCCGACGCAAAAAGAGGAATTTTATAAGTTTGACCGCTATGTGTGTCTTTCTGTGGCACCGTAGCTCTCAAAAGAATAATTGAATTGGGTGCGATTTTTTTTAATTTACAAGTAAGCATTCTAGTGTTGGTTCTTAGACATGTTTTATCAAAATCGTTTCAGCCGTTTCTACACGACATGCCTTTGATCAAAATATGACCTACAATTTCTTATTAAAAAATACGAATATTTCGTTAACTTTTAGAGGTTTTTGTTTTTGTGGGATTGCACTGCACGGGCGCCGCGCCGCCGGTACCACGTATAAACCGTATTGATGCCTAGTTGAATAGTAAAGAAAGGATCGCAGTTCAGTAAGACAATGCCAAGCTTCATTCATGGACATTAGTTGCTGTAATTATATTCTGGTGATTTATTTAACTGTGTATATTGCTTTTAGTGCATATATGAGAGCAGTGGTGGCCCAGTGGTAACGGCCGCGACTTACGAACAGTAGGTCATGAGTTCAGACCCAAGCAGGCGCATTACTTTGTGTAAATTATTTCATAGCCACTGCTCTCAAAACGGTGAAGGAAAACATCGTGAGGAAACCAGCATGTCTTAGAACCAAAAAATTGAAGACATGTGACATCTACCAACCCGCACTGGGCCCTCGTGGTGGATTATGTCCCACTCTCTCTCACCGAGAGGAGGCCTGTGTCCCAGCAGTGGGAACGTTATAGGCTGCTAATGATTAGGTATCAAACACGGTACATATAGGGTTCGAAACACCTAGGCCCGGCTTCAGGCCACGTGCCTGACAAGGATGGCTTCGTGAAGGTAGAGAGAAGCTTCGTAGTCGGAACCAGTGTGACACCGCGCTAGCAGGACTCAATATGCTGCTGTGTCCAGCTACACTAACGACGCAGCACTATGTGTCCCGTCTACAATACACCACGAAGGTTAAAGAGATCGTGGAGTTTGTACGTGTTAAGTCCAACTGGACCTTGAGTCGAGACGTTGGAACCCACTGAAACCACACAGCCACAACACGAACTTCAAGTCATTCGTGGTGCGAGTTCCAACTCATCAAATCGAGACCTTCCTCAAGGAAGAGTTTTGGCCGAAGGGTGTCGTGTATCGGCGATTCCACGGAAGGCTACGCGATACTACACAGCGCAACACGTCGCCGTCACTTCGTGTACAATAGTTATGTTTACGTGGTTTTTATTTGTATGTATGATAGTCTGTATGGTATTATGATTTGGGTCTTTGTAGCCCGAAATAAACTGATTTGATTGATATATGAAATTAAAATTTATATTTTCAATAAAACTTCACATCTGCTATAAATGATAAATGATTTTATTTCTGTAAGTAGGTTTGTATAAACACTTTTACATGCCAATGTTATGTTAAAAACATACTAGTTCGGCGTTTGACACAGCCTGTTTAAATCATTACCCTTCTTTGGGCTACTGTCAAGTAAAACCTCACCTTTTTTTACAATTCTAATGCTACTCCATTCATTCGTTGTGCTCTTGCATTTGAAGTGACAGTACTTGACATGTAGATATATTGTTGACATAATTCAAACCTAAAAACTAATTATATATTTTATTTTATTTCTAAATAACTGATTATTATAAGTTTTTGGGATAAAACAGACGTTCTTCTCTAGAAAATAAGGTGTTTACTCAATATTATTTTACAAAGTGAAAATAGATTGTTGCTGTAATGCTTTAGTGAAGGTGGTGAATTCGATTTATTGTTATCATTATCTTATTGGTATTTCATTCATGCAAAATGAATAAATTAATTGCCCTGTGCAGGCACTCCTAACCTTGAAGGTACTGTTCAGTTTTGGTTTATGGTTCTTCCCATTTTCATACATAATTTAGGTCGTGTCTAAATGGTAATAGAGAAAGAATGTTATATTCTTCACAGTCACAAAAATAGACACATATACAGACGAAATACAAAGTTAGTTGGAAAGCCAACACTTATTATATTAAATAATTACAGCAAAATGCTTAACTACTACCTTTTTCTGTGAACACAAATATTTAAAAAACGTAATTTTAATCGCACCGATTTGTAAAAAAGTGACATAGGTTCGTCGTCGATGAGCCCTACTGGGCGACTGATTTATGAACGAATGAGAGTGATGACACTACTTATGATAGGCAAAAGAAGAGATGGTGATAATGTATGTGCGCTTGGAATAAAATAACGTATGTGCCAAACCGAATCGCCGTTTTTTATGAATGAAAAGTATTATTAAAACGAAAACTGTTTTACAAAAACTTAAATACAATTATAATCAATGTTTTAAAGTAAACTATGTTTAATAATACATACGCATCGCGCCTTGAGGCTAAAAAAATCATAATCATAGATAGAACTTTGCGATTTTTTTGTATCGAGAAAATTTCATCGTATCGTGTGTTCCTTTTACAGGATACTAGATCATATAGTCAAAAAACATACACTAAAAGATTAAGTACGGATGTCATACGGTAAGAAAGGTAGCTAAAAAGAAAAAGCACGTTTTTCTCAATACGTCACCTTAATAGGGTGATGACCACAGTTGTTTTAGTAAAGAATTCACAGGTGCCTATAGTACCTTGGTCAGTCAATATGGTTTTAGGGATACTGAATAGAGAACTTAAAGTGGACAAGGGATTGACAAAATTCTGGAGGTAAGTATTAAAAAGGGGGTAGGCGAAAGAGAATTTTACAAGTCGTCCTGAAGGGTTAGTACTTAGTTAAAATAAATTATTTTAGTCAACATTTTTCTACAATCTATTAAAATAATGCTTTACTTGATAATAAACGAAACTCTTATAAAAAAATAAAATGCGAAGAGTAGCAAAATGTTGTAGTCGTAGTATATTTTTGCGTTCACGATACGAGTACCCGTAAACTGAGACGCGGGAAAAAATGGCACAGGTCCTTCCCCGTTGGGCGCTTGCGCCGTAAACGCTGCCCGCTTGTGCATCGTAATTTATTCTAATTTAGAGTGATTTCAAAAACGATATTATGTCTAATTAAATAAACAGATTTAAATAAAACTTGTCAGAACAGATTTAAATAGAATTGTCCAGGTTCGGGAAACGGCCCAACGACGTCAAGACTAAGGCGCCGTTGATGCTGAAGTAATCCGCAAAAGAGCTCGATTAGTTTTGCAAAGGGATTCGTTGTTTTGACATTGGGAACATTTCTTTACATAATTTTCTATGGCGGTTTTGTTCGTTAACTTGATGTTTCACCCGAAAACATTCATAAAACACTACGGGTTTAAAAGTTTTTCCACAAGTCTACGTTTCCAATAGGTCTCTGATACGATTGTACAATGTACATGCGTGATTGTCCTACATATTCGACCACGGGAAAATCATGATTTTGTTATAGGATTTTCGCTAGAAATCGGAAAAATAATTGTATTTTTGTAAATATTAATTGTTATAATCTTATCTGTATATGCTAGAATATTGCATATTTTAGAGAAACTCTGATGAATGGTTCTTTGAAATTAGAGATGGAAAAAATCCAAACTATACTAGCCTTTGATAGCCTATCCTATACCCTTCGATCAAGTAATTTCAAGCGAATAATATGAACTTGTATTTAAGGTGTAAAGATAAAAATACAGTTATTATATTTTTGCTGTAATTATATATTTAGCTTTACTAGTTTACACAAACCCTGTTTTCCAACAACATGCTGGCAATAAGATTCAATAAATAGTCGTGAAAAGTGCCATCTATATTTTAGAGCTCGAAACTAGTGACCATCAGTTTCAATGAATACGACGTGCAGTGAGTGTGACAAAGAGTAGCACGATTGAGTTCAATACAAAAATCAAAGAGGGCGTGCGTGACACGAATTCTCTAGTATATTGTCGATGGTCCCTATTAACAATGTCGGTTTTACCAATATTCACTTTTTTACATAAATACAATCACAATAAATTTATATTTAAAAAACAATAGAAAAACACGCTTTTATAAATGCACGTAAAAACCAAAAACTTAATCGTGGTCAAAGTTCATTACAAGACCTTTCTAACAAGTCCAAACACGGCTATGATACGATATTCCATCATGGAGTGCCAGTGCCTATCTTCCAGCTTCGTCATCAAACCTGGAAACCTAATCGTGGTCAAAGTTCATTACAAGACTTTTCCAATAAGTCCAAACATAGCTATGATACGATGTTCCATCATGAAGTTCCAGTTCATATCTTCCGGCTCCATCATCAGATCAGTTCGACAGTACCATATTATTGTATTGTCATCAAGATTACATACAGCTGCCAATTTTCATGACGCTACGATCCTTGGAAGATAGTTAAATTAGTTACCTTAGATTCCATTACATAGTTAGTTACATACAAGGTCGACCTTTATCGTACTTATTTTTTTTTTTTTTTTAAATTAATGATAGCCAGTTTTAAAGGTAATATTGTCACTTGTATTAAACCTTGTCCGTGCAAGTGTTAGTAGTAAAACAAACTTTGAAGTGCTCTACTGAACAGTATCTTTTTGCGGAACCGACATTGTTAAAAGGGACCATCGTTGTCCTCTTGAACTCTTTAGGTAGTCAAATCTAATATTTTATATATCTTTTTTATGTAATAGATTATTTCAAGTCAACATACTCGTATATGGGCACTTATGAAACGTCAGAAGCTATGTGCACGGGTCCAACTGGTTGATATTAATGGAGAAGAGCCGGCAAGAAACTCCATGATTACTCTTTTAAAAATAATTGGCTTTTACAATAGTTTCAAATTACAGTGTTTTTAGGTATGAGGGGATAATGTATTTGTATATCAATGTACAGACGCCAACACATCAAGCTACTACAATCTGTCAGATTTCTTTGATAGATTTTCGACTTTATTTCTAGAGCATTAGATTCAAGGTTCATTGGGAAAAATTGACAGTTTCGGGTAGCTTGACCTGGTGGCGTCTGTACTAACTTTTTCCCGTGGCTTCGCCCGCGTGGATGGTGGTTGTAAATTAATTTTCAATCGTCAGGCGTAACACAAGATTTGAAAAAGCTTCGAAACATGGATTTTCATACAAATATCCACCTCATATTTCACCCCTTTACGGCAGAAGTATTCAAAAACCCTTTCTTAGCTGACGTCTCCTAATCATAAACTACCTCTGTGCCAAGTTTCATTTTCGATGGTCTAGTAGTTTTTGAGGTTTCGTGATTAATCAGTGAATGAATGAATGAATAAGTGAATGAATGAATAAATGAGTGAATGAATGAATGAGACTGCATAAAAGCGAAAGTGTGTGCTTTAGGACTATGTATTATATTATTTTTCAGTTATGACTTACCTTTTTGCCTAGAATTATCATGTTTAGCCGTGAGAAAAAGTTGAGTTTTATAACAGAAGGGAAAAACAAGGGTATTACATAGGTACTAAAATGCTCAGAAAACTTACGTATTTGTCCAAAGAAAAGAGATTTTTGGTAATTATTTAGGATGTTCAAAGTCAAAGTCAAAATTCTTTATTGTAAGACAGTGGTTACAGAGTTGTTACTGAGATATTTTGGTGTGCGTTTACACTGCTCTACGATGTTAGGCATACAACAGTTTGAAATAATTTGTTATCTTAGACCTAAGTGGATGCGATATTGTAAATTGAACTAGACATTTTAATGGAATTAAAGTTAATTTTTGAATCAAAACATAAAACCAGTTCCTGGTTTTTGTACTCGACATTTTCTACTCGAATAACAGTTAGTTATAATGAGCCGTGATTTACATATTCTTTCAGTGATTATTCCGTATACCTACCCAGGTAGGTTTATACAATGCATGTTAACTTCGGATTAGATAGACGAGACAAGAGAAAAATAAACAAGCTTGCTTCAGTTCTTTACAAATTACGCAGCATAGAAATATAAAAATCTTGAATCTTTTTATGCAACATGCATTTCCATACAAAAAACTCGCACTGCGGCCCGCCACTAGTGTGCGATGGTCCAAATAAAATGTACGACAGTGATGTAAGATTTTACATAACACCGCGGGCTGCACAGCCATGTAACATTGACTGAAGTAAAGGGCGCTAAAGGATCCGTTTTCGCGTTCTGAATGTTGAAGTTCGTAGGGAAAAGTTTTATAGTCGCGCGGATGAAGTTGGGCAGACGAAGTCACGGGCATAGTGTCATTATCCTCATGAAACTTTCGACCACTATATAAAAAAGTCACCTTTTGGGAGAAGCAATAGACATTGTGAAGAGTCCAAAGTCATTTCATCATATAGACTATATGCATTTTTGGTTTACTTACGAATCACTTAGCGCTCATACGCACTCCGGCTGCCCGCAAGCACAATTTTGTACGTAATATTAATTTCTATGCGTACTGCGATGCGGCTACCCGCAGACTGCCGGTCGGTCGGAGAGCTGCGGCCCGAGTGACGGCTAGCCGGACGGTTGCTATACGCACTATGCGGTTCAGTCTGCGGCTGCCCGCCATTGAGTGAGTGTGTGCACGTGGTACGTCTGATAAAATGTTCAATAATTCTTCAAACTTTTTTATGCTCATTCTAGTAAATCCGAAAAACTTATCTTCATATTTTTTTAGTTTTTCCATTTTTTTTTTACAAAATGCTTACTTTCATCTCCTGTTTGCAAATAAGGATGCACCCAGTACTTCTTTCTTCTGTACGTAACGTGTGTAAATGTAGTAAATAGCAGCAACTTCTTCCGCGTCCATCTTTGAAATGACTCGATATAACCGCAAATCGCAGCGGTTCTTCAACCGCACGTTGCGGTTGCGAATGCGGCTGCCCGCGATCCGGCTGGCCGCATTCGCAACCGCAACCTGCGGTCAGCAGGACGGGTAGCCGCATTGCGGCTACCCTGCATAGTGCGTATGAACCTTTATACTAATGTAGTGTCTAGGCACTTATCAGCAACGGCTGTGCACTTATCCGTGGTAGGCGACCACCGCGACGGCCAACACTCGGCTCATTACCTCTGCTCACCCCGCAGAGTAAACAAACGTAATGGCTAATAACATAATTTCATACATACATTTTATTACACCCGTATAGTTATTTTTACGGTGACATTAATGTAATAAAGTCATTATGTACTCCGGCAGGCCAAAGCGGAGGAATTTTATTATTGCAAAACGTTATTGAAATTCAAGTTATTGAAGTATTTACGCAAGTAGATCTTTTGTCAGTTTTACGCGTGAGTATGTTGTTGTTCAATATTTATAAAGTAGATGGCGCCGGTATTTCCGAGTTGCCTGATCCCTGATAAGAAACTCAGAGGTCATGGTCTCAATTAAATCCAAAAATAATACTATTAGGATTTTATGTGGGTCTAACAATGCAAGGTTGAGTCTAAAGGGGCTTATTGAAAACAGAGCCATTGCAGATTTGAGCTGACCTGTCCCAACGAGACGGCATACATGCTCCAGTCATCGTGTAGCTCAACCTTATTGTAAGTCGTCACAAGATGGTATCAGATGTGTAGTACATTTGTGTAGGCAATTTACAAAATACTCAAAACCACCAGACGTGGATGAATGCTTGGATTTTTGGTATTTTATTTGTGTTTCTATTGTGTGTTGCTTTTCGGATTTGTTTTACGATATTTAAATTCGTGGTATATTTTCCTTTGTGATGCAAAATATCAAAGACAGATTGGGTATAAATCAGAAGTAAATTATTATAAATTTGTTTCTTACCTCTCTATAACACGGTTCCTCCATATTCCTTCTGATGCTTGTCCTATGTTTCTTCTTTCCAAGCACCACGATAACGTAAGAGTTGAAGGAGTGTGGATTCATCCATATCAGTTTGCGGCCGTCCAGAACATTTACTGATATCTGTAAAGAAAACATCTTTAAGAATGTCGTCCTACAACAAAAAAACAAAGCACTTTTTCCTTAAAAAATACCCTTTTATAACTGACATCTGCTCCCATAAGCGGAAAAGTCGCTGTTTCATAAAAAGCCGCAGCGGTAAAGCGGCTGAAGTTACAATTGTCGGCGAGTTTCTCGGTCGACATGTGAAAAGCCAGCATTGTCTTTAGCAAAAACGTAACAACTACCAATAAAGGACTACATGTGGTGTTACCAGGTGATTGTGAAAGGCGGGACGGATAGGTAAAGATTTTACATTGGAAAAAGAAAGAAATAATAACAGCTTTATTGTTCAAGAAAGCAGTCCAAATTGAAATAGTAGTAGTCCTCCCCAGGATTTCCTGGGTCGTGGAGACTAGTCACCTTCGCCTTACATTAATATAGCTTTATCGGTAGGCATATACGTAACATCGGTTGGTAAGATTTGTGAGGTAACAATAATCGAATTTTATTCCCAAGCAATAAATAATTTTTTTAAGTGATTAACTGAAGTCTATTAACTTGTAATATGTGTCGTGTTTTATGTACGTGTATGGTGTGAGTGAGTGATGAATGAGTGAGTTAAGATGGTTTTGTATCAGACGAGGACAATCCTTTCCTATCATTCCCAACATTTTAGGCTTGGCTAAACCTACGAAAGAAAACTCACACCCTATAAGCGTTCGTTCGTTTTATCCAAATCAACATTTATGCATTTGTGTAAATGAATGTCTATGTTTTGCTCCTCAGTTAATTAATTTCTCCATGCTTTCATAGTCCATCCCTGTCAGAATTTTTAAACGTTGATTTATGCATCTGTTTTTAGTCATCGGCAGTGCAAATGCCTAGTCTGTAAAAAGAAAATACGGGTTTTGGTGTTTATTTTCGTGACAGTAAATATTTCTACCATATACTTATAGCTGAACAGTGACCAATTTCAGCTTCAATCAATAATAAATTCATCTAAGAATTTCAACAACGGTTTTATTATGTTTTGCTTTCCACATAGTAAAATGAGTTACTGCCAAATTTTAAAGTTTGAAAAAGCCCTAGGCACTACCAATGGAAAACGCCCTGTGTCTACTCCCAGGGACTACTTACTTAAAAAAATTGAAAACGTGATGCGCCAAGAGAATTCCGGATACGTTCTCAAGAAGCATGGTCTCACTGACCTCTCGATAAATAATTTATAACGCGACCAGTACCTGAAAATATTGCGGCGTGGTTTCCGGGTTCCTATCGTTGTCGACCCTGTAAGTTGGCTGTCTCGGAGGTTTTTGTCGAGATCTCTTCTCTGGCGACTTTGTCCGCATAATGTGTAATGATTTGTTGTACGTTTTTAGCGATATAATTAAAATGGCGCGTGCTATGACAGTCGATGCGTTCCGCGGTAGCCTATTGTAGAATTGTAGCTGTCATTTTTACTGGAAGTAGATTTTAGTTTGTCTATAGTTTTTGTGTGAAGGTTAAGGTTTTCCTTGTGAGGTCTGAATCGGTCTGAATCAGAGCAAAGCACAAAGTTGATTTTGCGGCTGCTGTTAAAAGCAGCATTGTTAACCCTTTCGATATAACCAAGCTGTCACCATTTACTCGCACTGCGACACAGATGGCGTGTAAAAGCTGACAGCTTAGATTTTGAGCTTCATTTTCAAAATCTGAGACTTGTTTAAGATATTATAAGTATTTGTTTACAACCCCTTTATCTCTTTAAAAAAATGAATATTCCTTTATGAATAAATCAGCAAAATTCTTAAGCAGATACCGACAGTTTGATTTATAAACATCATTATCGTCGCTAAACTTCGACCCAGAACTTGTTAAAATATTTTCTAGCCCACTATATAGATTTATAGCAAGGTATCTTATTTTTAATGATGTCAGCCTAAAATATAAAGCTGTCATCTGCATTGTATATCAGTGATGTTCGGAGAAAAATAACCCAATCAAATAAAGCATTCAAAGGCATTATTAAATTGAACTTCAAAACTGATTGCAATTTGGTTCATAAAAATTTTAAATTTAAAAAAACCCCGACACAAAAACATAGTTTCCATTTAAAAAGTAAAAAATAATAACAAAAAACTCAAAGTACCTAAGTAAGTATTGATAATTCAAAAAAAAAATACGTCGCCTTGGGGGACCGCTCCAAACCTAACAATTTAATTACAAATACTTTATTACCTAACTAAGCAACATACATTAATATTAATAAAATTAAGAAAAGAAAACTTTTATAAAACAACTTCAAAATATTGCTTTTAGGATACGACCGTTAACGTCTGCCCTCGCGGAGCGGTCCTCCAACGCGACATATTTTTTTTTTTAATTATTAATACTTACTTAGGTACTTTGAGCTTTTTTGTTATTATTTTTTACTTTTTAAAGGGAAATTAGGATTTTGTGTCGTGGGTTTTTAAAATTTTTTAATTTAATTTTTTATTTTGTACTTTTTATATGTACATACTTATTATAATGCAGAATCAAACGAAGCTAAGAACACTCTCGATTAATTCATCAATATTCTATTTCAGTGCGCCTTCATTTGAGACCCCACTCGAGTATATAATGCTGACATTCGGTTACTCTTTCCCACTTTCCCCCCCACAACTTTTAAACGGTTCCACCGATTTTCATCAAGCATATCTAAGAACACTCGCAAATAAGTCGCCTTTAATACAATTTTTTTTATTGAAATCGCTTCACCCGTTCGGGAGCTATGATGCAACAGACAGACAGACACACAGACAGACACGTTAAACTAATAACACCCCTCTTTTTGCGTCGGGGGTTAAAAATATGAATAGACACTCTAACATAGCAAATGAGCTTCAAAACAATTTTAACTTTTGTGTTTTAAAAATACTTGGACCAGTTTGGATGAAGCTCACCAGCCATTGACTGATCGTTTCGCCCGCTGTCACATAAGTTTTTGGAACTTCTATGGCACTTCTCAATAAAAGAAAATTACAACAAAGAACTCTTTCTTAGTTTCCACCAATAACTTTTTTTTTTTATAAACTTAATTTGAGTCTGTCACATTAATATTATGTCCATATCCGGCTACGGAATATGAAAAGTTGAGTAGTTTCATCGTTCTTGGATATAACTGACAAACTATGGGAGTACTTACACGGTGTAGAAAAAGGTGTAAGTTACACATTTTGCCTATCGTAGCACAAGTGCAAATATCATTATTACAAAGATTAGGATGTGGTTCATAAATCTGTGTTAATAAAGAAAGAGATCTGATATCTAAGTACATTTTTAGGGTTCCGTTGCCAAATGGCAAAAAACGGAACCCTTATAGATTCGTCATGTCTGTCTGTCTGTCTGTCTGTCTGTCTGTCTGTCTGTCTGTCTGTCTGTCTGTCCGTCCGTATGTCACAGCCACTTTTCTCCGAAACTATAAGAGCTACGCTGTTGAATCTTGGTAAGTAGATGTATTCTGTAAACCGCATCAAGATTTTTACACTAAAATAGAAAAAAAACAATAAATTTTGGGGTTCCCCATACATAGTACTGAAACTCAAATTTTTTTTTCATCGAACCCATACGTGTGTGGTATCAATGAATAGGTCTTTAAAAATGGTATTGAGGTTTCAAATATCATTTTTTTCTTGAACTGAATAGTTTGCGCGAGAGACGCTTCCAAAGTGGTAAAATGTGTCCCCCCCCCCCCGTAACTTCTAAAATAAGAGAATGATAAAACATAAAAAATATATGATGTAAATTACCATATAAACTACCACCGAAAATTGGTTTGAACGAGATCGAGCAAGTATTTTTTTTTTAAAACGTCATAAATCGTAAACCGCAATTTACCGTTCATTCAATCAGCTGAAATATAAAAATAAAAAAAACATTTATTTTCATAACCATAAACCTTATGCATAAACCGAGAATACCTACAGGTTTGTACGGAACCCTCGGTGCGCGAGTCCGATTCGCACTTGGCCGGTTTTTTGATGTTGAACTTATCACCAATTCGAATTAAATAGTTATCGTTAAGACAGGACAACGTCTGTCGGGTCAGCTAGTATTTGTTAGTACACAGAACAAATGATCGTGCTCATCACACAAAGATTTGTCCTGGGTGAGAATCGAACCCACGACCTGTCTTAGCAGTCAGGGTCACTAACCACTAGACTAACAGGCCAGTCAAAATTGTTTGAATGATTTGGCATTTTGTTCAATTTTTAATATTTTTTATTTGATTTCTCAATCAAATAATAATGAAATGCTTTATATATTCATAGTACATAATTTACTTTCAGAACCTATTGGAGCCTTAATTTGGTTAATTTAAGTCACAATATCTGGTTGACCGAGCTTTGCTCGGTATTTTTTGGTAAATTGTGTTTAAAATAATAAGTGTATGTTCAAGTTGATTATCAATAAAGTTGTCATTGAAAATACGAATAAAACGACATTTTATGAAAATGAATCCTAGCTAGATCGATTTATCGCCCCCAAAACCCTCTGTATACTAAATTTCATGAAAATCGTTGGAGCCGTTTCCGAGATTCAGATTATATATATATATATATATATATATATCAAGAATTGCTCGTTTAAAGGTATAAGATAGATATTAATCATAGAAAATTGTATCTTAAAACACAATTAATTGTATTTCCCAATAATAAATATCACTATGAAGGATACTGCTACTCTTTATTGTGTCCATAATTTACAATCCACTTTTTAATTCCTTAAGGGAGAGTATGTACTTAATCGGCGAAATTCAAACTTTCTTAATTTTTTAATGTAATTTGCAGGTCAGTGACAGGCTGTATGTTGAAGAAAATGTGGTTAATGATTGAAACACGTATGTAATTATAGAATTGAATAGAATAGGTCTTTATTTGCTTAGAATGTAGGTACATACATATAAGTTGTTAAATTAAATAATGGGATCCATGTACATTCTGCTTAATATAGCATGCAAATGTCATACAAAGTAGAGAATCATAAAAAAAAATATAAAAAATATCACTTAAGAAGGCCTACACAATATAAACACTAACATAAACACAATATAAACACGAACAATAACATTTATCTACAAGTAATTCTGTGAAACGTTCTTTAAATTTTCGCAACAGTAAGTTTTAATTCTGTCAGGTATGAACAGATTAAAGACTAGCTTTTGCCAGCGGCTTCGCCCACGTGAAGGTCGGAAATTATCCCGCGGGAACATACTACCGGGATAAAAAGTAGCCTATGTCCTTTCTCAGGCTCTAAACTATATGTGTACCAAATTTTATTTAAATCGGTTCAGTATTTTTCGCAGGTAAGCGAGACAGACAGACCGACAGACAGAGTTACTTTTGCATTTATAATATTAGTGTGGATTACAGGAGCCATACAAATCACATTTCTTTTTAATAAGCTCGTTTTACATACGCCCGTGCATAATAGGTTCTGGTATTGAGATCTCATAGCTGTACCTACTTCGTTTTCTAGTTTGTATTAAAGTTGTAATTATACCTCGATTCGTTATTACAAATATTGCTAACTCGAGGATATAAAGGCATGGGAAGGTTTTTTTTTGTACTTTTTCCCATAGCGTGAAGGGGGATACAGGCAAACTGTAGATTGTTTACTGTTACAGTCCAGGACAGACACAAAACAACTACGAGTGACACACCCGCGGCACGCAGCTCGTCTGCCAACCTGTTGATCGCCATCTTTTATTCAGATAAAGTAGTACTGATATTATGCGCCAGGTACTTCCTACCAATATCTTGCTTGGTACGTATATATCAGGCAATCAGAGTTAAAGTTCTTTGTATAGCATTTTCATCCAACTCTCGAGAGCATTGATGGCTCTGTGGTAACGGTCGCGACTTACGAATTGTAGGTCATAGGCCCAGGCAGGCGTTTTACTTTGGGTAAATTAGGTACTACTCCCAAAACGTAGTCGTGTTCTCGAGTGAAGACCGCGAGTCGGCAAACGTAAGGTAGGACGCCCTCAGGCTAGGTGATGCGACAATCTTCGCAGAGTGGCTGGTAACAGCTAGATGAGAGTTGCCGAGAATCGAGCTGAATGGCGTGCAATTAGAAAAGCATAAGCTATTGGCTGATGATGGCTCTCAAAACGGTGAACGAAAACATCGTGATAAAACCAGCATGTCCTTGAACTAAAAATTCAAAGACATATGACGTCTACCAACACGAACTGGGCCCGCGTAATGTATTACAGCACCACTCCCTCTCACCAAGAGGAGGCCTGTGTCCCAGCAGACTATGCATTTCAACTCTCAGAGAATGACAGTTGATTAGAATATATTATATACAGACAACAGAAGTTGGAAGTAATTTTGCTTAACATTTCTCTCCCTTATGGTCACCCACACAGGTTGGATTCATTCACTTATTTAAATTATGTACATAAATCCAACCCAAACTATCGTTCACTACTTCCTACTTCGACTTAACATGAACAACCTATCAAAATCGACAAATCGAATCGATTATGTACCTAATCGCATGTCAAATCAATAATCACCCTGATTAATTAGAATAAATCAAAACTCCGCCTTTCCTACCACTTCTGGTATCATATTGCCGTACCTAATATCGTAGTGTTACATCATTTTCATTTTATTCAATAAAATTTTATTTATTAGTTTCACTCACCCCGTGCTGAATTGATTTTATGAGGACACTGTTTCACAAATTCTTTGGAGTTTACTCCTTAATAATCGATTTTCGTATATAAACCGGGGTTTGAACATTTAAGGGGAGTAAAATGAAACTTTCTTCGTTACTTTACGTTATGCGTTATATTATGTTTACTCATTTATACATTTTATTATCGTATTAAATAGGGAGTAAACTCCAGTGGTGCGTTGGAGCTGACACATACATTGTTTTTTAAATATATCCTATGTGGAATTAAAACTATGCAAGCAACACGCCAAAGGAAAATAAAAAATACTGCCGCCAATTTATCATGTGTCATATTCTGCATTTGAAATTACGGCATCAGAAAATTTCCATTCAGCCAGTGTCAATCTTGTATGAATTTCTTCCATTCAGCCAGTGTAAACCTCGTTTGTAGTTTTTAGATTCGGCCAGTGTCAACCATTTTAAACTGTTTATAAGAAGTATGGCTTGGAAAGTGGAAAAAAATATTATAGTCGATGTGTATTTTTGTAATCTTTCTAAATTCCGCAATCTGCTGATCAGCACTAAAGATTTTTATAGTTCTTCTTGATAGAACCCGATGAATGCTACGACGTCACTACTCTCTAATAATGCCTTTTTAGCTAGATATAAAACATCATATTATTTCCTTATTTTTTACTGCCACGGAGCATTAGAGCAAAGATGCTCTAATGATTGCAAGCACTAGGTACTGCCACGGAGTTGGTTTGTATCCAATGTCAGGCAAAGATTTTTGGGTTTTGGCGTTTGTTTTTTTTTCAGTAACAGCCTAGAGTCAGGATTTGTGCCTGATTAATGGCTTATAGCTCTGTCCCGTATTATGTGGAATTATTACATAACTAGCAAAACAAAGAGCAATACGCTCTATTACGCTCTAGGCGCTATAGTTATATACAACTTTACCTAATTCCTTGGGATTTTCAGGGGACTTTTTGTTATTCCCATATTACTTTCTTGGCTAGTTATCCATGATAAATTGACTAAGTATTCGGTAGGTTCTATGTTCTATAGTATATAATTCTACGTTCCGTTGTCATTGAATGACCCAATGCAAAAATGTTTGAGTTTTTTTTTTTGTTACAATTCTTGAACTGAAAACATCTTTAGCCGCATTTAGCGATTTTTGATAAAGGAAAAACGTATGTGTATGGTTTTTTCCCAAAGTTTGAACTTTTCACCTCTGTAACTTTAACTGAAGTAAGATAAACTTCGTTTTTACACTTTTCGTTACAAATCGTAATAGGTTACATGATTTCAAAACCTTTAGTTGCACCGGCAGGAGCTGTAAGGTAAGGGTTGAAGAAAAAATTAAAACCATTAATGTGATGTCAATATATTATGTCTTCGTGTATAAATATGTTTATCTAAGACTAAATTCTACACACTAAATCTAAATTTTATTGTGAAAATCTACTTCTTACAATACAGTACTAATATGCAACTTATATAATGTACAAGCTTTTTCAAAGTATACATTAATATGTCTATCCAGCAGATTTCGAGAATGCGCATGGAGAAAATTGATTGTGTAAAGCACTCATATTTTACCATAGTAGAGTCAATATAAAAAAATACAGTGTAGTGAGATGTCACCATAACATAAAAAAAAACATTGCAGTCATAATTGTATACATTAACGCCGTGCTGAAGACAAATGAACAACCACTGATGATTCTAAATGAGTAGTTGTGGAAAATAAAAATAAAAATTTGTGCTAGAAAACATCGTACGATTACAATTTGGCAGTGATACACTTTCTACCGGCTTTAGCCTGGCATCTAACATTACATATCTAAATACTCATAACTTACTATATACATAGTTCTTAATAATTATATACCTGGAATATATTCTATTGTAGATAAAAACGTAGTAATAGTTATATGATTATCATAATTTACAACTTACAACTATTTCTAACTTCACGCACAGAACATGTGAAAAACAAATGTTTATTTCGTTATAGCTTCAATTCAAGGGTTTTACAACTGTTATAATTAGAGTTTATACTCTTTATTACGAGTACACGGGCAATCAAGGGATTGTGGAGTATGTTTACAGGTTTACTCATTTAAAACGGTTTTCTAACGGTCTTTGCAGTGGATATAATGATGTACTTTAGTTTTTGTCAGAAAAACGTCTCGGATTGTAGAGCAATAATTACGAAAAACATAGTTCTTTTTATATTTTAAAGGTCGTAAACTTACTCTCGGTTTATGAAATGTATTATTAAGGTTTTTTTTGCAAAATCTCTCTCTAGAGTGTATATAAATGAATAGACAAGCATAATTCAGATTAGTATATTATACTGTAATTTCAGATTTTACACGCCCTCTATTTTTAAATCGTGAAAAATTCCTTTTTTTAGGGTGTTTCGAAATTTGTGCCGTATGACAGCGTAGTTTTCATATTTTGTGACGTATGTCAGCGTAGTTTTAGAAGAGAGTTTTTTACTGTCCTGGTAACCCCGGCAAGGATAACAAATTTATAAATTTATTCTATTGTCATGAGTCTTTGATAAAAATGCCCAATTTAGAGTTAATCCGACGTTTGAAGGGGGTCAAAATCTTATTCAAAGTTTCCGTTACATAGGCACATACTAACATACGTATGAAGCTAATAAAAGCATGTTAAAAACACCTTCGTTTAAAGACTTTACGGGTCATCAGAAGCCTGAAAGTCTGCCAACCAGTCTGACTGTATCCATGTAAAATACTGATATTCAGCTGGCAGCTGCATTCGTTTAGACTGGAAGCCAACCCCAACATAATTGCGAACAGAGGGGTAATTGCGTAACTTGCTGTCAATAGTAATCGTTTAATTTTCATAGTTCATTGCTTTATTTACGTTGTTGAGCCGACAATTTACTTTAACAAACGATGCAATGGATTACAAATAATCTTCAATACGATTCAGATTCTGAATGATAGTGCGTTCCACAATTAGGGTGCAAACTAGGCTGATTGATAGCTTAAAAACAATCGTTCATATTCACTTATGTATCAAAAATTTATCATCATCATCATCATCATCATTTCAGCCGTAAGACGTCCACTGCTGGACTTAGGCCTCCCCCAATTTGGGGGGCTTTGCCATAATCGCCACGCTTGGCAGGCGGGTTGGTTCAAAAATTTATAGTGTACCTATATTTATTTTTAACATTGCAATTTGGAATAATTTCAGAACAGAAAATATTTCTAAAGTGAAAACACGCTGATCATAAAATGCATCAATGCACCACTTGGAATTTTGAAACGTTTGGTTTTGACTGTTCAGCCACGTTCATTGCTATAGTCACGTTTTTGAACAGATTTTTTTTTAAACCTATAAAGCATAGTTTTGTCCAAATAAAAGGCATGGATTTCATGTTATGTTTGTTACGCAATAGTGTCGCGCCTCATTGCATCTAGCATGCTCAAAACTCAACAAATTCTTTGGTATTATAAATTAGAATTTCCGGCAATTGACAATTAAGGCAGTTCCAAAATAATGTGTTATGGTCAAATGGTGCAATGCTTTTCTGGATTAGCTTTGTTGAACACGTTCACTTATTTGCTCCAACAAGCTTCCTTACAGTAACGCTTTTTTCCATTATTCCCACTTTTCAGTTTGATTCTATGGAAGCGTGTTTTTTTTTTTTTAATAATTCTTTCCTATTTTTTAGGGTGTTTTGAATTTGGTGACGTATGGCAGCGTAGTTTTAGAAGACCGTTTTTTTTTCTATCCTGGTTATCCCGGCAAGAATAATGGCACAAATTTATAAAACTATTGTATTGTCATTGGTTTTTGATAAGTATGCCAAATTTCGAGTTAATCCGACGTTTTGAAGAGGGTCAAAATCATGTTCAAAGTTTCCGTTACATAGGCACATACTAACATACGCATGAAGCTAATAAAATTGTATTTAAAACTTAGTAGGTACATTTATTAGAATGGAAGGGCTTGTGGCTAAGTAATAACAGCCGCACAGCTTGATCGTTCAGGTCAAGCTACGCTTGCCGCGGTTAGTCCGTGGATGGGTGACAATCTTTACATACCAAGACCCTTCCGTGCCTCGGAAAGCACGTTAAGCCGTTGGTCCCGGCTGTCTTTCGTAGATCTTAGACAGTCGTTACGGGTCGTCAGAAGCCCGAAAGTCTGACAACCAGTCCTAACAAGTTTTTCGTATCACCCAGTAGCTGGGTTGTGGAGGTCAGATAGGTGGTACTCAGCTGCACCCGGTTAAACTGGAAGCTAATCCCAACATAGTTGGGAAGAAGCTAGGCATATGACGATCCATTAAAATATTCGCCTAACACGGAATCTATACTTATAATAAAACTGTAGAGAGGTCAATTCTGTACATTGAATATATATTCAAAATTAATATTGGAGAATTAATGGTGATCGATACTGATGCCAAAAATACAGTCAGTAAATTTTTTGTCTGTCTGTCTGTCTGTATGTGCACGCATGGGTCAAAAACTACTAAAGGGATTTTAACCAAACTTGGTACGATTGTAGTCCATACTCCTGGGCAGGTTATAGGCTTAGTAATATAACGCTAAGACACATAGGAGCTGAGCAGTGACGATAAATTTGAAGCAAGTCGGATGAAAATGCGCTTTCGAGCTCTTATCCTCGCATACGTTGATCATATCCAACCTCCTCGCGGGCGAAGCCGCTGGCAAAAGCTAGTTATTAATAAAGCACATGGAAAGAGTGACTGTAGTCTAGATCTAAATGTGGCTAACGCAGTAGAGGCTAACTGTAGTGATAAATTATTAACATTGATAAACCTAAGCAGTTACCGTCATAACACTAGGTAGTAACTGAGTGTTGACTAGTATCACTTTATTAGGTACCCGACTACAATCCTATTGACTTAAAAAGATCCATAATTACCGTTCAATCAAATCAAATCAGCTCTTATGAAATATCAGAAGCTATATTATGCACGGTTCCAAATTGTTGTTCGTTATTTAGACACTCGGAAAATACTATGACACGAACAACAAATTTGGTTTTCTCTTTAGAAACCTATTGAGAAATAAAAGCATTGTGCAATGTGCGATGATTTTCTTTACGTAATAAAGTAACCAAAGATAAAAAAAACTTCAACTTGAACATCGTACTGAGGTTCAATAGACCAAGAGATTAGTGCTCATACTGAACTTATTAGCACTGACTGAAAAAAATAATCACAATCAGTCTGTAATGTTCTCACTGCTGGGACACATACCTCTTCTCTGTGAGATGGAGCGGCCTATAATTCACCACGGGTCTTCGAATTATTTTTCCAGGACATGCCGGTTTACTCACAATGTTTTCCTTCACCATGTCAAAAGTAGTGAAAATGGACGTTGCTAGACAAACTAACAACAATTTGTGAAGTCAAAGACTGAGAGTGCACTGTCCTAAGGGCGAAATAAGAGTTGACAATGACTCAAGTTTTATATTTATGGTAATAGCAACCCCGAACAGTTCGGTGTAACAAGCTACAGGGGAGAGTTTCCGACGGTGAATCTACTTGGAAATATGAACCTACTGTGTAGGGCCGTAAGAGCCCTAATCATTTGAAGCTGATGTCTAGATCGAACAGTGACACTGTGTGTGTCTCTGGCATGGGTAAAATGTATTTTTCTTTACATGGTTTATTCAGTAAACAAAACAACATGCGATGGTGATCCCAACCATAACTATGTACGTAGTTCTTACCTAGTACGATATATATTATTATCTCAAACATAACTGTCGATACGTGGGTATGAGACACCTCTACCTAACCCTTCGGGAATACACGCGTGCTATTATTTTATGTTAAAATATGAGATGGTGATGATGGTGGTATGGCCTGTCACAAGGTGGAAGGATGGCTGTGTGAAGGTCGCAGGAACAGCGAAACGCTTGAAGCATCGCTTGGCTTGTGTGCTTCTGCACACAAGTCTAAGTGGCGATTTTGGGCGGAGGCCTATGTCCAGCAAAGGAAGTATTTCGGCTGAAAACACGATGGTACCAAATAAACGCATATTTGTTCACGGTTACAGTCTGACATCAAAACATTTTTGAACGCCATTTGTTTACGAAACGACAATGTAAATACAAATACACTGCACACACAATATGTAGTTGGGTTTGTTTAAAATATCCATGCACTAGTATTTACAAAAAATCTTAATATCGGAACGGTTAATATAAATAATAAATACATATCACGCGAGCGTTCTACTCATTTGTATAGAAAAGGTACCTACTAAAAATATTTGTTAGGAACTATTTTATGTTAAATACTCTTAAATTATGCGGTATTGGAACCGAGTCCTCTAAATACGGGCAAGACTGAAAAGTATGTAATAACTTGTTATTAGATTTGTAATTGAGTTTTAATTGAACTTATGTAAGTAAAATGTTATCAGTAAATTCAAAAGATATCTAAATATTATTTATACACATGATATCTATTCGTGGCTTATTACAAAACATTAAGTAGAAAGTCGTTAGTTACATTATGGTCTAAAACACTGGAATACAGAGTTATTTCGGAGGTATAGTTCGATTCAAACTTAATGGCGGCTGTGAAGTGCGCTCTTGGCGTCGCAGTACCTCGCCCCTCACCCCTGATGACACCGGAAATTGTTAAGGCGCAGCCACTCGCCTCGTGTTCAGAGCCGCCATTAAGTTTGAATCGTACTATAAAGACTTACTAGATTGCGTAATTTCGATCCGTGAAATAGTAGATAAATAAAAGTAAAATTGCTTATTTCAAAAGAAAAAAACATTTAAGCAAGGTAAAGTATCAATTAAGTACACAAATATTTTCACTGAACACCGACTCCTTGAATGAATTTATTGTTATGAGCATTTTGCTTATAATAGGACTTACAATAGATATTCATAATATCTCTATATGAGATCTTTTCAATGTGTCCTATTATGGCAGAAATAAATACAGCATCCATAACAATGTCAAAGACTTCTTAAGTAATTCTTCTTTTCCTTTAATATAACCCTATTCTTAACAGCCAATCATGATTCCTCACTCTCTCTTAATTCCTGCATTCTTTCCCATTATATCAAATCTTCTTTCTAAACTTAACCAGCCCCAAAAGTTGGAATCCCAATCGGGGGACCCATTAGAAAATAACCTTTACGCATGTGTCAGTAGAGCTCATTAAAACTCATCTGGTGTGGATGAGGAGTGTGAACCCTCATGTCTTCCATGTTCTGCATGGGTTCTGATAGCAACATGGTACTGGGTCCAACACTAGGCGGAGGCACAGATCCAGGAAGGATGGAGCCGTTAGAGTGTCCAAGACCGTTGCTGGACTCCTGTCGCATCATGTTACGACGCCATTTTGCGCGGGCGTTTTGGAACCATACCTAGGAAAAGGGAAAAGTTGATATAAATTATTTTTTAAGAGGAATACTTAAAATGGATAGATTCTCTATTTGAAATTCCTGTACATTTTATATTGCAACAAGTGACATCTCGTATGGTCTAGTGACCACGTGCCACTAGATCATACGAGGTGTCACTTGATGAATTCTCGGTACGGGAAATAAATTTTTTGTTCACTATAAGGATTTCAACCACATTTTTAGTAAGTTGCGGTGTGTTGAAAAGTTTAAGTATATATACAACTGTGCAATAAATTATGGTCCCAACTTACTTGTAAAACTCGTTTGGACAGTCCAGTCTTTTGCGCGAGCTGCTTCAAGTCCTTAGCATCAGGGTTCTGATTGATTGCGAAGTAGGACTTCATGGTCCTGAGTTGATGGTGCTTGAAGCTGGTGCGCATGCGCTTTGTGCGTTGCGTGTGGCTTGACACGCTGCCTGGAGAGGCGACTGACGAGTCGTAAGCCAAGGACTCCATTGATGATGACAGATCACCGCGGTGGAGTATTTCTGAAACAAAAGAAGAACGTCAATTTTGGAATTGTAATTCATTGCCTAGAATACCCCAGGATAGGTGTGCTTTTGAAATTACCAATGACACATCAAGCCGAGACGAAAGAAACGATGGATGGACTGTGTGAATGATGATATGGATAGAACGGGGAATGACTAAGAACATAACGACTAATAGAGAAGTGTGGAAGAATAAGACATGTTGCGCTGACCCCAAATAAATTGGAATGAGGGCAGGAAAATGATGATCGCGTATTTTTTTGCAGATGTGTCACCACTTAACACTATTATGGTGCCCTTTTGGTTCCATTATATAAATGTAGCAACAACATTTACTTCAAAAAAAAAACTCGTAAGTACTACAAGAATACGTGTTTTAATGTAAAGCCTGACAGCATCAACAAGTTGCCCAAAATTCACAACCAGACAAAAATAACGAGCCTTTCTTATCAAATAGCGACACTTCCAATTTCAAAGTGCAGCATCTCGAACCCACATCCTAGAGTTTTTCGTCCAAATAAGAGGAAGCAGAGATTGTAGACGACTGCGGTTACAACCGGCGGACCACGACAATACCACCTTTTGCTAATAGAGGAAGCTAAGTTCCGGGGCCTGGGAAATGAAGCATGCATAGTGTTAAAACATTCAAGAATCTGTGACGTCGATACAAAACCTGGCAGAATGACGTTACAAGGAAAGAAACAATTTTATCCACTCGATACACATTTTACATACTTAAATAAACTCACGCCTTGTTCCCATGGAGGTAGGCAGAAACTACAGAACGCCAGCTACGATCCTCACACACTCCTGTTGCCTCGTTTATCTTCATACATCTGGTCATAAACGCACGCTGGTTACCAGTACTACGCACCGATCCCTTCTGAAGAACATAAGCAATAAGGTCACTATAAATGTTCTTCTAGGGCGTCCCCTTTCGACATGTCCAATCACAACTGCCTATGAAAATACACGCAACCACTTTTTCTAAGATTTCACCCGTAATGAAGACTGCTATGACGGTTAGTTGAATACCGAATCATAATAATGGGACCAGAACTTGTCAACATTGATAAAGAATATAAAAATGTGAACTGTAATCTGTAGATAACCTGTGATTACAGGGTGTGAACAGAATTCTAAACCATTTTACGCGTTATACGTAGTTGCAACTACAAAAACAAAGTCTCATATCACTATTAAAATAACGTAAGGCCTGTCAAATTTAACCTAATTCCACATTTTTAAACAAAAGTAAAGAAACCCCCTATTAATTGATAAGCAAAGCCATCGTTAATACTCATTAGTAGGAACGGAAATGGAAAGCAGCCGACATAGGCACCCGGTGACTTGTGCGTCAAAACAAATAACGTGGAATGATGTATGTCCCGATAATTGGGCGAGTTTTGATCTAATAGATAGTGCGGAATAAGTAGGGGGTGTCCACGTTTGTGAAGGTGTGGAGCTGTCCTTATTTTCGGAAAGTGAATTATGTATTGGGTTTTGTGTATCGAACTTAGTAGTTTTGTTTGTGTTTTTAAGTGAGTGGAGATAAAGAACATAATTAAGCCATAAATGATTATGAACTTTACAAATACACTTATATGATGTAACATGGAATAGAAATAAACTTACCATTCCTAAAAAAAATGTTTTGTATCAAACTGTATCTATTGGAGGAAAGATTAGATGGATAGGTAATTTTTTTTGAAACCTAATGCTTACTCTTTCACGCAAATACTACTAAACAAGTTTAGAACACAAATAGTTTATATAACATGGATGTACTGTAGTACATTCCAGCGGGATAATTTCCGACCTCCACGCGGGCGAAGCCGCTGTCCAAAATCTATTTTTTCATTTGAAAAAACTTTATACACTAGTAAAATTACTGTACAAAGTTGGACTTAATGTCTGAGGTATTTTGTACTAGTGAACTCTAGGGTGATGCAGAGAAAATATAGTCTCGAAATAATTATGGATAACCTGGAATAAAACTGTCCCGAAGTGTCTCGACTTACGAACTTCACGCATACTGCCCCTAGTAATAATGGGTCTTAGTAATAAAAAGTCAGTGGTTTTTATTAATATCTCGCTACAACACTTGGGTGGTTGGCTGCGTTATATGTAACGAAATCGCCGATGCGCAACTAGCTAATTATTAAATTTATAATTAAATATATTAGACGGGTTTGTGTGATTCAGGCTTGGGGTCGGACAGTTGCGTCCATTTTTATGACGCCGTTTTTAAGTTTACGATGGTCGGAACAAAAAACAATTAGGTTATAAAAATAATATTATCGCCTTGTGGTCTTGCTGAAGCCGAATTAATTACTGTGCTTAGCACTTGACGTGATGTGTTGAAATAGTTCATGTTCATTTTATTGGTCAAACAGCGTTATTCTTTATATAATTTCTGAAAGGTCGAAATTATTATCCTGTTATTTAGGGGGAAATAACAGTAGTATTTCGTTAATTCACAAGGCGAAAGCCCGGGTATCAAAAGTAAATATGAATATTGAAAGTCGTACATGAAAGCATACATACAATAAAGTTTCATCATCATTATCATCATTAACGTCGTGGACGTCATCATAAGAGATGCTATAATCGCCACGCTTAGCAAACTGGTTAGTTATCGCAGCATAGTGGTAAGATACATAGATAACGCTGCTGCCCATTCTCTAGTAAGTCATTTAGTCGCCTTCCACGAAACCAATAGGAAGAAATGGGATCGTGCTATTGTTTACGCCCGGCACCACACGGAGTGATATCGTTTAAGGTTTAGCCAATTGACAACTAGTAAATTTACGGCAGTTATACCATACACAAACGTTTACTATACTATCATCATCGAGGTTTACTTGCCTTGCCTAGGCTTACCGTCTCTCAATGCAAATATAATTGTTTGTTACTCTTCAGCTAAATTTGACCCAATACTCGAACAAATATTGGTGACTATCTTTACATACGAAGACTCTTCCAAGTCTCGGAAAGCACGTTAAACCTTTGGTCCCGGCTGTCTTTCATAGATCTTAGACAGACGTTACGTGTCGTCAGACGCCCGAAAGTCGGACAACCAGTCTTACCAAGGGCTATCATATTACCCAGTAACTGGTTTGTGGAGGTCAGATAGGCAGTCCATGTAAAATACTGGTACTCAGCTGCATCTACTTAGACTGGAAGCCGACCCCAACATGGTTGGAAAATGGCTAGGCAGACTATGATGACTTATACAAATATAGTATATTTTTAGAGCTCCATGGTAGTACATAGCACCTAGTGTTATGTAAAACGTATTTATGTCATAATTGGGTTAGCGATCGATAACGGACAACGAAGCTAATGGCCTGCCACCGTTTCTAAATAGTAAATATTTCCATATCATATTATATTTGTTTGTTTGATTGAACGCGCTAATCTCAGGAACTTCTGGTCCAAATTGAAAAATTCTTTTTGTGCTGGGTAGCCTATTTATCGAGGTAGGCTATAGTCTATATAACATCACGCTATAACGAAGAAAAGCGGAGCAGTAATGAAAAATGTTGCAAAAACGGGGAAAATCGCACGCACGGGTAGGCGATTCGACGCGACGGGAAGGGTCGGGGGAACAAGAAATTTAACGCGGACGAAGTCTCGGGCAGAAGCTAGTATAGCATATTTTTAGAGCTCCATGGTAGTACATAGCACGTAGTGTTATGTAAAACTTATTTATGTCATAATTGGGTTAGCGACCGATAACGGACAACGAAGCTAATGGCCTGCCACCGTTTCTAAATAGTAAATATTTCCATATTATATTCCACGTTGCTCCCAAGAATGCCGGTTAATGAGGGATGTAACCTAAAACAACCCCATTATATTTCGTTATCAGTTTCGTGGCATAATTTATTTTGTAACAAGCTTATGCCCGCGGATTTGCTTCGCTCTCACGGTAGCGTCCTATCGGGATTAAAACTCAACTATGTGTTGTTAATCCAGGTCATAAACTATCTTTGCGCCAAATTTCATAGAAATCCGTTCAGTCTTTTTTGCATGGAAAAGCAACAAACATATATCTGAATAGTCAGGAGACAATCATACAAACTTTCACATCTATAATATTCGTTTGTAGAATGTCACAAATGAGTTCGAACTTAAAATCATATTGCATTAGAGTATGTTATTCTTTGGTAAGGTTCGAGAAACTTGTCAAAATATAACGTTCGTAGAAGGAAAAAGATTGATTAATTAAAAAAATATTTAAACCTATCGGCCCTGAGAGACGCTGTCTTTCTCGAACAGCGCCACCTACCGAGTCTAATTGTCAATCTTAATCATTCAGAAACTGATACAAATACACACAAACAATAATCGAAATCAGTGTATCTGTTCGGGAGGACTTCAATGAACGCACGTACAGAATAATTATTATATAGATATGAATCAATTTCATACATTAATGCTCCTATATTATTTACTTTGTTACTTAGCAATGAGACTGTATTTATTCTTAGCGATATTTAAAATATATTTTAACGATTTTCCTCAAGGGATTAAAATACAGTACATTTAAGTATTTAATAAAAACCTTTGGATTTATTTATTCACTCACTAAGTATAAGGCAACTGCCCTTACCGCTAGAAGCATGTTTTACCAAGAGCAACTAAACGAATGTGAGCAATAAGAATAGGAAAATGCATTCCTAAATAGGTAATGAAAGTTGGTAAAAGAAAAATTGTCATTCTTGCCGATAGCAAACCTCATGGGGTTTGCGGCATTTCGGTAAAGACATGTTAACCTATCACCAGAATAGGCTACCATTTCTGTGTGTTTCTAAGAACCTTCGTAAAAACACATCGAAGTCAAGCAAATACAATATTTCCCCAGATCCAAGTTCGTCATGGAAATTAAAGTGATTTCTTCCACAATAAACACACCGTACACACATAATGTTTTATTTTTATAGTCGAAATTAACATGTTACCGAATTTGAGAAAAGAGAAGTACTACATTTTTTTAAAGTCGGTAATAAAGCATCGGGGCTGTAAAAGCCTCGATATTAACGATAGGTTTTAAAAAAAATAAAGAAGCTCCGATTCAGTGTATGGTTTATTACACCGATAGGCGCCGCTCTTTGGGCTGTGGCTCAAGTTAAATACAGCAGCGAAAATATTTAATTACTATCTACAAACTTTATCACTCCACAGAGATAGGATAAGTCAACATCGACACGGACGCGACGGATTTTTTTCTCTTCACTCAGGACCTACAACGCACTGATTAGTGCAGAGAATAGAAAATCGAACACTGTGGTTTTTCGACGCGCTGAGATGAAGAGTGTGTTGAAAGAAACCAACAGAGTGTGTTGTATTCTCAATGCTCGTATCTACACCGAGACTTGAAAATCAAATTCGCGCTACGTCCATGCATTCAACGACATACTTTATATAAGAACTAGCTTCTGCCCGCGCCTTCGTCTGCGTTAAATTTCTTGATCCCCCGACCCTTCCCGTCGCGTCGAATCGCTTACCCGTGCGATTTTCTCCGTTTTTGCAACATTTTTCATTACTGCTCCGCTCCTCTTAATTTTAGCGTGATGTTATATAGTTTATAGCCTTCCTCGATATATAGGCTACCCAACACAAAAATATTTTTTCAATTCGGACCAGTAGTTCCTGAGATTAGCGCGTTCAATCAAACAAACAAACAAACAAACTCTTCAGCTTTATAATATTAGTTTAGATAATACTTCTCATAACAACAAAAAAATTAAATCACATACTTTAAATTCTCATAAATATATTTTTGGGATTCTACGAGTAACTCTCAATTTACTTTCTATCTATCACAAATCATTGAACTCTTATTATCTAGTAAATTATAATATAAAAAAATCAAGGAATCAAGTTAAATGTATCATGGGTATAAAATTTAGGCATGAAGAATTAAAAAAATGTTTAATTCCGTTGAAACATCGATCTGTCAATTCATCATGAAGTTTCTCGCTACTGCGTTTAACTTGCAACAAACCCACAATAAAATTTCGGACCTTGTAAAATGATACTGATGTGAAACGAAAGCTGCTATGCTGGTAGGTAGTCGTATATTTGTCGTAATCAAGTCAGGATCATCCGACACCTACATACATCTATGTAGACAATCATACATAGAAATTGGATGGTTGACTCATAAAGAATAGAGAATCTCTTCAAACACCATGTATCAGAAAGTAGTGAGTGTATCTATATAAAGGGTCAGGTGCTTAGGACTCGCAAATGTAACCGAACCAAAAGGAGTATTCACAGATCGTAGCAGATAGCATTTCATAGTTTCTGCTCTACCCCATGCGATACAGATGTAAGCTCATGTATAAAAATGATTCTCCATAGGACAAACAACGTACCATCATCAACAACATCTGTCTAGCCTTTTCCCAACTATGTTGGGGTCGGCTTCTTATCTAACCAGATGCAGCTGAATACTAGTATTTTATATCCAGCGACTGCCTATTTGACCTCCACAACCCAGTTACTGGATATTATAAAGATCCACAAATGACACCGGGACCAACGGGCTTAAGGACAAATATCGTAATCGCGAAAAAATTATGAGCGATCTCATAATCTACATAACTTCAATATATATTGGACCCAAATTCTTAACCAAATAATGACCACTTAGATCCAGCTTGTTCCTTGCTGACCCCCCCACCAGTGACTCCCTAAGCCGAGGTTCGAATCCCACCGGCGGTGCTGTTAGGTCTTAGTTGCTTAGTTTGTAGTTTTTCTTCAGTTTGTAAGCCCTGGCTGGAGGCCTTAGATTAACGTTTAAGGTTATTCGCAGGGAAAGCCCGGTTAAGTATTAAAAACCTTTAGGTTAACTACGAGAAGTCAGTGTCAAAAAACAAAAAAACTAACCAAATAAAGAAAATATCAGCCACCCCGTTCGGACGGCAGATTACGATGGTCCCATGGAGAATATTGTCAGTTTGATGGTCTATACTCCTAAATATATGGACCATATCTTTCTGATGCATACTGCAACACTAAGTAATGATGCTAGCGTCCCCTTTTTATCCTGACAGTTTGAACCTAGCCCTTGATCGATGTAAGTGATATGTTTACGACCACTAGAGACCTCTTTTGTTTTGAATTCATGAAGTGCGTTTATATCTAAACTTTTAGTAGGTATACGATTCATGATAAGTCCAACAATATAACCAAGTGAAGTTGCACACTAGCGAGATTTCCGAAAACGAAGATAAAAAGAAACCTTGAATAAAAGTCAACTGACATTTGAAAAATCGGTATCTCTAAATAAACGAAAGAAATTGTTCAAAATATCACAGTTGGTAAGTATATCATCCATGGAAACATGTCCGCCGTAATAGAAGATTTTATATTTCGAAATGTATTTAAACAGAAATGTTTGAGTACTTAGAGTGTATTGGTAACATCGACTGAATGGGACAACATAAATTCTTGGAAGCAAGACATTCACCTGAATGAAATGTTAGTAAACACATGCAGTCTGCCAATAGATATAGTTTCTTATTTAGTTTCTCTAATATTTTGCATAATTAAGTGCTCGACTGTTTGCTACAGTTTGTCTACAAGTCTGCAATGGCGTTGGTTTGGTCGACAAAAGTATATATGAAAAAGGTTTTTAAGTTGAATTGAGAGTATCAAGTATTTAATTACAGTTGAAGTTTCATTTCTAGCAAAGATTTAGCTGGTATGATTAAAAGTTAAACTCGGAATGTGCTATGTTATTAGCTTATTTCTTTTTGTTTGTCTCTCTAAAGTGCGTTTGGCACAAATACGTACTGGACAATATAGTGTAAGTACTTAATATTTCATTTGAAATATGCGCAGAGAAGCAATGCATAGATGCAATGTCGCAGAGGTAAGCATTGCACCATTTTTTAAATTGTTTTTGTGGGTTGGAAATCATCAAATGTCGTCTCCCGCTCGGGTGGAGCGGAAGGGCGTGTCAGACTTTTACTGACTAAAACCCACCCGTGTTCCTTCAGTTGCCCATGTGCCAGGGTCACGGTATCACTTTCGAACAAATCTCGCGACCCTGGCAGGCATCGGTCCTGGCAGACCCCTTCAGTTCTGCTGACATCTCTTTGCGGCACGCATGGAACACTACGCGCCGTCGACACGAGCCTCGTCCTTACCGGACAGCGAGCTACCCATTGCTCGCCGTCCGCAAGGTCGCGCCTTCGGTGGCCGAATTGCACCCATGAAAGCTGTATGAGTTGGGAACCCAAGGAATTGTTACCGCTACTAAGGGGCAAATTTGGGTATACCCGGTTTCGGACCAGGCACGGGGTAAAACCGTTAAAACATAACTATTATAAAATAATAATTTTAATATTTAGAATTCAGAAAAAAAAGTGATTATGATTACAAAACATACTTATATATTTCTAAATACATTCATAATATAACACCCAGACACAGAACAAATGATCGTGCTCATCACAGAAAGATTTGTCCTGGGTGGGAATCGAACCCACGACCTCAGTCTTAGCAGTCAGGGTCACTAACCACTAGACTAACAGGCCAGTCAAACTGTTCTTTTAGTCAATACAAAATTGATTTTTATTAAAATGAGTTTCACTCACATCTCTTCATCCCTTTTCCATAAAAATATGATTAACAGTAATTCAATTTAAAATATTTCCAATATGTTTTTTACTTAATCATGCATAATCGTTCGAACGATTTTAATGCAATTTGAATAAAAATATTATGTTCTGGGTACAAAGAGAGGTAGTAAGTACGAGTCTAATTTTCGTACAAAAATAAGCACAGGTGACATTTTTTTTGTACGGTGGGCCGTATGGGTGTGGTGACTAAATCATTAGAAGCTGGCCTCTTATTCTATTGCTACTCTGCTAAGACAACTAAGACAACTAAAGATCCTAGGAATAAAACTGACTTGCGGTCTACTATACCTACTTGGGATGCGAGAGAACCCGCGGATATTCCTAGCCAGTTGTTCTAAGACAAAAGAAGTAAACCCAGGCGACGTCTCAGTTAGCCTCGTTGGTCCAGATGTCGTAAGTGCTACTGCGCAGTATGAAGTCCTGGGTTCGATGCCCGGGTTGGGCTAGGTGATATTAAATTTTAGCTGGGAGTCTGAATTTTTACTCGATTGATGGCGATAGGCTCGCTCCCTGTTACATGAGACTTTAGCGTAACTGGCAAAATTTGAGTGTGCTATAGGTACCTTTTCCTCTAGCTTACGTTTCAGGGAATACTGGTCTGATTTTATGCTGTTGTAAGAACAGTCAAACAACAACCTTTAGACAAAAATCAGTAAAAAAAAAGCTTCTACACACAACTGTCTCGTATCAAGATGGCCACTTTTAAAGACAGGTGATGGAATCATATAAACGAAGTTTTTTGTCTGTGGTCAGAGGTTGTTTGAAGCATTGTTTATTGTTAATTGTTTTAATCGGAAGGGGAGTCCGTTTATTATTTTTTTGTGCCATTAGTTTTTAATTAGGGTGTATAAATTGTAGGTATAATACTGATGGAATGGTATCCGTTTTGGCTTTTATTCGGTTATGGTGGCATTCTTTTCGAGAACAGGAATGATTATCATTTGCTTGTTAATCTGTAATTATTACTTTAATATAGTCAAATTGTATGCACAATTTTGTTTATTATTTTTCGACTTGTGTTATAGGTTTAGTTCATTTTCATCAGACGTTGTAATATTTTATTAGCACCGACGAAAATGGAGGAGTGTTTTAACTTTATAAGTTTAACCGTGTATACTATGTGTGTTTTTCTGCGCCATTATAGCTCCAAACCGGCTGCAGCAATTTTTTTTTTGCTTTTTGCTGACAAACATTTTTGACTACATACGAAAAGTCTTTATGTTAACTTTCCATCATTTTGTACAATTACGTGACCTGTATTGATCCGTGTGTTTCCGGACGTAAAGAATAGTACCATCCCATTTCATCTCGTGGGTGTCATAATAGGCGACAACAATAGTACCATCTTATTTCTTCCCGTGGCTGTCGCAAGAGGCGACTAATGGACTCACTAGAGAATCTACGCATTTTACGTAGCATGGCATAATTATGGCAAAACCCCCCCAAATTAGGGGAGGCCTATGTCCAGCAGTGGACGTCTTATGGCTGAAATGATGATGACCTATCTATATCATCAATATTATAAAGCTGAAGAGTTTGTTTGTTTGATTGAACGCACTAATCTCAGGAACTACTGGTTCGAATTGAAAAATTCTTTTTGTGTTGAGTAGCTTATTTATCGAGAAAGGCTATAGGCTATATATCATCACGCTACAATCAAGAGGGGCGGAGCAGTAATGAAAAATGTTGCAAAAACGGGGAAAATCGCACAGCTAGGCGATTCGACGCGACGGGAAGGGTCGGGGGAACAAGAAATTTAACGCGGACGAAGTCGAGGGCAGAAGCTAGTATTGTATATAGCCGGCACTATTTTGTACATCTAAATAATACTGGCACATTTCGCCGCTTATAGTTTCGATCCATTAGCATCGGATGTCAAAATAACAGGCATGATGCTATGTAACTTGGCCGGTGGAGGTGACTTGTTTGTATAGACACATTGTCAAGTAGCTAGAATGAGAACTAGTACTCGTTATATTTCAGAACAATGTATGTATATACGAAAAAAACGTATTGTTTATGTATAGTTTTTAGAGGAGTGTTGATTTCAGGAGTATTCAAAAATATTTTCTACTAGCTGACCCAGCGAACTTCGTATCGCCTCAGATTCAATAAATGTAGTAAGAAACCTACCAAGTTTGACAACCTGGTACGCGGTAGTGATCTGGTAAGCGTTTTCTAGCTGACACTACTTTGTTTGTTAAGCTCCTGCCAAGTTATGATAACCTGGTACTTCGAAGGCATAAAACATTTTCTTACTGACTGTTATTTGATTAGCTCATACCAAATTACGACCACCTGGTACTTGGAAGGCAACGTTTTTGTCATACCACGTTTTATAGTGAGTTGTTGTCTCTTTGACGTTTTATGTCACGTCACACAGGAACGCAGTGGAACGAGATAAAATGTATCCTATGTCCATTTCCTGGTTCTAAGCTACTTCCCCACCAATTTTCAGCCAAATCGGTTCATCCGTTCTTGAGTTATAAATAGTGTAAGTAACGCAATTACGTTGGGATTGGCTTTCAATCTAACCGGATTCAGCTGAATACCAGTATTTTACATATGGCGACTGCCTATCTGACCTCCACAACTCAGTTACTGGGTAATACGATACTCCTTGGTAAGACTGGTTGTCAGGTTTTCGGGGTTTTAACGGAACGTAACGACTGTCAACGACCCACAAATGACAGCTAGAACCAAAGGCTTAACGTGCTTTCCGAGGCACGGAAGGGTCTTGGTATGTAAAGATGGTCACCCATCCACGAACCAACCGCGGCAAGCGTAGCAGTCCCTCACGCAGCTTACTAATTACCACTTTAAAATTAAGTTCTCAAGTCTGAAATCAACAACATGTTTATGTTTATTAGTGAAAACGAAATTCGCCGACATTTGCTGGCATACTAATATTTTTATATACCTACCTATTAACTTATTTTGTATAACACTCCTGCGCCAGGGTAGGTTTACAAGAACATATAAAAAACTTTATAGACTTCGCACCCTAAACCGACCTATTTAATAAACACATCCTTTATAATATTATCGATAAAAAACTATGAACCTTTGTTTCGCTCCTTGACCGCAAACGCCAACCTTAATTTTATACTTAAAAAAGTAAACTGCAAAATAAACTGAACCTTATGTCGATTGCAGTTGAGTTGATTTCGATTTGTTACAAAGTTTTGCTAAAAGTTCTTTCGATTTAATTTTCATAGATAGAAATCAATGTGTCATTTAAAAAAATGCCTCTAGATTTTTTCACCGAATTTGGTTAATTAAAAACGATTCAACGGGCCTATTCGTTGGTGGCAAACTTTTGAGCATCTGCTTTATTTTTGTTAAATTGGATGAATTTTTAGGTTTTGATCTATATTAACATGTGTAAAGATTTATAGGTCAGAGGTTTTTTTTACGTCTTTTAAAGGTAAAAAGTTTTAGGGAAATATGATCGGCTGTACTGTTAGTACCTAGCTGATTGTACTACCATTTAAGAGATTACATAAAAAAAAAAGTTAAAACCATTGCATGCCTTTTCATTTGCTTTTCTACCTGCAAAAAATTCGATTTATTTTGAATCTCTCTTACAAAAAAGGGAAAATGCGACACAAGGCACGTTTATGGACTAAATTCAGTGTCAGTAGGGTTAGCACTCAATGACTTGAATGAATGAACTTGATGGTTCAAGCGTTTTCAGTTGGTTTTTCGTCCAAGAGCACGCTTTGGTCGCACTGTTACGGATAAGTCGATGCGATTTTATAAAAAGAGAATCTGCATACTGATAGTTATGACATAGGTAGCTAAAAAGCTAGGGGTGGACCACAAAATCAGTATTAATTCATTTGAATAAGTCTGCGTATACAAAAAACTTGATGAATTGTGTAGTCATTTTCGATTCTGTTTTGAAACGTAATAAAACCGACTCGATTTTTAAAAGATTGATCACTGATGTTGAAAAGTAGATCACCTACGACAAGAATGTGCGAAAATTATCATGATCAAAAGGGAGTCAAGCTCTACAAGATGCAGTATTGAACCTGCAAAACATTTCAGGAGGTTGTTATGAGACTTGTATATAATCATTTATACCGATACCAAGTCAATAATCAATTATACTTTTTATTTTCGATTTTTCAATTTTATTGTTTTTCAGAAAAACTCTCTTAATAACCCTCTTCAAAAAATCTATCAAAGAAATGTCGGTTGCGTTTGTTTGTGTGTGTGAAAGCTCAGTTTAAGGACACGTACAGACTGGCCGCGTTTTAATAAAGGGAGTTCTCACTTACCGATTTTCGTAAATAAGAATAAAACGAAAAAAAATACCTGCTCATTTTATTGTTGTTTCGGGTCGAGAATCACTAACATAATTACCTCCTAAAATGTTTTGCAGATCCTAAACTGCATTTTGTATATCACTATAGTGAAATCCGGATTAACCCGCAATAAGATGGATGGTAAGCAGCCTAGCCAGGCCTAGTGGTATCGGCCGCGAATTACGAGTTGTAGGTAGTGGGTACGAAGCCAGGCAGGCGCTTTACTTTCTATAAATTATTTCCACACCACTGTTCTCGAAACGGTGAAGGAAAACAGCATGTTCAAGAACCAATAATTCAAAGATACATAAGACATAGATATTTAAAGATATTCATCTACCAATCCGCACTGGGCCTGCGTAGTAGATTACAGCCCACTCCACCTCAACGAGACGTCTCAGCATTGGGAACAATATATGCTGATTATGATGAAGGTGAATATTGCGAGTATGTAGTGCGATTGCAAATCGATTCGAATCTCTACTGCCAAAAACTGATGAGACACAAGCAAGAAAATGAGAAAAAATGGTCTGAGATGATCAATAAAAACTTAAAAAGGGTGTGGACTTTCTTTCAACACGATAACGCAAGGCCCTACACATATTTAGCCGCTCAACGAAAACTGATAAAGCTTGGTTGGGAAATGTTAATGCATCCACCACATAATCCTGACCTTGCACCTTCAGATTTCCACTTATCTCGGTCTCTTCAGAATTCTTTAGGTACCGAGTGCTAGGTTGACATCAAGAGAGGACTTTCGTACCTAACTGTCACAATTGTTGATCAGAAGTACCAACATTTTACTCAGCAATGGGATTATGCAAGAAGTTATCGAACAAAATGGCACAAATATTTTAAAAAAAATTGTCCCGATTTATATGCCGGGAAAATAATGTTCTTTTTTAACAAGCTTGTCTTACGTAAAAAAACTTACGTTAATATAGTACTTAAATCTTAAACGCTTGAGACTTATCTTAAAGTGTTAGAAGGACTAGAAGGACATTCGTGCCTCAAGGTTTTTATAAAATACTAGCTGACCCGGCAAACGTTGTTTTGCCATATAAATAATTTCTTAGGCGGGGATAACTAATTAAATGACGATTGATCAGTTTTCGACCGGAGAGGAAAAATGATTAAATTACTAAAATGGCTATTAAAAAATAAGGGTTGATCGTAGAAGGGTGAAAATTGAGGATTGTATGTATTTTTGTATGTTATATCATAAAAAAATAGAAATTAAAAATGTTGTCTAAAAAATAAAAATAAAAATTTAGGGGTGGACTACCCCTAACATTTAGGGGGATGAAAAATAGATGTTGGCCGATTCTCATAGATACCGAATAAGCACAAAAAATTTCATCAAAATCGGTCAAGCCGTTTCGGAGGAGTATGGCAACGAAAACTGTGACACGAGAATTTTATATATTAGATGAAAGGTTCTATTTTTATATCAGTTTTATTAATTACTTTTTAGTTCGTAAAAAGCTTTCTTTTCTTACAATTTAGTATTTACAGTGTTAAGAACTTAAGTAATCTCTAATTAATTAAAATTTACTATTTTTGTTGGTAAATCTCGGGATGATGAGAAGCTAAATCGTCCTTAGACGTTTTGAATTAAAAGGGCACCAACGACCAGAAACTGTCACCAGTACATAGTGACGTAGCAACAATGGGGCAACCGGCCCTGAGGAGCTTGAAGAGTGGAAGGGTAATTCACGGATATCAGAACAATCGCAGAGCCCGGAAGACGGTCAGGATCCCTACCAGTACTTACTTGAATACTTCCTTCCTTCAAGCACGTGTGTTCTGGCGAACCTCCAGTCAAACCTGCCAATAAAGAGGTGGTAGGTATGTTCCTCGTCAGTAATCTCTTCAGCCGGTCAATATAGGCAAGCCAGAGGTGACAAATAAGCCTGCTCCCCTAAGACACGTCCGTGGGGTCGCTACTCGCTCCATTGTTATTATTCGGAAATCGCATACTTGTTAAGATGAATCAAACCAGCCCAACCTCGATGGGGTTACGTCGATTTATTACAAAATAGAGCCGCCCCCCAGGGTTCCACCTTCTGGCTCCAGTGTCAGACCCTGGTTTGGGAGGACCAAAGTCTCTGTCAAGACGAATTAAAAGACCCTAAATCTAAAGGCGTTGTTTAAGTACAGAGTTCAAATGTTCACCTACCAGCTCCTTCACTATTTATTTGTAAATCGTTGTTAGTTGGCATTTATAATTATGAAAGGACATGAATGAGGCATCTGCAGGCACAACGAAGTACTTCAAAATTATAGAAATGCATTTTTTTAAGACTCCCACAGATCGGCGCAAGGTGACTTTAAAAGATCAAAATCCCTGAAGTGTTTATAGAAGTTAATTCGCACCGTGCGCCGCGCTGTCGCGCCACGCTATCACGTCGCACTGTCTAGTCGCGCCTATCTGCGGGAACCTTTATAGTGTGTATCGAAAAGGCAAATCTTTAAGTGATATCCAAGAATTACCATCTACACTCACAATGCTAATTTTATCCTACTATTTTGCATACAGCCACCTAGCGTTGCGATATTCTCGATCGATTCTTCGATTATCGATAAGGCACGTCACTATCTCGAGGGCCCTCATAGTTCTCATTATAGGCGTCACGTGCGCTACTTGAATGGCGCTGTTGTGCCAACATGGCTGCCGTTTTGGCAGGAAAACGGAGTGTGAGTCCGTGTGGCTCTATCAAGATATAGCGGCAATTACAATTTCTTAGGGTGTGCGCTGTAGTGATGATGAATCTTACTGAACGTATCCGGTTGGATCATTTTCGAATAGTATCAAACAGAAAATGTTTAGTAGGAAACGATTGCGTTTAAATTAATTAAAAGTTTAACTTGTCTGGTTTCGCTTTCCTTCCTACCTTCGATTCCTAGCTTGGGTGATTTGTTGATTGAATCTGAAAGGAAATCTAGCTATTAATCTAGTACTCATCTTGGGTGTCGTGCCCTACAGTATTTTTTATTCACTGTACTTAGATTCAAAGTTAATGTTGTTTTACTTGTCACATATTTAGAGTGAGTGAGCGTCCAAATTGGCGAATTGAAAAATATCTAATTGTAAGCAAAATGCAAGAATAAAATTATACTACAGCAGATATTTCTTGCTTTACTGACGAATAAATCAACCATAATTAATGCTGAATTACATGAACCCATTTTTTAATTAAATGTTTTTTAATGTGTTAGGTGAAAGGTTAGCAACATATTAAAAAAATTATATTATTAACTAGATTTATTTTTAAATATAAAAAATAAACGAAATAAACTACGAATCTTTAATATCGAAAATGCAGAAGTATTTTAGTGTTAAAACAGAACCCCTATTTAAAGGTAAGTAATTGTTACAAATGGTGGTATTTTCTGCGGGGATTTCCAGATCGATGATGTCACTATGCCCTATTTTTTATGGAGTGAATTACTCTATTATGTTTGTTTTATATTGTTATTTAGGTTAGTACGTGGAGTTTTTAGAGGAGCTATGGTGAAAGTAAAATAGTTTCGAACTGTTAAGACTTTTAGCTATTTAAATGTGGTATCAAGTCAAGTATTTGCTAGGTAAATAATTTGATTTTTACCATCTGAACGAAGAAGAAAACTCGGGTAAAAATAAAGTATAAAATTAAAGAGTACCGCGCTCCATATTAAGGATAACTTTGTTTGGAAGTTGCGACCCATTCATACTTACTGAAAAATAACTGTTATCTTTTACGCAAAGGTTTGCCATTGAGTTAGTAATAACAGAAACAGAAAATATTTAACTGTCCAGGTGTTAGAATAAGCAGGTTGAGACGACATGAGTAGCTTGAAATACTACCTATAGCTAGGTTAGAATATATTAATTGCCAGTGAGTCCCAAACCAGACAGTTACGGCACCTACAAACAGGTACGACGCTACTCTAGCTGGACAATTTTCAAAAACTTTTCATAGAAATTGTGCTACTAGAGTCGAGTCTCGCAATCGCGTCGCGTCTGGAAGTTTTTAGTCTGTGTCTTGGCACTCGACGTATGAAGTTTGGAGTGGAAACTAAAGTGGTATTTTCAGGTATGGTATGTACGTGTGTACGTGTAATTTTTGTGTTGTGGGTGTGTGGCGTGTGTATGATGTATGTGTGTATGTAAGTGTACGTGTTAAATTATGAAGACTATTGTGTAATTTCTCAACTTCCGTTATCTGAAAATTATATTTATGGACTCAACATTTTATTCTGGTTAATGGCTTACCAGAAATATCCCAAATGTCAGAATCAAACATGAGTTTTACAAATATCCAATGCAAATCCCGTATAATTTTATCGTTCAAATATAAGACTTTGTAGGCGTAAAGATCGTCTTGGATCAAGTTTTCCATGTAAAGCACTGTCTTAAGGAAAGTGTCTAGTAACATTTTCCAATACTAAAACAACTACGTGTGTCCTGTGCCCCATACAACCTAACGCCATTATTAATCGGGTCGACAAGTCAACACAACCTGAATTCACCTCAATAAGTGCCTCACATTTCGACGTTATAAAGAATAATCCAAAACGACCCTGACAGACGACCCAGCCCACGTAAACATATACTTCTCCTTCTAACTTACGGAAAAACAACGAGGGAGAAAAGGACAGAGACAGTTTTGACAGTACGTCTCCTATTCATTAGTCGTGATTATGGCACGGGATGAATTGACATCTGGGACATCGGGGTAGGCGCTCGGATTTCCCTGCTGAGGTCTTTGCTAAAAATTTGAGCGCGCGAATTCTATGAAATATGTATAGCGTCTGGAGCCGGAGCGTCTGTGTCTCGACGCGAATATATATACATATTTTCTTGCAAGTAACGCTGAGTTCAAAGCGAAACGCGGGGGAGATTTTTCAAAGCTTCTTTTTAAGTCGACTTAGATATAATTAAAGACAGCAAGTTTTTTAATTACATGATAGAAATTTAATTCGCATTTGATGCAATTCGCTGGGCTGAGGGAAGTAATGATCTTGAACTCACCTAGAGCAGTGCTGGCCATCCTCATTGTCTGGACCTGCATATTTTCCGGGGAGCCTTGCGTGAGCTTCCTCTTCCTAGGTCGACCTTTTTGGATCGGTCCACCGTTGTAATACTGCGTCGGTGAGTCACCTTCACTGTGCAAGTCTTGACACCTGGATACAAAAATAAATATTTGTTTTGATTCAATATTAATGTACTCAAAATGGAATTTTGATTGATTTTTCTGGGATTTGTATTAAAAAATGTTCTGATACAAATTCTTCGTGCCTATTAGTAGCAAATCCAACTTAATTGGCGAAATATTCGGAAGCTCGCTTTGGAGGGTTAAGTCGACAGGCATGATATACCTACCATCTGCTTTTGTTTTGGAATCTTTTTTCATTTGTTATTATTTTTTATGAGAACAAATAAAAATAAACTGGTGTTCATAGTTCTTACAATTTTATATAGGTACCAATTAATTAAAATCAACATGATTTTGCATTACTGCACACAATATCATATTATTCATCCATTTTATTTAAAATTATTTATTCCTCAATTAATTCTGCGAACTGTAACCACATCAATCTGGTTTATTTCGGTTACTTTTCGCATGGAATCCACATTTATGCGCCACAACAATTAACCTGTACTGGAATATTGATTTCACTTTCCAATTACTGAATACCTTTCTGATTATAAATTTTTGAGCAAATATTTTGTATTCGAAATTATTTGCATGATTTACTTGTGCTGAGGTCCCAAAATGTAAATAAGACCAGAACAACTTCGTAACTGTAAATGTCAATTAGACTTACCCACATGTTCCTACATATAGATTTAAAAAGAATGCCACCTGTCTATAGAAACTTGTCATACATTCATCACAGTAGTCATTAAGGCACGCTATGACGTAATGGGCTCGGTAGTAATCTAGATCACGCGCTCGCATCACGAGCTCGTTCGTGATTATCCCCTTCTGTCAAAAAACACTGATATTGACGAAAGTGAAAGTAAAGAAAGATACTCACCTATAGACACCAGTCATATCTTCATCACAGTAGTCATCAAGGCAGGCGCTGTCATAATGGGGCCGACAGTAGACGAGGCCATCTCTCATGCCAAACACGTCGCCCTTGGACAACTGGATGCCACATGCCACGCACGTGAAGCAAGTAAGGTGATAGACAAGATCCCGCGCTCGCATCACGAGCTCATTCGCAGTGATCCCGTTTCCACAGCGAGCACAACGTTTAACGCAGAATAATCTGAAACAAGGAGACTTATATTTGCTCTGCGGTTTTGAAGCAGAGCTCATTTCTGAAAGTTAAGAAAATTGTGCCGAAATTTCAAAGAAAGCCAGTTACATGACGTTTGGTATTGTTCATGGAATCTTTGGGATCTTTAAGTTCTGAATTGAACTGTATCTTATACCTTTAAACGAGCAATTCTTGTATATATATATATATATATAATCTGAATCTCGGAAACGGCTCCAACGATTTTCATGAAATTTAGTATACAGGGGGTTTCGGGGGCGATAAATCGATCTAGCTAGGATTCATTTTTATAAAATGTCGTTTAATTCGTGTTTTCAATGACCAACTTTATCGATAATCAACTTGAACATAAACTTATTATTTTAAACACAATTTACCAAAAAATACCGAGCAAAGCTCGATCAACCAGATATTGATTACTAATATATTATGCATGCAATGACTGGACAAGTTCAATGAATCTGTGTGGATCTTTCTTCAAAAACCCATCTCAGATACCGATCTACGTAATCTTTACATGATTTGATCAAAATTATTTCTGGACTTTAAAAGAGACAGTGACCTCTGAGTTTCTTTCTGCGTCTCTTCTCAAAGTAGTCAATTACGAAACGCCAACCTCATCTAGCTTTTCAAATACAACTGACGTGAAAATATATTTGCAAAAACCTACTGACGAAAAATTAATCATAACATTTATCTTATTTATTTTCTTAGAAACAAATATATTTTTACAAAAATCATATAAAAATAGTGGCCCATCGGCATCAGGAGCAGGGTTCAAGTTGCCGGTGGTCAGAGCTCTAGAAATAGAAACCTCCTGACTATGGGTGCCGCGTCCAAGATTGGAGAGTCAAAGGACTGTTTTCTAAATAGCCAATCCATTGTCGCCCCGACCCATGCTCGCACCAGCCCGCGCCGCTGAGCCTGTAGCTTTTAATTTGTCTTTAAATAATAATCATTTCGATCCAGCCCATCCCTTGCTGCTCTACCAGCGATGCCCTAAGCCGAGGTCCGTGAGTACCCTACACGGGGTGCCTTTAGCGAGTAGTCGCTCTAGTTTTAAGTTTTGTAAGCCCTGGCTGGAGGCCTTAATTTATTAAGGTAGCCAAAGGCAAGTCCGGTTAAGTAGCCGACAACATCATAGGTTGATCTGTGAGATGTCTTTCTAAAAAAAAAAATAACCAATCTATTTTGTAAAAATCTCAGTCTGCTGCCAAATGAGCCCAGTTAGAGTAAATGGGCCAGTAACCCACCTTTGACAAGTTAACATTAGAACCCTCTTCTATAAAATCAATCAATCGTTATCACCGGTACTGACGGGCCCCATGTAAACAATTATAGCATATGTCCAGTTATAACAAGGGGCTGGCTTGAGAGCCAAATTATACCGCGAGCTTGACATTATTTTGACAGTTGTGTTTTGTTTCGTCCTTAAAATTGGAAGGTACGCAGAATAGTTTGGTATGGTATGGTGGTATGGTTTAGTAGTAGATTTATCCCTAAATCTACTACTAAACCATACCTATAAATTATATTATAGAGAGAATAGATTTTACTGTGTGCAAGTTTCTTAAATTGTTTGTAATGGATAAACTCAAAAAAAAAAACAAAACCGGTTTTAAAAATTCCGGAGTGACCTGACCTATATTTTGTACAAATTTTTTTTTATTGAAATCTGAAAAGGAACGTCCGAAAAATTTCTAAAATCCGCGCTTTGTGGAAACAGCCCCACACTTCATTAATTAGTTACTTACAAATATTATTTTGTGCAAACTAGTTATAAATCGTATCATCTTATATAATAATCTTTAACCAACTAGTTGCTCCAAAAAGGCACAAATTGTATGTTGTAAGGGAACTACCAGTCGGATATGAAAAAAATAGTTTTGTATTAGACATCTCAATGCTTAGGGAATGTTTTATGCTAATAACATTACGCTGCGACTCTTAAGAGCCGAGCAAAAAGGAAAAGTCGGTAAGAACGCTGAGTGAAAACTTGGAAATAGCGAGGGCGGGCGATGGGAATGCAACCCGCCGCCCGCGTTCAAGGGCCACAATTTTATTTGACGAAATCGTGGGCTAAGTATTAAGTAGTATTTAATAATCTGGTTTACCGAAAGTTTTAAATATATGGTAAGTTCAATCAACTAACTGTATGAAGGGAAACCTCCTACTACACGTATTTTACGCCAGAATAAGTATTTTCACTGTGTGTCAAACGATTCCATGCTTGTCACTTTTAACTGAGCCGCCTCACGTAGGTAAGATACTTATTTACTAATAGATGTATCCGACTATCATAGTTACGTGTAAAATATTTTTGATATACCCACATTGTTTACGTGTTATTAGTGACTAAGTAGAGTTGTTAATGTTATGCGAATGCGAGTTTCAATAAAACCATTTCTGGTTTAATGGTACAAAACAAAAATAACATCACGCCTTGTTTCCCCGAAGGGTTAGGCAGAGGTGTACTTACAGTACACCCACATTTCGCCTGTTATGTTTAAGTCCCATGTAATAGGGGGCGAGCCTATTGCCATCAACCGGGCACAAATCCAGACTCCGGGCTGCTACTGAGAAATTCCAGATGGAAAAACCCAATAAACTTTGCCTGACCTGGGAATCGAACCCAGGACCTCTTGCTCAGCAGCAGCGCTTGCTACCACTAGACCAACGAGGCAGTCAAAAACAAAAATGAACCTGTATTAACCAGTCAATTACCGTAATTACAGACACAATTAAAAAACGATTGTATCTATACCAAATGTGGTATCTCAGGGACTTAGAGGTTAAGACTATAACTATAAATAAATTTAAAAAAAAACTAATGTTAAGTACATTATTAGCTTTTCATGAACATCTCTTAACAGTTCTAACCTTTCATACGTTACAGTAGTCACTACCAAATAACAGGCTCTGAATAACCCAAACCCTCTTAAATCTCGAAACTATGGAACAGATTAATAGAAGTTTATTGATTGATATGGAAAAATGTAATATACACTAATTGGCTGCAGATCTTTCCTACGCTATTGAACTTCCCGAGAGAGATTTATGAATAGTATGTCTTGTTTCTGAATTAGATTTTCCCTTATCAAATTATTATGCTTGATTTCTAGTTAACCGAGCGAAAATTAATAGACGTCTTCACTACTTTGTAGAATATTCTCGTAGAAAGGAAAATACGATCCGTTTTGCTAATAGAAACTACAATCATGATAATATTTTTATTTCTGTCAAAATGTAAAAAAAATCTGTATGATGGCATTCCTGCAATGGGTGTGAGTGCTAATTCTAATGAGTAAAATATCTGCCATACTTCCGAGTAGAATCAATGCAAAAGAATGTTATGATGTAGAGAAAATGTCATTTTGAGATCTCTATCTCAAAATGACATTTTCTCTGCATCACAACCCTAAGGCCATAAGACTCTCGCTATGGTCTCGTACAGTACTATCTGTTTTCTTTTTAATTTCTTCGTTTGTAATTGATTTTTTTAATTTAATTATGTAATATTTTTAGTTTAGTTTCTGTGCGTGTCACAATAAATACTTTTTATTTACTTTCTTTCTATTTAAGCCCAAAATAAATTATCAGAACCGTGGGACTGTAAGTAGCTAGTACTCGGCAGTGATGTGGCAGTCGCTTTGGACACGTTACTGCATCTCTGGCAGCATAATAAAGGCACATTGAGGACGAGTAATAAATTATTGCTCGACGAAAACAAAAAATTACCGAGATGATGTTGATTACGAGGCTTCATAGTTTTTCAAGCGTGTTAATAAGCAATCAGATCATAAGAAAACGATCAAAATGTAAAAACAATCTGTATAATGGCATTCCATCATATCCTGCAATGGGTGTGAGTGCTAATGCTAATGAGTAAAATATCTGCCAACTTCTGAGTAGAATCAATGCAAAAGAATGTTATGATGTAGAGAAAATGTCATTTTGAGATCTCTATCTCAAAATGACATTTTCTCTGCATCATAACCATAGGGCCATAAGACTCTCTCAATGGTCTCGTACAGTACTATCTGTATTCTTTTTAATTTCTTCATTTGTAATTGTTTTTTTTTTATTTAATTAAATAATATTTTTAGTTTAGTTTCTGTGCGTGTCACAATAAATACTTTTTATTTACTTTCTTTCAATTTTAGCCCAAAATAAATTATCAGAACCGTGGGACTGTAAGTAGCTAGTACTCGGCAGTGATGTAGCAGTCGCTTTGGACACGTTACTGCATCTCTGGCAGTATAATAAAGGCACATTGAGGACGAGTAATAAATTATTGCTCGACGAAAACGTTTGTGTTGATTACGAGGCTTCATAGTTTTTCAAGCGTGTTAATAAGCAATCAGATCATAAGAAAACGATGATGGTTTGAAGTCAATCTCTGTTACCGAAAAGCACTACGCATACGCAGGGTGACATATCAAGTTGTGCATTCCAGTATACGCTGAATTTTTATGGCACAAAAATCCTATACAATGCGTGGTCAGCTAATGCTGGAAATGTATAGCTTGATTTATCGCCGTATGCACCACTTATTCCAGCAGGGCCTCATTATTAAAGCTAAAATAGGCTCGTGAACACAGAAAAACACACAAAATGTAAAATACCAGACATAGACGATACCCCTGGATGGCGAGAACGTTTAAAGTCATGCTGGGAAGACCATGCATATCGCGGTGGAACAATCATGATACGAGCGGGTATTTGGAACGGTGGAAAAATCGTACTGACTTAGATCATAGGCAATCTCAATGCACAGATTTACGCTGAAATGATTAAATCAGTTTTGATCATTTCCTTGCAAACCTAATTTGGTGCTGCATTTATGTTTAAGCGTGCCCAAACACTGTTAGTGACATTGCAAACACAATATAAATGTCCACCACGGCCTGCTCTATGGGCAGACATGAACCCCATTGGATGAGATTTTGTTCAAAGAGGAGCTCTGCCAATTATGGATGCCGTAAACACACGAAAATTGTTTTCGCCTGTTACAACGGACGTAGGCCGTCAGTCCGCAACGTGATTAGGATGAACTCATGAGTATACCGAATAGCAGCGTACGAAATACGGACTACTAATTTCTTGTTTTACGCAATAAGAACCTTCAAAAACCAAAGTTGATTTTAATTTTTTTATCACAATCTTATATTAGGATTGACTAAGGTGAAAAATCCAGCTTATGTAAATATTGTGGAAAGTCTTTATTCATGCAAAATGTTTTATTTTTTCAATAAATAAGTACCTGGTTCCTTTGATTTTTCCTGGTTACGTATTCCAACGACTAACTTTCGATATTGAATGGACGTAGTTTTTTTAACTGAATCCTGTTGGAAAAATCGGGAATAATCCCGAATCGGAACATATGGAAACTGACGCTTTAATAAGTGTGTGGAGTTCACTCCGTTTGAGTTTTTCATACGTTAATTTACATGTAACCATATTTGCATTTTAAAAGAAATCATTTATTTCGTAAGTACCCTAAAAGCTAAGTTGTAACCTGAAAATAAATCGTTTTTTTTTACGATAAATAACTTCTTGAACAAAATCATATCTTTGGCAACAATATTTTGACATAAATGAGCGTTAAGTATACTAATGTATACCTAATATAATCTTATACCTTTAAACGAGCAATTCTTGTATATATATATATATATATATATAATCTGAATCTCGGAAACGGCTCCAACGATTTTCACGTAATTTAGTATACAAGGGGTTTCGGGGGCGCTAAATCGATCTAGCTAGGATTCATTTTTATACAATGTCGTTTTATTTATGTTTTCAACGACCAACTTTATCGATAATCAACTTGAACATAAACTTATTATTTTAAACACAATTTACCAAAAAATACCGAGCAAAGCTCGGTCAACCAGATATTATGTTTTAAACATTACGATACAAACATTGACAGAAATGGTTTTATTACACAATCCCAAGCAGCTAGGCCGGTGGAAACCCCATTCTTAAGGTTTAGAAGCTGTTTGAATCCGTCAAACTTGAGAATATAACACAGTCATAGAATAGAGATGTAATTAAATACTCCTCTTTAAAAAGAGCGATACTGGCCTGCTTAAGAATTATAGGCCCATCTCACTTCTGAGCCATGTCTACAATCAAGCGATCCGTCTCTAAAGCAGGTTTGACCATTTCCAGCCTCCTTAACAAGCCTGATTTCGTAAAAGCATCGTAGACCACATATATAAGCCGCGGCAGGTTATACAGAAGATTGTAGAGTATGACCTGCCTCTCAGCTAATCGTTTGTAGACTACGAGAAACCTTTCGATTCCATAAAGTCATGGGCAGTACTATAGTCTTTTCAACTGTACCAGGTTAATTGAGGTGCTGGAGTGTCTGTATGAAAACATTACTATATTCGTCCGACTCTAGAAATAAACCTCGAAACTTATCCTTCTGCCTTATCCGAAGCATGACACATGGAGACGTTATCCCTCCAAAACCAATCACCGCTATGTTGGGTGTTGCCTTCAATGTAATATACTGGAAAGGAGTTCACATATACATCAATTATGGATACGGCTCTCACTACGGTCTGCTGATGATATAGTAGTCATGGTTAAGACTATGGATTACGTCAGTACGCACGATAAGGTCATGACGATGACGATGCTTCCGAAAGAGAAGGTCTTAAAATGAACTTGGACAAAACAAAAGTCATGTCACATGCCTATGTTACACCCACTCTCATGGATATCGGAGACTTTACACTCGATGTTGTACACTATTACTATCAAATTACAGCCGATAGACGTTCGCTGTCAGACATAACCGTACGCCAAACTCCGCCACCTTCACCTTTCTGCGCCCTAAATGCAGTTCCTGCGGCCTTCACAACGTCGTCAGTCCACCTTGTGAAAGATTTCCCATTTCTACGTCTTCCAATACGCTGTCGCCACTCCAGAGCTTCTCGGACCGAGTAAAGTGCCACTTGCCACTTGGAAATTCTAAAAAAAATATTTGTTTTAAATGTTGAGGGCGATATTTCCCATAAGAAAACCGTTTTTATTTTTCTATTTTTTGGATGTTAAATTTCTGAAACTTGAATTATATCTCCAATTCCCACATTTAATAAAATATTTTCATCGAAGCAAGTGATGGTTTCAGTAAAGACGCTAATATCGTCATCATAAATTTATGCAGTAAATATGGACAAACTGTAATATATTGTATATCCGGCACTAAGTAATTTTACGTCAATTTCAATGTTACCTATTTAGGTAACATTGAAAGGAAAGGAAAAGAAAAGGAAAGGTTCATTGAAAGGTTTTGCTAACATTTGTTAGCAAAACCTTTAAACTCATTTTAGTTATTGGCATGTTTAGCAATATGATCATAGTGGAGCAGCAATCAGCTTTATTTAATTTTGTTTTTAATATTTGCGAGTTCATAAATTCATTAACTATGAGTCTTGTTGCTCGAATTAAATGATTAAATAAATAAAATTAACAATTTAACCAAAGTGGTGACAAGAATTCCTAGCTTAAATATGTACTACAGACGTGTACAAGTACATGTTTGCACATCGAACCAACCATTTTCCTGCCGGGGTCGCGTAATTGTTCGAAAGAGATACCGTGACCCTGGCACATGGGCAACTGATGGAACACGGGTGGGGTTTTAGTCAGTAAAAGTCTGACACGCCCTCCCGCTCCGCCCAGAGCGGGAGAAGGTCATTTGATGATTTACCACCCTGAAAAAAAAAAACAACACCGGACCATCTTGCATGCAAGCAATTTTGTGAAAAATACGGGAAAACCCTTTGTTAGTATAGCTTTATTCGTGAATTTTCAACAGCGACAAAACAATTTTCATAATAAATCAATAACTCCAACCAAATTGGAGGAACATAACCACTAACGAGCCAAAATTTTAAACAATGAACGTAAACATTTTCGTTTAGCTTACAGGTTTGCCTTATGCTGACGCAATGGTTACAAAAACAAGTCGTGGGCAGGTGTGCGAACAACCGAGTGCGGTAGACTTTGAGTGACGGCCAGCCTTGCTCCCTAATTGCTAACGTATCACCTACAGACTGACAATCGCTCGGTAAACTTTGACCACGCGTCGCGTTGTGAATCTTGTAATTACGGGATTATCATAATTGATTAAGCTTCGCGAATAGTTTTTGTTTTATATAGTCGATAGTTACCGCGATTAGGTTCTGGGTTTTGTTTTGTCGTGTTTGTTAGGTTCTGGGTTTTATGTTGTATCTTGTCGGTTTTAGCTCAGGAATGTTTGAGAAATATATTTTTATTGTCCAAGCAAAAATGTAAAATTATTTATTCTTTCCGGGAGAGGCAAGATAAAGAAATCATAAGACGAACGGAATACGCCTGGAAGAGCTACTGGTCCATGAAGGAACTATTTAAGGGTGAGTTGCATATAGCATTTAAACGTCAGCCATATGGACTTGTGTATTGTTCCCGTCTGTGCCAATCAAGTCTGAACAAGTGTACACCATAGGTTACTATGGTGCACAGACTTGGTCTTTGACTAACGTCCAGAAGTTCGTCGTATATGCGTTAAATTAACGGATCGTGTCCGATACACAATATTGCCCTCCAAAACACAGATAGCTGACGTGACTCTAAAAGCTACCCATCTTAAATGGGATTGAGCAGGTCATGTTTGCCGCATGCCTGTGTGCCCAAGTAGGGCAGAACTGGCGCCCTTAGACATTGAGGAGGGTTCTTGGCAGACCACGTAGAAGATGGCGGGACAAGCTGGATAAATTCTGTCAAAACTGGGAGGAGGAAATGCGGGCTCGCGAAAGATGAAAGGAATGGAGGAAGGCCTTTGCCCAGGAGAGGTGGGACAGTGGAGGCTAGTAAAAAAAAAATTATGTGGTTTCTTGTTGAATAATGGATTGTTAGAGAACAATGGCCGATTCAATTATTTACGATAAATCTGTATAGGTATATAAAAGAAAGTTGTGTTAGTTACACTATTTATAACTCAAGAACGGCTGAATCGATTTAGCTGAAAATTGGTGGGGAGCTAGCTTAGAACCAGGAGACGGACATAGGATACTTTTTAATATATATGTTAAGCTGAAGAGTTTGTTTGTTTGATTGAACGCGCTAATCTTAGGAACTACTGGTCCGAATTGAAAAATATTTTTTGTGATGGGTAGCCTATTTATCGAGAAAGGCTATATAATATTACGCTACAATTAAAAGGAGTGGAGCAGCAACGAAAAGTGGACGAAAATTGGCAGGCATTTTGATGCGACGGGAAGGTTCAGGGAAGCAAAAGTTTAACGCGGACGGAGTCGCGGGCAGAAGCTAGTTTAGTATAAATGTAAGAACCACCTGAAATAACAGCAAAATATTGCATACATATTTTGCGTTCCATCGTAAACAACTTGTTTTACTTTAAAATCTAAAGCTAAATATAATATTTTAGATTGCTTTCCAGAACCCGTATTGCAAAATTACTTTTGAAATTCTTCCTTTAAAACCAATATTGAACACGATAACTTACCACTGTTTCTTTCCCCTAAAATACAACTATAGCATTATAATACTGTCAGTGTTTTCGTTGCAAACACATCGCTCAGCGCTTCGCAGAGGCAGAGAAACTTTATTTATTTATTTAACCATTAATGTACACACAATACACAGACAAGAAGAAAGTAACAAAAAAAATTGTACAGAGGTGATGCTTATTTCTAAAGAAATCTCTTCCAGCACACCTGCGATAGGAGAGAAGATACAGAGATGTAGACAACGTGACAACTTTCTGAAAAATTAAGAGTTCGCTTCGCAAGCTTATGTCACAGAGTCAATTACCATGGATATCTAGGTACCAAAAACCATTCAAAATAATTCCAAACCCCTTCTGCCAAACTTGAGGAACTTGGATTGCTATGAAACAGGATTAGGATAGGGAAAAATGGTCATCGACGACAATGTCATTCGACAGTGTACACACGGCTACATGTCAAGCTATACATTTCCAGTTTAAGCTGACTTCTCAATATACGGAAATTCCATAAAATGTGAGATCAGTGCAGGTACAGAAGTCAACGCGTCAACGTCCTTTCTCTTTTGTGAGGTGGCTACGATCAGACAAAATGTGTGTTCATAAATTCTATTTCAATTTTTGGATGTACAAATCTGATCACTGCCACAATATATGGGCTTTTTCCAAATCTGCATTATTTCTTTTTTTTGTGTTTCTGTACCATTCTGAAACATTTTTGAACAGTGACGACTAAATTCAACTTTTAGCTCGACGTTACAAGCTGTCGTAATAAAATGGAGTTTTTGGGGACTTTTTTGGTATGAAAATAATGACAGGGGGGGGCTGCTTAAGAAATATATTAAAAATCAATAGATGATGACGCGATTCGAGTAGCATCATGTGAGTAGAAACATCATGTGAGTCAGTTGACTTGTAGCAATTGGAACCAAATGTCGTCGATTTCGACTTAGTGAATACAGTATAGATTAGTAAAGATCTTCGAAGCTGTTAGATTATATTTTCCATAAAATGAACATCGATTATACAAAAAAAGATTCAGAGATACGTGCCAAACAAACGCCTCACCCCCCCCCCCCCCCCCAATAATTGACTGAGCGCGGATGTGTAACTCGCTTCCAAACAGGTCGGCGAAATCACAAATCTGTGCGTTAAATGGGAAGCTTCATTATTTGTAAAACGGACAATTCGTGGCAGTAGTACTGTATTTTCGCTGCTATGGTTTCGCAGTGGAGATGTGCTACCTGCCTAATACCAATCTTACTGAGATATTTATCCCTTTAAAATAACATGACATATTTTTTTAGACACAAGCTATACAAAAACAGAATTATAAAGCATTAGTACAACTCGTGGTGAATTTAGGGAATAGGTTACGCAGAGACTGAAAGACAAAGCCTTTCCTACAAACTGCTTACCTGTAATAATCTTCTTTGCAGTAGATATTGCCGTCTCTAGAAAAGCAGGTGAGTTCTGTCTCCAGTGGCAGTCGGCACTCGCAGCAACGAAGACAGTTGCCATGCCATTGACGGTCCACTGCTAGCAGGTAATATCTGGTGAAGAAGTATAAGTCTACATTCTGGCTTAAGATATCCCTTACGTGACGTACCTACTGTCGCTTACGGGATATCTTGCAAGATCAATCAGTGCCATGGGAGCGGATGAAAAAGAGAATGTTTCGGCAAATACGTATACCAATGACGACATATATGTAAATCCTGCTTAGATCAAAGGTTTAACGTTTTTAAAAATCATAATGACTGAATGCAAACTTCAAAATTCTAGAACAAATCTAGCCCTCACCTGTCCTGTATCCGTCCCCCGCAACCCGCGCACTCGTCGGGGGTCGCGGGAGAGTCTTCTGAACTCTCTCGTTCCTTCAACATGCCTTCCTGCTCCGTTCTGCGAGCAGAACTGAACTCTGTATCTCAAATAACTATGTTCAATTCACCCTGCACTGTATTCTCTGGATTGCCGTTTGTAGCAGCCATAATAGCTTGGTTTGTGTCCACTTTTTGTCCTGTGATGGGATCAAAACGGGATTCTTCAGGACCTGTCAACAAAAAGATTAATTGATTCGTTTGTTTCGTTCCAGCTAGTCGCAGATATATAAAAAAGTATACAAATGTAGGCTGCCATAAAATTAGGAATGGATTAGTATTTTATATTTCGAAAGGACGTATCGAAAAGTGCCTTTACTGACCAGTTACCCAATGACTTTGTTTGTTTGTTGTGATCATCGTCAAACTACTCCAAATAATGAAATTATTAACAGCGATAACTACAAAAACCAGGTACTAAAATCTATGATCCCGGATAATTAAAAACAAACGGCCAAAAATGTACAAAGCCGGGTGTATGTGACAGGCATGTTTGAATTTACCATACAGCAAAATAATAAAAGGATTAACTGGCCCCTCACCGGAATACAATACGATTAAACTGGGAAGCATTGAAAGCTAAAACAATCTGGATGTGAAACGTTGTGCCTAGGAACTGTAACTGATATTCATAACGCAACACGGACTGAGGCGATGATTTAGTGTTACAAGTAGTGTAGTTTATCGATGGATTTTGATGCGGTTTTCACCATAATTGCTTTGAGATTTAGAGTTTAAGGCGAAGGTTAGTATTATAAATACGTTTGGGTGCACGATGACAATGAATATAAATGATTTCAACCATAATCATTGCTTTGTTACGACAATGCTTGAACCTAATTATAACTGTTGCATTGAATTAATACATTATTATTGCTTAAGATGTATTTTAATAGTATTTTCAATAACTGTTCCTCTTAATCAAAGCACCTGCCATCTAATCTCTTCACCACCCTTGGTTGACTAGTAGAGAATGCCTAAAGTATTAAGTCCGCCTTTGTACCTTTTTTGGGTGCGAGAAGTTTAAATTAATAAATTAACATATACGTTAATCTGCGAGTATGTCTCACAGGAAAAACGAAGATTTAATATAAACGCTGTTAAGAACATAGCAGAGTTCATTTGAAGCGTAGATATAGAGGGTTTTAACGTGCACTAAAGCAAGTTTTATACCTTTTCGCGTTGAAAAGCTCAGCTTAGCGCTATTCACGATTCAAAGTTGGTTAAAAATCTCTCAGGCAAAGCTGAGGCATTGAAAAATTCTATACTTTGAATCATGTATCGGAATTTGAACAGATCGTAATCCTTAGAATCCTACAGTCTTATTCAATTTGCATTTCAAAAGAGTAAACTGTAGGTACCAAATCCTTTACTCCTGTAATCTCATCTTTGATATGGTACTGTAGGTACCATATCAAAGATGAGATTTTTGTGTCCTGGAAAATCGTGCTCAGTCTGTCATACCTATTTACACTAATATTGTAAAGAGAATAGATTTGATAGTTTATAAAATTGTTTATAATGAATAAACTCATATCGATTATTAAAATTATTATAGCTATGGATAGCTACATTATATCAGAGTAACCGGGCGAAGTTGTGGGCAAAGTGCTATTTCTAAATATTAAATATTGCTTCCAAATATTAACACAAACGCGCCGAAACGCAAAACATACCAGTATAGGTACTATGTACGAGGCAGTCAATTCCTGAACTTAGACACTCCTGAATTTGCTACGCCGTGGCTAAATAAATAGATACATTCGTAATATATTAAACGAAACATATGCTGTCTCGCTCATACATTTAAAAATATATCTAAATAAACATCGAAGGCTTCTTTCCATATCATTATTCGGTTGCACAAATAAGTATACATATACAATGGGTCCCTGTGGGCTCCTCGCCATGAGACAATGGGGAGAATCCTTTTTATTTTCATTCGTGAACCGATTCCGACTATCGTCGCATAAGTTTGAATACATGCATTGGTTAGCTTATTTATATAAGCTATAAGAGTATTATAACGCTATGAGAATCTATGTATGTTTATTTTTCTTAGAGAAATGGCGTCTCATTGGTCTGAAGTTTGAAAGATAGGTAATGTTTTGTGCATACGTATTTAGATTACGTACTGTATCTAAAAATGTTGTAAGAAACTGTTATCATGGTGTCTATCATTTTTAAAGGGAAATACATTTATTTCTCAATTAAATGTTTGAAACAAAACAATACGAAGCGATATTTATAATTTCACTAGCATTGGTAAAATACGCAATAAAATGCTATATACATGCTAGAACAACCCACGATTTTTATTAGTCGGTTGTACACCCGGTGTCAGTTGCTATGGTAACTTTTAACATCTAACCCTTTTTTTTTGGATGGGAAATCATCAAATGACTTTTCCCGCTCTGGGCGGAGCGGGAGGGCGTGTCAGACTTTTACTGACTAAAACCCACCCGTGTTCCTTCAGTTGCACGTGTATCAATTGATACCGCTGAATCGTACTGTTTCAAAGCTTTGTTATACTAAAACTGCCAGTCCCCATCACATAGCATATATTAAATCTATTAAGACATTATTCACTTTGAAGTACACACCGCACTTGGTAAAATAAAGTACTAGAGGGTGCCAGATAAGGATGGTATTAGCATCCTTACCTGGCACCGAATGGCTCTAGTACCGAATTAAATAGGCGAATATACAAATCATGTCATCATGTCCCTATCATTACAAATCTATTCAAGTCTAATTAAATAACAGGCATAATCCCTGATGGTTTTAGCCATTCAAATATAGGTCTATATGGAATAGATATTTTAGTAAAACGGGGACACATCGGACCAGAACAACTATCGACCGATTATTCTTGTAAGGCCTTCACTAAAGTTATTTATTTATTTAAAAATATGGGAGACTTACAGCTACAACAATCTCAGATCAAGGACAGTATATTAGTTACAAAGGCAATTACAGATCTCCACTTAGAAAATTTCGGGAATCAAGGAACACAACATTACTATTTAAAAATGTATTCATTGCTTTTCGAAGTATTCTCCGAGAAATTTGACACATTTTTTCATACGATGGAACCAATCATTGAAGCAACCATTCCATTCGGAAGTTGAGGTCTCCAAAATGGCCGTTTTGTAGGCGTCCACAGCTTCTTCAGGTGATGAAAATCTCTGACCACGCAATTTATTCTTTATTTCAGAGAAAGCCTAGAAATCATTAGTGCTTAGGTCTGGGCTGTACGGCGGATGGTCTAATAATTCTATGTTTTCTTGCTCTAAAAACTCTTTTGTTCTGTGCGCGGTGTGAGAACTCGCATTGTCGAGATGGAGGTTGATGCGGCGGTTGCGGTTCTCTTTACGGAGTTCAGAAACGGCCTGTGGCAAACAAATGCTAGCATACCATTCTGCATTAAGCGTTCTTTGTCCCTCAAGAGGAATAGTCGCAACATGGCCGGCTTTGGAGACAAACGTGGCCACCATTTTTTTTTTGCAACACTCCGTGAACCAACAATTTTTGTTGGCTTTAACTCATTTTCGAACACTCAAACTCGTGACTGGTTTTTTGTTTCGGGTTCGTACGCGTATATCCAGGATTCATCACCTGATACGATGTTGTATACAGCATTTGAGGACCCTGCGTGGAATCTTTCGAGAGTTCTGACGCACCAAGTAACGCAAGCCACTTTTTGCTCTTCACAGAGCGAATGCGGTATCCATCGGGAAAACAACTTTTTATACCTAATTGTTCATGCAAGATTATTTGTATTTGACTCATGCCAATGTCTAAAGTTGCCTTAATTTCGCGGTATGTCACATGTCGACCTTCCTCAATCAGCTTACGCACAGCATCAACGTTTTCTTGGGTTACTGCAGTTTTTGGACGACCTTAACGGGGATCATCACTGAGCTTGACACGTCCACGTTGAAATTCAGCAAACCAGCGATAAATTGTGGTTTTGGATGGGGCTTCATCACCAACGGCAGAAATCATCCGGTCAACACACTGTTTTTGTGTTAAACCACTTCGAAAGTCATAATAAATCATCGCTCTTGAATTTTCTCGAGTCAATTCCATTTTCTCAACGACTAAACAAGTTTGACAAAACCTTGTGACAAGACCGAGAATCTTTTTTTAAATAAATAAATGGTATTCGATTTTTAAAACCAAGGAGTTTTCAATTAAAAAGATTTTAATATGACAGGAACAGTGGAAATATTCCATTCCAGATACTTTTAGTGCAGCCTATGTATAAACAATTATATCGCGCGCGCGCCCACAAACACCAGCCACCTCAAAATAAAAATTAGTTAAAGCTGTAAAAAAATTAAGTCACGTAGGAATCTCGATAAATACATATAACGAACAATAGGTAACAACAATATTATTTTATTAGAATATGTACTCTTACCTCATCTGTTTCTCAAATATAATACTTTTTTTTACCAAGGTTTACAATTCCCGTAATGTTAGATTTTGTAAAGAAATTCCGTATTTAACAAGCGAAATTTAAAAGATATTACATTTTTAGGAGCTGTCTTCGTGGTGTTTTATTAAAATGATAGATATTTCATGCGATATTCGAGCTTGCTCATGCTTGGCAGCTCGTGCTCCGCCCCGCCTTCTGACGTATATATGCAGGTATAGTCAATGACAAAAGTTTTTTGACAGCGCAATTTTTAGCTTTGGTGGATAGAACTATTTCGATGCATTATTAGCTTTACTTGACAGTGGCATATCGTGGCATTAGAGTATTATTCTCCTAAGCGTGTCGATAGCAAACTAAATTGAGTCGATCCAGAATTTGACTACGAATTTGCAGATTACAGGACACGCTGGCCATTATACATTCGTGGAATAACAATACATCTACACACCAAGTTTTCCTGACTTCAGCCAACCTGGGTTAGACAAGGCCACTCATTAGAGATTTTTTTTTTATTTGAGACACCCTTTACCATTGCTCAGTTATTTTGTTATAAGACATGAATTTTCGACTTGAGGAATTCAAGAGGCATTAGTAACCAATTGAGGTAATCGATAAATAATGCCTCTTATCTCGTCCATTTGATTTTAAGTTTGTTTATTATTTGTCAACTAATATTTCCATCCTTGAGAATTTAGTCGGTATGCGCATACTGACCAACTTTTTTAATTCACCACTTTAAATAACAGTTAAAAAAAATTGCGTGGAAATAATTCAACCAACTTAAGTAATACTTATTGGTGAAGTATGTTATTTCTGATTTTAGGGTTCCATACCAAAATGTAAGGAAACTTTATGGTGCCACTCAGTTTGTCTGTCTGCTACAGCTGGATATCGCAAGAACCTTTAATGCTATCAACTTGAAATTTGCAATCGTTTTAGATGACGTTTGCCCAACTAACAAAATATATCTATCTATTTTTGTTTACAACAGGTACTGAACAGTCTTAAAAAAATTAAGTGGGAGTACTAGAGCATGCGGAGTATCATATCAAAGAGTACTATTTGCACATTCTCAAATATTTATTTTTATTTTAGGCCGTATAGTTTTCGACTTTTGATGAAAATTGTAAAAACATACCATTTTCCCTTATCTCCGAAGTTTGAATAGAAAAAAATCTGAAATTAAGTTTAGTGATAGAAGTTAATGTTAAGGAAACAGGAAAAAAACTATGTCTCTAAAACGCTCACTTTTCAGCAATAATTAGTTCCATTATCGGTCAAGAGATGGCGCTTACCTTACACTGCATTACTAAATGTAATAATATAATACTATAAATCCACACTATATAATATTATAAATGCAAAAGTAACTCTGTCTGTCTGTCTCTCTCGCTTTTCTGCTAAAACGACTGAACCGATTTAAATGAAATTCGGCACACAGATAGTTCAGAGCCTGAGAAAGGACATAGGCTACTTTTTATCCCGGTAGTATGTTCCCGCGGGATAGTTTCCGACCTCTACGCGGGCGAAGCCGCTGGCAAAAGCTAGTATTTATATATGATGGTACGGAACCCTCGGTGCGCGAGTCCGACTCTCTCTAGACTGATTTTTACCTGTAAATCATATTTTTAAAACTAGCTGAGCTCGGCGTTTCCTGAGAACTACTCTGAGAAGAAAGGCCAAATAAAACATAGAGGTCACAGTCATTTTTAAAGTTGAGACATAATTTTGGTCAAATCATGTGAAAATCATGTAGATTGGTGTCTGAAATGGTGTTTTAAGGAAAGAACCACACAGATTGAATGGACTTGTCCAGTCAGAGCACGCATTTGTTAGTGATCATGCAGCTCTATTGAAAAAGGCATAAGCTTGTTGCTTGTGCCTGTACCTACCAGACCAAATTACAGTGATAAACATCAAGTGTGTTTTAAGGAAAAAGTGTACTTTATGTTGACTGTTTCGAGATAAAACATTGTTATAATAATTATGCTATATTGGTACGTATTATAGGTACCAAATTAATATTTTTTGGTTTCGTATTGTGTTGTCGATATAATAAAAATTTAATAGGTTTATCATCAGCCTAGCTTTTTCCTAACTATGTTGGGGTAGACTTCCACTCTTTATGTATAATTTATTTTTACGGTGGATTCAATGCGATCAGTGGTTCATAACAAAACTTTTTTTTTCTAGTTCGTGTATCTTTTTGGGGCTGACTGTATGTAATAATTTATTAATATTATCATTAGCAGACGTAGTACAACTAATATTATTAGAGGTGTAATTACGTAACACACTGTCTGCGGGAATCACTTTCATTTTGACAGTCCTACAACATTCATTGCGTTATTTACGTGGTTGAGCAGACAAACTTCTCGAACATATGAAGCAATGGATTAAAATTGATCTTTAAAATGATTCAAATTTTGATTGATAGTGCGTTACATAATAAGGGTGCGATTATTAGGCGTGCCGGGGTCGCGTGAGCCTGCCGGGGTCGCGTGGTCCTGCCGGGGTCGCGTGATTGTTCGAAAGAGATACCGTGACCCTGGCACATGGGCAATTGATGGAACACGGGTGGGTTTTAGTCAGTAAAAGTCTGACACGCCCTCCCGCTCCGCCCAGAGCGTGAGAAGTGATTTGATGATTTCCCATCCAAAAAACAAAAAAAAAGGGGCGATTTCGATTGACAATAACGTAGAAAAATAATTAATAACCAATTAGGAATTACCTAGTAGACTAATAAGTTTTCATGCAGTTATGATGTTTTGCACTTATCTATATATTAATACGTGAAGCGAAAACTTTGGATCCCTTTTTACGAAAATTGGGCGGACGGAGGAGTATGAAATTTCGCACACTTATAGTTTATACAGAGAAGAAGTGACGAATGCTAATATTTCTTTTTAATTATGCGTTAAAATACATTATTTTCAATAAATAACACGTTACGCACACTACTTTTCATTACCGAGTATCTAATACACACATGCACAGATATTCTTTTGTTTATGGTCCAAATCTGTCTTTATTATTTTGTGCAGTGTTACCAACACCCAGAAATAATTACCCCTAAAGCTTAAGTTAAAAATCCCTAAAATTGCCACAGTTATTAAAAAAATCCGCTAAAAAATTATAATGAAAATAACCAACGAAGGTTCAGTAATCATAGACCCCGGCACACAGTAGTAATATTTGTCTATATAAGGTGTATCTATTCATACACGAAATATTTTAAGAGGTACACCTGTAGGTGGTAAAGAAGCTACAGCAACGAAAAATGTTTTTTTCTAAATGTATTTTTTTCAAAATTTAATATTATAAATTATTTGACGCACATAAGAAATACTGGCTCCTTCTTATTTTTTACGGCCTGAGACACCGCGGCCATGCTCGTGCCGTCCGGTCGCCGCCCTCGCAGCATCATGCGGGCCGTTCATAGAATTTGGAGTAAAGGTTTTATGCAAAACGTCTTAAGCAGTTTTAAAATTATAATAATTACGAAAATTCAAAAACGCTTAGATAAACATTTTTTTTGCTTCTAGAGCTTCTTTACCACCTACACGTGTACCTCTTAAAATATTTCGTGTATGAATAGATACACCTTATATTTATTACGCGACATTTGTTAATCATTCACTCTGCATTCTTAGTATCGAGGAACCGTACTAGAAGTCGCTAATACTTATATTGTAATCAAAAACATAATGAGAAATGTAAGATGGCGAAATATCCCCAAGAATACCCCTAAAAACGGAACGCCCCTAAAAAATCTCAATCCTCTTATTTACCCCCTAAATTTGGAAAAACCCCTAAGTTGGTAAGCCTGATTTTGTGTCTATAGCAATAAGTTCCTTGGTCTATAGCAAGGTCTTACTGAATGTCAAGTATAACCATAGGTAATAAATTAATTTTATAGATAAATAACCTATTTAATTTTTAAAATCTATGATCATATCGAGAATATTTGTCTTTAATATTATTTGTATTAGCGACGATAGGAATTTAAGTTTAGATAGATAAGAAACATTTTTTGTGGTTTTATGGGGAGTATCAAGTATGGCATTAGTAAGTTTCCCATACAAAACTTAGTGTCGTGTGCAAACTGTAGAGGTTGTATGCCTCACGTTTGTACAGGTTGGTCATAGATTGTACAGGCTGGTTAGAATTATGACATTTTGAACTGTCATAATCAATTAAAAATAATAGGGAAAATTCTATAAAAACAGAGCAAATTTCTGTAATAATTCATTCCTTATTGTTCCATATCCAGCAGTTAAGAAGTATTAACCTCTAAGGCCCTGAGATACCACATTTGGTATAGACATAACGGTTTTTTAATTGTGTCTGTAATTACGGTAATTGACTGGTTAAGAAAATAAAAAAGAGAGTCCTGAAGAAGTATTCTTCACTCATTACACCTACGTCCTGGTCATCACCATCCCGCCAGCGAACCCTTTTCACAGTAGTACAGCGTTAACAATTTGTCTATAGTGTTACTAAATGTCAAATATAACCATACTATTTTTTTATATTTATTATTATCTATATTTTTTCATTTAACCAGTCAATTACCGTAATTACAGACACAATTAAAAAACCATTATGTCTATACCAAATGTGGTATCTCAGGGACTTAGAAGTTAATAATGTATTTCTATTCAAATGAAGTACGGTCGAATTTCGACCAATGGGCGATCACTAGTTTAATTAAATCAATATCTAACTGCCCGGATTACGCACATACCCATTATGTGCATATTTTGGGTATCGACATAATTAAAGATTATTCTTACAAAATGTAAAAAGTAACTAAACACATAGATATAATTTGAATCTCTAAGCTACACTATTAATCTCAATCCATTTTCGTGTGACTTGAACAACAAAAGCCTTCTAATCAAACGTAAGTACTCCTAAAATAGTGCCGACAACCTGAACTAACTAACAACCAATTAGTCAAGCAAGTCTATGCAATTAGAAAACCGTTACATTTGCTCTAAAACAATAAAGTCAGCTATCGGCTAGTCGGCTAGCCTTAATTGATGCAAATAAAACTTAGCCTTACATATACCTAGATATTTTTACGTATGTAGGTCGGCAAGATTTTCGGCTGTAGGTACTGAGACTATGACTAGAACTCGAAAAATTTACACTGAAACGCAACATAAAACGTCTCCTGGGAAAAGTTGACAAAACAGTCTAATGGACAAAGTGGTCAGATCAGCCTCATAAGCAAGTTTATCATAACTATCTCATAGAAGAAGTTGTGACAAACTCCAAGGGCAAAATTGTCAGAATAGTCTTATGAGCATAATTTTCAAAACATTCTCATATGCAAGGCTGTCAAAACAATCTCATATGCTACAATTTCAGATGAGTCGCATGATCAATGTGGTCAGAACAGGTTCATGGATAAAGTAGTTTAAACAGTCTCATGGATAAAGTTGTCAGAACAGTCTTATGGACAAAGCTGTTATAACAGTCTTGTGGACAAAGTTGTTAAAACAGTCTCTTGGGCCAAGTTGTCAGAACAGTTTCATGGACAAAGTTGTCAAAACAGTCTCGTGGCCTAAGTTGTTAAAATAGTCTTATGGACAAAGTTTTTAAAACAGTCTCATGGACAAAGTTATTTAAACAGTCTCACGGGTAAGGTTGTCAAAACAGTGTCATGGATGAAGTTGTTAAAAGCGTCTCATGGGCATGAAAGTGTTTAAATGTACTGAAAAATCTATATGTAACTATATATCCTATGAAATGACAATTCCTTTTACCCTTTGTATGTCGGAAACGTAGATCCACGCGAGACACAATGCCTTTATAATTGCTGCTGGAATTTCGGCACGCAACCGGTTAATTTTGACAATATATTACGGCATTTATAATGCCAAAAATATCCGTTTTTATTTTAAAGTAACAGGGAATATTTTTCCTATTGTGTTTCAATTAGGATGAGCTTCCGATGGCAAACAAAAACGTACTGGATAGAATGGATTCAACTTTTTTTGTAAAAATATGATTTTATAAATATTCAATCCAATTTATCATAGGGGTCACTATTAATATACCTAGAGGAAATGCATACTACTATAAATAAGGTCTCTATTACAGACACACGTTCGCCTCTCGGGGATTGCACGATATTAAATTAATTGTGTCTTATGATCAGGGATTGAAAAGCTACATTATCTGGGTATAAATTTTCCCAATAAATTTTGAAACTTTGAATAGTAAAGTTATCGTAGATAAGGCTATCTACACACTGGCACCATTACCGATAGCCAAACGATAAAATAATATTTTAACATTCTAAAACGACAATAATTTCAACCAGGAAACGGCGGGAGCAGTAAAAATAATCTATACGGTAAAACTGAAATCGTTAAATTAATCTGACTTGGTACTTTTATCGTTAACGACTCAGTTAGAAAAGAGTAGCGATTGAGTCCAGAAGCTCATTAAAAGTTCAATGATTTCGTCTTTTTGTATTTTTCTTTTATTTGCCTTTAATAATGTCACGTGGCTATGTAAAATCTACTAAAATACCAGCTATAGGTAATGACATTTGTGTCTCTATCATGTTATTTGGTATAGTCGGATCTCTTACAAGTTCTTTGCCAATTTCTATCATCATCATTTCAGCCGTAAGACGTCCACTGCTGGACTTAGGCCTCCCCCAATTTGGGGGGCTTTGCCATAATCGCCACGCTTGGCAGGCGGGTTGGCGATCGCAGTAAGGTGGTAAAATGCATACAGAACGCTGCTGCTCATTCTCTAGTAAGTCCCTTAGTCGCCTTTTACGACACCCACGGGAAGAAATGGGGAAATGCCAATTTCTATACTTATAATAAAACTGTAGAGAGGTCAATTCTGTACATTGAAAATATATTCAAAATTAATATTGGAGGATGAATGGTGATTGATACTGATGCCAAAAATGCAATCAGTAAATTTTTTGTCTGTCTGTCTGTCTGTCTGTATGTGCACGCATGGGTCAAAAACTACTGAAGGGATTTTAACCAAACTTGGCACGATTGTAGTCCATACTCCTGGGCAGGTTATAGGCTATATAACATAACGCTAAGAGACATAGGAGCCGCGCAGTGACGATAAATTTGAAGCAAGTCGGATGAAAATGCGCTTTCCAGCTAAAAAAATTAACTTGGATTAACACATAGGTTACTTTTTATCCCGGTAGTACATTCACGCGGGATATTTTCCGACCTCCACGCGGGCGAAGCCGCTGGCAAAAGCTAGTTTGTAATAAAAATTTGTTCGTATTCCAGCCGCAGTCTCATCTCGGCGAAAATGAAAGTCAAAAACTAGTCAAAAATCTGTGGAAACTCGAAGTATTTTTGACAGATTGAGACTAAGATCAGACTGTAAACGTTCTTAAAATTACGAGCCTGCACCTGAAATTTTCAAAGTTCCTTGTACTTATAGGTTATTTTTCTGAAAATCAAGTACCTATATCTAAGCCTGAAAAATGATATTAAGTACCAGAATAATTATCATATTTCGTTATAGTGGTCAATCGACCATTATTACCTAAATTTCAATTATCATTTAAATCATTTGTTCTGTGTCTGGGTGTAATTTATCTATAATATGTATGTATTTGGAAATACATAAGTATGTTTATCAGTTGTCTGGTTACCATAGTACAGGCTCTGCTTAGTTTGGGATCAGAAAACGTTGTGTTGGTTGTCCTAAGATATTTGTTTATTTAATTACTTTTAAATAGTTAATTATGCCCTTTACAACGTCATCATCCAGCGATATCATCTTTCACACAGTCAAATCTATCGTTTATTTTGCCTTCCCCAGAACTTATAGCAATGCAGAATCACACACAAAACTTCTCTCATGAAATTTTATTTATTCCTCTGCATAACATGCCCATAAAACCGATTTCAGCACTACTTTTTAATCACAAATGCCACTTTCAGACTTGAGCCTTTTATAGGAGGTAGAACATGTTGAAACAATGAAATAGCCTTCATTCTCATTTTCAGTGTAATTATATTTTATAACATAAATATACTGTATTCAGGTTTGCTTATGTTGATGTTAACGCATCGCCCTCGGCGTTGTCCGTCCTAATTATAATGGATAATAGTATCAATTTCAATAGCTGCCACATTAACTGTACTGCCGTCAAACTCAACATTTCTATATAAAATCGTAAAATGAACCATGCGTGAAAGGGCACTTAGTGGTTAAAAAATGGAACATACACAAGTAATTGCTCCAACTTTATTAACAGGCGCTCACATAGCTCCAGGTGATAATTCCATACTTTTTAATATTTATAAACGCTTTTAATTTTATATTGATACTATAACGGCTGTTAAAAAAGTTAAATTAAATAATACGCTCTTTTAAACACTCGGGGAATGAAATTACTACGATATATATACAAAAGTAGGTAGGTACCTTATTGTTACAAATCTACTGGATATAAATAATATAACGATTGATCATGTTAGGTTTAATTCTTGTTCAACATGTTTTCAAAAAGATAAGCATTTTATTTTTTTATTGATATTGTCTCTAAAATTCTTTGTTCAAATAGAAAACATTCGAAGCATTATATTTTCTTCAATTTTTAGTCAATACGAGTTGTGCTCTCTAGGAATAACTAGGTATCTACACCTGTTATAAAATTGGTACACGAATAGATTATCTCATACACAATATTTTATAAAACAATAATACTTTACTGGAATATAGGTAAATGTTGAAGCTAACACATACCAACTAGGTACGCACTGCGTCTGAAATCGTTATCTAAGTGAGCATACCTACAGGCGTTTACCAAATCCTTGTCAGTATTCTATTGAAGTGAAAACTTCTTTAGCGGCGTTGTGCACTTTTTTTATAATGGGTAAAAAATGTTAATTGGCGTTAGGACACGTGACCTGATCGAAAATTCGTAAGACTGACGGAGAGTGATTTTTCTGAGAGATAAACTTTTTAATGTAATATAAATTGTCATGTTTGTGTACGATAGCGCAATAAATAAATATTGTATTCTACCACATAAATGATAGTACTTTTACGCTGATAATTAAAACAATTCGTGCAAAATTATTCCTTAAGCATTCCAAAATATCAAAAATGCACAACGTTAATATTCAAGTTTTCACTTCTGCCGGCACTCCCGGAGTGCAAGCCGTCGTTTTTTTTATTATAGTTTATTTTTGTATATCGCTTTGGCTATAACGACTAGGTCCATATCATTTTAAATCAATAGGTACTTACTCGTTCTAACACCATTTTTTTTAACAAACTGAATAATTACCTAAATTGAACCTTAGAAAATATTTGATTCTTGAATCTACAATAATTAAACCAATAAGAATGAGGTATATTGATCATACATTTATCAGAAACAGCACCAAAATCTTAAAATATTCCTACGCCTCACGTTTTATAAAAAATCTTGTATTTATTATATAATATTACGTGTATATTGTAAGATAAAGATAAAAATACACCGGCAAAGATATTACAATTAGCAACGAGGACACCCCTTACGCGTCGAAGCGCGTCTTTCATTAATGAATCACTACACCTAACGTAAACACCATTGAGACCAAAAACCAATAAACAAACCGTCACTTACTGCTCCACAAACTGTAGTAAACAATAACACCGACGGATACTACACTAAATACTCATCAATTGATCCAACACCTCAATTAAAAAGGTCCAGGGAAAAAAGTCACCATCGGGAAAGAAAATCACTTTCATAAATACTACTACAGTCCACACAATAATAATATTACCAAGCAAATATCGAATTAAAAATTCTTTTATATGAATTTTGAATTTATAGACCCGAGTTCACCCCTCGCCAAATGAGTACGAAACACGTTCAGCAACTTCAATAGTTTTCGCGCGAATGAAGGGTTTTGAAAAATCCGCCCTCCTCTGTTTGGGCGGCACTCCCGGCACTCCCCGAATACACCCCGTATTTGTTACCAAGTTATCCCTAGGGATATCTTGTATTCAATTTGCAGACTAGACGCTCTCAGTGAATATTTTTGCTTGCATGGGGAGGTTTATGTATTTATTTTGCTAGATAAAATAAACGAACTGAAAAAAAAATGACTCGCTGCTGCGATAGCGTTAAACTTTTTTATTGAATAAACTTTAGCAGTAAAATATTTTTTGTTTTTATTACTCACCACTAATGCTGAAATATTTACTATACAAAACTCTTAATCAAATCTAGAACTGCGGTCGTCGAAGTATTTTATGATCAAAAATATACACAGACGATTTTTCTAAGACACGGCAAATTGGCGACGAGACGCAAAACGAGCAAAAAATACAGAGAAACATCTTGAAGAAAATAAGAGCGATGACAAATAAAATTCTTTCGATTAAACGTAACAGCAAACGATTATCTCAATTAATTGAGAGAAAATCACCGTTAAGATATTTTCTTTTCTTAACAAAATATCACAATTGCTGGGCGATACACGGGTACCTACTCTACTTCACACTCCTCTCACGATACGTCATAACATTGTCTCGTAAAATCATTGTAGCCAACGATTAATGTGTAATATCATATTACAGTGGTTGATCTCGAAATACCTACCTGGGAAGTTAGCAACAGTAATTAGATTTTCTCTCAAAGTTTCGCTAAGCTGCAATTATCGACGCGGCGTCAAAACCACAGTATTTAGGTTGGTTTACTGACGGTGCAATAGAGAGAGACTAATTATGTTGATACAGGATTTAATTAGGAGTACGAGTTGAATCTAAGAACGTAACTACATAGTAAAGTAATTTTGGGGGAAATCTGAGAACATGATAAGTTTATATCAATATATTTTATTTAAATTCTTGTATTATTTGGAAAATTTCAGGGTTCACCTACAGTTCAGTATAGCTAGCAACAAATTAAATATTTCGAAATATTTTTGTTGTATTTATATTTTTGGTGTCAGCTCCAAGTCTAGCAGAATGCGCTGAATGGCAGTATTTTACATGGAGCGACTGCCTATATGACTTCTACAGTCCAGTAACTGGGTCACGTGACATGTATTTTTCAGACTCTCGGGCTTCTGACCACCCGTAATGATCGTCAAAGATCTAAGAATGACACCCACCGGACCGACATTTGTAAGTCAACTAACTATTGAGCATAAATATTATTAAAACTAGCTTCTGCCCGCGACTTCGTACGCGGATCCTGTTGCTTATGCCAGTGACAACGGGGTCGTCAAAATCGAAGATCTGAAACATCTGATGTAGAATTCTAAGGCCCGGGGACGGGAAAACAACGGGATGAGCGAGACCATTGGAGTCGTTCCAGATCTTTCATTTTTGTATGTCAATAGGTTGTCCAAGAAATGTTTTGACTGTGGATGGTCACCGTTTAGCAGTGATCTTAATATTTCTGGAGGATTTTGTAATATTTCAGTAAGTACTTTCCCACCTGAGCAACACATACCGTATGTTTCTTTTTGCCATTTAACAGCTTCACAAAATGTACAATTTTGAACCACACCTCCGATGGCGGAATATTTGGCGTAGTCAATCATAGGAGTGTACGTAAATGCACTCCATTCCTTATCAACCCAAGGAAGGTCGCCATGCCCTACGGCGATATCTTGAGACATTAAAATTATATCCAACAAGAATTTATTCAAGTAAAATTTCACCAACTCGCTTGTCGTCGCGGAGTTATTCATGCTTTTACAAGGCAAAGTTTGTACTAACTTTATTTCAATGTGCGGGATAAATTATCTCTTTGAAACCGATCCTGTGAGCAAAATTTCAATTCAAAAGCTGAAGAAAAAATATTTACTAAATTAAAACATATAAATTTCCTAATGTTGCAATATTTATATTTCTGATTCGTAATATAGGTAGGTATATGCGTTTGGCCTCGGTATTGTGGGTGCACATTAATCCCTCGCTTAGTTTCTCGAAATCAAACGTTACCGTGAAATATTCAAATGTATCTATTTAATACCGGTTTTGCGGTTAATTACAGCACCGGGCATGCTAACTACAAATTGGGAATATTATGCGCTTTTGTAAAAGCTTATATCGCATTCATAAACACTGATATTTAAGGTTAATAAATAGGGCTAGGTATGTTTAAAGCAAAAGGTAAGTGAAAAAAAGGTACCGAAAAATATTGGACATACTTTTCCAACTAACGTTATGACAGCAAAACATCAAAGAGTTCTGTTGAAAAATCCAAATGATCATTTTATCAAGTCAAACGTGTTACAATTAGTAAACATTGAAAAGTATAAGTGGCCGTTTCAGTGATACGTGAGCTATTGTGTGAACAGTTGTACCAAAAAAAAAATATTTAAAAGAATTTTTGAATTTTCACAAATATTCTATTTATCATTTTCGAATTTACAGCATACACATTTAGGTCAATTACAGTCGGCTAACAATTTAAAACAACGCTGCGCTAGTGATTTTAATAAAGGTCATCAACCCTCGGTAACGTATTGCATCCCCTATATACCTACAACGTGTATCAGAAATGGGATAATCCGTATAATGATCCCCAGTCCCGCACAAGATTAGAATAATTAACGACTCGGTCAAAATGAATGGGCGGGCTGCAAATTTTTCGCGTTTTCGGTTGGTCCTATGGAGAAAATTGTTCAGTATTTTGGTTTGTATCACACCTTTTAAAATGACCATACATTGATGATACTTGCTGTATACGCAACCACAAAACGTGGGTACAGGAATATAATCGAAATGTAACTAAAATATCGATAGGTATTATTAATTACATGACGGATTTTTGACGCATTTCAGTTAATACAAAGAAAAGCAAAATGTAACAGAAAATGCTTACTGTACATAATGAGAGAACCTTTTTCGGTCTTGAAGATTTTAACACAATAAATCAGTTTTCTTTTAAGTAGGTAATTATTTTAATGAATGAACAAGTACGGGAAAAGTAACTGATCTAATTTCTTTACAAATCCTTTTCGACTACATACAAATTGGTGCGTAGGTGGGACGTATATATTTACGTTGAAGTTATTTACAAGCCTCTTTGAATAAAAAATACTAACATCTTAACATAGGTACGTAATAACTTTCATCTTTACAATCGTAATCGTGTTTTTTCAATTGTATGTATATTACCTACCATTCTTGATGACAATACGCATTCTAAGAAAAATAACTCATCATTTTGTCTTTTACGTAAGAAAAAATGATATTTGCAGATAATTTTTGATCAGAAATCGTGAAATGACTTCTAAAATCTTCTATTATATAAAATTCTCGTGTCGCAATATTTGTTACCAAACTTCTCCGAAACGGCTGGACCGATTTTTACAAAACTTTACGTGCATGTCGGGTAGGTCTGAGAATCGGACAACATTTTTTAGAATTTTTTTTCTATTCTCTTTTTATTATGATTTAGCATTGAAAACTACATACAAATCTAAATTTTCTCATTTTTCCACCCGGCAAAACAACGTTTGTCTGGTCAGCTAGTAACACAATAACAATTGCACGGTCTTTTATTTTAAAAATTCGAAAGCATTCATTGCGTTATTTACGTTGTCACGCAGACGATTTTTCAAACATATGAAGCGATGTATTAGGAATTTATTTTAAGTATGCTACGCAATTGAGGTGGATCTGAATCGCATCCTCCTCAGCCTGCATTGACAAGGATGCACATATTGTTCTGCTTACTAAATACATTTAAATTAACAATGATAAATTTTCCCAAGATTTAAATAAATAATAATACACTGACGTTTAAGCCCAATACCATATTATTAAAATAGCATTTTTTCCGAAACTAGTAGAATTCGAACAATATCTTAGTAGGAAAATGTCGTAAGGAAAGTTTTGAGTATGAATGTTAAAGCTATAAGAATAGGGGGAAAGCAAAAAAAAACTATGAACAGACAGTGTGAATGACAATATGGTTAGAAATGGGTTTACTACCGAAATGAGAACTAATAGAGACGTGAGGAAGGAATGTTCGCTAACACCAATTAAATTGGAATGAAGGTAGGAGAATGGTGTGGGCGCCCTCACTGAGGCTGCGCCCAGCGCGCCGGTTGTTTGCGGCCCAGAGGGTCATGGCCATCCGGTTAATCCGGGGATACCGCACGGTCTCGTGCGAGGCGGCGAGCCTCCTAGCCGGAGTGCCGCCATGGGATCTGGAGGCAAAGGTCCTCGCGCACATGTGGGAGTGGCGCGAGGAGGCGAAACGCCGGGGCGAAACTCCGCTGCCGCGACAAATCGCGGCACGGCGGACAGAGCTCCGGTGTGATCTCATGGCGACATGGCGGGTACGATTGTCGCAACCCAGTGCTGGGCACGCCACAATTGCGGCGGTAAGTCCCCTCTTTGAGGAGTGGATAGAGAGGCGTCACGGCGTCCTCACCTTCCGCCTGACGCAGGTTCTCACCGGGCATGGGTGCTTCGGTGGGTTCCTGTTCAGGATAAAGCGGGAGGATACGTCCGGGTGTTTCCATTGCGAGGATCGTCTGGAGGACACGGTGGAGCATACGGTGGAGGTGTGCCCTGCCTGGGCGGAGCACCGCCGCGTCCTCGTAGAGGCGATCGGCGGCGGCGACCTCTCGCGTCCGGCCCTGGTGCGAGCCATGGTACGGAGCGAGAGGGAATGGGAAGCCGTCACCTCCTTCTGCGAAGCAGTAATGCTCGCGAAGGAGGAGGCGGGGCGCGTGAGGGAGTGGCAGTCTCTGCGCCCTCATGTCCCTAGCCGCCGCAGGAGGAGACGCCCCGGGCGTCGGGAGTCAATAGCGGACTCCCGGCCACCGTAGGCGCGAGCTTGCGGGTGGCGAGCAATGGGTAGCTCGCCGCCCGGTAAGGACCAAGCTCGGGTCGACGGCGCGCAGTGTTCCACGCGCGCCTCAAAGAGATGTCAGCAGCAGTGTAGGGGTCTACTAGGACCGATGCCTGCCGGGGTCGCGTGATTGTTCGAAGGAGATACCGTGACCCTGGCAAATGGGCAACTGATGGAACACGGGTGGGTTTTAGTCAGTAAAAGTCTGACACGCCCTCCCGCTCCGCCCAGAGCGGGAGAAGTCATTTGATGATTTCCCATCCTGAAAAAAAAAAAAAAAAAAAAAAAAAGGTAGGAGAATGGTGATGATGACGATGATGATGATGATGATGAATAGAATTATGAAAGGGAGGACATTAACATGGACATTATTTTATCACCTCTGTCAGAGTGAAATACAGTAGGTACCCGTATCGCAGCGTGGTAATAGCGGCCATTGACCCATCTACATTTTCTAGTGTAAATAGAGAAAATTCTCAAACTGAAACAGAGACCGTTAAAGTCCTGAATACATATCTATCACGATCTTTAAACTGTTCCTCATTCCAATCCAGCCCGTCCCTTGCTGCTATCTACCAGCGATGCCCTTTTTTTATCTCGAGGTGGAAATCCTCATGAATGTCCTCCGCCCTGGGGTGGGCGGAGGGGTCTGTCAGACTCTTACTGACTAAAACCACCCCGGTGTTCCGTCCCACACCTACGTCGGCGACCGAGGGAACCGATATGTCTTCCGCGGTCCCCGACTGGACCAGCGATGCCCTAACCCAAGGTCCGTACCCCACAGGGCTTAAAACACATCACAGGCAAAACTTAAAACTAGAGTGACTACTCTCTTAGCGAGTAGTTGCTCTTGTTAGCCCTGGCTGAAGGCCGAAATTTATTACGGTAGCCACAGGCAAGGCCGGTTAAGCAGCCGACAACATCATAGGTTGACCTGCTAGATGTCATTCCCAAAAAAAGAAATAAGATGTTCCAATAACTAAAAACCACACATAGTTTACTGGTAAATTTCCTAAGGCCCTTGGAACCTAAACAGCAAATTATAAATGACTAATTGGTTTTAGGTATCCGTGTAGTGCCGGACGTAAAGGGCATCACCCTATTTCATCCCGTGTGTGTCGTAAGAGGCGACTATGGGACTTACTAGAGAATGGGCAGCAGCGTTCTCTATGCATTTAGCAACCCTATTATGATCGCCAATCTGCCTGCCAAGCGTGGCGATTATGTCAAAACCCCCCAAATTTGGGGAGGCCTATGTCCAGCAGTGGACGTCTCATGGCTGAAATGATGATGACGATGGTAAGGTATTAGGGAAAGGGAATGGCCGATAGTGTCACGCTAAAGCGATTTTATAAGTAATATTAAAAATACACGGCAGAATGTTCAGGATACTCGGCCTTTGCTTCTGCACGGCTAGTAGGTATCTAGGTCAAGTTTATTGCCACAATGTTTAATGTCTGATCAGTTCAAATTTTGTCTTGAATGGAAGGTAAACAAGCTTAGATAAATAAAAACAACTATTATTCAAATGTTTCTAAATGTCTACTGAATCCGTATTGTCTACTTCTGCGATATCAAGTTGTGTAGAATAAGTATTATTCCTTTCCAGGAGAAATATTTATGTACTTATAGATTCCACGTCTTTCTAACTTTCCGGAAAAATTGGTGTGATGCTATGTCTAGTATTCAAATAAAAGTTAAGTGTGACTACAGACATAAAATTATATATTAGTAGCTTTTGCCAGCGGCTTGTTATACATAAAACTTTCCTCTTGAATCACTCTGCCTATTGATGATAAAATGCGTTGCGTAGTTTAAAACGTCTCAGCGTACACATGCTAGAAGCGACTTTGTTTTATACTATGCATAGCTATAGTAGATAATTCACAAGCCTCATACGTCCCTGGATTTGTTAATCTAAATTATAAAGAACATGTTCAAAATATTTCTTCAGAAATGGTAAAAATAATATTTCTATCAAAAAGGTGCATGTGTAGGTACAGAACTAAAAAACCCATAGCTTCAGAGAACGTATTGCGCGAATTTTATCCTCAAGTTTTTTACCTAATAAATTCCAACTGACCGGCGTGGCGAAGCCAGAACTGATTAAAAATAAGCATTTTTGCTATTATTAGGTACTCATACAGGTGAATTTTGCAAGTCTTCGTTTATGGGCAAATTACTTGGAAAACACCTCCTTTATACTAAAGGGTGAACATAACACCCTCTTAGTAATTTTTTTGTAAATTTTTAGCGAGAATTCTGCAGTACTTTCCTAAACAGTTGTTTGTAAATAAAATTTACTGAGCTTTAGAGTATTTATATATAAAAGAAGGAAATGTTTAAACAAAAAGATAATTTTATTCACTGGCTTATGTAATGTGGTCAAAACCTAACTCATTCAGTAAAAATTGCATAAGATTCCTAGTTTTAATTGTGAGGAAATTAGTTAGGAACTTTTGGTCCCACTTATTATCTAGACTCTCTAAATTGTAGAGACTGCAAAATGTTTGACTAAGTTAGGAAAAAAGACACACTTTATTCTTAAAATTTACTTGAAATACTAAAGTGTAAAAGTGTGTCGATAAAATAACTATCCCTATACTTAAAGCGGAAATCGGCACGCATTTCATGGAATTTCGGTCTATCGCGTAACATACCTGTGCATCATTCCTAGAAAATAACTCAATGTGTCTGTGTTATGTATGTGGGACTAAGGACTACTACTAAAAAACTTAAAAACTGTGTTATAAAAAAATAAAAATATTTTAAATTACGTAGGTATGTATACCTATAAAAGTTTACTTAATACCTACTAAAAAACAAAAAATTGTGTTTTAACAGCTATCATTTTTTTATATGATTTGAGGCAGCTTGTTATATAATCCTGTATACAGTGCACCTTCTTCTTTCAGATCGTATTGTGAACACTTCAAACGTTAACTTCAAATGTACGTACTATTCCGATAAAATGGCAAACTCGCAAAAAATAGCACTCATATTTTTCTTTTTTTTAAATCTACCCTTTCGTACTTACTAGGGACTGTGTCCCAAAAATACGTGTTGACTTTTTAATAAATCGGTAAACTTTTACGATTCATGTTCCTAGCCTAAAGAACTTTAACTAAACCTCAAACTACCAGACGACAAAACTTTTAGTATCTAGTCATCAAACTTAAAATTTGACATAGAAACTTATTTTAGAAAAGTTTTCAAAACAATAAGACAGTCCACTTGTTCAAACATTACCACATCATACGTCAAAATCAATTCAATTTCAAATTTACCTCCTATTTCGCGGCTAACTGGCAACGTCGCGAAAGGAACGCGCAAGCATTCAACTGTTCGTATCGTACATGTAACGCGCGACTGTCGGGCGGCGGACATCTGAGGGGCGCTGTGCGACGTTGCCACGCCTCAGTATAATAACCCACCAATGACACGTGCGCACGCTCCGAATGTGATTTGAATTCCAAACTTTTAGTCAGTATTAGCGTCTCTTTCTTTTTTAGATCCATCGCGTAGGTGTGAGTGAGATGAAGCGATAAGTGTTCCTCGATATTTTGTGTAGCCCACAGTTTGAAAGTGACATATCTTATAAATAATTAGATTTCGTATTTTGAGCTTAGTTTTTTGACGAATACGGGACTTTGCATCTCGTTGCGTCTTAAGATTAAGTAAGTTATTGAATAAAGCGTTACACATTAAGTTACTGTTAATACAGCTACGGGTTGCGGTGGACGATCGATTAAATATTTAAAGAACTTAGGCTCGTTCATAAGGAAAATGTTTGTTTGTTATAGGATAATTATTTACTTTAAGACTTGTGCCACTTTCTTATCAGTGAATCGATTTAAGTTTAGCAAACTGTATACAACTATGATAAAATATTTTAGTGAATGAACCGTTCTGACGTTGATGCCTTTTAGAGGCATGCGATGTTTTAAAATATAATAATAATAATACGCTCATAATTAAATTAATTACTTGAAATCTTCACCTACACTGACGTTCCTAATTGCAAAGTTATCAGTATGTATAGGTATTTAATAATATTAATTAAAATTTATATTATGGACTAAACTGTTTTTTTTTTTGTGATGTACAGAGAACTGACAAAACTCTAGGTGAGTTACGAGTCGTTTTTTTTACATTAATTTCATAATATTTTTGAGCAGATACAGTAAAACTTAATGATATTTAAATAACTGTATTTATACGTAAACTTTTACTTTAATTATCACAGTTTACCACCAATTTCCACCAATATCTACCTATTGACATACAATGTGTAGCATTTTCCTATAAAAAATATGCAAAACAAACACTATTAAAATACAGCCGGTCGGTAACGAGTTAAAAAAACAATCAAAACTACTCGAAGCGACAAATTTAAATGTTGCTGCTGGCACCAAATCCTCTCCGCTACAAGTTTCACTGCGAAGCTACAATTTACTTTTTAATCCGATAGAGGGCGAAACTGACTACATATTGCCAGTTTAAAGTAACACAAAGTTCCAATATAAGGTTTTTTTCAATGTCATTAGTTTGTTGATTATAATTATATTTGGAACGTCACGAAAATATTATACAGCCGTGATGGATACTTTTTATTTAATTTTTGAAGTATTTGGTTCTTTTTTCGAATTATGAATGACAATGGACTAAAATAACTGAAACTGGTATTTTTGTCAGTTATAAAGTACCTAGGGCAATGCCAATTAATCATAAGAAGCAGTTGAGTATGTATGCAGCTATCTACGTATTTACGCACCCAACGTTTTAGAAATTTTGAGATTGAAAAGGGACCGATCCTTGACAACGGCCTTGCGTAGGTACCTACAATTTTGAATTTACTACAAGCGTAACCCCCTTTAAACCCACGCATTCCACTTCCTATGCGCATTTTATAACAGTCAGTTATCTAAAAACACATAAAAAATTACGCTCCTCGTAAACACTGTGGAATTATTTCTACTTATGTATTTTAACTAATCTTATCAAAAATGGTATAAAATTTACGAGATTTATTGTGGGCTAAGGGTGAGTGCCCATGAGGGGAGTCGCGTGCTCGGAGCTGGCGTTCGACGCTCGGGCCCGCGGGCGACAGTGTGTAGGTACTACAATTAAAACTGCCTGTGCACAGTGTCTACTGCTGAGTGAATTTCGGTTGTCGATAATTAATAGATCTTTCCTTTTGTAGTTTAACCTCCGGTAAAAACGGTGTCTAGGCGTGATATTTAGATAAGATTTACGATCAAAATGGATTATGAAATAAATATTCACGTCCATTATTGGTCTTACCAAAACATCAATGATAATTATTAACACGTGCGTAGGTATATACGGACCACACATTATTGTCAGATCGACCTATTTCATCTATAACCTATAAGGTAATCGGGTTAGAATAGAATGCTCTTCTAATCCGATATCCGATTAGAGTAGAATGCCATTAGGTAAACCGAGAGAACAGTGGTGGCATAGTTGTATCGACCCCGACTTACAGGTCGTGGGTTTGAACCCAGGCAGACGCTTCAGTTTGTGTTAGTAATTTCATCATCACAGCTCTCAAAATGAAGAAAACATTATGAGGAAACCGACATGTCCTAGAACCAAACATTCCAAGACATGTGACATCTATCAACCCGCACCAGACCCACGTGCTAGATTATATCCCACTCTCTCTCACCTTGAGGAGGTTTGTGTCCCAGCAGTGGGAACAGTGCAGGTTGATTTTGCTAGGTATACCTACAAGTGTATTATGTAGATTCATTGTCATTAATAAATTAAAGGATTTATTAAAAAACAACTGAAAAAAAAACTTCAATCTATTGCATCAAAAATAATAAACGATAAAAACGTTATTAATATGTACCTATTTTATAGGTACCTAAATATGCTGAAATGTTCATTCGGAAGAAAAACGTTTGTAAGAAAACTTTTTACGCGTAACTTTTTGGTTATGTCTTCACAAATGCAAACAATAATATTATGATCCTTTCGTTAAACAGATCTCAGATTTCAAAACTATGTTTTGAGCAAAGCCCTCAGAAAATGACTAAGAAAGAAAGAATACCGCTTATTTCCGACTAATGAAACAATTCATCCCAATTAAGAGACAGGTTTTTCTTAATAGTTGAACATCGAGCTGAAGAATGCTACAATTTTCAGTCAAAAGTTGACCTGCTAAATAGAAAATCAGCGAGCAGCATCAAAAATCAAAAGTCATTTATTCTTATTCGGCTGAGGATCAGCACTTTTCGAACGTCAAATTGACATAATATGACAGTCCAACAAAACGCCCGCCCTTCACCACTTCTTAGTGCTTTAGCTGGGAAGAAGAACTGGCGCAACAAAACAGCAGAACAGCTATCTGTCCAGTTAAAAGAACTTGATTCTATACAATCATCATAATCTTCATCATCATCATTTTAAAGACGTTGCTGGTCATAGGCCTCCAAAAAAAAAAGGCCTGCAACAACGACTAATGTATGTGTATTCTAATGTATATAGGTACACTTGAATACAGATACAATACAAGACATTAGTAAGTAGTAAAAGTTAAGAAACACAAAACATTAAATCAAATCATTTGCCATATGTCAGCTAGCCAACCCATCATCTGCCTACCCTTTTCCCAACAACGTAAAGTCTCCTTTAACCGCATGCAGCTGAATATCAGTATTCAGAACAATCAATGAAACTGACCTACGAGATAAAGAGAAAATAAAATAAATTTATAGTTTAAAAAATCACTAGAAAAACACGCTTTTATAAATGCACGTAAAAACCAAAAACCTTATCGTGGTCAAAGTTCATTACAAGACCTTTCTAACAAGTCCAAATACGGCTATGATACGATATTCCATCATGGAATGCCAGTGCCTATCTTCCGGCTTCATCATCAGACTTTGAAACCTAATCGTGGTCAAAGTTCATTACAAAACTTTTCTAACAAGTTCAAACACAGCTACGATACGATGTTCCATCATGAAGTTCCAATTCATATCTTCCAGCTCCATCATCAGATCCATTCGATAGTACCATATTATTGTATTGTCATCAGAACTACATACAGCTGCCAATTTTCATGACGCTACGATCCTTGGAAGATGGTTAAATTAGATACCTTTGATTCCATTACATAGTTACATACAGGTCGACCTAATAAAAGCGTGTTAAAAAGATGAAAACTCAAACGAAGTAAGAGCGCGAAAGCCATAAAGACACAAAGCGTCGTCGGAACGGTTTATTCTTGACTCGACGCTGCTTTACTTTTTATACTTACCTACCTACGTAGCTTATTATTTCCCAAAAATCAGTCCCGATCAAAAAATACGTCAGACCTAGTAACTAGGTTGTAGAAGTCAATTAAGCTGTCGATGTGAATTAAATACTGGGAGGTATTCAGCGGGGCGAGCACGGCCTGCTATGACAGGCTTTTTTTTTGGATGAGAAATCAACAAATGACGTCTCCCGCTCTAGGGTGGAGCGGAAGGGCGTGTCAGACTTTTACTGACTAAAACCCACCAGTGTTCCTTCAGTTGCCCATATGCCAGGGCCACGGTAACTCTTTCGAACGAATCTCGTGACCCTGGCAGGCATCGGTTCTAGAAGACCACTTCAGTATTGCTGACATCTCTTTAAGGCGCACCTGGAACACTACGCGCCGTCGACCCGAGCCTGGTCCTTACCGGGCGACGAGCTACCTATTGCTCGCCGCCTGCAAACTCGTGCCTGCGGTGGCCGGGAGACCGCTATCGACTCCAGACACTGCTATGATAGGCTTGAGTCATATATTTTTATCACAGTTTGGGAGCCAATTTGTGATAAAATGCGTGACGCAAGCCTATCGCAGACGTCGTGCTGGCTCCACAGCTATATCTAGTCAAAGTAGAAGCTGGCCCCAAAATAATTTTGAAAAGGCTTAGTAGATTGATTGAAACGTATACCAGTGTAAAATGCCGAGAATGGCATGAGGTTACAAGAAAACAATGATTATAATATTTGCTATTATAATCATGGTTTTTTCAGGGCCTCATAGCATAGCATAGAATAATCAGTCTATAATGTTTCCAGATTTGAACAAATAACATGCAATAATGTAGACGGCTAGAAAAATGGACAAATAAAGACGTTAATAGAAGAAATACTTATAATTGTATTCACATTTTCTATCGCTGTTTCGTTCTGTTCTTGAAACCCGGTATAAGCCTGTCACTTATCATCTGACTAACTGAATATAACTCGATACCAGTTTTCTGGGTAATTCGATACCCTTTGGTATGAATCAGTATGACTGGATGCCAGAATATCAGGCCTCTGACAAGTCGTTACGACTGTCAAAGAACTACACATGACAGCCGGTACTATCGACTTAATGTGCTTTCCGAGATACTCGTCCAAGGACTGATCTCTAAAATTTGCACCGCTCTAGCCACAAGCTAAAGTAAAAGCCTGTAACTGCAATGGCAATAATAGCGTTGCAATGTATGTAATCTATGTAATCGAATATACTTCTAAAAAAACAGTGCAGCTATCCAGAAAATCAGTTATATGTACAAAGTGACCGAGGCTCAATCAGCAGTCGATTCGCATTACCTATATAGTTGGTACCATTTCTATTTTGATTGGTCCCAAATTCGCTATAGTGTGATAATCGTGTTAGGGTATGAAGTCCGCATGATTGGTTCGATTTAACAACTTACTAACCTACCTACGGAAATTATAATTGAATGTTCATAAATCACCCATACTTTTTTATTATATAAGCCATACTTAAGCCTTCTGAAAATCATCAAAACTTACTATGATCACATTATATCATCGAATCTTTATCAAATTTGAACTTTATGAATACTCATTAAATAAACAATACTGCAGGTACTGCTGCAAAAACTACTAACGGTTGCACTTCTTTTTCTAAACTTTTATGCCTATTTGTGGACAGCGTTGTGGGTTATATATTTTTATTTGAATTGTTTTTACTAAAATTGTTGTGAGTTCTTATTATGCAGCTATGTGCTGTTCATTTTAATAAAATAAAAAATAAAATCATCAGCTTTGGTCCTTGTACAATGATGGCGTTTATGGAATATGTTCAGTCAGTGCTAATTAATATGGTCATATTTCCAGGAAGATAAGTTCTTGGAGATTTTACGCTGCTTACTCGGATAAAAATATTTTATAACAGTGTGAATTAAGCCTGTAGTTTAATCATGCTTTCCTGAGCCCCGAGAAAATAATGTCTCAAATGCAGGTAGTGCAGGTTTATGTCACTCGAGCTGTAAATAAAATACGTTCACCGTAGAATTATTATCATTCTAGCTGACACGTGTTAGAAAAATGTCTTTCATCTCCGAAATTACAAGTAACTACTAAAAGGTTTTCTTACAAAAAAAATGTTGATCATTCTTGTATTCAGAAGAGCTAATTGCGGCGGTAAGTCCGTCTTTGAGGAGTGGATAAAGAGGCGCCACGGCGTCTTCACTTTCCGCCTGATGCAGGTTCTCACCGGGCATGGGTACTTTGGTGGGTTCCTGTTCAGGATAAAGCGGGAGGAAACGCTCGGGTGTTTCCATTGCGAGGATCGTCTGGAGGACACGGTGGAGCAGTCGCTGGAGGTGTGCCCTGCCTGGGCGGAGCACCGCCGTGCCCTCGTGGAGGCGATCGGCGGCGGCGACCTCTCGCGTCCTGCTCTGGTGCGTGCCATAAGTACGGAGCGAGAGAGCATGGGAAGCCGACACCTCCTTCTGCGAAGCAGTAATGTTCGCGAAGGAGGAGGCGGGGTGCGTGAGGGAGTGGCAGGCACTGCGACCTCACGTGCCTAGCCGCCGCAGGAGGAGACGCCCCGGGCGTCGGGAGTCGATAGCAGACTCCCGGCCACCGTAGACGCGAGCTTGCGGGTGGCGAGCAATGGGTAGCTCGCCACCCGATAAGTACCAGGCTCGGGTCGACGGCGCGTAGTGTTCCACGCGCGCCTCAAAGAGATGTCAGCAAAACTGAAGGGGTCTGATAGGACCGATGCCTGCCAGGGTCGCGAGATTGTTCGAAAGAGATACCGTGGGCCTGGCTAAAACACGGGTGGATTTTAGTCAGTAAATCTCTGACACGCCCTCCCGCTCCGCTCAGAGCAGGAGACGTCATTTTATGATAGCCCACCCAGAAAAAAAGGCAACGCAATACCTATTAACGAAGTCTAGGTAGTTAGGTGTATGTATAATATGCCCTTTACGTGTGCAAGTCTACCAAGCCTGCTTCACACGGGAGTGTTTCTAATGTGTTCGATCAAAAGATACTACTAATTAATGTGACGTTAAGCGCTTTGTTTATATAAAAAATAAATGTTAGATGCAGGTGTCGTCGGCTATACCACAAGAAACGTCAGAACAATTTGATTAATGTCACAAATTATATATGTATACATTAGCATTGTGGTCCTTTTTTATAATTTCATGTTTTATTGCATCCAGCCTTAGGGGATGCACTATTTATACATGTTCTTGTACAGATTAGAGTCATAATTCATATAGCGAACAGTTTTTGACAAGTCTTAATTTAATTAGGGACTATGACGTACGTAATAGGTATAGCCGCTAGGGTACAAGAATAGTCTTGTAAATAAGGTACGTACTTGTAAGTAAGGAGTACCTAATTGAACAGGTGCTTCTAGCGTTTCCATGTGGCAGACAGATTTTTATAATTTAATATTATTTATTTACTTACTCAAAACAAAAGTTAATAATATTGTTTTCCAAAATAAGGAACAAAGTCGTAACAGTTGGATTGGTAAAAGATCAGGTTAAGCTACGGTTGCCGCGGTTGATTCATGGATAGTTTCTAACACACCGCGACTCCGCCGTGCCTCGGAAAGCAAGTTAAGCCGTTGGTCCCAGCTGTCAGACAAGAATCATTGACAGTTGTTACGGGACGTCAGAAGCCCTAAAGTCAGTCTTACCAAGGAGTATTACCCAGTAACTACGTTATGGATATCAGATAAGCAGTCGTTCGATGTAAAATGCTGATGTTCAGCTGAACCCAACTATATAGGGAAAAGGCTAGGCACACGATGATGATCGCCAAACGTGTACGTGGGCATTGCTCTCCTGGTTGGGTTATGAAAATCTGTAATATGGAGAAACAGTCCGAACCCCGAATTATAATGAAGTAAAGTTACACATTTATGTCGTACATAACTATAATACAAAGAAGACTTGTTTCAGATCTGCACGTTTACTTATCTAGAAGAAGAATGACTATTTTGGAAATTATTGTATTGAGTCGTAAGCCACCAATAAAAGAAATTTGAATTTTAAAAAAAGTGCACCTAGAAAAGAGGTTTGTAATGATTTTTTCAATTTCTGGAATAACTCCTAGTACCGAATTCGAGTAGTAGGTCGTAAGTTCAAACCCAAGCAGGCTCTTTACTTTGTGTAAATTATTTCATCACCACTGCTCTCAAAACGGTGAAGGACAACATCATAAGGAAACACGCATGTCTTAGAACCAAAAATTCGAAGACATGTGACATCTATCGACCTGCACTGGGCCCGCGTGGTGGATTATGGCCCACTCCCTCTCACCGAGAGGAGGCCTGTGTCCCAGTAGTGGGGACATTTATAGGATGCTGATGATGCTGATAACCGAATTCAGTTGCCTTATATGAAGCCTAGGTCTTATATGTTTCGAGTGGTGCCGGATATGGAAGAGAATAGCACCATCCCATTCTTCCAGTCGGTGTCGTAAGAGGCGACTAAGTGACTTACTAGAGAGTGGGCAGCAGCGATCTCTATGCATTGTACCACTATACAGTAATCACCGCCAATCGTGGCGATTATGGCAAACCCTCCCAAAAGCTTGCTGGCTTATGTCCAGCCGTGGACGTCTTTCGGCTGAAATGATGATGATAAAGCCCAGAGAAATAGACGAGGATGTCAGTCTAGATAACCACAAAGGAGTAACAGATCAAAGTGTATTAACTCCGGCAATGTAACTTTTTAGATAAAGGCATAATCCATAATACTTTAAAGAGATCACACAAACAAACAACTTTTCTCTATAATAAGGTAGGATAATAAAAAGTAATACTGTTTGGTGCGTCATAATTTGACATTAGTAACAAGGTTTGAAACAGATAAAAAATCCGTTTGTACTTTTGTACTATTCAAATTCAAATTCAAATTCAAATAATTTTATTTTCTCTTCACAAACAATGACATAGAAGCTTAAGAACTATATGACACTAGTTTGTGAGAGACTGGTGTCTGCACTAGGAAAACCTGTATAGCAGATCACCAGGGTCCCACCACACGGTATATTAACTTTTACAGTTATTTGCTAAAATGTGAAGGGATAGTGTATATCAGTGAACAATGAACAAATTAAAACAATAAGTAAAAAAATAAAAAATAAGTCGTAAAAACTAGCGAGATTCACTATTTAGGATGGGTTAGTAATTCCTCAGTTGCTTTATAATCTAAATTTTGGAGCCATTCAACTAGAGTACTCTTACATGCCTTTTTAGTTAAGTGATAAATTTTTGTAATGCGATTTATTTTATTATATAAGTGGGAACCTAAGAAAGTAAAAAATCTTTGAGAGAAGCTCGTCCTTAGACCTTTAGTAGTAATGCATACGGAGTATTTTCTGCGTTTTCCTGATATAGAGAGGGGGTCAAATATTAAGGAGGAGTGCTTCTTGAGAACAGTGTATAAAATAAAAAGTTGCCTTACCGATAAGACTTTGAAGTGTTTGTAAAGATCTGCGGTAGGAAATAAATATGGCAGAAAACAAGCCACCTTAAGTACCACCCGTTGGGCTCTTTCCAATTTTAGCATGTTCGATTTTGGAGCACCACCCCATGAAGTTATGCAGTATGTCAGAAGAGACTCACACATTGCATAATATACCCACCTAATAACTTCTACGTCAGCTACGTGCCGTAGACTTTTAAAAAGAAAGATTAGTTTTCGAATTCGCGACGTGAGGCTGTCTATTTGTGGCTGGAAAGTTAAATTGCTATCTATTACAATTCCAAGATATTTAATCGAGGTAGACTTTTGGAGAAAGGGACAGGAGCAGGTGTTAGAATTTGTGTCAATGCAAGAGTGCGCTTTAATATGGAAATGGGATAGCAATTCATTGGATTTGTTAGTGAGGGAGAAAGCTAAATACTTAGTTTTATCGACATTAAGAGTAAGGACATTATTTTTTAGCCATGCCAGGACCATATCAAAACCTTTTTGTGCATAATTGTAGACATCAGCCCATGAGTTCGCTGTGAAAAGTAGTGCCGTGTCATCGGCAAAAGAAATGATTTTACCATGGTGTAGTTGTAAGCTACAGAGATCATTAATGTAGGCAAGGAACAGGGAGGGCCCGATCACACTTCCCTGAGGCACACCAAAAGTAACAGGTAGATCATCACTAATATAGTTTCCTATTTTAACCCTCTGGAATCTGTCAGACAAATAGTCTCTGAAGAGTTTTAATGGTAGACCCCTGATTCCCATGTTTTCCAGTTTGTTTAGCAGGTTGGGTACAGAGACTGTGTCAAACGCTTTGGCCAGGTCAAGAAAAATGACAATTGCCTTCTTTTTACCGTCAAGACCGTGAACGAGATGATCTGTCAGCTCATGAACAGCGTCAGCACAAGATTTTCCAGCCCTGAAGCCAAATTGACACTGTGAAATGAGGTTATTGCGTTCAAGGTATCCGGTAAGTCTGCCGTTCATGAGGCGTTCCAATAATTTTGAAATAGTGGGTAGAATGGAGATTGGTCGGTAGTTGTTGACGCAGCCTCTGTCCCCAGCCTTGTGGATAGGATGTACGAGTGATCTTTTTAAGGGTAAAGGAAATATGCCTGTGTAAAATGCTAGATTAAATAGATGGGTAAGTGGGGGGACCAAGTAGTTCTTGAAATGCTTAAGGAATCGAGCAGAAATGGGGTCGACACTTTCAGAGCAGGTGTTTTTAAGGTTACAAATAAGCGAATCTACCTCCTTTTCTTCTGTAGGCAGAAGTACTATTGAACGCGGATGAGGGACTGTAATACTGGTAGGAGTAGGTTCTTGACTATTTAATATTTTCTCCGCGAGTGATTTACCAATATTGGAAAAAAAGTAGTTTACTTCATTTACAGACTTCTGGGGGTTTTCAACTTGTATGAGTTCATGGGCAGAAGGCTTAGGTTTATCAGTGTCGGTGATTCTTCTAATAACTTTCCAAAGCTTTTTGCTATTATGTTTCGCGCTTTTGATTTCCTCTTTCTCGTATTCCTGTCTAATTTTTTTCAATAAGTCATTACAAAAATTACGGTATTTTTTGTATGTGATTTGTAATGATTCATCATTTGGATACTTTTTCAGTTTTTTGTGAAGGTTGTCTCTATTTATTGAACATCTCAGTAGTCCTGGAGTGATCCAGGGCTTGATAATACGGCGACGATTACTAACAGGGATAACCTTAGTGTGAAGAGAAATAACATTGGTTAAAGTATCTATCAGATAACTAGCTGCTAGATTGGCGTCACTCATAGCGTACATAGGGGAAACGTCCAATGCTTTCATAGTTTCATCTAAGCCACAATAGTCGATTACTTTTGTGAATTTCTTTGGGTGCATAGGCCGAGTTGACAAATTCAGAAAAAGGGAGGCACTATCATGGTCTGTCACTGAAGAATGCGTAACGAAACAAAGCGCGTTTCTTTTGGTTTTTAAGATTATATGGTCAAGACAGGTACGTCCATGGGTGGGAAAGTTGTGGGCTGGTAGTAGGTCATGAGACGCCGTCAAATTAAGGTAACTGTGAGATCGAGAGTCGGCATTCGTTTCCGTAATATCAATATTGATGTCACCAACCAACACGATATTTTTAGTAGACGAGTATGTTAAGAGGAGATCATTTAAGGAGTTCAAAAAACCAGTGATATTTTTTTGCGCAGGAGGACGGTAAACTGCTATTATAACAGTGTCATTATTTATTTTCACTAAGAGACAGTTTGCATCAAGCAGCAAAGGTTCTTCAACAGATAATTTCATCCTAGAATTATGATAAATCACCACTCCTTCGTTTTGGGTAGAGTTGTTAGAGGTAGAGTGTGACGTATAGTTGTGAAGAGACGGAATGACCTGGGTGCATGGTAGCCAACATTCTGTCAAGATAATGAGGTCCCAATCTATATTACTCCTACTGAGCAAAGTTTGGAACGCGGGTAGGTTGCGTCTTATGCTTCTAATGTTTTGGTGAATGAATGAGACATACTGTTTTGGATTAGGAATATGGGTAGAGATGTCTTCAGCGTCACATAGATGAGATTGTGCAACTGAAACCGCATCCAAAATGGAGGTTACTTCGTCTACACAATCGAATATAAACAATGGTGTTCTGGTAGGTTGATCTGAAGGTGAGAGGGGGGATAAACAAAAAGGCATAGCGCTCTAAGAATTTCAAAGTATCTACAATAGAATAGCACAACGTCATTGGAAGGAACAGAGTTAGGGGGGGTACGTGGTAAAAAGTAAATAAATTTATAAAACATTCTGGTAATTATGGAAGTTGACAACTTGGAACATAACAAATCTAGGAAAAACTTTGCATGTAAGTGTGTTTGGAAAAGGAAAATATTGTTTACAATCATTAACAACTTGAATTTGGGAGGAGTTATTACAAGCAAAAACCATGTCAGGGGAATCATAAAAGCTTATTAAAGAAGCGCTACAGCCTCGAGGCACTTAATATGCTTTGCCGGCATTTTTTCTTCCTTCCGGACCAGGATACGCCCATCTCGAATCCAAACAAATTTGTAGGCTTTTTCTTTGGCGACCTTCCGAACTGCAGCATGAATTTCCTTATTAGAGGGAGATAGATGCTCCGATACAAATACTGGACATTTTTCACCCCCATAACCAAGATGATGAGAGTTCAACTTGTTATCGCTGTGGGCTTTGTTGAACTTCGTAACTGAAGTCAAGAAACCGTCACGAATGCCTGTATTCTTAAGCCGGACAATGATCGATCTAGGTCGATTATTTGTCGTATCCATTTTCCTAACTCTGTTTGCAGAAAGCACATCCTGTTCTTGCATGGTATTAGAGACGACATTCGATAGTTGCACGACTGTCTTAATTAGGTTTTCGCTATTATTTTCGGGAATTCCATTAATCTCAACATTCTCCTGTCGGGTAAACTGCTCTAGTGCATTTAGTCTAGACGATAATTCCTGGACAGATTTCCGCAAGTTATCGTTTTCTCTTTCCAAACCCTTAACTTTATCTTTGTTGACGGTAAACTCAGCGCTAATACGATCGAACTCATCGCTCATAAATTGAACTGATTTAGCCAGTCCTGGCAGTGAAGATAGATGTTCATTAATTTTGGATAGCTCTAAGGTAACGCAATTTTTGATGGTGGTGGCTATCTCGTCAGATAAAGCTTTGTGAATCTCGACACGGATCGTTTCAATAATTTCCGCAGTAAAGGAGGTATCGGAGTGGATGAATTGCTCCATAGGTTGTTGTTCTTGGGGTGAGTCAGTTAGACGAGGACGTTTGAACCTTGAAGAAATAATTTTCTCCGAATCTTGGTCCTGGGACAGCGAGCTTTCAACCATGTCTAAATCCGGTTCGATAACAGTGGGTTTTGGGGTACTTGGGTTCGGTGGCGTGCGCACGATTTTAGGCATTTTGAACCGACTGAATAACACCCAAAAAAATAAAAAGTAATAATAATAATAAAGTAAAAAATAAATAAAACAATTTAAAAAAAGAAAAGCAGAAAGTTGTTTTGCGTGACTTGGATTCGAACCGACTCTGTCTTGTGTGCGTTCTCTTTCTCAGATTAGAGTGCTTAGACCTCGGGACCAAATACACGTTAACTAATTCTGTTAAAAAACTAGTGTAATTAGTACAACACTGTGCGTCTGCTGGTGCGTGTGATTAACTAATGAGTCCAAAGTTCACTTGTTTTGTTTGTCACCAACACAAATTGCAAAAAGTGAATCTTCGCTTATAGTTTACAAAACTGATTTTAGAAGTTATAAAATTAGAAATTCCTCATAGATTTAACACAGATTGATCACTGAGTTATGGACATTGATTTACACGGAATAAAGTTCGCACACTATAACTTTTTACTAGTATTTATAATTAAAATTGCAGAGAGCAACAAACGTACGTAGGTTCTTTCAACTACCGTCGGCGGAACTGACTATTCTTATTACGGTGGGTGGAGTTAATACACTTTGATCTGTTACTCCTCTTTTTTATATGTATATTTTTCTTTATGGTCGTGTTGCATCGACCCTAAGGGTAAGGGTCCGAAAGATGATGCTGATTACAGTCTATGTTGGACTGATAAGTATGTTGTATTTCAATAGAAGTCAGTTAGATATTTCTAACGTAATAGAATGATGTTTACGAAGCAATAAAAATTGTAACGTTTGTAGGTTCAATATAAATAACAACTGCAAGTCTATTGTTTTTATTATGTACTTACAGTACCTACGATAACACGTTATAATTTAATTTTTATCGAGCATTTCATAAAATATAAAAGTGAGAAAAGTATGTTTGTTGCACGGAATAAATGAATTGAACATAGTGTTGCGGAATTTTTATTTCTCTGGCGAAGTAAGGTTTTTGGCGAGCTCCAGCAATCGTTAGGAAACCCAGCAATCGTTAGGAAACTTACTGCCACAACCGCAACTCAACAGACTGGCACTCTAAACTGCTAACCCATTGGTTCCTATGTTTGAATAATTCGTCTGCTCAACAACGTTAATACTGCATTGAACGTTATTAAACTATCAAAATGAGAGACATGGCCATTATGAGTGTTTTACGCAGTACCTCGCTATTCGCGGTACCTTTTCGACCCCAATTATCTGGTACCCACAATAGTGTAGCCAAACCATGTCCTACTACATTTTTACCTACTTAAAAGTTATGAACCAAAATTAGTCGGGCCAGCTATTACCTGTAAAGAAAACGCGCCGATGCATCGATCTGCCGGCGTAGCATGACTAATTCTATATCTATTCTACCAATAACAAAAAACGTTCCTCATGTATTTTAATTCTGAAAAATGTTTCTATCTCATCAGAGAAATAGTCATCATACTTGACATCGTACTCTTGGCGACTGAAGAACAGAAACATCTCTTCTTTTCAGTTTTACACAATTTTTCTACGATACAATCTATCACAACGTAGGGTCTGAGAGGATGAATGAAGGACGACTCACAGAAGGTATTTACAAGGCAGATGTGAGTGGAAACACCGGGAGGGGACGCCCTAGGAGGACATATAGTGACTTTATTGGTGATGTTCTTCAGAAAGGTCAGGTGCGTAGTACTCGCAACCGGCGTGTGTGTATGACCAATTGTATGAACCTTAAAGAGGCAAAAGGAGTGTGTAGAGATCGTAGCAGGTGGTGTTCCGCGGTTTCTGCCTACTCCCATGGGAAAAAGGCGTGATCGTATGTATGCATGTATGTATTTCAAGTTCAAAGAGTTAAGATACGATAGCTTTATAGAACTGGTACTGGACTTATGACCGCGAAGCACCTACAACATTTTCAGATTTTTACCTACCTACTAGGTACTACAATCTTTAAGTTGAGCAGTTAAATTAATTGTAAAAAATAATATAGAGTGAGAGTTAGATTTCCTTATGTCATTAAATGGGCACCTATTTAATAACAGTGTGTAAAGCAGGATGCAAAACTAGTTATTCACGTGTAAATATATTATTGAGATACGTAAAACTGAGTTTGCACCACTAGTTGCATAACGTAAATCCGGCTTTCGTAAAGCCGACTATTCCTCTAAATAAACGGGATCATTACTGCCTTTGTATCCTTCAACGATACAAATATCGAAATAAAAAGATAGAAAGAATGTACATTTATTTAGCACAGATACACAATATAGGAGATTAAAAAAAAGGAAAAAATAAATAAAATTATTGCGATCAAGAACTAATTATTTGATAGAACACTTCTGAACCATTTTGCAATAGATTTTGCAGACTAAATATACGTTGCTCCTCCGATTTGTCATTACAGAAAATCAAAGAGCGATACTCCGAAAATGCTCGTTATATTTAATTTAAGAATTCTTAAATTGTTGTTGAATTTTTAACTAACTTCAAAAAGAGGTTCTCTATTCTTCTGTTTTCTTTTTTGTATGTATTTTCTGCGATATTTTCGGGAATGGTGAATCGATTTCGAAATTACTTTTTATAATGTTTAGGATATGCTTCAGGAGAAAAAAAAACTAACTCAATTGGCAAAGTATTTTGGCATTTAATAAAATTCGTATGTATGAATATAATGAAAGTCAGCAGGCATTTTTTAAAATTTTTATGTCTGGCCCAACAATTCTGATGAAAAGCTTGCATGGCGAAATAATGCCATAGACAATGATTGCACCACAAATCATAACATTAAAATTGTGAAATTGACCGTAGTTCAAATTCAGACATAGATATTAATTTTCCCTGCAAGTATTCGTCGCTTTTGTTGTGTAGTACCTACAACAATATATCATGTTGCTGAATCTATTATTGCTGATGAAGGAATCAAATGTCTTGAAAATTGCTCGAGTTATTAATTTGCAATGAAACGGGCACTAAAGCCTTCTTTCTGTTTTCTATACGGCGTAGTCGCTAATAGGAAAATTAGAAGCAGTGTAGTTATTTATGATAATACGGTACGTGTCTAGAGCAGAAATGAGTTCCTATTACTATATATAAAAATATATATTCAGAAAGAGTGCCATCCACTTTTATAACGCATAACAGTGGCACTTGACTTTGTGTAAATTATTTCATTACCACTGCTCCCTAAACGGTAAAGGAAAACCGACTGATGAAACCGGTGGCATGTCTTGGAACCAAAAATTCAAAGACATGTGACAGTTACCAATCCACGCTGATACGTGGTAGATTACGGCCCACTCCCTCTCACAGAGCGGCTGATTATATTTTTATAGTGACTGTCATGAAAATGTGTCCTTTTTAACAGTATTTGACACTGTGGTATCGAAAACGCTCTGTATTTGAACAGCCGTTTTTATGTGACCGTTCCATGTTTTCTTTGGAACCTAGCGGTGGAACCTCCTCCAAAATGTAACCGCTACGCGCAACTTTAGTACCAAAACCTATATAGGGTAGAAGCTACAGTACTGTAGACATCTACTTAGTGCGTGATCTTTGCTTCGCAATCAACAGCAGCTGCTTTGGCGTTCTATAAAAACGTGAAATTGGTGTTAGCAACATAAGCGCAGCCACGGCATGAGGCTAAGTCACACATAAAGAGCGCCGCGATCACTAGAAACGATAGCTTATCGCTCGCTTCCGTCGATAGTTGCACAAAAAAAGTTTCCACCGATAAACTTTAACACCTACTGAAGGGCAAACGTATTAATTATCGTATTTACTTTAATGAGAATTGTGAGCGACACACAGCGCTAGGGTTCGCATTAAATATTGATTAAACCCTTGGTTATGGTTTATAAGTGAGTCTCTCTCAGTTTATCAACGTCTTTGGTAAGAGGTCAATATATTATTGCAATTGTCGTATTGAGCTTAAAAGGTTTTAATATAGTTATTTCAATTTTTGCAAATTCTGTTTCTTTTATTTTTGTATTCGCAATACCCATTATAGGTATTTAGGTATATTGATATCCAGTTAGACTAGTGGTAATCAGCATCTACCGTAGTCTTCTGGGCAGATGATTATCATAGGTATGCAAAAACGTGTTCGGCTAAGACAATGGTTAATGGTTAGTGGTTGGTGGTTTGGACAATGGTTTCGTTGCCAAAAGTTGACAAAATACTTCCTGGATCTATGGTCAAACTAAAGAAGTATTGGTACGAATAAGGGTTAATTTTTTTATTGAAGTTGACAATAGCAGAATAATTTCAGATGCCGTCGTAAATCTCCTCAGATATGAAAAAAAAATCCCAATCAAAGAAAGCTTGCATCAAAGGGGATGCAAATAGCCAGAAAATGTAATAAAATTTATAGCAAAAACAAAAATGTTTAAGATGTATCCGATTATGTGGTCTAAAAAAAATACATATTTATAAATTTATTTCGTAAATATACTCATATCTGAAAAATATTATTATCAAATTCAATTTAAATTCAATTGCTATTGCAATATTCATAAAGAGTACAATGAGCCTAATTAGTCTAGTATTGAGCAAATGGAGAGCTATGGCAGTATCAGAGACCGTAGGAAAATTTGTGAGAAACTTTTAGAAAAATATGTACTTGTAGAAAAATATGAAACTGTAAAAACGGTGATAAATGAAAGTTAAAGATAAATTAAAAAAAAAAACAATATGTTTAAAAGTCTAGTTCAAGAGTTCAAGAGTTTCGTTTTTTCGAATAACAGACACAGTGTTTGCAGTTAATACATGAACATTAGATTTCTAGCAGTACAGTTAAGTAGTTAAACCCTGTGTGTACACGTAAGGCTTTGATTGGAACTGTAATATCAGCTCAGAATTCCATCGCTAAGTCGGCTTAGCTTGATGTGAACGTAGTTGCATTCTCATCAAGCTTAAGTTTTTTTTTGTGGGTGGGATATCATCAAATGACATCTCCCGCTCTAGGATGGAGCGGAAGTGGGTATCAGACTTTTACTGACTAAAACCAACCCGTGTTCCTTCAGTTGCCCATGTGCCAGGGCCACGGTATCTCTTTCGAACAAATCTCGCGACCCTGGCAGGCATCGGTTCTAGCAGACTCCTTCAGTTTACTTACCTTCTATTAGTTGAGATAGAGCAAGCTAAGCGTGATAGTGACTGGCAAACTGCTGGCTATTTTTTTTTCCGGATGGGAAAAACCCACCCTTGTTCCTTCAGTTGCCCATGTGCCGGGGCCACGGTATCTCTTTCGAACAATCACGCGACCCCGGCAGGCATCGGTCCTAGCAGACCCCTAACTGCTGGCTTTGTCTAAGGATTGTTTCGGGAATTCCTCTCTGAGCTAGGTCAGATCACATTTGTGACTAAACGCTTACATGAAATAGACGGCGTGGATTCGAACTGTGTCTACATATGTTTTAAATAAATCTAGCTTTTGCCAGCGGCTTTGCCCGCATAAGATCCGTATAAACTTTCCTCTTGAATCGCTCTATCTATTTAAAAAAAACCGCTTCAGAATCCGTTGCGTTAAAGATCTAAGCATACATAGGGACAGACAGAGGGAATTGACTTTGTTTTATACCATGTAGTGATAACGGATGACTGAATTGAGTTATAATTTATACTTAACCAGCTAACCGTACAGACGTTGTCCTGTTTCCTAGAACTCGATAGCAGCGCCATCTACCGGGTCCAATAGTGAATCTAAACCATCCAGGGTGCCACCCAAATGCATACAAAAAATCATTCAAATCGGTCCAGCCGTTTAGGAGGAGTTCAGTGACATACACACGTACAGTAGAATTATATATATAAAGATTTAAACTTTGTAAGTAAGTAGCCCCTTAGCTAGATGGACTGACGACCTTAAGAAGGTGCCTGGGATGGACTGAATGCGGAAGGCAGATAAAAGTGTGTTGTAGCACAGCCTGGGAAAAGCCTATGTCCACCAGAGGATTGCAATAGGTTGAGTTCATTGAAATAAATAGTACGTTATACAAGATTTCACTGTATTTTGCTGAACAAATTGTGAACTCCGCAGAGGAGGAGGAATGAAACGTAACTGACAGTTTGACATCAGCAAAACTTTCTTTTGTCGGCGAGGATTGAGTGAGACTACAATGAAAAGTAATTAGATATTAGTTTTGTTTATTGATTACAGATAATTTTAAGGTAGAAAACATGATTTTCCAAGCTACGTGCGCGAGTACATAATACATTTTGTTTTAAGTTTAAATAATATGTTGAGGTTACTTTTGAATGACATTTTTGTGAGAAAATTATTCAATCTCCTGCTTAATTTTTTTAAACGAAGTCTGTATGTAAATCCATGCCAACATAATTAGTTTTTACATACTGCTATATATGAATTCTTACGTTTTTCTGTAAAAGTTAACAACGTTACTTCTATTTATAACCCATCCTGAAGCGGTGCTTCATTTGTGATGGACATTTATACATCATCAAAAACTTAACACACGAATTAACGCTAATATTTCCTATTCCATCAAATATCACGTTCATAAAGTATTGAATTGGTGACCTTTCCTGTGCAAAGGGTCGTGGGGTAAAAATACTACGCATTAGGTGACGTTCACGCGACACGTGGCGCGCCAACCACTTAGCTGTGCCTAATGACCGCTTGCAGACGAATGATGGGAGCGCCATAGAGGGAAGGAACGCGAGTAGGTAGAATGTAGCGGAAGAACAATTTTTTCAAATAATATTTTTATAAGAGAGCAGTTGCGGCCCAGTGGAAACGGTCGGAACTTATGAGTTTGGTTCGAACCTAGGCAGGCGCTTTACTTTGTGTAAAATATTTAATTACTACTGTTCTCAAAATGGTGATGTGAAAACTTCGTGAGAGTATCCCACCAGAGGGAACATTAAACGCTGATTATTATTACATTTTTAAAGCATTATTAGCTGCATAGATGAGATATTTAGCCCGAACATATTGTATTTTTGTTACTTTCTGAATAATTTCCCACATTTTAATTGACAAAAGTATTGTGACAACGTAACGCTTGTTTGTCCCTCAAACTTCGTGAGTATTTAAATTTTTTCTGAGCATATTGTTTTAAATCTAGCTATAAGTATCCCATGACAATACGCCAAAAAAAAACATAATCCAAAAACAAATTCTAGTTGCCGTCCTCACAGAGTCATAGCACATTTATCTACATACTGAAACCCGTAACACTAATATTACGGCACACTCTTTGCTGTAACCAAGGGCTGGCACCACAACTCGACGCGGTGAGGCGCGACGGGCGTCCGATGTCGTCCGCCCAGCAGCGCCCCAGTCCAATTAATATTGCACTCCTGTTATTGCAATTTTTAAAGATGCGGAACTGATTTTCTTTAAAAGTTTGGTTTAACGTGACGTAAATATTTGAAATGACAAAGATCAAATATCGAAAAAGGATTTCTGGACATGGTCGTAGAACCAAGTACAATGGAGGGTTATTCTCAGCATATCCCTGAGTAATCCAATTAGAAATGTGGACATTCACTGCAGAAACATGCTACTGATATGGGCCTGATGAATTTGCAGTTTAAGTTCACATATTAATAAATTGTTATTCAATGAAATTTCCGATGCTAATTCAGAAGTAGGCGGTATTCTAAACGCGATCGCAAAAAATGGTGATAACCAATCGTACTAATAAAATGTACTGTACTAAATCTTATGAACCGCAGAAGTAAACTTATCATAAAATTAGTGATGTGCGTTACATATTTTATCAGGCAAAGCTTTTTTCAGATAAATTAATGGGTGGTAGTAAGCGTTCAAAGGTAAAGTAGATGGTATAACGCGAACCTCTTTTAAACCGCTCTCGCCACAATCTACTCGACCAATAAGAGCGCAGCTTCTAGAATTTTCTTAAAGACGTGTCAGAAACATATGTTTCTGTCAACCTATAACTTACTGTCTACTAGGCGTATATCTTCGCCCCGAACCCTATTGTTATATATACATTTTATGCTACTGTAAATGAAGTATGTATGTTAAAATGGCCATTATTTCTAGGCGTGTAAAGACAATAATTGCAAACGCATGCCTCAACGTGCTATCATGGTTCATTGACAGTTACATGCATTCTATAACGCCTTATACACACACCAATTAGTTACTTTAGCACTCCTTATATTCGAACTTTATTAGAATAAGTATTTATAATACTTTCCTGTATATTTTTTTTATTTTTTACTCCAACTACACGTTCTGTTTTTATCAAGAGAATTTAATTTAAAAAACATTGAATTTAAACATAAGTACCTACAAACCTCATTAGTGTCACAAATTTATTCGTGCGTATAGGTTTTATCAATAACACATAATTTCTATAACAAAACACACAGGATTTGTTATGTATTCTGGAATGGTGTTGATGGATTTAAAACATTTTGGGTAAACGTAATTTCATTGAATCTGTTTCAGTAATTCGATGAGAGTACTGTAGGATTAGTGTTTTCTATTGAAAATATAATTAGTCCTAGAATGAAATAGTACATTCAGGTATTACTGTCAAATATGATCATAGCGACGGTTAAAAGGTAAGAGGGTATAAGTGACAAAAACCAAATTTTTCAGGAGAGCGGTTTAAAGTTTGAAAGTAGAACAATTGACATAACTTTTTTGTTTATTGTCATATCGTGAAAATTTAAAAGATATCGTAGAGCCATGGGAGCAAGCGCATTCGAAAAAGCAGAAAATTTTAAGTAGGATGGAATTCATAAGTCATTTTCGACCAAAATGGCGCTATTACTTTTTAACCGTCGATAGATATTTTAAGAGGCTTGTGGCTAAGTAATAACAGCCAGGTTAAGCTACGCTTGCCGCGGTTGGTCTTTGGATCTTTAAATACTAAGACCCCTCCGTGCCTCGAATAGCACGTTAAGCCGTTGGTCCCGGCTGTCATTTATGGGTCTTTGACTGTCGTTACGGGTCGTCCGATAGACCGATGACCTGGTGAAGCCCGCAGGAATACGTTGAATGTGAGAAGCACAGAACAGGTCGAAGTGGCGGTACTTGGGGGAGGCCTATGTCCAACAGTGGACGTCTTTCGGCTGAAATGAAGATGATGATGATGACGGGTCGTCAGAAGCCCGAAAGTCTGATAACCAGTCTTACTAAGGGCTATCGTGTTACCCAGTAACTGGGTTGTGGAGGTCAGATAGGCAGTCGCTCCATACAAAATACTGGTATTCAGCTGCATCTGGTTAGATTGAAATCCGACCCCAACATAGTTGGGAAAAGGCTAGGCAGGTGATGATGGGATATTTTACTCAGTAATCATCATCATTTCAGCCGTATGACGTCCACTGCTGGACATAAGCCTCCCCCAATTTGGGGGGGGGTGGTTTGCCATAATCGCCACGCTTGGCAGGCGGCTTGGCGATCGCAGTATGGTGGTATAGTGCATAAAGAACGCTGCTGCTCATTCTCTAGTAAGTCCCTTATTCGCCTCTTACGACACCCACAGAAAGAAATGGGATGATGCTATTCTTTACGTCCGGCATCACACGGTACACAGTAATACTAGTATATTATTGTTCTTCTGCAATGCAAAGGGTTATTATCAAACAACATGAATATTGATCATTAACCTTGCTAAATACAGGATTCTATTCAAAACTTACATTAAACTTAAGTCCAAGTTTCCTCACGATATTTCCTTCACAGATGTCAGCAAATTTCAGGGTATACTTAGAAACGTATTTGTCCGAATTTGAACCCACAACATCGTATGCATGAGACCAAAAATTAAATAAAAATTGTATCGTTGTGATGACCCCATCACAACGATACAATGTATAGAAATGAATCCTAGCTAGATCGATTTATCGCCCCCGATATAAACCCCCTGTGAAACCCCCTGTATACTAAATTTCATGAAAATCGTTGGAGCCGTTTCCGAGATTCAGATTATATATATATATATATATATATATATACAAGAATTGCTCGTTTAAAGATGTAAGATTAGTGCCTATAGTTATTTCTTGAGAAAGAAGAAATCTTTATGAAATATTCGTAGCATCATCATCATATCAGTCGATAGACGTCCACTGCTGGACTCAGGCCTCCCCTAAATTCAAGGGATTTACAATAGTTTCCACGCTTGGCAGAGGGGTTGGCAATCGCAGTATGGTGGTAAAATACATAGAGAACGCTGCTGCTCATTCTCTAGTACGTCTCTGAGTCGCCTCTTACGACACCCACGGGGAGAAATGGGTTGGTGTTATTCTTTAAGTCCGGCACCAAACGCAACGGTTCGTAACATCGTGTAATTAATTAAAATATATCACAATAAAAAAAATACATGCAAATTTAGATCATTAATTGGGTACTTGTTTTAAAAGAGTATTTGAGTTTTCATTTCTAATTGGATGATAGAGATAAATAGTATAGCATAATCTTCACATGTGTACTTAAATACGTTAAGCTCTAAATCTTACATATTTCACGTAAAAGGACAAAAAGGTTTGCAGAACAACAACAATTTATATCCTCATATCGAAAATTAAAAAGAATAACAAATAACAAAACCAAACACCTCATAACCGAACAAAGAAACGATTAAAACCACATCATACACAACAGAATCCCGAAAGAATCCATAAAATAAAAACGTACAAACAATGGTGCCGATTCCCTTATTCACAAACTAAACTAAATTTAAGTTCAGTGCATCTTTTTCTTTCTATTTCATTAAGGAAAGGACAGAAGATAAATTTTAGTTTAGTCCTGTCAAATTAATCAGCGATTGACGTAAATTGACGTAATTTTAGTAGGCAAGTTTTTAATCACGTCTAAACTTGTATGGAGTAGTGACAGGCGCTGATTAATTTGACAGGACTAAACTAAAATTTTTCTTTTGTCCTCTTCTTAATGAAATAGACAGAAAAAGATGCACTGAACTTAAATTTAGTTTAGTTTGTGAACAAGGGAATCGGTACCAATAACTCTCAAACGCGGGATTCGGAGTTCCCGAACTTTTAATCACAATATGCACGGAGCATGAAGCACAGTGCATACAAATAAAAAACAGACGCGTACAACAATAAAAACGAAGCATTTAATTAACATCCCTAACACCGTTGTCCGTGTGAAATTACTCGCTGGGTGAAAAAAGACTACACAGTGTCCTCTCGCATTGGCGACGACAGATTTATAATAATTAGAAACGATACATACTGATGTTGGGGTCGGCTCGCATCTCCCGGTGATCATTATTATGTTAATTATTTCATTGTTTTGCAACAATACCGGTAGGTATGATCATTAATGATTTTACCTGTTGATTTCAGTTTGGAAGAGCCGTTTTAGACTTTTAGAGTCTGATGTGATTGTAGTAATGCTAGTCAAATTTCTTACATAGTCTAAAACATTACTCAAGTTATTTAACTTCATAATTTTACCTAGACATTATTATTGTCTTTCTTTATTCTTCATTTATGTATTACACAGTTAAAACGTCGCGATGATCGACGTGACCTGTAGACATGGCAAACGTGATGTCAAGGCTACGTTTGCGAGTCGCCTACGTGGCGTCTCGGATATGTCTACCAGGCACTTACGTAGCTTCTACGAGATCTCTACGGGAATTGAACGCCTCTTTCTAACCCTAGTTACATCAACTGCCAACTACTCATCTCTCAAAAACATCAAACTTACAATTTTGCCCTCTAAATTGCCTGCCCGTGTGTCTCATTCATCCTAAAATAGTCGCCATAGCTTTCATCTCATTATGCAGTGACAATTATATTTCTGTTGACGGATGCCGTCAATTCTGCCCCCTAATTCAAAGACGTAAGGTTTAAAATATGATCTCAGTAATATTGTAAACAGATTTTGTACAAAGTTTGTGTATCGCCATCCTTATTTTCTTGCGGGGTAAGCAGATATGCTAGATCTTTATATTTGAGACACATAATGATATAATGTTACTTATATTCGTGACGAACGATTAATGAGAGAGCAGAAGTCTTTACTGTCGCGTCCCGTCCTAACATGGATATAGTCTATGAATTTAGTAGGTACAATGCGTTTGCTAAGTATTATAGAGAGTAATCAGAGTTTTGTGAAACCAAATATGGTTATGAAGGCACAGGACGATTTTCTACACTTGACAGGGCCCGTCGAAGCGTGTCGTCGCAAATCGTAGCGCATTTATCATCAATGGAAGTTGACACTTATGTCTGCGCTTATAAAATAAGATTTTCCATGGATGTATATGTTCTTGTATCTATTGGTAATCGCAGAATACGCAAGTCATCGTGCAGTTGCACGCTACCAAGATTATCCGCATGTCACCGTGCCTGGGGTGGCTGAGAAAAGCGTACAATCTATGCGTAGATTTACTAACTCAGTCAAGCAAGAGTGTCCGAACACCTGAACCCGGTCACCACACCCTCTAACTACATATATCAATTAAGAAAATACGCATGAGAAGTCACTGTCGGCAGGTGTAAGTGATCTGGAAAGGATGACGCACCCCATCTTCGATACCAATAACTTTTGAGGGGACACGAAGGTAACTGCCGTCAACTCCAGACATGCTAACGAAGTGAATCAAAATCAAATCAAAAGTCAATTATTCAATCAAGGCTCAGAGTCAGCACTTTTTGAACATCAAAGTTACATAAGACAGTCCCCCAAAGCGCTCTTCACCATGTCCTAGTGCTTTTGCTGGGACAAAGAAGTGGCAAAACAAACTAACCAGCAGCACAGCTGTCCGTTAAGTTAGAAGAATTTGATTCTATACAATACTATGTAAGTTAGTATGAAAACAAAACATAAATTAAATTATGTGTCATAATTATTATGTCAGCTACACGCCAATACATAAGAAAAACGATGAACACTAAACTCAAGCTTGTCCTGTAGCTCCTACTCACTAACGAAGCCTCTGATGACCAGCATAATTGACGATTTGCATGATATGAAGAGACTACACGTTTTCTGGACATTTTCATTGTCTGAGCCTGGGGTTGTGCGTGTGGAACCAGCGGAGAGCAACGGTGGCCAGACAGAGCGACGGAACAATTTTGTTCCTGCTCGGCTATCGTTCCCTGTCGCTGGTTTCATGGCTACACCTTTACTAATATCTATTGATAAAGATGCGTAGATATTCATTACGTATAGACAGTGCCGGATAAAGCCAGCGCGGGGCCCGTAGCAAAATTGTGATGGGGGCCCTTTTTTGTGGGTGGGAAATCATCAAATGGCGTCTCCGTCTCTAAGGTGGAGCGGAAGAGCGTGTTAGACTTTTTCTGAATAAAACCCACCTGTGTACCTTCAGTTGCCCATATGCCATCTACCGAAAAGTTTATTTCAATTCTGTTGAAAGCCGTTGAATTTCTAATATAAAACAAAACGCTTTAAAAGCGACTTTTAAAACGACGCACTTGTCTAAGCCCTAAGGTGTAGGTACTGCGGAAGGAGGAACAACAAAAACGGAACAATGAAGGACTTAAAAATCCATTGACATAAGCAAATGATGGATATCCATAATTTCCATCATTTTTTCAGATTGACCCAAGGTAGTATATATAAAACTAGTATATACTAGTTTTATATATACTAGCTTGGGTCACTCTAAGGCACCACAAATATTTTACAATACTTCAAAATCGAAGTTTGTAATCTGAAATCAATAATTGTTAACTTGCTTTGTAACTATAATACAATGCAACACCAATGTATATCCAATCACATTTAAGATATATTATACTAAAATAATTGCCACTTATTTGTAGTACCGATACCAATTACAGGCGATTGCAATGGTCGCCAGTAACCGGTTGCGGTCGCTAATTTCACGCGACAAAATAACCGGCCAATGCAGTTATATCTTCATGGTTGTTTGTTTTATAGAGGCTTGTAGAAGTTAGTTGGAAATTATTTATTTCACACCTATATTTTAAACTAGCTATTGCCCGGGGCTTCGCCCGCGTGGATGTCGGAAATTAACGCAGGTTTTTTCTAAAATAAAAGAATTTTTCTAAAATAAAATTAGCCTAAGTTACTCCTTATAACATCGTCTATCTGTCCAGTCAAAATCGGTCCAGCCGTTTCAGAGATTAGCCGGAATAAACAGACAGACAGACAGACAAAAATTTTAAAAATTGATTGTTTGATGTAAGTACCGTATATACTTTCATATGCATTTAGAGAAAAGCTGTTAATTTGAAATTACAAACAGACACTTCAATTTTATTTATTTGTATAGATGTATAGATAACGGTGACTTTAAGGTGACGTAGCGAGATAAACGTGCTTTTTCTTTTTAGCGTACCTTTCTTACCGTATGGCATCCGTACTTAATCTTTTAGTGTATGTTTTTTGACTATATGATCTAGTATCCTGTAAAAGGAAAACACGATACGATGAAATTTTCTCGATACAAAAAAATCGCAAAGTTCAATCTATGATTATGATTTTTTTAGCCTCAAGGCGCGATGCGTATGAATTATTAAACATAGTTTACTTTAAAACATTGATTATAATTGTATCTAAGTTTTTGTAAAACAGTTTTCGTTTTAATAATACTTTTCATTCATAAAAAACGGCGATTCGTTTTGGCACATACGTTGTTTTATTCCAAGAGCACACACATTATCGCCATCTCTTCTTTTGCCTATCATAAGTAGTGTCATCACTCTCGTTCGTTCATAAATCAGTCGCCCAGTAGGGCTCATCGACGTCGAACCTATGTCACTTTTTTACAAATCGGTGCGATCAAAATTACGTTTTTGAAATATTTGTGTTCACAGAAAAAGGTAGTAGTTAAGCATTTTGCTGTAATCATTTAATATAATAAGTGTTGGCTTTCCAAATAACTTTGTATTTCGACTGTATATTTGTCTTTTTTTGTGACTGTGAACAATATAAAATTCTTTTTCTATTACCATTTAGAGACGACATAAATTATGTATGAAAATGGGAAGAACCATAAACCAAAACTGAACAGTACCTTCAAGGTTAGAAGTGCCTGCACAGGGCAATTAATTTATTCATTTTGCAAGAATGAAATACCAATAAGATGATCATAACAGTGAATCGAATTCACCACCTTCACTAAAGCATTACAGCAACAATCTTTTCTCCTTTTGTAAAGTAATATAGAGTAAACACCTTATTTTCTAGAGAAGAACGTCTGTTTTATCCCAAAAACTTATAATAATCATTCATTTAGAAATAAAATAAAATATTTAATTTGTTTTTAGGTTTGAAGTATGTCAACAATATATCTATATGTCAAGTACTGTCACTTCAAATGCAAGAGCACAACGAATGAATGGAGTAGCATTAGAGTTGTAAAAAAGGTGAGGTTTTACTTGACAGCAGCCCAAAGAAGGGTAATGATTTAAAAAGTCTGTGTCAAACGCCGAACTAGTTTAAAAAAATATCATTGGCATGTAAAAGTGTTTGTACAAACCTACTTACAGAAATAAAATCATTTATCATTTATAGCAGATGTGAAGTTTTATTGAAAATATAAATTTTAATTTCATGTATCAATCAATCAATCAAATCAGTTTATTTCGGGCTACAAAGACCCAAATCATAATACCATACAGAGTATCATACATACAAAAACCACGTAAACATAACTATTGTATACGAAGTGACGGCAACGTGTTGCGCTGCGTAGTATCGCGTAGCCTTCCGTGGAATCGCCGATACACGACACCCTTCGGCCAAAACTCTTCCTTGAGGAAGGTCTCGATTTGATGAGTTGGAACTTGGACCACGAATGACTTGAAGTTCGTGTTGTGGCACGGTTCCAACTTCTCGACCCTCAAGGTCCAGTTGGACTTAACACGTACAAACTCCACGATCTCCTCAACCTTCGTGGTGTAATGTAGACGGGACACATAGACCTGCGTCGTTAGTGTAGCTGGACGCAGCAGCATATTGAGTCCTGCTAGCGCGGTCCCACACTGGTTCCGACTACGAAGCTTCTTCCTGTTCTTCCTCTCTACCTTCACGAAGCCATTCTTGTCAGGCACGTGCCCTGAAGCCGGGCCTAGCTGTTTCGAACCCTATATGTACCGTGTTTGATACCTAATCATTAGCAGCCTATAACGTTCCCACTGCTGGGACACAGGCCTCCTCTCGGTGAGAGAGAGTGGGACATAATCCACCACGAGGGCCCAGTGCGGGTTGGTAGATGTCACATGTCTTCGATTTTTTGGTTGTAAGACATGCCGGTTTACTCACGATGTTTTCCTTTACAGTTTTGAGAGCAGTGGTATTGAAATGATTTACACAGAGTAAAACGCCTGCTCGGGTTCGAACTTGTAAGTAGTAGCCGTTGCCACTGAGCCACCACTGCTTCTCGATATCTAATTGATATCTAATCAAAGGTCTACAAGAGTGCTTTCTGAAAACATATTGGCTATTTATAATTTTTCATTCCTACAAGATTTCATGGATGATCAAAACAATGGTGTTTTACTCTGTTTTGAATAACACTAAACGTACTTCTATAATCTTATGAAGACTGTTTAGCAAATTATTTGTGTACTCCATCTCTGAATTACCCCTAACCCCAAAATAACTGTAATGAAAAATAAAATTAATAAAAGAACAAATATACATACGAGTTAATAGGCTGATAAACACATTGCCCTCTGCACTCGGGTAAAACACCCAAATAAAAAGGTATAATCTAGACATAGTTACAAAATATCGGCAATAATATCAGTTTTGGTTTTCTAAACGCAGTCACACGTAATTACTAAAATATGTATGTATAAGTCAAGTCATTTAGACATTTATCATACACATTGCCATACGAAATTGACCTTGAAGGAAATATAAATGACTTGTAAAATAAGGTGAAAAAAATACTCATAACTAGTATTACGTAATGGACGAAGTCTATGTAAAATATTGTAATTCTCATTTACCAAATAAATGTATAGTAATCGGTGAAACGAAATTGAAGTTTATTAATCTCTTAAACACCATCATATATTTTATTTATAGACCTCTAGAAGATTAATTCGTTATTTTTAATTTCATGTGTAAATCTATATATTATTACGAGAAGCGAAAATTTTGGAACCCTTTTTACGAAAATTGGGTGGACGGAGGAGTATGAAATTTCGCACACATATAGTTTATACAGAGAAAAAGTGACGAATGCTAATTTTTTTTTTTAATTATGCGTAAAAATACATTCTTTTCATTATTTTCAATATTAATACCATATTATTTTTTATATTCTTTTATTTCATTGTACAAACATATAAATTATATTAAAATAACAAACATTTAAAAATATAAAAAATAGTAGTCCAAGCTACCGGCGGTCAGGGCTCCAGAGAGAGGAACCTCCTGACAATACGAGCCGTATCCAGAAGTACCGCTTTCTGAATCAAGCCCTTGATCCAGCTGCCTAACGAGAGCCTCCTTAGATGTTGGTCGAGGCTCTTGGCTATCAAGCCGTTGACTATCGGGACAATGATCGCTGAATCCACATCCCACATGTCGACAACCTCGCGAGCTAAGTCAAGATACTTGATCTGTTTATCTTTCTCAGCTTTCACGAGGTTCTCGTCATGTGGGACCGTTATGTTAACAATCATTGTGCGCCGCTCTACTCGATCCACCACCACTATATCAGGCTTATTTGCAACAATAGTCCTGTCAGTGATGATGGATCGATCCCAGTACAATGTGATATTTCTATTTTCGAGAACTGGGTCGGGCACATACCTGTAGTACGGCACCTCTGATTCCACAAGACTGTATTTCAGAGCAAGTTGCTGGTGGCATACCCGACAGATGTCAACCGTGCCATCTTTCACAATAAATCTCCGGTAGTTGTTCGTCATCATAACTTCGTCCATAATTGCACAGACAAAACCTTCGGTTTCCCCAAAGAGGTGACTGAAACGCAGCCAGGTTCGGACGCTAGTAGATCTACATCGGATCCATGTAAGGCCCGGAAATAGCGTCCGTGGAGCTCCTTACTCTGCCATACCTTCATGCGGTCATTAGTGTCGAGTATTACAGGTTTACGCCAGTTCTCGTTAGCCATGGAGAGCGAGGTGAGGCCCTTGTCAACCGCGACCACATCTCGATGCATCCCCACGTCGGTTTCTAGGAAATATTCCCTGAGGCTGCATATCTCGCGATTGTGGAGAGTCTTAGCGTTTAAAAAACCTCGACATCCACACTTTCGCGGGATATACAGTCTCATTACCGATGACCGTGGGTGATGCATTCGATATGCAGTCAACAGCGTACGGACCCTCCTGTCCAGGGCGTTGAGTTCGGTTTGAGTCCATTTGAGTATGTCGACAGAGTACATCAAAACCGGCATGAACCAACCGTTGAAGGCGCGCACCTTGTTTCCACTTGATAGAAGACTATTAAAAACTTTCTTCAGGTGGCCAAAGAAGCGCTGCTTCAACAATTGCTTCATGTCAGTAACATTGATGCCCAACGCTTCCGACATACCCAAATACTTATAGGTTTTGGCTGCGGAGAGGGCTCGGAGGTTTATGGAATCCGAGAGTTGGGTTCCCACGGATTCCACAATCTCCCCTCGCTTTACATGCATGACCGCACATTTGTCCACACCAAATTCCATTCTGATGGCGCTACTGAAGGTTTCAACTACTTTCAGTAGCTCCAACAGTTGAAAATTGTTGGGGGCAAAGAGTTTTAAAATCATCCATGTAAAGGAGGTGGGATATAACCTGACCACCTCTCCTCATCCGATAGCCTATGCGTGAATCCTCCAGCAGTGTGCTTAGAGGATTCAGGGCTAAGCAGAACCAAAGCGGACTCAAACTATCACCCTGAAATATGCCTCGCTCGATCCTTATCGGTTCGCTGTTCCCTTGGATATTTCAACATCCTGGATAGCGAAGGACCGTCCTCCACTGCCTCATACATGAAATCAGGAAGGTGCGAAGAGATGCATCGACTTTATACAACTCCAGCACCCTCATGAGCCATGTATGTGGCACCGAGTCATAGGCCTTCTTATAGTCTATCCAACATGTCGACAGATCCTTTCGGGAACAACGAACTTGTTGGCTTATGGTCATATCAATGAGGAGCAGCTCCTTAGTACCTTATATACTTATTATTATTACCTCCTTTATATTTATTATTATATATTTTTTTTCACTTAATAATGTATTTCTATTCAAATGAAGCACGGTCGAATTTCGACCAATGGGCGATGACTAGTAATATAAATACTTAATTTTTTTATTATATATTTTTAATTATTTTGAGTTAAACAATCTCGTATTACCCAACATCGGTACATAAATATTAGCTAGCTTTTTCCCGCGACTTCGTCTGCGTAAATCTTACGTTACGCGGACGCAGGTGAAGTCGCGGAATTAATAGGGTTAATGGGTAACGAATAAGGTTTAGTCGTGAAAGCGTGACAGACAGACAGAGTTAGTTTCGCATTTATAATATTACGTATAGATAAAGAAGATAATTTATTGCTGTAAGATAGTTTTATTGCTTATAATTAAATATTTGTATTATTTGTCTACTCCATAGCACGCTATGTGCAAAAATTTCATAGACCGACTAAATTTATGCTACTTTCACGTACTTTTTCTAAAATGTTTCCGTCTCTACCTTGCTATTGTAGTTTGATAGATGTGCAACAGTGACAGGAATAGTGCTTACAGCAAGGCTATGCTAAATTAGTAACGGTTTTTTATTTCGAGACATTTTCTGTCATTAGTTCAACTTTTGGCCGCTGGTTTTCCTATTCTCTATAAACGGTTCAGATATAAGTTTGTGGCGGCCGGCCACTTTAGGTTGACCCGTCATAAACCACGCCCATCCTACTATCATTCACTTTGAAGGTGGGCCCTTAAGCCAGGCATCAAGAACGATGGTTATAATAAGCCATAGTTTAGTGAATAAATTAGGGTTTATTAAAGCCGTTGGTCCCGGCTGTCTTTAGATCTTAGGCAGTCGTTCCGAGTTGTCAGAAGCCCGAAAGTCTGACAACCAGTCTGATCAAGGGGAAAAAGCTAGGCAGATGATGATGATGAGTTTAGTAAATAAACTTTAGTAAATACACGTTTTATTAAGAGCTTTATTGCTAAAGCAGACCCTGTTTTTCTATTCAAGGAAAATATTCCATATTTCTTGAACACCAATGCAATCTGAAGTAGGTATACCAGCGGAAGCATAGGTATACGTATAATCTGCTACCTTATTGGAAATCTACACACAGTACAACAAATACCTGTCGATAAAATATAGGACCAGGCGAGCAGCCTAGCAATGGAGTACGAAAAACTCAGTACAAATAGCCCATCTTCTTTGGACACTCCCCAATCAACCGCTTCCATCGCGGAAGTTGTCTTTGCGAGGAGCCATTATGTGTTGCAAAAACAAGACGACCAGCCTTTACGGGGCGGGTTTTTTACCTCAATAGCATCTCATGAAATTAATATCAATTGTGGGCCGAGCCTTATATAGGGGAGCAAAAACGACCGGTCGAGATGAAACCGGAATGGAACAGCCTCGATGTCAAGTGTTGCTAGGTGGAAAATTTTCCCTGATTGTTGGCATTACGTCGGTCTCTTACTTCTCAGAACAAGTAAAGAATCAGGAAATTATTTTGCATGATACCGTTTAAGAGCCAAAAAACAAACAGCAACTCCTTGAATTGGTGCAACACAATTTCTATTAAGAATTCGTATTTTTTTCAATTCCCTTAGTGTTATTGTTGTTCCGATAATAAGATCACGTTTTGGTTGAAAACTTTTTATTTTCACAAAAAGTGAACACACAGAGTAAGTGAGTGAATGATTACTATAAGAACTGAAAATTTTGCATATTCACGTTTGACAGTTACACTAAATTCTAGGTGTTTCGTACTTGTTTGTACCTTTACTGGCTCAAAAAGTACCACACATGTTCATTATCCGTATACTTGAGAGTCGTGTAACTCGCGAGAGAGAAAGAGATAGAGGAGAGGAGTTGGGAGATTACCCCTCCAAGCATAGCAACACAGAAAAGGAGACATACAGCAGGTGCTATTAATTATTATCAGACTGTTAATTTAGTCATCTACGAGCATTTAAATTCAGTCACCTACGAGCATTCAGTACCTATGATTAGGTTACAGAAGCAGTTTATATTATGATATCAAAAAAATCAGTCAGCCTGTATATGGCGAGATGGGAGAACAAGTTATATAGAAATAGTTCAATTAATACTTCGATGCGTATTGTATTAATAAATATTATGATATTCATGAAGTTTTTACCTTATATGAGTACGAATTGAGTGTAACTTGAGAATTCAATTGGTTGTTTATTGGAAAAACTGTTAGTTAATGGTTTGATGCGTGAATGAGATATGGGATGGGTTTCGTTAGTGATATATAATTGTTAAGCAGTTTTATTTCAGTTAAAACTTTTAACAAGTAATTTAATATTTTATGTATTAGGAATATTCAATGAATTGAGTTCTTTTATGGAATTCAAAAGAATGCACGACGATGAAAACTGTGTATATAGGTATTGCACAGCTAAAAGTTTTTTTTTGTAAACAAAAAATGTAGAATTTATAAAAAGAACATAAATATATCTTATTATAGGTGCCTCTTATAAAAACAAAAAAAAAATATCATCATCATTTCAGCCGAAAGACGTCCACTGCTGGACATAGACCTCCCCCAATTTGGAGGGCTTTGCCATAATCTCCACGCTTGGCAGGCGGGTTGGCGATCGCAGTATGATTGTAAAATACATAGAGAACGCTGCTTCCCGTTCTCTAGTGAGTCCCTTAGTCGCCTCTTACGACGGATGGTGCTATTCTTTACGTCTGGTATCAAATGTACTTGAACTGAACTATATTGTAATAATCTATATCAATAAACTATACTTGATATACTCAGTCACGTCATTTTCAACCGACGAAAAAAAACGGAGGAGGTTATCAATTCGACGCGGATTTTTTTTTATTTTTTTATTTATGACCACGCATAACTTTTTACATAGTGGTCCGATTGTGACAAGTCTTCTTCTATTGGAAAGGGTATACTCCCAAGGTGGTCCCATATAAATTTGGAAAACAAAATCGAACCCTAAGGGTCGGAAATCAGGGGATGATTGATTGTTCACTCACTGATTGTAATGTATAAACTCGCAAAACTTTATACAGAGTAGTCCGATTTTGATAATTCTTATTGTGTTGGATAGGGTATACCTTGCCAAGTATTATTAGTACTTACATTAAAGCCACAAAAAAATATAAAATAAAAACTTTTTAACAAAAAATTAAACCGCCGAAAAACTGAAAAGCATAAAATAATAAACCTTAAAATTTTGAGTCGGTGCTGAAAAATCAATGAACAAGGATCACTCAAAGCGCCGCCGACTCATAATTTTAAGGTTTATTATTTTATGCTTTTCAGTTTTTCGGCGGTTTAATTTTTTGTTAAAAAGTTTTTATGGAATCAAATCAAATCAAAATACATATTTTTAATTCCACATAAACATATATGTGCACTTATAAAACGTCAGAAGCTAGGTGTACGGTTTGAAACTTCATGGAACTACATTTTTTTAAATTGGCTTTTGCGATGGCTCCTAATTACAATGTTAGGTATGGGAGCATAAAGATAGCAGAGATGTTGGCGCGACAAGCCAATTTATCTCTGGATAGTGAAGCGGAAGATAATAGTACAAGAGGGCATTGCCATTTTCTATTTTACTCAGTACTAGGTACTTGTTGACAGACTAGACTGTCCTCCCCCATTACTATTAACACTGTAATTTGAAAGTGTTGTAAAGGACAATTACTTTTAAAAAGAATAACTGTAGAGTTTCTTGCCAGTGTTTCATGAATGCCCTTGTAGATTTATGAGAAATATAATATTTTAATTTTGAGCACAGATAGATATACTGTTTTACTACTTTAAAGAAATAAAAACACAAACAAAAAAAAAAAACAGTTTAATTCTCTCATAAAAAAAAAAACAATCCGTCACGTTTTCTTTTACGATACCAATCCAATAGATGCTATTTCATGTAATATAAGGTTTAAATGACTCTTTGAGACCAATTAAGGTAAGGTAAACTCTTGTATATAGAATTTTACGAATCCGATTATGAGTTGCAACGTCTAGTTGTTTACAATTACGGTTCCTGTTACCCCTTAACGCTTCGCAGGTGACTAAATTGGCATCCTGTGTAATTAAGATTGCCTCGGCTTTGGACATCAGAAGCGGAACCCACCCCTCACGCGCCGGCCACTAAATGAATTATTCCAGAATGCAATTACCATACGATGTAGAAACGGTAGGGTTTTCGTAAATATTTGCTTGCTTTGTCTTATTAATTTCAATCTTAATTAATTTTTAAACATAAAACCTAGCCTTTATAGGCTTATTAGTCAATTCGTAATTGCCTAATCCATATTTCTGAAATTATCGATTCACCTTTTTCGACGAGTTCATTCGTGCGATTCCACTACTAAGCTCTTTTAGGGTTCCGTACCCAAAGGGTGAAACGGGACCCTATTACTACGACTCTGCTGTCCGTCCGTCTGTCTATCACCAGGCTGTATCATGAACCGTGACAGTTAGACAGTTGAAATTTTTTCAGATAAAATATTTTTTTAAGGGGGCTCCCATACAACAAATGTGATGTTTTTTTGCTCGTTTTTGGTCGATATTGATAATGGCAACAGGTAGACGCTTGAAATATTCAGATAATATTTAATTATGTATTCATTTTAAACATAAATAATTAAATTAAAACAAATATTTAAGGTACGATATTTATACGACAAAAAATCACGCTTGTTATATGGGTGATTTTTTTGTCGTTTTTTATAGATAATGGTACGGAACCCGTCGTACGCGAGTACGACTCGCACTTGGCCGGCTTTTTAAATTACTAGCGACCAACCCTTGTCTCTTACAGTGCTTACAGATTCTATGAAACTGTAGATATAAACAGTAACAGTATTATGTTTGCTTTGAATACAGAATCTAATCCAGTAACAAATTTACAGAGATTTGTCTCTTCTGACCGTTAGTAATTGTCTCCTCTAATAATTAGATCAGTTTGTGGTCAAGTCCACACTGGCCAGTTCTGTTTACTACAAAGCCAGCGTCATTATTTTACCTAAAGCTCCCATTACCTCCTGCTTCCCTAGTACCTCATGATTGATGACAACGCTCTCTTGTTATTTCAGTAACCGCAGTCAGTCATCGGTCGTTAATAATTTCAGGTGTGGAGAGGTACCAGTGTCGTGTACGGTTACAAAGGGGACGGTGGATCAAAGAGCGCGGTTCGATTCCAGACAACGACCATACTGCGTTATTTTGGGCCCTGACTCATTTGGGGTTCGCGATGTATCATCTTGTTGGAAAGTTTACGTGAAATTTTACTTAAATGGTAATCACCATTTGACACTTTAACACAAGATCCAACAGCTCGACACTGGCTACGAAAGTAATTTTAACCCCAAACGTTATTCAGAATTAAATATGTTGATAAATATTTTTGTAGGGACAGGTACAGTTGGCTTAACGCTGCACAATATCATAGCGCAATTAACAAACCAATAATTAAAATATCTGAAATGTAAGAGTTGGAATTTTATGCAATACGTACGCAGTCAAAATGTATGGAACAGCAAAATTTTGCCACCCTATATTTTCAATTTTCTGTAAATATTTATATTATAAAACTTGCTTCATACCACTGGCTACATTATTATGTTTGTATTTTAAAATATGTGAATACTTAATTATCAACTTTCGTTGGTATGTAAAACATATTTATTAAAAGCTGTATGTAGCCTGTGGGCCATATTCCAGATTTTCAACCGACGAAAAAAAAACGGAGGAGGTTATCAATTCGACGCGTATATATATTTTTTTTTTTTATGTATGATCACGCATAACTTTTTACATAGTGGTCCGATTGTGACAATTCTTTTTCTATTGGAAAGGGTATACTTCCAAGGTGGTCCCATATAAATAAAATCGAACCCTAAGGGTCGGAAAACAGGGGATGATTGATTGTTCACTCACTGATTGTAATGTATAAACACGCATAACTTTATACAGAGTAGTCCGATTTTGATAATTCTTTTTGTGTTGGATAGGGTATACCTTGCCCAGTATTATTAGTACATTAAAGCCACAAAAAATATAAAAGAAAAAACTTTTTAACAAAAAATTAAACTGCCGAAAAACTAAAAAGCATAAAATAATAAACCTTAAAATTTTGAGTCGGCGCTGAAAAATCAATGAACAAGGATCACTCAAAGCGCCGACTCATAATTTTAAGGTTTATTATTTTATGCTTTTTAGTTTTTCGGCGGTTTAATTTTTTGTTAAAAAGTTTTTTATATTTTGCAGATTGATATTTTCAGCATCAGCTTCTTTCCTCTTTGAGCGTTATGAAGGCCCATATATGTAATAATTTGTTTATGTATATGCTGTTACTGTTTTATAGAAAAAATGAATAAAAATAAACATTTCAATAATTAGCTAGCTTTTTTTCAGGATTCTCTAATGTACGAACGCCAGCGTATAAAGCTACTACAATCCGCCAAATTTCTTTAATAAGTTTTCAACTTTATCGCTAAAGCATTAGGGTTAAAATGGATTGGGAAAATTTGACAGTTTCGGGTAGCTTGATATGCTGGCGTTTGTACGTGTGACGTATTAAACTGTTGTTTTCATGAATTACAAATTTTATTTTTTTGTGGTCCTTGAAACTGATTTTTGGTACAGTAATAACGAGACAAAAAAGACTGGGAAGCGAGAGTTACCGACTCAACATGCAGAGTAAGCAAACTAAACTGGCAGTGGGCTAGCCAGATTTATCGAAGGAACGATGGCTGGTGAAACAGCCGACTCCTGGAGTGGAGACGCGTATCCGTTAGTGAAAAGTAGAACGCCCCTCAACTAAATGAACCTTGAGAACAGCTGGACAGATTACATGCGGAGTACAGGGTGTTGTAGTGCATTGTAGGACATATCTATGTCCAGCTGTGGACTGTGATAAGTCTGAGTTAATTGAGATTGGGAATGGCTTTGTCGGGATTAAACTATACTCTCCGATTCATAACACAGTCTTACTTACTTTAGCTTTTGCAAAAAGCTCAAATATACAAATACTAATTAGCCTATAATGCTCCCACAGTGCCTGCTGGGACACATGCCTCCACTCTTCAAGTAGGTGAGTTCTCTAATCTATGTATAAACTCCCATGTGTTTTATTTCTTTTCACCCCTTGCAGAGGTATTAAGCATGTTATCTGTAAAATAAATACTGAAGCTCAAAATTGTTGAATTCGCCGATATGTCTCTTTCGTCAATTGAAGTGAGGGTTTCGACAATATTTATTCAGGTCATATCGATAAAATGGTGTGATTATAATGATAGAAGAGTTGATTTTAACGATCGCTTTCTGCTAGCTAAGCCAAGTGGTTTTAGCTATCAAAACTCGATATAACCATGCATGGACGGTTAAAATAAAATAAATAATGTTTCCCTACCAGGTGTTGTAAGCTTTTTGTAAGTATGCGCCGCACCAACACACATCTTCAAACCGGCAAAAAACCGCCCAGTCTTACCGAGGCACTCACGACAAAGGCTAACTCCTCGACTATTCATGACGGGCTTGTGTCAGTCTCGGCGCCCCTTAATTAACATCACATTAACACCCCCCTACTAACCAAATATAAAACAAAATGCAACAATAACATCTTTTGTATAAGATACAGGTGCTACGAATTCGTTCACACTTAGTTCTACTTAACTTTTTCACGCGAAGGTTTCTAGCCTGTAAGGTGTTAAAATGTCAGTTAGGGAACAATAACGGGATTGTTGTTCAGCCAATTTGTTTAGATGCAAGGTTATGGACGTGTATTTTAAATTAGACTATAATATGTGATAAAAAGACCTTCAATTTGTAGGTAAAGGTATCGAGCGGTTTTTTTTTTATTAGATCGAATGTAAGTCTTTAGAGTCGAAAGACCTTTTTAGCTATGTTGGTGTCCTATTCTTCATCCATTTTCTCCCTCTTCTCACAACAATTTGCGCACGGCTTATATTGAATAATAAAACAAAGAAAACTTGTTTATTTTGCACAAATAAACCGCACATTATAAAAAAAAATATAAAATACAAAGTACCAAAAGACTCATATTCAAAACGAAAAAGTTAAAATCCACTTGCTGACGCGGACGTGACGTAAAAGTGTAACGTGCGGCTCAATGACGTGCGGATAACGTAGTCATAACAATTGTTAATTAATTTCATTATCTAGTCATTTTTATAGACTTTAGCAAAGCATTCGATACGCTACGTTGTGATACACTTTTTGACAAGTTGTCAGAAAATGGAATACAAGGGCCACTATTAGATCTTTAATAGACTACTACACTAACAGATACAACAGGCTTAAAATACAAAATAAGTATAGTGCAAAGCTTTGATCCATGCAAAGAATGACTCAGGGTTTAATTATAGGTCCGACACAATAGTTACTTTATGTTAATGACATGAATTCAGATTCTGTATTTGCAGATTAAACGTGTAAACTGGCCGCTAAAACTTCGACCAAATGTGTAAATGGGCTCATGACGTAGAATTAGTAATAAACGCAACAAAAACAAAAGTTAGTTCGCATACATTCATCGCACAACAAAAGTTCCACTACACCTACAGTAGTAGCAATCGCCAAAGACTTGCGAGTGCCCGTTATTAGAAGTAGTCGATTAACACATCTGATAGTTAAAAGTCGATTCTGTCCACGTAAAGATTACGTTTGCAACGAACAGAGGTCTATTCTAGGTAAGCTTAGCATACTTAAATATAAACTGCCTTACAAAATGCTTAGAATGTTATGTATAGCCCTAACAAACTCGGTTATCAAATACAGACTCAGTAGATATGAGAGAACATGTCATACTTACCTGACAGATCTTTATAAGTTACAACTAAGAATATTAAAAGTAATTTAAGCAAGAATGTACCCGGCTCACTATATGCATTTCTATAATATCTTTATTGTAAAATCCCTGCATTCTATGCGAATAAATGATTTGATTTGAAGAAATTCAAAAACAGTTATGACGATTTCTTAACTATCGTGTACTGTAATGTTATGAAAATGCTCAATAATGTTGAATTTGAATCTAACGGAAAACAATACACTTTTTTTGGATTGGAAATCATCAAATGACGACTCCCGCTCTGGGTGGAGCAGAAGGGCGTGTCAGACTTTTTCTGACTAAAACCCACCCGTGTTCCTTCAGTTGCCCATGTGCCAGGGCCACGGTAACTCTTTCGAACGAATCTCGCGATCCTGCCAGGGAACAATAAACCTGCACCCAAATTTTGAAAACCAGAGTTTAAATCATTTTGAAGCTTATTGCTAATTCATTCTTTCACATGTTCGAAAAAATTGTCTGTACGTAAACAACGCCATGAATGTTAAGCTGTCAAAATTAAAACGATTCCTACTGTAAGTTACGCAATTACCCCTCTATACTGCTAACTGAACAAACAAGACCTGACTTTCTGAGCACGATAATACCACTTACAAAACAACAATACATCCTACCAAAATTTCATAATGTGTACGGCAGGGATGTTACGGACATCAGTAAGCGTAACCGAAGCTATCTGGTATCCGAAATATTAAATATCCGTAACTGACATAAAAGTTTCGGATAATTTGACATAATAATGGGCTGAATTGAAATGAAACACGCTATGAGCGGTTTTCTGTCGGTGGAGCCGACATAATAGTCTCGCCCGCGCGTTCCCTGCATTGTTTTTATTTTTTACTAATTACTCCAATGTGGGGAAATATTACAGTTTTGTATGTACGAGTAGGTGCCTACTTAGATAAAGTTGTGTGTGAATAATGAAACTGGTCACATCTGGGCATAATGCGTCCTAAATCCAATTTAATTTGGATTTTTTTTTCATCTAGTCAGTCTCCACAAAATATAATATAATCTTGTGGTACAAACTTTTCATGACAAGGAGGTACTACCTCTATGAAACTTTGTCATAAGTGAAAAGTTTTTTTTTTCCTTTAATTAACAAAGTCAATTCATTACCTATATTTTAGTTTTAAAATTCCTTGAAAATTTTATATTCGTAATTTAAACTATGCGAAACTAACGAATAATTCTTTTTTTCGTATCCGTAATCGTAGCCCAAGCCGAAATAATATTGTTAATATATCCGACTTTAGATCTGAAATTGCATAATTATCTATACTATATCTATACTAATATTATAAAGCTGAAGAGTTTGTTTGTTTGTTTGTTTGTTTGTTTGTTTGATTGAACGCTCTAATCTCAGGAGCTACTGGTCCGAATTGAAAAATTCTTTTTGTGTTGGGTAGCCTATTTATTGAGGGAGGCTATAGGCTATATAACATCACGCTACAACTAAGAGGAGCGGAGCAGTAATGAAAAATGTTGCAAAAACGGGGAAAATTTATTCCTTTTGAGAGTTTCCGTTGCGTGCGCTGCGTAAACGGTTAAAGTAACGCAAAAATCATGTATGACGGAATTGTTCCTTTTAAAAAGTTCTAAAAAAAAGTCCGCGAGAGCATATGTCTATCTTTTAAGGTTAACTCACTATAACTCAAAAGGAGCGAGCAGCAACGAAAAATGGACGAAAACTAGCAGGCAAATCGATGCGACGGGAAGGGTCAGGGAAGCAAAAATTTGACGCGGACGAAGTCGCGGGCAGAAGCTAGTAATATTATAAAGCTGAAGAGTTTGTTTGTTTGTTTGTTTGTTTGATTGAACGCGCTAATCTCAGGAACTACTGGTCTTAACTGAAAAATTATTTTTGTGTTAGGTAGCCTATTTATCGAGGGAGGCTATAGGCTATATGACATCGCGCTACAACTAAGAGGAGCGGAGCAGTAATGAAAAATGTTGCAAAAACGGGGAAAATTTATTCCTTTTGAGAGTTTCCGTTGCGTGCGCTGCGTAAACGATTAAAGTAACGCAAAAATCATGTATGACGGAATTGTTCCTTTTAAAAAGTTCTAAAAAAATTAGTCCGCGAGAGCATATGTCTATCTTTTAAGGTTGACTCACTATAACTCAAAAGGAGCGAGCAGCAACGAAAAATGGACGAAAACTAGCAGGCAAATCGATGCGACGGGAATGGTCAGGGGAGCAAAAATTTGACGCGGACGAAGTCGCGGGCAGAAGCTAGTAAGTAAATAAAATTATTATTGTGTATTGTAGTAGTTACTTCGTTTTAAAAAAGGCAATAAGCGGCTCACCGTCTTATCAAAATGGTTGAGCTAAATGGTGCTGAATGGTGCTGGTGTTTGGAGTTTCCCTACGCGATCGAATCAGAAATGAAGAGATCCGTAGGAGAACCAAGGTAACCGACATAGCCCGAAGAATTGCTGAACTGAAGTGGCAGTGGGCAGGGCACATTGCTCGCAGAACAGATGGCCGATGGGGCCGAAAGGTTCTGGAGTGGCGACCGCGTACCGGAAGATGTAGAGTTGGAAGGCCTCCAACAAGGTGGACCGCTGACCTTGTGAAGGCCGCAGGAATCCGCTGGATGCGGGAAGCACAAAACCGGTCGAAGTGTCGGAGATTGGGGAAGGCCTGTGTCCAGCAGTGGACGTCTTTAGGCTGAAATGATGATGATGATGATGAAATGGTGCTGATCCATACGTCATGTTCGTGAACGGCCGCCATCAGTAAGGAATGGTCAGCTCTTAGCTGCCACGGCTTATTTTAATTTCTGAATTTCTTGCCCGTTCTTCTTCATAGGCTTTGGAATGGGCTAACTAGCTTCATTTTTCTGACTCATCGCCACTTGACAATTCAAAAGTGCATGCATTTTTTTTTTATTGATTGACTGTTGACGCTTTATGCTGCTCAAAGAATTTCATGAAGCTAAATGAATAGGTATAGCTCACTACAGTAACCTACAGTTTAAAGTACATCGATATCGGTATACTAGATCTTATCTTTACGGACTCCAATAAAGTCGGTTAACGAGCGATCACAGGAGGTGTAAATCGAGTAAGACATAGTTGATATTAAACTTTAGTTTGGTTAAGGTAATTAAGTTGTTATGCTTTTAGTATAAATTGTAAACTGAAGCGATAGTGAACTAAGTTAAAAAGTTTTTTTGAATGTTTCTAAAGTTTTGTTGTTAAGTAGGTTGACATATTTGGTTTAATCGACCTCGTAACTTTAAAAATAGTAATAGCACGTGACCGCACTAAACGCAACTGATAATCACTTGGCTTAGGCCCGTGTTATCAGTTTTTTCCGGCTAGCCGAGAATATAAAATAAACGTCAAAATAATAATAATAAATTTTGCTTTGTGAAGTTTCACTTAACTGGAAATTGTTTCCAATAGTACCTAAAGCTAACAAGGTTGACTATATCAATTTTTATCTAATAAGTCTAAGTGCCTGTTTTACCAATGAAACTGAACGCCATCATCATTTCTCCAGGATCAAGAGCTGTCAAAGTCAGTATTTCATAACAATTTTAATATCGACAGCTCTTGAACGCAGTTCTGATTTCAGGATCATTGGTGAAATTCGCCCTTTGTAGTTTCAATTAGTTTTTTTTTTTTTTCGCCAATATATGTTCATCTCAATGCAGCTTAAGGAGAGTCTCAGCTTGGAACGCATCTCTACATCTCCCATCATTGGGCTTATACTAAAGCTGAAAATCACATGTGAAAAAAAGAGTCACGCTGACATTGAAATTTTTTAAACGAATGCTAAATACCCAAAATAGGTTTAAATTGAGGCTTCTTGGAAAGACAATGACTGTCATTCCTGGGAGCAAAACTGTAGAACCTACTTCAATAAGTGCAGAAAATCTCCAATGAGGCACTCTCCAAAATAATGACCAGCGGAATAATAAATTAAAACTATCTCCACGCACTGGTATATTGAAAACTAGCTTCTGCCCGCGACTTCGTCCGTGTCAAATTTTTGCTCCCCTGACCCTTCCCGTCGCCATCGAATTGCCTGCCAGTTTTCGTCCATTTTTCGTTGCTGCTCCGCTCCTTTTCATCTTAGCGTGATGTTATATAGCCTATAGCCTTCCTCAATAAATAGGCTACCCAACACAAAAATAAATTATTCAATTCGGACTAGTAGTTCGTGAGATTACCGCGTTCAACCAAACAAACAAAGAAACAAACTCTTTAGCTTTATAATATTAAGTATAGATAGTATAGATTGATAAATCATTAACAATACATCTGTTGTAAGCATCATTCAATATAACTCAATTTAATTACATTGCAGTAAATTTCCATCTGGATTATTAATAAAGCTTCCTACTTTTTCAATATATTTTCCTAGTTGCCTACAATGGTATCTGATTGCATCGTCTGAGGATCCGACACATGGGTAGCGTATGTTGGTTTATTAGTCTTCCTTTTGTTCACAGTACGTTGTAGTCTCTCAGTATTTGCGGTTTTCTTTTATGTCTGAACAATTGAGAAATTATAGTAAAACCGGGATGTAATATTGGATGCCTTGATTGCCTAGTGCTTGCAAGCGCAAGTGCTGGGCAGGTCGTTGTTTTGATTCCGGGGTTGGGCAGTATTATTGGATTTTTATATTTGGAATTTCTCAGTAGTAACCTGGTGTCTGGACTTATGTTCGGTTGATGGCAATAGGCTTAAACATAATTGGCGAAATGTAAGTTTTCTATAGTTACACCTCTACCCAAACCTTTAAGAAAAACGAGATGATTGAATAGGAGTTATAAATCAACGAGTCTGAAAAACTTATGCAACATTAAAACTATTTAAACAAGTAGCCACCTATTATTTCAAACTACTGCAATATTCTGATTTCATCGTAGGTACTTATACATACTTTATCTCAATGTTTAACACCTGAATTGAACTTATAATTGGCTATCAGTATATCAGAGAACCTACTTTACAACGGTTGTAAAATGCAATGTAGTGTCATATAATTTAATGTGAATTGTTCGAACGACGCTCTTGTGTATTACTAAATGCTCGATGCGACATGGAGTGCCATTGTGCTCCTGCAAAAACTGACGAGCGCTGGACCAGTGCAAGCGCTGCATGTAGCATCGCAAAGGAATTTTCATTACATTACACGACACATACTACATACGTCCGGAGCCACCCTTAGGCATCCACTACATGCCTCCAGTATTCATACCATTGACCAGTAAAAACAGTAATTTTATTATCATAAAAATCTCCGATCATTCACGTCGCAGGTCATACAACAAAATGAGCGAATTAAAAAAACGTCCGAACAAAAAATGACAAGCACATATTTACGTGAATAATAAACCACACTATATGCGTTTACGACGACGGCGCCTGCCCTGTAATCAACTATTTATTACTGTTAACTCAATCAAACGGTTACATGTCAGTATGCCGTGAGAACAGAGAACCAACCTTCCAAGAAACTTTGGACTATTAATATCTGAAATAAAGACCAAATCCTACTTTTATTGGACTATTGGGGTGTAATATTTTTTTCTGCTACTCAGAATAATAGAGGTTCAAGTGTGTAATAAATGTTTATTTTTTTAAGAGCTGGAGCGGTACAGTTTGGGTTTTAGTTTTACGGTAGCGAATGGAAAAAATATTCCTTGAGAATGGTTCTGCAGTTGTATAGGTATTGAGCGCTTAGTTTCACTTACTGGTCAGTTTGTTAGTAGGATCAGGGAAGTTTTCATCGTTGTGTATGTTTAACCAGATTCGTTAAAAGTTGTAAGTATTAAAAGGTGGCTTAAAATAAAAAATTGAAATAGGGTCGATTAACTAGGTCATTTCTGTTGTTGTAAACTGTTAAACAACGTGGTGTTAAATATTTTAAATGTAAAATTTATTCAAAGAATCATTACTGTTTTCGGACTTTACTCTTTAAGAATCAATTTTCACATATAAGCCCAGGGTATGAACATTTTTGGGGAGTAAAATCAAACTTTCTCCGTTACGTTACGTTATATTTACTAATCTATATAAGGTGTATCTATTCATACACGAAATATTTTAAGAGGTACACCTGTATGTGGTAAAGAAGCTACAACAACGAAGAAAAAAAATTTAAATGTATTTTTTTCAAAATGTAGTTAATATTTATAAATTATTTGACGCACATAATAAATACTGGCACCTTCTTATTTTTTACGGCCCGAGACACTGCGGCCATTCTCGTGCCGTTCGGTCCCACCCTCGCAGCGTCAGGCGTACCATTCATAGAATTTGGAGTAAAGGTTTTATGCAAAACGTCTCAAGCAGTTTTAAAATTATTTTAGTTACGAAAATTCAAAAACGCTTCGATAAAAAAAATATTTTTACTTCTATAGCTTCTTTACCACCTAGAGGTGTACCTCTTAAAATATTTCGTGTATGAATAGATACACCTTATATATTTAAAATCGTTCGTAAGGAGTAAACTCCAGTCGTGCGTCGGAGCTGACATACCCATTTTTTTTCTTTTTATGTTGCATTTGATTATATGATTGTGCATGTACATACTATTGTACCAACATGAACGTTAAAATGAAATCAATAAAAATATACACGGAACCCTACTTCTATAATAGTTCCAAAGTGTTATGTTAGGACTATACTTAAAACACAACGAGCGTACCATCCTTAACACAACAATGACATGTCAGTTTTTTGGTCAGTTTTGCAAAACCCGCACCTGTATAATTGTCTGCAACTACGTAATTATTTTTATTGAAATTAGGATCGAGTTTAATAATAGTGCCACACTGTTGCTCCTGTTTGAAGTTTTGCTCCTCGTAACAAAAACTAAGCGTGAGGATAAGTAATTATCTGCCAGGGTCGCGAGATTTGATCGAGTTACCGTGACCCTGACATATGGGCAACTGAAAGAACACGGGTGGGTTTTAGTCAGTAAAAGTCTGACACGCAATCCCGCTCCACCCAGAGCGAGAGACGTCATTTAATGATTTCCCACGCAGAAAAAAGGGACAAATAATTATAAGTTATACCTACTTATAATTATTTATCCCTTTTTCTTATTTTTAAATGTATTATTAGAGTCTACGACCACTCTGAATATGGATCGAAGATTTTCTTAAATCGTTGTTTAGTTAGACTATGACTAGTCTAGACTAGTCGTTTGCACGAACGTAAAAGTATCGCAGCAATAATTTATTGCACATTGAATTTTCGACTTACAGTTTTAAAACCGAAAAGTGACAATCCAACAGAACACAAAACAGGACTTCGAATAAACACACTGTTTGATTTTCAAATCACGGCGTTAAGCAATGCGGTGGTGCTCCATTGCGCGAAGAAATTGGGCCGCGATATTTTTACACCCACATCAGGCAGCAGTGCAACGCATTTTCATACAAAAATATACAGTGCAGCCTGCCCGTATAGTACCTACATTAGATCATAGAAAATACACGAAATCGATAAAGGAGTATTTATACAATGCCTTAAATTGCGGCGAGGAAACAAAAATATAACAGCACACCAAAAAGTTTCAATAAAGGAGGCTTTTGGATTCAATAATGTTTCACCAAAACACCATTGACAAATTTTTAATTTATAACCAACGTTTTGTATACTATTTATTTCACAAACAACTTATTCCGAAAATGTTTTATTTTATAAGCACTCGCTTTACAAACATTTATTTAGCAAATGCTTCTCTAAACAAAAGTGTCAGATAATATTTAATCAATTATGCATTTTTCATGTAATATTTAGATTATTTTGAAAAATTACGTTTACACTAAATATAATTTTATAATACATTTTCTAAACCAGTCAAAAAGTGATCATGACGGTATTGTTTTGTTTAATTTTATAGAAGTACCTCCCTAAAATCTAGTCGTTTCTGGCACTCGCTGGCCGCTGCCGAGGCACCGCTCGCTTCACTCGCTCAGCTCGTGCGTAGGAGGTCACAGTTTTAACCTAACCTATCAAAATCAAAATCAAAAGTCATTTATTTTTTTTTTTGATTTTGATAGGTTAACCTAACCTAACCTCCGCAAACCATGTCGGATCTGCCCCGAAGGGGATTTCAAGGATTAAAAAGACCACTACCTAAATAGCCTAATGACCGAATGACTTTTATTCCAAACGTTGTTTTATGAGATAAAATGAAAAATAAAATGATTTGTTTGTCAACTGATACGTTATCAAAAAAAAAAATATCGGATAATTATTTTTTAAGTGAATTATTTGACAAACTTGTTGTATGAAATGACAAATCATGTTCTTGCCAATAGTTGCTTGTCAACTAAAAATTTTTAAATTATTTTTTGGTGAACTTACAGGACACCAGGCTTTGTCTTACTTTCGACTGGTATTCGGAGTTTCTTTGATGGATCAGAAACGAAATTATCCGGAAAAGAACTGGAGTTACCGACATAGCTTGCAGGGTATGCAGGCTGAAGTGGCAGTGGGCTGGCCATGTTTGTCGAAGGACCGATGGCCGATGGAGCAGACGAGTCCTGGAGTGGAAACCACGTATGGGCAAGCGTGGTGTGGGACGCCCCGCAGCTAGATGGACCGACGACCTCAAAAAGGTGGCTGGGACAGACTGGATGCGGAAGGCGGAGGATAGGGTGTTGTGGTGCAGCATGGGAGAGGCCTATGTCCAGCAGTGGACTGCGATAGGCTGATATGACGGCTGGTATGAATAGTTAAAATGTTTCTATGCTGGCTACCTGTATATAGGTACATACATACATCAAGTATATGGAAACACACTTTTGCTATGACAATTCATTCACAATAAATATTGCCGGCACAAGATAAAGGAAAAATGTTCATTTAATTTCTGATAGTCGTAATCACAAATAATGCAATCCCTTTGTAAATAAAGTTCTTAAACACGATTTTCCGTCATGAGACTCAAACGGTCTCGTACAGAGAAAAATGAAAGCAAGATTTACAAATGCATTCATAAACCCACGTTCTGATCAAGATAAATAAACAAGAAAAATTCATGACAGAAAAGTTTTCCTGAAATACCACATATTCAATGGATTCCGAAATGATTCAATGGGATTTTATAAAATTGCCGATGTTGTTTTTATAAGTTTACTAGCTTTTGTCCGCGGCTTCGTCCGCGTGAATGTCGGAAATCGACGCAGGTATTTTTCTAAAATAAAAGTAGCCTAAGTTACTCCTTATTACATCAGCTACCTGCCAATAAAAGTCCCGTCAAAATCGGTCCAGCCATTTCAGAGATTAGCGACAGATTTCCGACAGACAGACAGACAAAAATGGTAAAAAATTTTGTTTTGGTATATGTTGTTGTGGTATACATGTATAGATTACAACACAACACTCAAACTGAAAAGGTTTACTAGTAGCCACTGCAAAATTCCTACTATCCACCTCCTGCCTATCGTCAGATTTTGGCACTGGCCAAGGTAGCAAATTCTGGTATTGTCATCCAAACTATGTACTTACTTATACATACATACAAACTTTCGTTTCGATACGATGATTACAGTTAGGTAAGAATTATAGTGTTCATGTTATACTTACACTTTAATTCATGATTCCTAATACCTATTTATCATCCTTTTTTTTTATTTCTGTGTTTACACTATTCATGCTTTACTTATTTTTATTTGTTTATATGTCTACACTCAGCAAATCGATCTCAATACGATTTATTAACTTAAAAATAGCTGTACTTCCCATCTCCTGTTAATATTCATCTAATAAATTGTAATAGATCTGCCTTTATCCAATCATTTTATTCTAACAGGATTAAGCAGATACGTAACAGAATTGACATCCAAAAGTTTATTACATTGTTTGTGTTATTTATTTTACAAATACTGTCGGTCTGTCTGTCTGTTTGTTCCGACTAATCTCTGAAATGGCTGGACCGATTTTGACGGGACTTTTATTGGTAGGTAGCTGATGTAATAAGGAGTAACATGGGCTACTTTTATATTACAAAAAAAAAATATTTTTGAAAATTACCTGCGTTGATTTCCGACATCCACGCGGGCGAAGCCGCGGGCAAAAGCTAGTTCTTTATAAATCTGGCCATTTAAGCCAATATCACGGTATTTTTAAATTGTCAATTTTTACAAAAACCCTTTTTTAATGCCAACTGATCTCATTTCTTATAAGGATTAAAAGACTCGATAGAGTCAACTAAGATTTTATGTACTAGAAAAGTGAGAAATCACAAAACCACCCAATGATTTCGTAGGAAATGAGACTGATATGAGCGAACACAATATAACAGTATGTATACTCAATACATAATGACAGTATGAATATTCAATAAATGACAATAGTCGAATTATTCCATTACTTTACTGTGCTGGAACGAATATAGGAGTTGGTTATAGATTTCTAATCTAATCAAATCTAACTAGCCTTTATTGTACCACTGCAAGGCAAAGGCCTCCCTCTCCCTTTTCCACACATTTCTGTCTTTTGCTAGTGTTTGCCAGTCCTTTCGGTAGGAGTCAAGCTCGTCCCGCCATCTTCGTCTCGGCCTGCCGCGATGTCGTTGTGCGTTTAGTGGGATCCAGTTGGTAGTTCTATTAGCCCATTTGTCATCAGACATCATCCGGCAGACATGTCCGGCCCAGTCCTACTAGAGCTGGACAGCTTTTTGGGTAACATCTTTAACAACGCTTATTTTCGTCAAATTTCAACAAATCAAATAGCTTAAAGTGCAACGAGACTTTGTCGATAAGTTCGATTTCTAACAATAAATTGATATTGTGCTACTATTTTACATTTTGTAATACTATTGAGTACATAAAACAGTTTAAACCTCTTCTGTCTATCTTTAGTTCGATTAAAAATAAACAATATTATGGGGACTATTAATCAAAATGACTAATATCTTGGTGATTGTTAATAAATATCACCCTGTGTTTACTATCTACCATCATAATTATGTTAGTGATAACCGTTCGTCACGTCCTGTCCAAAAATGACGAAATAAAATAACGACGAAAGGTTTATTTTGAAAACTAAGATTGTGGAGACTAAACAGAATGGTATGCTCAGAGAGGTATAAGTAAATATGAAATTAGTGAAGAAAATTGCTATCTATGAAGTAAGAAAGGCATTTGAAGGTATGAAAAATGGGAAGGGTATGGCCCAGACGATATACCAGTAGAAGTATGGACGAGTTTAAATAAAGATGGATGTATGTGGCTGATTTTATTCTTCTATAAGTTATTGTATTGGGACCGGTTTCCTCAAGAATGGTGCAATAGTACGCTAGCGCCCATCTTCAACAATTAAAGTGCAAATGGGACTGCAAAGACTAGCCAAGGATAAGGCTCGTGTCACATAGAATGAAGATATGGGAGAAAGTAATAGAGAGAAGACTGCGAGAGGTGAGATTGCTGCGAACCAGTTTGGGTTTACGTCACGTCGAGGAACGGTAGACGCCGCGGTTTCGAGGTCCGCCTCGAAACCTATCTTTCTACAGAGAGGTGTGAGGTAAGGAGAAGTTACCTCTCCGAACCTATTTACTGCTACACTGGAAGATGCCTTCAAGGTTCTGGAATGGAGAGGAGTTGGCAATAACATCATTGGCGAGTACATCACTCACCTTCGATTTGGAGTATGGAGGACCTTAGTAGAATGTTCGATAACTTCAGTAAAGGCTCCATAAGAGTGGGTCTTAAAATGAACATGGACAAAGCGAATACCCATGACATACCCACCTTCATGAAGATCGGAGACTCTACCATCGAAGTAATGGACGATTATGATTATCTAGGACAAACTGGCCAATAAGGTCAATTGTCGAATCTACTCGGCTAGGTAGCGTTTGGGAAGCTACGCAATATCTTCTCGTCCCACATACCGCAGTTTCTTAAAACGAAAGTGTTGGACCAGTGCGTGTTGCTAGTGATAACCTATAGCACTGAAACGTGATCGCTCACAATTGGCCTCATAAGGCGAGTAGTCACCAAAAGGGGAAAAGAGAGAGCTGTTTTTACAGTTTCCCTACGTGACCAACGAGAACCAAAGTAACCGACATAGCTCGAAGAATTGCCAAACTTGGCAATTAAAGAGGCAGTGGGCAGAGCACATTGTTCAGAGGACAGATGGCCAATGGGGCCAAAAGGTTCTGCAGTGGCAACTGCGTACTGCAAGACGCGGCGTTTGAATGTTACCCACAAAGTATACTGATGACTTGGTGAAGGCCGAAGGAATTTGCTGGTTGCAAGAAGCACAGAATCGGTCGAGGTGGAGGTGCTTGTGGGAGGTCCATGTCCAACAGACATCTTTCTGTGGAAATTATAAACAATATGCACACAGTGATGCTATTTGATGATATTTAGTCTGTTAGTCTAGTGATTAGTGACCCTGACTACTAAGACTGAGGTCGTAGGTTCGGTTCCCACCCAGGACAAATGTTTGTGTGATGAGCACAATCATTTGTTCTGTGTCTGGGTGTAATTTATCTATAATATGCATGTATTTAGAAATATATAAGTATATCTATCAGTTGTTTGGTTACCATAGTATAGGCTCTGCCTAGTTTGGGATCAAATAACAGTGTGTTGGTTGTCCTAAGATATAAATTAATTAATTGATTTATGCAACCAATATTGCCTCGGAAGAAAAACAAAAAGGTAAGAATTTTTAGGATTTCAACTTTGCAAAAAAAAAAGATTGCATTGAAACAGCGAACGTGTTTACGTCCACAAGTCGTTCATCAGGCTAAACACACACCGTCGGGTCCCAGGTTCGATTCCAATAGTTATGCAAATAGCGACTTGGAATGTAATGAGTGGCCGGCAGTTATTTAGACCTGCGTCGTAAGTCAAACTCTGGTTCGGAATTGAAGCCCGCACTAAGAAATCTTTAGAGCTGATTTTTAAAAAAAATACTTTTTGATGTGAGCTTTTTTTTTGTTGTGGTTGTATTATCTGTATTAGGTACATTTAGATACACATTCATTATATTTATAAATTATTTTGGAAACAACAAATACTGTTTAAGTTAAAAATATTTTAAAAATGTGGCCCTTTAGTATCAGGAATTGGGTCCACGCTGCCGGTGGTAAAGGCTCTAGAGAGAGCAACGTCTTCATTATGTGTGCCGTTACGCACGAAAATATTTCTTGCTATGTGTAATATTATAACATGGAACCTATTATTTTGTTCAAATATTAAAATGATTGTACTATTTTTTTTTTCTACTAGGTATTCTTTATTATTAATATGGGTAACTCATTACGGGGATGAAGTCTTAAGTCACGAGCGCTATATTGAAGCTCGAATAAAACGATTCTAGAGCATCTGAGCGGGTTCGAGCTCATCCAACACGAAGACACCATAACCCCCCAGGAGAATAGTCAAATTTTTACACCTACTGCGAGGTAATATCAAATCAAATCGAATACAAACTATTAGCTTATCTAACTGTTAAATAACTGTCAAATCCATACTATCCATACTAATATAATAAATGGGAAAGTGTGTATGTCTGTTTGTCCGTCTTTCTCGGCAAAACGGAGCGATGAATTGACGGGATTTTTAAAGTGGTCATATTTGAAGGGATGGAGAGTGATATAAGCTACTTTTTGTCTCTTTCTAACCCCCCACTTCTCTAAAATGGGGGGTGGAACGCGCTAATCTCAGGAACTACTAGTTGGAATTAAAAATTATTTTTGAGTCGGATAGCTAATTTATTGAGGAAGGCTATAGGCTATATAATATCACGCTACGATCAAAAGGAGCAACAAAAAAATGGACGTGAACTGGTAGGCTGCGATGCGCCGGGAAGGGTTAGGGAAGCAAATATTTGACGCGGACGAAGTCTCGGGCAGAAGCTAGTAACTATCTAATTATATGCAGTTTCATATACATCACCATCATCATCTGCCTAGCCTATTCCCAACTATGTTGGGGTTGGCTTCCAGTCTAACCAGATGCAGCTGAGTAGGTGCCAGTATTTTACATAGAGCGACTACCCATCTGACTTCCACAACCCAGGTACTGGGAAATACGATACCCCTTGGTAAGACTGGTTGGCAGACTTTCGACTTTCGTTCAAACAATATTATTTAAACTCATGCAGTGACACCAAAAACGGGACAAACCACAAATAAAATATGTGAAGGTATTATTTACGAAAATCAAACCACGAACACGAAAATGTGTATTCCAAATATCAGATTATTTTTAAATGAAGATGCAAAACCTTTGAATTAAATTACGCCATGAAACTGCCGATGATTTTAATACAAATGGTATTTCCATTTGATAATGCCACACTACTCGTTTATTTCACAATAACTCTACCAATCATGAATGGCGTGAGGAATGGAATACTGAAAAGTAGTCTTTATCGTGCACCAAATTTTGCAGGTAACCTAAATAAGCATTGGTAAATTATATTATTACAACTAACTGACTGTTGAGACTTAAACATAATACACTTTTTAACCGACTTCAAAAAAGAAGGAGGTTGTCGTAGAAAATGTTCATAGTTCAAAGCCCGAAAAAGAGCTTTTATTCGTCTCAAAATATTTCTTCGCGTAATGCTCATTATAACCTGCACTTTTTTACGAAAGCATAAAATTAGTTACAATTAAAATTATTGTACAAAATTAATAAAAGCCACTTTACACGTTGTGTTAATTTTCATTCATTCACATTTTATTTACTTTATCATGAAAATGAACCAAATTGTGCGGCGGCGTAGCGGCTTTGTAAATGATTTTAATTTGGTATTTGGTTTGCAGCTGAGATATGGTATGGTAGGTATAATTTTATATCTCTACATAGCATAAAACCAAGTCACTTCTTGCGTCTGTTCGCTAACGGATTTTAATGCGGTTTTCATCAATACACAGAGTTATGCAAGAGAAAGCTATATGCGTGGGCGAAGCCACTGTCATAAAATAGTCCACACTGACATACTAACATTTCATGTTTCAAAATTTTTGATGCTTTATATAAAAAAAAAAAAACATTATAGTTCTCATCGATTGAAAACTAGCTCACACAGCCTATAAAACTAACTAAAGAAGTTTTTAAATGAAAAATTGTAGGACATATGATTGCAAATTAAAAATATAATCAAGCGGCTCCACACACGCCTCCGCGCCTCAAACTCACACCTCTACAACCACGAAATTAATAACACGTTGTTTTTTTTATTCCAGCCTCACTCTTGCACTTATTATTATTTAAACTGTATTTCGAAACTTTATTTATTGTTATTTATATAACATATGTTGATCATTTTTCAATGTTTCTACACAATTAACACTTCATTTTCAATGTTAATCATTTTTTTCGATGTCGGTACTGTTTTGTTTTTAGTATTTATGCCTGGAGAGTTGGACACCGGGCTATAAATTATATGTATGCATGTTAACAATGCACAAATGGGTTTTGTTATGGATGACAAATATATGAGTTGTTGACGGCATTCGATGTTTCGGTTGTCTTGTTGATTGGAGCGATTTGTTTGTTTTTGCTGTTTTGTCGGAGATGTCAGTGGACTAGTGGAGAACTACGGTAGGCTGATTCTTTTGGTGCATTATTTTCGCTAGGATTTTGATATTAAGAAGGCAAACGTATAGAGAGACGTTAACCACAAATAGATTTAAAAAAATATTAGACCAAAACAAGTATATATCTTTTAGATAAAAAGTAAGGAATAAGATAACTTCGCGTATAGTTGAATGGAAGAAATAAAAGTGTCCTAGAAAGATGTTACAGCTTTAGATTTATCATAATCATCAACGATAAGAGAGTTATACAGACTGCCATGGTCACAGCACATGCAATGCTGTGATGTATAAAAAAAATTTGTTCATTTAAATTTCATCCTGATTGATTTTCTAACCTTCAAAATCAGCAGCCCCATGCTACTTGAGTGTTTTTTTTTTTATTGAAAAAATTAGTTGCTTCACCATCCATTCGCCATGGAGTTTTACCATTACCAGTTCCCGGGTTTTTACGACTGAACAATTATAGGCTCTCTTTTTTTCGTCGACTACCCCGTTTTATGATCGGTTAGGAACGGGACGACCTGAGTCCGTTGTAAACTCTGATTGTTTGCTTTTTAATTGCTTTACTGCTATGCCGGCCGTTTTTATTTGATTTTGATTTATTTTTTTATTTTGAATGTAGTGTACATAGTCTGTAGTCGTGACGTAATTGTTTAGATTGTATGTTTACCTGGTGCGGTCACGCGATGTTTAGTTAGTTGAAGGTATGATGTACGGTGTGGGGTGTTGGGGTTTAGTTTCGAATATTTACGGGAGCAATTTTAATATTTACAAATAAATGTAATGTGATTGATAATGTCAGGTCGTGTCTGCCTACAATTATCCCACAACATAACAAATCCAGAATCAGGCTATATTGGTTCTACTGCTGAGATACGAGTCTCCTCTTTGTGAGAGAAACTGGGACATAAGTCTCACTTGTCTTCAAATTTTTATTCTAGGGCATACCGATTTCCTCACGGTGTTTTCCTTCTCCGTTTTGAGAGCAGTAGTGATGTTATTAAATACACAAGGTTAAATTCAGTTCACAAAGTTAAGGTTGTCAGTTCGAGCCCATGCAGGTATGGACGCTTTAGATTTCTAGGAAGAATAGACATAATAGATATTTTATCGCACTGTAGGTACCTTCCACAATCTGTCATTTTGTCTTTTGTTTTTAAAGATGTTTCTGTAGGTTCTTTTTATGAAGACTATTTCTAGAAATCTCCTTCGTAAACTGTAAAAATCACATTGACAACTGTCAGTTGTCTAAGGTGATGAAGAAAATTTGATTTTGTAATCGCCAAGCTAAAGACAGTAGAAAACCTTCTACTCGACGGCCGCAACGTATATAGGTTTATCTACAAAATCACGATGTTACAGAAGAACGTGTTGAACGCAAAACAGTGATAATTTATAGAAAAACAAAGCTATCTTCTCCTATTTTACTTCATATAGTTAATTAGGGCATGGTCAATATTATTGTAATAGCTACTTATTTTACTGTTCCAAAATACAATACTCTGAGACTGGGAAAAAATTATGTAGCTGTCTTCTTGAACGTGACATAACATCAGTGGAAATTAAGAATCAAACAGAAAAAAAATCCTATGACAAAACAAAGAATTCTGTGTATAATACGACACAGAATTCTTTGTTTTGTCATAGGATTTTTTTAACGAGCAAATTTCGTAAAATGTGTAGTTGACTCTATCCCTTTTGCTGCCATCATACTGTCTACACTACACGTAACGTATTTTTCTTCTACTCTTCTGTCGACAAAACGGTGTTTTGTGCTTAGCCTACTGATCCTCATGACCATTTTTTTTTGGATGGGAATCATCAAATGGCGTGTCAATCTTAGTTGCCCATATGCCAGGGGCACGGTACCTCTTCCGAACAAATCTCGCGACCCTGGCAGGTCTTCATGACCATAACAATTACTTAACACCTGCCCTACGTATTAGTTTCATCAAGATATTTTACTGAGGTGTATGTTAGCAGTAACATAACATAACATAGCGATCTCAGCCTATAATGGTCCCACTGCTGGGACAGGCCTCCTCTCGATGAGAGGGATAGGGCCGTAATCCACCACGCAGGCCTTGTGCGGATTGGTAGATGTCACATGTCTTCGAGCTTTGGTTCTATGACATGCCGGTTTCCTCACAATGTTTTATTTCACTGTTTTCAGATTAGTAGTGATCAAATAGTTTACAAAAAGTAAAGCGCCTGTCAGGGTTCGAACTTTCGACCTACAACTTGTAAGTCGCATTCATAACCAATGGACCACCACTGCTCCATGTTAGCAGTGTCTCAAAATAAACTGAGTAAGGTTATATTAGTAAAACATAACAAATCGTACGATACAAATGCTAGATTGAGGGGGTTCCATTATTTCGTCGACCATAAGAACTAAGAAAGTTAGTTAAGTGTGGTGAAATCTCTTAATCAAGACATCGGTTATTCGGCGGCGGCGACCTCTCGCGTCCGGCCCTGGTGCGAGCCATGGTACGGAGCGAGAGGGAATGGGAAGCCGTCACCTCCTTCGGCGAAGCAGTAATACTCGCGAAGGAGGAGGCGGGGCGCGTGAGGGAGTGTCGACGGCGCGTAGTGTTCCACGCGCGCCTCAAAGAGATGTCAGCAGCAGTGTAGGGGTCTACTAGGACCGATGCCTGCCGGGGTCGCGTGATTGTTCGAAAGAGATACCGTGACCCTGGCACATGGGCAACTGATGGAACACGGGTGGGTTTTAGTCAGTAAAAGTCTGACACGCCCTCCCGCTCCACCCAGAGCGGGAGAAGTCATTTGATGATTTCCCATACTGAAAAAAAAAGAAGACATCGGTTATTCCTGTGTCAGGCACTTCGCTACAATATTACTCTTTCTATTTTTTACATAACTATCAGTAAGAGTAACCATTAGGAATTATCTCTTAATGTTCCTGGTTCCCGTCTATAGCTATAAGCTAACTCTTGCTTCCATCGTAATAGTAATTAGGCAATTGCCTGCAATAGTGCGATGCGCAGGTTTACAGCCCAACGCAGGCGCAGCGAAAATTAGAAATTCTCGTTTGAAATGTCTTATTAACTTTTGCTGGCATCATGTTACACCGAATTGCGAAAATGTGTTTAAAAATATATATTTTAATTAAAAGTAGGGACATTCAGATAATAATATGTCCTCACACAATAATGTTACTAAACCAAACAAAAATTTAAAAAATAATTATGTAAATATGTGTTTCATTATTCAGTTCTGGTATCCGTTTACTAAAGCAAAATATAATTGAATGAATATTATGGTTTATCCGGAAAACCATTCTGTAAAATATATCTTTTAAAAAAAAGTATAAATATATCTTTCTTCATTTATCTTTTACTAGCTTTTACCCCCACTTCGTCCGCATAAATGTCGATTATTGCGCACACACACGAAGTCGAAGAATAAATAATAGCCTATGTCCTTTCTTGGGGTTCAAACTTACTCCGTACCAAATTTAAACAAAATTGGTTCAATGGTTTAGTCGTGAAAGTGAAACAGACAGACAGAGTTACTTTCGCATTTATAATATTAAAGTGTAGAAAAAGTATAGATTAGATCAGAATAAATTGATTGGTAGGTATACCATTGCCTCATTTAAGACTAAATAATTATTATCCATAACAAGATCATGCATTCGTTTTGCTCGCCGTCTTCATTCGCTGCGGTGTAAGCCTAACCCACTTTTATATTAACCAGAGAAATAATTTATGATTTACGAGACAACAGCAGTGTTAAACGTTGATTGTTTAATTATATCGGCCGCTAAATAAACTGTGGGTCGATTCCATTTCGAAATGCAAATAAGGAAATATTCGCTTAGGATTATGAGAGAGCGTTTTATTGCCCTTGGTATTCACACGGGTGAATTTCTGCAGAAGGAAAGGATTTAAAGATATTACGAGTATTTGTGATTTCTGAGTTGTGTTTTTCTTTTGTCTTATTAGTGACGTTCGTCAGAAAGGTGAGGTCTGTAGAACTGTCAACCGGCGGGTGGATGACCAGATTTATATCCTACGTAATCGAAACAAATGGAGTAAGTATAAGTATGTATGTATGTCGTAGCAGGTGACGTTCTGGCAGGTTCTGCCTGTCGTCATCGTCATGGGAAGAAAGATTCAGTTTGTGGATGTAAGTTGTGATTTTCTTCCAGAAGGATCTTTTGAAAAACGTGTGCAGCAGTCTGTAAATGAAAATTATCAGTATGAAACTAAAGAACGATTTTTTTTTATGGGGAACAGTTGGTTTGTAAATTATAAAAAAATGGGAATACATTTCATTTAGCTTGTATTTTCATACAAATCATATCATTATCCAACATATTACTTATCAGCCACCTACACAATGATATCGTAATCTTTCCTCATTAATGAATTTGTAATTGTAATAATGACTTAATTCTGTATTCAAAACATTATCTTCTCGAAGCTACAGTTAAAAAACCGACCACTGAGACCCGATGCTCAAGAAGCGCATTCAAAAATCATAATTATAATTATTACTAAACCAAAAAACCACAGTAAACGATCTAGAGTTTATAGCGCTGAGTGTACCTGTTAATCTGAGTTTTAATCTATAATAATTAACTGTTAAAATTTAACTACCAGACGTCAAGATTGGATGAAAGAAAATGATTGACGCAATAGCAGGCGCCGAAAAAAAATTACCATATAAAAATAATGGCATTTTATATTTGTGGTGTACGTAATAAACTGCATCTTGTGCCTGGATCGATTTTGGTATGGAAAACAAATGATGTTTAAAAGAGTTTAAGAGGCAAGATACGAGTAATGTTGGGAATTATTTTGTTGATATACTTCCCGTTTTCAATAAAACTAGTTTGTGGATGACTCCTACCAAGTGTATAGGTATACGGGCTCTCTTCGCAGACTGTGAATGTACCATTTTTTTTTGTTATGTGCTGTTATCTGAGCTCTTGATGATCGTACGGAGTTCACGTAGCAGAATATTGGGCTAAACGAATTTGAATACTAGCTTTTGCCAGCGACTTCACCCGCGTGGAGGTCGGAAAATGGGATATTTTGCGTGGACGTACTACCGGGATAAAAAGTAGCCTATATGCTAATCCAGGTTATTTTTTTTAGCTCGAAAGCGCATTTTCTTCCGACTTACTTCAAATATATCATCACTGCTCGGCTCCTATGTGTCTTAGCGTTATGTTATATAAACCTGCCCAGGAGTATGGACTACAATCGTACCAAGTTTGGTTAAAATCCCTTCAGTAGTTTTTGACCCGTGCGCGCACATACAGACAGACAGACAGACAGACAGACAAAAAATTTACTGATTGCATTTTTCCTCCTCCAATATTAATTTTGAATATATTTTCAATGTACAGAATTGACCTGTCTACAGTTTTATTATAAGTATAGATAGATGTGCTAAAAACTCATTTGCCATCGATACGCTAAGAAAAAGAAGTGGGTAATACGTACACCTCAATGTAAGCATATATAAAAGCACAGTATGTTTTAAATGAAAAGTAGGTCTTTTAAAACACCGTTACACTTCAATATTTTCTTTATGATAAAGAAAATATTGAAGTGTAACGGTGTTTTTTAAAGCTAAATAGCGCATTAGATGGCGAAAAAATTGCGAGATTTTGGGGTCATGTTTTTCTCTTTTAAAGTTCAAATATAATATAATTAGAATTTTATGTGAGTCTTACAATGCAGGGGCAAGTCTGGAAGAAAGAACTATTGCAGCTTTGAGCTCACCTGTCCACAGACAACAGACGACTTGCATGCATCAGTCATTGTGTAGCTCGACCATATTTTACGGAGTTCAACGACCCGTCAAGACGCTACCAGATCTTCAGGACATTTGCGTTGTCTCTTTAAAAAATACTCAAAATCATCAGACAGTTCCAAAAAGTCATGTATTCCATATAGCCTGCTTGGTAACATTAACAATTTGTACATAAATTCAAAAGTATTTAAGCATACCTTTAAATGTCGCCTAGTAGTAGGTCATGGAAACTGACATACATATTACTTAGTGGTTGCCAGAAGACGTAGGAACGCCCTAAATTGACGATGAAAAGTTTAGCAGTTCCTAATCCCATAAGTGTTTGCATGGTCTTTGGAAACCGCTAGTGTCGTTCAGATCTAGTTGATAACTTAGAAGTTGTGTAACTAAGTTTTTTCGATCAACCTTGCTAGTGACCAAGATTAAATAAAATGGTTTGAGATTGAGGAGACCTATGCCTATGTACTTACAGTGATCAGCTACATATAGTGACGGTGATATTATATTATAATCAATTTGATCCTGTATTCAAACGAATTCTGCTCATAAGGGTGGTTAGGCCCTCATAATCAATTAGTGAAGTTAATTAGGCGTTCAAATTAATTGGCTAATTAGATCAGATTAATAATAAACAGATTATTATTTGGGATAAATAAATAATTCTACTAATATTATAAATGCGAATGTTTGTGAGTATGGATGTATGGATGGATGTTTGTTACTCTTTCACGCAAAAACTACTGAACGGATTTGGATAAAATTTGGCACACATACAGTTTATAAACTACATAAATACATAGAGTATTTTCATCCCGGTAGTAAGATCCCGTGGGATAATTTCTGAACTCCACGCGGGCGAAGCCGCTGGTAAAAGCTTGTTTTCTATAAAGCTACAAAACTAAAACATGCGTGTTCTAATTGATCGAATTGTACATTCGAGACTAATGAGCAATAAATAAACCACATTAATTTAATAATGTTAATGTTAGCGGAAATCAAATACTTAACTAGTTTCTATTTTGATGGGTTAAGTTTAGTATACAAATACGAGTATAATACACAATATAGCTTTAATACACAATACAAATCGTTCTTGGGTCCTGTTTAAGTACGCGACGTATATTGATATAACAATGAATGACAGGTAATATCTCCCACATATGACTTTCTGCCCCGAGGTGACGTCGACCTTCAGGCCTCGTGAGTTATGATCAACACTAGTTTATGGCCTCCTGGTACCGTTGTTTGTATTGTCAGATGAGTATCGACGTCAGTTAGAACATAAATTTTTTAATCACCGATGGGAAAAGCGTAGATATAAATAATTTTATTTATATAAATTTGTTATTAAGTATGTTTTTAACATGCCCGTTTCCTCACGATGTTTTCTTTCACCGTTTGGAGAGATGGCATGTCTTATAGAACCAAAAATTCGAAAACTTGTGATATTTACCAACCCGTACGGGCCCGCATGGTGGATTATGGCCCACTCCCTCTCGGCGAGAGGACGCCTGTGTCCCAGCAGTGGGAACATTATAGGCTACTGATGAATGATGATGTTTTCAACATTTGAATTTGTTTTTCTAATTCGTCAATGTTTAGGTACTTGGTAATGAATGGTCATCAAATTTTAACATCGCATGAACTTGCTGGGACGCGTCGGTATTACAAATACTTTAAACATTTCACCTCTTGAGCAATCAAAACGAACAAACATTTCTATCAAAAGGCTGCCTCGTTGGTCTAATGGCTGCAATCTCTACTACTGAGCATGAGGTCCTGGGCTTAATGCCCAGGTCGGGGACAGTGTTTTGTTTTCTGGAATTTCTCAGTAGATGCCCGGAATCTGAATTTGTGCCTAGTTGATGGGAATAGGCTCGCCCCCTGTTACGAAAGGGTGTACTATAGATAAATCTCAGCCCAACCCTTCTGAGAAATACGGCATGATGTTATATTATACTAGCTTCTGCCCGCGACTTCGTCCGCGTCAAATATTTGCTCCCCTGACCCTTCCCGTTGCATCGCAACCTGCCAGTTTTCGTCCATTTTTTGTTGCTGCTACGCTCCTTTTGATCGTAGCGTGACGTTATATAGCCTTCCTCAATAAATAGGCTACCCGACCCAAAAATAATTTTTCAATTCGAACCAGTAGTTCCTGAGATTAGCGCGTTCCACCCCCCATTGTAGAGAAGTGGGGGGTTAGAAAGAGATAAAAAGTAGCCTATGTCACTCTCCATCCCTTCAACTATCTTCACTAAAAAAATCACGTCAATTTGTCGCTCCGTTTTGCCGTGAAAGACGGACAAACAGACATACACACCTTCACATTTATAATATTAGTATGGATTCTATCAAAGATCATCCACCAGACATAAACCACTTCCATAAGTTTAATTTCAAGTAAAACAAGTTTTCTAGTTAGAATTTTCAGAAACTTTCCAGACGTATCAGTTGTAATGTCACCGATGCCAATTAACCTTTGTGTGCACAAATACGTATCACTACGATTGATTCCATAACATAAATGTGATACCAGTCTCGTACAGTGAAATAAATGCTTGGTATATACGTGCATAAATATACCGAGTGGAATAAATTCCGCGTATTTATGTCGCGTTTCTCCAAACCGCATCCCTATCAATTCTAACAAGATTCATGTGTAATTCTGGTTCTAGAATTATTGTCAGCGTTTCCAGTACAGAGCCTGTTTGCACGAATGCCGAGACGTGTGTTTTCTCTAAATAATAATGGGTTTAGTCTTGAAACTAGAATAAATCAATTTAATTATCAATAACTGTGGATACGTATTTCTATAGGTACCTAACTCTAATGCAGAATGAGTTAAAAGGATATAAATGTAGGATTATGATTTTATTTTTATCACAATCTTTGCACTCGAGTAAAATGTCTCTTATCCAACGTTCTGGACCCTTTTTTCCATAGCACATGTGGTATGGGAAAACATATTAGTCCCTACAAACTAATAGAAATGTCTCGAAATAACTTAGCTAGATAGTAGTAGCTAAATAACATGGAGAATTTAATTTGGTAGGTACATAACAAGAACCTTGAAATAAAAAAAAACTTAACACTCACCATTCACATCTTGTTTGAGGTTTCCAATCCAAACATGTTAAACATTATTTCGACTCAAAACTGAATCGAACCCGCTGACTTCCTATTGCAATCAATCAAATTTGTTCCTCAAAAAATACTGAGAGCGACCCTCACAGAAACTAATGAATTATAGACTGACAAACCATGTTAGAACACGGTCCATAATTTACATTTACCTTATTTCAATGTAGATAAAGTTCAAAATGAAGTGCTTACGATTTTTTCAACTTTTAAGTTAGGTTAGTATTCGTTGCTTCTTCGGAAAGTAACTAAATCCTCGGTATACCGTTTAGGCGCTTAATGGTGTATGTTTTTTTTATTCAGAATGCGAATGTATCATAAATTATGACATATAACTCCCTTTTTGAAAGAACGGGCGGCAACGATATGTCACCCTGTCCTTTACTAATAAAAGTCGCTTTAAAGTCGAAGCGAGTTCGTATTATTAAAATAATAAAGTAGAACAATAAGGTCCTATTAATTTTTTATAACAATATCGATATGCTCCATAAAAAGTTTAAAACGAAAGTATTTGTAGTATCGATAAAGGGAATAAGGTGATTGAAATGTTTGTTATATAGGCGTATTACTTTTTTTAATTCGTTATTCTTATAGCTTTTCATACCTGAGGAAAAATAATACAAAATAGAATAATGTATCATAAAGTGACCCTCTCAGTTCCCCCTTAGGACCCTTCAACAATGCAGGAGTTATGGACATCCTCATACTCGAGAAAATAAGAAACCTTCCCTAAATAATAGTAGGTACTGTTAAGCTCTTGTAGTACATCGGGTTTATAATTAGGTACTATACTTGTAATTACCGTCGGTATTTGAATTCCTATCAGCACGAAATTAGAAAGGCCTAAGACTGACTGATGATGTTATCAAAAATTATTTATTTATTGCATTCCATATTGTGAAAAGATGTTACTTTTGTAAGGGTCCATATTTTGTACTTTGCTTCAAGCCTTTTGGATTGAAGCAAAGTACAAAATATGGACCCTGTAAGAGCACCAAAAAACTAAAAAAAAATTGGTATTTAAATTATTATAAAGTGAAGTAAGATTAGGATAAAATAAGGAAATTAATTACAATCATGTCATGTCAAGTTAATAATTAAATTATAGTATGCCATTCTACAATACAAAAGAAGATAGGTTTTGAATTTTGGCATATTGATTCTCACATTGATAACGCTTCGAGACATGGACACTTGGTTACGCGTTCGGGTCGTCCTTTGTAATAGGATACGTCGCACGAGGCGCCGGCCGAGACGCCACTCATGCGCATCACACAAAAACACTGCACATCCTTTGAATAACAGCTCATCGGAAGAAATTATTTACTGGCTGGGCAAAATAGCATTTCAGATAGCTATCATTATTAAAACTATGTAGTTTTATAATAACTAGAAGTCGCCCGTTGGTGGAAATTTGACAATTTTTCATATAAATTTTAAATTTGTAAAAATATTAGCTCACAACATAAACATATAAACTTAAATTATGGCAAATTTCACTCCACCTTTCGCTTATTTTTCCCAAAAAGGCGTATAACGTTTTTGCTTCACGCATATAGAATATAGCGTTGAGAGAATTTAAATTAAATGTAAAATATAACAAGATCGTCACTATCACCATAATTTAATGGATATACGCTCATAATTGCTAAGCATGTAGTATATTAAAGCAGTAGCACACTGAATATTCCAAAATCGGATATAAATCTATATCTATATCTATATCTATCTATACTTATAATAAAACTGTAGAGAGATCAATTCTGTACATTGAAAATACATTCAAAATTAATATTGGAGGATGAATGGTGATCGATACTGATGCCAAAAATGCAATCAGTAAATTTTTTTTCTGTCTGTCTGTCTGTCCGTCTGTCTGTATGTGCACGCTTGGGTCAAAAACTACTGAAGGGATTTTAATCAAACTTGGTACGATTGTAGTCCATATTCCTGGGCAGGTTATAGGCTATATAACATAACGCTAAGATACATAGGAGCCGAGCAGTGACGATAAATTTGAAGCAAGTCAGATGAAAATGCGCTTTCGGGCTCTTATCCTCGCAAAATTAACCTGGATTAACACATAGGCTACTTTTTATCCCGGTAGTACGTTCACGCGGGATATTTTCCGACTACCACGCGGGCGAAGCCGCTGGCAAAAGCTAGTAAATAAATAAAATTCGTTTATTTGCTTTACAGGTTTAAGGATACTTAGAAGTATAATATTTGAACCCAAACTCTCCGGCATCGGCCGCGACACTGTTTATTAAGTAAAAAAACCTCTAAAAACTAAACACCTAATATATATTGGCACTGTAAGTTTAATAATATACGCTGCTTAGATAAAAATTCTACCTACAATTTGGTAATATTTTTTATCCAAGCATCGTCACATCGAGGGACGGCTTATAAAATGTTATAATTTTCAAAAGCATACATGCATTATTGCTTGGCCGCGTCTGTCTGGTGTTCTCTTTGACCGTACATCGGCGCAATGCCGCGATGCTTTGACCATCCGAGGCATGTCATTAGTCATACGTATTACTAGTATGTAGCGTATAGACACACTGCGATCGAGACATGCTTCGCTTAGATCTGCGCAGCTTTACGTTTGTTTCCCACAGTGTAGCTAATTACAAATTTATCCTCATACCTGTTTGCTATTCCACCATAAGACCCTAATTATCATCTATCCATAATCTATTCATGGGCACCATTCCAATGAGCCTAATCACGATACTTCTGCAGTATATCCTGCAAAAGCCAGGTGATACTGGACGATCAGTTCCAGGTTAATTTGTTCTTCTAATATTAATTAAGAAATAGAAAACTTGATAATCTTCAAACGACTGATTTCAAGAATAGAAGAAGAAGAAGAATTTTTTTTTGAGTCATAACTAATAACATCATCATCATCATCTCTACTATGTTTCCACTGCTGCGACATACTCCTCTCGGTGAGAAAGAGTGGACCGTCATCTACAACGCAGGCCCAGTGCGGGTTGGGAGATGTCACATGGCTTCGATTTTTTTTTTATTTCAAGACATGCCGGCTTCCTCAAGATTCCTTCACCGTTTATAAAGCAGTGGTGATGCAATAATTTACACTAAAAAAAGTAGCTGCTTGGGTTCGTAAGTCGCAGCCGTAACCACACGGTGTCACTTCGTGTCACTCTATTGTTTAGGCAGCGCACGCCAATTTAGCTTTCAAAGGACAAACATTTTTCAGACTTTCCTTGTCGTTATATTATAGCCAAATCACATAAAATCTTTACAAATTGGAGCATATGTGTTATTTTGATAAATAAGCTATATCACTGTGAAGTTTCAACAAAAATCTGTTCAGTAGTTTTTGCGTGTAAGAGTAACAAACATCCATCCTTCCATCCATCCTCAAGAACTTTCAAATTTATAATATTACTAGCTTCTATGAGTGACTTCGCCCACGCGTTATACATATAAAGATGTATCTATTATGTAGTTCTTCATGGCACTGCACATAACCCTTTCCAAACGGGTAAAGAAATGAAATTGTTTATTCAGTTAATAATAGGATATCGTCCAATATTTAAATGTGTTTTTTTATATAAGTCTGATAAGAAATGACGACACTAATCGGCATAGAGTCGGCATTTCTCATATGACTACCCCTGAAGAGCCCTCTTACAAAATTTGAACGCTCGAGTTTAGGTAAAAGACGGCAATCTTATGTATGTGTGCGTAGCTATCCACACATGCACAATACAAACAGTGTAACGCGAGTGTCGAGCCGGTCTAAACAATCTTGAGCCTTTAGAATTATAATGCGGTATTTAGATATTTATGAAAATATTTATTTTTATTTATCCAGTCTAATAAAGATTTCTAGACTAATAAAAAAATACAACTATATGTTATGTAAAGTATACAATAAAAATAAAAAATTAAAACAATTACATATTGGTACCGATTCTGTTGTACACCGAACTAAACTAACAAAACTATCTCTAAAATTGCTTAATTTTAGCTATGAGAATTGTTACGCTATTCTGCAAGAAATAATCTCTTAAAAATTATATTGACACGACTAAAATCAAATTTGACAATCGCGACTCAACGTGGTATTTTTAGGGTTCCGTTGCCAAATGGCAAAAACGGAACCCTTATAGATTCGTCATGTCTGTCTGTCTGTCTGTCCGTACGTCACAGCCACTTTTCTCCGAAACTATAAGAGCATGCTGTTGAAACTTGGTAAGAAGATGTATTCTGTGAACTGCATTAAGATTTTTACACTAAAATAGAAAAAAAAACAAGAAATTTCGGGGTTCCCCATACTAGGAACAGAAACTCAAAAAAAAAAAATTCACCAAACCCAACCGTGGGGTATCTCTGAATAGGTCTTCAAAAATGGTATTGAGGTTTCTAATATCATTTTTTTCTAAACTGAATAGTTTGCGCGAGAGACACTTCCAAAGTGGTAAAATGTGTGTGTCCCCCTCCCGTAACTTCTAAAATAAGACAATGATAAAACTAAAAAAAAAAATATATGATGTACATTACCATATAAACTACTACCGAAAATTGGTTTGAACGAGATCCAGTAAGTAGTTTTTTTTTAATACGTCATAAATCGTAAACCACAATTTACCTTTCATTCAATCAACTCAAATATAAAAATAACATTTAATTTCATAAACGTAAACCTTATGCATAAATCAAGGATACCTACAGGTATGTACGGAACCCTCGGTGCGCGAGTCCGACTCGCACTTGGCCGGTTTTTTCTTTTGGCTTCGCAACTTAGTACTTGTGCGCTACGCAATGAACTTGCTGAGATACGAAGGCGCGCAAGGGATGCCCCCTTGCGCGCCTTCGTATCTCAGCAAGTTCATTGCTCCTGGACGTGTTTTATATGGAATATTTCATTTTTGTTTGAAAAATAAAAAAAAATGTTACCCACGTGTTGAGATTTATATATATAAAAGGGGTCGAAAATGTCATTATTTTTGCGATAGGACACGCCATTTTCGAGATATAAGCAAAAGAAAAAAAAAAATACAGTACTATTTTTGCATTTTGGCGAGGCGTTGCCGTTGGTGTGAATTTTTGTTCATGACCACTAGTTTTACTCCACACCTTTTTAATCGCGATTAAAAATAGTCAGATTTAGTTAAAATAAATTATTTTAGTCAACATTTTTCTACAATCTATTAAAATAATGCTTTACTTGATAATAAACGAAACTCTTATACAAAAAAAAAAAAAAATGCGAAGAGTAGCAAAATGTTGTAGTCGTAATATATTTTTGCGTTCACGATACGAGTACCCGTAAACTGAGACGCGGGAAAAAATGGCACAGGTCCTTCCCCGTTGGGCGCTTGCGCCGTACTAAACGTTGCCCGCTTGTGCATCGTAATTTATTCTAATTTAGAGTGATTCCAAAAACGATATTATGTCTAATTAAATAAACAGATTTAAATAAAACTTGAGAATTCGATTTGTTATAGAGCATACTTTATATTGACATGATTTTTTAAATGTAATTATGCTTTATTCAAACCAAAAAAACGCGATAAACTTGCGAATAAATCGTAAAAATTGCCATAAGACTTAATTTTTTTACTAATTAATGTTATTAAAAATCAATATTCTTGTACTAAATGTAACAACTAGATTATATGTCTGTTGTTTTGTGTATTTTTTTTACTCAAATTTCTACACATTAATGATGGAAATAGGAGTCTGAAATGGACCCTGCGCTGATTTTTAAGAAAACTAGTTGTGGGAGATTAATTACTACAAAGTATACAAGTAAGTTTTTATAAATGTGCTACTAAAAGTGACAAAACAAAAGATTGATCTATTTTTTACATGTATTCGTCAATGCCAGAGTATTTATAATGATGAGATGAGAGGTAAATAAGGCGACTAAAATCTTAGATATTCGCGAAAAAAATGTAAAATGCCTCTGAAAACATATGGTACCACCATCTTAGAGGTCTAAGTCTCTTTAAAAGTCCTTTCTTAAGTTAAGTTTTCTTCAATAACGATTTTTTTTATTCGAAAATACTCATATCATACAAGATTTAACATGATACTCTTAAAGCTTGTATGAGTTTGAAGACTTATTATATCTAAGGGTTATAACAAAATTATGTGGCATTTGTATGGGTATGGTCTAATTGTAATTTTCAACTTTTTCGAATAGTTATATTTTTCATTCAAAAACATTCGAATTAGGCCCCGCAAACAGGCGCGATTCTACTGTAATAAAACAATTTCTATGCAAAACTTTAAGAACATTGTTGACGTGACTCTAAGAGTTGCGTCACGTTGTCGCCTCGCGCTTGCCAGCGGTAGCTTACCTATTACGTTTTATGCTAGGGTGGGCTACTGTTGCTCATCGACCCTGATGACCCCATTACCCTCCTTCAGGAAAGCAGTAGGGCCACCAGTACCAAACACCAAATAAAACGTCTGTCATTCCGACCTCTCTGCCGAGGACCCTCTCGACGCTCCCGACTGAATAGTCCCCCTGACTCTGCCAAAGTGCCCGTTTATTAATAATATTCATAATTCGGTTCAGCCTGTCCTAACACCAGCGACGCCCTAAGTCGACTTAGGGCTTCCGTACCCCACAGAGGGTGCCTTAGCATACAGTCGCTTAGTAACGTAAGTAATTTACTGGCTAAGAGTTCGCTTAAACCAGTCACAGGAAAGTCCGGTTAACAACTTACAACCTCTCAAGGTCAAATACGGGACGCCATACACTAAGAAAAAGCTGGGCACCGTTCTCGATGCTGCTCGAAATATATGTAATAAATTAATAATCTTCAGTTTTCTTCTTATCTGTTAAACATGAATGTGTAAATATAAAATAATGCCTGTTGTTTGCTCAGGTAATAATTCAGTGTAATTCTGTACGGTACTTACAACATACGCTTCTGAAATTCGCGATCAAACGAGACGTGACGAGATAAACTCTTAAAAGCATGAAATAATCTCAGAGCTTTGTTTTATATTTTGTCCACCTTGCATTTACGATGAGAGTGTTAATTATTATAATGAGGATGTGAGGTTGTTATATGTCACTTACTGAAAAAGCTTTTCAGTAAACTTCACCCATAATTAAAGCAAAAACGCTAGTGAAATGAGTTCTGCCAGAGAAGTCTAATAGTGTTTTCAACCGAGTAATACTTAACTTTTGGTATACTTTTTCTTCTACGTTAGCTAAAATGTCTATTATAACTAAATCTCTGCGATCTCGCTCGTCAACCGGATCATTGCAGTGATGAGATCGCTTGATGAGAGAAACTTTATGTATGCGGTTGTGAGTTCCCGAAGAGCTTCTTCAAAGAGCTTATTAAACTAGGCTTTTTGAGCTTATTAAGTTACTAGCTTTTGCCAGCGGCTTCGCCCGCGTGGAGGTTGGAAAATATCCCGCGGGAACGTATTACCGGGATAAAAAGTAGCCTATGTGTTAATCCAGATTATAAACTAACTGTTCCAAATTTCATCAAAATCCGTTCAGTAGTTTTTGCGTGAAAGGGTAACAAACATCCACACATCCACACATCCATACATACAAACTTCCGAAAGTTTGTATGTATAGATGTGTATGATGTATGATTTATAATATTAGTAGGATAGTAGGATATTTTGCCTTCATCGATGTCGAAATTTGCCACAGTAACGTACTAACCGTCTTAAAAGATCCAAAATGTGACAAGCAGAGAGAGAGAGAGAGAGAGTGAATGAGTTCCAAACTCTTTATGTGCTAGTTTCATCCAAATTCAATCAGTCGTATTTACACCTATCGAGAACATACATACCTCCAAAGCCAAACGTATGAACAAAAATGCTAGAAACGATATTTTCGGATTGATACGTTCCTACCTATCATGCATTTACTTTTTTTCTAAATATTCAGTATGAATTGGTGACTTTGTCATTACTGTATTACATTTAAGTAGGTATAGTATAGATTTGTTATGTCTAGTAAAAAGGAAACAGCTCATGTCAGCCGTATTGAGTGATCCAGACATAATAAAATTACGGGGTATAGCCAGCAGCCCTTACGGCCTCCATATTAATTGTTTATCAATATCATTATCACACGTAGGTACTTTTCACGTGCGATGCCGGTTTTATAACAGGAAGAAGATTCAACACAATTGAGCTCGCATTGCCTAAGAAATTAAACCTTTTTTACGCAATTTTATTTCACAATAACCGATTGCGGAATAAAATTGCGTAACGTTGTGGACTTTGAGTATTGTTTATTTTAATTGCAAAATCTACAAAAATAGTACTTATCCAACGGTCTGTTCACACACCTATCATGAGGAATTGTGAAGGATAGAATCAATGTGACCTGATATATTTGGCATTTTAAATGATTTGTGATTGAATGATCCGGTCGTAAGATTTAAAGAGCCAAAAAGGTAATAAAATCGAATGGAAAGGAAAAAAAATCGGTTCGCCCAAATTGCCCATATATGAATGCGCTGTACAGACATAATGGATCCGAATTTATGCACCATACAAAATACTGTTTAAGTTTTTTTCATTCTTAATAAATGCATAATAAAATTATAGGAAGATACTTGAGACAGCTGACGTCATAACAATTAACACGGCCAGAACAATAAACTTTGAAATGGCTTGTTTGCATTCATGAAAATTAAAACGATTGCAATCATATTATGTATTTTATTTCTACACTTATCTGACTAACAAAATAATAAAGTAATATTTTTATTCCATATTACAAGTTTTATTGTTTTACAGTGTGAATAATGGCAAAACAGTAGATACTTTCCAGCTCCTATTATAAACATGCACATTTTTTTTTCGTTTATTTGTGCAATTACTTTACAACTGCGAACAGGCCCTGAAAATAAGATAAAGTATAAATTCATTATAAGCATAAGAAAATATAAAGACTAGTCTGCGTAACATTACCTTCCACAGCCCCCCAAAATGCCCAATTTACACCACTTCCGAGTGCTTTAGCTGGGAAGGAGAAGTGGCGCAACGAACTCCACCGCAGCATAGCTGTCTGTCTGTTAAGTTAGATCAAAATAAAACAAGACATCATAGGTCTGACTCCGTATGTACTTCAGCAAGTTTTTAACAGAGAGATGCCAGAGATCTAACATAGAAAATCGACTAAAACTAAGCGAAGCCTTTTTGTTGTGGAGATATGGCATAAAGTTCCAAGATTGAGAATATTTGTACTAATATTGTGAATGTTTTTACGAATTAATTCACTAACATTCACAGATAAATCAAAAAGGAAGGTGACAAAATTGTACCTCTGTTTTTTGTGCAATCATTTGCCACTTCTTCTTCTAAACTTTCCTTACCAATAGGTCAAAGTTACTGTTATTAATATTTCAACAAACTATTTTCCCGTATCCTCCCTACCTCCATGGAGATCAAACTCTGCATCTCCGCTTCTGCTTCTGCCTGCGTTAAGATGACTTCACCTACTACATTCTAACTCCTCACTTCTTTAACAAAGCCCTATCACAATTAAGTATTTTTAATACCACCTTTTTATTGTTCCACAGCAGGCTAACACTCGAATTTGATACATCGCTTATTATGAACCACTGGTAGATCAAATCCAAGAGATCGATTTGGAATTATTCCCAATGGGAAGCAAAGTCCTGTTCTCTCAAGAAAGGTAGCATTTCAATTGGTCTTAAATAAATTATAATACAGAATCATATAAATGACCCCACTCTTGTTCCCGGGCCATAGTTTCATTTTTTCTTTAGTTCAAAATATAAAAACCAGCAATAATGTTAACTTAAAGACTAACAAGGTGTCTAGACAAATCTAGTTTGAATAGAACCATAAAAAATGCCCAGAAGCTACCTGTCTTCAAAATCTAAGTCGTCATGCATACGTGAATCGGTCAATCAAGAAGTAACACGTTAACTTTTATTATATAGAGGAATGTCTGCTTATAGTTTGAATGGTCGTCAAACCGTGGTGAGTTGGCACTATCTTTGATACCCGTAGATGGTCCAAGTATTAGAAGTTATGGTCGGTGAGTCGACAGACCTTGCCTCTACGCCATAGGAGACAATATATCTCAACTGAAGTCTCGCAAGCTATCCAATAACGATGATGGAAAAGTGCAAATTGTCACTGATATAAGCCAAAAAGGTTTTTGCTTTCTAAGCCTCTGGCCTTCTGGCCATTTGTGTGATAAATCGCAACAGTTAACTGCACCAAACGTTACAGGCCTCGATGCCGAAATTCATTGCGGAACTCGCTTAGGTCGTGAAAAATATAGGATTTCAAGATTAAGATAATAAGCAGAGTAATTAATAACACAACTTTTGATAATACTTATAGATCGCTACCGCTTGTGTAATTGACCACAAACTAAACTGTTGCAACAAAAAGTATCTATACAGTCGCAATCATCAATAATGATTATCACCGAATCTGTAGTCGGCCATGACACGGGAAGTGACGTATGCGCCGGTGTTGCCTGCTAATGATACAAAAATATCAAATTAAATAGTTGATTTTTTCTTATAAATAATTGGGGCGGTTACCAAATAGGTCGAATCCGTAATTTGATTTAAATCATTTGTTGGTATTTTCAGGGTGTTTTCGCAATTCTTGCTACTTGGTTGTTATAAGATACATCGATCGGTATTATTTACATGAACAATATTAATATCCCAATTCATAAAACCTTACCGTCCACTTTCCGATTGACTGTCAAAATGATTGAACTCTGTTGGATTATTTCGTAAAAAGCAGACAACAAACATCCTTACCTACACAAATACCAACCAATGTTTTCGAATTTACTTACTGACCTCGACCTTGACACAATTTCACTGCAGTAGTCTAAAGGCCTGAACACGTGACCATATGCATTAATCAGTACGGCTGAATACGTCAGTCATCCAACCAACCATTTCAACAATTGACTTTGAATTATTGCGTCCACAATGCGCTAGTTTGCAACAATGTTAAACGCTACAATGAGATAATCCTGCGTCCCAGGAAATTCGTACTAGCTCTAATGTTTATCAGCCACTGAGTACTCAAACTGCATTTAAGCTGGATGAGTAATTTTCACTGTAATTTTACACCTTACAAATACAGATTCGGTTTTAATTTTCATGACCGAGCATTTACGTTCTGAATTAGAATTGGCAGTGAATTTGTTTCAACATTAGATAGCTGCGGGAAGCACAAAACCGCTCGAAGTGGAGGAGCTTGTGGTAGGCCTACATATGTCCAGCAGTGTACGTCTTTCGGCTGAAATGATGATGATGATGATGAGATGATTACTTAGTAGAACACTTCTACTGTCAACTAAAGAAATGATAGAAACGTGAAATATCAAACTCGATTGGCCAATTAATGAATAACTACGAAAAATTCAGCAATATCAGACAACTAGCTTAGTTAGCAAAATACAGTTGTTCTCGCCGACCGAACGTCAAACAAACTTGAACAAATAAACAAAATAAAAAAGAAACAAACCATATGACCTGCTCGTAAGGTTTCTATAGGATCTGTGAAGAAACAATACATCTGACCTTCATTATGAGATTTGGTAGTTATACGGCGGATTCTGACTCATCACGCATGATGACAAGGAGGCAGAGTAAAGTGGTAAGCGGTAACATTTCAATCGCTACTATAATGCTTAGTCATTGTCGGGACTACGGCTTGGATGCGTAGAAGCTGGATCAGAAGTAACGAATAATTAATGTTTTAACTAGGTATTAATTCTTAATTCTTTGGAATAATAGATGCTGTAAATTAAGGTTGAAGTTTAAGGGTGACCCGCAAAATTAAAATTTCCTTAGGTTTTTTACCAGGACAGTGATTTAATTCGCGATAGTAAGAATATATTGCTTTAGAACGCTACCCTGCAGCATCTCAAAAACATTTTATATTCAGTAAATTATTTGATGAAAACCGCAATACGCCATGGACTTTTAGAACCTGCTGTCTTTTGTTCCTATAGGGAAGCAAAAGTAATGCATATTTAAAAAGTAAACGTTAAATTGAAAAGTGAGGCAACGAATCAGATCAGTTGCTTTGACTTTTATAAAATAAACCCCTATACTAGCCTCGGTATCTAAATGAAATGGTTCCAAAACTTATCCAGTCTTCACGTATCTCTAGGCCTGCCGCCGTCACATTCTGCCATCATTTGATAAATGAGCAAACGTCTACGCGTTGTGGAGCCGACGCGTCTTCATTTGTGATATTCAATCGGATTTGTATCTCACAGCTCTGTATGACTCAATTAATGAGACAAGTTCCTGAAAGTTAGCAAGTTCCTAAGTTTTGATCTTCTGACAGTTTTAGTCTGTTGCTACTATTGCCACCTTTAAAGAGTCGAAGGAAATATACGGGGTTAATTAAGTTTTTCTAAATCAATTTATATTCGTTGCCAGTACGCTCATTCTATGAAGTTCAATGATTTGCGAACAATTTACCTTGCCAGCCTATCTTCATGGCCTTGAGGAATTATAGAATAGATAAGAATATACATTTCTTTTGCAATTACCGGTAATACATAATAGGTGTTTTGATACATTAATGTCTAGCCATATTTCATGCCATATACAGAGGAATCTGGAAAATGTCGTGAGGAAACTATTGAGTATGTATGTCAATGGCTATAAGGGTAGAGGTAGACCAAACAAACGATAGATGGACTGTGTGAATTATGATATGGATATAAAGGGGGGTGACTACTGAGATGACGACTAATAAAGAACTGTAGAAGAAAATGAAATGTTTGGCCGACACAAAAGAAATTGGGATAAGGGCAGGAGAAATGATGCATGATCAAGATGGGATGCATTTACATTATTGTTCAATTAAGTTTAAACAATAGCCAAATACATACATTCAGACCAACCCTGACTTTTTTTTCTCGGATAAAAGAAGTCAGCTTTTCGATGGCATAATGTTCAATTCTCAAACTCTTTCTTTCATCTTTAAAGCATCAAATTTAACGTCTAGCCCCTTGCGTAGCTCTACATCGCTGCCAATTCCTCTAAAGGTATCGAATGCCTTCGACACCATGGCATATCCTGCAGTAGAAGCGCAGGCCGGATAGTACAGCACGCCAACATCAATAACATCATCTGTCGTACTTTTGCCACCGCCGTGGTGCCAGCTGTTCTAGAACTCAATGGCTTGGCATATGATGATGGGAAGAGACCTAACGGAATAACCTTAATGCCTTGGAAGTTAGGTTGGCGTTTCCGTCCATCTTCTTAGCACAGCAGGGTTGAAATTTTAGGGCCCTGGGTACCTATATAGTATTCCGAGACAATACCAAGTGGCTGGTCGAGTCTTCACGTGATTAGAGGACTGGGTTATTTTTTGGTCAAATAATCCTGCCTGACTTTTACATTCTATCTTGAACCTTTCCTGTTGACAACGATACAGACGATTTTATTGATGAAAGTGCAAATGTAATGTGTTGAAAATACGGAATATTTTATCAACCTAACTTCTCAAAATGATAAATCTCACAATATTTTCTTCATCAGTCAATACCCTCTTTAAACACATAGCTTGGACCAACCACCAAATAATTGTTACGAAGTGAACAAGAAGCAATCACTGGTCATTCTGAACACTTCAAACAGGGCTTTGTTCCTGTAACACTAGTAGTCTAACTCCGCAGCACCTATTGTGGACCTCTGCACAATAGTGAGCGTGATGTGTAACTTTAACGCGCCACACCCTTTGGATGTGGAATGTTATCTATTTAGTTCTATTTAGTTTGGGCTTTCATCAAACAATGATGAAAGCCCAAAAATTAAATATACCTGAAACATAGTGTAAGACGGATGAAATTTAGGTTATATTTCAGTTGGCGTAGTGACTTCAGTTAAATGGTGAGTTTAAACCAGAAATTGAAAATTTATTTTATTAAACCCCTAAGAAAATAAGGCAGTTTAAGGCTGATTTTCGTGACGGCGTTAGTATTTTTTTAGTACTAGTAAATATTGTTCACACACGATTTGGCAATAAACATTTAACACAGTGTTGTTAAGATTATCCCAGTTTTGTAATAAACTCATCCCCAGACGACCGACTTAAACACTCCTCTATAGATTATTTATTGCCTTATATTTCGAAAATTAAAAAATACTATTAACAGTCTAAATGGAGCTATATTGTTATCATACTATAGATCACTATTCTGAAATTCAACATAAAGTGGTGCACGCTCCTGTTTCCTCCGCCAATTAGCGGCTTTCAAAGATTATGTTTACTCGATAGCACTTCCGTGTCTCGTGTGGTGCCGGACGTAATTCCGGTAATTGAGTGGTTAAAGACGTTCAGAATCTAATCGCAGTCTCAAGTTCCAAAACAATCAAATGTCAAAAACTTGTCAAAAATGAATGTAAACTTGAGAAATTTGTGACAGATTCTTATTTTATTTTATTTGGGAAAATAAACGGTTACGCATTACAATATTATGGAATAGAACTTAAAACTAAAACGGAAGTGTAAATGTATAATCAACGACATTTTCCACATAATATAAAAAAATTAAACAAACGTGAACGGCGTGCGATACAAATTACTTAGAATAGTGAGTATGATTAAAGATAAAAGTAAAACACATCTGAAGCTTATACAAAAGATTAAAAATAAAAATAAAGAAAAATTATTATAATTTAAATTACGTTTTTAGGATTGTAAAAATGTTAGATACTCAATTCTGATAAAACCTTAAGTGCAATACTTCTAAATTTTGCTGCAGAAACAGCAAAGAACCTGAGATTCAGATTGAGATCAGACTGAAACCAGACTGGGAACATTCTTACAAATTACAAGAATTGCCCCTCTAATGTCTCTTAAACTAGGAATGACTGTAGTGGCCGCCTGAATTATTATTAAAATATTATTTAGGTTGGGTTTTCATCTCTCCGCTAAGCCACGCGTTCGAAATAATACTGCGGTTTTATTTTGTTGTCAACTAGTGTTGGTGAAGTGCATTCATTTTATTAATTTGCTTCACTGAGCGTCGTGACGGCGGTTCTATACTTCGATGCGTTGTATGCGTAACATACTATTGGATTATTATACATATTAGAAACTAGCTTTTGGTAAAAGTTGAACATTATGCTAAAGTACCCTGTGTTAATTTATGTTATTAACTATCTGTGTGCCAAATTACAGCCGTTCAGTAATTTTTGCATGAAAGAGTATAAACATCCATCCATCCTCACAAACTTTCACAATTATAATATTACCAGTTTTTCCCAGGGGCTTCACCCGCGTGGAAACAGGAAATTATCCCGCGGGAACGTACTACCGGGATAACGTATCCTATGAGTTAATCCAGGTTATAAACTACCTGTGTGCTAAATTTTATCTAGATCCGTTTAGTTGTTTTGGCGTAAAAGAGTAACAAACATCCAGCCGGATGGCGATCTTTTCTCAGAAACTTTCACATTTCTGACTGTAATACAGTCGATAATCTTATTTTAATCAATCGAATTGAATCGTATGTGCTTACTACATTTGAATCGATCCAACCAACTAAATTCATTGAATCCCATGAAATTACTATTTCATGAAAAGTCCTTCTGAACTATCATCTGATACTCACCTGCAAACTAAGGACCGGACCTAATCGGCTGTCTAAACACAGAGCTTTTTTTGACATCGCTATATCAAATACATAACATACTACATTATCAGCCTTTATTGTTCCCACTGCTGGAACATAGGCCTCTTCTCGGTGAGAGGTAATGGGCCGTAATCCAAAACGTGACACGTGCTTAGTGTGGTTTGGTAGACGACACATGTTTTTGAATGTTCGATTCTAGGGCATGTCGGTTTCCTTACGATGTTTTCCTTCACCGCTTTGATAGCAGTGGTGATGAAAGTATTTACACAAGTAAGCGCCTTCCTGGGTTGGAAATCCACGACTTGCAACTCGTAACTCGGGGCCTACCATTGCTCCCATATCAAATACGGGTTAAAATTACAGATTTTCATGACGACTGTTGTGTGTGTACATACGCTCACCGTTCGTATAAGAAACCGTATCTTACAGTAAAAACCTCGCCATACAGCCGTAATTGTAAGGGATACGGTCCGGATTAGCCACACGTAAGAAACCGTACACGCCTATCCACGGCACGGCGAATCACCGCACGTCACGGTGAACGTACTAAAGGTGCAAATTCGATTAGTTTCAGAATTAAATGTAATAGAATTGAAGGTAAACGAATCTATAATCGAAAGTAGAGCAATCTTGTAACGGAGCCACCGTTTAATTAAATTTAGATTGTTATAGAATTTGTGAAATTCAGTTAGTCACAGTTAAATTATTGGTGCCTTGTATAAAATATCAAACATCACTTTTTACCTTATTAATTTTAAACAGTTTTGAGAAAATGGTATTGATGCTTTTAAGCATGTACCTAGATGTGTATTGATTTCTCCGAGGATTTGGTATTCATTTTCTATTTACTATATCGTGAATAGAGAGAGACTTAGTAATTCAAGTTATGGATTTAACAGTCCTTTCTCTAGCCACCACTAGACGTATAATTCTATTGAAGTTCTGAACTGAGTTGGAATTTAACTTCTCAAGCATTTTCAGGTTATCGGTTCTCCTGAACTATCTCTTATAATCGCAAAATATGTACCTATAGTCAAAGCCAATTCTATTTTCTAATTGCATTTTATGTTTTCATAGCTTCTACCCGCGAGTTCGTCTGCGTCAAATTTTTACTCCCCTGACCCTTCCTGTCGCATCGAATTGCCTGCTAGTTTTCGTTCAGTTTTCGCCGCTGCTCCGCTCCTTTTAATTGTAGCATGATATTATTTTAGCCTTCCTCAATAAATGGGCTACTCAACACAAAAATATTTTTTCAATTCGGACCAGTCTTTCTTGAGATTAGCGCGTTCAACCAAACAAACAAACTCTTCAGCTTTATAATATTATTATAGAAGTACAGATAAGGTTTTTTAGTTTAGTTTTTAGTTAAAGAGGCTTGTGGGTAACTTAAATCAGCTGCATGGGTAGATTCAACAGGTTAAGCTACGCTTGTCGCGGTCGTTCCGTGGATGGAATCTTTACATATCGATACCCTACGTGCCACGGCTTTCTGTGGCACGTAAGGTACTTTTACTTTAGGCCCTTGGCTTCAGTTGTCTTCCTTGGATCTTTGACAGTCACTTCGGGTTGTAGGAAGCCCGAAAGTCTGACATCCAGTCTTACTAACGGGTATCGTATTACCCAGTAACTGGGTTTCGTGATGCCAGTTAGGCAATCACTAGCCAATATAGTTGGAAAAGGCCTAGGCATTATGGTAAAGCTTTTATAAACAAATACAATGTTATTTTATGGTGAATGCTGTGTACTCGTATATTGATTTCTTTAATAGGCAAATATACCCATATTTGTATAACGTTTTAATTCTTTGTTTGTACTGCTGTTAGTCGGTCGATTGACCAAAATAAATAAATCAAAATAAACGTCACAAAATGAACCCGCAGTGGTTATATTTGTTTCAATGCAAAAGGCAAACACACATATTTCCATTTTGGAACACGTCGCACGTTTTAAAGCCTCTGTGTTGAAAATTAAGCCGCCGGAACTGGTGACGCAAAAAAAACGCACAAATGAACTGTGATCATTTAACTATCGACTATGCATGTTCCGTGTGGTGTCGGACGTAAAGAATAGCATCACCTATCTCTTGCCATGGGTGTCGTAAATGGCGACTAAGGGACTTACTAGAGAATGGGCAGCAGCGTTCTCTATGCATTTTACCACCATACTGCGATCGCCAACTTGCCTGCTAAGCGTGTCGATTTTGGGAAACCTCCCACAATTTGGGGGAAACCTATGTCCAACAGTGGACGTCTTTCGACTAAAATGATAGTGATGATTAATGATGCATGAGATGGCGTGGAGGCTGAGGAGATATTGCGTTTTACACCAACAGTAGGAATAGGTTTTTGGCAGTTCAACAAAATTCAGTGCGTTATACATATTCACTATGTGGAGCAGACTTTCGAAACAAACAAAGCTATTAATTAGCAATATCATTATAGTGTGTTACACAACTTCGGTGTGGTTTTGTCTAAAGATTAATGTCTTACCTTACTAGTTATTTTACATCTAACATCGGATCGGATCGATATCGGGCCTTTCTTATATTATACGGCTATGGGTGGTAGACAACTGCAATGTATATTTCTGGAGGTGGTTCTTTTTTTAGTCTGTACGTTTCAAAGCAAAAAAGTATTCGATGAGTTAACTTGTCAATTCTAAACAGTTTTCAATAATTATTTTCGTTCGAAAGAGTATATTGCCGAAGTGGGCCGCACACCTGTTTATCTACTTGATGTTTTAATATTGGTAAAAATATGTGTGGGCTATCCCACTCATATTTTTACCAATATTAAAACATCATGTGGTGCCTATGCACCTAAGCTCAAAAGTTTAAAATAAGTCACTTTTACATAAAATACTATTTTACTACTTTCAATGTGTGTGTGTGTTTTTAGGGTTCCGTTGCCAAATGGCAAAAAACGGAACCCTTATAGATTCGTCATGTCTGTCTGTCTGTCTGTCTGTCTGTCTGTCTGTCTGTCTGTCCGTGTATGTCACAGCAATTTTTTTCCGAAACTATAAGGGCTATGTTGTTGAAACTTGGTAAGTAGATGTATTCTGTAAACCGCATTAAGATTTTCACACAAAAATAGAAAAAAAACAATAAATTTTGGGGTTCCCCATACATAGAACTGAAACTCAAAAAAATTTTTTTCATCGTACCTATACGTGTGGGGTATCTATGGATAGGTCTTTAAAAATGATATTGAGGTTTTTAATATCATTTTTTTCTAAACTGTATAGTTTGCGCGAGAGACACTCCCAAAGTGGTAAAATGTGTGTCCCCCCCCCTGTAACTTCTAAAACAAGAGAATGATAAAACTAAAAAAAATATATGATGTACATTGCTATATAAACTTCCAACGAAAATTAGTTTGAACAAGATCTAGTAAGTAGTTTTTTTTTTATACGTCATAAATCGTAAACCGCAATTTACCTTTCATTCAATCAACTCAAATATAAAAATTAAAAAAATAGGATTTAATTTCATAAACACAAGCCTTATGCATAAACCGTGAATACCTACAGGTTTGTACGGAACCCTCGGTGCGCGAGTCCGACTCGCACTTGGCCGGTTTTTTATGTTGTTTTTATCGTATTTTTTGTCGGATTGTAGAAGACAATAGGTACAAAGACCGAAGGTTTGAGCTTTGTTGTACTCGGGTAAAAGAAGCTTCCATGAATTAATTTGAATAGAAAATAAAGCTCATTGGCATAACTACCAGACAGTGAATGTTTGAATACAGTACTATGCTATATTTGTAAAGTAAATAAACACGGTTTTACTCTTTGATCAATAATACTGTCTGTGGGCCTAGCACAAACGCGCAGAGTAAAAGTAACGTACGCACGGCGACTAATCAAACTATACATCTATACTTAATATTATAAAGCTGAAGAGTTTGTTTGTTTGTTTGATTGAACGCGGTAATCGCAGGAACTACTGGTCCAAATTGAAAAATTCTTTTTGTGTTGGCTACAATCAAGAGGAGCGGAGCAGTAATGAAAAAAGTTGCAAAAACGGGGAAAATCACACAGGCGATTCGACGCGACGGGAAGGGTCGGGAAACAAGAAATTTTACGCAGACGAAGTCGCGGGCAGAAGCTAGTTTCCAGTATAACCTGACTTCTATTTATGCGAAAAATGTCTACAATGCGAGCTCAGCTAAAACTAGACATATATAGGTTGATATGTAGCCGTGTGTGCGAATAATAACGATTTATTATTTTGAAAATAACTCGTTCAACACTTCATATTGGAATAAGAAGTTCAAAGAAAACTTTTGTTCAAATCTATGGGTGATAATCATTTAGCTTGTCACACTACAAAAATTCTTTGAGTACTAAAGTAAGTTGCACCCATTTCTACCCGACTACGGCGAAGCAAAGAGGGCTATAATTTTGACTCTATGACGCGGGTATGCATGTATGTTCATCTGTTCCCTAATAGCTCCTGTACCTACTACTTATCATAATTTGACAAATGAGATATCGTTGGAATATATTCTCACGTATGTAGTGAGCGGTCATACGCTCAAGGAAAAACTTTTTAACAAAAAATTAAACCGCCGAAAAACTGAAAAGCATAAAATAATAAACCTTAAAATTATGAGTCGGCGCTTTGAGTGTTCCTTGTTCATTGATTTTTCAGCGCCGACTCAAAATTTTAAGGTTTATTATTTTACTAGCTTTTGCCCGCGGCTTCGCCCGCGTAGATGTCGGAAATTATCGCAGGAGGACGTATTACCGCGGTAAGAATGTATTAATCCATGTTATACATACATAAAATTACGCCTTTTTCCCATGGGGGTAGGCAGAAACTACGGAACGCCACCTGCTACGGTCCTTACATATCATGTGTGTTTGATGTACTTAAAATAAAACTAATAGTATTCAGAGTAAGAAGACTGCGACATAGGGCTGGATTGAATTGAATATAAGTCTTCCTGGTTTTTCTTAACGCTCCTATTCTACCTATACAGACACTCAATTATTTACCAGACACCAAATTAAACATAGTTATAAGAATAGTACTTTGGCCAGTGGCATCGCCCGTATAGCTGTCGGAAAATATCACCCGGGAACGTACTACCGGGATAAAGTATCCTATATCGTAAGTATCCAGGATAACCAAAAATCCAAATCCATCCAAAAATCTAAACATCTAAGCAATATTTCGCGGTCTCTTACTTGGAATAATACAATTAGGTTTATTTTGAGTACTTCGAACACACATGATATTCGCATTTACTATGAAGCCAAAGTAATATGAATTACAATCCTACTAATCCTGCAATACCCGACCGTTACCAAGCGAGATGGCCGGACGTGGAACGGCCCGCTAGCCGCTCTGCGGCTATTTTATTATAATCTCTGATATCTTCTAAAATATTAATTTTAATGATATGCTGTAAAGGGCAATTTTGATCTACATGAAATGCACAATTTATTTAAGGTACTTAATTGGATAAGGATTAATGCTGTATTGCTTAAAATCGCATTCATAAATAAGCCATTATTTCTCGTAAAAAGTAAAGGATAAAAATGGTTATTTTGGGTTATCCCTAAGAGTTAGACATATACCATCGCGGACTTTATTGTAGAACTTTTTAAGGTGTACAATACTGTAGTACATTATTTTGAGCTATTTCGAAGGGTTCAGCCAGCGTTCGCAATGTAAGCGCAAAAAAATGTGTTTATTTATGACATCACATTAGAAACCTCTAAAATTATCAGTGTTTCTTTACTATATTATGGATGTTATATACATATAAACCTTCCTGTTGAATCACTCTATCTATTAAAAAAACCCGCATCAAAATCCGTTGCGTAGTTTTAAAGATATAAGCATACATAGGGACAGACAGACAGCGAAGTGACTTTATTTTATAATATGTAAAGATGCTTTTCAGTTTTTCGGCGGTTTAATTTTTTGTTAAAAAGTTTTTATTTTATGATTTTTTGTGGCTTTAATGTACTAATAATACTTGGCAAGGTATACCCTAACCAACAATAAAAGAATTATCAAAATCGGACTACTCTGTACAAAGTTATGCGTGTTTATACGTTACAATCAGTGAGTGAACAATCAATCATCCCCTGTTTTCCAACCCTTAGGGTTCGATTTTGTTTTCCAAATTTATATGGGACCACCTTGGGAGTATACCCTTTCCAATAGAAGAAGAATTGTCACAATCGGACCACTATGTAAAAAGTTGTGAGTGTCAGTGAGTGAACAATCAATCATCCCCTGTTTTCCAACCCTTAGGGTTCGATTTTGTTTTCCAAATTTATATGAGACCACCTTGGGAGTAAACCCTTTCCAATAGATGAAGAATTGTCACAATCGGACCACTATGTAACAAGTTATGCGTGTTTATACGTTATAATCAGTGAGTGAACAATCAATCATCCCCTGTTTTCCAACCCTTAGGGTTCGATTTTGTTTTCCAAATTTATATGGGACCACCTTGGGAGTATACCTTTTCCAATAGAAGAAGAATTGTCACAATCGGACCACTGTGTAAAAAGTTGTGAGTGTCAGTGAGTGAACAATCAATCATCCCCTGTTTTCCAACCCTTAGGGTTCGATTTTGTTTTCCAAATTTATATGAGCCCACCTTGGGAGTATACCCTTTCCAATAGAAGAAGAATTGTCACAATCGGACCACTATGTAACAAGTTATGCGTGTTTATACGTTACAATCAGTGAGTGAACAATCAATCATCCCCTGTTTTCCAACCCTTAGGGTTCGATTTTGTTTTCTAAATTTATATGGGACCACCTTGGGAGTATACCCTTTCCAATAGAAGAAGAATTGTCACAATCGGACCACTATGTAAAAAGTTATGCGTGATCATACATAAAAAAAAAAAAAAAAAAAAAAAAAAAAATATACGCGTCGAATTGAGAACCTCCTCCGTTTTTTTTCGTCGGTTGAAAAGTGGCATACGACTACAGCTTTTAGATGAAAATATTTTCTTGACTCATACATTCTAGAGCGTGATTTTGTCAGTAGTCGGGTTAAGTTAATGTACTCACTTTTCTCTATACAAAAATCGTTTGAATTTACGTAAAAGTTCTACTTGGATCTTTTGTAAGGTAAACAATCGTGTTATTGTCACTGTCATTGTGTCATTGACAAAACCAGATGAGGTGATTAGTTTCAATTATGGCCACGCACCAAAATATCTTTGTAGCGGTCAACGTTTACCCCGCCCGTTCCAGCTATGCCCTATCCATTTAATTGGCGCTGTGGCTTCACAAAATTCTGCGCAAAAGTTCGCGGCTCTAATTCCGTCCTGCACGGCTCCCATTATAACTCATTTTAATATAAATAACATTACTATAACTCAAAATGTAAGTACTGAGAAGTAGGTACACACGACTACATATCAAGCTATACATTTCCAGTTACAGCTGAACTCGCGTAATGAGAGCTTTTCATACAATGAGAAGTCAGTTTATACTGGAAATATAAAGCTTGATTTGTCGCTGTGCGAACCTTTAGGTAATGTAGCACACGTAATTGTACATAAAATTATTTGGTCTACAAATCAGTGCAAATATTTCACTTTTCTTACATCCTTAAGGAGGATGCGCTAACGCAGCCTGCAGAATTCAAATATCCTTACGTTTTTTACAATTTTCAAATATCAGATGATAGTTCAGTTTAAGTCCAGTTAGCATGCTTTCTGAGGCACCGTAACAAGCCGTTACGAGTTTACGTAGATTACGTCGTATGTCGCGGCCATTTCAGGTTTAGAGTTTTTTTTTGTATTGTGTTTAATTTTGATTTTATTATTTAATTAATTATTTTTAAATATATTTAATGTAATTAAATTGTAAAAATTATGATCCCCATGTGGGTTGAAATAAATTATATGAATTCATTCATTCATTCATTTCCACTGAGCTACCACAACTCTGACTGTCGCTCTTGCTTTGCTCGTGCGAAGAAGAAAATCGGACCGAGTCCTGACTCCTTCAGAAACTCCTTATAATCACCATCTCTATCCTTCAGTTTAAAACACAAGCCGTAATAATATCCTTCGTCTGTTTGTTCCCAACGATGAGTCGCGCATTTCTATGCACACAACTGAACTGATCATTTTGTAACATAATTATATTGTTCAAAAGTTTTTTCTCAACTACAAATTATGAACGAATAGAATTATTTCGAGGACCGTATGATTGTAGGCTGGGTGGTGACGGTGCAAGTTTGGGGGCCTATTCTAGCGATGTGTAAATGTAGACGATTATACAACGTGTGATTTATTTGGAAAACTTTTTGTGTGGCAAGTTTCGTTATAGGGATTTAAACATTATGGTATGTTTTTCTTTCTTCCTTAATCCTAATTACTAAATTTCCCAACTTAAGCTATAGACTATATTAATAACATAATACGTAATGCATTGGAAGCCATGTAAATCACTGACCTAGTGATTTCATTGTACAGAGTGTTCCAATTTGCTAAAAATTAAAACTTTACTTTTTGACCTAATTACTGAACCGATTTCGTTCATTTTTTGTGTATCGTCATCAAAGGCAATAACAAGTATGAAGATTTATTTATTGCATATATGTGGTATTCGTAATGTATGTGACTTTACGCCTAAACCACTGAACGGCTATGTATTAATAAAATGTGGGCATTTTGGCAGGGAGATAATAATATATCAAACATCCTGAGCAAGTAGGTAGGCTACTTTTTCTCCTGGTAGCACATTTCTGTAGGATAATTTCCGATATCCACGGCGAAGCAGCGGGCAGAAGCAAGTCATCATCATCATCATCATCATCATCATCATTTCAGCCAAAAGACATCTACTGCTGGACATAGGCTCTCAATTTAAGGTTTGCCATAATCGCCACTATTGGCAGGCGGGTTCGCGATCGCAGTATGGTGATAAAATGCGTAAAGAACGCTGTCCATTCGCTAGTAAGTCTCTTCGTCGCCTTTTACGACACCCACGGGAATAAAGTGGGTGGTGCTATTCTTTATGTCCGACACCACACGGAAGCGAAGCTAGTATCTACACTAAATCCAACAGTTTAGCCTTACCTAACCATATTTGTTTATTAAGGTCAGCTTCCAGTCTTACCCGATGCATCTGACTACCAGTAATTTACATCAAGCGATTGCCTATCTGTCCACAACCCATACTACTGGGTTACACGATACCCCTTGGTAAGTTTGGTTGTTACATTTTTGGACTTTTGAATTCCCGTAAGAAAGATCTACGAATAGATACTCCTCACCCGAAAACACAATCATATTAAAGAAGTCTCGTTTAAAAAAACAATATCAAAGAAAATAATAACCGTTTCTGACCCTACTTCCAGAATAGCCGCCCGTAGTAGCCGCGCAGAGGCGCGGTTGTCAGTGCGTGACGTCATCGACAGGTGGCAGACAGCACTTGTTCGTACCCTCACTCACATGAAGACCGAAATCGGTACTTTTTGACAGAATGCCACTTCAAGAGTTTTTTTTTTAAAGAACCCGCCACCGAAACTTAGGATAGAGAGCTTTATTGAGAAGTGTTTATGTTTGTTGTAGACTTAGGAAGATGCATGGATTGTAACATTGTTAAAAGTATCTTTTCATCTAATGCCGAAGGAGTTCTTAAAGTATATGCCAACATTTCTGATATTTTAGTTAAGGCTTCATTGAGGACGTACAATTGCACAAAGGTCCAAAACAAACACTCCTACCCTTTGCCAATATCGAAGCGTATACATTTATTTATCTTAAAGCTCTTACCAAAGTAATTTAAGTTCGGCCCTAATGTATATCTTTAGTTTACGCGCAAATTTTGATCTTTGTTTCGCATGAATCTTTCACTGCTACCTTCAATGTCTTGTTATGTATACTAAATACTGTTGTCTTCTTAATTACTAGTGATCGCCCATTGGTCGCAATTCGACCATGCTTCATTTGAATAGAAATACATTATTAAATGAAAAAAAACGTATATAATAATAAAATATACAAAAAAAATGGTTATTTTTGACATTCAGTAACAATATACAATAGATAAATAATATTTAAAATAAATATTCTCGTATGATCATAGATTTTAAAAATAAAATAGGTTATATAATATATCTATAAAATTAATTTATTACCTATGGTTATACTTGACATTCAGTAATAGTTAGGGAGCTGGCGAGTAAAATTTCGATATGATCAGCACACAAGGCAGACGTTATTAATAGTGATAATTATACCCTAAGAAACATCAAGGACCTCGTCTGCCACCATAGTGGCACTTTTTTTTTTTTTTTTTCAGTATGGGAATTCATCAAATGACTTCTCCCGCTCTGCGCGGAGCGGGAGGGCGTGTCAGACTTTTACTGACTAAAACCCACCCGTGTTCCATCAGTTGCCCATGTGCCAGGGTCACGGTATCTCTTTCGAACAATCACGCGACCCCGGCAGGCATCGGTCCTAGTAGACCCCTACACTGCTGCTGACATCTCTTTGAGGCGCGCGTGGAACACTGCGCGCCTCGACCCGAGCCTGGTCCTTACCGGGCGGCGAGCTACCCATTGCTCGCCACCCGCAAGCTCGCGCCTACGGTGGCCGGGAGTTCGCTATTGACTCCCGACGCCCGGGGCGTCTCCTCCTGCGGCGGCTAGGGACGTGAAGGCGCAGAGACTGCCACTCCCTCACGCGCCCCGCCTCCTCCTTCGCGAGCATTACTGCTTCGCAGAAGGAGGTGACGGCTTCCCATTCCCTCTCGCTCCGTACCATGGCTCGCACCAGGGCCGGACGCGAGAGGTCGCCGCCGCCGATCGCCTCCACGAGGACACGGCGGTGCCCCGCCCAGGCAGGGCACACCTCCACCGTATGCTCCACCGTGTCCTCCAGACGATCCTCGCAATGGAAACACCCGGACGTATCCTCCCGCTTTATCCTGAACAGGAACCCACCGAAGCACCCATGCCCGGTGAGAACCTGCGTCAGGCGGAAGGTGAGGACGCCGTGACGCCTCTCTATCCACTCTCAAAGAGGGGACTTACCGCCGCAATTGTGGCGTGCCCACCCATAGTGGCGCTGCGTTGTAAATTTACAGCGTTTCAACAATGTTTAAAAAAAAGGTGTGCTATATTATTCGCACACGTCTGCCTCTGGGGCTGATGATTACAGTCATCCTGGAAACAGAAAGAATCGAAAAGGCAGACATCCAGGGCTCTGACTTTTGTAGTACCTATTCACTTTTTACATTTATTTTTATGATTAAAAAAACTCTATATGAAGTGCACACTTAGCAGATTTGAATTGTTTGATTAAAAACAATGAGAAGAACCACGGAAAAATAGTCTGTCAACATGTTTCCTCTGCATTGTCTATTGACAGTGCTCCAAAAATGTAAAAAAAAGGTGTGCTATATTATGCGCACACGTCTACCACTTGGACTGATGTTTGAATTCCTTATGAAAACCAAGAAAATCGATGAGGCAGACGTTCAGGCCTCTGATATTCCAAAGGCAGAACATTAGATTTTTTTTTTCAACCCTACGTTCGCGCCAAACCAAGCAGGTATAAAATATCCCCATAGTTCCTTTCGTGGTGTCTCTCTTTTATTTAGGAATATGAGTGAGAACGGTATAACTCAGTTCCGACCAAAAGCCGTAACCGTATTGTGAAACTAAATGTATAGAGCGTATATCTATATACAGCCTCCCCTTTCATTTTGCACGCTTTCCTCTATCTCGCTTTCAGGCACTTTCGCGTAGTGTGTTGGTTCAAAATCTACGTATTTTACACAAATAAAACGTGATTAAAAAAAGTTAAAGACTGTTCCTATCCAGATCCTAATCCTATCCAGATCCTAATCCTATTCAGATTACAGTAATACTTTCTAATTAAAGTTCCAAGCGCATTTCGTTTCTGGTTGGCATTGAGAAAAAATATGATTGCATGTTTAATCGTTACCGTGAGTTTAGAGGATAATATTAAACAAAATTATAAGAATAAAACTATAAATAATAACAATAATCCCATGCAATACCCGCTGTCCCTTGATTCCGTGAATTTCAAAAAGTTATACAGCTGAAAATCAGTGAACATAGAGTCTGCCACTTGTTTTTTCGAATCCACAGAGTCATATTGAATCGAATGGGTGCAATGAGAACCGCGTGCAAATGACTTAGTAGAGCTTTTTTTTAGCATTTTTACAACTCCGTCCCAGGATAATGCAGTATCCTGAATGTCTGCCTCTTCGATTTTCTTTGTTTCCAAGATGATTGTGACCATGAACTATAGAGGCATACATGTGCAAATGATTTAATACCCCGATTTTTTTTTTAAAACTTCAATCCGCTGTAACGCGAAAACGCCGCGACATAGGACCTTAATTGATTGGACCAAATCGATTCGTAATTATTTAAACTGCAATCCACCTCGACGTGAAACGTGTGCAAATCATACACCGAAATGCTTGCCAGCTCCCTAACTATAAGACTATAGATACAAAATTAAGGCAGATATTGTGGATTGGACCATAAACAAAAGAATATCTATGCATGTGTGTATTAAATACACGGTAATCAATAGTAGTGTGTGTAACGTGTTATTTATTGAAAATAATATATTTTTACGCATAATTTAAAAAAAAATATTAGCATTCGTCACATTTTCTCTGTATAAACTATAAGTGTGCGAAATGTCATACTCCTCCGTCCGCTCAATTTTCGTAAAAAGGGATCCAAAGTTTTCGCTTCACGTGTTAATATATAGATAATTGAATTTCTTAATTATAGTTGAATTCTTAATAATAATTGTGCGTGTCATACAAACTCTGCTCACGAATCTAGTATGTAGTTATCATTATTATGTAGTTTAAATAAAGAGAAATTTGTAGTAAGTTTCTTTTGGGGTAAAATAAAAATTCTTTAATAACTAACAGCACCCAAAATTTTGAGGAAAATTCTGAATTTTCATAATAATGTGAAAAAATATCGTCCACTCGACAACGTAAATAGCGCAAGCAATTTTTCAATTGTCAAAATGAAAGGCTATGCCACTGTAATTAAGTTACACAGCTGACCTGAATAAATATCACCTGTAGAAATGTTTGCAATTCTGCCATTCCTTTATTACAACTGTAAACGCCACTAAAAAAATTCAATTTTGTTAAATACAACAAAAAGTAGACTATCCAACGAAATTAAATGAAATCGTTTATTCAGAAAGTAGGATTTCGGAATAACTTTTAAACTCCTTTATAATCTGCCCAACCTTTTCCCAAGTATGTTGGGCTCGGGTTTCAGCCTAACCGGATGCAACTGAGTACCAGTATTTTATATGGAGCGACTGCCTAGCTGACCTCTACAACCCAGTTACTGGGTAATACGATACCCATTGGTAAGACTGGTTATCGGACTCGCGCTTCTGACGACCTATAACGACTGTCAAAGATCCTTAAATGACAGCCGGGATCTACAGATTAACGTGATTTCCGAGGCACGGAGGGGTCTTGGTATGTAAATATCTTCACCCATCTATAAGCTAAGCGTACCTTAATCCGATCGATCTATCCGTTTGGGTTACTATTATTACAAGTCCTTCTAACACAACTTTTACACTACTTATAACTAAAAAAAAGCTAGATGGAGTGTCCCATATGACTATCCCTGAGTGTGATGCCCAAACAGTACTCCTTAAAGTCCAGACTTAATCTTGGGCAGATTATGAAGATTACTATCTGAAATAGTCCTTAAGGAAAACACATAGATTTTTGTGGACCTCACCAGCAAGTGCAAGGCTTTTTCAGTAAACGTGATCTCAACTTAGAACGTAAGAGCTCAATGCCTCAACGAGCAATTCTAAAGAAAATACATTTATACATGAGAGCCGCTCAGAGTACTCAAACTGCCAGACCATCATTTTTTTATAATAATATCTTCGGACAACCGACACAACTTTATCTGATCCCAAACTAGGCAGAGCCTGTACTATGGCAACCAGACAACTGATAAATATACTTATATATTTCTAAATACATACATAATATATATAAATTACACCCAGACACAGAACAAATGATTTTGCTCATCACACAAAGATTTGTCCTGGGTGGGAATCGAACCCACGAACTCAGTCTTAGCAGTCAAGGTCACTAACTACTAGACTATCAGGCCAGTCAATTTAAACTGCAAAAATAATGAACAAGAAAAACTAAAGACATAGTCCTCAATAATACAATGCCATATCGTCATCATCATTTCAGCCATAAGACGTCCACTGCTGGATGGTGATGGTGTTATTCTTAACGTCCGGCATCAAATGGAACACAATACAATGCTATCCACACTATATAAGGTGTATCTATTCATACACGAAATATTTTAAGAGGTATACCTGTAGGTGGTAAAGAAGCTATAGAAGTAAAAATATTTTTTTATCTAAGCGTTTTTGAATTTTCGTAATTATTATAATTCTAAAACTGCTTGAGACGTTTTACATAAAATCTTTACTCCAAATTCTATGAATGGCTCGCCTGACGCTGCGAGGGCGGCGACCGGACGGCACGAGCATGGCCACGGTGTCTCAGGCCGAAGAAAATAAGAAGGAGCCAGTATTTCTTATATGCGTCAAATAATTTATAAAGATTAAATTTTGAAAAAAATACATTTAGAAATTTTTTTTTCGTTGCTGTAGCTTCTTTACCACCTACAGGTGTACCTCTTAAAATATTTCGTGTATGAATATATACACCTTATATATATATTTATATATATATATATATATATATATTATAATCTACATCTACACTATATATATAATATTACAAATGCAAAAGTAACTCTGTCTGTCTGTCGGTCTGTCTGTCTGTCTGTCTGTCTGTCTGTCTCGCTTTCAAAACTACTGAACCGATTTAAATGAAATTTGGTACACGGATAGTTTAGAGCGTGAGAAAGGACATAGGCTACTTTTTATCCCGGTAGTATGTTTCAGCGGGATAATTTCCGACCTCCACGCGGGCGAAGCCGCTGGCAAAAGCTAGTAGTTATATATAAATACGTTAGTTATATAAGTTATTTATTGTTCACTTCAGGTTACAAACATCATTGTAGCCCTGGCTCTAGTACTAGGAATTCCTGTATCGCAAGAGTCAATACAATACAATAATTATATCAATACAATAATTTACAAAGCAAATATTCATGTCAATTTGTATTTAATATTCATCAATGGCATACTCAATCCAGTGAAACAATACGCTATTCATAGTAATTTAATTATTATTGTGTCACAGCGACGAATAAATACAGGAATCATTTAGTGGAGTTCAATATCGAAAATTATTTCAAAGGGAGTATCATCAACATTGTGTATAAAATTACTTTCCACAAATCACTACCATTTTATGCCGTTATTGTGAACAAGCTTTTGCAATAAAACTTGGCTATTGAAGAAATGGTCCGTTGTAATGTAGAAGGTAAAATAAAATTAGCAAGCCAAAGTCTGCAGGCGTGTTATCACGATGATAAAATAAAAACAATAGGTGGGGTTTTTATTTGGGATCAGTGACGCCTGGTCGTCTTGTACATATGTTTTATCATTTTTTTTAGATATAGATACTCATCATGTATATGAAGTTTACACAAAATAACTGATATTTCAAGTCAATACACTACTACGGTAGATTACACCACAAAAAAAATAACATTTTTTTCTTTGTTTATTATCAAGTCTCCTATTACCATCAAGTCTGCGGAGTTTTGCTAGCTTATTTAATTTGACTCTCTTAACATATTATAATACTTTTCAACTCTCAACTCGGCGGAGAATCTTGAAAATATATACAATATTGTGATTTTATGTAGGCATCACATTTAGGTGAGCAGGTTAGAGAAAACAAGTGTGAAAGGCCACAATATACATAGGTATATAGGTGTAAAATAAGGCTTGAACACTTGAATTTTTGTCTCGGTCCTTCGGTACCTTCCTTCGCCCTGCATGCCCCTCACTAATGACGTCATTATATTCGTGCTGATGATGATCCCTTAAGAACGGAAGATTAGACCATAAGTGTAGAGGACTACGGCTTTAAATGACATCGCATGTTTGGTAATCATTTCTGCGAATGTAATTAGACTCAATTTCGATCCTTTTTTTGTCTTTTAGATGACCGAAGTCAGGAAATTATACACTTTGCTATTATTAGTGTCGAACAAAAGTCCTAATGTTTTAAGCGAAATAACACACCGCAGTTTTTATCTTTAGCTGATAAAAAAAATCTGAAATACGCAAATGTTCTATGCATTTATTGAATTGCAACATGAAATTGGCAAAGTAGAAAAAATATTACTGGATTAAAATTTACAAAGAGCGGAGTGGTACATATCAGTTCGATAGAATAGATGGCTCGGCCGTGTAGCCGGTCTGTAAATCCTCTCTTTGTGGAGCTCACCTAGGCCCAGACAAAGCCAGCTCTCTACCATGTTTTAATTAAATAAATGAATTCGGGAGATGTATGTAGGGTCATGTCAATCATTTCACTGCAATATTTTCAAAAGCGTAACGTCCATTCCGACGTGTATTTACAAAGAATGTAGTATTTCTTTTAAAATAATTATCAGCATTAATTCAAAAACTGTCAAATCAAAATAACTAAATTAAATAATAATTAAAACCATGACAGTGTTTACACACCCACTAAACTTTATAAACACGTATCTCGATTCAATAACGAATTTATATTCATTAAACAATTATTTCATTCTACTTTAGAATAAGGCGAAGAGACACCACGGGGATGCCAGTATCTTTTAATGTAAACAATATTGTATTTTGCGATACGTACGACAAACATTATCATTTTATTATTTTATGTTAAATTAAGATAATTCTATAGGGTAAATAATTAGCTGTTTCTATGGTTCACTGCGTGGTTTGGCTTGATTTTAACCTGTTTCTGGTAGAATATTTTAACGAATTTATGAACGGGATTTTGTATCGATTTTCTTTTTCTATATGACATAGAGTGGATTGCTTCATCACGCAAAATAATTCAAATGTGTTAGCGTGTATATCAAAGAACAAGGAAGATTCCATGTGAAGTGTAGTTAATATATGGAGTTGTTGTTATTGGTATGATCCAAAACACTTTTCGCGATCCATCGTATTTTATCTATAAAAATAATTCTTGGAACCTATTTTAAGATTCTCACAAAATAAATTAACAAACAGAACAGAATTTATAAGAAACTAGCTGACCCAGCGAACTTCGTACCGCCTCAGATTCAATAAATGTTGTGTTAACTTATCAGATCCCACCAACACAAAGCAAAGAGCACCAAGTACCATATACCCATGTTAGACCAAGTTATGACAAACTGGTACTTTGAAGGCATTAAGCGTTTTCTAGCTACCACACACCCATGTTAGGTGAGCTCCTACCAAGTTATGCCAACCTGATACTTCGAAGATATAAAGCGTTTTCTAGCTACCACACACCCATGTTAGTTGAGCTCCTACCAAGTTATGCCAACCTGGTACTTCGAAGACATAAAGCGTTTTCAAGCTATCAAACACCCATGTTGGGTGACTTTGTATTCTTAAATAAGTGTTCTTAAATTTTCTAACTTACCGCACAATTTTTTATTTTTTTTCTTTCATAAAAACCTTCTCCTGACAATAACAAACACAACAAAAGAAAAAAAAGTGAAATCGGTCCAGCCGTTCACGCGTGATGGCGTGACCAAGGAAAATAGGCATTAATTTTTATATAAATAGATTATCTGCCAAGTAAGTCAACGGGAAACTAATGGAAAGTGGTAAAACAGGGCGATTGTTTTATTAGAGATCATAAAGTATAGGTCATAAACTCATTAAATTACGCAGTAGTGTTTTCACCGTTATATTAGTAATACCGTACTTGGCTAAAATCTATTGAGACATAAAACAGTTAACAGTCTATTTTATTGGTTTAAGATAATTATAAGTTATAGACACATAATTAGCACACCTGCCGCTTCAGGACACAACACCGTTTCTCCACAAAGGTTTTAACTTCAAAGCTATCACCGCTTTTAACAGTATCAGCATCAAAAAAATCTGATGTCACGCACCCTCGCGCTGAGTGTATGCTCTCTTAAGTTTTTCTTTCTGATTGAAAATTAAGATACAGTAGACATTTTATTTTACAAAACATTCGTTCCTTATCATGTGCAAATGTTTCCAAAGCTTTTTATGTTCATCGCAACTATCAGAAAGTTTAGGATCAAAAGGGTAACAGGTGCGATTTTTTGTCGTAGGGTGATCGCCCCGTCTGCTCTCCGCGTAGTCAAGCGTCACTTGATTTCGGGATTAACGTTGGGCACCCCTCCGAACGCTGACATCCATAAAATGTCCGAATAATTGGATGGATACATCTATTTCGGTGGAAAATTTAATTGTAATAATTCCCTTTTGGAAATTGTTACTTTGACTAACGTATAAACGGGATTTAATTAAGTGCTTGCCTATTTATTATACATGTGTGTCCTATTTAGTAGTGACTGTTCGAATTCATGTTGGACTAAGTGATATCGTGATGACTGGATATTGAAATTGGAAACTACAATACTGGTGAATAATAATTATTATTGTAACGAATTAATGAATTTCCTGCAGTTAATTGTTTATGTTATTTGGTACTGATTTATCTATGAATGTGACTATAATGAAATATACGCAGTAATCAATTAAATTATAATACAATTTGTCGGGTAAATGCTCACTTGTGTAAATTCAGATAAAAGCACAAAATAGCTTAAAGCTCTAGATCATCATCACCACCACCATTTCAGCCGTAAGGCGTCCACTGCTAGACATAGGCCCTCCCAAATTTAGGGGGCTTTGTCATAATCACCAGGGTTGGCGATCGCAGTATGGTGGTACAATGCATAGAGAACGCTGCTGCCCATTTTACCATGCCCATATACCCACGGGAAGAAATGAGGTGGTGCTATTCTTTACGTCCCGCATAACACGGACAACAAAAACAGTATGGATAGATAAAGACTAGTACAAAATAATTATTTGAATAGTAATAAATAATTATTAAAAAATAAATTGACACGCTTCGCTAATTCGCCGTGTAATAGTCATTGCATACAAATGTTAAAGTTGCATTTGGAATATAGGGACAATTGAAGATGACATTTCACTTGACATTTCCTTAACAAATAATTCTTCTGAAAATACAATATTGGAGTTTTTAATGAATACCTTTCCTAGGTATTATTACGATGGCATAACGCTTTTTTTATAAATCTCCATTACACTTAATAATTTTAATTTAAAACATGGAATATTAAATACATATGTAATTATTTACACAAGCGTATGAAAATTAATTTATATTGAATAAACTTTTCTGAGAAAAAAAAAAGAAAAACAAAATTCCAACTACAACATTCACTAGTTAAATTGGAAATCAATCTGATTGTGAATGTATGTGAAATACCCTGCAAAAAACTGCTGAATGAAAATGCCTGCGAATTTCTGCTCGTATATTCATTGTTTGAAAGGGAAGCTGGTGGGTTAAGGCGACTTTTTTGCGATCAAAACCACAGGGTGTACATATCTGTCTGTATCTATGTATGCGCTTGAGGAAGGCTTCAACCTGCCGGGATCACGTGATTGTTCGAAAGAAATACCGTGATCCTGGCACATGGGCAACTGAAGGAATACGGGTGGGTTTTAGTCAGTAAAAATCTGACACGCCCTCCCGCTCCGCCCAGAACGGGAGAGGTCAATTGATGATTTCCCATCCAAAAATAAAAATTGAGGGCTTCAAATCTTCCATGAAAGACTATACAGAATTAAATTTTATGGGTACACAAAATTTAAAAATATCATTCAACGGTTATAAAGAAAATATAGAGCATATGATTGTGTGACACAAACAAATTGGCAAAGTCTTGCCTCATCGTGGCTCGCCATTTTTCGCTTGAACGGTCAAAATTAAACTACCGCTTTTTTTTGCAATGACATCTAGCACGTCAACCTATGAGGTTGACGGCTGCCTAATGGCATCCCTGTGGGGTACGAACCACGGGCATCGCTGGTAGAGGGCAGCAAGGGATGGGCTGGATCGGAATGATTATTATATAGGGACGAACGGCTCAAAAGCGCGGGCTGGCTCGAGCGAGGGTCGGGGTTTAAACGACCGGTAACTCCACGCGTTGCTAACAGGGGGTTCCAGTTGAGAATTTTGCGATGAATGGATTATTTATGGAACGCTTGCTAATATTGATAATTTTATTTTTTTGTTATATAGATCGTCTTTTTTTCTGGAACTTCGATAGGTCGTATATTCTTGCCTTCCAGTAGATACTGGAAGGCAACATTTTAGTTTTATTCATTTGTTTAACACTTTAAGCACATAAAGTACAGAAGCGGACTTAATGCCATAGGCATTTTCTACTAGTCAATCTTTGGGTGATGCAGAGAAAAACAGTGGTAGGTGCAATGAATTTGAAGATATTCAAATATAAACTGGGCAGCAGCGTTCTCTATGTATTTTGCCACCATACTGCGATCGCCAATCTGCCTGCCAAGCGTGGCTATTATGGAAAATCCCCGAAATTGGGGGAGGCCTATGTGCAGCAGTGGAAGTCTTTCGGCTGAAATGATGATGATGATGATGATGATGATGATGATGATGATGATGATGATGATGATGATTATACGGACTTAACGAACGAATTGAAAACCACGCTATACCTTCAAGGGCTTCAAGGAACTAAGCAGTAATCTTGACATGTATTAGACGTTTGGTTAACTTGGAATGTCAATAGAATTTACAGTCACGTGAGCGAAGCCACAGGTACAGCTAGTAACCAACAAAGTTGCAAATAAGGAATCGTTAAAATAAAAACGTATCAATGTTGTGAACTCCTGCATTGTAAGTTTGCCATAACAAACTCAAATTACCACATCGGACAATAAAAAGAACATTACCCATGCAGAACCAGGTGTTGTCAATCAGGCAAATTACATTGACTAATAACTTAATACTCCCGCCTACATTACAATGAGTAAATGCGCTTTAGTGGTGGTGTCGAACAAACAGACAATCAAATTGCGCTCAGCGGTAACTACGGCGAGCGGCGGAAACAGCTCGTAAAATTAAATAACATCGGTAGCGAGCCAGTCACTCCAAATTGTAAAACCAACCACGAGTTGAAAATGGAGACATGGTTCTGTCAGAATTAATAAAATCCTACTAATATTATAAATGTGGAAGTTTGTGAGTATGGATGTTTGTTACTCTTTCACGCCAAAACAAATGATCGGATTTAGATGAAAGTTGGCACACAGATCGTTTATAACCTGGATTAACACATAGGATTTTAATCCCGGTAGTACGTTCCCGCGGAATAATTTCCGACCTCCACGCGGGTGAAGCCGATGGAAAAAGCTAGTAACAAATCCATACTATCTATATATATAAAAGAAAGTCGTGTTAGTTACTTCACTTATAACTCAAGAACGGCTGAACCGATTTAGCTGAAAATTGGCAGGGAGGTAGTTTAGAGCCAGGAGAAGGACATAGGATACTTTTTATCCCGTTTTTTTTTTTTTTTTTTTTTTCCCCTTTTTACGACCGCGTTCCCGTGAGACGTCACATAAAACGTCAAAGAGAATACAAGTCACTATAAAACGTGGTACTATGACAAAAACGTTGCCTTCGAAGTACCAGGTTATCATAACTTGACAGGAGCTTACCAAACAAAGGAGTGTCAGCTAGAAAACGCTTTATGACTTCGAAGTACCAGGTCATCATAACTGGGTAGGAGCTAACCTAACATATGAGTGTCAGCTAGAAAACGCTTACCAGATCACCACCGCGTACCAGGTTGTCAAACTTGGTACGTTTATAACAACATTTATTGAATCTGAGGCGATACGAAGTTCGCTGGGTCAACTAATTATCTATACTAATATTATAAAGCTGAAGAGTTTGTTTGTTTGATTGAACGCGCTAATCTCCGAATCGAATCCGGTCCGAATTGAAAAATTCTTTTTGTGTTAGGTAGCCTATTTATCGAGGGAGGCTATAGGCTATATAACATCACGCTACACCTCAGAGGAGCGGAACAGTAATGAAAAATGTTGCAAAAACGGGGAAAATTTATTCCTTCTGAGAGTTTCCGTTGCGTGCGCTGCGTAAACGGTTAAAGTAACGCAAAAATCATGTATGACGGGATTGTTATTTTTAAAAAGTTCAAAAAAAAAGTCCCAAGAGCATATGTCTATCTTTTAAGGTTGACTCACTATAACTCAAGGAGCGAAAATGGACGAAAACTAGCAGGCAAATCGATGCGACGGGAAGGGTAAGGGGAGCAAAAATTTGACGCGGACGAAGTCGCGGGCAGAAGCTAGTAATATTATAAATGCGAAAGTGTGTGTGTCTGTTTGTCCGTCTTTCACGGCAAAACGAAGCGACGAATTGACGTGATTTTTTAAGTGGAGATAGTTGAAGGGATAGAGAGTGACATAGGCTACTTTTGTCTCTTTCTAACCCCCCACTTCCCTAAAATGGGGGTGAAACGTGCTAATCTCACGAACTACTGGTTCGAATTGATAAATTCTTTTTGAGTCGGGTAGCCTATTTATTGAGGAAGGCTATAGGCTTTGTATAACATCACGCTATGATCAAAAAGAGCGGAGCAGCAACAAAAAATGGACGAAAACTGGCAGGCTGCGATGCGACGGGAAGGGTCAGGGGAGCAAATATTTGACGCGGACGAAGTCGCGGGCAGAAGCTAGTATTATACATAAGGTGTATCTATTCATACACGAAATATTTTAAGGGGTACACCTGTAGGTGGTAAAGAAGCTATAGCAACGAAAAAAAAATTCTAAGGATTTTTTTTTAAATTTAATATTTATAAATTATTTGACGCACTTAAGAAATATTGGTTCCTTCTTATTTTTTACGGCCCGAGACACCGCGGCCATGCTCGTCGTGCTTTCGTGTATGAATAGATACACCTTATATATGTAGTTATATAGTGACGGTAGTAATGTACGTCAGCAGCTCCCGGATTACAAGAGACGGACTGGATCGAAATTATTATTTAGGGACAAATTTAAAGCTACAGGCTCAGCGGCGCGCGCTGCATGGAGCTGTGGTCGGGGGAAAACAAAACCAGTATAAGCTGACTTCCTATTCCACTGAAACTCCGTTCTTCGCTAGGCCTGCAGGGTGGTTGCGTAACCGTAGGTACAGCTTTCATTTTGACAGTTAAACAACATTCATTGCGTTATTTACGTTGTTGAGCAAATCAATTTTTGGAACATATGAAGCAATGGATTTGCAATATCCTTCAAAATGAGTACGATTCTGGTAGATAGTGTGTTAGTCTATTAAAGTCAAAGTTTAACAATTTAAACACGGCTTAAACTCGTGCAAGGCTCTTTTAAACATACAGTAGACAGGAGAGTGGACTTATACCGTTTTGCTTCTGTATTCTCAGAAAATTATAGAAACTTATTCTACAATACAATGCAAGAAACATTGCGTCACCTGTGGACTTGCATCGTCATCTAGTTTGATTACGTGAAATTACCTTCCGCCAACCAATTGATACTCTTACTACTTACTTGCAATTTTACAACATAACCATTAGGTTCTTTTGCTTTTCGTAACAGAAAAAAAAATATATCAAAAACTGTATTGCCACTAATTGAAATGTTTGCGCCAAAAAACTTCATAACATTACTAAAAAATATTTTCAACCGAATGCAATAAAGGATATCACCCACAAAAATATTATCCGTAACCGCGTCACGAGTAACGAGACCCCAATAATAAAATTAAAAAGAAAAGAAAAAAAAAAAACAAATAGCGTATCATTTTCGTAATGAACCACTCGCTCGGTGGTTTGTTCCCTAGCACAAGTAAATTATAATCACGATGATTATCATATCAGCCGACGAAAGCCATAAAATTAAAGCAAGGGTTACATTCACCGGACGGAACGATATACGCGTAGCGAGTGTCGCTCGATGGCTTCATTAGTGCCAAATTGCTTCATGTGCCGCCAGCCTTAATGCGAGTGTGTTATTGACGTATTGTTATTGTTGGGAGTAATTTATTTTTAAGTCTTATGACATCTGCTAGATGCTATAATTTTTGCTATTTTTTTTTTTTTCAAAAATTGCTATATTATAAAGGTTAAAAAAGCCGTCACCATTTCAGCCAAAGGACTTAGTACTTTTATCCCATACTAGCACTTCGCCCGCGACTTCATCCGCGTGACCCACAGGAACTATGCATTTTTTCGGAATAAAAAGTAATATGTTACTTGGTGATAATCTAGCTTTCTATAGGTGAAAGAATGTTTAAAATCGGTTCATTAGTTTTCGAATTTATCCATTAAATACATACATACAAAAAATCAAATCTTTCCTCTTTATAATATTAGTTTAGACTAAAACAATTTCGACACTATCTATTGAAAAATATACTAAATGGCAAAGGTCATGCACACCACGTCAGCTCCACATAACCCATCTGTAGAGAAACGGACAACAAATAAAAATTAGATAAAAAAAGTTACCATAAAAATATCTGACAGCATACTTTCCGTCTGATTTGAGATAATGATGCATCAAACGGTCCATAGGGTGGGACATATGTCTCTCTTCGCCCCACGCCACCCCTTGCCAATTATTATTTGAGAGTGAAAAGGGGAACGCATGGATAAAATCACTGTTAATGACCAGTTTGGAATTCGAGTGATCAACTTCAAATTTTTTAATTGAATAAATACCTACAGCTTATAAATCCAATATTTACGAAGTCTTTGTATAGTATCGTTTTGTATTGTTGTTGAAATTCTATTCATCTTCTTCTTCTTTGCCCTCGCCGCTTCCCGTTTCGATCCCCTTTCGATGGTAAGCATCGCCATCTGTAAGACCAAGCTTTTTCATGTCCTTCCGGACATTTGTCATCCAGGTAGTTTGCGGACTACCTCTCCCTCTATTCTTATCAGCCATGGAAAGGCACTTTCTCACGGTATGTTCATTGGGTCTGCGCATAAAATGGCCGTACCAATTTAGCCTGGTCTCTGCAATTTTTGCAGTAATTGGCGTTACTTTAAAACTCTCTCTTGAACTCGTTACTTTGAAATTCTATACAAGTCGACGTTCAAGTTTAATGTCACTTAATGTATTTATTTCAATCAATAGCTGGTTATCTTAATTACAAAAACAAGCCGCCACTAAATTATGTAAGTACTTACCTCATCACCATCATCTGCCTAACTTTTTCCCAACTTAGTAAGGGTCGGCTTCCAGTCTAACCGGATGCAGCTGAATACCAGTATTTCACATGGAGCGACTGCCTATCTGTCCTCCACAACCCAGTTACTGGGTAATACGATACCCTACCCTAAGTACCTACCTTTATAATAAAAATAGCAGTGTTGTGAAACTCCCGGTTGCAATAAAGTTTCTTTCGCTTGCAAGTGTACATTTGCCGAATGTGAGCTAGGCCCAATAAAAGTAAAATTTTGTTACGTAATAAAGTGTCGTTGTAGGCAAATTGTTACACTATTTTCGGTATAACTCTCAAGCGTCAACCGTGCAAATAATACCGGCACGTAAATTAGGTACTTCGTTCCAATTGTACCATAAGTATTCCTAATTATTCCAGTAGCTACTAAACAGTAGCAGCTCCCATAGTGCCAATACTATCTAATGTAAACGTTAACAGGCCATCCGTCATAATTACAGCTTATTGTTTTCCAACAACAAAAAAAAAACTCAAATAGTTCTCGAGTTAACAATAAACAAATAACAAACCCTTCTTCTCTTTAATATTTTAACGTCACAAAAACACTTGCAAATAACAAATATGTTTATTTCAGAGGGTTAATTTATACGTGAAAGCGATTTAAGGTTTATCTATACATGGTAGGGCCATGACCAAGACGTGAAGAAGCTGTGACACACATAGGGCAGGCACTGAAGCTCCAGCCCGGCCTGACATGGATGTGTGAAAATGACTCCATAGTAAAATACAGACTGACAGACATTTTGTTGAGTCTCTGACGGAGCATTGTCCATTATGGCTTTGGCACGGCTCTTTTATGGCTCTGGATAGAACTTGAATTTTTTACGCTTATAAATTTTGTTTGTTGCTAGATTTTTTTTTTTTGATGATTTAGAAACCGAAACAAAAAAAATAAAATTGAGCCATGAAGTTAAAGTGAGTTTAAAATATCCCAATAAAAAAAAATCTGTTTAAAAACAAGTAAAAGCTGCAATTTTGTCCTGAAAAATCGACCTGTTCATAAAATTTTCATAATTTTAGTACTTTAGTACACTAATTTTAGTGTGTTACCTAGTTACCTTTACTAGTTACGTATAAACAGCCAAACTCCAAATGCATGCACATCAGAATAAAATTAACCCGCTACCCGCTTACAACTCAGCCACAGACAACCAAAGCAAATCGGGAGCTTTGAAAAAAGAAAGCAAATATGTGGGGTGTTATCAACAGGGGTTGGTGAACAAATATAATAAAATATTATCAATTACACGCTACTACTGGTGTCCGCATTATTACTGGCTTGTTTGTTTGGATATTACTATTTATTGTATAAAGTTCGAGGATTATGACGTTCGTAATAATAGAGAGACCGTGATAATTTTATTACTTGTACGGCTGTATTGTCCCTCTGCGCGCGAAAAAGGGTCACTTCTAGATTATTCTACTGTACTGTGCTGTGTAAATAGAAGACATAGCTCATTATTTCTTTTATATTTCTCTGAGCTCTCTTTGACATAGCGCCGTATAATTTTTTCAAGAAACCGTCATTTTTATCTTTCGTTGCTTCTATTGCTACTACTTGTCTTTGTTAGCTAGGACGAGTTATTTTATTCAAGTTGTTCTTTTATTTATTTGTTTTCAATCTTACATTTATCATTCATTACAGACCCACAGAGTATCTTATGGTGAGAGTGTATTAACCTAAGTATTATCCTAACTAGTGTCCGACCGAAACTGGTTTTTACGACCGAAACCGAAATCGAATTTCGGCAACAGTCTCAGTTTCGGCCGAAACCGAAACTTCCTTACAAGGATCAAGTTTTGAGGGAAAAATAAAGAAAACGTTATATAATCAGTTAGTCTTTATTTTTTTTATCTTCGCAGTATTCGACATTTTCACTTATTAGAATGATAAACAACATAACAACACCTTTAAGAAAAAATATTATATGCACCTTAAAAATACTTAAAATAGGTGAGGTGTTTATTCTTCTTTTGAATATTATTCATGGTTTTTTTTAATACTAAACCTAAAGTTACCTATTTAAGTTGTTACCTAATATCACAATAGGTATTGGTACTTAATATATAAGTAATACACAAAACAAAATGAATCACTTTTATCTTAAGAACAAATTAACCTCTTCTAAACGTATACGTCATTTTCTATGACACTTCAGTAAAAAAAAAGATAAATTACAAAATTATAAATTAATCGTAATCATAAGAATTCAAAAGGCGACGACTAGATACTTATCATTTCAAGTAGGTATCTGTAATCATTTTTTTTTATTAGTATTCATAACTAAACAATCTTCTATTATAGATAAGAAACAATAGCCTATCAATAATTTCGCTTGGCAGATTGCTTTTTCTGTCTGAATGAATTTCTCCAGCAGCACTAATTAACTGTTCACTGGAAACTTTCGTCGGTGGAGCTGACAAGAATTTCAGTGCTACCATTCTCAAAGACACAAATGGACTAGAATGCCAGTAAGAATAATTATCTTCACTTCTCTGTAGCCTAGGCTCTGATAAGTAGCACGTGGATACGGCAAAATGTATTCGTTGCTTACTCGCTTGCATGGAATTTAACGCGCCGAACATGACCGATCACAGCTCGAGAACTCCCGATTGCAATTTCGGTATCGGTCGTAGTTTCGGCAGGTTTATCACCGAAACTAAATCGAAACTCGTTTTTTTGCCGAAATTCGACCGAAACCGAAACCGAATGATAGGTATTATATTGTAAATTAGCTTGACAGTTCAAATGTGACTAAAATTATTTTACAGCTAACCTGCTACTTAAGGTTGTTTGCAGACAACCTTTACATGAGCTAAGCCCACCCTTGAATAAAAGGATCAACATGTAGTTTTATTTTATTCGCAACATTAGAACACTGGCTATACCTGCATATGCTTATAAGGATAATTACCTAACTCCAAAAATTAAGTCACAGAATAAGGTCCGACTCTTGTAAGAGATTCCTTACCTCAAGACGAACGAGTCACGATTCTGACGCTACAATAAGTACCAGTAAAGTTAAACATTAATTTGTGCTAATACACCCACTGAAACTCTCGTCGTCATGCTAAAATTTCGTCGCGCCAAAAATAGCGAAAAAGAGGCGACGCGGCCTCTTAAGACCTGAAAAATTTACGTGAATATTCACATCAGCCCAGCTGTGGTTAAGAAAAAAAAACTATACCATCATAATCTTCTAATCCATGAGATTGTATTGAGATAGAGGGAGAGAAAAGGCTAGTCAGAATTCATCTAACAATCTTATAGGGTTTTGCGATGATGTGCATGCTCCAGAGAAAAATTCACATAAATCTACTTCAGTCGCAATAATCTCCATTAAATATCAGTCAGTGATTATCAAAACATGGCCCTCAATCGTAAACTGATTCAATTGTGCCTTCTATTACACTTTGAGAAGGCTAAGCTCCGTTTGCAAAGCTGATTTCGGCTTAGACTGAGTATCACACGTGTGCACTGATTGGACAGGTCCACTCAATATGTGCTCGCTGTGTGTGTAGTTCGCAGAGTAAGCAAACTGAAGTGGCAGTGGCCTGGATGCGCCGAAGGACCGATGGCCGATGGAGCAGACGAGTCCTGGAGTGGAGACCGCGTATCGGCAAGCGTAGCGTGGGACGCCCCCCAGCTAGGTGGACCGAAGACTTAAAGAAAGTGGCTGGGGCAAACTGGATGCGGAAGGCGGAGGACAGGATGTTGTGGCACAATATGGGAGAGGCCTATGTCCAACAGTGGACTGCGATAAGCTGAGTTCGTTGATAGACTCAATTTGTGTGGTTCTTTCCTTAAAAGACCACTTCATACACCAATCCAAATGGTCTTCACATGTTTTTTTTTTTTTTTCAGGATGCGGAATCATCAAATGACTTCTCCCGCTCTGGGCGGAGCGGGATGGCGTGTCAGACTTTTACTGACTAAAACCCACCCGTGTTCCATCAGTTGCCCATGTGCCAGGGTCACAGTATCTCTTTCGAATAATCACGCGACCCCGGCAGGCATCGGTCCTGGTAGACCCCTACACTGCTGCTGACATCTCTTTGAGGCGCGCGTGGAACACTACGCGCCGTCGACCCGAGCCTGGTCCTTACCGGGCGGCGAGCTACCCATTGCTCGCCACCCGCAAGCTCGCGCCTACGGTGGCCGGGAGTCCGCTATGGACTCCCGACGCCCGGGGCGTCTCCTCCTGCGGCGGCTAGGGACGTGAGGGCGCAGAGACTGCCACTCCGTCACGCGCCCCGCCTCCTCCTTCGCGAGCATTACTACTTCGCAGAAGAAGGTGACGGCTTCCCATTCCCTCTCGCTCCGTACCATGGCTCGCACCAGGGCCAGGTGCGAGAGGTCGCCGCCGCCGATCGCCTCCACGAGGACACGACGGTGCTCCGCCCAGGCAGGGCACACCTCCACCGTATGCTCCACCGTGTGTCTTCACATGATCTGACCAAGATTACGTCTGGACTTTAAAAGAGACTGTGACCTCTGAGTTTGTTTCGGCCTTTCTTCTCAGAGTATGCAGATAGGAAACGCCGACCTCATCTAGATTAAAAAAAAAAAAACATTGACGTGTAAAAGTGTTAGTACAAACCTACTTAAAATAAAGTCATTTATCATTATAATTTATCACACCTCTGTAGGAAGGACACATTTTCCCATGTTCTTCTCCTATCTCGCATAACTACATTCTGGAGCATTTTTCTACAAATTCTTCTTATTGAACCCTAACTATTGAAGAGGAAGTAAGCTGTTCACTCCTCAGACTTCTTGTCACTGCAAGGTGTGTCACTAGTCCACCAGGTGTCACCTCACACGCTCCCGGCTGCGTCCGATGTTTGTTTCCCAGAATATGTAATAAATACAAATAAAAACACATTAATGTTATATAAAAATATCCTAACTAAAATAAAGCACCAATTTAAATGATGCTTAGATCAAAATATAAATCAAATAATCACATCCTAATATGAAAAGGTTTTCATCTCATTAGCAATCTGCATACATGCGCAATGTATCTAAACCTTCTAGTATTTCTTTTTATGAAGTAATACTGCAAGGATGTTTGCTCAACCGTTTACTATCTCTCAATTTGTGCAGTATTTACGATGGCTCTGCACACGCCCTATTTTCAGAAAATAATTTTATATGGACACCCGACACCTACACCATGTGTGAGTTCCACCTTAGGATCCCACAGTACTTTATCATTGCTGTATAATTGTCTTGAGGAAAAACTATAACAAGATTCGTAGTAGGTAGTTATTACTTGAATGTTGAATGTTTGATAAAAACGACAAGCTTAGAGCACTGGGTTGTCAAATCAATGTTCAGGAATGAATACATCATGAAGATCTTTTGTCGTTAGTACAAGTTATGATCTTTCTTATTTCCCGTTAATTGTTTTACCAGAAAGATTTCACCTTAAAACTTAAATTCAAAATTCAAAACAATCTCTCGACCAAAACAAAAACTTCTGAAAATTACATAAATATACGTATGGGCCCTTTAAGTTTAATAAAAAGTTGTAGGTAATATTTTGATCAAAGGATCGTCGTCAAAACGCCTGAACTGATTTTGTTAAAACATGTCTAAGAACCAATGCTAGAAAGCTTCAATAAAAGAAACTGCACGCAAATGGGTTCACCCGTTTAAGAGCTATGGTGCCAAACAGATACACAGACAGACCTACAAAGTGGTCAAACTTATAGAACCCTTGTTTGCGTTGGAAGTTAAAAATACAATATCTGGTTGACCGAGCTTTGCTCGGTATTTTTTGGTGATTTGTGTTTAAAATAATAAGTTTACGTTCAAGTTGATTATCTATAAAGTTCGTCATTGAAAACACGAATAAAACGACATTTTATAAAAATGAATCGTAGCTAGATCGATTTATCGCCCCCGAAACCCCCTGTATACAAAATTTCATGAAAATCGTTAGAGCCGTTTCCGAGATTCAGATTATATATATATATATATATATATACAAGAATTGCTCGTTTAAAGGTATAAGATAAGTAGTCTGCACAAAATGTGATTTACAATACGAACACACAAGTCAGTGAGTTCGAACTTACATACTTGTGAAATCCAGTCTCCTTTCAAAAAGAAAGAAAAATAAAATATTAAAATGTATCAAGAGATGTAAAACTTACTACGTCTGCTGCACTCCACTTAATAAGTACGTCCCTAACTCTTTTTTCCACGCTGAAGTCACAAAAGACCTCTTCAATATCACAGTTGAGGAAAATTTATGTAAAGTGACCTCCTAAGGAGTGCGGTCACTAACTTCTTGTACTAACAAGATACTGGCTTGCCAGCAAAATAAAATAAAATATTTTGCGTTCTAATTTCAAAAGTACTGACGTCAACGAAAATCGCTAAGGGTAAGATTCACGCTGCCTATGCCTTTAGTAAGTACTAGTGATCGCCCATTGGTCGAAATTCGACCGTACTTCTTTGAACAGAAATGTATTATTAAATGAAAAAACATATGTAATAATAAATATTTAAAAAAAATGGTATAATTAAATTCTTGTTGTCATTTTATTTATTAAAGTCACAATAACTCATCATCACAATCATTGCAGCTGAAAGTCGTCCACTGCTGGACATATGCCCCCCCAATTTGGGTTTGCCATAATCGCCACGTTTGGCAGACAGGTTGGTGTTCGCGGTATGGTGGTAGAATGCATAGGGAACACTGCTGCCTATTCTCTAGTAAGTCCCTTAGTCGCCTCCTACGCCACCCACGGTAAGATAAGGGATGGCCCTATTCTTTATGTCCGACACCACAAGGAACATAATAACTCATACACAAAAATCCAATATCCAAATAAAACAAACAATAAATTGACATTAAATGTATGCCCGCAACGTCTTATTATTGACAATCAAGCTTGTTTGCTATCATCATCAGTAAGCTGTTGGGTATACCGCACACATTTTTGCATACAAGCAGTCGCCGCTAGCTTCGGCAAACATACCCGAGGCACTGCAGTGTCGCGGCAACCCCATCAGCGCTCTGAGGGCGTTATTATATTGGATGCGTAGGACTCCGTAGGCTTTTTAGGTGTGGTTCAGCTTTAAACATTGTTATACAAAATAAAATCAGAAACGTATCAGTGAAAGTGGTAGGTGATGAATGTTAGTGTTGTGCTGCTACCGAAAAATTGATTTTCATATTTGTCGTCATCATCAGCAGCCTATAAACGTTCCCACTGCTGGGACAGAGGCCTCCTCTCGGTGACAGGGAGTGGGCCATACTCCACCACGCGGGCCCAGTGCGGGTTGGTAGATGTCACATGTCTTCAAATTTTTAGTTCTAACACATGCCGGTTTCCTCACGATATGTTCCTTCACCGTTTTGAGAGCAGTGATGATGAAATAATTTACACAAAGTAAAGCGCCTGCTTGGGTTCGAACTCATGACCTTACTACTCGTAAGTCGCGGCCATTACCACCGGGCCACCACTGCTCATATTTGTATCGCTTACTATATTGACTAACCAAAGCAAAGTCAAGGTGCGTTCTGTGAATTCTGCCCTTAGTGTGTTTACACCTGATTATAATGTGTAGGTATGCGTATAAAAGAACCTTTTTATTGCTATGATTTATAATTTATATGTATATCCGTTATTGAATCCCAAATTAATAAATATTTTTTTTAGAAAAAAACATCCATACACTACAGTTAACTGTCGTGTAATCAATAAATTTGTATAGGAATTGGACCTTCTCTATTAGGGACTGATCAAGCGTCGGTGTCAAGGTGTAAGAGACAATGTGAAGGTAGCCTAAAACAAATCCACATGCGAGCTACGTGTCGAACCATGCACAATGAAGGGTTTTGTATTTGGGATAGATGGGACGTTTTTGAGGGGAACAACCTTAACATTGCAAACATGCATTCTATGCACAAGGTGTAAGGTTGACAGATACTTTTTTAGATTTTCCTCTAATCTTTGAGTAAAGAACTATTTTCTGCATTCTTTCAATAATTATTTATAGGGTTCAATATTTGAAAAGTTTCTGTAATGTAGAAAATAGTTAAACCTAAATATAAATGTAGATAAACTAAAGTGTAATTAATACATTACTCCCATCAGGTAACAAAATACAATAGCATTAATTAGCAGTAACCGCTACTAATACTGCAGTTTGCTAATTACATGAATTATACGCAGATGTAAACTATGTAATAGATCCTAATGAGGTCTACGTTGACTATGATGCGATATGACGTACGTCAGTGGTAACGAAACCCGTATACTAATGGGTTTATAAAATGAAAGCTCGTTGTTGGTGGCAGCACAGGCAACTTATAGCCATTGTTTTGTTTATGTTTACATTTGTGCCGCTCACAAATTTAAAGAAAACTATGTAAATGTGTATGACACTTTAGGTTTAGTAGGTACTATTAAAATACGAGCAAATAAAAAGAAAAGGGTCTATAATTTGTAAAAAATACGATGGAGTCGTTCGAGTCCGCAGCGTAATCAATGAACGAGCGGAGCAAGTCTTCCTCCCCACAAGACACGCTCGAGTGACACACAAACATATTCTTAAATCAAGGGAGCTAAGCGAGCCCGTCTACGACAAGAGTCTGCTTTCGCATGATAGAAGCGAGCGGAACCAGCCTTCTTCACACTATAAGCGAAGAAAGAGTACTCTTAAGATGAGCGAGCGAAGCGAGCTCACTTTCGCTAAGAATTGATTACTAACAAGCGGATTTATGACAGCTCTTAACCTATGAAAATGCCGTTTTGTATGAAAAAAATTAAACGATTTTTTTTCATGTATTTTTTATTTGTATTAATCGAAATAATCACCCATGCAATCAATGCATCTTTGCCAACGCAGTGGCAGTTTATTGATGCCCTTCTTAAAAAAATCAGCTGGACGGGAGGCAACAAATTCTTCAAAGGCATTTTGTACTGCTTCTCGGGTATTGAATTTTTTTCCCGCCAAGAAGTTATCCAAATTCTGGAAAAAGTAGGCGCAAGGTCTGGTGAGTAGGGCAGATGACGGAGAGCTTCCAACCCCAATTCTTGCAACTTGGAGACCGTCTGCTGTGCAGTATGAGGTCGCGCGTTGTCGTGCAGGAGCAGCGGAGACGAGCGATTGACCAATGCTGGTTGGAGATGTGCCAGCTTCTTCATCATTGAGTTCAGTTCTTCACAGTACACATCTGCAGTAATGCTCACCCCGTTTGGTAAGAAGCTGTGATGAATCACACCGGCGCTAGACCACCAAACAGTGACCATCACTTTTCTAGGCGTAATTTTCGTTTAGGGCATTGTTTAGGTGCTGAACCAGGATCCAACCAACTTGCTGAGCGCTTGCGGTTATCAAACAGAATCCATTTTTCATCGCAGGTAACAATGCGGTTCAAAATTCCTTCATTTGTGTGTCTGTTGAGCAGTGCAAGGCACGTCTCGACGCGTACTTCACGCTGACGATCATTGAGTTCGTGGGGCTCCCATTTGTCAAGCTTTTTTACCTTGCCAATTTGACGCAAATGGACCGATATTGTTTTGACGCTAACGTCGAAAGCTGCTGCTAATTCAGCCGTAGATTGTGTATCATCAGCTTCCACAATCGCCTTTAATTCGTCATTGTCGACCAAAGTCTTCGGACGACCGCGAGGTTTATTTTTCAGGTCGAAATTTCCAGAACGGAAGCGAGCAAACCAATAACAGGTGGTGCGTTGGTTTGTAGTGTTAGCTCCGTAAACGTCGTTGATGTTGCCTGCCGCTTGTGCCGCGTTGCTGCCACGACGGTACTCATATTCCATAATTACTCGAATTTTTAACGTATCCATGATGACGAAAAAGATTGAAATGCGATGAAAATGTAACACTAATCAATAAACAAATGACTACTTTTGGAAAAAGAATTCCATGTTTTTAAAATAAAATTAATTTAAAATTAGAATTCTTAGACAAACAAAAATTATTTGGATTTGAAATGGCCAGTACTGCAGAACGGCAATATCATAGGTAAAGACCTAATATTAGCTGACTTATTATGAACGTAGTAGGTGGCTCACTAGTTTCAAAAATATGCTCGCTCCACTCGTTCGTTTTAAAGAAGGCTCGCTAAACTTGTTTTTCTTGTAATATAAACAAAAAATGGTTAATTTTAACAACTAACAATTGGAGCCTCCTATTAAGCAGATCAGGTTGTGTTAGGATTTTCCGCTCTTCTATTACTTAAATAAGTATATTTTACTTAATTTACCCAAATGTAGATGAAGAAAATAAAATACATATTTTTAAAGCGAGAATTAAAGCTTAACATGTAGCGCGCACACAGGCATGCGAGTGAGTAAGTGAGAGTGAGGGTGAGTGAATGTATTATAAGTACAAATCAAAATGTATGCATGAGGTTAAAAATGATATAAGGGGTAGGATTATGGGCACGCCACAATTGCGGCGGTAAGTCCCCTCTTTGAAGAGTGGATAGAGAGGCGTCACGGCGTCCTCACCTTCCGCCTGACGCAGGTTCTCACCGGGCATGGGTGCTTCGGTGGGTTCCTGTTCAGGATAAAGCGGGAGGATACGTCCGGGTGTTTCCATTGCGAGGATCGTCTGGAGGACACGGTGGAGCATACGGTGGAGGTGTGCCCTGCCTGGGCGGAGCACCGCCGTGTCCTCGGGGAGGCGATCGGCGGCGGCGACCTCTCGCGTCCGGCCCTGGTGCGAGCCATGGTACGGAGCGAGAGGGAATGGGAAGCCGTCACCTCCTTCTGCGAAGCAGTAATGCTCGCGAAGGAGGAGGCGGGGCGCGTGAGGGAGTGGCAGTCTCTGCACCCTCACGTCCCTAGCCGCCGCAGGAGGAGACGCCCCGGGCGTCGGGAGTCGATAGCGGACTCCCGGCCACCGTAGGCGCGAGCTTGCGGGTGGCGAGCAATGGGTAGCTCGCCGCCCGGTAAGGACCAAGCTCGGGTCGACGGCGCGTAGTGTTCCACGCGCGCCTCAAAGAGATGTCAGCAGCAGTGTAGGGGTCTACTAGGACCGATGCCTGCCGGGGTCGCGTGATTGTTCGAAAGAGATACCGTGACCCTGGCACATGGGCAACTGATGGAACACGGGTGGGTTTTAGTCAGTAAAAGTCTGACACGCCCTCCCGCTCCGCCCAGAGCGGGAGAAGTCATTTGATGATTTCCCATACTGAAGAGAAAAAAAAAAAGAAAAAAAAAAAGGGGTAGGATTATATTTTATTCCATTTGTATTTTAATTGGTTTTATCCAATTTGTTTTTTTTTTTACATTCATTTTATTTCTTATTGTATACCTACATCTCGTTGTTAAGTGTATTGTTTGGCTGAGTTGAGTGTTTTTGTATTGTATACAGGCGTATTTGGTTTTAGTTCGGGAAACTTTTGCTGTTAAGTTATTTCTTCTTCTCAAGGTAAGGCTGGCGTTAAATGGAAGAGTTTTGTGTTTCACTAGAACAGTTTTAATTATGTATAGTTTTCTTACCGAGAGGAAATCGATGATTTGGTAAAGACTTGTGTTAGATATCTAAGGGTTTGTTTATTAGATAGAGCCCGTTGTCAAGGTGAATTTAGTTTTAGCCGCTCTCTCCCAAATAGAGGTGCAGTACACTAATACGGACTGGCTAACGATATCTATATTTCGTTGAGTAGGTTTCTGGGGGTATCTTAGCTGGTGGGTACTCACTCGTTAATTGAAAGCTAGCTTTGCTCGCTTTTCACTTATTAAAGTGTGCTTTGCCCAATAGTAGGGTAGTTGGTCTCGCTCCGCTCGCTTATTTTGACAGCGAGTTTGCTCCTCGTGCTTAGCTTATGGAAGGGCTCCACCATGGAAAAAGGTTAATGATGTTGATTTTAAAGTTTTTCAGTGCTTTTCTGGCTTTTTATTCGCTTATTACCAGCCTTTTATCACAACTCATACATCGGGCGAAAAGACTTTGTCCCGGCAAAAAAGTACCTTTAGTGGTAAAGACATTAAATATGAACGTTTAGTAATTTATAGGTAATCTTGTGTTTGTAATTTTTTTCATTTCTTGGTGTTTACTCCTGTACGACAGTAATAACCAGATAGGAGTTGAGAAGAACATGACGGTGATATTTCTCAATAAAAAAACTTGATATACTACTGATTCAAAAACGATAATATAAACACAACATTACTATAATTTAAGTAATATCACACCACAAGTGCCTGTAGGTTATAAAAACGGAGTAAGTTTTTTGGGATCATTACCTGTTGGTACCTATACGGATTTCTACCATAACTTGTCTGGTTTTATTAGGCTTCGTGAAATGTCGGGTTTCGAAATGTTTATTTTCGGAGAGTTTTTTGCCACCGTTTTCCTCGATGGGGCAATATTAATTAATTCTGCTGAAAACAAGTCATTTTGATTACTAAAAATGTACAGAGAGCGATGGATAATCCTATCCGCTATAGCTTTCTGTATATTTTTCGATGCCACCGCTAGCCAACCGGCTACCTATCAAATTCTTGAAAGCAGCGACATCTGAAGTGAGCAAGTGGCAGTTTTATCCTCATAGTGTAAATGATTTTATTTTTGGAAGTAGGTTTGTACAAACACTTTCACACGTCAATCATATTTTTGAAACTAGATGATGTCATAAGAATTGCCGAATTCATCATCATCATCATCATCATTTCAGCCGTAAAACGTCCACTGCTGGACTTAGGCCTCTCCCAATTTGGGGGGCTTTGCTATAATCGCCACGCTTGCCAGGTGGCTTGGCGATCGCAGTATGGTGGTAAAATGCATAGAGAACGCTGCTGCCCATTCTCTAGTCAGTCCCTTAGTCGCCTTTTACGACACCCACGGGAAGAAATGGAGTGGTGTTATTCTTTACGTCCGGCACCACACGGTGCCGAATTAATAATATAATAATAATAAAATTGTTTATTTATCCCAATAAATAATACACACAGACACAGTTCAAAACACTGCGATAGGAATACAGTGAGCATAAAAACAGCTTGTGTACAAAAGATTTAGGTTTACAAAAAGAAAAAAGTCTATGCATACAAGAGAAATAATGAACCCTGTCACCTAAACTAAGAAACCAGTATCTTAAGAGACAGTGCTCGGCCAAATTTTAAATTTTATAAAACTAAGTATACAAGAGTGAAAGTGTGATGATCTACCAGTACAAATGAATGTTAATATTAATCAAATATGTGAGAGTATTGAGGTGTGTACATGCGTGTGTGTGTGTGTGTGTGTGAGAAGGGAAAGGGAGAGTGTAAAATGTTTATGTGTGTGTGAGTATGAGTATTATGTCAAGCGAAGTATGATACTAGTAAAGACTCTGTTTTAATATAATTAAACTGAGACTCATCTGAGGTACAAGTGAATGAGCACTTAGGACACCACAGCAAGTAGGGTCGTAGGGTGTTGGATGTAATCCCCACTTCGACAGATTAAGTCTGCAGCGGCCTACTTAGGTACGCCAAAAATTGAGAGCTTTGCATATAGGCCACTGACTGCATTACGCGCGGAAAGGAAATGTAACTGGGGTGGATCTTCTCTTCCCACAATTTTCTTCTCTCATTGGGTACGATGGGGGTGTCCTGGATTCACTGCGTAGAGCGTAAGAAGCTCTTACAACATTCAAGCCTAGTTGCAGTTGTCATATAATCGTATAGACCAGTAAGAACGTAGTAGTTCGGTCACACTACACAACCTCATCATCATCATTATATCAGCCGAAAGACGTCCACTGCTGGACATAAGCCTCCCCAATATGGGGGTTTTGCCATAATCGCCACGCTTGGCAGGCGGGTTGGCGATCGCAGTATGGTGGTAAAATGCATAATGAACGATACTGCCCATTTTTTAGAAAGTCCATTAATCGCCTCTTACGACACCAACACACCACAATCTGCAGTAGACTTATTGACATACACGGTGTTGGAAAACACGAAACATTTTTTGATTAACAATCCGTGGTCCATCCAACGTGATTACACTGTTGCTAACAAAATGATGTTGATGCACGAGTATTAACAAATTTAAAATCGTTCACTGATGCAAGAAGGGTCCTTTTAAGGTTCTATTCCGCCGTAGATCCAGAAGATATCACACTCACAATATAAAGAAAATGCATAAATATATTATCTTTCTACACCATATTTTTATCGTTACGAGTGGCCGAATATCGGGGCCAACCCTTCTGGCGATGCGCCGACGCTGATAACAGTGCGCCGACGTACAAAATGTTCTGTTGTATCTAATTCCAAAAAAAGTTTAACAAAAAGAGGACACCTTGCTGATGGGGCCACTAAATATTGAGCGGCCGTTCACACGACGCTGAATGAAATGAATTCTTTCTCTACGTGGACTCAGAATGAGGGTGCAACAAGCAAGCTAGGCTTAGGTTTCTTAAGTGAGTAATCAAACATTTTGCAATGTGCAACTAACCCTTTTTTTGTGGTTGGGAAATCATCAAATGACTTCTCCCGCTCTGGGTGGATTCCACTTCGACTAAACCCACCCGTGTTCCTTCAGTTGCCTATATGCCAGGGTCGCGGTAACTCTTTCGAAGAAATCTCGTGATTCTGGCAGGCAAATCAGTCCTAGCAGACCCCTTCAGTATTGCTGACATCTCTTTGAGTCACGCGTGGTACACTACATGCCGTCGACACGGGCCTGGTCCTTACCGGGCGGCGAGCTAACCATTGCTCGCCGCCCGCAACCCCGCGCCTGTGGTGGCCAGGAGTCCACGATCGACTCTCGACGCCCGGGGCGTCCCCTCCTGCGGCGGCTAGCGGCATGAGGGCGCATAGATTGCCTCTCCCTCACGCGCTCCGCCTCTTCTTTCGCGGGCATTACTGCTTCGTAGAAGGAGGTGACGGCTCTCTCGCTCCATACCATGGCCTGCACCAGGGCCGGACGTGAGAGGTCGCCGCATTGATCGCTACCACGAGGACAAGGTGGTGCTCCGCCCAGGCAGGGCACACCTCTACCGTATGCTCACAATTGAAACATCCGGGCGTTTCCTGCCGCCTTATTCGGAACAGGAACCTCCCGAAGCACCCGTGTGCGGTGAGAACCCGCGTAAGGTGGAAGGTGAGGACGCCATGGTGCCTCTCTAACCACTCCTCAAAGAGGGGACTAACCGCCACAATTGTGGCGTGCCTAATTCTGGGTTGCGACAATCGTACCCGCCATGTCACCGTGAGATCTCACTGGAGCTCTGTCCGCCGTGCCGCGATTTATCGAGGCAGCGGAGTTTGGCCCCGGCGTTTTGCCTCCTCGCGCCACTCCCACATATGCGCGAGGCCTTTTGTGTCCAGATCCCATGGCGGCAATCCGGCAAGGAGCCTCGCCACCTCACAGGAGACCGTACGGTATTATCGGTCTAGCCGGATGGCCATGACCCTCTGGGACGCACTCAACCAGTGTGGGCGCAGCCTCAATGAGGGCGTCCATACCGGTGCCCGTAAATGACCATGGACCGCATGATCCCCGCTTCGAGACTCCGGCATAAAGCGTTTAGACCCTCTAGATTGGGCAGGAGCCGCTTTAAGGTAGCCCCCGCCCGCTCCAGTTTGTGAGCAATCTACCATTGCGATACTACTACCATTTGCGATTTTAATTACGTAGGACATCTGCAATGAATGATAATTTCTACTCAATATGTTTTCTTTTAATATAAACTAGTCGTAACGTTTACCATAGGAATATCAATAAAGTCGGCTTGAATAGCTTAATCTACAAAGGCTACACTAACTACAAAAAGTTACATGCGCTTGTATTAACATCAAGGTTTATTAAGATTTGTATTCACGCGAGCCAGACTAAGAAACTTTTTACATTAGCGTAAATTGTAAATATGATAGTTGATAAGTAACTTTAAGAAGTGTATATTTAAGTCAGAATATTTAAAGTATTGGATTTTAGATTAAAAGATAAGCAACGGATTATAATACTTTCATCTATCGTTTATTTAAATTCTGTATGAAAAATTAAGTCCGCTTAAATTGAATTATTTTACTTTATATTTTTACAAGCTTTTGGCAGCGACTTAACCCGCTTATACATATATAAACTTTTTTCTTGACGCTGTCTATTAATAAATCCTCTTATAATCCGTTGTGTAGTTTAAAAGATCAGTAGAGAGACGGGGAGCGACGATGTAAAGAACATTATAGGCTGTATTTCGAAATCCCCGCCGATGAAGTCGCTGGTCAAATGCTACAATATAAAAAAGATTAAAATTTGAACAGCATTATAGTAACATTCAAGTCAATGCAAATAGTGTATTTTCGCTAACACATTGGCTCTCAAATGATTAATTAAGTTTCTTAATTAAAAATATGAAAAACAACTTCATTTTATAAAACGAAACCCTATCCTTACCTCAAAAAGGGTCATAATCCGCTTTTTTCTTGGCCCCACAGTCACAAATTCACAGATCAAATGACAATCGATCACACACCCTAAACCTTTGGATTAAGAGTTTTGACAGAACACGACTAAAGCGAAGACAGCGCAGGTGAGCGAGTTTTGATTAATCGACTAAAAGAATCGGATCGGAATCGAGTTGAATCGACTTTCACGAGAACGCGCCGTATTTATCACTTGCGCGTAGATAGGGTTAAGGAGTAGGTGTTTTAGTGTGGGAATAAATTGATATTTTCGAAACTTTTTAAATGTATAGTTGTTTTTATTTTTCATTAGAAAGAGCGAAACATCAGACGAGCAAAATTTACATAACTAAACATCTCGCCGTGTTTTCCCGAAGGGTTGAGCAGAGGTGTACCTATAGTGCTCTCACATTTCGCCAGTTCTGAGGCACCTCATCCCATGAAGGAGGGGGCGATCTATTGTCATCAACCGGGCACTAATCCAGATTGAAAAACCCACTTGGCTCGACCTGGGAATCGAACCCAGGACCTTATGCTCAACAATAGCACTTGCGACTACAAAACCCACGATCAGTTAATATATTTGTAACATTCATGTTTCAATTTTCATAGAACAAAAAGCTAATACTAGGTCACCATCTCCATCAAACAAAATATATCAAAAGTTTCAACATTAGCGGTCTAGGGAAAAACTCAACAAGTATGTTCACCCATGCCACTGCATACGAATCAAAGCGCTTCAAATTCGTTCACACCGCTACCCTCCCGTAATTGAACGCACTATTATTCCTCTTTGTACTCAAACCTATCGGATAACAAAACATTTTTCATGTTTTTTTTTTATTTCACGAATTTGCACGCACTGCTTCGGTCAGAGAAGGGCCGCGTGTGGGTCTCATTACGGGCCGCGGCGGCCCGACACGCGCCCGCCACGCTCCCCGCCTTCATTACCCACCGTTCTCCTAACATTATTGTTTCCGCCACGCGTCTATTATAGCGGTTTTAGCTTTTTTCCCTTTTTAGTCGAGTAATCGGCTAGCGAAGGATTAGTCGATGCCGACTGATATGTGATTCGATCAACATAAACATGCTATTTAAAGGCTCGAGAGGTTAATAGCTGTGTTAATGGTCATCGTTTGGGATAGCGGAGCTGGTACGTTTATTTAGTTATTGTACTGGTGATCCGTTTGTTTGTGTGATATTTTTGTATAGGTACATGTATGTTTGGTGAACACTCAATCGTATTGACGATATCTAGTCTTGATTTTAGATTTAAGGGTGAGGTACTAGAACATCAACGACAACCATTTTACTAAAATCGTGTCAAAAAAATGTTTTTGACAAAATTTTGTTTTCTTTCACAGACAGGGCAAATTAAATTAGCTGGCAATGCTATACCAACCCGATGGGTATCAATATCGAAAGCAAATGAATAAAAAAATATACTTCATTCGAACTCAGTTCTAAATTTTAAATGACAATGTGTCATAAACGTAATGGCAACTAAACGACTATTGCGTTATGGTTTTGAAAATACGTAATAAAAATATTCAAAAGATACGGAAAAATTACGGAAAAATTTCAAAAAATTTCAACGGCTTCAATGGACGAATTTCAATGCCCGTAATCGGTCAGCGAACGAAATTCTATGAATGAAAAATCAATTGCTTTTTTATTTCATTCGTTTTTGATACCAATACCCCTAAAAGTACGATCCTATATTCCCTATATGGATAAATAAAATAAAATTATTAAAACGCAGCCTTACCAGGAAAAATATTAAACCATTCTCATAAGTCTAAAAAAATGCTTTTCATCAAACTCCAACTAACTAAGCTTCTTAACAAAGCATTAACGCGAGTAAACATACTTTTTGCAGTACCTTTTAACTAAAAAATTACAAAATTCATATTTTATTGCAGTACAAGAAATAATCCCCATTTCCCAGGCAATAAAAAAAATGGTACGCTTTCAGAAAAACAAGCTCTGAAGAAAACTAACTTCACAAAAAGGCAGAAGAAATGCCTTCGTAGAGTTTTGACGCGGAGCGGAAAATCATGCCTAGGTACCTATGTATGGTATGTAGGTGGGTAGGTACCTCCAGTATTGCATACCTTTTCTCCCTTAATCCAACCAAAAGTTGTCGCTATAAGCGGTAAAACGGCCCTTTGTATCACCCTTGCAAAATTTATACATTTCAATGTATAATTTTTATTGTGTAAATAATAAAGAGAGATGCAATATTAATTCCTATTAGCATAGGTATTTTCCCATATGGAAATGGATAGATAAATATAAATGTTTATCATTTTATTTGTGAGAAATTGCTCTATGCTAGGATTTTAATTGTTTGGTGAATTCATCTGTAAAAGACAAATTGTATTTCAAGTTCTATGAATTGTTACATAGAATCCTTGGAAACTTGAAATACAATTTCTTATAAATAAAAAATAGTATTTCAAGTTCTATGCATGGAAACAAATTATATTGTTACACAGAGACCAACAGCGGTGTGCAAAAGCTTTCATTTTTTGTTAAATAAAACACATACCTACATATACCTATACATATAAACACACAATACATATTAATCTAGACTACAATATTATAAAGTGGTAGAGTTGGTGAGTGTGTTTGTAGGAAGTAATCTCTGGAGCTACCAGTCGGATATAAAAAATGTAATTGATACCGTAAATCTTAAGAAAGATTATAAGCTTTTAAAAATCACGTTACGACAGAGGAGCTGAGAAAAATTTAAAAAGTCGGAAAGAACGCTAGGTAATTACTGCCTGCGGATGCGACGCGACGAGTTGCGGGCTAAAATTTCACTTGAACGAAGTCGCGGGCAGAAGCTAATATTATTTACATTGTTTTGATACAGTTCCAGCTAATTAAAGTAAAAATATACTTTTTCTTTATCGAATGTTGCTCCTTGATAGTCTTTCTCTTATGCCTAAGTATAAACAGTCGCGCGGATCCATCGATTGGGTTAAGCTACGCTTGCCGCGGTAGGGCCACGGCTAGGTGACCATCATTACATGACATTACAAAGCACGTTAAGTGGTTGGTCCAGGCTATCATTCGTGGATCTTCGACAATCAGAAGCCCGAAAGTCTGACGAGTCCGACTGGATTCTTACCAAGCATTACACAGTGACTAGGTTGGGGACCACATATCGGTAGATGCTCTAAGTAAAATACAGTTATTCAACAGCATCTGATGAGACTGGAAACTGACCCCAAAATAATTGGTTTAAGACTAAGCGGCTGATGATCTTCCTTTGCTGTTTCATAGCAGATTACGCAGGAGACAATCGCAAAATAATATACTGTTATTAAAAATCTATAAATGTTATTGTATGTTACTATCATTGATAAAAGCCTCCAACAGCAAAGAAATCTACGCAGATTTCATACCAAAATTAATCTGCGATCCAACAATAACTTGCTTCCTACATTTAATTCAACAAAATAACGAGGCGCCCAAGTTACAGAAATAACATTATTAGTCTAACAAACTACGAAATACGAGCAATTCTAAAAATTTTCCTCCATAACAAATAAGATTCCCACTCACTGAATTCATTCATATAAATATTACGAAGGAAAACATATACGGAACATGAATGCTCTTGTTGAAATCTCGTACGTCTCGAACTTTCACAATCATACTCAGCGACTTGTTAGTATGAAAATCTAAAAGGAGAATTCCCAAACATAAACGAGCAAAACCTCATTTGATAAAATAAAAACGCATGTAGAAGTAAATGGGCATGAATTACAGATAGCAAATACTTCATTTAAAAATCATCCCCATGATTATTGAGGTATATTTTTATAAGAATAATAATGATTTCTTTGCTTTCTTGGTATAAATAAAGTTGGTTCACAGTATTCAAACAAATAAATATAAAAGAATGGCATTAAATTTATTACATAAAATACCTTGATGCAAAATAATATTATCATGATCAACTAATAAAGTAACTAAAAACTACTTGACTGCTTAGTTGATTCTAAACGCACTATTATATATTCAAAAATGTATTTATCAAATAAGACATCCATTCTGGGATTTGATATGCAATATTGAAGACTGTTACGATTCTAAAAACACTCATTACATTCGTCACTCTTCGGTTGAAATAAGTGTTATTAGCTCTGAATGCTTAACTATCTTACGATGTGTTGCTGGAATATGTGCAGCATAGCCGCATGGTGCACAAGTCGTCTCTTTTGCACCACATGAAATTCTATATGAAACGCTTGCCATCTTGCCTCTTTATAAAAGATGTAATGATTATAGTGATTATCTTGTGAGAAACTAATTCCCCATGTGTTATCTATCACGTATGATCGACTGATCGTACATACAAGCTTTTAACTGACGCTAGGCTTTTTGGGCATTCTCCTTTGTTTGAGCTAATTGTGTATGTTTTTACAAGTAGCGATACAATATTTATTCAAAAGTTTTATTCGAAAGAAGCATGTTTATTCGGAAGAGTTTCCATAGCAGTGTGGCGCGTCATTATAATCACGCGGATTACTGACTCGGTAGTGAATTTCTGCGCATACGATAAACGAGAAGTATTCTAACAAGATACTGTAAGTTAAGAAAAATGGCAACATTATTTATTATTTCGTAGCAAGTTTCAACAACACATTGCTGTAATAGTTATTTTCAAGTTGATATCATTAACACCTGAATGCAATTACGTGTCTTAATAAGACCAAAAACTTTAAACCCCACCATGAAAAACTCGTGTTATTCGTCTTTATTTTAAAATAGACACGTATGAAAAAATGCAGTAAGTACTCGTAAATTTTCTAGAATATATGGGCTGTGGCTGTGGGTCGGTTCACATTCTGGGATATATAAGTATTGTAAGTTTCTGATGTACACAACAATGTTATAGAAGTTATGCTTAAAGTTAAACTTGTTCATGTTCTAGAACTTTATGTACAGACGCTAGCACATCGAGCTACTACAATCTGTCAAATTTCTTTATTAGATTTTCAACTTTATCGCTAAAGCATTAGGTTCAAAGTTGATTGGGAGAATTTGACAGTTTCGGGTACTTTGATGTGCTGGCGTCTGCACCTAAGCCAAGTTGACCTACCTACCCAAGTTACTCCCTTAGTGTCCCAACTAATGCATAATGTACTCTACCAAGACCATTTCGTGAATCAATATCAATTAGGTACCTACACAAATTCATTAAACATATTTATAATTCATGGCAAGCACATCAGCCCAAGCTTTACTATTTATTCCGTTAATAGCAAACAAAGGCATTTAACTATAAATCTCTGCGATTTTTTTCGATCCCCCAAAACATTTTTACTTCCTCAATTTTGAAGTATATTAAGGGCCCCCAATGGGGCGTTATTCGAGACTAGCACACGGTCATTAGCAAAGCCTGTCGGATTCTCCTCTCTTCGAGGACTTAGCAACGCGTGCCGGCCGCGTGGCTAACCCTCAACCTTATTTGCTCATACCTGATTTGTTCGAGTTTGTTCGAATGGATTTTTATGCGAACTTTTTGATATTCGAACAAACTTTGTTTGTGTTTGTGGTACAGTTTTTAGTGTGCGTAATCTTTTAATCCGTTGTGGTTATTTTTATTAAATGGGGTATTCGGTGGCGGGACTTTTTTAGTATGAATAAATAATTAGATGCTTCATTGTGAGCTTCAAAAAGGCTACGCGGTCCATTCGTTATTAGTTTTTTTTATAGTTCATAATCCTAGTGGATTACAGACGTTACAGAATACAATTGGGTTAATTAACACTAGATTTACCAGACCAGTCATTTTGACAGGTCGTGCAATTTCAATTCAAAATTCCCATTACATATAACATTTGCTTTCCGAAATGATGTTATGACTTTTGTAGCTATAAGTAGAGAATACATTTTATGAATTTAATGTTACTTTATATATGTTAGTAACAAATATATTTTTTGTTATTAACATTTATAAGTTTGCACGACCAGTCAAAATGACTGGTCTGGTAAATCTAGTGTTAAAATTGCAAAAACTGAATGTCAATTTCAATAAATAATAGTTTAAAAAAAATTAAACTGCTGAAAAAACTGAGAAAGCAAAAAAATAATGAAACTTTCAGTAATTTTGAGTCATTTTCAGTTTTTTCAGCGGTTAAATTTTTTGTTTTGTTTTTTTTTGTGGCTATAATCTACTATTTACTGCATGCTTGCAAAATCGGACTAATCTGTAAGAAGTTATGCATTACAATCAATGAGTGAACAATCAATCATCCCCTGTTTTCCTACCCTTAGGGTTGGAATTTTCCAAATTTACATGGAACCTCGGGATATATCCTTTCCAATAAAAAAAAGAATTATCGAATTCAGTCCACTCTGTAAAAAGTTCTGCGTGGTCATACAAAAAAAAATATATAGGTACGTCGCGATGACTTGAGAACTTCCTCCGTTTTTTTTCGTCGGTTAAAACACGCTTTAATTAAATACTCATATTCAAAAAAGCGTGGGGTGCTCTTTTAGTAATTGTTAATTGTTATCTAGCACCCAACGCTTCTTTTCCATTATTTTCTACATTTTCCTTTGGTATTCAATGAAAGCATGTTATTAAAACTATTGGTTATATTCTATTTTTTAGTTCGGCTAGCTACAATATTGTGTTATTTTTATTTGTTGTCCTGGTTATCCTGGGCAGGATAAAGGAACAAACTTATGAAATTAGTGTATTGTGGTCGGTTATTGATAAGTTTGCAAAGCTTGAAATTCATCAAACGGCGACGTTATGAACGAGGGCAAAAACACGTTCAAAGATTCCTTTACATACATACCAAGCTAATAAACGCGTTTCAATAATATATGTAACATGTGAAAAATACGACTCACTATCCCAATTTGTAAATAAAATAAAAATATTCATCGAATTATAATTTAATAAATTCTTAACAAAAAATAAATAAAACATAATGGCTACGTCAAACTAAGTCAGTAGCGAGAAGAACAGAGAACAATAGGCCCCGATGGTGAAGCTACAGCCACCTGCGAGATTAATAATAACCCACCCCCACCCCACTTTTGTCTGTAATCCCATTGAGTCCGCTATCGTGGGTACAGGTGTCGCATTCAGACCTATTTGTTGACTATAAAGAGATTTTATTAAATTAACTATCTACTACTAACCCGTGTGGTGCCAGACGTAAAGACTACCATCATCCCTTTTTGTTCCCGTGGGTGTCGTAAAAGGCGACAAAGGGACTTACTAGAGAATAGGCAGCAGCGTTCTCTATGCATTTTACCACCATACTGCGATCGCCAACCCGCCTGCCAAGCGTGGTGATTATGACAAAGTTCCCCAAATTGGGGGAGGCTTTTGGCCAGCATTGGACGTCTTACGGTGGAAATTATGATTATGAATGATGATTTATTGTATGTTGATGACTGTGATCAAAAATGTACTTACACCACTTTAAAATAAACTTCAACCTGCCCCCGTATTGCACTATTTTTACGACTTGATGAAACTTGAAAATTTCTTCAGTAAGTATTTAATATTAATATTTTATGCACGGCGCCACGGTCGGCCCAGAAAGTGGTGGCGAGAAGACGGCGTAGCGTATTTCCATTATGTACAAGACTAGAACGCAAGGGTGTAAAACTTGTCGCGTATAGATTGGAAATCACTTTTCAATGTAGGTCTTCCAATAGTAGTACGCAAATACTCGTGTATACTTTGTAGTGGCCAAAGTAACTAAATTGTTCTATAATATACAGTGCTAGCCCGCATGCAAACTAATTCTGTATAGACGAGCAGCCGGCGAGTGCCAGAAACGACATGGTTTGGCGAGATTAGGTTAGGTTAGGTTAAAACTGTGACCTCCTACGCACGAGCCGAGCGAGCGAAGCAAGCGGTGCCGCGGTAGCGGCCGGCGAGTGCCAGGAACGATATGGTTTGGGGAGGTTAGGTTAGGTTAAAACTGTGACCTCCTATGGAAACGCCTTGATTCTGTCGACGAGCCCTGTCAGCGAAGTGTCCTGTCGAGCGTTGCTACTTCCCCTTCATTTTATTCGTCAACCCCACACACCTTTTCCGGCCTTTAAATCGATGTCGATACACGAATATTCGAAAGTTAGGTTAAAATATTTTTTAAAAATATTTCTCAAAAAGGGGGGGTTCCGAAACTTTTCCTTCACAGGAAAAGCTCTAAACCTCAGCCCTCCTCCCCCCCACCTACCACCCTTTAATCGAAGCCCGGTAATCAGAAGTCCTTGAGAGTTTGTTAGTATGTAAAGGTAGTTCTCGGAACTATAGATTGCCCAAAGCTGTTAGGCAGCTTACGTCATTGTAAAGTGTTTCCGTGTTTTCTTTGTTTGTTTGTGTATGAACACGGTTTGTGTAAGCTGAAATTCCCCAAATAGAATGAAATAAACTGCTAATCCAGACTCGTCCCGTGTGGTGTCGGACATAAAGAATAACATCACCCCGTTTCTTCCCGTGGGTGTCGTAAAAGGCGACTAAGAGATTTAATAGAGAATGGGCAGCAGCGTTCTCTATGCATTTTACCACCATACTGCGATCGCCAACCCGCTTGCCAAGCGTAGCGATTATGGCAAAGCCCCCCAAATAGGGGGAGGCCTATGTCCAGCAGTAGACGTCTTGCGGCTGAGATGATGATGATGGTGATGATGATGAAACTGCTAATTCGACACCGAAAACGTTTTTCACTACTGGAAAGCTACATTGTGTCACAGAATTTTTTTTTACGTCAAAACGAGAAATTTCATGTGAATTTAATCACGGGCAGGAGGGCTTATTAATATGCAGAAAAAAATAACTTATGTCACCGTATGATCATAAACAACGGTAATTTATAATTTATCTCGCGAGATTTTAATCATCAATAAACTGTTATCTGTAGGACCTTACTATTTACAATATGACGCATTAATTTTCGATCCCTTATATAATCTACCCATGTCAAACAGTCAAATGATAAGTGAATCTGCGCTTACCGGCTGGGTTCATAATCTGTCCGATTTCATCGCCTGTTAAATTGTGGCACTCCGACCGACTAGGTTAGGTTAGGTTAGAACTGACTACGCGCGAGCCGAGCGAGCAAATCGAGCGGTGCCAAGGCAGCCGGCGACGAACGCTACTTCAAAATTGATGGCAGTTACTTGGCTATTTAGTATTAGCGCAATATATTGTCCGTCACATGCAACTTTGATACCAGTTCATAATTTATTTGCCATGGACAGATTATAGACTTTTGAAAAATATAATGCATTCATTTATATTTATGGTTTGTGGCAATTCACAATTTTTCGATACCTAGTTTATAATCCTGCAAATTAGATTATAAACTTACGATATTTATAATAATAGAGTGAAAAATTTATACAAAAGAAGGTCGTTTGAAAATGGAGAAGAGCTCTTATAAATTCCTAGGTGCTTTTGAAAATGAAAAACCCTTTTAAAGCGCAATGCAAAAATTCAATTGATACTTCGCTTGTTTCAAAATTTCTGTCAAAAGAGCTTTTCATTTAGAATCGCAGCTAGAAATAGCTGCGATTTTCCTCAGTTTTCTGGAAAAGCATTCGCTCGTACTGAAGGTAAACCTGTAAGCTGTTGAGGCCATTGAACGTGAAGATCGAGTTTAGGTACCGTCCTTTTCACAGAGATTTAATCTGTAACGGAACCTTATACCAACGAAAATAAAGATCACGCTGATGCAAAATCGGAGGTAAAACAACTATAGTGACAATCTTTCGAGAGAAAAGGCGAAAGAGTTCAGAAAAGAAAAACTACGGAACCCATTCACAGGAACTTTTTTCGGAAGAATACGGGTGAAATCGGAGTAACTCTATTTTGAATGTCTATCTTTTGTTTCGTTTGTTGAGTGTTCCGTTATTATAACATTTTAAATACTACTTTGTAGGTACTTACATACCTATACGTTGCTTGAATACGCAAAACTCTACGATATAAAGACTTTCTGAATTGATGTTGTAGCATAAATATAATCAGCTTATAATATTCGAACTGCTGGGACACAAGCCTCCTCTCGGTGAATGGAAATGGGCCGTTAACCACCACACCGGCCCATTGCGGGTTGATAGATGAAAATTTTAAGACAATATTATTCGAATTTTTAGTCCTGGGACATACCGTTTTCGTCACGATGTTTTTCATCACCGTTTTGCGAGCATTGATGAAATAATTTACACAAAGTAAATAACCTGTCTAAGTTCGAACCTACGACCTACAACTCGAAGTAGCGAACCTTTGGGTCTCTTCTGCTCCTTTGGGTCCCCTCTGCTCCTTTGGGTCTCCTCTGTTATACGTTGATGCAACTAATACGTTTGTGTTAGATAGATAATATTGATAGAAATCGGTATTTGCTGCATGCTTCATCGTCATCATTGTTTGATCAAATTGCGATACTACAGGTACGAATCCAAGTTGATTTAATGCCTAGCTTGATACGACTCAAAATAGTGCAAATTAATGTAATATGTATTTTGCATTGAATTAAGTTATAGGCGGTTTCTCTGAAGAGCGGTAGCCGCTATATAACGTCCACAGTAACGACCGTCGTTGAGTTGATGGCAACTGCATTTAAATTTACGGTATCAAAAAAACTCTCTAAAGAAGCTCATTATGTTACTTCCATAAATTACGTTTCAGTGATGTTATTCAAAGATAAATGCGAACGCTATGAGGCGGTCTTAGGAAATTCTATATTTACAGTCAAATGTCAAAAAGACTCCTAAGTTTCGACGCTATACTTACCTAATTTACTTTTGCTGGTGGTCGAAATTCGACCGTAATGGATATAAATGATAAGGATTCTTTATTTATTTTTTTCAAACATTATTGACAATATTATCTTACAATATATACATCATTTAAAATCTAAGTAAAAAATATGTACATATATATAAAAAATATTTTAAAATTAATGTTTTTGTGATGTATTGTTATTTAAAAATATTAGCTTTCTGGACTACTTCTTCATATAAAGTTTCACCATGACAAATTTTGCGTCCGCGTAATTTTCGTCAAAAGCGAACAAAGATTTTACTTCACGTATTTTCTACTAGATTTATTTACGCAACTATATTTTTTTCCTATATATGCTTGTACATAGTATACAAATATTTTAGTGTTAAATTGTATATCGTTTTAAAGATATCTTAATAACCATTAAACATTCTATAACTCTCCTCACTGGGCATTAATTCAACAACATTTTTCTGAAAGCAAATATAAAGCAATAAAGTGCACTTCTTCCATCGATAAAAACTCCATTTTCCAAGAACTATTCGCAGACTCAAATACCATCAACGAAGATCGTAAGTTCTTTTGAGTACAATATTTGCACTCAAGTTACTGAAGAAGTGTTCTCAAGACCCACCTGAAAATAAAACCTTTTATAAGAAATGAGTTTGTTTATTTTAGCACGTTAAGCCGTTGGTCATAGCTGCCTTTCGTAGATCTTAGACAGTCGTTACGGGTCGTCAGAAGCCCGAAAGTCTGACAACTAGTCTTACCAAGGGGTATCTTATTACCCAGTTACTGGGTTGTGGAGGTCAGATAGGTAGTCGCTCCATGTAAAATACTGGTACTCAGCTACATCCGGTTAGACTGGAAGCTGACCCCAACATAGTTGGAAAAAGGCTAGGCAGATGATGATGATAAGTTTGTTTATTTTCAAATCACAACGACACCTTCAGTTATGGAATACTCAGAAGACACATCATACCTATATTTATTAACTATCAACAGTAATTAGGGCCCGTGGCTAAGTAATAATTATTTAGTTCCTGTATAGGTGACCATCTTTTTATACCCAAACCCCCATGTGCCTTGGAAAGCAAGTTTGTAGATCTTAGACAGTCGTTACGGTTCGTCAAACGCCGGAAAGTCTGACAAGCAGTCTTAGTTAGAGGTATCATATTGCCCTGTTACTGGATTGTGGATGTCAGATAGGCAGTCACTTTAAGTAAAGTACAGGTAAGCCGAACCCAGCCTAGTTGGGAAAAAACAAATGAAATGAGTCTTCAAGTGTCCCATGTAGGTTATATACCAAAGATTGTCAGGGTGCTAAGCAGAATCCCTGTTGTGAACTTCGTGCTTTAAAAGAAAAGCAAAACTGAAAAAGAAAAGAAACATTTGAATTTTTTACTCTGGTAGCGTAACTGAATGCCCTTTGTGCGCTAGACATACGTTTACGCAGTACAAACTTTTCATACTTATCTTTTTTCAGAAGGTAAATCTATATATTAATACGTGAAGCGTAAACTTTGGATCCCGTTTTACGAAAATTGGGCGGACGGAGGAGTATAAAATTTCGCACACTTTTAGTTTATACAGAGAGTGACGAATGCTAATATTTTTTTAAGTATGCGTAAAAATATATTATTTTCAATAAATAACACGTTACACACACTACTATTCACTACCGTGTATTTAATACACACATGCATAGATGTTCTTTTGTTTATGGTCCAAATTTGTGGTCCAATCGAGAACATCTGTCTTTAATATTTTGTGTCTATAGTCTTACTGAATGTCAAGTATTACCATAGGTAATAAATTAATTTTATAGATATATAACCTATTTCATTTTTAAAATCTATGTTCATATCGAGAATATTTTTCTTTAATATTATTTATATTAGTGACGATAGGAATTTAGTTTAGATTTATAAGAAATATTTTTTGTAGTTTCATGGGGAGTGTCAAGTATGGCATTAGTAAGTTCCCCATACAAAACTTAATGTCGTGTGCAAACTGTAGAGGTTGTATGCCTCATGATTGTACAGGCTGGTCATAGATTGTACAGGCTGGTTATAATTATGACATTTTGAACTGTCATAATTAATTAAAAATAATAGGGCAAATTCTATAAAAACAGAGCTTTCTGTGATAATTCATTCCATATCCAGCAGTTAAGAAGTATTAAGAAAATAAAGAAGAGAGTCCTGAAGAAGTATTCTTTACTTATTACACCTACGTCCTGGTCCTGCCCATCACCATCCTGCCAGTGAACCCTCTCCACAGTAGTACAGCGTCAACAATTTGTCTATAGTGTTACTGAATGTCAAATATAACCGTATTATTTTTTATATTTATTATTAGATTTTTTTTTTCATTTAATAATGTATTTCTATTCAAATGAAGTACGGTTGAATTTCGACCAATGGGCGATCACTAGTAAGAATAAAACCCTCAAACAGCGCAATAGTTCTCTTCCCCAGATTTCAGGACAATTCTCATTCAAAAGCTTCATAGAAATGTACTCAAAACAGCAGAGCAAAATGCACCGCATATTCAAACATCTAGTCGTATTCATATCTTTTATTTCGTGGCACCTCTCTTCCGGAACGATTGAACAATGAACTATGATCCGTACCACGGGAAAAATACACAGTGAATAACCGAACAATACTTTCGAAAAACCATTTCCCAAGAACGGGGCCCTTTGTTCTAATAAAACCGGCGAAGAACGGGTCGTGTCACGCGCAGTACAAGGTTCCGTAGATAGTATTGATATTTATGTGGGCACACTTAATTGTCCGGATTGCAAATTCAATTTAAAATACAAAGGTATTTAAGAAGATATATGACTCAATATAGGTGTAACTATTATTATTAGTTTTCGAAAGACTGATTTATCCAAAGGTTTGGCTGTGTGGACACGAAAATTATTCGTTTAGAGAGGAATTTCATCCCAAAAACGGGAGTTCTGTTTGAGTACAAACTCAATACCGGCACCGTAATAATAATTGCGTATCCCACTTATTAATCCGAAAGATTGTAATAATATTGCTGGCGCTTTATCGTTTTTTTTTCTTTTATACTACTCGTCCTCTCATTCGACTTTAAAAATATACGTAAATACAATTGCGGAAATGTCAAAATCTAAATGTGTTACGCAGTTACCCGTCGGTTGAACAATATCGATATTCTATACTGTGAATACGCAGCTTGTGTAAGCCCAGATTGAAAAGACTACAAGATAGGAACAGATAAATAGACAGAAACACATGATAAAGCTGTAAAGACATAGCACAGATTGGAGCGCGCCGTGCCGCAACGCAACGCGGTAATCCTCGTTCGTCCTACATTTTGTGTTTTGTATGAACCAATGCACACTACAGGCAGGCAGCACCGCACTTTTATTGTATAAGGATACTTTGTCCTGCAGTTCGTTGCGGGTGTAATGTGCGCTAGGATTAAGTTTCATTGTTTGACTATAGGCCCCTAAAAAGGGCGATACGTGAGTTTAGGTTTGTTTTTTGACCCTAACAATGAGGCAGGAGAGGCCACTAGGGCGCGCCACGTGGCCTAGCGAAACCATTGTCTTGTTTGTCAATTGAATAAGAACTTTAATAAGGCGTAAATTAAAGTTCATTTTAAACGGTGAATATATCCTGCGGTGGATGTTGGAATGATTGAATATACGGGAGGATTTTGAGTCTGTATTTGGAGCTGTTTATTTTTTATTAAATTTATTTTATTTTATACGCACTTTATCAGAAATAAAGGCACAACCTATCTAAGATAATGAAATATTAGACCCCTGCAACATTGATCGAAGCCGCGATTGGAACTTTGCTAAAGGAGACTATGCACTTCTTATAATAAATAAGATATATCCATTGTATTGTAAATTAATAGAAATTATAATTATTATCAAATCAAATAACATGATTTCAATCTATTCAACTCATCTCACTCAGAAGTTATACGTAAAAAATGATTAATTTTCCGCAATGTAACGCGTCGCGATTTTCGGGCCATGATGATCTATAATTTTAAGCGAGGTTTGAGTGCTGATGATTTTGCCAGTGAATTAAAATATGTATTTAATGAGAAACCACCATCCTGTAGCTCAGTGTTTCGATGGTACAAACAGTTTCAATGGGGAGAGCTAAAGTTGTCTGACGATTCTCGATCTGGGAGGCCTATTGAAGCAGTGTCCTCAGAAAACGTAAATGCAGTTAAGAAATCTCTGAGATAGATAGACATATAACGTACAAACAAATAGAAGAACTCCTGGAGATTAGTTAACAATCAATTCATACAATTTTACATGACTATCATCAAGTTAGAAATGTTTCCACGTTGTGGGTACCTCCTCACTTTTTGACATCGACACAAATGGAATGTCGTAAGAAATTGTTGCAAAACATGTTCACTATGTTCGATGGTGGAAAATCTCGTAACCTGACTTCAATAGTGACAGGTAATGAATTATTATTAAGTGCTGTATTATTTCGACGTAAAATCTAAATTTAAAAACAAGCTGGGGATTTTTGAAGATTAGGAACATCCTACCACCGTCAAACAATCTCGATCTGTCAAAACAAAAACTGACTTTTGACTTTGGATAGCTATTAATGAACAGAAGACTGTCATCGCAAAATGGTACACCGAGATTTCTTTGCCTCAATTGATTGAATCTCTAAAAGACCTTCGGCCCAAATCACGAATTGACAGTTGGCGGCTTCATCACGATAACGCACTTGCACATCACGCTCAATTAACTGAAGATTTTTTAAGCCACTTTTATGAAATCCACTAGATTACCCTCCATACAGCCTTGAGCTCGTACTTTGTGACTATGGACTCTTCTCAATGATAAAGGATAAACTAAAAGGTCACCGGTATTCCAATGTTAACCAGCTAAGCGAAAAACTTTGCACTAAACACCTATTTAACTTAGTTTGATACTTACCTAAATTAAATTCAGTAAAATTCTTTCACCTAGGTATTTAAACCTACAATATCAGCGCGTAAAACTTATGGGCTGTATTTTTGAAATCCACGCGGATGAAGTTGTGGGCGAAGTGCTAGTCACCTATATTCTGAGTTTCCAATAGGTTTTCTTCAAGGATATTGCTATTCAATAGGTTTACGTACCATGTGCCTAGTAGTCATAGTAGTAATACTGACAATTGCGTGCACTAACTGGATAGGTATGAATATCTGTATAGTTTTTTCCTCACGTCACCATTTAAGACGCTAATCTACATTGTTCTTGCATTTTAAAAAGACTGTCATTCTTGAGTTTGCTTCGCTAGTTGCCCCATGTACTTGATGCAGCTCTACTCAAGAATTTAAACCTCCATTTACAGTCTATTGAGACGCTACACGAGGTAAACCTCATCGTGATGATTAACAACCTAAGGAAAGTTAGTGAACCTCCAGTCACTCTAGTGGAAGTGCACGACATAATTAAAGGACTTCACGCTTCCAGTTCGGACGATAGCATCAGTAAGGTGTACAAATTCGTCTTCGCTCACTATTATAATGCTCATAAACGCTATCTTCAATGGTGCCTTTAGCAACAACACGTTTCCACAAGCATTCAAAGAAGCCACCGGTATCGGTATTCCCAAGCTAGACAAGCCCACGTCTGAGCCCACTATTATCATCCCATTAGTCTCCTCCGTGTTTTCATCAAAATAAAAGAGAGTATTATTTATAAGCGTCTCAAAGATTATGTCGAGGAAAAGAGCCTTATATGGGGGTACAAACAGTTTGGTTTTCGAACACAACTTAAGTCCACCTCATTGTAGATCACATAAGCGCTGGCTTCCAGCGTAACGCGACGACGCGGGCGCTTTGTTCTTCGACACAGCGAAGACATTCGAGAAAATCAAATGGTTGCTTTATTAGGTATGTACATAGCTTTACCAAATCGATGTGCCAGACCGTCTTGTGTCCATTACACGAGATTGTCGGATTTTACTTTTCGCTGTCATGTTGAGGGTTCCATCTCCGCGGATCACCCGATTCGCTTCGGAGTCCCTCCCGGCTCCATGACATTCCAAAAGTCCATTTGGTTCTGTTCGCCAATGACACTGCCAATTACTATACTGGTCTCTCAGGACTCTATCGCTTGCAGTTTTTAGACCTCCATAAACCTCGGGCGCTTGGTTCCGCAAATGGAGAGTCGAAGTCACCCAAACAAGAGTCAGATGGTTTGCTTTCTGACATCGCGCCCACTTGCTCCCTCCCTTTCTAGTCGCTGGCCCCTTAGGAGAAGCAAGCCAAATATTTAGGTGTGTCTTTGACCACAACCTTACTTTCAGATAGCACATAAAGGCGATTCGCTCACGCGCTGCCTTCCTTCGCTTTTAGTAGATTCCACGTCATGCCCTATCTATGCTTGCGTTGTCTTTGCAAACGCTAAGCCACATCCTCTTCATACAGGTAATATGCAGACCCTCAAAAATTGTTTCCTTAGAAAAATTATGGGAGCCCCATCTATGTTCATAATGAGCATTTTCAACTTGATCCCAGATTTACAAAGCGTTCCCTTTACACTTTACTTTCCCGAACAAAATGTTTCTTTGGCTATGCTATATACACCCCAATCCCCTGATTGCCGCGGCTGCCCGATACACTCCCTATCGCAATAGTAGGATTCGCTGACATCTATTTCCAATGACGCTAAAACCCATGAGGGTTTTAGCGCCGGGAATGGATAGGGACTTTTACAGTAAAACAAAATGAGGTCTGTGTTTTCTATCCGACTTCTCTCGCTAGCTAACTAAGCAGGTGAACCTAGGAGGTTGTCGGCTGCCTAACCGGACTTGCCTGTGGTTTTCTCAAAAAATTCTCATAAACCTACGCGTTATAGAAATACCTGTATGTATACCATTTTATCATGATTTTGTACTGTGCTGTGACGGAACCGCCGAAAACACAGGTCCGTATGTTTCTAAAATTTTGGGCCCCAGATTATGACGCCTAGCAACATGTTGCGATGAGGGGTTACGGGGTACCCCAGTGAATAAGTTATAATTGTATAACTAACGCGCACCAATGATTTGGCGTAAAATTCTCCTTAATGTGCATGTACTACAAGTTTCACGCTTTTAGGGATGGAAAAATAAGGGTTATGGAGAGCTGTTAATTGGAATGGGTAAGTATTCTGTAACGATTAAGTTGTGTTAAAATTTTGAAAGATCAACCATTCGCGAAAAGCTGTGAAATTAGGCACTAATGCGGTTTTGCTGCAACTAAAAACATTTGCAACAGAAAAATATTTTTTCCCCTAAAATCTTGGTCAAAGACAAAATCACAATAGTAATCCGAATTATGTCAACCTATCGCTGGTTCATCCCAATTTTTTTAAACAAGAAAAAACAGATATCATCACCACACCATTCATTTATCGAACCGAATGGAGCGACGAAAAGGTCAGAAAAAAGAAAAAAATCGTAACAAGAAAGTGACAAAAAGCCGTGTTCGAGATGACAACGTCATCGGAGCGATCTCGCTGAACGATCAATTATGTATGATTCATTGCGTTCGCGCAGGCTCGCTGTGTCACCAACCCGCTCCAAAATATTATGATTTTAAGATTTTATCGATGTTTCCAATAAATAAATCTGTTGCGACATTGTTTCTACGTTGTGGGTATTTCAGAAAAAAACAATAAGTTATAACATGCAGCGTTTACCTCAGATCCGTCATTGTTTAATGACTGGAACGAAGATCTCACAGGTAACATGTGCGCAGATTTCCTTGTTGGCGAAATTATGACGCGAGAAACTGAACAGACATGTTTATGGACCTTTATGTAAGTAATAATCGAATTACATTTCAACTGATTACCATGATTAAATTCTAGAAAGAATAGGCCAAGGATTCTTGCAAATTCAGCACGATAAGTCGCCTAAGCTTAGCGCCACACGAAAAAATTTAAAAGCTGTCGGTTTTGAAATAGCCGGAATCGGTAATCCACCTGCAAATTCGCCCTAAAGCTGACGTTTACTCAATTTTATTTCAGTACCAACAGTTTTAAAAGTATTAAAACGCAAGCAACGCCGCCACCAAACGTACTGGGTCTACATAGGAAACGAAATGATACTTTTGCAAAATGTACATACATCAACGCACGCGAGAATTCTGATAAGTTTTTAAATTACTGCAGAATATTGATAGGTACTTTTGATTAATACCTTTGGTGGGCCAGTGCCCACAGCTTCGAATAAAAGATACTGATCTACAATACGAAGACATTACATTTCATATGAAAATATCAACAGAAATCGAGTGCGGCTAACTACCGTGTGAGTACCAGCCTGCTATTACTGTAGAATACAAAAAGGTTGCATGTTTTCGACACGCTAGAACAAGTAACGAACTACGTTTTTAAATTCAGTCAATGAAAAAACTAGTGCACCGTTTGCATTTAATCTCAGTGAGTGCTAAGCCTAAACCATCATATTTGACCTCGTGAATTTACTAATTAATGTTTGTGACTGACATACTTCATAAGAGGATTTATGGTAAGCCGTGCTTCGGCACGTGACCTGTGTATTTAATCCCTAGCAGCCAAACAGATCTTGACTAAACCTATTTAGATTTGATTTTGTTTTTGAAACTATCTTCACATTGATTTGGCGAAGATAAGCTTTGTTATGTATAGTGGCCTTATTGGTGATGTTCTTCATAAAAGTCAGGTGCGTAGTACTCGCAACCGGTGTGTGTATATGAACCTAAACGAGGCAAAAGGAGTGTATGGAGATCGTAGCATGTGGCGTTCCGTGGTTTCTGCCTACCCCCATGGGAAAAAGCCAATGGCTATGCCTAAGGCATTAAGTCCGCCTTTGTACTTTTTTGTGTGCGAGAAGTTTAAATAAAGAGTGTATTTATGAGTTCAAGTCGTCCTGGAAGTTAAAATAGTTTTTCAGTTTCAATCTTTTGATACCTACCTAGAATTTCAAAATCCACTTAGCGTAATGTCTATGATTATGTATGACTCTAATACTACTGACAATACGAACAGAATTTGTGATTATGTTTTTTAAACAAATTTAATAGAAATCTACTTTCTACAATATTCCACAAAATACACGCAATAAGTAAAATCCTGAACCTGAAAACGTTAGAGCATTCCTCGGTAATGCAAGGATCTATTTTACAAATTCCTTGAAATTTGAATGTACTGGTAGATACTAATAACAGTTCATAATTACTTGTATTTGGAGATCATTTTTTAAATATTTTCTTCATTAAGTTTTTTGGAAAACCAAAACATTAAAATCGAATAATTAAAATATTTAAATGTCATTTATGTCATAGTCAGCCTATGTTGTACCCACTGCTGGGACACGGTCCCCTCATCTCAGTGAGCCGTAATCTACCGCGCAGGCCCAGTGCGCGTTGGTAGATGTCACATGACTTCGATTTTGTGGTTCTAGGCTATGCCAGTTTCCCCAAGATGTTTTCCTTCACCGTTTTGAGAACAGTGGTGATGAAATTATTTACACAAAGCGCCTGCCTGGGTCCGAAGGCACGTCCTAACACTCGTAAGTCGGGGCCGCTACCACTGGGCTGCCACTGCTTTCAAATTAGCAATTAAATGTAAGTATGAATATTTAAGGTATTTGTTCTAAAGTCTGTTTAACATTTCACGTATGTAAGTAATGGTGTTTTAAAAACAAATACTTGTTTAAATATTAATAATAGCTAATGTTGTCATTTACATAGCATGACGTGACTCTTGCTCCTTGAATGAGAGTAGTCATTCTTCGTAGATTTTGGGTCACTGAATTCAAATTCGGCCTCGGAATTGCTCCATCACATCACATTTTTTAGATATCCTAACCTAAAAGTGCAAAAAACACGATTTTAGCGTGTTTTCACGGTTATGTAGCATCGCGACAAATTAAGCTATCGAAAAATACACTCAATGCTTTAATGTATAAGCATTGTTCTTCCAAATGGCGTTGAGTTTGCGCGAATATCTTTTTTCATCATCTAGAAATTTGACTTTGAACATTTATATATGCATTCGATATACAATTTTTCATACAATTCATGTATATAAAAATTAGAAATTTGAATTTAGTGACCCCAAACTCTACGGGGAATGACTACTCTCATTCAAGGAGCAAGAGTCACGTCGTGCTGTGTTATTAGAGTTAGACGCACCCCGAATAAGTTAAGTGCGAAGGGGATTACAGGGTCTAGTGAGCGAGCGAATCGAGCGAACAAACACCCCGCCAGCTCTATAGAAACTTAGCAGTCTGCGTCGAGGTGCCCCAAGTCTTAAGCTCACCAGGTGCTTTTATTTCCTCGCACCGTCCGCATTGTTCCTTTCAGACATCCGGTTTTTCCTTCCCGAGATTTTAAAATGAAATTTTGCTTTGTATACACTTTTTTATTTTTGTTTTTAGATCTTAAGATATTTTCAAAGCATTTTAAAGGTCCAAGAAGCGTGAAATCTGTAACCTTTGTAAACACCCACATTTTTAAACCCTTTTTTTCTAATATTATATTAGTCATGTTCTATATCTTCGCGTCGGTGTCGTAAGAGGTGACTAAGGGACTTACTAGGAAATGGGCAGCAGCGTTCTCTATGCATTTTATCATCATGCTGCGATCGCCAACCCAACTGCTAAGCGTGGCGATTATGGCAAACTCCCGCCCAAATTGGGGGAGGTTTTTGTACAGTAGTGGATGACTTTTGTCTGAAATGATGATGACATTAATTATATAGTAACTTTTCAAGAGCATCAATTTAAAAATGTAAACTCATGTGTGTATAAGTACGATCTGTAAAATTATTCAAACAACACTTTACAAACATAATTTTAGGTATTAAATAATAGACCAACATTTTATTTTGCATCTGTTTAAAAATATGTCCCATAATTTATTAAGAGAATATTTGAGATTTGTTTGTAAAGTTTCAAGGTTGTTATAATAGTTATAACAGTGTAACTTTGGGCACACCACAATTGCGGCGGTAAGTCCCCTCTTTGAGGAGTGGATAGAGAGGCGCCAGAGTATCCTCACCTTCCATCTAACGCAGGTCCTCACCGAGCATAAGGGCTTTGGGGGGTTCCTATTCAGTATAAAGCGGGAGGAAACGTCCGGGTGTTCCCATTGCGAGGGTCATCTGGAGGACACGGTGGAGCATACGGTGGAGGTGTGCCCTGTCTGGGCAGAGCACCACCGTGTTCTCATGGAGGCGATCGGTTGCGGCGACTGCTCGCGTCCGGTCCTGGGGCGAGCCATGGTACGGAGCGAAAGGGCATGGGAAGCCGTCACCTCCTTCTGCGAAGCAATAATACTCGCGAAGGAGGAGGCGGGGCGCGTGAGGGAGTGGCAGTCTCTGCGCCCTCACGTCCCTAGCCGCCGCAAGAGGAGACGCCCCGGGCGTCGGGAGTCGATTGCGGACTCCCGGCCACCGTAGGCGCAGGCTTGCGGTAAGGTAAGGTCGCGGGATTTGTTCGAAAAAGATACCGTGGTCCTGGCACATGGGCAACTGAAGGAACACGGGTAGGTTATAGTCAGTAAAAGTCTGACACGCCCTCCCGATCCACCCAAGAGCGGGAGACGTCATTTGATGATTAACCAACCCCAAAAAAAAGTTCTGTCATCATTTTCTACTTCTTCTTACAACCTCAAATACGGTACGTATTTGAGGTTGTAAGAAGAAGTATGGAAAAAACTATGGAAAAAACGTGTGTATTTTTGGCTATCTTCTAAAATAATTTACATTAAAACAGTGCTTACTTTGGAAAAAAACTATTTTCGGATGATCTGAGCAGCAGCGCAGCAAGGAGGTATGCTGGAACCTGTCCGGTTTTAGTCTGCAAGCACATTAAAAAAACAAGTATTAGAAATTTATCAAAGAAATTAGGTTTGAAATTCGTAAAGCGGTGATTTTATTGAAGTAGTCTTATAGAACCTAAACTAATCGGATTTCCTTTGCTGAGATGTAGTTTTTAAATGCATTTTATTTTTCAGTTCTGTCTATTTTCTTGCTTTCTACTCTTCTTAGTCGGCGTTCATACGGTCGTAATAAAATCACGGCAGAATTATTTCGCGCACAGAATTTTCAACTCTCCGTGATTAACGCAGCATTGAGAATCCAACAGAATGCATCGAACATCGAAAAGTGTATTTAATAATCGATTTTCAACTTTCGGTGATAAGCAGTGGAGTCAAAGATCAAAGGTAAAAAAATAATAGTATATGTATAAGTACAAGCTTTTAATAACTTAGCTTCTTCTAAACAAAACTAACCAATACAAATGAGCCCTAACTCAATGAGTTTATCTTGTTTAGTTAAGAAGTTCCCGCTACCGTCTTCCGAATCCATCATCAGAACACCTCCTAGGCCATCCATATCATTGTCACCTAAAATATGTACGTAGACCAAATATGAGCCCAATTGGACAACGGAAAGTAATTCAAATTAAACTTCAAAGATTCTTGCTGAACATACATAAAAACATCACAAGTTAAAATAAAATCTTGTAAAAAGAAACTTCTTTCTACCTCCCACTGAAGATCGTTGTCACACTACGAACTATGACAGTTCTCGAAAAAGAAATGTAATCATAGTCTGTCGAGACGTTTCCTAACACTTCGTAGGTAACGATCGTCTCCGACTCAATGAGCATTCATCACATTTTTTGTCAAACAGCGCCATCTACCTAACGCGTCAATGAATCGGAAAGCGATCAATAATAGCGTCTCTTTTACCGTTACATTTAAAATCGGTGAACTCTATCTTCCTATTCTTATGGTGCAATCTGCAGTTCTACTCGCTTTTTGACGATACGGTTTGGTTTTGAAATAGTTGAGATGTCAAATCTATGATAAAATAATGGGATCAATCTAAATTGACGATCATGAATGCTTTTGGTGTCATTTTGGAAGATACATACCTAGGAATTTGAAAAAAAATATCCGGAGTTTTCAAGTAGGTGATTAGCATGAACAGCACAGATTTTTAAAATAAATATGGATACACCTTTTCTTTCTAGCATTCAAATAGGATTTTCGACCGTAACAATTATGGCTTCACAAAATTATTAAATTTAAATCATGAATACAAGCCTCTAAGTTTATTGAATGACTGTTTAATGAAAAAAACATTCAATGGGATTCAGTGAACTTAGAGAGATATATTGATGATTTTAATGACTATAATTCTGCAAATGTATATGTAGGTACATGTTACGGTCGCGAATCATATTTTGTCCAACATTTAGCCAGATTCTGACCTGCAGATTGCAAGTATCGCATCGTAAGAAAAATTGAATTTCAAAGGCGATTTCACCTTAAGTATTATGAAAACAGTTAGTAGCTGGTTTCTCAGTAATGATTATTCCTACCTTCCACCACAAAACACACATTATCCTTCAAAAACAATGAAGCTAATTACTTCCCAGATAAGTTTATAAATCCAATTAAAACAAAATGTATTTTAACATTTAAAATACCAAAATATCATTAACCGTAGAAGAAAAAATACCTAATTCTCCTCACGATCAAAGCTACCGTGGTGGGTAGGCGGGGCAGATAAGGCGCCTGTGACAAAAACGTGGCGCAGAAATAGGTCGTAACATCTGACTTCCCTTCCGGGGCTAAATGGGCTGAGACGGGGGCAAAAACTAGCTTGTGGTGAGGCCCGGCCGGAGGTCTATACCGACCGCGAAGAGAAACGATGCTGAACTTGGAAAAAAGTCGTCATAACTTACAATTACTATACCAGAATTCATAATTGTACTATATCCGATGTAAGTACTAAATAATTTTGTTCAGTCCAAATCACAAATATGACATCAATCACATTCTCAACGGGGTCAAACTACCTAAGCTTGTACTCTTCGAAAACTACTATCATCAGGTACATAAACTCGGCTTTCTGTTCACTACAACAGCATATTTACCGACCTTTGACTAAGGACCAGGCTACAAATGGCCAGAGCAAGCGATTAATCGAACTCAAATATCCTGAAGCTCCAGTTCACGTTGCCTTCACGTAGATAGATAGGATCTCACGTTCAGGTCGGTAGCTGCCCATTAACGTAATACAAATGACAACAAAAGCAAGTTATTACCTTTCTAATGCCTATTTTCTAACCATTTTATAAAGCTTAAGCAGCTTGGTTGTCTAGATGAAAAGTTTTGAAAATGTATCTACATTTACATTTAAAATTTCGAGCTGATTTTAAAAACGCTCAAAGCGAGTCCGATCTTTGCCTCCAAAGAAGCCCTACAGATGCCCGGTAGTCTAGATAAATAGATCAGAAAATATAGGTAGACTGAAAAACGCTCATCTCAAGACCCATCTTTTCATCCGGGAGAAGCTCTTCACATGCTGCTTGACTCACAAACTTGACCTTTAATGGTCGCTTATAATTGAATTGCAAGTACCTGAAATCCTTAAATTGGTTCCTGGGAACACGTCATCGAAAAAAATGATTCGAGCGTCTTTTCACATACAAAAATAATGAAATTTCATGGTGATACATCATCTGAATACACCAGATGATATCTACCATCATTTTATATTTACACTTGGGGTTTAAAAAAATTTAAAGAGACCGTCAAACAGCTGAACTTTTTCTGAAACTCCATAAGCCAAGGTCACGGCTAGTGCCTACTGTATTTTCTCTTGGTTTTCACCTTGACATGTCATTGTAGGACCTTGAACTGATGCTGCAGCATCACTTGAAATTTACAGGATCTCACCTAAACAAACAGCAGTTTTTAAGTGATTGGGCTCATTGGATAGATGATTTATTTATTTATAGTTAATTAAAACGGTACAACACATAGAAACACATAAAAGGTTGACAATAATTATATGAAGTTTAACAATTACCTAGATTAAGAAGTAATATGGAACAGTGGACGGATCATTTTAGAGTTAGATGATCAGAGTCTGATGATAGAGTAGCAAAAGGCGAGTATTATGTATATATATAAATATTTCATCTAACTTGTTAATCTTGAATAATAAAGATCATGATTATTATTACACATTTAATAACTTATCTTTCGAAGCTCTGCGTTCAAGATGTCTGTAGCAAATGTGTGACACCCAAAAATTTAAAATTGCACGCTACATTACAGGCGGGCATGATTTATTGTGGAGGCACAAAAACTCACTCAATGAGGGCGCTGCGGTTTTGACTCTCACGTGCGTGGCTTAGTTTGTTGGTATTTGAAGACGACGATGCTTACGTTTTAGTATACCTACCAAATTGAAGGCTTATTCGTTTATTGGCACGAATTTACTCGTCTGAATCGGGCAAAATTAACACGATTAATTAATATATTAAATTATTTTCTATAGGTGATTCGTACGGAGATAATTTATTTGCGAACAAATCGACAACTTCAAAAATTATATTAGGCAATTGGGACGTTGTAAATTTTATGTATTATTTTACCTGTTGTGACATTTTTCATAACTCTATTACATAAAATTCAAAACGTGCTAGTTGTGGAACACGAATATCTTACGTTGATGGTTCACTCACAAATATATGAACTTAGTGCAATTTACCTATAGAAATATTCATGTGTAGGTACAGTGTTGATGTTCAGCGATTCGGGCGAGAAAATTCGTGCGAGTCGACTAATGAGCCCAATTTAAACGACATGTTATCTAAAACGTGGTTGGAATCTACATACAGATTGGTCTTAACTTTAGACCATAGAAGCAAATGCATGTTCTACTCTAAACCAAATCCTTGCTGTGAAAACATCTTCGTTGTTCTATCCGTCCTAAACGTCAAGAATATGAAAAGAAGATTGTTCTTAGTATTGTTCTGTTCGTTTGGTCTAACCCCACCTCAAAGCACATAACTTCTGTTTGTGAACTTATTAAATCCCCAACAATTCGTGAAGAATGGCCCAATAGTTTCATTCATAATGTTTAATATTCACAATGGTTTTTTTTTTTGGATGGGATATCATCAAATGACTTTTCCCGCATCAAATGACTTCTCCCGCTCTTGGACAGAGCGGGAGGGCGTGTCAGACTTTTACTGACTAAAACCCACCCGTGTTTCTTCAGTTGCCCATATGCCACGGCCACGGTAACTCTTTCGAACTAATCTCGCGACCCTGGCAGGATAATCACAATGGTGAGGGTGTTATTAGGTTTTAAAATAAAAATTAATTGATAAATTCTAAATAAATTATTATTGATTAATTCATATAATATCTTGCTGATATCTCTATAGGTCTTCTAGGTTAACCGCTGCCGTTACGAATTATCGCGCGCCCGCTGAAGTTTAAACATAACTGGCGAAATGTGGGTGATAATGATGGTGTGAGTCCGTTGTGGCTGGGGGGTTCTGGCTAACAAAACCAGCCTGGATCTGCCCAAAACCACAGAAGCTGTCTGCCGGCAGCTTCACAGGCTTTGCGGACCGACCTCATTGTTCCAAGGATTCTTCACGTTGAGAAGCCACGGCTTCGCATTCCAGATTGACGTGGGCCGTTGATTCCTCGGCGTCAAGGCATCCCCTGCAAAGCGGGTTGTCTGTGGAGCAAATATTATAAAGATGTTTGTTATAAGTGTTGTGGCCCGTAATTGTCCCTATGATTATATGTAACGATATTTCTACTCAGGCTGATAAGCTTTTTGGTTAATCGCGGGTATATAGTCGGTTAAACCAATTTTGACTGTCTACAGTCAGTTGCAAGTGACCATCTCTTATAATCAAGTTTGGTCGATCTTTGGCGGATCCACGCATGAAATTGTTAGAAAGGCAGCGGGAAAAGTGAGGGTACTACCTATATAGGTGCACCTCTGCCTAACCCATTGGGGAATACAGGCGTAATGATGATATTGGTTACAATACGATGATGGAAACCCAATACTCTAATGACGTCTATCATATCTGGTAGTCCAAGCACATGCTGACGATGATTGTTGCTTAATTAAATTGAATCAGATTTCCAGCCTCACTTGCCTGTTTCCCCGAATTGTGTCAGTTTAAAATAGGTAACTATGGATTAGTTGCGTCAAGGATAACATGATGCCTAACATACAATCCATACTAATATTATAAATGGGAAAGTGTGTGTGTCTGTTTGTCAATCTTTCACGGCAAAACGGAGCGACGAATTGACGTGATTTTTTAAGTGGAAATAGTTGAAGGGATGGAGAGTGACATAGGCTACTTTTTGTCTCTTTCTAACCCCCACTTCCCAAAAATGGGGGGTGGAGTTTGTATGGAGCAAAACAAAATTGAGTAGGGGATGGTTTGTGTGACACTGGTCTCTTATCCACATCCACACTATCCACACTTCCACACTATAATATTATAAATGCGAAAGTAACTCTGTCTGTCGGTCTGTCTGTCTGTCTGTCTGTCTCGCTTTCCTGCTAAAACTACTGAACCGATTTAAATGAAATTTGGTACACAGATAGTTTTGAGCCTGAGAAAGGACATAGGCTACTTTTTATCCCGGTAGTATGTTCCCGCGGGATAATTTCCGACCTCCACGCGGGCGAAGCCGCTGGCAAAAGCTAGTTACCTATATAACCTGGATTAATGATTTCTTAATACATTAACCGCGGTAGTATAATCTCTTGCGATAATTTCTGACATCCACGCGGGCAAAGCCGCGGGGAAAAGCTAGTAATTATACAAATAAATACAAAAACAAAAGGACACTTAGGTGTCAAGGTACTCGTCCGCACTGTCTGCACTCACTGCACTGCGCGCCGTCTTCACTGTCATCCGGAAATGTGCCTAGAAGACTGGCAGCATTTCCATGATGGCAATGCTAAATCTTTCGCCAAAAAATGACAGCCCTCTGGTCACGTGAAATGTTCACTAGTCGATGATAATTTTCCTTAAAAAGGAGACGCGCAGTCTACTCACCCGAGCATTTAAATCATGAATTTAGAAAATCAAGCCGGGCCTTTTTTCGAACTAACCGGTCATACTTATTCAAACCACTGCAACATTTGTAAGCCCTAATTTGAAAAAAGAAAACAGCCTGAAAACTGTCGATACAATGAATTTCAGTGAGCCTCATATCAGGAATACTGCAAAAGAAAAACGTAAAAATAAAAATGCTGGCCACTATGTTACCGACAGTTCATTGCCTCTGATAAGGTTTTAACAAAACCGAACCCGTCATCGTTACCGCAGTAATTAAGATAATTTATATTGTTATCACTTCATAAAATGCAATTGTGCAAAACACTTTTGATTAAAACAAAGGGCTATGACGTTTTAGAGACATCACTTTTTTTTATTTAAACAAATGTAAATGTACTCCAGGTTTGATCGTATAGTCCAGCCCAAAGTGGATGTATAGGGTCAATTTTAAATTGAGTTCTATCAAAGACATCAGGAGCGTGGGAGTTGACACTGAACTGTGTGCAGCACACCCTAAGTTTCAGCTTCAGCCCTTTGATCATACTAATATTATAATTGTGAATGTAAGTTTGTTTGTTACGCTTTCACGCGAAAACGACTTAACCGGTTATCATGAAACGTTGTATACATATTCTTGGAGGTAACAAGTAACATAACATACTTTATATAAAAGAAAAAAAAAAATATTTATTATTTTTAACGCGAGCAAAGCTGCGGTTAAAAGCTAGTTAGAATATATAGAGAGTCCGACCTCTGATCTCAAGGTAGTGATATAAGCTTTTGGAAACATTTACAGGTAAGTTCGGTCAGATTAATTGACTACCAAATAGGCACATTAAGCCAATGCCGAGACTATGTGCATATGTAACTGTATATTTGTAAACATAACCGGCAATGTATGACAGTTGTGATTTGATTATACGGGCAATTCAAGTTTATGGTCAATTTGATAAAACAATATTTTCCCTGATTTTACCTGGAATTCGGCCACCATCAAACACAGTGACCTGTCTACTTGTATTGATTACCATAAAATAAAACCATTTTACCCTCGAAGTTCATTGTGCAGCTGGTGAATCATTCTGAACCAGTTCCGTAAGAAAACCTAGTCCTTTCGGAATATTCATCGGTTAAGAATTCCAAAACGTTGATGGCAAGAAACTTTTCCAGCACATCCGCCTATGTACTTATAACATTCGTAATGTTTTATATACTTATTATATGAGACCAGTTGCTTTTCTCAGAACCCAAAAACAATGCCAAGAACCCGAAAACGGATCCCGTTATGCGGTTCTATTTTTGTCTTTATCTGTTTAATAGAGGTGCATATAGCGGTGTCTCTGTCCCCCTTGAATGGAAGTCGCAGACAGCAGGACCAGTTTTTGCAACGAAGGCTCCTGTAGAAATCATCATGGAGTCACATTTTGCTATAGCAAGGCAATAGTTGTATATATCGAATGGTTCTCGGTTTGTTGCGTCTTAGGTCGCTTCAGATTATACATTTAAAGAAACTCTGCTAGACATTGCAAAGCTTTGAGTCAGGTTGTTGGCATCAGAATAATTTAATACAAACAATCTTCCTTTAGTAAGTATCTGGATTGAATTCTCTTAACAAAAAAGTTACCTACCTTACCTGCTATATGTTTATTTGCTTCTGCAAAAGGCATGTTCATCCAGTTTTGTTGACGATGTCAATCACCTTAGTGACTTATTGATTTATCAGTACAAGACAGCTGCTCACCACGATTTTCATTGCAAACGTCTCTGTGAACTGCGTCGAACTGCACAGCTCCCACGATACCCACGAACATTAAACTTTACAAAATGAACAGCAATCCTGATTATAAGTCCCACCTCTGGAATTGGCATGCTATTTCCAACAGCTGTTTATATGCCAAACGTGATTGCAAGTAGTACCACGAACTAATTGTTACGGCCCCATCAAGAATCAAAGGCTTAATTGTATGCGTGTACACATTTGCATAAAGAAGCAGGTGTGAGACTTAAACCATTTTGGACTCAAAAGTCAATCTTTAGTGCAAACACTATTAATGTTGAATCAACAGAATGCATTGTCGGAGGAACACCCCCTGTTTGAGTTAGCTACTGATTTGCTTCACCCCCTATTGTATTTCGTGTATACAAATCACAGTAATGGGTGAGTAACGATTAATTACGCGCTTATTGAATTAACGCTGAGCACTAATTTACTTCCATTTTGAGGAACCTTAGTTTTATAGTAGACTCAATAGCAATTATGGTATGTTTGCATTACTGGAGTGGTGAATTCGATGTTTTGTTATGAGTTTCATTAAACGAGACCAAATTGGTATATATTGAGTATACAAATTCCTTCCATTTTCTGTATAAGTATAATCTACTTTTAAATTGGGAAACTAAGTAATTTAACTTGTAACCAAGTTTTACCCCTTAAGAAAATCTCGATCGTAGTAAGTTATTAGTACATTTTGGGGTCTCTACTAGTTTAATATATTGCTGCTGCTATCCATGTCAATTTGCTGTTTTTCACTAATGTCAAGTATCTAGTGCTTAAATAAAGCCTATAGTCGGCTGCAGTCATGTATCTACCACAAGATATGTTGACAAATGTGCAATAGATGCAGAACATACACCGAAACTCTGTGATAAATGATGCGGCCTACCTAATAAGCACCTTTTAAACCCAAACCAAGCTTACCGGAGCCTCCTCATATATAAGGAAACAGTTTTACGCGTAAAAAGTTATTCTCCGTACTGATAAAAGTTGGAATTTTTAAAAGAGGCATCCGAAGGGACCACCCAACCGCCCCAGCTGCGGTTTATTTATTGTTTTAATTAAAACAGCATAACTCAGGACTGCGCGCGCGCCTCTCTGACAGCCAGTAACTCTAAAGGAAGCTTCTGGGCGATTCTTTGTGACAACCATACTGCGAACGACTGAGGAATCTAGGATATATTATAAAATATTAGAAGGCGAATAGTTGAATTAGTTATTGATTGGCTCGGCGCCGCCGCCGGTTGAAAAAGCATAAAAATGTAGTTGCATCATTTATATGTAAGATAAAAAAAAGTATGTACCTTCTGACGATACATGGTTTTCTTTCAAGATTGTGCAATATAATTTGTAGCGATAAGCGTGCTTTATACGTGAAGACGGACATTAGTCATGTCGGTAACAGTAGCCATGCAATTAATCGAGGATCATATATTCGCTCCTTCCTGTGTAATCTAGTAGTTTTGAATAATGGTGTTGATAGTACATACCAAACAGAAAGTATACGCTTTATCCAGACAAGACAAAGGTATTGCTAAAGTATTAGAGAGTAAAGTATTGCGAAACTCCACACTTGTTCGGGCCTCTTCCTGCCGCATCGGATTGCTGTGGCCAGATAGAAGCGTGCTACATACCTGCCTCGGTATTTTTGAAATACCGTCGTGGTTTTAACATCCTTAACAAATATGACTGATAATGTACTTTATTTTATTTTTTATTTACTACAATTTATGTGGTAAGATTATAAGTCTGTATTTCTTTGTTTGTTGTGCGTCGGTTGATGAGTAGATCATGTATTTTGGAGTCTTCGATTGTATTTTGTATACAAATTGATAGCATTATAAGAAAATACCAATGTGTTCGTTTGGAATGGAAAGAATGGATTTCTACGAAATGAAATAAAACCAAAAATACAGTTGAATATTTTTTTATTTAACAGAAATTTATAACTTTTGGTCACAGAATTTTGAGAACTTAAATTTGTTGCCGAACGCAGTCGAAAAATTTGTAATTTTTGTTTTTAATACAACATTTAGATTCATGATTCATACTACTTTCAACTATTCGGCTGTTCAATTTCAAAACCTAGTATCTGGCATGTTTTTTAAACGCGTGTTTATCAAATTTTCCACCGTATAGACCACCCTCCACATACTAGGCTAGCATAAACTCCCAGGAATTAGTCAAATACGAAGCTACATAAAGTCGGAACCCAACCCGAGCGAACCGAGATCAAGAGAAATCGGAAATCGTTTTTCGGTTCTCCTGTAAAATTTAGTTTTATGCTGATACTGGGTTTTGATATTACACAGCCGTATTTATTCAAGAACGAACGAACATCGTGTCTGCTACTACGTTTATATATTAAGGTGATTACTTTATTATAATGTACTTTAAATCTATATAAAAGGAACTAAGCCGGAAGTGCAGACGTAGCCGGAATATTATTTAATGCTTAGAACTACTAAAAAGACAGTAGAAATAATCATAAAAAAAATCAAAATCAAAATATTAAACTGCAAATTAAAGAAGACTTTTAAATAATATTTTGCCGGCAAATTAATTTCTCTATGACAATACTAACCTAGGTAATAATTATTAAAACTATGGAAAAGAGTCACATTTATTTTACGTACCTAACTACAAACTACAACTTAGATTAAATTAAATATGAATTGTCAATAAATAAATAGTATATATTATTTAAAGGTTCAGAGAACCAAATTACAGAACCATAGTTTCTTCAAAAAATGAGAACAGACAACTACTATCTGTAAGTTACAAAGTTAGTTATCCAACATCTTGTTACTTAATATACAAGTACTTATTTTTACAATAACTTCAAAATGCCAGTTCAATCATTTATGCCAGTTCAATGATCTATAACATTACACTCCCAGACTAAATCGAGTCACCTCTTTGTATAACATTCATTATCAAATAGTGTTGTTAATGGTCGTGAATAAAAAAATCATGGCTAATATGTCAAATCCAAAACTATTACTTTTACAAACTTTTACTGTAACACATCACTATTTTGATGTTTTTTTGTGAGGTATACACGCTGTATAACTCACACGGATTTGCATGGTGGCTCGATTTAGGAGTTCAGGAGTCTATAATTACATAAGCATATGTGCATTTGGCAAATAATGTATTTCATCAACCAAATACAAGTACACCAATATTATTAATAGATATACGGTTTTACTGACTACGCATTTTTATTTCTTATTTACAATGTTCATTTATGCGGATAATAATTTATAGGTATTTACATTTACAAAGTAAAATAATCATACAATATTCCAAATTTCTCAACTCTATCCGATACACTCGTATGGTATTCTTTTACTTCGAAACTACTAGTAACATCAACCAATTTAAAATTCAAAGCCAAGAATAAATGCGAGTATCTAGGAATCATCACCTATTTATTTATGTACTTATGAATATTTTGACTCGGAGCCAATAAGCAAATACACACAGATAAGAAGGGCATTTTTATTCTCAATGCAATAAAGTTAGTGGAATGCAATGATTTCTTCTTACTTTATTATGGGAAAAACAATGCACCTGATGTATTGAACGGATGCAACAGTTTGCGTTTATCCATTGAATATATAAATTTCAAGAATAATTATATCAGTAACATAAAGAGATTCGACAAAATTGCACAGGTCGCTAGCTTTCAGCATTTTAAAGAATCACAACCACTCACATAAAAATTGTATTCGCGAGTACACAAAACAGTCATGAATTATTTAAATATATACTAACACAATATAACAACGATTTTGTCATAAAAACAAAAATCAATAAAATTGTTTTGTTTTTCATTATAGTTTTTCACTTTATTTATTTAGTTGCACTCACACATATTCACTCACCATATATTTTAATTGTTTATTTAAAAACAAAACTGTTTATTTTATTTTGCTGCAAAATTAAAAAGCTGTTGGTTAGGTTATTATTTATTTAGGGTTTCTCCAGAAACAGGCTCTTGGAGACTTTCACCATCAACTGGCGATGGGCATTGTAAACGGAGGATCTTCCATGCATTTATAAAGACAGATAGCGTCTCGTCGGACTCTTGGGGACTTTGGACATTAAATGGTTGAGAGTGTTGAGTATGAATTGGCTCTTTACCTTGTGCCTCATCAGAGTCTTGGTGACGTTGACTATCAAATGGCCTTGGGCTCAGTGCATAAATGGACTGTTGAGTTTGTATCTCGTTAGGCTTTTGGGGACTTCGGCCACTAAATAAGTTTGGGTTTTGAGAAGAAATGGGCTTCGGAGATTGTGTTCTGTCAGACTGTTGTCCAATACGTGGATGTGGACTCATTTCACAATCTCTGCGCTCTCTTCTGTGCTCTGGAGTAGAATATCGACCTGGCGATAAGCTTTGTAAACTAAGGGTCAGCCATGCATTTATAAAGACAGATAACGTCTCGTCGGACTCTTGGGGACTTTGGCCATTAAATGGTTGAGGATGATGAGCATGAATGGGCTTTGGACCTTGTGCCTCGTCCGAGTCTTTGTGACGTTGACTATCAAAAGGTATTGAGCTCAGTGCATAAATGGACTGTTGAGTTTGTGTCTTATCAGGTTTTTGGGGACTTTGGGCACTAAATGAATTTGGGTTTTGAGAAGAAATGGGCTTTGGAGATAGTGTGCTGTCAGACTGTTGCCCAATACATGGATGTGGACTCATTACACAATCAGGCATTTGGGGACTTCGGCCACTAAATAAGTTTGGGTTTTGAGAAGAAATGGGCTTCGGAGATTGTGTTCTGTCAGACTGTTGTCCAATACGTGGATGTGGACTCGTTTCACAATCTGAAGGCTCTGGAGTAGAATATCGAAAAACCGTTTCTTCAGGACTTTCTCGTCGAAACGGTTGCATAGGCAATGGGGATGGTAAGGTCGCCTGTAAAGAAGCTTGCCTGTAAGAAACGTTTTCAAGAGTTTGCTCAGTACCAGACCGTTCAGAAAATTGCCCTAATTTTGTCTCATGTCCAATATGTAGGTGATAAAATGTTTGGTCAAAATCAGAGTGCTCTAATAATTGTTGTAAATTTGATTTAGGTAATCTTTTTCCAAAATATGAGTGTTGTATATTTGGACACATGTTTGACAGTGGGGGTATTTGCCCAAAATCTGAATTTGACACTGCTTGCCCTGAATCTAACAGTGGAATACTCGGCCTAGAATCTGGCATTGACAATCTTTGCCCGTACTCTGACACTTGGAGCTTTTGTCCAAAATCAGACACTAACATATTTTGGTCAACTTGGGGCTGTGCCAAGCGTTGCCGGAACTCTGGCACTGGGTATCTTTGTCCAAAATCAAACGCTGACATATTTTGGTCAACTTGGGGCTGTGGCACACGTTGCTGGAACTCTGGCCCTGGGTATCTTAGTTCTAAATCAGACGCTAACATATTTTGGTTAGTTTGGGGCTGTGTCATTATATGTTGGCCGAATTCTGACACTGGCAGATTTTGCCCAAATTGGGGCTGTTGCAATCTTTGCCCGAACTCTGATACTGGGTATCTTTGTCCAAAATCAGACGTTGATATATTTTGTTTACCATTGGGCTGTGACAAGCGTTGTTGGAACTCTGGTACTGGGTATCTTTGTTCAAAGTCAGAAGCTGACATATTTTGCCCAACATTAGGCTGAGGTAATCTTTGCCTTATATTATGTCGTCCAGGAATTTGTCCATTGGTAACACAACGCCGTTCCATGTTACTAGCATTACCTACGGTTTGCCGCATAGGAAGGGGTATAGAAGTTTGGTCGTAACCAGACCGTTGCGAAATATTATTTGTTTGCCTACCACCATGATGTGAAGAATATTGTGCGTGAAGAGGATTGGGTCCAAATACATATGCTTGAACTCTTTGTTCATAACGAGTTTCTTCATAAAAATTATCTTCACAAATAGTTTCATTATAAACAGTTTCTTTATAAATAGATTGCTCACAAATAGGTTGTGAATAATGTTGCCAATTAGTAGGATAATGATGTTCAATATTTTGCTCAAAAGCAGCGTGTTGGGTACTTCTCTGATAAGGTTGATAATCAGCCGCTTGAGAAGTCCCAGGAACAGCGTGGTCGAAATCTTGCCAATAATTAGCCTGATGGGAAGTTTCCGTAACATAACACTGTTTCTGTTCGTGAACAGGTTGTTGAGAAAGTCTTTGATTGTCTTGGATATATTGTCTATCTAATTCTTCAATCTTATAATCTTGTCTGGTACTAAAACATGTGCCTCCGCTATATTGTGACACGGAAACACATGTTACTAAAGTCTAGGACGCTCGTGAAGCGTGCAATGAAGGCTAGGGGCAATCCATGGAGTTGGGGCTGGGGGGGCCGCCCATCACGCTGTACTGCGGGCTGTGTGGCGGCAGCGACTGGATCGAACCCATCGGGCCGTGATACATGTCCAATTCTAAGGACGCGTCTGGCGAACACTTGTCCAACATTTTGTTCTCTTGCTTGGTCACCATTCGTCTCCACTTTGCTCGTGCGTTCTGAAACCATACCTGCGAACAAAAAATATAATGGTTGGTGTGTGCATGACAAATAACTCCAGTGTGCGCAAAGCTTAGTAAAATAAATATCGCAAAGTAAAAACAAAGAACGCGTTCCAAATTTTCTGGCGGTCCTGGCTTCCGCTCGAGCACATTGCACGCGGAAGCTGGATTCCTGCTTGTCCTGTTTTTTAAGGCACGTGATTGCATTCTTGCCCGCCGTTGAGCGTTAAGTGCAGATTTTATCTGTAATTAGTCCGTTGGCTGGCCGGTGCGTGACCGTCGCACGCGCAACATTCTGAAGCGTTGCTCGATACCCTAAATGTACCCACTGGGTAAAAGCTATCGAATCACGTGTTTTGTCGGTCTTATTTATAAAGCTAGATGATTTGACCGACTTTATCCGTACTTGTATTACGTTCGCGTCGAAGATTCAGTGCGTACCGCGCAAGAGTGTGCGAATCTCACGACCAATCACGCGCAGCTGCGCCTTGGCCCCGCCCCCCGCGTCATGGCGGCCGATGTTGCCTTACGCCAAATTTAGATGCTCGTTTCTTTCTTGGCCCTGAACATTCGCCTGGCGATTGTCCGGAAAAAGCGAGAAGTTCAATAACTTTGAAGGACCTACCTAACTATATATCGCTGCTATGAATATAGGTACCTACAGTCGAAATACAGTTATCGAAGAAAATAATAAGGACTTCGTTGAAAGAAAGCGGAACCTAAGTACTTCATGAAACCTACCGGTTATTAATTTATAATTATTTTAAAGTAGGTAAATGAAGAGAGTGCAAAACAATATATTACTCGCCTCAGTATGAGGTATACTGAAAGTGACCTTTTGAAATAAACATCACCTGTGTAACTTTTTTTTTCTCGTCGTTTTTTTCGTGATCTTAAAAAAACATTATTTCCCCTGAAGGTTCAATCTCCCATAGTTTTACAATGAGAAATAACTCAAACTACATCTGAGTTGGTTTCGTTTATATAGGATAGGCAACATGAAATATTAATCCCAACGATTACTAATAAAATTATAATTAGGTACAAAACATGGTCTCAGGCGATTACATTATAATTTTGAAAGCATTTTCGTTGGGTAAAAACTAACTACCTATATTTAATTGACGTAAACTTAATACGTAGGTAAAAAAAATAGCAGTATTAGGTAGTGGTGCCTCCCGTATAGTGATGTGGTTGGGAATTAGTAATCGATTAGTCGATTACTCTATTTGCGTGTAATAGATTGATCTTCTGTTCCAGCAGATATTGCCAATTACATAGGTTCTTCAGTATTTATTTATTTATTTAATATGAATTTTTGATAGTGACGTAGATTCTCACTCAAAATTAAATTGATTGACTCTCAAAATCAAGAAAAATCACCCATAACAATGGCTTGGATAATAGGTAATTGTCTGTCAAAAATACATACATACCTTGCCAAGTTTGCAATAATATCTTGTTTTCGGTCTATGAAAATATTATTTCAAAATCCTAAAACAAAAATTACCAATTTTATTTCCCGACTATTATTTTTAGTTGATCTCAACACTAGTATTGAAAATGACTGGGAAGTCGAGGAGGATTGATGACTACGCAGTGTCAAGGAAAGATAAACCCATCTTGGTGGTCCCGAGACAATATACTCGGCTACGAAAGACAATGTTCGTGTTTGTATCATTGACACCGTCATCTGTTCTCGACTACTGGTAGTCTATAAGTAATGGATTGTGAATATAACTTATGGCTTACTTTAAAGCTACGAATGAAAAACACTATGTTAATAATGTAGCTGCAAATGTTTTGCCGAAAATAAATAAGTTATTGGCATTTAAAGATTTTAAAACCAAAATCAAGTGAGTTGCCGCTGTCTCAAAGAAGACAGCGGCTACTCAATGAATAATAAAAAACTATCCACGTTTTTTATGATTTGTAACTTCTATCTACAAATCGTTATGCAATTTACTCGCATTATTTTAAAGGGTCGTGGGGCTTTTAGGACCCGGACCGCGGTCCAAGATTCCACCTATTAATATTATAAATATTTTTAGTAGTATTTTGGGACCACAAGTAAAATAAACAAAGTTATGTCTTGGAAAAGTAGTATCATAAAAATTTGAAGTTACAAATAAAATTATTTTTATAAAACGATAAAGCCTTCTATAAGAAATAAACCTAAAACAGAATACAAAATACTATTTAAAAAAAGTAATCTTGAGTGCTTATATCACCTATCGTCCCCCTAACCACCCACCGAAACGTACCAATAAACTTTAAAAAAACTTCGCTATCATAATTTGACACGTCAGCAGCTGTGGTCATAATCATTACAACTATTTAATATCATTAATATTTTTGTAAATAAAACAATCAATTGAAATTTAGAAAAAAAGCGCTATCTTAATATACTAGCTGATCCAGCGAACTTTGTACTGCCTTAGAATTAATAAATGATGTGTTAACTTATTAGGCTCCTACCAAGTTATGACAACCTGGTACTTCGAAGGCATAACGCTTTTTGTAGCTGTTAGCTACAAAATGTATGAGAAAATATTTTTTGTATTCTCGTAATTCTTTTTTGTTCACTGTACATTAACTTCAATTTTCTTGTGGTTCCAAAATACTACTGCAAAATAATTATTGTATTTTAGGTGGAATCCGGGACCGTGGTCCCGGTCCCGAAAGCCCCACGACCCATTTTAAAGTTAGATACAAGAACTAAATTTAATTTCACACAAAAGTATCACGTTTCAGAAATATTTTGGTGGTTATGATGGTTTTATTTAATAAGGTTAAGTAAGAATGTAAGCAGTAAAATAATCTCTCCTCTTAAATTGAATACACATTTAATTGCAAAGCTTACTTTACATTTGAATTTGTTGGATTATAACTTAAAAATTTGTGTTAAGCAATGCTACATGCTTTACAAGTTTTCCTTTTATTTATTTATTTTCCGAGCATTAGTTCTCTGTTGCAGGTAAACCTGTTGTTCTCCGTTACTTTTCAGTAGACCTATCATTAGTATGAATATTAAATGAGAAAATTCATACAGAAAAACAAATGCAGAGATGAATTATTCAAAAATAACACAATACGATAATACGAGTCGATAACAGACTAGGACCTAGTAAAAACGTAGTACAATCTCTATCACGTACGCAGCCGAGGCAAAGGCCAAAAACACGACACGCTATTCTCGCTCACATTTCGAATAAATAAGCACTACCTCGGACACATCATTAGTTATACCGTCACGCACAACCGCTGACCGAAAATATCTTCTACCCACCAAAACATACGTCTCAATACGCTTTACCGACTGACACTTAAAGACAATTGAAAATATTCATGCGAGTAATTTTTCAGCGGTCGAGTGTTAATGATATATTTTTTGTGCATGTTTATTTCGTTTTTCAAATGACTGAATGATATATGCTTAATGAAAAATTGAATTGTCAGATTTTTGGGATACATTGATGTCAAGAGCGAGATTGAGTTGTATTTCGTGTGAATAATCCGTGTTGTTAATTTAGAATTTACGAGACCGCAATTTTTTTTTCAATTCAAATACAAAATTTCTTATGTGTAAAGAAACAGTGTTGTTTTGAAATTATATTCATTTGAAAAAGCATCTAATGCCATGGAGAGAGAACTTAAAGAAGCGAGGTTCGCTAAGTTAGTTTGCTTCTGCTGCAACGATCTAGGGCTTGCAAAACTCTTCCAAAAAACTTCATAAAATGAATTTATTTTTAAAATAAAATTTATATGGATGATTTAAAATTAAAAGTTGGTATTTTTGGCACATAAGTATTCTTCTTGGACTCCGTGACTTCTTTCGTTGAGACTATAACAAAATATAAGAGAGCCTATACGTTATTGTTTTTACGATACACAATATCTTGGCCTAGTCGGTTAAGAGCTCACTAATACATCGTCGCAGTAACTAAATGGTATGGGATACAACAGTAGCACTATTTGTCATTGAGATACGATCTGCCGTCTGTACGGTAGCTGACGCCAGACATTGACTGAATGATCTTGAACAGTATTTATATCTCTCGTTTGTACGTCGACTCCATTTGTGAACACCGGTCCGGAGATGTTAAATAATATCGGAACTGTTGAATGCCTTAAATGTTTTAGCTAGATGGCCTGAGATAAGTTCATTGACTGTTCAAACGAAAGTTTTACATTAATTTTGACAGCAGAAGCTCAGTTCTCGTTGACGTTTTACTTGATTATAATTTTAGGTGTATTATTCTCCAATCCAGAAAATTGCGATTATATTTTTGAAGCTTGTTTATTCAGCTTCTATTAACTAGGCAACGTTTTTTTTTTAATATGTATCTTCACCACCAATAACTGTCCTAGCCAAAAAAAAATAATCGCAAAGTGACAAACTAAATTAGGGCCTACATGACGATCTGTGATGATACAACCAGAGAAGCAACAGGTAATCTTTCCAGAATTATTAATGAAAAAAAAAACAACTACCACAATAATAAGCACCCCACCCTACGTTGTGTTCTGACATTTCACTGTGCGTCACGGACCATTACTCTAACCACTGCCCAATGACACCAACGCGTGGAAATAGCCCCCTCGCACCCAGCTAGAACAAATGAGGCAAAATTGAGCGAATTAAGTACGGGTGTACACGACACTACGGTTGAATGAACAACGCTATGCGAGATCTTAATGACTGGTATCACTATATTTCTTTCTGTTTTTATTTTTTAAATTTATGAAAGAAATAAACAAGAGAAATGGTTTACTCTTTATTTATTTACCTGCGACAGTTTTATATTTTGATTTACCTAGCTTGTAACCTGCAACTCTTTACTAATTTAACCTAAGCATCATCAGTATTTTATTGTACCCACAGCTCTAATATGGCCTCACTGCTGGAAGTGGTCGTAATCCATGACACGGGTCTAGTGCGAGTTAGTAGATGATACTTGTTTTCGAATTACACAGTAAAAATTGGAATATGCTCATTAAAACGATTTCTCAATCTCTGGCCGAAGCTCCGTCTGATCCCAAACATACCATGATTTATTACATGCATTTCATGCTCCAACACTACTCAGGTAATTAAATGGCAGACGCAAATTAAGTCATTTTATCACATCATGGTATAATAGAACTATAATAATATAGATGTTGTTATATTAATGTTCGCAATATGTTCTGTGAATTTGTCTGTGATGCCAGATGTCGCGAATAGTGTACTAACGATAATTGTAAAACGTTCGTGACAATTTTAATGGGTAACTGTAAATGAGCACCAGCTGCTTATGACCGCTTAAGCTGTAAAATAACTATATGTATGTTAACTTGGTGTTTGTAAATACTAGTCGGTAATTCAAAACTTAAAGCATTTATCTCAATTAAACCATTTACAGGTACTTTTGAACTGACAAAAAGTCGTTCAATTGGTCAGAGAGTTGAAACTAGTTGCCCGTTTCAAAACTTAGATCACTATGGAGAAGAACTGACCACAAACTCCAAGGACACACGTTGTAATTCCAAATATTACAAAATCCTGGTTACATTATTCTTGATAAAGAAACAATTCCAAATAGGTATAATATTAATAGGGAGTTTGTTCCGCCACTTCTTCTTCCCAGCTAGCACTAGGAAGTGTCGAAGGGCGGGCGTTTTGGGGGGACTGTCTTGTGTAACTTTGACGTTCAAAAAGTGCTGACTCTCAGCCTAGTTTGAATAAATGACTTTTGATTTGATTTGATTTGAATAATAAGCCCTGGAAATTAGCAGAGGACCAGTCTCAACCGACGGTGCCCGTTCGCGAATATGACGCGTGGATCAGCACTATTCAGCTCAACCACTTTATAGGGAACCGAATGATCTGACACACGCACCAGCAATCAGTGAGACATTTAAGTGAGCATGAGTCTACTGTTTTCGTTTAAGTAGATTAGTTGAGCAAAACAGCTAACGAAAAGATGAAGGCCACTTCAGTATACACGCTGACGTTAAAAAAGTTTGGATCGGTGCCGACTGCATACTTATTAGAAAGCAAATTGGACTCGAGCGTGGGCTCATACACAAAAGTGTTAATTTTTTATTTATGAACCAATGTTCAATCAAGAAATGTGTAAAAGAAAGCCCTAATAGCGGCGTGAATAACACTTCAGTGTAACAAATATTTAAAATCCATTAAAAGGTGCTAATTTAACATGAAAAACGTAATTAGATAGAGTGTTAATTAAAGTTCAAAACAAACATGAAACTAACTACACTCAAACTGGTGGTTCAAACCAATTAGCAATCATTGCTTATAAGCCGGCGAAATATAAACATTATAATTATTTCACAATCAGTACACATAATTTGTAAATTGACACCCAATTTAAATATACTTCTGTGTCTTGGTAAATAAATAAAATACCGCATAAGGACCTCTAACAAATGTCTGAACGATCAAAGAGAGCAGCGTTCCGCGTATGTAAATAAAACTGTAGAAATGTGATTAATAGTCCCGTTTTCCTTAAATAAATAATTTTTGAATAAATTAAGTAGGGAGAAGCACGTCCGCTCTGTGCGACTTCGCGCGGCCAAATGACAAATGGACGTCTTTTGAACGTACAGCGGAAATTATCTGCCCAACGGAGCGTCGCTGAGCGCGCCTGTACTAATTACTAGACTGTTTGATTTGATCTTATTTGTGTGTGGAATTTTTAACTTTAGTGCTGTGTTATAAAGTTTAAAGTTGAATGTAGGAATTTGCTTATTATTGTCACAAAATGTACTTAGAAAGTAAAATTATACGCGGTCGAACGTCAAGGTGTGACCATCCGATACTAATTGCGAGGGTTGGGAGCCATCGCCTTTGCCCGGGATATTTGTGTGCCGTTAAGAGGCATCTTTATAGTGTTCGAAATCATGGCATGAAAACGATTTAAAAATAGCACTGCGTAATTAATTTTTGTGAGATCGGAAAGAAGCGACACTAATATATCACAAGATGTTTTGCTTTTTGATACGATTTTATCTCTTGAATGGTGTTAAATATAACATCTTCGGTGTGCAATTTAAAAAGATGAAAATATTATTGTGGTTCATGCATATTTCAATACATATTGAGATAAGTGGAAACGACAACTTATGTGTTATTGTATTACATACACGAGTATGTTTAAAAAACATGCGACATGCATAAACATAGCAAACACCAATGAGGAAGGAAAATATTCCAATATTTATTTCAGATTAAATCCAGTCTGCAGTTTTATATAAGAACATCTAATTAAAAAAGTACTTAATGATTTTATTAAAACTTAAAAACTTTACACGTAGGAACAGTAACTTAGGTACAACCACGCACGAAACCCGTTAAATATAAAATGAACCAATATGGCCTTATTGGAAATCGACTAATTAATCGAATGAGATAAATTTAATAGTCGATTAAACACAGTAGCTATGTGAATTGATCGCACAATAAAGTGAACAGGGAAAGGCACTTTTTCAGTCAACTAATTACGTTTGAGCTACTTGAACAGTTGAACTCAAGTCATTTTTCAGAATGGAAGAAGAAAAAAAGAGAGTGGAGTGACAAATCACGTAATTGCGGACGCAAGGAGAGATATATGGCGTGGTTTGTTCTAAATGCGCCCGCGCCGGGTTCGGGTGACAGTGCGTCTATATATTATGGGGGCGCCCGGGGCAATTAGACGGCGGGCAGCGCACCTGTTGTAAATAGCAATTTGAAAAATGTTTTTTCAACTAAATTCACGGATTACTGAAATGTGAAAACAATTTCTCTCCGCTGATATTGTCGACTGGTAAAAAAAATTGTAATCGAAACTTCCAAATTCTATTTAAGCGCAAAAATAAAAGAAATGATTCAGCCAGCATGAAAACAAAAAAAATGCATTCAAATAGGTTATGTTTGCAGTTCCATAAAAGCCGAACAAAGAAGCCGTATATCGCTCGTTTATGTGACTCCATTTAAACACTTACCAGTTGCGGTACTTTCAGTTGTATTAATTGAATGTACTGCCTGCACAAAATAATATGATACCCACAAAAACCATCATGGAAACGAAATCACTCACAGATTGGATGTCATGTTCATACTTCGTAATGTTTACACACAAGCACGCCAAGAGCAGCGTTTTCAGCATAAAGTGCACAAAATTGTCGCCATTCACAGAGACCGTTCAAAGTCTACGTTTAGAACGCCATTCTCTGTAGACTGAGATCTCAAGTGTGCAGCGACGCGGCAAACGTCACAAGAACATAGAAAGCTGGAAAAATGAGGGGCAACTCTCCAAACCGCTGCATCTCCTCCAAAGGTGGATTCAAATGCCAGCCAGCCTTTGAGGTCCTTGCAAACTGTAATTGCATCACACTCTTATTAATAGAGCAATAAGGTTCAAATTCGTCATCAAAAGCAATTAGTCTCGTAATTCTCGTAAATAACTTGAGAGGTGAGAGACATAAATCTTTTGGTTTCAGCCCCTCGTGTCGTGTTTTATTTAGGGATAGCTGAAAATGCTTAGCTTTTTATGCTGCGGTATTGCGGCATCGACAACGGTTTTTATGGGTTTATTGGTGCCTATAATTCTTTGATGCCGTTTCTTGTGATTCAATTGAGTTGTAAAGACCTTTGGGGTACGTCAATTGAACAAGTGAGTGAATAAGCCTCTCGATATGATGGTATAATAAAACCAATATGACCTTGTCTAGTAATTTAAATGGTTAATTAAAAGTTTCGAAACGAATTTCCGTCCCGATTTCTTGTGGAATTTTCAACGTCATGTATATAGGTAGGAGCACACTGTTGAGGTTGATTGTGGGCAAAGAAAACAATTGAAAACCGAAAATTCTATCGAAAAATACGAAAAGATTTAAAGTGATAATATCATGATTAAAAAGGGTAAAACAAAATAGTTGTCCGTAGCATCGTACAGCCAAAAGTGCGACGGAGGACAAAAAAGAATAAGATATTATCTTCGCAATATGGCGACGACGAGTCGAAAGCTTTTTGCCGGGAAAAAATCTCGATCAATATTCGAGGGGAAGGGGGGGGAGCTTTCGCATAATTGGTTGACTGGATATATTTATGCTGCTGATATCGGAATCGGGTCGGCTACGATAAAGACAGGTTGCTATATACAGGCTGCGAGTAACAAAACATTTGGGAGCCCTTACAATTTTTATGGAGGCCCAAACAAGGGTCATGTAATTTACGTTTTGTTTCCACTTTGTTCGGAGTTGGTGCAGTTAACTGCAGAACGTGGAGTGGTCCATATTGGCAGTATATATTGGGAAGAAATGTTATTTTCGAGACGATTGAGGGGAAGAATGAGAGCATCCAAACAGAGGAAGCCCTTTGTATTTAGTCGCTTAGTTTTAAGCACAGGCCTATCATTATGGAGGCACCACAAGCAAGCCTGGTTAAGCACCTTTTGGGTTGACCTGTCAGATGCCATACATACCTATTTTAAAAATGCTCCGATGAATAAATTAGCTTATGATCTAAATCCCAAAGAGCAATTTGCTTGCAATAATAGAAAACCATACAAACATTACAAGCTAGACGTTCTAGTGACAGCAGGCTGTCAGCGCTTAGCAATTATTGTTGTTGAATTGACATGATGTATGGCATTGTGAACCGAGCGGTAACTGCGTTAACCCGCAGGTTCACAAGTATTATCAAGAACAAAGAACAGGGTAGTGCTTACTCTTGATTTTAATCCTGATTGATTGACTTTGGAATTTTGACTTTTCGTCTTCTTGAGTTCCACGATAGCGCCAAAATGTGTTTAAATTGGGTGTCCATTTTAGAGAACTAAGTGGAGTCGAGATCGGGCGTTGTTGTTGTTCCAATGTTGACACTATTGTTTTCAAGAGTACCGAATCACGTGTATACAAAATTAACATTGGAATCGTATTGGCTTTAGATCGAAATTAAAATTAGGTTGAAGAGTAAGCCCCCAGATTTGCAACAATCACTATTGGTCACGTTACTTTGCATGGATGCGATTTAATGCTTTAATAAATGTGATTAGAAATAATTTCAATGTCTCTAACCAACTTTGCTAACACTAAATAATGGAATAATTTCCTTGACTAAGGGTGGATTTGTCCAACGTCAAAATCGTTCGTTTCGTTCGTAGGAAATAGTATTCATCTCTGATATTTTTTGTATGGAAAAACTGTTGAAATATTTAAATGATTCCTTAAATAAAGGCATATCTGGCGTTAGAAAAATAAGCCCGAAAAATAAAATAAAAAATATTTTGTCCTCAACAACACGGAAGAGAAATTCTAAATTTTAATTGAAATATGACACCTAGCTTTGCAACCACAAATTTATAATTCCATGAAAAGCAAAACAAGGCAGTTACATTGTAGACTATTTTTGATTTTAATTACAATAAAATGAATTGAATGAAATTTTAATTTGAACTGAATGTTAAATTATCGCATATTCCCACACCTGGGACACTGGCCTCTTCTCCCTGAGACGGAGTGGCCCATAATCAACCACGAAGGCCCAGAGCGGGTTGGTAAAAGTCACATGCCTTCGAATTTTTGGCTTTAGATGCTGGTTTCCCCACGATGTTTTCCTTCACCGTTTCGACAGCAGTGGTGGTGAAATAATTTACACAAAGTAAAACGCCTGTCTTGGTTCAAACCTTCAACCTACAAATAGTAAGTCACGGCCATTGCCTCTGGGCCACCACAAATCTAATCGCTAATACGGTAAATTCAAACTATATCCACACTATCCATACTAATATTATAAATGGGAAAGTATGTGTGTCTGTTTGTCCGTCTTTCACGGCAAAACGGAGCGACGAATTGACGTGGTTTTTTAAGTGGAGATAGTTGAAGGGATGGAGAGTGACATAGGCTACGTTTTGTCTCTTTCTAACTCTCCACTTCCCTAAAATGGAGGGTGGAACGCGCTAATCTCAGAAACTACTGGTTCGAATTGAAAAATTATTTCTGTGTCGGGTAGCCTATTTATTGAGGAAGGCTATAGGCTATACAACATCACGCTACGATCAAAATGAGCAGAGCAGCAACAAAAAAAAGGACGAAAACTGGTAGGCTGCGATGCGACGGGAAATGTCAGGGGAGCAAATATTTGAGGCGGACGAAGTCGCGGGCAGAAGCTAGTATCCACACTATATATTATATATTTATACATATTATATCTTATACCTTTAAACGAGCAATTCTTGTATATATGTATATATAAATATATATAATCTGAATCTCAGAAACGGCTCCAACGATTTTCATGAAATTTAGTATACAGGGGGTTTCGGGGGCGATAAATCGATCTAGCTAGGATTCATTTTTATAAAATGTCGTTTTATTCGTGTTTTCAATGACCAACTTTATCGATAATCAACATGAACATAAACTTATTATTTTAAACACAATTTACCAAAAAATACCGAGCAAAGCTCGGTCAACCAGATATTATCCATACTAATATTATAAATGCAAAAGTAACTCTGTCTGTCTGTCTGTCTCGCTTTCCTGCTAAAACTACTGAATCGATTTAAATGAAATTTGGTACACAGATAGTTTAGAGCCTGAGAAATGACATAGGCTATACTTTTTATCCCGGTAGTATGTTCCCGCGGGATAATTTTGGACCTCCACGCGGGCGAAGCCGCTGGCAAAAGCTAGTTTTATATAATGTGTTAGTTCTCTACTAGTCCCAATTACGGGCATGGCAGCCAACCTCAAGGGAGACTACAGCCAGCTACGCGAGAGTAATTATAGTGCCCAAATGTAAGCACGCAAATAGGTGCACTCACTCACATTGTCCATAGAGACGGCAATCTGACGCGACCAAACAGAGATCAGGCGCAGGACCAAGGGCTTAACGTGCTTTCTCATGCACGGGGGAATCCCACCACCAAATTTCAAACTCCGCGCTGTTACTGAGATATTCCTAATGGAAGACGTAATAACGCTTTGCCCGACCTGGGTATCGCAACCAGGACCCCACGCTCAGTAGTTGCGCTTGCAACCACGAGACCAATGGGGCAGTTACGAAGCTGTTCACGAGTTGTAAACAGTTACCCGCACGGAATGTTGTAGCCGATAAACATTTTCTGATTTAAAAGGGAAATTATTTTCAATTTCATAGGAAAAGTGGAAAGGTTTTTGAAATGAAATACTATAAAACGTAAATGCCGAAGGTCTTTGAAAATATGTAATGTATTTTTGCTCAGACCATTTTCCGCACTTTCCTCTTAAATCTAACACTAGAACATTTAGAGTCGAAAATGGCTTGACATGGCTCCATGCATTCGCAAATTCCGCATTGGTGCAAACCTTTACCTCCACCGAAATTGTTTGGGCAAGCGAATGTTTGTCTTAGCTCTGTGTACCTATACAGTTAATACAGTGCTATTACAACTATGCCATCCAATAATTATGGACCCGTGGTATTGGCCAGACATTGGGCAAATGTTAGCGGACTGCGCCAAATCATCACTCATTTCATTTCGTCTGTAAATACATATCTTATAACGGCTCCAACGATTTCCATGAAATTTAGTATACAGGGGTTTTTGGAGGCGATAAATCGATCTAGCTAGGATTCATTTTAATAAAATGTCGTTTTATTCGTGTTTTCAATGACCAACTTTATCGATAATCAACTTGAACATAAACTTATTATTTTAAACACAATTTACCAAAAAATACCGAGCAAAGCTCGGTCATCCAGATATTACATAGGTTATATAACTATTTAAGATAAATTTATTCCTAATTGTAATTAGAATGGTGATTTTTATGATTTGATTCGAGTTATTTCTAACACAAGCCCAAATAACTATTATTAGAATTCAACGTACCTACTATTATCATATTGCATGACAATTATTAAAATCAACACACAACTATACTCCATGTATGATAGACAGAAGTAAAAAAGTTTATATAAGTAAATGTACACTTTGTAACAAAAGTACATTAAACTTGTTACAGTTACGATTATTGTCAAATTTATTAAAATAGATTTATAAACCAGCTACCACACTATATTGTAATCATTTTAACTCTTTCATTCTCATTATTTCATTCCAATTTAAAATTAAAGTGTCGTTTATCTCTGTATTTAGTACGTCTTAAATCTATCTAAATTATAACTTAACTTTGTAATAAAATGTTTTGCACCCCTGCTTATACGAGCCTCTTTTTTTAATGCTATAATAAATGGAGTATAAATGACACTTTCTAGCTAGATTTGCAGCAAGTAAATAAAGCCCAAATATTCATTCTCACACTGCAGTGATGGACCAGTGGTAACGGCCGCGACTTACGAGCTGTAAGTCATGGGTTTGAACAGAAACAGGTACTTTACTTTGTGTAAATTATTTAATCACCACTGCTCTCAAAACGGTGAATCTTGAAGAAAACGGCATGTCTTAGAACCGAAAATTCGAAGAAATATGTCTATCAACCCGCACTGGGCCTGGGCGGTGGATTACGGCCCACTCCTTCTCACCGAGAGGAGGCCTGTGCCCCAGCAGTGGGAATATTATAGACACCTGATGTTGAATTATTATCATACTAAAGAGTGTTTTGATCTTCGATATTCAATTGTGAACACAACTTGAAAGGCTATCGCTCCTTCAAATTTTTGTTACAGACGGAGCCAAAGGCTAAGAACGGGCTTACAATAATATCATGGAATAGTCCTTTTTTTGTTCATATCCAAACTCAACCCATTCTACAGTCAACTCGTCTATGACGTCACAAGCGCGTGTGCACGTGTTACTCAAGAATTTTTTCAAGTTACCCGAGTAATTAGGAGAACAAAGGGTAGCGCTTTGCCGAGCCCTACATTAAAGTGCCGCTTATAGCAAACAAATTAAATGCAATATACAGTGTTAAATGCGAAGACGAGCCGATGTGTGTGCTTCTACTTATAATCTTAGTTCAAAGAACAGGCGGCAGGCACAACATTTTTGTGTGAGTACTTTTAACGTGAATAAACTTCGATCGGTCACTGAGTTTTGTTCAAGCAACTATTGCCACGAACGTACGAATATTTTCCCCGCAACTTAAATAAACGTCTACGTGTATTTATTTTGTACTATCTCATTCATGCACTCAATGGTCGCAGCTTTTATCAGAATTGCAACTCTACTCTGAAAGTAATTATTTCGTTTAAACCAAGAGGTTGATAAATATTAAAGAAAATTAAGTGGTGGGACAATACAGGCTGTTTGCATTTGGAAAGGTGATTATTATGAGGCTTGTTGTCACGATCCAATAACAAAAGAGCAATTTATCTTATAAGAATTATCGATTTAATTCTTTCGATTGGAGCATAAACCGCCAATTTGTACCTTTGATCATTCAATCGTCACTTTTGAGCCTTTCACTTTACGTTTGCTAGTTTGGAGTTTCACATCACTCCTGGCGGAACTTGGTGAACGCTGATTATAGCGGTCAATAATAACGCAACAATTACCACAGTGCGGAGTGCAATTTTGAGCTTGCAGCACGCAACTTCTGTGTAACCCATAATGTTGACATCCTCGTCATATGGTACATCACGGGCATCTTATATCGAAGGTTCCTATACGTGCTTACTTACCCCTTACTTACACCTCTGGCCTGCGGAAGAACAAATCACACAGAAGAAGAAAAATATCCATAAACCTTACCTTGTCGTCAACTGCAAAAAACAACATGAAATTAGAAGTGTTTCTGACTTCTTTTACATTTTAGAACGTACCTGCAACTTTATCAGTTTATAAATTAAAACAACTCGGTAATACCACTCGTCAAACGTCAAAACGGGTGATGATAAAAAAACGGGTGATGAAAACGAATAAATAAAATTCAACTTTATAAAACATTCGCAATGCAAAATGTTGATAAGTCGATACTGAGCAAAGCGACGCGGTATCGGGACTACATTAAATTCGCATTAGCTTTCAACTACCGGTTTGTTTAAGACTTATTTTATGCGTTTGACACACTTGAGTTCTGCTTTGAGTCACTGCTGTATTGTAACTCACATACTAGCACGTCTACGTATATACGTAACATGCACCGTGTCAATTTGACGTTTAAATAAGATAAAATCATTTTTGTGTGTCAATTAAACTTTTGAGAATTATGTTGTTTGACCGTCAATGGATTTAACGACGTTTTAAATGGACTTGAAGATATTTTTCGAAATTGTTTCGAGTAAATAAATGCTTTAAAACTAACGATTTTTATAACGCTCTACCATACAGAGCTATAATGTTTAATTTCATTAAAATATGTTGATTAATCCCAAAATCGTAATGTTATTCACGCCCATAGGTCGCATCTAACGGATTTTAGTGAAGTTTAAGTACTTAATTTTAATGAACGAACGATTAAAGTTTAGCATTTGACACTAATGGCAACTTTACACTGCTTTTGTACATTGATTCATAATAAAATTCGAAACCGTTTTTAACGTCTGCACCTCATTTCATTAATTATAATTTTATTTGTTTATTCCCTAAATTACAGTTAAATTATTTTCGAACACAAAAGCCTAGCTTCCTATTTTTTTTTTAAATATATTATAGTAGCCTGTGCGTAATAAAAGAGTAAGTATCTGAATTATTTGATTATTATAAAAAAAATAAAGTTACGGCTGAGCTTAAGTAACAAGACTTAATTTGCATAGATTTTTTAGAAAGCTACACCCGATACCGAAACGGTTATAAGTGTAGAATTGAACATTCGAAGGCGCGTATCTTATCAGTAATATTGGTTGTAATCATAGTCAAGCATATTCTAACGTCTTGATCAGCATGCTAATGAAGCGGCTACCTACGCGTGAAATAACACCTCTCCATTTGTTATGTACCGAATATAAAATCGATGCTATATTATTGGATACTATCGATTTCATGTCCGACGCTGAATTCTTTTTAGAAAAAATATCTAATGGATTATTTTTATCTTCGATTTAGTTTTTTATGTCGTGCCTACCTTTGTTTGTGAATGAATTAGATTTTTATTTATTGCGTATTTTTGTTATTTTTAAGTGATGTCGACAGTCAAGTGTTTCAAAATGCACAAAATAAAATCTTCAACGTTTCATCAATTTTTTGGGTGGGATATCATTAAATGACTTCTCCCGCTCTGAGTGAAGCGGGAAGGTGTATCAGAATTTTACTGACTAAAATCCACCCGTAATTCTTTAGTTGCCTGTGCCAGAGGCACAAATCAGGGACCCTGACAAATGCAGACGTAAAAACGTCATTAAAAGCGCCAATACTGGGGAAAAAGCGGTTAAGATTTTTAGCATATTGATATAAAAACTTGATATTACCTGCAGGACCCTTTTGGGTAGTCCGGTCTTCTGGCTAAGTTGCTTCAGGTCCTTAGCGTCCGGGTTGTGGTTGATCGTGAAGTAGGACTTCATGGTGCGCAGCTGGTGGTGCTTGAAGCTGGTGCGCATGCGCTTGGTGCGGGATGAAGCACTCAGCCCGGCTCCGCCGCGGAACCCCATCTCCAGATACTCAGGGTTCATATCTGATTGGGCAACGACAGTTACACTGCTAAATGCTGAATTTTTTATACTAACATTATTTAGGGGGCAGAAAAATAAACGAAAATAAAAAGTTAAAAGTAGGGGCAATTTTCTGCGATAATAATCTAATGTTCAATTAATTGAGTGGGACTAGAAAATTACTTGCTACTTTCGATAATTAACAATAACCGTTACTTTTTCAAACAAAGAACCGTTACTTCGAACAAGGATAATGTTAGTACACTAAAATTGTTAGCATTAGCAGTAATCACAACAATTTTGTGTTATAAAACAAATGATGGAGATTCTTCTACACTAAACCCGAAGTCGCATCGCAAAATTCGCAGAAATTAAATTGCATCTACTTAAGTATCGCGAAAAAACCCGATCGGCGACTATCAATTTACCAAATTATCGTAATTTGTTTTATATCTGCACATTTCATGATAATGCCAATATTTACATGTTTATATTTAATTATGTTAATTGTTATTGTCTGTATTACGGTCGTAAACGGCTATAAAGATAATAATGTATGTAAAATATATAAAATGTTTACATTTCATAGGCGTATTTTACGAGACTTTACAGGTTAAGGACGCGATCTTCTTTTTAATTAACAAGTTTGCTGACAAGCTATGAGATGTCCTGGATTGTTAAATACGTTTTTGCCTCAATAGCCGTTTTTATTCTATAGTAGGTATTCCATCTCCAGAAAAACTTGTTTTTAAATAACTTTATCCTTATTATGAATGTAAAGTTTATTACGTCACGAAATAGGGAAGCATATATGAAATTCTGGCCCCAACTATAGGTACTGGTTTTTGGGAATTCCTCTAAACCCTTATTCCGTCCGCTGTGGAACAGTAAATCCTCCTACAAACCGGCGCGACGCGGCAGCGCGACGCGACACTCGTAGAACAATTTTTATGTGAACTTCATGGAAATTGTTCTACAAGAATCGCGTCGCGCTGTCGCGTCGCGCCGGTCTGAATAAGCCTTAACACGATTCCTTAGGACGCGTGTAGTTATACGAAAGTCCTTATCCCGGTTACTGTTACAATAAAGTGCCTAATAGGAGAGAACGGCAAAACAGAACAAAACGTTGCGTTGAAAGTGTTCCAAGTTCCACTGGCGGCAAATATCAAACAGTAGACGTAAAGAGCAAAGAATCGCCATTATTAGCGTATTGTAAGCCAGTCCACCATACTATTTCGAAAAAGTAGGACGTTCCTTATTTCGAAAATAGAAAATAAATATACCTACCGTGTCTCTAAATTTTGAGAAAAAAAATCTGATTCCTATACAGATATGAATTCAGTGATTTTTAGCTTCCATTTAGTTTATGATTGAAAAGGCAGCACCTAGCCAACAGATCAAATCCGAGCGCACAATTTGAAATTTCGAACGCCTCCATTACGCGAAAATCGAACGCGAATACAAAAATTCAAATCTGGAACTTCAAAGTTCTGAATTTAAATTCGCGCGTTCTTTCAACGGGTCCATTCGAAATCCGCACGCATGGCAGGCCTACGGTCATAAATCGATCGTAACACGCACGCCGCATTGTTTTCCGTTACAATACGAACCGTGACGTCCCCGTGACGGAGTCGGCACGGTGCCGCGACTCCGTTTTAACGACCGATAAATACTGCTAATAAATAAACCGAAACTTACTGCGATGTTTACAGAAACGCTTTGAGATTTGCGCTTAAGGGTATCGGACAGAGGCTGGAAACCAGTATAAGCCAGACTATCGTAAAATTGGTAATGCATTTCGCATAATTGTAGCGGCATTTCGACGAATGTACTGAAAATCTTAGTGATTGATAGTGAATAATTGAATGTACGCCAACAGTACGTTGTTAGTTCTTGGATAATCTAATCCGGGCGAGTTACAGTTGAATACGTTTGCCAACGTGCTTCAGCATCGCAGAGTGAATAGAGTGATACAATTTGTTTTTCGTGAAGTTTGATACCGAAGTGACAAGTGACAATTAGTCAAGAATTTCTGGTAACACTGCGAAGAGTGGTTGCATAACATCCGCGGAATAACAACCTTTTGAAGTCAGAGAATGAATGATTGGTATAGACTGGGCAAATAACAATAAATACTTTTTAGAATTAGTAAAATAGGGCCCTATTTAGTAGTAAATAGTAGTAGGCTTTGTTTGGAATGGATCCTATGGCCAATTAATACGAATCGAAACTTACACAAACAATATAGTTTTCTTGCAACGAATTCGATTTATTAGATATTGATGTCGAGAAAATAATGTAAGCTACATACCTAGTTCTAGTTTAGCTTTACATATTTTGAACCCAAACTGACCACTACACGTTTGCACGTGACCACGTTACAGCGCTTCGAGTGACTCTGCGTCTGACAGGAATCGGATTAAGATGGAATCATAGTTTGTTGTCATTCCATTAATAAACATATCTTTAGGTTTTTTATATACACTTCACTTGGTCAGGGAGATTTGATCAGCAGTATAGGCCCGTATATTAAAAACATAGTTGATGAGACTACTACGTAATATTTTATTTAAATACTCAACTGTTATCACCTGCAACCCGGTCGCGAAAACAAGGCCACCAACCGTCATAATGTTTAAACTTTACTACATATTCCACATTCAAAATTGACAATTTTATTTATATAGGTATTTGTTTGTTTAAACCGCAAGTTTGCGTTCCGAAGTTCGAACAATTAGCGTGTAAGTAATTATGCGGGAGCCCGTTGGCGCGATATAATGGGCGCAACCGATACGTAAAACGAACCGCGTTTTCGAACGCACCGCGAAGAATGTTCGTTTATTTCTTAAAATGCAAACTGTAATGGCCGGAGTCAAAATATAATCTCCTTCGATTTCCGAATAAAGGTATTTTTACGGAACTTTGTAATGTAAAAAACATTTTAAATTACCGCCTGGTATACTTTCCATTTAGTACGTAATGTTAATCTGATACTCAAGCTAGAGTAAGAGAGCAACTACTAAGTAGAGTAAAGACATGCTCCTCAACAAGATTGTAGGATCACATTCTTCCCAAAACAGTAATCGAAATAATTACTGAATTTAAATGTGTGCCTACCCTGTAGCACATAAGAAGCGCGAACATAAAAACACACAATTCACACTGATCGTGCGATGCGCAGCGTTGACGCCCGTCCCGTGTTTGTTCGACATGATTTACTCCGCAACCACTGATAACTGCCACCAATCACCAAAGAACTCTTGAAAACTATGTCAACACTCCCCTTTTCTGTAAATATAGGTTAATAAAGGAAGCAAGGAAGGTCAAAGTATGCTGGTTGGTACAGCGCAGCCTGAGGCGTTCGTGCTCCAACTTGATGATACGGTCTCCGCAAACAGAAAGAGCGACATGCGATTTTTTTACGTCTTCAGTTGTTAGAGAAACGGCATTATAATTTAAGAACAATAAGTAATCTTTGCTTAGAATCTTAAAATTAGGACCGAGATTTAATAAACAAAGTGCAGGCTTCTCTTAAACTGAATGACGTAAGTCAATCGGGCAGGTATTGAGGATCCTTAATGCTAAGTAGGCGTTGTGACATTGACATTATTTCTCCTTCGTTGTTTTTCCTTCTTAGTCGATGTCCACGCGTCCACACCACGATCGAAATCGAATAGTATGTATTTTTTACGCGTTGGTATACACTGTGTTCAATTTTCAACTTTCGGCGCTAGGCAGTGCATTGAAGATAGAGTGAGCGAAATATTCCCACCGCGATATTTTTACGTTTGTGTAGACGATGATTTACAAAAACGTTGTTAAAAACGTGTAGACGTAGATTTGCAAGGGTTTTCTAGAGTCAACCGCAGTTACTCATACAAAAGCGTCGGCATCTCTCAAAGCTAAGAGGTGGCGTGTTAAACTTGAATATGAACAGCAACGTATCCGCTTAGCCAGAATAATAACAGGTTCTTAACTCGTCAACCACCAAACGCCATACTAAAGCAATTTTAAACCCGAAATATTGGTCATAATTGCATACAAAACGTATCGCTTAGAACTCCGAAATAATGGAAAAGAAAACAAGTTAAATATTGCAAAAGAAATTCACCGACATACAGTGCAATAACTTTAGCGAAAACACAAAAAATTCACGCACGAATTAAAACAATAACGATCTCCACACATAAATCTGACCAATCACAAAACGAATCTAGTGATGTACCATCTGACACGTCAGCTATCGATAAACATCGACACAAAACGTCGCGTCTTAAAAGAAGACGTTATTAATAGATTGAGACACAAAATTGTGAAGATAACGCGTCGGCCGAAAAAACTAAAAAAAAAACACTGGGTGGGTTATAAAAAGAATTGTGATATCATAAATCGTACGTACCATTCATGTTTTTAAGGCCGAAAGGAAAAAAAAGGAGATTTCCTTAACGATAACACTTCGTCCGGTGGCCACATTTTTTTTTTGTAATAGCAAAAACGAAACGCCGAAGTGGTTGACCGCGGTAATAATGGTAATAGGTATATTTCTTTATGACAGAATCATTGTTTTTATTAATTCGACTCCATAGTTATGAAATTAAATAATAAGTTGTGGATTATAATAGTCATTATAATCTTTTTATCATTTACCATTCTGGCTACTGCTACTGGTTAAGGCCACAAAATATTGTGTTTTAATGTTGAAATCGAAACTGCTTGGGGAGCTGACTTCACAGTCGCAGAGTTAGGTAACCTTTGGATCTGATTTGCATTTTTTTGCATCTATTAGCATATTATTTCCTGAGTCAGGAACTGGTTTGTATATTGTACATAGAGTGAGAAGTAGATGTTGCTTTTTGGCAATTATTGTAGATATTAAATAATATTTATAAGAGTAATTTTCTGCACTATCAATTTTAAGCTCTATAAGATTACACAAATTATTGTTTTAGTAATCAATAAGGTTTTGATAAGGTACGAATTAATCACTTCTTTTTTTATAATGATGTAAGAGTAATAACTAAACATAATTTGTGACAGTAACCATCATACACATTCACTAATAAATGAAAGTTACTTGATAACTAACGCAATACCGTCTAACAACAAAAAAATAAACAAATCTAAATATCAGCATGGGCTTATTCTATACCTTGATAGATGACATTCTTCCTGATAGCCAAATGGTTCGATAACCTTTCTTACAAGTGTAACATAACCGACTTTATTATAGCCTTACAAAACTGACCTTAAATCCTTAAAGCTGGCCCTTCATCGAGAAAGTCTATACGGAGATAGGAATCTTGTTCACTTAAAGACTTTTTCGAGTCATCGACGCGATTAAGAATGTAAAATTATTAAATTCGTCGGCATTATGTGTCGTATCGCATAACATGGCGACGGGGGGTGCTACCGGGGACACTATATCATACAACAGAGCAAGTCCCATGTTATTAGTACTAAAAACGTAGGAGTTATATCGAAACGATAGATATCAAACGTACATTGATACCACGACGAAATATTAAAATGTTTATGAGTTAGTGAGGAGCACGTTCTAGAAAATTATTTGTTTTTCGTTTGTCATTGTGTCATTATGTTTTTACGACACAAAAATAAAAATGAATAGTGCAACAGGCGTGTGAAACTGAAATAAACTATGAATATATTTATTTGCATCTAATATTTTTACGAGTATTTTTGAGAAATAGGTGAGGTGAGTTTCCTGAGGTTCATAAAAGTATACGGATGTTAAACATTGTCAAAATAATAATGGCCAATTCAAAAAAAGCAGATATAAATTTGTAAGAAGATATAAAAGAATGGCTAATTTGTGAATCATTAACAATTTTATGACTTAATTTTATCGTGAAGTTTTATACATCGCACTAATAAAATTTCATCGACAAAAAATCATCGCTTCACTATAGAACATGGCACCCTACGGGCTAAACAAAAATTTTATGAGCACATTGCTTTTAATGTATCCACGAATGTATTTTTATATGTTGGCATAAATTAACGAAATAAAATTGTTTTAATAAAAATGAAAATAGAAAAAAATATAAGTGAGTGACCGCAATGTGGTAAAACAAAAAAAAAATCCATGACTCGTTTTTTTCTATAAAACAATAAAATAAAGCCAACGTTATGAATGAGACTTTAACAAATATACTGGCCGTACGTTTAATGTGCATTTTTTTATATCATAAAAAGAATGGTAATTTAATTATGCGCGATTTTCCGACAGTTTTGTGAGTTATTTATAGAGTCTGTATATTTTAAAGATGCCTAACCGCTGATTTTTTTTTTTTAGGATTCAATTTAAAAAATACAGTTCACGCTCGCTTTCTTTACTAGGTGAATTGAGTGAGGAAAATTACTGAATGGATTTCAGGTACTATTTGTTTGTTTTTATAGTTTCCAGGTGAAATGATTCAATTTTATTATTGGGAAAGAATAACACTCAGTCACAAAAAGAAACGTCGGTAAGTACTTATAACCCGAGCAAATTATCCACTCTTTAAAGTCATATCTGTATGAGCTTTCTTACAATGGACTAACCTTATAGGTATTTTCTCTCAGTGAACCCTTCGCGAAGACTTGAGTGACCTTGACAATTTATTGTTGCCAAAATATGATAATTTATACTACTCGGTGAATCTATAATGAGAGCAGTGATGTCAGTGGCCCCGACTTACGAGGTGAAAGTCGTGCGTTCGGATCTAGGCAGGCACTTTACTTTGTCATCACCACTGCTTTCAATACGATGAAGGAAAACTACGTTAGAAAACCGAACCGAATGTCCTAGAACTAAAGATTCTAATATTTGTAACATCCACCACACGCATTGGGCCTGGTAGACTGGTCCACTCGCACTCACAGACATGAGGCCTGTGTCTCAACAGTGGGAAATTATAGTCTGATTAAACTATGTTACTGACAAGCATTAAGTTCTCACAACAATCGACTTCCACAATAGAAGCCATGCAGTAAAAAGGCCTAATAACTCCCATTCAAGTTGAAAATAAAACAAAAAATGTCCTCCAACATCTTAGTTTTATACCGAAAATTTCTTAATTCGTCCCTAAGTCCCGGCAATAAATTACCGGTTCAATAATGTTGGTCTTGCCACCGATACAGATGTCCCGGGACAGATAGCGGCGGGAACAAAATGTACATGGATATCACATTAGGCCAGTGACGTATACATCATGATGGAAGGTGGTTTTAACCTCTCTATATTCACGTTTGTGGTTGGAGGTAGCTCCGAGCATTTATAGTAATGTAGATTTTTTATTGTTTTGTATTTTTTAGCTTTATTACAATAAATGTAGAGCAATTTCCCTTATTGATACTAAGTTTACTTTCGAATCCAGGTATAGAGTTTTTTTTCAATGTCTATTATCGATAAATAATTTATGTCAACCTGTCACTCCATTGTTCGGAACAGCACTATGCTGACAGATCGATGACCGTTGCCTATAAATGTCGCAATAATTCATCTTATGAGAAATATGAATATTGCTAGAACATAGAAGGAGGTATGTCCAACATGAAAAATTGTGCACCGAAACCATGAAGATTAAAGAAAAATTGGAACAAAGTCACAGTAGGCGTTAAATCAAATATGAAATATATTTATATTCACCCTAATCGATTACGGCATACGAATAAATATCGTTATAACCGAATATAATCGGTTAAAACCGAATTATAATATAGTATTATATTTTGCATTTTGAATCACATTTAACATGCCTCTTGCATCCAGCCAAGAAATTGAAATAGGCGAAAGGCTTTAAACACAATATTAGCGTGAAGATTTTGAATAAACTTCGAACGTTCCGAATGTAAATATAAATTGTAATAAAACATAATAATGTTCAACAATATAAATTTTGCCTTTGAACAATAAAATTGGATTCATGCTGATCTGGAATTGAAAGAAAACATAGTTTAATGGGAATTTCGTAGGACACATGATGCCTGGCTGTCACTTCATGCGAAACTTTATAGTTAAACTAAATCCAGTATAGTTACGCACGACTGAAAACTGTAAAAATACAATAGCCATTATGGAATTTTTATTTGCGTACAACAATCATATTATAAAAGCTTTACAATTTATATAAAATTGTTAAAGTTAACCGCGAAGATTGTTGTTCTAAAGTTGGAATAATAAATCTTAATTGAGTGAAATGCGTCTGCGCTGAACCGGCCGGCGTCCTTATGACAGTTATGCTTATATACCAGAACATACCAAGTGCCTATTATAAAAGCTTCATTGTTTGTTTAAATGTGCGATAAAATATGATTGTGTCTTTCCAATGGTCACAATACAATTTTTATACCTACATTTAAATCAGATATTGTAACAGTTTGGCCTTGCGAAAGCTTACTTTCTATTTGTTTTAATGTCACCATTATATTTGATAAAGTGCATTTCAATAGGATTGCAAAGCATAACGACTTTCAGTGTAAATTGAATGATTTATTTATATTTTTTATTGCTATATAAAGTTACGGTTTTCAAGTTGTGGTTAATAAGCTTTGTGGTACGAGAAGCTCCAATTATTACAACATACTCTCACTACTTCCGGGTAGAATAATTCTGAAACCTCCAAAGTTAAATTGCTCAACAAAAACACTAACCTACCTATGTGAAGATTCAGATTCATATTTAACGTCTAAAGCTCTTATTCGTATGGATACGTTACTGTTTGTAAACCGTTTTATGAATATTAACTGTAATTGAAAACTACGCGAAAAGAGTACCTATCTAGTGAACTTAGCATACATCAAAGGATACTTGCGTAATGTAGCTAACGTCCCGAACAGAAGTCTCAGTGATCGGCCAACAAATTTTTCCTTTTCTAAAATGGGAACAGACCAAACAAACGATCCCAAACTGTCTTTTGTCACGATAAAAAAAAAATAAGTCACCTCCAAAAGCCGTTTTGTTTCGAAAAATAAAAAATGTAAAAAGTATTTGAACCAACTACCGGCGGTGCTGGAACGCGCCACCCTATCAACGATCGTGGACGCTACTCGAAATGTCCGATACGTAAAAAATAAAATAAGAAATGTCACATATTTTGGCGGGAAATAAATCACGGAACGGACGCTATACAAAATTTATGGCGGTATAACACGGTGCACTCGGTAGAAAAGTTAAGACAAAAGACGAAAAAAGGTGTACGTCTTTGATTTGATGCGTGGGTTCCGCGGTCTAATAAAACAAATCTACGAATCTTTCACAGAAAATATGAAAGCAATTTGCAGTAGTTATAAAAAAAATATATTAACAATTTATCGCTTTCATGTTTGCCTGTAAGCTGTAATCTATCTGCAATTAAATTTTCAGTAAGAATATTTTTCATAAAGTAATAATTTTCATTTTTAATATTCATTCGTCCATTTCGTAATGGACTTTCGTTTTATTAAAATAACCAGAGCAATATTTAATAGGATTATTTTAAACAAAGCCGGATTAATTACTCGTGACTATTGGGACGCTCTCCCACAAATGAAATATGTACATATAAAGGTGCTATGACAACAATTAACTATTGTCGATCTTTGATTCTCCGAATTTCTGACTTGACAGTTCTGTTAGCATTGAGAGTCTCAATCTAACCTCACTTGTAATGTAACCTTTTTGGTAGCAAGGAACTCTAAAAAGGTGAAGCCACCACGTGAAGCCAAGCAGATGGGTCCTTATTACTGCGCTCCCGTTACTGTAGTAGGAAACGTATTTTTTTTTTTCACCGGTCGCCCGTTAACGCTTTATTTATTGTCACTACTCTCGGATATTTAGGGAAGGTAACCGTAATTATATGACATATTTATCTACGAAGTCCGTTTTAGGTAGGTTGTTAAATAAATTGCTTTATATTTATCGGTTTTGTTAGGTGCCGTCTGGTTTTTTGGCTACGCTGAAAGACCTGAATTTTGGACATGTTTTTATTTTTGTTTATTATGGTTTTCGGAGAACGCATACAGATATGCCATGGGAGCAGGAAAAAGTACTTTTGCGAGTAACAACATATGGAAAGGGCCTGAATAATTTAAGGCGAAGAGCTTCTTAAAATTTGCTTTCAATCAAGTTACCTTATCAATTAATCGTCTTAGATGGTCTGAATGTTATGTCGATTTTCTATTTGAAAAGGCAAGGGTCTATACTATGTGGAGTTTGACTGTACTTACAACATAAGGGCCTGCCGTCGGATTGGCAAACGCCTTCGGCTGCGCACCCAGAATGCGCAGTGGGCCCTTCTAAATTTCTAAAAGCCTATTCTAAAGACGGATCAATAAATTTGGTGTCAAATATCGTGTGTGAATGGTTAACCGAGCCGTCGCTCGGAACCTTTTAACTCGTAGAAATTAAACTGGAGTTTAAACGCTTTTCGAAGCATTTTCCCGGTTTCACACCAGATTAGATGCTGGTTTTTAATTATTTTTTTTAGTTATTTAAAGTGCATTATGCTCTTTTAAAAAATGAGAGAGAAAGACTTACAAGTTGGAAGGAGAAGGAAGGAATTGAGTGTGTCACAGTTGTGACTAATGGTACGTGTTATATGCCTGAGTTTTAAATCCTATGCCCAATTATTTCAATTTAATAAATAGGAACCAACTGCTTGCCTGGACTATTTGTTAGCAGAAAATCGTGCAGTTCCTACATTTTTTTATTTTCCTTTTATGGATAAAAATGTCACCGATTTCTCTTTTTGGATCATTTTTCTACAAAACCGACAATTGTACGAAACTTTATTGTGCATTTTTAGATGACATGAACCGGTCATTGTAAGAGTTAAAACCGGAACCACTGCACTATCGTGTTATTTTTTTAACCTACTTTTTATTTTCAGTATTGGAACCAAATATTCTGTAGACAACAAATTCTGATTTTTCCGGATAAAAACGATCATAAAATAAAAATCTGCAAGCTACAGCTAGGAACCATCTAAGAATAGCCAAATAAAAACATGATCTTTTAACTTTGATGAAAATAAAATAATTCTCGTTATAGACGCGATTCTTAACGCTTATGATGTTCGGTATCCATCAGACAGTTCGGTTAAGTGTTCGGTAAGATATTTGAATGGGATATTAGAAACGAATGCCACATAAATATATACCTATATGCTCGCGTTTCTTACGTGTGTTCGCTACATAGATCTTCGATACCACATTGCGTGGGTGTGTCGTGTTTAGTCGCCTCCTTCGGTGGAAGCATAATCGCTTATGAATTTATTACTCAAAGCGCCGTCGCGTTCGTTACTCGCACGAAAATTATTTGAGGAAGCGCTACTGAAGTTTCGATTGGCGTAAACGAAAATGGAGAAATGTAGACAAATTATAACTAGGTAACTTTTATTTCGAGAAGGATATTTTCTTTTATCTTTCTTTCTTATGGGGCATTATAGCTAAACTAGCTTCTGCCCGCGACTTCGTCCGCGTTTAATTTCTTGTATCCCCGACCCTTCCCGTCGCGTCGAATCGCCTACCCGTGCGATTTTCCCCGTTTTTGCAACATTTTTCATTACTGCTCCGCTCCTTTTAGTTGTAGCGTGATGTTATATAGCCTACAGCCTTTCTCGATAAATAGGCTACCCAACACAAAAATATTTTCTTCAATTCGGATCAGGAGTTCTTGAGATTAGCGCGTTCAATCAAACAAACAAACTCTTCAGCTTTATAATATTAGTATAGATAATAACAGCCCCATATTTCGATCGATGAGGTTAAGCTACGCTTGACGCAATTGGTGCGTGGATGGGTGACCATCTTCACATACCCGTCCGTGCCTCGGAAACCACGTTGGTCCCGGCTTTCATCCGTGGATATTTGACAGTCGTTACGGGTTGACAGAAGCCCGAAAGACTGACCACCAGTCGTATCAAGAGGTATGGTAGGAACTGAATTATGATGACCGTGTCTGTTGTGAAAATAGTGGTACTCAGCTGCATCCGGTTAGACTGGAAGCTGACCCCCCTATCATAGTTGAGAAAAGGCTAATGATGAATCAATACATACTTATTACTCTTTTCGTTTTAAATGGTTGTCGGAGTCGATCAGTAAAATATATCTAGAACACATTGACATGAACTAATGATTTGTGTCTAGACTTCACATGTTTAAAAATGGCCTTACAAGCATGTAATAGGTACTTACAGATTTTATACCTACAAAAACTTTAGAGTAGGGTCATTGACCTAATTTGTAAACAGTCTTATCTTTCAAAAACGTACCGAGTTTTTCCAGTAAGTAGTTATAAGCTTAATTAAGTAGCAGTATCATTTGTGCAAAATGATTTTGTTTATGAAAAAAATCAGTGGATACAAATTATATTTTACTGCTCACTGTCGACGTGAAAGACGGACGTAAATATATCGTAGCGGGGTTTTATCGTGCAAGAGATTTTCAACTTTCGGTGTAGAACCGAGGATTGAAAATACAACAAAGTGCATCTCAGTGCCGAATAAATGGATGATTAATGATTTTATTTCTGTAATTAGGTCTGTACAAACACTTTTACATGTCAATGATATTTTTTAAAACTAGATGAGGTCGGCGTTTCCTGACTACTCTGAGATGAAAGGCCAAAACAAACTCACGAGCTCACAGTCTCTTTTAAAGTTCAGACATAATCTTAGTCACATCATGCGAAGACCATGTAGACGGGTGATTGAAAAAATATACTGTGTGATTTGCAACTCTCGGCCCTAAGCAGAGCGTTGGAAATCCAGCGCACGAATAAATCCTTCCGCGATATTATTACGTCCGTAGAAATGTTGACTAAAGCTCTATAATTTAGTCGACACTGTTTTGAAACTCACATGGGTCATGGACAGGGTGAAAAGAGACCAAAACTGTGCTTGTGTTAAAGGAGTTGGGCATTACTTGCGATAGTTACCACCAACATACAAGCTTTTCTGATGAATAAACCTTTCATCATGTCACATCGCAAATTAAGACAACATATAGAGTAAGTTGGGGGTACCGTACAATTCAAATTGACACGCTGTTGTCAGCGTTGATAATAAATATTGGCATATTAGTCGAAAATTTGATTCGTACGGTCTTATCTCCGTGCCGAACTTACCCTATATAGTCTAAATGATCCTGAAGTTCCAATATTGTTAGCCAAAAATTGCATAAACGTTTGCGCCAATATTAGTATATTACACCAACCCGCCAACTCGCCAACATTCCAACATCCTTTGCCGTCACGTCTTAGTACGTGCCTATTCTGTGCCCGTATTCTGGTCTGCCTGGGTGCCTTGCGAGCTACGATCGGATAAGACTCGCCCTCGCTGAGAAGCTGCGGCGATCGAACGATAGTGTTTTAGAATTGTTTATAGTAAACGTCTTATGTTTTTGGAATAACGATGAAATTTTAATTGGTTTATTGTCGAAATATGAACGTCAAAGTATGAATGGTGAAATATGTTCATTGATTGTTTTTTTCCTTCGGGTTATGTTTGTGATTGAGACTGTGGCTTTGACCTGACGTGATAATATTTCTTTTTGAATTTGATACGGACATTAAAATAATGATAACTACTTAATATGTTTTATGATTTTGCACGCTTGCAGTTTTACATTCAGTAACGCGTACTGGCGAGTAGAACATGAATCAAAATAATTTTAATTTCACTGATTGTGTTTTAAACAAACAAAACATAAATAAAATAAATTTAAAATGCCGTCCCAAACAAAATACCTATCGGCAAATATCAGCAGCTAGAAAGAAATACGAGCTTCACATGAAAATTAAATTAAACATAATTATATTGATTGATTTATTTAATGAAAATAGAAACGATAATGCGCACGCAATTTTTCAAAATTGTGTTTTCCTAGAAGGGCTTCCAGTGATGGTATGTGAGCCCAAACGCAAACAATGTCAAAACATTCCCGTCCGTAATTTTAAGCAATGAGCTGCATAGTGGTGTACGTGGTGTGGCGCAGTACCGGCGACCCGCAGAGCTCACGTGCCACAACGTGGGACTCCTTTCACCACCTTACGCAAAACTACGTTCCCATATAATTGATACCGTCGCCCGACAACTTTAGAACTGGTCGCAAAAACTCCACCGCCTCTGGAAAATAGCCGGACGCAGCAAAAAGAGGCTTGACTAAAGTCGGACACTGTAACTATTTAAAATATCCAATACAGTGTCATATAATTTATTGGTGTCTCTGTACGGCAGCATTGTAAGCGGTAATCGCTTAATCTTGAGCGGACAGGTGCCGACTAGCTCCTATTAGGCAAATTGTGTACCTTATACGTACAGAGAAAATTAAAAAACGTAAAAGTCGAGATCGCGCGGCTGTTTTTTGAGACAACTTTTTTCGAGCTAAGGCACTCCGGTTGGTCGATGCTCAACATCGGTATTTTGCACATGTCCAATGTTATTTTAAAAGGCAATGAATTATTCTAGCTGCCAATTATTTTCTTATATGTAGGTCATCAGCCAATTACGACGGTTCTAGAGCACTGTTCTGAGTACTTGTTTTTGAAACTGGTGTTTATTGTTTTAAGTATAGGTTGATGGTTTATTTCGTACTGTAATTCGGTGTTATACATTCGGCTGGTTTGTCTCATTAATAATACATTGAATTATGTTATTAGTGATGGAAGCTTCATTCGATGGGTCTCCTGTGTTGTAATGCCTTAAGGGGTGAATAAACGAACCACTTAGAGCAGCAAACCCCGATATATTGTACCTAAAGGGAACCATTAAGCTTATTCGTCTATTCGAATCATTAGGATTCTCATTTGTTTGATATATATTTGGATGTGGAAAGTATAATAAGTTATTTGACAAGCGTGAAAACCTTGTACATGCCTGAACAAGCCCAATTTCCAACTCAGGTTGGAGTTGTAAACAACAAATTTTAATACGCAAAAAAGGATTATGTTTTCCGGTTTTAGACACAAATTAAATACATATAAAACACCACTAACAGCGTCGTAAGGGAAGATGACGTTATAAGAAAAGTGTGTGCTACTAGGATGAGTCAAGCGTAGAACCGTATACAGTGAAAATTTCTACGACAGCCCTATGCTGGAAAACAAGACGTTTTCATGTTACCATAAAAATATTGTAATACCTAGTGTAAATAAAATAACTATAACCCAAGCCGATTTGAGTTGTATTAAATAGGGCAGGCATGACTTTTTTAATGTTTTCATTAATGTAATCAAGCAGTGTAAATAATTACTTTTAATACGCAAGAAATGTTTATATGGTATCCGGCTCTAGAAAAATAATTAAATAATAACAAAAGCATGATAAACACGAGATTTTCTCGCCCCACATACCAATCCTTTAAACGATCCTGCAGAACCCAATGAGCTCAGATTTGTATAACAGAAATGAAAATAAAAGGGGATGGACCATTAAGTGTTGACTGTTAACAGGAGCTTATGTTTTATATGCCCTCTGGCCTTCACAATTGTTACAATATGACACCACGACATTACCATAATAATAAGCGACAAATTCATAACAAAAAATTACCAGCCCACCCCCATCCGACATAAGATTAATGTGCGTACATAAACCGGGAATCGAACCTCGTATTTCGGTGTTCTGTTACGGGGGTGACACCCCTCGACAGATATATTTCAGTAAAAAAATAATTACCCTCCCAAGTTACAAGTGAAAGTTATACTTTTTAATAAACGTGTAATTAGAGAGTGAGGTAAGTAGTTACTTACCTCACCCTCTTAAAGGCAGCACAGTTGTGCTGCCTTGAAAATAAAGTACCTAAGGGCAGATTTTTTAACAGTCATCTAACTTTTATCTCAATCCTATCTTACAAATATTATAAATGTGAATGTTTGTTAGTCTATAGCGCAAAAACGGCTGAACTAATTTGGGTGAAGTTGAGCACACTAATCTAAAATAATATTATAAAGCTGAAGAGTTTGTTTGTTTGTTTGATTGAACGCGCTAATCTCAGGAACTACTGGTCGGAATTGAAAAAAAATTGTTGTGTTGGGTAACCAATATTGAGGAAGCTATATAACATTACGCTATGGTCAAAAGAAGCGGAGCAGCAAACGAAAAATTGACGAAAACTGGCAGGCAATTCGATGCGACGGGAAGGGGATCGAAAAGTTGACGCGGACGTAGTCGCAGGCAGAAGCTAGTAGATTATAATGCTACTAGCCGAGATAATGATACTACATCGGCAGAAATTTGTGTTTTGTAGTGTTCTAGCTGTAGCTCTCTAGAAACACTATTTATTTTTCTCTTTTGTCCGTTATATTCATATGCTAGTGTCATGCATACCTATTATTTGCATGGTTACTGAAATGCCAATTTTAGATTTTATTTTATTTGAATTGTAAATTGCTGTCGGTGTGCTTATTATAAATAACCTATATTAAAACATCGGATACTTTAAATCCCAGTAAAACGTTCCCGTGGGGTAATTTTCGATCTCCACGCGGGTCAAGCCGCTGGCAAAATCTAGCAATAAAGGCAGATCGATATTTGATTTTCTTCTACAACCCAAAGGATGACTGGTAAAGAATTCATTGAGTACCTACTGTTGTACCTACACGAAGTTTAAATAAATTAATAAGTATTTATTCACAAAAGCTGTCTAAACGCATTATTTATATTTATGATAAAAGTTATCTGAATCTATACTAATAGTATAAAGCTGAAGAGTTTGTTTGTTTGATTGAACGCGCTAATCTCAGGAACTACAGGTCCGAATTGAACATTTTTTTTTTTTGTGTTGGGTAGCCTATTTATCGAGAAAGGCTATAGGTTATATAACATCACGCTACAACCAAGAGGAGTGGAGCAGTAATGAAAAATGTTGCAAAAACGGGGAAAATCACACGGGTAGGCGATTCGACGCGACGGGAAGGGTCGGGGGAACAAGAAATTTAACGCGGACAAAAAGCTAGTACTGAACAATCAGCCCTAAGTCTAATAAATATGGCTATTACTATACAACACTTCTACGGCAAATCATTTTCGTTTAAACGCCAAAGTAACATATTTGACGTGACAACTTCTTCATGGGCATTAAGCAATATAATTGGTAGGGGAAAATCTTAAAAATCCGCAACACTGCCTTGTTGTTACAGCAGTACCTACCTACTTATATCTGTAGTTATAAAGGTGACGTGTTCTAGAACATTATTTTATAGTTCATGTTAACTGTTCTGTCTGAAGACCCCACGACTGCCTAAGTGGTTTTCTAGAAGGAAACTAGATGACGCTTTCCACAAGAGAGTCCAAAATGATTGTCGGTTAGTGCCTTCATTAGTAAAGTTTTCCAACATTTGTCGAAAGATTAGAAGGTATCTAAACCTAACATATTTGGAATACCTATTCATACCTGTATACAGGATTAAGATATCCTTCGATTTAATTAGTATCTAGCTGCCATTATAGTAAGTAGAGTAAAGATCAAAATAAAAATAAACAGGGCCTAAATACGCTTCTGCCTGCAAAACAATAAATGTAAAAATTATTGACTGTACATAAATGGCACTAGAACAACCAATAAATAATAACACTAAACAAGATCATCAAAAGTGTTTTGACTTCAACAAAAACGTGCGTCATTAAAATGTTTCTGTAACCTAAAGGTCATAAGTTTAACAAAAAGAAGTTGTATACATAACTAGAGACCCTGCTTCACACGACTACTATATACAAACTCGAACTCAAGGCATTTACAAGCACTTTTAAATTGTTTAAACATAGACAGTTCGTCAAAAAGTTGAAGCTATTCCGAAATATAGATCTCTGTCAAGAAGAACTGATATGATAATTCACGACACTCATTTCATAATCTGCCTGGCTTTCTCCCAGCTATGTTGGGATCAGCTTCTAGTTTAACGGAATGCAGCTAAACACCAGTATTTCCGTACGTACCCTGTGGTGCCGGACGTTATAGTGTTCATGCTATACTTACACAATTCATGATTCCTAATACCTATTTATCATCCTTTTTATTTGTTTCTATGTTTACCCTTCATGCTTTACTTATTTTATTTTATGTATATGTCTACACTCAGCAAATCGATCTAAATACGATTTATTAACTTGGAAATAGCTGAAATAAATATTAACTCAAATTTTCATGTTGTGACAAGCCAAATTGTCAACTGTCAGTTACTGTTCTGCTTAGTCTATGAATGGCTACTTTTTGGTTTATATAATTTTAAATTATTTTTATCAATATGTCTAGCTATTTGATTTTATTAATTATTACGATTGTTTACTAAATAACATAAAATTATATTTATAAAATCTTTACGCACTCATGTGGCCAGCCACACGCACTCATGTGGCCAGCTACACACACTCATGGATGTGTCCTGGCCGACTACACTTGTCAGATGTGATGATGGCTAAACTAATATTTTGAAAATGTTTGGAAAGGGAAGACGGCTTTGGTATAAAAAGGGGCGTTCGAACCGCTGATGGCACACACTCTAGAGGACCACATTCTGGAGGCCGTACACTCTGGAAGACACACTCTGGAAGACTGTAGACTCTCGGAAACTACTCTGAAGCGCCCACACTCTGGGAAACTACTCTGAAGCGCCCGCACTCTGGGAAACTACTCTCAAGCGCCCACACTCTGGGAAACTACTCTGAAGCACCCGCACTCTGGGGAAACTACTCTGAAGCCCGTCTACTCTGAAGCGTTCACACTCTGAGGCCCGTTTACTCTGAAGCCCGTCTACTCTGAACTCTGAAGCCGGTCTACTCTGAAGCCCTCTTGAAGCGTTCTACTCTGACAGTTTACTCTTTTTCATTTAATAAATTGTATCAGATCTGCCTTATCCATTTCTTTCACTAAGCAGATTCGTAACAACGTAAAGAATAACACCACCCCATTTCTTCCCGTGTGTGTCGTAAAAGGCGACTAACGGACTTACTAGAGACTGGGCAGCAGCGTTTTCTATGCATTTTACCACCAAACTGCGATCGCCAACCCGCCTGCCAAGCGTGGCGATTATGGCAAAGCCCCCCAAATTGAGGGAGGCCAAAGTCCAGCAGTGGACGTCTTACGGCTGAAATGATGATGATGATGACCAGTATTTTACATAGAACGATTGCCTATATGACCTCTACACCCTATTACTGGTTAATACGATACCCCTTGGTAAGACTGGCCCACTTCAAGACAGGCTCTTATATACCTACAGATATTACAAAATCCTGTATCCATCGTATCTTGTTGCTTCTTTGTGTGTGAATGATGTAAAAAATAAAAACAATTCAAAATATTTTTTTTAAATAACTTCAGCTATGTCCAATCTCTACCGATAGCTACCACCCTCAAAATTAACACGTGAATTAGCTCCGTTCAGGTCCACACACGCGCCACCATCAGTAGGACATTGAAGTGAGCATGACATTCCCTCAACTGCCATGCTCTTTCAAGTCAACATACATTATATTAACATATAGTAAACAGCTCTATGGTACTGCCATGGTACTCAAATTGAAAACTTCCTGATGGTGCCACGTCAAAAAATCGAGATTCCTATGCTTTATCGAAAGTAAATATTAATTAGAAACTAACTACTGTTACTGCTTACTGATTTAACTTATAAACTTTCCGAAATAATTTCTCTGAATCAAAATGAAAACCGCATCAAAATCCATCGCGCAAATAAAAAGATATAAGCGGTCACAAAGACAGACACGAAAAGCGACTTTGTTGTATAATATGTACAGATATAGATATGATGTAGGTACTCCAAATTTCCCACATAGTTCAAAAGTGAACAATGCACCAAAAACTTTGCTTTCTTCTGCATAACAATGGTTACTGTAACCAGGTTATTTAGATGCACGTTACACATTCGAGGTTAATATAGTAAGATCACGCGAACTTACTTGTTGTTTTCCGACAATAGCTGAGAAAAAATTACTCACAAAGTCGCCACTCACTGGCTCATCAGTAACTCGATTTTTTCCCGGATTTACGCAAAATCTGTGAAGTTTTTCTATGTAAAGGTGTACGTCTTCCTATATTAATTACGAGGTGGACTTATCTTGATGTTAAGATGCGGAAGTTTAAAAACGATACAAAAAATACAAATGCCAGACTTGAATTTTGTTTTGGCTGTTAAATATCCTAGTTTTTGTTAACACGCTTCATTATATTCACTTATAGTCATTTGTGGGCACACAAAAATAAATCCCTTACATAAACGTTTTTCCCATTCCCAAAACAAATTCCCACAAGGTCACGAGTAAAATTCTGAAGCCTACTTAAAAATATTTAGGCTCCTGAACGTAGATAGCACCAGCACTAAGATCGCTCGGTTCATTGAAATTGCGAGAGTATGATGAACTTAAAGCACGCAAACTGCCCGGACACACGTGAGAAACTGGTTCCAACGCTATTTTAGACCATTAGGTGAGATTTTAGAACACCAACAAACAAAATTGGCATACATTTCGACTCGTAAGGGATTCGTTTGTTTTATAAATGAGGAACTTGACGGATTTCATATTTTATGTTGTGTTTAATTGCATAGGCAAGTATGCGTACAGCACAAAGTCAAGTTCACTCTTGAAAGTTTGCATTATTGTTATGTTAGTTTAACACCGATAAGTATTTCTCTTATTTTTGTTTTTTCTATCTTGCATTGTGAAACTCTTCAGCACCCAGTGTAAGTATATTTGTGTTTGTATATTTGTAGCGTCTTAGGTCCTGGTGACTTATACCACAGGCGTTGCTTTAAATGCGTCTTCAGATCCCAGTCTTTTATAAATGTAAACTTGTCCTGTAAGCCCTTGCACTGTACATTTGTAAAGAGTAAATAAATATACAATGCTTAAATAGTATTCTTCTATATATCCTATTTAGGGAATTTACTCTCCATTGTTTTTATAACGTGACGTCATTTCTATTGGAAAATTAAGTTTTAATTAATTACTAGCTTCTGCCCGCGACTTCGTCCGCGTCAAATTTTTGCTCCCCTTACCCTTCCCGTCGCATCGATTTGCCTGCTAGTTTTCGTCCATTTTCGCTCCTTGAGTTATAGTGAGTCAACCTTAAAAGATAGACATATGCTCTTGGGACTTTTTTTTTGAACTTTTTAAAAATAACAATCCCGTCATACATGATTTTTGCGTTACTTTAACCGTTTACGCAGCGCACGCAACGGAAACTCTCAGAAGGAATAAATTTTCCCCGTTTTTGCAACATTTTTCATTACTGTTCCGCTCCTCTGAGGTGTAGCGTGATGTTATATAGCCTATAGCCTCCCTCGATAAATAGGCTACCTAACACAAAAAGAATTTTTCAATTCGGACCGGATTCGATTCGGAGATTAGCGCGTTCAATCAAACAAACAAACTCTTCAGCTTTATAATATTAGTATAGATAATTAGTTGACCCAGCGAACTTCGTATCGCCTCAGATTCAATAAATGTTGTTATAAACGTACCAAGTTTGACAACCTGGTACGCGGTGGTGATCTGGTAAGCGTTTTCTAGCTGACACTCATATGTTAGGTTAGCTCCTACCCAGTTATGATGACCTGGTACTTCGAAGGCATAAAGCGTTTTCTAGCTGACACTCCTTTGTTTGGTAAGCTCCTGTCAAGTTATGATAACCTGGTACTTCGAAGGCAACGTTTTTGTCATAGTACCACGTTTTATAGTGACTTGTATTCTCTTTGACGTTTTATGTGACGTCTCACGGGAACGCGGTCGTAAAAAGGGGAAAAAAAAAAAAAAAAAAAAAAACGGGATAAAAAGTATCCTATGTCCTTCTCCTGGCTCTAAACTACCTCCCTGCCAATTTTCAGCTAAATCGGTTCAGCCGTTCTTGAGTTATAAGTGAAGTAACTAACACGACTTTCTTTTATATATATAGATTAGGTTTATTGGCTTTGTCAGATGATTTAATTTCTATAACTGTACGTATAAGTAGTACATTCATATTCTTGAAAAACAATTTTATTTTTATAATCAAGTCATCACCACGTTTATTTCGCGTTTCTAAACTACCATACTATTATTATAAATTACTTTTTCTCCGAAGCTGCAAGTGTTACCAGAGGTATAACTATCTTTGTTTTCTTTTATCAGAAATACCTGTAACTCGTTGTGGCTTATTTCTTCAATGAGCTAATTAGGGATTACAGGCGAAAAACAAGAAAGTACATTGTTTTTCTGAACATTGATGATTTATTTTTATTTTAGATTTTTTGCAGAACTCAATGCTGAGCTAACTAACCACTCAATTTATTAATTAACTTATCTCCAATATCGCTCGGTTTATTAATACAATTATCTTTATTTCTCAATCGAACACTTTACCGCTTAGAGTTCTACTTACTCCGCATATCAAATAAGCCGTGACGCTTATATTGCTATACAGGAGCCGTTCAAGCGCATAAATAGGTAATTTTTATGGGCTATAATTAATAACTATGGAAGTACGTAATGAAAGCAAAAACGCGTACGGTTTCCGTGTAAAGGTAATAATATTTTGCCGCCATTATAACAACTCTATTGTTTCATACGGTAAAGGTTTGAGCAATCTTTCAGGCGGTTACCTCTGTGTCGGAGGTAACGTAATCCTGTTAGCGTCCTGTGTTTCAAATTTGAAGCTAAAGCGTGCTGTCTTAGTGTACCGTTACATCAAGAAGCTATACGGGAATATTATAAACATTTAAATAAGCAGCAAAATAACAGTTGGGGAAAGCAAAAATCTTTTAGGTTCAGAGGGCCGTAATTACAGAACTTTTCTGCGTTGCGTAAAAACTTAAACGAAAATAAAATATTGAAAAAAAGCCTTGGTTTTTGTTTTATTCCGATCACTACCGAAAAGTAAAGATTTATTTCTTTAGTCCCTCGGCGTGCACGCAACGTACTAATTTCAAATTTGAGAAAGAGTTCCCGTCGCTCGGCGCTCGACCGAACTGGCCAGATAAGGACAGGTTTCTGTATCTCGACTAAAAAATAATTTAAAAAAATAAAGAAACACACGGGAAGTCGCTCCAATAATCTGGCGATGGTAAGTGCGGTTTTGACTTTAATGTGTTAATAAAATTGTTAACGTTTTGTCGGCGAAACGAGGGCTGATGTTCGATGTAAAGCCGACAAGATGCCAACATGCGATGACGATTTACAATTATTAAAATGTTTATAAGTTCGCTGTATGACTTCGCTCGGCGTATTGTTCTGAAACTCACCAAGGCTGGCTGCCATGATTTCTTGATCTTTAGGCTTCTTCTTGCGGGGGCGCCCCTTCTGCCGGGGTGCGGGCGTCGAAGTTCCGTTGAAGAACGGGCCTTTAGAGCCATCATTGTCCACCCGAGCGGCGAACTCAGGAGAGGGGTATGGGGAGTAGTGGGGCCCTGGGACAGGGCCTACGTACGGCACGGGGCACATTTGTGGGGGCCCCGGCACAGACATGTGGGGCCCATATTCTGGCATGGTTTCATAATGCAGCCTGCGAAAGGAAAGTTTTCTTAGCTTCGGTTCGAACGGAATTGTTAGTGGAAAGTTTAGGATCGTTACAGGCTTTGTAGCAGACTCTATACACTACTTACTATTGATTTGTATCCTTGAATACACGAACAGTGAAACATTCAGTCAGATATTGAGTCATAATTGAACTTGGACATTCTTTGTCATTGTAATTGTATTATTTTTTTATTGTCAATCACGATCTCGACTTAATGTGCACTTGAGTAGATCACAAAATAGATTACCTGTTTAGAGGGTCTTCTCTTATCACAAACTATTGAAACGCCGTTTTTCCCTTCAAACTCCAAACTATAACTGATCAGGGCTCATTGATTAAGTTACCTCATGACCTAAATAAATAAATACACCAACCTGCAGTATACAGCTGAGTCTCGAATGCCGAAAGTGTCTCCTTTATTCAGGGGTGTGCTGCATAGCGCACATGAGAAGCAATGAACATGGAACACCAGGTCCCGCGCTCGCATGACGAGCTCTGAAGCAGAGATCGGAGTGCTGCAGCGAGCGCATCGCTTGGTTCCATATAATCTGAGGAATAAAAGAGAAATTAAACATTTTTTCAGCGCTTTACTGTGCTTTATGGCTAAATCTTGGGGGTAAGGTCATGGGTCCTTTGACACGTAGCCAAAACCGGCACTAACACCGCGATCTTGACTGGCCTGTTAGTCTAGTAGTTAGTGACCCTGATTGATAAGACTGAGGTCGTGGGTTCGATTCCCACCCAGGACAAATGTTTGTGTGATGAACACAATCATTTGTTTTGTGTCTGGGTGTAATTTATGTATAAAATATGTATGTATTTAGAAATATCTAACTATATTTAGCAGTTGTCTGGTTACCATAGTACCTACAGGCTCTGCCTAGTTTGGGATCAGATAACAGTGTGTTGGTTGTCCTAAGATATTATCTTGATTTTTCAGTACATTTCTCAAAATCATTCTACAAATGTTTACCAACAGCGCTGACTTATCGACGTCATTTGGTGGTTAAGTCGACATCCACACTGACGTAATAAACTCGTGGTTATGCACTGGATTTGCAACTCTCGGCGTTGAGACGAGCATTCAGAATCCAACTGAGTGCAGCGCGAGTGAGTCTCAGCCACGGATAAATGGTCACAGTGCGTCAAAAATGACAGTATTCGAATTTACACTTTATGTGCCGACAGTTGAAAATCGAACACTGAAGATGTTACACAAATCGCGAAAAAATTCCACCGCGGTTGTACTAGGTAGTGGGCTAAACTGGAGAAGAATGCAGAATAATCCAACGTTCACGTAGCGAAGATCAGTATATACTTTACGAGACGACGACTAAGAGAGAACTGTGGAAACAAAGACATGTTGCGCAGTCTCCAAATTAATTGGTATAACGACAGGAGAATGATAAATGAGTAGTAAGTAAATCAAAATGCTTGTATCAAAGATACAATTAAAATGTAAAATATTATTCATTATCTATCAAAAATTGAAGCAAAAAATATATGAATCGTTTATTGTTTTGTAATTATCAATTAAGAGGACAACCGGCATAATAAAATAAAATAAATATTGATATTTTCCACGTCTAGACTTCTTATATTCTTATTATAAAGCCGTAAAAAAAATACACTCTACCTATGATTTCGTACCAACACGAGTTCAAGTAAACTCGTGTCAAATCACAAACCACAAATTAATTGGTGTTATCAGTGTGCTAATTAAAAATAAAAGTTTTATAGCTTTTTGCCACGAACGCGCATTGTCTGCCCAGGCCTCAGGGTCGATCGTACACGCCGTCAACATAAATTCACAAGTTATGCTAAATTTTATTAAAAATAATAATAGTACCTTCGTCTTGAAGTCTTAGAAATAATAGGTTTTACTACTGAAAAAATACTTGATTTAAATATATTGGAATACGCCTCTACAACACCTCAATACATGTTTATGACTCGATGGTGCAAAATATAATCATAATATTACACCCATACATATTTAATTAAAGGCTCTCGCAGACAGGCGACACATAACAGCGCGGGACGGAACAGGACGACGCAACTCCAGTAGAACAATTTTAAAGAAAACTTTGAAGCAAATTATCCGACCAGAATCGCGTCGCAACGCTGCATCGCGCCTGTCTATGGGCGCTTAACAGATTCGTAAAAATAAAAAACGCAAAAAAGAGGCGGCCCTCACCCATTCCGAATCTTAGTATAAAGCTCGAAGATGATTTAATATGTAAGTAATAAATATCACTACTAATATATAAAGATCAAAAGAAAAACCTTCATAATAAAGCATTATTTATTTATGAGAGTCAATGACCTCATCACCTGTCACTCTGACGCTAACGCCACAGACTATACAAGATCGTTTGTTTCAGGCCAAATTATTATCTTGCGAACACCCACACATATTCACACTTACGCAAGTATACCCGGCTTCGCATCAAGCTATACATTTCCAGTATTACCTGACTTCCCGTTGTACGGAAAGCTTATAGAATGCGAGGTTAGCTAGACCTGGAAATTCATAGCTTGATTTGTAGTCGTGTGCACCTATGTGAGCTGTATATTTGGAGGGTACTAATCAAATTAAAATTTGAAGCGGTATGCTATTGTCCAGTAGTCGGGCGGAAATATTTTCATTAACTCGAGGGGACCTAAATGAATGCCAATATAAGCGCGCTGTTCATTTTTTAATTCCGCGTCTCGAACGTTTTGGACATCGGTATGACTAGAAGTGACGCTCTACAAAGCCGACGAGCAATTTTTTTTCTAAAACATTATGTTTTCTAGAACTGTCTATCTCGTTGGTATAGGTCCGGTCGGACTCCCGGGTTTGGGAAAGTAATATCAGGTTTTGAATCTGGAATTTCACAATAGCGCGGAGTCTGGATTAGTTCCCGGTTGATAGGATTATCAATTCAGAGGACAACCGGCCGTGTGGTCCCGGACGAAAGGAATAGCACCACCCCATTTTTCCCCGTGGGTGTCGTAAGAGGCGACTAAGGGACTTACTAGTGAATGGGCAGCAGCGGTCTCTACGCATTTTACCACCTTACTGCGATCGCCAACCCGCCTGCCAAGCGTGGCGATTATGACAAACCCCCCAAATTGGGGCATGCCAATGTCCAGCACTGGACTTTTTACGACTGAAATGATGATAGGATTAGACACGGCCCCCGTGACATGGGATTTGAATATAACTGGCTACATGAGGGTTTATACACGGTACCTCTGCCTATCCCTTCGTGTAATACAGACATGAGAGATATTACGTCAACTGCTCTTTCTAAAATCAAAACTGCCATATTTACGGCCTAGTACTGTTAAACCCTTGTTTTTGTTTTTGTGTGTCATAAATAAAAGAACTGGTGACGTATATAGTTTCGTATAGCTTCTATTTTTAACACGCTTTTATTAGGTCGACCTGTATGTAACTAACTATGTAATGGAATCTAAGGTAACTAATTTAACCATCTTCCAAGGATCGTAGCGTCATGAAAATTGGCAGCTTTATGTAGTTCTGATGACAATACAATAATATGGTACTGTCGAACTGATCTGATGATGGAGTCGGAAGATATGAACGGGAACTTCATGATGGAACATCGTATCATAGCTGTGTTTGGACTTGTTAGAAAAGTCTTGTAGTGAACTTTGACCACGATTAGGTTTCAAGGTCTGATGATGAAGCCGGAAGATAGGCACTGGCATTCCATGATAGAATATCGTATCATAGCCGTGTTTGGACTTGGACCACGATAAGGTTTTTAGTTTTTACGTGCATTTATAAAAGCGTGTTTTTCTAGTGATTTTTTTAACTATACATTTATTTAATTGTGTTTTAAGTCGAATATTTTTCAATGAACTGTCATTGGTCTTAAATCACATTTTATCTGCTCGTCTTGTTTCTGTTTCTACCTGCATGAGGATCACTAGAACTCCCACAGGTTCTGTACGTTATTAATTTATGTAGGTACCAAATAAACCAGCTTAATTTGCCCTCATTGTACAAAATCACGAGAAAAAGTTCAATTCTGAGAATAGTGACAATCGCTCATGATTCAGTGGAGTTTCCAGATCAAATCACTGCGTGATTATGGGTCAAAAAGAGCCAAAAACATGACTGGTACGGCAAGTCCAATCTAACTATTTATGGGCGGTACCTATAAAGTTGCATATTTCAAATGTCACCTAACGTAATAAGTCTAAATCTACGCATTCACGTTACATTAAAAAATCCGTTTACTGTTACTCCTCAACATTTAATTTAATTTCGGAACCACCGATGTTCATTTAACCCAGATGAATGATCCAAGATACACCATAAACAAGATAATCCCACATCAACTAGGTATATAAGGTGTATCTATTCATACACGAAATATTTTAAGAGGTACACCTGTATGTGGTAAAGAAGCTATAAAAGAAATTTTTTATCTAAATGTTTTTGAATTTTCGTAATTATTATAATTTTAAAACTGCTTGAGACGTTTTGCATAAAACCTTTATTCCAAATTCTATGAATGGCCCGCTTGACGCTGCGACGGCGGCGACCGGACGGCACGAGCATGGCCGCGGTGTCTCGGGCCGTAAAAAATAAAAAGGAACCAGTATTTCTCATGTGCGTCAAATTATTTATAATTATAAATTTTGAAAAAAATACATAGAGAAAAAAATTTTTTTTCCTTGCGGTTGCTTCTTTACCACCTACAGGTGTACCTCTTAAAATATTTCGTGTATGAATAAATACACCTTATATTTAACGATCTGCTAATTACAGTACGCTCACAGTATTAAGTTCAATAGCATAATTTTCAAAATTAATTGCGTTTACGTGAATTTGGGTCGAACGCAACGCATTTTGATACTTTAAACTGTTGAAATTACTATATAAGGCTGCCAGATCAAATTCAGGTAACAAAAATCCAATTAGTGAAAATTCGACAGCCGATAATCATACGTATTCGGTGCTAATAGTATATTTGATAAACCACAGACCACAAATATTTACAGTTTGCAAAATAAGTTTCATCAAGCAAAAAATGTGTATGATTGTAACGTAAAATGATACTTTTTTGGATGGTGAAGAGTATAAAAATATAAAGTTCACAGGACTAGAGTATTTCTAAACCAACAGAAACGTTGGAACAACTTTAAAAAATCCTTATCTTATTTCGGTGACCAAAACTAAATGTCAGTCTGTGCTGACCGAGCGAGGCCTTTGGTTTAAAAATGATAATTAAATGCATCCGCCGGTCTCAAGATCGAGATAGCGGGTTCTCCTCCGGAGTGAGACATCCCCGTGTGGTCCCATCCCTATCTAGATCGAACTTTAGCTGCTTTAAATAAGACGTTAAGGAAATGCCGCTTGCACATTAGAAAATTTTTAAGATACTTAACTGACTATCGCCAGAAATCTCTGTTAATGATCTTTTTTAATTGCTTTTGAGTTCATGGTTTGGAACTTTGGAAGTCAGTACACTAACGCTTCTACTGTAACTCAATGTAAGATACGGTTTACAAGTTGCTTCGATGCCTAAAAGTATCATTAGACATCTTAACATAGTACAAAACAAAGTCGATACCCGCGTCTTTGCGCTTAGATCTTTTAAATTACGCTGCGGATTTTAATGTTCCATCAACAGACAGAGTTATTCAATAGGAAGGTTTATATGTATAACACGCGGGCGAAGCCGCTGTAAGAAGCTAGTTAAGCAAAAAACTATTAAATCCTTTCAACTGACCTTTATACTGTTACAAACTTCATGTTTTTATTCAGGTTCTGGATAGCTTCCATTACAATCTAACATTTATTTATCTAATCCATTAACAATATGGCTCACATATAAATCCGAGCATCACCAAATAAAACCAGTGTAATCTATTGTTTTTGTAAGAACATTTGCTTTTAGGGATTAAGTAATTACTCAATTAAAAACGAGAGTAAAGCCTCCTACAAACCGGCGCGACGCGGCAGCGCGACGCGACACTCGTAGAACAATTTTTATGTGAACTTCATGGAAATTGTTCTACAAGAATCGCGTCGCGCTGTCGCGTCGCGCCGGTCTGAGTAAGCCTTTATATTATTGCTAATGGCTTACTTTGTTGGTTTTTTATGGATATATCCTAGATCAGGCAGACATTTGTATTTATTGTAAGTCGTCGTACACTTTCATGGCAGGGAATTTCAAGAGATTTTTTTCAGGATTACCTACCTGTTTATAGTGATAGTGAAGTTAATCTGAAACGTCAGTCATATAAAAAGCATTTTATTTTAAATTAATTTATTGAAGTCTTACTTTCGTGTTCTGAATTCTTGAAGTGGTGTAAAAACTTACTGCTTTCATTATAAAAGCATCATAGCAACGCCACGTATAATTGTTCACCTAAAGGATTAAGTGCGGGAACCAAAACCTCCAACATAGAACATAGAAATTCGTTATTTGTTTGTGGTAAGTTCATAAAATAATTCATAAAAACTGCAGTAAGTTCTCGAATTTCCCGCAAACTATAAGGATTAAGCCCGATAATTTTAATTCTTAGTTCACAACATTCTTTTGTGCAAATACCTTGAAAGCAAGTCAAAGCAGAATGTGGGTATGCTATGATAGCGGGTAGGAATCTAACTGTTCTTGAATTATAATTGTGGTTTAACATTCCTGCAATGTAAAAAGTAATAAAGTAAGGACGTTAACTTCACCAGTGAATAAGAATACTTTTTTTCTTTCTTCGTCTATTTGAAGTGAGGCAAAGTGCATTATTACACGCTTTATATTAGCTTCACTTGTATGTTTGTTTGTAACCGACTCCTTATAACACGATTTTGACCCACTTTAAACGACCAGATTTCATTTAAACTCTGTAGACTTATCGAGGCCCGATGACAATACTATAATTTCATACATTTGTGCCATTATCCTTGCCAGGGTTACCAGGACAGCAAAAAAACTGTCTTTGAAAACTAGGCTGACATACGTCTCAAAATTCGAAACACCCTAAAAAATAGAAAATAAATAATAGTAAAAAAATACTATAAACATGCTTCCATAGAAAACCAAACTAAAAAGAAGAAAATAATGGAAAAAAAGCGTGGGGTGCCTGATATCAATGAAAAATACCTTAAAAAGTTTATTTTTTCATATTTATTTTAACTGTGCACTGTCACCCACAAAAGCTTCGCTAAATACACAAGCTTTGAAGTCTAATAAAACTTTGTTGATTCCCTACAATGTTCCTGGGATAAAAATTATAATAGTAACAGTCGCCCTGTTGTTGAAACTTGGCCATAATCTATACTTAATATTATAAAGCTGAAGAGTTTGTTTGTTTGATTGAACGCACTAATCTCAGGAACTACTGGTCCGAATTGAAAAATTCTTTTTGTGTTGGGGAGCCTATTTATTGAGAAAGGCTATAGGGTATATAATATCATGCTACAACTAAGAGGAGCGGAGCAGTAATGAAAAATGTTGCAAAAACGGGGAAAATTTATTCCTTTTGAGAGTTTCCGTTGCGTGCGCTGCGTAAACGGTTAAAGTAACGCAAAAATCATGTAGGACGGAATTGTTCCTTTTAAAAAGTTCTAAAAAAAAGTCCGCGAGAGCATATGTCTATCTTTTAAGCTTGACTCTCTATAACTCAAAAGGAGCGAGCAGCAACGAAAAATGGACGAAAACTAGCAGGCAAATCGATGCGACGGGAAGGGTCAGGGGAGCAAAAATTTGACGCGGACGAAGTCGTAGGCAGAAGCTAGTTCTTTATAAAACTATTAACTTTCTGTAGTCCTTCTCTACATAAACTTTAACCGTGACTTCATACTCCTCCGTCAGCGTAAGTTTCGTAAAAAGAGGTTTGAAAGAGGTTGCAAAGTTTTGACTTTACGTATTACTAAATAGATGCTGCTCTACTTTTATAAAACACATTTAACTTCTATAGTAAGTTTTCTCAACCGCGATGAAAGGGAGTACAGACAACATTTAGTAAAACCTACATTGCGCAAACTACGTCATACATGTATGAATGTAGGGCGAATATGACAGCAAAGAAAACAGACTCCAACCTACCCACTGCGGTATTACTCGAAGTTAATAAAATACACTTTACTCAGCCCTTGACACTCTTATCATCAATCTAACTTGCATCCATATAGACCAATTAGTAACTAAACAAATTAATAGTAAACTAAATGATAGAAAGGCATCCCATGGGTAGATTTCGAGTTAGATAGATTTACGCCCTGACAGTGTGAAACTTATATTTCCATGCCTCGGAACTCTCGGAAAGCACGTTAGGCCGTTGGTCCCGGCTGTCTTTCGTAGATCTTAGACAATCATTACGGGTCGTCAGAAGCCCGAAAGTCTGACAACCAGTCTTACCAAGGGGTACCGTAATACCCACTGGGTTGTGGAGGTCAGATAGGCAGTCGCTCTATGTAAAATACTGGTACTCAGCTGCATCCGGTAAGACTGGAAGCCAACCCCAACATAGTTGAGAAAAGGCTAGGCAGATGATGATTAGTGTGAACCATATAGGTCACCCGGAACGTAAATTAATCCAGTCTGCCCTCGCTCATCCTAATCTAATCCCATCAGTCGTTATTTGAAGCTAATGACAAACAGCGCTCCAATAGGACTCCCCTTTATGAATTATGACATGCCAAATTTCAGTATCTACCGCGCATTTAGGGCACAGCTTTGTTCTGTTTAATAAATACGTATTCCTAGTAAACTACAACTAGGTACATCTTACTAAGTGACCGGCTCCTTTAGTTGACATTTTTGAGTTTGACACTAATCCAACTTACTAATTTTTCCAAATACGCATTACTTGTTACACGGTCCATTAAAATGAGTGATGTCCCGGATCGTTAAAAAACTAAATCCGCGGATACGGATACGGAATTTAATTTTCTTACTCAATCGGTGTCGATGCGCGTGGTCTTGAAACGATAGTTAACGCCACTTGACGCTTTGATAGATGATTTAATACCTTTGAGTTATGTAGGTACTATGAGGTATGATAAACTCACTATGATAAATGTTTGCTATATAAAAGTACCAAAAGTTTGATTATAGGAAATAAAAATAATCTGAATTGTATTTAATAGTTTTTAATTGCTACCTAATCGTAATCACTAATTCGATCTATCTATTGAAAATTAATAAGGTAAAATTTTCGTAAAAGATCAAAAAAAGTAACACGGATACGGACTCGGATCTTTCTTTTCCCTTGGATATCCGCGGATACGGCTACGGATATTTGGTACATCACTAATTAAAACATGATTTTATTTATTCGTAACAAAAGACAAAAACCGGCCAAGTGCGAGTCGGACTCGCGCACCGAGGGTTCCGTACAAATCTGTAGGTATTCTCGGTTTAAAAATATATATTTTTTTTAATTTTTATATTTCAGTTGATTGAATGTAAGGTAAATTGCGGTTTACGATTTATGACGTTTTAAAAAAAAACTACTCACTCGATCTCGTTCAAACCAATTTTCGTTGGTAGTTTATATGGTAATGTACATCATATATTTTTTTTAGTTTTATCATTCTCTTATTTTAGAAGTTACGGGGGGGGGGGACACACATTTTACCACTTTGGAAGTGTCTCTCGCGCAAACTATTCAGTTTAGAAAAAAATTATATTAGAAACCTCATTACCATTTTTGAAGACCTATTCATAGATACCCCACACGTATGGGTTTGATGAAAAAAAACATTTTTGAGTTTCAGTTATATGTATGGGGAACCCCAAAATTTATTGTTTTTTTTTCTATTTTAGTGAGAAAATCTTAATGCGGTTCACAGAATACATCTACTTACCAAGTTTCAACAGCATAGCTCTTATAGTTTCGGAAAAAAGTGGCTGTGACATACGGACGGACGGACAGACAGACAGACAGACAGACAGACATGACGAATCTATAAGGGTTCCGTTTTTTGTCATTTGGCAACGGAACCCTAAAAACTGTCAATTTTTGTACCCTCAAAATTTAAAAACCATCATACATCGTTCGTTCCTCTACATATACAAGGCTCGTTCAAACGAAAGGAATGTCAAGTAAACATCAACATCAGCTCAAAAAGAACATCATTGGGTAGGGTGCCTCGACACCGCGGCTACTAGGACCATACCTCGCTCAGCATTGAAATGAAGTTATCGAAGGTTCGTGGTTCGTGGGTGTGAGTCACGAGCGATCCTATCTTGACCACACAGGTCCCGGACTACGGACCTTAAGTCCCAGGCTGCGAAACCATTGTCTTACGTACTGCATATTTTTAAATAGTTAAAAATAACGTAGGGAAACTGGAAAATTTGTAGGCTTATCTATACAAATAAATAAAAAATGTCTGTTTATAACGTCAAACTAACAGCTTTTACTAAATGCATAATAAAGTCTACAAGTTACCCAAAAAAAAACACAGTTTTCAAAATTTTTGTCTGCCTGTTTGTGCTGGCTAATCACCCAAAACTAGTGGACTGATTTTCGGACGGGTCTTAGCAGATAACTGATGTTATAAGTAGTAACATAGACTACTTTTTGTCTGTGTAGCAGGTTCACTTGAGATAATTTATTTCCAGAATTCACGCGAGCGAAGCCGCGGACACAGCTAGTTAAAAATAATGAAAAGCTTCGTTTTCTTTTTTAAAATTAAATCCTCGTTTAAACTTCGGGAAATGAACATCGCATCGTGCAAAGAGTTTCGCATGTTTTTTTTTTTAATATAAAAATTATACCTTGCCTAAGTACCTATCTACCTATGCTAATTTACCTACATACTAAAGTAGCAATTTCGTCAAAAATACCTCAAAGCGACGGGCAGACAACAAAATATTTCTTTATAACTTTTCACGTAATTATGCCCTTTGATATTGCAACAAGTTTGGAACTAAATCGTTTTATTTATAAACTAGCTTCTGCCCGCGACTTCATCCGCGTCAAATGTTTGCTCCCCTGACCCTTCCCGTCGCATCGATTTGCCTGCTAGTTTTCGTCCATTTTTCGTTGCTGCTCGCTCCGTTTGAGTTATAGTGAGTCAAGCTTAAAAGGTAGACATATGCTCTCGCGGACTTTTTTTTTTGTACTTTTTAAAAGGAACAATTTCGTGACACATGATTTTTGCGTTACTTTAACCGTTTACGCAGCGCACGCAACGGAAACTCTTAAAAGGAATAAATTTTCCCCGTTTTTGCAACATTTTTCATTATTGCTCCGCTCCTCTTAGTTGTAGCGTAATGTTATATAGCCTATAGCCTCCCTCGATAAATAGGCTACCTAACACAAAAGGTTTTTTTTAATTCGGACCAGTAGTTTCTAAGATTAGCGCGTTCAATCAAACAAACAAACAAACTCTTCAGCTTTATAATATTAAGTATAGATTGGTGAATTGACAAAATCCTACCCACTCTTATTTAACGAAGAATAAAACTCACAAAACATTTCGTCAATCCTTACACGACACTATTAAAAGAAATTTACAAGTGAAACATATTCACAAATTAATTGATAAAAAAATCTAAGAACAGTTATAAATCGTCCACACGTGAGTTTTACACGATCATACGTTTCAGAGTCACCGAGCGATTCAGAAATGTTATATGAGTGGTAGACAAACGCGATTTATCCTGCGGTGTAAGTACGTCCCGTAATTTTGTAACAAGCAAAATATCGATATATCGATAGCGTAGTATCGTTAACTACCAAAATAGTATCAGTACCAAAAATTATCGATACGTTTAAGGAACCTCCATAATAAGCTCAATCTTGATACTTAATCACTTCTATGATTTGGTAAAAAAATGATAAATAATATCTATATGTGTGTATCACAGGTATCGGTTGAAAAATACTGCACACATAATAATAAACTATGGGCCCTGTTTCACAACTTCTTGATAAGGAACGGCATATATGTAACATTTAATTTCATAGTAATTCTTTTAAGTGCCGATATTTTAATTTACTTGTTCGACAGTGTCTAGATGTCGAGGCACTATTTCGAGTACCGCACACTGTAAAGGCAACTCGATTATGGCGCATCTGAGGTACCGATTCAACGCAGATATCGATAATAGTCGTATTGCTGCGCCGCGACGGCCGTGCATATCGATACCATATCCTCCGTAATATGATTGACATTGATAGTACTCGTGCGTGTATAACAGAAATAAATCTGTAACGTTTGCGAATGTCTCTTTGAATTTGTGTCTACTGTTTGCGCCTCATAATCCACTGTTACTACTAGTTGCAGTGGTTGCGCCTATGATAAATTTGTAGGTTTTTTTCGGTGAATTTCTACTCTCTCGTTTAAAAATACAATTATCCAGAACAACGAACTAATCAAATCTGCACTAGAGCGTTCGGTATGCCATTGTGAGAACTCTGCAGTTGTTTTATAAAGGGATAAAAAAAAATATTCGTATGTAGTTTTCGGATCCAAAGTGACTTTTTTTTTGTTAAATGCTTTGGTTTGTTAAGTTAGGATGAAAAATGCATTAGGCTTATGAGTATTTTCATTTACACAGATACGCCTAGGTGTTATATTATCCATATTATTTTCTCATCTATCATTGTTTAAATCTCGCCAGTAAACATGGATAATTGAAAAAATATATGTAGAAAAGTAGGTACCTGCATGCTCTAATTTTAAGCTTATTAATTATTTTAAAAGGTAAGGACTAAGTGGAGATCGGATATGTAAATAAAGAGAAACAACGTAAAGGTTTTCCTATAAATCGATAACATTCAAATTCTGACGAAGATGCACTTTAAATAAATGACTAATTGCTCTCATAGCTCCTCCCGCTTCGCACAACACTTCTATAAATTAACGAAAAGTAGTTACACGTTTTGGAAAGCATTGTTCTAAAGCTCACTAACTGAAGTAGAGACGACAGTAGTTGCGTCTTATAATATGGGAGGGGAAACAAACCTCCTAAGTCGGAACATGTTACTTTGTAATCTTCTTTCAAGACTTGCGTTGGTATACACGTTCGTCCATGAATGGCCCTTTTGCGAATAAATCGAATAGTCTGGTTAATTCAGACGGCCGGACAAAGTCCGTACGTGGGGGCCAAGAAGACGGACATGCCGTGTCTGTATGGATGGCTCTCTACGTGTGACAGTACGTGTCGCTGTTCCTTTTATCTAGTCGAGCGCACTAGATAGCCGTGAAGCTGACTAAACGCAAGTAATTCATAGTAACACAGTGCAGAGCCGTCACCGTAACGGTTATCGTTGAATCGTGCACCACCGTGAACTGTAAGCCTTGTTTACTTGTAAATTAGCTAAATTAAACAAATTACTTAGTGTTTGTATTAGTTTGCAGTGTATTCACCTTGTGAGCTTACGGCTTTTATCAAAATAAACGTTTTCTCAGAATGAGTACCTAAAAATAACTGTTGAAAATGGAAAGCTTGAAAGTATTAAAATTAAAAAAAAAATCTAATAGTACCGGCTTAGTTTGTAAATTCAAGCGAATTTCGACTTAATAGATTAAAAGATAAGAAAGAGATTCGACAAAGTTCTCAACTCTCACTGCAGCTGTGGAAATATTACACATAGGTAGTCACATACGTTACAGAAATACTGTACTTAGATCACATTAAGTAAAGTAAGTACAGTATTTCAGTAGTCGACACGAAACTATGGTATTTATTTGTAATCGTTACCGTAATGTGTTAAACGAAACACTCTTAGGGGAAGGTAATTACTTAACTCTTTGTCGATGCTGATGAGTCTAAACAGAAAAACTCTTTTTACTTCTGTTTAGATATTTTATTTATTAATCTATCTACCCGAAGAAGTATGCGTAATTCTTTTTTTTTAAAGTTGGCAACTCAATATTCTCAGTTTACTCCAATATTATTAGAGTTTAATAAAATCTTATCCAAGAAAAGAACTCTGAAGCGCTCCTACAATGATCTCTCGAAAAGACCTAATGGTACATATAATTTAATTTTCTTTCATAAAAGTAGTTCTAAGATTCCATTATGAAATTGCAATTTTCCTGCTCCTGTAGAGCTTTATTGGTACCTGGAACCGGATGCCTCGCTATCACCTGATATCCGTTTTACAGCGTAGCCCACTTATCATTTTCGCAACATTTTATCAAAGGAAAATTTTGCATCGACTGTGGCAAAGAAATTCAGAGAAGATACTAAGTACGAAGCGCAATCTTAAGGTTTATCAAAGGACTTATAGACTCGTGCGACAACCCTAAGTCGACGTGAACACGAACGTTATTAAATCACGCACAGAAATTTCAACTCTCGATACTGAACCGAGCTCTGAGAATCGAACATAGTAGTGATTTCATCTCTGCACATTGAAAATCGAACAGAGTATTTAACTGTTCGGTTTTCAAATCTCGAAGTAAAACAGTGCGTCCAGTGCAAACAGTGAGCGAAAAAATCCCGCCGCGACTTTATTACGTGCACACGGCTACACGTCAAGGTATACAATTCCAGTTTAAGCTGACCTCACACTGTATAGGCTTTTCGTACAATTAGATGTCAGCTTATACTGAAAAACTTGATGTGTAGCCGTGGGTACGTGGGAACGTGGGCTGTGGACCGAATAGAAACTCTTCAAGAGACAACTTTTCTGCCTCCTAGAAACTTCTACCTGACTATGGTCGATTGACTGTAGGTATACTGCAGTGGCGAGGTGTAAATTTTTCTAAAAGAGAAGCCGAAGCGAAGTCGGCTTTAACTTACTGACTCATCAATAAAGAATTAAAAAATAATAATAATATAGGAATGTAATGAATTAAATACAATTAAATTGAACAGCTGAAAACCGAATAAAATATTCAATATTCCTCTATGTCGTTCTCGCTGACGCATTTTTCTATACCTGTCTCTGTCATAACCCGTTGTACAGCGGCTTGCTCTCGTACATATCAAGCGGTGCCACGTGACCTAAAGTGACATCATTACGGGATCGCTGTTGTATGAATTTTTAGTTCCCGATTATGACGTTTTGGCGCGGGGTTAATTTAGAACATTTTTTTTTTGTTGTAATACAAACCTATAAATAACCTTTTTTGTTGTTTGAATGTTATGGTGAATTAAATACCCGTAGTGTAACTATATTTATTGACAATAGTAGCCACTATTTACATACTATTGTATTTTTAATAGTGATAGAGTTACCAATGCGAATCCCCGAAGGCAAGCCGGTAGGAATCGTGTTATATGGTGCTTTCGCCACTGGTATACTGGGTTGCTCAATCGATCAAAACATATCACCTCATTCACCATCATAACCAGTCTTTAAACTTGTCACGATGTCATAGAATGGCCTTAGTTACGCACCCTTACTGATATCCCATGTCAAAACCTCTAGCAGCAGAAGCGATACCTAAAGGACACTTAAGTAAAACGAGGTGTTAGATTTTCAGCGCTCGTTTTAGAGCGAAAGTTAAAAATCCTAATTTCTGCTTTAATTTAGGTGTCGCTTGGTGTTGGTGAAGACCAACATTAGATAAAATTCGATCCTTCCCTATGTTTGATATCCAAAGCGTTAACTCAAAAACTTTTACAAAAAAAAACAACCGACTTCCTTAAAAAAACACTACAGAGTCAAAAATAACTTTAATTTCGAAAGTCGGTGTCTTAGGATCTGTACTTAAGGTTTTTTGCCACCGACTTCCGAAATTTAAGCTATTTTTGACTTTGTAGTGTTTTTTTTAAGGAAGTCGTTGTTTTTTTTTGTAAAAGTTTTTATTTTTAACTTTTTAGTTATGGTAGATACTCCGCACTAATCTAATCGCGTTATTTGTTCATTTGTCGCACAAATACTTAATGCAAATTTAATACTTATATGGTTTTCACATGGACCCCATTGTCCGAATGCAACCAAATTAAAATGGGACCACTCGAAAAGCACCACCTTTCAGATAAAAAAAGAATCATTAAAATCGGTTCACCCAGTCAAAAGTTAGGAAGTAACAAACGTAAAAAAAATACAGTCGAATTGATAACCTCCTCCTTTTTTGAAGTCGGTTAAAAAGAAAATCCATGTCACTAAGATCACAACCCTCTCCGAGTTATATATGCCTAGTCTTAGGTTAATGTAATGGTCTCAGATCTGGAGTTAACGTCGGTGTCAAAAACGACAATGGGATTGTCTACATGCACTATCTAATCAGTAATGGGAGAGACGTCAGGTTAAATTGATTCGGAATAAATACCTTACTAATTACTCCACTGTCAGATTACTAGTGATGGCCGCAATTACCCGCCTTGACCAATTATCAGTACCCTGAATGTTACCAAGAAAAAAACGTACACAAAGCTACATATAAAGCTATATACATTTCCATTTTAAGCTGACCTCTCATTATACTTAAACCCCATACAATGTGAGATCAGTTTATACTGGTAATGCATAGCTTACATACCATCTACCTCATCTGTCTAAGTCTTCTGTTAGTGAAAATTTCATACCACTATTTTTATAATTAAGAACCTTGTGTTATCTGAATAAATAAATTTGCAACTGAATCTAATGAGAATATCAGAGCAGGGGTGGCCACGTGGTATCGATCGTGGTATCGAACTTAGGCAGATGCTTTACTTTCTGTAAATATTTACATCACCACTACTCTCAAAACGGTGAAGGAAAAAATCGTGCGGAAACCGGCATGTCGTAAAACCAAAAATTTGAAGACATGTGACATCTACCAACCCGCACTGGGTCCGCGTGGTAGATTACGGCCCACTCTCTCTCACCGTGCTTCGGAGCTGACACATATTTTTTTTTTCACTGCCACTCGGGTTACCGACCTGAATAATCATCAGCAGCTTATAATATTCTCACTGCTGGGACACAGGCCTCCTCTCGGTAAGAGAGTCCTGGTTATTTGATATTAATTTCAGTTTGATACCTCCACACGTTCCTGAAAAAAAGGATCTTGACAGACAGACAGAAAGACATACAACAAAGTGATCCTATAAGGGTTCCGTTTTTGCCGGCTGTGGTTCGGATCCCTAAACCAAGGTAGGAGAACCAAGGGGCTGCCACACTAGTGAAAATTTAAAACAATCTGCTGACCAAGCGCTACACATCATACTTAAATCTACAGATATACTGTGAGCGTTAGTATCGGAATTCATTTTTCAAAAAAAATCCCCACCAAACGTAGCTCAAAGTGAATAAACAAAGACTCACTTATAAACTTTTTTGTAACAAGTAACAACCAACCAACTACGACCCCTACTTTACTTAGAACTCTATCCATGAGCGGGATCAGGATGTAAACCAGGTAATATTGAATCAATGTTACAATTGAGTTAGAAATGCACTCGATCCTGGATCTATTTATGTAATCTATGTTATGAATTTTTCAAGCAGACGCAACAGGCGAATAAGAAATTTATAAAACTCTGGAAAAATCTATTCCTTGTTTTTCTCGCTTCAGACTCGGCGTTCGCGGAAATGTTATTTATATCCAGTCATAACGAGTTTAGTGAGATGCTAATTAGAAAGACGAACATATAAAAATACTAAATTAGATACTAATTAAAACAGATCCCAATCAAAATCACGACACTGAAAAAGTAACCGAACGATCCACTATTTGAATAAAAATTATTCCATAACATTTAATTTCTACATAAAACGACATAAATCAAAATCAAAATCTGCAATTCTCATGTACTCGAGTTACAAAAAGCACTTTACATTTTTTGTCGGTTATCGTGTAACAATTTTCATTTGTATTGTGCATGGTTATGCTGAAACAAAACCTTACTACTCAGAATTACTTGTCCACAACTTTAAGAACTCACAAAATACTTGCACAAAAAGAATACGGAGCCCAACACAATACCTTCCGTTTCGGTCGCCGCGTTAACCTAACAAGCATCGCATTAAATATTTGGTATCCGAAACCCTTTATCGGCACTTGGTCGGCCCTCGGCACGCTAGAAACGAGCCGATTCTTCACGCCGTAAACAACAATGGACCGCGGCAAGCTTTATTTGTGAATAATATGCTACGCCAAACGAATATGACACGGCAATTCGCTCAACGATAATGTCAATAGAAAAAGAAATACGAGAAAGGGATCGAACGTCAGGCCGTTACCGCGACCACAGCAACCAGCCTGTTCCAGTCCTGTAAAATCCGTGTTAAAATACTTTAGTATACTTACTTATTATTATCTTCGTTAGGGTTCCAATTTTCCAAGTCCGGTGTGATAGTAAGTCGAAGTTCAGTTGGGTCGTAAACTATTCCAGTGAAGTTGGGATTATCTGCTTGAGGATCTCTCAGCAGCTCATCCGGCACCACGATCTCACGAAAGTCCACCATGGTGATAGGTTGCGGGCATTCACTCGATAGAATCAACCGTCGAATTTTCCCAATTTTCAGGAAAACGCTCCATGCAACCGCACTGCAAGAGCGACCGGGCAACACTGACATGATAAGGGAAGATCGCAAGGGGGTGCGAGGGTACCCTAGTATTTTAATTTGCGTACTGGTACAAAACTATTAAGTGAATTGTGCTCTAATAAAATAAATTTTACAGGGTAAAGGCTTTATAAGAGTAACAATAGGACCACCTTTTGTCTAAATGCACGTAGACAATGAAAAGCTTTGTCGCAAAGGTTTTGTCTTCGAATACACTTTCAAAATAAATTAGCATAAAAATGTAGCAAATATTTTTAATGTGGATTGTTTTTTAACATGCATTTTTGATAAAATATGCGTAAAATGCGTATATTTGGAAACTTTCCGGAAAATCGGGAGGAAAGTAGGAGCAGTTTTCCTTGTTATGAAAATCGAATTTTCTGTTTTTGTTTTCTATCTGATATTAGACAAAAACATCTGTTATTTTAATATGATGCTGATATATCAATATCAATTTTGATAGGTTTTTTAGATGATAATTTAAATGTTGGATTTTTATTGATTTTTTATTTTCTTTTGACTATTTACGAAGTGGGCAGAATATGTTTGCGTAGGTGTTTGTTCGAAGAAATAATTATTTGGACCTATTTATAGCAAAATTAACAGAATGCAAACTAAGTGGATGAGTATTGATTATTTTATAACTCTCTTCTCTTTTTAAAACCCGTTCTTTGTCTGACTGCCTGACAATTCGCGGTCTAAACATAGAATCCACTAGAAACATCTTTAGAACAGAAGTGTATTTTTACAAGATTAATAGTGAGATTTCTTTGAAAATCAACATCGGTTAGGAAGTTAACAGTGACGTAATCATGTCGTCACCTGAATGTCATTCATGTTGACATTTCAACAATATTCATCTTCTGATGAATATAAGTACACACAAATTTAATATACGTTATAGGGCAGATAAATCTTTGTAACATTTGAGGCAATAATGAATTGGAGTTTCGGGTAGTACTAGAAAGTGGAAATGCAATTGGAGTGTACGTTGTTGTTTTACCGGGAAATAGTAACGAGGGTTGCCATGAAATCTCAATAACAAAGCACATTGTTGTAATAACAATTATTAAAGCTTTTCATACAAGTACCTTTGATACTAGTGCACTAGGGTATTATAACTATAACAGAATCATATTTCCACTGTCATAAGCACCTTCAGGCGGGTAGTAGTTGATAGAACTATTTTCATATTCACATAATGAACAGGTTAGTACCTAATTGTAAGAACGCGTGTTACCGCGTTTGTGAAAGTCGAAGTAGGGGGTTTCCATGAAATCTCAATAACAAAGCGCATTGTTGTAATAATAATTATTAAAGCTTTTCATACAAGTACCTTTGATACTAGTGCACTAGGGTATTATAACTATAACAGAATCATATTTCCACTGTCATAAGCACCTTCAGGCGGGTAGTAGTTGATAGAACTATTTTCATATTCACATAATGAACAGGTTAGTACCTAATTATAAGAACGCGTGTTACCGCGTTTGTGAAAGTCGAAGTAGGGGGTTTCCATGAAATCTCAATATCAAAGCGCATTGTTGTAATAACAATTATTAAAGCTTTTCATACAAGTACCTTTGATACTAGTGCACTAGGGTATTATAACTATAACAGAATCATATTTCCACTGTCATAAGCACCTTCAGGCGGGTAGTAGTTGATAGAACTATTTTCATATTCACATAACGAACAGGTTAGTACCTAATTGTAAGAACGTGTGTTACCGCGTTTGTGTAAGTCGAAGTAGTTATTTTGTGTGTTTTTGGTATTTTGTCATTCCTATTGACCTTTTTCCGTTAATATGAGAATTCCTAATAAGTAAAATCCTGTGTCCTAAACGAAAGCGACTTCCAGGTAAATATTCGAAATATAATAAATAATGGTTATATTGATCGCGCGATCATTTCGATCCAGCCAGTCCCTTGCTGCCCTCTACCAGCGATACCCTAAGTCGAAGTCCGTACCTCACAGGGTGCCCTTAGCGAGTAGTTGCTCTAGTTTTAAGTTTTTTAAGGCTGGCTGGAGGCTTTTATCTATTAAGGTAGCCACAGGCGAGTAGTCGACGACCTCATAAGTTGACCTGAAAAATGCGATTCCAAAATAAAAAAAAATAGATTGCGCAAGTTGGCACGTCATCGTACTTCCAAATAACATTACAAATGTGATTTGTAAAGCTGAACGAATTTTGGTGAAATTTGGCACACAATTAGTTTATCACCTGGATTAACACACTGGATACAATTTTGATTCCTTTAGGACTTTCCCTTAGGACAATTTTCAAACGAAACCTCTTTCAAAACCTACAATTCATAGAAACGAATGCGATGAACAGCACGGCCTAAGACTAGTTGGAATTTATTTGACCTTTGACTCACAACAAAAAGATTCGTCACATCAGTTCCAGAACTAACACGTAGAACCAAACTGGTTCGCAGCACCTAACACTAGTGCTTAATAAAATGTCAATGTTCATTCAATTCTTATTTCAAATCGACAGGGATTTTCATCCATTCGCTAATGCATCATGCCCCAGTATCGGTTTCTAGGAATATCAAATAGTGTGTAAAAGCTTTAGATAAGTTAATTTCTAGATCAAATGCCCTTTTATAACAAATAATATGAGAGATCGATCTTTTTATAGATGACGCACTCAGCTAGCAACTTATAGGTAAGATTTTCTTTCATGATTTTATTTTCTAAAGCAAAATAATGATATTAAATAAATAAATATCTAATAATATAGTTTTAGAACTTGATGTTTTGATTGAATATTAGTACTTTTATCTTAAATCTGATGTCTTTTCTACAGATTCGACAAGGAGACCAAAAGACTGTCTCGTTGGTCTAGTGATCGCCAGCGCTACTGCTGAGCATGTGCGGGTCCTCGGTTCGAGTCCCTGATCGGGCAAAGTGTTATTGGGTTTTTCATCAGATATTTCTCAGTAGCAACCCGTAGTCTGGATGTGGCAATTATATTCGGTTGATATCAATAGTCTCTTGGAACTTAAACGTATGTTTAAGCCACCACAACGACTAGTATTAGTCGTTGTGGTGGCGGACGTACAGAATATAAACATCCAATTTCTTCCCGTGGGTGTCTAAGGGACGTACTAAGGGACGTACTAAAGAATGGGCATCAGCATTCTCTTTACATTTAACTACCATACTGCGATCGCCAGCCAGCCTATCAAGCGTGCCGATTATGGCAAAGCCCCCCAAATTGGGGGAGGCCTATGTCCAGCAGTGGACGGCTCGCAGCTGAAATGATGATGAAACATATTGATGAAATGTGAAACATATTGATGAAATGTGAAACATATTGATGAAGTGTGAAACATATTGATGAAATGTGAAACATATTGATGAAATGTGAAACATATTGATGAAGTGTGAAACATATTGATGAAATGTGAAACATATTGATGAAATGTGAAACATATTGATGAAATGTGGGTGTACTGTACTGGTACTTCTATGCCTAACCGTTCGAGATTTCAGGTGTAATGTCATGTTATGTCTACCTACAGATTGTATTTTTTAACACGCTTTTATTAGGTCGACCTGTATGTAACTAACTATGTAATGGAATCTAAGGTAACTAATTTAACCATCTTTCAAGGATCGTAGCGTCATGGAAATTGGCAGCTGTATATAGTTCTGATGACAATACTATAATATGGTACAGTCGAACTGATCTGATGATGGAGCCGGAAGATATGAACTGGAACTTCATGATGGAACATCGTATCATAGCTGTGTTTGAACTTGTTAGAAAAGTTTTGTAATGAACTTTGACCACGATTAGGTTTCAAGGTCTGATGATGAAGCCGGAAGATAAGCACTGGCATTCCATGATGGAAAATCGTATCATAGCCGTGTTTGGACTTGTTAGAAAGGTCTTGTAATGAACTTTGACCACGATAAGGTATTTGGTTTTTACGTGTAATTATAAAAGCGTGTTTTTCTAGTGTTTTTAAACTATAAATTTATTATACGTTTACCTTATCAACTTCCACCATTGCATGTTGATACAGATATGTCGTAACATCTAATTTGTTTCACATCTACATTGATCTCCCCTTTCCACCTGTGGCGGACGTGGGAGGTCAAAGATTAAAACGTGTGCTTGTAAGATGTGACACACAGTTTTTCGCTGATTTAAGATAAATGTATTTTCTTTGCTTGTCGTCCCGTCAGTGGATTTTTTAAGTAGGTAATTATGGTATCATTAAATTCTTTAATTTTAATCCAACTTATAATCCAGTCAGTCTATAGCCTAAAATGTGCAAAGATTATGCAACGATTAGCAAATAAAGATTGGCTTGTTCAAATTTAATGTAACAATACAAAACATTTGTAGCGCCATTTTGTATTTTCATTTTTAGATCACGATTGGTTTCAGCTCCCTCATAAACCATAACATCGAAGCCCATGATGAAAAAATTAATGTTAAAAAAAAGAAAATACCCGAAATTACAGTTAAATTAAAGTTATTTTTTACTTTGTAGTGTTTTTAAGGAAGTCAGTTGTTTTTTTTTTTTTTGTAAAAAAGTTTTTATTTTAAAATTTTTAGTTTTGGTATCTACCCCGCACTAATTCCAAACAAACAATGCATATTAATGCGATAGCAGAAATCGCGGTTGATTTGCCGTCATTTTTTAAAGAGTTCCGGTGTCTGTCTCCGGAACTCATCATCAGATCTACATGAAATTTATATGGGATGGTTTTTTTTTGGTTCTATTTTTGAGCTCGCCATTAAATTCAGCTCCCTCACAGACCATGAAAATGAAACTAATCACGCAAAAAATAATCGGCAATTTGCATCTCAGAGTTGCATATTGACCTTACTGTTAGCTTCAGCGCCCTTGAAAACCATAAAACATATATCTCTCTAAAGTGAAGAGACACAAAGTTGTATGGCATAACGTAGTTTCGTTACATGACCATTACTATCAGTTTAGTCCTATCGCGAACCCGATCAAAAAACTACGATCCAAACAAGGCTTATGCAAATATGATGCAACATTTTCGCGTATTTACACATATTTACAAAAAAAATATGGCAAATTTAAAAGTTTTCGTTACATTTTCGAATAAATATTTATCTTTGCCTATGTGAAAAATACACATTCATTTGCGATTTACGTTCGGTAATTAAAAGCATACACATACATACGACATAAATTCGCACCAATGATTTCATAAACAGGATTCGTATATGGGAAAACTATTTTAAAAACGCGTTTTTAGTTAGTCCTTACCTACTTAATATTGCATTGAGTACTATTCTTATAGCATTCTTTCAGAAGTGTTATAAAAACGATATAATATTGATAGTCTTCTTTGACTCCTTGGCGAACTGCCGAATCCCATCCGTTACGCGTCAGTTGACACATCTGGACCGTAAGCAGAAATACGATGTCTTGGCGTGAACTCTAAATGTGGTATCTTTGTGGATCTTTGTAGTAACGCATTTATTAGAGAACTAGCTTTTACCTGCTTTTTTATTTCGGAAATTATCCAACGGGCACTCACTAATGAGGTAAAAAGTATCCCATGTACAAACCCAGAGCATGGTCTTTTTTCAATTTTATCGAAAACCATTTGACAATTAAAGCGTGGTGAACTGGTGAGGTATGACAAAGACAGACAATTTCCTTCACATTTATAATATTAGTATATTTGTAAGCGCTAAGAAAGCCCGCGAAATTCAATTTTTTTTCTTTCCTTTTTTTGCAATTTGCAGGTCACTGTCTCTTCCAGTCCTATCGACATTTCAAACCAACAAGTTAAACTTCAATTACTAGGAATTAATATACTGTCGTCCTATGAATAGGACCCCTTCCCTATTGATTCATTTAATATTCGCATAACCAATACGGCTTTACAAAACTATAATTATTAAATCATCAACACAGGCTTTAAGTCCGTGTAATCCTACTGCATTTACTGTGGGCTGTTTGGATGTTGTACTGATGGACCTGAACGTGGTTCAAGTATCGATTTCAGTTGACAGTACTTTGAAACAGTCGGGTGACCATGTAGGCTTTCGAGTCGAGATTAATCTGTATTTCAATTGCCTCAGGCGCAACACCGTCACAGAGCCCTCGCGCATTTAATCCTATTGATTTTCCACGAAATAGTAATTCAGTGGGATTACTATATGCTAGCTTTGCACTGTCTGTTGATAGTAAGTTGACGAAAACACGGACGTCCTAAAATCGAGGCGTGAAGCTTTCGCGCACTGGTTCTTCAATTTCGGCGCTGTGCATGAGTAGAAAATCGAACTGTTTGTTATTTCGACGCCCTGAGTTGCACTCTGTTGGATTCACAATTCTCGGTTTAACGACTTAAAAATATCGTGGTGGGATTTTAGAACGCACTGAAATTTTAACCCTCGGTGGTTAAAATTTCAGTGCGTTCTAAAATCCCACCACGATATTTTTAAGTCGGAAAGTTAGAAGTTTGTATGCAACAAATACCTTGAATACTTTTACATAGTCGAGATTGCCTCGGGATATTTTCTTTTACCGATACTGTCAGTGATGTCCAAGATAAACTCAGAAAGTGCATAATATGAACTAAAGAAATCACATTGGTACTTACCCGGATTTCAACATTCTGCATGAGACGCGACGCCTAACCACTGAACTATTACAACATTGTTGAGATAAAAATAAAATCGCATGAGACTCTCCTTGCTGATTGATTTGAACCTCGGTGTTGAACCTAACAAAGATATAATCAAACAGAGTGCAGTGCGAGTGAGTATCCGAATGTCGAAAAAACTTTGTTCGATTTAAAACCCTCGGCCCTAAGCAGTGCGTTAACATACAGTGCTCTCTCGAAAACTCGCGTCACCGTTTCATTAGTCCGTGTGAATGTCGACTAAGTCTTGTGATATGTTTTCACCAATCAATTAAATTGTTTTAACTATCAATGTTAAATGTCTGCTAAAATCAAGCTTATTTCTAACAAGCAACATAAACTTACTTTAAGCGCACTTAGAAACTGTTTTACAGAATGAAGGTAGTTTATCCTTTCGAGTTCGACCTTCCCTTTAACGTTAAGGGAAGTCCAGTTTTGAACACCTGTCAACGTTTGTATGACATTCCTTGAAATGCCAGCGAACGTGCGTACTGACCCGCAATTTGAGTGTCGAGGACATAAAACATGATATGTGATCGACATTTGTAACCATCGTTAAGAATCACCACGGTAGTTTCAAAGAAGGGCGAGCAGAGTTCAAAGCTCTGGGTGAGAAGAAAAGCGCTTTTTTTTCTTCGATAAAAGTTTTGTTAAAGATCTTTCCGTGCTGTGATCATTTTCGTGTGGTGTGTTTTACTTTTCCTAGTAATTTTGTAAGTAATAAGTTAATAACCTAATAACGCTTTCACAGAGAGTAGGCCTCTGATCCAGCAGTTGGAACGTTTGAGACTGCTAGTGTTGAATAATAATTTATTTAGCATCAGTATTATTCCTATATAGGGCTATGCAAATGAGCTAGAAAACGTTTAAAAGTAACTAAAGGGATGCCGTATTTTATAAAACTGACAACATTACCTACTTCAGGCTTCAAGATTTTGCTAAAGCTAGGGCTTAGTCTAACATTGGGCATAAAAAGATTTTTTTTTATTAAACAAATAAAAATCTATTTTTGCGTTCTCTTTCAAACCAATTGCACCAAATAACAGCATTGTATTATAGAAAATCAATAAACGAATAAACCACCATTTGACTCCTCACCTAACGAAAGATGCACCACTTGAACTTCTACACACACTAAATAAATACACAAGCACTCGTTCCAAATACCGCGGCGACAAATGTGCAACAAAACTGTCGCTTCGAGATTGATAGGGCGTCGCCGATAGATGGCGGTGTCGTTAATTAGCCCCGCGGGTTGGTCGCGCCGCAGCCGTCGCGGTGTCGCGCGTCAATCGCCCGCGACGCCGACGAAGATGCGACCCTACCGTTGGAACTCGGTTTATCAAGCGGATTTCGAAATATCGAAACGGCTTGTTAACGATAGTTCTAGTTGGGATGGGGCTTGAGGTTTGAAATCCGACTTCAATTGTTTAGAACTTAGCTGCGAGCGTTTCGAGAAATGTGGTTCAGATCTGCCACCAATTAATTTATGTTTTGATTTCGTACTTTGTCTTATCCTCTGAATCCTAGGGATATTGCAAAATATGACATTTACAAGTTTATAAATATAATTCCTTTGTTTATAGGAGGCTTGCACATTTGGTTATTTGGTATAGGCAATAACAACGCTAAACTTAAAAAAAACACATGTTTTTTTATGACAGTTCACTTCGAGATATTTGCATCACTAGTTCACGTAGTAAGGGCGTCAGCCGACGGATTTATTTTTAAGTTCATAACTTTAGATGCGTATAGCTAAATTGGAAGGGATTGATGGCACACAGATTTACCTGAGTCTAGCAGACATCCTTTGCTACTAAGAATTTATTTATCTAAAGTTTTGAAGACGAACTCGATTGATTTGTATACGGATACCTAGATATGATTTACATTAGAAATAAAACTTGACATCGCTCGGCATAAATTATATGGACGATAACAAGGTAACAAACAACAATTAAATAACAAGTAACAAATAAAAAGCAAGTAAACTCTGCGCAATCTTCCATCCAGTCAGTATACGAAGTGTATCTAGTTGGCGCGTTTCAACGAAACTCTTTTTGATTAAAAAACAAGTATTGTTGATTTAACTTGCCCGCTCTTTTCCATAGGAAATTATTACGCTTTGAAATGACAACTAGGTTCATCTTTTTGACTGAACGACTCCTTGAGAATTGAAAATTGGATGTAATTGAAATTAATGCGTAGAGTTTGAGTTAAGTCTAATTCCGATCCAGCCCGACATTTGCTGCCCTCTACAAGCGATGCCCTGAACCGACGCTTGTACCCTACAGAGTGTGCCCTTAGCGAATAGTTGCTCTAGTTTTAAGTTTTTAAGCCCTGGCTAAGGTAGCCACAGGCAAGTCTAGTTAAACAGCCAACAACGTCTTAGGTTGACCTGCAAGATGTCATTATAAAAAAAGAGTTTGAATTTCAAAATCACCTACTCTTGATTTTATAATTATTTAACCTAAAATATCTTACAATATATACATAATTTAAAATCTAAGCAAAAACCTACTCGTATATAGCCTTTCCTCACCTGACAGAAAATATCTTCACCCAAGTACCAAGTACGTCAAAATAGTCGCACTTTCGTAACACAACGTTCCATGTCATTGCATACGAATTATATCTAATAAGTTTCGTATTACTGTGTCCGTGCAAATGTCAAAAGTTATCGCGACACGTACCAAGATGCTTGTCTGTTACCCACTATTTATTTTAAAGACACATCATACGAACACAAACGATCATTATGTGTAAAAATGTGATGCACAAAAATAAAATATTTTTATTTGTTTTTTTTTTTTGAGATTCTAAAGAAAGTCGTCTGCGAATCTTTTTATAATTATTTAATGTGTCATTCTGTTATGAAATTTTCAGACTACGGAGATTATGAAAAATAATTTTGATTTCGCAGGTTTTACCAAGTTATAATAATAAAGTCTGGGGTTCTTCTTACGGGCAGTTGTAAGAAAATTTTTAGAGTCAGGATAAATTGATCAAAGGATTATTTTATTATCCATCAAGTTTCTGAAGTACTTTTCAAATGACGGTATCTATATCTATTTGTGTAGCTACATATGCCCAATCAAATAGTCACGAAGTCAACAGTACACTGAATGTTTTGAAATAAAAAGCAAAGCAGCGGATTCGATGCTGAAAATATTCTTTTTTTAATTTTCATCCGTTTGTTGGGATGTAGGTATGTTCCGTATTTGCACAAAAACGGCTAAACAGACAGATGAAATATACCACACGGACAGTTTGGAACCTGGATGAAACGTTGGCTACATTTATTGCCAGTCCAGTAGCAGTTATTGACAGTACCGGCACAGTACGTTCCCGTTAGATATTTACCGACATCCGAAAAAGTCAGTTACTGTATAACTGAGTTACAGAGGCGACATAATACCCAAAGTTGCTTGTGATGGAGTATTCTGACATCTATTCTCCTGTTTTCCTAAGTAATTTAACATTGGGAAATTGATACTTCAGCTATGCTTTATTACAAGAGTTGTAAGGTAATACTACTATGCATCTTAGTTATTATGACCATAAAACTCCTGCCACAAGATTTTGTTAGCTTTGCTTGTCAGTGTTAAATTCGTGCTAAGATCAACGCTTGCAAGTCAATTAATCTTATAGACAAAGTTAAATAAATTCAGTTATAATCTTAGTCCAATTTGTTCTCAACTTATCATAGATAGTTCTAAGTTGCACAGAAAAACCGTAGGGTAGATACGTTAATGAATCAAAATTAGAACAATATATACACACAAATTATTTCCTACTGCCAGTTGGTTGGTAGAAAACGTAAAATTTACATAAAACACAAAATATTTTGAATAATATTATAATTAATTGTATTCGAACACATCGATCACGGTAACTGGATTATATTTCCTGTTTCCCAAAGTGTTTCGTAATAGGGAACTGGGAGAACCTACGTAATATGGTGGAACACGTTTCTGTAATATTTACTCTTTTTTCCTTCTTGAGATAACAGGATATGGAGCTGTTGGCTGCTGTGACACTCGCTCAACCAATTGTGTTCATACCTACAGGTCGCGTGACTCCGTGTATGTGAAACATCTAAAAACCAGCGACAGTAAATTATGAACGAACTTCCCCAAGGTTAACCACGATAAACATTTGGCCGCCCACAAAAATAAACTACATCGTATCAAGTAAATTATTACTTGAAGCACGCGCCAACCCTTTAATCGCCACTTCAAACAGAACCGAGCCACAACCAAAACCAGTCAATCTAAAAAATCCCCGCGCACTACATCCCACAATTAAACTATCATCACCACCGCGTACACTGCATTGCAATTTAACAGCACACCCGTTTACACACTCGGACAGTTTACTTAATAGCCGTTTGTAATGTGTGAAGTTTTTTTTTGCACGCACGGTCGCACGTGGCAGCTTTTTCTGCGTGATGTCAGCAAATGATTCGGAAAATCTATTTTATGATGCATTTCAAAACGTGATAACTGTTATTGCGGCTGTAGTCACTTTTTGTTGTGTATAATAAACGTATGAGCTTTCGAGAAATTTTATTCAATCAGAGGAATTGGTCATTGTGGTCTAATATCCGGTACTGCCGAGCAATCGGCTCAATGATCTTTAAGTGGCTCTGAATGGTGTCAACGAACTTAATGTCGTTACCTTGCACTTTGCTCGCAAAAACGAGTGCAAATTACATGCACTAGTAACGGTCTGTTAGAGCATAACTATTTCAGAAAACCTTTTCTCGGTTATATCACGTTAAAAGCTAAAAAAAAGTTGTATTTTTTGTGGTCGCACTCGATTCAACGCTGGAATAATTCTAAGTTGAGATAAAAAGTGTAATATGTATAATGTCACATCTCTAGTATTTTCACACGGAATGATCGAGCGTCTTGAAACAATCTCGGGACGGGCGCGCAACTATCGCTTGTCTAAAATTTATCTCGAGACGTCAGGTTACGTGTGAGTTGGGACGATTAGAGATCCAAATATGGCGGACATAAGTTGAAACCACTCTGACGTGAGTAGAATATTGCTTGACACTCGTCTCACATTGATTTATCATGTTAATATTATTACGACACAGTTTTGTTTTACTTTTAGATTAGTATTTCCGTAAACTTTACCTTATACGAAATAATATGTTACTTTCCTCGTCCAGATAAAGTTGGGACACGTGTGACCCAAACATGACGAATAACGAGCGATCTTAGCAGAAGTATTTAGGTCGATAATCAATTATACAAACGCAATACTTTTGAAATAACTAATACATCATTTCATTAAGATTCTCTGCCACTAAATCTAGTTGTTCCCGAGATATCTATCCCGTATGCTCACCTGCCATGTTTTGTCTCTGCATCACCCTAAGGTTGACTGATAGAAATCCCTCAGGCATTAAGTCCGCCTTTGTACAGTATATTTGTTTACTTGTACATAAAGTTTAAATTAATAAATCTATAGTCATCATCATGATCAAAATCAAATAATATAACCTACGGATACTTGAAAATTTTTGAAGCTAAAGCACTTTCTGGCTGAATTCATACTTATTGTGAATGGATCAAAATCATATTCCTGACATATATCATTGAAATTTGCTGGTTCGTACAATATATGTAACTGTTTTGCCTATAATACGAAGATGTACATATTATGTGGTACATGTATGGGCGGATTAAACCAAAGTGCATTACTTGGTACAGTAAAATATAATTTGGACAACAAGTCGGGGTAATCAATATTTTTATTGAATACTAGCTTCTGCCCGCGACTTCGTCCACGTCAAATTTTCGCTTCCCTTCCCGTCACATCGAACTGCCTGTCAGTTTTCGTTCATTTTTCGTTTGCTGCTCCGCTCCTTTTGACCGTAGCGTAATGTCATATAGCCTATAGCCTTCCTCAATAAATGGGCTATCCAACACAAAAAGATTTTTTCAATTCCGACCAGTGGTTCCTGAGATTAGCGCGTTCAATCAAACAAACAAACAAACTCTTCAGCTTTATAATATTATATAAGTATAGATTTTAAATAGGAATAAACAGTCTGCAGTTTTACATTTTGCGTTGTGTAGCCCATTTATTGAAAAAGGCTGTAGGCTATATAACATCACGCTACGGTCAAAAAGAGCGTAGCAGCAAATGAAAAATGGACGAAAACTGGCAGGCAATTCGATGCGACGGGAAAATTTCACGCGGGCGAAGCCGCGGGCAGAAGCTAGTTTATGATAACGTTGATTCCATATCTAAGACGCACACTCTAGCTGACTGCTTACAAAAGTGCAATACAATTTAAGCATCAGTAAAGTACGTAGTACAATTGAAAATTGCTTATAATCTATACTAATATTATAAAGCTGTAGAGTTTGTTTGTTTGAACGCGGTAATCTCAGGAACTACTGGTCTGAATTGAAAAAATCTTCTAGTGTTGGGTAGCCTATTTATTGACGAAGGCTATAGGCTATATAACATCACGCTAAAATTAAAAGGAGCGGAGCAGCAACGAAAAATGGACGAAAACTGGTAGGCAATTTGATGCGACGGGAAGGGTCGGGAGAACATGAAATGTAACGCGGACGAAGTCGCAGGCAGAAGCTAGTATAATAATAATCTGCACAGCCACTTTGCGAAATTGAGTAAGAAACATCCAAACAAAAAAAAAACACTTTTATATTGTAGGAAGTAGGATAACACGTAACGTAAGAAGGACTTTAAAGGAAAAGTATTTTTTCTTCAAAATCTTTCGAATTTTGGATAAAAGTGCGTTACGTAATTATGGCGCTGAGCACAGACATGAGATACTTATTTTCCCGATAAGTACAGACGCCAGCACATCGAGCTATTACAATCTGTCAATTGGATTGGATTGGGAGAATTTGACAGTTTCGGGTACCTTGATGTGCTGGCGTTTGTACATTAATTAGTTCTGACGCAACGGCTACTAAACAAATAAAAATGACAGAAAGCCCTCGTACACCGCGGCGGAATGACGAAAACCCCATCTAAACTATTTGATAATAACATAAAATTTTATAAACTTCTTGATGGCGGTCACCGAAATGTTTTCAATTAACACGAATATAAAATACACTCGAGTTTAATTTGTTTACTTCGGCTACCAATAAAAGTAATAAAAAAGAAGCTTTTAAGTGTGGCTTTAGCGGAGCTAGACGATCTTGTTATCGTAAAGGGTTTAGAGTTACTTCAACTGTGATAATAGCCTGACCATGGACTTTGGTTTTATGACTGACTGTCTGACCTTACGCCAGGGGCTTCGCCTGGTCAAAAATTATCCTGCGGGAAACTACTACCAAAATAAAACAAAGTTTTACGCAAATCGCTAAAAAAAAGGCCTTAATTCTGGAACCAGATTTTGGTCTATTGCACCTTAAACAATCAAGTCCTATACATTTGTTTTCGTACGAGACAATGATTGAATTTATAACACTAACTAACTTTTGCCAGCGGGTTCGACCGTTTGGATGTCAACAGTTATACCACGCGAAAGTACATAACAAAAATAACACTTTTCATCCCGGCAGTTGGTTCTCGTAGGATCTAGGACTTCCACATTGGAAAAACCGCTGGCAAAAGCTAGTTGATTTTATAAATTCAGCCTGTGTCACGTGCGACAGCAAACGTACAGGACTTGATTGTTTAAGTTGCAATAAATTAAAACCAGATACCAGAAATTAGCCTAATGGTACGTATGTATGGATGTTTGTTACTCTTTCACGCAAAAACTACTGAACGGATTTGGATGAAATTTGAAACACAGTTAGTTTATAACCTGGATTAACACATAGGCTACTTTTTATCCCGGTAGTACGTTCCCGCGGGACATTTTCCGACCTCCACGCGGGCGAAGCCGCTGGCAAAAGCTAGTATGTAATAAACTAATAACCTTACCTCTGTTTATTGACATCAATATTTACTAGGAACTTAAAGCAACACATTCTCACATTTTTCGGTAGCACACTTACACGTTAAGATAACACAGACATTAAAATACATATTAAAAACTTTCTTTAAACCACTAAAACATCCCAATGTCAATCAACATTCGAAAAACAAATTTTATAATATCGACTAAGATATCGATATAAAACGTATCGATACAATTCGATGTTCGATTCGGATTTGTCATTTCGATTTTACAGTGTCTATTAAAATTATCTATATATCGGGTTTTATTCGTCCGTCGGTTGCCTACCGTTTTGAGTTTATTGCATGATAAAAGTTCCGTGGGAATTTTATTAAGTATATGCCTAATAACGATTTTAGAACCTAACTAATGGAACGAGATTTTTATTTGATTTCGACAAAAAATTATAATAAATCAAACGGTGACATGTCGGAGTGGACCGTCTGAGTTTTAGAGATTTAATGGCATCATATAGTAACGTTATTTGATAGATATATTATGTTGTAAGTCAATAAAATCAATGTTTTATTTGTTTATTTAAGTAACTGTATCGTGGATGCGTCGTCATGCTCCGTTTCGTTCAAGCAGGATTTTAAGCAGTTTTAACAAGCTGTGTTGAATCTCGAGATAATTAGATTATACAAACACTCATTACAATTAATTACATGATATGTATTTATATTTTTACGAAAGAAAACCAAGATGATAATTTTTCACCAACTTGCTTAAAACTGTAATTACATAGGTACCTACCAGCTTAAAATACTCATTCATAAAAACTACAGGGTCGGACTCTGTGCACGGTCTGTAAACATTCGAAAACATATACCAAATCCGTGCCCGTTGCAGCGCGATGTAAAAGGGGTAGCTTACACACGCGGTTCACACACCCCTACCACGGAAACGAGAATCGACCAAAATTCAAAACTATCGTATTACAGAAATCGTAACAAATCAGCGTAGTGCGGGGCACAGCGGGCGGTGTGTCGTGTTTGTTTGCAAATAAACACCCGGCCGATCCCCGGGGCGAGTGGACAAAAGTTGGGCAACCCCGGTTGCACAATACCAACCAGCGGGTTGCCGGCTACGTGTCGCGCACGCCGTGGTTTCTCATGTGAAATAGGAAATAAATATTTTTTTCGACTGTGATATCCGAGGGACGAAAGGTGAGTTTGCGTAGTAATTATCGTGCTGGAGATATGAATATTATTATACAATATAAAAAAGTTAAACTACAACGTGTGAGCAAAGGTGGCGTATTTGTATCCGGGGTGTATTTATTTATAGTTGTGTTGTTTCCACAGTTGTGTATAATTTTCTAGAATTCCATGTTCCATTGATGTAAAAATGTAGAGCAACTACTTGGAGACATTGGATATACCTATTCAGCTTGATTTTCCTCTTTTTATTTCTGAAGTACATAACTTACTGAAGTTTATTGTATACACATTATTAGAATAATTTTAAATTAAATTAAAAATATAAACTTATTATCAAGGTAAAACATGAAATTAAAATACTCTACTTAAGTAATTGCAGAGAATGTGGAAGTTTAATCAGAGTAGAAGAAACCGCACACCGCACCTGCTATCTCCTACAAGCTACAATTTAATGAGAGAACCATTAGTAAATGTATTAAGTCTGTATTGTTTACCTAAATAATTTAAATTAAATTCAAAACATTCTTATTTTCGACTACGAAAGACAAATCTATGATGATTGAAACAAAAAAAAATAAACAACGAAAAAACAAAAGCTTAGTGTACTAAAGTTAACAATAAAAGAATAACAAAACAACTCATTGAATGAAACAACAACTCGACATCGACATCAACATTCGCCCACTCGAAATAATCGGAATAAAACACTCACGTTTATTTACACTAAAGTCAGGGACCTACCCTTTATAAATGAAAAAAATATATTGAAAACACATCTTCAAGTGTATGACAACTCTATTCAAGCGATTATAACAATTCGACTAAACAAAAATTGTGCACAATAGTGGTGGGACACGGTACACTGAATGGTCGATTGTTAAGCTTAGTAGATATTAGTGTGTCGCGATGCGCGAAATCGCATTATTTTGCTAGTTTCGTGCGCACATTGTCGGGGTTGCGGTGTGGTTGTGGGGAATTTATAATTTTTATTTGAATAAAAAATGTGTTGGGGTGCCGGTGATGCAAACGGGCTAGTGATGTAGTTTTGTTTATTACATATTTTAAAAGCTAAATTTGTTAGTTTAGATTTTAAAATAATTAAAAAAGAAACAAGTTGGGGTGCCGCTGATGCAAACGGGCTAGTGATGTTGTTTTGTTTATTACATATTGTAAATGCTAAATAAAGTAAGAGGAAGTCTTCTCAAGTGACCTGCGCCGAAGTGTTTCGATATGCCTGTGAGGTAGAAGATACGAGAGAACAAAATCTATGCTTTTTAAATAACACCTACAATGTAAAAAATATATTGAATATACATGTATAAACACAGAAATCAAGCTCCTCGAAATTCTTTTCGAAATAAATATTATAATTCAACATTAAATTATTGCGCTACTGCCCAGAAATATTCCAACAAAAGTCTTACAAAACAATTAGCTACAGTGAATAATAATTTACCAAAACATGCACAAGGAACAATTCGACATCCAACGGTCTCACCACAGTATAATATAGTCGTCACCACCACAAAGGCGAGCACACAATATAATTGTCATCATTCATTTGTCAACATCCCTAACAATGCGGGGATGCAACCGACCTTATTACAAGGCCATAGAACTGACTTATGGCAATCATAGAAAAAACTGCTTCCGCTTGTGGCATCTGCCACAACAATACATTTGTAGGTCAAATGCTTTCGTAAACAGGGATTGTTCGGGCTCAGTCGTGTAGTTTTCGGTTTCCAAGTTTCTAAAGACGCGTTTCTTATTCAGTTTCTTGCATAGCTTTTGCATCGTGACGTAATCCAAATATGGGTCATTTGTAGAACACCTATATTCAACAATGGCTACATGGACAAACTTGCTTGTTTTGTTTGTTCGCGCTATAGAGGTTTTATCTACCACCAATCTAGTCAGTTTGCTAGCACCGACTTACGACTAAGTTAGTACTAATTAGTCCAACTTGGTTGATAAGATTTAGTCCCAGACATATGGATTACTAAAACACACATAAGTTAATTTTTTTATCATTGATTTTATATTCGTTTCAATAACATAATTTTAGTCTTTCATTAAGATTAATTGGAACTGGAACCGGGATTTTACTCAGCTTTTTTCCGAATTACGTTTATTTGAAAATGTAGTACAATTCGGGAGACTTTATAAGCCACAAGTTACAATTTGCAGTTTTACGTAACTTGTTCATTTAATCAAGTGTAATTCATTAATTGATTATTAACTGTGGATTTCTTCGATGATTTATTATATCGTTTCAGTTGTAGACAACAATGTGATGAGAATGTGAAAATCATTAAAATAGCCACCACCAGTGATGATGTTTTAATATTCGCTGAGGTCATAAAATAACTTTCATCATGTCAGCCGAAAGACGTAGGTACACTGATGGACATAAGCCTCCTTTAATTTGGGGTGGTTTGCCATAATCGCCACGCTTGTCAGGCGGGTTGGCGATCGCAGTATGGTGGTAAAGTGCATAGAAAATGCTGCTGCCCATTCTCTAGTAAGTTCACCTTCCATCTAGGAACCCCACGGGAAGAAATGGGATGGTGCTATTCTTTACGTCCGGCACCGCATGGTGTATGAAATTACTTTAGTTCTTTACAAAAGCTCAAAAAAATTGAAGCGAAGGCATGTTCAACTTTTATTATCTAGAAGTGCTGAATTGATAACTGCATATGTTCTGTCATTGATATGAAGTAAAGATCAATATCGACACTAACTCCTAAAGGACAGAATCGACAGTCAAATCAAAAACAGCACGCAAGACTGTTACAGTGCAGTGCGTACAAGTTTGATATTTTCTTCTCTCGTACAATCTGTATCTATTAAACAAGATGAAAGCAGTACATGAGTCACCGTTCTAGAACACTACCATAGCACCCAACACTAGCTTAGACACGTTCTTAGTGAAGAAGTAAGCAGTTTGATGCGAATGGCGCATAGTGATAACTGCTTGATACACGTGATGATAAAGTGGCATTGTTTTACGTGTAACGGCCTCAGGGTTTATCACGGAGAGGTGACTAACGCGGCTGTTTCTGATGTTTGGCCGATAAAGACGCAGAGCTAGGGCGAATTGATGTGCCAGTGGGTGTATCTTGTGGTGAATGTATGTATGTGGACATGTACGTGGGAACTGAATGGGTGCGGAGGCTTGAAGGTTGGTGGCAGAATTTATTTATTTATTTTAAAGAACTTGTTATTAATAGACTTTGAAAATTGTCTCTCGAGAATTTTAAAAGCTTAGCCCCTAAACTGCCAAAAGGCCATTTTGTCAGACCTGTTGCAAAACTTTCGGTTTTAATATCGGCGCGTGTGATTAAAACGAAGAGCTGATGAAATAAGTTAACAAATAATAAATACATCGAAAACAGTAGTAAATTAAAAAAAAGACTAACCGCATTTTTTTAATGTTCTAGTTGAATACAATTGAAACAGTAGAAAGACAATTACCAGAGTTTGCGTTTACTGCATGCAACTTTTTTTGTGAAACTATATATCGGCGTCACTTTATTTGCAGGCATCAATTCAGTTAAAATTGCCACTCAAAATTCGCGTCCTCTTCCGCGCCTGCCCATTATTTTGTCACCAGAGCGTCATAATTATAGCCAACCAGGCCGGCCAGTCGGCTCATAGAATTTTGGAGAGATTTTCTGCCAATCGACACCAGGCCCTGGTTGTGCGCAGTGACGCGAATAATTCAACGTCCACCAATTAATTCAATGTCCACCAATTAAAAGGTTGAATCGTCGAAACATGAAAATCCCGTAAAGTTTATGTTCGCATAAATTGTTTTCAGTGACTGCTTTTGTTTTTACTGCGTATTAAGCGTGTCTGTTCATTAGTAGCGTATGGTTCGGGATTAACTGATTCTTGTTTGTTTGTTTGGATTTTCAGTTTTTTCTGATTTTAAAATTTTTTCTTGGAAGCGATTTCAATTTTCCGATCTAACAAAAATAAGCTAAATTGATCCAGCCATTTTCATGTGATGCGCTTACAACGAACCGCATTTCGTTTTTCTTAATATAGATTTGGTTTATAAGTTACTAGCTTTTGCCCGCGGCTTCGCCCGCGTGTATGTCGGAAATTATCGCAAGAGGACGTACTACCGCGGTAAGAATGTATGAATCCATGTTATACATACATAAAATTACGCCTTTTCCCATGGGGGTAGGCAGAAACTACGGAACGCCACCTGCTACGATCCTTACATATCTTGTTTATTTGATATACTTAAAATAAAACTAGTAGTATTCAGAGTAAGAAGACTGCGACATAGGGCTGGATTAAATTGAATATGTATAAGTCTTACTGGTTTTTCTTAACGCTCCTATTCTACCTATACAGACAGTCAATTAATTACCAGACACCAAATTAAACATAGTTATAAGAATAGTACTTTTGCCAGTGGCTTCGCCCGTATAGCTTTCGGAAAATATCACTCGGAAACCTACTACCGGGATAAAGTATCCTATGTATATGGTAAGTATCCAGGATAACCAAAAATCCAAATCCATCCAAAAATCTAAACATCTAAGCAATATTTCGCGGTCTCTTACTTGGAATAATACAATTAGGTTTATTTTGAGTACTTCGAACACACAATGATATTCGCATTTACTATGAAGCCAAAGTAATATGAATTACAATATTACAATCCTATTAATCCTGCACTACCCGACCGCTACCAACCGGGACGGCCGGACGCGGGAAGGCCCGCTAGCCGCTCTGCGGCGATTTTATTATAATCTCTGATATCTTCTAAAATATTAATTTTAATGATATGCTGTAAAGGGCAATTTTGATCTACATGAAATGCACAGCATTCATAAATAAGCCATTACTTCTCGTAAAAAGTAAAGGATAAAAATGGTTATTATGGGTTATCCCTAAGAGTTAGACATATACCATCGCGGACTTTTTTGTAGAACTTTTTAAGGTGTACAATACTGTAGTACATTATTTTGAGCTATTTCGTAGGGTTCAGCCAGCGTTCGCAATGTAAGCGCAAAAAAATGTGTTTATTTATGACATCACATTAGAAACCAGCGGCGAGGTGTAAATTTTTCTAAAAGAAAAGCCGAAGCGAAGTCGGCTTTAACTTACTGACTCATAAATAAAGAATACTTACTATTATTCTAAAATTAATATAGGAATGTAATGAATTAAATACAATTAAATTGAACAGCTGAAAACCTAATAAAATATGCAATATTCCTCTATCTCGTTCTCGCTGACGCATTTTTCTATACCTGTCTCTGTCATAATCCGTTGTACAGCGGCTTGCTCTCGTACATATCAAGCGGTGCCACGTGACCTAAAGTGACATCATTACGGGATCGCTGTTGTATGAATTTTTAGTTCCCGATTATGACGTTTTGGCGCCGGGTTAATTTAGAACATTTCTCTTTTGTTGTAATACAAAGCTAAAAATAACCTTTTTTGTTGTTTGAATGTTATGGTGAATTAAATACCCGTAGTGTAACTATATTTATTGACAATAATAGCCACTATTTACATACTATTGTATTTTTAATAGTGATAGAGTTACCAATGCGAATCCCCGAAGGCAAGCCGGTAGGAATCGTGTTATATGGTGGTTTCGCCACTGTTAGAAACCTCTAAAATTATCAGCGTTTCTTTACTATATTATGCATGTTATATACATATAAACCTTCCTCTTAAATCACTCTATCTATTAAAAAAACCTGCATCAAAATCCGTTGCGTAGTTTTAAAGATATAAGCATACATAGGGACAGACAGACAGCGAAGTGACTTTATTTTATAATATGTAAAGATGTTAGAACATAAAAGATTCCGGATCGCCAAGGGAGTTTATGAAAAAAAATATTTTCGTCAGAAGAAAATATTAAAATAAATATAATTGTCTCCTTGAAACATGATAACAAAGAGTTATCTCTGCTAACTACAATTAATTACTTCACTTATTATTTTATCAGATAAAATAAGAATTGTGCCTCGGAAACCACGTTAGACGTTTGGTGCCGGCTGTCTTCGCGGATCCTAGACAGTCATTACAGGTCGTTTGAACCCCAAAAGACTGCTAACCGGTCTTATCAGAGGGTATTTTATTATCCAGTAACTGGGATGTGGAGGTCAGATGCGTCATGCATCCAAAGATTGCAACTCTACAAAATATGTATTCAATTTCCTATCATTGTAATGCGAAAAGCTTGTGGTTGGTAACAAAAGTAACCGGATCAATTTTAAAATTTATTTAGTTATATTAATGCAAATGGTCAACTAGAGGACAATTTTATTATTAGGAATGAAGTCTTGAAATTCTTTGCAATAGAAACAGTAGCTTCCTCGGAATTTACTCGCGTCACGGGAAAACTATAAAACAATAAATAAAATAAGGTCTTAATTTTACCTTTAGCCTTTAGTCTTTATTTCAACATTGTCATAATCATAATCAGCCTATACTGTGCCCATTGCTGGGACACAGGCCATCTCTTTGTGACAAGGAGTGGGCACTAATCCACTACCCGGACCTAGTACGCGTTGGTAGAACACGTATATGTCAAATGTCTTCGAATTTTCGGTTCTAGGACATGCTGGTTTCCTGACAATGTTTCCCTTCACTATTTTGAGAGCAGTAGCATAATTTACTCAAAGTAAAGCGCATATCTGGGTTCCAATCTACGAACCTTTCATAAGTCAATCCCAATGGAAGTGATATAGCGGTTGATAGTTTGCATAAAAGTGGACAGAAGCTTGTTAAATTATAATATCGTCCACTTCTCCTTTTCGTTTCGTTGCATGAATACATCCTGTATCTATATTAAAAGTTTTGGGTAACAGATGCATAAGTATTAAAATGGATCTTTCATACAATTATCAAAAGGGACAATTGTAATTTGAATATATGGACAATTTAAGTTGGTAGGTACTCAATTAGATAAACAATTAATTTTCCTGGTTATATCTAGTTCCTGTTGATACGAGAAAATGAGGTGCGAATTAAATCTAAAACCACATTGCCATATCCAGTGGAATAAATCTTGGATACGTCTCACGCACACAAGTAATGTAAGCCACACAAAGTCTGCGCACTTTGACCGATAACTTATCGCGAGAGGTTGCCCCTACATACAAGTAGCGGTTAGGTAAATACCTACATACGTTAAATTCAATCAATTTATTTACTACAACTACTATCAGGGTTCTATTTTTGAATCCCTACACGTTTTCGAAAAGCGTTGTCTGATAGCCACATGATACTGGAACAATAAACAAAAACAAAAGAGATATGACAACAAACTGATTCTGTGGCGATTTTCCGATGAACAGATAACTTTTAATTGAAAAATGAATATGACAGTGTGACAATTTTTGTATCTAGGTATAGTAAATATGTCTTTATTCCTCAGATAAAAGTTTGACGATCAAAAAACAATTATATCTGAAAATAATTGAATCAGGATCCTAATGAATATACCGGTAACAAGCTAAGAAAAGTCTATTTCTTTAGAATCCTATTAAATAATCACTATGAAGCTGAGAAAGGTGTAGGAACAGAGGATTTCATAGAACTGCACATCACTAGACCACGTATCTTGTCGTTGAGTAACTTGGACATCGTTGTAATCTAGAATCATCTGCCTAGCCTTTCCCAGCTGACCCTAACTATGTTGGGGTTGGCTTCCAGTCTAACCGAATGCAGCTTAATACCAGTATTTCACATGGAGCGACTGTCCATCTGTATCGTATTAATAGTAACTGGATAATATGATACCCCTTGATAAGACTGGATATCAGACTTTCGGGCTTTTGACGACCCGTAACGGCTGTCAAAAACCCACAAATGACAGCCGGGACCAACGGCTTAAAGAGGTTTCCGAGGCACGGAGGGGTCTTGGTATGTAAAAATAGTCACCCATCCACGAGCCTACCCTGGCAAGCGTAGCTTAACCTGATCGACCGATCAGTACGACTGTTATTAATTAGCCACATGCCTCATCCTTCTTCTTCCGTCATTAGTTAATTGAATGACTAGTCATAATAAGAGAAGGTATTTAATTAATAAGTTGCCCTCCTTTAGATAAATACCACCCGTCTCTCCACTAGTCCAATGCTTGCTTAAGGATGCATATTCGGTAGGCTCGCAATCCTTTCCTATCCTAAGGGCACGTATTACTTCCCCGCTTCCCTACTATTACAGCGCCCCCCGGTGTACTTCTTGATATGCAATGACCTATGTAGCACCATGAATCATGAGGCTTCAGGTGCTAGTGCAAATCTCGGGGTTCATTCGATTAATCGAGTCTGGTCAAACCACGCTGGGATCGGTGCAATTCAATTAATTTCATTTCATAATACAGATTATTTTACAGCATATTTTTCAGATTGTTACGCCTACCTGAACTTGAACCTAACCCAAAAGAACTCAAATAGAGAAAATGTCGAGAAGAAAGTTTTGAGTACGAATATGGATGGCTTTAAGAAATCATGGGTGAGGTGTGTGAAAAAATATATTGCGAAAATGGGGGTGACTACTCAGACAACAACTAATAGAGAAGTATGGAAGAAGACAAGCAAGAAATTTATGTTATATAAATGCTGAAAAGCCCTTAAGCAAATTACAAAACATACTAAACTTGTTTAGCAAGATTGCTCAGCTTTTAGACTCCCTTTGAGCCGTGTGCCTAATCATATCACATTTTCTATACCAAACGAAGGGAGATCCCAGATCACTTCTGAAACCAGATTTTGGTAATATATAGAACATATAATTATGTTCCAAGTCGTTCTAAAAAAAAGATGCTGCAACCTTCTAACATTATCTCGTTACTTAGACATTCCAATCAGATAGAAATTAGTAGTTAGTATGTCATAGAGTACGCAGCGTTCACAGAACGAAGTGCCGGGGGGTCACAAGTAGATAAAAAGATTAAGATTGTACTCCACGATAAGCGAATATTTACGGACATAGAATTTAAACTGCCGAAATTAACATTTATGAATGACAAATACGGCATATCTTCTAGTGGGTGTCGTTTAGGAACTGAGATGTTGACGAGATGGGAGCATCCACCAGTTCACTAATAATACTTTATTGCTACAAACTTTTTTGGCTTAAAATTGAAAGGTCAATCTGTCAGACTACGCGTTTTGTGCAATGACTTACGTATACCATAGTTACCGCTACCTAAACATTGCTAGACATCGGTGTGACGAAAATTATGTAAAAATACACGAACGAAAAGGTTGCAGTAAAAAGTTTCAACACTTTTGAAATTCTAAAACATTTGTTTGATTTTGGAAATTATATTAACCACTCGCGTGTTTATGATGCACACGTGTGCATCATGTTATTTCAATGCCCAACTGTTTATGATACACCATGTGCATCATGTAAAATACATTTCAATTCCCGCTGTTTTTTTATTGAAAACATGCGAGAGGTTAAGTAATTTTATTTTTGGAATATTCCTGACGAAGTCCGACAGAAAAAGTAAATTACAATTGTTTATTTATAGTAAAATATTACCTACTTTCTTTATTAATAGCCCGTGTTGTATTAAAAGGGGGGCAAAATCAAAGAAACTGTTTCTTAACTATTAGTTAATTTTACATCCATACAAGTGGTGATGAATCTGTCATCAATGATATTGGACTCTTATCTAAATTGTATGTCCAAAGACTCCAAATCACGCGCAGTTTACTCGTAGTATTGATTTTACAAATGTTTATATAAATATTTATTGTACCTACTAAAGACCTTTCTGCCTACACTCACGTCTCCAAGTCATGCGCAAGCCGATAAGCAGCTGATGTACATTCTATATTTGGCAAAGGAATCTCGCTCATTGAGAAAATAGAGGTTCATGATAACCGATCTTAAAATAGTTAACCTATCAAGCTATCAACGTTGAACTTCTGCCGATCGCCAAAATATTGGGCCCTGTGGGCTAATGCAGTCTGGTCCTTTCGACAAGCGTCCGCTTAAGTAGTGCGCAAAACGTTATCGACTAAACTTTAGTCGAATTATTGATGCGAGTACAAATGTTAGGCTGTGGTCACAGCTAAATCTATCCTTTTCGAACATCTAATTGCAATTCATTTAAAGTCTCTGAAGTATTAGGCAGAAACATATTATGATAGAGAGTAAATATGCGGCCAAAGGTAATAAAGTCGGAAAAGAGATCTAGGCCGCAGCTCCGCAGAAAGATGATGAGAAACTGGTACGAGTTGCATCACATTCAGCCGCTGTTCACTCAACGTTGTTCAAGTCACTGTCACGTAATACCAACTGTTTATACCCAACAATATAACTAGGTAACATTTTCTAGAAGCACTGTACCAAAACACAAATCACAGTTTGATGCTCATATAGGCACCGATCGCATCAACGTCGGCCAACACATTTGTGGTAAATCGCGGTCGCGCTCTTTCGGCTCGCAGTGCTGGCACTGTGCACATCGCCTATCCGACCGATAAGTTCTCGAGGCCCGCTGACCCGGACGCGAACGATAACTTCGTCTGCGCGGCGCGTGAAAACGCTGTTTATGTTTACTGGTACGCTCGTGCCCGATTCCGGATATTGTGATGTGTGGCACGCGAGCGTGTGGATCATCTTAATACCTTTCGCCTAAGTAGACTTGATCAACCTAATCTTACTTTGTACTTTGCTCGTCTGTTGTAGTTCATTCAAGTCCAGAGCAACACGTGCAGCTGTAGAACTATAGATATCGGTGAAATCTTTACTTTCCACCCTTCATTGATGCAACATTCAAATCTAAATTATCTTCCAAAATTTGCAGTCTTCAACTATCTTTATTAATTTGTAATGTGCAGTTTTGCATAAACTGATACTGTATCTAGATTTTCTTACTACCTTTCGTCTTAGATGAATAAATTATTGTAGCTGATCGCATTTGTACTTTGCCCAGTTTAATTAGATCTAATATAAGAGATACACGTGTCATCTTGTACCTGGCAAGTTCTCTTTTCCGAACTATGTTGGAGTTGAGTTTAATACTAACCGAATACAGCTGTATACCAGTATTTTACATGGTTTAACTGATTATCTGACCTCCACAACCCAGTTACTTGGTATCAAAATCACCCTTTGTACAACTGGTTGTCAGACTTTAGTTCTTTTGCGACCTGTAATGACTAGTCTACGAATCGACAGCTGGGATCAACAGCTAAAGTGCTATCTGCAACATGGAGGGATGTCGGTATGTATGATGCATATAATGACACCAACATCGGCAAGAGTTGTGTTAGCTTTCTGTTGTTGTCAGAAGCCCAAAAGTCTGACAACTAAACGTACCAAGTGGTATCGTGTTCCCAGTAACTGTATCGTGGAGTAAGATAGACCGTCGCTCGATGTAGAATACTGGTACTCAACATCATGCGATTAGACAATAAACCGAAACCAAAACAGTTGCGAAAAGTCAGATGATGGTGACTTATTATGAAATCTATAACGCATGCAAAATACCCAGACCATAACATTCGATTAACATAAAATAAAGCATTCTCTAAAATAAATTAACGTTATAAATAACTTCAAATAAAAATGCATACTGCATATGCAGATTGCAAATGCAAGAGGAATTTATTGGGGTCTGATTGCGGGTCCCATAAAGCGGGTGACCTTTTGGAACGAGGCCCTTGGGGAACTGTGAAGTGATGACCAGTAATCAACGGTAAAGTAGGTCATATCTTTCAAGTATTTAGATTTATTTACCAATTTACTCTTCTTTGAGGCTTCTGATCTGTGATCGATGAATCATGAACTCGGGTTTATTGCTAAATGCGTCTAAATTATACGTATATTCAGGTCCATTAAAATTATACTTGACTGACTCTAAGCCGATCAGACATGAGCATCGGGCAAGTCTATTGCGCTTATTCTAATGCAGTTTTATTCCTAGCCTCCATTGAGGTTGCCTTCACCAAGTTATCCGCCATATTTGTTCAAGACATACCTCCATCCACCCGGGGTGCATTAAAATATCCTAATACAAATCATTAAGGATTAAAATGCAAGTTTATCAATGAAAGTCTACAAAACCATTAAACGCTATATACATACATAGTACATTATTAGCCAATTTACTTGTACTTTTTCTCTTAACATTCTGTTCCCGATGTAGGAATCCGACCGGAAAGATAACTAATTGTTGTTTTGGCCGAAACATCAGCATGTAGCATAGTTATGAAACACCAATGTATATTATATCCCCTTTACATATCACTTGCCGAAAACAAAGCATTTCATATTCCGTTATACTGAGACATCCGAGCAATGCAGTTCTGCGGTTGTCTTCCACAGAGAGCGAAACGAGCACTAAAATATGTGTGCTCAAAAGCTGAGTTTGTAAAGCTCCATATATACGCCTCCATATGTACGAGATATACAGTTTAAAAACAGGACAAGACATCGAGGAACAGGTCTGTACTTAAAGTGTCCTTAACAGAATCATAAAATGTGCTAGCCCCGTCTTAATCGCATCTTTCAACTCTAAAACAAACATTATTATAAATAAGAAATTGCTTTATAATTACTGATCTGAAATGCCGCGAAAAGATAAGTATTACATGCGATTATAATGACTCGAAAAGGCCGATTATCAGTTCGCTTACGAGTTTATTACTGAGAGTATTATACTATCGAACATTACTTAGTAAATATCGCTGGTTTAAAACAAATATTCGTTTTGAAATGGCAGACAGGTTTTTTTAAGTTCAACTCTTCGCTTTAGTGGTGATGGAAAATCAAAAATGCTGTCGAACGTTATCATAGGAAAATAATTGGAATATCAACACTGTGTCCGGGTCCGACAGCGCTTATCAAGCTTTTTCAGTTTTTTCAAATCCATTCGGCCATTTCATAAAAAAAAAAACGACGGGTTGCACTCCGGGAGTGCCGGCAGAAGTGAAAACTGGAATATTAACGTTGTACATTTTTGATATTTTGGAATGGTTAGGGAATAATTTTGCACGAATTGCTTTAACTATCAGTATAAAAGTACTATCATTTATGTGGTAAAAAACAATATTTAAATTACATTAAAAAGTTTATCTCTCAGAAAAATCACTCTCCGTCCGTCTTACGAATTTTCGATCAGGGTCACGTGTCCTGACGCGAGTTTAACATTTTTTACCCATTACAAAAAAAGTGCACAACGGCGCTAAAGAAGTTTTCACTTCAAAAATACAATTTCAAATAACCCTTTTCACAGAACGTGTATCGAGGATCTGTTTTAACCGGTAGTGGTGGAATACTTGGTAAAAGTAATTTGAGTATTGAACGCGAATAATCAGGATATCTACTGACATGAAATACTGATACATCACATGTGCAGACCAGTCTCTGTTTTTTTTTTTTTTTTAATTATGTGACACAATATCTCATGCATCGCCCCTTTCGTATAGCATCACTTCTGGTTTCAGTACACCCCCAGCATAACGTCGGACCGTCGCAAGCGCCGCTGTGTGAACTGAAACACAATGCTGCCTCGCTCCCATACGATAGCAATCGTGAATAAACCCAGTGGAGCGATTCTTGATGCCGCGCTTTAGAAATGGATTAAGTTTAGCGTTAGCTAGATAAAAGGCTAAGACTTCGCGCCATGCAATTCACGCGTTCGTGCTAAAAGACGGGCTTTGTGTCCAAAGCCGCTCACACTGCGGTTTAAATCTGCGAGATTTGCATACCTATAGGAAAAGCTGTACTGTACACAGAGTATAAAATTTGTAGAAATGATAAATCTGGATTTGAATTGGATAAATTGGTTTATATGAGCCTACATAATAGCCACAAGTTGATAGTATTCTTGCATGAAAATTGCAAGGGAGCACATCTATCTTGCACAAAGGTGGTGGGTATAGTTAATACACCTATAATTAATAAAAACCATAAAAAATAAAATCCAGGTCTCAACAGTTATCTTAATAAGATTCCGGTATAGGTTTGCTATGACATTGCGATGTAAGAGTAAAACCATCAAAACTATTGGAATGCCTCAGTTGGAGCTAAGGAGATAATTACAATTTAACAAAGCCAGCGTCTTCTCACTAGACCATTACTTATAATAATCCGTTTCCCCCATTACCTTCGACTTGGAAACCCACAAAAAAGCTATTATAATAGGCATACACATACCACACAGTCAACGTATTACCGAATACCATAAATAAGTAGGATGCACAAACTTACAGACATAACTCTTGGACCTGGATGTCTAAAATCACTTCTTTATCAGACCGTATCTTCATAAACTTGACAAATATATTTGCACCCAAAATAGCTAGCAAAGGACTTTATAAGTTTGAGAATAGAGTTTAAAATGGGGCAGCAAGTAGTTGTTGGGATGTATTAAAATAATTAAAATGATTTTCCCGCCGGAAGCTCGCGTGACGTCACGGTGTGCGCACGCGCTGGTCGGCGGATTAGCGCGATCAAACTCCTTTGGAACACGCGAACAGTAATTGATTTTTTTCCCGATGTCCAAGGGTGGGAACGCTATAGATACCTGGAAGTAAGGGCGTAATTACACCCTTCAACGTAGTCGTTGAAAAGTCTAATGAAATACTGACCGGGCTATGATTAGGATTATAAATGACGTAACACTGGATGCACATAACACCTATTTTTTCATTGTACGTTACAATGAAAAGACGGTAAGAGCATATTACTTTACAAAGTAATGGGAAAAACCTGAGCATGTATTTTGTATTTTAATTTATTAGCAATCCTTATGCGTATTAGACCGCTGAAATGGTATCGCCCCTAATCGAGACTCTTTTGGTCCGACAAAACATTCACGAAGGAAAATCTAAAAAATAAATACCGGAAGCCAGTATCAATAATCTCTATTACATCAATCCATACCATTATTTCAACCAACAACATACTTACCTAATTACTCATTTACGAATCATCTCCAAATATCAACTTAGGTCTACGACAAAAAGATGGGAGTCCTCGTCACGTTCCTACATAATGTTCATATCTCAAACATACAATGTATCAACATTGTTTATATTTGTTCTTGATAACGTAATGGCTGGTAAAAATTTAATTAAGCTTACTTATCTTTTGTAGATCCATCGGACGTACGTTGTACTATTTACTTATCGTGCTAATGACTGGGACTAGGTCTAAAAACATTATGTATAATTTACTAAAATTTTCTAATTTTTGTTGGTTGTAGGTGGTCTTCCCTTAGAAGTCAATGTTTCGACATAGACAGAAGCAGGTCTCTCTCTAAGACGTCCAAAGTCATATCTTTGCTTATATTTTTAGTCATCGTTTACTATTCTTTCAAAGTCATGTTCGTCAGTCTCAATGTTGACTAATAAGCAGCTAATTCGGTAAGTATTTAAGTATGTTTCTTTTTCATTCCAAACACAGCATGATATAAAAATAAAACGTACTTCTTCGTATTACAGCAATAACTTCTCCAAACAATTCCTACAACAATTAACTGTATCACAACTACACTAAGTTGAAATTCCTCTGCAACTCAACAAACTCCAGCGCATATAATATGAACTTGATGAAGCCACTGTATTTTCCCATGGATAGCCGAAAAACCATAAAAATATATACAAATTTCATAAACACGAAGATTTTGGTGATAAAACACCATGGGAGCCGGTTATTATCCATAAAAGGCACAGATTATTATTGACCGTTATCTTTTTGATAAAGATATTCCGAACCAAAGTTTGTTACCCGATCCAACGTAGGAATAACTTGAATATTCCAAGTCTTTACGCAAGTTTCTTTTGCTGAAAGAGCAAGCTCGCGACTATCCAACTGGAACTCGTTTAGAGACATCCCACAGGCTACTGAATACAGTCGTCTTTTCAAAGAGGTATACATGCATGAACAAACGAGGAACTTTTATCTTCAAACATTATATTACAAGTTTTCCATACAAACAGTTTGAGTCGCATGGCTTATGGCCATTACTGAAAGTTATGTCCTTTTAAACTTGAAGGAAGTAAAATAGCAAGATGTTCTAGGTACACATATAACATACAACATACTATACAAACTATGTAGCATTTCCTGATTTTATTCCAGACTATTAAAAACAAAAGATACAAGCGACATTCCTCGTTGGTGAATTCAAACTTGGAAGCAAGAATGGTGCCTTCAAGGGTGTAATTATATGATGAGAAACCTTAGTCCTGTACGGGGATAACAATACAATAGGCAGGTATTATTTTCATTATTAAAGAACGTCATACAAGAACAATAATTTGTAAAAGACTGGACATTCATGACGGAGTAGGAGCCTCAGTAATGCGAAAAAATCCTCCACAATGATAATAATTGCAGTTACCCAATTAAATGATAAATGATTTTATTTCTGTAAGTAGGTTTGTACAAACACTTTTACATGTCAATTATATTTTTTTAAACTAGATGAGTTCGGCGTTTCCTGACTACTCTGAGAAGAAAGGCCGAAACAAACTCAGAAGTCACAGTCTCTTTTAAAGTCCAGACATAATCTTGTTCACATCATGTGAAGATCATGTAGATTGGTGACTGAAATGGTCTTTTGAAGAAAGAACCACACAGATTGAGTGGACCTGTCCAGTCCATTAAAAAAGTAACACACAGCACCATAGCGTAATACTATGTTACTCATGATATGAGAATAATCAGTTATTCAGTGGGATTGCATAATGTTCGTACGTGCATCTCATAAACGGAGGAAGTAAGTAATAATGTAGGTAGGACCGCTCCACACTGCACTGGTTTAAACGACTTTTTCAATTAACAGAATCTTGGATGTTAGAAGCCTTTTAAACTTGTTATTTTTTTATTATAATTAACTAGAAATCGTCAAGCTTGGCACTATCATAATAAGCATATAACGTTCTTACTGAGAGGACACTGGCCTCATCTCTGTTAGAGAGAGTGGACTGCAATCCACCACGAGACTGTGAGCCACACTGAGCCAGTGCGAGTTGATAGATGGCACATATATTAGAATTTTTGGTTCAAGGGAATGCCGGTTTTCTCACAATGTTTTCCTTCTGCGTTTTTAGAGCAGTGGCGATAAAATAATTTACACAAAATAAAGCGCCTATAAAGCGTATGTGTGTTAAGTAAGCGTCGTGCGTACGTGCTAGAGCCTCTAGTTCAATGAAGCCTGTGTATGTCTCTGAGCTACTCCCAAACGGCTGAACCGACTTTGATGAAGACTTTTTTGTATGTCAGAGTGGGTCCCAAGAGGGTTTAGGTTTATGATTGGACCCGGTAAATGGTGCTGTTCTGTCAGGGCAACCAGTCAGGTTATTGAAAATATTTACCTAAAAAATGTAATGCACCAAGGAGAGTTTGACAAATGCTCATTTCAGACACCGGGTGTGAAACTCTGTGTCTCTATAATCTCAACTTCCCTTGCCACGAGCGTGAAGAAATCACTTTACGTCGAAGAACTATTAGTTTACAAGATACAAGATGAGATATGCAAATCAGTGATATAATCGCTACCAGTGACAGTATCAGTTACAGTATAATTAGCGATCGTTATAATTATGAATATAGTATACCTCTTATTAAATTGAAAACACATCTAAAGGATTCATCAGGTCATCTTCAGAATTGTTCACAGGTCTACCAACTGACAAATCGGCAGCTATATTGAAGACTGCCAAAGACGAAAGTCAAAATTTGAATTTGAAATATTCAAACTAAGAACATGAAATCATCAAACGCTATGTTGGTCGCTATATATTTTTAGCGTTTAATAATTTTCGTAGTAATAAACTAATAAGGGAGCAGTCAAAAATCAAAATCAAAAGTCATTTATTCAAACAAGGCTGAGTGTCAGCACTTTTTGAACGTCAACGTTACAGTTAAAGTTACAAGTTACTAAGTGATGTGGCCCAGTGGTAACGGCCCCGAGTTATAAAGTTGTAAATCGTAGGTTCAAACCCAAACAGACGCTCTACTCTATGTAAAGTATTTCATTACCACTGCTCAGAAAGCGGTGACGGAAATAATCGTGACGCGACCGACATGGAGCAGTGGTGGCCCAGTGGTAACGGCCGTGACTTACGAGTAGCAAGCAGGTCGAGAGATCGAACCCAAGCTGGCGTTTACTTTGTGTAAATTATTTCATCATCACTTTTCTCAAAACGGTGAAGGAAAACATCGTGAGAAAACCGCTATGTCTTAGGACCAAAAATTCGAAGACATGTGACATCTACCAACCCGCACTGGGCCCTCGTGGTGGATTATGGCCCGCTCCCTCTTACCGAGAGGCGGGCTGTGTCCCAACAGTGGGAACATTATAGGCTGCTGATGATGAGACCGACATGTTCAAGGAACCAAAAATTCGAAGACTGATCTCACAGAGACAAGGTCTGTGGAAAAATTAAGCTGATGATGCTAAAGTAAGTTGGTGTGTTCTTCTAGAGAGCTTTCATGACGGCCGTCACTGCGGTTGTTATATGGCGGCCACCTCTCTTCTAGAAAATCCTAGTTTAAGTCATGTTACAGAGATAAGTGAAACTACGGTCCGCGGAAGAACAACAGGTGGGGATCCAGCCCGCAAACATTTATACACAACATGCTTTACATTTCCTCCACTTATTTGACACAATGTTTGTGGATGGGCTACCATCTTTACATACCAAGACCCCTACATGCCTCGGAAAGCAGGTTAAGCCACTGGTCTTTTTTTTGGATGGGAAATCATCAAATGATTTCTACCGCTCTGGGCGGAGCGGGAGGGCGTGTCAGACTTTTACTGACTAAAACCCACCCGTGTTCCTTCAGTTACCCTGCCAGGGCCACGGTATCTTGTTTAAACGATCTCGTGACCCTGGCAGGAAGCCGCTGGTCTCAGTTCTTATTTGCGGATCTTTGAACTTTGACTTGGTACGGGTCGTTAGAAGTCCGAAATTCTTGGGACTTGACCGTTTAACACAATAAATGAAGTAACTACATCAAATAATATTCAACATTATTTAGAGATTAGTTGTCTTAATAGTAATTGTAAGAACTCATGCCACCTCTGATACAGGTTTATCTATATTTTTATTTTTGAATATTTGAAGACATGAGTGGATGAAGGGGATATGTCGCAAAATTCCAATTTCGGGTAAATTGAGTTCAAAGTTTCGCATAAACATTTTAGGATATTTCAAAACGCCTTACATTTATCTAAGGGTGTCTAGCGGCGCCAACCGTTTAATATTTTTAAGGTTTAAAATTGTTTTTATGCACATAACACCATCATTCATGCATAGAACAGCGAACATCTGAAAATGCGACATATCCCCTTCATCCACTCATATCTTCAATTTTATTTATTAAGTAATTTATATAAATTCCACAAATTGACGCTATTTACCCGTATACTTTTTGAGCGATATTTGATCACCTGGTTTAACACTTGTTTTTGTTTCTTCCTCTAAATGACAATCTACGAGCACGTTGTCGTAGTAACTCACATCCCCCGTTAACTCGTAATTAATTTTATTGCACTTCCTGCGCAAATGCTTTACAATTTACAACGTCGCACTTTTTTGCATTTATTATTTGCAAATTGACACGGTGACAACTTGTCATTAACACTTATCTTTCACGGCTCTTAGATTTAGCACTGTTTTATCCTTTCGCAATTTTAAATAACTAGGCTTCCTCCGCAGGGGTAGCAAAAGCGCCGTACACTCTCTACAACCACCACCCACCTTCGCCAAGGTCAACCTCTTCAAGTCCCAAGCGGACAGATTCTCTCTTTCAGGATCTGCGACCATACCAATCGCGAATGGATCGCGCAACGCTTCTTCCACGTTACTAAAGTCACAATAAACTGTGAGTCCTCAAAACCTTGTAGCCTATTACATACGTGCTCGTTGGCTGCTGCGATGCTGCGTAGAACTTTCACTGAACCCGCACCGTTTTTGGTTGATGTAGTTATCCAGTAAATTCACCAGTCGTACGTACTCTTGTACGTCTTTCGGCAGCGCCCAGTCCGCTGCCAGTTTGTAAGTATCGTCATTGAGTGCGCTTAGGTGTTTCTGTAGCTCTTGCCGCATCACTTTTGGAATTGGCTGATGACCATGGATTGGCTGAGCAAATCAATCTTTATAGGGTTTCCAGTCGAATGTATTATGGTCAAAATTTGACAAAACTCAAAAAGAAACCATATTTTCAATCGATTTTTACCGACTGATAGGGTCGTAAGTTCTGTTACGGAGATAAGTGCAACTACGGACTACAGTTGGCACACTGTTTAATTGACGTGTTAGAACACCAGGTGGGGATGCAGCCCGCGTCATAACATGACATAAAATAGACTTGTAATTGTTTATGTCACTTTTATCAGTTTTCTTGCATGCAGGAGCAGTGATGGCACAGTGGTAGCGGCCGCAACTAACGAGTTTTAAGTCCTAAGTTTGAACCCATGCAAGCGCTTTCCTTTATGTAAATTACTGCATCACAACTGCTCTCAAAACGGTGAAGAAAATTATCGTATAGAAACCAGTATGTCCTAGAACCTAAAATACACAGATATAACATCTACCAACCCTCACTAGACCCGCGTGGTGGACCGTGTCCCACTCCTTCTCTCTGAGACGAGGCCTGTGTCCCAGCAGTGGGAATATTATAGATAGACCAATTATGCATACACATATAGAAAGTTGCTCGTATATCATTCCTATTTTACTACTAGAAAATCTGAGTAAACCAAAATATTAGTTTCATTCTTAAGGTAAATACTACAAATTCAGCACTGTTTAGTGCAACAAATTGCTCTATTCAATTTAGTTTCCCATTTTCTACGTGTTTGAATGGACTGTAGACTTCCAAATGTTAAATGCATTTGCGAAACTTGATATAACAATATCAAATCCAGAGGAGAGGGAGATTTGCTACGGAGCCAAGGGTATCTTGACTTATGAAATGAATTTGAATAAACATATGTAGGTACTAATCAGCAGGCACTAACTAAAAGCGTGTTATCGGTGTTTTTTCTCACTATGATCCAGTAAAGTGATCAAATACGAAAGTTAACAAGACTGGCAGTAAAAAATGCAAAAGCATCGAATCATCAGCGTTAAGATGAACGTGTATAGCGTCTTAACAATGGACACGAAATTCCCACATTCATCCGAGATTATATTAAACATTATACGTTTTATTATAAAAATTGTACGCAATCCAGTTTAGTTAGTAACTGTACTAGTTTTTTTAACGGTACATAGTCGGGGCATATGTGGGCGCCTCCGCCGATGTATGAGCAATCAAGGCCAACCGGTGGGCATATTAGTAAAAAATAATTTATATCATTGACTTTCATATTATGTGATGTGTTATAACTTAGGTCGTATTTGTTTAAAATGTTGTCGTTAAAATCACGTTTTATTGAGTTTACTTTATTATATTTTTGTTATATTTAAAAATATGATTATGATTAAAAATATAAACTGTTCATAGACTAAGCTCCTCTACGATGCCACGAAGTGGCTGACACTTTGCGGAAGCATAACGATAAAATCGGCTTTAAACATCTTGACTTGCCGATATTTACTAGACTAACTTAAGTGAGACTTACTCAATTTAAACCTCTCTGGCTTAATTAACGATGATACCGGAGCTGTAGTTCTTAACGCAATAAAAGATATTTGTTATCACAAAATCAGATTATAGTCCGTTAATTTAGTACACAATCCCTTTGCGTAAATTACGAAGATTGAACGATAGGTGTAGCTGATGTTTTTAATGGTTTACACTGCAGTTATAGCCTCCGATGGATGTTACAGAAGGACGTCTTAAAGCAGGCGGCAGCACATGTAAAGATGGTAAAACATACAGACATTAAACCCACAACCCTTCTATTTAACTTTGCAGTCAGTTTGAAATTCGAACAGGCGACTTCACCCGATCGCCGCCGACAGCGGGCCAATCAAAAGCGCCGATGCACTCGGGCGCAATAAAACCACTCTAATATATGCGTACGCGTCGCATTGAAGACTTTTATTAGCAATTTAACAAGTGTCGTGGACGAACCACGATTTGATTTATGTACACATAACGCACGTTTTACGTTTATTGTTTCTTGTATATCAAGTTTGGGTGCCGATATGTTATTTGAGATTTCGAGGTCGATCGGAATTCGTGGTGATTTTGGACTGCTTTTAAACGACTTTTGTGGCCCAAAGAGGGGCAGGAAGACACATCATGTTAATTTTTGTACTGATCTCTATCATGATCCATATGGCGCATGGTTATTATTAGGTACCATGCGGGTAGCTATTTATACTCCTAGCTTACAAAAATCAAGGTACACTCTTAGTTGGTTTTGGTATATCACCCATTGCATCATAGTATCTAGATGTTGGATAAACCTAGTGAAGTTAAGGCACACCTTGTGATAAACGTTCTGACTTTATGCAGTATGAATGTATCTACGTTGTTTGTGTGATATCCTCAGTCGGTGAGGTGCTAAAATTCTTCGCTCTCAGACCAGCAAAAAACTCATATCAACGAAATTAATATCACAGATTTTTGACAACACGAATACTCTTTTAGCCGCGGTCGGTCAACGCGTCAAACCTAATCAAAACTGTCATGACGGAATGAAAACATACGAACGAGCTTGTCGGTTCGTATAGAAGGCGACGAGCGGTTGATGTCAATACCGATTATAGTTTATATCGATGCACGCAATCGAATCTGTCATCGAACATTTAATTGATTTGAAATCAATAAGGTTATGGTTTTGGCACCTCACTCCGTTCTCGCGTTTTGAGTTTGGAATTCTTGTGGGCAGCGTCATCGACAATCTTTAGCATGCTGCGGAACTGCATAACATCGATACCATTTTGGTATCGCAAAATGCATTCATTGATTCTTCACCACTTGGTCTAATAACCCATCATACAGAGACAGATAATTGTTCCATAATCATTGTAGCAGAACAAATTCTATGTTCCTGTTTATTAAATTCTTACATAACGACAGCCTGTTATTCGAAATCCCTGAATAAACAAAAACAGAAGCCTATATAGGCTTGAACACTACAACATAAAAAATTATATTCTTCCTCAATTGTTTATTTATGTAAATTTCCACTATCAGATAGAATAACTTTATTATATCGTAATATGTCATAATCTAGTCATCGTTGAAAGTATCAGAGTATCAGTTACAGATCGGAACATCATAATAATTCTCATACTTTATGACGTGAACAGTGACGTCAGCTGGTATGTTGACGTGAATTATCGACAGCAATTTGAACAGTAAAAAGTGAATATATTAGGAATATAAAAATGTAACTTGGCTAATATTAAGAGTGGAAGCGGTGTAAAGAATAAGCGGAGAGCGAGTAATGATAAAACCGTGCGCTTTAATACAACACGCTTTATGCTTGTATACAGATGATGAAATAGTGCATCTGAGCAAAAAGAAATTGTAACCTAAGATACATTTACATGTTTATAAACTTTTTCAGATAGATTAGTGTTACAGAAACTAATCCTTAATTCTGGCAAAGATATTATTAGGTACGAATAGGTGCAGTACACATCAAGTTACTACATGAACAATGAACCGTGAGAATAAAGCAGTTTCCCATACAGATTTTGAAACAAAATTATCGTCCCACACAAGAAATACGACTGCATATTATTGTAATACTAAGCCAAGGGCTGTATAGCTTGCAGAACAATTTTTAAACCATAAACATGTCAACGATAAAATCAACATCAACTCAGCTTATCATCGTAGAAGCAAGTCTAAGTCATAAAGTTGACTTAAGTTTTTTTTTGTTATCCAAGCATTAACTTCTTAGTGCAGACCATAAATTATCTATCTATGCACCCTGCCGATTACTAGTATTCACCAAGTATTGGAGTAGTTGAAAGAGTAGACTAGGCCATAGAAAAGCATCAGGATTACTCAAGTGCATAACCAGAATAAGTAGATACCTATGACATACTAAGCGGTACTCTTTTCATCATCGCAAAACTGTCAAACTTGTGCAAGACAGAGACGGAAATATGTAATAGGCAATACTTACGAAAGGCCATGGACTGCGATAGGCTGAGTTGATCAAAGAAAATCTTAATATCACTTATTAAAAACTCATGACCTTAATGGGCTTCCACTCCGACTGTTTTCGCCTACATTGTAGCGATTTAGCGAGGTCTCGTTCTCCCTAGCCCGCTGCCCGCCGTCACTTGCCCCACGCCGACATCCCGTGGAGATAGACAGTACGTGTTCTAAGGATACGACCAGATAACGCGAAGTGACTTGCTGAGCCCAGCCCGCTGCCCGTACGACGTAGGATGTAAAACGTACATCTGATAGAACTACTCGTAGGTGATGTACGCGTGACGGGCCGTTAACGCTACCGACCGGTGACTCACTGGGTGACGACGAATGGAAAGGTATTTCGAAAATTTGGAAAGTAGGAATGGGTTTCTAGTTTGAAAGGATTTAACAACACGTTATTTTAAGTTTTATATTTAGTACCTATGTACAGATTGTATAGCTGCGGAGTTCAATGAGTGTCCACCAGTGTCTATGCACTCTAACCAACCAACTTTTTAATTGAGAATGACTCTCTATGAGAAACTTCACAACCAATATTAGCATTTCCTGCCGGGGTCGCGTGATTGTTCGAAAGAGATACCGTGACCCTGGCACATGGGCAACTGAAGGAACACGGGTGGGTTTTAGTCAGTAAAAGTCTGACACGCCCTTCCGCTCCGCCCAGAGCGGGAGAAGTCACTTGATGATTTACCATACAGAAAAAAAAATATTAGCATTTTATAATACCTACCTACTTCCCTTGTATTTGTTCAATTTTTACCGATACAATGTAAATATCAACACTAAAGAATATTCGGAGCTTTTCGTTACAGTCAACTTGATGTGGTCGCAGTAATTCATATTTAAAAACGATGCCTTTAAAAATTCCAGTGTGTACTAAATACAATTGAAAATTTTACTCCTTAAATTTGCTAAGTGAAATAATCCTAATTAATTGTCTGTTTTAACAACATGAATTATAATTGGAGTATGCGCTGAAGATAAGCCGGGATGCATAATACATAGGCTGCACTAAAATTATCGGTAATGGAATATTTCCACTGTTCCTGACATATTAAAATCTTTTTAATTGAAAACTCCTTGGTTTTAATAATCGAATACCATTTATTTATTTAAAAAAAGATTCTCGGTCTTGTCACAAGGTTTTATCAAACTTGTTAGTCGTTGAGAAAATGAAATTGACTCGAGAAAATACAAGAGCGATGATTTATTATGACTTTCGAAGTGGTTTAACACAAAAACAGTGTGTTGACCGGATGATTTCTGCATTTGCTGATGAAGCCCCATCCAAAACCACAAATTATCGCTAGTTTGCTGAATTTCAACGTTAACGTGTCAAGCTCAGTGATGATCCCCGTCAAGGTCGTCCAAAAACTGCAGTCACCCAAGAAAACGTTGATGCTGTGCGTAAGCTGATTGAGGAAGATCGACATGAAACATACCGCGAAATTCAAGCAACTTTAGACATTGGCATGAGTCAAATACAAATAATCTTGCATGAACAATTAGGTATAAAAAGTTGTTTTCCCGATGGATACCGCATTCGCTCTGTGAAGAGCAAAAAGCGGCTCGCGTTACTTGGTGCGTCAGAACTCTCGAAAGATTCCACGCTGGGTCCGCAAATGCTGTATACAACATCGTATCAGGTGACGAATCCTGGATATACGCGTACGAACCCGAAACAAAAAACCAGTCACAAGTTTGGGTGTTCGAAAATGAGTTAAAGCCAACAAAAATTGTTCGTTCACGGAGTGTTGCAAAAGAAATGTTGGCCACATTTCTCCCAAAACCGGCCATGTTGCGACTATTCCTCTTGAGAGACAAAGAACGATTAATGCAGAATGGTATGCTAGCATTTGTTTGCCACAGGTCGTTTCTGAACTCCGTAAAGAGAACCGCAACCGCCGCATCATCCTCCATCACGACAATGCGAGTTCTCACACCGCGCACAGAACAAAAGATTTTTTAGAGCAAGAAAACATAGAATTATTAGACCATCCGCCGTACAGCCCAGACCTAAGCCCTAATGATTTCTATACTTTCCCTAAAATAAAAATAAATTGCGTGGTCAGAGATTTTCATCACCTGAAGAAGCTGTGGACGCCTACAAAACGGCCATTTTGGAGACCCCAACTTCCGAATGGAATGGTTGCTTCAATGATTGGTTCCATCGTATGGAAAAATGTGTCAAATTTCGCGGAGAATACTTCGAAAAGCAATGAATGCATTTTTAAATAGTAATGTGTCACTTCCTTGATCCCCGAAATTTTCAGTGCCGTAACCTAACCTAACCTAACTAGTTACAGTACGTACTTTGGCATAGCGTTATTCCTGTCACTCTGACACAGCTGTGTAACAAGTCTACAAGTGCAAGATAGACAGGGAAAGATGTCTAAGTCAGCATGTGTTAAGCAAATCACAAAGACGTCCACTGCTGGAAATAGGCCTCCCCCGATTAGGGGGGCTCTTCCAGAATCACCACGCTAGGCAGGCAGATTGGCGATCGCAATATGGTGGTAAAATGCATAGAGAACACTGCTGCCCATTCTCTAGTAAGTCCCTTAGTCGCCTCTTACGACACCCATGGGAAGAAATGGGTGTGTTAAGGTAACCTTTATAAATATCAACTATAGTCTGGATACACCCTATTTAGAGTACATAGACTTAAAGCAAGCCCAGAGTGAGATGGCGAGGTGAACTGGACTCCTTCGATAAATACTGGTCCTTAGTAGCCCTAAATAGAGAGCAGTATGGAACATTCCTTGCAGTGGAAAAATACAGGCTAGTAGTAAAATAATAATAGAGAAATCAATCTAAAGAGTGGGACCTCTGGTCTTTCGAACTGGCCGGATGCACTTACACTAAATGATGAAACTGTTTAGTTTAACGATTTGGTTCAAGATCGCTTCGGCTGTCTAAGGAGCGTAAATCTTGAGGCCTTTTTTGGTACCGAAGGTTGGAAGGGCCACTTAGTATTAGCCTCACGCATATAGAATTGAAAACATCCTTTGAGTAAAGGAAATGGGTTGCATTATGAGAGTTTCCATGAAGACTTTGAACTATTGAATGAACTATTCTCTAATTAGAATAATTAGTGCTGAAACCTGTGAAGTGGTTTAGCATCTTGCACCATTTATTACTTTTATATATTAATATGAAATATACATTTCACAAAGACATAAAATAAAATACATACGTAACATCACGCCTTGTTTAAAGGGTTGGGCAGATATTTACCTATAGTACACCCACATTTTGCCAGTAATGTTAAAGTCCCATGTAGTATGGGGCGAGCCTATTGCAATCAACTGGGCACAGATCAAGACTCCGAGATACTACTAAAAAATCCAACTCTGGACCTCTCAGCAGTAGCACTTGCGGCCATTAGACTTACGAGAAGTGTAGACATAACTTAAACTGCAGTCAAATCTTACAACATATTCACCAACAGAACTTAAAAAATAACTAGGAACACAAATAAAATGTAGAACTTTTTGACTATAGACACACTGAAGTATCTGACAGAACCCTAACCCAACTTTTTAAAGCGTCAAAGACGCACAATTTTAACACATCGCGACACTTATTCCGAGGTATCGTGCCGAGCCCACACGAGTCGCATATTTTAATGATGCTAGCATGAAAGGTGTGCTTAAATTTATGAGTCTCCATAGTTCCTTGGAAACCGATGAATGGCACGCCTAGAGGCATTTAGGCTATAGGATTTAAAAACCACCTTAGCCTTGCTAAATGGGATTTGAGTAGGAATTATCCGTCTTAGTCATATCTGCAGCTCATTGATGCACTGGACTGAAAGCGGAGGTGAAAACTATCTTGAAATTGTTCTAGATCCTTTTTCTTGTTTGGAACTCATCAAAACAATGCCGACCTTTTCTTAAGGCGTGGCATAGTGTTTACCGAAAAACAAGGTGACTTTGATTGGAATATGGTCAAAGACGCACCAACGTATATACTAAGAACGAAAAAACTACATTATTATTTGAAACCCTTCTTACCTTACAAAGAATAATGCATACCACACACAAAAATACCGTCTTGCGGATACCGTCTTATAGTTACACAAATCACGACAATCCTGACTTCGAGTATCCATACAAATGTACCAAATAGGGCTTGAAGATACCTCACCACTGAACCATACAAGTTAACAACTACTTATGGGTAGATTGTTCTGGTTACAGTAGAAAGCATCTCCGGCATTACTTGGGAAATGGCTGAAGCCATTATGAATCGGCCATTTCCCCGACTCTGCCTACTCAAGTTCAAGGGCACATACTTAAACCAATGTTAAAATTAAAATATTTAAAAACTAAACGGCTTCTGATTATGTAAACTGCCACAAATTATACATAATATTCGGCAGCAACATTTAAAGCTCTTTCTTAATCCGCTGATAACAATCTAAACCTTTAGACCAGAAAATTATCTTAAAACTTCAATTAGAATTTAATTTCTTCATAAGTTTATTAATTTCAACAAAATGATAATGTAACTTGTGCTAATATACATCGGTCTGAAATTACAATGGCGTAGTATAAATAGGTTAACTAACCTTAAGATTGTAAGTCTGTGTTAACTATTTTATCACCTATCGGTAGGCATAGTTCAATTAATAATAAATTCTGTCAGAGAAATAATTAAAATACATAACGCATTTTGACACCTACCGGAATCGATTCGGGTATCTTATGCTGTATTCTATAAATATTGCGATAAAGGTCGGGTCTCAGTTAAGCTCGCAGAAGCGGAGGCGGACCAATAAACACGTGGTTGGCAAATATTTTTACTTGTGAAAGTAATTACTTACTGATTTCCCTATTCAGTTAAATGTTTCCTACACGTTCCTTTAATATTTATTTAGAGAAAAAGTATTTATAGCGGGTTTATTTTACACAACAACATAACAATAACGCCTGTTTTTTTTTCTCCAAGTGTTCGACATAGGCTACCAATATGAATACCCTCATTGGTTTTTTTTTGTATTGTTTCGTTCTCTGACTTCTATTATGAGGGAAAGACGAGAACACACACTCTCATCCACCTTAATTTATAGTGACTAAGTGAGCAATGGAAAACGCTATGAAGAGGAGCGCCTCTGAACAAAGTGAGAACCAACTTAGCCTACGAAATAAGTAAACAGATAGCTGATAGACCGGCTATTTAACTGAAAAATACACCCAACAACATATCCGTTGGGGTAGACACTGCAGGTGTCTCAGCACCGACCGAAGACACTAATGTGTTCCTGCAGACAGGACATCCTTCACAAGTGCCAAAAATGGCCAAACAGTTGATTCAATCGATGCAAGTCAACATACATCGTTTTTTGTTCGAAGGACTACCCAAGGGATTTTCTTACCAAAATTATACAACAGCAAAACGGTCTTCATCTAAGTCAAGTGACGAATTTTGCATAGTGGCTGAAAACATCTGCATGAGAGTGGCCAGGAGTCGAGTTAAATTATTTGGGAACGGCGAGATCCCCTTCCAATTTGATGATAGGTGGGCACGACATTCCAGTTCAAGTTATTTGAAAACATTGCTTTCACAAAACAACTGTCACGAAATGAACCTACTTAGTGGCGAGGACGGTAACTTATATGCGCCACTTACTGCTCAGCTTATTTTTAAATCAAATCTTAATTTCCTTAGATATGATACCCACCTAAGATGTCCTTAGACTTACTATAAACTATATCGCTCACACAGTAACCCCAACTCATTCGGATACACTAACATTACTGACCACTAAACTATACGACCTGAAACGTAATCATGGATGCAAAAATAGTTATAATTAAAACTACATAACAAAACTAAAGCGTTTTCTCTTTTGATTACGCAACTAAAATCGCTGATTCTGACAAGATGTCATAATGTTCCACACTCAATGTTTCCAGGATTCGCCGATGAAAATTGCGGGAATTTCGCATGATTTTCCACGTTGTCGAATTGAGAATTTCGCACTTAATTTACGGGAGTTCATTGAACAATGCAAGATAGGGTTTCAAAGCAAGTAACGTCCGATGCTGAGCTACACAGTCCGTAATTACCTGTGGATATTGTAACTTGGGATAGTTATTTGACTTTGTGTGTTGACTCCGACTAAGTGGATAGGGTTATCTTGGTTGACGATATTAATCTATTTAGTAAGAGGTGATGTAGTTACACAAATATTATACGCGTGTTAATAGAAGTCAGTCTAAGTTAACCTCTAGTAAACAGGGTAAGTGAGAGATATTGTACATATTGTATTATATACGGATCCTCCAGACTGCAAAATCCCATTCGTATTAAGATTTTATACCGCTTGCGATGCGAGCACTCATAATTCGCAATGTTGATATAATTATGGCGGCCATAATTATCGTTACGTACGGAATGCATTGCTGTCTCAATAACAAGCAGAGAGAGCACTGTGCTTGTCACACTGGTAATGCACACTAAATTAACGTAACACCCGTAAATTTTATACAAGTGACAGTTACATGTGTTGTTTTCATAAATGTTTCTTTTGATCATAACTTTAGAACTTTCGTACGGTTAATTTGATATTTTATATGAGCGAAATTACCTTCGAGGTTTTTAAAATGTCGTTAGAACTGTATTTTTATAATACGAAACTGCTGATTCTTGAACAAGTATTTATAAATAGAGTGCGGAAATAAATTATGGTAATCGTAGAAATAGCTACTAAAAGGGATGGCAATTGTCATCTTCCTCCGCACGTCTCCTCCTTCAGAAATGCCTTTGTGTGATTTTGACGATGACCCAGCGTTCCTATTTGAGACACAGCGCTCCAGACAATATTACTGTACCTGATAGGTGACCCTTATGTTGAAACTCGAGATTTTCAAATAGGCTTTTTCGACTGTAGAAAGGGACTTTTTCAAAGCGGTGTTAAATTAAAATGATTAAAACTAACCTGAAATAATCATTCTTGCAAAATATACTGCTATCTCTAGCGTAGCATCGTTGTTCCGAATCGAGCGGCATCTTACACTCGCAGCATTTAAGGCAGGGGGTATGCCAACGGCGCTCTAGAGCCAGAAGGTAGTATCTGTCGGTGATGCGGCCGCCGCAGCCGGCACAAGCGTCTTCAGGGGGAGGTTGGGGCGTTTCGTCCGGGGGCTCCCGTTTCCGGCATGAGGTGCAGTCGCGTGGCGAACCAGGGGAGGCCGCGGGTGCGACAGGGGACAAGTCGCCGCCCCCCTCGTACGCCGATGTTAGGTATCTCTCGCTTTGTTGCTGAAACAAGAATTCTTATGAACAGGAGTCCGGACATTTCAAGTTCCAGATGATTGGAATCCGTTTTGTTTTTGGTACCTACAGGCCTAACTAATTGTTCAGAATTTTCAAGTTGAAAGCTATACAACACGCTCCCTAAGATTTTCTACGACTTTTTTTGTAGTCTAGATCATGCAATTATTATTTATTTTTCTTAAAAATACCTACATACTTATTTTCATCGTTACACGTATCTAAGCACTCTCAAACCTTAGTTGAAGGGCCATACTTATCATGCATAGAATGCGGCAAATCGATATTGTTTTTTTCGAGGTTACGTGAGGCTAAGTTAACCTGAAATTTGTACTTAGTGTTCAGTTGTTGATTTAAGTAGACGAAGTACAAACCCAAAGTCTCAATGAAAGTCTGTGTGTTTCCGGTCCGCAGCAATGTCTGAATCCGACTTAATCCCACTTTGTATCTCAACCCAGGATTACATTTTCCTTCTTGCAAAAAACAGCTCATTAGCTTTTTCTGTACTAATACATTTTTCAGGGCTATAAAATGTAGTACTTACTTAAGCTTAATTAGATCTTACAAAAATGTAGCAAGTTACGTTACAGGCAGTGACAAGCCCAAAACTCTAACGTCCAATCTTACCAAGGTGTGTGACGTAGTAACTATGTAAATAACAAGTATTCTCATCATCCGGTAAGACTGGAAGCGGACCGCTGCATAGTCACGAAAAACGTTTAAGGCTAGATAGATTGATAAAGAAATTGTAATCAAGTTCATCTAATAATAGGTTACGCTATTTCTAACAATCAGAACGAAAATACTTGAGATTAAAACTGAAAATAGATTTACATTTTATTTTTATCTTCACCCCCTCCAATTAATTGTGATCATGAAAACGATCTTTATTACAACTCGTAGACGCGAAATCGACGTACTTTTAAGTTGTGGTCTTTGGTGCAAAATTAAATACGCCTCGCCGCTTTGTTTTAATGAGTAAATTAATACTTATTTACTACCTACCCTTGGCTTACTGTTGATGTACTCGTCTAATAATAATACGTTGTCTAATGTACTATCATGAACAAATACGCATTCAATGATTTCGTGCCTATTCTATAACTTTTTATTTATATCTACATTTATTTACTTACTAAGCACCACGTCTCGATATACAAATCATAAAATTCATTCTCATGCTATTTTTAGGGTGTTTAGATCGTTTGGTTATTTTACGAAGTATTTACTTCAACATTCTTCACTCATATCATATCCATCATCATCATCCCAGCTGAAAGACGAGCTGGACATAGGGCTCCCCAAAACTTCGCAACATTGATCAGTCCTTTGTTTCTTGCATCCAGCGGATTCCACTCATATAAATAAACAAGATATTCAACGAAACGTTAGGTACAGCCATAACTATCAGTTTGTAGGTCCGTATATAAGTAGTATGTACATCGCCTACAAGCTTAGAGCTAGAAATTCAAGGCCCATGATAAATGTAGGTTCAAATATAAATATTAAACAGACTAACAGATATCTGAATACATATTTCATCATAGCATTTGATAATAATATCTATACTAATATTATAAAGCTGAAGAGTTTGTTTGTTTGTTTGATTGATTCGAACGCGGTAATCTCAGGAACTACTGGTCCGAATTGAAAAATTCTTTTTGTAGCCTATTTAGCGAGGAAGGCTATAAAATATTACGCTACAACCAAGAGGAGCGGAGCAGTAATGAAAAATGCTGCAAAAACGGAGAAAGTCGTACGGGTAGGCAATTCGACGCGACGGGAAGGGTCGGGGGAACAAGAAATTTAACGCGAACGAAGTCGCGGGCAGTAACTATTCTTAGGGATCACCCTAAGAAACGAGAAACTTTAGTCCATACCGTTGTAAAGTCTGTTCCAAAAAGAACTGATGAAAGTGACGAACAAACCCTATTCTGATTGAATTCTTTCCCAATCACTCACTAGTGCGAATTAATTGAATCATAACATATCAAAACACCAACAATTATTGTTTGAATCATCATCATCGTAATCATTTCAGCCGAAAGACATCCACTGTGGGTCCAAAAATCCACCACTTTTGTCGGTTCTGTGTTTCTCACATCCTGCGAATTCCTGCTGCCTTCACCAGGTCAGCCGTTTGATGTCATGATTAAATGGTAAAATCATCTACGAAAATTGAGGCTTTTAAATAAGCATCAATTATCAAATGAAATATATTTTTAAAGGGATCGTTGGATAAGACCTGGTCTAGTTTAAAAAAAAATTGATGGACGTGTAAAAGTGTTTGTACAAACCTACTTGCAAAAATAAAATCATTTATATAAAATGATAAATGATTTTATTTTTGCAAGTAGGTTTGTCATTTAAGTTGAAATTTAAATTTTCTTTCTCATTTAAGTTGAAATTTAAAGCACAAAGGTGCAAGCAATTCAATCCAGAAGCATATATATATTCCACTATATATTTTTCTACAATAGGTTTTTTATTGCTGATCGGAAGTTTAGAAGTACAAATCTCAACGTGAACCCTTTCCGGTACAAATTTTGCAGCTGACGGGATTTTTAACCGCATGCGGACTGCATTGCCATCTTGAAGTCTTGCCCGAGTTTCATAAACGTTCCCGACTCCCTCCTGCTCTTGTAGTTTCACATTAGTGCGTAAGAGATAGAAATAACGCTAAGCCATAATGCGTACTAAGCTATTGCTGAGTAACGTTTATCAATCTCTATCTTAAACAGTGCATCCTCATACTGGACCGTAGAAACAAACAAAAAGCCATCAAAACAGTTTCCATAAGACTAATTCATGTAAATGGCGAATTATATACAAAACAGTTGCTTAACTGTGTCCATATATTAAACATGCAGTTATGTTCGAGCATAATTCTGAAATTGTATTTAATCACACTTTCATGTACTGCTTTTAATTCTATTACTGTTCAAGATACGAGATTAAGCACTACATAAATAGCATTGAATAAATTAGTGCTTTAGGATACATAACTATGTCGACCAAGAACAGCTGTATTAAAAGTTTTAAGTGTGTATTGTTTTAATTACTCTGAAGCCCTTGAACTAAAGGTTGTTTACCCTAGAAATCTGATCCTTGCCTCCACTTTTCCGCCCAAAAGGGGTTGTACACCCTCGCCTAAGCTCGAACGTAATTACCCAGGTTATAAATGTCATAATATTTCACTAACATTTACTTTACGAACAAACTCACTGAAAATCACGTTAGTAGCGTAGTTTGTAGTCGCGATTAAAAACATTTCATGTAGTTAGTTTTTAATACACAATCGGGTAAACCAGCGTTATACTGGCCGAACCAAATAAGAGTATTTAAGACGGAGATGAGCAACCGAAGAAAGCATGATTGCAGTTAAAATTTTGAGAATATACACCCTTAATGAAACTACAGTAGCTGTATACGTTATAGTATAGCGGGTACAGGAGAAAAAAGTACCGAACGGGTTTTATTTACTACATTTTATTTGGAAAACAGACAGATGCAATAACATACTAAAGCATATAATTACATAGCTGCATTCAGATACACTTTTCCCTCAGATATTATATTTTATTTTGTACCTAGGTTGTTAGCTTCAAAGCAGTCTGCATAATCCGTTGCTAATGTCAGGGAGTCAGCCGTCAGAGTTGTATGTAGCGTGCGGCTAAAACTTATTTGAGGAAGCCAAGTGCAGGAAAGTAGAAGAACCACACTTCTCACTCCATTTTCACAGAACCTAATTTAGACGGTGCGATTTTGTGCATACCATAAGTTGAAACAACAATCAAGGTTGCATTGTCTCTCTTCTGTTTAAAGACGATGCAAGCCATTCGTTGCTCCAATTTTATTTAATGCCACAGGCGAAAAACTTGCATCATGTAAATGAAGGTTTAGTGGTTCAGTTACATATTCTGCTGCGACAGTTTTACTGCAGCTACCGTGGTTTTGGAAGAAAACAGCATTCTGCCATAAAATGTATAGTAGTGAAGGTTTAACCTTTACCCACTCAGGTTTATGTGTAGAGTTTCATCATATATCTAGTATATTGAATAATCTGAACTTACAATTGTTTGTTTGTGAACTAATTTTTAAAGGCTGAATAAACTGAAATAGTTTTTACTAATGATATGGTTTCCGCAGACGTTTTGAGTAGATCTAAATAAGTAAAGTTAAAAATTATACAAATCTTTATTGAGGAAGCCAACTTTGCGGTCAGCACTTTTAATTTTACAATCCATTACTTTGGTCTATTTTTAAGAGACAATTAACAATCTTGATAATAAAACAATGCTAACTATTTTGCTTAGTAATCTTTAGCACCACAAACCCGCTTCTCTCTACCTAGCAGGAAACAATTGGACGAAGCATTTCTGATCGCTTTATTAGCAGAAAGTGTCACAGCTTACCGTCTTTTATAAAGCATCTTTAAGCCCTATTTCAATACCCAGTGTTCAACAAAAATCTACCGCCGGCTTAAAGTTTACAACAAACAAGAAAAGCAAGCAAAGCAAGCAAGAAAAGTTACAGTTCTTGGGTGTATTAGACGCAAAAAATTTAATTATGAATTATTTTTGCTAGTCTAGACGAGTATTATCTGTGGGTCATTGGGTTCAGTGAGTTGAAGACATTGCTTATCACAGTTATCACAAAGATTTAGAGCTAGGCCGGTATTGTCTGCCGGCGTTATGTAACGTAAATATTGATTAGATACTGCGTAGATCTTGCGTATGTTTTAACTTTATGTTATTATCGTGATGATTGTATAGTTCTTGAGGGTTTTGCTTTTCAATCCGTTTTGGCCTTACTAATGGAAATATTTACGTCTTTGCTAGGATGGAACTGATCGGAACCCAAACGGTTAGAAAATAAAACGGCCAAAAAGTGTTTCATAATTGGTCGTTTAATTATGGTGATTTAGAAGGTTGATTTCCCAACCAAGTGACCGTAGGTTCTTATTTTGAACTTAAAACTTTACCTGTTTCTGATTTAAATGGACTTGACAGACAAACAGATAGATCAACAAAGTCATCCTATATGGTTGCCTTTTTTCTTTTGAGCAGATTTCGGTTATCGTGCAACGTTCTCCACTCCAAAACAGCCGCTTCCAACCAGACTGCTAGGATATAGAGGCAGAAGTAAAGTTAAACATAGTAGTCAAAGTAAATGTACTGTCGAACAAAGTGCAGCAAAATAAAAGCTTGTACCTAATAAGTCTGTCAAAAACACAACCAATATTTACAGAATCCAGTGCAGCCCAACCGAAACTGGTTTGCTGCAAAACTAGTTCCAAATATTATTCGTTTTTAATGCAGTCGACCACCTCTTTTTTAAAGTCTGTTTAAAATAAATTATTATTTATGGCGTAAAATTAATTTATACCAACAGTTTATTTAGCAAGAAGTTTAGTTAAATAAATATTAGTTAAGAATTGCTGCTGTTTACAAAAAAATTTTGAAATGATCGTCGAACCATGATATTATTTAGCTATTAACTAGTTTAGTTTATTTGCTGAATATAATTAGGATAATTTTGTATCAGATTTAGTTTTTGCTTTACTTCCATAGGGAAAGATAAGCCATGAGTTTGAAAACGTTGTTCGATCAATAAAAATATAGTTTTAGACGATATAACGATGCATTTAGCATATTTATTTACGCCGATTGTTCTTGCAATACATAGAAACCTTAGAGTTTATAATATCTAAGCATTTACAATTTTGTGGTTAGGTCCGTAACTTTTTTTGGGCATGGGGAATACTTACGCGTTCCAAACTTGCGATTAGGCCTACTTACAAATAAAAACACCTAAGTACTAAGCTTAATCGTCACGATTCCGTATCATGGAAAATTCTCAGTAATTTATTTAATATCAATCCACATCGGAGGACTTTTGTTTCCATGTTTGGCTCATATTTGGTAATATTATAGTCACTTATCATTGTCCTCATTCGATTTCACTAAGTCGAAATAGTAATAATAGTTCTTACATCCTGCCGACGGTTTATCAATATTTTGTTCATATTGTGGAAAAAACAACGTTACCGAGGGCTGTTTTTTTTTTTAAGAATTTCTGAAACTGATCTTTACGAGCCCTTTTATTAATGTATTTATAAAATTATATTGAGTAAGCCACAACGCCTTTATGGCTTGAAAATCTGATCGAAATTAACGTTCCGACGGGAAACGGTGCGCCACGAACCAACAAGAAAAACACTTTAAGAAACTCTTACTAAAACGCTAGTTACATCAAAATAAAATACTTTACAAATAATACACACAACACAGCATCACGCTTGTATTTCTAAAAGGGTTCGGCAGAAGTGTCCAGTACACCCACATTTCGACAGCAAACAAATACTGTGGGTGAAGTGTTTCAGATTGATCTACATTATATATTACATCAGACACTTAGGTTACCTCTTAATTATTAATAACTTATTTAGGAAAATAGATCTTAAACCTACTGGAGTAAGTAACATTTTGTAGCGCATAGCAGTAATATCTTCGCTGATAACCGCATTTTGGTAACAGTGCCGATCTATCTATCTATGCAGAAAGTTCCTATTAGATAGTGCCGATCTACCTAATTAATACTTAATTATATTATCTATTCCTTCTCATAAGTTATAGCCCGCTAGTCGTTACATACAAGTTCTAATTATATGTACTAACCTACTAGTATAATGGTGCAGTATCTAATCTTGGCAATTTAGTTTTAAATACAAGCCATTGAGGCGTTTTCCTTTTAAAAACCAATAAAGAAATTACTACTGTAGTGACACGGACACATACAAGAACAGCTGAAAATCTTCAATTTCGTAATCAAAGAGCTTTAAAACCATTTAAATAAGAACGAAATAAATCATAAATAAATGAATGAATAAAAGATATAATCTAATCATAAATAAATGAATGAATGATACTTCCACTATAAAATGATATCAGCATTGTGAGTATATAACGTAATACCTAATAATATTTTTTAAATTAATATTTCAAATAAAATAAAATCGGGTTTGTGAGTATTTAACATTGTAATTATTTTGTAACTAGAGTCTGCCCGCGACTTCGTCTGCGTAAATGTCGGTTATCGCGGACGCAAAGTCATGGAATAAAAAGGAGCCTATGTCCTTTCTCAGGCTCTAAACTATCTGTGTACCAAATTTCATTTAAATCGGTTAGTAGTTTTAGCAGGAAAGCGAGACAAACAGACAGACAGAGTTACTTTTGCATTTATAATATTAATATTAAAAATATTATATATATAATATAGTGTGGATTAAAAATGAAGCAAAAGGCGTGTGTAAGTATCGTAGCAGATGTCGTTCTGTAGTTTTTGCCTACCCCCATGGGATGAAGGCGTGAGTTTCAGTATGTATGTGTATGTATCTTGTTTCGACAAGGACGAGCTGCATTATTTTTTATGCATTTTATGTAGATCTCTTCAAGATTAGGCCATAACCATTCCATCTTTAAAGTACCAAAGCATTATGTCTACAGTATTACGGAAATTCACTCAGAACCGTAGACCAACTAACCAAAATATCATTCACTTACTTAGAGTAGTTACATAATAAACTTCAATATAATTTCAGTCTTTATTTTTCAAGTCACATAAGCTTAAAGTTAGGTCTTAAATTATGATACCTAATTCTGCGACATAATACACAAAATATGAAGGTTGAAATTTGTCTAGGTGTTAAGAGCTATAAAAATACCAACGAAATATAATTCCTAGCCCCATATTACGTGATACTATTATATTATTCTGCAACTGAAAATATGACTTATCCGACACCAGTTAGGCCCTTTTCGCCGCGCCACATAGGTATATTATGTTTGCATACATAGTAGTGGTCGCGCAATAGTCGAAATTCGACCATAATTAATTTAAAACTCAATGTATTTTTAATTACTTAGTATATGAAAACATTCGCTTTTTTCACTCCATCTCAATCTAAACTTTAACGGTGCCAAATTTTACACTCCTCCGTCCGCGTAGCTTCCGTAAAAAGGGGTACAAAGTTTTTGCTTCACGTATTCGAAGTCGTGTGACATCCTACCAACAAGGACTGGGCCCGCGTGGCAGATTACGGCCCGCTCCCTCTCACCGAAAGGAGGCCTGTCTCAGCAATGGGAACGGTATAGGGTGATAATATATGTTATGTATTAATATACAGATTGTAGTAGGTACAATCTTCGTTTTAAAAGGATTTAAACACAAGACACATAAGAAGCTAAAACCCTTAATGTAAGCTAGAAAAACTATGCACTACAACCAACCATAATAACAATCTTTAACAACATCTATCCGCTAGTTATCAAAGAATTATAATCATAATAATACTTGTTCGAATCGATTACAACTACTTAATATACCTACTAACGAAACTCATCTAACCCCACCGGTAATTAACCGTAATAGTAGGTAATCTTTGTAATTTACACATTAAGCGGGCTACGGTTCTAAACTAATATAACCGCGTTTTATAAGCAGTCGGCAGCCGCACACAATTAATGATGAGATTATTATGGGATTGCCGTCTTACATTCTTTACTCGTAACTATAATCATATCATAATTAACCTATAATGTTCCTTCTCCTGGGCACAGACTCACCGAAAGAAGTCTAGGTGCGAAGGAATAGGACGTTATCAACCAAACCACGCGAGAACAGTGCGGGTTGGTAGATGTCACATGTGTTCGAATATATGGTTCTAGAACATGCCGGTTTCCTCACGATGTCTTTCACCGTTTTGAGAGCAGTAGTGATTAAATAATTTATACGATGTTAAGGGCGGTTACTAACCTACATCTACATCTTGTAAGTCGGGGCCTATACCGCATTCGGGCCAACGTTTCTCTTTAATATAATACTAGTGATAAATGACTTTATTTTTGAAAGTAAGTTTATACATGCACTTCTACACGTCGATCACTAAAGCGGCAGTAATTTTCAAGAATGTAATATTTACTTGATAACGTCTTCATAAAACTTCGTTTCTCAAATCAGCCATGAACGGTACGGGAAAAGCTTGCTGGTTTCATAAAGATATCACCAATTCACCGCTAATATTCATACTACAACGGTGTTGCGGCCTATTACATTCTGAATTCCTCTCCTTTATGTTGGCTAACTTGATGTTTCAGTTTGGATGCGTTCACTTGGAGTATCAATAGTTCATCACACATTTGAGGCCAAGCCTTTCTTTCCACCTTTCATTTCAAATGAAAGACGAACATTCTTACCTTCTGTCTCATAATTTCATAAGTGTTCATATAGACTGTTGACATGACTGAAGCTTATTAACTTTCTTTGAAAAGCCTTCGTTATCTCTTTGAAGCTCTTTAATCTTCCCAAGTTTTTATATAAAAGGAAGTTAGCGAACAGGGTAGTGGTGGCAACTTGGATACTTGTTTGTACTTTTATTCACTTTGTCTGGGAATATAATTATCATTTGCCTCCTCTTCGACTGCACAGATTCAAGACAACGTGTTCTCAAGACTTTTTGCATGTTGCAAACTGATCTTCCAAATTGTTTCTCCGTACTCAAATCTGCAATCTTGAGAGTTTTGCAGTCAGATTCACTTTCACGGGTGTATCCTATTCTGCAGTCTCATCAGTTCTGCGATCTCGTTCATTTCTTCGATCTTGCATATTTATTCGGTCTTGTCTTTGAAATAGAAAACGTCTACGTCAGGTAAAGACCTGCATAATCATCATGAGACCATAGTGGCATTACCGTTATCTGTGTATCTTTAGAAATAGTGAGCTTTTTAACAAAGAGCTCCATTTTACCTATGAATTACTTAAACTTTGAAAATATTCATCTAACTAAAGTAAGTATACATAATTATATAAAATTAAACAGAAGTTTAAAAAACTAATAAAAAGTTACGCCAGTTTAAACAGTTATATAAAATTAGATACCACTACAAATGTTAATATAACCCCTTCATCTATGAGACCTAAATCTATTTCGTTATCTAACATAAATATACGAGTACATAAACAGATATTCTAGTAGACGAGAAATATTCGACTGACAGTAACGTGTTATGCAGTGAAGCAATGAACTAGATAATTCACCTTTGACTGGCTTTGACCCTTCCGATCTATAAGCTCAGTACAATAGACATAGGAACAGATCGTTCGGTTTGGATACTGAAATCAATATTTAGTTTAAAGTATTTGCAGTATTATATCAGTTACAAGGTTCGATGATCGGAATCTGTTTGGCAGTGCTTCCAAATAGTGAAAAATCTTACACTGACTTGGTTCCGTTAAAGATTTGTCTAAATTATTAATAGTTCAGATTGGAATTGTTCCTACCAGATTGACTGAAAGGCAATTTAGAAGGGGACCTTTGCTTAGCAGTAGAAAACAATAAAAAGTTTTAAAAATGCTTAAAATAAAAATAAAAACCTAAAATAAAAATTTACTGCAGATACAAAATATAAACTAAGTACAAACTGTGGCTTTAACTGTATTGGACTTCTCTAATCCGGCGCAAGTGCACAAGCCCACCTGCGCCGGCGCAGGCCATTCGGTTGAACCCTCAACTTTTAGTTTTGACTTTCAATATTGACTAACCCAACACGTTTTGACACATTTTTTTACTTTGCTAGCTTTATTTAAACTCCATCTTATACCATTTATTCAGTTATCTATAACAGAGTCCTCTCAATGGCCAAAGGAATCAATCAAAACGACGAACCTGGTTACCCGTTCTAAATTGTAGTAGGTTCCAATGAGGAAGAACAGACTTGACTTTTAAGTTATCAGACAGCTGTGCTCTTCTTTTCCAGCTAAAGCATAAGGAATTGTTGAAAATCGGGCGTGTTGGGAGACTGTTTGAGATTCAAAGATGCTGACTCTCAGCCTAGTTTGAATAAAAGATTTTTAATTTTAAAGAAACTCCATGAACACTCTTTTCAAGAAGTCGTTACAAAATATTGCTTACAAATTTCACGATATCTGTAGGTATACAAAGAGAAGACTTCTCCGTCGATTTATCGGGATACTAAGAATTTTTTACTTTTACGTCCCATTCCGTCATTTAAACGCTAGTATTTAACTTCAAAATCATTTTATTATGTATGTATTTGCCGCTGCGGTTAAAGTGTTTAAATATTATGTAGCTACCTACTACCTCTATCTAACTACCCATACCTACATATTCCTAATAAAGCGAGTATACATTTTGGGAAAAGTCTTTTTTCCGGGTTTACCACAGGTTTCCGGGTTAAAATTACTGAATGTAGGCACTCAGGCACCTTTTTAACGATTTGTTTTCCTTCAGTTGACCTAAATTGGAATGTCGATATCACAAAACATTGTTAACATGCTAGGAATATTATTAAAAAAACGTTTTTACAAAACCTTTGATGTTTATTTGCATCTTATTTATGTATTTTCAAAAACAGTAAGTTTTCTTTCAAAAAACGTGAAAGAAACTTAAAGTTTCATATCAAGTTGTAAGTCTACATTAAAACTATTTAAACGACAAAAACATTTTTATTTTTAAAGAGCATTTAATCATTTCAACAATTTCTTAAGACGATTAAATGGAAGTAGAAAAATTGTTGAATCTGCACAAATAACACTGAAAGAAACTAAGTTTTCTTTCAAGCTTTTATAACAACTTATTGAATAAACAGGCACCGCTTACACTTAATTTCTATTGCACACTTATATTCTAGTGACTTCCACTGCTTATTATTTATGTTTAACTAAATAGACTGTAAAATTGCTTCTTATATACCCTAAAGCTACGTTGAACCTGTTTTTAATTAATTAATAAAATTCAAAAGTCATTTATTTAAAATAAGCTGAAAATCAGCAGTAAAAATTATATAAGACAGTCTCCCAAAATGTCTGCTCTTCACCACTTCCTAATACTTTAGCTAAGAAGAAAGAGTGGCTCAACAGACTCCCCAGAAGCACAGTTGTCTGTTCAATTATAAGAACTTGATGGAAAGTAATTAACATTTCGAAACTACAGCATTAATTTTTGTTTTTTCATTTGTCAGGTAACACACTCCAATATACCAACAAAAACATTGAAATAGCCTATTCCCAGCAATAAAGAAAATAAAACGGAAAATGTTTATTACTAATAACAAAAAAACATGGTCAGTAAGACGACCAGTCACAACAAGCAAAACATCTTCACGATGAAAAATCAAAGATCAGCCATATTTGAGAGAAGGAGGCAACCCGACCCCCGACGCTACCGTAAGCAATCACATCTTAGGGAGCATGACAAACTTGCTGCCGGTTGCTCAGGCAAGTATAATAAAAAATTAAATTAAAAATTTAAAAAACCCCCGACACAACGCGTTGGGGGTTTAAGTAGTCAGTACCTGGATGACCGAGCTTTGCTAGGATATTTTTTTTTTTTGGTACATTGTGTTTTATAGAAATTATATTTAAATATAAATTACATTTTGTTATTTTCCTTCCAATAAAAAAAAAAACATAAGTTAATATTTGAGTTGATTATCGATAAAGTTGATTGTTGAAAACACGAATAAAACGACATTTTCTAAAATGAATCCTAGCTAGGTCGATTTATCGCCCCCGAAACCTCCTGTATACTAAATTTCATGAAAATCGTTGGAGCCGTTTCCGAGATTCAGATTATATATATATACAAGAATTGCTCGTTTAAAGATATAAGATGGATAGAGATTGATTGTACAAACATTGATTGGAACAAAGGTTACATTTCATTTTAGCTTGAAACAAATTAAAAGCAAAATCTAGCAAAGCAGAGGGAACCTTGTTATAAAGGTTAAGTTATACCAAACCCAACAAATGAATTATTAGGTATATGAAGCCGCTAAAAGGGTTTAGTTAGTTAATCCTTATTTCAAATGTTGTGAACATCATTGTATTTAGTGTATAAGTTTAATTGCCTACTATAGATGTTGGCGAAGATGAATTGTTATGCCACCGAGAAAATACCAATACCTATAAAAAAATCTCTCAGAGAAATTTTAACATCTAGGTGGTAAATTGCTCCAAACAGCTCGTTTTTGAAGAACATATTTATTTTGAACAGTAACAGTAGAACGGCGTAGGACAAAACGCTACAAAAATAAAGAAAATAGACTAATCGATTTTACCGAGTAACAACGTCAATCATCTACTGCCGAGTGCTGCCGAATGTAGCTTTATTTTTCTATTAAGCTTGTTGCAAGTCAACCTATAAGGTTCTCGGCTGCCAAACCAAAGTGCCTATGGGTGCCTCAATAAATTAAGGCCTCTAGCCAGGGCTAAAAAATAAAGCGACTACACACTAAGAGCACCCTCTGTGGGTTACGGACCTTCGAAATATTCGACTGACAGTAACGTGTTATGCAGTGAAGCAATGAACTAGATAATTCACCTTTGACTGGCTTTGACCCTTCCGATCTATAAGCTCAGTACAATAGACATAGGAACAGATCGTTCGGTTTGGATACTGAAATCAATATTTAGTTTAAAGTATTTGCAGTATTATATCAGTTACAAGGTTCGATGATCGGAATCTGTTTGGCAGTGCTTCCAAATAGTGAAAAATCTTACACTGACTTGGTTCCGTTAAAGATTTGTCTAAATTATTAATAGTTCAGATTGGAATTGTTCCTACCAGATTGACTGAAAGGCAATTTAGAAGGGGACCTTTGCTTAGCAGTAGAAAACAATAAAAAGTTTTAAAAATGCTTAAAATAAAAATAAAAACCTAAAATAAAAATTTACTGCAGATACAAAATATAAACTAAGTACAAACTGTGGCTTTAACTGTATTGGACTTCTCTAATCCGGCGCAAGTGCACAAGCCCACCTGCGCCGGCGCAGGCCATTCGGTTGAACGCTCAACTTTTAGTTTTGACTTTCAATATTGACTAACCCAACACGTTTTGACACATTTTTTTACTTTGCTAGCTTTATTTAAACTCCATCTTATACCATTTATTCAGTTATCTATAACAGAGTCCTCTCAATGGCCAAAGGAATCAATCAAAACGACGAACCTGGTTACCCGTTCTAAATTGTAGTAGGTTCCAATGAGGAAGAACAGACTTGACTTTTAAGTTATCAGACAGCTGTGCTCTTCTTTTCCAGCTAAATCATAAGGAATTGTTGAAAATCGGGCGTGTTGGGAGACTGTTTGAGATTCAAAGGTGCTGACTCTCAGCCTAGTTTGAATAAAAGATTTTTAATTTTAAAGAAACTCCATGAACACTCTTTTCAAGAAGTCGTTACAAAATATTGCTTACAAATTTCACGATATCTGTAGGTATACAAAGAGAAGACTTCTCCGTCGATTTATCGAGATACTAAGAATATTTACTTTTACGTCCCATTCCGTCATTTAAACGCTAGTATTTAACTTCAAAATCATTTTATGTATGTATTTGCCGCTGCGGTTAAAGTGTTTAAATATTATGTAGCTACCTACTACCTCTATCTAACTACCCATACCTACATATTCCTAATAAAGCGAGTATACATTTTGGGAAAAGTCTTTTTTCCGGGTTTACCACAGGTTTCCGGGTTAAAATTACTGAATGTAGGCACTCAGGCACCTTTTTAACGATTTGTTTTCCTTCAGTTGACCTAAATTGGAATGTCGATATCACAAAACATTGTTAACATGCTAGGAATATTATTAAAAAAACGTTTTTACAAAACCTTTGATGTTTATTTGCGTATAAGGTTCTCGGCTGCCAAACCAAAGTGCCTATGGGTGCCTCAATAAATTAAGGCCTCTAGCCAGGGCTAAAAAATAAAGCGACTACACACTAAGAGCACCCTCTGTGGGTTACGGACCTTGGCTTAGGGCGTCGCTAGAGGAGGGCAGCAAGGGACAAGCTGGATTAGATTCAGGCCGAAGTGAGCCGTCCCGCTAGGCTTTATATACAGTGGGCCCTAGTTTATTTTGTTGGTTATGCTCAAAAAGAATGTAGGGTCTACAATTCGAAGCACCTCATTTATATAAGATATATTGTGTATGTTTTTTTAATAAGCTAGTTTTAAGTATAGATTTAAAGGCAGTTCAGTAAGTAGGTAATACAATGTCGTTGGTAAGATTGGTAAGAGTTTCGGGCTCCTGACGACCCCGTAAAACTATCAAAAATCTACGAAAGGCAGCCAGGACTAACAGCTTAATGTGCTTTTCCAAGCACGGAGGGTCATAGTAAGTAAAGATAGTCACCCATTGACGGAACAATTGCGGCGAGCTATAGCTGGGTTTATGATACAATTTTGCGCAACAAAGATTTAAGTCTGCGCAAGCGCACATTTTTGATTATTTCGATACAAAAGCTATATGTACATACTCTGTTATATTATTACGAAATAACATAGTGAATGACCTGTCTAAGATAGCGGTGCCGTCATATAATGAGCACAAAGTGACGGTTGTCTTAAAAGTATCAGTTGATGTTTGATTGAATGGAGTTTTTAAATATTTAAATTATTTACTGGATTAAGTTAAGAAATGGTTCCAAACTGTTCATAATCCTATAGCAACTCCAAGTTGTATATGTAAATTATCTTAATAATATTCTTTACAAATGATGTGTGATATATACAATATACAGTGCATCGGATACAGTGCAATAGATATAAGGAAGACTTGCGCTTGCACATATGCACTTATTACCCCGCTTAAAGACCAGGGGGGCACAATCCCACTATTGTTAGTGCAAAAATAAATAATATTTACTACCTATAAACCATATAATATTATTTAAATAGCTTATTTATAATACTTGGAATAAAGGAAGATAGCTTCAACGGTCAGTAGGCCAACAATTTAAAAATATAAACTGTATCTGAATTATTTATCCAGCCGGTAATTTCGTTAATAATTTGCTTAATAATAATACGACATTCCTAATATATATCTGATTGAGTTCCTAGGTATAATATATAGATTGGATATACAGTATAGATGTTTATGTACATATTGGAATATATAGTTATTGTTTAGGTCTTGGTCAGTGTACATTTTTAAATCCGCGAATCCTAGATAAAATATTATAGGTATTATAATTATTTATATAGGTACCTGTTATGAAGCCTAATGTAACCAAAATATTAATAAAAAGATGCTGTTATATTATGGGTTGTTTGTAATATTCGCCGTAAATACGGAGAATTTAGAGTTATCAATATTAATTAAAAACATTGAACAAGATTATTTTTCTTTAGCTAGGCATTAGGTCGGTTTGTATGTTCTTCTTATTTGAAGGTATTATCTTAGAATTATATAAAAATAGAAAGATGTTTCATGGATTCTAATTAATAATATATTCCTAACAGTAGCTTCCGTCAACACTTCTAGGATTTCTTTTATTGTGAACGTTTGTAATGAAACATCCCCATTTACAAAACATTCAGTGTAGTTATAAATTGGAAGAGGCATTTATTTTAAAATGGAGTGAATAAAAATTGTACACCGTGAATAACATTTGTGACCTCATTCGTATAACATAAAAAACTTAAAATAAAACTGATTATACTTAAAAATAAAACTTTTAAGGAAGTACCTATTAAGAAAACATAAGAAAAAAAGTTACTATAAAGTGAGCGTCGTACCCAGTGCATCGTTCCCCTCTCCTCGTATACTCCCATCTGGGGTTCAATTTTTTCGTTTGCTATTTTCGAATGTATGGGCCTCTGCCCCACAACACTGCAGCACTCACTCGCGATACATGCGTGCGATCTTTGTCGCTGCCGATGCGCAACTAACTCAAGCATTTCGTGCCCCACCAGTGAAGGTGGGCCCGATCACCGCCCAAAGCTACGCCCCTCCCCACCACGATTTTTTTTTTTTTCAAATCAGTTTACGAAAATTTTCTGTCGCTTATAGCATTTCGGCGCAGTAAATGCTTGCAATTTTTTTCATTTGGTCATTTGTACCGAAAAAATTTATAGTTACGTTGATATAATAAAATTATCATATTGTTTGGATAGTTTTATGACCGATGATTTTATGCTTTATTTTTTTGTAATTCATTATATATTTTATTGTAAGAGCAACGACGTGAATAAGACTCTCTACGGTAGCTACAATAATTGTTTTAGTGTAGAACATTAAAACTTTATGTTTAAAATCAGTCCGTGACTTTTAATTGCCAAAAAGTTGATTGCAATCAACAGTTTTAAAACTACGATAAAAGTGATTAAGTTAGTATCATAGAACTCTGCGGGAATTCTGAGAAAAAATCAACTTGAAAAGCTTATTCCAAGAAACACTTCATTTTCAGTGTTGTTAGTTAAGGTTTTAATTTAGTGAAACTGTAGGTAAATTAAAAGATCGTAGCAGGTGGCGTTCTGTTGTTTCTGCCCACGCCCATTGAAAGAAGGCGTAAGTTTATGTAAATGAAACCCAAATTCAAAATGTCGCACAGTGAATTTATATCGAAACCAGACTTAGTAAGGTACACTATTTTTTTAAGAAACGTTCCTTTTACATATTATCTTATCAAAAAAAATGTGCTAACTTAAGTAAGAATTTTAGTTAAACTATGTTCATAGTTCAATGTATTGTTATCTATAATTATCGCAAATTGACGGGTCATTTACAGCTGTAGCCACGCACTTTACTCTTCTCGACTGCATATCGTACGGCCTGAAAAAAGAAATGATGATATTATTAAATAATTTCTTGTATACTAGATATCGTGGTAACGTTGAATAAAATTCACAGAATTTGACGCCCACAATAGTAGACGGGCGCTGCTACAAGTGAATGCAGCGCCATCTATGATTTTAGACCGCAGTTAACATCCTTTCATGAGCTAAAAATGAGGGCCTTGCTAACAAGACACTCACCTCAAATAACAGCGCGTTGAAGAAAGCCTTACGTCTGGTTTTCATTGGAAAAAAGGATGGTAACTAAACATTATGTGACACAGTAATCTAATAAGCTATTATAGAATATGTTCTATTGAGGCGTATTTTAATAATAAAAACCCTGAAACGAGCTCGCGCAAAATGTGTAAGGAAATTATTCCAGTCAGTCTCAACACCTATACCTTACGTAGGTAGTTATAGCTGCGGATTATTATTTGTACTTAAAAGTGTCTTATAAGTACCTACAAATAAGGATCTAGTACTTAAGACTAAAGCCGACCTGAATACAGTTGGGTAAACGCTAGGCAGATAAAATAAATAGTTTATTTGATATTTTTATGTCGTATTGGTACCAAGGAGTTATTAAATTCTGCAATTATCTGGAAAAAAGAATTCCACATGCTTAGAAAGCGCCTATCACATTTTTAAACTGTATTTTTTGTTCAAAATGCTAGCAATGACATAGTTAGTTGTAAAATTAACCTTATAACGCTTCTTATAAGTACTATTATACCTTGACATTTTAATAGAGCACCTATTTATAACCTGAAACCCAAACTAAACAGTCAGTTTGTATCTCAGAGAAAAGTTAATGATCTTGATACTCAATGGTCATAAGTGAAAGTTTTTTTGTTGTTCTTTGTAGCACACCTTCGGAAAGTATCAAGAGTATCAACTAATCCCATACTTTCCTTATACCTTGAAAATAAAAAATCTTCTTACGAATACCTACTTCTGCTAAAATTAGGTGCGAGGGCGACACGGAAACTAATTATAGGACCTTATATCGTTTCTTGAATCGGCTTTCAAATACATCGCCTTCGAAAGACTCAACAAAAAAAAGTTACTAAAAACGGGACGGGACCAAAATAGAAATTGTTTGGATTCAAAATAACTGTTAGGTAAATATTTAATTAGACCATCGATTTAGTTTATATTTAAAAAGTTAAACTCAATGAAATAAAGCTACTAAAATTAGAGAAAAAAACTCTTTCTATAATCTTCCTCTTACTGTAAATACCTACTTACATCCTACACAGCTTTGCCCGTGTGGTGCCTGGCGTAAAGAATAGCATAACCCCATTTCTTCCCGAGGGTGTCCTAAAAGGCGACTACGGACTTACTAGAGAATGGACAGCAGCGTTCTCTATGCATTTTACCACCATACTGCGATCACCAATCCGCCCGCCAAGCGTGGCGACTTTGGCAAAGCCCCTCAAATTGGGGGAGGCCTATGTCCAACAGTGGATGTCTTACGGCTGAAATAAAAGAAAGAAAAGAAAGAAAGAACATACGTTTATTTAGCACAAACTCAAAAGGCACACAAAATAATACACCAAAAAATACATAAATTAACAAAAAACACAAATTAAAAAGAAAATCAATAAAAGTGCCATGTTAAAAACTAGCATTTATGTGTGCCCCACGGCTGCGCTAAAAAGGTTCAGTTCAGCAAAAATGCCAGACAACTAGTGCCTGACGCTGGTTTTCAACTGGACCTGAAGTGTGAGCGGACGGATGTAAATCAGTTTTATACAAGTACTGCAACGTGGCGACTTATACGTATGCATTCTTAAATAAAATTAATGAATAGTGAAATGTTGATATGCATATATACTAAGTTTAGTAATGATGATGATATTGAATATGATCCTACACAGTATATTATGTTCTAAAAATAAAGAATACAGCTAGTAATGTCTCCAGAAACACTACAATCCTAAGTCGAGAACAATTTCTCGACTGATGTGTATTTGATTTTAACTAGCATCTAACCAGATGAATAAAAACTATAGTGATATCTATGGCTGATTACGTCATCACACTGGAGGCTATAATATAAAATGTAGCAACGCTTGTTACGGATGTTATAGCGTGTTATAGTTATGGCTTGTAAAAAATATAGGTACACATAATATATAGGCCAAAAACAAAATGCAGTGGTGGAAAGTAGTTTGAATAAATGAATAGACCGACCAAATTTCTAATAAGACTTTTTTTTTGTTGATAAATCTAATAAATCCAAAACTCAAAAGGTTTACAAGTAGCCGAGGGTTCCACCACTTCCAGATCATCAGACTAAATCTAGTATTTGTATCGTCAACGGAATTACACACTTAAATTTGTAAGTTTGGAATGAAAACGAACAACTAAAATCGTTGCAATTCGGATTCCAAGATTTTATTACAAAAACACACCAAACGGGCGACCTAATGTAAGCGTGTTCCTGCCGGGGTCGCGTGATTGTTCGAAAGAGATACCGTGACCCTGGCACATGGGCAACTGATGGAACACGGGTGGGTTTTAGTCAGTAAAAGTCTGACACGCCCTCCCGCTCCGCCCAGAGCGGGAGAAGTAATTTGATGATTTCCCATCTTGAAAAAAAAAAAAAAATTTAAGCGTGTTAAAAGTAACTAGTTTGTTTAATCAACATCATCATTGGGGGGTTTGCCATAATCGCCACGCCATCGGCAGGCAGGTTGGCAATCGCAGTATGATGGTAAAATGCATAGAGAACGCTGCTGCCCATTCTCTAATAAGTCCCGTAGTCGCCTCTTACGACACCGACGAGAAGAAATGGTATGGTGATATTATTTGCGTCCGGCACCATACTGAACTAGTTTGTTGGTTTATTTAAGCCTTATCAAAAACATAATAGCTCGATGTATGAATTGGTTAACCTCCACCTGTAATAAATACAACTGTTTATTCCGGATGCTAAATTCCAGGAACTCTCGGTCCGAAAACTATTCGTGAAATAACGGGACGGTGCGATGCAGAGAGCGACAGCCGACAGCGACTAAAATGGTGCTGCCCATGTAACAAAAGCAAAATAATTAAATTCAATTGATTGAAGTTTTGTTTTCTTTGTTAGTCTAAGGACTATTTCGAGTATAAAACACATCGGTACTTTTATTGTAGAAGTAAAAAACTTTTTGATGGAGGCCTTTTTTGCTTAGGTCTAAAAGAGAAAACCCATCTTATAAGATGAGTATTCTGCAACAAAATAATGATGTTACAGAATACTCCTCTTACGGTGTATAGGTTCGAAAAAGGAAAGCTATAGTTTTAATTACCCCGCGGAGTGGTTATTTCAACTAAGACACACATCCTATGTGTCCTATCAAATGCAGAGAGCGACAGCCGACAGCGACTAAAATGGTGCTGCCCATGTAACAAAAGCAAAACAAATTCAGTTCAATTGATTAAAGTTTTGTTTTCGTTGTTAGTCTAAGGACTATTTCGACTATAAAACACATCGGTACTTTTATTGTAGAAGTAAAACACTTTTTGATGGAGGACTTTTTTGCTTAGGTCTAAAAGAGAAAACCCATCTTATAAGATGAGTATTCTGCAACAAAATAATGATGTTACAGAATACTCCTCTTACGGTGTATAGGTTCGAAAAAGGAAAGCAATAGTTTTAAGACACACATCCTATGTGTCCTACCAAATCCAGTTTTAGAATTGATACCCACACTATTTCATACCAATCTGTGCCTTATTATAGAGATAATATATAATATATATATATTATAGAGATAAATTTTCCTGTATATAATTTAAACTATTGTCTATGAAAAATACGAAAATAGCACTTCGAAGTGTTAAACGTAGTCTTAGCATAACTGAACCCATCTTACTCTTAAGATGGGTTCAGTTATGCTAAGACTACGTTTTATATTTCATAGACAATAGTTTAGGAGCGTGTACCAACCAACATTGTCAATGTTGATAAATCAGACCCACAACAGCGATGAAATTATATACAGGAAAATTTTATAACCTGTGCGCAATTTTTTTTTTGCTGGTTCTGTATCAGAATTAGAACATATTACAATAATTTTTCAATCCTCTTTTTTTTTTAAGTTTATCCGACCTTAAATCAGTAAAACGTGTTGACCCTACATACCTATTTAGTAATACGTTATTATCGACAATACTGCTCGGCACTACGTGACTCACGCGACGGTGTTGCAGCGACAGTCTTCGCACGCATGCTCTGTCGAGACGTCGTGTGTCGTTTTCCCACGCAGCACCGCACAAGCGTCGCGCCGAATGTATCGTAACTCGTAGGTCGCGATGTCAATCTACCTCAACCATGAGTTGTATGAGATGGTTCGAGTGTGCTTATTAAGTGGTGAAAATTTGCGAGCAGGGTGCAGGATGTGTGCGAGGGAGAGTAGACCTTGTATGCGAGCTCATGGAATCCGCTCATTTTAGCAGCCACATTCAATTTCCACGTAACGGCATTTCGCATCGGTGTGAGCCAGCATGCAATAAGACCAAATACACCAGTTAAAATACAGTGATTCGTGACATGTAGGGATAAGCAATTCGTTTTAGTGACTTCAATTCGTTTTAATGACTTTTTTTAACGATTAGGTTATTTTTGATTGAACATTACTGTAATCTTAATTTAATTGATCAGAATGATTTATTTCTGTATTTAGTGGTCCTAAACCCATGAAAGTATGAAGAAAAAATTGGATTACTCTTCAAAAATAACTTCAGGTCACGGCCTAAACTTAAAAAAGCCTAGTTCGAACCTGATAAAACTAGCGGTCACTGACCGGCGTGAACAACTGTTTACGCGCGTTCGTTCGCCGCGCCCGAGCTAGGTACCATAACAGCAGTTTTAAAGTAAACATCTTTCGTTAACGATAACTTAGTTTTTTTGTAGGTTACCTATCATAAGTTCGAAAAATATTTGACAGAATTTCATTTCACCTAAAATTTTTTAACTATTATCGTTTCGTTTTTTTTACTTCATCGAAATCACGTCTGCCACTGTATCAGTTGACCTATTATCATTTCGACTTTTTACGTTACTCTGACGTTTTATTTGGTCGAAAAAGTTTACACCGAAGTTACCACTTAGCCGACATACTTAACATTTTTTTTCGAAATTTTATTTTCCGAACATTCATTATACCACTGTTCAGATTAACCTAGTCTTTTGTTTAATTATTTAAATGCACTAAATAAATCAGTTGATTATGAAAAAAAAATTTTTAAAGAGTCCCAGTAAGAAACATGCAAGCAGGCATGAAGCGTGCAAGCAGGCATGCAGCATGCAAGCAGGCATGCAGCATGCGAGCAAGCATGCAGCGTGCGAACAAGCAAGCAACATGCAATCAGGCATGCAACATGCAGCAAGCATTGTTTCTGTCACGGCTCCGGCACTGCGGAGTTTGGGCGGGCCCACGCGAGCCTATCGTCGCAGATGGTTTTAACCTCAGCCGCGGCGGCGCGGCGGGCCTTCTAACCATGTGCTCCTCAGCTCGCGGGCCGCCCTACCCCTCCGCGCCTTCGCGGGCTTAAATTACACTCTAGGGGTAGGGCAGACAAGACTAAGTAAAGTCGGTTTTACAGCGATTCGTTTCTCACTAAATTTTGTAGTAGAATATATATATTGACTTTTTATGACACTACGTATATTTTAACTTCATACTGAAAACGCTACCAAATAACCGGCTATATATTTGAGACCAAATAACATTCCCTAAAATGTTGTTTCATTATGTTGAAAATATGGCAAATAAATAATTTGGCAAATGAAAAAAGTTCAAAAGAGACTTCGGCCAATAGTAAAAAGTTATTTTTTAAATCGGCGAAACATAGTTCGGTAAAATAATATTATGACACATGATACTTCGATGATCTAAAAATATGTCAAATAATGCATATAGCAAAAAAGACGTCGCGTCGGTCAATAGTTTACGGTGAAATGAAATTGGAACAAAAATAATTCGGAAAAGTAATCGGTTCCCTTTTTTGTACTAAGATATATGAAAATAAAAAAATATAGTTATTATAACTTGTTTAAGTTTAATTTGTTAAAATTTGCACACTGGTTAAAAAATTATCTTGTATATTGTTTTGTATTATTTAAAACATATTCAAATAAAAAATTTAATTGCTAATTTTATCTCCGGTTTTCTTATTACCATTTTGCAGAATGACAAAGATAGATACTATTTTATGTATTGGGTTCCTTTTATTCCAGACTAGCTGACCCAGCGAACTTCGTACCGCATCAGAATCAACAAATGTTGTGTTAACTTATCAGATCCCACCAACACAAAGCAAAGAGCACCAAGTAGGTACCATATACCCATGTTAGACCAAGTTAGGACAAACTGGTATTTTGAAGGCATAAAGCGTTTTCTAGCTACCACACACCCATGATAGGTGAGCTCCTACCAAGTTATGCCAACCTGGTACTTCGAAGACATAAAGCGTTTTCTAGCTACCACACACCCATGTTAGGTGAGCTCCTACCAAGTTATGACAACCTGGTACTTCGAAGACATATTAATAAGGACCTTTTTTGGATGATTTTTTACACCTTGGGTCCGAAAAACCCAAATGTCTTACGGACCCCTATTTTTTCTAAAATAAAATATAGCTTACGTTACTCGCAGATAATGTAGCTTTCTAATGGTAAAAGATTTTAAAATCTGTTTAGTAGTTTTTGAGTTTATCCATTACAACCAAACAAACAAAAAAAATTCAAATTTTTCGTCATTATAATATTAGTGTAGATTTGCGTCAGAATCCTTGCTATTGAATAATATGTTGCTCCTGCCGCTGAATAATTCATTCCACTCACTGACCTTTTGGCACATTTTATGCATGCAGCATCCCTACCATAACATAAGAATATTTGGAGCAAGGACGCTGCAAGGTTGAATTGTCAACAAAAACGGAAGTGCTGTAAGGAAAGATACTGAACTGCAATAATTAAAGTTATAGTTATTTTGAAAAAAAAAAAACAGAGCTCATAAAAAGTGGTTCAGCTGTGTAATATACACCTTGCATAAGAGCGAAAGTGAGACAAAATACTTGTATCACAAAAACGAAAATTATTCAAACTGCATTCACGTTTCACAATCATAGTAGAAGGTTTGATCAGGGATAAATAATGCTTGTTAATCAGTATAACAAGAAAATAATATTTTTAATAGTTTTATTACGCACTAGCTTTTGCCAGCGGCTTCGCCGACGTGTAGGTTGGAAAATATCCCGCGTGAAAGTACTACCGGGATAAAAAGTAGCCTATTGTTAATCCAGGTTAATTTTTTTTAGCTCGAAAGCGCATTTTCATTCGACGTGCTTCAAATTTATCGTCACTGCTCGGCTCCTATGTATCTTAGCGTTATGTTATATAGCCTATAACCTGCCCAGGAGTATGGACTACAATTGTACCAAGTTTGGTTAAAATCTCTTCAGTAGTTTTTGACCCATGCGTGCACATACAGACAGACAGACAGACAGACAATAAATTTACTGATCGCATTTTTGGCATCAGTATCGATCACCATTTATCCTCCAATATTAATCTTGAATATATTTTCAATGTACAGAATTTACCTCTCTACAGTTTTATTATAAGTATAGATATAGATAATTATGTTTGCGCATATTTTTTTTCCTCATTTCTTCCCGTGGGTGTCGTAAGAGGTAAGAGACTTACTAGAGAATCAGTAGCAGCGTTCTCTATGCATTTTACCACCATACTGTGATCGCCAACCCGCCTGCCAAGTGTGGCAATTATGAAATAACCACCAAATTGGAAAAGGAATCCAGCTATGTACGTTTTTCGGCTGGAATTATGAAGTTTGGTGAGAAAGATTTCTGAGGATTAAAAAAAACGGCTAGTTTGTTACGAGCAGGATAAACATGTCGATGAGTTTGTGGTTCAGGGTGACCGGCACATGATCCTTCATTAGCATTTGCATGAACCAGTAGGTTTTCCGAGCGTTTTCAAAATCGACGATCGATTTGAATTCCCTGCCTGTTTTCGAAAGAAACTGCTCTTAGACAGGTAGATATACTCATCGACATAAATTAATTTCTGCCCGTCAACCTCGACCATACACGTAGTGCTGTTGGTTTATCTGGGTTTTAGAATGATTCATCGCCAGTCCCATCCTGAAGCTAGCCGTGTTGATTTCCTGGAGCATTCTAGACCTGTAGGTGCAAATTTGAGATGATATCTCCTCAAGTGTACTCGTAAACAATTTAGAAGAGAGCGGGTCACCTTGAAAAAACGCCGTTTTTTAATTTTGACCGAAGGTCCTAGGCCATCTAGGGTTTATAAGCCGACCTCATCTAGTTTAAAAAAATGATGGACGTGTAAAAGTATTTGTACAAACCTAAACCCAAATCGTAGAGAAATAAGATCGTTTCTTATTTTATGTTATAATTGCGGAATGATTGTTGTGTTTGTTTTTAAGAGGTCAATGTATTGTTTTTCAAATTCTTCATGTACTAGGGATGTGAATATTTCTGAATATTGATCCAATCAAAGGGTTTCATATAATCTAAGTTATGGAAATAAAAGTCAGTGGATCGCTTTATCGTAGGACTGTGCCCCGTTTCTTACCTACTTTTCTGCGAATTTGAAAGTCTGGACTCCGATTATAAATTTTTATTTGCGTGTTGACCCCGACTATCTAGCGGATTCTTTTACCTTTTTCGTTTGAATAGAAGACATGCAGATTTTTTAAGGTTTAAAGCAAGTGATTTGATTTCTCAGAGCCATTACACTGAAGAACATAATATTTTATTAGCTTTGGGAACTTCCTAGAGACAAACTGACAAGCCGTTTCTGTAGTGAGCATTAACATAACGGTGTACCTATATTCAGTAGAAGTGAAAAGAGCTGGGCATAAGGCATTAATCAGAAAATAAAGATGCTAAATGAAGATGCTTGACTCTCGCTCTTACGTGGTCACATTCTGTCCCGACATGTAAGAGCTAAAAATTTGGTACTTACTATTGTTACATATCTTTTTTTTGTGGGTGGAAGATCCTAAATGTCGTTCTGGGTAGAGTGGAAGGGCATGTCAGAGTTTTACTGACTAGAACCCACCCGTGTTCCTTCAGTTGCCTATATGCCAGGGCCAGGGTAACTTGTTCGAACAAATCTCGTGACCCTGGCAAGCAACGGTCCTATCTGGAACCTTTCAGTTTTGCTGACATCTCATCGAGGCGTGCGTGGAACACAACGCACCGTCGACACGGGATTGTTACATATCTACATCTGCAATATTTATACAGAGGTAAAGTTTGTGAGTTTGTTTGTCGGAACAACTAGTCAGATTTAAAAAAATATTTTAGCATTTTTGATAGAATGGGAATTCTTAAGGGAGGATATGGAATATCTAACATCACGCTACGACCGTTAGAAGCCGAGCAAAGTAGAAGGCGAGAAATGAGATACGAGGCTTCGGGTCGGGGGCCAAAATTTCACGGGAACGAAGCCACGGGCAGAAGCTAGTTAATTATAAGCGCCTGGATAAAGTGAATTAACTCGAATGCGTTAACAATAACCTACTAACCAGAATGACAGTACTACAAGCAGAAGTAAGTAAGTACTTTAAATCTTCATGGGAATTAAACAATCAGTTTTTATTAGCTGAAAAACCAAGTGGCCAACCAAGCGAAGGTGCATTTGATCGACTAAAATCGCGTCGCTCTGTCGTGTATGGCCGGTTTGTGGGAACCTTCAATTAATAACCCACTGCTCAGTTGAAACCATTATTTTACCCAGTATTTTTTGGTAAATTGTGTTTAAAATAATAAGTTTATGTTCAAGTTGATTATCGATAAAATTGGTCATTGAAAACACGAATAAAACGACATTTTATAAAAATGAATCCTAGCTAGATCGATTTATCGCCCCCGAAACCCCCTGTATACTAAATTTCATGAAAATCATTGGAGCCGTTTCCGAGATTCAGATTATATATATATATATACAAGAATTGCTCGTTTAAAGGTATAAGATATAACATGATTAACACCAGACTTCATACACCCCAATTAGAGTATTATGTTAATAGTATAATACAAGGACCATAATTTATTTTTTTAAAGCTAACTATTATTATTAAGAACATCGTGCTACTTAACATTTTACATTAAAATAGAATCTTATTGCTTTGAATAACATTTGATTTCTTTGGCTCAATTATTGGCGATAGAGAGATATTGAAAATCGATTCAGTAGTCAATAATGAACAAACTACTTTCAGGACTTGAGTGCATTCTGTTAGCCCACGTTCCCACGGGCGTAATAAAATCCTCCGGGATTTTATTGCGCACTGAATCTTCAACGCCCCGATCAGTGCAAGGAGTTGAAATCGAACACAATGTTCGATTTTTGATGCGCTAAGACGCACTTTGTTGGATTCTCAACTCTCGGTCCAACACCAAAAGTTGAAAATGCAATGCTCAAAAAATCTACTCCCGATTTTATTACCTCCGTGTGTAGTGTATGTCTATTTATACCTTGTATATGGAAAAATTACTGCGGAAGCCACATCCCCGTACTTTTTAGCCAATTGCTGACGAATTCATCACGAAAGATAAAAGTCGAGGATCTTCCCTTATTTTCCGTGACTATTGCAAGACAGGATAATAAGACCTGCAGCTGTACGAATGCGCCCAATTGAGCTACCTCACAAAGGCAGGTGAGCAATACTTGTAGTTGTTATGGTCTTGTTTGTGTCACAGTAGGTAACGATACTAAAATTCACCGATAGTGATTAATTAATAAAATTAGGTCTCTGTTTCATTTAGTAATCTATATATATAAAAATGAATCCCTATTTCCCTTGGTCACGCCATCACGCGTGAACGGCTGGGCCGATTTCACTTTTTTTTTTGTTGTTGTGTTTGTTTTTGTCAGGAGAAGGTTCTTATGAAAGAAAAAAATTAAAAAACTGAAATCGTTCCAGCCGTTCACGCGTGATGGCGTGACCAAGGGAAATAGGGATTCATTTTTATACATATAATGATAACAATTCTAATTAAATAACGATACGTTAAGACAGGAGAACGTCTGTTGGGTCAGCTAGTTTAAAATAAAAATCCATGTTCAATATTTATTAACATTTATCTGTGCTTACAAATTACAGTACTTACAAATTAAATTGTTACTCTAAAAATAATTCATTCGAATCATAATTAGACTCGACTCTCCTGTAACATTTTATCGTCACTTCTTCTTCTTCGTCGTTACACTCTTGACAAAGTGGTCGTGGTCGTCATATCTGGTGTGGTGGCGAGCTTCACAATCCGTCGCCATTCCTCTCGTACTGCAGCCCTTCTCGTACATTCGTGAAGTGGACCATCAAGTGCTGTTCTGACCTGATCGGTACAGCGCCTGAGGGACCTGCCACGAGCTCTTGTGCCTTCAACTTTTCGCTGCACAACAAGTCGTTCCACCGATGTGTCGTCTCGGCGTGTAATGTGTCCAAAGACAAATCGTCACTATAATCTTGCAAAATTATTAATTCATATTCGGTATCAAAGTATTTCTTATATTCAGCTTCTTTCTTTATTGTTTGTATTATGCCAGGTAGTTTGCCAATAGTTTTTCAAAGCTTTCGTGAATAAGATTTTCTATATTTATCATATCTTTTACAGCAACATAGTTGTTAAATACAACCCTAAAACAAACAAAAAAAATGACCCTAAAACAAACAATACAGATTAAGAATCACGTATTACCAGCTTGTTACCATTAAACACACAAATCAATCATTGAACATTCTTTTTTACCCTTGGAACAATTTTTCTCCGTTTACTTTCCACGTAGACAGTGATGCAAAATTTTGGCGCGAACCAATTAACACGATTAGTCCAACCGGCAGCTCGGGCGATACTGATTACTGAGCGCTCCCGACTCATACTCACACACGCTATATGTGCACACACACCACTAAGTAAACTCACCCTCGTGAGATATAACTGTAACACACTATTAGTAGCAATGATTTTCATTTTGGTAGTTCAACAACTACATTCATTGCGTTATTTAAGCGGCTGAGCACACATTTTTTTCAAACATATGAAGCAATGATTTTTAATATCCTTCAAAATTATTCAGATTGAGGTTGGTAGTGTTTTATGCAACCAGGCTGCAGAATAAATGTGCCTTTTGATTCAGGAACCCCTAGCGTGAGAGCCACACCTACACAGATACAGATGTTTGGATGTTAAGTGAAATAAAAAAAACATTAAGGGGGCGCAGTAAACCAGAAAAGAATGAGGTTTCCCCCGCGCCTCGTTTCCTGCCCCTCTCTCATCACAACACACACAACGAAGACAAAACAAAATCCCTTCCCGCCGGCAAAAATTTTGCACCAGACGTATTTCTTGGTACATAATTGGATTTGAATTTGAATTTTCTGTAGTAAGTTTATGCAAAATAACTAGACTAGAGTACACACAAAGCTATAGTTAGGTAAATTTAGAGAGCCGCTTCTCTAAAGTTACCTAACTATAGCTATGTGTGTACATTATGTTTCCTTGAATATGTAACTGAAGCTGGCGGTTCGAAACGTTTTTAAAGTTTACTCCGTATTTCGCTGATTTAGTTGATTTTACCGACTTACTTTTGCAGTTAAAACAATGCATTTCCATAAGTTTTAGTGCACAACATGAAATATTGTTTCAATTTAAATCGAATGAATGAGCTCTTTTTTAACTTTATAATGTTAGTATTATAACAGTAAAATCTCGTCTATAAAACCACGTATCGGTATGAAAATTTTATGAGGAGTGAAATTAATGCAAGCTTTATCTCAAACGCGAGTAGACCTATTTAATTGAAATAAAGGCTAAATGAAACAAAACAACGAAAAATAATATGGACATTCCTTACTGAATAGAAAGGTACATAATCCCGAATTTCCGGCATTGAACCATTTTGTAACAACTTAATGAAATTATAGCAGTGGTCAGTTTGATTTAGTATTTTCCATAAGTAATTAAGGCTGCTAACCTGTTACTAAACCAGTTCTCATAAAAACATTCATTGTAAATTAAAAGTTCCATTAGAATCGGCTTTTTTAATCTAAAAAAATACAATGAGACTTTCACAAGGAACAGCCGTCTTGAAAGTACGAGTAAGTATGTAAGCTGTATTCAATGATATTTTTTTCATTTTCACAACGAGTTCTAACTACATTATGTACACAGGTAACATTTTTTAGCAATCACTGGAATTTAAAACGATTCCTGGATCCGGGATTCTGAATGGCATGTCCGTATTATTCTTTCGTGGGAATAAAAGTGAAGTTTGGGTATACATAGGCTGCACTAAAAGTATCGGGAATGGAATATTTCCACTGTTCCTGTCATATTAAAATCTTTTTAATTGAAAACTCCTTGGTTTTAAAAATCGATAAAAAAAAATACCATTTATTTATTTAAAAAAAGATTCTCGGTCTTGTCACAAGGTTTTGTCAAACTTGTTTAGTCGTTGAGAAAATGGAATTGACTCGAGAAAATTCAAGAGCGATGATTTATGATGCCTTTCGAAGTGGTTTAACACAAAAACAGTGTGTTGACCATTGAGTTAAATAACTAGAGAAGCAAACCTCATTCAAATGTGTCAAAAAAACTGTAACCACTATTTAAACGCGACGACGTAGCTTTGAAACCACTAAACATTAAGGCCTGAAACTGCGTTTAAGCGGGCACCCGCGCTGTTTCATACAAAAGTGCTCCGTCGCGGGGACCAGCGCGGGTGTCCGTCACGGGGAGGCGCACCCCGCACCCACGCAACGGGGCCCGCCTCCGTGCGACGGGACCCGTCGCGGGGGCACGCGCGGTGCCCGCCAGCGGTAACACGCATCGGCTTGTACAGTCAATAACGCTAGGTGATACTCCGTGTAATAATACCGCCGTGTCATCAGCATAAGTTAATATGTCACAATATGGAAATTTAAGATTGCATAGATCATTAATATAGATTAGAAACATAGTTGGTCCTAAGATACTACCTTGAAGAACCCCGTAATTTATGGGTTCTTCATCACTCACCACCCTGCCGATACAAACAGACTACGTCCGACCTGACAAGTAATCTTTAAAAATGCTTAGAGTTAGTCCACGGATGCCGATGCCTTCCATCTTGGAGATAAGAATGGGAATTGAGACCGTGTCAGACGCTTTCGACAAGTCTAGGAAGATTCCAAAACATTTCCGCTTTTTGTCTAGTAGTTTTATTGCCTTATTACTAAAGTCTGCAACCGCACCTATACAAGCACACCGTTAAAATTGAGCTAGCCACTCTGCGTAAATCGGTCTCAATACTCAATTCTTTATTGCATTCCATATGTTACATAGATGGTAAAAATAAAAATGGTACACGATCCCGCGTCGGGTCCCCGCGACGGGGACCGTCGCGTACCCACGGAGCCCACCCACGTGTCCACGCGCGTAGACACGCGACGGTTGCCCGTCGCGGGCGCCCGTTTAACGCAGTTTCAGGCCTTAAACGTAAACATATATCTGTCTCACTCACACAAGTCGCAAGAATAATGCCGTCGTTTAGATTAGACAAAGAACGCAATATAAACATGCAATGACGGGATGGGGTTGCCTACCTATTCAAATTACCCATCTTTTTAAGCCATAAAAAAAGTAAAAAAAAAAAATGTTAAACGTTAAGTTAAATTATTTGAATTATGTATTTCTTATTGGATGTGTATTAGAATTTTATCACTAATGAAAATAATTAAGACATTTTCTTTTTGAATATTTTTTGTATTGAAAGTGCTTCGAACAAATGTCAATAGATTTAGTAAGTAGCCAGTCAGCCTCTCTTTTCAGCAATCGGACTATTTCCACCCATATATCAATATCACAGCGTGCTGCATCTTTAGGCACCCTGCAACGATGATATTGTTAAAAAAATCTTTTATTCCTATAAATTAAAAACTCCCACAAATGTGGGAAACTAAAACTAAGTTTTTAGTGGTAACACTGAACCTTATTGACAAAATGATACATATTGTTTATTTTATTGCGTTTTAACGTTGATATAGACACAGAAACAATAAAGTTACGTCTGGAAAGTAATTCAGATTAATTTATTGTGTTTTTGTAATCTAGAATCGAACTCTTTCACTATGCATTAACCCATTTTGGCGAATTTTTTTGTCGCCTGTCACTGGGTCCATTTTGGCTGGCGTCACAGAGAGCACTGAACTGACGTTTGCTACGCATATGGCTGTGGCCATATGTCCGGTGGCAACGCTTTGACGCGGCAATTGCTAATCTAGTGTAACATATATATCAATGGTGTTGACCGGATAATTTCTGCATTTGGTGATGAAGCCCCATCCAAAACCACAATTTATCGCTGGTTTGCTGAATTTCAACGTGGACGTGTCAAGCTCAGTGATGATCCCCGTCAAGGTCGTCCAAAAACTGCAGTCACCCAAGAAAACGTTGATACTGTGCGTAAGCTGATTGAGGAAGATCGACATGTGACATACCGCGAAATTCAGGCAACTTTAGACATTGGCATGAGTCAAATACAAATAATCTTGCATGAACAATTAGGTATAAAAAGTTGTTTTCCCGATGGATACCGCATTCGCTCTGTGATTTTCATCACCTGAAGAAGCCGTGGACGCCTACAAAACGGCCATTTTGGAGACCCCAACTTCCGAATGGAATGGTTGCTTCAATGATTGGTTCCATCGTATGGAAAAATGTGTCAAATTTCGCGGAGAATACTTCGAAAAGCAATGAATACATTTTTTAATAGTAATGTTGTGTCACTTCCTTGATTCCCGAAATTTTCAGTGCCACCCTCGTATTAGCGCCCGACTATCCGATCACTAGTTATAAAAATTAAAATAAATAGTTACTCATAAGCTTAAATTAACAGGTTGACGCTTTCGCAGCGACATGTAATTACTGTGCAGTAAGTAGTATATAATCGATCGAACAATTCCTTACACATAACCACCACAAAAATTCGGATCAAATTATGCCCCGTTTTCACGTAACAAGTTTCTTCCCGTGACATATAATAAAATTGAAACAACAAATGACTTAGATGAAGGTTTCGACTGTGCAAATGTGCAACTTTTATTGTTACTTCAGCTTACGGTAAGCCGCTGAACCATCGTACAATTTGACCAGTAACAGATACCCACATTTCGGGCCAATTATATCGTGTTTTTTTTTTAATATCGGCAGTTAAGTAACATTTCTTTTCATATCATCATTTCAGCCGACTGACGTCCACTGTTGGACTAAGGCCTCTCCCAATGCACCGCCACTTCGACCGGTTCTATGCTTTTTCGCATCCAGCAGATTCCTGTGACATTCACATCAATCACATCTATAGTACGGTTGAAATAATAATATCTAATAATAATAATACATAATATCTTAGGACAACCAATACAACGTTATCTGATCCCAAACTAGGCAGAGCCTGTACTATGGCAACCAGACAACTGATAAACATACTTATATATTTCTAATTACATACATTTTTTAGATAAATTACACCCAGACACAGAACAAATGATTGTGCTCATCACACAAAGATTTGTCCTGGGTGGGAATCAAACCCACGACCTCGGTCTTAGCAGTCAGGGTCACTAACCACTAACCTAACGGGCCAGAATGAAGGCATGTCAAGAAATCTTACAATAACATAGACTTGCCATAGATTATTGGAGGTAGCAAATTGTTCATTCATTAGTTACCTATATTATTAACTAGCTGACCCAGCGAACTTCGTACCGCCTCAGAATCAATATATGTTGTGCTAAGTTATCAGATCCCACCAACACAAAGCAAAGAGCACCAAGTAGGTACCATATACCCATGTTAGACCAAGTTATGACAAACTGGTACTTTGAAGGTATACAGCGTTTTCTAGCCACCACACACCCATGATAGGTGAGCTCCTACCAAATTATGCCAACCTACTACTTCCAAGACATAAAGCGTTTTCTAGCTACCACACACCCATGTTAGATGAGCTCCTACCAAGTTATGACAACCAGGTACTTCGAAGACAAATTAATAAGGAACTTTTTGGATGTTTTTTACACCTTGGGTCCGATAAACCCAAATATCTTACGGACCCCAATTTTTTCTAAAATAAAATATAGCCAAGCTTACTCGCAGATAATTTAGCTTTCTTAAAATCGGTCCAGTAGTTTTTGAGGTTATCCATTACAAACAAACAAACTTCGTCTTCGAAAAAAGGAGGAGGTTATCAATTCGACTGTACTTTTTTTTATGTTTGTTACCTCATAACTTTTGACTGCGTGAACCGATTTTGATGGTTCTTTTTTTATCTGAAAGCTGATGCTTCCCAAATGGTCTCATTTTAATTTGGTTCCATTCGGGCAATGGGGTCCATGTGAAAACCATATAAGTCTTAAATTTGCATTAAGTATTTGTGCGACAAATGAACGAATAACGCGATTAGATTAGTGCGGAGTATCTACCATAATTAAAAAGTTGAAAATACCATAATTAAAGTTTTTGAATATTAGTATAGATTATTCGCGCGACCACCATGCTTTCGCAAAAATATAGAAACGTTTACAAACGTGCTTTTGGTTAATAATGTGAGGACAGACTTACAATCAATTAATAAAGTATCGATAAATTATATCTGTATATCATTAGATTATGAATTTTGTTTCAATTATGGATTTTGCAAATACCCAAGACTGGCCAAGACGACAGATTTTCGCCGCCCGGTATGTCTTATTAAATCTATTTTATTTATATCTCACACAAGGGTTAAAGGCCTTCTTCTTTCTGCCTTGTAGCTGCGTATTATGCTAGAGATGGGTCGTCGACGTAATTTTCGTTAACGAAACTAAACCGTTCATCATCGTTCATCGACGAGTCGATCAACTAGTTGAATTCTTCGACTAGTTCACTTGATTACGATGCGTTCAATCTAAACGTATAACGACGACATTTTCGGTACGACTGTGGACTACTCCCTCGCATAATTCTACCAGTTCACTCTAACATGTCAACTAAAATCCACTCTATTTCTATAGATCTAACGATCAATTTCGCTGGTATCAACGCCCGAACTTATAATAACCGACTAAGTTTGGGCATCGTCGTTGAGTTGGCCGTATGTAAGAACATAGTGGACTTTTGATTTCAGCCGTCTATGAATCGACTAGTCCACGCTTCAATGATAGACCGTCCACGCGTTGATTCTACGTCGACTGTCGATTTAAACCGTTCGTTGATTCGACGCCCATCTCTATATTATGCGTGCATATCACAGTCGAATTTATGAATTCTCGATTTGGGCTCTATTAATTGCTAGTTCCCAGGTCACGCACAATTATTGGATTTTTCCATTAGGAATTTCTCAGTAGCAGCTCAGAGCCTGGATTTGTTCCCGGTTTATGTCAGAAAGCTCGCCCCCTATTACATGGGACTTAAACGTAATTGGTGAAATGTGGATGAACTACACCTACACCTCTGAGTGATATTAAAAAAAAAAAACTTTGGTCTTCATTTCAGCCGAAAGACGTCCACTGCTGGACATAGGCCTTCCCCAATTTGAGGGTGTTTGCCATAATTGCCACGCTTGGCAAGCGGGTTCACGGTTGGAAAATTTTACGCCAAGAGAACACTGCTGCCCATTCTCTAGCAAGTCCCTGAGTCGCCTCTTACGAGTAATGGGATGCTGCTATTCTTTACTCCCGGCACCACACGGTACATTTCTAATTAGGAACTATTAAAATGTAGAAGGTTTTACCGTCCCAAATGTTGATTTTAGGCCTGGTAGTACCGTAGGGGTAATAGGCTTCATCCGTCCCAGTCCTATTTTCGACGAATGGTTGGAGCCAAGTTAGCGCTTTATCAGAACATTGGAGATCACGTTTTGCTGCATCTTCGCACGGCAGTTTATCGGTCTTGTAGTGGAGCCAACCAAACCACTCGGCAGTTACCTGAAATTGTATACATATTTTATTAAAACCAATTTTTTATGAACCCATAATAAATGACGCAACACCCGTATAGGGTTCGTGAAGAGATAGTCGTTCGTGCATTCATCCCAGTGGAGCTTAGTAGGCCTAAGTAGAACTATTCATGTCCAACCATAAGCCAGGGTGTCAACCAGAAGCTAAATTTTGATCCTCCTATTACATTAGTTGCGTTTTTAATTATGAAGTATACAAAAGTATACTATTGTCTACTTCATAATCAGCCTATAATGTTCTCACTGCTGGGACACAGATCTCCTCTCGGTGAGAGGGAGTGGGCCGTAATCCACTACCCGGGCCCAGTGCGTGTTGGTAGATGTCACATATCATCGAAATTTTGGTTCTAAGATATGCCGGCTTCCTCCCGATGTTTTCCTTCACCGTTTTGGGAGCAGTAGTGATGATATAATTTACACAGAGTAAACTGTCTGTTTGGGTTCGAACCTGTGACCTACAGCTCGGTAAGTCGCAGCCTTTACCACTGCTCTCTATTATCTACAAATTGTTTGTTTAGACTAGAGCTTCTTTAGGTTGATGTGGCCTTTTCGAAAATTAACTGCTGTGCAACTTCGATTTTTTCTTGTTCACAGAGCACTACTGCATACAAATTCGTTCCCATGTCCAATTCTTACAGCGTAAAACCTTGGTTAAATTATTTAAAAATAAATCAAATGTAATGCTCGAGCTGTGGCACTTCAAGGCCGAAACCAGAAGCGATGTAAAACGAGGGGTCACTGCCTACGGCCGAGGACGTCAAAGGATTGAACAGCTTTGATTTATATCAAACTAGCTGTCGCCCGTGTGGATGTCGCAATGAATCCCATGGGAAAGTACTTATCGAGATAAAAATACTTATCCTATATGAAATGACCTAGCCCAGAGGGTAATTGAGTAATACAGTATCAGTAGGAATCGCTTTTATTTTGACAGGTCCACAACATTCTTGGCGTTGTTTAAAAACATAAATGGGAGCCAAGTTCACTATTAAGAATATGTTGATTGCCAACTGCGCGGACAAAAACATGCACCTGTCAAAAATTAATTTAATACACAATTTACCGTGTTTTTTTTTAAATACAACATTGTATTGCTATTTATAAATTTAACTTCTGAAATTCTTAGAAGTTAATGTCTCAATAACTGTATCCTACTAATATTATAAATGCAAAAGTTTTAAAACTACTAAAAGGATTTGAATGAAATTTGGCACACAGGTAGTTCATAACCTGGATTATCACATAAGTACTTTTTATCCAGGTGGTACATTACCGCGGGATAATTTCCAAACACCACGCGTAGTTTATATCCTTTTTTTTTTTGGTGGAGAAATGCTCATGCATACTGCGCTACCACGAGGAAATAGCGCAGTTATGTGGGACTCCAACCCACTAAAACTCCACGGTGTCCTCCTATACCGCTTATGGGCGGGAACACGGGAATGAAAACTCTTCCGCGAACCCGCCGCGGCTGTCCGTTGCCGGACCCACCTCTGGGGGATATCCCCATTCACGGCGCGCATGAACACATAACACGCCGTGACCACCCCGGGGACCAATCAGCACTTGGGCGCCAGACGACCCCGTGAATGGCACCCTTGGTCCCCCTGCGACGGGTCAGGACAGTGGCCCCGCCGCCTACCACTTTTCGGCCGCAGGGGACAGGGAGAGTGGCCAACGCTATACCAACACTTCTCTTCCCTTGCGGCCCCACCGCGTCCGCCATCGGACGGTGGCGACCCCGTTCAGAGTGCGGAAGGTAGGGAGAGCGTCGCACCTCAATACCGGCACTCCTCTCCCGCCGCGGCCTCCAACCCTCAGCCGCGATGCCTCAGATACTAAGACATCGCGGCCCGCCTCAGTTGCGATGTCGACAAACGACACCGCAACCTGGCCGCTACATCGTCGGCTTCGAGCAGAAAAGCCCTGACGAGCGGCCCCTCCTAGCTTAACATATAGGGTACCTACTTTCCGACTTCCACGCGGGCAAAGCCACGGGCAGAAGCTAGTTAGCTATATCTATGAAATTTGGGGTTCTAGTTAATGTAATGGGTTTTAATAAATCAAACATATATCATGTATACATTTTCAGTAACATTAAGGGGTCAAAAGTGGCTCCAAATGGTTTGTGTAATATATCACAATTGCTGCGTCTCCAGTTTATTTTTCTTTGAACTTGGCTTGGCTATTTATTTCTTGCACGTTAACTCTTACTTATTGGATCAAATAAGTGTGTTCTTACGTTTTCTATTGGTTCTAACGTATTATAGCGCCTCGGTACCATTTTCTGATGAATTACTTTGGCTGCAAATTAAACAACACTTTCGCCATCTATTTATTGCGGTTTGCAATTGCCTCGCCTTACCATGTCATCGTTAAAAACTTTGTATTTGGCGTGCAGACTGTTACACCGTGACCATAGGTGACGCTACTAGATCCTGATTTACCGCCATCTGTGATTGCGCAAGAAAAGTACATCCAACGAGCGTAGCAAGCGGGTTCCGTAGGTAAAGGTAGAATTCCGTGCATCGCGATCGATCGCGGCCGCGCGCGGCCTACGACTGTCGTCGATCGCTCGCGACAATAGTCAAATTATGAAAATGTATGGCACCGCTGCCGAGGCCCGCGACAGACGCGCGCGGCCGACGAATGTCGTGAGCCGCGCGCGGCCGTGTCTTGAAATTAGTAGATTTTGTTCGTCAGTTCCCTCCAGACGTGTATCTACCGAAGTCAAAATCATGGTCGAAGTGCTAATTGACATCCTTGAAGAAGAAGAGGAGGATAATCTCCATGCCTCATATCATATATGATTGGAGTTTGAGACACAAAATGTATTAATATTTCGTCTTCCTCGACCGAAAAGTTTTCTCCTGCGTTCCTAGACATGTTTGCGCCATGAAATCCACGATGTTACTAAGCGCTAGAACATGTTAAGACACGTACGGCCGCGCGCGGCTCACGACATTCGTCAGCCGCGCGCGTCTGTCGCGGGCCTCGGCAGCGGTGCCATACATTTTCATAATTTGACTATTGTCGCGAGCGATCGACGACAGTCGTAGGCCGCGCGCGGCCGCGATCGATCGCGATGCACGGAATTCTACCTTTATATTCGTTACGGACAGTGCTCGAACCCCGCGTACTTGGTTTTGGTGCCAGGAGTTCATGGCAGTTAAGGTGGTCGATATTTCTCGCAGCGTGGCGACCCGACCATTCATATTGAGGGCGTACGTACTACTCTGTGATGGAGTGCCACCCCAGTTTTCGCTTGCCACCCCTGACGAGCGTAAAACGATGGAACTGTCATTGATAATAATATTATGATTTGTTTGTCCAATTAACTTTTCGCTAACGAAATTGTGTGTTTCTTAAAACTTTTTCATAAAGCATGTGTAGTATTTAAAATATAAATATTTGGCATGATGCAGGGGAAACTTAATTACTACCTAGTGACCGACTGAAGCTTTAGTTTTCGGCCATAAACCGGCCGACGCTTCGGCCAAGCCGAAAATCAGAAATACTTGAATTGTCGCGCATCATTCGGTCTGCTTCGTATAAGCTCGGCAATAAGGTTCGGTTAAGTTCGGGGTGAATCGAAACCGCTCGTGAAACCACGAGCGGTAAAGCACTAAATCAAAATCAAAATCAAAAGTCATTTATTCAAACTAGGCTGAGAGTCAGCACTTTTTGAACGTCAAAGTTACACAAGACAGTCCCCCCAAAACGCCCACCCTTCGACACTTCCTAGTGCTGTAGCTGGGAAGAAGAAGTGGCGGAACAAACTCCCCAGCAGCACAGCTGTCTGTTAGAAGAACTTGATTCTATACAATATTGTGTAAGTAATTAATATTATAAAACAAAACATACATTATTCGCCATATGTCAGCTAGCACACGCCAATATACCAACAAAAAAATTGAAAACTAAAGTCAAGCTGAAATAATAAAACAAAAACGTAAACAAAACTTAAAAACTAAATAAAGCCTCCAGGCATAAAGGGCTACTAGGAAGTGTCGAAGGGCGGGCGTTTTGAGGGGACTGTCTTATGTAGCTTTGACGTTCAAAAAGTGCTGACTCTCAGCCTAGTTTGAATAAATGACTTTTGATTCTGATTTTGATTTTATGTATCTATTACTTATACAATGAAGGATGCCAAACATTGTTCTCAGAGCTTTGTTCTGGAATCTCTCCAGGATATCTATATTACTGTTGCTGGCCGTTTCCCACAATTGTATTCCGTAAGTCCAGATTGGTTTTATGGTAGTTTTGTACACTAGCATCTTGCTGTTAGGATTTAGTTGTGATTGGCGTCCCAATAATCAATTCAGTGACCGGAGTCTTCCATTTAGTTGTTTGCGCTTTGTCCAAATATGTTTTTGCCATGTAAGTTTCCTGTCTAGGTGCATGCCCAAGTATTTTGCGTTATTATCTTGAGGAATAATTTTGCAGTTTAGCGTTACCGGTGAACATGTTTCTTTCCTAATTGTAAATGTTACATGTACCGATTTGCTCTCATTGGCTTTTATTCTTCAACGCTTCAGCCACTTCTCAACTTCTGTCAGGTGGTTTTGCAACTGTGATGATGCCGTTTCTGGGTTGCTATGTGCCGACAGTAGCACCGTGTCATCAGCGTATGTCGCAGTCGTGGTGTAGTTTTTGGGATATCTGCTGTAAAAATGAGGTATAGTATAGGGCCCAAGATACTGCCCTGAGGGACACCTGATTTTATTTCGTGTACTTCTGAGAGATCATCGCTGTGCTTCACTTGGTAGCCTCTTTTATCTAAGTAGGATTTAAGTATTCGGAATAGACAACACGGGAGATGCTTTTTTAGCTTAAACAGGAGGCCGTCATGCCATACCTTATCAAACGCTTGGCTGATATCCAAAAAGACTGCAGAGCAATATAATTTGTTTTCAAGGCATCTGCTAATGGTGTCAACTATACGCTGTACCTGTTCAATTGTCCCGTGTTTTTCTCGGAATCCAAATTGGTGGTTCGGTAATACTGAACTTAGATGTTCTTTCATCCTGTTAAGCAATATCTTCTCAAACAGTTTGCCAATAACTGGTAGCAGGCTGATAGGTCTGTATGAAGTAGCTTCGTGTGGGGGTTTACCGGGTGTTGGTACCATAACTACATGTGCAATTTTCCATTGCCCAGGGAAATGTTCAAGTCTTAAGCTGGCATTAAAGATGCCAGCCGCCTTTAATAGATGGTGAAACTACGCCCGAGGAACAAAGCAGTTAAGCCTAAGATGTTCAGGAAGCCGGACCTGCCAAGAACGTCAGGATGTCAGGAAAGGCTGTTTAAGGAAACATCAGCAATGTGAAGTTAGATAAACTGTCAAAACCAACTAACAGATCCAATATAACATCGCTTGACGTTGACTTTTGCTCGAGACAAATCCGCAGAATAGCACACCACTTACATATCGCACAAAATTAATACTACATACATATATTACTTTTGTTGTAAAGTGTTCAAGAAGACAGAAATCAATAATCGTTGTAATAAAGTTTTAGTTTAATAATGAAATTGACTATTTTTTTAGCGAACATTGTTTAATTTGCTTTTATTACAATAGTTCGTGTTGAAAAAGGACAGAATTGAGCTGTATAATTGCGTGACACACGTACAGTAGGAATAGCTTTCATCTTGACAGTGCAACAACATTCATTGTGTTAATTACGTTTCTCAGTAAACAAATTTTTCAAAAATATGTAGCTATGGTTTGGCAACATCTAGATCGATAGTACGCAATTAGGGTGCAGGTTTCGAAGATTTTGTACGACTAAATAAAAGTCCAGCTGGCCAGAACAAAAAACAGTTATGTTATGGGAATTTACGCCCCCAAAAACTGTTTTATTATTACAACGAGTGTATAGAATTTACCCTTCCCCTGCTATTTAAGTTTGAAATTACAAAATTCATAATCGTATTGCGTCTCCTCCTGCGGCGGCTAGGGGCGTGAGGGCGCAGAGACTGCTTCTCCCTCACGTGACCCGCCTCTTCCTTCGCGAGCATTACTGCTTCGCAGAAGGAGGTGACGGCTTCCCATGCCCTCTTGCTCCGTACCATGGCTTACCGGACGCGAGAGGTCGCCGCCGCCGACGGCCTACACAAGAACACGGTGGTGCTCCGCCCAGGCAGGGCAGAGTTCCACCGTATGCTCCACCGTGTCCTCCAGGCGATCCACACAGTAGTAACACCCGGTTCTAGAGCCCTTAGTGCAGAATTTTTCTTCGGTTATCAAATTTTTCGTGCTTATAGTGGTCATATGCCGCTGCAATTTTGAACTATTCGACACAACGGTTGCCAATCAAAGGCTTTTGACAGATTTTCGTACAAAATATGTCATCATTAGCCTACATAGTCCACAACTGAACATAGGCTTCTCTAATTGCACGCCCTGCAGGTGGATTCTCGCCAACTCTCATCCAGCTGCTGCCTAGTCCCTGCGAGAACGTCGTTCCACCTAGGGTTCTCTATTGTATGACCTAACTTTTTTATCTACAATCTAAAGAGCCATATTTTTTGTCTTAATCATCATTTGTCCAAATGATAACTTGCCCGAACTAAAAGGCACATAATATGCCATAAAACTGAAATCCCTAAATACAACATGCCCTAAACCCGTTTCTCATAAATATTACAATCAATAATATACAAAAGACTTAAAACAGTTTTCAATAAAAGTTATTAGTCTTAAATTCAAATTATTTAATGTTTATTTATCCAACAAATGTTTTTAAAACAAAGTTCATTATGCACAATTTTTTTTTTTCAAATCCAACTGATACATTACATAAATAGTAAAGATGCAAAAGCATTATAGCTTTTATCAAGGCCTGGCAGGGCGTTGCATATATTATCATAATTATCACTCAATAAAACAGTTGATTGTGAACATGTGGTTTTATTTTCCTCATGAAGAAGAAGAAGCAAAAAAAAAAGAAGCATGCATACAAGCATACACCATGCATGCAGCATGCACGCAAGGAAGCAGCATGCAATCGAGCATGCAAGCGAGCATTTAGCATGCAAGCGGGCATGCATGCAAGCTGGCAAGTAGCATGCAATCGAGCATGCAAGCAAGCATGCGGCATGCAAGCGAACCTGCATCATGCAGTAGGCATGGTTTCTGTCACGGCTCCGACGCTGCGGGGCTCGGGCGGTGCCACGCGACCTTATCGTCGCAGACGGTTTAACGATCACCATCGCAGCTTCGTCTTGCTGGCCGGCTTTGCTGCCAGCCTCAGCTGTGGCAGCGAGCGTTACAACGACCTGGGTTATAATGTGCACATATCGAAATAAGTTAAGAACAATGCTGCCTCAACAGTTTTCAGATATCATAGAGTCCTATATATCAAATAGATTGTTTAGAATAAGACAAGGAAATGCCTACTCAAACCTTAGGCAAATAAAAGCTGGCGTACCACAAGGAAGTGTACTAGGCCCTGTCCTGTATCTACTATACACCTGTGATATTCCTGAGCTAGAAAATGGGGTAATTGCAACCTTTGCTGACGACACCGCTATCATGGCTGTTGGAAATAGCCACGAGGAAGCCGTAGAAAAGGTTCAAAAGTCCGTAAATCAAGTTTATGAGTGGACTGCAATATGGCGTATCAAACTTAATGAGAGCAAGTCTATCCACATCGACTTCACGAATAAAAAGCCACAATACATCCAGGTATTCATGAATAATCAACAAATTCCATACGCGAATACTGCTAAGTATCTTGGCATGACCCTGGATGCAAAACTGCGCTGGAAAGAGCAAGTCAAAAAGAAAAGAACCGAATTAGATATTCGATACAAAAAAATGTATTGGCTACTTGGTAGACAGTCGCCATTGTCAATACGTAATAAATTGTTGATATATAAACAAGTTTTAAAGCCTGTATGGACCTACGGTATACAGCTGTGGGCCTGCACCAGTCAAAGTAATCGACAAATTATACAACGCTTTCAAAACAAAGTACTTAGGGATATAGTCAGTGCGCCCTGGTACATAAACAGCGACGTTCACCGGGACCTTAAAATGGATGTCGTAAACATAGTTATACAACAATATGCAGAAGCTCATGAACAAAGACTTCATCATCACGTGAATGTCGAGGCAATCCAAATCCTTGACACCACTGAATTAGTGCGAAGACTAAAAAGGGTTAAACCCTTTGAGTTAGTTTAGTGCAGTGCAAGTGAACTGAAACAGTAGTGAAAGTGCTAACTTTTATAAAGAACACGTGAATCAAGTGTCTTCCCTATAACTTATAGTGAATAAGAAAGACGTTATTGGACGATTTCTTAGTTTTATAGTTACTTAGCAGTTTAAGTTATATTTAAATTACTTATTAGCTCATAGGCTAGATAGTAACGTAAATAAAGTATCATCTAATGTGATACTTTATTTAGCATAAAAAAAAATATCGAAATGAGGGACTCTATGCTTAATTTTGTCGGCGGCAAAAATATTTAAAAAAATCTAAATATTTATTTATAATTTTTTTTTGTGATTTTTAAAAATTTTGTTTGCTACCGTGACCCCAGTGTAAACAAAACGGTGTAACTTTTAAACTGAATGATCTATCACGATGAAACAAACTGCATAATGATTGGGAGTAATTAGGCGTCGTCATAAAATTAAATTGTGAAAAATAGCCTCAATTGAAAATAAACATGTTTTATTAGCAAAATTCTGGTTTTTTTTTCATCAGTTTATACAATAATCATAAAATTTCTCAATAAGACGCCCCCATTACCTATCTTTTTTATTACTTTAAGTTAATCTTCATCGTATTAGCTACCTAATAGTTAAAAGGGTAAACTGTCTGTAGAACAGTATGTCTACCCTGCCATTAAGTGTACATGTAACCGATTTGGACACGTAGACTCTACTTGTCGTTCCAAACCCCGCTGCAGCAAGTGTGGCAATGTTCACCCCGATGATGGATGTAGCATTGCTGGGAGCGAAGCTTTCTGCGTGTTGAGCTCTAGAAGTCACTTTGCAAATAGTAGGGACTGCCCGAAGTAGAGCAGGCAGAAGACTATTAAAGCAGTCATGACTGAAAAAGTGATTTCCTATTCCGAAGCAAGCAAAACTGTTCCCATTTCTTTCCGTAGCTACGCAGACATTGCCAAATCACAGAGTCAGTCATATCGTAAAACCGTGTTTTTTAAGCCAAAGACCCATGCTCCACTTTCTCCATGCTATGATAAAACCGCTCATCAGCAGCTCACTACCAATCGTCTCCAATCGTCTCAGCATAATGGCTGTGCTCTTTTTTTTTTTTCAGGATGGGAAATCATCAAATGACTTCTCCCGCTCTGGGCGGAGCGGGAGGGCGTGTCAGACTTTTACTGACTAAAACCCACCCGTGTTCCATCAGTTGCCCATGTGCCAGGGTCACGGTATCTCTTTCGAACAATCACGCGACCCCGGCAGGCATCGGTCCTAGTAGACCCCTACACTGCTGCTGACATCTCTTTGAGGCGCGCGTGGAACACTGCGCGCCGTCGACCCGAGCTTGGTCCTTACCGGGCGGCGAGCTACCCATTGCTCGCCACCCGCAAGCTCGCGCCTACGGTGGCCGGGAGTCCGCAATCGACTCCCGACACCCGGGGCGTCTCCTCCTGCGGCGGCTAGGGACGTGAGGACGCAGAGACTGCCACTCCCTCACGCGCCCCGCCTCCTCCTTCGCGAGCATTACTGCTTCGCAGAAGGAGGTGACGGCTTCCCATTCCCTCTCGCTCCGTACCATGGCTCGCACCAGGGCCGGACGCGAGAGGTCGCTGCCGCCGATCGCCTCCACGAGGACACGGCGGTGCTCCGCCCAGGCTGGGCACACCTCCACCGTATGCTCCACCGTGTCCTCCAGACAATCCTCGCAATGGAAACACCCGGACGTATCCTCCCGCTTTATCCTGAACAGGAACCCACCGAAGCACCCATGCCCGGTGAGAACCTGCGTCAGGCGGAAGGTGAGGACGCCGTGGCGCCTCTCTATCCACTCCTCAAAGAGGGGACTTACCGCCGCAATTGTGGCGTGCCCAATGGCTGTGCTCTCAATACATAAACAGAATCTCCTGAAAACTTAACTTCAATCATTTAAATTCTAAGTAAACTACTTTTAACTTTAATGCCTTCATCCAATAAAAATTAATTACCGTCCAACGTTGTTTCTTTCCTTATAGTTAGGGAGCTGGCGAGCATTTCGGTATATGATTTGCACACATTACACGTCGAGGTGGGTTGCAATTTAAATCATTACGAATTGATTTGGTCTAATCAATTAAGGTCCTATGTCACTGCATTTTCGCGTTACAGCGGATTGAAGTTGCTTAAAAAAATCGGGGTATTAAATCATTTGCACATGTATGCCTCTGGAGTTCATGGTTACACTCATCTTGGAAACGAAGAAAATCGAAGAGGCAGACGTTCAGGATTGCTGCATTATCATGGGACGGAGTTGTAAAAATGTTGTAAAAAGCTCTACTAAGTCATTTGCACGCGATTCTCATTGCGCCCAGTCGATTCACTATGACTATGTGGATTCGATCATGTGGCAAACACTTTGCTCACTGATTTTCAGCTGTATAACTGTTTAAAATTCATGGAATCAAGGGGCCACGGATATTGCATAGGATTATTGTTATTCTTTATAGTTTTTCAACCGACGAAAAAAAAACGGAGGAGGCAATTCGATGCGAATATTTTTTTTTTATGTATGACCACGCATAACTTTTTACAAAGTGGTCCGATTGTGACAATTATTTTTTTATTGGAAAGGGTATACGCCGAAGGTGGTCCCATATAAATTTGAAAAACAAAATCGAACGCTAAGGGTCGGAAACAGGGGATGCTTGATTGTTCACTCACTGATTGTAATGTATAACCACACATAACTTTATACAGAGTAATCCGATTTTCATAATTCTTTTTTTATTGGATAGGGTATACCTTGCCAAGTGTTATTAGTACATTAAAGCTACAAAAAATTATGATATAAAAACTTTCTAACAAAAAATTTAACCGCCGAATAAACTGAAAAGAAAAAAATAATAAACCGTAGAATTTTGAGTCGGCGCTGAAAAATCAATGAACAAAGATCACTCAAAGCGCCGACTCATAATTTTAAGGTTTATTATTTTTCTTATAATTTTGTTTAATATTATCCTCTAAACTCACGGTAACGATTAAACTTCTGGAGCTGAAATCTATGCAATCATATTTTTTCTCATATTCCCAAATAAAAGAGAGACACCACGAAAGGAACTATGGGAATATTTATACCTGCTTGGTTTGGCGCGAGCGTCGGGTTGAAAAAAAATCAAATTGTCTGCCTTTGGAATATCAGAGGCCTGAACGTCTGCCTCATCGATTTTCTTGGTTTTCATAAGGAATTCAAACATCAGTCCAAAAGGCAGACGTATGCGCATAATATAGCACACCTCTTTTTTTATATTTTTGGAGCACTGTCAATAGACAACGCAGAGGTGCTCGCCAGCTCCCTAACTATTATAAATTTACTCGCAACCCAATAATAAAATTATGCTTCGGTTGGTGTTCCTTTAATGGAATATGAGGAGCGTGTGGCATAAGTAGCACGAGCTCACATTCCTTCTGAACAAATACAAACTTTCGGTTTGTTCCGAGATTTCTGGTTCCGAATCTTAATTTCCGCTTACCTCTCTATAATATTCTCAGATGCGACCGATCTGATGGCTATGGTGGGTCATCTCTCTGCGTGAACAATCGTGTTCCACTTGTGACTGTATTTTTGCCTTCTCTAGGAGATGATATAAACAATGTAGCTGGTAGGGTAGAGGGTATAACCCTCTTATCTGTTTATATTGCTCACCCTCATCACAGTTTCCTTCCAATCTTAAAACATACATTGGAAAACATAAAAAGCCTTGTTATGTTATCTTCAATTGTCATCACTTAAGGTGAGGTTCTGAACGTTGCAACTGTTTTGGGCAAGGTTTAGTTGAAATCTTAGATGATTTTAATTAGTGTATCCTGAAAAATGGTTGCCCGACCCGTAGGTCTCTTGGATAGAATAAGAGTGTTGATCTAACATTTTGCACATTTTGTTGTGTCATTGAAAGTGTACCAGTTTTTAAACATGGTAGTGACCACTATCCAAGTATATCATAACTTTGAATAAAAAATCCTATTAAGAAAAATCGAACCATCCACTCTTGAGGTATAATTTGTCCAATCCTGATTGGGCTGAATATTGGAGGAAAAATTTACTCACTTCCAAACGTAGTTTCTCTTGATTTTGAGTCTCTTAGTCTCCTTCATGTTTTTTTTTGCTGACCTACACTATCCCATTACTGGGCAAAAGCCTCCCTCCACTTCTTCCAACTTTCCTGATCCAGCGCGTCCTCCTTCCAGTTTTGACGGAACGTATTCAGCTCGTCCCGCCATCTCCTACGTAGTATGCCGCGACCCCGCCTTACTGTCACAGGGCACCAGTTCTATGCTACTTGGGCCCACAGTTTGGCCGGCATGCGGCAAACGTATCCTGCCCAGTCCCGTTTAAGTTGGTCAGCCTTTTGAACCACGTCAGCTATCTTTGTTTCAAAGCGCAATATTGTGTTTCGGAGCGCATTAGTGTGTTTCGGACGCGATCCGATAATTTAACGCCGAGTAGGGGAGAGCGGGGCTGAAAGTGCCGGGGGTAAATTGTGCCGACGCGAATATCTCGAAAACAGAAAGGGATAGATGTACGATCGTATTGTGTCGAGTAATGACTAACAGTCGGGCACACACGGCTGCCATTTTAGTTGCGTCAGCGAGGCGGACCGAGTGGCAGTGCATGTGAGGGTCCTCCAGCACCACGTAAGTAAATATTTTCGTATAGATACTTTTTGGTCACAAGCTAGCATTTTTCGTGCTTTTAATATGAGAGTTTTAGTAAAATAATTGTTATTTATCCTAGTTTGCTATGCAGTGTAATTTTGATGCTTTGAGCAGAGTGATTTTTAAATGTGAGACAAAATATCACACTCTCTTAAACGGGGTAAAATATGCCGTTCATGTGGGGCTGCATGTGCCACGGCACAACCAACCCCTAAGTAATCTTTATTGTTTCAATATTGTTTATGTATACGCGAGCACATATGAAACAAAGAAAATACTTTTTGAGGTAATGCTTAATACTGCATTTATTGTCTTTGACAGAATGCGGACCTATAAGCGAAATACTCAAAGGGGAACTACATCTCAGGATCTTTTACAAAGGGCTGCTGATGCAGTCATCAAAGATGGACTTCAATTAAAGAATTATTTATGAAATACCAGGAATAGTAAAATACGCTTTCCCGTTGGCAGCAACACCTATCAATATATGCAACGCATTTAAAAAAGCTGGCATTTGGCCCTATAATTCAAACGTATTTAAAGACGAAGATTATGCACCGTCTTTTGTCACTGATCGCCCGATGCCAGAAAATCGACCCTCTGAAGGTACAGACAACTTGCCTGTCCCTCCAAACAATCAAGAAAGGACTTCTGAATATCTTGATGAGTCAAATTATGTGGGCAGCAATGTTGAGATTGAGACTAGTCCATTAATACTACAGCATGTTCCTGGGAAAAGCGACTGCAGCGTTGACTGTACAATTGAACCATCAGGTATCAACAACAAGAGACACGTCTGTGCTCTCAGGAGCCTATCCCTTGCTGCAGCTTCCAGCTTCCGCAATCAGCTGATAACAACACTGGAGATAAAAATATAGTAATTTTCTCACCGGAGCCAATAAGACCACTGCCTACAGCACCTCCTCGATTAGTTGGACATCATAAAGGACGTAAAAGAAAGACAGCTGTTCTTACGGACACTCCAGAGAAAAATGCTTTGGCCGAAGAACAGGCTAATGAAAAGAAGAAGAAAGAAAGTAAAACTACAAAGAAGGTTAAGGGAGAAGGGAAGGGAAAAGGTAAACAAACAAAAAAACTGACTAAGAACCCCGCTAAAAGAAGAGTTTTGCAAGATGACGATAGTTCTTATGACGAAAAAGCATAGTTCTGTATTATATGTTGTGATGCCTATTCAAACTCTGCCCCTGGAGAAAAATGGATTGAATGCAGAGAATGTAAGAATTGGGCCCACTTGCAACGTACTGAAGATGAAGAAAGCCTAGCGTTTGTATGTCCTAATTGCTTTTCTGATCAGTCATCTAGAGAATGACTAGTTTTGATAAAAAAAATGATCTCTTAAAAAGACTCAAGAGACTGATTAATTAGAAAATAACTTTGGAAAGAACTGTGTTACTTTACAATTTAAAGAATTTAAGAGAAATCTTTATTGTTTTTTGTAATATAGTCCTTAGAGACTGGTATGTTTAATAATTGATCTCATTCGCATAAAAATAAGTACTAACTATTGATTAAAAATATACTTTTATGTTTGGAATAATTACGTAAGTTAAGGTAATTGGTTTTTTTTAAATTATAATTCTTAGTATTATAAACAACTAGATTTTAAAAACTGTTGATTTATACTAAAAAGTATACCGAATAAATATATTATTATAAAATTGATGTCTTTTAAATTCTTAATTAATTTTCATTCACGTAAAACACCTAGCATTATTACGGCACAACCGACCTCAGCTACGGCACAACCTGCCCCGAAGTGGGGTTGATAGTGCCTTGCCGCCGTTGTGTAAAAATATCACTTTTTCTTAAAAACTATTAAAAATGAGCAAAAACTGTAAGTAAAATCGTATTATAGACTAAATTTGGCTTAGGATGAACCACTACTTTCAGACATAGTACTTGTTATATCCGAATCATATAAGGATTTGTCAAAATCGGCACTTTCAGCCCCGCTCTCCCCTATACCTACTACGCTCCATTGCTCTTTGACAGACCTTGGGTTCGGACTTCGGAAGAATACACATGTCCATGAGCCTGCGTTTTAGTGCCATAGGTACTTCATGAACCAGTATGGAAAGAGACTACTTGACCCAAGTAAACGTATTCTTGAACATGAGGTATTGTTGTATCGTCTTCATGTTTTAAACTGTTTTAACAACCTCATTTCTGCCATAACAGATACTGCAGACACAGGCTTTCCTGTTAAAAACTCAGCAAAGGTGCTGATTCTTCCTCCACAATGGCGGGATTCAGAAAGTACAATAGTCATAAGCCAACTTAATTATGCTGAAATGGTTTATAATGAGGCGATGGTGAGCGACAATTTAATGGCATTCAATAGGACCCTCGCTAAATTCAAAAGATTGCTGCTATTGAAGAAACGCGCCGGTTGGGCTGACTTTTGTGGTTCTCTGGCCCCTCAACCCCTTTAACAGTAGTATGGAAGAAGATCAACCGCTTTAGATTTGGATTTTCTCCTTCTAGTTCTATTTCCTTTCGCCGAAAGACTGCTGAGCAGTTATTTGATAAACCGGCTCCTAGATATGTACCATCGGAATAAGAACATAATCTGCCGTCTCTCATTTATTCAGATGATCCTTTTGGTGCACTACCACCGCATGAAGCTGATCCCACAAATTTCAGTGAGCATCTAAAGACATTGCATACCAGTTTCCTCAAAAGTTAAATTTTACGATTTGCTGAGTCTTCCCAAAAGGAGCTTACTAACCTCATAGCAGGTGCACTGACAAAATTCAAGTAAAGGGAAAGATGCTTTTATCACGCAATACAGTTTAATATTACACACAAGCCTTGTTCAACCCTAAAAAAAATATCCAAGAAGGTGATAGTCATTCTTTGCCGTCATGGTAGACTTCTATTATTGTTCTCCAGTTTTTCTTCACAAAATCCGGGTCGGAGACACATCGCTCTGTGAATGTGGGTTGGACGAGAGTACTTTGGTGCACATCTTTTTCAACTGCCCCAGAAATAACCCAGCTCTTGACTTTTATAGTCATCTCCGTAAATTAAAGTCCCTGTCCCAACTAACTTCCATTCCTACTAACACATTTTTCGCCAAAGCTCTTTGAGGCTTTGATGTTCTTAATCCGCGTCAATGCCATCAAATTGTGATGATTTTTGTGTAGTTTGCGTCCATTTATTTACATAGTCATATAATCAACAATACTTTTGTTTGTTTCAGTTTACTGACTAGTTTACGACAGTTCACAACGAGCATTAAATTCAGGTTTTAGCAGCTATTACAGTATTCCGATACTGTAATAGCTGATTTACGTCGTTATTTTTTCTTTTTCCTTCGCACGATTTCTGATAACACATCTGACACTGGCAGAATTGTCGATATCGGCATCATTGCCATATGGAAAAAAAGACTAGAACAGAACCTTTAATAAAAAAATCTTGGAATTAAAACATGTCTGTAGTCATTGATTTTTGGAAAGGTCTACCCGGTAATATAGGTATCAGTGCGGTCCAGAAAGCAAATCCAATACATCTTATCTTATACCTTTAAACGAGCAATTCTTGTATATATATATATATAATCTGAATCTCGGAAACGGCTCCAACGATTTTCATGAAATTTTGTATACAAGGGGTTTCGGGGGCGATAAATCGATCTAGCTAGGATTCATTTTTATAAAATGTCGTTTTATTCGTGTTTTCAATGACCAACTTTATCGATAATCAACTTGAACATAAAATTATTATTTTAAACACAGTTTACTAAAAAATACCGAGCAAAGCTCGGTCAACCAGATATTATAGATAAAATAATAAATTTGCATAGTTTAGACAAGTTTGATGGAGTCGATAAAATTAGAATTAAAGAAATTAAATTATTAGTGACTCTGGCACATGAGCAACTGAAGGAACACGGGTGGGTTTTAGCCAGTAAAAGTCTGATACGCCCTCCCGCTCCACCCAGAGCGGGAGAAGTCATTTGATGATTTGCCATCAAAAAACAAAAAAAAGGCACCGTAGACACGGGCTTGTGGGCGGCGAGCAATGGGCAGTTCGTAGCCCGGTAAGTACCAGGCCCGTGTTGACGGTGCGTTGTGTTCCACGCGTGCCTCAAATAGATGGCAGCAAGACTGAAAGGGTCCGCGAGGACCGAAGCTTGTCGGGGTCGTGAGATTTGTTCCAAAGAGGTACCGTGGCCCTGGCATGAGCATCAACACAACACATATACGATCTTCTTGTCTTAAAAAACCGATCAATATCATCATCATCATTTCAGCCGAAAGACTTCCACTGCTGGCCATAGGCCTCCCCCAAGCGCCGCCACTTCAACCAGTTCTGTGCTTCTCGCATCCAGTCTTTGACCAGTGCGTGTTGCTAGTGATGACCTATGGCACTGAGACGTGGTCGCTCATAATGGCCCTCATAAGACAGCTGAAAGCTGAGTTTGACGTAGCGTGGGAAGGCCTCCCACAAGAAGGACCGATGACCTGGTGAAGACCGCCGGAATCCGCTGGATGCGATCAATATCATAGTTAATTATTGTACGGTGATACGGAAAGCCGCGTGGTTGGCCGGTTTATTCTTATTTTTATATTTATAATATTATATGTATGGATTTTGACGTCCCCGCCGATAATTTTCACGTCCACACCCCAAGAGTTACTAAGTATAGGACAAATCCCCCTGGAAATATTATTTTATTTAATTTTACAGTGTTTACAAAAAATGACGAGGTCCTCAATTTGGTTATTTTTTGTTAATTTTTGTTATCTCAGAATTACGTCATTTATAAATCGATTTGTAAAATGCTTCTTAGGTGTGAAAGAGTATACTTAGCGAGTGGTCTCATATAAAGGACGATGCCAGGATTTGTATGAATTATGGTGCCACCCTCCAATAGCTAAGCGTAATACGTCGTTGGATAGATATTTTTGCGTTGAACCAAAGTTACTATGGCGCCAAATTCCAAAAGTTACGTTAGTCCGTTCAGAGTTACGCATTATTAAACAATTCAGTTTAAAATAGCCAAAAATAATTTATTTCCCTAAAATAGTGCACTTTTTAACATTAATATTATCTACATAGCAAACGTACGGGATTTTTTCTAGAAATTAATCAGAAAGTTATTTCAAGTTGTATTTACTTATTGAATTTGGTAATAGTTTAATTGTTCAGCTTAAAAATACCTATTCACCAACGATTAAATGTAACAAAATTTGCATTATTATTTGATCAAGTTTTGATTAGTGAGTTAGCTTATTTATTGGTTTTAGAGTTGGCTTCAATACTATGTGAGTTTTCCAATTCATTTACGTCGTTTATAGTATAATAATTTCCTGACACTATTATTTACTTAATAAGTGAAGATATACGAATTTGTGGGGTGGGTACCACAACAGAAACGTGAAAAATAAAAAGTTGATTTAAAAAAACCATGGCCTTCCAATATTTCACTGAACTTAGTAGTTTATTTTTCGGAAGCTGGTTGTCTATTTTTTTTATTTTTATTCATATTTACATGGTTATTTCTTTCCACTTCATACCGATGGCTCTCCAGAAGGCTCCATTAGCAATAAGTATGGCGACATGGGTTATGAGCTCTAGGGGGTGAAGTCGACAGTGTTAATAAATTAAAATTGTCTTTATCTTACGTGAGTTGCGTCGTAATCCCATCTGTAATTGATATTGTGCTCCACCCAACGGCTGCGGCCAATCATGTAGTTATCATTCATATAGTATTTGTTACCGTTAGCATCGCAGCCAACATACTTGCCTTCCTGTTGAAGTAACAATGGATATTTAAGGATATCTTAATGGGGTCTTGGTACCAACGTGAACAGAGCCGAGATACACCCTACTCTCTCTTCCAGCGAGAAGGCCGTGTGTCTGTGTTACAGCAGGGGGAACGTTATAGGACGATTATGCTTATGAAGATTTCTTCAGAATTGGCATCTGGTACTGACCCAGAATAATGGGTAGAAGCGAAAAGGTACAACAGTGAGCTTTTGTTGTCATTAAGTCAGATATTACAACCAGCATGGGATGTGTTGGAACTCATAACCAAACAAAAGGAGTAGGTATATTAGTTAATAGGTTTCAGTGAGAATCAAGTCGTAGTGCGAAGTACTACTACGGATAGAGGCGATAGGCACCTGTCCACTGCGGACAATTAGCAAAAAGCGATTCGGGCTAGTAACTAAAATTCGAAATGTTCGCTCAATATAATTATTATTACGACTTTCGTTCCGGTTTTACTCAACAACAATGTTACGATAGACTTCTATCAGCATTTCATGACGAAGATCAAACTGCCACTGTTTACAACAGGTGAATGAGTTTAAACATGGTCGAAGCATACTCACTGGTAATTCATGAGAAGGACGTCCTTCTACGACTACTGAAGATAACTTGAGTGCTGTGGTCTATCGATACAAGCTGATAGAAGAATTACATATCAATAGATACGGGCAGCTTTAGGCATTGGTATGATTCAAGTACAATAAATTATACACGGGCATTGATTCGTCAGCTTTGTATTAGTTGGATACCTCATAATTTGACGGAAGATCAAAAACACAGCAGTTTGCCGCTCAATGCTTGAAAAGTATTACGGAGGTGACTCGAATAGGTACTCTATATGAATGACGTTGTCACCGGAGTCGCAAACTGGATATATTGTTGCCATCCCGAAACCCAAAGACGATATGCGAAATTGATGTTTCCATTCGAAGATTTACTGATAAAAGTTAAGAAAGGCAGAGGTCAACGGAAAGAGATGACTGTCTCATTCTTTGTACGAACGGTCATTTCGCAACAATTGTTGTACATATATCTCTAGCAAACTCATCCCATTCTCATTTTCTGTCATCCCCAAATGCACCTTATACTTTTTCGTACCCATTCCTCTTAACACCAAACCAACCATCTTTTGTCGTTTGCTCTACATCCATACTCTAGATCCTTTTTTTTTTCAGTATGGGAAATCATCAAATGACTTCTCCCGCTCTGGGCGGAGCGGGAGGGCGTGTCAGACTTTTACTGACTAAAACCCACCCGTGTTCCATCAGTTGCCCATGTGCCAGGGTCACGGTATCTCTTTCAAACAATCACGCGACCCCGGCAGGCATCGGTCCTAGTAGACCCCTACACTGCTGCTGACATCTCTTTGAGGCGCGCGTGGAACACTGCGCGCCGTCGACCCGAGCTTGGTCCTTACCGGGCGGCGAGCTACCCATTGCTCGCCACCCGCAAGCTCGCGCCTACGGTGGCCGGGAGTCCGCTATGGACTCCCGACACCCGGGGCGTCTCCTCCTGCGGCGGCTAGGGACGTGAGGGCGCAGAGACTGCCACTCCCGAACGCGCCCCGCCTCCTCCTTCGCGAGCATTACTGCTTCGCAGAAGGAGGTGACGGCTTCCCATTCCCTCTCGCTCCGTACCATGGCTCGCACCAGGGCCGGACGCGAGAGGTCGCCGCCGCCGATCGCCTCCACGAGGACACGGCGGTGCTCCGCCCAGGCAGGGCACACCTCGTGTGCGTAGTCCCAGTGGAAAAGTGTCGAATTTCTTAATTTCAGTTTAGCAGATATTTAGTGTATGACGCCGTGTAATTGTGTATGGTAAATAAAAATTTGTGCATCCAACCATTGCGGAGATATTCAACAAAAACTGTTTCCGCTGGGACTACGTATTCCTAGCGGCACTTTTTTTTTCCTATGGACGTACAAGAAAAAAAATACATACAATAATTAGTGTGTAACGAGAGGTAAATGAAATGAAATTGGGGGGCTTATATTTGTCAAGATATTCAAATTGCCGCTGCGCTGACGTTTGGCTATTTGATGAAAATCATATAAAACGGTTTAGCACAGAGTTGTAATTTTTTACGTAGGTTGCTTTAAATTTGTGTGTGAAAACAGAATTTGAAAAAACCTACCGTTCAGAAGATATACACGTAAAAGTAAAATAAGGTTATTAGGTCCAAGTACTTAAAATAGGAACTCTAGAGCCTAACTCATCTCGTTTATTTATATCTTGTAAGGGTCTACAATGTCCTGCCAAGTTTCATTCATGTGCTCTTAGTAATTAATGAGCAGTGGCATAATTTACTACGACTGGAACACTATATTTTATGACATCCGATTGTAGGACTTTTTAAAGGAAAAGCAAAATGAAACTTATTCAAATATTTAGTGTATTAATGCAACTATTCACATGTAAAATTTCAGCTCATTACACTGAATGATTAAAGAGATATAATAAAAATAACAGAACAAGAGCAAAACATCGATAAACCGACCAAGTTTGAATGGCTACATAAAAGCGGCCGTGCAGTATAAAGAGCTAACGTCCTAAAATTTCCAGTATAGTATCGTCATCGTGTTTAATAGTTTCGTACAGTTGCGTACACAATAGTTTAGCAGAAAATAAAACAACTGCTTTGTAATCTTAATAATATTTATTAGTTAATGACTAATTAAAATAAAATAAAAAACAAATTTATTATCTGGTTTACCGCTTTGCAAATTGTACCGTGTAACATCAAAATATTTGTGCGCTGGAAGCAGCAGAATATTAAGGACATAATAATTACCTACTGTTACAATTTTTTCGTAATATTCTGACAAATAAATGCATTTGTTAATAATACAGATGCAAATATTATTGTAATAATTTCGTCTTCTTAAGTCTAAAAAAAACAAGTTACCTACTATTTTTATCACGAAAGTTATTAAGTAGTAACTTCTTCAAGAATTGTGTGCACACCTGTACCGATCCAATAACTGTAAAACACTGGAAATTTTAGAACGTTAGCTCTTTATACTGCACGGCCGCTTTTATGTAGCCATTCAAACTTGGTCGGTTTATCGATGTTTTGCTCTTGTTCTGTTATTTTTATTATATCTCTTTAATCATTCAGTGTAATGAGCTGAAATTTTACATGTGAATAGTTGCATTAATACACTAAATATCTGAATAAGTTTCATTTTGCTTTTCCTTTAAAAACCCTACAATCGGATGTCATAAAATATAGTGTTCCAGTCGTAGTAAATTATGCCACTGCTCATTAATTACTAAGGGCACATGAATGAAACTTGGCAGGACATTGTAGACCCTTACAAGATATAAATAAACGAGATGAGTTAGGCTCTAGAGTTCCTATTTTAAGTACTTGGACCTAATAACCTTATTTTACTTTTACGTGTATATCTTCTGAACGGTAGGTTTTTTTCAAATTCTGTTTTCACACACATTACACACAAATTCAAAGCAACCTGCGTAAAAAATTACAACTCTGTGCTAAACCGTTTTATATGATTTTCATCAAATAGCCAAACGTCAGCGCAGCGGCAACTTGAATATCTTGACAAATATAAGACACACAAATTTCATTTTAACATACACATTTATCTCTCGTTACACACTAATTATTGTATGTATTTTTTTTCTTACGTCCATAGGAGAAAAAAAAGTGCCGCTAGGAATACGTAGTCCCAGCGGAAACAGTTTTTGTTGAATATCTCCGCAATGGTTGGATGCACAAATTTTTATTTACCATACACAATTACACGGCGTCATACACTAAATATCTGCTAAACTGAAATGAAGAAATTCGACACTTTTCCGCTGGGACTACGCACACGCACACCTCCACCGTATGCTCCACCGTGTCCTCCAGACGATCCTCGCAATGGAAACACCCGGATGCCCGGTGATTCACTAGATCCCTTATGCTGCCCCAAAATTCATCCCTCTCCGAAGGTGAGCTAAATTACTAGGTCAGTGTGGGCCTTTTTGAACCAATGACCGACTAATTCTGATATTTGGCGACTCATTTCTACTAATTAGCGACTAATTTTGTATGCTATCAAAATTAAAATCCCTAAAAATGGCCACGCCAGTGTCAGTCACACGAAATATTTCTGTCTTTGTAGGGTTTCGTAGTCAACAAGATCCCTAAGAGTTTCGCCATGTCAGTCCGCAGCTTAACTCAGTGACTCTTAGTACTACAATGCTGTTATTTGGAATGGATATATGAACAGTTTGCCATTGGCCGGATTTTTTTAGTCGACGCAAAATGAATCGAATGTAATCATCGTTTACCCGGGACTGTACCAAGCGAGAGACTCTCAGCAAGTGCTGCTGGCCAAGCTAGTAACTAAGCGAGTATTTTCTTTAAGCCCAGATTTCGTTTCAGCAACTCTTGTTGCTGCGACAAACTAGTGGACAGAGCTGTCAGCGGCAATGTGAACGATCAACGATCAGTCAGCGATCAACTATTATTAATGACTGACACGAGATCTACATATTAGTCCGGTCAATTTAGACATTCAAGGTTACAAAAATTCCGATTAGGCTGAATATTGGTAGGATTGTTCAATACACTAGTATAAAGGAAATGTGAAAAGTCCTCATCGATCGGGAACGTGCAAAAAAATTTACTCGGGGTCAAAGGACACAAAAACGGGTTTTTCGCGATTTTCAGCAAAACGGTAAGTTTTATCATAAAATTAGCTCAGACAAAAATTGAAGATCAGATAATTATCTATAAAAAATGTCTGAATTTTTTTTTCCTAAGAGCCACCGTTTTCGAGATATAACGATTCAAAAAGTTGAAAGAGCCACCTTTGAGGTAGTATACTTAGCGCGTCTTTTTTTAATGTGGTTTCCCTGGTAGGCCTATTCCACTGATCTTTTTTAATTCTGTTTAATTTGAAACTATTGAATAACTGCCGATATTGACAAGGGTTGAAAATGATAAAAGGAGTGTAAATTAAAAAAAAAATAAGAAACTTATCCATCTGAATATAAATTATCATTAACTTCTGCTTTCTCTTGTTCTTCTCTCTTTCTTCTTCTACTTGTTTATCTTCTTCATTCTGGGTGTTAGTAAATTGCCCCAATAATGACACATCGCATTTCTCTTCGTCAGCATCAAATGAATCTTCAATTGTTGGCGATTCAACATTGAAGCATGACCGGCCTTGACAATTTGTACATGCTACAGAACAAAACAGTCCAACTTTTTTGTAACCACATTTAGCACTACATCTTTTTTTACAGTTGCAAAAAATGGTGTTTAGTAGTTTTTCTGGTGCAGGTGGGAGTAAAGTTTGAACTGGCTCTAATGAATTGTCGACCAACTGCCAATCCCAGTCTTTTGGGTCTAACTGATTACCAAGCCACACTTAAACTTGGTAATATACCCGAAAAAGATGTTGATGAGCAGCCGCTGAGGTTGGAGGAAGACATGCTAACTGCACTTGTTTTTTATTTCGAGTATTTTTAATGAAACATGCATATCTAAACTTATCTAAGCACGTAATTGTTGTTAGGAGCTCCATACATAGAGAAAAGAAAGCGCATTCCGTTGGTGATAACTTCTTGTGGAGTTGAATTACTCTTTTTAAAAACTTCAGCACATTGAAATAAATCTTGTTTTTCAAACATTTTAAAAACAGTTGTTTTACCTCTCCTGAAAATGCAGATGTTGAATCATAACCAGTTATTGCATGTGAAAATAGTGCATGATTTTGACACTTTGCAAAAGTCGATAAACTGTTTGATGAATATATTACAGATTGTTGTTGAGCTTACAAAATATCAGTGGAATAGGCCTACCGGGGAAACCACTTTTAATAAAAAAGCTAAGTACACTACCTCAAAGGTGGCGTGGAAACGTGTGCATATTATGACGATTACAACTCAAAAGAATTCAGACATTTTTTATAGATAATTATCTGATCTACAATGTTTTTCTGAGCTAATTTTATGATAAACTTACCGTTTTGCTGAAAATCGCGAAAAACCCGTTTTTGTGACCTTTGACCCCGAGTAACTTTTTTTGCACGTGCCCAATCGATGAGGACTTTTCACATTTCCTTTATAATAGTGTATCGAACAATCCTACCAATATTCAGCCAAGTCGGAATTATTGTAACCTCACTCACCCCTATTTTTTTTAGTCTAATTTGACCGGACTATATATTGTACGGTTCTTGAGCGAAAACAGAAGTTTCCTCGTCAGCGGTGGATCAGGTGCCTTAGATTATGTACTCCATCATCATCTGCCTAGCTCAGCCCAACTATATTGGGCTCGCCTCCGTCTAACCGGATGACAGATAGTAGACATGCGCAAAATGTGTCAGTGAAAAGAAATGAATGAAGTATATCTTTTGGCTCAATGAAGTAGTCCGCTCTTTTAGTTCAGTACTTCATGTACTTCAGCAAATCAAAACGAATCAATGAGATATCGAGCTCGCGTAGTGTGATACGTTACGATGAATGATGCATTTCACTTAGTTCACTTTTATACGTATCTCAATTTTCCTTCATACTTTATACAGGCTTAGGACTATCAACAATGAAATATGAAACCGACTTAAAAAAAAAAATAAAAAAACATTAATACTTATAAAATGAACAGTTTCAGAAGTAAGCAAAACTACATAGTATAGTATGTTTTCTGTTTTTTTTACTGATAGTTAGATTCCTTTTCGTCCATGCATGCGAGCGAAATGAATGCTGAGTTGGTGCGAGCGAAAAGAAAGACTGCTAAATGAAGTAGAGACACATTTGAATGACTACTGAAGGAAAGATAAGTTTATTTTGTGAAATGAAGTACTTCATTTCCTTCAATCGTTCGCGAACTACCCATGTCTAACAGATAGTCTCTGGCCACGCCGCAGTGGAAATTTAAAAAGACATGTTTTTAAATAAATTGTACCATTTATATACTATACCGTACATTTCTTCTTCTCGTACGAGTAATAAAAAAAAAACGTACCTCAACGAATCTATACTAATATTATAAAGCTTTATTATAGAGTTTGTTTGTTTGTTTGTATGTTTGTTTGTTTGATTGAACGCGCTCATCTCAGGAACTACTGGTCCGAATTGACTGATTACTGGTCGTCTTTTTGTGTTGGGTAGCCTATCGAGGAAGGTTATAGGCTATATAACATCACGCTGCAACCAAGAGGAGCGGAGCAGTAATGAAAAATGTTGCAAAAACGGGGAAATTCGCACGGGTAGGCGATTCGACGCGACGGGAAGGGTCGGGGGAACAAGAAATTTAACGCGGACGAAGTCGCGGGCAGAAGCTAGTACTGAAATATAATGAAGTTTTGCTGGCGCGAGTATACTCCCGCGCCACACGGTTTTCGGAAACTATAGGCGTATCCGGCCATATCGTACACTAAAGAATAGTACCAATATTGTACTTTTCCGTACGCTATAGAGATTCCGAAATTTAACTACTGTGCACTGTGTGTACTGTGTACTATGTTTTGCTGGCGCGGCCAGAGGGAGTATCACACGCTGAATCCCCATCATTATGCGGAGCGACCGTCTATTTGTCCTCCACAACCCAATTACTGGGTAACAGGATACCCGTTGGGACTTCTATGTTATGGGGGTTTGGTTTCCGCACTTAGTCCTTAGAGTGGACCATTGTGCGTGAAACACTAGATACTTATATATATTTTACAAAGACTTACTTTCAGAGTATCGAACCTCCACCATTTATAGCAAGTTTTAAAAAGACCGCCGCCTTGTCTAAATATTCTGAACATCCGAGCCCATTTGTCGAATGGTATAAACGACATTTTGTTGATCACACACTGAAAATTGAGTTGTAGGTAAGTACTATTGCTTTAAATATGTTTTAATAAGATTTAGTTTATATTCTGTTGATTGTGCCTTGTGCCTTGTCAGAGTTTACGGCACGTCAAATAATGACAGCTACCTATCAGAAAAAAGGTAAAATGTTAACAAAAAGGTCGTGGGAACCTTCTTACTATTAAAGTGGAGTCATTTTAATAAGTAACATTTGACAATTCATCAAAATTCAACAACGTAACCTTGTAAAAATATAATAGGGCATAAAATAATATATTTTTTGTTTTGTTAGAACTGCACAGTTGCTTAACTTTTTTCAATTACGGTAATGACGATTGTAATAATGACCGATACAAGTAATTTTACGATTCACCTATTCAAATGACTCCACTATAGACGTAGACGAAAACACAACACACTTATTTGTTCTTAAAAGGGGTTGACGTAAAACACAATAAATATAAAACACGAGGAAAGCAACATAATAATTTATTTTAATCACTTGATTCACGTACAGATTCACAGCCTAATCCAGAAATACGAACGAACAATAAACGACAGATCTCTTGTAAACTGTCGCGCGAACTTTACTTGCAGGTATACATGGGTACATATCAAGCTATACATTCCTAGTTTTAGCCGACTTCGCAATGTGTAGGCTTTTCGTACAATGATGAGCAAGCTTATTCTTGATTTGGCGCGTACGTACTAAAATGGCGTAACATAATAATTATCAACATAAATATAAAAAAGCCGATTTTGATAAGCCTAAAAATAGTCACGTCTTTAATCGGTTTTCTGATAAAGTATGCACTACATAAACTCACGCCTTTTGTATGGGGGTCGGCACAAACTACAGAACGCCACCCCTGCTACGATGCTTAAACGCTTTTTGATTCACAGGTAATATACAGGATGTATCGTACTGAATAATTTACAGCAGTTACTTAAAAATCTTTTTCGCTACAATGAGGGTGTTCAAGAAAAATCAGACCACCAGTTGGCGCCACTTTGACAACAGGTCTTCCATTTTGACAATGAATAAAAAACTATTTCATTCCTTTTCAAACAGTCTTGACTAAGGGGGCATCCATAAATTACGTCACACGAATTTCATGATTTTTGACCCCCTCCCCCATCCTTGTCACAGCTGGTCACATTTGTGAGATCCCCCCTCCTCCCTAGTGTGACGTCACGAATTTTATCATTTTACATCTAGAAATAATTATTGAATTAAAACAGCAATTCCGAAATTTCAATGTTTTTTTTTTTAAATAAAATGAACATCAAATCAAACACTGCAAGAAATTAACAAAACAACAAACGATTAATTATATTAATTAAAGATCAAACTTAATCATCTTGAGTCCCTATAGGTAGGCATATGCATGGCATAGCAGCCACATCGTTCTCGTTTGGGTTGTTAATGTCAGGGATATTCGTTGTGTCCACATCTTTCTCATCCAATCATACAGCATCATAGACATCATCCAAACAAAGAATTTCTCTGGCACGTCTAGCAGAAATTCTTTGAGGACGAATCGTCACGGACAAAACTTGTTGTTTCTTATGTATTTGCTTGTGTTGATTAGTGGCCTTTATGATGCAAAATATAGACCACAAATGCCACATGATCGCTTAAACAAGTATGCCTCGGTACTGGGGCAATAGCTATCATACGAATATGTATTTTACTTAACACTTAGATTAAAATTGATTTTGAAATGTGACGTCACGAAATTTAGGACCCCTCCCATCCTCTTGTCACACAATGTCACACTTCGTCGACCCCCTCTCTCCCCCTTAACGTGTGACGTAATTTATGGATGGCCCCTAAGGAAAATGTAGGCGCTTTGACACTTTTGACAGGTGCCCGGACCGGACGTTTCTGTGCTGCCATCTAGTGATCGTCATTTCAGAAAACCCTCATTATGGACTTGCTTCCAGAACACAATATACTTATTGGGGTGTTCAATTGTAGCAGATAAACAGGTCATATCACCTAGTCATAAATAGGCTAAATACATAAATACGTTGAATTACTAGTCACCAAGTACAAGATTCGACAACAGACTCAACAGAATACGTTTTCAGACACCTCTCATGCTAAATTCAAATTGACAGAGTCGAAGCGAAGCGACAAGCATTTACACTTTATTAAATTGAACTGTATCTTTAAGTAATGGGCGATTGATATAGAGGTACTTTTTTCAAAAGTAGAAAAAATATCAATTTTATCGGGTCATCTTTATAATCATACAAATGAACCAGTCTTTACATTTATTTTATATTGATTAATCCTTTCGAATGTTGAACATAACTCGGTTTACTTGGTTCATTTTGAAATTCCTATCCGTTATCGCGCCATGATAACAGACTCTTTGCTGCATTAAATTTAAGCCCGTACTCTTCAAGACCAACAAGACGGTCACACAATCCAAAATCATTCAGACTTATTCCTTTGGAGTTATGTAAAAACCTAAGTCTACATGTACATCCATGGATGAGCCCGATACGATTAAGGAATTCGAAGTCAATATTCATCACATAATAACCGACATAGCCCGAAGAATTGCCAAACTTAAGTGGCAGTGGGCAGGGCACCATGGTCGAAAGGTTCTGGAGTGGCGACCGCGTACTAGAAGACGTAACGTAGGAAGGCCTCCCACAAGATGAACCGATGACTTGGTGAAACCCGCAGGAATCCGCTGTATGCGAAAAGCACAGAACTGGTCGAAGTGGCCGTGCTTAGGGGAGGCCTATCCAGTAGTGGACGTGTTTCGGCTGAAATGATGATGATTATGATAGTGATTCGTCACGTTACTAGCCATATACCACTCGAAATGCTCGTACTCTCATAAATTTATTAATTGGAATTACAGAATGGCCCATGTTAACCATATTTACGGCCACCATTTGCAGGAAATAATCTTAAAATAATGAATGTTAGGAATGGTATCATAATAAGGATGACCAGAAATAAAACGAACGTTTTAATTATTGCTTTACTATTGAAAAAGAGCTTCTGTAGAATCACACGTTACTCTATACGTCATGTTAAGTTAGTATAAAGACGCACGCCCACTCCACGAGTGCGGTGATCGGTAAACGCAGTAGCAACCATACAGCTACTGACGCGTGAATACGTTGTTTCCACCACTACGATCCGCGACTACCCATCGTTACATCTTTGCCAATGTGAACAGAACCTTAGAGAATTTAAGTGTTTGGTGCCTACGGCGTCGCACTGCGCTCCCGACGTGTCTATTGTATGGAATAAATCTACCGTCTGTGCGTATTACGACTCTAGAACCGCTTCGGCGCCACCGCAGTACGGCATCAAACGCTACAATTGAAAGAGCCCTTTATGTGAGCAAGTAAAGTTCGCGCGTTTAAGTGACATACATGTTACAACTCTTCATAAATAATATTATGTACCTATACTTTAAATAAATTATATCATTAAATTAAATGGGAAGACACTCCAGTGCTAAGTTAACTAAACTATTGTATGAGAGTTGATAGCCAGGGTGAAACAGATAAAATATTACACCTGAACCAAACTGATTTAAATACCAAATCACCGTTAAATAAAGCCCTACCTCAGAAATAATCCAAGAAGCACACCAGTAACAATTTTAATCCGAACAACATCACACCGATTCTATTTGCTTCAAATACTTTTCATCCCAGCTACCAGCCCCAAAAGACAAAATATACAAATCATATTTTAGAAATGAGATTTCAAGACCATTCTTTCAATAATTATCTTTCCAATTTCCTGCATTATGATAATCCTTTCTGATTCTGGCCTTGGAATCCGATCCTCTAAAGTATCTCTATTTAAAAAGTAAAAGTCTAATCATATAAACAGTAAATAAAAATAATTTGTACCAAAAAATAAATCTCAAATCTCCGAATGGCACGTAAATAACCCAATTTATACAAAAAATCACCAAGAACACTTTTAAGTACTAATTAATTAATTAAGTACAATCTGAAATTGTATAATAATATAAGAAAATCACATTTTATACCAGTGTAGATAGAACTTATCACCGAAATAACATTATATTGTTACCCTTATCGTGGTGTATCTTACTCAAAAATATAATATATAATAAAAAAAATCTGAATGAAAATAAAGTACAGTTAAAATGGCGCTCGTCCTTTATATGAATCCAGTAAAATGTCTTCATCAGATTAATAACCATAAATAAATTTATTTCTATCACAAAATGTGATTCGTTAGTTGATGCTAAATACAATCACGTTGGCGAACTGCGTATTCGATACGTTGTAACAAAGTTATACTGGACATATTTCGGAGCGCTACTCAAATACTACATACACCAATCAATATTACGAACAACATATAGATTAGAGCATTAATAACGTGTCTAACACATACACACAATATGAAATACTAAATTACTTTCATTGAACCGTAAAGTAATCAACTTTCAATAATTATAACTTGTAAAATGAATACTCTAAGAGTTCGCAAAAAAACTGTAATACTGTGTTAGGGTAACACTTTTTCCTATATAACTTATATTATATTATATTCTTATTGCATTGTTTTGTCACAGTAACAATGTTGTTATAAACATTAAAAGTTACTGTATAGAATTTATGAAAATATAATAAAGATAAATGGTTGTTTGTACATTCCTCGATGTATCGTCATTGTTTCCGAAACGCGTGATCTGTGAAAGACTTATTTTATGCTTGAATAATGTAGCAAAAGCAGTGAAATCAGCTATCTGGCATCCAGTTCGTCCATTGACTTCGATATGACAGTAATCTCCCAATTCTCTACCTTTATTCTTTCTCTCCCTCACACTATTGTTCTACCGTGGACGAGGCAGCGCCTAACCAGCAGGATATTTTTCGTATTTTCGATGTTATTAGAGTGAAACCTGCTTCTAATACCGTACAGTTTATAAAACTACACATAAAATGCATTAACCATTATTTTAATAGTAATAAACTTTCACGGTAATAAATAATCAAACTTTAGTTTTATAACATGAATTAATATTGTGCCTGTGAACAAGGTTAAATCCGATCTAAGATATCAAATCCATTTGAGGTCATTTGATAGTCAAAAAAAGCTGAGCGATTCTTCTCGAAAACGTATTTCGAGAAGAATCGATAAGCTTTACACGTGTTCAGCTCAGAGCTTACAAGGTACTGATTTCTTTTTTAAACATTATATATTCTGGAAACTAATTATACATGAGTATATTTACAAAGGAGTATTATTTAAAAAAAAAACAGTAGGAAACTGTAGTGACAACAAGCCAGTGTACAGATCTGTTGGCTAAAAAGCGTAAATATTTACAAAGACGTGAAAACTGGGTAAAAATTGTCTACAGACCAATAGCGATACAGTTAGGATATTTGTAAATCCAAATCCATACACAAATTCCAAAACCATATCGCTATTGGTCCATAGACCACTTCCTATACAAATTTACCCAGTCTCCTTTACGTAGAAATGCAAAAATATTGTATTTTTCATAAACAGTAAGTATATTCCATAAAACTAAGAATAATACAATGTTACTATGACAAAACAACGCTTTATATACACAAATATTTTGTTAGTTTACGTGACTTATACCTATGTATTGGTAAATATAATATATTTCAGTATTTCCACTAATACTTGCTATGAGATATACAAAGTCTGTCATATATAATTAATATTACAAACATCATCACTGATGGGTATTATGTAAATATTTACCTATAAATTTTAACTGACTACACAACTTTCAGAGAGAATACTTACAAATGGAAGAAGTAATTAGAATCTAGAACCAAGGGAATTAAAGAGTGATAGGTTCTCAATACCTGAACAATCTCTTATAACAGGTCTATTGTTTTACTAAGACGGTACCTGAAGTAGTTTTACGGTGCAGGAGGGGGAAGGATGGTGGGTCGCCCTGATTGCGGGCGAAAGACTGTGCTCTTGCGACACGTCACATCGTCGCACCCTTCCGCACTGCACAGCTACGTCATTCACCATCTCCGTCAAGCAGAAAGGTCAATTCTCGTAATTAAAAAGTTCAAAATGTAGTCGCAGACCTCGATGACAATCAATTGTCAAAAATGTATGGAAATTCTAGTTACTTTCTGACAGATTGAGACTGAGATCAGACTGTGAACGTACTTAAAACTACGAGAATTGCCCCTTATTGTAAATAACGTGAAATCTCAAGCGAGCTATTCTAACTGGTTAACAAAAATCAACCGACCATAAGTCGACATTCGATTTGCTAGCGATTCAAATTCATTATTTTAACCTTACAGAAATCGGGAGTTAACATTGTAAAAGTCATTTTGACTTTGTCTTTGACTTTAAATAACTGTGTAAAGAGAAACAGGCCCTTATGACATAGCCCATATTTTAATAAGACTGATCAAATTCGACGTCCCTTGCGCCTCCCAAATATGAAATACATTTACAGATTTTGGGCAATTTTATCCTTATTACATCTTGTAGTTAGTTGGACAGAAATTAGAACCGAGATCTATAAACGCTACTTCGCGCTTACTTTAGCCAAGGGTTATTCCTGTCACCGGCGTACAACTGTCAAACTACAGGATCAAATTAATTATTTACGGCAAATTCCGAAGACTATCGGGTATCAATATCTACATAAGTCATAGAACGTTTTCAGTGACGTTTATAGGTTATCGGTCTTAGAAAGAACTTAACATTCGAGGTTCAAACATCAGATTTAAGACGATGACAATTATTATCATCATAATATATCTATATTGACGATTTTTCAAACGGGTAAACATTCCCTAATTATTGCCGGGTGGCATTTTATCACTGTATTATACCAACAACAGTTCATTTTTATTCAACACAGACAATATTTGGCATATATTTCGTTTATTTCATTCCGCTGGGGCTTACAAATCGATCTATAGTAAAACACTTTTTTTCCCCGGTTATTTTGCAATTCTACAAGTATATTTTTGCAAAAGTACATTACTCACAATTGAAGAATATTAGTATTATCATATCATATTATGATATGATAATACTAATATTCTTCAATTGTGAGTGAGGTACGCTATTGTGCGCTTTTATAATTATTAACGTGACGATATTATCGCGCATGCTCGTATTTCCAAATGATTTACGGACTTGACGTCCGACGATATATCTTCACGTTAGAAAATATAAAAGCGTACATGAATTAATATTGTATTAACTTTTCTCATGAAGGAGAACACTATAGTTGAAGATAAATCAACTAAAACTGATATCGATTCGAAGAAGAATAATAACTCTCAGGTTGAAACTATCCAATTGTCACGTCGGTATCATGCAAAAATAGACCTTGCTGTATTACGAATTACAACTGAGTTTCAACCGAAGAGTTGAAAATAAAGTACGAAGGTCGGTTGTTTTAGACGCCGTAAAACTTACACAACGCGCATTTATATCCAACATTTTGAAGTTTTTAGGGTTCATTGATTTCTCAGTAAATTCTGTTAACTCGAAATCGGCACAATATACAGTCAGAATTGCAACGGTAAAAACTATAATTATATTGCTTAGCTTACTAACTTTGTACGTTGCTTGCTTTGTATAAATGATGCGAATATTTTCAAACAAACACGCATTACTTTTACGAAGGCAAATCTTATTGTCACGTATTTTTTGTAATTCATGCTTCGGTATTTTGTGTATAAAGACAACATCGACATTAACACTTCATAATATAAAAATATCTGATTTAACATTTAATTTGGCTAGTTTTAGTTATCACAGTGTGAGTGCCGCCCACGATGATATTGACAAAGTACCGAAAATCTAGACGCACCAACAATGAATCTATCGTTGATTTAGTTACTTTTTTATCAATTGGTATCCCCAGCGGAATTACATAAACGAAAATAAATATTACGAGAGAAGGAAGACTGTCTTCTAACAAATGTTGTTTGTCAGAAAGGAAAATTTGTGCAAGGAAATCATATGACATATTTTGTGATCCACATCAGACTCGGGTATGAAAGCATATCTGTGGGTACAGAACAAGACGTATAAAATTAGCTTACAGTGATTACAGAGTTAACCTTATAAGAAAGAGAGGTGTCGTGGGACACCCGGTTGGAACGAAATTCCATTCAAATCACGAAACTTCGTCACAGCACTAAAATTACGAAAAAAAACGTGTCCAGAGTATGACGTGCGATAAGGAACTACGTTCCATAAAGTCCGAACCACAAAAATAACGCATTGACATTAAAACTTATTTTGTGCCTCGTTCAGTATCCTTCAAAAGATTAATAAATAATTGACATTCACATCTACTTTAAATGGCACTATGCAATGAAGAAATCATTTCACCCCTTATTAACAAACGTTTAGTAAAGTTAAACCTCTAAAAATCGCTTTACAGCCTGGTCGAGTATTTTTTTCCGTTATGACCTATTTCCGGCTTTATCTCTCCCATTCCCACTCCAAAAGTACTTCAACCTTGGTCTAAAGCATTTATCCTTAAGCCGGTTTCGACTTCTCCGATCCAGTTAACTATCAAGTAAACGTTTGGATGGCTGCTAAACTTGGTTGTTCGCTAATAATCATAAAGAGAAACTCGCACAATTTTCGAGGACGATCTTCGATCAAAAATGTACGATCGAAGATGGCGATACAAAGAAGGAACTTGGGAGTAAGTGTTAAAAATACTGAGTATGTTCTCAAAGCGAAGTTACGGCTATATTGTTTTGTATAGACTATTAGAAATGGTGCTAAACAGGATACAGGCTTCGATGTACTAAAATGGAGCAAACAAGTGAACCAAGAGACGAGACTATGTAAAAGGGGCATCAGAAAACTCAATGGGAAGATGATATCCGTCTAACCTTGAGTCCAAACTGGACCAGAGTTGCAGACACTGAGCACTATGGAGAGAGTTGTAGGAGGCATATGCAAAAACCGCACCGAACTGCGGGACATCTTGTATTTTTCTTTTAGTTCAAAAACTGTTACCGATCACCCAAATTTCGGAAAGAAACATCTTTATTATCCTGCCCTTCGAAGACGACCTATTTGTATGTTCTTAATAACTACACTCCACATTTATCAACAAGGGGGTAAGGTGTAGTAACACTAAGTTATCATCACAACTTCTTACAAATTCAGGTCCAAATACTCATTGGAAGAATTATACTATTATTGGAAAACACTATTATTACTTTGTAATAAAAACTTCTACAAATTGTATAAATGTCTATGGATAATATTGTAATTCTATTATGTATATTTTGGCACTATTATTATGGAAGATTAAATAGATGTTGAATACTGGTTCTGTAATACTAATTTAAATTTAGGCACGGGAATCATAAAAGTCTTTAAACTTACGGAGTCGAGGCGCTTAATCTAGGCTTTTTCTTATTTTTCGAGCATCGTAATATAAATGATTGCTCTTTGAACTCTATTCTATGCTCGATAGAGCTGAGTATAGTGCAAAGCGAGATTAAGAACCCCGACTTCATTTTACTGCAAATTTAGTGACTTTGAAGCCTCTATTCGTAACTATTTATTATCTGAGTATTGCAGTGATACCACATTAGTAGTGCGTGTTTCAGCTTTGGTCACTACAAGGCAAGTAGGTCGTGTCTATGAGGAAATAAAGCTACGCCCCGTGAAGTGTCAGAAACCAACGCTATTTTTTTCATTCATTACGTTAGGATGCCTTATAGCCTCCTAGTCACCAAAGCCTCAACTTATTAAAAAAAACTATTAATATCCAAGAAAGAAAACCATATATTACTCGTGACACATAATGAATATCTCTGTAGTTATTGAATAATGATAAATAGTCTTAGTTAACATTTTAAGTATTTAATAAACAACTTGGCAACTACATTGGAAGCTTTTGGTCTAAGTTATCGTAATAAATAACAATTTGAACGATTCTATTCGAATAGTTTCGTTGCATTTTTTTGTCAGTATATTTATTTAGTATAATCAGTGAATATAAGAAATAGGTGTTACTAGAAAACGGAAGTCGAATATGCGTTTCTATACAAACGTCTTTTATACTATAAACATGTCTAGCATTCCAAGAAAATTCAAAGAAAATAAACTACTTTGCGAAAAATACAAGATTCGCTCAGAAAGTAGTAATTATTATACTTATAATCTATTATTTATAAACAAAGTATTCTAGCGACATTTAATCATTATTGTGTTTTACCAATGTGAAAGAAGAATGTAAAATATTCTCTGGTCCACATTTTGCATATAATTCTGTCTAAATTAAAACAAATAAATGAGATTTCATTCCAGAAATGTCATATATGTATACCTTTAATAAGTAAGTACCCACGTGGTAGCTTCGAAAACTTAATAAATTAAATTAAAAATAAGTACAATTTTCTATAAGTATGTACTAACAAAATCAATCCATAGAGTTGCAATTTCGATCAAAATCGATGTTGACTAGGATTTAAGTCAAATCGACGATAGAAGAGTCGATTTTTAGAATTTAACAATATTATAAGGTGCAACGGTCCCAGCCCTACAAATGCCTGGAAGACTATTCTATTCTAAATTGTCAAAACATAATCGATTCATCGTCGATATTAAATATTTTCTTATGCACATAATACCACACATTCTTTATTTGAATTGGCTCAAAGCATACAATGTTTAGAATATGATCATTTCTTAACTAGTTTGAATCTTTAGAATTTCATTACAACCTGCATTTAGAACGGCTATTGCACAATACTAGTAAATTCAATATTTGAATACAAATGTTAAATCTACAGGTGTATTTATTTTAATATCACTATGTAATCACTTCATGTATCGTTTCAGTACTCATTGAAGATTTTGGTACTAAAGTTGCAAAATGAAATAAATTTTGAATGATTTTACCGCCAAAGTTGTTTATGTTAATTTTTCTTATACTAAATCTGAAGATGCGTTATCTGCATTTACAATAAATTTAGACGTTCAAAAAACCTTATGATATGAGGAACATCAGATTGTCATGACCATGAAAAGATTTATATGGTTTAGATTGTATTTTAGGTTTTGTTTATGGTTTGGATGTACCTTTACGATTGAGTAGATCCGTAAGTTCCTGCCGGTGGCCTGTACTCTGCGGGTAGGGCCATCACTTGTTTCTTTGTAAAGGCATACTTCCTCATTCCTATGTTCTTTTGAGTATTTTCTCGGCGACAACCATCACTGAAAAGAATACCTCTATATTACGTATTTATTTTAGGCAGATATAATTTTACTTTTAATTGAAAGGGGGCCTCTCTTTGCCCTGCAGTGGGAAAACATAAGCGGATTACTTTTATTACAATATTTTGTTTATTGCATTAAACAACCTTATACACTACAATATATTAAAAAAAGAATAATAAAATTATAAAAACATTGTTATTACTTTTTTTTTATGTATTAAGACGTAAAAGCAATACGATACTTTATTATGTTTTTTGTTTAATAAGTTGGCATCTCTACAAAGGGGCCGTTCAAATATTACGTAAGCACATTTATTTCAATTTTTCACTCCCCCATCCCCCTTGTCAGCAAAAGTAAGCAAACTTCTTACCCCCCCCCCCCCCCATGCTTACGTAAACATTATTATATGCATTTTTCTTTTCATGTACTCGGTTTTTTTATTGATTCATGAGCAGCAGTTATATTTCTAGAAATAAGAATATTGATTTAGGATAAGGGACTTTAAACGCATATAATATAATATTCATTTAAAATACGTCAAATCGTCAATCGCAGCGAAACAAAACAATAGGTGGACGGAAGAAATTTACCCTACTTGGTTCTAAGCGAGTACCTAAACGTCTACATTATTTGTGAGAATCCCCGAAAATGCGTTTCACTTTCAAACATAGACAATATGTGGGTTGCCATATGTGTAAAAAAGTAAATAACTACTGCTGACGTAATCACCATCAAGACCCCCCCACCCCCGATGTCATCGAAAATAAGCAAATCAAAGACCCCCGCCCCCCTATAGTGCTTACGTAATACTTGAACGGCCCCATAGAAGAGGCATGGCGTCTATACTTGCCATGTTTAACATGTTACCTGTACCTATGTTACAGAACAATTTCTCAATAAATTAACTTTTGTGTCAAAATCCCTAGTTTTTCTTTAAAATAGCCATCAGAAACTATAGAAAATGATTCGGCTATTAAAATTAGAGTTGTGGAATACCTACGCTGGACTAGCGCTAGATGCGCGGCATAATTAGCTGCCACACGTGCTAGAAAATATTATGGCTACTGTCTAAATTGGCTGAAAAGTTGTGTAGGAATCGATTGTCATGGTATGGGCACATCATCATCACCACCAGATAATGTTCCTACTGCTGCGACACAGGCCTATGGCATATAATGCTGTGGTATCAGGAAAATGGCGTATGGAAAGTTTTGAGTTTGAATGTGCAGACCGAAGAAACGATGGATGGACTGTGTGAAAGATGATATGGCCAGAAAGAGGGGTGACTTCCGAGATTACGACAAAAAGAAGTTTGGAAGAAAAACATGTTGCACAGACCCCAAATAAATTAGGATAAGGACATGACAATGATGATTCTCGTAAAAATCTAATAAAATCTTACCTCCTCATAATACTGAGTGCTTTCTTCATCTCATGTTCAGCTAGATGGTACTCCGAGGCGAGAATAGAACATTGTTCTAACGTCACCGACATTCCCGTTCTGTCCTTGGCACTTTTACATGATGTGAATCGAACACCTAGAATTTAAGACGCCTGTTTATTTATTTAGCTTTAAAAAGACTAGGGGCACACAGTTAAATATAAACTAAGAGATAGCACCACAGAAAAAGTTATTTTTTGGGTTTTTTTTATTTTTTGTTTCCTTACTATACCAGGCTATTATTGTCCCTGCATTGCAAAGGCTCTTCTGTTACAGAGTAAGCACGAACATTGATCACCACGCTTCCTCGAGACGGGTTGATTTCAGACTTATGTTAATAATAAATCCAGGTTTTCTCACAAAGTTTTTCTCTTTACCACGGTCAGTTATGTCCAAGATAGACTCAGGAAGTACATTTATTCTATTTTGTAGCCTTATTTTCGAGTGATAATTGTAGTTTATAATGCGCTTGATATCAGTTCGGAGTCTCTGTGTCCTTTGGCAAATGCCTCCTCCAACCCCTTCCAATTCTCCCTGCAGTCATCTAATAAAGTCTTACTCCATGTCCAGGGTACCATAGGATTGGGATTTTAGGGTATTGGGACATTAGGATTTGAAGTTGTAACTTCTTGAGGCGTACTTTGCTCTCTTTCTCAAACATTGAACGAAACGAAACCGTCACGCTCGTGTCGGTAACGCTGAATAGTGGTATACCGGACTCCAGTCAAGAGTTTTAACTTCTTTTTCGTGGTCTTCACATAACTTATTTTTGATCCATTTCTCATCGCCCCTGGTATGGCATTACCATTTTAATCTACTCGGTTTTAGTATTACATCTTGTGTTTATTTTTTCGCTTTACTGGTTACAGGTCTGTGGTATGTTTGGGTATCTGCAACCTTGGCATCAGCACCGCTTTGTCAAAAGAAGAGTTGACAAAAATGACGTTCCGTATAGAAAGTATGACGGCAGCAAAGTAGAAATACTCAAGAGCATTTTTTTACGAAATACACTCTTACATTACTAAATCACGATATAAAGATAACTACAACAATTTTTCTGTGTCGAAATATCATATTTAGAACAAAAAACTTTACAGTAATTTTGGGCGTAACCATTTTCTCGGTACCTGCCCCTTTGACTAAATGATGTAAAATAGGAGAAGAAAGCTTTGTTCTTTTATTAATTGCGTTAAAAACGCTCTCCTGTAAAATCATAATTTGTAGATATACGTATTTACTTTGTGACCGTCGAGTAGAAAGTTTTACTGTCTTTAGCATGGCGATTACAAAATAAAATTGTCTTCACTACCACAGACAAGTGTCAGTTGTCAGTGGTTTTGACAGTTTGGAAAAGAAAACTTTCTTCTGAAATAGTCTACTTTAAAAGGACCTACAACAATCTTGTTGTTAGAAACGAAAGACAAAATGACAGATTTCAGAAGATTTCAACAGTGCGATGTCTTAAATGGAGAAACGAAATGTCTCTCTTTTATAGCAAAGAGATTGTCTATCTATACTAATACTAGCTTCTGCCCGCGACTTCGACCGCGTTAAATTTCTTGTTCCCCCGACCCTTCCCGCCGCGTCGAATCGCCTACCGATGAGGTTTGCCCCGTTTTTGCAACATTATCTTTAACTTTTCATTACTGCTCCGCTTCTCTTGGTTGTAGCGTGATGTTATATAACCTATAGCCTTCCTCGATAAATAGGCTACCTAACACGAAAATATTTTTTAAAGCTAAAGGGTTTTTTGTTTGGTTGAACGCGGTAATCTCAGGAACTACTGGTCCGAATTGAAATTTATTTTTGTGTTGGGTAGCCTATTTATTGAGGAAGGCTATAGGCTATATAACATCACGCTACGATCAAAAGGAGCGAAGCAGCAATGAAAAATGGACGAAAACTGGCTGGCAATTCGATGCGACGGGAAGGGTCAGGGGAGCAAAAGTTTGACGCGGACGAAGTCGCGGGCAGAAGCTAGTGCTTCATAAAAAAGAAAGTCTCATGATAAGCCATGCTGGTGGGTTGCGATCATTATTCCCCACGATGACAGCTGACTGGCTTGGAGAAATATGTTTTCTGTTTATCGTTGTTACATAGAATATACTTTATTATGTACACTACAAATATTACACACCTAAATGTAGAAATTTTACAAGAGGTGACCTAATGTATTTAAAATGTAATATGGCCCATATTATATTTTAAAGATACCCTTCGGATGGATTAACAGAGACAATCCTGCAGGTAGTCTGTGGTGTGCCATTGGCAATATCTGGTTGACCGAGCTTTGCTCGGTATGTTTTGGTAAATTGTGTTTAAAATAATAATTATGTTCAAGTTGATTATCGATAAAGTTGGTCATTGAAAACACGAATAAAACGACATTTTATAAAAATGAATCCTAGCTAGATCGATTTATCGCCCCCGAAACCCCTTGTATACTAAATTTCATGAAAATCGTTGGAGCCGTTTCTGAGATTCAGAATATATATATATACATACATATATACAAGAATTGCTCGTTTAAAGGTATAAGATATACAACATTAATTTTTGTTTATGCGAAACCCGAAACACGGGTCTAGTATTTTTATGTAAAGAATCTATGAAAAAAATTTCAAAACTGTATCATTAATAATCACAAAGTTATAAGCTTGATAAGTTACCTGGTTGTCCACGCAAAAACTTATGCAGATCACCACAAACAGCTAGTGTACGTACCATCTCCGTGTAACGGACGTTTGAGTACGAGAAAGACATGATAATTTTAAAATATACGTATTGTCGTTCGGTGTCCTACTTGGAAGCGTAATTAAATATTTTTGGTACAAAATATAACATGGTGTAAAAATTATTGGAATCGATTCAGTTACTGATTCTAAACAAACTATATTCAGATTTCGCATATACTAAAAATAATCTTGTATACAATCATCATCTGCCTAGCCTTTTCCCAACTATGTTGAGATCGGCTTCCATCTAACTAGATGCAACTCAATACCATATTTTACATGAAGCGACTGCCTATCGACCTCCACAACCCAGTTACTGTATACTTATCTAAATAAATACATACAATAATAACAACAAAGTGAAAAAAAAAACCTTAAAGTGATGTTTAGCAGGTTGAAATTACAGAAACAATTAAAAAGCCGTTATGTCTCGAGTGGATCTACGTTCCCGGCTTACAAAGGGTTTAGCAGAAAGATGGTGTCTTATTTCCATAATTTTTAAAATTATCAAAGTATCTGTACGTCTGATCGACATGGGCAAAGCATTCCAAAACCATACTGCTTGTAAAATATTTATCATACAACCGGTACAATGTATCGGCATCTCTAGTTTCTCGATAAACTAATATCTTATATCTTTAAACGAGCAATTCTTGTATATGGGAGCGTCCAAGCCAAGCGGGCCACTCGGCGCTGGCAGCGGCTTTTTTGCATAAAACACGTTCTGTTCAACTCGCTCACAAACTTTGGGATATACCTAAAAAAAAAAATATATACATAATTCGATAGATTTTAAGCTGCTCTTTCGAATGGTGCTATTCGTTTTTACCAAAATAGTGTTCTTTTTAGTGAAAATTGAGTTTCAATTTGAAGTTAATTGCCTCGAAAAATGTATTTTTTTCTTTTTTTTTCTTACTTCGTTCGGAAGTTTAACCCTTCAACAACATCTCTGTAAAATTTCAAGTTGGGAGGGGCAACGGTTTGCAAATGACAAGCAAATCAAGTCCGCAACGTCGAGTGATGCGATTTTTTTCACCACCCACTTACAACGATCGTCGCGCGTCGTCTGCAATACAGTGCAGCAGGCGCGCGGCCGCGCAAAACGACGCGGCGACGACTTGATTTGCTTAAGTAAAATCTCAGTGCAAGTCTTAGTACCTACTACTCTCTGCGTCAGTCTCTACGTAAATATACCTGTGCATTTACCAAGTATATAACCTCTGCAAGTATTAATCAGTGCAAAATCATAACTTTATACACATTGTTAACGCCACCTGTTATCAAAACGCAACAACACCTGGCGCCATCTATTATAAAAAACTCAACAACACTTGACACCAGCATCGAGTAGACCGGAGGCTCGGCGGAACGAGTGAGGGAGCGGGAGCGGCGCATGGAGAGCGCTGATTGGTCGTCGCCGAAGAACTGCTCAAGAACGTTTCCTTCATTCGTCAGTTAAGAACAGAAAAAAAAGTATGGTAGTCGGTTCACCAGCAGATATTTTACTCATAACCGTAATCCATGTAAATCTTTATAATAAACGCATTAAAACCTCAACAAATATAAAACCGTTCATTGAAGAAGCCTGACCCTAACATCCCACAACATATTGGACCTTCGAACTGGATCGGAACGGCTTCAAGAAGAAGTAAAGGTGGAAGTCGGCAACCAGCAGAATATAAAACGGTCAGGCCATTCAGTGTTCCTATCCAAACCCATCCTAAAGGATCATTTGGGCTAATATCGTGTATTTTTTTTGTGCAAAATTCCAGTAACCAAGTCGTGCCGCGAGCCCGCGTTTGAAATACCTACCTACCGCCATATTGAGCGGCGTGATTTCGAGTTCGGTCGAGCAAGTTAAAACCTGTAAGTACTTTCTTTTGTCTCTTATAATCTCCCAAAATGCCACTCGAGGAATATAAAGATTTGATTAAGAAAAGGGGTGTAGTGAAAGGAAAGTTTACTGTATTCGTTAAATATGTGCAATCGTTACAAGACGTAGAAATATCAGATTCTCAAAAGATAGCTCTAGAAGATCGTTGTCATAATATTATGTCACTATTAGAACAGTTCTCAACCATTCAGGATGATATAGAATTTCACCTACAGGATTCTGAACTAGACTTAGAAAAACAATTAATTGAAAGAGAAACCTTTGAAAATCTATTTTATGAGATCACATCTAAGGCGAAATGCACGCTAAAGAGTAAAGAAATTATTGATAACGATGTTGAAGTCTGCAATAAGACCTCTAGCATTAAATTACCCACCATTTCATTGCCCTCCTTTGACGGTTCATTTGAACAGTGGTTAGAGTTTAGAGATACTTACATATCCTTGATTCATAATTCAAAAACTATTGATGATATTCAAAAATTCCATTATTTGCGTTCCGCGCTCACTGGCACTGCTAGTCAAATAATAAAATCGTTGCAGTTTACTGCTGAAAACTACACAATAGCCTGGAGTTTATTGGAGAATAGATTTAATAATAATAGATTACTCGTTCAAAACCATGTTAAAGCTCTGTTCTCATTACAGTCTATGCACAAAGAATCTGCATTTCATATTCGGAAGTTGATAGATAATATACTCAAAAATATTCGTGCTCTTAAAGGTCTAGATGAGCCCACAGATCAATGGGGCACTTTACTCATATTCCTTATTGTTACTAAGATGGACTCAACTACTGAGAAAGAGTGGGAAAACCATAAAAGTGCACTTTCGAAATTACCAAGTCACGCTAATAAAAAATTAACACTAAACGATATGATCACATTTCTTACCGACAGGGCGGATATGTTAGAATCTATTAAAGGTACACATGATTCCGGTAAGCAAACGTCCGATGGTTCCGTAAGGAAATCATCATCATCTAATCAATCAAAGCATGCTAGCTCACATAGTTACGTTGCAACACGTAATAATAATAATAATTCGTCAAAATCATCACAAAAACATAACTCGAACAATGATTCAAAACGTTACCAAAGGTGTATTATGTGCAAAGAGAATCATCCGCTGTATTCGTGCAGTAAGTTCAATGACCTTCCTATGAAGGACAAAATATTATTCGTAGACGAAAACAAACTTTGTAAAAATTGCTTGCGCGCTGGACATACAGTGTCACATTGCTGGTTCGGCGCCTGCAAGCTATGCAATCGGAAACACCATTCGCTTCTTCATGGTGAATGCTGTGATAACGGCAGCACGTCAAAGTCTGCAGGACCGCACGACGCGCATGCGCCGGCGGCGTCCACATCGTGTCGCGAGTCCGAAGCGACGGGCAGCGTACACAGTACAGCGCTACACAGCGCGTCAACTTCAACGCGTCAACAAGTTGACAATGGGTATACATTTCAAGAACCCGTTATTCTTTCGACTGCATTATTAGACATTTTAGACCGCGATAACAAGTATCACACTATTCGTGCTATTCTAGATAATGGCAGTCAACATTCGTTTATCACAAAATCATTATGCGATAAATTAAAAATTCGTTTGATACAGTCCACAGTACAAGTCGCAGGGGTAGGTAATTCGGTAACCCAATCTACACAATCATGCAAAGTGCAATTGCGATCTAAAAATAGCGATTTTAATACGCATTTAAACTGTCTCGTCCTACCTTGCATTACCGCAACGTTACCTTCCGTTACTAATAATTTCGCCAAATTTATGATTCCGAGTAATGTATCACTCGCCGATCCTAAATTTCTTATGCCTAATAGAATCGATTTATTAATCGGCGCAGATAAATTTTGGGAACTTTTGAGTGAAGGATTAATTCGACTTACTAATGGCCCATACCTACAAAATACTAAGTTAGGTTGGGTTGTATCTGGTGTCATACATGATACAAAACGTTCATCCATTAACCGAGTTCAATGCAATTTTACGCACACATACGACAACTTAGATATTCAATTAACTAAATTCTGGGAATTAGAGGAGATAAGTTCAAAAACAGATAATATGTCTAAAGAAGAACATGATTGTGAAAATTTATTTATAAAAACAACTACACGTGATAATCATGGTCGTTTCTCTGTGCGTATTCCACTACGCGAATCAGCTGATCAACTAGGCGATTCGTACTTACAAGCCGAGAGTCGGTTCCTCGCGCTCGAACGCAAGTTAGGTCGTTGCACACCGAGTTACAAAAAATTATATTTAGATTTTATGCGTGAATATTTAGAACTCGGTCATATGACAAAAATTGATACTTATATATCTCCACATTATTTCTTACCGCATCACGGTGTGTTTAGAGAAAATAGTACAACTACGAAATTACGAGTAGTATTTGATGCTAGCGCTAAAACTACTTCCGGTCAATCGCTAAACGACATCCAACTGATTGGCCCGTCCTTACAAAATGATATTGTTGCCATTCTGTTAAGATTTCGTCAGTACACATATATTGCCTGTGCAGATGTCGAAAAAATGTACAGACAAATATTAATTCAACCCGATCAACAACATTTACAACTAATTTTATGGAGAGAAAACCCGTTAGATGCGCTCGGTGTGTACCGGCTTAACACAGTTACCTACGGCACGGCGGCGGCGTCCGCGCCATACCTAAGTATGCGATGTTTACAACAGCTGGCGTCGGAATGCACTGATAATGACATCGCTAATATCATTTACAAAGATTTTTACGTAGATGATTTGATAACGGGTTGTGATGATGAAAAGGAATTATTAGACATTTGTAATAAAGTTTCTACTGTATTACAATCGGGTTGTTTTTGTTTACGGAAATGGTTGTTCAACTTCGATTTGTCAACTTTGAATGCGTCAAAGAATTTATCTCTAGGCGAATCCTGTCAAAGTAAAACTTTAGGTTTAGGTTGGTTCGCAAATACAGATGAGTTACATTATACGACTAAACTTAAATTAACCGGGAGTCACGTGACTAAGCGCATTATGTTATCGGCAATCTCACAAGTTTACGATCCGTTAGGTTTGTTAGCGCCTAGTGTAATACTTGCAAAAATATTATTACAGAAATTATGGACATATAAAATCGGATGGGACGATCCGGTGCCTCATGATATTTTAATTAATTGGCAAAAATTCGTTGACACTCTCGACTATCTGTGTAAATTACGTATACCGCGTCAGGTTATAAATAGCAAAATGCAATATATAGAATTGCACGTATTTACTGATGCCTCTCAAAATGCTTACGGCGCTTGTGCTTATGTGCGTATGTACTCGGATAACAATACCAATGTATCCGTAGCCCTGTTATGCGCTAAGTCGAAGGTCGCGCCTGTCAAACCGATAACTATACCGCGTTTAGAATTATGTGGGGCATTATTAGGTGCAAAGTTGTACACAAAAATTATAAATTCGCTTCGTTCTAATTTCACTAATGTTTATTTCTGGTCTGATTCCACAATTGTGCTGGGATGGCTACGAATGTCACCCAACACTCTTAAAACATTTGTGCAAAACAGGGTAGCTCAAATAAATGAACTCACTGGTAGTTTACCATGGTTACATGTAGGAAGTAAATTTAACCCAGCTGACTTAGTGTCACGCGGGGTCACGCTAGACGCGCTGCGTACAGCCGATATTTGGTGGCACGGCCCGGCATTTTTGCACGAACGGCTGTGTGATTTTACTTATGACCATAGTTGTCATAATGTAAATTTTAACGAGTTACCAGAAATTAAATTGACTACAACACTTTTACTACAACAAAATAATAACAAACCATTTCCATTCGAGAGATTCTCGTCGTTTACTCGCATGAAGCGTGTATTTGCTTACATGTTACGTTTCATTGAAAACGCACGCAATAAAATAAAGATTAATCGTTTAAACGGCCCGCTTAAGGTAGATGAGTTAAATAAATCGATTATTAAGTTGACTCAAATGTCACAAAACCAATCGTTTCCTAATATTGATATTTCATCAAAGGGGAATGTAACCTCGAAACCTACCCGCAATATTTCTGGTCTTAACATATTTATTGATAATAATAACATTATTAGAGTTGGGGGTAGGTTAGATAATTCTTCAAGTTTCTCATATAATAAAAAACACCCCATCCTGTTGTGTAGTAAGCATACCTTTACACGTTTGTTATTTCAATATGAGCATAAGCGCCAGCTTCATGCAGGTCCCCAATCACTGTTAGCTAGTATACGAGAAAATTGGTGGCCACTCAGAGGCCGCAATCTGGCTAGAAATATTGTACATACATGTGTGACATGTACACGGATTAAAGGTAAAACTGTTTCAGTTCAAATGGGTAACTTACCTGTAGAAAGGTTAGAACCAGGTTATCCGTTTATGAGGTGCGGGGTAGACTATGCAGGACCCATGTTTATTTTGAACCGTAAAGGGAGGGGCGCTAAACTGGAGAAATGCTATATTTGTTTATTCGTCTGTTTCTCAACGCGTGCAGTTCACTTGGAATTAGTTACTGATTTAACAACAAATGCTTACATATTAGCTCTAAAACGGTTTGTGTCTCGACGGGGTAAACCTGCTGAAATATTTTCAGACAATGGTAAAAATTTTGTTGGGGCAATGAAAGAACTTACACAATTTTTAAAGAACAATAGTGATAATATTATGGAGATTTTAGCTAATGATAATATAAAATTTAATTTCATACCACCATACACACCGCATTTTGGGGGATTGTGGGAGGCAGGAGTAAAGTCTTGCAAATATCACATCCGTCGTGTTATTGGCAACGCGAACTTAACATACGAAGAGTTTAGCACGATACTAATTCAAATCGAGGCCGTCCTTAACTCTCGACCCATGTACCCACTGTCCACAGACCCAACTGACCTTCTTCCCCTCAGCCCTTCTCTGTTTCTGATTGGCCGACCGCTCACCGCACACGCCAACCCGGACCTGACGACTACAGCTTCACATCGCCTGTCCCGTTATGACCGCGTGGAACAGATGCGACAGCAGTTCTGGCAGAGATGGTCGAAGGAGTACATAGCGGAGCTTCAAACCAGAACAAAGTGGAAGACAAGTAAGGAAGAATTGGTACCTAATACTCTTGTACTCATCAAGGAGGATAATCTTCCGCCTCTCAAGTGGCGCTTGGGAAGAATCCTTCATACTTTCCCTGGGAAAGATGGCCTGTCACGAGTCGCTGACATCAAAACGGCGACCGGGACGGTGCGTAGGGCATTCTCAAAAATATGTCCTTTGCTACCACAAGAAGAGAACGAGAAGACGGATTCACAATAATCATCCGTTTTCCATTGAAAAATGCCAACGCCATCGGGACTTCGTTGGAAGCAGGAACTTCCAAGGCCGGGGGCATATGTTAACGCCACCTGTTATCAAAACGCAACAACACCTGGCGCCATCTATTATAAAAAACTCAACAACACTTGACACCAGCATCGAGTAGACCGGAGGCTCGGCGGAACGAGTGAGGGAGCGGGAGCGGCGCATGGAGAGCGCTGATTGGTCGTCGCCGAAGAACTGCTCAAGAACGTTTCCTTCATTCGTCAGTTAAGAACAGAAAAAAAAGTATGGTAGTCGGTTCACCAGCAGATATTTTACTCATAACCGTAATCCATGTAAATCTTTATAATAAACGCATTAAAACCTCAACAAATATAAAACCGTTCATTGAAGAAGCCTGACCCTAACATCCCACAACACACATGTAAGTATTTTTTGCTTGCATTATATTTTATTTTCTTCATGTATTTTGTAAAGAAGTCATTATTTATAAAGAATAGTTAAAGATAAGAAAAATACAATCTACATTTAATAAATTATAGTTTGAAAAAACTAAAAAAAAACACGCTTTTGAAACCAATTGAAATAAAAATTTAAAAAGCGTGAGGGGCTTGATTTTCATTGCTGTAAATATTTTAACGATAGTTTAGTATACCTGTAGTAATTATAATAAGCACCCTACGCATTTTGTACAACAAAATGAATTTTTCAATTGAATACTCCAGTTTTATTTTCAATTTAGCTAATTCGATTTTACCGGAAGGGTTTTAATTCCTCAGTTACGATTAGAGAAATAAAATATGGCGGTACGAAGTTCGCCGGGTCAGCTATTAGTATTATATTTTATCAAGTTCTTGAAACATCGTAAGGAAACCAGCATGTCCTAGAATCAAAAATTTGAAGACATGTGACATCTACGAACCCCTACTGGGCCCGCGTGGTATATTACGGCCCACTCCCTGTCACCGGGAGGAGGCCTGTGTCCCAGCAGTGGGAACAATATAGGCTGATTATGATGATCAAGCTCTTCTAAGTGAAGAGACAGTTGAGCTGCTGAAGAGTTTGTTGCGTCAGTTTTTCTTCCCAACTTGCCGGGGACTGTCTTCTTCCCAACTAAAGCACTAGGAAGTGATGAAGGGCGGGCATTTTGGGGACTGTCTTATGTAATTTTGTCATTCGAAAAGTGCTGACTCCAATCTGCAGCCCAATCTAGGGAACAATGAGATCGCTTCGGAAAGCCTCTGATGCTCCCAGGAAGCTTCTGCGCTTTTAGGCGGAGCTAGACTGGCTTTGTTAGCCAGAATAAAATAAATATAAAAAAGACCCTCATTCGGGGACCCACACGAATGAGGGTCTAAGTGCGAAAAAGGGAGTCCCATCATAATCGAAAGGGAGTCAAAATCATGTTCAAAGTTTCCGTTACATAGGCACATCTATACTTAATATTATAAAGCTGAAGAGTTTATTTGTTTGTTCGATTGATCGCGCTAATCTCAGGAACTAATGGTCCGTGTTGCGTCCTGTTCGATTAGTTACTCTATGCGCCTACGTTTCTAAACGAGTAACAGAGTGACATCTGACTTGTCAGTTTGACTTTGACACGCCCGCTTGATTTGGCGCTTAAAAAGGGCCGTCGCGTTTTGGGACCCCCGCGACGCTTTTGTTGAAATTAATCTTTTTAACTCGATCCGTTTCTGACAATTAGTCGTGATCCAATTGCTTTGATTGTTAAACAACCCCATTAGACGTAATAATACGGGTTACGTTTGCTAAAACTGAAGTTCTTGAAAGGGATGGTCGGTCCAATTGCGCGTGTGACCCTTTTGTAAAGTAATCCCTGAGAATCGGTCGTTTTGTGGACAATCTGTCATGACCCAATTGTATTGATTGTAACTAACCCCAATTTGAAGACATAACACGGGTTTAGTTTAGTTTCTTAACATTGAAGAACTTTGAAGGTTAAGTGGAAGTGACGCTATTGGGAACGAGTGATTTGAAGACCGCATGCTGTGATTGCCTCCAGCCTTATTGCAGCGGATTGTAACTTGGAGAATACTCATAACATCACAACACGATACATATACACTCACTTACATACATAACTCCAGGTAACCCCAAGGAGCTGGTGTTCGTCTACCCACAGGTAAGTTCTTTTGTTGTATTGTAGGTGAGTTACTTGAATTGTACTTGTATTGTCTGCTCCGCGTACGGCGGACTAGTTTCGCTAGCCACTCTTGTCTCTAGAGCCCCACGATTATCACACTTCCACTGCGCTATTGAAATCGTATTGTGAGGTCTAGTCTGGCAGTGAACAGTCCGAATTCAAAAAATATTTTTGTGTTGGGTAGCCTATTTATCTAGGAAGGCTATAGGCTATATAACATCACGCTACGGTCCAAAAGAAGCGGAGCAGCAAACGAAAAAAGGACTAAAACTGGCAGGCAATTCGATGCGACGGGAACGAGAGCGAAAATTTGACGCGGACGAAGTCGCGGGCAAAAGCTAGTGTATATATATATATAATCTGAATCTCGGAAGCGGCTCCAACGATTTTCATGAAATTAAGTAAGTTTCGGGGGCGATAAATCGATCTAGCTAGGATTCATTTTTAAAAAAATGTCGTGTTATTCGTGTTTTAAATAACCGACTTTATCGATAATCAACTTGAACATAAACTTTTTAAACACAATTACCCAAAAAATACCGAGCAAAGCTCGGTCATCCAGATATTATCTACTATGGGTGTCATGAGGCATATAGATAACTTCAAACGTTATTTAAGATAAGACGACGGGTTGTAGAATTGTACAGAATACTGGTAGAGAAAGTGAAATAATTTAAGAGAATAGATGGAGTTCTTCTAAATTTAGTTTTCCTATTGTTTCTTCCGGGGGCTGATGTGTGCTTGGTTGTTCCGGGTTGTAAGTTTCTTCTACAATGGGTCATGTAAATCGCATTCGTTCTTTTTATTATACTTGGGGCCGTTATTCTGGCCCCTCTCCATCATCCCGAGCTGGGTGAGTTGGATAACGCTCCTTTTGTCCTTTCTTTATAATATATTTTACGAGAACGGACCGTTTTCCACACAGAACAAAGAATAAAGGAGAAGTGCCCCTACACTGGCTAAGCACGGGAACCAGTGTCGCCAAACTCACATATTTGCATATCAAATTCTCCATTACACACATAAAAAACTGTGATATGATTGGCTACAAATTAAAAACGCAACTTTTACAAATCATCTTCTTATTGCTTTCAAAAATTGTGTCTTATTGCAACGAATGAAAGTTGTTATTATTTGACATGACACAAACAATAAAGACGTTTTTCGTCTAAAAACTTTAAATAGACAAGTTTACAACGAGTTCAGCAACTCAACGCTAGATGGCGCTGTAACCAATTCATTGTATTCAGAACGCTAGCTCCTTTGAAATAGATGTCATATTCATATGCACTTGTAATCTCTTGCGGTGAGTACAAAAAAAAAGTTAGAGATGTAGACATATATCGATATATTAATATTGATGTTACGTAATTTATTCGGGTGAGCAATGTACTAATTTGTTAACATCATACAAATGCTTAATAACGAAAAAGGTTGATTATCGTTAAAATATCAATGTTAAAGAGATATTTGTATGTTTGTATGTTATTATTTTCATAAAATTAAGTACGCGGGCGAAGCTGCTGACAGAAGCTAACGATAAATGAAACGATAACAGATGGTGCTAAAAATATTTACTGACCTTGAAATAATACATATTTATTTAATATTTTTGCCATTTTGATAGTCGAATATTAATATATTTTTCATCCCACCATCTCGGAAAGAGTATTTTTAATCTTCAATATCTGAGTGGAAAAGCCGTTTTTATTCTCTAGAGGATAAAGTAAATTGAATTTAGAACATCGTGTGCACTAAGTTTGTAAATTCAAAACATCATTAAACCTATTTACTTCTACCTCCATGGTGCCGAATTTATCATACAACCTTTTTCTAATTTGTTAAAAACTCAGACTCGGAACCTTATTGGTGTACTTTTTTTTAATTTACTTTGCGCGCCCCATTTTCTTTTCACGTCACTAACAAAAATATTACACTCTACTTAGGCAGCTGTAGCAACTTTACTTTAAATTTTTCTTAATTATACCTAAGTATTATTTGAAATAATTTAAAGATAATTCTGTAATACTTACCTATCATAATGTAGTACCTAATAAATATTAATACCTAAACTGAAATAAAAGTATCTTGTGATTGTAAATGCTTTTTTTGCATTTAGTCATTTCCTCGCTGAGGTGGGATGAAAAGTTACGTGTTGCACTCGAGTGCAAAGATTTTTCACCTCGTGCTCTTTTAATTCCCTCGCTAATGCTCAGGATTCTAATTTTTGAATCACTCGCTGCGCTCGTGATTCAATTTTAGAATCCTTCGCTTGCTCGGTCATCAAAATTGAGCACGCGGTTAAAAAGCAACTTTGCACTCTTGTATAACAAATAACTATTGCCGTGATAGCTTTCATTAAGACAGTAATATGATTAGACGTAGGAAAATCTCCTAATTGGTTATAGCTTATGTTTTGGAATATTGATGACCCAATAAACTGGTGCATTATTTCAGCCATGATATAATCTGTATTAAATGTATGACCGTCTTATAAAAATATTTCGGATGTCTGACATAACTTAATCACTGATTCTGATGAGCATAATAACCCCCTCTAGCCTTACCTATAATAAATCTATGTAATTACCTATTGATTTGTTTTCTGTTACTAAAGCACTAACGCAAATATGACACTTATGTTATCAACTGTTTTATTATTTAACCAGCTATGTGAGCTATTGATTTCCTTACTAAAATCAGACAAAACTATCGATACCGACCTACTTTACGGATGTGTCCCATCCCTAATCGAGTAGCGTCGAAGTTACTAGAATTTAGTTTGTGATTGTCCAGATGACGACCAAGTGCATTTAGACTTTGTTTCAATGAACATAAGGTTGTTTATAGTTTGCATTGCAGTCATAACATGTGGTATTATAATTAAAATCAATTATATAAAAATTAACAAAGCTTAGCAGTTACCAATGATACGATACACCTCTACAAGAAACATTTTTTTTTCTGCTTTCGTTTTTGCAGGTCAAAACCGCACAACAAGGCATAATTTGTAATATTTCGCGTATTTCTGAGACATCCAATCGCGACCAGTATCTGACGGCGAATAAGCTAAATGTTGCGCATCTGCGCTTAATGTTGACACGCGCGCCATATGTGAGGGGCACTTCCTCTAGTTTTCTTTATTCCGTGGTTTTCCAGTCTGTATGCGTCGCTTATTTCCCATTTGTTGAAGTCTAGTTCTATTCCACCTACTTTCCCGCGTTGTTGCGTCGTTTAGTCTCTAACACATATCCCGATGCGACCACTACTTGCTACTCTTCTCATCTTCTCTAACTCCTTGAAGCAAAATCTTGTTCTCTACCTCGCTTTGTTCTTCAATGTCTTTATTTCGTTATTTAGCTTAAGGATTTTCTGCAGTTAGTTTTATGTACTTATAATATCCATAAAGACCGTATTGTGCGTGTACAAAAAAAAATGACGAGGTGCCTGCGGTTTGAAGATCAAAACTGCCCTTTTAGAGCCGATTACGCAGAACGGCTGCGTTACTTCAAATTAGACTCACTGAAGCAGCGCAGGGTTCTAAATGATCTAACAACACTGTATAAAGTTGTCAACGGGATAACATCGACTCCAGATCTCCTTAGCAAAATAAACCTAGATGTACCTCGTCATTCTCATCTCCGGTCCAAGCGTACCACTAAGACGTTTGCCACTAAACCGTGTCGCACAAACCTCGGCCAGCATGCAACCATAAATAGAATGTTGACTTTTTACAACAGTGCATGTTCAGTCGACAGCAAAATTGATATTTTCCTCGATAGTCTGCCAATATTTAAAGCTAAAGTAAATAAAATTTGTCTGTAATCAGCTGCCTACCATAAGTCATTAATACTTATTTAAATTCAATAATGTAATTTTAATTTAATCGTGTTGGTATTTAATTTAATAATATGTTCAATTTTAAATCATAATAATATTTCAATTTCTTTTAGTTTAATTAGAGTTAGAACCGATATTTGTATTTCATTCTTATCATTTATATACCGATTTGTCTTTGTTATTTTATTCAATATTCCGTTTTTGTTATCTATGTGTGTATACTTAATTTAACTGTATTGTTTTAATGTAATGTGACGAAATCTATTATTTTATTTTATAATTTAATCTCATTTCTAATACTTTGGTAATTTAATAATGTAATCGAACAATTTAATCACCTTCAATATGAATGTTGTGCATGCCTATAAGTGATGTGTTTACACAGAACTATAATCCGTCATCACATTATGTTAATATCTTTGTAAATATGTCGTTGGTGTGCCTTGCTTAATAAATAAATAAAATAAATAAATGTATTCATCGATGGTGACAATTAGGAATTAACTATGTGCACCCAGAATATTCCTTAGAAAGTCGTCTTTGTCACATTTAATTTGGTGCTTACTTGGTCGTACATTTTCGCAATAATCTTATTTAGCTGATTTCCCATGACGCATTATATTTCAATTTCTACTATTTAGATGATTTTTATTTTTGTTGGCAGCACAAACCTTAGACTGGTATCCCTAAAAATTGTCTATGGTTTGCTGTTGTTTTTTCACCTTGGCAACACTGAATTAGTTGTCAAATTGACAGCTTGTCACTGTCAGATGTCAGGTTGACAGCTTGTCAGGTGTCAGGTTGACAGCTTGTCGCTGTCCGATGTCACTTTACTGCTTGTCACTCGTGTTAATTTGCACGCTACTTCGCTGTTGTTTTGTTACAAGTTGTTATATTATTATGATTGTAGTTTAGCAACACCATTATTACAGCCAGTATTTAGGTTTGCAAAAGTTACGTCACGATTTTTAATTAAAAACACTGCACGCACAGAAGACCACTCTTTTCTCAGCTGTCACATTGCTAATTGCCGGACGCACGAGTTTATGAGTTCAACCACAGCGTAGTGCACAAACCATAAGAGCACTTTATGTGACCTTGGAATAAGCAGAAACAATAGTTATTATTATAGCAAGCTTGTACCGTCCCATTGCTGACTCTTTTCACTAGTCTCACTTCACTACAGAGAAAACAGAAGTGTGACTCCGGTAAGGCGGATTTGCTGAGTTAGGAGTTAGTTTAGGGGTCGCCGTCTTCATACACATTAAAAGTTTAAAGATCTTACCATTCATAAGCCTGGTTGCTAGTGAGGCTAAATGTAGTACTTCAACGTTTTTGGGAACTTTCTTGTGCACGCATATCCTCAGGGTTTCCATGACTTCCTCGAGAGGCTTAGTTCTTGATGATGCTGTAATTAAAACCAGATATTATGCGTCAAAAAGTTTACTTTTTCGTTTCAGTAAAAACTATAATTAGAACCTAACAGACTCAAAAATTCTCATGCCCTATTCCAAAGGCCCTAGGGGTATAAGCATAGTGAATTTGCCCTTGAAAGATATTGGCACGATACTTAAAGGATTTTTAGGTATCGACAAGGTAATAAGATCCTGAAAGTTTCAGATCTCTAACCCATTTGGTTTTTGAGAAAAAGAAAAAAAAAGAAAAATCTGACAAAATCAGAAAAAAATAATTTTCTCAAGAACGCGTGAATCGATTGATTTGAATTTTGGATATGTTTTGGAAGCTAATAGTAGCTTCTAGGAAAAAAATTAACACCTTTAACGGTTCATAAGAACCTTGAAAAAAAATTCACTGTTTTTTTAATTTTGATTTTTAACTATGATACGAATCTGGCACAATCATGAAACTATTTTTTTTGAATTACCCATTCATTTTTCTATAGACTTACATGCTTTTAAGATTTTAAAAAAAGGTACGCCATATTGCAAAAAAATAAAAACCATTTTTTGTGCAAATATTTGCTTTACGTATTTTAAGCCTGCATCTTTATTTGTGTCGCTCGTTTATGTCTTTTATTCTTATTTGAAGTAGACATGTCTAAACCAATAGTTAAATCTTAAAATATCAGTGAATTTCAACTAAAATATTATAAATATCGTACGCACGGCGACAAATCAAGCGATAGCAGCAATGCTTGATGAAACAGGTAATCATACCATTTAATTCGTAAAATACCGGATAATGGATAGTCGTTCGACTTCCGCTAAGAACAGTCGCGTCGCACACGCTCTTGCGCTAGTTAGTGTTCGGGTATAGCGCTGACGCAGCAGCATACCGGTCGTTACCTCTAGCCGTGCGCGGTCGCCGCGATGACCCAGTTACCGAATGAATTTCGTAACTATTTGTGTAAACAAAGTGTTAAGGTGAAGTTGTAATTTTCTCATAATAATTATGGCTTGCTCACCATCAATTAAAATAAAAACCGAAACGGAACATCTTTTGTATAAACATTATACAGAAGAAAAGGTAGAAAGAGAAAAACTGCAACGTTTGGTAAATGACCTTAAAAGTCAATTAGAAGAACTTCAGCAGCAGCTGAAAAAAGTCCAGGAGCAAAAAACTGCTGACCTAGAAAATAAAAATGTCACTACCGAGAAGCCAATACCAATCGAGTATGAGACAGACGAAGAGGAACTAGCAAAGGAAACGGAGTGGGTACGACAGAAGAGCAGAAAAAAAGGAAATTGAACACATCACTGTCCCCACCACCTCAACAAGGACCCGAATCCAGCGAAAAACCTAAGGAAAATGTTAAGACAAGGAAACAGCCTACACCGCCACCTATAGTAGTGGAAAATGTTAAGAACTACCAACAGTTCTACGATCTTCTTTCGACTAACCTCACGAAAGACACATTTATTACAAAAATGATGAATGGAGAAAAAGTTAAAATTAACTCCCATAATGATGACTCATACAGATGCATTACTAAGCTATTGTTGCAAAATAACTGCCTTTGGTACTCGTATGAGAATAAACAAGACAGGCCGATAAGGGTGATGGCAAAAAACCTTCATTCTTCCTGCCTGCCAAATAGAATAGTTGAGGACCTAACATCTCAAGGATACAAAATAGAGGATGCGGTCAACAAACTGAGCTGGAAGAGCAAAGAGCCCCTCAGTATGTTTATGCTCTCATTTCAAAAAGATGAAGACATAAAGAAAATTTACGGAATTAAATCCATACTAGGCTGCAAAGTAGATATACAGCCGTTAAAAACATCAAAGCTAATCCCTCAATGCAAAAGGTGTCAAGCATATGGCCACACACAGAAATACTGTTCTAAAGAACCCCGGTGTGTGAAGTGTACAGGCAAGCACCTAACCAGAGACTGCAATAAACCAGCAGAAGCAAAGCCCAAATGTGTTCACTGTGGTGAGCCTCACCCTGCTAACTATAGAGGATGCATAGTAGCTAAAGAGCTTCAAAATATTAAAGATAAAAATACTAGAAAGAATGTAGTGGTACCAACAAACTCTCAGCGTCCAAGTGCAAACGGAGACAAAAGACCTAGTGTCATCAAGCCAGCTACTAAAAGTGTATCGTATGCACAAATGGCGAAAGGAGCCCAACCACCGCCACAATCACATATGAAACCAGTGAGCCCTAACATGGATGAAAAGATTAATAAAATCATAAATCTTTTAACTAATTTTGATGAAAGGCTGAAGAAGCTTGAAGGTGGCACTAAAGCAGCTACCAAACAACAAAAAAACATCATAAATGGCTAACATACTAAGAATTATGGCTTGGAATGCGAATGGACTGCTCAAACATCAGAATGAACTTACGGCTGTCCTAAATATGGAAAGTATTGATGTGTGCCTTATATCAGAGACACATTTCACTAAAGAATCTCATATTCAAATTAAAGGTTATAAAGTATACCATGCATTGCATCCCAATAACACATCAAGAGGTGGTAGTGCAGTTATTATAAAGGAGAATATATTTCATTATGAACAACTCAAATATGAAAAAGAAGAAATCCAAGCAGTGGCTGTCTGTGTCAAAACGAAATATTGCCCTGTTTCCATATCAGCCATATACTGTCCACCTAGGTATTCGGTAAAAACAGATCAATACATGACCTTTCTAAACGGTCTTGGAAATAGATTTATATTGGGAGGCGATTTTAATGCTAAAAATACATTTTGGGGATCTAGACTGACCACAACCAAAGGAAGAGAGCTACTGTGCGCAATTGAAGGAGCACAATGCAAAGCTTTATCAACAGGTAAGCCTACTTATTGGCCTACTGACCCAAACAAGATTCCAGATCTCATTGACTTTTTTATATATAAAAATCTATCACCAAATCTTCTCCGCATTGAAGAAGGTTATGATATGAGCTCAGATCACTCACCTATAATACTTACTGTAAGTGAGTCTTTAATGTTGAAAGAAAACTACCCCACATTAGTAAATAAGAACACTGATTGGGCAAGCTTTAAAATAGACTTGGACTCTATAATAGATTTAAAAGTTCCACTAAAGAAGCCAGAAGACCTGGATCGGGATATCCGTCAATTCATTACTCAAATACAACAATGCGCCTGGAAAAACACACCTACATTCAAGTTAAAAAATAGATTAACCTACTACCCAGCAGAAATTACAAAACTCATAGCCGAAAAGAGGCGACAGAGACGAATATGGCAACAAACAAGATATCCACAAGATAAAAGGCTTCTGAACAACCTTACAAAACAACTAAGGAATGCAATTCAGAAGTTCAAAAATGAATCAATGAGCAGTTATCTTAATCAATTAACCAGCGATCGCACGACAGATTACTCCCTATGGAAATCTACAAAAAGTTTTAAGAAGCCAATTATGCATATCCCACCTATCAAAGATATTAACGGGCGGTGGGCAATAAGCAACGAGCAAAAAGCTATAAGGTTTGCACAACACTTGGAACTCATTTTTAAGCCGAATGAAGAAAATGAAGACTGCGCTTTGTTAGATGAAACACCAAATGATGATGAACAAGAAATAAAATTCGTAACACCAAGAGAAGTTTTCAACGAAATCAAGCGCCTTAGACTAAAGAAAGCACCTGGCTACGATCTTATTACTGGAGAAGTTCTTAAAAACCTCCCACGTAAAGCCATCGTAAAACTTACAACTCTTATCAATGCTACGTTCAGGCTTAAGTCTGTGCCTGATCTGTGGAAAGTTGCCGAAGTTATAATGATACCAAAGCCTGGTAAACCACCTCACGAAACCACATCATATAGACCGATCTCTCTGCTGCCGATCATGTCAAAATTATTCGAAAAGCTTCTCTTGAAACGGCTAAAACCCATCATCGAAGAAAGAAATTTAATCCCTGACTACCAATTTGGATTTAGGGAAAAACATTCAACAATAGACCAAGTACACAGGATTACCAACATTATAGAAAAGGCCTTAGAAGAAAACAAAGTTTGCTCAACGGTCTTCCTGGACGTAGCGCAAGCATTCGATAAAGTTTGGCACAAAGAGCTTATTAGAAAACTAAGAAACATGCTCCCAAAACAGTTTGCTGATATCTTAGAGTCTTACCTATCACAGCGTAAGTTTAGAGTAAGACAAGATGATGCATATTCAGAACTTAAGTCGATAACAGCTGGAGTACCGCAAGGAAGTGTCCTAGGTCCCGTCTTGTACTTATTGTACACTTGCGATATTCCTGAGTTAGAAAACAACACCATTGCAACATTTGCGGATGACACAGCTATAATGGCCACAGGTGTCACTCAAGAAGAAGCAGTGGAAAAAGTTCAAACAGCCGTCAATACCATCTTTGACTGGACAAAAAAATGGCGAGTGAAACTCAATGAAACGAAATCCATTCACATAGACTTCACAAATAAAAAGCCAAATTATCATGCGGTATACATAAACAACCATGTCATACCGCACGAAAACACAGCCAAGTACCTAGGCATGACACTAGACACAAAGCTTCGCTGGAAAGCTCATGTTAAAAAGAAACGCGATGAGCTAGAGCTTCGCTACAAGTCAATGTACTGGCTGATTGGAAAACATTCCTCGTTGTCAGTACAAAACAAAATACTATTGTACAAACAAGTCCTCATGCCTGTATGGACTTATGGTATTCAGCTTTGGGGCTGTACCAAACAAAGTAATATCAAAATTATTCAACGATTCCAAAACAAAGTACTCAGAGGAATCGTCAATGCGCCCTGGTACATTAGAAATGACGACCTTCATCGGGACCTCAAGGTAGACCTCGTCACAAACATAATTAAAACGAACGCCGAAGCTCATGAACGAAGGCTTCATCATCATGTGAACGTCGAGGCTATCCAGCTCCTCGACAACACGGACATAGTGAGAAGACTAAAAAGGACAAAACCTTTCGAGTTAGTTTAGTGAAGTGTTAGTTTAATGTAGTGAAGTGAGTGCTACCCATAAAGTACACAAGAACAAAGTGTCTTCCCCTTAATAGAGACAATAAGAAAAGTGTTAATGGACACATTCTTAGGTTTACTCTTCCTAGCAAATTAAGTTAGAATTAAATTACTCATTAGCTTTAGTATTAAGCTAGATTGTATTTTTTTATGTTGTTACCTTATTGGGATACATCATATAACAAAAAAAAAAAAAAAAAAAAAAAAAAAAATAGTTAAAAATCGAAATTAAAAAATAAGTGCAATTTTTTTCAAGGTTCTTATCAACCGTTAAAGGTGTTAATTTTTTTCCTAGAAGCTACTATCAGCTTCCAAAACATATCCAAAATTCAAATCAATCGATTCACGCGTTCTTGAGAAAATATTTTTTTCTGATTTTGTCAGATTTTTCTTTTTTTTTCTTTTTCTCAAAAACCAAATGGGTTATAGATCTGAAACTTTCAGAATCTTAGTATCTTGTTGATACCTAAAAATCTTCTAGTATCGTGCCAATATCTTTCAAGGGCAAATTCACTATGCTTATACCCCTAGGGCCTTTATTTGAGGTCTGCGTTAACATCTTCTTTTAAACTTCTCTATTAGTCGTGATCTCGGTAGTCACTCCCTTTCTAGCCATATCATCTTTCACACAGTGTCAGTGTAATTGTTTCTTTGGTTTTCCTTTACTCTTATTATTGATGGCTAAAGGAGTAGATTTTTTTTTAAACGGATCTTATCATACATTTTACCTTATATTGACCATAGTTAGTCTGAAAGTGGCACCAATGACTGAAAAGTTGTGTGGAAATTAGTTATCATGGCATGAGATGCGGAGGAATAAGGAAAATATTGTGTGGTAAAAGTTTTAAGTATAAATGCGACCATACACATTCATACCAAAAACTTTCCACACAACATTCTTGAGAACTAGTATGGCTAAGGCATTCTTAGGATTTTACCACACATTTGAAGCCTCGGTGTAACCAGATCTTCTCTTTTAAATGGCTCTTCTACGCTCAAGATCTCCAGGTTAATTTTAGCTTCAAACTAGCCGTAAGAAGTGATTCGATGTTCCAGTCAGTTTCTGTTATATGGGCCTTACGTTAGTTTCAACCTTAATGCAGTTTTAATTTACTGGGAGTGTTTGTAAAGTAAAGCATTTGTGAGGTCGACTGAGACATATAAATAAGACAAACTTCCGAAAAAATTGTAATACTAATAAGACAGTAACCTCTGCTAGCTGCCATATGGTCCGTAGGAAATATCTTGCTATACTTGTGGTAGTACTTGTTGAGTCGGTCCAAGTTGTCGCTGTTGGAATGGTACTGTGGTGTCGTTTCGCCCAACGCTTCGGCTAGCGTGGCCTTTTCGTTGACACCGATGTTGAAGAACACTGCCGTTATTGTGAATGATAGATGCTGGAAACAAGATAAACATTATGTGGTCAGTGTCTAAATATTTCTTACGGTTCGTTTAAGTTTCAGTTCATTTCGTATCATTCATTATTAATAAGGAAATTTATCACTCCTAGAAAACAGGCCTGTCTGTGAGAGAGAGTAGGCTGTATTCCACCACACAGGCCCAGTACAGGTAAGCAGATGTTTCGAACTTTTAGTTCTAGGACATGCCGGTTATCTCACGATGTTTTCCTTCACCGTTTTGAATGCAGTGGTAAATGTGAAATGGTAAGCCTTTCTTCAATTTTGGGAAAGTAACATAAACAGGCTAGAATTTTTTCATCACTGAGACTGAGGTATATGTAACAAATAATGAATAGTTGGCAATGCATTATTTATTCTTTCACAAATTAATGAAATTCACACAAAATTGTGGCCGACAAAACGAAGGAAATATTTTTCATAAAAGACAGCATCTAAATCGTCAAAGTTGTATAATAGTACATTATGGTACAAGTGTGTAATGTTGGTGATTACCGCTGAGGCGCCATTGAGACCCGAGCCGTCAGGTGAGGGTCTTAAGAGAGCCGAGGACGGTAATCATCAATACACACGTGTATCATACGACGTTTTTCAACACACTTGCGAGGAAAAAACAAATATGTATTGCATAAATCGTTTTACCACACAGCAACAAATGCGATACAAACAAAATATGAAAATTAGGGGAAAATTGGGAAATGGCGCGCAATTTTTTTTTTTTGCACGCGCCAAATGTAAGTTGATTGATTACAGCCATACAGCCTACTTCAAAATGATAATTTTTGTGATAAAATGCAAATATTTTATAAGAAATTATTGTGAATTATAAATAATTTGATAATAATAAATGTTTTTTCGTCTTAATTAGGGACACATTTATTTATTTCAAAAATGTAAATAGATTTTCGGTGGCATAAAACCTCTTTGTTGTTACAAAAAAAAAAAAAAAACTGTATTACCCGGTTAAATTGAAAATGCTCTGTTTACTCGCATATAATTTGCAGTTAGGTACTAACTTAACTTTGTAGGGATCATTCTATTATGCACTAGTGTGTAATATTATTATGCACGTGTATGTTATAGTTCGGTTTATGGCCCTAAGAACGATATAATAAGGCTCACTTTACGAGCAAGTGTGTTGAAAATATTATAGTACAACAGAATAAAACCTACCTCTTTAGACGTAAACTTCGTGTACAGTGAGTCAGAAATAGGAATGTAGACTGTGAGCGCTCCGCGAGTTCCCGACACGTGTGGTACTGCAGTATTGCTGAAAATTTTTATAATATGTATTGGTATATGCTATGTTATGTATGGATATGGTATATCAACAATCGCATTCAAGGTGAACATCAACACCGGTTTAGCAGTTTTATAACTAGATAGGATGAACTATTGTACTCGAAAAATGTCAGCCTCAATTGAAGCCATAATAGTAAAAAAAAATGTCGCTTAATCTTAGGAGATAAAACGATCACAAATTCATCAGCTGTACCGGAAACTACAAAATATTTCCATCACTTTTTGGACCGACTTGGGATTCTGGCATTTGGTAAGAAATCATGCAATACTAACAGTGCTGTCTTCTCATGTCGAATGCCAACAGGCACTTTCGAGTCACTCCGCCAAAGGAATAAGTGATAAACTAGGTCTTTTAACAAACTAAATTAAAATGTGGGGCACATTTGAAATATGTATTTTGGTGGGCTTGAAATGGAAACAGATTTTGCTAGATAAGTCGATCTTATTTAACCTAGCTTTTGCCAGCTTCTTCGCCCGCATATTATACATGTAATCCCTTTCCTTGAATCACTGTCTATTGATGAAAACCGCATTAAAATCCGTTGCGTAGTTTATTAGATCTAAACAAACAGACGCGGGAAGCGACAAAGTTTTAAACTATGTAAAGATACAGTCTTTATACAGATTTTTATAACTTAGTCTGTTATATCAATACTTCCTCTCTAGAGCCGCTTGAACTATTCACCCTGTTTAAGTATTATTATCAGGTGACCTGAATCTCTATCAGGTCATCACAATCTTACCTATGTCCAACTTTAGTCAGAGTAAACACGACAGTCTGTAGATCTTCGACGGCTACCACCATGTCTCCCCACATGGCCTTCTCAGTGGAATACAGACTCAGCAAGCCCTCGAACCCGCACAGTGGTCCTAAACCGGAGCTCAGTAACTTGGCGACTATGTCACGTGGCATAGAACATAGCCAGCATAGTAAGCCGGCTGTTACTGTTGTTAACTGTAAGAAAGTAATTGATTGTAGAAACGAGTAAGACGAGACAAGCTTCACTTAGCCAAGTGTAATGTATGCCATTTAAAATTAGCAAAAATGCAATCCAATGTCAAGGTCGAGGTACGTGGATAGAAGGTGAACCCCTCGAAGACTCATGTCATTGTTGTTGGCAGCCCAAGGAAAATCCCCTAGATAAATGGATCACAGCCTCTCCAGGTTCAGTTTAACGGAATTACTATTCCAGAAAGCCCTTCGCTTAAAAACCTTGGAGTGTAGATTGACTATCATCTTTGGTCTCCAGCTGTAGCAGGGGATCAAGATTTTTTTACATCTGCCATGTCCCTGATACGAGAGTGAAACTTTCTTCCAACTGCCATTAAAACTACGCCTGCACGATGCATTTTACTTCCCATCCTTGACTGTACTGATATCAGTTATCTCGATCTAACTGAGGCACTATTAGATAAACTTGAGTGAATCTTATGCAAATGTTTTGAAGTCACTCAAGTTGGCTCAATTGGCTCGATTAATTCGATCACATTTTAGAATTCCATACAAAGCTCCAGTGGTTTCCCATACGTCAACGCCGGAATGAGAATATGTTGTTTTATCTCTACAGTATTATGTTCAATTGTAGGATTGCTCTTATCTTAAATAATGATTCAAGTTCCTTCATGACACACATAAAAGATATCTTAGGTTTTCAGAAAACTTGAGACTAGAGATGGCCGATGCATTCTATCAGTTTTTATGACAATTCTTTTTCTACCCAAGCAGTACGATTCTGTAATGCTTTGCACGTGTCAGTTAGGCGTGCTTAACAATGTTTACTTTAAAAATAATGTTAAAAGAATATGTAAGAAAATAAATTACAATAAAAATGGTAAAATAAAACTTCCTCTCTCTTTAACCTTCATCATTATTTATAGTTATTTGCTCTTGGAACTATTATTGATTATTGTAGGTTGTCTTAAAAATATCGTTAAGCCGACCACCCCTTGTGTCACCATTTCAAGTTAAAATAAATTTGTATTTGTAATCCGCAAGGTGTACCTAATAAAGAGTATTCTATTCTAAAGGTTTCAACGTGATACCAAGTTGCTTCCTTTCTGATACAATTGGCGATGACATTTGAGCATTACGTTTACCTGCCCGTTCTTCCCAGCTAAAACATTAGGGAATGGACTTTGGATACTGTTTTTTGAAAGTCCTGACTTTTTGAAAGTCTTGACTTTTTGACTTCATATACATATATTATCTACTATGGTGGCACTACCTGATGGCCTGCGACATTTGCTTTTTTATGAATTTCAGTTAATTTTGTTTACTAAATCTGACTAAGCCGTACTTTACTACATTGTTTAGCCGGCCGATAAAATCGTGCACTTCTGGAAACAGTTTATCAAACGGATAAGCTTTGTTTTTATAATTTTTAAGCTATCACAGGCGTCATGATATAATGCAACAGGCGTAATTTAAATGTAGTGTTCTGACGTATCGTATCTACATACCGCTTGAGAGAAGCATGTGTCCCTCCTCGTCTGTAAGGCAGCATGCTCACGAGCCCAGTGCGGCGACTCGCATCGAAGTCTCAACGCTGCGTGTGACACACGCATCCATCTCGCTGCATCGTCTGCACTCGACCTTACGCCGTCCATGAGGCCTTTTATTGTGTCTAAGTCTTCATCTGATGAAGCTGTAAATATGTTTTTCGTTTATGAATTTACTGATAGTACTGACTTACGGAAAGATGGACGCTCTTACGACGTATGGAAAAATATTGGATCATGAACAGACTAAGACAGTTAATGTTACAAATTGTAACACAAAAAATGTGATATTTTTAGTATGTACTTGAGATTGTCTAATCTATACTAATTGAGAGCTGAAGAGTTCGGTTGTTTGTTTGTTTGGCTGAACGCACTAATCTCAGGAAGTACTGGTAGCCCATTTATAAGTTGGATTAATAGGCTACTTTTTATCCCACTGGGAAAAGTTATTCCTTTTAAGAGCTTCCGTTGCGCACGCTGCCTAAACAGTAAAAAAACGGTTCGTAAACATTTGCATCTTTTTAATAAAATAAATGATAAGATATAATTTCTAGTATTAAACTAGAAATAAAGACAAGATAGATCAATCATTTTCCAGACTAACAGAAGTAGATACATCTTTTATGGAGTACTGTGTTTAAATGTTACAACAAAAATCCTTGCATTTTGCAATTCATTGAAAGAAGATGGTTCGAAAGTCATATTAAAAGTACTCTTTGTAAACAAGCATATTACAAATTAGAGGATAACATCCAAGATAAGACGCTTGGTAACATTCTGGTCTGCAGAACGGTCCCAGTGTTAACGGCCGCGACTTACGAGGAGTAGGTCGTGAGTTCAAACCCAAGCAGGCGCATTAGTATAAATTATTTCATCGCCACTGCCCTCAAAAATTCGAAGGCATGTGACATCTACCAACCCGCACTGGGCCTGCGTGGTAAATTATGGCCCCCTCCACCTCACCGAGGCCTGTGTCCCAGCAGTGGGAACAGTATAGGCTGATGATGATGATGATTCTGGTCTTGCTCCATAGGACAGTCTACCAAATCGGTTTCTAACTTAATTTTATAGTTAACTAGCTATGACCCGGCTTCGCTCAGGAGTTGATATGACGTGGTGGTTGAAATAAAAAAATAAACTATGACGTAAAAAGTAAAAAATTATTGAAAACATTTTCTCATTATTTACACTACTTGTTTATAAACAACATTTTCTATTTTATTGTCCGGGGTATATATTTATAAATTTTTCGAATTTCCTACTCTTGAGCAAGCTACATATAGCTGACCGTGAGAGAAGCAGGATTCTTTGAGGTTGATGCCACAATATTTTAAAGATTGCCCTTGTGCTTTGTTAATTGTAAAACTAAAGGCTAATTTAATTGGAAACTGCAATCTTTTAAATTGAAATGGCAATTCAGAAGAGATCCAACCCAAATAATCGTTGTTCTGAATGAAGTTCAAATACTCGTCAACAGATGGCGCCACTACACTTAATTTCCAAGTTGAAGGGTTGGAAAAGCCCTTATATCTTTAAAAACACGCCCTTAAGGTTAAAACGGGAACTTTCTTGTTCGAGGGGGGATAAAGGGCTATCACACTATATAAGTCCCTTTATCGTGCCGGGACTCCTTTTTAAGTTTTATAGGCACGCACATTTTATCAACTCAGTTTGATTATATACTAGCTTCTGCCCGCGACTTCCTCCGCGTTAAATTTCTTGTTCCCCCGACACTTCCCGTCGCATCGAATCGCCTACCCGTGCGATTTTCCCCGTTATTGCAACATTTTTCATTACTGCTCCGCTCCTCTTAGTTGTAGCGTGCTTTATCCCTTTAAACGAGCAATTCTTGTATATATGTATATAATCTGAATCTCGGAAATGGCTCCAATGATTTTCATGAAATTTAGTATACAAGGGGTTTCGGGGGCGATAAATCGATCTAGCTAGGATTCGTTTTTATAAAATGTCGTTTTATGCGTGTTTTCAATGACCAACTTTATCGATAACCAACTTGAACATAAAATTATTATTTTAAACACAATTTACCAAAAAATACCGAGCAAAGCTCGGTCAACCTGATATTATATTATAAAGTATCCTATGTCTGTCTCCTGGTTCTAAGCTAGCTCCCTACCAATTTTCAGCCAAATCGGTTCATCCGTTCTTGAGTTATAAATAGTGTAACTAACACAACTTTCTTTTATATATATACTAGCTTCTGCCCGCGACTTTGTCCGCGCCAAATTTTTGCTCCCCTGACCCTTCCCGTCGCATCGAATTGCCTGTTAGTTTTCTTTCATTTTTCGTTGTTGCTCTGCTCTTTTTGATCGTAGCGTGATGTTATATTAGGTCTTTACCTATGAAATTGCCGTTCTGCAGTACTGGCCATTTCAAATCAAAATAATTTTTGTTTGTCTAAGAATTCTAATTTCAAATTAATTTTATTTTAAAAGCATGGAATTCTTTTTCCAAAAGTAGTCATTTGTTTATTGATTAGTCTTACATTTTCATCGCATTTCAATCTTTTTCGTCATCATGGATACGTTAAAAATTCGAGTAATTATGGAATATGAGTACCGTCGTGGCAGCAACGCGACACAAGCGGCACGCAACATCAACGACGTTTACGGAGCTAACACTACAAACCAACGCACCACCTGTTATTGGTTTGCTCGCTTTCGTTCTGGAAATTTCGACCTGAAAAATGAACCTCGCGGTCGTCCGAAGACTTTGGTCGACAATGACGAATTAAAGGCGATTGTGGAAGCTGATGATACACAATCTACGGCTGAATTAGCAGCAGCTTTCGACGTTAGCGTCAAAACAATATTGGTCCATTTGCGTCAAATTGGCAAGGTAAAAAAGCTTGACAAATGGGTGCCCCACAAACTCAATGATCGCCAGCGCGAAGTACGCGTCGAGACGTGCCTTGCACTGCTCAACAGACACACAAATGAAGGAATTTTGAACCGCATTGTTACCTGCGATGAAAAATGTTTTCTGTTTGATAACCGCAAGCGCTCAGCAAGTTGGTTGGATCCTAGTTCAGCACCTTAACAATGCCCTAAACGAAAACTTACCCCTAGAAAAGTGATGGTCACTGTTTGGTGGTCTAGCGCCGGTGTGATTCATCACAGTTTCTTACCAAACGGGGTGAGCATTGCTGCAGATGTGTACTGTGAAGAACTGAACTCAATGATGGAGAAGCTGGCACATCTCCAACCAGCATTGGTCAATCGCTCGTCTCCGCTGCTCCTACACGACAACGCGCGACCTCATACTGCACAGCAGACGGTCTCCAAGTTGCAAGAACTGGGGTTGGAAGCTCTCCGTCATCCGCCCTACTCACCAGACCTTGCGCCTACACACTACTACTTTTTCCAGAATTTGGATAACTTCTTGGCGGGAAAAAAATTGAATACCCGAGAGGCAGTACAAAATACCTTTGAAGAATTTGTTGCCTCCCGTCCAGCTGATTTTTTTAAGAAGGGCATCAATAAACTGCCACTGCTTTGGAAAAGATGCATTGATTGCATGGGTGATTATTTCGATTAATACAAATAAAAAATACATGAAAAAAATTCGTTTAATTTTTTTCATACAAAACGGCATTTTCATAGGTAAAGACCTATTATAATTTTTAGCCTTCCTCAATAAATAGGCTACCCAATCCAAAAATATTTTTTCAATTCGGACCAGTAGTTTTGGAGCCTATTCAATACAAACAAACAATCAAATCTTTCTTCTTTATAGTCGAACTGGATAAAAAAAAACCGGCCAAGTGCGAGTCGGACTCGCGCACCGAGGGTTCCGTTCAAACCTGTAGGTATTCACGGTTTATGCATAAGGCTTATGTTTTTTTTTTTAATTTTTATATTTGAGTTGATTGAATGAAAGGTAAATTGCGGTTTACGATTTATGACGTATTAAAAAAAAACTACTTACTAGATCTTGTTCAAACCAATTTTCGTTGGAAGTTTATATGGCAATGTACATCATATATTTTTTTTAGTTTTATCATTCTCTTATTTTAGAAGTTACAGGGGGGGGGGACACATTTTACCACTTTGGTAGTGTCTCTCGCGCAAACTATACAGTTTAGAAAAAAATGATATCAAAAACCTCAATATCATTTTTGAAGACCTATCGATAGATACCCCACACCTACGGGTATGATGAAAAAAAAATTTTGAGTTTCAATTCTAAGTATGGGGAACCCCAATTTTTTTTTTTTCTATTTTAGTGTAAAAATCTTAATGCGGTTTACAGAATACATATACTTACCAAGTTTCAACAGCGTAACTCTTATAGTTTCGGAGAAAAATGGCTGTGACATACGGACGGACGGACGGACGGACGGACGGACGGACGGACGGACGGACGGACGGACGGTTTTTTGCCATTTGGCAACGGAACCCTAAAAAGTATCCTATGTCCGTCTCCTGGTTCTAAGCTACCTCCCCACCAATTTTCAGCCAAGTCGGTTCAGCCGTTCTTGAGTTATAAATAGTGTAACTAACACAACTTTCTTTTATATATATAGATAATGATTTTTTTATGACATTGATTTACATTCTGTGATTACTTTAACTCACACACTGACTTATAACTTGTAAAAATGTTAGGACATTCGTATTCTTAGCCTTTGCAATGTTTGTAAATCTATAAGCACCATGCATCTATTATATAATTAATTTATCTCTCATTGCTTCAGTTTCAATTATTTTACCTGTTGTGGTATGGTAATTTCATTCTAGGTCAACTAACCCATTATGAGAGAAAATAAATAATGTTACTATGATTTTTTATACTTTTACGTATCTCGGCGTTGCGTCGGATTTATGGGGTAGTACGGTACGGGCCAGAGACAAGTGCTACCACTGGAAATTGATTAGATTATGATGAGATGTTGTTGTGTTCAGATTATCATTATCACTAGCTTTTGCCAGCGGCTACGCCCGTTTGTAGGTCGGAAATTATCCCACGGTAACGTAGCACTGGGGTAAAAAGTAGCCTATTAATGCAACTTATAAACTATCTACAAATTTACAAAAATCCAAACAAACAAATGTTCAAATTTAAAATATTATAGAAGAATATGTATTTTCACAAAAGATCTAGTTCTACGATAGACTTTTTTGCAAATGGTAAGTCTTGTGTCGCATGCAACTCAACACAAAAAATGCTTAAAAATAATATGTGAACTCACCATTACTCGCTACAACCTTATTTAGTTCTCCAACGAGAGATGTAAGCGAGTCTTCTACCACATTTCCAACGTTTCTTAGGAAGATCAGGTTGCTCTCTCTCGTCGCTTGGTCCAGTTGCCCAACAGCGGGCAATGTGGACGATTCCCGTCTCGACTCTGATGCCTAAAAACCAACAATTGATATAGTAAGTTTCGTTCTTTTGTGTTTTATACAATCGAAAAATAACTAAAAACAATTATTTGAAAAAAAAACCAATCATGATTTTGAATTTATTTGTAATTGAATCGTAACACGGACCCGTTCCGTTCCCAGCACCATGAAAATCGGATATGCTTCACTCAAAGTTGTGGACACTATGTGAAGTATTAATGACATCATTTTTCTAAAACGAGAGAGAGGCAGAACTACCCAGGACAGATAGCGCAATTCCATAAACAAAATGGAATCATGATGGGATTATAGTCAGTTCGCGTTAAGAAAATAGTGGCTCCTCATTATCACTCAGCTTAGCCACGCCCCTTGACCAATTAGATCATAGTAAATTAAAAAAAGCCGTATTCACATGAACCAGATGAAGTAAGCCCTCCATACAGTATGGACGAGCGTTATGCAAATTTTTAAAATTAACACCTCAACTATTCGTTAAAATAAAAGTGGATCAATAATTCATAGCGGAGAAAGACGAGATTTATAATGATATTAAGTACTTTGAACAGTGATGATCAAAACGTGACTATGGAAAGTATAGTAGTGAAAACGGCTAGTGCATGCGTTGTTTCTGAAAATACCTTTTATAAAATTTAAAGAACAGAATTAAACGAATTTATGGTAAAAAGTTTTGCGTTAATGTGAATGGTTTATTTTTACCCCAGTATCAATAAGCCCTGACTTTGCAGTGACTTGGAACTAACAAGTCACTATACATACATATGGCACCTGATCAGTAGATTTTTTTTACTGCCTAGAGACCGTATTATGATTGAATAAATATCTTATAATACGGATCTTATCTGTTGTCATTAATTGACCCAAACGGCATCCGTCAATCTGATAATATTTGGCTACAGACCAAACTTTCGGGAGCCTGGTACCACAATAGGTACACAGTAATGAATTACACATTACTGTTATACCGACCGCAGAATATTTAGATGAAGAGATATTCTTTCACTGAAAGGAAAATAGTACAAAACATACACTAGAATGGTAATAACTGAAGGCTTTAACACTGCTAGTTCTTCCTCAATGGACTTAGTCATTTTAGTTACTTTCCAAAGTTAATCATTGGAGAGTAACTTCGCTATATTTCTCAAAGGCAGCCGATGTCTCAACTACGAGAATCTCCCGTGCAGGCGATTATAGCTTACATAAACATGCAGTCGCAACTATTTAAAATGCAAATAAAACTGCATGCAATTAATCGTTATAAGAACAAAGGACGGTTCAAAATAAACAATAAAGTATAAGCATAGTAAATCGGGTACTAGGGGTTTTTAATAATGTTATTTAAATATGATATTATGATCAGTTACAAAAAATAACGGGTATTAGGTAGCGGTTGGTAAATTACCGTGGGAGTAAAAGATGAACAGTACCAACATTTGGTGGATTATTTCATCCTACAGTGTCAGTACAAAATACTAAAGTTGTGTAATGAATGCATGGTCAGTAAAAATGTTGGCATGGGCAGTAAGATCGGCAGTAATAGTATTTCGGCGGTTAATAGGTTAGGTTGGAACTGTGAATAACCACGCGCGAGCCGAATTGGTCGCAATGGCTAAGTCAGAACACCTCGGCAAATGGGTTAGTTAGGTTAGGTTATAATTATGACCAAAAGCGCGCGAGACGAGCGAGCGAGGCGAGCGGTAACGCGGCAGCAGCCTGCAAGCGCTACTTCAAATTTCCATTTCTTACCTACTAATTCCAATTCGTTTACAGCGCATTTACGTTACTTGCGCACACATTAAAACACGCTCAGTCATTTAACTGCTTAAGTATGTATTTAAATATTTGTTATAACTCATGTTAATTTACTGAACAGTCTTTGAAGCCTAACTTACTAATAAATATGCATCTTGTCATTTTTAATTTACTACAGTAAAAACTGCCTTAACCAGTGCCTACTAAATCTACGCATCATAAAGCTTAGACCAGTGCATTTTATGAGAAATCTTATAACTTGGCCAGGTAAATCAATTACTATGGCTTACAGCTTTATTGAAAGTTAGATTTTGATCTTACTAGGTAGCCATCTGCCACTCCTTCGCACGGGTTGCAATGACGACAAAAAATTTTTTGCGCAGTTAATATTAATCTACTCTATTATAAAGAGGTTAAGTTTCTGGATTTGTTTGTAGGAAGTAATCTCTGGAACTACCAATCAAATTTGAAAGTTATTTTTTGCATTTGACAGCCTAATTCTTGAGGAAGTTTTCAGGTATTTAACATAACGCTATTCGTTTTAACTTTTCTCGTAAAAAATGAAAGTAGTCAGAAAGAACGCTAAGTAAACGGAGTAATAACTCGGCTAGGCGATGAGGATGCAACGCGGCGGGTCGGGCGCAAAAATTTCAGGCGGAAAAAGTCGCGGGCGAAATGTGCATTATGTATACATATATACGTGTAAACTTTCCAGAATACATTCCTTAAATGATGGTGAAAACCGCGACATTATCCGGTCCATAGTTTAGGAGAACAACGAGGTCACACAGACAGACTCGAAAAGTGAGTTTAAATTATACATGGTGTTTGGAAGGTTGAAAACAGTGAAAATAGTTTGGAAACCCGTAAATTGTAGCTTGTATAGACTATTTAGAACGATTTGAACCGAACTTGTCTTAGACGAAGTGTGACAATTTTTTAAATAAATTTTGATGTCAAAAGCCAAAATATCGCAGTTAGTTGGAAATAATGGCCAGTTTGGATACGGATAAATAATTTCTTTTTTATTTTATTTTAGTAAAGTATTGTGAAAATAATCCTATAAAACATTACTAAGGCATCTGTGTCCTGAGACAATTTTATTTACAGATATTTGAATTCAATGATATTTTTTTTAAGATTTTAGAAAACTGTTTTATAACGACTTTACAAAACACGGATGGTGCTTTTTCTGTTCAAACATTTTTACAAGTATGCCTGGTTATTGATTTTTCTTTTGAGGTATCAGGTACGCGTAAATCATTGAATATAAATATCTATAAAAAAATGTCTAATGACACAGATACTTTAGTAATGATTTATTAGGTTGTTTTCACATTACTAAAATAAAATATAGCATAGATGATAATTCTTTCAAACTGGCCATTATTTACTTGGGTTTCGTCATCAAAATTCATTAAAATTTGCTTAAAATTTTTTGTCACCCTTCGTCTAACACAAGTTCAGTTCAAATGGTTCTAAATAGTCTATACTAGCTCCGCTTTACGGCTCTGCATCAACCTTCCAAACAGCCTGTATTATGAAGAGATTTACCTTTTAAATGATAACGGCTAAAGCAGAACACTGGCCATATTCACAGTTGCCATCTTAAGCCATGAATGATTTATGTATTGTATTGTATTTTTAGCCCACATTCGGTCAACTTCAGGGCAAATAATCATTTTGCCGATAATATTTATTCGCTGGGGGCTCATCCAAATCTACACTATTATAATGAGGTAAAGTCTTTAAGTTTGTACGTAGGAAGTAATCCCTGACCCTACCAGTCGGATTTGAAAAAAAAATCTCTATATATTTGATAGCCCAATAAAATTCATGAGAAAGGTTAGTTCCAACCTAACCTATGAACTGCCAAACTATTTACTTAACTGCCCCTGCCAACATTTTTACTGCTCATTCATTTATTACACAACTTGAGTATTTTTGTACTAACATTTTAGAATAAAATAAGCGGCCAATTTTCTTTTTAGTACTGTTCAAATTTTACTCTCGCCTAATTTAACAACCACCGAAAAATTTAATTACCACCCGTTCATATTTCAACTGATCATAATGCCATAGCTGCTTAACATCACGCTTTGGACCTTAGGAGCCGAGTAAAATGAAAAAATGTTGGTAAGAACGCTAAGTGTATACGAAGCAATAGCTCGGGCGGGCGATGAGAGTGCAACGCGGTGGGTTTGGGGCCATATTTTCACGCAGAAGAAGTCGCGTGCAAAGTATTAGTGCAATATTATATACAGATACACCTTCCGAAATACATTCCTTAAATTATTGTGAAAATCGCGACAAAATCCGTTCGCGGTAACACAGACACACGAAAAGCGAGTTTAAATTATATTATGGATAGTTCTATCTTTTAAATGATAACGACTAAGGCAGAACACTGTGTGCATTCACAATTGCAATCTTAACACGTGAATGATTTATTTATTGTATTTTAGTTTTATCTTATGTTGGAACAACTGCAGGGCAAATAACAAGTTTGGCAAAAGTATTTAATCGCTGGGGCTCAGTCACATCTACACTATTATAATGAGGTTAAGTCTGTGAGTTTTTTCGTAGGAAGTAATCCCTGGAACTACCCGGGCATATTTGAAAAAAAAAATCTTTATACAAACTAACCTAACCTATGAAATGCCGAACTATTTATCTAACTGCCCATACCAATATTTTTACTGCCCATTCATTTATTACACAACTTGAGTAAAAACTCACACCGTAGTTTACCAACCGCCGCAAAATTTAATGACTACCCGTTCATTTTTCAACTGGTCATAATGCCATGGCTGTTTAACATCACGCTACGAATCTTAGTAGCCGACTAAGTGAAAAAAGTCGCAAAGTTCGCTCTGATGTAGAATATTTGCAGTAGTTCGCTCTGATGTAGAATATTTGCAGTTCTGATCGGATAGTTCAGAATATTCTATGTATATTGTCAGTATGTAAACGCGTCAATAGCTAGTATCAATTTAGCAGCAAGCTAGCATCTATTATTCGCGGATATTTCACAATATTTTTTTTTAATTTATTAAGCAAATTTTTGCACGTTTTTAGTATCTCATTTAATAAATTTCATCATCATAATTTCAGGTGAAATACGTCCAATGCTGGATATAGGCGTCCCCTTAGGGGTAGTTTGTCATAGTCGCCACGCTAAGCAAGCGCATTGGCGATCGCAGTATGATGGTAAAACACATAGAGAATGCTGCTGTCCATCCTCTATTAAGTCTCTTAATCGCCTTCTACGACACCCAGGGGAAGAAATGGGATGGTGCTATATGTCCAGCACCACACGAAACATTATTATTGAATAGATATGTAAACACTGCATCAGCAGTAAGGTTGCCATCACTAATGCCAAATGTCAGTTTATCACGAATGGCGAGCACCAGCGTGAATGTCGGAAATTATTCCACGGGAATGTATGACTATTTTTTCGAAGTTTGAATTTTGAAGTTTCGTATATACCCAACGAGAATCCAACCTCGACATTGCTAGCACGCGGATAGTCTGTGGCGGCGGCGAGGGCGCGGGGCGCGAGCCGCGGGGTTCGGGGCTCGAGGCACGGGGCTCGAGGCACGGGGCTCGGCGCGTGGGCCGTGGGTAGCGGGGTGCGCTGCGCGGGTAGCGGGGCGAGCTGCGCGGGTAGCGGGGTGCAGGTAGCGGGGCGCGGCTTGCGGGGTGCGATGCGCGGGTAGCGGGCCGCGGGGCGCGGTGCGGATAGCGTGGCCGGGACAAGTACGGCGTGACTCAGCGCAGCGACCGGTAATCACTCTTCAACGTCTCATTCATTCGGGATTACCGACCAACGCACATACGGACTATCGCTACTAGTATAAATGTTCGGTTTGTTTTCCATAGAAACTACAGTCCCTTTGATTAATTTAGGAACACCAGTAAACCCGAACATTAAGCTAACCTTAAAATAATAGATATATGGCATCGCAGACTTTTATGAGTTATAAAAGATAAATATCCCACTATACATTGTTTTGTTATATCTCAAAGGGTTTATTAGGCAGCGTTTTCAATTAAATCTTCCAGGTTGCTTTACTGTTATAAAATTTCCACAATGGTATTCATATTTTAATCAATTTACGCAAAATCATAATAATTTATTATATATTTATACAAATTAACCTTCCTTATGAATCACTCTGATTACTGGCGAAAACCACATGAAAATCCGTTCAGAATTTCAGTTCGTGTAGTACCTGCTACTTGATAATAGAAGGTTGTAGCGTGACGTTTCAAGTCTTTAAGAACTACATAACAACATGTAGTAATTACAATTGCAATTATATAAAAATCACAAGACATGTGACGCTACTACACTGTTCATCGACACAAACATTCAGCGCATAGCCAATAAGCAACAGCCAGAGGAAATCTACTTAGCATAAAATAATTCGGCGATAGGCAACGCGCAGCATAAACACAAGATACCAAAAGATCCTTATACAACATATAACATAATAATTGATATAACATTTAGTTTTCTTTAGCGCAATCAGCGATAGTTATGGCAAAATACATAACTTTTGAAATAAATAACTTCTTTCAAAGTTACTGATATAACAATTCTGAAAAAACTACTTGCGTTTATTCTGTTACACCTTATGAGCACTAAGGAGGATTTTTTCGATAGGCAACATACAGCTTAAACATAAAAATACATTCGTGCAACAGCTAGTACTACTAATAACATAGATAAAAATAAGAAGTAACAGTATCGAACTCACCTTTCTCCTATCATTCCTTAATCCATCGACCAAGCATCGATAAGAAACTTGCTCCAAAGACGCAGAACTCTTAAAGTCATGCCTCAAGCTCCCGTGTCTCTTGCTGTAGTCAAACGAAAGGCTTTGTCCCTCCATTTTCGGTTTCGATAATCTCACAGACCGGAACGAATGATTTAATCCTCCCCGGTCTCTATCTTCTATCTCGTTCTTGAAGTAATCGTTGTGGAATTGAAGTTCAGTTTCTAGCACCTTCTTTCGTGGATAGTCAGATATGTTGGGGACGCTTGAGGAGAGAGTAGGTGTCTCTCCGGTGGGTGACGTCTCTTTTGAACTGGAACTTGAAGAAGCGTCCAGAGTGTCGCAGTCGGAATTCGTGTCGAACATACTCAGTTGTTCTGTTAGCCGCATTATTGTGGTCATCATCTAGCAATCATATATTTTTTCTGTATTGGTTGGTAGTAGTGAGGTTTTACGTCGTAATTAGTAAATGGACAATTCGTTAGGTTCGTGGTTGGACCAATCCATCTATTTGGAGTTGAGGAGGCAGAAAACCATAAAGCTTACTGACACATATCGTATAAGACGTGTGTAGAAGTGTCTTTCACCTGCTATCAATAAAATCATACTGCGATCACAACCGTTTCCCAACCGTAGGGCTATGATATTACTTCTTATTAAATTATAATAGACAGGTTAATGGAGCTTGAACCTGTTGCCCTCAAACACGAATCCAAAGTCCGGGCTGCTATTGAGGAATCCTAAATTGTAAACTTCTTCATTGGTAAATACAACGCCGTGATGACCCAGTGGTTAAGGCAAAAGCGACAGGGTATGCCGAGAAACTCAAATTTACCTACGACATTTTATATTTGCCGATCTGTATAAGGGTATATGTTAATCAAAATATGATTCTCGACTGTAACAAGAAGTATTCCTAAATTTATATATATTTTTTTTAAATTATTGATTAGTTTTCTGGCAGCTGAGTGTCACTGATTAATAACAGCCAGCGGCGCGTGCGTCATGTTGCAGCTACGCCTTTAAAATACTATATTTATTACATTTAAGATTTAGTATATGGGCTTATTTTACTCATTGTTTGCTGCACCGGTCGACGTCATCACGTCAGGGCGGCTGTCGCTGTAAACCAGCGCTGGGACTCTGTCTCGCATACTGTCGCAGTATTATGCTGAGCGATGACCGTTTTGCGTCATGTTTAACGCAAATAAACCTGTTTCCATTCTTTTTTTTTCTATTATAATGGAATTTCAATAAAAATCATTCAAATTGAATTACTTTTTCTTGTAATTCTGACATCTTGAGATATTTGAGGCTAAATCTAATTTAGAGAGATGTATTGAAGATTCTAATGGTTATAATTCAGTAAGTATGTGTTACGGTCGTTTCATCAACATACAACCACCTGACACTGATGCAAATTCCAAAAACCGTCTGAAAATTTGAATTTTGCGGGCTAACTTGTCGCATCCCCCTTGTAGGTTATAATCCGGTGATGCACCAATGAGACATATTCAATTGAAATATACTTCCTTCGTTTATCTTGGACATCTACGACATCCATGCAAGAAAACAACGTGAAGCATCCTGTACTAATAGATTAAGTCTGAAATGGTCAACTTGTTTATAGTAAGCGTGGTAATCAATGCTCGTGCTTTCTCTATTTGAGAAGAAAGCTTTTCCCTGTACTAATAAAATAATGGGCTGGTATTATATTATTATTGAATAGAATGGTTTATGTCACATACCTGTTGATCAGTTTCTTCGCTGCAGTTATTCTTTGGCCAGCCAATGAAAGACAGCGACTCTTCAACCACAGCCGGTTCCCATTGCGCGAGTATGCTCTTCACTTTACTTTTAATTCCTGAAATGGACATTAATAGTAATTAGATTACTAATCTCATAATAAGACCATTAGTATTAATTACTGAAATCTGGGAGACAATAAAATTATTGTATAAAGTTCATGTCTTTCTTCTTCAGGTCCCAGGATTCCTGTTCAATTTTCTAATAGTTAGTTCAGTGATTTGAACGTGAAAAGGTAAGAAACAGAGTAACTTTCACAATTACTAGTGTGGGATGTCTAATAAGACTATTTTTTAAATGCACACCGTTAATGCAATCATTCCGCTGGAAGAACATATTGTGATGAATGTGATGTTGGTAAGTCAAGTAAATTGATATTTCACAAAGTTTTGTAGCAAAGATACAAGAAAAGGGAAAAAGCATGTACATACATACATATTACCGTGGCTGGCGTGAATATGTTGACATGTCTAAAATGGCAGTTTGTCAGGACGGCCATTTTAAAGGTTTGACCTCTTCTGGTAAATCGGTAAATTAGTTTACAGTATATGTTTAACTTGTTTTAGGGGTTATTTTATACCATGTTTTAAATGATGACAATAAATAAACGAAATTCCCCGTAGTTTGCATAATAATAGACTTATCAAGTCGTTCACCATCGAGTTATCAACTTATTCACCGAGTTGTCAACTTATGCACCAACAGTTATCAACTTATTCACCTTCTGAGTGGGGAATATTAGTATGTAAACAATGTTATTAATGACAAACACAATGAGGACCAATCAACCAACTGATGACGAATATAAAAATATTTGTTGAATTGTTGAAGTACCTACTACATACTCAAATCAAGCAAAGTTGTTCTAACTGAACAAATATTAAATTAAAAAACCACGAACCTATCAGTTTCCTAATGATAAAGCAATAAATAAAAAAATAAATAGATAAATAGTAAATTGTTTTATTGGGCCAAACAACGGACACATACCTACTTAATAAAGAAAGAAAAGAATAAAATAATAATTATACCGTTAATAGTATTTTAAGTTGACAGATACGTCAGGTACACAGATACAAGTATGTATCCCACAGTACCATTCATATTTCATTGGACCTCAAAAACCTCTTCATCTGGGTTGTCCTCGTCCAAATCTAGATCATTAGATGCGGAGACATCACCAACAGTTTTTATTTTAATATAAAAATCCTTGAAAAAATTATCAATCAGGTCAATCATGTCCATCAAATCCTTTTTTTCTCTTTGCGCTGATTGGCAAAGCCTCTTTGGAGATTTGGCTCAAATTAAAGATATCTATGGTGGTTTTTCCTCTTTTCCTAAAACTGATTAACTCGAAAGGGGGTTCGCGATCCAGGTTTTTCTTAAAATATTTTTTTCCTACGCTGTACACTGCTTTTATCATATTGCAGCCATTTAATGGGTTGCCACAGAAACTTGTCTCCCGAATCATCCAGTTCTTTGACAGTAAAGGGTCCTTTCTTGGATTTTAGTTCGGTAAAATCCAAGAAATCATTTATCGTCATCACCACGACCTTGAATGGCTTCTGCGCTTTGCAAGTCCTCACCAACTGCACCCAATCATATAAATGATTGATTCTCATTTGTGTTCTCTTTTTAGTTTTTTCAATAATCGCGTGGTCAGAGTCACACTCCATATGTGTGTGCCCACTGAGGAGGAATTTGTGGTTTATCTTTTGCAGCGTCGGATGATTAGTAAGCAAAAACATGAACATCATCGCCACGACATTGTTTTTGTGTTGGCCACCACAAGTGTCGGAATAAAAAATCAGTTCTTTGACTTCCGATGGCAAACTGTTGCAGAAGTGAAACATGACGCAATTTGGTTTACTCCTCGAGCTCCTATAGTCTCGTCCCACATATAGCATGTAGCCTCATTCGTTGCTAAATCGTGTATTGTCAAATTAAAAGACCAAATACTTCGGTTGGCTAAAACTTGACATCTCAATTTGTCAAATAAAAGAGAAAACTTTTAATGTGTATAAGTTGAGATATCAAATAAAGAAAAATATTTTGGTTACTGGGTATAAGTTGATATAACGAAATATCAATGTTCGTGCACAAAAACATAGGAATCGTTAATTTGACATGTTGTGTTGTCAAGTAAAACACGTAAAAATGCGAGATGTCAACATATTACCATAGTTGATTGCTCCAAAAGTTATTTATATTTTGAGCTGTCAATTTTTCTCATATCAATTCCTAATGCGTAGAACGTATTAAACCATTAAAAAAAATACATACAAGTCGAGATGTCAATGTATTCACGCCAGCCACGATTATATTCATAAACTCACGCCTTTTTCCCATGGGGGAAGGCAGAAGCTACGGAACGCCACCTGCTACGATCCTTACATATTCCTTTTGCCTCGTTTAGATTCGTACAATTGGTCATACACACACGCCGGTTGGGAGGACTACGCACCAGACATTTCTGAAGAACATCACCAATAAGTTCACTATTTGTCCTCCTATGGCGTCCCCACCCGGTGTTTCCACTCACATCTGCCTCCTTTGGTAAGCCGCCCTTCGTTCATCCTCTCAACATGACCAAACCAAGCCTACTTTTTTCAATTTTTGTCAGTATTTCTTCTTTTAAACCACACCGTAGTCTTATCACATAATTTCTCAGCCTACCATCCATAGTCACACCACACACGTTTCGCAAGGAACGCATTTCCACAGCATTAATTCTGCATTCATGCTTCTTTTGCCATACCTAATATTCACTTCCATACATGCTTATGTATGGAAGTGAATATTAGGTATTATAGTGTGCTGGTGCCTACGCTTGTAGGCACCAGCACACCATAATCGTGAACAGCCAGTCGAGCCTTTTCGGACAATAATTGGTTGATCACAATCGCATGTATCGCACCGTTCACTATATTTCCCGCATTTACTCTTCTTTTCAAATCTTTATCAATCTTTCCATGCCTTGTCAACAAACTCCCCAAATATACCATTTATTTTCACATCACTCACCGTAACATTCTTTTCTCTTTCAAACACCATGAGTTCGTCTGATTAATATTTATTCATGCCCTTCTTCATAAATGCTTCATCCATGACAATCACCATGTCTTGCTACTGTTCTGCTGACGATGCAAGTAGGACTTGATCATATGAGAGAAAGCATTAACCTGGCCTGTTTATAATAAATAACCTATTGGTTGTAAATCTTTAAGAAAGTACTTTTAAACATTCCGTTTTCATTTTATCGACGTACAGAGTCAATATCTTTCCTTATATCTGCAAGATCTATTTGTATATGTCATATTTTAAGTGAACTGTTTCTCTTTACGAGAATAAATTCTTGAAATCGAAATAGATTAACTTAACACGAATTTTGGAGAGTAATGAGTTTTGACCGAGTTAAGAGACACATCTATTCGATCATCGATGTGGGTGGAATGAAACACTAACCCCACACCTTATTTTTTATGTTTGTATACCTCTGGTCTTTCTGTGCGTCACGTTTGCCGCAAATAAACGTATTTTCTTTCTTTTTTTTTCTTTCTTATTATCTCAGTATTTTCATAACCGGATAGCTAAAGTCGCGCAAATGTAGCAGAAGGCTATGGCCAGAATTTCTCAGAAATGTATTAATCTGAAGGAGAACCAAGGTAACACACAGGCAAATGAAGGACCACGGGTGGGTTTGTCAGTAAAAGTCTGCCACGCCCTGCCGCTTAGCCCAGAGCGGGAGACGTCATTTGATTTCCCACCAAAAAAAAGAAAGAAGTACCAATGTAGCCAACATAGCCCGAAGGACCGCCAAAATAAGCAGCAGTGTGCAGGGCTCAGATTGTATGGCCACTAGTGCCGAGTCTGAAAAGTTCTGTATTGGCGACCGCGAACCGAAAGATATAGCTTTGGTAGACCTCTCATAGTGGACCGATGACAGACGACAATCCGCCAAATCTTCAAACACAATTTCAATTTGACTAGATTTTAATTCTATGCCCTAATAATATATAATTATGGTATATTTTGTGCACAAACAAATAAGTAAAGATTTGTCGGAAGATGTATTCAGAAACGAGTTGATTGTTGGTTTCAAAACACTAGATGTCGAATACTTACTAAAAATATTGTTAAATAATAATTTAATTTCTTTTCATACATTTTGATATCGTGTAAAATTCTATTAACTTCTTTAAAAGTAACTATTTTGTACTAAATTCTACGCAACAGAGGTACGCCTCGAAGGGACGCCATCTTGACAGAATGCGCGCATGCGCGGGACACTTTAGGGGAGCGGGATATTTGACGTTTTTGAGAAAATCCCGACAGCCAGATGGTTACGGTTGGTTACAGATTTACCGAAGAAACGCTTGCGTTTCATGAATTGATGAGTTGTGGGGATTTTGAGATCGAGGTGGAGGATTTCATTCCGAACGTATCAATGGAAACGGTGGCCTTACGGAGATAACAGTTTTAGATAGTCTGCATCATATGGATATGGTGTGGTTTCGCGTGTGCAAAGACTTCGCGTGTGCAAAGACTGCGCGTGTGCAAAGACTGCACATGTTGTATAGGTCATGATTGACCTAATGCAAGCGGTGTAAATGCGTTTCTTGCACTTGAATGACAAATTGTTTCGTGCTTTTAATACGGAGTGGAGCCTACCGAAAGCGTAAGCGAACAACGAACGAGCCTTCTCTATGTGCTCAGAGAAGGAGAGGTGCTGATCGAGGATCACGCATAGATATTTGGCTCGCATTTCCCAAGGGATCAGCTTCCCGAACATAGAGATGGGTCGGGGGGGGCGGGGGTGTCTGAGCCACGGCTTTGAAAAGAGGACCGCTTGACTTTTGTCGGAATTAACTTCGATTCTCCGCATCTTGACTACGCCCCGTGAAGTACATGGCTGTGTCGTCTCCGAACAGTGCCAACTGTGCCTATTTACTTTTGGGGATATGCGTGGCCATACATAAAAAAAATATATATACGCGTCGAATTGAGAACCTCCTCCGTTTTTTTTCGTCGGGTCAAAAAATACGTTTATGTGCGGTAAATATGACGCAAAGAAAAACTGAACACAACAAAAATATAAAAAAAGCTGGGGAAAATATGCGTCACATCCACGCAAAACGGCATTCGCTCAGCATAATACTACGACTCTATGCGAGACAGAGCCCCAGCGCTGATGGACCACTGATCTAAATATGTGCAATTTAGGGTCAACAACCGCAAACAATAATAATAGTATGGATAAAAGTATAGTATAATAATAGTATAGTAGTATGGATACGGAAATACCGGAAGCCCAAGATTATATTATTTTAAAGGAATATAATAAAGTGTTTTTACACGTTTTTACTTAATTTACCTTGTATGTTAGTATGTGAAACCGTCCAAACTAGCCTCCAATGCAGTCTCTATTGTTCTAGTTAACACAAGCTACAGTAGTTAGATAGGGAGACCAATCAGTCCGTAAAAAATGCAAAGATATCTTCAAAACAAATAGGTCACTAAAAATCACCGCGTTCTCGAGATTATCCATATTCTGATAACATCAGTATTTGCAGCATAATATTCAATGATGACGTCCAAAAGCGCGTTGGGTTGATAATATCGTCAAAGTCGCGGGAAACACATGGATTAGAGACACACGAAACCGAAAAGTATGGCGGCAAAATGGGGACGCCTATAGCCAGCAGTGGGTTATTCCATGGTGAGATGATGATGATGATGATGATGAATGATGACTCATTATCAAAGTTGAAACTGACCTTCAACAACAACAGCGACCCCTCCATACTGCTTAGCCTGCATCAGCATGACAATCTTCGCCATATCCTCAGAAACTTCTTCTCGCAGCCTCCTCACCGCCACCAAGTTATCATACTCTGTTTGTATCTTGTTTGTGACGGAACTCAACTCAGCCTTAGTGCTGTTTATGTCTTTAACTTGCTGGACTAACCTGGAATGGGTAAATTAGGAACTGTAAAATCGTTTAACATACAAATGATATTAGCCTGTATTCCTCACACTATGCAACATTCTGTCGGTCGCAGCTGTCATTTGATGTTTTACTCAATTACTTGAGGGTTGAGGTAAAATAGTCCTTCACTCCATGTTAAACACTATTATCCAGCTACATACCAGCGGGACTAAAGAGGCCACTTTGCAGAATCATAATAGGATAATCTATATATTAATACGTGAAGCGAAAACTTTGGATACCTTTTTACGAAAATTGGGCGAACGGAGGAGTATGAAATTTCGCACACTTATAGTTTATACAGAGAAGAAGTGACGAATGCTAATATTTTTTTAAATTATGCGTTAAAATACATTATTTCCAATAAATAACACGTTACACACACTACTGTTCATTACCGTGTATCTAATACACACATGCATAGATATTCTTTTGTTTATGGTCCAAATCTGTCTTTATTATTTTGTGCAGTGTTACCAACACCCAGAAATATTTACCCCTAAAGCTTAATTTAAAAAACCCTAAAATTGCCACAATTACTAAAAAAAATCCGCTAAAAAATTATAATGAAAATAACCAACGAATGTTCAGTAATCATAGACGTCTCTCGTCGTCCTCAATGCAGGCCCTGCACAGCGGACTGTCTGTAACTCCTATGATAAATACATAGATGTTTATTAAACGACCATTGACATTCCTGCTGTAACCATACGCAGCTGTCGTTTGTCTAACCGGAGGACTTGTTTAGTGAGGCGGGCATCGATGGTAGGAAGTGCTTCCTTGGCTTGCCTGCACTCACTTTGGTCCACCCATAGCTTACAGTGTAGATCACTGGTACGTTTTCTTACCAGAGAGCGTAGGAACCCAAAGGGGAGTGGCGCGATGGGTTCTGGTCCCACCGGTGTCATGCTCGACCCCCTTCTGGCCAGTTCATCGGCGGCATCGTTACCTAGCGAACCGCTGTGTCCTTTTATCCATTGAATAGTTATATTATTGAGGCTACCCACCTGGTTGAGGCGCTGGTGGCACTCGTATATTAGCCCAGAGTCAATCGAGTGACTGTCCAGCGCTTGCAGAACAGCCATACTGTCTGAGAGTATGCGGATCGAGTGGTCTTTAACTGCCCTGGCCATAATAGCTGAGGCGGCAAGAGTGATCCCAATGCATTCCGCCTGGAACACTGTATTGTGGACTCCTAATGGTGTGGCTATATGTATTTTGAAGTCCTGCGAGAAGACTCCAGCACCTGTACCACTGTCTGTTTTTGATCCGTCCGTGAAGATGCGCAGCTCAGTTGGGCGCAGACCCTCACACCGGCGATCTTCGTGAAGCTGGATTCTGTATTTTTTATCAAAAATGAACTGTTTGGGTACCCGGTCATTTATAGCCTTGATGATGGGGAACTCATTGTTGAGTTCCTTAAGTAGCGCGGTGTGTTGTGTGTCTCTCTTTCTCAAGAGGTTGGTTGCGTCCAGACGCGCTGCCGCCATCGTGGCTTCCTGCTGTATGAACAGGTGGAGCGGTGGTAGTCCCAGCATGGCTTCCATGGCTGCAGTCGGAGTAGTCCTCGTGCAGCCCGTGACCGCCATGCAGGCTAGTCTTTGCATGCGTTGCAGTTTGTTGCAGGCTGTAATAAGCTTGGTGCGGGGCCACCAGACCACGGCCCCGTAGGTGATCATGGGTCGGATCACTGCGGTGTACAGCCAAAGTATGATTTTGGGGGATAGGCCCCACTTCTTACCTATCATTTTCCTGCATTGCTAGAATGTGATGCAGGCCCTGTTTAGTTTGCTGTCTAAATGACTACTCCAGTATAACTTACTGTCAAGAATGACCCCGAGGTACTTGACTTCGTTGGCCAGCTGAAGTTCTGTATTGAACAATTTCGGTAGGCGGAAGGGGCCTAAAGGTCGCTTATGGGTGAACATGACTAGCTCAGTTTTAGTGGGATTCACTGAGAGGTCATATTCTCTGCACCATCTCTCTACAATACGTAGTGCTTGTTGGTTGAGGTTAAAGATCGTGCTCGTCACCTTCCCTGAGACAAGGATGGCGAGGTCGTCCGCATAACCTATTGTGTAGTAGTGATTGGCATTGAGTCTGGCGATTAATTCGTTAATCACCAAATTCCATAGAAGGGGTGACAGTACCCCTCCCTGGGCTCATACTCTAGGCGAACCACGCGCTTGCTTAGCATGTTTGTGATCCAGTCTATGAGTACCTGTTCAACTCCATGTCTGGAGAGGGCGCTGCTGATGCTGGAGAAATTTGTTTTGTCGAAGGCTCCTTCGATGTCTATGAAGGTTCCCAGGCAGGTCCCTTTCTGGTGAATCGCTTCCTCTATCTGGCTAACTACCAGATGAAGTGCCGATTCGGTGGATTTACCTGAGCTGTAAGCGTGTTGGTTACCGTGCAGCGGTAGGGTTTTCAGAGCGCCGTCCCTCAGCTCCCTGTCGCACAGCCTTTCCAGGGTTTTTAGCAGGAAAGAAGTCAGGCTGATTGGTCTGTGGGATTTGGCGTTTGTGTAGTCGCCCTTACCTGGTTTAGGGATGAATATTACTTTCACTTCCCTCCATACCCCTCCACCTCTTAAAATATTTCGTGTATGAATAGATACACCTTATATATATATATATATAATCTGAATCTCGGAAACGGTTCCAACGATTTTCATGAAATTTAGTATACAGGGGGTTTCGAGAGCGATAAATCGATCTAGCTAGGATTCATTTTTAGAAAATGTCGTTTTATTCGTGTTTTCAGTGACCAAGTTTATCGATAATCAACTTGAACATAAACTTATTATTTTAAACACAATTTACCAAAAATACCGAGCAAAGCTCGGTCATCCAGATATTATAAATATATTTCGTGATGAGGTCCATGAGCTGGAGCCGTACATATGCACTCGCTGCGCTGGTATGATTACTACCTACCTTCTAGAATTGTGATATAGAAGTCAGTTTTAATTAAGTAGTTCCAGATATACTAGACTATCATCTAATATTGTGAATGTTACAAATTACTACAATCTTCTATTCACATTTTGGGCACTGAGTAGATACACTTAGTACTTATGAATTTGGATCAAACTAGACGTTTATATGGGCTAGCACACACCATATGATGCACCAAGTTAGTGTATCTAACTGTGCGATGGCTAAACGTAGGTACCATTAACTCTTTATAATAACCATTTCCACAGGAAATATGTTGGTATATTCATTTTCCGCAAAAGGAACTAGAACGGAATACTTTATTTATTACTACGATAACTCCAATGCGAATACATGATTAGGAATTATTGCGGGGATAAGCAGCTTCTCCGGTATTTAGAAGAAACCTATACCTTTATTACCTGTCAAAAAACGCCGAAAAAAAACACTTTTTTGTATTGGCCCCTTTAATTTTTCACTTTGTTTGAAAATTTTAACTGTCTACTTATTACGGATCATGGAGCATACAGCCTGCTGACAGACAGGAGTACGGAACGATGGACAGCGGAGGTTTAGTAATAGGATCCCGTCTTTGCAAGCTTATCTCATTGTGTAAATCATTCAACTTAAAATGTATATTTAATGAACCAACTAGAATAACACCAATCTCGGCTTCATGCATAGACAATGTATTTACCAATTGCAAAATAAAAGAGTCATCCGTAATTAGTGGCGTTAGGTCTGACCATAATGGTCAGCTTGTATCGTTTGATTTAGACACAAAGTTGCATTTAGATAAAACCATTGAACTGCGACCCCTTACTAAAAATAAATTGAAATTGTTTAATAATGTTCTTAGAAATCTCTCAACAGAAAGTTTTGATTCACAAGACCCCAATATTAATTACAGTACTTTGTTTTCTACGGTATGCCAAGAATTCAATAAAGCATGTCCTGTAAAAAAAGTTACAATCAATATTAAACCAAAATTGGCATTAGAAAAAGCAGAGATATTTTATATAATTTGTATCACGAGAAATCATTGACTCCTGATCAAGCCTTTCATAATTATGTAAGAAAATATTCTAAGATTTTCAAAAGAGTCTGCGCTCAAGCTAAATCTAAATTAATAAGGAACAAAATGAGTACTTTCAACAATAAAATAAAAGCTGTGTGGCAGGTAATTAATAAAGAAACTGGAAACACAAAACAGCGAGATCAGAATGAATTGTCTCTATAATTGATAATGAAACCATTTCAGATAAGTTAAAAGTTGCTGAGACACTAGAAAATTTCTTTACCAATATTCCATTAGAAGTAACGAAATCTCTTCCCTCATCTATATTAGCTGAATCTCTTCTTAAAGAAAACTTCAGTAAGGATAATCCTAATTTCGAATTCAAACCCATTTCTATTGCCACAATTAAAAAATCATTTAAAAGTCTTAACATAAAAAAACACAGAAGACTTATGGGGGATTTCGGTTAAGGTTCTTGAAAATATCATTGACACAATTGCTCCTGTCCTGACAGGCATATTTAATCAATGTTTAGACAGCGGTACGTTTCCTGATTTAATGAAACATAGTAAAGTAGTACCAATTTTCAAATCGGGTAGTAAGACTGATCCTTCTAATTATAGACCCATATCTGTGCTACCAGCATTGAGCAAAATTTATGAAAATATCATGCTGGACCAGATGTTAGGTCATTTCAACTCTAATGGGATTTTACATAGTCGGCAGTTTGGTTTCACGAAAGGTAGGTCGACGACTGACGCGGGAGTACAACTCATCAGTCACATTTTGGAATCCTGGGAAAAGTCCCAGGATGCAATTGGCATCTTCTGTGACCTCTCAAAAGCGTTCGACTGCGTTGACCACAATACTCTGATTTGTAAATTACACCATTACGGAATTCGTGGACAAGCTGCTGATCTTGTTCTTTCCTATTTATCAAACAGGCAGCAAAAAGTAAATGTTAACGGGGTGACGTCCTCGGGATCTCTTGTTAAGATGGGCGTGCCCCAAGGTTCAAATCTTGGGCCTTTCTATTTCTAGATTACGTTAATGACCTTCCTTACATGATGGCTAACTTTTCGTATATAATTTTATACGCTGATGATACTTCTCTTATTTTTAAAATAGATAGAAAAGATACGGATGTCTTACATGTGAACGAGGGTCTAGCTGTTCTTTCAAAATGGTTTGCAGCTAATAATCTCTTACTTAATGCAAACAAAACTTCTCATTACTAAATGTACCCCAAGTAGATCTAAATTTAAAACTTGACGGCAAGAAACTAGATGTTATTTCGGAAACTAAATTTCTAGGAATTACTTTAGATTCAAAATTGCAATGGGGTGCCCACATTACAGCAATTTCAGGTAGATTAAGTTTAACTGCATATGCAGTAAGAAAAATAAGGCAGTTGACCGATATAGCTACAGCTAGATTAGTGTAGTGTAGTGTGGCGTTCTGCTGTGGGATTCGGCAGCTGACGTAGATTCAGTTTTTATTTCACAAAAGAGGGCAATCCGCGCAATCTATAAAATGAAGCCTCGCGAGCAGTGATGGGCAGGGGATAAATACTCAGAGGATAAATACTCGAGTTTTTATCCGAAACGGATAAATACTCGTTTTTACTCATTTTTATCGGATAAATACTCAAAATGATGGATAAATATCTTTTTTGCGCGTCGGATGATTATTTTATAATGTAAATTGGTTTTATTGTTATTATGGCTTTTCAAAATACTACGTTATTATATTATTTAGTTGTAATGTTAATTTTCAGAACTGTAATTGTGTCAGGAGGCCAAACGTCTCTAATAGAGCATGCTCTTTAGACACAATTTTAGAATCTTTCTTTGTTGAGAGTGTAGAGAATTGCTACATAATTGAAGATCTCTGTGAAGAGCTTCTAAAAGTCAAGAAAAATGCGGCGAAGACAAATTCATTGTTGTTGTTTGCCAACGCTATAAACATGCTTGCTTCGCGCTCTCGCCTGCACTCTCGGTGCAGGCGGAACGTGACAATGAGTTATGCATTTTCGTGCGTGCTGCCAGCGTTCATCGATTCCATGCGTGCCTCAAAGAGATGTCGGCACATATTGAAGGGGCCCGCGAGCACCGTTGCCTGCCAGGGTTGCGGATCTGTTTGGAAGAGGTATTGTGGCCCTGGCATAGGCAACTGACGGAACACGGTTGGGTTTTAGTCAGTAAAAGTCTGACACGCTTTCATACTGGCGATAGCAATGGTGGCCCGGTGGTATCAGCCCCGACTTACGACTTGTATGTCGTGGGTACCCACTGCTCTCAGAACTTTACATTGATCGCTGAATCCACATCCCGCATTGTCGACAACCTCGCAAGCCAAGTCAGGATACTCGATTTCTTTATCTTTCGCGAGGTTGTTTTTTTTGGAACGAAGTTCCTTATGGCGCGTTGCGAAAGGGGCCTAGACGGAATTAAGAGAAAAAGTTGTAACGACACTTTTTAACCGACTTAAAAAAAGGAGGAGGTTTCTCAATTTGACTGTATATATTTTGTTTTGGAACGAAGTTTTTGGAACGGAGGGAGAGAGAGAGAGGGAGAGAGAGAGGGAGAGAAGGAGAGAGAGATGGAGGTGGAGAGAGATAGAGAGAGGGAGAGAGAGGAAGAGACGGAGAGAGATCTCTCTCTCTCTCCATCTCTTCCTCCCTCTCGGGAGAATATTTTTGTTGAGTGTATACAGGTTTTTTGTGCATAATAAATAATAAAAACAATAATGAATCCTGGAAAGGAACTTCGTTCCATCCGGGTGTCCCTTGACACCTCTTAAGTTTTTTATTATTACAATGATTTAAGCGTTACTTAACCCTTAAATACATGATTTTTACTTTTTAACCAAATTAAATTTACTTTTTTGTAATGTTTTGGTGGAAATTTACATCTTTATGTAATCAGAACAAACCTACTGAGAGCAAAATGTGTAGTGAGATAATAAACCACTTTTTTCCAATTACGAAAACAAAAAATGACTGGAATGATAACGAAAAAATTACATTGAATTGGTTGATGGAAATTTCCATCACAATGCATTTTAGGGTTAAATAGTTTCTGCCTACCCCCATGGAGAAAGGCACGAGTTCATGTATGTATGTGAAAGAAAAAAATGTACAAAATTAAATGTATAATTTTATCTAACTTTGACAGTTATTGACGAATTGTATTCATGATTGAGTGAAATTATTGTCAATATCAGCATTTTTTAATTGTTAAAATGATTAATAAGGTACGATACCAATCTGCATTGTCTGTTTTTCGTTAATTTTAATCCTTTTGTTAGTAAAATTACAAAATTTACGTTACGAAAACTTAAAATAGTATTTATCCGCTGTTTTGGATAAATACTCAGTAAAAACGGATATTTATCGAGTATTTATCCATTTTGAGTATTTATCCGGATAAAATCCCAACACTGCTCGCGAGTCTTTTAGAATCAAATTTACAGAAATTGATATACTGACTCTACCTTCTCTTTATATTTTAGAATGTATCTTGTATGTTCGCAAAAACTTAAGCCTTTTCAAACTAAGAAGCGATTTCCATAATATAAATACTCGTAGTAAAAATGAAATTGTGATACCTAAATTTAGATTATCTAAAACTAGTAAATCATTTCTTATAAACAGTATCCGCTTCTATAACAAGTTGCCAAAGTCGGTTACTGAACTGAGCTACGGAAAGTTCAAATCACACATTAAGGGTGTCCTTATCAAAAATGCATATTATAAGATAAAAGACTACGTTCAAGACAAGGAAGTTTAGCAATAACTCCGTCTGCACATGTGGCTTCCCTGGTAGCTCATTACAGGATGACCATGTAAATGTCTATTAAGTGCTCCCAAATGACGATGTACATTATTTATTCTTCTTTGACATACTCTATTCATAATTTGACATAATATATATACAATTCTAATTTGACCTCTTTAATATTGGTTGTCATAACAACAATGACATTTAGTTTAAATAGGTTATTATGTTTTATTTATGTAATACTATCATTTAAGTAAATTCTTTTATATTTTGTGAATGTGAGAATGTTGTAGGCCTTGTAGACTGTAGACAATTTTCTATTTTGTTAAGTACCTGGTTGGTTGGTGGTTTTAGTAGTACTTGTTGACAGTCCTACACTGTTCTCGCATACCTATTAACACTGTAATTTGAAAACATTGTAAAAGCCAATTATTTTTAAAAGACTTTCTTGCGGGCTTTTTTCCATAGGAATCAACAATTTGGACCCGTGCACCTAGCTTCTGACGTTCCATAAGTGCCCTTGTAGGCTTATGTGAAATAAAAATATTTTGATTTGATTTGATGTGATTTGATTTGTTAACCTCCGGGTGCGGAACCCTAAAAAAACCCTACAACCTACATGGGATATAAGCCCAATTTTACTTTTACTCCAATTTTATTAGGTATTGCATACCTATAAATAGGACATACATTCTATGTTGATGTCTATTACTAAAATAAAACCATAGACAATCCATACTAATATTATAAATGCAAAAGTAACTCTGTCTGTCTGTCTGTCTGTCTCGCTTTCCTGCTAAAACTACTGAACCGATTTAAATGAAATTTGGTACACAGATAGTTTAGAGCCTGAGAAAGGACATAGGCTACTTTTTATCCCGGTAGTACGTTCCCTCGGGATAATTTCCGACCTCCACGCGGGCGAAGCCGCTGGCAAAAGCTAGTATTAAATAATTTACTAAATTTACATTTTTTTATAAATAATCAATTTGAATAACTAAATCTTTAAAGAAATAATTACCGGTAAGATTACGGTGTTTATTTTTTGATGCTGTAACATATACACCAAATGTGATCCTGAAATGAATTGAACTAAGTATGATTCCGCTAATATATGCCACCATTTTGAATTTCTAATTAATTGCTGGGAATTAAGAAAAAGAATTGTTTTTAGAAGAATCGCTTAAGGCGTCCTTGTAAAAAAAGAAAAATCAAAGAAAAAAAAAGGCCCCCAGTACGGCATTCACTTAGAAATGAAGTCTAGGGCGATGACGAGCCTGTATTCCCAAAAGGACAAGGCAATGCTAAGGTTTGTTGTTTTATAGGTTTATATATTTTATTTATCTGGTAATTAATTTATGTACATTCTTTAATATTTCGTGATATATGAGAATGTTGCTGTAGGCCTTGTAGACTGTACATCATTTTCTATTTTATTAAGGTGCACCTAGCGAAATTAAATATCTTGATAAAGTCCCAGAAAAGGTCTATTTTCACTAACTGGGCACGAATACAGACGGCTACTGAGAGTTTGTCCTAGAACACTTCTCCCGATCCGTAGATAAAACCCAAAAGCTGCAGTCGCCTTTGCTACCACGGTTATAAAAGAATTATCTTTAACGGTGAAAAATTTGCTTATAATGTTGAATATTAAAAACCAAAAGCATAAGAATTAGCCTATAATACTATTCTTGCAAAGCATGTGACTATGAATGATAGGCTGAGGAATCATGTGATAAAACAACGGTGCGGTTTAAAAGAAGATATAGTGACAAAAATTTAAAAAGTATGCTTAGGTGATTTGGTCATATTGACACGATGAATGAAAGGCGGCTAACAAAAAGTATTTACAAGGCAGACGTGACTGAACACGCTGGAAAGGGACGCCCTAGGAAAACATGACATATAGTGATATAAGGTCATGTTCTTCAGAAAGGTCAGGTGCGTAGTACTGGTAACCGACGTGTGTGTTTGATCAGATGTATGAACATAAACGAAGCAAAAAGAGTATGTAAGGGTCAAAGCAGGTGGCGTTCTCTGGTTTCTGCCTACCCCCATTGGAAAAGGCTTGAGTTTATGTATGTATGCAACTATGCATGTTACAACAAAGATCTTCTCCAATGGCTGTAATCCAAAACGCAGGCCCAACTTGGGTTTATAGATGTCAAAACACTTTGAATTTTTGGTTCAAAAATCTGAACAACAATTTAAATATCAGTTGTTCTATAAATAGAACCCTACATTCCGCATATAAACTTAAGGATACGTCTGTCAAACATCGGAACTACGCAGAACGGCGAAACACAATACATTGTTGAAACCTTATTTGTCATCAACTTGAATAGTGCAAACAATAGCCCATTCGTTTTAACGTGAATGTTATGCTTATCTGTGTAAGTAAGATCTTTTTTGTTGCGACTTAAAAATAGCTCTATAGACGTGAGTCTTTACAACTAAATTGAGGCATGTTACCATTTAGAAAGAATAGATTAGCCTAGATGTTTTTTTTTTTTTTTGGATGGGAAATCATCAAATGACTTCTCCCGCTCTGGGCGGAGCGGGAGGGCGACGAGGGGATGTCAGACTTTTACTGACTAAATCCCACCCGTGTTCCTTCAGTTGCCCATGTGCCAGGGTCACGGTATCTCTTTCGAACAATCACGCGACCCCGGTAGAAAACTATCTTAGTATTTGAGGATAATAGTGTATCACACTATCAGTCACAATCTGAATCATATTTTTGAAAAATTTGTCTGCTCAACAACGTAAATAACGCAAAGAATATTTTGGAACTGTCAAAATGAAAGCTATTCCTAAAGTTAATGTGTAACGCAATTACCCCACTGGTTAAGTCTTACTACTAAACCTACCTAGACAGAAAAATTGTTTATTCTGCACAAACAAAAGGCATCATATAAAAAATAAAATAGTCACAAAAAATTCACACGTACAAGTTAGTCAAAAGGCCCGTATTCAAGTATAAAAAAGTTGTACAATATTATCCATTGCGTTTTGATGTCATTTTTCTTTTGTGGGTGGGAAATCATCCAATGACGTCTCCCGCTCTTGGGCGAAGCGGGAGGGCGTGTCAGACTTTTACTGAATAAAACCCACCCGTGTTCGTTCAGTTGCCCATGTGCCTGGGCCACGGTGTCTCTTTCGAAGAAATCTCGCGACCCTGGCAGGTGATGTCATGGCTACGGACCGAAGACAGTACAAATAGATCTGTGTACCTGATCAAACCTCCAGTGCGCTCGGCCTTATGAGTGTGTGCAGCGAAGGCGCCAGCAGTCACGATGTCGTGGAAGCCTGTCCTGTTCAGCGTATCATTGTGAACCCACATGCGTTGCAGGTGAAGGTTTATCGGAGCAAATTCCAGGCTTGCATCATCTGTAATGTTTAGAAATAGAGGCGTTTACATAAAGATTTTCTCTTTGACCAGTGTGTGTTGCCAGTGATGACTTATGTATCCGAAACGTGGTCGCTCACAATGGGCCTTATTAGAAGGCTGAAAGTCACCCAAAGGGCGATGGAGACGGCTATGCTTGGAGTTTCCCTACGCGATCGAATCAGAAATGAAGAGATCCGTAGGAAAACCAAGGTAACCGACATAGCCCGAAGAATTGCTAAACTGAAGTGGCAGTGGGCAGGGCACATTGCTCGCAGAACAGATGGCCGATGGGGCCGAAAGGTTCTAGAGTGGCGACCGCGTACCGGAAGACGTAGAGTTGGAAGGCCTCCAACAAGGTGGACCGATGACCTTGTGAAGGCCGCAGGAATCCGCTGGATGCGGGAAGCACAAAACCGGTCGAAGTGGCGGAGCTTGGGGGAGGCCTATGTCCAGCAGTGGACGTCTTTCGGCTGAAATGACATAAAGATTTTGCTTGCCAGTCTTATCTCAAGAATTATCGTATGTCCAAGTAACAATATTGTGGAGGTCTGATAGGCATTCGATCCATGTAATGTTTAGTTTTTGAAATAAAATTAAATGTTTATTTCTGTAAGATACGAGACATTTTAAAAACTAGATGGCGTCGGTATTTCCTAGCTGACTGATCTCTGCGAGAAGAAATTCCGAAACAAACCCAGATCTTATGGTCGTATTATAATGATTGGACTTTACAAGAGAGTCAGCTAGAGAGTAACAATGTAGGGACATGTCTGGAAAGCCTTTTTGAAGAGCCATTGCAGCTTAAATGAAAGAAAGTTTAAAAATCATATGAAAAGTTCACTTTGTAAAGAAGCATTTTACAAATTATATGATTACATCCAAGATATGAATGCTTAAAAATATGCTGGTCTTGCTCTATAGGACAATCTAGAGTATATCAATGTTGTTGCTAACTTAATTTTATAGTTAACATTGTTTTATGACACTGATTTACATTCTGTGATTACTTTAACTCAGACGCCTTTAACTTGTTAACACTAGAAGTGTGGGCGTCCCAAATTTGACCCATTTCGATGTTCTTCCTGCTTTAATTAATATTTTATTATGCATATAATCGTAACTTTTTATGACTTTTCACGAAATATGGTGATTATTATATTTATTATTAATACGAGACTTCAACCACGTAATTGCAATATACATATTTTTTTATGCAAATTTACCTCAGTCGGTATGTTCAGCGCTTCTAGTGTTAAAATGTCAGGAAATTCGTATCCTTGCCATTGCAATGTTTGTAAATATGTGTGCACCATGTATCTATCAATATCTGGTTGACCGAGCTTTGCTCGGTATTTTTTTGGTAAATTGTGTTTAAAATAATAAGTTTATGTTCAAGTTGATTATCGATAAAGTTGGTCATTGAAAACACGAATAAAACGACATTTTATAAAAATGAATCCTAGCTAGATCGATTTATCGCCCCCAAAACCCCCTGTATACTAAATTTCATGAAAATCGTTGGAGCCGTTTCCGAGATTCAGATTATATATATATATACAAGAATTGCTCGTTTAAAGGTATAAGATATGATTATCTCTCATTGCTTAAATTTCAATTGTTTTACCTGTTGGGGTATGCTAATTTTATTCTAGGTGCATCGTCTTCACAAATAGTAATATAATAGGTAATAAGGCCTCTCTTCACATCCTATGCAGCAACGAAACAGCACCTCAATATTTATACCTTTTCGCAGATTTGTTTATTTCTGCGCTTTCGTGATTGGCACATGCATCAGAAACATTTTAGTTTCATTCCAAATTCTTGATACAATGACCCTGATGCAAATCTGCCTAGACCAGAGATACCATTTACCCTTGACTAAAAACGTCTTACCCTTTTTACTGCTTGGTTTGAAATACTGGCTGTCCATATTGGTCAGACAGCGGCGCGAGTGACAGTAGTGCTTCAGTAAGGACACGTGTGTGCTGACCAGCTCCAACTGCCGGGACTGCCATTGGCCACATATCTCGCCCACTGACAGTAGTTCCTCTAATAATTCTTTTTCCCTCTGGATGTAGATGTCCCTGGAATATTTGTAAAATATTCATTGATAAGTCATTATGCAAAACGACTTGTTCAAGTATGTGATTTAATGTGGTGTAAAGCAAATATTTGACCCTTTTATGATCATCAAGCTGTCAAGTAAGCCAGTAGGTATTGTAAGCCACAGGGCAGTATGCCCTGTGGCTTACAATACCAAGTGGAAACAACAATAAAAGTTACACCATCTTAAATGAAAGACATTTGTTACTACAATTTTACAGTATGCTGCAGGCAAGAGACTTTCATCGTGTATCAGAGGTTTTATTAAACTTGCGCATAGAAATTGTAAGGTGAGTATGATGATCACAAAGATAAACATAACCAAAATAAACTCTTTGTCGATGCGCGAACGCACTTACTAATACCTCAAGGTATATTGCTAAACAAATAACGAATACTCACAGCAATTGCACAGGCATTGTGAAGCACAGTTTAGGTTCCGCCATAATTTCGTGAACAGTGATATCACCGCCGAGTCCCGAATGGAACCTATACGTCACTTGATGACTGTTCACGAAATTCTGCTTCAAAAGACTTCCGTACGACGGAAACTTTAGCTTCAGTCCTAGTCGAGGTGGTAGCGACTGTGAACGACGGTGACACAGGACTTTTTGTGGTATGTCTATACTGTTTCTGTCGTTCGTATGACTAGGGCTCGTGCCGATGTAGGAAGGTTCTAGACTCCACCCGTTTATGGTGACGAAGCCGACTGTCTTCTGGTCCCGAGTGACGAGTGCTACCCGCATCCTTTGTGCTTCCTGTGGGTAAAAAGTTTAAAGTTAAATTAAATTAAATGTCTTAATAATGATCTATAGTCTACTCGCGTTAAGAAAATAGTAAGTCATCGTTTTCACTCAGATTAGCCACACCCCTTGACCAATTAGATCACAGTAAATTAAAGCCATTGTCACATGAACCAGTTGAAGTAGCCCTTCATACAGTACGGACGCGACTTTTGTCAATTTTAATAAAAATGAATACCTCAACTATTCGTAAAAATAAAAGTGGATCAGTAAATCACAGAGGAGAAAGACAAGTGATTTATAATGTTTTTAAGTACTTTAAACAGTATGGTGATCAAAAATCTTTTTTTTTTATATATTTGGACAACCAACGCATCGTTGTCTGATCCCAAACTAGGCAGAGCCTGTACTATGGTAACCAGACAACTGATAAACATACTTATATATTTGTAAATACATACATACTATAGATAAATTACACCCAGACACAGAACAAATGATTGTGCTCATCACACAAACATTTGTCCTGGGTGAGAATCGAACCCACGACCTCAGTCTTAGCAGTCAGGGTCACTAACCACTCGACTAACAGGCCAGTCAAATTGACTATGTAGAATATAGTAGTGAATATGGCTAGTGCATGCGGTGTTTCTGAAAATACCGTTGCTAAAATTATTGAAGAACAGAACGAAAATAATCTTTACTAATATTATAAATGCGAAAGTAACCCTGTCTGTCTGTTACGCTTTCACGACTAAACCACTGAACCGATTTTGATGGAATTTGGTACGGGGTAAGTTTGAACCCCAAGAAAGGACATAAGCTACTATTTATTCCGCGACTTCGTCTACGTCGGGGATAACCGACATTTACGCGGACTAAGTCGCGGGCAAAAGCTAGTTTATAATAAAAAGTTTGCTTTAATATTAGGTTTAATCGTTTAGTTTTTTGCGTTTAAGATTATGAATACTCCTTGACTTTGCATTTACACTGATGAGTCACCATTTTCATTACACGAATGGACTATCTAAAAATAAGAGAAATATCAGCTCTTCCCTGGATATGGTATTGTTGTTGTCTCCAATATTTCTAATAAAATTGAACTGTATCACTGCGCAACGACCGTGTCGCACCACAATGAAATTAAAATGCCCCGTTATACAATAGGACGCCTGACCTCATCACGTTCTTCGCAATTAATAAATTCCCGAGTTCTTCTTTACATATTTCAACAATCCTCATTTCAGGCAGAAATTAAAAACATTACTTTGGCTAAGAATTTATCCTGCAACTATCAAACTACACGTGCAAGACATACAAAAGGACAACATCGTCTGTCTAGGCTTTTCCCAACTATGTTGGGGTCGTCTTCTAGTTTACCCAGATGCAGCTAAATACAAGTATTTTACATGGAGCAACTTATCTGACCTCCAAAACCCAATTACTGGATAATACGATACCCCTTGTTAAGACTGGTTGTCATATACGAGAACATCTCTTAGACAAATTATTTGCTACAATGTTTATTAATCTCTACAGCCATCTTTCAGACAATTCATAACATTTTCCTCGTTTCTTAGCATTAAGTTATCAAAAAGTTCATACTAAATTCACCTGTATAGTGCTGAGCAGCATGGACGTGTATCCCATGGGCACAGTGGTCTCGGAGACCCGCTCCTTAACGTCGTAGACCACGATGCGCACCAACGCAGACCCCGTGAGGCCGTCACTGGCGCGGAACAGTATGGTCTTCGAGAAGCACGGGTTACTGCATGTCTGTGGAACAATCACTTACATACTATCAGTCATATTCATAATTTTTCCAGATCGTAGGTTCGAACCCAGGTAAACGCTGTACCTTGTGTAACTAAATACATCACTAGTGCACCCGCAATGGACCCGTGTGGTAAATTACAGCCCACTCACTCTCACCGAGAAGAGGGCTGTGTCACAGTAATGGAAACAATATAGGCTGATTATGATGAATCATATTTATCCTGTATTCGGTTGTAGAGATCTGATAGGCAGATAGTCGGAAATTACAATTATCTAGCTATTTATTCACCCTGTATAAAAATGAGCTGGGTCTCGATAATCTTTCTCTTTTTTGACTCAGCAAAACACGGAACCGAAATAAGCTGTGACGAAAAAGTTAAGCGGGCGCTGCGCCACGTTTGACTTTCAAAGGAGACTGACTTGCAACATTTATTTGTTTGTAACGTGTTACAGTAGTCAGTGCAGCAAGTCGACCCGCTCGATGCGAGCGCCAGAGCCTCCACTCGACTGTCGGCTTTTACGTGAATTCCTTCGATACGCGTTACATTAGTAAGTACAGCGAGCTATTTCGGTCGATTCGAGAATTGCGAAAACATGCTTACAAACAAGTCAGTGCAGGTTGAATAAAAATGCAACACGTTTAAGTCATGCGCTCGAAGCGAACGTTCGCCACTCTTAGTTTATTGTACTTTTGTAACAAGAAATGAAGGGAATCTACGAACCTGCAATTACCAGGAGGAAGATTTTTGTTTGATAATAACATATAAGCCATTTTATATACGAAAACTCACCTCAACAATTTCAGTCGCTCCGTATCTAACGCAGAGTCCTTTATCGTATTTGACGTAGATGACAATGAGAGGCGACGGGGGCCGTCCGTGTGTGTCGCAAAGAAGATTGTCGCAGGACAGCGCTAACTCACAAAGCGGCACTTCGTTCATATCTGCGAAATTATAATGCTTTAATAAGGAATTGTGAGCTCATTTATCTATGAAAGACAGAAATCCATACGACGCGACGGCCCAAAGTTCGTGCTGAGTACGTAGCTTATTTTCTCACCAACGCCATTAGAAATTAAAATGAGGTATACATACTAATAATTTAAATGCGAAAGTGACTCCGTCCTCTGTTACGTTTTCACGCCTAAACAGATTTCGATGAAATTTTGAAACTGATCTGGGTTAAGATAATGCCTAATCTCCACGCCGGCGAAGCAAGGTAAGAGCAGATTTCTATTAAAGCAAATAATCCTACTGGACTCGAGAATCCCCCGGGACATACCCAAGTAGTTCCGGCTACAAAACTTACCAGTCACAATTCCTTTCTGCAGTCTATAAGTAGCTATATCTAGATTGGGCCTGATTTTATTCAGTCTTTCCCTCAGCGCAACCGCCTGCGCCTGTATGTTGTCGTAAGGCGCCAACTCGATGCCTTTCAACCACAGCGTCCGTTCTGACTCATGGAACGTCGCCATTTTGTAGCAAACTCCGTTCTCCCAAGCTAGAATAAAAAACAGAATAATAAATATAAATATTTACCACTTCTTCTTTTGGGGTCTACGGCCAAGAGTAGAAATATTTTGTTATGTTAGACGATTTGGGCGCAGTAAGTGGCCACGGCTAGTACTAAAAGTCTAGGATTTCAACACAACATACCAGTGTATATTCCTTCCTACCTTCTATACCCGCCTCACAAAACAGGTCCTCCGGTTAGACAAACGACAGCTGTGTATGGTTACAGCAGGAATGTCAATGGTCGTTTAATAAACATCTATGTATTTGTCATAGGAGTTACAGACAGTCCGTTGTGCAGGGCCTGCATTGAGGACGACGAGAGAGCAGCGCACGTGCTTCTAAACTGCCCGGCGATCGCCACATACAGGACCAAGTACTTCGGTCACCCAGGTACCCTACGTGAGATAGTCAGCAACATCAAGACGTTGCTGGCCTGTCTCGAGGAGCTGGGGTGGATCGAATAACCGATTTCCCACCCGTACGCAAAATACGCGCTCAGCCGTGGAGTTGCAGACACCAGCCCGTTCTACCTATTACCTATTACCAGTGTATATTTAATAAATAACACAGCATGACGTGACTCTTGCTCCTTGAATGAGAGTAGTCATTCTCCGTAGATTTTGGATCACTGAATTCAAATTCGGCCTAGGAATTGCTCCATCACATCACATTTTTTTAGATATTTAGGATATTGATGCTACATAACCGTGAAAACACGCTAAAATCGATTTTTTTGCACTTTTATGTTAGGATATCCGACCCAAAATCTACGGGGAATGACTACTCTCATTCAAGGAGCAAGAGTCACGTCGTGCTGTGTAATAATTAGTCGATTTATAATGTTGTAACAGGCTACCAAATTCTAAGGATACTACAAGATTTGCTTATTTGCGTTTGTGTATGCAAAATTTTGTATAGCAGCTGTTCTTTGTTTGATGAAACCGATCGTGAATGTTGCGTTAAAACTGTAAGAGCTGATTGCATAAAACGTCCTCTATCCTCCCTGAACATAAACGAATAAAATGATCAACTTACTAATTTGAAAAGGCCAGTGTCCATTCTCGTCTTGAGGTTGTACTTTTATGTGATGATGTCCTAATACTATGACTCCCATGGGCTCGTACCATGGCTCTGGTCCTTTTAAGTAGAACAGCAGGTTACCGCGGAGACGAAACCACCGGACAGAACAGCCTGGAACAGAATTTACACATCAGTTACGGTGGTTATTAGGTGCTTGCTTTCCTGCTTAGACAACTCCACTCGTAAATAGTGTCTAATCCATACTTACATTAATCCTACTAATATTTTAATTGTGAAAGTTACTATTTTTGGATGTTTGTTACCGAATCAGGCTGACTGGGATGAAATTTGGCACACACATAGTTTATACCATACATACCATACCATACCTGGGATAAAACATCAGATACTTTTTATTCCGGTAGTACGTTTTCTAGGGATAGTTTCCGACTTCCTCGCGAGCATAGGTTACAGTTACACATATAGCCTATAATTTTCCCCTGGTTGGACACAGGCATGTCGTTGTGGGAGGGACCGGGCTGTCCACCAAGCGGCTGGTGCATGTCAGATGTTTTCGAATTTTTGGATCTTGGGCATGTCAGTTTCAAATCTATTTTTATGCAACGTGCGTCGATACTCTTGCGCCATCCCATCTTCCTGGCACGGCGTGATGTGCTGGAGCCGCTGCTGCGGCTGCGGAAAACCTCAAGCGGCGTAAGTATAATAACCTTATTGGTAATTATATTTTTGAGCCGTTTGGGGTTGAAACGCTTGGGCCGTGGGGTCCGAGTGCTCTTAGCCTATTTAAGGATATTTCTAAACGGCTGGTGGACACTTCCCGTGACCCAAGAGCTGGTTTTTACCTTGGCCAGAGGCTAAGCATTGCCATACAACGTGGTAATGCCGCCAGTCTCTTGGGTACACTACCAGTCGACAGCGATGCGGATGACTTTTCGACGCTATTTTTTTAATTTGTAAAGTTTTAGTTAGTTTAGGTTGTATTTTTTTTCCTTTATTAATTTAAATATGTAATCCATGAAATAAATAATTTTAAGGTAAGTCTACGCTTACAATTTGCTCTCGTTCGCCTTCAGGAAACCAATCTGAAGGCTATGCTTACAATATGCTCGTAGTATCTCTCGTTCGCCTTCAGGAAACCAATCTGAAAGCTAAACAGGAGAAATATCGCGGTTCCATCCTTTAAGTACAGCTATACTATGATCCAAACGTGTAGTAACCTAGTTTCAAGGGTCGACTACATTATTAATTGTCCTATTAGACAATAATCAAATAATTCTATATTATGATTGTCCAGTACCTAACAGGATAAACCGTTTCTTATACTCTAGAATGTTATTAACATTGTATTCGGTTTTCCTCTGTACACGTAGGTTGATTATAACTAATTGATATCGAAAGTCACAATACCTAATCTGATTTATCACGCGTACTAATTTAGTTTATCAAAAACACATTTAATAAAAGGGCTAGTGACTAATTACATGACCTTATACCCTCGAAAACGCGCAACTAGGTAGAGCGGAACGTTTTCTAGGTCGCTATCTATAAGCCCACGTTTTACGGACGTAATAAAATTGAGGCGGGATTTTTTCGCGCATTGAATCTTTAACGTACTGTTTAGCGCCGAGAGTTGAAAATCGAACACTATTTTTCCGACGCGCGCAGACTCACTCGCGCTGCACTGTTGCATTATCAACGCCCGGTTCAACACTGAAAGTTGAAAATACAGTGCGCGAAACAATACACCCCGATTTTATTACGTCCGTGTGTATTTTGGCTAAGACATGCTTCGGGCCTCTTTTTTGTGTATGGCATCTCGTAGTTGACCTTGAGAGGTCGAGGACTACTTCACAGGGTTTGCCTGCGAATCTATACTAATATTATAAGCTAAATAGTTTGTTTGTTTGTTTGGTTCAACGCGGTAATCTCAGGAACTACTGGTCCGAAATGAAAAAATATTTTTTTGTTGGGTAGCCTATTTATTGAGGAAGGCTATAGGTTATATAACATCACGCTACGATCAAAAGGAGCGGAGCAGCAACGAAAAATGGACGACGCGACGGGAAGGGTCAGGTCATTTCATTTCATCACTGCCTATTGCTTTCAAAACGATGAAGGAAAACATCGTGAGGAAACCAGCATGTCCTGGTACCAAAAATTCGAAAACATGTGGCATCCACCAACCCGCACAGTGCCGGCGGCGTGGTGGGTTATGGCCCAGTTCCTCTCAAAGAGACAAGGTGTGTTTCAACAGTCCCGAAAATTGCCTTTATTTATTTATTTAAGGATCGCCAACAAATGTTACATTCAAAAATTACACAGATTAGATAACAGCAATATAACATACACTAAATGCACATTCAATTATAGGCAACCACAGCTTGCCTTGTAACTTATGCTACGCATGAACCTATAGGAAGGCTTTTCAAACAAATCCCGCAACATAGTAACATATTTATTCCTTGGCTATACCTACACACGCCCTCAGATTTATTCATTTAGAAACTCTGATATTCTTAGATTGACCCAGTTAGAGGCTTAAAGAAAAAAGAGGAATAAAGAATCAAACTGACCCTTTCATAGAGATAAATTTTCGTTATTGAACGGTATTATCAGCCAAAGCCAACTGTTATTAATAGAATTACTATTAATACTTACTATTAATGTGGGTAATTATGTTAAGCGATGTAAAGATAGAGTACCTACGTCAATAATTACGAAGTACCTACTTATTACTCTAGTGTTATTGTTAAAGCAAACACTCCCATTATTTACAATACTTACATATTTATATTTACGGTTTGTATTATGCATACATTTACAAAAGGAAAATTACCTACTACGTTTTATGTTCGTTCCACAAATCTATGCTGCTCTTGATAAAAGGTATAAATATTAAAACAAGTTCAAAAACGTGGTGGCCAAGGACGTCCGATCGTGTTGTTCTCTCGCGCGAAAATAAATATTTATGACCTCATGTTACATTTATTGAGACCGTGTGTGCCTATTTTGGTTTGCAAAATGGAAGAGTGACTTATTTAAGATTTATTTAGTTCAAGATTTACACAAGACTTAACATTACTTCGCGCCTGTATTCCGTGTAGGTGTAGGCAGGGGTGTTCTAACAGTACACCCACAAAATAAGGTCCCCAAAATACGCTCTACATTATTGATGACTACATTGGATTATTCTGAGAAAGGATATTGGATATTTATTTATTTAGAATATACATTTATTTCGTTCAAGATTAACACCCACATAACATTACTTCACGCCTGTATCGCGTAGATTTAGGCAGGGGTGTTTTTACAGTACACCCACAAAATAAGGTCCACGAAATATGCTCAAAATGATTGATGACTACATTATTTATTTAGAGTATAGATTTATTTAGTTCAAGATTAACACCCACATAACACTACTTCGCGCCTGTATTCCGCGTAGGTTTAGGCAGGGGTGTTCTAACAGTACACCCACAAAATAAGGTTTACGAAATATGTTCAAAATATTTATGACTACATTGGATTATTCTGAGAAAGGATATTGTTTTAAAAAACAATATTTTGTCAGAATACCCCAATGAAGATAATAAAAGAATCTAAACATAACAAGTTGTAACTTAAAACCTTCCTATCATGATTAAATTTTATGAAATTTGTTTATTACAATGTGCTACTAACAAACCTTATCACTTTGGCCCAATTTGTTAATGAGTCAAACAAACACAAACATGCTCTACATACACATCTGCACACATTTAAACAAAATGTTTATTCAACAGAAATAACACAGATGCTGAGTTTGGACCTTGAATATAACAAATAGGTTTGATTCTTAAACTCAGACCAGATCACCCTCCACTATTGAGTCTAATGGAATTTTGGTAGGCATATCTTTGCTAATTAACATTCTACAGTCAGGGAAATTGATTGTTAAGAATCAAATTGATACTCTACCTCAATTTGCCATATTATAGCCATTTCATACAAAGATTTGTTTCAAAGAATGACAATTGTGATTTGAATATACGGACAACTTTTGTTCATAGACAATTTGCTTAACAATTTATTACCGTAACATTATGTTAATGAAATAAGAAACCAAACATGATTAGATTTAATAAAAAATAAAATTTATTTGTAGGAGAAACCTCAGTGGAATATTTTTTTTAATCAAAATAGGCATTATAATAGAATAATTTTTTTCCAAGCAATTTTACTACATGTACATATCATTTCTATTGCACATGTTCAAATAGAATACAAACCAAGTAAAATAATAATTTTTGGCTGAATAATACAAATCTATTTTAAATGCAAATAATATTAATAAGTTGTTTACGTACACTGAAGGCACATTTATTTGTGGGATCTTGAATACAACGAATTTACTGTAAATTGGTCTGTACTTGCGGTGTGGAAGAATGGCATAATGGAGGGTTATAGAATTCATACATACAGAGGACAGAATAATCTATATAAGCCTTTTCCTTTGTAAGTGGCAGTAAGGCCAAAAGGCGTTTAAGAGGCACATGATAATAATGTATGGAAAATGGGTTGCTTTTCATACTACTCACTAAGCAGTAAAATAAATTGTTATAAGAGATATGATATTGGATAGCCTATAATTTATGTTTACATTAGATGTAATACCGAAATTCTATTTTTTAAGTATTTAAAAATTATAATAAGTAATCACACAGAGTGAAGTCACTTCCTAACAATAGATTTACTAACAAAACTTTGGACCCTTTCTGTATTTGAATATGTATCAGGATGTAATTAGTTTCCACTATTTAGGTAAAGAAATGTATTTTGAAGTTTAAGAAATGCGACTTAGCTTACCTTCAGCTCTCCTGAAGAAGCCATCCTGCCTCTCTTTGAGAACCAGCACACCTTCCCGGTCAAAATTCTGTGACGTCTGAGATGCTAATGCAGCCAATTCTTGCTTATTATATCTCATATTTTTGAAATTAGTACAAAAATATCATTCTAAACGTAAGCGTGTAGCTTATCAAAATCACTAACAATGCAAGGTGGTACAGTGAATATAGGTTTTAGATTCCTCTATATCGAAGTGAAGGCCCTAGCAGCAACTGATGTTAGGCAGGAATGTATACGGATAACGTTATGGCATTTTGTTATTTCATTATTTTGTTATATACATTTTTTTGTCGAGTTACTAAAATTTTTGCTGATCCTGACTTGACTTTACAGTGTTCCCTGTGAATTGTGATACAGATAACAAAACTCAACAAAATTAAAGAAACTGTTATAATATTATTGTTCACAGATTAATAAATTAATAGCAAGATTGGTAGCAAGGTATATTGTTGAAAGAAAAAACCGTATTGTACGTATTGTAGTATTTTATTTCATGCAAAACTTACTTCTGATTCTCTACATGAAATTAATAATTTTGTAGAAATTCAAGCCCTAGCTTAATTCTTTACCAAAGCCCTGCAAAGAATAGTGACAACTGTGATGAGTCATATTGTAGTGTTTCATTAAAAACGAATTAAATTTTTCCTATTGTTTTGTGAGTTATAACTTAAGGCTGTGGCAAAATATGGGAATTCAACACAACAAAGTCACTATGGTGCGCGGCCAAAATTAGAACTAAGAACGCTGTCTCGTGTTATAATAACATTAACATTTTACAAACCGCCCTCCGCTGTCAACGTTATTTAATGCAAATAAACTCTAATTTTGACTATAACATTAAGGCGCTCCACCCACTGCACCGCGCCCCGTCCCGTAACGCAGGATGGCAGATTTTACCATTGTATGCAAGTATCTCAATTTATATAGAAATCACGCCTAGCACAACACACTGCCGACGCGGGAATGCGCGGGAAGGCGCCCCACGCGTTATCCGTCGCTCCGCGCACTGCGGCGGACGCGGGACGCATCTTCAGTGGGTGAACCGCCTAAGCATAGAAATAACATGGAACACATCTATAAATTACATGTGGGTGCTTCTAAAGACGATGAATAAGGCAGAAGTTTTGAATAAATTATTCTTCAATATTTTTTCAAAAACCCATAGTTATCCTGGTCTTGTTGTTGTCTTGTTTGAAAGGTAACTTCAAACAAAACAGAGACTCTTCGAGATATAAAGATTATTAGCTCTTTTCTAGTTGATGAAGGCATTTGAGTATCTTCCACAGGTCTGATAGTGTTGAAAATTATTATTACGTTGATAATATTAGAAGGACAAAGTAAACGTGAACTAATGGTGCAGCATTCCTTGAATTTTGCATTAAACCCAACTACCTCACCAACAAACAGCAGAAGCATCGTGTTTGAGCTCAATGGAAAGGTCTAAAAGAATAGATTATAGATAGATGGTGACCAGGGCTCAAGATGGAGTGTAGGAAAGAAGATAAAAATAAGTAGCTAGCTTCACTGTGTAAAAAATACTTAAAGCTGCGCAGATATAAGCTAAGCACGTATAGACCGTTTATATTAAATATTTTAAAGGTTTTTTGTTAAACTCCTGACACTAATATACACACGATACACACCTGACAAAATAATATATACTGGTCTTTGGAGGTTTTAGGTAAAATTTTGATCAAAGCATTGTCGTCGGAGGTCAAATATAACGCCAAACAGACGAAGCCCAGCAATAATGTATGCTATAGAAAGAATAACGTTCGTCCCACCGCGACGAACCTTTGATCAAATTTTTATAATAGTTATTTGTTATACAAGAGTGCAAAGTTGCTTTTTAACCGCGTGTTCAATTTTGATGACCGAGCAAGCGAAGGATTCTAAAATTGAATCACGAGCGCAGCGAGTGATTCAAAATTAGAATCCTGAGCGTTAGCGAGGGAATCAAAACAGCACGAGGTGAAAAATCTTTGCACTCGAGTGCAACACGTAACTTTTCATCCCACCTCAGCGAGGAAATGACTAAATATGCAAAAAAAAGCATTTCAATCACAAGATACTTTTATTTCAGTTTAGGTATTAACATTTATTATGTACTACATTATGATAGGTAAGTATTACAGAATAATCTTTAAATTATTTCAAATGATACTTAGGTATAATTAAGAAAAATTGAAAGTAACGTTGCTACTGTTACCAAAAGTCGAGTGTAATATTTTTGTTAGGTACCTACTGTAATGTTGGTGACGTGAAAAGTAAAATGGCGCGCGCAAAGCAAATTAAAAAAAAAGTATATCAAGAAGGTTCCGAGTCTAAGTTTTACAAATTAGAAAAAGGTTGAATGATAAATTCGGCACCATGGAGATAGAAGTAAATAGATTTAATGATGTTTTTAATTCACAAACTTAGTGCACACGATGTTCTAAATTCAATTTACTTTATCCTCTAGAGAATAAAAACGGCTTTTCCACTCAGATATTGAAGATTAAAAATACTCTTTCCGAGATGGTGGGATGAAAAAACATTTTATTAAACACTAGCTGACCCAGCGAACTTCGTATCGCCTCAGATTCAATAAATGTTGTAACAAACCTACCAAGTTGACAACCTGGTACGCGGTGGTGATGTGCTAAGCGTTTTCTAGCTGACACTCAATATGTTCCCGCTTTAAAAATAGTACTCTGTGCTCATATGTTTGGTTAGCTCCTACCCGGTTATGATAACCTGTTATGATAACTGGGTACTTCGAAGGCATAAAGCATTTTCTGGCTGACACTGCTGTTTGATAAGCTCATACCAAGTTATGACCACCTGCATGTCGATTCTGTAAAAATCTCACCGTGAAAAGGTGCGTGGAGTGAACTGGAGTGAGCTGTCAGTGTCATCCCAGTGCTGCTAGGGATTGACCAAACATAACATTTACAATCATAATCGAGATTTTGATAATATTTTTTGTGCTTATTCTATTGATATTTTTTTACGTATTTCAAAGCTAGTAAACTATCTTGACATTACTACTGTTTCGGGAAGTTTTTCAAATGAAATAGCGAAACAGAAATTAAGTCAGAAACGCATTGTTATTTTCTTTTTCTGTTTTTTCCTCAACTAGCCTCTTGTGCCTGACGCACAAGTGCGACACGCACGAACAATTAATGAATATAGTAAGACATATGTACATGTATAGGTAAGATAGCTACAACAGAAAATGCGAATCGACATTGTCAGTTATTATGAACCCACTGTAAACTGATTAAAATTAAATACGTAAATGCAATCACATGGCCTAATCACGATGTGTCTTGGAGAAGCGATTGTAGATCGACTCGAGTAAAGATTGTGCAACGTTCTTCAGCGTTGTTACTAACCCAAATCTATTAAAAAAAGACGAAAGAACCTGGCCGTGCCTGACTGACGGAGCATAGAATTCAATCTCACACATACTATGTGGGAACCCACATCTAGGCGCTCTCATATTCACATTGAGATTTGCTTACTAGGTAGGTATTTATTTAACTTATAACGGGTCATGTATGCACTAAGAACATTAGGAAAATGCAATACCAGCGTCCAAAAATGTGCCGAGTAACATTTTATTGTAGATAATAATATACCTACTTACTTACTAACTTACTTATGTCGTTATTATCAATAAAAAAAATATTCATCAAATGGTGGTGACCATTTGATGAATATTCTTTTTATTGATCTTTCTCTTTTTATTGATCTTGAAAATATTATGTTAAAATTCAACAGTTCAGTTCAGGTCACCCGAGTGCTCACGAGGTGAAGTGATGTTACCATGACAATGGCATTGCGAGGATCGCGTGAGCAAGCCGCGCATGCGCGCTAGACGGCACATGCTAGACGGTGTCATCAATAGGTATCAACTTTTTTTTTGTTCGCCTTGTGCAGACGCCATTTCGTATTCGGTTTAGAGAATAATTAGCACGCAGGGATTTATTTCAATTCTTGTAGATATGTACTAGGCGTGTGCGCCACGCCGCCACGCCACCGCCGCCGGTGGTTCTGAAGCATGCCGCCGCCACCGGTCACGGGGCCGGCGTGAAATCGGCGTATCTTTGCCATTAAATAGTATGATTGTGTCAGCTGCTCTTCTTGATCCTAGGTTTCAGGGGCTAGATGAAATTGAACAATTGTGTTTCTAGGTAAATATCAATTTCATGTAGCCAATGCCAAACCAGAGTCTCAATATTTGTCGCGAGAAATCCGGAATAATCTAAAAGATTCCGATCTGAAACGCACGAAGTCTGAACAGCAAACAGATCTTATTCCCAATAATCCCAAAAACGAAAGTCCACCTGAACCTCAGTTATTGCTTCAATTGTCCAAAAAACATTCTTCCACGTCTTCTAGTACAGATGCTGTTACGAATGCAATTGAAACAGAATGTTGGAAATACTTCGCGGCAGTGGATGCTGGAGATCTTTCTGATGGAGATCTTCTCAAGTACTGGCGTGAACGAAGATATACCTTTCCCTTATTTAAGCACATACGCGCAGTCTATCTTGTGTGTTCCAGCAACGTCGACACCAAGTTTGAGAGTGTTTTCGGTAGCAGGATTAACCCTTAATGCAAAACGTAGCAGATTACATCCAAATAATGTTGATAAAATTAATGATATTATAGATAAAATTATATTTATGGTACATGATAATTACAATTCGTGCAAAAATTTTGATTAATAAGTGATAATAAGTGTATTATTAATGTAACATGGTGTTTTTTTCTAAAAATAAAACGTAACAGAATCTGAATTACTTTTCTCCTCTCTGAAGTCTAAATCAAAAGTCCTGACGCCGATTTCACGCCGGTTACGCCGCCGCCGCCGCCGCCGTCTAAATTTTGGCATCACGCCGCCGCCGACCAAAATGAAATCGGCGCACACCTCTAATATGTACCTATCTTAATACAACAGTTTTCATACAAGTATAATGTCAGTTTAGTACCTACACTTTGATGTCAACAATTAATCCGCTTTTTTAAACTATGTACCTACTTACTGCTCATTTAACCTTTATCGCGTGGTGACACCTGCACGCTAATAATATGCAATACCAAGATACTTCTTGTGTAGTAACACAGAATCTTCTCATAGTCTGAGCATTGATTGGTAAGGTAAAGATGATGAGAGATAAAATATGATGTGCATGTGTACTTAAACACTCATCATCATCAGCCATAATTCTCATCAAACTCATTGTCTATAATAATAGAATATTCATCAAATCATCATCTTCAAATCAAAATTCAACACTTCAAATGACTATCGCGTAGTGCGTCTCTGTGCGTGTTCACTTCACCGAGAATACATGCGATGATGCGACGAGAATCACGTGAAGTGCTCACGCCGCGCAAGCGCACTAGGCCACTAGTTCATCAATGTCATACATTTTTTTTTTTTTTTTGTTTTGATGACCATGTCCCTGAACATATTTAGAGTTCAGACAAAATGATTAGATACTCATTTATTTCAATGTTTGAAGGTAACCTATTTGGTTGCAAACAATAAAAAAGAATATTCATCGAATCGTCATCATCTGGATAATAATGTCAAAATTCAATAGTTCAAAACGGTCACCCGCCCGCATGCTCGTGAGGTGAAGTGATGTTACCATGACAACGAAATTGCGAGCATCGCGTGATCAAGCCGCGCATGCGCGCTAGACGCTGTCATCAATAGGTATCAACTTTTTTTTATGACCTTGTGCAGAAGCCATTTCGTAATCGTTTTGAGAATAATTAGTGCGCAAGTATTCGAAACATTCATATAAATGCATGGTATATGTTCCGGACAGTTTAAATTAGTTACTTTATGCGCCTACGTTTCTAAACGTGTAACAGAATGACATCTGACTTGTCAGTTTGATTTTGACACTTGACACTTCTTCTTGATTTGGCGCTTGAAAGGTCCGTCGCCGTATTGGGACCCCGCGACGCGTTTGTTGAAATTAATCCTTTTAAATCGATCCGTTTGTGACAATTAGTCGTGATTCAATTGCTTTGATTGTAAATAACCCCAATTTGGTGTAATAACACGGGTTGAGTATTGGATATATCTTGGTGAAATAGTTTGAAGGTTAAGCAAAGTGACGCTATTGGAAACCGAATGCTGTGATTGCCTCCAGCCTCATTGTTGCGGCTTGTAACCTGGAAAATACTCATAACGTCACAACAAAATACATATATACTCACTTACATACATAACTCCAGGTAGGCACCAGAGCAGGTGTTCGTCTACCACAGGTAAGTTCTTTTGTTGTATTGTAAGTGTTTGATTTGATTGTCTGCTCCGCGTACGGCGGACTAGTTTCGCTAGCCACTTCTTGTCTCCTGGACCCCACCATCATAACTTCCACTGCGCTATTGAAATGCTATTGTAGGGGGTCTAGTCTGGCAGCGAACAGTATACCTACTTAATAATCGTATTATTAATACAAGAATATTCATCAAATCATCATCATCTTGATACCTACCTACTAGGTATGTCAAAAATCAACATTTCAAATGAAACTCGCGTAGCGCGCCCGCGTGAGTTCACTCCACCTTGACTAAATGTGACGAGAATCGCGTGAAGTGTTCACGTCAAGCAAGCAGTTACTCATTCGGTGTGGTTGCTATGGCAACAACAACGTGTGAGTAACGGTTTCGGGTGAAGTGAGGTGACCGACGCTGTCATTGTCAAGACAGTTTTTAATTTTTTTAATTTCAGCCTTTCAAGTCATTGCTAAAGGCAATGACGTATTCGCAGTTAGCCAATGAAGTATATTTTAATGTCAATTCCAACCCTTGTTGAACATTTCAAAATTATAAATTATGTTTTCAACAAATGAATATTAGGTACCTACTTACTTGAGAGGTGTGAGATCGAACATTCGGTGAATCGAGAGGCTTGTAGCTAAATAAAAACAGCCGCACAGTCCGACCGATCCGGCTAAGCTACGCTTGCCTCGGTCGGTCCGTCTATGGGGACCATCTTTACATACCAAGATCACGAAGGTCGAAACTCTGACAACCAGTCTTACCAAGGGGGTAGCAACTGCAGGTCTGAATTAAAAAAATCTTTTTGTGTTGAGTAGCCTATTTATCGAGGAAGGCTATAGGCTATATAACATCACGCTACAATCAAGAGGAGCGGAGCAGAAATGAAAAATGTTGCAAAAACGGGGAAAATCGCACGTGTAGGTGATTCGACGCGACAGGAAGGGTCGGGGGAACAAGAAATTTAACGCGGGCAGAAGCTAGTCTACAATAAAATGTTAGTCGCCAAATTTTGGACGTTGGTATTGCATTTTCCTAATGTTCTTAGTGCGCATACGTGGCGATACCTACATAATAAAAAAAAATCAAATGTCAATGTGAATATGACAGCGCCTAGATGTGGGTTCCCACATAGTATGTGTGAGATTGAATTCTATGCTCCATCAGTCAGGCACGGCCAGGTTCTTTCATCTTTTTTTAATAGATTTGGGTTAGTAACAACGCTGAAGAACGTTGCACAATCTTTACTCGAGTCGATCTACAATCGCTTCTCCAAGACACATCGTGATTAGGCCATTTGATTGCATTTACGTATTTAATTTTAATCAGTTTACAGTGGGTTCATAATAACTGACAATGTCGATTCGCATTTTCTGTTGTAGCTATCTTACCTATACATGTACATATGTCTTACTATATTCATTAATTCTTCGTGCGTGTCGCACTTATGCGTCAGGCATAAAGGGCTAGTCGAGGAAAAAATAGAAAAAAACAACAATGTCTGAATTTCGGTTTTGCTATTTCATTTGAAAAACTTCCCGAAAGAGTTTTTTAGACACTATGCTAGCTTTGAAATCCTTATAAAAATAATCAATAGAATTAGCATAAGAATATTAGGTATCTAAATCTCGATTATGATTGTAAATATGATAGTTTGTCATCCCTAGCATCAGGTGGAATGACATTGATAGCTCACTCCACGCTCACTTCACCCGGTGAGATGGTTACAGAATAGCACTGCTGGTACTTCAAAGGCAAAGTTTTTGTCATAGGTACCACGTTTTATAGTGACTTGTATTCTCTTTGACGTTTTATGTCACGTCACACGGGAGTGCGGTCAAACGGAATAAAAAGTATCCTATGTCCGTCTTCTGGTTCTAAGCTACCTCCTCACCAATTTTCAGTCAAATCGGTTCAGCCGTTCTTGAGTTAAAAATAGTGTACCTAACTAACACGACTTTCTGTTATATAATAGGTTTTTACCTATGAAAATGCCGTTTTGTATGAAAAAAATTAAACGATTTTTTTTCATGTATTTTTTATTTGTATTAATCGAAATAATCACCCATGCAATCAATGCATCTTTGCCTACGCTGTGGCAGTTTATTGATGCCCTTCTTAAAAAAATCAGCTGGACGGGAGGCAACAAATTATTCAAAGGCATTTTGTACTGCCTCTCGGGTATTGAATTTTTTTCCCGCCAAGAAGTTATCCAAATTCTGGAAAAAGTCGTAGTCTGTAGGCGCAAGGTTTGGTAAGTAGGGCGGTTGACGGAGAGCCTCCAACCCCAGTTCTTGCAACTTAAAGACCGTCTGCTGTGTACTATGAGGTCACGCGTTGTCGTGCAGGAGCAGCGGACACGAGCGATTGACCAATGCTGGTTGGAGATGTGCCAGCTTCTCCATCATTGAGTTCAGTTCTTCACAGTACACATCTGCAGTAATGCTCACCCCGTTTGGTAAGAAGCTGTGATGAATCACACCGGCGCTAGACCACCAAACAGTCACCATCACTTTTCTAGGGGTAAGTTTTCGTTTAGGTGCTGAACCAGGATCCAACCAACTTGCTGAGCGCTTGCGGTTATCAAACAGAATCCATTTTTCATCGCAGGTAACAATGCGGTTCAAAATTCCTTCATTTGTGTGTCTGTTGAGCAGTGCAAGGCACGTCTCGACGCGTACTTCACGCTGGCGATCATTGAGTTCGTGGGGCACTCATTTGTCAAGCTTTTTTACCTTGCCAATTTGACGCAAATGGACCAATATTGTTTTGACGCTAACATTGAAAGCTGCTGCTAATTCAGCCATAGATTGTGTATCATCAGCTTCCACAATCGCCTTTAATTCGTCATTGTCGACCAAAGTCTTCGGACGACCGCGAGGTTCATTTTTCAGGTCGAAATTTCCAGAACGGAAGCGAGCAAACCAATAACAGGTGGTGCGTTGGTTTGTAGTGTTAGCTCCGTAAACGTCGTTGATGTTGCGTGCCGCTTGTGCCGCGTTGCTGCCACGACGGTACTCATCCATACTTCCATACTATATATACTATAATATACTATATACTATATATACTATATACTATACTATATACTATATATATATATTATCTATCTATCTATATCTATACTTATAATAAAACTGTAGAGAGGTCAATTCTGTCTGTCTGCACGCATGGGTCAAAAAATACTGAAGGGATTTTAACCAAACTTGGTACGATTGTAGTCCATACTCCTGGGCAGGTTATAGGCTATATAACATAACGCTAAGACACATAGAAGCTGAGCAAATTTATATATATATATACAGGGTTATTTGTAAAACACCGGCAACCTCTCAGGACTATGTTACTAACATCATAATCAACAACTTTTGGTCTATGACTTTAAAAAAATCATCATATTTAAGTTCATCAGATTTTCATACAAAAAATAAAAATATTTAAATTGTACACCCTAAATATTGCAAAGTCTATGCGAAGCAAAGGCAAGCCATAGTACATCAGCGAGGGGAGCAGGGTTAGGGCTGTGGCGGCGCTTGAACTTGACTTATTTAAGGGCGGCCGATTTTTGTATGAAAATCTGATGAATTTATGTTTTTGTTAATATGATGAATTTTTAAAAGTCATAGAACAAAAGTTGTTGATTATGATGTTAGTAACATAGCCCTGAGAGGTTGTCGGTGTTTTACAAATAACCCTGTATATATTTATATATCCACACTAATATTATAAATGCGAAAGTAACTCTGTCTGTCTGTCTGTCGGTCTGTCTGTCTCGCTTTCCTGCTAAAACTACTAAACCGATTTAAATGAAATTTGGTACACAGATAGTTTAGAGCCTGAGAAAGGACATAGGCTACTTTTTATCCCGGTAGTATGTTCCCGCGGGATAATTTCCGACCTCCACGCGGGCGAAGCCGCTGGCAAAAGCTAGTAATATTATAAATGCAAAAGTAACTCTGTCTGTCTGTTTGTCTGTCTCGCTTGCCTGCTAAAACTACTGAACCGATTTAAATGAAATTTGGAACACAGATAGTTTAGAGCCTAAGGAAGGACATAGGCTACTTTTTATCCCGGTAGTATGTTCCCGCGGGATAATTTCCGACCTCCACGCGGGCGAAGCCGCTGGCAAAAGCTAGTATTCCATAATTACTCAAATTTTTAACGTATCCATGATGACGAAAAAGATTGAAGTGCGATGAAAATGTAAGGCGGCCCCTAGACCTACAATAACATTGTACAATACATTTTATTGTACAATAAGATTGAGAGGCGCTTTGAATCCAAACGATCAATTATATTGCACAATAATACGAACCGCGCAATGTTTCGTGATCAGTCGGAGAATAGTATTAATACAGTTTACAACACAAAACTACACCACTTTCTGCCGTAAAATTCATCACAATTCAGTTTTTGGAAAAATTTAACAAAAACCCAAGCGACGCGTCTGATTTCCTGCCAGAAATTTCTGTGTACTCCTCATTCAAGACAAAATCATACTAAAAAATATTGCGCAATACTGACCCTACACGATACAATGGAAAAATATGGTGCAATAAAAATTAAACATGCTCAAACTTTCATTCAATCATTGCGCAATCTTCAATATTAACCCTATACGGTCAATAATATTGCACAATTTGTAATATTGCACAATTTAATTGATCGTTTAGGGGCCGCCTAACACTAATCAATAAACAAATGACTACTTTTGGAAAAAGAATTCAATGTTTTTAAAATAAAATTAATTTGAAATTAGAATTCTTAGACAAACAAAAATTATTTTGATTTGAAATGGCCAATACAGCAGAACGGCAATTTCATAGGTAAAGACCTAATATAAGGACAGGATTTTCTTTCGACCATATGAAATAAAAGAAAGAAAGAAAGAAAAATATGAATGATGATGAGCAATAAATAACCTTCTAAATGATTCAAATTCTGATTAATAGAGTGTTGCTTAGGGTCAGGGGCGTAGCTACCGCCGTATCTGCCGTATAAATTATACGGGGCCCCCGGGCCACGGGGGCCCCCGACGTGCGTAAGCAAAAATTAATACAAATTTCCCAATTTTTTTTTAAATTTCTAATAGCAATAAACAATTACCTAAGAACTTCGATGGGACATGAACGCCTGTCAGATCTGTCACTATCGTCGTAGAGACAGAAACTATAGAAAAACTAAAGTCATCATCAGCTATAAATGATTAATTAAATCATTTTGCCGAAACAAAAAGCAAGGAGAGTTATTTAATTTGAATTTTTTGCAAAAAAATTTGGAAAAAGTGACAGATAGATAATAATGATGAATTAATATTTCTTTTAATTTTATACAAACATTTTTTTTTCTTTTGTGAGAAATCGTTACCCTTCATAAGGGCCCCCAAACAAATTTTTATACGGGGCCCCGCCAAGGCACGCTATGCCACTGCTTAGGGTTGCTTAGGTTAGACCTCCTACAGAGTTATGACCACCTGGTAAATCGAAGGCATAAAACGTTTTCTAGCTGACACTGCTGCTTTTTAAGCTCATACCAAGTTATGACCACCTGGTACTTCGAAGGCAACGTTTTTGTCATACCACGTTTTATAGTGACTTGTATTCTCCTTGACGTTTTATGTCACGTCACACGGGAACGCGGTCGAACGGGATAAAAAAAGTATTTTATGTCCGTTTCCTGGTTCTAAGCTATCTCCCCATCAATTTTCAGCCAAATCGGTTCAGCCGTTCTTGAGTTATAAATAGTGTAACTAACACGACTTTCTTTTATATCTATAATATTCTAATATTATAAAGAGGCAAAGTTTGTATTTTTGTTTGTTTGTTTGTAATGGACAAACTGGACCGATTTTAAAAATTCTTTCATCATTACAATTTTTTATTTTTTTTTATTAGGTGTCCGTAAGATATTTGGGTTTTTCGGACCCAAGGTGTAAAAAATCATCCAAAAAAGTTCCTTATTAATTAATATGTCTTCGAAGTACCAGGTTGGCATAATTTGCTAGGAGCTCACCTAACATGGGTTTTATTGATTCTGAGGCGGTACGAAGTTCGCTGGGTCAGCTAGTATATATATTTATAAGATAGATAGATAAAGGAACGATTGTTGCAACACCGCTTCATTAATTCAGCCGCTACTGCGATCTCCCTGTCGCCAGAACCAGCGTAGCATACCACGCTGACGCCGCTAGGGTGGTCGGCGCGCAGCAATCAGTCGTACCCGATGTCCCACAGATGGGGCCCCAGGACTGATTCCTGTGAGACACCGCATAAGAGTCCAGTAGAGCGGTAACTGAACTGGCCCTCCACCGAATCTGGCCCCACCTGCACCAAGCACCCGTCGAGGCGATCTGCAATGAGTCTTTTCAAGAACTTGCCCATCTCGTCGACAAGGGTGGATTCAGGATTTTTTTTCTGGGAGGGGTACAACCGTACAAGGAGGGGCCGGGCAAAATCAACAATACCTATTACAAATTAACTTGAAGTATCATAGGTCCTGCCATCTTGTTGCGAAGATATGACTTTAATCGTCGTAAAGTGGAGAAAGATCGCTCTGCAGTGCTAGTAGTAGGCATCTTCTGGAGATACTGGGATATTTTCTCTCATCAGTTGCCAAATTTTTAGCTCTCCCTTCAAAGCTAACAAACAAGGAAGGTCCTCCTTATATACTTCAGCGCCTTGCAAAACATCTTCTTCATCTTCGCCGCTGCAGTTATGGGACGGCAACTTTTCCAACTGTACAATTCTTTGCATGGGAGCGCTAGGGAATCTGGATAACATTTCACTTAATTAATTTAACGAAAACGTGATTCTGCGGACCGTAATTTCTACACCAATTTCAATTGCAATGGCCTCAGCCTATGTACACTAATATGATGGGATCTCCACCGTAGACAAAAATATCGTCTAGGGCACGTGTCTCCGTCCTCTCCTTAAATCCGCTCTTGCTCGTCGAGCAGCACGATGAGCCTGTATGCGGACGGAAAGTCCGCAGGGTGCTACGGCTTCTTAATGAGGACCAGTTTCCCCGCCTTCCAAAGAAGTGGGAACTGTCCCCACTCCAAGCATGCGCTTAGGACTGTCCGTTCGTCTGTCACAGCTGGATATCTCAAGAACAACTAATGCTTTCAACTTGAAATTTGGAATAGTTGTAGATGACGTTTGGCCACCTATTTTGCAAATAGGAAAAATATAACAATGGGTTTTTTTTGGAAATGGGAGTTATTGTGGTTCTTAAAAATTCGAAGTGTCACATGAAGGAGCGCTATTTGCATATTCTCAAACATTATTCGTTTTTTTTAGAAAACATGGTTTTCGATTGTTGACGAAAAATTTAAAAAAAGTATACCGTTCCCCCTCTTATCTCCGAATTTTGCTTAGATACAAATCTGAAATAAACTTAGTGACAAAAGTTTATGTAAAGCTTACAGGAAAAATAAAGCAATGGCACTAATATTACACTTTTTCAAAATCATCAAAAATACATCAGTTCCACTATCGGTATATGACTGATAACATAATACTATAAAATATTTATACATATATGATGATACGGAACCCTCGGTGCGCGAGTACAACTCGCTTTCGACCGGTTTTTACATAGTGTATGCATAATTAAAAATTTCAGTTTTCTAGGTCATCTGGAAGTGGGTAAGGTTTTTAGGGTTCCGTTGCCAAATGGCAAAAAACGGAACCCTTATAGATTCGTCATGTCTGTCTGTCCGTCCGTCCGTATGTCACAGCCACTTTTCTCCGAAACTATAAGAGCTACGCTGTTGAAACTTGGTAAGTAGATGTATTCTGTGAACCGCATCAAGATTTTTACACTAAAATAGAAAAAAAAAACTATAAATTTTGGGGTTCCCCACACATAGAACAGAAACTTGAAATTTTTTTTTCATCAAACACATAGAGAGACGCTTCCAAAGTGGTAGAAAGTGTGTGTCCCCCCTCCCCCCCCCCCCCGTAACTTCTAAAATAAACGAATGATAAAAACTTAAAAAAATATATGATGTAAATTACCATATAAACTACCACCGAAAATTGGTTTGAACGAGATCGAGCAAGTAGTTTTTTTTTAAACGTCATAAATCGTAAACCGCAATTTACCGTCCATTCAATCAGCTGAAATATAAAAATAAAAAAAAAACATTTATTTTCATAACCATAAACCTTATGCATAAACCGAGAATACCTACAGGTTTGTACGGAACCCTCGGTGCGAGAGTCCGACTCGCACTTGGCCGGTTTTTGTTTATATAGTCAGTCAGTGATAATAAAAGCTTGTAGAGGCTTTTAAAGGTTTTTTGATAAATAAACCAAATTTTCTATATTTATATTAAACATATTTGAGTTATTAAGGCTTAAAAAGTTCCTTTTTATTTGAACTTGACACGCTGCACACAGCCGCGTGTCTGTAGTTTCGCCAGATAATTTAATTTGATATTGTTGACATGTAGGCCATTTAGTCAGCTGCATCCGTTGCGGGCTGATTCTACCCTTCATAAAACGGATGCAGATGAATAAATCGTCACCCTGTTTAAAAGTAGAAGCTGACTGACCGACTAGAAGGGTGTTAAAATTTGTAGAAGAAAGTATGAAATCCATGTGAACGAAGTCGCGGGAGAAGTGCTAGTTGACTAAACACACAATAATAGCGCATGCTACGAATAAAATAAGTCTTAAATTATTCGTAGAGCGCATGTCATAAATCCACAGCTGTCAAGTGAATGGGATCTTTATGTGTCACGTGACTTTTATCCGATTACGTCTTAGGCTAGATTGTCTGTCGAAGTCCCACTTAGCGTTGCCAGACTTCAGATTTGTTCGTAAGTCTACGACTCACATACGGACATGAATCATACCCAACCAAACAAAGGATCTTTAAAAAAAATGAATCAAAACACAAGAGGACAACACTACTATAATAACCAGCCATGTGCGAGTCGGACTCGCAGACGAAGTTTTCCGTACACCACACAAAAAAAAAACTAACACCATACCTAATTTGTTTTGAATTGTTTTTTTGGGAACCCTCTTTAATTTTTACTTTATAAATAAACTATAAGTTTGGTTATAGCGGCAATATAAATACACAGTTTGTGAAAATTTCAACTGCCTGTCTATTACTGTTCATGAGATACAGCCTGTTGCCAGACAGACGGAGAAGTGGACGGACCAATATCTTATAGTACTCTTTGGGACGGACGTGCAGCGGAGGCTTAGTAGTAGGGTCCCGTTAGAACAATTTTGGATACGAAAGCCCCCAAAGTTAAATGACTATGCGCCAAGCCATTTTATACCAAACTAAAACCGCGAAAAGTAAATAAAAGTACAGCTTGGCAAAAAAGAGTCTGGAAAAAATGAGGTTGCCTGTTTAGCAGGTATGGCCATCCTGTATACTAGGACTAAAAGTGATAAGATCCTTGGTGTTTTAATCAACAAACACGAGATCCCGGGAATTCTCAACAGTCAAGATTTCACAACTTGATAGGCACACAGGCTTTTACTTTTATTGTAGTACATAGCGCATTATTTCACAGGAATAACCTTTTATCTAAGAGATGCGAGTGCTATCACAATAACAAATTGAAAACTTATTCAGATTATAAAATAAATGAAATCGCATTCAGGGATTGCCCATTGAACCCGAAATCCAAGAAATAATGTTCAGCAATCGCATTTGCGGCTACCACCTAGGGTATTCATAACCATTCGATGGTTGGTATGCCTGTATCGTATTTGAGATGAATGATGATGAATGAATCCTGTTAATGCTGACAGTTTATAGTCGAAAAGAAGGCTACTAACAGCTGCTTAGTGTTGAAAACTAAGGTTGGGCTTTTAATCCTACAGCTTGGCAAAAAATAGTCTGGAAAAAATGAGGGCGCCTGCTTAGCAGGTATGGCCTCCCTGTATACTAGGACTAAAAGTGATAAGATACTTGTTGTTTTAATCCACAAACACGAGATCCCGGAAATTCTCATCAGTCAAGTTTTCAAGACATGATAGGCACACAGTCTTTTACTTTCATTTTAATTAGTAGATTGCGCATTATTTCGCTGGAATAACCTTTTATCTAAGAGTGCCATCATAATAACATAATACAAACTTATTCAGTTTAAAAAATAATTAAATTACACTCAGGGATTGCCGATTGAACCCGAAACATAAGACATAATGTTCATCAATCGCATTTGCGGCCACCATCTAGGGTATTCACAACCATTCGATGGTTGGTATGCCTGTATCAAATTTGACATGAATGATACTGAACGAATCCTGTTAATGTTGACAGTTTATAGTCGTTATGAAGGGAACTTACAGCTCCTTACTGTCGGAAACTAATCGGAAGTCAGAGAGTACCTATAACATGTCGCATTCGAAGGGTACGGGCAATATCGAATAAACTTGAACAGTTGACTAATGAAGGCTTCAGGTATGTCTATGTGAGGTACATAACATTATCACTATTCACATGACAATGAAAATGAAATAACACGCTAAAATTTAGATTTTATTTAAAAAGAAAAACGTCACATAACATCATTCGTGTATTCCTTTTCGGTGCTTTTAGAGATTTTTTCCATTAACACTGATGTGTCAGTATTCCATTTCTTATTTATGAAATCTAAATAGTGTAAAAAATCTTTCTTAGACGTTTACGGCTCCCATTACAACCCGTCTCCTCAAACTATAGATAATATATTACGTAGAATAGGCACCTGAAAAATAATAAATATTAATTATACTTTTTTTTACTGTAGTATGCGATAACAGCATTAACAAAAAAAAAATACTTGCCTGTTTCTTTATAGTGTTGAACTTTTTGTAAAATTGCACACAGATCAAAATCGTCTAATTCTTTCTTCCGCCAACTGTTTTGGTGTTTCTCCAGGTGTAGAAAAATCCTTAATTTTTTTCACCTTCATTAACAATTTCTTTAATTGTACTGTGAGATTTACCTAGAAAAAAATATAAAGACAATCATATTAATTCCATGTAGTCCACATTTTTCAATTTCAAGTATCAAACATCAAGAGGCAACGTACACGCGATTTGTCAAACTAGAAAACATAACCTCAATAATCTATTAGTAAATTAAACAATAAAATGGCTTGAAACTTATAATACCGACAAAATTTAGCATTAGAAAGGTAAAACAATGACTGGCATTGACTAAAAGTTACATTTCTTGGATAAATACCTGTCGTGTTGGCAGTTCTTTCGAAAACATTGTCAATCGGAGACAAAATTTGTTCCGCTTCAGATTCCGCCAAATTTCTTACGAAAACTTAGTATATCACAGCTCACACCACTACTCCTTATTTTTTTATTCATTTTTTATATGTACAAAAGCATTAATAATTGATAGTTAATTAGAAATAAGTAAAATACAACTGGGAATAACACAATGACAGATTTAGAGGTGAGGCGTATATACTGGTACAGGTATATATACCAAGTATGAGCTTCCCAGTACGCAGCCCGGGTACAGACCTGACTACTGGGTGAATACCTTGAAGGTATGACGTCATACGTATAGGCTAGTACGAAACGAACCGCTACCACAAGGTATCAGCCAGTTCGTGCAGCATCGGTCCGCCGAAACCACCCGAAGCTACCCGACCGCTTACGGCAGGACCCGAAGCGTCATTCGTGCTTTAGGAACATTCGGACGATCCAGTTCAAGTTCAAGTGAAAAAAAAATACATGAATATAATTGCGTAATAATGTTATTGCATAAAAAATATAACGAATTACATTTTTTATCATATCAAAGAGTTCCTTAAAAATATAATGTGTGTAATAAAGTGATTTTTAACTACGCAGCTAGTTAGTCAATTTAAATAAAATTAATGTTATTTTGCATATAATATTTAGCACTCACTAATAATCATCTTCATATCTCTTACTTGAAACTTCTTTACCCACATAATATTGGAGGTATGCCATACTTATCACATACGTTTACTTATCGAAATCATTACACACCCAAATACTTACAGGTATTTTGAAACCCGGTTCTTGTACCAAGTATTTGGCGATACCCATACCTTGAAGACCGGGTATGGAGATTGGCAGGTATATCTCATCTCTAGACAGACTAGCTACTTGATGATAAACAAAGCAGTGTTGCCACTAAAAATATATTTTAGTTACAGTGGTTACCACGACAGACTCTTTTTTGCCAAGCTATACGTTGACTCTTAATGGTTGATACTTGAAATTGAAAAATGTACATGGAATTAATATGATCGTCATTATATTTTTTTCAAGGTAAATCTCACAGTACAATTAGAGAAGTTGATAATGAAGGTGAAAAGAATTAAGGATTTTTCTACTCCTCGAAAAACACCAAAACGGTTGGAGGAAGAAAGAATTAGACGATTTTAATCTGTGTGCAATTAGACAAAGAAACAGGCAAGTATTTTTTGTTAATGCTATTATCGCATACCACATACCACAGTAAAAAAAAACATAATTTACATTTATAATTTTTAAGGTGCCTATTCTACGTAATATATTTGTCGGCGACGAAATCTAAGCATCTAGGGGCAAGTAGTATCGGAGTGCACCCTGACAATGATTTTGTAAGTTAAAAAGCATTTTTAAAATGATAAAGATCTCAATAGTTCGAAAAATGTCAATAATTAGACCCCCTCTGGGCAAGTGGGTGCAAGTAGCGCAGAGAGAGCCTTGATAATAAAATGTAAATATAAGGAATAATTTTGTAGTTTGTAAGGAATTTGATAATTTTGAAAAGTTTTGTTTATTAGTTTATATTTTAATTAGTTTTAGTTTATAGATTTCATGTTTAGTTTTCTTATTAGAATCTAATTAATTTCAATTTAAGTGAATCTTTTATGGAAATGTACAAAAAATTTGTAAGGATGTTCTATAATTACGTAACTTGAAAATGAGGTTTTTTGTTTATGGGCCGATTATTGTTATTTTAGTGGTAAACGATAGAATTAGATGTAAAACGACTTTTAGCGTTTAAATTATCAAAATCGGACCACAGGATTGGAAGATATTGTAGATAGTGGCAATTGTCTTAAGTTAAACCTTGTAAGTTTTTAAGAAAGTTTGTATTGTGACTATGTACATGTAATATTGTGTTTTTATATAAGAAGGGACCACATAAAAAATGTAAAAATATATAGATTGCGAGGGGTTATGTGATAATTAATGCAAAATAAAGGGTTCAAAGATTTCGGCTTGGTGAAAATTAACAGTGAAATGGGCTTAAAAATCGTGGTTCCCTGTAAGGTAATGGGAAGCGGCCCCGGTGACTATAAAATACGCACGATCGGCCGGGCCCATTTCCCCCGGCTGGAGGCCTAAAAAGGTAACTTTTTAGAACTCGCCGGGTTACAATCCGTTTAAGTAGTAAAAATCTTTCAGGTTAACTACGAGATGTCCTACCAAAAAAAAAAAACGGGCCCATTTAGTCGCAGCTCAGCCGTTGAAGAGGCACAACGAAGAAACAAGCCGAAATCTATGGACAAGAAGTACTAGAAGAAAAGTGTTTTATTTCGTTTCTATCAGAATACAGTCAAAAACGTTTAGTCTCCCGAGGTCTTGGTCGACCGTACCATCATTACGCATTCAGGGGTGCGTGGTGACGTGTATTACCAGCGCAATTAGGTAAGTAGGGAAGCGAGTCAAAACGTGGGAGAAGTCCCAGGGCGAGTAAGGGTGTTGATCACATCCCATTCGTCCACTACAATATTACCTATAGTTTGAGGAGACTTGGGTTATAATGGGAGCCGTAAACATCTAAGAAAGATTTTTACATCATTTAGATTTCATAATTAAGAAATGTAATACTGACACATCAATGTTAATGGAAAAATCTATTAAAGCAGCCAAAAGGAATACACGAATGATGTTGTGTCACGTTTCTCTTCTTCTTTACATATTATAAAATAACTAGCTTTTGCCCGCGGCTTCGCCCGCGTAGATGTCGGAAATTATCGCAAGAGGACGTATTACTGCGGTAAGAATGTATTAATCCATGTTATACATACATAAAATTACGCCTTTTTCCCATGGTGGTAGGCAGAAACTACGGAACGCCACCTGCTACGATCCTTACATATCTTGTGTGTTTGATGTACCTAAAATAAAACTAATAGTATTCAGAGTAAGAAGACTGCGACATAGGGCTGGATTGAATTGAATATAAGTCTTCCTGGTTTTTCTTAACGCTCCTATTCTACTTAAATAAACACTCAGTTATTTACCAGACACCAAATTAAACATAGTTATAAGAATAGTACTTTGGCCAGTGGCTTTGCCCGTATAGCTGTCGGAAAATATCACCCGGGAAACTACTACCGGGATAAAATATCTATGGTATGCTATATATGGTAAGTATCCAGGATATCCAAAAATCCAAATCCATCCAAAAATCTAAACATCTAAGCCATATTTCGCGGTCTCTTACTTGGAATAATACAATTAGCTTTATTTTGAGTACTTCGAACACACATGATGATATGCATTTACTATGAAGCCCAAGTAATATGAATTACAATCCTACTAATCCTGCACTACCCGACCGCTACCAAGCGAGATGGCCGGACGCGGAACGGCCCGCTAGCCACTCTGCGGCTATTTTATTATCATCTCTGATATCTTCTAAAATATTCATTTTAATGATATGCTGTGAAAGGCAATTTTGATCTACATGAAATGCACAACATATCTAATGTATTTAATTTGATAAGAATTAATGCTGTATTGCTTAAAATCGCTTCGTAAATAAGCCATTATTTCTCATAAAAATTAAAGGATAAAAAATGGTTATTGTGGGTTATCCCTAAGAGATAGACATATACCATCACGGATTTTTTTGTAGAACTTTGTAAGGTGTACAATACTGTAGTACATTATTTTGATCTATTTCGTAGGGTTCAGCCAGCGTTCACAATGTAAGCGCAAAAAAATGAGTTTATTTATGACATCACATTAGAAACCTCTAAAATTATCAGTGTTTCTTTACTATATTATGCATGTTATATACATATAAACCTTCCTGTTGAATCACTCTATCTATTAAAGTTGTTTGACTATTGTTCGTCGAATCATTGACCTCCTTAAGTTCTGAGTTGAGCTGCATGATTACTGACAAATGCGTGCACTGATTGGACAGGTCCACTCAAGCTGTGTGTTCTTTCCTTAAAAGACCACTTCAGACACCAATCCACATGGTCTTCACATGATCTAACCAAATTATGTCTGGACTTTAAAAGAGACTGTGACCTCTGAGTTTGTTTCGGCCTTTCTTCTCAGAGTAGTCAGATAGGAAACGCCGACCTCATCTAGTTTAAAAAAATATGATTGACGTGTAAAAGTGTTTGTACAAACCTACTTACAAAAATAAAGTCATTTATCAATAGGATTGTAATATTGTAATTCATATTACTTTGGCTTCATAGTAAATGCGAATATCGTCTGTGTTCGAAGTACTCAAAATAAAACTAATTGTATTATTCCAAGTAAGAGACCGCGAAATATCACTTAGATGTTTAGATTTTTGGATGGATTTGGATTTTTGGTTATCCTGGATACTTACCATATACATAGCATACTTTATCCCGGTAGTAGGTTTCCGAGTGATATTTTCCAAAAGCTATACGGGCGAAGCCACTGGCAAAAGTACTATGTTTAATTTGGTGTCTGGTAAATAATTGAGTGTCTGTATAGGTAGAATAGGAGCGTTAAGAAAAACCAGTAAGTCTTATATTCAATTTAATCCAGCCCTATGTCGCAGTCTTCTTACTCTGAATACTATTAGTTTTATTTTAAGTACATCAAACACACATGATATGTAAGGATCGTAGCAGGTGGCGTTCCATAGTTTCTGCCTACCCCCATGGGAAAAAGGCGTTATTTTATGTATGTATAACATGGATTCATACATTCTTACCGCGGTAGTACGTCCTCTTGCGATAATTTCCGACATACACGCGGGCGAAGCCGCGGGCAAAAGCTAGTTTTAAATAAAACGTAAATTTTAGCGTGTTCTTTAATTTTCATTGTCATGTGGATAGTGATAGTGTTATGTACAGACGCCAGCACATAAAGCTACTACAATTTGTCAAATTTCTTTAATAGATTTCAACTTTATCGCTAAACTGTTAGGTTCAAGATTGATTGGGAAATGTTGACAGTTTCGGGTAGCTTGATGTGCTAGCGTCTGTACCTGACGGCTTCGTTAGTCAACTGTTCAAGTTTATTCGATATTGCCCGTACCTTTTGAATGCGACATGTTATAGGTACTCTCCGACTTCCAATTAGTTTCCAACAGTAGCAGCTGTTAGTCGCCTTCTTGTCGACTATAAACTATCAGCATTAACTGGATTGGTTGTGAATACCCTAGATGGTGGCCGCAAATGCGATTGCTGAACATTATTTATTGTGTATCGGGTTCAATCGGTAATCCCTGAGTGTTATTTAATTTATTTTTATAGTGAATAAGTTTTCATTATGTTATTATGATGGCACTCGCACCTATTAGATAAAAGGTTATTCCAGCGAAATAATGCGCAATCTACTATATACAATGAAAGTAAAAGCCTGTGTGCCTATCAAGTCTTGAAATTTTGTCTGTTGAGAATTCCCCGAATCTCGTGGTCGTTGATTAAAACACCAAGTATCTTATCACTTTTAGTCCTAGTATACAGTGTGGCCATACCTGATAAACAGGCGCCCTCCATTTTTCCAGACCTTTTTTTGGCAAGCTGTACATCATTGTTAGATTATATTCAAGATTTGTCTTTGTAAACAAATATAGATATACAGTATTACATATCAAACTATTCTCATGATATCTAATAAACGACAAACTTTACGCGTGAAAGTTCACTCAACAACCAACCACTGAGCAAATAATATGTAAATAGCAGTTAATTACTAACTGTTATTTACCCACGATAATATGCCCCCCGTTTTAATTTTTAGTCTAATCAATGCCCTAGATCGAAAAGGAGACTGTTGTGATGTGTGTACCTTAAGTACAGTACATCATAATTGTATTTAAGATTTGTCAAAATAAACAAAAACATTACTTCTATCATCTTACTATTTACACGATATACTAAATAAAATGATCAACTTATGCAAATAAATATATAATTAAAGGACACAGTGTGGAATTAATCGTCCATATTGCCGTCAGAAATCAGTTATAGTTCAATCTAGCTCCAACTAATTAAAAATAAAATACACCTAGCCCTAAAAAATCTGTTCGTAGTTTTACGGATTTTTCTAGAGGCATCTACGGTTCTGTTTTTCAGAGTCGGTTGTCTTGTCTCGTTCGACCTACAGGTTATATGGATTTTTAGAAATCGGTTCTGGCAACACTGCTTCCACGCCCGGCGGCAGCTTGTGTCCTCGCGAAAATTATTTATTTTCTAATATAAATATATTTTATTTTACTGATAATTATTCCAAAATGGACACAAGGAAACTGACGGAAATTCTGCGTGGAACCATCGATGTCAACCAGAGGCAGGCCGCTGAAGAACAGCTTGCACAGGTGAGTTAAAAATTCGCATCCATCAACCACATGCTCGGGAATTTTATAACGCGACCAAATTGCATAGTTCTGATAGGGTTATGCGGCTCTATTGTGTGAGGGGCTTTTCAATTAAGTCGTCTAATGACATGCCGCGCTGGTATGATAGGGAGCACCATGTTTTACCTGAACTCTTGGAACATTTGGTTTTATTTGTTGAAAATTCGCTGCATGTGCCAGTATAGGTCTGTCTCTATCTAGACAATGTATTTGGACGCAATCTAACTAAATGCGATATGTATATTTCGACAAGAAGTTCTAACCAAACTTGACCAGCTCATGTAAAGTCATTAGTTACTATAAATAGATCCTTTACAATTGAAATATTTTACAGTTTTTGCGCGTTTTGCTCGTCATTTTCAGATTCTATAATGAACAAGGTTTTCTTGTGAGGGTAATAATTGATAAAAGAAGATATCTAAACAAACTTTAAAACTTTATTGGATGCAATAGTAAAATGATTGAAGAACATTCCAGTTCTAGACTAGTCTTCCTGATATGTTCACCAAATAGAATATATATTTCTATTTATTTATAGAATAATGCGGGAGTATAAATATTACAGAAAAAAATAAACTTCTCTAAGTACCCACTAAAAGATATTAGATAAATAAAATGTTAATGATTAACACAGGTTAATTGTACTGGTCATGGCATTCATTTGAAGAAGTCATAATTTTCACACTTGTTGAAAGTTATAACAATAATAGTTTTCCTTTTGCTCTTCTGAGATCTCAGCATAAGCTGCTTCATAAGTGGAGAATCCAAAGTTACAGTATAGCACATAAACACTTGTTGATGGAAGTTAAGGGATGTTGCAGTTGTATAATAAACATGTAATATTTTTGCTTCTAATTGAGTTGTACCCTAGTCTTATCAAAATATTTGTGATAGGAAAACTCATAATTTATCACAATTGATTATTATAAAATAAGCATTCAGGACACACACAGCAGGAGCAGTGGTGGCCTAGTGGTAACAGCATCAATTTAAAAGTGGTAGGTTGTTTGAACCCTGTCATCATCCCAATTTGAAGAGATGAATTCGGTTACGGAAATCAAGCAGTATCTCCCCTACTATAAGCCCTGATTACTAGGTAGGCTAGGTAGCTGTCTTCTACAAACACCACACAATTACAGTTGGAATATGATGTTAGTTAACAAACAAGCTTTTCTTGTGATAGTGCTAATTGATAAAAAAGGTATACTTATTAAACTTAAAACTATTAGATGCATTTAACCTCTAAGTCCCTGAGATACCACATTTGGTATAGACGCAATCGTTTTTTAATTGTGTCTGTAATTACGGTAATTGACTGGTTAAATAACATTTCAAGTCTATACTAGTTTGCCCCGAATTTCAATAGAATTATACTTTTTTTAAATAATAATTCAAAAGTATTTAACAAAAAAACTTTACTGGGTATCCGCAAAGAGACACTAGAGAATTAAAATTTTAATTATTAGCACAGGTTAAGCTGCTTACTAGCTTCAAAAGTCATATTTTATAAATATGTATAGTTACTTCAGTATAGTCCACAGCTATGCAGTAGAATATGATGTGGATTATCTGAGAAAATGACTATTGTATGCTCATCATGACCAGTTGTCATAAAAAAGGCTTACAATAAAACATGTATTTATTGAATCCAACAATGCAAGATAGACCTTGATGTGCATTTAGATCTGTACTGGTATTTTAATTAAACTAGTAAAAAGTTTCAGCTAATATTGTAACTTTCTACAAAAACTTTTTGTAACCAAACAGCCCATTGCCATTCTGCAATTAAATTCGACTTTTAATAAATTAGCTTGACAGATACAATATCAGTTTGGGTTTTTGTGGTTAAAGTTTCTGACAAAAATGTAGAGTGGTAAAAAATTGAATGATCATATTTGATTTATTGTTTCATTCACCTTCCAAAGGATTTTTATTTATACATTTATGGGTGTTCATGTCGCATCTACCAAAGTAGATAGATGTACAATTTATTTATATTTACTTTTATTGAATCAAATAGAACATTCATAAATAGCACTTGTGCTTAGGATATAGATTATAGTTTTTTGCTTTTAGATGCCTAAAAAAATTTAATGTTTCAGATTCACAAAATCATCGGATTTGCACCTTCACTGCTTCAAGTGGTTATGCAAAATGACATTCCCATACCAGTGCGACAAGCTGGTGCCGTGTACCTAAAGAACCTTATCACTTCCGGATGGCAGGACAAAGAGCCTGAAGAGGGGGAGCCCATTCCCTTCAGCCTTCATGAACAAGACCGTGCTATGATCAGGGATATCATTGTAGATGCTATAATACAGGCACCAGATATAATAAGGGTACAGCTGTGTGTCTGTTTGAAAACCATAATCAAACATGACTTCCCGACACGTTGGACACAAATTGTGGATAAAATCCACATATACCTCCAAAACCCTGAGCCTAACAGCTGGATGGGTGCTCTTCTGTGTCTCTACCAGTTGATAAAGAACTATGAATACCACATTGCCGAGAAGAGAGTGCCATTAATAGAAGCAATGAACCTGCTTCTTCCAATGATGTACAATTTGATTGTGAATCTCCATGCTGATCCGTCTGCGGAATCTGTTCTGATTCAAAAGCAAATATTGAAGTGTTTTTATGGCCTCATCAAGGTATTATTCTAATTATTTTTACTTCTGATCCTTGTAATAGTGACTTATTAGTAAGAAGTTTAAACATAATCCCTTTTGTTTCAGTACATTTTACCTCTAGACCTCATAACAAGAGACGTTTTTACAAAATGGATGGAGGTGTTGCGCAGGGTGATGGAAGCACCTGTGCCAGAGACGACTCTGCAAGTAGACGAAGACGAACGTATGGAATTACCATGGTGGAAATGTAAGAAGTGGGCAGTGCACACCTTGTACAGACTATTTGAACGGTAAGTTACTAGTCCTCTGCTTTAAGAATTTATTACAGTTTGCGATAGTTCTCCATGTCTGGTTACTAGTTTGTTCTGCAGAAGAAGTTAACAAGATGTAGTTTGAAATTCTCATAATTGTTATTATAGATTTTTGCATATTACATTAGTCAAATCAATAAATAAAATCATAAGATTGAAAATATGTTGTCTTACAGCCATTCATATCATTGAGGGTTTTTTTCCAACCCATATATACCGGAAAACCATATTATGATTTCAATATAATGTTGCATGAACCCCAAATAAATTGGGATAAGGGCAGGAGAAATGATGATGATGATTCTTATCCATACTTATATACTTATAATATTATAAATGGGAAAGTGTGTGTGTGTCTGTTTGTCCGTCTTTCACGGCAAAACGGAGCGACGAATTGACATAATTTTTTAAGTGGAGATAGTTGAAGGGAAGGAGAGTGACATAGGCTACTTTTTGTCTCTTTCTAACCCCCCACTTCCCTAAAATGGGGGTGGAAGTTTGTATGGAGCAAAAAAAAAATTGAGTAGGTGATGGAAATTTGCATGAGACTGCTCTCTTATTACCTATATAACCTGGTTTAATGCATTCTTAATACATTGACCGCGGTAGTACGTCCTCCTGTGATAATTTCCGACATCCACGCGGGCGAAGCCGCGGGCAAAAGCTAGTTTCAATATAGTTGTATTTGTGACTTAATAATGTTTCCGCTTGATTAAGATTATTTCGTTGAAAAGTGAGTTTATAAGGATTCAGTTAATCAAATTGAATCATTCAATTAGTTATTTGCGTTGTAAACGACAAAACAATTTCCCGTCTCTAAACTATCCACAGTTGTATTAATGACTTTTTATCCTACTGCGTGACAGCAAAGAAAGGGCTGTTTTAATTGGCAACCCTTGTATGTGGGATTCTTTATACACTTGAAGACCCCTAACAATTGAATGGATTTTAAAACATGTGGTGACTACTTGTTTGGATTGCGCTTAGGTTTTTTTTTTAATAAAACTGGTGAAATTATATTGCACTTAACGCATTATTGCATTTAACACGTTGGTCGCCATGTCGGACAATGGTGACCGCCAGTAAATGTTTCATTCAAGCCGCGTCGGACATTGGTGCCCGACAGGCCATACCTTACTTAGACTTACGCTTGCTTACAGGCCGGCGGCCACTTTTTATCAGTCTGTGATTCGACACGTCGTCGGTGGCGCGAGGAAAGGGGTGGGGTGTGTGGTTGTCCGACAGAGAGACCCGCGTGGCGCAATTGAAATAATTATTCCGTTCAGGCCACGTCGGACTAATGTGTCCGTCAGTAGTATATAAGCATTATATACAAGCTAAGCTATCACATGATAATGCTTATAATAAACCTTTACTCAAAGTAATATTTAAAAATAAAATGGGTGATTTTTTTTATATTTTGTCAAAATTCTCTGTTAACTAACATGTTATAAATTAAAATCATAATGCTTACCTTTTTCCCAGCTATTGGGGTTGGGTTGGGTCAGCGGCTTCCATTTTAACTCGATGCAGCTGAATACCAGTATTTTACATGGAGTCACTGTCTGTCTGACCCGTACAACCCAGTTACTGGGTAATACAATACCCTTTGGTATAACTGGTTGTCAGATTTAGGCACTTAGGGCTCTTGGTATGTAAAAGTCACCCATCCACGGAACAACCGCGGCAACCGTAGCTTAAATTGATCGGTTGATCCGTGTGACTGTTAAACTTAGCTATGAAGTTAATAATTGCAGTCGGGTTTTTAAGATTTTGGTATTTTATTTTCATTTCTATAAAATTGGATGAAAGTTCAGTGCAGGGCGTTACTCTTTTCAAATCATGAAGGGGGCATTAAATTGCAGTGCTAATAAGGATGTGCATGTTCCGAATCTGCATTGGTTAGGCTCTCACGTTCGCACGCTCGTTGATAGCTAAAGTCCTCCTCAGATAAAAAAGAAACAGAATCTGCATTGATTGATTGACAGTGACAGCTAGTTTATTAGTTAAGTATAACCGTTTTGCGAGTTGATCGCAATTCTTCTTTCTGCAAAGCTGGTAGGCTTGTACAGTGATATAAAAATTCAATAAAAGTGGACATAGCATAATCCTACTGTCCTACTAATATTACATAAACTAGCTTTTGCCATCGGCTTCGTCCGCGTATTATACGTATAAACCTTCCTCTTGAATCTATCTATGTATTAAAAAAAAACCGCATCAAAATCCGTTTAAATTTTCAGGTGTTTATTACTCAATCGCGCAAAAACTGAACTTGAATTAAATTTGCCACACATAGTTTATATGTTGGATGAACACGTAGAATACTTTTTATCCTGGTAGGTAGACGTTTTCGTGGGATAATTAACGAGCTCCACGCGAGTGAAGCCCTGGCAAAAGCTAGTCACTAATTTGTGTGTGATGTTTCATACAAAATTTTAAAATCTCACCTATGTTAAGCTCCAAGTGTACCCTAAATTCATGTGTCAGTTTAAAAAAAAAACTTAATAAAAGTGTTTAAATTAACATAATTACATAAACCCACGCCTTCTTCACATGGGTTTGGCAGAAATTGCAAATCGTCTCCTGCTATGATCCTAACATTAGTGATTTGCCGGATATCCGTGGGAGAAGAAAGATCCTTATCCGTTCCTTTTTTGGCGGATCCTTTAACCTATTAATTTTCAATACAATTACACCTACATATAGATGAAAATCTAGATTTAGGTGATTAAGTAGCAATAAAAAACAATTAAATTCCATTCAGTATTTTTTCTTCTTAAAATCAAATATTTTGTGACTAAATTATAAACAGAACATAATAAAAACCCCGCAATGCAAGTCGAAACATGTCATGTTAAGCAAGTGGTGTCAACTATCGTTAAAAGGTCACGTGCAGCGACACCGATTGAATAAACCAAATATCCGTATTCGGATCCGTATCCGCGGATATACATTTTTAACGATCGGGTACATCACTATCTAACACTCCTTTTGCCTTGTTTACGTTCATACATGTGGTCATGTTTAAATTGATATGAATATTTTATTGGGGATCGGGGCGAAGATTAATGCATTTCTTACGTCTTTTGTCTTGACATTGGTAAACCGATATTTATGTAGTAAACTATAGTTAAAAATCAGAGTATAAAATTAATAAGATATGTATTCGACGATTGTTTATCGTACAGTGCTGGTCATATATAATTAGAAAATTCGAGTATTTCACTTCCATTTTCAGCATGTAAAAGAGAGTTAGTAAGTACTAGCTTCTGCCCGCGACTTCGTCCGCGTTAAATTTCTTGTTCCCCCGACCCTTCCCGTCGCGTCGAATCGCCTACCCTTGCGATTTTCCCCGTTTTTGCAACATTTTTCATTACTGGTCCGCTCCTTTTAGTTATAGCGTGATGTTATATAGCCTATAGCCTTCCTCGATAAATAGGCTATCCAACACAAAAATAATTTTTCAATTCGGACCAGTAGTTCCTGAGATTAGCGCGTTCAATCAAACAAACAAACAAACAAACATACTAACAAACATACATACTAACAAACAAACTCTTCAGCTTTATAATATTAAGTATAGATAGTATAGATTTATGTGGATGTATCTGTTTTTTTAGAGCATAGAAATATTGTAGTAATTACAAAATATTAAATTAATTAATTTAATACAAATAAATAAAATTGAAGTTTTTGTTTGTTCTGGATAATCTCCGAAACGGGTGGGCCGATTTTGATGGGGCGGGCACAGCCCGTTGTAAATTACAATCGTCTGGCCGGATAACTAATGACAAATACAAGCAATTAACAGTAGAAAATAATAATAAAAAACACTATTTCCATAATTTAGATAAATTGTTATGGATGCTATGAGTACCGTATTTATAACCGAATAGTACTTGGTTGAGTAGCCTGTATGGTCAATTACATCATGTTTTTGACATGTTTTTGATTCTAGTAATTTTACACTCGTTTCCGATGGAATACCCCTTACTAAGCCCTTTACACTTTCCTCCGTCATATGCGTCGTCATGTTAGTGTCATCCGTTAGCTTTTTTTTTCATGATGAGTCCCAAATTGCCTATCAGATTTAAATCCGAATTATTAGTAGGCCACTCCCACATTTTCACCGATTGTTCGCTGAAAAACACTTTTATGCTGTTTGGGTCAGCATCGTGCTGAATTATGCAAGTCTCTGGCAAAATTGTAAACATTGTTTCCTTTGAGATGATTCTATACTGATACGGTAAGGTCTGATCCATTTGCCGTATAATCTTTCTCATGGAATCAATTTCATATCTTTTAAATATCCCTACGCTTTAACATTTCCATCACCGTGCGTAACTGTCTTTTTTAACCGAATTCAAAAAAGGAGGTTTTCAATTCGGATTTATGTATACATATTGTATACATATTATTTTGTTTGAAAGCGTATCCTTATGGGTGGTTAATATTTAGATTTATTAACTTTGCTTGAGAAGTTGTTGAGTTAGCTTTAATAATAGGGTTTTTAATCCAGTTTGTGTTGATGATTTTAGAAAATTTTGTGAAAAGTTTTTGCTGACAAACTAAAATGCCGTGGTGCTTTCATGCGGCTGTATCAACATTATTCTCCTGCCCTTATCCCATTTTTATTAGTCAGCGCAACATGTCTTTTTCTCTTTTAATCGTCATCTCGGTAGTGATACACTATTTTTGGCCTCCCCTAATCATATATAACTTGCGACATTCTTACTCAAAACTTTCCTAACGACATTTTCCTCATTCCTCCGTATCACGTGCCCATACCATGCCACGTGCCCATACCACGACACGTGAACCGTGCCGGTTTCCGCACAACTTTTCAGTTATAGGTGCCACTTTCAGACTTCTTATGTAATCATTTCTTATTAACATTCACACAACCCTATTAACATTCTCATCTCAGCTGCATGCAGTTGCGTTTATTCATCCCTTTTGTGGCCAAAATCTTGAGGATGTTTATTTCACAAACTACCTGTTGTCGTTCACGCAATACTTGCGCAGCAATGGTCATGATCATAAACTTCGAAAGCAGAAGTAATGAATAAAATAAAAATATATAATAATAAAATCTTGGTTAACTTATTTTAAAATCGTCTTACTTTATAGCAGTATACTTCTGCAGCACTACTCTATTTAAATCAATACCAGGGTTTGGATCGGATTGAATACTTTTTTACGTTGGTCCAATATTGTCCCAGCGATACTAGATTCCAGTGCTGGATTGAAATATTGGATTACTGTAAATAAGCCTTAGTTGTGTACACACTTGTTCGGGTCGGCACATTCACAACAAAGCCGAAGAAATTTTGGTAAAAACTGTCAGTTACCTATTTCAGATGTCAATACTATCAAAGTCTTAGAATTTACAGCGAGCTGTCATTGTCCTTATTTTTTTTATAAACAAGTGACTACTTTTATATGAATTAATATGCCCCATTGCGCAGCTGTTGACTGTTATAGTACGGGGACCCATGTATTTCCCAAAGATGTTAAGAGACGAAAATCACGATAGCTCGTCGTGTCTATGTATCCGGTTATAACCTTAAGACTTATGGGTTAACTTCATATAAAGGTGATGATCTCAAGAGAACTAAGTTCGTTTTCATTACAGGCACTTGTGGTGTAGTATGTAAGTACATTATGTTAAGGGTGTGTGTGTTAATGTTATCATGTTATATCAGTACTAGAATTAACATTTTTCTAGAGCAACATTATTCTAACGTTTGTCTAGGGCTGTAATGTCTGGAAGATTATCCTCGCGATGGATTTCAATTCCGATCAGGTTATTAGTGTCCGACGCCTTCAACAAAAATAAAGTCAACAAACACAAAACGACCTATAAATTATAAAACTTTAATAATTTATTGACCTTTCTCTTAGCTCCTCTTTTAACTGCTGTGCTACACTCCAAGTCGCTTACTTATTTATCTAGTCTTCGTTTAATTTGTGATCGACACAACAGTAAACACAACAACAATAGCTGTTTCAATGGCTGTTACTTATCACTAGCTTTCTGTTTTTAACCCCATTACTACATAATTATATTCTGAATTGGCATGTCAGAGTTGATTTTTACTGCCGGCATTTTTACTGCACGCTGAGTTATTTTTAAAATATGCTTTTGTTTCTGCTCTTTTTTTTAATTTTGGTTTTAATATTGTTTTCAATTCTTCATTTAATTTTGTTATAATTCTGATTTTATTCTAGTTTTCATTTTGAAGTCATGATTTGATTTAATTTGCTTTTGTTTTAAGTTTGTTTCTTATTTCAAACTTGATTTTAATTCTAGCTTTTTTTTTGCATTTATTTAATTTTAAGTAATATGATTTTAAACCTACGCTGAATAATAATTGTTACCTAACTGGAAGAAGCTACTGGCTCATGAAATACAGGTACTCTAACCTAGCTCTGGAGCCAGGGTTTTTTTTTTGGGTATAAACACAATACACCAATTAAAGAATTTATATTTATTATACCACCCGGCTGTGCCGATTAATGCCGACCCGAACACGTGGTTAGAAAGCCTTAAACTTTAAGTAACACAAACATCTTTAATTAATTAATTACATTAAATTGATTACTATTATTTTTCTTATATTCTTCTGTGATCAGTCACTGGACTATGAGCAGATTTCTTTGTTTCTCCAACGAGATTTTCGTCTTTTAAATATTTTAAGGCAGCATTTCTTAATTGATATAAAGTATTATTGGATTTATATATTTTGGTGTTTTATTGTACACCATTATTCTTACTAACTATAAGTCTATTTATTGTCAACAGGTATGGCAGTCCTGTGAACGCCCGCGAGGAGTACGTGCAGTTTGCTGAATGGTATCTGAGTACCTTCACCGGCGGAATCTTGGATGTCCTCTTGAGTATACTTGACCAGTACAGAAACAAGGTGTACATCTCACCGAGAGTTCTCCAGCAGACCATCAGCTACATAGATCAATGGTGAGATGTTATATATTCTATCAGACATTTCATGCAAGGCTTGACTTCGAGACGTTGGGAGGCCGATGTGGGTGTATTAAAATCACACATCCGGCTATGTCATCTGCTTGTTGACTAATATTTATGCATAGCACAAACATTTAGAAAATATTGTGGTACATGCTTGTCTACTCTTTCTCAGTGTGAGCCACGCTCATTCGTGGAAGCTCCTGAAGCCCCACATGTTCGCCATTATTCAAGACGTGCTGTTCCCCCTCATGTCGTACTCCGAAGCAGATGAAGAACTGTGGGAAACTGACCCTCATGAATATATACGAATCAAATTCGGTAGGTAACAAATCATAAATCATTAAATCTACAGGGTCAAATTAAATTAGCTGGCAATACCTTACCTATGTGTTTGGGTGTCGATATTTAAAACTAATGAGACAAAAAATAACAATTTTTTGTCATCATTCGGCAGATATCCTTCGCTCAGCTGTTTATGTAATTTTTCGTAGAACTTGTTTTTCTTTTTTACGAATTTCCAAAACCATAACAGTCGTTTAGTTGCCTTAATGTACAAGTCAGTGTCATTTAAAGTTTTGAACAAAATTCGAATGAAGTATTTTTTTTTTATCATTCATTTTCGATGTCGATTTCCAAAGCGTGGGTAAAATTAACTGGCAATCAGCTAATTTAATTGGTTCCTGTATAGAAACCACACTAACAAACTTACCAGGATTGATTTTGCTTGATTACAGTCTGCCAACTCCAGTTGGAATATCGTAATGTTGCTTTAGATTTAATCATTTATTTATTTGTAATGTAGTGTATAACCGTGGTTCGAAACTCGTCGATTAGTACGAGGCAAAAAAGGCCAACCCTTGCTACAATCCTGCCGATGGGGTATTTGACCATAGCTAAAGTAGAAGTACGCGAATATTATTCTTATTTTAAGGAGATTACGGTTGCTAATTTTCTTAAGAGTTGAGAAATTTAGTAACTAAAACCCGTCTAAGGCGTCTAATTCCCTGTTTATCTCGAATACTAATAACAACGTATTGTGGTAATCAGTTAATGTGCTATTTACAGTGATTGACACATCTTACGGCTGCCTATTGTAGCAAGGGGGTCTATGATTATAAGTAACCACGAAGACGCAGCTCCCCAATTAAGAATTTCAAGATATTTGATGGCATACCGTTGATAATGATTCGTCATCCATTAGGTTGGTTTTATAAGTTCTGTATTGGAGGGCTAACTTGACAGTATAACTAAATGTGAAACAACAATGTTTCATTAATTAATTTAAGTTGAATTTTAACAGCCATTAGGCTGTCTGGCTTCTGAGGTCGTCAGATAAACTCTCAAAAACGACTGATTCAACTAATTTGTCTATTGAAGCGATTTGCTTCTTTAACTGAGTATCCAGAAACTCGATATCGAACTAATAATACTATCGAATAGATAAACTAAGGTTTAAATACCCTGGGAAAAGGATCATTTACTACAAGAAATTTACAACAAAACGACAACTTTAACACCTACACTTATAAGTTTAATTTATCGTGATTAATATTTTTAGACATATTCGAAGACTTTGTGTCGCCCGTCACAGCTGCGCAAACGCTCCTAGTGTCTTGTAGCAAAAAGCGCAAGGACATGTTAGGACGCACCATGCACTTGTGCATGCAAGTGCTGACGAGCCAGAACGGCGAATATGGACCGAGGCAGCGTGACGGTGCTCTGCACATGGTTGGCACGCTTAACGATATTCTAATCAAGAAGAAGTTCTACAAAGAAGAGATCGACTCTCTCCTCAGCCAATACGTATTCCCTGAGTTCCAAAGTCCACTCGGTTACATGCGCGCCAGGGCTTGCTGGGTACTCCACTGTTTTGCCAGTGTTCGTTTTAAGAACGAACAGCTTCTTCTGGAAGCTGTCCGCCTGACCGTCACGGCGCTCCTCAGCGACACTGAGTTACCCGTCAAAGTTGAAGCAGCCATAGCCATTCAAATGCTATTGTCTTCACAAGAAAAAGTACACAAATACTTGGAGCCACAGGTGAAGGCCGTCACGACTGAACTGCTGAAAGTGATTCGCGAGACTGAGAATGATAACATAGCGAACGTGCTCCAGAAGATTGTACCTTTGTACACTGAGCAACTGATGCATATGGCGTTTGAAATCACCGACCATCTGGCGACTACTTTCAGTAAAGTCATTGAGACAGATTCTGGGACTGATGAAAAGGCAATCACAGCAATGGGTCTACTGAACACCATGGAAACAGTACTGAATGTGATGGAGGATAACCCGGAGATTATGGCTCAACTAGAGAAGACAGTGCTACGCGTCGTCGGGCACATTCTGCATCACAACATCATTGGTAAGGGTCTTTATTCAATTGACTGCAGTATCAATTTATCAATGCAACCGTTGGCAACAAGTGATCAGGTGCTTCCGAGGTTGCTACATTGAACACTGATTTAAACGTCATGATTTATCTCCATCAGTGAATTGTTGCGCGGAAATAATTCGCTGTCTAAGTTTATGCAGAGGTTACAGTTTACTTACGCAAGTTTATCTTTGACTAAAGAATGCATAATAGGACGGAATTCATAAATTATGTATTTCTAAATCTTCTGCGCAACAATATTCGAAATCTATATACCTGCACATAGAATACTCTACTAAAAAACAACTGGTAGAAGTAAAGTTATATAAAGGGTCTCACCGGGTTTCCATAAGAAATCTGCACTGGCGTCTTTTTTGACATTGGTGTCTTAATTATGTAGCTAGTTGCTGAAAAAAATTTTGGACCAATTATCAAACCCCTAGCTACTTCAGTTTTTGAAAAATAAGGGTTGCAACCTGAAACTTGAATGTTTTTTTTTCTACGAAACTACGATAGATTTTCAAATGAAACCAACGCGTCATGAAAGCTACTTAATACATTTACATTTCACATTTTTCTCATAATTTTCAACCACCCATAGGGCAGAACCAAAAGTGATTTAAAAATTAAGGGTGGTTTTTCTTGGTAATTTTTCGAGGTACACCGACCAAATAAATTACATAAATTACGTATGTATCTAACTATAATACATATTAATTACATAGATGTGTCATGGGTGGAACATATTCAAAACAATAAAAGTTTTCAATAGATAGGTACACACGGCTACTACGCGGTATAGATACAGCGCAGTATATTATGAGTCTAGTATATGATTATAATTCCTATGATTACAGTACGCACGGCCACACATTTCCAGTATAAGCTGACATCTCATTGTACGAAACCCCTATGCAATGCTAGGTCAGCTAAAACTGGAAATTTACAGCTTGACCTGTAGCCGTGTGAACCTTATTAAAAAGTTTTATTGTTTTTAATATGTTCCATCCATGACACATCTATGTAATTGCTAATTGTTATGTATTATAGTGGGATACATACGTAATTTATTCAATTTATTTGGTTGGTGTACCTCGAAAAATGGCCACGAAAATCCACCCTTAATTTTTAAAACACATTTGTTTCTGCCCTATAGGTGGTTGAAAAATTATGAGAAAAATGTGAAATGTCTATTAAGTAGTTTTCATGTCGTGTTGGTTTCATTTTAAAATTTATGGTAGTTTCGCAGAAAAAAAAACAATCAAGTTTGAGGTTGCAACCCTTATTTTTCAAAATCTGAAGTAGCTAGGGGTTTGATAATTGGCCCAATTTTTTTTTTTCAACAACTAGCAACATAATTAAGTCAATGTCAAAAAAGACGCCAGTGCAGATTTCATATGGAAACCCGGTGAGACCCTTTCGTAAAAGCAGGATGCTTCGTAATTGATATCAAACTCAGACATGTACTTTGCTTATGACTACGCAACTTTGTATGAACTTATCTCGTAAGTCATTATGATTAATTAATTGACATGTCTGGGAACAGTATTTTCTCGCAATGATTAATTGACATGTGTTCCGATCTGATCTTTAGACCCCTCTTCAATAAGTAAACAAAAGTTACTTAACATTGATTCCCTAACATTTTTTGTGTTGCGGAAAATTTTTTGCTGGACCCAGGCTATTTTACATGTATGGTAATCACAAGCGAATCATCGTAACACCAATATGTTTTATATTGCACAATTGTTTGAAATTCGTTTTCAATGAATAAATCTGATAAATGACTCTTATAATATTCCACAGAATACTACGAGGAAGCTATGACACTGCTGTGCAACCTGACCGCTAAAACCATATCTGAGGATATGTGGAAGGTTCTAGAGATGCTGTACCAAGTGTTCGAGAAGGAAGGCTTCGATTACTTCACGGATATGATGCCTGTTCTGCACAACTACATCACGGTGGACACCAACGCGTTCCTGTCCAATGAGAACCATATCCTTGCTATGTTCAACATGGCTAAAGGTGTAAGTACATTTATTATTTTTAATATATTTTTGATGTTATTTACAACCCTTCGTCGCGTATTTCCAGTAGAGTCACTTCTTAGGAATAAGGATTTTTTTACTATAGGGTGGATTTGTCCGCATACATGACATATTTTTACCCAAAATACAAGATTAGAATCTATCTAGACCGAGGACGTGGCCAATTAATCCTCATAACAGTAAATAAAAACACCCTAAATAGACAAATTTTCTGAACAAAACCCAACTATTCGTCTTACCAACTTTGTGAAGAGCACAAAGTATGAGTCTTGCGATTTTTCCATAACTCGTGTGCACCTAGCTGATAGCAGAAGCGATTACGATTTTTTATTACTTGTTATACGTCTGATAACATTTGATCTGCCTATAATGTTGTGTAACACTTTCATATAGTATGTAGAACCAATATCATAAATATCTTCACTCATAATAAAAAGTACTAGGCTTCCCCTGAATTGCCAGACTTTAAAGTGTAAATAACTCGATACAAGAATAATAATGTGCTCACAATAGCACTTATCTCATTTCTTTTCAAAGTATGAGTAAAACTTTCGTTTCACAAAGGAAAATCGGACTTTTTAAGTGGTGACTCTTCACCATTTTAGCGTTATCCGCGCATTTCTGTAACTATAAGACGTCGTGAAATGCACGTGTTGTTGAAATGTCACACATTTGCGAAGCGCGAATGTTTTGTGTGTTAATGAACTCGGTGTCTAATTTTATTGGAACGCGGCCAAGCCTTGCGTTAACGTGAGTACAGGGATCTATGCGTTCCGGTGTTATCAATAAAGTGCATAATTAGTTGCACAAGTATCTGAAGTCTGCCCGATTCAGATAGTGCAAGTTATACTCTACTTACTTCAGTTAAAGTGCAAGATTGCTTGATAGTTTGGTTAGATGTATGAGGAACAGACCCGCATTTCTTCGTGCTGTTTTATTACGAGTTAAATATGATCTCAATAGACGGCGGTTAAACGCTACAGAAGCGGATTTCTCGAAACTGGAAATACGTACGATTTAATTCACCCGCATTCGTCAGTCTTATTCAAATAATACTATTTTAGCTTTATGACCCATGTTTTTCTTTGATAAATCCGAGAAACTGACCGAAAATAACTGAAAATAAAAATGCATTTATAGTTCAGTACAAACGTGCAGTTTAGGCGTTAGAATGATACATTAGATGCAAGCGTAGAAAATACTGAACGGTGTCGATCGTGTTTGTGTCAGAACCCCTCAGCCTTGACCTTTGTAACATGACTGGTGTGTAACGATACTGTTTATGTACGGGCAAAGACATAACACGCTAGTCTTAGAATACATTATGAAACATAGTTAAACTGTCTACTTTTCTCATGTTAACAGACAAGTAGACAGTTAAAACTACGTTCAACTTATCACAACCAGTAACGATAAATATATGGTCCCATTATCGATCCTCTCAACTTTCATTGACCTTAATAATTCTTTATTGATATTCTTTGAAGATAGAACAGGAGGTCAGGCTTTCAATGTTAACGCATTCAAGTAATCCCTATACATACATATGTTTGTATTCTCTTTTGAAATTATGGTCTTATTCGATGTTTTTTCATTAACTAACATTGTCATTTCATCAATAGGACTGTATTTATTGAGCTATGCGCATAACAATCAAATTTAATAACACGAAACTCTCCGAAGAGTAGGCTACTGTTTTTCTGTTTCTATGGAAATCAGAGTTTCAGTTATGGATTTTTACCACGAGTTTACTACATGAAAAGATGTAAAATATTTTAGTATGAACACTGGAGTTGAGAAGACTGTGGGCGATGCTTTGGTGCCATTGTACGTTTGGTACCGCTGAGGAAACAAGCGTGATCAAACGCAGTTAGAGACGCAGACTAATTAAAGAAACATTAGCCTAATGCTAAGGCCATGAATGCTTAATGCGAACTGAACTTGAAATAAACTTTGTGCTAAACGTTAGCTGGGTACATTTTATGCTTCCCAAATTGAACTATTTTTTCACAATCTGCACACAGTTTGTGAAAAAATAGTGAGTAGCTACGGCCCAGGGTTAACGACCCGACTTACGAGTTGGTCGTGGGTTCGAAATCAAGCAGGCATGTAAAGTGCCTTATTCCATCACCAGTGCTCTCAAAACGGTGAAGGATAACATCGTGAGGGATCCGAAACGTCCTAAAACCAAAAATTCGAAGGGACACCTAGGATATGTAATATCGGTGGGTTTTTAATATCGGATTTTATTTTCGATATTAGTTCCCAATATCGGATTTCCGATTTTAATATAGGAATTAGGGATTTCAATAAAACATTGTACTTCAGAGAAAGCAGGCATTTACAAATCAAATCTTTAATTGCTTTTAAAAATTTACAGTATAAATTACAGCTTGCTAGTTTCATAAATCTATCACTTCTTAATAGTCTTTCGATAAAAAAATTAAAACTGTAAAAGAAATTAACAACAAAAAATAACAATCTTAACCGTTATTACAGGTGCTTGCTGAACTACAAAAAATGTAAAATTACAGAAATACAGTCTGATTTTAAAATCTTCTGACATCTGAAATTAAATACTTTTATCATTGAAACGATTGACTAATAAAAGCAACAACTCGTTAGTCTTCGACTCGTAACAATTACACATCAATTACGAACATATAACTAGTTACCAGGGATGTCAGGGAGCTCCGTAACCGTAACCGAAACTATCGGACATCCGATATAAAAAAATTATCCGTAACCGTAACCGAATCCGAAATAAAAGTTTCGGATAATATCGGATTTGTTATGACATTTTTATTTTAGGTCGATTAGATAACACTCGATATATATTTATTTATAATAATTTTTGTTTTAAATAGCTGTAATAATTAATCACAGACTGATTGTAATTCCTACTAAATGGTGACATATAAATAAAACCATTTTATTAGCTATTTGTTTTTTACTTTTGAAATTCCTCAAAAGTTTAATATCCGTAACCGAAATTATCCGAAACTAACGAATAATCCGAAATAATTGCATATCCTTATCCGTATCCGTATCCGGTATAATAATCATTCCTACATCCGTAACCAATCCGTATCCGAAATTTCATATCCATAACATCCCTACTAGTTACAACAGTTTAATGTAATCTGTCTTTGTTAATGTACAGCAAAATTTCTTAATTAGTCAGTCAGTTTTTTCCAATCACAGACTTTTTTTGCAATGAAAAATCACTAGACCAACTTGAGTGAAATATGAGATCGAGTAAAATCAAGAGTAACAAGGGAATACGATTTAAATATCTACGTCTTAGCTAGAGAGCGCTTCCCTTGGTAAAGAGTGAGTAAAATGACGTCAAATGTCTGAAAGAGCCCAACTATTTTATAAGACAAGTAACCTGCTGACGAAATTATGAGCTCACTTTCAACGCTAACTGGTTAAATTAACATGATGATTTAATTTTCTAATTCCGTTAATCCGATATTAGACTATTTAATATCAGAATTGAAATAATGGAAATATCTACCTAAGATTCTGGTATGCATGCCCTACATGTGACGTCCGCTAATCCATACTGGGCTCACGTGGTGGATATTGGCCCACTTTCTCTCAGTAGGAACAATATAGGCTGATTATGCCAAGCTGTGCTCGAATTGATTTCCAATCGATAATTTCTTAGACGCCTTAAGGTATGATTTTCCGCTAAGCTAAGATACTACTAACTTTTAGTTATACACAAAAGTCTATAATTGTAACTAACAACTTCCACGTCCCTAACTTCGAAAATGATAAACTTCCATACAAACTTTCATCTACTGCATCTACTACATACACCTACTACATCTACCTCTTTAGGGGATGACTTCCAAAAATATCCTTCGTTAATGCTTACTTGCCTGATTTCTTGAACTCTTGTATAGATATTCTATTTCACGAAGTCCGTTCGGCTTTGATTGTAGTAGTGACGTAGTGACGTATCCCGATAAGCGCGCTTGTGTGTGTCCCGATCGAAACTGAGCGCTCTCGAGGTTACGCACACAAAAACAATGTGCATGTGCACGCCTGACAACATTCATAGCCAAACGGACTTCGTGACATAGAACATCTGTACAAAATTTCATACTTCCTAGTGATTTACGGTGTGCGTTGTCAGTCAGTGAATGAATGGATTTAAGATTTGTATCATGAAGAAGATTAAATTAATCTATTCGTACGTGGGCACATGGAGTTAAAGAAAGGGACTGTCCCAAAGGTCGCAACATCCCTTTGGAGCAGTCCCTTTCGTTAACTGACAGATGCGAACAAAAACAGATGCAACAAATATTTGCTTAGATACTGTACCAAAAAACTAAAGTAGGAATTAACACCTCTTTTGAAATAACATTGAAATTCTAACTAACTTAATAACTGACTGTGAAGATACAATGAATATCTTAAATTTAATGAGAATTTCTAAAGCTTTTTGCGTTTGTACATAAAACAAATACCATGTTTGGCTCCAGGTACTAAACTCCGACGCTGAGGACGAATCGGAGATCTATGCAGCGAAACTTCTCGAAGTTATGGTCCTGCAGTGTTCGGGCAAGATCGACAACTGTCTGCCTTCCTTCGTAGAATTGGTGCTGAATAGGCTTACGAGGAAGGTCAAGACTTCCGAGCTTAGAACTATGTTGTTGCAGGTGAGAATGACGATAAACACTTACCATAATCAACACTTTCCGATCACTTCTCACTACATTTTGTATTAGCACTTCAAAAGCCAAGGATAAGGTTCACATAGTTACATATAGTTTTGTCTAGACGGTTATAGCCACTGACACTGCAAAATTCTGCATATCCGTTTTTCAATAATTTACAGAAAAAACTTCATAGCCTACTAGAAAGAATGAAGAATAGAAAAAAGTACAAGTGTTAGAATATAGTTATTTAAATACATCTGTTAATATGTGTGTATTTTAATCTGCAGGTTCTAATAGCAATTCTGTATTGCAATCCACACCTGCTGTTCTCGATCCTGAACAAGCTCCAAGAGTCTGTGCCCAACGCATCCATCACACAGCACTTCATCAAACAGTGGATACACGATACCGACTGTTTTATGGGGTAAGACATGATTCCGATCAGCAGTAAGCTTCCTTTGAAATTGTATAGAAACTTGTCAAGTACATGCCGTTCATAATTTGTAAGCTAACTGTTGTTAAGATGGTCAACACTGACGAAGCTGGACGATTCAGTCTTATTTCTACTTTGTACAAGAATATGCTTTTGCCGTGCACTTGACATCGTGTTAATATTATTTCAGACAATAGTCAAACTACAATATTTCAATGAATTCACATATGGTAATTCTCCCTTTCAGACTCCACGATAGAAAATTGTGCGTTCTCGGTATTTGCACGCTATTAGAGATGGGACCGCAAAGGCCCAACCTCGAAGAGATCGTGCCAAAGATGTTGCCATCCTGCCTCGTGCTGTTCGACGGGCTGAAGCGAGCCTACGAAGCCAGGGCCGAAGCTGATGAAGAGACGTCCTCCGAAGAAGACGATGACGAAGACGACGAAGGTAAGGCTTTTGTTTTTATTATTCGCAAACGCTGGTGGAATTATTGGTGGTAAAGCCGTCATCAAAGTAAGTCTGACTTAGAGTACCATTGTTGCAATTCTATTACCATTTTTACTTATATTTTTTTACTTTTTACCACCATATAACATTCCAGAAGTTCTATCAAGCGATGAAGATGATTTAGAAGAAATGAACACAGAATACCTCGAAAATTTAGCGCGGATGGCTGTCAAGAATAGCTCACAACAAGGCGTCAATCTCACAGCCAAAATTGAGGACTATGAAGAAAGTGACGAAGTGAGTCCACTCGTTAGTATCAGTTTGCTTTTTAGCTCATTATGTGTGTTTATAAGTTCTTGGCGTTGGAGAATTCAGGCGATGAAAAAACGCTGGTATGCGGGAAGCAGCATTTAGCTGTAAGTAGTACTTGTTCTCATAAGGCAACAATGTGCTGCTGGGGAGATATTGTTGAACAAAAGTGGTTTACTGGTGACCGAGGACCAAGGATCGTTATGTGAGTACCGTGTGTTTCAGTACTTATTGATCACTAATACAAAATGGTTTATAATTGAATTAGTGCAAGTTAAGTTTCTGAGACAAATTCATAGAAAAGGTCCAGTTCTCGGCTACAACCCCTTGTTCTGGTCGATTTTATGTTATATTTTGTTATAATTTTAATATACGTTGGAATAATGTTGTGACCTTATTAAAATGACGCTGTGGTCCGTGTATAGGTTTTCCCTAAATGGAGGATGCGCTTAAGAGTCCTGATTTTCAAAATATTAGCTTGGTATCAACAGCTACCGTATCAATGTGTACACATCTCAAATATTTTGATGTGTTGTCAGTAAACTTGCAATAATGAAATTATGAATGTCTCTAACATGCTTAACGCAAAATAACACAGTTATTAACGTTATACTAACTTTGGGTGAAGGGGTTGTGGTCATTAAATTAAAATATCTGGTTGACCGACCTTTGCTCGGTATTTTTTAGGGTTCCGTTGCCAAATGGCAAAAAACGGAACCCTTATAGATTCGTCATGTCTGTCTGTCTGTCTGTCTGTCTGTCCGTCCGTCCGTATGTCACAGCCACTTTTTTCCGAAACTATAAGAGCTATGCTGTTGAAACTTGGTAAGTAGATGTATTCTGTGAACCGCATTAAGATTTTCACACTAAAATAGAAAAAAAACTATAAATTTTGGGGTTCCCCATACATAGAACTAAAACTCAAAAATGGTTTTTTTCATCAAACCCATACGTGTGGGGTATCTATGAATAGGTCTTCAAAAATGGTTATGAGGTTTCTATTATCATTTTTTTCTAAACTGAATAGTTTGCGCGAGAGATACTTCCAAAGTGGTAAAATGTGTGTCCCCCCCCGTAACTTCTAAAATAATAGAATGATAAAACTAAAAAAAATATATGATGTACATTACCATGTAAACTACCACCGAAAATTGGTTTGAACGAGATCGAGTGAGTAGTTTTTTTTAAAACGTCATAAATCGTAAACCGCAATTTACCTTACATTCAATCAACTGAAAAATAAATTAAAAAAAAAAAAAATTATTTTTAAACCGAGAATACCTACAGGTTTGTACGGAACCCTCGGTGCGCGAGTCCGACTCGCACTTGGCCGGTTTTTTTTGGTAAATTGTGTTTAAAATAATAAGTTTATGTTCAAGTTGATTATCGATAAAGTTGGTCATTGAAAACACGAATAAAACGACATTTTATAAAAATGAATCCTAGCTAGATCGATTTATCGCCCCTCAAACCCCCTGTATACTAAATTTCATGGAAATTGTTGGAGCCGTTTCCGAGATTCAGATTATATATATACATATATGAAAGAATTGCTCGTTTAAAGATATAATAAGATATTTAATAGTCATATTTATACCATTACGTATGGGCATCATCTGAAAGTTAAATGTTGGGTTTTGGAACATAATCCGATATCAGCCTAGTCGCGAATGAATAGGTACTAATAATACCGTGGAATCAATCGCCATTAACTTGGTCGGAAGCATTAATTGAGTGTCTCGTAACAGAAAAACCCAAAATCCTCCAAATTGGCTGCGTCCAGGCAGAACCTACCATGGGAGAGTTTTGTAAGAGTTATATTACTAAAACACTCGTCTGCATTTAGACATAGTAATGTAATGGTTCTCTCATGTATTTAGTCTTCATACCATATAATTATATCACATGCCTGTTATCTCGTTAGAAGTGAGGCAGTACTATGATTTAAACGTAGATACGCCGAGGTATTAGTCCCATTAAATTGCAACATACCATTAATCAAATAATTGTAGCATTCCAACAAATTTAGGTGAATTCTTGGTGCATAGGTTTTTAGTATCTTTAGTTCCAAGTTTAAATCAAAGCCAAAACGTTGATTCCTATGATCATGTAGCGTAGACATAGGTTAACGACAGAAGTGATATGTTCTGTTGGCAGGATGACGACGACTACGACGGAGAAGACACAGCGATTGAATGCTACACCACTCCTCTCGATGAGAAAGATTGCATGGTTGACGAATACATCAAATTCAAGAGCACACTGCACGGTATGTATCCATTGACTTTCTTGCCTCGATAAAAGAACTAAAATTAAGCTAATGCTTGATCATTGTACAGTCAGCGTCAATAATATAGGGATGAACAGACCGTCCAAAGTGATCTAAACTTAGGAATGTTCCAGAATGAAGACAGTACACGACAACTGTAATTCTGAAGAGAACTTTACCCAATTCAGATAAACTTTATTTTTCTTAGTTGTTGGGATCATTTCGAACAGTCTGTTCGTACCGATATTTTTGACGTTGACTTTACCACTTTCTTTTAAAACGTACATGTTTGGTAAGCGTTAAATTCTTTAATTCTTACCTAACGAATTTTGTTAGATCGGAACTGCTGTACATGTACAACTAATAAAAATGTAACTTAAAGTATTTTTAATCGCTAGCAATGATTAGTTTATCGATCAATGTGTAATGTACCGATAACTATATACAGAAAAATGACATTTGATTTAAATAGGTTATTTTATCTTGTTTATGAAATACTATCATGTATTTAGATTCTTTTATACTTTGTGAATGTGACAATGTTGCCTTGTAGACTGTAGGCAATTTTCCAGTTTTTAAACTACTGTCCTACACTGTTCTCCCATACCTATTAATACTTTAATTTATAACCATTATAAAAGCCAATTATTTTTAATAGAGTAAGCATGGAGTTTCTCCATAGGAATCAACAATTTGGAACCGTGACCTGGCTTCTGACGTTTCATAGGTGCTCATGTAGGTTTATCTAATATATAAAATTCTCGTGTCACAGTTTTCGTTGCCATACTCCTCCGAAACGGCTTGACCGATTTTGATGAAATTTTTTGTGCTTATCCGGTATCTATGAGAATCGGCCAGCATCTATTTTTCATCCCCCTAAATGTTAGGGGTAGTCCACCTCTAAATTTTTTATTTTATTTTTTAGACAAAATTTTTAATTTCTATTTTTTTATGATACAACATACAAAAATACATACAACCCTCAATTTTCACCCTTCTACGATCAACCCTTATTTTTTAATAGCCATTTTAGTAATTTAATCATTTTTCCTCTCCGGTCGAAAACTGATCAATCGTCATTTAATTAGTTATCCCCGCCTCGGAAATTATTTATATGGCAAAACAACGTTTGCCGGGTCAGCTAGTGTGAAATAAAAATGTACTGATTTGATTTGAACAGCTCTGGCGACGAGCGAGCCAGCTCTGTACCACGCCTTGACGAGCGTGCTGAACGAGGCGCAGCAGAAACAGTTGAACACAGTGTTCGTGCTCGCCGACCAACGCAAGGCGCAGCAGGACAGCAAGCGTATCGAGCAGAGCGGAGGTATGTAGCAATCATCAAATCAATGCTTGCTTGTAATAGGCTAGTTGGCAGTACAAAATATCTTGGAGATTTTTGTAATCAATATAAGGTGTATCTATTCATACACGAAATATTTTAAGAGGTACACCTGTAGGTGTAGGTGGTAAAGAAGCTATAGCAACGAAAAAAAAAAATTTCTAAGGGTTTTTTTTTTAAATTTAATATTTATAAATTATTTGACGCACATAAGAAATACTGGCTCCTTCTTATTTTTTACGGCCCGAGACACCGCGGCCATGCTCATGCCGTCCGGTCGTCGCCCTCGCAGCGTCAGGTGGACCATTCATAGAATTTGGAGTAAAGGTTTTATGCAAAACGTGTCAAGTAGTTTTAAAATTATAATAATTACGAAAATTCCAAAACGCTTAGATAAAAAAAATCTTTTTGCTTCTATAGCTTCTTTACCACCTACAGATGTACCCCTTAAAATATTTCGTGTATGAATAGATACACCTTATATATAAAAATGAATCCTTATTTCCCTTGGTCACGCCCTCACGTGTGAACGGCTGGACAGATTTCACTTTTTTCTTTTCTGTTGTGTTTGTTATTGTCAGGAGAAGTTTCTTACGAAAGAAAAACACAACAAAAAAAAAAAAAGTGAAATCGGTCCAGCCAATCGGTTCATTTTTATATATGTAGATAGATACCAAATCGAATTAAATAGTTATCGTTAAGACAGGACAACGTTTGTCGGGTCAGCTAGTACAGAATAATTGTTATACTGTTTATTTTAATCTTATTTTTTTTTGTTTTTATTATTAACTGGCTTTTGCCCGCAGCTTCGCTCGTGTTAAAAATAACAATATACTTTTCTTATTTTTCTTTCATAAAAGTATCCTGATGTTACTTCTAATACCTCCAAGAATATATGTACAAAGTTTCATGATAATCGGTTAAGTAGTTTTCCCGGGAAAGCGTAACAAACTTAGAATCGCATTTATAATATTAGTAGGGATTAACTAAATCTAAATTATTAAACATTTGGAGAGAGAGAAGGGCATTGTTAGCTGTGCTACAGTTTATACTTTTGCAGCTAGCATCGTTTCACTTGTTAAACTTGTCCGGTGTTAATGTTCCGTAATATACTTTTTATATATATTTTTATATTGTGATTAGCTCACATCATCGTATCAAATATCAAAGGCAGGCAGGCGATTTACTTTGTGTACTTAATTTCATCACAACTACTCTAAGAATGGTGAAAGAAAACATCTTGAGGCACGTTCTATAACCAAAACATTCCAAAATATGTAACGTCCACCAACCCGCATTGGGTCCGCTTGGTGGATTACAGTCCACTCTCTCTTACAAAGAAGACGTTTGTGTCCCAGCTGTGGGAACAGCTACCGAAAACAGTCAACGAACCTATTGAAACGAAAATATTCAACTAAGTTGTACTTCTTTTAACTCATGAAATAATACCCTACTAAAAGCCGTTTGTGTATAAGCCTAACGGTTATAAAGATTTTTTTTGTCATTTCCTTTTCTTATAAACAATCACCGTTTATACGACATTAGTCGAGTTATATATAACATCACGCCTTATTTCCCTAAAGGATTAGCCAAAGGAGTCCCTATAGTGCAACCACATTTCACCATTTACGAATCTTACGTGTAATTTTTTTTCCAGGATACATGTTCACCGTACCAGCACAAGTGCCAACTACATTCAAGTTCGGATCGTAATTCTAATGATTTACAATTCTCGTTAACATAACATATATCACACTTGTCGAATATATCCTCCGATTTGACGCTTAGTTACGAAAAATTCAAATCAAACATGTCGGCTCTAAATTGTTCGTTATACGTTTTAGCATAGCAATTAAGCATTAAAAAACAGCTTGCCACTGAAACGCCGGTGTCTTAATAATAAAAAAAATCTAGGTAACGGGTGAAGGCGGCTAGCCACGGCTTTATATTCCCAGTGAGGCTTTAGGCTAATTTAAAAAGGCTCCTACGCCTCTGTGGTTTCTAGCCGACGACCAGATCAAAAGGAGCATATATATTGCAAGTGTGGCTGTCCCTGTCTTTCAATGCACATATACTAAATGTGACAGGTTCTAGCAAATGTTTTGAATACTTACAGAGTGATTCCTAAGCGAAATAGGATTGCAGTCTATTTTGAAGGCCTGATAGTAAACTAGATTATCACATTGTAAATATTCAATATATTTGAATACTGATATTGTACTTCATACGTTAATTGTTGCAATTTGTATTTAGTTCATTATTTTTTCTTATTAATTATAGCAGATGTTTTGTGTATGGATGGTTTTCAGTTGTTTCCGCTTCACGACTTGTTACTGTTTCCGCATTTTAGTACATTAAATGGCAATTATTGCAGTTTTGATAAAATAAATAATATATTATTACTGTATATAGTCAGGCAACTTATATTAAAACTATTAACAAGTCGAGGTTAAAAAGTAGAAATGACAGTTGCATGTGAGTAAAGGCTTATTATTTGAGTTCCATTCACTAACTATTTTTGAAAGACCTTAAAGACATCTGTCTTTAAGGTAGAACCTAATATTAACGATTATAACAAAGTTTAAAATGTACGTATTTATGAATACAATTATTATTACTTCATGAGGGTGTAGTTTACGTTGGTGTTAAAGTTGAAAATCATTATTTTATTATTGTCATTTTATTTACTTCAATGTTGAGAAACATACAAAGGGCGATAGCGCGAAATGAAATGGAATGATGAAGTAACAATATCAGTGTTTTCGTGTGGTGGAAGGATCAATCTGAAATGTAGGCGTCTCAGTACACGATTCACACAGTGTAATTACACTGCAGTTATTAATATTCTGATGAAATCGGGAATTGGATATATCCCTGAGTTATGTTACATTTGATCACAAATCTTTTTGTAGTTAACTGGGTTCCGTATTTTAATGCTCGTTAACTTCATGTCATCGTCATGTTAATTTAGCAAAATATACCTACATACATGTAGTTGTATGTGTATCATATTGTATACGTACTTCAAAATATTATAGACGTTGTTTTTTTCCCTACAAGAATTTTTATTGACAGACTTTAAGTAAATTGAGTTCATAATCATTACAACTTGCTTGCTTCTGCATTAGGATAAACACTTACCTCATGAAAGCCTTTAGAATGTTAAGCTAGAATTTACGGAACCCTCACAGGTTGCACTAGCATTTATCTGAAACATTTTACTATATATAAACATAATTATACAGGATAATACAAATCTTTACAATACATAGCCTATCCAAAGTTAATATTCGGCCGTGATTAAGTGAATTAATTACGATATGAGCCTCAAATAGATGTTAATTTGTATGTTATTTATTGAGAACAAACAACAGTGACCAGTAATTTGGGATGATTAACAACATTGTTACGATGGTTATATTCATTTTGTAGCACTTAAAAGGTGTCTAAAATGCGTAATTCCTAGATTACGTCTTTGTTTAAACCTCAGAACGAGATGATACAAGTTCTATTCTATTTTGATTCTGGAAAGCAAAACCGATGTTGACCATTCTTCCAATGAGAAGACAAGCGAAACTTATATCAAGTGAAAATAATTTGACAGCAGAGTATCCGCGAATTCGATAAACGTAGGTAACATAGCCAATGATAGAACATGATATAACGACCAATTACTGGTATAAGCATTATGTATTTAATAGTATGATCAAATATAGCTACAATGGTGACTTGTTTATCCTCTAAAAATGTTGTTGTTCACCCCAGCGGTCCCAATTTATCACATATTACGGTGCTTGTAGTACAATTTTACTAATGATTGTTTTAATCATGATAATATAAACTAAAGCGTCTGACATTCTAAAAGGTACTGATTTAGGAGTATAAATTATGTACTTCTCCACCCCCAGATAAAATAAAACAATGTTGGTTATTAATTAAAAAACTTGACTGGTAAGGGAATGTTGTAACCATTTCCATGTACTTTATTTATATGAAAAATTAAAGCCACCAAGGAGAGACACGACACTCAGTCATTAGAACGAAATTCTAAATCATGGAACACAATCGTTACAATGTTTTCTTACCGGCGCCATTATTAATTGTTTTTTTTTTGCACTTAGGATAAAATACAGATTATTATAATGTTTTATGCATATAGAATATGCATTAACTGAAATGGCAGTCATCGTTCAATCGTAATTGTATTAAGTTTTAAAAATTTATTGTGTAGTTGACAAAACTTTGTTATTTCTGTTTTCAATTAGCTGCAAAGATAAAGGATATGATGCGTTTAAGTAAAGTAATGACGTCGTCTTGGAATAATTTCCTTCGATAAAGAACGCCGTGATCGTAAGAAGCGCGCGGCATCCACACGGCTTATAGTAATCTTGTTCGGAACGAGTTATTGCTTTCGTCAAGATTTTATAAAAAGACTGCTTTCACGTCGCGCCCGTTGTGCTATCGGCACGCACGGCATTTTGTATGGCTAATCATGTTGGGATAATACCATGAGTTTGGTTTACTTCGCTCTTTGTAGGTTAAACAGTGTTAAACATTTAACATTCTTGACGCTAATTGTACTCAGAAATTTTGTTGCGTTTAATCGTCAACAAATGTTGATAAAATTATGATACCAATTGATAAAGTTATTAATGCAGTTTTAAATTTCAATGATGAATACTTTAATAGATATTGATATCACAAAGATTTAACTCCGAAGTTACGGGTAGTCGGAAGCCCGACACTACCCTACTAGTTTTTACCAAGGGGTATCGTTTTACCCAAATCGTTGACAAAGCTTTTGATTTGTATAAAAGCATAATTAAGGTAAATATAAATATTTCATCTCCACAGTTGGAGTATTGGTATACAATGTTCACAATTTGTTTTGTTACCTTTTGAATTTGTTATTGATTTGGAAATGCTAACATTTCATGTTGATTTAATGAGGCATAAAGATGAGTAAGACCTTGTAAACGAGATGAGAAGTTTTTCACTTTTTGTTCTTCTGGGTAGAGGTGCGATAAGACTGTTTCAACGATACTTGTGATTTACGTAGCTCATTGAACATGGCAGACGTGAGATCAGTGACTGATTACCGCGCGGAACACCTAGGCGACCTCACCTTCGTCTGTATCAGGCCTCGAAGTCGTCTAACATAGTGGTGTGGTCTAATAATGTGATTGGTTAGAGATTAGAATGTAAGGCACTGGAAGACTACAGATGTGGGCCAAGCTCATATATTTTTTATGAATTAGCCTTAACTTTGAGTCGAAATTGGTAAAGCCTGCAGCCTGCAGATCTAACATAATTTGATTTCTTCTGTTTTGTTTCTTCTAAAATGTTCGATCTCATAAGCAACATAATTATACTCATACCTTTTCCCAAGTAAAATGTTCGGAAATTGGTCTACTCCTCCCCTAGAAATTTGTAGATACATTATTAGGAAGATCTTTTTAAGCTAAATATTTGGTAGGTAATTACCTTGTGTCAACAATTGTTAGTATTTTCGGACATTCACGTTTAAAATGGAAAGTCGCTTGTTGCCAATGGTGTGTCACTTATTGCTAGAGAAGGGGCCTCTGGATAGGAATCCACACACTGAACACGACGAGCTGCAAGTAGAAATTGTTTTTAATGAAATGTCTATTGTATGTGTGATAATGTAACGTACCTAATAAAGAAAATAGATCTATTATGTTGTTATAAATATAGATGCACACACTTCACGATTGTAACTTTTTTCTTAACGGTCGGTTAGAGCACCAATCGGCGAAACATTACGTGTATATTATTTAAGCGTTACCTTGCATGCAAACTGTATGATGTTTAGTAAACTTATGGTTAATTTAAATAATAACTGTCATCACTGAATTGTCTGTGTGATTTGTATTACTATTATTCTATATCGCAGCTTAGATGTATACACGATTATAAATAATCTGTATTTTCTATAAATTGTCTTTTATTTCCTATCCCCCTGTTACAGGACCCTACTTCCTATAACCGTTTAACCTTTTGACCGCCAGAGTCATGTATAGATGACAAACCAAAACGTGCCCAGCACGCCACGGTCACGATACCATGACAGTCTTTTAAACGTAAATAAAACTCATAAAACAACATTGTTTTTTTTATTTCCTTTGCTAATTATGTTCCTTGACTCATCCTCATTTATATTAGTTGAGCTTCTTTCTTTATATTTCTTCCATATTAACATAAGATGGCAAAAACTAACACCAATTATAAAGTTCGAAAAACAGTGCCCTCAGCGCCACAGTCATCATATCATGACAAGTAGTGATGTAGCTAGCAATCAATAAAACAAGAATATCGACTTCGACGGTAATCTACGTTATCTTTAATTTCTTTAAATTTTTCAACAATAAATCAAACAGAAGTTGAATGATTCAGGAATCATGAAAATTATTTAAATATTATTAAAATACTGAACTATATGCTCATTAAATGTCGGTGTCAGTTGATTATCGATAAATCATAATGAGTGTAATGCCCATCTCCATCACACAGTCATATTGTCTGTGCCTGGAGCGCTAGAGTCATCTAATCATGACAATCCTATGACGTCACATGTGGTCGATTTGTAAATAGAGCTGTTCCTTTACTTGTATCAGTATTTTGTTCTCATTATTATTCTGAACGACTTTTTTTTTTAAATAAACTCGGATCCGATTGAGATTTATTTGAATAAAGTTTCATTTGTTTCCAATGATAATTTTGTCCCTTTCTTCGTATTTATTATAATACTAGCTTTTGCCAGCGGCTTCGCCCGCGTGGAGGTCGGAAAATATCCCGCGTGAACGTACTACTGGGATAAAAAGTAGCCTATGTGTTAGCCTTTTTTTTAGCTCGAAAGCGCATTTTCATCCGACTTGCTTCAAATTTATAGTCACTGCTCGGCTCCTATGTGTCTCAGCGTTATGTTACATAGCCTATAACCTGCCCAGGAGTATGGACTACAATCGTACCAAGTTTGGTTAAAATCCCTTCGGTAGTTTTTGACCCATGCGTGCACATACAGACAGACAGACAGACAGACAGACAAAAAATTTACTGATTGTATTTTTGGCATCAGTATCAATCACCATTCATCCTCCAACATTAATTTTGAATATATTTTCAATGTACAGAATTGACTTCTCTACAATTTTATTATAAGTATAGATTTGTACTTACAAATCTTGAGTATGAAACTTCGTTTAATGATTAAAATACAAATTCATTTGATGATTTAAATTTGATTTCGTTTATTTTTGTCGTATTCTGATAAGTATATAAGATGTATCTATTCATACACGCAATATTTTAAGAGGTACACCTGTAGGTGGTAAAGAAGCTACATCAACTTACTACAACTTGCTGACTTAAAGTACTTTTCTTTTTTAGAGCTTCAAACGATTCATTTGTAAATCCTGGCTCAGCATTAATTGTTCCATACCAGCGACAGAGAGTTCTTGTGTGTGGTAGAAGATTGCCGTACATATCTCTCACATATTTGTATGGAGCTGGCGAGTAGTAATGGAGGGTTAATGCAAATTTACGTAATAATGGAGGATATTTTAAAGATATTTTACTATTCTTTTTACACTTTGACATTCTTTTATAGATTTCGAGTAATTCTGCCTTTTTTTTTTTTTTTTTTCAGGATGGGAAATCATCAAATGACTTCTCCCGCTCTGGGCGGAGCGGGAGGGCGTGTCAGACTTGGGAGGGCGTGTCAGACTTTTACTGACTAAAACCCACCCGTGTTCCATCAGTTGCCCATGTGCCAGGGTCACGGTATCTCTTTCGAACAATCACGCGACCCCGGCAGGCATCGGTCCTAGTAGACCCCCACACTGCCGCTGACATCTCTTTGAGGCGCGCGTGGAACACTGCGCGCCGTCGACCCGAGCTTGGTCCTTACCGGGCGGCGAGCTACCCATTGCTCGCCACCCGCAAGCTCGCGCCTACGGTGGCCGGGAGTCCGCTATTGACTCCCGACGCCCGGGGCGTCTCCTCCTGCGGCGGCTAGGGACGTGAGGGCGCAGAGACTGCCACTCCCTCACGCGCCCCGCCTCCTCCTTCGCGAGCATTACTGCTTCGCAGAAGGAGGTGACGGCTTCCCATTCCCTCTCGCTCCGTACAATGGCTCGCACCAGGGCCGGACGCGAGAGGTCGCCGCCGCCGATCGCCTCCACGAGGACACGGCGGTGCTCCGCCCAGGCAGGGCACACCTCCACCGTATGCTCCACCGTGTCCTCCAGACGATCCTCGCAATGGAAACACCCGGACGTATCCTCCCGCTTTATCCTGAACAGGAACCCACCGAAGCACCCATGCCCGGTGAGAACCTGCGTCAGGCGGAAGGTGAGGACGCCGTGGCGCCTCTCTATCCACTCCTCAAAGAGGGGACTTACCGCCGCAATTGTGGCGTGCCCAAGTAATTCTGCCTTTGCCAGTAAATTATTCTCAGCTACCTCACCGAGTGGAAATTTTGTTTTTAATGATTTTACAAGAAACTTCAATGACTCACATTTTTTATAAAGATTTCTATTTTGGCGTTGAACTTTCTTAAATTTTTCTGATAATTTTTTTTTAGCCGACGTCAAGGTCCGAATTTGACGTCTCAGGATAATTTTTCTTGGGGTATCAAACACCGATTCGGACTCATTGACAGGTTCTGAAATCGGCTCAATGGCTCCATGACACAAAGTGTCTTGCTAAAACAAACAACACAATGTTAGTGGCGGCTAAATGAAATGTTGTCACCATACTCGGAATTAATACAAACGGAGCATCAAATATTTAAAATTATATTGATACTCACATCATCATAGGGCACAGCAGACTTCTCTAGAAAATGCCTTCCCCCTTTCGTAACAGACTTATCATCCTCACGAAAATGCAACGAACATATGTAACTATGATCGGATGGTAGTAGGTCTCTTCACAGCGATTGTTTTGAACAAATCGGATCCATTTTTCTCTATTTTTATGACTTGGACGTGGAAATCTGGATAAGAATTTAAAATAATTAATTACATCCAAAACTAATTTAACATTAATGTAAAAACTGTCTGGTTAATTATGATATATAGTATAAGAAAATTTATTAAATCTTTTTCTACCTAAATATATATAATTATTAGTTTTAACAGGACTTAGCACAAACCTTTCATTTATTTATATCTGCTGACGTTTCGATGTAGTTACATCCACTGTGGTTGCGCAAGACTAGAAAAAAATACGTATATACAAGATTATTTTTAGTATATGCGAAACCTGAATATAGTTTGTTCAGAATCAGTAACTGAATCGATTCCAATCATTTTTACACCATGTTATATTTTGTACCAAAAATATTTAATTACGCTTCCAAGTCGCGGGCCTTAGTGTTTTGTTTCGATTTTAAAATTATCATGTCTTTCTCGTACTCAATTGTCCATTACACGGAGATGGTACGTACACTAGCTGTTTGTGGTGATCTGCATATGTTTTTGCGTGGTCAAGCTCCGCCTCGCAGTTGCCGGATCCTGCTCCAGACGTGAGTCCTGTGATACCGGCTGCTGCAGTTGCGTCGAGCTCGAGCGACGAATACTTCTCGCCGCCGACGACACCACCACCACTACGTCGGCGTGGAAGAGGCCGACCACCGGCCAGCTTGGGACTCCGAGGCCCACCGGCCTCTGATAGGGCCCCGGCTCCCGGTGGAAGTGTGCGGCGCATGAAGTGGACACAAGCTGTCAATGAAAATGTCATGCGCGTATACTATGGGGCTACAGAGCGGGGAACTAACTTGACTGCGTATCGTGGTCGGATGCTCTCTCTGTTCCAGGTGCTTGAGCCCGCTGTCAACGTATCATCGCAATGACTGTCGGATCAGGCGCGGGTCATTCGGCGTAACCATATGCTGGATGCCACCGTACTTGATCGACTTTGCCTCGAATCACGGAGTAGCCATGTTACGCCTGCTTCGACACTGGTCGCGGTACAACTGCAAAATTTACCCAGTGTTTCACCGGGACCCAACTGCGTTGGTGAAGAGGATGATGACGGGGCTATGTCCGTGAGTACCCAGTGCAATGCACAATTGAGGAGCGCTTTGGATGATGCTTTCCCGGAGTATCGCTCTACTCCTCCTGAACTTAGACCACGTTTACCTCGTTTGCCCATGCACAAGAAAAACAAGGCGGTGGTGTGTGCTTTAGAATCACAACTGTCAACATATTTTGACGGCAGCAAAGACCTGGCCGATACCCACTCGATCTTGTACTGTGCAGCTGTAGCGGCTTGTCGTGTTAAGTTTACTAACAGTGACAGAGCTACACGACCAAAACCAGCCGTACCAGCTTGGCAGTGCAGGATTGAGCGTCGTATCGGTGAGGCTAGAGCACTCATCGGTAAGCTAATCTGCTTCAGGGAGGGCAATACTCGCCCTCGAGTGATGCGCTATGTGAAGCGGGCGTTCTCCAGGATGGATGTTAGTCCTCGAGATTATTTGCCCCGCGTCACAGAGCGCATCGACTTCCTGAAGCAGAAGATCTGTGCATGGGCAAACCGTATTCGTCGGTACCGTCGGAGGGTGGAGCGGTACACCCAGAATCACACATTCCAAAGTGATGAAAGGTGGGTTTACCGAGCTTGGGAGCAACCGGACCAAGGTGTGGCTGACACGCCCCTTCCGGATGATGTCGCCATGTCTTCGTTCTGGCGAAACATCTGTTCGGTGCCTGTCAATCACACCGAAAGTGATTGGACTAGGGAGATCGAGCGAGCGTGCGGTCAAATAACAGAAATGGGGGTAATTACCATCAGCCCCCAAGATGTCGCTTGTGCAGTCCGTCTGTTGCCTAACTGGAAATCTCCAGGGCCGGACGGACTGCAGAGCTTTTGGATCAAGTGGATCCTAAAGTCGCACGTGGAGTGGATCACAAAGTCAGGGTCGTTGCCCCAGTTCTTAACAACAGGGATAACCCACCTGCTCCATAAATCAGGTAGCACCGCGGAACCCAAAAATTATAGACCGATCACTTGTCTACCGACGGTCTATAAAGTACTTACATCCATTATGAGAGCTAAAATTTACAATCATATTGACACAAACTCGACCTTGTCTGTCTCTCAAAATGGATGTAGGAACGGGTCCCGCGGTACTAAGGAACTGCTCCTAATCGATATGACAATTAGCCAACAGGTTCGTCGTTCCCGAAGGGATCTGTCGACATGCTGGATAGACTATAAGATGGCCTATGACTCGGTGCCACATACCTCGCTCAAAAGGGTGCTGGAGTTGTACAAAGTAGATACAACGCTGCGCACCTTCTTGATATCATGTATGGGGCAGTGGAGGACAGTCCTTCGCTATCCAGGATGTCGAAATATCCAGAGGAACAGTGAACCGATAAGGATCGAGCGAGGTATATTCCAGGGCGATAATTTGAGTCCACTTTGGTTCTGCCTAGCCATGAATCCTCTTAGCACACTGCTGGAGGATTCAGGTATAGGCTATCGATTGAGGAGAGGTGGTTAGGTTATATCTCACCTCCTCTACATGGATGACCTAAAACTTTTTGCCCCCAACAATTTGCAACTGATGGAACTACTGAAAGTAACTGAAACCTTCAGTAGCGCCATCAGGATGGAATTTGGTGTGGACAAATGTGCGGTCATGCATGTAAAGCGAGGGGAGATTGTGGAATCCATGGGAACCCAACTCTCAGATTCCATACATCTAAGATCCCTTTCCTCAATCGACACATACAAGTATTTGGGTATGTCGGAAGCGTTAGGCATCAACACTGCTGACATGAAACAATCGTTGAGGAAGCGCTTCTTTGGCCGCTTGAATAAAGTATTAAAAAGTCTTTTATCAGGCGGAAACAAGGAGCGCCTTCAACGGTTGGGTCATGCCGGTTTTGATGTACTCTTTCGGCATACTCAAATGGGCTCAGACGGAACTTGACGCCCTGGATAGACGGGTCCGCACACTGCTGATCGCAAATCGAATGCATCACCCACGGTCATCGGTGATGAGACTGTATATCCCGCGGAAGTGCGGAGGTCGAGGTTTTTTGAATGCTAAGACCCTGCACAACCGTGAGGTATGCTGTCTCAGGGAATACTTCCTAGAAGCCGACGTGGGGATGCACCGAGATGTGGTCTCAATCGACAAGAGCCTCACCCCGCTCTACTTGGCTACCGAGAACTGGCGCAAACCTAAAGTATTAGATACTAATGACCGCAGGGAGGTAGGGCAAAGCAAGGAGCTTCACGGGCGCTTCTATCGGGTTACATGGATCCGATGTAGACCTCTTAGCGTCCGTATCCTGGTTACGTTTCGGAGACCTATTTGGAGAAACTGAAGATTTTGTCTTTGCGATTATGTACGAAGTTATGATGACGAACAACTACCGGAAATATATTGTGAAGGATGGCACGGTTGACATCTGTGGAGCATGCCACCGTCCGGGTGAATCAATCCGACACATTATTTCTGGCTGTTCTCGTCTGGCTAACGGAGACTTCTTGCATAGACACAACCTTGTAGCCAGGATTATCCACCAGCAACTTGCTCTTAAATAAGGCCTTGTGGAATCAGAAGTACCATACTATAGGTATGTGCCCGACCCAGTTCTCGAAAATGGCAATATCACATTGTATTAGGATCGATCTATCATCACTGATAAGACTATTGTTGCCAATAAGCCGGATATATTGGTGGTGGATCGAGTAGAGCGGCGCACAATGATTGTTGATATAGCAGTCCCGCATGACGAGAACCTCGTGAAAGCTGAAAAAGATAAGCAGATAATGACCTGGCTCGCGAGGTTGTCGACATGTGGGATGTGGATACAGCAGTCATTGTGCCGATAGTTGTTACGGCCAATGGCATAATAGCCAAGGGCCTCAATCAACATCTCAGGAGGCTCTCGTTAGGCAGCGGGATCAAGGGCCTGATCCAGAAAGCAGTAATTCTGGACACGGCGCGTATTGTTAGGAGGTTCCTCTCTTAGCAGCCCTGACCACCGGTAGCTTGGACCCTGTTCCCGATACCGGTGGGCTACTATTTTTTATATTTTGAAATGTTTTCTTATATTTTTTTTAATATATTTTAATGTTTAAAAATGTAATTAATATGTATTTAAATGTAATAAAGGAAATAATAATTAAGAGATTGTGGAATCCGCGGGAACCCAACTCTCGGATTCCATAAACCTCCGAGCCCTAAGACGCTAAGACTCTCCACAATCGCGAGATATGCAGTATCAGGGAATATTTCCTAGAAATCGACGTGGGGATGCATCGAGATGTGGTCGCGGTGGACAAGGGCCTCACTCCGCTCTCCTTGGCTAACGAGGACTGGCGCAAACCTGTAATACTTGACACTAATAAACGCATGGAAGTACCTATGGCAGAGTAAGGAGCTCCACGGGCGCTTTTTCCGGGCCCTACATGGACCCGATGTAGATATACTAGCGTCCGTAGCCTGGCTGCGTTTCGGTAACCGTAGGTTTTGTCTGTGCAATTATGGACGAAGTTGAACAATTACCGGAGATTTATTGTGAAAGACGGCACGGTTGACATCTGTCGGGCATGCCACCGTCCAGGAGAATCAATTAGGCATATAATCTCCGGGTGTTCTCGTCTAGCTAACGAAGAGTACTTGCATAGACACAACCTAGTAGCCAGGATTATCCATCAGCAACTTGCTCTTAAATACAGCCTTGTGGAATCGGAAGTGCCGTACTACAGGTATGTGCCCGACCCAGTTCTCGAAAATGGAAATATCACATTGTACTGGGATCGATCCATCATCACTGACAGGACTATTGTCGCAAATAAGCCTGATATAGTGGTGGTGGATCGAGTATAGCGGCGCACAATGATTGTTGACATAACGGTCCCACATGACGAGAACCTCGTGAAAGCTGAGAAAGGGTCGGTTCGCATCTGACGGAAGATGCGTCGCGTATCATCGGTCGCGTAACGCCAGAACAGACAATTATATGAGAAAACATTCAACCTTTCACACTTAACCGAAGATGCGTTAGTGCGTCGAGCGTACAGCGTCTGTTTCGTTTCCGTCAGCGCATTGTCGGCCGACGTAAAGAGCGGCAACGTTCCGCCACGTGTATTTTTACTGATGCATTCAGACTAGGCGTAATATCAGCGGAGATCGTTTGTGTACAGACCGTTCGAAGCTTTTTTGCAATGAAAATGTTTGATACAGAACGATTTATCACGGAAGTACCAGTTACGCCCGACGCATCTTCCGTCAGATATTGAAAGCACCCTATTTGACCGAATAGACGCGACCGATAATACGCTCGACGCATCTTCCGTCAGATGTGAACCGACCCAAAGACAAACAGATCAAGTATCTTGACTTGGCTCGTGAGGTTGTCGACATGTGGGATGTGGATTCAGCGATCATTGTGCCGATAGTCGTCACAGCCAATGGGTTGATAGCCAAGAGCCTCGACCAACATCTAAGGAGGCTCTCGTTAGGCAGCTAGGTCAAGGGCTTGATTCAGAAAGCGGTACTTCTGGACACGGCTCGCATCGTCAGATTTCTCTCTCTGGAGTCCTGACCGCCGCGCCGGTAGCTTGGACCCTGTTCCCGATACCGGTGGGCTTCTATTTTTTATATTTTTAAATGTTTTTTTATGTTATATTCTAATATTTAAAAATATAATTTTTATAAGTTTGTCAAGATGAATAAAGGGAATAATAATAAATGCGTGGACAGTAGTAAAAACAATAATTTTCTTTTTCCCATATTTTTTTTTTACATACAATGCGAAATGATGGGTTGGGGGAGCAATAAATATAACGCGGACGAAGTCGCGGCAGAAGCTATTTAAAGGAGAATCGGCAAAGATGTATGGAAACTGGTCCCAGCACCAATAACAACCACACATATGCCATTAGATAGGTATTTTTATGAATAATAAATTTATAGTTTAAAAACTCTAGAAAAACACGCTTTTATAAATGCACGTAAAAACCAAAAACTTAATCGTGTTCAAAGTTCATTACAAGACCTTTCTAACAAGTCCAAACACGGCTATGATACGATATTCCATCATGGAATGCCAGTGCCTATCTTCCGGCTTCAGCATCAGATCTTGAAACCTAATCGTGGTCAAAGTTCATTACAAGACTTTTCTAACAAGTCCAAACACAGCTATGATACGATGTTCCATCATGAAGTTCCGGTTCATATCTTCCGGCTCCATCATCAAATTAGTTTGACAGTACCATATTATTGTACTGTCATCAGAACCACATACAGCTGCCAATTTTCATGACGCTAAGATCCTTAGAAGATGGATAAATTAGTTACCTTAGATTCCATTACATAGTTACATACAGGTCGACCTAATAAAAGCGTGTTAAAAATAACTACTATGGCGGCTCATGTCAATTCACTATGTGGAAAAAGTTGTGGCGATGTTTGGTAGAATGTATGTTTTGGACGGCCACGAAATGGAGCAGTCGAAGAGTAAATCACTTTTGGTGGTCTGGTTTGTATATTTGCAAATGTACTAATTCCGATGATAAGACAATAATATAGTTCTAGCGAAGTGGTAGTTACATAACGGAACCCTTGGATAGCTACTAATAAACCTATCGAGTGTGGGTTCATCAGATTTGTCTCAACGAGTCCTATTCATTTTACTTAATGACGATGATCTGGTGACTGACCTGGACGCTGGATAACGAAACTCTTGATTAGCTTTTAGTAATACCATCGAGTCTGGGCTCATTAGATGTGTCTTAACGAGTCCTGTTCATTTTGTCTGATGACGATGACGTTGTAACTGACCTGGACGCTGGATGACCACACTCGATAACTTTTCTAGTAGCTTCCAATCAAGGGTTCCGTTGTATTCTATTCAGGTTATCGTCATCAGGTCAAATGAACAGGACTAGTTGAGACACATGTAATGAGCCCAAACACGATGTATTTACTAGTAGTTATTTAAGAGTTCCGATACCTAGCATTCAGATCCATCATCAGACCAGCTGGAGGGTACCATATTATTTTATTATCATCGGAATGCTTACATTTTGTGAATTCAAACAAAGACCACTAGAAGTGATTAACTATTGAATTCAAGTTTTCCTTTACCTAGCGTCCAGTACGTCCTGCAAAATATCGCCATAACTTTTTTCACACAGCGATTTGAAACAAATCGCCATAGAAGTTATTGCTCTGTATGAAAATGCCTATCTAATGACGTATAATGCGGTTGTTATTGGTCGTGGGGACCATTTTGTCCGATCCTCCTTTGGTTTATTCCTGTCAAACGACGATTTCCTATTCTGAAATAGACTATGAAGTAACACAACTTAACTATACCTTAGTTTGACAGCACTAAGATTGCACTGAGTTATTAGTTTAGTGAAAATGATAATTTTACTATTCTGGTTTGCCGGTTTTCACCAAAAATGATGACTATAATCATTTATTTTAACTAAATCTGACTGAGAAAAAAAAGTTTTAATTTTTTTTTGTATGGGATAATAAACTGAAAGTTAACTGCTAACTGCTAACTGCTGTTAACTGCTATTTATTTGAAACTGAATAGAACTGAAGGGCTGGTGCTCACACGACGTATTGTAGCACACACAGCGATCAAGGTGACATCAAATTTATATACCTTTCGGTGCCGCTTCGCGCGTAGCAAATTTTTGAATTTTCGATAGGTGCATTTTCAAATCTTTGACATGGTCAAATGAAGTTGACCATCGATTTACTTGTACTATCGTTAGTTAATAGCCTACTAATGACTTTATTGATGAGAATATTTAAATACGTTATTGAACAAATACTTTTTTAATAAATTGTAGAATCAGTCATAATCATGGTGAGTAACAAGTGACTGAAAACTGATGTTACGAGTACTAAGCACCTCATTTGTTAATCACCGTGACTATGGCTGAGTTATAATTAGACACTAATGACATGAGCATTAACCAGTTAAGATCTAGCTTTTCATTTTCTGACAAATCAACTACATTCTCAAAAACTTCAAAAACATTTGAGGTTGTGAAAAACAACTTTACTGTTGTTTGCCACAAACAGGAAAATGTCCAAATTGGTACCAAAAACTTCCATCATAACACAATTATAAATAAAACGTAATAGCACACAAGTGTAAGTTAGCAACTGATAAAATTAAAATTAAACGTCCTATTTTTATACAACTACCCTAATTAACGTTCGCTTTTCTCTCATTAGGTACCTATATTACAGACAATAATTTTTTATTGTGACTAGGGCTCATTTGGCCCCGCTAGATCTTAACTGGTTAATGCTCATGTCATTAGTGTCTAATTATAACTCAGCCATAGTCACGGTGATTAACAAATGAGGTGCTTAATACTCGTAACATAAGTTTTCAGTCACTTGTTAATCACCATGATTATGACTGACTATACAATTTTATAAAAAAAAGGATTTAATCAATAACGTATTTAATTATTCTCATCAATAAAGTCATTAGTAGGCTATTAACTAACGATAGTACAAGTAAATCGATGGTCAACTTCATTTGACCATGTCAAAGATTTGAAAAATCACCTATCGAAAATCCAAAAATTTGCTACGCGCGAAGCGGCACCGAAAGGTATTTATTTGATGTCACCTTGATCGCCGTGTGTGCTACAATTATCTCGTGTGAGCACCAGCCACGGATATCGAGCACCAGTCCTTTAGTTCCATTCAGTTTCCAACACTATAATTACATTGAAAAATATTGAATATACTTTGGCAGCAGTTTTAGAGTTTGTTCCTTCATCGCCTCCGAGCGAGGGAATTGGTCTTTATAAATGTTACTGTTTTAGTGGTACTTCATTTCAATGTTACGATGACGTCAAATCGAGTAACGAAATAATTTCGAATAATTTTCTTGTTGTTTTTCGATTTATGACAGCTTTCCTTTACATATGAGAGTCCACATACATGGAGAAGGAATGCCCAGAAATAAGAAGTATTTGTTCTGTGTCTGGGTGTAAATATTATCTATAACCAGCTTTTCCTAGCGGCTTCGCCCGCTTATTATACGTATAAACTTTCCTCTTGAATCGCTCTATTAAAAAAATCACAACAAAATCCGTTGCGTAGCTGATCTAAGCATACATAGGGACAGACAGGGGGAGCGACTTTGATTGTGACTGTCAGGATAGCTGGACCGAACGAGACATGTTCATTAGACCATGTACAATGTTTAGTACCTATTTGCTACCTATAATGATATATTTGCTACCTTTGCGGTAAGAAATATATCAAAGAAATAACTTTATTTCTTTGATATATTTCTTACCATTCAGCCATTCCGACGTCAGGTTGGCTGACCACATCCAAGTTCTCATAGTTTTAGCGTAGTATTAACCGCGTTGTTAATGTAAATATTTACTACCTATTTGCTACCTAAACATATATTTTTTACACAACTTTAAGAAGCTCCTAAACAAGTTATTAATAAAAGCCATTAAAACGCCTGTACATAAATTATTTACGTCTTTTCGTCTTAGTGACTTACAGGCCTTTAGTGGCTTATGAACAATTTGTTTCTGGATATCCATAGTAAAATTATGTTTTATAATTTCGTACTGATGCGAACACAATCGTTTAGCAGAAAATAAAACTACATGACTTTGTACTCTTTAAATTATTTATTAGTTAATTAATAAACAAATTAAAAAAGAAACAACATTACAAAACAAAAATAATAATAACATTGAACGTCAGCGTCACCTTTCCCAATTTATGTTTTTATCAGTGAAAGTAGGTACCTAATTTTGATTCAGTTTCAAGCCTCGTCCCCACTAGGAACATTTGTCGAGCGACATGTGTCCCCGGAGACATCGGGTGATGTCGCCCTACATCGCCCCACGTCGCCCGATGTCTTGTCTCCGTCCACATCAGTTCAGTCGAACCTAACATGTCACCGGAAGAGGTAGTGTTGTACAAAGAACAAAAAAGAAGAGAAGATGGTGGATTAAACAGTACTTGCGAAACAAAACAAGTGTATTTAATGATCTCAGTGTTCTAGACGGCTCATTTCATAATTTTACTCGGATGTCATCAACAGACTTTGAAATACTCTTGTGTAAAATATCCCCATCAATATCTAAACAGAAAACTAGATTCCGTGATCCCGTGGATGCTAAATTAAGACTTGCTATTACGTTAAGGTACCTAGCAAGTGGTGATTCTTACACGTCCATATCATACACTTTTATAAATTTTCAAATACTCATAGGAGCGATATAGTTCAATAAGTCGCAGCACTACGTTGTTCGACCACATTGTCGCAGGTTGCACGCACGTCCACACTCTATCACTACTCTGCATCGACTGTGCGACAAGGAACAGTTTCAACAATGTCGCGGCGATGTCGTCCGACGTCGCCCGACATCGCCCGATGTCACCGGGGACACATGTTGCTCGACAAATGTTCCTAGTGGGGACGAGGCTTTACAATAGCACTGGCCAACACAATTTTTGGTGCCGTAATTTTAAGACCTGATTTTAAGAGTACCTGGAAGCCAATTCTCGCACAATTCGGATTCGTTATTGTTGCTCGATTCGTATTTTTCACTCGTTAAAATCGAGTCGAGCTATTCTCGCCACGTCGATTCGAGCATATCTCGCAGGAAAGTCACGCGACATGCCCTCGTTTACATGCGATATGCATAGAGTGGTGGAGACCAGTCGAAACGGCCATGACGTCATTTCGAGGGGCGTTCGAACGTCAAACAGTCAGTCAGTCATGATTGTGTCAATTGCGAAAGAAAATTATAAATATAATTAACAAAATGTGTTACGTGTTAATAAACATCACAGAAGACGCTGCGATCGCCACGACAAGGAAAACACATACGAAGAAAACTTCAGGCCTCGTAGAAAGGTCTAACGCGTGGCAATCATTACATACGCGGTACCACTCTAAGCGAGGATTTTAGAACTGCAGTGCTCACCATCCTTCTGCATATTTCCCGATTTGGCCCTCACATAGATAGAGAAGGAGCCAAAGCCAAATCAGTACTAATGGAAGGACGTTGCTGAAGCTGTCGCGGATGGAGTCGAGCACTACTACACAGCTTAAGTACTTCATCATTGAGATTCCTGCGCTGCAAAAGGCCGTCGTCCTTAGCCCAGAATTGTTCTTGGCTTGCGTTGCGACATGTTACATTGAAGCATGATTAAACCCAAGTGTGGTGTGATAATAATTCTGTTTTTGTGGTTTATTCTGAATTTATGTAAACTATTCTGTGGTGTATTTTTTTAAAGGTTCTTTTGTCACCTATTATTATTTTTTTACAACAGGGTCATCAATATTGTGGAGAATATTAAAAGGCATTTCAAACACTAATGATTTCAACTTTATTTTATTTTTTTCAATATGAAACTTAAAAATAGGAACAATATTGTGCATAAACAATACATTATAAGAAACACTAGTTTACATGATTAGTCGGCAACATGTATGGTGCTGTTCAGTAGCCCGCTAAAGAATCGCTGAATCCTTACACCGTACACGTCTTGCCCAAAGTCCACGTGAATGTGGACACATGCGTCGTCCAGCAGTTTCACCACAAACAAATTGAAATTCGTGTTTGACAAGACTCCTACCGCTTGTCCTTCAGGCAGGATACTTGGTTACACAAAGATTAACAATATTTTCAGACATCGTAGAGTAATGTAGCTGGAACACATATGTATATAGATACAACTGTGTCGTTGGAACGGTTGGACGCAAAAGCTATAGGTACTGAGAGCCAGTGATTCGGTCCGGTTTTTACGACAATCACGCTACGTCTTCTCCATCGTGTTAAGCTTTAATAATATTTCGTAGTCAACATTTATTGGCACACATTCTGTATAAATTCCATTATTCCATTACATGTATAGGTAACCAATGTAAACAATGAAACAACAATAAAATATGACTTCAATTTGACGTAATAAAACTCGTGATATTTACAAATCAGCATCTTTCTATAGGCGGCCATGCATTCTGTTGTTACAAATACAAAGGAGAATTTATTTGAATATTTGTAATTAAAATTGATTAACGCAATCAAGCATGTAGGTATTATAAGAAGTAATATATATTACTTTTGTACCTAGACTTGTACATGTTATTATTTAAAGAAAGTTAGCTTTTAAATTTCATCATCAGCAGCCTATAATTTTCCAACTGCTGGGACACAGGCCTCCTCTCGGTGAGAGGGAGTGGGCCGTAATCCACCACGCGGGCCCAGTGCGGGTTGGTAGATGTCACATGTCTTCGAATTTTTGGTTCTAAGACATGCCGGTTTCCTCACGATGTTTTTTCCTTCACCGTTTTGAAAGCAGTTGTGATAAAATAATTTACACAAAGTAAAGCGCCTACTTGGGTTTAACTCACGACCTACTACTCGTAAGTCGCGGCCGTCACCACTGCTCTGTTTAAATTTGGTATTTATAAATAAATAAACTAAGTATTATAAATTAAAAACACAGCTAGCAAAATGCAAAACTTATATTACTAACAACAATACTTTACGTAAACAATACACTAAAATAATCACTAGTTAATACGAATAGTTGGAGTCATGATAGCGGGTTATCCTCGAGCTTAGAAATCGCCGGTTCATTTCACCTCTCGGCCAAATTCTTTATGAATGTCGAAAAATGATCGTGTGGCACTCGTGTTTGATGAGGCTCCTAATGCGATCCGCAGGACGAAAGTTTTCGCAAGAATTTTCCAACGTTCGTTTGGGCCTTTGTAAAGTAATTTCATGATCATAGGTATACAGCTGCGTCATTGGAACAGCAGAGGGGTAATTGCGGAACTTTTTATCGGTAGGAATTGGTTTAATATTCATAGTTAAACAACATTCATTGCGTTATTTACGTTGCTGAGCCACAATTTATTCGAACAAATGACGCAATGGTTTAGAAATAATCTTCAATCCCATTCAGGAGGGCGATTCCACTAATTTGCAAAGTTACACGTTCAATTGTGTTTTCACAACGGTTGGATTTCGATCGCAGGTCGGTAATGTCCTGTAAAGTCATTCTACTATTTGTTAAGCACAAGGGAAACTAAACTTACGCCGTATCGCAACCGAATCGTTACGGGAACATACGAGTGGGCTTCCTGTGTTACCAACATGCCAAATAGTATGTTTTATTGTTACCACAAAGAAAAAAGTTGAATCTAAAAATGTCACTAAACACGAATAAGTGGCAATAAAGGATTTTCTAATATAAAAAGATATCTTGACCATAATTATAGTTTTGTACTGATATTTTATTGTTACAAAAACACATTTTAACTTATTATTTAACAAAAACTCAGAGAACGTTTCGTTCTACGTCCCTAACTAGCTAAAGCTGTGAAATTAAACCTTTCGGTTATGTTATAGACTCGAAGGGGACTTCTATTAATCGTATTTTACCTAAAAAATCATTTATTGAACCGTTTTAACGATGTTATGATTTTTTTTAGTAAATATGTACCTATTTACAGTTCGTGGTAGTAACCAAATCTATTTTGATTTAAAAAAAAAAATACTATTGACGGTGCAGGTGTTTAATCCCGTTTTTAAGTCCGCTTACTCTCGCTTAAAGTGGTTTAAACATCATCGTGAAACGGATAGAAGTTTTTGGTGGCTTGTCAGTTTAGCTAGTGATGTTGCTATTACTAGTATTCGTCAGGCACTGATTTTCTCAATTTAATTCAACTTGAATCGAGAGTAGGTACCTCCCTTTAGAGAGGTTTCTAGCAGCTTTGTTAGTTAAAAACGAGACATTAAATAAAAACTTAAAAGAAAATAATCATAGCAAAATTCAAAATGTGGCATCCGATCGATATTGGGCCTACAATCGACTCTTGCTGTGCGGGGAGCATTTTCTCTTTCTCACATTCCACTGTCAATCTGATAAATAATGACGATACGATGACAAATTACACGTTATCAACTGACTAATACTTACAGAATAATGCAAAACATAATCACTCTTATTTATAACATCCCTGATTCAGTACATCACATTATTTTGACAGTTACACGATATTAGTAATATTGAATGATGAATTGATGTAGTTGAAGACTCCGTGATACTTATCTAAACAAGACTACATCGTCTGACAACGCGTGAGAAAATAAATAAATAAAATGATTTCGAGCCTTTAGTAACTTGAGTAACGAGTTAAACAAAATCGAATCGCATCACTATCTGACATAGCTGATTGACAAGTGTCAACTTGACCTAAAGGTTCAGTTACCAGGTCATAAAATTCCAAAAAAAAACAAGTGTCAACTGACAGCAACACTATTTACTTTAGTTCAAGAGTTTTAATTGCTTTAGTTAATACTCATTCCTCTTAACATACATATATAAGCAGCTTATAATGTTCCCACTGCTGCGATACAGGCCTCCTCTCTGTGAGAGGGAGTAGTTAATCCGTTTCTTTCTAATTGCACGAAATTGATATTTGTTTTCATGTGTGTACTTGTAGGATTATAATGAAAATAGAATCTTCAAGATGGTACAGCATTTAATGCAAAATAATGTGCTGTTAACTGTTCAGTAAGATTTCAACACAATGTGTGAAGATGTTGCCCGAGACTGTTCCACATTTGAAATAACTTATGAATGTTTCCCTGTCTTCAGTAAAACCATTTAGATGCAGTTTGAGGAAAGTGTGTATTGATGATGCAAGAAAGAATTTAAACTGTTTATTCAATATGGAAATCTGGATACAGGAATATTTACATTCCATGGCAATCTGCAAAACAAACACATACTACTTATTCTTGTTGACTCAGTGGGGAAAAAACATTATTTTGCAGTAGGTACCAGCACACCGATGAGAAGAATAATAATATTAGTTAGCCACTTCTAACATAAATATATATTTTTTTCAGGAACATTACTTAGGTACACCCAAAAATCAATTTCTGACTTAAGAGTTGCTCGTGGTCGGTCAATTTTTTGGTAGACAGACATTCTGTTGACTGTTGTGCACTTATAATGTTGAGCATGCAATATTAATATATTATGTATTTCTATCTGGCACACGGTATCAACATGAGTGGTGAAACGACCCTACAATTTTGATGAAATACTAAGTATCTACTTCTCAAGTGGTCTGACGTTAAAATTGATATACTTATAGTAATAAAAATGCTAAGTTCCATTATTTGTTTTTTGATTTCATGAACCATTCCAATACTTTACTACTTTATTGCATTTCACAATGTATATGCTTAGGTGGTAAACATTGGATTTAGTTACAATTGTGGGACCCTGTCGGGCAAATCAAAAGAAATTTAGTAGTAGGAGTAGGACTTATAATCTAACTTATTCTAAAATCAAAATAAATAAAAAACCGGCCAAGTGCGAGTCGGACTCGCGCACCGAGGGTTCCGTACAAACTTGTAGGTATTTTCGGTTTAAAAATATATAATTTTTATATTTCAGTTGATTGAATGTAAGGTAAATTGCGGTTTACGATTTATGACGTTTTAAAAAAAAAACTACTCACTCGATTTCGTTCAAACCAATTTTCGTTGGTAGTTTACATGGTAATGTACATCATATATTTTTTTTAGTTTTGTCATTCTCTTATTTTAGAAGTTACGGGAGGGGGGGACATATATTTTACCACTTTGGAAGTGTCTCTCGCGCAAACTATTCAGTTTAGAAAAAAATGATAATAGAAACCTCATTACCATTTTTGAAGACCTATTCATAGATACCCCCGTATGGGTTTGATGAAAAAAAAAACATTTTTGAGTTTCAGTTCTATGTATGGGGAACCCCAAAATTTATTGTTTTTTTCTATTTTAGTGTGAAAATCTTAATACGGTTCACAGAATACACCTACTTACCAAGTTTCAACAGCATAGCTCTTATAGTTTCGGAATAAAATGGCTGTGACATACGGACGGACAGACAGACAGACAGACAGACAGACAGACAGACAGACATGACGAATCTATAAGGGTTCCGTTTTTTGCCATTTGGCAACGGAACCCTAAAAACATGCTTTGGGTATTCTAACTGCATTTCAGGGATTTATCACTTAAATTTTTGCTAATACTGATATAACATTTACTTATTAATAGATTTTTTAATTTGTTAGTGAATAGATGGAGTTTATTTTCATTACTAATTGATCCGGGTAAATTATTGTATACATTTATTGACATTACCAGAGGGTTTGTTAAATGTTTTTTTAGATGGGATGTAGGTAGCTTTAGTTGTGTTTTGTATCAGATTGTGTATCTTTTTTTTATGTCTTCTTGTTTATTGTAAAATTCTTGATGTTTATGTGCAAAATTGCATATTTCAAGTATAGTGACAGAGTTAATATATTTAGCTTTATAAAGTGCGGTTTGCAACTATCTATCTGTTGTATCTTCTTTATCTTTACATATTATAAAATAAAGTCACTTCGCTGTCTGTCTGTCCCTATGTATGCTTATATCTTTAAAACTACGCAACGGATTTTGATGCGGGTTTTTTTAATAGATAGAGTGATTCAACAGGAAGGTTTATATGTATATAACATCCATAATATAGTAAAGAAACACTGATAATTTTAGAGGTTTCTAATGTGATGTCATAAATAACCACATTTTTTTGCGCTTACATTGCGAGCGCTGGCTGAACCCTTCGAAATAGCTCAAAATAATGTACTACAGTATTGTACACCTTAAAAAGTTCTACAAAAAAGTCCGCGATGGTATATGTCTAACTCTTAGGGATAACCCATAATAACCATTTTTATCCTTTACTTTTTACGATAAATAATGGCTTATTTATGAATGCGATTTTAAGCAATACAGCATTAATCCTTATCCAATTAAGTACCTTAAATAAATTGTGCATTTCATGTAGATCAAAATTGCCCTTTACAGCATATCATTAAAATTAATATTTTAGAAGATATCAGAGATTATAATAACATAGCCGCAGAGCGGCTAGCGGGCCGTTCCACGTCCGGCCATCTCGCTTGGTAGCGGTCGGGTATTGCAGGATTAGTAGGATTGTAATTCATATTACTTTGGCTTCATAGTAAATGCGAATATCATGTGTGTTCGAAGTACTCAAAATAAACCTAATTGTATTATTCCAAGTAAGAGACTGTGAAATATGGCTTAGATGTTTAGATTTTTGGATGGATCTGGATTTTTGGTTATCCTGGATACTTACGATATAGGATACTTTATCCCGGTAGTACGTTCCCGGGTGATATTTTCCGACAGCTATACGGGCGAAGCCACTGGCCAAAGTACTATTCTTATAACTATGTTTAATTTGGTGTCTGGTAAATAATTGAGTGTCTGTATAGGTAGAATAGAAGCGTTAAGAAAAACCTGAGACTTATATTCAATTCAATCCAGCCCTATGTCGCAGTCTTCTTACTCTGAATACTATTCGTTTTATTTTAAGTACATCAAACACACATGATATGTAAGGATCGTAGCAGGTGGTGTTCCGTAGTTTCTGCCTACCCCCATGGGAAAAAGGCGTAATTTTATGTATGTATAACATGGATTAATACATTCTTACCGCGGTAATACGTCCTCTTGCGATAATTTCCGACATCTACGCGTGCGAAGCCGCGGGCAAAAGCTAGTATTTACTATGATATGGACTTTCTTTTAAACTGTAAACATTGTTGGTGCATCTGTACTGTTTCCCCACATTATGATGCCGTAACTAAGCCATGCATAGACATAGGCGTAATATGTTACAAGGGCAGTCTGTAAATTTGTGTTTTTTTTAACTACCAAATACCTGATATTCCATTATATCTATACTATCTATACTAATATTATAAAGCTGTAGAGTTGGTTTATTTGGTTGAACGCAGTAATCTCAGGAACGACTGGTCCGAATCGAACAATTCTTTTTGTATTGGTATTATTGGGTAGCCTATTTATTGAGGAAGGCTATAGGCTATATAACATTACGCTACAATCAAAAGGGGCGGAGCAGCAACAAAAAATGGACGACAACTGACAGGCAATGCGGTGCGACGGGAAGGTTCAGAGGAGCAAAATTAGACGCTGATGAAGTTGTGGACAGTAGCTAGTTTATTACTAATACAAAAGAAATTAAAAGTTTTGACACTGCATATACATTGCGGCTGGCCTATCAGTGTTTGGTACGAACCAGGTACATAAAAAGCCGGTGCAAGTTGCGGTCCAAGATTGAGTCAATAGAGTTTCACGTAGTAACACACTGTAGCTATGTTACCTTTTCCGTCATCAATACCGTAAAAACGAAGATTGAAGGGCATGTGTGGTCACTGATCTCGTCAATCAAAGCTCTTATGAGGTCTCTGGAGAATTGGTATGTCGTAACGCATTGACGATCCGTAAGGGCCAAAGCATTACTGCATACTCTTGACGCAAAATTTCTTCCTCTTACCTTTCCAACGTCACCCACATGGGCAAGTTCAACGAAATCTGTTTAAACATTATATTTTTAGGAAAAAAAACTAAAGCAATCCTAGATCGATGCGATAAAAGTTGCATTTTACTGACTTATGTTCAACCGCTAATTTTGACAGATGAACTGCCGAAATTCAGCTTTGAATCGATTTTAACAAGTGTCAAAATAATAGCAGAATGTGACTAAACGTCACGCTCATGTACGATTTTGTTAGCAGAATAGATTTTTACATTGTTTCGATCGATCGTTGGCGTCCACTAAAACGTAGCAGCAGTTGGATCGTTGTTCATTAGCAGAATGAGAAAACCCTTAAAAGTCGTGAAACAGTCGCGGTGCTATTGCGATTTTTGCACAAATTTGTTAGTAGAATCGGCCCCCAGATTCTGATAAATTGTGCGTTTCGCAATTAGGGTGCAGGACAGTCCGGTTGGAGCACAACGCGCATGCATTACGACAATTATACCTCCTCCTCTTCTTCTTCATCTTGAGAAGCTTTGATGTTATTGACCACAATAAACCGTTTACTACCTATAATCTGTTTACTCAAAATATCATTGGCAGTCATTTTGTTTTATTTAATTATTAATTTGGGTAGTCCGATGTAAACAAACAATCAAAAATGATGGCTTTAATTTGACGTGACGAATATCGGCTGACATTGACAAAACGGCAGCAGTGATGCATTCCGTTGCAGCAAATACTAAGGAGAACTTATTTTAATGAAAAATATTGAAAATAAAAATGCGGTTACTAAATTAAGAATGATGATATTGATAAATGTTTATAAAATACGTATCAAATGCTGCTCAAAACATTTTTTGACTTGAAAATCATTTTTTAAAATGGTCGAAAGTAAAATAACGACTTCGTTATAAAAAAAAGCATCGTTATGTAAAATGGATTACTTGGTGTGACGCATAATGGCAACATTTTGTCCCGAGACTCGTAATTTACGATCGATTTGTACTGAGAATAGATGATTTCAGAAAATCTCACCATTTTATAAGCGACTTAGAACACGGGCAAAAACAACGAATGTGACATTTACGAGTGAAAACGCGAGAATTGCCTTCCTGCACCCTAATTGAGAAACGCACAATTTATCAGAATCTGAATGGGATTGAAGATTATTTCTAAACCATTGCGTCATTTGTTCGAATAAATTGTGACTCAGCAACGTAAATAACGCAATGAATGTTGTTTAACTATGAATATTAAACCAATTCCTACCGATAAAAAGTTCCGCAATTACTAGTTTTTAAGTTATTAAAAAAAAACGATTTGTATGAAAAATAAATCATTTTGATTGTTCAAAATACAAACAAATTCATTTGATTGATTTTTTGCTATGTTTTTCCTTTGAGTTGTCTTTCATAAGAGCCCAGCAGTAATCAGCCATCATGTGAGTATCCCACCTACCCTGGTACCGATTCTTCAGAATTTTGAGATCTTGATGTAACCGCTCTCCTTGTTCTTCACTTAAGTCACCCAGGTTATGAGGGAAGCAGTCCAAATGACTGTGTACGTAATGAACTTTGATGCTCATTATTACATCCCAAGTTTTGAAAAGATAAAAGTATTTGGTTTACAAGAATTTCATAATTTTCAGCCTTATGATTACCAAGAAATTTTTTTGATAAACAAGACGTTCCACGCAGCGAGTTCCATTTCGAGATCATTTGGTCATTTTGAGATCGCCGCATATAAACCATTGGTGGTTTTCATATTTAATCTTTTCTAAAAGCAGTGCAATTGCTTTATACTCTTCTTTCATTCGTGTAGAATGAGCAATTAGAACACAAGCGTGTTTATTGCCATTATGAAGCAATACGCATTTCAAACTTCTTTAACAACTGTCTATAAAAAGACGCCACTCAATTGGATCATACTTTTCGAAACCCATTCGTGTTAATAAACCACCAATATCATTGCAATAAACAAAGTAGTGATCTTCAGAAAAATATGATAACAAATCACGTTCGCTTTGACGGTAAAATGTTACTCTTGTGTTCGGTGCAAGACAATTCTTCTCTTTTAATCTGGAAGCCAGCTGTAACTCAGCTCGCTCCTTTGAAAGATCTAAATCCCTTATCAAATCATTAAGCTCATCTTGAGATAAAAAACGGAAGGTTCGATTAAAATAGTCATAATTACTGTCGATCTCTTGCTTGCGTTTCGATATATTCTTCCAGTGGGATATCTGGTAGAGTGTGGTACGTAGTCACGGGGACACTTTCGGAATGAGGTACAGGTCTTCTCGCTGATGGTATATCCGGATATGTCCATTTGCTTCGATTTTTACGATTTATGCCGATGATCTTAACCAAACAGAAATAACAGTCGTCAAAGTGATTTCGTTGTTCTCTCCAAATCTTCGGTATTCCAAACTTCATACACCTTCTTTTGCAATTTGTCCATTGTCTCAAATGTTCACTACACGTTTTACATACAAAATGAGGCACCCAAGGCTTGTCTTGATGCTCAATATTTAAGTTGAAGTAAGCAAAATACGCATTTTTCACGAACTCTGTTATGAGTTTTCGATAGTCCTTATGAGTATTTCGCCGCAAATATAACAAAATGCATCTGGATTTGTCAAACAACATCTTAGTGAGCTCGCCATAGCGCAAAAACAACAAAATTGTAGAAAATATAAAACTTGTGACACTTAGTTGCAATCGAAGTGACAAAAAATTTAAATTGTGAGTAATTGTTAAATTAGAGCTGATACAAGTATAAAAATTATAGGTGCGTCATCAGAAACACTTCCAAAAATAATATTTAAACAAATTTTAACCGCACCAATAAAAATGTTTTTATTTCTCGGCCAGTGTAGTTTTCAACCGACGAAAAAAACGGAGGAGGTTATCAATTCGACGCGTATATTTTTTTTTTTATGTATGACCACGCATAACTTTGTACAGACGCCCACACATCAAGCCACTACAATCTGTCAGATTTCTTTGATAGATTTTCGACTTTATTTCTAGAGCATTAGGTTCAAGGTTAATTGGGAAAAATTGACAGTTTCGGGTAGCTTGACCTGGTGGCGTCTGTACATAGTGGTCCGATTGTGACAATTCTTCTTCTATTGGAAAGGGTATCCTCCCAAGGTGGTCCCATATCAATTTGGAAAACAAAATCGAACCCTAAGGGTCGGAAAACATGGGATGATTGATTGTTCACTCACTGATTGTAATGCGTGGTTATACCACGCATAACTTTATACAGAGTAGTCCGATTATGATAATTCTTTTTTTGTTGGATAGGGTATATACCTTGCCAAGTATTATTAGTACATTAAAGTCACAAAAAATATAAAATAAAAACTTTTTAACAAAACATTATTAAAGGTTTATTATTTTATGCTTTTCAGTTTTTTCGGCGGTTTAATTTTTTGTTAGAAAGTTTTTGCTGTATGCAATTTTATTTCTGATTCATCAGAATTTAAACAAAAATAGTTTAGTACGTAATCTTTATTACCAGTTGCTCCATGTAAAATACTGGTACTCAGCTGCATCCGGTTAGACTGGAAGCCGACCCCAACATACTTAGGAAAAGGCCAGGCAGATGATGATCTTTATTACCCACCGAGTCATATATACCTCTAATCTTTAAAACTTTTTCATTAGACCTTTTAATAATACTAGTGGTTACCCAGAGGTCGAAATTCGACCATAATAAAAATAATATTGGCTTTCTGCACTCCTTTTCCATACAAAGTTTATCTTTGCAAAATTTCATACTCCTCCGTCCGTGTAATTTTGGTAAAAGAGGTACAAAGTTTTTGCTTCATATAAGATTATGTCGCCACTGAATTCGAAGTGTTAACGCATACACTACACACGCATAACTTTATACAGAGTAGTCCGATTTTGATAGGTAATACTTTTGGTGTTGGATAGTGTATACCTTGCCAAGTATTATAAGTAAATTAAAGCGACAAAAAAAAAATAAAATAAAAACTTTTTAACAAAAAATTTAACCGCCGAAAAACTGAAAAGCATAAAATAATACTTAAACCTTAAAATTTTGAGTCGGCGCTGAAAAATCAATGAACAAGGATCACTCAAAGCGCCGACTCATAATTTTAATGTTCCGACGCAAACTCCCGACGCCCGGGGCGTCTCCTCCTGCGGCGGCTAGGGACGTGAGGGCGCAGAGACTGCCACTCCCTCACGCGCCCCGCCTCCTCCTTCGCGAGCATTACTGCTTCGCAGAAGGAGGTGACGGCTTCCCATTCCCTCTCGCTCCGTACCATGGCTCGCACCAGGGCCGGACGCGAGAGGTCGCCGCCGCCGATCGCCTCCACGAGGACACGGCGGTGCTCCGCCCAGGCAGGGCACACCTCCACCGTATGCTCCACCGTGTCCTCCAGACGATCCTCGCAATGGAAACACCCGGACGTATCCTCCCGCTTTATCCTGAACAGGAACCCACCGAAGCACCCATGCCCGGTGAGAACCTGCGTCAGGCGGAAGGTGAGGACGCCGTGGCGCCTCTCTATCCACTCCTCAAAGAGGGGACTTACCGCCGCAATTGTGGCGTGCCTAGCACTGGGTTGCGACAATCGTACCCGCCATGTCGCCATGAGATCACACCGGAACAGATGTCACCTCCGAACATTTCGATCGTAATGCACACAAAGAGATTTTGTAAATATGTGATTTAAGGTCTTTGAATGCACACGAAACAACGGAAAACTAAGAAATGATGACCAGAGCAGCTGCAAGTAATGCACGCCTAGCACCACCGGTCTTGTCGCTCAGCTCCACCTTGCAGACGCCAGTAGGTATCCACAGCGCCCGCAGTGGGGCTGGGTACCTACCGGCGGCGGCGATGGCAGTATAAACAAAAACTCCGTAGTTAGCTGGCCCGCGTGGGGACGCGTCTTATGACATCTCGCCCGTGTACCTAGCGAAAAGAAAATCTACAAGAATTTTTGAATCGAAATCTGATTTAAATTTTATTTCAAAATTCTTCACGTAAATCCTGTTTCTTTTAGTTTCAATAGATACTAACGTGCCTAACCTATTATCCGGTGCACGTTCCGCGATCTGGAGTCTTGTCTGGTAGTTGCAATTCGAGGTATTTTCAAAATTTTCAGCTGAAATTCACGTTTTTCGACCAAAATTCAAAAAATTTGTTCAACGCTTTCAGTTACTCCGTAGTTAGCTGGCCCACGTGGAGACGCGTCTTTTGCCACCTCGATCGTGTACCTAGCGAAAAACAAAATTTACAAACATTTTTGAATCATAAAGTAATTTAATATTTATTTCAAAATTCTTCACGTAAATCCTGTTCCTTTTAGTATCAATAGATACTTACTTTCCTTACCTATGGTGCACGTTCCGCGAGTTGGAGTCTTGTCTCGTAGTTCTAACACGAGGTTTTTCCAAATTTTTTAGCTGAAATCTATACTAATATTATAAAGCTGAAGAGTTTGTTTGTTTGTTTGATTGAACGCGCTAATCTCAGGAACTACTGGTCCGAATCGAAAAAATCTTTTTGTATTGGGGAGCCTATTTATGGAGAAAGGCTATAGGCTATATAACATCACGCTATAACTAAGAAGAGCGGAGCAGTAATGAAAAATGTTGCAAAAACGGGGAAAATCGTATAGGTAGGCGATTCGACGCGACGGGAAGGGTCGGAGGAACAAGAAATTTAACACGGACGAAGTCGCGGGCAGAAGCTAGTTATATTATGTGTGTATATTATCTATGCAGCATTGGTCAGGCAGAGGACTGAATTGCTTCCAAAGTTTTAAATTCCACTGAAGGCACCCAAACCAATAGCACTATGGGGTTTGTTTCCATGTTCTGCAAAACTTTGCACCAACGGGGGTTGTAATTAGTTTAATTGCATAGAGCAAACATGGATGACAATCGGTTAGTGCCTCATCGTTTTAAATTTGCAGAGGCCTCTGCAAGTCTGCTACAGTTCCTTGTATCCCATTAAGAAGTCCATAACCAAACTTGCCCAGATATCTCTAAGATATTTTTGAATTATTTAATTAGAACTTTTTACTTGAGGTCAGAGACATCGTGTGAGAAGAAAACTCCATAGGATTAATAACAGACTTTCAATGGTTCCGTTATCTGTCGTGCAGGCCAGTCATCAGATCATCATTAGCAGACAAAAAGTTGAAACTCATCTAATGAGCCTACACTCGATATGTTTACTAGTAGCTATTCAAGAGTTCCGTTGTATTCCCTTCAGGTAAGTTGTCCGGTCATCGTTATTAGGTCAAATGAACAGGACTTGTTGAGATATATCTTACGAGTCCAAACTAGGATTTTGGTAAAAAAACGTTTTTTATATATTTTCTTTACGCTAGGTGCCCGAGCGATATGTCCAAAGATGCATCTCTGCACTGGTTAGCGATCCATGAAGAGACTGAATTTCACGCTGAAGAAAAACCTAAGATTTTGGTCAACTTTTGTTGTCATTAACCTAGGTGCCCGAGTGATATGTCAAAGGATATGCATCCTCTGCACTGGGTAGCGATCTATGAAGAGACTGAATTTCACTCTTTACAAAAACCTAGGAAGTTGGTCAAAAAGTTTAGTTGGTGCAACTCGCTCTTAATCTCAGCGAACTCAAATAATTTAAAAAAGCACTGCGTAAAGTACGGTGGCAATTTGTAAAAAACACGACCAGTGCTACAAGTGTTTAATATCAAAACGCGACAGAAAAACGTGTTCAGCTCCAGTGTGCGACAGGGATGGGTGTAATGAAGAACACCATCGTTTCCTACATTATCCTACGAGTCTACAGCGTGAGCGCAGCACCGCTAATAACAACAATAGGTTACGAGTACTACGACATCGGCGGTCGTTCAACGACTCGAGTCTACCGCGTCTTCGGAAATAATAGCTTACATCAGCGCGAGTGACAAATGTGACAAAACCATTATTGAGAGTGTTACTAAACGCTACTGCCCTACTGGATGACGGATCGAGTATGTTGCTGATAAGCGCTGGTCTCGCCGACCTCGGGGCTGCGCAGCCATCTGCATCGCAAAACACTGTTGGTTGCAAAGCGTGGACGTATATCGCGATGGTATGCGAATCTATGGTTGTGAACGTGAACATTATATGATGATAAGTTATATAATAATACTAGCTTATGCCCGCGACTTCGTCCGCATTAAATTTCTTGTTCCCCCGACCCTTCCCGTCGCGTCGTATCACCTACCCGTGCGATTTTCCCCGTTTTTGCAACATTTTTCATTACTGCTCCGCTTTTCTTAGTGTGATGTTATATAGCCTATAGCCTTCCTCGATAAATAAGCTATCTAACACAAAAATAATTTTTCAATTCGGACCAGTAATTCTTGAGATTAGCGCGTTCAATCAAACAAACAAACAAAGAAACGAACTGAAAGAGTATTATAGATAAAAATTGTGTACCTCAGATTCAAAACCTAATATATTTATTGGTCAAGATAATTATGACTGAATTGTACTTTTGAAAATAAAGTTAGGTAGTGGAAATGAGCTCTCCGCTACACTGACTCCCCTAGGTTGGTGTGTACATGGCAAGGTACGCGTGTCGCGGAGTGGCGCTGTCCGCGCCGTCCGAGCCACCGCCGGTACTGAGGCCACTCTGACCATCACAGAGAACGAAGAGGTAAGTGACATTTCAACGCATGGTAGTCTACTTTAAGATAAGAAATCCACATAAGAGGTTCGACGTCCGTTTTCGTTGGATACCATGGGTGTGTCCGGTAAGCCGCGCAAGTATGTTGATGATTTTGGCGTCATCAATCTGGAGCAATCAGCGCTGCTCGTTGACGGACGCTGGTATGTTAGCTTACCCTGGAAGGAACCAGGTCGCACGATGCAGGACTCGTACCCTAACGAACTAAGAAGGTTGAAAGGAATCGAAAGGAAAGTAGGAAAGGATACAGGTTTTGCTATATGGTATGATGAACGCGTTCGTCATTCGATAGAAAATGATTACGCGAGGGAACTGGCGGTATATGATTTCACATCGAATACGTGGTACCTATATTATTTTGGTGTTGACAGCACAAACAAAAGAAGGCTTCGGCTGGTCTTCGATGCTTCAGGTAAGGTAGATGATTCCTGCCTTAATGACTATTCACTAACAGGATCTGATCTTTTGTCATCACTGCTTGGACATGTTTCTGAAGGTTAAAATTCACGCCGAGAATCAGCATGCACTAAAGTTTCTGTAGAGAAGCAGCCCGACAGAAAACATCAAAACGTAGGTCATGACATCCTTAATTTTTTATCTAATATTTCACCATTTATATCTAGCTCAATTCATTAAAAAAAAAGAGCTCATGCCGCTATGAGTCATCCTTGCCAACTGCAGTCGATGCTATTTAACATTCCATTACATGGACGGAGTAGTGGTGGCCCAGTGGTATCGGCTCAGACTTACGAGTTTTAGGTCGTGGGTTCGAACCCAGGCATGCGTTTTACTTTGTGTAAATAATTTCATCCCCACTGCTCTCAAAACGGTGAAGGAAAACATCGTGAGGAAACCGGCATGGCCTTGAACCAAAAATTCGAAGACATGTGACATCTACCAACACGCACTGGGCCTGCGTGGTAGATTACGGCCCACTCCCTCTCACCGAGAGGAGACCTGTGTTCCAGCAGTGGCAACGTGGCAAATTATGTTATATGGATGACTAGATAGATAGTTTGCCGGACGATAGTGCTACTACTTATTAATATGGTGAGTAATATTCGTGACATTCACAGGGCTGGTGGGTTTGAAATCTGAAACTGGATGAGTAATAGCGTTCCGGTTTTAAATAGCATACCAAAGTAGGCCTTAAGTTTAACTGCATTAAGCTTTCTACGGTTTTACTGGAGATGATAATCTTACGTTTGACGTGTCACTAAAGCGCATCCCAAAATATGTCATTCAGGGCAACGAACGACCGAACATAAAGGATTATGCTAAGGGTTATTATGCCTATTTTCAATGTCTTAGGATTTCTCGCCCTTTCACTATTCAGGGAAAAATCCTGCTTTAGGATACCTGGCGACTGAACATTAGATGGGACGATAATGTTCCTGAAAACTTTAACAAAAAATGGGTGAAATGATGACCTAATTAAAGTTATCAGTACATTTCGCATTCCAAGGTCACGCGATGTCTGTATGCGCTACGACAGTAGCCTGTGCGTGCAAGATGGAAGTACGCCTCGCGCGTCGCCATCGCGGCATTCCCATCGCGACAAGCGCGGCTCGCATTGGGATGCGCACAAGGCTGCGTAGCACTGCTCACAGTGCTACGCAGCTTTGTGCTACGGGCTACGAAACCGTAGCGACCGATAGCAGTGCTTCGAGCTCGCCTACGACGAAGACTTTATTATAAACCTAGGTTTACGCGGGTTTACTTAGAATAACCCAAGGAGTTTGGGTAATGTCCGAATAATAATTAAATTCAATTATAATTCGGGAATTACCCGTACTCACCTAGGTCTACACAATGCTGACTGGGTAGTGTTAGAATAATCACTGAAATTAAAAACTACGTGCATTGATAGCTTTTGTTTAATAAAAAAACGTACAAAAAAAAACATAATAGCTTTCTGAAGCATATAACTAAAAAGCACTTTAAGTATTTTTGGTAAATATAATATTCGTGTTATGTACAATATCTGGTTGACCGAGCTTTGCTCGGTATTTTTTGGTTAATTTGTGTTTAAAATAATAAGTTTATGTTCAAGTTGATTATCGATAATGTTGGTCATTGAAAACACGAATAAAACGACACCTAGCTAGATCGATTTATCGTCCCCGAAACCCCCTGTATACTAAATTTCATGAAAATCGTTGGAGCCGTTTCCGAGATTCAGATTATATATATATATATATATATATACATATATACAAGAATTGCTCGTTTAAAGGTATAAGATATGTAATGAATGATTTTTAATTAAAAAAAAACAAAACTGAATCTTTCTTAAATTATAAATGATGTCATTAGAACGGATATAATTTATTTAAGCAAAACAAACTACTGTGACACTTTGAATTGCAGAAGTTACCTACCTGCAGCTCCACGCGCGAAGTAAACTTCCACTTGTCCGATTTTTTGTTACTCAGTTTTTTTATGGGCCGTGAGACGCAATTTTTATTTTTTTGTAGAGTTAAGGGAATATTGAAAAAAAAAAACACCTATCGCAGTTAGGTAGCTATGATAGTTACCTTTTTATGATATATCCAAGTAAACCTTTAGCTGACAGGGGAGGGACACACACGCTGGGGTAATTGCGTTATATACTATCAGTCATCAGCAGCCTATAATATTCCTCGGCGATATATTTCTTGGTTTTCTTGGTGTTCTTTCTGCCATATGTGTAAAAAGTTACGACGATAGGTCAAACGTTATCTTTTTTTAGGTACTTCCCTATTCTACGGACCATCTCTAATTCTTTTCTGTCTCATTCCAGCTTTAGGTCGATCTCCTTTAAGAGTTTGTAACACGGTGTCTTCCAACTCCTCATATGATTTTTCGCCTTCTGTTATCACGAAGAATATGATATTTTTACACGCTTTATATTAGCTTCACTTGTATGTTTGTTTGTAACCGACTCCTTATAGCGCGATTTTGACCCACTTTAAACGACCAGATTTCATTCAAACTTTGCACACCTGTCAAAGACCGATGACAATGCAATAATTTCATTTTGTGCCATCATCCCTGCCAGGGTTACCAGGACAGCAAAAAAACTGTCTTCGAAAACTACGCTGACATACGTCACAAACTACGCTGATATACGTCTCAAAATTTGAAAGACCCTAAAAAATAGAAAATAAATAATAGTTAAAAAAACTTTTTTAAACTATTTTTTGCCTTATGTTTGCTTGTTCCGTGTGATCCCGGACGTAAAGAATAGCGCCACCCCATTTCTTCCCGCGACTAAGGGACGTACTAGAGAACGGGCAGCAGCGTTCTCTATGCATTTTACTACCATACTGCGATCGCCAATCCGCCTGCCAAGCGTGGCGATTATGGCAACCCCAGATTGGAGGAGACCTATGTCCAGCAGTGGACGTCAACCGGCTGAGATGATGATGATGATGTTTTTTTCTATGGCGTTTATTTGTTTATCATGTTTGGAGTTAGTTTCCTTAATTTATTCAAGTTCTCCATGTAATAAGTAAAAATTTTGGTGCATTTTATCATTCATTTTGCTCGTTATACTTGACTCTAAATTCTGCAGTGATTATTCGGTGTCTAGTCTGATAACTAATCTTAATTCTTTTAAAAGTTTTTCTATTTCCAACAAGGTGTCGCCCTCTGTTAGTTTAGTACCGTACTGTATACCACAGCTCTGTGATGCCCTACGTGAGAAGGATACTGTACTATATGCACTGGTGGACCTCTGTGTAAGTGTGCTTTGGAAGTAGTTCCCATAATCGGAGACAGGTGTCGCAATAATTTTTTTAGATTTTTTTGTTTCCAATTATTGAATTATATCAATGTCATTTATTGTCATTCTTTGGTTTGTAATACACTTAAAATAATCGACACGTGTCTCGCTTGAATCTGCACAGCTTTACGTGTTTCCCATAATGAAGCTTGTTTCTAATTTATCCTCATTCCTCGTTGCTACTCCATCATCAGACCCTGATCATTTACCTATAACCTATTCATTGAGACCTTTCCAAAGAGCCCAATCACGATACTTCAGCTGTTTATTGGTGAGGGAGTTGTGTATCTCGGAAATTTCAGGTGATGTTGCAGCGTCAGCTCCAGGTTACTTTGCTCTTCTAATAGCATTGAAGTAATAAAATACTAAATGATGTCACAGTTCTGTTTAGTGTAGATTTCCGGCAAACACTAAACAACACAAATAAAATTAATAAATAAAAATACCAAAACAAAAAATAGGTAATGATCTGACTGATTATAATATAAATGATTAATAATTACTCCTATCATCATTTCAACCAAAAGACGTCCACTGCTGGACATAGCGTCCCCCAAGCTCCGCCACTTTGGTCATCGATCCACCATGTTTTGGTTTTGGCCTTCGAGCTTTACGTCTTTCGGTACGTGGTCGCCACTCCAGAACCTTTAGACCCCATCGGCCTGTTCTGCGAGCAATATGCCTTGTCCACTGCCACTTCAGTTTAGCTTTAAGCTAAATTCTTTGGGCTATGTCAGTTACCTTGGTACTCTTACGGATCTCTTCATTTCTGAAATATAAACTACTAGCTTCTGCCCGCGCCTTCGTCCGCGCTAAATTTCTTGTACCCCGACCCTTCCCGTCGCGTCAAATCGCCAACCCCATGCGATTTTCCCCGTTTTTGCAACATTTTTTATTACTGCTCCGCTCCTCTTAATTGTAGCGTGATGTTATATAGCCTATAGCCTTTCTCGATAAATAGGCTACTCAATACAAAAAGAATTTTTCAATTCGGACCAGTAGTTCCTGAGATTAACGCGTTCAATCAAACAAACAAACAAACTCTTCAGCTTTATAATATTAATATTATATATTATAATATTATATTATATATTGTAAAATATTACTAGCTTCTGCCCACGACTTCGTCCACGTCAAATTTTTCCCCGTCGCGGTCGAATCGAATTGCCTGCCAGTTTTCGTCCATTTTTGGTTGCTGCTCCGCTGCTTTTGATCGTAGTGTGATGTTATATAGCCTACAGCCTTCCTTATTAAATAGGCTTCCCAACACAAAAATATTTTTTTTTAATTCGGACCAGTAGTTCTTGAGATTACCGCGTTCAACCAAACAAACTCTTCACCTTTATAATATTACTAGCTTCCGCCCGCGACTTCGTCCGCGTCAAATTTTTGCTCCCGTGACCCTTCCCGTCGCATCTAATTACCTGCCAGTTTTCGTCCATTTTTCGTTGCTGCTCCGCTCCTTTTAATCGTAGCGTGATGTTATATAGCCTTCCTCAATAAATAGGCTACCTAACACAAATAGTAGATTATTAACCAAGGGGATAAAGCAGTGTCTTCTGTCGCGGGTAACGATTTAAATCGCGAGCGTAACGAAGGACTCGAGGTTTACTCCCGAGCATAGCGAGGGTTTTAAAAACTTAAATCACGAGCGAAGCGAGGGATTTAAGACGAGTCCTGAGTGTAGCGAGGGATTTAAGTTCACCCAAGACTAAGACAGCTTTGTCACCGAGGAAAATACTCTACTTTTCGTACCATTTGCGAAAAAATTATCACAAAAATAATATGAGATAAGCATTTATTAAAAATAATGACAATTAAAAGTAAAAGTTAACATTCGAAACATTGGTCCAATTAACGTTTATGTATTTGATGAAAACAAAAACGCGGCAAATTCCTAGAATAATATTTTTTTTGTCGGAAAAGCAAAGGCATCAAGCTCATACGGCCTCGTTGGTTTTCGTAATTTTATAATCATAACTGCATAATAATTGCGTATTCTTTTTTCAAAAAGATGTATAATGCTTTATATACAAACTTAATGGTGTAAACACAGATGTAGTTCAGTATAAATTTCGGTAAGTTTTCCAAATTTAAATCGCATTCTCCCCCTAGAGGATGAATGAAATTCAGTACAATTTTCTTTCCCTGTTTTTAACAGATTAAAAATGACTATTGTTATGTTAGCTTTTTGTGGCATAGAATGTCACTTTTTTGAGCAAGTGGTACGAAAAAGAATTTTTCAATTTGGACCAGTTGTTTTTGGAGCCTTTTTACAAACACATAATCAAATCTTTCCTCTTTATTATATTATAGTATAGAAAACCCACCCGTGTTCCTTCAGACGCATATAACGTTTTCTGGCTGACACTGCTGTTTGGTTAGCTCATACCAAGTTCTGACCACCTAGTACTTCGAAGGCAACGTTTTTGTCATACCACGTTTTATAGTTAGTTGTATTCTCTTTGACGTTTTATGACACGTCACACGGGAACGCGGTCGAACGGGATAAAAAGTATCCTATGTCCGTCTCCTGTTTCTAAACCATCGCCCCACCAAATTCCAAAGCCAAATCGGTTCAGCCGTTCTTGAGTTATAAATATCGTAACTAACACGACTTTCTTTTATATATATAAATAAGTATATAAGTATAGATTATCCCCTTTAGGATTATTTTAGAGACAAAAAGTAGGTTATGACGGCCTCGTTTGTCTAGTGGTCGCAAATGCTATTACTGACCAGAAGATCGTGGATTCGATTCCCAGGAAAAACCGGTAAAATGTTATTAGGTTTTAAATGTGGAATTTCCCAGTGGCAGTCCGGAGTCTGGATTTGAGCCTGGTTGAAGGGGTCTACTAGGACCGATGCCTGCCGGGGTCGCGTGATTGTTCGAAAGAGATACCGTGACCCTGGCCCATGGGCAACTGATGGAACACGGGTGGGGTTTAGTCAGTAAAAGTCTGACACGCCCTCCCGCTCCGCCCAGAGCGGGAGAGGTCATTTGATGATTTCCCATTCAGAAAAATAAGCCTGGTTGATATCAATCTAACCTGAGGGTAATACATGGGCCTTAAACATAACTGGCAAAATGTTGATGTACACCTCAGCCCAACCCTTTGAGGAAATAAGGCGTGATATTGTATTTATTTTATGTAAAAAACAGGTTTTGTATAAAACCTATTTTTGCCAAATTAGATGGAAATCCCGTAAAAAGGTAACAGACAAAAGTTACTTTTGAATTTATATTATTACTATGGTTTATTTGCTAATACACTCGTACAGTCAGGGAAATTACATTTTTATCAGAATGACGAACCTAAATTCTCCGCTAATTCGAATATTGTTTTTAAATTAGCAGACAATTTAGGTGTTATTGTATGAAATTACTATTACACGACATAGTGTGTCTGTTGAGACAAACACTTCATTTTTCTGACCGTTGTAAACAGGTCTTCTTGATTTTTCTTAAGGCCTTATTCTACCTATAAAGATTCAAATCAATCATTAACCAAATTGGACAGATTTGTATGAAACTTACTTATTCCTGCGGCTTCGCCCGTGCATATGTCGGCAATTATTGCACGGGAAACAAATGCGGAGCTGAAAATATAGTATGTGTTAATCCAGCACCGATATTACGTAACACACTATTAATCTGAATCTGAACCATTTTGAAATTTATTTTTAATTTATTCTTTCATATGTTAGAAATAATTATCTGCTTAGCAACGTAAGCAACGCCTGGAATATTGCGGAACAGACAAAAATAAAGCGATTTCTACTGAGAGTGTATTACGCAATTACCCCTCAGGTTATATACAATTTTAATATATCAGTTTTACAGTATTTAACACAACTAACTATTATATTTACACTTATACAAATAAATACAAAAAAGAACACTTGCAGCATGGCCACGTTGAAAAGCAAAGCTAATTCCTTAGCCAAAGACGACCTAGCCCTCTGGTCACGTGACCGCTACACGTTCATCCAGCCGGTTAGGCCGTCAGTCAAAATTTCAAGAACGTAGCTTCGAAGCTACGTTCTTGAAATTTTGTGTTTAGGCTGACGATAAAAAATTAATTAGTACGTACATATTTCAGCGTTTTTTATCATTCTTCCTCGACGAGCTGAAAAAGGGGATGAAGTTGTGGGTGGAAAACCCTGCATTTTCAAAGTAAACATGATTCAATTGATTATTTAGGCATATAGCTGGAAACCAATGCAATAAATTTCGACCCTTTAATCCTGAGAGGTGTTCTCTTTGGATAATTTTCAACATTAACCCGGGCGGAGCCGCGGGCAGATGCTGAGTTTATTTTTATTTTATTTATTTGCGATTAAAAATAGTTATACATTACAGGATTTACAAAAGCAGTTACATTTCTATCGAAAAAAACGTATAACCCACAAAATTGTCCACGAGCTGACATCAGAGTATGAAAGCGAACGCATGTTCGAGGAAAAAAAAACGGAAAAGAAAAGTAATCTATATATAAAAATGAATCCTTATTTCCCTTGGTCACGCCATCACGCGTGAACGGTTGGACCGATTTCACTTTTTCTTTTTTGTTGTGTTTGTTATTGTCAGGAGAAGGTTCTTATGAAAGAAAAACACAACGTAAAAAAAAAACGGTCCAGCCGTTCACACGTGATGGCGTGACCAAGGGAAATAGGGATTCATTTTTATATGTATAGATAGATACCATTTCGAATTAAATAGTTATCGTTAAGACAGGACAACGTCTGTCGGGTCAGCTAGTACTTAGATAAAAACACTATATTCGATGGAAGCGGTTGACAAAAGCATCCGTGTTATTGGCGACTTGCGAGAGATTGCGAAACCATTCTTTTGAATTTAGACTGTGACAGCGCGAAAATATCAATATCAACGAATTGTGAGTTATAGGTTTCTAAAAAACGGCGGAGAGGGGCTCAAACCGCACCCTTCGTCTTACATCGTGCAGTGTAGAATAATCGAGGCACGTGCACCTCCCGCCGAATGACAGTTCTAGGTACTACGTAACACAATCTATTCGAGAGCTCAGTACAATTAAATTTGTTATGCATATACCGTACAGCATCACAACCATGATCAGTGAAAGTCTGGAATCCAGCTTAATATCTTATAATGCTTCAGCAAATCTGTATAGGGAATCCTTGTATGGAAGCACTTGTAGTGTGTGGCACAAAGAAATTTTTTCTGAACCATTTCTATTGCTTGCTTATAATTATCATAATACGGGCACCAGGTGGGTACCGCGTATTCTAACTGTGAACGGACTAGTGTTTTAAATAAAAAGAGAAAAGTAGAAGGCTTTTTGAAGTGTTTACAGGACCGCATAACGAAACCATACATCTGAAAGGCCTTGTTAATTATGTTGTCAATATGGGTGTCTCGATGTAATTTGCAATCAAGCAGTACGCCGAGATCACGTGTGCACTCATTTTTTTTCAATTGTATGTCGTCCTAGGTATAGGGGAAATTAATAGTATTTTTGTTTTTCTTAAAAGAAATAAAGTGGCATTTAGGAAGACTAAGGTGCAGACTAAGGTGACGTTGTAGTTTCTAGTACTAAGAGCCTCTGAGCTAAGCTGCAGCTATCTGCAGCTTAGCTCAGAGGCTCTTAGTCACCGACGGACGGTCATGGCCAAACTAGAAGGATTCCTTTTTGAATACGGTATTAAAAAAACAAAGCATTAATACAAATGGCATTCAAAATCGCTAAAATGGAGTCAAATCTTCTACTGTAGATGGGTAGAGGAACAAAACAACAACACGTTCCTTCGTGTCACATATCTCGATCAATTGTAGGACTTCTATTGAAATTTCTTTTCAAATCTAGCCAATGGATCTTCTGAGACTGAACCGACTGTCTTGCCCTTAACTTGATTCATGGCTACTGGATCCTCTTGGTGTGCAGGGGCCGTCTCCGCCCACTAGGGGATCATTTAAAGACGGTGTTCACATGCTTTTGACAACAACAATATCGTCAATAAGCATATCTGATCACCGTTAATCTAATAATTAACTTCGTTAATTACTAATCCATTACTCAAAAAGTTTACTTCGTTACATGTCGCGAGATTTAACGGAAGTTAACGATCGAATCCACTCGGCTACTCCAGTAGTGGCTCAGTGGATTAGGTCCCGACTTACGAATGTAGGTCGTAGGTTCGAAGCGAGTTAAGCGCTGTACTTTGTGTAAATTATTTCATTACCACTGCTCTCAAAACGGTGAAGGAAAACATCGTGAGGAAATCGGCATGTCCTAGAACAGAAAAAAAATTAAGACGTGTGACATCTACCAATCCGCATGTGGGAATCGTCGTAGATTATTTGTGATTATTGCCTCAGTCCATCTCACAGAAAGGAGGCCTGTGTCTGACTGCTGGAAAACAACGTTAAAGTGTCGGGTCCGTATGGATGGGAGAATCATATTTAAAAGCGGGTACTACAAATAAGCTCTAAAGCTTATTAACATGATTATTGTGATACCCAAATTGGAAGTGGAAGCTGACTCTCCTAAATACAAATTACTCAGGTAGGAGAGTAGAGATTCACCCAGGAATTCGTTGTACTATGTACCTTACTAATAATGCTTACTTTTTAAGTCTACTAAAAAACCTTTTTGTACCTAAATAAATATTACATTATAAATATTTAGTAATAAATATTATATTATAAATATTTAGTATTAAATTAGCAGATTTTGTAGGCGCGATCCTGGAATTTGTAGTGAACTTCATAAAAAGTTACAGGACGTCTTAGGTGGCTGGATCCTGACGATAACTACTCGTAGTATGATCTATTACCAAAATATAACTATATTTATGTTCAGTTTCAGTTTTCATCCTATACAAGATTATTTTTAGTATATGCGAAACCTGAATATAGTTTGTTCAGAATCAGTAACTGAATCGATTCCAATAATTTTTACACCATGTTATATTTTGTACCAAAAATATTTAATTACGCTTCCAAGTCGCGGGCCTTAATGTTTTGTTTCGATTTTAAAATTATCATTGTCTTTCTCGTATTCAAACGTCCATTACACGGAGATGGTACGTACACTAGCTGTTTGTGGTGATCTGCATATGTTTTTGCGTGGACAACCAGGTAACTTATCAAGCTTATAACTTTGTGATTATTAATGATGCAGTTTTGAAAATTTTTTCATAGATTCTTTACATAAAAATACTAGACCCGTGTTTCGGGTTTCGCATAAACAAAAAAATAATGTTGTATACGAAATTCTAAGGAATGTTATAATGATTTGTCTTTCGAAATACTGAATATGTAGGATGTTGGATTACGTCAATATTTAGTAGAAATATCTACTAAATACTGGTTTTTATCAACTGCTTTTATAGCAACAAACGTTTGTTTAAAAAAACCGGCAGGATTGAGGAGCCACGTAAAATGTGTTGTATTACCGTAAATATTATTTAACTTTAGCATTTTATTTTATACTAGCTTTTGCCAGCGGCTTCGCCCGCGTGGAGGTCGGAAAATATCCCGCGGGTATCGTCACTGCTCAGCTCCTATGTGTCTTAGCGTTATGTTATATAGCCTATATCCTGCCCAGAAGTATGGACTATAATCGTACTAAGTTTGGTTAAAATCCTTTCAGTCGTTTTTGACCCATGCGTGCACATACAGACAGACAGATAGACAGACAAAAAATTTACTGATTGCATTTTTGGCATCAGTATCGATCACCATTCATCCTCCAATATTAATTTTGAATATATTTTCAATGTACAGAATTGACCTCTCTACAGTTTTATTATAAGTATAGATTACAAACTGAAACATACTTACTACTAAATACATACATACATCCATAAACTCACGCCTTTTTCCCATAGGCTACCTGCTTCGATCTCTACACACTCCTTTTGCCTCGTTTAGGTTCATACAATTGGTCATACACACACGCCAGTTGCGAGTACTACGCACCTGGCCTTTCTGAAGAACATCACCATTAAGGTCACTATATGTCCTCCTAGGGCGTCCCCTCCCGGTGTTTCCAATCACAGTTACTAGGTACTAAATGATACTAAAAATCCGTTTAAATTAGTACATTAGTTTCCGAGAAACAGCGATGATATGTAAAATATGTTTAAATGCCTTTAGAACTCGCTGTGTCTGTTTAAATCTAAAAACAATTGTTACGGTTAGGTTAGGTTAGGTTACTTACCTGCCTACCTTTTTTTTGTGGGTGGGAAATTAACAAGTGACGTCTCCCGCTCTTGGATGGAGCGGGAGGGCGTGTCAGACATTTACTGACTAAAACCCAACCGTGTTCCTTCAGTTGCCCATGTGTCAGGGCCACGGTATCTGTCGAACAAATCTCGCGACCCTGGCAGTGCCTACCTTAAGTTTAGGTTAATATTGTAGAAATATTTAATGAGGATTTTTGGCTATGAAAGAAAGGAATGACATCACCTTAGTATTACTTTTGACTTAGGACTTATGTCCTCATCCTGTTATTACTTGATCGGTAATAAAATAAAACAATTATTAAAGGAGGGCTCCCATACAGCAAACGTGATTTTTTTGCCGATAATGGTACGGAACCCTTCGTGCGCGAGTCCGACTTGCACTTGGCTGGTTTTTTGTATAGATTACGTATAAATACGAGTAATTCATACCAAATTTTCAAAAATATCTATCGGCTTGTTTTCGAGTTCGAACGTCCTGTAACGTTTATGAGTTTTACTACAAATTCCAGGATCAGGCCTACAAATTTGGCTATAATTTTGACTATTATTGGCTGTAGTACCCACGTTGAGACATGGCTCCTCAACCCATACGGATACCGCTAATTGATAAGTATAAGATATCAAAGCAAACTTTTTATGTGGTTATGAGAAGACACGGACTCCCGTAAAAGATCCGCAAAGTGACGTACTAATTCTTTGAGGCAAGAACAATAATTATGTGATTTGGTATTGGTTATTATCACGAAACCACTAGTAAAAAAAAACTATTGTAGTGTGAACATAGTTTTCACATTAGTGGATCTTTAGCATTCGTTATGGGTCGTCAGAAGCCCGAAAGTCTGACAACCAGCCTATCAAGTTATCTGGTTTGGTGACATCAGATAGGCAGTCGCTAAATGTAAAATACTGGTATTCACCTGAATTCGGTTAGATGGGAAGCCTACTCCAACATATATAGTCAGAAAAGGCTATGCTATTATATTAGCTAAGCACTTTTAATGATTTTCGATAAAGATCAGCCGTTGTTAAAACTTTGAAATAGCAGTAATCTATACTAATATTATAAAGAGTTTGTTTGTTTGATTGAACGCGCTAATCTCAGGAACTACTGGTCCGAATGGAAAAACTCTTTTTGTGTTGGGCAGCCTATTTATTGAGGAAGGCTATAAGCTATGTAACATTACGCTACAACCAAGAGGCGTGGAGCAGTAATGTAAAATGTTGCAAAAATGGGGAAAATCGCACGGGTATGCGATTCGACGCGACGGGAATGGTCTGGGGAACAAGAAATTTAACGCGGACAAAGTTGCGGGCAGAAGCTAGTAAAAAACAAAATGTTTTTATTTCATCTCAAACATTGCATTTAGAACATAAGTTGAGGCAGTAAGTGATCACGTTTCTAACTTTCGCAAGGTTCTCAAGTGGCTCACTATTTGACTTCGCAGGTGGTAAACCATATCATATTGAAGATCTTGGGGTTGAGTTTTTACAGGAACAAGAACTCTCGGATATTGTGGCTGCTATTTAACATTCTCCACATCCCTAAGACCCAATCCTATTTATGGGAACGCTTCTCCTACGCCCGTCCTTTTGATGCACCTTGCAGGTCGCATCTTAGAAATGTCCTCAAGTCCCCTCCCCACTCAACCGACTTCTACTCCTACTCCTTCACCGTGCATGCGGCTCGGTTGTGGAATGCACTTCCGCCTGACATAAGGGACTGCCCTACTATTGCTGTATTTAAAAGAAGAGTGAAAGAACACTATCTCTCCACTTTGTCATAATTGTTCATGATTTTTTTCATTTCAATTACGTTAATAGTATATATATTCAGTGATATTTATTGTAGAAGTATTTATGTATGTTTGTATGTATGTATACTTTTTATGTTTATATTTAAATCATAGTATTATTTTTCTTCTACTATTACACACGTTGTCTACATCTCTTTATACCTTCTCTTCTATTGCTGGTATGCTGGAAGAGATTTCTATAGAATTATGCATTATGTTTGTAAATATTTTTCTGTTCCTTTCTTCTTGTCTGTTTATATGTGTGCATAAGTGGTTAAATCTATATATATAAAAGAAAGTCGTGTTAGTTACTTCACTTATAACTCAAGAACGGCTGAACCGATTTAGCTGAAAATTGGCAGGGAGGTAGTTTAGAGCCAGGAGAAGGACATAGGATACTTTTTATCCCGTTTTTTTTTTTTTTTTTTTTTCCCCTTTTTACGACCGCGTTCCCGTGAGACGTCACATAAAACGTCAAAGAGAATACAAGTCACTATAAAACGTGGTACTATGACAAAAACGTTGCCTTCGAAGTACCAGGTTATCATAACTTGACAGGAGCTTACCAAACAAAGGAGTGTCAGCTAGAAAACGCTTTATGCCTTCGAAGTACCAGGTCATCATAACTGGGTAGGAGCTAACCTAACATATGAGTGTCAGCTAGAAAACGCTTACCAGATCACCACCGCGTACCAGGTTGTCAAACTTGGTACGTTTATAACAACATTTATTGAATCTGAGGCGATACGAAGTTCGCTGGGTCAACTAATTATCTATACTAATATTATAAAGCTGAAGAGTTTGTTTGTTTGATTGAACGCGCTAATCTCCGAATCGAATCCGGTCCGAATTGAAAAATTCTTTTTGTGTTAGGTAGCCTATTTATCGAGGGAGGCTATAGGCTATATAACATCACGCTACACCTCAGAGGAGCGGAACAGTAATGAAAAATGTTGCAAAAACGGGGAAAATTTATTCCTTCTGAGAGTTTCCGTTGCGTGCGCTGCGTAAACGGTTAAAGTAACGCAAAAATCATGTATGACGGGATTGTTATTTTTAAAAAGTTCAAAAAAAAAGTCCCAAGAGCATATGTCTATCTTTTAAGGTTGACTCACTATAACTCAAGGAGCGAAAATGGACGAAAACTAGCAGGCAAATCGATGCGACGGGAAGGGTAAGGGGAGCAAAAATTTGACGCGGACGAAGTCGCGGGCAGAAGCTAGTCTATATATATAAAAGAAAGTCGTGTTAGTTACTTCACTTATAACTCAAGAACGGCTGAACCGATTTAGCTGAAAATTGGCAGGGAGGTAGTTTAGAGCCAGGAGAAGGACATAGGATACTTTTTATCCCGTTTTTTTTTTTTTTTTTTTTTCCCCTTTTTACGACCGCGTTCCCGTGAGACGTCACATAAAACGTCAAAGAGAATACAAGTCACTATAAAACGTGGTACTATGACAAAAACGTTGCCTTCGAAGTACCAGGTTATCATAACTTGACAGGAGCTTACCAAACAAAGGAGTGTCAGCTAGAAAACGCTTTATGCCTTCGAAGTACCAGGTCATCATAACTGGGTAGGAGCTAACCTAACATATGAGTGTCAGCTAGAAAACGCTTACCAGATCACCACCGCGTACCAGGTTGTCAAACTTGGTACGTTTATAACAACATTTATTGAATCTGAGGCGATACGAAGTTCGCTGGGTCAACTAATTATCTATACTAATATTATAAAGCTGAAGAGTTTGTTTGTTTGATTGAACGCGCTAATCTCCGAATCGAATCCGGTCCGAATTGAAAAATTCTTTTTGTGTTAGGTAGCCTATTTATCGAGGGAGGCTATAGGCTATATAACATCACGCTACACCTCAGAGGAGCGGAACAGTAATGAAAAATGTTGCAAAAACGGGGAAAATTTATTCCTTCTGAGAGTTTCCGTTGCGTGCGCTGCGTAAACGGTTAAAGTAACGCAAAAATCATGTATGACGGGATTGTTATTTTTAAAAAGTTCAAAAAAAAAGTCCCAAGAGCATATGTCTATCTTTTAAGGTTGACTCACTATAACTCAAGGAGCGAAAATGGACGAAAACTAGCAGGCAAATCGATGCGACGGGAAGGGTAAGGGGAGCAAAAATTTGACGCGGACGAAGTCGCGGGCAGAAGCTAGTAATACATAAATAAGTTACCGAAGCACTTTTGTTGGGGCTGTCTTGCTACTTCCAGTACACATTTAATAGGACAATCGCTGAAATATAAAAGTTTATTGTTGTTGTTGAGTAGATGTACGTAACATTATAAAAGTAAGTCACATCGCGAAAAAGACGCGTTGTGTGGATCGCACGTTCGATACTCGCAAATTGTTATGGTTTTTGTAGTTTTGTACGATTGCAAGCCGACGTTGTATAAAAGTATTCTACCGGTGAAATTTCATCTGTTTGATGCAGCTGCAAAATTATTAAATGATCCAATTTATTCATAGAAAACTGGAACTTTCTAGCAATAACTCAAGTTTGTTTTTATAATAACATTGTGGTGGAATTTCTTGCCGCTGATTCTTTGAAACTAGAAACAAGTAGGGGACCTGGACCTAACCTCTCACGCTTGATGTGTTGCCAAAAAGAATAAGACGAATGTAGGTTTGGCAATACTGAAATACGTAGGTAACGTTATGTTGCAAAATTGCAACATATTAAACTGTAGAGTTTTTTAGGAAACTACCTACCTATGTGGATTTGACGAATTATTTTGCTAGTTAGCCAATATTCAAGTTGAGAATGTCCTAAGTAAGTAATTGTGTCTATGCCCCCCCTGCACTTGCGCAGTAGCCCATGGGAAACGATCAATAAACTCTTCGAAGCGGCTCCGGCTGGTCTAGTCCTCATCTCCGCATTTATCGGCATCATTCCGGTTTTATCAAAGTTTCTGAAGGAAGAAGGTCAGTGAGCGACATAACTCGTTACAGATAGAATGCAGGTCCCAGTATTAGCGGAACAAGTGTCTTTCCGTCCTTTTCGCGTAACCACTTAGTGAGTGCTCCCCTATTTGGGTGGTGAATACACTCTCAAGTGCATTTCGTGAATAAGTGGGTGAGTGGAGCATCTATTCCTCACGTGCATGACCCCAGTCGTTGTCGCGCCCTAATAAATAGTGTGGGGCGAAGTTTGCATTTCATTAACGGCCAAATACTTTGTGGGTTAATCTCAGGCCAATAGAATCTACGTGACCGTGTTAATTATATTTAAATAGGAACCTACTTAAATCCCTGGTTGTAATTTTTCAGTGTGGAGACACGTGTTTTATTGAAATACCTGGATAAGTGACTTTGTTTCATGGCGGCCATTACAGCCCCGTAATGGCTTCCTTAAAACAAAGAAATTATATATTTTAAATAAAAGCTCACCAACTATCATTTAAAATATTTGATTGTGTTATTTATTTTTAATATTGTTAGCTGTTAAGAGGGTCTTTGACAAAATGAAAATAAATTTGTCCAGTGTCTTCAATTTATAACTGTCAAATTATAAATTGATTAGACACTTCACAGAATTGACAGGTAATTTGCCAATGTTAATTATCGTATTATATTTATGTAATGTGACTCATCATGACACCACTGCCCATACCCCACAATAAGTGGTTGCTTCCATTGTAATTTTTCATAAGTTCTACGCAGGCCTTTGTCCCATGGTGGTAGGCATAAACCAAGGAATGCCACCTGCTACGATCCTTCCATCCTTCTACTCAATAGTTTTTCTGCAATCCACAATATGTACTTATGTGATTACTTAAAATTATGTGGTCAATGTGTGTGTCGGGCACAGCATAACAGTAGGATAGAGTAAGCTTTGAAACCTTACCTTCTCAGTATTCTCAACTAACTCTAATATTATTTCACTAGGGCCTTTGTTCTTTTTTTTTAAATTTAATAGTTTGCTGAATATACAAAGAAATCATATCCAATATAGAGAATTTTCTATTATTTAAACGTAAATCAAATCAGTACAGTATACAGTCAGTATTAACCAACCCTTTTCACATTCTCCCAGTAGCACATGAAAACTCAAGTCTCATCGAAACTATACGTATATCGTTTACGTGAGCACCTATTTTAATTTTGATTTTAAATAATCAAGCCATACCACATTACCTTATTTGGTAATTAAGTACATGCCCTGAATGTCTTTTCAGTAAAAGAGAGGAGGCCTGTGTGTCCCAGTAGTGAGAGGATTAAAGTCGAAATCAAAGTCATTCATTCGCTCTGAATTCGTCAATACAAAAGGGTTTAAATAAATATCCTTGTACAATGACACATTATTTTAAATTGCAAGTATTAATATCTAAGCAAAGACATTTAAAAAAATGAACTTGAAAGAATGATCAATTATTATCTATACTCACAATCGCAGATAATGACTAAACATCAAATTATTCAAAGTAAGTAGGGACATAAAGCTTCAATTTGCACAATAACAAAAAGCATAAACAGAACAAAATCTACAATAAGTCCACTGTACAAAGTATTGCTGTAATCATACTCGTAGGACTGGACAACGCTAATTAAAGGCTGAATGTTTTAATTTTGTGTGTAAATGTAAAGTGTTTGTGCTTACATCTTTCAAGACTTGAATTTTCATGTCATGTCATTTGTTCGGGGTCGCGTGATTGTTCGAAAGAGATACCGTGACCCTGGCACATGGGCAACTGATGGAACACGGGTGGGTTTTAGTCAGTAAAAAAAAGTCTGACACGCCCTCCCGCTCCGCCCAGAGCGGGAGAAGTCATTTGATGATTTCCCATCCAAAAAAAAAAAAATTCATTTGTTTAGGTACCAGTGATATTTTACATTAAATATCGCTTGGCTTTGTACGGTAACCAGACAATACTAAGCTTCATTTTATTTTCTTTCTCTCTCGGTCAGTCTTTGTTGTAGGTAGACATCTGCTGACCCCCTAACCCGTCACTATCTTCCCACAACACCGTCGATGACGTTCCCCTTTCAAATGAGGTCACGCACACATTCATTATTAATGCCTTGATACTACTTTATTGAATGTTTTTAAACCAGGGTGGGGTTGAGCAGGGTTAGTGTAGGTACGATACGAATCATCTTCAGTCAGAGAGATTACATGCTTTCTGTCTGAAGACAATTGTCGTTGTAATTAGGTATATAAATCATAATTCGACCATATCAGTGAACTTTGAAAATTCTGTGACTGTTTGCTTATTCGCTCCGTTTATAATTCCAGAAATGAGCGGCCCAGGGCAGCAAGTTCCCAAGTGCCCGGTGAACGAGTATGGGGTCCCAGTCCCTGGCTATCAGAGCAACAAAGCAAAAAAGGTGTCCCAAGCTAACTACCTTAGCAGGATGGTAGCCATGCTTCTGGCCAAATCTCGTCGGGAAGCTGACGGTACAGACGACATCACGGCGGCCACCGCCAAATGTCATATCACCAGTCAACGGGCAGAACCAGCTAACCACAAGAACCCATTCCGGTCCTAAATGTCCCAATGTTCTTATCGTACTAGTGTTGTGTCCCGTGACCCAATCTTTGATTTAATCTGTCATGTAACCTTGTCCCTTAGTTCTAATCGTATCAGTGTTATGTCCCGTGACCCCAATCTTTGATTTAATCTGTCTTGTAACCTTGTCCCTTAGTTCTATTCGTGTCAGTGTCGTGTCCCGTGATCCCATTCTTTATTGTAATCTGTTATGTTACCTTGTTCCTTAGTTCTAATCGTGTCAGTGTTGTATCCCGTGATCCCATTCTTTACTGTAATCTGTTATGTTACCTTGTCCCTTAGTTCTAATCGTGTCAGTGTTGTGTCCCGTGATCCCATTCTTTACCGTAATCTGTTATGTTACCTTGTCCCTTAGTTCTAATCATGTCAGTGTTCTGTCCCGTGATCCCATTCTTTACTGTAATCTGTTATGTTACCTTGTTCCTTAGTTCTAATCGTGTCAGTGTTGTATCCCGTGATCCCATTCTTTACTGTAATCTATTATGTAACTTTCTTCCTTCGTTCTAATCGTGTCAGTGTTGTGTCCCGTGATCCCATTCTTTACTGTAATCTGTTATGTTACCTTGTCCCTTAGTTCTAATCGTGTCAGTGTTGTGTCCCGTTATCCCATTCTTTACCGTAATCTGTTATGTTACCTTGTCCCTTACTTCTAATTGTGTCAGTGTTCCGTCCCGTGATCCCATTCTTTACTGTAATCTATTATGTAACTTTCTTCCTTCGTTGTAATCGTGTCAGTGTTGTGTCCCGTGATCCCATTCTTTACTGTAATCTGTTATGTTACCTTGTCCCTTAGTTCTAATCGTGTCAGTGTTGTGTCCCGTGATCCCATTCTTTACCGTAATCTGTTATTTTACCTTGTCCCTTACTTCTAATCGTGTCAGTGTTGTATCCCGTGATCCCATTCTTTACTGTAATCTGTTATGTTACCTTGTCCCTTAGTTCTAATTGTGTCAGTGTTGTGTCCCGTGATCCCATTCTTTACCGTAATCTGTTATGTTACCTTGTCCCTTAGTTCTATTCGTGTCAGTGTCGTGTCCCGTGTTCCCATTCTTTATTGTAATCTGTTATGTTACCTTGTTCCTTAGTTCTAATCGTGTCAGTGTTGTATCTCGTGATCCCATTCTTTACTGTAATCTGTTATGTTACCTTGTCCCTTAGTTCTAATCGTGTCAGTGTTCTATCCTGTTATCCCATTCTTTACTGTAATCTGTTATGTTACCTTGTCCCTTAATTCTAATCGTATCGGTTTTATGTCCCGTGACCAAATCTTTGATTTAATCTGTCATGTGACTTTCTTCCTTCGTTCTAATCGTGTCAGTGTTGTGTCCCGTGATCCCATTCTTTACTGTAATCTGTTATGTTACCTTGTTCCTTAGTTCTAATCGTGTCAGTGTTCCGTCCCGTGATCCCATTCTTTACCGTAATCTGTTATGTTACCTTGTCCCTTAGTTCTAATCGTGTCAGTGTTGTATCCCGCGATCCCATTTTTTACTGTAATCTGTTATGTTACCTTGTCCCTTAGTTCTAATCATGACAGTGTTGTGTCCCGTGATCCCATTCTTTACCGTAATCTGTTATGTTACTTTGTCTCTTAGTTCTAATCGTGTCAGTGTTCTGTCCCGTGATCCCATTCTTTACTGTAATCTGTCATGTACCTTTGTCCCTTAGTTCTAATCGTGTCAGTGTTGTGTCCCTTGACCCTATTCTTTGCTGTAATCTGTCATGTACCTTTGTCTCTTAGTTCTAATCGTGTCAGTGTTGTGTCCCTTGACCCGTTTCTTTGCTGTAATCTGTCATGTAACTATATCTCTTCACTGCCAGACAATTATTATTGGTTAATAACCTTTGTTTACTTTTCGAACTGAATTAAAAACCGAATCAATTAATAAAATTAATTATTTTGGAGTTATTTTAAGTCTCATATCATTGTAACTTAAGGATTGCTTCTAATAGCAATTTGGCAGGATGTTACTATCTGGTGGTTAATGTGATGAAGGTTAAAAACAGTTGCGTCTCATAAAGAGAGAAAAATGTATAGTGTGAAGCCAAATATGTAATTTAGATAAGTATTTACCTATTATTACGAAAATAACTGATTTTGGATACTATTTTGATATACCTTTGGAAATATAAAATGTTTTGGTTTTGTAATAAATCTGGATAGTAAATGGTGGTGATTATCTTTGTGAGTGTAACCCATGATGTTTTCATGTTGTCCCGTTCTCTGTGTGTTGTGAAATAAATGCAATGGAAAATGTTATGTGTAGTTTCCTTATTTCTAACCCCATTGACTTACATGAGCACAACGTAACAGTGGTTTTTCAATAAAGCCAATACCGATTGTGTTCACCTTACATGAGGTAAACACACAGATACACACAGATAGTTAGCTTTTAGAAAATATAACATAAGTAGCACAAACTTTGACAGTTTACTTAAAAAAGGTACTCTAAAAAAGGTTTTAAAAGTAAATAAACTGATCATAAAAGATACGTATTACTTTTTTTTTTGTGGTGTCGTTACCCGTCCTGACCCAGTGCTAGCCGATCAATACTCGTTAAAAAAAGACGCAGTTCTGAACAGATTGTATTGATTGGTATAACGTGTCGTGACGTAACACGGCACAGTAATACACCAATCGGTCTAGAAATGTGTATTGGGCTGGGTCATCGCCATCCAATGAGCGCGCAACTAACTAATATAACAAAATGCTCTGATTGGAGGAAACTAGTACCAACCAAACGAAAACTACGACTTCCTTCCTCGAACGATGCACTAAAAAATCGAATAATACGTAGCCCATTTACCGCCAAACACAAAGTCTGTGTTTTATTTACGAAATGATTATATTTTTCCATCATACACTAACCAAATAAATATAAAAGTAAATAAAAAAAGGGCAATTTTAATAGCAAATTTTGGTAGGTAACACGACATCTCACTTTTTTGTTAATTTTGTGACATGTATTGCATAGCAACTGTTCCTATTATTCTCGACGATAATATTCAACACGTCTTGAAGAAAGCCTTGGACCAACGGAGACGATGGTCGAACCTAACGTTGTTTTTCGTCGTATTCAGTACTTACCTCGCAATGCAATAGCTGATCTTTAAGACCACTTTGTCTTATGACGTGTAACTGCCAGGCATTTTCAATAGCCATAATGTCTCGTACAACGCAATCCATTGCCGGATCTTTGAGAAGATTTACCACAATCAGTCTATTTCGGCCATCTGTGTAATTATTAATCTGTCATCATTGAGATGGCTGCCATGCTAGCTTACTGATTTGTGGTTTCGAGACCAAGAACTCGTCTGCTTCAACAGCAATTGGTTCTAGCCGTGACGATATTAATCAGTTAATAACACCAGGCTGCACTATACTGTTGACGAACTTACTTTGAAGGCAATGGTCCATCTTCACAGTATCACTGTCAGTATTTTATAATAAGGGCCACAAGGGCAACCACTTCCGCCAAGTCTTGGTAGCTGTGACAACTGTCAAAATTTTGAAAACTTATTGTAACAACCTTCAGAAGATAGTGGACATTAACTACATCAATTCGGCCACTGTAGTCAAGTAAGTACATTAGTATTTCTATCTGAATTAAAATTTAGATAATGATTGTAAAGCATACACATTTGGGAATATTTTATCATAAAAAAGCGAAATAGTAGATAAGCTATCAACAACCTGTGTTAGAGCTAAGTCAGAATGCTCTATCTGCCATAAATTTTTAATTTCACTCATTTTATATATTCCTGCTTTTTTAAATAAATAACTACTACTAACCTCTTATTATAAACGGAAATTAAATACAATAGCTTTTAAAACTCAGTGCGGCGGCGGCTCTTACAAAATCAAGTGTACGTTTTAATAGATCACTTTCATACCGTTTGGTGTCCCAATGTCGATAATAAAACTGAAAAGTAGCAAAGGTTATATCATTGTAAGAGTTTGCAAAGCTTTATTTGAGAACAGGCATATACTTACTTAAGAAAGTTCCACAATCGTGGCTGCGAAATACCGAGTTCTCAAAATAATCTGTAAGAAAATGGAAGAAAAAAGATAAAATATAAGTATATGTTCCACTCTACGTAATCAGTCCAGTCGTAGGACGTCGTTTTTCCTACATACATTCACAACTAAAATAAATAAAAAAATGTGATTTTCAATCTTCTCACAGTGAAATAAGAGTTAAAATTTGAAATGCGCCAAACTTCTGAATCTGTTATGAATACAGTATATTTATAATTTTCCGAAGCTATATCGCAAGCACTTACGTTCTATGTTAAAAGGGTTCGGTTTCAGCACTTAGTCCTTTAAGTGGACCATTGTGCGTAGGCCATGGCGGCCGTCGGTGTCTATTCCAACCAGCCCACCTCTCTCCAAAAGTTGACTATTCTACTTATCTGTTGAGAATGTTACACAACAAGACTTGGTGCTTTATAGCTCCCGTAAAAAACAACACTATTTCAAACAATAAAAATAGTAATAAATAATTTATTTGCATAAAATACGGTATACAAATAGTTTTAAATGCAATTACAATGGCAAAAACATATTCAATCGTCACATTCTATAATTTAAACAGCTTTCAAATTCGCTTGAGATTAAGCACTAAGCAAAGTAAGAACCATTTTTCTGCCAGCCTGCATTATGCAAAATTCCTATTTACTGGCAAACTTTATAATGCTTCAAGCCATGAAAAAGATTATACCTTCTCGGAATTTTTCCAAAATGGAAGTGTCTTGAACAACATAATGTACAAAGGCAGACATGCGTGTTGTAAATGTTTATGTTAAACCAACGTAATTTTAACCTCCTTAGATTAAACTTACTTTAGTTAAGCTTACTGCCAGACCTTTTACACAAGCAGTGTGGGCCAGCTTCACGCGGAAAACAATGAAAGCCCGGAGGGTCCAATATAATAATAGCTGCAGAATGGTTTTGGGGCTGCCGCGTTTTTGTATTGCCTCCGGCATATTCGTTCAGGCGCGCGTTCATGACTTCCACGCTAAGGTTAGACGAAAATCGGCGTAGCTTTTAGAGGGAACGCGGCCAAACCCTTATAGCATTTTGAAGATATTAGTGGACAAATTTAATTCGTCGATGATGAATCACTTCATGCAAGTGTTGGCGAGGCAGGAGTGTTTCATTACATCTAAGTGTACGTTCGTAAATATTGGATGTTTGGAAGCTAAAATAACACACTAACATAGCTTTTAAGTTTTATTTTGTACCTAAGTAATTAACAAAAACTGGATCACTATCGTCTAAGGAAATAAATATTTAAATTTAATTTTAAGAGCGGTGGATAACGTTTTACCTTTTTGTCTCAGCAATAAGCTTGAAAGTCAACAGTGTCCGCGATGGTACCTACAACAAAATATCAATGCATTACCAACTATACACACGGCTACATATCAGGCTATACAAAACCAGTTTTAGCAGACCTCGCTTTGTACACGCGTTTCGTACAATGAGAAGTCAGCTTATACTGGAAATGTATAGCTTATATTTTACATTGTAGTGTAGTTGTCTACACTACTCATGCAAAATAGAGTTTGACAGGCAATTGGGCAAACATAACAAGATACTGACAACATTTTATAATAAAAATATACATAATTTACATTTTCAGTAGAGCAAATCGCAAGAGAGACAGCAGTGGTGCCAAAGTGGGCCCGACTTACTAGTGATAGGGAGGGGTAGGTTCTTCGCGCTTTTACTTTGTGAAATTTATTTGATCATCACTAATTTATAAAAAGATAGGTATTTTAGTTAGTTGAGAGCAGTGGTGGCCCAATGGTATCGGCCCAGGCTTACGAGAGTTCGAACCCAAACTAACACTTTATTTTATGAATTTATTTTATCATCACTGCCGTTAAAAAAACCATGAAGGAAAACATTGCGAGTAAAAAGGCATGTCCTTAAACAAAAAGTTCGAAGGCATGTCATTATATTGTTACACTCCATTCCCTCTCAAAGAGAGTAGACCTGTGTGTCCCAACAGTAGGAATATAATAGGATGATTATGTATTTATTTAAACTGTTCCAAAAGTTCCGTAATACGATATGAGTAGGAATCGGTATCGTTGTGACAGTTTTCAACATTATTGCGTTATTTAAGTTACTGAGCAGACAAACTTTTCGGCCATAGGGAGCAATGGATTAGAAACATGAAAATGATTCCGATTAATAATATGTTCCGCAATTCGGGCGCAGAGGGGTAATTGCGTAACTTACTAATACTAATTAGTAGGAATCGTTTTCATATTAACAGTTCAACAACATCCATTGCGCTATTACGTTGTTGAACTGACTATTTTTTCGAGTATAAGACGTAATGGATTAGAAATAATCTTTAAAATGAGTAGGTTAAATTCTTACGCAAGGAAATGAGTAACACAGTCATCCGTATTTAGAAGATTTTACTGTAATATATCCACTCCTTTTCCTAACAATTAATGTTTGAATAAAAACGAAATATTATATTTGAAGCATCAATGACGAAAATTCAAGTTATTAAATTAACCTCAATTTTCCAATCAAAAACAACTTTAAGGTGATTTCAATACAATTTTAAATCACCTTTAGAGTAAATGGTACCAGAAATTGGCATTCACTGTACGTTGTTGAATCCATTTGTTAAAATTTTCATTCGAAATTTTAAAACAGTTTAAAGCTTTAAATAAGACAAACAGATGTTGCTTTAACGAATAGGGCCAATCATTTTGAAGCAATATAAAATGTTAGCATTATGCGGGCGATCGGAAAATGTAGTTAATGGTGTAAGTAATGAAGGAAAAACCGACCCGACTAAGGGAAAGTTCCGGAAGCCGGTTAGGTGTGGTAGTAAATACGTTTTGAGGGGTGAGTATTGTTTTTTTTGGACTTGTGGTTAATCTATACATCCTATCGATAAAAGTTGAATGTAAAAGTTAACGATACTAAAAAGATCTAAAAATTTGCTTTGGAAATTATTCGCCATAACCCCAAAAATACACAGAAAAATACAAAAACCGTTTTTTGCGTTTTTAATTTATATCTCTCTCAAAAATGCAATGATGCTGGCCCGTAGGTTTGCACGATGTACTAGAGAAGTGAAACTCACACTGTTCATGGCGTTTTGCCAGTCTTTTTACACGTGCAGCCTGTGGGTTAGACATACGCAGAGGGCCTACAACGCTCTTCGAGTACAGTATAATAACGCGTTTAGGGTGCTGTTGGGGCTCCCGCGGTTCTGTACCGCATCGGGCATGTTTGCTGAAGCAGAGACAGACAGCTTTCAAGCTATTATGCGGAAAAGAACAGCATCCCGGATGCGAAGGATTCGGGGGAGCACCAACAGCATTTTAAGGGTAATAGTGAATAAGCCTGATTGCCCGTTCCTGGGGCACTGGACCCGTATGCATAGCTGCAGGTCTGGTGCAGCGGGAGGGGGAGATATTTACAGGTTCCTGAATGAGTTTTATAATTTTTTGAATTAGTTTTATTGGCGTTTTATTTATTTATTTTATTTTAATGAGAATTGTTTTACTAACATAGTTTTATAAGTATTACTAACATCAATATGAATCACTGTATTCGATTTAATTAAATAATTTAAGAAAAATTATAAATATATTTTGATGAAACTCGGTGTAAATTTTCTTTTTATAATATGTTTAAAACAAACCATTTTTTCAAGTTAATTTACAATAAAATATCAGAAGGGAGAATGTAAGGATCGTAACAGGTGGCGTTCTATACATTCTGCCTACTCCCATGAGAAAAAGTCGTGAGTTTATGTATGTATGTTAAATAAGAAAATTCTGATTGCCATCGATTTATTTTCCAAATATAGTTTTTCGCTTTTTAAACGATATGTTTCTATGTAAACAATATGTCTATACTTATAATAAAACTGTAGAGAGGTCAATTCTGTCTGTCTGTATGTGCACGCATGGGTCAAAAAATACTGAAGGGATTTTAACCAAACTTGGTACGATTGTAGTCCATACTCCTGGGCAGGTTATAGGCTATATAACATAACGCTAAGACACATAGAAGCTGAGCAATGACAATATATTTGTACCCTCTGGGTATGTGTTAGGTAGAACACACTTTATGGCGACGACGTACCAGGTTATCATAACTTTGCAGGAGCTTACCAAACAAAGGAGTGTCGGCTAGCTTTATGGCGACGACGTACCAGGTTATCATAACTTTGCAGGAGCTTACCAAACAAAGGAGTGTCAGCTAGATAACGCTTTTTTGCCTTTGAAGTACCAGGTTATCATAACTTGGTAGGAGCTAACCAAACATATGAGTGTCAGCTAGAAAACGCTTACCAGACCACCAACGCGTACCAGGTTGTCAAACTTGGTAGGATTATTACAACGTTTATTGAACCTGAGGCGATACGAAGTTCGCTGGGTCAGCTAGTATATTTCTATATATTAATACGTGAAGCGAAAACTTTGGATCCCTTTTTACGAAAATTGGGCGGACGGAGGAGTATGAATTTCGCACACTTATAGTTTATACAGAGAAGAAGTGACGAATGCTTTTTTTTTTTAATATCTTTATTGGGAAAAAAAGGCTTTAATCGCTGAGCGATTATGCCAGCCTCGTAGATTTACAAAATATGTATGAAATAGGTTTTTAACTAGGATCTTAACTTAATTAATTTAACAATCACATAATATAACTTAATGGCTATTTTGGATGTAGGTTTGGACAGTATCAAATTACACATGCCAACATCCCTTAACCTAATTCCCTCTTCTAATTCCAAAGTTCTCCGTTCTGTCCCAACCCGAGCACACTCCACCAAAGCGTGGTAGGTATCCTCTCTCATATTACAAATCAGACAGTTTGGCGTGTCAACAACCTTCATAAGGTGCCCAAACGCATTCAACGGAATGTGCCCGGATCGCAGACGCATGCTTGTAACCAACAATTGTCTATTCATCCGTACTTCAGAGAACCAGGGAATCTTTGGTGGTTCAGACTGAATTGTTCTGTACCATATACCCTTCTCCTCAGATCTTTTGTCAAAGTATTCTTTCCACATCTTATAACAACTTGTTTTAACTTCTCTTAATAAATCTGTGAAGAAGGGTGGATGACTGACCGATATACCTTCATAGGTTCCTGTTTTTGCCAGCTTATCTACTTTTTCGTTTCCCATCAGTTTCACATGTGATGGAATCCATTGGAATTTAATTGTTTTGCCTTTTTCCTTCAAAATTAAATACAACTCTAGTATGGAATAGGCAACGGGCAGACCTCGTATGCCCGAGGTGCACCGGGCTATATGCTGCAAAGCGCTTTTTGAATCACAAAGTATTACAAATTTAGCATAACTGCATGACATCAAGTATGACAGACATTCCAAAATAGCATACAATTCCGCGGTCATTATGGACACTTTGCAATTCAATGTGAAACTGGCTCCCGTGTTAGATTGAGGATCAAAAAAGGCTGCTCCTGTCCCATTATCGTCCTTGGATCCATCACTGTAAATCTGATAGAATCCGTCATAATTTCGTGCAATTGTTTCTACAGATTTCCTTAAAAGTGCTACAGAAGTATGAGATCTTTTCGGTCTTGTCATATTATTCATACTCAGGTTAATGTGTGACTTTATATCAATATTTGCCATCCATGTGGACAGTGAGAACATCTCTAGAACTTTACAACGATGTAAAGTTTGATTTTTCATCTCACTGTGTACGATAGTTAGCAACGGTTTTTTCTTATTGCGCCAGTATGATTTCCGTTCGCATATCGATGTTAATTTTGATATCATTGAAATGGTGTCACCGTCAACAATAGATTTAGCTTTTAAGTAAAATTTAGTAGCTAAATATTTCCGTCGAACAAACATTGGTGGCAGACACAACTCTGATTCCATCGCGTGGATTGGGCAACTTTTTAAAAAACCGCCAACTATTCTCATGGCTTGGTTTTGGATTTTATCCAATTTAGAAATATTGGTGTTTGCACTATTATCGAACAAAAAACTTGCGTAATCTAGCCGACTGCGAATTATTGCAATATATAGTCGTCTTAAATACAATGGATGGACTCCCCATGACGAACCTGCTAGCACTTTAAAAACATTTAAAAATCTCATACTTCTTTCACAGGTTTCGTTGATCTGTTTGCGCCATTTCAAAGATGAATCTAGCCAAAGACCTAAATATTTAACTACCGGAACATTTTCCAAACATATATTGTTGATATTAACATTTGCTTGCTGTAAAGACTTTCCTCTAGAAAATAAACATATTTTACTTTTTGTGGGAGATAAGTCCAGACCCAGTATTCCCAACAAATTTGTTAAATTATCTATGGCTTCCTGGAGAGTTGTGGTCATAAAACGAATATCTTGTCCAGAAATATAGAGGACGAAATCATCGGCGTATTGGGATACATACACACTAATAATCTGTTTGCAAATATCACTAGTAACTATATTAAATAAAATCGGAGACATAGGGTCTCCTTGGGCCAATCCCTTACATGTCCATCTTGTAATCGAAACATTATTCCCTACTTGTGACACAGTTAAATGTCGTTCCCTTAAGTATTCCCATAAATATCTACATATAGAAGCCCCCACCCCCATCTCATCCAGCTTAGACACCACTTTCATTATATTGACATTATTATAAGCGTTGTCTATGTCCACAAAACATCCCAAAGTTTTTTGATTATTAGTGAAACCCATTTGAATTTGTGATACTAGGCGTACGAGATTGTCCAGACATGATTGAGATCTCCTAAATCCCACTGTATTCTTGGAAAAAAGACAATGTTTTTCAATAAACCATTCAAGACGTCGCGTTATAATGTTGTGTAAGGTTTTACAAAGACAAGATATGAGTGATATAGGTCTCAAAGATGTTATGTTACTTAGATCGCGGCCAGGTTTTGGTACAGGCACTACTTTAACATTCCGCCACTGTCTTGGAATTTCACCGCTAGACAAACATTTGTTAAATAACTCGACTATCGACTGTTTGCTTGGAAAATTATAAATCATAGAATAAGAAATATCATCCTCCCCTGGAGCGGTATCCTTCAGTTTCAGTACGTTACATAGTTCCTGTACCGAAATTGGTGCCTCCAATTGTAAATTAGTTGAACTAAAGGCAGGACATAGTGGCACAACGTAATCTGGTGTTAATTGTCGTAAGAACTCACCAGCCCTATCGGCATCCAAATAAATTCTATTAGTACGATATCCTTTGAGCCATCGCATTTTATTCCACAACTCGCTGCTAGACACGATCTCACTCCTGCTATCACAGAACTGCTGAAAAGATCCTGCACTAGCCTTACGCATCAGTCTCTGTGCTGTAGCAATCTTCTTTTTAAGAATGATAAAATTCGTAGGGGTGGGGTTTTTTCTCACCTGCGCTAATGCTAATCTACGCTCCGCAACTGCCCTAGACAACTCGGGAGACCAATACGATCTTGGAATAAACTTCCTGGTAGGGTCGTCACAAACTTTAATGACCGGAATGGATGTTTGAGATGCTATATTAATCAAATCTATAATATCATCATATATTTGTTGGGTGTCGCCTGTTAAACTAATACTACTAATGTTGCTTGAAATTATTTCCTTGTACTTTAGCCAATCTGCCTTTTTAAAATTTCTTTTCGATTTTATTAAATGATTACAAGTTATTTCTGTGGTAATAAGTACCATTAAGTGATCACTACCTAAATTTTCATGTAAAACACTCCACTTGAACTTAAGTGCGATATCTGCTGACGCAAACGTAACGTCAGGTGAACTTTTTTGTAGCTGATTTAATACTAACTTAAGTCTGGTAGGGTATCCAGTATTGAGGGAAACATACTGCCAATCATCAGCTGCATCGTGGATTTGTAAACCCCTACGATCACTTTTGTATGACCAATTTGTATGATGCCCGTTGAAATCTCCCCCTATTAATGTTTTATTTGACCATTTAGAAAACAACATTTTCCAATCTTCATCTCTAGTGTGAATACTAGGAGGACAGTACACCGCAACAATATTTTCTAAGAAGTCACAGTTAAATATTTTAATATGAAGAACTTGAATGTTTCGATTACATAAGCTAAAATTGGTTACCTGTGCTTTGATGGATTTATGGACTACAATTGCAATCCCGCCGTATGAATCATCTCGATCTTGTCTAAAGATATCATAATTACCAATTTTCAAATGACTGTCTGGTTCCAGCCAGGTCTCAGATATAATACATACGTGAATTTTATCTATCAATAAAAGATTCTCCAAGACTTTAATTTTAGGTCTTAAACTTTGTGCGTTCCACTGCAACAACTTTAATTTAACAATTTTGTTTTTATTTTCCATCACTTATTAAGTCCGAAAAAATACTCTAAACACTTATTCAAAATAGGCCACTCAGACATATGATCTACCATAACTAGAACTAACCATTCAATACAACACTTAATAACATTATTCAACTTTTCTTTTATACTAAGATCTCGCATACAAATAATGTCCCTCAATCGTGTAATTAACTCGTCAAAATGTACCTGCCGCTTGTTGTTTACGTCGTCACCGAGATCGTTATCAGTAGCAGCTGTTTGCTTAGGAATGCGGTCCGACGACTCCCGTTGTCCCCACCACTCCGTTTTACCTATTTTTTGCGAATGTGATTGCTTATTTTTATTACTTGCTTGCGGTGATTTCGGTCGGTTATGCGTAAACAAAGGTGGGAACTCACTCGAAGATTTATTAATGTTTTGCGATTCTTCCAATAGCAGACCATTAAAGCTGTTGTTGGCATTGATCTTGGATTGTTCGATATCTCTTGCTGTTTCCAAACACACTGGTGCCTTAAGCTTAACATACATATTGCAGGCAACGTGATATGTACAGTTATATTCTGCCATAAGTTCCCTCACGCGCTTCTCTCGAGCGTATACTGGGCAACTTCTATTCAACGCCATGTGGTCACCCCGACAGTTCACGCATTTAAATATTGTTACTTCACAGTTATTGTGGTCTTCGGTACACTTGGGGCAAATAGTTTTTTTGGACGTACATCTTGCTTTTACGTGACCAAATTTCCAACAGTTTGAACACTGCGTTACCGGGAAAACATATGGTTCAACCTTGACACGTAAACAGTCTACATATAAAAATGCTGGCAGGTATGAACCCCTGAACGCCACCTTGGCTACCTCACTAGGCACCCAGCCGCCTTCTTCACCTCGTCTTTCTAGTCTTTTTAATGCAATGATTTCAATATCATTAGGACACTTAATTATGAAAACTTTAGTGGTTACTATAATAAAACAAGACATCTAATCTAATACAATTATCTTTTATTGTTACACTCTTATAAACAGCCATCTTAGGCAAAATCCAAAATCCCAGAGAGTGAACAAAACTAAAGATGTGACAGACATCATGTTCACAGATAATTAATATCTTAACACTCCCCCTCAATTTTATGTTTGTGAAAACTTACAAATTGCTTCTATAAATAAATGAAAATAAATTCTACCAAACTTTAACTTTAACATGGCAACACAAACTTAGTAATATTTAAATTCTTGAAATTGCAACACTAAAACTGACATATATAAGTTTTGACAGATAATTTTGACAAGCTAGTGACAAGTGACAACATAACCTTAAAATATAAACAATGCAAACATTCTATGAAAAACAATGTTACAAAACTAACAGCTTGTCACGAAAATAGCAAAACTTAACACTACACAGTGGTTTCGTCATAATGTCCGAAGTATTTTCACTGGTACTTACGTATTTAACAATCAAAAAATTTTGGTTTACAATGTCTTTTATGAAATGATATTTAATGTCTATGTGCTTGGAATGTTTTGTATTTTCACAATTATGTATCATTTTTATTGCACTCTGATTGTCCACATAAAGCACAATATTACACTTTTCATTAAAGTCAACTGATAATCCTTTCACAAATAACAAATCACTGACACAATTTGCAGCAGCTATGTATTCACTTTCAGCACTGGAGAGAGATACAGTCCTCTGCTTTCGTGATGACCATGCAATTAGGTTCCCTTGGTGATATATTAGTGCTCCACTAACACTTTTTCTTGTGATCTTATCACCTGCCCAATCGGCATCTGAAAATGCTGAAATATTAGAACATTTATTAGTGTTTTCTTCTTTCTCTTGACAATAGTATGTCAACTCTTTATTAATTGTGCCCTTCAGATAGCGTAATACACGTTTTGCAGCTGTCCATAAGCTTCTCGTGGGTTTATCAAGATATCGACTGAGGAATGAAGTTGCAAAAGTGATGTCCGGTCTGCTTATTGTAGCCAGGTAAGTTAAACTTCCAATTAATTCTCTGTAAGGTATATCACTCATTATTTCTTCTGTTTCAGGTACTTGAAAATTGTTTTCCATCGGCGTCTTCACTTCTTTACAATCTTGCATCTTATACTTTAGTAATAAATTTTTAATAAACAGTTTTTGTGATAATTTCAATGTATTATCATTTCTCATAATTTCAATTCCTAAGAAGTTAGATACTCTTCCCATATCTTTAGCTTTAAATTCTTCTTGCAATTTTCTTGATATTTTATTTATTTCACTACTCTTTCCCATCAGTAAAATATCATCTACAAATAATATGAGCCATATATCTTTTCCTATGTATAAACATATATCATATTTTGATCTTTTCATGTTTATTGTTTGACAGAAATTATCAAATCTTATATTCCAACATTTTGGTGACTCTTTCAATCCATATAAAGCTTTTTTAAGTTTCAGAACAGTTCCTTCTTGTTTATTTTCCAAACTTATTCCCTCTGGAACTTTGATGTAAACTTCTGTGCTCAAATTTCCATTTAGAAATGCTGTAGGTATGTCCAACTGCTTTGTTTCCCAGTTATTATTTATTACTTCTGATAATCCCATTCTTATGGTAGTTATGTTGGCTACAGGGGAATAAACATAATCTTCTGTGTACTGTTGAAATCCGCGTGCAACTAATCTTGCCTTTTTAGTTCCATCCGATTTTGTTTTGAAAATCCATTTTGTGTCAATAGCACTTTTTCCTTTTGGCAATTCTGATTCTATCCATGTGTTTTGTTCCTTTAATGACTTAATCTCTTTATCTATTGCTGTTTTCCATTCTTTATCTTGTTGAATGGCTTCTGTGTATGTGACAGGATCGCTTTCACTTGAAAGTAAACAATAATCTTCATATGTATTTAAATCAAATTGTTTAGGCTTTTTTACTTCTCTTCCACTTCTTGTTCGCTTGATTTCTTCGTTTTGTTTTTCTGGAGTGGAGTAATTATTCTCTTCTGGATCATAAAAACTTTCTTCTTCTTGTATTGATTCTGAATACTTTGTTTCTTTTATTATTTGTTTTTCTTTTGGTTTCACACACATTTCTTTCTGAATTTCATTTTCTTCTAAGTATCCTTTTATATTTTTGTTTTGTTCTTCATGTTGATATTTTATGTTTGTTTCATCAAATCTTACATCTCTTGAGACAAATATCTCATCAGTTTTTGGGTTCCATAAGGTATATCCATTCATAGAATATCCTATCATTCGAGCTGGCACTGCTCGTCTTGACCATTTATCCTGTTTGGGCATAATATGTGCCCATGCTTTGCATCCAAAAACTTTGATTTTATTTAAAATTAATTCCTTGTTCTTGATCCTCGCAGGTACTTGATAATTTATTGAAGAACATGGCGATCGGTTGATAAGAAAAGTAGCCGTTAAGATTGCTTGACCCCATAGGTGTCTTGGTAGATTTGATTCATCTAACATGGTTCTCGCTTTATCATATATTGTCCTGTTCATACGTTCAGCTTTCCCATTTTGCTGTGGGCTATATGGCTGCGTGTATTCAATTTTGATACCTTTTTCATAACAAAACTTTTTGAGACTTTCCGCTGTGAATTCCCCTCCATTATCACATCTGATCCTTTTCACTTTTATCCCATCTTGCCTCTCTTGTTCTATTATATAATTGATTAATTTATCTGTGGCTTCATTTTTGCTTTTTAACAAATACGTCTGAGTATAATGAGAATAGTCATCTGTTATTGTTTGGAAATATTTATATCCTTGTTTAGTTGCTACTCTTGCTGGTCCAGCAATATCAGTGTGTATTAAATCTCCTATCTTACTTGACCTTGGACTTTGTAATCTGTTAAATGGTAGTCTGGTTGATTTTGACCTCATGCATGCTTCACACACTTCCTTACTGTATGGCAATCCTAATATAGCTAGATGTTTTCTACACATATGACCCATTCTTTTGTGCCATAAGTCATTATCTTCTTGTATCACATTACATTCATCTTTATCTTTTATTTTTATTGAGAAGGTATATAACATATTCCTCTTTTCTCCAAAATATTTCTTTTTACCTGCAGTTATTATTAACTTATCCTTTTTGAAAATTACTTGCTTTTCTCGTTCTGCTAATTTATTGACCGACATTAAATTGTTACTGATTCCCGGTACAAGTATGACTTCCAGTCTTAATGGTTCATTTTTGTAATATCCATCAAGATATCCTGATTTATGTGCTGTCAGTATTTGGCCATTAGCAATTTTGATTTCTAATTTCTGTGACAGTTGCTTGACATCTGTGAGGTATTTCTCATAAGATTCTTTTATGAAATGCTGAGTAGCTCCTGAATCCACAACAAATGTTAATATTCCATCATTACTATTACATACAAGTGCTTCATTTGAGGCAATAAAAATTGGTTGACTTTCAGCAGGATGAGCAGTTCCTCCACGAGTTCTTGGTCCTCGATATCCTCTTCCTCTGCCTCGTCCTCTACTGTAGCACTCATAGGACTTATGTCCCCTCTTTTTACATTTATAGCAGGTTATATTCGATATAAAAGATGTATGTGGCTCGTTTGTAACTGTTTCTTTTCTTATTTCATGATCAAGTAATTTAGTTTTTACAAAATCTATTTTTATTTCAGTGTTCACCGCATCCAAAGCTGTAATTATGTGGTTGTATTCTTCACTCAGTCCTGTTAATAGATAGCATACTTTGTCTGTATCATTAATCTTGTCTCCTGATACCTCTAGATCTCTGATTAAGTTATCAAAGTTTGAAAAATACTCTTGAAGATTTCCTTGCTGTTTCAAGTTTAGAAGTTTTCTTCGCAAACTTAATTTGGAGATTACACTTTTTCTTTGGAATGTACTTTTCAAAGTGGATATCATATCCTTTGCGTTAACGCATTCTTTTATCAGATTTAGATGCTGATCCGTTAGACATTGAACAATAATGTTTCTTGCTTTTGCATCGTCTTGTTTATTACAGTCTTCGATTTTTGGTAACGACACAACTTCACTTAATCCCTTTTCTTCTAAAATACAATTCACCCTGAACATCCAATTGTCGAAAGCTTCTGGATTTAGTTGGGGAAAATTGTAAAACAACTTAGTTTGCTGCCCGGCCATTTTCTTTTCTTCGTTACGCTTTTGTTGCATAAAATTAAATCTTTGAAAATCTCGACAATCTACTTCCTACTCGACACTATTTGGCGTCTGGGCCCATAACCTATGAAAACTTTAGTGGTTACTATAATAAAACAAGACATCTAATCTAATACAATTATCTTTTATTGTTACACTCTTATAAACAGCCATCTTAGGCAAAATCCAAAATCCCAGAGAGTGAAGAAAACTAAAGATGTGACAGACATCATGTTCACAGATAATTAATATCTTAACATTAATAACTTTTAATGCTTCCTCGTCAGACAGGTCAAGGTCCACATCCCGAATAATGCCGTACGAAATGTTCACATCCATTGCACTATACACTTTCCACCCTTTTGTTTGGAACTCCTGACAATCTAACAAGTTGCCCGCACATTCCTCAGTCGAAACCTCAATTTTTAATTTATAAGGGTTAATATACTTAATATGGTTAATATCGGTCAAGCCCACGCTGTTGAACAATTTGGCGATGGCAAACTGTTTAGGAAGTTTCTCTTTACTCCAGATAAAAACCTGTTTCTTGACTTGTTTCTGTTTCTTTCCTCTATTACTCTCAACTTTAGTCCAGCTCTGCTCATCCTCTTCTCTCTCTCGTTTTGACGGTTTATCTACTACTATATCTTCTTCCATAATTTTTATCTCACAGCAGTTCGATTCAATAATATTTTCCAACGATTCACTTTTGTTTCCTACATCTTCTATTTGTGACATCCATCTGTCGAACTGAGTCACTTCTTTCATATCAGTCTGATCCAAGGTTGTTATTTTTTGTTCGCGATCATTTGTGGCCATTATTATGTAGAATCATGCATCACTAATGAGGGCGTCAATATAATTACTTAAAAAATTCTATACACACTGTAATCGATAGGCGCGTGCGAGCGATCCACACGAGTGCCGTGACAGAACTGTGACGAATGCTAATATTTTTTTTAAATTATGCGTAAAAACATATTATTTTCAACAAATAACACGTTACACACACTACTATTCATTACCGTGTATTTAATACATACATGCATAGATATTCTTTTGTTTATGGTCCAATCGACAATATCTGTCTTTATTTTGTGTCTATAGTCTTATAGTTTGGGAGCTGGCGAGCATTTCGGTATATGATTTGCACACGTTTCACGTCGAGGTGGATTGCAGTTTAAATCATTACGAATCGATTTGGTCCAATCAATTAAGGTCCTATGTCACTGCGTTTTCGCGTTACAGCGGATTGAAGTTGCTTAAAAAATCGGGGTATTAAATCATTTGTACATGTATGCCTCTAGAGTTCATGGTCACAATCATCTTGGAAACGAAGAAAATCGAAGAGGCAGACATTCAGGACTCTGCATTATCATGGGACGAAGTTGTAAAAATGTTAAAAAAAAACCTCTACAAAGTCATTTGCACGTGGTTCTCATTGCGCCCATTCGATTCATTATGACTCTGTGGATTCGAAAAAACATGTGGCAGACTCTTTGCTCACTGATTTTTAGCTGTATTACTTTTTGAAATTCACGGAATCAAGGGACAGCGGGGATTACGTGGGATTATTGTTATTATTTATAGTTTTATTTTTATAATTTTGTTTATTATTATCCTCTAAACTAACGGTAACGATTAAACTTCTGGAGCTGAAATCTACGCAATCAAATTTTTTCTCAATGCCAACCAGAAACGAAATGCGCTTGGAACTTTAATTAGAAAGTATTTTTTTAAATTGCATGCTTAATTGTAATCTGAATAGGATTAGGATCTGGATAGGAACAGTCTTTAACTTTTTTAATCACGTTTTATTTGTGTAAAATACGTAGATTTATAACCAAGACGTGTGAAAGTGCCTGAGAGCGAGAGAGAGGAAAAGCGTGCAAAATAAAAGGGTAGGCTGTATAAAGATATACGCTCCATACATTTAGTTTCACAATACGGAAAAGGTCGGAACTGAGTTATACCGTTTTCATTCATATTCCCAAATAAAAGAGAGACACCACGAAAGGAACTATGAGGATATTTTATACTTGATTAATTTGGCGCGAGCGTCGGGTTGAAAAAAAAATCTAATGGTCTGCCTTTGGAACATCAGAGGCCTGAACGTCTGCCTCATCGATTTTCTTGGTTTTCATAAGGAATTGAAACATCAGTCCAAGAAGTAGACGTGTGCGCATAATATAGCATACCTATTTTTTACATTTTTGGAGCACTGTCAATAGACAACGCAGAGGCAACATGTTGGCAGACTATTTTCCCGTGGTTCTTCTCATTGTTTTTAATCGAACAATTCAAATCTGCCAAGTGTGCACTTCATATAGAGTATTTTTAATCATAAAAATAAATGTAAAAAATGAATACTACAAAAGTCAGAGCCCTGGATGTCTGCCTTTTCGATTCTTTCTATTTCCAGGATGACTGTGATCATCAGCCTCAGAGGCAGACGTGTGCGCATAATACAGCACACTTTTTTTTAAACATTGTTGAAACGCTGTAAATTTACAACGCAGCGCCACCATGGTGGCAGACGAGGTCCTTGATGTTTCTTAGGGTATAATTATCATTGTGTCCTTCGGCCTCATTCGGGGTCATATAAACATAATTTGAGTCAAGCATCTTCCGTTTTCTGGTCACACCTATAGGTATATGCAACTATCTCCTTCTTGGCAACACTATGATGACGTATTTCCGGCTTCGTTCACCAGGTGGCTGCAGCGCGCCAAATCGTTCATTGGCGTCCTGTTTTCGGACGGTTCACATCTACTTAAAATTAACGTTGTTAGCGTTCGATATTCTTGGAATAATTTAAATCAAATTCTTAACTTATTGTAGTTCTGCCTAGTTTATTTTCTTAACGCTGTTAGCGTTTGGTATATGCTTTAACAATTTAAATTCTAACAATGGCGGACAAAGTACAACATAGTCGTAAAGAATCTGATTCCTCATCGGATTCGTCAAGTTCTTCAAGTTCGTCTGAATCAAGCGCGTCAGAGTTAGAGGTTGAACAGGTGGATAAATCTCGTAAAAGAAAGAAGGCCAGTAAGAAGAAGAAAAGTAAGCGTCATCGAGGGCAAAGCAAGGTAATCAAAAAGCTTGCAAAACAGGTCAGTGATTTAAAAAAATTTTACGTCTACCCTCACAATATGTGTTATGAAAATGAAAATTATGATTGTGATAATCCGATTTATAATGAAGATAATTTTGAAATTGCACATGGACAACCAGTAACCGAGAGGTTGTCAGAACCCGTATCAGATCCTGTACCGGTTCAATCATTTGATTTTGATTTGGCAACGCAATTAAAGGAGCCAGCTGTCACAGCAACTCCTTCAAATCAGTTAGATTTACTCAATTCAATTCAATATTTTAATAGTGAAAATTGGAATAATGTTCGATACATGGAATCACAAAAAGTTTATAATGCCCGTCCTGGATATGTTGACCTTGAAGTAAACGATGAAATTAAATCTTTAGAAAAAGTTACCCATCTACCCTCTGCGGATAAATTTCTTGGAGCTGTAACTCGCGCACTGGTAATGCAAAGTGATGCAATGCAACAGGGTTTCCGACAGATTTTGGACTGGGTTAAGGAAACGGGTAGCATGGACCCAGAACAATTGACATTAAAATTAAAAGACGTTTTTTCCGGTGATTATCAAAAAATTTCACGTGATTGTTTGCAACTTGTTTGTGGCCGTAGGGCCGATATAATTGAACAAAGACGCGAAGTGTTCATTAAGCAATTGAGAGATACATCGTTTAAGCCATGTTTGAAGAAGATACCGCCATCTAGTGAATTTTTGTTTGATAAAGTACCTTTTAGTGAGTTTATTAAGAATAATGGCGGAATTAATAAGATTTTTCATGCAAATAAAATTAATTTTTCGGGGCAGGAAAAGAAAACCCCTAGACCCCAGGCGGCGTACCCTGGATCTAGTGGATATCAATCGTCCAGTCGCGCTCCGGCACTGACGATGAATTATAGATTTCCTCCTCCTCAGAGTGCAGGATCCTTTTATAATAACTTTCCCGCAATGAACCCGTTTATTAATAATCCAAAATTTTTTCGTCCCCAACCGAGGGGACATCTGGCTGGACAACGCTTTCATCAGCCCCATAGTTTTCGAAAAAATGAATCGCAAAGCAATCCACAGCGGGGAAAGGGCTCGGCTAAATTCAATAGAAAGTTCTGACATAGATCGAGATTTTTGGGGGGGGTGCTTACAAAATCATGTTACGGAGTGGAAGAGTCTGGGGGCACCAGAAACATTAATAAAAATAGTGAAGGGTTATCGTATTCCATTTCGAAAGAAACCGCCTCTGGTCCTGCCAAGGCAGGTGAAACGTTGCAATCTTGCTCTACCATCGCCAGAGATGGACAGAGTCATTCAAAATTTGTTGAAACAGAGAATTTTAGAATATGCCCCACTAACACCGAGTTTCATATCAAATTTCTTTCTGATTCCCAAAAACGACGGAACCTACCGTCCCATTTTCAATTTAAAAAGTTTAAACAATTATCTGATAATAAGCAAATTTCGTTTGATTTCTGTAAATCGAGTCCCCGATTTCATTCAGGAGAGGGATTGGATGGTCAAAATAGACCTCAGGCAAGCTTACAACCACGTAAATGTAGCACCCGTTCACCGTTGTTTTCTCCGTCTACTGTATCGCAACCGGTTATTGCAAATGACTTGTTTGCCGTTTGGCCTGGCGACAGCGCCCAAAGTATTTGCATCGTTGACCAACTGGACCGCAGAGATTTTCAGGAATCTAGGCATTCGAATAGTGGTCTTTCTCGACGATTATCTTCTAGTAGCACAGGACAGACTGAAACTTATCGAACACGTCGACATTGTTCTTCAAACTCTCAGCCAGCTGGGTTGGCAGGTGAACATGGAGAAATCGATTCTTGTCCCTCAGAAAGTAATAGAGTATTTAGGATTGATGTGGAATCCGTGGCAAAATCAAAAATTTCTACCAGAAAACAAAGTTCAGAACATGCAAAGAGTTTTATCAAAGCTGCTACGGCGAGGGAAGGCGTCTCTTCGAGAAATACAAAGTATCATAGGCGTTCTGAATTTTGCTCGTCTAGTAGTTCCAATGGGTCGTTTGAATTTTCGGCACCTGCTGGCTTATTGCAACCTGGTCCTAAAAATGCCAGCTCAGTCAACTTATCCCTTGCCTGCGGAAGTGCTGGTAGAAATAGGTTGGTGGAAGGTTCACTGTGTAGAGAAATCCAGACTTCATCCACCACAGGTAAAAAATTTTTTAACAACAGACGCAGCAGATGTAGGTTGGGGGGCGGAGTTGAATGGTCTTCACCTATCGGGCAAGTGGACAAAAGAAGAAGAGCGGCTTCATTCGAATCACAAAGAAATGTTAACTATTCTCAAATGTTTAATAGATTTCGGTCCGTCTCTGAGCCACTCATCTCTGCTTCTGCAGTGCGACAACAAGGCGGTTGTAGCGTACTTGCGAAAGGAGGGGGGCAACAAGTCTCGGATTTTGATGGAGTTAATATATCAAATTTATCACATACTTCAAAAGTACGACATTCAGATAATCCCCCATCACATTCCAGGCAGGTACAACAACGTCGCAGACCGACTGTCACGTCATTCAATTTTACAAGAATGGCATCTACTCCCCGAATTCACCAGTATTGTCTTTGCAAAGTGGGGTGTTCCCCAAATCGATCTTTTTGCCTCCAGCACAGCCCACGTTGTACCTTGTTATGTAACTCTAGATCAACGAGATCGGCGAGCCTGGAGACACAACGCGTTTGCTTTCAAATGGGAGTTCCGTCTGGCTTGGGTCTTCCCTCCTCCGAGTTTGATACCCCGGGTCCTGATGCATCTAAATCAGGCTCAAGGTGTGTTTCTGGTAGTTGCACCGAAGTGGCCTCGAGCATTCTGGAGAGCAGATTTGAAGAACAGAGCGATCGCGCCTCCGTTCACGATTCACAGGTTATCGAAAGTGCTAGTAGACACGAGGACCGGGCAGCCACCACCTCGAGTAGAGGAGCTGGTCTTAGAGGTTTGGAGATGTGGGGGTGGTCTGAATCTTTAGGTGGCTGGTCTGAAGAACAAAAGTGTCTGCTGAAAGAAGGTTGGAGGTCGTCTACTTTAAATACGTATCGGCCAGCATGGCAGAGATGGTTGAATTGGTGTTCCATGTTTGGAATAAATTTCTCAGATCCTTCAGGTAGTGAATTGGCACGATATTTAGCGGATTTACACCTAAAAGAAAAATTATCATATCGTACTATTTTACTTCATAAATCCGTTGTGTCCACTTTATGTAATACAAAGAGTGAGGCCCGATTAAGTTCAAACATTTTGGTTAAACAAATGATTAAAGCTATAGCGTTGCAACAGCCTAAAAGGTGTCCACCCCCTGTTTGGGATCCTCAGTCTCTAGAAGGTTGGTTGGGCAGTAGACCTCTTCAAAATCAAAGTCCATTCGAAATTTCAAGAATGTGTGCGGTCTTACTGTTATTATGTTCAGGGCGTAGGATACACGATTTAACGTTACTTAGTGTCTCGCCAGATAGGTGTATTATAGGTGAAGATAGCATAATCTTTTGGCCGCATTTTGGTTCGAAAACTGATTCTGAAACTCGTGTACAGTCAGGTTGGAAATTGTTAGGGAATCATGAGAATGCCGCCCTTGACCCGGTGCTTTGGCTTAAAAAACTTATAGAAATTGGAAAACCGCGTCGCTTGCTTTGTTCTAGCGACAGATTATTTATCACTGTATGTGGAAAAGCTAAGCCGGCTACTAGAACGATTTTGGCAGGTTGGGTTAAGTCGATTTTGAAGGAAGCAGGAATTGAAGCTACTCCAGGTAGTTTTCGTTCCGCGGTTGCTTCACGAAGTTGGTTGGACAACGAACCTCTTGATGAGATTATGGCACGAGCTAATTGGAGATCTGGGAATACTTTCAAAAAGCATTACAGAAAAGAAGTGATTCCAGTGCAGGGAAACTCTTTGATTCATCTTTTTCAGCCCATTAATTAATTACTTCAGATTATATAGAATAAATTATTTTGTGATACTGATGATCTTACAAGACGTTTGAATTATGAGAATATGATGTATTGATGAATAATAAGAAGTTTTACATGATTACTTTAGTTTATACAAAGCTATTACATGATTATGGATTCGAGGTACGTATAAATGATCTGTTTACTTTGTCATAAATTGTTAGGTACTGTAATTTTGGTCATTTATTTATACACTTTAAACTATTATTTATTTATATTACATATTAAACTATTACCTTTTAATTTATAGCAATGCAATCTTAATTACACTGGACTATATTTTGGTGTTTATTGTTGTTAATAATTTCTTGATCTAATTAAATTCGTCTTTTACTACACATTGGCGTCCCGTTCACCAGGCGATAACAAACAAAGCCTCAAATTATGTTTATATGACCCCGAATGAGGCCGAAGGACACAATAGCAGCGTTTTACCTTCAACAAAACGCTTGTTGTGTCCGGAGACTCATTCGGGGTCATAATTTTAAAGACTGCCTGGTTTTTATTGGTTTCTCAAGTTTTAGGAGTTTGAGGCCACAATGAACGATTTGGCGCGCTGCAGCCACCTGGTGAACGAAGCCGGAAATACGTCATCATAGTGTTGCCAAGAAGGAGATAGTTGCATATACCTATAGGTGTGACCAGAAAACGGAAGATGCTTGACTCAAATTATGTTTATATGACCCCGAATGAGTCTCCGGACACAACAAGCGTTTTGTTGAAAGTAAAACGCTGCTACTATTAATAACGTCTGCCTTGTGTGCTGATCATATCGAAATTTTGCTCGCCAGCTCCCTAACTATTACTGAATGTCAAGTATAACCATAGGTAATAAATTAATTTTATAGATAGATTATATATATAACCTATTTCGTTTTTTAAATCTATGATCATATCGAGAATATTTGTTTTTTTGTCTATAGTATTACTGAATGTCAAATATAACCATATTTTTTTAAATATTTATTATTATATATGTTTTTTTCATTTAATCATGTATTTCTATTCAAATGAAGTATGGTCGAATTTCGACCAATGGGCGATCACTAGTATATATAAAAATGAATCCCTATTTCCCTTGGTCACGCCATCACGCGTGAACGGCTGGACCGATTTCACTTTTATTTTTTTGGTTTTGTTTATTATAGTCAGGAGAAGGATCTTATGAAAAAAAAAAATTAAAAAATTGCGCGGAAAATTATAAAATTTAAAAACAATATAATATTATTTCTAACTAGCTTTTGCCAGCGGCTTCGCCCGCGTGGAGGTCGGAAAATATCCCGCGGGTATCGTCACTGCTCAGCCCCTATGTGTCTTCGCGTTATGTTATATAGCCTATAACCTGCCCAGGAGTATGGACTACAATCGTACTAAGTTTGGTTCAAATCCCTTCAGTAGTTTTTAACCGATGCGTGCACATACAGACAGACAGACAGACAGACAGACAAAAAATTTACTGATTGCATTTTTGGCATCAGTATCGATCACCATTCATCCTCCAATATTAATTTTGAATGTATATTCAATGTACAGAATTGACCTCTCTACAGTTTTATTATAAGTATAGATTTAACTTTAGCGCTTTGGACAATGTAAACTTTTTTATTGTAACATTATGACATTTGACATAGAATTGACAGAATGCGTGCTCAAATATCATCAAAGACAATATATAAAAAAAAAACTGAAGCGTCGATCGAAGTTATTTTATTGATAGAAAATACATGTAAAATAATTAATTTATTATTTCCCACAAAAAGGATGTAAGAAAACTGAATATCTTAGTGTACATCACGGTTAGTTCAGAGCCATTACGCCTAATATTAAAAGTTTAATTTAATATGGAGTTTTAGTAAGTTTGGATAGAATAACATGCACGTTACTAACATAACATAACATAACCCAATAACACTTTGTCCGACCCGGGAATCGAACCCAGGAGCCCACGTTCAGAAGTCACGCTTGCAACTACGAGACCAACGGGGCAGTAAAGATGACCGTAAAGACAGGACAACGTCTGTCGGGTCAGCTAGTTACATTATAAATCTCTGTTAAAGTTTGAATTAACATAATGAGCACTACTAAAGTTCAAAACTCGAAAGTTTACTAACCATATTTTTCGATTGAAAATTGGGACTTTCTTTCAATTTTTTCGTAAAACATCATCATCTGCCTAGTCTTTTCCCAACTACGTTGGGGTCGGCTTCCAGTCTAACCAGATGTAGCTGCAACCCATCAACTGGCTAATACGATACCCCTCGGTAAGACTGGTTGTCAGACTTTCGGGCTTCTGACGACCCGTAACGACTGTCTAAGATCTACGAAAGACAGCCGGGACCAACGGCTTAACGTGCTTTCCGAGGCACGGAAGGTTCTTGGTATGTCAAGATGGTCACCCATCTACAGACCAACCGCGGCAAGCGTAGCTTGACCTGAACGATTGACCCGTGCAGCTGTTGTAACTTAGCCACAAGTCTTCGTAAAACATCGTAAAATAAATATATTACTATGGCAAAAAATCCAAGAAGGTCCCCACAAAAACCTAGCTTGCTGATATTACCAAAAATTGAAATAGGTTCTATAGTATGATGTTTCTAACACTTGTTTTTCTTTTTTAAAACATAATAGAGAATTTAAAACGTTGTAAGCTCTCTTGTACTGGGGAAAACCAACTCAAAAGCGGTCAAAATTATATTGTTACTTAATTTTTTTTTTCTACATATTTCATAACATTTTTAAATATTTTTACAACAAAAAAAAATACAAAAAACATTTAAAAATATAAAAAATAGTGATCCACTGGTAGCGGGAGCTGGGTCCAAGCTACCGGTGGTTAGGGCTCCAGAGACAGGAACCTCCTCACGATGCGAGCCGTGTCAAGGACTACCGCCTTCTGGATCAGGATCTTGATCCAACCGCCTAACGATAGCCTCGACAGGTGTTAGTCGAGGGTATCGGCCATCAGCCCGTTAGCTGATACGACAATCGGCACAATGACAGCCGAGTCAACATTCCACATGTCAACAACCTCGTGTGCTAAGTCAAGATATTTAATCTGTTTGTCTTTCTCAGCTTTCACGAGGTTGCCGTAATGCGGAATGGTAACATCGACTATCATTGTGCGCCGCGCTAACCGGTCTATCACCACTATATCAGGCTTATTGGCGACAATAGTCCTGTCAGTAATGATAGACCGATCCCAGTACAACGTGACATGGTCATTTTCGAGAACTGGGTCGGGCACATACTTGTAATACGGTACCTCAGAATCCACTAGTTTATATTGCAAAGCAAGTTGCTGATGAATAATCCTGGCTACTTGGTTATGCCTGTGCAAGTATTCGCCGTTAGCCAGACCAGAACAACCAGAGATAATATGTCTGATGGACTCACCCGGATGGTGACATGCCCGACACACGTCAACCGTCCCATCCTTCATAATATGTCTCCGGTAGTTATTCGTCAAGATAACTTCGTCCATAATTGCATAGACAAAACCTTCAGTTTCCCCGAAAAGGTCACCAAAACGTAGCCAGGATACGGACGCTAAGAAATCTACACAGGGCTCATGAAGAGCCCTGTAGAAGCGCCCGTGAAGCTCCTTGCTTCGCCATACTTCCTTGCGGTCATCGGTAGTAAGTACTACAGGTTTGCGCCAGTTCTCTTTAGCCATGGAGGGTGGGGTGAGGCCCTTGTCCACTGCAACCACATCCCGGTGCATACCCACTTCGGCTTTCAGAAAATATTCCCTGAGACTGCACACCTCACGGTTGTGGAGGGTCTTTGCAGTTAAAAAGCCTCGACCCCCGCACTTCCGCGGGATGTACAGTCTCATCACCGATGATCGTGGGTGATGCATCCGGTTTGCGGTCAGCATTGTACGGACCCTCCTATCCAGGGCGTCGAGTTCTGTTTGAGTCCATTTGAGTATGCCGAAAGAGTACATCAAAACCGGCATGACCCAACCGTTGAAGGCGCGCACCTTGTTTCCGCCTGAGAGAAGACTAATCAATACCTTCTTTAGGCGACCAAAGAACTTCAACGATTGCTTCATGTCAGCATCGTTGATGCCTAACACTTCCGACATACCCAAATACTAATAGCTTTCGGATGAGGAAAGGGATCTGAGGTATACGGAATCCGGAAGTTGGATTCCCTCGGATTCCATAACCTCACCTCACTTTACATGCATGACTGCTCATTTGTCCACACCAAACTCCATCCTGATGGCGCAACTAAAAGTTTCAGTTACCTTCAGTAGCTCCATCAGTCTGCTGGGGGCAAATAGTTTTAGGTCATCCATGTAGAGGAGGTGAGATATAACCTGACCACCTTTCCTCAGCCGATAGCCTAGACCTGAATCCTCCAGCAGTGTGCTTAGAGGATTCAGGGCTAAGCAAAACCAAAGTGGACTCAAACTGTCGCCCTGAAATATTCCCCGCTTAATCCATACAGGCTCATCATTTCGCTGGATCTGTGGACATCCCGGATAGCGAAAGACTGTCCTCCATTGCCCCATGCATGACTCAAGGAAGCTGCGTAGAGTTGCGTCAACCTTGTACAACTCCAGCACCCTCCTGAGCCATGTATGTGGCACCGAGTCGTAGGCCTTCTTATAGTCTATCCAGCATGTCGACAGATCCTTGCGGGATCGACGAACCTGTTGGCTTATGGCCATGTCGATGAGGAGTAGTTCCTTAGTACCACGGGACCCATTCCTACATCCATTTTGAGATGCAGACATAATGCAGTTATTATCAATGTGCGAACTAATTTTCGCTCTCAAAATGGATGTAAGAAGTTTATAAACCGTCGACAAACACGTGATCGGTCTATAATTCTTAGGTTCCGCGGTACTACCTGACTTATAGAGCAGATGGGTAACGTCTGTTGTTAGAAACTGCGGTAGCGACCCAGACTCTAAGGGTGACTGGAAATGAGATGCCAGGCGACTGTGTGAACTGGTGAGCCATTTTAACCAGAAGTTGTGCAGTCCGTCCGGTCCCGGTGATTTCCAGTTCGGTAACGGACGGACGGCTCTGGCTACGTCTTGTGACGTAATTAACACCGACTCAATTTCTGGTAATGATTCACACACTCGCTCGACATCCCGCATCCAGCCAGCCTCAACGTGACAGACGGGTACTGACCAAATGCCCCGCCGGAATGCATTCGTGGCGGTGTCATCCGGGCAGCGCACGTCCGTCACATTTTGTTCGGGTCGCTCCCAAGCTCTATATACCCACCTCTCATCGCTCTGGAACATACGATTCTGCTTGTATCGGTCCACCCGCCGTTTATACCGCCGAATACGGCTTGCCCATGCACAGACTTTCTGCTTCAGGAAGTCGATGCGCTCTGTGACACGGGACATGTATTCCGGAGGACTGATTCCAGTCCCCGAGAATGCCCGCCTTACAAAGCGCATCACTTGTGGTCGTGTATTGCCCTCCCTGAAGCAGTATAGTTTGCCGATGAGTACCCTGGCCCCATCGATACGACGCTCGATCCTGCATTGCCAGGCTAGTACGGTTGGCATTGGTCGAGTAGCTCCGTCACAGCTTGGACACTTGACGTTAGCTAAACGACATGCCGCAACAGCCGCGCAATACAGGATCGAGTGTGTATCGACGAGATTCTCGCTGCTCTCGAATAAATTCTTAAGCTGCGAGTCCAAGGCACACACCAGCGCCCTATTTTTCTTGTGCATAGGCAACCGTGGTAATCGGGGTCTAAGTTCGGTTGGGATAGACCTATACTCGCGATGCGCATTCTCCAGAGCGCTCCTCAGTCTGTTGTTGCACTGGCTACTTACTGTGGCAACCATATCATCCTCTTCTTCAACATGATGGAACTGCGGCGAAATTGCGTTAATAGATGACCCTTGTGCCGCGGTTTGTGTCGGAGTCGAGACGACATAGTTGCTCAGTACTTCTGAGCGCAGCCTTTCAAGTGCGGTGTCGTCCAACCTGTGATTGCGTTGGATAACCCGCACTTGATCCGATAGTCGTTGGGCCGAGACGTTGATGGTTGGTTCTAGTTCCTGGAACAGAGACAGCATCCTATCACGATACGCAGTGAGGTTAGTTCCCCCCTCTGTAGACCCGTAATATGCGCGCATGACATTCTCGTTCATAGACTGAGTCCATCTCATGCGCCGCACACAACCGCAGCAGCGGGGACCCGGCTCGGGGCCGGTTGGCCCCTAAGTCCCAAGCCCTTCGGTGGCCGGCCTCTCCCCTGCCGACGTACAGGTATTGGCGACGTCGTCGGCGGGGAAAAATATTCATCGCTCGAGCTCGACGCAACTGCCGCGGCCGGTGTCACAGCACTCTCGATGGCGCTGGGTTCCGGCGGCGGCGAGGCGGAGCTGAGCGACGAGTCCGGAGGTGGTAGTCGTGCGTTCCGTGCGGCTGCTCTTGTCAACATGTACTCACATTCCTTATTTATATTTTCATTTTCATTTTATCGGATTTAATCGGAGATGACATCTGTCATGCCACCTCCGATCCGCTACTTTTAACATTCGTTTTTTACATTATGGTAAATATTTCTTGTATTTTATTATTCCAAAAGGTTTTTTCTATTGGGGATTTCCTTTCTATTGCAAATTTCTTGTAAAATTGCGTCACATTTATTGTTTTTGTTGGAATTAGGAACACAAGATTATTTTGTCATTTTTATTATAACATTATTGTTATGATAAATATCATAATATTATCATCATAAAATTATCATAACACAATATTTTTATCATTATTAATGTATAATATCTGGATGACCGAGCTTTGCTCGGTATTTTTGGTAAATTGTGTTTAAAATAATAAGTTTATGTTCAAGTTGATTTTCGATAAAGTTGGTCATTGAAAACACGAATAAACCGACATTTTATAAAAATGAATCCTAGCTAGATCGATTTATCGCCCCCGAAACCCCCTGTAGGTATACTAAATTTCATGAAAATCGTTGGAGCCGTTTCCGAGATTCAGATTATATATCTATACAATAAATGCTCGTTTAAAGATAAATATCTGGTTGACCGAGCTTTGCTCGGTATTTTTTGGTAAATTGTATTTAAAATAATAAGTTTATGTTCGAGTTGATTATCGATAAAGTTGGTCATTGAAAACACGAATAAAATGACATTTTATAAAAATGAATCCTAGCTAGATCGATTTATCGCCCCCGAAACCCCCTGTATACTAAATTCCGTTCCGCCGTTAGGTTGCCGTTTCCGAGATTCAGATTATATATATATACAAGAATTGCTCGTTTAAAGGTATAAGATATCTGGGTGACCGAGCTTTGCTCGACCACTTGGTACTTCAAATGCTTGAAGCGATTTCTAGCTGACAGAGAAAATGTATGAGAAAATGAAAAATCCTCTTTTATTTTCTCATGAAATATTCCCATGTTTTAATATGGGTCCACCATTTATGGCAGAATTTTTTTCGTCATAATATTATTTTGCATAACAGCGGATGGCATAAACTTCATTTCGCAGAAAATCGTTTGGCATACACTCATTTATCATACATTCACAACGCATAATTTTATAAGTCAGAATCATTTTTAGGCATAAATTTTATTCCATAATAATTAAAAAGTAGAACCATCATATCGCAGAAAGTTCGCAGTCAGAATCGTCTCTTGGCATAATTTCATATCGATAGTTATTAAAAGGCAGAACTATCATATCTCAGAAACTTTAAACTTAGAATCATCTTTTGGCATACATTTCATATCGAAGAAGCATGCAGCATGTAAACAAGCATGCAGCATGCAAACAAGCATGCAGCATGCAAGCAAGCATACAGCATGCAAGCAACCAAGCATACAGCATGCAAGCAACCGAGCATGCAGCATGCAAGCAAGCATGCAGCAAGCAAGCATGCAAGCAAGCATGCATCATGCAAGCAAGCTTACAGCATGCAGGCGAGCATGCAACATGCAGCATGCATGGTTTCTGTCACGGCGTCGGCGCTGCGGGGCTCCGGCGGTCCCACGCGAGCTCATCGTCGCAGATGTTTTTACGCTCACCACCACGGCTTCGGCTTACTGGCCGGCTTAGCCGGCCAGCCTCAGCCGCGGCGGCGACTGTCAAAACGACCTGCTCCTCAGCTCGCGGGCCGCCTCGCCACTCCGCGCCTACGCGGGCTTAAATTACAGTCTAGGGGTAGGGCAGACAAGACTACGTGAAGACGGTTCTGCAGCGATTCGTTTCCGTCAATAATTTTTGTAGCACAACATATACTGACTTTTTGAGACAATATTTCATTTTATTTAAAGTTAAAATGCAATTTAATAGAAATGAAAATATGCCTAACAAAATTATTCTAAATGAACTTCTGCCATCTTCGTAGTATGCTAAGTGAAATTATGCCAAATAATCATTGCTCTAAATAAATTTTATGCTAAACGAAATTATGCGGAATTTTAAGTCTGCCAAAGGTAATTATGCGAAATAAAATTCTGCCATCTTAAAAGTATGCCAGCGTAAAGTCGAGCATATAAACATTCGGCTAAACAATGATTATGCTAAACACTTTTTATGCCTTACAAATATTCGTTTAACTAATATTATGCCAAGTGTGTTATGCCAAATAAAATTCGGAGCATCAAGTTTCTGCCAGATAGAGGGAACCCTTTTAATATTTATTTTGCTACTTATTACAGGCGGAGACAAATCTAACGAATCAAAAACCATGAAAATCGGTCCGGCAGTTCTCGAGTTCTAAGTGTTGTAACCAACCCGACTTTGTTTTAATATAGAAGATAGGGGTTGGTGGTAAAAGAGTGAAAATTTAGAGTTGTATGTAGTTTATAATGCCAAATCTTAATAACATAAAAATTCAAAAAATTGTCAAAAAAAAAACAAAAAAAATTGGGTTTGGGTTACCCATTGTCATTTAGTGGTATGAAAAATAGATATTGGCCGATTCTCAGACCTACCCGACATGCACACAAAGTTTTATAAAAATTGGTCCAGCCATTGCGACACGAGAATTTTATTTAATAGAAGATGAAAACAGCTGTCGCAACTAAGTTATTACAAAATTGGTAATAATCTTTCTATATGCAAAGAATATTGAAATCATAGAGATTGGTGTGACTGTGTTTGTATATAAAAGCTTCAAGTCTGTATTTAAATCTTATAACTTATAACTAGCAAATTGTGGATGTTCTATACACATCTGCGCACCCTTTCAAAGCATACAGGCGTGGTGAACAATACGATTGTAGCAATCGCGAGAGATTAGTTTTACTTGTTGAAGATTTTCATGATCAGATCCTATCAAAATAAAAGAAGCCAATTCTGGAGAATAATCTTCCAAACAAACAAAAAATAAACCTAAATATATAAAAAAATGGCAAAGATATCGCTGATCATACATATAAAAATAATAGTTGAACTGATAATCTGGTTTATTAAGTTGGTTTGAAACAAAACACTGTTACGTAAATTTTTCATTTTAGTTGATCGTACCCGTGACTGCCTATATTTTTGTTTTAGATTGAACTCTACGGTAACATTATGGATATGAAAAAATATGGAAAAAAAAGAAACATCCAGCTCACGAAACGTAAAAAAAGTTATTATTGGCCATCACGAAATATTTAAAAACTAAATTCTTAAGAACGAAATCTTAAATCTTCAAGCTATTAACTGAAACAATCTCTCTACACATCTTAATGAAATATCGAAGTTTCGATACATTCAATACATACGTAAAAATGTTGGAAATACAAAAACTGCTGAACATATGTGAGGGTAAGCATGCTTTTAACTTAAGTTTCTACAATAAGTTAAAGCCAGCTAAAACTAATCAAAACTCCCAGAACATTATGAACCTCGTGTGAACCCGTCATTGGACGAACCATCAGTTGTTGCCCTTGTTTTACGGGGGAGAGAAACAACAACATATGATTCGTATAGGTCTGAACTAGCGAGCTAACTGCACTTGCGCAGTTCAGTTCTTTGCAAATCAATAAATAATTTTAGTTCTCCGCAGGGATAGTGTGTCGGTACCCACAAACGAGCGCTCCGAGAAGGTCCCGTAATAGAACTTTTTGTCGTCACGCAAGTTTACCTGTTGAATTTACGTACTAACCAATAATAATTAGCAGTAAGTTTAAGTGTGTGTTAAGACCCAAATAAAAGTGACCCGTTAAATATGTGACAGTAATGTATCTAGTTGGTGGAACAAAGACCTTGAGTCTTTACCTTGAGTAACGTTATCTGTGACGCCATTTTATATTGGCGTAATTGTGAATCTCTTTATTAATATTGAAGTCGTGTGTTTACAGAAAATGAACACCGACGACGTGAACGACAGGAAGCGGAAGCTGAGTAATATTATACAGAAGATCACCGAGACTCAGCTCTTGAAGATAAGGGAGGCGGACAGCAGCGCCTGCAGCCGCCAGGACTGTAAGTTCCCCATGAACCCTCAGGAGAGAAACAATGGTCAGTATTGTTCATCATATTTGTAACATAACCTAACACCGAGACTGTTTGCCCAGAAAGTTCGGCAGAGGTTTACCTACAGTGGTTTAATTTCTGAGTTTATGAAAAAATTCTCACATCGATGTAGGAAAAACATCGTGAGGAAACCAGAGCCCTTACGTAATTAATTTATGTCTAAACCACCAGGCCGACTTGGACCAGCGTAGTGATAAATGCCTTGTTTGCCATGCCTTCTTTGTAGAGCAACCTAATTTCATGACACAGTATCAATCACAATCCCAATGAAGATATTGCTAATCCCTTGCTTCAAATAGTCTATAGGGCTAGTTATTCAATAAGTATTAATAAGCAAGTTTTTCTTCATACATTTTTGATGGTGATAAGGCATTAACATTTTTTAAACAAAGACTTGTCGCAAACTGAATCAGATCCAAACTAACTAACCACTCGTCGAATCTAAACGCAATATGTATCTATCAGTGGCTACGAAGGCTACGAGGCTACGCCGTAGCACCGAATACCTTTCATCCACCATTGAAAGCAATTTTTTTGCCTAATAGCTTAAATAATTTCAAGTGTCAAAACGGTTAAGTGTAAACATCGTGAAGGAACCAGTATGTCCTAGAACCAAAAGTTAAAAGATATGTGACATCTAGGTCAACCCATACTAGGCCCGCGTGGTAGCTTCCAAGTCACTCACTAACATAACAAGAAATAATTAGGTACAAAAAAGTTTTCCTTCATAAATGGTACTATAGTTTAGTAATGTTGATAGGCACTTCCTCATGAGCCATAAAAGGCATTTTATTCTTTTTATTTAAAGGAAACTAGTATGTAGTGGGCAAACAAAGATGAACTTTTTAAAATTTTGTTTTGTATCGGCTCATAAAATACTGCCTACTTATACCGTCCCATTTTTCCATTTTGTTGTACGTAAGTAATCGACATAATCCTTTTTCTATATAAGTTAATTTATTTTAATACTTAGTATTATTTTAGAAAAATTAACTAAAAACTACCTTAAACAAAAACTGCGTAATACTATCATTTAAATGAAACTTTTTCAGAGATGAACAAGGCGATGTCTATCAAGCTGCTAAACGAAAAGGAGCTGAGCCACTTCGGAGCTCCGGGCGGGGGCTACACCCCTGCGGCGGCGGGCTCCAGTGACCAGCTGCCCGCCAATCTGCCGGGGCCAGTGGGCTCCGGTGTCACTATGTAGCTCTCACAGTTGCTGGAGCTTTTCGTACGTTTTGGCCGCACCAGCTCCACTGGATCAGTGATAGCCGTTCGTTAGTAAGTATCAGCGGTGATGTCATCATCATTATTTTAGCCGTAAGACGTCCACTGCTGGACAAGGACCCCCCCCCCCAATATGGGGGGCTTTGCCATAATCGCTACGCTTGGCAGGTGGGTTGGCGATCGCAGTATGGTGGTAAAATGAGAACGCTGCTGCCCATTCTTTAGTAAGTCCCTTAGTCGCCTCTTATGACACACATAGCAAGAAATGTTAACAGTAAACTATTTGTATGACACTGCATACAGAACGTAACGGAATTTACATTTGTTGGTAAGATTTACACAAAACGAACTCTAAAATCTCTCTTGTAAACATGTGATAATAAATGATCATTTCGTTGGTCTATCCATATTAAAAACGAAAGAATGTCAGTAAAATAGTGCTCTTATTGTGGTCTGTTGTTCATTTGGCCTAAACCGACCAATGACCAGGATTCCTTTATAACCGTATTTACGGTTTTATTGTCGTGTGACACCGATTTACAAAAAAAAAGAAATCGCACCGTACCTACGTGAACGTAGCTTAATTTATATACTTCTATATGTATAAACTGCTTCTATTCTTAACTACTCTACTGTATTCTAAACTAAACACATAAAAGGAAACCATGACTGACTGATATCTATTCTCAAAAAACTCAAACCACTGAACGGCTAAAATGGAAATAGGCTGCAATTTGGCACACAATACACACATTGTGACCATAGATATTTATTATGACGTAGAAATCCGCGAAGAAGAAGAAATAATGTTATTGAAAATTCGACCTTAAAGCGGATGAAAAGGAGTTTTCTTTGTATGAAAAATCTTATTTCTAGAGTGGATAACGTTGAAGCATGGCACGAATTCATATTTGAGTAAACTTATCGTCACCGGTGTTCAAAATTTGCCCATAATTCGTTTATATTATAAGTAACAATAGTAAAAAAATAATTAGCTTTCTGCACTCCTAAAACATGTTATTGTGTTGTTGTTGTTAGTTGTTAAAACATGTTATGTATACATAAAATGTTTTAACTTTGCCAAAATTCATACTCCTCCTTCGGCGTTATTTTTGTAAAAAGGGGAACAAAGTTTTCCCTTCACGAAAAAAGGAGCTTATTACAAAGAGAGAGATTAGCAGATTGTAAAGATTTTAATTTTTAATGACTACCTGCTAAAAGAGGTTTGGGGAGGGGTGGTCTCAAAGGTTACGCGTGATCCGATTAATTTGAATCTCGGCACTTATACTAAAGATCAAAAATCGATTAATAACGTGGGATAAAATGTTTCGAAAAAAAAAACCCTCTTCAAAAAACATCGTCCCTGTAAGAGCAATGGGGTGATAATTTTTTAAGAAGGGTATTTTGCTACGTAGCTTGAGTGGCTTATAAATTGGTACAAAGAATCTCTAGATCAACTTATAGAAACATCCCAAAGGTTTTTCATAATTCCACCCCCGAGGGGAGAAGATAAAGGATACAGATTAAATGAAACATCTTATTCCTATGCCAAATATTTCTGAATTTGACAATATTTTCTTCAGTACCTAAATATTAGAGATTGGCACTTTTAGTTTTTATAATACCACCTCATATAACTGACTTTGACACCTTTAAGGGGTGTCAAAGTCAGTTAAAGAAACGTCGGATGAAATCGAAACACGGTACTAATATTTAATACTTTACTACTATTTACGTACTTCAGGGTATTTTAAAGTAAAGGCAATAAAGTTTGAATATTACTGCTTGCTTCAATAAACTCGAAAGTGAGTAAACACAATGTTAAAGTATACAAATAATGGAAACGTATCAAACGCTTTCCTTAAACAAGTCCTGTCGTGATGAAACACGTTTATTTGAAAAATATTATCCGACTGATCTATTAACTTTAAATTTTCCAGAATACTTATCAAAATCTTATTATGTACTAATATAATAAAAAAAATAGTTTATTTTTTGCCACCAGTTGTATTTCAAAAATTCTTATTGCATTTGAATGACCCTTATGAGCCGAGCAAAGAGGAAAAGTTATAAAGAACGGTAAGCGAAAGCGAAGTAATAGTGCTTTGGAGGAACAAGAACTTTCACGCGGGAAAATTCGCAGGCTGAAGTTCTTATATGAATCTTCCTCTTTGACCTTGTCTTATGTTACTGGGGGTCACATTATCATTCACTCTTTTTAACACGCTTTTATTAGGTCGACCTGTATGTAACTATATAATGGAATCTAAGGTAACTAATTTATCCATCTTCCAAGGATCGTAGCGTAATGAAAATTGGCAGCTGTATGTAGTTCTGATGACAATTCAATTATATGGTACTGTCAAACTGATCTGATGATGGAGCCGGAAGATATGAACTGGAACTTCATGATGGAACATCGTATCATACCTGTGTTTGAACTTGTTAGAAAAGTTTTGTAATTAATTTTGACCACGATTTGGTTTCAAGGTCTGATGATGAAGCCGGAAGATAGGCACTGGCATTCCATGATGGAATATCGTATCATATCCGTGTTTGGACTTGTTAGAAAGGTCTTGTAATGAATTTTGACCACGATAAGGTTTTTGGTTTTACGTGCATTTATAAGAGCGTGTTTTTCTAGTGTTTTTTAAACTATAAATTTATTTCATCTGTCACACGATAAATCCATTTGTGCTGTTTATGATATACAAGATTAATCGTTTATTTGCTCAGAATGTTGGTATTTTCAATGAGGTGTTTACAAAATATGTAATAAAGAATGTACATTCTATTTCTGAATCGATTAGGTTAAGCTACGCTTGCCATTCCGTGGGTGGGTGGGTCACCATTTTTAAATACCGACACCCCTCCCTAACAAGAAAAGTGCTTTTTTGAATCTTGGCAGTCCGAAGCCCGAAACACTGACCAGTCTTACTAAGGGGTGATGTAGTATTTATGCTGCATATTGCTGCATAATAATTAATTATTAAGTATAATTCCTTTTCAATTTTCAGGCCTGAATAAAATACTTCGGATTCAAAGGAAGAAACGCAAGCACGCAAGATTCACGATATTATTTCATTTCTAATAATGTCAACGCTTAAATATCATATTTCTAGCTAACTTCCTAAATGTTTCTTGTTGACTGTCAAAGTATATGGACTGCAGCTATAAAAGGGGAAAGTATAACTCAGTTTCACATTTGGAGCACAAGTATTGTCCAAATAGGTTTTTATGCGATTCTCGATAAATGAGAAATAACTTAAGGGGGAAGAACATATACCCATCTTTTGATGTTTGTGAAAACTTCGATACAGCACGTTCATTTTTGTAGTAGCTGTTATATTATAGATGTATACCAGATAGAGCTTAAGTACTAATAATTGTATTTGTTTGTTGAGTCATTATTTGATAGAAAGTTATATCTTTCGCGCGCTACAGACCTAACTTGTGATTTTTTGAGTTTGTTAGGTTAAAAACTGCACATTAACGATAAAATACGTGGATAAGTGTTAATTGTGACATTCTGTGAATGTCTTATCGTTACTTAGTATGATGACACGCTTTTAGTGTCCATTGAGGTTCTTGGTACTAATTTTTAATATGAATAAATTGGGAAATACTTATCAGTAACTTAAAAGGTAAAAGAATTGTCAGTAGTTGTCACGTTGTTATCAATACATTGGCAACAAATTGATCTTAGACGTCAAATATTTGTGTCGTGAAACATTCTTTATAGATAGGCAGAAATATTGGAAAGGTTTAAAGTTTAAAGACTTTGATCACGTCCCATGAGATCTTCTAGTAAAGCGGGGCTTAAAGCTTAAATTAGAGAGTGTAAGAGAGCTTTTGTTACAAAAAAGATCGAATAAACTTTTAAAATTATATTTAAATAAATAAAAAAAGATATCGTGGCCTGTAGATAGATCCCTTTATAAAAAAATGTAGTGATTTTTTAAATGAAACTGCATCAATAATTCACACAATAATATAAGATATTTAAATGTTCACTTTTTACATAAAATCTTAGATAAATGTTTATTGAAATATTTAAGGAGTAGATGCGTAAAATATAATTCGTGCTGTAACGACTATTGAAAACAATGATTCTAAATATTCTGACATTCCGACTGCCAAATGTCATCAATCAATGAATTAAAAAACGAACGTAAACTTATCAACGTAAATATTCTAAATGTAGCACAAGATGAGGTGAGATGACTCAATTGTAAATTATAATAATTACACAAATTCAGATTATCTTTATGAATAACACTAATAAACAACAAGTTTATTTGTAATTCCTCTTTTTCGTTTTGTCTTTGTTCCATTTTAACGGAGTCGGCACAAAGAATATTACACAGACACGAATTATTAAGTTACTTATAATATTGATCACAGAAATACTTTGTTCATATTTAAACAGCAACAGTTTCTTTTGATTTTTACATTTGCGAAATAATATGTAGCTAGCATTTCTAAATTCGTCGAAACACAATATAATCTCATTATTCATGTATCGGCACTATTGTGTACTAAGTCCCTAGTTTGTAAATTTAAGATTTTAAGGGCCTGTTTCACGGTTTCCGAAAACAGACTTAATACTGACAACAAGCAACAGTACTTGTATGAAATTCCATATCTGCCACATAATATAACCGTAAGTCAGCCGGAGATTGTGTAACAGGTCGCATGAACACACAATATGATACTGGAAATAGAATTATAAGACTGTAATATGCACTACTATTTTTTATATACCAGAAAATTATTCTCTGTTATTATTGTTAAACTATCGAACTGGTAAAAGTCTTAGATATCTTTTTATGATTACATCAATGATATTTCTAAGCGCATTTTCCTTTGTTCAAAACAACTGTAAGGTGTAATTCAATACTATCAGTAAAGGGTATAATAGCAGGTTAAGTATTGAAAATGTGCCCCCAGAGCCAAATGTAATGAATATGATATTGTTAAGTACGCTGCTCATTTGCATTACTATTTATGTAGTTTTTGACTGCCTAACTCTAACTGTCATTGAGTAACCTTGGAAAATGTCCTAATAACAGACAATTTTCTAAACTTTTCGTTCTCTAAGCCTAATAAAGCTAGGAATGTGATTCCAAAGCCAAACTGTAGACAACATTATGACAAATATTATGTATATCGATCTTACTTAGTTTGCTAAAAATAAATATTTTTTTTAACGAAATAATTTTTCTTTGGCTATTATTAGTAAGTTCTAACAGAGGGACCACTTTAAAAAAAATCTCAGAAATAGTACTTAGTATGTTTATTTTACTGTTACAAGTTTCATCGAAATCCTCCACCTGCAACATATTAAAAAAAAAAAATGTTGCTCAGGTCCCTGTTTGTGACACTACACATAAATATTTTAAATGATATGTTTAATAATAATAATACATAAGAAGAAAAAGTTATTCTCCATCCACTCTGCTAACCCCGTAAGGGTTTGGCGTGCAGTTAAGTACGCAAATCGAATTCAAAGTATGCAGATCCAAGTGTATTTTTATTCAAGACCCTTAATACAGACTGTGCCTGTATACTTCGTGGCACACTTATTTAACACCGATTGATATACCCTTCTCGCTCTTCACATTGGCGGGAGAACACACAAGAGCGAGAAGACTATATCAAACAGTGTTCAAGATGTTTGCCGGGACCTATACAGTGTTACGTAAACGTTAAAAACGTAAGTACAGAAACGATAGATTTTCATTCACTTATAACTGTCTACAAAACATGTAAAATCTGTTTACGGATATTTTGCACTGTACACACTTCATGTATGTTATTTAAAAACGTTTGTGAAAGCTTGGATTCCCTGTGTTCGATTCAAATGTTACCGCAAAGCGAGTTCAAACAAGCTTGTGAATAGCTTATCAATATTTTATTTTTCTACAAAGTTGATGTTTTGTCTATTCGTTTTAAGTGTGCACAGTGCAAAATATTCGTAAACAGATTTCACATGTTTTGTAGAGAGTTATAATCGAATGAAAAATCTATCGTTCCTATACTTACTTTTTTAACGTTTACGTAACGCTGTATAGGTCCCGGCAAACATCTTGAACACTGTTTGATATACTCTTCTCGCTCTTGTGTGTTCTCCCGCCAATGCGGAAGAGCGAGAAGGGTATATCAATCGGTGTTAAATAAGTGTGCCACGAAGTATACAGGCACAGTCTGTATTAAGGGTCTTGAATAAAAATACACTTGGATCTGCATACTTTGAATTGGATTTGCGTACTTAACTGTACGCCAAACTCTTACGGGGTTAGCAGAGTGGATGGAGAATAACTTTTTCTTATTATGTATTATTATTATTAAACATATCATTTAAAAATTTTATGTGTAGTGTCACAAACAGGGACCTGAGCAACATTTTCTTTTGTTTTAAATATGTTGCAGGTGGAGGATTTAACTTCTAATAGGAAAATCAACATACTAAGTACTATTTCTGAGATTTTTTTAAAGTGGTCACTCTGTTAGAACTTACTAATAATAGCCAAAGAAAAATTATTTCATTAAAAAAATATTTATTTTTAGCAAACTAAGTAAGATCGATATACATAATATTCGTCATAATGTTGTCTACAGTTTGGCTTTGGAATCACATTCCTAGCTCTATTAGTTTTAGAGAACGAAAAGTTTAAAAAATTGTTTGTTATTAGGACATTTTCCAAGGTTACTCAATGACAGTTAGTGCTAAGCAGTCAAAAACTACATAAATAGTAATGCAAATGAGCAGCGTACTTAACAATATCATATTCATTACATTTGGCTCTGGGGGCACATTTTCAATACTTAACCTGCTATATATACCCTTTGGATGCATATTGAACAAGTTTCACAAAATTATGTTATTCTTCTTATAACCATTTTGTTGGCTTTTATATGTTTCTTATTTTCTGGTTATTATAAATATTAGTGTATCTGGTAGGATTAAGAACTATTATGAAAAAGAAACCTTTTGAAGGGAGCTTGCAATTATAATTTGCTCACCTACATTTTAAATAAATGTTATCTAGCCTCAGTAGTATTCTTGTGCTAAATGAGTTTGTAAATGTCGTGATTATTTTATTAAATCATATTTTATTTAAATGTCCAGCGTCCTCAGTATTAATGTTTGTTTTTCTTAAAGATCCAAGAATTTCAATTTTTTTATTAAGATATTCTTGTACCTGTCCATTTACTATTTATATAAAGTTGTCTATGTATTTATTGTATACACAAAATAATGAAATATTTTCTGTCGTACGTTTTGTTTTACGTTCTGTCTTTCATTTAATTTTAGCCCCTTTCCTGCTTTTCCAGACTGTATTGTACCCGAATGAACAATTATCTCCTAAGCATGAGTAAGGGGTACTCATGTTAGAAATAGACACCGTGGGGTTTTAGTCGGTAAGACGCTGACATAGCCCTGTTTTATCCTCATTCCCAGACCTAAGGTATATCCATGAGGATTTTACTACAGAAACAGCCTAAATACCCTAGTAGCAAAATTACTGTTTGACTAATCAATAAACACGGCAAGAGCTTTAAAGTTTGTACCGACAAAATGGAAGAGAAACATTATGGAATCACCTCTACTTTATTTAATATCCATTGCTTAAATATAATCCACAAACTAACATTAAAGTAAATATATTATATACAAATAAATAAAGTTAAAAAAAAAATGGGAAGAGCTCACTGGGCATCAAAGAATTCGTCCGCATCACTGTCGGTGGGAAAAGTGCCCAGAAGGGTGGCAGCGTTGCCACGTTGGATGGCAATGCTGATTCTTTGACCTAAAAATAGGCCAGCCCTCTGGTCACATGAAGAGTCAACCAACCGCTTGGCGATGTCCCGGAATACTCGATGAGCACTCGGACCCCACGGCCCTAGTGTTTCAACCCCAAACGGCTCAAAAATATAACTCCCAATAAGGTTGTTATATTTGCGCCGTTGGAGATTTTCTGCACCTGCAGCAACCGCCCCAGCACAGCCTGCCGTGCTTAGAAGATGGAATGGTGCGAGGTTGTCGACACAGGTAGCATCCCACACCAAAGGCCTACCCAACTTCCGAGGCATTATGGTAATTCCGTCTGGCCTCTTCCCATCGTCGCGTGCCAAGCCATTGGGTTCTAAGACAGCTGGCACTCCGGCGGTGACAAGATGTCATTAATGCTGGCATGCCGTGCCAGCCGACCAGCGCTCTTGCTGCAGGCAAGGCCGTGGTGTCCGAGGCGATCAACTGCTTCACCGCACTGACACCGATGCGGAGCCACGCAAGGAGCACCCAGACGCAGACTTGTAGCGAGTCGGAAAGTCGAGTCACCTAGCATAGTACCTATGTTAGGTGACGGTAGCGCTTGAATCCATAAGCCCGACTCCCATTCTCCCACAGCCAGCAGGCGAGCACGCTCAGCAGTATTGGTGGACTATTCCATTGACATTTCATTCCAATGAGATTATTCCGTACCAACCTGCAGAGCGGCTCATCCCACTGTCTCTGGGAAGACGGGTTCTCAGGCTGAACCATAGCCGGACAAGCCACCTTCCAAGCACTCATGGCATCGGTCAAGCACGGCACTTCCGAGTGAACCTGAGAAGGAGCTAAGATTTTCGAGATTAACTTTTCAGTGCCGTGGACCGTGGACCGCTGGTAAGCTTACACTGGAAATTTTGCGGACGCCGAGCCCACGACGAATCGGTAGTGTGGTTTGCACGCACGAGCGGTCGTCCAATGCCACATTTAAAATGGATGTTTTTAATGATTTCATCGACTTTGTCTAAAAGGTGCTTCCATAAAGAGGAAGAGCGGAGATAATACATGAAATTTGGACTGAAAAAGCAGAATCTGATAAGGGTGAATGCTGAATGTAAATTAATTTTAGAAAGTCTATCCGAAATATCAATTAAAATTTTGAAATTTTTGTCAATAAAGGGTGAAAAACTGTCTTCGAGAATTGGAGAACCTAGGAGGTGCAGTGAACTTTTTTCCAAAAGTTTTATGTCTGGGGCAATTGCATTGAATTTCTGTATAGTCGATTGTCTGTCGGTATTGTCACAAAGGTATAATTCACATTTTGAGTGATTAAGGCCAATGGAGTGGAACTGCTGCTTTAGGAATTGAAAATCTTTTAGTACAGTGTCTATGTCACCTCCTAGTGTTCCATCATCTAAATACCACACATTGAATTTTGAATTTAGTTGTTTTATTATGGGATGGATAGCCAAACTGAAAATGACTGGCCCGAGAGGATCACCTTGTTGGCATCCGACTGCCGATTCCAAAATGTTGTCATTATATAATAATTTTGATGGGTGCCTATAGCACTGCCACATAAAGCGGTAAATTTCAGGCAATTCTTTTTTTACTTCAGCCAACAAAGTATCCCTGTTTACGGAGTTGAAGGTGTTCTTAACGTCAAATTTGAGGCTGATAACCTCACCTTCTCTGGCATTTAAAAAACTAGAAAGGGCATGTACGGCAGCTTCACAGCCCCTTTTGGATCCAAAGCCGAGCTGTAGGGGCTGGAACTTGTTGGTCAATTTTTCACTGTACAATTTGCAGCATATTTTGGCTGCCGTACGCCTATAGGTGCACCCAACGGCAATGGGTCGAATGCCGCCATCCCTCTTGCGCAGGGCGCATAAGTTAGCCCCGTACAAGATATCGACGACGGCATCACTTACATCGCCGTTGAGCATCAAGTTGATTAAAGCTGCAAGCTCCTTCAAAAGCGATTCACCAGCTTCCCCGGAGCCTGAACTCAATAAATCTTTTAAATGCTGTGGAGTCAGGCCATCGAGGCCGCCGGCGGAACTACTTTGGAAGGAGCTCACGACTGCCATCAACTGGGGGGTAGTAATATTAAAGGGAATCCGGGTTGAATTCGGGTCAGGATGGAGGGGAGAGTCGGGAAAGGTGAGGCCATCCGCAGGCGCTGGATGTTTACTCTTCAGGGCTGAAAGAGTTTCTGGAGAGTAGGGCGCTACCACATCGCTACTGAACAGCAGCCTGGCCGCTCCCCTGATGTCACCTGTTGTTGCAGTTATCTTTAATTTGGTTTGTTAATGTTTTTGTAGTTGCCAAACTTTTTTGTGCATGTCGAATCCGATAGGGAAAGGTAAGTAGTTACTGCCAGGCACTATAAGAATTCTCCTGGGTCAAACATAGAGCGACAGACCGCCTTGCGCCACAGGGATTTCTCTTCAAGACAGGGATAGAATTTTTCAAATTTGAAAGTGTTTTCCAAAGGGTTTGGTCCGGCTGAATTAGATTTGTGGCTGGGGGGCACAAGGGTACACTATGAGGTTTGTGAACCTTGCCATAGTGTATCCGTAGCCCCCGTTCACCTTCAAAAAAGCGTGGCTGGGAGCAGTGGGGACATCTTACCTGAACATCGAGCGATGTGGCATGTTCACTAGCGCTGATTCCGTCGCTACAGTCGGCATTTAGCATGAGCATGGAATGGAATCTTATTCTTTTAGAGTTGAGGAGAATTGGTTAGGTTCTTGTATCATCATGAGTCTCTTGGCACGAATAGTACATTATGAGCAACAACAAATGTGATCGCCGTGACTTGCACAGCATCATTGGAATTATAGAGTTTTAAAAGTAAGTATTTAGTGTTCTACCATGTTTATCATTGTCTTGCTAAGATAGAGAGAAAACTGTTTGGTTGAGCCTATCGTTACGAATGAATAGCAATATCAAGTGACTAAAATCTTAGCTAAATTTCAACTGTCGATTTGACTCCCTCACACCGAGATGAGCCTGTGTTCCAGCAGTGGGAACAATATAGCCTGATAATGATGATGATGAAATAGGCATTCACTGTAATAAGTAATTATTTCGATATAATGAATTCAAATTCGTACGAACTTCCTTTAAAATTTATATCGTGAAGTACGTCACAGGTCACTTTCAATAATGTTGGACAAAGTACTGGTGTACCGGAAGCCTTACATTACAACTATTTTTAGATTGCTAACTTACAATATACTTTTAACAATGTTGTCGGTGTACAGAGAAGTAATTAAATTATTTTACATTACACTAGTAAATATACAATAAGCTCAAAAGTAATTGCGCATAAAATAAAAATGAATATAAACAGTGCGGTACAATTTTTTTTTGCCTATTGGGTATCAATGTTCGATAGTACCTACTCGTGTAAAAAATATGGAAAATGATTTTCTTAGAAAGACTCTTTGGCAACCGTCATCTGCGGGATGAATCATGATGATTTAATTTACGTATATCGGTACGGAATTTATAAACATAACTCAGATGAACAAAAAGATGAAGTCATTTGACTTAAAACGAGACGTATCTCAGTTTGTTGACCCCTTAATTGGGACAGGGGAAACCGCTTATTCCCGGGCAATATCGAGGTCCCAAGGTAAAATAGGACATAAAAAATGTGCACTACGCAGTGATGACTAGTAACAACTATAAATCAATACATTGAATTCGAGAGCTGCCCCTTTGCCGCAGTCTCCTAGAGAAGCTTGTCCGGAGAGCCGGAAGTCATTCGATCCCTCTCAGATCTTCTTTTCGTACCTGTAAAGACCTAAAAGGATCTGAACCAGCAAGTAAGTACCATGTTAGTGACCATTCTTACCAGACGTTGTATTTTTAATCTATTAATTAGAGTTCGGGGACTAACGTAACTTAATTCTTAGCTGGATGCTGCGAGTCATCTCTCAGCCTTATGTAACCTTTTTGAGATCGTAATTGAAGAGAAAGACTTAGTGACTGTGATCGATAGCAGTGGAATATATAAAAGGAAATAATTTGAAAATATTTCTTCTCTCTCATCCTTTGTCTTGGGTATTATTCCAACCCAAGACAAAGGACGAGAGCAACGGAGGGAGGGTGGGCTTGGTTTCGCTAGATCAAGAATAGATTTTTCAGAGATAGTATTTTATCAGCTCGATGGATTAGAAAAAAGTTAGTGACAGAGCGGTACCAAGTTGAATGGCCCAATCAGGTATCATCACCAGTGGATGCTCGTAAGAGTTCTTATCCTATAATATATTGGTTATACCTTTTGTCTTCTTGTTTCAGTCATGTCTGATGACAGCAATGACGTGCCGCTAGTGGAGCGGCGTGATGTGGACCCAGGGTCCGTTATGGTGGATGGGGCGTTGTTCACGCCCCCACATACCCATCACCCTGGCGAGTACTGCATCTTCTGCCCGTGCAACAAATGCTGCACTCTTTTCGGAAGCTTTGGAGTTGTGGAGCCCGATCGCCCCAAGCACGCGGACGAGGCCGTCGTGCAATCCAGGTGCAACGCTGCCGCTAAACTTGAACGAGATCATCACGCTCGTCAGAAGGCTAAGGAGCCCCCCTTAGCCTTAGCCTAGCCAAGAGCACAGCCGAGGCACCGAAAAAAGACAAAGCTGCCAAAGACCAGCCAGATTTACATCAATCCATGAAGCGCCGTCGTCATTAATTTGTTCGACGAAAGCTGAAGATGTGACATATCCCTTATTATCATTATATTTTCAATAAGGATGTATGATTCCTTAGTACGGGTTCTGTCTTAGATTTCCAAATTTAATTTTCGCTTGTTAGATGTCTTATATCTTTAAACGAGCAATTCTTGTATATATATATATATTCTGAATCTCGGAAACGGCTCCAACGATTTTCATGAAATTTTGTATATAGGGGGTTTTGGGGGCGATAAATCGATCTAGCTAGGATTCATTTTTATAAAATGTCGTTTTGTTCGTGTTTTCAATGACCAACTTTATCGATAATCAACTTGAACATAAACTTATTATTTTAAACACAATTTACCAAAAAATACCGAGCAAAGCTCGGTCATCCAGATATTGTCACATAAATACAGTAGATGTAAAAGCCATACTATGAACGTAGAAAGAAGCTTACTTTTAAACTTAGTCAATTGATGTTGTAGATGTGAACCCTGTGAATTATTTCTACTTACTCTTCTTATTCATTTTGGTATCTATTAAGAGAGAGACGGTGGTGTGACTGACTATATACAAAACATTACACAGTTGTGTTCTCACTTGCCGTCAGACGGTTAGTCTTTAGTTAGTTTCGATAAGAAGCTTTAATAAAACCCTTTTGGTCCAAATTTAGGATTTCTTTTAGTTTTGAAAACTAGTTGGAGTGCGAAGCTAGAATTAAACTGTAAGAAAATAATTTCAGTCCCTATGACAGTTCTAGCTACGCTCTTCGGTTAGTGTCAGAGCTTATTTTAAGTAATAAAAATAATTAAACCGCGTTTAATTCTTTTACAAAGGAATAGTGACTATTCATGGGTTAGTACATCTTATCACGAAATTTGAATTTGTATGTTATATCTACAGGATAGTTCAGTGAGATTGGCCAGAATAACCATCTGGATCTAAGTAAAACGGTTTAGGGTTAAGAAAACCAAACAATAATCAAGTTGATGTGCTTTTGCGGTTGCTCTTTGTATAATTGAACAAAGAAGTCACTGTCTACTACAATGTAGTAAATTACCAGATTGGTGAATGTTTCCTTGTCCGCAACGCTTTGTAAATTACGGTAATTGCTTCGTCCTACAGGTAATATTTGGCAAATTATGATGCAGCCAGATGTGAGATTGTGCCATTCGTAACAAAAGCGAGCTAAACCGCATTAAATTTATTTTTAAATTTCGGTAGGTATTTGGATGACAATAAGACTAAAAAACTGGTTATGAGCGGGTACATCTCAAGCGCATGCGATGATTGTGATACACATGTGTATTTGTGCAATACTAGCTTTGGCCCGCAGTGAAGGGCGGGTGTTTTGGGGAACTGTCTTATGTAACTTTGACGTTCAAAAAGTGCTGACTCTCAGCCTAGTTTAAATAAATGACTTTTGATTTAGATTTTATGCCACAAACAAGTATCATGGTCTACCCATAATCCATTTTTTTTTTTTGGATATTCTTTCCGTCCAGCCATAACTGATTAACAAACATCCACATTCAGTTAATCACCGATTTTTCATTTATAACATAATAGAAGATTATTTACAAGTGAGGAAATTTTGGATAAGATCAAAGACATCATGATCTACAAGCAAACCCAGTGAAATGAACGTGCATGGATTGTCTTTACAATTCATACATATTCGTTTCCGTGAAAGAGAAGAAAAAGAGAACGAGAATACTGAAGTATCAGTTGATACAAGAAGACGTGTTCCATTGACCCTAAACCAGTGAAAACAAGGGCAGGGCAGAGTTAATACAAGAAGACATGTTGCATTGACCCTAGTGCTTGTAATTATACCAACATTCATACCTCAAAACTGAACACAGCAAAGCTCTTTGTTGGAATTCGCCCACATCTATGATAGTTGTGAGGTTGTTTCTTTTGTCAGACTTCGTAGCGAGGGATCAGGGTGTCCTTCTGTCGAAAATAGGCCACCGTCTGCAAAAGAAAAATAGAGTGTAAAGCAGGCTTCATTTTGCATACTTTAAAGACTTCAACTGGACCAGTTCGTGCACATTGCCGAAACATTAGAACGAATTTTGAAATAAAATTACCACTCGATTAAATCGATTCTTTAATTCAATATTAATTCAGATTCATAGCTGAATTGTGAATCGGTCAATCTTAGGTCTTAAAATGTACAAGAAAGAAGGTTGTTTAACATAAAAGCGGAGGCCACGATTTTAAAATATACCTAAACATTTTCCTGAGGACTATACCATAATCAAAGCAAGGCTGGTGCGGCAGTAACAGGTGACATGTATCAGTAAGTATACACATGGTACAAGCGCAATGAATACTTCACTTCATTAGCAGCATACACTTGAATTCCCAGTTTGTATCACAATTACACCAGTGGTTGTTTTTTGTAACCACAAGAGTTAAAAATGTTTAATAAAAAAATAAACCGCCAAAAAAACTGAAAAGCAAAAAATTCTAAACCTTAAAATTTTGAGTCGGCGCCGATTTAAAATTTCAAGGTTTATTATTTTTTTGCTTTTCAGTATTTTCGCCGGTTTATTTTTTTTTTTTGTTAAAATGTTTTTATTTCATATTTTTATGTGGCTTTAATGTACTAATAATACTAGGCAAGGTATACCCTATCCGATAAAAAAAGAATTATCAAAATTGGACTAGCTACTCTGTATAAAGTTATGCGTGGTAATACATTACAATCAGTGAGTGAACAATCAATCATCCCCTGTTTTCCGACCCTTAGGAGTCGATTTTGTTTTTCAAATTTATATGGGACCACCTTCGGGGTATATCCTTTCCAATAAAACAGAATTATTACAATCAGACTACTGTGTAAAAAGTTATGCGTGGACGTTGAATAATTCCCTCAACTGTCTATGGTCTCCATCATCAGACCTGTAATGGCACTTATAACCCGTATGAGTGCAAAGTTCTCATCAATAGAAATGAATTAAGTCCAAACACAGGGTAATTTCTGTAAGTCGTTGAGGAGTTCCCTCGACTGTCTTTCTGCTTCATCATCAGAGCAATTTAAGACCTTCATTAAATAGTAGTGCTTTAAGATAATGAGGATCAGCGACGATTTTAGTTAAATATGTAAAATTACAGTCATACCTAAACCAATTATTTCAGTGAAAGAATTATTAAAATCGGACCAAAAATGACGAAGTTAGAGCGGTTTTAATTTTGCATTTTCAAAAACGCTCGCCAATATGCACAATTCGTTGATGACGTCATCTACCACGTTCGCGTCCGCGGCACCGCCGCGCACGTTCTTTCTGCCTTTAATTACGTGACTCGCAGTACATTTAAACGAATAAAGTCTTCTTAAAATATTGTATCGTGCCACGATGCGAAGATACAAGTGTTGCTACACCGGAAAAATTGTTATTTTGTGTCCCAAAAGACCCAAAAAATAGAAAGAAGTGGTGGCATAGTACTTTAATGAGGAGCGACGCTCCATGTCTCTTTAACTAAAAGTACTTTACAGTGCTGTAAAGATCATTTCAATTTAAAATTTGCCCGGAAAGATATTGGTGCCGATTATGTTGTCACAAAATTCTCTAAACTAAACTAAAAATCACTAAAATTTGGCTTATTCCTGTCAAACGACGATTTCCTATTCTGAAATAAAGTGACACAACTTAACTATATTTTAGTTTTGACAGCACTAAGATGCACTGAGTTATTAGTTTAGTGAAAATGCCAATTTTGCAATTCTGAGTTTGCCGGTTTTCACCAAAAATGTTGACTATAATAATTAATTTTAACTAAATCTGACTATTTTAAATCGCAATTAAAAAGGTGTGAAATAAAACTAGTGGTCATGAACTAAAATTCACACCAACAAAAACGCCTCGCCTTCACGTGCAAAAACAGTACTGTATTTTTGTTTTCCTTTTCTTTTGCTTATATCTCGAAAATGGCATTTCCTATCGCAAAAATAATGAAATTTTCGACCCCCTTTACAACCTATCACATATAAATCTCAACACGTGGGTAATATTTTTATTTTCGAAGAAAAACTGAAAAAATCCATATAAAACACGTCCAGGGTGCCCCATTGCGCGCGCCTTCGTCTCTCAAAAAATTCATTGCGTAGCGCACACAAGTAAAAGCTGAAGAGTTAAGTACGTTTAGTCTTGGATAGCCCATTTATCGAGGAAGGCCATATATAGACTATAATATAACGTCACGCTAGGACCCTTAGGAGCCGAGCACAAAGAAAAATGTCACGCATACAAAGACCTCGCACGGGCAGGCGATTCGATGCGACGAGATGGGTTGGGGGAGCAGGAAATTTTACGCGGACGAAGTCGCGGGCAGAAGCTAGTAAGAAATAATATTTAAAATAGGTAGCGAGGTGCCTACACATTGTAGAAACACGAAAAAGGTACCTACCTGCCAAATCAAAATATTCTAAAACGTAGCACCTGCCTAGTACCTAACCTAAGTACCTGCCTACGTATAGGTACTTAGTGGATCAAGAACTGTAGACGAAAGCAAATCTACTTATCTTGTCATTTTATCTCATCGTATCTGTGCACTGTAATAAATTGTTTATTTTTTTAAACTTTGCAATCATAAACGAATCAATCTTCGCGAGATTGTCCGACTGGGCCTTGGTAAATCCGACTTCCATGTTTCCTATCTACCTATATCTATATTGAAATCTCTATAAAACTTAAAGTAATACTTTGTTGTTTATTTATCTCTATAAAACTTAAAGAATCTATTATAAAAATAAGAAACAACGCCTTTACTCCGCAAATAATAACAAAGCAGTACGGCGGGTGGCGGGCGATCGTAGCTCGTGACGTCATCACATGATCCGCGCGGCCGGCGTGCGTTTTAAAACTCCGTTTCTGAAAACTTTAATATCTCCGTAATTTCTCTATGGATTTGAGTGATTCAAAAATAAATTAACTCAGTTATATATATTGTATTCGATGTAGTATTCAAAATTGCTATATCCTTTTGTCAAATTGTACCTCATTAATGAAAAAAAAAACGCCTAGTGCGTTTTTTTTTCATTACGATTTTCATTATATTGCCATTACGATTTTCGAATGCTCCCATTGACTTCTGTAGGATGCCATCATCAGATACTGGTTTCCTTATCATGGTACCATCCTTGAGATATCTCCTTTCCAACAAAAAAATAATCATCAGAATCGGTTCATAAACGACGAAGTTATCTGCATATATGAAATATACATGACCCTCCACCGTTTTTTCATCGGTTAATAAAACAATGCTTTTTTATTCTGTTACGAATGACACTAAAAGTGTAGGCAGAAAACCATTGGCCTGGGACTATCCGTGCTCTGTATCTGTTATATTTTAGTTTATGGCATTCCGATGTATACCAATGATGAACTAGAGGTCGCGGTCGTCGAAAATATACTTTTATGTAACTAAACATTTACACCACATAATATTTTGTACCTACGTTTGTCGTAATACTTACATTAACAAAAGCTATTTTAATTGACCAAAAGTAAAATCTTTTCAGAGCATTAATGTTTTTAATACAGGCAACTTGATTTCTACGTAATTTTGGCAATTATAAGCTTTATTGAAATAGAAATAAGGTATATTTTAAATCACCCTAATGACGAGAATTTGGCCCATTTAAGTTATTGCCAGCGTAAAATGGAGTGGTTCTACGTCGTGAAATAAATCAATACGCTAATACGGGGGCGTCACTATTGTGACGGGAGCGTCTATATTGCTGCTGCTGATTGCTGAAATTTTGAAGGAAATGAAAAGTAAAATGTCGCAAAAATGCGATAAATTGCCAGAGGATGCCGGAAGAAATAGTAGTGAGTAGAAATTTCTCTCGAATGTTTATTGAACAAGCCGACGCTTGTCGTCACTTGGCAGGGCGATTGTTTTTTTTTAACCCCCGACGCAAAAAGAGGGGTGTTATAAGTTTGACGTGTCTGTCTGTCTGTCTGTGTGTCTGTATGTCTGTGGCATCATAGCTCCCGAACGGATGATGCGATTTCAATAAAAAAAAAATGTATTAATTTTTGTTTCATTTTATACCCACGATTACGATTTCTTTGTCCTAAATACAACGCAAACAAGACAACGATGCCACGTGCTTGATCGTATCCAGCAAGGGGTGGGGCATTTTTTTTTGCAATTTTTAAATTTCTTTTTCACGAAGCCGCATGGCCATAATATTCATTTAGTAAAAAGTGAAAAGTTATTATGTATTTTTTTCTGAGTTCTTTTTATTTTATATGGAAGCATGATGCCATTAGTACTAAAACAAAATGGCGCCCAGTCACACACTCACCCCTGATAACAAAATTGAGTCAAACACGAGATATATTTAACTGAAAAATACATCTGATTTGACTTGCAGCTTAATTAATTTTACAGCTTAATAATTTTTCAGTAAAGTGAATTTATTGGTTCAAACAATAAGTAGGTTTTAAAAAAAATCTTCTCACTTCAATTAAGATTTTCTTGTTAATAACAGAAACATAAAATAAACCAATCCTTGTCATAAAATTGCTATAACTTTAAATTCAAACAGTTAGCATGATTTCTTATTTATATTTATTTATTTAACCATTTATGTACACACATATATAAACAGACAAGAAGTACAGAGGTGATGCTTATTTCTAAAGAAATCACTCACTCTTCTTATGTCCAAAGTTAGTAAATAGTTTTTATTGACGTCGCGCGTCGCTCTTTGTTCTCATAGGTAACATTCTTGATATCCCAAGGTTCTATGAAAATGTAAGTTATTATAGTGTTTGTTACTAATATCAATTATTGTCGCTTTCCAGTGGAATTGGAGGTGCTTGAGGGGCTGTTGGAGCAGATTACGGGTGATAAACCGGATAGCGGCAAGATAACTGTTGCCGTGGTCTCCGGCACTTATGACCCCGAAACAAAATCTATCGTCCTGGCGGCGGTATGTAAAGAGTCCGACAAACAAACTGAATCTAAAACAGTAAAGCCATCGGAAAAAGGAATGACACCAAAACATCATAAGAAGCGTAGGGAGCCTACGGATTCCAAAGATCTTCAAGATCCCGACAATTCTCAGGAACCTCAGGAATCGGGAGATTCTAAAGAACCCAAGGATTCCCGCGATGATAAGGACCCCCAGGATCCTAAAAACCCCCAGGATCCTCAAGATCCTAAGGAGCCCCAGAATCCCCAAGATCCTAAGGACCCCAAAGACCCTCTGGATCCTAAGAACCCCAAGGATGCTCAAGATCTTAAGGATGGCAAGGATTTGAAGGATAAAAAGAAGAAGAAGGAAAGAAAAGAAAATGCAGAAGAACGAAAGGAAGGGAAAGAAAAAAAACCATGCAAACGGCAAGGGGACAAAAACCCAACGAAAGTAGAAGAAGCTCAACAGCATGAGCAAGAAATGCAGCGCGAAGAATCCACGGGGGATTATAAAACGTGTCATGAATATAATAAAAATAAAGAACAGGAAAGAAGAGATGCTACAGAATGTATGGAACTGGAGAAGAGGAAAGTAACGAGACAGTATGCTAGAAAACAGAGTAAGCATGCTCATGATCTTAAGATACTGGATGAAGAAAAGAAACTAGACGAAAAAATGAAAGCAGAAGTATCCTCTGCGGAGCGTAGGCAAAAAAAGAAAGGGAAGAAGGGTGCGAAAGAGGAGATAAAGGAGCCAGAAGAAAAGAAAATGAAGTCATAAATGTTGTGCGTAAATATCATCTGTGCGGTTAGTGGTATAAGCGCTGTGTGGTATTTTAATATGTGTATTGCTCCTTTTCAAACTTTTGAGATACTGGCAATTGTATTGGTAAAACTGGTGAAATAGTCTTTCATAAATATATCAATTTGTTCACTGTCCGGCTCAATGCTAACTTTCCAGCAACCCGAGCGCGTGAAAAAAAGCTCTTAATGTCGTCACGTATTTTGTCTGGATGTTGTGCATTTTCATGTATTTTGTCTGGGTGTTGTGTATGATCATGTCTTAGGCAAGGTTACCGAAATTTTTATTAAAAGACCAATTTTAAAATTTGTGCATGATCACAGTACACCCGGCAACTCAACTGCTTACTTAAAGATTTTTGATGATTTTTTACATAAGTCTGTCTAAACAACACTTTAATTAATAATTTGCATATGAAGTCATGTTGCCCAAAAACAATTTAGACTAATTTGTTTTTGGATTTGACCTCGTTCATGAACCACAGAACACTCGGGAACTTAACAGATACCTACATATTTACTAGAAATATTTTTGATATTACTATTGTTTTTTTTACATAAGTCTATCTCAATTGTTATTAATTGTTTGCATATCAAATCATGGTTTCAAGAAAAAAAAAGTCTTGACATTTTTTTTACATCAATGTCTTTGTTATTTTAGGTTTAGCATTAAATGAACAGGGTGAAATTAAAAAAAAATAGTTTTAATTTTAGATAAGTTTTCTTTGAAACAAAAATGTTTTTAGTTTCTTTCAAGTATTTTCATATAAGAACCATGTAGTTCTTTTCTATCGTAATCTTAGACTTTATACTTGTATAATCCTATTATAATAAATAAATGTGGCAAAAATTGGTATTATTCAAAGTTCTTATCTATATAAAGTTTTTAAGAAAAGAACGATACCCTAATAATTCCACTCTGATCCAATAATAATCTGGAAAGCACAAATGCTTTATCTGAGTGATGTATCAAGATCAAATATTATTGGTAAATATTGTTGTTGCTCTGAGATATAGTATAATAATAATAATGTTACAGTTTCAAATTACGCCAACAGATGTGCCGGTTCAAATTTCGCCAACAGATGTAGCCAGAGCAGTCCGTCCGTTACCGAATTGGAAATCACCGGGACCGGACGGACTGCACAACTTCTGGTTAAAATGGCTCACCATTTCACTCAGTTGCCTGGCATCTCATTTTCAGTCATCCTTAGAGTCTGGGTCGCTACCGCAGTTTCTAACAACAGGCATTATCCACCTTCTCTATAAGTCAGGTAGTACCGCGGAACCTAAGAATTATAGACCGATCACATTTTTGTCGACGGTTTATAAACTTCTTACATACATTTTGAGAGCGAAAATTAGTTCACACATTGATTATAACCACGGAATAAAGAAAACTAACTACATTATGGCTGCGTCTCAAAATGGATGTAGGAACGGGTCCCGTGGTACTAAGGAGCTACTCCTCATCGACATGGCCATAAGCCAACAGGTTCGTCGATCCCGCAAGTATCTGTCGACATGCTGGATAGACTATAAGAAGGTCTACGACTCGGTGCCACATACATGGCTCAGGAGGGTGCTGGAGTTGTACAAGGTTGATACAACTCTACGCACCTTCCTAGAGTCGTGCATGGCGCAATGGAGGACAGTCCTTCGCTATCCGGGATGTCCACAGATCCAGTGAAATGATGAGCCTGTAAGGATTAAGCGGGGAATATTTCAGGGCGACAGTTTAAGTCCATTTTAGTTTTGCTTAGCCCTGAATCCTCTAAGCACACTGCTGGAGGATTCAGGTATAGGCTATCGGCTGAGGAGAGGTGGTTAGGTTATATCTCACCTCCTCTACATGGATGACCTTAAACTTTTTGCCCCCAACAAACTGCAACTGATGGAGCTACTGAAGGTAACTGAAACTTTTAGTAGCGCCATCAGGATGGAGTTTGGTGTGGACAAATGTGCAGTGTAAGTATTTGGGTATGTCGGAAGTATTAGGCATCAACGATGCTGACATGAAGCAATCGTTGAAGGAGCGCTTCTTCGGTCGCCTGAAGAAGGTATTAATTAGTCTTCTTTCAGGCAGAAATAAGGTGCGCGCCTTCAACGGTTGGGTCATGCCGGTTTTGATGTACTCTTTCGGCATACTCAAATGAACTCAAACAGAACTCGACGCCCTGGATAGGAGGGTCCGTACAATGCTAACCGCAAACCGGATGTATCACCCACGATCATCGGTGATGAGACTCTACATCCCGCGGAAGTGCGGGGGTCGAGGCTTTTTAAATGCAAAGACCCTCCACAAGCGTCGGGAGTCGATAGCGGACGCCCTACCACCGTAGGCGCGAGCTTGCGGGTGGCCAGCAATGGGTAGCTCGCCGCCCGGTAAGGACCAGGCTCGGGTCGACGGCGTGTAGTGTTTCACGCGCGCCTCAAAGAGATGTCAGTAGCGCTGAAGGGGTCTGCTAGGACCGATGCCTGCCGGGGTCGCGTGATTGTTCGAAAAAGATACCGTGGCCGCGGCACATGGGCAACTGAAGGAACACGGGTGGGTTTTAGTCAGTAAAAGTCTGACACGCCCTCCCGTCCGCCCAGAGCGGGAAAAGTCATTTGATGATTTCCCATCCAGAAAAAAAAAGATTCTCCACAACCGTGAGGTGTGCAGTCTCAGGGAGTATTTTTTAAAAGCCGAAGTGGGTATGCACCGTGATGTGGTCGCATTGGACAAGGGGCTCACCCCGCTCTCCATGGCTAAAGAGAACTGGCGCAAACCTGTAATACTTACTACCGATGACCGCAAGGAAGTATGGCGAAACAAGGAGCTTCACGGGCGCTTCTACCGGGCTGTTCATGAGCCCAGTGTAGATTTCTTAGCGTCCGTATCCTGTCTACGTTTTGGTGACCTATTCGGGGAAACTGAAGGTTTCGTCTGTGCAATTATGGGTGAAGTTATGTTGACGAATAACTACCGGTGACATATTATGAAGGACGGGACGGTTGACGTGTGTCGGGCATGTCACCATCCGGGTGAGTCCATCAGACATATTATCTCTGGTTGCTCTCGTCTGGCTAACGGCGAATACTTACACAGGCATAACCAAGTAGCCAGGATTATTCATCAGCAACTTGCTTTGCAATATAAACTAGTGGATTCTGAGGTACCGTATTACAAGTATGTGCCCGACCCAGTTCTCGAAAATGATCATGTCACGTTGTACTGGGATCGGTCTATCATTACTGACAGGACTATTGTCGCCAATAAGCCTGATATAGTGGTGATAGACCGGTTAGCGCGCCGCACAATGATAGTCGATGTTTCCATTCCGCATGACGGCAACCTCGTAAAAGCTGAAAATCAAAATCAAAATTAAAAGTCATTTATTCAAACTAGGCTGAGGGTCAGCACTTTTTGAACGTCATAAAAGAGAGACTGAGAAAGAGAAACAGATTAAATATCTCGACTTAGCACACGAGGTTGTTGACATGTGGAATGTTGACTCGGCTGTCATTTGTGGGCTGATGGCCGAAACCCTCGACCAACACCTGTCGAGGCTATCGTTAGGCGGTTGGATCAAGAGCCTGATTCAGAAGGCAGTACTCCTTGACACGGCTCGCATTGTGAGGAGGTTTCTGTCTCTTGAGCCCTAACCACCGGTAGCTTGCATCCTGCTTCCGCTACCGATGGACCGCTATTTTTTATATTTTTAAATATTTTTGTATATTTATTTTGTAAAAGTATTTAAAAATGTAATGAAATATGTATGAAAATAAATAAAAGAATAATGTATAATGTATTTCGGTACTAAATTCTAAAAACAGGGATCTTTATGATTAGCTTGGTAGGTTAAATCTTTTCCCTATTTAAGGTAAAATTGTATCACTTTGAGGCCACAAAACAGCACTGGTTTTACTGATTTCTATAGTAATGTGCTAGTTAGAAACGTCATTTTATTTTCCCTGTACACAAATTGTGGATTGTTCATTTATAGTTTTTTGACAGTCGCTACGGGTCGTCAGAAGCCCGAAAGTCTGACAACCAGTTTTACCAAGGAGAAACTGGGTTGTGGTGGTCAAATAGGCAGTCACTCTATGTAAAATATTGGTATTCAGCTGCAACAGGTTAGACTGGAAGGTCACCCAACATAATTGGGGAAAGGTTATCTTGATGATGATGTATACATTAATATCCACTAACTAAATTTATTTCAGATGTTCGCTTTGCATACTTCCGTTGCGGGGAATTGTATTTTTGAGAATATTCATAACAGGTCGATCAAACAAGTAAATGTCATCACTATCTGTTCTGTCCCGTTTATTATCTGTGCGCCTAACGGAATGCGCGTGTAACGGAGTGACATCTGACTTGACAGTTTTGACGTTGACACTTCTCTCTTTTGATTTGGTGCTTGAAAAGGGATGGCGGGTCCTCGTGGCGGTTCGACCCCTTTTGTTAAATTAATCCCTTAGAACGGGTCGTTTTGGTGGACAATAAGTCATGACCCATTGTTTGGATTGTTAATAACCCCTAATTTGACGTAATAACACGGGTTTTGGACATATTTTCGAGAAATATTTTGAAGGTTAAGCAAAGTGTGACGCTGTTGGGAACGAGTGATTTGAAGACCGCATGCTGTGATTGCCTCCAAGCCTTGTTGCAGCGGATTCTAACCTGAAGAATACTCGTAACGTCACAACACTATACATATACACTCACTTACATACAGAACTCCAGGTAACCCCAGAAGCAGTGCCCTTCAACCACCAGGTAAGTGCTTTGTTGTATTGTAAGTGTTTGATTTGATTGTCTGCTCCGCGTACGGCGGACAGTACGCTAGCCACTCTTGTCTCTAGAGCCCCAAGGTTATCACACTTCCACTGCGCATTTGAAATCGTATTGTGAGGTCTAGTCTGGCAGCGTACATTTTTGGTAGCAGAGCGTGGTTATAAGACATAACCACCAAATTGGTAATTTACAGTAGGCTAATTACTTGGCAGTCTCTATAAGGGAAGTAGTAATACGCTGTAAATATTTGATAACTATAATTAATTGTTATTTGAAATAATTTGTTGGAATTTATTGAGTCGAGTAACTCATATTGACGGGTCAACCAGGTTTGCATATTCTAACAGAGTTGGTTAGATTGAGCTATGTTATAACCTCTTGTTGTTGTTAATTGACCTCTGTGTTGTATTGAATGTCAGGAAGACATTAAAATATTGAGTTTGTACCATCAATATGGTTGTTTGTGAAAATTAATATTTGAAATTGGCATTTTTTAGTATTACCATTGTTTTAAATAGGAAAAAAGGTTCATTATTGTTGTACCATTAACAAAGTGGTTTGTGAACTTAACATTTGGAATTGGATTAGAATTTGAATATTTGAATTGAATTGTGAAGTTGAATGTTGAACGTTGATACTGGTTTGAATTAAAATAAAACTTTATTTTTGTTCATTAAATTGGAACAAGTATTTTGTTATTTCTTGAGTTGTGGTCTACCAGTTTGGTAGTTTGATTGTTTGCTTGTAGTTATTTTGTAATTGATTGTTTGAACTTTGTTATTTGTTTACTTAATTATCTTTTTGCTTGGTTTATTTGAAATGTATTGTTTGTGCAATGGCACACAAAGCGGTGAGAGAGGCAATCAGCGGATTGACCACACAGCTACGGTGGTTCACTTCAGCTGCAGCGACCGCTGAGCGCCCGGATCTTGAAGCGGTCACTCTGGCTCGGTTCGAGCAGTTGAACGTGAGACTCGGCAACGCTGATGCTCTGCTTACCCGCTACAACGAGTACATTTGTGATGTGGCTCTGGAAGTGCTGGATCAGGCAGCACGTGACAAGGTCCTTGCTGACTACGACCAGATCTTGGACCTGGGGGATGTCATTGGTCAACGTGCTCGGGAAATATTGGGGAGCCGGACACCTGTCCAGGTCAAACCGGAGACCTCGGTTGTTTCAGGTCCTGGACTATTGAGTAGACTGCCTACTTTGGAACTGCCACACTTTGACGGTCGCCTGGACCACTGGTTAAGTTTCCAAAACCTGTTTGAAAGTTTGGTTGATGCACGCTCGGACCTCAGACCCGCCCAAAAGTTGGCCTATTTGTTGTCTGTCCTGGAAGGTGAGGCCCGAGCCTTGGTGCAGCATCTGTCTTTGACTGACTCAGCCTACCCTACCGCTGTGGAACTACTCACCCGGCGGTACCAAAATAAACGTTGTTTGGCTTTCGTTCATATTGGATTGATTTTGGGGTTACCGGTCATTACTGGATTGTCAGCATTGCGTACTGACCTGTTGAACCCGTTGGTGGTAGCATCCAACGCTTTAAAGCGATTGGACTTGCCGGTGGACCAATGGTATTACCCTTTGGTGCATGTTGTGCTGCAACGGCTTCCTGCCGATTTGAGGGCTCATTTCGAGCAAAGGTATGGTGGGGATAGTGTCACACATCTCCCCCCATTTGGTGACATCGTCCAATTTTTGGAGGATGAGTGTCGGTTTGTGGACAACTCTGGCGTTGCCACTGAGTCATGCCAGCCGTCTTCCCGGCCACGAGACCAGGGACGGATTAGGGCTCGCGGGCCTGTTGATGGTCGCCCCGCCGCTCGTTTTGCTGGCACCCAGAGTCGTCCTGGTTGTGAGTTTTGTAGGGACACGGGGCATGGCATGGCAACTTGCGCGGCCTTTTTGAAGTTGCACGTGAGTGCCCGCCGCCGAATTACCAATGCACGCCGCATGTGCTTCTCTTGTTTGGGGGCTCACTTCCATCGGGACTGCCCCAACCCCCGCCCTTGTAGAATTTGTGGGGGGTCCCATTTGGACATATTGTGCGCTAACGCGAACCACGCTGGCAGACTAGCCTCTGATGAAGGTTCGCGCACGGGGGGGTACCATGGAGTTGGTCACCGGGCTTCTGCCTCGCCGGTTCAGAACCGGGGAGAGGCCCGCAATTTTGAGCGCCGCACTCCCCCCCCCCGCGCAAGTCGATCGGGAGCCGCGCGACCGCCATTTGGTCTCCCCGCGTAAAGGCGATTACGCAGTTGTTGCTAGGCAGCGCTGGCCAGACCAGCACCGCCTTCCCTCCCCTCCTTTGGCGGAACGTCCCCGGTTGGAGTCACGCCCCTCGCCATTCAGGCATCCGGTGGGATATGCCCTTCCAGCGATGGCGCGTGGCTCGGGACACCGCGCGTACGAGGAATTTGAATTGCATCCTCGTCGGGAAAGACTTGGGTCTGGGTGTGGCGATCGGTCGCCGCCCAGGCATTGTTAGGACATTGGCGCCTGCCCCGCTAAGGTACCCCTCAGATCGACACGGTTTTGTTGCCAACGGCATCGGTCAGGTCTGGGGGCCCACGGGGGACTCTGTTGTGGTCCGTGTCATTTTGGACATGGGAGCCCAGGGTTGCCTTTTGTCTATTGTTTTGTTGTTTTGTTTGTATTGTTTTGGGCAAAATTGTTTTCTTGAGCGCCTTTGGACTGCGGGACTTGGCTGGGACGAGCCAATTCGGGAAACCCTGTTGGAAGATAGGCTCCAATTTGTATCCGCACTCCCTGCAGTCAACGAGGTCGTGTTACCCCGCGCTATCCTCCCCCCTGGGAGCTACACTGCTACCCTTGTTTGTGATGCGTCTTCGCACGGTTATGCAGCTGTTGTTTGTCTGCGCACCGTCTGCGCAACAGGCCAGGTGAATTTGTCACTGGTCTTGGCCAAGAGCAAGGTGGCCCCCCTCCGGACGGCACTGACCACCCCTAAGTTGAATTGTCAGGGGCGGCGCGTCTTGTGCGTTTATTGAACCACGTTGCTCACACTTTGGGTGGAACTGTGGACATTCGGGCTTCTTACGCCTGGACGGACAGTCAATTGTTTTGTGTTGGTTGAAGACGTCCGTCCACTCTTTGGAGGTCTTTGTTGCGAACCGAGTGTCCCAGATTCAAAAGTCTAAAACGCATTTGATTTGGAGGCACGTGCCTGGAGATTTGAACCCAGGCGCCGTGGCCTCACGTGGGTGCATGGCACCCCGCTTGTTTGCTTACCCCCTATGGTGGGGACCAGACTGGCTGACTCATCCCGAGGATGATTGGCCTCGATCGCCAGTCTTGATGTCGGGTCCTTTGCCCGGGCTCAAGGTGCTCGCTGTTGGAATGAAGGACCCTAATTTTTTGTTGAGTCGATACAGCTCCTCGACAAATTGTTGAATTGTTGGTGACTGATCGTCACATTAAGAACTCGCATGCCGGTTGCAATGCGCTGTTGGCCATTCTGCAGCGAGAGTTTTGGAAATTGTCGGGTGCCGTTAGTATGTTGAACCCCTTTTTGAACGATACGGGTCTTTTGCGTGTTGGGGGACGGTTGAGGCACTCTAGCCTTCCTTATGGGGCCCGTCACCCCCTTTTGTTGCCTAAGGAGGGCCATTTTGTTAAATTGTTGTTGTTGGGTTGTTGTTTGGTTGTTTTTGTTGTTTGTTATTGTTTTGACCCGCCAGCCTTCCCCCATTGGAGGGGTATTTTTGAGGCCGCGGTGAAAGCGGCAAAGGGACTTTGGCGCAAATTGTTGGGAGACACCGTTCTCACCTTTGAGGAGTTAGCTACGGTATTTTGCCGCATTGAAGCTGTATTGAACTCGCGTCCCTTGTGCCCGCTGTCTTCGGACCCGAACGACTTGGAGGCCCTAATCCCGGGCCATTTTTTGATTGGACAGCCAATTGTCGCCCTGCCCGAGTACCCTTTTGTCGATGTGGGCCAAAATTGGCTATTGCAGTTTCAGTTGGTGCAGCAGCTCGCTCAGAGTTTTGGAAGCGTTTGAGCTTGGAGCATTTGCACATCCTCCAGCAGCGCGTCAGGTGGACTGATAAAACGCAACCTTGTCGGGATTGCCAAGTGATTAGCGGACGGGAAGGCCCGTCCGGGGGGGGTAGATGTTCTGTCCCGTTTATTATCTGTGCGCCTAACGGAATGCGTGTTTACACACGCATTCCGTTAGGCGCACGGAGTGACATCTGACTTGACAGTTTTGACGTTGACACTTCTCTCTTTTGATTTGGTGCTTGAAAAGGGATGGCGGGTCCTCGTGGCGTCTCGACCCCTTTTGTTAAATTAATCCCTTAGAACGGGTCGTTTTGGTGGACAATAAGTCATGACCCATTGTTTGGATTGTTAATAACCCCTAATTTGACGTAATAACACGGGTTTTGGACATATTTTCGAGAAATAGTTTGAAGGTTAAGCAAAGTGTGACGCTGTTGGGAACGAGTGATTTGAAGACCGCATGCTGTGATTGCCTCCAAGCCTTGTTGCAGCGGATTCTAACCTGAAGAATACTCGTAACGTCACAACACTATACATATACACTCACTTACATACAGAACTCCAGGTAACCCCAGAAGCAGTGCCCTTCAACCACCAGGTAAGTGCTTTGTTGTATTGTAAGTGTTTGATTTGATTGTCTGCTCCGCGTACGGCGGACAGTACGCTAGCCACTCTTGTCTCTAGAGCCCCAAGGTTATCACACTTCCACTGCGCATTTGAAATCGTATTGTGAGGTCTAGTCTGGCAGCGTACACTATCTTTACATACCAACACCTCAGTCTGGCAACCAGCAAGGGCTATCGTATTATCCAGTAACTGGGTTGTGAACTTCAGATGGGCAGTTGCTCCATGTAAAATACTGATGAACAGCTGTATCCAGTTAGACTAGAAGCTGACTCCAAAATAGTTGGGAAAAGGCTAGGCATATTAAAAAGTTTTAATCATAAGTAAAAATATAACACGCAAATGGATAAATAAAACAATCCCCATTTCGGCTCCAGTTGCAATTAAACTAAACATTTTTTTTTTGATTCTTTGAAAGAATGTATACTTAGTATGTTTTATTGAATGTAGAGGACAATTTCAAATCGCTAGCATTAGTAGTTCCTGAATTAATCAGCTGTGATAGACAGACAAGCAGTCGTTCTATAAGGGTTACTTTTTTAAATGGGTGCCTTAAAAAGGGGCAATAGCCATATTTGGCTCGCAGCTGTTATTAGTAGACAAAAGATATTTTCACTATTGTTAGGTCAATCAACTAGTAGTATCAGGAAAAAGGTAATCGGCTGTTTTTAGCAGGCTTAGGGTGACTTAGAAACACTTGATGCCTAGTAAAGTATGGTCAGAAAAATGGTCATCAAAACTAACTGTAACCAATAAATCGGACATTAATTTCCCCAGACCTTTAGAGGATAATTTCTTCTCACTATCCCTGCAGTATTTTTTGTCAGCTTTACAATACAGAAAATTAAATGGTACACACGGCTACACATCAAGCTATGCATTTCTAGTTTAAGCTGACCTCTCAATATACGGAAATCCGATACAATGCGAGATCAGTGTATATTGGAAATGCAAAGCTTGGTGTGTAGTCCTGCCTTCAATACATACGATTGTGGCCAACCAATTGATAAGCGAATCGGCTCGACTGGCTTTTCACAATGGTGTGCTGGTTGGCACCTACGCTTATGTATGTTGAAGTGAATGTTGAGTGTGGAAAAAGAAGCATGAAAGCGGAATTAATGCTGTGGAAATACGTTCCTTACGAAGTATGTGTGGTGTGACTATGAAGAATTTGATAAGACGTTGTCTTATCAAATCACTCCTCCGCCTGTGCGGCCCCGGTGCGATTTAAAGCAGATGTAGTGTCAAAAATGTATGGTTTGATTATGTCGAGAAGATGAATAAAGGCGGCATACAAAAGGTAGGTTTTTACAAGGAAGATGTGTGTGGAAACGCTGGGAGGGGACGCCTCAGGAGGATATATAGTGACCTTATTGGTGATGTTCTTCCGAAAAGTCACGTGCGTAGTACTCGCAACCGGCGTGTATAAAACTAAACGAGGCCAAAGGAGTATGTTAGTATCGTAGTAGGTGGCATTCCGTAGTTTCTGCCTACCACTATGGGAAAAAGGTGTGAGTTTATGTTTATGTGAGATCAGTAATGAAATAAATGTTTAGGTTTTTAACCAGTCAATTACCGTAATTACAGACACAATTAGAAAACGATTGTGTCTATACCAAAGTGGTATCTCAGGGACTTAGAGGTTAAACGACCTTAGACTATAATGAAAAACAAATGACAAGTTTGGGCTGTGGTGTGTCTGTTGTTTCTAGCTGTAGGTAAGTCTTGTTTAAGCTATAGACCTAAAGCTTTGATCCTGCATTCAGACATGAACCTAATATTTCTAGTATCAAGGTACATATTTATCAAGGAGGTAGGCAGTACTTGTAGGTGGGTGTGTCTGGTCCAGATAAACAAAGAGCTGAAATGCACTTGCGCACAAACTACTTGCAGGAATCGATTACAAATTTCGGACCGTGGTTCCGGTGTTGTAGCGGCTTGCTCGCTAAGTTAGTGTTTAGAAAATAACCTAGCTTCTGAGAAGTGATTTGTTTTAATAGCCTACCTGTTGATTCCACGTTACAGTCACCGCACTTAAGTAAGTAAAGACGTTTTTCATTTGTTAGGATATGCCGTGTTTGGCTGCTATTATTTTATCAGTGTTCCGAATGATCCACCATTTTTTATAACCATACTAAGTATGGTGGAGGCAGCATGGTGGTGGTACGCTGATTCTTTCGTGATTGAGAAATGATTTCATAAAGACTCGTGCAAACAGGCGCGACGCGTCAATGCGACGCGCCACTTGTAGAACTATTTTCATAAAGCTTGCTGAGTATTTGTTCTTTCTACGGAAGACGTGTCGCGTCGCGCCTGTTTTCAGGAACCTTAATTATGAATGAATAATTATTATGTTTTAATATTCGTTATTAAAAGGGAGGCCTCCCACAAGGTGGACTGATGACCTTGTGAAGACCGCAGGAATCCGCTGGATGCGGGAAGCAAAAAACCGGTCAAAGTGGCGGAGCTTGGGGGAGGCCGATGTCCAGCAGTGGACGTCTTTCGGCTGAAATGATGATGATGATGATGATTCGTAATTAGCTACCGTTACTATTTACTATGTTTTCATAATGGTTCTTGTTTAAGCTGTCTAGTTATCGTATTTCGATTTCTACGAGTATTTTTATGAATAATTTTAGGCGATTCATATCGTCAGTTTTATGTACTTTCGTTTTAGCTTATTGATTAACAGTTTAATTTTGTTATGGCTTAATGCTAGATAGCATATTGGTTCACCAGTTTAAGGATTATATACTTAACTGTTATAAACAACTGTAACAACAACTTAATTTAACTTTATAACGTCACTTTTATTAATTGAGTAAATTTCAGTGGACTCAGTTACATGTTGTTTTGAAAAAAAAAAAAAACTTAATATACCTACCTGTAAATTATGATTCACGATAATCACATATTAATAATTAAATAATCTGTTTAATAGAATGGATAATCGTAAGTAGAGAAAGGTGTCTGGGATAGGAGGAATCTGAGTAACAGATCAGGCAGCTCTTTTCGTTAAACCATGTAAATGTAAGCACGGTCACAAATCAAGCCTAACATTTCCAGTATAAGCTGACCGCTCGTTGTACGAAAATTCCATGCAATACGAGGACACTAAAAACTGGAAGTGTTTAGCTTGATATGTAGCCCTCTGTAAAAATGGAATATTATTATTATTTCCTTTATTTAAATTTTTACAACATATAAATTACATTTTTAAATATTAAAATAACAAAAATCATAAAAACATTTAAAAATATAAAAAATAGTAGCCCACCGGTATCGGGAATAGGATCCAAGCTACCGGTGGTCAGGGCCGCTGAGAGAGGAACCTTCTCACTATACGTGCCGTGTCCAGTAATACCACCGTTATTATTATTATTATTATTAATTCTAATTTAATAAATGTGTTTCTGATTTCAGAAATGTCTACCGAAGAGCTTCAACATCAGGTCAATGTCACCAGAAGGATTCGCACCGAAGAGTACGCTATGATGGATTTCAAAGATGGTATCGAGGACCCCGGCTTCAGTTTCCGGAGTGAAGTCATAACTGCCTGGATGTACTGTTTTTGTGACAACTGTCTCGAGTACTTCGGTTACGGGAACCCTATAGAATGTATTGACCCATACCTAATGGACATCAGATTCTGTAACTGGAGCCAAGGTCATGTGGCTGCTACCGAGACAGCTGCTGTGCGTATGATCGTGGATTCTACTCCCTCAACGGGTGCTGATACAAATGATGACGAGCCAAGTGATGACGAGCAAAGCGATGATGAGCCGGAGCCAAAACGACGTAAGCACTAAGCATACGTTCTATCTAGAACAGTATTGCGGGTATTGTTTCAGTCAAAGAGAATATAACCACTAGAGAGCGTATAAGCCAATTTCTTCTTAGCACACGACTCACCACTGCGGGCCGGGGGACGAGGAAGAACGCGCGGCTGCAATTAGTCAGTTCAAGGTCAAGTTGCGTAGGTATGCCCATTGTAGGGCAGCTTTACTGCATTAAGGGAAAATAGACGATATCGATAAAATTGATTTTAAAATTGTGATAAATACTCAATTAAAATCCAAGAAATCATATTTAATCAAAATCAGTCACTAATAAAATGAAAGCTAGAGAATCCAAGAACAAAATTTACGCCACTATCATATTCGACGGAATGGCAATCAGAAATGGTGTCGAATATCATCCCCAAGGCAGAAGGTACTATGGCCACGGGAGTTTTGGCGCCAGTTTACAAACGGATTGTCAAGACGAAGCTAAAGAAGCGACAGTACGTGAAATGAATAAAATGTTCACTCATTTTAATTTTAATTTTCGATATAGACTTTCAGCTATTAAAATTAACAACACTCATTTTTACGATAAAAATACAAAGGGAAAGTAAGGGATAGATGCATTCGAATTGTCTAATGAAAGAACGAGACTTTTCTAAAAGACATCAACGTGGGACTCAACAGTGTGCTGGTTAACCCAACCACCATTTTAAATAGACCCCTACGGTGGATCATAATCTGATTAAATCAAAATAATTTTTCGTACTGTTTACTTACCGATGAAAAGTTATGCGATCCTTTTTGAAACTAGAAGTCTTGGAATGTTTCCCACACCACTTCACCGCGCATAAAGACATTTAGATGCGTTATCATTACGGATAAAGCTACATTATTTGTATTAATTTAGCGTGCACAGAGGTCTAACAACTGGTCGCAACTAAAATGGTTACTAGAACCGTAGCCTATGCATAGGCGACAAAATACTAATAGTTTTCGCGCGTCGGGGCACTGTATGCGCAGTCAAGTGGTTATAATAGTCTTTGGTTTCAGTGGTTCTGTTATACGCTACGATTTCCGAGGTTTGTTTACACAAAATCAAAATGTTAAGTTTGATTAAATTGTGTTGTTTTAATTTTAAGGTATTTTAGTTATTAATTTTAATTGATAACAATAAAAGGCCTAGGAATGTTGGTAGTTTCTAGTACGACTGAGAAAGTAAGTAATTTTGAAGAAGACTTGAAAGTAAAATGGATGCGTCTTATTATCTTTCCATATAACTCACACATCACTGTTACTAAATGCCGATTAACTCATGAACTGCTGACTACTAAAATATTAAAGTGTGTGATGATAGTAAGTAACTATAATCCTTATTGTAGTATAAGATATTATTATTCTGTGAATGACTTTTAAATGACACTGATTAAAGTCTAAACTTTTAATAATATTGTAGAGAGAAAACATATCATTTTTTCTTTGTTTGTTTGTTACGCTTTCACGCGAAACCGGCTGAACGGATTTCGGTGAATTTAGGTAAACGGGTAAGCCATGACCTGTACTATAAGATACTTTTCATCCCTATGTTACGGGCAACGTGATTAGCTGGGCATTAATAATAAAGACCGGCCATTATTAATAATGCCCAAAAGCATCGGGAAAAGTGATTAATTTCTCACTTTGACCGGCCATTATTAATAATACCCGACGGCCCGTGGTCCATGTAATAAGTCAGTGTTTGTGATGGCTTGAATTTATCACTTGGACCGGGCAGTGAGAATAATTCCCTTCTTGTAGCCTGGCAATGTGAGAAATTGGACCGCAGCCGCTGGATGCAATCGGGACTTTAAGGCACCACGACTCGGATAGGTTAGGTTAGAAAGCGATGGCGGGGTCGTTTGAGCGAGCGTAGCGAGCGAATAGACCCCGCCATCCCCTTCGTGGTTATTTTTTTATAAACCACCCAGAAGTAGGAGCCCCGCCTAGCGGGGCTCCGTCTCCCAAGCCCACCCTCGACCATGCTGCCATTTATTATGGCGCTTAAATATCATGTGTAATGATTATTATGGCGTTTAAATATTATGTCTAATCATTATTGTGGCAATTAAAAATATGAAAAGCAATACGTATGGGACTCATATCTTATGGTATCTAAGTTTCGGGCAACTAAAAGTATGTCATATGTCTTTTAGGGCAAACAAAACATTCGGGCAAATGAAATTCGGGTAAATGAAATTCGGGAATATGATGATTATGGTATATGATCTTCGGGTAAACAATAGACAACCAAGAAATTCATATAATACTACAGTTCACCTATTTTATTACTTTGCCCAAGATAGGGTGGGCATTATTCATAATGGCAGGGAAAAGTGATTAATTATGCTGTTTTAATTACATTGCCCAATTGAGTCAGGCATTATGAATACAGACCGGCCATTATTAATAGTGTCCGGACTTATCAAATTGCCCGTAACACCTATATTCTTGGAGTCGATTGCGGACTCCCGGCCACCGTAGGCGCGAGCTTGCGGGTGGCGAGCAATGGGTAGCTCGCCGCCCGGTAAGGACCAAGCTCGGGTCGACGGCGCGTAGTGTTCCACGCGCGCCTCAAAGAGATGTCAGCAAAACTGAAGGGGTCTGCTAGGACCGATGCCTGCCGGGGTCGCGTGATTGTTCGAAAGAGATACCGTGACCCTGGCACATGGGCAATTGAAGGAACACGGGTGGGTTTTAGTCAGTAAAAGTCTGACATGCCGTCCCGCTCCGCCCAGAGCGGGAGAAGTCATTTGATGATTTCCCATCCAAAAAAAAAAAAAAAAAAAAACACCTATATTCTTACAAGATTGAGACTTATACGGGTGAAACCAGTGGGTGGGCCAGTACTGAATAATTTAATGTAATTTAATTTTGTCATAAGTACAAATTATAACATGTTTAATGTATCTGATTTTATTATGTGTAACTTAAACAATTTTTATATTATAAATATACCATGCTGACTATTGTTCAACTGTTATATTTAACTGTCATGTCTCATAAGTAACTGAATTATGTATTAATTACCTAGTCATTTCATATTAAGATATTCATTCAATTGTAATGTTTGCCTGCCATTATATAAGGTAAATTTTACAACATTTTACTGGTCTGTACTTCTTATTATATGTGCCTAAAATGTATGCCAATAAATATTACTTAGGTGAAGTAATATACTGTACTGTTTATGGGCTAAATCCGTGATGAATGAACTGAAAGCCAGAACGGACGGAGGCCTTTTGTCTATTTACTTATTTTTAAACTCGAACATGTTTATTTTTCATGAGTTACCAAGGCAACTTGAGGGTATCCGCGTATCATTCAGTAATTTTGTATGCTAACAATATGTGTAACAGGAAAAATATAATTAATCAATAATGTAGTAGGTACTTAATCTTTGTTTTTTTTTTGTAGGACATCTCGTAGTGAACCTGAAAAGATTTTTACTACTTAAACGGATGGTAGCCCGGCGAGTTCTAAAAAGTTACCTTTTTAGGCCTCCAGCCGGGGCTTATTATACTTAAAAACTAAAGCGAAAGCTCTAAGGGTTACCCCGAGGGGGGTACGAACCTCGGCTTAGGCAATCACTGGTGGGGGGACAGCAAGGGACTGGCTGGATCTGGGTTAAATTATTTATGGACTAATTTAAAGCTAACGGCGCAGCATCGTGGGCTGGCTATTGCAAAGGTCGGGAGGGACTATTAAGTCGGGGTTGCGACGACGGACCTCGGCGGCGAGGTCGGTACGGTTTGTGTTTGTGTTGTTTGCTCACTGTACTGGTCTCTTTGTGGCCTTATGAACATTGTCAGTCATCTGTGTTTTGGAGCCCAGTGTGGTGTAGGTACTATGGATCATCATCATCAATACAGCCGAAAGACGTCCACTGCTGGACATAGGCCTACCCCAATTTGGGGGGTTTGCCATAATCGCCATGCTCGCACGCGGGTTGGCGATAGCAGTATGGTGGTAAAATACATAGAGAACGCTGCTGCCTATTACTATGGATATAAAAGGAAATTTACTCTGTGTCTTGTTTCCAAGTAATTACTTTCAAGGAATTAGTTAGTTGATTCTTCTTCTGCCCAGAAAGCACTAGGAAGTGGTGAAGGACGGGAGTTTTGGGGGACTGTTTTATGTAACTTTGACGTTCAAAACCGGCTGAATCTCAGCCTAGTTTGAATAAATGACTTTTGATTTAATTTTGATTTTAACAGTGACAAATGTAATAAATGAAGTGATTGTAGGGGAAGGGGGGGCAAGACGCGGTAGCGGGCAAGACGGGGTAGCGGGCAAGACGGGGTACGGTGTGTTATAGGCAAACTAATTAACCAATCACGATCATTCTATCGCGGGACGCAGCGCGGCTATGATGGCTTCTAGTTGGCAGTGCGACTGAGCGGCGAAACTACGTGCTTTAATTGTTTTCCGAAAAAATATATTTTTTGGCAGTTTGCTTGTTATTTTTGTACCGCAGTTAAGTCGTGTTTCTTCCTCGAATATCAACTATTCAAACTGAGTGCTAAGTTATTCCCGTGTGTCAATGATTACGCCAACAGGTAAGAACTTGTTTACCTCTGTAATTTGTAGTGTTATTTTTTAAGAAATTTTTAGACTGACGTAGGCATGAAGGGGCAAGATGGGGTATGAGGGTATCCCATCTTAGCCTCCAAGTTTTTGCCTGCATTTTTTATTATAATTATATAAATACGTAACATTTCATGTTTTTCGGGTGTATGTGTGTATTGTGAGGACTTCCTCAAGTATAAATTCTGTAATTTTGGAATAGGAAGTTTACTTTTCTGTTTACGTGTAATAATTTTAAAATATTTTTTGTTATAGAATGGTGAAAAATTATAAAAGAAAGACAGAGGAAGTTGGTCTGAAGAGAGTATGCAGAATGCGGTGAAGTCTGTGATAGAAGAGAAAATGGGATATAAGCTAGCTGCAAGAACGTTTTCTGTGCCTCAGACAACTCTAGAAAGAAAAGTGAAGGTATTTCGTGAAAGCTTACTTGACAATGAGTCCACTTCGAAACCACTGAAGGTCCAGTTAGGCCCAAAGGTGCAAGTTTTTTCTGCCGACGAAGAGCAAGAATTGTGCAATTATATATTAGACATGGAAAGTAGGCTCTACGGGTTGACATTGAAAGACGAGAGTAGAGAGAACGAGAGAGTAGTAAAAAGAAGAGAGTGACAAAAAACAAAAAAGTTGCCAAGACCTCATCGGCAAGAGAGAACAGCGACAGTGATGTTGGAAATACTCCTTGTGTGTTCTGCAGTCGTCGTTACTTGGATTCAAACGAAGGTTAGGCTGCTTGTGCAGCATGCAGCAATTGGGCTCATTGCAGTTGCGCTGGAGTAGAGGATGAGGATGAAGATTCGACCTTTACTTGCGAATTTTGTGAGCAATAATGGGTTAATTTTAGCATACCACATCTTGCCCCAAGGGGTACCCCATCTTGCCCTCCCTAGGGGGCAAGACGGGGTGATACGGCTTTTTTACTTATTGATTTTTTATTTCTTCATTATAATACATAAGTTCCTAAAAGTACTTAAATACGAAAGACTGATTACCAAGGAAGATTATTAAAATAAACCAGATCTCATGACGCAAATATTGTCAGTTTTATTACTCCGCAAACGTTAAGGACCCCATCTTGCCCCCCCTTCCCCTACTATAGAAAGAAAATAATGAAATATCACTGTCGATTCTTTACTAACTCTGAGATTATTATGCACTGCTTGATACTGATTCTTCCATTTCATTTAGGTACCTTATTCCCTTAACAACTGATTAAGGGTTGATTTTACCAAAACACCTATCTTCTTCACGTAGTAAAATTTTTAGTTTATGTAGATAAGGGAAAACTATAAAAGATTCTACTACTTATGATGAAATAAGAACAATTTGGTCCATTACGCCCTTAGCCAAAATGATCTTATGTACACATGATCAGGTCTAATAAAGATATATTTCTTAGGTAACGATGACCTAATTTTTAATTATTATTATATTATAATTAATTGTTTACTAATCTTGGTGACTTTTCTGTGTGAATTATTTTGTTATGAATGGGTATAATGGTAGCACAAAGCGATTCGCCGCCCATTGTATGCTTTATTGTCAAATATTTTTGTTGTTGTTATAGTATTTTGTGGTGTACAATAAAACATATATAAATAATGGTCATGTCATTCAGATTAATTTATGAGCATATGAGAAATATATATTTGTAATCAAAACCATTGAAAGATTGGTCAAGGTCATGACAGCAAGGAGAGTAGTACAGTTAGTTTAGACAATTAATATTTTCAGTGGAGTTTGTTTTCCAATAACAAACAATTTAATATAACTATTATTTATCTGCCTGGAATGTGCCATTGATGGTGATAGGCTCACCCCCTATTACATGGGACTTAAACATAACTGAAGAAATGTGGGTGTACTATTAGTACACCCCTGCCCAACACTTAGGGAATTCAAGGCATTATGTTATTTATAATATATTTTCAAGTATGGGAAAGTCTAGGAGACCATCTGTGGCAGTGTAAGATTCAGCATTGGATTGTATGGAGTGTAGGTATCGTTAATCCTAGTAACTAGGGTTTTACAGGTCAGACAGGACACTTCATATAACATACTGGTATTCAGCTCTAATTGGCCTAGGAGCAGGCTCCAACATAGTTGGGAAAAGGCTAGGTTATAATATGGGATTCTAGAATGCTACCCTGATAATAGTTTAGAATTGAAGGACGGAAATCATGCCTAATTCAATGTTAGCAAGTACACATAACTTAGGCACTTAGGCACTTACTTACTATTATTATTACTTTTTCTTTCTCTTTGCTTTTTGCAGAGACAGGTACAAGGGTAAGCCTTCTTGTGTGTGTATATGTGTAAGTATTATAAAATTACAATGACCGTTTTCAGTTAGGACTTATGGTGTAGCTTTAGTACTAGGCAGTCAAGTTTTGATAACCAAGACTTGATGTCTGTGTGCTGGTGTGGGTGATTAAGGTATAAATGTATGGTCAAACAAAATTAAACAACTGATTCTGTTTAACTCATTATTAAAGTTTATTTAATCATAAAACTGGGACTATTATAATTGGATTGAAAACAATTTACTAATATTAAATAAAAAGCGAATAGAAATATTACTTTTCTCCTCTTTTTGCCCATACTTAAAATGAGTAAATTATTCTTTTAATAATCTCTAGGATTTTATAAAATACCTGCGGTAGTAATGGACGACACATTTTTTTAAACAATACATCGAATGCATAGTTAAAAGAGTAGTACACATATATGCCTACGGTTAAAAACAATTCGAACATCAGTAGATTTAAAATTAATTGAACAAATTTATATGGCCCTGTGTCACCAAATTCCCAAAACAATAAAAATTCCCAAAATCCAATTTTTTTATAAACTTATATATATACTTTGATACAAATATGTAGATACGGATATGTAAATAACGATTGGTCGGTACAAATACCTCGACTGGCAACTATCTACGGTAAAAAACATATAATAATAAAATTTCAGTTATTAAAAATGAGAGAGGTATTATAAAACAGTAGTAAAAGAGAATTATCCACAGTAAACCCTCCGATATATTATAAAGAACCATAAATAAAATGAGCACGGGAACACTTATTCGAACCGTTGTGGCGAACTAACAAAACTGGTAGAGGAGATCGGTCTCTGCTCTGCCTTGCAGAAGACGACCCTGGACTAGAAACTGGTTGCTGCCTCGTCAGCTTTGACCTCGGTTGTAGCCAATTTCAGGAATTCACAGGAAGTGCCGGCAAGATTTATATTCAAGCAGCCAAATTAAAAAGATGAACTGTAGAACTGGTTGAAGGTCTCGTCCAAAAGATAAATATTTACTGTGATTACTAGCACTAGCCTTCAAACTGGACGAGTTACGGCTGGGCGGATACAAGTGGCGGATATAATATCAAGGAAGTAATGATTTTGTCTCGTTACTTTCTATACAACGACAAATGACGCTCGTCCATATAAACAGGGCGTCACGGGATTCTAATCTGTGATTGGTGTACCCGAATAATGTGAATGTTTGAATAGAACATACTGAAAGCTTAATCCGGAAGAGAGATAAATACAATCAATTTTCTGCGAGAGTAGGGCCTGGACCGCGGAAGGACGGCTGAACGCCTCTATGGTTAGCTTTCGAAATATCATCTCACATTAGATTAGTTACTGAATATAAAACGAAAAACTACCATTTTTTTATCCTAATAATCTTAGTAAATAAATTCCTAGAAATATAATCTGAAAATTAAATACTAAAGTTTTCGTGTCGGTCAATAAGGGTTGACCGGTGTTTGCAGTACAAAGCGGCGCCCCGAACAAAGACGAGTACGGAACGAGGGTCTATATTCAGCAGTTTAAAGGCTTATTCAGACCGGCGCGACGCGACAGCGCGACGCGATTCTTGTAGAACAATTTCCATGAAGTTCACATAAAAATTGTTCTACGAGTGTCGCGTCGCGCTGCCGCGTCGCGCCGGTTTGTAGGAGGCTTAAACGTAGTTCCCTATTTCGCCGCCTCCCGAGATAAATTGGCACAAATAGAGCACTATGGCACGCGGAGAAATGACGACTCGACTCGGCGGTAGTTAATTCACCTTTCGGTAAGTGAGAAATGAAAATCCTACACTATTTTTGTTGAATAATATCCGTTTCTTTATTTAAACCTCCCAATAAAATAGAATGATGATTTAAAACATTAAATACTATCTATCAAAAATATACTAAAATGAAATATTTAGAAATGTATAAAAAATATGATAATGACGCTCATGGCTAATTGCGCTATAAATATAATACAAAACTTGTGTTAAATCTTTTCTCTTTTATTATTCTATTTGAACACAACTTCAATCAAGGTTCAGCAGGATTACCACACCTCACTTCCCATTTCTACCATTTGATCTAAGGGTGAGTAGTGAAAAGGACCCTAACTTTCAACTTGAAATGTTAATATAAGCGGACAAAATATTTTGGACACGAAACTTTGGTTTATTGGTTATTTCAAAGAAATTTACACACCCTGGGGATTAGATATTCAGTTTACTTTCGTTTTCATTTAGTAAATGCTGTTTCAGAGTTTGTTTTTCGCATTTTAGCAGTAGGTAGGTATGGTATTTGAGCTACTAACGCATGATTTCGACTTTCTAAGTCCAATTTCTTAGACTGAATTGCATTTCAACAAACTTTTATATAAAAAAAGGAAATATAAAGTTGTCAATATGAAGTACTAGTAAGCCTTCGGGTATCTCACCGGTTTTCATTTAATTTCAATGAAAATTCCCAACTCATAAAAATAATTTTTCTTTTTTGGATAAATTTTAGAAGATATCTAGGTACACAAATGCTTAAGAACACCATTTTGTAAATGTAATCAATAAAAGTAAATATGCAAATAATCTAAAATTTTGCGTATCTCAAACTGTGCCTATGATACTAAATGCCAAGAAATAATATTCTTAAAACATTCATTTGAATTTCAATTGAATGTCACAAAGGTTCATAGAGATTTAAATTTATGGAAGAAGAAGACGTGGCGTGCCGACCCCAAATGTTAATGACACAGGGACCTGACCTTGTGCTCGTGACGCGCTCCAGCTGAGGAGAATGACACGAACCTTGAATATCTAAATCTTACTCAGACAAACTTGTCACATATTTCATATTATTGACAAAGGTAGATAGGCCGAGAGCCACTGAAATCTAATCAGTAGTGCCTATTCGCCTGATGCGCATACTGGTGATATTTGCCAAAACCAGTTGTTATTTTTTATATACTTGTACATATGTTTATTTTCCGTCTGTGTCCTATCCGAGTCTTGGTTCGTGCAGACAGAGTATATACAGACGTTTAAAGTCACTCAGATATCATGTCCCATGTAAAAATCATCGATGTTTTCGTAAAAATAATTTTATCACGCAATAACAGCGACAAAATCATCAATGCATTGAATGACGCAAACTAAGAAAAAATGAATTATGCGGGCTCACATAATAACCGTTAAGGTGGAGAGTTACGACCTACTAAATGACTAATAATAATTTCATAGGCTGTTTCGAGGATGATTTCAGCACTCATATTGAATATAAGATCACTTTATATCATTGCTTCAGCCATCGATATTTTTTGTAAGAAAAATCACCACTCAGTCCATATCTATCGGACGTGTCACCCGCCTTCACATATCAGGCATCAATCATCTGTTACACGGTGCCATTCAATAAATAAGTACCATAATTATGTTGAAGCCACAATAAAAGTTGGACAGTCATTTGTTACTTACTTGCATGTAAATGGCATTCGTGCGTACTAGTAAATAATTGTAAAAGCAAAATAACAAATACCTGAAATTTCTTTAAATTGCGAGCCTTGTTATGTTCAAGCAGTTGTTAATAATACTTTGCTTACAATATTTATTACGTATTTAAGGATATGTTAAAACTTTGGAAGATTCATTTTTATTACGATTTTGGCAGATTTTTTAATGAGTTTGCCACACTAAAGGACCTCTCCCACTCTGGATCGATACATAGCTGTCTGGTTCTTTCCGGATGCGAAGCACCCCTCGGTAACAACGTGTTGTGTCGTGAGCCAACATTTTCATCTTTCTCGATTAAATAATCACGTGTACGGGACACGAGGCTATTCTGAGGTAGGTGACATTAAAATTCTTAATCAGAAACGTAGGAAGACCGGGTGTTGCATGTAATCTATGATATCGTAATGAGGTCCTGTGTGAATCATACAGTCTCCATACTGAAAGCTCATAAAAACATTATTTTAATATTTGTTACACAGTAAATATTTTTTGAATCCAGATTTATTTCCTTGGATATTTGATTATGATCCTTACACAAAATTGAGACCGTTAAAGGTGTGAAATTAATATGTAAATTTTTATATTTTTTTGGACAACTCGCATGTGAACCAATGACGAGTTATACCAAATGTATCCATGAAATAAGAGCATTTCCAAGACAGATTTCCTGTATTCCATAAGGATTACGAGGCTAATAAAAAAAAAAGATGGCCTGCGTTGTCGACTGCGTACTACGCAGTCACAGTACCTAATGATTTTACCGACCTCAAAATTAAGTCTGTATTTCACAATGTATCTGGAAAAGACTATTTAAAACGAAATAATCCCTGCGCGGGTTATTCCCGGCTGGAGGCCTAAAAAGGTAACTTTTTAGAACTCGCCGGGGTACCATCCGTTTAAGTAGTAAGAATCTTTTCAGGATTAACTACGAGATGTCCTACAAAAAAAAAAAAAAAAATGCGCGGGTAATTGAAAAACGATTGGTTCAACAAGTATGTCACTCAGAAATATAATAATCTGTTGAATAATCGCTTACGTGTAGGTATGGTGATTTCATGCCCTTAACGCATGGACGCCATTTTTGAACGGTACATAATATACCCAATTAAAATTTTCTTTGATATAGTGATAATAGTTTCACTTCCAGACATACAGACATGACAAAATAAAAATGTGTTCTGATTTGCCATTAGGCTACAAATCTCTAAAATAAACTCCATTTTCTTGAACAAAGATGAACGTAGCACTTGATCCAATTTATCTATACTAATATTATAAAGAGGTAACATTTGTTTGTAAGTTTGTATGTTTGTAAGTTTGTAAGTTTGCAAGTTTGTATGTAGGGGGTAATCTCCGGAAGTAATGAACCAATTTTAAAAATTGTTTCACTGGTAGAAAGTGACACCATTCATGAGTGCTATAGGCTATAAATTATAAAGATATCATGCATATTAGCCGAACTATCTCAATTTTTGTCTAGCCAGGCGGAAACAAAACTGCTCTTACAACAGAGTTATTTGCATGCGCTGCCTTAACAGTTGTATATAATTCAAAACAATGTATGGCAACCTGGTCCGCTTTGAATAGTTCTACAAAAGAGTCCGCAACACCATATTTCTTTCTTTTATATTTTAGCAGATATAGTAGCTTTTATGTGTTAAAAAAAGTATTTTTCGACGTACTTACATTTGGACGATTTTTTAAACAACAAAATATTAAACCTTATCGAAAAAAATATTATTATGATCACAAGAACATCATAGAGATACGATTTGCCCGAAACAGTATGTCAATTGGTTAAATAGTTTCGAAGATAATATAAAATTAGTAAATCGCAAAATGCCGCCGTCCATTCACGAACCGCATTAGAACATGCTTTGTACGGACGTTTTATCCATTTACCCATAGATTGCATTGTGCATTGCGTCATTTTTCTGAATCGCGGTGTTAAGATTTTCCGCGGATTAATGACCCTCTCCGGTTATTATTTCACTTTCGTCTTTATGTAGGTGAGTTGTGCGCAGTTGGTTGGATGTTGTTGGTCTTTAAAATTGTTTTGAGAAGAGAGAAGAGAAGCTCGAGTACGCCGTTCGGAAGCGTCTGCTCTTGAAAATCATCAGCGCCTTTCGAGTAATAGAGAAAATATTTCGCAAGCACGCGCTGGGGAATCTAGCTCCGAGCGTTCACAGCGGCTTGCTAACCAAAGCTGGAGAACATCGCAGGTCCGTGCTCGGGAATCTAGCGCTGAACGTGCGCAGCGTCTCAGTGATTTAAGGCAGTATGTCGCTGCAACAAGGGATAGGGAGTCTAGCGCTGAGCGCTCGCAGAGGCTCGCTAGCCAAACTTTGAGAACATCGCAGGCCCGTGCTCAGGAATCTAGCGCTGAACGTACGCAGCGACTCAGTGATTTAAGGCAGCATGTCTCTGCAACAAGGGATAGGGAGACTAGCGCTGAGTGCTCGCAGAGGCTCGCTAGCCAAAGCGCGAGAACATCGCAGGCCCGTGCTCGGGAATATAGCGCTGAACGTGCGCAGCGTCTTTCTGATTTAAGGCAGCATGTTTTGGGCAAGCCACAATTGCGGCGGTAAGTCCCCTCTTTGAGGAGTGGGTAGAGAGGCGCCACGGCGTCCTCACCTTCCGCCTGACGCAGGTTCTCACCGGGCATGGGTGCTTCGGTGGGTTCCTGTTCAGGATAAAGCGGGAGGAAACGCCCGGGTGTTTCCATTGTGAGGATCGTCTAGAGGACACGGTGGAGCATACGGTGGAAGTGTGTCTTGCCTGGGCGGAGCACCACCGTGTCCTCGTGGAGGTGATCGGCAGCGGCGACCTCTCGCGTCCGGCCCTGGTGCGAGCCATGGTACGGAGCGAGAGGGAATGGGAAGCCATCACCTCCTTCTAGCGAAGCAGTAATGATCGCGAAGGAGGAGGCGGGGCGCGTAAGAGAGTGGCAGTCTCTGCGCCCTCACGTCCCAAGCCGCTGCAGGAGAAGATGCCCCGGGCGTCGGGAGTCGATAGCTGACTCCCGGCTACCGTAGGCGCGAGCTTGCGGGCGGCGAGCAATGGGTAGCTCGCCGCCCGGTAAGGACCAAGCTCGGGTCGATGCCGCGTAGTGTTCCACGCACGCCTCAAAGAGATGTCAGCAACACTAAAGGGGTCTACTAGGACCGATGCCTTTCAGGGTCGCGAGATTGTTCGAAAGAGATACCGTGACCCTGGCACATGGGCAACTGAAGGAACACGGGTGGGTTTTAGTCAGTAAAAGTCTGACATGCCCTCCCGCTCCGCCCAGAGCGGGAGAAGTCATTTGATGATTTGCCATCCAAAAAAAAGGCAGCATGTCTCAGCAACAAGGGATAGGGACACTAGCGCTGAGCACTTGCAGAGGCTCGCTAGCCAAAGCGCGAGATCATCGCAGGCCCGTACTCGGGAATCTAGCGCTGAACGTGCGCAGCGTCTTTCTAATTTAAGGCAGCATGTCTCATATGTAATAAAAACAAAACTCTCCTTTTGGCAGGCAGGAAATAAATCATAGCACTCAGTACTAACCGAACCACACTCATAATTTCATCACAAGTTAAAATGTTTACCGCCCAACGAAGTGGGCACGGGTCAGCTAGTCATTAATAGACATAGAAGAATAGCTGTCAAGTAATACTCTCATTTGGGAACGCTATTGTTCCATTTAGTTCTTATTGAGCATAGGCGTAATACATAGAAAAAATATAAATACAATACACGTGAATGGAGTCGCAGACAAAAGCTAGTGCATAAATTAAAAAAAATACAATATATGAAACGCAAGGCTTGATTACGATGTTCTTATTCGTCCCGAACGCGTAGCATGACCACCATAGGAATTGAACAAACAAAAGACAAACAGAAGGCAATTTCCAATCATTAAAAACGTTCAAAATTTAGACGAGCAATGTCAAAAATATGTCCAAAAGGAAGAAAAGAAATGTCATCTTATTTAGAATATACATTTTGAACATAGTTTATTCTTTGTAGGTGGAAGTGCTCATGTTGCGCGTGTTGAGCACACTTTTTGTAGCAAATTGTCTTTTGATATAATTTTAACAATGAATTTTTATCTTATTCCAGGACGGGGTCGGTGTGAGGCAGCTGGAAGCAGTAGGTCGGCAGATGTCAGGTGATAATTTTGAATCGTTGAAAGAATTAACGGAAGTCATGAATAAGAGCAACGAGGTCGTTAAAATGAAGATTGTGGGGATGACGGCATGCGGTGACGAGCACGACCCCATGTTTATCGTATCCGTTACCAAGAAAGACCCAGAGACGGCTGATGGGTCCCAGGAGCCGGGACAGGATCACGAGATGGCAACAACCCAGGACAATGGCCAGGTTCAAAAGATGGCTACAACCCCGGACCATGAACAGGTTCAGGCGATGGCAACAACGCCGGAGCACGGACCCGTTCAGGGGATGGCGACAACCCCGGAGCAAGGACCCGTTCAGGGGATGGCTCTGACCCTGGAGCACGTTCAGGTTAAGGGGGTGGCTATGACCCCGGAGCACGGACAGATCCAGGAGATTGCAACAGCGCAGGACAACGGACAGGATCAGGAGATGTCCAAGACCCAGGATAATGGACAGGATCGTAAGACCCCTGAAGCCCAAGGCAATGGGCAGGACCTGCAAACTTCTGAAGTCCAGGACATGGGACAGGATCTGGAAACAGCTCAAGCTCCGGACGAGGACCAGAAGCCAGCAGAAAAGGGGCAGGAGCAGGACACAGTTAATGCCCCGGACGTGCACCAGGAACAGGACGCAGATAATGCCGAGGACAAGGGCCAAGCTCAAGACACACCTAAAGCTCAAGACCATGGAAAGGACCAGGAGAATAACAAACCCAAGGGAAAGGGAAAGGCCCAGGAGTCGGGAAAAGCTCTGGCTAAGACAAAGAACACAGAGAAAGGGAAATCCCAGAGCAAGGAAATGGACCAGGAGACCGCTATAGCCACGGACAAGAAAAAGGTAAAAACTGAGAACAAAGGAAAGGATCAGAAAAAGGTTAAGAATGTAGACAAGGGCAAGGGCCCAGGCAAGGGTAAAGGCCAAGGTAAGGCCGGCAATGTCCAGCAGCCCAAACCCTAAAATAACTAAGCTTAGTTGTTGTGCTACAACATCGTTCATTGGTTCATTTAATTGCGGAATTCTATCTTTGTATCCTTATCGTGTGTCTCTTCCTTAAGTTGTGTCATGATAAATGGACAACAATGACAACAGAATGGAAATCATATCATTTGTCAGCCATGCGTGTCACATTAATGTCATACCTGAACATTTCTAATTTCAATCAAATCAAGGTATTTCCAAGTAATTCCACTAAATTGAATTGAATTAATTGAATGTACATATGTTATTTTTAAATTAGTGTTTCGATAATATAATATTTTAACAAACTGTCATGTAAATGCAACCAAATCAAGGTATTTTTAAGTAATGTCACTAAACTGAATTGAATTAATTGAATGTATGTACATATGTTATTTTTACATTAGTGTTTTGGTTATATAATATTTTAACAAAAAATCATGTAAATAAATTGTATTTAAGATATGTATGAGATTTTGTATTTGGTAGCTTTTGAATTTTATAAGGATTAGTTTTAATTACAAGGATGTCCTTTGATATGATTATGTACACTCCTTTTACTTAAATGTGCTTAATGTGTGATAAATGAATTAGTAAATAAAAAATACAAAAAGCAAGTCTTGTTTTAATTCACCTGCTTCGTTAATAAATGTCCTCAAACTATGTCAACAGATCCCTCACATACATGCACGTGTGACTGGTCTGTTGGAATACATCTTGATTGTGGGCCTAACTAGTGCATACGGCTACACATCAAGCTATACATGTCCAGTTTTAGCTGAGCTCGCATTGTATACATATGCCGTACATTATATAGAAGACAGCTTATAGTGGAAGTGTGTGTGTAGAAGTGCGTACCCGCCAACATCACACAAATTGCATTTCAGAATTGTAGACAGCATATGCTGGATGCCTACAATTTTGAAACACATATAGAAGAAAGATACATAGAGAAGTTAATGACAGCATTCAATTCTGAGTCTATAATTGCGTAACAATAATGTTGTACGCCTGAAAAAACCTTTGAAAGCACATAATTATTCAAAACTTAGTAAGCAGTAACTTCAGACTGAAGGTCACATAATGAAATATTATCTTAAAATAAAGAAGAAAATCACTTGGCATTCAATTATGTAGGTCGATCTATAGGGCGATGAAACATCGTAACGTATTAATATAACTATAAGGAACATTGAATTATATACAAAAAAAAAAACTAATCATTTTTCTTATGTTTAAGCTAATAAATAGTTTTCTTATGTTGCCCGTGTCAAAGCCTAACTAACATGACATGCTCGCAATAGTCATTTTATCCTTTTCTTTATTAAAAAACGATCGGCAAGATTGTTATTTGTTTTTTCCTAAAAATATGAAGAAAATTTATCAAGTAATAGCTTCTGCCCGCGACTTCGTCCGCGTCAAATTTTTGCTCCCATGACGCTTCCCGTCGCATCTCACCTGCCACTTTTCGTCCATTTTTCGTTGCTGCTCCACTCCTCTTAATTGTAGCGTGATGTTATATAGCTTATAACCTTTCTCAATAAATAGGCAACCCAACACAAAAAGAATTTAACAAATACCACCAGTTGTTCCTGAGATTAGCGCTTTCAACCAAACAAACTCTTCAGCTTTATATTATTAGTATAGTATATATTTTTTTATATAGCGACCAATTTATACTTGCAGCTGAAGGCGGCGTCGCAAACAAAGAATCAGTGTCAAAATTCAGTACATTAGTTAGTTCCTTATCTCGTCACCTGAATAGATAATTTGGCATCCATTAACCATTTGTTATTATTTAACACTTAGTCTTTTGAACCCGCATCGAAACCAAGTGGTTTCGATTCGGGTTTGACTCAATGTTCATTTTAATAGAGAGATTAAAATTGCTCGTTTCTTCGATGTTTATTTATGTTTAAACTGTACTGTGATATTAAACTGAACGTTATCACCAAAAATAAATACAATAAGTATACTCGACTTGAGATATTTCGGTAACACCAGGTTTACACTTTTCGATGTTAGTTGATCATCTGAAAAATCGAAAGCTATTAGAACCTTCTGAAACGACATGCTATCAAATTAAATTTTAAATCCATTTTATTTTTGACGAACAACAAAAACTGTTCCACTGATATCGAACCATGTGAACCCGGTATAACTGTATTTTTTTTTTAAAAAGCAAATACGTTAACGTTGTTTTCAACATCCACAATATACTCATTCATTTTAATAAGCCTGTAATAAGGTTTTCAATCATTTACTTTAACAAATATTATAGTTAAAAGATAAGATTGTTGTAATATGTATTATGTTTTAGTAAGACTCCCACACTCATTCCCATTTCTACCATTTGCTAGCAGGGTATGACAGCTAAAATCGACTCCGATTCTTATTTCAAAATGATATTAAAAGCGGTCTAAATATTTTAAATAAACCCAACGGTTATTTATCTATAGGTATAACATCATCAGCCTATACGGGGCGAGGGAGTGGTCCATAAACCTTCACGCGGGCCCGTTGCGGGCAAATAATATTCTATTATATGTATTCTATCTTTTGAGGATTTCTTACGAATTTTATATTTCGAAATCATGTTCTAGACTCAGCCCCTAGACTAGATTAAAAGTTTAATTACGATATTATTAGGGAAGTTCATAAGGCAGACTTAGCACTTATATTGATATTTGGCTTACAAATAAAAAAACCGGCCAAGTGCGAGTCGGACTCGCGCACCGAGGGTTCCGTACAAACCTGTAGGTATTTTCGGTTTATGCATAAGATTTATGTTTATGAAATTAAATGTTTTTTTTTTTTAATTGAAAGGTAAATTGCGGTTTACGATTTATGACGTATCAAAAAAAAAAATTACTTACTAGATCTCGTTCAAACCAATTTTCGCTGGAAGTTTATATGGTTATGTACATCATATATTTTTTTTAGTTTTATCATTCTCTTATTTTAGAAGTTACGGGAGGGACACACATTTTACCACTTTGGAAGTGTCTGTCGCGCAAACTATTCAGTTTAGAAAAATATGATATCAGAAACCTCAATACCATTTTTGAAGGCCTATTCATAGATACCCCACACGTATGGGTTTGATGAAAAAAAAATTTTTACTTTCAGTTCTAAGAATGGGGAACCACAAATTTTTTTGTTTTTTTCTATTTTATTGTGAAAATCTTAATGTGGTTCACAGAATACATCTACTTACCAAGTTTCAACAGCATAGCTCTTATATTTTCGGAGAAAAGTGGCTGTGACATACGGACGGACAGACAGACATGACGAATCTATAAGGGTTCCGTTTTTTGCCACTTGGCAACGGAACCTTAAAACATGACGATTTTCAACCGTAAATACCGTTATAAACGTAAATTCCGTCTTACCAAGGGGTATCGTATTCCAAGAAAAGGCTAGGCAGATGATGACATTCAAGCAAGTTATTGGTCGGAGCAGTGTTGGGCCAGTAGTAAAGGTCTTACAAGTTATTGGTCGGAGCAGTGTTGGGCCAGTAGTAAAGGTCTTACAAGTTATTGGTCGGAGCAGTGTTGGGCCAGTAGTAAAGGTCTTACAAGTTACTGGTCGGAGCAGTGTTGGGCCAGTAGTAAAGGTCTTACAAGTTATTGGTCGGAGCAGTGTTGGGCCAGTAGTAAAGGTCTTACAAGTTATTGGTCGGAGCAGTGTTGGGCCAGTAGTAAAGGTCTTACAAGTTATTGGTCGGAGCAGTGTTGGGCCAGTAGTAAAGGTCTTACAAGTTATTGGTCGGAGCAGTCTTGGGCCAGTAGTAAAGGCCGTGTCTTACGAGTTTAGGTCGTAGGTTCGAAACCAAACAGGCGCTTGATTTTGAGTAATTTATTTCATCATCACTGCTCATTTAGTGAGTCCCGACCCATCCACCCACTGGACTTTACCACTGGTGGGTGGACGGGTAATTAACGATTACCTGTCCACCCACTATGCTAGTGTAAACAAAAATTATCGATTAATTTTAAAATTTGCTAAATAAAAAAAAAATATTTTGCTTTTATATTAATCAACAAAAAAAAAACAACAAAATAAATAACTAAATTCATTTAATTATTTTTAATTCCTGAAACCTGTACCAAATTTGAAACTTAACGAATCTTTTCTAAAAAATGACCAATGGTTATATTTCCACTAATCAGTTGCATTTGCGCATTCCGGATTTGTTCATCGTGAAGTTTACAACTAGACTTTCTTGTGTTTGTTATCGTAGTATTTGTTTTATGAAAAAGTGTATACAGTAATTTTGCAAGAGTTACATAATTTTTGTTTATAATTTTATTGATTCTGGCATTGAAGCTCTCACAAATATTATTAGTTCGGTGGTTTCGATTATAAATGCACCACTCTTCAATATTTTTTTCTTTTAAATAATTTGTTTTGAATTATTTAATGAAGCGATTGACATTAATATTTTCTACGTCTTTATATTCTTCATATATGTAATCCCATCCTTCGTTTATCAAATTTTCTGGCAATAGAGCAAGAGCACAACATAAGCTCACCAATAGCCGGAAAGTTTTGTTTTTTAATTTTAACTGTTTTGATTTTCGCCAAAGACTTTGACTATAGTGATAAAAACACCGAAATATTTTTAATTTTGGAAAATAATGCTTGAGGGCATTTGTGATCGCTAACTCAAAATCGGCATGAACTATTTTTGGGTTGAACTGCGGAACGATGGTCGTGATCAGGTCAAATAATGTTTTATACACGCCCTCGGTCTTGTTTGGTAATAGCGCATACATCAATGGTATCACTTTTGTTTCTGTTATAGAACTCCCAACATCACCATGTATATGCACTAATTGATAGAACGGTTTAGGGCATGATTGAAAAGTCCCATCAACAAAAAAATCTTCTATATTTATAATTTCCATTAGTTGTTTTGGTTTTCCAAAAATCAAAATCCTAATATCATCGTTTGGATTGTAATAGTCTGCAATCAAGAAGCGTTTGTATTGTTTCGGGATTTCAACTTCTTTAACTATTTTATATACTGTCTTTCGAACTTGAAAAGAATTGTTCCTATGTGTATATAAGGCATGCTTTGTGCTGTTAAAAGAAGGAATCTTTGTCAAAACGTTAAATCCCTTGTCTTGCAACGGTTCTATGTGCTTTTTATATATTGTGGTAACAGGTTCGTCGGATGTGGCTACTTCCTTTTTTGCATTTTCGATAGCCAATGCTACTTCATTTTGCGGTTCATTGGGAACACAATTTCCCACATGTGGTTTTTGATTGCTCAACTGTTCATGCTTAAACAAATACAAAATAAGAAATTGGTAGGCATAAGTATTATAAAAAAAACCGGCCAAGTGCGAGGCAGACTCGCGCACGAAGGATTTTTTACCAGTATCTATAAAAATGAGAAAAAAAAAACACGTTTGTTGTATGGGACCCGCCTTTTTATTTTATTCTGTTTTTAGTATTTGTTGTTAGTAGCGGCAACAAAAATACATCATCCGTGAAAATTTCAACTGTCTAACTATCACGGGTTATGAGATGCAGCCTGGTGACAGACGGACAGACAGACAGACGGACGGATGGACAGCGGAGTCGTAGTAATAGTGTCCGTTTTAGAAAGGGTACGGACGTAAGTACGGATCCCTAACAAGAAGTGAGTTTACTGGTACTTACTTCATCAATTGTCACAGATCCATTACATTTCAGTTTTTGTTTTTGGGAACAAGTCCAAATTGACGATTTACATTTATAAGTTTTGTGCTTATAAAACTGATGTCCATTCCATAATAAGACCCGGCCATGTTTACGATTCACAATTTTTAATTCCGTTTTAATTTCCATTACTCTCTAAACTACACAATATAAATTACAAAAGCAAATTCCTTACAGAGAAGTGCATTAAAGATTAGTGATTAGTGTGACATCAGAAGTCATTCAAGTGATATTTGTTTTCTTTGGCCAGTGGTTTTTCATAAAGAGATTATATTTAAAACAAATTCAAACTCAATTAAATCCTAACTCAATACCAAAGGTTGATTTTTCTTTAAAGAGGAATATTTTGTGTTTATTAATATGAAAGCAAAACTTTTTTTTTAATTTAGCGAATTTTTAATTTAATCGATAATTTTTGTTCACACTAGCATAGTGGGTGGAGGGGTAATCGTGAATTACCCGTCCACCCACCAGTGGTAAAGTCCAGTGGGTGGATGGGTCGGGACTCCATTTAGTCTAGTCGACAAGTTGAAAATGGTACAAAATAGAGATACTCCTCTTAAAATTATGTGCGACAGCTCATTGGATCTGGAATGACGTCTAGAAAAATGTGCCAAAAGCGTGTATTAGCACATAAAAAATTGCAAAAGTTATAAACAATTAAAGATGAAAAAAAAATGGCATTTCGTTTTTTGCCAATATTTCACAAACTGTTAATATTTAAGAAATTTCAAAAAATGATTCTGAAAGAGGAGGAAATTTCCAATAACAAAAACTCCCGGAACTGTATCTCCATTATTTATAATTTTAATTTAACGCTGAAAATAGGTGAGCGCGCGGCGTCAAAAGCGAGTACGGCACATTAATTAATTAATTTAAGGTATTGAATTTTTTTTTTAAAATTTGAAAAAATTGTGGTGTGTTCTGAATACTATAAATAATTTATTCCCGTTGGAAATTTTACTTAAAGTTAATTTTTCAACAAGTTAAATACGAGTTTTTCAATGGAAATTTCCTCCTCTTTCAGAATCTTATTTTGAAATTTCTTAAATATTAACAGTTTATGAAATATTAGCAAAAAACGAAATGCCATTTTTTTTATCTTTAATTGTTTATAACTTTTGCAATTTTTTATGTGCTAAAACACGATTTTGACACATTTTTCTAGACGTTTTTCCGGATCCAATGAGCTATCGCACATAATTTTAAGAGCAGTATCTCTATTTTGTACCATTTTCAACTTTTCGACTAATACGTGGGTATCAGGATTATCTACTGCCGTTTTAACCGACTTAAAAAAGAGGAGGTTCTATGTTTTGACGGTATATTTTTTTATCTATTTTCACCGTTTACTCGGCCAACTGTAGACCAAATTCAAAATTTATTTTTGAATGGAAAGGGTATGCTTCAGGGGTATATCTCATACTTCTATTATCTATATATTACTAGCAGACCCAGCGAACTTCGTACCGCCTCAGGATCAATAAATGTTGTGTTAACTTATCAGATCCCACCAACACAAAGCAAAGAGCACCAAGTACCATATACCCATGTTAGACCAAGTTATGACAAACTTCTAGCTACCGTACACCCATGATAGGTGCCCTCCTACCAAATTATGCCAACCTAGTACTTCCAAGACATAAAGCGTTTTCTAGCTACCACACACCCATGTTAGGTGACTTTGTATTCTTAAATAAGTGTTCTTAATTTTTCTAATTTTCCGCGCATTTTTTTAATTTTTTTCTTTCATAAGAACCTTCTCCTGACAATAACAAACACAAAAAAAAAGTGAAATTGGTCTGACATTCACGCGTGATGGCGTGACCAAGGGAAATAGGGATTCATTTTTATATATATAGACTAGCTACTGCCCGCGACTTCGTCCGCGTGAAATTTCTTGTTCCCCCGAACCACGTAATCGCATCCCATTGTCTTCCCGCGCTACCTCTTAGCTTAGCGTTCTTTCTTACTTTTATATTTTCCTAACGGTCCTAGCGTGATGTTTATTAGCTTATAGCCTTCAAGAATTTAATAAAATTCAAAAATATTTGTCCAACTATAAGAATAGTTGGACAAATATTTTACAGACAAATAAGTGTTCATAAATTTTCTAATTTTCCGCGCAATTTTTTATTTTTTTTCTTTCATAAGAACCTTCTCCTAACAATAACAAACACAACAAAAAAAAAGTTAAATCGGTCCAGCCAAAAACGCGTGATGGCTTGACCAAGGGAAATAGGGATTCATTTTTATACATATAGATTAATTATTATATTCTAATACTTTTTATCACTGCTATTGACTTGGCCAGTAGTGGTATTCGAATTAGTGCGGGGTAGATACTATAACTAAAAAGGGGAAAATAAAAACATTTAGCAAAAAATAAAACAACCGACTTCCACTTCCAAAAAACACTACAAAGTGAAAAATAACTTTAATTTCGAAAATCTCTGCATCTGTATTTTATTTTTTTGCCACCAACTTCCAAAATTAAAGAAATGAAAAAAAATAAAAAGTAGCTAGTGTTTTTGGAAGGCGGTTGTTTTTTGTTTTTGCTACTAGTTTTACTGTAATCGATTCTTGTCATAAAAAGCCATTGGAACTATGTAGGTGCATAGTAAGTATCAGCGTTTTGATCAATTGTGTAGGAGGTGTACTTACAATGGCACCTCATATGCCATCGATGCACGCCATTGATTGGTACCCGTCATTTATTCGCATGGCTGTGACTAACACACTCGCATTGAGTGATTGCGACAATCATTGTATGCTTACGGTGTTATTTTTGATTTCCTTCTATTATTTTGACTTTGTCAGTCCTATTACTTTGAGAAATTCGCAAAGAGAAAGCTATGTAATGTACTTTAACAAATAGAAATAAATTTGCTTAAAACTTCATGTCATCTGCTGAGCATTAAAATCAACCATATAAAAAATCTTGGTTATTTAGATATTATTTTCAAACTGGATGGTGTTTACTGCATGAAATCTAACACACACTCATCTCAGGTCCGGTGTAGCTTCTATAGGTATTGGGCAATTGTTCTTTGACTTTAGGGCCTCTCTTTTTGACCTTGGTATTGATGAAATATAATATATATTGTTACGGAATTGGCGGAAAAATGAATGAGTCATTTGTTTGCCAATTCTGTGATAACTTTCCTGTTTTATAAGCAAAATGTCCGTGTGGTGCCGGACGTAAAGAACAGCATCACCCCATTTCTTCCCGTGGGTGTCGTAAAAGGCGAGGGACATACTAGTGAATGAGCAACAGCGTTCTCTACATATTTTACCACCTTACTGCGGTCGCCAACCCGCTTACCAAGTGTGGCGATTTTGGGGAGGCCATTGTCCAGCAGTGGACGTTTTGCTCGTGATAATGATGAGGCAAAATGTCATAAAATGGAAGCGTTTTTGAAAAAATACTTGATGCTTTATCAATTCGAATGGCAGACATGACTTGGTCAGTTCGGGTTTTATTATTTGCTACTATTTCGCCATGATGATTATTTTTGTGATTCTTCGACATTTTACACGGCTCGTATAATTCCGATAAACTTTCGCTGAATTTATTTCACAGTAAAGTTACGAGGAACACACAAAGTTGTCTTCATTTTCTTTGAATGTACCCCTTGATTTAAATTACTAGTTGGTTTTACTAATAAGCTAACTTTTTTAAACCGACTGCGCTTAAAACGTTGGGTAGTAAGGTAAACTTTTTAATACAGAAATGTTGAAGCCATAGTAACAAAATGTTCTCAAAGTCTTTGATTTTTTTACGATTTTGGCAGATTTTGGCAGATTCGTGTTGGCATCCAGAACGAACCAGTGTGGCCACTGCCTACATATTTCGTTGGTAACACAGGCTGAAGCTGCTGTAGACGTGTGACGCGCCGCCATTGGATCAATATCTATGGAGACACGTAGCTTCTCGAGCAGCAGCCGGCCGAAGACGCCCGGTAAATAGTTTAAGACGGCGGCTACGTCGACCGGCTCATGCTCCTGCGATTGTGGTGAGGTCAGTTTAGTCTAGGCACATACTTACAAGAATTCTGAATTAGAAACATAGAAAATAATCCTGTCTTTAGACATCCCTAATGCCATACCATGGCAGATTCCTAATGCCATACCTACAAAGTTCAAAGTTAGGAAACCTAGTCAGATGTGATTAGGCCATGTATACCTGTAACTTTGTCGTTAAATTGTCCAGGTAGATAGGTATTTAAGGAATCCTTTGACTTGTCCAATATGGCGTCAGCTGGTCTGTCAAATATACCGCTCGGGGCCTGTGATGAAAATATGATAGGATATTCTCATCTATTCCTGAGAAAAACTTTTACCATTCTAATTTCTGTAATATTAACTGTCCATCTTATTCCAGGGGGAACACTGCTCTAGTGACGATGAAGAGGATGGATTGCAAGGCCAGGAGAAGAATGCAAATCGATCAAACAAAAGAATTGACGGATGAGAAGGGCTTGCTACGCGCGGTGGTCTCTGGGTTATTCCCGGGTGTGGACAACAACGACACCATGTATATCGCGACGTCCACTTACCAGGACGCTGACAAGGCCGACGCTGAGCAGTGAGCTAAATCGACGAGGACTAAGCTTCGTTGGTGCCCTTCGACACCTTTCCATTTATTTACCGTATTCTGTCTTTCTATGTTTATTGTCTGTATCTTCTCTTCTCTTCAAATTGTGTCATGAACAATGGACAGCAATAACAACAGAATGGAAACTATATCAGTGTCGGCCATTCGTTCATTTTAATGTCACACCTAAATTGTATATCTCGTTGCAAATCAATCAAATCAAAGTATTTCCAAGTTAATTTTTAAATTAAGTATAATTGAAATTGTCCTATTTTAAGTACTGTTGAAAATAATTCTAATAAGACAGGAGTATTGACTAAAAGCCTCAACCATTGTATTTAAGATGAGAAACGTAATTGACACCGTATTTTTACATTCATTTTTGGTTTGTATTAAGATTTATTTTTATTACGAGGATATCTTTTGAAATGTTGTACACATTCTTTTGAATTTTAGATGTAGTATGGGATTAAATGATAAAAAATCAGACTTGTGTTTCGATTTACCTTATACGCTGCTTTATTTTGGTACCTACTAATAGTGCGCCTACAGTGGTCTGTTGGCACTCTTCGAGTAGGTACCTAACCTTAACCGTAGATGAACCCTAAGACCCCTCAGGATACGGTTGGCTCATTTTGAGTGTAGGCCGTTCTAGTACCTATCTGCATTCTACTACTTTAAATTGAACATTGGAAGCAATCTACGTTACATTCAATGTTTAAAAATAACTAAGTAGAATGGAGTTAACGACAGGAGGTTATGAGTTGCCGAGATACCTATAATTAATCCTGTAAACTTCGTAGGTACTAGCAAAACTTACTGAGCGTCAGTCTACAGTCTTAAAACTAAAGACTGTAAATATAGGTATAGGCATAGTATTCGAAAACAGATTTAATCTGACTACTGATAAACCAAATCTAAAGCAACGCCGCAACGTCCAATACCTATATAATTCTGTAATCAATATCATGGCTTCTCAATATTACCTGATGCTTATTAAATGATAAATTTATAATTAATAAATTTATTTAGGAGGTTAGCATTGTTGCTATTAAATAAATGTAGTCTCAGTAGGGAAATTCCTTGTTCGACGGGTTGTCGAACAAAGTACATGCTTCGTTAATACATAATTACTGCTCCACAGTTCATTAGTGCGGTGGAGCGTCGGAGCTTAGAACTTTCTACCTAGTCCTAACCTAGTCTGCGGGTCCAGGAAATAATTTGCACTTGCGCACAAATACTTAGTACGCTACAATCAATCAATACATTATTTTCAGACGTCTTTATCCGGCTGGAGTTGTGCTTAGGTTAGGAGGAAAAAATTGTGACATTTCGAGAAGAAGTTTCTCAAGACACAACCTGTTGAACGTGATTGAAGATTAAACCGCCGCCGCTACTAAGTAAGTATTGTCACAGCTTTAAATTATCACTTATTCCACCTATGACATCCATGAATATATTTATATCAGTGTTTCACCATACTGTTCTTATTCACTCGGAATTTAGGTCTCAAATACTTTACCTTATGGATGAATGATCTGTGGTTTAGTTGACATTTCACCCAAACAGTATTGTATGGCTTCTTTTCATCTGTCAATGTATGCACAACGCTGTGACGGCTTTGTTACATACTATGTTTACATAACAAGATTTAGTTTCCTGTATTGTACAGGGCAGGCTGCGCTAATTTATAAGATTTCTGAATAATTGATGGAATATGTTTTAATTAGGTATAAAAGTACATGTAATTGTAGTTTATTAAATGCCTTTCTAGAATGTATCGGTTCACATCATCCGGCCAGCCGTTTCCCAATTATGTTACGGTTGGCTTAAATCTAACCAGTTGTATTATTTTATATGGAGTTACTGCGAGTAGAACTCAACAATTGGGTATACCTTGTTAACACTGGTTATCAGAAATACAACGTCAAAGATCTAGTCAAGATGGTTACCCATCCACGGGCTAAGCGTGGCAAGCGTAACCTAACCTAACCTGAATGATTAGACCCGTGCGGCTGTTATTACCAAGCCACAAGCCGCTCATATCATTACTAACATTAACACTTATTTACTTAACTACGTGAACATAATTAATGTTTAGAATAAGTAGTGTTTAAGTAAATTACAAAATATCTATTTGTATATTGTTTGTACCTATTTGCTTGAGTGGAGCCAATTAAAGTTTTAATTTCTTATTCCCCTGAAGAATCTTTGAAGAGTCTTTATATGTTGGCTTTGATGTGTTATGCAAAATCAAAAACATTGTTCTGGGGAAACAAGAAAATGAAACAAGTGTAGTTTCGATCCAACCGGTTCCTAATTACCAATTACCTGAACGAAAAGAAGGTATATTCAAAATAGTTTTGAGAACTTGGAACAATATAAATTAATAGACTCACATTGATCATTATATCTATTGTCTGGAGTACTTTCAAAATCAAATAAAACGTACACGGGCACTCATGTACGTCAGAAGCTAGGTGCACAGTTCCAATTTGTTGATTCATAAGGAGAAGAGCCGAAGGAAACTCCGTGGTTACTCTTTTAAAAATAATTGGCTTTTACAATGGTTTCAAATTACAGTGTCAATAGGTATGGGAGGATAGAGTAGGCCTGTCAACAAGTGCCAGGTACTTAATAAAATAGAAAATTGTTTACAAGGCCTACAACGTTCCCGGGGTCGCGTGATTGTTCGAAAGAGATACCGTGACCCTGGCACATGGGCAACTGATGGAACACGGGTGGGTTTTAGTCAGTAAAAGTCTGACACGCCCTCCCGCTCCGCCCAGAGCGGGAGAAGTCATTTGATGATTTCCCATCCTGAAAAAAAAAAAAAAAAAAAAAAAAAAGGCCTACAACGTGCGGGCCTACACTTTTTTTGTAATGGGTAAAAAGTGTTAAACTCGCGTCAGGACACGTGACCCTGATCGAAAATTCGTAAGACGGACGGAGAGTGATTTTTCTGAATGATAAACTTTTTAATGTAATATAAATTGTCATGTTTGTGTACGATAGCGCAATAAATATATATGTATTCTACCACATAAATGATAGTACTTTTATACTGATAATTAAAGCAATTCGTGCAAAATTATTCCCTAACCATTCCAAAATATCAAAAATGCATAACGTTAATATTCAAGTTTTCACTTCTGCCGGCACTCCCGGAGTGCAACCCGTCGTTTTTTTTAACTATCCTCATTATAAATCGTTCTAATCTTATGGTATATTGCACTAGAAATAAGGACAAACTACGAGCTCCCTTTCACCGGCTTCATAAGGTTCATAATTCTTTTGTTGGTCTTGGTATTACCTTTTATAACAAGCTTCCCTCTGCTTTGCTAGATTTGCAGTTTAATGAGTTTAAAGCTAAAGTAAAATCCAACCTTTGTTCAAAGGCATACTATTCTATCAACGACTACTTAAACGATAGGAATAGTTGGTCGCTGTGATTAACTCAAGACAATGTTTATGTTCTTTCAATCCAGAATTCGCTTTCCTACCGACAGTATAAATGGGTAGTTCATATAATTTTATTTTTTATTTAACTGATTTTGTTAATTTATTTTTATTTTATTTTAATTTCATTTGCTGTGGACATAATCTACTCATTACAATGATTTTAAATGAGTTGTATTGCAACATGCAGTTAGCTAGCGACCTTGTCAGCTGTTCATAATATTCTTGCCTGACCAACCGGCAGCAAGTTCGTCATGCTCCCTTAGATGTCACTGCTTGCGGTAGCGTCGGGGGTCGGGTTACCACCTTCCCTCAAATATGGCGAGGGGGGTAATGGCCTTTGCGTTATGCTCGTGAACGGGTGCTGCTTGTGGTGGCTGGTCGTCTTGCTGACTATGGTTTTTGTTATTGTTACTTGTATTAACTGTTATTTTACTCCGGAGGTCCTAGTTTAACTATTGTAACTTCCACTTAGCTGTATGTATATGTATCATTTTGCATCGTTGAATATGTAAGCGGGCACTCCCTTTATGTCTGCAGGCTTTATTTACGTTTTAAGTTCTGTTTACGATTTTGTTTTATTATTTATTTCAGCTTGAGTTTAGTTTTCAATGTTTTGTTGGTGATATATTGGCGTGTGCTAGCTGACATATGGTGAATAATGTATGTTTTGTTTAATAATATTAATTACTTACACAATATTGTATAGAATCAAGTTCTTCTAACTTAACAGACAGCTGTACTGCTGGGGAGTTTGTTCCGCCACTTCTTCTTCCCAGCTAAAGCACTAGGAAGTGTCGAAGGGCGGGCGTTTTGGGGGGACTGTCTTGTGTAACTTTGTCGTTCAAAAAGTGCTGACTCTCAGCCTAGTTTGAATAAATAACTTTTGATTTTGATTTTGTTTCAAGTACAAGCATTTCGTAATTTACATCCTATGAAAGAGAAGAAAAGGAATTTTATATGTAGTAAGTAAAATGAACATTAAAACAAATAAAAAGAGAAAAACAATAATTAAAAAAATAATAAAAAAGTGTTATGGTCTGGTTTCTATGTGATTAGGTGCATGTTAGTGTGTGGAGTGTGGTGTTGAGTGAGTGTGGTGCGAGATAGATGAGTGTAAGGTGTGTGTCTTGTGTCTTGTCGGTAACTGATATTGTGCGAGGAAAAATGCGTATGTTGTGTGATGTGTTGTATGTGTGCGCATTGAATCCTTATGCGAGCTGATGATGTGAGATGTGATGAGAAACAGTTGCTCGGTGGCGTCGTAATCCAGTGATTTCAGCCAGTTTGATATTTTTTTTACAGGAATGCCTAGGAGGGGGGTAAATCGACAAGATTTCATTAAGTCAGGTAACTGCCAAGAAACATGAAGTGACGCCGAGAAAATTTTGTACGGAATTTTATCGTCGAACATACTGCGTGTTTACGTCGTCTATGTTCAAAAGCCGAGGGATCGTAATGAAGCTGGGAATGTTTACGGAGGGTTGTATTTAGTATGAATAATTATCGTTCCGTTACGACACCAGTAATTTCATACAAGTTTTTCGTTGGATGTAAGTATGGCAAGAAGTGACCCACTTTCACAACTGTCCTCTGGGCACGGAGACTTCAGCATCGATGTTTTATTAGCTCCACCCCTTACGGTAATGCAATAGGTAATTACGGATTGACATAGTGCGAGATATACCGTTTTTATAATGTTTGGATTGGCGACATGGCGAAGGTTTTTAAATATGAACATTAATTTACGTGTTTTTGAGAGGATGAGATTGATGTATGGATGGAAGGTAAGCGCGTTATCAATTATAACTCCCAAGTACCTAATTGTATCCACCTTATGCAGGGTGGGACATGAGCAATTAGCAGAATGTGTGGAGAGACAGTTTGAGATGTGAGCCGTAATATCATGAGAGGAAAGAGTAGATAAGGTTTTTATAGAAAAAGAGATGAGTTTACTTTTACCCACATTGAGTGTTAATTTATTGGAAGCTAACCATGCCTCGACCAAATCAAAGCCCTGCTGAGCGCAGCTGTAAACCTCTTGCCATGTTCGCCTTGGAATAAGAGCGCCGTGTCATCGGCGAAAGAAATAATCCTCCCATTAAGCATGTTCACATCGCAAAGGTCATTGATGTACGTTAAAAATAACGTGGGACCGAGGATGCTGCCCTGAGGGACTCCATGCCCAATGGGGAGATCACTGCTAGTCCATTATCCCACCCTGACTCTCTGGAATTGGTTTTGCAAGTAGTCGGAAACTGTGTCAAAAGCTTTAGCCAGATCCATGAAGATTACGACAACCATCTTGTTATTATCAAGATTACCTGAGATAAAATCTGTCAAGTTGTGTATGGCGTCACTGGTTGAAAGGCCCGACCGGAAACCGAATTGGCAGGGAGAAAGAAGATAGTGTTTGTCTAGGTAAGACTTAAGCGATGGTTGTGCAGCAGAAAAACCTTCCATGGGAGAACATTTGTCAGCTAAATTACTAAAAGTGGGTCTTGTCTATCAATTAGTTGTAGGGGTTCATTTTTTAATTTGGTTGTGTGTGTTACAGTTTGAATGGCATTCCATAATTTTTTGTTATTTATCTGAGCCGCAGTTTCAATTTCAGTTTTTTCATGTTCGTTTCTAATTTTTTTCAGCAATTCGTTACAAATATGTCGGTACCTTTTGTAAGTTTTTACAATGTCTTGGTTTTTAGGGTTCTTCTTTGCTTTTTGATGTAAGTTGTCCCTATTCCTCATGCATTGCAGGAGGCCTGCGGTATTCCAAGGTTTGGTTACACTTTTGCGATTGAATGTTTGTGTGTTTTCGGTAATTATTTTATTTAATATGTCAGTGAAAAGAGAAACGGCTTTATTAATATTATTTGAGGAATAAATATCAGAAAAGTTAATGTTGACTATGTCAGAGTCAATTTTATCATAATGTATCCTTTTTATTATTTTACCCGAGTCATTTGAAGATTTAGTCAGATCTAAAATGAGAATAACTGCGTCATGATCCATTATAGAAGTCTCAGCCACATAGCAGGATGCTGGTAACCGTGTTTTTTAAATTATATGATCAAAGCATGTTTTGCCATGGACCTACCCATGGCAAAACATGCTTTGATCATATAATTGCTTGCTTTGATCATTTAATTTAAATAGTGTAAGCTGGCAGCACTCCGTGTGAAGCCAGAAGGTTCAGGTATGATAGGCAGTTTGAGTCCAAGCTATTCTCAGTAATATCAACATTCAAATCGCCCACCAAAATAATGTTTTAAAAATTCGATGAAGATTGCAGAAATAGATCAAAATATAGGTTAAAATTAGAAATAAAAGAAGATAGAAAGAATAGTTATTTGTTATACAAGAGTGCAAAGTTGCTTTTTAACCGCGTGCTCAATTTTGATGACCGAGCAAGCGAAGGATTCCTGAGCGTTAGCGAGGGAATCAAAAGAGCACGAGGTGAAAAATCTTTGCACTCGAGTGCAACACGTAACTTTTCATTCCACCTCAGCGAGGAAAGAGTATTTTTAATCTTCAATATCTGAGTGGAAAAGCCGTTTTTATTCTCTAGAGGATAAAGTAAATTGAATTTAGAACACTAAGTTTGTGATAGTGCACACGATGTTCTAAATTCAATTTACTTTATCCTCTAGAGAATAAAAACGGCTTTTCCACTCAGATATTGAAGATTAAAAATACTCTTTCCGAGATGGTGGGATGAAAAAATAGTTTATTCTGCACAAACAATTCGCACGACATGAAATATAAAATAGTTACAAAAAAAAAAGCCCCGTATTCAAGTTACAAAAAAATGTACAATTTTAGTCATGGCTTATTGATGGCTATGGACCAAAGACAATACAAATCAAAATAGATTGTAGCCAGAGGGACGGTAAGCCGCTAAAACCGCAATATTTTTATTTTGATGGTTAAACAATTACAGTCTGTTATAACTAGAAGGCTCGTCTATAGAATTTTTTTGATTTTTCTTGGAATAAACCACAACACCTTCATTTTGGGTTAAGTTATTCTTAGTTTGAAAATAGTTATAACCATCAATCTCTGGGATGTAATGAGTACAGGGCAACCAACATTCTGTTAGAACTATAATGTCCCAATCGATTTGGAATCTTGTTAACAAAGTCAATAAAGCAGGGGTATTACGGGTTATGCTTCTAAAATTCTGGTGGAGTATTTTGAGACAATGATTAGGATTCGTAACAATATTGCTGCAGTTGTCAATATCAACGGTCGACGATTTGACTATAGTAAGGTTATCAATGTCAGAAACAATATCTATTGTGCTACTGAATTTTATGGTTAGTATATCTAGTGGTATTTTTTAGTAGGGTATCACATACAAAATAATAGTGTTCAGAAAAGTAAATAAGGTATGCTGGGAAGCCGTTTAATTTAATAAAATGGGGTATGTTGAATAAAATATTCATGAAATGTGGGTAATTCAAACTCTCGGATTGTGTCGTAAAAATTGTTGCTGTTATGCTGCGTTCACGAGCATTTTTAGTTAAATTATCGGTATCCGTTAGTCTAAATATTATATTTATAATGATTACATGTAGGTTACTGTCTGGGGTATTTTTTTTGGGTTTGTTGATGAAAACCTGTTTTCTGCGTGATACGTTGATGGTGATATTTGTAGTGGCAAGTAAACACGAAACCTTTTGACTTTAATAGATGGAGCCCGAGTTAGAGTGAAATTCACATGCTTTGTGTTGTTCGTTAATTTATGTAGGTATGTAACGGTATGCTTATCGATGTGTTTAAGGTGTAGACGTGACAGTGAAGTGGTGTTTGAGTTTAGGTAATGGGACATGTAAGCAAATGTAATATGTAAGTATATCAAAGTAAATGTGTAGTCTACTTTATTGTGTAAATTTAGGAGTGAAGTGTTTGTATTTAAGTTGTGTGTATTGTGTAGGTAAACCAAGAAAATAAAATGCAATTTATAAATTAGGAAAAGGGAAATAATTCGCAAAAGTGGGCCTAGTCATTTTGAACACAATTTTAGGAGATCTTCTTCATGGTCGATCCTTATTGAGCGGGAGTCCTCGTTTTCTTTTATGTCAACTTTGCCATATGAGGTCCAGAAGCTGTGTGTTGTCGGTTTTGTAGGTTTTCGCTAAGTAATGGAGTCAGGTCTTTGCTGTTGGAGTCAGGAACTCATCGACATAAATAGGTTGAATAGGAGTTAGGTTGAGGTGTTCGGTATTAAGCTTATTTGTATTACTAGCTTTTGCCAGCGGCTTCGCCCGCGTGGAGGTCGAAACATATCCTGCGGGAACGTACTACCGAAACAAAAAGCCCTATGTGTTAATCCAGGTTATAAACTAACTGCGCAACAAATTTCATCCAAATCCGTCTAGTAGTTTTTGCGTGAAAGAATAACAAACATCCATACATCCATTCTCACATAGTAGGATTGGCTTTGTAAACAATAATATACTCGTATATAAAATACAAAGTCCTGAGTGACTGACTGATATATCAACGCACAGCCTAAACCGCTCGTCTTGAAATTTGGAAGGTGTGTTCTTTGTGAGGAGTAGGTATCCACTAAGAAATGGTTTTTTGAAATTCCATTCCTAAGAGGCTGAAATGGGGGGTTAAAATGGTGATTTTTGCGACATTCACGCGGGCGAAGCCGCTGGCAAAAGCTAGTAATATTATAAAGCTGAAGAGTTTGTTTGTTTGGGTGAACTCGCTAATCTCAGTAACTACTTAAGCTACCCAACGCTCGCCGCCCGGTAAGAACTAGGCCCGGGTCGATGACGCGTTGTGTTCCACTCGCGCCTCAAAGAGATGTCAGCATAAATGGAAGGGGTCCGCGAGGACCGATGCCTGCCATGGTCAAGAGATTTGTTCGAAAGAGTTTCCGTGGACCTGGTATATAGGCAACTGAAGGAACACGGGTGGGTTAAGTCAGTAAAAGTCTGACAAACTCTCCCGCTGCGCCCAGAGTGCGACCCGTCAATTGAATATTTCACACCCACAAAAAAAGGCTATAAGCTATATAACATCACGCTACGACCAATAGGAGCGACGTAGCAATAAAAAGGTTGTAAAACGGGTAAAATTCATTCCTCTTGAGAACGTCCGTTGCGTGCGCTGCGTAAACGATTAAAGTAACGCTAAAATCATGTAATACAGAAATGTTTGCATTAAGAAGTTTAAAAAAAATCGCAATAGCATATGTCTATCTTTTAACGTTGGCTCACTATAACGATTTTAATTGTAATTAAATCTAAATATAATAAAGCTGATGAGTTTGTTTTATTGAACGTACTAATCCCAGGAACTATGTACGTTTAGTGTTGGATAGCCCATTTATCGAGGAAGACTATATAACATCATGCTAGGACCCTTCGGAGCCGCGTAAAAAGAATAAAGTCACCATTACGAAGACTTCACACTGGCAGGCGATACTATGCGACGAGGTAAGCCGGGGGTGCAAGAAAATTGGACGCGGACGAAGTCGCGGGCAGAAGCTAATCTGCTAATAAAATCAGTTAGATACTACTTCGAATAATCACTTAGATATCTAGGTATTTACAATAGACGAGAATTTATAATTTCTAAACCTTATAAGTAATTGCTAGCGGGCCGCGTCAAAAACCTTATCTACATAATTAAAAATCTACGAGACTGTACACTTAATAATAGAATTCACTGAAGAATGTACCTACCTATATCTCTGTCAATCAGTACATCAGTATGGAGTCTCGGTCTGTGGCGGTGTTTGGGGTTAAATTTTAAATAGAATATGCTCAAAATGTCCTTTAGGTTCCTGACCTGTTCCCGATAAATATTCTGCTATACCCTCCCGAGACCCAGATATTTTTCGGGCCGACTGAAGAGTGACCCAAAGTACTAATAGTATCACAAACTAGACTATACCGGATAGACCCATAGACAAAAATTACGATATTTTCTTTACTGTTGAGTATTTTTTCTGTATGTTTTAAGGGTGTGTTTGAAACTATTATCTTAGTTCGAATAATTTGTCCTAATACTATTATAGTACGCGGGAACATAGTTCAGTAAAAAATAAATAAAACCTGGGCCTATCCGACATAGTGATTTTGTTCTAAAAAAATCACGCGGGGTCTCAGGAGGATACAATAAACCGGTTCTTTGAGTTCTTCAACTGTCTATACTTAGTGTCGCTTTGGCACACAAATGTATTAAAAATCGACCTGACACACAAAGGCCGGCCCCCAAAGTGTATCTTACATGACCCTCCTTGTAATACAAATGTCAACATTTTCTGGCCAGACGGTGCTCTAACTCACACACCCATCATACAATCCTACTACTATTTTGATGTTTGACTGTTTGTTACTGTGATTTAGATAAATTTCGCACGTGGATAGTATATTACCCGGATTAACAAATAGGATACTTTTATCTCATTAGAACATTCGCGACCATCGACCATCACGCAGGTGAAACCGCTAGCAAAAGCTATTGTTTACAATAAAATAAACAAGCACTGTGATATTAAAGGTCTTATCACCCACTAATTTAAAAGAATGACAAATAGTTAAGTTCTCTCCTTGTCATACATACCACGTTAGTGAGAAAATGGTGAGCGAACACCAACATTTTGAAGAAAGTGTTTCACACATCATTCACACACACACACACACAAACACACACACACACACACACACACACACACACTATAACATTATTTAACATAATAACATAACATCACGCCTTGTTTCCCCGAAGCATTAGGTAGAGGTGTACCTTTAGTTCACCCAAATTTCGTCAGTTATGTTTAAGTCCCATGTAATAGTTGGCGAGCCTATTGCCATAAACCGGGCACAAATCCAGACTACGAGCTGCTACTCAAAAAATCCATATGGAAAACCCAATAACACTGCCCGATATTTTTATTTATAACTAGCTTTTAACCACGTCCGTTGCGTTCGTCCGCGTTAATGGCCTATGTCTTTTCTTGGGGTCCAAGTTACCCGCTAACAAATTTCAAAATCAGTTCAGTGGTTTATTCGTGAGAGCGTAACAGACAGACAGAGTTACTTTCGCATTTATAATATTAATTACATAAGTAAAGATTATTTAATTTTGCTATAGTTTATTTCTAATTTATCTTGATAAATCAACCTAATTTAAGTAAGACTTAATTGAATTGAGGTTGAAAATGGACAGAATATGACGCAAACATTTTTTTATGTATATATAACGCGAGTCAAGCCCAAAGGTTGGTAGAGGCGCTGCCTAGTTCATGGACCAAATATTCTAGTTACCGTAAGCAAACAATATTATTATTTTTAATCTTATTTCGTAACAATGGACCAGAAATTATTCTTATTTATATCAAACTAGCTGACCCAGCGAACTTCGTACCGCCTCAGAATCAATAATTGTTGTGTTAACTTATCAGATCCCACCAACACAAAGCAAAGAGCACCAAGTACCATATACCCATGTTAGACCAAATTATGACAAACTGGTACTTTGAAGGCATAAAGCGTTTTCTAGCTACCACACACCCATGATAGGTGAGCTCCTACCAAATTATGCCAACCTGGTACTTCGAAGACATAAAGCGTTTTCTAGCTATCAAACACCCATGTTAATTGACAATAAGTGTTCCTAAATTTTCTAATTTTACGCGCAATTTTTTAAATTTTTCTTTCATAAGAACCTTCTCCTGACAATAACAAATACAAAAAAAAAAAAAAAGTGAATCCGTCCAGCCGTTCACGCGTGATGGCGTGACCAAGGGAAATAGGGATTCATTTTTATATATATAGATCAGCATAAGTACGATCACCAAAATAGATAAGTCAGTCAGTCGGATATCTACCAAGGTCGCGAGATTTGTTTGAAGGAGTTACCGTGGCCCTGGCATATAGGCAGCTGAACGAACACGGGTTGGTTTTGGTCAGTAAAAGTCTGACACGCCCTCCGGCTCCGCCCAGAGCAGAAGACGTCATATTATGATTTCTCACCCACAGAAAAAAAAGGTTTATTGGATATAGGTGAAGTTTAGTAAGAAACTGATGGATGTTTTCAGATAAAATTTTATGTAATTAATAGAAAACAAACAGGTAATAGAGAATAGTGGTGGCCCAGTGGTAACGGCCGCGACTTAAGAGTTTTAGGTCGTGGGTTCGAACCCCCGCAAGCACTTCACTTTGTGTAAATTATTTCATCACCACTGCTCTTAAAACGGTGAAGGAAAACATATGTAGTTGGGAAACCGACATGTCTTAGAAACAAAAATTCGAAGACTTGTGACATATACCATCCCGCACTGTGCCCGCGTGGCAGATTGTAGCCCACTCCCTCTCTAGGAAAGGAGGCGCGTCCCAGTAGTGGGAACCTTATTGGCAGATTTTGGAAATATACTAGTACCTGTGTGCCATGTTGTTCGGACACTTAGGAACCTTTATGGATTGTTTTATGATATAAATTCAGCCTCTCAGAACATATTTACAAGATAAGCAAAACAGGTACATACGGACCTACAAAACATTAAAACTAATACCAAAATTATGAGTAATGGTTTGTGATGATGCTTTGTTTGTCAAGTTTTTCATAAAGGGCTGATCGGGTTTTGATGAAACTTGGCACTGAGACAGAGCATAACCAGGACTCTGGCCTGAACACATAGAATACTTTTATCATCTGCATTCTTGTAGAAGTTCTTTTAGCCAGTTATAGAAACCGCAAAAAAATCAACAAGTAATTAAATAGTTTTACATAGCTGCGCTTATCTTCCTAACATTATTTTTGTTTCTAATTCCAGAGATGAGCAATAGTGAAGAAACTGTTGTGAAAACGCGGACCAAGGATTGTGGCAAAAAGCACAAGAAACTTAAGGACACGCTGACGGAAATGGACTTCGATTACCGCCAATACATCATCACAACCACATTTTACTGCACGTGTCACGACTGCCTCAAATACTGCAACTACAGGGAACCGGTCCAATGCATAGACCCATACCTGATGGACATGGGGTTTACCGACTGGATCTACCACGGCCTGGTGTCGGCTAGCAAGACTGAGCGAGCTATAGTAATACCTGATAACAACTAAGACAAGTCACAGTAAAACAAAGACAAAGCGACGAGAAACTAGTTTAATAATATGTTTATAAATGTTTGTTAAGCACGTGCCAAAGACATAATCGTTAGGATTTTGCACTTACAAGCCTCCGGGCATTACTGTACACAGCCCGTCGTAATATACGTCATTAATCAATGGCTACTTACTAAGACTGAAAAGTCGAATTTTTACCAAAGAGGTATTTTCCCCGGGCTTATTTTACGAGTAATGTATTGTCTAACTAACGTACCACATATCTCCGCCTAAATAGATTTACAAAGTTTATTTACAAGCGTAAAGTGAAATCTACAAGTTTATCTCTAGAACGGCCGTCTTTTTGGTCCCACTTTTATATCTTGTGATATTCATAGAGACTGGTGCTCCTCAATTATAAAATGTATTGCTTAGGCCACTAAGTAAATTTTAAGCACACTGATAACTGTTTCCTAATAGAATTACATATTTCGAATCAATGTTCACAGCTTGAAAATGATGCCCAGACGTAATGCCCTTGATTTCACAAAATATCTGTTTATACACAATGCTTAATTGTGTTTGGGATTATAACACAAATGCTTATACACGCAACGTTACTAAAATAATAGGTGAGTCTATACAGATTTTCAAGAAAAAATAAGAAATTAATTTAGGCCTACTTATACTGAGAAGCACATTAAACGATAGGTCAGTTTTGCCGCAATCGCTGTCATTTCATTGATGAAAACCCATCGTTTAATGTAATAATCGAGTGGCGGTGGATGTTTGTGAACCCGGGTGACCACCATAATACTGTCACGCCACCTATTATAAAACGCACATTTAACTGGGAAAGAGTCTAGTCTTAACAAACAAGTATGTTCCAAGTTTAAACTAAGAGATAGGTGTAATTTTAAGTAAGCAAAACGATATATTAAATGTTGAAACGTTAAGATTTTCAAAATAACCACCCAATAGTATCACACTGTTATCTACGCTGTTGTTAATTTTCTGAAGAGATCTGTTCCTTAAATATCTAATCACTATTTACTTATTTTTGTGTATTTTTAAAACTTTTCTGTACCTTTTGAAACGTTAATAGAAATATACGACAGTTTTGTCATAATACAACGATTGTTGTACTGGTTTAATAAAAATCTATAAGGGTTCCGTTTTTTGCCATTTGGCAACGGAACCCTAAAAAGTATGTTCCAATTTTAAAATAAAAGGAAGGTGTTACTTTAACCTCTAATTCCCTGAGATACCACATTTGGTATGTAAACAATCGTTTTTTAACTGTCTGTAATTACGGTAATTGACCGGTTAAGTAAGCAAAACGAAATGGCAACGAAGAAACTTTAAGATGTCCACAGTAATCACCAGATATCTTTACACTGTTATCTACGCTGATATTAATTTTCTGAAAGAGATTTTATCCTAAAATGTCTAGTCACTATTTAAATACTTTTGTGTTTATTTGAACTTTTTGAAAAATTAATAGATGTCATTTTTTGATAAAGTTATTCTTGCCACAATCCAACAAATATTGTACTATTTTTACAAAAATGTACGTTCTATCTTTTAAATAATACGTAGGTGTCATTTTAACTAAGCAAAATGAAGAAACGTTAAAATTTCCAAAAGAACCACAAAATAGTTTCACATTGTTAAGTACACTGATGTTAATTTTCTCAAAGAGATCTTTTCCTAAAACGTCTAGTCACTATTTGAATATTTTGGTGTGTTTTAGAAACGTTACTGTACCTTTTTAATCGTTGATGTTTGTATATTTATAGTGTAGGTCGTATATTAACTTGATACTGGTATTTAATGTGTTTTGATGTGGTGGTAAATGTTATGTGATTTATGTCCTATTTGTTTTTGATTTCGCCTTTCCCGAATAGTGTTTTGTAGAATCAATAATAATAGTATCATTTCACTGTCCCACTGCTGGTCCAGATATCATCAAGATACTACCCTGCGCCAGTAAACTCGGAAATATACAAGGTGTTCATTTTCAAACCCCATAACTCTAGGGTAGCCATGAAGGAGACCATGTCAATGAATCAACAAAAAAAATTTTTTTTTCGGTTTCATTTTTATACAGTGTTTATACCTACATTTGTTTGTTTTAATTTTGTACGCCATTTATTGGCAAAACATAGTGCGCATATTTTTGACATGGACTATCTGAAACTATACCTATGTTTAACAAAATAAATTATTGATTGATTGATTGACAAGTTAATTCGACATAACGATTATTTATGTAAAGTACCCTAACGTGCAATATGATAATGTCTCATTTTCTTAGCTTCAACTGTATTATTGGTTTGAATAAAAATGATTTACTCGTAATCATCAATGAAACTTACAACTGTATTCATAAAAAAAACTTTTACTTACTGTGTTTAAAAAAAATGCCAGTAGATTCTTTGACAGGGTCTCATTAATACCCTTGAGTCATGGGATAATCAGTAGGAATACGTTAAAAATTCATTAAAAACGTTTCCTTGTTACTTGCTTATATTTGAACCAATATACAATGAAAAGGTTCAAATGCAGATAAAGCTTATTATAAATTAGATACTCAATTAATATAATAATATTCAGAAACCAGTAAAAGCTTGCAGCATAATTAAAGTATTTATTATGACCCTTTTCGGAAAACATTAGTTTTTTCCATTTTCACTACATTTTGCTCGAGTAAGCATTTCAGTTGGGATGGAAACTATATATTGAGAATTCACTCATTTAATATCAGAAGTAAAGGAAAAGTTTGGAAATCTATTACTTTATAAAACACAGGGAACAGTTAACATTTTGGCTTTGGAAAGGATACTTTGCTATTATACATTTCAGTTATTAGGTGGAAAATCAGTCATAACCCATGAGAGAAAAAGATAAGTAAGGAGGTGTATCTGTAAAATCAGAAGAAAAGTTGATTAGATAACTATCATATTATAATACATACCCAGCACTTTAATTGAACCTTCTTCAGCTGAATGAAGACAAAAGGTTTAAGGAAATTAATCATCTTTTGAAGAAGGGAACTTGGGCATTCAGAGGGATGCAATGTAAAGTGGATTAAATAACTTTGGCTAATTTACTACTGACTGAATTTGACGGATAGGTACCCAGTGACCTAGGGAACGATTTTTCATATCGATTTTTATATTAAAAAATGCTGTAATATTAAAACTTGTAAACGAAGTTACGAGCAACAGCCAGGCATTGTATTATTCAAATAGATTACACTGCTTGGGTTCTCGTTAGTCATGTAAATGATAACAATGTGTACATTTTACTCAGATATCTCTATGAGTCGTAGCTACAATATCCATAGAATAGCCTACCCCTAATATAAGCTAAATGAAGAAACATTAGATAGGAAAACACATGATCTTTATAACCCCGGAAAAAGTATAGGACAGAATTGGGCAACATTCCTTGTCTGGTACATGAAAAATAAAGCACTTTAGCTTGGCCAGTTTTAAAAGTTTGCCTTTACAATGCCTCTCTGAAATTCATCTAAATAACATCTATACGGTTCACGTACAGGCAAATTGCTAACGCCGCGGCCTACGTTTCACTATTCGTTTTATTTACAGCTTAGCGAGTAAATTAACTTATAATAACTTCGTGTAACTTAACAGTAAACTTAGGATCGTGAAGTCTGTGGTTTTCCACAAATACCATCCAACAACTTAACTGAAAGTAACTGGCTACCTTTGAGCCATAAAACATCAAATTTTCATAATAATTAAAATTATATTACGGGTACTTTATCTCAGCTTTCAAAATATAAATGATAAGGTTTTGCCAAAATAACCCCACAATAAACCTAAACCATTTTTTTTAATAAGACTTATTTTTTAATTTTGATAGCGTATTTTAACAAGGGGTATGGCATTACCTACTTATTGGATTGTGGAGATCAGATAGGCAGTCGCTCTATGTTATATACTGATACACCGGCGTCTAGTTAGTTGGGAATCCCGGGCGTCGGGAGTCGATAGCTGACTCCCGGCCACCGTAGGCACGAGATTGCGGGCGGCGAGCAATGGGTAGCTCGCCGCCCGGCAAGGACCAGGCTCGGGTCGACGGCGCGTAGTGTTCCACGCGCGCCTCAAAGAGATGTCAGCGGCACTGAAGGGGTCTGTTAGGACCGATGCCTGCCGGGATCGCGAAATTTTTCGAAAGAGATAACGTGACCCTGGCACATGGGCAACTGAAGGAACACGGGTGGGTTTTACTCAGTAAAAGTCTGACACGCCCTCCCGCTCCGCCCAGAGCGGGAGAAGTCATTTGATGATTTCCAATCCAAACAAAAAAAAAAAGTTAGTTGGGAATAAGCTACACAGATAACGGAGACTTCTTTCATAATATTTTCTATGATGCCTGTATTGTGTACTCAAATAAACTTGTTGAGCTGGTTTTAATTCATGGTCCACGGAAAACGGGTGGGCTCTAGAAATCTTAAGCAATAACAGTCAGTCATAACGAGAACCTGAAATCATTCAATAGGTACTTCGCGGCCTCACCTTTACTATACATACGTAGTTATACCTATAGATAAAAATAAGCTGTGTAAAGCCTTATATGTCCACCAACCGGGGTGTACGCGTATTATAAGGGCGAATGTCCGTTGTGTTGCCAGATTTATTAAACAAACCTTTCGTTCTTAAACTTCAGAAAATAAAATAATATTTTCATAAAGTCTTCAGGGCAGTTGTGTAAAAATAAAGTCGTTATTGCATCCATTATAACATTAGGATGGTATTTACTACTTTTCGTTTCTTATTGTAGCGATGTATTGGCGTTGGGTGACCCATAAGGTGAAATGATAAAGGACATTTGCGAAGTGTAATCTAGGCCACGACTCTTTAAGCTATATGTGTAAGGCAAACGGTAGTCCGTTTGTTAGATAACGCATTCACAGATACAGTCCATTCACACTTATTTTACCTCTGATTTTGCGTCACAGTCAAAATCAAAGTGATCCTTGTTTTCACTGCAATAAGGTTGCTTTTGAGTTGCTGCCATTGACAAGTCTGTCAATATCACAATGATCTTTAAATCCGTTAAATAAGGTTCATATTAGGTTGCTGCTGTCAGAGGTAAAATAACTGTGAACGGACTGTACCTGGAACGCTCACATTTTCGGATACTTTGCCAACATGACAGACTAGGCTACAATGCCCCACTTTCAGCTGAAACCTACGTAACCTTATGCATTTGATAAAAAATCACACAATGGTGCTTAAAGGTAGGATTATGTTACGTGGCAGTAAACCAAAAGACTTAGCCTAAGTTATAGACCTAAGTAATAATTTGATAAACTAAATACAAATTTTGAGCTGAATCCTGTAGGTAAGTTTTTGAACGTTTCTTAATTAAAATAATTTTGCGTATTAATTAAAACACTTTTGCGTTTGTGGGAACTTAAATACTGTTGCCAAATACCTAAAACTTCTACGTAATTAGTTTTTGGGTAGTCGAATCTGCTTTGGAGCCCATTAATTTATTAGAAAGAGTTTGAGTTTTTTTTTTTGTTGTATTAAATACAAATGTTGAAAATTATTTTCTAAGTCAGAAATAATAAGCAAAATCATTTTGAATGTTAAAAGTGAGTTAAACTTAACGTTTAAACATTATTTTATAGCTTTTTGGTTGATTCGTGACATTAGCGCCGCATTGCGTTTCCGAGCGAATCATTCATTGCCTATGGCTCTATTAAAAACTTACGGTAAGGGTGCGTTTACAAGTTGAACACATATTTATGCGATTGTTTTAGTTGAAAGTTTTCGTCAATTTTCGAGGTATTTTATTATGAGGTAGACATTAAGTTGCATTAATCAAGATTAAGACTTAATGACATTTAAAAGAAAGTCTATAATATTTAAGTGTTAATGACGCGTAGACCTAACATTGTTTTTGTTAAAACTCGTAGTCTGAGGTCCTTATTATGAAATGAAATACCAAGTTATAACAAGGAATTAGCCTTTCAAGTCTTACGTATTTAAGTCTTGACTGATTAATTGTTTGAGAGGAAATCTGCATGGCAACAACCTCTCCAATGTGGACTTGCACTTGCGCAATCGGGCCCTTGCAAGAATCAATAATTTCATTCCATCAGAGCGCCGGTACGGTTGGAGCTCGCTCTGAGTCGCGTTATTCATCAGGTCATAAAAGTTTCAGTTAATTGAGATTTATTGCTTGTAAAACCAGTGCGTGGCATCCCAACGAAAGGTAAGTCAAAATACATCAAGTATGGGTCACTCCATCTAGACATTCCTTGAACATCGCTAGCAGGATCAGGGCACCCCCTATCGATCGGTTTTCACTCTGACACAAAATACCTGTTAATTTCATGATTTGCCTTAATTACACGTTTCCCCAAAATTAAATAAACAAATCTTTCGAAATTTGCATATATTTTTATACGAAATTTGGATATTTCCCTCTATTAGGGCGGTGCCTTCTGCCATCGATTTTCATTTTTCGGTGTACGAAGATACCATTCAGCTATAAATCTGATAAGAGGTCAGCTAAAGCTAAGTGCTAAATCGGTGTCGCGACATGCCATGTTTAACATTGTGTTAGAGGGAGCAACTACAATGGCGACATTCGTGTTCAAAATTAATTAATATTTTATTTATTTAAAAAGTTCATCTCATACTTTAGTCGCTCCGACATATTATGTATTTTGAATAGTCTCAATTCCCAGTAGTTTAAGTTGTTGATGGTCAATCCAACGAACAGTTAGGCTGTCATCTCTCACTATTTCATAAAAATAGAAAACATAAATCTAGGTCAGGAATGTGGTTAACACTTGTCTTGTTTCAATTTCAGAAATGAGTTCTTACAAAATCTACAAGAATCAGCAGTGGCACCACGATCTCCTGATGATACCAGCAGATCCGAGTCCAAAAACTATGAGTGAGATTTTCAAGGAACTACCAAAGCAGAAATACCCGGGCAATCATGTGCAGCCAGGCCGCTCGGGCCGTCCAGGCCATCCACTGCAACCAGGGCAGCTAGGCCAGCCAGGTTGCCACGGCGCTATGGGTCATCCCAGCCCTGCAGGTCATCCAGCCGCTGCAGGTCATCCAGGTGCTGCATGTCATCCAGGCGCCGCAGGTCACCCAGGGGCCGCATGTCATTCAGGCACCGCAGGTCATCGAGGCGCCACAGTTCATCCAAGCATCGCAGGTCATCCAGGCGCCGCAGGTCATCCAGGTGCCGCAGGTCATCCAGGCTCCGCAGGTCATCCAGGCGCTGTGGGTCGCCCGGTACATGCAGGACAACCAGGCCCTATCGGACAATTGGGCCACCCTGCGGGAGTAGCGGGACAAGCGGGCCGCCCTGTGGAACTAGTGGGACAAGCGGGCCACCCCGCGGGACTAGCGGGACAAGCGGGCCGCCCTGCGGAACAAGTGGGCCTTGCGGGACAAGCGGGTCCTGCGGGACAAGTGGGCCCTGCGGGGCCAGCGGGCCGCCCTGTGGGACAAGCGGGTCCTGCGGAACAAGTGGGCCCTGTGGGACAAGTGGGCCGCCCTGCGGGACTAGCAGACCCTGCGGGACAAGTGGGCCCTGCGGGACCAGCATGCCAGCCTGCGGGACAAGCAGGCCCAGCGGAACAAATGGGCCCTACTGGAGAAGCTGGCCATGCAGGACCAGCGGGCCAGCGAGGCCGTCAGATACTGACAAATGCCAGCGTATGCTGCGACCTACCGAATTGCCAACGAGCCAAAATCGAACAAATGCCCCAGCATTACTTTCAGGAACAAGGTTATAATGCATTTATATTTAAAGAAAAGCATAAATGTTTATAATTGATCAGTGGATTACACATGTTTGAATAGATTATATATATGTTTCAGCCACACCATTCACACTTGTGAATCCTGCTCAAGGCCATGGCCCGCAGTCGGCGAAGAAAGAGCCTTCTGAACTCAACAACTTGTACTGTGGCTGCGGCAGAGGGGGGCAACTGGTGACCATCTGCTGCACCGGGCGAAACTGCGACAATTCTACGAAGATTGAGGAGGGCATCCACATGGGCCTCCCAGAGGTCCACACGTGTCACCCGGATGGTCACATGTGCTCCCCAGATATGAAAATGAGCTTCCCGGATCCTCCGATGAACAAGGCCCCGGTTGAGAAGCGCGTTAAATCCTCTTACAACCAATACAAATATTAAATTACTCTCTCGATGTTGTGAACACATGTACGTAAGCCCCATCCTCCTACGACTTAAATTCACAAAAACTAATGTTAATTTTCAAAATCAAGTTCTTGTTGATAGATAACCAATTTTGCACACCGTTTTTGTACACTTTAAAATTAAAATTGTTACAGTTACTAAGGCCATGTTGGAATTTAGATGAAACCTTTTATTGAGGATTTCACAATCTTTAGAAGTCGGCACATAACTTTTAAGATAAAAATCTATCAAATATTTCAGGGTTCACTTGTTAGAAACAATTGAAAATGCTTTCAAGCAGGTTTTGTTTAAATGTCATACATTCTATATGAGTTCAAACTGCGTTTGATCATGGCATGAATTCCTTTGCTGTAACTGGATGTTGTATCGTGTTGGTGTTGTCTGACCGTATATTAAGAGTCAGCAGTAGTCAGTAAGAAGATTGTATTCATTTGAATGTTGTCTGTAGTGATGAAGTGGCGTATGGTAATAGTATCTTGAGATGAACCATAAATGTCTATGTAACAAAGAACGTAGTAGTCCATCATTAGCAAGCAATGGAGCACAACAATAGCTTTTTATTATTTAAATCTTTATCACAATTTACATTGAACCTACGAATCTCTTGTAAGCTATTTTGAATTGTATTTTCAAGTGTTTAGTTTAGGTTTGGTTTAATTTATCATATCATTGTTATTAAGTATATTTAATAGAATCAAATTCATTTTTGCTCTTCTATAAATGTATTTTTCTTAGAAATTTTACTCAATGTTGGTATTATTTACTAGTTTAAGCCACAATGTCTACATGTATTATTAACGTGTGTGTTTTATGTGGAATAAAAATTAAAAAACCACGCCGTTTTATTAATCACATTATAGTTTAAGCACACTATCCACCTCTTAGTTCAGTATTCTTCATGGCAAGAGGAGACAATTTCCAATGAGTCCTACCCTCACAATTCTCTTATTTTCCCAGCTGTGAGCTTTAATTCGTCTTTCCATCCTTTGTATCGTCTTTTCTGTTTCTTTTGTTATCACTGAGGAACCATTATGTCGTAGTTCACTTTTCTTAAATGTTTGCTAAAATGTGGCGTGTTCATTTCCATTTTTGTTGCTCTGTTTTGATAAGAACATTGTATTTTCTCTAATCAGGGGATTTACTGTTCTGTCTTATTTTTTTTAAATACTAGTCATAGTCTTTTCTATTGATATTTGCCAATGTGTTAGTATTTCCCTCATTAGTACTGTGTAATTTGGATGGGAAATGTGTTTCCAACCAACCATTGCAAAAATGTCTATACATTTTGGCATTTTGGTTTTTTTTTGGTTTTTTTTTTTGGTCATGGTTGGTTTAGAAGTTTAGGTTTCATACAACTGATGTATCTGAAAATATTGGTGGTGCAATAATCTATTTAATTGTAATATTTTCCTAAGATACCAAAACTACAGGGTTTTATTTATCTAATTCAACAAGCCGTTCACCATTGGCTTCTTTTCCTATAACCAAAATGTTTACTAAACCGAAGTAAAGTCTTCAGTTCGTAAAGACCATCTTTAAGTTCTGTGATATACATATAGGTACATTCTAAATATATATATATATATATATATATATATATATATATATATTTATCTGTAATTTGTAATCAAATAAGTCTGTCATAATTTTCTAAGAGAACGCCAACTGGCAAAAATCAAGTTTATTATCAAGAGTAAGCATAGGTATGATAATTAGTGCCAACATTTTCATGGCAAAACAAAGTCAAAACAAACCAAAAAGGTTACACACTAAAACACCCTTTTCCCTACAGCCAACATAAACTGTAAACAACTTCATCATTCGAAATATTCATAATTAGGTCATGTAAGGAAGGGTGGCGAATCTATAGAATTCCACCCTTGTGCCAACGAAAGGCTGGCGGCTATTGGCTCAAATACCAAATATTTGTCTAAATGTTCCATCTGCACTAGTTCCAAAACAAGGCATTATAAAATACTAGCTTTTGCCAGTGGCTTCGCCCGCGTGGAGGTCGGAAAATATCCCGCGGGAACGTACTACCATACCGGGATAAAAAGTAGCCTATGTGTTAATCCAGGTTATAAACTAACTGTGTTCCAAATTTCATCCAAATCCGTTCAGTAGTTTTTGCGTGAAAGAGTAACAAACATACATCCATACATACAAACTTTTGCATTTATAATATTAGTAGGATTCATTTGCTCTTCGCCCTCAATGAATACACATGAGGATGAAAGCGAAAGATATCTTTCCTTGGTAGATGGTGGGTGTAAATTGCTCCATCCACTTACACATCGTTCTCCAGAGTTGTTAGCAATCTATGAATGTTTATTGAACATTGACCAACATTTGATTAAAATGAGGGCATTTTGTGCTGAATTTTCTATTATTCCGAACTTGGAACGCGTATTTCTAAAGTTGATATTAAAAAAAAAAACATCTTTGTGTGAAACGATATGAAAAATCAGATAATGGAAACGTTTTAGTTACTTATGAATTCGCTGTTTCTCACACTAAATATGTATAGGTAACAGTTATTTGACATAATAGCAGAGTAAATTCGTTTTTTTTTACTAAAGATGTTTGAACTCCACAAGAGTTTTCAAATACGTTCTTTTCAAATGGACAGTCGCGCTTTTTTACATCAAAAAATATATCAGTTAAATCACATTTTAAACAAGGCAATATCGGATAAAAGGGGTCATTTCAAATCTGGACCAGCCAGTTATACTCGGTAACGGTTATTCAATGTTTCAATACATGTTGAACAAATAAGTATTTAGTATTCTTTTATAATAAAATCACTAGGGTCGAGAGGTCTCTTGTTTGCTAATTTAAGTAATCTGCCTGGGCCAGTTCGGCAGATGTACCAAATGTCTGGCTTTTTACATGAGAATGAAAGGAGTTAACTTATTATTACACTGCTCAGATAAAGTCCAGTGAAAGTTTTGTTATATTATTAGCATATCAAAGGACAACTTCCATTTACGTGAAATGAGAGTAGCCAAAAGAATAGTCCAAGCTAGAAAATGGAGGCAAAGATTTGTCAAACATTAGATGACGTAGTGAAAATGGACTATGAACGAAAGGTTTTAAAGAAACTATCGTTAGAAAGTGGAAAAATCCGCGTTATTTTCCCTTAAACAAGTTAAGGGCCAAGTTGATCAAAAGTTTGTCAGACACAGAAGTTTACGATTGCTTTTTGTTTATTTAAGCTTTAGTCTAACATTTTCAAATGACGTTTGATCTGCCTTTTCAAGCAAGCTTGTAATTTTATTTTATAAATATGAAAGAGTCACGATCGGTTTTTAATCTACCTGGCCGTCTGGGCTAGTCCTTTTAGTAAATTTCATATCAATATAAGCTTCTAAAAATGACATCTACGCGAATAAAGAGAAGCATTTGAAAATATTCCATTTTGTATTTGGCGCGTATGCGAAAGGATCGCTAGCCAAGTTCGGTGAAACTGAAATTAGGTACTAAGTTAACCCACACCACCGCATTCATTTAGTGCGCATGTGTGTAGGCAAATCCTACGTTAGTGTTATCAATCCCTCATTATTCAGACAACACACACACAGAAAATGACAGTCAATACTAATCAACTTCCGGTTTCCAGAAAGTTCTCGAAGCTTCCAGAAGCCGGAAGCTGTTCGTATGTCGGTCCCACATTTTAGGTCAATGCGAATTAGTTTACTAAATTTTGAAAATTGTTTCCCTGAATAGAAATTTAAGGGTACGTTTTTCTACTTAAGATACATCTTTTATGAAAACCTAATTAAAAACAGGTATATGAATGTAAGCTTTAGGTTTTTTAGTCGATTTGGCGACAGCAAATTTTGACATCCATCGCTGCTTAAGTATAAAGCCGACTCGAGAAGAACAAAAAATTATGATTATCCATTGTTTTTCGATACCTTCATCTATTACCTACGCTTACGCTTAGCCTTCAAGAGAAGAGAATAATGTAAACATTAGATTTTATTTCATAAGGAAAATAAACTTCGATGAATATGCAAAACGACCGCTTATCAAGTTAGTAAAAAAAAAATTTGCTAACACACCAACGCACACATCCACAGGGTACTGGTAACAGTGATTATGTCTGTAGCCGAATCAAGTGTCGCAAAAAAATCACACACACACATTCTTATCAAGGTATGTGATTGGTCCCGAAATTGGAACAACCAATCACAACAGACAGGAGAAGCTTCTAGAAACCGGATGTTGTTTATACATTTGATATTTATAGTTTTCATCGGATATCCGCTTATATTTTGGGATACATTGCTGCATATCTATGAGAAACACAAAAGCTGCTTGCACTTTAAAGCTTCAATGTATTTAGTGCTCCGAGGGCGGGGCTTTAGGGTAGCTAGTGACGTCAACGAAAGCTAAGTGTTAGTGCATTCATAGCCATAAGGCTTATGTGTGAGTATGCAGGGAGCGAGGGGTGCTTTTTGAGTCGATAGCTACCCTCTACCTTTCCAACCCGAGCAGCGGAGCTGAGCAGTCGACTAGGCTACTCGTCTTGGTGGAACAGTATTTTCTTCCAAGTAAGCTCAGTGTTCTGCACCGGCTGGTGCCTGTGCAGAAAGGAAACAGGTAAGTAGGAAAGTAGAAAATTGGGGATTTTCTAAACAGGAATTTGTAGTTCAGTTCTCAGGCGTGCCCAACATACCATTTTTATTAGGAGGTACCTAGGCGTGTTTTCCTCTTTGTTAACGAGTGAAGTGTTAGAATGAGTATAATCCAGTGTTAAATCTTGAGATAAATCCAGTGTATATCTTTCCAAATTTCCGTGTTTGCCGAATATTAGGTGTTTTTCATAGATACATTTATCGGTGTATGTTTGTAAGTTCCTCAAACCTACAAGCTATGGATGATTCTTGCAAGTACTAGGTTTTTTTCCATGTTAGCGGAAAACAGTAAAATGTTGACGCTGACGCATAATGGTATCGACGCCATTATGCGCCATGGCGCATGGCGCAGTGCGATCGATCACACTGCACCATTGACTTACCCACGATGCGGTCTGCTACTACGAGCTCAACGATTCTTATTGTTGTGCTGTCTCGTTCCAGAGATGGAGAAGCCGTCTGAGCCGCCTCCCAAGGCCACAACCCACTACTACACCGTTGAGGGTATGCAGAAGTTGGCTGAGGAGATGCTGAACGACCCGGATTTGGGTTGCCGCAGTCGCGTGGTGTCGGCATTCAGCGGCGACGGAGGCAAGCCGGGCGTCAAGCCGCCGGCTGCCGACGCTGCCGCAGCCGACCAGATGCGCTACGACTTCGGTTACATCATAATGTCTATCTAAATGTAGACATTCATCAGTATCGTTCACTTCATCTTGTACTCTTCCTCAAATAATAATAATAATGTAGGAATTCGTATGTAAGGGGCCGTTAAAAGCTAGATTAAGATAATATGTAAGTCATTTAGAATAAGCGTTTGGAATAATCTCATTAAATAAGGAAGGGTATATATATTCCTGTTTACTTCTCACTTAGCTTGTTAGTAATAGGTACTTGAAGTTGTACTCTTAAGGAACTTAATTATGAATCTTTTAGATTTAAGGTAGATTGGCTTACCTAGGTACTTTGGATGTATTGCAATACTGGCATTGAATTGTGTACTAGAATATTTAAGGTCTTCTAGCTTATATTCCAATTCTCTTGATATTATGTGTTAGTCTGTAGTTTAGTGTTGTAGATTCCGTATTTCAGCGTTTATTGTTCGGGTCGGTGGCGAATATTGTGTGTGTATTTTTATTCTTGATGTGTGCTAATAAAATTTGAAAAACCCAACTTGTTGTTTTAATTGAAACCCCTTTAGTTAATTTTTTACAATCTTGTCCTAATTTTTTGTACTTAATGTTAAAGAAATAAACGCAGATCACCATTTATTTTCTCATCATTCCAATAACTTATGGCAATATTATGAAAGTTTATGTAGTGACATAAACTTTGGGTAGTGACCCAATCCCACAAGTGCGTAGCCCACAAATACATGGAGAGGGCAATAAAGCAACGTACTTATCACGAATAGAAAATTCGAGATCGAGAACTAGCTTGAACCTTATCAAACCCGTAATTATGGCCTAACAATAAGCCTACTTATTATTAGCCCATCATTTCGGGAAAACCTGAATACTATTTCACGGTAGACTTTTGGTAACCCTTTTTTTTTGGATGGGAAATCATCAAATTACTTCTCCCGGGACGGCGTGTCAGATTTTTACTGACTAAAACCCACCCACGTTCCTTCAGTTGCCCATGCGTCAGGGTCACGGTATCCCTTTCGAACAATCTCGCGACCCTGGCAGGCATCGGTCCTAGCAGACCCCTTCAGTTTGCTGACATCTCTTTGAGGCGCGCGTGGAACACAACGCACCGTCGACATGGGCGTGGTCCTTAGTAGACTCCCGCGCCTACGGTGGCCGGGATTCTGCGATCGACTCCCGACGCCCGGGGCGTCTCCTTCTGCGGCAGCTAGGGACGTGAGGGCGTAGAGCCTGCTACTCCCTCACACGCCCCGGCTCTTCCTTCACGAGCATTACTGTTTCGCAGAAGGAGGTGACGGCTTCCCATACCCTCTCGCTCCTTACCATGGCTCGCACCAGGGCCGGATGCGAGAGGTCGCCGCTGCCGATCGCCTCCACGAGGACACGGTAGTGCTCCGCCCAGGCAGGGCACACTTCCACCGTATGCTCCACTGTGTCCTTCAGGTGATCCTCGCAATGGAAACACCCGGGCGTTTCCTCCCGTTTTATCCTGAACAGGAACCCACCAAAGCACCTATGCCCGGTAAGGACCTGCGTCAGGTGGAAGGTGAGGACGCCGTGGCGCCTCTCTATCCACTCCTTTTGTTAACCCTCGGTTCTTAACTCGGCCGTTTATATATTTATTTTATTTTTTAATGTTCTGTTCTCACTCCGTTATTTGAATGGATTTTTAATGATTATTTTTTGTTAGATAGGATATACTTCAACGATGGTGTCATGTTTAGGAAGTTAGGACCCGATGATGGAATCCTAATAAAATGGAGAAAACCACTCGAAATTGTGGGCACGAATAGTGTTTCTGTTTACTTTTCATAACATAATCAGGTATTCTTATTTTTTTGCAAGTCAAATCGACTAAAATGGGGATTTGCCCCAAATCAAACAAAAAAGGGAGCTTTCAGATGTAAGTTTGTTCTTTTCTGTCACACCTGAAATACCATATGTGTGAAGAGATTGGATTGATAAAAATGTCTGACTGCTGGGCGGTGTTTCAGTTAGTAATAATAGGGCCTCCTCGTTATTAGTAAGAGTATTGGAGTTATCACTGTCGCCTGTGTACACCTGATTTCTTAATTCCAAAGCATTTTTAATAAACGACGTCAATTGAGGAAAAAAAATGGACATTGTTTATTTTCAACATCTTCAGTTCATTGTAGTTCATGAAATATTATTGTGTTTCTAGTAAGTGATTCTTGAAATAAATAAGAGAAAATGAAACCGCCGAAAAACTGAAAAGCATAAAATAATAAACTTTAAAATTATGAGTCGGCACTTTGAGTGATCCTTGTTCATTGATTTTTCAGCGCCGACTCAAAATTTTAAAGTTTATTATTTTATGCTTTTCAGTTTTTCGGCGGTTTAATTTTTTGTTAAAAAGTTTTTATTTTACATATATTTTTTGTGGCTTTAATGTACTAATAATACTTGGCAAGGTATACCCTATCCAACACAAAAAGAATTATCAAAATCGGACTACTCTGTATAAAGTTATGCGTGTTTATACATTACAATCAGTGAGTGAACAATCAATCATCCCCTGTTTTCCGACCCTTAGGGTTCGATTTTGTTTTCCAAATTTATATGGGACCACCTTGGAAGTATACCCTTTCCAGTAGAAGAAGAATCGTCACAATCGGACCACTATGTAAAAAGTTATGCGTAGTCATACATAAAAAAAAAAAAAAATACGCGTCGAATTGAAAACCTCCTCCGTTTTTTTTCGTCGGTTGATAAATGATTTCTCTTTGACTTTAAAACCGTAAGTTGATAGTACCATAAGCCCGAAAAGAAAAGATAGTAAGTACCGAAAGTTAATGCAATACTAACGATAATTTTATTGATGCCAAAAAATATGCAGTACCTTGTGCTCTTTATGTATTTTACTCCTTTTTTGTGTGAATATGAATAAATATGCAAAAAAATTTACGGTCAGGGTCCTAGAAAAATGTACTGAGTCTACACCGTGGTTTCTAAAATAGTACATACCTGACTAAACTACTAGCGTGGTCCGCACTAGGCTTTAGAAACGGAATCAATCAATAAAACGACTCATACATTCATCTTCAGAGAGAGCCGCCGACAGATCGTCGCGCCCTCATCAGCAGTTAAGAGAAAGAAGAGAAATAAGCTTTCGAGACCGCGATAAGCCAACATGAAGCCACAAAGTAATTAGAACCACGATTCACTTATAATTTGCAGGTTTAGCCATCAATTTTAGTTCAATTTTGAATGAAAATGGATCTACGCAGCTTCCACCCCAGAAGATGGCGATCATTAATTTCGTAATATGGGGGATTGGATTGATCTGTTCCATATGAATTAACCATAAATGAACGCTCAATTGGAGATAAATGGAAAGTTGAATGATTTTATGAATTACTTCAACTTTCACTTACGACGCCATTACTCTGTCCTTGTGAGCGTCATTCACTATTGGGGTTACTGCTACAATCCTGTTTAACATCTTTATACGTTTAACCCTCGCCGAGTATCGCAGTTCCACTTGTCATTATCACGAGCCTTAAACAAGGTCATTCGCATGCATGATCGTTTGACCTTTCAGTGAACTTCACCTGCTAAAGATTTCTAACTCTTTCTATTACAGTAATCAAGCCGGCCGCGCCAAAGACAAAGCCAAAGACGATGCAGCATTTCGTCATCTGCAGTTACGAAGATATGTCTAAATATATTAACGATTATTCAACTGGCAAAATCCGCCTCCCATTCACATTTACCATTATGTATGAAGACCTGTCACTAGAGAATGGGCAGCAGCGTTCTTTATGCATTTTACCACTATACTGCGATTGGCAACCCGCCTGCCAAGTGTGGCGATTATTGCAACGCTTCCCAAATTGGGAGAGGCCTATGTCCAGTAGTGGACCTCTTACGGCTGTAATGATGACGATGATGATGAAGACCTGTCTAGGCCGGACATTGCAGTACAACAAGATAACGAACGCTAGCTAGAAAATATACATTTGTAATATGTTTTACTGTCTCCCTTTTGATCTGACTGTGATCTCATTATTTATTTATTTTTATAATTTATTAATGCAATGTAGCCAATAAAACAATTAAAATGTTGTCTAACTTTTATTGTATTGTAAAACCTTGGTACTTTTCCTGCTATTCAAATAGATCCACTGAACGGCGTTGGGAAAAATCTAGCTCTTGGTATTTAGAGAATGACCAGGCTTGCTGCTAGGCAGAAACAAGCTGGCTACTGCAGTAGGTAAATATTTTTTATTAGATGACCTGAGTAAGAAATTACTCTAAGAATTATAGATCGTATAATATAAAACAGAGCACAACCTGCATAGAATATCTAAACAGAAATGAGTATTGCACAATTGAAAGAAAGGAATAAGAATTAATATAAAACCATTATGAGAACATTTTTTTTTGCATGGGAAATCATCAAATGACTTCTCCCGCTCTGGGCGGAGTGGGAGGGCGTGTCAGACTTTTACTGACTAAAACCCACCTGTGTTCCATCAGTTGCCCATGTGCCGGGGTCACGGTATCTCTTTCGAACAATCACGCGACCCCGGCAGGCATCGGTCCTAGCAGACCCGTTCAGTGCTGCTGACACCTCTTTGAGGCGCGCGTGGAACACTACGCGCCGTCGACCCGAGCTTGGTCCTTACCGGGTGGCGAGCTACCCATTGCTCGCCGCCCGCAAGCTCGCGCCTACGGCGGCTAGGGACGTGAGGGCGCAGAGACTGCCTCTCCCTCACGCGCCCCGCCTCCTCCTTTGCAAGCATTATTGCTTCATTAGAACACTTGATCGCAATATGATATAGTGATGGCATCTAAAAACTACTTAGTAGGTTAATAAAATAGCCGCAAAATTTCTTATATTCTAACCTCATTATAATTATTGGCAAAAGAAAAGAGAGATGTTAGTGAAGTTGGACTGTGGAGGATGAATGATGATGATGTACCTCATTATAGGTAAGAAGACTGTGGAAGACATCAAAAGAAAATACTAAAACATAATTCTTAATTACGTCCTTCTTACTTGTTTTTAGTATTTTTCTCTTGATGGGAAGGGAAAGAGAATATTGAACTTTGCACTAAGAATGATTTCTTTGCCACCACACAAAGTCTAAGTAAACAAATTAGTCATAAGACTACAGGTGACCTGAAGACATCTTAATATCTGTGCATTTTAATGGATACTTTTGTGCTATTTGTAACCAACATAGTTCTCAGATCATTGTTACTAACATTATGAAATATTAAACGCTACAAAAGCAGGAGCAGCATTGTGAAAGATGATAATCAAGGCTATGAAGGGGGTGAATACCTAGTTGGGATAAGCCTTATGGAAGCAGAGAATCTGCAGCACTGACCCAAAAGTAGAGTAAGTTATGTATTCAAAATGCATGAACTTAAGATTATTAAGCTGTGATAAGACAGTATGGAAAGCCACTAAATTCTTAACTAAGTTTTGAAATATCAAAAAACTTGTAGGTTCACCTGAGGAATATACTAAATGAATGAGTAGGACTAGATTTTTGCGAATTTATCAATAATTGGTAAAAGAATATTGAGATGAATAAATCTACAATAAACAAACGTTTACAAGATTTAGATTAGCTTTAAGCAGTAAGTGGCAAGTTCCATGTATACTAAAATACGAGTATTATATGCTTAATATTGAAAAGTGTTGAAGAGATGTATGTGTTTGGAAGAAGAAATGCTCACTTACCACAAATATATTGGGACAATTCATAAGTTATGCAATCTGAATCAATGAACTAAGTTTTACGAAGCTATAATTAAAGAATTTTGAAGTAAGTATTAAGATAAAGTTAATTAATTTGAACTCCTGCCTATTTTTTTAATAACAGTAGGTGTAGGTTAGAAAACAAATGTTCAAAGAGACGTTCAAATGCAATGTAAAAAAAACATATATTAACATTATATAAATAATAGAATATTGGTATGATTTATCGAGTTAAGTAATAAACATTATAGGGATATGATAGTTTTGTATCATTCTATCCCAAATACGTATCTGCTTCCTTACTTTTGAAAACCACTTAAAAATCTAAGCATGTAAAACTTATCGAGAAAACTCACTTAGTAGGTACCTGTATTATTTATTTTAAACCTCGTATCACAACATCAAATCCAAAGGTATGAAAATATAAGGTTAGGTTGGGTTTCGACAAAAATGCATACGAAAGCCTTGTTTTACGTAGGTAAGTCAGTTTTTTCATTTTGTTTAAAATTATAACCATTAAACCATTCAATAGTTTTCCATATCACCTTTAGTTAAAATAATATTTTATTTTAAAATGGTACAATAAGTACTTTATTTTTACATTCTATTTAGACACAGCAATACCCTAGATTACAAAACCTCCAAGAAATATCGAAATTATCAGCATTAGCAGTCACAGCATTCAAAAGTATGTCACAGGGTGCTCATTTCCCCTTTTTTTTTGAAATCAGTATAATTCTGTAAGTACATGGGGTGGATTTTTTAAAATATTTTTCTGAGTACTGTTAGAACTTGGGGCATCGTGGGAATCCAGTTGGACGCCAGGTTCTTGGACACCCTGTGCATTTTAATGGATACTTTTGTGCTATTTGTAACCAACATAGTTCTCAGATCATTGTTACTAACATTATGAAATATTAAACGCTACAAAAGCAGGAGCAGCATTGTGAAAGATGATAATCAAGGCTATGAAGGGGGTGAATACCTAGTTGGGATAAGCCTTATGGAAGCAGAGAATCTGCAGCACTGACCCAAAAGTAGAGTAAGTTATGTATTCAAAATGCATGAACTTAAGATTATTAAGCTGTGATAAGACAGTATGGAAAGCCACTAAATTCTTAACTAAGTTTTGAAATATCAAAAAACTTGTAGGTTCACCTGAGGAATATACTAAATGAATGAGTAGGACTAGATTTTTGCGAATTTATCAATAATTGGTAAAAGAATATTGAGATGAATAAATCTACAATAAACAAACGTTTACAAGATTTAGATTAGCTTTAAGCAGTAAGTGGCAAGTTCCATGTATACTAAAATACGAGTATTATATGCTTAATATTGAAAAGTGTTGAAGAGATGTATGTGTTTGGAAGAAGAAATGCTCACTTACCACAAATATATTGGGACAATTCATAAGTTATGCAATCTGAATCAATGAACTAAGTTTTACGAAGCTATAATTAAAGAATTTTGAAGTAAGTATTAAGATAAAGTTAATTAATTTGAACTCCTGCCTATTTTTTTAATAACAGTAGGTGTAGGTTAGAAAACAAATGTTCAAAGAGACGTGCAAATGCAACATTATATAAATAATAGAATATTGGTATGATTTATCGAGTTAAGTAATAAACATTATAGGGATATGATAGTTTTGTATCATTCTATCCCAAATACGTATCTGCTTCCTTACTTTTGAAAACCACTTAAAAATCTAAGCATGTAAAACTTATCGAGAAAACTCACTTAGTAGGTACCTGTATTATTTATTTTAAACCTCGTATCACAACATCAAATCCAAAGGTATGAAAATATAAGGTTAGGTTGGGTTTCGACAAAAATGCATACGAAAGCCTTGTTTTACGTAGGTAAGTCAGTTTTTTCATTTTGTTTAAAATTATAACCATTAAACCATCCCAAAAGATTAATAAATTACGAAAATTTTTGTGAAACTTTTCATATTCTGATGCTATCAGTCTAGTGGCATCTATTGACCCATAACACAGAGTTTTTGAAACGGCGGTAACAAAGTTCAACACGATAGTCTACTAACAAACCGACGTGTTGTGCCTTAGCGTGGGCAGATGGCACCAATGTCTGTTTCAAATCAACCTCTTAAGAACTTATGCTGCCCTGGTACCCGTCGGTGAGATTCATGTTTCTAGTAACATGGCAACATATTGATATGTTGCTAGAAACATTTCTACACGATACGATATGTTTCTAGAAACATTTTACTACACGAGAAGTTCAATTTTCTCATACATTTCAGTTTTGGTAACAGGATAGTAGAATCAGTGTAGAGGTTGATTCTCGTTGCCTGTTCACATTTCTCTGTGAACAGGCAGCAATTACGGCAGCAAGTCACTTCTGCTGCGACATCTAGCTTCGCGTTTTAGAAACTGGTTTACAGGCATTTCTGTGATAGTGTATATCTTTAAACGAGCAATTCTTGTATATATGTACAATATCTGGTTGACCGAGCTTTGCTCGGTATTTTTTAGTATCGATAAAGTTGAAAATCTTATATCTTTAAACGAGCAATTCTTGTATATATATATATAATCTGAATCTCGGGAACGGCTCCAACGATTTTCATGAAATTTAGTATACAAGGGGTTTCGGGGGCGATAAATCGATCTAGCTAGGATTCATTTTTATAAAATGTCGTTTTATTCGTGTTTTCAATAATCAACTTTATCGATAATAATCAACTTGAACATAAACTTATTATTTTAAACACAATTTACCAAAAAATACCGAGCAAAGCTCGGTCATCCAGATATTTGATATTTAAGTGTGTGTGCGGCAAAAACCGGAACTGACGCCGGTGATATTAAGGATGAGTTCGGTCGCAATTACAATAAGCCAATGGTGCGTACTAAGGCGTTTTACCGACCAATCAGTAAGCTCCGTTTATCAGCAAGCGTGAAAGAGTTTACGAGCGTGATAACTGAACGTACCCTAAGATACTTATTTTTCAAATAAATAACTGTAGTGTATGTTTTGAAAATGATTTTGGTTTGTTGCTAAGTACCTACCTAAATGGTTAAGTTCCACTAGCCAGCAAATTAACTAATTGATTGCACGTTTTATTAAGGTGAAGCTCCCGGTGAGTCCGCCAAATTCAAATTACCTTTCGTATTTTACTCTCAGCAGATTAGTATGAGCCTATATGTTGATATGATTCACGACCGTAACAAATTTGTATTTACAGAATTTTAATCATTAAAATCCTCAATACCAATTACAATATTGATAAATGATTTTATATCTTTAAGTAGGTTTGTACAAACACGTCAATTATATTTTTGTAAACTAGATGAGGTCGGCGCTTCCTAACTGAATACTCGTAGAAGAAAGGCCAAAACAAACTCAAAGGACACAGTCTCTTTTAAAGTCCAGACATAATCTTGGTCTCATCTTGTGAAGACCTGAGTGATTGATTACTGAAATGGTAATAGAGGAAAGAAGCACACAAATTGAGTGGGGCTGTACTGTCCTATGCACGATTAGTTACAAATGCGTGCTTAGTGCACGCGCAGTTAATCGTGCATAGGTATTAAGTGACTATTTTCATGAAATCACGACAGTCAAAATCAGGCCAATTCTAAGTTTGCGGTAGTAAAAACAGTTTTACTATTGGAACCTACATAAGTAAATCTTATAGATTTTAAATTCTAAACTCTCTAATGTGAGAAACTATTATTGGCATTATAAAAAAACCGATAATTATCACAGTCAGTGATTTAAATTACCTAATTAATTCCTTGTTTCGCAAAACTGATGTAACATTGTTGCGAGATGGTTTTTGTTAAAAATTAATACGGCACATTATTAAATGTATAAACCTATCCGTGGGCGTATTAATTGATTCGCACGAATATACTCGTCTCTTATTGTTTTCTGAACGCGATTCGTACGAAATTAATTTATTTGTGAGAGAGTCAATAAATCCAGAACTATGTACGTATTAGGCAATAGGCACCTTTGAAATCTTATGCAATAAAGAGAAAGTACACTCAAGAAATAAGAGTAAAATATTTTGAAACCTATTTAGATTTTATTTATAGGAAAAATTCAGTCGTCTTTTTGTGCATTAACCTCTAAGTCCCTGAGATACCACATTTGGTATGTAAACAATCGTTTTTTAATTGTGTCTGTAATTACGGTAATTGACCGGTTAAAATGTCGAATACCTAAATCTGAAACACTAGTTGTTAGATATCGACCATAATTAATTTAAAACTTAATGTATTTCTAATTAATTATACTATTTATTTTATTTTATTTTTTTCGAACATTCATCATCTGCCTAGCCTCTTCCCAAGTATGTTCGGGTCGCTTCCAGTCTAACAAATGATGGACTAATGATGGCACTACGCCTTCATTCTGAAATTATATTTGTCTCCTTACATTTGTATTTTTCTAATAATTTAATATTCAATGCGTCTGGCTTCAACTTATCTCTTGACTCAATGGCCCTTGTAAAGCTTTAAAATGTTCAAATTAAATTCAATAAACAGCGAATCATCATTGCTTTGTTTATCAATAGCGTCAGAAACCTATTCAAATAGGAGATCATTTACAAAAAAACTTTTTTACAAAAAAATACAACCGACTTCCTTAAAAACACTACAAAGTGAAAAATAACTTTAATTTCGGAAGTCGGTGTCTTAGGATTTGTATTTAAGATTTTTGCCACCGACTTCCGAAATTAAAGTTATTTTTCACTTTGTAGTGTTTTTAAGGAAGTCGGTTGTATTTTTTTGTAAAAAAGTTTTTATTTTAAAATTTTAAGTTTTGGTATCTACCCTGCACTAATTCCAAACAAACGGTGCATATTTATGCGATAGCAGAAATCGCGGTTGACTTGCTGTCATTTTTTAAAGAGTTCCGGTGTCTGTCTCCGGAACTCATAATCAGATCTATATGAAATTTATATGGGACCATTTCGGAATAAACCCCTTTCGAATAAAAAAAGAATTTTGGAAATCCGTTTATAAATGACGGAGTTATGGCCGAACATACATAAAAAAAAAAAAAAAAAAAAATATATAAACATCCGAATTGATAACCTCCTCCTTTTTGAAGTCGGTTAAAAAAAAAAAAAAAAAATATATAAACATCCGAATTGATAACCTCCTCCTTTTTGAAGTCGGTTAAAAAGTAAGTAAACGATGCAATGTTCATTAACTTTTATAAATAAGGAACGAGAGTTCATCACATGTTAACGACATTTTAGGCAACTTTAAAATTTCTACCGTCCTATGCTTCATCCTATTTATTTATCGAAATTCTAATCACACGTAATAACTTAAACACCTTTTAAACTATTACGTGTGATTTGAATTTCGCTTCAACTAATCGTCGAGATACACAAATGAATACGTACCGAGATGTAATAAGGGGGGTAGGAAACTGCACTTGCGCACAAGGGGCCAGCAAACCGGTCGATGATTGCAAATAACCTCACCGTGTTGGATGGCGGACACCTTTGTCAGAAAACAGTGTTTTGACTAATATTGGATCCTTGTGCCAGTTTTAAACTCAGTGATTGCCTGACTGAAGTGAGTGGAATTACGTGTTCATTGTGCAATAGTTTTAACACCCCAATGCAGTTACCTATTAAGGAAAAGTATTAGCAGACGTTAGTGGTGTTTTTCCTTGCTATCAATATTTTTGTGTACGTATTTTCCAAAATATTCGAGCTAGTTTAATTATTTGTTTATTTTAAACGTGATTCGTGGCCATTAGAGCTCAAAGTTCCTTTAGAATTTAACGATACATACGTATACATACGTCAAGATTTATTATTGCGGAAGTGAAATGGTGTGTGATTTAAGAATATTATATGATAATCAATCCTGTGCAGTCTCATAGAGCGAGGCGGGGCGGGGCGTGGCTCTCTATTTAAACGATGGTAAAAAGCCATGCTTATCTATTACTAGCTTTTGCCAGCGGCTTCGCCCGCGTGTAGGTCAGAAAATAACCCGCGAGATCGTACTACCGGGATAAAAAGTAGTATATGTATTAATCCAGGTTATAAACTAACTGTGTTCCAAATTTCATCTAAATCCGTTCAGTAGTTTTTGCGTGAAAGAGTAACAAACATCCACACATCCATACATACAAAGTTTCACATTTATAATATTAGTAGGAAGTAGGATTAGATTCACAAATTGAAGAAGTGATAAATAAATTCAAGACTACTTTCTCAACCCATACAGCGTGGTGGAAAATGGCCATTAAGAAGAGAACGCCAGGATCACAGCAGTGGAAAGATTATAGTCTGATTATCTAATACTCTAATTTATCAAATTTCCAGGTGAAAGTACCAGTGGAAATGCCAGCATCTGGTCCACCACAGCATGTACACATAAACTGCACACCGAGGTGGAACCTGATCCCTGTGTGTGAGGGAATAGTACAGCCGGCACGACTACGACTGGCGTTGCCGACCCAGCAGCTGCGAGCCCCCGGGCCGGTGGTCGCAGCCATGCCGGACTACGTGGAGGGCCGCAACGACATGGCCATGCGCTGCGTCCAGGAGAGATTACTCATCGTGGCTACCATCGAGGGTATCAATCATTCACTCTAATTTCTAATGTATACCATTCAAAACTTTAAATGTTATCGTCTTCACCTCTTCATTTCATAAGTCCTCATTAGCTCTCTTAATTAGTACAGTCTGCCTGTGATAAACTTGACTTAGAATCATAATTATAAATCTTTATTAATTTTTTAATCATATACAGGCACTCTGGTTTAAAAAATGCACAATCTTAAATAGAAAGAGGTGTCTGAGATAGGATGGTGCTAAGTTACGGATGACCCGGCTCTCTTAAGACTTTTTAATTTACAAACGGTTGAAGTCAATGTACATAAAGTAAGTCTAAAATATTATGTAGGTAAGAGCAGTACCTACATGATTTACAAGATTTTTGTTAACATTAATTTGTAAATATTGAAGATAATATTGACTGATTCTTTAAGTATTATCTATTTGGCCAACGCAATACTAACAGATATAGCAGGTACTAATTTACAATACCTGGTCAAGAGAAGAACTAACAAAATCTACATAAAACAACAACAAAAAATGTTCATTGTGACAAGTATCAGAGTTTTCACATAAAGACTGTACTATTTTAAGAATTTACACTAGATGTTCAAAAATAAGTTTTTCTGTACCGATTATTTCATTTAAAGTACCTAAGTTTGTAATTCACATATTTACTATTTTTGTAGATTTTTTTACAAATTTAAACGTAGTTTTTATTGAAATTTACGTGGGTTGTGACAAAGTACAAAAGTAATCAGAATTTTCAAAAGCTGACTGTACTATTGTCATATTAATTCTCGATGTTCATGTTAAGTTTTCCTGTATCGAATTTATTATTAAAAGTAACGTAACACAGGTACTAGATTTAAAATTAAAATGTACCTTTAATCCTATTTTTATAAACTAAGTATAGCCCTAAAGATTCGTTAAAATATATTTAACGTTATTTTATTAACATAAATATACCTACTATTTTCATAAAAATGTACAATGTTATAAAAAAGAAAGAGTAAATTAGGAGGACTGAACAAAAACGAGTATTAAGAATGTGGGAGTTTCTTCACAGTTGATTGGGTAAAAGATCTATTTTGGTAAAAAAATTCGAAGAACCGAGGTCAAGTCAATGGGAGTTTTCGCGATCATTATAAAAAACAATTAGTATTACTTTTACTCTTCATGAAGAAGGTTGTCAGTGGATTTGTTATCAGTTAGTAGTTCCGGGGGTACAATAAGAGGTACGTCCTAAGTTATAGGCCTAACCCTTAGAGTTATTGCATTTGCATAGGCATAGATGTCAGTTGAATATAAAGCAGCTTGAGGCCTATTTCATTTAATAAATTACAATGGCAATCGATTCAAAATTTTGTGAGAATACTATTAAATTACAATATTTATGTACGTTACAAAAAGGAACCTAACTAAATAACTTATAAAACTGATAACTTACAGCAAAATGCAAGAAATACTAAATTCAAAGTTAGTACTTTTTTATTTCATTTATACTTATTTTTATAATCTTCAAAAAAATCCAGTGTATACCTACATATTATTCTCTTCATAAACGCTTCATATTTAAGAATATTATTTTGAATGTACCTTTTCTAATTTGAATATGTATTAAATGTGAATGGTGTCACAAGGCGTTTCATTGCAACCCCACCACACCGCATCATAACTCTGTGTCCTATGTGCACCCTAAGTTCTCCTACATTTATATAATAACTAATAAATACCTAAATAAGTTAATAAAATACAAACGTACACAAATATATATCTAATACTTGATTTTTCTTAACCGTAATGCAAACAGTTAATAATATGACACATTTCACCAAATCGATTTGTAGTGTTAGCGAGACAAATGAGCAAATAAATAAATAATATACATTACTTACATAATTTCATAACTGGAGATGTAACGCAACTTATACCTATAACAAGATTTTACATAGATATTTTTTGTAAGTAACATAATTATTTTTGTTAAAAGACACCAGCACTTTGCCACCACAATTGTGATAATGCACCACCGTGGTCGGAAACCGTTGGGGTGCTTCCGATAACGCAGGTTCAGCACCCCTTGTGCGCAGTCGTGAAAATAAATTTCGGCCATGTATTGATTACTGAGAATGTGCCCTAAGCATGCTTAAAATTCTGCAATTTACTAAGAAATTATTAAAGATACAAGAATTCTCCTAGGACCTACAGAAAATATTTTATTTGTTTAATAGACTGCAGCCGAAGGGTAGCCCTGCATACAGCCGAAGGTCCAGGTGCCCTATAGGTCACCTGGGAGAATAACGTTTGGGAATTAGCTCAGGGTTCCATAGGAAGGCCAGTTAAGTATTTCTTCGACTCGATATTATAAGATAAATATATTGTATAAAAATTACAAAAACCTGCAAGATGCATGCAAGAAAAACCACTCTCCCAATGTATATAACTAGATCACACAAGAGCGAAAGAGAAAAACAGTCAAGAGAGAGCGAGGGAGAAAGATAATGTATTAGCATGCAACACAGCGCGAGGGGCCAACATAGTTTTGTATTGATTTACTCATAGCTTAACCAACGTTCTTATTCTCTGCAGGCTAAAAATGTTTGTAAAATTGCGCAGATTTCCTGTCAGGATTACTTTCGGTATTCGTGCCCTGAATTACAGGTATTCACTTGAAATGGTTGAGTTGGCATGCCGCCATTGTGGACATGACTCATGAGGTGTGGTCTCCGTATCAGGCAATATTACATCACTGTAATATTGAAATATACAAAAGTTTGAAGAATTGAAAATTGCTCCTTTAATAGTGTCATTTGTTACCCAAGAAAGCGCTATAGTTGGAGAAGCAAACTATACTTTTCAGTATTAACACCTACATATAACAGTAATCGGGATAGTAAAGAACACACAACTAACATTTACAGCTTCAGAAAAAGTAGATCTAATCAATGTTGCTTGTAGTGAATTTTAATTAGCCTCCAATCTACTATAATAAAGGTAATATATTCAAATTCAAATGTACATTCAAAACATTTAATTTCACTTTAACCTTGATGAGCACTCGTGAAAGGTCAGAAGTTAGTGCTCGATTTTTCGACGATTTTTTGTCACCGTCGGCGTTTCAGCTGTATTAGAATCCAATGGTTTGGCACGCGACGAAAAATACTGGCACTGATGGCATGTCTTTATTTCCATGGAAGGTGGCCTTCAGTGTGGAACACCGGTGTTTCGATGCTCTTGCGCTATCCCATCTTCCTACCTCGGGGTGCTGTGGTGGCGCTACTGCTGCGGCTGAGGAAAACCCTTGACCGGTGTCCTTATTGATAAATATATTTTTGATGTATCATTTGCAGGATGAAGTCGAGAAATGAGCGGGAAAATCTAGTTTCATTTCCAAAGTTTCGATGGTTTCAGTAAGCTTTATTTGCCCCGTATTGGTTTCTAGCTTTCTCCCGCGGATTTGCCCGCGTAGAGGTCGGAACTTATTTCAAGGGAACTACCGGGATAAAAGTCCTACGACTTAATCCAGGCTATGGCCCACCAGTGTCCCGAATTCCATCGAAATTCGTTGAGCTGTTAAAGGGACAATTTTTTTTTTTTAATTGTGGAAGCAGGAAGAACAGCTTTTAGAACAGGCTTGAAGATGGAATACTGTAACATTATACTGTGTGTGACCGTAGTCTATCGAACAAATCGGTATCCCTTGTAACAGTGTCAAATGCACTAATGCTTCAGGTTTTGCAGACTGCGCTTCACCGCGATAAACAAAACCTTTTATTTCATAGTATTCCTTGAGAAAAAGAGAAAGAAAAATAAAGGCGGCAAACATGACGCACAGAAAGATCAGAAACATACAATAATAAAAAATAAAAGCTGGGGGACAACATGCGTCACATCCACGCAAAACTGCCATCACTCCGTGCTATTGTTTGTTCATTTTGAAAAATAATAAGTGGGAGCAAGCTTTTCGAAAAAAAAATATGCTGTCCTTTTTTAACCTTAAGACTTTTTCGTAGATAGAATGCTCTCAAGACAACTAAGTCTGAAATCATTACCTACAGGCACTTGTTTTAATTAATTTATTTAAATTAAATAAATAATAGTAAAGATGCATGTGAGTTTATCTTATCATATGTAAATCAGTGTTAGAATTAACATCGCTAAAGTTTATTAGTCGTAGCGTAGGCGCGGGCTTGCTGGTGGCGAGCAATGGGTAGCTCGGCGCTCGGTCAGGCCCGTGTCGACGGCGCGTAGTGTTCCACGCTTGCCTCAAAGCGATGTTAGCAAAACTGTAGGGGTCCGCTAGGACCGATGCCTGCCAGGGTCGCGAGATTTGTTCGAAAGAGTTACCGTGACCATATGGACAACTGAAGGAACACGGGTGGATTATAGTCAGTAAAAGTCTGACAGGGAGTGTCAGACCCGATCCCGCAGAGCAGGAGAAGTCATTTGGTGATTTTTCACTCACAAAAAAAAGAAAGATTATCGTCGAGTTTGTTTGCAATTCCGACCAGGTTATTCCTGTCATACGCCTCCAGTGTTCAACAAAAAGAACTACCTTGTCTTCAATTACCAGGTCGGGTAAAGTGTGTTAATAAATAAAAATAAAAATAATAAGAAGTAGCCCGGACTCTGAATTTGAGCCGATTATTTACACCAGGCTCGCCCCTGGTGCAATGCGGTTTTACTACAGGTAGACTCGCCTCTGCAAAATTGACTCACCTCTCCACCACCTCACGCATGTTTTCACCGAATGGTTAGGCCCTTCGGCGAAAACATGCGTAAAGTTATGTAATGTAATGAAACTGGAGCTCATGAAACGCCGAAACTCGAAAATCACATTCAGATTTGAATTTAGATTAGAACAGAACTATCAATGATGTTTTTCCTTTACACATAATTCGTAGATGTAGAAATAAGCAGTGGGTACTAATAATAGGTCTTTACCTATGAAAATGCCCTTTTGAATAAAAAAAAAACGATTTTTTTTCATGTATTTTTCATTTGTATTAATCGAAATAATCACCCATTCAATCAATGCATCTTTGCCAACGCAGTGGCAGTTTATTGATGCCCTTCTTAAAAATATCAGCTGGATGGAAGGCAACAAATTCTTCAAAGGCATTTTGTACTGCCTCTCGGGTATTGAATTTTTTTCCCGCCAAGAAGTTATCCAAATTCTGGAAAAAGTAGTAATTTGTAGGCGCAAGGTCTGGTGAGTAGGGCGGATGACGGAGAACTTCGAACCCCAGTTCTTGCAACTTGGAGACCGTCTGCTGTGCAGTATGAGGTCGCGCGTTGTCGTGCAGGAGCAGCGGAGACGAGCGATTGACCAATGCTGGTTGGAGATGTGCCAGCTTCTCCATCATTGAGTTCAGTTCTTCACAGTACACATCTGCAGTAATGCTCACCCCGTTTGGTCAGAAGCTGTGATGAATCACACCGGCGCTAGACCACCAAACAGTGACCATCATTTTTCTAGGGGTTAGTTTTCGTTTAGGGCATTGTTTAGGTGCTGAACCAGGATCCAACCAACTTGCTGAGCGCTTGCGGTTATCAAACAGAATCCATTTTTCATCTCAGGTAACAATGCGGTTCAAAATTCCTTCATTTGTATGTCTGTTGAGCAGTGCAAAGCACGTCTCTACGCGTACTTCGCGCTGGCGATCATTGAGTTCGTGGGGCACCCATTTGTCAAGCTTTTTTACCTTGCCAATTTGACGCAAATGGACCAATATTGTTTTGACGCTAACATCGAAAGCTGCTGCTAATTCAGCCGTAGATTATGTATCATCAGCTTCCACAATCGCCTTTAATTCGTCATTGTCGACCAAAGTCTTCGAACGACCGCGAGGTTCATTTTTCAGGTCGAAATTTCCAGAACGGAAGCGAGCAAACCAATAACAGGTGGTGCGTTGGTTTGTAGTGTTAGCTCCGTAAACGTCGTTGATGTAGCGTGCCGCTTGTGCCGCGTTGCTGCCACGACGGTACTCATATTCCATAATTACTCGAATTTTTAACGTATCCATGATGACGAAAAAGATTGAAAGGCGATGAAAATGTAATACTAATCAATAAACAAATGACTACTTTTGGAAAAAGAAATCCATGTTTTTAAAAAGAATTCTTAGACAAACAAAATAGTTATTTGTTATACAAGAGTGCAAAGTTGCTTTTTAACCGCGTGTTCAATTTTGATGACCGAGCAAGCGAAGGATTAGAATCCTGACCGTTAGCGAGGGAATCAAAAGAGCACGAGGTGAAAAATCTTTGCACTCGAGTGCAACACGTAACTTTTCATTCCACCTCAGCGAGGATAGAGTATTTTTAATCTTCAATATCTGAGTGGAAAAGCCGTTTTTATTCTCTAGAGGATAAAGTAAATTGAATTTAGAACATCGTGTGCACTATCACAAACTTAGTGCACACGATGTTCTAAATTCAATTTAAGATTAAAAATACTCTTTCCGAGATGGTGGGATGAAAATTATTTTGATTTGAAATGGCCAGTACTGCAGAACGGCAATTTCATAGGTAAAGACCTAATATATTTACTCAGCTTACCCTATAATACCTTCCAGGAAAATCATGTGCGGTGTGTATCTCAAGCACTCTCCTGTTGATCCAGATGTGCAGCAGGTGACCCTCGAGTATGGTCAGCCTACCCACCTCAAAGCTTACGTGACCGTGTAATCTGCACCGTGTAACAGACGCGTTACGATTCAACAATCTACTGATAATGGTAAACTTGGTTGGCGTTTATCATCGTCAAAACGCCATCATGGTCTGGTATTTTAATGAACTAAGCTAATTTATCGACACCGTGGCCCTGGCAAATAGGCAACTTAAGGAACACGGGTGGGTTTTAGTTAGTAAAAGTCTAACACGCCCTCCCGCTTCTATCAGAGCGGGAGATGACATTTGATGATTTCCCACACACAAAAAAAAACCAATCTATCGAGCCCACTATAGTGTTGTTAGAGGTGTCCTGTCAGTTCACCAAAAATTAATTTACAAATTTATAATTAACAAGCAACGCTTGGCAAAAACGTGATTAATCATTTCATCATTATACAACAACAAGTTTGTCAAATAATCCACTTAAAAAAAAATATTTTTCGATAAACTTTCATTTAATAACGTATTATTTGACAAACAATTCATTTTAGAAACGATTTTATCTAATAAAACAACGTTTGGAATAAAAGTCATTCGGTCATTAGGCTATTTAGGTTGTGAATTTTTAAGCCTTGAAATACCCTTCGTGGCAGATCCTACATGGTTTGAGGAGGTTAGGTTAGGTTAAAACTGTGACCTCCTACGCACGAGCCGAGCGAGCGGAGCGAGTGGAGCGTGCGGTGCCGCGGCAGCGGCCGGCGAGTGCCAGAAACTACTAGATTTTAGGGAAGTAGTTCTATAAAATTATGTAAAACAATACCGTCATGATCACTTTGTGACTGATTTAGAAAATTAGAAAATCTACTAATATTGTAAAGCTGAAGAGTTTGTTTGTTTGTTTGATTGAACGCGCTAATCTCAGGAACTACTGGTTCGAATTGAAAAATTCTTTTTGTGTTGGGTAGCCTATTTATCGAGGGAGGCTATAGGTTATACAGCATCACGCTACAACTAAGAAAAGCGGAGCAGTAATGAAAAATGTTGCAAAAACGGGGAAAATGTATTCCCTTTGAGAGTTTCCGTCGCGTGCGCTGCGTAAACGGTTAAAGTAACGCAAAAATCATGAATGATGGAATTGTTCCTTTTAAAAGGTTCTAAAAAAAAGTCCGCGAGAGCATATGTCTATCTTTTAAGGTTGACTCACTATAACTCAAAAGGAGCGAGCAGCAACGAAAAATGGACGAAAACTAGCAGGCAAATCGATGCGACGGGAAGGGTCAGGGGAGCAAAAATTTGACGCGGACGAAGTCGCGGGCAGAAGCTAGTGTATTATAAAATGATATTGAGTAAAAACGTAATTTTTCCAAAACAATCTAAATATTACACGAAAAATGCATACCTAAATGATTAAATATTATCCAACACATTTGTTAAGAGAAGCATTTGCCAAATAAATGTTTGTAAAGCGAGTGTTTATAAAATAAATCATTTTCGGAATATTTTGTTTGTGAAATAAATAGGTATACGAAACGTTGGTTGTAAACTAAAAAGTTGTCAATGGTGTTTTGGTGAAACATTAGTGATCCGTTGTTAGAAGCGAGTATTTGATTTCAGACAACTTGAATTGCTGTATTCTGACAACATCAAGTCAATTAGAGATGGTGACACCAAATTCAGCGATATGGAGATACTTATTTAAATTAGTGAACTCAGAATATAACGATATTTCTATTATATCCACTGTCTCAATTAAATTCTTTAGTAAGTTGACGATGGCAATTATTCACTAATATATTTTTTTGTAAATAGATTGTAACGAAAGTTATAGTTTGAATAAATAGTTCTGAAACTATTATAATTATCATCTTGTAGGGTCGACGCTCAATCGACGGAAGTCAAGCTTGCTTCTGGAAGAATTCAAAATAACCAATCGAAACACCACCCACACTCTGATTAACTGACTTATCACGAAAGCTCAAGAACCATATCATCAATCATCAACTCAGCCTATCGCAGTCCACTGCTGGACATAGGCCTCTCCCATGCTGCGCCACAACATATATTAAGAACAAGAACCATATATTATATATTAAATCTATAGACTTGAAGTTTTCGTTAATAAGTTCTTTACATGGTGTAGGTACCCGCTAAATAAGGAATTTTCGGAAATTCCTCTCCTAAAACAGTTCAATAGAAGTTTAAGAAATCCGTCATTTCGAAGTTAGGGGTACAAAATGGATCTGGAGGCAAAGGTCCTCGCCCACATGTGGGAGTGGCGCGAGGAGGCGAAACGCCGGGGCGAAACTCCGCTGCCGCGACAAATCGCGGCACGGCGGACAGAGCTCCGGTGTGATCTCATGGCGATATGGCGGGTACGACCGTCGCAACCCAGTGCTGGTCAGGCCACAATTGCGGCGGTAAGTCCCCTCTTTGAGGAGTGGATAGAGAGGCGTCACGGCGTCCTCACCTTCCGCCTGACGCAGGTTCTCACCGGGCATGGGTGCTTCGATGGGTTCCTGTTCAGGATAAAGCGGGAGGATACGTCCGGGTGTTTCCATTGCGAGGATCGTCTGGAGGACACGGCGAAGCATACGGTGGAGGTGTGCCCTGCCTGGGCGGAGCATCGCCGTGTCCTCGTGGAGGCGATCGGCGGCGGCGACCTCTCGCGTCCGGCCCTGGTGCGAGCCATGGTACGGAGCGAGAGGGAATGGGCAGTAATGCTCGCGAAGGAGGAGGTAGGGCGGGTGAGGGAGTGGCAGTCTCTGCGCCCTCACGTCCCTAGCCGCCGCAGGAGGAGACACCCCGGGCGTCGGGAGTCCATAGCGGACTCCCGGCCACCGTAGGCGCGAGCTTGCGGGTGGCGAGCAATGGGTAGCTCGCCGCCCGGTAAGGACCAAGCTCGGGTCAACGGCGCGTAGTGTTCCACGCGCGCCTCAAAGAGATGTCAGCAGCAGTGTAGGGGTCTACTAGGACCGATGCCTGCCGGAGTCGCGTGATTGTTCGAAAGAGATACCGTGACCCTGGCACATGGGCAACTGATGGAACACGGGTGGGTTTTAGTCAGTAAAAGTCTGACACGCCCTCCCGCTCCGCCCAGAGTGGGAGAAGTCATTTGATGATTTCCCATCCTGAAAAAAAAAAAAAAAGAAAAAAAAGGGGTACAAAATTAAACCAAATGTTTAATTTTATGTTCCTAACTTTCTGGTCAGAAATAAATATAATATTTCTCGTTTCTACTTTCCGTCTTCGTCTCATTTCTTCCCGGAAGTGTCGTAAGAGGCGATTAAGAGAGTTACTAGAGAATAGACAGCAGCGTTATCTATGCAGTTGACCACCATACTGTGATCGCTAACCCGCCTGGCAAGCGTGGCAATTATGGCAAAGCCCCCCAAATTTGGGGAGGCTAAAATGATGATGATGATGATGATTGGCTTCATACAAGACAGACGAATCTTAGTGTATACAAGTGGGCCAGTGGCAGCCGTTACGGGTCCTCAGAAACCTGAAAGTCTCACAACCAGTCTTACCAAGGGCGGATCCAGGGGGTGGGTCACGGGGGTCATGACCCCCCCTGGACTGGGTCCACCGTGGACCACTATTTAAAATTGTTAAACATAGGTACTGGTTTTAAGTAACGATATTTTTTTTTGTCACTGTAGATTTTATGTAAATACCTTCAATATTTAATTAACTTATTTTAAATTAATATTATATTCTGTATGATGGCAAACGCATTATTCGGGAACGAACGTAGCGAAAAGAACAGTGGCGAACTCCCAAACAGTCCAGATTTGGCCATTTTTAAACACGCTGCTATACAAAAATGTAATTTACCAATAATTTTAATTCTATTTTAGTAAATATCTGATGCTAATAACTTTGTATGAATAAGCACTGTAAAAAATCTGTTGTTTTTTGGTATTTTTTATGATGTGACCAAGTCTTTGGCTTTGAATTTGACTTCAGTGTTGCCAAAAAAAAAACTGCATAAACAATAAATTCAAATTGATTTAAAGTGTAGGGACATCTCTCCACTGTATGTAACACAGTTTTCATTTAACCCTCCGCCAATCGTGTGTTTTTTTTTTGCACACCGCCAACCGTCGTGGACGATATCGTCTCAACCGATAATTTAACCCATTTAAACGTAGGAAAAAATTCCAAAAAAAGTCAGGGAATATGTTCTAGATTTCTTTTTCCTGTTCCCATAGTTTTTGACTTGAATACTTCGCCCCCTGATGGAATAAAATTTCGTAATCGCTGCAAAAACCGTAATTTCGAAGGTTTCACAAAAAAATCGATATCTTGGATAAAAATTGGTTATAAGGAGTAGGGATGAATATGAAATTTCGGATACGGATTGGTTACGGATGTAGGAATGATTATTATACCGGATACGGATACGGATTCAGATATGAAATTATTTTGGATTATCCGTTAGTTTCGGATAATTTCGGTTACGGACATTAAACTTTTAAGGAATTTCAAAAGTAAAATACAAATAGTTAATAAAATGGTTTTTTTTATATGTCACCATTTGGTAGGAATTACAATCAGTGTGTGAGTAATTATTACAGCTATTTAAAATAAAAATTATTATAAATATAATAGGTCTTTACCTATGAAAATGCCGTTTTGTATGAAAAAAATTAAACGAATTTTTTTCATGTATTTTTTATCTGTATTAATCGAAATAATCACCCATGCAATCAATGCATCTTTGCCAACGCAGTGGCAGTTTATTGATGCCTTTCTTAAAAAAAATCAGCTGGACGGGAGGCAACAAATTCTTCAAAGGCATTTTGTACTGCCTCTCGGGTATTGATTTTTTTTCCCGCCAAGAAGTTATCCAAATTCTGGAAAAAGTAGTAGTCTGTAGGCGCAAGGTCTGGTGAGTAGGGCGGATGACGGAGAGCTTCCAACCCCAGTTCTTGCAACTTGGAGACCGTCTGCTGTGCAGTATGAGGTCGCGCGTTGTCGTGCAGGAGCAGCGGAGACGAGCGATTGACCAAAGCTGGTTGGAGATGTACCAGCTTCTCCATCATTGTAGTCAGATAGGAAACGCCGACCTCATCTAGCTCAAAAAAAATATTATTGACTTGTAAAAGTGTTTGTACAAACCTACTTACAGAAATAAAATCATTTATTTATCATTTATTTATTGAGTTCAGTTCTTCACAGTACACATCTGCAGTAATGCTTACCCCGTTTGGTAAGAAGCTGTGATGAATCACACCGGCGGTGCTAGACCACCAAACAGTGACCATCACTTTTCTAGGGGTAAGTTTTCGTTTAGGGCATTGTTTAGGTGCTGAACCAGGATCCAACCAACTTGTGTAGCGCTCGCGGTTATCAAACAGAATCCATTTTTCATCGCAGGTAACAATGCGGTTCAAAATTCCTTCATTTGTGTGTCTGTTGAGCAGTGCAAGGCACGTCTCGAAGCGTACTTCGCGCTGGCGATCATTGAGTTCGTGGGGCACCCATTTGTCAAGCTTTTTTACCTTGCCAATTTGACGCTAATGGACCAATATTGTTTTGACGCTAACGTCGAAAGCTGCTGCTAATTCAGCCGTAGATTGTGTATCATCAGCTTCCACAATCGCCTTTAATTCGTCATTGTCGACCAAAGTCTTCGGACGACCGCGAGGTTCATTTTTTAGGTCGAAATTTCCAGAACAGAAGCGAGCAAACCAATAACAGGTGGTGCGTTGGTTTGTAGTGTTAGCTCCGTAAACGTCGTTGATGTTGCGTGCCGCTTGTGCCGCGTTGCTGCCACGACGGTACTCATATTCCATAATTACTCGAATTTTTAACGTATCCATGATGACGAAAAAGATTGAAATGCGATGAAAATTTAACACTTATCAATAAACAAATGACTACTTTTGGAAAAAGAATTCCATGTTTTTAAAATAAAATTAATTTGAAATTAGAATTATTAGACAAACAAAAATTATTTTGATTTGATATGGCCAGTACTGCAGAACGGCAATTTCATAGGTAAAGACCTATATATTGAGTGTTATCTAATCTACCTAAAATAAAAATGTAATGACAAATCCGATATTATCCGAAACTTTTATTTCGGATTCGGTTACGGTTACGGATAAATTTTTATATCGGATATCCAATAGTTTCGGTTACGGTTACGGAGCTCCCTAACATCCCTGATAAGGAGTAATGTTTTAAATGGTACATTTTAAAAGGGAACGTTTTTCAATAAAAATGAGTATTTTACAAAATTGTTTGTAATTACAGAAAAAATATGAGAATAATAAAAATATGCATTCAAAACAGAGGTGCAGTCGATGTTCATCACAGGCTGCGTTTTCACAAAAAGAACAGCACCAAATGGTTTTCTTCTTATCTTTACCTTTACACATGGGGCAGTGTTTTCTCAACTGATTATCGAATTTTAATTTCACATTTTCTGGTTCCACAGGCAGATTAAGGAATTCGCGAATCAACTTCTTTTTGAAATTACGAATATTTGGTATATCCATGCGCTCTTGAAGATGCGGAGTTATAAGACTTTTTGTGATTTCATGCAAGAATTCGGTTCTAAATAGTGTTTTTGCTTTATTAGGAGTTAAATTGTACATTATATTAGCATTAACACCCGCTTGATCCAATATTCCATAAAAAAAGCGCATTGACCATCTATTTGAAAAATTCGTAAAAGTTACGTCGCCAACCGTATAGGACGATACCGTCCGTCCACAAACTTGCATACGCTCGTACTCACTGACTTCACAATGGCTATTAACGCGTTTGCGCCTGTGAGATGTGCGCGAGTGTAAGTTTTTTTACAGAGGGGTTCGAGGCCCCTTCCTTTTCTCCTTCCAAAGATATGCATCAGCTCCAAACTTGGCTCGGATGAAATCGTCTGGTACGGTTGGCGGAGGGTTAATCATATTATTAAAAAAAAACGTATATACGATATAAATGATTAAAGACTTAAAAATGATAAATTGAAGAGTGCATTATACCTGAAGAACTTATAAAACAATAATCGATTCCATATGTATCGATACAATTACAGCTTGGCAAAAAAGAGTCTGGAAAAAATGAGGGCGCCTGCTTAGCAGGTATGGCCACCCTGAATACTAGGACTAAAAGTGATAAGATACTTGTTGTTTTAATCCACAAACACGAGATCCCGGAAATTCTCATCAGTCAAGATTTCAAGACTTGATAGGCACACAGTCTTTTACTTTCATTGTATTTAGTAGATTGCGCATTATTTGTGTCTATGCGGGGTACATAACATTATCACTATTCACATGACAGTGAAAATGAAATAACACGCTAAAGTTTAGATTTTATTTAAAAAGAAAAACGTGACGTTACATCATTCTTGTATTCCTTTTCGGTGCTATGATAGATTTTATCCATTAACACTGATGTGTCAGTTTTACATTTCTTATTTATGAAAATAGTGTAAAAATATTTCTTACACGTTTACGGCTCCCATTACAACCCGTCTCCTCAAACTATAGGTAATATATTACGTAGAATAGGCACCTGAAAAATAATAAATATAAATTATACTTTTTTACTATAGTATGCGATAATAACATTAACAAAAAAAAAAATACTTGGCTGTTTCGTTATAGTGTTGAATTTTTTGTCTAACTGCACACAGATCAAAATCGTCTAATTCTTTCTTCCGCCAACTGTTTTAGTGTTCCTCCAGGTGCAGAAAAAATCCTTAATTGTTTTCTCCTTCATTAACAATTTCTCTAATTGTACTGTGAGATTTACCTTGAAAAAATATAAAGACAATCATATTAATTCCATGTAGGTACATTTTCAATTTCAAGTATCAAAAATCAAGAATTAACGTACACGCGATTTGTCAAACTAGAAAACATAACCTCAATAATCTATTAGTAAATAAAACAATAAAATGGCTTGAAACTTATAATACCGATAAAACTTAGTATTAGAAAGGAAAAACAATGACTGGCATTGAATAAAAGATACATTTCTTGGATAAATACCTGTCGTGTCGGCAGTTCTTTCGTAAACATTGTCAATCGGAGACAAAATTTGTTCCGCTTCAGATTCCGCCAAATTTCTTACGAAAACTTAGTATATCACAGCTCACACCACTACTCCTTATTGTTTTATTCATTTTCTATATGTTAGAAAGCATTAATAATTGATAGTTAATTAGAAATAAGTAAAATACAACTGCGAACATAACACAATGACAGATTAGCTACTTGTTGATGATAAACAAAGCAGTGCTGCCACCAAAAAAATATTTTAGTTCCTATGGTTACCACGACAGACTCTTTTTTGCCAACCTATATCTTTTTATTTTTTATTTGGCAACACAGTGTTTTAAAAATGTTGTGTTAATTGTCAATATGACAAGTGCAAAAAAAAAAACAAAGTGAGTGATAACTTCATTCACTTTGTTTTTGTTTTGCATCGTGAGTGTTGTTTTTGTAAGTTTTATTGCGATTACTTTGGATGTTTCTAAATGGATTCCGATTCTCCCCTTCTTGACGACCCCGGAACTTCCATGGACCGAGGTTCAGCCTTGTATTTATGATGAACGTGGCACATCTAAAGGAAGTTTTATTATAAGCATAAACAATTTTAATAAAATGTTAAAAATTATCTAAATATAAATCTTGATACAAAAACTAGGTTTATATTGGCATTCTTACTGATAAGAACTATTAAATCAATCATATATTATTAGCTGAACTGTTTGTTTATAAGTGGCCAAAGTCCCATAGAAGTTGGTCAATGCCCTTTAGTTGCCGTTTCTACACGTTTTCAACCGACGAAAAAAAACGGAGGAGGTTATCAATTCGACGCGTGTATTTTTTTTTGTTTTTTTTTAATGTATGACCACGCATAACTGTTTACATAGTAGTCCGATTGTGATAATTCTTTTTTTATTGGATAGGGTATACCTTGCCAAGTATTATGAGTCCATTAAAGCCACAAAAAAAATATAAAATAAAAACTTTTTAACAAAAAATTAAACCGCCGAAAAAACTGAAAAGCAAATAATAATAAACCGTAAAATTTTGAGTCGGCGCTGAAAAATCAATGAACAAAGATCACTCAAAGCGCCGACTCATAATTTTAAGGTTTATTATTTTTTGCTTTTCAGTTTTTTCGATGGTTTAATCTTTTGTTACAAAGTTTTTGCCAGACTATACATACATTAATAAAATACCTACATTTTATTTTTTATGTACTATTATAAAAATTAAATAATAACTTCTTGTGACTTGACCACGACTATGTGACCCCCCCCTGGCACTAAAGCTGGATCCGCCCTTGAGTCTTACCAAGGCGGAATGTATTACCCAATTACTGAGTTCTGGAGGTCAGATAGGCATCCGGTTAAACTGAAAACCGATCCAACGATGATGACATTGAGAACTCATCATCATCAGCATCCACAGCCCGACTTCCCATGCCGCGACAGTCTCCAGTGCGCGGCTGTTACGATGCGACATTTATTTATGTAATTCAAATATGGAACGAAAATATCGAATGTAGGTACTGTTCGGTACGGTATATTTTTTGAATTCAACAACATCGAAATTGAAATGGCATTGAATGATCAACCCAGTCGGCGAGGCGCTAAAAATAATTTTATATCACGTCCTTGAGAGGTCAAGTCTTAATAGGTGAGTGCTTATTTCTTTTTTCCATGCGATCGGTGCCCGAGTGCTAGAACAAAGTATAAGGGCAAATATTCGAAACCCGGTATAGGGGTAAAATCAGAATAGCACAATTTAGGAGCAAAACTGTGCTATCCCGATTTTATTTATTTGTGTGTCAGCTGGCCATTCTGATTAGTTGGTCAACAAACATTCTGTGGCGTTCGTCGATGTTCGACGAAAACACATAAGAAAAAAGTTTTTCTGTGAATTTATGGTATAATCTTAAGATTTAACAATTCGTCTTTCATTATAGTTATTTATCAAATTAAGTGAAAATAGTTTTATCACTTACCCTATTCTACAGTGCTACGGTCAAACGAAATTAATCGTGCAAGCTTCTACTTTAAAAGAAATGAAGTCCACTTAAAGTAATTATTGTAGTAAATATTTTTAACAGTTTATCCTCTGACAATTATACTTATTGTGATCAAAGATAAAGTGATTAAGAGACAATAAGAAATTATTAAGAGATTCAAGCAAAAAATATTTTGTGTTTTAATATTTGGTCTTAAGTAGCAGGCATGCCTTTTCAGGGCCACCTTCATCCCTTGTAATACGTGTCTTATTCGTCTCGCCACCTCTTCATGACAAACACTTTCATAAGATAATTGCAGGGCTTATGTCACACATTTACCATTCACGGGAATATTCTGGGTACTGGACCACTGACCGCTGTACGTAATTTTGCGACGCGACGGGCCCGGGCGGTGTCATCAAATTTCGCTTTATTAACTCACTTCAAAAAGGAGGAAGATATCAATTCGTCTGTATTCGTTTTGTTTATATGTGTCTTCCTCGTTATGTCCCTCAATTTATTGAATCAGTTTCAGTCATTATTTTTAATGGAAATGCGTCAACTTTGCTTTGGTAGTTTTTGCGTTAGTTTCGATAGTATATATTTAATCCACTTTGCGTATCTTCATAATTTTCTATTACTTCATGTCACTGTTGTTTAAATAGCAAGTAGTGGTATACTAATTGGTGTGCAGTAGGTACCATAATTATGAAACAAAACACAATTAGTCTTATATTTCAGATTGTTGTTTGTTTTTCGAAAGATGTCTGTTGTTTTTTTTTTTCTTAAAACAAATTAGTGATTAGCGAACAGAATATCAACATCATTAGGATCTACCAACCCGCACTGGCCCGATATTTGTGTTGGTCTAGGGGATCATGGCCATAGTTTACAAATGCTAGCTTAGTTGCGTGATGTCGAAACAACTAATAAGATACCGATCAAATTCAACGGACCTATTCAGGATGTGATAAGCAGAAGGCGTTGAGTCTTATCGCCTTCCTACCAATAGGTAACAACCCACAGTATAGCTGGCAGAAAATAGCCATATAACTTTGTTTATGTATCATTAATTTTATCGAAACCTTACTTTCTTTTCAACAACCTGTTATAAGTAGTCGCAGCTCACGTGTTAGAACAACCAACTCAACATTATCTATACCTAAATACACCTTTAAATTAGTGACGCACGTAGGTAATATAATCTGTTAGCACAACATTGTTATTTTTACAGACGCTGAACCCCTCTTTTATATTTGTAAACAAGCAGTCACGTTTTCCTCAATAGGGGAAGCCTCGGGGTGAAACAATTTGGGGGAATTAATCGATCGAAAAATTCACCCTATTAACCACCTACTGACATAGAATCAGATGGGACACGGCAAAACACGCCACGACACTGTGTCTTGAATGTTGACTTAATTTCCTACCGACATAGTATCAAATGAAACAGAGATAAACACGCCAAGACACCGTCGTGAATAGATGGAACACGGTAACATATTGTATCGTGAGCGTGACTATGTTTGGGCACGCCACTATTGCGGCGGTAAGTCCCCTCTTTGAGGAGTGGATAGAGAGGCGTCACGGCGTCCTCACCTTCCGCCTGACGCAGGTTCTCACCGGGCATGGGTGCTTCGGTGGGTTCCTGTTCAGGATAAAGCGGGAGGATACGTCCGGGTGTTTCCATTGCGAGGATCGTCTGGAGGACACGGTGGAGCATACGGTGGAGGTGTGCCCTGCCTGGGCAGAGCACCGCCGTGTCCTCGTGGAGGCGATCGGCGGCGGCGACCTCTCGCGTCCGGCCCTGGTGCGAGCCATGGTACGGAGCGAGAGGGAATGGGAAGCCGTCACCTCCTTCTGCGAAGCAGTAATGCTCGCGAAGGAGGAGGCGGGGCGCGTGAGGGAGTGGCAGTCTCTGCGCCCTCACGTCCCTAGCCGCCGCAGGAGGAGACGCCCCGGGCGTCGGGAGTCAATAGCGGACTCCCGGCCACCGTAGGCGCGAGCTTGCGGGTGGCGAGCAATGGGTAGCTCGCCGCCCGGTAAGGACCAGGCTCGGGTCGACGGCGCGCAGTGTTCCACGCGCGCCTCAAAGAGATGTCAGCAGCAGTGTAGGGGTCTACTAGGACCGATGCCTGCCGGGGTCGCGTGATTGTTCGAAAGAGATACCGTGACCCTGGCACATGGGCAACTGATGGAACACGGGTGGGTTTTAGTCAGTAAAAGTCTGACACACCCTCCCGCTCCGCCCAGAGCGGGAGAAGTCATTTGATGATTTCCCATCCTGAAAAAAAAAAAAAAAAAAAAAAAAAAAAGCGTGACTATGTTTAGGCACGCCACAATTGCGGCGGTAAGTCCCCAATTTTTGAGGAGTGGATAGACAGGCGCCACGGCGTCCTCACCTTCCGCCTGACGCAGGTTCTCACCGGGCATGGGTGCTTTGGTGGGTTCCTGTTCATGATAAAGCGGGAGGATATGCCCGGGTGTTTCCATTGTGAGAATCGTCTAGAGGGCACAGTGGAGCATACGGTGGAAGTGTGCCCTGCCTGGGCAGAGCATGCTCGCAAAGGAGGAGGCGGGGCGCGTGAGAGAGTGGCAGTCTCTGCGCCCTCACGTCCCTAGCCGCCGCAGGAGGAGACGCCCCGGGCGTCGGGAATCGATTGCGGAGTCCCGGCCACCGTAGGCGCGAGCTTGCGGGCGGCGAGAGAAGGGTAGCTCGCCACCCAGTAAGGACCAAGCTCGAGTTCCACGCGCGCCTCAAAGAGATGTCAGCAGCACTGAAGGGGTCTGCTAGGACCGATGCCTGCCGGGGTCGCGTGATTGTTCGCAAGAGATACCGTGACTCTGGCACATGGGCAACTGAAGGAACACGGGTGGGTTTTAGTCAGTAAAAGTCTGACATGCCCTCCCGCTCAGCCCAGAGCGGGAGACGTCATTTGATGAATTCCCATCCAGAAAAAAAAAACCTGACTATTTTGTTATGGCTAAACTTGATACTCCTTTTGTTTGTCGTTCTCATTTAGAATATCTTGTGTTAAGATATACACGTGGATCTTTCTATGCCCTGCGGGTCCTTTACTATAATGGTTTTTATGATCTATGTGTAATAATGGTTGGCTACGATTCTTATCTTTTTATACACATATTTGCACATATTATTATTTAATAACTGTTAGTTTATATATCATGTAAATAATGCCCTTTAGGGCCTTATCACACTAGTGATTCACGAGCGTCTTTAAAGCGCATCGAGTGCGCAGTGCATACGTCGAGGACGCGCATCGAATACACCACGTACGCGCCGTGAATACGTCGCGGACGCGCAACGAGATTGCTGCGGATAGAAGCGTTACTCAGTGTATTGTACGTCATAAAATCGCCGCGAACAGGTGTCGAAAACGTTGCGTAATCGCCACGCGCCCGTGGCGTCTTCGCTGTGCTGCCGTGACGTAATCGCGACAGCACAGCGATGTGTAATGCGCCCACTCCGCTCTGAAGACGCTCATGTGATAAGGCCCTTAAATACTATACTTTAATTAAAAGTATAAAACATATCTTGAAAACCGCTGTTCTTGACCGTGAAAAGCCCATCTTATCTACCTATACAAATATAGCTTCATTCATTTCATGGGCGACGAGATTTCAATATCACACCCTGTATACATAACACTCACTTACTCACTCAAACTTTCCCTGGACTCCGAAGGTCATTAAAATCTTTGCTTATATACTCAAAAAAACGCTTTTAATAATGGTTCTAATATTAGCAGCGTAACACATTATTAATCAGAATCATTTTGAAGATTATTACTAATCCATTAGGTATTGCATATGTTCGAAAAAATTGTCTGCTCAGCAACGTAAATAACGCAGTGAATATTGTTGGACTGTGAAAATGAAAGCGATTTCTACTTATAGGGTGTTACACAATTACCCTGTTGGTCCTTCAAGGCTAAAAGAAAACAAAAAAGCAAAATAATCTTATATCAATGCGATTTTAATTAATGTCTTCGCAACATTTATTATATTGCAAGATTAATTTGATTATACCAAGGGATCTTCGCTATTTTTTTCAAGGTGCGGAACTGAAAGTAGGCTACTAAAACATCATTAGTAAATTCTTACACCGTCTGAATATTTGATCATCTCCTTTAATAAGTCTATGTAAAGATTGTTCTAATTTGTAAAGAGCTATCTTACATTTATAAATTACTTGTCTATTCAGCGATATTTGGGGATGTAACTAAATAGATTGACAAATGGGTCACAAAACTTCTCCCACCATTACAGAAAGGTGCGATGCGACGGTGCGATATGATTTGGAGTTGCCCTGCCAGACACAACGCGCCTGTCTGTGGGAGCCTTAAGGACTGATTCAAGGACTGGTAAGACCTTTTTTTTTGGATGTGAAATTATCAAATGACTTCTCCCGTTCTGGGCGGAGCGGGAGGGCGTGTCAGGCTTTTACTGACTAAAACCCACCCGTGTTCCTTCAGTGCCAGGGCCACGGTATCTCGTTTGAACAATCTTGCGACCCTGGGAGCAGGACTGGTAAGACCTACTGTATCATTATGATGTAAATGTGACTTGCTTTTCAAAAAAAAAACAACCGACTTCCTTAAAAAAACACTACAAAGTCAAAAATAACTTTAATTTCGAAAGTCGGTGTCTTAGGCTCTGTATTTAAGGTTTTTGCCACCGACTTCCGAAATTAAAGTTATTTTTGACTTTGTAGTGTTTTTTTTTAAGGCAGTTGGTTGTTATTTTTTTGTAAAAAGTTTTTATTTTTTAACTTTTTAGTTGTGGTAGATACTCCGCACTAATCTAATCGCGTTATTCGTTCATTTGTCGCGCAAATACGTAATAAAAATTTAAGACTTATATGGTTTTCACATGGACCCCATTGTCCAAATAGAACCAAATTAAAATGGGACCATTCGGGAAGCACCAGCTTTCAAATAAAAAAAAATCATCAAAATCGGTTCCTCCAGTCAAAAGTTATGAGGTAACAAACAAAAAATAAAAATATACAGTCGAATTGATAACCTCCTCCTTTTTTTGAAGTCGGCTAAAAAATTAGCCAACTTGTGTTTTGGTCAACGACCGCTGGTAGTTTTTGTTACTTGACATTTGAGTTGAGAAAATGTGTTTTGTTTTATTATCATGTTTGGACATCAAAATCCATCACGGCTGAGAAGTTTATACAGACAAAATCGGTTCATCCCGTCAAAAGTTCTGAGATAACAAACATGAATAAAAAATACAGTCGAATTGAAAACCTCCTTCCTTCCTCCTTTCCCTCCTTTTTTTGAAGTCGGTTAAAAAACACAAACATTTTCATTAAACTGATATATCAAGTGACTACAGTCGATGATACCACAAAAAAAAACACTAAATTTATTTATTTTGGTTTCATCATGTAAAAATATTGATACCCATCTCGTCTGCGGAGTTTTGCTATCTAATTTAATTTAACCCTGCATACAATTTGAAGGAATACAAATATCAATCGCATTTCTTTTCATTTATTTAATTGGTCATACATGGGTACCGAAACACAACTTAAACAACACCCATTTATTAAGGCTCATAAAATTGAGTGTGCCGCAAATACAGCTAATACCACCGGTGTGAAATGAAATGAAAATTCGCTATTCGCGATACCCTTATTAATTATCGCCCTTACAAGCTGTCTCACGCCCAAAAGTTGAATGTGCGCGCAATCGTTAGCGATCTCAAGGACAAAGGCGTAATACGCAATTCGGGCATTTCCCAAGGCCGTCTTCTGATAAAGACGGTACGAATTTAGGATGATGGAGCGGTACGAGTAGACCGTATCATATTACTAAAAGTCCTATCAAATGGTTGGTACGAGCTCAATTTGTTGGCGGGTTTAAATGGCAAAACAATGAATACGCTAAAAAAAAACATGTGTGGATTTTCTATCCTTTTTTGTTATATGTATGTTTTAACCACTTTGTGTAAATAATTATCACTGATAAGCGTTTTAGTTAAAACTAGCTTCTGCCCGCGACTTCGTCCGCACAAAATTTTTAGTCTCCTGACCCTTCCCGTTGCGTCGAATTGCCTGCCAGTTTTCGTCTATTTTTCGTTGCTGCTCCGTTCCTTTTAATTGAAGCGTGATGTTATATAGTGTATAGCTTTCTTCAATAAATAGGCTACCCAAAACAAAAATATTTTTTCAATTCGGATTTTCTAATTTTTCGCGCAATTTTTTTAATTTTTTCTTTCGTAAGAACCTTCTCCTGACAATAACAAATACAACAACAACAAAAAAAGTGAAATCGGTCCAGCCGTTCACACGTGATGGCGTGACCAAGGGAAATAGGGATTCATTTTTATATATACAACATTATTTTTAGTATATGCGAAACCTGAATATAGTTTGTTCAGAATCAGTAACTGAATCGATTCCAATAATTTTTACACCATGTTATATTTTGTACCAAAAATATTTAATTACGCTTAAAAGTTGGTATCCGCAATCATCTGTTTGCACACAGGGGTCACGAAAGTTCATAACGGCCGCGTACGGCGGCGTAGGCACGGGACCGCGCGACGGCACCCCCCCTTCCTTCAGTCACCCGAATGCTACGGACTGATGTGCACGTATCAGTCACGTCACGCAACAATACGAGATCGCGAGCGCGCGCACGCCGTGGGCCCGGGGCTAGTGTTTAGTTTTTAAAATTATCATGTCTCTCTCGTACTCAAACGTCCGTACACTCGCTGTTTGTGGTGGTGTGGCAGTGCGTCAGTGAATAAGAGAAAAACGGGCCCTTTTTTAACAGTTGCTTCAGTTTGTTTGTGTGAATAGTGATTACGCCAATTATTGTAGATAGTGATGATTAACATTTTTAAACACGCAAAGATAGTCAAGGGTACAAATTTATTATTTGTTTACAGCCTGCTGTGATTCAGTAATGCGATGTTTAACAATTTTCATCCATTTTGAACTTTAAGTTGTTGACATAAGGTGCAACAAATTGCAGCATTGATTACATTTTACCACTTACTACTGCATTTACGAATAAAGTACATAATAATATCTACCTACACTTGACCATCACGACAGTCCAAAGCCTGCAAGTGTGATGGAAAATGTTCATCACCAACTAATACATAAACAATCACTGTGGCAAATTATTATCAATGACGCTGACGCGGCCGGGTGGCGCGGCCGGCCGGCCTCCGCTAGGCTGAATATGTTTTAGCGTGGACTATTAGGTAACGTAACCAGCTTATAACTTTGTGATTATTAATGATACAGTTTTGAAATTTTTTTCATAGATTCTTTACATAAAAATACTAGACCCGTGTTTCGGGTTTCGCATAAACAAAAATTAATGTTGTATAGATAAACAATAATAGTTATAAGTGACTCAGCTTATAGCGTATTGTGACGACGCAAGGGCGCGCGACACTTATCGCTACTTGGCAAACGTATTCTTTTAATATTTCATCATCATCATTTCAGCTGAAAGATGTCCACTGCTGGACATAGGACTCCCGCAGATGTGGGGTTTTGCCGCTATGCTTGGAAGGCGGGTTGGCGATCACAGTATGGTGGTACAATGCACAGATAACGTTGCTGCCCATCCTGTAGTAAGTTCCTTAGTTGCCCTTTATGACTCCCACGGGAATAAATGTACAGTGATTAAGTGGTCGTTATCAGGGTGTACTTTACCTTTCCTTAACGAGAGTTAAGATGCAATATCCGTGAGATTTGTTCGAAAGAGATACCGTGGCCCTGGCATATGGCCAACTGAAAGAACACGGGTGGGTTTTAGTCAGTATAAGTCTGACACGCCCTTCCGCTCCATCCAGAGCGGGGGACGTCATTTGATGATTTCACACCCATAAAAAAGAAACAATACTCGTATGATTTTAATTCGTTTGTGTGTTTACTCGATGTAAACAAATCCGTCTGGGAAACAGGTCATGCCCCTATAAAAAATCCGCTATCTGCTATCATATCTAACATTTAGATGCTCACTCTTGTTTTTTGGCGTGCAGGTTTTGAGGATGAGGAGAATGAAGTGAGTCAGAGCACGCTTGTCGGCAACGCCCAGAAATGATGGGTCGGAGATAGCTCCCGCTGAACAAGCTCCGGTGGTTGCTGAGGCCTGCGAGGACGCTGGCAAGTTGGAAGAGGTCGTGTTAGCTACATCCCCAAGCCCAATACGCCTCCAGCGCAGAGCATTACGTGATTGAGTCAATATAGGACAACGCGCAGTGTGACCACGGACTCATTACCGCACGCGACGGTGCGTTTTACAAAAAACGACGGGTTGCACTCCGGGAGTGCCGGCAGAAGTGAAAACTTGAATATTAACGTTGTGCATTTTTGATATTTTGGAATGGTTAGGGAATAATTTTGCACGAATTGCTTTAATTATCAGTATAAAAGTACTATCATTTAGGGTAACGTTGCGATCGTTGGACCAGTGCTTTGATCGGGCCACTTCAATATCTCGTAAACAATTGTTTTTAAAAGTTTTCATATACGAATTATATTATAGTCTTCGCAAGTTCTAAACCTATCCGTTACTTGTCGGTTCTTATTGTATTATTCCGAAAATTTGGCTTACTGGTAGATACTAGCCATCGAACATAATAATTTATTTATATGAGAACTAGCCAAGTCAGACCTTAGGCTACAATATATTATCCTAAGTTATTATATTTTATGTAGTTATAAATAAATTTCAGGACTGACCATTGAACTTGGCACCCATTTAGATCTCACTTCTTTTGTTGTTGAAGTCAACAACCAAGGCATATATCATAATATTGAACTTGGCTCTCATTTCAAATTTATGTTTTTGATGCGTTTTCTTTTCAGAATGGCAGGATTATACTTAGAATGAGACCAATATGGATTTATCGTTGCAAACTTTACGTAAAGGAGAAGTAGGTTAAAACGAAGCAAGCAGGATGTACGCCGTGCCTAAAGCGACACAGAAAAGTCGATACGACGACAAAAACACGAAATCCAAAGGTTGCAAACAAATTGTTGATTCAGTAGGAGATTTGACTCCAAAAGTGGAGAAAAAGCTTGTCGAAAATATTTGAGAATTGGAACAGTGTTTATATGGTGTAACGAAACAAACGTAAGAAGTTTGGCCTTTAAAATAGCAGAAAGATGTGTAAAGCATAGGTTTAATAAAGAAAAAATAAATGGCTGGCAAAAAATGGTACTATGTATTTTTGAAAATCTTAAAAATTATGAGTTGAAATAGTGATTTCTCGTTTAAATAAATAAGATTTAACTGTTCCTATTTTAAAATGTTGAATAAAAATGTGATTGTGAAAAATAGTTTTATTTTTGTGCATTCCAAAAATAAGATGTTTTTGTAAGCACCTTGAATGGACCAGTAGGCCAAAATTGTCTAGGTCCAATGATAGCAACTTGGTGGTCCAATGCAAGTTACAGTGGTCCAAATAAGGCGACCATAATTAAATTTACTTTTTGCTCTTTTGACGCTATAATCTTTATTTAAAAAATCTGAAACAGTAGTTGCGGATACTTCAATAAAAGCTTTATTCATCTAACCAATTACTATATTCCCTAATGTTATAGTTAAGATTTTATGTCCGTTCAAAGTTAAGTGGTCCTATAGTAGCAACCTTACCCTATGTGGTAGAATACAATATTTATTTATTGCGCTATCGTACACAAACATGTCAATTTATATTACATTAAAAAGTTTATTTCTCAGAAAAATCACTCTCCGTCCGTCTTACGAATTTTCGATCAGGTCACGTGATCCTGACGCGAGTTTAACATTTTTTACCCATTACAAAACAAGTGCACATCGCCGCTAAAGAAGTTTTCACTTCAAAAATCCCCATCTTCACACTTCCCGCGTCTGAACGCTTAGATCTACTAAACTACGTAATGGATTCTAATGCGGGCGAAGACGCTGGCAAAAGCTAGTTAATTAAACTAACTAACTAAACAATTTTGTAACTTAATTATTTTGATTAAAAAGACTCCCTGTTCAACTTTACCTCTTGATTATTATTTCATTAAAGTCCTAAAACTTGAATGTTGTAACAAATCTAACTTTTTTCTGTGAAACACATGAAATTAGAATATTTTGTAGATAAGGCTAACTATGGCAATGAAAGGATTAGGTTTTTTGTACAAATACAACTATGAATCCAGTGTGTTGAAATAACGTGCACAACTCTAACTTGTCCTCATAAATGAGCAATTACTTCATAGAAATATTTCAAATTGAAATATTGGGGATTTTAATTTCAGGCTTACTTTCTTCCCTGACGAATTTTATAGGCTTTGTATTTTTGTATAACTTAATAAAGTCATGTAATACAATATTTATAAGTGTAATACTCATTTTAGAGGCTGTAACGATAGGTTCGCTCAATTCGTTACAAGCTGAAATAAACCAATAGTTATGTTGTTTTCTTTAAATAAATAGGTACTCTCCTATACATATGATTAAATTATCATTATTATATGCCTGTATCGTCCCACTGTAGGGCAAAAGGGAAAAGGAAAGAGAGCCCCCCTCAGACCTTTCCCTTTTCCGAGTCTACTGTGATTGTGGGTAAATGATTTAAGAAGGAGTCCAGCTCATCACGCCATCTTTTTCTAGATCTGACGCGTAGTCGCTTTTAGAGATTTGGGATTTACTCAGTGTGGCGCTACTATTGTAATCCATGGCCAATGACTTTAGAATTTGTCAAAGGGTCACAGCAAGCTTCTGCATTTTTCAAAGACTTGGGTTGATCACACATTTTGACGGGCACATTTTAACGTGACACATATGACTATGCCTTGACATTGAGGCAGACACTAAGCCGCATTTATGTAAGTATAAACTTACAAATCTGCTTCAGTCTAATATCATATAGTCATTAGGTATTTACAAAATTCATCTTATGTATTAACAAGAAAAGAATTCGTGAAATGTTTTTTGTTTAGGTAATTGTACTAATAAGTAGGTATCTAAATGATAAACATTTAAGTAAGCACCCATCAAAGATAATGATTTCAAGAAGTTACAAAAATATTTCACATCACGATATGCAAAATATTAGATTCTTTATAAATTTGGATCAAGTTACAGAAAACTTTTGTTTAGGTAATTATTTAAAAAAATAACCTAAACGTCCCTATAGTACATTTTCATCGAGTAGGTAACTAACTCATTTGTAAAATTACCTAAAAAGATAATAATAATATCAGAACATGTAACAAATATCCATTGTATGCTTTATACACACTAATTTACCATAATATCGGCAAAACAAATATACGTCATTTAAGTAATAATAAACTTAAGTACTTAACCGATCAAAAGCTTCAAGGTTATCTTTATAACATTGAGGTGTTACGTAAATACACACGATCAAATCTTTACAAAAGAGGTTTCCCTCTTTTGTAAAGATTTGATGGTGTTTTTACGTACTTTATATATTTTCAGCAAAAGATTAAAACAATAATTATATTGAAGCTCGTTTTTTCAAAGTGAAGAAGGCGATTTCCAAAGCGATTAGGTCAAGCCTACTAATGTGTGAACCCACCTTAATAAATCAACAAAGAAAAAAAACAATGTCTTACTAGAATCACAGAATAACATAACACTCATTTATTTAATTACGTTAATCTATCTCTGCTAAAAATAGATAAAACAAGACTTCGATATACAGTACCCTCCAAAAGTTAGTTGAAATTAATTCACCTAATCAATGATGTCACATAATTTCCAAAATACGTAGTTTCAATGAATGAATTAGTAGCAGTCGTAGAAAGGACCACATTTTGCTACCAATAGTGCGAACAGTCAATGGAGAGAGAACAATTATTTTTGCGGGAGTACAACAATATAATAAGCTACCTAAAGAGATAAAGAATGCGAACTCGTTTAATATTTACAAAACTAAATTAAAAAATCACATTTAAAATGATAAAACACTACGACCTTAAACATACTTGTCCTACTGCTGTGTTGCTTTGTAGTGGCACCGGGTTCGCATTCCTAATGAATACCTATCTGATAACTGTTTCTTTTGCGGGTGGATCTAAATATTTTAAGTTTTTATGTTTGTTAATGTAATTTGTGCACGACATTAAACATTTGTGTTATTTTAATTAATGTACTTTAACTGTCTGATATAATGAAAAAAGTATGTGCACAGTGTGATAGTGTAGTGACTGTCAAAGTTTGTTAATATTTTAAGTTATTTTCAAATTGTTCTCAAGTAAGTGAAATATTTGTAATTTCTTATTGAGAAAATAAATTTCTTTAACCATATGAATTACTTACGATTTATGTTCGGATACACTATTCTAATACGTACAGTGGGAAATTCCCCGAAATTCATTTTGTTGTCTTAGATAATATCGGCATTTTACCTGAAATAAAACGCTTATTAAACTACTTACCTTATTCGAAGCATAATTAAACAATTGAGATAGGCTGAACCGTGTTTCCTGTGCCTTTTTTCCTTTCGTTTCTAGCGATATAGCTCTATCTCGCTCTCGTGACGTCACCAGGTCAGAGAGGGGAGCGCGCGCGACTCGTCTTGTTCATTGGATGATTGTCTAATTCACCAGGCAGAAATTACTATTATGCTTCGAATAAGGTAAGTAGTTTAATAAGCGTTTTATTTCAGGTAAAACGCCGATATTAAACCACTTGACCGTTATTCGAAGCATAATTAAACAATTGAGATGTGTCTGTTATCGCCTGGTGACGCTCATGAGGAACGCCAATGTGTAGGGAAAGATAAAAAAAAAATAGTATTTTGCTATTTGCTATATTATAATCTTAGGTGTACCTATAGTATATAAGAAAACATTTGTAAATCTAGTTACTCACACAATTAACTATAGGACAGGGTTAAAGAGAGCAGTAATGCTGTCACTCCTGGAAGAGTCTAAAACCTGTCGTTTATAAAAAGTGTTTGAAGACCTCCAATTTCCTCGAGCCATAATGTCTTCCAGGGGGAAGTTGTCCAACCAATTCTTGGAAGCAACAGCGGACCGGACACTTCCAGGAGTAGCAACAATACCTGCCCGACGCATCAGTTTTAATCCAGCCTGCTATAACCGTCCGTGAGGCTGCACGAGCTGTACCTCTCGTAGTAACAAACAAGTTAGAACATTGAGCCTCCTGACGTCTAGTGGACAGCAGTGATACGGTCTGTTCAACCCAGTATACTGGGTCCAAATTCATGTTATCGTTATTTTTAAATAATCTCCATCCTGATTGCCTATGGTCAGATGAATCAGTCTTAGACCCAAAGGCTGGCCAAAAAGTTACACAATTGTGCTCTGGTGATTTAATATAATTATCTTTATCGGTCATAAGAAGAGTCAAGTCATGAATACGCCTACCAGAACATAGCACCAATAGGGCAGCGGCTTGACTCGAAACATCAAAAATATTGTCATGATTTATCGTTCTATCGCCAAGAAAACATGCAAAATCATCAATATTCCACACTGGTAACTTAGCAACAGTTGGTTTTTTAATTGAAATCGATTTCAAAATATGTTTTACCAAAATATGATTACTTAAAACTCCTGAATCATTTACATTACAAAGGGTGGACACTACAGACTTATGTAACATTATTGTATTATAAGACAGTTTATGTTTAATATGCAGATCAGCCAGGAATCGAGCTAGGTCAGATCCTGAGGGGCTTATAGGGTCAATATTACTAGTTTTGCACCACGAAACCCAGCGGTTCCATGCAGGTTGGTAAGTTTTCAGGGTGGAAGCACGCCAAGAGTTTTTTAAAAGATCTATTTGAGAATTATCCCAATTACCTAAATGGTGTGTCCACCCCCACACTTCCATACTTCTATCACTAGATCCTGGACGCGAGGCGGTGGCAGTCCCGTTGTCACATCGATTAATACTGTGTTCAGGTTCTGTATTGTGAACGGCGGGGCTAGAGCCCGGGCTTTGAGATCCCCGCGCCAAAAGACTCTTTCCCATCTTGGTGCTACTATTAAGTAGGTTCCTGATGCCTGATTGAGGTAGGTCAAAACTTTGGGTATCAGAAACGGAGGCGGGAACACCCATGCCAGTTCGAATTTCCAAGCTATCGAGAATGCGTCGTGAGCTGCAGCTTGTTTGTCGTTCTGATCTTTGGATACGTAATGAGGGACTACATGGGCGTTGCTGGAGGCAAACAGGTCCACTTGGGGGATCCCCCATTTTAAGAATAATATCTTGGTGATCTCGGGCATCAGATGCCCTTCGGGGGCCTGGCGAAACCGCGATAGGTGGTCGGCATGGTTGTTGTACCTCCCCGGAATGTAGTACACGTTGATATGAATTTGGTATTGATCTATCAGACAAAATAGGTCGTATGTTAGGTCCATCAGTCGTGAGGATTTGGTTCCCCCTTCGTGACGAAGATACGCTACTACCGTGCGATTGTCGCACTGTATGGTGACCGTTGATTGGCTCAGATAGACGGTATGACTCTGAGAGACCTTCAGTATTGCCAACATTTCTTTTACATTGCAGTGACAATTCATCTCGTTTTGGGACCACGTTCCCCATAGAGCCTGGCTGTCCACTTGGGCACCCCAACCCAAGTCGGAGGCGTCCGTCGTGACAAAATGCGTCGCTGGTGCGTGGTGTAGAATTGACGGATGTTGCAAATTGTCGGTCCACCACTGTAGGTCGCCTATTGCATCTACAGGTACAGGATATACCTTTACAGTATTGTCCATTTGTAGTGTGTTGAGGAATTTCAATAGAGCTCGATAATGCAATCTCCCTCTTCGGACAACAAAACTCGCAAAGTTTAGTGCACCTATTACACTCTGCAACTTTTTTAGGTCTGTCTTCCCCAAATCTACGATTTCGCGTATCCTTGCTAGTAAAGTGGGTACTTTTTCCGTTGGCAGACGTTTGAGATTTAGCCAAGGATCCCACAGTACTCCTAAGTAAACCAGGGATTTCTGTGGTGTTAGAATAGATTTTTCGAAATTTATTTGCCAACCCAGATACTGTAATGTTTTTACGAGAAGGTTCACATGGCCTGCGAGAACTACTGGGTCTTGGTGAGCCAGAAGAAAATCGTCGAGAAACACCAATATTCTCACACCTTGGCTTCTCATTACTTGGGCAATCCAATTTGTCAAACTGGCAAAAGTTTTTGGAGCCGTACTGAGACCGAAAGGGAGGCAGGTCATTTGAAGAAGCTGTTTTTCGTAAATAAGGCGTAAGAAGCGCCTCTGGGGCTTTGCTATGTTTAGATGAAAGTAAGCCTGTGAGATGTCCAGCTTGCACATCCAATCTTGGGGCTGAAGGAAATCTGGGACTCTGAATACATTTATCAGACTGAAAGGGGTGGTCAGTATGAATTCGTTTAGTTCTTTTAAATTGAAAATCGGTCGAGCTGACCCATCGCTCTTTGGTACTAGAAAGAGGGTAGATAAGAAACTTGGTGTTGGGCTTGCAAACTCCAGAATTCCTTGATTCAACATTTTTTGGATAACTAAGGTCATTTCTGGTGATACTGGTGTGTGAAACGCCTTGTTGTCCAATCTGGGCATGATTAAGGGAGGTTTTCGTTGAAAAGGTATACGGTACCCTTGAATTATTTGAATAAGGAAATCTGGTGCTTGCATTTCCTTCCATTGACCGACGAAATTCGATAACTGACCGGCATGAAATATTTTCATGTCAAAATTTACTTCTCTTGGCATTGAATCCTGAAGGTGATGACCTTCGCTTATTTCCGCCACGTTTGTGAACGTATCTTTGGTTTTGTCTTGCCCCGCGGGAGCGAAAGGAACCTCTATCCAGTGTGCCACTGACCTGTTGAGGATAGTTGTAATACGCATGTACCGGTCCTTGCGAAGGACACTGTATATTATGCTGCAAAAGGCCACCCTGCGAGGAGACGTTACAGTTCTGACAGCCTTGTGAAGGCATGGTTGAGTTAGAGTTCTTACCCTGCGAGGGTGGAACTGTATATTGTCCCTTTGACGGACGTATAAGCCATTTTCTAACTTGTGAAGTTGAGGTGTTACCATAAGCCGGTTTTGTAGATGTACCCGCTAATCTAGAAGCAGGCCAGAAGGCCTTTTTGATACCGCCAGCTTTTTCTAATGCGACAACTAACTGTTCAGGATTAAATAAGCTAACCTCAGATGGAGGTATTTTCCTTATTGCTGCTTTGACTAAGGGATCGCGAACTGCGTTAGTTATGCTGTCTCTGCGCATCTGTATGGTTTCAGCCCTATGGCCACAAACCATTTGCAATAGGTCTGCGGATACCTTACTGAACTCACCAGAAGTGAAGATGTCATTAACCTTTTGGTTTATAACATCGAAGTTAATTTCTTCTTTCTGGTCTCGGACCCATGTCAGAAATGCACAAAGTTCCACCTTTAAGGACTCTTTTTGTTTTAAGATAGCATAGGTTAACGAAGCATAGGCCCTTTCCGAGTAACTTAAGTGTTTTAGAGTATCATAGGGTTTGATCTCTTCGTTTGCCTCGAGTTCGACGAATCCCGGGCTATGGTTATACGATTTTTGAGTTTCCACGTAACGTACTTCACTCCAATCCGGTTTATTAAAAAACTGAATTTCTTTTAAAATGTTCAAATAACGCATATCTGTCTTTGGAACTGCTGGTTCCTTTAGCTTAACTTCAACATCTAAATTATTTAAAAGATTATTATCTACCGGTTCAAAATCATCCTCAGCAAAGAGGGAAAGGGCGTCATCGGCCACCGGTATACTATTAATTGCATTATGTTTCAGTTTACGCTCCGACCGGCGACGCTTGTTCTTGCCTCCCCTTTTGTTGTGGTGGCGGCGACGCGCATGCTTATGTTTCGATTTATATTCGGAGGAACTAGATGAACTGGAACTCGAATCGCTACTACTAGAGCTACTACTACTACTGCTGCTACTGCGGGCATGTGAACGCAACCGTTTGGCACTAGATGCTTTAATATTAGCAGTATTCGAAGGTCCAGCGATCGGTTCATCTTGCGAAATCAACGTAATTTCTTTATCAATTACGTATTTGGTATTACACTTAAAACAGTTGAACACACACACACACGCTGGTAAAGAAAACAACACTCGAACGGAAAACCGTTAATTTTTTAAAATTTCAACGTTGAATCACTGTATTGGTATAAACTAGAAACGGTTATAATAAAAATCGAAAATTGGTATGCCAACTTACGATCAAAAGGAAAAATATAGACGGTTGTGAAAATTAAGTTTAAAAACTCACCTGCTAAGCAGCAACCGTCACCGGCAAGGAAAATAACGCCAATGAACAAGACGAGTCGCGCGCGCTCCAAAGTGCGCTCCCCTCTCTGACCTGGTGACGTCACGAGAGCGAGATAGAGCTATATCGCTAGAAACGAAAGGAAAAAAGGCACAGGAAACACGGTTCAGCCTATCTCAGTTGTTTAATTATGCTTCGAATAACGGTCAAGTGGTTTAATCTATGTTTATGTGCTCACTACTTGAATTCAGTGCGTCAAAAGTCAGGTGAAGTATGAAACTTTTAACGATTTCCGGTACTCTCGCGGTTTTAAACACATTTATTAATAATGTTAAGGCAGTGTTGGTAGTTTAAATTTTATAAAAATATATTGTGAGGTGATTTGACTGTTATTGAATAAATAATGGCTCCGAGGCGAAAATTAACTATAGAAGAAAGAACGAAGATTGTGTGTGAATCCAAAAAATGAAAAACTTTTTTGCTGTTGGAAAATTATTTAAAGTTAGTCCAAAAGCTGTGCGAAAAATAAAAAAGAAGAGTTCAGAATGTCCTCGTCTTGCAGAAAGGCCACGGTCGGGGCGTCCTAACTTCTGTTGATTATCGACAAATAGTGCGGCAGTGTAAAATCAATCCCAAGATTGTGAGAGATACGAGAGATCAAAGATCAGTTACAGGAAGCAGGAACCTCGGTTTCTGAAACTACTATCAGACCACGCCTGCATGATGCTAATTTACGAGGTCACGATGCCAGAAAGAAACCTCTTTTAGACGATCCATAAAAAACGAAGGTTGGAGTTCGCCCGCAAGTATTCGGATAAGCCAATAGACTTTTGGAAGAGAGTAGTCTTTATCGATGAATCAAAGTTCGAACTATTTGGAAATCAACGTCAGTAAACCATATGCAACAGAATTAACGATAACTCTTACAACGACAAATACTTGCAGCCCACTGTGAAACACGCCGGTGGGAGTGTGATGGTTTAGGGGTATTTTTCTTGGAATGGTGTGTGCCGACTGCAAATAATTGAAGGCAAGATGATAGCACAGATCTATTGTAATATTCTCCGTGACAATTTAAAACAATCTGCTGAAAAAGTGGGGTTAGGTCGGATTTTCAAGTTCCAACAAGACAACGATCCGAAGCATACAGCAAGGATAACTAAAGAATATTTTAAAGATAACGAAGTGGACTTACTGGAATTGCATTCAATGTCACCCGACCTTAACTACATTCAACATTTGTGGGATGAATTAGACCACTGGATCCCTGTTTCCACAAGACGCAACAAGAATTTATTGAAAAATAAAATTCTTGAAACATGGTCGACTATACCGGTCAAAAGATTACAAAATCTTGTAGAATCAATGCCTAGACGACTTAAAGCAGTTCTACAGAATAATGGCGGTCATACTAAATATTAAAAGTTAAGACATTGGCAAAGACACAATCCTTAAAATAATTCTTCAACAATTTCAACTAACTTTTGGCGCCGTAATTTCACTGTTTATCGACATAAAAATGACATAATTCATAATTACTAAAGTTCTTATGGTTCTCTTATTGATAGAAATATTCTAAATTGATTATATTTTAATAATATAGTTCTTGAAGCCATGATTTTATTAGGTTTAATTATAATTTCCTCACATTTATTACATTATTGATAATTTCAACTAACTTTTGGAGGGTACTGTAATATATTTGTTGTTGTTGTGGCAACTCGCAACGTCGCCCTGTATAAGTGATGTATATGTATGAGTGTAAGATTGAAATGTATATACCAGCCACATTAAACATACCTAAATATACATAGATAAATCCAAAAATAAGTTTGTAGAACTATGTCTAATCTGGATTTGCAGACTACGAGTTGCTACGCCGAATGCTACGCTAACCGACGATCTAACCTCAACCAGCTAGGCTTCAGAAACCTCGCTGGTTTAAGTTATGTAGAGAATGTGAATACGAATATGATGCATTCACTTATTTTGCCTTTATTTCGACGTTTACACTTATTAATTATATTTTTAAACATTAAAAAAACATTTAAAAATATAAAAAATAGGAGCCCACTGGTATCGGGAGCAGGGTCCAAGCTTCCGGCGGTCGGGGCTCCAAAGAGCGGAACCTCATAACAATGCGAGCCGTGTCTAAAAGTACCGTTTATTGAATTAATAACTTCATTATCATTTAAAATAACAATCAAACAAATAACGCTTCGTCACTTTTCCAACGACGTAGTACCTGCTACGGCGTAGCGGCTACGCCACTCGAATATTCAAAAACATAATCTATTCGAATCACAGGATTATACTTTGTTCATATGGATCGATCTGATTCGATAGATTAGCTTGTCAAGTATGTAGACCGAGTCTATTTAACCTTGTCTTATCTTGTAGACTAGTTAGATGTGGCCTTAAGTGAGAGATTGGAGAGTAAAATACTCTCCAATATCTATATCACGAACAAAATTATGAATGTTTGAATAGTTGTTTATGTGTGGGTTGTGTTATAACTGGCAAAATGTAGGTGTACTATAGGAACACCTGTGGCCAACCCTTTGTGGAAAACTGTGTTTTATATGGTTTCAGAAATTGACAATGTTTTTTATATAAATAATTTAAGCCGAGATGTGATTGTTTGAGCCGATTTTTGTACGCCACTTCGTATTCCCCCATAAATTATCCGAACTATATATTATCCGAATTTTGTACTGAAAAGTGATTAATGATGACATTATATTAAGTAATTATAGACCATTCAAACTATTTTTTGAAAACTAATCGATTTACTAACTAGTCATTGCGGCTATAGCAGGTGCAGGCCCACTGGAAGCTGGCGCGAGGTGGGCGGTGCCAAAGAAGCCACAGATAAAACACCTCCTTCACTAAAACTGTTGTCATTTATGGTTTAGGGAAAATACACAGGTATTTTTAAGTGTATAATTTAATTAATTTACAAATATAAAAATTTAAGTTTAAATATTTATGAACACATAAAACTTATAATGTCAACATTAATAGTGTAAATTATTTTCCATACGAAACCATAATTGCATTTAAGTATTATTCAGGTAAAGAATCTGAACAAATACGCGACCAATACAAATATAGCGTCCACCACAAAAAAAGTGATAAGCATCATGACGTTAAACACGAACATTCCCAACGTATTAGGTTCCACCTCTGGCTCGTCCATATGAGCCAGTAAATGGAGACGATACTCGTCTCGGTCAATAATTATCTGTCGCTGTTCCTCCTCTTCTTCCTCCTCCTCTTCTTCCTCCTCCTCTTCTTCTTCCTCCTCCTCTTCTTCTTCCCCCTCGTCTCCATCTCTCTCGTCCGCTTCGCTGTAGGTTTCATGGATATAAATATCTTCCACCGCGTAAATTACAAGGTGACCGTCCGGATGATGGAAGATTTGGATTTCCTCAACTAGTTCTTCCATTTTGAGTGCCTGTAACAGATAACAAACTAAATGTTAACAAACCATTCATTGGCCCAATCGGCTGGCACGGATCTATGGGTGACGACAAAAATAAACCATATTCAACAGTTGTTTACATGAAACGACTTTTGGAGTTTGACGTTAGACTGACGTTAGATAAGTTTTCAATTTTTTTATAAGTTTTGATGGGTCTGCGAAGAACAAAGAAACTATTACAGACACATATTTCTAACTTTGCCAACTTTTAACTTTTACTTGAACCTTAAAACTCATATATTAATGTATTTTAGTGTCCAAAAATCTAATAATTCAATTCTCAAACAACTTACCTTACTCTTATAAATATTAAGAGATATTCTATTAATAAATCAGCACGGGAGAACGAGAGTAATGATGGAAGGATACCCTGGATTTTATCGATCCATTATCCTTGCTTTTTATTTTGAAGCAGCGTAACACAGATTCAAATTAATCTCGATTAAAGTAAACAAAATGTTCGTAAAATATTTATTAGTCTAAAGCATTCAAATTCATTTAATGCAAATAGCATCTACTCGATATTTCAAGGTCGGTGCAAAATCTAAAAAATCGACTAAAACCATCAAAGTGGTAGAGTGTACTATTTTGACCACAGACAGACGGGAATCAAAGACCAAAAAATACTTCAATTTGATTATAATAGATTTAGTCGCATTTATTAAAATACCTCTGCCAATATCAGATAGATAACAAAATCCTAGAATACGCATGCCTGCAACTTCCATAGAAATATGCAAATAGCTTGTATGTCATGTGCCATAACAACTGATTGATAAACGAGCCCAACAAGTTACAGACACGCGTATTCCGGACTTTACCTAGGCATTCTATAGTGACGACCTGAGAGAAAAATATTAGTGCTCAAAGCCCATTGATGCAATGCATAGAAATAATTTATTTACAGCATTTGCTTCAAAATGTAGTATTTGTTAAAGCCATATAAAATTTAAAAACTTCACAAAACAATTGCGGCCTACGAGCAGCTACGCCGTAGCAGCTCGTCACCATAGCAGCTACGCCGTAGCCTTAGTACCGTAGCAGCTACGCCGTAGTGCCTACACCGAGGCAGCTCGTAATAATTGTTCTTCCCACGTACCAATCCTTTTGGATTCGGCGTTCAACTAGCTACGACCATCTTTGACGTAGTAGTTACGCCGTATTTCGTTGGGTATTCTGGGAAATGATTTTTTCTGAGCGAATAATCTCAACCTTGATTTTTATCCAGATCGACTATTATCAAGACAGATTTTTAATTATTTATTTAAGACTGGTTACCGTACAATATGAAATGAAACACACATATTCACGACATTTTATGAACTTATACACACAATACACGACAATAATAGTACACACGATGAGAAACGCATAGCCCTCATACAACGTCCAATTAATTTAACATGACCATTAACAAAACAGACTAATCATCTGGACTTATTGCGTCGCAAAACCAATACACGCATTCGAACAATAGGACAAAATCGCTAAACACGCTTTTCAATAATTTGCACGAGTCCATATCAACACGACCACGTTCATAGAACGTCATCAGATTCACTCTCTATTCCGAAATTGCCAACATCCACTGTTCCGAAGCGTTCGAGACGAGAGAATGTTTCAGCGTCAATAGTCATCCTGATTGACCTGGAATAAGGAAGAAATGAAATGTTAATGAATGCGTTCATTTGCTGGACCAGTTCGGCACTGAAATAATGGGTGTTTTGTTCACTATAATAACTCAGACACATCTACAAGGCGAGCCTAATTTCAGTCTTACTTCAAGATCGTCTCCTGTCCATACACAAATATCGTGTTTAACAGTGTGGAGCAAATAACTGGTGAACATTCCCTTGTAATAACACACGCGTACAAACCACACCGCACCAAACAAAGAAATGACTGTAAATTTTAAATGAAATCGAATGTTTTAAGATAATTTTGTAAAAGCCTGATTTGATTACGATTACACATAGTGCCATTTACAAAGAAATACTATTCGGTAACCGCAGGACTCAAAATGCTCTCAGTACAAATGTAAGATGCTGTTACTTAACTCGGTGAAGTTAGCTATTGATCCGGGCAGCTGCAGATTTGACGTAAGCGAGCACGAACAGGTATTAACTCGATTCAAATTGACAAAGTTGTAATAACATTTTCTGTTTAAGTATCCTAAACTTTACTCACATTTGAATAGACGTATATATTTCAAGGTCATTGCAAAAATTAAGAAAATTTACTTAACCTAATCGTAGTCAAGGTCTTTTGTTTTAATATTTACATTTTTTTGTTTTATAATATCTTTTTATTTTACGAAATATTTAAAAATGTATTTCATAAGGCACAAAATAAATAAACGACAACCTAGTTATATATCATTCAGGAGTCTGTTTTTATAAGGGGTAAAACAATATTAAATTAATCATTACAATGTGACGGTTGTAGGAGAAATTAGACCAGCAGAACACCGAAAGACTGAATGCTGATGAATAACGGCCATAGCAAAAACCACAGTTTCAGTAATCGGAGAAGCGATTTAGTCGGTGCTCAGAAACCAGAGACGGTAACTGAACGCTACACTCCGCCAATTGCAGCGAGACAGTGCGGTTTTGGCACCTCATTGAGCCCATGGCTTTGGCAAGCAAGATAGGTAATATTTATTTACAGCCTCTCCTATCAAATTGAATTATCGTATACTAAAGTCTAATAAAAATGAGCTACTAGTTGAAACAAATTACAATACTAACGACCTACTAGCAACTAAGGTGTAACTACGCATCATCGTCATTCTGCTCGCACCCGAATTTATTCGAGGGATCATTGAAACCCCTAATAAAACACATAAGTTAGATACAATTAACTTTGTACTACTGGTTCGAATACAGTAACACTTACTTATTCCATGCAATTTAAAGTTTTTATGACATACCTACGTCAATATGTTAATGACAGGAGCCCTTACAGGAGTTTAATTGATTGCCTTTTTTTCTTTTTATGGGTGGGAATCATCAAATGACTTCTCCCGCTCTAGGATGGAGTGGAAGGGCGAGTCAGACTTTTGCTGACTAAAACCCACCCGTGTTCCTTCAGTTGCCACGTTATCTCTTTCGAACAAATCTCGCGACCCTGGCAGGTAATTGGTTGCCTCTAATAAGAAATTCGAGTAGCGAAAACTAAAGTCCATTTACAGTTATTGCAGCAATCCAAAAGCAACCTTATTGTTCCGAAAACAAGGACCGCTTTTGGAGTTTATTGCGTAGGGGAGATAAGACAATAGGCGTTAATAACCCCTTAATAAAACAAGATGAAATGGATGTGAGATACTTACGCCACTTGTTTTGTATTAATAGCACTTGTTTTGTGTAACAGTATTGTGATGTGCTACAAAAGTTAATGTTTAACAGTTTTAGCTAGTATACCTGATACTTACGACAAACTCGATCCAATTGTGTTCATAGAATCAGCGCTATCATTAAAACTATACAATCCCACGTCTTAAAAGCCAGTCCTGCGGTACTCTGATAGCTATTATACACCTCATTAAACATTTTACGTCCTGTCTCTTCATATGAACAGTCCGTCAAATGCTTAAAACATGTCAGTTAATAACCAACAGAGTTTGTTAAAAAGTTTCTACAGACAGGCGTAACGTAACAGCGCAACGCGATTCTTGTAGAACAATTTCCATGTAGTTTACATAGAAATTGTTCTACGAGTGTCACGTCATTCTGTCGGCGTCGCGCGTTTTTGAACCTTCAATAGGAATACGCAAAAAGAAACACATATTTTGTCCCGCGTGGTTTTTATTATATACGAATCTCGTTGTCACAATCCTAAATCTACATCATGTAAAACTTTCTTAATTTCATTCAATCAAATTTAATAACAATGTGAGCTGCGACAGAACCTCCCAATTTGATTAATTGGAACTAGTTTTAAGTGTTGCTTGAATCATTGTTGAGGTTCCATCGGTTTAGAATTATACAATTCAACATAGCTTATTTCAAATTGTGAAATTTAAAACACACATCATTGTTATTATGCAACGTAAATACAATCCCGCGTGTTTTTTTATTAAACCATTCACAATGCCTTAATCCTAAAACTTTAAAACTACGGTAGAGCATCGAACCCGCGTGGTAAATGTATAGTCTCAACAAAGTATACACACATTTAATTGATACCGTGTTAGTAGCTTGAGGTTAAGGGTATTAAAACACTAGGTATTATCATTACACAAACAGAGCTCTACCAATAACACGACATTCATTATCTTAAGTAGATTAAGTACGCGTAGGACGAAGTAACATAAATTTAAGTAGATACTAAAACCCGAAACAGGTGATAAGTACGAATTACAAATTAAAGGCCTAAATATATTATTCAAAAATATGGATTCACAAAGTGCCTAGTATATAAAAATAAGTTAAGTCTTCTCTGGTGTACATTAAAGAGTAGTATCAAAAAACATAAATTGTCAAAATTTTTGTTCGTACTCAAATTAAAACGATACCAAATAACAGTAAGCATGGGATCAAAGATTGCCTTGTACTTTGCCAGCCAGAAGCAATTAACCTTCGTTCAGACAAAATCAAGGCTAAAAAATAATAATTATGACAAAGTAATGATAGAACATTCAAAGATTTTACAAAAAAAAAATTGAGTAAAGAAAGTGCCAAGTTGATACTTACTGAAAACTAAACTGAATTACTTAAAATGTCAACAAATCAAATTAACTAATTTTGAATCACCAAAAATAATTAAATAATCAAAACATTACTTACAAATGGAAATTATTACATACAAACACGTGTGACTCACAAGTTTACTCAGAAACGACGGCACAGAAAGCAAATAAAAAAATAAATAAATGAGTAAATATTACCCATTCTTAGTGTCGTAGTCAAATCCTGTGGTATTTCAGAAAGTCCGTTAGTCGAATGTGGGGATCGTAGGGAAAGCAGTATCGGAGGGTCTGAGGGGGAAAAAAAGGGTAAAAAAGAGCTTCAGTTGAGGCCCATCCCTGTGGTGACGACGTGACGAGGGTAGCACAAGCACGACCAGAGATCCATCAGTAGCATCCCCGTCTGAGTGTTGATGTTCAGCACTGCGCCTTCAGTAGGCCAGCAGCGAGCCATCACCACCTTCACTTTCTTTCCTGTAATTTAAAAAGAGTAGTGTTAAAATTACATCGTCAAAAATTGTACTTTCGGACATGGCTGGACCTCTTCATAATAATCCAAAAAATCTGTAAAGGGAGGATGTTATTGTCCATCATTCACAGACCTCCTAGTAGTCTCATCTAAACGAATTAATCATAGGTAAGGAAAAGGAGGACCTCAAAAGTTATCTAATTAGTACCCTTAGTACGAGTATTTTATCAAATTTTCAATTACATAAGTACTTTAAACAGCTAAGAAATCGACCGCCAGACAACGCAACCCGCATCGCTGAGTAGCAGCACAGTTTGTAATCCACACTATCCACATCCACACTAATATTATAAATGCAAAAGTAACTCTGTCTGTCTGTCTGTCTCGCTTTCCTGCTAAAACTACGGAATCGATTTAAATGAAATTTGGTACACAGATAGTTTAGAGCCTGAGAAAGGACATAGGTTACTTTTTATCTCGGTAGTATGTTCCCGCGGGATAATTTCCGACCTCCACGCGGGCGAAGCCGCTGGCAAAAGCTAGTGTTGAATATTTCCCTAAAAGGACTAAAGACGTACGAACCTACGAACAAAGGATTTCTTTAAATCACCTCCTCTTGCCTACAAGTTGCATCGGCGGGCGGCACGGCGCGGCGTTGCAAATTACACGCGGCTGAATGTGCTACCGAATCAAAGCAATAAAACAATAGCGCACTGAATAAAACTTCGGCTAAACACGTCACAAATCAGGCACTCGGCGGCTCCAAAAACATGGCGGCTGGAAGGACCCCTCTCCCACTTCCGCTCCCGCTTCTACTGCCGCACCCTCGAAATATTGCGTAATATCTGGAAAATGAGATCCACAGCCAAAACTCTCCCTAGACGATGACGATGTTGAAAAAATTCTTGACCCCGAACAACAGGGAAACATACCCTTCGGACTAATTAACTTCTAGTTAGAGACAACGACTGTAACCTTACGGAACGTGCCCACGAGACATTTAACGCGAATATTACTAGAGGAACGATTAAATCACCAATTTTTCATATGACGTCATTGATATCACTCCTTCCCGACAAATTAGAGACAAGAAGCTTGACCTTAACGTAACATACATTACACTAGACTCGAAACTTACATGAAAAACGATGTAACACAATTTATACTTACCTCCAAACATCATTTGCTCTGACACCGGTTTCTCCTCTCTCGGAACTGTTCAAATGGTACTCGACAGCAAGGGGGAGAACGTAGCTGCAATAGCACCAGACGCGTCCGATCGCCGCTGGAGCCGCCGGAGAAAGGGCCCCTCGATAGCTGCACGTCGCTCTTCTGCGCAAGTGCAGTAAAAAAAAAGTTATCTATGTGTGCTTGCAGCAACAGGGTGCTTTAAGCACACATAGAAAACCTTTTATGGCCCTTTCAGACTTTAGTGAATGGCTAGGAAAATAAAACAAACCTGCAAAAAAATTCGTCATAAATATTTTTCACCGATATTATCGTTTTTAATTAAAGCACATTCGAAATGTCGATTACGAAATGGTTCGCGAAAAAGTTATTAATCGTCACGAAAACCTGTTTTCGCTCGTATTTTGTAAAGTTTAGGTTTTACGTTAATTTTTGTTGCGACAAGTTTATTCCTCACCTAATTTTGCACGAAAAGAGTCTTCACAATATCTGTGCAGTATCAATATTTCTCGAGATAAATGCTTATGAAATAATGAAGACGAAAAATAAAATATTTAAGGCACACAATTAAAAAAAACCTATTGTGTACATTGGAGTAAAGCGTATGCATAGTAATGTACTGAATGTTTAGTTAGTGAAATGATGTTTTAATATACACTCCTTTGCAAAAAAAACGGGCACCTTACAGTCATTGGCTTTTTCTATTGATAATATTAATATTTTTAGATGTCATTAGCATAAATGACTAGAAATTGAATGAGAATACAGTTTTTAACACTTAAGTTCTCGAATCGGTGTTTAGTCAATGTAGACAAAGAGCCTTGTTAAAATGGACATTTTAATGGGTATAATGACATTAGACTGCGAGTATTTTTATGGTTTTTAAATAATAAAAAAAACATAAAAAATAATAACGAGTATGACCTCGACCAGCGATTACGGCATGTAATCTCTTGGCATGCTTTCCACCAGGCTTTTGATGGCGTCCTGTGGAATTTGTTCCCACTCAGCCGAGATCACACGTTTAAGTTCCCTGATGGTTTGTTGGACAGATCGTACTCGACTTTTTAGGAGGTCCCAGACGTGCTCAATGGGGTTAAGGTCAAGGCTCCGCGCTGGCCAATCCAAACGACGAATACCGACCTCTTGCATATAAGCATCTAGGTCGCGAGAACGGTGGGCCCGACCATTATCGTCCATGTAAATGGCATCTTCACCAATTACAGTCAGTGCGGGTTGTGCATGTTGACAAAGAATTTCTGTTATGTACCTTTGCGCATTTAATGAGCCATTTTCAATGAATACTATTTCGGTACGATACCTGGAAGTTACGTCCGCCCAAAACATAACGGACCCTCCACCATAAGGGGTGATTTCTTCAAAACACACGTCGGCTTAGCGTTCCCCTAGTCTTCGTAACACTCTTGGCGTTGGTCCTCGCCATTCAGACGAATTCGAACCTCATCGGAGACGAGTACGCTACTCCAGTTACCTACTGTCCAAGATAGGCAATTTCTAGCAAACCTCAATCGAGCAATCCGGTGTTCACGGAGTAACTTGGGGGCCCGCGCTGGTCGTCGACTGCGTATATGTATTAGCCGCTAAAAGCCTCTTTTTCACCGTCCATAGGCTAACTTTGCTCCTCGTACCTCTTCAAGGTTTCTTTTGAGGTCTATGTAACTGCATTTGCGGTTCCTCAGCGACTGAGGGCAGTCGTCTCGTGGTTGTGTGCAACGTTTTCTCCCAGAATCTTGCCTTCTCTGAACGGAACCTGTCTCTTGGTATCGAGTCCAGGTTCTTTGGACGGTTAAACGACTCACGTTTAACCGCTGTGAGACATAACATTGACTTCACCCCTCTTCCAGCAACGCTATTTTACTAGCTCTTATTGCTTTTTCTGCCATTACCATCGACACAAAGGTATCTGTTTTAAGTCACAATAAGGCAGGATTATGCGACAAACATACATTATTCTACTAAAAATAACGAGAAGTTAGTTTTAGTTGCCCAATAACCTTTTAACCGCAAACCCGCAAAAAGTAAGTAAAATTCACAAACTTAAAAAGGATTATTATTTTTAAAAACAAAAGTTTTGAATTTGGAATTAACTTTTTTTTTATACATACACTTTATTAAGTGCCAGTAACATAGTTTGGCTATTAAAACCTCTTTAGAACTAAATGACTACCATTAATAGAAAAATCAAAACCACCCGTTTTGTTTTTCAGTTTGTCAGGCATTTTAAAATAAGTACTACTACTATTACCGTTTTCAAAGGTGTAAGTGTTCATTGGTTTACTCTTTTAACACACAGCAACAGATCGAAGTGATTTTTGGCACAGGGGTAGCTAATAATTTGTACTGATAAACAACTTCTAAAGGAGTGTAGTGAGGCGTTGATTTTTGTAAGAGGAAATCGTAAATGAATGGGACGAAGTCGCGAGCAAAAGCAATTGCTATCACTCATTAAATCATTACTTACGGATGGGGCCTGCTATACATTGTAAGGAAAAATGCGCCCTGGAGGTGCGGAAAAGAAATGCATCGTCACCCTTTACTTTCCGCAGGAGAAGACGCCCCGGGAGTCGGGAGTCCATAGCGGACTCCCGGCCACCGTAAGTGCCGGCTTGCGAGCGGCGAGCAATGGGTAGCTCGCTGCCCGATATAAAAACGACGCTTTGTGTCAGTACAAATTGAAGAGGTCCACTAGGACCGATGCCTACCAGGGTCGCGAGATTTGATCGAAATAGTTACGATGGCCCTGACATAGGCAACTGAAGGAACACGGGTGGGTTTTACTCAACAAAAGTCTGACACGTCCTTCCGCTCCACCCAGAGCGGGAGATGTCATATGATGATTTCCCACCCATAAAAACACCCCTTACTTTGGGAACGCACTATTGCGGCGATCAATCCCCTATTTGAGGAGAGGCTAGAGAGGCGCCACAGCGTCCTCACCTTTTGCCTTACGCCAGGTCCTCACTGGGCATGGCTGTTTCGGGAGGTTCAGTATAAGGCGGGAGGAAACGTCCGGGTGTTTTCATTGCGTGGATCGTCTGGAAGACACGGTGGAGGTGTGCCCTGCCTGGGTAGAGCACCGCCGTGTCCTCGTGGAGGTGATCGGTAGCGGTCATCTCTCGTGTCCGGCCCTGGTCCAAGCCACGGTACAGAGAGAGAGGACATGGGAAGCCGTCACCTCCTGCTGCGAAGCAATAACACTCGCGAAGGAGGAGGCGGAGCGCGTGAGGGAGAGGCAATCTATGCGCCCTCACGCCCCTAGCCGCTGCAGAAGAAGACGCCCCGAACGTCGGGAGTCCATCGCAGAATTCCGGCCACCGTAGGCGTGAGCTTGCGGACGACGGCGTGCAATGGACAGCTCGCCACCCGGTAAGGACCAGGCCCGGATCGACGGCGCTTTGTGTTCCATGCGTGCCTCAAAAAGATGTCAGCATAATTGAAGGGGTCCGCTAGGAACGATGCCTGCCAGGGTCGTGGATATGTTTGAAAGAGTTACCGTGGCATAGGCAACTGAAGAAACATGGGTGGGTTTTAGTCAGTAAAAGTGCCAGACGCCCTTCCGCTCCACCCAAAAAAACCCCTTACTTTTGTCAGCTATGTATATGTTACCGGCCAAACCCGATTTCAGGACAAACTAGTTTTGCCTAGGCTAAATTAGTTCTTCATATACGCGGTAGGATTAACTAGTATAGCCTAGTCCAAACTAATTTTTCCTAAGCGCGATAGGATAGATCAGTTTAGGCTAGGCCAAACCAGTTAATCCTGATATAAATACGCACACTCTAGGATAAACTGGTATGGCCCAGTCTAAACATTATAGTAAATCTAGAAAGTGAAAATAAATAGATAAACTGAATAAAATACTTCGTAATTGGAAAATTAATCATTTTTATTAAAACCATACTTGTTCGTCGTTAAAAGTTATGGATAATTGATAATACAAATACTCATATTATAACAAATAATGTTTTTTTTTATTAGAAGCAATAATCATATGTCAATTATTAAAATTTTTATGTATTTTTACATGGTTTGCTTTGGTGGCACTTAGAATTGCAGGTGTCATTGCCTTCTTGCACTGGCATCTGTTGAACAGTTTTTGTTGCAGCTGCATCTCACAAAACCATGGCAAAACAATTTTAATAATTGAGATATGATTACTGCTTCTGTTAATAAAAAACACTTATTATATTTTGTTATAGTATGATTATTTGTTTTACCAATTATCCATAACTTTTAACGACGAATCAGTATGGTTTTAATAAAAATGATTATTTTTCCAATTACGGAGTATTTTATTCAGTTTATCGATTTATTTTCACTTTCTAGATTTACATTTTCTATATTTACACTGGGCCATACCAGTTTATCCTAGAGTGTGCGTATTTATATCAGGATCAACTAGTTTGGCCTAGCCTAAACTGATTTATCCTATCGGGCTTAGGAGAAATTAGTTTGGACTAGCCTAAACTAGTTTATCCTATCGGGCTTAGGACAAATTAGTTTGGACTAGGCTATAGATACTAGTTAATCCTATCGCGTATAGGAAGAACAGCCTAAGCACATATAACATAACTAGTTTAGGCAAAACTAGTTTGTCCTGAAATTGGGTTTGGCCGGTAACATATATACCTATCTAGGGAACTAAAAGTTTACTTTTCTGTGTAGAATTAAAAATGTAATAAATACCATAACTTATATTGGCCAAAAACCGATATTTGCTAAAAACAGATTTCTGTGATATTTGACATGTCGATGGCGAAGTGCCAATTCCTCCTATCTTACATTTTTAAGACATTAACTTTATTATGTTTATGACTTTAAAGTCAATCTCCGCGTGTTTTGATGAAGTCACTACAACTGCATTAAAAAAAACGGTTTAAAAAAAAAATTAAAAGCAATACCTCCTGTCTTTAATATTTAACTATGCATGTAAAGACTATCTATGCCAAAACGTACTAAACTATTGTAAAACATATTAAAATTTGATCAATACTTCAGCTTTCCATAATTGTATTCTTTTTTATGTTGTTTCTATAATTTATTTTTGTAAAGTTTGGTCTATGTTAGTAAGACGGTAGTGGCACTTCGCCGTCGATATCTTGTTTCATTGTATCTGCAATTAACCTTTCGGATATGAGCAAACGCGTGACTTGGATCATGGCGTAGTTAAAGCAGGGCTCCAGCGAGCACTGCACACAAGGTAATCATTTATTCAGCTCAAAGATGAGGAACATTTGAGGAACTTGGTGATAATTGCTTGAATCAGGTTTACGGCTATATATGATTTGGATGGTTTTTAAGTGTATCCGTGTTTCTTTGTACACTGTGTTTTATAGTTGTTGCACTATCTATGTTGATATTTGAATCCGAGGCACTTTCGCATAGCATTATCCCGTAAGTCCATTTTCGCTTTATCACAGCTTTGTAAAGCAACCAATAAAGGTTTGAGGTTCCTAAAAGTGATAGCGTGCGTCTAGGTCTCTTTGACTTTTATATGGGATGTCCAAAAAAAGGTCGCTGGGTCCCAGTGGTACCTACTTACTTCACAACATCTTTGCCACACAATTACTACTGTTACTAAATGCATATCAAAGTATACACGGTAAATTTACTATGGGGATGCCTTGGAACCCGGAAAGGACATAGGCCAAAGCCTAAGTCGAATGGCTGGGGTCTAACTTTTTGTCGACATACCACGAGGATACAACCGCGGAAGGAAGTCAGTGCGTGAGTCCCACTCGGTCGTTACCGGGTTTTTATTAATTTCGCAACCCTCATGGCCTTTAACTTAACCCACTTTGCTTGTAGGGGTTGGAGTGATCGATGCGCACCCCAGGAAACACACGATCGATGCCCTACCACAGCGAGTTACAACGTCCCTTTTAGCGATTGTTGTGTGTAAGCATTCTACTTCTTCGAGTCGATACTAGGTGAGACGTGTTTTATTTGGTCCAAAACTTCGCCACATCGTCGGCTCCATCGCTGGCAGAGCAATATTTGCACATGGTAAGGCACAGAGAGCAGGATAGGAGGTGAGTCATAGTTTGTGACCACATCACATTCGCACCTTAATACCGCTTCGACAAAGTAGAGCGCTGTGGCGATCAATGCTCGTGAACTTTAACCACTTTGTTTGGGACCCCTGTTCACGGCCAAAATGTCAAAATTTGACCTTGACCGGCCGCCGCCGAAACTGTGCCGATGGTTGAGGCAATTGATACGTGGCTCGGCGAACATAATCGATGGATGTTTTGTCCTCAAATTGTAGGTACTTAAGATTGGTTATTGAATGGCGCGTGAACGGCGCCGTCTATTCACAAACGCTCACCGGTTTGAAAGATGCCACTTATTAATTGTTTAAAGTTTTTTTTTTTACTTAATATACGTTTTTTCCTATCCAAAAAGGTACAAAGACTTTGACTTCACTATCGGCTCCAGCACTGAGTGCCGTTTTCACGCTTTCCGATAGAAACCGTGAAAACGGTACTCAGGATGCAAATTTGGAAAATTTTCGCAGGCACCATCTTGGATTTTCATTGAGACCTATTAATAGACTTCAGCACCCTTGAAAATCATGAAATCATGCTGCCTATGCTGAAAAATTTGAAAAATGTTTGCAGCCACCGTCTTCAACCACCCTCGCAACCATGAAATCTATTTCACTCTTCCTCTGTCTCTTACGAAATTTACGATATTATATGATATTTAATAAAAAGTCACCTGGAAAGCTACTGAAGGCAACTAGGTGAACCGACGACCTAAGGAAAGTGGCTGTGGCAGACTAGATGCGGAAGGCGAAGGACAGAGTGTTATGGCGCAACACAGAAGAGGGCGTCAGCGCCTGACGCTGTGAGGGCGGCGGCCGGATGGCACGAGCATGGCCGCGGTGTCTCGGGCCGTAAAAAATAAGAAGGAGCCAGTATTTCTTATGTGCGTCAAATAATTTATAAATATTAAATTTTGAAAAAAATACATTTAGAAAAATTGATTTTTCGTTGCTGTAGCTTCTTTACCACCTACAGGTGTACCTCTAAAAAATATTTCCTGTATGAATAGATACACCTTATATACAAGAATTGTCGTTTAAAGATATAAGATTAAGATGCAAACCGAGATCTTTCACAGTAGGAGTTATGGGTCTGACGGTAACAGTGTAAACGAAAGAAGGAAGAGAGTAAAGCGTCAACCTACCCATCATACGTGAGGTTCCAACTACAATAGCCTGACACTTTGAGGGATTTGTTGACACCTCAAAACTATCAGAAAACTTATTGATAGCATCTTAGTCTCGGGTTAAATCTGCTATCGCATCCGATAAACCTTCTACCCGCTCAGCTGTAGGTACACAATTGAAAATCATCAGCATAATGATGATAGGAACACCAAAGACCGTGAGTTATAAAATCAATTAAGATGAAAAATATTAATGGAGAAATAGAAACCACACTGTGGAACACCAGGATTCAGGTCATGCCAACTCAACGAACTCACATCAACGCGAAACGGCTACTGGCATCCCCGAAAATAAGAAGAAACTCCTTCCAGATCCTCGGATGAAACCACAAGGTGAGAGGATAGAAAGGAGAAAATTCAATGATGACTGAAGGCCTTAAAGGCATGGGAGGAATCAATTGACACTCTCACCGCCACGCATAAATACAGCTTTCCAAAGCAGCAGGCCATGTGGGCGGCGCGCCGCCCTACCCATTTCTTTCGCAACTCGCCACGCTTAATTTATGAAAACTTTAGCGGCACGCCAAGTGGCACGCCAGCAGGACACGCTGTAAACTTTATCAGCAGGCCGTGTGGTCCGCTGTGACCCAACGAATTCATTTATATTTTTTGGCTCTGGCTTGCCCGATATGGAGTCAACAGTTGTAACGGACAAAAATGGAAAAGTTTTAGCGCAAAATTTGTGGGGCGCCGGCCGCACACATGGCCTGCCGAAACAAATTCAAAAATCAACAACGGCTTGCTGCACTAGAATTTGTGTGGGCGGCCGGCGTACCACGTGGCGGTGAGAGTGTTAAGTATAAAATAGTAACCTTGGTATCCTCCATCAATTCTATAATATTAATATTCATGTGAAGAAAAGTGGAAGCAGTATCGTGCCCGGTGATGGTGAGTCATGGTGAGTACTAATTTATGGTCAGTTTAATTTGCGTGTGAAAATTTTTGTACTTCTTATATAAGTCAAACTAAACTAATCATAAATAACATACATTAAATTACAATATCTGGATGACCGAGCTTTGCTCGGTATTTTTTGGTAAATTGTGTTTAAAATAATAAGTTTATGTTCAAGTTGATTATCGATAAAGTTGATCATTGAAAACACGAAAAAAACGACATTTTATAAAAATGAATCCTAGCTAGATCGATTTATCGCCCCCGAAACCCCCTATATACTAAATTTCATGAAAATCGTTGGAGCCGTTTCCGAGATTCAGATTATATATATACAAGAATTGCTCGTTTAAAGTTATAAGATAAGATAAGATTCATACACTTGTCTTAACATTTGTGATGAGAAAATAAATCTAATTTTATGTTTATGTTATGTTTTTACTTGTCTTAACGCCTGGAGAATGCCCCACCAATGCTTTTATTAAGATGCTACGCATTGCTGCGCAGAATATGTCAGGCGCTGCTACGCTGGTCAGTTGGACTGGTGAACCAGGCAGCGTATGATACACTTTTCATACCACAGTCCAAACGCTGTTCCCTCAGTAAACAGAAAAGGGTACTGTAAAGTTACACCATTTAGCAGCAACTTAGGTAATGACGAAAAAACTTGATCATATAAGTTTATTCAGTAATTGGTTCGTCAGCGTATCAGGATGATCCCCTACAAAAGAAAGCTAAATACACGTGCCCAACAATGAAATAGGAGCTTTATGAGGTTTTCTGGTGACATACGCAGTAACCTGCACTAACGATAAAGAAGTTAATAAAAAAACAGACTACCCAAGTTCCCATCGGGTTTTCCAGAGGGATTTTATAGGCTATAATAGCCATCATCACAATCAGCCTATATTTTTCCCACTACTGGGACACAAGCCTACTCTCGGTGAGAGGGAGTGGGCTACAAAGTAAAGCGCCTGCCTAGGTTCGAACCCATGATCTACAACTTGTAAGTCGGGGCCGATACCCGTGGCTGGTGAGCTGTTGTGTGTTAGGTATTATTTATCCGAGTACCATTCCAACACTACTCGAAATAAGTTAAGTAATATTAATATCCACTATTTTGTTACTTTTTAAATAGTCCTTTTCTATTTTCTGTCCATCCCTCAAATAAAATAAGCTCTGCGGTAAAATGTAAGCACTCCTTTATAATGCAGCCCCGGCGAGTCAGCTGAATGGGGTGCAGGCAGGGTGCGGAGCGGGAGTGCGGGGCGGGTGTCGCTATTGGAAACCAAGGGAGTGGTGTTAGGGATTTATTGATCGTCCACCCACCTTTTATTCCGTCGCAATATGACTATGAATACTGTATAAACCAATCTCGTTCTACATTTTACGTAATGATCTGAACAATAGTTATTTGTGCAACAAGAGAGCAAAGTCATTTTTTGCTGCGAGTGTTGATTTTGAATTCTGAGCAAGCGAAGGATTCAACGCTTGAATCACGAGCGTAGCGAGTGATTCTAAAGTTAAATCCTGAGTGTGGCGAGGGATGCAAAGGCACGAGATGCAAAAAACTTTGCTCTCGTGTAACAAACATAATTTTTCACTTCAGCAGCGAGAACACTTTAGGAGATAATAGTACATTATGGTACAAGTGTGTAATGTTGGTGATTACCGCTGAGGCGCCATTGAGACCCGAGCCGTCAGGTGAGGGTCTTAAGAGAGCCGAGGACGGTAATCATCAATACACACGTGTATCATACGACGTTTTTCAACACACTTGCGAGGAAAAAACAAATATGTATTGCATAAATCGTTTAATTATTAAAACAATTGGTGAATGTACAATTTTCAAAACGATATTGGATTGTTTTTGATGGCAATTTCACAGTTTGTGTTACATTGGTACTTGCCACTTCTTTAGTACCTTCATTTACTTCTTGTGTAAATGTCGGCGACAAAGGTAAATCATACAAATTACTGGAAGGAGAGGGCACCAAATAACTCACGCTAGTAGATGTACATGGTTGTGGTTCGGGGCAAAACTTTTTTGCCTTTGGCTCCAAATTAATGGCTTGCGTTATTTTGTCATTGATTTTTGCTTTGTTATGAATTGAGTCTTCTATGTACGATTCAGCGATTGCGTCAGAACGCCATCCACCATGTCGCTTCAAAGTTAGTATATCAGCCCCCGAATCAGCCAACATTGTAGCCGACGTTCTTCTAAAACTGTGTCCAGTGTAAAAATCGGCCTCAGGCAAACCTAAATACTTCGCTATTTCTCTTGGCATATTACCAAATTTGTTAATACCGATTGTTTGTGCAGTACATTTTCCTTTCTGAAAGTTTTGGAAAAAGCGGTCATTCTTTGTTTTTGTTGAACGGAGATCTTGGTATTTTTTCACTATTTCACGAAACGTTCCTTGGATTGTAAAAGATCGTGGAATCTTGGTTTTAGTCTGGGTAATTTTGACAAGAAGCATATCTCCGTGGATTTCTACATCTTTTGTTGTAATATTGTACAGCTCTTGTCGTCTACAAGCACCAGTAACACCGAATATTAAGGCAACCTGCAAAGAAATCAATTAATTAGTTCTAAGAAATTATGCTAAAGTTACACACTTGTATATTGTAGATTCGTTTCGATTAAAAATATGAAACGTACCTTTGTTGCTAGATACTGACTATCCGGAGCCTCATTCAAAAACTTTTCAACGTCGGCTGGTGACAAAACTTTAGATTTCCGACCAATATATCCATCCGAGCGTCTCTTCAAAAATGCCATCAGGTTACAGTACGTTTTGATATCAACACCATGTTTGAGCTTAACCATGCTTCTTAACATGGAATAGATGCACCACAGGGAGCTAGGTTTGTATGTATTGGCGAGTTCAGAGAAATACGCCAAAAACACATTTTCAGAAAATGACTGGGTTTTTTTGTTGCTCTTCCATTGCAGGAAACTATCGTAAGCAGCTAAATACTTTTCTCTAGATTTTGCAGGTATTAGGCTTTCGTTTGCATTTTGTGCTGCATTTAGTATTTCTGGCGGGGTTAAATCAATCAATTGTTCATCTTCTGTACTAAAACCTGACATTTTTATAATTATTTACCACACAGCAACAAATGCGATACAAACAAAATATGAAAATTAGGGGAAAATTGGGAAATGGCGCGCAATTTTTTTTTTTTGCACGCGCCAAATGTAAGTTGATTGATTAAAGCCATACAGCCTACTTCAAAATGATAATTTTTGTGATAAAATGCAAATATTTAAGAAATTATTGTGAATTATAAATAATTTGATAATAATAAATGTTTTTTCGTCTTAATTAGGGACACATTTATTTATTTCAAAAATGTAAATAGATTTTCGGTGGCATAAAACCTCTTTGTTGTTACAAAAAAAAAAAAAAAACTGTATTACCCGGTTAAATTGAAAATGCTCTGTTTACTCGCATATAATTTGCAGTTAGGTACTAACTTAACTTTGTAGGGATCATTCTATTATGCACTAGTGTGTAATATTATTATGCACGTGTATGTTATAGTTCGGTTTATGGCCCTAAGAACGATATAATAAGGCTCACTTTACGAGCAAGTGTGTTGAAAAATAATAAACAGGAATAGATTGAAATAACTATTTATTATGAATCAAAAATAATTAACATTGTAGGTAGAGGGACCAATTCAATAAAATGGAACATTTTAAAAGTTAATAGTAAAATTACTGCAATTCTGCAAATTAAAAGTAACAGATTTATTTGGCAACGTTATTGTTGCATGGATTTTAGTTTGATTATCTGGAGTTAAGGTTTTTGTTTCGGTGGCGGATTGAGAAGGAACAACGGTGAACGTTAGTGACTCTGATCGGCTTTGTGACTGTGCTTCGTTGGAAGTGGATGGGCGTGGGTGAAACCATAGAATATATATTAGTACCTTACGGTAGTGAAACCAAGGATCTGAGGTCGAATTCAGACTTATTGTTTCCACTATACGCTTACAGATTTTCGACTTATTTTCTACTAGCTTTTGCCAGCGGCTTCGCCCGCGTGGAGGTCGGAAATTATCCCGCGGGAACATACTACCGGGATAAAAAGTAGCCTATGTCCTTTCTCAGGCTCTAAACTATCGGTGTACCAAATTTCATTTAAATCGGTTCAGTAGTTTTAGCAGGAAAGCGAGACAGACAGACAGACAGACAGACAGACCGACAGACAGACAGACAGAGTTACTTTTGCATTTATAATATTAGTATGGAAGTATGGATAGTATGGATAGTATGGATTGAGTCTTCAATATAGCCTTCTGCAACCGTATTGGACTTCCACCCGCCGTGATGTTTTAAAGTGGTGAGATCGGCTCCGGAATCAGCCAAGAGCGTTGCCGAAGTTGTCCGAAAGCAGTGACCCGTGTATAGCTGAGGCTCTTCCAGTTTTAAGAAAGTGGCAATTTCTCGCGGTATAGCACCTATTTTATTTACTCCCATAGGCTGTCTTGAACATTTATTATTATGGTATTGTATGAAAAATCGGTCGGTTTTTATATTGGCTGGACGTAAACATACATAGGTACAATCACGCCTTTTTCCAATGGGGGTAGGCAGAAACCACGGAACGCCACCTGCTACGATCTCTACACACTCCTTTTGCCTCGTTTAGGTTCATACAATTGGTCATACACACACGCCGGTTGCGAGTACTACGCACCTGACCTTTCTGAAGAACATCACCAATAAGGTCACTATATGTCCTCCTAGGGCGTCCTCTCCCGGTGTTTCCACTCACATCTTGTAGATACCTTTTGTGAGCCGTCCTTCATTCATCCTCTCAACATGACCAAACCATCTAAGCATACTTTTTTCAATTTTTTGTCACTACATCTTCACACCATTCTCTTATCACATCATTCGTCAGCCTATCATTCATAGCCACACCACACATGCTTCGCAAGGAACGCATTTCAACAGCATTTATTCTGCTTTCTGGACGTAAATGTTGGTATTTTTCTACAATAGTTACATATTCTTCGCGTACGACAAAAGACCTGTCAAGGTTCGTCTTCGTATTTTTCAATTTTACTAACAGTAATTTATCTGAATGCTTTTCGATATTATTAACTGTTAGCTGTAATAGCTCGTTATTGCGACATCTTTTACATATCTTATTAAATATTATAACAGTATTGCTAAACCAGACTAGGATTCATTGCGCCTCCAAAAATTAGTAGTAGGCAGTAAGTACCTTTATACAAAATAGTCTACACACAAATTTTAATAACTAACAACATAGATTCATAGGCCTACCACTTACTTTAGCGGCAAGAAAATTGCAGTCAGGAGCTTCATTAAGAAATTTTTCCGTCTTCATTAAGTCTTCATTAAGAAATGTCCGGGAAAATTTTAGACTTTTTAGCCTTATGCCCAACTGACATTCTTTTTAGAAAAGATACCAGTTTTGCGTATGTTTCAATATGCACGTTATGTTTTGTTTTTAAAGTACCTTTCAACATTGAGTAAATACTCCACATTGTAGATGATCGCCTCGTCTGTGATAAATCAAAAAATAAGATAGCAACACCGTCTCCGAAAAACTGCTTGCGCCTTTTGTAAGTCTCCATTCATTGAAGACATGGTATGCTTTCAGATATTTCTCGCGAGACTTCTCAGGTAGGAAACTTAATTCTGCATTAATAACTTGTTGTTTTAACTCTTCCGGTGTTAAAATACTGTTCTCGTCGCTAGTTTCACTCATATTTTACGATTATTTTAATATTTTTTAACTTATTCAACTCTTTACGCAAGCTACGAAATTATATACCCGTTCTTTTATTTAAATTAAGGCGTGTTCGGAAATAGCACCCATGATATTTTATTATTCAAAATATTTACGTAACATTATTGAAACTAGAAATAAATATTTACAGTTTAAATATCAGTTTTATTTGCAGTAAATACTTATTTTCGTTTAAATACAACAATAAGTTAAAAATTCAATAAATTACATTAAAAGACATAATTATCTTTTTGTAAAATTTCTTTAGTTAGATAGTACAAATTTCCGAATGTGTTTGTCTTTGAGGTCGAATTTTAAATCGGAACTTCGAAAGGGCTGGTCTTTGTCTCTCTCTCTTTCTAATGGCGAATGGCGAATTGTATGATTAACCCAAGGCTGAATAAGACATGCGCGGCTTTCTGAAAACAAAAATTAAAAAGTTACTTTGTCTCACTCAGTGAGCAAAATCGCATTTTTCTCACTGATTTCAGGCAGCAAAACCTACATGTTTGAGCTACTGAAGTGAAAATGATATAATTGTATCGTATTGACGGGTGCCCCATAGCTTTATTTATAGTAACTAGTGATCGCCCCCTGGTCGAAATTCGACCGTACCGTACTTCATTTGAATAGAAATACATTATTAAATGAAAAAATATATATATTAAAGACAAATATTCTCGATATGATCATAGATTTTATAAATGAAATAGGTTATATATCTATAAAATTAATTTATTACCTATGGTTATACCTACTTGACATTCAGTAAGACTATAGACGAAGACCTACATCTCCAATACCTCAGTGTTGTTGCTGAACGGGATCAACTAAAGGTGGTTACAGATGGTTTCAACAACTGTAGTAATTTGTATGAGCAGGCTTTAAGTAAGGTTAGTGACCTAGAGGATGAATTAATCCATGCAAATGTCAAAATTCAACATTTAGAAAAGGATAAAGAACGTAATCAGGTCAAAGAAACTGACCATTTGTTTAACGAATTGTTTAATACAAATTTTAACCCACACTCTATAACGACAATTGACCTCTCCGAGGATTCCTTACTGAAACATAACTGTAGTCATAAAATAAGTCAAAATAAGTTAAAAAAATATGCGAGACTGAATAAAATTATTAAAAAATGTAATAAATTCAAGAAACATCAAAAACATTATTCCACAAATATTCAATTAAGGAAAGAACGTGTTTCTCTTGTCAACAAATTGAAAAATTATCAAATTAAATTAGAAGATAGCATAAATATATATGAAATAGACACTCAGCGCTTACAGTCTGAAATTCAAGTTCTTGATGAATCCCTTAAGTCACTTTATAATAAATATGTATGCTCTAAGCACCAAATTAAGGAACATATCCTTGCTACAAATGAATTGGTAGACAGAGTGGATTTGCTGACTCTCAATAACACTCAGTGCACTTGTCGAAGGGTATCCAACCTTGATGCCCTCCAGCCTGAGGCAACGGTGAACCCGTCCCAAGTTGTGAGTAGTCTGCACTGTATCTCCATTCAAAATATACCTGATACTGTGCATGAACAATCTCAAGGGGTACAGGTAGTAGCTAGTAGTGTTACCCCTTGTTGCAGTCAACTTGGTTTTCAGTCTGTTATGTTTTCAGATAGTATAGGAAGAGGTTTAGGGAAATTAGTTAGTAACAAGTTGAATATTTCTAATCAAAATAATTGTTTGCCTGGGAAATCCTATACAGAAATAATGACATCAATTATGAGATATCAATATGATTGTAATTCCACCATAACTGTATTTGTAGGTAATAGTTCACAGGTCAAACATGATGATATAACTGACAGTGTTACTCAGCTTTTAAAGATTAATTGCAACAAAATTATTTTGTGTGCATTTCCATATTTTGAGAAATTATCCAGTAGAAAAAATAAATATATTCACATGCTTAATAATCATATGCAGTTTTTGGTCAGTCACTACAGTGATAAACTTATATTTTTTGACACTAACTTTTTTGTTGATAAGTTAAAATCGACAAGGAATACAGTGTATCTTCCCCTTAGGTTTAGACATCAAATAGCGAGGCTATTAGCTTATATTAACACAGACATAAGTAGTATGTCAAAGTCTTGTATAATTAGTGTTGGTAGTGATACTAACACTACTATTGATACGCCTAGTAGTTTAAACTACTAGGTGCGACAACGGATGAGCCGCATATGTTGAATGTTGTTCATCAAAATATGCAGGGTCTGTCCGGCAAAGAGTTAGAGTTAAGTTTATTTATAGAGAACCATGATGTTCAGGTGTTATGTTTAACTGAACACTGGTTGAAAGAACATGAAATAGTGTTTATCAATGATGATCATTTTACTGTACAAAGTGCATTTGCGAGAAAAAGGGCCATCCGTGGTGGTTCTTTAGTTCTTGTTTCAAACAAGCTGAAATGTATGCAACGTTCAGATTTAGTAAATCTCTCTATTGAGCGCACTATTGAGTTGTCTTGTGTTGAACTCGAGCGATACGTTATAATTTGCGTTTATCGACCCCCCTCTGGGGATTTCGTTTGTTTCGAATCAGTAATGGAGGATTTACTCAATAAGTTAAAATCAAGTAATAAAAGTATAATTGTATGTGGCGATTTTAATATTAATATTTTAGATGTTACTCCATTGAGTATTAGACTTCTCAATCTTTTCAGGTCTTTTAATTTATTTAACTTGTTTTTTGAACCAACTAGGATCACAGCTTCTTCGTCAACTTGTCTTGATAATATATTTAGTGATGGTGATGCCAAAAATAAATTAGTGCTAACTGATTTAACGTCCGACCACTGTGGTTTGCTATCTAGCTTCCCTATGTCATTGTTTAAAAAGGCACATAAACTTGAATGCAGGCCTTATACAGCTAGTCGTTGCACCAAGTTCAAAAATAATGTAGCTCGTAGAATTACACCATCTATAGTAGAAAACGAGAATCCTAATGCAATTTATGAAGCCCTCTTTAATGTAGTGCAAAAAGAGTACAAATCTACTTTCAAGACCAAAACCATTGACATTAATGGCACCTCCGTCGGCTTTAACCAATGGGCTACTCCAGGTATTTATAAAAGTAGAGCGAGGCTATACGAGTTATATGGTTTAAAAAAATACAGGTTTGATACTCTTTTCCTAGAGTATGTAAAAAAATATTCAAAATTATTTAAACAGGTTAGTGCTTTTGCTAAATCTAAATTTTTAAGCGATCAAATTAAAAATTCAAATAATAAAATAAAAACCACTTGGAAAATCATTAACAATGAAACGGGTAAATCGGTTAAACAAGAAAAACAACTTGAAATTATGGTCGACAACAAATTAGTAAATACGGCAGCTGACGTAGCATAGGTATTTAATGAGTTTTTTGCCAACATACCTATAACTACGACTCGCTCCTTAAATTCCTCCCCGTCTAAAGCTGAAACCTTTTGCATAGTAGTGTGCCTAAAAGTAGTTGCCTATTCAATTTTGAACATGTAACGCCTCGTGATGTAGTTAATGTTTTTAACACACTTAAGTCTAAAAACACTGGTGATTTCTGGGGCATTTCCATCAAACTATTAAGTAATATAATAGACATCGTAGCCCCCTATTTAGCTGTTACTTTTAATAAATGTGTTGATGTCGGAACTTTTCCTGACCTCATGAAGAGTAGCAAAGTCATACCATTATTTAAATCAGGTAATAAAAAAGAAGTTTCTAATTTTAGGCCTATTTCTATCTTACCTGCATTTAGCAAAATATTTGAAAAGTTAATACTCAAGCAGTTGCTAAGACATTTTAATTTAAATAGCCTACTTCATAATGAGCAATATGGCTTTACGAAAGGCCGTTCAACTACAGATGCGGGTGTTACTCTATTGAAACACATTTTTAACGCATGGGAGAACTCGCAAAATGCTATCGGAGTATTCTGTGATCTCTCCAAAGCCTTTGATTGCGTGCACCATGACACTCTTTTGCGTAAACTACGTCATTACGGTGTCCATAACGAAGCTTTAAACGTAATAAATTCTTATTTACATAATAGGTTCCAATGTGTAGATATTAATGGTGTAAAATCTACCGGGCTATCGGTTCAGTTAGGTATGCCTCAAGGCTCTATACTCGGCCCATTCTTGTTCTTAGTGTATATCAATGACTTACCATTCTTTTTAAAGGGTATTTGTGACGTTGTACTGTTTGCAGATGATACTTCTCTTATTTTTAAAGTAGATAGGAACAGACAAGATTTTGAAGACGTAAACAGTGCACTCTCAATGGTTACGGATTGGTTTACGGCAAATAACTTAGTTCTCAATGCCAAGAAAACGAAATGTGTGAAGTTCGCCTTACCGAATGTTAGAAATCTAGGTCCCGAAATCGTCTTAGATAAAGAGGTTCTTAAAACTGTAGACTCGACAGTTTTCCTGGGCATAACAGTAGATGGCAAACTACAGTGGGGCCCACATATTTCAAGTCTAGCGGGGAGGCTCAGTTCAGCCGCCTACGCCGTCAGAAAAGTAAGACAGTATACTGACGTTGATACAGCTCGGTTAGTCTATTTTAGTTATTTTCACAGCGTTATGTCTTACGGTATTCTACTGTGGGGCAAAGCCGCTGATATTCAAAATATTTTTGTCCTTCAGAAACGAGCTGTTCGAGCAATTTACCAGCTAGGTGCCAGAGTTTCTTTAAGGGACTTTTTTAAAGATATTGGTATTCTTACGATAGCATCACAATTCATCCTCGCCAACATCTTATATATTAGGCAAAATTTACACTTACATGCTAAAAACAGTGATTTTCACACTGTTAACACTAGAAATAAGGACAAACTACGTGTTCCCTTTCACCGGCTTCATAAGGTACATAACTCATTTGTTGGGCTTGGTATAACATTTTACAACAAGCTACCACCTTCTTTACTAGAATTACCTTTTAATGAGTTTAAAGCTCAAGTAAAATCCAACCTTTGTCTAAAGGCATACTATTCCATCAACGACTATTTAAATGACAAAACTAGTTGGTCGCTGTGATTAACTCAAGACAATGTTTGTGTTCTTTCTCCAGTACTAGCGTACCTAGTGATGGGTTATATAGCTGTAATATAATTGTTATTATATTATTATTTTTTACTGTGTTAGTCATTTTTTTTTGTGTATATATTGGTTTTGACATGTTCTATGCTTTGACATATTATAATGATTAGTATTGCATAAAATGATTAGCTAGCGACCTCGACAAGTTGTCATTCAATTCTTGCCTGAGCAACCGGCAGCAAGTTCGTCATGCTCCCTTAGATGTCAATGCTTGCGGTAGCGTCAGGGGTCGGGTTACCCCCTTCCCTCAAATAAGGCGAGGGGGGTAATGGCTGATCTTTGCGTTATGCTCGTGAACGGGTGCTGCTTGTGGTGACTGGTCGTCTTGCTGACCTTGATGTTGGTATTGTTGTTAATTACCTACCTGTTTATTAGTTTTTACGCCGATGGTCCTAGTTTGTCATTTTGTGGCCTCGACTTGTAACTCGGGTCGTAACAGCTTTGTGAACGTGATTCAGCATTGCATATGTAAGCTGTCACGCCCTTTATGCCAGGAGGCTTTTATTTGGTACTTTTATTTACTTTATAAAAATATTTTTTGCTTTTGCTTGAGTATAGATTTCAGTTTATTTCTTGGAATATTGGGTTGGCTAGCTGACATAAGGCAAATCATTTAATTTAATATTTTGTGTCTCGTAATGTTACCTCCTTACAATTGTATACAATCAAGTTCTTCTAACTTAACAGACAGCTGTGCTGCTGGGGAGTTTGTTCCGCCACTTCTTCTTCCCAGCTAAAGCACTAGGAAGTGTCGAAGGGCGGGCGTTTTGGGGGGACTGTCTTTTGTAACTTTGACGTTCAAAAAGTGCTGACTCTCAGCCTAGTTTGAATAAATGACTTTTGATTTTGATTTTTGATTTTGAAGACGAAGAATATCTGGATATCTATGCATGTGTGTATTAAATACACGGTAATGAGTAGTAGCGTGTGTAACGTGTTATTTATTGAAAATAATGTATATACGCATAATTTAAAAAAAAATTATTAGCATTCGTCACTTCTTGTCTGTATAAACTACAAGTGTGCGAAATTTCATACTCCTCCGTCCGCTCAATTTTCGTAAAAAGGGATCCAAAGTTTTCGCTTCACGTATTAATGTATTAGATAACAATCTTCTTGTAAGATGTCTAAAGCTACTTAAGAGGAATTTCACGTCAAGCGGACAGGGAAAAAAAGTGAGGTTCTGAAATTTGTTCATATTAAGTCCAGTTATACTTCTAGTTGATATAAATACGGACACAATTTATTTTTTATATATGATGTGTATTTGTCTAGTTATGGGCTCCCAAAGAATCGTCTAAATCGAAATTAGGATTTTTTTGAAGAATTTTTTCGTATTGAAAACAATTACAAGAAATTTTTAAACTACGCGATTTGTATAGAAAATTAGCTGATCTTTTTAAAAAAGTAACCAAATTTGAAAAAAAAAAATTTTAGTCTTCTAAACCGGAAGTAAACATTTCAAAACAAAATTTTGGAAACTTCGACCATTTTTTTTTTAAATTTTCTTATTTCAAAATATAGCTTAGAGTATCTAAATAATACACGAGAAGTTTTGAAATGGGATCTGCATCAGTTAAGGAGACAGGTAAATTAATGTATGTACATGGAGCAGTAAGTATGCTGTTAGGCGTTGTTTATGTCGGTTAATATGCGAATTATGGAATTAAAACGCGACACTATTAACATTTATCATCTTGTTTATGTTTGCTGGAGCTCTAAAAATAATAAAGGGTAGTTATTAAAAAATAAAATAATATCTAGACATTGATAAAAGCATTTGAATTGCTACAAATATTAGTAGGAAGATGTAAAAGATAATTTTATCTTTAGCTTATCAAAAAGTTTACTCTTACCAAAAAATACTACACAAACACCTTCTTGAACAAGCTATAGATGTGTCTTAAATTATATGTACTATATAACCGACGGTGCCTCTCAACATTAAAAAAATAGATTCAATTTCGTGAATTTATTTTATTATAAACATGATTTTAATACGAATGCAGAAATACATTTTCACGCAACGTCTCATGGAAAGGGGCCATTTGATGATCTTGGGGGGAACCTCAAATGTTTAGCGCCGCGTGCAAGTCTACAATTACCTGCTAGTAGATCAATCCTTTCACCAAAGCCATTATTGAATGGGCAAAATCATCTTTAAAACAAAGAGCGATTTACTACTGTTCCAAAGATGATATCAATTGTAAATAACCATTCCAGGAACTAAAAAGTTGCATACCTTCATTATAACAACGGAAGATCTCCTTGTAAAAAGAACCAGTTGCATAGATCCTCAAAGTAAAATTGAAAAAATTATAAAATAAAATTGTATTGAATTTGTTTTTACGTTATTTCATTACAATTATCATTTATCTTCACAGCAGTTTTGAGTAGTAGTTGTTGCAGTTTCTAGTAGTTCCGGAGATTACCCCTATCTATCTAAACTAACAAACAAACATTATTTACCGAATTATCTTCCCACTAATATTTGTAACTATTCAAATGTTTTTTATCAATGTCTTGATATTATTATTTTTTCTAATGACTACCCCTAATTATTGTTAGAGCTTCAGCAAACATAAATAGGATGATAAATGTTAATAGTGTCGCGTTTTAATTCCATAATTCGCATATTAACCGACATAAACAAGCGCCTAACAGCATACTTACTGCTCCATGTACATACATTAATTTACCTATCTCCTTAAGAGGCCTCTCACAAAATTAGAATGCTCGAGTTTAGGTAAAAGACGGCAATCTTATGTATGTGTGCATAGCTATCCACACATGCACAATACAAACAGTGTAACGCGAGTGTCGAGCCGGTCTAAACAATCTTGAGCCGTTAGAATTATAATGCGGTATTTAGAGATTTATGAAAATACTTACTTTTATTTAGTCAGTCTAATAAAGATTTCTAGACTAATAAAAAATCACAAATATATGTTATGTAAAGTATACAATAAAAATAAAAAATTCAAACAATTACATAATGGTGCCGATTCTGTTGTACACCGAACTAAACTATCTCTAAAATTCCTTACTTTTAGCTATGAGAATTGTTACGCTATTCTGCAAGAAATAATCTCTAAATGTAAAAAATATTTTGACACGACTAAAATCAAATTTGACAATCGCGACTCAACGTGGTATTTTTTTTCTTTTGGCTTCGCAACTTGGTACCTACTTGTGTGCGTTACGCAATGAACTTGTTGAGAGACGACGGCGCGCGCAAGGGGACAGCGTGGACGTGTTTTATATGGATTTTTTTTGGATTTTGCCAGCGACTTCGTAGCGTAACGTAGCGTAAGCGAGCGCTAAGAAAGGAAGTAGAATTGCACGGACGAAGTCACGGCCAAAAGCTAGTAAACTACAAAACTTCTTTATAAACCACATTTTTTGCTAATCTATTACTGTATGCCAAAATTATCAGACTACTGGGCGAGCTTACGCGAGAGCAAGCCACATAGAATTGCCCGTGTGAAAAACAGTTTTCTCTCAAGTCTATACCCACAAATTTTAATGACTGCCCTTGTGATTCTGGTCATTGCAAAGCACTTTGAGGGGAAACTGTATTCGTTTGAATTCAAAGGGAAGATCATTCAGGATCAATACAAAATAGGTTAGTATTTCTCACCTTAGTATTTCTTTTGGGTTTGCCATATAATTCATTTGAAAAAAAAAATGGTTTGGTTGTTTATTTTCATTGTTTTTCAATTTATAAATTATATTATTTTTATTCGGGAGTAATTTTGTGCAATTTTTTGTATAAATCTTCTTGTCTATTTTGTTTTATGTTTTTTGTGCAATTTTTGTGAAATTGTTGTTACCCATGTTGATTTTCAGAATTTGTCACCCCTTTTCTACCTTTTAGGGGTTGAATTCTGAAAGAGTCTGACACACGTGTTTACTCATTTATTGATAGGAAGTTTCGAATAAAATAGTTTAACTGATCTTGTTTCCCCATACAAACTTTCAAACCCCTTTTTCACCCCTTAGGGGTTGAGTTTTCAAAAACCATAGGACACAAAATTGTTTATTTCTATTTGTTAACCTAAAAACAAAGTTTCAGGCTCTAAAAATGACGGACTTACATACAAAATTTTAATCCCTTTTTCACCCCCTTAGGGGGCGAATTTTCAAAAATCCTTTCTTAGCGGATGCCTACGTTATTACAACTATCTGTATGCCAAATTTCAGCGAAATCCGTTCAGTAGTTTCGGCTGTGCGTTGATAGATGAGTCAGTCAGGTTTGCCTTTTATAAACATATTTAGATTTTTCATTTTTTTTTTTAATTCTATAAAAAAATACTACCCACGTGTTGAGATTTATATGTGTGGGGTTTTATAACGGGAGTCGAAAATGTCATTATTTTTACGATAGGACACACCATTTTCGAGATATAAGCAAAAGAAAAAAAAATACAGTACTGTTTTTGGACGTGAGGCGAGGCGTTGGTGGGACTTTTTGTTCATCACCACTAGTCGTATTCCACACCTTTCTAATCGCGATTAAAAATAGTCAGATTTAGTTAAAATAAATTATTTAACTCAACATTTTTCTACAATTTATTAAAATAATGCTTTCATTGATAATAAACGAAACTCTTATCTTATACAAAAAATAAAATGCGAAGAGCAGCAAAATGTTGTAGTCGTAGTATATTTTTGCGTTCACGATACGAATACCCGAAAACTGAGACGCGGGAAAAAATGGCACAGGTCCTGCCTCGTTGGGCGCTTGCGCCGTACTAAACGCTGCCCGCTTGTGCATCGTAATTTATTCTAATTTAGAGTGATTTCAAAAACGATATTATGTCTAATTAAATAGACGGATTTAAATAAAACTTGAGAATTCGATTCTTTATAGAGCATACTTTATATTGACATGAATTTTTTAATGTAATTATGCTTTATTCAAACCAAAAAAACGCGATAAAATTGCGAATAAATCGTAAAAATTGCCATAAGACTTATTTTTTTTTTTTACTAATCAAGCTTATTAAAAATCAATATTCTTGTACTAAATGTCACAACTAAATTATATGTCTGATGTTTTGTGTATTTTTTTTACTCAAATTTGTACATATTAATGATAGAAATAGGAGTCTGAAATTGACCCTGCGCTGATTTTTAAGAAAACTAGTTGTGGGAGATTAATTACTACGAAGTAAACAAATAAGTTTTTGTAAATGTGTTACTTAAAAGTAACAAAACAAAAGATTGATCTATTTTTTACATGTGTTCGTCAATCCCAGAGTATTTATAATGATGAGATGAGAGGTAAATAAGGCGACTAAAATCTTAGATATTCGCGCAAAAATGTAAAATGGCTCTTAACTAATGCAGATCCCATTTCAAAACTTCTTGTGTATTATTTAGATACTCTAAGCTATATTTTGAAATAAGAAAATTTAAAAAAAAAATGGTCGAAGTTTACAAAATTTTGTTTTGAAATGTTTACTTCCGGTTTAGAAGACAAAAAATTTTTTTTTTTCAAATTTGATTACTTTTTTAAAAAGATCAGCTAATTTTCTATACAAATCGCGTAGTTTGAAAATTTCTTGTAATTGTTTTCCATACAAAAAAATTCTTCAAAAAAATCCTCATTTCGATTTAGACGATTCTTTGGGAAACTAACTAGACAAATACACATCATATATAAAAAATAAATTGTGTCCGTATTTATATCAACTAGAAGTATAACTGGACGTAATATGAACAAATTTCAGAACCTCACTTTTTTCCCTGTCCGCTTGACGTGAAATGCCCCTTAAGTCAACATTTCTTTTTTGTTCACACTTTATTACCTGTTGACATTACAATTAGAGTAAGTGCGCCAATTATGGACTGGTTCTGTAATATGGACTACCCGCGTTTCTCAAAGAATTTTCTTTGTATCGAGCCGTTGGTCAGCGCATGCAAAGCTTCACCCTTCCCGCGCCTCGCTAGTCGTTTGCAGGGCTGGCAGCATAGACTACTATATATACTAGAGATAGACTGGCAACTTAAGTATTTCTTAGGCAGCGCCATCTAGTTACCAGGACATACACTATTCATCTGTCAATATACCTACGTAGTACCTTGTATCGCTAATTCTAGCAAGTAGAATAATGTAGAATGGCTGAAAATTCTGTTGCAGTAAAACAACCTAAAAATTCAAATTTAGATTCTAAATCTAGATTTGAATTTGTTAGGTTTAGTTTTACTACAACAGAATATTCCACCATTCTACACTATTCTACTCTGTAAAGCTAATTCATTATTACAATAAACTTGTTGTTTCGGGGATAGTAAAACAAATACAGTCAAACCTGGATAAGCGAGAGTTCAAGGGAGCACAATCTTATTCTCGCTTATAGAGGTTTCTCACTAACCCGAGTTTCTCGCTAATGCAGGTACATGGGTAGCGTTTTTCTCTTATAGAGGTACGCAGCAATAACAAGTCACAGCAACTTTATAAGGGTAGGAATCAAGATGCTTACGAAAACAAAACAAAAATTCATGCACTATGTAATTTTATTTTATTTAGAACTTATTGACACTTAAAAAAATCCGTCAATTTCGTTTGACTTTATAGAGTTTTTTGATTTTATAATTTTATAATAGGTGGATTCTGGTAAAATTCCCTCTGAATTTCATTTCGCGATTTTCCGGATTCAAACGCATTCACTACTTTAAGTTTATCACTTAATGACAGTACTTTAATTTTCCGTTTTGACATGATGCAGAACAGAACTTTCCCTCACAATTGATTAACGATAAACTGAGTAAGTCCGACAAACAGGACGGTACACAGGTACACGTGTCCATTCGAAAAGAATGCGATAAAATGACAACGTTATTTCGTTCCAAAAAATAGAATAGGTACAATACTGACGAGAAAACAATACAAAAACAATGGTAGGAAGTTCCACGAAAGTTAAAATGAGTCATAAAATAGCAGATGTTGAATTTGTAATTTGTTTTGTCATTTATTCCTCCTAAATAAAATAAATAAATAAAGCTCGACTGTCGCTTATAGAGGTATAGATAAGTAGCAGTCTCACTTACGGAGGTCCATGAGGGAAAAACTACTCTCTCTTACAAAGGTTTCTGTTTCTCGCTAATAGAGGTTTTGGGAGCTTAAAATGACGGGTCCTGGCTATTACTCTCACTTATAGAGTTTTCTCACTTATCCAGTTCTCACTTACCCAGGTTTGACTGTATCAATTTTGGATGTTTATAATATTACGTAAAATATATTGTATATTGCGTAAAACAAAACATTATTTTACATATAAAAACTAAACATTAACTTCGGTACCAGTTTGCCTTAGTTGTTTTCGACCTCTATTGGTTTTGTAATGATCATGGTTTTTTTTTTAAATTAGTCATCCTTAGCAAACTCCAAATTAAAAGCTTTGCCAGTGAGGAGGTGGCTGACTTCTTTGCACCAAATACGGATAAAAAATTCAATGCTTTTATTGATCAACCGGGCACACAACACTTGTTTCGAGACATTGTTATTTAAACACAAAACACTTAACTAATATGGTCCAAACTCCAATTTACGGAGTTCGATAAAATCACAGTGGAACACAGGGGGCTCAACTTGACGTAATTTAGAAAGAACAGACACTAAGGGAATGTTAATCATCCAAGACTTTTAGTAAATACGGCGTAGCGAACTAAACTCGCGTAATTTACACTCAAAATCGGGAAGCAAACGAAATAATTACAAAAACATGCGGAACCGCAGACATCTTTGTAATGACATAAAATTTCAATATCGCCCTGTGGCCTGTTGTAAATTCTACTAATAGTTTAATTTTTTATCAATATGAACAAAGCATTCATAATACAATGATCAAAGAACATTTAAAGATGCAAAAAACAAAAACCAGTAAAATATTAACTAACTCACAATAGATCAAAATCGAAAATAATGTGCTTCCCCTTTTACTCACATATACTACCAATTGCTTTATGAATTTACGCTGGCAACGCTGTTCATTTTTAATTTATGTCCTCGTAGATAAATGGCACTGAGTAGACAAAAATTACACGAGAAAAAAAGCGAGAAAGCGCACGTATTCACGGGAGCCATTTAACGTTTTTATCAACGCGCGATGTAGTTTCATACCTAACTTCGTAAGCTCATAATTTCAACAAATATTATTCTTAGTAAAAGTGGATTAAACCAGGAGAAAGATAAGTTATTTTATAATTATTAGTCTTAAGTTGCAATATTAATACGGGCATGTTCTGAATGTGGACTAGTGAACAATATTACAAACATTCACTTATATTACTTTTAATGTTTTAGGATGACCTCTACAACTAATGAAAAGACCAGACAAACGTGGAATAAAATGCAATGGCAAATGGGCTTTTTAAAAGAATCCAAAACTTACGGAGTACCCAAAACTACGCTTATGCGCTTATCAAAAATAGAAGACTTAGCGAACATGAGCCATAACCTTGGAAGAAAATTGACTTTACAATTCACTATTGGAAGATGAATTGGCTGATTATATTCTAGAAATGAAAACAATCTGGATTTGGTCTTACACGCAGGGACATCAGATCTTTGGCTTACCAGCTAGCAGAAAAAAATAACATAAAGCACTTGGATAATGAATCTGCGATGAGATCATGGTTGAGGTTATTGCTGGGCGCCATCCTAACCTACCCTTTCGCCGTACAACGGGCACATCAATCGCAAGAAGAAAAGACTTAAAAAAAAAGAAAATGTAAACGTGTTTTTCGACTTGTTGGACAGCTGGGCTTTTTTCTGAAGATGTTCATGGCGAAAAATGGATCCAATGTGCATCTTGTAGCCATTGGGCTCATGAAAAGTGTACTGGCGTAGACGATATGGTTGATTTCTAAGCGAGCTAATTGTGTACCAATGATTAGTTTAACCCTAATAATTGACTGATTCAATTTTAGGCATCACGACTATTACTTTTTTTTATTAATTTTGAACCCAATAACTATGGTCCATATTTGAAACCATGTGGTCCATATTTTGTACACTTTTTGCAAATTCACAATAATGACAAATTTTAGAAAATGTTGATTATTTGTACGATGTATGTAAATGATGATCTTTCTAAAGAATTTATTAATTATTTTAGATACCAAATAATTATCGAAGTGTTTAAAATAAAAATTATTGATTATACTTTAAAATTCTGAGTTTTATTGGACAAAATCCTTATGGTGGTCCATAATTGGCGCACTTACCCTATATAAGGCCGCCAGTAACAGTCACAAAAGGTAAATAGGTAGGTACTACAATAGTTGTTACTGTATTACAGTCGGGTATGTTTCCTCTTTGCTGTGACCCATAGAGTAACAAACACAAGTGAGAACTTACGAATTCTCGTAAGTTCTCACTTGTGTTTGTTACTCTATACTTCATGATAATTTACATTTTTTTTTTTTTTTCGTTTATAATGATTATTACCGACTCGTCACTAATCTTTACCAAATAGGTTTATAATGCGTCTACATATGCACATCATCACCATCACAATCCATCCTTAGGGGAAGGGACCCGAATTTCAGATGGTTCCCTAATTTCGGATATAATATCTTCTAGAGTCTAGAAGATATTATATCCGAAATTAGATAGCTCGATAGATGACGTTACTTTGTCTAGAATCTAGACAAAGTAACGTCATCTATCGAGCAGCTCAGTTACTACTGCTATGAAACTAAATAGGAGCACTGCAGCGTATTCATCGACCTCTCTCTCAAAACGACGATATACGATTGATTTTTTTCTCAAATGATTACGTTGTGGTTTTAAAGATAATATATAAAAATTAGTGCATTGTGATGTCATGTCTTTATTTTACTTCATTCATTGATATTATTATATTCAGTGTTAGTGTGTGTAGTGAAAATATGTTATTTACAACATCATTACAATTCTTTGAAATTCTCGGCTTTCCTTATAATTTGTAATAGTCTATTACATGAATATACGTATTTCAAGTACAGAACTGATTTCGACAACAACCGACGCGCTTTTTTTTATGGGAAATCATCAAATGACTTCCGCTCTGGGCGGAGCGGGAGGGCATGTCAGACTTTTACTGACTAAAACCCACCCGTGTTCCTTCAGTTGCCCATGTGCCAGGGTCACGGTATCTCTTTCGAACAATCACGCAACCCCGGCAGGCATCGGTCCTAGCAGACCCCTTCAGTTTTGCTGACATCTCTTTGAGGCGCGCGTGGAACACTACGCGCCGTCGACCCGAGCTTGGTCCTTACCGGGCGGCGAGCTGCCCATTGCTCGCCACCCGCAAGCTCGCGCCTACGGTGGCCGGGAGTCCGCTATGGACTCCCGACGCCCGGGGCGTCTCCTCCTGCGGCGGCTAGGGACGTGAGGCCGCAGAGACTGCCACTCCCTCACGCGCCCCGCCTCCTCCTTCGCGAGCATTACTGCTTCGCAGAAGGAGGTGACGGCTTCCCATTCCCTCTCGCTCCGTACCATGGCTCGCACCAGGGCCGGACGCGAGAGGTCGCCGCCGCCGATCGCCTCCACGAGGACACGGCGGTGCTCCGCCCAGGCAGGGCACACATCCACCGTATGCTCCACCGTGTCCTCCAGACGATCCTCGCAATGGAAACACCCGGACGTATCCTCCCGCTTTATCCTGAACAGGAACCCACCGAAGCACCTATGCCCGGTGAGAACCTGCGTCAGGTGGAAGGTGAGGACGCCGTGACGCCTCTCTATCCACTCCTCAAAGAGGGGACTCACCGCCGCAATTGTGGCGTGCCCAGCACTGGGTTGCGACAATCGTACCCGATGTGCCAGGGTCACGGTATCTTTTTCGAATCTCGCGACCCTGGCAGACAACCGACGCGCTCATGTTATATTTACCAGCTATCTTTTTAAAGCGTTATAGAGAAATTGTACTTCCACCTTTGACTTATATCTGTAATCTTGCGTTCTCCACTGGCGCTTTCCCAAACTCTCTTAAACTTGCTGAAATTCACCCAATACATAAAGGGGGGGACAGGGGCTGTGTCGATAACTTTAGACCTATTTCTATTTTGCCAACGCTATCCAAGATTTTAGAAAGGTTAATAAACAAAAGATTAACTAAATACCTCGAGTCCAACAACCTGTTATCACCCTCTCAGTTTGGTTTCCGATCTGGAAAGTCAACTAGTGGGGCCGTCCAAGAGCTGGTGAACTTTGTTTCCAGTAATCTCGATGGTAAACAGAAGGTGCTAGCAATCTTTCTCGACTTAGCAAAAGCTTTCGACACAGTCTCTGCTCCGCTCCTCCTCGAGAAGCTGGAGAAGCTTGGAGTGAGAGGCACTCAAATAAATTATTTTCTGACTATCTTACAAATCGCATGCAAAGAGTAAGGATTGGTGATAAGTGCAGTGATGATCTTGACATCACGTACGGGGTACCACAGGGCAGTATTCTTGGCCCCACATTATTTTTGACGTATATCAACGCCCTTTGTAACCTCAAATTGCGTGGTGGCAGGATCGTCACCTTTGCAGACGACACAGCTCTGCTTTTTCACGCGGACTCATGGGAAGAGGTATATTCAAATGCCCAGCTTGGTTTTGACATGGTCGCAGAGTGGTTAACTGATAACAAACTCACCCTTAATGTGTCAAAAACAATGTATATTCCCTTTTCCATACAAAATCGCGCAGCCCCCCCTAATAATAAAAGTCTTTTCATAACATCACACACATGCTCTGTCCAAGAAAATCCTTGTTCATGCCCTACTCTTAAAAAAGTAGCTGTTATTAAATACTTGGGTGTTCATATTGATAGTAGTCTTAGTTTTCAGTTGCACGTAGACGCACTTACTGCGAGAACACGAAAGTTAATTTACCTTTTCAAAAACTTACGACATGTGGCGGAAACTGGTACTATTAACACTGTATACTGTGCATTAGTTCAGTCAATTTTAACATATTGCATAACGGCATGGGGTGGAGCCCCTAAGACATCTTTGCTGAAATTGGAGAGAGCTCAGAGAGCTGTACTTAAAGTTAGTTGCAAGCTTCCCTTTCTCTTTCCAACGAAAGAACTTTACAAGAAGTGCAACGTCCTGACAGTTCGCCAATTATTCATACTGAACACTATCATTCGCAGGCATACTCAACTACCATACAATCCTGTCGAAATTCTTAACAAGAGACGTAAACACACAGTGTGTAAATCAAGCTCTTTCAAAACCAGATTCAGCCGTAGATTCTTTTGCTTCCTGGGAGACTACCTCTACAATAAAATCAATAAAGCCCTTTCCATCTACTCGTTAACCAATTTCAATTGTAAAGCTAAAGTTAAAAATTGGCTTCAATCTCTCGATTATGAAGCCACAGAAAGACTACTGGAAGTAATTTCATAAAAAAGCAAATCGATATGTCCTACGCCAAATCATCATATTAAAACATTTTGACTATCACACACTCCCTACACACCCACACACCTACATCCACTCACCTACACTCACACACCCTTCTTTGCTGTCTAATTAATTGTTTGTTTTTATTTTTTTATTTTTTTTATTTTCCTTGTTTTCTTCATTATATAGAGTCATTTTTGTCTTCCATCCCATCATAATCATTTATTAGTAGATTCATGTTTTATTGTAGCTTGTTCGGATAGTTTGGGGGCCTAGACACCTGTAACACAGGTATTCCTAGTACAGGCTCCAGTCTCCACGACATCAATGTATTTTTGTTACCACTGTTATGTATTGTACTGATTTATCATTATGTAGTGGAGAAAATAAACGTTTTTATTATTATTATTTTATATATGTTAACATAATCTCGGGATTCTGGGATCCCGGTCTTTTGGAAGGCGTACGAGGGGCCGAAGCCAACTCGCAGAGGCCCCTTAGACAATTTAGATGGAGTGAGGCACCAACCGACGATTATCCCTGTATACACTGTGCAAGTGCATCCAAGGACAACCTCCGTTTGGTGTTGGACTATTGCAGGATATGGAAACTAAGATGTTGGTCTATGTATATGGATGGCTAAAATGGACTGGTTACCAAGAACTATGGAAGGCCTATGGCCCCTGCCGCATCAATGTTTTCTAAATACACGGATTAAATGGCAGGGGGTGACTTGCACACTCAATAATGGGCCCCCGGAAACCGCCGCTGGCACATAGTGACGCAGCGACAAGGGGGCAACACTTCCTGAGGTGCTTGAGAAGTGGAGAGGTATTCCACGGCTTTCAGAACTATCCCAGAGCCCGGAAGATGGTCAAGTCCCTACGAGCACTTACTGGAATATTTCCTTTCCCCGAGCACGTTTGCTCTTGCGAATCTCCACTCAAGCCAGCCAATAAAGGCAAGAATGAGGTGGGAGCTCTGAACCTCTTGAGTGTTCACTCCAGCCGGCCAATAAAGGCAAGCCAGAGATGAGGAACAAGAATTCTCCCGGGAGATAGGGTCCGTGGGTCGCTACTGCCCAACAGCACGCCACATGCTGCCCTGCGGGTATTATTATTATTATTATTATTATTTACCGGATCGTGTACAAAGGTCACCGTTTCGCGTCGGCCCGTTACCCGTTGACAAAAACGTTCGTTAACAAGAGCCCTACAGCTTTCGGCAGAAATTCTCTAAATGACAGTAAAACCTTATCAAAATCTGTTGCGTGACTTAGAGAAGTAAGCGGAGAAACCAACAGACGCAGGCAGGGACTTGAGATTCGTTAATTTTCGGTTCCTTAACCTCTAAGTCCCTGAGATACCACATTTGGTATAGACAGAATGGTTTTTAATTGTGTCTGTAATTAGCGGCATTCAACGGGTTAACCCGGCGCCAATGACGCTGGGTCATATTAATCCGAAGTGATTTCAAACGGCCATATTTTGTATTTTACGTGCTTTGTGGTTTCGAACATTCTAGTAGCTGGAGATACAGTACCCCTCCACCGCACTGATAGTGAACTTAGTGCGACACCGCCTGCACAGGGAGATACACTTGCATCAAGCAAAACGGGTAAATATGACCCAACGTCATCAATGGCGTACTGCGTTTCGCAACATATTTTTATTAGTATGTTTTGTGTTTATTGATCATTTTCATTTGGCAAATTTGTCTTTCACAAACCGGTCTAAAAGAAGAGATCTTAGAGGAATCTGTGCGATGCGTGAGAAAACATAATTTCGTCTACTTTCAGATATCAAAGAGATACTACTTAATAAGGTGGTCCTGTTGATGTCAAGTTTGTATCAAGATGGAAACATTGATGGATCTACAAGTAACAGCCGGAAACCAGAAATTATAACTTACTATATTTCTACCAAGAGTGGAGTGGATATAGTTGACGAACTTTGTGCTACCTATAATGTGAGTAGAAATTCGAAAAGATGGCCGCTCACAATTTTTTCTGCCATGCTAAATGGGCCTAAATGCAAAAATCATATAAATATTGGGCCAGCAATGAACCACGGATAAAAAGGCGTCATTTTCTGAATAGCTTGGGACTTAGCCTCATTCTGGACCATTTGCAGGAACAAAGAACCTGTGTAAATCTGCTTCAGCAATTGCGCAAAGGAATCGTAGATTTTGCGCCCTCTGAAGTACCTTCCCAGAAGGTTCCTGTAGCTCGTAGATGTCAGGTGTATCCTCCAAAAAAAAAGGATAAGAAAACTAACCAAAGTTGCAATGCTTGCCAGTACGTAGGTAGGTACATATGCCCTGAGCATTACAACCTATCCTGCGAAAATCATAGCAGTTCCATGGCTAGGTATGAGAAATCTGAAGACTGATGATAAGGATAATAATTGATGTTCCTAAGATTTTTGTTTTGTTATTTTAGTAAGTTTTTTCTATGAAAATTTAAATATTAACTGAAGCTGTGTTTTTTAAGTGGATTTTGCATGAGTTCTGAAGAAAGTTAATAAAAATTGATTTTATGAATATTTGGGCCTTCTTGTTATTTAAGTCAGTACCTAAGTAATAACACAATCTAATACTTGAATCATTAAAATAGGCTGTTATTATAACATAACATTTTGAAAAATACTTACCTATAAACTTCGGGTCACCATAACCCGGTGTCATAGCCCGCGTTATTATTTTCATGTCATTGGTTAAAAACAAAAATTATATTCTGTAAATTTTAACGAGTTTTTATTAATAAAACTGTTTTCTTTTAATTTACTTTGTTATGGAGGGTTAATTAATATCGGATTTCCGATATTGAGGTATTATTGAATATATGATTTAGGATCCTACATGGCTATAACCTGAATTTCTTATTAAACTGAAGTGTTTTATTTTGTGTATAATTTAACAATGCTCTTGTGTTATTCGTTTAAAGTTCATACAGTTAATCGGACCACGATAACATACACAAATTTTCATTTAACTACCTACGTAACCTTACGTAGGTAAAGCCCCTTCCAGAGTTCCAGACGACACAATTTAATCAGCAGATTTGATTGCCGACCGAAATGGGCACAATCTGATCGTCCATCCACACGTACACAATTAAATCGCCAATTTTAGTTCTGTGCCGCTGCCTCTACTGATGGGACACATCCGAAAGACATGGCAGGTCTTACGTGTTTAAAATCTCCTCCACTATTATATTCCTTTTTTTTTTGTGGATGGGAAATCATCAAATGACTTCTCCCGCTCTGGGTGGAGCGGGAGGGCGTGTCAGACTTTAACTGACTAAAACCCACCCGTGTTTCTTCAGTTGCCCATGTGCCGGGGCCACGGTTATCTCTTTCGAACAATCACGTGACCCCGGCAGGATCGTCATATTCCTCCATCTTGATTTTACTTCACAACAACGTTCACAACTGGGAACTGCTGGCAACATACACAACAAATGAAATCAAGTCAACGCACGCATACATCCACTTGGCACGCCGCTTCCTCGGTGACTACGTCAAAGAATTGGCCAATTAGCGTCCACATCGCCCAATTTGATTGGGCAATCTCAAATCGGGCGATACCGGCCACCCAATGACCTTGAATTTCATATTTCCGTCCAGACGACCCGATTCGATTGTCAATCTAGTCAAATTGGGCGAAAAATTGTGTCGTCTGGAAGGGGCTTAAGTATACTTATTACCTAATTTACAAAAAAATACCTATCCGATATTCGAGTCCCTTCTTATTACAATTTATTAGAAGTCATGTTTTACAAGTAGATTTTATTAATAACATAATAATATTTATTCAAAAATAAAAGGCTATTGACAATGAATGAGAACGGCAGGGGGTGCCATTGGCTAGAATAGCAGGGTGGGTCAGGTAACAGCACAAAGCTACTCTTTTCATCCCATTTTCACCCAGCTGGACAGGTGAATCTAGCTGTGTTTTACATTTTCGTTGCAAAAGTTTCTAAGAAGGAATAAAACACATTTTACAAAAAAAAAAACATCCTTTATTACCAAATAATCCAACAGTAGAAAACCATGTTAATATAACCTTGATAATACCACCACCAATGTATATTTTCTTACAGAACTTATAAACTAGTTTTTATGACACAAAAAATAGAATTTGCCTCATCCTAATAACAATATACCTTAAGTAAATGCTGCAATATAAGTAGATAAAGCATCAAAATGTCCACTTGGACTGGTAACTTTCATAAAAAATTTATTAGCTGTGTATCTGAATTCAGTCTCTTCAATCACCATTAAACACACAAGAGAGCCAATCCTTGAATGCTATTGTACTATTTGGGACCACAATTTACTCAAATAGAGAGCTAAAGACGACCGAGGTATGTAATCAGAAAAACATTTAATTATTGTTGACAATTAGCAGTAGTGGTAACATTTTGTATTGTATTGTACAACGGACAGTAACGCAGCTTCTGGAAGCAGGTGGATTGGTTGGAGTAAACACCGACGGCCACCATGGCCCACGCACAATGGTCCACTCAAAGGACTAAGTGCCAAACCCCCATAACATAGAACATAGTACCGCAGCTACCTTAAATAAGATTGTGAGTAACACCAAGGTATGGCTGGCTGTCCTCAATGAGCTGGAGTGGATAGATAACTGATATTCCCCTCTGTACTCGAAGCTATAGACACTACCATTATAGCACCAGCATAAGTAGCGTATGATGTTATAGTTTTAGCATTGTATGACTACCCGTTTTACTAGAATCATTGATACTTATCATTACACCTGTATTCCTTACAATTTTAATTTTCCCTTCATATTTCTTTGACATTGTCACCAATACAAATCTACTTATGATTACTGCTACTCTATATACAGCAGTAAGTTTTCAAATCTAGGAAATTATCAATGTCTAATAATTACCACCACTGATACAGAAAGTAGTGCACTTTGTATTTATTACTTTATCTTATAAAAAACTACCATTCTGTGTATCACACATTTGTAATTAACATAAGCTATCAATTTTTATTTAAATGCATTTAGCCAAGGTTAGCTAGACTGCTAAATGCAATTCTGTCACTAAATTTTCTTTGAATAAGGATCATTAAACAACTTTGATGTTTAATATTGTCTTGTACAGACGCCAACACATCAAGCTACTACAATCTGTCAGATTTCTTTGATAGATTTTCGACTTTATTTCTAGAGCATTAGGTTCAAGGTTAATTGGGAAAAATTGACAGTTTCGGGTAGCTTGACCTGGTGGCGTCTGTACATACATTCAAAGCTAACACAAAACCCACACCCTGTTACTCTTATCACAATAAATACAATTAGATTGCTATTCTCCTGAAGTAGTCATAACGGGTACGTCGTTGATCCTGAAGCTGCCCAATTTTAGAAGCAGTGTCACAGTCACGGCACACACCGCAGAATGTGCTTGTAATCACATGGAATGGGCTGCGGTAATACAAATTGGGGTCTTTAAGCTTTTTATTTTTTTTGTGGCAGCGGACATGTAGAAACACTTCCAGTACCATGAGAATGACACAAAAGAGACCAGGAAACATCATCAAAGATGGTATTAGCAGCAAACGGTGGCTGATCTGGTTCGAGCCTGCTATTATATTAGCTTTTAAGGACTGGAACTTCTTTGTCTTGCTCATGTAGCCGCGCGGGAATTTCATGTATTTCGACTCGCGTTCCCGGGTATCAAGAGGTTTCCTTATATTTATAACGGGTGGTGACATATTTCCAAGTAACGGTTCGCCAGTCTCGTCGTTTATATCGTATGTTACGATTTCCCCAGTCTCATCGTCGTAGCAGAACCTCCGCACAGGGCCTCTGTTTGTAGTATTCATTTCTGTAAATAGAGCACGCTGAATTTAAAATTCAATTTCACTAAAATATTCATGGAATACGGAACATAAAAATCAATGGAAACTTAAAATTTAACCTATGTTTAGCTTACTTTGTTGTCTTTTACTCTTTTAGACACCTTCATCTATTTCTCACCACTAAATAAATTTTAATATAATATTTTACTTGTAAATTAGATTCCCTAAAATTCTTAAAACTGTACACAAATAATGACAATCAGTGCTGCCAGTGCCAGCTTTTTTTTGCCGAGTCCTCTAGCGGCAGTTCTTTTATCCACATCCCTGAGGAGTTTTTTTTATATAATTTTATGATTGACGTTAGGTCTCTTAAGAGGTCAATTTAAGAATTCTAAATGAAAATATAAACTTAAGATCATAAATGAAATCCATAATTTAGCGTAATCCAACTTTAATCATCATGATCATTCATCTGACTAGCTTTTTCTCCAACTACATGGTCATCAAAAAAATCGACCCACCCACTTTTTATTTAATATTTGTCGATTGTTTCTCAGATAAGCTGTTTCACATGTTTGTTTTTATTTGGACGGTCGCTATGATGGTTGACGTCTTGTTTGTCATAAATCTTATTGCACTTGAAGGTACTTAACATTTTTTTATACAGAAATACTGATGTGTGCTGATTTGACGGTTTTGCATCGGAACAAATCGACCCGCTCTCCCAGTCAGAAACAAGACTTTTTGAGGGATTTCATGTTCATATCGTTAAGTTTAATTGCTGAGGCTGTAGTTTTGATGAATTTTATTTAATAATAATGGAAACTACCAAGTGGTGGCTTTGCTATAATAAGGCCTAAATCAACTTGTCGTGGCCAGGGGGTTAAATCTCAGCTGTTCTGCAGTTCGGCGAGTTTACTAAAGGTTGCTGGAGATTGGGTAGTATGTAAGAAGATTTGGATCTGGGAGACATAGGGTGCCAATTCAAAGGGATGACCGCTTCATTGTGGTACCAGCTCTATGAAATCGACACCTTTGTAACGTTGATCACTAGCGACGCTTACGTGAATATCGGGGTGGGGCTATAAGTGACAGTAATGAAAGGGAGAGACTATGTGAGCAGTATTTAAGACCACACAAGCCAGCAATGGTGCCACAGTTAACCACAGCTCATCGGTAAGCCAGAGTTCAATTTGCGTAGAATCACGTCAACGGGACTACAGGTCAGTGGGAGTCAGTTCTTTTTAGTGATGAGAGATTGATGACTTTATACAGTTCTGATGAACGCCCTGATATCATGCGACGGCCAGATAAACATGATGCCCAGTGTTTCATAAGATAAACAATCAATTATGGTGGGGCTCTGTAATGTTTTGGGCTGGGATATCTTTAACGGGACGCACAGACCTGGTTTTTATAAAAAGTGGTGCGTTAACTGCGGTAAGCTACATCACAGAGATCTTGGAAGAGCATGAGGTACCATATGCCGGCTATATTGGAGTTTTTTTTTTTTACTTATGCATGATAATGCACAGCCACACGTAGCACGCATTATCACCGATCTTGAAGAGGTCGGCATTCGAGTTATGTCGTAGCCAGCAAGAAGCACTGATCTTAAACCTATTGAGCACATTTGGGACACCCTTAATCAAAAGGTCAGAGCCTGTAACCCAGCGTCTACATCCTTAGGAAACCTGGAACCGCCATCAGGGAAGAATGAACCCGAATCCCTCAAGAGACCATCAAAACCTTGAAAAACGGCGAATGCAGGCAATAATTCAAGCAATAGGGCAGAATACTCAATATTAAATTGCAGCAATTGTGTTCATAACACTGAAAATTGAAATATTAGAGCGTGTTTAAAATTTATCCAAAAAAGTGTAAAATTATTATTTTTCAATTTAAAATCAAAATTCATCTATACTAATATTATAAAGCTGAAGAGTTTGTTTGTTTGTTTGTTTGTTTGTTTGATTGAACGCTCTAATCTCAGGAACTACTGGTCTGAATTGAAAAATTCTTTTTGTGTTGGGTAGCCTATTTATCGAGGGAGGCTATAGGCTATATAACATCACGCTATAACTAAGAGGAGCGGAGCAGTAATGAAAAATGTTGCAAAAACGGGGAAAATTTATTCCTTTTGAGAGTTTCCGTTGCGTGCGCTGCGTAAACGGTTAAAGTAACGCAAAAATTATGTATGACGGAATTGTTCCTTTTAAAAAGTTCTAAAAAAAAGTCCGCGAGAGCATATGTCTATCTTTTAAGGTTGACTCACTATAACTCAAAAGGAGCGAGCAAGGAAAAGTGGACGAAAACTAGCAGGCAAATCGATGCGACGGGAAGGGTCAGGGGAGCAAAAATTTGACGCGGACGAAGTCGCGGGCAGAAGCTAGTTTTTAATATTGGAGTCGGCTTCCAGTTTACCAAGATGCAGCTGAATACCTGTATTTTACATGGAGTGACTGCCTATCTGACCTCTACAATGCTGTTACTGAGGAAAACGTTACCTCTTGATAAAACTGGTTGTCAGACTTTCGGGTTTCTGCCGACCTGTAACGACTGTCAAAGATCCACTAATAACAGCCTGGACCCACGACTTAACGTGCTTTCCGATGCACGGAGGGGTCTTGGTATGTAAAGATGGTCACCCATCCACGTACCGTCCATGGTAAACGTAGCTTAACCTGATCGATCGACCCGTACGACTGTTATTACTTAGCCACAAGCCCTCTAAACCACCAAGATTGGTGGAAATTCCATTTAGTTGGCAACATTGATGTCAGTTGTTGACAACTTTACACAGCGAGCTGAAGTGTCATTTCTGGAAGCGTCAACCACAGATAAGAAAATCCCCATAGTGCTGAAGGGTCGCGCTTCGGTCGCGATTTTGGAGTCAATGCGTGATTAGTAAACTTTTACCAATGTTGAGGGACGATTTAAACTCTTAAAGCATTTAACCTAAATGCTCTAAGTTTAAACTTCATCATGTCTGTTGGTTTTAGTTTTAAAAAGATCCATCACCTAATGTGATAATCGTATTCTTAACTTAAAGAAAAACCCTGGTTACTTATGGCATTATAGAAATGGTCCTGTGCCAAATTAACAAACAACACGCTCAAAAAAAAGTCTGTGGAAGAAGTTCTTCGTGGGTTGATGGGAAGTAATGTCACATTTATTATTTTCTGTGAAACCTTTATTAATATCATAATCCTCTAAGTTGTGTGTAAAGTGTCGATAAAAGGATTTCCTCACATTACTTCACATAATATTTGCTTCCGGCGGCGGATCTCCACGTATAGTAACACAATTTGTGTTTGAGAGGTATTGGCCCTTGTACATTAAGTAGGTTTTTTCAAAAAAATTGTTGCTTTGTAAATATATAGCCAATATAACCTCAAACTCTCCGTCCAGCATGTTTTGTCTGTTTTCCATAGAATTTGTGGTGCATAATGTAAATTTTGAGTACTACTTCATTTAATTTTTGGTTGTTGTTATGTTGATAAAACTACACGATTCTGCTTTCTCTTTTATGTTTATTAGTGTTTCTTAAAAGCCATGTCCTCACAAATCCTTTACTTCCAGTTGCTACTATGCTTCTGACACCAGAATAAACAATATAATGAAGTATTTAGATAGTCTACTGACATGGCAATGTTCTTACTACACAGCCGTAGCAAAGATTGCAGTGTAGTGCCCTTCAAAAGAAGAATATAACAATGATGAGTTTGGCAATACTCCTAATCTTTATATATATAATTCTACTGTATGTGTGTATGTCACTGAACTCCTAAACGGCTGGACCGATTTGAATGATTTTTTTTGTATGCGTTTGTGTGGCGCCCTGGATGGTTTAGATTCACTATTGCACCGGTAGGTGGCGCTGCTATCGAGTTCTAGGAAACAGGACAATGTCTGTACGATCAGCCAGTAGTATATATTATGTTGAGAAACCAACAAATGTTATGATTGTTGTGAAAAGAGACTGCTAATCGAACCCAGGCTTTACATTGTGTAAATAATTTCATCACCACTGCCCACAAATCGGTGAAGAAAGGCGTTGTTAGGAAACCAGCATGTCCTAGAACCAAATATTCAAAGAAATATGACATGTACCAACCTGCACTGGGCCCGCCTGGTTGATTACAGCCCACTCCCTCTCACCAAGAGGAGGTCTGTGTCTAAGCAGTGGGAACAACTTAGGCTGACAATAATAGGTAATATAGGGTGGTGACCGCAACACCCATGTCAAAGCGCATATCTTATGTATGGGTTGGGACATTAGTTACCTAGTCCATCTTCTTGAGAAAGGTCAGCAACGCCTTGATGTTACTGATAATTTCACAGGGTTACTGAAGTACTTTGCCGTTAATAATATCTGTGTAAGATCTGGGTGCCCCGAGGGTTTTTGTCCTTATCTGGGTGACACTTATACATTCAAAGAGTACCAGCCCTACATAGAGGACTGTCCGTTATGCCTATTCTGTAAAACTTTTTGTAAAGCGCGCAGGCCATTTCGGTATTATAATAAATTTGGAACGTTTTGATGGAATAAAAGAGGAAGAAGGGACATTGAGTGTACTTTTGATCTCGATGCTGGCAGTTATTACACACAATGGCTGTTATTTAAAAAATAGAACTGAAATAAATAGTTTCTTAATTCTTCATTAAACTTTCATACTACATCTGATTTTATTGTTATGATGACAGTACCTACTCTAAAAAGTAAAGCCTAACAATAGCATTGAATAATACAATAAACCTTTATACCTGAGGCTTTAAAGGCGATATTTATGCACTGTTAACTCTGAACTACCATTGCAATTGTCACGAGATCTGTTATGATTATAATTTCCTTTTCATTATGTAAAATGCCTTGCATGGTTACTGTCTGCATTTTGTTAAATACTTTAATAGTAATAATGAGTTAAGCTGTTATTTTCTTATAAAATACAACTGTAGATAGCCCTTTGCTTTTGAATAGATATATAGAAGGTGTAACAGAATAAATGCAAGTTCTGAAAATAGTTTGTTCATAATTGACTACTGAATCGATTTCTATAACTATTATTATGGATATTTTTTATGCTAATCCTACCACCAATTGTGCCAAAAAAATAATCTTACTCCAAGGCAATATTTCCTTTTTATCATCCTGTATACTAAATTTCATGAAAATCATTGGAGCCGTTTTTGAGATTCAGATTATATATATACAAGAATTGCTCGTTTAAAGATATAAGATATTGTGTCGAGTTGTATATTACCTATCAGCCTGTATTTTCTAACTGCTCAGCCAAAGCCACACCCTCCCTTTTTCCATGTCTGTCCACTGCTATTGTAGACCTTTATTTTCGGTAGAAGCAAATTTTGTCTTTTTGTTCTTTGTCCCTTTGTTTTGGCTTGCCGTGAAGTCGTACATGTTTTTGCTTGCGTAATCTTTATATATATATATATAATTCTACTGTACATGTGTATGTCACTGAACTCGTCCTAAACGGCTGGACCAATTTTAATGAATTTTTTGTAAGCGTTTGTGTGGCACCCTGGATGGTTTAGATTCACTATTGCACCCGGTAGGTGGCGCTGCTATCGAGTTCTAGGCTAGTATTTATTTATAATTGCATTAATTTATGTGCCTAAAATATATGTGTAGATAGATAAAAAAGTAGTTGGTATCTTTGAATATGTAAGTATTTTAGTTTTAGCCACCGACATGTGAAATTTAAGTTATTTTTAACCGACTTCAAAAAGGAGGAGGTTATCAATTCGGATGTTTATATTTTTTTTTTTATGTATGTTCGGCCATAACTCCGTTATATATTACCGGATTTGCAAAATTATTTTTTTGTTCGAAAGGGGTTTATTCCGAAATGATCCCATATAAGTTTCATATAGATCTGATGATGAGTTCCGGAGACAGACACCGGAACTCTTTAAAAAATGACAGCAAATCAACCGCGATTTCTGCTATCGCATAAATATGCATTGTTTGTTTAGAATTAGTGCGGGTCTATACTACAACTAAAAATTTAAAAATAAAAACTTTTTTACAAAAAAAAAAACAACCGACTTCCTTAAAAACACTACAAAGTGAAAAATAACTTTAATGAGGATCAATTCGACAAAAAGATATAGCAATTTTGAATACTACATCGAATACAATATAAATATCTGAGTTCATTTCTTTTTGAATCACTCAAATCTATCGAGAAATTACGAAGTTATTAAACTTTAAAAAAAGGGAGTTTTAAAACGCACGCCGCGCGCGCGAAACTGCTGATGACGTCATGAGGCTCGATTGCCCGCCACGCGCCGCACTGCTTTGTTATGATTTGCGGAGTTTAATCGTTGTTTCTTGTTTATTTATGTTTTATGATATTGGTAGATAGGAAACATGGAAGTCGGATTTACCCAAGGTCCAGTCGGACAATCTCGCGAAGATTGATTCGTTCATGGTTGAAAAGTAAAAAAAAAAACAATTTATTCCAGTGCACAGGTAGGTACTATGTTTTAGAATGTTTTGATTTGGCAGGTAGGTACTTTTTTCGTGTTTCTACAATGTGTAGGCACCTCTCTACCTATTTTAAATAATATTTCTTACTAGCTTCTGCCCGCGACTTCGTCCGCGTAAAATTTCCTGCTCCCCCAACCCATCCCGTCGCATCGAATCGCCTGCCCGTGCGAGGTCTTTGTATGCGTGACGTTTTTCTTTGTACTCGGCTCCTAAGGGTCTTTGCGTGACCTTATATAATATATAGGCCTTCCTCGATAAATGGGCTATGCAACACTAAACGTACTTAACTCTTCAGCTTTTACTTGGGTGTGCTACGCAATGAATTTTTTGAGACCAAGGCGCGCGCAATGGACGTGTTTTATATGGAATTTTTCACTTTTTCTTCGAAAAATATCAAAAATATTACCTACGTGTTGAGATTTATATGTGAGGGGGTTACAAAAGGTCGAAAATTTCATTATTTTTGCGAAAGGAAACGCCATTTTCGAGATATAAGCAAAAGAAAAGGAAAACAAAAATACAGTACTGTTTTTGCACATGAAGGCGAGGCACGTGAAGGCAAGGCGCGAGGCGCGCGCAATGGACGTGTTTTATATGGAATTTTTCACTTTTTCTTCGAAAAAAACAAAAAAATATTACCCACGTGTTGAGATTTGTATGTAAGGGGGCTGTAAAGGGGGTCGAAAATTTCATTATTTTTGCGATAGGAAACGCCATTTTCGAGATATGAGCAAAAGAAAAGGAAAACAAAAATACAGTACTGTTTTGGCACGTGAAGGCGAGGCGTTCGTTGGTGTGAATTTTAGTACATAACTACTAGTTTTAATCCACACCTTTTTAATCGCTATTAAAAATAGATTTAGTTAAAATAAATTATTATAGTCAAAATTTTTGAAATGCAGTATAAAGTACTTTTAGTTACGGGGACATGGGGCGTCGCTCCTCATGTAAGTACACCACTTCTTTCTATTTTTTGGGTATTTTGGGACACAAAATAACAATTTGTCCGGTGTAGCAACACTTGTATTTTCGCATCGTGGCACGATACAATATTTTAAGAAGACATTATTCGTTTAAATGTTCTGCGAGTCACGTAACTAAAGGCAGAAAGAACGTGCGCGGCGGTGCCGCGGACGCGAACATGGAAAATGACGTCATCAACGAATTATGCGTATTGGCGAGCGTTTTTGAAAATGCAAAATTAAAACCGCTCTAACTTCGTCATTTTTGGTCCAATTTTAATAATTCTTTCACTGAAATAATTGGTTTAAGTATGACTGTAATTCTACATATTAAACTATAATCGTCGCTGATCCTCATTACGGAAGTCGGTGGCAAAAACCTCAAATAAAAATCCTAAGACACCGACTTCCGAAATTAAAGTTATTTTTCACATTGTAGAGTTTTTTTTTTTTTGAAAATCGTTTGCTTTATTGGAAAAACTCTTTATTTTTCAGTTTTTAGGCACCTAAAAAGTGAAAAATAATTACTTACACCAATTCCACTACGTGCTTTATAAGCAACAGTGACAAGAAACAGTATAATGTTAACCAGATATACAAAGTGGTTTAAAAACGCACTATCGAAGCTAACATCAAAAATACCCAAGCGTCTGTTTGTAATACTAAGATAACCACTTTTTCTGAAATGGCTGGACCGATTTTGACGGGACTTTCACTGGCAGATAGCTGATGTAACAAGGAGTAACTTAGGCTACTTTTATTTTAGAAAAAATCTTTTATTTTAGAAAAATACCTGCGTTAATTTCCGAAATCCGCGCGGGCGAAGCCACGGGCAAAAGCTAGTATTAAATAAAATTTTATTGGGACCACCCCTGAAGCATACCCTATCCTATAAGAAAGAATTTTCGAAATCTATCCACTATTGCCGCAGATATCGCGAAACATACTAAAAAAAACATAGAGACAAATGGAGAACCTCGTCATTTTTGAACTCGGTTAAAAACTGCATGTACAGACGCCAGCACATCAAGGTACCTGAAACTGTCAAATTTTCCCAATCAATCTTGAACCTAATACTATAGCGTTAAAGTTGAAAACCTATAGTTTGACAGATTGTAGTAGCTTCAAATTCTGGCGTCTGTACCACTTGCGATCTAAATTAAGACAAATATCAATTAGCGTAAATAAAATAAATGACGTCATGACGGTACTAGACCAATCTACCGCCTACAAATCGTACTTATTATGAAAGAGGTTTTCCCATCATTGCTAGTGTTTCAAGCTAGGCTTCGAATAAACAAATATAGTAAACAAATATAGCGCATTATTGTTGCAAGAACATAATTATTGTTTTGAATCAGGAGATATGTTGCTAGTAACACGTCATTGTGCAAAAATACTGCGCAACTTTTTTCTTTTTTGTTTTACTTGAAGTCTGAGTAGGCATATTTTGTAAATTAATTTGTTATTGGCAGACATTTTAGTTTTTTTTTTTGAAGTGAAAACTTCTTTAGCGGCTTTGTGCACTTTTTTGTAATGGGTAAAAAATGTTAAACTCGCGTCAGGACACGTGACCTGATCGAAAATTCGTAAGACGGACGGAGAGTGATTTTTCTGAGAGATAAACTTTTTAATGTAATATAAATTCACACAAGACAACAAGACACAAGACTCAATAGTTAATCCATAATACACAATTTGTTTGCTAAGTTTGCTTGGACCTTGTTCAAACTGTTTTTTTTTTAAGTTTAATTAATATGTGGATAACGATGCTGGTTGCGTTATTACTTAAGTGTTTTGTCATTATCTGTACCTTTATATTAAGCATTATTGCGCAATTGTTTGTTATCCTGAAGAAATAAAATAAAATAAAATTGCCATGTTTGTGTACGATAGCGCAATAAATAAATATTGTATTCTGCCACATAAATGATAGTACTTTTATACTGATAATTAAAGCAATTCGTGCAAAATTATTCCTAACCATTCCAAAATATCAAAAATGCACAACGTTAATATTCAAGTTTTCACTTCTGCCGGCACTCCCGGAGTGCAACCCGTCGTTTTTTTTTTGTTAATCAATATTTGTACATGCGGACTTGTTTTACAAAGCACTTGGTGGTTCGATTGACGCATTTGCTGCGTGATGGTCTGTTACGCTAAAAGGGGCATGTCGATTCCCATACAGAGTAGAAATGGTTGTTTATAATGTAGAACAAAATAATCCACATAAGCACCAACGATTCGATTCTTTCGTCTCCTTCGCTTCCTTCGGCTCCGATACGGTAGAATTTTCCTTAAAAGGAGCTAATAATAAAATATAAGTCACGTTCTCTACGAAGCAAGGGGGATGATCTGGAGCTTTCCACGTTTCTCTCATTTAAAACGTTTGCGTACACCGAGAGTACTAGTGATCGTGACGGGATAACAGCGTGGGGTGTTTTGTTGTGGCTTACACTGATATCAGTAATGAAACTCTTTTTGATTAATATTCAAGTGACGCAAAAATTAATTATATTATTCTCTGTATTACAGCTAGTGCCTGAAGACTATCAACAACTTCAGTGAAAATGGGAAAAGAGTAAGTGAAACATTTTTTTTTTTTTTTGTTAATGATATATGAGTTATTACAAGTTGAAAATACATTGATTCCTTTATTGTTAGCAACCATAATTCTGACGTTGCATTGCTATGAACATCCTTCTTTAAAAATGATAATACAAAAACGCTTTATATTAAATCTTTTTTGTACATAACTAAGAACATTTTAAATAAAGAGATTTTGTTTCAACCTACAAGTTTATGGTTTACCTTGATTTTTTTATTTTATATTCTTGACATACTTACTCAAATTTGACATTTGAAACTTGTTAATGTAAATAGAATAGAAAACGTGATATTTTTGTATTAAAAGGAACAGCAAAAATTAAATATTAAGCATGTCTTAGATTTACACCAATCGCCACCTCGCAACTATGAGAAAATCAGCTATTACCATAGATATTTCTATTGATATTTTTAATTCTCATGGTGGAGAAGCAAGGTTAAACTTTTTGTGGGATACGAGCAACGCTCTAAATCTATAAATAGTAGTAATCTATAAAATAGTTGTATAAAACAAAATACGCCTTTCGTGTCTGTTTGTGTGATCCCTTAATTCTTCTAAACTACTCAATGGATTGTGAGAAACTGTGATAACTGACGAAAGTTTTTAACGCGGTGTTTAGGATCATGTACTGAATCCTTATTAGTTTTGACGATGGTGCTTATTAACCCACAGATAATCTAAAGATTAACAACATTGCGCTCTGCCACTTAATGGCGCTAATAGCGCGGCCTTTATTCGAAATAAAGAAAATATAGTTCCTTTACAGAGATATCTTTTGTTAGTGATCCTAAATAATAATAATAAAAAACATTAGCCTACTATTATTCATTCATGTTTGGTAGTGAGTAGGTAGACAACCTACAAACCAGGTTTTTATGTTGAATTACCGCTTTGTAACATCGTGGCTAAGATTATAGTCTTAAAAGCCAGTTTTCTATAATTTTTTATCAATGGCAGACGTAATTGGAAACGCCTTAGCAGGATATACTCTGTTTGTGTTGTTCTTCAGAATGGTCACGTGCGTAGTACCTACTCGCAACCGGGGTGCGTGTATGACCAGATGTATGAACGTAAATTAAGTGAAAGGCGTATGAAGGGATCTAATCAGGTGGCTATTTGTAGTTTCTACTTACGTCTATGGGAAAAGGCGTGAGTTTATATAGGTACTTACATAATATCTCTCATCATCATTTTGCGGGGCTTTGCCATAACCGCCACGTATGGCAGGCAGGTTGGCGATCGCAATGTGATGGTAAAATGCATAGAGAACGCTGCTACCCCTTCCCTAGTATCTAAGTCCCTTAATTTCCTTTTACGACGCTCATCAGAGGAAATGGGATGGTGCTATTCTATACGTCCGGTTAGTAGTTCGTGTAGTCACGAACTACATAATATGTTTAAGATGTTCATTCTAGCTACAAATAATATGTATCTAAAATGAATATCTAATTTAATAATAATAAAAATAATAATAATTTTTTATATTTTTAAATGTTTTTGTATATTTATTTTGTAAAAATATTTAAAAATGTAACGAAATATGTATGAAAATAAATAAAAAAATAATAAAAATAACAATCTTTATTGATACAAAAAACCTTTGACATTGCTTAAGACTATGGTACATAAGTTGTTAAACGAAAGGTCACACGGATATTGTAAACCCTGACTCCTAAACTAGGTGATCCTGTGACTCAGGAGTCAGTGTTCTGCTGTCACAGTGATACCAAAAAATCTTTAATTTGGTGTTCTAACTTTACAAAAATAGCCATTTACATTGAAGATTACGAAAATATGTAGGTATATTAAAATTAATAGTAATTATATCTAATTTAGTATTAGGAAGGTGGGTATTTCGGCCTATTTAGACGTTAGGTCTCCAACTATTTATTAGTATTCTATTTATGGTATGTAAATCATTATTATTTTCTTGTCGTCGTTGCACCGTAACCCACAATCAAGGTTAATTTTGAACAAATCCTTACCCTGCTGAATCTTAGCTGATGTTTTAATATAACGTTGCAGAGTTGTTCGATATGTTGTGAATGGGAAAGACTTGGACGCTAAGCGGAATAAAGATATAGTAAGTATATACAAGTTTCTTTTGTTAACAGAAAGAAAGCAGAAGTGGACAAATCTACGAACGATGATAGTGTGGATGAAGAAACTAAAAAGAAAAAGAAGAATAAGAAGCACAAGAAACATAAACGAGCAGTTGAGGAAACTGTTGATAAGACACATAAAAAAAAGAAGAAGGCCAAAAAAGAAAAACATAGGAGCCCCATACCAGACAGTGAGACGTCTTTGTCAGATGTAGAGGACCTAATAAAGAAAGCTGGACGTCAACGACCACCTGTGAGTGTCAAAAAACCATCCGTAGAGGTCAAAAGAGCACCAATAGAGGTCAAAAGAGCACCCATAGAGGTCAAACGATCACACATAGAGGTCAAACTACTACCTAGGGAAGCCAAACGACCACCTGTGGAGGTCAAACGATCATATTCGGATGTCAAACGACCATCTGTGGAGAACAAAGGATCATATTCGGATGAGAAACGACAATCTGTGGAAGTCAAACGATCATATTCGGATGTCAAACGACCATCTGTGGAGGACAAACGATCATATTCGGATGTCAAACGACCATCTGTGGAGGACAAACGATCATATTCGGATGTCAAACGACCATCTGTGGAGGACAAAAGATCATATTTGGATGGCAAACGACACTCTGTGGAGGACAAACGATCATATTTGGAAGTCAAACGACCATCTGTGGAGGACAAACGATCATATTTGGATGTCAAACGAGCATCTGTGGAGGACAAACGATCATATTCGGATGTCAAACGAGCATCTGTGGAGGACAAACGATCATATTTGGATGTCAAACGAGCATCTGTGGAGGACAAACGATCATATTTGGATGTCAAACGAGCATCTGTGGAGGACAAACGATCATACTTGGATGTCAAACAACCATGTATGGACCTCAAACGACCACCCGTCGCAGTTTTTAAAGAAAAAAATGGCGACACGCCAATCAAGGCTCATACTAAAAATAGCTATACAAGAACAGTACAAAGAATTGAAAAACAAGAAACATTAGAGATTATATCCTCTGAATCCGAGAGTGAAAACTACCAAGAAGACTGCGCGAGTCCTGAACTGACGCTAATAGAAGATGACTTGAACCTGGAGGAACTTATGCGGCAGAAAGAGCTACTTCAAGCTCGTCTCTACGCCTACGACTCCGAAAAGAGCGATGAAGAATCAAAAGAAGGAAAATTAAGTGAAATAATATGTCTTACTGACGATACTAGGTCACCGATTGTGAAGAAACGGAAGAAAGATAAGGATCTTAAAAAGAGCAGTAAACATAAATCAAGTAAAGACCGCTCTGCGGAAGTAGACAAATATAAATCTAAGAAGCATGAAGATTTGAGGGCGATAATTAATAGGGAAAGTAGAAAAGAAATGGAACGTCGGTTAGAAGAAAGAGATAAAAAGGATAAGGTGCGTCGAAAGGGTGAAGAAAAGGAGCGAGAAAAGAGACGGGAGCGTGATAGAGAGACCAGAGACCGAGAAAAGGAACGTGACCGAGATAAAGAACGCCGATCGTCAGAGCATAGGCGAAAAGGTGGCGAAAGAGGAGAGCTTTTGAGAATCACTCATAGATCACGTGAGCGGTCGCCTCAGCAGACGCGACGCGACCATAGACTCGGAGACCGAGAGCGTAGATCCCGCGACCGTCTTATGGACAGACGAGACAAATTCTCACGATTTGATTTCCGAGCAAAGGTAAAGAAAGAAAACCAACCATTTGTAACTCTGGAAACTGAACATAGACAGGAAGGTTGCTTGCTATTGTTTAACTAGCTAAATTACCTTACTTAACGCAATTCTAATCGAGTCTTTGAGTAAGATACATGCCATTTCTTCTCATGGCACTTTTTTAAATTATTTCGTCAAAGAAAGTTGTTATTATATCCACAAATCGGAACAGTCCTTGAATATGAAAATGTTGTTTTGTTTTCAGAATACACTAAACGACGTAGCACAGATAGTGCCTAGCTCAAGCGATGAAGAACTAAATATCTCCATTAATACTGACGATGACGATGAGGAAACTGAGGAGCAGATCATCGAAAGGCGACGGAAGCAAAGAGAACTGCTTATGAAGGTAAGTTTAGGGGGATACTCTTGAGTAGCCCGCGAAATACCTACAAAAAAACTTAATTTAAATGATATTATTCTGTAAACACTCGCGCGTTACTGTCGCGAAACATATTTTCATAAACATACAGCCTTTATTTTGAAAGAAAACAAAGGAAAGTTGAATTGCGTGGGCTACTTACCGCGTTCACTTTATTAAATATTATAACTTGTACCTTTTGTTGGTGTTGAGGGCTAACTACGCTGTGACTTACGCTGGACTGATGACACGATAAAAGTCACAGGAATCCAGAAACACAGGAAAAGCAGTTGTGTCGATGATCATGTTCAGCAGTGGACGTCTTTAGCTCAATGATCATGATCATATTCTATTTTAACGTAGCGTTTTATCCCTTCTTTTCTTTAATAACTATTGACATCTATAACGATAACACTAGTTTACATGAGTTTTGTCCATGAAATGGAATATAGGTTACGTTACTTTGGGTTATCTACAACTCGGAAAAAATATTTTAAAAAATCCAGCACGTCAGTTTTTTTAAATATTTATTAAGATGATTTTTACAGAAAACTACGTCTAAATATGGGTATTTTTTGCTCTTTTGTTATAAATATTTTCATCTGTATCTCTCACAACAGCCCAATAATAGTCACCTAGCATATTTTGGTCCCAACAACCTTGATAATTTTGCTCAAATGATTTTAAATCTTGGTGAAATCGCTCACCATGGTCATCACTCACACTACCAAGATTTTCTGGAAAAAATCTAAATGGGAATGCAAAAAAGGATTTTTAGAGATATACTTACACCCAAACGCTCATAATTTTGCAATAGATTTTCAACAATCTCTTAGTAATTATCACTTTTTTTTATTGCCAAAAAAAATTTTCACGACTTCTAGGCTGCTTTTTCTACCTCGGTTAAAAGGCTCTCTCTCGAATTTTGTATCGTCCAATATTCTACTGATTTGAGGACCCACAAATATTCCTTCCTTTAATTTAGTCGCAGAAAGATTCGTAAATACAGAGCAGAGGTATTGAAATGCAGGCTTGGGCTTATCAAAAGCTTTGGTTAAATTTTTCATCAAGCCCAACTTAATGTGAAGCGGTGGTAATATTATTTTTTTGGGTCAATTAAACATGTTTTTTTTACGTTCATCTTACCTAAAACATATTCATATTTTATACTATCTTTGTTTTTTTATTTAAAACCAAAAGTTTTTGTTACACAAAATAACAATCAGTTAGTTGGCTCTCTCCATATCATTGGTTTACCAAATTTCAGTGATCTATTTACCTGAATACTAGGAGCTGAGGACCAATCTGTAATGAGTGCAAATCATATAAGGAACCTAATTTTTATCTTGATTTAACACTGGAAATTCAAAATAATATAAACGGGCTTCTCGCAATGGTTTTGTCATAGAAAAACCACGATTTAACACATCAATTTTTCCACAAACACAACAGTGTCGATTTGTATGTAGTTTACACACTCTAGATGGTATTTTTATATAAAAATAAGAATTTTTAATCACACAGTTGTTTACAAAATAGAATGGTAAACGTATCTAAACAATTGCACGAACATAAAAAACAAAGACCTGTGTATCTCAGAATTGTGACGTGCTAGGAAAAATAAAAAAAATATGTTTGTAATTACCATCCATAGCCTACATAAATAATACATGTTTCATGTCAAGGATATTTTTATTTTTTTTATAAACTATTTTAATTAATCCGGTCTTAACTAGAAAACACAGTGCCCGTGTGAAGGCTTTATCGTAAGTATGCTCTGACTGTAGGGACGGCATGCAACGTAAGTTTTTGAAAACTACGTATTACCATTTTTTTTTTTAAGTTTTATACATATACCTACCTGATGGTGAAGTACTACAGTAAGTACTATAGTAAGTACTATAGTAAGTAGGACATATTTATAATGCATGGGAGGAGAAGTGCGATGCTTTGGGCATTTTTTGCGATTTGTCCAAGGCATTTGATTGTGTTCTTCATGAAACATTGATCAGGAAACTTCACCACTACGGAATCCGGAACGCCTCTCTGGATCTTCTTACTTCGTACTTAAGTGATAGGATTCAGAGAGTTGACGTCAACGGAAAAAGATCACCTGGATCTGTAATTAGAATGGGGGTCCCCCAGGGCTCAATTTTAGGCCCATTTTTATTTCTTATTTATATTAATGATTTACCTTACCTCATAAAGGATAAACATGATATAGTATTGTTTGCCAACGACACTTCACTTTTATTTAAACTCAAACGTCAGCAGCTAGTTACTGACAATGTAAATAGTGCCCTTGCAAATGTAGTTAACTGGTTTAATGTTAATAATCTACTTCTAAACGAGAAAAAAACGAAATGTATTAAGTTTACGATACCTCATGTTAGACAAGTAGAAACTAGTGTTCTCATAAAGAATGAAGAGTTGAAACCCGAAGATACCACAGTATTCCTAGGCATAACTCTGGATAGCAAGCTTCAGTGGGGCCCTCATGTAGAAAAATTGTCAAAAAAGCTTAGCTCTGCAGCATACGCGGTTAGAAAAATTCGTGATTTAACTGATTTAGAGACAGCCCGTTTAGTTTATTTTAGTTATTTTCACAGTGTGATGTCGTACGGTATTCTATTGTGGGGAAATGCCGCCGACATTCAGACAATTTTTGTTTTACAAAAAAGGGCAATTCGTTCAATTTATAAATTAAGTCCCAGACACTCCCTCACAGATAAATTTAAAGAGATTAATATAATGACTGTGCCTTCTCAGTATATTTATGAAAATCTTTTGTATGCACATAAAAATATTAATCTCTTTAAAAGATACAGTGATATCCATAATGTTAATACTAGAAACAAAAACAAATTTGTTATTCCTACAACCAGGCTCAAGAAAATAGGTGGCTCCTTTAGATGCCAATGTATACGTTTTTATAATAAACTTCCCAGCCTCATTCAAGAACTAAGCTTAAATAAATTCAAATCTTTTATAAAGCGGAAACTATGTCAAAAAGCCTATTATACTGTCAAAGACTATATTGAGGATAAAACTGCTTGGGATTGAGCTGCTCCAATAACTGCACTGAATGTTGATTTTATATATTATTTTGCTACTTTATTCTGATTTTATTTTGATATTTTTTTTATTTTATATTTTTTTTTCTTTTTTACAGCCACATGTATATTTACTATATGTACTTATTGTTTTAACTACTGTGAATTTGATGACTATGTGGGTCATTATTTTACTTTCGATTTTGGTCTGGCAGTTTGAGTAATTTGTGCGGCCTACCCAAATGTCCTTTCTTTGGTATTGTTCGTCGAATCGTTGGGCTCCTTAAGTTCCGAGTTGAGCTGCACGATTATTGACAAATGCGTGCACTGACTGGACAGGTCCACTCAAATCTGTGTGGTTATTTCCTCTAAAGACCATTTCAGACAGCGACTAACATGGTCATCAAGTGATTAGACCGAGATCCTTTCCGGATTTTTCATATACACATTGACATTGATAAATTCTATTTATACAATGACATGAATATTTACTTTTATCATATTGTTTAATCATTGTGAATGTGAAGACTGTGTGGGTATGTTTCTTCTTTTATTTTATCTTTCTTTACTTGTCAAGTATGTTGTAATTATGATCTGGCAGGTTGAGTAATTTTTGCGGCCTACCCAAATGTCCTTTCTTTGGTATTGTTCGTCGGATCGTTGAGCTTCTCAAGTTCTGAGTTGAGCCGCACGATTAGTGACAAATGCGTGCACTGACTGGACAGGTCCACTCAATCTGTTTGGTTCTTTCCTCTAAAGACCATTTCAGACAGCTACCTACATAGTTTTCACATAATGTTACCAATATTATGTCTGGACTTTAAAAGAGACTGTGACCTCTGAGTTTGTTTCGGCCTTTCTTCTCAGAGTAGTCAGATAGGAAACGCCGACCTCATCTAGCTCAAAAAAATATTATTGACTTGTAAAAGTGTTTGTACAAACCTACTTACAGAAATAAAATCATTTATCATTTATCATTTATCATTTATCATTACTTCAAAATATTACTTACTCATATTGAAATCAAGCTATACCTCTCTAGTAACCATGTTTTTAAGTGATATGTGTAATCAATCTAAGGATTGTGTAAATATTTGTAACAAGTTGGGCTATGTAGTCGAACAAATGATGGCTGTACGTTGCCTCACTAGTAATGTCAATAGGTTTTTTTTTTGTGTTCGAAGTTTTTGAAATATATTGCTTAACATAATCAGAAGATCGTATGAATAGTACCTAATAGTTAATCAGTTAGTAGTAAGTAACTACTGTACTCCTTAACGCCCACTGTATTTTGTTTCATAAAATTATTATCAACTAGGTTTTGCCACGACTTCGTCTGGGTGTAAACTCGGAACACTGTGTCCGTCCCGTGTCACCTTGTTGAATAACAACGCTACATTGAGCATACCTACGATATAGTACGCACATTACGCACCAAATACTTAACCATGGCGAGGTCTTTGTGTCTGCCATGCCATCAACAATGCAGATATTGTTTCGGTGGATGGCGTTTGTTAAAATACTTCAAATAGGAGGAGTTTCTCAGTAATAAATTTGTTTTTTTTTTTTTACTTAGGTGTCTAGAAACCTAAAAAATATTAGGGAGTTGGCGAGCATTTCGGTATATGATTTGCACACGTTTCACATCGAGGTGGGTTGCAGTTTAAATCATTACGAATTGATTTGTTCTAATCAATTAAGGTCCTACGTCGCTGCGTTGTCGCGTTACAGCGGATCGAAGTTGCTTAAATAAATCGGGGTATTAAATCATTTGCACATGTATGCCTCTGGAGTTCATGGTCACAATCATCTTGGAAACAAAGAAAATCGAAGAGGCAGACATTCAGGACTCTGCATTATCATGGGACGGAGTTGTAAAAATGTTAAAAAAAAGCTCTACTAAGTAATTTGCACGCGGTTCTCATTGCGCCCATTCGATTTACTATGACTCTGTGGATTCGAAAAAACATGTGGCAGACACTTTGCTCACTGATTTTCAGCTGTATAACTGTTTGAAATTCACGATATCAAGGGACAGTAGGTATTGCATAGGATTATTGTTATTCCTTATAGTTTTTTAACCGACGAAAAAAACGGAGGAGGTTCTCAATTCGACGCGTATATTTTTTTTTATTTATGACCACGCATAACTTATTACATAGTAGTCCGATTGTAATAATTCTTTTTTAAATGGAAGGGTTATACTCCGCAGGTGGTCCCATATAAATTTGAAAAACAAATCGGAAAATAGGGAATGTTTGATTGTTCACTCACTGATTGTAATGTAGGTACACATAACTTTATACACAGTAATCCGATTTTCATAATTCTTTTTTTATTGGATAGGTTATACCTTGCCAAGTATTATTAGTACATAAAGCCACAAAAAAAAATATAAAATAAAAACTTTTTAACAAAAAATTAAACCGCCAAAAATACTGAAAAGCAAAAAATAATAAAACTTAAAATTTTGAGTCAGCGCTGAAAAATCAATGAACAAAGATCACTCAAAGCGCCGACTCATAATTTTAAGGTTTATTATTTTTCTTATAATTTTGTTTAATATTATCCTCTAAACTCACGGTAACGATTAAACTTCTGGAGCTGAAATCTATGCAATCATATTTTTACTCAATGCCAACCAGAAACGAAATACGCTTGGAACTTTAATATACGCTCTATACATCTAGTTTCACAATACGGAAAAGGTCGGAACTGTGTTATACCGTTCTCACTCATATTCCCAAATAAAAGAGAGACACCACGAAAGGAACTATGGGGATATTTTATACCTGCTTGGTTTGGCGCGAGCGTCGGGTTGAAAAAAGATAATCAAATGGTCTGCCTTTGGAATATCAGAGGTCTGAACGTCTGCCTCATCGATTTTCTTGGTTTTCATAAGGAATTCAAACATCAGTCCAAGAGGCAGACGTGTGCGCATAATATAGCACACCTCTTTTTTTTTGACACTTTTGGAGTACTGTCAATAGACAACGCAGAGGCAACATGTTGGCAGACTATTTTTCCGTGGTTCTTCTCATTGTTTTTAATCGAACAATTCTAATCTGCCAAGTGTGCACTTCATATACAGTTTTTTTAATCATAAAAATAATTTAAAAATTGATTACTACAAAAGTCAGAGCTCTGGATGTCTGCGTTCTCGATTCTTTGTGTTTCCAGGATTACTGTGATCATCAGCCCCAGAGGCAGACGTGTGCGCATAATATAGCACACCATTTTTTTTAAACATTTTTGAAACTGTGTAAATTTACAACGCAGCGCAACCATGGTGGCAGACGAGATCCTTGATGTTTCTTAGGGTATAATTATCATTATTAATAACGTCTGCCTTGTGTGCTGATCATATAGAAATGTTGCTCTCCAGCTCCCTAACTATATGAGCATCGGTAAAAAGGGTGAACTAAATTAAACTAAGCTTGAATCAGGTATGCATCAAGTTTATGCTCATTTTCGTTTGTAAATTAATTTCCTTTTCGTTTCAAAGCGGTTTGGCTCCGAGAATAATGCTCCAACTAACAACGACACCGAAATAATGGCAACTCCACCAAAACCAGACGCAAACTTTGAGGGTAAAACAAGTCATATAAGTTCCAGTTGTGGTACGCCAGAGATACTACCATTACGTAAAGATGCGATTATAAGTAAAGATACGATTGAAACCAACGACGAAAAGCTCCTCAAAGCAACTAGTTTGGATGAGCGTTCCAGTGAGCTAATAAGGAATATCCAATATGAACTGAACGTATGACTATTATTGATATTTGTAGGAGTTGTGCTTTGTAGTTCCTAGAACAATTCCATTCAGGGATATCGGGTGTGCGTACGATCTGTATGCGTCATCACTAGTCGAACATAAATAACTAGCGGTTACGCATAATTTTAATTATGTCACCTATTTCATTCCTATTTTTTTTTATTATTTTATACCTATTTCATTCGTGATAGAAAATATCGTTTCGGTAATACTATGTTTGTAACGCCTTAAAATAAATGCTTAGACTGACTTTATAAAGACACTAGGCGATTCAGAACTACCGTATTCTTAAAACATTTTGAAATTACCTACTATCTGTTTTAGTCGATTTTAACTTTACCAACACTGCCTTTGTCTCTGCGTATCTGTGTAGACTGTTGCAGCATTTTTGGATACTTAGAGTTTGTTCATTTTCCGAGATAAATAAATACACATTTCATAGTCATTTATATTGTGTAGTTTAGGAGTTCCATCATTTATCTTCGGCATAGCCTTTGGCGAATAACATAATTACAGATTCAGTTTTATCGTAATTTTCTTCTTCAATAGTTTTCATTCTCTTTACAGCGGTTTGGCGGCGACAATGCTGCCCCCACTAAAGTCGAGAACACCCAAGTAATGCCAAACTCAGAAGAGAAACCAGAGCCTAAAGCCACCGCAAAAGGCACCGATACCCCAGAGGTCAGAGTATGCAGTAGTAAAGATACGGTTTCAGGGGAAGATTATAGTAACACCAAAGATAAGAAGAATGTCAAAGATTCTGATTTGGAGAAGGGGTCCAGTACCCTAGTAAAGAATATCCAAAAAGAAACTAAATCAGACCTCAAGTTGGAAAAGTCAGTCCGGAGTGGGGAATGGGACATGTTTGCTGATCAGGACTTTGGCAGTATCGACGTGAGTATTACTTGAGTTGTTTACGCCCGTATGAATAATACTGTCTCATTCGCAGCATAGTTTCAAGGAAACATTTTTTGTATGGAGAATGGGCCCACTGAAGAAATAAAATTCATATCAGTCTCACTATTGCCAGACAGTCGTACTGTTGACGAGTAAAAGTGTCTTATAAGATCAACTTATAGAAATAAATATTTCATTTCACAGACGCCGACAGCTGGAAAACCGAAGAGTAAGCATGCTGTTGATAATCCCTCGTTGACTGACAATTGGGATGACGCAGAAGGATATTATAGGTAGGTCATAATTCACTCATTGATAAGGCGCCATCTCCACAGGATACTCGCGGCGATAGTCACACTTTGGTATCGCCTTGGTGAGATTGGTCCATGGAGTTTTTGTTGATTTTGATGGTAAGACGAGTGTAACGCTCCGATATTTTTGTTCGTGCACATGGCGCCTCAAAACTTCCATACACAATCTAACTTCGATTAAATAACTTTTTCGGATGGATAAATACATCAGGAGTAAGGGCAGCTGTGAAATCGTGTTGTAATTCATACTTAATTCGGGCCCTAAACAAATCTTATGTCCGTGGGTGCTACGTAATAGTAAAAAACCGTAACTACGAATTCATGATTCGAGGGTAGATCCCTGGGCCTTCAATACTCCGGGGCGACATTAGTTTCCTTGCACGTTACAAGTTTGCCATGAATGATGTTCTTCGTGTACACTTTCCGGTATAAATCGGCCAAAATCGCCAGTACAATCGCGATTTTATGTTAAAATTAAAATATATGTAGTTTTCCTATCTTACTTGAGAAAAGAGAAGCTTCAAAAGAAAATAGCTTAAGGTGACTTCTATATGAAGTTACTAGCTTCTGCCTGCGGCTTCGCCCGCGTGGATGTCGAAAAATATCCCACAGGAACGTACAACCGGGATTTAAAGTCCCTATGTGTTAATCCAGGTAAACAATGGCCTATCGCACTGCTTGCTCTGTCTTATCCGACCCAGAGAATAAAAAGTTTCACAGATGATCCCCCATTTCACCCTTTTAAGGAAGGAATTTCAAAAAACCCTTTCTTAGTGGATACCTCCTTTTGAACACACCCTCCAAATTTCATGTATCTAAGACCAGTGGTTTAGGCTGTGCGTTGATATATCAGTCAGTCACTCAGGACTTTGAATTTTATACAGGGTCAGTTTTTATCCAGTGCGTAAATTGTACGGGAGGTATTGAATTTTTCTTTGAAACAGCTGCTTTTTTTTTGTAAAACCTACGAAAAATTTCTGCGTAAGGGGCTCTAGAATGATATGCTGAAATCATGGTTACAATTTACACACTGGATAAAAACTTATCCTGTATATATATGTAGATAGATTAAAGATAAAAGCAGGTAGCTTCTTTTAATAGTTCTCATCAAACATTCAAAACTCTTTCCACAGAGTACGTATCGGTGAGATGTTGGACAATCGATACAACGTGTATGGATACACCGGGCAGGGCGTCTTCTCAAACGTGGTTCGCGCAAGGGACCATGCTCGTAACGGCTTGGACGTCGCCGTCAAGATCATCAGGAACAACGAGATTATGTAAGTATACCTACCGTACACTGCTACGACAATATTTTGGCCCTCGGATGACGTTAATTTAACACTTTGTAATTAAAATAGTTATGACAATATCGATTATAATTTACAATCTATACTAATATTATTAAAGCTGAAGAGTTTGTTTGTTTGAACGCGCTAATCTCAGGAACTACTGGTCGGAATTGAAAAAATATTTTTTGTTGGGTAGCCCATTTATTGAGAAAGGCTATATAACATCACGCTACGGTCAAAAGGAGCGGAGCAACAAACGAATAATGAACGAAAACTGGCAGGCAATTCGATGCGACAGGAAGGGGAGCGAAAATTTGACGCGGACGAAGTCGCGGGCAGAAGCTAGTTATTTATATATGCTTAACCTGACATTATATTAAACTTTAGGTCTTGAACTGACATAGGTGTAACTTTAACATCAATAAATATAATTACCCACCTCACCTTTCGCAACAAACTGTTATCCAATTATCATACATAGATTCTTAAGGTGCGTAAGTAGTGCAGTACGATCGATGTCGATTAATTGATTTTGGTCGCCTTAAAGCACTTAACTTTGACGATTAATGTTTAATCGATGTTCGACTGACCATTGTTCAGTGTTATAATACCTGTCTACAAATTCCACACAGCCTATAATTAACATTATAGTTCTTTTACGTTTTTATTTGTCTATTGCCAACCCGGGAGCTACGCGCGGGTACAATTTACATAAGAAGACGGTATTCCGGGGACGACGTGTTGTGCACAAGTTCTGAGCAGTAACATAACAAAATGTTACAATGCTTACGTGAATTCAAGATGGTATTTCATTAATATTATTATAATTTGCATACATTTATTTAACAATGTTCCTTGAAAAGGTGAAATAATTTTTCAAATAAGAGAGATGCTTCGGTTCCAGAGATTACCCTCCACGTACACAAAATCTCAACAAGTAACTCGGAAAATTCACTCTCTCTCTCTATTAAATATTGCCATAACAATCCCATAATGCTCCTATAACTGGAACACAGGGCTCGTCTCTTCGAGAGGGAGTGGGCAGTAATCTACTACGCGAGCCAAGGCGGGTTAGAGATGTCACATGTCTTTAAATTTTCTTATTCTAGAATATGCTGTTTTTCTCGCGATGTTTTCTGTCACCGTTTTGAGAGCAGCGGTGATGAAATTATTCATCATCATTATTTTAGCCGAAAGACGTCCTTGGGTCAGCGCACATCGAACTGCAAAATGCTCGCGCAAAATTTTGATTGCTCGAGCATGCAGGCGGTATGCTCGCGCATCCGTGAGCAAGCTCCGTTGACAATGCTCTGGGTTGCCAGGCGGGTGTGCATTACCAGTTTGATGCCAAAATCTGACGTTGGCAGGCGAGTTCAATATAGTTGATTGGAACTTAGTAATTATCGCCCTTTTGGTAGAGGAAGAGGAACATTGAAGAATATGTAAATAAAATAAGATGTCATAAAATGAGAAGAACAGAATTGATACAAGAAATGTGGCGGGAAAAATGTACCTATTTTTTTTCTACTTCGCTTGTTTCGACTCAGAACCATAGACACCTGCCAGGGTCGCGAGATTTGATCGAAAGAGATATCGTGGTCCTGGCACATGGGCAACTGAAGGAACACGGGTGGGTTTTAGTCAGTAAAAGTCCGACACGCCCTCCCGCTCCGCCCAAGAGCGGAAGACGTCATTTGATGATTTCCCACCCACAAAAAAGAAAAATGTTCCTTAGGCGAATATTACACATTGTGTTTGAATTTGTTAAAATAGGTTTTCCCATTTCTTGAGATATTCTTTCCCAAGCATTGGCTTTTAACATCCGATCGCTGTATGTTGGACTCGATACATTGTACAAACATTCTAAATGCTGCACCAAACCGATCAACTTTTCTTCGTCCATGATTTCCAATTTACGCCGGTTGCGCCGTAGGTAAACACTCGTCTAGATAGTTTCGCGCTGTGGCAATACAGAGCGCGGCCGCGGCTAATTTGGCAGGCGGTTCGGCGATCGCAGTTGGGTGATAAAATGCATAGAGAACACTGCAGCCCTTTCTCTAGTAAGTTTTTTAGTTTGCCTCTTAAGACTCCCATGGGAAGAAATGGGGTGGTGCTATTATTTACGTGTGGCACCACACGAACGAACACAAGATTGTTATTAGCATATATTAAATACGAATAGGCTGTAACTTGTAAGAAAAAACTAGGCAAAACACGAATTGATATTGTAAGGTGAAATACTAAACTATACCACGGTCTAAATGACTCATATAGCTCCTGAAGCTTAAAGTTTGTGTGAAAACCATCATAGCAGCTTCATTTAACAGGAAATAACTCCATCCCTTTTTTCACAGGCACAAGACAGGTCTTCGCGAGTTAGAGATCCTCAAACGGCTAAACGACGCTGACCCGGAAGACAAGTTCCATTGTCTTCGTCTATTCCGTCATTTCTTCCACAAGAGACACTTGTGTATGGTGTTGGAACCACTTTCCATGAACCTAAGAGAGGTTCTCAAGAAATACGGGAAGAATAGTGGCATTCACATCAAAGCCGTCAGAAGCTATACTCAGCAGATGCTGTTAGCCTTGAAGCTATTGAAGAAGACTGGGATCTTGCATGCAGGTAAGGGAAACATTACAATGTATTTAGTTCTAGATTCTAGCTCCAGAGTTATGTGTTTTTTAATTTGTTTCTGGGATGCTTCGATCAATAATAGCACTAGATAAAGGATCAGGAACAAAAATAAGGCGCTCAAGTGGCCACGTTTGCACACACTTACACCTTTATATTTCTTACTACGAAATATAGAAAAACGTTTCATAATAATAACAACTTCAGTTTATTATAATCCTTAACACTCAAACAAAAAGCATAATTACGATTGCAAAATATTCATATTTAAGTCCTTTTGTCATCGGAGAAAGGTAAAGAGCAATAAATTTAAAATGTCCCTTAAAAATCAAAAGTAATTTTGATATAAGTACAAAATTATTTATTCTTAACTGAAACTTAAAGTCTAAGCAATAAGGTTAAAAACAATGTGTTGACAATTTCGTGCTTACTCTATTTTGGAACAAGACGTAGTTCTTGGTATTACATTTCAATGCTCAGAACACAGTACGTATGGAAAGACGTAGAGTTGCAGAATATAATTTTTTAGGTGAAGGTATGTTTTGATGATGGCAAACATTTTTAATCGATTTAAAAACTTAGTAGGACTAAAATAGTATAATAGTTATTTTATTTATTTAAGTGCGGGTTAAATCAATGTGATCCACCCGTATAAAAACTGAGTGCGTCTACTTTTATGTACCAGTATTTAGAAGTTAAATTTGTATTAAAGCAAATTATTTTTTCATTTAAATTAAAGTTCAAATATGAATTTTTATAAGGTTTGTATATTTCTTCTCCTCTTTCTTTCGCTACAATAGATACCCATTCTGCACAGCGAAATGGCTCGCTAGGAAATCTACAAACAAAAATAAAATATAAAATTACAATACTACTTCATGCATTCTCTGTTCCAGAACAGACAATGTTTGTTACAATAGTTGGTGCGTTGTCGCAAACATTGGTCAAACAATCATAATATGTATTTGCTAAATGATTTATATTTAGTATTTGATTGTTTTTATTTTATGAAAAACACTTAAAGATTTAAACTTATGGAAGAAAAGATATTCCTTCCAAAAACTTGGTGCTACAGTGGTTATTTACACAATTTTTGAACGCGTGCTGCGGCATTTAGGACGTCTTATCGTTGGCTATCATTGGACCAAACTAATTTCAAATAAGAGCACAAAAATATTTGTGCTCTTATTTTTCGGGCCGTTTTTGAAGCGCTCATCGGGCATCTAGTACATTTTTGATCGAAGCTGGGATGAGAACGCAAATGCGGTGCCTCTAACATTGCGGGTCCAACATGGCGGTGACCACTTCCCAACAGGTGGACCGCAAGCTTGTTTTTCGTCCAATAACATAAAATACAGACTATATCCTCTCACTGGCTTGTGGCTTAGTAATAACAACCGCTCGTCTGACTATCTTTACATACCAAGACCCCTCCGTGCCTCGGAAATCACGTTAAGCCGTAGGTCCCGGGAGTCATTCGTTCGATCTTTGACGGTCGTCAAAAGCCTGAATGTCTGACACCCAGTCTTAGCAAAGGGGTATCGTTTTTCCCGGTAACTGTTTTGTAGCGTCAGCATAACATTCACTCCATGTATTATACTGATATTCAGCTGTTAGACTAGAAGCCGACCCCAACATACTTGGGAAAAGGCTAGGTAGATGATGACCTTTTCGAATACTTAATTGTGTATTGCTCTTTCACTAATCTTCACAAATCTCTTTTCCAGACATCAAGCCAGACAATATACTAGTAAATGAGAACAAGCTGATGCTGAAACTGTGCGACTTTGGCGCGGCGGGTCACGTGACGGACAACGAATTCACTCCGTACCTCGTGTCCAGGTTCTACCGATCTCCAGAAATCATTCTAGGAGTCACCTACGACCACGGAATAGACATGTGGTCCACTGCATGCACCATATTCGAACTGTCCACAGGAAAGATCATGTTCAGTGGGAAATCAAATAATGAAATGCTAAAATATTTCATGGATCTAAAAGGAAAGATACCCAATAAGATCATCAAGAAAGGCATTTTTAAGGACCAGCATTTTGATGCCAATTGTAACTTCATGTATCATGAACTGGATAAGATTACTGAAAGGGTGAGTTTCTAAGTTTTCATCCATACTTATAACAGAAATGCAAAAGTATGTCCATCTGTCCGTCTGTTACTTTTCATCATGAGTTAATGACCTGGATTAGGACATTGATAGTTTTCATCCCGGCAGTAAGCTTCAGAGTCAAAGCATTTATTTCAAACTAGCTTTTGCCAGCGGCTTCGCCCGCGTGGAGGTCGGAAAATATCCCGCGTGAACGTACTTCTGGGATAAAAAGTAGCCTATGTGTTAATCCAGGTTAATTTTTTTAGCTCGTAAGCGCATTTTCATCCGACTTGCTTCAAATTTATCGTCACTGCTCGGCTCCTATGTGTCTTAGCGTTATGTTATATAGCCTATAACCTGCCCAGGAGTATGGACTACAATCGTACTAAGTTTGGTTAAAATCCCTTCAGTAGTTTTTGACCCATGCGTGCACATACAGACAGACAGACAGACAGACAGACAAAAAATTTACTGATTGCATTTTTGGCATCAGTATCGATCACCATTCATCCTCCAATATTAATTTTGAATATATTTTCACTGTACAGAATTGACTTCTCTACAGTTTTATTATAAGTATAGATAGGCACAACATGGCACTTTTGAACGTCGACATTTAAAAATTAAAATAGAATTGATTCTAGTCACCCCATCCAAAAGGTAGATCTGTTTGGAGAAGAATGGGCAAGAAACTCCACTGTTACTTTTTTCACATACAACATTTATACAATTACTAGCTGACCCGGCAAACGTTGTTTTGCCATATAATTTCCTAGGCGGGGATAACTAATTAAATGACGATTGATCAGTTTTCGACCGGAGAGGAAAAATGATTAAATTACTAAAATGGCTATTAAAAATAAGGGTTGATCGTAGAAGGGTGAAAATTGAGGATTGTATGTATTTTTGTATGTTGTATCATAAAAAAATAGAAATTAAAAATTTTGTCTAAAAAATAAAATAAAAAATTTAGGGGTGGACTACCCCTAACATTTAGGGGGATGAAAAATAGATGTTGGCCGATTCTCATAGATACCGGATAAGCACAAAAAATTTCATCAAAATCGGTCAAGCCGTTTCGGAGGAGTATGGCAACGAAAACTGTGACACGAGAATTTTATATATTAGATATGTGAAGACGATGCACCTAGAATAAAATTACAATACCATAACAGGTACAATAATTGAAACTGAAGCAATGAGAGATAAATTAATTATACAACATTAATTTTTGTTTATGCGAAACCCGAAACACGGGTCTAGTATTTTTATGTAAAGAATCTATGAAAAAAAAATCAAAACTGTATCATTAATAATCACAAAGTTATAAGCTTGATAAGTTACCTGGTTGTCCACGCAAAAACATATGCAGATCACCACAAACAGCTAGTGTACGTACCATCTCCGTGTAATGGACGTTTGAATACGAGAAAGACATGATAATTTTAAAATCGAAACTAAACACTAAGGCCCGCGACTTGGAAGCGTAATTAAATATTTTTGGTACAAAATATAACATGGTGTAAAAATTATTGGAATCGATTCAGTTACTGATTCTGAACAAACTATATTCAGGTTTCGCATATACTAAAAATAATCTTGTATACATACATACATAAAATCACGGCTTTATCCCTTAGGGGTAGGGAATTCAATTACAGAACGCCTGCTATGATCCTTACATTGTCTTTTTGCCTCGTTTAAGTTCATACATCTGGTCATACACGCACGCCCGTTACCAGCACTACGCACCTGACCTTTCTGAAGAACATCACCAATAAGGTCACTATGTGTTCTCCAAGGAAGTCCCCTTCCGGTGTGTTCGGTCACATCTGCCTTGTAAATACCTTTTGTCAGCCGTCCTTCATTCATCCTCTCAACATGACCAAACCATCTAATCGTACCCTTTTCAATTTTGTCACTACATCTTCTTTTTAACCGCACCATTGTCTTATCACATCTGTCCTCAGGTCATCATCATTGACAGTTACACCACACATGCTTTGAAAGGAACGCATTCCCACAGCATTTATTCTACTTTCATGATTCTTTTGCTACACCAGACATTCACTTCCATACATAAACGTAGGCAGATAGCGCGGATTGCGCTCTTTTTCAAAATAAAAATTGAATCTATGTCAGCAGCCGAACCTTACAGCAGAATGCCTTAAGCCATAAAGTATTATGTACACAGTAGTGTAAATAAGCAATGTATACTAATCTAGGTGTTGTTAGATCAGTCAACTGCCTTATTTATCTTACTGCATATGCAGCTGAACTTAATCTACCTGAAAGAGCTGTAATGTGGGCACGCCATTGCAGTTTAGAATCTAAAGTAATTATCACCTAGTTTCACGTCATCAAGTTTTAAAGAAGATCGGCAGGTTCAGTGTCGCTCTATTTGAGAAACGAGCCTAAACTAAATTATATGCATTTTATAGATTCCGTAGAGTAGTTTATTTTCCGGATTAAAGTTTTTCTTTATTTTGTGGGGAAAGAGAAAAAAATTAAAATAAATATTTTGTTAAATCAGAAATAAAAGTAGCAATAACTAAACGGAAAACAGCGGTGTTGAAGTAATCATTGCCATTTTCAGTAGAATAATACTTATTAGTAGAATATGAATGTTGGCTGGATGGTTAAAAACTAACAACCGTTTTATAATAACACTATGAACACATTTTTTCTTTTTATATTAATAGACATTAATGCGATTGCAATATTCCAATCTTAACTATAAACTGTATTCTAAAATTATTAAAGAAAACATAACATAATCGGTAGTTTTTGCAGTTTGTACTTGGCAACATTAAACAATTCGCATTTCTGACAATGTCTATTCTGTCATCCTGTGATCTGTCACAGTCGTCTTACGTATCTTTGCGATCTGTTTGCCGTCTGTTATTTGTTTACTTTCCAACTCATTAGTGTTTACGTGCATTGTTTATTCCACGTCCAGTTGAGCTTTCGAGTTCCTGCGTGTTGAGTACTTGTGATAGTGAACACTTTTTTTTGAGACAGGACTCTATTTGTTGAGCAGGTTAGGGGGACTATCCTTATTTGATTAGAGCAAAAGTCCCGGCATGTGTCACGAAAATCTTATAATGTTTTTATATCAATAGATCGGCAACAAGTGGGTAGGAATGCCATCACAGGATATTGTTGCAATTGTATTGTTGGTTTGCGCACTGTCGGATGTTGCTCTCACGTAATGAGCATAGTATGGTACCTGAGCTACGCGCGTCACCAGGATAATAAAACTCCACCTGCACAATTCCTTGATCAAGTTTTACTCAGGCTAGACATAAGTGTTAAATAATAAAGAGATAACTACCAACTAAATGTTTGTAGTCTTAGTTGTTTTATTTAATAAAATAACTAGCAGTGCTCCGCAGTTTCACCCGCGTAGTTCCAGTTCCCGCAGGAATACGGGGACAAAAAATATAGTCTATGTTACTCGGTGATATAATGTAGCTTTATGACGGCTAAAGAATTTTTGAAATTGGCCCGGCAGTTTTTAAGTTTAATCGTTACATACAAAAATACAAATCATTCCTCTTTATAATATTAGTGTAGAGATATTACCTTACCTACCTACCTTATTGCTAGACCTGGCTTACCTAGGGATACATCTATACAAATAAATAAAATTGGAGTGTCTATTTTTAATATTAAAATAACCGGTTTTTACTAAGTGTACATGGATGTATACATGGTACATATACCAAAACAACATTTTTTACAGTTTTTGTCTGTCTGTCTGTTTGTTCCGGCTTATCTCTAAAACGGCTGGACCGATTTTGACGTGACTTTCACTGGCAGATAGCTGATGTCATAAGGAGTAACTTAGGCTACTTTTATTTAAAAAAATCTGTTGTTTTAGAAAAATACCTGCGTTAATTTCCGAAACTCACGCGGGCGAAGCCGCGGGCAAAAGCTAGTATTATAGGTATATGAATGCCGTGCTTTAGGAGAAGCCTATGAATAGTATATCCATTTATCCATACTAATATTATAAATGGGAAAGTGTGTCTGTTTGTGCGTCTTTCACGGCAAAACGGAGCAACGAATTGACGTGATTTTTCAAATGGAGATAGTTGAAGGGATGGAGAGTGACATAGGCTACTGTTTGTCTCTTTCTAACCCGTGGTTGGTGGAACGTGCTAATCTCAGAAACTACTGATTCGAATTTAAAAATTATTTTTGAGTTGGGTAGCCTATTTATTGACAAGGCTATATAACATAACGCTACGATCAAAAAGAGCGGAGCAGCAACAAAAAATGGATGAAAACTGGATGCGAGGGCAAAGGTCAGGGAGCAAATATTTGACGCAGACGAAGTCGCGGGCTGAAGCTAGTACGGGTATAGGTACAGTTCGCCTGATGATCCAGCAACATTAAAAGGCATAACCTTTTGGTGTAGGTACTTAACAACCTCCTGACACGTACTTAATATACTTTTCGCCTCAAAGTAAAACCGTTATTATACTTAAAACATGTAGATGCATTGATAAATGATAAATGATTTTATTTCTGTAAGTAGGTTTGTACAAACACTTTTACATGTCAATTATATTTTTTTAAACTAGATGAGTTTTATTGTATTCTAAAATGAATTAATCTGCTCAATACACATTAATCATGATAATCAATCATATCAATACACATTTCACAACATAAATAACCTAACCTAAAAGGTAAATCTTTAAAAGGATTTTCTGACAAAATCCCATTACAAAAAAATATGCTATGATTACACTTTATGTTATTAGGCCCTAGATCCATCCCTTTCAGGTGTTTTCACTAATGCACGCGAAGTATAAAGGCGACACTCAAAGTACATGGGGTTTTGCCAATCTTCTTTAGACCTACTTGGGGTACTTTTGGTAATGAGATATTAACATTTAGTTTTGTTCGCATTAAGTAAAATATTATGGGGAATTATAAAACGAGCGATTAAAAAAAAGCTTTGCGACTGATGATGACATACTGTATTAATAACTTGAGCGGTATGAATTTGAGTAAGCGAAAAGTTAACTAAACTAACGACGAATATTGATTAATAATAAAATCCAGAACGAGCTTACAAAAAGTGGATTGTGATTAATCCATTTCATATATTAAAATTTTATCTGAGCAACTACATTACTAAGTGAGCGACTGGAAATACAGAGAGGGCAACTTCAATATTAAGATAGAATCGATTTTTCTAAGTGAGGTTATACATAACGAACTACTAAAAAGGTCACTTTGAGCAAAGTTTTGTAAGCTGCTTTATTAATGATTATTGGTTACTGATATTCTATTTGAGGGCTTATGTTTTTTATTTTGATAGATTTTTTAATGAAAACTACAGATTGTTAAATGCGACGAGCAGCTGGCGAGTACCAGAAACGACATTGTTTGAGGAGGTTAGGTTAGGTTAGGTTAAAACTGTGACCTCCTACGCACGAGCCGAGCGAGCGGTGCCGCGGGAGCGGCCGGCGAGTGCCAGAAACGACATGATTTGGGGAGGTTAGGTTAGGTAACACTGTGACCTCCTATGGAAACGCCTTGAATCTGTAGACGAGCCTGTTTGTATTCGAAACACTTCATTTAAGATAAAATGCCGCTCAGTATAAAAAATACATTTGCCAATAATTGAAAAAAATGCAGGACGTAACGTTGACACTCAAACAAATATTAAGTCTCTCAAATATTATGAAGCTGCTCATTTTGTATTTTAAGTAACTCAAATTAATGTTTGTAAGATACTGTTCTGTTGATTTCTCGTCACTTACAGTCAGTCGCTCACTTAGTAATTATATAACCCAAATTAATTAATTTTGACACTTAAAATTGTAATTTACAGTCACTCGTTTTATTGCTACCCAAATATTATTAGCTGCAAACCATTTCGAAATAACAGCTAGACTATCGTTGCCATGTAAGAGATCCGTATCTTTTCTATTTTAAATATATAAGAAGTGTCATCAGCGTATTAAATGATATCCGAGAAGTTACTTATCATACTTATCATCATGTTTATCATGGTCGGCGGAAAATGTTTTCGTCCTTCCTCCCCTGAGCTTGATAGTTATCATTCAAGGAATAATCATAGATGAAATAATGAATGTAGCCTTAATACTATGTTTTTTCTGTTATTACAGGAAAAGGTTGTAATAATTACGAGTATAAAGACGACGAGGGACCTACAAGCCGAGCTCGCGCCGCCGTACCAACGGCTCGCGGTTTCCGAAGCAAAGAAGATCGGACAGTTGAAGGATCTCCTCGAGCGCATGCTCATGCTCGATCCCGCCAAGAGGGCCTCGGTAAACCATTGCCTGGCACACCCTTTCATACAAGACAAAATATAGCGGTACCCACGATCTACTTCGGGCAACCGGGATAGGTCTGATACATATAAGTACCGCAGGGATTACTAATTCCTCGCAAATACAATGCAGACAATTTAGTAAAAATTTTAGAAAATGAGTGCGGGTGAGCGAACATGCGTTTTAAGTTCCATGAACGATATAATATGCAATGTAATTGATCCAATTTAATAAGTGTTTATGCTGAATTTCTAATTATGTGAACCGAAATTGGGTATTCCATCTAAGAGAATGACATAGAATAGATAGCATGCAAACGAATCAGTAGATGTAGATAAATCAATTGGCGAAATGAGTGAGCAAAAGTTGTGTTTTATGCTTTGTAAATCCCGTGAACAATATCATATTATAAATTATAATTGATCCATTAAAAAAAAATATGTTTAATAGAATAGTGTAATAAATGTTACAAAACGAACACGACATAAAATATTTGTGTTTTGTATTTTAACCGCTAAGTCCCTGAGATACCACATTTGGTATAGACACAATCGTTTTTTAATTGTGTCTGTAATTACGGTAATTGACTGGTTAAGAGTTGCAACAATATCCTATTATAAATTAAAACAGACCTTTAAAAAAATATGTGTAATGGAATAGTGCAATAAATGTTATAGATGGAACACGATATAAAACATTTGTGATTTGCATTTACCTGTTGCACAATAACACCATATTTTAAATTACAATTTATCTACTTTAAACATATACGAGTATGTGTAATAGAATAATGCAATAAATGTTGTTGAACGAACGACATAAAATATTTGTGACATATCGATACCAGAAGTATCGATTAATGTAAGGGACAAAACACGGTTTTTCAGGAGAGCCAAAAAACGATTTTATTTTTTGAAATCTGTCTATAACTTTTTACTGTCTGCTCCAATTTTAATTGTGTCTAGAGGAAAATTTCTTAGATTTTCCTCTTCTTTCATGCTATAAACGCAAGATTTAGGTATACCCAGCGGTTTAGAATATAGCATGTCCCTGACATTAAAAAAATATGTTTAGTTGTGCCTTACGTTCCTAATATTTTATGTGTAAACCGCCAAGCATAGTGTAATCACCAAGAGCAATAGAAAATTATACGTAATTCTATTGTAAAGGACTTTTTTAACACCGTTGCTCGTAAAGCTGATGTAATTCCACCGGTTTTAAATATGTAAAGCGGGTCATAAAAAACGCGTGTGTTACCAAAGCAAATAGTTAAGTTATAGTCCATACAAATTCCATAACAGTATTATTTGCCATTTCAAATATGGAACTGATCGCCGCCGCACGACTCCAGCTAGTGAGCAGCGTGCTGTTGCTATTCAAATTTCGAACTAATCGCCGCGCGGCGCCAGTCAGTAGGCAGTGCTAGCGCGCTGTTAAAATGGCGGGATAGCAACAGAGTGCATTCACAGATTGAGGTTAATTAAAATAAAAATAAAAACAGTTTATTCGGTAATTTAAAAACTTGGCTGCATGCTCTAGCGTCTTTGCCAACATTTTCACGCAGCCACGGCAGAAAATAATCCTCGCGCCATTTTTCTCAAATTTTCTTTTCTTTGTACTTGTATTGTGAATATCTAAACATGACAACTTTCAATAATGAAGACGAGCAATATTCATATTAATTACTTCAACTCCACCGGATATACTAACAGAAGCGCGAACCGCATGCGACAGCTTGCTGCCGTCAATATCCAGGACAGATACATAACCACGTATGAAAATTTCTTGAAGTGGAAAGTGTTTTTTTTCTTTCTGTTTCCTCGCAAATGTGTTAAAAAACGTCGTACGATATACCTGCGTATTGGTTATAACATGCTCGGCTCAATTACGCCCTCGCCTTCGGCTCGGGTTGAAATTCCGCCTCGCATGTTATAACCATCATAACGCACTAATATCGTAATGTACTATTACAGTGTTGCAATTTGATGTAACTATAGATTATCTACTAAAATTATCGTGTTTAACACCATGGAAATAGGTTCTTTGCATGATTAATATTAGTTTCAGCTTAGCTATCACAGATTTAAATGAAATTTAGGGATACAAAAATAAAACGTAATTATTATAAATTCAACACACATTAGTGTATATAAAACTTTTTATTAAGTTTAAATAAATGTTCTAAAAGTACTGTTACTTTTCAACTTGTTCCTTTTAAACTGTTCTAATTAACATACACACCTAGTTATCAATGTAAAAATAATTATGTATAATTGACTCCATGATCTCTTGTAATTAATTAACAGTACTATAAACTCTGTATTTTTAATAATTACGTTTAATTAGCTTTATCATTATAATCACTAAATGAATAAAAAAATATGTTTTCTCAGACTTAATCAACAGTCGTCTTTATTAAGTAATTGAATGAATGTACTGGAATCGAAAGACAGATGATAAAATATGAATTTCCTGAAAGATGAATGAATAAAATAAAAAAATAAATGATATGAATATTAAGAAGAAATTTATATTATTAGAAGAATAAATAATTAGGAATGGGCAGACAGATTTTGATGATAACTATTAGTGAATTAAACTATTTTAATGGTGCAATTGAAATGGTTGGAATGACTTCTTCTATTTGGTATATTATCTAGTTATCGTCATCAGCTGTCATCACATCTTCATCGTCGTCGGTTTCATTGAGGGTATCTTTAACTGGCAATTTATTCGGAAGGTTCAAATATTCACCATGAAATCTTTTTGGTATTATACCGGTGTCGCACAATTGATTATGAATTAAAGTAAGGGCCATGTTATTTAAATCGACTGATTTGAGGTTTAAGGTAAGGGTGTAAATTATTTAACACTATGATACTTACTTTATTTTTCAGAGAAAAAATATGTAATAGTACATTACGATATTAGTGCGTTATGATGGTTATAACATGCGAGGCGGAATTTCAACCCGAGTCGAAGGCGAGGGCGTAATTGAGCCGAGTATGTTATAACCAATACGCACGTATATCGTACGACGTTTTTTAACACATTTGCGAGGAAACAGAAAAAAAAAACATTTTCCACTTCAAGAAATTTTCATACGTGGTTATGTATCTGTCCTTGGATATTGACGGCAGCAAGCTGTCGCATGCGGTTCGCGCTTCTGTTAGTATATCCGGTGGAGTTGAAGTAATATATTGCTCATCTTCATTATTGAAAGTTGTCATTTTTAGATATTCACAATACAAGTACAAAGAAAAGAAAATTTGAGAAAAATGGCGCGAGGATTATTTTCTGCCGTGGCTGCGTGAAAATGTTGGCAAAGACGCTAGAGCATGCAGCCAAGTTTTTAAATTACCGAATAAACAGTTTTTTATTTTTATTTGAAATAAACTCAATCTGTGAATGCAAACTGTTGCTTTCCCGCCATTTTAACAGCGCGCTAGCGCTGCCTACAGACTGGCGCCGCGCGGCGATTAGGTCAAAATTTGAATAGCAACAGCGCGCTGCTCACTAGCTGGAGTCGTGCGGCGGCGATCAGTTCCATATTTGAAATGGCAAATAATACTGTTATGGAATTTGTATGGACTATAACTTGACTATTTGCTTTGGTAACACACGCGTTTTTTATGACCCGCTTTACATATTTTAAACCGGTGGAATTACATCAGCTTTACGAGCAAGGGTGTTAAAAATGTCTGTTACATCATTTTTTTTTTTGTCATAAATCGTTTTACGCAGGCCAAAAATTTTTACTGCAAGGGATTTTTTTTAACGATATAATTTTTTCAATAATACCAATCGGTAGAGCTGAAAATTCTGAACCCAATGATATATATAACTCATTTTCGCCAAAATGTCCCTTACGTTAATTGATATTTCTGGTATCGATATAATAAATTGCCAGCGGTCTCGCCCGCGTATTATTCATATAAACCTTTCTCTTAAATCACTCTGTCTATTAATGAAAACCGCATTATAATCCTTTGCGTAGTTTAAAAGACCTATGTGTATAAAAGCGGGAAGCGAATTTGTTTTTATACTATGTAAAGATAATTGATCCACTTTGAGAAAATATATATGTATTAGAATAGTGCAGTAAATGTTATAGATCGAACACGACATAAAATATTTGGGATTTACATTTAACCAGCTACAACAAGAATATCATATTTCAAATTATAATTGATGTAAGTACTTTAAACATGTGTAATAGAATAGTACAGTGCATGTTACACGAAATATGTAATTTACATATTACCACTTTACAGCAATTTCCTACTATACATGATCTATTTTAAATATATATATATTTCTAATGGAATAGTGCAATAAATGCTATGTATCGAACATGACACAAAACATTTATGATTACACTTTCACCAGTTGCAATTTTATTGTCATAGAAAATTTGCGATATCCCAAAAACGTGTTTGTATAATATGTTGTTATATTATTGATAATTGCAACGAAAAATAACAACAATGTATAGTACTTAATATGTTAACTTTATCAAATACGAACATTTAACTTGCTAAAAGAGCGGAATATTACTTAAAAATATCTTTTCGATGTCTAATTCTACGCAAACTCACTTCTGATTGGTCACTTTATGTGGCCTCTTATCAAAATTTACTGTTTAGGTGCTAGGTGGTACCATTAAAGATTGTGGTTTTGTTTTTATATTAGACCAAGGCTTATTAAAAAAATTGTACCCTTATTTAGTAGTGCCACCTAGCGATAGTGTTTGATACATCCCAACTAGCTGTTTTGTAAATAGTTATACCAATTATGTTTATACGTTATCTATCTTATTAAATGGTTATCTATACAGTGCCGAGTAGTTCTATCGTTTCGGGAAATAAAACGGTGACAGATAACGTGGCGCGCGCGATTCATGTACACTCTTGTACAAGTAGTGTACTTAATTCTACAGTTCTACTACTTTGCCACAAGTTGTTTTAACTTACATGTCTTGTTGTTAGTCTATTGAGAATAAATTATTAAGGCAACAATTATTATTTTATTTCTCCTTTTTAGGGTTCCGTTGCCAAATGGCAAAAAACGGAACCCTTATAGATTCGTCATGTCTGTCTGTCTGTCCGTGTATGTCACAGCCACTTGTCTCCGAAACTATAAGAGCTATGTTGTTGGAACTTGGTAAGTAGATGTATTCTGTAAGCCGCATTAAGATTTTCGCACTAAAATAGAAAAAAAACAATAAATTTTGGGGTTCCCCATACTTAGAACTGAAACGCAAAATTTTTTTTTTCGTCAAACCCATACGTGTGGGGTATCTATGAATAGGTCTTCAAAAATGGTATTGAGGTTTACGACATAATTTTTTTCTAAACTGAATAGTTTGCACGAGAGACACTTCCAAAGTGGTAAAATGTGTGTCCCCCCCCCCCCCCCCGTAACTTCTAAAATAAGAGAATGATAAATCTAAAAAAAAATATAATGTACATGTAACCATATAAACTTCCACCGAAAATTGGTTTGAACGAGATCCAGTAAGTAGTTTTTTTTTTAATACGTCATAAATCGTAAACCGCAATTTACCTTTAATTCAATCAACTCAAATATAAAAATTAAAAAAAACCATTTAATTTCATAAACATAAACCTTATGCATAAACCGAGGATACCTACAGGTTTGTACGGAACCCTCGGTGCGCGAGTCCGACTCGCACTTGTTTCGTTTACACTGATGAGACAAACAAATTATTGTTATCTTTGTATAGTTAATTGAATTAAATAAATACTAAATAACTATCGTAACAGTGAAACTGTGTTTGTCTTTCTTAAACCCCTCTACAACTACCTGACTGATTTGAAAAGTAACATAGACAGTGGTGTATGATGCAGGCTGGACCTAATACGAATCGGTAATTTGCTCAATGTATAATGATAGAATAACGTATATACCTACATATAATGTATACAACATTCTGACAGGGGCCATACTGCCGTCCTTACGAAAAGTGCAATAACTCGAGTTTTGGCGCGAATTGAGATAAGTACATATTCGGAATTTGCAGAACAAGATCTATATATTCTTTTTAGACACTTTTTACGTATCTATGACGTAGCCGGTTTTAATACTAAGCCTAATTAGTATTTTAGATACAAACAAAACAAAAATAAAATCTTTACATGCGTTTTTCTCGAAATCAGGTTTAACCTAGTTATTGCACTTTTCGTAAGGACGGCAGCATAGTTCTCGGTATCCAGTCCAGTTTAACCATCTGAACATAAATATGTTCAGATGGTTATATATCATAACTAGCTTTCGTCCGCGTCAAATTTTTGCTCATATCTTTTGAAGTTATCAGATAATTGTGACTTGTCAAATAATAAACAAATAATTTGCAATAAAATAATATTGCGACTATAAATTGAGATCTAAGCTAGTATCTTTCAAGTTGGATCAAACTGCACACGGTGTGCAAATTTTATTAAAATCGGTTAAGTACATATAGTCCATTCCGGACAAACAACGTGACGCGTAATTTATATATAAGATATATGAATATAATTATTATACTAGCTTTTGCTTCGTTCGCGTTAAATTCGGAGTAACACGGTTCCCCTTTCCTGATTTAGAACACAGAAGAGAACTCGGAACAGAATGTTATTTTAATACGCTACTGTAGACGATATTATAATTATATCGTTCCATTTGGGGATAGAATGTAAAGATTCTGGGCATTGGACACACGCGACCATGCTACATACAATTGTCCATGGGAAAAGCACAGCTTTTCTAAGTTCACCCCAGCCATCTAATAAAAAAAGAAAAAATGTAGCCTATGTCACTCTCCATCCCTTCAACTATCTCCAGTTAAAAAAATCACGTCAATTCATCGCTCCGTTTTGCCGTGAAAGACGGACAAACAGACACACACACTTTCCCATTTATAATATTAGTATGGATTCCACTACATATGTTTGTTTCCATATATTGTATTAGTCCTACAGCCATTAGTCCTTAAGGTATTGAGCACCCAAAGAAATAAAAAGGAAGGCTATTTTAAATTCGAGATTTTAAAGAATAGTGATATTTAATGACACATTCTGTTACTTTGTTTTAATTCATAAATTGGGTTTTCCCGTGTTCCATGAAATTTCAAGGAGACTTTATGGAGTACTTAATGGATAAATGTGTATCATGTTCTGGAATAAATAAGTTTAGTTATAAGTTAGCCTTACGATGCACAGTGATTCGTCTAGTACAAGCTAGCGGGACAAAATTCATGACGTCATTTCCAGGAATTCGTGACAACAACTTGTAAACAACCCTTCCCAGGTAAGGAATTCTAAGAAATCATTTGTTTGTTACTTCAACAAGTAATTTTGTGGAGGGGTTAATGTTAATTATAAAGGAAGCGCAATTTTCATTCGTAAATAAGTTGCATTTTTAACACACTTGTGACACCATCTCAAATAATTGATATTAAAGTGAAACGATTTTCTTGTGATGGATTCTACTATTGAAGGTATGTACTTACTACACTCGAGAGCAATGAATCCGGGTCACTTAAAGAATCCTAAAAATCTCGGAAACTAAAAATGCTAGGTTAATGCAATAAATTGTATTTAATAGACAATGTAATACTCCTTAAATGAAGGTATTAAAACTTCTTAGTTATTGTAAAGTTATATCATAAAAAAATCAAATTTGAAAAAGGGCCACTTTCGAAGATGGAACTACGAAATTACAGCATTTGGTTTTGCTTTTGTTTGTAATCTGTCATTTATGTGGGTACATAAACCATGTTGATAGTGCTCTATATTCATTATTCAAGCTGAAATTATGTCGCTTACGCCTGAAGAATGCACCAGAATACTTACAATGCTGGAAACCGGCCGGAGTCAGCGCGATACAGCCTGGACTGTCGGTGTGTCGCTGTCAACAGTACAAAGAGTTCTCCGACGTTACGAAGAAACTGGTTCTAACCTACGCAGACCAGGAACGGGCAGAACCAGGTGTACCACAGCACGAGAAGACCGATACTTGGTGAACACCATGCTTCGAAATCGCTTTCTCACAGGAACTGAACTCACAAATCAGTTTCGACGCCTCGGAGGAAGTAACCCAAGTGCATGGACAGTAAGACGTCGGCTTGCTGAATCTAACTTAAAACCCCTTAGACCTGCAAACGGCCCTAAACTGGAGCGTGGGCATCGTATTTCAAGACTAAGATATGCCCAGAGCCACGTAAATTGGAGTATTGAAGATTGGTCAAAAGTTATGTTCTCCGACGAATCAAAATTTATGCTCTACAAGCACGATGGAAGACACAGAGTGTATCGAAGACCAGGGGAAAGATTCAAGCAAGCATGCATCGAAGAAAAAGTAGCCTACGGTGGTGGGTCTGTACTTGTGTGGGCCGGAATTTCTTCTGAAAGTCGCACAGAGCTGGTGATCATAGAAAACGGCTCTTTAACTAGCGTAAGATATGTGGAAGAAATCCTCAATGATCACGTTGGTCCATTTATGGTCAATTTAGGTGAGGATGCTATATTTATGCATGACAATGCCCGACCTCATACAGGTAGGATTGTGAATGACTACCTTCAAGAGATGAACATTACTCGTATGGAGTGGCCAGCGCGCAGCCCGGATATCAACCCGATCGAGCATGCTTGGGACGAGCTAGGCAGATGCGTAAAACAACGAAACCCTCCCCCAATCACGCTTCGTGAGCTCAAAATTGCTCTCACAGAGGAATGGGAGAATATTCCCCAAAATCGTATAAGGAACTTGGTGTACAGCATGCCAAACCGCGTAAACGCAGTAATGGAAGCACGAGGAGGCAATACGAAGTATTAAAATTCAAGAAAATCGTAATAAAGTTCAAAAATTTCATGTTTCCTATTTTTGTTTTAAGGAGAGATCAGCAGTTTTTTTCTTTATGTAATTTTGTGTTAATAAAATGTATGGTGACTCATATTTTTTTTACTTTCATTTAAGGAGTATTACATTGTCTATTAAATACAATTTATTGCATTAACCTATCATTTTTAGTTTCCGAGATTTTTAACATTCTTTAAGTGACCCGGATTCATTGCTCTCGAGTGTATTTTGACTTGATTTTAAAATAATACATGTACTTTTTTTGCCGTAATTAGAGTTTATAAGTATGTTGAAATAATCCCACATATTTTTTCTTAACTTCAAACTTTAAAGGATTGCAACTTTTTTTTAACCGACTTCAAAAAGGAGGAGGTTATCAATTCGGATGTTTATATATATATTTTTTTTTATAATTGTTCGGCCATAACTCCGTCATATATAAACGGATTTGCAAAATTCTTTTTTTGTTCGAAAGCAGTTTATTCCGAAATGGTCCCATATAAATTTCATGTAGATCTGATGATGAGTTCCGGAGACAGACACCGGAACACTTTAAAAAAAATGACGGCAATTCAATCGCGATTTTTGCTATCGTATAAATATGCATTGTTTGTTTGGAATTAGTGCGGGGTAGATACCAAAACTAAAAATTTAAAAATAAAAACTTTTTTACAAAAAAAAAACAACCGACTTCCTTAAAAACACTACAAAGTGAAAAATAACTTTAATTTCGGAAGTCGGTGGCAAAAACCTTAAATACAAATCCTAAGACACCGACTGCCGAAATTAAAGTTATTTTTCACTTTGTAGTGTTTTTAAGGAAGTCGGTTGTTTTTTTTTTTGTAAAAATTTTTTTATCCCAATGTATCCGGCTAGATTCTTCTGTTTGTTATAATTAGAACATTTAGGCGTAGTTTAATTTATTTTTTGGCTCCCGAAACCGCCCGTAGATAAAGTAATTTACTTTCTTTCAGAACGAGCCATAGCTATGAGAAAATTAGAGTTTTTCGAAGAATGGTTAAAACATAGTAAAACTGAAAGAGCAAGTCACATTTTTGATCATTTATGTGTACAACATAATCTACTAGATGCTTCTGAAGATTCACTGAGGAAACTCAAAATGAAAATTTCGAGCCTATCATCAAAATTAAACGAAAAGTGGACATCTTCTAAGTGTAATAAGGATGAATTTCTCATCAAACATAAAAATTGGTTAGAAGGATGCGGAATCGAAATGTTTAGTATGTGTGAATAAGCCGTGCCCTTCAACATCATCGGGAGTTCGTTCTGTAGGGCGACCCCAGAAAACCTTTGATGAGTCATCAATAAAAACAAAAAGACGGAGAGTAGACGATCTTTTAGAATCGCGAAGTGCAAATGAACTAATTACTGCAGCACAATTGGCAACACGGAAAGAAGGGCATCGAAGTGTTGCCAAACAAATTGAAAGTGTCGCGGCCGGTGAAAGTTTAAAAAAAAATAAGTGTTCTGAAGCGAGTAGGCGATTGAGTCCAGACGAAGCTTTAGCTTATTATGTAGACTCTAAATCTACTTCTCACTCGTACAAACAGACGAGAAAGTGGTCAATGAAAGCGGGACATCAAGTGTATCCATCCTTCTATAGCCTAGGTAAGTCCAAAGCTTCTTGCTGTCCTTCTGACGAACATATTTCTGTGACTGAATCTCGAGCTGAGATTAAACTTCAGGCGATTTTAGATAAAACGGCTGAACGATTAGTTGAAGCTCAGTCGAAAGTCATTACAAGTGTGTTACCTCGTTCATATTATACGTTAATAAGCAAATGGGGTTGTGATGGGAGTTCAGGGCATAGTACATATAAGCAGAGATTTGAGAACATCAACGCTACAGACGAATTTCTGTTCGTGTACTCATTTGTCCCCTTGAGACTACTTGACGGCGAAACTGTTATTTGGCAAAATCCACGATCTTCTTCTACCTTATATTGTCGTCCTATTAAATTCATTTTTAGCAAGGAGACAAATGAGTTTACGAAAGAGATACTAGTAAAATTTTGGATGAAATAAGTCAGCTTCTTCCCACTTTATGTAACGTTGATGGAACTCAGATCTCTGTTAAACACGATTTGTTGTTGACCATGATTGACGGCAAACTATGTAGGTAATGCTTTAACAGACACGCGTTCAACACAGAAGTGTTATATTTGTGGTGCCACTCCGTCTACTATGAACGAGGAGTCAAAGGACTATCCCAGCAACCAAGAACGCTTTGGATTTGGTTTATCTACTTTACATGCATGGATCCGCACTTTTGAATGTTTACTTCATATCAGCTATTGTTTACAAATAAAAAAGTGGCAAGTTAGGGGAGACAACGATAAAGCTATTGTTAAGCAACGCTCACAAGAGATCCAAAAAGCGTTTAAAGAGCGCATGGGCCTTATTGTGGATAAACCAAAACCTGGGTATGGCAATACGAACGATGGAAACACAGCACGTAGATTTTTTTCTAATGCAGAATTAAGCAGTGAAATTACAGGATTAGACGTTAGTCTTATGCGAAGATTTCATGTAATTTTAAGAACTTTGTCATCGGGATATGACATTAACTGTTTAGATTTCGAAAAGTATTGTAGTGATACAAGAAAGTTATATCTTGATCTGTATTCGTGGTACTTGATGCCCGTTACTGTGCATAAAATTCTTGTACACAGTGCAGAAGTCATTAAATCTTGCCTTCTTCCTATTGGACAGCTTTCCGAAGAAGCCCAAGAAGCAAGAAATAAAGACTGTCGTAGATTTCGGGAACGACATACCAGAAAACGATCACGCTGTGCCACTAATACGGATCTTCTGAGAATGCTTTTGATTACGTCCGATCCTGTAATAAACACATTCAGAGAATTACCGCGAAAAAAATTCACTACATTACCACCAGAAGTTCTGCAGTTGATTGTCCCACCTTCATTACCATCCCAATCAACATCAGTTTGCGAATTTAGTGAAGCGGATTATTCATTATCAGAAGATTCTAGCGAAATGGAGAGTGGTGATGAGGAATCTTCTGATGATGAGTATTAGATTCGGCTTGGTAGATTTTTCTTTTATTGTTAATATGTTTACCTATTTTATTTTGTAGTAATTTTGACAATGTATTAGTTTTAAATTTTATATATTAGATAAAACATTATAGTAGACGGATAATACTAATTTTGTACGATTTTGTTTCAAGAGTTATTTTATATGTATGGATAATTGTTGTTGTCTTGGACTATTATTGTATTTTATTTGATAAAGTGAATAAATAAAAACCTATTTTGCACATATTTCTGATTTTAATTTTGAAATACCGCGAGACATTTTTGTCTACAACATTTTTGTCATTTTTTTATATACTACATGTATGTATAGTGCCTTGCCTGCATAATAAGAAGGTAGACGCAGCTAAACCGATAAACAAATAAACAAAACAGTAGACAAAAGTAGAACATTTGGTGACTTCTGCCATCTTGCATCCACACCTTTGGACTTAGAGAACACAGAACGGCCTAAGACACCTTAAATATACGTAAACAATTAAAATAAGTAAAAAATAATTTTGTCTCGCTAGCTGGTACTAGACGAATCACTGTGCGATGTAGACAGATAAAGTTATGAGATGTATGTATGTACTAATTCCATACAGAAAATATGTTATAGGATATCCTAATTCCATGCAGAAAATATTATGGGATGTACTAATTCCATGTAGAAAATATGGGATGTATTTACTAATTCCATGCAGTTAATATGTTCTGTGCCATGGACTCTCAAAAAAAAAAAACTTTTCTGACATTGTCATAAATAATGTTGACTATTTTGAATATGATGAAAAATTTAGCAAATAAAGAATAAAATAGTATCAATAATAAAGCAATTAAATTTAAAATCTACGATTGTTAAGTAAGTAATCCGTTTTTGCTTTCCAATAAATCTAAATTTATAGGTTATCTATGTAATAATATAATATGTAATAATATATGATAAGGTTCTTAATATATCTAAATTAACCATAAATAAAGACATATTGCTATTCTCTACTAATAATTTATTGTTTCTACTATTTCAAACTCTTTAGAGATTGTGGTTACATTAAGATTTTTTTTTTAAATACTGTATGAAAAACAATGATCATTCAGTTTCTATTTCAGTAAAAATTAATATGTTACTACCACTACTTTACAGAATGTCGACGTTGGAACATGTTTCCCGAGTCCGTAGACTCTACAAGCTCATATTCCGAGTGCACCGCGCTCTTCCGCCTGAACTTCGTATCATGGGTGACAACTATGCAAGAGATGAATTCAAAAGACACAAGAAATGCAACCCTGAAGAAGCCAAGATATTTCTCAATGAATGGACAGTGAGTGGTCATATTAATTTAAGCAATTCTTATTACTTAGTAACTTGGTTGAGGGGTCAGATAGGCAGTCGCTCCATGTGAAATATGATATTCAGCTGCATCTGGTTAGACTGGACGCTTACCCCAACATACTTGGGAATAGGCTAGGCAGATCACGATGATGACATAATGATTTGAGTACCTATTTATTGCTTGTAGTACATTTTAGAAAATTCATATTTTTTCATTTCTCCATAACTTGCTAGCTACCAGTCTGGCAGTGGTTATGGGTTGTCAGAATCCTGAAAGTCTGACAACCAATTTTACCAAAGGTTATTTTTTTACCCAGTAACTGGGTTGTGGTGGTCAAATAGGCAGTCACTCCATGTAAATGACTACTTCTCAGATGCATCTAGTTAGGTCGGATGCCGACCCCAACGTAGGCCGGAAAGGGCTAGTTAGATGATGAACTCCCTAGCTACCAAGCGATTAGACAAAACGACAATTTCAAAATTGTTTGTGTTTTTAAAATGTTAACTGAACTATTTAGACAGCTAGCTTTAGACAGCGGCTTCGCCTGCGTATTATACATATAAACCTTGCTTTTGAGTCAAAAAACATATTGATGAAAACCTCATTAAAATCCATTGCGTATTTTAAGAGATCTATGCATAAAATCTACATGCAACTTTTTTATACTAAGTAAAGATAACAACAACAGATCAGACAACTATACTTAATACTAAATAAAATACATGCCTTCTATTGCAGGACTACGCAATAACACTAGCGAAGCAGATGAAACCGTTACAACAAGTAAAGAAGAAGAAGGTTGGGGAGTACTTAGGACCGCAACGGTTAGACCACATGACTGACGAACAGATAGTCCAGCTCTATGAACTACACAAAGCTGCCACAGAGGCCACAGATGAAGATATACATCACTCAGGAGATAAGAAATGAATGTATATCTATAAATGCAATTACTACTGTATGGGTTGAGCAAAATTTTAGGTTTAACTGTATAAATGTAAATAACCGTTTTACCTTATATATTAGGAGTACTGGGGGAACTATAATTAATGAGTCTTAGCATGGTCATAGTGGATATAGACATACCCATATTTTTTAATACAAATAGCCTGATTATATCTTGTATCTGTGTTACCTAACCATGCTCATTTTTTGTCATGAAAAGCAACACATAGTAAAATTTGTATTCCTGGAAATAAAGAGAATGGCTAAAATGCACTAACTTCAGCCTGACCCGAGTCTCCATTACCAACCCTTAATCTCTAAAAAACTTTCACTGCTGGCAGTGGCAAAACTTTAAAAAATGTATTCATGGTTGCAGTTTGTGCACTGGTTATTTTTTTTTCTATGCAATGTTGCGTAAACTTGATAGGTCAGCCCACACTCCTTGCATATTCATTTCCTCAAATTACATATTGCCAGGCAAGGATTCTAACAAGAATACCGCACTACTTGTCAAGGAACAAGCAATTTAAACAAGAATTAACATAGTTTGCCTTTGACACGACAATAAATATAGAAAATCGTTAAAATGTATAAAATAATTTAATTAGCCTTAATTATTTGTAACATTAAATTTTGTTCAACCCATGTTTCGGTGACTAAAAACCGAAATCTCTTTGTTACCTCTTTATATAGTTTCTATGCAGTTTGCCGTTTTTTCTGTGATTTGCTTGTTGATTGTGAATTTTATGTAAATAGTATTATTATTTGCCTTTGACACGACAATAAATATAGAAAATCGTTAAAATGTATAAAATAATTTAATTAGCCTTAATTATTTGTAACATTAAATTTTGTTCAACCCATGTTTCGGTGACTAAAAACCGAAATCTCTTTGTTACCTCTTTATATAGTTTCTATGCAGTTTGCCGTTTTTTCTGTGATTTGCTTGTTGATTGTGAATTTTATGTAAATAGTATTATTATATAGCATAGAATTTGTGTTATTTCTAAGTAGAAAATAGGTGGAAAGAATATTAGAACAATTAAATAAAAAGCTATGTCTGTCATTTAACCTTTATTTTTAATAATAATAGGTGAGTAGTAACAACTCATCATTCTGCCAAATCGCTTGCGATACAGACCTCACATAATTTATCCATGACGTATTTTGGCCTTACCCTACTCTATTCATATAAAAGTTAGGTAATTTTGTGTAGGTATCTCCTTCTCCTGCATCACAATGTTCTTTTATAAAATTATTAAAAAACTATGTTATTAAATATTACTGTTTGAATTCATTTTCAGATTCCACAAAGCATCTATAATTGTTATATGCAAAAAAATATTGATACAAAAAGAATCTCTCCGGCGGGGAATCGAACCCCGGTCTCCCGCGTGACAGGCGGGGATACTTACCACTATACTACCGAAGACTTAGTAAAAGGAGTCTAATTTTTGCTGATGTATAAACAGCACTGAAACCATTTCTTTGGGACTTGTACATTATTTTTTGTTTTTCTGGTGATTGTCGCTGTCATTTTAACCGGCAGAAATGTGGAATTGTAAGTCTTAGTAACTTTATCTCATGTCTGGCTTGATTACGCTAAATCCCAACCATCCGTAGGTTTTAATGATTTTCACTGCGAACGCGCTATACCGCATAGATTAATAAGACGGGCTTTAGTGGGAGATATCCACAGAAATCTAATTTCTGTGGAGATATCTTAAAACCGTTGTAACTGCAGGAAAACGTTCCATGGAAACTGTTGAGAAATAGCCAACTGCATTCACATAATGGTACTATCAGCTACAAAAACGTAACTTCTCACGTTCTTGTGATGCATTTTCTTAAATAGGCTTCTAGACCAACTACGGTACCAATTAGAATCCCATAGGGAAGGTTTTCCTGTACCGACAACCGTCAAAGTATCTGCTCTTACTGTCCCATTTCAAAGGTCCACCCTTCATAACTCGAAAAAAAAACAAGTAAATTGGTTTCAAACCATATTATTACGTCGTTATTACGTTATTATTTGACCATAAATGCATTTTCGCCATTTTATATGTAGGTAGTTCATTGATTCCTTTGCTGAAAAATCGTAACAACGAGCGAAAAACACCAGAATTTTTGAAGGTGGTTCAGCGGAAGGCTTTCGAAAGATAGATAATAACATACTTATTAATAAAACATTTGCCGTTTGTCAGTTGTGCGCTTACAGCCCGAAAAAAAAACGTTTTCTGTGTTTCGTTTAATTCAAACGTTAATGTTCTTTGCCTGTCTTATTAAACATTAATTCACCCTAGAGCTAGAGCAATTTAAAATGTTTACTAATTTTCCCAGCATGGGTAGAATTTCTTAAAATAAGGCACCCATTGTGTTCAACTTGCTACAATGCGTTCATTGTGAACGCCCTCGCCACCGTGTACTCCATCACGGACCCAATTGGCCATACCTTTAGTTTAAGCTCCAAAGTGTTTTGTAACATACCGCTATGGGCAGACAAGGGCCACTCACGTCTGCAGGATAGCGCACGCCTGGCGACTCATTCGGCTGGTTATGGACCTTGCATTTCGGTCAGCGCAATGCATAGAGGTCCCATTCTTTTTGCTAACCACTGATACGATTGTCTACATTTTCTTCGAAATGGTATCAGTGGTTAGCAAAAAGAATGGGATCTGTACAAAGCTCCGTTTAAGAGAACTGCGTGGCCGCGCGGTCCTCCATGTGCCGACCGCGCGGCCATGGTTAAACCTTTATAACTTTCTGAATATTGAATCTACGAATTTGCGACTTCCCCTGTTTGTGTTTTACAAATTCCTTCGTAATGTTGACGTAGTCGTTTTTCTTCTACGACACTATGTCCAAGCAGTCGACAGTGTCGACACGGACACTATAACTAAGCCTCCGCTGTCCGTCCGTCCGCCCGAGTGTATGTGGGTATTTCTCATCAAATTTCGAGATTCCCGAGTCATTAGTGCCGAGTCATATGCATTAACTACATAAGTCTTTGTTTTATTTCATTGCTCGCTGTCAATACCACTATTGTTTAAAAAGAAAACTTATTACCTCTAAAGAAAAAAAAGATATGGCTACTTTTTTACCGTGAAAGTCATTCCCTCACGTTGTCCCTTGGTTCAAAAACATTACTTAAATGCCTATTCATCTCAAATATATCAGTATTCTTAATAATTAAATTATGCTAATATATTAGAAATATGTTTGTTATTGTCTATAAAAGCTTCCATCTTACAACGACGAATTTATAAAAACGATAATTCGATTTTAAATATGTCCCGCCAAATAAATTCATTCCCTCACCCTATTACGAACATTCGGTTTCTGAACGTATCGAACGATATTTAGGAACGCAACCTTAAGTTTTCAGTACCTGGCAATACTCTCAAATGATTTAAGATAGCGATTTCTTCTCAACCGTAGGTGAGTTTGTGTAAAAACATATTATGTGAAAAATTGTTAAGAGTTACATTTATGGCGATCATTACCTCACGTTATATGAATGTATTAAGCATTTTAATATATATATATGTAATTTGTTGTTTTTATGCGTTTTTGGGAGTAAAATACATATTCGAAATGTAACAAGCAAATTGAGGTTACGTGCCGGTGTTTTTGTAGATTTAGTTAAAATTCGTCATTCCCTCATCGTCATTCCCTCACTGAATTCAGGAGTGAGGGAATAGCGGTCGTATGAGGGAATAATTTATACAGTATTCTATGGCTCTTTTGGATTTTTTATTTATTTGTATTTCATGGTATTTAATTTAAAACATGTACATGTATGTGGAAGAAAAATGGCACGACCAAAGAAGTTAAGTGATGCAGAAAAAAAAAATAAAAAAGAAAGAGTATGATAGAAAAAGGCGAGAAAAAATGAAAAATAATACTGAATCTTTGGAAAAAACCGCGGGAAAAAAAAGATTAAAATATTTAAAGAAAAAAGAGAAGGGTCCGATAAAATCAGTTATTAATATGAATGCTAGAGAACTTAGACAAAAGCGAAAACAATTGAAAGAAAATAGTAAAGTGCATAGGAATAAAAAGCTATAGTACGCAAAAAAATAAAAAAACAAAATACAGATTAATATTAATAATAATTAATGCTTAATAGATAAATATGAAGACGTTTTGGAGAAGTGCTAAGTACAAAGTTTAAAAATAAATAGTAATAAGTATAAAGATAAAAACATTTGTTATAATAGAGTATTTGTTAATTTTTGGCGTTTATATATATTTATATTGATTATAAGTTCAAATTTTTGAGTTGCTTTACTTTAGAATATGATATTTCATTGTTTAATATAATAAAAATTACATAATTTCCTTTATTTGTACATGTTTTTTATTATAATATAATAATAGATCATTCCCTCACTCTGTTAATCATTCCCTCATTTATTTATTTTTTAAAACCTCCTTTTTTATAGATTATATACAAAAATATGGAAGACCAATACTTCTAAATAGATCTCTTAATGCAACTTTTTTGATCCCTGCAAAAAAAATATCTAAATTTATAAAAAATAAAAATAAAAAATAATATCTCAAATTTTGAAATTTCGTAAGAAATACCCATGTCATGATCCGTAATAGGCACTATAGGAAGAAAGTTGAAATTTATAGAATGCGTATTTCTGTTGCCGCTATAACAACAAATAATAAAAAATAAAATAAAAAATTAAAGAGGTCTCCATACAAAAAATGTGTTTAGTTCTGCGTTTATGCCTTGTAGTACGGAACCCTGCGTGTATGAGTTCGACTCACACTTGGCCGATTTTTTATTTGTGGTATATGATTACAGTTCAGAATATGTAGGTACGTTCACTATTTAAATAGTATATTCCAGTACGCTAGCCACTTCTGGCATTTAAATCTTTTCCTATACCTACATGGTAAATATGTTATTTATGTGCCCAGCACATTTCTATTATGCGAGTGTTTGATCCGGAAATATTAGTAACTAGCTTTTACCAGCGGCTTCGCCCGCGTGGAGGTCGGAAAATATCCCGCGGGAACGTACTACCGGGATAAAAGGTAGCCTATGTGTTAATCCAGGTTATAAACTAACTGTGTTCCAAATCCGTTCAGTAGTTTTTGCGTGAAAGAGAAACATCCATACATACAAACTTTCGCATTTATAGTATTAGTAGGATTTAATGAAAATGAATGAAATGTAACGTGATAGGTAATATAGTAAGCCCTGGTTCGCATAGGTCTATTTTATAGCGGCGGTTTTTTTTCGTATTTTGATTTTCAGCTCTTACGTCCAAAACATTTGTAGTTTCATTTCTCGGCTCTAAGCAGAGCGTTAAAAATCCAGTAGGGCAGTACCTGTTGTACCTAGGCCAGTTTTTTGAATTTTGATTTTTAGTTTAATAATGGTGCTAGCTACACCTGTCCAGTGTGCATGTAAGTAAAGATAATTTAATTAACTACATAATTAATTCATAAAACTGTGTATATTCTCAAAAACCTGGCTTCACCAGCCACTTGAAAAAAAGGAGAAACTGTCCTGGGTACAACAAACCAGATGTAACCTTGGATCGTGTATGTTGTACCTTGGGCAGAGCAGGTTCAAATCAAGGTAAGAACTTTGATTAGCTGTACTTTATTTATTTTCTGTTGAAATAATATTAGTAATAGGTAATTATAAAATCATATTAGCAATTAATAATAATTAACAACAATATTAAAGTGGTGTTTTTTAAAAAACTTCACCCATCTATTTTGTGCTAATATATTGTATAACTGTTGACCTTTTTAGGGTTCCGTTGCCAAATGGCAAAAAACGGAACCCTTATAGATTCGTCATGTCTGTCTGTCTGTCTGTCTGTCTGTCCGTCCGTCCGTATGTCACAGCCATTTTATTCCGAAACTATAAGAGCTATGCTGTTGAAACTTGGTAAGTAGATGTATTCTGTGAACCGCATTAAGATTTTTACACTAAAATAGAAAAAAAAACAATAAATTTTGGGGTTCCCCATACATAGAACTGAAACTCAAAAATGTTTTTTTTCATCAAACCCATACGTGTGGGGTATCTATGAATAGGTCTCCAAAAATGGTAATGAGGTTTCTAATATCATTTTTTTCTAAACTGAATAGTTTGCGCGAGAGACACTTCCAAAGTGGTAAAATGTGTGTCCCCCCCCCGTAACTTCTAAAATAAGAGAATGACAAAACTAAAAAAAATATATGATGTACATTACCATGTAAACTACCACCGAAAATTGGTTTGAACGAGATCGAGTGAGTAGTTTTTTTTAAAACGTCATATATCGTAAACCGCAATTTACCTTATATTCAATCAACTGAAATATAAAAATTAAATAAAATATATATTTTTAAACCGAAAATACCTACAGGTTTGTACGGAACCCTCGGTGCGCGAGTCCGACTCGCACTTGGCCGGTTTTTTGGCATAGAATCACGTAATTTTAACTTGCAACTTACATCTACTTCGTTTTTTTTTAATACAATACAATTATACTCATCAAAAATATGTAAATAATTGTTGACCAATTTTCGACCAAAATGATGTACCTTGTCTAGGGACTAAGGTACATCGTAAGTGGGGTGGCTAAGGTACAACATCGCGACAACTTTATATCACAAGCTTTTTAAACCCACTTGCAATCGAGGTTAGGATCTGACACTTATCCTGTCCAGTACCTAGATAAACTAAGATTAGATTTGAAATAAACTAAGATTAGTTTTTACAAACATGCATAACTTTAAGTAAATCGGCATGCCATGAAGCCTTAAAAACCTACTTTGTGTCTATTTAAAAACAAATTACCCTTTTTTAACTGTACTAAAACGGCGCCGGCAAACCACAACTAACTTCACGTTAAGTTTGACAAATGATGTTTCAAACACCATACACAAAGGTTCATAAAAGCACGGGAGTTAAAAAAAAATTAGATTGTTCTAGGTACAAATCTGCCCAAGGTACAACAGTAATTCTTACTACCGAAAACTTGTTAATTTAATTCTAATTTCTCTACTATATAATGGAGACGGAACAGCTCAGTTGTTTCAGAAGTAGGTACCATTTCTTCGGGAGTCGTCGAGCTGCCTCGTCTCGGTGCTTGTCCGGTGGTTCCTGCACTGCAGAACTATGGAATACGAAGACACCTTAGTAAATTTTACTTATTCGTCGAGAGCTGTGGTAATGCCAAATCTCAGCGATACATAGGTTTTACTCACTTTAACCGCGTCTGTAGGCTATGGAAAAATAAACTACAAGATAGATTTCAAACCAATAATTTTTATTCGACAACCAAGAATATTATATTACATATATTTCACTTCATACAATGAATTACAAAACGCGTTGTTTTAACAATGCGTTTAAATACTTGTGATTCAAATACAGTAATGTAAGTACCGACTCGGTGGATTTACGATTCTATTATTTACAACTAAACAAAAAGATTATTATAATAATTATTATTATGTTGAGTCAAGCGAGATCGTTGCAATAATATTTGTGTCCATTAAAAGCACGCCAGTAGTCGGACACAGCACTGGACTGGAAATAGTGGATTAGCATAGATAGTTTATTAGGTAGACGACAGAATACAGCCTATATGATTATGTTCGCGTTTATTTTTGAAGAAGAAAACGAGAGCTAAAGAGAGTGAGTGAGTGAGTCGCAAAATCCAACTCTAAGGTCATAACGTTTCCTGCCAGGGTCGCGAGATCTGTTCAAAACCGTTACCGTGGCCCTGGTATATAGGCAACTGAATGAACACGGGTGGGTCTTAGTCAGTCAAAGTCGACGTGTCAGGTTTGCGTTGTCGCGTGTCCGAGTTGTCGTGGAATCATAAATAGATATTCCTAATGTTAGCTAACCTCATTATTTTCCAGACCATAACCTGTATCGACTACGTATATAAAAACACACAGTGTTTTATCTATAACTAAAAGTCGGCGTCCAAAATACAATGCACAACTTAGGTATTATAAAAAACCTTAAAGCATACTTTAAGGTTTTTTGCACATTTTGTATGTCCACATATGGACATACAAAATGTGCAATTATATAACACAATTGCATTTCTAACTCAAGTTACATCTAAGTCTTACTTATATTTATCTAGAGAAACCATTAAATGCACTGAGTATTTATATTGTGATAAACTCATTTTGACATAATATAGCATACGTAGACTTAAGCAATAATATGCCAAAGTGAGGAGACTAAACTATTTATTTAATAGTAACAGCATGTTGAAACACATTGCATATTGTGTTAAATACCTAATTACTTACATAGTTGTGACACTTTAACACGATTTAATCAAAATATACATTATACAGGGTCTAATAATACCTATAGATAAATTGAAAAATGTTGTTTGATTTATATACCTACTTATGTATACAAATCAAACAAATTAATTAATTGGTTTATTTTTTCAAACATGACTGATAATATCTAACCATATATACCTACATGATTTAAAATCGAAGTCTTGAAAAAAATATGTTAATTGCTTAACTCACACGCAACATGTACTTAGTTGACTAACAAAAATCTTTTTACAGATAGTATTTTTTTTCTATCATATTATACATGTAAACAAATTTTATCTCGCTAAACATCATCATTATATAAGTGTGATATTGCGTTTGAAACAATTAAACACCCTATAGCGAAAATGTATGGGATACGTGAATTTTATTTAAAATGTGTTTGAGTATATTTTCCAAAATCACTAGGTACCTACATATCACGATTCTCTAAACGCTAAAATACAATGGCTTTCATGCCTATTTCATTAGAGACCTGATTCCTTTGACAAACCTTTCCATGTGAGCAAATTTTCTAAAGCATTCAACAGTTTAGTGAATGGAAGAAGTTTAAAACTATTTTCAAAAAGCATCTACTTATGTAGATACGCACTTTGACACCAGTTTTCTCAAAATTATTTTACTCGGACAAACCATACAAATTACGATTTTCAATGACAACTTCATTTATTCAGATGTCTAATGACGTTCCAAAATACATGACATAATAAAAAGTACCAGTGGTCGAAATTATACCATTTTTTTTTTAAATTTTAAGGTATTTCTTATACATTATTATAGAAAAACCCTTCGTCAGTGTAATTCTTGTAAAAAGGGCACAAACTTTTGGCTTATCGTATTAATATATAGATAGTTTCTATGTCTCTATCGACTGTTGTTTATACTAATACAAACTAAGTGGTAATTGGCACAATGAGGGTTTTCTGAAATGACAATCGTCAGGTCCAAGCACCTGTCAAAACTGTCAGTGCGCCTATATTTTCCTTAGTCGTGACAGAATGAAAACGAATGAATGAAATAGTTTTATATTCATTTTAGAAGTGGACCTCTTGCCAAAGTGGCACCAACTGGTGGCCTGAATTTTCGTGAACACATTGCTACAACACTGGTTTTTTAATACACTCAAAATTATACCTTAGTCACTATTTCTACGAAATATTCATATTAAAATTGTTCACTCTTATATTTTACCATTCAGTCCTCGTTTTCTGAGCTCTAACCCTCTAGGAGGTCTTACTACGTAGAAATTTACCACTTACACTGTAGTCTTGTGTTATTAGCACATAAACACATTTTTCAGCCACTGTGAACAAAATAAAATTGTTTTAGTAATATGCTAATGAAAGAAATAATACATGTATTTAAAACTAGTAATCACAGTAAACAGTTTTCTAAAAAATCAATCAAGTAACTAGAATCACAATTTACTTTTAGGGTATTTACTGAGAGAAGTAGAAGTAAATACGAAAGCATTCATTCCAATCATCGATCACTTAGTGATCGATGGGGCGGGCCGCACCGGGTGTCACCCTTTTTGGGGTGACACCCGACCGGTCTCTCAACTTTAAGAACAATGTACAAACAAAAAATAAATAAACCGCTAGCACAAAAAATTCTTTTTCGGGGATTCCTCCACTAGCACTAGCTCAGCTCTATGTATAATTCGGGGATTCCCGCAAAAGAGCCTGACGCTGTCGTGGGGGATTCCCCGTCCCACTCGCGATCTTTGACGTCTCAGTTCAGTTGCAACATTTCTCATTTGTTTCGTGAAGGAAGTGTGTTATGTTTGGTTGGCGTGTGTGTGGCGAACACGAGGCAATACAAAATATAAATTTCGATGAAGTTATTGCTGAGTTTGCAGCTGTCAAAGGTAGAAAGAAGAAATTTTAATTGTTTATCAATTCCTTTTCTGTCTTAGTTATTATTGTGTTTTGTTATTTCTTCAATATTATCTTATCTTATACCTTTAAACGAGCAATTCTTGTATATATATATAATCTGAATCTCGAAAACGGCTCCAACGATTTTCATGAAATTTAGTATACAGGGGTTTTCGGGGGCGATAAATCGATTTAGCTAGGATTCATTTTTATAAAATGTCGTTTTGTTCGTGTTTTCAATGACCAACTTTGTCGATAATCAACTTGAACATAAACTTATTATTTTAAACACAATTTACCAAAAAATACCGAGCAAAGCTCGGTCATCCAGATATTAAATAATAAATTATCCATGTCCTTTATCATAATTATAAAATTTATTGCTTTTTACTTTCGATGGGGTGACACCACCAACTTCCGCACCGGGTGCCACCCAAGGTAGCTACGCCACTGGGTGTAGACGCGGCTACTCAGTCATTGCAATAGACCTACTAGGGCCAAAACGCGTCGACTCATGGTACCGTACAGTTCATTCTTGCAGAATTTGAAGTAAAAAATCTATGGCCATTAGTGAACTTTTGTGTCTGGCACACAACAGTTCAATCAGTAATATGAATAAAGAAGACTAGATAGAATTTAAGGGATCTAACCATTTATTTATTCTAAAATAGTTGTGAGCTTTTCCAAAAATGTATGCATACCTCTGTTAGGTTCATTTGAACACCTTCCGTTCGAAGACTGTTGCTTTTGTTGAAGATTTCTGAAAATAGTAAACAAGTCTTTAACATTCAATTGTGATATTAGCATATCCCCTGGACCCTCCCGTCCCTCCCTGGCCTCCCTTAATTGCAGCATATAGTTTAGTCATTATCTCCTGCCCTTATCCCAACTTATTGCGGGTCGATAAAGAATGTCTTATCTACCATACAACTCTATTAGCTGCAACGCCGAAGTCACTCGCTTTCTAGTCATTGCATCCTTTAAACAAACAATCCACACGTTGCTTCTTTGGTCTTTCCCTACTGATAAAGTCATCCACCAACCTTCTTCAAGACACGTTCTTTATTCCTACGATTCTACGACAACTCGACCCCGTGACATTTCAACCCCAAGACAATTCAACTTCGCCAACTTGATCTTAACCTTTCTGACCCTCTCAACTCGGCCGAAGAAATGAGAATAATAGTTTGGTAAACTAAATACATAAATTAATGAGGGGTCATATTCTTTCTCCCGACTATACAATATTAACACGTTATAAACAGCTGTTTTAACCGACTTCAAAATAAGGAGGAGGTTATCAATTCGACTATATTTTTTTTAATGTTTGTTATCTCATAACTTTTGATTGGGTGAACCGATTTTGATGATTCTTCTTTTATTTCAAAGCTGGTGCTTCCCGAATGGTCCCATTTTAATTTGTTCCCATTCGGACAATGGGGTCCATATGAAAACCATGTAAGTCTTAAAATTGCATTAAATATTTGTGCGACAAATTAACGAATAACGCGATTAGATTAGTGCGGAGTATCTACCATAACTAAAAAGTTAAAAATAAAAAACTTTTACAAAAAAAAAAAAAACAACCGACTTCGCATTATATTCGCAACAGATGGTATGCAAAACAAATTGGGGGAGACTAGAGATATTTTTTTTTTTCGAAATAAGAACCTATGGATTAGAGTAATTTATAAGAAGTCTATGGTCTTAAAAATCATGACACTTATTTATTTAACACTAGCTTCTGCCCGCGACTTTGTCCGCATTAAATTTCGTGTTTCCCCGAGCCTTCCCGTCGCGTCGAATCGCCTACCCGTGCGATTTTCCCAGTTTTATAACATTTTTCATGACTGCTCCGCTCCTCTTGGTTGTAGCGTGATGTTATATAGCCTTTAGCCTTCCTCGATAAGTAGGCTACCCAACACAAAAATATTTTTTCAATTCGGACCAGTAGTTCCTGAGATTACCGCGTTCAATCGAACAAACAAACAAACTCTTCAGCTTTATTCCCTACAACCTTTCATCCTCCCTTTCAACCCCTTAAAACCCCTTTTCCACAATAAAAAGCCTATGTCCTTTCTCAGGCTCTAAACTATCTGTGTACCAAATTTCATTTAAATCAGTTCAGTAGTTTTAGCAGGAAAGCGAGACAGGCAGACAGAGTTACTTTTGCATTTATAATATTAGTGTGGATTATTCGTATAAACATTAGACTGTTGAAATATACGGGAGAACATGTTTTACAACAGTGCAAAGATAAGCTTGTCTGTCAACCCGACGAGTCCTAGTCGCACACTATAATTTGAGGAGCGCACTCATCTGGTTTGTATTGTGGCAATATTATAAAAGGGTGCAAATAATTACTACTATTGCCATGCCATGCCTATGTTGCAGTCGATTGGCCAAGGGCGAGCTTTTTTCGGGGTAGAGCTGGCCGAGTTGAGTGTCTCAAATTGTTGAAGGGTCAATTTCTCGTGATTCCATTCCTAGTCGTACAAATCACATGCGTGGGTATGTGTTCTGCAGGAATCATAGTGACAACCGATTTCCATGTAGCGTCTCGGACATCTGCGAGTGCGCCTGCCAGTTTCAAAATTCCTGTTATTTGGGCAGCACATAAAGCAGTAAAAAAATAGGCTTACCAAACGCCCGATGCAGATGCATCACAGCTGAAACGAAGTCGCCAAACCTGAGCATGCCGTCCTTCCTCATATACCTCAGAACAAGGAGGTTCATCACTTTCTCGGGGACTATAAAGCCGACGTCACGTAGGGCGTCGCGGAACCTCTCTGCTCTGAGTACTCCCATCTTCTCTCTTGCATGTGTTCTAAACACTAGCTGCCAGTGTTTTAAACTACACATGAGATCCTTGAAGTCTGATAACGAAATGCGGCCAGTGCCTTTTTTCTGTAGTTTTTTGTTAAGGAATATTGAGAAACGGTTTGCGAGAGGTTTGAAATGGTTCTTAGTTTAAACTCAAAACGAATTTATTCCTATCGGTTTCTGTAGAAGCGTTGACATCGCGAGTAATTTTGTTAGCTGTTTATTTCCTGGTAACAGTACGACACTAATTATGACTAAGTGTTGTAAAAGGCGCCTTCAATAAATTAGACACCATATTCCGGTCTGCTAACAAGACCATACTGCATTTAATAACTAAAATAAAATAAACAGTAACGATTGCAAAGGATACATCTAAAGACAACACAATTTGTCTGCACGTGTCTATCGACGCGCAGCTCTTGATGTAGTCATTCGGAAGGCACGCGTCGAGTAATTCTTGTAGTTCGAAAGGGTCTATTGTCTTATGTTCATCGGCTAGTTGTAGGAACACAGCTTCATACTGCGCAAAACTATTTACTTCTACGACTGGAGGTGCCTTTACTAGAGCAGTTTTCGTCATCTTAGGTGGATTGTCAAGAACCTTCATTTTTATGGGTTTGTTCGAGAATATTCTTAGTGTGAAGTTGGCTTCGTCGCGTGGCTCGAATGTTGTTGGCATTATTATGAAGGCGCTCGCATCTAGTGGAGATCTAGAAAATAGTGGCAGTGTATTTTAGAGAACAGCTTGATTAATTCATTTTGTATTTTATGAAACTATCATTATATTATCAAGGATATTGAGCAAAGAGAGCTGAGAAAATTCTCAGTGGCAGGTAACAACTACCCAAACAAACGACATTGTAAACAAAAGAATTTCTAGTTGTAGGCCAGGCAATAAAACCTATAATTTTTGTGAGTAGATTAGGGTTCAGGCGCCAGCACCAGACATTAAATTAATATTAACAGAACTATTATATTGTTTACAAAGAAAATAAGTATCAGAAAATGAACGTTATTTTCAGTTACGCACCGACCTTATTGTAAAGATAATCTTATCATATCACGTACCTGTGAGTGACTTGTCGACTATTTGTGTATTGTGAATTTATGGTACTCTTCACTTTTCTGAAAAACAGCGCTTTCGCGGTCTCGTTCATAGGTGAAGGAATTTTATAAATACTGAAGCCGATCACTTTGGGTTCCATAATGCAGTGCTGGTTCAAAGATATGATGACAGTGTCTGGTTCGCTTAGTACTATTTGTATTTGAGGGTTCGTGTGGAAGAAGTCTGTAAAGAAAAATGTAAAACGAGTTCAGGTAAAGTATACATATGTCGGTGGTATAAAGATTATCTAAGCTTTAAGCCACAAGTAGCGAGATTTTTGCTACGCATATCGAGTCGGGAGTCAGTCTAACTAGTTGAATTTAAAGAGCTTTTTAGGGTTCCGTTGCCAAATGGCAAAAAACGGAACCCTTATAGATTCGTCATGTCTGTCTGTCTGTCTGTCTGTCCGTCCGTATGTCACAGCCATTTTATTCCGAAACTATAAGAGCTATGCTGTTGAAACTTGGTAAGTAGGTGTATTCTGTGAACCGCATTAAGATTTTCACACTAAAATAGAAAAAAAACCAATAAATTTTGGGGTTCCCCATACATAGAACTGAAACTCAAAAATGATTTTTTTCATCAAACCCATACGTGTGGGGTATCTATGAATAGGTCTTCAAAAATGGTAATGAGGTTGCTATTATCATTTTTTTCTAAACTGAATAGTTTGCGCGAGAGACACTTCCAAAGTGGTAAAATGTGTGTCCCCCCCCCCCGTAACTTCTAAAATAAGAGAATGACAAAACTAAAAAAAATATATGATGTACATTACCATGTAAACTACTAACGAAAATTGGTTTGAACGAGATCGAGTGAGTAGTTTTTTTTTAAAACGTCATAAATCGTAAACCGCAATTTACCTTACATTCAATCAACTGAAATATAAAAATTAAAAAATATATATATTTTTAAACCGAAAATACCTACAGGTTTGTACGGAACCCTCGGTGCGCGAGTCCGACTCGCACTTGGCCGGTTTTTTTCAATTTGATGTTCATGTCTATCTAGCTCAGTTTAGAAGGTATTTATTTAAATAATGTCATGTGTGCTTTTTGTTTATCTTCATTCTTCTTGCAGTTTTTTGGCTTCTTTTAACTTTTCTTTAATCGCAATTTGTTCTTCTTCGCTACAGAGATATTTATCATATTTTGATCATTTTAATTCCTAAGGGTAAAATTATTTATAAAACTGATAAAACAGCTGGAATCATTTAAATCATACCACTGGTTTTGAAGTTATTCAGAGATTTGTGTAGTAGACAAAATGTATTAAACTAAATTGTAGAGTAAATAACGTTCTACGAATTTTTAATAATAATTTTCGTACAAAGGGTTACAACAGTTTTGCTCTATTTGTACGTTACTACTTAACGGTTTTGGATAAAATTTGGCACACACATACATTTAATCCGGATTAACATAGAATTTTTATAACAGTGGTACGTTCCCGTGGATTAATTTTCGAAATTCACGCTGGCGAAGCCGTTGGTAAAAACCAGTGTTAAAAAAGAAAGGATTATTTAGCTGAGTTTAAGTCAAGATAAATTAGCGCGGAATAGGACTATCAAGAACAGCCTGAGGCACTTTTATCTCAAAATGTACTTACGCACGTAATTCCGGCATCCGCCAGCGGACACTCCTCTCTTCCAACCTGCTTGGTGCATCTTCATCTGCCATTTGAGCTTGTCAGCTAAGAATGGTTCTGCTCTACAAGTCTCCGAGTCCAAATGCACTACTTCTATGCGAGTGAAAACGCGTTGGAATTCGGCGAAAAGCATCCAGATACCTTTCGGCGTTGAGATGAAGCGGTCCCTTTCTTGTTGCGGAATTGTGTGCCAACTGTGGAGAGTTGTACGTTTTTTTTATTATTTTTACACGCCCCGCAAGAGATGTTATATGAGGTCCCCATTGTAATTTTTGTCTAGCGTGAATCCTAGGAAAACCGTTTCATTAATACATTCCTGTATATCTCCACTCAATATGATGACATTCGCTATGTCTAACTAATTTAAATCTAATGCATTTGATTTCCTTTTCATTTATTATCAAATTGTTTTCCGTAAACCCATCTTGGACCTGACGCATAGAGTTATTCAAGTCGTCAAGATTTTTTAACGGTTGATATTATTCTGTACAAATATAGTTGGCCAGAACTGAGCTCTTTCGTGTCTATCAGTGGCATTCAACCTGGAATACTTATGTTGCAACATTGGAATTAGGACCGTTACATCCAATCTCCATTAAATGCAATGCAATGCAATCTGCATGAAGCAGAAATCAGTGAAAAGAAAATAAAGGATTACTCTTTGTTTAAAAATGCTCTCAAATTTCAAAATCTTAACCCTGATCTGGAGACTATACCAATTGCAATAATATATACGAAATATATTAGTCCCTATTGACATCATATTATCGGCAATAGAATCCAAATTAAAAAAAAAAAGTTTCGTTCCACCCTATTGTGTCTATTAAAATAAACTTGTGTTCTAACGAGACTTACGATTCAGAATTTAAAACGATGTAGGGTACAGGAACTTCTCCGATGCCAAGGGGTCGACGCAGACGGACGACATGTACTGGGCCTTTTGTGCTTTCTACCTGTAATATTGAGAAAAATAATTAATTATTGAATGAGGTAGGAAAAGAAGAAAAAGCGTAAATCTTCGAATATTTGTAAATATAGGATAATTAAAAATAAAGGCCTCATATTGTGTTATTTTTTTTTGTTTAATGATCCTGCACGGATTAATTACTTTAAATAAGACAAAATATTCAGTATTGTCATTACCTGTTCCACATTCAAGATAACGTAATTCATTTCCGTTTGAAGCTCGGGAATTTTATCTTCAGGTGCCTGAAAAACAATTATTTGAGTTTTGCTTCGCAATTAAAACAAACAATCTACTAGTGTGTCAAATTGCATAAAGTCACTCAAAAATATGCTAATGTATGCCTTTTATTTAAAAAAGGAAACTTGTAATTATGTAATCTAAACTTAAAAGAGGAAAGATTTGATTTTTGTAAGTATGTTTGAAATGTATAAACTCGAAAACTACTGAAAAGATTTTAAAATTTCTTCACTTATAGAAAGCTACATTATCACCAAGTGACATAGGCTATATTTTATCCCGAAAAAATGCACAGTTCCTGTGAGCCACGCGGACGAAGTCGCGGGCCAAGTGCTAGTGTTTTAATAAAACCACTGCCCTTGGAAAATTTCTTTGTCGTGCTTATACAGAAGACCCAGGACAACCTTGTAGGTAATACAAGGAGACACATAATTCACAATCGGTATTGACAATATGATCATGAATAATTTTCTTTTTACATTCGCATTAGCACACAGTAGGTACGCCTACTAAGGAACTTGTTGATTACCTTGCCGGCGTTACATTGGATGAGACTAGCTACGCTCTTTGGTAGACTAACTTCATGTATTTAACTTCGTTGAAGATAAAACTTACAGCAGCCACATGATGTGCGGTAACAAGGCTTGTATTCTTAAGCAAGTTCCTCAGCGTTTCGGCATCAGTCAGTTCGGCCATCTGCAGCGACTCGGTAATGCCCCCTGTTAGGTCTGCTAGCCCATCAAGCAAGCTCCCATACTTCAGAGCTTCGTAGGACCCGTGCAGTCTGAAAATACATAAAAAATATACTTATAGTAAATCAAAGGATTAGATTAGACCCTTAGATTGTTCCTTTGCAATTTAATAGGTAGGTACCTACTTTATTGTATTACTTAGGTACTTTAAAATAAACATTTTTATTATTAACATAGCTCCTTTCTGAATTCTGACTCTTCAGTATTATTTGAGACGTTATGTCTACAAGTTTACAACAAACAGCTCTATCAGAAGGTTTGTGAATAACAAACCGAAGTAACATTAAACCAATGCTGTGTATTAGAGACACAGTAGGTCGCACGTCAATGGTTATGCGTAGAACCCACCCTTCCCTTTACTTTTTAGTAGACCCCTAGCAGTAAAATAACTGTTACCTAAGTGTCCTTAGACTTTAGGCTATTTTGTATTAGTATGTTTATTTTGTTTATAAACCTTTGGACTTAATTAAGCATTGGCGGCAAACTGAAAGCGAGAATGAATAATCAGTCTTTCGAAAAATCTACAGAAAGCTAAACTAAAGTGCATTAAAGAGGCGACTTTAGTCAAACTCAAACCATTTTCATGGGTGTGCCAAAGTTCACCTAAATTTTCAACTCCGATAATTGGAAATCCGAAAATGTTCTTCCTAACATTTTTCATCCTAATAATCACAATTCCTAACTACTCTGTCTCTAATGTTCATAATTCCGAAGCTTTCAACTTCATAATGTCAGTAGCAATAAACATCTATTATACTTTTATTTGTTTTCCTATATTTTCTCAATATAACCATCTTTTACACTATTATTCAAAGTCATATCTCTTTTGTTTAGATTTCTTTTTATTAACAAACAAACTCTTCAGCTTTATAATATTAAGTATAGATTTAATCGAAAATCATTAGGTCTAACGTTTAATAATAGGTCTTTACCTATGAAAATGCCGTTTTGTATGAAAAATATTAAACGAATTTTTTTCATGTATTTTTTATTTGTATTAATCGAAATAATCACCCATGCAATCAATGCATCTTTGCCAACGCAGTGGCAGATTATTGATGCCCTTCTTAAAAAAAATCAGCTGGACGGGAGGCAACAAATTCTTCAAAGGCATTTTGTACTGCCTCTCGGGTATTGAATTTTTTTCCCGCCAAGAAGTTATCCAAATTCTGGAAAAAGTAGTAGTCTGTAGGCGCAAGGTCTGGTGAGTAGGGCGGATGACAGAGAGCTTCCAACCCCAGTTCTTGCAACTTGGAGACCGTCTGCTGTGCAGTATGAGGTCGCGCGTTGTCGTGCAGGAGCAGCGGAGACGAGCGATTGACCAATGCTGGTTGGAGATGTGCCAGCTTCTCCATCATTGAGTTCCGTTCTTCACAGTACACATCTGCAGTGATGCTCACCCCGTTTGGTAAGAAGCTGTGATGAATCACACCGGCGCTAGACCACCAAACAGTGGCCATCACTTTTCTAGGGGTAAGTTTTCGTTTAGGGCATTGTTTAGGTGCTGAACCAGGATCCAACTAACTTGCTGAGCGCTTGCGGTTATCAAACAGAATCCATTTTTCATCGCACGTAAAAATGCGGTTCAAAATTCCTTCATTTGTGTGTCTGTTGAGCAGTGCAAGGCACGTCTCGACGCGTACTTCGCGCTGGCGATCATTGAGTTCGTGGGGCACCCATTTGTCAAGCTTTTTTACCTTGCCAATTTGATGCAAATGGATCAATATTGTTTTGACGCTAACGTCGAAAGCTGCTGCTAATTCCTAGCTTCCACAATCGCCTTTAATTCGTCATTGTCGACCAAAGTCTTCGGACGACCGCGAGGTTCATTTTTCAGATCGAAATTTCCAGAACGGAAGCGAGCAAACCAATAACAGGTGGTGCGTTGGTTTGAAGTGTTAGCTCCGTAAACGTCATTGATGTTGCGTGCCGCTTGTGCCGCGTTGCTGCCACGACGGTACTCATATTCCATAATTACTCGAATTTTTAACGTATCCATGATGACGAAAAAGATTGAAATGCGATGAAAATGTAACACTAATCAATAAACAAATGACTACTTTTGGAAAAAGAATTCCATGTCTTTTAAATAGTATTAATTTGAAATTAGAATTCTTAGACAAACAAAAATTATTTTGATTTGAAATGGCCAGTACTGCAGAACGTCAATTTCGTAGGTTTTTTAAACCACTCAGAAATCACCCACCTATCTCAGCGCAGGTGGTAGACCAAATAAGTTTTATAGATTTTGAGTGGTATGTCAAACGATTTTAAATTAAAACTATAAATATCATCTTCTACCCACATATATTTTTTATTACACTTGGTAAATGTTTCTCAGAAAGAAACATAATTATGTTTAGGGATAAAAGCGTTATGATAAAAAACAGTAGCAGTTTAAATATATTTACATTAATGATATTATTGATTACAATTTTCGGAAACATGAGTGTTATGAACATCGCCGGTAGCACTACAAATAGTATGAATGAAAACTTTAGGAGGAAAAATTTTAGGAAGAGTGATCATTCGGATTACAAATCATTAGGAAGGACAATTTCGGATAAAGAACTTTAGGTGAGCCAATATGAACCCCATTTTCATCTATATATATATCTAAAAGAATGTCGTGTTAGTAACACTATTTATAACTCAAGAATGGCTGAACCGACTTGGCTGAAAATTGGTGGAGAGCTAGCTTAGAACCAGGATACGGACATAGGATACTTTTTATCCCGTTTGATTGCGTTCCCGACACAGAAATCTAAATTGTGGTTCCCGAGTGACGTGACATAGAACGTCAAAGAGAATACAAGTCACTATAAAACGTGGTATGACAAAAACGTTGCCTTCGAAGTACCAGGTGGTCATAACGTGGTACGACGAGCTTATCAAATAGCAGTGTCAGCCAGAAAACGTTTTATGCCTTCGAAGTACCAGGTGGTCATAACTTTCTTTTAGGGTAACGTGGCCCTTGCATAGCCAACTGAAGGAACACGGGTGGATTTTCTATACTATTATAATCTATATATATATAAAAGAAAGTTGTGTTAGTTACACTATTTATTACTCAAGAACGGCTGAACCGATTTGGCTGAAAACTGGTGGGGAGGTAGCCTAAAATCAGGAAACGGACATAGGATACTTTTTATCCCGTTCGACCGCGTTTCCGTGTGACTTGACATAAAACGTCAAAGAGAATACAAGTCACTTTAAAACGTGGTATGACAAAAACGTTGCCTTCGAAGTACCAGGTTATCATAACAGGGTAGGAGCTAACCAAACATGAGTGTCAGCTATAAAACGCTTACCAGAACAGCACCGCGTACCAGGTTGTCAAACTTGGTAGGTTTATTACAACATTTATTGAATCTGAGGCGACACGAAGTTCGCTGGGTCAGCTAGTATTATAAAGAGGAAAGATTTGATTGTTTGTTTGTATTGAATAGTCTCCGAAACTACTGGTCGAAATTGAAAAAAAAAATTTTTTGTTGTTTAGCCTATTTATTGAGGAAGGCTATAGGGTATATAACATCACGCTACAATCAAAAAGCGCGGAGCAGCAACGAAAAATTGACGCGGACGAAGTCGCGGGCAGAAGCTAGTTTCAAATAAACCAAAAACAGACACTTTTGAACTGTCAAGTGGCGGTGAGTCAGAAAAATGAAGCTAGTTGCCCATTCCAAAGCGTTGTAGGTGCCTATGGTGTAGAACGGGTAAGAAACTCCATGGACACTCTTTTTACACGCTTTATATCAGATTCACTTGTATGTATGTTTGTTTGTAACCGACTCCTTATAGCGCGATTTTGACCCACTTTAAACGACCAATTTCATTCAAACTTTGCACACCTGTCAAAGACCGATGACAATGCAATAATTTCATAAATTTGTGCCATTATCCTTGCTAGGGTTACCAGGACAACAAAAAAAACTGTCTTCGAAAACTACGCTGACATACGTCACAAACTACGCTGACATACGTCTCAAAATTTGAAACTAAAAAATAGAAAATAAATAATAATTTAAAAAAAATTAAAAAACACGCTTCCATAGAAAACCAAACCAAAAAGTAAAAAATAACGGAAATAAAGCGTGGGGTGCCTGATATCAATAAAAAAATACCTTAAAAAGCAACCCCCGGCTTTTTCCCATTATTTTCTACTTTTTGGTTTGGTTTTCTATGGAAGCGTGTTTTTTAAAACTATTATTTTATAATGTGTGAACGTTAATACATTAAGAGACTAACAGAAATTAGTTATTTTACCACTGACGTGTGGCGCAAAGACGTAACTTCTATTTGCTACTGCAAGTGGAAGTTTTTTTACGGTAGCAATTAAATTAATTATAGCAAATCATACATGGGTTTCAAAAAATTGATATGCCGTCATTTAATTTCCTTTCTAGCAGGTAAAACCGGTTATTGATTAGTGTTAGAATTTACGGTTATTTATTTAAGTATTTACCATTCCTAATTTGTGAGAAAGCTTGTTACGTAAGTCATTTAAAGAAAAAACATTTGTTGATTGTGAGTGCAGATAAGTCTGTACTTATACATGGTGATTGGTATTATTAGGCTGCATGTCCTGTTAGGCTGGCCATTGAAGCGGAGAGGAGCGGAGTGTGCCAATATTCACCAATAGAATTAAAACACCGCTCCTCTCCGAGAAGATGCAAAAATTCTATTAGTTATACAGGCACAGCTCGGCTCCTCTCCGCTCTTCTCCGCTCAGCTGGAAAGGCAGCCTAATACGAATCACAATGTATAAGTACAAACTAATCTCCACTCACAAGTTTTCTTTAAATTGGTTACGTAACAAGCTTTCTCACAAATTAAGAATAGTAAACACCCTGCATTTCTTGAAACATGTGATACTAGAGCTAATTTGCAGCATTGTTGACTTCGATAACTTGGTGTCCTATCCTATAGGTATTTTAGAGACACCGAACTTCTTTTTTCGTAGACTCTTCTCGACGATAAACTGCTAACTGTGAGAAATCAAGCTTTGGATGTTTCATGTTAAACTGATACTGTTTTGCTGAGCCCAAGAACAAATGAATCCTTCCAATACGTTAGTGCAAACTTTTTTCAGTCTATCGAAAGGTCTAACCAAGATAACTATCAAACAAGTATCAACTTCCTTTTATTTGTGAAACTAATGGTTCTTTCTTAAGCTATTCTCAAATAATGATTATTTCTTAAGTGTATGAATTTTTTGATATATTGGGACCTTCATATCAGCCGAAAGATGTCCACTGCTGGACATAGGCCTCCCCCAAGCACCACCACTTCGATCGGTTCTGTGCTTCTCGCATCCAGAGGATTCCTCGAACTTGATTGGAACCTTGCTGCTTCTCACGCTCTGTTTTCTTTATTCTGTCTTCATTAGTAATAATGGTTTCTTTCGGTTCGTTACGGCACAGTACGTATAAATATAAGTAATTGTATGTCCTAAGTAAATTACCGTTTCTTTTCATAAATTATGAAGAAAAATTAATACCAACTAACTTAGCATAAGCCTTTTCCAGGAGTGCTGGCCACATCTGCTCTGTGTGGTTGCTCTGTAGGAATGCCAGCTTGCCGTTTACAGTTGGCAAGCGGTCGTCCACGAGCACCTCTAGCCATTGTCCACACCACCATAACCGAAACCTGCGAATACAAAAAAAAAAGTAAGTCGGGAAGGACAAGTAAAGGTCCAATTAATAGGAGGACCTTAAAATCAAACAAAATAAATGTAAAAGCTGTTTGTTTTAGTTTTTCTTTGCAGTTCCGCAAGAAAACGTGATGAAATGTTCGTGTAAATTGCACAACCTGTTAATGTTTTTTAAAATGTGCTTTTCCCGTAGGTGTCGTAAAAGGCAACTACTTTCCTATCCTATGAATTATAATCTGTTTAACTTGGCAGCAACGGTAGAGGTTTTATTTGAATTTTACTGGAGTGAGCAATCGAGTACAACCTAGCTTACAGCATACCAATGGGTAGAGTACCTACATTACTATACTGTCATCGTCATTTAAAACTTTCATCCACTGCTGAAGCGTCCTGTAACGCCGCGGCTGAACTATTAAGGCGACAGCGACGATATGGCAATTTCGTGACAACAAACTCATAAAAACATATGTCGCACTGTAGAAGCGACAAACTAAACTGGTTTGATCATAAGTTGCCGTCGCGACGCAGTCGCCTTATCAGTACAGCCCTAAAGAAACATAGAACCTAAAATTCGAAAACATGTGACATCCACCAACCCGCATTGGGCCTGTGTGGTGAATTATGGTCTCATAGAGGTGGCCTGTGTCCTAGCAGTTTGAACATTATAGGCTAAAAAAACCCACACCACATGGTGTGAAACTTGTAGTGAAAAAAAAAACATCTACTGTTACCTGAATACACCAGCATAAGCTTCATCAACTCTTTGATCTGCAGGCACTACTCGGTAGAAGAGACCCTTTGTGAGGTATAGAACTCCGAGGCAGGAAACCATCCATTTGTCGCCTGCAACCAAAAACCATGATCAACTCCATGCTTATAACATGTACGTAGTTGTAACATCAGAAGAATAATTAAAAAGAAATTGGTAATAGTCATTAGACATCACGCACAATGGTTCGCATAAAGGACTTAAACCAAACCCCTATAACATAGAACATAGTCATTAACAGTTAAATAGTACAAAAAAAGTTGCAGAGCAAAAAAAAAAACACTCAAGAAAAAAATCAAACATCTTTCGTAAAACGTCGCCCTACATTTACAACAATAATTGCATTGCAGTGAACTTCTATTCCTGCTGACCTAATAAACGAATACTGTTAAGAAAATATCGTTCGCTGGGTAACTCTCAGCCTTAGCTCACAGCCTAGTTCGTATAGCCATTCAAAGCATGCGCAAGTGGGCCGTGGGAACAACGGTGTTTATTATGTAATTATGCACTTTCCGACGCTGTGTAATTCATTTACTTTCTTCCCCATTTGAAATCCGATCATTTTATGTAGTTTCTTCAACTTTAGCTCGCATAGATGGATACTAGATTACTAACTGTGCCCTTGGCTTCTTCCGTGTGGCTGAATCTCAGGGAAACTTGCAACAGTAGCCTGTTAGTCCCTATACAATTAGTGAAAGTCCCATTACAATCAGTCTAGCTCTTTGGGAGATTAACAAACGAACAGACAAAAATGTTAAAAATAGTTTTTTGTAATAATTAACGTAGGTATGTATATACTGGTAATATTCGTTAAGTATAATTCTGTGTTTTTGAGAATACAAACAGACCCTTCAATTAATAATACGAGCAGTAAAAACTGCACCCAATTTAACGAGAATTACGTGAACGGAGAAGTATAAAATTTGGCACAGTTAAAGTTTACATGGAGAAGGATTGCAGAAAGCTAATCTATATTTAATATTATAAAGCTGAAGAGTTCGTTTGTTTGGTTGAACGCGCTAATCTCGGGAACTACTGGATTGAATTGAAAAAATCTTTTGGTAGCCCATTTATTGAGAAGGACTCTATAGCCTCTCTCGATGAAATGGGCTATCCTGGCTAGTCTGTATAGACTAAAATTATAACATCACGCTCGGACCCTCGGGAGTCGACCAAAAAGAAAAAAACGTCATGAATACTAACACCTCGCTGTGGCGACTAGATGTGAGAGGGTAGGTTGGGGGAGCAAGAAATTTAACGCGGACGAAGTCGCGGGCAGAGGCTTGTATTTTTATATAATAATGCATTACAAATAGAATAAATTAATTTAAAAAAAAAAACTGGTCGAACTTCGATCACTGCACACTGGGCGACCACTAGTTTTTGTATTGATAAATGAACGTCTCTTCTATAGCAAAATATATCCTAGAGTGGTACTTATCTAGCCAGAAGAATATTATTTTTATGGTTCTAGTAGCCACTGAGTCCAATATTTCAAACCACACCGTACCACACACCATCACAACGACACCATGTGAACAGAGGACGCTAAATTGTATGAAAACGGAATATCTTTTCACACCGACCTCATTTGGCCGTCCAAATTGTCGGGGATACCAACATCAGAAAGATATTTGCGTAATACACTATCAGTTGGAATCGCTTTCATTTTGACAGTTGCACTACATTCATGGCATTGTTTACGTTGAATAGCAGACATTTATTTCGAACAAACGAAAGAATGGATTCCGACCTTTAAAAAGATTCAGATTCTAATTTGTGTGTTACGCAATTAGGATTTAGATCTGCTGTTTTTGTGCAAATAGCAACAACGCAACCACGAGGAAATTTTGTAGTACTATTTACCACCACTACAAATGCAAGAAGTTGTAGCGACACTATCAAAAATAACCAGTGATTGCCCACATTTTGTTCATGTATGTGGTGTGGCTGTGTAGTTATATTACGATCTTAAAATTGCCTGTTGAATAAAACTAGAAAAAGAAGCGCTTGATCAGTGGTTAGAGACTTGGATTCGAGATTGCGGCGCCGAGTCTCATGCACGCCCTTCTTAGACGTTGGTCAAACACGTCATTCCTCTCTTATCGATGAAGGCAGAGATCGTGGAAGTTGCATTAGATCCCGTGAACCCCGGAGCAAGTGTGGGAAGGGAACACCGGAGTGGTTTTTAGTCAATAACAGTCTGACAGACCCCACCTCGCCCCAGGGCTTTTCCGACCCGTAACGGAACAAACTTTGACATTGAAGACTTAGATTAAAAAGTTAAATTAAAAATGTAAAAAACCCCTGCACAGACAAAACTTCTCATCACGAAAAATAAAATGTATTGGCCTTTTAACTGTAGGTAATATTTTGATTAAAGCATCGCATCGTCACGTCGGGGGACGGCTAATGAAAACAGGAAATTAACAACAGTTAACCTTCCTACAACAGCAGATATTTTTAGCCTTATTATTACTAGGCAATGTGTCTTTGACGTTTTCAATACTAAATATCGACTCGATCAGACCTTTGGAAGATGCTAAAAACCCCTCATCAACTAGAAAGAGCTGATACTGATTTACTCCCAAAAATGTACCTACACCAAAATTTTACAATTAATACAGTATGTATGTGTTCATCGTATCATATTACAATAACAATATAACCGACGTCCAGAAAAAGAAAGAAAACACTACTAATATAAGTGTAAATGGTAAGTCGTTAACAAAAAACAACAGAAACTAAAAGTATAAGTAAAAGTAGTCTTAAGCACTTTGAAGTGTTTTGTTTTGGAAATCGTTTTAATTGTGATGCTTAAGCACCTCACACAAATACGTGTTCTACTTATATTCATACGCAACAAAAAAAAATCATATACCGTACGATAACTAAATCACTATCAATAGTTAGGTAACTATAGTGTTTGCCATTGAGGAGTTTCGTGACAGTAGACTTCCTTCGCAGTCTATGATCAGTTGACTACTGTGAGGTACTTAACCGGCCAATGTTTGATTTTCCATACGATTACCCATTCACAATAAAAAAATATTTGGACGGGGCATAATGATAAGAATTCTATTCCTATGTGCCATTTGGCTATGAAACCCTAAAACCGAAGAACTGAGAACTTATACCTTTTTTTTTAATCTTTTAATTTGCTGTGAATGTAGGTACAGGTATAAGATGTTGTGCATGAATTAATTAGATCGGCTACAGTCTACCTTACGGCGTGCTAATTATTATATAAGTTAAAATATGAATACAAACAAAATAATGTCAACAAAACATAAATTAAAGTGAAGTCAATTAGTAATATGATAGTCAGGTACATATGTAAGTCTTATGTGGTCAAATTTGCAATTAGTTATAACATTCATAATTCGGATAAATTCGTATCATTTAAAAAGTCTTTCAAGGAGTAGTAACATTTGCCTAAAAGCAGTGCAGTTACCTTAGATTTAAAAATGTTTACAGCACAGTCCTTAAAACTATGAGGTATTTTATTATAAATGACAGATCCCATTGTCATAATACTTTTCCTTAAAAGTGCTGTCTTGTAATTACCCGAATGTAGTAAGTTCTTGTATTGGGATCTCAATGAACCATTACGTGTTCTTATACTGGCCAGTGACGAAAATAAGGTCAGATTAGTTTTAACAAAAGTTGCCACCTCCAGTATGTACAAACATGGAAAAGTCAGTATCTTCAGAGACCGAAACACAGGTTCACAGCTGTCTGTGCTTTTAAGGTTTGACATAGATCGAATACACCGTTTCTGGGCCCTAAAAATCTCTTCCCTTTCACTACAGTTACCCCAAAATATGATCCCAAATCTTAACACTGATGCCACCAACCCATGATAAGTTAGCAGAAGTGTATCATTACTTACTTTATGCGATAAGTAATACAGTACATAGGCTGATTTATTCAACTTCTTACATACGACATCAGCCTGCGGTCTCCAAGTCAATTTGTTGTCAATCAGGATGCCTAGAAATTTCGCTACACAAGTTGTATCCACTTTTTGACCATTATATCTAACATTTATGTCATCAGGCTGTATCTTTTGGTAGAAGTGCATTACTTTTGTCTTTTTTAGATTTATTATTAAATTATTTGTATCAAGCCAATGTATAATTGTTTCTAATGTATTATTAATTTCCCCTTCATAGTTTTCTTTATTGGTACATTTAACTATCGCTGTACTATCGTCCGCAAATAGTACCATGGGTTGTCGTGTCTGTCGTGGCAAGTCATTTATAAATAGGAGAAACAGAGGAGGTCCCAAGACACTCCCCTGTGGTACACCGTATTTGATTTCCCTGTCGGCTGATTTATATCTAAGCTCACATTTGGTTTCTAGGGATATTCTGGATATTTCTGTATGTTGAGTTCGTCCAGTAAGATAGGAGCTAATTAAGTCTAGGACATTTCCCCTTATACCGTAAATATATAATTTTTCCAGAAGGACGTCATGGTTCACGTAGTCGAAAGCTTCGGTCATATTGGTGTATATAGCACATACAGGAGTCTTATTATCTACACTGGGCATAATATTGGACAAGAATTTGTATATTGCCATATTAATATTTCTGTCTTTTCTAAAACCCATTTGTTCGTTGCATAATATATTATGTTTCTTTAAGAACAAGTATAATGATTCGTAAATAATCTTCTCAAATACTTTAGATAATACAGGGATTAACGCTATAGGTCTATAGTTGGACATTTCCTCTTTGTTATTCTTTTTATGTTTAGGTTTCCTTTTCGAAGTCGGTCTGTCGGTCATGAAGATGCCTCAATAAATCTTTAGTTTTTCTTCTATATATTTTTTCCTAGCTCTTTGGGGCTCGTAGCTAAATAAGTAACAGCCGCGCGGTTCGATTGCCATGGTTGGACCTGCAACCTGGATGTGCGATCACACATCACATACAAAGACTGATTATTCATTTTTGTCTGTGGACTAAGTATTCCTACCATTTAAAGAATGTACTATTAAAAACTAGAACCGTGGCTTTCTTCTTTGTTTATAATAAGGTCTATTACTTGAGCATCGAATGTGGTGGCAGCATTGGTAAAACTGGTTGTCAGACTTTCAGGCGTCTGACTACCCGTAACGACTTTCAAAGATCCACAAATGATAGGTAGGATGTTGGTCCACAAAGTATTAATAGTTAAATCAAAACCTGTCCGTTCCTCGGAAAGCACGTTAAGCCCAACGGCTTAATGGACAGTTTTTGGTATGTAATGATGGTCACTCATCTACGGACCAACCGTGGCAAGTGTTGCATAACCTGATCGATTTACCTACCCGTGCGACTATTATTAGCTTAGCCACGGTAAGACTTAGGTCTAGAGGTTAGATCAAACAGGAGCACTTCTTAGGAAGTGCTCCTCTTTGATCTAACTGATTGTATTGATAAAATCTATACTACAATAATAAAATCATGAAGAAGTCAAAACTGAATTTTTATTAATCACAGTATGAGATAAAAAAAACCTTAACACCACTGTGATTGTAAGTTGCAGTAATAACCTGTCCTGTAACCTCTTCAAGGAAGAATGGTAGGTATACTTAGTCCACAGACAAAAATGAATAATCAGTCTTTATATGTGATGTGTGATCGCACATCCAAGTTGCAGGTCGACGAGCCCCAGAGAGCTAGGAAAAAATATATGGAAGAAAAACTAAAGATTTATTGAGGCATCCTCATGACCGACAGACCGACTTCGAAAAGGAATAAGTTCTCAGTTCTTCGGTTTTAGGGTTTCATAGCCAAATGGCACATATTGTAGGAATAGAATTCTTATCATTTTGCCCCGTCCAAATATTTTTTTATTGTGAATGGGTAATCGTATGGAAAATCAAACATATTGGCCGGTTAAGTACCTCACAGTAGTCAACTGATCATAGACTGCGAAGGAAGTCTACTGTCACGTAACTCCTCAATGGCAAACACTATAGTTACCTAACTATTGGATTGGTTTATCGTACGGTATATGATTTTTTTTTTGTTGCGTATGAATATAAGTAATACACGTATTTGTGTGAGGTGCTTAGGCATCACAATTAAAACGATTTCCAAAACAAAACACTTCAAAGTGCTTAAGACTATTTTTACTTATACTTTTAGTTTCTGTTGTTTTTTTGTTAACGACTTACCATTTGCACTTATATTAGTAGTGTTTTCTTTCTTTTTCTGGAAGTCGGTTATATTGTTATTGTAATATGATACGATGAACACATACATACTGAATTAATTGTCGAATTTTGGTGTAGGTACATTTTTTGGAGTAAAGAGACTTGTACATGATGTGCTAATTTTCCTAATGTGTGTCAGCTTCGTAGTTTTCGGTGCGCCGCTAGTGCCGAAAAATCTAAAATAGATAGATAGATAGATAAAACGTTTATTTGATGCACACAAAAGACGCAACACAACATACAAAGCACGACGAAACAATAATTGATTGGTATAACAAATTAACGACCTAGATACAAAATGCCAATATACAAAGATAAAAGAAGAAAGGAAGACATGATATGGTAATGATAACACTGTGACACAGATTAAAATTCAAAAGTAAACTAATGTGCGGTGGAGTAAAAAGTGCGGTGTACGTCTCAAAGTTGCACCAAATGGGAGTCCAGCTCAGCATGTGTCAGGTAAATATACCGGACGCTGATATTCTGCTGGATCCCTGCAGTGACCTACGGACATCGAGCAGATGAGATCAGAACGGGAATCATTATTCTCGATGTTGTGAATAGCGGAACTTGCGGGGTGAAATTATGTAAGTACCCACAGTGATTATTACAATGTATACTACGGTAAAGATAATACGGCATTTGGAAACATTCTTGTTCAATGATGCTTGCTTATTTGATAACTTGATTGTTAAAATATATAAATGTGTAATGTAATATATAATGTGTCAAATATAAATATGTAAATGAATATTCAAAATATGAGTATATATGTGTATGTGTGAATAAATAATAATTTTGACTGGATTGAAATGTGTTTGCAGTGAATAGAAATAGGTATGTTATAACTAGTATCTATGTAATATAGATCTAACCACAATGGACTTTTCAATAATTAAAATCAAAATGGCGGACATAACTACGGGTGGGTCCCAATAAATGGGTTGCTTTGCACAGGGCAACTGAAAGTTGTTGCTCTTTCGAGCAACATCGTTTACAGAAAATCATTTTCTTAATTAATAAAAAAACAAAATCATTTACTTATCTATTCGGTATCTCCAACAAAAGATACACAGAAACAATAGAAATCACAATGATTTAATATTGACATAGCTTTTGTTACTTCATCATCATCATCATCTCAGCTGTAAGACGTCCACTGCTGGAAATAGGCCTCCTTAGAATAGAATAGAATAGAATAGAATAGCATTTATTTGCAAATATGGGTTATACATAAGAAGTAGGTATTAATAGGTTTTCATCAGAGTTCTGCCATATTTCACCATTCGGCATGCAAACATTTTCATTATATAAAATTGTTAAAATTTAAATTCTTATTGGAACATTAAATTAGTTATGTCATTCTCATTAAATAAAATTATTAAAATTCAAATTTACATTAAAACTATCAACTTATTACGTTATACTCATGTTAAATTAAAATTCAAAATGTCAGTAACAGCTTATACAAGAAATACAAAGTCGTGGTCCGAAAATAAATAGACAAACAAACATTAAAAAATTCCAGGTCATAGACAATAAATACACCATAATTATTCCATTAGCAAAACAATAATTAATTAATTAAAAATTCGAGGGTTTTTGATAAAAATTGTCCGTTAAAAACTCAGTTACACTGTAGTATGTTTTATCTATTAACAATTTACGAAGTGTACTTTTGAATTGTCTCCTTCAACTTGGGGGGCTTTGCCATAATCGCCAGGCGGGTTGGCGATCGCAGTATGGTGGTAAAATGCATAGAAAACGCTGTTGCCCATTCTCTAGTAAGTCCCTTAGTCGCCTGTTACGACATCTGTTATTCTTTACGTCCGGCACCACACGGTACATTTTGCTATATATTATTATATGTTACACGGTACGTTTTGTTACTTATAGTTGTCTTAAATCATGATTTTTCTTCATTGTGATAATGCTGCAGTACCACGGGCCGTTAACTGACACCTGTCAGTTAACCTGCGCCAGGTCTTACTACACCTGTCGAGGCCTATTGCAGTCCGTGCCGAGCATTCATTCATTCATTCATTCATTCAGCTGTGGATTTTATACAGTGGTCAAAAAAAACAAAGATAAACAAAGCTAAAAGACACGTGCCTGAACGGGCCAATACAGGCACCCCCGCCCTTCGCCACACCATGTCTTTAAACTTACTGACTTCTGACGTCGGGAGTCGGTAAGTTGTGTGGAATATGTGTGGTTGTCGCTGTCATATCCGATGGTCAGTGCCGCTTTTTAGGGTTCCGTTGCCAAATGGCAAAAAACGGAACCCTTATAGATTCGTCATGTCTGTCTGTCTGTCTGTCTGTCCCTGTATGTCACAGCCATTTTTTTCCGAAACTATAAGAGCTATGTTGTTGAAACTTGGTAAGTAGATGTATTCTGTAAACCGCATTAAGATTTTCACACAAAAATAGAAAAAAAAACAATAAATTTTGGGGTTCCCCATACATAGAACTGAAACTCAAAAATTTTTTTTTCATCGTACCCATACGTGTAGGGTATCTATGGATAGGTCTTTAAAAATGATATTGAGGTTTCTAATATCATTTTTTTCTAAACTGTATAGTTTGCGCGAGAGACATTCCCAAAGTGGTAAAATGTGTGTCCCCCCCCCCCTGTAACTTCTAAAATAAGAGAATGATAAAACTAAAAAAAATATATGATGTACATTGCTATATAAACTTTCAACGAAAATTGGTTTGAACAAGATCTAGTAAGTAGTTTTTTTTTTATACGTCATAAATCGTAAACCGCAATTTACCTTTCATTCAATCAACTCAAATATAAAAATTAAAAAAATAGGATTTAATTTCATAACCACAAGCCTTATGCATAAACCGTGAATACCTACAGGTTTGTACGGAACCCTCGGTGCGCGAGTCCGACTCGCACTTGGCCGGTTTTTTTTTTCATTTGGAAATCATCAAATGAGTTGTCCCACTCTGGGCGGAGCCGAAGGGCGTGTCAGACTTTTATTTACTAAAACCCAACTGGATTCCTTCAGTTGCCTGTGCCAGGGCCACGGTAACTCTTTCAAACAATTCCGCGACCCTGGTATGATGTTCAGTCATCGGATGTGACAGTTCCCACGGCCTATCGACTTGGCTTACTGCGGCGCGGGCTGGCCTGTGAACAAGCGGGCCGTGGGAACGCGGCATAACGCTCTACTACACTCCGCCAGACGAGCAGTCGATTTATTGAGTACCTACGGTAGGTGCACAAATATTAGACAATGAGCGTCGATCAGTGAGACTGCGCCCAGCGCGCCGGCTGTTTGCGGCCCAGAGGGTCATGGCCATCCGGTTAATCCGGGGATACCGCACGGTCTCGTGCGAGGCGGCGAGCCTCCTTGCCGGAGTGCCGCCATGGGATCTGGAGGCAAAGGTCCTCGCGCACATGTGGGAGTGGCGCGAGGAGGCGAAACGCCGGGGCGAAACTCCGCTGCCGCGACAAATCGCGGCACGGCGGACAGAGCTCCGGTGTGATCTCATGGCGACATGGCGGGTACGATTGTCGCAACCCAGTGCTGGGCACGCCACAATTGCGGCGGTAAGTCCCCTCTTTGAGGAGTGGATAGAGAGGCGCCACGGCGTCCTCACCTTCCGCCTGACGCAGGTTCTCACCGGGCATGGGTGCTTCGGTGGGTTCCTGTTCAGGATAAAGCGGGAGGATACGTCCGGGTGTTTCCATTGCGAGGATCGTCTGGAGGACACGGTGGAGCATACGGTGGAGGTGTGCCCTGCCTGGGCGGAGCACCGCCGTGTCCTCGTGGAGGCGATCGGCGGCGGCGACCTCTCGCGTCCGGCCCTGGTGCGAGCCATGGTACGGAGCGAGAGGGAATGGGAAGCCGTCACCTCCTTCTGCGAAGCAGTAATGCTCGCGAAGGAGGAGGCGGGGCGCGTGAGGGAGTGGCAGTCTCTGCGCCCTCACGTCCCTAGCCGCCGCAGGAGGAGACGCCCCGGGCGTCGGGAGTCAATAGCGGACTCCCGGCCACCGTAGGCGCGAGCTTGCGGGTGGCGAGCAATGGGTAGCTTGCCGCCCGGTAAGGACCAAGCTCGGGTCGACGGCGCGCAGTGTTCCACGCGCGCCTCAAAGAGATGTCAGCAGCAGTGTAGGGGTCTACTAGGACCGATGCCTGCCGGGGTCGCGTGATTGTTCGAAAGAGATACCGTGACCCTGGCACATGGGCAACTGATGGAACACGGGTGGGTTTTAGTCAGTAAAAGTCTGACATGCCCTCCCGCTCAGCCCAGAGCGGGAGAAGTCATTTGATGATTTCCCATCCTGAAAAAAAAAAAAAAAAAGCGTCGATCAGTCGTCAGGCGCCTTGATTTCTATTTGAAGAGGTTAGGAACAAAAAGTGTAATTTACGTATTTTGCTCCAATCGTTTTTTTTTAATCGGCTTAAAATGTAAAATTATACCTGTAAATCCCAAGATTTTGTTAAAAAAATTACTAGTTTCATAGAAAAATCGATCTGAACTGCTGCTTTCGGAACAAAAAGTTAAATTTTTATTCAATCACAGTTATTATTAAGACTTGAATCCAAAAAGTGACATATTCTTAAGGAATACGTTTGAAGAGTCTTTAATCGGTTCAAACCGGATACAGTGCCGGACATAAATGCTGTGTGATTTTGTATGGGAGGGTATAGGATAAAAACTTTTTAACAAAAAATTAAACCGCCGAAAAAACTGAAAAGCAAAAAATAATAAACCTCAAAATTATGAGTCGGCGCTTTGAGTGGTGGTTTAATTTTTTATTAAATAGTTTTTATTTCATAATTTTTTGTGGCTTTAATTTGCTAGTAATACTTGGCAAGGTATACCCTATCCAATAAAAAAATAATTATCAAAATCGGACTACTCTGTATAAAGTTATGCGTTATACATTAAAGTCAGTGAGTGAACAATCAATCAACCACTGTTTTCCGACCCTTAGGGTTCGATTTTGTTTTCCAAATTTATATGGGACCACCTTCGGAGTATACCTTTTCCAATAAAAAAAGAATTATCACAATCGGACAACTATGTAAAAAGATATGCGTGGTCATAAAAAAAAAAAATACGCGTCGAATTGAGAACCTCCTCCGTTTTTTTCGTCGGTTAAAAATTGCATGTATAACCTTCAAAAAATTTTACAGCATTTATTTCCGGTACTGTACAAAAAATTTAACAGCATTTATTTCCAGTACTGTACTGAGAAAGAACTGGGACACTTTATCAAAGGTGCTAAAAAGAAGGCTGTTGAAAGATTATTAAAAAAGCAGTTTGGAGAAGACTGGAAAAATGACCCTTCATTAAAATGGTATTGTAATAATATTTTGTATGAAAGTAATGTCGGTGAAAATGACAATGAAGATAGTGAAAATCGTTGTGATTGTTTGGAACCTGATTGTGGAGAATTACTTGTATAAGAAATAAAAATATTTTGTGTGAATCTATTTTTATTTTCATACTGAATTTTTCAGAACATTTTTAGACAGTAAGTTTCAAAAGATGACATTTTACAAAATTATGGAATCAAATAGTGACATTTACAAGCTATTGGATCAAAGGGTGTCATTTGTTATGTATTTTTTTTATTTTATTTCAAAACTAGCCAGGCAAACTTATAATTTTATACAATAATTGACACATAAATGGCTAATAAAAAATAATAAAAATTGCTTAGATCTACTTGAATATTTATTTTCTCAATTTACTCAAAAAGTTAAAAACTGTAAATGACGCTTTTCGTTCCTAAGCTCATCATTTATTCTCAAAAATGTGAGTACACTCAGATTTTTGAGAGTAAATAGAGTACGTCGGATTAACATTATAAATCCTTAGGACGCAGTGACTGCATTCGAAAGCTGTAGTAGAGAACCTCTGGTAGCGCTCCCCACCAGGCAAGATTGGAAGATTCTTCCTTTTCATTGGAGGAGTAGGGTACAAACACCATCTAAGCGACACATAATTAATTGTTTTCCGACATGCACGTGTACGAAGTCGCGGGCACAGCTAGTCTATACTAATATTATAAAGCTGATGAGTTTGTTTAGTTGGACGCGCTAATCTCAGGAACTACTGGTTTGAAATGAAAATAATGTTAGTGTTGGATAGCCCATTTATCGAGGAAGGCTATAGGCTATTAACATCACGTTACGACCAAGCAGGAGCATCATTGAAAAATGTTGCAAAAACGGGGAAATGTTATTCCTTTTGAGAGCCTCCGTTGTTTGCGCTGCGTAAACGGTTAAAGCAAAGCGACAATCATGTATGACGGAATTGTTCCTCTTGGAAAATTCAAAAAAAAGTCCGCGTTAGCATTTTATCTATCTATAAGGTTCGCTCACTATATTTTTTTGATAATAATCTAATCTAAATAAATTATAAAGCTGAAAGGTAAAAAACTACGTTTAGTGTTGTATAGCCCGTTTATCGAGGAAGGCTATAGATTATATAACTTCAAGCTAGTACCCTTAGGAGCCCAGCAAAAAAAAGTTACAAATACGAAGATCTCGCACGGCAGGCGATTCGATGCGACGCGGCGGGGCAGGTCGGGGGAGCAAGAAATTGAAGAAGTCGCGGGCAGAAGCTAGTGTTAAATAATAACCTATTCATACACGGCTACACATCAAGCTATACATTTCGCATTTTAACAGACCTCGCATTGTATTGGCTTTATGTTAGCTTATACTGGTACCCGTGCGTACATACATTATTTATAATGTCAACGTATTAATAGTTCAATAAAAAATATATGTGATAATGTTAAAAATATAAAACAATGTCAAAATAAAAATTACATGTCCAAGAATTCATAATATGAAAGGAAAATTGTATAATTACTATGTTAAAGGCTCCGCTGTCCGTTTATTGTACCATGAACACCTACATTTTTGTTTTTACAATAGATTTGTATTAAATTCTCTACATTATGGCCTATTATGGCGATAATTATATTATGTGACATCACCCAGCTCAATGACAACAATCAATTTCGATGATATAAAGGATGTCAGTTGTTTGACGTTTTGTATGAATTCAAAAATCCTAGTGATATAAAAGAATTGTAAAATCTCCAAAACGAAGTCGGCACCAACAAAGCTCAAATATCAAAAAGTTCAATAAACCTTTTAGGTAATTGACGTTAGCCGTGTTTTTGTTTTCATAAAACTCGATTACGATTTTTTTCCGTTTATTTTGGATAATTTATTTGAGTCGTACTGGCGGTAGTTACAAACCGCAGACATAAAAAGACATAATTTCAAAAATTTATTTTATCATCATCATCCAGCCTATAATGTTCCCACTGCTGGGATACAGGCCTCCTCTCGATGAGAGGGAGAGGGCCATAATCCACCACGCGGGCCCAGTGCGGGTTAGTAGATGTCACATGTCTTCGAAATTTTGGTTCTAAGACATGCCGGTTTGCTCACGATGTTTTCCTTCATCGTTTTGAGTGCAGTGGTTCTGAAATAATTTACACAAAGTGCCAGCTTGGGTTCGAACCCACGCCCTACAAATCGTAATCGTCGTGGCCGTTACCAGGCCACCACTGCTCTGCACTGCATTTTATCACTAAAGAGTAATAAAATAACAATTTCATTTTATTCGATAAATAAAAAACAATGCTGTTAAAGCACCTTTTAAATAATTGATTAAGCAACTGACAACCCTTGTAGCAATCTATCGATACACCACGATCCCACGGACGTAAAAATATCGCAGCTGGATTTTATTGCACACTGAATATTCAACTTTCCGTGTTAAACCGACCAATGGGAATCCAACAAAGTGCATTAAAAAATATACTGTTTTGATTTTCAACCCTATGCGCTAAGCAGTGCCTTGATGATTTAGCGAGCAAAAAAATCCCCCCGACGCGATTATATTATGCCCGTTATGGTGTGATTTTTCGCTCGTGTTTATGTGGACTAAAATCTAGGTCACCCGTGAGTACCATGTGCTCACGGCCTGCTACGCCATGACATTCGGTCGAGGATTACGACCAATCAATTTTGTCTACCGCATAGGTGGTGCAAAAATAACTTTAGTCACCAACGTTTAACACCTGAGAGTGACCTTGGACCGCTATCTGACTTTCAGAGATCACATTTCTACAAATACATCGGTCATCGCCTAAGTCGCTGACACAATTATATTCGCGCAACTGCCGTGCAGAACGGTCGCCAGAGCCGAAAATCGAATTTTGAAAATTATATGATCGAATTTCCCACAATTAAAATAAAATTCAATTTTTCGTAGCTTTTACAAAATATAGGGATACATTGTTAACATAAACATAGGCATTAAAGTAAGAAGCCAATCTGGAAAACAAAATTTGGTAAATATTGATTGGATATTTTTTATACTTAAAAATATACTTTATCCCTAGACAATTTTGATGTGCGTATTATCTTTACTAATATTACAAAGCTGAAGAGTTTGTTTTTGTTTAACTCAAGAACGAAAAGTTTGAATTGAAACCTTACCAGGCCACTCAGCAAGTTTTGCGAAATAAAGTTTTTTCGCATGAGAGACCGGCCAGTAATAAAAAAAAAATATGATTATTTATAAGTAAAAATAGGTAAGTTCCAATTTTAAAATTTCCCTCCACATTTTTCGCGAGCTAATTAAATTATCGTGTCTCATTGGAAAATGGATTTGCGCCGGGAACATTTTCGCGCTATGATTTTTACGATTTCAAGTATCGCCTGAAACTGGACGAATCATACGATAGGCTTCAAATTGCATTCATGGATGAAGGCCCTTCCAAGGCAACTGTGTATCGTTGGTATAACGAATTCAAACGTGGTCGACTAACTTTGGGGGATGAAGAAAGAAGTGGTCGCCCTTTGACGGCTGTTACGGAGGAAAACGTGCTAGCTGTGAAAAATTTAAACCAAGACAATAGGCGAACTACGTATCAGGAGATTCAACACATACTGCAGATTTGATCGGGAGGGCTTCACGAGACTCGTGCATCTTCGCGTGAGGAGGATAGATAGTTTCACGTAATTAATATCATTTTTATTTTTGAGTTTCACTTATTTTATCATTTAATGGGGTATGAGACTACAGGGTATGCAGAGCTTATTTGCATATATGGAGTGCACGCCACTAGTTTAGGAAACTATTAATGCTAGCAGTTTGCTAGCCACTATCGCGCTGAGCTGCGATGGGATTGCCTAACTGAGCTCAGAGTAGCGAGGACAGTTTCATGACAAGCGAGCGACGCGACGGATGATACACTCGATACGACTGAGAAGTGCATGCCTGTTCAAGCCAAGAACGAGCAGAGTGAGCCTCCCACGCGACAAGCGAATGTAAACCACAAGCATATTCTTAAATCGACCGATAGAAGCGAGTCCGCCTAGGTCAGGAGTCAGCTATCGCACAAAAAAATCGAGCGGCGTGGCGGCACAAGCCTTCTTCACAAGACAAACAATTGGAGGAACTCACAGTTACAACTGAGCTTGCTTCATCCGTTCGGCGTTGAAGTCCAACTAGCAAAAAGATCGTATAAGCAATTACTCTCACGACTATGGATCGAAAAAAACTCGAATAAAAGGTCCAGTTATTTCAAAACGCCGTTTAAACGCCAGCTTTCTAGATTTTTATGCATTCAACTCTTTTTGGCTATATAAACATGTCCAGTCAACGTGTAGTCGACATATTCGTATCGCATTACTCGATATTTGTAAAAAGATATCCATCGATCGCCTTCCTACAACCATCATTCTTATGACCAGTGATCGGATAATCGGGCGCTAATATACCTAAATTTCACTTTTATTCCCACGAAAGAATAATACGGACATGTCTTTCAAAATCCCGGATCTGAAAACTATATGAAATTCAGTCAAAACTCGTCGTGAAAATGAAAAATGTTCATTGAATAATGCTTACATACCTACTCGTACTTTACAATGAAAGTATTTATGAGAACTGGTTGAGTTTTATTGATATGCCATTTGTTTTGAATAAAATAAAGATAATAAATCAAAATAGCCACTCTATAATTTCATAAAAAAATTATAGTTGTTTTTACAAATTTGTTCAATCCCGGGAACCCAGGATTACTTATTTATTCAGAAAGGAATGTCCATATTATTCTTTCGAGAGAAGAAGTTTAGGAAGGTAAGCGCCTGAATCCGATCACTGCTTATGGCAGGTATTTGAAAGCAACTGAATTGCTAATTTGCCTTATCTTTCATAGCATTATTTATAAGGTGTATCTATTCATACACGAAATATTTTAAGAGGTACACCTGTAGGTGGTAAAGACGCTATAGAAGCAAAAAGAAATTTTTTATCTAACCGTTTTTGAATTTTCGTTATTATTATAATTTTGAAACTGCTTGAGACGTTTTGCATAAAACCTTTACTACAAATTCTATGAATGGCCCGCCTGACGCTGTGAGGGCGTCGACCGGACGGCACGAGCATGGCCGCGGTGTCTCGGGCCGTAAAAAATAAGAAGGAGCCAGTATTTCTTATGTGCGTCAAATTATTTATAAATATTAAATTTTGAAAAAAATACATTTAAACAATTTTTTTTTTCGTTGCTGTAGCTTCTTTACCACCTACAGGTGTACCTCTTAAAATATTTCGTGTATGAATAGATACACCTTATATATACGTCATTTAATTATTTCAGCATTATTGCAGAGTAAACGCTGTTTACTCAACAAAATTACACCTTAGTTACTGTTATAGCATTTTAAGTCATATGATAGCTTTCTGTAAAGCTTATATTCGACTAAAATTTTGAAGGTCTAAAACAATTATCTATAACAGCCACTATGGTGCTCTAAACATTACTTGAAAGCTATCATACAGTGTAAATCATAGTGGTATAAAAGTTCAATAAGTATTCACGATTGAATCAATCAAAATACGAAGGGTGATCAAATATTATGAGTGTGGGTTCTATAGGATATATTCACATTTCTACTGATTATGAAATTCGAGAGCCGTGCTAGTAAAGTGTGTTCTTGTACCGAATAAAATTTCGCTAATCTGGAATTTTACATACATTGTACTACATTTTTGCAGTTTATTTACCTTAAATAACAGAATATACATCCAAATGATACCTATAACTCCATTTAAAATAGGTTTAGTTAGATGTTAAAAAAGATCTTTTTAATGGACACTTTGTAACAAAAGTACATTAAACTTGTTACAGTTACGATAACTGTCAAATTTATTAAAATCTATTTATAAAACAACTGCCACACTATATTACAATCATTTTAACTTTTTTCTTATGAAATTTAGTGGGCTTCCATTTAGATTTATTATTTCATTCCAATTTAAAATTAAAAAGTCAAAAACCTAAAAGAAGCACAAGTGAATAATGCCGAGAAATCTAAGTTTCACTATAAATCTACCAAATCTAAAATGTCACCAAACCTGCCAGGGTCACGAGATTTGTTCGAAAGAGATACCGTGGCCCTAGCACATGGGCAACTGAAGGAACACGGGTGGGTTTTAGTCAGTAAAAGTCTGACACACCCTCCCGCTCCACCCAAGAGCGGGAGATGTCATTTGATGATTTCCCACCCTCAAAAAACCCCTTCATAAATTGAGACAGCCGGGTTTATTACATTTTGCCGGTTTATGTTGTCTGGGAAATTGACGTAAATTTTAGTACGTAATGTAATAGTATTTAGTACTGTCTTAAAGAATGTATCTAAAACTTACAACTTTGTAATAAAATGTTTTGCACTCCTGCTTCTACGAGCCTTTTTTTTCTTATGATAAATGGAGTATAGGTACTGAGAATTACACGAGGAAAAATAGAATAGATCATTTTTAGACATAAATTACTGTCTATTTTTCTGGAGTATGAATACAGTAACAAAATACAGTATTTTGTTCTAATAACAATGATTCAGAGAGAATGGGCAACAGCGTTAACTTTGCATTTTATCACCACACTGCGATCACCAACCCGCCTACCAAGCATGCGCTATTATGGCAAACCCCCCCAAATGCCCCAGCAGTACACGTCTTTCAGGTGAAACGATGATGAACAATGATTCTCATTTTGCACAAAGGAACCCTGAATTACTGATGTTGGTAAAATACTTCATATGTTTTAATTTCTTTCGACAAACACAAAGGCAATGCGACAAATGGCCTATGAGTGCTACTTGGTTGCATTCACAAGATCAAAGAGTCGAGTGATTGCAACCGCATTGCTGTATTACTATGAATAAGTCGAATGAAAGGGTTTCTATCGAGTTGGATGGAGCTGATGTGTGGAATGTACAGAGAATACACAGATGTCTACTAAAGCACTACTAACATTCGAGTTGCGACTACTCTATTTTCTTTCAACTATTTGGTTATTCTGACGATTATCTTACCAAATTTACATTACTTAAAGCAAAGAGAAGTGCGCCCAAATCGCGTTGAGAAAACGTGCACATAATATTTACTCGCATTTGAGGATCCCTCTCACCACTCGTAGCTGAAATAGAAACGTTCTGCTGCCTTTTATACCTACGATATATTTTGCTAGTTGGGAGTAGTCTCACTAAACTTGCATTTATTGTAATGGAGGCCCCATTACAAGAAAAACAAAAAGCAGAAAGCGCTTTGCTCCGTCTTGTCATGAGTAACGACGCGCGGCTTACTACACTCTATTCGTTCGCTCAATGCTCGGGTGAGCGCGCTTTGCTCAGTCGTGGCAAGATAGGGCTCGCTTTGCTCTGCTCGGCTAGTTGTGCTGGCCACATTCGCTCTTCTTGTGGGACAGCTCGCTTCACTCGTGTTGAAGAAGAAAAGGTCTGCAAGGTCTAAAGTGCTTGCTCATCTTATGAGTAAGCGCGCTTTGCTCATTCGCGTCAGAAGTGGTGTCGCTTCGTTCGCTGTATCCTGAGAGCGACCATTTTGATCGCATCTATTGGGTAAGCGTACTTCACATTCTCGGTTTGTGAGAAGCGTTCACAGTTCTAGCCTCATTTACTTTACCGAGGCTGGTATAACAGAACTATAATCATTGGCTAACGGTGAAAGCCTTCCTGTCTCTTAACTGCCGTGGTCTGCTCGCTTCGCTCACTCAGATCGAGCGCGGATATTACAGTTCCTAACATACTCTTATATCCTTATCCTTCTTTATACATAGTATAAATTAAAGTCGTGTTTTGTGTTTGTACGCGTAGATCTTTTAAACTACACGAATTTTAATGAGTTTTTCATTAATAGACAGAGGGATGGACTCTTGTCCATCACTCTGTCTATCTTGTTGAAAGGTTTTTATGTATAATACGCTGGCGAAGCCATTGGCAAAAGCTAGTTAGGTATATTCCATTCATGGTTTCACAACTCATTCTACTGTCGTGGAAACCTCCAAATGTTCTCGTAATGGTCACGCATAATTTCTTGCAATACGACAAGGCACCGCAGTCATTGAAAACATGACAATTTTAGAAATCTTTTTAAGTTTTTCGGTTCTTTTTACCTACATAATTATATCTAATCATGTATCCATATACCGATGACTTAAATGATGTAAAATTATATTTGTAACGGTCGCGGATCGTATTTGAATCAACATACATCTTGCACTGGCCTACAAATTGAAAAATTGAATTTCGCCTGTAGCTTTCACATTAACTTCTAGAGTAAATTTTTCACTACATTTACAGATAATAAAAATGGTACAGTCGCTTGGAAAAATTTCATTCTTACATTTTATTTTTATGTTGTCAATCGATGTAGTTTCGTATAATTCACACATAAGGTAGTTTCGAACCAACTGAGGTTAGAGTTGCTATACATTTCTAGTATAAGCTGACCTCTCATTGTACGAAAAGCCTATACAATGCGAGGCTAGCTGAACATGGAAATGTATAGCTTGACCTGTAGCCGTGTGTATTAGAAGAGTCAGAAATCGCATAAAAGTGTTCACATACATTAGTACCTACTTCTCGTTGTGATCGATTATTTTATGAACGATCTTTTACGTCATTAGCGGAATATTATGAGTGAGTAATGCATTCAGTTATCACCTGCCTAGCCTTTTCCTGTAAGGGTAATTCTAATCTAACTGGATGCAGTTGAATATTAGTATTTAACATGGAGCGATTGCCTATATATTTATTTCCTAGCTCAACAACCCAGCCTCTGGGTGGTTAACACTTAACCCATTGGTGAGACTTTACCGGACTTTTGGGCTTTTGACTACTCGTAACGCCTGTCCCTACTGACAGCGCCCGTTCACGAACATGACGTATGGATCAGCACCATTAAGCTGAACCTTTTTGAAGGTGATGATCACACACACGTCACCATCAGCGAGATTGGTATAGTATTTATCCATTAAAATAGAACGTTGTTCTTTCATGGTGTATTATGGCATTGTTAGAGAACTTATTTCATTTGGGACTAAATGAAATAAGTTCTCTAACAAGCAAGCCCGGGGTAGGTATCGTAGGTACCAAACAATTAATATTACAATATCGTCATCTAGCTAGCCAACTATGTTGGGGTTGGCTTTCATTCTAACCGGACGCGGCTGAGTACTAGTGCTTTTACATGGAGCGACTGCCTACCTGACCTCCACAACCTAGTTACTGGGTAATACGATACCCCTTGGTTCTTACCAAGGGGTATCGTATTACCCAGTAACTGTTTGTCAGATTTTCGAGCTTCTGACGACCCGTAATGACTGCCAAAGATCCACAAATGACAGCCTGGACCATCGGTCCCGTAATGGTATGTAAAGATCGTCACCCATCCACGAAGCAACCGCGGTAAGCGTAGCTTAACCTGATCGATGGATCCGTGCAGCTGTTATTACTTAGCCACAAGCCCTTCTATCTATTAAAATTCTTTAAAGTTTAAACAAATTATCATTCATATGTCGGCGACATAGTAAACAGAATAGTATACCACTACTTGCTACATAAATAACAGTGGCAGGAAGCAGTAGAATGTCATCTAGTTAGATGTACGAAGTAGATTAATGACGTCTTATTGAGGTCACTGTCTAAAGTATCTTAGCCAAGTAACCAGAATTGTCATGGGACCACTCCTGACGAGGCATACCCTATCCACCAGAAAGAGAATTTTCGAAATCCATCCTCAATTGCCGAAGATATCGCGAAACATATCTACATACAAAAAAAACCACTCAGACGAATTGAGAACTCCTTTTTTAAATCGGTTAAAAAGACTCTACATTCTTTGTTCAAGAGATCTTCCTTCAATGAGGACTGAATGTCAATGAGGACTACAAAGAACTGAATGTCAATAAGAAATTTAAAGGTGTAGATTTGGATGTCGTAGAAGATTTGCAAGAAACATGGCCGTCAGAAAAACTGATTAATAAAGCACAACCGACTTCCAAGAAACCCTACAATGTGAAAAATAACTTTAATTTCGGAAGTTGGTGTCTTCGGATCTGTATTTTATTTTTGTTCTGACATAACCCATAAATCCACAAATGACTGCCGGTACCAACGGTCTATCGTGCTTTCCGAGGCACGAAGTGGTCTTGGTATGTAAAGATGGTCACCCATCTACGGACCAACCGCGGCAAGCGTAGCTTAACCTGATCGATCGATCCGTGCGGCTGTTATTACATAGCCACAAGTCACAATTAATATTACTTATTATGAGCACAAATTCCGGTGCGTCTTCGAGTTAAGCATGTACATTATTAATTAATAAGTAACAATAGTAACACAAGCACTAGCACTTAGTATTATTACAAATAATGACTGATTGCGAGCACGTAAGAGCCAAGCAACTTCACGGATCCCGAAGTAATGCAGAACAGGTATTAAAATCCAAGTATAAGCAGGAGTCAACAAGAAAACTGTAACTCCGGTTACTGTTTTCTTTTAGACTCCTACTATCGCTATTTATTTCTTTAAAGCAATGTTAAACAGTCGCAGAATAGTAGCAATCAGAGACGATCGCCTGATGTTTTTCAGTAATTTTTTTAGCCAGAATGTAACGTAAGTTTAGTATAAAATCCTAAATGAAGCATTTGCATGACATTCGTTATTTTGCCGCAGTTATAAGCTTAGCACACACATTTCAGGTCAGCATCGGATAAACAACACCTCGTTTCATCGACGCACAGCTGACACAGAAAACCATGTAGAAAATTATGAAATATCTATGAGAAACCCTTACTGTAATCATTATGTTCGATTTTTTTTGTTGGTGTGCAAATTCTAGCTCGCTAGGATAAAAAAAAAAAAGTTTTTTTCCATTAAAATGATTTCTTTTATTAATCACTCAACCTTATTTTTATTTTTTTAAGCAATCATTTTTTTACTTTTGAGTTTGGTGTTCTATTAAAGGGTGTTTTGTAGTTTTTTTTAACTATTATTATTTCGATGGAAATGAGCAGGCTCGAATAATTAAGAGGTACTCACTTTAATAGAGGAAAAAAAACTTTATTAGGTTTCATTCTTGAATTCTCTCACTGACTACGCACAGCCTAAGCAACTCGGTCTAGAAGTCTTTGCATATGAGTTCCATAAAACACAAAAGTGAACTTGAAGGAAGGATTTTTTAAATGTATCCCCAAAGGGGTTAAATAGGGGGTGAAAGTTTGTACGGAAGATCTGATATGGTTTGAAGTTACTGATTATACAACTCATTCATATTCAAATTGAAAAGGACAGGTATAATTTTGTGGTACAAGATATTTTGCAAAAGAAAAAGATGTATCACTATTCGCTGCCTGCAAGGCGTGCAAATATGATCAATACAAAATTTACATGTTCATGTATTTATTGTGTAGACCATATTTAGTCTCACTCATAAAATACTGACTAGTAACCGGTCAAATTGTTTAGGAATAAAACAAAACAATATGAAGGAAGTTTGCAATAAACAGCAAGCTAAAAATATTATATAAAGTAGATAGAACTAGTAATAAATGTGACCATAGGGCGTCACGGTATTTATTTTTCTTCTAAATATTCATTTATGATGTTTATCTGTACTAGTATAAAGCTGGAGAGTTTGTTTGATTAAACGTACTAATCTCAGGAACTACGTTTAGTGTTGGATATCCCGTTTATCGAGGAAGATTATAAACTAAATAACATCACGCTAGAACCCATAGGAGCACAGCAAAAAGGAAATAGTCGCGAATACGAAGACCTCGCACGGGCAGGCAATTCGATGCGACGAGGTGTCGGGAGAGCAAGTTTGATTCGAAGTCGCGGGCAGAAGCTTGTAATATATAACGTTATTGTTAGTTAACTTACGCAACGCGACGCCTGGCATTGTTGCGCTAAATAGATCATTCGCAGAGCACTAAATATAGGCAAATTCAGTAATAGGCACACGGATTAAACGAAAAACAATAAGCTGGAACAGCCCGTGTGTTTTTGTATATAAGAGGACCGATTTCAGCAAAATGATCCAATCCACACAAACCTCATTTCGAGATAATGCATATATAAGATGAAGGTCATGGTGTTTGAAAGAGAACAGAATGTATCGGTGTGTGATACCTATGAAAATAAATGATAACAAGTGTGGAGCAAGTAAATAAGTTCGTTTATTTGGGGAGTATGTTTACAAGGGATGGAAAGATTGATAAACATGTGAAGGAGAGTAAATGCGTGAAATAAAGTAAATGGTGCTCTACATGCGATTGTCCAACCAGTTGATGTCCGAGTAGGCTCGACTGGCTGTTGGTGTGCTGGTATCTAGGCTTATGTATGGAAGTGAATGTTGGATGTGGTAAAAGAAGCATGGAGGTAGAATAAATGTTGTGGAAATGCGTTCGTTTCGAATCATGTGTCGTGTGACTATGAATGATAGGCTGAGGAATGATGTGATAAGACAACGCTGCGGTTTAAAAGAAGATGTAGTGACAAAAAATTAAAAGAGTATGCTTAGATGGTTTGGTTATCTTGAGAGGATGATTGAAGGCCAGGACAAGGCAGGTGTGACTGGACATGTCGAAAGGGGGCGCCCTAGGTGAACATATAGTGACGTTGTTGGTGATGTTTTTCAGAAGTGTCTGGTGCGTAGTACAGGTAGCCGGCGTGCGTGTATGATCAGATGTATGAACTTAACGAGTCATAACAAGTATGTCAGGCTTGTAGCAGTTGACATTCATGAGAAAAACGCGTGCGTTTATGTATATGTATGACTTTGTTTCATGTTTCAAGTTAGGTGCTTACCTAGACTCTGCCTGAACAAGTCATCTGTCAAGTGAGTGTAGGCACTATTAGCAGCCAAAAATTGCGGGGACAATACGAAACGCACTAGCAGTAGGAATGACTTTTATTTGAAAGTTCAATAAAGTTCATTGCATTATTTATGTTGTTGACTTCACCGTTTCGAGTTAAACAATTTGTAAAGACATGATATTCTTAAATATCTGAAACTACATCGGTCGCAACATGCCACGATGCGATGTTACTAGTGAGCCTATTGTTTCTACTGGCGAGAATAGGTACTAGTGAACCTAACTAGCGTATTAGCTTCAGATTTTAATCGTCAGTTTAGTTTAGAAATTGAGACAAAAAATAAAAACTGAATTTCAAAAACTTTTTTGCCGTTTTAGCAATACATTACAATTCATTACACTTCATAGCATTACAATTCATAGCATTACAATTCATAGTTTACTAAATCCTTATTCGCGTTTGTAATTTTGCCATGCAAAATCATTGAGGATGTAGTCGAGCAAATAAATCGTTGGCACACCTTGATGACATAATTTAATGAATAAAGGTAAAATTGTAAAATAAATAAGTTTTAATACATTTCCTAAGCAGAGTGCGGGTTTTTATACGTCTGAGCATCCGTACACAACTGACGGTCATTATTTTCTCAATTCAAATCAATTCGCAGGTAGCACATAGATCAGATGCAATTAGTTAGGTAGGTACGTTACAACCAGATTCTGCAGTGCACGGTCGCGATGCGAGCCGGTGTCATTCCGAAATTGAAAGTATTTTTCACTTTGTAGTGTTTCTTTGGAAGTCGGTTGTGCTTTGTTAATCAGTTTTCCTAACGGCCATGATTCTTGCAAATATTCTATGACATCCAAATCGACATAATTAAATTTCTTATTGACATTCAGTTCTTTGTAGTGTCCTCATTGAAGGAAGACTTAATGAAAAAAGAATGTGGAGTCTTTTTAACCGATTTCAAAAAGGAGGTTCTCAATTCGTCTGAATGTATTTTTGAATGTATGTTCCGGGGTATCTACGGCAATTGTGGACAGATTTCGAAATTTTTTTAGTGGATAGGGTGTGGTTCAGGGGTGGTCCCGTAACATTTTTTTTAACTTTGCTTGGATAGTTTAGGCGTTGACCTAGATAATACGTTATTGATTAATAACCTTACTTCGTATATCGAGATGACATTCTACTGCTTCCTGCCACTGTTGCTTATGTAGCAAGTAGTGGTTTACTATTCTGTTTACTATATCGCCGGGATATGAATGATAATTGTTTAAACTTTAAAGAATTTTAATAGATAGAAGGGCTTGTGGCTAAGTAATAACAGCTGCACGGATCCATCGATCAGGTTAACCTACGCTTACCGCGGTTGCTTCGTGGATGGGTGACGATCTTTACAAACCATTAGGAGACCGTTGGTCCAGGTTGTCATTTGTGGATCTTTGGCAGTCGTTACGGGTTGTCTGAAGCCCGAAAGTCTGACAACCAGTCTTACCAAGGGCTACCGTGGGACCCAATAATTGCGTAATGGAGGTCAAGGCAGTCGCTCCATGTTAAATATTAGGTCTCAGCTGCATCCAGTAAGACTGGAGCCGAAACAAACATTGTTGGGAAAAAGCTAGGCAGCAGAGGATGATATTTAATTAGATATTATAAAATATCTATACCGGCTAGGTGCTGGCCAACTGCAAGTCGGACTTGTTTATGGAGTGTTTAGTACCTATCTATAGTTTTGCCATCTTTATACCAAGACCACGTGCCTCGGAAAGCACACTAATCGGTTGTCTTTCCTAGACCTTAGACAGTCGTTACGTCTGACAACTAGTCTTAGCAAGGGGTATCGTGATACCTAGTAACTGGGTTGTGGAGGTCAGATCGGCAGTTGCTCCATGTAAAGTAATAGTAGGTTCTCAGCTGCCTTCTATCTCTATTACTTGCGGGAAAACAACATAGTAATGCATCGAAAGTATTCTGACTGCGTAAACTTTTAACTGGCTATTTCGGTTAACTGGCTATTTCGGTTAACTGGCTATTTCAGTTAACTGGCTATTTCGGTTAACTGGCTATTTCAGTTTATATTAATTGATAACTGCCCTGTAGCATACAAACAATAGGGTTAGGGCCAAAACACATGCAGATACAACTTCGCATCATGTCACATTCATCAACATCATCATTTCAGCCGTGAGACGTCCACTGCTGGACTTAGGCCTCCCCCAATTTGGGGGGCTTTGCCATAATCGCCACGCTTGGCATGCGGGTTGGCGATCGCAGTATGGTGGTAAAATGCATAGAGAACGCTGCTGCCCATTCTCTAGTAAGTCCCTTAGTCGCCTTCTACGACACCCACGGGAAGAAATGGGGTGGTGTTATTCTTTACGTCCGGCACCACACGGTACACGTTGTCACATTGTTATAGACCATTTTTATATTGTTTTTTTTTTAATGATTAATCGTTTACAGATAAATCGAGTTTTAAAGACTAGTTATTCAAATATTGCTGTAACTACGTCGGTTGCGACATGCTACGATGCGATGTGTTTTGGCTCCATGGCTTAGTATCTAATTTGTAAGCTCCAGATGCTATCGTTTGGGTATGGCAACTGAAAGCAGGCAAGACGATTATGAAAGTTACTAGTGAACCTAGTGTTCCTACTGGCGAGAATAGGTACTAGTGAATCTAATTAGCGTATTAGCTTGAGATTTTTATCGTCAGGTTTGTTTAGAAATTGAGACAAATTGTAAAAACTGACTGACTAACAATAAGTTTTTTAGCTGTAGTAGCCTGTAGTAACCTATGAATTACAATTCGTAGGTTACTAAATCCTTATTCGCACTTATAAGTTTAAAAAAAATGTAAAATAAATACGTTTTAAATACATTTCCTAAGCAAAGTGTGGGTTTTTATACGTCTGAGCATCCGTATACAACTGACGATCATTAGTTTCTCAATTCAAATCAATTCGCAGGTAGTACACAGATCAGATGCATTTGGTTAGGTAGGTTCGTTACGTCCTGTCTGTAGTGCATGATCGCGATGCCATTTTCTTTGTTCGACGCTTCGATTTATTTTACTTACCTAATTTGCCGGGTATTACATCAAATACTTCGTTTCTGTCGTGTATGAACGATGGATTCGGGTATATTTCCTGTAAATAAAAAAGGTTGGTTTAACATCATCTTAGGCATGGTATGACCGACCAAGAAAAGGAGTATTCTGTCGGTAAAGCTTCGATGACGCATCGGTGGCGTCTCTACATTTACTCTATGCGTCTCAGTGTTGCCAACTCCAAAAGTTCAAATTCTTACATATTCACTATTGTACATCGTTCCATTGACCAAATCATAGTACGCCTCTATTATTAGCGTACGTTTTAGCAGCACTGAAGCGTCTTTATCTTAGCTGGAACTTTGTAGGATATGTAGAATTACTCTTTTTTTTTAATTGGTAATGTCTCGTGTTATACACTGAGTTATTGTTTCGTCTGTTTCGAAACGAAATAATTAGAAACAGCCAAGTAACTAATAGGTACGTAGAACGAGCTGCCCTGTATCTGTTTCAAGTGAATAAGACATTGTGGTTTTGACATAAATAAAGAGACTTTTACCATTTAAGGATGTGATTATGACAGTAAAGAACTGTTACAAACCGGAACGCGCGTGAACGCGCTACCAGTTCTAATTCACGTCAAAATCCATATACACCATGTAATACTTGCTTACACCACAAATTTTTTCTTATTCGGTTTGGGGGCGACTGTAGCCAGAAGCAAAATGTCTAAGAAATCCAAGTTGTTTAAGTTGAGATGCGACCTAGAACAAAACAGCACAACTGCCATTTTTGACAACGTTCACGGTGATATCAGTCTAGGGTATGGTCGGCGTTATCACAAGATGGCGCCTGTCATGACGTCATCTATGTCGAGTCACGGGATAGTGTTATCAGGCTTACGCCAATTCGGAACGGGTGTTAGTACGCTCAAATCGATGCGAGTGTCATACGGAACGCGGCGTAAATAATTATCTTCATGTAAGTCACAGAAGTTGGGATAAACTAGGTTTGAATCATCGTTATTCTTAAAATTAGATCCGTAACCTTACTATACAAAATATATTTTGCTAGTGGGGATTGAAAAACCACAGTTAATCAGGCCTATAGTATGGAATTGACTACACTGCCATCTAGCGGCAAGTGCTTGAACCGCCTCGCCGGGTTATGAAAATTAAAAATTCTTTGTAAATTGTATTAATGAGACCATATTATTATCAAAGAATCAACAGACTGGCATATGTTTAGTTTTTTTTGTTTTACTTTGCATACAAAATAATTTGACGTCACGATTATTTATGTAAAACACTCTTACGTGAAATATGATAACGTCGCATTTTCATAGCTTTTTTGAATGATTAGTTTGAATTAAATTAATTAACTCGTACTTACCAATGAAACTTACACCCGTAGTCAAGAACAAAAAGAACCGGTAATAAAAATAATTGTTTATATCAGTTGACTGTATGGTCTCATTAATACCCTAGAGTAATCGGATGTTTATTTATAGCAACACGTTGTATAATTATGCACTAAAAAGAATATTAGAACAAGTTAAGTACATAAAAGTATTTTTATTTATTTCCTTGGTAACGGCCGCGACTTACGAGTTAGCTCGTGAGTTCGAACCCAAGCAGGCGCTTTACTTTGTGTTAATTATTTCATCACCTGCTCTCAAAACGGTGAAGGAAAACATCGTAAGGAAACCGGCATGTCTTAGAACCAAAAATTCGAAGACATGTGACATCTACCATCTAACCACACTGGGCCCGCGTGGTGGATTATGGCCCAACCCCTCTCACCGAGAGGAGGCCTGTGCCCAGCAGTGGGCACATTATCGGCTGATTATGATTATGATGAAGTGTGTACACACTATATACATATTTGTGCTCGTGACTGTACACCCACATTTATCCTGTTATGTTTAAGTCCCATGTAATAGGGGGCGAGTCTATTACCATCAACCGGGCAGCAATCCAGACACCTGGCTGATACTGTGAAATTGCAGATGGAAAAACCCATATCATTTTGCCCGACCTGGGAACCAAGGACGTCATGCTCAACAGTAGCGATTGCTACAACTGCACCCTGATTGCGAAACGCACAATTTATCAGAATCTGAATGAGACTGAAGATTATTTCTAAACCATTGCGTCATTTGTTCGAATAAATTGTGGCTCAGCAACGTAAATAACGCAATGAATGTTGTTTAACTATGAATATTAAACCAATTCCTACCGATAAAAAGTTCCGCAATTACCCCTCTGGATCAACGAGGAATCATATCTATGCATGTTATTCCTTATTTAAATCAGCTGGACCGTGTGGTGCCGGACGTAAAGAATAGCATCATTCCATTTGTGTCGTGGGTGTCGTAAAAGGCGACTAAGGGACTTACTAGAGAATGGGCAGCAGCGTTCTTTATACATTCTACCACCATACAGCGAACACCAACCCGCCCGCCAAGCGTGGCGATTACGGCAAATCTCCTCAAATTGGGGGAGGCCTATGTCCAGCAGTGGACGTCTTTCGGCTGAAATAATGAATGATGATGAAACCGGCATTTAATCAATCGCCGTTAAAACCCATCGTCGCGAGAGTCCGCAATCGTTTGTACGCACAGCCGCATATTATCTGGCTTTGCATTCCAGTATAAGCTGACCACTCATTGTACGAAAATACTAAACAATGCGAGGTAAGCTAAAACTAGAACGTATAGCGTGATATGTCGCTATACTCATGCTCGCATACTCATGCATAGTTAGACATGCCCCAGATTGATAGGTAATAGTTATCTGAACATAGCTAGGTAGTTATAGTTAATTACTAACTAATAATTACAGTGACCCTGGTCCATAAACCTGAGCAGGGCGATTGCTGTACACCTACGTCTAAAATTCAGCATGATTTTGATTTGTTTCGTTGCTATCGAGTCCGGTCCAATACGTCACCGCTGCCAAACTGTGCTAAAATACAGGTCCAAGTATTGGACTGGAAGTTCTACCATGTAAACTAAGGGCAGGTTGATGGTCCACAGTAACGTAGATAGAGCAGTAATGTAGTAATTTGCTTGCTGTTTGGTAAATTATAGGTATACTAGCTGACGGTACAGCCGTTGTCCTGTTTCCTAGAACTCGATAGCAGCGCCACCTACCGGGTCTAATAGTGAATCTAAACCATCCAGGGTGCCCACCCAAACGCATACAAAAAAAATCATTCAAATCGTTCCAGCCCTAAACGGCTGGAACGATTTGAATGATTTTTTTTGAGGAGTTCACTGACATACACACGTGCACAGTAGAATCTATACTAATATTATAAAGCTGAAGAGTTTGTTTGTTTGTTTGATTGATTGAACGCGTTAATCTCACGAACTACTGCTCCGAATTGAAAAATATTTTTGTGTTGGGTAGCCTATTTATCGAGGGAGGCTATAGGCTATATAACATCACGCTACAACTAAGAGGAGCGGAGCAGTAATGAAAAATGTTGCAAAAACGGGGAAAATTTATTCCTTTTGAGAGTTTCCGTTGCGTGCGCTGCGTAAACGGTTAAAGTAACGCAAAAATCATGTATGACAGAATTGTTCCTTTTAAAAAGTTCTAAAAAAAAGTCTGAGAGAGCATATGTCTATCTTTTAAGGTTGACTCACTATAACTCAAAAGGAGCGAGCAGCAACGAAAAATGGACGAAAACTAGCAGGCAAATCAATGCGACGGAAAGGGTCAGGGGAGCAAAAATTTGACGCTGACGAAGTCGCGGGCAGAAGCTAGTTATATATATAAAGATAATGTGTCCTTGCATGGCAGTGGTGAGCAGTGGTGGCCCAGAGGTATCGGCCCCGAATTACGAGTTGTAGGGCATGGGTTCAAACCCAAGCAGGCGCTTTACTTTATGTAAAATTATTTCATCATCACTGCTCTCAAAACGGTGAAGGAAAACATCGTGCGGAAACAGGTATGTCCTAGAACCAAAAATTCGAAGACATGTGACATCTAACAATCTGCACTGCGCCCGCGTGGTAGAGTACGGTCCACTCCCTCTCACTGAGAAGAGGCCTGTGTCCCAGCAGTGGGAAAAGTATAGGCTGATTATGTAATGCGTCCTTATATATATCTATAATTTACCTCCCTATGTGCATTTCTCCTGAATAAAACTTACGACGAGACTAAAAATTTAAAGTACTTATTGACAGTTACATGAAAGTTACCCTATTTCCTACACACATACATTCACCCTTACACACTTACTCATCCACCCCTACTAGGGTTGCCAGATACAGGCTTATCATTTCCGAGACAATTCAACAAAAAAACGTCTTTTTAATTTTATAACTGTTCTTTATACTTACAAATAAAGTGTGAAGTGAATGTGAAAAGTAATATGTATAAAAAAAACAGTTAAATAAATCAGAGAGGTTTTTATATGTAGACAGGCATTTTACCATTTTTTCGTGGCTAAAGCCACCAGGGTTTTGCCAAAAATGGTGGAATTTCCAAGCAATACATGCCAAAATTATCTGAGCCTGCAGTTCTGTTAAACTTTTCAGCAGTCTGAATATTACGAATCGGCAACTCTAGTTATATGGAATCTGGGACAGTAAAAAGTAATTCCTGAACACGGGACCAGACGTAAAATTCCGGGATAAACCTGGATTCCTCGGCTATCTGGATAGCCTAACCCTACACACACACACATTCACACATTCACTGGACTTACCACACCAAAACAAGGAGTGTTGGTGTGGTAATTCTAATATGTTTATTTAATTTGAGTTTTTGATATTTAGTCATTTTAATTTTTAAGATTTTTTCTTTTGTGTTTTGTTATACATTATAAGCTAGGAGAAAAAAAGTAAAGTAAAGTGTTTATTGGGTTTTTCTATCTGGAATTTCTCAGTAGCAGCCTGGAGTCTGGATTTGTGCCCGGTTGATGGCAATAGGCTCGTCCCACAGTGGAACGAATGTATGGGAGCGGTTGGACGTAGACATGTCCGAAAAAAAAGAGTAAAATTATGCCAAACTAATGATGCCATCTTATTCGATTACTTAATGCCTTCATAACTTGTGGTGATGAATTTCTTCATAACTCCCATATTTCGGGAGTAATTTGAGAAAATGTGAAATTTTACTATGAAAATGAGTGTATCGAGCTAATACTAAGAGCTATATTTAATACTAAGACACATAGTGCGCCAAATGTGCACTTTCTGGGATAAAGAGTGATGTTTATTTTATAACACAATTTTTTTATTTTTTGTTTATTTTGTTGATTAAAACCGTTTTTATAAAGGTTTACCTTATTACAATAACATTTCTGAGCAGCCAATTAGAGAAGATATAAGCTAATTAGGATATATAATTAGGGACTTAAGGTTTACATATAAAACTGATGCACTAATGATTACTGATAAGAACATTGCTATTATTTAATTACTAAATGGCTCTTAATACACTAATTTAGCATGCATCTTTTACTAATTATCACAATAACTAATTACCTTGCAATATTTAACAAAGGATACCTGGGATACCTGGATTTTATATAAATAGGTCACTATTAGTAACTTTAAAATCAGTGTTGATTTACACCTCGTTGTATCCAAGCTAATCTCGCAATGTATTTTCCAAATTTTAATACAAATCTTGATATTCACGTTGCTTTATGCGCACGCGCACATAAAGATTTACGCGACTTTAACTATTTGTTCAGTGTTTTAAAAGATAACAGTTGTGTTCAGTTATGTGAAAGTGCTGAAACAAGTTTAAAAGACTGGTGTCGTCGATTTTGCTACCGCATTTATGCAAAATGGACACAGTCTGGAAGAAGCACAGATAAGTTTCGGAAGAAACATGAGATTTGGCTACAGGCTGCAATTCAATGGCCGGAATTACAGAATGAAAATATGGAACCTTCTACAGAAAATATAAGTGACGTCATCGAGCCCATAATTTCTCCTGCTAAATCTGATGCTTCAACTTGTACACATCCTAGTCCTCGTAAATCTTTTGAGGACCTTAGTAACCGGCAAAAAAGAAGACGCACTGAAGATAGTCTTTCATGCAGCAGTAGCAGCGCTGAAATTATGTTTTCGGCCGAAAGGGCGCTTCAAAAGGCAGGACAAAGCGATACAGCTTATGTTATGAAATACTTGACGGAGAATCCAGAAGAGGCCTCAAAAATCAAAGCCTTCATTGAAGGTAAATCAATTCAGGTACGGGAAATATCCCCTTTGAAGGCATTGGCTCTTTATGTATCGATGAACTTATCGAAATGGCGCTATAACACTCTTCGGGATTTCAACACTCAAGAAGGAGCTCTTCAATACCCGAGTTACTACATGTTGGTTAAAGAAAAAATTAAGTGCTATCCGGCCAAAGAAGATCTCACAGTTACAGAGAGCTCTGCAAAAATCAAATTACAAGCCTTGATGGATTTAACCTCAAGAAGACTTATTAGGTCGTTAGAAACCCCTGTTGATCCCAATCAACAGCTCGTATTGACCAGCAAATGGGGTTTTGACGGATCATCTAGCCAAAGCATTTATCATCAAAGGACGAGTGAAGATGAGCAAATCGATCTTGCTAGTAATTTTATGATTAGTCTTGTACCACTGCGGCTCGTCTCAAAAGGTGTAACAATTTGGGAAAACGAGCGACCATCTTCCACTTCATTTTGCCGGCCAATATTGTTTAAGTTTATAAAGGAAACCAAAGAAAATGTGCAGAGAGAGATGGCTGAAATCGAAGCAGAGATTGAAGCCTTAACTCCATCCACCATCACTGATGGAATTAGTGTCAAACACCAACTGCTGTTGACAATGATTGATGGTAAAATTCATTCCATTATATCCAATACAGCAGCTTCAGTGTGTGACATATGCAAGGCTTGTCCTAAAGAAATGAATAATTTAGAGTTAATCAAAGATAAACACGCAAACGAGGACATGTATAAATATAGCTTAAGCACCCTTCACGCTTGGATTCGCTCAATGGAATGCTTATTACACATTTCCTACAAATTAGACATAAAATCATGGCAAGTAAGGGGTGATATAGCAAAAAGGCAAGTTGATGACAGGAAGAAAAGAGTTCAAGAGGCTGTAAGAAGAGAAACGGGCTTACTTCTCGATGTTGTGAAACAAGGCAGTGGATCCACCAACAATGGCAACTCGGCAAGGAGATTTTTTGAAAACTACACTAAATCTGCTGAACTGACCGGAATAGATGCTATGCTTTTAAGAAAAATCTGTGTGATCTTGCAGTGTATTTCATCAGGAGAGAAGATCAACGTAACTAAATTCCGAGAGTTCTGCTTTGATACTGCTAAGCTTTACGTGGAGTTATACCCATGGTATTATATGCCTTCTTCACTTCATAAAATTTTAATGCATGGGCCAGACATAGTTCAGAACATGTCAATTGTGCCCATTGGTTTTCTATCCGAAGAGGCATCTGAGGCTAGAAATAAAGATTTTAGAAAATATAGAGAGGGGCATTCTCGAAAGCATAGCAGTATCTCATGCAATGAAGATATTATGCACAATCTTTTACTGTCTTCTGATCCACTTGTTACAAGTATCCGTCCAAAAGGAAATAAGTTTGTAAAAAAATCTTCTTTTAAGGAATTTTATGAGCTTACGGATTCTGAGAAAAGTGATATCGAATTTGTTAACATAAATGATTTAGCGGACATCGATTCTGAATTTGAATTAATTGATGATGATGATGATGACGAAGATAATTAAATGATGTTATTGTTTTAAAATGTGTAACTTAGTAAATTAGAGCTTACATCTTAATTATTTATTGTACTTTTAATGAAACTAGGTAATTTATTATCAACTTACTTAAAAGTCATACTCTCATCAGTTCTTGTGAATATTTTTGTTAATATATATTTCTGTATATATATAATATATTTATAGACCTCTTAATAAGTCTGTCTGCGGTTTAAAGTAAATACAAATGGGGAAAAAACGTTTTTTTTTTTAATTTTCATTTCCTTTTATCCCAGAAAGTGCACATTTGGCGCACTATGTGTCTTAGTATTAAATATAGCTCTTAGTAATAGCATTACGATATTAGAGACCGCTACTTGAAACAAGCCCGGAATCAGGAGGGAGAGAGCTCGATACACTCATTTTCATAGTAAAATTTCACATTTTCTCAAATTACTCCCGAAATATGGGAGTTATGAAGAAATTCATCACCACAATTTATGAAGGCATTAAGTAATCGAATAAGATGGCATCATTAGTTTGTCATAATTTTACTCTTATTTTTCGGACATGTCTACGTCCAACCGCTCCCATACATTCGTTCCACTGTGCATTGTTTTGAGAGTATTAGCGATGAAAATAAATTTATAGTTTAAAAACTCTAGAAAAACACGCTTTTATAAATGCACGTAAAAACCAAAAACTTAATCGTGGTCAAAGATTATTACAAGACCTTTCTAACAAGTCCAAACACGGCTAAGATACGATATGCCATCATGGAGTACCAGTGCCTATCTTCCGGCTTCATCATCAGACATTGAAACTTAATCGTGGTCAAAGAGTAGTAGTGATTCGCGGATTCTGGCGCAAGCGCCAGAGCCCGCGCTTGCACCAGAGCCCGCGAATCTGTAGCACCCATCGTAAAAAAAAAAAAAAAAAAAAAAAAAAAAAAAGGTTTTGGTGTGCTCTGATCTCAAATCTGCGGTCCATTTTAGCGTAGGATGCGTGGTTCTGGAGTTATGCAAATCAATTAACTGTTATCTCATTGATTTCCGGTGGTCCTGCACCCTCATTAGCATTCCATTGTTCGCCTAATCCTTTTATCTATTATACTTCGAACACCTCATTACGTTGCGCCAGAACCCACGAATCTGTTGCCCTACGGTTGATTTGGCGTTCTTATCTATTACTCATTGTATGTCTGCTTTTCTATGTCATCAATAAAACACATTCATTTTTATTTCAATATTTTATTACTTTTTTCTACAAAATATGAGCGGAAGATCTCATCCACAAAAATATCATTGTGCAGTGTGTTCCCTGTAAATATGTTCGTAAAACTATGCATTGAACATCCCTGAAACTTAAATAGCAAATACATTAAGCAATATTCACCACAAACTGAAGTCCAATCATTCTGAATCCTATCAACATTCCAGTCCCATCTCTTACAATTCCTTTTCAAAAACTGGAGATGATATCGCTCAGGTGTTCGTCCATATGAATCAAAATATTGACCGATACCATTCGTATCGATATGTACAGCTACCCAGTGTGAACCTGGTTTATCATCCGCATCCAAATTGCATATTATATACGTTGGTACATGTGTATACATAGGTAGTCTATTAGCAGCATAAACATTATTTTCTAGACTGGGATGAATCTTTTTCATATGTTTTTGTAATTCTAGTGTATCCATGATATTACTGTTATTAGCAGATTATTACAGTACCAATCTATTCAATGGTTGTCATAGGAATGTTCAATTATAGTGATTTGTAAATATTAAATCGCATTCTTTGTGGGAGTCACAAAGCTTAGGATTATCATTTTGCTGCAGCTAATTTAAAGTTTGTTATATGGGTCTGATTATATTAAATAAAACACTTTGAGTACATAGACATTTTTAATTAACTGATCAACACAATAATTATTAAATAAATAAATTAAATACAGACATATTATTATCAAAATACCATTTTCTAATACACACAGCATTATTCAATGCACAATTCAATTTATGGTTCACACAATTAAAATCAGTTTTATTTTTACAGAACTTTTTTTTTAATGTCGCAAAATTAGGACATCCCTTCTCACCTATGTCAATCACTTCACAGTTTGCACATAACTCTTTAATCCACGTAATCTTTTCCAAACCCTTTGTCATAATTTTTTTATTTTCTAAATATGGTAAAATAACACGTTTAAACTCTTTGTAGTCTATGTAGCCTTCACTCCAGTAAATTCCTCGATTTCTTTCTAACCATCTCACCTGCTTTTTTTCTTCTAGTGTTAGGTAATGGAATGAATATGGTGGTTTCACCAAGAACGTCTGTGTATGATCATGACTCGCAATGGCCAATTCTTTGATAATAAAATGATTTAAAGAATCTTTAAATCCTTGATAGTATATTGCATACAATTTGTTTTATTTAATTTTATAATGTTATCTTTAGTTACACACACACAAAATGCATTAAACATAACACATATATCTAAAACACAACACACATTATAATCCTAACTACTATAGTCTACAGTAACATTTCTATTTTTATCTATTTCAATAATATTATCAAACTCAGCATAAACAATACAGTTAATTGTTTGTATTAGTGAGGATTCAAATCGTACTTCTAATCTTACACTACCATGCTTTATGAGATTCCAATGGGCTGATGAGTTAGCTGATAAATCAGGAGTTAAATCAAATGCTAAAAGACAGTAACCTTTGGCATACTGTTCACGAGAGATTGCATTTCCTTCATTAAGAAAGTGAATACCAGTCCCCGAGAATAGAGTATGATATGCTGATGTAAATATATTATTATTAAAAGATGGTTGCAAAGCTTTGGAAGGTATTTGTTGACCATCAATATATAAGCTGAAAGAGTTAATACCATAGTTTTCAAAGTTAAATGGATTTTTAGTAAGTGAACCATTAAATGCAGAATTATTCACAAAACCAATAATACATCTTTTGGGTACCTGTCCTAAGAATATATTATCAAGAGTTTTTCCTTGAACACCCGATGCAATTGTTAAAACTAACTTCAGCACGAGTAATAGGATATTTAGCAGTGGTAGAAGCTAAAACTTTCTGATGTGCGAGTAATACACTTGGATTAATTCGTGCTCTTCGAACAATAAGAGTTGCGTCCGTAATGCAAACTTTAAACTTTACATCATTTGACCCAGCAATTAAATTAAAACTCTCTCTTGACCGAACTAATTTTACACTCATTTCAACGCCATTAATTAAAAATTTATCTTGATTGAAAATGTCACCATGAAGATGACCAATCATTTCTATTTCCCTGCTTTCATTAACTAATTCCTGTCTTTTAACAAATCCTATGTTTTTACCATCTGTGGAATCCATTTTTCCTGCTGTATCATCATACCAAAGACTACAAGTAAGATGAGATTGTTTAGCAGCAGGAGCATAGTTTAAAAGGGTTTCCATGTATGCTCGATAGGCATAGGTATTATTAGGTGGTGATACAAGTTTTTGGTTTAAATAAACATCGAGTTGACTAAAAAGTGAATGCAACCAATTATTTACAGGTGCTACTGCTGTAGCTGATATCAAGTTTGTTGAATCTTGATTTAATACTTTTGCCTTTATGTGGAGTAATGTATGAGACAAATCTATGTAGTCATCGCCTGTTCCAGGAACTTGAAACTCGATAGGTCCATCATCAGCAAGAGATGAAATTGGTTTATAGTGAATCCACAATCCATTTTCAATGCTTGTTTGTGTAGACGGTAATGCAAACAAATCTAATTCTGACTTAACGCACTCACAAGAATGATTATGAAGGTAAGACATACTTAATTTGAAAATATATCTTTGATGTTTTTTGGTTTTAGACCAAGTTTTTTCGTAGCTTTCACTTTAGCTGTTAGTGGTGGAATGAACGAGGCCAATCGTTTTCTTTTACTTATATACCCAGATCCTGTCATGTTAAATCGATCAATTTTGTCATCAGCCTTTCGTTTTAAGTTTGTACTAACTTGCTTTAGACGATCTTTTATTGAGGCTTCCATAGGACGGGCTTGAACCATATCCGATAAAAGTCCTACTCCAGCGTTTAATGCCTCCTTACCAACCACTCGAGCACCACTTGAAAGTAAAGGTAAAACTGATCTAAATAACCCTCCTAAGAAGCTCCCAATACCATGACCGCGTTGGTATGGTGAACCCTTATAAATTACTCCAACTCCTGATCCAGCTTGATGTGAATAATAATTTTCATATGGACATTTATGATGATCATGAGGAGAATACATTATTATAATTTGCGGAAATGTAGTTTAACACACACGGTTCCAAACTGGAATGGTATTTTTTGTCCTGTGCTCGATCTTATATCTATTTCCAGCGTATCGAACTCTCTTCGCATAACAGGTAAGTAGTGAGGTGGAGAGAAAATGTACATTTTATTCGCACCATAAATGTATTTTGAAGGATCTAATGAAATGACTCTTAATAGTGGAGTCATAACATCACCCACAATCTGAGGATCGATAATGTCGCAATATAGAAATAGTTGAGATGGTAACCCTAAGTGTAAATTAGCAGGACACTTCCCAAAATTTCTGTCTAGGAGATTTGTATTTGGTTCATAACCTAGTTGTAAACTTAATTTGGGTGATAATGTTACGGATGTTATATTTTTATCCAAAACAGAAACAGACACAAATTTTGTTATTTCATCATAACGAAATTTCAAGCTCTCTCTGATACCATTTAACGCTCTTAAAATATGTTCAACGTTATCGTAGTTGGTAGCGGGAATATGTTTTTTGTAGTACACTGTTGATGGTTTATCTTCATTAGGCATTAACATGGTTTTTGTGATGTATACAACATTTTCATGATCTTGAACAGTAAACATGGTGCATGGATATTGAAACTCGACAACTCCAACCGCCCATTCACCTTCTAATTTCATAGCTTTTGGTAATTTTGTTGAAAAATTTGTGGTCTTGTTATCAGGAAAGTATTCCATTGAACTATTGCTGAGCAAAGTTAAATAAAAACTTTCTTTATTCATATTTCTTTTAAACTAGAAGCTAAAATCCAACTGTTAAATTTATCTGGATAACCTTTCCACTTCACTAATACTTCTTTTCTGTTACCCGAATAACGAGTGCCAATTATTTTATCTATTTTATATTGTGAGGTGGGGCTGTAAGTGACCTTCTGTAATTCTCTTTCATAAAAAGTACCAACTATTGGTTCATTTTGTAAATCTGTTATTGTATAAACAACCCATGGAGATCTATCAATTATTGAAGATATAATAAATATTTCATCACTCCAATTTGATTCATATCCTTTTTGGAAAACATGTTTATATTTAGTTATTCGAACATAATCACCCACGTTGAAATTTGGTTTTGGATTTTCTAGAGAAAGTTTGTTTGACCCTCTATCATAAAGATTAGTCCAAACTGTCATAATATTGTTGGAACTTACATCACATGGGCACATCTTAATACTCGAGTGAATGCTGTGATTATAAGAGTATATTAAATCTTGTAAAACATCTATATATCTATAAGTATTATTATGAGTGAAATAACGCCACATTTTCATTTTTAGAGTTCTTTGAAATCGTTCAACAATACTAGCCTTAATATCAGGATTGTTAGTGGTATAGTAATTTATCTTTTTGGATTTAAAGTATTTTTGTACATCTTTTGAAACAAATTCTGTACCTTTATCAGATTGTATGTGAGTAGGTGTTGTATTACTTTCAGTAAATATACTTTCAAAACATTCTTTAGTTGTTTCTGAGTTTTTCTTTTTCATTGGTCTTGCAAAAGCATATTTACTAAATACATCAATAACACAAAGTATGTAGTTGAAACCATCATTATATTGAGAATAAGTTCGCATATCACTTAAATCAGCTTGCCACAGCTCATTAATATTTGATAGAATGTACTTATTACGCGGGAATTTTTTCCGAATGGGTTTATGTAATGTATATGTTTCTTGTGATTGTAACCATTCCTTTGCTTGCTTTTTATCCATTTTACCCTTCATAGCTTTTGATAATTTATCAATACTACCAAAACCAGCGGGGTTAGATGGATCATAATAAATCCTGTTAATTTCTTCTAGTACGGGGTCCATTTTTCCCAATCGATCTTTTTATGTATTTTAGTTATAGATCTTTTATCTCCACTGCTCGGTGTAGAAAACTCTTGAACTTCAATCTCAGAGGTTTTGTTCAGATCTTTTACTTGAAGTTGGTTAATAAACTCACATCTCTTTGGATTTCCAATATAAGTAAGTGGTACTTTAATATCTTTTAATGCTTTAGCAAATCTATCCCACCCTATCGGATCACTTTTTTTTAAGGGTCTAAGTGAATCATTTATTAAATCAACAATATTACTTCCTGGAATTTTTTCATTATCAATTATGACTGTGCCTTCATTATCCCAACGTATTTTACTTTTACTTGTTCCAATTAAGTTTAATAATGACTCACCTTTTTTATTATAAGTTTTTGGTATTAAACTGAGTATTTGTGTTGATGAATACAGTGGATTTGCCTCACTTTCTATACTTTTAATAGATCCTTTCTCCTCCAACAAAGATTCAGCATCAACTGAACTTTTTAGATCTCTATCTTTATTTTTAAAACCAATTTTAGACCCATTTGAATCTTCATTAGATGTATCAGAATAAATTGGTAATCTGAGTGGTTGACGATCCTCTTCGGTAAAGTGAAGGTATCTTTGTAGTGTTTGTAAATATAACATCCACTTCTTTCGGTCTTCCGTCTTACTATTCATAATATTTTGCATTTCAATATCTAATCGAGACAAATTACTAGTAACCTTATTTTCTTGTTTTAATTTTTCAATCAATCCCGGTTCAATAAGTATCATTTTCTTAGCATTTTCCATGTTAACTGGCTAGTCCACTTACTAATCCACTCAATATTGCACCTAATATTATTGGTAAGAAAGCCCCTCCTTTTTGTATAATAATATTTTTTCTTAGTTTATGTTTACACTTATGCACCAGTTTACGGAGTATATTTTTGTGTTTATTCAATTTTTGTTTATCTTGATCTTTAAGAGGTATCTTTCCTTGTAAAACGTTATGAATACATTCACAAATACAATTTATTTCTTCTTCATCACACGTTTTAAGTAACGCTCTTTGATATTTTGGTTTAAGCGTATGCAAAGCGTTTAGCAAATGTTTATGCGTTGTGAGTCGACGATGCATCATTTAGAAATGATTTGAATTGTTTGATTCTTGGTGTATTTAAACTGCAAAGCGTTTAGCAAATGTTTATGCGTTGTGAGTCGACGATGTATCATTTAGAAATGATTTGAATTGTTTGATTCTTGGTGTATTTAAACTCTTTCGTGGGGACGTAGACTGTGCAGTAACCATTAAATGGGAATACATTTGTCTTGATACGACAAAAATCATTTGTATTCTGTTTTAAATCTACCATTAAATATCCATGCGCTTCTAAAGTTGCATCCCTGTAGGCGTCTTCAATGAATTTTGGGTTATCTGGTGACACTTGTCGTGCTAAATATCTTATTTGAGTTTTATCTCGAGGGTTTTTAAAATAAATTATATAACTTGAGTTTAAAGAAATGTCTCTTTGACCTTTACCTTGATGAAATAAATTTTGTGTTAAATAAAATACACTAAGATTCCTGTGATGACTACCTTTTGTAAATATATCCACAATTCTTCCATCAGACTCTCTCATTAGATCATCAATAATAATAAGGTGTGGGTTTTCACCATCAAACATATTAAGATTTGGAATTCCTTGATGATAGTTAACATTTGGTAAATTATTTAAAGCCTGCATTTCATCAAAGCACCATGTGATCTGATTAAAATCACAATTACATATTTCTTTAACTGATTTTATGAAATTTGTTACAAAATTTGACTTCCCACATCCACTTGGTCCTGCCACAATAGCAGTAAACGGATGGATAAAGTGAAACATTTCACACGTCTAGAGTTTTAAAGGGATGAAATAAAAATGAAAATTTTGGTGTAAAAATTAAATATATATATATATTGCTAAAATTATATAAAACATGTAATTTGTGAAAAACAGAATGATCTGTATACTATTTCTAACACAATTAGTACTTATCAGAATTTCACAATCACCTCAACGTCAAATTTAAGCACACAAATAAAAACTACAATTATTTTACATTATTTACAATCAAACAATAAATTTTAAATATGTAATAAACTATTATATAACATTACAGTAATATCATAATTTTACAATCAGTACAAAATTTGTATATACACACAGAAATAAAAGTAAAAAGTATTACACTTAGCGTAATTTATAATGTCCCCAAGCCAATGTATCAATGTTGTTGTTCATAATACATCGTTTGGTATCATTATATGATAAAGATGTTTTATTTATTTTTTGTGTAAAAATAGTGTGTTTGATTGACTTAAATCGAAGCATACTACAATATAATACATTTTTATTAAACAAACACGATTTGTAATTTTCCATATTCATTTTTTTGGTAACACTTTTGTTAACCCCTTTTGCCTTTGCTATAAATTTATCTTCTATTTCTAAGGCATACATTTTTGATCGCAACCCTACAAATTCCTTCAATACTTTACCATTATTCTCATCTTTAAAAAAACCTAACTTTTTTTTATTTATTTTTGGATATCCGTAAATATTATTTTCCGGGTAATCTGATGTATCGAAATAGTGAAGTAGATCTGGTTTTATATCCTCATAAAAATTGTCTGTAAAAATTTGATATATCAAACTATCGGTATCGGTGTACAATAACTTAATTTTATTATGAAACTTTTTAATCATGTAGTTATAATGAAATTCATACATAAGGGTCTTAGATATATCTAAAATACAAAATCCTAAATAAATCGGCTTATCATAAATTAATTTTGTTTTGTGTAATTGTATTGCAACTAAATGTTCTGAAAATATTGATAAACTATGGAATTCTGGTTTTGCAATCCAATCCTGAGCACCTAAAACTTTACCACGATTATCCCAGTGAGTTAGTAGTTTAACGTTTACTCTTTTTTCAATATTTTCCATAGTCTTACCGAAGACAGAATTGTTCATTAATTTAAAAAAGTCTTTTTCAAAGTTTGATGTAGCTAACGTTCTCAAACTAGTATTTAAGTCTATGTATTTCTTTAACCAAGAACTCTGTTTAAATTTTAAAATTCTATGTACTTTAATTAATTTAATCCCCATTTCAATGCATTGTTTTAAATTCCTGTAGTGAATGATGTATTTATTTTTATTATTTAAATTAGGAACTAATTTAGTTTCTTTAGTATTACCCACACATATGTTTTCAGGACATAACGGAAAGTCAGAATGCAAATTATGAAGTTCATCAGGATATTCCAAATCAACTTCTAAAACATAACCGAAATCAGAGTTATCCGACACATTATAATCTGTATTAGAATCTATCCATTCGAAACCACCAACAGGAAGAGATTGAGACATTGCCCAACCATATAAATTATTCGCATCAAAATATGTTAGATATGAATTAGGTTTTACACTATCATAATCTTCCATGAATTTATTATTTGCTCTAGCAAAACGATTGCTACACTGAGATACACCCCCTCTAATACCAGCTTTAAAAAAAGCAATTTTGTCATAGTCCGTTAACAATTCTAATTCTATTTTGGTAAATTTTAACATTGCATCCCAACTTAAACCTGGGGCAGTATAGTAATGAGCAGGATCTAATCCATAAGTTTTAATACAAAGCTTTCTAAAGTTTTCGAATACATCAGTCAAAAGTAAAACATCAGTTTTTAAATATAAATTGGAATAATCAGACATACTACTACACTTAAAATGTTGCCAAATATCTTTTGCGTGATTATAATCATCATTTGAAATATTTGAATCTGTGAGTGAACTATAAAATTGGTGTTGATCAGGAAGTGATGGATGTTTCAAGCAATCACTATTACACATAAATTCATAAGGATAAATACCTTTCCGTCTTAAACGTGAAAAATCTTCATTATTAGGATAGTTCCTTTTTAGTTCTGTAAACTGATCATCATTAAGATTTTTAGCTAGTTGATCTAAACTACACGATAAAAATTTCAATGAATCTATGAATCTTAAACTTACTGGTTGATTATTTATTGTTAACTGTTTTGAAAATGATATGTATCGTTCTTTATTTTGTGGAATAACTTCAACTTTGTCATCATCGAGGTTTAATGCATGGATAATGAAATGAGCATCGTAATGACTGAGGTTATGTAAAAATATTGGAATATGACGAGGGGTTCTGTACTTAGAACTACACACTTGATGTGCAACACCCCTAAAACTGCCAGTGTGCCAATCAAAATCGTAAAAAAGATCTTCATTTAACTCAGTTTCACAAATATGACATATGTTTGAATTTGAAATTTTAATTTTATCTTCATCTGATAATGGAACGAGACATTTTTGGAAACTATTTTTTTTAAATATTGTTTTCACATCTTCACAAAGGCGATTCATAAACACTTGTGCACAGTTTGACCCACTATACGTCTCATATTTTGATAATCTGTTATCATATGAACATTTAATGTAATATCCAAAACTATACACTTCATGTTTTTGAATATTAATTGTACTAGGCTTGGATGGATCGTTACTACATGATTCTATTGGGTTCAAAAATGCCTCAAAGTCTGCATAAACCACAAAGGGCATTTTCAACTTTTTCACGAATTTATCAAATTTTAATTTATTATTTGAGGTTGCTTTACCAAACCAATCCTTTTTGGAATCCTCACCGTTTGGTAATTCCGTACAAATGTGAGCGCAATCATATTGTTGATGGTTATTAAGTCTTTCCTCCGATGGGAAATGAAGTAAACATGAATCACATATATAAACTGCACAATGATGTCTTGATATTTGTGAACTAACTAATCGCGATAAGTTTTTAATATAACAGTAATGATTGTTAGTACCATTCGATATATATAGTAGGTTAATATGATTAGGTGTACGACATTTTGTTAAATATAAAGGACCTACAACAGAATTACACTTTTTTTCTTTATTATACTCTAAGCCAAAAACATTAATACTAATATTGTTTAATTTCTCTACTTTTGATATATCTGCAATTATAACCGGAAAAGAAATACCAGTAAATTTTAGTTTATTTCCATGAATTGCGTAAGATGCTACCCGATCTACACTTTTACATACAGGATATAAACCAGAGAGTAATGCCCATTTGAAACACATATTATCATTATTTTTAACATTGATTACAGCTTTTTTTGATTTAATATCTTGAGGAAGGTCGATATATGAACTACCACGTAGGGGGTTGAATTTGTTAACATTCATATCTATGTATTTAATTTGATTAAGACTCCAACCACTATCTTTTTTTTCAAATTGACAAATTTTACCGACTACAGTGTCTATTAATGATGAATAAAAAATATTTAAGTCATCTCCCTGACAAATTATGTAATTAAACGTTTGAAAATCAAACGTATTTTTAATATCTTTAGTTTGTTGTATGAAATCAGCATGCAATATGAAGTTTATTTTAAAAATTGTATGTTGTTGAATACATTCATTTATCAAAAATAAGATATCAATTTTTAGCGAATTTAAAAACGATTCCGGTGTTTCAAAATATTGTCCCGATTGAAGTGTTTTACTATTAATTCTATATGTTAAAATTCGATTGCCAAAAGCGGTTTCAACAACTGTAACATTTGTTAATGAATTATGTGATTTTAAAAGATTATTTTTATGTGAATTGCTTTTTAAATGGTTGTTTAGATACCTTTTATTAATATAAACATGACATGTATCACATTCCACCTTATTGTTGTCCACATCATTGGTTTCAATTGATGATGTAGAAGCTCCTTCATCAAATTTTGCTTTCTTGGTAACCTTATTTTCATCAGTAGTGATACCTCGTTTGATACCTCTTCCAACTTGTTGTTGACTGTAACAAAAAGAAAATTATTAGACAAATCTTAAAATAAAACATTACTACAATAATATTTCTTATTGAGTTTGTACTTCTAATACTTACATCAACTTTGTTTCAACCATCAAACATTGATTATACAACTCATCATCATACGATGAATCGAACAGTTCATGCTTCTCTATTTCATCACAAACTTTAGACAGCTCCTGATTGAATTCGCTGTTGGATTGTTCTATATTCTCTTCAATGGGCGCGGAAAAGAAAGCACTGGTGCACATTTCACTGAAGTTTTCCATCTTTATAATAAAGAAGAAAGTATGTAGCACAGTAAGTAACAGTTAAGTGTTGGTAGAGCAACTGATACCCAATTTCAAATAATGTCCAATATTCATAGTCTAACAAAGGATTAGGAAAGTCATGTAAAATCTAATGAGTACACAGAAGTACTTTAAGTAAACAGAATCACATTCACTAATCCACTAATGAGTGTCATTGTTAAAAAAGTATTTTTTAACTTTTTCACTTTCTGCTATTGTCTTTGTAATATTGTATACGAGGCCGTTTGTGTTGTCGTAGATGCTATCCTTATTATTCTTTATGTAATATTTAATCCTCGTGGTAGCGTGCTTCCAGTGATCACTAGTTGGAATCTTGGATAGTTTCTTCATATCATACATTTCAATTTTTATGAGATGCGTCGCTTGGTCTCCGTCGTCAGAATTTGTAGAGATGTATGATACGCCATCTCTAGCAGCTCGTGTCACAGTCGAGGATAGCAGCTTCTTCCTTTTTATTTTTGGTGCCACTTCAAAAAATTGATCAATCGGTTGCGATTTCCTTTTTCCACCATCGTCTGTGTTATTAACGACGATGTCATCACTCTCTTCTTCGTGTTGAGGAGAGAGTGGCGAGTAGTAATACTGTTTATAGGTATTTTCATTATCGTCTGCGAAGCTGAATGATCTCTGCAACAACAGAGTTATCACGTTAATATCAATTTGTTTACACTTAATCACACACGTTAGGAAACAACAACAGAAATACAAGTAAGTTTGTCAATAGAATAAACACTTACCTCCATGGCCATTGATGCGTTGAAGTAACACAAACGTAGTATTGGTAGACGTATACAATACACTGTGGTCAAACGACCATAGACTGACTGCATGACTGCAACTGTTCGATCTTATATAGCACCATTCTTATCTAAAGCAAATTACTAAGTACAACGAAACTGATTGTAACTCTATGAGTCAACAAACTTATCTCACGTTCCTTATTCTTATCTAAAGCAAATTACTAAGTACAACGAAACTGATTGTAACTCTATGAGTCAACAAACTTATCTCACGTTCCTTCGCAACAGGCATCAACCTGCTTTGTGACTCCCACAAAGAATGCGATTTAATATTTACAACGAGCAATACACCAGATTTCAACAGTCGTATTACGGACGTCGACCGGAACCCATATTAAGCGAAAAACAGTTTAGAGATTTAGCACCGCTGTTTGTCATTGATTGCTCTAGACAAGTGGATAATCTAAAGACAGGGCCAGTTGTGGACGTGAGAGTAGAAATTGAAAGTGATTCGGAGATACCAGATCAAACTTCAGCATATTGTCTCATTCTGAACGATTGCATTGTTGAATACAAACCATTAAGTAACATTGTTAAGAAGATATCATGAAGACGGACACCCTTATAGTGGAACTCCAAGGATTTAAAGATTCTTTAAATCATTTTATTATCAAAGAATTGGCCATTGCGAGTCATGATCATACACAGACGTTCTTGGTGAAACCACCATATTCATTCCATTACCTAACACTAGAAGAAAAAAAGCAGGTGAGATGGTTAGAAAGAAATCGAGGAATTTACTGGAGTGAAGGCTACATAGACTACAAAGAGTTTAAACGTGTTATTTTACCATATTTAGAAAATAAAAAAATTATGACAAAGGGTTTGGAAAAGATTACGTGGATTAAAGAGTTATGTGCAAACTGTGAAGTGATTGACATAGGTGAGAAGGGATGTCCTAATTTTGCGACATTAAAAAAAAAGTTCTGTAAAAATAAAACTGATTTTAATTGTGTGAACCATAAATTGAATTGTGCATTGAATAATGCTGTGTGTATTAGAAAATGGTATTTTGATAATAATATGTCTGTATTTAATTTATTTATTTAATAATTATTGTGTTGATCAGTTAATTAAAAATGTCTATGTACTCAAAGTGTTTTATTTAATATAATCAGACCCATATAACAAACTTTAAATTAGCTGCAGCAAAATGATAATCCTAAGCTTTGTGACTCCCACAAAGAATGCGATTTAATATTTACAAATCACTATAATTGAACATTCCTATGACAACCATTGAATAGATTGGTACTGTAATAATCTGCTAATAACAGTAATATCATGGATACACTAGAATTACAAAAACATATGAAAAAGATTCATCCCAGTCTAGAAAATAATGTTTATGCTGCTAATAGACTACCTATGTATACACATGTACCAACGTATATAATATGCAATTTGGATGCGGATGATAAACCAGGTTCACACTGGGTAGCTGTACATATCGATACGAATGGTATCGGTCAATATTTTGATTCATATGGACGAACACCTGAGCGATATCATCTCCAGTTTTTGAAAAGGAATTGTAAGAGATGGGACTGGAATGTTGATAGGATTCAGAATGATTGGACTTCAGTTTGTGGTGAATATTGCTTAATGTATTTGCTATTTAAGTTTCAGGGATGTTCAATGCATAGTTTTACGAACATATTTACAGGGAACACACTGCACAATGATATTTTTGTGGATGAGATCTTCCGCTCATATTTTGTAGAAAAAAGTAATAAAATATTGAAATAAAAATGAATGTGTTTTATTGATGACATAGAAAAGCAGACATACAATGAGTAATAGATAAGAACGCCAAATCAACCGTAGGGCAACAGATTCGTGGGTTCTGGCGCAACGTAATGAGGTGTTCGAAGTATAATAGATAAAAGGATTAGGCGAACAATGGAATGCTAATGAGGGTGCAGGACCACCGGAAATCAATGAGATAACAGTTAATTGATTTGCATAACTCCAGAACCACGCATCCTACGCTAAAATGGACCGCAGATTTGAGATCAGAGCACACCAAAACCTTTTTTTTTTTTTTTTTTTTTTTTTTTTTTTTTTTTTTTTTTTTTACGATGGGTGCTACAGATTCGCGGGCTCTGGTGCAAGCGCGGGCTCTGGCGCTTGCGCCAGAATCCGCGAATCACTACTACTTCAAAGTTCATTACAAAACTTTTCTAACAAGTCCAAACACAGCTATTGATACGATGTTCCATCATGAAGTTCCAGTTCATATCTTCCGGCTCCATCATCAGATCAGTTCGACAGTACCATATTATTGTATTGTCATCAGAATTGCATACAGCTGCCAATTTTAATGACGCTGCGATCCTTGGAAGATAGTTAAATTAGTTACCTTAGATTCCATTACATAGTTACATACAGGTCGACCGAAAAGCGTGTTAAAAAGTTGCACAACGTATATTATAAGTGCATTCTGCCTGGCTTCAATTCATACCTACGACCTACAACTCGTATGTAGCAGTCTTTACCACTGAGTCACTGGGCCACCACTGGCCATGTTTTTCAAAATATACAAAAACGACAGTAATACACTTTCCTCGTCAGTACGTATTGATTGTCGTTTAAAAAGAGGTGTCACAAAAGGAATGTATGGAAAGTAAGAGGTGTATGGCGAGGTAGTGGGTGGCAGTCGACCTTGCCGCCCACCTGCAGACCTGGTACCTACTCATCTTGGCAGTTCATTGATACCTCGCTAGTATTGGGCCGATTACAAAATTAAGAATGTTCCTAAGGAGGAGCGAGTTACAAAACGACGCGTCACATCTTTTTTTTTTCATAAATCGTTTCTTTTTAATTGCTGCGATGAGATTTGTTGTCACTTTACTACAAATGAGAGAAGACCTGTCCCAGCAGTGGGAAAATTAAAGGCTGATTATGAATATGTAACGGTCGCAACTTACGGGTTATAGGTGGTTGGTTCTAACCCAGACGCTTTTTCGGCTTTTTCAATTTATAAAGGTTGTCGGAATTCGACCGTAATTCATTTTCATTTGCTTTCTACACTCCTTCTCCACATTAATTGTGCCAAATTTCATACTCCTACTGTGCGTAATTTTCGTAAATCTTTGTACCTACACCACAAAGTTTTTGCTGATAGGTTTGTGTAAATTATTTCATTACCATTGCTCTCAACGGTGAAGGAAAAAGTTGTGAGGAAACCGGCATGTCCTAGAAAACAAAACTCGAAGAGTTGTGATATCTACCAACCTGAACTGGGCCCGAGTGGTGGATTACGGTTTCATTCCTTCTCACCGAGTGGAGTCCAGTGTCCCAGTAGTGGGAACATTTTAGGCTGGTTATGATTATGTATTTAAGACAATGACATATAATTATGTATGTAAAATAAAAATAATAAGTATCAAACTTCAATACAGTAAAATACAATATATTTATTAAATTATTGTTGAGAGCCTTCGATCACTTTTAAAGAACATTAGTGATTTAAGATTTCGGTAAATTATACCTCTTACAATAATCTAGGCTGTAAAGCTTGACAGCCTGCCATCTGTATATATGTTTAAAACCAACAACACAGGGCTTAGTTTTCAATTTTTAAACGTGCTTGCTATCAACAAAGTACAATTTCGAATGAACGGGGTGCTGCTGCTGCTGCACAATCTAGCGTGCAACAGTGAAACTTATTGGGGATGTGGCTGACTATGCGTGTTGCGATGTCCCGAGGTCCCTCTGGAGGCCCTGCATTCTCGAAATCATAGAAAAAAATGAATATCAGCCAAAATACAGCAAGTTAAATTAAGAATTTTATGTTTTAAAACGCGTCATGCTCCCGGAACTGTGCCGATGTAAGTGAAAATACTCGAATAAAACTAGCCAAAGCAGGTACATTCGATAATTTGTGCTGCATAAAAAGCAAGTAAAGCCTTATTTAAATTTTCCTATCACAGTCCTCGGTAGTATAGTGGAGAGTATCCCCACCTGTCACGCGGGAGACCAGGGTTCGATCCCCTGCCGGGGAGGCAAACTTTTTTGCGAAAAAATAAGAAAACTTGAAAAAACATAAACAATAAAACATGATAAAAACCTTTGAAAACCGTAAGTTTATGGCTAGCTTGTGAATGAATTGCAGTCTATTTTCAAGCATTAAAAATACTTTTTCAGTAAACTTTCGTTGCGCTTAGTGCATAAAGAATCGGAATTTTTAAACCGCTTGTTTAACTACAGGTATTATAAACATTCAGTGTGTTTACTTGGTCCAGGTTGTTTTTAACAAATCGTAATGTGTTTATCAGTGTATTTAGGTACCTATGTTACTAATATATGTTTGTTTATTTGTAGAACTCTAGATACCAAAACGGTTGGGCCGAATTTGATGATTCCTACGTCGCAATCGATTTGTCGTAATCTTGCGAGTGTCATTATATACATGACAGTAATCAAAATTCAATATGGCGACAGTCATAAAATAGTGTGAAAATAAGTTCGGAGTTCGGAGTCTTTGTGATGGCTCCGAAGGTCTATAACAAATTACCAAAATGTATAAGGAGTGAAGATAGTGTCCGTAAATTCAAAAGTAAACTGTATTTATTCCTAATTGATAAGACATATTACTCCATCGAAGAATTTTTAAATGATAAAATATGACATTACCAGTCCTTTACTGTAATTTATCATTGACATGCATGTAAAAATAAGTTAATATAATTGATTAATTATTGGCTAAAAAAATACATTCAATTGACATTTCTTATAATAAATATGACATTACTAAATTTTATTATTGACATGCATGTAAAAATAAATTATAAATTATTCTTAAAACATATAGTTAACATTTTTCTACACGAACGTGTTTTTTCTTGTATAAATTCAGCATGTTTATTAAGAAAACCTAATATATGTATTTGTACACCAATTTCATTGGTTGGACATAGAGCTCGACATAAAATGTATACCTAAGAACTTTATTGGAATACCTATGTTCACAAATAAAGATTGATTGATTGATTGATAAGTTGACGAGCTAAAAGGTCGGGGAAAAACATTTTTCATAAATATTTACATAAGGTTCTAGGAGTCACTCAATCGTCGAAATTCGATTATAATCATTTTAATTTTATGAAAAATATTAGCTTTTTACACTCCTTCTACACATAAACTTTATTTGTGCCAAATTTCATACTCCTACATCCGCGTAATTTTCGTAAAACTTTGTTCACCACAAAGTTTTTGCTTCACGTATTAATACATAGACATATATGTTTGTCATGACATGTCTCTTTGGCTGTACTGTTTATATCTGGCTGTTTTTATACCAGTATAGTATACATACATATACTTAGATGATATTTAGACACATAAAAACCGGCCAAGTGCGAGTCGGACTCGCTCACCGAGGGTTCCGTACAAACCTGTAGGTATTCTCGGTTTAAAAATAAATGTTTTTTTTAAATTTTATATTTCAGTTGATTGAATGTAAGGTAAATTGCGTTATACGATTTATGACGTTTTAAAAAAAAACTACTCGCTCGATCTCGTTCAAACCAATTTTCGGTGGTAGTTTATATGGTAATGTACATCATATATTTTTTTTAGTTTTATCATTCTCTTATTTTAGAAGTTACGGGGTGGGGGTAGGGTTACCATATCTCAGGATTTGTCCTGAGATCTCAGGATTTTTGGACTCTTCCCAGGATTGCGGCCGGATTTTGCAAATCTCAGGATTTTTAGAATTTTCAATAAAATTCAGCTTACATTTTAAAGATCTCTTTAGTAAAAAGTTAAACAAACTAAAAATAATATTTCTTTGGTAATAATTATTAATTGCAATTAATTGCAAAATTAAAATCAATACTCATTTATCCAAGTAGGTACTTAATCAATTTTATCAGGGTATAAAAACGATAATATTACGACTTTTTTAAATTGTTAAGTACGTTTGAGAGAAAATTCTCAAACTGTAAAAAACCTCAGGATTTTTCAATGGAAATCAGGTCTTTTCTCCGGACTTTTGATTTGTTCATCTGGTAACCCTAGGTGGGGGGGACACACATTTTACCACTTTGGAAGCGTCTCTCACGCAAACTATTCAGTTTAGAAAAAAATGATACTAGAAACCTCAATACCATTTTTGAAGACCTATTCATAAATACCCCACACGTATGGGTTTGATGAAAAAAAAAATTTGAGTTTCAGTTCTAAGTATGGGGAACCCCAAATTTTTTTTTTTTCTATTTTAGTGTAAAAATCTTGATGTGGTTCACAGAATACATCTACTTACCAAGTTTCAACAGCGTAGCTCTTATAGTTTCGGAGAAAAGTGGCTGTGACATACGGACGGACAGACAGACAGACAGACAGACAGACAGACAGACAGACGGACAGACAGACAGACAGACATGACGAATCTATAAGGGTTCCGTTTTTTGCCATTTGGCAACGGAACCCTAAAAAAGTAAGAACGATTTCCCGTCATTTTTCAACTGTTTTTTTGTCCGCAAAAATGAGTGTGTCTAACGAAGATATTCGATACATTTTGAGGTTTTATTACATAGGGAAAAATGCGACACAAGCCGCGAATAAAATACATATCTGACGTTTATGGACTTTACGCAGTCACGTAAGTCAGTACGTTCTCGGTACGGGAATTTTGATGTCAAAGACCAAACCGAGTGATGCTCGGGTTATTCTTGTTTAGGATAAAGTTGACGCCATGTTTGGAAAAGTTTAGAAGAGGCATGTTAGTTACGCAATAGCTGAACAGTTAAGGGTTTTTTTTTTTTTTTTTTTTTTTTTTTCAGGATGGGAAATCATCAAATGACTTCTCCCGCTCTGGGCGGAGCGGGAGGGCGTGTCAGACTTTTACTGACTAAAACCCACCCGTGTTCCATCAGTTGCCCATGTGCCAGGGTCACGGTATCTCTTTCGAACAATCACGCGACCCCGGCAGGCATCGGTCCTATTAGACCCCTACGCTGCTGCTGACATCTCTTTGAGGCGCGCGTGGAACACTGCGCGCCGTCGACCCGAGCTTGGTCCTTACCGGGCGGCGAGCTACCCATTGCTCGCCACCCGCAAGCTCGCGCCTATGGTGGCCGGGAGTCCGCAATCGACTCCCGACGCCCGGGGCGTCTCCTCCTGCGGCGGCTAGGGACGTGAGGGCGCAGAGACTGCCACTCCGTCACGCGCCCCGCCTCCTCCTTCGCGAGCATTACTGCTTCGCAGAAGGAGGTGACGGCTTCCCACTCCCTCTCGCTCCGTACCATGGCTCGCACCAGGGCCGGACGCGAGAGGTCGCCGCCGCCGATCGCCTCCACGAGGACACGGCGGTGCTCCGCCCAGGCAGGGCACACCTCCACCGTATGCTCCACCGTGTCCTCCAGACGATCCTCGCAATGGAAACACCCGGACGTATCCTCCCGCTTTATCCTGAACAGGAACCCACCGAAGCACCCATGCCCGGTGAGAACCTGCGTCAGGCGGAAGGTGAGGACGCCGTGGCGCCTCTCTATCCACTCCTCAAAGAGGGGACTTACCGCCGCAATTGTGGCGTGCCCTGTTAAGGGTTGACCACAAAACTGTTTAGACCATTTTGTAAAGTTTGGACATAAAACAAGCTCGATATTTGGGTACCACATCACGAGTTCACTGAAACCTAATGAATCTTGTACTCATTTGCGATTCACTACTACGAACGAACGAAATAAAATAGAACTAAGTATGTATTACTGAAAAGACTGATCACTGGTGATGAAAAGTGGAGCGCCGACAAGAACGTGCGGAAAAGATCATGGTCGGCAAAACAAGGTGATGCTGTGTATGACCAGAATGAAATAGGTTTTTTTTTTTTTTTTTTTGTAGGACATCTCGTAGTTAATCTGAGGCCTCCAGCCGGGGTGAAATAGCATCGTTCATTATGAGCTTTTATCGACAAAACCATCGATTTGAATCTCTACTGCCCACAGCTGATATTGAAATGCATATGGGCCGGAATTGGCCCCCATAAGGTTTTTGATTATTATGTGGAAGCGTGATAACCGTGGGGCTCTAGAGACAAGAGTGGCGAGCGAAACTAGTCCGCCGTACGCGGAGCAGACAATATAATTCAAATAACTCACCTACAATACAACAAAAGAACTTACCTGGTGGTTGAAGGACACTGCTCTGGTGCCTACCTGGATTTATGTATGTAAGTGAGTGTATATGTATCGTGTAAGTGGTATCCAGGACACCAGGCCGCTGCAACTCGCCAGAGATTTACTCCAACATGCGGTTCAAACACTTTCACATTAACCTCAAAGTTCTTCTATGTCAAGAAACTAAACCCGTATTATTATATCAACTTGGGGTTATTTACAATCAATACAATTGGGTCATGACAGATTGTCCACCAAAACGACCGGTTCTAAGGGATTAATTTACAAAAGATCGCGAGATTCAACACGGCGACGATTCCCTTTTTCAAGCGCCAAATCAAGAGAAAGTGTCAAGTGTCAAAATCAAACTGACAAGTCAGATGTCATTCTGTTACACGTTTAGAAACGTAGACACATAAAGTAACTAATCGAACAGGACGCAACATCTACCCCCCCCCCCCGGACAGGCCTTCCCGTCCGCTAATCACTTGGCAATCCCGACAAGGTTGCGTTTTATCAGTCCACCTGACGCGCTGCTGGAGGATGTGCAAATACTCCAAGCTCCAACGACTCCAAAACTCTGAGCGAGCTGCTGCACCAACTGAAACCGCGATAGCCAATTTTGGCTCACATCGACAAAAGGGTGCTCCGGCAGGGCGGCAAGTGGCTGTCAAATCAAAAAATGGCCCGGGGTCAGGGCCTCCAAGACGTTCAGGTCCGAAGACAGCGGGCACAATGGACGCGAGTTCAATACAGCTTCAAAACGGCAAAATACCGTAGCTAACTCCTTAAAGGTGAGAACGGTGTCTCCCAACAATCTGCGCCAGAGTCCCTGTGCCGCTTTCACCGCGGCCTCAAAAATACCCCCCAATGGGGGCAGGCAGGCGGGTCAAAACAATAACAAACAACAAAAACAACCAAACAACAATAACAACCAAACAACAACAACAACAACAATTTAACCAAATGGCCCTCCTTAGGCAACAAAAGGGGGTGACGGGCCCCATAAGGAAGGCTAGAGTGCCTCAACCGTCAACCAAACAACAAAAGACCCGTATCGTCCAAAAAAGGGGTTCAACTTACTAAACGGCTCCCGACAATATCCAAAACTCTCGCTGCAGAATGGCCAACAGCGCATTGCAACCGGCATGCGAGTGCATAATGTGACGATCAGTCACCAACAATTCAACAATTTGTCGAGGAGCTGCATCGACTCAACAAAAATCAGAGTCCTCCGTTCCAACAGCGAGCACCTTGAGCCCGGGCAAAGGACCCGACATCAAGACTGGCGATCGAGGCCAATCATCTTCGGGGTGAGTCAGCCAGTCTGGTCCCCACCATAGGGGGTAAGCAAACAAGCGGGGTGCCATGCACCCACGTGAGGCCACGGCACCTGGGTTCAAATCTTCAGGCTCGTGCCTCCAAATCAAAGGCGTTTTAGAATTTTGTATCTGGGACACTCGGTTCGCGACAAAGACCTCCAAAGAGTGGACGGACGTCTTCAACCAACACAAAACAATTTGACTGTCCGTCCAGGCGTAAGAAGCCCGAATGTCCACAGTTCCACCCAAAGTGTGAGCAACGTGGTTCAATAGACGCACAAGAAGCGCCGCCCCTGACAATTCAACTTAGGGATGGTCAGTGCCGTCCGGAGGGGGGCCACCTTGCTCTTGGCCAAGACCAGTGACAAATTCACCTGGCCTGTTGCGCAGACGGTGCGCAGACAAACAACAGCTGCATAACCGTGCGAAGACGCATCACAAACAAGGGTAGCAGTGTAGCTCCCAGGGGGGAGAATAGCGCGGGGTAACACGACCTCGTTGACTGCAGGGAGTGCGGATACAAATTGGAGCCAATCTTCCAACAGGGTTTCCCGAATTGGCTCGTCCCAGCCAAGTCCTTTTCGGGGCAAAATTGTTTTCTTGAGCGCCTTTGGACTGCGCCAAAGGCGCTCAAGAAAACAATTTTGCCCAAAACAATACAAATAAACAACAAAACAATAGACAAAAGGCAACCCTGGGCTCCCGTGTCCAAAATGGCACGGACCACAACAGAGTCCCCCGTGGGCCCCCAGACCTGACCGATGCCGTTGGCAACAAAACCATGTCGATCTGAGGGGTACCTTAGCGGGGCAAGCGCCAGGTTCCTAACAATGCCTGGGCGGCGACCGATCGCCGCACCCAGGCCCAAGTCTTTCCCGACGAGGATGGAGTTCAAATTCCTCGTACGCGCGATGTCCCGGGCCACGCGCCATCGCTGGAAGGGCATATCCCACCGGATGCCTGAATGGCGGGGGGCGTGACTCCAACCGGGGACGTTCCGCCAATGGAGGGGAGGGCAGGCGGTGCTGGTCTGACCAGCGCTGCCTAGCAACAATTGCGTAATCGCCTTTACGCGGGGAGACCAAATGGCGGTCGCGCGGCTCCCGATCAACTTGCGCGGGGGGTGGAGTGCGGCGCTCAAAATTGCGGGCCTCACCCCGGTTCTGAACCGGTGAGCCAGAAGCCCGGTGACCAACTCCATGGTATACCCCCGTGCGCGAACCTTCATCAGAGGCTGGTCTGCCAGCGTGGTTCGCGTTAGCGCACAAAATGTCCAAATGGGACCCCCCACAAATTCTACAAGGGCGGGGGTTGGGGCAGTCCCGATGGAAGTGAGCCCCCAAACAAGAGAAGCACATGCGGCGTGCATTGGCAATTCGGCGGCGGGCACTCACGTGCAATTTCAAAAAAAGCCGCGCAAGTTGCCATGCCATGCCCCGTGTCCCTACAAACTCACAACCAGGACGACTCTGGGTGCCAGCAAAACGAGCGATGGGGCGACCATCAACAGGCCCGCGAGCCCTAGTCCGTCCCTGGTCTCGTGGTCGGGAAGACGGCTGGCATGACTCAGTGGCAACGCCAGAGTTGTCCACAAACCGACACTCATCCTCCAAAAATTGGACGAGGTCACCAAATGGGGGGAGATGTGTGACACTATCCCCACCATACCTTTGCTCGAAATGAGCCCTCAAATCGGCAGGAAGTCGTTGCAGCACAACATGCACCAAAGGGTAAGACCATTGGTCCACCGGCAAGTCCAATCGCTTTAAAGCGTTGGTCGCTACCACCAACGGGTTCAACAGGTCAGTACGCAATGCTGACAAACTAGTAATGACCGGTAACCCCAAAATCAATTCAATATGAACGTCAGCCAAACAACGTTTATTTTGGTACCGCCGGGTGAGTAGTTCCACAGCGGTAGGGTAGGCTGAGTCAGACAACGACAGATGCTGTACCAAGGCTCGGGCCTCACCTTCTAGGACAGACAACAAATAGGCCAACTTTTGGGCGGGTCTGAGGTCCGAGCGTGCATCAACCAAACTTTCAAACAGGTTTTGGAAACCTAACCAGTGGTCCGAGCGACCGTCAAAGTGTGGCAGTTCCAAAGTAGGCAATCTACTCAATAGTCCGGGACCTGAAACAACCGAGGTCTCCGGCTTGACGTGGACAGGTGTCCGGCACTGCAATATTTCCATTTGTATGCCATTGCACAAACAATACAATTCAAATAAACCAAGCAAAAAGATAATTAAGTAACAAAGTTCAATCAATCAATTACAAAATAAATACAAGCAAACAATCAAACTACCAAACCGCCAATCAGCAACTCAAGAAATAGCAAAATATTGGTTTCAATTCAATTCAACAACAAACTCTTATTTTAATTCAAAACCAATATCAACGTTCAAAAAATTCTACTTCAAATTCAATTCAAATATTCAAATGGTAATTTCACAAACCACTTTGCCAATGGTACAATAATAATAAACCTTAATTCCAATTTAAAACAATGGTAATACTCAAAATTCCAATTTCAAATATTAATTTTCACAAACAACCATGTCAATGGTACAAACTCAATATTTTAATGTCTTCCTGACATTCAACAGAGGTCAGACACAAACAAGGGGTTGTAACATAGCCCAATTCATTCAACTCTACTAGCATATGCAACCGGCTGACCCCGACAACATGAGTTACTCGACTCAATAAATTCAAACAAATTATTTCAAATAACAATTAATTACCGTTATCAAATATTTACAGCGTATTACTACTTCCCTTATAGAGACTGCCAAGTAATTAGCCTACTGTAAATTACCAATTTGGTGGTTTTGTAGGTTAGAACCATGCTCTGCTACCAAAAATGTTCACTGCCAGGCTAGGCCCCCATAAGGTTTTTGATTATTATGTGGAAGCGTGATAACCGTGGGGCTCTAGAGACAAGAGTGGCGAGCGAAACTAGTCCGCCGTACGCGGAGCAGACAATATAATTCAAATAACTCACCTACAATACAACAAAAGAACTTACCTGGTGGTTGAAGGACACTGCTCTGGTGCCTACCTGGAGTTATGTATGTAAGTGAGTGTATATGTATCGTGTAAGTGGTATCCAGGACACCAGGCCGCTGCAACTCGCCAGAGATTACTCCAACATGCGGTTCAAACACTTTCACATTAACCTCAAAGTTCTTCAATGTCAAGAAACTAAACCCGTATTATTATATCAACTTGGGGTTATTTACAATCAATACAATTGGGTCATGACAGATTGTCCACCAAAACGACCGGTTCTAAGGGATTAATTTACAAAAGATCGCGAGATTCAACACGGCGACGATTCCCTTTTTCAAGCGCCAAATCAAGAGAAAGTGTCAAGTGTCAAAATCAAACTGACAAGTCAGATGTCATTCTGTTACATGTTTAGAAACGTAGGCGCATAAAGTAACTAATCGAACAGGACGCAACAAAAGGGTCTGGTCTTTTATCATGATAACGCCACACCACACACATGCCAAGTCACTCAGCAAAATATGAGAGAGCTTTGATGGGAAGTGCCAATGTATCCACCATATAGACCTTTTGTTTTGGATGGGAAATCATCAAATGACTTCTCCCGCTCTGGGCGGAGCGGGAGGGCGTGTCAGACTTTTACTGACTAAAACCCACCCGTGTTCCATCAGTTGCCCATGTGCCAGGGTCACGGTATCTCTTTCGAACAATCACGCGACCCCGGCAGGCATCGGTCCTAGCAGGCCCCTTCAGCACTGCTGACATCTCTTTGAGGCGCGCGTGGAACACTACGCGCCGTCAACCCGAGCTTGGTCCTTACCGGGCGGCGGGCTACCCATTGCTCGCCACCCGCAAGCTCGCGCCTACGGTGGCCGGGAGTCCGCAATCGACTCCCGATGCCCGGGGCGTCTCCTCCTGCGGCGGCTAGGGACGTGAGGGCGCAGAGACTGCCACTCCCTCACGCGCCCCGCCTCCTCCTTTGCGAGCATTACTGCTTCGCAGAAGGAGGTGACGGCTTCCCATGCCCTCTCGCTCCGTACCATGGCTCGCACCAGGGCCGCACGCGAGAGGTCGCCGCCGACCATATAGCCCTGTCCATCTATTTCGATCTCTTCTGAATTTTTTAGGTAGTGTTAGGCTAGATCAAAATCAAAAGTCATTTATTCAAACTAGGCAAAAGACAGACGTGAATCCGCTACATAGCTCGCCCTTGACTTGACCTTCCTAGTGATTTAGCTGTTAAGTAGAAATAGCGCAAGAAACTCCCCAGCAGCACAAGTTTCAACAAATAGCTGACCAACCGCTGCAAGAGCAACCGCTTGAAATAGGATTTTCTTGTTTCCATCTTCATAATAGTTCACTTTGAACGTCATCGAGATTTTTTTTATTTATAGCATGCTGCACGTTATTTGTTACCCGATTTTTTATAAGTACAATATCGTATGTGGGAATAACTCCTGCTTTCTGGTTTAGTAGGTAGGTACCTAGAACTTTCAGATATACTTTGTTTTTTTCTATTCCGTGGTCAATACACTAATTAACAGTGAGCTTAATGAAATATTACTAAATATAGAAAAACAAGTTTCCTATAAGCGTTTTCTAAGTGGACTGCGGGTTGATAATTTGATGACTAACATCTAACATTATGGATTACAAGGACAGGTTAACTGGCTGACAAAATATACGTAGGCAACGTACTCAATGAAAGTCGTATGTACCTACCCATTCCCGTAGGATATAAGTCAATATAGTGCTGTGCTAACTTACGTTTCCTCTACTTATTCATGGTCTGTGACATTCTTAAATAGAAAACCTTTGAAATTGTAAGGCTCCCTTGATTGTCATTAAACAACCCAACCTAAAAAAAAACCGGCCTGCCGCGTTTCGGAGGACGTACAGTGAGGGGCTTCGTAGTTGGGATAAAATCCCACGAAGATACGGACAATGTAGTTGAAATGTCCTGCCATATACGCAATATTGATTTTTGTGATAAAAGTACAAATAGGTATGTACCGTTTTGGACATTTTTCTATGGTAGGTAGGGTAGGTAGATAGTGCTGCGAGTCCTTGTTTCTTGCAAAATGCCATGATTGTAGGTCAACAGATAGTACGTTGTAGGTTTTGATTTACATGCAGGTGAGTAAAATATGCGACATAACTACTTGGCAATTTTTTTTAGGCCATAGTGTTCCCCCTGTTTGCGGGGGGTCCCATAATCGCTACGCTTGGCAGGTGGGTTGGCGAACGCAGTATGGTGGTAACTGAATAGTTTCAAGAGTTTCTGAGAAGGTCCTTTATCTTGGCAGACTGACAGACAGACGGACAACAAAGTGATCCTATGAAACTATGGTTACGGTTTTTCCTTTAGAGGTACGGAACTCTACAAAAGATCATTAGATATCAATTATTGTTCTAAAAGTGCGAATGGTAGGTACACAAAACAAACCGATAATGGACTTTTGCAACTATCAACAAGTTGCGTATAGTGCTTGATATCAATTAGATAATTAGTTTAATTTAAAAACAATTAGTCCTTTTATTGCACGTTTTGTATAATTACTTCAATACCTACAAGTCGGATATGCGACATTCTACTGTCCATCAGCTACTAAGGTTTAGGGAGACTGGACTTAACCTAAGAAAACCACAGAAAGGCGAACCAAGAAACGGCGTTAACAAATCGATATCAGACCAGCGATCCAGCTTCAACTTTAGCAGATTTGAAGGATCATAGTAGGTTGACAGTTAGGAGACGTCTCACAGAAGTCAATGTATAGACTACCGGCCTGGAAATGGCTCAAAACACGAACGGCCGCGGCATCATGAAGTTGCAAGATTAAGATTTTTTTTTATTGACTTAAAGCCACCCGTGTTCTTTCAATTGCCTAAGCCAAGGCCACGGTAACTCTTTCGAACAAATCCGCGACCCTGGCAGACATCGGTCCTAGTGAACCTCTTCAATTTTGTTGACATGAGGATGAGTGGGCAGACGGCATGCTATGTTCCTAAATACAATCGAGATAATACAGTTCTCAACAAAGTCTAAGGACCAAGCCAACTATATCAACATCGCGACTATATCAACATAGATGCTTGTGCGTAATGAAAGAGAGAATTGAAAGTAAGTATTTCTGTTGATATCGGTGTGAAATACAATTTGATAATGCTATATTCATGAAATAGTCATTCAAGGTAATTAAATCAATTGAGGGAATACAATTCAATTCAATTACAATTCAGAAAATACAAACGTATTACGGTTAAATATACTAAGGTAACGAATGGACCATGTCATTTTCCATCAGACCCAGTGTCTCTAGAGTACTTACTAATTCCATGAATGTCCCACATTCACACTGTCTACCAACTGTCAGTTGTAACTGTCATTTTCCATAAGATATTGATCTCTTGTTTTAAATCAGACTTGGCTGTATGGGCTCAGCTCCCTTTGCCTGTCCCAAAGAGGGACGAAAAGAACCAAAAAAAAAAAAAGATCTCTTGTTTGTCAACATTCCTGAATTCGTCTCTGTGATTGTTGATGAATTTTTGGATCTGCGTTATAGACTTGTTAATTTATCTATTATTACAATACTCGTAGAATCATAATTGGTGAGTGTTTTTATTCATAAGTCAGTAGTATTTCAGTCAGAAGGCCGTCTTATGGGTGGAGTCCTTTAATTTTTCACTTTCTTTTACTTTCCTTTAACTTTTCCATATGGCATCTAAACTTCACAGTGCAAACGAATGATAATCACTGAATATATCTATTTCAGGTCGACATGTCTTCAAACGACCTCTTAGCGTATGAGCCAACGCTTTTACCTGCAGATCATCAAAGGTACCTACCGACATTAACTTGACCACACGTTGCATTTTCCCCTTGTACCTATTTTCCCGTCATAACGATTTTTTCTTAAACTTTGATAAGAATAATTATAGTTATACATATTCGGAATCAGAAAAAAGGGCGTGTTTGCCTGTTTATTAAATATATTTTTATGAGCATTATCTTCAAAGATATTCATTATTTTGTTAAACTAATAAATTACAGCCGCACGGGTCGATTGCTTGTCGCTGTCAGTTCGCGTATGGGTGACCATCCATAGTATATCGAGACTCCTACTCCGTGCCTCAGAAAGTATGTTAAGCCCTTGGTATCGGCTGTTATTCGTAAATCATTGACAGGCATTATGGGTTGTTAAAAGCCCGGAAGTCTGATAATCAGTCTTATCATATTGCACAGTTGTAGAGGTCAGATAGCCTGTAGCTCTATGTAAAATACTGGTATTACCACATCTACTTAGTTTAAAAGCAGACCCCAGCATAGTTGAAAAAAACTTGGGTTGATTATTTTGCTAAAAACAGGCTTCATCATTCTAAATCTTGGTTTTAAATGCTAAATACTCCCTTACTATTGAATCAATAACTCAACACTAGGGGGTAACCTGGGGGACATCATAACAACAATATTATTAGCTAAATAACACCTTCAGAATTATGGAGACCTCTTATTAAAACAAAGGCCTATATCTCAAGAATAGGCCTCTGTTTTATAAAGAGTTTTATCATTTTATGAGTCAAGTTGAAATCATGTAGTTTCGAATTAGGTCTGTATAACTCTGAAGGTACAAAGTCAATAATATTATGCAACTATTTGAGATTTCCTTACACACACACTTTTGTTGCAGGCTTAAAGAATTTTTGAGACGGCGATTAATAGAATGTGGTTGGAGAGAACAAGTCAGAATGCTTTGCAGAGAGGTGGTCAGAGACAGTAACAGGAAGAATATACCTTTTGATGTTGATATGTTAGCTGAGAAGATAAGGCTTCGCGCCCGGGAACTAATACCAGAAATGTTGAAGAAAGAACTGCATGAAGCAATCAATATGCAACTGAGTTCTCAAATAGATGAAATAGTTGATCGTTAAATTGTTATGTTATTAGTTAATAAGTTTCACTTTTCAGTATAATTATTAAGTAAATATAAAGAAGAATGCTTTACAGGTAGGTGATCAGAGACAGTAACAGGAAAAATATACCATTTGATGTTGATATGTTAGCTGAAAAGATTAGGCTTCGCATCCGGGAACTGATACCAGAAACGTTGAAGAAAGAACTGCATGAAGCAATCAATATGCAACTGAGTTCTCAAATAGATGAAATAGTTGATCGTTAAATTGTTATGTTAATACTTAATAAGTTAAACTTTTCAGTATAATTATTAAGTAAATATAAAGAAGAATGCTTTACAGATAGGTGGTCAGAGACAGTAACAGGAAAAATATACCAATTGATGTTGATATGTTAGCTGAAAAGATTAGGCTTCGCGCCCGGGAACTGATACCAGAAACGTTGAAGAAAGAACTGCATGAAGCAATCAATATGCAACTGAGTTCTCAAATAGATGAAATAGTTGATCGTTAAATTGTTATGTTATTACTTAATAAGTTGCACTCTTTAGTATAATTATTAAGTAAATATAAAGAAGAATGCTTTACAGATAGGTGATCAGAGACAGTAACAGGAAGAATATACCTTTTGATGTTGATATGCTAGTTGAAAAGATTAGGCTTCGCACCCGGGAACTGATACCAGAAACGTTGAATAAAGAATTGCATGAAATAAGTTCTCAAATAGATGAAATAGTTGAATGTTAAATTGTTGTGTTATGTTATTACTTAATAAGTTGCACTTTTCAGTATTATTATTAAGTAAATATAAAGCTGTTAATATTCAATCATTTATTTTATCAAATTTTGTTTGTCATATGGTTGATTTTTAACAAATCATGTTGATAATGTTGCTACTTCTAAATACTTGTATTTTTTGTGTTTATAGAGAAATAAAAGACTTTGTTTCCAACAGTATATTTTATTTTAACCCAAGACGGCTAAAGATGAGGGTTATAAGTCTAAAGTGCTGCTCAATGATCCCAAAAGGCTGAACCGATTTTGTGTAGTGTTTTGTCTGAAAGAGAGTCTATAGAGAAAAGTCTATAAAATATGTTCAAATCCCTCCAATACGTCACGTATTGGAGGGATTTGAACATGTTTTATAGGTCTGATCGACTCGTTGAAGTGAAACTTCTAATGCGACTTCCAACAAGGTTGCGTTAAACGTTTAACGCCACCATGGAGGGGGTATGAAAGCACTGTTGCGAAAAATCAATTTCTATCCCTTCCTATTTTCATTTTCACATTACGAAGTTTCACTTCTTCCGCGCGGAGGGACTCCACGCATTATTTTTTTATTTAATTTATTACTTCAATAATATTTGAAGAATTGTATTTTGGTGTCTTAGAACACCATAATTATTATATTACCATAACAAAACATCACGCCTGAATTCCATAGAAGGTAGGCAGACATGTGGTGTCTTCATTTCAGTTACAGAGATATTTTTTATTTTAGTATAAAACGTCGTTTTTCTTGTCTCTTTTGTGTGTGGTCATGGAAGGACTTAATTATTTCAGCCGTAAGACGTCCACTGTTGGACATAGGCTTTCTCCAATTTGGGGGACATTTACCATAATCGCCACGCTTGGCAGGTGGGTTGGTGATCGCAGTATGGTTGTAAAATGCATAGAGAACGCTGCTGTCCATTCTATAGTAAGTCCTTTATTCGCCTTTTACGACGATGGAAGGACTATCGAAGGACTTGGATTAGTCTAATTCCCACATGTGGACTTCCTTTAGTTGGCGGCATTTACACACATCAAAAAAAGTTTGCGATCACTTTGAAAAATCTAAATCTTTTTTGTTACGGTAGATCCTATATTATGATTTCTTCTTCTTTTTAGATTCTTTATTTAAAAATATGCATTTAGAATATAAAAAAAATAAAATAGTCCAATTGTTTTCTCATATAAAAAGGCTTTCAGTCCTAGCTTACGCTCATTCAGAAATCTGATTTAGTCAATTTTTACGGATTTAAAATACTTTTACGCGGAAAGTTGTGATTGAAAAAATGCCAAGTAGATTATTAGAAGTTTTACGAGCAAGAATAGTAACTTTGAGGGAAGTAGGATACACCTCGAGAGAAATAGCACGCTATATCTAGAGCTCAAGCTAGAGTTGCTATATCCCAATCCTGTGTCGTGACCACGTTGCAGGTACCACGGGATGGGTAATATTGATGACCGACCCCGCATTGGTCGTCCAACTGTTTTGACTGCTGCCCAAAAGAGCTATATTAGATTGCTGGCCCAACAATCAACGCTAGTAAAATAAAAGCAGAAGTTCGTGCTGCCCCTGGGCTTGAAGTTAGCACTCAGGCCATTCGGAATTGCTTGCACCAGGCTGGATTACGACCACGAAGGTCTTGGCGAGCTCCTTTGAAATCCCGGCAACGATAACGATGGAGATTGTGCAGTGGGCTAGGCTTCGGCAAAATGAAGAAGAAAACATTTGGCAAAACTGTCTCTTCTTTGACGAATCGCGAATCAGTACTCATCTTGATAACCGACGTGTCCGTGTCTGGAGAAGATCAGGAGACCGTGAAAGGCAAAGAATTGCCAATAGAACAATTCAGCAAGGCGGGAAATCCGTGTATTTTTGGGGTGGTATTATGATTGGAGCTAGAGCGCCTTCGATCCCGTATCGAGGCTTCATGACAGCAGACATGTATAGAGCAGTTGCTATTGATGTAATTGTCAGACCATTCCGAGTAAACCATGGGCACCAATTTGTACTGGTCGATGATAATGCGCCCGCCCATTGAGCTCAACGAGTCAATGCTGTTCTCAGAGAATACGACATCACAAGGTTAGACTGGCCTGACGGCTCGCCTGACTTAAACTCAATAGAGCGCGCCTGGGATGCTCTTAAGCGATCTATTTGGAACCGTCAGCCATGTCCCCAGACAGTACCAGAGCTCAGGCTCAGGGTAGCCGCTATTCAAGAATGGGACAGGCTATCCCAAGAAATGCTGGATAACTTGATTCTCAGCATGCCCAGGAGGATCACCGCATGTAATCGAGCCAGGGGAGGAGTTATATTATATTGAATATAAATCTTTTATTAATAAATTGTTGTTTATTACCTGTTAATTTCTGTTACCATTACATTATGATTTTATTTTTAATATAAAAAAAAAATAGTTTTATTTTTTAATTGCAGACAGGGTATTTCTGTTTAAAGAAAACACTCAACAAAGAATTTTTCTTGACAAAGTTCAATTGAATAAATTATATCAGCGTATGCTAGTGATCACAAACTTTTTTTGAAGTGTGTATGCCGCCAACTAAAAGAAGTGAAAACAGCCTGTGTCGATATAGTCCAGTCATTTAAGCTTAAATTAGGTAAGAATCTCGGAATTCGAGATACCCAGCTGTAAGTCTGTAAGTACTTGTATATTGACACCCTAAATGTTGTCTCAAAACCTACATATGGTAGGGTGTAAGCAACTATTAAATTTCAAGGTCAAAGGTCACAAAAATCGGTTTTTTGCGCTTTTTTTGGAAATATCTCATTTCCTATGGGTTTTTTGCTATTTGTATTTATTATCAATATTGTAGAATACAAAATTCTCTACAAATTTTGTTCAAAATTTTTTTTTATACGGTGAACCGTTTTCGAGATAGAGGGCGGAGAGCGCGCGGTCACAGCATCACTTCAGGTCAACCGGTGCCTCCGGTCGAAAACGCGCCATATATAGTTGATGAACTATCGATAAATCAATGATTATAAATATTTGACAATTTTTATTAACTATTATATTATATTTTATCATTTTCTTCATGCATTAAATCTATATCAATTCAATAATACTGATAACAACATTTCAACATTTCAACCGTGTATATTATCAAGTTCAAACTTGGTTAGGACATGATTTGGAACCCCAGGTATGGGGTTGGGCAATGCGAAACGATTTTCTGGAGCCTATCATGACAATTTTACCACCTGCTCCAGAAGATTTGCTAAATACAATTTTCTGCAACTGCAAGAGTGGTTGTGGTTCGCGATGCGGATGCAGGAAAGCGGGCTTGCAATGCTCTTTAACTTGTGGCCAATGTAATGGGCAAGCTTGTCTCAATGCTCTACCATATCAGAGCGACATTAACGAAGATGGAACCTTTGACCCCGAAATCATGGAAGAACTTGAGACAAATGTCGTTGAAGACGATAATGAAGACCAGTTTGAAATTTACCAGCAGCCAGAAGACGACGATGAAGAGGAAGAAGATGATTAAAATTATAAATTGTAGTTTTTGTACCCTTTATTCCATTTTTTTTACTTTCAATAAAAATAAATGTATTCAATTATATTTTTTAATAAAAAGATTAATTCATAATTTATTTGTTTTTTTTTCATCATGTAAGAAGTTATTAATATTAATTAGGTAAAATTCAAATATAATTCCTATATTTTCATTAACAATTCTGCAATTACATGGGCAGGTAAGTGTTGTTAAATAAATTAATACTGAATAAAAAGTGGATAAGTTAGGACAAAAATGATAAAATATAATATAATAGTTAATAAAAATTGACAAATATTTATAATCATTGATTTATCGATAGTTCATCAACTATATATGGCGCGTTTTCGACCGGAGGCACCGGTAGACCTGAAGTGATGCTGTGACCGCGCGCTCTCCGCCCTCTATCTCGAAAACGGTTCACCGTATAAAAAAAAATTTTGAACAAAATTTGTAGAGAATTTTGTATTCTACAATATTGATAATAAATACAAATAGCAAAAAACCCATAGGAAATGAGATATTTCCAAAAAAAGCGCAAAAAACAGATTTTTGTGACCTTTGACCTTGAAATTTAATAGTTGCTTACACCCTACCATATGTAGGTTTTGAGACAACATTTAGGGTGTCAATATACAAGTATTTACAGACTTACAGCTGGGTATCTCCAATTCCGAGGTGAACTTACTATAATGACTGGACTAATAAGTGATCGAAACCACTAATGGACGTTTTAAAAGTGTTCATAACATTTTTTAAATTCGGCTTCTATTGATATAATATATCTTATTGGAACTATGGGCTTTAGGGCACAAACCCATAGTTCGGTGGCCATTCTCTTTTTTAATTTTTGACTAAGAGCTCTTACACACGAGCGGCATGTTGCCAAAGGCAAAGGTAATTGCTACTGTCGATACGGTACGACGACGGTAGCTGACGGCAGCCGACGGCGACTGACGGCAGATGTCGACGTGTCTCGACGGCAGCCGACGGCAGCCAACTCTTTTCGGATCTCGCGACCCTAGCGGGATACCTACCTTCGTCTTATGAGTTTGGGTATGTATGTATAATAATATGTTATTCATTTCTTGTTTTTTTAGGAGTGGGAACATTATAAACTTATCAGCCTCACAGCATCACCGCCATACGTTTTCAGAGATTCTGCTTATTTGTTTAAGAGGGCAGCGAAAGCGTAAGTGTTTTAACCGACTTCAAAAAAAGGAGGAGGTTATCAATTCGACTGTATTTTTTTTATGTCTGTTACCTCGTAACTTTTGACTGGGCAAACCGATTTTGATGATTCTTTTTTTATCTGAAAGTTGGTGCTTAATTTGGTTCCATTCGGACAATGGGGTCCATGAGAAAACCATATAAGTCTTAAATTTGCACTAAGTATTTGTGCGACAAATGAACGAATAACGCGATTAGATTAGTGTGGAGTATCTACCATAACTAAAAAGTTGGAAAAAAAACTTTTACAAAAAAAAAAAAAAGACACCGACTTTCGAAATTAAAGTTATTTTTGACTTTGTTGTGTTTTTTTAAGGAAGTCGGTTGTTTTTTTTTGTAAAAGTTTTAATTAATTAGTGTAATAATCATTTTTATACAAACTTTCCATTATAAATTCTCTAAATTATGGTGAAAACCGCATCAATATTGGTTGCTGAGGTTAGAAGAACAGCGCAGTCACATAGACCGACTCGAAAAAAGACTTTAATTCATAATTTATCTATGCGTAAAACTGCATAATACGCTTCGTTTATGAACGTGCCCACACCTTGTTGAGCGATAACCCTACCAAATCATAGTCGACTAGGTACCAGGAACCACTCTTAGTTTCTACGCACCACGTCATTTCGCAGTATTACAAATCCTAACGGGTTCTTTAGAGTAGCGTGCTTTCAATACGACTTTTTTTATTGGTGACGTCATCGTTATTGTACTCTTTTGTACATTTAGGCAATACCTGCATGTATTATGTTCGCGATAGGTTTTGGATATTGCGGCCTTGTGAGTTGTGACGTCACAAGAGATAGTCAATCAAATGGTGATACCCGATAGGTGAAGGTTTAATCCGTTTTCGTTTGACCGAGACTAGCTCGGACGTTAAGGTAAAAGGGGTTATACAGATTAAATTTGTGACAACATTATGGGTATTTTGCCCTAACTAAAATTCGTGCAGTAAGTGTGTTAGTAACTTGATTTTCAGAGCGCTTAAACAGTATCAGAGTGCTGGTCGACCTTTAGTAGTAGAGGATCTTCTGTATCATTGTCTAGTGTCTTCGTCGTTAGTGCTTCAAGATTAAAGACCAAATTACGCCGACGGATACATGATAGGCTCTAACCCATCGTATTTAGAAATCATTCGCCATTTCTTGTTATCTTCATAGGTCTTTTTTTGAGTGGGCCCTCCCACTCAAAAAAGACCTTTTAAGACGTGTCAGAGTTTTACTGACTAAAACCCATCCGTGTTCCTTCAGTTGCCCATGTGCCAGGGTCACGGTGTCTCTTTCGAACAATCTCGCGACCCTGGCAGAACGTAAGGTCTTACAGAATGTTAGTTTTCAAGAAATATAAATAGATGATAAGCAATGGTGCCCCAGGGGTAACGGCCGCGATTTACGGGTTGTGGTCGTGGGTTCGAACTCAAGCAGGCATTTTACTTTGTGTTAGTTTTCTGAGCAGTGGTGATGAAATATCATCACCACTGCTCAGAAAACGGTGAAGGAAAACATCTTGACGAAACTGGCATGTCCTAGAACCCAAATTTCGAAGACATATGAAATCTACCAACCTGCACTGGGGTCGCGTGGTAGATTATGGCCCACTGCCTATGACAGAGAGGAGGCCTGTGGCCCAGCAGTGGGAAAATTATAGGCTGATTATGCTTATGATACAAACACATAAATATATATACACATATTTTTAAGTTAAGTCCCATACCAATGTAAAGGGGAGCGACCCAATTGTCGTTAACCTAGCAGAAATCCAGACTCTGGGCTGAGAAATTCAAGATGGGAAAAAACCCAATAACACTTTGCCCGACCCGAGAATCGAAACAAGGGACTGCTTGGGATCAGTACACCAACGACGTGGGAAGTTTATAAACAATAATGCAATAGGGAATAGTGACATAACCGTCTAGTTTGCAATATCTAAGGCATTCACAGTTTTACACCCACGGGGGTAGGTGGCTATCAGACATTACCCTACTTATGTATCTACTATCAGACACCAGCTGTGCCCGCAGCTCCACTTGCATGACCATTACGGGGCAAAGGAGATCACCCAAATTCGGTTCAAAATCCAAAGTGCCACCAATACCAGTGCAAAAAAATGTGCTTCCCTGTTCGGGGAAGGCCTCCGTAATATTTTATCACCAAATCTGAGTATTCTTTCATCTTGAACAAGTATTACCTACTATGACAATAAGCCTCTGCGTTTCTATACCATTTTTTGTTTATGAACTAAATATCAAGGTCACCTTTCATTTATTTCCACCAATCGGTAGTTACCGACCTCCTATGTAATTTATTAAAATGTATAAGTAAAGCCATAATAGATTTGTCAACTTTAAAAAACAGCTGAAGGATTAGCCGTTGAGATTCGGCGTGATAGTAAAAATATGAGTAAGATTTTCCCGACGAGGTAACACATTTTTTTCTCTGGTCGGCACTTTCGGGGGCTACTAAGGGTTTCGAGCCCAACTTAGTATGAAAAGTGACTGGTCTCCTTTGTTTTTGTTCTATCGTGTTTGGATGCTTGGATGGCGCAGTGATTATAGCACGATTGAAGAATGGTCTGAAGCACGAGGTTGTTGGTTCAAATCCACGCAAGTACCAATATGACGTTTTTTAATTCATATGTAGTTTCTGAGTGTTTCTTGGAAATATTACTGATAACGTCACAGCGGCGAGGCGTAAATTTTTCTAAAAGAGAAGCCTTACTATCATTCTAAAATTAATATAGGAATGTAATGAATTAAATACAATTAAATTGAACAGATGAAAACGAATAAAATATGCAATATTCCTCTATCTCGTTCTCGCTGACGCATTTTTCTATACCTGTCTCTGTCATAACCCGTTGTACAGCGGCTTGCTCTCGTACATATCAAGCGGTGCCACGTGACCTAAAGTGACATCATTACGGGATCGCTGTTGTATGAATTTTTTAGTTCCCGATTAAGACGTTTTGGCGCCGGGTTAATTTAGAACATTTCTCTTTTGTTGTAATACAAAGGTATTAATAACCTTTTTTGTTGTTTGAATGTTATAGTGAATTAAATACCCGTAGTGTAACTATATTTATTGACAATAGTAGCCACTATTTACATACTATTGTATTTTTAATAGTGATAGAGTTACCAATGCGAATCCCCAAAGGCAAGCCGGTAGGAATCGTGTTATATGGTGCCTTCGCCACTGTAACGTCATCAAACATCGTGAGGAAATCTGAACTTATATCTATGTATAATAATAATATTATAAAGCTGAAGAGTTTGTTTGGTTGGTTGAACGAGCTAATCTCAGGAACGAATGGTTCGAATTGAAAAAAAATCTAATAGTGTTAGGTAGGCTATTTATCGAGGAAGGCTAAAGGCTATATAACATCACGCTACGAAAAGGAGCGGAGCATCAATGAAAAATGTTGCAAAAACGAGAAAATGTATGTCTTTTGAGAGCTTCCGTTGCGTGCGCTGTATAAACGGTCAAAGTAACGCAGCAATCATGTCACATGTGGGATGGAATAATATCTCTTAAAAAGTTCTAAAAAAACATGCGATAGCATATGTCTATCTTTTAAGGTTGGCTCACTATACCGTTTTTAATTGTAATCAAATTTAAATATAAGCTGAAGAGTTTGTATGGTTCAGCGGCAGCGTACTAATCTCAGGAACTACTTTTACTCTTAGATAGCCCATTTATCGAGGAAGGCTATACACTATATAACATCTCGCTAAGACCCTTAGGAACTGAGCAAAAAGAAAAAAAAAGTCACGAAAACGAAGACCTTCAGAGGCACGCGTTTCGATGCACGGGGTGGGTCGGGGGAGCAATAAATTTGACGCGGACGAAGTCGCGGGCAGAAGCTCGTCTAGATAATATAAGAAGTCTGAAATCGCAAACCTGTCCTGAGCAAGCGCGGTATGCTCGTGCCTTCTTGGTATGAGAAGAGTTTAGATATTGATACCCATTCCAAATGTATTTACACAAAAAATTACTGATTTACTAAGTAAAATTAAATATCTCGTGTTATTGACCGCAAGAAACCTTTTTTATTTGTTTTATCGTATTAAAATAAAACCATGTCTGGTTTTATATTAACTGTAACTCTGCAGAGTTTCACTAGCTAAATTTTAAATTGACCCGTATACAGGGTGTAAGAGAAATCGGGACACAAATTATTATGATGAGTTTTACATCGGCTAGGGCTATTTAAAATTACATTTTCATTTATTTTGGCCGTATATGTAGGCAGAGACTAAACTTATATATGACCATATAGGTAGTATTTGTGGTATATAAAAAATAGACGGATGCAACGATCTGCCAATTTTTTTTTTGCTTTAGTCATATCCTGGGCTTTACACCGCATGCATTCTCGACCAGTCAACAATAAATAAATAAAATAGTCAAAAGATTAATAAAGTTAACACATACCTTCGAACGCTTCCACTCGAAATGAAAAGGAGGAGTCTGGTAGTAAAACACTGACGACTGATTAGCGGGGAAGTCAGGGTCTTCCCAGAGCTCCGCCTTTTCCAGGCACGTCTGCTTGATGCGCTCGTAATCCGTCATCCTGGAGAGAAAGAAAATTTCATTAGGTGACGTCATCTAGCAGAACTTCATACTACATACAATCGAAAGGGAGTGGGCTGTGATCTACCACGCAGGCTCAGTGCGAGTCGGTAGATGTCTTATGTCTTTGAATGTTTGGGTCTAGGACTTTGAGAGCAGCGTTGATGAGATTATTCATACAAAGTAAAGCGCCTGTGGGAAACTAATCAAGTCTTAAGTCCGATCCGTAACTTGGTTACTGGGTTTTGGTGGTCAAATAGACTCCTTGTTGAATATTATACTCAACAAGGACCAAAGCAAATTCAGTAAGTATAATATCCTTCGTTCTTACGATATTGAGTGGAGTGCGATTTGCCAAGATATTTTTGCTTTTTGTTGTATGCAACACAACCCTAAGTTGACCTTAAACTTAAAACCTAAACTTAATACCTAATTGTTCCATTGGTGAAGAAATTATAACAACTGTGCGCACGGCCTACTGTGACATCGCTTGAGTCACACAATTTATCACAATCTTTAATGCTAGCACGGTGGCGTGAGATAATATTTAGACATGTGACATAACTACTTGGCGTATTGTTGGGGCTCTGTATGTAATTTGCTGCTTACTACTGGCGAACTCATTTTCACTGAAATATATGTATATCCCGTCCGTTCCATGTTCGTGATAAGATTTGAAAACTGATCAAAGTAATATTTTCCTGCTAATTACTGCACCTAATGACTATAATAATATCTTAGAACAACCAACACACCGCTAGCTGATCCCACCCTAGGCAGTGCCTGTACTATGGCAACCAGACAACTGATAAATATATTAATATACTTATATGTATATTTCTAAATACACACACATTATAGATAAATTACACCCAGACACAGAACCAATAATTGTGCTCATCACACAAAGATTTGTCCTGGGTGGGAATCGAACCCACGACCTCTGTCTTAGCAGTCAGGGTCACTAACCACTGGACTAACAGGCCGGTCGATATAAATGATAATAGTTATGTATGGTTCCGTGCCCAAAAGGCGCCCTAAACTACTAGGCGGACTAAACGGAACCCTATTACTAAACCTTCGCTGACGGTCCGTCCGTCTGCCTGCCAACAGGTTGTATCTTATGGACCGTAATAGGTACGACGCGACAGCTGTAATTTTCGAAGAGTATGTATTTCTACTGCCGCTATAACAAGAAATAAAAACGATAAAATAGGCAGTCATGGGGACTGCCGACATAAGCAAAAACTAACATTGGATAAAACAACCCGTCACATTAACATGTCTGTGACGCGGTCGCATTAGCATGTCGGTGACGCGACGATGGCGACGCGGCGGCATCGGTGGCCCGATGGCGCTGCCCTTATGTTTTGCTACAACCAAAAATCGCTCGAAGCGGTTAAAGCAGTTTTCATTTCAATAAAATCAAGTAAAAAATTACAAGACATACAAAAGCCGTGTATTTTCTTTCAAACATGTGGTGTCAAATATTGTACGGTGGTACGGAACCCCTCGTGTGCGAGTCTGACTCACACTTGGCCGGTTATTTGCCTTCTATTATTCACCTCAAAAATACAACATTTGCATGGAAATTAACAAACCGAATAAACAAAAAGAAAGCCAAAAGTGTGTCAAAAGTGAATTAGTTCCCAACAAAATTAAAAAGTTGTTTGGCTGTATGAAATGCACTCATACTATGAACGTGCTTGTCCCGCGCCGTGTGGGTCAGACTTTTAAGACACGTAATTCTGGAGTACCTATTCACACGGTACCTAATGTAGAAAGGCAGTGCGGAGTTTAATTACCACATAGGACTATGATGTATATTTTTTTTTTGGATGTCTTTAAATTGAGGTGTAATTCTCGTATATCTTGGTGACTGCCTTGTTAGTCTAGTGGTCGCAAACGCTACTGTTGAACATGACGTCCTGTGTTCGATTCCCCGGTTGGGCAAAGTGATATTAGATTTTTCTTTCTGGAATTTCACAGTAGCAGCCCGGAGTCTTGAATTGTGCCCGTTTGATGGCAATGGGCCACTCTCTATTACATGGGACATAAACATAAATGTGGGTTTACTAAAGATACATCTCAGCTCAATCCTTCGGGGAAACAGGGTGTGATGTTATGTTACAATTTGCGTATTAGCGATTCCAATACCGCCACCATTATGCCTTTTGCTTATTCAATTTATCGTTGGATCTGTTCCAGCAACTAGTCTTACAAGTAACGGCAAAACCATCATGGGTTTCCCGAAATATGTACCGACGGTTGTCGTCACCAACCATAACAAATGTTTCGACCACGTGGTTACCTTAACCGTGAGCGTAACCGCAGGTTTCTCTCATTCCATTGGAAATCGCAGCTTATTGTTTGTGTCTACAATAGAAAATGAATTTTAAATAACTTCAGAATTCAATGGGATTCCATTTTTTATAATGCACTCTCGCAATGTGAATATGTAAGATAGAAGGGGCGTGTTTTTAGTGTGAGTAAACAAAACACGGTGTAGAGTGAGGTTTGAACTATTGGACACGTGTTTTACTGGGAACACCTGCGGGGCAAGAACGGCCTCTGTGATACGCTTTAGTACATTTTATCACGGTTTTTGCTCCCAAACTGTGACAAAAATGTGTGACTCAAGCCAGGGCGTTTGTCATCTTCGTTGTGTCAATGTTAACGGTGGGCGTTGTGAATTGAAGTTTCCTGAGGGTACCGATGCATTTCATAGGAGATGAAACATTTCACATTGTCGTGCTAGACTTATAAGAGTACTAGCTTTTGTCAGGCGCTTCGCTCACGTGGATGTCGAAAATTATCCCACGAAATCGTACTACTGAGATAAAAAGTATCCCTAGATAATTTTATCTATGTGTCGAATTTTTATTCGAACCCGTTCAGCGGTTTATGGTTGATTGAGTGACAAACATCTAAACATAATTATTATCATCATCATCATTTCAGACATAAGACTTCTCTTGTTCAACATATTATGTCTCCCGCAAATGGAGGGTTTTTTTTTCCATAATCCCCATGCTCGGCCTGCGGGTTGGTAATCACAGTATGGTCGTAAATTACATAGAGAACGCTGGCTGCCCATTCTCTGGTAACTCCTTTAGTTCCTTATTCATAAAAAGTGTCACATTTATAATCATCATCATCATTTCAGCCGTAAGACGTCCACTGCTGGACTTAGGCCTCCCCCAATATGGGGGGCTTTGCCATAATCGCCACGCTTGGCAGGCGGGTTGGCGATCGCAATGTGGTGGTAAAATGCATAGAGAACGCTGCTGCCCATTCTCTAGTAAGTCCCTTAGTCGCCTTTTACGACACCATTTACACCATTACATTTATAATAATGATAAGTAAGTTTACGCTAAATTGGTTCTTCAACAATTCGAGTTCATATAGAATTTGGTATATAATGTCTGCGAATCATACAAAAAACCTAGACACAGAAAGGCCGGGGTCAAAAGTCAGAGAGTTCAATACATAAATTAAAAAAAAAAATTGTATGCATCAGCTGTCTTATCATAAAAGAAAGTAACGATGTCTGTGTTCATGGCGACGCGGACGATATTACTGACACGATCTAATAATATATAAATAAAAAACTTTGCATTAATGTTATGATTTCGTGAATGCGCGCTTTTTCAAATCACTATCCTTTAAAACATACAAGGGCAATGTCATTATGAGTATTTTCATTCAATCATGTAATAACCTTCAGTCTCGATAGATGATAAAGGATGAAACTGGTTTTTTAAGCATTTAAATGTGCATTTTGTTTTCGAAGAGTGAAGACGCGACGAAATCACGAACAGTCGTGTAAATCATATTTAACCCTTCTTTGCATGATGGTGGAAATTTCCATCATAACATTGAATGCCCAAAAATTATATAAAAGAACAAGTTATCTTGAAGTTGATCGTGTCTGTATACCTTTTTAATTTCCATTGCATAAAACAAAAACATAACTGTCAAAAATAAGCAAGTGTCACTATCAGTAAAACTATCTTGAAGTTGTCATTCCGCTGTTTGTTGTAGTTGCAATAAACGTATGATTTCGTTTTTAATTTTGTTTTATTATATTTGAGTTTCTATTGCTAAAAAGTGAAATAAGTGGAATAAAGATTTGTGTTTCTGTTATTTTTAGACCAATTTCTAAAAAAGTTTGCGTTTAATTTAAAAAAATACCACTGATGGAATTTTACATCACCATGCAGTTACTTATCTTCTAATGTATGGAAAAAATATTTTACTTATTGTTTATTATTTGTTTATTATTCTAGAAACTCTTAGATGAGAAGGAAATCGAAGCTTTTTCGACTCAGTTGGAAGACGTAATACTAAGCTAATGATCTAACTTTGCATGATGATAGAAATTTCCATCATAATGGTTTTTACTACATTTATACTATAAATATATACTAGGATCTTATTAAATATTTTTCCCTTAATCTAGAGCATGAATTACATCACCCTGATTTATTTCACAAAAATCTAAAAAATCATGCAAAGGGTTAAATATAACGGTTTTGAACAACATAATCAATGCAGCTAAAGCTATTAGGGTTCCGTAGGTTCCAATGAAATAACGGAACCCTTAAATGATCACTCGTGTGTCTGTCACAGTCAAACTTGGTTGGACTTGTTATTCAGTAACTTGACAATTGGAGGGATACCAGGTTTTGACAAAAAAAGATAGTGAGGTGGTGAAAGAATGAATGAAATTGAATGAACTTGAAATAATGTACTTACATGCAAAATTTGTATTTTAAATTTAATAACTTGTCTTAAAACATTTTTACCATTCATTCTTAACGCGAAATTGTTCACTACCCCAACACTATTAGTTTTAGTATGGTATCATTATTTTACTTTGAACTGTCAAGTTACTGAATATGATTAAAGGTCCAACCTTAGGTAATTTGGGGCATGGTAGTATTCCCGCCGAGAGGAGTTAAATACCAAAAGTAGGGGCACTATCTACTCTTTTCGAAGCGTTTCGTTGAATGTTCACATCCTCATAGCTTCGAACTGGATAATGCTAGAGAACATAAATTATCAGGTTAAGCGGAGTTAGTAGACTTATAAAACCCTAAGTTTAATGTGTCTAGCTTTTACACTTTGGATTTTATTCATAAATAAATTATGTACGTCGATTTCTTCACTGACTGACTCACACACTCATCAAAACCTCTAGGGTACTTCACGAGGTCCTAGAAAGCTGAAATGGCATGAAGGCTAGGAAGCAGGCACAAAAACATAAACAAAATGGAAATTTCTAACTTTCACCCTCCCCCGTTAACCGCTGGAGTTGCAAGTCTGTATTTCTTACAGATAATAGGTTTACCTACATCCATTTGTTATGAAAGTTCGAGGAGACTCTTGTCGTTGGCTAAGAGAAAATTAACTGCTGGCATGCAAGAAATAAAATTACCCGACTATGATAGAAGTAACGGTTATGCAAAACTGACGTCTTGGTCATGCATGGATTTGTCATTTTATTGAACATTAAAGAATAGTCCCTTAATTTCTTACCATAAGTCCATAGAAGTGTGTGCGACGGCCACGAAGGGGCCAAGTCGTACATTTGATCAACTTATTGTAAGGTTAGTAGAGTAAAGCCTTTTAAAGTTAGGGGCTTAAATGTACATTGGATCTGATAAGTTTTGGCAACCTACTTTGCATGAAATAATTTTGGTGGGGAATATACTTATTCATCGTACGGAACCCTCTCCACGCGAGTTCAGCTCACACTTTGTCCAGTTTTTTTTGTTCATCTGAGAAAGTTATCGCCATATATTGCATGTAGCTTTATGAAACAGTTAAAAATCAGATTTTGGTTGGATATTCGGGTTATTCCTCGAGTACCCCGATCCCCGAGGCCCCCGTCCCGGAGGACCCTGATTTATTTTTATCTTGATAAACTCAATCAACAGTCAATTTAGCTTAAAAGTACCGTCAGCAGATGATATGTTAAATTAAATTTGTTAATTATTTACTAAAATTATAATACTTAACTTTAAGAATCAGGAAAAAATTATAAAGTGTTGATTGGTTAAGGTAAATATTATAATTAGAAAATAAAATATAGAGTCTCCTAGAGCAATTACAGGTTTTAATTATTATCACAATAGTTCCTTTTTCAATGGTTCTCCGGGACGGGGTCCTCGGAGATCGGGGTACTCAGGGAATAACCCGGATATTTCATGCGTATTGAGTATAATCTACATGACAGTAATACCTACTCCATACTTTGAGCAGCATCATCCAGGTTTCCTATTTAGTGCTAATAATATCTTAGGTACTGATTGACCAATCAGAAGCCAATAACAGAGAAATGGCTACAGCATTGGCAATGTCGGTTGTGATGTTTACCATAGGGCCACGAAACAGAACGCTCCTGGCGTCCAGCGGCAGAGGTCAAAATGCTTTAGAACTAAACATAATTTCTGAATTCAGTTGATACTATTTTGTTTACGTGTAAAAAACGTATATCGAAAAGATTTTGTCGCCTGTAGGCAAAACAGTATTTACGTTCAAGTAGTTTCTCTAAAAGTTGCCCTTACACCATGTAAGGAATTATCACGGAGCTATTTGCTCCGTGGGAATTATAGAATCAGTGTGATTGTCATTTGTTTCCGTGACAAACCCTGGCCGCTTTTGTCTCTCGGGTCTAATCACTGTTTCGAGAATGAACGAAAAAGAAATGAAGATACATAAATACAGGCAGGAAACACATTTCTCTTGTTCGTAACGTGAGCGTTGTGGATCATACCCCATATAATGGATCAAGTATCAACACCGGCGGTACCGTTGAAGAGTTTAATTGACCGAAAAGTTTTCATGCTCATCTGTGTGGTAGACATTTCGACCTGAATAGCACGATAGCGGAGCCACTGAGGACTTAAGTCTCGTACGTGTGTTTTAAGAGGCCGTTTGCGAAATTTTCTCGATTTAACTGATTTACTTGATTTTACAGGCGTATTTTATAGTTTAAATACTGTATTTCTATAAGTTTTAATGCACAACAAGAAAGATCGTTTCAATTATTATCTAATGAATGAGGTCTTTTTTTGTCGAGAATTAAAATGCGAAATTACGGTTGTTTTGAAATATTATTTGCTGCTACTTTTTCGGGAAATGGATCGATCTAAAGCCTCCTACAAACCGGCGCGACGCGACACTCGTAGAACAATTTTTATGTGAACTTCTTGGAAATTGTTCTACAAGAATCGCGTCGCGCTGTCGCGTCGCGCCGGTCTGAATAAGCCTTAAAGCTAAAGTTTATTTCTGTTGTTTTAAATTTTATGAGCGACAGTTCTTAGTAGCCGAAATCAAAACCAATTCAAAACGGCGCAAATTTGACAACCTTATTGGGAGCTATATTTTTGAGCCATTTGGGGTTGAAATACTCGGGCCGTGGGGTCCGAGTGCTCATCGAGTGTTCCGGGACATCTCCAAGCGGTTGGTTGACTCTTCATGTGACCAGAGGGCTGGCCTATTTTTAGGTCAAAGAATCAGCATTGTCATCCAACGTGGCAACGCTACCAGCCTTCTGGGCACTTTTCCCACCGACATCAGTGATGCGGACGAATTCTTTGATGCCCAGTGAGCTCTTCCCCTTTTGTTACCTTTATTTAATTGTATATAACTAGCTGACCCAGCGAACTTCGTACCGCCTCAGAATCAATAAATGTTGTGTTAACTTATCAGATCCCACCAACACAAAGCAAAGAGCACCAAGTACCATATAGGTACCCATGTTAGACCAAGTTATGACAAACTGGTACTTTGAAGGCATAAAGCGTTTTCTAGCTACCACACACCCATGTTAGGTGAGCTCCTACCAAGTTATGCCAACCTGGTACTTCGAAAGCATAAAACGTTTTCTAGCTATCACACACCCATGTTAGGTGAGCTCCTACCAAGTTATGACAACCTGGTAGGTACTTCGAAGACATATTAATATGGAACTTTTTTGGATTATTTTTTACACCTTGGGTCCGAAAAACCCAAATATCTTACGGACCCCTATTTTTTCTAAAATAAAATAAAGCCTATGTTACTCGCAGATAATGTAGCTTTCTAATGGTGAAATATTTTTTTAAATCGGTCCAGTAGTTTTTGAGTTTGGATAAACTTTTTTTTGATTACAAACAAACAAACAACAATACAAATTTTTGCTCGTTATAATATTAGTATAGATATTATTTATTTTGGTGTTAGTTTATGGATTCAGTGCCCATTTTCTCCAAAATTTTGAATACCTAATTAAATATCGTTTACTAGTTATGTCTCTTAATATGACAGTGGTAAAAAGTGATTCATACATTGTATACCTACTTAGATGAGTTTTAAAACTATTCACTGTAAGTTTTTTTATATCGTTTCGACATTGTGATTTTCTAAACCTCTTACGACGAAGTTCATAAACCAGTCGCCAGTCTTTTAATCAAAATCTAATAATAAAATTAAAAAGTAGCTCACTCATTAGATCAAAATTGAAATGATCTTTGATGTGTTGTATTAAAAGTTATAGAAATACAATAATACATATTTACCACTCACGCCTTTTTCGCATGGGATTTGGCAGAAACTACGGAACGCCACCTGCTATGATCCTTGCATACCTCCTCCATCCATAAAATAATGTAACTGTAAAAATACGGAAATGAGCGACATCGAAAAAAAATCGTTTACGGCCTCTTATCACCATTTTCAGTTTGTTCACTAGTGTAATAGTGACTAGTTCGGCACATTTTTACACGCTTTATACTAGCTTCACTTGTATGTTTGTAACCGACTCCTTGTAGCGCGATTTTGACCCACTTTAAACGACCAGATGTCATGTAAACTCTGTAGACTTATCGAGGACCGATGACAATACTATAATTTCATAAATTTGTGCCATTATCCTTGCCAGGGTTACCAGGACAGCAAAAAAACTGTCTTTGAAAACTACGCTGACATACGTCACAAACTACGCTGACATACGTCTCAAAATTCTAAACACCCTAAAAATAGAAAATAAATAATAGTTTAAAAAACTAAAAAACACGCTTCCATAGAAAAAAAGAAAAAAGCGCGGGGTGCTTTTTAAGGTATTTTTTAATTGATATCAGGCACCCCATGCTTTTTTTCCAATATTTTCTACTTTTTAGTTTGGTTTTCTATGAAGCATGTTTTTTAGTTTTTTTAAACTATTATTTTTCTGAAACAGTTTTGATCATACAGGATAGTAGTATAATATTTAGGAGTCAGTATAATTACAAGCATTTCGGTTTGCCGCGAACATTGGCTATGTATCAGCCAATCAGTGGGTTTTGCAGGTGTCTACAGGCGGCAGCATGAGCTTTCCCACAGGTGGGCTGCTGTCCTGTTTGGTAGATTACATTAAACTAATGAGGTCGCATATCCTCACTTTATGCATTTATGAATGTTGTATGATACTTTGTGGCGTTTCTAAAATGTTTCGACCGTGGATAATACGTTATGTGTATCATTAACCATATGCATGTCCCACATACAATTATTTTACTGTACTATAAATCATTTGCTTCAGTCAATCTTAATAGAAAAAGCGTGCAAGGACAATCTAAATTGACTTTCAATGAGCACTACATTGATATTTTATTATAATTAATCTACTAGCTTTTGCCAGCAGCTTTGGCCGCGTGGAGATCGAATTTTATCCCACTGGAACGCACTACAGCCTTTAAAGTATAGGTACAAAGTATGTGTTTATCCAGGTTATAGACTATCGGTGTACCAAATATCAACCAAATCCGTTCAGACGTTTTTGTGTGATTGAGTAACAAAAATCCAAACATCTAAGCATGTAAACACAAACTGTCACATTTGCAATATTAGTAGGATTTGAAGGTTATTTATTGATATATTTAACTGTGTGCGAATTTCAACGTTAAATACCTCGTCACTGGTTACAGGTTATAGACTATCGGTGTACCAAATATCAACCAAATCCGTTCAGACGCTTTTGTGTGATTGAGTAACAAAAATCCAAACATCTAAGCATGTAAACACAAACTGTCACATTTGCAATATTAGTAGGATTTGAAGGTTATTTATTGATATATTTAACTATGTGCGAATTTCAACGTTAAATACCTCGTCACTGGAAATTTGCTACGGATCTTTTTTGCATTTAAATTCAATCTTTGTCGTTATTATTACACCTACTTCATACTTAAAGTTAACTTAATAGTGTTTAAGTGTGTTGTGTGATTACTTTACTATGATAAAGCAGAAAATTATTTCCTGCAGTTAGACTTTTAATTGTATTCAGTAATTTGACAGTTTAAAATAATGTTACCATAATAAAACTAATAGTGTTCCAGCAGTGAACGATTGTGCGTAAAGAACGAATGAAAAAAATGATTTAAATTAAATAAAACGTTTAAAATTCGTTTGTGAGATGTGGAATATACGTAATTATACAATAATAAGAGTATTATTATTTTCTTCTATAGAAACAAACTAAACATATAAATCATCTTATTTTATATTTGTTATTTTATTTCCTTTGGCAACCATAGACGTATGTGTATGTAGATTTAATAGTGTAAGGTACCCTTCAACTGTCAAGTTACTGAATACTGTTAAAAGTCGAACTATAGAAGTTATTTTATTATCTACCTACTATCTCACTACTTGCGATACAAGCAGTGCAGTTCAACTTCTTCGTTTAATATTCTTAGTCAATAGACGTCCCCTGCTATACATGGCATGCCTCTAGCGTCGCCCCAGGCTGCCGTCATCTCTGATATTTTATGTAATATTAATTTCTTAGCTAACTATAGCTGTTTATAACGCCCATAAGTAACCTATTATTATCTCACACGAGACAGGTTCTCGTAAAATTGATAATATATTTTATGCAATTAATTAAAACAATGTTAAGTAATTAACAGGGACACTGACTTACGACTGTATGTCTGTGTGGCTGCACATGGTTACAACGCAACACGAAAGTAATAAACAATTAGACTTAAAGCATTAAGGCGAGTTTGCAGTACTTTTCAACTTTTTTTAACCTCTGTTAATTTAGCAAAATGACATGTTTCCATTAAAAAAAATATAATTTAAAATAGTAAAATTGAACATACTATCAAGCGCTGTGTGTAAATAGATATGTGAATTAAAACAATTGGCTCGATAAAAAAAAAACATAAAGATGACACTAATTCGCTATTTATAACGTGTATCTTGAAGAGGTTCCATCACTAAACCATGTAAAACTTATACCAACACTAGCTTCTGCCCGTGACTTTGTTCGCGTAAAATTTTTGCTCCCCTTACTCTTCCCATCGCATCGAATTGCCAGCCAGTTTTCAAATAGGCTACCCAACACAGAATAATTTTTCAATTCGGACCAGTAGTTCCTGAGGTTACCGCTTTCAACCAAACAAACAAGCTCTTCAGCTTTATAATATTAGTATAGATATAGGGCTTATTGTTAGGGTCCGTTGCCAAATGGCAAAAACGGAACCCTTATAGATTCGTCATGTCTGTCTGTCCGTCTGTCTGTCTGTCTGTCTGTCTGTCTGTCTGTCTGTCTGTCCGTCCGTCCGTATGTCACAGCCACTTTTCTCCGAAACTATAAGAGCTACGCTGTTGAAACTTGGTAAATAGATGTATTCTGTGAACCGCATTAAGATTTTCACACTAAAATAGAAAAAAAAACAGTAAATTTTGGGGTTCCCCATACATAGAACTGAAACTCAAAAATGTTTTTTTCATCAAACCCATACGTGTGGGGTATTTATGAATAGTTCTTCAAAAATGGTAATGAGGTTTCTAATATCATTTTTTTCTAAACTGAACAGTTTGCGCGAGAGACACTTCCAAAGTGGTAAAATGTGTGTCCCCCCCCCCCCCCCCGTAACTTCTAAAATAAGAGAATGATAAAACTAAAAAAAATATATGATGTACATTACCGTGTAAACTACCACCGAAAATTGGTTTGAACGAGATCGAGTGAGTAGTTTTTTTTAAAACGTCATAAATCGTAAACCGCAATTTACCTTACATTCAATCAAATGAAATATAAAAATTAAAAAAAAAATATTTTTAAACCGAGAATACCTACAGGTTTGTACGGAACGCTCGGTGCGTGAGTCCGACTCGCACTTGGCCGCTTTTTGTTTAGGTTACGCTGAGAAAACATTTTATAATTTCCTTATGAATTTTTATCTACGAAACAAATGTACATAAAATCTAGTATTTCAAACGTTGGCAATAACCGGCCAGTGCTCGCCGAGACGTCTTCAACTACAAGAGGGCCTTAAAATCAAAATCAGTGTAGTAAGTACCGGTAACTTGGATTAAGTTCTGGTCGCCATTTCTCGGAGATAGCGACATTGGGACAGTTACCACGGGGCGGTTGCGCCGGCGCCGGTGCAGTTACGCAATATGTGTGCCAATAATGCAATATAAATTATCGCTTTTAGTGAAAGTGAGTTAACTAATTTGTAACACTTGAAGTACTGCAAGCGAGCTCGATAAATGGATTTGAAACTAGATTAAAATCTTGATGTTATCTGAAATTCTACTAATAATCTCTGTGATGATCCTTTCCTCTGTTCTTTGTCTCTTTTATATTGTATTTCTCTTTTTTGGTTAGGAGGAATAGGGGTGAGAATTTTACCCGCAATGTGATTCTACTGTTTTAAATACAGTTTTGTCGCTTGTAAAAAGATATCGCCTAATGCCTGGATATATACTCTTGATTATTGCATCATTTCTCTTGTCAATGTCGCAACTATCACTGTAGGCAGTCCACTAAATGAACGATCGTTAAGTCTTGTACCCACTCGTGCTAAAGCGTGGGCATATGTTCATTTCTATTATCGTCTTCTGTTGTTAGATTGATTTAACTATTGCATCAGTGACCTCATTTATCCTTGCGCTTGTTCCAAAATCCTGCATTTTACGCCGTCATAAGGTTAACTTACTGTTCTCTTTCTCCAATTCATCCAAAATTTCTTTGGTCTGCTTGTTTTCTTAATCAACTTTACCAACAGCCAAATAGAACGCACATTTCGTCAAATAAAAGTCACTTGAGGGTAACGGATTGCTCACCGTACTTGATATCTTGACGACAGGGCACTGACCTTCGTTTCTTTACTACTGCGTTCTTCAAACCCAATATTTTATTCCGACCGTGCCTCCTAAGTACCGCGACGTGATTTGTTAGTACCGCTCGAAGTTCTACTTACCTTATAACCATTACGATTTTCGTTTCAAAACAATGATATTTGATTGAACGTGATTTTAAAGCTACTTTTATACCGCATTATGACACGGTCAAAGAATTTTACTAATCCTTTTACTTTATCAGTTCACTTATGCACACGAAGAGATGTATTAGAATGGTGGGTTATATGATGTCCTAGATGGAGTTAAATCTTTGCGTTGACTCTCTTTCACTCCTTCATACGTAGCCATTCTGTGAAGATCGACGCTCCTGCTAGCTAGGCCTGCGACCCTCCAATACTGTTTGTTTGCTGATTCGCGGTCACCAGTCCTCATCACAGTAACCGCTAACATGGCTGGATCATTGCTAATTTAGCATTTTTATCTTATAGGTTATGTCGATGACCTTGTTATCTTTCAGATTACTTCATTCCAAGGAGTCTACTTTCTAATTCCGTCAACTAATTTCCAATTCAGTATTTTTATCATATAGGTTATGTCGATGACTTTCTTTCTTTCAGACCCCTTTGTTTGAGGGGGTTTAACTCCGTCAACGAAGATACGTGTCATTCCGAAAGTAGTTGATCCGTCAACACAAATGTGAAATAAAAAAATTCGGTCGAGCAAAAACGAATGGAGAGTAAGGTCAACTGTTAAATCATGTTGTCATTCATGTTTAGGGCTCTAAACTAATCGGTTGACTATAGGTAATATCACGCCCGAAATGTCGGCCGAAACTACGGATTTCGTGAGAGTAGACCCCAGAGTTGATCCTTAAGAGAAACTCCGACAATTACAACTATTACCAGTTCCTCATGAAGCCAGATATGCATGATAGTATCCCAACTATTTAATCATCAAATTACGATACTTAGCACTGTATAAGACGGAAGTACGGGTTTTCTTGGGTGTTTAGCTAAACATAATGAAAGTAAAGAAAACCGCGCACTATTGCGTCCGGTGCGCGGTGGTGCTGCCGACCCAGTTGTTCAACTCTCCACCGCATTGATGTGTGCAACATTTGTGTGGCTTAAGTAAAAGCAGTAGCGTGTATACCCAAAGGCTCGTATGAACCTGCTCTTGTTACGACAGCTGGGAATAGAGTATTGCTTTGTTTTTTTTTTTTTTGTTAAAGAGCAATGTGAGCATGCATTCCCGTAGCAATGCTGCCAGTCTTCTGGCCACGTTTACGGATGCCAGTAATTATCACCATCATCAGCCTACAGCAGTTCTCCGCTAGACCTAGGTCTCTCCAATTGCACTCCATTCAAGTCCATTCTTGGCAACTGTTATCCACCTGCTAGCAGCCATTCTCCGAAGATCGTTACTCCACCTAGCCTGCGGGCGTCCTACCTTACGTTTTTCGATTCACGGTGAACACGTTTACCCCAACGGTCATCGGTTCTACGGCTAATGTGGTCGGCCTTTTGCCACTTCAGTTTGCTAATTCTGTGAGCTATATGTCGACAACTTTGGTCCTCTGCTGGATCACCTCATTCCAGATTCTATTCCTCAGAGTATTTCGACGTAGAAGTGTCCTTTTGATTTTGTATTGTTAGTTAGTAATTTAATTTCGTACCTGGTGTAAAAAAGTTAGTTGTGGTTTAATGAATATACTTAAAAGTAAAAGGGCTATTCAAACATATATAAATATTCAAGTAAGTATAAATTACTTTGCATAAAGTTTACATCTGCTGAATGTGACCCGCTGTCGTCGATCCCAAACACCACACACACAGACAAACTACCGGATGTTAGCTACAGCGTGAAACGTCACCATTCATAGACGATGTGAACTGGTACACTATTGTTTTTATGTATTTTCATTGTCAAGGCGCGTTTAAATGTATAGCAAACTTTTTGTGTCATCACGAAAGCAAAACTCACTGAGTTCCAAAGAGTATTTCTGTTTTAGAAGAACGTTTTATAAGTTTATGGCTATCTTGTCTTTGAACTTTCAAGTTCTAGGTCGCCTTGTTCTGTTATTTTGCCCGATGTGGTATTCTGTTATGTTGCTAATCGGGTGTATTAAAAAAAGTATTGAACCACTCGTAAATATGGCTGGTTAGCTCTAACGGTTTATTTATCTTTCTTCATGGTTAGCTATCATAATAGCTGGTAGTGTTTCTACTTGTTGCTGTATTTAAGTGGTTACTAGTGCGATAAAATAAGCATTATTATTAGGCTTATGTCTGACTTGGCAGATAATAATTTGTCACCCCGTTGTTAAATTTCATCATTTAGATATAATTGTACTTTTTGGTGAACGCAATAAAGAGTATTCTATGTAGATGCATCTCAGTTTGTAAATCTGGGACCTAAAGTATAAGATCCTTTGACACAAAAATATCGATAGTCATTGTGTAATATTGTTGAAATTACTGCACTTTACAGTTAATTTTTAATGTGAATGGTAAATAAATCACAGTGCTTTGTTTTTGTCGTGAAATAACCGAGTTTATTGTACGTTTATACATACAAATATACGAAATAATGAAAGGATAACGACCATTATTTTCCCAATGTTATAATAAATCGAATAAAGTTATGAGTAGCATGGTTGATTTAGAACAGGCAGTGCAACTTTAGATTTGTGCACTATTCAGACATCTGTTTTTATCTCTGTTGGGGTATTTGTCGGGCTGGTCCACAATTTGAAGGTCACTTACGCTCTATCGAGCGGGCTATGCTCGGAGTTTTATTGAGGGATAAAATCAGAAATGAAATATTCGGAATCGAACCGACGTTATAGACATAGCTTTTTTTTTTTTTTCAGGATGGGAAGTCATCAAATGACTTCTCCCGCTCTGGGCGGAGCGGGAGGGCGTGTCAGACTTTTACTGACTAAAACCCACCCGTGTTCCATCAGTTGCCCATGTGCCAGGGTCACGGTATCTCTTTCGAACAATCACGCGACCCCGGCAGGTATAGACATAGCTTGCAGAGTAAGCAAGTTGAAGTGGTAGTTGGCTGGCCATGTTTGTCGAAGGACCGATGGCTGGTGGAGCAGAAGAGTCCTGCCTTTGACCGCAATTCGGCAAGCGTTGTGTGGTACATCTACCAGCTAGATGGATCCGAAGACCCTAAAAAAACTGTCTGGCTTAGATTGGATGCGGAAGGTGGAGGACGGGGTGTTGTGGCGCAACCTGGAAGACGCATATGTCCCTCAGTAGACTCGCATATTCGGCTGAATTGATTGATTGATAGGGCAGCATTTATTTTTCTTCCCTGTGCCTCTTTTAGCTACCAACAGCGTTCAAAACCATAACATCAACAGCATGATCCCCCACTTACGAGTCCAGGTAGGCGCTTTACTTTGTGCACATAATTTCATCGCCACTGCTCTCAAAACGGTGAAGGAAACATCGTGAGGAAACCGGCATGTCCTAGAACCAAAAATTCGAAGACATGTGACATCTACGAACCCGCACTGGGCCCGCGTGATAGATTACGGCCCGGTCCCTATCACCGAGTGGAAGCCTGTGTTCCATCAGTGGGAACAGTCATCATCATACTCATCATTTCAGCCGCAAGACGTCCACTGCTGGACATGGGTCTCCCCCAAGCACCGCCAATTTGACCGGTACAATTTTGGGGGGATTTGCCATAATCGCCACGCTTGGCAGGCGGGTTGGCGATCGCAGTATGGTGGTAAAATGCATAGAGAACGCTGCTGCCCAATCTCTAGTAAGTCCCTTAGTCGCCTCTTACGACACCCACGGGAAGAAATAGGGTGGTGCTATTCTTTACGTCCGGAACCACACGGTAGTGGGAACAGTATTGGCTGATTATGCATAACATTTATAACACAATATTTCTAGTGTGGTACTAGACAAGAAGGGGTTCATTATAAACGTTGCTTAGAGCTGAGAGACGTTTAAACATCAAAAAGGTATATTAATAAAAATATGTTAGGACAACCAACACACCGTTACCTGATCCCAAACTAGGCAGAGCCTGTACTATGGGAACCAGACAACTGATAAACATACTTATATATTTCTAAATATATACTTTGTATTATAGATAAAATACACCCAGACACATACTAAGATTTTTCCTGGGTGGGAATCGAACCCACGACCTCCGTCTTCGCAGTCAGGGTTACTAACCAAGAGACTAACAGGCCAGTCTATGGTTAATCAGTCGCTATTACTAGTGCATTGGTTTTCTGTATAGGTAGACACTAGGTCGCCTGGTCTTGTCTAGACAGATAAACACGGGATTCTTTTAGGTATGATAATTTAGTTAGTTTCTTAATAATTTCAGGACATACATTAAAATGTAATTGACTGACTTATGGTGATTTTTCGAAGTAGGCACTGCTTATAGGAATATACGCATTGCGCGCCACTTTCACTGAAGCAAATAACCCCTTATAAATAAACCCTTATTTATTTCTATACAAATAAGCATAACCTTTGTACATATTTTTCTGTTCCTTTCTTCTTGTCTGTTTATATGTGCATAAATGGTTAAATAAATAAATAAACCTGTAGGTCTTTTTTTTTGGGTGGATAATCATCAAATGACCTCTTCCGCTCTAGGGCGGAGCGGAAGGGCGTGTCAGACTTACTGACTAAAACCCACCCGTATTTCTTCAGTTGCCCATATGCCATGGCCACGGTAACTCTTTCGAACGAATCTCGCGACCCTGGCAGGAACCCTTATGTCTTCGGTGGTTTTTTTAGAGCAAGTAAAACCACTCTAAAAATTGCTACTTTGATCTGAATCATTAGATAGTGTTGTGATCCAATCTTAATGTCGGTGATCCTGCCGGGGTCGCGTGATTGTTCGAAGGAGATACCGTGGCCCTGGCACATGGGCAACTGATGGAACACGGGTGGGTTTTAGTCAGTAAAAGTCTGACACGCCCTCCCGCTCCGCCCTGAGCGGGAGAAGTCATTTGATGATTATCCACCCAAAAAAAAAGACCTACAGGTTTATTTATTTATTTAACCATTTATGCACATATAAACAGACAAGAAGAAAGGAACAGAAAAATATGTACAAAGGTTATGCTTATTTGTATAGAAATAAATAAGGGTTTATTTATAAGGGGTTATTTGCTTCAGTGAAAGTGGCGCGCAATGCGTATATTCCTATAAGCAGTGCCTACTTCGAAAAATCACCATAAGTCAGTCAATTACATTTTAATGTATGTCCTGAAATTATTAAGAAACTAACTAAATTATCATACCTAAAAGAATCCCGTGTTTATCTGTCTAGACAAGAACAGGCGACCTAGTGTCTACCTATACAGAAAACCAATGCACTAGTAATAGCGACTGATTAACCATAGACTGGCCTGTTAGTCTCTTGGTTAGTAACCCTGACTGCGAAGACGGAGGTCGTGGGTTCGATTCCCACCCAGGAAAAATCTTAGTATGTGTCTGGGTGTATTTTATCTATAATACAAAGTATATATTTAGAAATATATAAGTATGTTTATCAGTTGTCTGGTTCCCATAGTACAGGCTCTGCCTAGTTTGGGATCAGGTAACGGTGTGTTGGTTGTCCTAACATATTTTTATTAATATACCTTTTTGATGTTTAAACGTCTCTCAGCTCTAAGCAACGTTTATAATGAACCCCTTCTTGTCTGTACCACACTAGAAATATTGTGTTATAAATGTTATGCATAATCAGCCAATACTGTTCCCACTACCGTGTGGTTCCGGACGTAAAGAATAGCACCACCCCATTTCTTCCCGTGGTTGTCGTAAGAGGCGACTAAGGGACTTACTAGAGATTGGGCAGCAGCGGTCTCTATGCATTTTACCACCATACTGCGATCGCCAACCCGCCTGCCAAGCGTGGGGATTATGGCAAATCCCCCCAAAATTGTACCGGTCAAATTGGCTAAAGTACTTAGCTAAAAATATTCCAAAGTTCTCTCTCAATATAATTAGCTGTTTTTATTTTGGCGGTGTTCTAGTGATTTTGGTTTGTTAGTTCATTCATTTCAATTCCTTCATTAGTAAATATTTACGAAATGCGATGTTATGTAATTTTATCTATTGATTTACTGAACACATTCCGTAGTATTGTGGCGTTTAGAATTTGCTTACATCACAAGCCTTTGTTTAGAATGGATGTTTGCAAGTCATTATTACATCAGTTTGTGAAATACAGTGGGTTGATTGGAATATGGAAAATCTAAAGATCGAATAAAATGGTTTAAGTGCGCCCTTTTATGCTAGCCTAATCTAACCGTCGCGTGGGCAATGGACCTGATGATAGCGCGCGGGTTTATAATGTACTAAAAGTAAAAATAATTCGGTAGGTCCTAGGTACCAGTCATCACACCACTCTCCTGATCAGTCTAGGGCATAGATCAGACAAAAATAAAATCGTGGGGTCATGAAAATTCAATCAACAGACAACATCATATTATCCATACTAATATTATAAATGGGAAAGTGTGTGTGTCTGTTTGTCCGTCTTTCACGGCAAAACCGAGCGACGAATTGACGTGTTTTTTTAAGTGGAGATAGTTGAAAGGATGGAGAGTGACATAGGCTACTTTTTGTCTCTTTCTAACCCCCCATTTCCCTAAAATGGAGGTGGAATTTTGCATGGAGCAAAAAAAATTGAGTAGGGGATGGTTTATGTGAGAGTCTTACCTATATCACCTGGATTAATGCATTCTTAATACATTAATCGCGGTATTACGTACTCTTGCGACAATTTCCGACATCCACGCGGGCGAAGCCGCGGGCAAAGGCTAGTTAACATATTTACCCAGGTTACTCTACGCCCCCTGATTTTATTACTACTACTAATATGAAAGAATGGGTGTCGTAAAAGGCGACTATGGGGCTTACTAGAGAATGGGCAGCAGCGATCTCTATGCATATTACCAGCGTGCTGCGGTCGCCAACCCACCTGGCGGCGTGGCGATTATGGAAAAGCCCCCCAAATTGGGGATGGCCTATGTCCAACAGTGGACGTCTTACGGCTGATATGATGATGATGATGATGATGAATCAATTATAAAGTAACAGTGTAGGTAACGCGAGCTAGGTGGGTTAGGTATTCATTGTTGAAAAGCCAAATATATAAATAAAAATAAGTGTAGCCATAGTTGGCATTAGCCTTAACATTCGTAACCAATACATATTAAATGCCTTATAGAGTGAAAATAATGCTAATCCACCCACTGTGACGCCTTAGTGAGCCATTGTTATTTTAATTAAATTGTGAAAATCACAGTTTCTCTCAGTTTTTAACGAAAGACATCCAAGCATGTTCTTAAAATCTTGGAGACTCCATTCAACATGGGCCTTTGAATGAATACTCCTATTATACCATGATTGAAAGCAACATAGGTATTTCAGTTAGTAGCAGTGGTGGCCCACCGGTAACGGCCCAATTACAGTCGTGAGTTCGAACCCAGACATGCACTTTGCGTATTTAAATTCATCATCACTACTCTCAAAACGGTGAAGGAAACCGGCATGTCTTAGAACCAAACAATTCGAAAACATGTGACATCTACCAACAGTCCAATACGCACTGGGCTCATGTGGTGGATTACAGAGAGGAGGCCTGGGTCCTACTGTCCTAGCAGTGGCTAGTTGGCAAAAAGGTACAATATTTTTAATTTGGACATTAGTTTCCTATAGTCCATATATAAGGTGTATCTATTCATACACGAAATATTTTAACAGGTACACCTGTAGGTGGTAAAGAAGCTATAGAAGCAAGAAGAAATTTTTTATGTAACGTTTTTGAATTTTCGTAATTATTATAATTTTAAAACTGCTTGAGACGTTTTGCATAAAACCTTTACTCCAAATTCTATGATAGGCCCGCCTGACACTGCAAGGGCGGCGACCGGACGGCACGAGCATGGCCCCGGTGTCATGGGCCGTAAAAAATAAGAAGGAGCCAGTATTTCTTATGTGCGTCAAATAATGTAAAAATATTAAATTTTGAAAAAAATACATTTAGAAAAATAATATTTTTCGTTTCTTTAGCTTCTTTACCACCTACAGGTGTACCTCTAAAAATATTTCGTGTATGAATAGATACACCTTATATATTAACACGAACTTTTGAGGAAGGCTGACTACCACAAGGCTGGACAATCGTAGATAGGTTTGATTCATAAAACTTTCTCAAAAGTTATTACCACCTACTTGTTTATTAGGAGAACTAATAAATCAGAAAGCGTGTTTAAATGTTTGTTACTCAATCAAACCGATCAACAGATTCCAGTGAAGCTTGCAACAGAGATGAATCATTATCTGGACGTAACTTTATTTTGGGATACGTACACAAGCGAATCACACGCACACAGTGTCTTTATCCCGACATCGAATCTGGTTCCTGATAACATCGGTTTCGCGAACGAAGCTACAGTAACAAGTAACAAGCTTGTTTTTTAGGTTATCTATATGTTTTTTTATCGTACTTAACTTAGAGCTCGTATATAAAGTCCACATAGGTATACCGAATGCGTAAAAATACTTTACCTTATTCAATAAACTTAACATACACTATACATATAATGATCCCGGTCCACTAAACTAGATCCAATCACAAAAAAAAAATTGCACTGTGACGTCACATACATCCAAACCCACCACATCCTCACTTAACCACCAATTTTAAAAGCATAAAACTATTTTTCACATACAAAACGGTACCCGATTAAGAAATTGCTCTTACAATGTACATAAAGTAAATATAGCGAACTTTAAAATCCAGTAGTTGACTAACTCGGTCGGCCCGTAAAAGTGGTTTATTACTTAACCGGTTTATTTTATATCGTAATTTTAAACAGTTATACTTAAAATCGAAAGGGTGAAGTAAATGGTTTCCGTGAAAAAAAGTATTAAGTAAAGAGTCTGTTACCAACCTGGATGGAACATGAATATAATCACAACACTAAGATTCACTCACGCGCACTCAAGATGGTGTCCGCCGCGGCACTGCCTGTCCCTCCCCGCTCTCGTAAGCATTCCCCGTACCTGCGCTAAGACTGCGCGTGAGTGGACGAGACAGCGGCAGTTACAACTTCATGAGCGGATGACTTAACACCGAAGTCGTCAACACCCTTTTTTATGATATCTTGTTTGTCCATGACTAAAGGTTTTCGTAACCCCGACTAGGTGCCTTTCATAACCCCGCAATATGCACCAGATCAATGGTCCCCTACCTCTCCGGCATAGTAAAGGAGACCCTCTTTACCATACGACCCGTCGAATGCTTAGTTGAGGGCAGGACTGCTCACGACCTCAAAAAAAAAAAAATAAAAAAAAACCCATTTTATTTCAGACGACTTAAATCCATAAATTGTTAGTAACAGGTTTTCATAAAACACTATTGTTAGTCAATTAAAACTAGAGAGGAATTGATATGAAATGGCTAGTATGGCTACTAAGATGTCTCCTCATAAATTGCCTTATTATGGCGGAAGAAGTATCTGACACAGTAGTGCCACAGTAAAGATAATCTAGTAGTGCTCTTACCATTGATGAATAAACCACACATTTAAGTTTAAAAGCAATGCTTGTAGTGCGTACACACAACACCTATCTTTATAGAGTAGTGTTTATTGTTTACACGCCAAGTATTATTGCAATACCAGAAAAGAAGATGTCCCTTTGAAAACCATTACAACCCATAATATGTCCACGTGCATTCCATTAGAGAATACCTAAGTATAGAGATCCCATTGTTTTATCTTAAAGCCAATGACAGTACTCAGTAAACATTATATTATTTTTGTTGTAATATTGTAGTTTAGACCGCCTATTCGCCACGTGTTAGTACTATCACTGAAACCGTAGTTCGTATCTGGGTTATGACAAGAAAATCATCAAATTTTGTTAAAATATACCTTCTACTTTCTGTCTGTTTGTATTCTGCAGAATTTTCCTAATCATCATTCATAACTTTGATATCAATGAGACTATTGACTTCGTCACTGTCTGGAGATTATCCTCCTACCCTTTTCCACTTCTATACGCTTCTCCCTTTGTAGCCGATCATCGTTCACAATTGTAATGAAACCGCTTTCATTACCAATGTAAAATCACCTTAACGTGCTTAAACAATACGATACACAGAAGCTGCAGAATTGTTTCATTTATTGTCACTTCACTTAAATTCTAATTAGAGATCTTCTGTTACAAATAATTCAGGTTAGGATCAAGTTTTTAAATGAATAGTGTTTTGACTTGATTACTGCATATGAATGTTAACAGTGACATACATAGTCAGCCTATGATATTCCCACTGCTGGGACACATGTTTCCTCTCTGTGAGAGGGAGTGGGCCGTAATCCACCACGTGGGCAGTAGAGTGCGGGTTGGTAGATACCTCATTTCCTCAAATTTTTAGTCGCGGACATACCGGTTTTCTCATGATCTTTTCCTTCAGCGTTTCGAGAGCGTTGGTAGTGAAATAATTTTCACCAAGTATGTGTTTGAACCAACAGACCGTCCTGACTTACAATTCGTAAGTCGCGAACTGAACTACCACAACTCTTTAAACAATTTAATTTATCTGAAATCACCAGAAGACAACTACAATGTTCATACGTCAATATCAATAGTCGTTAATGTAATTGGAACCAACAGAGTCCATCGACTTGCTTATCTTATCACTGGTGCTTCATGCTTGCAGATGTCAACCCCGTGTGTTGTCCATTTGAAACAACACATGCTTCGATCTTTAAAAATAAAACATTGATGGTTTATTACTTGAGCTTTTTTCATCTTTTTACATTCTCACTGTACAAGTTGAAACAAGTATGTGACCTTTCTTAAGAACATCAACATTTTGCCCTCTAGTTGTAGACCAAAAATAGCGCATGTTCAAATGTTGACAAGTATAAACGAATGAATGAGACCGCAGAAAAGTGAATAGAAATTCAAATTAACTATGAAATAAATTCACTTTTTATTTTTACGGACAAAAGTGTTTTAGAAGATCTACTTACATAAATAAACATTTCATTTCAGAAGAAAGTGCTATTAAAGTTTATAAAACTAGTTTAAAATGCGTGAAATGACTGACATCTATACTTTTATTAATATTATAAAGCTGAAGATTTTGTTTGTTTTGTTGATCGCGCTAATATCAGGAAATATTAGTTCGAATTGAAAAAATATTTTAGTGTTTGGTAGCCCATTTATCGAGAGACTGTAGACTATATAAAAATCTCGCTAGGACCCTTAGGAGCGGAGCGAATGCGAAGATCTTGCATGGACAAGTTATTTGATGCGACGGGGAGGGTCGAGGAGTAAGAAATTTAACGCGGACGAAGTTGCGGGCAGATGCTAGTAATTTAGTAAATGATATTAAAAGTTCAATTTTTTTATCTCCTAACCCACGTGTTTATTAAACCCAGTTTATAAATAGAAGCAGGTGGTAACAACCAGCATCATCTCTATCATATCTTCATTCAATCTTTCAATACAATAGTAGAAAATTGTTTAAAAAAAAGTTGAAATGGTGCCAAGACAATAACAAGCAAATTAAAATGGACATAATTGCTCAACATCGTTCCTCAAATAACTTTAGCGATTTTTGGAAGGCAACAAATAAGTTTAATCCTAAGCCTGGCATCCCTGTGAGCGTAGGAGGTGTGAGTGACAGTAAGGGTATTGCTAAGCTGTTTAGAGAACACTTTAGGGTGAGTTCCCCGCTTGGTCCTCAAAGGTGATGCCTGATGCTGTGCCAGTCGTTGCCGGTAATTTATTCAATGTTACAGCCGAACAAGTGTCGGGCATAATTATGAAAATGTCAAGAGGTAAGTCACCCGGTCACGACCGGCTCAGCGTCGAGCATCTAAAGTATGCAAGCGTTCATTTGCCGCGCGTTCTGGCAATGTTCTTCACACTATGCATGAGTCACTTATACCTGCCCCCCGACCTCTTGCGAACTATTATTGTTCCTATTGTAAAAAATAAAACGGGAGTCTTATCCGACAAAGAAAATTACAGGCCAATTTCATTGGCGACAGTAGTGGCTAAGGTGCTGGACGCTGTGCTTGACTCAGAACTTGATAAGCATCTCAACATTCATGATGCGCTGGGTTCCGCTCCGGACTTTCTACAGAAAGTGCCATTCTGAGCCTCAAGCACACCGTGCAGTACTACACGGAGAGGCGTACACCTGTATATGCATATTTCCTCGACCTTTCAAAGGCTTTTGACCTGGTGTCATATGTGACATGCTGTGGTTTAAACTTAAAAAAAAATAGGCGTGCATGCACAGGTGCAACGGATCTTCCGCTACTGTTATACCAACCAGACCATTAATGTCAGATGGCCAGACAGCCTCTTCGAAGTGTACGGATTGGAGTGCGGGACGAGGCAAAGTGGTTTGACCTAAGCTATTTAACCTATACATAAACGACCTGCTAGCTGAGCTCAGCAGCACACATGTCGGATGCTCAATCGATAATGTTTGCATGAAAAATATTAGCTACGCAGACGACATGGTTCTGCTGAGCCCAGATGTCAGTGCAATGCGGCAGCTCTTAGTGGTCCCCTGAAAAGTATGCTCATAAACATGGTCTGTTATATAACGGTAAAAAAGTGAGTTCGTGGTGTTCAGGGCCTCTGGGAGGTGTCCGCCTAGTGTGCCCGCCTTAAAACTGAATGGTGTTGAGCTAAAATGGGTCTTCCAGTTGGACTGAAGCTCTTGATGACCACGTTGACATTTAAAGGGAGCGGGGCATTGGCGGTTAAAAGTAATATGCTGGCACGCAGGTTCGCTCGCTGCAGTAAACAAGTAAAAGTTACACTTTTTAAATCTTACTGCCAAACTTTTTACACGAGTAGCCTGTGGGTTAGTTATACTCAAAGATCGATCAATGCCTTGCGTGTCCAGTATAATAATGGATTCAGGATGCTGCTAGGGCTGCCCCGCTTTTGTAGTGCTTCGGGTGTGTTTGTGGAGGCACGTGTTGATGGCTTCCATGCAATAATGCGCAAGAGAACCGCTTCCCTTCTAAGCAGAGTGCGGGGCAGCACTAACAGCATCCTACAAGTAATTGCTGAGAAGTATGACTCGGCAGTCATAAGGGCTTTCGTTCGGGTTCTGGTCAGATAGCGTAGCTATCTATCCTGAACTCGACCGGGAGGTTTCATGACTACACACCTTATGTACCTCTCTTTTTGTAATATCATAGTTTGTAAGATATTTTATGTGACTAACAATTATGGACTTTGTCTGAATAAATAAATAAATAATAAAATACCAAGTAAGTACCAATGCAATATGCATAGCCTATAAAAGTCGCCACCCACTATGCACCTATATAATATACTTACCAAACATACCTAAGCAATCACCCTCTTACGAATCTATCAATCTGCTTAGCCTCTTACCTCCTATGTTGGTGTCGGGTTCCAGTCGATGAATCTGGCAAGACAGCAGTCCAAATGTAGAAGCGACAACTTACCATCAAGTGTAAGTGGGGTGAAAGCTAGACAAAGACAAAAAAGCTACAAAAATAAAGCAATACACGTTGATTTGTGCTGTAAATTATCAAAACTCAATCCACAATTAACGTTCCAGCACCAAACATTGGAAAATAATTTGAATGCTATAAAGTATTCATATCCAAATAACTTGAGGAATCAGGCACCTACCTATAGGTAAAACCATTCATAATTATTGCGAAAATGAAAATAAATATCGATTCGAAAAGATGCAACCGATTTTGAACACTAATGCAGAATAACATAGTTTCTTTTAGATATTGGATTATGCAGATTATTTGCTTTCATTGTCTCACCTTTGAACTATACACAAAGTTAGGAATACATATATTGACAAAACCGGACATACCTAATGAATGCATCTTTAGAAATAGATGAAGTCAGAAGTGTTTTTTATATTCAGTAGTTGTTTTCGGCTAGTCACCAGATGCTATACCTACCTATATTTTGTGGGTTTTAGGAACGACTCCAAAACTAGAGGACTAAACTACTTGGATGCTTATGGACCAGGATCGATAGATGCTCCAGGAGCATAGACTGAACTCTGTATTGTACATGAACTAATTATTAGATTTTATTTACTCACAGTTCGTATAAGTTCACGGCTATTTTCTGTGAAATATTATTAAGTTTTTTGAGAAATATATTTACTATGATATGGAAAAGAGAGGTCTCGCAATACAGACATTGTTTGCGCCTAAATGTAATGTTAATGATGATTGTGACAAAAAAAAAAAACTATTTTGTGTTGGGAATGTATTTATTTTTGTATAATTATTATCGGTTTCTATCAAAGCAGTGAAGAAATGATGACAGATCACGAAAACAAGAAACATGATTTGTACTGCAGCGTTTGAGTAGTATACATCGATGGATGGTAGCAAAGTAGAAACGGACATCTACAAAATCGCAATTTTACAGGAGAGCAGATTTGTAAAAAATAAAGGTAATTTCGAGAGTTATGGACCGATTAACTTGACATTTTCTATGATGCATTAAAATAACCTTCTCTATGAATTGTTTAACTAGTTTTATAGCTATGTCGTCGTTATACTGAAATAATGTTTAGAGGCACATTTTTAAAAATTAACTGATATTTTAATGATAGAATGCTGTAAACAATGTCAATTTAATGAAAAAGCACGAAAACATGTCTTTGTTGACGTTTCATTCATCTGCCAAAGCTCGGAAGTTAATGTGGACAAATGCAAATGTCCGTTTCTACTGCGATGTTTTTTTAAATCGACTGTCTTCATTTACCTGCCAGATTTTCTTCATCATTTTGAAATTTGAAAATAATTTTAATACAAACTTATAGATAGACTGATTTTAAGCTCATTTTTGTAAAAAAAGCATTTTCATCAAAATGTAGATGTCCGTTTCTACTCTGCTGCCATCGACATTGGGTCACTTTCAACTTGAAACACAAAGAACTTCTCAAAAATACTTTTGCAAGATTATATTAGGCTCACGACCGCATTTCGGTGACAGCAATACATCTTGCAAAAAGCAGTGGTGGTCCAGTGGGAATGGCCCCAAATTACGAGGGTTCGAACCTAGACAGGCGAATTACTTTCTGTAAATTATTTCATCACCACTGGTCACCAAACGGTCAAGGAATTGTCAAGGTCCATTATGAGGAAACTGGCACAAACGCCCGGCAACAAATCAAGCTATACATCCACACTATCCATACTTCCATACTTCCATACTAATATACTAATCCATACTAATATTATAAATGCAAAAGTAACTCTGTCTGTCTGTCTGTCTGTCTCGCTTTCCTGCTAAAACTACTGAACCGATTTAAATGAAATTTGGTACACAGATAGTTTAAAGCCTGAGAAAGGACATAGGCTATCTATTTTTATCCCGGTAGTATGTTCCCGCGGGATAATTTCCGACCTCCACGCGGGCGAAGCCGCTGGCAAAAGCTAGTTTCCAATATAAGCTGACTTTTCAATGTCAGAAAAGCCTATACAATGCGAGGTCTGCTAAAATTGGAAAGTTATAAGCTCGATGTGTAGCCGTGTGTACTAGAACCAAAAATTCGTAGACCTGAGACATTTACCAACCCACACAGGGCCCGCGTGGTGGCTTACAGCCAAATCCGTCTCTAAAAAAAAAAGGCGTGTGCCGGCACTGCGAACATTATAGGCTGTTCATGCTTATGAGCCCGCTTGGTGCCGGACGATAAACAATAGCATCACCCCATTTCTTCCCGTGATTGTCGTAAGAGGCGACACAGGGACTTACTGGAGACTGGGCAGCAGCGTCCTCCATGCAATTTACCACCAAACTGCGACTGCCGATCCGCCTGCGAAGCGTGGCGATAATGATAAGGCCCCCCAAATAGGGGGAGGCCTATGTCCAGCAGTGGACGTCATACGGCTAAAATGTTGATGAATGATGCTATCACATCTTAACCAAATACGCAGGACATAATTTATTCAGGGCACAAGCGTATAAACTGGAGGGAAATCAGTCACAGGCCACCTATTTTAGGTGTTTTCTGTGCTTTAATGGCTGAAAAATCCAATACCTTTTACCTTGGCTCGAACCAGGATTCGAACCCGGGACGTCTTATGCTCGTGATCTGCATCTGCTAAGCGAAATACTAAACCAACGAAGCTGTCAATATTCGGAAAGAAGTGAAGCTTGTTAAAATGGGTATCAATATCTAGTCATAGTCAAACATTACCTAATTAAAACTAGTTTCAGCTAATCAAATGGCTTGAATCTAGTTTTCAGTAATGTTTGAGTATTGAGTGACGATCCTAAGTGTATCAGCAGATTAAAAAAAACTATCTGCCCCTCGAAATATCTAATTGCTACATGACTTAAAAAGTTAAAGTGCCAGACATGGAACAATAATAAATTTGTTATTTTGGTGACTACATAGTTTATGTACAAACTCAATGCATTATGCAGTATACTTGTTTCTAAATAGAATAGTTCCTCTGGTGACGAAAACCTTAATAAATGACTAGGTGATAACATTCTTTAAGGCAATTCCTGTTTAGGTGCAGCGGGGTATTTTCGTACACACATAAAATGGTAGTATATTGTGGGTGTACTATCAAAACGATAAGTACCCACAATTAATGCGCTTTATGTACGTTGTGGATAGGGTTGCCTTATTTCACATAATTGTACTCTATACTTTATGAGAACAACAAAGTACACGAAATTACTTTATTTTGCAAGATATGATTTCTTTGATATTTTGAAAAGTTTAGTCGTAAGTAGGTACATTTCCGTTAAATGAAATTTATTTGATACAAACTGCAAAAAGCAATAAAAAATATGTTTTTAAATAAAATAATACAGACAAATAAATTATACTTTGTATTTATTTGTACTATGTACTTTTTTTTCTTACCTTTAATAACCAATGTACTTTAATTGCAAGAAAAAAAGGTGGCAACCCTAGTTGGGGCCCAGACGGTTTTTTCACACCTATGAAGCAAAATTTCAAAATTCTCGGACTGTGATTAAAAGTGCGGTAGGGCCAAATCATATACACACAACACGACGTCGCATCGCGTCATGTTGCGATGTCGTGTCGTGAACCTTGACGTTGCACATAGGAGCCGTCCATTAATCACGCGATGTTTTTTTGGAATTTTTTAACCCCCCCTCCCCCTCGGTGATACATGGTGATTTTAAGACTACCCCCACCCCCAATATCACGTGTATTTATTAGTACCTACAAAGAATCTAATTTTTTTGTTTTTTAATATAAAGTTCACTACAAGCCGCTTTCGATTTTGTACGCGTTTGCCGAAAAAATAAATACACGTGATATATTACTACACCCCCCTCCGCCCCTTGTAATATTTCGTGATTTTTATGGACCCCTCCCCCCCTTCGAGCCTCACGTGATTAATGGACAGCCCCATAGTGGATTGTCGCGACATGATATTGCATCGTAGTACGATGCCGCCACGTACCTCGATGCGACTTCGTAACGTGTTTATGTTTTGAATTTTACGCATTTGGGGTGCAGGTTCCGATCACAAGAATGGGTTTTTTATTGTGGGTGGGATATCATCAAATGACATCTCCCGCTCTGGGCGGAGCGGGAGGGCGTGTCAGACTTTTACTGACTAAAGCACACCCCTTGTTCCTTCAGTTGCCTATATGCCAGGGCCACGGTAACTCTTTCGAACAAATTTCGCGACCTTGGCAGAAGACTTGGTACGGGCCTGTGTAACTGTGTTTTTTTTCCCCCACTATCTATCATTTGGTCACTAAACCCAACTTCACTTTACAATAGACACTGACATGGGCGTACCCGGGGGGGGGGGGGGGGGCAGAGGGGGGCAGCTGCCCCTGGAGTGTGAATGAAGAGTTTGTGAATGTTCCTACTAACTATTAACTTTTGTCGATAAAAATTCATAAAAACTAGTGTTCGCCCATTGGTCGAAATTCGACCGTACTTCGTTTGAATAGAAATACATTATTAAATGAAAAAATATACATAATAATTAATAAAAAAAAAAATAATATGGTTATATTTGACATTCAGTAATACTATAGACAAATAATATTAAAGACAAATATTCTCGATATGATCATAGATTTTAAAAATGAAATAGGTTATATTTCTATAAAATTAATTTATTACCTATGGTTATACTTGGCATTCAGTACGACTATAGACACAAAATAATAAAGACAGATATTCTCGATTGGACCACAGATTTGGACCATAAACAAAAGAATATTTATGCATGTGTGTATTAAATACACGCCCAAGTAGCACAGAACTGCATTATAAATGGTCACTTAAGGCCCACAGCGGTAATCTAAGCATTTAGAAAGACTTATTAGTATTCACCTGTGCTGCAACAGCTGTTTCGAAAAAAACGTGGCCAACTATAATGCTTTTTTCTGTACAGTAATTCTATTAAGCACCACAAACACGCCACAAAGTCACTGTTATTCAGCGCTTAGTACTGCAGTACCCTATTAGCTGTAAGTTTTCTGAATAATAGCCCACACGTGTACTATACAACCGTTGCATTTTAAGAGAGAACATATCACCCACTATAACATAATCAGTTACTTTGTGAAGTTATTTAATGCTTTATGCTGCATACAGATTCACTTTTCCCCTATTAGTCAGGTGTTTACCATACACTCGAATAACAGCATGTATCCAAGTGTCGGCATGCGCGAATGGAATATTGAACGCGACGGGTTCCGTATGTTATATTTATTAATAAATAAATAAATAAAATGAAATTAATTTATTTCACACATAACCCATATTACAAAAATTAAGATAAAAGTAACAATGCTGCAGCAGAAAAGAATAAAATGTCACTAACAAAATAAAAATATACGTCACATAGTTGAAATAAAATAAAGTTTCAAATTTACGTCGGATTTAAATTAAAGCACATATGAACAAAACAATACAAAAAAGCCTTTATAAATAGAGGTCAGTGTGTTTGATGACATTAGGCTGAGTAGGTACAAAAATGCCATGCTACAAAAATCTTCTTATAACCTACCCATTTTCGGGACTAATATGTTTGCGACAAAATTAATATTGTTGTTTTATATGTTTCTGGTACTTACCTAAAAATAAAGAAAATTTATTAAGAGAAATCCAAGATTTTTTTAAAGTAATAAATTAATACCTTTCGAGACTTTTTAAGATTCCAGATTTCGACAATTTTTCTCAGTGGTAGTCAGTTAGGAAATACCGGTACAGCTAGCATCTAAAAAAAAAACAACGTAATTTTCTTTATGTTTATTTAATGTTCCCTTTTTAAAGTACAATTTAGGGTGTACCACCCTGGTCCAGGCCTTGAATTTTCATCTTTTTATAATTTCAAGGAGTACAAAAGTACTTCTCGGTGGCCACCATAGAATTTCCTTAGTTTTCCACTGTGCAGGAACGAATGTTAGATCGACAACACCTCTCTTTATAGTCTGAACTATTTTGAATGTCTCGTTCTGTAAAAACAAGAAAAATATACTTATTATAATAGAAGTATCAGTTTCTTAATGACAACATTATCTATACAGTTTTTGAGGAAAACAAAAAAAGGAACCAAATTTTGTCGCATATTGAATAAATCAATAACTTATGTATTATACATATAATTAAATTATAATCTCAGGTACTTAAATTACAATTTTAATTAAGTACTTATCGTCGAATAACAACTAAAAAAGGGAACAAAATGGCTTTAAAAGAACCACAGCGGAACCCTAAAAGCTTGGATCCATAAAGGTACTTATCTAGGTAACTGACGCAAATGTGACCTACTACTACTCTCCTAATCGATCCATGTCTGATTTGTATTTCACAAGTGCTAAACTATTTTACTCTTGGCTGAATTACAGGCCACATGTGAACACCCGTACAGACCTTAGCATTACATTAACATTAAAACTGTTCACCTGCCATCCGCCATATTCTCTGCACTACTGTGTATTATTGTAATATTTTATCTTTTCATTTTGGTTTATTTTATATGATATCAATTGTAATTCATTTGGATTACAAATTATTTAGATTTTTTTTTTTAGAAAACAGTTTTATATCCTTTTTTTTGTACTAAAACAAAAATATTTATTTTATCATCAGCCCATTTTTGTTAGTTTAACTTTAGTATTTAGTGGTATTTCGAGGGCGCGTGAAAATTTTGAACTAAATATATATGGTATTTGACAGTAAAGTTACTTCCCCAATAAGATTTCCAATATAGGAAGAAATTAAAGTTTTACTTACCTTAAATTTGATATACTTAATTCTCCAAATGGCACGAGATCTTGCACACAACGCTACACTTCATGTTTTACAAACTGACAGTACATAATAATGGAAAAAAAATTTATTAAGTTATTACATTCCACAATTTCCGTCAGTGTGTAATTTCAACTGTATAAATGTTCACATTTGTCCTTCTTGCTGCATTATAGGTAACACGTGCCTCGTTAATCAGGCAATATTCAGCTCTTGAGGTGACTGTTACACTCATAAATGCTGATATAATGTTGTTATAATGCAATTATTTGTCAATTGGATTTCTTATACAGCGATGTGCTGAATAATTTGTGCCCAAATTAGAGTTATATCCTCTGAGGATGCGCTGTCTACGCTATTATTCAGCAACTAATGGATCCACTGTGCACTGTTAAAATGCTGTTATTCAGCACTTTTGTGCTACTTGGGCGGTAATGAATAGTAGTGTGTTTAACGTGTTATTTATTGAAAAAAATGTATTTAAACGCATAATTAAAAAAAAAATATTAGCATCTGTCACTTTTTCTCTGTATAAAATAAAAGTGTACGAAATTTCATACTCCTCCGTCCGCCCAATATTCGTAAAAAGGGATCCAAAGTTTTCGCTTCACGTATTAATATATAGATAACATTTTTCTGTTTGTAATACAACATACAACTTTTAAAAATCGTGCGACGCGCCCGGTGTACCTACTCGCTAGCAGTGCTACAAGCAAAAATAACTTTAATTTCGGAATACGGATGGGAAATCATCAACTGACTTCTCCCGTTTTAGGCCGAGCGGTAGGGCGTGTCAGACTTTTACTGACTAAAACCCACCCGTGTTCCTTCAGTTACCCATATGCCAGGGCCACGGTATCTCGTTCGAACAATCTCGCGACCCTGGCAGACATCAGTCCTAGCAGACCCCTTCAGTGCTGCTGACATCTCTTTGAGGCGCGCGTGGAACACTACGCACTGTCGACTCGGGCTTCGTCCTTACCGGGCGGCGAGCTACCCATTGCTCGCCGCCCGCAAGCCTGCGCCTACGGTGGCCGGGAGTCTGCGATCGACTCCCGACGCCCGGGGCGTCTCCTCCTGCGGCGGCTAGGGACGTGAGGGCTCATAGACTGCCACTCTCTCACGCGCCCCACCTCCTCCTTCGCGAGCATTACTGCTTCGCAGAAGGAGGTGACGGCTTCGCATGCCCTCTCGCTCCGTACCATGGCTCGCATCAGGGCCAGACGCGAGAGGTCGCCGCCGCCGATCGCCTCCACGAGGTCACGGCGGACCGATGCCTGCCAGAGTTGCGAGATTTGTTCGAAAGAGTTACCGTGACCCTGGCACATAGGCAACTGAAGGAACACGGGTGGGTTTTTATCTGTAAAAGTGAGACACGCCCTCCTGCTCCATTTGATGATGAGACGTCATTTGATGATTTCCCACCCACAATAGAAAAAGGCGTTCCGCGGAAGAAGGGAGTAAAGATTTAATCAAATCGGCTGAAAAAATTGCTGTGGCTTTGAACCTTGAGCTGCGTTTATCTAAGACAGCAAGCCGCCAACAACAGAAGGCAAATCAACCAGCTGCCTACTGTGGTCAGCCCTTTAGCGATTATTTTCGTCGCTCGTTATGCGTGCCCTATTTGGATTCGTTACTTTCTTCATTAGAGGCGAGATTCAGCAAAGACCATTCACCAGTCTTTTCTTTCATTGTTACACCCTGCTCCGATAATTAAAATTACAGTTCCGAAATTATAAAAACATTATGGAGGAAGTTTGTACATTCTATGAAATAGAAGGGATCACATCTGAAGCCGAACTATGCAGCAGCAGGACTTTGAAAATATTGGAATAACAGACTTAAAAACGGAGTAGCAGAATATTTTTACCCGAAGGTGAAGACAGCCCTAGAAATTTTACTGGCAATGCTTTATTCCACCGCTTCAATTTAACGGTCACTCAGTACACGCAGAAGCATAAAACCTAGCTGAGATCAACCATGATCGAATGGGCTTTGTATGCTCAGTGTACATAGAAAATTTGTTAACGCTATGGACGATTCTTTCACGACAGGCGATATAAACCGTTTTACTGAAGACCCTCGAAAGTTACTTCTAAAATAACTATTGTATATTAAAAAAAAAGAATTTAAAGAAATGCCTCTTTTAATGTATTTTATTTTAATTTATTTGCTTATAAAAAATCTGATTTGCCCCCCCCCCCCCCTGGCCCAGAACCTGGGTACGCCCATGGACACTGATTAGTACTAAGTACTTACGACCGGTGCAGGTTGTGAAAACTAAGCGAAGAAAAGTTGAAACTGGCCAAATTCTTTTGGCATCATACTTAGTTATTTAATACGTTCTATTTGTTAGTCTGTTTTGATTTTGTGTAAGGAAAAACCGGGATCGTAAATAAAAACAAAACACAAATAATTTGTAAATATTTTACTACAACTGTAAAGATAGTGAATCAGAAATTAACTACTTTATAACGAATACAATACAATAATTACAGTAAATAAACATAGTCACGCTACAAATAGTTCAGGAAAAGTGGTGTCTAATTTATAAATTATTTATTTGAAAACACGTATCTATTTCATTCAGATAATTATTATTAAAGAAATGAACGCTTGGATATAAAAAGTGCACGATATATGCGTGACCATTGTTAGAAAACTTGGCTTGCACACTACTGGGTGACTTTTTATAACAGCAAACGTCATCGGTATAACTTGAAAGAGAATTAGGTGCTCGTCACATTCTAGTAAACATTGAGAAATTGTGTTACTATTAAGATCCATAAAATCACAAAACCACAAAAGACAGTTATATAGTTAGAGGCTATTTACATCAGTTATTTACATAAATACACTAACGATATTGGGACATACAGCAGTCGCGCTCTACACACCGATACCAATGGGCATAGGAGCACTCTCAGTATTATACGGGTACATTCAAAATAGACCACATCATGCATGCGATATATGCGCATAATACGTTGAAAAATACATAGCACATACGGCCTTGGTGTTTACAGCGATAAGTCTTATTTATCTTAAACTACAAGACAGTGAGATTGAAAACTTTTTTTCGTGAAGATATTATTTATTTTTAAAGAGATAACATATTTGATGAAATTCACATAAATAATTACCTACAGCACAACATCAGCAAAAACTCTTATTACTATTAAAGATACATGGGAGATCATTCAATATTTAAATTCTTAGAGTATTTGATTAAACTTAGTCAATATTGGCTATGTTGGCAACGCTACAGTGAAACGCTTTAGACAAAAGTGGGATATTTTTAAAATACACATAAATGTTTTATAATGTATTGATGAGACACGGTGCTGACCTGATGTTGAAAACCTTGACTTAGAGACATGTTTGTCACAGCCCTGTTCTCATCTTCTATCCAATATACATAGAGGTACAGAAAAGTGTTTTCTACTCTCTTACAATTAATATTGATTTCAAACATCTGTATTGAAGCTGATCTAATGGTCTACTTACACAGAAACTTGTACAATAGCCAGTAAGGAAATGCAGAAATAGAAATGCAGTGGTTTTCTACTTTAAGCGTAGAAAAATCATTTCTAAGCATCAAGAATTACGAATATTTCAATTAAGTATTATAAGAATTGAAATCATTTTTTATTTCGTGTCTTTAAATAGAATTCACACGGTACATTCTAAGAATTACATAGGATAACAATGATACTTTAATTTATTACTAGAATAAAAGAATAATCATTATTAATTACTGACTAATGATCGTGCATAATATGATTAAAATGTTGATTGAAATACAGAGCTACATATGGAGAGTGCTAATGAGTTGTACTGTGAACAGTGCTTGAGAATTTTGGCAACGCACTTTAAAACAAAACCACAAAAGATCGTTTTCAGGCCCTGCTTATACAACATTAATTTTTGTTTATGCGAAACCCGAAACACGGGACTAGTATTTTTGTGTAAAGAATCTATGAAAAAAATTTCAAAACTGTATCATTAATAATCACAAAGTTATAAGCTTGATAAGTTACCTGGTTGTCCACGCAAAAACATATGCAGATCACCACAAACAGCTAGTGTACGTACCATCTCCGTGTAATGGACGTTTGAATACGAGAAAGACATGATAATTTTAAAATCGAAACAAAACAGCGCGGCCCGCGACTTGGAAGCGTAATTAAATATTTTTGGTACAAAATATAACATGGTGTAAAAATTATTGGAATCGATTCAGTTACTGATTCTGAAGAAACTATATTCAGGTTTCGCATATACTAAAAATAATCTTGTATAAGGGTTGGTTTTAACATCGTCACTGTCATAATGTACCTTTATTCGTGAACCTTCCTATGAAGCAGTGGTGTGCTCTACGGCTTCGACCTACCAGTGCCAATGATATGTAATGATAGTCCATATGCAGATCATTATACCGCACGAAGAAGATGTTTTGTCACAATTCAAGCACTGAGTCCGGTCAATAAACATGTCTAGCGTAAACATTGGGAGTCCATAAATGTATGAGATTCAATTTTGAGTCAGGTATATCAGAATCCTTAGTACTGCCATAAATTGTAGTTCCAATATTTAAGCTGCATCTTTTTTGATCTGTAACAAAATGGATTACAGGGTAAAATTACTAACCAAGTAAGTATTTTCTAATATAGGTAGTTATGTGGATTCCTTTGCCGCTACATTAACACACTCAGCATTTATTGACAGATAGGGATTGAAAATATTCCTGGCGTGTTTGATAGAAACCATTATCCTTTAAAACATTGTTGCTTGACCAGGTAAGTGTAGTTCTAGTGATTCACCTGAGGAATTCTATCTGCATGAGTTATCGTTCACCTGCCCTTATACCAGTTTATTTGGTATCGGTGCAACGCGTTTTTCCATAATTCGCTATTTAAGTCGTCGTTTCGGTAGTCAATGCCTTTCTTTCTAACCTTATCACTCACACAGTCCATCCATCGTTTCTTTGGTTTTTCCCTACTGTATAGTCATCGACCTTTATGCTGAAAACTTTCCTCACGATTTTTTTTTTCATCAGAAAATCTTCTCCTTAAGTTTAAGGGGAATGTGGAAGTCGCAGATTGTTCCAGTGACTTGCCGCCATTTTATCCATTCAGTGTTAATTCTTTACTTAACCTTCCTTCTACGTGACTGACAGCATGTCATTGTTCTTTCATGGTGTGATTATGTATTTCTTCAAACGAATGTGCTTCAATTTTGAACGTACCAGGTAACCCAAATTTGATAGGTTTTAAAACTACGCTAGTGAACTATAAAATTACGTACCGTGGGTAGTATTTCTCGTCATGACTGGTTCCCATCGAGAGTCCTGTTCACTGTAAATAAAAATATAATTAAATACACCACGATGAAACAATTTTTTTGCTAAAGAAGCACAGGGGTTTTTACTCTCTCAAATTTCCAAAAAAACATAATTGGTATGCAACTTTCTCATTTACACTTTTTTAAATCTTAAGGAGCGCTTCATGTCTCATAAAAAAAGACAAGACTGGATAGGTAACATCTTGATAGATCGCACTGAGAACATCTCTGGATGCGTACTGTTTTGGCTATAGATGTTTGTTAGTAATATAATCCACAGGGAAAGATTGCAAAAAAAAAACGGCAAGTTTTAAAGACAACTTACGATTTCTTTTCCAGCAGCATTAGAAAAATATATATAACATCGCACAGCAGAGACTAGAGAAAATTATAATTCGCATAGTTATATTGATTCTTTTGTAGATTACCACATTTAACAGAATGCGGTAGCTAATCCGTCGTAGCGTAACGTACGATCAGATTGACTAACACATCGGTCGCAGTTTAGCTTCCTAGTCCATAAATGTAAGAAAATAATGAGTGTACCATTTGTGAATATGTCCTGAATGATAGAAATCGCGTTTGAAATTTCACCCATTAATTTGTTACTCGGCTACTGACACAGAAACGAACTAATGAAACAGCAAATCAAACTCAAGTGACTAGACTATCATCAGGTTTAGAACTGTTTCGTTTTAAACCTTGTTTCATTCAGAAATGGTGCACTATTTTTTCACATTAGCAATGCATAGATGTATTTGCGGAGCATGACTTAACTAAACTAATTACGATACTTACAGTTCTTCCTGTCTGAGATTCTGTTCCTCCTGCGTTCCCTTGCGACTGGCTTGCGCTTGGATGTGGCTGATCTCACCAAGCTTTCTAATATCTCATCATCCGCTGATAAGTCTCCACTAAAACAAAATATGAATTATGTAGGTAGGTACTGCTTATGGCTTATTTTCTGTTATTTTCGACTCCGAAAATAAAGTTCACCAGTCATCACACCATTCACCATCGTCTCAGACGAAAGATTTTCACTGCTGGACATAGGCCTCCCTCAATTTGGGAGGAATTGCCATAATCGTCATGCTTAGCAGGCAGGTTGGCGTTTGTAGTATAGTGGTAAAATGCATTGAGAAGACTAAGGGGCTTACTAGAGAAGGAGCAGCAGTGGCTGCTCCTTCTCTAGTAAGCCCCTTAGTCGGCTTTTACGACACCCACTGGAAAAAATGGGATGGTGCTATTCTTTACCTCCGGCAACACATAGAACGAGTCATCAATCAACAAGCGGCAAAAAATGATCGATTAGAACTGTTCTAAAATCAATGCTGAATATTAACCAACGCCAAAAACTAGTCAACCGAAAATACAAAATGAATTTTACACCTACGGACTGTAGTTTAATTTTAATGACCATATAGGTACGAGAGCCCGTGTTAATAAAGTTATCAAGGATGATTGGATTTAAGCATCGATAGTGACGTGACATTTTAACGTTGACCTTTAGTATTAGCACATTCTATTTCCGTCGTAATTGACACTACGGTGAGTAAACAAATTCCTCACTTGACTAGAATTCTCCTGCTGTTTGGCTGACTCTTCCTCCTACTATCTGTGAGGCTATCGGTGTCGGGATCGGTCTTCAACAGTTCCTTCAGAGCATTATCCGCTGTGTGGTCACCATTTTTGTGTGAATAGTTGCCCACCTGAAATAATATAGAACCTTGTTTACTATTAACCTTATTCAATTGCAAAAATTCCTTAATATATTTTTTTCATAAATACATGATATTATTACACTGCTACAAAGATCTTTTGGCGCTCTAAAGACGCGGTAAACAAATGCTAATAGTTCGTCACATGAATTGACAGCTATATCTGGGGGTGACTTACGTCTATAATCATTTTGCCTCTAGTCTTATTTCTCTCTCTATGATTGGCTTTCTTCTCCAATTGTTGCAGCACCCTCTCCCTGGTTGTCCTATACTCCAGAGAAAACTCCGCGATGACCTTCAAGAATTCTGCAGGTTTGGTCTTGTGCATGTCGCAGGGAGGGACTCCCAGGAACAGCAGGAACTTGTTGAATCTAAAACAAACAAAAGATTCGTTGTTGGTTCGCTAGAGGCTATTTCGCATTGCAACGTATATTTATTTTCCCCACAACCGCATTGGCATTTTATTGCTACTTATTCATTAACTCGTTTCTGCCCGCGACTTCGTTCGCGTGGAAGTCGTAAACTACAATAGAATATCTAACTTTTATTTTAGACAGTAGTCGATAGGGTTGGTTACAATTTTACTTCTGTGTTATCAGGTTACAGACATATACTAATATATTATAGCTGCATCCACCTCCGAAACATGAAGGATTGCCACCGATAAGCGAATACAGCTGGCTCTGACGCGAACACGCGTCTTTAAGGATGTAGATATTCCTAATAATGGTGGGAAAAGCATTAATATTATTATCTGCAATCATCCCTGACGCACTACAACGCCACCGCAGCTGCAACAATTCTCTCAGTGCATTAATAAATTGAGGTGTCGTATATCGACGTTTCCGAAGAAGGTGACGCGACACCACGCAGCGACACACGACGCCGAAAACATAACGTGTATAGATAGTTAGTTTAATAAGGTTCTTAATATGTATTAGTTTATTTTTTATGTTTAAATAAATAAATAAAATTGTTTATTTAGCCCAATAAATAATACATACAGACACAGTTCATAACAATGGGAACCGATTACTTTTCCGAATTTTTTTTGTTCGAATTTCATTTTACCGAAAACTATTGGCCGACGTCTTTTTTGCAACATGCATCATTTGACATATTTTTAAATCATCGAAGTATCATGTGTCATAGGTATTATTTTACCGAATTATGTTTCGCCGATTTACGAAATAACTTTTGCTATTGGCCGAAGCCTCTTTTCAACTTTTTTCATTTGCCAAATGATTTGTTTGCCATATTTTCACCACAGAGAAACAAAATTTTAGGGAATATTATTTGGTCACAAATATATAGCCGGTTACTTGGTAGCGTTTTCAATATTAAATTAAATATATGTAGTGTCATAAAAAGTCAATATATTGTGCTACAAAATTTAGTGAGAAACGAATCGCTGTAAAACCGACTTTACGTAGTCTTGTCTGCCCTACCCCTAGAGTGTAATTTAAGCCCGCGCAGGCCGGAGGGGTAGGGCGGCCCGCGAGCTGAGGAGCAGGTGGTCTGAAGGCCCACCTGCGGTGGTGAGCATTAAAACCATCTGCGACGATAAGCTCGCGTGGGGCCGCGCAAACCCCGCAGCGCCGGAGCCGTGACAGAAACAATGCTTGCTGCATGTTGCATGCCTGCTTGCATGTTGCATGCCTGCTTGCATGTTGCATGCTTGTTTGCACGCTGCATGCTTGCTTGCATGCTGCATGCTTGCTTGCTGCTTCCCTGCTTGCCTGCTGCATGCCTGCTTGCACGCACTGCATGCATGGTTGCATGTTGCATGCTTGTAGCAAGCAGCATTGTTTGCATGCTTCTTACTGGGACCCTTTAAAAACACTTTTGTTCATAATAAACTGTTTTATTAAGTGCCATTACATTTAAATAAATAATTAATTAAACCAAAGAGTAGGTTAATCTTAACATAGGTATAATGAATGTCTGGAAACACAATACTTCGAACAAATGTTATTTCAGCTAAGTGTAACTTCGGTAAAGAGTTTATCGACCAAATGAAACGTCGGAGTAACGAAAAAAGTAGAATTGATAATAGGTCAACTGATACAGTGGCAGACGTGACTTCAATGAAGTAAAAAAAAAACGAAACGATAATAGTTGAAAAGTTTTAGGGGAAATGAAATTCGGTCAAATATTTTTCGAACTTATGATAGGTAACCCATAACAATGCGATAAGAATACAGTGAGCATAAAAAAATAACTTGTGTACAGATGATTTAGGTCTAAAAAAAGAAAAAAAGTCTATGCATACAAGAGAAATAATGAACCCTGTCTCTTAAACTAGGAAACCTGTATCTTAACCAGTCAATTACCGTAATTACAGACACAATTAAAAACCATTGTGTCTATACCAAATGTCACCAAAATCACAGGTGTACCAAATCTCAGGGATTTAGAGGTTAAGAGAGAGTGCTCGGCCAAAATTTAAATTTTATAAAACTAAGTATACAAGAGTGAAAGATGTTGAAGATTATTTATGTTTAAGATTATTTAATGTATCTTTTCTATGGGCCTTAGTAGCCTGATAATAAAATGATTATTATTAATCATATTGAACGCCGAGGTAACCGACATAGCCCGAAGCCAAACTTAAATGGCAGTGAGCAGGGCGCATTGCACAGATGGCCGAAGGGGCCGGAAAGTTCTGGAGTGGCGATCACTTACTGGAAGACGTAGCGTTGGAAGGCCTCCCACAAGATGGACCGATGGGTAATTGTGAGGAATAACCGCTTCCTTCCCGTATGTGGCATACGTGGTAAAAACACTGAATCGCCAACACTACAGCCGGTAAGAATTCCCGCCTTGATGACGTTTCCCTGCTAAAACACGACTTTGGTCTGCGTTCTATTTTACACAGCTTTGGCGGAGTTAAGTTCCGAAAGAGCATAATCGGGATAACCCCCTTTAGCTAGTTAATCTGTGACTGTGTGTGTAGAATTTTTGAATTCGCTTACGGCGAGTAGACATCTGGATGTCAAAAATTCTACAAGGTAATGTGTGAGGGCTTCATTTTGTTGCATATCAGTGTAAAATTGTAAATGGAGTTGTATATAACTTCGCTTCCCTTCAATTTGGGAGAGAATTACTGTCGTTAATTGCTGCAGCTTTGGGCGTTAAAATGGCCCGTTCATACACCCAAGAATTCTCTTGGTACTATATCGAAGAATCAGATCTTCGAAACCGGGAAGTACACTGCGAAGCACTTTTGGTAGTTCTACCTGGTCGCTCTCCTTTGCTAGAGTCCCTCCATCAACTTTAAGAAGAACATTGGGGAATTCTTGATGCGTGAATTGCTGCCAAGCTGAGCTCGCAGGTTGATGATCAAGCAGTCATGAACATGCGACCATACCGTCGATATTTTCAAGGAAGGATTCACCTCGACAGTCCTAGTTTCTCGCGTCACAGGTAGTGTTAACCAGAAATTGTCACTGAACAGAATTGTGACACCACCCACCATGTTTGGTTCCTGAGGATGTCTCATTGGGTTCTGTTAACAGTTTCCACTGCTTTGCCGTAGCGCATTCAGCTCTTACGATGAAAGCACAATCCCTCAGCGCGCGCCTTGTCAGTGCTGCGATAGAGTTCAGAAATATGTGTTCTCTTGCTCTCTCAAGCGATGGAAATCTTAAACAAAGATGACTCCGAAAGACCATCATTTGCAATTTGCCTTGCCTTCTGACCTCTGCATTTTTCGAAATTTTTCAAATACTTTTTGGCTTAATTAAATCCATACTTATAATATAATTCGAAAGTAACTCTGTTCACGCCTAAAACACTGAACGAATTCAGATGGATAAAATTTGGTAAGGGGATACAGGCGTAACTTTTGTCTCAAAAATAATCTAAAACTGGGACGATTTAGCACGGATACGAATATTTAATTGTATGCTTTATTACGATATAAAAATATTAGCGTTTTTGTAAAAACATCAGAGTGATTTTATATTCACATGAATCTTACTTTACTTTTTTTAAGAGATTAAAGGAATTGGAAATATAGTCAGAATTCGTATCTTATTGTATCGCGTTATGTATTTTAATATTTATTTCACATAAATCTTTCCACCTGCTTAAAAGTTTCACTTTTATTATTTTCGTATTTTCTCTGTGAGAAAAAGCGGGCCATAATCCGCCCGCCAATGGAAAGATGTCACACGTATTCGAATTTTTGTCATGGTTCTCTTGACATGCCGGTTTTCTCACGTTGTTTTCCTTCATCGTTTTGAGAGCAGTGGCGATGAAAATTAATACTGAATATAAAGTGCTAGTTGGGGCCGATACCACGGGGCGATACGACTGGGCCGCCATTGCTTACCTGCTCACTGAACATGATGATAATATTAAAATGATTGTTTCAAGTTTTAACAGCCTAATGGATTTGGATAGGATACGAGATTAGCGCGATAATAGTCATTTACAATTAAATGTTTATCTATCTGCAATATTCTAACCTTTTGGGTCGTTTTTTTACAATTTTCGATAGAAAACGAATAAATTGTAGTATTGCTCATCCCCCACAGCAAAGACTGAGATAATTTATACCCTATGGCCTGACTAGATATATAGGAAACATCTATACAAAAATGTAACAAAATCTATCGGATAGACATTACGTGAAGCTGGATCATACATTCAGCCAAACAGACAAACAGTATAAACGTACATTTACGGCATTAGAATCGTACCAAGTTTTTTTTGTACGATATTATTTATAGTTATAGATTGTAAGTTGTTAAACAAATAAATTTATCTGAGAACGTATAGTTTGTTCTTGTGCAAAACAGTTACATTAACACCTTATTTTTCTTTAAGTTTCGGATACCGTGTCCTAAGCGTAAAACGTACTCGCGCAATCAATCAACTCGCCTTTGTACGTCATCTTACATAAAACATTACAAATGTGAAACTTTGGATGTATGTTACTCAATCACGAAAAAACGGCTGAAAGCATTTGGAAAAAAAATTGGCACACAGAAAATTTAAGACCTTTTTTTGGTGGCAAATCATCAAATAACGTCTTCTGCTCTGGGCGGAGTGGGAGAGCGTGTCAGACTTTTACTGACTAAAACCCACCCGTGTTCCTTCAGATGTCTGTGCCAGGGCAACGGTAATTCTTTCAAACAAATCCGCAACTCTGGCAGGCATCGGTCCCCGCGGACCCCTTCAATTGGTGCTGACATCTCTTTGACGCGCGCGTGGAACTCATTGCGCCGTCGACCCGGGCCTGGTCCTTACCGGGCGGCGAGCTACCTATTGCTCGCCGAGATAGTTTATTACTTGGATTAACATCCAGGATACTTTGTATCCCGTTACCGTAGGATGATTTGCGACTTCCATGCGGGTGAAGTCGTGGGCAAAAACGAGTACACAGTTGATTTTAGTTAGGGGACGGGGAAAAACAAAGAGGTTTGCTGCATTATCAACGCGTATTACCTGCTCATTACCCTCTTTTTAATGAGTGAGAGTAAGATGATCCTCTCGGCTGCATCAGTGAGGAACTCGTTGATCTTAGTCTTGAATATCTGCGAGCCATCGTGTTTGGCTACGCGTTTCATGTGATCCCAGGATGCCTTGCAGTCAGACTCTAGCTTCTGAAGATTGGCTGAGAGAACATCAAAGTCTACCTTGGAGGCTCGGATGACGGGACCAACCTGAAAGTTATGAACACTGCTGTTTTAAAATTGGTTTGTCGGATTACCTGCGATCTTATAAATGTAATGTTCCTATCTAACAATTATGTGTATTGTAGATTTTTTCTTGTTTCTGCAGCGTATAAAAATTGGTTTCTATAATACCTCAGAACAATAGGTTTCGCCCACTACCATCAAGAAAAGTACATTTTCAACATACAAACTGTGTACTAACTTCACTGAAAAAGTCGGAGCTTTCCGGGAACTTCTCAATGATCATTTCGCAGATATGGTACAACAACGGATGCTTGTGCACGGTGTCTTTGACTTCCACGACCTTGGACAAGTATTCCAGCCGGAAACCTTTGGCGTAGTTACCATTGAGGTAGTTTCCGACAGTCCTTAATGTAGAAAGGATCACTTTGAAGGTCTTGTTCACCTTCAACAATTCTATTCCTTGCTTCAGGTCCATCAGTGGTTCGGCGATTTCTTTCTGCAATGATCGAACAATAACGATTTATAATTGTTGAAGTTTCTAAATTGAGTTTTTAAAATTATTATGGAACTGTAAGGTTTTACCTCTAAATTATCAAAATCCAATTTGAATACCCATAGCTTGAGTCGGGATGAGAGTTCGTTGATAGAAGCCAAGGTGAGTAAGAACTGCTCAGCACTGCCCAAAGGCAGGTCCGGATTGGCGTACTGAAAATATACAGTTTGAGCTAAAATAAGAACGGCAAAGGGAAATTTCTAGAATCGAGTAATTCTAAATGTAATCACTCATTGATTACATCTAGAATTTGCTTACAAGAGAAAAGATTTTTGCTTTACTTTGAGATAAAACTTTCTTTACATGCTATTACTACATACCTGTGCTTCTTGAATTTTAACTTTTTCTTCTTCAGTCGGTAACATAGTCAGCAGTTTTTCAATGCCCTCTCTGCCAATGACAGTAGCATCCATCTTCATTATAGCTGCCTTTATAGTCTGAGGCGTCGGTAGTTTTTTCATTGCTATATTGATAGCATTCGATCTTTTAGCATCTAAAATAAGGTTTCTCTTTGGTTCCATTAATTTCTGTAAATTCAATAAATACAAGCAAGTTATCAACGGATCAGTTACACTCATACTAAAAAAAGAGTTCTGTATCTACAGAGCTCTTTCTTTAGAATGACTGTACTAGTAGGTTATATATTTTCTTAAGAAAACTGTACCAGGTCATTAATTAAAAAGTACGAAATAGAGAATTATGGCAAGGCACTGTTCCAAAAAAGCGTGATACTTACTTCCTGAAGGTGTCCGAAGAAGTGCATGAAAAAAATGAAAGAAAATGTAATTAGTAAAGAAATATAATACACTTTACAACACACAATTTTAAACTTAAATAGTTTTAAAGATAATTGTTTTAGCCTAGTTAAATCATAATATTTTGATTTTTTATTGAACTTGTATTTATCATCTTGCCTGCAAGTTGGAAAGTACACAAATAGGTACTTACTTTGATAATCAAGTCATTTGTCCTGGACTCGAACAGGTGCTCTAACATAGCGGTGTCCACGCTGACCTGCGGCAGGTCATCCCATATAAAGCCTCCAACCTTTGGCCTTATTGCCATAGGCGTTGGGTTCTCTTGTATCTCCCGCCAAAACAGCTTCACAGTCTTCTTATTCTTCTTTATAGTGGAGCTATCAGAATCATTTGTCATTTCTGAAGAAAGAGCTGATTTCGGTGGCATAGGTACGTTGTTTTTTAGCATTGGGAAACAGCCAGGTAAGGGAGGAGGTATTCCCATTGATGGAAACATTGTTGGAGGCGGCGGTGGTGGACCGCTAGAAGCATTCACTGCAGGCGATGACATATCATCGTCCGAGTCTTCGCGGAGCTCGGAAAAGTCCAAGTCGCATAGATGAAATTCTCTGTTAAGACATCCCTTCCTAAGTTCTTCCCAATGCAGGTCGTTCTCTGACACTTTTATCTCATGCACTTTTGGTGACTTCTCCATGGATGGACTCTTTATAATTTCTGAAAGAAAAAAAAAAACACAAATATTTAAGGTTTCTGAAACTGTCAGTCTTTTTAAGTTATTTGATGAAAAGTTAGGAAAGTTCCATTACCTTTTGATTGAGATTTAGCTAATTCCTCTTTGGCCTTAGACACTATTCCTGCCATATCAGAAACCCTTATAGGTTTATCCTCAGTAGTAGGGCTGACGGGGCTGGTCAGCCTTTGCGCCAGATCTTTGATGCTGTGCTCTCTATTCAGAAGGATACCCCGATCGTCTTTAACCTCAGGGACGGGATCCGTCTGTTTTTGCCGCATCACGGTTATTGCATCAACAGTATTCACACTATGGCCTAGGGTCCCATTTTGGATCCTCTGTTTCAGACCTGATGTATATCTTTGGTTTCCTGTCAATATTCAATTCAACATGCATTACTGAAGTAATAGTCAATAATTAAAAAAAAAATACAAATCTCAAATATTACTAGCAAAACAGAAGCAGAACAAAGCGGGTGACAAAAGATTTAGTAGTGGGTTAGTTTAAAGCACAAACCATTCTTTAAAACGTCTGCTAAGATAAAATTCTTTGTTGTCCTATTAACATATTTGTCATCCTCATCATGGTGCCCGTTGACCCCATTCGGTAGGCTTGAACCATTGACGTTGCCATTGACACTCGAATAGCTCTTATTATTAGCGTATGTTCCATTGGTGTAGCTTCCAATCATAGGAGTGCAACTCCCATTGGTATTTGTGATATTCCCAATAAGGCTCGGGAGACTTCCATTTGTATTTGTATTATTTCCAGTAAGACTCGGGAAACTGCCATTGGTATTTGTGTTATTTCCATTAAGGCTCGGGAAACTCAGATTGGTACTGGCAAAGCTCCCATTGGTGCTTGTAAAACTTCCATTGAGACTTGAGTAGCTGCCGTTGGGGCTGGTGAAGCTACCATTGGTACTCGTCATACTAGCATTGGGCGTTGAGAAATTTCCATTAGTACTTGTCATATTTCCATTGGTGGTCGTGAAGCTTCCGTTAGGATTGGGAAATAGTCCATTATAGATATCACTGGAATGGTTCAACATCTCCTGCTGCTGAATGATGTGGTGTGCTTGTCTCGCATATCTGTCCCGTCGTCTTCTTAAAGCTGAGCTCAGTTCTTTGTTTTCTTTAACATGATCGGTGATTGACGGTAAATATGATGCGCGACGGTTATTTGTTATTTTCGTTATGCTGTCTGTTTCAGTATGAGTGATGACTGGTTTTGCTGTTGTTAGTGAAAAACGACACGAGATAAGGAAACCTGGATAAAACGAAAGTTGTTTAAAAAGCACTCAATCTGAGATTTAAAAACAGTCGAAAATGGAACTGAGTGTTACTTGCATACGACACGAACTGTAACAAAAGTCCGTCAAAATGTGCTTTTTAGACAACAAAACTAATAAAAACTTGGCAAACAACAAAAAAAAACAACAGACCCAAAAAGAAAACATTAAAATGAATAATGTAATAATTGGATTAGGACATAAAATGTTTCAATATATTTTCAAGGCATGAACTGCCATACCATGCAGAAAAATATGTAATTACAGGAGTAATAATATTATTTAAAGCACACTGAGAAGTCTTAAAACAGAATACAATCTTTGTAACGTACCTTTCTCCTTGCATTGCTGTTTTTTAGATTTTCTTCTGTCACTAGTTAGGTTTATGCTTCGATGGCGAATTGAACTGATTACCGAGTCGTCTAATTGCCTGAAATCATATTTTTATGGTTTGTAAAATAATAAGGATCGCATAAAGTGAAGGTCCAGTCGTTATTAAAATGATTTCGGTTTATAAGGCCTAAATACAGGCTGCACTGGCAATTCAAGGCCTGGCTATAAAAATATAAATCGTTTTAATGCTCCTTTTGTAAAACCTGTTTGAAGCTCAATAAACGAAACGCATAAATATAAGATACCAAATGAATAGTAATATTTTTATTAACTCACTGAAGTGCGGTTCCACTCTCATCGCCGTCCTCATGCAGCAGAACTGCTTCGAAGATTTGCAGCTGTCTCAAAAGATCTAAATCCGTTCCCTGCTTAGACATATACAGCTGGATAATGTCGTCTATTCCCTGATCCTGTAGGGAATCGACTTGATCATAGTAAGTATCCCTATCTGGAACATTGTTCAGACACCTATTTATCAGAGTAGTTGCATAGATCAGGAGTTCAGTATCCGATGCATCGAAGTCTTGCAGGATCTTCATGATGTTATACCAAGGCTGTCGGTTACTGGAGGCGTCAACAGCGACAATGGCGTCGATGAGTAGAAGACAGTTCTTGTTAGTGTATTCGACGAAGACTAGAAGTAGTTTGAGAGCAGTTTTGACTACGTGGCGGAATTTGCTGGCGATGAGAGAGTAGAGCCACTGGACACAGCGTTGGTGGGCCATCACTCCGTGCATGCCGTCCACGTATAGGAGTATCTGAAAGTGGAAGAAGAGGAACTTGTTATTACCTATCACTAAACTTCGGGTATCATTCTGCATTAATAAGTATGCTGTAGTATACAGAAACAGTTTATTCTTCAATGAGTTTTGGTTGTCTGTTTACTAGTGCTGTATTTGTGTAAATTCTGTTATTACACCTTTTTTCTCATCAAAGTCTTAGCAAAACATGACCCAAATCATCGCAACATTTTATTATACTAGGGTAACGCGAAAGTATTTTGGGATGTTTGTTATTTAATCGTGCCTAAACGCATATTTGGCATAGATTAGTTCATGGATGACCAATCTTTGGATTTAGTGCGCTAGCCTATTTCAGACTTGGTGCAAAATAGAGTTAAAAGAAAGACTAAAGACGGACTGATTGAGTGTTAATTCAATAAAAGAAGAATATTTAACAGTCAATTACCGTAATTACAGACACAAATAAAAAACCATTATGTCTGTACCAAATGTGGTATCTCAGGGACTTAGAGGTTAAAGCAAAAATAATAGAAAAAGAAAGTAAACACTAAACACTTTGTTCTGACAGTGCCATATTGCAGATTTTTTTTTTTATTGACGGTGAAATATAATTATTTAACATGAAAATCAGAATCAAATAGCTTTAAAACGTGGCATATGTATCCGATGAGTTTCTCAAGATTGCACTAAATGGGTGACCAGCTAAGCATGGTATCAGATGTTTTAACGCTGGTACTCTGCTGGTATATGGACGTCACGTAGATTACACCAGATACACGAATATTAGATACGTAGGAAAAAATGTGCACTAAGTTTTACCTGTCCCAGAGCTCGAAGTATGTAATCCAGATAGTTATGGTCCGCCATATTGCCGACTTGCATGAGGCAGTCCAAGCCTTTGTTGGCGACGAATTCATGCACCAGGTCTTTGTCAGATTGCAGGATTTGTTTGAGGGTGAATAGCGCCCTGCGAAGCTCACGGCCTTGAGAGTGGAGTAATCTCTCTGTGAAAATTGAAAAACCATAATCTTAAACTGTTATGTGGTACACCGGGAAGCCGGTGAAGGTTATAAATCCTTTACCGGCTCTTTTGCGAATGGTTTACTAACATGATGGACAGTTTTGTATGACAACATCAAAACACTTCGATAACTATTTTGGATAGCAAGTGGTGACTATGGTAACGCCCCAGTATTGCCCGTTCTCGATACGTTTTAAGGTAAGCAGGCCATTAGACAGCCTTTAAAACGTACAGGTATGGGCTTTATTTAAAAATAATATTTAAGACAAATGTTGAAAGGACGACCCGTTCGATTTTTTTTGAAGTCATAAGCTGCTATTGTTACAGTTACTCTAATGACAGCTCTATTTTTAGAGTTCCATATGTCTGATTGAAAAAATGGGACCATTACAGGATCACTCGAGTGTCTGTCTGTCTGTCTATCACAGCCAGTTTAGTCCGAATCTACTGGACTGATCAAGTTAAAATTCTTTGTGTCCATGGGACGTATAGTGTACAAATAAATTTATTTTGAGAGGTCAAGGTCGATGTGAAAATTAGAAAATAGTTTTTCAAACTGTAGCGTGTGACATATCATCATTGACAGAACTTGTGAGGGTCTAAATTTTTATAATTATTCTAAAATAAATAGTTTAAAAGTAACTATAAAATTCATGAAAATTTAACATTTTTGTGCCCTTATCTCCGAAACAACTGAAAAAATATTTAAAAAAAAAACGAGGATATAATATAATATACACTTGTAGATAAGAAAAGAACGTAGTTAATCACTCTATAGTCTTGTACGTACAAACTTAGATTTGCAGTTGGAATTTATGGCAGAAAATGTATTTAACTACAATTTTGACTTTGTCCTTTAGTCCGGAAGAGGAAATTCACCGTAGTGAGTAAAGCTACGGCCAGCCGGGTTCAGCTTTAAGCTGGAATCCTCCAGTAGATTTGTTTGGTTTTTCATTCACTCAGTTTGCCAGACAAGATTCAAATAATGGTAGCAAAGTGACACGAGTACTGTGTGTTTGAACACTAGTTTCACACTTTGTCATTTCAACTTGCGATTCTTCAAATAAATGTACAACAGTATATCTATGCCGCTAAAAGCCCTTCAAAGGTTCAGAACGTTTTCATAAGTTCTAAGTAGTTAGAGTACAGCATTAATTTGGCTTCAACGTCATATGGACTCATGTGCTACATATACGGTAGTGATAAAAGAAGTAACAGAAATAATGACCTTGAAAAGAAAAGGTCAGTCTCGTCGAGCCCGAAACATCATCTGAGACACTTATCTATTGTCTGAGATGGCTGAAAACTGTACTGCGACTCACCATAGTTCAAATACACGCTTGCGCGACACACTCGAGCTCATGTAGTACACTCCATAAGGTTAGGTTAAAACTGTGACATCCTATGCAAGAGCCGAGCAAGCGAAGCGAGCGGTGCCGCGGCAGCGGCCGGCAAGTTCCAGAAACGACTAGATTCAGTGTGACGCACAAGCGCGCATTCGAACTATGGTGATTCGCAGTACAGTTTTGTCACACAAGTGTTATTCGCACATCCATTTGTCGATCCCACGTAGTACACTCGTATGATGACGTAATCTGTCCCTTGTCAGATTCTAAGAGAACCATGTTCTCATATGATCTGACCAGGATTATTACTTGGACTTTAAAATAGACTGTAGCCTCTGGGTTTCTTTCGGTTTTTTTTTCTTATAGAAATAGGAACCACTGAATTAATTTCGTTTACAGAAATAAAAATCATTTATCGATAAGGATAACTTACCAATGATGGCGTGCACTCGCACAGACAGCTGTGTGCGGAGGACCAAGGCATTCTTGCGACTGGAACAAAAACAGATGGAAATATGAACATTTGGGCTAATTGTTTATGTAGGACGAAAAAAAGGGAAAAAAGTATTAAGTGATGTAATACTAAGACCCGTAGCAGTGGGTCAGGCAAATTAGAAGAAAACAACATAACATGACAGGGCAGAGTTAGTTCAATTGCCATCAATCGCGCTACTACTGAGAAATTCCAGATAGAAAATCCGATAACACTTTGCCTGACTTAGACCTCTAGACGCTTTCGGCCACTAGACCAACGTGACAGTTAACGCGAGAAAATGACATAAACAAAAGACTGTGACCACAATCACCGACAACTGGCTGGGGAAGCCATGTCCAGCAGTGGACGTCTTTGAGCTGAAATGATGATGAAGATTGTATTTTTGATAGTATTTCAATCATTGTTACTCTCAACCAAAGCACCTGCCATCTAATCCTTTCACCAGCCTCGGCTGACTGATAGAGAATGCCTAAGGCATTAAGTCCGCCTTTGCACCTTTTTTGTATGCGAGAAATTTAAATAAATAAACAAACTTCATCCCCATTAAAGCTAGATGTAGGTAATGTGAAATTATGGCAGCTCTTTTCAGTACATAATGTGAAGCGTTTCACAGGCGGGTTGGCGATCGCAGTATGATGATAAAATGCATAGGGAATGCTAATGCCCATTCTCTAGTTAGTAGTTAAGTTGCTCTTTACGAAACAGCACAAAAAATGGGGTGGTGCTATTATTTACGTCTGGCACCACACGAAACACGTGCGACGCTTGGGAGAGGCCTACGGCCTGCAGCGGACGTCATTCGTAAGAAATGCTCAAGTGGAAAAAATCGCGGCAGGATTTTTTTGCGCACTGCGGGTGTTGATGGTGTTCACTAACAAGATGGATTTTATTAATGTCCGAAACTGGATTACCAAATTAATTAAAATTTAGCGCGGAGAGTTGAAAATCGAAGAGTGTATTTCTTTGATGCGCTGGGATACACTCTGTTGGATTTTCAGTGCTCGGTGAAACACGGAGAGTTGTAAATCCATATTTGAGTTGAAAATCCAGTGCGCAAAATAATCCCGCCGCGATATTTTACGTTTGTGCCAACGTGGTTTAATTGCGGAAAAATGACCATCTATCCATACAGAAAGGTATTGAAGTTTTATATGGGACAAAACTTCAATACCTGGTCGACCTCAATGTATGCGACGGTTAATTATTTGCAATTACGATGATGAAGGAGAAAATCGTTCAGTTTCATAGTCTGTCGTCCAGGGAAAAGTGGAAGGCACAACAGCTCGCGGCAGGTCGCCTATGTGTCGGTCCAACGCAAAAGTGTCTAAACTGCACTTAATGGTTCACTTCACAAATGTACGAGAAGAGCTGTATGCGAGGAATGGCGACGTATTGTGAAGCTTGTCCCCACACCAGATGTGACGGCCTCGACCACTCTGTCAGGAACGTAACGGCGAGGAAGAAGAAAGACCTTTAAGTTTGACCACACGTTAATGATACATGAGCATGGCATTATGTATACCTTTGCATGAACCTACCGATAATAGTTACAAGGGTGATCCAAGTTTTTGTCCATCGCGCAAATACTTCATTTGATATAGATTATTTTTTACTAATTATTTAAATGTGAAAAAAGTTGATTCTTTTTTTACTGGAGTTCTCTACGAAAATAACATTAATGTAACACAATGTGTTAAAATGTTTGCTTATAAATGTCATTATTTGGTGTGCGCTTTGAAAACTACTTATTGATGACACATATGTCACCTAATGTAGAACATGTTTACAATAATCAAAATCCGCGAGGCTTTGTCACACTATTTATGGCAATCATTATCATTGACTTCTCCCGCTCTGGTCGGGGCGGGAGGACGTGTCAGACTTTTACTGACTAAAACCCACCCGTGTTCCTTCAGTTACTCATATGCCAGGGCCACGGTATCTCGTTTGAACAATCTCGCGACCCTGGTAGGCATCGGTCCTAGCCTCCCTTCATTATTGCTGACATCTCTTTGAGGCGCGCGTGGAACACTACGCGCCGTCGACACGGACCTGGTCCTTACCGGGCGGCGAGCTACCCATTGCTCGCCGCTCGCAAGCCCGCGCCTACGGTGGCCGTGAGTCCGCAATCGACTCCCGACGCCTGGGGCGTCTCCTCCTGCGGCGGCTAGGGATGTGAGGGCGCAGAGACTGCCACTCCCTCACGCGCCCCGCCTCCTCCTTCGCGAGCATTTCTGCTTCGCATAAGGTGGTGACGGCTTCCCATGCCCTCTCGCTCCGTACCATGGCTCGCACCAGGGCCGGACGCGAGAGGACGCCGCCGCCGATCGCCTCCACGAGGACACGGCGGTGCTCCGCCCAGACAGAGCACCTCCACCGTATGCTCCACCGTGTCCTCCAGACGATCCTCACAATGGAAACACCCGGGCGTTTCCTCCCGCTTTATCCTGAACAGGAACCCCCCGAAGCACCCATGCCCGGTGAGAACCTGCGTCAGGCGGAAGGTGAGGACGCCGTGGCGGCTCTCTATCCACTCCTCAAAGAGGGGACTTACCGCCGCAATTGTGCGTGCCCAGCGCTGGGTTGCGACAATTGTACCCGCCATGTCGCCATGAGATCCTGCCGGAGCTCTGTCCGCCGTGCCCCGATTTGTCGCGGCAGCGGAGTTTCGCCCCGGCGGCGTTTCGCCTCCTCGCGCCACTCCCACATGTGGGCGAGGACCTTTGCCTCCAATATCACACTATTATAGTTCAGCAATAATAAACCCCTTTTAGTTCAAAATAGTTCCTTAAAACACGAGTATGATGAAAAATTTTGACAATCGTATCATGATTATTAACCAATTCAATTTTTTTTTGTAATTTATTCATTTATAATTAGTTAGTTAATAACAGAAGGACTTGTTATTTAAAACATTCAAAATCTAGTCGCAATCTCATTTCGGCGACAATAAAATGTTTTATTTTTGACAGTGAGGTATTTTTTATTGAGACTAAAATCAGACTGTGAACGTTCTTAAAATTACGATATTTGCCTCTCTCATTATGTTCCTGCAAATTCCTCTACAAATTATTCGAATCAGAGCTTTAATAGAAAACGAAGTAATAGCGCGAGTGGGCACTGGAAGTTGACGCAACGGGTTCGGGGCTGAAACTTCACGCGAACGAAGTTGCGGGAAAAATGCTAGTTTTTAATACACTTTTTATTTTTCACGATTTAGTTGCGGTATCTACCCGCACGAGTTCGTATACCTTCACTCGCTAAGTAAATAACAGTGACAGGAAATTTACACATCATGACATCATCTACATACACTAAGTGGAGAAAATACGTATTATTTAAGCTAATCAAAAAAACATTCATGAGAATTTCTACTATCAAATTTATTTGGGACAACTCGGTAGGTATCCCCTTTCAAAAAACAATATTTTCAAGTCGCTTCATAAATGGTAGAGTTCTAACAAAACAACTGAATTGAGAACCTTTTCCTTTTTTAACCGACTTCAAAAAAAGGGGAAGGTTCTCAATTCAAGGTTGTAATTTGGTTCCATTCTGACAATGGGATCCATGTGAAAACCAATATACTTAAGTCTTAAATTTGCATTAAGTATGTGCGCGACAAATGGACGAATAAAGCGATTAGATTAGTGCGGGGTACATACCATAACTAAAAAGTTAAATATAAAAACTTTAAAAAAATATAACCACCAACTTCCTTAAAAAACACTACAAAGTGAAAAATAACTTTAATTTCGGAAGTCGGTGGCAAAAAACTTTAAATACAGATCTTAAGACAACGACTTCCGAAATTAAAGTTATTTTTCAGTTTGTAGTGTTTTTTTAAGGAAGTCGGTTGATATATTTTTTTTTAAAGATTTTTTGTGGATGGTTATACAAAGTGAAAATGTTTGTTACTCAATGAGGCAAAAGCTCCATAATGGTCTGAATTTGCCACATAGGTTGATAGGATGCCTTCGCAGGTACCTATCCTATATACCTATCGTAACTATTACAGTACTGTGAAAAAGAGGCAGTTGTGTAGATTCAATAGTTTCATTGTAACTTATGCCATCTAGGAAGAAGAAATGACACAAGGGATTGAGTACTGTAGGTATCGTGGGTTCGATTCCTGAAGATATGGGATCTTCAGGAATCGAACCCGCGATACCTCCAGTTGAGTCAAGTTACGTCACTGCACCAATGGTACTGATAGGCACCGATGATTGTAGTTGTCCAAGTTGCGATTATTTGAATCGTTGGTTTAATATTATCTCGTTTTTGTCCAGCTTATTATGTTCCCAGTGCTGGGACTGTGACGTCCTCTCGGTGAGAGGGAGTGGGCCATACCGTAATACACCAGGTAGATGTCACGTCTTTGAATATTCGATTCTAGGACATGTCGGTTCCCTCACGATGTTTTCCTTCATCGATTTGAGAGAAGTGGTGATGAAATAATTTACACAAGGTAAATCGCCTATCTGGGTTTGAACCTGTGACCTACTCGTAAGTCGCAGCCGTTACCGCTGGGCCACTGTTCACTTTTGCCAATCAATTGATTATAATTATTATCAACATGGTAGGCCCAGGAGGAGATTGCGGGGTGAACTCTAATTTTTTTTATAAAGATTGGCCACAGACAGCGGAAATGAGAGTTTAAACTGAAGGGGGGTGGACTCTGTCCTGCAGTGCGACACGAACCGCTGATAATAGGAATAATAACTGCACCAACTGGACCCTAATTGCGTAACACACTATTAATTGGAATCGAAATCATTTTGAAGCTTATTTGTCATTCATTCTTTCATATGCTCTAAAAATGTATCGGCTTAGTAACGTCAACAACGCCATGAACGTTGTAGAACTGTCAAAACTTAATCGATTCCTGTTGATAGTGTATTACGCGATTACCCCTCAGATTAGAGGAGGGGAGCAGGGGTGTGGAGCAGGGGTGGCCCAGTGGTAACGGCCGCGACTTACGAGTAAGTAGCTCGTGAGTTCGAACCCAAGCAGGCGCTTTACTTTGTGTTAATTATTTCATCACCACTGCTTTCAAAATGGTGAAGGAAAAAAAAACATCGTGAGGAAACCGGCATGTCTTAAGACCAAAAATTCGAAGACATATGACATCTACCAACCCGGACTAGGCCCGCGTGGTCGATTATGGCCCGCTCCCTTTCACCGAGAGGAGGCTGTTATAGGCTGCCGATGATGACCCCTCAGATTATACCATTAGAATAATACGATAGTCGTATGGTAGTATGAATCAAAATCAAAAGTCATTTATTCAGACTAGTCTGATAATCAACGAAAAGTATATAAGACTGTCCCCTTCACTACTTCCTAGTGCTTTAGCTGGGAAGAAGTAGCGTGGAATATGTGATGCGTAGGAATAAGTGGCATGACATGTGACAAGAAAAGCGTTAAGTATAGATACATGTGGCTATTCGGAAAGACACAGATTATAAAAAGGATGCAAGGATTGTGTGGAAAACTATAATTACTTATGGCAAGAAAAGTTGTTATTTTTGAGGTGATATAATATGTATAACAATGCAGGAAAAAAAAAGCATTTAATTCAGGTTAAAAGTACATAACATAAAATATTTTTTGGAATACTGTTCCTGAATAGATTCGAATTCAATAAAATTTCAATGAGATTCAAAGAAACCGATGATAAAAATGGTACAAATCTAGAGGTGGATGGCAAGAAAATTTCATGATGGGGTTTCTTGTAGCTATAGCTAAGTACCTAGTAAAAACCGCACAGGTCGATCGATCAGGTATTAAGCTACGATTTTTATAAATAAAACATTCATAAAATATCTCAACGAAAGCAAAAGAAATTACCTTTTTAAACTAACGTTCCACCTCAAGGACACATTTTCTAACGGGCGGCAGTAGGTATATAGAAAACAAAGAAAACAAAGAAAAATGGGGTGAAGGTTTAAGATGGCATTTTAATATAAATATCTGGATGACCGAGCTTTGCTCGGTATTTTTTGGAAAATTGTGTTTAAAATAATAAGTTTATGTTCAAGTTGATTATCGATAAAATTGGTAATTGAAAACACGAATAAAACGACATTTAATTAAAAAAAATCCTAGCTAGATCGATTTATCGCCCCCGAAACCCCTGTATACTAAATTTCATGAAAATCGTTGGATCCGTTTCCGAGATTCAGATTATATACAATGTTGCCCATGCGCATGTGACCGCCCGTAAGTTTCTGAATATTCATGAAAAACTGTTGAAAATAAACTTCAAAAGGGGGTGGGGGGTCCATCTATAACAGTTGTCATGTTATTCAATTTTTTATTTTTTAAGTAGAGTTTGTAGATTCGCTTTCTATTTTTTGATACATCTCCGAAGTTTATGGGTCGATTTGGATTCTGTTTATTTAACCTATTAAAATAACTCATAAGCTTTTGGAAATAATAAATAGAATCCAAATCGACCCATAAACTTCGGAGATGTGTCAAGAAATAGAAAGCACATCTACAAACTCTACTTAAAAATTAAAAAATGATTAACATGAAAAATGTTAAAGTTAGACCCAGGGGGGGTCTAACTTTAACATTTTGAAGTTTATTTTCGATAATTTTTCATGAATATTCAGAAAATTACGGGCGGTCACATGCGCATGGGCGACATTGTATATATACATATAGTATATATACAAGAATTGCTCGTTTAAAGATAATATCTGGTTGACCGAGCTTTGCTGGGTATTTTTTGGTAAATTGTGTTTAAAATAATAAATTTATGTTCAGGTTGATTATCTACAAAGTTGGTCATTGAAAACACGAATAAAACGACATTTTATAAAAATGAATCCTAGCTAGGTAGATCAATTTATCGCCCCCGAAACCCCCTGTATACTAAATTTCATGAAAATCGTTGGAGCCGTTTCCGAGATTCAGATTATATATATACATATATACAAGAATTGCTCGTTTAAAGGTATAAGATAAGATAAGATATAAATAAATAAATTGAAATTACCTAAACATTATTTCTTAAACAAGTAATTTATTTTTTATTGTATAGAGAATAATAAATAGTCTGTTTAAATAGCTTCTACATCTGGCTCTCCAGCTACATTTTTATGCAACATGTATGTTGTATAGTGCACCAAGCAATGAATAAGTACATAAATATTACCTACGATGAATATAGATTAGAAAACGAATAAATTACTTACTTAAAATTAGCTGAATAAAAGTCACCTTCACGAAAATATGTAGATACTACATATTTAATTGTTACTCGTCATTGTAATTTTAAGATGCCCTGTCATTCCATCCCCCTTTTTAATACATGTGTTTATTATTGCTGGTGAAATATGCGTCTCCTATAGGTACACCTCTGCCTAACCATTCAGGGATTATAGGCGTGATGTTATATTATTTTGTAAAGTAATAAAAATGGAGAATAATACTAATAACAATTATTATTTTATGACTCTTATTATTACCTTATTATTACTAGCCAGCTGCATCTAACGCCCACCGTTTTTTTTTCTACTGGACAGAACGTTTTAATTATTATGGTACGAGTAAATAAACCTTCCGGAATAAATTCTCTAAAAGATGGTAAAAATGCATCAAAATCCTATGCATTGTTAGAAAGAACAACGCGGTTTCACAGACAGACAATAAAAGCGATTTTTAATTAATGATATAGAAAGGATGTAAATATCTTGTTTGAAAATAAATACACCAGTTGGGCTTTCGACTCACAATTCTTCATCCAGGAGGTCTTCATCTTCGTGGTCATCCTCCGACATGTCATAGTCCCAATCCAGGTTAAAATTCACTTTCACAGCACCCTCGTCTTCATCAGCTATGCCAGAATCTAATGACGCTTGCCTGTATTTTCTGTTCGGTACTGATCGCTCGGGAGGTGCATTTCCCTCAGCCACTTCGGATCGTGTGAACTTTCGCAAGTCATCTTCCATTTTTCTCCCACAAATTGTATACAGGCTGTTTTATTCGTAAACACGTCCACTTTTACAAAATAAAAGTGTTACAAGAAGAATAATGTTAATTGTCCATTACACTTTTTGTACTAGTCTATGCATTTTCCGGATAAAGAGGCACACTATTTAAAAGAAAAAGTTTTTAAAATTATTTAACCGCGCGCTTTGGTCTACTGAATTTGTTTTTAATTCGATCGCGACATTATTTCCATCGGAATATTTATTTTTAATCACGGTTTCAAGTTTTTAGGTCAGCATTATGTGGGACTTGCGTCTCCTATCGCTCCCTGCCGTGGACTGAGGGTACTGCGTTGATAACGTAATTTTCCTGACAGGAGCACATTGGATCACGGGACACACGGATGCAGTGTCCGGCAATTTCCAATCATTACTTGATTCAACTTTAGGATGCTGTTTTGTCTTCCTCCTTAGAGATTATCAGGGGGTCCGATCTTTGATATCTAAGTGAATTATGTCTTTCAGACAGCTTGTAGCTGAATATGAAAGTTTTTGTTGATTTTGTGTCCCGTTTCAAAACAAGATCTTAGTTTCTTTATTGTATATATGTGACCTACTTATAGTGTTCAAGATAGATTGTAAACAAAAGCAAAGATTTTTTATAGGAATTGCATCTCGCTGGTGATCCTAGGAGATTGTCGGCTGCTTAAACGGACTTGGCTGTGGTTGTTTCAATAAATTAAGCCCTCCTGTCAACCCTTAAAAACTACTGAGATGTATGACTTCTGTGGCCCTAAAAAACGCTAACAGCTAATTTAATTTTCTCCGTCTAAAGTTACCGCAGCCTGTGTATAAGTTTTCGCAGTGTAAGTTCATTGTTAAAACGACGACTAGGTTTTTCTTGACGTTCGACTTCATCGCGATTGAAGCAGAATCAAAAAAACTGAGCTGAACAAAACATGGTCGGTTTCGCTCGCTGCTAATACCCATACTTTCTACCATGACGATATTAAGTGACATGTAGCGATGACGAGAAATTAATCAACTTGTGATAAGGTCATATTCCGTGTAATGCCGGACGTAAAGAATAGCATCATCCCATTTCTTCCCGTGGGTGTCGTAAAAGGTGAATAAGAGATTTACTAGAGAATGAGCAGCAGCGTTCTCTATGCATTTTACCACCATACTGCGATCGTCAACTCGCCTGCCAGCGTGGCAATTATGGCAAAGCCCCCCCCTAAATTGGGGGAGGCCTATATCCAGTAGTGGACGTCTGCCGGCTGAATGATGATGATGTTGGTGATATTAATTTGACTTCATTCAATAAAGAATAACGTGTGTAATGTCTGATGATGTCACGTTGTGTAAATTATGTCTCTGCTATAGAGACCAGTGAGTTTAGGGCAAAAAAAAAACGTGCAATTAGTAAGTATTTCGGAAAATGAACAAAAGATCAAATTCACGATCTCAAACGTATAAAACCGCGAATCTACGCGTTTACCCGGTTAGTAGTGTAACAGTAACCTAAATAAATGTACATGTGTCGAATCCGGTACTGATCTATTTTTGATCCCATAGAAAACGGTGCGACGACCTCTGGAAGGCGCTGGATGGGTCCTAGCTAATTTGAAAAACAATTGAACTGAATAAAATTAAGCTCAACAGCATGTCCGGTATGTCTTAGAACCAAAAATTCGAAGACATGGGACATCTACAAACCCGCACTGGGCCCGCGTGGTGGATTACGGCCCACTCCCTCTTACCGAGAGGACGCCTGTGTCCCAACACATTATAGGCTGCTGCTGATGAAGCTCAACAGACATTTTATTTATCAGTGCAATTATTTGCAACCACAAAATCATGATTATTGTAATAAATGCCAGCATTTTTTTCAAAAAGTGTGTGTTACAGAGGGATTACTAGGAATCTCAAAATCAGAGTGGACATAATATAAAAGTATTCTGGATATTCTTTGTTTGTGTACGTATTGACGTAATTAAATCCCAATGAAGGACTTTTCAACACGTTTTTCCAAACGTGAACGGATCAATGGTTGGTGCTCTTTATTACTGTTGCAATTTTAACCTGAAATACTAATTGAAAATGGAAAAAGTATTCAGTGTTCGACAGCGCCATTTACCTTTGTTGTCAGGTTTCCAGTGGTCAGTGTGATATTCCATGAATTGTTGAATTAACGTAACAATATTTTTCGGCTCACGTTGAATTGAATTATTTTGACGAGTGAACTGCACTTTTTCGACTAACATTTTTGTTCTAGTTTTGTCATAGTATTTCTTTGTTGTTTAATTCGCAATTTATAATAATATAAAGTTTCGTATACAGGGGCAAATTATATTAGCTGGCAATACATTATGATCTGATGGATCAGCTTTGATCTTCGACCGTCAAATTATAAAAAAAAACGCTTTTGTTTCAATATCGATACCCAACAAGCGGGATACGTGAAAATTGTCAGTTAATTTTATTTGACCCTGTATAGAACTAGCTTCTGCCCGCGACTTCGTCCGCGTTAAATTTCTTGTTCCCCCGACACTTCCCGTCGCATCGAATCGCCTACCCGTGCGATTTTCCCCGTTTTTGAAACATTTTTCATTACTGTTCCGCTCCTCTTAGTTATAGCGTGATGTTATATAGCCTATAGCCTTCCTCGATATATAGGCTACCTAACACAAAAATATTTTTACAATTCGGACCAGCGGTTGCTGAGATTAGCGCGTTCAATCAAACAAAAAAACAAACAAACTCTTCAGCTTTATAATATTAGTATAGATTACATCTATTTTTCACAAAGCGACGAAGTGGACAAAGCAGTTTCAACCCACGACGCAAAAAGAGGGTGTTATAAATTAGACGTGTCTGTCTGTGAGTCTGTAGCATCGTAAATCCCAAACAGGTGTACTGTTTTTTTTGTTTTGTCTAAAAGATGATATAATCGAGATTGCTCTTAGCTATGATTTCAAAAAACCGTTTCAACCGTTTGGAGATCAGCTCTTTTGTGGTTGAAGGGATTTGAGCATCTTGCACAGGTGCGATCGAGTCGAAATTTGGTATTCCGTTTCTTCAATGATATTAGAAGAACAAATTAACCTTGAACAGATGCTGCAGCATCACCTGGAATTTTCAGGATACCCAAATGCCTCCCTAACGAACAGCAGAAAAATTGTCTTTAGGATCTTTGAAAAGGTCTCAATGAATGAGTTATAGATAAGATAGATAGATAGATAGAACGTTTATTTGATGCACAAAAAAGACGCAACACAACATACAAAGCACGACGAAACAATAATTGATTGGGATAACAAATTAACGAACTAGATACAAAATGCCAATATACAAAGATAAAAAAGAAAGGAAGACATGATATAGTAATGATAACACTTTGTGACACAGATTAAAATTCAAAAGTAAAATAATGTGCGGTGGAGTAAAAAGTGCGGTGTGCGTCTCAAAGTTGCACCAAATGGGAGTCCAGCTCAGCATGTGTCAGGTAAATATACCGGACGCTGATATTCTACTGGATCCATGCAGTGACCTACGGACATCGAGCATCGATAAATGGTGATTAGGCTCTGATAATGGACTAGCAAAGAGGAATGAGGATATATTAGTATGAAGCTTCACTATGGGAAACATACGTAAAACTGCACTGATTTAAGTTAGATATGTGTGGACCGTAGCGTGTTTACTATTACTATACATAAGCAGCCTATACCGTTCCCACTGCTGGGACACAGGCCTCCTCTCGGTGAGAGGGAGTGGGCCGTAATCTACCACGCGGGCCCAGTGCGGGTTGGTAGATGTCACAAGTCTTCGGATTTTTGGTTCTAGTATATGCCGGCATCCTTACGACGTTATCCTTCACCGTTTTGAGAGCAGTGGTGATTAAATTATTTACACAAAGAAAAGCGCCTGCCTGGGTTCGAACCCACGATCTACAACTCGTTAGTCGAGGCTGATATCACTGGGCCACCACTGCTCTCGCTAAATTAAGTTTAAAAACTAACTATCCATACTGTGATATTATAAACCGCGACTTCGTCCGCGTCAAATTTTTGCTCCCCTGACCCTTCCCGTCGCATCGATTTGCCTGCTAGTTTTCGTCCATTTTTCGTTGCTGCTCGCTCCTTTTGAGTTATAGTGAGTCAACCTTAAAAGATAGACATATGCTCTCCCGGACTTTTTTTTAGAACTTTTTAAAAGGAACAATTCCGTCATACATGATTTTTGCATTACTTTAACCGTTTATGCAGCGCACGCAACGGAAACTCTCATTAGGAATAATTTTTCCCCATTTTTGCAACATTTTTCATTACTGCTCCGCTCCTCTTAGTTGTAGCGTGATGTTATATAGCCTATAGCCTCCCTCGATAAATACGCTACCCAACACAAAAAGAATTTTTCAATTCGGACCAGTAGTTCTTGAGATTAGCGCGTTCAATCAAACAAACAAACTCTTCAGCTTTATAATATTTTATAGTATAGATGGGAAAGTGTGTGTGTCTGTTTGTCCGTCCTTCACGGCAAAACGGAGCAATGAATTGACGTGATTTTTTAAGTGGAGATAGTTGAAGGGATGGAGAGTGACATAGGTTACTTTATTTTTCTTCTTTCTTAGAAAAGCCGTGCTTTTCCCATGGACAATTGTATATAGCATGTTATGTTCGCGTGTGTCCAATGCCCAGAATCTTTACATTCTATCCCTAAATGGAAAGACAAATAATATCGTCTACAGTAGCTTATTAAAATAACATTTTGTTCCGAGTTCTCTTCTGTGTTCTAAATCAGGAAAGGGGAACCCTGTTACCCCGAATTTAACGCGAGCGAAGCTACGGGCAAAACCTAGTTACCATATAAAGTTTAAAAAGGAGGTTATACGAGTTTAATAAGAAGTTTTTGGTGATATTTCAATGAAAGGATTGTTGTGTCGGGGGACGGTTTATGAAAACACCAAGCAGACGAGGCCCGGCAATCATGAATGTATAGTATTGAAGAAAGGATAACAACTTCATTAGGTGTCCCCCGACGCGATGCGGCGATGCTTTGATCAAACTATTATCTACAACTACAACTTCTTAAAGGGTCGGTACAGTACATAACATAACATCACGCCTTGTTTCTCCGAAGGGTTGGGCAGAGGTGTACCTATAATACACCCACATTTCACCTGTTATGTTTAAGTCCCATGTAATAGGGGGCGCGCCTATTGCCGACCGGGCACGAATTCAGATTCCGTGCTGCTACTGACAAATTCCAGATGGAAAAACCTAATAACTTTTTGCCCGACCTGGGAATCGAACCCAGGACCTCATGCTCAGCAGTAGCACTTGCTACCACTGGATCAACGAGGCAGTCAAAAAGAATTTTATTTTCAAGCAAACTTAACTAGTAGTGATTGGAGCCTCTTTTTAAGCAGGTCAACCTGTGTTAGGAGATTCCGCTCATCATGTTTTAACTTCTTGAAAGTTTTTGTTTAGAGTCGGGGTTTTTTATATTAAAACGAAATCCCGCCTAGCAGACGGTTATAATGGTAGTTGACTTATTAGTTGCCTTTTTGTGTGAAGTAGCTAAAGACATCTGCCGTATTTTTCAAAAGATATATTGCCATTTCCCTTTATCTAAATGTTACAAAATAGAGTTTTGCGTACAAAACGCTCTCCTGTAAAATACATGATTTTGTAGATAACCGTATTTGCGATCGTCGATTTGTTGGACTTACTCTGAAATAGGAATAGGAAGTCTGTTCCATACAGTTAAGGTCGAAAATTGCACTTTTATTATTTTGTAATATCCGATGTTTTAAAGGCTTATCCGAGATGGTCCCCTGAAAGATGGACTAGTCTGGATCTTGCAGCTAATTAAATGAATCTCGATATCGCGTTGACGTACAAAAAAAGAACTAATCTTTTACGTCTTCAGTATTATGATCAATTAATTAGTCTTCTAAGTAGAGCTTTATTGATTTTATCTGAGCCTTCTACAGGTTGCCTGGAGCTAAGAAGAAAAGCTATTTTAATTAAAACACTATTTCATCATTGAAAATGTTTCTTTTTATTTGCGTAAGACTTTGTATTTCACAAATGCAATTGTAGAATCAATTACTTTGTATGTTAAAAGCCATCAGATACTAACAACCTGATAGCTTTCTGCGTCACTACGTGTTTATAAATCAGTGGTCATCATACATTTAGTTAAAGCCGACTCCTGAATATGCAGTTCCTTGTCAATCATCATAACGTTATAAGGCCCAAACCACTCGCAAAAAATCTTTACGCCTTTTTAATTTTATGTCGTTTTATACTGCCGTTCAACTTTCGATCCGATTATCATTATTATGTGAATGTGTGATAAAAGTTTATTAGTCAGACGAGTTTAGGAATACCTTTAGGTTGACGTCACTTTTGCAAAGAGGTGTAAACATTTTAATATGCATATATTTGGGGGCCTTTTTACATTTCGCTCACGAAACAACTTTTACAGAACGATATAAGTAGCATATATGGTGAAACTATGATGATATACGAAACTTGAAATTTACAACTGTGGAGGCGAGTATGTATACATTATTATAATTTTATTATGATTGTTTCTTCACTGGCATTTGTATGATAGCGTGTGACACGGACCTCATGCAATAGGTATGTACTAAGTACAAAGAAGACTTAAACAACAGTTTTGTCTATAGTTGTCAAAACAAGTTTCGCGGTAGATTTTGATGTCATGACTGGTTTGTTGCGGTGTATGCGACATTACTGTTTTACAGCGAGGGGTCTATTGTGTGTTTAAAACGATAGTTTCACAATTCTGTCTTGCTTTAACAGACAAAGCTAGGTCATAATTTCAGAGGAAAGCGTCCACTGCTGGACATAGGCCTCCTCCAATTTTAGAGGGTTTTCATAATTGCCACGCTTGGCATGCGGGTTGGCAAACGTAGTATGGTGGTAAAATGCATAGAGAACGCGCTCGCCATTCTCTAGTAAATCCCTTAGTCGCCATATGCGACACCAACGAGAAGAAATGGGGTAATGTTATTCTTTACGTTCGAAACTAAACGGAACGGAAGGTGCTAGGTGGGTATTAATCAAAATGCGTGACAGCAGAAGTCTCATCAAGATGTTCTAAGATTTGCGCCAAAATATGAATTTGTAGAGTGTATGGCTATACGCACTTGTTGGACACATTAGGATTGTTTCTCAGTGGATGCTAGGCTTGGTCCGTATTAAGTCATATGGGAACGAAAGAGGGGAGCAGTGCCGGAACGAAGCAATAAGCAGCGGTGAGAGACCAATGACGCATATTCATTCGGACTCTAAATAATTTATATCGCATAATACTTAATATGCTATTTAAATGATTTAGAATGTAAGTGCTAGAGCATTATCAAGTGGAACTAGCAAACGCGCACCTTAATTATTCATTGTGTTTTAAAAAAGAAATTCGTCGTGAGGAAACTAACATGTCCTTGTATCAAAAATTCAATAAGGGACGTCCACCAATATATACTGGACCCGCATGGTGGGTTATGATCCACTTCCTCTCACTGAGAGGTGGCCTGAGTTCCAGCATACAGAGTATTGTTATATTAGGTAACAGGCAAAGTAAAATAGGCACTTTGTTGTTGAAATTTTCTACTTATCGACTTGATAGCCTCATTTTCCGCAATTTTCCGGCCGACCGCAAATATTATTCGATCACATCCGAATCCGATCACATACACATCCGTAGTTCGTAAATTAAAATCACAATTGTATACCAAAATAAAATATAAGTACAGTTAAAAAGCTGAAATAAATGAGATTTTTTTTAAAATTTATTTTGAGTGTAGATGTTAGTTATGTTCGTTCTGGGTACTACAGTACCCCTTGGCGCTCTACAGGCTATGTAGATTCCATGGTGCAATAAAACAGAGCCATGATTCCTTGCATTTAGGTAATTAATGTCTTTAGTAGTTTTGATAATCCAACTTTGCCAAAGTTGGTAAGTGTGGTGCGAGACGTATAGAATACCACCACCCCATTTCTACCCATTGGTGTCGTAAGCGGCGACTAAGGGACTTATAGAGAATGGGTAGCAGCGATCTCTTTGCAATGTGCCACCATACTGCGATCGCCATCCCGTCTGCTAAGCGTGGAGATTATGGCAAATCCCCCCAAATTGGGAAAGGCCTATGTCCAGCGGCGGACGTCTTTCGACTAAATGGGGATGAAAGTTGGTAAAAAAATTTGACCCCTCCAATGTCCTCTTCAGTACTTTATTTATTTATTAGATACTGACGTCAACAAGGAGTAGAAAATAATACACGGGATGAAGGATGCGTTTGTGCTAGTGGCTGGAATGACATATCTGAATGATTTGAATAACTACTTGCTCCTTCACTAACCCTCGCTTTTTATATTAAGGATGTGTATATATAAAGGATGTGTATAAATAAAGGCATAGGTATTATTTAAATTGCTCTAAAAAAACTTAGATCAAAACAGTATTGAAGTCTCGAGGCAAAAATTTTGTGAATAACGACAGATCCATTTCAGTGGTAACAGACTTTCAATGTTCTTTGAAAAACACCATTAGCAATCATCATTCAGCCGTATGACGTCCACTGCTGGACATAAGCCTCTTCCAATTTGGGGGGGTTTGCCATAATCGCCAAGCTTGGCAGGCGGGTTGGCGATCGCAGTATGGTGGTATAGTGCATAAAGAACGCTGCCGCCCATTCTCTAGTAGGTACCTAAGTCCCGTAGTCGCCTCTTACGATACCCACAGGAAGAAATGGCATGGTGCTATTCTTTACGTCCGGCATCACACGGTAGATTAGCAATAGATTGATAAATTATTTCGAAAATAACATACTACTGCCTAATTGATCAATTAGCCAAACAGCCCGCAAATTGAATAATTAGGTATAATATTTTAGTTTATATTATATAGTACCAAGCAAGATTTGTTTTCCCTGTTTTGTCGTACCTACCCCAAACAAATTCGTATATCACTATGTAAAAAATATTGACAGGTCGTTTTATAACATCATGAACATACACAAAGTGGTGGGAATACGTATTACTGAAGTTAACTCAAAATCTACCAAAGGAAACTGTATAAAATTCATACGGGAGTTGGTAATGAAAATACAATTTGACTGCTAGGTCCACAATCGATGAAAATATCGATGAAATTACATGTATAAGACAAATATACATTCGGACAGAACCTAACTCTTTTTTGAAATTGGTTAATAAGGAATAAAGTAGGCACCTGTCCTGAAGACCTTCAAGTTCTTCATCCTGCTCGCCGAGTGTGGAGTCAAGATCCAGGTACGGGCCATAATCGCCATCTTTGAACACCTGGAGCGTCGCGTCATCCAGCTGTAACAATGAGAAACTTCTATTATATCTGTTGAGATTTATTTATTTTAATCATTACAGTCCAGAATTACCTGTAAAGATAATTGACACCCTACGTGAATTAGCCGTATTACAGCCGTTTCATCGTTGTGGTTTGAATATACGGAAAATTTCAGTTGATAGTTAACTTGGTAAACAATTAATTTCCCTGACCTAAATCTCTGAAGGACTTAATAAGGTTATGTTAAGTACACGTATATCTAAGGTATAAATATTGTGTCGATAGGTCGACCTGTGAGGCTGCGTAAAATCGAGTTAGTCTCGGACAGGGCATCCCGTCCGTGTATTGGACAAACGTTTTGAGCTGGTTTACTGAGGTCAAATGTCCATTATCTTTGTAACATGCTGCTATTTAGGCGCGTGTATCCGCGGCTAGTTGGATTAAAGAGCTGCCAGGCAGGGGCGGCTGTCCGAGTGCACCCGTGCTTTGAAGTACCAGATTTTATTACGTGTAGTAGGAACCACAATCGGTTTACCAATCCATTTAATACTAACAAAATTGTGGCGAAACAATATCCTCGTGCACTAGACAGGAGCGCTCGGCGAACGCTCATAGAACTTCTAGATACGAGCTAAAACGTCTGGCGCGTGAGAGAGAAGATAGTTTAGAGAGGAAATAGTTAAAGATAGAGAAGGTAATAAATTACTCCGTACAAACTGTATGGAGTAATACTTTTGTTATGTCGTTTTTGTATATATTTTTTTAGCATTCACAATGACTTTATTGAGAACGATAAATAATAAATCTTTAAAAAAAGTTGATCCGATATACATTTGGCTGGAACATTTCTTAATTTAAATAAAAGTCACCATAATCATAAACAGCCTATATTGTTCCCACTGCTGGGACAAAGGCCTCCTTTTAGTGAGAGGGTGTGGGTTGTAACATGCCACGCGGTCCCAGTGCGGGTTGGTAGATGTCACATGCCTTCGAATTTTTGTTTCTAAGACATGCCGTTTCCCTCACGATGTTTTCCTTCACCGTTTTGAGAGCAGTGGTGATGAAATTATTAACACAAAATAAAGCGCCTGCCTGGGTTCGAACCCACGACCTACTCGTACCACTGAACCTCCATGGCTCACAAAACAAGAGTGTAAAACGAAAAATAAAGCTTTTAGGTACCTACACAAAATGTTTAAAAGTGACATGTAAAAAAAATAGAATTAAATGGTTGTGTGGATGTGAAAATTTTAATGTATTGTATTGTTTTCCGTGCATTATTTTTGGTGGAGAATCCATTGGCACGGAAACAGGAATCAAGGATTTGAGTCGCATTTGAGTGATAAACAAGACATGATTCATCGCATAATTTACATCCATTATATGGCGACGAATTGATTTAATTTATTAAAAAACCTAAGTGTTATGTGAATGTCGTTTTATTGGATTTTGAATCTAATAACTAATAATAAGTAAACCAAGCCTAATAAGTAGTGAGCTAGTAAAGTGCAAAAGTGTAAAAAAAAGCTAGTAAAGTGCAACATCAAAGGGTTTGGGATCGCTTTCATTTTGACAGGCAAACAACATTAATTCCGTTATTTACGTTGTTGAGCAGATAATTTGGTCGAACATATAACGCAATGGAATAGAAATATTTTTTAAATGATTTAGATTGATAGTGCGTTACGCAATATGGTGCAGGTCCATGACCCACCAAGCGCCACTGCTACCAGGTACTGTACTGTAAAGGTTATTTGCAAAAGACGACCTTACGTTGTACAGGCTGATAATAAATACCTTTAATGACATTTGAACAGAGAAACTAATTTAAAGATAGAATAGCATAAAAAAACAGTAGACGAGAGATTGCGCAGACAGGCCAAATGAAGATGTTCTAAAAAATCGTAATACAATTTATCTATATATTAATAGGTACGTGAAGCGAAAACTTTGGATTCCTTTTTACGAAAATTGGGCGGACGGAGGAGTATGAAATTTCGCACACTTATAGTTTATACAGAGAATAAGTGATGAATGCTAATATTTTTTACAATTGTGCGTAAAAATACATTATTTTCAATAAATAACACGTTACACACACTACTATTCATTACCGTGTATTTGATACACATATGCATAGATATTCTTTTGTTTATGGTCCAAATCTGTGGTCCAATCGAGAACATCTGTCTTTAATATTTCGTGTCTGTAGTCTTACTGAATGTCAAGTATAACCATAGGTAATAAATTAATTTTATGGTTATATATAACCTATTTCATTTTTAAAATCTATGATCATATCGAGAATATTTGTCTGTAGTGTTACTGAATGTCAAATATAACCATATTATTTTTTTATCTATACAAGATTATTTTTAGTATATGCGAAACCTGAATATAGTTTGTTCAGAATCAGTAACTGAATCGATTCCAATAATTTTTACACCATGTTATATTTTGTACCAAAAATATTTAATTACGCTTCCAAGTCGCGGGGCCTTAGTGTTATGTTTCGATTTTAAAATTATCATGTCTTTCTCGTACTCAAACGTCCATTACACGGAGATGGTACGTACACTAGCTGTTTGTGGTGATCTGCATATGTTTTTGCGTGGACAACCAGGTAACTTATCAAGCTTATAACTTTGTGATTATTAATGATACAGTTTTGAAATTTTTTTCATAGATTCTTTACATAAAAATACTAGACCCGTGTTTCGGGTTTCGCATAAACAAAAATTATGGTTGTACATATTAATACGTGAAGTGAAAACTTTGGATCCCTTTTTACGAAAATTGGGCGGACGGAGGAGTATGAAATTTCGCACACTTATAGTTTATACAGAGAAAAAGTGACGAATGCTAATATTTTTTTAAATTATGCGTTAAAAATATTATTTTCAATAAATAACACGTTACACACACTAATGTTCATTACCATGTATCTAATACACACATGCATAGATATTCTTTTGTTTATGGTCCAAATCTGTCTTTATTATTTTGTGCAGTGTTACCAACAATCAGAAATATTTACCCCTAAAGCTTAAGTTAAAAACCCCTAAAATTACTACAATTACTAAAAAAATTCGCTAAAACATTATAATGAAAATAACCAACGCATGTTCAGTAATCATAGACCGGCACACAGTAGTAATATTTGTCTATATTTATTACGCGACATTTGTTAATCATTCACTCTGCATTCTTAGTTTCGAGGAACCGTACTAGAAGTTGCTAATACTTTTATTGTAATCAAAAACACAATGAGGAATGTAAGATGGCAAAAAGTCCTTAAGAATACCCCTAAAAATGGAACGCCCCTAAAAAATCTCAATCCTCTTATTTATCCCCTAAATTTGGGAAAACCCCTAACTTGGTATGCCTGATTTTGTGTCTATAGTCTTACTGAATGTCAAGTATAACCATAAGTAATACATTAATTTTATAGATATATAACCTATTTATTTTTAAAATCTATGATCATATCGAGAATATTTGTCTTTAATATTTTTTGTAATAGAACGATTGGAATTTAGTTTAGATTTATAGGAAATATTTTTTGTGGTTTTATGGTGTCAAGTATGGCAGGAGTGTCAAGTATGGCATTAGTAAGTTTCCCATACAAAACTTAGTGTCGTGTGCAAACTGTAGAGGTTGTATGCCTCACGATTGTACAGGCTGGTCATAGATTGTACAGGCTGATTATAATTATGACATTTGGAACCGTCATAATTAATTAAAAATAATAGGAAAATTTCTATAAAAACAGAACAAATTTCTGTGATCATTCATTCCATATTGTCCCATATCCAGCAGTTAAGAAGTATTAAGAAAATAAAAAAGAGAGTCCTGAAGATGTATTCTTTACTCATTACACCTACGTCCTGGTCCTGGCCATCACCATCCCGCCAGCGAACCCTCTCCACAGTAGTACAGGGTCAACAATTTGTCTATAGTGTTACTGAATGTCAAATATAACCATATTATTTTTTTATATTTATTATTATCTATATTTTTTCATTTAATAATATCTTTCTATTCAAATGAAGTACGGTCGAATTTCGACCAGTGGGCGATCACTAGTATTTATTATTATATATATTTTTTTATTTAATAATGTATTTCTATTCAAATGAAGTACGATCGAATTTCGATCAATGGGCGATCACTGGTAGGGATAATTAGCTAAATTCTTAAACAAAAGTATTTTTATTATTAATATTATTTTCCGAGATTTATATTCCGGTCACGAGACCTTAATGTTCTCATAGTCCCTATGTACTGCATAGTGATTCGCCGGATATCCGTATCCGCGGATATACATTCACCATCATCATTCTCTTTTCCAGTACATTGATGAAATTCTATAGAGATGATTAGGAAGCAATGAGAAACTAATAAATTTCATTCGAGTATTTGGAACTTTAGAATTCGCCGCCTTGAGCTTATTGTCAGAATCAACAATAGTTTTCCCTATATTTCCAACAACAGGGTTCCTTAGCCTCCCTTTTTAAAATAAAAACCATAACATTGTTTAAATTCGGCACAATATTTATTTCTGCTCATCCCTTTGGGAAATAATGCCATAAATTACGATTCCTATTTGTATATAAACGCCATCTAGATGGTGTGGTGCACATTAATAAAGTTGGAATGTTACTTTCAGTTCACCTAGTTGCCCATATAGAGCATAGATGGCGTTGGTATCTATGTGCTTATGATCAAGCTACATTTTGTTAACATAAAATTCGCGGTGTAAGAGTCAGATAAACTTATCTACATTTTCTCAATTTCACAATAGAGCGTCACAAAATTCTGTGAAAACTCATCTCTTCAAGCTTTACCAGCTTTTTAAAAGAGATAATTTTTCTCTAGTCTATTATATTTTCTCTTAAATAAGCTGTTAATATTAAAAGAGGTGAACTTTCACTGAATTTTAGCTCTCCTGTAAAATTGAGAAAATGTAGATACGTTCATCTGACTTTTACACCGCGAATTAAAAATGTACATTTATAGGTAGGTATCCATTTCGAATAAAAAAACATGCCATCTGATTAAAAATTCCCATGGACATTTGCAGAGTTGAATTTATGTAATCCAAAACCAACAAAATTAAATATCGTTAAACTTATCAACTGGAATTAGGTAAATTCCACGCTTAATTGGGATTAACAAATCATATTGTAACGAGGTAGTGACTACTTTAATTTTGATAAGAATTGTGTTCCCGCTGCGTTGTTACGATTAAGAAAACCTCGCTTAGGTACTGTTTGTTTTATGATTAATAGTTATGCCGAAATATGAAAACCATACACATTCATGCAGGTAGTGGTATCTAGGAAGTACTGGGCAAAATAATCGGATTTTAGTTGTAAACCATTCCTCTTAGCATTTGTCTTAGAACGCTAATTTTTCAGGCACTATCAGGGAAACTAAGTAAGAGGGGACATACAGAATTAATAACTGCCGCGCGGATCGATTTGTATGGTTAACCAAGTCTTGCCGAGGATGGTCGATGGATGGGTGATCATTATTTCCAATACCTCAATCCGTTGGTCCCAGAAGTCATTTGTAGATCTTTGGCAGTCGTTAGTACTAATCAGAAACCCAAAAGTCAGTCTTGCCAAAGGGTACCTACCTATCGTATGACCAAGTGCCCCAGATGCATCCGTTAAGACTGGAAGCAAACACCAACATGGTTGAAGTTTGAGTTTGAAGTTAGGGAATCTAAAACTAAAAGCATTTAGATCATCATTAGATGAAGGCACCTTTGAATCGTTAAGTAATTGGTCAGTCAGAAACCTGAAAGTAAGTGGTAAGGTAAGTAACACTGTTTCGAGATTCTTATTTCTACGTAGCTAGGTGTTACAAAGATTTCGTTTGTTATTATTGATTTAGAACCCGTATTGTTATGTACCGAATAATACGATTATATACCACAGCATACGATTTCGAACAAGTACTGGTGACGCAAACTCTAACGATTAATGAATTGTTATATCGCAAATAAAATCGCAAAATTTAAATAGTCCAAAACGAACTGTTGGTATTTTAAATATATGTTAACGATCGTAAATAATGTCAGTAATTTGTTCCTCTTCTTCATTTCGTGTTGATGGTACCAACTTCGTTTTAAATTCTTTGAGCTCAGTAGGTGTCCGTGCGGTGCCAGATGTAAAGAATAGCATCGCACTATTATTTCGTGGGTGTCGTAAAAGGCGACTAAAGGATTTACTATACCGTGGCCCTGGCATATTTGCAACTGAAGGAACACGGGTGGGTTTTAGTCAGTAAAAGTCTGACACGCCCTTTCGCTCCACCCAGAGCGGGAGACGTCATTTGAAGATTTCCCACCCCCCAAAAAAAGGACTTAACTAGTGAATGGACAGCAGCGTTTTCTATTAATTTAATCACCATACTGGGATCGCCAACCCGCCTGCCAAGCGATGGCGATTATGGCAGACCCCCCAAATTGGGGGAAGCCTATGTCCAACAGTGGACGTCTTTCGTTTGAAATGATGATGATGACTTGAGTTAAACAATTTTTTATTTTATTTTCGGGCTTCTTTCTTGCAAGTGGACAGCACTTAGGATACTCCAGCAAGCAGGACTCAGTCTGATTCTGATCAGAAGCACCTGAAGCATCATCATAGTTATTTCTTAAATAAACGTTATAAAAGCAACATTTCAGCTTCGTTATTGTAAACGATTTCCTAATGTTTAGAACTATTTGACCCATTTTATTTCGAGGCCATTTTTGTTAAATCACATTCGTATGGTTTCCTTTTCTTTTATTTCATGATGTTAGTCGCTAAATGTTAACGTTACGCGCATTTGATTGTCTCGCTTAACGCATGATTTCACAAAAAAAAAACAACATGTAATTTCAATGAGACTGTGTCAAAATCTATGGAACGTTCTAAATCTATGAAAAATTCGTAACAAGTCTAACCGAAATGTGTCAGATCAGCATGACCGATTTAAAAATGGAAAAAATTACATTTGTAAAATAACTACATCATAGACCATAGAACCGCATCTGAATGATAGAAAATGTATAATTTTAATACAGGAAAACTACTGTAAATGTAACTAATTCTTACAAATCTTATATTCATTTATGTAAGTGAATGGGACAGCGGGCATCGCAAACCACTGGGATATGCATGAAACTTTCAGCAAGAGTTCCTTATTTCTGTCAGGGTCGCGAGATTCGTTCGAAAGAGTTACCGTGGACCTGGTATATGGGCAACTGAAGGAACACGGGTGGGTTTTAGTCAGTAAAAGTCTGACACGCCCTTGCGCTCCGCCCAGAGCGGGAGAAGTCATTTGATGATTACCTATCCAAAAAACCGGCCAAGTGCGAGTCCGACTTGCACACCGAGGGTTCCGTACAAATCTGCAGGTATTCTCGGTTTAAAAATAAATGTTTATTTTTTAATTTTTATATTTCAGTTGATTGAATGTAAGGTAAATTGCGGTTTACGATTTATGACGTTTTAAAAAAAAACTACTCACTCGATCTCGTTCAAACCAATTTTCGGTGGTAGTTTACATGGTAATGTACATCATATATTTTTTTTAGTTTTATCATTCTCTTATTTTAGAAGTTACGGGGGGTGGGGGGGGCACACATTTTACCACTTTGGAAATGTCTCTTGCGCAAACTATTCAGTTTAGAAAAAAATGTTATTAGAAACCTCGATACCATTTTTTAAGACCTATTCATAGATACCCCACACGTATGGGTTTGATGCAAAAAACCATTTTTTAGTTTCAGTTCTATGTATGGGGAACCCCTAAATTTATTGTCTTTTTTCTATTTTAGTGTGAAAATCTTAATGCGGTTCACAGAATACATCTACTTACCAAGTTTCAACAGCATAGCTCTTATAGTTTCTGAAAAAAGTGGCTGTGACATACGGACGGACGGACAGACAGACAGACAGACAGACAGACAGACAGACATGACGAATCTATAAGGGTTCCGTTTTTTGCCATTTGGTAACGGAACCCTAAAAAAGAGTTCCTTATTTTACCAAGGTACATTATGATTCTTGAGAATCCATTCCTTTAGAGATTAACTATCATTAAGAATCACTTCCATTTTGACAGTTTCACAAAATTCATGGCCTTGTTTACGCTTTTAAGCAGAGACTTTTTCGAACATCTGAAATAATGGATAAGCAATAACTCACAAAATGATTAAATTTCTACTTAATAGTGTGTTCTGCCATTAGGGTTAATTAAGTACCTACTGAGGAATTTCACTTGATCTGACGTTTCATATCCAGTGTCGATACGCAATTGATTCTTCTTACATTAGATAAGAACGTAGTCAATTAAATAAAACTAACGGTTGTATATTAATTATAACGTAAATCAATTAATTGTTAATTATCATATTTTATTACTTGTTGTAAATACCTAAGCTAATGTGTGTCATATACATATAGACATGAATTTAAGTAGAGTTATCTTAAGAATAAAAAGTTTTGCGGAATTATGGTAATGGGCTGCAGGAATCCGCTGGATACGAGAATAACCGAACCGGTCAAAGTGTCGGTGCTTGGGGGAGGCCTATGGCCAGCAGTGGACGTCGTTCGGCTGAAATGATGATATGGTGTAACAGAAAGTACCTACAGTTTTATTTCATGTAGTAGGTACCGTGGGATGTATTCCGACATTCACGCAGGCGAAGCCATGAGCATAAACTAGTTTTATATGTAGTGTCTATGATCGCGCAAATCCTAGTTACACATAGATCCATTTATCTACTTGCAAACGCCGATTTTCAATGTCGACAGTCGAATCTATATTTAACAAATCTAAACTTAGCCTTAAATAAATACAAATTGACATATTAATATCGGTTCCTAGATATCGTGTTTGCAGACATTTGCATTTCCACACTGTTTTATTTGGCTAGCTTCCAAAGCGTACCTACCTGTTGGTAGATGTCGGGATCCCGAATGGACTGTCGAAATAATCTTGAACGCGATAAAAATGTACTAAACTGCTGCTTGCCATGAACACGCGGTAACGCAACAGGTTTACAGGAAAATGTTTTAGAGTATAGTGCTCCGTTGCGATTTGCGAGTAGGGTGACCAGACACTAAAATCGAAAACCCGGTCGCAAGCGGATAATGCGCAGTATTATAAAATTAATATTTAAAATGCAAATTATACATGATACGTAGGTAGTAGGTACCAATAATGATTACCGAAATCATAATTGACGTCAATCCTTAAAGATGTACCTACAAGCGGATTGCTGCAAATGATAAGAACTCAAGTAGGATAGGTAGTTTTATTTTTTTCTTTATTAATTTAAATCTGTAATCCATAAAATATACTAACAAATTTTAGTACCTATACCTTAATTGTGATAGTTTCAGACGAAACAAGAAATAGATCAATTGGCATACCTATACCTAGTGTACTTAATATAATAATGCTGAAGAGTTTGCTTGATTAAACGCACTAATCTCTGGGACTACCAGTCGGAATTCAAAATTCTCTTTTTATTTAATAGCACAATTCTGGAGGATCACGATTTAACATCTCGTTACGACATCGACACTGACGAGCTCACAAAAAGAAGAAAAGATCAGAAAGAACGCTGAGTAGACCCAAAGTTACAGCACGAGCTGGCGATGCGATGCGACGCGGGCTTTGAAGCAGGTGCTCTACATAGAATTATCAAGGAGGAAGAAAACTATTTTATTTGTCAAGACGCTAGATGATAAATTGACAACACTGGTTAGTCCACGACGTCTAAACATCATTTGACGGTGTGACTCAGTCCGTGGTAGCACCATTTTAATTTTAGTTCATGAATAAGTGCCTATGCATATTCAAAGCGGTATTCCCCAGATATTCAATTGCGGAAAAAAGTAGTTTGGTCTGGGGAAAACGGAGGTGGATTCTTGGACTGATGTCTATTGTCGCCTACTAGACATACGAAAGCGCGTTGGGTTGATGGTATCAGAAACGCATTGATGAGAGACACACGGAACCGACATGTATGGCAGAAAAAGGGAGTTATTTTGGACTAAGATCATTATGATAAGACCTAAGAGACTAAAAAATAATTTAGTTTTTTATTTGCTGCATGATATCAGTGCAAAAAAGGCGGAGAGTCCATCGTCCGGGATATAAATAGGTGCTGGAGTATGATAGCTTATCTGTTCATATCAAGGTCACCGAACAGTGAAAAAAGCAGAAATTTAGACAATTAGTCATGGACGTTCGCGATTCTAGTTGAATGTTATTTGAGAAATTACTTGGCTTTGTACGCCTGACATAATATCTTGGGATTCTTAAGTTACATGTCTCACTTGGTTCTTAAGGTATACAGATTTATTTTGTATTTAAAATATTTCTTTAAATACCTGCTGTGCCTTTTACCTTTTTTTTAACGCGATGTCTTTTAAATAAATGGTGGAAGAGCATAGATAGCCCGCCAAATTAAATTTTTCATCCGTTTTTTGAAACTTGCAGGTTAGTGTCAAGTTGTATGTTGATCCAGATAAGATTCGTCATCATAACAATATGGCTTTATAGAATTAAAATAATTAAAATCATCAAAACAATCCTTTAAGTTAATTTAAACCTACTGAAAGATTTTCCCAAGAAATAGTTATGTATGGTTGTATGTACTACCTTTGCGTATTTACCTTAATTCAGTGCTGCTAAAGACATCTCGTGATTATTATTAATTATTAGCAAGTCGTCATCATCATTATCATTTCATCCGTAAATAGCTCCACTGCTAGACATAAGCCATCCCCAATCTAGGGGGGTTTGCCTAAATCGCCACGCCTGTAAAGCGGGTTGGCGATCGTAGTATGGTGGTAAAATACATAGAGAAAGCTGCTGTCCATTCTCTAAGGTTCGACTTTTAATCCTATTCACTAACTTGACAATTGGAGGGATACCAGGTTTTGACAAAAAAAAGATAGTGAGGTGGTGCAAGAATGAATGAAATTGAATGAACTTGAAATAATGTACTTACATGCAAACTTTGTAATTTAAATTTAATAACTTGTTTTAAAACAAGATGTGTACTATATCGATATATACGTAGTCTATGGCTGTCAGAGGAAATAAAATGACTATAGTAAAAAAATAAGCAAAATGACATGATTTTTATATTTAGTTTTGTTTCTATCAGAAGAAAATAAAAAAACGAAATAACTATTATTAAAAATTATTAATTATTCTTATAATCCACACCTAAAAACGATTTTTTAAAGTTTTATTTAATTTAAAACATTTTTATCATTCATTCTTTATGCGAAATCGTTCACTACCCCGACACTATTAGTTTTAGAATGGTATCATTATTTTGCATTGAACTGTCAAGTTAGTGAATAGGATTAAAAGTTCAACCTTAGTAAGTTCCTTTGTCGCCTTTTACGACACCCACGGGAAGAAATGGAATGGCGCTATTATTTACGCCCAGAACCACTCGGACAGCCGGATTAGTACGTTTGCATCAATAACCTTTCACCCCAATCAAGACAAATGATTAACATGATAGCTCAGTATGACATATAACTAATATAGACACCTATAGTCCACTTATCTCTACATTTCCCCCAGGCCAGGTCATCGTGAAAGAACCGATTTTGATTTATATCAGTTAATTAATAAGTACCTACGTTATGAAGTGATAACGTTGCACTTATCTGAAATTGCTATCTATTATGGGTTTATTAAAGTTACTAGCTATATGTTGCTTATGAGTCTATATATTATTTGAGTTATTATATTATTAACTATTAGATGAAAAAGAACTGAGACTGAGAAAATTTACGGTAATATTAATTTAAGGGTCTTCACAAAGGTTCACCAGAATTACAAAAAATAAAGTAGATAAACGTTAAACAAATGTAAAGAAATAAACTGGAAATGATCCGAATCTTCTCGACCTACATTTGACGCATCGTATGTTCGCAGTGCAACATCACAGGCACGGTCACAGACCGTTTCCTGGAACACGCAGTCCACATTATTTTTGGCAGAACTAGTAATGCGATGACACACATATTATGTCACAACAGAGGAAGTAAGGTCAGTGGGATCAGAGGGACACGACTTGGATTACTGCCCTATTCTGTCATTGTGGATATTGTGCAAACGTTCTTTCTATTTCTGGTTTTCCAGAATTACTACATTTAAATGAAACGGTAGTGAGTGCATAATATACTCTATTTAAATTTCATGATTTTATTATTAATGCGCCAATAGGAAGTCAGTGTTGTTGTCAGATTTTTTATTATTTTAAAATAACCTCTGCTTAACCTTTTCCTTCCATAACCAAGCACTTCTCCAAAGCAATTTCCATATATATATATATATATATGTACACCTTTTAAATACAATATGAAAGTGAAATGTTTCAAGGATGTTATGGAATCTTTCAGTGTTTTAGCAGAATTTTCTCAGGTTTGTATTCATATAAACATAGATTACATCTAGACATGATTAATAAACTTCCAACGAACGCAACGAGGAAAAGAAAGATTGTACTAATAAGTAATACAGTCATAAAGCGTGAGTTACATTACCATTGTTGTCTTCGATCAATGTTGTATTATTAAACTGTACAACCATTCCAGACAGTCTGCAGTCTGTAATTCCAATTCCCGAAAGGTGAAATTAGGGTGATGTGGCATGAACTTAAAGGGGTACAAAGGTAGAGGTACTTACTGCAATGGCACATACAAAATTAAACTTTAACTTAGCCTGAATTAGCCCATCAAAGATTTATAGTGGGCATTATACATATGATACTTTACCGCACGCAAAACAATTATAGTAATTTTAATGGATCAGTTATCTATACTCCCGTTCTTTCGACTACACATTCTGTGACTTACGTCTGCCTGTATACTTGGTTAGACTGTAATTTCGCTAATTTGTGTTATTGAGAATGCGCTGTGAACGAGTTCTGACAGATGTAATGACAATGGAAACTGGTTCTATACCGGGACTAGGTCTAAAGGTAATGAATGTTTCACTTCAGATTTAAGTGCCAGGTATTATGAGCTAGTTGAGGTTAAGTGGATGTTACCATTCCCGAGTTCTTATAGGTAAAACGTTTTTATGCAAACTGAACAATGGGTTTTCAGATTTTCTGAAGGGACGCAGGATTTTAAGAGGATTTAATTAATCTTTTCTATATAAATAATCTTTTTTTAAGGAGGCGAGGTAGACGAGGTGTTTAGGGTGAGTGTAGTGGTAGCCCAGTGTCATCGGCCCCGACTTACGAGTTGTAGGCCGCGGTTTCGAATCATCACTACTGCCCAACCGGCATGTCATAGAAAACATGTGACGTCTACCAACCCGCACTGGGCCCATGTGATGGATTACGCCCGACCCATCCTCTTTGAGAGGAAGCTTTTGGCCCAGCAGTTGGCACATTATGGGCTGGTCGTGTGTGAGTCGGGAATGATTAAAAGTTGGATTAAAACCACCTAGTAAACTCCATGCTTTACTAATCTTGGTAACAAGTTATGCAAGGCACGATCAAACAAACTGCAACAAAATCCATTTTTATGCATGGCATGCTTTAACGACTGTCAAAGCATGTTGTTTATTTCTCAAAATATCAGCTCCGCAGCCAGTAATTGACGTAAAAATGACTAAGAGATGACATCACACGGGACGGATGGCGGTGTAGCGTCGTCTTGTCTGCTAAAGCAACTAAGCGTTGTGAAGATGGCCATTTCCTATTGAACCAACCATTCACTGTAGCGCTCATTGGAAGATCCATCGTAAGAGTAGATATTTATGAACTTAAACTTCATACATAAATGACGATGGAAGTAATCTTTGATCTCAGAAAATAACTTCTAGATTTTTATTCGTGGGAGGTATCAAAGTCACCTCTGAATCCATTCTCAATTCGGTGGAATATAACACGGGGTGGTCTATTACTGTCCACGACCTATATGCTGTCGGAACAACTACCCACAGTAATAAGTGACATAATGTCATAGCAACACCTGAGCGAGGTAGCGGGAGAATTTAGAACGTATAATTTTAGCCAAATACCGCGATGAGTAACACCGGTATTAGTAATACTACTACTTCCATCACATTTATAATGCACTGCACTATTATTAGGCTGCCTCTTCAATGTATTGTGTTATTCCGTAGTGCTTCCCTTTTAATTTGTTTCTGACTGAAGTCAGCCTTTAATTCCAATTTATTCTAAAATATCTTTCGTGTGCTTGTCCAAATTCGATCGCATACATTTTCCTATAGGGCTCTTCCTATAATGAGGCTCAGGCTAGTATACCTATTGTTCTGTTCCTCCAACATGGTCGACGTTGTTCCTGAATAGTAAATTAGTCGGGCGGCTTCGGTCACGTCTTGTCACGAATGCAGCATAGACGTTGATATGTGTCGTGGCATTTGAAGCGTGAAAAGTTCTGCATATACTTTAAATACTTTTTATTCCCATATCGTTGGTGTTATCGAAATTATCCCATGGGCTTAAGGGGGGGTTTTATATGGCAAAGTAATATTAGCCACATAAGTCGACCGATCATGTCAAGATACGCTTGCCGTGGTTGGTTCGTGGTTGGTTGACCATCTATACATACCAAGACCGCTCCGTGCCCCGGAAAGCACGTTAAGTCGTTAGTCCTGGCTGTTATTTGTAGATCTTTGACAGTTATTACCACACGTCAGAAGCTCCGAAGTTTGCTAACCAGTCTTGCCAAAGGGGAATCGAATTACCCAATTACAAGGTTGTGAAGGCAAGATATGAAAGTGGCTTCACGTAAAATACTGGTGTTCAGCAACAACTGGCTAGAGTGGAAGTCAACTCCAACATAGTTGGGAAAAGGCTAGGCAGTTGATGATGATCGTTCGTGTACGAGTATATTGGTGCTCTTATCGCTTGCTAGATCGATCGTCGATTATTTACTGATCGGACAGAAATGTATGAATGCAATGATTCACAAAGGAGGATTGTTTTTGTGTCTATCAAAACAAAGACATTCCATTTAATCTATAGCTAAAATAACAGCGTTGTATTATTTTACGACAATTTATCATCATCGTCGTCCTCGGTGATTGTCACCTATTTTATTTTAAATAAGTAGTTTAATGATAACAATGCGATTATCAGTGACTGATTTCACTGTCAATATTTACGTGTCCCCGCGGTGCGTGAGCGCGAACACGTGAAATAATCGGCGATTGTTTTTTTAATTAACGAAGGAGGTCGTACACGCGTAGTTTTGCAAGTAATAAAAACTGTTTACGGTATTTAAAAAGCAATAAAATTCTTATATAACAGGTAACACTCACCCGGTGTGGGGCCTGAAGCAGGCGGTGTACGGCAGCAATTTGATAGGACAGGGGTATTGTGGTGTTAAAGGTGTGGTACAGTGGCCTCGGAGGCTCCCGTACATTGTACTCCATGAAAGGGTCCATGTCGTCCAGATACTGAACTCTGCACACAAACGAATCCGTCCCGATATCTCTCATTGTACCGTTTATCCTGTTGTCATTCACTTTTAATAGTTCAAACATGTTTTCATGCACTAACTTGTAAGATCACAGTTTTAATCACATTTTACACTCAAACGAACCTGTTGTAGGGAGAGAAATTTAATAAAATGTCTGAATTCGAACATAAAATTGTTGTTGGAGCCGGTGTTTGATTTTAAATATTTCCGCGGTTTATCTCTGCTAGTGAGGAGGTGGTCGCGAGCGCGCGGCAACTGCACGTTGTGTTCGGCGCCGCAGAGCTCTTGCCCGCGTCTGATGGCAGTTCCACGATAAGCGTGCCAGATGTTATGATTAAGTTTTTTCAACAGCACGAGTAAGGATGTGGTTTGCTCCGTTTGGCGCAAACGCTAACGAAGTTCATTCTCTTTCTGAAAGGCACCGTTATCGCAAAATGACAGGTACAAAAAACTGAAGTTGTTCGCTAGCGAGTGAATAAACATTACCACGTCAAGGTTTCTCGAGATTCTAAACAATATTATGTAAATATAAATACGAAACGGATTCTATTTTACATCGTTGTTGTTTGAACTAGTAATGGAAAACAAAGAACCTGTACAATTTCATACTTCATTACAATACACGAAATTGCAAATAGATTTTCTATCAATAATTGCTTGAGTACTGGGTGAGTGTCGATGACGTTTTTCCTTTTACTCATTGTTTTCATTCCAATTTGTTCTACGTATTCGACTATATGCCAAGAAGTAAGTAGAGCAGTGGGCGGGATTGCCTGTTTTACCTGGTTCCTACGGGTTCGGTTCGAAAATAATAAAAATATATCTCTTTGGACACAAGGTACACGAGACAGTGACGATAGATGATATTGCCTTCAGTGCTGTGATAATGCAATAGGAACGCAAATCTCAAACTCGACAGGATATAGAAGCGAACTCAAAGGCATCCCATACACTTATATTACATGGGTATAAATGTGAAATGAATGCTGTCTCTCAATTACATTTTCACGCTATAACATACCCCATTGTCCCAGTAGTCGTTCACGTAGGAATAATTTCCGACTACCTCACGGGCGAAGCCGCGGGGATAAGGTGTATACATAAAGATTGACCGCCAGTGATCCCAAGGCGAGGACAACTTCTCTAATAAATTTTGACAATAGTTTTCAATGTGAAGTCCTTTTCATAACGCCAATATTGACACAAGGCCATGTTCTCGATTATGACCAGTGTCGTACGAACATACAGATTGAAATCTATTCAATTTACACTCAACTGATTGCATTGACTATCTGAATGAAACATCCATCTTTATTTAGGAAAGTGGGACTATAATTATTGAAATTGAAATCGTAAATGTTCAGTTTTGCGAGCATGTTTCTTGCGTATCAGCTTTAGTAGTCATATTAAACAAGTACCAAAATGGAAATGTAACATAATTATGCAAGAATGTCTTTTTTAATATAGAAAACAATTTCTAAAGGATAACCAGGTTTTTATGAACTTGTCCTTTCTATAAGACAACTAAAAATAACAGTAGAAATAATAAAAGATAAAGTAATGCCAGTGGCAACGAGGTACAACAAGAAAAAATACTTGGTAAGCTTTCGCGAAATATAATTGATGCATTAGCTGTTGCACTTTTGAATCTTGAGAATATAGTACCATTAGCCAATATTGTTTCCAGGATAGAGCATCAACTGTGACTGGCTTCAAGCATAAAGTAAGTACCTAATATTATTGACGTCACTTCTCGAGATAAGGAAGAGGAAAGTGTAAGAACACCAATAGAAAGTCTCGTCATAGATGATGACATCTTCATTATGCTGATGGTGCTAACACTTACAAAGGAGAAAAGGGAAATTCTATTAGCATAGGAGTTTCCTACACGTAACGTTTTAATGCACTGGTCAAAGTGACAGTCAAGCAGACCTAATGGTTGAGATCATTAAATCTTTAATTAAAATCACTAATGTCACTAAACTCGAAACCTGTTATTCTAATTTATGAATATATGTTCTGATAGCAATACGTACGATATTATTGATAAGTGGGGAAAATTATACGTCGTTTCGAATGACGCCAAAATTATTGGACCCTTGATCTTAGTCATATTCATATCTTAACTTGATTTCTTGTGGTTTAACGTTCTTACAATGGCTTAAAACTAAGGAACTATTGCGGACCTAGGAGGCCACAATAAAATGTATTACAATTAATTCTTAAAATACTGAGAAGAAATTGGAAATAAACAACAATCAATATTTTGTTAAGAATTTTATCATTAACATTAATTAGGTAAATATATCATTTACTAGTTTCTGCCCGCGACTTCGTCCGCGTTAAATTTTTTTTTCCCCCGACGTTACCCATCGCGTCGAATCGCCTACCCGTGCGATTTTCCCCGTTTTTGCAACATTTTTCATAACTGCTCCGCTCCTCTTGGTTGTAGCGTAATTATATAGCATATAGCCTTCCTCGATTCCGATTCCTCGAAAATTATTTTTGTGATGAGTAGCCTATTTAGGCTACTCATCACAAAAATAATTTTTCAATTCGGACCAGTGGTTCCTGAGTTTAGCGCGTTCAATCAATCAAACAAACAAAGAAACTCTTCAGCTTTACAATATTATATAGTAATATAGTATAGATTTTTTTCGGATCAGCTATAGGTTCGATGCAAAAATATTCTATCATAAGGTCAATTAAAATATCATATAACAATGTTTAACTTTTGCGTAAGAATGTATGTATACGTCTGAGGATGATGTATGTTTGTGTTAAATATTTCGTATTAGTTTATTGTGTAGTATGCTTTTTAAATTAATGTTAATTTCAGCTTATTTATAAGCTTTACAGTGGTCAAAGAACATATTGCACCATTTACCGAAATCGGTCTGTTTATTTTGTTCACTTACATTACATCATTCTTCATTATATTTAATTCAACTGAAACTAAAAGGATTTGCTAAGAAATGCAATATTCACTAATTCATTTCCTACATTCAGTGTATTTACAAAATTTAAAAGAAGCCTTATTCAAGTGTGGTTGTAAATAATTTTCAGATCATAGGCCACTTGCTTAAAGATCATTTTTTCCAAGGAAAGTAAAATGGAACAAGTTATTTGAATTCTACCATCAAATAAACCTATTACTCTTTTAGAAATTGTTCCTAAAACATTTGGATCTCGACGTAAGCTACGATCAGGTGATCATCGTCCAAAACCGGGGCACGATCATGACCATGAACGGTCATTGTGCGTACTTATAGTCTTGTTACGTCACACGATCGTCAGAACTCAACTTTATAAAGGCTGACATAGTTTTATCGACAGTATTAAAGGACTTATACATATTATACAACTTACCGGTAATGAAGCTTTTGTTAATACTACTGTAAGAAATCCCCCGTGGGTTATGGAATCTCTCAGTTAACACTGAGGGTTGCAATTACATACCTTGTCTTTCCGGAACGTTTATGTATGTCATTAGTAGTTTAATGTATGTCACTGGTCTGGTTCTTCATTTTTTACTTTTAAGACCAAAAATGTTTGTCTCTACGTACTGACCGCCGGTCAATTGCTTTATATTATTTCTCAAGAAAAATGTATTAAAGTATCTGTTCCCAAACTTTCTGTTAGGGAAATTGTTTCACGTGAGGTCAACGACCCCGGCGCACGCGCCGCTCGCTCTGTTTCTACGATTCATCACGCCTGTGATTGGGGACTCAAATAAAAAAAATATATATACTACTGATTCCGGATAGAATCGTTTCGTAATAGAACGCTGGAAGGCCAAATCTGTTTAAGATTGTTTGTACTGATTTCTGATCATCAGGAACATTCTTGCTTTTGTATGGTTATGTTAAAGCATATCTCATTGAAAATTAATTAAAGTGAAAGTTTTTGCAATGAAATTAGCTGGTTTACAACTGCAATCGTTCCAATTTTTCGGACAATGTGGAGTAAGTGACTATTGGAGTAGAACATTAGTAATTCTAGGTGTCTAAATGCACTTTTATCCATATTTCTACAAGTGTTCATATTTTACTGATATAGGTAATTTTTGTGAAACTTACAGAGCGCCTTTGCAGACCTCAAATTTTTGCAGCTTAATTTATTTGCTTTTTTTACCTTGTATAACTATCTTAACAATTACCGGGATACGGGGTAGATGATGTCATTATCTAAGTGTGATCCGACATGCGATGTTTTTCTAATGTTCAGACATCATTTAAGAAAAGTTCTAATGATTACTTCTAATAGGCACGTATAAAGTTTTGCTCAGCATAGGTAAAGGATTCACAAAATAACTGTTAATATGTGAAACACCTAAAAAGATAATTTTGAGATAATACTTGAAAAATAAACTCGCATCCCGTCATAACCTCATAATATACAATTTCAAGTCATCCGATTTTATTTTTTTAAATAAAAAAAAAATGAATTCAGCCGTCCAAGGCTCATGTCGTGTCGTGTCCCTTTCTCTTTTATTAACCATTTCGTGTTCAATGATATTAATTATAATATTTGTGCGATGCTCAGTGACCATCGGCATTGTCGTGATGCTTTGTGACCTGAACTTACCGGCCGGAGTCGTGATTGGGTTACCACTGTTACCAAGTATTATTTGCGTAAGGCTCTGATTGTATCTTTGATGTCTTTTGAGACTATTGTGTGACATTTTTGGGTATTCTTACTATTCAATTTTATTCACTTGTTTTATAAAACTAAACTTTCAAACAAAACTAAGTTTCTTACATTTTCGGAAGATAGAGCATTAAAAACCTTAAAACTATAAAATAACAGAAGACAGTGATAATAATGCCAAAAGGGCCTCAGTTTAGTTTTGAATTCAAATGGCAAGCAGAAAGAGCCGATTGATTGTAAATAGAAATCTAGAAGTATACTCAAGTAAATATGTCCCCCATGGATCCAAATCATCATTTCTACCTAAGTCTTATTTATTTGTACTTTTATTAAGCAACGGACGTACTTCCCCACTCAGTTTCAAGTCCAGTATATTGAATTACATTGAAATGTACTTTTTTTTGCTAGTTGTACTATATGACTTCACGTTGATAATGTTTGGTTACCCTAGCCACGTTGGACTTTTGATCACGACTGTAGTTCAGTCGGTAGATAGGCTGGGTCTCTTTACTTTTGTCATAAACTTGACTTTATTACAGATTTTACTTCACGATCCATTATTTTGTCGTGGGACTGGGAAACCTCAACGTCAAGGAAAAATAAATGATTTTATGGAGTAGGTACCGATTTCTCTTTTCTATAGAATTTTTTCATCACTACAGAAGATTCCATCCACAACAGCCTATTTTTACAGAAATAGTTGGCAGTAGCAAGAATACGTTGTAAACTAACATTAACTGTGGTTTTCCCAGAAAGATGGATATCGCAGAAAACGAAGACCGTATTTCTATCAAATCGGCATTAAATTGACAGGTTTCGGTTATTTGCATTTGATAAATATCTCAGCCTCAGACCAGTCTGCTCAACCGGTTACACATACACAGAAAAAAAAACAAGGCGGTGTTGATAAAGTTTGACGTCAAGTTTACCAACAAACACCGGCCCAACACAATCATAAACGTTAACAAATCAATATAAATCATGTTTAGCACCTATTCTTGCATTTAAAAGCTAGATTTGACAGGTGGCATTACTTTGACAAGCGCTACAAGCCGTCATTAGGCGGTATTCTATTCTAATTTGGAAGCGGTTGCGCAAGATGCGCGTGGGCAGGGATGAATGTAGGTAACAGTTGAGTAATACGCGAAAATGTGGATACGGGGCCGTCGCGTCTGTTATTGTTCTAATAGCTTTATATCATCGGTATTATCTATCTTCTTTATTCTCAGTTTCCATGTAGGCTAAGCTGTACTGCTGTCTCTCTTTGTAGAAAAGCGAGGGACAAGGAAGAGCTTTTGTGCTTTTATGGAGTACAATTTTACCGAAGACGGTCTCGAATACTGATTGAGTCCATAGACGTCTCAGCCTGATTGTTTAGCAACATTAAATCTATGGCCTTATTGGGATCGAAATCTCATTGTTCCACAAAGATTACCTATCTCTTAATTATAATATTGGCTAATTTCACAACCTCTATACTAAAGAATGCAAGTTGGGATTCTATTTAAGAAAGTGAAAGGTCAGCTTTGAGTAAGCGTCTGTAATTATAAAATGAGACCACATTTAATAACGAGGTGTGAACTATTAGGAAGTGCCCGAATTATGTGGAGCGAGTTATGATTTTAACGCTGAAGATATTACTCTTTTGTAAGTACCTACGTTAAAGTGTTTTCCGTGAGTTAGGGTCCCATATTCCAACATTTTCTTAATGTAAAACCTCATATGATTATTGCTGACATTATAGTGGCAAGAATTTGAAAGGATGATAGTTTTACGAAATTATTACGCAGTCATTTTCAAAATGCCAATGCATCTATTCAGATTTTAGTCATACTTATCATATGTCAATTGAACCAATGTTCAAACCACTGCACATTCAAGAAGACCAAATGAATTAATAACCGAAAAAGAAATACAGATAAACAAATAAACTCAATTCAACATCATTAGAGGCAATCGTGACATCCCTTCTTACGAAATGAACACAACACATCACTCACTGCGAATCGAAATCACATAAAATTAATATTTAAATCGGAATAACAAAGAAGAGAAACTGGACTTTACTAGATTCGTATTATTAACGAATTCAACAATCGAAGAAGCGTGCGGGATCGTTCAACCTATATTGAATAACTTATTGGATCTATTTTGCATTTAAAGAAGCTAGTTTGTGTAATTGAATCAATCGATCTATTGATTCAATTAAGTTCACCACTGAACAAGCACGGTATCCTTGGATTTTCAATTGATACGAATTGTGCTTTTGTGTACTACAACTTCTTAAACTAAGGGACAAGATACAAATGCGTGTGAAAGATACTTCCTTAATCTTTCTGAATAAAGCAACATACTTGGATTTGGTAGAATATTACCAAGGATTCACTGCTTGATTCTGATCGAACAACGTACAAAAAAAGTCCTGTTCCGTCAGTTTCTACCGCGGCATCGCACTATTCTATAAAACAACAGTTTTATTTTTAATTTCTACTTTAGGGTCTCGAGAAACATGTGCTGAATTCATGGTTACAATTTGTTCGTCGATGTCATTGCCACCTCTTATAATAAGGTCCCTTTATAATTTACAAAGCATCGTTTAGTCTCCTCATCAGAATCACTTCTTAATAGAAAGTTTTCGACCAAATGAACTCCTTGTATTCTGTATCCGTATGTGCATATTGCTTACTCTTTCGAATTTGACAAAACAGAAGTCTAAAATAGCTAGCCGTGTAATAAATCTTGCATATCGTTTTTCGAGTATTTGTATGCAATTTGCACTATCGACATTCCTATGCAATCCATCGTAAAGGAGCTGGCACCAAATGAATTGTGTATTATTGAAGTTCGCAAGCTCCAGCAAAGCTTTCGAAAAGGACTTGGTACAGTTTTGGGATTTTATTATTTATGAACAGAGGATTTATTTAACCGGAATAATTTCAGTGCAAGTGTCATTCTTTGTCATAGATAGACCGATATCAAAATGGCAAGATTAGGATAGTAATTTACCAAGAGCTCTGCTCTCTAAGTCCGTTGACGAAGAAAGTGCTTGATCCGTCAAAGCAAGTATCGAATTTCTTGGTTAACCGGTCAAGTACCGTAATTACAGACACAATTAAAAAACGATTGTTTACATACCAAATGTGGTATCTCAGGGACTTAGAGGTTAAGATGTGAACCCTCTGATACAATGCGTTTCAGAAATTCTGTATGTGACCATCATTCTATTTAATAGCTTTCCAAAAACTACACTGCCTTGCTTTTACTCTGTCATGTCAAATGTTGCATAACCCATGCAGTGAAATCATTTACATTGTCAAATCACGTTCACGATCGGTGTGTATTTCGTACGCACATTATATTAAAACAGATAGTCGATTTCGTACATTATTATTCAATATAGGACTACGACAAACGTGCAAGTATTTATTTTAATTGTTAACAATTAATACGAAATACAAACACGTTTTGTTATAACAACTTTGTTGTTACATTTTCATGGTAAGATACAAGCAGGCGAAGTTAAACAAGTAGAGGATAATGAACTGTGAGACTTCAAACATAATAGGACTGTTATACCTGGCAGTATGAAATCATAGCAAGTAAAACTGCACCTGATGGAACAGAACAGGTTATTATAATCACCGTAAATCGCCAAACGTAGTCTGGTCTGTTAGTTAAATGGGCCGAAGATTCTAAAAAGTAGCTGGGCCAGGCTGGGCGCGGGAGGCTAGAGAACTTGAGACAGGTCCAGCCGTGTGATCCGCCGCGCTGCTAAATTGACAAGTATAAACCTACCGAGCTGACAGCCAATCATAGTAGTGAATACAGGATGTTTTGGAAGAACACAAGACTAGGCAACAAACCTACCAATTTTTTTTTTCTAAAGCTAAACTATGTCTCCATATATGCGTGATTTGATCATTACAAACAGTTTAAGATTGTTTTAAATACAAAATGTTCTCTACCAATTTTATGAAGTTCCTCGTCCAAAGTTAATTAGGTTCAATAAAGTTCTTAACTTGACTTTGGCGTACGAGTTGTTTACAATTCTCAATAAGGCAGAGAACACACCGGAGTATTTAACGTTGAAGAAACCTGGTCACTTAGTGATTGCATATTTTAATCACCATAGAAATACAAAAATTAGCTCAGTCTTGATTTTATTTAGCTGGTTGCTAGTGATAAAATGCTAATATTATCTACAAATGAGTACCGTACTTAAATGACGGTTCTACGAGTATATTCACACCGGCGTTTACCTTGCTATTTCGAATATTAACAGTAGATGATCGTGTGTTCGAACCCTCACGAGAAGTAATTAACACAAAACATGTGAGTCGTCTCGTGAGAACATACCACTTGACAGACAGGTGTAAATTGTATGGCAAACCGGCGTTCTTAGCCGGTATGTACCTTGTTAATAAACTCTATGAACGCGAAAATATTTCACGGCAATATTAATAATAATGAGTAAACTCTTATTTTCTTTTTGCTTAATTTGTTTACGGGTCCTAAGATCCCTGGGGAACTCCGAGTTTCGACGCTTGTTTTTTGTTGAAAGATACTTTTTTATTTTGGAGTGCGATTCGTTAGTAGGCAGTACTAATTATAGTTTTTGTGTACACTAATACGGGTCCAGTTTAGAGAATGTTTTGAACCGTATTCTTTTTAATTTCTTCTGAACCTATTTCAATACAGAGGTATTGAACGCTTTATTAAAATCCAGCGCTAATACAAATAACTTTCTACTTCGCCAGGTAATACACATCACCTCCTACAATTGGCATCACCGAACATCAATAGCGCAATGTTCGCGTGATCAGAATATCTACACGACTTTCTGCTTACAACAGACGACCATACTTCCGGTATACTGCCTATGACGTCACTGGCTATTTTAGGCAGTGATGCAGTTAGCTTGATCCAATGGTTACATCAGAAACTTAACGGAGATGTCATCATTGCTATTAAGTGTTAAGATGTTACTTAATCTATGCAAAAAACATCCAAATATTTTTTGCATAACAGTGAATTGCGGTCTTAGTTCATAGACAAACATTCTTTAATCAGCTGTATGTCATCTGTTAATGGCTTGTTCTAGGAAACCATTTGTATTTTAACGCCTTCTGTAGCGGTTAGCAAAGATCCACTATAAGCAACTGCATGACCATTCCTTTATTGTATATGGACAGTGTTCGGTACCGTTTATTATCTGTGCGCCTAACGGAATGCGCGTGTAACGAAGTGACATCTGACTTGTCAAGTTTTGACGTTGACACTTGACAGCTCTCTTTTTTTATTTTGCCGCTAAAAAAGCCCCGTCGCGCTATTGGAACCCCCGCGACGCTTTTGTTGAAATTAATCCTTTTAAATCGATCCGTTTGTGACAATTAGTCGTGATCCAGTTGTTTGATTGTTAATAACCCCTAATTTGACGTATTAATACGGGTTACGTTTGTTAAAACTGAAGTTCTTGTGAAGGGATGGCGGTCCAAGTTGCGCGTGCGACCCTGTTGTAAAGTAATCCCTTAAACCATGAGAACCGGTCGTTTTGTGGACAATCTGTCATGACCCGATGGTTAAATGTTAGTGACGCTATTGGGAATGAGTGATTTGAAGACCGCGTGCCCTGAAGACATCGGGCGGATTGTTGCGGATTGTTCCTGAGAATACTTACTCATAACGTCACAACACAATACAGATACACTCACTTACATACATAACTCCAGGTTGGCACCAGAGCAGTGTCCTTCAACCAACAGGTAAGTTCTTTTGTTGTACTGTAAGTGTTTGATTTGATTGTCTGCTCCGCGTACGGCGGACAGTACGCTAGCCACTCTTGTCTCCTGGACCCCACCATAATATCTTCCACTGCGCATTGAAATGCTATTGTAGGGGTCTAGCCTGGCAGCGTACATTTTGGTATCAGAGGCGTGGTTTTAACCTACAAAACCACCAAATTGGTAATTTACAGTAGGCTAATTACTTGGCAGTCTCTATAAGGGAAGTAGTAATACGCTGTAAATATTTGATAACTATGATTGCTAGTTTATTTGAAATAATTTGTTGGAATTAATTGAGTTGAGTAACTCATATTGCCGGGGGTCAACCAGGTTTGCATATGCTTCAGAGTTGGTTAGATTGAGCTATGTTATAACCTCTTGTTGTTGTTATTTGACCTCTGTCTTGTATTGAATGTCAGGAAGACATTAAAATGTTGAGTTTGTACCATTAATATGGTTATTTGTGAATATTAATATTTGAAATTGGCATTTTTGAGTATTACCATTGTTTTGAGTTGGAATAAGGGTTCATTATTGTTGTACCATTGACACAGTGGTTTGTGAATTTAACTTTTGGAATTGGATAGAATTTGAATATTTGAATTGAATATGAAATAGAATTTTGAACGTTGATATTGGGTTTGAATTAAAATAAAAGTTTATTGTTGAATTGAATTGAAACTAATATATTGTTATTTCTTGAGTTGCTGATTAGTCAGTTTGGTAGTTTGATTGTTTGCTTGTAGTTATTTTGTAATTGATTGATTGAACTTTGTTATTTGATTATTTAATTTTGGTTTATTTGAATTGTATTGTTTGTGCAATGGCACACAAAGCGGTGAGAGAGGCAATCAGTGGATTGACCACACAGCTACGGTGGTTCACTTCAGCTGCAGCAACCGCTGAGCGCCCGGATCTTGAAGCGGTCACTCTTGCTCGGTTCGAGCAGTTGAACGTAAGACTCGGCAACGTTGATGCTCTGCTTACCCGCTAAAACGAGTACATTTGTGATGTGGCTCTGGAAGTGCTGGATCAGGCAGCACGTGACAAGGTCCTTGCTGACTACGACCAGATCTTGGACCTGGGGGATGTCATTGGTCAACGTGCTCGGGAAATATTGGGGAGCCGGACACCTGTCCAGGTCAAACCGGAGACCTCGGTTGTTTCAGGTCCCGGACTATTGAGTAGACTGCCTACTTTGGAACTGCCACACTTTAACGGTCGCTTGGACCAGTGGTTAGGTTTCCAAAACCTGTTTGAAAGTTTGGTTGATGCACGCTCGGACCTCAGACCCGCCCAAAAGTTGGCCTATTTGTTGTCTGTCCTAGAAGGTGAGGCCCGAGCCTTGGTACAGCATCTGTCGTTGACTGACTCAGCCTACCCTACCGCTGTGGAGCTACTCACCCGGCGGTACCAAAATAAACGTTGTTTGGCTGACGTTCATACTGAATTGATTTTGGGGTTACCGGTCATTACTGAATTGTCAGCATTGCGTACTGACCTGTTGAACCCGTTGGTGGCAGCGACCAACGCTTTAAAGCAATTGGACTTGCCGGTGGACTATTGGTCTTACCTTTTGGTGCACGTTGTGCTGCAACGGCTTCCTGCCGATTTGAGGGCTCGTTTCGAGCAAAAGTATGGTGGGGATAGTGTCACACATCTCCCCCCATTTGATGACCTCGTCCAATTTTTGGAGGATGAGTGTCGGTTTGTGGACAACTCTGGCGTTGCCACTGAGTCATGCCAGCCGTCTTCCCGGCCACGAGACCAGGGACGGATTAGGGCTCGCGGGCCTGTTGATGGTCGCCCCGCCGCTCGTTTTGCTGGCACCCAGAGTCGTCCTGGTTGTGAGTTTTGTAGGGACACGGGGCATGGCATAGCAACTTGCGCGGCCTTTTTGAAATTGCACGTGAGTGCCCGCCGCCGAATTGCCAATGCACGCCGCATGTGCTTCTCTTGTTTGGGGGCTCACTTCCATCGGGACTGCCCCAACCCCCGCCCTTGTAGAATTTGTAGGGGGTCCCATTTGGACATATTGTGCGCTAACGCGAACCACGCTGGCAGACCAGCCTCTGATGAAGGTTCGCGTACGGGGGGGTACCATGGAGTTGGTCACCGGGCTTCTGCCTCGCCGGTTCAGAACCGGGGAGAGGCCCGCAATTTTGAGCGCCGCACTCCACCCCCCGCGCAAGTTGATCGGGAGCCGCGCGACCGCCATTTGGTCTCCCCGCGTAAAGGCGATTACGCAATTGTTGCTAGGCACCGCTGGCCAGACCAGCACCGCCTTCCCTCCCCTCCTTTGGCGGAACGTCCCCGGTTGGAGTCACGCCCCCCGCCATTCAGGCCTCCGGTGGGATATGCCAATCCAGCGATGGCGCGTGGCTCGGGACACCGCGCGGACGAGGAGTTTGGCCTCCATCCTCGTCGCGAGGGACTTGAGCTTGGGTGCGGAGCCTGGGTGTGCGGCGATCGGTCGCCGCCCAGGCATTGTTAGGACATTGGCGCCTGCCCCGCTAAGGTACCCCTCAGATCGACACGGTTTTGTTGCCAACGGCATCGGTCAGGTCTGGGGGCCCATGGGGGACTCTGTTGTAGTCCGTGTCATTATGGACATGGGAGCCCCGGGTTGCCTTTTGTCTATTGTTTTGTTGTTTTATTTGTATTGTTTTGGGCAACATTGTTTTCTTGAGCGCCTTTGGACTGCGGGACTTGGCTGGGACGAGCCAATTCGGGACACCCGGTTGGAAGATTGGCTCCAATTTGTATCCGCACTCCCTGCAGTCAACGAGGTCGTGTTACCCCACGCTATCCTCCCCCCTGGGAGCTACACTGCTACCCTTATTTGTGATGCGTCTTCGCACGGTTATGCAGCTGTTGTTTGTCTGCGCACCGTCTGCGCAACAGGCCAGGTGAATTTGTCACTGGTCTTGGTCAAGAGCAAGGTGGCCCCCCTCCGGATGGCACTGACCATCCCTAAGTTAGAATTGTCAGGGGCGGCGCTTCTTGTGCGTCTATTGAACCACGTTGCTCACACTTTGGGTGGAACTGTGGACATTCGGGCTTCTTACGCCTGGACGGACAGTCAAATTGTTTGTGTTGGTTGAAGACGTCCGTCCACTCTTTGGAGGTCTTTGTTGCGTACCGAGTGTTCCAGATTCAAAATTTTGAAACGCCTTTGATTTGGAGGCACTTGCCTGGAGATTTGAACCCAGGTGACGTGGCCTCACGTGGGTGCATAGCACCCCGCTTGTTTGCTTACCCCCTATGGTGGGGACCAGACTGGCTGACTCATCCCGAGGATGATTGGCCTCGATCGCCAGTCTTGATGTCGGGTCCTTTGCCCGGGCTCAAGGTGCTCGTTGTTGGAACAAAGGACCCTGAGTTTGTTGAGTCGATTTGGCTCCCTCGACAAATTGTTGAATTGTTGTTGAATTGTTGGTGACTGATCGTCACATTAAGAACTCGCATGCCGGTTGCAATGCGCTGTTGGCCATTCTGCAGCGAGAGTTTTGGATATTGTCGGGAGCCGTTAGTAAGTTGAACCCCTTTTGGTCGATACGGGTCTTTTGTTGTTTGGTTGTTGACGGTTGAGTCACTCTAGCCTTCCTTATGGGGTCCGTCACCCCCTTTTGTTGCCTAAGGAGGGCCATTTGGTTGTTGTTGTTGTTGTTGTTATTGTTGTTTGGTTGTTTGTTGTTTGTTATTGTTTGACCCGCCAGCCTGCCCCCATTGGAGGGTATTTTGAGGCCGCGGTGAAGGCGGTTGGGGACTCTGGCGCAGATTGTTGGGAGACACCGTTCCCACCTTTAAGGAGTTAGCTACGGTATTTTGCCGCATTGAAGCTGTGTTGAACTCGCGTCCATTGTGCCCGCTGTCTTCGTACCCGAACGACTTGGAAGCCCTAACCCCGGGCCATTTTTTGATTTGACAGCCACTTGTCGCCCTGCCGGAGCACCCTTTTGTCGATGTGAGCCAAAATTGGCTATCGCGGTTTCAGTTGGTGCAGCAGCTCGCTCAGAGTTTTGGAAGCGTTGGAGCTTGGAGTATTTGCACATCCTCCAGCAGCGCGTCAGGTGGACTGATAAAACGCAACCTTGTCGGGATTGCCAAGTGATTAGCGGACGGGAAGGACCGTCCGGGGGGGGGGGTAGATGTTCGGTACCGTTTATTATCTGTGCGCCTAACGGAATGCGCGTGTAACGAGTGACATCTGACTTGTTAAGTTTTGACGTTGACACTTGACAGCTCTCTTTTTTTATTTTGCCGCTAAAAAAGCCCCGTCGCGCTATTGGAACCCCCGCGACGCTTTTGTTGAAATTAATCCTTTTAAATCGATCCGTTTGTGACAATTAGTCGTGATCCAGTTGTTTGATTGTTAATAACCCCTAATTTGACGTATTAATACGGGTTACGTTTGTTAAAACTGAAGTTCTTGTGAAGGGATGGAGGTCCAAGTTGCGCGTGCGACCCTGTTGTAAAGTAATCCCTTAAACCATGAGAACCGGTCGTTTTGTGGACAATCTGTCATGACCCGATGGTTAAATGTTAGTGACGCTATTGGGAATGAGTGATTTGAAGACCGCGTGCCCTGAAGACATCGGGCGGATTGTTGCGGATTGTTCCTGAGAATACTTACTCATAACGTCACAACACAATACAGATACACTCACTTACATACATAACTCCAGGTTGGCACCAGAGCAGTGTCCTTCGACCAACAGGTAAGTTCTTTTGTTGTACTGTAAGTGTTTGATTTGATTGTCTGCTCCGCGTACGGCGGACTAGTTGCGCTCGCCACTTCTTGTCTCTAGAGCCCCACGATTATCACACTTCCACTGCGCATTGAAATCCTATGGTAGGGGTCTAGTCTAGCCTGGCAGCGTACAGACAGATTTATATCTACCGCCACTATTATTCAACCACTTTCAACCGTCACATTAGATACAAATGAACTGAATGAATGGTAGGTACGCAGGCTGTTCTAATTTTTTTGCACTGCACTGTGATGTGGGTAATGCAATTTACCACACCGCAGGTGAACGTCAGATGAAAATACTGAAGCTTAGTAAAAAAAAAACACTAACAAATGTGGTACACATAACTGACACTTTTATTGACCACTAAATTATAAGATAAATTAATATTGTAACAAAAAATATACCGTTTGATTTCGTACCGTTGAAAAATAAAGTCCAAAAGATCATTAAAATTATCGACTGTCATTAATGTTGGTCGAACCACTCTTAGTATAAGAACCAGACTGTGATGCGTTTTAACTAATAAGCTGAAATCATTGTATGAAGTCAGAAGAAGTAATGAAGTCTTATTGTTTGGTATTATCAAGGGAATAATATGGGGATCAAAAGTACATTGTGGTTTAAGATCGCCATCACGTGTTGAAACTAGTGTCCTTAACGAATTTTCAAACGATAACTTTTTTGCGTATATCAAATTGATTAGTAAAATCAAACGTGGGGGTTACCCTTGATCTTTTGACTCCACAGCACTTTAGAATGCAGTCTGCTGCAGTGTTGGTAATTAAGATGAAACCAAAAGGAGTTGCAGTGTTAATCACTTTAGCACAGTAGTTTTCTTGCGCATAATGATGTTCAAGGTTCATGATAATCTTAACATAGTCAGAGTCATCGCTTCCACTCAATATCAGTAAATCTTTGCAGTTTATCGATTACTAATTGGATGGACGTAAAATCGAGGTATTCCACTAACAGCACTGATTTGAACAGCACTTGCCCGAACCGCACTTGAGACCTTCCACTAACAGCACTGAAACAAAATTCTGTAACGTGCTGTTCGGTGGAACAGTTTATCGTTATTTTAGTTAAGTGTCCGAACCGCACTTACGTTAACTACTTTTTTTTTGTGATGGGATGTATTATTTTTCCAAGGCAAACAAACAACACCTATCGATATAAATGGGCAGACACTAAGACTTGTACCGGATAATTCCACCTTATTCATGTATCTTATGTAGATATATCTATTTATGACAACTAAATATTATCCAAGTACTTTTTTTATCCCGTCTAGGACATCTGACATCAGAAATTAAAATATATTTTTGTATCATCTTATTCCACCACTGTCAACGCAGAAATAAAAAAATAAATGGTACAAAATCTAAAAAAAATATTTTACGCCGCGCGTTACATTGTAATAATTGTCATAAGTTTTCGAATACATTTTACACAATCTAATCTCAAAATCACAATCAAAACCTACCAAACAGCAACATATGCATCATTCGTAGCCTGACATAGGGCTCATTTCCCGTTTAGTCTATGACATTTTTGGTTTGTGCCGACGCGACAGACTGGTGACAAACGGTCAAAGGTTTCAGTTTGGAGATGGAACTATACTCAAACTGAAACCGTCGACCTATTCACAGTTATTTTGTCTCTGATTTTGCATTACCGTCCAAATTCGGTCGTTTTAGCATTCAGTTCTCAATAGGCAGTACCTTTCAAAATCTACATTTTTGACTGTGGTTTTATAGGTTTTTTACACAAGTTTGGTGTCTGATGACAGATCTCAAATAATTTTGACATCATCATTCTCCTGTCCTTATACCAATTTATTTGGGGTCCGCGCAACATGTCTTTTTCTTCCACACTTCTCTATTAGTCGTCATCTCAGTAGTCACCCCCTTTCTATCCATATCATAATTCTCACAGTCCATCCATCGTTTCTTTGGTCTCCCTCTACTCTTATGGCCATTGACATTCATACTCAATACTCTCCTCACGACATTTTCCCCATTCCTTCATAACACGTGATCTTCATAAAAGTTGTGTGGAAATCGGTTGTCATGGTATCATCACAACTTTTCAGTTATTGTTGCCACTTTCAGACTTCTCCTTATGTACTCATTTCTTATTATATCCAATCGAGTAACACCACACATTCCTCTTAACATTCTCATCTCAGCTGCATGCCTTTCTTTCATCTCTTTTGTGGCCCAACATTCTGACCAATACAAGACAGCAGGTCTGACCATGGTTTTATATATTTTTCGCTTAAGTTTAAGGGGGATGTGGGAGTCGCAGATATGCAGTTCCTGTGACCTGCCGCCATTTCATCCATCCAGTGTTTATTCTGTACTTATCCGTCCGATCTACTTAGACATCGTTTTGCACGAGTGAACCGAGATACCGAAAGTCGGAACAGACCGAGCGAAGCACACCATCAAGCGCTATGGCTCCAGAACTGGAGAGACCGCCGAAATCGCAGAACATTTATTCGGTTTTGGTTCTACTGATTTTCAAGCCAACATTTTCTAGTTCTGTTGCCACTTCTCCAATCTGCTCTGGATCTCAGTCACATCTTCATCGACAAGAATAATGTAATCGGCATACACCATCTACTAATCTCACAGTATTTTGGAAAATGATGGACTATATTTTCGGACTATTTAAGAAGACAACAACGAGTAATTGTCACAAAAAAGAAATAAACCATTTCACGCTAACTCCCAAAACAAGTTCGTACTAACTTGTTTTTGGAACTAGCTACGACAGGGTGATTTCAACAGTTTTCGTCCTCATTTTTCCAGACAACATTTAAGTGATTTGCAACAAATTGCGTACGTTAATATTCAACCGCATTCAAAAACCTTCCACGCTCAGTTGCCGAATCGATATGTTTGTAATATCCTGAACAAAGAATTAATTCGTCCCATCACTAATAATTATAACCAGGTGCGGTTCGGACACTAAATACAAAAACGATAAATTGTTCCACCGAACAGCACGTTACAGAATTTTGTTTCAGTGCTGTTAGTGGAAGGTCTCAAGTGCGGTTCGGGCAAGTGCTGTTCAAATCAGTGCTGTTAGTGGAATACCTCGTAAAATCGATTCTTGATGCAATTTATGTAGACAATTGCACTTCTGGTTGAATTAACCTGATCGTATCGATTCAAGGACTTGTTATGTTCAAACCGAGGTAAAGCTAATTGAAAAATACTCGTTTCTACAAAAGAAAGAATAAAATAAAATATGGAAAGTAATGAGAAAAGGAAGGCTAGGTCTGAACAAATATGGTAAAAAAACATTAATAAATACTGTTTGAAATAAGAACCGCATCGAAATGGGTTCATTATTGACTAGAAATAAAACGACAAGGCTAACATAAACACAACTCTAATATTATAGGTACCTCTCTTAAATAGATATGAATGTAGAAAGAGTTCATAATTTTTTCAAACTTTTAGTAGCACTATTGGAAAATGACATACTCTTTTGAGTATGTCATTAAAGTATGTATATTAAGATATGGGAGAGATAGTTGACGTGATATACAGTTAAAGTAAATACAACAAAGAGGATTCAGTTAACGTCACTATTCCACGTGTGCCGTGTTCCTTACTAACGAGATTGGCCGTGACTTCGCGCGGGTCTCTGCTCAAGCAATAGGCGATAGCGATTGGTTGTCTTATCGACGTTGTGATTCATATGTCTTTAACACATTGTCATATATGTATCTAGATCTATGATCCTAGATATATACAAACTGTAACGGAATAGACGCAAGTCCTGAAAGTAGTTTGTCCGTAACTAGCTAGCGATTACAGTCATTTTTAGCGTAGGTAAATTGCTGCTGCCGAATTAGCAAAAGAAAATTTAATCTAATATCAAGGCAAAAAAAACTCAAACAGCATAAAATATGTTTAGATCATTGTATTATGCTTTTAACTCAATACTCTAATTGGGGTGTATGAGGTCTTGCGTTAATTATGTTGTATATATACTGACTGACGATAACGCTGATAATAAAAACCTGGAGGTCTACACCTTAAGCATGAAGTCTGTAGTTTCGGCCGAATTTAAGGGGCCTAAGTGAGCCTACTCCGTACCACTAACGGACATAATTCGGGCCTGGAGCTAAGAATGAATTACAATACGATTTGACACATTTTTTTATCACTGCATTCAGGGTAATTTTGGTATACCACTTAAGTTTTATAACCCACGACTATATGAAATTTGCACGATATAGAGTATTCGATTACTCTTCAAATATAATATTTGATTAGAAGTGCAATAGCGTAATCGCTCGAGTTTAATTACTTGTCCCATAAATATTACCTCACCAAGGTCGTAGGTCAATGTGTAAGCAGTGCATAACGCGAAGTACACGAAATGCAAAGCCAGACAAACGGGAATGTTTTGTAGAGATACCAATGCGCACAATGATTGCTATCGATTTTTTTTTAATATTGATTCTATCATGATGTATATTTTTTTGACGATGGATTTTATAGGATGGATTTAGGGCCAGCGCCACTGGTGGCACAGCTCGGTAAGGGATTTTTGTGTGACGGATAGAATTGTACCTTAATAGTACGTATGACAACAAATTAATTATAATTTCAACGGTGACGATACCGAGGTATTCTTAGACATACCTCGAAGTTCTTAGGCATAATTTCAATTTTATTGTCCCATTTGAACTGAATTTTAGTTACTTTTAGTGATGATGAGATTGACAGTGTCTTTTATTGATCGAAGATAATATTTTACGGATTTTGTATCATCAAAAATATTTAAAAAAACAGGGAGAATTTCCCAATTTAAAAAAAAAAAAACCTCTGTCTCCTAAACTATAAATAGTGGCTGAACATAAGTATTGTATATTGGAGTGTTTCGTGAAATTCTCATATAAAAAAATTCAACGTAATTGTATAAAACGAAAAATACTTTTGCTGTCTTGGTGGTTTTTAATACTGTCTACCTCCGCTATTAAGTTCAAAGTGTCTGAATAAATTGTCTGGATAAGACCTAAGCAGTTTCCAATAAAGACGATGAAGAACAAAGCTAGGTCGCAAGTCGTAACTTAGTGTTTTCCCGTACATTTATGTACGTTTCTAGACATCACAGTCTAAGTCCCGTACATTGACACGTTTTACACGCCGCGACCCCCAGGTTATTCTTCATTTCGCGGAATATGCTAAAAACATCGTCATACCGGTTTAACTTAGAGCAACGGATCACGGAATGCATGGGAAATATAAACAATAGTGTAACACTACATTAATTACAATTATTGATGATATCATCCTTTGGTTTTATTGATTGAATGAATAGTGAAAGACAATGTCTTCAGTTTAATCACAGTGATCATTGATGAATGAATGATTACCTGCATTGTTGTTTTTTTTTTTTTGTAATCGTTCCTCTTTTTTTACATTGTCTGAGGTCGACTATTTTCAGTAAAGCTTGTATTAAAATGATGATCCTAAACAATTCTAAGGTACCTAACGATCAGAAAGTGCATCGACACACTCTCGGAGCACAATCCTGGAGATCTACTTCCTAAACTCAAGTTCCTTGTACGGGCCGATATAAGTGGGGATTAAGAAGGTTCCTAAAATACCAGTATTTACTGGTTAGAACTAGAACCGGAACAGGAACAGAAATTGTAACGTTTAAGAACCTTTATTTTACTGGTCAACAACACAGCGTTTCGGAACGAGTTATATACGGAGCTGCAGTAACTGAAGATTATTCAAACTACTAATATAGTTAATGACATATTAATTTGCGGACAGTTTGCGTACAAACTTGCACTCACCAATATTTCAGAGGCAAATTGAAAAAATAAAGAAAAAATACGCAAGGCATGCGTCAAACAAATCCCTTCTTTCTCACAGAACCGCATGATACGTAACCGGTATATTGTAACTTTTATTTGAAACCAGAACCGGACCGAAATGCGGAACCGAAAGCCAATTTCATACTGATTTTCAATTCCTGGATATAAGTTTAAGGTTGGATCTAAGAATGAATGACATCACAATTTGCTGTTCTTAATATATGTATATAAATAACATTACAGATATAGGACTACAAGGTGATGTATCACTATATGCCGATGATACAAGTCTATTCTATTTTGGTAATAAAATCGATACTCTTATGGAACAGGCTCAAAATGATTTAGATAGATTATTTAATTGGTTCCAGTGTAATCTGCTGACAGTCAATACTAATAAAACAAAGTACACAATATTTGCTGCTAAAAATAAAAAGATACAAACACAACACACTCTTAACATAAATGGTAAAATTATAGAAAAATCAAATGCAGAAAAATACCTAGGACCTATACTGGACAGCGACTTGTCGTGGAAGGCACATATAGAGAAAATAAAAAATAAGCTCTCTGCCGTAACAGGCGCACTACGCAGCACTGTTCGTTGTCTTCCACCACAAGTCTGCTATATGATTTATAACTCCATGGTGAAACCTCATTTGGACTACCTAATTGAAGTCTATGGCTGTACTTACAAATCTAACCTACAAATCTTACAAATAGCTCAAAATAAAATTATTAAAGTTCTTTTTAAGTACAATTACCGAACACCAACACTAAAACTTTACAATGACACGAAGCTCATGAATATTTCACAGATATTGAGGTATAATACCTGCATACTTGTACATAAAATTTTAAACAAAAACATACACTCAGAAATAACTCAAGACAATCACAATTAAAAAACAGATACAGAGCTAGACAAGCAAATGACATAGCGTTACGGGCACCTAGAACAAACTACGGCAGGAGAACTATTCTGTATGAAGGAGCACAGCTTTACAACAAATTGCCTCGAAATGTAAAAGATCAAAAATCCATGTATGGTTTTAAAAAATCTCTAAAGAAACACATTTTAGCGGATTTAAAATTTTGGGCTATCTTCGGTAATAATGTAATAATTTAACCATTTTTGTTGTGTAACCGTTGCGTCAGTTAATATATCTTATTAGAAATAAGTTTTTTTTCTCATTTAAGTGAATGTAATTCTTTTTGAGAAATAAAGTTCTTAAACCATATTTGACAGTTATCCGTCCGAAAAAGTTAGTCGGGTGTAGAGTTCTCTCTGAAGCTTCAAAATACTTCTGGACCTGTAGTTTCGTTAGTGATATATATAATCTTCGTACCAGTCCATAAGCTAACAAAAAAGCCTTGATGTGTCAATCAATGCTTAACGAGATTACGCCTTGTAATGGGATAACCATTACAAGGCGTAATCTATGGATTATGAATGTATTCATATTCAAAGCAAACTGACAGATGTAGTCGTCAGGTGTCACTTCCTATGGTTTTTGTATCATTGTCTATGAGTCCCGTAAAACTCGAGTTTGTTTTGTTTTTTGTCTATGCTATTAGTATTTTCTTCCTGTTCTTCTTTTAAACACGCTTTGGTAATCTAGATGTATCTAGTTATGCTTTTTTGTTTGTTTTTTCAACGCCAGCATATTTCAAGTAATATATAATACTTAATAAATAGCGGGATTCTTTGAGCTTGTTATCGCCCGGTGTTCTAAAAACATAGTTTTGTAGTCTATGTAATTCCTAAAATTGATCTCAGTAAATAATTAGTTTTCCACTTCCTTTTTCATCTTCTGATATACAGATTGTCATTTAAAATAACTACCTTTCAAACCTTACACAATTATCATACGGAATGCCGTAATAGTAATTTAATCGTTCATTTCTAATTCAAAGGATCCCAGAACAATGATTTCAGAAATATTAATAGGGTCATCAAAATTCTGCCAGTGTTCCAAAGATAAGCGACATGTGACAAAGGTAGCGAATTTATAGTAACGGTAAAATAATAATATAGTTAATGTCGTTAATAGAACGTGTGACTCAAGCATTCGGAGTCGCGAACGAACTACGTAAATGTATCGTAATTTCGAATGATTTTTTAATCGAAAATACAATGATTTTTAATAGTAAATACACCAATTTGTTGTAGCATACGTGTATTTTTGATTAAAAAATCATTAGAATTTACGATACGTTACTTTGTTTTTTTTTTTGCTACTACTAAATAAGTTATACTCATAGATATTAATAACGTAAAAAACGAAGTAAATATTACTTGCAAAATGGGTATTTTCAGTTTTAATATCGTTCAAATTTACGTTACGTTTACTCCGTATTCGTGTTAGGTCCAAAGATACTTTTTATATAGGTACCGTATTTTTTGATAAGCTATAAATCGGTATTTGAACGACAGCAACACTGGACAGGTTCCGGTCGAGCGGCTTTATGTATGAGTTCATTTAAAGCGTAGCCGTCTCGAAAATTGCTGAACCGATTTCGGTAAATTGAATTGTCCTTGAGTTCTATTAGTCTTCCGCGTATTTTGGGATAATGGTTATAGACCAGACGTTTTTTTTTTTAATTTGTTTTATAGGTACGTCTTGGGGCATGTTTAAATATTTTGAAGGTAGACAGGTAGTGTCGATGGTATTTAACATTCTTCGTTTTCTTGACTTCTAACAATTAATATATTTATTTATTTTTTGTTTGTTGTTTCAGTCCAATACTAACGCCACAAGATCAACATCTAGTCCAGCTGTATCTTCGAAGATTTAACCGTTATATACTTTCTTTTTAAATTTAGTAACACGCATTTGCTTTTCCAATTCACTTAAGACATTGGCAGAATAGTTGACTTCGGCATTGCTTACCGTAATTAAAGACAGAAGAGAATCGATACTCATCGATACCGAATAACGAGTCCATTGCATTGTCTTTCATTTTCACCAGCGCCAGTGTTGCAAATGTAATATTTTGTAAAAACTTACTGGACCAAGGAGATAGGTATCTGAAGGTAACGCAAATTCTTTAACGCTACGATTGCAGATGTGCATATTAATTAGAATAAAACATTATGTGATGCAACCTGTACTGGTTCAGCTATTACTAAATGCAATTATAGAACTGTGCCGTAAATAAGAATGTGATTACGTATTGCAGCTTGCTTAATTAATATAGGTATCTCCTTTAAACCCCTGTCACCATACTTATATAGTTTTGTCTCATTTCTGTAGTGTGTATCTTTCTGTTCTTCGTTTTGACTGTGTTCGTTCAACACATCCTTATAACAGACAATTCGTTATCATCGACACTGGGGTATAATAGGAGCCCGAAGTTTCCTGAATTTTGATTTCCAGCCCGGACAAAGTGTTATTGGGTTAGTCCTTTAGAATATTTGTCAGCGTGGATTCTAGATTTGCGTCGGATTGATGGCAATAGGCCCTATGAAATAGGACTTGAACATTAGATCACAATCGTAAGGATGTACAAATACCAGGGCGTGATTTTATCGTGCACTGGATTTTCGACCTTTGGTGTTCAACTGTGCATTGAGAATACAACAGAGTGCGGTGTATTGAAAAAACACACTGTTCGATTTTGAACTCTCGGCGCTTAACAAAACGTTGAAGATCCCGTACGCCAAAAACCCCGCTGAGATTCTTTTACGTTCATGCAAAGTTGGATTAAATGGAGAAAGGTGGGTATAACACAGGTCCACGTCTACCAAACCCTTCACGTTATTATTATCAAGTTATGTTCTTTTAATTAATTCACTGAACATTGGGAATTCGGTTTGACCACACAAGGAAAAGTGGTTAATAATAAGTACACACGACTACGTAGCAAGCTATACATGTCCAGTTTTAACCGACCTCGCATTGTATAGGCTTTCCGTACAATGAGAAGTCAGCTTATACTGGAAATGTATAGCTTGATTTATCGCCGTGCGTACCTGTAATCATCAACCCAATGCGTTTTGTCTTTCAATTCTTTTTACTACGTCGTCGGTAGGTTTGTGTTCCTTGCTGCACTGCGCCCGCGCCATTACTGTGGGCATTTCCCGTGACCATTCCAACGTTTAAAACCAGTCAAGTGTGTGTCGTAAACTAAAAGGTTCCGTAATTGGGATGGATATTTACGCATGCACAGTATTGATTCTATATTCTACCGACTACAAAAATAAGTTGGTATTTTATAGTATTTCGCGACGTTATTTTTGCGGTTGTAACAGAACCTCTCCTAAAAGCCAAAAACTATTAACGTCGCTTGGAAACGTCATTACCTTTATAATTATGGGGCATTTTTTTTTTTGACAGTACACAAAGTACACCGTCTTTACGATTTGCGTCGATATAGTACAAATAGTCTCCGAGTAAAATGGCTGTCCGACAGAGACGGACGGACAATTATAAGGATTTCATTTTGCCACGGATTTAGCTGCGGATCCTTAAAACCCATAGAATGTTGAGACAGTACCTTGTCAGTAAACTGATTATTACGCATCACCCTCTTTCTTTTGAATTTGGAAATTACCGTATCATCCTTATTGTATCGGCCTTAAGTTGAAATTTGACTGGCAAGTAACTTTAAGAAGTTAACAGGAAAAATGTTCCATTCAGGAATCCATTGACAGGCTGTAATCAGAGGACGGCGGCGTAACGCTACTGTATTTTATGAGCTAATATAGGATTATTAACTTTATTGGTTCTGGTTTAAGTTGAAATTGGTGCGACAAGATAGCTTATCCACTCTGGACTGTCCTTATTTTGAAAGTGGTCGTAAGAAGTCGTCTTTTCCAGTCGAGTGATACAACAGATACTAAAATAAGTAGAACGTGAACCAAAAATTATGAATTATGCCTTTCTAGGCGCGTGCTTTTAAATGGGACTATGTAAGTAGAGTTTAGGATCAGCTTAAAAATAAACAATCGCACATCATTTATGAAAATTGAGCTCCGTGTGGTGCCGGAAGTAAAGAATAGCACGATCCCATTTCTTCCCGTGGGTGTCGTAAGAGGCGACTAAGGGACATACTAAAAATTGGGCAGCAGCGTTCTCTATACCATTTTACCACCATACAGCGATCGCTAACCCGCCTGCCAAGATTTTGGCAAACCCCCACAAATTGAGGGAGGCCTATGTCCAGCAGTGGATGATTGATGATGATGAATTATTTGAACGTCGAACATGCACGATTTAATTGAAACACATATGTACAGACGCCACCAGGTCAAGCTACCCGAAACTGTCAATTTTTCCCAATGAACCTTGAACCTAATGCTCTAGAAATAAAGTCGAAAATCTATCAAAGAAATCTGACAGATTGTAGTAGCTTGATGTGTTGGCGTCTGTACATATTTCATCAAATTGGGTCACGGCGTCCCTACAGATTGTATGATGGTCAACAATCAATAAAAATCCCTGCCGATCCGTTACTCTGTGGTCCAAATTTAACCCACCAGTCACCGGGTCAATATGTAGGCACTAAAAAACTTGAGTAATTAACACGAGGACGAACCTATAATGATGAATGACAGACCTGACTATTTTAATTGATATAGCAGCCGCAAAAAATCTGTTGCAATGAGTTTGTTCTTATGACGGCCATTAATAAAGGGCTTGTTATGTTTTTACTATAGAGCAATGGTTCAACTGTAAGCGGGGGCGAGAGCGGAGAGAGCAGTGGTGGTCCAGTGGTATCCAAACCCAGGCAGGGGCATTACTTTGTGCACATAATTTCATCACCACTGCTCTCAAAACGGTGAAGGAAAACATCGTAAGGAAACCGGCATATCTTAGAATCAAAAATCCGAAGACTTGTGACATTTACCAACCCGCACTCAGCCCGTGTGATAGATTACGGCCCACCCATTGCTTGGACACAGGCCTCCTCTCGGTAAGAGGGAGCCTGTGTCCAAGCAGTGGGAACAATATGGGCTGATAATGATGAATGAATGATGGAGCGGGAGCGGAAGCGATAGCGGGGTTAAACAAAGTTTCTTGTGGCGGATGATTGGATCACAATAGGAAGGTATTTAACGTAGTCCACTATGCATAATATAACTACATATATTTTATAATATTCATTGTACTGCACTATTAGAACTATTTGTTTTGTTTCCACATTGATTCCGGGGTAGTCAAAACACTTTCTATCTTACGAGAGATTCTATAGGTTTAAGCTTAATAAGCTTATATCATACGGTTCCAATTGCAGGGACACATTCCACCTCTTTGTGAGTAGGCTGTAATCCAAAACGACGGCTCAGAGCGAATTGGTAGTCTTACTGTCCTAAAAATATTATGAAAGTTTGTATGTTTGGATGTTTGCTTACGGCCAACGGCCCAGCGGATTTAAATGAAATTTGGCACACAGGTTTGGCTCGAATTAACACATACGATACATTTTATTCCAGTAGTACGTTCCTTTGGGGATCATTGGCGACCTCCTCGCAGGCAAAGCCGCTGGCAAAAGTCATAATTTTACCGAGTTGATGATTTTTCCAATGTTTCTGAAGCCGTATCTCTTATCGATAACATTACAATTAGTATAAAGAGAACCTTTTTCAAATAAAAACGCGATCAGGAATTTTCATGTCTGTTACAATTCAAGAAAAAATTAAGGAACATCTTGGTATTTAGATATAAGTACAAGCGGCCATCATCCAGCCAGTGTCGATCCAGAAAAAACAAACAAAGATGAACTTGTTAGGAACGTGCTTCCATTTATAATAAAAACTGTACATTTTCAACCAAAAAGACGGGGCTAGTTCAGTTTGTCTTGGTACAACAGCTTGTTATGAACCTGCTGTAGTTATAATGCTGCACACGTGGACTTCCTTAGTTGGCTTCTGTCGTGAGTGACATTAAAAACGCAAATGACACGCACTAAGTTTAATTAGACTGGGAACAACTATGGCCCCACAATCAAAGGGCATGTGACCACAGGCAGCACGGCACGGTAGGGGATTTTAATGTGACAAATAGGAATATTACTTAACAGTATGACAACAACGTTGAAATTTCAATCATCATACGTACAAAAACAAATTTGCGGTATACCTAGGCGTGTCGTGTCAATGAAATTTAAATGTTATTGTCACACTCTTAAGTAATGTTCTTATTCGTCACAGAAAAATCCCATGCCGTGTCGCAAATGGGTGCAGGCTCTAAGGGTTACATAAAATTCAAATATTCCTTATTCGTGCCTCTGAGTTGTCTCATAAATCTTTTTCATCAGAATCGTGACCAGAACAAGTCAAAATATATTTCACACTTGATTTTGGATGAAACGAATTCAGTAACTCAAAAAACTAAGTTGTGTACGGAAGTATTCACGGTTTTAGGTTTGCTAGAGGTTTGTAGATGAAAAAGTAGTAAATTGCAATCCGTCGGATATTTGTGATGCGCTTACGTCATTTCTATAAAATTGTGGTACGAAGTAGAAAATGTTATCAAAACTTTTCGATGCTCTTGACAATTTTTTTACCCGGCTGCGGAGGATAATGTGTTTATCAGCGTATGTTTGTTCCTTCGTGGCATTATAAAGACCAAATGCGTTGGTCGGTTTTTGATGCTTCTTACGTTAATCGATTAGTCTTAATCTTATGAGTGTCACGACATACATGACAGTAATCAAAATTGAATGTGGCGATAACCATCGCCATATTGTGAAAAATAAATAAAGTCGACGAACTATGTCGAGTGGGTTATCATTGAATAGGTCATTACAAAATTATCTAGGTAGTAAATCATCTAAACGTATTAGTAGGAACAATGACATGCAGTCCGAGGCATCTTCTATAGTTTGTTATGAAGGACAGACTGCATGAGATTATTTATAATACGTATTAATTTTAATAGTAAACCTCTTAAATAAACTTGTTTACATTTTTTTTAAAGATCAATTATTACGCAGTTGGGTTTTGGTTTTTTTTTTAATTTTTTATGATCAACCTTGGTTTGGATAGGCGTGAATTATATTTAGGGATCTGCTGATTATCACTCAGAGTTCAGTTGTTTTGCTTAAGGATCTTTCTCACAATGCGAAACTGCCCTTTGATTCGTTTGGCCCATTTGTTGAGGACTGAATTCTCTGTAGAGCTCTCACAATGGGCCTTATTAGAATGCTGACAGTCATCTAAAGGGCAATGGAGAGAGCTTTGCTTAAAGTTTCCCCACGAAATCGAATCAGGAATGAAGAGATCCGCAGGCGAACCTAGTAACCGATATACCCCGAAGCATTGCCAAACTAAAGTGGCAGTGGGCAGGGAACATTGCTCGCAGAACAGATGACCGATGGGGTCAAAAGGAGTGGCGACCGCGTACTGGAAGACTTTGGAAGACCTCTAACAATGTAGACGGATGACCTTGTGGAGGCCGCAGGAATTCGCTGGATGCGGGAGGCACTAACTCGATAGAAATGGTGGAGCTTGGGGGAGGCCTATGTCCAGCAGTGGATATCTTTCGGATAATGATGATGATGATGATGAATCCTCTGTAGTTTCCTCTCTTGCTCAGTATTATCCGAAAATACCGACATTACAAAAAGTGGCAATATTCTTTCACAAAATCATGTCTAGGGAAGTTCGAATTTTGTCAAATCCCACGAAATAAAGATCAACAGTGTAAGACAAATGGAAAGAAGATGGGTCAGTAGCTCCCGACCTACAAAACCACAAGCACAAAAATGTAATTGCAGCCAGTTACAATGCAATTTAGCATTGAATCCTTCATGAATATAGTCTGTCACAGTCCACTTAACCTAGACCTAGTTGTCAGTGTTTTGTGACAACGTCCCACATTCGATGATTATATGTAATAGACGTAATACATTTGTGATACGGCGCCATTGTATACATAATATTGTCTGTCTGACTTCTTGTATTGTGGGAGCAGTAGTGGTAACGGCTGTGACTTACTAGTTGTAGGATATAAGTTCGAACCGTGACAGATGCATACTTTGTGCAAATTATTTCATCATTCATCATCTACCTAGCCTTTGCCCAACTATGTTGGGTCGGCTTCCAGTCTAACCGGATGCAGCTGAGTACCAGTTTTTTAACATGGAGCGACTGTCTATCAGTCCTCCACAACCGAGTTACTGGGTAATACGATACCCCTTGGTAAGACTAGTTGCCCAGACTTTCGGGCTTCTGACGACCTTTAACGACTGTCTAAGATCTACGAAAGACAGCCGGGACCAACGGCTTAACGTGCTTTCCGAGGCACGGAAGGGTCTTGATGTGTAAAGATGGTCACCCATCTCATCTATATAATATACTATATATACATATATATATATATATATATATAATCTGAATCTCGGAAACTTGTTTGTTTAAGTGAACGCGTTAATCTCAGGAACTACTGGTCCGAATTGAAAAATTATTTTTGTGTTGGATAGCCTATTTATTGAGGAAGGCTATAGGCTATATAACATCACGCTACAACCAAGAGGAGCGGAGCAGTAATGAAAAATGTTGAAAAAACGGGGAAATCGCACGGGTAGGCGATTCGACGCGTCGAGAAGGGTCGGGGGAACAAGAAATTTTACGCGGACGAAGTCGCGGGCAGAAGCTAGTTATTTATAAATTATTTCATTACTACTGCTCTAAATATCGTCGTATAATCTTCGAAGACATGTGACATCAACCAACCCGTACTGGGTCCGTGGCTACGTGGTGGTTAACAGCCCATTTCCCTGTCAAAGAGATGAGGCATGTGTTCAACAGTGGGGATATTATAGGCTAATTAGTTCTGACTTGTTCCGGTTTAATATACTACTGGAATAGATAGTGAGAATATGTTTCAACGACTTGATTATTCTGTGTAGAGTAAAACCCTTTCATGTTGTTGGTCCCTAAGGTCCTAGCTAGTATCAATTTTTCTGTTGCAATTCTGTGGCTTTGTTTTTTTACCCTCGATTTTTGAAAATTCATAATTGTATTTTATGGGTTTCTGGCAGGCGTTTTTGATCTCAATGATCTTGTATTATTTGATCTTGCTCGGTTATTTGACTTTGATATATTTACCCACAATTGATATATAGTTAACATTTTTTTTTGCTACAAAAAATCTGTTTGACCGTCTGTGTTAATTCTCGTCCTAATATAGTTAGCACGACGCGACGCCCACAAAACTTCGAGTGGTATTTTCCCACGTTTGCCTATTTATGCATAGGAATCCGAGAATGTGTTCCTGTCTTATTCTTTTGTACGTGGTGTGAGGCAGATAGCGAACTGTGAGTATATTTGGGACGGGGCTCGCTTTTGTATGCGTGGTCAATCCCTAGAACTCACTGCGCATTTTATGACCTGGCGATACCAGTTATGTCCAACAATGTTCATTCATAAACGAGTCATTATATCGCATAATTTATTTTATCTTAAGCTTTGTTCGTACACCTATGATATTTAGGATACATGTTCATTATACTACCACAAGTACCACATATCTCACTGCTTCATTGGTTTAGTGGTTGCAAGCGCTGAACATGAAAGCCTGGGTTCGATTCCCAGGTCGGGTAAAATGTTATTGGGTTTTCAAAATCTGGAATTTGTCAGTAGCATCCTGGAATCTGGATTTTGTGCTTTTAACTGGTAAAATGTGGGTGTACTATAGGTGCATTTCTGCCCATCCCTCCAGGGAAAAAAGGCGATGTTATATAAGTGCCACATAATTGTCTTTATCCATTCACAAGATTATCATAACTATGTTATTCTAAGGATTTGTGGACAATACGCACGTTTGAAAACTCTAGCCTACTATCTATATTACTATATGCCATACAAACCTCATTGTCTATGCACAGACACTGCCGTTTAGTTTTCTACAACTACAATAAAAGATGAAATGATATCACACCACAGTACAAATCGTTCAAATTGCAACATTGCAACTACGCAGTTTACAAAGATCTTAAAAACACGATGGGACTACATGAATAAGAATATGGCACAGTTCGCGCTCATGAATAATACCCACAGATACTGAGAACCATTGAAATGCAGCAGGGCATCGCCATGTATCGCCTGCTTATCCCTACTTACTTGGCAACATTGATCGTGTGAAATTGACCAGGTGCAACTCCATTTTACTGTGGTAACATTATACGTAATGTCTTCGTATTCGATATTCAAATAACTTCCGTCGTGAACAGTGTTCAAAGACAATTAAATTATTGATTCGTTTGAAGGGTGGTTTAGAATAAGACTCTGCAATCGATTTTTTACCGTGAATGTTGCCCGTGCGCATATGCATAAGGTGGCCTTTCGACGATTGACGAAATTTGTGGCCACGACAAGAAAAACATTGACGCCACTGGTGCTTTCTAGTTGCTTTCTTTACAATAGTATACCCCATTTATAACATAACATCACGCCTTGTTTACCCAAAGGTTGTACAGAGGTGTACCTATAGTACACCCAAATTTCACCTATTATGTTAAGTCCCATGTAATAGTGGGCGAGCCTATTGCCATCAACGGGGCAAAAATTAAGACTCCTAGCTGCTACTGAGAAAATACCTGATAAAAAAACCAATAACAATTTGCTTGATCTAAAATCGAACCCAGGACCAGCAGTAGGGCTTGCGACGACTGGCCCAACGAGTATCAGTTTTATTTTAAATTTTATATATTTCGCTGAACTTTACGCTTAGTTCCACTCATACCGTTGCTTTAAAACTTTTAAATTTCCAAACCCAAAAATGTCTTTTACTGAATTTGGTCAAGCTTCTCGCAAATAAAGAATTTGTAAGTTTTTGACTACCTATCTAATATGCTTAATACAAAAATATGATCAATATTCAATTGAATTTTAAAATATCAGTATATAATATTCTATAGCCTATTATTTCAATTTAGGAACTTAGAATATGACTTTTCTTCGAGTTTTCAAAATTTCCTATTTGTAACGCGCCTACTCATCTTAACTTCCGCAATTTCATAGTCTGCTAAGAATGCGTCAATACAATGAGCTACGATTTTTTTTTTATGTTTACTTACGCGGCTGATATTAAAACTTAACGTATTTATACGGATCGTGGAAGCAATCGGCGGCGGCGACCTCTCGCGTCCGGCCCTGGTGCAAGCCATGGTATGGAGCGAGAGGGCATGGGAAGCCATCACCTCCTTTTGCGAAGCAGTAATGGTCGCGAAGGAGGAGGCAGGCGCGTGAGGGTGTGGCGTCGCTGCGCCCTCACGTCCCTAGCCGCCGCCGGAGGAGGAGACGCCCCGGGCGTCGGGAGTCGATAGCGGATTCCCGGCCACTGTAGGCGCGAGCTTGTAGGCGGCGAGCAATGGGTAGCTCGCTGCCCGGTAAGGACCAGGCTCAGGTCGACGGCGCGTAGTGTTCCACGCGCGCCTCAAAGAGATGTCAGCAATACTGAAGGGGTCTGCTAGGACCGATGCCTGTCAGGGTCGCGAGATTCGTTCGAAAGAGTTACCGTGGCCTTGGCATATGGGCAACTGAAGGAACACCTTTTACTGACTAAAACCCACCCGTTTTAGTCAGTAAAAGTCTGACAAAAAAAAACGTATATTTATACAAAGATTCTAATTAAATCCAATTATACTTGTCCTGGACTCTGTATAATTATATTATCAGTTGAAGTATTGACATTGTAGCTAATCTTGAATCAAACATTATTGTCACCAAATCGACCCACAAAGTTCTCAAAAATATGGGAAGATAGCCTAAAGAACTGGCCTGTAATATTTCTAAATACAATCTTATACTTAAGGAAAACAAATAGTTTTCAAGTTTGAAAATGCTTAAGAAACAGATATGTAAACAAGATAAGCTTTAAGTAAATATTACAGTGACATCATTAGGCAAAAAGCAACAAAAACGTTAGGCTGCTGTTACGAACAACTGATGTGCTAAGGTGTTAAAACCAGTGGTTCTGCGAGTTGCCAGTTTACACAATGCTGAAATGTGGACAATAAAAGTCGGGATGGTCCACAAATTCAAGGTTGATCTGCGCGCTATGGAGCGGTCTATGCTCGGAGCTTCTTAGAAGGATAAAATCAGAAATGAAGTTTCCATGAAAAGAAACGAAGTAACTGACAAAGCTTGCTGAGTGACGTAAAGTGGCACTGGCGTAAATAGTTTTGTTGACAAACCAATGGTTACGGCAGAGCTGACGAGTCCTGGAGTGGAGACCACATATCTGCAAGTGTAGTGTGGGACGCCTCAGTTAGACCAACAACGACCTTAAAACGGTGGCTGGGACAGACTGGATGAGAAAGGCGGAGGATAGGGTGTTGTAGAGCTCACTGGGAGAGGCCTATGTCCAGCAGTGGACTACGATTGTCTAAGTTTATGGTAGGTGCTAGGACAAAGACAAACTACCGATAATTTTCGTAGTCTCTCTAAGCATACGTATAGATGACGCGTCAATGGAACAGCGTATTGCTTAATATTTTTCTTTGATGCTTCCTTACATACTTTTTTTATTCACTATACATAAATACCTTTTTATTTTCGTGGCATGACGTAATATTTATTCACTGCGCTACAATTTTAGTACCTATATAGCTTTAAATCGTTCTTTTTACTGATTTATTAACAAAACATAATGTCTTTTTTAATTAGTAATTTGCATGTCTTAACGACCGGTGCCTAAAAAGATAAATAGTTTTTACACAAATATCTCATTGTCTGCCCACAGTTTAAGCCGTTTTACAATCAACAGTTACTTTTCCAATTTGCATAAAATCTAGAACAAATTTCAGATAGACCGAACTGAATTATTATAGACTACATTAAGTTGATTAATTACATGAGACAAGGTGAATCACCTAATGGGAGGCTGCGTAGTTATTATATTGTCACGATTATTTTGAATGGTGTTAGCTAAGCAACAAATCTACACAACAATATCTACCCTCATTTATACAAATCAATAAGAATAGAATAGAGCTTATGACTTCAATGTCGAACTAAAGATCAATAAGGTTAAGTTGACAAAACCACGGTTAGCACGAAATCAGCTGATTCTATTTCTATGTCTGAAATCATCGACAAACTAACCACTGAACGTCACCGTTGTTATTCTTCAACTTAATGTTGTCATCTTTGTTTATATTTTTATATCTTTAATTAATAGGTACCTTATTGATATACAAAAACCTTTTTATATCAATGAGGTACCAACTACTCTTTCTGGGTTATATAATTCTACAACTGTATCAGAAATGTTAGATTCAACAGTATGTTTATCTTTGGCAGCACCACCACCGTTGGCTCTATTAACATAACCATTGACATCTTTTTGTAAACAAATCTTCAATGAAACAGTAGCTACATGGGAATTCAACAATTTATATACAAAAGGATTAACATTTTTGTCCTAAATATTTGCGAACGACAGTCAAGTCTCCCACTTTATTACCAATAAATCGTTTTATAATAGCAGTCATCTCGTTAGTTCATATCTTAGCAGAACAAGTTTCCTCTAGCTGGCTTACTTTAATACTGTTTTCTTTGTTAATAAAAACTTCGCTATGGTGTTATATCATGGCTCTAATCTTTCTTGTTGAATAAGCTATTTATTGTTATGCAATCGTCGAATTGAGAAGAGGACGTTTTAGATCTTGATTTAGTTTTAAGGACACCGTTTTCATCATTTTAATTTTAAGTAATTACTTCAGCAGTGCTCCCTAATCATCTTTTGTTTTGATAATGACGCTTTCTATTCGGTACCTGCATGGCTTATTATCATCACCAGGCTATTTCGTATGTTGAGAGTAAATAAACGATTGAAGATACTCAAAGTATTTGAAAGTCGATATAAATCTTAACGACTCTTCGTTTACATACATATGTAGCAATCGATTTTAGTGTTAGAGAAAGCATTTTAGCATACTCAATAATTAGTAAGATATAATCCGTTGAACAGGACAAATGCTCAGCACCTGTTCTGTTCATAAAATCTAATCGTTGTAAGTGAATATCTACTCGCTTTGAAATAGGATAAGACGTTAACTCTTAGAAATTGCAAGGCTTGCAAAAAAAAAAAAGAAAATGCAAAGACCACATGACATGCCAACAATGATTCAATACCGGCGCGTCAAAAATCGATATTATTCGATTTGAAATTTTAAGTCGCATTACTGTGAGGTCAACGCCTTTTCGTCCGTCTGTCTTGACCGTTCACATCTAAAACTCTATTATATTATACCTACGTATTAAAATGACAAGCTTGGAATTGAAGCGAAAGAATAACTTAGAATGTATCAGCTGCCCATCTCCGTATTAAAGATCGATTATTGTTTCGATGCGAGTTTGATTGTCGTTGGCGACTTGGCGAGTATCGTACCTTCGTTGTTTTAAAATATATTTTGTCTGCCTTCTGTTTCTTTTTTTGGAAATTATATCTCGCATGTCACCCTAGGAGGTTGTCGGCAGCTTAACCGGACTTGACTTGCCTTAATAAATTAAGGCCTCCAGCCAGAGTTTAAAAAATTAAAACTAGAGCGACGACAAGCGGCATCGCTGGAAGAGGGCTGCAAGAGACGGGCTGGATCGGAATACTAACATGTTAGCTGAAACCATTTTTAGGGTGCCCTTGCCAAATGGCAAAAAACGGAACCCTTATAGATTCGTCATGTCTGTCTGTCTGTCTGTCCGTCCGTCCGTATGTCACAGCCACTTTTTTCCGAAACTATAAGAGCTATGCTGTTGAAACTTGGTAAGTAGATGTATTCTGTGAACCCCATTAAGATTTTTAAACTAAAATAGAAAAAAAACAATAAATTTTGGGGTTCCCCATAAATATAATTTTTTTTTTCATCAAACCCATACGTGTGGGATATCTATGAATAGGTCTTTAAAAATGGTAATGAGGTTTCTATTATCATTTTTTTCTAAACTGAACAGTTTGCGCGAGAGACACTTCCAAAGTGGTAAAATGTGTGTCCCCCCCCCCGTAACTTCTAAAATAAGAGACTGATAAAACTAAAAAAATATATGATGTACATTACCATGTAAACTACCACCGAATATTGGTTTGAACGAGATCGAGTGCGTAGTTTTTTTTTAAAACGTCATAAATCGTAAACCGCAATTTACCATTCAATCAACTGAAATATAAAATTTAAAAAAAAAACATTTATTTTTAAACCGAGAATACCTACAGGTTTGTACGGAACCCTCGGTGCGCGAGTCCGACTCGCACTTGGCCGGTTTTTAGTTAGGTTAGGCACAGGTTTTTATAGTTAATGTGACTGTATAATTGTTAATACCTTCTATTTTACTACTAAAGGAGCTCTGTTCTGAGTTAACCAGAACGATGTACCTAAGTAGTAGTAGGCTTAAAATTGTAATAGCCCTGTTTTTGCGGTGAATGTTGCTAGCCAAACCAAGACCCAGATCATTCAATATTAAGTCATAAATCACAATCGTTTGAAAATCTAAACTTAAATTATGCTTCACGAAAGCGATATGTTCGTAACAACAGTAGGAGTCGTGGGTAAAAGTTTGTTATAAAATAAGATAATGTTCAATATCATAGCCTTTAGCCTCATAAATCTAACAATCGTTCACTTTCTTTTCTATGAGAATAAATTGATATTGATAGAAACGTTACATTCATATTCACTAAGCTCCAATCTTAAGCTACGCTGGAATCTGCTGTAGTAGATACATACATACAAATATTATTATCGTCAATGAAATCAAGGTTCAATTTTTATTATGCGTCGTGTTCTTACTTTAAAGAACGATGTTATTTTGTTACTTACGGCCATAGCCTCAGTTGTTTCAACGAAAACAATTTTAGTTTAAACTCTATAATTAACCAAGATAGTTTCGGCCTTGTTCCTAAAACTGCGTTTCTGCGACTACTTATTAATTACTCGACTAAAACTGAGTGATAGTACGTCACTAGTTAAGACTGGTTGCAATGATATTTAAAACGTAGTTTAATTTAAAATAAGAATTAAACTCGCTCGACTATCCGATCATTCGTCCTTTGTACTTTCCATGGCGGCGAGTGAAACCGTCTTAACCAGGCTTTCTAATCTTTTGTTAATTCATTAGGAAAGCTCGTGTCATATTTTAATTGCTAAGCGGATTGTTCCAATCGTTTATGTAGCGGCTTTTGTGTTTGTATCATACTAATATCGTGAACATGAAAGTTGTAATTTAATTTGTTGATAAACATTGATAAGGCTTCTTTTGGTTATAGTACAAAAATTACATCATTGAAAAAATCTAAAATGAATTGGAAACAACAAATTGGTAGTCCAATCGATAGCGATTGTATATACAACATCGTAAATGTCGGTGTAACGTCCTCTGAATATTGTTCCTAGCAACCGGTTGGTGCGAAACCTGTCCATTTCGGGCCTGGCCCGGTTCCGGTACAGCGCAAAAAAGTAAACCTACATAAATATTCGACCAGTGCACTGAGATGTCATTGGTGAAAACATTTTGGTTCGGACATTAGAAGACTTTCCTGTCATTTAAAAAAACCGGCCAAGTGCGAGTCGGACTCGCGCACCGAGGGTTCCGTACAAACCTGTAGGTATCCTCGGTTTATGTATAAGGTTTATGCTTATGAAATTAAATGTTTCTTTTTTTAATTTTTATATTTGAGTTGATTGAATGAAAGGTAAATTGCTTTTTACGATTTATGACGTATTAACACGTTCACTGCGGATCACACAGAATCGGCCCGCCACGGTGCTTACCGCCTGTGCGTACGGTAAAAACTACATCTTGCTCGCTGGTGCGGAACGATTATCTTAGGTATTTGTAGGAGTTAGACAGAGATAAATATAGATTTCGGCTCGTGGTGTCAAATGTAGATATTTGGCATTAAAACATCGTGGCGGGCTCTTTTCGACCACCATCGCACTGACGGTAAAAAACATCGCTCCTTGCAGCGGCGGGCCTATTGTGGTATATGACCGGTGCCGACCTGTTGCCGCAAGGAGCGCGCGCGCAAGCGTCGAGTCACCAGTCAGTGTTGTGCTCTCTACATGACCGTACGCGTGCGTATCGTTATTTTATCGACAGGTATTTAACCCAGAATGTGGTTATTTATTTCGGCTCGGTCCCCTGCATTTATCATGAAAATTCGCTTTTCCTGGTGCATATACGTAGCTCAAAACATACATTCATCATAACAACCCATATACGTTCCACTGCTGGGCACGGGTCTCCCCAATAAAACCCATTACAGGCTTTGGGGGAATCGGCACAATCACCACGCTTGCCAGGCGGATTTGAGCTCGCAGTAAGTTGGCAAAGTACTCAGAAGTCAGACTCAGAGTCAGAGTCCCTTAGTCGCCTTGATGACACCCACGGGAAGACATAGGGTGGTGCTTTTCTAGGCCGATACCACACGGCCTACAAAACATACATAACAGTTACTAAATTGTGCTATTCATCATTACCCTTTGGCCGTGTGGTCTTGCCCTAGAATAGCACGACCCCATTTCTTCCCGCTGGGTTTCGTCAAGGCGACTAAGAGACTTTTGTACCAGAGGATGGGCAGCAGTGTCATTCCGTGTACTTTACCAACTTAATACGATCACCAATCCGCCTGGCAAGCGTGGTGATTATGCCGATTCCCCCAAGATCTGTAATGGATTTTATTGGGGAGACCCGTGCCCAGCAATGGGACATAATATGAGTTGTTGTGATGTTTCATCATTAATTATATTAGTTGTTAACTGTAAATTACCCATATTCACATACTTTACTGCTGAGTGGGCATGAAACCATGAACTCATACGGGAAATCACACGCAATTAACAAAAGCTTTACATTTCAGAAAATCAGGGACAAATCAAAAGTAGTGGACATGTCCTCGAAAAAGGTCCAAAGAGAAGAAATTGTGCGCGGTGTTATGAAACGCTGCGTCTAACTTATTGCAAGGAAGCGAAAAAGAAAGTTAAGAAAATTAAAACATATTGCAACAAATGCAATCAATCTCTTTGCGTGCAGTGCTATAAAGAAAGACACATATAAGTTCACTGTTCTTGTCTGGCTCATGTGATTCGCTTAATACATACTTTTTATTTCTTTTACAATAATTCTGTTTTATATTCGATAACCCAAATATTTTTGTCTGTCCCATCACTATGAAAAATACTTTCTAGTGCGATATCGGTCGTTTCCGACCTGACATTTTCGTTGGTTGATTTCTCATTTCCTGGTTTTCAGATTCAGGGGCGAAGCGAATGTAAACAAATGGGGTTAATGATCATTTTAGCAGTATAAAAAAAATTATTATACACCACATATTCGCAAAGTTATAGCTCTTTAATCTTTCCTCGCGGTGTCAGGTCAAAAAGGATTGATACGCACTGTAGAAAAGGTCGATGGATGCATATTTGGACCGCCACCGCACCAGATGAAAGTTTTAAGGATTTTTGCCGCAGTGAGCGTGTTAAAAAAAAAACTACTTACTGGATCTCGTTCAAACCAATTTTCGGTGGAAGTTTACATGGTTATGTACATTATATATTTTTTTGAGTTTTATCATTCTCTTATTTTAGAAGTTACGGGGGGGGGGACACATTTTACTACTTTGGAAGCGTCTCTCGCGCAAACTATTCAGTTTAGAAAAAAATGATATTAGTAACCTCAACACTATTTTTGAAGACCTATTCATAGATACCCCACACGTATGGGATTGATGAAAAAAAAAAAATTGAGTTTCAGTTCTAAGCATGGGGAACCCCAAAATTTATTATTATTTTTCTATTTTAGTGTAAAAATCTTGATGCGGTTCACAGAATACATCTACTTACCAAGTTTCAATAGCGTAGCTCTTATAGTTTAGGAGAAAAGTGGCTGTGACATACGGACGGACGGACAGACAGACAGACAGACGGACAGACAGACATGACGAATCTATAAGGGTTCTGTTTTTTGCCATTTGGCAACGGAACCCTAAAAATGGTACTATTTAGGTGGTAACCTTAATCATTTCGAGTACCTAGTGGTCTTCTTGTGGAAGGCAGTGTTGGCCCAGTGGTAACAGCAGCAACTTACAAGTTGTAGAACGTAGGTTCAAACCTAGATAGCTGCTTTACTTTGTGTAAATTATTCCATCACCGCTGCTCTCAAAACGGTGAAGTAAAACACCGGGAGGAAACCGGTATTTTCTAGATCCAAAAATTAGAGGACATGTGATATGTACAAAGCCGCACTGAGCCTGCGTGGTGGATTGCGGCCCACGCTCTATCACTGAGATGAGGCCTGTGTCCCAGCAGTGGGAACATAATAGGCTGATTATGAATGCTCTTGTAGGAATTTAAATCATTTAGTAGCACCGTGTGGTGCCGGACGTAAAGAATAACACCACCCAATTTCTTCCCGTGGGTGTCGTAGAAGGCGACTAAGGGACTTACTAGAGAATGGGCAGCAGCGTTCTCTACCTATGCATTTTACCACCATACTGCGATCGCCAACCCGCCTGCCAAGCGTGGCGATTATGGCAAAGCCCCCCAAATTAGGGGAGGCCTAAGTCCAGCAGTGGACGTCTCACGGCTGAAATGATGAGTAGCGCCTGTAATCAGATCTTTTCTATTTATGAGTTTGGAAACTTCAGCTGGTGCTAAGGAATGTTTACCTACATACATAAAAAACTAGATATGTAGTAGAACATTGAAAGCTAAAAACTGGTCTACTATATAGGTCACGACCTAATCAGGTGAGAAAAGAAGAAAAAAAAAACTTTGCATGTTTTACTTCAAATATGAGGGATCTATGTTCCACTATACCCAGAAACGTCTTATATTTGTTATCAGCAACTAACACCTTGCTTTTTAAATAAAAGAGTCCATTGGAATTTCCTTTTACTTCGAAATAATATGTTATCCTTTGTTCAAAGTTGTAAAGGCAAATTTATAAACCTCTTATCTTCGACACCCTAAAAAACCGAGTGAATGAGCAATGTTCTTCCTATAGACGGATAAGGAGTACCTGGGAATTTTGTAACAGGTACCTAAGTAACGTATTTTACAATCTATGTATATCTATAGTAATAAAAAGCTGAATAGTTTGTGTGTCTGTTTGAACGCGTTTATCTTTAGACTACCAGTCAGATTTGTAAAAATCTTATTGAATAATGTCCAATTTTCGACGAAGGCTCTCGAAGTAGCCTATAGGCTCCTTCACATCACGCTATGACCCTTAGCAGCTGACGAAATACACCAATAACGCTAAGCGAACCAAGCATGGTGGGTCAGGGAATAAGTCGTCACGCGGACGATGTCGCGGTCTGAAGTATTGGAGTAAACGCGTAAAGAGTATGTGAAAAATCCGTTCTAAAAGCGAACGAATTATTGTATTTTAAATAAATTTAAGAAAACAGTACGTTCATAGATACTAATACTTCTTTTTTAGGAATTTGAATAGATGTAGTTTTGGTTTTGAAAGCCGCTGGAGGACGGCTGTGTCATTTCTTGAAAGAAGGGCTGGTATATGGCGTGAAGAGGAGGACAAGCCCAATACGTCTTAGTATCCCAGCCTTACTTTCAGGAGATGTGACGGCCGAACTCTAGCGGATTACTTTAGAGTTAAAGTACGTTAGTGCAGACTCCGGGAACGAAACCATAGCGAGTTTTAATTTTTCCTGTGCTGCCATCTAGTTTCCTGGGGCTCAACCATTTTTGCATTTCAATCTCAGAAAATGTGGTAGAAAAATTAGGTTTTAAGTTAAATACAATGTATGGATTTCGATAGGTTTTGACGACGTTTTTTTTTGTGCTAAATAAGATATTAGGTGCCATTAAGTGGTCGGTAGTGTAAATTGTGACAGTCTAATTCTACTACACCATGTACGAGTAATGAATTACGAAAAAAACAATAAGGGTTGGCTCTCCGCATACATGGACCAAAAGATTTTTGTTTAGTGTTCTTTTGTTGTTGGCCCTTAAAGTTAGTAAGAATATGATGTTACCCAGTAAGGGTTTTTTCTAGTTTTTGAGAAATTCTATGCAAAAAAATAAAATGTTGGTCAACAAAATCGTGAATATGCTTGCGTAAATATTCAGTCCAACTGCAAAGACTACTGTGTTTTATGAAAAGGGTGGTATCTGCCTTGCGCTTCAAGTAGGCAGCCAATCTGCCTACTTTATCTCGATATTAATGATTTATAAAATATCACCATTTACAGTAATTTACAATAGATATTTAACTATATGAAGGTACGCATACTCTAAGAGTGTGTCGGTTTTTTTCAAGATTTTCCTACCATATAGAAATGCAATGTCGGAATTACAACTTAACATAACATCAGACCTGTATTTCCCTGAAGGGGTAGACAGAGGCGTGCTTTAGTCCACGACCTTGCCACCAGTTATTTGTAATTCTCATGGCACTTAGACAGTACATTATTGGTGAAATGGTGGGGTTGGTGGCAATAAGTTTGCTCCTACACGATATAGAGGGCGACCCTGTCGCCATCAATCGGTGAACGATCAAAATAGGGTGTTACTGAGAAATTCCTTATGGAAAACCTAATCAATGAAAAAAAATCACTGGTGTTCATAGACATGGTTCAATTTTTTTTTATAAATAGTAGGTTAATTCATAAGTGCAACCTAACGGTGAATATTTAAGTAAATGACATTTCTAACTAAAGGACGAAGCAATCAGATTTTTTGCTTGTTTAATTTTCCTTGTTTGAAAGGCGAAATTAAAAGCCATAAAATATGTTGGGATTGCAATATTTGATTATCAATTAGGATTGACAAATACCTAAATGTGAGAAACTTTACGGGTTTTTGTTTAGGTTGGACTAAAGTTATGGTAAATAAGAAAGGATTTTTGGAAAATTTTTAGTCAGAGCTCTGAAATGCTAGCGTAGCAGTTCACGCAATTTATTTACAAAAATAACTTATTTGGTTATACCTTGAATACAATATTTACTCTGTGCTGTGGAGGGATAGCGTTATCCTTTCTTATAAATGCCTCCCTTGTTAGGATCTTCACCGACTTTAAAAGTTATTTAAGCAGTGTAGAAAAATAATTAACGTAAAGGTTTGGTACCTACGTAGTTTTGCGTCATGCGAGTCATTTTCTATTTTTATAAGATTATGTTCAGATTTTACGCATTGCAGACATTACGCATCATTAAAAAAAGCAAAAAACACACAGACTATGTTTTCAGTACCTACTATTATTATTAAAGATCAAAATAATTATCGAAAACTTTTATTAGACGAGCTCCACGAATAAATTAGTTACTTTTAAAATAACAAACACAAGGATAGTAAATACAACGTAAAATATCCACACATAAACAATAGCAAAATATATTACCACAATGTACAGTAAGAAAGCTGGTGCATAAAAAGATAAAAAAAAGTACGTTTCAAAAACCGGCTCCAAGTTCAAAAGTTCGCGCGAATTTTTTACGAGAAAATAAATAAGGTCTTAACACTACCTTTAGAGATCAGAAAACAGTATCTGTATCACAATATTCACTGCATTGTTTTGTTTCCAACTTTTAGGATGCGAAGGCACTGGTCGCACACCCGAGTAGATGCCAGTGCCGAGTCATAAGTATCACTGAAGAGCTTGCGAGACAAGTCGCCTCAGGTACAATTTTCACGTCTTTATTAACCGGTTAGTATGAACAGGTCGGTATTGTAGTAGCATTGTACGGACGTAGCGACCTACTAGATATGGTAAGGTTGTATCGAAAAGAACATTGTATCACATCGTCCGGTGTGCAAGAAAGAGATGAAAAGTGAATGACTGAACCTTCGCATAGAATAATTATTGTGCGCGTAGAAGAGCCAAACGGTAAATAGAATATAAGATGGTTAGGCTTTTGTTTTTTGAAAACAAAAATGTTTATTTAGTTTTTTAAATGGGGCAACTAATGAGTGGTTTTACACAGGAAGAATCGACGCGCGAGCTGTATCTTTGAATTCTGGACGCGTTTATAGAGTTATCAAAAAATATCTTCAGTTTTTAGAACAATACAATGCCAAGGCGGTCGAAATGTATGGAACGGCTTAATTTAAGCACAGGCGGGACAGACGGGCTCATCATTATGTCCCTGCCAACCTGTAAGCTCTTAGTTAAACCTTATTAACTAAGCTAAAAGTGATAGTTTTGTGTGTTCAGTTTTTACTTTGCTCGTCAGTAAGACTGGTCTTGCTTGACGCGATGAGGAATTCTATACAAATTTGCATACATTTCTATACCTACTTATGTTATAAAGCTGAAGAGTTTATTTGGTTAGGTTTGTTTGGCTCAGGTACTACTGGTTCGAGTTGGTAGTTGAAAAAATATTTTGGTGTTGAGTAGTCCATTTATCGAAGAAGGCTATAGGCTATATAACATCACGCTATGGCTCTTAGGAGAAGAGCAAAGTCACGATTACCAACAATTCGGGCGGGAAGCTGGTATTTAGGGGTCGCAGGCTAGAACTTAATAAATAAAGAATTGTAGATATTATTTGCTGTCAAAGTTCCAGCTTTTCCATTATTCATTGAAACTTTTGTGTCACTAATATTATTATAAATATTGCAGTTCAATATATTAGATCTGATTATCGTTAAATGGCGCAATCATTACGGTTTATTATGCGAAGTTATAAAAACTATTATCTTGAAAATGTAAACATTATTTTATTATTATCTAATTAATAGTACGGGTTGTTATCGATAATATTACATGCTTGTGGGCTTGCAGGTACTTCAGTTTAACGATTAGAACATTTAGCTTTTCAGTCAGTTCTTATATTTCAGGATCAATATTATAAAATGGTAGATATTTAGCATCATCATCATCATCATTTCAGCCGACAGACATCTATTGCTGGACATAAGCATAAAGGGGAGGGTTAGCCAAAATTGCCACGCATTTCAGGCGGGTTGGCGATCGCAGTATGGCGGTAAGATGCGTAGGGAACGCTGCCCATTCTCTTGTAAGTCTCTTAGTCGCCTTCCACGGCAGTCAAGGTAAGAAATGGGATGGTGCTTTTCTTTACGTCCGGTAACACACGGAACGCATAGTTAGGTAGGATAATGTAAGTAATTAAGCATTATTGATTCATACCCCGTCTACGAACCTAATCCCAGCTCTTTGACTCTGACGTCATCCTTGTAAAATGTCAGCAACGCGCACAATATTACCGTCTCTTTCTGCCGCCGAGCTCCCATACGGGACCGTTTCAAGGATACAGTGCACTCCTCAGTTCACTGCTCCCGCTGCTGCGTCGAAGCCTTACTCTGCGCATGAGTGACCGACCGTTTTTTTAACTTCCCGAACTCTTATAAATATTTTAAAATTACATTATTTTTTTTTTTACTAAGATTAATGTTTAGAAAAATAGAAATAAAATCTAAGTTCTTAATGAAAAAAAAAAAAGTCACTACGAATTTGTCATTTTAATGATATCTATGCTTAATCATCGCAATAAATTAGATGACAGAAAAAATCAAAGTAATGCTTTATTGAAATTAGGATAGGTAAATATTAATTACGGTAAGACTTCGATGTCGAGAAGCAAGTCCGTCTCCATTATACCGGTAACCGACTTTGCTCGGCTCCCACTTCTTTTTTTACTAACGTGGACGAGTTTTTGTACGGCCAGCTGATGTTATTAGTGGCGACCGCAATTTATTTTAATGGCCTGTGTAAATATTTGTCCCTATTCATTTAAAAAGGAGCACCCTCTATGAATGAAAGCTCGAGACCACATTAATAAGAAAAGAATGCTATAAATAAATTTATAGTTTAAAAAATCACTAGAAAAACACGCTTTTATAAATGCACGTAAAAACCAAAATCCTTATCGTGGTCAAAGTTCATTACAAGACCTTTCTAACAAGTCCAAACACGGCTATGATACGATATTCCATCATGGAATGCCAGTGCCTATCATCCGGCTTCATCATCAGACCTTGAAACCTAATCGTGGTCAAAGTTCATTATAAAACTTTTCTAACAAGTTCAAACACAGCTATGATAAGATGTTCCATCATGAAGTTCCAGTTCATATCTTCCGGCTCCATCATCAGATCAGTTCGACAGTACCATATTATTGTATTGTCATCAGAACTACAAACAGCTGCCAATTTTCATGACGCTACGATCCTTGGAAGAAGGTTAAATTAGTTACCTTAGATTCCATTACATAGTTACATACAGGTCGACCTAATAAAAGCGTGTTAAAAACAAAATATCTACATTTTTATCCGACTAATCTTAGGTACTAATATTATAATTGTAAAAGTATGTATGTTTGGAAACCGGCAAGTCCGTAAACGAAAAATTCAAAGACATGTGACATTCACCAACTCATATGTCCGCGTGGTGGATTACAGCCCACTCCCTCTCACAAAACCAGCAGTGGGAAAGTTAGATGTTTATTTGTATGGATGTTTGGGTGTTTGGATGTTTGTTACTCAATCACACAAAAACGACAAAACGGATTTGGATGAAATTTGGCAGGCATTTTGTTTATAACTTGCATTAATACATCCACACTAATATTATAAATGCGAAAGTAACTCTGTCTGTCGGTCTGTCTGTCTCGCTTTCCTGCTAAAACTACTGAACCGATTTAAATGAAATTTGGTACACAGATAGTTTAGAGCCTGAGAAAGGACATAGGCTACTTTTTATCCCGGTAGTATGTTCCCGCGGGATAATTTCCTACCTCCACGCGGGCGAAGCCGCTGGCAAAAGCAGTAGGGTATATTTTGTACCTTCACGTGTGATAATTTCTGTCCTCCACGTGGGCAAACCCGCTAGCAGAAGTTAGTAATTTACTAAATCAGGAATACGTAAGGTAAGGTGATTACATTAACCGTCTTCAAAAGGGAAGAAGTTCTACGGTTATCTGTATGTATATTTTTTATGTATGTTCGTCAATTTGGAACTGATTTTGAGAATCCATGTGTACGTACTCTGAAACATCATTCAATATATTTAATTAACATATAAACAAATTGCTGCTTAAACGTACACCATAAAAAGATACTAGGAGTCGTCCTAGTAGTCATTTATGGTGTAAGGTTAGTATAACATAGGCGTTGACTTACCACAGGGTAGCCTTTGATGTAATAAAACACAATTTGTTGTGGTTTTCAACCAGTGAATTGCTTTCTTATGTTAGGCTGAGTAACCAAGACAGTGGAAGATGACAAATGGGTTAAGACATGGTTTTGGTACTTTTTGGGTTTAGCGATACTGGTGAGTTTTGAGGTTCTGAGTTCGATTCCTATGGCGGGTAGAGTGTTATTTCCTATTTCCATCTGGAATTTCCCAGTAGCAGCGATTCTGAATTTGTGCACATTATGTTGATGGTAATAGATTCTCCCTCTTTTATATGGAACTAATACACTACTAGTGAAAAAAGGTTTTAGCCGAGGTGTACCTATAGTACAGTCACGGGCACTAATATGTATTCACATAACCGAATTCAAAAGCGATTTCTCTTTAAATAATGATTGCAACTTTGATATAAGGCCTATTTCATAATAGTGTGAGTTACAAAATACTAAATTCGGAATAACATAACATTACAATCAGTACAATAGGAGAAATACACTACTTTAAACAAAGTAAGTGCATAGATATTAATTCTCGTGACTGTTCTATAGGTACACCTTTGCCAAAACCCTTCGGGGAAACAGGGTGCGATGTTGTAACACCTCACAAGATACGACAAAATAATATACCACAAGCTTCATAGGCTAAAATCGTTATTTAGACCTATGTTGGGCAAATCCAGTTTTGCAAAAATTCTCGCTTGTTCGTCTTACAAAAACCTTTGACAAAGGTTGTTGTATTATTTCTCATTGTAACGTATTATGAGTGGAAATGGCCAGGCCTCTTTTGTTACAACATGCCGCCTTTCTTGTTCGCTGTGTCAGTCTTCTTATGACTTTACAAGCGCTGATTCAATTTACTTTATCGGATTAGATCAAGTTATGTAGGTCGGGTTTCACTACATATTTCACACCTTGTTCGTTTTGCCTCAGAATTTTATCCGTGGGTTAGTATTACAATTGCCTCCATGGTTATTATTAACTATTAATCTTTATCTTTATACGTACTTACATATATAATTTTTCTGTGCGTGTGTTTGCCATTGAACTTCTTTACAACAGGACTGATTCAGATGAAATTAATTGTGTGTCTTTGAGGCTCCCTGGATGGGTTAGATTCACAATTGGACCCGGTAGGTGGCGTTATTCAAGTAGGACAACTGGATTATCTGAGGTCTACTAGTATACATAATTATATATTTTTTCTGTACGTGTGTATATCACTGTACTCCTCCTAAACATGTGGACAGATTTTTATGTTTTCTTGTGTGTTTGAGTAGGTCGCTGGGTGGGTGAGATTCACAATTGGACCCAGTAAGTGGCAACGCCAGAGTCAGAAAACCGGACAACGTTTGTCCGGTTTACTAGTTATTTATAATTTGGAGCTAATGCTGAGTATGACGTGTTGAGTTCGATTCCCAAATCAGGCAAAATGTAATTGGCATTTTCCGTCTGGAATCTCCGTGTGAATTTTTCAGTCACCCCCTAATATATGGGACTTAAACATAACTCACGAAATGTGGATGTAGGTACCTTGTATGGGAACACCTCTATTTTGAAGCTTCTGGGAAACAAGGCATGATGTTATGATATAATTATGTGATATTATTATATAATACTAGCTGACCCGGCAAACGTTGCTTTGCCATATAAATAATTTCCTAGGCGGGGATAACTAAATGACGATTGATCAGTTTTCGACCGGAGTGGAAAAATGATTAAATTACTAAAATGGCTATTAAAAAATAAGGGTTGATCGTAGAAAGGTGAAAATTGAGGATTGTATGTATTTTTGTCTGTTGTATCATAAAAAATATAAATTAAAAATTTTGTCTAAAAAATAAAAATAAAAATTTAGGGGTGGACTACCCCTAACATTTAGGGGGATGACAAATATATGTTGGCCGATTCTCATAGATACCAAATAAGCACAAAAAATTTCATCAAAACCGGTCAAGCCGTTTCGGAGGAGTATGGCAACGAAAACTGTGACACGAGAATTTTATATATTAGATTATTATGATATAATTTAACTTACGAGTAGTACGTCCATCACGGCCTAGGCAAGTCAGCCCCGCTACTTCTTTACTGAGTAGGAAATATTTGGACCACGGCATGAGCTCATCTTATACAGGGTGATGGGGATTAAGGTGACAGCCTCGGCTAGAAACAGAACTTGTTAAAGTGTTATATCACTCTGCATTATTAAACGAAGTACATTTCATCAGATACGCACCTCTTTTGCAGGTGCACGAACTACACAGATTGATAGCAATAATAACACTGGGTACCATTTCCTATGCCTACCTAGCCTTTTCCCAGCTATATTGGGGTCGGTTTCCTGTATTCTGTTCCTGGATATCAGACCTCAAAAGTCCAGTTATTGGGTATACGACTCTTGGTTAGTAGTGAATGGCCGTACGCAAAATACGCGCTCAGACGTGGAGTTGCGGAAACCAGCCCGTCCTACCTATTACCTATTACCTAGTAGTGAATGGGCAGCAGCGTTCTTTATGCATTTTACCACCATACTGCGATCGCCAATTAATTGTGGCAAACTCCTTAAACTGGGCGTATGTCCAGCAGTGGACGCCTTTCGGCTGAAATGATGATGATTATGAGCCTCTATAAGGATTTTGGGCAATCCTTGATTCATGGAGCCGTCAGTTTGAAGTTTGAATGAGTATGTCGGATACGTCCCGTTAGGAAGCCCATTAGATAAATAAGGCAGCTATTAAACGCAAGACAATAGCCTTAAAAGTTTATGTACAAATGATCTAACCTGAGTCATTCGTGTCTAGGCTAAATTCCTGGAATTACAAGATTTCAACCTCTAATCGATAAATAAATGGTGGTTTCACAAAGATAGGTGGAGTTTCCTGCCCATTATTTTCCATAAGAAACTTACCTTTTGGAAGGGGTGACTAGTATCAATTTTAATTTAATGTAAATGATGACGTTTAGAAGTGCCATTTATTTATCTATAGGTACAGACGCCAGCATATCGAGCTACTCCAATCTGTCAAATTTCGCTAATAGATTTTAAACTTTATCGCTAAAGCATTAGGTTCAAAGTTGATTGGGAGAATTTGACAGTTTCGGGTACCTTGATATGCTGGCGTCTGTACATACAAATAAATAAAACTGTCTGTTTTTAATTTCAAACTAATAGCTTTCACTAAAAGCATGTGAATGTATATACGGTACTTACATCAAAAAACCAATATTTAAAATTATTGTCTGTCTGTCTGTTTGTTCCGGTTAATCTCAGAAACAGCTGGACCGTTTTTGACAGGGTTTTTACTGGCAGATAGCTGATGTGCACGTTTCTGTGTGATAATTTCCGAACACCACGCGGGCGACGTTGCGGGCACAGCTAGATTGAAATAAATACTTTGACTTTGACGTAATGCAATAATAATAATAAACTCACTTGATCCTCATCTCGGTAATCGATGATATTGCTTCTGTAAAAGAAAAAAAATAGTCTTGTTAGATACTTATTGCCAACCTTTTTACTTTCAGAACTTCGTGGTCCAGGTTTTTCTTTACAGTTTCGATATAGAGTTGACGGTAGAGACGGATAGGTATGAGACTATATTGTATTTAAATAACATAACATCACACTTGGTTTCCCTGAAGGAGAGTTATACTTATAGTACACCCACATGTCGCCAATTATGTTTTTAAGTTCCATGTAATTGGGGGCGAGCCTATTGCCATCAACCGGGCACGAATCCTGTGGGCTACTACTGTGAAATTCCAGATACAAAAAACCCAATAACACTTTCTCCGACCTGGGAATCGAACCCAGGACCTCATGCTCAGCAGTAGCGCTGTATTTAATTCATCATCATCATCATCATCATTTCAGCCGTATGACGTCCACTGCTGGACATAAGCCTCCCCCAATCTGGGGGGGTTTGCCATAATCGCCACGCTTGTCAGGCGGGTTGGCGATCGCAGTATGGTGGTAAAGTGCATAAAGAACGCTGCTGCCCATTCTCTAGTAAGTCCCTTAGTCGCCTCTTACGACACCCACAGGAAGAAATGGGATGGTGCTATTCTTTACGTCCGGCATCACACGGTAATTACGTATATTTAATTATTCATTGATATTAATGATTTCCTGTTAGACAGCGCCTAAGCAGAAATTTTGAAGCAATTTCAGCACCTTAATGGCGTAACACACTATTAATTGGAATCTGAATCATTTTGTGGCTTATTGCAGATCCATTATTTCTTATGTTCGAAAAAATGTCTGCTAAGGACACATCCTTTTCTTCTTCAAAGTACAGAAATAGCATCATTCAAATGTATTAAGAAAGCCTTACCTGGAACGAATCTTCTTAATAACAGGCCGCTGCGCCGTACTGTCATGGATTCGGACTTGCGTTGGGTCTATTTCTTCACATGCGTCGTCGTCAAATGGCAGCTGTCCGGTTCGCCTAGCCAGGATCGAGTCCATAAACGGACTATATATTTGACCAGATGTACCAAGAATATCGTCTATGTCAGTGTAACGAGATATATACTTGTTTACGACTTTCTGGTAAGAATTTGTTGAAGGTCTCCTAAATTGACGATTGTTTTCGTATGGTGACGTACGGCCTCTGTAGTTTTCATTTTCTTTTGGTGTTTCCAAACCCTCAGGACTTCTTCTAGCTCCTAAAGGTTCATCGTCAGGTAAATGTAGTGGGAACGGCGGGATGTGTGTAGTTGGAGCGTAAACTTGAACTTCGGAATCAGATGAGTCACTTTCTTCCGGCGGTGGAGGTGTAGGCAACTTTTCAATACCTTCTGGAATGTTCTTGTCGCTTGCCAGCCACCAAGGCCGCTCACCAGATTCTATATGCCGTATTCGCCTCAATGGAAAGCTGCGTTCTGAACCAGATTTACTAAGCATTTGGCTTTGCTCCGGTTTATTGCTATTAGTTGAGTTTTCATTACTCGTTGCCCACCAATCTTTTTGATCCCCAGATTCAATGTGACGTACTTTGAAAAAGTTGAATTTATCACTTTTTTCACTGTCACTTGATGATTTTCTGGGTGGACTAAGCCGTTCTATTCCTTCTGGGATGTTTGCACAACTGTCTAGCCACCACGGCTTTTCGTCGTCAGCGAATTTACATTTCTTAATAAGTTTGTTTGAATCAGAATTTTCTGAAGTGTTTCCACGTGGCATTTGATTTTCATTTTTACTTTCGCTATTAGATTCAAGCCACCAAGCTTTTTCTCCGGATTCAACGTGTTTTATATTTCGTGGAATATTCTTTTCTGAAGGAGACCTTTGATTCTCACTATTTTGTAAGCTACTTTTTTTCTCGGATTCCGAATCTAACCACCACGCTCTTTCTCCTGATTCAATGGGCCTTATTGCTTTGAGTTTTACTAGATTATCATCGTTGGATGCTATAATATTAGTAGTATCAATTTTGCCCTTACCTGATCTATCACTTTCTGTGGTAATATTTGAAACATCTTTACCTGTTGACTCTGAAGTAGAATTTTCTAACCAACGACTATTTTCACTGCTTTCTTGATGCCTCATTTTAAATAGATTGGTAACAGGTGCTAATGCTCGAATTAAGAATGATTTAGCCTCTTCAGTACCAGATTCATTCTTTTGTGGAGATACAGGCGACTGTTGTTTGCCTGTCCGGTCAGTTGGAATTGATAATTCATCAGCAGAAGTTCTAGAAACCTCATTTGTTTTGGACTTAGAAACAGTTTCATCTTCGCTAACAGACGACTGTGTCGATAAAGTAATACTCGATTCTGGGCTGGCACTCTCTCGCGACTTGGAATGTTTCAATTTTAAAAGTCCATTTTGTAAATTACTACTTGATGAATTCTTTTGTATACTCTTATGTGGAGATCCTTTATCACTTACTTCACTACCTTGATCTGAATCGGTAGAGCTCACTGATTTACTTCTTTTCTTAATTATCTTTTTTTTGGAACCCGTATCTGATGGTGAGTCTGCACTTGTTTTCTTCACTTTTGTTTTTTTAATCTTGGTAGCCCCTTCTGTTTTCGGTGCTTGTGGTGGCAACTGACTATTTGTTATTGTAATCTCAGGTGAAACTAGTTCAGTAGACGTAACTGGACTTTTAGCTCTTTTTAATTTTAGATTGACATTTATTATGATTTCTGATGTATCATCGCCTTTATTTTGTTCAGAAGCATAAACCGACAAGACTTCTTGGTCTGCTTCAGCGACATGGTTCGATAAATTGCTATCTATATTGTTATTTTCAGACAAGGAGTTATAACTTGAATTATCCCTTCGCTCTGGCTCGGAACTTTGACTTCGACCTGTCCTTTCACTAGGGGAATAGGAATTACTGCCTGAACCTTCTCTCAAATTTGAATACTGCGTGGAATATCTACCAGCGTATCCTGTATAACTGGTAGAGTTTGGAGTATAGTAGGACCAGTTTGTCACACTTGTTCTTGCAGTGCTACCAAATCTACTTGATCGTGTTGAATCATCTAATCTATCCGATTGAATTTCCTTATCTATCATTTCAGGCCTTTTTTTAGACCTTGTTATCGATTTTTCTATAGTTTTTGCCATGTCCGCCCTTCTACTGCGAACGTATGCAGATGAACCAGGTGGGGTAGGTGAAGTGTGACGCGTTACTATAGTAACTGTTTCAGTCTCATTTTCTTCTAATTGGGTTTCATTTGAATTTGAAATTTCACTACTTTCATTAAGTGGTTTTAATTCTTCGACAATAGCAGATTGTGTTACACATTTATCCGATTCACTCTTAACAGAATCTGTGTGATTAACTGGAGATAAAGAAGCTCTTTTCACAGTGGGAGGACTTCTTAAATAATTGGAGGACAGTCTATTTGCTATGGCGTATCTGTTAACGGTAATTTCTGGTTTAGCTTCTGCTCTAGACGCAGGTCGTGTGTAATTTGAAGTTCGAGGGTATAACTTGTAGCTCGACAGGCTGTTATAGCCTGTAGACTTGTCAGTCTTACTTGGAATGTCTTTATCGCGATCTCCTGGGCTAGGATCTCGGCTTTTATCTTTGAACGTTTTCGTTGTTCTCCTCTCTGGGCTCAAGTGCCGAGAAGGTCGGCTCAGACTGTATTTCGATGTCGAAACGGGACTTACGTCTCTACTTTTGTTCGCGGTAATGGATGGTACGGTGAGTTTTGAATAGTCTTTCTTTTCATATTTAGATGTGGGCTTCTCTGTTTTACTTGTACTATATGTATCATATTTCGAGGCAGGTTTATCAGCTTTAGTCGTGCTATATGCATCATATTTAGAAATAGGTTTGTCATTTTTACTAGTATTGTAGGCATCATATTTCATTGAAGGTTTCTCAGTTTTACTAGAGTTGTAAGTATCGTATTTTGTCACAGGTTTATCTGTCTTACTAATGCTGTAGGAATCATATTTTGTTGCAGGTTTTTCTGTTTTAGTTGTGTTATAAGCATCGTATTTGGTGGGTGTTTTTTCTGTTTTACTATAGTTCGCATATCTGTTAGCAATGGCTGAGATTGGAGTATCTTCTTTGGTCGAGCGTTCAGGGCATAAGATAGGAATGCTCGACGACTTATATGACGGTGTTGTGTTGAGGTACTTCGCTGTAACTGTTGTCGGCCGTTCCGCAGCGGTAGTCGATGAACTCCGACCGGCGGTAGTGTCTCGAGTTCGGCCGTACGACGGCGTATCATACTGAAATTAAAAAACGTTTAGGTTACTATCGTATTTATTAAGTAGTTTGGATTGTTTTGATCATTGTCAAATCAAACGAACTGAATTTGTATTCGCACAACAAGCGTGGAATAATTTATTTACGCTGTAACAAAACATACGATCAATTTTCTTCTTTCAACACTATCATATAAAGGCGTTGCTTTAACCGTTTTATAAATAGCGAAGAGAATGTGTGTGTATACGTGTGAAGATTATATACGAGGAGGGATTTTATTGAGCCCTTCGTTACTCACTATATTTAAGAGCTTCAAACTGATTAATCGACGGCTAAAGTGCGGAATCTACAAATGGTTTATTAGTGTGCATTTCGAGAAAATTTCTAAAATAGGTAAGGACATTAACCTGTCAAGCTGAGTGGAATCTGTTTTTAAAACTTTATATGGAGTCTGCTGATAATTTAGACTTCCTTTCATAAATCTTGTTTAAGTGATAAATGTTGTTATATCTGTAAGTATAGGTTTGTACAAACACTTTTACACTTCAGTCTTATTTTAAAACTTGATGAGGTTGACTCTTATCTGACTTATCTGAGAAGGAAGGCCGAAACAAACTCAGAGGTCACAGTATCTTTTAAAGTCAGATATTATCGTTTAGATTGGTGTATGATAAAGTTTTTAAAATCCGCTGGATGGGGGAAGTACAAAACCGGTCGAAGTGGCTGAGCTTGGGAAAGGCCTTTGTCCAGCAGTGTACGTCTTTCGGCTGAAATGATGATGATGATAAAAGGCTTTTTAAGAAATAACCACAAAGAGTCAGTGTACGTATTTGTCAGTAATCGCGCAGCTCTACTCAGAACTTTAGGAGCGCAACGATTCGACGAACAATACTAAATTACTCAAACGGCCAGATCATGATTAAAGTAACTGAGAAAAAAACCATCATTAATATAACCCACAAAGTATTCTGGTTCAAAATAATATAATACTTTATACAGTTAATATTCATGTCATTGTATTATATAAAAAGTATGTAAGTAGGAAAAAGTAAAACTTGGTAGCAATGTAAAATACAAAAATAACATTCACGATGTAATATAGATACGAATATAATATTCTTTCATGAATTTAGTTAGCAAATCCGTCGCTTATTCAACTTAAACTCTACATATACGAATGAAAATACTGATGCCTACCACCGACGGACATCAGTAGGACACAGTGGAGATGATAGTTACAATAGCACTGCCAATTTTTCAGATTAATAGACTGTATTCAAAGTTAGTACGTTAAATAGCTAGCTTCAAAAGGAATACTTCATTTTCATATTGAAAATGTTGTCACCAAGACATAAAAGAGCTCATTTAAGTTAAAATGACGCGCCACTTTTAATAGATCATCATGATCACTTCAGCAGAAAAACGTCCCCTGTTGGACTTAGGCCAGCATTGGCAGCATTGGCTCGTGGGAACAAGCTCCACTACTTCGAACGTTGCTGGTGCAGTCCTGTGCTTCCCGAATCCATACTAACAGATGTGTGATTGCAAATATTAATATCTACACTACATCTGCGTCCGAGCATCGAATGTTCCGTGAACTACGATCAGATTGTGAAGATCGCGGAACATCTTTCTGTGTGGAGTAACGCTGGCTTATTGTATGGACCAAGATGTCCGCCCTCTCGCGTGGTCAGACAATTATTATTTGTTTGACAATAAATCAGCAAAATTATCAAAAGAAGCGTGGTCCTATGCCACGATTCCCCGGCCTTTTAACTGCTGGACCGCGTCGTGCCAGGCCCGCCTGACAGGCTGTGGCAACCGTCTCATTCAATGAGGCCTGTGGCGGCCCGTTGCCGTCAGTCTGATCTGTCAGGAGTCGGTAAATTCAAACAAGTGGTATGGCAAAGCGCGGGGGTGCTGTCGGGGCCTGTACGGCATGTATGGGCGCGTTTATTTGAATCTGGGAATGAAACAGGCCCGTGACCTCGGTATAACTTTGATGCTAACTGGCAACTGAATAACTAATTACAATGGGATTTATATGTATATTGGGTCCATATTAAAAATTTGCTTTTGTGCGTAAGTGCGGTAGTAGAGCGCGTCATTTCAGTAGAAGACTTTAAGTTTCTCCACAGACTACATGCATTCCGATCCAGCCCGTCTCTTGCTGCTCTCTTCCAGCACCGCCGATGTTCGTATCACATAGGGGGTGCCCTTAGCCCGTAGTCGCTTTAGTATTAAGTTTGTAAGCTCCAACAGGAAGCTTTAATTTATTAAGGTAGCCACATGCAAGTCCGGTAAAGCAGCTGACAACCTCATAGGTGCGAGAAGTCACACACAAAACAAAAATAAAAAAACGCAGACTACGTGCGTTATTCAAATTAGGGTCCGTTTCTGTTTATGTGGAAGTAATGCACAATAAAGAGGCGGCAGACTGGAGAATTTTGTGTACCTCTCTAAAAGCGGTGGACCTCCTCTGGTTGCCCCCAATTTGGATTGGTTCAGAACAGACTAAGGCCCGCGATCATGACGTTCTATTTTTGTTTGCGCGCTTCTGTAGGAATATATTTATGTACTCCCAGGTTATGCTATTGACGGCTTAAAACTTTGTTATTGTTTTAAAAACAAAAGAAGTTGACCACTGCCTGTGTGGCTATTTCTAAAAGCAGCAACTTTTACTATCTAGGGTGAAAAGTTCTTGGCCTGACACAGAGATGGCGTTTCAATCAGCAATTTATGTTACCCACCTGGGTGCACGTGTTTGCTTGCGGTGCTTTAGTTCGTATGACAAGTTTCACCTTGTTCTCTCAAGTAGTTTGTTAACTATTTTTTGCAGTAGAAGTTTACCGAGTTTTTCGTTAAAATAGATAAACTTGGATATAGTGCGGTCATATTAAAAAAAAAAAGTTTTGTATGGAAATTTACCCTTAAGGAAAATCCAAAGTTGATAAACGTTTCTGGCTTCTCCTTCCATGTTAACATCTAAAAAGTGGGTAGCTGACTTAAAGCAGTATGTGCCTGTAGTTCAGCGCCAAAGAAACCGAAGTCAAAAAGTTAGGGCCATCGTCATTTAGGATACGAAATATCCTGTTAATTTATCACTTTGAAAAAGGTACAACAATTACAAGCAAATATGACTCCTAACTTCTTGGCCCGCTCGATGCCTAAATTCGCGAGGAGAGGTCTGGCTTAAAGATGAAAAAGTCAACTTCCTCCAGGACAACGCTGTACTGTACTATAATTGTACTCAAGGGTGCGTTGGCGTCGATAGGATCCGGCAACTGGGACTCGAGGTGGCATTGCACAAGTCCGAGGCCATGGGTTTTCATGGTCCTCGGAACGCGCCACCTGCGGGTTCCCAACTCACGGTGGGAGGGGTTCACATCGGCGTCGAGTCGACGATGAAGTTCCTGGGACTTGTCCTCGACAGCCGGTTGAACTTCGTCGAGCACTTCCGACGTTTGGCTCCCAGACTGGAGCGGGCTGGGGCTGCCTTAAAGCGGCTCCTGCCCAATCTGGGGGGTCCAAACGCCTCCTGCCGGAGGCTCTACACGGGGGTCGTGCGGTCCATGGCCCTCTACGGGGCACCGGTGTGGGCGCCCTCATTGAGGCTGCGCCCAGCGCGCCGGTTGAGTGCGGCCCAGAGGGTCATGGCCATCCGGTTAATCCGGGGATACCGCACGGTCTCCTGCGAGGTGGCGAGCCTCCTTGCCGGAGTGCCGCCATGGGATCTGGAGGTAAAGGTCCTCGCCCACATGTGGGAGTGGCGCGAGGAGGCGAAACGCCGGGGCGAAACTCCGCTGCCGCGACAAATCGCGGCACGGCGGACCGAGCTCCGGTGTGATCTCATGGCGACATGGCGGGTACGATTGTCGCAACCCAGTGCTGGGCACGCCACAATTGCGGCGGTAAGTCCCCTCTTTGAGGAGTGGATAGAGAGGTAAGGCAGGTAAGTAATGCTCGCGAAAGAGGAGGCGGGGCGCGTGAGGGAGTGGCAGTCTCTGCGCCCTCACGTCCCTAGCCGCCGCAGGAAGAGACGCCCCGGGCGTCGGGAGTCGATTGCGGACTCCCGGCCACCGTAGGCGCGAGCTTGCGGGTGGCGAGCAATGGGTAGCTCGCCGCCCGGTAAGGACCAAGCTCGGGTCGACGGCGCGCAGTTTTCCACGCGCGTCTCAAAGAGATGTCAGCAGCAGTGTAGAGGTCTACTAGGACCGATGCCTGCCGGGGTCGCGTGATTGTTCGAAAGAGCTACCGTGACCCTGGCACATGGGCAACTGATGGAACACGGGTGGGTTTTAGTCAGTAAAAGTCTGACACGCCCTCCCGCTCCGCCCAGAGCGGGAGAAGTCATTTGATGATTTCCCATGCTGAAAAAAAAAAAAAAAAGGGTGCATTGGCGATGGGAAAACCGCGGTATTTGGGGAATAATTAGCTCGGTCATACCAAATCTGAGGATGCCAAATCAGGAGAATAGTGTTACCTATTCTCCTGATGTGACAGCCTCAGATTTCGATCTGTTCCCAAACTTTAAGAAATTAAGAAGAAGAAGCACTTCGCATGCGATTAAAGAGTTGTGAGGACGATATATGAATATTTTCACAGCCATCCAGACTCTCATTTCCAAAAATAAATACTAATATTTAAGGAAAACTGAACCAAGGGCCTTGAGGTCAAAGAAGATTACGTAGAAAAATAACATTATTTTCAACTGAAAGTCTTAGTCTTTCAGCATTAACTCCAAAAAATGTTAGCATCTTTAATTAGTATGCATTTGCTTGCTGACATTTAAGTACTGCTGAAGTACCTATAGGTAATTTTACCGCTGTAATGTCTTGAATCTAAGGTGGGCTAGGAAAAGTACGATCAACAGCCGTCCCTCTCATATTGTTGCTTAAGCAGCTGGCTACATTAGTAATGGTTTTTCTCAAACGAAAACAGTGGCGGTCCCGACAAATATAGGTCGTGAGTTCGAACCTCAGCTTGGCCCTTTACATTGTGCAAATCATTTCATTACTCTACTTCACCACTCCCAAAACGGCAAAGGAAAACATCAGGAGGGCAACAGCAACCAACCCGCACTGGGCGCGAGGTAGATTATAGCAAAAGATCACTCAATCTCGAAGAGAGAATGCGTGTTTCCCAGCAGTGGGAACATTATAGGTTGACTATGATGGTGATGAAAAAGGAAACGAATGTTTTTAGACAATTTGAGATGGCATTTTCGGTCTTCAGGTGTACGTTGTTTTTAGGAACGCAAAATAACTGATGTAGTGAGCAGTTTGCTTACACCAACATATCTCTATACAGTTAACCACATAATCGTTCCTCCAATGTATTGGAGTTGCTCGCAATTGACTGCTAAATCTCCTACTGTTAGGCACTGTTACGGTGGTTAGGAACACTTTTTAAATGCAGATACATATAAAATACTTACATAGTTTCTGAAAGACATGTTGCCAAGACATCAGCTCTCTTCCATTGGGCGGGGAGTGACACGTATCCAACTCGAGTGAATTCTGCAACGAAATTAATCATTGTTTTAATATTACGACACAATTTATCGTGCTAAATTTACACTGTTTGATGTCATACGGTTCAGATACAAAGTGAGTATTGGCTATAAATAAAAGCAACTCATTTCTTCTCGTGGGTGGGTAGTGTCGACGAAGGGATTATATAAAGTAGATGGCCACCAGCCCATTGCATTTGTTATGCCAACTCAATTAGTATCATTAATATTAACTATGTATATATATACCTGATTATGGAACACTACATAAAATACAAAATTGAGAGTTTACCCTGAATTTTAATTGGAATAATTTATTATTGGAGTTTACACCTTAAGAATCGATTTCCATATTATAAGCTCGGGGTATGAAAATGTATGGGGGTAAAATAAAACATTGTCCGTTACGTTACGTTATGCGTTACATTACGTTATGCGATACATGAGGTTATGCTATGTTTACTAATTTATATATTTATTAATCGTTCATAATGAGTGCACTCCAGTCGCGCGTCGGAGCTGACACACCACTTTTTTCTGAGTTATGATTATTTAAAATATATTTTTTAATTTTTTTTCCTAATTATATTTATACCACGGAGCCACTTAAAGTGTTCTTGGACTATGTTAAATGTGTTTCATTTGATATTGCCAGGAGCGTGACTGACGGAACTCTTCATAGAATCGAAGTGAAAATTAATAGATATAGTGATGAGAAACTATTAAAACAAAATATCAAAATAGCAGCATTGGACTAACAGACATTCGTAATTTACTGCTGGTGTAGTAACGGTTACAGTTAATGAAATGTACATATATGGTGATACCCTATTCCACAGTAAAGCCATAAGTTTAATTTTACGATTAGTGTTGAGTCGGGTAGCTTGCTTGTTCGAGCGTGTACGTATGCTAACGAAACCAGGCCCAATACACGCTGAATATGTTAACCGAAGCAAGCTTTATTTCCTTAAGAAGTATTTCTAGACTGGAAAAGTGCTAGAAACAGAAAGATTGTTTTAACTTGACCTGACCAATATTATATTAACTTTGGTCAGCGGCTTCGGCGGCGTGGAGGTCGAAAATTATCCCGCAGAAACGTACTACCGGGATAAAAAGTACCCTATGTGTTAAGTGTTAACCCAGGTTATAAACTGTGTGCTAAATTGTATACAAATCCGTGTTGTAATTTTAGCGTGAAAGAGAAACAAACATCCATAAATCTTCACAAACTTTCAAAGTTAATACATTAGTAGGATTATTTTGGGTTAGGCTCATGTCCAGCCGTGGATGTTTTTCGGTTGATGTGATGATGATGATCAAGATTATTTCTGTACTTTAAAAGAGACTGTGGCCTCTGAGTTTGTTTCTGCTTGTCTTCGCACAGTAGTCAGATAGAAAACGCAGAGCGTATCTAATTTTTACAATATGATTGACGTGTAAAAGTGTAAAATTCAGTTATTTATCATCTCTAGACTGATTTTCTTTGTCTTAACTAAGTTTGATCTGTTCTTTAAATTATTTATATGAATTTCGCATCGATATCTCTGAAGTAGGTCATCCATTAACAGTTATATTTCCACGTTAGAGTATAATTATTATTAGCATTTATACCTTCTCGTCTAATTAGATGGACAAACTTGTAAACCCAAACATAAGCCGATAATAAAACTAGTGATTCTAACTCGGTATAAGGTAGGTGATTGATACAAAGATATATTTTTAGTTTCAAGTTTCCTATAAATAGTCATCGTCTCCTCTTTAGTGAAGACAGAACAAAACGTCATCGGTGAGCCCACGCGGCCACGTGTATACGCCGAGGCAATAAAACCACATTGAGATCCTTTGCGCAAACGCACCGCACAAGCACAACAGAGCCATTCTATACACGACTGCGTAAGAAATACCTGTTTCTTTTTAGTTTCAAAATAGAAACGTTTTTAGTTTCCGGACTGACCTATATCGATTGAGTCAATGAACAAAAGATGGATGGTCAAGTTCCTAGCACTTTGCTCCACTACGATTTTAAACTTTATCTTTTTTAAATGAAAACTTAAATTCGTGTGTTTATGTTTCCTTATTATTCTGGTCCATGTTGCCTCTTGTGTACAAAGATATAGATCGCACGGGAAGATGCAACGATAAGAGCTGTTGTACGTTAATATTTGTCGGTTGCTCTACAACTAAAAATACATACAATACAGTAAATAAAAAATATTTGAATGTTCGTCTTAGACTGGTGTAAACAAGATATTTTTCGAGTATTCCGGGATATTGTTTTGTTTTTGTTTCTGGGTTTACCTTGAACTGTGTTTTTCAAATTTCCTGACTACTTTATCCTATTATTGATATAGTGTGACGTTACTACATATTGAGTACAGTCGCGATCTGAAAATGTTCATCTGTTAAGGTTTATAATCGCATGCACATATGTATGTCAACTGCCACAAGGTCAAAGATATATATGATTTGATTACGTTTAAAGCATAGATTATTCTTATTTACACGTCCGCTAGAATAAATATAGAAAACGCTTCCCCTTTTTGTAAAAAAAACGATCCTTCTTAAATAATATTAACTGGTAAAAACGAAAATATAATATTATTTTCGTTTTTCTCATTACTAAAAATACAAAAATATGAACCAATAATGAAACAGAAACTCAAAACGTCTTTATTTCTATAATTTTAATTCTTAACATCATCATCATCATTTCAGCCGAAAGACATTCACTGCTGGACATAAGCCTCCACCAATTTGGAGGGCTTTGCCATAATCGCCACTCTCGGCAAGCGGGTTGGCGATCGTAGTATGGTGGTAAAACGCATAGAGAACGCTGCTGGCCATTCTCTGTAATGTAGTGTAGTAATTCCCTTAGTCGCCTCTTACGACACCCACGGGAAGAAATGGGGTGATGCTATTCTTTACGTCCGACACCACACGGGACACGCATTTTAATTCTATCAACATTTTATTGTTTTAATACCTAGCATATCCCAACGTTGAAACATGCCCCACAAATTTTCAATCGGGTTTATATCTGCTGACCGAGCAGGCTATTGATCGAGATGAATGGTCAACAATAGCGTGGTCCAACGTGTGCACGTTGAACCACGCCATTGTTGACCAGGCCGTGTTTCGGCGCATCATCCTGTACATACCAGTTTATGAGAATTCTGCTGCAGGACACAAAAGGCAGCATCACTTTTCCCAAAATCAATATCTAAATATTCGCAGTAGCGCTGGTTTGTTACATCAGCTGGACAGTTTTCGGTAATTTTAAGAACGTTTACAGTAAGAATTCAGACTCGATCTGTCAAAAATAACAGGAATTTCCATATATTTATTACACAGTTTTGACATTACATTGTTGCCGCGGTGAGACTGTAACTAGATTTTGAATGTTTTTAGTTACGAGTATTGGCGTTCAGGTTAAATATGTTGACAGTTTTTCCACAGTAGAATTGACAATTTTATTCCACGGATTTTTCTTAGATGCATATTTTTTATAACTGACTAGCTTCTGCCCGCGAATTCGTCCGCGTCAAATTTTTGCTCTCCTGACCCTTCCCGTCGCATTGAATTGCCTGCCAGTTTTCGACCATTTTTCGTTGCTTCTCCGCTCCGTTTGGTCGTAGCGTGATGTTATATAGCCTATAGCCATCCTCAATAAATAGAATACCCAATACAAAAATATTTTCTCAATTTGGACCAGCAGTTCCTAAGATTACCGCGTTCAGCCTTTAGCTTTATCTATACTTATAATAAAACTGTAGAGAGTTCAATTCTGTACATTGAATATACATACAAAATTAATATTGGAGGATGACTGGTGATCGATACTGATGCCAAAAATGCAATCAGTAAATTTTTTGTCTGTCTGTCTGTCTGTCCGTCTGTCTGTATGTGCACGCATGGGTCAAAAACTACTGAAGGGATTTTAACCAAACTTGATACAATTGTAGTCAATACTTCTGGGCAGGTTATAGGCTAACATAACGCTTAGACACATAGGAGCTGAGCAGTGACGATACCCGCGGGATATTTTTCGACCTCCACGCGGGCGAAGCCGCTGGCAAAAGCTAGTACCTAATATTAGTCTACCTACCGATATCTATTGATCCAACGATAAACAAAATGTTCCAAAAAAGTTATAAAACAGTTATCTCCTCTCTTTCCACTAATAGTGGTGATCCTATTCAAGCCTTTAAAAAATATTTTCAATCCATAACAAACTTTTTACTAAAAGTGTGAAGTAGTAAAGGCGAAGCTGTAACTCAGTGTTCTTTGTATGACGGGCACACTTAAAGCTTATTCACGGTTCAAATTGTAAACATCAGCCGTGACTAAGGTCTGCCTACGTAAATATTTTCAGTAGTGCTCAAGTAATTGTTGATTTCACAAGGATATTTCCATCGTCTGTACAAGTTTAAGCCGGAATGTATTATAATAATACTATGCAGTTCCGGGATGAAGAAAGCTCGTAAAATCATTAAAAAGCTTTCTGTATTGGTTGTAACTCAGTGATTTTAAATGAAATGAAATATATATATATATTTTTTTTTATATTTATTTCTGTAAGTAGATCTTATAAGACACTTTTGCAGGTAAAAATTTTTTGATCAATTTTTTAAAAACTAGGTGGTGCCGGTATTTCCTAGCTGACTAATCCCTGAGAAGAAACGCCGAAACAAACTGAGGTCATGGTCTCTTTTGAAGTCCAAACATTATATTATTAGAATTTTATGTGAGTCTAACAATGCAAGGAAATTTCTGGAAGAGCTTTTTGAAAAAAGAGCCATTGAAGCTTTGAGCTGACCTGTCCCATCAGATGGCATGTATCAGTCATCATGTAGCTCATCTCTATTTTAGGGAGCTCAACGATCCTTCACAAGATGCTACCAGATCTGCAGGACATTGTGTCTTTGGAGAATTTAATAGTCGAAGTACCAGTATGTGGTGAAAAGCGGCCGATGCTACCAGTTCCTGAAACATCGCTCGCTCAACGCTTAAACACCATCAGCTATGCTATTCTCTTAGAGACAACGTCTGGGCTGTTTCTACGACGAACTTGTCGTCGGGATATTCTTCGGATCGACCAAACGTGTAGCGCTGTTTCAAACGATATTTTCAGTAACGTATCTATCGTCGTTGCCGAATTCTAAGCTGTAGCCTCCCGTCGCTGTTTCATAAACGCTGTAGGCCTGGCAATAAATTTCTTTAAATCATAATCGATCTTAACTGAGAGTTATATGAGCTTAAAATATTGCAGCTGAGTATTTCTAACTCAGGCTGTCGCAGCCCCCGAATCCTTAGTGTAGTTATACTTGCAGCTTAGTGAATATCTTGCTGTTCCGCTGCGCGCAAGGCTGTCCTAATGCTACGGCTACATTGTGGCGATAACGCGAACTACACTTCGTGCGCTTTCTTTCGTACTGCGAGATTTAAAGCGCTGTGCGAAAGAGAGCGTATCAACTGAAGTTCGCGTTAGTCCACAACAATATAGCCGTAACATTAGAGAATAGCATGTGGTTTTTTTTTTCAGCCAGCCCGTGATGTAGAAGTTGGTCAAGGAGCGATGGACGGTAAGATATTATTTTCTCAATATTCTCAATTTTAAACTACGCTGACATACGTCTCAAAATTCGAAACACCCTAAAAAATAGAAAATAAATAATACTTTTAAAAAAACTAAAAAACACGCTTCCATAGAAAACCAAACTAAGGTAAGGTGCTTTTTAAGGTTTTTTTTTACTGATATCACGCACCCCATGCTTTTTTTCCATTATTTTCTACTTTTCAGTTTGGTTTTCTATGGAAGCGTGTTTTTTAGTTTTTTGACAAGGATAATGGCACAAATTTATGAAATTATAGTATTGTCATCGGTCCTCGATAAGTCTACAGAGTTTAAATGAAATTTGGCATCTTAATCTTAAAATTATAATCTATACTAATATTATAAAGCTGAAGAGTTTGTTTGTTTGTTTGTTTGATTGAACGCGCTAATCTCAGGAACTACTGGTCCGAATTGAAAATGGAGGAAAATGGGAGAAAATGGGAGGCTATAGGCTATATAACATCACGCTACAACTAAGAGGAGCGGAGCAGTAATGAAAAATGTTGCAAAAACGGGGAAAATTTATTCCTTTTGAGAGTTTCCGTTGAAGCGCTGCGTAAACGGTTAAAGTAACGCAAAAATTATGTATGACGGAATTGTTCCTTTTAAAAAGTTCTAAAAAAAGTCCGCAAGAGCATATGTCTATCTTTTAAGGTTGACTCACTATAACTCAAAAGGAGCAGCAACGAAAACTGGACGAAAACTAGCAGGTAAATCGATGCGACGGGAAGGGTCAGTGGAGCAAAAATTTGACGCGGACGAAGTCGCGGGCAGAAGCTAGTTAATTATATAACGTCGCGCCTGTTTTTCCTCCAAGCGATAAGCGGAGGTGTACCTATATTTCAACTACATTTCGCCAGCTACATTTGCTTAAGTCCTATGTCATAGAGGGTGAGCCAATTGCTACTGAGAAATTGCTGACGGAATAATCTAATAAGACTCTCCGACCTGGGAATCGAACCCAGACCCAAGCAGTCGTGATTGCGACCAAAGAATCGAAAACATTTCGTACCCTTTTACATTTTAGACGCTCCACCCTCTTTGCTCCACGATTTTATGTTTTAAGAAAACTTTTCCACTGCTTTAAATCAGTATTGAAGTTTATGAGGGAACTATTTGTTGCGCAATTTCTTACGTGTATTGAAAATAATACGAATAAAATAGAGATTGGACAATCGCCATCGGACTTAAAATAAGTGCGTAAAATTTTATTTCCGCGTGTCTCAAAGCGATTTACATGTCTGTGCGTCTGATTACGATGTAATGGCAGGGTATGATAACTATTAGGTTTCATTAATTGTTTTTTTTTTTTATATAGCTGTAGTCTCTCAAGACAATTCTTGCGTTTACACTCGTAAGCAGCATTCGTCATTGCCGCTCGTCTCCTATGTCGCTTATGAATTGGTGACATTACTCAGAAGCATACTCTCAATACAAGTCGAACACAAATCACGAGTACTCAGTCTAGGGACAAAAATGTTGCCATTATGCGTCGTAAAAATTTTTCCCTGACACATTATGATGCGATTTTTGATATAAGTATATTTTGACCATCTTTTAAATGATTTTAAAATTCAAAACCAAGTTTAGAACAGCATTTTTGAACGTATTTCATAAACATGTATCAATATAATCATCTTAATTGAGTTCGTCTTCATGTTTATTTCATTATAAACATTTAAATAAGATTCCCTTAGCATTTTCTGTAAAGGAATACACGGCTGATGCTGATTTGTCAAGGATATATGTATATACCTACCACGTCAAAATAAAGTAGTAATTTTATTGTTTGATGATTTTGGTTTAAATTGTATAATTTTATTGTTTTAAATAATCATAAAAACAGAATGTCTGCCAGTGATAATTATAAGTAAACTGATGACTACCTAAATAACATCAAGGCTTATCAAGATGGAGAGAACCGTGATTGTCGTAAATATTGAACCAAATGACTGGCTTTCAGAATGGCTACTGCGTCCTACCGTTCTAACAAAGTAGTTGTACGTATTCCGGCTACATTACTCTTGAGAGAATGAAAAGATTGTTAAATCTTGCGAAATTAAATATAATAGGTCTTTACCTATGAAAATGCCGTTTTGTATGAAAAAAATTAAACGAATTTTTTTCATGTATTTTTTATTTGTATTAATCGAAATAATCACCCATGCAATCAATGCATCTTTGCCAACTCAGTGGCAGTTTATTGATGATTCTTAAAAAAATCAGCTGGACGGGAGGCAACAAATTCTTCAAAGGCATTTTGTACTGCCTCTCGGGTATTGAATTTTTTTCCCGCCAAGAAGTTATCCAAATTCTGGAAAAAGTAGTAGTCTGTAGGCGCAAGGTCTGGTGAGTAGGGCGGATGACGGAGAGCTTCCAACTCCAGTTCTTGCAACTTGGAGACCGTCTACTGTGTAGTATGAGGTCGCACGTTGTCGTGCAGGAGCAGCGGAGATGAGCGATTGACCAATGCTGTTTGGAGATGTGCCAGTTTCTCCATCATTGAGTTCAGTCCTTCACAGTACACATCTGCAGTAATGCTCACCCCGTTTGGTAAGAAACTGTGATGAATCACACCGGCGCTAGACCACCAAACAGTGACCATCACTTTTCTAGGGGTGCCTAAGTTTTCGTTTAGGGCATTGTTTAGGTGCTGAACCAGGATCCAACCAACTTGCTGAGCGCTTTTATCAAACAGTATCCATTTTTCATCGCAGGTAACAATGCGATTCAAAATTCCTTCATTTGTGTGTCTGTTTAGCAGTGCAAGGCACGTCTCGACACGTACTTCGCGCTGGCGATCATTGAGTTCGTGGGGCACCCATTTGTCAAGCTTTTTTACCTTGCCAATTTGACGCAAATGGAGCAATATTGTTTTGACGCTAACGTCGAAAGCTGCTGCTAATTCAGCCGTAGATTGTGTATCATCAGCTTCCACAATCGCCTTTAATTCGTCATTGTCGACCAAAGTCTTCGGACGACCGCGAGGTTCATTTTTCAAGTCGAAATTTCCAGAACGGAAGCGAGCAAACCAATAACAGGTGGTGCGTTGGTTTGTAGTGTTAGCTCCGTAAACGTCGTTGATGTTGCGTGCCACTTGTGCCGCGTTGCTGCCACGACGGTACTCATATTCCATAATTACTCGAATTTTTAACGTATCCATGATGACAAAAAAGATTGAAATGCGATGAAAATGTAACACTAATCAATAAACAAATGACTACTTTTGGAAAAAGAATTCCATGTTTTTAAAATAAAATTAATTTGAAATTAGAATTCTCAGACAAACAAAAATTATTTTGATTTGAAATGGCCAGTACTGCAGAACGGCAATTTCATAGGTAAAGACCTAATATAAATAAATCACAGACTTTTATATTTGTATATAAATTAGGTATAAACCACGAAATCATAATTTTTTTCACACCAAATTGGGTTTTGTCATGCTCAGGTCTTCTACACACAAATCTTGCCGTACAAAATGTTGGACTAAGAACGTCAGCCTTTAGCAACTCGGGAACCTCTACGATATAGGGCTTAAAATTTCTAGTACTGCACGACTTTACCCGCGACAGTTTCAACAACATCTGTCCATCGCTACTGAATTGGCTATGGTTCCTTCTCACTTTAATGTTTGTGGATCTATGCGAAGGATGGTGAGCACTGCAGCTCAATAATCCTCGCTTGCAGGAGTGGTACCGTGTTTATTGTGGTTGGGTCGCAATCGACCTTTCTTGGCCTCAATCGGAGAAAAGCCGTCCACTTTAACTGGTTTTCGAAGCCAACACCTTCCGTTTCTGTATATTAGATGTGTCACATCACATCCATGGACGCCGCACAAATAGTGGATAGTTTTGGCGGAGGCCTGAAATTTTCTGCAAAGCGATCGCAGCTTCGTCGTCGAAAATGTTTATGAACTTGTGATATATTTTTTTTTAATTTGGCAATTGGCACGATCTTTATGGACATAACAATCGTTTGACGTTGGCCCGAGGGTTAATATGATGTAATTTACGTGTCGACTGGTCTCGACCACTCCTTGCATGTCGCATTAAACTAAGACATGTTGTATGACTTTCCCTCGAGAAATTGTCGAATCGACATGCCAAGAATAGCTCAAATTGATTTTTATGGGTATATATGTACGAATCGATCGACAATAACGAATGATGGGAACGCGAAAATTGCTTTCCTGTTTCAGATTGCCTTTTTGGGCCAATTCGGTGCCAAGCTTCTGAAATTCCAGTTATTTCACTAGGTAGCAGACATCCTTGTTTATGTCTAGCATTTTTCATCGGATGAGCAGTTCGATAGATGGTGTATCGTGAATATGGATTGCTGTGCAGATAAGACGGTTTTATCCCTCAGAACCAGTCGATTTTCAGCAAGTAAAGCAATCTGTAAGAAACTGCTCCGTGATCCGTTATCGGCCAATGAACCGTGTTGAAACAGCTGTTTTTGTATTTTATCAAACAAAATTTTATATATTTTTTAAATTTCCCAAAACCATAACATTACAGACATCTGATTGTTTTAATGTACATGTCACAGTATAATTTAAAGTTTTGAACAAAGTAGTAATGAAAAAAAGGTTTTTCTTTGTTTCTATAGTTTTCGATATCGATATATCAAAAAGGTATGGTCGAACTTAAGGGTGTCGTACAAACCTACTATTGAATAACTTTCTATATGGGATCAATGTTGCAATCGCGAAAAAATAAACAACCCATGCAAAACTCCAATATCTACAATACCTAGTCCTCATAGGAGGGTTGCTTTTTTTTGTAATTATGATAATTATTTATCCAGAATGTGTTATCAACCATGAGGATACTAGATTCCACAATACAGGGTACCCCAGTGTGGGGTCTAAGGTTACTCCATTGCACACAAAGGAGGAGGATTAAGATTAGAACATTTTTCGCCTATCATAGTCATGAAAATTCAAAGTATTTATTGACGTCATGTTATTGTGTTTAAGTGAAGTTTAGGAATTGACCTTTACATATATCCTAAAATAATAAGAAAAAAAATAGCAAGTCATATAAAAAAATCATCAAACATGGCAAATTCGTTGAAGTTTTGTTATTTTAAGCACTTTTTCTAACTTTCATTAAAAAATAAACTGTTAAGCGCTTTATGCACCAACACAAACGAATGCTAATTAAAAAGCCTATTTACTGTAGTATTTGAGAGACTAAAAAATAAATTGGTGCATAGAGCGCTTAACAATTTATTTTTTAATGAAAGTTAGAAAAAGTGCATAAAATAACAAAACTTCAACGAATTTGCCAAGTTTTATGTTTTTTTTTATAAAGTCATTGTCAAAGCATTTATTTCAAATAGGCCCAAAAAGGCACTTTTGAACGTCTACAGTTATATGAAAATAGAATTGATTCTAGTTGCCCCTTCCAAAAGGTAGATTCGTATGGAGAAGAATGGCCAAGAAACTCCACCGTTACTCTTTTAAAATGTTTTCAATATTTGTATACAATATCTATATATTAATACGTGAAGCGAAAACTTTGGATCCCTTTTTACGAAAATTGGGCGGACGAAGGAGTATGAAATTTCGCACACTTATAGTTTATACAGAGAAGAAGTGACGAATGCTAATATTTTTTTTTAAATTATGCGTTAAAATACATTATTTTCAATAAATACACTACTGTTCATTACCGTGTATCTAATACACACATGCATAGATATTCTTTTGTTTATGGTCCAAATCTGTCTTTATTATTTTGTGCAGTGTTACCAACACCCAGAAATATTTACCCCTAAAGCTTACGTTTAAAACCCCTAAAATTGCCACAATTACTAAAAAAAATACGCTAAGAAATTATAATGAAAATAACCAACGAATGTTCAGTAATCATAGACCGGCACACGGTAGTAATATTTGTCTATATTTATTACGCGACATTTGTTAATCATTCACTCTGCATTCTTAGTATCGAGGAACCGTACTAGAAGTCGCTAATACTTTTATTGTAATCAAAAACACAATGAGAAATGTAAGATGGCAAAAAATCCCTAAGAATACCCCTAAAAATGGAACGCCCCTAAAAAACCTCAATCCTCTTATTTACCCCCCAAATTTGGAAAAACCTCTAAGTTGGTAAGCCTGATTTTGTGTCTATAGTCTTACTGAATGTCAAGTATAACCATGGGTAATAAATTAATTTTATAGTTATTTTTAACCTATTTCATTTTTTAAATCTATGATCATATTGAGAATATTTGTCTTTAGTATTATTTGTATTAGCGACGATAGGAATTTGGTTTAGTTTTATGAGAAATATTTTTTGTGGTTTTATGTGGAGTGTCAAGTATGGCATTAGTAAGTTTCCCATACAAAACTTAGTGTCGTGTGCAAACTGTAGAGGTTGTATGCCTCACGATTGTACAGGCTGGTTATAATTATGACATTTTGAACTGTCATAATTAATAAAAAATAATAGCCCGGGAAAATTCTATAAAAACAGGGCTTCTGTGATAATTCATTCGATATCCAGCAGTTAAGAAGTATTAAAAAAATAAAAAAGAGAGTCCTGAAGAAGTATTCTTTACTCATTACACCTACTTCCTGCTCCTGGCCATCACCATCCCGCCAGCGAACCCTCTCCACAGTAGTACAGCGTCAACAATTTGTCTATAGTGTTACTGAATGTCAAATATAACATTATAATTTTTTTATATATATTATTATCTATATTTTTTCATTTAATAATATATTTGTATTCAAATGGAGTACGGTCGAATTTCGACCAATGGGCGATCACTAGTTTATATAATTATATGTGAAGACAATGCACCTAAAATAAAATTACCACACCACAACAGGTAAAAAATTTAAAAAGAAGCAAAGAGAGATAAATTAATTATATGATAGATACATGGTGCCCACATACTTACAAACATTGCAAAGGCAAAAATACAAATTTCCTAATATTTTACAAGTTACAAATCAGTGTATGAGTTATAGTAATCATAGAATGTAAATCAGTGTCATAGGGGAAAAATAAATCAAATACAATTACGTTAGCAACCAATTTCAAAAACTCTAAGACTGTCCTATGGAGCGAGACCAGCATGCTTCCAAGCATTCTTATCTTGGATGTAATCCTCTAATTTGTAATAAGCTCGTTTACAAAGTGTACTCTTAATATGATTTTTATACCTCCTTTCATTTAATTGCAATATATCAGAAGGAATTTTGTTTTAGCATTTAACACAGTACCCCATAAAAGCAGTATGTACTTTTACTAATCTGAAAAATGGTTGATCTATCTTGTCTTTATTTCTAGTATTAAAAGTATGTCTATCGCTTATTTTCTTAAAAAGATGTAGATTTTTTCTTACATACATAATATTTTCAATATCTGGTTGACCGAGCTTTGCTCGGTATTTTTTGGTAAATTGTGTTTAAAATAATAAGTTTATGTTCAAGTTGATTATCGATAAAGTTGGTCATTGAAAACACGAATAAAACGACATTTTATAAAAATGAATTCTAGCTAGATCGATTTATCGCCCCCGAAACCCCCTGTATACTAAATTTCATGAAAATCGTTGGAGCCAACTTTTAATTTATCTTTTAAAAAACGAACAGTAATTTGAATTTAAATTTTTGTTTAGTTATGTACGACCAATCGAACAGTTTTATGATTTTTGTTTTTTATTTTGTTTGACCAGCAAAAAGCAAAAAATCATAAAATTGTCAAAACTTGCGAAGCAGTCTGAATGTAAATGAATAAAGAAGCCTCCATTGTAAAATGAGACGTTATTCGATACAAACCCTTACGCGCTATATTTTCCCATGATGTTTCTTTATTTCTCTTTTACAAGACAAGATTTGAGTTAGTCGTTGTTCTACAGACATGTTCAACAGCTTGCCAACAAGTTTTTTGTGTGTAATGTGACGGATCAAATTGACTGCTGCAGTGACCACGTACTACCACTTTTTGTGAACGTAATGTGGTTTTATAGTGGTTCTCAGAGCGAAATCTTACCGTGAGAGTCAATAAATTGAAAAACTATAAATTATATCGGAGTATGATTTTCTATTTTTATTTGTACTGGGTCGATTAGTTGATTGCTGTCGACACTTTTACAATTTTGTATTTTTGTATTGACTTAAAAATCGTGGCGTTTTGCTTCATCATCATTGCTGGACATACATTTCCTCTAAGTGGGGTTTGCCATAAGGGCCATAAGGTCTGTAATTAACAATTTCATTTTTGTGCCCTTTTTTATGCACCGGAGTTATAAATGCAGACTTCCATATTTGGGGAACAGAACACGAGGAGAGCGATTTTTTAAACAGTAGAGATACTGGCAATGCAATGGTTTTAGCATACCCAATCAGCAATCTAGGTGATAAGTGGTCCGGACCGGCAGATTTAAATGGATCAATTTGACTGATAAGCTTAACTATAGCATCTGGGTCAATCTCGATTGAGTGAATATCCGAGGGTATATTGGGATTAAAAACAGGTTGGGAAGGACAATAATTCGAAGACACATCATTGGTAGGATTAAGAAAAGTAGAATAAAAGTGAAAAGAAAATGCATTACAAATAGATTCAGGTGAAGAAATCGTCTCATCACCATACTTGAGAAAACTGGGAATTGTGTTGGATTTGGATCGCTGCTTAACAAAGCTCCAAAAATATTTAGGATTGTTTTGGATGGAGGCTTCTGTATCAGCTAAGTAGTTGGTGTAACATTCCGCTTCAAGTTTATTAACTCGCTCCCGTAAATGTTTAAAGGTCGCGTCGTCTGAAAGTCTGCCGTATGTTTTAAATTTACGGACAAATTTAGCCTTCTCCTTAATCAAACGCTTAAGTACGCCGGGGAGTACCAGATAGGGTACGAACTGTGAAAAACTGTCTTAGTAGGAACAAACTTGTTTTGAATATCCGCTATAGTAGTATAAAAGTGGTTTACGGCATCATTAAGCGACATGTCAAAAAATACGTTCGTCCAGTCTATAGCCGCTATTTCCCTGTTAATAGCCGCAAAGTCAGCTTTACCAAAAAGATAACGAGTAAAGGGAAAGGGAGTTATGTAGGTGTATTCAGCAAAGTTCACGTCAATGCAAAGGGCCGGATGATATTTGTCGACCGGTGATAAAGGCATCAAACATTCACACACTGTAACAATTTCGTTGCATAAAACTAAATCTAGAATCTTACCATAATCATTTAATATTCCGTTATATTGACTGAACCCTAAAATACGCAATTCGTCAGTTAGCATTTTTTATTCCTTATTTTGGTCAAAAATATAAATACCTATAGAATTTTGAGAAATCGGAACGCGAGTTGAAATTTCTAGGGGTTCTGAAGGGTGATAGGGGGTGTCCAAGTTTAGAAAACCAAAAATGACAGATTTAGGAATTCACTTATAAGTATTCGTGAGAAGTACCCCCCCCCCCCCCTCTGTTTCACCCCTTATGAAATTTACAAAAACCCTTTCTAAGTACTCCCTACATTATAAAAGAAGGCTCAGTAGTTTGGACCGAGCGTTAATATATCAGTCAGTTCCTTCTTATAAATTTATAAAAGACAAGCGTTTGCCCGCGGCTTCGCCCGCGTGGATTTCGAATATTATCGCAGGTATTTTTCTAAAATAAAAGATTTTTTCTAAAATAAAAGTAGCCTTATTTAAACCTTGTTAAATCAGCTATCTGCCAGTGAAAGTCCCGTCAAAATCGGTCCAGCCATTTCAGAGACTAGCCGGAACAAAAAGAGAGACAGATATACCGACAGACAAAAATTGTAAAAAATGTTGTTTTGGTATATGTACCGTACATCCATATACACTTAGTAAAAAGTGGTTATCTTAATATTACAAACAGACACTCCAATTTTATTTATTTGTATAGAGTATAGATATGGACATAGATATGTATTATTAAACAAAGTACGCTTCATGTCCATTTGTCTGTCTGTCTTTACATCTGTGTCTTGTTTTATGTTTAGTTGGCTTTTGGTTCTATATGTAGTCTAGATACAGGTACACCTGTATCTTATTATTCATTCGAGCTCGAATACAAATACCTATCCCTTTTTTTTATCGAACTATTTTGTCTATGGAATTCTAGAAAATTATTGTGTGCCTTTTAATCTGTGCTGAATAAAAATACTTTCTTTGTTCAATTTTCTTTCGAAATAACTAACACAATCTTATACACTAAGAGATTTTCCTTTACTTTTTGATAAATTTCGTTTGCCTCCACAAATTTAAAAAGAAAATAAAATATTATTTTTGCAAGAATATGGACATTTTTCACCGGAAATATTTGACGGCATCGATTCTGTTTTTTATCAAGATAAAAAGCTTTGTGACAGTTCTGGTTACCATCCTATATTTGTAATTTATACTATTTATTTGTTATTTCAAATAAAAATTACTTTAAGTCCATCAAACAGTTTTACCAAGGAGTATCGTATTACCCAGTAACTGGGTTGTGAAGGTCACATAGGCAGTCAGTCCAGTCAGCTGCATCCAATTAGACTAGAAGCCGGCCCCAACACAGGAAAAAGGCTAGGCAGATGATGATGTTTTGAATACAAATGTAAGTTTTTTTTTAACATTAATTAAATAATATACCCACTAGAACTTTTTATTTTATAATTAATAGCCGTTTTCACGAATACAGAAAATGGGAGACCACCAAAATGGTCCCAACATCCTTTTTTCCTTAAGCACGAGTCAAAATAATATATTCAAAAAGGGTCTGACGATGACGACACAGGCAACATATCAATCAAGTACCTTCAAGGCGCCAAAAGAACAAAAACCCATCGTACGACGCATAATATTCGCAGGCCATTCTAGTACCTAATAAGAGCATGCTGATTAAGTAATGCAGAATATGTCTGGCCGGTAATAAAGCCCTAAGTCGGGACAATGGCCATAGATCTTGAACAAATGCTGGCCAGCGGACCGCGACGGTAATTACATCATATTTTAACAGCAATGTGAGGATAGTGCTATTTGTGTCCTTAGAACCTGACGGCGACCTGTTGTCTGTTGATCTACGTCCATAAGATCTCAATTGCTGTTGTACCTACTGAGCGAAGCATAATAGGTGGTGTAAATAGTAGTTAGGGCCTGTCTGTTTTCTTTCAGTGTGTTGGTTGAGGTATTTTCGGTTTGATGTCGGAATCCATTTGATAGCTCGGAGATTCGTTTGTAGCTTATTTATTTTATTCATTTGATGAACCCGTATTGCTACTTGTCTCTGAAGTTAAAATTGCTGTAATATTTGGCTTCAAATATGTTATTGTGATTTTATGTATTGTAAGCAAAAAGTCGTTTCGTGTGGTGCCGGACGTAAATAATAGCACCATCCTATTTTCTCCCGGTGGGTGTTGAAAAAGGCGACTAAGGGAATGGGCACAAGTATCCTTTATTTATTTCACCACCGTACTGCCATTGCCAACCTGGGTGCCAAGCGTGGCAATTATGGCAAACCCCACTTAGAGGAAATGTATGTCCAGCAATGATGATGAAGCAAAACGCCACGATTTTTAAGTCAATACAAAAATACAAAATTGTAAAAGTGTCGACAGCAATCAATTAATCGACCCAGTACAAATAAAAATAGAAAATCATACTCCGATATAATTTATAGTTTTTCAATTTATTGACTCTCACGGTAAGATTTCGCTCTGAGAACCACTATAGAACCACATTACGTTCACAAAAAGTGGTAGTACGTGGTCACTGCAGCAGTCAATTTGATCCGTCACATTACACACAAAAAACTTGTTGGCAAGCTGTTGAACATGTCTGTAGAACAACGACTAACTCAAATCTTGTCTTGTAAAAGAGAAATAAAGAAACATCATGGGAAAATATAGCGCGTAAGGGTTTGTATCGAATAACGTCTCGTTTTTCAATGGAGGCTTCTTTATTCATTTACATTCAGACTGCTTCGCAAGTTTTGACAGTTTTATGATTTTTTGGTTTTTGCTGGTCAAACAAAATAAAAAACAAAAATCATAAAACTGTTCGATTGGTCGTACATAACTAAACAAAAATTTAAATTCAAATTACTGTTCGTTTTTTAAAAGATTAATTAAAAGTTTATCTTTCGTTGAACAGATGTGAAGTAAATATAAAATCATTGAACTCGTGCATCGCTCACATTCTTTACGTCAACTGAGACAAAAATCATTTTGCTGTATAAAATGGAATATTTACACTATAAATTCAATGTAAAAGGCGTAATTTATTTAAAAATGGTGGCTAACAAACCGAGTAAGTTTGCTTAAAATGAACAGTTAAAATGTCCTATGTAATGGAAAATAAAAGTCTAGTAACTGTTTTGTTTTCCTAGTGCTTATTCGCAATATGTAACATCGAGCTGTTTACTAACGTAAACCTACGTACACATACAACATATCGTATATTTAAATTCGGTTTACAGAACACCAAACGGGAGCTCGAACCAAACAATCGTTGTAGGAACTGTTAGATTTATTTCTGTCGAAAGTACATTACGAAAATAAATGGCCTACTCTCAGTAGAAGTGTCAAAGACTCGGGTTCGGTTCGGGTTGTTGCCTCGGCCGAAATGGGGTCGGATCGGCTTCCCGTAGGTATCCGCCAACACCTTGCTGCCAACCAACTTTCTAAGATCGGTTTTTACAGGTGCAATCTAGTACCTGGTACCCAAGCCTGTGGGATTTAGAAGTTCTAAGAATAAGATATCTTAGTCAGTCTCTGTTGTGCAACTGACTGATCTGATGCTCCAGTTGTGTGTTCCGAAAACGACACAGTTCCACTAAATGCTTCCCGGTTTCTGGATTCAACTTTCATGAGTTTCTCGAAACTTTGGGTACTTTGCTATGCTACGTTGAGTGAGCGATATACACTGGATTGTTAATTGAAAGGTTTTTGCGTCACATCTACCTATTTATGATGTGGCTATTGGCTTCCATCGCGTAGACAATTGACAGGTTAGTGACATTATGACAGCCTATCCTACGCTGAGTTTATGTTGTTAACTTTTGCCTGACAGTTTTGATGAAGAAACCAAACAGAATAATGTAGAAAGATATTATTTATTTATGCACATTTCAATTAAAGTGAACTAATTCTGTTGAACAGTGCAAGTTGCTATTACAATGATAGGGAAACAAGCAAATACACACACATATGTATAGTATGTATTGTAGAGCGCAATTTGGGTAAGTGGTGTTTGTCCAGCATACACAGATGTACCGTGGCATATGGGCAACTGAAGGAACACGGGTGGGTTTTAGTCAGTAAAAGTCTGACACGCCCTTCTGCTTCAACCAGACGGCTCCTTCGGGAGACGTCATTTGATGAGTTCCAATCCAAAAAAAGCATGCACTGATCCGTGATAGGTTTAGTAATTAGTATAGAAACAAGCTACATTTGCACTGATTGCAAATCGATGATGTCGTCTCAACAATAGTTTACAAAGAATGAAGTTAATGAAGATGCTAAATCACAAATCTGTACAAATATCTATACTGTCAAGAAAGACAGAAATCATGTAAGTATTAGATTACCAAACTACTACCGTACCAAAATACGTCAATTACTAAATTATAAATCAAATGCACGATGACCTAATTTCAGGCCATCGGCGGAAAATAAACTGAAACTTGCCAATAAAACTGGCAATGATTAATTAGATTTATGCCTAGATTTACGACCTGCATGCAAGTTCTTAAAAAAATTAGCTTGTCTTATAATGTGATACGACTTCCTTTGTAAATAAATATGTTTTTGTAACGTTTCTGCTGAACTTTTATTAATCTCGTAAACTGATGAGTTTTTTTGGTTTATTTTTATGGTGACCTAGAACTAGTGCGAAATTTAAAGTATTAAATTGGTTTATTTTGTCATTTCAGTAGGGAAAGATATTTTTTATCATGCACTACCTATATACATAATGTATCACGTGATACGGAGGAATGAGGAAAATGCCGTGAGCAAAGTATTGAGTATGAATGTCGATGGCTATAAGAGTAGAGGGAGACCAAACAAACGATGGATGGATTGTGTGAATTATGATATGGAGAGAAAAAGGGTGACCACTGAGATAACGACTAATAGAGAAGTGTGGAAATAAAAAGACATGTTGCACCGACCCCAATTAATTGGGATAAGGACACGAGAAGAACTACCCATGAACACCGCTACACATGTCACTTTGCCTCCAAGAACAACAATAAGTTAAATATTAGCCCGTACATACATCGTTGTCCATACTCTGTAAATCGGAACACAGTAACGTAAATGCTTTTAGGCAGAAATTGATAATGATTGCAGGTAGTGACACATATTCATTGAACTCATTGCATTAAAAGTAGCAGACATATCTACTACTTTTGTGTAGTGTACTTCTAAGGGCCATTTATAAAACATACACTCCAGGGTAGACGATACATTTAACTTTATTTACGTCAACCCCGTTATCACTTAGTTGACTGACTTCTTACAACAGTTTAAGCTTTTTATTAACAAAAGTTTTTTCGCCTAAAGCTACAACACTTTTCGGATCCAATCTGCTTTATATACTATTAAAAATATAAAACAGCTACAAACTAATCAACAACAGAGTCACAGTCCACTTCAAAATAATATTAAACACTGAAATGACGTATTATCCTTTTAACTCTTAAGCGGTGGAGCGACCACACACAGATTCTCGGAACGCTAAATAAAACCAATAAATTGTGAAGCGTAAACTCACAGGATATGCGATCCTTCACGAAAGAGGTTGAAAGTTATACGAACTTCTTGGTCAGGTTTGGACGACAGTCTGTCAAATGGATAGCTTTATTGTCCCGAAATCAAAGATGGTGATTTCACACATACGTGGGGGGGGGGGGGGGGAATTCTTGTAATTTCTAGATCGTTCGTGTAATCAAAAAATGTATAGGTATCTATCTATCTTCTATCTTAATATATATAAATTACGCGTCACGCTGTTTGTCCGGGATGGACTCCTAAACTACTTAACAGATTTTAATAAAATTTACACACCGTGTGCAGTTTGATCCAACTTGAAAGATGTTAGGATGGTAGGATAGTTTACATCTCAATTTATAGTCGCAAACTCGCAATACAATTTTATTGCAAATGATTTGTTTCTTATTTGACAGTTTGATTATCTGTTAACTCCAAACGAATTGAGCATAAACTTGATGCGGATGAAGTCGCGGACAGAAGCTAGTCTTAATATATATAAATTACGCGTCACGTTGTTTGTCCGGGATGGACTCCTAAACTACTTAACCGATTTTAATAAAATTTGCACACTGTGTTTTTTTTTGTGTGCAGTTTGAGCCAACTTAAAAGATAGGATAGCTTTTATCTCAATTCTGATTTGCTAATTTTTTTTTTTATAGGACAATGTGTGTTCATTGGCTAGTTCTATGAATTCCTAATAGATGGGGTGGTTCACTTTTTAGATAATCTTCTTTACATGCTTAGATCTTTTAAACTATGCTAAGGATTTAACACGGTTTTCACCAATAAACAGGGTGAATCAAGAGGGAGATTTATAAGTATAATACGCGGGCGAAGACGCTAGAAAAAGCTAATCTAATTATATATCTCAATTATAAATCTTATGTATCTATAAAATTATTTCACTGTGATGTGCATCACGTTTTTCATTTTAATGAAAGCTGTTATAAATATATACTTATTTCGGTTAAGTTTTTGGTTTTGGTGGACATTCGATTCACGTGAACGATTAACCTAACCTAACTAAGCAAATTAAAAAAAAAGAAAACAATACTACATTATGCTTAGTTGAGGTTGCTATGATTAGAATTTCTTTCATAAATTCATCTAAAGGCCAAGACGAACAGCAGGTCTGTCAGTCCTCATACGTTTTTGATTTTTCCCCCATCGTTATTACATTTCATTCTCTAAACCATACTAAAATCGCCAACCCGTGTGCCAAGCGTGTCGAAAATGGCAAATCCCCCCTTTTGGGGGAGGCCTATGGCCTGTATGTGTGGAGTTTCTTGCCCATTCTTCTCTGTACGAATCTACTTTTGGAAGGTTATACGGGTACGAATCAATTCTATTTAAATGTAGATGTTGATGTTCCAAAGTGCCTTTTTGAAATAAATGCTTTGACTTTCAGTAGTGTCTTTCAGCTGAAATGATGATGATCATTGTTATCGCTAATAGAAGGTCACTTTGATAAGTGTCTCAGGACTCTTAAATACGACCTGAATATAGCTTGTACAGTCAAAAAGTCTATGCAGCTCAGCCCCAGATACGAAAATAAATGAATGGCAGAGAAAAATGAGTTGGTACGTAAGAATGGGCGATGATTTGAAGTGATGAAACCGTGCACAGTCACGCTTTGGAATCAAGCCACGTGGTGGTTTGTTTACAAGGTGACCACTGGCTGTTGAGTCATCTAACTACTACAGATTTGGTTAGTCGACATTCACAACCACTTGATAAAATCGCGGCAGGAATTTTAGGCGCACAAGATTTTTAACTCTCGTTGTTAAACTGAGGATTGAGAATTCAACAGAGTGCATCTCAGTGCGTCGAAAATCGAACGTGTGTAAAGGCTCGTGCAGACTACGCGACGCGACGAGCGCGCGCGATTCGGCGGTTTATATTCGACCTGTCGCGCCGAGACACGGTCATAGAAATTGTGCTACGGGTATAAATCGACGAACCGCGCGCGAACATTGCGTCGCGCTAGTCTGCACAACCCTTTATGCAGTTCGATTTTAAAGTCTCGGTGCTAAGCAGTGCGATGAAAATCCAGTGCGCGGAAAAATCTCGCTGCGATTTTATTACGTTCGTGTGTATGTTGACTTAGTGTTTCGTCTTAATCCAGTCGGGCGATGAGTTTTATTGAGTGTGTCGTGTATAGTCTGTCCTCATTGTGGTAATCGGTCTTTGAGTGAATATTACTGTTAAAAAATGGAGAACAGGGTGGAGGGGGGAGATTTATAAAACTATTTTGTTGTAGTTTTCTTTGCTTTTGATAAAACGCTATTTTTTTTTTAATTTTGTGGTTTTTTCTTACACAATATTTACGTGTTCTGTTTTGCTATTCATTATAACAGTCCCATAAATTAGTGATGTAATGAAAAATAAATAACTTTTAGACATAAACTAGTAATAGTAGACATAGTAAACATAGACTACTACTAAAGTTTTATCGCTAAATGTCTACTGAGTCACATAACTTGTTGGTCCTATGGCTGTCGTAATAATAGGTTATACTTTTTTAAATAGTAGTATGGATAAAAGCCAGTAAATGATTCCAAAAATAGAACGTTCTAAAGATAGTGAAAATTATCGTAAGAGGTGAAATGTTTCGGGCGAGTGGTTGCCCCAGTACCCGATTGGCCTATATAACCACTGAAGTACTAGGTAAAAAATTACGGGAAAAACTTCAATTAAGAGGATTCTTTGAAAACGTTCTACATTGTCACGGCTCATGATAGTATGACAAGTGTAAAAAATCTCACGTTTATTATTATAGCAAAAGACAGAATTCTGTGGAAAAGGGAGAGGGAGGCCTTTGCCCTGCAGAGGGAAAATACACGCTAGTTATGTTACATAGTTTTAGACTAGATCTACAGGAAAATAAAGACCTAAACTATTCTGACTTCCATTTTTAGTATAGTATGAAGGAACAAGCAACATTGAAAAACAGACAAAAATAATAAAGTCTGCCTATTACAGTTCAAAAGATACAGCCCAATTTGACAGACAAACGGACGAACAAACAGTGGAGCCTTCGTAATAGAGTCACGTAAACCACTGGTATCGTTATTTCGCTTTAATCTAGCTATGTTCCCACTTCTTTAGACCTAAGGTACATAAGATCACGTTTAAGCAGATACAGAACAGGATATACACTGTTACAATTAGTACGAAAGCCAAAGCACTAATTGGAAACACGTTTTGGTTAGATACGGGCTAAGATTTGATTAAAAGTAATTAGTTGTTGTGGTCTACTGCTTCGTCGTTGGTATCAAGACAATACCTCTAGTGGTATCGGTTTTAAGACAGGCAACGATAATAGTCTGTACATTTTGTTCTCTCTTTTTACCAGATTACGCGGCGACAAACACAGGATTTTATTTTGCTGATAGATTAACGAGACACAGTAATCTGTTGTGAGAAAGAGTGATATCCTGCACATACACATTTTAAAAACCAATGCTTTGTCTTTCTGTTTGATTCTTCATCAATCCAAAACCTACATCATTTTTATAGGAACTTCATGCATAGCAGTGGTTGAATTTAAGAAGTTATTTATAAGTATATTTTGTCTCCACAGAATGGGTGCCTAAAGACAGACAGCGCCATAGAGACCAGCACAGAAAAAGATTGTGACATGACTCGCTCACTTAACGCGAGGAGTGGTTCGAGGTGGCGCGAGAGAAGAGTGAAATGGAATTGGGGAAGGCTTTATCCAGCAGTTGGTTTTAGGCGAGCAAAAAAATAATGGCTAACAAATAAAAACAAAGAAAATTAAAGAGGAATAATGAAAGAAATATAGACAAGATGTCGTTTGTTGACGAACATATAAATAACTTTAAAAGAATTTATGGGGCTGATGACTATAAAGGAAATAAAATGGAAATCACAAAGTGACATTTAATGTCTGCGAAAAACAAACCACGCGTTGTTGAAACTTAGAAATCCACAATGATTCAGAAATAAAACCTTATCCAAACAGAGCTAGCAAACAGATATTCATCGGCAATTTTGCCCATACCGATACACAAGTCTTAGACCGCGTAATTCATATACACAAAGTACAACACCTAAGATTGCTCTCCGTGATAGAGATCTCAGATAGAATTTAAGATGACAAACAAAACTAATGAGGAATAATAATTTCACCATATGAAGTTACAAAATTAAGTATTATAGTTAAAAAATAATGAAATCTAAGACATTAACACTTCTTAGATTGTATTTAAGAAGTGTTAATGTAAGAAGTTGAATGAGGAATATTGGTTTCACTTAATGTTACAAACGAAAATTAGTAATTATGAAGTCAGAACAAATGTTAAAGGAAAAGCTGCCAAGTTCTGCAGCCGTGGCAAGTAAACTACAATGCAAAAGATGTTGTATTTGTGGTTTTATGTTTCCCTGAAGGGTTGGGCAGAGGTGTTTAGTCCCATGTAATAGGGGGCCGACTCCGAGCTACTACTGAGAAATTCCACATAGAAACACCCAATAGCACTTTGCACGACCTGAGAATCCAACCCTGGCTAGCAAGGCAGTCAATATTATACATTTGGAAGCATTATTCATTATAGTTTCTATAACAATCAACGTTTTTCTTCCAAAAAGTATTTGTGGAGTAACCAGCCTGTCCTAGAGCAAAATAATCGAAGACATGTGACATCTACCAACGCGCACTGAGCCCGCGTGGTGGATTACGGTTCACTCTCTATCACTAAGAGGAGGCCTGTGTCCCAGCAGTGAGAACATTTTAGGCTGATTATGCTTATGCTAACTTAGACGTAATAAAGAAATCTTCATGTTTTGTCAAGTCGTCAAGTCCGTACTATACAAAAGTGGGTAGTATTACAATAAAGCTGAAAATCACGCACACTATAAACAATTCGCATCGCACACATACTTAGACAAACATACACACAGGCAGAGCTTGTCAAGATAATTTGATCAGTACGCGCAGCCGTCGCGAGGGTACAGTTCTTGACTGCAGCCCAAAATAGCCCACAGCTACATTTCGATGCGATGGGATATCCTGACAAATTATTTTTAAATATCCCAGTTTGTCTCTATATCCGTAGGGAAGGTCCCTTTTTCTAATTGTTGGTTGTAGGGGACTATTTTTGGTTCGATATGGTATTTGTGTATTAAAGTGGTGTGAATTGGTATGATAAATGTATAGTCGGAGATGATAAAGGATTTCGAATAGATGATATGGTGATTTACTTATCAGAAACTGATGCTCTTGCTCTTCGATAGCTCTTCATATTTATGGATATTTTATTGGTGTGGTAACAACGATAAGTTATTATCAATAATATGATGAAAAGCAAACAACTAAATTGAAATCTGCTGAACCTGCCAACACTAGTAAAGAAGAAAAGTGGTAGACAAAACTATAAAGATGATTTTGATTGTGGCCACTGCAGCGGCACATGGGATGATGATCCGCCATAATTATCAAATAACGATAAAATTCCCGAGGTATATTGTCTTCGGCTACCTCTCGTATGTTCTAATAATAAACGAAATTAAAAATGGAAAAAAACAATATGTTTTTGATAAATTTTAGATTCAGTGACAAGTGTCTTAGTGAGGCGTACTAGATTTAAACCAACATCCTAGTGTTTGAAGCATTTCAAACATTTTAAAATTCACTTTTGGTACAAACCGCGGCGTTTTCAAAAGAAGGAAGGCCGTAAAAGAATATTATAATATGTACGTTTAAAAATGTTAGCTCATAAAAGTGCTTTTCACAACGGTAGCCGGGTCACACACAGATAACCAAATTGTGACTATGATACCCGCCCACGATGGTACGTGTCTTGATTGGAACTAGAGGCACAAAAAGTACCGAAATTTAATTATCTCGTTGTGAGTGAGGAAAATAGATTGAAAACTGAGAAAAGAGGACATTGTATGGGTGTCAATATCCTCCATTAGGAAGTGTTAGAAATAAAGCATGCGTAGGATGTTCGCTTAGCGAATTATGCAAAACATTTAACAGAAAACATAAAACAAATTCTATTTTAATGTTGAAGAAATACTTTTGTAAAATGAGTTCAGTGAGTGAGCAATGACCCTTTGGGCCCTCACATTTGTATTGAAACTTCCAGATTTGTGAAACTCTATCATTAACTTTTGAAACGTAAATTCCTTTAACGATTTAATGTTCTTCTTCTCGTCTTAGATGCTGTCACCGCGGCATTATACATGGGGTTAATATTATGTCTGATCTTTCAAGACTGTCTAAAACATATTGTACTTTAAAGAACAACATGATATTTAGTTATATGGTGTAAGACCATCATTGATAGTGCATTAGTGAAAATAATGAATAGAAGTTAAACTGTGAGTTCATGTCGAAATGTTGATAATTATTATCAATACGCCCGAAAACAGAAAAATATTTATGTAATTTTCACAGCTATCTGAACCGTTGTATTAATGAAATTTGTATAGTTACTTAGTAAGCTGGGTAATAATTGTATTAACGACTAGCTTCTGCCTGCGACTTCGTCCGCGTTAAATTTCTTGTACCCCCGACCCTTCCCGTCGCGTCGAATCGCCTACCCGTGCGATTTTCGCCGTTATTGCAACATTTTTCATTACTGCTCCGCTCTTCTTAGTTGTAGCGTGATGTTATATAGCTTATAGCCTTTCTCGATAAATAGGCTACTCAAGAAAAAAATATTTTTTTTAATTCGGACCAGCAGTTCCTGAGATTAGCGCGTTCAATCAATCAAACAAACAAACAAACTCTTCAGCTTTATAATATTAGTATTGATATCAATTAGACAAATTTTATTTAATAAGCTGTAAATGAGTGCTAAAGTCCTTTGCATTCATTTACAGCTTATTAAACTACTTCTACTAATAAATTAACGGTGTTCTGCACAAGGGCTTCCGGAAAGTGCAAAATTTAGGATAAGTGATCTTATTTTCTAGGAAGAAAAGTACCTGGACCGTTATTTTTTAAACACACTATCAATAACAAACTGAATGATTTCCAAAAATATTACTAATCCCTTGTTTCATAGGTTCGGAAAATTTGTCTGTTTAGCAACGTACACAGCGCAATGAATGTTGTAGAACTGCTAAGCAACGTACACAGCGCAATGAATATTGTAGAACTGCTTAGCAACGTACACAGCGCAATGAATGTTGTAGAACTGCTTAGCAACGTACACAGCGCAATGAATGTTGTAGAACTGCTTAGCAACGTACACAGCGCAATGAATGTTGTAGAACTGCTTAGCAACGTACACAGCGCAATGAATGTTGTAGAACTGTAAAAACGATAGCCAGTCCTACTGGAAGTATGTTACAATGATCCGTCTGGTCTATGAGTGTAGGCATTTCAATTTGTATGTTAACACATTCAAAGAGAATGCAGCGTGCATCACTACCACGTACAAGATATTTGCACGGATTGCATATGAGTGTGGGATGGTGGAGGCGTAAAAAATTAGAATATTATGATTCACGGACACTTGGTCTGTTGTGACAGCAACATTACAAAATAATTGTATGTTGTGGTGCAACTTTTATTTATTTTCTGAACAACGTCTGACATTGCCAACCAGTCCTCTCATTCAATAAAATTAAACAACACACCGCCCGCTAAAAACAAAAGGTGCTTTTTCTTGGATCTAGTGCTTCATCATCATCATCATTTCAGCCGTAAGACGTCCACTGCTGGACTTAGGCCTTCCCCAATTTGGGGGGCTTTGCTATAATCGCCACGCTTGGCAGGCGGGTTGGCGATCGCAGTATGGTGGTAAAATGCATAGAGAACGCTGCTGCCCATTCTCTAGTAAGTCCCTTAGTCGCCTTTTACGACACCCACGGGAAGAAATGGGATCTAGGGCTTGTTTCCCCAAAATTATCCCGAATTTATAAGACATAACATCACGCCACGTTTCCTTGAAGGGTTAGGTAGAGGTGTGACTATAGTACTACCACATTTTGCCAGTAATATTCGACTCCCATCTAATAGGGCGAGTCGATTGCCATCAAGATGGCACAAATCTCGACTCCGGGCTGTTACTGAGAAATTCCAGATAGTAAAACCCCATAACACTTTGCTCGACCTGGGAATTAAACCCAGGACATCATGCTCAGCAGCACCACTAGACCAACGAGGCAGTCAATATTTAAATTTGGAAACATGAGTCATTTTAGTTTTTAAAACAATCAACTTTTTATTCCAAAAAGGTTGATCACAACCGAACAAAAGGAGTTTGTATATTCGTAAATCTATAAAAAAGCCGTACGGTAGGTAATCGGGCTTAACCTTGACCGAGTATTTTGGTAACGCTGATTCTGTTGTTCATTTTGTTTTACGCAGACGTTCGCAAAATATTCCATGTCTGCATGTATAAGAAATGTGGGGTTTGTAACTATCACCGTGTTATTGTAATTCTGCCAAACCAATTATTTAACGCTGCAAAATAAAGTTACTTTAGAACATAAAATAAGAAATTTTTATATCCTAACTATCATTCCGTGTGGTTTGTGTTTGTGTTCTCTGTAGTGCCGGACGTAACCCATCCCATTTCTTCCTGTGGGTGTCGTTAAAGACTAAGGGAGTTACTAGAGAATGGGCAGCAGCGTTGTCTATGCATTTTATCACCATACTGCGATCGCCGACCCGCCTGCCAAGCAAGACGATTATGGCAAACCCAGGGAGGTTTGCATTAATCGTCTTGCTTGGCAGGCGGGTTGGAGGAGGCCTATGTCGAGCAGTGGATATTTTTCGGCTGAAATGATGACGATGAAGCACTTTCATTTAACTTAATCACCAATCTCTTGATTTCAGAATGTACAGCAGTGAGCCTGGCTCTGGATTTGGCAAGGGTGGCGGCGGTGGCGGTACCTTCCGGGGGGCTGGTGGTGCTTTTGGCATAATGAAGGCAGCCAGAGAAGATGAGTACTTCTACAAAAAGGTATACAAACATACCCTCTTATATTTTAATACAGATATACTATTTAAACAATTACCGTGAATTACTATGTGGCAGTTAAAATTTGAATTGTTTCCTTGTTTAAGTATTTAAGAGTATAGGCAGAGCGTAAGGCAGAACCACATTCTCTACGGGACCAACATCGTAAATGAGAAATAGTAATCAGCTGTTTGTGCTCTTCCATATATTTGGGTCCAGTAGGTATTGAAATTTGCTATGGGATAGCAATAACCGAGTAGTGTGCAACGCTTTCTAAACATGATCTAACGATTGAAAATTAAAACTTCTAATAGTCACCAGTTCTGGTAAAAAGTTTGGTGATCATAGTTTGTTTAAGATATATTCTTAGCTTGACAATTCCCCTGCCAGGGTCGCGAGATTTGTTCGAAAGAGATACCATGGCTCTGGCATAATATGGGCAACTGATGGAACACGGATGGGTTTTAGTCAGTAAAAGTTTGACACGCGCTTCCGTTTCACCCAGAGCGGTAGAGGTCATTTGATGATTTCCCACCCACAAAAAAAAGCTCGACAGTGCCCATCCAAGTCGTCAGATACAATGTAAACGACAAAGCCTATGCCTACTTTAGGAACCTACTGCACTCATATCTACGGGGTAATTGCGTAACACACTAACACTAGGAATGGCTTTCATTTTGACAGTTCAACAACATTCATTGCGTTATTTACGTTGTTGAGCAGACTTTTTTTTCGAACACGTGAAGCTATGGGTAAGCAGTTTTCTTCAAAATGATTCAGATTCTGACTGAAAGTGTGCTTAGGCTTCCAGTTTCCTATCACAATATGTCAACGCAGAACTCAACCCGAAATAGACGCTCGTTCGAGATGCGACTCAAAACCGGAAGAATTTGTTTTGTCATTCATTAAACATATCAAACAAAAAACGCAGTAGAAAAAACCAAAATAATGTATGTAAACGCAACAATTGATCAACGAGAACAACTTTACAACTACACGAGAATGCACGCATGCACATTTTACATTTCAAAATGTAAACAATATAACTCATTCTGTCTTCATACGTAGATAAGTTCTATGCTCGTACGCATGCATTATCCTAAATATATTGCGTACTTTCGTTTACTAGACTCAGCTAAAACTATTCCTGTTATTAGCCGCTTTCCTCGACGTAATTAAAAGCAAAGATTTCTGTAATAAAACACTGTCAACGTGAACTATTTTGCTTGCCACATTTTGTGATTCTCAATCTTGTTTAACTGTGATACGGTTCAAAATGGTTAAAGGTTTGTGATTTATTCCTAGACTAGCTGTGCCTGTGATTCTGTCCGTGATCGGAAGCTATAAAGAAGTGTTTGGTGTTTCGGTTGGTCATTAGGGAATCGGATTTGGTTTGGTTGAGTACAGAGTATAGTAGAGTAAGAGCTCGTGCGCAAGTCAACAGGTGAGGTATCGTCCTCGTCGCGACTCTCCGGTTAATTTTGATAAGATTGTACCTGCAGCGGTTTAGTTGGCTTGGAAGACGGTTTAATAATACCCTGGTTGGCCAGTGTTGTTGGTGACGTGCTGGAAGCTACTACATATACAATATGCAGTTAGCCGGAAAGAGTATTTTTCGAGAATTAGTTTTTGAACAGCCTGGATTTTCAGCAAAAAAAAGAATGAAATTTTACAGAGTATTTTTCTTCACTAATTCGGTAATAGTTATGGATTTTGAGGTTGATTACTTCTGAAATTGGACCTCATCTACTTTCATATTGTGAGCGTAATATTAAGTTGTGGTACGGTTATACCTTAATTGAATTGGTGATTTAATCAGACATTCCTTATTTTCCTATCATATGTAAATCTTAAGTTTTCCGGCATTTGAAAACTTTATTATAATTTAAATTCTTTCATAATTTAAGTTCATCACGAAGCTAAGCTCCCCAAAATTCTGTAAAGTAGTTCTAAAAACATCGTGTCGAAACTGGCCTGTCCTGAAGACGTATGATACCTACCAACCCTAACCGATCCCGTGTGGTAAATTATGACCCAGTTCCTCTCATAGAAAGGAGGCTTATGTCCCAACAGTGGGCACGTTATGGCTGATTATTATTAGTTCTGAAATAATGTAGGTAGTAAGTTAGCAGAATGGATGACAGCAAAACCTTGGTTGGTCCATCGGTAGTCTTATCCCAAATCTCCCCAACCATTTTCTATGAAGAGACAACTTCAGTTGTTTATAGTTTCACTATACCTAAGTACGTATAGATAGTAGACTTATCTATATCTATACTTATAATAAAACTGTAGAGAGGTCAATTCTGTACATTGAATATACATTCAAAATTAATATTGGAGGATGATTGGTGATCGATACTGATGCCAAAAATGCAATCAGTAAATTTTGTGTCTGTTTGTCTGTCTGTCTGTCTGTATGTGCATGCATGGGTCAAAAACTACTGAAGGAATTTTAACCAAACTTGGTACGATTGTAGTCCATACTCCTGGGCAGGTTATAGGCTATATAACATAACGCTAAGACACATAGGAGCTGAGCAGTGACGATAAATTTGAAGCAAGTCGTATGAAAATGCGCTTTCGAGCTCTTATCCTCGCATACGTTGATCATACACCAAAAGTATGTATTACAAAGATGATGGTCTTCAAAAGATCTACAAAAAGTCCTCAATAGTATATATCTATCCTACTAAATTCGGAACACAGTTAGTTTATAACCTGGATTAACACATAGGGTACTTCTTATCCCGGTAGTATGTTCCCGCGGGATATTTTCCGACCTCCACGCGGGCGAAGCCGCTGGCAAAAGCTAGTAATACCTAAATGTCTAGGTAAACGAACCTACCTATTTGTTTCGAACAATGAGGGTAATGTAAACTGGAAATGTTTTCTACAGTAAGTGGAAAAACACTAAACGTGTGGGTTCATAAATGTGGGCTACTGTACTAAAGCAATTTGTTTTGCATTTTGCTTTTGCTTTTTGAACAGGCTCGTCCCCTTGGCGCTAAAACATGTCTGCTGAAATGTAGCTGAACTACAGGCTAATAATGATTCCCTAGACATTAAACCAGAGGTGCTGCCTAACCCTTCGGAGAATCATAATCTGTTTATGATGTTCTCACTGCTGGGACAGGCCTCCTCAAGGTGAGAAGGAGTGAGCCATCCACCGCGCGGGTCCTGTGCGTGTTGGTAGATGTCATATGTCTTCAAATTTCAACCGACTTCAAAAAAAGGAGGAGGTTATCAATTCGACTGTATTTTTTTGTATGTTTGTTACCTCATAACTTTTGACTGGGTGAACCGATTTTGAAGATTCTTTTTTTATTTGAAAGCTGGTGCATCTCTAATGGTCCCATATTAATTTGGTTCCATTCGGACAATGGAATCCATGTGAAAACCATATAAGTCTTAAATTTGCATTAAGTATTTGCGCGGCAAATGAACGAATAACGCGATTAGATTAGTGCGGGGTATCGACCATAACTAAAAACTAAAAATAAAAACTTTTTCGAAAAAAAATAATCGACTTCCTAAAAAAAAAACACTGCAAATTGAAAAATAACTTTAATTTCGGAAGTCGGTGGCAAAAAAACCTTAATTACAGATCCTAAGACACCGACTTCCAAAATTGAAGTTATTTTTCACTTTGTAGTGTTTTTTTTTTCAGGAAGTCGATTGTTATTTTTTGGTTCTAGGACATGTCAGTTTCCTCACAATGTTTAGAGCAGTGGTGATGAAATAATTTGCACAAGGAAAGCACCTGTCAGGGTTCGAAACACCAATGCACAGCTTCCACTGAAGCAATTTTATTAGGGAGGTCTTTGTAAAACAAAAAAAAATTTGTTGGGTTGCTTACATAACATAATGAGCGTTTAATGGTCCCACTGCAGGGACACAGGCCTCCTCTAGGTAAGAGGGAGTGGGCCATAATCCACTACGCAGGCCCAGTTTGGGTTGGCTAGTTTGTTGGTTGGTCACACTTATTTTGTTAATTAGGTATCTGTGTGCATTCATTAAATTGCTTTGTGTTCTCTGTGGATCTAACACATGCCTTCAGTATTCAGTTAGCCAGGACAAATAGCACTGTTACCAATACCCGTATTACTGCCCTTCTTATATTTTTACCACGGCATCTGGCGCGGCCGTTTACGAGGAAATAAGAACGGCTCTGACTATGGCGAGTAGGTGAAGACATACACTGAATGTTTGCAATACTGTGTTCTGAGAATGTACTATGTGATCGTGCAGTAATTAATGAGTCCTAGCGGCACTACATCAAAGATTTGCATGACGCGAGTAAACTGAGACTTTCCCTGCAGGTGCATTTGTAGCTTCACGCACATGTTTTGTTTTCCAATCAAAGGGCCGGTTTCTACTAAGTATACGATAAGGATTATCTCGTTTATCGGGGAAATCCGAAATGTTTAAATTAACATAGCTAAGGTCTAGTCCGGAAATAAAAAACGTTAAAAATCTAGTCGTAATGTCATCTGGGAGACAATGAATGATAGAAACTTGTCAAATATAAGTAGGGCGGAGAGATATTGGGATTTAAATTAGAATGCCATTCGCATTCTTAAAATATTAAGAATTGCTCCTCAGATCTATATCCATGTTTTTTTAAGTGCAGTTAGATACTGGGCTATTCAGTGGAATAGGATAGTGGAAAAGGTGTGGAAAAAGTGACCTTAATAAACTAGTCAGTTTTCAGAAGTTTGCAGCTCGGAATTTGGATTTGTATCTGGTATAAGGCTATAAAGTAGTCCCTTACTACATGGGATGTAAGCTATATGTCTATGTATATTTCCCAATAGATATATTCAATGATACGGAGGAATGAGGAATGTCGAGAGGAAAGTATTGAGTATGAATGTACATGGCTTCAAGAGTAGAGAGACCAAAGTATTTAATGAAAAATTAATGTTGTGGAAATGCGTTCCTTGCGAAGCATGTGTGGCGAGACTATGAATGATAGGCTGAGGAATGATGTGATCAGACAACGGTACGGTTTAAAAGAAGATGTAGTGACAAAATTGAAAAGAGTATGATGGTTTGGCGTATGTAAGGATCGTAGCAGGTGGCGTTCCGTAAATTCTGGCTACCCCCATGGAAAAACGGCGTCAGTTTATGTATGTATGTATTCAATGAATAAGTATTATCTTATATCTTTAAACGAGCAATTCTTGTATATATATATATATATATATATAATCTGAATCTCGGAAACGGCTCCAACGATTTTCATGAAATTTAGTATACAGGGGTTTTCGGGGGCGATAAATCGATCTAGCTAGGATTCATTTTTATAAAATGTCGTTTTATTCGTGTTTTCAATGACCAACTTTATCGATAATCAACTTGAACATAAACTTATTATTTTAAATACAATTTACAAAAAATACCGAGCAAAGCTCGGTCATCCAGATATTAATAAACTTAAAATAGTGACTGTGGTCTGCCGATTAATCGAATACCTATGTGTGAGAGACCAATTAAACATATATAATTGATTTTTTGTATGAAGACTGCTTAACGTTTAGATATCATCTTTATCTATCTCACCTCCACAACGCAGTTACTGGGTAACACGATAACCCTTGGTAAGACTGGTTGTCAGACTTTCGGGGTTCTGACGACCCGTAACGACTATCGAAGATCTACAAATGACAGTCGGGAGTCGGGACCAATGGCTTAGCGTGCTTTGCGAGGCGAAAAGGTCAAGATATTTCGAAATCGACGAATATATAATTATTTTTGTATGGTCGTCTCCATATTCCTAGATTAAGTCGCCTCTGCGTACTCTTTACTGCTTCGGGGAAAACTGGCATAGATGTTTTAAATTCACATAACAACAACTGACATGTTATTGTATACACATACATTTGGCCCGTGTAACGAGAATATGAGAAAGAAAACCCTCAGAATCATGAAATAGCCAGGATAATCCATAATATTCGTTCTTAGAGTAAATAAATAATAAATATTCTTTTTTCGCTGAACTAAACTGTGCTTATATTTTTCTTAGATTGTATTTGGATCATAATACATGCCAAAATGAGTGTCCCAGTTAGTAAACAAACATGTCTTGGCAACAAGGTTCAGTCGGTCGGTCAATCGCTCCAACAATATTATATTAACAATATTGTGTATTCTAGAAGCGCGAACTAAATTATATTTAGTAACTAGCTGCTGCTGTCTGTGGTTTTACTTGCATTCTTCTATCATAACTTTTTGGTTGGTTGGTTGTTGAGTCCAGCGGAGTAATAGCTTAACTCATTATCAGTAGGAATAGCTTTTAATTTGACAGTTCAACAAAATTCATTCCGTCATTCGCCTACGTCTCCACGGACGAATTAAAAGCGCCGCGGGATTTTTTCGCATACTGGATCTTCATACGAATTTCTAGGACGATTCATCTAGAAATAAATTAGCTTCGTGCGAATCACCAGTAGCAAATAATATATGATTTAAAAGTGCCAATTCGCCCGATTCGGGTGAGTTCATTCGTGCGAGTTTAATCAAGCCCAATTCAAGCTGAGTTAATAAAACTAGGAATTACGAAAACGGAAGCGGTTTTGACTACTAAGTTATTGAAATTGACTAAAATTATTGCCTACCCAGACTGACGTATTAATTGTATGATGCATCTTTCACAACAAGCTACATAGTGTTCATAACGTATACCACCACAATTGTGTAAACTAGTCGGTTTAAATAATTCATATCGTCGGAATTGAGTAAGAACAGTCATACGATCAAGATCCAACGAAAGATACGGCTCGTAAATTCTACGGATCGTTGCAAAAAACAGGAACCCGTAGGCATGTACCAGCCGTAATATAATAATAAATTAATGTGCACGAACTTGACACAGATCGGAGCCAATTTTTTAACGTAACAATGTACGAAAATATTGTCAGAGGAACCGGCGGCGGCGGCGATCGTATTTGTTTATTAACCTTAAAATTGACGGTGTTGAGTAATTATTAACATAACATAATGTTACAATACAATAACGTTTGTGGCGTCGACTTTGCTTAGGTTCAGGGGGTGGCAAATGTCGAAAAATGCTTGTAACTAAAAAAATGGATAAGCATATCCCTTAACACGAAAACGTTAATCAATCAAGACTATCAGGTGTCACATAACAGAACAATGCACAAAATTAATTAATTTCCACGATAGTAAGAAAATATATTTTACAAACGAATTGCGATCAAATATATCCTTTCAAAAAAGAAGAATGATTGTAAATATATTTATGTATATTGCTCAAAAAACCACACATCAAATTCTGAAAACGAAATCATTTAAAGAGTGCAAGTGCGATGAAAGAAATTAGCAGGAATGTTTTCTTGATGATTGCCAAATATACCAGGTTCAGCAAAAATACCAGGCAACTAGGGCCTGGCGCCGGTTTCAATTAGATCTTAAAGTTGTGAAGTCACTGAATCCAATTAATTCAGCCTATCGCAGGCCGTTGATGGACATAGACCTCTCGCAGACTGTGCCACAACACCCTGTCCTCCACCTTCCGCATTCAGTCTGCGCCAGACACCTTTTTAAGGTACTCGGCCCATCTAGCTGGAGGCGACACTCACTACGCTTGCCGTGACGCGATCTCTGCTCCAGAATTCGTCTGCTCCACAGGTCATCGTTAGCTCCACAAAATATGGCCAACCCGCAGCCACTTTAGCTTCTTTACTCTACAAGCTTTGTTGGTAACTTCAGTTCTTTCCGTAAATTACCATTTCTGATTATTTGTTTAAAATAAACTTCTAGCTTCAACGTTGATACCCTGTACAGTCCAGTGCAGCGTCATAAAAACGTCCTCTAACGCATTGGTGAATAGTTTCCGGGATATCGCACTCCCTTGCCCTTCAACTGCCCCCGAGCTGTTGGACGGGGCTGGTATTCTTATCGTGGATCTGAACTGTCATTGAGGCAGCGGCATAAAATTATCTCGTCACTTGACGTAGCGCCAGTTAATATGATATCGTTGCATTGACGCCAGAGCTGCCCTGATTCCGATGGAGCCGAAGACTGATTTCTAATAGTCCAAAAATGCCATGCACAGCAGTTGGTTAAACTTTTCGGCTATCTGTACAATTTGCTGAACGGTATGGATGTAGTCCTCGGTACTGAAAGATTTTCAGTACCGAGGAGGAGAATTCGTTGTCTTCTGGCAAATATTCCATGACGCCCGTCTAGAACTACTTGTATATGTGGCTGAGAAATGAGATGGGTCCATTGTTCTTCAGCAAGGCTTAGTCAATTTTTTTGAAGAACAAAATCCTCAGAACTTTACTCCACACTTCGGGTGTTGTACTCTCGTGGATCACAGAGTTGAAGAGATTCGCTTGCCCTCTCAAGGATTAGAGCCCCGGCCGCTTAAAGGCGCTTTACCATTCTCCCATTATAAACAGGCCTTGTTGTTCATTAGTTGCTTTAGAGCAGAGTTCAGTTTAGCAACTTTAGTCATGTAAATTGTAGATATGCTTAATCGTTGGTGACTTTTATGTTGACAATCATGAAAGACATCGTCATCGTTTGCATCACCTTTTCGCAACTATGTTGGTGTTGGCTTCCGGTAGCTGGATGCAGCCGCAAATATTTACCTATTTTACCACCCTAATCACCCTAAGAAGCACCCTAATATTATTGCTTCCTTTTTACGGTCAGTTTGGTCAACACATATCTATCTATCCAAGATATCGCCCTTGATCCCACACATGATAGAGAAAGAATCAAATAAGTACCGTACTTATTTGATTCTTTTCTCTATTCTCCGGGTGAGCAAATGCAATTATTATCTTGTAAAAAACGTCTTGGAGTTGGGAAAAATCATCCTACCAAAAAAATATATATTGTAAACAAAGTCAGTTTTAGTTATCTCTAAAATCAGACTCAGGTTTCAGTTTCCGGCCTAAAGTCCCATATTGCTAAATTACTTATCCCACGCCTGTGAAACATGTAGCACAGCTAATATACGTATACATCTATACTAATATTATAAAACTGAAGAGTTTGTTTGTTTGTTTGATTGAACGCGCTAATCTCAGAAACTGCTAGTCCAAATTGAAAAATTATTTATGTGTTGGGTAGCTTATTTATGGAGGAAGGCTATAGGTTATATAACATCACGCTACAACTAAGAGGAGCGGAGCAATAATGAACAATGTTGCAAAAACGAGGAAAATCGCACGGGTAGGCGATTCGACGCGACGGGAAGGGTCGGGGGAACAAGAAATTTAACGCGGACGAAATCGCGGGCAGAAGCTAGTATCCTATATAAGAGTACTGAACAAAACTATATTGTAACATTGTAAATGATAAGAAGAGTGTTTGACTGGCCTGCTAGTCTAGTGGTTAGTGACCCTGACTGCTAAGACTGAGGTTGTGGGTTCGATTCCCACCCAGAACAAATATTGCGTGATGAGCACAATCATTTGTTCTGTGTCTGGGTGTAATTTATCTATAATATGTATTTGGAAAAATATAAGTATAGGTATTTATCAGTTTTTTGGTTGCCATAGTACAGGCTCTGCCTAGTTTGGGATCAGATAACGTTGTGTTGGTTGTCCTAAGATATTATTATTATTAATGTAAATACAAGTTAGTGACGCTAAAATATACGCATACTGTTGCAACCACGAGTACGTTTATTTATTTAAAATAAAAAACCTCGCTGGCGTTGTCATAGTTCATCTACTGGCAAGAAAGTTGAGTTCACGATCCATTCTTAAATAGAATCAATCCGACTATCTGGTTATAAATAATGCACATATGTTTTTATCTATCTTGTAGCTAGTCAATATTTATAGTAAACACAGCTCTGTTTTAAACTATATTGACTAAAATAGTACAAAATTCTTTAGCGCTATGCTCTGTGTGAGTATTTTATGCTTAATTTTCTTGTTATACTGTCTACTATCAGTCTTGAGGCTGTTATCCATTTACCTATCACTTAGAAGTTAATTTTTATATGTCGCTTAAAGTAATTACTGCTGATATTAATGTTATTGTTATATCGAATATCTCCATTCGATTTACTTCTATTTTATTGACTGAAAAAAGATTGTATTCAAATCGATTTTTTGTGTAAGAATTTGCAGTCACTAATCTATACTAATATTATAAATGGGAAAGTGTGTATGTATGTTTGTCCGTCTTTCACGGCAAAACGGAGCGACAAATTGACGTAATTTTCAACCGACAAAAAAAACGGAGGAGGTTATCAATTCGACGCGTATATATTTTTTTTATGTATGGCTACGCATAACTTTTTACATAGCAGTCCGATTGTGATAATTCTTTTTTTATTGGAAAGGGTATACTCCCAAGGTGGTCCCATATAAATTTGGAAAACAAAATCATACCCTAAGGGTCGGAAAACAGGGGATGATTGATTGTTCACTCACTGATTGCAATGTATAACCACGCATAACTTTATACAGAGTAGTCCGATTTTGATTATTCTTTTTTTATTGGATAGGGTATACGTTGCCAAGTATTATAAGTACACTAAAGCCACAAAAAAATATAAAATAAAACTTTTTAACAAAAAATTATGAGTCAGCGCTTTGAGTGATCTTTCTTCATTGATTTTTCAGCGCCGACTCAAAATTTTAATGTTTATTATTTTTTGCTTTTCAGTTTTTTCGGCGGTTTAATTTTCTGTTAAAAAATTTTTCGTAAATGAAGACAGTTGAAGGGATGGAGAGTGACATAGGCTACTTTTTGTCTCTTTCTAACCCCCCACTTCCCTAAAAAGGGGGGTGGAACGTGCTAATCTCAGGAACTACTGGTTCGAATTGAAAAAATATTTTTGTGTCTGGTAGCCTATTTATTGAGGAAGGCTATAGACTATATGACATCACGCTACGATCAAAACGAGCGGAGCAGCAACAAAAAAATTGACGAAAACTGGTAGGCTGCGATGCGACGGGAAGGGTCAGGGGAGGAAATATTTGACGCGGACGAAGTCGCGGGCAGAAGCTAGTGCTATATAATTTTATTTCTGCAAGTGGATTTGTAAAAACGATTTTATATGTTAATCACATTTTTTTTTAAACTAGATGAGGTTTCCGTTTCCTATCTAACTAGTCTGAGAAGAAAGGCCGAAACAAACTCGGAGGTCACAGTCTCTTCATAATCTTGGTCAGATCAAGTGAAAATTATGTGGAATGGTGTCTGAAAGAGTCTTTTCAGGAAAGAACTTTTGATTAAATAACCACATAGTTTGAGTGGACCTGTCCAATCAGTGCATACATCATCATCATTTCAGTCGTAATACGTCCACTGCTGGACATGACCTCCCCCAATTTGGGGGGCTTTGCCATAATCGCAACGCTTGGCAGGCGGGTTGGTGATCGCAGTATGGTGGTAAAATGCATAGAGAACGCTGCTGCCCATTCTCTAGTAAGTCCCGTAGTCGACTCTTACGACACCCACGGGAAGAAATGGGGTGATGCTATTCTTTACGTCCGGCACCACACGGTACATTAGTGCATACATTTATCAGTAATAATGCAACTATGTGTTTCATTACGTATTCCAATCAGTGCTTCTAACGCCACTGCTTCTCATATAATTGATTTATGACACAGTACTGTACCTATATATACTGCAATGGGCTAAAACCAGTTGCCAAGCTATTAAAATATATCAGTACTAGATATACCCATTACGTTTCTCCTAAAGTGCGTACTCGTAGAATCCATTTCAGTTGAAAAGGTCCATAATGCCGGAAATGATACGTGTCATCTTAAAAGCAATAATATTGTTATAATATCGAAGTTTCAGGCTGTTAATCAAGATAATACACTCAAGTGACGACATTGGACAGATCTGGATATGTCTCGCCTGTATATAATCAGTAAGCTTTTAATACTTCAGTAAATGGAACAGTAACACACATTATGATGCGGCTATATACAAGCCGTGTAATTTAATTTTACATGGGATTTCAAATCGACAAAAATTACTAACTTCCACAAAAACTTTCGTCTCCTATTTAAACCGTTTAGATGAACACTAAAGACTGATTACAGAAAAAGCCCCTTTTTCTATAATCAGTCTTTAGTGTTCATCTTTGTTGTAGTTACAAGGAAATCATAAGCAAAATTAGGGCGTGGTTTATCAGTAAATAAATAAATGAAAAATGTTATTTCAGGCTTTGCTAGATGTATAACGGATAGTAGCGAGACCTCCTATGAAGACAATGCAAACAGCAACATTTGACACAGCGGAACAACGACATAGAAAAGAGCCGAGAAAACAGTTGAACTCCGCCAAAAGATGCTCCGATTACGCTAGATCACGGAATAAAAAAAACTAGCTACACCTAAATCAACACGGCGGCGACGTCATTAAAAGGCCTTTCCATAGCTAAATATGCTTACTATAGGATGCGAATCCAGTACAGCTTGCAATCTCTTCCTATCCTGAGTACACGTCTTCTCTACCATAACGGCGCCCCCAGTCTACTTCTAGATATGCAATGGTCTCTAGCAATATGAAACATGAGACCTCAGGGGCTAGTGCGAATCTTGGCGATCACTCGATTAGAGCATGGTCAAATCACGTTGGGGTAAGTGGTCATTTCATTTATTCATTCATATTACAGGCTTTCCTAGATATCGTTTTTGTCCAATTCTCAAGCAACAAAAGATGAATTTTATTTTACTTGGTAAATAGTAGTGGAAACCGTACACTAATGATTTAAACTTTATTTTTATTGCAGTGAGCGTAAGTGTTGGTTTAATTAATTAGGCACTGTGTTGAAACTGTTTGGCAAATATTTATGCTTCTGCAAACTGTTATTATTTAAAAATTTATTGTTGAAACTAGTTTTATTGTGTGGGCTTCATCATTAGTTAATTTGATTACGATGATTCATTATTTTTTGTACTACTGAAAATATCTGAGTTAAACTATACAATATTAAAAGGAAGAGTGAAAGCACACTAATTATCTACTTCCTCACGCTGCTTATTAATTTACGAGTATTATTTTATTTACATGACAATGATTAATATTTTCGTAATATTTATTTTAAAATCATGTATGTTTGTAGGTATGCAAGAAAATTCTCAGATTATGTGTTATATTTTATAAAGCAAATTGTTTTTATTTTATGTAAGTTTTTGTCTCTTTTACTCTTGCACACGCTGTATATATCTCTTGCACCTACTTTCCTATCGCAGTTATGCTTGAAGAGATTTCTTTAGAAATAAAGATCGCCTTTATACCTATTTTTCTGCTGTTTCTTTTTGTATGTTTATATTTATGTAAGTACATAAGTGGCCAACTAATTTAATTCTGTTTTAATTTTTCTCGTTTGGTCATAATGAACAGGAAAACAAATTATTCATATTTAGGTAAGTACATGAATCTCGTCAGTATTTAGACGAATTGGCAACACTTGGCTGTAGTTACCAAGTTTAATTGCATGCACATACCTACATATTTAAACTGTGTCAAAAATATTTATAGACTTAATTAGGTCACTGGGTCATGTATAATTAAGAGGGGTCATGTATATGATTTAGAACTGATTATATGTGGATTATGTTGCGAGCACTGTATTTGTTACCTCTATTATTTAGTTCTAACCTTAATCGACTGATTATTAAACCGCTATTTGTTGTCCTTTAATAAATAAATTGTTTTTATTATTTAAATAAGAAGCTATACAATATCTTTAATTTAGCACGGTCATATCAATGCGCCTACTCTTGCTGCCAGCATTTTAATTGTTCTTTTAATTTATTTATTGAATTTTTAGAAGACATACATACCTGCTCCTTGTCTTTTAATTTGTATGAAGAAGACCTGTGATACAGGTTTCTTCGAAATACCGATATCAGGTGTCACAATGTGAATGTAAATAGCCCACTCTAATTCGCAACACACTATCAAGCAGTATTTTGTAACTTTGAAGGATATTCCTAGTCCATTGCTTAATTTATTCCAAAAGTTCGTCTGCTCAGCAACGTAAATAGCGCAATGAATGTTGTTAAACTGTCAAACTGAAAGCCAGTCCTACTTTTAGTGTGTTCCGCAATTACCCCGCTATTAGTTTCTACAAAGCCATTGTGAGGGAAAATAAATCTGCCAGGGTCGCGAGATTTGTTCCAAAGAGATACCGTGGCCCTGGCAAATAGGCAACTGAAGGAACACGGGTGGGTTTTACTCAGTAAAAGTCTGACACGCCCGCGCCCACCCGCTCCGCCCAAGAGCGGGAGATGTCATTTGATGATTTACCACCCACAAAAAAGCGAAAATAAATGAACTTATTATAATAGCCGTCTTTTCTAACACTCTGGTTCAATATCGCAATCATCTTTCACTATAAATTGTAGATTGCTGATTCTTGTTTGAATTCCGTCATTTATCCTTGAAACTTTCCACTATTTAATTATTTTATGAATTGATGAATATCATAGTATAAATATAACCAATTATAAATTTAATTATAATTATAAATTTAATCAATTTTGTTATAGCCTCAAACAGTGCAAATATTCCATTCTTATTGGAATTTATATGTTCGAGTTAGGGGTTGAAACTTCGTTACAAAGTTTTTCGAGACATCGCCAAGCGGTTGGTCTACTGCTTACGTGTTGGTCTATTATTTGAAATTTAGCTGAGGACAACGCTGCGGATGAATTTAATTGACGCCCTATTATTTTTCCTTTTACATGATATTATTTTAAGACTTAGCTTTTATATTTCATTATTCTCGTTTATTTGATTTTATGATATATATTTATTTCTTTAATTACCAAGTAAAAAATCTTAACTGGCTGTGGACACCTTTAAACAAGTGACAAGTTCGCTGTAGCAAAACATCTAGACTAAGCTCTCGCTCATTTTTATAAACGACCTAGTCGTTGGTTGGATAACAAATAAATAAACTTTCGATTTCTCGACCCCGTCCGCATTCAATGTGAATACTTTTATTGCTTTCATGATCTTTGACAGTCGTAATAGGTAGTCAAGCCCGAAAGTCTGATAACTAGTCCTACAAAGGGATATCGTGATGCACAGTCACTGTATTGTGGAGGTTGCTCCATGTAAAACGCAACCAGCGTTTTCAGCTGTTAACCTGGAAGCCAACTCCAACGTAGTAGGTAGGAAAATAATATCTGTCTTATTTTGAAGGTGTCTTATTGGGAAAATCAAATGTTTATAGTTATATCTTATCTTATATCTTTAAACGAGCAATTCTTGTATATATATATATATATATATAATCTGAATCTCTGAAACGGCTCCAACGCTTTTCATGAAATTTTGTATATAGGGGGTTTCGGGGGCGATAAATCGATCTAGCTAGGATGCATTTTTATGAAATATCGTTTTATTCGTGTTTTCAATGACCAACTTTATCGATAATCAACTTGAACATAAACTTATTAGTTTAAACACAATTTACCAAAAATACCGAGCAAAGCTCGGTCATCCAGATATTTAAATGTTAATAGGTACGCAAAAGCTAGGCATATGAATAAATACGATGGACGCATTCTAAAAATTTAGAAAAACAAATGTTTGTTTAGACAAGATACTTTAAATAAAGATTTAAAAAAAAATGTTTCAAAATCTGTATTACAAAAATACAGATTTTATGGACCGTCAGGACGACGGACTGAAAGTTTGTTATAATAGAGCAATCTGTGGGATGGGCCCCTTTGTATCTTGTAGATCTCTAATTAACAAATTAGGATTACCAATTCTACCTAGCTAGCACTTGACTTAAAGGTAGAAATATTTGTTAAAGCACAATAATCCATTGACAATAAAATAATAAACTTTCAAGAGGTCCACCACCACTAGCTGTCACAATACCATATCTCACATGAACCACACTTTTTCAGAAGAATTGTTATAATATTTCTGTCAAATCTTGGGAGGCTTATTTCCAGCAGTGGATGATTTTTGGCTGAAATTATGATGATATACATAAATGCCAAAATTCATAACATAAACAAAACAGACAGTAAACTATATATTTTAGAACGAAACTTGAGAAATGGCTCTATAATAAATCTGTTCTTGAATAATATATTCGTTTGAAGCAAGCTTCAAAATAAACTAATACACAGTATATTTTCATCACATGATCTCAACAGTAATAATTATGTCGTTTTAGTCAAATTATTTTTCTTTTAATGAGTTTATTTTAAGCTATTTTTTGCATGCTGATGTAAGCATAATATGTTTTATTATTTATATTTGAAATCTTTTGTAAATATATTTTAAGCAAAATAAATTTATTATATTGTATATTTTTTTCTTTTCCCTTTCAAAACACTCATAGAAAACTAATCTCTTATCCGTCATTATAAAGACCAAATAACTATACACGCATATGTATGTATGAACGGAAACTATAAAAACAAAACAGTACAGAGACACGCGGAAAAATTAAATTGTACCGAACACCGAAATCCGAGTAGCATCACCACGTGACAGTACTCAAGTATCAAACAATACCGAATCACTTTATCAGCAGTAAATTGTAACGTCAAGTTATTCTTGTGCGACGCGTGTTTATCTAAAAAGTGTTGCAATGCTTATACAAAATACCGTTTTGGTTAATTACACATTCAGCCCGGATGACATGCAACGAATATACTTTGGTACTAAAATAAAATGTATGTTGAATGAACGCGGATAGAGCGACGAAAACGTCGGTGCAGTTTAGGTCGGTTGGTTTTATATAAATGGGAGTATTTTAGTTAAAAATGCAGTTGATTCTAACCTGTAGTGTTGTGGCGTGGAGTTGCGCGTGCGCTGCTGGGCGGGCGGCCGACGACTGGGCGGGCGGCGTCTGGTGCCTCGCTGCCGCGACACGAACCGACTATTCACACCGTGCGGGACGGGGACGGTACGATTACGAAACTGCGGCAGCCGTGGTCCGCAGTTCCATGTATTTGAATACAAAATAGTGCGATACTCTGTACGAAAGTTATGTTTCAAAGATTTTGCAATGCCATTAAAAAATAATCTTTAAATTCCCTATCATTTACACTCGAATTTTCTTTGCACACAAATTAGTATTGGTATTAATTTATTTATGCTTTATTGTACGCCAGAAAAAAATCAAAAAAGAAAAAAAAATGACCTTATAAAACATACAATGGGCGGCCTTATCACTTTCTGCGATGTCTTCCACGCAATCTTAGTAAGACGGTATGGTGTCTGCAACTCCACGTCAAAGCGCGTATTTCGGGTCTCTGTGTTAAAATCGATTATTATATTCACTCCAGCTCCACAAGGAAGGCCAGCAACGCCTTAATGTTACTGGCATTCTCACGGAGGGTTCCTGGGTTTACAAAGTATTTTGCCACGTATGTGGCAACTGCCACTGCTGTCTCGCATTTCAACATGCAGGCTCGGCTTAGTGGATGTCTCTGTCGCCTCCAATGACAAAGAGGTGATTATTAAATGGCTCGTGGCCTGTTATGGCTGCTGTAAATGTACGCATCTGTTGTTTAGAAAGACGGAGAGGCTGTTTCTTCGTAAGCAAAAAAAATTGCGGCTCCTGGCGATGATAAAAGCGGAAACCAATTTATATGATTAATCACTTTCTTTCGATTTAGAAACTTTAGTAACTTGGCACAAGTACTTCTCTAGGTAAACGAAAAAGTACCTTTTCTTTAAAGGTAGAGTTGAAATTTGGGGCTTGTACTAAATCCGCGCGGATGAAGGCGCGGGCGAAGTGCTACTTTTTAATAAACAACAATTAGTAGTACTCATCATAATCTGCCTCGCCTTTTCCCAACTATGTTGGGGTTGGCTTCCAGTCTAACTGGATGCAGCTGAATACCAGTAGAAGTATGGACGCTTAAAAACGCAGTGTGTAAATTGTTCCTCAGTATTCTGAAAAACAATATTTTTTTATGGAATATATTTTCACCAGCATAGTATTAGGCACTAAAACGCCAAATGGCTTACAACGATGTAGTGGATTTCAACTGTTTAATCCGTTTTACCTTATTAGCAATTGTCTTTGATTATTAAATTAATCTAAGTAAATACTACTTGTAAAACATTTAAATTGGCCTTCAAAACTTGGTACCACGTTTTAAAATTGCAATAATATTCAAAGGGCACAAGATATATTTTAGAAATGAAAAGTATTATAAAAAGTTTTGTTTTCATATTAAAAAAAAGCTTTATAGTTTATAACCTTCTTATAAGGAATGGCTGAACTCACTCACTCATTTTGAAATTTTTTGCTTACTTTTTCGTTAGTGTTTTGGTTTCATATTTATTTTTGATCGATGGATTTTGTTTCAAAAGCCAAGGTGTCTACATCACGTAAACTTTACTTATCATGCCTCTTTCACCTGAAGAATGTGCGAGAATCATGGCTTTTCTGGAACTAGGCTTCAGTATGCATTGTACTGCAAAAATGGTGGGTGTTCATTAAGGACGAAAGTGGCAGGTGAAGCGAAGGTACGAAAAAACTGAAACCTTGTAATGGCAGACTCAGGTGAACTAGTACCTACCGGAGGCTCAACGCGGGGTCGTGCGTTCCATGCCTCCCTTTACGAGGCACCGGTGTGGGCGCCCTCATTGAAGCTGCGCCCAGCGCACCGATTGAGTGCGTCCTAGAGGGCTAGTCCGGGGATATCGCACGGTCTCTTGTGACGCGGTAAGCCTCCTTGCCGGATTGTCGCCGGGATCTGGAGGCAAAAGTCCTCGCGGGGGATATGTAGGAGTGGAAGGCAAAATGTCGGACGAAATTCCGCTGCCACGAGAAATCACGGCACGGTGGACAGAGCTCCGGCGGGATCTCATGGCGATTGTCGCAACCCAGTGCTGGGCACGCCGCAATTACGGCGGTAAGTCCCCTCTTTGAGGAGTGGATAGAGAGGTGCCACGGCGTCCTTACGTTCCGCCTTACGCCGGTCCTCACCGGACATGGTTGTTTGGTTGTTCCTGTTCCGAATAAGGCAGGAGAAACGCCCGGGTGTTTCCATTGCGTGGATCGTCTGGAGGACACGGGACCTGGGCAGAGCACCTTGCTTAAACAAATTTGTAACCCCAAAGGCCAGTGGCCCCAAACTCCAGAGAGGGCATCTGGAGGTTGGTATTAACTTAATGGCTTGATCATCAGAAGACCGGATCTCAACCCGATCAAGCACACCTTGGATAAGCTCGGGAGGCTAGCCGCAGACCACCTCGTATCACTCACAGGGCCCTAAAATATTGCTATGCCTCCCTGTCCGTCCGTACTCGTCCATTTTTGACTGGCCAGTTAGTCTAGTGGTTAGTGACCCTGCCTGCTAAGACTGAGGTCGTGGGTTCGATTCCCACCCAGGACAAATCTTTGTGTGATGAGCACAATCATTTGTTCTGTGTCTGAGTGTAATTTATCTATAATATGTATGTATTTAGAAATATATAAGTATGTTTATCAGTTGTCTGGTTGACATAGTACAGGGTCTGCCTAGTTTGGGATCAGATAACATTGTGTTGGTTGTCCTAAGTTATAGATATAAGATATATTTGTCTGTCAGTTGGCTAAATTCAGCTTCATGCACTGTAATAGCTAGCCAGTTTGTGTATATTTCTATAACCAAAAATATATAAACTTAAAATAAAGTTACGTAGGTATTCGTTGCAGCGACTTTTGCCACGTAGTGCGAAAACCCTTCGTGTGTGAATTTTATAGTGCTTCGCTCCATTGCTCTTTGGCAAATTTGGACTTCTGAAGGTCGGTCACAGAGTACGTCTGAATGCCGAAGGTTAAAAATACCCATATCTCAGAGCTTGTGCTTTAGCGTTTACAAGACATACTCCTGAGGGCATTTTCGGCTCGATGTTCAATCTCCTAGTCCTGTCTATTGTGGGAAGAACCTAGCTGACCCAGGAAGAGACACCATTGGTCATTATAGTGAATTTCCTGCCCATCAACCTTAACCCTAAATTTAGCCACATTGTTCATAACTTGAGTCTCTGACCGATTCATCGTCTGTTCAACTTCAATGCTTACAGTTCTTGTAGTATTTATAGCAGTTGAAGTAGTAAAAGCGGTAGAAATAACGAAATCGTCTGTAAAACAAAGATTTTATAGCAATTTATCGCCGATTAGAATGCTTTGTATTGCCCCAGCGTATGTGAGTATTTTAATATCTAAGTTTTTGATGAATAGTTTAGAAGAGTGCGGATCACCCTGTTTTATACTCCTTTATCAATTTAAGTATAATGCATACAGAATCCAGTATAACGTTACCCGTACTAATATTTTAAATATTTTTAGTAGTTCTATAAAAGTTTGCTCTAAAATTATCTTGACTCCATAAGGCAGAAAATATTGCACTGTTTGTTGCCTTTGTGTACTTCATGAACGTCAGATATGTAGGTATTCTTGACATTAAAGATAATGAAACTGACAGAATATGTGGTGAAAACGTCAGTTCACACAAATACCCGGCAGAAATGAGCTTGGTATTTTTGCTACGCATAGAAGAAGAAGCATAAGCACAATCAGCTTATAACGACTCAATTCTGGGATACCGGCCTCCTCTCTGTGAGCAGAAGTGGGCCATAATCTACAGCGCGGGGCCAATGTGGATGACACATGTCATTCAATTCACTCATAGCGACAACTGATTTTACCAAAATCTCTCACACACAGTTCCACTAGAATTTCACTTCTAGCAACAAGCAGCGTTACTGTGTTTCGAATTGAAGGATATGTAGTGGACTGATAGAGCGCGACCAGCAGTTGAAGCTAAGCCACCGAAGAGCAAACAAGCCGAAATCTGCAGATAAGACTTCAATCAAGAAGCAGTTTATTTTGTCTCCTGTTCAACGTCCCCGAGGACCTTGTGAGTAGAACTAACGTAACGCATTCAGGGGGGGGAACCGATTACTTTTCCGATTATTTTTTCGTTCGAATTTCATTTCACCGAAAACTATTGACCGACGTCTTTTTTGCAATATGCATTATTTGACATATTTTTAGATCATCAAAGTATCATGATTCATGTGTCATACGTATTATTTTACCGAACTATGTTTCGCCGATTTACAAAATAACTTTTTGCTATTGGCCGAAGCCTCTTTTGAAGTTTTTTAATTTGCCAAATGATTTATGTGCCATAATTTCATCACAATGAAACAACATTTTAGGGAATATTATTTGGTCACAAATATACAACCGGTTACTTGGTAGCGTTTTCAATATGAAATTAAAATATACGTAGTGTCATAAAAAGACAATATATTCTACTACAAAATTTAGTGGGAATCGAATCGCTATGAAACCGACTTTACCCCTAGAGTGTAATTTAAAACCGCGTAGGCGCGGAGGGGTAGGGCGGCCCGCGAGCTGAGGAGCAGGTGGTTTGAAGGCCCGCCGTCAAAACGTTAAAACCATCTGCGACGAAGCGTTAAAACCATCTGCGACGATAGGCTCGCGTGGGGCCGCCCAAACCCCGTAGCGCCGGCGCCGAAACAATGCTTACTGCATGTTGCATGCGTGTTCGCACGCTGCATGCTTGTTCGCACGCTGCATACTTGCTTGCATGCTGCATGCCTGCTTGCATACTGCATGCCTGCTTGCACGCTGTATGCCTGCTTGCATGCTGCATGCTTGAAACAAGCATCCTTGTTTGCCTGCTTCCTACTGGGACCATTTAAAAACACTTTTGTTCGTAACCAACTGTTTTATTTAGTACCATTACATTTAAATAATTAATTAATTAAACAAAAGAGTAGGTTAATCCGAACAGTGGTATAATGAATGTTCGGAAACATAATACTTCGAACAAATGTTATTTCGGCTAAGTGTAACTTCGGTAAAATCTTTTTCGACCAAATAAAACGTCGGGGTAGCGAAAAAAGTCGAATTGATAATAGGTTAACTGATATAGTGGCAGGCGTGACTTCGATGAAGTAAAAAAAACGAAACGATAATAGTTGAAAAGTTTTAGGTCAAATGAAATTCGGTCAAATATTTTTCGAAGTTATGATAGGTAACCATTCAGGGGTGCGTGGTGACGTGTGTCGCCAGCAGAGTCTCTAGACTCAGTAAATAGAGAGAGAACGTCAAAAACAGTGGAAGAAGTCACAGGGCGAGTGCTACTGCTGGTCTTGCCCCTGCCGTCCACTACAATATGTTCACAAGTTTATCTGGCCCATGAGACATTTGAATTTCGTCCCGGTTTGGGTTGGTGACGCACCTGAGATGCATCTGGAGTTACAGCTGGCAGCTGTTTCTTCATCATCATCAGCCTGACAAGAGTATTATATTGTTAAACATAGGCTCTCGAAATGCGCGCCATTTATTTCGTGTCTTGGCAATTTTCATCTACCTGTTACAAGCATAACATAGCATTAGTAGCCCATAATGTTCCCACTGCTGAGACACAGGCCTCCTCTCTTCGAGAAGGTGTGACTCATAATCCACCACGTGGTCCAGTACATGTTGGTAGATTTTCCGATGTCTTTGAATTGTTGGTCCTAAGGCAAGCCGGTTTCTTCACGATGTTTTCCTTCACCGTTTTGAGAGCAGTGGTGATGGTTTTTTTATACCAAGTAAAGCGCTTGCCTGTGTTTGAATCTGCGACCTACAACTTGGAAGTCAGGGCCGTTACCACTGGGCCACCACTGCTCTCTACCTGTTACAACAAACCCTACCAAATCGACACTCTATCTAGCCTGAGGGTATTCAACCTAACGTGGTTTCCGTCATGGTTTTCACTTAAGAACACGTCAACTCTAATAATTATTGGTTCCACGGGTAATATGACAGGTCCATTGCTACTCTAGCTTGTTTATTCTGTGAGGTACATCGACAACAATCTATTGGTATAAGTAATCATAAACACATATGTTCCTACAAGGTGAAAGAAATGCCTTATGGGAGTAATTAACATCGTCAAACTTTCCTTTAGCTTGATTCGACTCATACTGTGATTAATGTCTGCTTTACAATCGTTGATAGATGTAAATTACTGCTAAAGCTATTTTGATTAGTTTTACCCGTTAGTGTGTGTGGCATCTCTGGAAACATTCTGTACACCTGGTTTTATTTTACAAATGAACAACCTTGAATTAAATACTGTTAAGACGAAAGCAGTCTGCGAAATTCAAATTTTCCTTACGTGTTTTGCAACAGTCGTAAATCATGATAATACATTTATTATATTGATGATCAACAAATGTAAAAAATATATATTTTGCGGGCTACCTTGACACATTTTCTTTAATTTTATGGAGACATTATACAATAATCCCAAATATATAAATTAAATACATCATTAATTATTACACAGCGATCTGAAATATGTTTAGTTAAACCACAAGTTAAACAGAGTAGAACTTCCTACACATACTTATAAGTTATGACCGTGGGATATTTTAGAAATAAAATATAGAGGTAAATATTATTTATATAGGTACACTAATTCACCGTTCGTTCTGTATGGTGGCGATATGATGTTGTTTCTTTCGCTCGCTCGAAGACATTGCTCAAAACCGTAAGAGTACACCGGCGCTGGAGGCGCAAGAGCAAGTCACGCTCGCATAGCCCCCGACAAGGGAGTTCCTGGCATACCAATGGCATCAACTTCATAGACATCAGAGGACGACAAAAGCAGGAATCCCAGCTCTGATCATAGACTGAAGGTTACGGAACCATCAACCCTACTCCAGGCAAGTTTCTTTCTAATGATTTAGGTAAGGAACTTGAAAACACGTGGTTTCGGTGTGTCTTTGGGACGGACTTGCTTTAACCATACATACAGCATGTGTGTTTAAAAATCATGTTAGTTTAACTGTGACAATATGACAGTTTTATGTTGTTAAACGGTTACCAGTAAGTTACCATGTCGTTAGTTGGTATGTATATGCCATGGTGTGAGCATGCCTCTAAAAGATCCTCGAGTACGGGATACTCATAGTAGCTTATATAAGCACTAGGTAGCTTAACTTGCTAACGTTAACTTACAGCTGACTGCTAGTTATAATTCAGTTGAATTAGAGACAAACAACTCTTAAAAAGAGGCATTAAGTACGGAGTATGAAGAGCCACAGCCATACATGGTTCGAATTCACATGGAGTCTAGCATATCCTGTCAAATAATAGTACTGGCCTAATAATAGTATAGTAGGCCTAATATAGATAATGCGGCGGTAAAAGTCGTTCTTACATAATCCTCTAAACCAAATATGCAGTCCGAGCGAAATCAGGCGCAGGACCAACACCAAGGCACGAAGAACTCACGCCGCCAACATCAAAACCCCGGGCTGTTACTAGGAAATTCCTAATCGAATAACCCAATAACACTTTGCCAGACCTGGGAAGCGAATCCAGGGCCCCACGCTCAACAGTCACGCTTGCAAACATTGGACCAAGGAGCCAGCCATGAACTTATATTTAAGATGTTGTTGACTTTGGCATCACTTTGGACATGCGGTATCTCTCTCAGTACACTATAGATAAAAATACTGGACCCATAAAATAACACCACGCCTGATTTCCCCCATAGGGTTAAGCAGAGGTGTTATGATTACTAGTGTCCTATGCAATAGGGAGCGAGCATATTGGCGTCAACTGGGCACAAATCCAGACTCCGTTTTACTACTGACAAATTCCTAATTAACCTTCTGGTAAATTCCTTAGTCGCCTTTTAAGATACCCACGGGATGAAATGGAATAGTGCTATTCTTTACGTTGCGCACCACACGGAACACGTGTATCGATATCGAGATCTAATAAGAATAAAGAAACCAAGCAATGAGCGAAGGTCATGCCAATAAAATCGGTCAACCAACCCCATTGTCCGGGCGCGCATATACAGGATGTTAGTGTGAACACCGTTATCCTTGAAACCAGTGATTTGGTTTCGTTAGTAGAACGTAAAATCAATGAAAAAAGAACAACCTTTTTTTTTAAAGAAAATCTGCATTTTTTCACAAGAAGATTTCACCCTATGCGCGAGGGCAATAAACTTCGGGAACCACGCGGCGTTGCACGACGCCGACGCACGGGTCACGACTCCAGTCAGTCAGCTGGAAAATATTTTTTTTTATTTTTTTAACTCGCTCTGTTATTTTATATTTAAGTCAAATTACCCATGGGTTAAGTGACAACGGTGTTTACCCTTACATCCTGTATAGCGCGGATGTTTTTGAAATTTTGATCCAAGAATCGAACCCAGGACCTCGTGCCCAGTAGTAGCACTTGCGACCACTAGACCATCAATGCAATTGAATACAAACGGAAATATTGAAATTTCCAAAATTCAGATGTGTATTGATTTATTTGTGCAATATTCATTTGAAGGATTAGCCAGGAAAATTGATTGTTTATCAATTTTACATACTACGACAATTTGCCATGTTACAAGCCCATTCATACCACACAAAACGAAAAAAAAAAACGACAAGTAATGAAAGCTGCGATCTGAATTTCTCCATAGGGATCAACAAATAACCGTGCACCTAGCTTCTGACGTTTCATAAGTGCCCATGTAGGTTTATGTGAAATAAACATATTTTGATTATGATTTTGATTACCCTTATTCGTTGGTAAGACTGCTTGTCACATTTCCGGGCTTCCAACGACCCGTAATGGCTGCCAAATATCGACGAATGACAGCCGGGACCGTTGGGTCCCGGCTGGGGCTTGGGGAACGCTAAGGTTATCGTTCCTTGTAGACCTTAGCGTTCGTTGCAGAGCACGGAGAGGTTTTGATACGGGTGTACTACGTGAGCTCGACAAATGAATGTGCGAATAACACTTGTGCGACAAAACTGTACTGCGATTCACAATAGTTCGAATGCACGCTTGTGCGACACACTCGAGCTCACATAGTACACTACACTAGGTTAGGTTAGGTTCAAACTGTGACTGAGATTCAGTGTGTCGCACAAGCGTGCATTCGAACTATGATGAGTCGCAATACAGTTTTATTCGCACAAGTGTTATTCGCACATTCATTTGTCGAGCTCACGTAGTAGACTCTTTTGATACGTAAAGACCTGACCGTGAAGGTTACCTATTCACGGAACAACCGCGACTAGCAGCTTAACCTAAGCGGTCGACACTTGCGGCTATTATTACTTAGCCACCAGCACATTAATTTTAACTCATGTGGCCACAAGCGCCACTATGGAATCTTGTGTAAGTGTAAGGTGGTAAGGTGTTTATACGTGTGAATGTACCTAGGTAATAAGTGAATGTTAAGGTCTACCACAGTTGGAAGAGCACACAAATATTTGTTCTGATTCTTGTAAAATTGTAAGTCTGTGATTGTGTATACCCTCGCTGTAGGAGATCCAATAAGTAAACTGCTGCAGCAGTCAGGATAACAAAGTGCGGTCAGTGTAAGCTTAATCTATAATGTATTTGGTTTTTGAATGTTCGTATATCGGACTTCATTAGTGATCGAACTTGCCGAAATAAAAACCCATTTTACTTTTGAAGTTTTATTGCTTTTTTTGTTTCTTTAACATAAATAGCATTTATTTTAATTAATAAAAGTTACAGTTACAAACGTACAATATGCATTGCACCATTAATAAATAATAATATAAAATAATTCTTTTATTTTAAACTACTGCACCTAAATTACGGTACATAACGACATTGTATTCTATAGCGCCGGTTGACCTTATATTAGAAAAATATTGAAAAAAAAAAGCTTAAAGTTTTTGGTTCCTTTATTTGGTTGAATTAGCGTTACATTAAAAACGTCCGTTGGGACGAGCGGTCGGCGTTTGGCCGGAGTAGTGCGGAGACACGGCAACGTTAGGGCGAGCCGTAGCGCCGAGCGCCCGTCCCGACTCGGCGCCAGCTGCGCAGAGGGCGCCGCTGAGCACGGCCACGCCGCACCCACTGGCGCCCTCTACCGCTTGAACATCACTTAACGAACGACTAGGCTTATTATACCCGACCGGAATTGAGCCCCGATATCGACTGATGGAGAGAAATGCTGGTGTGGTGGGGCTTTGGGTGGGGCGCTCACATACGCTCTGAGCTGATGGCACGGGACTCCTGCACCAGGTACACCTGGGAGCCGGGCACGGTGGAGGTGGTGACGAAGGTGCGGTGCTTGGCGCGGATCAGGGACAGATTGCTCTCAGCGCAGTCGGCGCGGTCCTCGGCGGCTTCCAGCTCGCGTTGGAATCGTCGCACCCTTGTCACGTTCTGCTGAGACATACCCTCCTGTTGGTAGAAATAAGAATTAGTTTTTTATTTTTATGCTGATCAAATTATTAGACACTTTGGTATCAAGTATGACATTTAGGAATTTAGAACGAAAAGAAAGGAATCGGGCTCGTACAAGGGCAGGCAATTTAAGATATTCCGCTATCAATAATTACTTCTCTGGAACAACCACGATGGTCAATAAACTTTAAACCGTTTATTGATCAGTTTCCTCAATTTGTAACCAAGAAAAGTTTAAACGTACCGTTTCCGTCAGTTGCCTCTTGTAGATGTTGACCTTCTGGGAGGTCTTTTCGAGAGAGTCCTGGAGCAGGATGATGTTCTTCTGGTCTTCCTCGCACTGAATCATGACCTCCTTGAGGGTACGTTCCTTCTTACGGAGGATCTTGATGGTCTCAGCGTGCCTCCTCTTCTCCTCATCCAGTTCCAGTTCCATGTCCTTGATGCGGGCCTCAAGTTTGCTGATGATGCGCTTTCCACCGACGATGGCGTTGGCTTCGACCTCTTCCAGGCGGACAGAGATGTTCTAGAAAGAAAATTGAGATTAGTAGACTAAATAAGATCCTGAAGATCTTGTGACTAGAGTATGTGTTATTATTGAGCCTGGCCTTCTTCAATTTTTCACAGTATTAAATTTTTCAGATGTTGTAGCAAGAATGATTTTCAGCCAGCTTGGGGTATAATTGTCAAGTCCGGGCTCCAATTAAGGGGAGGCGAAACGATTTTGGGGGAGGCCTAAGTCCAGCAGTGGACGTCTTACGGCTGAAATGATGATGATGTGATGATGAAACAATTTTTAATTTACAAATTTTGTCTCCATTTAGCTTAAGTGGATACGGTTGAACAGAGAGGAGAGGTGATGTGAGCGGCGTGCAGCTAGTGACACCGCTAGATGTCCCGCGCCGCACTCAACACACTAGCCAGTACCCATCTACGCACAGCTTTAGTGAATACACTCTAGCTGTTAAAAATCTCCTTTTCTCTCAGCTTCGTACATCTCCGCCCATCTCTGCCTTCGTGGAGTCCGGGCCTCATTGTGTAGATATAAAAAGACATGTTTTGTGGTACCCGTACCTTAACTTCGATCTCGAGAGACTTCTTGACAGCTTCGATCTTGACGATCCTTTCCTGCTCTTCGTGCAAGTGCTCAACGGTGAGTTTCAGTTCAGACTGGAAAAAGCAGAATTAAATTCAAATATTTGTCCTGAAATTTTTACCTAGTTGGTAGAATAAAATGGGCTTCAGCTAAATGCATAATTTATTTTCGTTTTTTTTTTTAATTTCCATTTAGAGGTAGGCAAATCTAAGTTTCAAAATTTAAACCTGGTGGTTTTATTATTTAAATAATAATATAATTCCAAATCTAAAGGAACTAAAAAGATTACAAATAAACTAGTAATTCACTCATAGTTAAGTAGTAGTAATCTCATTTCAGCGACAACAAACATTATGAAACTTTAAAAATGGATGAATGTAGTTATTTTTTTCAAGTTGAGATAAGGAATAGAATAAACTTTCATAAAATGCGGTAATTTTCCCTCAACGGTAAGGGCTAAAGTTAAGTAACTTTAGCCCTTACCGTTGAGGGAAAATTAGCTTCATAATTAGCTTTATAAATAATAATGCTTGGAAATTAATCTAAACTAACCTGTACGCGCTGGTATCTCTCGTCAGCGATGCGCAGCTCTTTGGTGATCTCATCATAGTCAGCGGCGACGGCTCCAAGCTCCTGCTCAATCTTAGCCTTGCTGCTGGACAGGTTGACGTTGATCACGGTCAGCTCATTGATGCGGGTCACCGCCTCCTCATACGACTGTTCGACGGTGCGCTTGGCACGAAGGGCCTGGGTGAATCACAAAGTTTTATAAGAAACTGTTGGCTCTGTGAAGTTGAAAGGACTGTGCCAATGGATGAATCAATATTGGCATCTATTCATTATTAATGACAAAATGATATACAGTAACCGAAGTTAACAATGTTGCAAAAATTTATGACTGAGATTCTCTGCAATTTACAGCAGCAGGTGCAACTATTTATCGCTTGACGTCAGCAAAAACTATCCCGAAGTTATTTAAATGCGTAGAATAACTGTTTAGCCTGATTCATTTGTTTCGATTTAAAGTTTGGCTTCCAAAGTATCGGAATATATTGCTACGATCACTTATCTATTTCGAGTAGAACATGTTTAAGTTTAGAACAGAGGTCACTGATATTGTGTTTTCTGTCCTTTACGGTTTTTGAACTGACCTGCTCGTAGTTGCCACGGATCTCTTCGACCTCGCCGGTGAGGGACTGTATCCTGCGCTGGGCGACGCCATACTGGTCGAGCGTCACCTGGAGCTGCCTCTGGACTTCGTCGTAGTGGGTTTGGATCTCAGTGAGCTGAAAATATACATATAATGTCATGTAGTTGATGCAAACATAGAAATTAGGTCAGACGATAACTGAATACGTGGAGATTCAAACTTAAATAGAGTATTCTAGAGAAATCTTTATTATATGCCATTAAATATTTAAACTGCGTATCTACAACTGCGCTAGCTATTTGTAACTTTTCTTTTAGATTTTTATCTTTTCTACATAGAAATGATAAAAATCCATAGGCTATTCGACGATGACTCGATGACTGAAGATAATGATATTTCATAATCTTCCTGCGGTTGTGTGTTACTTGATACTAAGCCTTGACTGGTATGTTAGTAAAATATTGAAAGACACACACCTGCAGCGACTGCTTCTTGACGACCTTCTGGAGATCGATGTTGGTCTTGTTGGCAACATCAAGAGAGAGCTCAAGCTCGGTGATATGGATCTGCAGCTTCTTCTTGATGCGGGTGACCTCGGTCTTCAACTTGGTCTCAGCCTCAACAACGCGAGCGTTCAACTGCTCGATCTCGATGCTGGTCTGCTTGCTGTTGACAATACAATACAAGTTCAAAACACTGAATTCACTTCTATAATTATAACTAATACCACGGCTTATTCAAAACCCAAATCACCTCGAGTCGACCATTAAGTATGAACTCAGTTCGTCAAAATGTTTAATCGTTTTTTTAAGCTCGTTCAAAGGTTGCAAATATGAGTCATCTACGCGGAGGACCTCGGTTGGCATTTCCCTAACCCTTACGATGCATTTAGATGGCGATGTTTCCCGTATAGCCCTATGTATTGTTTCAGTCATTTTTTCTGATATGTGATTTGCCGCTGCACCGGAAATGCTTGATGCAGCCACAGCTTTTGATAAAACATTCTGGGTTATCTGGGACAAGTTTTTGTCGATAACGCTCCTTTTGCCCCGATACTCAATCCTAGTAGGCCTGTCTTCGGCAACAATTCTTCTACTTTGATACTCCGTTCTAGTTGGTCTATCTTCAGCAACATTTCGTCTACTCTCTTCTAGAAGAGTCTGAGCGATTGCTTTAGCCGATTTACCTCTATACATTTTGGCTTTTCCTCTAAGTTCGGCACCTACATTCACTTCCTTTTCGTATAAGTCCAGCTCCTTATTAATTTCATTTATTCTCTTTTTTTGCCTTTCGATCTTATATTTATCCCTTTCTTCTTTCTTTTTCCTTGTTTTGGAAGTTAAACTTTCGGTTCCAATATGTTTTACTATATTTGCCGCATCGGCAGTTGCGATCACTGAGAAAGGGGATCGTCTCGCAATACTGAAAGTGTTGAGATCTCTCTTGGCTTGATCTGCGGCCTCATGTGAAAGTCTCATCACGTCTTCTTCAGAGTAGGTTCGTATCGGTTTATCAAACCTGTATTTGTCCAACCCTCGTTCGTTGTTCCATGGCAGGTGTGGAGGCTGGGTGGCAACACCCTGGTCTTTAGCACTAATGTAGTCGATCATTGGCTGGTAAAAATTGATCCCGTAGCCATAATTATCTTCATATATTGCGGTGGGTGGTCTGTTCCACTTATTGTAGTTAGGCACTTTAACCGGCGGCATGATGAAAGATTAACGAGTTGCGAAGATTTGCTTCGATTGAGCCGCGTTCACCCCGATGTGCGCCGTCCGGGGCCGAGGTTGCGTAATTGGGGGCGCGAGAAAATGAACATCGTCTTTTGTACATTTTCAGTAGTACTTATTGCCAAAGCTCGTATGTGATCACCGGTAATAAGCACCAATCAGATGCGAGGATATATATAAACGAAATTCGTGCCAATTATTTGAAATATATTTACTAAACTAAATGCATAACTGAGTTTGGTTCTAATGGACGTTGACGGAAGTGCGTTTCATACATTTAGAATGCATTAGTTCTGGATGGTAAATTGGAATAATGTTTGATAGGAGATAATTCTGTAAATTATTGGTTTTAGAAACACTTCATCAAATTTCGATTGGCGTCGATCCACGTTATAATTGTGTCATGGTTGTGATTTGTTGAATGCGTGTTTGGATGACAGTGATGAAACCTATCAGTCAGCGCGGGGAAGTGGTGGGGCGTATTCGTTGAAAGATATCGTAAGCTAGTAGTTCCGAGTTGGCGATCGTCGAGTGAGGTGTGTGATGATGCTTCAGTCATACGTGGACATCATCTGTGTAAACATTACAACAAATCCTACCATAGGTAAGTGTCTCCGATATAGACTGTATTAAATTTACGGTAGCATTCAAATCTATACTCATTAAATACCATTTTGAAGCGATTCTGTTTCTTCGTGTCGATGACTGTGAATTAGATTTTTCTGACTGAAAACCTTTCCACTACCAAGGCATTGTCACTAACTGGCATTGTATGAATTATTTGGATGCTGTATATTATCTTTCCTTGTTAAAAAAAACCAGAGTGCCGATTTTTTTGTGTTTTACATACAATTTATTACTCTAAAACCTGATTTGTTTGTCTATAACAGCGGTATATATATTTTCTAGTAAGTTTGCAGATTTACTTTTAAATTAAGAACTTACCGGATGGATTCAATTTCTTCTTCCTTCTCCTGGAGGCGTCGCTCGGCCTCATGACGGAACTGGCCCAGTTCGGAGGCCAGTCTCATAGCACGCTGCTCCTCAGCTTTGCGGCCCTGTGACATCAAAAACACCATAATCAAGAACATGTACAACATAAACTTTTGCAAAGTTTGGTCAAACAAACAAGTCTAATGACGCCGTTAATCAATCTAACTATTCCAGGAAGAAGGTAATTATATTCTGGATAATTGGATACTAGAGATTTCAGTTCTTGGTGTTGCTGCCAGATTGTAAAGTACAGTGCTATCTGTTTGTCAATAATAGATTTCACTGCTACACAAGGTATTTATACGATTAGATCGTTATCCTCTGATTGCTTTTCATCTACTCCCTAACTAACATTTCATTGTCTTGAAAAATAACGCGAATGTCTTTCTATATGCGAAAGCATTTATAAGCGATTTTATTAATATTCTTTTATTGCATCGCGAATTCACTTCTTTTAACAAATTCCCTATCACTCTTAGGCGGTCATTAACACCTCATAAATCTTGTTAATTTCAGTGAATAACTTTAGACATATCGTGTAAATAGACTATTGTCCTCGGTGCTAAATATAAATGCACTATTTTTAGCTGGAACGGAACCCTGGCAAGACTGTTGGTATCGCATTTAATAGCTGATTGGTTGCCAAAGCGTTGCTAACAATCTGTACAAGAATGACCTATTAATTACTATTGTCAAATGAGCCGTTCAGTTGGTTGGTTATGTGGTTATTTTTATGTGAGTTCGATTCGCGGAAATCTGATATACCTGTTGAAAGATATAATTGTTCTTATGGTTCCATCTTGTAAAAAATATGTTATTCTGTCAGTTCTGTCAGTTAGGTTTCCAATATTAATTTTTGCTGCTCCATCAATTTCGGTTATCTATTAATGTTAATTCATAAGACCAAAATATCTGAGGACTTGTTCATAGCATTTGATACTTATGGACGGTCGAAAAATATTACAATCTCTACCGTAATCACTGTAACTGATAAAGATAATATATTCCAAGCTTTACGATTATGATCAACTTATAAATCGTTTAGTTATTTTAAATTATTTCTTAAATCAAATACTTTCGTTCTTTCAAGCACAAGTTTATAACCTCTTCTAAAAATACAGAACAAAAACGGCAAAGTGTGCTCGTGTGCGAGATTTTCTTTAGAAGGGGAACTTAAATACTTAAGCCTATTACAGTCACCAACATTTTCCGTTTAGACCATCCGACGTTACGCACTGTGCAGTGGGGTTATATATCGTAAAACATTCCCAATGACAATAACAACATTCATCGTGTTATTTAAGCTATCGAGCAGAAAATTTTTCAAGCATTTGAAGCAATGTATTTGCAAATTCCTCCAAAATCCTTCAGATTATGAATAAAAGTGTTTTACGTAATTAAGATGTTGCTCAGTTTTCTGTTACTCAGTTACTGAAGTATCGTAATTTAAATATATTTTCAAATAATATATTTTTATCTATAGCTTTTAATAATATTGTCCTGTACTGAGCAAAATTGCAGCACTCCAGTTAAGATAAACCATTGCTCATTAAAATTTAGGGTAGAAGACCCTAATTCCTTCTTGTCTGTGATGTGTTTGCTACCTAGCAAACAGACAGAGTAACTGAGAACGAAGAATTTCTGGAATTACGACTGAATGAAAAGCGTATGGTAGTACTGTAGGCAAATAAGTACATCTACAAATACAGGTCCATCTAGCCTGATATGTCAACTGCATGGCCGTACACAGTTCACACTGAATTTTGGAAATTCATGGAATTAGTATGTACGATTTATCGGAAACTGCACTACTACATATACGAATACTGTTACTGTCCGTTCATAAAGTTGTTACAGTCCTTTCACTACTAAATAATTTATCTCTGTTTTTATATTTTATCTGTTTCTGGACCTTACCAGAATTGCCACTCAGATGTGAGTAGTCACATCTGAGTGGCAATTCTGGTAATTTAAGAACGTTCACGTTCGATCTCGTCCCAGTATGTCAAAATACCTGACTTCCCAAACATTTCCAACAATTTTTTGACATTTGATGGTCGCTGAAGTGACACTGCGACTAGATTGGGAACGTTTTTAATTACAAGAATTGGACTTTAGATGTTAACTAAAAAAGTATCTAACACTATGGACTCCGTCCTAAAGTTTTCTGTTCTACTGCATGACTGTCAAAATCACAGTGATCTTTATTTTTTTTTTGCAATATGATTGCTGGTGGGCCATGGTACACATGGCAAAATATTAAGCTATAGATTTCCAGTTTAAGCTGACCTCTAATTATAAAGAAATCCCATACAATGTGAGGTCAGTTTATACTGGAACAGCATAGCATGATAAGTAACCTGAACTAAAAGGTTATATATAAGCTACTTACGGCTTCAGCCTCCTTGTAGGCGGCGGTGAGTTCCTCTCGCTCGTTCTCAAGACGGCGCAACTCGATTTCGAGCTCGTGATAACGGCGGGTCAACTCCGTGAGATTTGCGCGTGCGTCGTGCAGGTCATCTGTTGAGAATACATTTGTTAGACGGTACTTAACTAGGTTCTTCTGATCTCATTCTTTGCTACATAGTCGTACCAGAGAAGAAAAGGAAAGAGAACTAAAAGAAAACACGATCCGAGGTTAAAGAAAGGAAAAAGCATCAAAGCGATAATTCATTACGAAAAATTACAAAAACTTTGCCGGAAAATATGGGTCAATAGCGGCAGCAAAAGTTTTCGCGAAGTATGAATAATTGTCATTTAATAATGTTGATAGTTGTGTTGACGGGGACATTGCCTTCAGGATAAGCAAAAGTAAACATGGATTGATTACTTAAGTTCTCGTTATTAATAATTAAATCTTAAAAGAATGATTTTATAACTTTGGCCCTATTACAATCAAGCCGTGGACTAATTTTGCCATCGCCAAGAATAAGTCACAGTCATGTTATGAATGAAATGATAGAATTTTGCTTTGATAGAAAATATTGTAGTAAACTTACCACCCAGCTTCTTGTTCTCGCGGCCAAGGGCATCCTTTTGCTCACGGGTCTTGTCGAGTTCGTGGGAGATGCGCTGGATCTCTGTGATCTTAACGCGCAGGTCACGCTGGGTCTGCTCGTACAGCTGTACGGTCTCCTCCAGGCGCGACTTGATCTCGATGTTGACACGCTCCAACTGCTCAGTCCTCTTCTGCAGCTCCCGAGCTGTTCCGTTGGCCTTCTCCAGGTCGATGATGAGGACCTCGACCTGTGGGGTTTGGTTAATTAGTACTTTTGTTTTCGACTGAGTGAGTAGAGTTCCGAAGTCTTAAGTTTGGATTGATTTCTGATACTGTTTGCTACTGAATAAGAAAAGTGTCAACTATTATTCTCTAATTTAAAAAAATATGAATAATTACTTCGCTCTGAAGACGAGACTTCTGCTTCTCAATGCTGTTGATCTTAGTGATGAGGGTCTCGATCTGTTCCTCCTGTTCCTGGATACGGATGGAGTACTTGCGGCGGATCTCCTCAATTTCTTCAGACCTGGCAGCAGCCTCGGCCTCGAACTTGGACTTCCAGTGACCGACTTCGCCGTTGGACTTAACCAGCTGGCGTTCCAGGTCCAAACGGGCCTCAGATTCCTCTTCAAGTTGGACGCGGACGGACTCCAAGTCGATTTCAACCTATAGGTGTTGGAAAACGATTTAGATAAACATTAATGTCAACCGCATATAAGTGTGATATGATTCCTTCAATGAAATCTGATATCTATGAACTCTAAATATAAACTATTATGGGGGTTTTGGCAAATTGCGATGGTAGAAGACCAAAAATTGCATATAAAAAAAAAAAAATGTTACCTGGTGAAGGCTAGCCTCAAGCAGAGAGCGCCTCCTCTCCTCATCCTCGAGCCTGCGGCGAGAGTCCTCGAGCTGGCCGGCCAACTGGCTCCTAAGGTACACCACGTTCTCAATGTTCACCTGGAAAGTTTAACCACTTCTATTAGTATCTAGATATACATAGAACTGTTTTGTAGTAAAAGTTCCACTGAGTAGTTTTCTATTTGAAAATAAGGTTTGTTGATTCAATTACGAGTGTAAAGCTAAATAATTGATAATTTTGGTTTATAAAATTTTCATCTTTGCTATCTCTTGGAAGAAATATTACCTTAAGGTCCTGAACTTCCTTGATGAGCTCAACATTCTCCTGGGACAAGCGCTGCTTGTGAGAGGTGATGTCCACAATGGTGCGGTTCAACTCCTCGATCTTGATGTGCAGCTCGCTGATGGTGATCTCGAGCCTCTCGCATGTCTTAGAGATGGTGATCTTTTCCTTGGTGGAGTTCTCCACTTGGGCCAACAACTCGTAAACTTCAGCTTGGAATTTGGACTTTTCTTTCTCAGACCTGATGACAAAGAAAGATATGATGCAATCACGGGAAACGATAATATTTTAAGAATGATGTTCGTGGACGTTTTGTAGGTGATGAATTAATGTTAAGTGTAGAAGACGCACAGCAATTTTCGCAATAGGTTTCGCTTGGCATTATCTTAACTCTAAACATTGTAAACACAGTTTAGTTAGTACAACGATGACTAGATGTATTTAGAGGATAGTCGGTGTGTCCTCACCTGGCTCTGCTTTTGGTAAGCTGGTCGATTTGTTCCTGGAAGTCAACCACGATCTCCTGGTGTTTCCTCTTGAGCAGGTGGGCGGTCTCCTCGGACTCAAGATGGACATCTTCCAGTAGCTTGCGGAGCTTGGTAAGTTCGGTGTCGCGTTTTCTGTTGATCTCGAACTGAAAAACGTACGGTACCATTTCAAAATACGACCCCAAAACATGGAACCTTTGGGGTGAGCATTTGAAATATTATTTTCGCACTATGATCTAATAATTTTATTAGATGGAATTTTGGAACAAAATTAAAGTTTTATACTACTGAATGTGTAACTAAATATTTAACCATGTAGAATAGTTAACACTTGTTCTAAATAAACAAACAAACTCTTCACATGACCTATTTTTTGGCCAAAGAATCAGCATGGCAATGCTGTTGGGCTTTTGGGCACTTTTAATATAGACAGCGATGCGGAAGAGTTATTTAATGCCCTGTGTTTCTTTTCTCTCTGGTTTTATATACAAACATTATAGTTTAATTTGGTACATTCCCGATCATATTTCTGCAACTTGGTATAAACATTTACCTTCACTTTCAGTATTTCTTAATATGTAAAATGATCAAATAATGTTTTAATATCTGTATAAGAACTCACGTATCCTCATACGTGAAAATAAAATGATACTTCTATGTATATGTTTAATTCGTTTCACGTTTATCCTGAAATAGATACAGATTATAGACATAGAAAATATCGCTAAGCAATAGTTCGCAATGGATAACGTAATAATTTCGCAAAGGTTTAAAATGATTGTTAAGTTTTCACGAATCTGTTTGTTTTACTTTTCTAAGACTTTAATTTTTCTTTTAGTTTTCTTTGTTCCATTTAAGCTTTCTTCTTGAAAGTTGTGTTTTGCTTCATTCTATCTTGTAAGTTTGATGTTGCTTCCATTCCCGCTTGCTCCTATTTTTCACTTAAGTCGGTATTTATTTTAATCTTTTGTTTGACCTTTTCTGATGTAGGATTTGTAGTGCCAATTTATCTCTGGATTTCGTACATCTTTGTTTACTTCTTCAGTTTTCTTTTGTATGTTTTCTTGTATTATTCGTGCTTGATGCACTTAAGTCCTTACCGACACTTTGATATTTGGTATAATAGCTACTTTTGTCAAAATTAGTAAATAGTTTGGAATATCTACCTGACTCTCGGCCCCGCCTTCAGCTTCCTCCAGCCTCTCAGAGAGTTGGATTACTTGCACGCTCAAATCTGCCTTCTCCCTCTCGATCTGGAAATGAATAATAGTTGTACTAATTTGAAAGGTGAAGTTAAATATTATTTTGTTATGATTTTAGTTCTAGTTGTCAATGATTGTTAGACTTAATAAATTATGATGTTATTCCGAAATGACGTATTTCACGATTATCGAGTTTAGTTAGTTGTCGTTATGTTGGCATGTTTACTATTCTCACAACTCTTATTAATTTAGATTGTGATGTAGTTAATAGCTACAAGATATTGTGCGTCATCCCCAATCATAAGTGTTGACTTTCCTAAAAATGTACCTTTTTACATAAAATAACTTTCTTTCAATCATTATGCATTAACAGGTTTCTGGGTAACTCGTCCTTCACATATTTCAGCATTGTACCCATCTAAAATAAGAAACAGTTTATGTCTCACGGCAGCTCTGACTAACTCGGATATTTTCGCTACTCATACCGCGGTCTATTATTATATTTCAATATTGTGGCATTCTCAACGGGAACGAGCATCATTTGGCCCAGTTTCAAAAGTGAGACCGGAGAGCGAGGAGTTGAGATTTCAGAGAATGCTTTCGCTACAGAGCTATATATATCACAGAGTGAGCGAGCGCCGGCAAGCCTGAGTCGGCGACACAGCCGCTTGCAGCACGCATGCGCGCTTGCCATTCTATGACCACGCAACAGCGCAACCAAAATAGAATGCGCAAGGCTTGATCAGATGTCTGTCCTGAACAATCTTTCGCGTATTGTGTATGACGTCTCCGTTATCTATGATATTGAACTTTATCACACAGATATGAACCTATTTAGAAACTTAAGGTCATTTCAATCCCTTTGAACATTTTTTTTTTGTTGTTCAATTATTATATTTTTTTTCACTGAATGAAGTGTTATTCCGAGAAGGTAGTTCGTAGCACAAATATTATTTAAAAAATATTAATTTCTCAAATAAGAGGGTTAATAAGCGATGAAAAAAATGTAACTGGTTTGCTGTGTTAGGTGGGGCATAAGAATTGCATCATAATTTGGAATTAATGATTTGAATTTATTACTAAAATAGGGGTAAAAATATGCACTGATGGGGTGCAAATGCAATAAAACGTATAGGGCGGGCGGTATTAATAGAGGTGTTGCGGAAGGCGCACGCCCCGCCTACACCTGAGCGGCGCGCGCGCGCCCTGTATGGCCGGCGCACACGCCGTATCACATTTCGTATGCTCGATCAGCTTACCCTCTGACGCAGCTCCCTTTCGGATTCCAGATCATCATGGAGGAGACGGATTTTGTCCTGAAAAATACAACATATTCTATCATGTGTCCGCAAACACTTCACAAGCACTGCACTGTGTCGTTGGGGCCGGTACCTCCAGCCTGGAGAGAGCACTCAGGTCGGCGCTGTACTCGATGTTGACGTCGGTGGTGCCACCGCCGCTGCTGCGGTAGCTGTACTTGGAAGTTTTCGCCACGGCGGACATTGTCGCTGGTTCGTCTCTCGATCGGCAGTCGGCGCTACGTTACCGGTCGGGCACCGTTCGACTAGTGAGAGCGGGTGCGGGCGGCGCGCGTGCACCACGGCGGCACCGCGCCCCCCGCGCCCCCGTGCCCCCCCTTCCCGGCCCCTCGCGCTCCAGGGCGGCCGGCCGGCTGGAGCTCGCGGATCGTGTTACTACCCCCGCGCACCCCCCTCTCAGCCTTTTATAGACACGCCCGTCTTGACGCCGTCGCGGTTCTCTTTTATTTGTTTTGCCCAAAAATTTGGCGAAACCCTTCACGTCCATTTCTGTTATCATGCAGCAGTGCAGCTGACGCACTGCGGCTTTATCGGCGTACACAAAGTTGTTGTAAACAGTGGAGTCGTGGGCGGAGAGCCGGGTCCAGGCGTTTCCTGGTAGATTCCTGTCGATCCCTGGCAGACGCCCGCGCCCCACGAAATGCCACCAATCGACTGAACTTAACAATGAACTTCTAGTACTCTTTAAATTAACCCCTAACAACCAATGACTCTGCTCTCTGTTTACAAACATTAATTTAATCTAATTTTATCGGTTGATCTTGAGAATAAGACATGAATTTGCATATTAAAACAGTTTTAGTGGAATCACATATTGGTAGTCTTGTGCAGATTGGTTCATTTTATTTTATACACACAGGATTTCATAAAATCCCAAACGTTGTTGTTATTTATGTTTGTTTAGTTTAGAGAAACAGATGCACATGAAGCTACAGGACCGCTGCACCGCACTCACGGAGCGTCGCGTCGTAGCACTTCGTAGCAGATCACGTAGACCTTACAGAGCAACTTTATTCAACGAGCCAAAGAACCAAAACCGTAATTGTTATTTGCATACCAGTTATAAATTTGCTATAAAGTGGTATTTATTAAATAACAGGGTTTATTCATAAGGTATTACAATACTAGGTAGTTTCTAACGAAAGTGTTTGTAATATGAAAGGATTTTGCGAAAATTAACCATAAAGGGAATTTAATGGGGAATTTTTTCAATTGAAATTTTTATTCCATGGGTTTATAAGCTTGAAATTTTTTCACGAATGTGTACCTAAATAACTAATTTGTTAGGTTTTTTCAAAACTAAACAAAAGGTTCTTAAAGTTGTATGGAAGAATCTTTACACGCGGTGCGATGAATATGAAAACTTTTAATAAACCGTAGGTATTAAAAAAGTTACAACTTTTGGATTTATCTAAATTCAACCCATAACTGAGTTTGGAGGCAGTAAGAGGAGCTTGTGGCAAAGTAATAATAGGCACACAGGTCGATCGACAGGATAAGCTACGCTGGCCGCGGTTGGTCCGCAGATCATTTGTGGATCTTCGATAGTCGTTATGGGTCGCCAGAATCAGAAAGCCTGACAACAACTACTTCACAAAGAGTATCGTATTACCCAGTAAATGGGTTGTGGAGGTGAAATAGGCAGTCGTTCCATGTAAAATACTGGTATGCAGCTGCATTCGGTTAATGTGGAAACCAACCCTAACACCATTGGGAAAAGCTTCGGCAGATGATGACGAACTGGGAAAAAAGAGTTAATCAATTGTTAGGGGAAGATTTTCTGCTAATCTCCCCTATATGCCAGGGCCGTGGCCTTGGCATATAAGCGAGATTTGTTCGAACAAATCTCGCGACCCTGGTAGGCATCGGTCCTCGCGGACGCCTTCAAATTATGCTGATATATCTTTGAGGCGCGCGTGGAACACAACGCGCCGTCGACTCGGATCTAGTCCTTACCGGGGGCGAGCTAGCCACCTGCTGAGCTACACAAATATTGGGATGTCTAAACAGCCGGGCAGATTCTCTATAGTAAGCAAAAACATCATCATCATTTCAGCCGAACGACGTCCACTGCTGGACATAGGCCTCCCTCAGTTCCTCCACTTCGACCGGTTTTGTGTTTGCATCTAGCGGATTCCTACAATACAACTTTAACAAAGTCATCGGTCCACTTTCTGAGAAGCCTTCCAACTCTATGTCTTCCGCCACTCCAGAACCTTTCGCCCCCATCAGCCATCTGTTCTGCGAGCAATGTGCACTACCCACTTAAGTTTGGCAATTCTTCGGGCTATATCGGTTACCTTGGTTCGCCAGCGGATCTCTTCAATTTTAATTCGATGACAGGGACTAAGCAAAGACTTACACAAATTAATATATAAGTTAATTAAAACAGTTCAATTCCAATTACACTAATTAATGTAGAATCCTTTATTGCTTGACAATATTTTTTTTTGCTGTCCTGGTAACCCTGGCAAGGATAATGGCACAAATTTATGATATTATTGCATTGTCATCGGTCTTTGACAGGTGTGCAAAGTTTGAATGAAATCTGGTCGTTTAAAGTGGGTCAAAATCGCGCCATAAGGAGTCGGTTACAAACAAACAAACATACAAATGCAGCTAATATAAAGAGTGTAATAGACTGGAGTTTCGACTCTGGCTGCAATTTATAACGTCACTTACGCAAACAAATTAAATATCTAAGATACTGTTTGTCCTCTTGTTTTATTTCGATATTTTCGCTCGTAAAAGTTTTACTGCTTTCTTGCAGGATATTTATAAACGAAATCAAGACAACATTCTTAATGTACCCAATGTTATTTTGGTTGTAAATTTTATCTAAATGACTGAAAACTCTCGGTGAAAGTCACCTCATACCAGTCATCACATACATATGTACATATCGACGGTTGAGTGTGATTTAAAGTTTTATTTTTCGAATAAAAAAATAATTATAAAAGAACTTGTGAGTGGATTATGGTAAATATTTTAATATTTCAGTTTTGCCAAAATCCATACTCTAGTTCTTTTATAATGATTTTTTTATTCGAATAATAAAACTTTGAAAAGAGTGAAAAACTTTGAATAGAGACCTGCAACTTTCAGCAAATGTCGCTTAGATCAAATAGCCTTTCAACCGTCGATATATAGCCATAATTTCCATTTTTCTTAATATCTTTCTGAACTTACCTCTTTTCCTCTTCCTGTCATTCAGTAAATCTTCATATACCCTCCACTTGGTATGAACGGAGGGTTGTTTTTGTGATTGGGCAATCATCAACATTGACGTCTCCCTCTCTGGGCGGAGCGGGAGGGTGTCAGACTTTTACTGTCTAAAACCCACCCTTGTTCCTTCAGTTGCCCATATGCCAGGGCCACGGTATCTCTTTGGAACAAATCTCGCGACCCTGGCAGGAACGGAGGTTATGTGGACTCCTACTGACTAAAAGCCCAATGTTCCTTCTAGAGGGAACTATGTATCGGGGGCCCGGGAGATACTAGTACATTCACTGGATCCTCGACTGAAATCAGCCCGTCATGGCCAGCGAGCCCCATCACCAAGTGCGGCCACCCCATGACCGCACATCCTCCCATTAAAGCGCGCATACTGCGTGCCCCCTCTTTGAGCCTGACTGCTTGAGAAACTCAGCCCCAAATTTGCCATCCGCGGATTCCTCCTTACGGTGGCGCCATTCGACGTCTGGTTGATTCTGTACTTACTCTTGTGATAGTTTTCCAATGAAAATATCAAAATACATCGACCTATCTAAATTAGTTTGTACATAGGTACATAAGTCATGGGGGCCTGCACCCCTAGCCAAGTTGATAATGTGCAATCGTTAACGCTAGTCGAAAACTAATCAAATGGGAATTAAATCATCTCAACGTTAAGTCACGTGGTTAGAATAAACGAATAGAAAATTCGTAGCCAAGTTCACATCGTTCAAAATTATAGAATGAATTGTTATCGTTTCTACAATGTTCAACGGATTATAACAAAGGATGTAGTCCTTTGTTATAATGTCGTTTTTCTAAAGACTTTGTAGAACGAGCGGCCAACTCAGGCGCGTCAACATGGCTACGAACTTATCATTTTCTACAATTGCTGACACCGAGGCGTTACCGATTGGAGAACGGAATTCGACACGAAACGGTTGTAACTTGGCTAGCGGGCTGGTGACATAACACAGGTATTTGATGCGTTTTTTGGGCACCAATCTCTCAGAATGTTAAGCTTGTTTATTAGATTACGTACTTCCACAACAGTATTGGTAATTTGGAAATATAAAATGCATGAAAGGCAAAGCTCTTTGCGACAATGAAAAGCTACACACGCCTTAAATAATATACAGGGTGGTAGGAACATCGACGCGTAAAAGGAAACCATGAATTCAGCACATGATTTTAGACATTAGTGCAGTAATTTCTTGTAGCTCATAAAAAAAACTACTCATTCATAGAAAAGTGAACAGTCAAGCACCTACGCGGTTAAAATGTATGACAGGACTATTTTATTTTTCAGTAACCTACAAACATTGAATGTTTGTAGCAGGGCAGGGCATTCAGAAAGCAAATTGTCCCTTAGGTGAAATTGTGTATCTACACCGCGGTTATATTTATGCGTGAGTCGTCTTCGCTTAGCTCCACCACACCATAGGATGCAGGCCCTTTAAAATCGTTTACTTAGAAAGGTTACAGGACCCCCTTTTATGTCCGAAACGAGAATCTCCATCTAGATCTCAGAATGGCAACCATCCAGCAGTTCATGAAACGCCTTTCCAAACATTACTTCTACTCTGCTGTGAAGCATCCCAATCCCCTGATCGCGGCAGCCACTAGCTACACTCCGACCCGCATTAGTAGGATTCACCAACCAAGGCATACCCTAACCATTCCCGATGACGCTACAACAAAGGGGACTATCCCCTCTAGTTTCAAGTTTCTAAGCTCCGGTTGGTGGCCCAATAGCCACAGGCAAGTCTGGTTGAGCAGCCGACAACTGCATAGGTTATCCTGCAAGATGACATTCAAAAAGATAAAAAAAGGATTATTAAGACATTGTTCTCAAAAAATACTTTTTTTCTGCCAAAGTCTGTCCCCCTTAATAAATACTTTAATTAATATAGTGTAGTGACAATGCTGAACTATTCTAAGTTTATAAGGTGTAAAACTATTCATTGGAAGGGCATCGGAAGTTGATCATAAATATTAACTATTAGGGGTCACATGTGGAGAATAACAGGCTAATTTAGCCACTGTGCAAGAATGATAAGTACTAAAGCACTTAACGAACATACGTTAGGCAAAAGGAACAGTCAGGCGTCTTTATGGCAAATCTGACAGGTTCTAGCCAATGTCACACTTAACATCGACTTGAGGCTGTCTATGCACAATTAGCCCACCGCTTTAATCTAATGTAGCCTTGATGGTGTTTTATGCAAATTTATTTCCAACTCAATTAACAAAACTGCTAATTTAATAATATTCGAGTAACTAAGTGCTAACAACTATTTTCCGTACCTTCATATTTTAGAAGTTATCTATATATGTTTAAAACCTTAATTATTAGTGTTTCAGTAAATTATGACTGAATAAATTAATTATGTCACTATTCATTAAACTTAAGTTAAATATTACTATAAGAAATATAGTATAAGAAACCAGATGAACTAACAATAATTGTAAGAACTCATACCTCCGGTGATATAGGTTTATCTCCATACAGGCAACATACTTTGTACTTACTACTTATATATTACTATCTAAGATTTTTACTGTATTTTACCAATTTTTATTTTTTGAATAAATGTTCTATAGATAATATTTTGAGAAATAATATTGCCATTAAAACATAAGAAGAGTGAAGAAACTGAACTTATTCTGGTACAGCTTCTGCAGTCACTTCAACCTCGTCACCAATTTTGTTAACAGAAGAACAGAAGTATACAAGATTCCAAGTTTACGTAATTTGAAAGCATGGAAGCGTCCAGAAACTAAAACCGCCTATACATGCATTAACGTTAGACAGAAGTTTACATCTCACTACCCCGTTCATTAAACAAACATTATTTAAAAATTAACACGTTCTAATGAATTTAATACGAATTTTACAGCCGGTATGCGTGATACATGAGTATATTTCAAAACCGGAGCACCTGCATTCGTTGCGGCATAGTATCGTCAAGAGTGAAATGTCAACGATATTTTCTCTAATGTCCTAATGCACTGATATTAATCATGGATTTATTTCGGTTAGTGCACGTACTGTTGTCGAGAAACTATCTCGTAAATATCTAAACTGATGCAATCATTTTAATCAAAGCTTTAATTTTGGAGGTATTCCACGCACAGCGCCGTTTTCAACCGCACGTGGTTGTGTCACCCGATTCGGGTGAATTTTATTTTGATTCGACTACAAATCCCATGCACTTCAGGACTGAATATATCCCAAAACTAAAAGCTTCTCTAACCTAGAAAATATTTCTAAACTGTTCCACTAAACATCAGTAATAACAATTTTGTTCCGGTGCGATTAGGGACTGGTGTCGAAGTAATGGCATGCATACAAGGTATAATGTGGTTAAGTAAGAACAGTTGAATGAGTCGGTTTATCAGGTTTAGCTTCACTTGCCGCGGTAGGCCCGTAGACCATCTTTATATATCAAAGCCCCTCCGTGCATCGGAGAGTACGTAAAGCCTTTCGTCCCAGCTTTTATTTGTACATCTTTCAGTCGAAATCCAACCTGACTTCCAAAGTCTGACAACTTACCAAGGGGTATCGTATTACCCAGTAAATGGATTGTGAAGCTCAGATAGGCAGTCGCTTAGAACATAGTTGGAAAAAGTAAAGCGTTATTATTCACAGATAAAGTGATTGTGATTTTAAACATGAAATAACATAGTATGTTATCAATGAAAATATTTAGTCAGTATACACCATACAAATACATACAAAAACTAAGACAACAGTAATTAATCAATACCTTTGATTAATATTTTACCCCTCTTTAGACCCTGACTATTGAAATGAACTATAAGAATAAATAAACAATGAACACAATATAATTTGGAAATAAATTGATACGGCTGTAGCCTATGTCTAAAATATTTTGTGTTATGTTACTACAGCGTCAGAGTTTTCAAACTAATAAATTCGAGATGAGAATCTATGCACGACTGTCCTGCGGCCCGATTTCCACCACGCAGCGCACGCGCAGGTGGGAAAGTATTCGGTTATATTCGTACTTGCGCGAAGTGGGCCGAGCGCTTTCCGCGTGTCCCCCTCCCCACGTGTCGCATCCCCTTTAGCGAATGACTCAGCCGACTCGGGCTGGACACGATGGAAATTATTAACGCCAGCTTTTTCGACCTGTTTATGTGTCGCCACATTGTTTTCCAATAATAAGTTCCTTCGATTGAAAATAATAGATGTAAAAGTTGGATTTTTGAGATATGAGTGCATTGAACACAAGTAGTATCAAGATTATGGGCGGTTTTTACAAAAAAAATGCCATTCGATACTATTTCTGATAAGGATCAGACTCTGAAAGACTAACCGAAACCGAAAATACAAATTTTCTTAAATTAATATGAACAGTCTCCGAAGGCGGTTTGCTTATAGTTACAGCCGTTGAAGTACCTGACCTTACTGTCCTGTCTCAAAAACCATTCTGTATATAATAACAGTTTTTGATATTAGTCATTCAGATTCATATATTTGGAATGGGATGACAGCTACTTTATAGCAGTGTCTCACTTGGATTTGGAAAAGCTGTAGCTAGGAATCGGTTTTAATCTTCAGTGTGATGTGATATTCTTTTTCAGCACAGGTCTTTTGTTGTTTAGGAATCCTTGTTCTACCTTTTAAACTGAAAATTGTCGTAGTGTAGCGATACATAGCAAGTTTATTCTCGGAAAATTACTACAGCAATCTGTCTCTCACTTATCGACGCGTATTTGTTTATACAATTGGAAATTTTCAGTAATTTTCATATTTCACAGCATATATCTTTTAGCAGCAAACGCTGAGAAATGCTCTTAACAATAATCATAAATAAGATGCAAAACACAGGCATAAACAGATCAATGAACGAAATCTCAAAAATTTCAAATGTGTCTTCGGATCTATTTAGAACGAAAGGGCATTCACATGCAGGTATAGTTTCTTGCCAAAACAGCTTGTCTAGTAAATGAATTCACTATGGAATCATACCAATATATCTATTAGGTTAATCGGTCCAGCGTGTTTCGCCTAAAAACATCAGTTATTTTCAGAGCCCAATTGTACATATGTGTCTACAAACTAGACCAGTGGTATGTAAATAGATGGTACAGACTCTACATTTGAAAATCAACGTTATTTCAGAGTAACTTTACGGAGACATCAATATTGAACTTGAATAAAAAATATATTTTATGTTTGATATTATTAAATAATGGGGTTTTTAATGTTAGGTTCTTAAAACACAAAATCTAATCGATTGATTTAGGGTTGAAAGAAATTGAGATCGTTAAATGCATACCGAATGTCAGCCAAAAAGTGAAAGTATCAAAACATACATCTAATCATAGAACAAATGAATCACTTCGATAAATCGATCAGCTATCTTAGATATGTGCATAACGAAGTCGAATCGTCTGGAATGTTTTGACCAGGCGATTCCTAAATACATTCAGAATCGTAAGTCAGCGAGTCATGGAAGTCGTCTTCACACCCGATAAAGTTTATTTTGATCTTTACGTCCCTAACAGTCATTAAGGAGTAAGCGTCGGTGCCAACAATTCAGGTTATTTACGTGTCGTTTCGAATACCTCTATTCCATTATGTGATTTGATCGAGACCGGGACATAAGTAATAGGTAATTTTATTGGTACATACCTATTTAATGAATTTAGTTTCGGTAACAACCGAGCTTAGTACAACTATCTCGCAGTGCAGAAACTTTCATCATCATCATCATCATCATCATTTCAGCCGCTAGACATCTACTGCTGAACATAGTCCTACCACAATTTGAGGGGGTTTGCCATTTATTTATTTATTTATTTATTAGGAAACTCAACAGCTTATTTTAAAATTACATGCAATTATGATGAAAGTTCAGCTCACTATCAATGAACAGCCCAATGCAGTTGCGTCAAAGTTACTAGCATCCACTGCACATTGATAGTGAGATGATTACAATTACCTCTTAAACCAATTACAGAGTTTCACGGCATTGATCTAGGTTAAGTAGAAAGTGGCAAATAAAGAGAAGAAAAAAAAAGAAGAAAGAAAGTTCAACACGTACATTATGTTGAGCAATCATATGTGACTGTGGACAAATAAATCAAAGTTAAAAATGTGTTTCTAAATAATTTAATAAAAAACAATCAGAATAAAAGAAAAATAATATCAATGTGAATATTTTCCACTAAGTGATAATCCTTATTAGTTTTTTTTTAATATAAGGATGAGTTATGGCACAATTTGTTTACTAAACAATGTCTGCTTGACTTGTTTCCGATATGATTGTTTGGATAAATGAAATATATCGACATTTTCAAAACCCTCAGAATAGATGCGAGGCAGTCGGGTCAGAACAGCATTTCTACCGTAGTTTGTGCGGCAGCCTGGTATACTGAATAATTTCGTATGTCTGGTACGTGTTTTTGGGGTACAGATATCTATACATGATAGCAAATCACTGCTGTCCAAACGACCTCGCAGGATATCAAAGAGCAAAAGCATATCCAACATCTTACGCCTATCCAGAAGGGGAAGCATATTATAGTGTTTGCAGTCTTGGGCATAGGAATCATGACGTTTCCGGGATTTGAAGTTTAAAAATTTTACGAACTTTTTCTGTAAATTTTCTATTCTTTTAGAATACACCTCGTATTGGGGTGACCAGATTGGGCTACAGTACTCCAAAATACTACGCACATATGCAAAGTATATAATCTTTAGACTATGACAATTCCTGAAAGGCTTACAAGTACGCATTACAAAACCAAGGTTACGAGAGGCTCTATTGGTGATGGTATCAATATGTTGGTCAAAAAGCAATTTGGAATCTAACATTATACCAAGATCTCTGACTACATCAACCCTTCCGATCGCATTACTATCGTTTGACTAAAAGTAATGCATTGACATTTCGAGACATTGACAGTGATGTTATTTTGCTGATAATACCTGAATAATGCGTCAAGATCACGCTGTATCAGTTCATAATCAAGTCTGGATTTTACACACATGTATATTTTCATGTCATCAGCGTACATGAGGTGTTTTGCCGATTTGAAACATGACTGAATATCAAACAAGTATGCGCAGTAAAAAAGAGGACCCAATAAAGATCCCTGGGGAACACCGGAGGGGATGTTTACGAAGTCTGATTTAAAACCTCCCATAACCACAGCTTGCGATCGGTTTGATAAGTATGACTTAACCCATCTCAGCAAATCTCCATGGATTCCAAGCTTTTGTAGCTTTGCCAGCAAGATCACGTGATCCACGCGATCGAATGCTTTTTCGAAATCCGTGTAGATCACGTCAACCTGGCCACCGGCTTCCATATTATGCAACACATAGTTACAGAATGTGGCCAAGTTAGACACCTTGGACCGTCTCCTTACGAATCCGTGTTGGTTCTGGCCTATACCGCTTGAGATTAGTGGATATATACTATTATAGATAATTTTCTCAAAAACTTTGCTTATTTATTCCATAATCGTAAAGCTTGGCAGGTGGATTGGCAGTAAAAAATAAAATGCACAGAGAACCCTGCTGCTCATTCTCTAGTAAGACCTTTAGTCGCCACTTACGACACCCACGGGATGAATGACATGGTGCTATTTTTTACGTCCGGCACCACACGGAGCCAAACTTTAGCTGCGATAAAAAGGCAGCATTTGTGGTGATGGAACAGCGTTTTCAGAAAAAACACACGCACTCTTTCACGCAAAAACTACTGGTCGGATTTAATTGAAAGTTGGCACACAGATAGTTTATAACCTGGATTAACACATAGGGTACTTTTTATCTACAAGATGTAAACTACGATGTAAACTACTTAATATTTATATAATAATTTGACTACTCTCAACTTTTGATTATTTATTTATTTTATAAGACTATTTAGCCTCTTCTTGCCCGAAACACAGGATTGCCTAGTTCAGGCACGTAAATCTTAGAATATAATTTACATATAAGCAAAACTGTACATATTTTTAAGCCTTTTATTTTTGAATAAATATTATGTTATGTTATGTTATGTTATCCCGGTAGTACGTTCCCGCGGGATAATTTCCGACCTTCACGCGGGCGAAGCCCCTGGCAAAAGCTAGTTTAGAAATAAACCAATAACCTTGGGTCAGGAAATGAAAAACTGTAATAGTAATTGAAGATATTTCAATGTTACTATATTTATATTTGTTTTGTTTATCTGTAAATGTTAAAATGATTATCTTTAAATGTTGAAATGAGAACCCACTTACAATGCCGATACAGATCGGAAATGCTCAGAAGTGTTGACTCAGTTTACGCATTTCTGGGTGACCTATTCTACAAATGGTATGTTATGTATCTGCATAGATCTGTTTCACTAACAGCAGGTGGAGCTAGACCTGCGATGACTAATACAAGTATTTATAAAGGTAGGTACACTGATCTAAATATATTTTGTAAAAGTTTTAAGAAGTCAGCATTATGTTCCATGAATTTAGTGAAAACTTGTTCAAGAGTATCTAGAAATAAAATAAGACTGTAGCGTCGAAGGTGAAAAATATGTTTTTTCTTGTTTTTAGCAGTGTTTTATTTAAAATCAACAAGAATGGAACCATTGGTCCACGTCTCATCTTCGCGCCTGAATGAAAGCGGCAGCCAACAGTACAATCTTTACTGAAAATTGAGTTTGTCATATTTCTATTTTTACAAATATAGGTTTCTAGTGCTACAAACGAATGAGCGATACCTACGCATGGACGTTTGAATCACCGGTCATATAACATCGTTATTTGTTGATTGGTTTCTAACTTCACGCTCATTAAACCTTGGAGGTAAGCAGAACTCGGCTGCTGGTAAGTAGGTTATTAATCAAAGCTTTAGCGAATGAGTAAAACCGATGTACTAGGTGGAGACATAGTCTTTATAACATGACTGGTAACGTCAGAAGAAAGGATCAAACTTAGTTGAGCAATTGGAAAAGCTTGTACAAAGTCAAGGACTGCTATTTATATAAAATATGTACATTTTATGTTATGTTATGTTATGTACATTTTAAACGGGGACGCGCATTCACTTCTTGTGTACTTAATCTGGATTTAAAAATCGATCGACTTGGTCTGATGTCCCTCAATTTACCTCGTGGGCACTTACGGTGTTCACTTTAGACAAATACATTGCTAGTTATTTTGTTTACCAAAATAATTTCAGGCTTGTGCATACGTTCTGATCAAAATCAAAATTCATTTATTCAAACCAGGCTGAGAATCAGCACTTTTTGAACGTCACAGTTACAAAAGATAGTCCCCCCAAAACGCCCGCCCTTCGACACTTCCTAGTGCTTTAGCTGGGAAGAAGAAGTAGCGCAACAAACTCCCCAGCAGCACACAGCTGTGTGTTAAGTCAGAAGTATTTGATTCCAAATTCGATGAGATTAGATTTGATTCTTGATATCATATAATATATTATCCGGCAATACTTAAAAAATGGCTTGATTTAAACAACTCCAAAACAAACCAATCATTCATTTTTTATGATTTTGAACTTAGGTACAACAGTATCCATTCACGTAGTAATATTTTGTTTCCACCCTCATTCACAAGGTCATTTTTTGGTTAGCAGGTTACGTCAGCTTTTGCTCAGTTTATTTTCAAATCTCAGCCAATAGAATAAAGTTTTTGATTGAAAGCGCAAGTGTACTTCTTATTAGTATAGCAGACAAATTGTTACTAGTCTTCAGGTAATTAATCTTGGTATCAATAGGCTAGCTATGAATGTTCTAAGCAATTAAGATACTTTTAAATAATTTTGAAATTTGATGAATGGCAAAAATATATCACAAGTATTCAATATTGATATTACAAACCACTCAATTTATTTAGGATGAAAACTAAACCAGCCAAATCATCTGTGCGGTCTAATTGTAAGACGATATGTGAGTAGCTTACGATATGGACAAAACTGCTTTAATTTATTGACAGCTTTAAGAAACAATCAAGCGTACATACATGGGTACATTATATGTATCGATAAAACATAATATTTTTAACCTTAAAATAACAATTTTTAACTTTATAATAAAATTAATATCCTAAGTAAAACTATTCACGAACTAAAATATAGCATCGAAAAATTCATACCCATCGCTGTGGACTGGTTGTGCCTAAGCGACAATACCACGTTGTTTAGCAATGCTTAGCCTCTGGCCAAGGTAAAAACCAGCCACCCTATCACGGGAAGTGTCGACCAGTCGTTTCAGTAAAGAGATCTGAGTACTCGGATGCCACAGCCCGAGGATTTCAACCCCTTAACGGATTGAAAATATAATTAACTATAAGGTTATTATAATTACGCCGCTTGAGAACTTACGCAGCCGCAGTAGCAGCGCCAGCACAGCACGCCGTGCCAGGAAAATGAGAAGGCGCAAGAGTATTGACCTACCTTATTTTTCATGGTAATAAAGACATGCCGTCCGGTCTCTTGCCATCTCCGCGTGCCAAGCTATTGCGTTCTAACGCAGCTGGAACGCCGAGCGACGGTGAAAATAGCTCGTAGGGTGATGTCGTTCATGTTCGCGTGCCATGCTAAGCGACCCGCACTTCGGCTGCAAGACAGGCCGTGGTTTCCAAGACCGTTCTTATCCTCTTGTAGGCAGTAGCGGCAGTATAAGAGACCCAGAAAAAACTGGGGGTGTTGTGTAGACTCTACACAACACCCCCCTTTAGGCCTGCAGCCCCCACAAGGGGGCATTGTCGCCCACTGGGAAAGGCTGCTCTAGAGGCTCCAACAGTAGTGTGCAAGCATGGCTGGCTCCCTACCCTGATAACGCTTCTCATGCAAATTCTTTGTAACTTGTAGTACTGTTAGTCAGAAATATGTTTGGTGATGTTATTTTATTAATATATAATAAAATATTTTCGAATTTAGAATGATGATAGTATTTTGTAAAAAAACCTTTTGTTTTTTTAAAAAACAGGGAGGAGTAGTGTTGTGGACGCTGACGCTTCATTTTGTATTCGAGTTAAATGCGCAGTGCCCGGCGACCGACAGTTCGCCCGCAGACACCATAGCCTATAGACGCGCTTACGATCTTTATACCAAATTCCTTATGTAAATCCTTTCGTGAAGTAAAGTACATATTCCAATCTAATCCGCATTTGATTTCTCTCCGTACACACACACCTAAAGACAATATACACGCACCCACAAAAAAATCTTTCAACGTGTGCATTAGTTACTTACCCCATGTTATCTGGAAAGAAACTTAAATGGGAAGAAATTAATTTTCAATGACATATTGCGACTTAGTGCGTGATATCAAGTATCAACTTATTTTTTTCATGACACATCCGGTAACTTGTGATTGCAGAGGAAAATTTTCGTAATATCGACAAAACCATGCATTTTTTTAATAGGTCGGAGGCTCGATATGAAAGATTTATAATTTTTTATATTTCTTCTGATGAGTTTTTGTACACATCAATATTACAATTTTATAGCTACCCTCGACCAAGTTAATAAAGTAACATCTTCGTTATTAATGTATTCTGACCTGAATTCTAAATAAATATGTGTATTCTGTTGTTTACTAAGTGTAATACGAATTACCACTCGGAATATCGTTTCATTTTTTGGTGTTGACTAGTATTTATTCTAAATCTTGAATAGTGAGGCATAGCCGACCAGGTGATTCATAACCCCTCAGAACCACTTTAGTATCCACTCTGACAGGTATCTGTAAAATTATCCGTTAAACATGAGTAGTTCTCATGTGGTTTGCTTCATAGCTGTCTGATTTTTATAAAATTTCATCCGTTGTGAGAGTTTAGTAATTTAAGTGACCAGTTACGCATATATAGTAATGTTATGTTAAGTAATGTTCTATTTAATATGCTGTTTGTTACTAGTGAACACATACGTCGTTGCACTTAGAACTCGTGGCTAAATAATAACAGCCGCATAGGTCAATCGAAGGTTAAGCTACCCTTGTGGCGGTCGTTTCTTGGATGGGTGTCCATCCATAATATATCGAGAGTTCCGCGTGCCTAGAAAATCACGTTAAACTGTTGGTAATCAGAAACCCGAAAGTCTGACAACCAGTGTCTTGTGTTACCAAGGGGAATTGTATTACTCAGTTACTGGGTTGTAGAGGTCAAATAAGGAAGTCGCTCCATGTAAAATACTGGTATTCAGCTGCATCCGGTTAAACTGAAAATCGACCCCAAACAGAGTTGAGAAAAAACTGGGCAGTTTCATTTTGAATAAGTCGTAGGAGTACCTTCCAAATGAATACGCATTCTAGATTATATTATTTAGAATGAGTCGTTAATATGTCATTGTTCAGAATGTACCCAATGGACACACGGCCAATATGTTACAACGATTAAATACGACAGTAACAGCAACAAATGATGACAACAGTTTATTTAACTCTTACTAGTATTGATGATATCAACTGTTGCTTCTGCATATCACACAGAATTATTCTTAGTGAGTTTTTGAACAGGGATCGTTATGCCAACTATCCTAACTGCAGGTAGAAAACAGGATGATTTTATGGGGGAAAACCATTTCAACTTCTACGCGTAGTATTAAAAAAACGTGCAATATGGCAGAAAAAGGAGGAATTAACCAAGCAATTGGTGAACTAGGGCTGTTAAAGTGATGACAATGACGGATTTGTGGAAAAAATAATTTTGAGTAGGTGCATATCTTGTTTATAGTTACTAGTTTTTGCCCGCAACTTCATCTGCATGAAATTTTGTCTCCTACGCTATAACTTCGTTTGCGAAAATCGTACTTTCTGACTTTTCTTCTTTTTTCTCGGGTCATAACGGCCATAGCTTGTATCCTTTCTCCTGAATTGGTCTGGCACATATAAAACAAAAACCGACTGTTAGTTCCAGAGATTACCCACTACATAGAAACTTACAAACAAATATCTATTTATAATAAAACGCCAAATTCATAGCTACCTACTTAGGTCTTGCCAAATCTATGGGTCTCCAAAACGGGAATCCTAGACGTAGGCAAAAAGGCGGCCAGGCTAAAATGGACTGGGTGGGTCACGTCAATCGCATGCACAATGACCGTTGAGCAATAGTCTCCACACAGTAGGTGCCTGAAGATGGACCGCGCTGCCGAGGCCGGCCGAAGAAGAAGAAGAAGGCGAGACGATCTCGATTTGTATTACTGGTAATACGCATCTAGATCGTCAACCCTGGGGTTGGATCGAGGTGGTCCTGAAAAAGGATGCCTGAAGGGATTTGCTCAGCAGTGAGACAGTATAGGCTAACATAAATAAATATGGAGTAAGCAAAACGGTTATATCGCATTATTTACGAATTACGAGTACCGCCGTGGCACCAGTGCCGCAGAAACAACTTGAAGAATAATGATGTTTATGGGGAAGTTACTGTAAAAGAACAACGTGGCTCCAACGTTTTTGTTCTGGAAAAGTTCACCTACAGAACAAACACCTTGGAGGACCGAAGACACTAGTTGACAATGAAAAATTAAAAGTGATCTTGGCAGAGGATCCATCGCAACCCACGTCAGAGTTAGCGCCAGGCTGTGGGCTTTGTGTGATTGATAAAACAATTTTAATTCACATGAAATAAATTGGAAAAGTGAAAAAGCTCGAAAAATACGTACCCCATGAATTGAAAGAAGGATGCTAGCCAACACGCGTCGCGGCTGCGTTATTTTACTCAACGACAGGTTTCAAAATCTTCTCGTTATTCAAAATAACGAGAAGATTTGAAACGTATCGTTATTTGTGATGAAAAATGGATCCTAAAAGATGATAGAAAACGCTCATCACAATAGTTGAACCTTGGAGAACCGACCAAATTCTGCCACACGCGAAAGTTGACTTAAAAAAAGGTACTGGTAAGTGATAAGTGGACCAGTGTTGGTATCTACTACTAAAGCTTCCTAAGATCTGGCCAGCCGACTACTATAGTTCTGTATGGACAACAATTGCAAACGATGATGGAAAAGCCCAAACAACCGAGACTGGTCAATTCCTCTAGCACACTGCTGCTTCAGGATAACGCTAGACCACATACTGCACAACAGATGGTCGCTAAATTAGAGGAGTTGCGGTTGGAATGTTCCTGACACCAACCATACATCCCGGACCTTGCTTCGAGAGATAATCACTTTTTCTGGAATTCGGACAATTTATTGCCAAGAAAATAAATTCAGTTCCGATGAAGGAGTCAAAACCGCCGTCACAGATTCTCGCCCCCACATTTTTTCCAGCAAAGGAAGCAATGAAATGCCATTAAAATGGCGAAAGGGCAGAGATAGTGAGTGGTACACTTATACTTTGATTAAAAATTAGTTAATTTAAAAAAAAACTACGAAGTTATGAAAATCAACACAGAACAACGAAATACATTATTCAGAGAACTCAAATCTCTTCCAAAGACACAAAAAAAATCCTTAAAAAATAAAAGATTTCCAGGAAGGCATAATTCATCAAATCACCCAAAGATATTTGTGCCATAATAATTTTCATCAACAACAAACCGTATTTTTGTTGTGATGTGAAATGAAACATGCGTCCGTTCTATTCTGGTACCACCGTAATACATTTTGCAAGTCTAACCGAGTGTTTATTTTTTTAAAGCGCGTCATCGTTTGCTCAAGTCTTCCCTTTAATTTTAAATCGTTCAGGTTAAGTGATCTGGGTTTCTTTGAAGGATGAGATGTGTTACGAAAATAGGTCAGCACAATTCGACTTAGTTTCGTAAAATTAGCTATATCATTAAAAAGACAGTAAGTTTGATCGCCAAAATGCAGTGTGATATTGATAGTATATAAAAGAATGGAACTCTCTTCAAAAATATTACCTCACATTCTGTTTTTAGCTAAAGCTATGTTTGTAAATAAAGCTCATGTTTGCGAAAATTACTTTTTTTTGAAGTGAAAGTGTTGTGCACTTTTTTTGTAATGGGTAAAAAATTTTAAACTCGCGTCAGGACACGTGACCTGATCGAAAATTCGTAAGACGGACTTAGAGTGATTTTTCTGAGAGATAAACTTTTTAATGTAATATAAATTGTCTTGTTTGTGTACGATAGCGCAATAAATAAATATTGTATTCTTCCATATAAATGATAGTACTTTTATACTGATAATTAAAGCAATTCGTGCAAAATTATTCCCTAACCATTCCAAAATATCAAAAATGCACAACGTAAATATTCAAGTTTTCACTTCTGCCGGCACTCCCGGAGTGCAACCCGTCGTTTTTTCAATATGAGCTCTAAAAACCATCACATGGGCGTTTCAAACGAAAACGCCCACGCAGAGATTTTTCGTTGAAAAGTGCAATACCTACGCGGTTAAAATGTATAGAACAACCGCTTAACAAAGCAAAACGGATCGAGTAAAAATTTCAAAGCAGGTTCAGAATTATGTACTGAATCCAAATATCTTTATAACACACTATATAAATAAGTCTAATCTTAATATATGAACAATACAATCCAGTTTCAAAATCACTCATGTGATGTAACGTTGAAAAACTGTTTTCTTCGTTAGGAATGTACCTACTATTTATAAATATGACGTCAAGACCCGAAGTCCCGAACATTGTTTCAATAACATTCGGTAAATGCAGAAATTTACTAAACACAGCAAACTGTTTTCAACCTGCGCTCTCAAAGGTCAACTCCTTCTTTGTAAGATACTAGCTTCTGCCCGCGACTTCATTCGCGAGGAAGTCACCACAATTCACAAAAATAACAGACACATTTTTTCACTTGTATGTTTGTTTGAATGTTTGTTTGTAACCGACTCCTTATAGCACGATTTTGACCCACTTTAAACGATCAGATTTTATTCAAACTTTGCACACCTGTCAAAGACCGATGACAATGCAATAATTTGACAGCAAAAAAACTGTCTTCGAAAACTACGCTGACATACGTCACAAACTACGCTGACATACGTCTCAAAATTCGAAACACCCTAAAAAATAGAAAATAAATAATAGTTTAAAAAAACTAAAAACACGCTTCCATAGAAAATCAAACTAAAAAGTAGAAAATAATGGAAACAAAGCGTGGGGTGCCTGATATCAATAAAAAAAAGCAGTTTCTTTAAGGTATTTTTTTTTCGTTTTTTTATACTATTATTTATTATAAAAGCTTTTCCTGTATGGGTACTACTATCCTACCTACAATAAAATATATCATAGGAATGAAGAGAGTCAGAACTGGTGATACTGGAGTAAGAGACGAACTCGTACACTTTTCCGTGTAAGAAGTAACTTGTATTGACGTCGAGTCCGAGAGCCACGGAGCCTCCGGTAGTAATGTATGCGTTCCTGTGCATAACTTCAGTGTCGGTAAGGAATAGCATACACAACGTGTTTTTATTAAAAAAAAAAAATACTGTTATTACTAAGGATTTCATCTGTAATGATTAATTTACAAGTTAGTCTTTCTAAACAACACACAACTTTAAGCATTGTACTGCCACAACTTTGTGACTTTTGTGGTTTCTTAGGTAATTTATAAACTAAACCAAAGTAACTTCATTTTATATGGCTTCCGGTTTTTTCCCGGCTTTTAGACTCGGGTTTTAATTCATTTCATGAAACCTCCCTATCATGACTTATTTATGTGTTCGCCGCCAGGCCAGGCCTCACCATAGAACTCAATAGCGCAGTGGAAGTTATGATGGTGGGGCCCTGGAGACAAGAGTGGCTAGCGAACTTGTCCGCCGTGCGCGGAGCTGAAATATGTCCAAACTCAACCCGTATTATTTCGTCAACTTGGAGTTATTTACAATCAAAGCAATTGGATCACGACTAATTGTCACAAATGGATCGATTTAAAAGGATTAATTTACAACTGGTCACGAAAATCAACACGGCGACGATGCTCCCTTGTTCAAGACAAAACCCAAGAGAAGTGTCAAAGTCAAACTTGACAACAGCGATAGCCAATTTTGGCTCACATCGACAAAAGGGTGCTCCGGCAGGGCGACAAGTGGCTGTCAAATCAAAAAATGGCCCGGGGTTAGGGCTCCAAGTCGTTCGGGTCCGAAGACAGTGGGCACAATGAACGCGAGTTCAATACAGCTTCAATGCGGCAAAATACCGTAGCTAACTCCTCAAAGGTGAGAACGGTGTCTCTCAACAATCTGCGCCAAAGTCACTTTGCCGCTTTCACCGCGGGCTTTAAAAATACCCCCCAATGGGAGCAGGCTGGCGGGTCAAAACAATAACAAACAACAACAACCAAACAACAACAAACAACAACAGCAATTTAACCAAATGGCCCTCCTTAGGCAACAAAAGGGGGGTGACGGGCCCCATAAGGAAGGCTAGAGTGCCTCAACCGTCAACAACCAAACAACAAAAGACCCGTATCGTCCAAAAAGGGGTTCAACTTACTAACGGCTCCCGACAATTTCCAAAACTCTCGCTGCAGAATGGCCAACAGCGCATTGCAACCGGCATGCGAGCTCTTAATGTGACGATCAGTCACCAACAATTCAACAACAACAAACAACAATTCAACAATTTGTCGAGGGAGCTAAATCGACTCAACAAAAATCAGGGTCAAACGGAGGGTCCTTCGTTCCAACAGCGAGCACCTTGAGCCCGGGCAAAGGACCCAAGATCCTCCAAATCAAAGGCGTTTCAGAATTTTGAATCTGGGACACTCGTGAGTGAGAGAAGAGTGGACGGACGTCTTCAACCGACACAAAACAATTTGACTGTCCGTCCATGCGTAAGAAGCCCGAATGTTCACAGTTCCACCCAAAGTGTGAGCAACGTGGTTCAATAGACGCACAAGATGCGCCGCCCCTGACAATTCTATTTTAGGGATGGTCAGAGCCGTCCGGAGGGGGGCCACCTTGCTCTTGGCCAAGACCAGTGACAAATTCACCTGGCCTGTCGCGCAGACGGTGCGCAGACAAACAACAGCTGCATAACCTTGCGAAGACGCATCACAAACAAGGGTAGCAGTGTAGCTCCCAAGGGGAGGATAGCGCGGGGTAACACGACCTCGTTGACTGCAGGGAGTGCGGATACAAATTGGAGCCAATCTTCCAACAGGGTTTCCCGAATTGGCTCGTCCCAGCCAAGTCCCGCAGTCCAAAGGCGCTGAAGAAAACAATTTCGCCCAAAACAATACCAACAAAACAACAAAACAATAGACAAAAGGCAACCCTGGGCTCCCATGTCCAAAATGGCACGGACCACAACAGAGTCCCCCGTGGGCCCCAGACCTGACCGATGCCGTTGGCAACAAAACCGTGTCGATCTGAGGGGTACCCCAGCGGGGCAGGCGCCAATGTCCTAACAATGTCTGGGCGGCGACCGATCGCCGCACCCAGGCCCAAGTCTTTCCCGACGAGGATGGAGGACAAATTCCTCGTCCGCGCGGTGTCCCGAGCCACGCGCCATCGCTGGAAGGGCATATCCCACCGGATGCCAGAATGGCGGGGGGCGTGACTCCAACCGGGGACGTTCCGGCAATGGAGGGGAGGGAAGGCGGTGCTGGTCTGGCCAGCGCTGCCTAGCAACAAGTGCGTAATCGCCTTTACGCGGGGAGACCAAATGGCGGTCGCGCGGCTCCCATTCAACTTGCGCGGGGGGTGGAGTGCGGCGCTCAAAATTGCGGGCCTCTCCCCGGTTCTGAACCGGCGAGCCAGAAGCCCGGTGACCAACTCCATGGTACCCCCCCGTGCGCGAACCTTCATCAGAGGCTGGTCTGCCAGCGTGGTACGCGTTAGCGCACAAAATGTCCAAATGGGTTTTTTCGCGACCAGTTGTAAAGGATTAATTTACAACTGGTCGCGAAAATCAACACGGCGACGATGCTCCCTTGTTCAAGACAAAACCCAAGAGAAGTGTCAAAGTCAAACTTGACAAGTCAGATGTCACTCCGTTCGGGCGCGTTCCGTTAGGCGCATAGAGTAACCAATTTAAACGGGACGAAACATTATGGGTACGTCGTGATCGCACACGCTAAACTCCGCAGTATCAATAGGATACATACCTTTCAAAACCGTTTCCTGGGAGAGGTTACGGGTACCCCTTTTATGTCCAAAATGAGAATCTTCATCTAGATCTCAGAATGCCCAAGATCCAGCAGTTCATGAAACGCCTTTCCAAGCGTTTCTTCGACTCTGCTATAAAGTACCCCAATCCAGCAGGCAGGCAGCTGCCGCAATCAGGTTGCGGCAGCTGCCCGTAACAGTCACTTCCGCATACCCAAACTATTCCCGATAATGCTACAACACTCCTCCAGTAAGTTCACGAGCACTCTCAAGATTCACCGTCTCAGTCCTTCCGTCGTCCATTTCATCCGAGACCTGCCGCGATGTCCCAGTCCATGTCTACCCCAACCCTTGATCGAGCCAACCCACGCCGCTTTAGTTTTAAGTTTTTTAAACCCTGGCCGGTACAGTAGCCGACAACCTCATAGGTTGACCTACGAGTTATCATTCCAGCCACTGGTTTTAGCCTTTTTTAGATTTTGTCTTATTGTTTATTTAGTAGTCTTCTGTTTCAATGAGGGTGTAAGTGAAAGGGAGCACACAACAACCAGATTTTCCAAATATTAACTTCACGTGAGGTGAGCTACTTATTCTCGACTAACCTATCCCACTTAACACTGGCTCTGAACTAACAATTGTAACCAGGCGATGCTGAATAATTATAGATTACACTCTAGACCCAGAGGGCGCAGTGGAAATTTGCACCTGGTGCCTCGGTTTCCAACGAGGCCTCCGGCGCTGATTACAGATGGATCCGCTTCGACATCCAGGTCTGTGTTCCACAAAACTATCATAACTGCGTATCTGCGTAAAACGGAGCGAGCCACAAAGACACGTAAGGGGCTGTTCATTAATCACGTGATGTTTTTTTTGGCATTTTTTTTCCCCTTAGTGATACATGGTGAGGTTTAAGACTACCCCCCCCTCCCCCTATATCACGTGTATGTTTTAGTACCTACAAAGAATCTAATTTTCTTTTGTATTTTTTATTTTTAAATACAGGTATAAGTATCATCTAATTAAAAAAAGAAAAAAATACACGTGATATATTACTACACCCCCCCTTCCCCTTTGATATTTCGTGATTTTTTATGGACCCCTCCCCCCTTTCGAGCCTCACGTGATTAATGGACAGCCCCTAACCTTGAATCCAAGCTTGCGACAGTAAACGATCCCACGAAATTTTCTACACGACACAGATTTAATTACAAGTACCTATACAGGTATATAGTCTTACTACATTAATGATTAAAAACTACAAGAACTGCCTGCATAGCGAACACTCAGCGCACCACGCCGGGCAAAAAGCCCTGGTAGGGCGCCGATCTAAAGCCTAAGCGCGGCAAAAATGGCGGTGGCGATGACGACTGGGATTAATATTAGTCGGCTAAATCCTGCTAGCAAAACTGCACTAGATTCAAGAGTACGGGTTGGTGCAAATCCTGTGGCAGCACGTAATCTTGTCACTAAGCAAGCAGGGTTATGTAACTGCTGACACATCAGAATTTTCTGGTGTTTTCTATAGCGTCACCCTGCCACCCTCCGCAAACCTGAAAAATCACTCACTTCATCGCCAGACTAATCGAGACGCTGTTTATTAAAACCCACTTCTCGGAATGTGTCTTCACGCAGATAATCGACTGGCAAGATATATTAAAATACTATCAGACTATGATAGGCTATACGCACGCAGGGGGATCACTCTGGAGAAACTCTTAGGGACATCAAGAGATTCCATCCTTTTTAAGACAGCTGGTTGATGTGATATTTCTCACCACACTACAGTGCGGGGTAGCCGCTTTCACAATAAGACTGTTCCCATTAGATACGTTTTAAAGATGGAGGGAAGGGAAAGTAATATTCATCCCAAATCCAGATAAGGGTGACTATGCAAACGTCAGATCACACTGCCCAATAAGCCTGATATACTTTCTAATAAAGACTCTGCAATGGCTGTTTGGGAACCATATCGCTGCACGGAAATCAACACGCATACAGCCAACCAGATAGAGGAAACGATTTATCAGAAAAGAACCTGCCTGGGCACTGTCATAAGCATTGATGCTGGAGACGTTACTTTTGTTAAAAGTAACTTCTCCAGCGTTAGCTATAATATAACAGGTAGTAACCATTAACCCACTCTAAGCAAACGAGTCATTCACGTCTAGTCACCTTAAAATGAGCGTGAAGTTCTTTCCTCTTACCAAAACTGTTCAAAATAGAACTTCAGTTGGCCCACAAAGTCATGTACCTAGAGGTCATCTTAGACAGTAAATTAAATTAGAGTATTCAAGTACTTCAGGGTCAGTAAGGGTCCTCCAAAATTAGGTATATAACGGCTGTACATCACAGCCTGTGTCCCAGCAGTGGGAAAATTATAGGCACCACTCACTACCACTGCGGTGTACATAATAATATGTACACCGCAGTGACCTTCGGGGCGGTGTCGGTGGTGCGGTGGCCCCGCACTAAGCTAGTTACAGCCTCTAACACACTATGTACAACGCATGCAGTGAATACCCTGCATGGCGAAAACGGGCTGCTTACCGACTGCAGCACTTGAAGCAATGCTGGGACTACCACCGCTCTACCTCTTCACACAACAGGAAGGACGAAAGCGTTGGTACGTCTAAAGGTACTAAATCTCTATTAGGATTCTTCTATTAGAATCTCTATTAGGGAGACACACCAATAAACCGCGCTGTTTGAGGAACTCAATAAGAAGTACCTAGCAGAACCAAGAACCAAGTATCAAGCAGAAGTACCACCAAGGCTAATATACGAGTCTTACTGATGCCTCAACCAGGTGAGTAGCTTCAATAATGAACCCATTCAATAGAACAAAGGACACAGCGCTTTACTAGGCAACGAAACAGCCAACCAACTCGCCAGAAGGGAGTAGAGCAGGGCCCTAGTGAGACCTAAACCCATGGTGCCACTCCGATTCAAGTACTTACTATGATAAGGAAATCCAGCAGGGATTAACATCACAAACTGTGGTTGGACTAACACCTCACAGAACAGAATCTCCGACTAACTAAACAATCGTTGGGGACAGTTACTGCAGCCCTAACTATCCTAAGTGGCCAAGGGTCATTTTAAAAACACTTCTTTTTCATAGGATTCGGTCCACAGTGAAGGAACTACATTAGAAGAGGACGAGACATCAGCTCACCTGCTTCTAAATTGCCCAATGGTTGTCTAATAAAGGGCAAAAAGTACTTCAGTAACCCAAAGACCCTCCGTAAGATTGTCAGTAACAACAAGGCGCTGCTGGCCTTCCTTGAGGAGCTGGGGTGGATCGAATAATCAATTTTCCCACTCGTACGCAAAATACTTCGTACTACTACTTACTATTCAATAGGTAATACGTATGTATTACTTACTGAATAGTTATTCATTTGTAATCCTAATAAATTCGTATAAATGTGTTTCTAATTATAGTATGTTGTAATTTTCGACCATCGATTTAATCTCTAACTTATTTATTTTGAGTCTTGACCTACATACAGTTTCGCTGGCAGTTCAATAGTGGGTTAGGGGTGGTTTTGTTTGAATAGCCAGCAGCGACAGTCCTTATAGCTAACGTGGTGCCCCAAAGCCAGCAAACACACAAGGTTCTGAGAAACGAGCAAAGGCGGTGTAACCATGTACCGGTTAGATGTCAGCGCTCCCTGTTACAGTTTTGTATGTCCTTACTCGCTCTCAAGAATGTATTCAGGATTAAAAGACCAGGGTCTCCTGCGAGTCTTCGCATCACAGGTTTTACTTAGTATGGGCTCCTGTCTCCCATCTTAAAAGATTTTTAAATCTTTACTGTGCACATTTTTATTTGAAAGAAAATAAATTTTATTCATTTAAGAATCATACATCTGACTATCACTTTAAAAAAAAACATACTCTGGTGGTGATTTCTTTTGTAGTTTTACGAGGTAAAGAAAAAATCACATTTAATCATTGAACATACCCAGCTATGTGGAATCAGTACAAGAGCACGTATTATTTTGACACTGATTGATTTCAGTCCTCGACGAGCATAATTTTAAATGTATGTAAGTCTTATTTATCTTACACAGAACCCACGTAATCGTAGTGTCAATAATATCCCGACATTATTCACGCAGCAAAAGCGGCGCTGGTGTAAAGATGATTCATTCAGAAATAAACATTTATATATGAGTCAACGCGGCTGCTTCGTTTCACAGAAATATGTAGGTACCGTAAGAAAGAAAACTGTGTGATTATCTCGTAGTTTCAAAGCTTTCAGACGACTTTGACATTATTTTGGTAATTAAGACAGTGCGCTCTTTGTCGTAATGCGTAAAGGTCTTTATTTTGAACTGTTGCGTAAATATTGCCTGTTTTGTTTTCTTACAGGTAAATGTTAATAATATTTTTAGGGTTCCTTAGTCAAACTAGGAGCGTTCATAATTTTGCCAAGACCGTATTTCGCAATAATTTCTCAGTTTTTTACTAAAAAAAAAAGAAACCTAGATTTTTTTGTGGTGGCTCGACGCCTCAGCATTGATTCAGTTACATCTTGGTTTGAGTTTTCGGGTCGATTTACCTGTCACCCTATACAGGAAAAGAAAACTGAAAATGATTATTTTATTATGTTTGGGCAGATTAGAGATAACAATATAAAATTGACAAGTCTGCCAGATAAAATTTATATGAAATTAGTAATAAGTTCAGCAAGGCAGTTGCTACTCTTTGCCTATTATCTTAATCCCTTGTCTCATGTTAAGAAAAAGAAGGGTAAACTATTCTCAGTAGGCCATCATAGAGCATTAATAAATATACGTTGTAAATATATGTTGTGTTGAAACACAAAACCAATGTTTTGTTGCTATAAGAATTTCTTGGAAGTCTAACGAAAGAATTCGAGTTTTACGAAACTCTTCTGCTTTATTTATAGATTCAAAGTTTAATCAGACTTCTATAAACAGGAACTTATTTTTAGGAGCAAAAATGTACGGTCGCGGATTTGAAAATGTTTATAGGGTTTTAAATTCTGTTCCTATTCTTTGTCGAATATTATTTGTCAAAATTGTGGCTACAGATCGTTGTTTTGACACTACCCTTTGCAAACTTATAGTTGTTATTAATTACTCATAGAGCGTTATAGTTCTAGATGGCCAGGAGATTTTTCAGCCTACCTAGCTGACAAAATGTATATAGCCATTAAATTCAACAATCAAATTAAACCTAAACCTTTTCATTCAAATAGCAAAGTAAACCACAGCCAATTCACTCTAGAACTCAAACAAACTGAAAGCATAGATAAATGATTATAATTATTAACAGAATGATTATTCGTGAGATCGTATGAGATTGCCTCACCTCTCAGCCTGTAAGGTGCGAACATTCCGGAGTCTACAGAAATAGTCCTGCGTAGGTGTGCAATCACCTCCATCGCGGTATTTGAAAACTAAAAAGTGATCCGAACAATATTCAGATAATAAAGTGAGTCAAGAAAGTTTATTATAATTTTTTCAATGAAATAGATTGTTTTAAATATTGGTTAGAAAGACGCGTTCTCACCAAAATTGTGTTCAGCACATTTGTTTACGAACGAGAATAAGCTTGTGGCTAAGAAATAACACTGGCAAAACTGGCTTCAAAAAACTCGTCTGCATCTCTATCAATGAGAAAAGTTTCCAAAAGGCTGGCACCATTGCCACGTTGTAAAGAAAGAAAGAAAATACATTTATTTAGCACAGTTGAAAGGCACATAACAGTTAGTTATACAGCAGGAAAGAATAAAAAATAAAATAAAAAAGTGTAAGGTGAGATGTCAGAAACTAGCATTACAGTGTGCCTCACGGCTGCGCCAAAAAGGCCCAGTTCAGCAAAAAAGCCAGACAACTAGTGCCTGACGCTGGTTTTCAACTGAAAGGAGGCAATTCAATTCTGATTCTTTGGCCAAAAAATAGGCCAGCGCTCTGGTCACGTGAAGAGTCGACCAACCGCTTGGCTTTATCTCGAAAAACCAAGTGGGCACTCGGACCCCATGGCCCTAATGTTTCAACCCCAAAGAGCTCAAAATGTAACTTCTAATGAGATTGGAATATTGCCGCCGTTTGAGGTTTTCCGCACTTGCCGCAGCCGCCCCAGCGCATCCCATCGTACAGGGAAGGTGGGATGGCGCAAAGGTGTCGAGTTATGTTGCGTCCCACACCAGAGGCCTGCCCACCTTCCTGGGCATTATGGTCATTCCGTCTGGTCTCTTCCCACCGTCGCATGCCAAGCCGTTGGGTTCTAAAACAGCTGGCACCCCGGCAATGACAAGAGCACGACGGATGATGTCATTAATGCTGGCATGCCGAGCCAAACGGCCTGCGCTCTTACTGCAAGATAGGCCATGGTGTCCGAGGCAGTCGACAGATTCACCACACTGGCAGCGATGCGGAGCCCCACAAGGAGCGCCCAGATTCCCATTCTCCCACAGCCAACAAGCGGGCACGCTCAGCAGTATTGGTGGAAGTATTGATTAGATTATTCCGTACCAACCTGCAGAGCGGCTCATCCCACTGTCTCTGGGAAGACGGGTTCACGGGCCGATCTGTATCCGGGCAATTCACTGTACAGGCGTTCATGGCATCAGTCAAGCACGGCACTTCGGACTCCGATTCCTGGTTGACTCAACCAGGCAGGGTAATAAAATTTTCCTGGTCAGCTTTTCAGTGCTGTGGACAGAGAACAGGAACGCCGGTAAGCTAATACTGGTAATTTTGCGGACGCCGAGGCCACCAAAACGGATTGGTAATGTGGCTTGAAGCCACGCTCGGTCGTCCAAAGCCACATTTATAATGGTTGTCAATGTGTTGCGAATAATTTGGTAAATTTTGTCCAACAGATGTGGCTGCTCCCATAAAGGGGAAGAAAGTAAAAAATATATAAAATTTGGGCCAAAACATCTAATCAGGGTGAATGCCGAATGTAAGTTTATTTTGGAGAGTCTGTCCGAAATGTTGTTGAAGTTTTTTATTTTTTCGTCGATGAAAGCACCAAAGCTGTCTTCCAAAATTGGGGAATCTAGGAAGTGCAGTGAACTTGTTCCAAAATTTTGTTTTGCGGGGCAATTTAATTAAATTTTTCTCTATTTTTATAAACTTTTCATACTTGTACATAATATATTAATTTTAGTGTTAAAAAAAAATAGGTTAAGTTATGAGTGTCTTGGTTGGTCCATGGATGAGTGACCATCTTACATATCAAGACCCCCCGTGTCTCAGACAGCATGTTAAGCCGTTGGTCCCGGCTGCCATTCGTAGATCCTTGGCAGTCGTAACGGGTCGTCAGAAGCCCGAAAATCTGACAGTCAGTCTTACCAACGGGTATCGCATTACCCAGTAACCGGGATGTGGAGATCAAAATGGCAGCCGCTTTATGTAAAATACTGGTACTTAGCCGCATCCGGTTAGACTGAAATCCGACCCCAAAATAGTTGGATAGGCTAGGCAGATGATGACATTTGTTCATAAACATTTGTCCGGAACTCCAACATCGCATGAACTGAGCTTCAGATTCGTAATTCTGTGATTCTACCGGCAAAGCTCTACAAAAGTTGTGTAAGCGCTCAGTGCGAGCACACAGCATAGTTGTCAATGTTTACCTGAGTGAGGCCACAGAGAGAAACGTTTGTGCCAAACGCTGTGCACTACAGTGTCCCACAGGGCCGCACATTGGTGGAATCGCAGCTTCTCTGATGTAGGTACGAACTGTAAAAAAATAAGAATAGTTTACGCTCTTGTAAAAAATACCTTTCAACCAGTAAGTATGGTACTATGTCTGCCCAAGGTGCAGCGGGCGTATCAACATGAGTTTCGCCTCTGAGTCAATGCTGTTAATGTACATTATTTCCTGCATTACGAGTTAATAATAAAACTATTAGTCTGTAACTAAATCAGACCTGCCATCTCATTTTATTCTCGAGAACAATGCGACATCAAAAAGACGACTGTTGGTATAGCAACTTGTACCCACATTATGCAATTTGAATCTATTTTAAACTCTCTATATTTATGCCAAAACTAAATGCGGTTGCTATTAGTGGTTTGGCTATCCGTAACTCTGCTTACACGGTTAGGGACAAGCGTGATATTATGTAAACTCGGCGCCAGATAATCTTGCCAAGAATGTAAACAAGATATAAGTAGGAATAAGATAAATGATAATGGCATTAAAATATTGTTCTTCGAAATACAAATCATATTTTGGGGTCATTACTTCAAATAAGATAATATCATTACACTGGTTTTGGGCTCACATTTTTTTGCATATATAGGGTAGATTTATAAAAAGTATACAGGTATCCAGACACTGCTGATTCCTGTTCCACGGGTTCGTTAACAGAATACATTTTACGTGCGCAAACCATTAGATCGGAAACAACTGTTTGTGTCACGGAGCAAATGCTCCGTGGTTTGTGTGAAACAGTCCACAGACATTATGTAAGTCAGCAGCACAAGACGTGCGTTAATCTCGTCCTTCTTTGTAATTTTTCTTTGTGTTTCAAAGGAAAAATCGAATTTCTTATAAATCACCATGGAAGGAAAACAATGGAATTGGTGTACCTAAATACAATGGTGATATAGTGTGGACACAAAACATCATTTTACGATTTCAAGTTTTTTGCTATTCTCTCTGATCTTCTTTTGTTATTTATTGATTTTTTTTATAACCTTTTAAATGGTCGCCAACAAAGAGGATGATTTTTTTATGTGAAAATCTTTGACTTGTGATACATATAACACAGAAATTGATTTAATATCCTTTAAAATTTACTTTATTTGGTAGATACTTTTATGGCGTCTTCGAAAATGATTTCGGGGATATGTCTGAAATTTTTCAAATAAAGCCAATTTCAGGATATTAAAAACATTTTTCTGGATTTTATTTCTATTTAAAGTTATCTTCTATAAAAGACACGTGATCAATTAAATGAAAACTGCAATGAAGCAGAGTATAAGAAAGCAGAAGGAAAGCGGTAGTTTGAGAAATATGGCTTTTATCATTACTAAGAGATACCTCATAACGACGAGACAAAGAGGGACTAAGTAAGTGCTTATCAACGTATCCATGGCTTTCATCCTATTGATCTCCAACACTTTTAAATAAGGAACACGAATTTTCCCATTTTCTGTATTAAACACCGTTTAATCAGTCCACTGTTCGTTGATATTTAATAGAATATCTTAACACTTAGCTGGTGTATCACTAAGGTCATAAGGAAAAAAATTCTCTATTAGGAAAACTCCTAAAGCTGTATAGCACTATAAAGGTATCTCTCAAACTATGCCTATTCCTGGGTACAATTTGACCTCCAATGAGATGCTGTGGACGCAGGCCCTTGTCATCTTTTGACCCGGTGTGGGCCAAACACTAGTTACCCTACAGGACTACTATGGATTCTTCCACTTCACATCCTTGATGTGCCAATGTAGGACAAATTGTATATCATCCAGCTTGAATTATGTGCATGGTGGTCGATTGTGCAACCGTCAAAGTGCACATCCTGTACTCGAATGAACAAAATGAACCTATAAATCTTTAGAGTAGCACAAAAGTATCGATAGTGAATGATCTATTTATTACTTGCCTCGAATCGAAAGACGACGTCATTATTTGTTTCGCGTACCACATTAGTCAATAAAGTAGGATGTACTCTTACTGCTAAGGAAGAATTCCAACTATGCTAGAAAAAAAAAACCTAGTATAGGATGAAAGGTAAAATCAGTAGAAGTTTATCACTATACTTTTTCACCAATCGACAGATACCGAAACTCACTTTAAACATCTTAACCTAAACGACTTTATAGCCGCGGGTGGGGCTTATTCTGGTTGGGATCTTAGATCTTGGTCTACACCATCCAACTATCTAAGCTTGGGTCGACCTCGACTCCTCCGACCATACAGCTTACTATGAAATGAAGTATACCTATGGGCGCTCTGGTTTGTCCATTTTTACGAAATTTTCTGCCTATTGAAGACGTACAATTTCAACTCTTCGTATGCCGTAAACGTAGATCCACGCGAGACACAATGGTTTTTTAATTGTGTATGTAATTACGGCATTCAATGGGTTAATGGTCTTAATAACATTATAATGATAATGTTATTAAGACCATTAAAACTCCCTTACACAAAAATATGTAATTTATATGATTATGAAAAATAAAAGTAAGAATATCTGCTGACTGAGTTATTTCATATGGGTTACCTATAAACAAGCTTAAGTTATATTTTATAGATTAGATCTGACCCCATCGTCATTAAAGTGGGACTCTGATGATTTTCTTTTTAATACACTACGTAAATATTTGTATTTATTCGGATCGACAGATAATTAATTTTTATAAAACTTTTGTGAGGATTATAGCTTTATTTTCGACAGATCTACAATTCACATTCGAACATTTGAACTAAACCGTGTTTTATTCATTTAATATTACTAGTGGTCGCCCAGTGGTCAACATTCGACCACTATAATAAATCTATATAGATTTCAAATATATATATGGAATGTCAAATATAACCATATTATTTTTTATTTAGTTTTAATGGATATGCATATGCATATCCATTAAAACTAAATAAAAAAATAATATGGTTATATTTGACATTCAGTAACACTATAGACAAATAATATTAAGGACAAATATTCTCGATATGATCATCGATTTTAAAAATGAAATAGGTTATATATCTATAAAATTAATTTATTACCTATGGTTATAATTCACATTCAGTAAGACTATAGACACAAAATATTGGACCACAGATTTCAACATTAAACTTTCATAAAAAGGGGTGCATAGTTTTCCCTTCACGTATTAATATATAGTATATTATTTTAATACTAGTGATCGCCGAATGGTCGAAATTCGACCGTACTTCATTTGAATAGAAATACATTATTAAATGAAAAAATATATTTAATAATAAATATAAAAAATTATATGGTTATATTTGACATTCAGTAACACTATAGACAAATAATATTAAAGACAAATATTCTCGATATGATCATAGACTTTAAAAATGAGATAGGTTTATATATCTATAAAATTAATTTATTACCTATGGTTATACTTGCTTAACATTCAGTAAGACTATAGACACAAAATATTAAAGACAGATGTTCTCGATTGGACCACAGATTTGGACCATAAACAAAAGAATATCTATGCATGTGTGTATTAAATACACGGTAATGAATAGTAGTGTGCGTAACGTGTTATTTATTGAAAATAATGTATTTTTAAGCATAATTTAAAAATAAATATTAGCATTCGTCACTTTTTCTCTGTATAAACTATAAGTGTGCGAAATTTCATACTCCTCCGTCCGCCCAATTTTCGTAAGGAGGGATCCAAAGTTTTCGCTTCACGTATTAATATATAGGTGACCATAAATAACCTCACAATTTAAAAAATATTTTTCCGTATACCATATACGAAACGAGTAATAAGGAAAAGAAGTACAATCCAATACGATCCCGTTTAACCAGCTTCCACTTTCTTACAATAAGCGCCGTGCTCACACTTCTGCATATTATAATTACTGATTAAATTGCTTTTCAGTTTAAACTCTGCCCGCCCGTTCACTTGCACCTCTGATGATCTTAAAAATGCCACTAACGCCGCAATAAACGTGGCCACCTACTAGGCGCAAACGTTATAGTATAAAGTGTACGAGTGCCATCGACACGAAAGAAGAAGAAGTTCAAACTACTTAGGTTGTTTCAGATTTTCAACTTTTGTGGCAATAAAAGCATCTGTCACATACAAATAATAATTCTGAACGTTCTGGAATCGTTTTAAAAACATATAAAGCACGAATTACAGGTGATTCTGAAGGTAGGAAACTAGCAGGCAAACGACGCGGGCGCACGAGACTCGAGTACCTATATTTAGATCGCTCCACATCCGAACAGAGTTTCGCAACACCGCCGCAAGCGCCGACATCGGCCTTGCATAGATCAACCGACACCTGGTCGAAAAAAAGACTGTATTTTCTTGCATATATATTCCTATTTTAAATTAGAGTTCTATTAATCATAAAAGACAGAAATATAGACCTGGCTTTTGCTGTAGTACCTACTGAAATGCATTTTTACTAACCCACGTAGAAACGCTAGCCCGGGAGCGTAACGAATTGCGTAAATAGTCGCAACGTCCCAGCCAAAGATTATTACGAAACCCGTGTTGTATTACTTAATAAGAGTCTGATGGACCCTTCAGCCAGCCACAGGGTGGAGGACAGTATGGAGGTGTACCACCGAGGACAGAGAATGCTCCATTACCATTCTATTTTTTAACGGTACTGCATCCTGTTACTCCGGTTCCTGTTGGCTCACATTATGATATTTTGGAAGAACAAATGTATTGAGAGCCCTACAAAAATATTTTTTAGAACATTATTTCTAGATCTAAGAAGTGAGCAAAACATCTCATAGTAATTAAAACATTTTAGTATGACAAAGCGGAAGCTTTCCTGTTTTGTATTTACTCTTGGCAAAACGGCCTTCATAATTCCATCCACTTGTCCGTTATTCTAATTTTTCTAGCTATTCTTTATGAAGACGTCTCATATTTTACCATATTGGATCGTGGATGGCCGTTTCTACATCAATGCACCAAAACAGACTTACAGCCCTCTGTTTAGTCGGTACCAGACTGTGTGGCCTGCCCACTCTCATTTAAACTTAACCTCCTCTTTAGCAACATCGGCAGGTTGCAATTTGTGCAACGAATGTTTTTTTGGTTTATCTTTACCTGATGGTCAGAAAGCTACACTCTTATTTTTATTACTCACTCTAAAGCAATTTGAAGAAATCTTTTAGGTACAAGTCTGACTTCTTCTAGACTCACCGCGTCATTGGCTTTTGTTGGCATTCATGGGTGCTTTCGCTTGGGGTTTATCCAGCAGAGGAGGCCTGCCCAGTTTTATTTTATTTTGGCAGTTTAGTTGTTTATGGAGAAATAATACTTTTATGCCTACTTCCTGTTTAACACATCTGTTGAATGTAATCTTTGTCTTCGTTTAGTATCTGGCAATAACCAGGAGAATATTTCGTGACGGCTTTGTTATTTGTTTATTACTTTACTGAGATATTTCTATTGAAGGCCGTTCTTATGGAACACGAGTATTTTCGGCGCCTACATTTCCATAGTTTTGTTTCCAAAACTCTCGGTACGTAATTGGATGCTTTGGACTTACATCGAATGTTTTTTGTTTCTCGAGGGCATTATTTTGTTTTAACATAAATGTTATGATGGGCAGGAAATACAGTATGTTGATGAGTACATCTACTTGGCCCAGTTAGTTTCTTTCGAAAACAGGCAAGGAAAGGAAATCGATCGCCGCATCCAAAATGCCTGGAAAAGCTACTGGTCCATGAAGACGCTAATGAAGGGTGATCTACCGATTTCCCTGAAGCGAAAACTCATCGATATGTGTGTCCTGCCCGTCCTAACCTACGGTGCTCAGAGCTGGTCGCTCACCGATTCACAAAAGTTCCGGCTTGGAGTTTGCCAAAGAGCAATGGAGCGCAGCATTTTAGGGGTTAAACGAACCGACAGAATACGAAACACCACGTTGCGCTCCAAAACGGAAATCCTAGACGTAGGCAAAAAGGCTGCCAGGCTAAAATGGAGCTGGGCGGATCACACCAGCCGCAAGCACAGCGACCGCTGGGCAATAGTCTCCACACAGTGGTTGCCTGACGATGGACGGCGCCGGCGAGGCTGGCCCAAGAAGAGGTGGCGAGACGACCTCGAACTCCAAGGGTTGGATCGAGGTGGCCCGGGAAAAGGATACCTGGAGGGATTTGGGGGAGGCCTTTGCTCAGCAGTGGGACAGTGTAGGCCAATTAAAAAAAAAACATAAATGTTTATTCATCAAAAATTATAGATAGTTACAGGTCCGCTCTAGCGCCTCGAGGACGGTCAGCACGCCATACAGTTATTAACAATCTCACGGCTTACACTTGGGTGTTGGAAGTTGAATCCGAAGAAGTCTCGTGGTGTCGTATGATATTAGGGAGGTATGTGGATGGAATATATACAACATCCCGACATCAGTCGTCGATCAGAAGCCCACCAGACACGAGACCTGTCAGGTCGAGGATCCTCCCTTTCCTATGTAGGATGAGTATATTTTACAATGAACTTTACACCTCTATAAACACATTGTACGTCGTGACCCCCGAGGAAACAGAGTCGCCTGTTGGTGCTTTAGACACCTGTGTCCCTTAGAAAAACGAGCATAGTATCTTAATGCTATGCTCCTTTTGTGGCACATAGGGAAAGTCGCCCTGACGGGCAGTCAGTATGTTGCTATCTTTGCCATATTAGGTATGATTCCTCGAAATAAAAATAATACGTAATCAGATTCTTGGAACAAAATAATAATACTGTGTATAAACAAAACGAAAACAGAACGAGGAAAGTAGATATTTAATTGTATTCTTATTCGTAGGATTCATATACTGCGTATTTGTATTCAATGTAGACTATTGTATTGTGTTTAATCATTAAAGTTATTATTTTTGTAAAGAACATTGTTTTATTTGCTTTTACTATATTATATATTTTTTTGAACTTTATGCACAAGTAAAACTACTGTACAAAGGCGGACTTAATGCCTGAGGCATTTTCTACCAGTCAACCTTAGGGTGATGCAGAGAAAAACATGGCAGGTGCAACATACGGGATAGATAACTCGATAAAGGAAGAATACTAAATACATAGATACAAATACATACATATATACATACATATATATAACGAAACAAAACTTTGTCTGAAATATTCGAAAACTAAGTATATATTGTTTTTCCACTTAGAGCTGTTCCGTCCCGTTTTTCTTCCTTTTGCCAAAATCAATATTAAAGTACAAAAACATCTTTTACTCGGTATTGGGGCCAGTAGTTCGGATAAATCGGTTGTAAACCGGTTGCACGTGTAGCTAGGCACTCCATCGATTTGACACCTTTTTTGACTAAAATGGCAGCCAACATGATGGACAGTGATTGTTACCATGCAGCACGTTCAGGCGCGAAATCTGCTATGGTAATTAATCCAAGAACGAGTTTCGTAGTTACGTAGCAAGAGAATCATACAGTAAGTTGGTGTGAGTCTAACAAAGACCTTAGTTTACCACACTCGGAGGCCAGTTATTAGGATATCAAAGAAGAAAAAATACTTGCCTAAACCCTTCATAATTGCTAAGTTTACGCGAATAATTGCTACTAAATCCCTACAATTTACGCCCAATAATCAGTCTACTAAGATCATATTTTCACCAGTTATTTTGAAAACTATATTCTGACGACTGTGGCTGACTTCATGAATGCCTGCCGTAATTAATTCGCCGACGAAAAACACAGTTCAATTTGATTGACAGAGGGGTACCTGCACTATGTACCTGCAATTACTGTCACCTCGGGCATCAAACACCTGCGCAGGTGTACGTCGAGTGCCAAACATTTGCCTTAATGATTGACGACCGTGCACCGCGCGTGGATATATTGATAGTATGATTGTGCTAACGTAATAATGAATGTTATCGGTAACTGTCATACGTCAAGATACTCTAAAATTATTTCAGAGTTTGTTTCTAACGTTTAAAAATTATTAAAGCATCGACTGGCTGTTTACAATGGAGTGCTGGTACGTATACTTATGTATTGTAGTCTATGTTGGGTATGGCAAAAGAAGCATGAAATCAGAATAAATGCTGTGGAAATGCGTTCCTTGCGAAGCATCTGTGGTGTGACTATAAATGATACGGTAAGGAATAATGTGAAAAGACAACGGTGCGTTTTATTTGGAGATGTAGTAATAAAAAAAGAATCATCAAAATCGGTTCACCGACTCAAAAGTTATGAGGTAACAAAATACGGTATTCGTTCATTTGTCGCGCAAATACTTAATAGAAATTTAAGACTTATATGGTTTTCACATGGACCTCATTGTCCGAATGGAACCAAATTAAAATGGGACCATTCGGGAAGCACCAGCTTTCAAATAAAAAAAAATCATCAAATTCTGTTCACCCAGTCACAAGTTATGAGGTAACAAGCATAAAAATTAAAAAATTACAGTCTAATTGATAACCTCCACCTTTTTTTGAAGTCGGTTAAAAATTGAAAAGAGTATACTATTATGGTTTTGTCATGCTGAGAGGATGAATGAAAGACGGATTACAAAAGGTTTTTTCAAGGCTAGTCACTCTATTCCCCTATCCCTATTGTTAAGGGTCCTAGCTAAAAATTTACCGATTTACAAAACTATCAGAATACATAATCGAAGCAGATCATCCATACATTCTGTTAAAAAGGGTGCCCTAAACCCAGGACGAGGGCAAATCCTGGTAGAACACTGAACTCGGTAAACTCAATTTAACAGAGTTAAAACACTAGACTCCATTTTGGGAGATATACAAAGAGATCCAGTACACATGTCAAAAGAAAATTCTCACGAAACCAGCTTGGTGAAAATTCTGGGAATCTATCGAGATAAACAAAGCCTCAAGACTCATTTCCCATACGGCAAACTTTTGTTTTTTGTTGACGTCATGGTATAGAGATATAGAGAGAGTATTATAGAGTTCAGAGCGTGCAAGCACCTTGCACGCTCTGAACTCTGGGCCTATTTCAGTGGACATTTTACTTTTCCGGGACAGATCTAGGTTAAGGCGCCAGAGCAAATGAGATACAGATCTGTTGGGCAGTAGCAACCTCACAGACTCTATCTCATCGCTGTTAGGACAGTTCACGTTTATTCAGCAGGTAGAAGGAAAAAGAAGATGTAGTGCTTGTTGTACCCTACTTCTGAAGTTTCGATAGAGATTATGATTCTGACGAATCGTTTTTCCTAATTTCGTTACATACAGCTTCCACAATCTCCAATAGTTCCATTTTATTGAAAACAACATCATTAAACAAGATCATAACATACCATAGAATAAACCTACCAGGAAAACCACGTTAAAAAAGCGCCTATTATACAATTTGCAGGTGGCGTACAAACAATTGTTTATTGACAAACAATATTGGGAGATTGCAACGATTCAATTTATCTCAAGAACGGTGATTGTTAAGAAAAAAGTCTAAGAACAATGTTTATAGATAATTTTTGATAGATTTTGCCTTTTTCATGTATGATTATGATATAACTTACTGTTTGGCTGAAAACTGCAAAAAATGCATTTTTACGAACTTTGTACATGAATAAATTTATGCACATGTGGGATGGATAAGAAGTTTTTACATTTCTTGGAAAATTGTGATATAAACAATCAAACCAAGATTCAGCTTTTTGCGAATTAATGTACCCTTGAATGTCTATTTCGACCGGGCTATTAAAACTATAATCTCTTTTCTAAAAGTAATTACTTCAGAACTCTACATGTAAACATGAAAAATGTTTTTGCATCTTATATGTTCAGGTAAGTTAATTTATATTTGGATGCTTCGATATTCTGGGTTATTTTTATACAGCGCTAGTCTAGGTAGTGGTAGAATAAATTTAGTTTTACGGCACTCATTCTTATCAAAATTATAATATAGATAATTATGGCCATTAGCCAACGGCCCGAGGGGATCTGTCGACATATTGGATAGACACAAAGGCCGATGACTCGATGCCGCATGCATGGCTCAGAAGAGTGCTGGAGTATAAAGTAGATGCAACTCTGCGCCTTCAACAACCTTCTTAATGTCGTGTATGGGGCAGTAGAGGACGGGCTTTCACTATCCACAATTTCGAAATATCCAGAGCAATAGCGGTAGCTAATAGGGATCGAGCGAAGCTTACTTCAGGGCGATAGTTTGAGTCCGCTTCGGTTCTGCTTAGCCTTAAGTCCTATAAGCACACTGCTGTACGCTATTTGCTGATAAGAGGTGGCCAGGTTATATCTCACCGCCTGTACATGGATGACCTAATACTCTTTGCCCCCAGCAGTTTGCAACTGATGGAGCTACTAAATGTAACTGAAACCTGAACTAGTGCAATCAGGATGGAGTTTGGTGTAGACAAATGTGCTGTCATCAATGTAAAGCGAGGGCATATTATCGCATCCGTGGGAATCTAGCTCTCACGATTTCAAGATCACGATCTCAACCGATGGATGCAAGTCCCGGATCGAAGTCGGAGTTTTCTCTGACGAAGGCTGAGAATGTTTAATATTCTCTTCTAATACTAGGTGGAATGTGTAAGCATTATCCAACCGGTCTAGACCATAGAAGCTAGGAAATTTATGGACTCCCAGATGTGTTTTCTCGTTGACAGCGCCTTAGTTCTTCAATACTTAGAAAATAAATATTTATTTATTTACATCAGTAAGTACATCTTATAGTAAGTATTCCAAGACGATGTTATACACAGTAACGAAACTATCTATGTATATATTATAGAAAAAACATAAAATTACTTCGAAACTAATATTAAGGTATCACAAATACCGAACCTTTTATTCATTGCCGTGTTGAATAGCAAATACGGCATTGAATAAAAGGACATAGCTGATCAGCTATGTAAATAGCAAAAGGGTTTTACCAACAAACAAGTCGAGAGCTGGTGGACCTCGACACCAGGCTGCAGGCGGGGTCCAAGGAAGCTATACCATCCTAAGACAGCAGGATATTTAGTATGCCTAGACACGGACACCCTGCGCCTGTTTACGGGGATCATCACGGGATATTCATGCTTAAACTCAAATTTAGAGCATATATTTCAGCGACACCAACAGGCAATTTTAAATAATCAAGGGGTCAGTCAGTCACTGCTTGCTAAACAAACATTTCCATACAAAAGGCATAACGGACAGTCCACTGTGCAGAGCATGCGTGGAGGCAGAGGAACTGGTCTTTTAATGCACAGACGTCACCACAGTTAGGACATAAACCCTCATGTCACTAGATCTTTTGCAAATGTTCTGAACAGACGATAAAACCTGATTTGCTTCTGAAGGTGGGTTGGAGTGACCACCGACGGCTCCTAGCCCACGTACAAAAGTCCATTTGAAGGATTAGTGCGGAATGGGTTTCCATCCTTATTACATAGAACGTAGACTTCATTGTTAACACTCCATCAGTATACAGTCAAATCGTCTGCGACCAATGATGACTGTTTCTCATGACGCTGGCGATGCAAATACATGCCAAGAAACTCACTGATGAATCATTAGAAATAAATATAAACTAAAACATTATACATATTAATGCGGCTCGCCATTTTATGGGTGTTATTTATAGAACACGCATGTATTGTTTTACATCGTAAGTTTGAAGAGAGAAAATTATAATCTATTTATAATAACTTTATGAAGTAGTAACTGAGCCCCATGTTATATAACTTTTAACTTAGAACATTTATTCCCGTGGGTTCGGCAAGAGGTGACTAAGGGACTTACTAAGAGAATATCCAGCAGCATTCTCTGGGCATTTGACCACCATACTGCGATCGCTAACACGCCTGCCAAGCATGTAAACCCCCCCAAACTGGGAGACGACGACATAGGCCATGTCCAGCAGTGGACGTGTTTTGTCTGAAATGATGATGATGACTTTGGAACGTACCTAAATTTGATTGATTGCAAGTAACAAAATGGATATCAAACAAAGAAAAAACCGGCCAAGTGCGAGTCGGACTCGCGCACCGAAGGTTCCGTACAAACCTGTAGGTATCCTCGGTTTATGCATAAGATTTATGTTTATGACATTAAATGTTTTTTTTTATTTTTTTATTTTTATATTTGAGTTGATTGAATTAAAGGTAAATAGCGGTTTACGATTTATGACGTATTAAAAAAAACTACTTACTGGATCTCGTTCAAACCAATTTTCGGTGGAAGTTTATATGGTTATTTTCATCATATTTTTTTTTAGTTTTATCTTTCTCTTATTTTAGAAGTTACGGGGGGGGCGGGGACACATTTTACCACTTTGGAAGTGTCTCTCGCGCAAACTATTCAGTTTAGAAAAAAAAAATTTTAGAAACCTCAACATCATTTTTTAAGACCTATTCATAGATACCCCACACGTATGGGTCTGAAGAAAAAATTTTTTTTGAGTTTCAGTTCTAAGTATGGGGAACCCCAAAATTTATTGTTTTATTTTCTATTTTAGTGTGAAAATCTAAATACGGTTCACAGAATACATCTAGGTACTTACCAAGTTTCAACAACATAGCTCTTATAGTTTCGGAGAAAAGTGGCTGTGACATACACGGACAGACAAACAGACAGACAGACAGACAGACATGACGAATCTATATGGGTTCTGTTTTTTGCCATTTGGCAACGGAACCCTAAAAACGACACAGGACAATTTTTTATTGCAAAATTGATGATTGTGATTTTAGCACATAAAATATCTTCTTATGATACAAACATACATCTGCAGTAATTAAAGAATAGACCGTAAGGGAAGACATTTTTGTAGTATAAAGCTAAGTTTGTTCTTGGGATAATTTCAACTACGGAATTCATCATTGTGCGTGGTCCGATATATACTCGGCCAGTTTTTATGATGAAAGGAAATGAGTTTTGAATGCAGACCGAGATTTCTTAAAAATTTAGCCTCCCAGACCATTTTCCTGTAGCTACAGCGTTTAAAGAACCTGCATTAAAACGCATCTGTAATTGTATTCAATTTAAAAAAACTTAACAGGCGCGGGCGGTAAGTTTTTTACCACAATAAAAAGAGCCATCTCCCTACTTAGTTAACGTACGTAAGGGGCGTATTTAATACTAATTTCTGATCATCAAATTAGACAGTACTTAGGTACTTACTGTATTATTCGTCTGTGAGCCAAAAATGCAGCGAACACCCGTAGTCTAGATGACGAAATGTCAAAATGTCTTTGGACTCTTCACAATGTGTAATTGCTGCTCGCAAAAGGTGACATAAATATCTAACGGTTGAGAGTTTTACGAGGATATAATTATATCACATACATCGGGCTCTGTAGACATAAACATTAAGAAAAACAAATGAAGATAAACTCCAATGTTTACAATACATTTTTTTTACTGGATTTTCTAAACAAGTCCCAATGTGACATTTTCAATCCATATTTATTTTCTGAATTTATCATCGACTAACTACTTCGATGAGGGCAGACATCGTGAGGAAACCTGAAATTATCAATATCTACACATATTATAGTTGGCAGTCGCTTTTTATGACTGTTTGTGTGACCTCAATGTTCTCCGAAATCAAATGGATCTCTAAATGACAGTGAAACCAAGAGAATGTATTCCAGAAAATTTATTTGTACGAGCCAATAGTATTATACTCAAGAAATCTCGGTGTTAGATAATACACACATAATCAGCCGATAACGTTTCCACTGCTAGAACACAGGCTCCCTCTCTATGAGCAGGCGTTGGTCAAATTCACCGCGAGCCCAGTGCGGTTTGGTAGATGTTACAGGTTTTAATTTTTTAGGGTTCCGTTGCCAAATGGCAAAAAACGGAACCCTTATAGATTCGTCATGTCTGTCTGTCTGTCTGTCTGTCTGTCTGTCTATCCGTCCGTCCGTATGTCACAGCCACTTTTTCAGAAATTATAAGAGCTATGCTGTTGAAACTTGGTAAGTAGATGTATTCTGTGAACCGCATTAAGATTTTCACACTAAAATAGAAAAAAAAACAATAAATTTTGGGGTTCCCCATACATAGAACTGAAACTCAAAAATGGTTTTTTTCATCAAACCCGTACGTGTGGGGTATCTATGAATAGGTCTTCAAAAATGGTAATGAGGTTTCTAATATCATTTTTTTCTAAACTGAATAGTTTGCACGAGAGACACTTCCAAAGTGGTAAAATGTGTCCCCCCCCCCCGTAACTTCTAAAATAAGAGAATGATAAAACTAAAAAAAATATATGATGTACAGACGCCACCAGGTCAAGCTACCTCAATCTGTCAAATTTTACCAATCGAAAATTAACCTTCCAGTATTGTGATATAAGGTTGAAAATCTATTAAAGAAATTTGACAGATTGGGGTAAGTTGATGTGTTGGCGTCTGTACATTACTATGTAAACTACCACCGAAAATTGGTTTGAACGAGATCGAGTGAGTAGTTTTTTTTTAAAACGTCATAAATCGTAAACCGCAATTTACCTTACATTCAATCAACTGAAATAAAAAATTAAAAAAAAAAACATTTATTTTTAAACCAAAAATACCTGCAGGTTTGTACGGAACCCTCAGTGCGCGAGTCGGACTCGCACTTGGCCGGTTTTTTTTTATTCTAAGACATGCCGTTTCTGCAAGATGTTTTTCTTCGTCGTTTTGAGAAGAGCTGTATTGATGATAGCTTCCGCCCGCGACTTCGTCCGCGTTAAATTTTTTGTTTCCCCGACACTTCCCCTCGCGTCGAATCGCCTACCCATGCGTTTAACCCGTTTTTGCAACATATTTCGTTACTGCTCCGCTCCTCTTAGTTGTAACATGATGTTATATAGCCTATCATCATCATCATCATCATTTCAGCCGTATGACGTCCACTGTTGGACATAAGCCTCCCCCAATTTGGGGGGGTTTGCCATATAGCCTTCCTCAATAAATAGGCTACCCAACACAAAAATAATTTTTCAATTCGGACCAGTAGTTCCTGATTAGCGCGTTCAATCAATCAAACAAACTCTTCAGCTTTATAATATTAGTATAGATAGAAATACACAACCTACGTAATATGCATAAATGCCTGGGTATGAACCCACGACCTGGGACACATCAGTCGAGGCTGTTGCCACTGCGCTACCACTGCTCGCGCGGCAGGTCGCTATTCTATAAATACTAATAGAAAAAAATCGGACGAGTGCCAGGATGAAGTTGTTATCTACCATATTTCAATGTGAAAAGTCTTTAAAATCAAACCGAAATATACCAGTACTGTAGAATATGAACCGTAACGAAAAGATCTTAATCATTTTGCCTCAATATTTCCAAATTTTAGTAACGGTAGTGCAGTGTCATTATTTATGTTAAAAAATCAGCTTTCTGATGCAACCATGACTTTACGTCGGATGCTGGTGGGTTGGCGAGTAAGAGGCACTCCACATATTGAACAAAACCTGCCCTTTTGCACTTCTCATTGCAGAGTAGATCAGGACTCAGATGTGATAGCGCTATGATTGATACGTGTATTTATGAAGTTTGTATTTACAGGTCGACTTAAGGAATACTAAGTGTATTGAGTTACCTTTTCAACGTAAAAAAAGCCTTTAAAAAAAATATTGGAATTCAATACAATAAGTACAAGAGCCAGTCGAAAAGCTTGTATGATGATTTCCCACCCACAAAAAAAAAAGACTACGGGCGTATCGAAACGCTGGCACGCACGCTTTTTGAGCTACGCTGGCTACGTGGTACGCCGCGAGCTTCTCTACGAGGAATCTTCCTCGTGAATCACTTCAACCATTGAAGCACACCGTAAAAAAATCATTCGGTAGTTTTTTAATTTATCGTTCAGACCGACGGCGACTCGACGAGGGAACTTTCTTTATTATATGTAGTGATTTTTGGAAATTTGGATGTTTATTACCCAATCACGCAATAACGACAGATTGAATTTGATTAGGCACACGTATACACTATAACCTGGGTTATCTGTAGACATAGGATACTCTTTATTCCTGTAGTACCGTTCCCTGGCATAATATCCGACCATCACGCGAGTAAAAGTAGTCACAAACTACTTTTCAATTGTTTCTAAGAGGGGCTAGCTAACAGCTGCACGGGTCGATCGGCTAAGTCAAGCTACGCTTGCCGCAGTTAGTCTGTGCATGGATCCATATTTAACTGCGACTCAATATACATTGACAACGATATAGAAAGACGTGCAAATTAAGATCCTCCGTAAAAAAAAGATAAAACAAAATAAAACCGTAGCTTCGAGATGATCTGTCCACGATCATGACGTATGGAAGGTGAGTGATTTACTCGCCATTAATGTTGATGCCAACGCCTATCCAGTCCAGAACCTTGAAGACATCCTCCAGTACAGCGGTGTACAATTCGGAGAGATACCGTCTCCCTGTCTCACACCTCGCTGCAGAAGGATAGGTTTCGAGGTCCAGTTCTGGAGTCGGACTTACCGTACAGACACTTCAGCTCTTCGATGTACCGATAGGTGATCTGGCATTCGTGGTGACTCTTGAAAACAGCTTGTAAACATGGCTCAGAAGTAAGATGGGCCTATAATTCTTAAGGTATTGTCACCATTCTTAAAAAAAAAAGTACCACCACACCTATGTTCCATGCCTGTGGCGTTTTACGAGGATGACGGAATCAAACAGCCTAAAATATTGAATTGAATTATCTTGCGATATAGCAGTTGGCTATGCCGACCAAAACATTTTTTTTTTGCATGTCAAATCTTTTGGTACTAAATCCCTATTAGTTCAATTAAGTAGAACACGCAATACCCGTACTACCGCAACTCGTATTTGTATCTTAATCGCCTTGAAATAGGACAATTTTTTCTTTGAAACTGTTGTATACATTTCTGCAGGATACTGAGCCGTAAAGAAAAAGTTGCCTATGGATTGCATACAATTTTGTTTATTGCTTTTTTTGTAAGTTGATTTTTTTTTCCAGTTAGCAATGAGTGCTGCTCTCTACTCAAAGTTGTGTGTAGGTCTCCTCCATTGCACTTTACTCGGTCTTTAGCTACTTTGGACATATCGTCCGTACACCTGGCTCCAGGCCTGCCTATTCTCCTATGGGCAGTTCGGGTCTCCATTCCAATACATTCTTACCGCACCTATCATCTGGTCTGCGGCATATGTGGCTTGCCCATTTCCACTTCTCCTATGCGACCGCCAGGGCTGCTAGCTTCCTTCTTCTTAGACTCTCTGTATTTCTGATTTGATTCCGTAGAAAAATTTTCAACACTGCGGTCTCGTTGAGTTTGATGAGAGCCTGCTCAGTGGGCCAACAACTTTCATCCCCCATACACTATGATGGATGGGCACATTGTTCAATAATGCGACGTTTTGGAGTCATTGGTATGTTGCAGATATCGGAGAATTTGCCAAAAGCCAAGTTGTATTCGGTGCTTCAGATCGCGTTCTTTGCTCTTTTTGTTCAGGTTGATGGATTTTCTAAGGTACACGTATCGTTGTGTGGTGGCCCAGCAGTGGTTCAAAATTAGTCTCATGCATGTACCATTATTAATTTATCAGGGATTCTCTTCATGGGCCTGAATGATTAAACCGTGAGTTTATATATTAGATATATTGCCTCGTTGGTTTAGCGGTCGTAGGACCAGTTGCTGAGCATCCTGGGTCAGTCAAAGTTTTTGAGTTTTTCCATCTAGAATTTCTCAGTTGCAACACGAAATCTAGATTTGTGCTCGGTTGATGGAAAGAGCCTCCTATGAAAATTAAACGTAACTGACGAAATATGGATGTACCCACAGCTCTGCCTAAGCCTTCTGGGAAATACATGGCGTGATGTTAACCAGTCAATTACCGTAATTACAGACACAGTTAAAAACCATTGTGTCTGATACCAAATGTGGTTTCTCAGGGACTAGGTTATGATTTACACACTAGTGTATTCTTAGGTACTTATAACGTTAAGGTGGCGACATCTACAGGCGATTTTGTTAACTTCGTTTCCATGAAAGCACACTGTGTGCGTTAAAATTAAAATCAATGAACTAATTCAATATTTGATTCCTCATGCGCTCGCCAGATGGTGTACCGTGGGTATTACACTATTACTCCATAAACCTAGCTTTCCCTACAAGCATTTGTTGTAACAACTAAACGAAATACTGAAATTTTCACTGTATCAGTTAAAGAAACTGACATATTATGCATATTAAGTCACCGTATTTATGTCATTTATTATTATCGGCGTTCGATTTATAAACTGTTGAAAAATTGTGACCTGATACAATTTATCGCATTCATTTTCGGTAGTTAATAATCTATAAATTCGGGAAAAAAAAGGTTTGGTTTGTTGTATTAAATAAGGTTATACACTAACGTTGTGCATTAATTAATTTCATTAAAAGGTGGAATCTGGGACCTCGGTCCTGTTCCTAAAGCCCCACGGCTCGTGGGGCTTTAGGACTAGGAAATGCAAATCTCGCGAGATTGGGGCTCAAGCGAGATCCCGCGGGTTTATGAATAACAATACTGCGAGATCTCGTCAATTTCGAGACCTCGCGAGATTGGCAGTTTAGTGTATATTTTTTTTGCAAAAAATCACAATATTTGAATAAATTAGGAAAAAATTATAAGTATTATAAGGGAAACATTTATTATCACGAATTTTTTCAATAGACTTTTATGCATCAAACATTGTTTGAAAGAAACAACCAGTCTTCTCTCCTAATATCAAACAAAAATCTTTTAGTAATAAAACAGTTCTTTTATAACAAACAAAACAACGTGAAGTCAAAAAAAAATTAAACTTTTTACCTAAGTTGAGTTGACTATTAAACTGAGATATTATTATCAATTAAATAAACCTATCTCTACTCAGTAGATCTATTATTATTATTATTCTTATTCTTTTACATTTCTCAGTACCCTAGGGTTCTGGACCTTTGGAAGGCGTACGAGGAGCCGAAGCCAACTCGCAGAGGCCCCTTAGAAAATTTTAAATGATGAGGGAGCACCATTTATTATTATTATTATTATTATTATTCATTTATTTCGGACAGAATCCATAAAAGTGTTAGTAACAATTTTCTTAACATCTATGTTAGTACATACCTAATTTAATAAAACTAGAATAAGTAATTATAGTTTTCCAGTAACTATTCCCACCCAGTGTGCCTGTATGGGACAGTCATGACGTAAAGCAATCATTTGCAAAATGCTGTTGGTGCTACCGCGCAGTCTTTGAAATAATGACGCCACTTTCTTGCGAACTATAGCGTGGAAACCGTCAACGCGCGCATTTGCGAACATTTGCGACGCACTACAGTACCGCGGCAACCCCAACAGCATTCTGAAGGCATTATTATACTGAATACGCAGGACGTTGTAGGCTCGTTGCGTATACAGGACCCACAGGCCGCTCGAGTAAAAATATTGACAATATAACCTAAAAAGTTTCAACTTTACTTCTGTGGTACATCGAGCGAACCTACGGGCCAGCATATTGCTCCGTACCGCCAACGCCCTGCGTTCTCTTTCAATATCTGCATCATCCTTTAAGTCCTCCGTGACCAGATGACCCAGATATTTAAATTGCTGCACAATCTTCAATTCAGTTCCACCGACCATGATCGGAGGCACTGTACTAGGTCTCTGTTTTCCGGCCCTAAAAATCAGTACCTCACTTTTCTGTGAGTTGTGCCTGAGACCGTGATCAGATGCGTAGCGTTCACAGATTTTTACCAGAGTCCTCAGGGCGCTGACCGAGGGGGCCAGCAGAACCATATCGTCCGCATAGCTTATGTCGGTTCACATATAGACTGAAGAGGCCGGTAGATGTGAGGCCACCCTGCCTTACACCGCATTCTAACCTGTATTCATCGGATAATGTATCCACCCATCTCACCTGATTAGTTTGGTTTGTATACCAAAATTTCAGGATATTGTTACACTCCGCTGGCATACCTGTTTCCTCTAGCTTTTGCCACAGTATGTCATAGGCAACTGTGTCAAAAGCTTTTGACAAATCGAGGAAACAGGCATATACTGGCGTCTTTCTCTCCGTGTAATACCTGACAGTATGCTTAAGGCATAATATAGCAGTCTCAGTGGATAGTCCCGCCCTGAAACCAAATTGCGCGTCATGTAAGTGTAAATACCCACTGAGACTCTGATTAAGCAGACTGTCAAGTATCTTAGCAGTTGTTGTAGCCAGTGAGATGGGTCGATAATTTGATCTATCCGAAACATCCCCTGTCCTGTTTTTAAGAATGGGTACAACCAAGGTTTTCATCAGCGCTGCAGGTAAGTATGAGTGACCGATACACAGTGTAAAAAACATAGCCAATACACGCGGCAGATGAACACCCGCATGCCTGAAATGCTCGATGCTGAGACCGTCATACCCTGGAGACTTACCCCTTTTCATTATTAGATATTACAGATTAATTAACAAAATATACCAATTAGTCAGACTATTAGAAATTACAGATTCATTAACAAAATATACCAATCAAATGAAAGATTTGTTCAGTTCAAATCACAAGCCATTATTACGAACTAGCTTCTGCCCGCGACTTCGTCCGCGTCAAATATTTGCTCCCTTGACCCTTCCCGTCGCATCGCAGTCTGCCACTTTTCGTCCATATTTTTGTTGCTGCTTCGCTCCTTTTGGTCATAGCGTGATGTTATGTACCCTATAGCCTTCCCCAATAAATAGGCTACCGGACTCAAAAAGAATTTTTCAATTCGAATCAGTAGTTCCTGAATTTAGCGCGTTCCACCCCCCATTTTAGGGAAGTAGGGGTTAGAAAGAGACAAAAAGTAGCCTATGTCACTCTCCATCGATTCAACTATCTCCACTTAAAAAATCACGTCAATTCGTCGCTCCGTTTTGCCGTGAAAGACGGATAAACAGACATACACACTTTACCGCTAACCAGCCGCTGAGAAGGCTCTTTCTTTTTTCTATTTATGCTCGAGTGCAATCTCGTTAAACTCGCGAGATCTCGCCCTTTTTTCGTCCGAGATCAATTTCGCTAAAAAAGGCCGAGATCTCGCGAGAACGAGATTTTTAGATCTATCGTGAACATATCATTACGAACTTCGTTCAAAATGTTAAATGATTCCAAAATGATCGGAGCGCCTGATCAGTTACGTAGAGCAAATTCTCTCCTATGAGTAGGTAACTGCTATTTTCAAGAAAGTCAAGTAGTTATATGAGAGTAAATCATCCATACAAATTGACCTACCTACTAAAGTAAATTATAAACAAATGGTCACCATACTTATTAAATGATAATTATCATTTATTAATGATATCATCATCATAATCATCATCTGCCTAGCCATTTCCTAACTATGTTGGGGTCCGCTTTCTGTCTATCCGGATGCAACTGAATACTTGTATTTTATATGGAGCGACTGCCTATCTGACCTCAACATCTCAATTACTGGGTAATCCCCCCCCCCCCCCTTGGTAAGACTGGTTGTTAGACTCTGGCTTCTGACGACCCGTAACGTCTATCTGAGATATACCAAAAACAGCCGGGACCAATGGCTTAACATGCTTTCCGAGGCACGGAAGGGTCTTGGTATGTAAAGATAAAAAATTAAATAAAGTTTATTTGGAACAACTTAAGTTTACAATAATTTACAAAGTCAAACGAAGATAGCCATAAATGTAAAGTACGTTGGCGCAGCTATAAACGCCCAATCCAAAATATATATACATAGATACTGTTCCAGACAAGATAAAAAAGACAAAGATGATGATGGTCACCCATCCACGGACTAACGGCGGCAAGCGTAGCTTAACGGCTTATGGCTACGGATTGGTTTACCACAAATAACCTAGTTCTTAATGCTAAGAAAACGAAATGTATAAAGTTCGCCATACCGAATGTTAGGAATCTGGGACCCAATGTCGTTTTAGATAATGAGGTGCTTGAAACTGTAAACTCGGTAGTTTTTCTAGGAATAACAGTAGACGCCAAACTTCAGTGGGGATCACATATATCAAGCCTAGCGGGAAGGCTCAGTTCGGCCGCCTGCGCCGTAAGGAAAGTTAGACAGTACACGGACGTTGATACAGCTCGATTAGTCTATTTTAGTTATTTTCATAGCATAATGTCCTACGGCATTCTGCTGTGGGGCAAAGCCGCGGATATTCAAAATATTTTTGTTCTTCAAAAAAGAGCTGTTCGAGCAATTTACCAATTAGGTGCTAGAGTTTTTCTGGTATTTAAAGATATTGGTATTCTTACGTTGCCATCACAATTCATCTTCGCCAACCTTTCGCCAACATCTTATATATTGGGCAAAATATACACTTGTACACTAAAAACAGTGATGTTCATAATATTAATACTAGAAATAAGGACAAACTACGAGCTCCCTTTCACCGGCTACATAAGGTTCATAATTCTTTTGTTGGTCTTGGTATTACCTTTTATAATAAGCTTCCCTCTGCTTTGCTAGATTTGCAGTTTAATGAGTTTAAAGCTAAAGTAAAATCCAACCTTTGTTCGAAGGCATACTATTCTATCAACGACTACTTAAACGATAAGAATAGGTTGGTCGCTGTGATTAACTCAAGACAATGTTTATGTCCTTTCAATCCAGAATTAGCTTTCCTACCGACAGTTTATATGGGTAGTTCATATAATTGTTGATTTTTATTTTTTATTTAACTGATTTTGTTAATTTATTTTTATTTTCTTTTCATTTCATTTATTGTGGACATAATCTACTCATTACAATGATTTTAAATGAGTTGTATTGCAACATGTAGTTAGCTAGCGACCTCGTCAGCTGTTCATAATATTCTTATCTGACCAACCGGCAGCAAGTTCGTCATGCCCCCTTAGATGTCACTGCTTGTGGTAGCGTCGGGGGTCGGGTTACCACCTTCCCTCAAATATGGCGAGGGGGGTAATGGCTGACCTTTGCGTTATGCTCGTGAACGGGTGCTGCTTGTGGTGACTGGTCGTCTTGCTGACCATGGTTTTTGTTATTATTACTTGTATTAACTGTTATTTTATTTAAGTCCGGAGGTCCTAGTTTAACTATTGTAACTGCAACATAGCTGTATGTATCAATTTGCATCGTTGAGTATGTAAGCGGGAACGCCCTTTATGCCTGGAGGCTTTATTTACGTTTTAAGTTCTGTATACCATTTTGTTTTATTATTTACTAGCTTTTGCCAGCGGCTTCGCCCGCGTGGAGGTCGGAAAATATCCCGCGGGTACCGTCACTGCTCAGCTCCTATGTGTCTTAGCGTTATGTTATATAGCCTATAACCTGCCCAGGAGTATGGACTTCAATCGTACTAAGTTTGGTTAAAATCCCTGGAGTAGTTTTTAACCTATGCGTGCACATACAGACAGACAAAAAAATTACTGATTGCATTTTTGGCATCAGTATCGATCACCAATCATCCTCCAATATTAATTTTGAATGTATATTCAATGTACAGAATTGACCTCTCTACAATTTTATTATAAGTATAGAAGATATAGATAATGTATGTTTTGTTTTATAATATTAATTACTTACACAATATTGTATAGAATCAAGTTCTTCTAACTCAACAGACAGCCGTGCTGCTGGGGAGTTTGTTCCGCCATTTCTTCATCTCAGCTAAAGCACTAGGAATTGTCGAAGGGTGGGCGTTTTGGGGGGACTGTCTTATGTAACTTTGACGTTCAAAAAGTGCTGACTCTCAGCCTAGTTTGAATAAAAATGACGATAACCTGAACGATCAACCCGTACGGCTGTTATTACTTAGCCACAAGCCCTTCCTAAGCTTGAATAATAAATTTCCTTTGCTGAACGCGTCCAATACGCTGGGGGAAATCCCGTCTTTATAGCGGGTACTTCCCCAGGAATCCCGTAATTAATTAAGTGCAAATAATTCACTCTTGTACGCCTAAATTTACATTCTAACACAAACATTTACTCACTAATAAATTTGTCTCTGGTTGGTCAATGTTGGAAATTAAATCCAAGAATACCACAGCATGAATCGTTTCATGAACATCTATCAAAACTTAGAAAAAAATGGGAAAACGTTGACTTGAAACTTAATAAAACTATTGATAAAGACAACTTGAAGATTATTAACGATGAAACCTTCGATCAATAATAGCACATTTTTGATCGAAGGATGAAACTAAGAAATTGAGAAACATTTAACATCGCCTTTTAGATGTAATGATATTCTTAGCCCAACAAAATCTTGCCTTCCGATGCCACCGTGAAGATATTTCTTTGGAAAACAGGGGACAGTTTCTAGAATTAGTACAACTGTAAGCGAAATATGATCCAGTGTTGAAAGAGCATTATTTAAAACTAGAAGAGGCTGCGGGTGGGTCAAAGAGGGTAATATCTTATTGGTCAAAAGGAATACGAAATGAAATAATTTAATGTTTAGGTGATGTAAGGCAAAAAATTATTGCAGATATTAAAAAGGCTAAGTATTACGGAATCATTTTTGACAGCACTCCTGACGAAATTAAAATAGACCAAATGAGTCAAATAATTAGATTCGTTCATATAGAGAATGACATTGTGGAAGTACGAGAATCTTTCTTGGTTTTTTTTATGTCTGGAAAAACAGCTGAGGATATGTCAAAAGACATTCAGCGACAGCTGGAAAAAGATGTCCATGGAGGGGTGGGTCAATCTCCAGAGGCATTTTTTTTCGTGTCGGGCTGGATAAACCCATTTTAAAATCGAAAAACGTTTTCATAATATTTTTTTATATACAGTTCGGTGTCTAATCTATGTGATACAAGACTAATATTATGAATAAGTTTATTTTAAATATTAAAAAAAAAATCTTAAACCCTAAAATCCTGATCGCTCTGGGTTGACCCAACTCCCGATTGAATGAAAAAAATATTTTTTAACTTTTTTATGAGAAGGTTCATACGAAACAACTTATTTGGATTACATAACAAATAGTTAATCTTCATAGTAATAAAATATTTTTATTTATATTAACAATACTTTTGCCACAATTTTAATTTAAAGTCCTGACCGGGCATTTTATCTCATCGCTCTGCGCTGAGGTAAAACATCGCGCTCATCCCTAGTTACGCGTTATAGACACTCTATTCCCCTCCCGCGGGGCAACGCCAGCAGTGGTCTAACCACCGAGAAGGATACCTGTGTGCCACGTTCCCACGCTCCAACATTACGAAGGTAAGTTCATGATTGCTCTGGCTTTGGTTCTCGAATTTTATAATTGCTATGGCACGTTATTTAAATTAAAGAGTAAGCTTGTGAATGTGTTTGTTATGCGAATTAAGTGATCGTTATGATGTTTTTTATGAGACGTAATCACAACTTTCTACTGCTTTTAAATTCGGCTATATGTATGTTTTTGTGACTTTTTCTGATCGCTATGGCTGTGATTGCTCTGTCCAAAAAGACCAGAGCGATGATATTTTGCATTAATTATTCGTTATAAATCTATTTTAATTAGTAGTACCGGACCGTTAAAATGACAAATGATGAACTATGCATATAAACTTTAATTTATAACCTTTCCTGGGTTTCTTTGGGTAGCCTAAACCCATAAACAGGTTTTGACGTATTTTACCTTGATCATATTATTATATTAGCATTTAGCTAACCACAACTGTAACCTTTCTTCTCTAAAATTTAATGGCAACTATTGTTGGAGATTGAAATCATGCCTCGAAATAAATTATCTATTGAAGAAAAACGTCTTAGGAAGAAATTGGCTGAGTGTCGTAGAATGGCCAAGATAAAAAATGATCCAGACCTATACGCACAATAGCTTGTAAAGTCAAGAGAGAGTTACTAAAGGAAAGCAGTTCGGGGCACAGTACTACCAATGAGTGATTTGACTCCAAGCCAGCAAAAAGTTCGTAGGCAGAAAAGTAGGCAGAGTTCTCGACGGTATTATTTAAAGAAAAAAGTGGATAAGTTACCAGCAACTGATGAGCTCCCAATAAATGAAGAACCTATCTATATATTTGAGAATCTGATCTCATCATTTGAATTGCATTTTACTTTGTGTTGTTCTTTTTAATTGTTTATTTACTTTCCACTAAAGATTTAGTTAAGGAAAATGTGATTATTACAAATGTCTTAGATAATCGTGAAAAGACTGTTATTTTAGTCATGATTCTAAGTCCTATTAATTATGATTACAAATAGTTACGTTTAAAAGTTGTTTATATTTAAGAATGCTATCTTGTTCTTTATAAACGTTAGTTTTCTTTAATTACTTTTAAAAAACTAATATTGAAAGAGTCTAAGTCATTTTATAATTATAAAAGACTGTAGGTATTAATGGTTGATTTCAAAAGGTTTTAAATTTTGTCTCATTTACCTAGAAGTGATTTAATTAAGTTTAAATAAATGAAACTAAACCAAAAGTTGATTTTTATAATTATGTTAATTTGTTATTTTAACAATTATTTTATATAAAATATTCCGTATTTTTGATATGTATGACTGATAATATGCCTTGACCTTTTTCTAAAAAAAACTTTTTAACAAAAAATTAAACCGCCGAAAAAACTGAAAAGCAAAAAATAATACACATTAAAATTATGAGTCGGCGTTTTGAGTGATCTTTTTGGCGGTTTAATTTTTTGTTAAAAAGTTTTTATTTTATATTTTTTGTGGCTTTAATGTACTTGTAATACTTGGTAAGGTATACCGTATCCAATAAAAAAAGAATAATCAAAATCAGACTACTCTGTATAAAGTTATGCGTGGTTATACATTACAATCAGTGAGTGAACAATCAATCATCCCCTGTTTTCCGACCCTTAGGGTTCGATTTTGTTTTCCAAATTTATATGGGACCACTTTGGGAGTATACACTTTCCAATAAAAAAAGAATTATCACAATCAGACTACTATGTAAAAAGTTATGCGTGGTCATACATAAAAAAAATACGCGTCGAATTGATACCCTCATCCGTTTTTTTTCGTCGGTTGATAATACATTTCTCTTACATATTATAATCTTGTTACACGTACAATGAATATGACTGAAAACGGCTAAATAAATAACATTTTATCAATATTAATTATTTTGTTTCACTGATTTCACCATTTATGATCGCTCTGGCACCAGTTATGATTGCTCTGGTCGCGAAATTTTTTGAACTTAAATATTTCCATAACTGTTTGTGTAAATTGAAGGCCAATAGTAAAAATGTACTATTTTAATATCATTCTTTTTAATGAGATACATAATTACCATCAAATATCAAAATCTGAAAAGCACCAGAGCGATCACACGAATACGCCCGTTTTGGAGATTGATCCGGGTACAACAAAAAATCCGAGAAGTAAATCCAAAGGCACTGTTCAGTCCTTGTTCCAATCATTCCTTGAATCTTTGTGGAATTCATGCATTTCCATGCGTTCCTTCCAGAGCGTCAAGTGTTTTGGAACAGTAGATAAATTATATTCGTTCTTTTTGTCATCTACACAGAGATGGCAATTGCTAATAGAGAAAACTGTTTTTTTTTTTAAACGTTTATCTGATACTCGCTGCAGCACTCATTACGAGTCACAAAAGTTGTAACAGAAAACATAGAGACAATTGTGAGTAGTTTGGAACATTTTCGAGATCCAACAAAAGCAAATCTAGATACAAGATCAGGAGCAAGCCTGCACCTGCCGGCTGTTTGTAATTTCACCTTTCTAATCTATATACAATTCTGGCTTTCTATACTGGAGGAAGTAAATTTAGTTCAATAATATTTGCAGTCTGCAAAAATGACTCTGGATACAGGAATCACCAAACTAAACGCTTTGAATGAGTATTTAATGACCGAACGAACCACGATTGTAGACAATGCTGTAACTTGTGGCATAAAAAATGGACATCAACATCGAGAAACGAGGAAGAAGGTAGGTAAAAAGACAGATGCCGTGTGAATCAAGCTCATGATGCTGGATTATCAATTCAAGAAGAAATACGTCGGTCAATGTTTGAATGCATAGACCGATTTATACAAGAATTGTCGACACGATACGGGGTCATGAAACAAATCAATAATATTTTCCGGCTGTAGCAGTTGACAATCTGATACAAATCTATGGTGAATTTGACAAGGAGCAAGTTTCCCAAGAAATAAAAAGGTACCGCAGGCATGTAAAAGCCACCGATACGACCAAGTAATCCTTCATTTTATGACAACGCAATAAAACTTGTTTCAATAAAATGGGACTTCAGTGAAACGTTACCCTGTATATCGCTTATACTTCAATACTTCTTGACCATTTGCATCTCGGTTGCATCATGCGAAAGGAGTTTTTTGAAACTTAAACTAATTCAAAATTATCTTTGATCGACAATGGTTCAATAGTCTAGTCGACCAGTTGAAAATGGTACAAAATAGAGATACTGCTCTTAAAATTATGTGCGATAGCTCATTGGATCCGGAATGACATCTAGAAAAATGTGCCAAAAGCGTGTATTAGCACATAAAAAATTGCAAAAGTTATAAACAATTAAAGATGAAAAAGATGGCATTTCGTTTTTTGCCAATATTTCATAAACTGGTAATATTTAAGAAACTTCAAAAAAAGATTCTGAAAGAGGAGGAAATTTCCTATAAAAAACTTTTATGGCACGATCTTGTTAAGTATGTATGTAAGAAAGGCTCTAGGAAGTAAAAATTTTTTACGACAATTATTTAAACATTTTTTTTCACTTACAATTAAGACGGAAATTCGAAAAAAAATTATTAGTTAGGTAACAATTGTTTAACTTGTTGAAAAAATAACTTTGAGTAAAATTTCCAACGGGAATAAATTATTTATAGTGTTCAGAACACACCACAATTTTTTCAAATTTAAAAAAAATATTCAATACCTTAAATAAATTAATTAATGTGCCGTACTCGCTTTTGACGCCGCGCGCTCAACCTAAAAATGTCGCGCGCAGACATATTTTCAGCGTTAAATTAAAATTATAAATAATGGAGATAGAGTTCCGGGAGTTCAGAGTTTTTTATTAAAAATTGGAAATTAATACACGCTTTTGGCACATTTTTCTAGACGTCATTCCGGATCCAATGAGCTATCGCACATAATTTTAAGAGCAGTATCTCTATTTTGTACCATTTTCAACTTGTCGACTAGACTACAAGAGCGACTCTAGAAAAAAATCCAAAGAAATCGATTTCCCAGAAGTTATTGAGGATTTCAGTAAATTGAAAGCACGAAAACACAATATATAACACGCTACAAAAATTAAAAATACTATCTTTGATTTATTTTATCTAATTTTTTTTGTTGTTCGATTCGTCTTTCATTTTCCTCACCCATATCCATTCCATATTGTAGGTATGTATGTTTATTTAGCCTAAAATATAATGTAATTTGAATTTAAATTTCACTTGCCAGTTTTTAACGAAATAAACATAAACACTTATTTATACATACAAATGTGAACTGAATAAAAAGCTTGTATAACTACATTTTTTTTAAAGCTGGGTGCCTCATTCAGCTTTGCCGCCCCGGGACTCTCGGGCTTAGGCCGCTACTGAATACACCGCACCGATTCACAAAGCCGCAGTTGCGATGGTTACCATTCAAGAATCGGGATTCGAACTGCTCGAACACCCGCCCTATTCGCCAGATCTAGCACCCAGAGTAACTTCTAGCTTTTCCTCGGGTCAAGGGACAACTCCGAGGCAAAAAATTTGAATACGATAGCCACGTGATGGCCACTGTTGAGGTCTTTTTAGAGAGGCAAGACAAAGATTTTTTTCAAAGGGAATTTTGGGATTACAAAAAAGATGGACTAAATGTATTCACTAGTTAGGAGACTATGTACAAAAATAAAGTCTTTAATATTCATTATAATTACTTTTGGATCACCCCTCGTACAATGTCACTGTATCATTGTAAATACCGGTAGCTATAATCTATCTCGCGAGATTGTAAACTATACATTAATTGTGAACATTGATACTGCTTACAATATATTGTATTAATTTTCAACAGATGAAAATCAATCCATGACAAACCCGAACCGGAAAATTGTAAACGAGCTTGTAGTTGCCGACAGGGTTCACAATCTGTCTGGTTTGCCACCCGTAAAATTGTGAGCGAAACCTAATTTATCTGCGTAGGCGGTAGCCGAATCGGTCACAGTAATTAATCCAGCGCACCCCGACCAAATGATTTAAGTCGGTTAGAACAGTGACCAACAGCACACGAGACGAGCGATACTTCCAAGTTGGTCGCTAGGTACGATCAATTTTTGCAGTTTGTCGATTTGCCATGGACATAATATTACTAACGAAAATAATGCGTTAAATTGTAACTAATTAGACGGCAACGTACATGAAACAAACTGCCTTAAATAATTGTAATAAATAAATAAATTAGTAATAAAAGTATTAATGATAAAATATATATCCCATTTCTTCCCGTGCGTGTCGTAAGAGGCGGCTAAGGGACTTACTAGAGAATAGGCAGCAGCATTCTCAATGCATTATACCACCATACTGTGATCGCAAACCCGCAAGTCAAGCGTGATAATTGTGGTAACCCGCTTCTTCAAAAAAATTGAGACCTATGTCGAGCAGTGGACGGTTTTCGGCAGAAGATATAAATAATGAATGAGGTTAATATAATAGATCTGGTTAAAAAGAAGGTAAAGTTAGAACTGTACCTTGTTAATAATAAGATCTAATAAAACTAAAGTTAGATTAGCAGTCTAATCTTATTGAAATTTCGACAAAAATCAAAATAATTAAACGAACAAATTCTATTATTAATTGAGCTTAAACGTTTTTGCAAAGACACCTTTCGTCCGTCACATAAAACTACTTTGTGTTCTAGAAATCAGTATTCGAAACATTTTCATGCCATTTCACTGTCATTGTCTGAAGGGAAAATTACTAGGTAGGTATGTAGAAACATAAATTCATTCACAATGACATTTTTTCTTTGAACCTGTTGCAAGAGGGTTTCACCACACTGTCTGGACTTTAAAACTGTAGATAGGTTTTTGTTTTCAGTTATTAAATTAGCTCCCAGCTGATTTTCAAAATCGTTAGATCTAAAAAAAGGAGAGTAGATTTAAAATAAAAGTTTTTAGTGTCGTGGTTTTTTTGGATGCTGTTATTCTTATTAGATTATGGTACTGTACAAATGGCGCTTGTTTTACCAGGATATTTTCAACTTATACTCAATACTGTCTAATTTCTTCCCATGGGTGTCGTAAAAGGCGACTATGGGACTTACTAAAGAAGGACCAGCGTTCTCTATGCATTTTACCACCCTATTTCGATCGCTTAGCCACCTGCCAAGCGTGGCAATTATGGAAAATTCCTCCAAAATATCAATGAGGAGGCCTATGTCCAGCAGTGGACGTCCTTCGGCTGAAATGGTGAAGATGAATAAAATTATTATTAATAAAATTATTAACATATAATTATGAACAATACTGGAGGTACGGTCAAGATTCCTACCAGAATACTGGAATGTTTCCTGTCTGAGCACTGGTAATCATTGTTCTTAGTCATTGTTAACCTCGGCCGGTCAACAGTTTTTTTTTTGTACTGCCTTACAGTACAGCTCGCTACATGACGCCACCGTCCGGTTTTATATCTCTCTTAGTTTGCCTTCTCACTCTAGACCTACATCGAAAAAATAAACTCTACCGGCTCAGACCTAGTCCTTCTTGGAGCGCGCGAGCTCCCCTCCGTCTTCATCGCAGATTACGGCAATGGGGTTATTATCATTATTATCACTGCTGTGGTTTTATTCTCTATGTTCATCAATATACATACCTACACATTCTACCCCAAAACTATTATTGTAGAAAAGGCAACGTTTATCGAATAGTGAACGTTTAATAAAGTCATGGAGCACCATCTCCCGGCAGTATGGGTAAACAAATATTGAATGAGTTCATTGATTGTAATAATATGACGCGCAGTATGCCTCATGAGAACGTAGTTAACAAAGTTGATTATAGATGTCGTCTCAGCAACATTCTGAAAAGTAAAAAAAAAACTCGCGTACATTTGAGTTTTTTAGAAATAAAGTTAAAAAGCTTGAACAAAATATTATATAATAAAAAAATCATTATTTATTTTATAATACATTATCTTAAAAGCTTAAAACTAAAATATTACACCATATCTAATATATAAAATTCTCGTGTCACAGTTTTCGTTGCCATACTCCTCCGAAACGGCTTGACCGATTTTGATGAAATTTTTTGTGCTTATCCGGTATCTATGAGAATCGGCCAACATCTATTTTTCATCCCCCTAAATGTTAGGGGTAGTCCAACCCTAAATTTTTATTTTTATTTTTTAGACAAAATTTTTAATTTCTATTTTTTTATGATACAACATACAATCCTCAATTTTCACCCTTCTACGATCAACCCTTATTTTTTAATAGCCATTTTAGTAATTTAATCATTTTTCCTCTCCGGTCGAAAACTGATCAATCGTCATTTAATTAGTTATCCCCGCCTAGGAAATTATTTATATGGCAAAACAACGTTTGCCGGGTCAGCTAGTAATTATATAAAATGAAATTTTTGTTGTAAGCTTTTTAACTTTATTTCTAGCCTAAAGCTCAATACCAGTTTTTCAATTTCCTACTTTATATCGTTTTGGATAAAGTTCTTAATACAAACATGACAACATTGCACGGGTTTTGTCTATTTTGTAAAATAATACTATATTTCGATTTCTGTTAGGTTCCTATTTCAAAAACAGGCTCAATGATTTAAACCATACCTTATGAAAACCTTATTTTGTAATACACCCCTTATGTTTAGTTTCCTTTTTTTCAGGTGAACTCCCTGTTTGGCTCCCTGTATCATCGTTATATACCGTCTTACTCTATTTAGAATTTTCGCTAACAATACATTGTACAGTGGTAATTACCTATATGGCATTTAATATCAGCATTACCCCCTAATATGACCGATCTTATATCGGAGTAGTTAACTTTTGAGGTACATTTTACTTTCATTCTGTACCTCCTACTAAATTTACGAGAGGTATGATTAATATGATTTACCCCAAAATTCTCACGTCGTGATCAAATTCTAGACTGATACGTTCTCACTTTGCGTTCACTCATAGAAGTGTCAGTGTCAGCATCTGTCTGGCATTAATGCTGAAATGAACCTTTTTGGCGCAGCCGTGAGGCACACACATGTTGTTTTTTTTTTTTAAATTATTTTTTTCCTGTTATTTTATTTTGTGTTTAACTGTGACAAATAAACGGTATTCTTTCTTTCTTTCTTTCTTTCTTTCTGGTGCCTGCTATGACAATATAAGAAGATGCCTTGCAACCGATCCAAGAGATAGAAAACTTCATCTTTACAATGTTTGATAAGACTGTGTAGATCTGTTACACATGCCAGAAGAAACAACATTTGACTTTTTGTAATTCAGCCCTCTCGCGTTTGTTGTATCATTATTGCATCACCATGTAAGCAAATAATTTTTAGTATGACTATGTATTCACATCAACTGATAACACTCATATCTTAGGACAACCCACACACCGTTGTCTGGTTCCAAAGTAGGCAGAGTTTGTATGTACTATGGCAACCAGACAACTAATAAATATACTTATATATTTCTAAAAACTTGCATATTATAGAAAAATGTATTACACCCCAGAACGAATAATTATACTCATCACAGAAAGATTTGTCCTGGGTGGGAACCGAACCCACAACCTCCATCTTAGCAGTCAGGGTCAACCAATAGACTAACAGACCAGCCAAAACTGTTTGCAAAGTTAACAAAACCATAAATATTATGTAGTCTTACCGTAATGAAAAAATGAAACGGAAAATGCAATATAGTTTATAGAATATATTATTAAACACGATTGTTTGAAAAGGAATGAGGAATATTTAAGATTTATCAAAATGTATACAGCTTGCTATATAGCTGTATACTTCCCTTATTATTAATTCTTTCAGTGTTTAATAATAAAATGTACATAATAGAATAACGAGGACAAGCTATTCCTAATCTAGTCAGTGGACAATATGGTAAGGGTTTATATGTTTCCAGGTCAAAGTAGCCAAGTTGGTTGTAACATGAGAGCTAACCTAGAAATGGTCCGACGAAATATTGTTGATGCTGGCCATTTCGACACCACTGAAGGAAATCAAACTGAAGAGATTCAAGTATCAATTTCTCCACCACTCTCTCCTGGATTAGCTGTAAGGAATGATACAGATGTATCATCAATAGCCCTATCGAATTATATTCGGTGTGCTAATACTTGTAAGCGATGTTTCAAATATATATCTATAATATGCTTTGTGTGCCTAAAAGTTATACCCGAGTCTTTAAAAATCATTTATATTCAAACGGATGGGAGTTATTATTAGATGTACACAATTTTAGCAAATCATTTCACCGCAAACCATATTGAAAGCTTGGTAGACAGTAAAAGTGATACCATTAAATTATTAAAATAATTCTCTTTGCTTTATTAGTAGCATATTTTGCTATGCTACTTTAGATACGTTATTTTATGCTATAAAAATAGTTGATTACAAACTAAAGAATTTCTTAGATACTAAAAAAAATCTCTTCTTATTAATGACAAATTTGATATATACAAATTCTTGGGCACAAGCCCATACAACTTTTTGCCATTTCCGTACGAAACGGACTCGTTGATCGACTTACGTGATTTGGAAAGGGAACACAGCGCGTTGACAGATTTAATATAAGGAGAGGCTATCCTGGCGGCAAAATTGGGGCTGGGTCGTCGCTTGTGCAGTCAGGCTCAAAGAGTGTGCAGTATTTATTATATGCGCGAAGTGAGGACGAGCGGTAGTGATACTATTCGGGGGTGGAGCAAATGTACAGGTATCGCCCGTGTCCCTGACCCATGGTACTAGAAGGAAAAGTGTGGTTTTAGTCGGTAGAAGACCGACATGTCATGACCGACCAGTTGGGAACAACGTAGAGTATACATAACGATCACCACAAGGAGTGAAAAAACGAGCGTATATGCTGGGCCGCAGCTTTGCCCCAAATAAATCAACCCACCGCCTCATGTCTACGTTGACGACGTGGTTGGGTTTGCGCGCTCTTGAACTCTGGGTCTTTGCCGGAAGAGTTTGGTTATTAGATTGTTAAAGGTCTTTATTCAACAGAACACTAACGATAGCAAAAACATCTTATTCTAAAATCGTAAACTAACATAATCCGACCAATGTTAAATACGCATAATCATCTCTTTTTACATCCAAAATGAATGATTGTTACTGTGGCTACTAATTTAATTGAAACATATAGGATTATATTGCTATGAAGGGTTTGTAAAGGCAAATGTATAAATTAGGTTACTTTTTTACTGAGCTTGAGATCAATAAATTCTTTATTAAATATTATTGTACAATATTTTTTTAAACTAAAGGAACACGTTTAAGAATTTGCACATAATGCGACTTAGATGACAGCAATCATGCTGGACATGTGGTAAATGAGCTAACACTAATCCACCAGGAAACGGTTATGAGGCAGTTTATACTTGTTATAAGTAATCGGGTTAATCTACTCTTACCTATTGTAAGACCAGGGTATTATATCGCAGAATCATTGAAGAGATAAATTTCTCAGGATCCAAAGAAGAGTTTGGCAGTGTTTCGTAAGGCTCCTGAACGAAGGTCATCATTTGTCGTAGGGACAGGCGCTGAAATTCTCCTCAAAACAGTTCCAGGTGGCTCAATCCTTTGTCTGCAGTCTGAAACATAAGTTTCTAGCTACTTTTATGATGTCGTCACGACCTCTATTTAATGGTCTACCGTTTTTTGTTTGTATATTGGATACCAATTTGGAATTCTGGAATAGATAAGACTAAACTCCCGCCTCTTTTTTGCCTTTATTGGGGCAGGGGTCCATCAAAAATCACGAAATATCACAAGGGGGGAGGGGGTGTAGTAATATATCAAGTGTATTTATTTTTAATTATCAAATGAGATGATACTTATACCTGTATTTTATAAATATTAAAAAAAAAGGTTGTTTGTAGGTACTAAAAAATACACGTGATATGGGTCAATAAATTTACAAGGAGTCTTAAAGCATGGTTAAGGGAAAAGAATTTCTACTCAGTAAACGACATATTTAATAAGAGATTGAAAAATTAATAACAATCTGACATTTCTCTGACATTATTTTTCCCCTTTTAATGTGTTTAATAATTATAATAATATTGCGAGTCTAATTTAATTTTAACTATGAATATAATTTATCATGACTTGTATAAACCAAATGTTTGCATGTCACAGTATTATGATTATGACTAAGTGTTTTGGATCTGTAATTAATTATGTTAAGACCGTAATTGTACCAACGCTTATTGCAAATAAATTGATTTTGATTTGATTTAGTGTGTTAGTCACCCACTGTCATTTTTAGGGTTCCGTTGCCAAATGGCAAAAAACGGAACCCTTATAGATTCGTCATGTCTGTCTGTCTGTCTGTCTGTCTGTCTGTCTGTCTGTCCGTGTATGTCACAGCCATTTTTTTCCGAAACTATAAGAGTTATGTTGTTGAAACTTGGTAAGTAGATGTATTCTGTAAACCGCATTAAGATTTTCACACAAAAATAGAAAAAAAACAATAAATTTTGGGGTTCCCCATACATAGAACTGAAACCCAAAAAATTTTTTTTCATCGTACCCATACGTGTGGGGTATTTGTGGATAGGTCTTTAAAAATGATATTGAGGTTTCTAATATCATTTTTTTCTAAACTGTATAGTTTGCGCGAGAGACACTCCCAAAGTGGTAAAATGTGTATCCCCCCCCCCCCCCCTGTAACTTCTAAAATAAGAGAATGATAAAACTAAAAAAAATATATGATATACATTGCTATATAAACTTCCAACGAAAATTGGTTTGAACAAGATCTAGTAAGTAGTTTTTTTTTTATACGTCATAAATCGTAAACCGCAATTTACCTTTCATTCAATCAACTCAAATATAAAAATTAAAAAAATAGGATTTAATTTCATAAACACAAGCCTTATGCATAAACCGTGAATACCTACAGGTTTGTACGGAACCCTCGGTGCGCGAGTCCGACTCGCACTTGGCCGGTTTTTTCCTTTCTTTCTTAGTTGATATAAGACGCTGTAATTATTGTTCATTAATGTCTTTCGTTCGGCATTTTTCTTTCGAAGCGAAACGACTGGGTGAAAATTATTTACAAATGATATCAATACTTATATCTTCTTCTATTTGTATCGACAGTATATCAATATTATATTGTTGGCCACGATTATTGCGGCGTCAGAGGCGTTCCTCCTCCTCGAGGGTTTAAGTTAACAGACATTTGCGACATCCCAGCAGTTGGGACAAAGATATAGTCTGATCTTAGGCATCACACTGGTAGGTACTAGATGATGATTAGGTGATGGACGCATCTATTTACCCTAGGGTGATCTAAGACTGCCTGGTCTGTAAGAGTGCGCAGACGTCATAGCTCGGAAACAAAGTGAAGTTCGTATCAAACTTCAGAGTTCTTTTGAACTAACAAGGCACCTGTTACCAGTTCAGAAATATTACATATTTGGTTTATTGGGAATATACTATACGCCAGGTGAGTTTGGCACTGGTTTGTACCTATCATTGTTTAATGGTATTCCTTTAATTTCAGTGGGTTGATAGTCACTAGATTGAAGTAAATCGAAAGTTATGTTGTGAGTTTTAGTAAGCGACGAGGCGGAAGACAGTACCTGCAACAAAGTTCCGGCCATTCCGCATAGTTGTCATGTGAAATGAAAGAACGTGTAAGACCGCGCAAGATATAAACGTGTAAAACTGCCTGCACTCTTATAACATCTTATTAAAGAAAAGAAACCCTACAGTAAAAAAAAACAAAGCTTGAGGGGACTGCAAGTACTAATCGCAAGAACATGAAAAGCATACAAAACTCAAGTAAATAAATAAAAAAAACTTGCTTCTAAGAGAACTGGGACTTCCACTTGAATAAAGCCCAGGCTGTGGAGAAAATTTATAAAGAAGCAATCAAAGGCAAGGCTGGATTGTGAGTGTAACGCAATGACTGGTGGCATGAAGAAAGTTCAGCAGGTGCTGCAGAGTTCGTATGTGATCTGTAACAATAAAAAATTAAATTAAAAATTTAAAAAACCCCCGACACAGAAACCTAATTTCCCTATAAAAAGTAAAAAATAATAAAAAATAACTCAATCTTAAAATACCTAAGAATGTATTAATAATTCAAAAAAAAAAATACGCCACATTGGGGGACCGCTTCAAACCTATCAATTTAATTACTAATAGTCTTATTACCTAACTAAGCAGTCAACGACGTCTGCACTCGCGGAGCGGTCCCCCAACGCGACGTTTTTTTTTTTGAATTATTAATACATTCTTAGGTATTTTAAGATTGAGTTATTTTTTATTATTTTTTACTTTTTATAGCGAAATTAGGTTTTTGTGTCGGGGGTTTTTTAAATTTTTTATTTAATTTTTTATTTTGTACTTTTTATAGGTATATACTTAATATAATGTAGAATCAAACGAAGCTAAGAACACTCTCGATGAATTCATCAATATTCTCTTTCAGTGCGCTTTCATTTGAGACCCCACTCGAGTATATTTGCTGACATTCGGTTACTCTTCCCCACTTTCCCCCCCACAACTTTTAAACGGCTCAACCGATTCATTTCATCAAACATGTCTAAGAACACTTACAGATAAATCACCTTTAATACATATTTTTTTTATTGAAATCGCATCATCCGTTCGGGAGCTATGATGCCACAGACAGACAGACAGACACGTCAAATTTATAACACCCCTCTTTTTGCGTCGGGGGTTAAAAATAGAATTCGTTATCAACTGCGCACTATTACAATTACCGCGCATTCTTACCAAAGTCATTGCTCAATCTTACACAAGGTGTGTGATAATTTCTAAAATATAAAGAAATAAGTCTGATTTTCGTACTGCTATTACTTTCGATTCTATATCCTACCCTACCCGACTACACGTGCGGTTGTGGAATTGATTGAGGTAAAAGAACCGTCGTCGTAAAGTCCAGTAAATGCTCACAGTTTTCAACGTAGAACTGATAACAAAAGAAATGTTTTGCGACGCAAACAACACCCCATTTCTTCAGATTATATTTTTCTCTGAAAAGTTTCATGTTATGTACCTTCATGAAGCCTTTTAAAGATTAGGTACATTATTATAACTCCAGTAAATAAAGACTTTTATAGCAGACTACGTAAGTTTCATTTTGCGTATTACACGGTCGAGCATCAATCGAGGAGCAATTCTCGGATTTTAGTTATTTACTTTTTTTTCCGTGTCGTGTGAAGTGTCAATCTGAAAAAAAAAATTACTTACACTTTCGGCAGTTGAGACTGCGACTACATTTTGAACGTTATTAATTAGTTACGAATATTAACCTACACCTGACATGTGCTCGAAAGTTCAAAGCCTTTCCCTTGGATAATAAAAAAAAACTTGAGAGGTGTCAAGGAACACCCGGATGGAACGAAGTTCCTTTCCAGGATTCATTATTGTTTTATTTTATTATTTATTATGTACAAAAGACCTGTATACACTCAACAAAAATATTATCTCTCTCTCTCTCTCTCTCTTCGTTCCAAAAACTACGTTCCAAAACAAAATATATACAGTCGAATTGAGAAACCTCCTCCTTTTTTAAGTCGGTTAAAAAGTGTCGTTACAACTTTTCTCTTAATTCCGTCTAGCCCCCTTTCGCAACGCGCCATAAGGAACTTCGTTCCAACAGTTATAAATTAATATTACAATTATTAAAAATTATGGATAGCCGAATGACAATTATGTAACAAAAATCCAAGATGAAATAGATATACAAACAAAAACGATTATAGAATCCGTTACAATCAATGCTATGCAGCACATAGAACTAGGTGCCTCATAGTTGAAAATAAGCAGCTGAAAACTGAGGTAGTACAACTGAAAGAATAAGAAAAAATTCTGGAAATGGACAAGAGGAGAAACAACATACCCAGGAACAACACAATCCAGAAGATCCACTGTCACCAAAACTTTTAATAGCAATGCTGGAGAGCTGGAGAGCATATACATACAACTTAACTGGCAGTGTTTGAAATAGCTGGACGGCACTTAAGTCATCTTAGATTTGCAGACAAAATCGTTCTATTCGCACAAAGAAGCAGCAAGTTGGACGAAATGATATAAGGACCAACATTTAGTGCAACCGAAAAAATTGACCTAAAAATGAATGAGGATAAGACGAAAGTAACGCGTAATGACGAACAGCAGTACATACCCAGTCAATCAAAACGGCAAAGCTCTGGAATATGTAAGTAGCTACGTGAACTTGGGAAAAAAACTTTGACTTGAAAACAAAAGTACCGAAGACAAGGTCGAACGAGGGGTAAGGTGACCTCTCCATTCACCTAAACTAGGTTGTACTTGATAAAATGTATCCTACAGTTTCCTGTCGAACTTAGACATCTGTCTACCAAAAAAACAAACAAAGAGTAGTATAAACCAAAAAGCTCTGGAAAGGAGCACACTAAAATTTAAAAAAATACAGGAAATCAGAAGTGAATACACAAAACAGAAAACGGAGCTAACTGATGCTTTGCAATATGCACTTAAACTCTAGTGGAAATGGGCCTGACACCTAGCCCGTTATACCGACAAGAGATGAACTATAAAGGGGACCCAGAGGACTCGACTTGGAAGTAAGAGATGGCAAGGGCGGCCTAGGAAACGCTGGATAGCGGACATAATTGCAGTAGCAGGACAAAAGAAGCCACAGACAGAGAAAACTGGAATGAGCTGGAGGAGGCCTAGACCCGATAAAGGTTCCTAACTCTAAAATGTAGATATATGGAAATAATATAATAAATAAGAAAAAAAAAACAGAAACTAAACAACTGAAAAAGAAAACATTTTGTTTGTACATGAACTTCATAAATCTAGCTGCTAATTAGATAAATACTATGGAAAAGAAAATGTAAACATGGTATGATAAAGGAAATTAAAAAGGATTTTAATTAGCCTTCTGGTGCTTATTTATATTAGAACGAGCGAATCATCTCATCGCCTCATGCCTAACTTAGAACTTTAAGCATCTTAGATTTCTAAAAAACACAGAGAAACCCAAATCCAAAAAAAAAGTATGCGCGCTAGGAATCTTTGAGCCCGTAATCCCGGCAATCGTTTTGAATGGGACCATTGAGTCCTTTGAACACGTGAGACCTTTGAGCTCATCCCAGCCGGGACGCAAGTGCATTGAGCGCTACAGCCCTTCCCCCTCCCCTCGCCCCCCGATATGGCGTGCCCTGCCGGGCGGCATGCTGCGCCCGGGAGGCTTACCTGCGCGTACGCCGCTCAGTGATAATATAGCCTCAGAAAACCGCTACTACGTTAGCATAGAATAGTCATGAATGCGCAGACTGGACACTCCATTGCATGAGACACGCATTTTTAAAACTAAAACCCGAGGAAATTTTGGAAAAGAGTTCCTACATGACATCTTATAGGTAGGTATACTTTTTTACATTCATTAAATGTAAATGTCAATGGGATTAACATTTCAAGAATTTATGTTTCCAAACATAAAAGTAGATCTTACACTTTTTTTAACCCGCGTAAGGAAAACACCCTATCGGGTATTTTTTTGATTGTTTCGTCTACTACGTCAATTTAAATACTTATAAAATACTACCTGACTCGACAGAAAATAAACTATCTTACCTACAAATAATAGTTCATAAAATCTCCTACAAAAAGAAGGTTTAGAATATTCCCGAATTTGCATAAAATTAAGGCATCTGAATCAGTTCTTCTTTCCATAAAAACCTAATTCGGACTAATAACAACATTAAAAAATATTCCATCTGTCTAGCCGCTATTTAGTGATACACTTAGCAACGATCAGCATTTCATTTTTATTTATATAGACTAAGCAAGCAAAGAAAAAAAACATATAACTCCTCCTAATTTTGATCAAATAAAATAAAAATAACAAAAATCTTAATAAAAAAAAGTCAGGCCACAGATGTGCACTCATTTCGTGATAGAAACAAGTGTCCCGTCTGCAATACAATCCAGTATTTGTCGTCGACCAACAGCAGAGTTGGTTGCCGACACCGCGGGCACGTCACATAAGGCTGCGCTTCGGAGCGGAGCGGACGTGGCGTACTTAAAGCGTCCCGCCGGCCCTGACACTTGTGACTGGCTAGCATGTTCGGTGCCGTGTTTTTGTGAATGTGACTGTGACTTTGTGAAATTGTGACCATGTGGAACTTCACATTCTTCACACTCTTCGCCCTCGTCCTGGGATCCCACGCTGAGCTCCAAGAAAGAGGTAAGTTTGTAACTTTAAAAAAGTTACACGTTTTTACTCAACTTGTTCCAAAGTTAAGATGCCGAAGCTATGCTGATTGCAGAGTCCAGTTGGTGTTTTTAATGGTACAAACTAATCGTCTTACGACTTACGGTAACTTAATGAGAGTAAGCTCAAACTGTTATGTACAACGCTGTTATGTTTCCGTAATACTTTTCCTCTTACTAGAAGTGAAAACAATGCTGCAGAGAGAGATCTTTTGTGATTGTTTGACAAGTTTTATGAGTAAACCTTTAATTCTACACTACTAACTTATTAAACTTAGTTGGAAATATAGTCGGGCACACCTTTAAACAGTTGTTTTTAACCTTTGTTGTTAAGATAACAATGTTTAAAGTTTCCTTTAATGAACGTTATAGAGTTTTATAGCAGGTTTTAATGTCAACTGTAAAGTAGGTACTATGGTATGCTAAACTTTGAATGTTCATATTGTTATCTGTGGCTTTAGGTATTCATAATGTGAGTTGTCTGATGTGATCTGACTTTTATTATTCCGAATACTTATATTTTGGTAAATATCTTTTGTTTATAACGTACATCAATCGTACGTAAAACCTATAAAAACCTTATTCATAATATATTCATCGTAATAGATAATATTTAAACTCACGGCTTTTTCCTATGGTGGTAGGCAGAAACTACGGAACGCCACCTGCTACGATCCTTACATTACTCCTTTTGTCTCGTTTAGGTTCATACAATTGGTCATACACACACGCCACCATACGTAGATAATATTATATCCTATAAATAATTATTTTTACTTACTCCCTATGTCTTAGACTCGTACTGCAGTTACTCTGCTCTACCTTATCTAATGCAAATTCCTAAAACAGGTTTCTAGAACTTAGCGATTGGTCTCAGAAGAAAGGATTTCAATGACTTGCATGCACGTTATCAACTGTAAATAACTATGCAAAAATAAAAATCTAGGCGGCCACTAAGTTAATAACTTAAAAAAACTTTTTAACAAAAAATTAAACCGCAGAAAAAACTGAAAAGCAAAAAATAATAAACCTTAAAATTATGAGCCGGCGCTTTGAGTGATCTTGTTCATTGATTTTTCAGCGTCGATTCAAAATTTTAAGGTTTATTATTTTTTGCTTTTCAGTTTTTTCGGCGATTTAATTTTTTGTTAAAAAGTTTTTATTTTACATTTTTTTGTGGCTTTAATGTACTAATAATACTTGGCAACGTATACCCTATCAAAAAAAGAGAATTATTGAAATAGGACTACTCTGTATAAAGTTATGCGTAGTTAAACATTAGAATCAGTGAGTGAACAATCAAACATCCCCTATTTTTCGACCCTTAGCGTTCGATTTTGTTTTCCAAATTTATATGGGACCACCTTTGGAGTATACTCTTTCCAATAAAAAAAGAATTATCACAATTGGACTACTTTGTAAAAAGTTATGCGTGGTCAAACATAAAAAAAAAATATACGCGTTGAATTGAGAACCTACTCCGTTTTTTTTTTGTCGGTTAAAAATAGATGTAAATATGCTAAGCTTGTTTTCAAGATCTACCAGTACCATGCAAAAACAAAAATATTGGTGGTAAAATCTGCTCACGGATACCAATATCTAATTTATGTAGTTGACAATACAGGTTGTGACTAAGTAATAACAGCCGCACGGATCGATCGTTCAGGTTAAGCTACGCTTGCCGCGGTTGGTCCGTGGATGGTTGACCATCATTCCGTGCCTCGGAAAGCACGTTAAGCAGTTGGTCCCGGCTGTCTTTCGTGGATCTTAGAGATTCGTTTCGGGTCGTCAGAAGCCGGAAAGTCTGACAACCAGTCTTACCAAGGGGTATCGTATTACCCAGTAACTGGGTTGTGGAGGTCAGATAGGCAGTCGCTCCACGTAAAATACTAGTACTCAGCTGCATCTTATTGGACTGGAAGCCGACCCCAACTTAGTTGAGAAAAGGCTAGGTAGACGATGATGGAGTTTACAGTAATGGGTATACAAAGTTAGCGAGTTCGTTTGCGTCGGGATTACTACGTCAGCCATCATACTGCATATGGGCTGTTTTGTAGTTTTGGAAAAGATGCCAAATAGAGATAAAGACAGACAGACATCCCATCGGGACAAAATATCTCATACTGAAAAATAAAAATTGATTACTTAAGTTCTGATAGCAGTGGTGGCCCAGTGGTAACGACCGCGACTTACGAGTAGGTCGTGAGTTTGAACCCAAGCAGGCGCATTACTTTGTGTAAATTATTTCGTCACCACAACTCTCAAAACGACATCGCGCGGAAACCGACATGTCTTGCAACCAAAAGTTCTAAGACATGTGACATCTACCAACCCGCACTGGGCCCACGTGGTAGATTATGGCCCACTCCCTCTCACCGAGTGTAGGCCTGAGTCCCGACAGTGGGAACATTATAGGCTGCTGATGATGACTTAAATTCTGTAAATCCGTATCACACTTACTTCCTGTCGAAGAACATACAAATATGAGATTGCGATCTTTAATGAATAGCGGACAGGTACAAAAGGCTACTCGCCGTTGGGGTATATTGTGAAGTGACCCCTCTAATACAAGACCCCGCTTTAGAACAAGTGTACCACCTGTTGATATTCAGCCGTTGCTGAGTTTTACAAGTTTTGTAGTTCTCTCATTCCTTTTTTATAAATCAATCATTAGACGCTTTATTAGGTTCAGAAAAATACGATAAAATATTTTGAGCAGATATCTACTGATACATGGGGGCTTGTGGCTAACAGTCGTACGGATTGATCGATCAGGTTAAGCTACGCTTCCCGCGGTTGGTTCGAAGATGGGTGTCGATCTTTTCATACCAAGATCCCTCCATGCCTCGGAAAGCACGTTAAGGCGTTGTTCCTGAATGTCATTTGTGGATCTTTGACAGTCCTAAGGTCGCCCGAAAGTCTAACAACCAGTCTTATCAAGGCGTATCGTATTACCCAGTAACTGGGTTGTGGACGCCAGATAGGCAGTCGCTCCATGTAAAATACTGATATACAGCTGCATGCGGTTACACTGGCAGCCGACCCCAACATAGATGGGAATAGTTTAGGCAGATGATGATGATCGACTGATAGATTACATAGAAGCCTTATTAACTACATTTTTATTAATTCCTTGGACCACACTTGTGGTAACGGATCCGACTTACGGGCATGGTCGTGAGTTCGAATCCAAGCAGGCGCTTTACTTTGTGTAAATTATTTCATCACCACTGCTCTCACATAGACACAAGACATGTGACATCTACCGACCCGCACTAGGCCCGTGTGGTGGATTATGGCCCACTCCCTCTCACCATTATAGGCTGCTGATGATGATGGTGATAATGAACCACACTCTAAGGTTCCATGTGCTGTGGAGTCCAGTCTCTCACATAACAGTTGTCTTGCAATTCATTATTCTGCCTTCTGATGAATAACAGTGTTTTAAGATGTTCCTGGAGTGCTACGGGCAGGAGGGTATGTGAATCCACTTCTTCTTCGTTCAGTAGGAAGTGGTAAAGGGTGGGAGTGCTTGAGGCTAGCTTATGTTATTTTGATGACGAAAAGGTGCTAACGACAGCCCAATTTAGAATAAACGACTTTGTTTTTTATTTACAGTCAGAACAAGTTTTTTGGAATCACACTGTAGTATCATGTTTAACAAATCTATTTATCGCGAGTTAATAGCTTCACGAAAAGCCGAGAAAATAAAACATCTTATTTAAATATTAAATAACGCTTTATTTAAAGGACAATGAATATCGCTAGGAGTCTTATACGATTCGGGAAAAATAATAATGCGATAGAATTATAAAGACAATGCTTTGTTATTCCAAAAGAGGAGATTGAACATACTTAGCAAGTTAAAAATAAAGCTGAAATAATTAGTAAAATTATTACAAAATATTTTACAAGCTTACTGATTTTACAACCTTACTGTATTTTACAAGCTTACTGCGAGCGCCAACCCGTCTGCCAAGCGTGACAATTTTAGCTAACCCCCCAAATTGGGGAGGCTAATATCCAACAGTGGACGTTATTTGGCTGAAATGATGAAGATGAATAACTAAAACAAATATGAACCCAGCGGTGGATATTGAACAGAATTTGTGCAAAATGCAAGCAACAAAAAATAAGGATTTGATTGAACAGCTCATAGAGTAGCCATGTTTTATTGTATGTATATTGAGTTCATGATTATGAATATAACTAATTGCGCATTTAATTAATATTCATTGTATGAATTACACGGTCACAAGTCTATTATGATATCAATTACGTGCTTAAGGTCGGTGCAGTAAAGTTCTGGATCTTGAACTGTGAGGTTCGAAGTTCCATATACTAAAGCCCCGTTGCCCCGTTGGTCTCGTGGTCTCAAGCACGCTGCTGAAAATGAGGTCCTGAGTTCGATTCCCAGGTCGGGCAAAGTGTTATTGGGTTTTTCTCATAGGAATTTCTTAGGGACAGCCCGGAGTTAAGGAGTTGGTGGTGCGATATCCCCGTGTCTACGAAAGCACGTAAAGCCGTTGGTCCTGCGCTTGATCTCTCTGCCTTCGTGTCGGATTGCCGTCCCATCAGACTTTGAGAGTGAGGAAACTGTGAGTGCCCCTGCGTCTGCGCACACACTTCTGCACTATAATTCCTCCCGCACCGATGGCTAGTCTCCGTTGAGATTGGTGGCCTTGGCAGAAATACGGTCTGGAGGACTAAATACTAAAGCAATATCCACTCTTAATTTCTGGCAATACTGATGCACACAGATCTTTCAAGCTGATACGATAGAACTTGGACCAACAGCATCAAAAAGTGTCAGCAGGCTCGTCACCGTTAAATTATTTACCCTTAGTTAATAAGTACTGATTGGCAGTCACTTAAAGAAATGATTACATCAATTACTGCGGCGGGGCGACAAGTATTTCTCATTCACTTTGTTGCACGTGGAAAAGAGCTGTAATTCGACTTAATTTTATTTTATTGAGACAGTATTTAATCGAATTTTCCATATACAACCAAACTCATCATCTTTCATCATCATCATTTCAGCCGGAAGCCTTCCACTGTTGGACATAGCCCTCCACCAATTTTGAGGGATTTGCCATAATCGCCACGCTTGGAAGGCGGGTTGGCGATCGCAGTATGGTGGTAAAATGCATAGAGAACGCTGCTGCCCATTCTGTAGTAAGTCCCTTAGTCGCCTTTTACGACACCCATAGGAAGAAATGGGATGGTACTATTATTTACGTCCGCACGGAGCAAAACCAAACTCATAGTCCGCCCTAACCATGAACATGATCTCAAAAATTCAGGCCCGCTATAATTTTGATATCAGGTTCTTTAAACTTGCGTCCAATAATTACATAGTTAGGAAAAAACTCAGTTGAGAAATAGCATTGAATATAATTCCGATTACAATAACTCTACAACTTGCAACATTGATTAATATCATTCAAGTCTCGATCACTTCCTAGCTTGCCAATCTACTGGGTTAATAGTCATTCTTTCAAAAGATTTTTATCCGCTAAGATTTTCCGTGTCTTTATAATTATTGGTAAGGACAATCGTAAGATAAATCATGAAAGATTTAATACTCTTTAACAACTGTTGTCACGCCACGAAATGTTTTCATAAGTCCTTGCTCATAAAATCATTTAATAAAACTTGTTTTTTTTCCCTCTAGATTTCTGAGAAATAAGTCTTCGATACTGCTATCCAATTGCCAGTTTATTATAGATTATTCCCATAGTGATAAAATTGTTATTGTAACCAAATTCAAGAGTAAAAGATACGTTTCATTATTTTTAACCCCCGACGCAAAAAGAGGGGTGGCTGTCTGTCTGTGGCATCATAGCTCCCGAACGGATGATGCGATTTCAATAAAAAAAAATATGTATTAAAAGTGACTTATCTGCGAGTGTTCTTAGACATGTTTGATGAAAATCGGTTGAGCCGTTTAAAAGTTGTGGGGGGAAAGTGGGGAAGAGTAACCGAATGTCAGCAAATATACTCGAGTGGGGTCTCAAATGAAAGCGCACTAAAAGAGAATATTGATGAATTAATCGAGAGTGTTCTTAGCTTCATTTAATTCTACATTATATTAAGTATGTACCTATAAAAAGTACAAAATAAAAAATTAAATTTAAAATTTAAAAAACCCCCGACACAAAAACCTAATTTCCCTTTAAAAAGTAAAAAATAATAAAAAATAACTCAATCTTAAAGTACCTAAGAATGTATTAATAATTCAAAAAAAAAACGTCGCGTTGGGGGACCGCTCCGCGAGTGCAGCTACGTCGTTGACTGCTTAGTTAGGTAATAAGACTATTGGTAATTAAATTGTTAGGTTTGAAGCGGTCCCCCAACGCAGCGTATTTTTTTTTTTTTGACTTATTAATACATTCTTAGGTACTTTAAGATTGAGTTATTATTTTTTACTTTTTAAAGGGAAATTAGGTTTTTGTGTCGAGGGTTTTTTAAATTTTAAATTTAATTTTTTTCATAATAACGATATGAATCTCGCGTTTGTTAGGTTTTCCGAGAAATTTTCTAAAAACCTATCGTTGCTTTGTTTGTAAAAGCCAACAGCGGTCAGTGACAAAAAAAAAATAATCGTCCTCACCTTTGAGGTACTATATTTTTTACCATTTACCTCACGTGCATGTATGCAAATATTTCAGTCAAACTATAGGACAATAAAGCTAAAAATAAATCCAAACACCAAAAACAAAACAGCAAGGGCAAATACCACAATCTACACAGGAAATAATTCCGAAATATCAAATAACAAAACAATGCGTTTTCATGCAAACTTGGATAATATACAATAATTAGTGTGCAAACGCAGCGTATCATTACGGTTCCTCAGTTCCTCCCACAATGCATTTTAGTTCAAATACTGTAATGAAGCTATTACTAACACTAGCTCTTAACGCATGGTGAACGAAACGAAATAGAAGAAAGTCATACATTTAGTATGAATCTTTCAATTATATTGTGAATATTTTTGCCACTTTATTACAGTAAATGAAACTTTTTACCAAGACACCCTTTGAGTTTGTTTTCCATTCAGCTTTCATCATCATCATCATCATCATTTTACCCAAATGACGTCCACTGTTGGACTTAGGCCTCCACAATTTGGATGGCTTTGCCATAATCGCCACGCTTGGCAGGCGGGTCCATTCAGCTTTATCCAATATCAATGTATTTGCAGGAGTCATCGATCGGTCTTCTTTATCCATCGTATCATCTTACTGACAACGAATCTATAATTTCTTTGGTTTTCCGCTACTCTTACTTTCATACATACTTTTTGTCGATTTGAAACTTTAAGATTTTTCTTAAATGTTATTCAGTTTTAATCATGTTAATTATAGACTGTATATGTATGTATATACAGCTCCGATGATTTCTTTATTATGCCAGTTTAACTGAATATTAATTTTATACACAGAAACATTCCGGAATACCTACATTCGCTTCAAAATCTGTTGTGGACTTTATAACCAAAAATAATCCAGAACCATATTCCAAGCCAATTTTCCTCCCCGGGCAGGATTCCCACGCAGCTCGCCACCACTGAACGCTACAATCGAATGATCGAGAAATGTAGGTACTAACCTTAAAATCTACACGTGTTTCATATTATCCACCATGGCTCTTTGATTAACGCACTCCATTATAAAAACACACGATATTTTGTGTGCTACACACAGAAGTACATCAGCATATCAGCAGCCTATAATGTTACCACTGCTGGGACACCGGCCTCCTCTCTGTGAGAGGGAGTGGGCCATAATCCACCACACGGGCCTAGTACGGGTTGGTAGATGCTACATGTCTTCGAAGTTTTGGTTCTAAGACATGCCGTTTTCCTCACGAAGTTTTTCTTCACCGTTTTGAGAGCAGTGCTGAAGAAATAATTTACACAAAGTAAAGTGCCTGCTTGGGTTCGAACCCACGACCACTCGGAAGTCGGGGCCACTGGGCCACCACTAATCGATATACACTCCAAGATATCTGATCCAAATGCAGATAGAAAGGGTCAAATTAAAACCGGGCCACCACTACACTCAAGCGAGATGAAAATGAAGATATGAAGAACCCGGAAGCGAAATAACTGTAGCTATATATTCGTTACTTTAGTATCAATTAGAGACAACACCGCGTGGGCGTTGTGTGCGACCCACTGAAACGTGGTGGAACGTGGCGAATCAGCTTTATCCAATAGTCAAACAAACATCTCATCAGTCATTTTCGAATTCCTGCATCAGACACGTGTAACACTTTTGCAGCTTTTCTGCCAACTATGCAGACATGCATTAAAAGTGCACGGTTAATCAAAACACTAAAATGTTCCTATATTAAATAGTCTTGCGTGCAAAAAAATGCCCACACCGTGCTTTCCATTTAAGCGACGGTATTGCGAAAATCTTAATGAATAAGCATTATTTATTGTTTAGATTGTGTGAAAATAGTAGGTACACTACATTTTATTTGCACCATCATCGGCAGCCACTGCCACAATGTTCCCACTGCTGAGACACAGACCTCCTAACGGTCAGAGGGAGTGGGCCATAATTCGCCACGCGGGCCCAGTGCGAATGACACATGTATTCGATTTTTTGGTTCTAAGACATGCCGGTTTCATCACGATGTTTTCCTTCACCGTTTTTAGAGCAGTGGTGATGAAATAATTTACACAAAGTAAAGCAGGTGCTTGGATTCGAACTCACGACCTACTATTACTCGTAAGTTGCAGCCGCGTTACCACTGGGTCACCACTGCTCCTATTTGCACATACACTGTATTTTGATAAAAGCAAAATTCAATTCTTGGAAAGATCGACTCGATTCTTTAGATGTTCCAGCACTATCGCTGAAAAAATGAGCGTGACTTTTTATGTCAATGAAATTGACAAAAGTTTAATTTTGTAATGTCCGTTTAGTGAAAATTTTACTTGAAATTTAACGGACTTCAAAAAAAAGGCTTTTTATTTGACAACCCCTATGTTTGTAAGTTCGGAATTTTCTCAAAAATTAATTAACCAGTTTAGTTATTCCTCCACTAACGTTACCTGTCGGGAAGGTCTTACTAATTAATAAATTAGGTTATTTTTAGTATAAATTGTTTTATGGTTTCAAATCGAAGAGCATGAGGTGGGTCGATTTTTTTGGCCGCAAGTGTAATTAGTTTACACTGAGAAGGTGAGTACCTGGGAGCTTAAAGTTTATCAGTTTAATACTGACACAATCTATTTCCTACGACTTTTTAAATGAAACTAAATCATTATGCTCCTAAAACACCTTTACTAAATCAAAAGTTAAATTATAGCAATTTAAAACCGTAGTTCTCATTCCGGCGACCACCGAATGTCAAAAATATATAGAAACTCGAGATATTTTTGACAGATTGAGATATATCAGACTGTAAACATTCTTAAAAATACGAGAATTGCTCCTCAAATTTTTGTAGAATTAAAATCCCAGCCACAACTATCTGGATTAAGAACGTCAAATATTCCACAGAGCTTTCTTTTATAATTAAGTGATTTGATCCTTCAAGAGGGTGAGATTTGTCATACGAATAAAATCTCCTCTGGATTTTGTTCACATCTTATTCCTTAAGATAAAAACAATACAATAGTATCATAGAATAAAATCGTACACAAAATCGTACTTAGAGAAGATATCCAAGCACTCTTCGAATAAATATTTAAAAAAATGCAACTGCATACTCCATAGTACGTCGATTCATTGGTGGCAGCAACGTAACCTAAGCTAATAAGGCTATAAGGTCCATCTCTAGGAAAAGCTAGTAATAGTCTTAAACTAGCTCCATAATGAGAGGGGTAAAAGCTAGGCGCGGCAAACTTAATCGATCTACAGCGGAAGAGAAATCTTGAAAAACGTGTGTTTACCAAACAAGTCTTGTCTTTCTAGACACACTAGTGCAACAGTGCTATGTTTAATTAAATAAACGGGTTGAACGTACGTATAGTGTATTATACTAGTGACTTATATTTCATTCGTTTTAAAGGGCTTTATAATTTTTTTGGTGGCCGTTTCTAAATAAGACGAAAAACAGGCTGAAATAAAAAGAATCAAAATATTTTATATCACACAAACCTACACGGGTACTTAAAAGAAACGTCAAAAGCTTGGTGCACTGTTCCACTGTATTGATTCCTATGGAGAAGAGCCGCAAGAAACTCCATGGTTACTCTTTGAAAAATAGTTGGCTTTTATAATGGCATCAAATTGCAGTGTTATCAGGTGTAGGAGGACAGTGAAAACCTGTCAACAAGGAGCAGGTACTTGCTATAATAGAAAATGGTCTACAGTATATAACGGCTACAACGTTCTCACATTCACAAAACATAAAAGAATGTACATGAATGAAATAGGTAAATACAATTATGATAGATTATATTAATTATAATAGATAAATGAAATGACATTTCGTTTAAATGGGTTGTACATAAGAACCCATTTAAACTACATCAATGAAATAGTATTATATATAAATTAAATTACATTTAGTTTACATGGGCTCTTATATACAATCCATTTAAAGTAAATGTCATGGCGGCTGACTGGCCGATTATTATTAGAAATAGTTTATGTGAAAATAAAAGCTTTCTTCATTTGCCATTGTTTCCGATCGCTCAAATTGTTAAATAAATTACTTGGAAATAGCTACCTTACACATGATATATTATGCATCTATCAGAAGAAGACCACTGCCGAGTCGCTTTTATTAATTCTACAACGATCGGGCTTTGTGACATTTACCTTTAACCTATACCATCCAGACCTCGATCGGCTTTTCGCTAGGAATTGTTGCATCAGTAAAGTTGGTTTTCCATTTCACAGAACTGTAACTTTTCCTAACTTTTTGTGAGATGCAATTCCTGAGTGCCGGTATTTTAGGACTAGACAACGTTCCAAACTTTTGCCAGCATTCGCGATCTCCTCCATGAATAATTAATTCGTGGAATCAAACATTCTGGTTATCTGTCAGGTTTCAGTTCCTCAGCCGAATCGTCTTCAGGCAGTCTTTCGTAAATTAACAATAAAATTCATAACATCCACACTTCATCTGACATTCCTAAAAAAATATACTCCAGCGTTTCCGATATTTCAATGAAACTGAAGTCAACTAGAGTAGTATCTTTTCATCTGCTGTCAAACCAAGTGGACATTTGGACCCCATGGCCCTAGTCTTTCAACCCTAAACGTCTCGACAGTATAATTCCCTGTGAGATTGAAATATATTCGCTGTTTGAGGTTTCCGCACCGTACTAGGAGGATGGGTTACAAGGGTATCGACACATGTTGCGTCCCACACCAAAGGTCTGCCTAACTTCCAAAGCATTATGGTCATTCCTTCTGGTGTCTTCCCATTATCGCGTGCCATGCTATTTAATGACAACGACTAACCCGCACTGGGCCCGCGTGGTAGATTATGGCCCACTACCTCTCACGGGGACGAGGCCTGTATCCCAGTTATGGAAACATTTAAATTGTTTATGTTATGCAAGTTTTAACGAATGCTATTCATCACCCGAAGATTGAAATACCTTAAACTGTTGATCCACTGAATAATGTCTAAGTCGAACGTAACAAAATAATAACAACAGACAATGACTATAAAATAATGGTGAAACCACACCTAGAGAGGGTCGCATTAATGATGACAATATAAATGTCATCTAAATAAAGAAACAAGTGTTCATAGAGTGCTAGACGAAATAAAGCCCATTACGAGGGAAACACGAAGATACCCCGCGATTTTAAATTGTCTTATGATTTTGCAAAAGCAGGTCCGTGTCAGGCTGACCTGAATGACTTTTTCATACAACAGTCTTTCGTTTGGATTATATGAACTTATTATAGAGGGTTGTATTGACGATTTTGATGATTACAGTTCTGTAAAGTGTTATTTTTACGATCGGGATTTATATTTTAATCAACATACCCCTGACACCTATCTTGCAAATTGAAAAAATCTTAATAACATTTAAATGGCACGGGCTGCCTCGCGCGTCCTCTTGTCATGATAACATACGCCTTTTTAAAAGCAACGTCCTATGCATCCTGGTGCGTCGTGCACAAGTACCCCATTTTAGTCCCCTTTTCGAATCAGTTGAGGGTAGTTGAAAGGCTTATGCCAATGTTTTAATATCCTCTTCCGGGTGCTCTTTGATATAGTCAATCAATGGATTTACTATACAAACCACGATGGCGTGGGTAAAGATTTTAGATGCATGTAGTTATTATTCGATATTGTTCAATATGTGCCTTGTAAAAGGTCCGGAAACAGGAGGAGAGACGTTTAAAATTTGGTTCTTTATGCGCATCGAAGGACCAATTTACGATTAATTTTTTCATCTAATTAAAAACGTTTTCTAAACTGTTTTTATTTTAATATAAACAGCTTAGAATACGGCAGAAACCGTGTGAAAAATTTATAAATTTGACTGTAACTAGGTACCACAATGTCCACAATCATATGGTCCTATCTTCTTTGTAATAAAAATTCAAACACATTATTTTATTTGTTCATACGAACACGTGTAATATTATTCTTTGTTCTACATTCAAAAAATACCTACGTTCAAGATTGTTTTTGCAGTTGCCGTCGCATCAGCACTTTACAACAATTAATACATCAAAACGTCGTTAATGCGTGGTCTGTGTTAACTAAAATGAACTTTGTTGTACACACATAGGCTCTACAGTAGTGTGAAAGGAGATGTGGTTATAACATTATGTTGTGATTGAGTGTCGGGCTGATGACTTCACTAATCATAAGTAGATGTACTATTACACGTCATTCTTATCAGGGTACTGTGCCTTATGTCAGTTTAGCTCCAGCGCCTCCAGCTAAGTATTATCTGGAAACTTGTAGTAGAAGGTAGTTCATTATAGGTTTTCAATGTTCATAGATCATTTAAGAAAGGAGAAAGATAATACGTTTATTTGTGGTAAATATGACGCAAAGAAAGACTGAATACAACAAAGCTGGAGGAAAACATGCGTCACATTCACACAAAACGGCTATCGCTCAGCATAATGCTGCGACCCTATGCGAGACAGAGCCCCAGCGCTGGTTTTCAACAACAGCGGGCCGAGGTACATGGAAAAATTATTGAGAAAAAAAAATATGAGCACTGAAAATGCATTTGTATTTATTTTTATAACTATCGTCACAAGCTCCAATAGCCATGATATTTTTAATTGCTGCATAGTTCACTACCCAATTATATTTCAGCAATAAAACTATGTAGGTATCCTGCAATTTTACGTTTCGCGAAAATTTCAACGTGATTCCCACACAGCATTTCAAATAACTAAAGTTCGTTAATCAATTTATTGTTATAGTTGTTTCAAGTAATTTCAACGCTATAATAGTTTATCAATCATTAATCTGGTATGTTAATGTTCAGAGTTCTCTTATTCTTAAAAAAAATCGATACACTTTCGATCTACATATTTCGATGCTGTACTAGTTCTGTACTTGTCTTTGTGGTGAACCTATCGTTTTGCGAGCGATTACGATTTACGAATACTGATTGTTATACCTTATCAATGGTAAGTGGTGTTGATATTGGAACGCCATGATTTTTTATTGTGAAGTGTGCACCTTCATTTTCAGCCATTTCATTCGTAACATAATGGATGGTCGCGGTTTTAATTATACATTTCGTTTATTATATAAGAACTTTTGATTAAGAGCCTTGTTTTTAAGAAATTCATTTTTTTATTCTCATATCGGACTACTACTAGTAGTACGATCAAACTTAACATTGAATACTGATTTAATTTTGCTAAAGCAATGGTTTAAAAACATGATAAAAATCACGACTCCTTTCTTACTGTATCAAGTGGCTATCTACTTTTGAGTCTTACTTCAAACAATGCCAGTTCAGTCAATGTTTAAAATTGTTGACAAAATATTCGTAGTTCACCATTGTTCTCGATGCACACTGCTCTCAAATTGCAGACTTGGCAACTGCAGTTTATATTTTGGTTTATTTTTTTACAGATAGTGATTCAAGTCAAAAACCGGAAGTACCTTTTACCACCCTACTTCTTTATTTTATATTGTAGCGTTGAAAAACCAGGTGTCTAAACGTAGATTATAAAAAAAATCGGAACTTTGTCCAGTGTAGAAAAAATTACCTTCAGTTTTCCCCGAAAAAGTCACCAAAACGTGTCCAGTATACGAGCGATAAGAGGTATAAATCGGGCATATGTAGAACATGATCACCTGTCACTTGCTGCCCCCTCGACCAGTGACTGCCTAAGCCGAGGACCGTACCTCACCTGGGGTTGCCCTTAGGTCTTAGTCGCTTTAGTTTTTAAGTATTTATGCGGCTGGAGGCCTTAAATTCATTTTTAAGGAATCGCCGGGAAAAGTCCGTTTAAGTAGTGACAGACCTTATTTAGGCTAACTACGACATCAAAAAAAAAATATGATCATCTCATGTAGAAAGTACCTACATACGTTAGGAAAACTGATCATCTTGACGAATCAGTACTGATTGCATCTCCTGTTATGAACGGTTCAGAATTCCTAATAGATTTAATATTGAGTAAACTAAACAAACAATGGATGGATAATGTGAAAGATGTTATGGCTAGAGAAATGACCTATAATACCCTGAGCTGACGTAATAGAGAAGTGTGGAAGAGAAAGACATGTTACTCTGACCCCATATAAATTGGGAGAAGGGTAGAAAAATATTGAATGAAGTGGATTTATTAATATTCCTGATTAAAGCTTCTACTGAATCGCATTTTGGACTTTAACCTCTAAGTCCCTGAGATACCACATTTGGTATCGACACAATGGTTTTTTATTGTGTCTGTAATTACGGTAATTGACTGGTTAATTAGGCTTATGTAAGTAAGATAGACTACTTTTCTGTCAAAAACACCAACCGATCGCATGTGACGGCTAACGTGATTTCAAGAAGTTTTAAAGTGTTTTACAATTTTGGTGAATTAATATCCACTACTTTTGCGTTAAGGAGCTGATTAAATGCAAGAGAATAAAATGCTGAAGAAGAAGTGATTCAACTGAAGTTTTTAAAGTGCAAAACTTGAAAAACTCAGCCTCACTTTCAAAGTAAATATATTTCTTTTATTTTTCTTTCACGGCTTGTTTGTGATGTGTAGTTGTGTCAGTATCTTCTATCTTTATATGCTATTCGTATGTGACCGGTTCGAAACCAATTTCCACCGTCCTGCTTCACAAATACGTCCCAGTAAAACGTAGTAGTAATTTGTTGGATCTAAATAACTAGACAAAATATCAGTCTTCCTCCTCTAGCTATATAGTAATCACACGTTGCACGGATTTGCTGAATCGTTCCTTCGAAACTGTCGAAACTGTGTTCGAAGTTGATTGCACGTCGGGTTGATTGCTATTTATAAAATGAAAATATGGCCATAATTATGTACTAGATTCGTATTTAAGTTTAAAATACTGGTAGTGCTTCTGAAGGACGTGTGACTTGGGTGATATATTGTGTTGGTAACTACTTACTTCATTGCCTTGTCTAAGACATTTATCTTACCTGATTCAAGATTTCCTTTTCCTTCGGCTATACTGATCATCAAACGACATAAAGATAATGGGATCGACTTAATACATTCATCTGACATCTCAGTACAAATTGTGCTAGGTTGGTACGCACGGCGACAAATCAAGCTATGCATTTCCAGTATAAGCTGACTCTTCAATAAGCCTCCTCGAGACCTCCTATTGTATAGGCTTCTCGAGAAGCCTGTACAATGGGAGGTCAGTTAAAACTGGAAATGTATAGCTTGATATATAGCTGTGTGTACATATATCTACCCGCTAACGTATTGCTATGGACTTCAAACAATATTATGGTTAACTTACACTCGAGTACCCAAACCAATGTCCAACTGTACTGCTACTCAATACTTAATAACAATTAAAATTAATCATTTGTAAATCTTTAGAATTCGTCACTCGCCACTGACATGTTTAACAAATAATATTTTGTCAATGCGTTTAAGCCGATGCGATTGCTTTGAATACTTGGGCGCATTACAAATACAAGCTGTCATGAGTAATAATATGTAAATAGAAATATGTTAAGTAAATAAAATTGTTTTTTTGAATGTTTTGCATGTCACAGGTCATCTCTAATGATGACAAATTACGATACTCAAGAATGTTTGTTTTTAACGTCAAACATTTAACTCTTTGACCTGTCTAATGATGGTGTTACTATTATTTATTGCTGTGATAAGCCACAGAGTGACTTTCTGTCGTTCACGCTTTGCAAGAACGCCTACCATAAGGATGCCATTTGCGAGGATAAGGCTGTCAAAGTGGCCGAATTCTGGTCAGAGCTAATTTAAAACTATACAAAACGAATCATCGATGCGATGAGGACGAAGATTCTTTATTCCGTGGGTTACTATTTGTGGATTCATGTGACTACCTTCGCTGACTCTACCTTCGCCTATAACCCCAGATGAAACCTATCTTGTCTCACTAAACCCTAAAATTATATCCAAACACAAACAGCAGAAAACAGTAACTAAAATAGAACTGTTAAAAAAACAGACACTTGAGCAATCCAACCTTAAAAATAATCCTTGGATTTGTGATCTCAATAAAGTGTTTTATGCCGAAAAATACTCATTGTAAAATATACTATTATTATACGTAGTCTGAAGTGTAGATACATATCTATGAATGTTGGCCTTGTAACTTGTTGGTAAGTGAACAATGTACATATTAAATATTATCTACTAAGTTATTCCGTCGTCGACTTATTTCAATTAAAATAAACTAAACATTTGATTTTCTTTACAAAGATCTACAAGAGAGAATGAAAATCTTGAAGTATACTTAGAATAAATAAAAGAATGAACTTCAATATTCAGTTTTTACCTAGGTTTTGAAATACCAACTAGATTTTTAAAAAATGCTCCTGGTATTCTGAAGTAAACTAAAATTAAACAGCCTTATACTCTAAAGGGCAAGGGCCCTTTTGCAAAAAGAATAACATTATCCGTTACCTCAGTTAATAATTGACAAAACACTCGTACCTACTCGAACACTCGTACCTACTCATTTGGCATGTAATACAAATATCTATCAGGAATGCTTTTTACAAAAAAAAAGAAGGTATGTAATGTTTTATGTACAGCCGCGGGTTAGCATGTTCAAATATATTTCTTCATTGTGATGTTCTTCCGGATTTTTGCTCCTGAAAATTCTACAATTTTAAACTACGCCATCCAACCATCTGTGCTCAGACCGGTCTCGACTCCTCCGACCACCCGGTCTTCCTACTATCAAGTTATCGTTTGGGTTCTCTGGTTTCCTCCTGAGTCCTATTTTTACACCCTTTATATTAGCTTCACTTGTATGTTTGTTTGTAACCGACTCCTTATAGCGTGATTTTGACCCACTTTAAACGACCAGATTTCATTCAAACTTTGCACACCTGTAAAAGACCGATGACAATGCAATAATTTCATCTTGCCAGGGTTACCAGGACAGCAAAAAAACTGTCTTCGAAAACTACGCTGACATACGTCACAAACTACGCCGACATACGTCTCAAAATTCGAAACACCTTAAAAAATAGAAAATAAATAATAGTTTAAAAAAACACGTTTCCATAGAAAACCAAACAAAAAAGTAGAAAATAGAAAATAAAAAATATAAAGCGCGGAGTGCCTGATATCAATAAAAAATACCTTAAAAAGCACCACACGCTTTTTTTCCATTATTTTCTACTTCTTAGTTTGGTTTTCTATGGAAGCGTGTTTTTTAGTTTTTTTTTAACTATTATTTTTATGGTCAAAATAATATTCGACTCAGTATCAAATCATATTACTAAGTACGAGTGTTCAACATGGTGGCATCCAAACAGGACCAAATTCCTTATCTACTGTCTACAGGAGCTATTATACAGGAACAACGTGATCCGCGATAGCATTTCTTCGGCACAAAAGGATTCGGGATAGCGCTAATTTGGATAGAGTGTTTCGGGATAGCGCTCATCCGGGATAGCGTTCATTTGGGATAGCGTTCATTTGGGATAGAGGATTCGAGATTTCAAGTTTGGCCTCACGTATGTGAGTCATCTACCTGCGCGGTACAAGCCTCTTTAGCTACTGCAATGTTAACAAAAGGACCAAATTTACTTTGTTTGATCGTTCTCTAATAAGAGTGATTAGATTATCTCCTGGATGCAAACTGGAACTCCCTCCCTGATAGTTTGCTTGATTTAGAGGGCTGGGGTCCTTTTGCTGGGAGCAATAGTGTACGATTATTTCTCTTGGTATAATGGTATCTCGGACGAAAGTTGTATCTCTGGGAATGGTATGTTTCTACATTCCTCTGCTCTCCGGGTGAGCGTGGAGAAGTTGCAGAAGAAGGTGACGGCGCGGAGCTCCACGGTTTAGAAGTTTTCGAGACCTTCGGTGTTATTCAAGGGAAAAGGCCTCTCTTTCCATCCTTTCTTTTCTATCGTTACTTTTGTTAAAACAAAAAATACCTGTCGGAGGTTGTATTGCTAGATTTACTACTAAATATCAGGTCACCTGAAAATTTATTTTTAAATTTAATCGATGTTAATCGAAGCTTCGCATAAAGTTTTGTTCTAAATTTGAACTTAAATTATGACTTAACCACTTTTAAAAGAAATTATAATTTATTTTCTTGCTTTTAGAGTTCAGATTAATGTCTGCAAACACTTAACATTTTTTAGAAGAATGCAAGTGTGGCTTCTTTGGCTACCTGGCGCACGCTATAAAATTGTTCAACGTAGTCTGTTTGGCTGGCCATGGATTACACCATTATGGTCACAAGTCGCTCTGTACACTAGATCCTATTTACAAATAAAATTGGAGTACGCGAAAATAGAATCTTGTTAGGCTTCCAATATGAGTGCTAGATCGCTCTCGGGCCATTTGTTCATAGCTGCATACAGACGAAATTGTACGAGGAATTCTTCGGAGCACTTTTCACCAGAGTGCCTGGATATTGAATTACGTGCGACATGGTGCAATTCTTGCTGCAATGTTTTCTGCACCAGTGATGCGTACTCAATAATATATAATTTATAAATTTTTCAGCATGTGCAGTGTAGATCCGAAAAGATTCTTAGGCGTATCCGCTAGTATGTAAGCAGTTGAAGAGCGCTAACAGTAGACCAATATTAAGTACAAAATCAATACTGTTTTGAGTTTCAAGAAGACGTATTCACTTCTACGAGCTTAATATATCACTGTTGTTTGTTCGAAACAAAACCTTATGTTTTAAGGCTTATTCAGACCGGCGCGACGCGACAGCGCGACGCGATTCTTGTAGAACAATTTCCATGAAGTTCACTTAAAAATTGTTCTACGAGTGTCGCGTCGCGCTGCCGCGTCGCGCCGGTTTGTAGGAGGCTTTAATCAAAAGCTAATTCCAAATTCGCTTGAATTTTTAATTCTAGATTTATCTTTCTACCGACCTGAATGCCATAAAATCGCGTTTTGCACACCACCTTTACCATACCAACATAATATTTTTATTTATTTGTTAATATTAATCGTATTTTATATAATCGTAATCTTATATCATAATATTATATAATAACTAATAATCATAATCCACACTAATATTATAAATGCGAAAGTAACTCTGTCTGTCTGTCTGTCTGTCTCGCTTTCCTGCTAAAACTACTGAACCGATTTAAATGAAATTTGGTACACAGATAGTTTAGAGCCTGAGAAAGGACATACGCTACTTTTTATCCCGGTAATATGTTCCCGCGGGATAATTTCCGACCTCCACGCGGGCGAAGCCGCTGGCAAAAGCTAGTATTATATATATAGATTTATTTATTAAATTTTTATATTTTATTATACATATATTATTTATTAATTATATATTATTCCTCGTTCCAAACTGAGATGAGTATACTTATCACTTGATCATTGACCAGCATCCAATGAATAAACACCGGATGCCCAGATAAGACCTTCTAGATAAACACGTCACAAAATGCATTATTGTTAACGATAAGAATGCAAAAACAACACAGAGTTAAAATAATATTATTATCATAAATCGCCTTGAGTGCAAAAATGCCTATAATTCCTGGTATAGGGGAATTATATGTATCAATGGCTCTTATCATTTTCCTTATTTTCGTATATTAGTAAGTGTTCGTGTAGAATATTTAAAACCTTAGCTTGATAATAGAATGTTTCTTTGTGAGTAAATCAGAAAAGAACACATGCCGTTTATAATATCACTATTATCTTTGACAGCCTCGTTCCATCCACTGCTGAGCATAGTCTTCTGCTTTTGTGCCCTCTCTCTTCCAGGTCTTGCCCGCACTCTACTGCAGGGGAATTTAAAATATGCTATTGGCCAAATCAAACATTTCCCTCGTTCTGCCACCACCCACTTCTGCTAAACAAAATTACGAAGTAACAAACGACGTTATAAAACAAAACACACATTATAAATCGACTTCCAAGGTATCAGCGGTTGGTTTAAACGACTCTTGCGCAGTTTTCCCATAGACGATAACATCGGCCACAGCTGTTATTAATTGTGGCGCACAATGAGATGCTGCAAGGGCAAAAACAGGACTTGAATGAGTACTATGCAAATATCTTAATCATACCGTTTATATCTGAAGGAACATCATGCAGATGCATTGAGGGACAAATTGTTTTTATTTGTGATTTTTTTATTACATTATTAATGTGGATGTCATATTTTGACCACATATAAAATCACGAGCTAATAACGTTAATAAATTTTCTATATAAGGGTGAAAACCACATGAAGATCCGTTGCGGAGTTAAACACGGTTACACAGAGTGAGGCGAAAAAGACTTTAAAATGTATACGTAAAGATATAAAATATTCAAAAGTGTCACTAACATTTCGTAATTAAGTTTAATCTAGTTATCTTAAAAAAATAAATATCGAATAGATTTCAGAGTCGTGCTATGTCGTTTTAACATGTTTTACAGAGCTATCTATTAGTTTAGCAGTATATATCCATCCTCATGACAATATCAAATAGAAACGTTCGTCTAACATTTATTCTATGTGTAGCGTGTTCATTGCCATTTCAATTAAATTATTAGTATTACGGGTGTAGTAGTGTTTACTCATCCGCATTGTACAGTTGTGAATGAAAGTATATGAAGTTCTGGTCCTTCTGGTCAGGATTTTATTTAAAATCCAATTTAACACCGTTCTTGTTATGGCTTTTATCAATCTGGAAGTAAATATCTTCAGAAATGTTTACAAAATTGATTGTGCATTTTTTTTTTCAATGACATCTTGCAGATCAACCTATGAGGATGTCGGCTGCTTAATCGGACTTGCCCGTGGCTATCATCATAAAAAATTAAGGTCTTCAGCCGGGGCTTAGAAAACTTAAAACTAGAGCGACTACTCGCTAAAGGCACCCCTTGTGGGGTAAGAACCTCGGCTTAGGGCATTGCTGGTAGAAGGCAGCAAGGGACGGGCTGGATCAGAATGATTATTATTTAGGGGTGAATTTAAAGCTACAGGCTCAGCGACGCGGGCTGGCTCGAGCAAAGGTCGGGGTTATTTACTCAAAGTTATTCTTTTTTTTTATATCCATTAACGTAAATCACTATACTATATTGCTGTTTTTCCTGCGAAGTCTGCTTCGCTTTATAGATGTATTTGTGCACACATGGCCAGTTGTAGTAAATACTTGAAGTAGTATATAAAAAGTGAAGGCTTTTCAAGATGTCTTCCTCAGTATTAACGTATTAAGTTTACATTAGAGGACTATTAGACTAAATAATGACAAAACACTGCAAAATTACATAAATACGTATATTAGTCTCCGGCGCAACTGAAAACTGCTCATTTTGTTTGTTTTTTTTTCTATTGTATTTTTTATATTACACACCTTAATAGTGTAATAATTTGTTATTATGTGAAAATTGAAATGAGACAGTACTTGATGAAGCAACATTTATGGCGCGCGAGATTTAAATATTTCATAACGTCTTTACACGATGACAGTAAATACTTTAGGGTTGTTCTGTTTCACAGACGGATTGGACATTACATACCTCTGTTTCTCTCATTAGCTTAGTCCAATGATTACAATGACACAGTTTCCACGATGTAGGATAATCTAATTAGTGGTACGCGTGTCATCGCATGTGAAATGGAACGGTGCAGCACCCTAATTGCGTAACTCCCTATCAATCGAATCCTGAATCATTTTGAAGGATATTGCCAATACATTACTCCATGTGTTCGAAAAAATTGACGGCTCAATAAAGTAAATGACGCGATGAATGTTCTTCAACTGTTGTCAAAATGAAATCCGCGGTGAATACTTCTGAACCTTTTTTTTTTCGGCATGGGAAATCATCAAATGACTTCTCCCGCTCTGGGTGGAGCGGGGGGGCATGTCAGACTTTTACTGACTAAAACCCACCCGTGTTCCTTCAGTTGCCCATGTGCCAGGGTCACGGTATCTCTTTCGAACAATCACCCCCTTCAGTGCTGCTGACATCTCTTTGAGGCGCGCGTGGAACACTACGCGCCGTCGATCCGAGCTTGGTCCTTACCGGACGGCGAGCTACCCATTGCTCGCCGCCCGCAAGCTCGCGCCTACGGTGACCGGGAGTCCGATACTTCTGAACCTTTGATGAGAGATTTTGTACGGAGCAGTTTTATCGAGAACGGGCTTATCGAGGTAAGTGGAGTATCTGCTTCTTCGTCTCGCTGTTGACAGAGCCATCGTGGTCACGATGAACTGCATCTAATCCCAAGTATCCAACTGCAGATCTCGCCGCCCGCAAGCTCGCGCCTACGGTGACCGGGAGTCCGATACTTCTGAACCTTTGATGAGAGATTTTGTACGGAGCAGTTTTATCGAGAACGGGCTTATCGAGGTAAGTGGAGTATCTGCTTCTTCGTCTCGCTGTTGACAGAGCCATCGTGGTCACGATGAACTGCATCTAATCCCAAGTATCCAACTGCAGATGTGATTTAGCTTAGTAACTAATAACAGGCTAACTAGATACCTCTGGAATAGCCAAGGAGAAGTCATATACGAATACGCAAATAAGACGGGACCTGCCCTCAGATGTTTTCAGTGACAGAAAAATGAATAGATAAATCTTAATACATAACGTACAAACAATACATATATGCACTTTATAATACATGCTATTTTGGGCACATCATAAAATTTTCATGTAAAATTGTGGTCCACTAACATTTTCAACATCACTAACAGACTACCAGGTACAATGTTAATTAATTAGAAATTCCACGTATAACATTAACTACTGGAAATATCTTCATTACTGATACAATTATGGTATCCGAAATCAGCGGTGTTTAACCGACGTTATTCGATATTTAAAATTATTATCCGTTGTATTGGCGGTTAATATCTATCCACTTCGGCCAGATGTAATTATAGGACAATGTACAGACGCCAGCACATCAATCTACCCAAAACTGTCAAATTCTGCCAATCAAACTGGAACCGAATACTAAAGTGATAAAGATGAAAACCTATTAAAGAAATTTGCCAGATTCTAGTAGCTTTATGGCCTCTGTAACAAGCAGTCTATATATAGTACTTGAACCAAAGTTTTATTTTTCAGCATTATTGTATTGAGAGTTAATTCGTGCGATACTTTGTCTGTTGTCTCAAGATCATTACAAGCTTAGATGGTTTAATTAATTATGACTAATATTTAATTGGGATCTCGAGGTGAACGTCGCTGGCTCTAACATATGACACGTGGAATACAATATTGTCTCTGCGAAGTCTCCATGCGAAATAATCCCTCTCTAAAGCCAATCACATTACCTGCCTGATCACTTTGTCGAAAACGTCAAACTCTATTTATCTTGACTTTGTGGCATACTTCTGTAAGTGTTGCACTATGAACAAAAGCCACAGAACCACTTCATTGAAATCTTATGTCACGTTTCGACCTCTTAATATTAATGTAAACAAAAGTCATTCCCGTGCATGACTGAATGGTGCACGCCCACCACATACCACACTGCTCGTATGGGATCACAGGGCTCCCATTTTTTAAAACAATGTCAAGCACCAAGTTTTGTTTTTATTACGTCACAGTACAATGATCCACACATTGAAACTTTTGTTACATTATTGCTGTAGAGAACAATGCCCACTAGATAAAAAACCTTCAGTAATATGTTTGACGAATGGTTTGAGCCAACAGTGTCAGCGTAGTATTATGACCAAAACTATATATGACAAACGTTCGTCGCCAAGCAACGAGCCAATAACTTACCTACTTAGAAAAATGTTGATCGTTTTATTTTGTACAAATTTCGTTTCTTGTACAAAGTCGGTCGGAATGAATGATGGCCTTCTTTAAACGCAACCAACTTCTGGAACTAAACATTTGTTTGGACCTATAATTAGATGACTAATCACACGCCGAGCACAGACCAATTACAACAAAATAAAACAATAAAGACCCCGTGATATCATTACACCCATAGATCTCAATAATTAGTTGAGTCACCCAGCGTACGCGCACCTAAGGAATTGGGATCTGGGAGCCGAAGATCGCCGAACCCAGCCGAAGATGTCCGAAGACGAGGAGAAGGGGGCGTTCGGTAGCCCGTGACGCGTGGCTAGCTGAGCGTGACGTCTCCTCGCCTGCGTCGATACCACATGATGGCATCCTGTAATCCCGTTCTATATCAATCGTTATGCTAACTGAATATGTTCGCAGCTCCGCCCGAGTGTCGCGGTTATTACTTCACAAGTTGAGTGTGTAAAAACTCCCTTGTGTTTTCATGTGCCTCCATGCTTGGGTGATTTAAGTAAGGGCCCCTTTAGCCATGATACTAAGCTATTACAGATAATACAGCGGGCACAAAAATAAAACATTTTTGAAATAATTTCCGTGGAACAAAACGAATAAAACACTACAAATAATTCTTGCTGTACCTTCAAGGACGAGGTTGTAGTAATTGATATGGATTGAAAAAACGTTCGTTGGACATTCGCGTGCTGTCACAAACGCGGTTAATGATTTGAAAGAACAAAAAGTGACGCCTCTGTGCCATGACCAACTTTGGCACAATGACGATAACGAATAGAAATAATGACATCTAGTTACAAGCGTAATTACAGAAATAATTCTTTGATGGATTATAAAGGTCGACTGTTCTGAACTTCAGTCTCGTTGTATTCAGTACGTTATTATTCAAAGATGGAATGAATGGGATATTGTATCCGATTGTGCGGGTGCGCAAGTAATTTGTATAAAAATACTAAACGTATCTAAGGTAGAGTCTCAAGAGCAGCGCGCTATGTGAATCAAATTGCCATAGTAGGGGGAGCAACACGGGAAACATTACTGGAGCAGGCAGTATTTTCCTGTTTTTATTAGCCACTTAACTAGTATCAAGGTATGAATAAAGATTATAAATGAACTCAACCGTTGAGAAGCAACTGTAATGAATTCACGAGATAATCCTACTGCATTTTTTAGATAAACTTTATCAAAGAATTTCGTTGGGAAAACGTCACCTTTTTCACCTCTGTCGCATTCTTCTCTATCTATTCCGGAAGAAAACTGTAAAACAACCATTGTGCGTTTCTACGAGTAAAAAGAGATCAGAAAAAAATAAAACGTCGATATTCCGGTGCAAAAACAACAGTTATATTATAATACCAACGATTACCAAAACATCTGATTCTCTCGGCCCACTTAATTTAATTATTCAGTTCTGTTATCTTTTATAAATGAAATAAAATTCCAATATACAAGTTTATTTTTATAAGTTTCTCACGGAGCTTGATTACCTTTGAAATTATTCGGGGATCGTTTAGTGAAATCTTTCAAATCATAAACAAATTGTTATTTGTAGTTATGGTTTTTCATAGCATATTTGTTTGAGTTTCGGTTAGTTTTAAATGCTGCTTTTTATCTATCAATTAATAAGTTGGATGGGAGAGGCACAGAACAAGTCAAGGTGGCGGAGCTTGGGGGAGGCCTATGTCTAGCAGTGGACGTCTTTCGGCTGAAATGATGATGATGATGATGATGATGATGATGATGATGATGATGATGATGATGATGATTAATAAGTTGAACCTTAAGAATATTATTATTAGGTATGGGATCTACTTCAATTCTTTTAACGTAGCCATAATATTTAAAATGAGTGAGTGTCAATATTATTTTATACTAGCTTTTGCCAGCGGCTTCGCCCGCGTGGAGGTCGGAAAATATCCCGCGGGAACGTACTACCGGGATAAAAAGTAGCCTATGTGTTAATCCAGGATATAAACTAACTATATTCCAAATTTCATCCAAATCCGTCCAGTATTTTTTTCGTGAAAGGGTAACAAACATACACATACACATACATCCATCCTCACAAACTTTCGCATTTATAATATTAGTAGGACAAAGCTCAGTGCAGTCTACTACATTCATATCAGCTCACAATAAACACTAAAGTCTAATAAACAAAGATGTAATTTAAAAGTAAAACATAACCAAACAGAACCGACGAGCCCTGTATACGCAAAGTCATCGCCTGCCATCGTAATTTAAACATAGGTATGAGTGGAGTCAGATAGCGTTACGGTAGTACCACTCCGATGGTATTCGTACGGGCGATACCGAGTGAGCCGAACCGAAGTGTCGTTATGTACAAACTCCATGAACGTGCCCTTCTTAGGATATTACCGAACTAAATTATACAACTAAACAACGCTACGCTGATGTACTGAAATTATATATTGTCAGGTTGAAAGATACTCAGGAACTTACTATTAAGACAATGATTAAGTACGGATGGAAATAAGTTGTTAAAGGTTTCATTGCCTAGAAAAAACCTGCTAAGTGCGACTCGGGCTCGAAAACAAGAGTTGACCACGAGGCAAAAAACGCCGAAAAATTTTTTTTTTTATGGAGTACCTGTTACTAAAAAATATTGTTTGTTGTTATAGCGGCAACAGAAATACGCATTCTGTGAAAATTTCAACAGTCTACTTACCTTTCGATCATGATATACAGCCCGCTGACAGACAGACGGACGGGCGGACGGATGAAGAACGCAGGACGGACAAAGTTTTGTTATCAGCAATTCCTCAGTGTGTAGCACCATGGACTCTGCATTGTGCCCGGTTTATGGCAATTTGACTCGCTCCTATTGGAGCGAGTCAATATAGGACTTAAATATAACTGTCAAAATATAGGTGAACTATAGGTATACCTCTACCTAACACTTCGGGAATTACAAGCATAATGTTATGTGTTGTGTGCAAGTTATCAAGGAACTTACTATAGACCAATTAACTGGTTCAGTGGACACAATGCAGATAAATTTTATAGTCGACAGTTTTGTTCCGCTACGGGACCGTCTCAGCTTATCTAAAGTTATGTTCATCCTACTGTTGTATTCCTTGAACTAAATGGGACAGACGCCAGCACATCAAGCTACCCGAAACTGTCAAATTTTCCCAATCAATCTTGAACCTAATACTTTAGCGTTAAAGTTGAAAACCTATTAAAGAAATTTGACAGATTGTGGTAGCTTCAAATGCTGGCGTCTGTACGTAAATTGCGGTTAGTGCAAATGAGACCTTACAAACTATAATTATTATGTATGTGAAAATTTTGGCCCCGGACACTTCTTAAGCGAACCATTGAACCGTGTGGTCGTACTACACTAACTTTAAGCTTATAGTCGACGTAAAGACGAACGTAATTGAATCGCAGCGGGATTTTTTCGTACACTGGAATTTCAACTCTCGGTATTAAGCTGAGCAATGAAAATCCAACAGAGTGTATCTCAGCGCTTCGAAAATCGAACGGTGTTTTTCTGTTCGATTTTCAACTTTCGGCGCCAAACAGTGCGTAGAGCGTCCAGTGCGAGAAAATACTCGCCGCCGATCTTTATGCACACGGCCTCGTATCAAGCTATAGATTTCCAGTTTTAGCTGACCTCTCATTATACGGAAATCCCATACAATGTGAGATCAGTTTATAATGCAAATGTATAGTATAGCCGTGTGTATGTGTACGGAAGCGCCTTCTCTATAAGTTGTAGAATTAATAAATACCTCAACCCTTACAACTTGTAGAAACATTACTTCATGACAATATCATCATTCAGCATCTCTCTCCTGCCCTTATCTCAATTTATTTGGGGTCGGCGCAACATGTCTTTTTCTTCCACACTTCTCTATAGTCATCATCTCAGTAGTCAACCCCCTTTCTATCTATATCATAATTGACATCGTTTCTTTGGTCTCCCTCTACTCTTATAGCCATCGACATTCATACTCAATACTTTCCTCACAAATACTTCATGACAATAGGCTACCAGTTAATTCTCTTATTCAACAAATATAACGATATCATAATCTTTTACGCCATCTGCATAACAGAATTGTTTATCGACCTTAAGAGCCAACATAACATCTGTAACTCCATGATGAAATAATAACCACATGGTAGGTACGCTCACCAAAAGAGATAAATAAATAGGGCCGCCAGATACAGTTGAAGTTAACTAAGATACCTACATGTTTTAGGATAAAATTTAATTAAATTAATAGAAAAATAAACAGTGTACACAGATACAGTTGAAGTTAACTAAGTTACCTACATGTTTTAGAATAAAATTTAATTTAATTAATAGAAAAATTAAACTGACAATTAAATTTCGTTCGAAAACATCCATTGGTTTCTTACTAAACTTGAACTGTATCTGGTGGCCCTAGTTACTTATCTGTTTTGTTGACTGTACATGTGCGACACATGATGAGAAAACAGTGCGCTGTACATGTAGACAACGTTTCATTTAAAACATTACATGAACATATTCACACATTATTCGATGGTTTGAATACAGTTTTAATACGTTACGGTTTATTTCATGTTCTTTGTTTAGGTCGCGATTGGAGCCAAAGAAGTTACTTACTTACTTTACATCTCACTCGAGGGATCACCATGACTGTTCCTAGTACTTTTTGGTAACAATCAACACTCGTACAATTGCATAATTTATGTTTTACTAGCCCGCAACTTCGCAACAACGCGTTAAATTTCTTGCTACCACGACCCGCCCCTTCGCGTCGCATCGAATCACCCGCCCGTGCGACATCTTCGTATTCATGACTTTTTTATTTTTGCTCGGCTCTTAAGGGTCCTAGCGTGGTGTTATATAGTCTATATCCTTCCTCGACAAATAGGCTACCTAACACTAAAATATTTTTTCAATTCGAACCGGCAGTTCCTGAGATTAGAGCGTTCAACCAAACAAACTCTTCAGCTCTTTAATATTCATTAATACTACAAAACTGCATACATATTTAAATACCAATAGGTCTGAATTGCCAATAAAACGTAGCTTGTCGAAATTTCTCACAGAATAAACAAGTTAAAGCGTCAATAAGCCGGCCATATTTGCCGTAGAGCCAGTGACCGTTGGGTCACACATATTTGAGCAGAGACCGACAAACGCAAGGTAAGTTCGCCCTCAGGCTAGTTGGAGTGACGAGCTTCGCAAGGTGGCTGGTAGCAACTGAATGAGAGTTTCCGAGAATCAAGTTGAATAGCGTGGGAGTTCTTTCTCCAGTAGCAGATTGCTATAGTCTGATGATGTTGATATTTTCCATGTGGTGCAAGATGTAAAGAATAGTATCATCCCATTTCCTCCCGTGAGTGTCGTAAAAGGCGACTAAGGGCCGGGTCACACCGGAATGGCAGCGGCCGGCAGCGAAAAACCAACAGGTGTTTCCGCCCGCGGCTGCCAGCGGCGACGCGAGGCCGCTCGCGGCACCGCGGGCGGCCGCGCGACCTTTTCAAGTTTTTCAAGCGATACTGGTCTTTTAAGTATGTAGTTAAAGTTTAAAATTATTTCACACTGAAAGTGCTCGCCGCGTCGCTGCCGGCCGCTGCCATTCCGGTGTGACCCGGCCCTAAGGGACTAACTAGAGAATGGGCAGCAGCGATCTCTATGCTTTTTACTACCATACTGCGATCGCCTACCCGTATGACCAGCGTGGCGATTATAGCAAAACCCTCCAAATTGGTGGAGGCTTATGTGCAGCAGTGGACGTCTTTAGGTGGAAATGATGATGATGATAATGTTGATTATGATAATAAAGACAATACCTAATCTTCGAACATTACTTGAAGGTACTAACTGATCTAATTGTGTTTGAGCCATAACATATTAAGTCCATAGCTAACCGAGTTAAGAGCAACCAGTTATTAAACTCAATTTTCTATCGTACAAATAGAACTTACAACAACATTTATCAATAGAAATACTAGTTCAAATCAAATGTTTCAGAATTCGAGACAAGTGGAGTAAAATTGTGACAGAAATACCTCAGTAATGGCAAAAAGGACCTTGTTCCTTTACCCTGGGAAAATAATACAAAAGATAGGAAGACGAATTAAAACTCACAGCGACTCCAAATTGGAGAAGAGTTGAGAGAGATAGTATTCAGTGGAAGTTGCTAGTTATTCTTTAGTATCTATTGAATATACCATATCGAAAAATACTTAGAATTTAAGGCTAATAAACACACCAATAGGCCGAACCAAATATAAAGCAGTGTACTGTGAATGTGGCTCGAAATACGTTTTGATTAGTCCTCTTAGTCGTAACACCGTCTTCCAATCAGCCGAACTGAATCATCAATGAAGCGACGAGGAAGTTCTAGAATAATCGACCAACAACAGTGGCGACATTAATTAAAAATCGGCTAATTTCTGTCGTACTAATAGTACTTACAATGTAATGTGTTGTGTTTAGTTTATTTTATGATCTTCCTATGCGAAGCCCAATCAATACCTTTCTATCTTTCTTTCTGCCTATAAGTTCAAAGGGTCAACGCAAATGATGTAATTACCAGAACTATGAAAAAAAAACGTTTTGAAAACTGGTAAAGGCCCCAAATTGAAAAAAAAATGGAATCGTTTCAAAAAGTAAGTCTCTATTAGTTATACTTATGGTGTGGCTTCAACCATCGAGCCTGTTTTTTAAATAAGAACCTAACAGAAATTGAAATACAGTTCCTTTTACAAAACTGACTACACTTAGTCCGGAGCCAAGTTGTCATTTTTGTATTAAGAACTTCACCCACCAAATAAAGTTGAAAATGCAACAACTGGCTTAGAACTTCAGCTTTAGCTAGAACTAATATTATATTGTTTTGTAATAAAAGGGTATAATTTTAACCCAAGCAATACCCTACAAAGTCTGTACTCTATAAATTGATGTTCCCATGAAGGTAGACAATACTTATTACAACCCATTGTGGTATAGTAATTTTAGTTTAGGTAGAGATGTACGTCTTCACATTCAATTACACATATTATTAGTGTTAAACAAAATATTGTGCAACCGTTTAAAAGACTAACTGTAGAGTTGCTTCACCATACGAAACTACTTTTTGGAACAGTCATCGAAGACATTGTAAAAAAAAAATCGTCTAAGACTTTGAATTCTTTTCGAAATGCCTTCACAAGTACCATAACATGTGTCTATAGTAGTCAGGAGCAGTAATAAAAGCACGTTATGTAGTAGAATTTTTGGTACATCGACCGGTTCGCCAGTAAACAGGTAGCAAGCAATTCGCACGCGGCCCCATTGCACGGTCACGCTTGCCTGGCTCCCTACGAGATGGCCTCACGGCTGTTTTTTTTTTACTAATCGACTAACTTGACGTACTTTTTACTATAGAACGATTGATTATTTATAGAAAGTGAGTAATTTTTGGGGTTTTCGTAATAGAACATGTCCAAGAGGTCCACTCTTGATCAATGGAGTGTTTGGTTCGTACTAGGGTTCAGCGGATATACTATACACGTAGGATATGTATTACGTATACTACCCTAACAGTTACCATTTTCCAGTTGTAGCGGGGTTCTATGCCATAGTGGGTATGTAATATGTATAAATGTGGGTGACTAAACGGATAGGGGAAGACCAAGGAAACGATGGATCAACTGTGTGAGAGAAAATATGGCTAGAAAGGTAGTGACTACCGAAATGACAACTAATAGAAGTGTATCATCATTATTAACTAAATATTCAGATCTTAAAATACAATATGTTATTAATTATATACCTACACAACTTCAACTCTAGTGTTAGTAATTAGTGGTATCTATATATTAATACGTGAAGCGAAAACTTTGGATCCCTTTTTACAAAAACTTTTTAACAAAAAATTAAACCGCCGAAAAAACTGAAAAGCAAAAAATATTAAACCTTAAAATTATGAGTCGGCGCTTTGAGTGATCTTTGTGCATTGATTTTTCAGCGCCGACTCAAAATTTTAAGGTTTATTATTTTTTGCTTTTCAGTTTATTCGGCGGTTTAATTTTTTGTTAAAAAGTTTTTATTTTATAATTTTTTGTGGCTGTAATGTACTAATAATACTTGGCAAGGTATATGCTATCCAATAAAAAAAGAATTATCAAAATAAGACTACACTGTATAAAGTTATGCGTAGTTAAACAGTACAATCAGTGAGTGAACAATCAAACATCATCTGTTTTTCGACCCTTAGGGTTCGATTTTGTTTTCCAAATTTTTATGGGACCACCTTCGGTGTATACCCTTTCCAATAAAAAAAAAGAATTATCACAATCGGACGACTATGTAAAAAGTTATGCGTGGTCATACATAAAAAAAAAAAAATATTCGGGTCGAATTCAGAACCTCCTCCGTTTTTTTTTCGTCGGTTGAAAATTGGGCGGACGGAGGAATATGAAATTTCGCACACTTATAGTTTATACAGAGAAGAAGTGACGAATGCTAATATTTTTTTTTTTAATTATGCGTAAAAATACATTATTTTCAATAAATAACACGTTACACACACTCTATTCATTACCGTGTATTTAATACACACATGCATAGATATTCCTTTGTTTATGGTCTAAATCTGTGCACATGCATAGATATTCCTTTGTTTATGGTCTAAATCTGTGTGTCTATAGTCTTACTGAATGTCAACTATAACCATAGGTGATAAATTAATTTTATAGATATATAACCTATTTCATTTTTAAAATCTATGATCATGTGGATAATATTTGTCAAGTGAAATACGGTCGAATTTCGACCAGTGGGCGATCACTAGTTAAATACACAAAACATTGAGATCAATTACATACGTTATGGACAGATAAGCCGACTGGCAAAATACCAAATGAGATCAAGTTCAAAGCACTATTTGAAAAACAAGAAAACACAAAAGTCACACTATTTGTGAAAATAAAAACTTGAAAACATACAAATCTAGAAAGGGCAATACGACAGTAAATTAGTATCATGTTCCTCGGCCGAGTCACCTAGCTACTGCAATGTCATGTGGCTCAGTGAACCGCCCGAAGATCTTGTTGCCAAATGTTGCTGCAAACACTAGCAACAAGCTTTTAGAACTACTCCACAGCCTCTGTATGACTGATGCCAGTTTCTTTAATATTGAAGAAAACGATGTGTTGTGACAAATCAATTGAGATTTGTATGAGAATGTTGTGTGGCTATAAACATTCGGAGTAATTACACAAGTTTACAAAAAAAATTTTTTTTTTGTCCATGACATGAAACATGTTTTATTTATGTAGGCTATGGATGGTAATTAAAAACATATTTTTTCATCGTTTATTTCGATGAACTTTTCTGTAAAAATCTTCTTAATAAATAAATATTAAAAAAACTGACGTGCTTGATTTTTTAAAATATTTTTTCCTAGTTGTAGATACCCAAAGTAACGTAACCATAAATATTCCATTTCATAGACAAAACTCATGTAAACTAGTGTTATTATCAATGTATATTAGATGAGATCATCATCATCATCATCATCATCATTTTAGCCGTAAGACGTCCACTGCTGGACATAGGCCTCCCCATTTTGGGCTTTACCATAATCGCCACGCTTGGCAGGCGGGTTGGCGATCGCAGTATGTTGGTAAAATGCTTAGAGAACGCTGCTGCCCATTCTCTAGTTGGTCTCCTAATAACCTCCTACGACACCCATGGGAAGAAATTGGATGGTGCTATTCCTTGCGTCTGGCAACACGCGGAACAAATAAATAAATACATGGATTAAATTCATAGCTCAACTGAAATCTATTAATTACACTACTTACTAACTACCCCTTCGTGACGGAAACATGTATATACTATTACTAGCAACATGTAAACGGATACGCATAATTACTCGATCTTACTAGCTCTAGATGTGAAGTTACATGTTTAAACTGTAAGAATCAGCGCGCAATACAAATTACAGGGATGTGAAGTGCGCAAGCTAATATCATGCAATTTCTAGATACTAACCTGAACTTAATAGTCAATGATTTTCTTAACAACTTGAAGGCGATTCTCGCATATCTCGTATTCGTGATCGTCGTTCGATTCGTACTTTTCCTTCGTAAAAGTTAAGCTGTTCTCAACATGTCGTATCGAGCATTTCTCGCAAGAAAGCCACATGACATGTTTACATGCGATGATGCGATGCGTTAATGGTTTAACACGTTAACTGCCATGTCGGACTATGTGTCCGACACTTTTAGTTCCATTCAGGCGTTGTCGAACTATATGACCGACAACACATACAAAATCTAAACATGTCGTCGCTGCCTGGCGGCCATGTTTTTGGAATAAATAATGTATTTATGGGATAAATAATCCATTTAAAGTGAAATAACACTAAGTAAATTTTTTGAGTTTTTCAGATTTTAGCCATGACAGTTAACGTGTTAATTGAAATAAAATCATTGAGGTTGAGTTTGTAGCAGCGGTTATGACTGTGTGGTTGTGATTTTGTCAAGTTGGTGCAGTTCCGCACTTTTTACAACTATCACACTGCTTCTTCATTTTCTCCATCTTTATAAGACTTAATGTTATTGTGGTTGGCAAAAGTTTAGTTATAATTAGGGGTCACAAAACCGCTCGTATTTTAGAAAGCCGGTTTTTCGATTTTAATTTCATCCCAAAACCGGTTTTCCGGTTTTTTCGGTTATTTCGATTATTTCCATGTTTTTTTACTTAAACCTATTTTTATGGTTCTTAAGTCTTTTTGTCGTCGACAGTCGTTAATAAGCTTTATTGCTAAATCAGAGAACACTAGAATAAATTGAGAAACTCCTTTTGAGTGAATAAACTAAAAAAAAAACAACAATTATTGTATCTGAGTATCAACAAAACATCTGGCTCAAAGCAACGACAAATTAAACTCCATTCTTATTTTTGTAATTCGCCCGTAAAATTGAAAGAATGTCTAAACTGTTATCATTCAGTGTGATTCGGAGCCTGATTTACTTTATCATTTAGACGTATTTTTACTGTCTGTTTGACGTCGATTAATCAAAATCAAATTATAAAAATAAAAACGTAGCTCATTAATTTCATCAAAACTGAAATGAACATACATAGTTTGATCAAAATTGAAATGATAAACGAACATAGAAATACAGTATTTTAACTGTAAAATTACATAAATCAGCAAAATCGAAAAAAAAAATCGTGCCACGGCCTTTAAGTGATTATAAAGGTAACCGGCTGATGAGAAGATTCTTTTAGCCTCGACACTCGGAGGGAGGAACTTTAAACAAATTATTGTACACTTGCAAAAGCCTCCATTTTCATAAAGGGCCAGCTCTACTTTAGTGATGGTAGTTAAATCAATCTCGAATCCCTTATCAATAGCGGTGGACGTCCTTTTTTTTTCGGGTAGGAAATCATCACTTGACGTCTCCCGCTCTGGGTGGAGCGGAAGGGCGTGTCAGACTTTAACTGACAAAAACCCAACCATGTTTCTTCAGTTGCCTATGCCAGGGCCACCGCTCTTCCGAATAAATGACAAGAAAAGTGACCAGGCATCGGTCCTAGATAACGCCTTCATTAATGCTGACATCTCTTTGAGGCGCGCGTGGAATACAACGCGCGCTCGTCTGGGCCTGATCCTTACCGGGCGGTGAGCTACCCATTGCTCGCCACCCGCACGCCCATGCCCATGGTAGCCGGAAGTCCGTAATGGACTGGTGACGCCCGGGGCGTCTCCTGCGGCGGCTAGGGGCGTGAGGACGCATAAATTGCCTCTCCTTCACGTGCTCCGCTTCCTCCTTCGCGAGCATTATTGCCTCGTGAAATCCCCACCGCCGATCGCCTCCACGAGGTCACGGTGGTGCTCCGCCCAGGCAGGGCACGCTTTCACCGTATGCTCCACCGTGTCCTCCAGGCGATCCACACAGTGATAACACCCGGGCGTTTCCTGCTACCCTTTCTGAATTGAACCTAGTGAAGCACCCGTGTCCGGTGAGGACCTGCGTAAGGCGAAATCTGAGGACGCCGTCGAGCCTCTCCAGCCACTCCCCAAAGAGCGGAAGCGGTGGACGTCGTACGTCCATTCTTAGGTTGAGACTCAGACACAAACTTTTCAATTGATTGATACTATACCTCGGCAAAGACAGTGGTGTGATCAATATAATAAATGTAATTGATGAGACAATATGTGTACATTGTAAACATGTCATATCGTTGAATAAGTTATTATTTTTAAAGAAAACCGAAATAATCGAAACCGCGGCTTTCGCTAAACTGAAACCCGGTTTCTAAAAATGACGTGAAAACCGGTTTAACCGGTTTTTTCGACTTCGGTGAAACCGGTTTTGTGACCCCTAGTTATAATGTAATTGACAGTCATTCATTTTTTTTTTGTGAATGCTCGAAGTAGATAGGCAATGTAAACCAATAATAAATTGATGACTATCTAATTTATGTGACATATATCGTTGACATATACAAATCAGCATCAGTCAAGCATTCCGTTTGTAAGAGATATTAAGGAGAACTTATTTTAATGTAAGGAAATATTCTAATTAAAATGGAGTTACGAATTCAATAATAATGATAATGTTGATAAATGTTTCAGAAATACTCAAAAAATGCTGCTCAAAACATGTTTTTGATCCAAAAACGATTTTTAAAGATCGGTTCGGTTCGGTTATTCCATTGACGATTGTCTAACAAAAAATCATTGTTATATGGAATGGATTACTACGTACAAAGCAAAATGGCAACATTTTAGTCTCGAGACTCGTGAGTTACGAACGACTTGTGCTGAGAATACATGATTCTGGATAATGTCACCATTTTATAAGTGACATAGGAAACGACCAGCAATGACGAGTGCATCATGCCAGTGTTAACGCGAGGATCGCTTTCCTGAGTGCTTACTCTCGAATATAATTTCAATAGATCGACATTAGTCAAACGTCAGTTGGTTGAGTTAAACGTCAGGGATTGGCTAGACTCAGTAGTCCAGCCAATCCCTGACGTTTGACTGACAATTCCAATGTCGATCTATTGGAATTATATTTGAGAGAAAGCACGCTGGTCTGTTGCTTCAGTGACTGACGTTTTAAAAAAATATTTAGCTACAGACGTCAACACATCGCGCTACCCGAAATTGTCAAGTTTTCCCAATCAATCTTGAACCTTACATTTAAACGATAAAGTAGAAAACCTATTAAAGACATTTGACAGATTGTAGTAGCTTTATATGCTGGCGTCTGTACTACGCGTTATTCCATTTGGTTCCTGCAAAGTACAGAAACATTATTTTGTTTTTTTGGTATCCAACTAGCAGATCCCACTGACGTTGAGCTATCTTTTCTAATGAAAAAATCCCGTAGCAAAAAGGACGTACAGTTTTTTTCCAGATTTGAACATTTTCCGGGAAATTTTCCAACAACCGTCTATCCATAAAAATCTATTTCAGACTATTACGAACATTTTGAAACATAAAACATGCCAATGTTTTGTTAAAATTAAGAATATATAGTTGCTGCTTTATGCCGGAATCCCGATATTGTCAACAGACATTCCGCGGTGCAATGGTTTTATTTGCTGCTCCAAATAAACTGAATTGGCTACTTCGTTTAGCAACCACTTTGGCCGCACACGGGAAGTAGTAAGTAGTAAGCCTGTTACATAAAATTCACCATCTTTTATTGCGTATAATATCTATTAGGAACGACCAGCACCCTAATCAGCACACATTCGATCAGAATCTGAATCATTATGAAGGAAATTGTTAATCCATTGCTTCAAATGTTCGAAGATACTGTCCACTCAGCAACGTAAATAACTCAATGAATGTTGTTGAACTATCAAAATGTAACCCATTGTTCCGCTGATTGAACGGCAACGGAGAGTTAAATGGAGGTGGATGCGCTTAGGTAGACCACGAAAATCAAATTTTCTTAAGTTTTGTGATGTTTGCAGTGTTACACGTAGCTTTGAGCAGTGGTGGCCCAGTGGTAACGGCCGCGACTTACGAGTAGTAGGTCGTGAGTTCGAACCCAAGCAGGCGCATTACTTTGTGTAAATTATTTCATCGCCTCTGCTCTGAAAACGGTGAATGAAATCATCGTGAGGAAACCGGCATGTCTTAGAACCAAAAAATCGAAGACATGTGACATCTACCAACCCGCACTGGGCCCGCATGGTGGATTATGGCCCACTCCCTCTCACCGAGAGGAGGCTTGTGTCCCAACAGTGGGAACATTATAGGCTGATGATGACACGTGACTTTACAGAATTATCATTTTGATAGCAACCCTCTACGTTCATTAAATCCTATTCAAAGACTTTTTCATGAACTAGTAATTTAATAGGATTAAATTAACTTGGAAGGGTATAATGTTGATTTTAATGCATGTGTTACAGTCGTTAATCATATTTTAATGAATAAACAACCTGATACTAACCTATAATTGCAAAAACGAATAAATAATTGAATTGTCCCCCTTTCCGGGCGTTTTCACCTTTAGAGACCCTCTCTAAAAATCAGCGCAAATTGATACTTGTACCAATAGGTTTCGAACCCCAAATAGAAGGGCAATTGACTCATTACATTCAGATTGATCTACACAAATCTTCACTCGACCAGTTCAATTTGGCAGGACAGATGAAAATAGAACAGCATACAAATGCAGTGACCAGATCGAACCCTATTCAAAGGAGAGGACGGCTAACAAATAAATCTATACATCTATACATACAAATAAATAAAACTGAAGTGTCTGTTTGTAATTTCAAAGCATATGAAAGTAAATACGGTACTTACACCAAAAACTCATTTTTTTAAACTTTTGTCTGTCTGTCTGTCTGTTTGTTCCGGCTAATCTCTGAAATGGCTGTACCGATTTTGACGGGACTGTTATTGGCAGGTAGCTGATGTAATATGGAGTAACTTAGACTACTTTTATTTTAGAAAAAATATTTTATTTTAGAAAAATAGCTGCGTTAATTTCCGATATCGAACAGATCTAATCCCTTGAACACAAGCGACACGATATAGGTACATTTAATTGCTTAATCATCATATGCCTAGTCTTTTCTAAGTACTTATGACGGGGTCGAGTTCCATTTTAACCGGATGCAACTAAGTACCAGTATTTTACATAGAGCGACTGCCTGTGTAAGAGGGTTTTTTACTAAGCTTTAACAGCGCACGGGTGGATCGATCAGGTTAAGCTACGCTAGCCATGGTTGGTCCGTAAGTACATTGGTGACCATCGCTTATATCAACCCCTAGGCACAAAATATATATTAGTACCTTACGGTACAGAAGTTTCACTCCCGAGTTTAGGTATGATAAACGCAAGCGTCCGGCCACCGGACTAGTCTCAATAGGCTTGCACTCGCTCGACTTGTCGCACACGCAGCGCACGCACCCGCGGATCAAAAGTAAACTGTTAATACCGTAAAGTACCTACTATTGTATATTCTGTGCTGTTAATCTGTTGGAAATCTAATCATTTCTGTGTCGTGAGTGATGGAGGCGCCAGAAAAAACAAAAAAGACAAAAAGATATAAAGTAGTACCTCTCTGAGAGCCCTAGCAGATTGAAGCGAGACGGCAGACAGTTATTGTACTTTGAACGCTATACGCAATGCAAAAGGTTGAAATTAGGTTGTTTTCCAGAATAGTAAGTAAATATCTCGGGGATTTTGCACCGCTTGTATGGAAGTGAGACAGGCCTGCCCTAGGTCCTGCCTGTCATTCGTAGATCTGTGGTAATCCTTACCGGTCGTCAGAAGCCTAAAAGTCTGACAAGAAGTCTTACCATGGGGTATCGTGTGACCCCAGCATTTGGCACTCAGATGGGCTGTCGCTGCATGTAAAATACTATTCGACTGCATCTAGTTAGACTGGAAGCCGACCCCAACATAGTTGGGAAAAGGCTAGGCAGATGAGATAACTTCCTATCGGACCTCCACTACCCAGTTACTGGTCACGACAACCCTTTGTAAGACTGGAGAACAAGACAATTTTTAATTGCTCAATGTTAATCCCTAAAGCTTGACCATGTGAACGCTAAATCGCTTGCGCAACACGTCCGCTAGTCTTAAGAATTAATTGGGATTGCGAGCGAATTGCGTAACCAAAACGTTCACAAGTCGATCTCGACACCTCGATTCTGTTTAAGATTCGAATCAACAATATATATATATGTATACTGGCCTTTGCTCGCGGCTTCGCCCAAGTGGATGTCGGAAATTTACTCTAGGAGATGTACCTACCTCCAGAATCAAAATTAACCTATATAAATCCGTTCAGCCATTTAGGCGTGAAAATGACAACAAAACACTAAAATAACAAAGTTAATTCCGCATTTTAAAATAAGGTTTTGCCGCGACGTCGTCTGCTGCGTCTGCGTGGACTTAACAATTGATAGATGACGTGTACATTTTTGCTTTCGATACTTTTGAGCAACCAAATCCGAATCAGTTCAGCCGTATTTGAGTGATGATAACATAAAACTTCATCCCCTTTTCAGCTCTTTGGGTGCTGAATTATCAAAAATGCTGAGATACTTATAAATTAATTTTAAATCGTCAGCTTAAACACAAAATTTAAAGAACCTAGCTTCGATACTGACGACCTTTCATTCAAACTTCGACCCATTACAGGGAGAGCTTCCTAAAATCCTTTCTTGGCTGACGTCTCTTACTCCTAATCTACCTCATGAATGTATTAATAATGCCTTTCGCTTTTATTAAATTAGATGTATATAGATTTAGATACTTATTAATTATTTCCGCCTCAATAGTGACTGTATCAGGTTGCACCTATGAGAGTTTGCTTAAACCTGTTATTTCACTTACTTCGTTGCATTTTCGTGTCTTTATAGTCTAGTGGGCGCAAGAGCTTCTGCTGAGCAAGATGTTTTGGGATCGATTCCCAGGTCGGGGAAAATGTTATTGGGTTTTACCATCTGGAATTTCTCAGTAGCACCCCGGATTAGTGACTGGATTTATGCCCTTTTGATGAAAATAGGCTCGCCCTTTATTTTGTATGTGTCCCCCCCGTAACTTCTAAAATAAGAGAATGATAAAACTAAAAAAAATACATGATGTACATAACCACGTAAACTTCCACCGAAAATTGGTTTGAACGAGATTTAGTTAGTAGTTTTTTTTTTAATACGTCATAAATCGTAAACAGCAATTTACCTTTCATTCAATCAACTCAAATATAAAAATTAAAAAAAAAACATTTAATTTCATAAACATAAACCTTATGCATAAACCGAGAATACCTACAGGTTTATACGGAACCCTCGGTGCGCGAGTCCGACTCGCACTTGGCCGATTTTTTTAAATGTTGGCAACAATCGTGAGACAGGTCAAAATTTACATGCAATCAATCTCATGCGATGACAAACAGATTCAGCCTGTTCCAAGCAAAAGGACCCTTACTTAAATCATAATAAGGTCGTATTGATATACATAAATAAATGGAAAGAATTTGTTTTGAAGCTGTCTACAGATAATTTACCCACAGTCGAAAACATAAAAAACAACTTAGTAAGGTCATGCTAATACTAAAAATAAAGACTTACTAAGCACACACTTGTTCTAAAAACCACTTAGGTACCTATAAAAAGTGTATCACGACTTCACGACTACACTCACATCACCGGCAAGTATAAATAGGGATTTATGTAATAGTAACTGGAATTTCAACCGCAATATACAATTTATACATACCTAACGTTACTGTCAATACGGGACCTAAACATAATTATTTTCCTCAAGAGTTCCGTCATTTGAATAAGAGAGAATAAATACCAGCACCCCTAGCCAAGTTGATAATCTGCAATCGTTAACGCTAGTCGCTAAACGTTAAGTCACGTGTTTAGAACAAACGAACAGAAAATTCGTAGCCAAATTCACATCGTTCAAAATGATAGAATTATTTTTTATCGTTTCTACAATGTTCAACGCTAAATCCTTTGTTATAAGGTGTTGTTTTCTAAAGACATTGTAGAACGAGCGGCCGACTCAGGCGCTTCAACATGGCTACCAACTTATCGTTTTCTACAATTGCTGACACTGAGGCGTTATCGATTGTAGAACGGTAAACGTTTGTGACTTGGCTAGGGGGGCAGGAAGCCACAGCGAAATTTCCAGTATAAGCTGACATCTCATTGTACGAAAGGTCTTTACAATGCGAGGTCAGCTTAAACTGGAAATTATTACTGAAAAAATAAAGACCAGGTAGGCACGGCGACTTTTCCAGTATAAGCTGACTTCTGATCGTACGAAAAGTCTATACAATGTGAGGTCAGCTTAAACTTTAAAGGAAAGGTTTAAATTTAGCTTGATATGTCGCCGTGTGTGCATATGCAAAATCTACGAAATATCAATATGACGGTACTTTCAAAACGTTTTGCTATTGACGTGGGTTTTTGTTATTGGGTTTTTCTATCTGAAATTTCTCAGTAGCAGCCCGAAGTTTGGACGGTAATATGCTCGCCCCAAATTACATGGAACTTAAAAATTACTGACAAAATGTGGGATTTCTATAGGTATAGTAACTCTGCCTTAGCCTTCGGGAAAACAAAGCGTGAAGTTATGTTACAAACAATTTGGACAGTGATAATTTTGTTAAAAGCTGTAGTCCTCTGGAATGCATCCATATTCTGAAAAGTCAACTTGCGAGATCACGAGTTGTAAAGAAAATATCCTCTCTTATTTCTGCAAGTTATGTCTAGCCTTTTTCCAACTACCAATCTTTGTACACAGAAGAAAGACCTGACGCCTGAATATTGGCGTGGTCTGAAATAATTCTGAAAATAAAAACTGAACATACATTTCATAATATTCATAGTTTTTTTGCCACCGACTTCAGAAATTAAAGTAATTTTTCACTTTGTAGTGTTTTTTAGGAAGTCGGTTGTCATTATTTTTTTTTTTTTTTTGTAAAAAGTTTTTATTTTTACCTTTTTAGTTATGGTAGATACCTCGCACTAATCTAATCGCGTTATTCGTTCATTTGATAACCGACTTCAAAAAAAAGAGGAGGTTATCAATTCGACTGTATTTTTTTTTTATTTTTTGATGTTTGTTACCTCTTAACTTTTGACTGGGTGAACCGTTATCGATGATTCTGTTTTTAATTGAAAGCTGGTGCTTCCCGAATGGTCCCATTTTAATTTGGTTCCATTCGGACATTGGGGTCCATGTGAAAACCATATAAGTCTTAAATTTGCATTAAGTATGTGCGCGACAAATGAACGAATGGCCCTTTGGCCTCGCTCAGGACTTTCTTTTTTCTTTTTCTTTTCTATTATTTTTTTTTTGTTTCTTTTGTTTATAACTGATTTTTTATTTTATTATTTTTTTTTTTTTTGTATAGTTTCTGTCCGTGTCCCAATAAATACTTTTTCTTTCTTTCTTTCTAGATTATTCAAACTACTTACAACAATAAACCACAATATTCATTTGTAGACATATTCATTTCCATTGAAATATTCAGGAGTGCAAGTCAGTACAGAATTGCACTCGCTGATATTTCGGAGACGATCAGAAAGAAAATAAACTTTCCTTAGGGAGTTCCTTAGAGAGCATTTAAATGGGATAATACGGATGATATTGAAACCTTTATTTAGAATTGGAACTACCGAATGAGAACCGGAACCGTATCATATATAATAACGTTTACAGAACCGAACTGATTAACCGGAAACCAAATTCATACCGGATTCAATCCCTTCATCGACATGGCAACATAGAGAAATAATAAATATTTATTATTATTAAGCGTAAACACAGTAGCTAAATACAGCGTGAATGCAAATATTAATAAAATTCCAGGCAATTATTAAACGCTCCAAATAATATTTCAACAGTATGTTACTATGACATTGTTTGCAAAAATATACCGGAAAATTGTACAAATATTTATGTAGTCCTTAATTAAAATTCCTAAATATTCTCATGGTTTATAAACCATGCGCATATTAATTTGGGAGTTTATAATATTTTTCATTGAAATGCGACAAGCAACAAAAAATATAATGAGAATTTACTAAACATGATTAAAGTTATAATCTTGAAAATACCCTATTTCAACATGAAAGAAAGAAAATACATTTGTAATCGGTAGAACATGACGCAACGAAAAGACACAAACCCAAAAAAGAAAGAAGAAGTTTGGGGAAAATATGCGTCACTGACAGCCATCTTAAACGGTAATTGCTCAGCATAATGCTGTGACCTTATGCGAGACAGAGCCACAGTGCTGGTTTTCACCGACAGCTAGTGATCAAAAACTCTGCCAAACCCCAAAATTGCAATCATAAAGACACATGTAACACGAAATACTGTGAATATTGATACGGAATCTTCCCAATGTCAAATATCATTTGATTACGTGTCCGCCATCTTTTAAATTACAATTAAGAGTACCAAAATGAGTCAATTTAAACACAGCTGATTTGTACCACCTGCCACACGACGCGGGCGACAGTAAAATATTTATTGACCATTATTTTTCATCAATTTTTATTAGCTTAGTTCTTTGAACAGCCAAGTTTGTTTGTTGTGCTCAAATACAGCTAAGAGTATTAAAAGATAATATTAGTAAGGATCTAATGGCTAAAAGGCTAAAAGACGTGAAAGGTGAAACGTAACACAGGGTTACTTTCGCATATATAACACGATCTTTTGCTAGCGGCTTCGCCCTCAAATTGTCATACATAAATACTTTCCTCTTGAATGACTCTATCTATCTGTTGATGATAACCACGTTAAAATCAGTCGCGTTTAAAGGATCTAAGCGTACCAACACACAAAGATTAGTATTGATTTTGCCAAGAAAGGCACCTTCCTTTCCTTCCTAAATGTATTTAAAAACATTTTTTGTCGTCATCACAAATTCACAGAAACAAAGGTGGTCGGTGATTTGAAACTTATACGAACCATAAGTTCCGTGTGGTGCCGGACGTAAAGAATAACACCACACCACCCCATTTCTTCCTGTGGGTGTCGTAAGAGGCGACTAATGGACTTATTAAAGAATGGGCAGCAGCGTGTGGAGGTCTTCCGGCTGAAATGATGATGATGACTAACTATAAGTCCAGGTTTCTTCACGTTGTCAGTAGAGACAGCGATGAGCTCAACAAGTACATATGATTTGAATAGTCACATTGGTATTCGCCCTGATTTGCACCCAAAAGGAAGTAAGTAAGAATAATATTTAGAAAATATTAGTTGGTACCTTATGTCTTAACTGGCAAAATATCGTCTGAAACGTAGTATTTTTAGGGTTCCGTTGCCAAATGGCAAAAAACGGAACCCTTATAGATTCGTCATGTCTGTCTGTCTGTCTGTCTGTCTGTCTGTCTGTCCGTCCGTCCGTATGTCACAGCCACTTTTTTCCGAAACTATAAGAGCTATGCTGTTGAAACTTGGTAAGTAGATGTATTCTGTGAACCGCATTAAGATTTTCACACTAAAATAGAAAAAAAACAATAAATTTTGGGGTTCCCCATACATAGAACTGAAACTCAAAAATGTTTTTTTTCATCAAACCCATGCGTGTGGGGTATCTATGAATAGGTCTTCAAAAATGGTAATGAGGTTTCTATTATCATTTTTTTCTAAACTGAATAGTTTGCGCGAGAGACACTTCCAAAGTGGTAAAATGTGTGTCCCCCCCCCCCCCCCGTAACTTCTAAAATAAGAGAATGATAAAACTTAAAAAAATATATGATGTACATTACCATGTAAACTACCAACGAAAATTGGTTTGAACGAGATCGAGTGAGTAGTTTTTTTTTAAAACTTCATAAATCGTAAACCGCAATTTACCTTACATTCAATCTACTGAAATATAAAAATTAAAAAAATATATATATTTTTAAACCGAGAATACCTACAGATTTGTACGGAACCCTCGGTGCGCGAGTCCGACTCGCACTTGGCCGGTTTTTACAATACATGCAATGACCTTTAAAGGTACTTGAACACTTGCTTATGCCTAAACGTGACTTCACACAGAAGTCCAACCAAAAAAAAACACAACATCTCATCTCTCATCACATCTCTCCGGGCCAAACAAAGCTCAATAAAATTTGTAACTTCAACAAAACGCTATCAGTCTCACTACCGTCAATTGCATAGTTGTCCAAACGGAAATCTTCCACTCAATTCAAACAAAGAGGCTAACAATTACGATATTTCATTACCAATATACGACATTATGCCAAACGTATAAATAAATAGTCGAACGATGTGTCACGCCTCTCATTGATAAACGCCATCAATTGAGCTGGTGATTCAAAAACATTGACACATATTGGTCCAGAATCGGTTCTTACTAGTTCAGCAATCACCAATGAGTCGTTCGTGTGGCAGTTATTAAGTGGCGTAATAATAAAGCCAGCAATGTAGCTTCCGCTCTGCTTTCAATTATTGTTTACAGTGTCATTCTGAAGTTATTATTGACATATTTTCCTCGTTCTGGGAGCGTTGTTGAAGGCCACAGGTTGGTAGCTCAGTTTTATGGTAAGTTTTTGTGCCGAAAGACCATACCAAAGGCATCAGTTAGTTATTTACGAATTGAAGGACGTACCTGAAGACAAGTTTTGATATTATTAACCAAAATACGATATAAAAACCAATAAACAAAAGACGATTGTTATAACTTTGTCGCTCTAACATAAAAATAGCTTTCCATAAGCTTAATTTAGATTAATTTAAAAATTATTATAAATCACATAGACTGGCATTTTGTTTCCAACTAAAACGTTTTCAAAATCTTACAGTATTTTGCAGATTTAAAGTAAAATTATAAAAAAAAAAGATAATTATAATAAGTATACAATTTTGCTGCTTCAGTTTACCGTGAAGCTTTGTCGAATTGTGTTATATTTCTTGAAAAGTTTTGGATACAAAATTTATAATGGTATTCTTGCCTTCGGTTTTACTATCAACGATAAAGTCAAAGGGTGTTAGATGATAATAATATTATCTTCCTAACACTTGTTCTTAACATTAACAACAAGGTGGTTACGGATCCGCAAGAAATAGCAGATACGTTTGTTGATAAATTTGTGCATAAATCATCACTTTTAAAAACAGAAGAAGAAATAGCGCTGTCCTTCCTAAGAAACTCAACATTGAGAGTAGAAAGGGAGATGACTTTCAATATGACGACACCACAGGAAATAACAAAAATTGTACGTAAAATGGCAAACAAAGCGTCTTGTGGACACGATGACGTGCCAATATCGGTGATCAGAGATAATATAGAAATATTAGCGTATCCCTTATCTGAGTTCATTAATAAATGTATTGAAGAGTCTGTATTTCCTGAACAACTTAAATTGGCAAAGGTGGTTCCGCTACACAAAAAGGGTACAAGAACGGATCCCAAAAACTACCGGCCAATATCCTTACTACCAATTTTATCAAAAATTTTCGAAAAGATAATGAAAGCTAGATTAATGACCCACTTACATTTAAATAGAATACTAAATTATAAACAATTTGGATACCAAAAGGGGATAGGCACCTCAGATGCGATAGATAATCTTGTTAATGACATTATTAATAAATTGAATAACAAAATGAAGGTAGCTGGCTTATTTATTGATTTAAGTTCTGCGTTTGATACAGTAGATCACGAGCTACTTCTGGCTAAACTAGAGCATTATGGTATTAGAGGAAAAGCGTTAAAACTTATGACATCTTATTTAAAAAACCGTAGAATGTTCGTAGAAATAAAAGACATTAACTCAAACAATTGTGACGGAAAGTGTGTGAATGAAGTAATATATAAGTCAAAAATGACCAACATAAGCCGCGGAGTGCCTCAAGGCTCAATCTTAGGACCAATATTATATTTAATTTTTACAAATGATTTGCTAAATTTTATGAATAATACCCAACCCGACGCAGGCCTTGTAATGTTTGCAGACGACACGACTGCCATACTCGGGTCACCAAACTTAAATGAGTTGACAGAAAATGTAAATAAGTGTTTAAAGAATCTTTCTGTTTGGTTTGCAGCAAATAATTTAATAATAAACCCAAGCAAAACCAATGCAATGTTGTTTAAAACAACGTCACGCAACAAAGATAGTATAGATGTCAAGCTTAAAAAGGAAAATATTAGATTGGTGGATGAAGTTAAATTTTTAGGAGTTTATATAGATTCCCTATTAAATTGGAAAAAGGAGCTCACCGCCATTGATTCCTCAATATCTTCAGCTTGTTACGCGCTAAGAAGCCTCAGGGACGATATTAATCTTAGGCAACTTAAATCTGTATATTATGCATTAGTAGAATCCAGATTACGATATAGCATTATGTTTTGGGGGAGTAGTTACGGGTATAATTGCCAAAGAGCATTCATTCTACAGAAACGTGCATTAAGAACGATTGTCAGAATCCCACAACAAGAGTCATGTAAAGAATATTTTAAAAAATTAGGTATTTTAACAGTGCCAAGTTTATATGTTCTAGTACTACTCAGCCACTTTGCGAAATACATACACGAGCACGAATCACAGGAAGAACGTGAACTTAGAGAGAAATCTAGAAGAAACGTTATAAAAAATAAAATAGCGCCGAAACTTAATATTACTGAACATTGCTCTAAATACCAAGCAGTAGAATTATTTAATAAGTTGCCTACTGACTTAAGATCATTGATTTACAAAGGTACACTATTCAAAGCCAAACTTAAAGCATTCCTGTTGAATAAATGTTTATATTCTATATCTGAATTGGTGACAAATGATGGTGAATAGTTTTTATATTTAGTAATTTACCTTTATGACATTAAATATACATTCAAGGCATTGTTCGATTTTGTGCATTTTAGAGAATAGATTTATACGAATTTGACATGATAATATTTACAATAATTTATATAATTACTATTTACAATCTATTGACATATTAATTTATCATATAAGTTATTGATTTAATTTTTAGTGAAATTTACTGTTTGATATTCATAATTTATTGTTTTTAGCTGTAAAATATTAATTAATGTACTACAAAATTCAAACACAATGCGAATTGTTATATGAAATAAATAAATAAATAAATAAACTTTAACAATGATCCCAACCGATAAAATTGTCATTAAAACATAAACATATGAGATCGAACGATGCAAGTAATTTCCTTTGCTGTCGATAATTTTTAAGGATAACATACAATCTTTCACTGACTTAGGTATTTAATTCTATCAATACAGACATGGCACGTTTGAAATAAAATACAAGTATTTACATCGAGACGCATGAAAACGGACCGTTACCAACGGCAGCTGCATAGGGTCAATTGGTACTGACCCTAACATTACAATCCGACCAATTTAAGACGCTTCGATAGTTGACACGAACATACCCAATAAAACACCATTACAAATCGGCGCGGTTGCATCTTGAAACATTTTGAGTGTCTCTTGCGGGCGAAGGAGTATACGACCGAGTTAGAAAGTCATCAGTTACAATCTTGGGTTCAATATTTGCTTGTTTTTCATAAATGTCGTGTAATATCAAGCAAGAAACACAGATGCTTGTTATTAAACTGGCGAGAACATATGCGGGCTAACACGTGTTCCTAGCTAAATGAGCCCCCACAATTGGATCCCTTGAGAAAAAAAGGTTTTTAACCAAAAATTCCAAGTCGGGGTTGAAAGGTACTTGAGTTTTATATTTTATGCGGTTTTTAAGTCCTTTCGTTTTATCTGTTAGTGAAATTATTTTGAACGCCAACGATGCTACGCAGAATGATCCATACAAAATACTTTACGCATTTAAACACCGCGCACCGTGACAAACTTGAAAATATCTTAAATAAATATTGCCTATGTCTAAGTATAAATATAATTACTCAACAGTGACGGACTAAAGTAACAGTTAAAGTAAGCGTAAGAATAAAATACTACGTCCTGTTCAAGCTTGTACTATATACTCATTACAAACAGAAGATAAATGGCAATTACAATGTAAGATGTCCGCAGGGAACTAATGACAGAGAACAGGTTGCCATAACGGTGCCGGTTCGATGCCCGGGCTGGCCGGCCTCGAGATACTTCGGATATCACATTAAAAAGTGTCTAGATAGTACCTATTTGAGATACAACAAAGTGGCATGCTGCAATATTTATTGTATCACCAAATGGAAGTGAAGGGAATTTTTGTCCACTAAAATTTGAATTTGCCTTTGAAAATTAATTAATTTTAGATCTCCAGTAAATGTTTCTTCGATGGACGTCAGGTAACTGTTCACTTTAGTGCGGTGAGTCCCGGAGTTTTTAAACACCAAACAGTGTTCGGACTTTATGTATCACGAATATTTTACCAATATGAACACCACAAATTGTTTCCAAATCTATTTATTATAGCAATAAAGTTGTTTATTGTCTAACCTCAAAACTAGTTTGTTTACTTAATTCGTTTATGGCGTGAGCTTGACACGATTATGATTGAAAAAAAAACACGCACTATGGCGGCGAGTTTTCCCGCGTAAACGAGCACATGTGCGCGCGACGCGGGTTCCCATTGCGCATGCGTGGGAATCAAGCGCGCCATCTTGCGCCGCCGCCGTCGCCTTTTTCAGCGGCGCTTGTTTTTGTTCAGTAAAAGTATTGTCGAAGACCAGTTTAGTATTTTTGAAAAGATTGTAATGTTTTATAAAAAAGGTGATCGTTTTACAAACAGGTTTAAGCAATCATTTGAGAGTACTTGACTTTGATACCAGCTCAGTTAATTAAATTGTAATTCGTTTATTTAGAGCTAATTGCACCCACAATTGACTGTAAATAAATATTAACAAAGGACTATTGTTAGTAAATGCTTATTGTTGTTGCTCTAATAACACGGCTTAGCGGCTTATTACATTAACAAACTAATCAAATCATCTAAGGTTTTGGTTGCATTAGCGACATAAGCTTGCGTTAGTTTAAGTAGGTTCTTCATTAAACTTATATGACGTAGTTCTGAGGTAACAAACATTAAAAAAAAAACAATAAATTACTATCGACATTTCATCCAAAAGACTGGATCGAAATATTACTGAATCCAAATCGGTATCTTGAGGTTAGGGGTACTTACACAAAATTCAATATAAGGCAGTATGAGATGCAATCAACATGCAGTGTAGGTACTTACGCTGTTGCTCAATTTAAGTGACGTAGGTAAACTTAAAATGCAATACAAAAAGCAACAGACGATGATGGAGAAACGAATGCCTACTAAACGACATGCTAACTAATGAAAGTCAATAATAAAATCTAAGAATAGTGAGGAAAATGGAGAGGGACGCCTTTACCAAATACATAGTGGGACAATACAGACTAGATGGGTAGGCAAGGTGCATAGTAGGGCAAATGTACCCACAGGATGATGCAAAAGAAATCGATTAAGTAATCAATCACAAGATTAATTTGCCATCAAACATTTTTAATTACCAGTCCTGTTTCAACAAGAACAAAGTTACAACAATTAAGATAATTATCAATTTAGTAGCACGGACATCCGTCGAAGACTTCCGAACTCCGCAGCCTCAGACGCATTAATTAACGAGAGAAGAACAGTGCACTTTCATTCATGTATCCTCAGTTGAACTGATGCCAACGCACTGTAATCTCGCGAGACGTCGACCGCTCACGAAGCGCCCCGAACGCAAGTACGAGTTTACGACCTTATGACACACTTCGTTTTTTATTGCTAATCACTTTTGTACATGATCTTATTTTTTTGTATTGAGATAATTGTGTCGTGCTCAATTTATTGAGATATTTTTATTAGGAATTTTGTTAAGGCTGCGTCTGTCAGTCATTTCTCCATAAAAAAGGATATAAAAAACTCCTCTTCTCAATGGGCGTGTGCCATCGTACACGACGTATGTCCTCCATTTCAGGCGAAATTGTCAGGAGCACCCGATTTCCCATACGCATAGTATTTTTATAGTCTACTAAATATAATATGTAGGCGTCACAGATAATTTTCAACGTTTAACCAATATGGAAACTATGCTTGTAATGACCCGTAGGTAAGGCTAGGAGTTACCGATTTTCGTACCTGTTATATTTTATTAGAATTCGTTAGTTAGGCGTCACCCTAATTTCGATCGTATTAAAATCCTGAAATACATTTTAAAAAATGTATTTCATGTTCAAACAGAGACTATCGATGCAAACTGCTACACTGAAAATAAAATCATACTGATAATAATTGGTAAACAACAGGTAGGTGGAATGCAATCGAAATTCCTCAACTATCAGGTATAAAGTGGATCAAAATACTGGGAAAATTTGTGCTAACCCAGTTCGACAAAACTAATTCCCTTGTCACTCGTCTCATGTAACCTGTATCGTGATGTAACAATAACACAATATAAATTACTTACATTTAGTATGCGTATGCGCACGGTTTCCATATCGATATAATCCAACAGCATTCGAATCCAGAGTGAATAGGCATTATCTGGGCACGCTCGATCCATCCTAGACCTCAAGCATTGCTTTCTATCTAGGCGAGATCAAAAGCAATCCCAATACCTGATTTAAAAAAAACGTAGTTTCCCTTCTTATTCTAATTCACCATCATGCGTTAAATGGTCAACAATATAACAACGAAGATTTTTATTATTACGGAAGAAATGGTATATTTTTATAGTTTCATAGTGCAATCATGTCTCCGTAGCAGTAAGCCGAAAAAAGGGATGTGAATATCGTGCCACTTTCTCAGCCAGTCGTCGTCCGGGGCGAACTGCCTGACCGGATGCCCGGACACTCGGACGCTAACATTGTTGATGGTATGCATCCTCACCGATTATCATTCAAATGAACCTTTAAGAACGGCTGTTTTCTCTTGACGGACGTCTAAACGGCAGCTATGCTAAGCTTTCCGGCTTTTCAGGAATAATCTGCGGGAAAATCGATTAGCCAGATTGGTGTGGCATTAGTGGAGAGAGCCAAAATGTATGCGGGTATGACAGCGTGTCAAATATGGTGTATAAACATGCGCTTGACCTCAGATACATAATTTCGTCTGCCTCTTTGTAAGAACCAAATAAACCCAAATTTGAACAGGTAGAAAATGTCTTAGGCAATATGGCCGACTTTTCCTATTTATTGATTGTTGTTGCACTGTTGTAATAACACGATTCCAGTTACTTGTTTGTTTACTTATAATTTTACATTTAGTTTGGTTTTTGGTTTTTTTTTTCAGATTTTTTGAGATTCCAGAAGACTGCTCTGAGAATGCAGTAAATTTTTGAAAGGTTTCATAATTTTATTCAACTTTTGATTACAAAAATTATGGTCGCAGCAACTTGAAAACTGCAATTTTTGGCGATGCATGCCATTTTTAGGGTTCCGTTGCCAAATGGCAAAAAACGGAACCCTTATAGATTCGTCATGTCTGTCTGTCTGTCTGTCGGTCTGTCTGTCTGTCTGTCTGTCTGTCTGTCTGTCCGTTTATGTCACAGCCATTTTTCTCCGAAACTATAAGAGATATGTTGTTGAAACTTGGTAAGTAGATGTATTCTGTATACCGCATTAAGATTTTTACACAACAATAGAAAAAAAACAATAAATTTTGGGGTTCCCCATACACAGATCTGAAACTCAAAAAAAAAATTGTTTCATCAAACCCATACGTGTAGGGTATCTATGAATAGGTCTTCAAAAATGGTATTGAGGTTTCTAACATCATTTCTTTCTAAACTGAATAGTTTGCGCGAGAGACACATCCAAAGTGGTAAAATGTGTGTCCCCCCCCCCCGTAACTTCTAAAGTAAGAGAATGATAAAACTAAAAAAAATATATGATGTACATAACCATGTAAACTTCCAACGAAAATTGGTTTGAACGAAATCCAGTAAGTAGTTTTTTTTTAATACGTCATAAATCGTAAATCGCAATTTACCTTCCATTCAATCAACTCAAATATAAAAAAAAAACATTTAATTTCATAAACATAAACCTTACGCATAAACCGAGGATACCTACAGGTTTGTACGGAACCCTCGGTGCGCGAGTCCGACTCGCACTTGGCCGGTTTTTAATTAAGTAAATTTATCACGTACTTCACGATTTTCTAATGAATGAACATTCAGCAAAACTGAATTTAAATAGATTAATAATGTAGACTTAGTGTCAATGGTACCTGCGTTGGTTTTAATGAGTTGCAACCTACTTTGAATTTTAATGCAGTCCTGCAAGTTGTATTAATTGTGCAACTTTCAAACCTATTGCCTAGTTAAGGTCGTTGAACGGAGCTAAATTTTTTAATGATTTAGCGTTTAGTGTTTTACCAAAATAGAGTATTCAAAATGATGTGTTTCTAACTAAATGTTATAACTTTTAATTAAAATAATTATAATTATGTATTCATTCACATTTAACAGACAAGTTTGAAAATTCACCATTATGACCTATGTGTATAAAAAAAAATTGAGTAAAAATTCGTTTTAGATAAATACGCACTAACTTTTCTCAGGAGCGATGACAACATTTTGACTGTAACCATAATCTCAATTACAAAATTGTTTAACTGAATATTCTCGTGTACCTACAGAATACCATCGTGCTTACAATATGCAAATGTCGGTATGCAGTGAACGGAGACCAACCGTCTCAATACCAAATAACAAGAACCCATAAAAACCCTTGTTCACCATTGGCTGATGATGTGGCGTTACTCCCTCATGATTGGCTAATACATCTCCTATTCTTAAACTGATTGGATATTCATCTTCCCGCTATTTAGTTTATTTTGCATTTTTTTACAACAAAAGACTTTATCGTCAAGTAAATAAGGTATAGATTGTGTGCTGCTGGTTAATTTGTTTGTATTAAACATTCACTGAAAATTGGTGTGGTATGCGAGGCACGCGTGCGATCGCTTGTACTGGATGCCCGTGGAATACTATATGTCAGGCTAAAGCCCTGTACGGTCTGCATTCAGATTGTTTTAGTTATTTTAGGATCAGCTTAAATGGTGCTCATTGAATGCCGTTTGACTAAGATGGTGGTTCTACTGGCCATGTCGCTGGTTCTGTGCAATCTAGGAGCCTGCTTATGGATAGTGCCTCTGCCATCCGGTAAGATTAATCGCAACGATTTTATATTGCGTCTTGTAGTCAGGTCCCTAAGTAAACGTATGCATACCGTCTTTGAGAAAAAGGTATCGTTCTTATGGGAATTGTGGGCAAGGATAATAATAAAGGTTATGTTATGTTCCTTCGATCTCTATACCATACATCAAGTTCGAAGATTGTTTTTTTTATGGAAATTTAATAAAATATTCGTATTTATAGGTAGCTATTGTAGATATCATAGAGCAATTTACAGTTGAAGCGAAAAATTCATAAACGAGGTTCAAAGGCAAAGAGTTTGTAGAGTCTGTGCCATTGAAGACATGACGTAATTTGTTATAAAATAACACTTCATTGTAACGTCAATGGCTTGTAAATTGCAATTGGGTCAAGAATTACAATCGACTGTCACTTATTGCCTGGGAGTTACGAAGACAGTTTTATAACATTTCGGTGAGACCCTTCACGACTGATAGAGAATAGTACCAAGTGAAACGATTTTGTCGTATGATTTATAATCCGGGTTTCGCAAAATCCAACTCTAAAATCATAACGTTTCCTGCCAGGGTCGCGAGATTTGTTTGAAAGAGATACCATGGCCCTAGCATATGGGCAACTGACGGAACACGGGTAGGTTTTAATCAGTAAAAGTCTGACACGTCCTTCCGCACCACTCAGAGCAGGAGAGGACACCTGATGATTTTCCCACCCACAAAAAAAAGATCACAACATTTTTAACAAATCAAAACGAAAGTGACTGTCATATAAAGAAAATATTTACGGAATCAGGTTAATATTGTGTCATGCAATATTCTGAACTGAACTTTTCTTAGATAATGTACTTTATTAAGGTTACAAGATCCAAGTTATAAGCTCATGTAAACAGTTCCTAAGTTTAGGTTTATTTTCGAACATCGCAAACAGTTCATTTTCCGTCCACCGCACGTTTCTAAGAACCTATGTCTTACATAATAATAGTTTCTCAGTGTCATGTTGTTAGTTATTTATAAACAAGTGACATTATAGGCCCATTGTACTGGGTAAGGGGTCTTCGGAAAGTACTGGCAGTTAGCTGAATTGTTTGGTACGTAAAGAATGTGATCGACTTGCATTGCTTTCGATGTAGAATTTCGCATAATATACGGAATTTGTGGTTTGTTTCTTTTCACGTGTAAATGACGGCACGGTAATCCGCAAGGATTAGAATTCAAATCAAATACTTCATCATAATCATCATTACAGCCGTGTGACGTCCACTATTGGACATACTCCCAGTTTTGGGGCCTTTGTCATAATCGCAACGCTTGGCAGGCGAGATGGCGATCGTAGTATGGAGGTGGAATACACAGAGACCGCTGTTACCCATTCTCTAGTAAGTCCCTTAATCGGCTTTTACGACAGCCACGGAAAGAAATGGGGTTATGCTATTCTTCATATCCGGCACTCAAATACCTACTTGTTCATTTTATTAATACCGTAAAGAGGTTTCAAAAAGAAAACGCTTGCTTAAATTTTACTGAATGTTTTTAACCTTTTCCTATGTAATTAATTATACAAGTAATCGAGAAGATTTTAAACGTATATTCGGTTCAGACGGGTACTGATAGGAATCATCTTTTTTTGCAGAACTCGATACTTTTGGGTGTATGTTTGTTTGGTAATACATTACTAAGTTAATGGTGCAAAGGAAGCGTGTTATCGTGACATTGTCGACGACGTCATCGGTTGCGGTGGCAGTAACCTTTCGTAGTGAACCGATACAGTGCAGCTTGGGTGCCGTTACACCATGCCATACTTCACATGCTCTCACTCACTTTTTGTGACGATTTTCAAATTGATTGTCTGTACAGTACGTACACACTATCCCACGCATTCAGTACCGTTGAAAACTCACATGACACATCAATCGATTTGATTTATTCGAATAAAACGCTGGACACGTGATGCGTTGTAAATTGCAAAGGTCATCAACTAATAGGGATGTGAAAATCGGAATTCGGATATTCAATTTTTACTTATTAGTAAAAATAAGAATGAATTGCTTAGGCTTGCAGCATTTGAAACCTATACTAGTATTATAAATGCGAAAGTAACTCTATCTGTCTGTTACGCTTTCATGACTAAATCTCTGAACCGATTTTGATGAAATTTGGTACGGGGTAAGTTTGAACCCCAAAAAAGAACAAAAGCTACTTTTTCATTCCGCGACTTCGTCTGCATCCGCGATAACAGACATTTACGCAGATAAATTCGCGGGCAAAAGCTTGTACCTACTTTATAAATTGATGGAAAGGTCTATGTGAATGAGAGTCGTCAAAACCAAGTATTCACTACCATTTAACAAGTCGAAGACTGTGAATTCGGTAACAAAGGCATATCGGAGGTTGCGCAAAGGCCTCTTGTGCCAGTGAAAGTGTCGAAGCCAGCCGCTCAGTTTTAGCTTTTGACAAATCATGCGATAAATTCTTTAAGAGCACGAACTATGACGAATGCAAGAAAGCCTTGACCTCAAAAAAAATACTCTATTTAGAAATAAAATTGACAGCACAATCAACTTTATCATTTTCTTAGAAAGTAAACAGAAATACACATTCAAAAAATACCCAAACCTATTGTACAGAGACTGAAGAAAAACTATCGATAAAATCGGCAACTTAGGAACCAAGTAGAACTTTATCTAGGTATGAGATAAGAGCATTAACCGATACGTACAAGTAGTTAGAGGAACACAGATCACAGACCGAATAAGGTTGTAGTAGTACCGTTCGGATCACTTCGGATACTTGGACAGGGTCCAGTTTTTTACAGCATAACGGTCCTAGCCGCTACGTTGTATGTAATTGCAATAAATTGAAGCGACTAATACCGTGCGTTTATCAACAAAAAGCAGTTTCTTTACTCTCTCAATGCTCAACTACAGGTACAGCGGATACCATCGATAATTATTAATTAATTTCATTGCCATTTAGATTACGTTTTCCTGTTGTGAATGAAAGTGGATTTTTTGGCGAGATCCGGTTCTTTAATCATGCAGTTCACAATTAAGAAATATTCACGTTCAAAACGTTTCATTCAGAATATATTGAAATTGATACAGAATAGTAGACAATCGCATTATTATTTTATGGTTATTTTATATATATGTAATCTCCAGCACCTTGATCAAAACAGACTGATTTTAAAGAGCTATAAACAAACATAATAATAATAAGGTTGGGTTTAGTTGCACCATCATCATCATCATCATCATCATCTGCCTAGCCTTTTCCCAACTATATTGGAGTCGGCTCCCAATCTAACCGAAATGCAGCTGAATACCAGTATTTTACATAGAGCAGCTGGCTATCTGACCTCCACAACCCAGTTACTGGGTAATACGATACCCTTTAGTAAGACTGGTTCAGATTTTCTGGCTTCTGATGACCCGTAACGACTGTCAAAGATCCACAATTTACTGCCGGGACCAACGGCTAAACGTGCTTTCCGAGGCACGAAGGGGTCTTGGTATTTAGAGGTGGTCCCCCATCGACGAACCAACCGTACCCTACTTAATCATCAAACACATAAAACTGTAGACTAGATGCAAAACACCTTACAAATAAACTTGTATCGAGCACTCAAAAGTAACAAATATACGACACGAATGCTAATTAATGTCCGATACGCGGGCCGCCACTCACACCGTTGCATAATGTGTAACCTTTTAATTCAGAGCCGCAAAACTCCATTACATTTTAATGCATATAAACATGTGTAAAGTTCAAATTGAAAGCTTTATTGGTGGGCCAAATTCGTTGAACGATATTTAAGTACTTAATACATTAAAAATTTAAATACATTACATTATTAGATTCTTTCATTTTTATAATAGAAGAACGAGACTATTCCTTACTTACTTTCTTTGCTGCTCAAAAATGTACAGAGCCTTAAAAACTAATCACGCCAATTATTGTTTATCAAGTAAGCTGTCACATACCGTACTAACACAGTATCATGGAGTTTACCTTCATATTCTAGAATCTACATCGTAAAAACGATCAAAATATTTTTTTTCTCACATGTCAAATACTCAAGATAAAGATATAGTAAACAAGTAGCTCAAAGAACCAAGCTCATTCCGATCGAGTCCGTCCCTTGCTGCCGTACCCCACAGGGGGTGCCCTTAGCGAGTAGTCACTCTAGTTTTAAGTATTTCAAGCCCTGGCTGGAAGCCGTTATTTGTTAAGGTAGCCACAGGGAAGTCCGTTTAAGCAGCCAACAACCTCATAGTTTGACCAGCAAGATTTCATTAAAAAAGAACCACGCAAAATCAAGGCAGGCATTACCACATGATTTGGGCCTATCGTAGAAGTGATGAAAGACGGGTGTTTCTACTACGTCGACTTACGTCTTATGTAATTTTGACGGTCAAATATTATTGATTTTAAACCCCTGTTTGAATAAACGATTTCGATTTTTATTTAGAACAGCTGCAAATATCCAGGTACGTCTCTAAAACCATATGACGAGAGACATTCAAATAAGGGATTTATCACCATCTTCCATGACCTAGCTAAGGCGTTTGACACTATATGATTCACCAACCTTTTGAGCGAAACAGGTTGGTCTTTGCGCTGATTAGTTATCTAGTAGATCTCATGCATCATGCATGCATTTGTGTTAGCAACGGTGAGCACAATACTGATAATTTTATCCTGACGTACTTGCATTCACGTAAGGGAATATTCTGAGACCTATCTTATTTAAGCTACAAAAAATAACTCTATCAGATCTAAATCCATGACTACAGAATTATCTCATACGCTAATGACACTGCATTGAAATTTGCAGGTGACCTCTACGAAGAGATTTTCATGTGACCACACACTCATTTGTTCTTCTACTCTATATTACTAAATAGAGAGGTATTCTATGTTATGAAAAGTTTGCCTACATTGTTCTAAAACCGTGAATAATTTTCAGAGACTTAAATTTAGCTTTACTTTTGTGATATTGCCATATCAGGTTCCTTAGTGGAGACCTGATGTCCACACACACACACACGCTACGCGCTTTGGTTTAGCTTATGCGTTTGTCTCCCACCAATAAAATACTTTTTCTCAAGTATGTATTGTGTATGATATGTCATAATGATATGAGTTTAAGTTTATTTTGTAATTATTACATGAACAATAAAACAAAACAACAACTTAACAAGAGAAATGGACAATACTATACAAGAGGAAATTGAAAAGTGCCTGTATCTAATGCAAACAAACGATTTCTATCTTTCTTTCTCTCAATCAAAAAAGGCGAAAAAAATACAACTATGTGAGAGGAGCCTCATGAAAATAAATATTATCAACGTGCATTCGTAACACGACGTTCGAATGCCAAACATGTATAAATAAGGTATCGATAGACAGAACGCGAAACGATTTTCAAAACACGAGCTCATTGTTACCAGTCTTGTAACAAAGTATAATGTGTGTCAACATTCACAAAGGAACCACTGGCGAACTGTACAACGCACTTAAAATTTGAATAAATATTTTGGTTCTTCATCTACATAACTATTACCCAATTAAACTATTTGAACGGGGATTTTCAAAGTACGGAAGCCTTAAGGGTTGGCCTTGGATGGACCAGAACCTTACGATAATCAGTCTTCTTATATTCCAAGAACAGGATATTACCAGGAAAGGGAACAGGTTCTCTGTGTATGCTTAAGTTAATATCCAACACTACTAATGACTGGTTGCGAGTCAACCTTATATATACTACTAGACCACCTTTTCCCGTAGCAAGTTTTACGACTGAACCGAGATGACGAGAAGCTAATAAGCTTTATAAAGAAATAAAATAAATATTTAAATTAATCTCAGAAACATCTGTTAAAATTACGCATAAGAATGTTAATAACCTCAGTAGGACTGGATGTCAAAATAGCGATCAGTAAAATTGGACAAAACAATACCACAAGACCGAGATTTGATCAGTTCAGGCTACTAATTCTCATCATTATTTGAATAAATGTCTTCTGATTTGATAATCGAAAACTACTCCATCTTAAATCTGACGAAGCGAGAATATAAATCAGTTCCTGTTTTCTCCGCCTAAAATTTCGCTGCGTTATTTCCTGCAGATTATTTAATCTCGACCTAGAAGCATAGAGTAAAACTCTGACGTAGAAGTATGAAGATAACGATCGAAGTGACATTTTTGTTAATGTTTACATACATGATAAACAGTGGGCTGGGTTACTCCAACTCGAGTATATATTATAATGCTTTAGTGAGTCACATTACAAACATACTCGTATGTCTGAAAGACCTATTATTATGTTTGTAATACCTACCGACTATCTCACATAGAAGAAGCATTGTTTATAAAAATATCACGTTCGTAGCTAATATATGTGCTATGCTACAATCATTATTATGGCTTTATTGTGTGAAAAATGATTCTATGTTTGAAAAAATCGAAACATTATTTTCAGCAATACTTGTGCAATCGCTTCAAAAAAATGAACAAACTTGCTAAGGAAAGGTTTCCTGATCAATTCTAAAAGCTTCAGTTAGTTGGTGGTATCTGCTTATTCTTCGTAACACTCTTGTCAGAGCGGACGTGGTCCTCATGAAATTTCTTGTCTACGGGCTGATGTGATTCGCCTCACGATTTCTCGCCATCCAATTGGTGCGTATACCACCACCGGGTACAAAAATCTAGCAAAATAAGTAATTTGACATTTTTCGAAAAGTTCAGGATAACGATCAAATCATCAATCATGGTGTACTTTCTGTGAACTATGATCCTTGTTCGATATTCTTACTCTCAACTCAAACTACCAAAAGCCAAATACATTTTAAATTGACAAAAATAAACACAACCTACCTATCAACATATTTTTTCTCCGAACACTCTGGATTAGTTCGCAAAATGGCCTTTTTTGCATTCGCTACCAAGTGTGGCAAAAAAAAGTAATCATGTTGAATAGCAACAGATGCTTACATTGCGTTTCATTACGTCGCATATGTATCTAAGTAATTTATATTTTTATTGTGGTGTAGTTATTAAAGCTAGCTTCTCTTAGCGGGTGGTTAAAAACAAAACATTATTATAACAAAAACATTGTTACAATATGGAATTTGTCTTTGTGGTTACTGCTATTTATAACTACAACTTCAGTTTTATTATTTAATGGAATAACATTGTGTATCGAATCAACTAAGAGACCACGACATTTTTTAATTTAGTTATTCAATTGGATAAACATTCTAGTAATCTGGTAGATTTCAGTATCAATCAAATCAGACTAATATATTCCAGTGCCGCAAATCTACAATAAATTTTCAAAGCACTTCATCTAGCAGTCACAAAAAAAAATCCTTTGGCTCTTCCGGTATTTCAATGAAGCGGAAGTCAACGGAAGTAGTAACTGTGTTGATGGGGTACGTCACTCACTTTACGAAGTAACAAAGCCGAGGGACAGACTGAAGAGCCAGAATAGTTATCTACCTCAAGTTGACCATCGCTAAATTACGCTAGGTCTAGTGCGGCACGATTAAAACTGAGGCTTTTCAAACATCAGTTGATACGTTGAGCCTGAAGTAAAACCTTCCAGTGGCCAACAACTAAATTGACCCACCTGGAAATCTCAATTGACTGAGCTAGAAAAGCCGATAGAGATACAACTTCGAGACGTAGGGATACTCAGATGAGCCGCAGTAACATATCGATATACGACGCCGAGGGCCTTAAATTCGCGTTTAATGAATTAACAGGAAAGCCCGGTTGAGTAGTCACGAAGTTTTAGGTCAAATACGAGATGTCATTTCCGAAAAAAAACGATAACACTTTAGAAGTAACCGAATTGTTGTCGAAGCTTATTTAATCCTTCTAATATTAATCGTAATTATGTCGAAGAAGATGAACTAAATAATGGCCAAGTAGACGCTAGCAGAATGATAACAACAGCCAATTAGTATAAAATAATGATAAAGCCACACCCAAAGAGAGTTTCATTAATGATGACAATATAAATGTCATCCAAATAAAGAAACGAGAAACGAGTTTATATATAGGGCAAGCCGAAATAAGCTCCATTTTCTAGATAAATAATCACAAGAATCATGAAGAAATAAAAACTGAAGAGGGACTCAATATTGATGTCAATTTTAAAGCTATTCAAATAATAATGATAGAAGAAACAAATTCAAATATATGCATCGATATGGATCGCATAACAATCTGTTCGCAATTGAATAATAGGTTTAGTATGATTACAGGGATTTCGTGATGATGTTACTATACCGTCATAAGGAAAGAACGCCATCAATGCTAAGCAGAACATGTGAACCAGTGGTATCCTAAGTACCCTGATTGGGAAGTCGAGTAGTCCGAATCTTTCATGTTGGATACACACTCACTAGTCACATAAAAGCGTAATGCAAATATTTTAATGCGAAATAAAGTTTTAATGTTATAATATCTTACTAAGACAAATGTAAGGAATTGAAATACAATCACTTCTAGGCATACTATTGGTCTCATGTTTATAGGTAATATCCGCAACAAAGGTTTTCTTTGGTAAAGGGAAATGTCCTCTAAACTCTTCACATTTTGGAAACGTAAATTTTAAATTAGTCTACTATCAGTCCACCTTTACTGAACGTGGGTACCTCAATCATATCAATCACCAATTGTGTCAACAAGAATACTGCGATGGCTATGCCCCGTTAGCAAAGTTTCAGCCTAGACATAGCGACGTAGAAGTTTTGTCTCTTTTTCTACGAATACTCGTATTTCCTTGATGACATATAAAATGAGATAAACACTATTTCGTATTTAGAAGTGTGGAAGAGCTGACAGCACGCCTCAAGATGTAATTGATGTAGATCGATTGTTAGGAATAATCAATTTATACACTTAAACGCCTATCATTGAGGCAAGTAATTTGGTTTAAAGCAACTCCCTATGCAACCCGGTAGGTCGCATCGTGCACAAGTGTCCCTTTTTAGTCCGACTCGGTAGATTCAAGGGTAGTTGAAAAGCTTATGCCTTTTTTATATCCTCTTCCGGTTGCTCTTCGGTTTAGTCAATCAATGGATTGGCTTGGATATATAAAGGACAATGGCATGGATCAAGATTTTGTATGCCTAATAGTAAATAGTACCTACCTACCAATGTCCCAACTATCGTTAATATGAGAGGACAATTCTGATCTCGTCATGAATGAAACATGATATATTGGAGTTGCACTCTCCTACCATAAAAAAGCATAATCATTCTTGCTCATGCACTTACTCTGACAGCTGAGCTTTAAAATGTCTAATATTAACCTGTATATTAAAACGTCAAGCAAAAACCTTGTTCACACGGCTAAATATCAAGCTATACATTTCCAGTTTTAACAGACCTCTCATTGACTTCCACTTCGACTTTCCGTACAATGAGAAGTTGGTTTACACTGGGAATGTATAGCTTGATATGTCGCCGTACGTACCCTTTTTACAAAGTTTACGGGGACGGGGACGTATAAAATTTGATACTGTTAAAGTTGATTTGCAGTAGTGCAGAAAGCTAAACATTGTTTTTAACTGACTTCAAAAAAGGAGGAGGTTAGTTATGAAATATAGTCCAATTTCGAGTACTGAGTGACCACTAGTCAGTAAATACACTTAAATTAAACTGAATGATAAAGAAAGGAATTTTATCTTTGTGGTTGCTGCTATTTATAACTAAGAAAATAGTTGTTATATCAAATCGAAAAACATTGTATGACGAGTCAACTATCTCAATTTATGTAGGGCGGCGCAACATGTGTTTTTCTTCTTTCTGTTAGTCGTCATCTCTTTCTAGCCGATCATCTTTCACACAGTCCATTGATTGTTTTCCCCACTCTAATCACCATCCACATTCATCACCACATTCAAAACTCTCCAAACAAAATTTTCTTTATTCTTCGGCATCACATGCCCATACCATGACAGCCGACATAACTTTTGAGTCACCGGTGCATCTTTCAGATTTCGATCGGGTTTAATAATACTATATTTTATTTGAAGTTAAAATAATATTTTACGAATATTTTCATGCTATTTTTCTGCTTTTCAATAAAGTATACTAAAATAGCAGTCTTTTTTGTCCATATTCTTAGAAACCAAATAGATTCAAGAGAAAACACAAATGTTTTATACAAAGAATTCCTTATATATCTGGAATTATAAATCAAAGACGAGAATGTTTTACTTGCAATTTCAAATAAACAGTAAAGTTACTAGTACTTGGTAACAAGCTGTAATGTTATGACTACAGCAACAGTAACAAAAGACCTCGGCTATCAGTTAAATACGAAGAAAAAGGTATGACAAACCTGTCTACAAATATCGACAATAATAGGATAGACATTTAGACAACCTGATAAACTTCGTCTATCCACATTACGATTTTGTGACCGAATTAAAATAAAGTCTAGGAAGCCAATCTTTTTCTTTGTATTCATCATTTCAGCCTAACGAAATCCACTGCTGGACATAGACCTGCCCAATTTGGGGGGCTTTGCCATAATCGCCACGCCTGGCAGGCGGGTTGGCGATTACAGTATGGTGGAAAAATGCATAGAGAATGCTGCTGTCCATTCTCTAGTAAATCCCTTAGTCGTCTTTTACGATGCCCACGGATAGAAATGGGATGGTACCTACTATTCTTTACGTCCGGCACTACACGTAACATTTGTTTTTTGTATTCAATAAAACCTAATTCATACTATTACCTACGAACATTATAAAATAAAAAATAAGCCAAATCGGTCCAGCCGTTCTCAAATGATGCACTTACGAACGAACAGGATTTATTTTTATTTATATAGACAATGATTTAACAATAAAAACCTATTTACAATACAGTAAGAAAACGAAGACTTCTTCTTAGCACACTTCGTTCCCGTACTGTCTTTTGAAAGCTTAAGCAAAAAATACTCACTATCTGCTATCCCTCTCACACTAATCGTCGATTGAGTATCACCATCTCTATCGCTACCGTTACTAATCTTTAGAATGCATATAAAAAATGTACGGCTGGTTTGTTCGTTTTCCTTTTGAAAATGGAATAGATGATATAGGTAATGAGTTTTTTTTTCTATGGTCACATCGAACTTTGTAATAACTATCTGAGTATCACTGACTCTGGCTGATAGGTTTGTTTTTTTTTTTTAATATTGTTATGTTATGCTGACCCGTGTAAGTTGAACTTCAGTTTAATAAAATTTGCCGAATTGAAACTTGGTATGATACCAAAAACGAACAACTCTAGTAATAACTAGAAGTACCATTAAATGTATGTAATTATAAATTGCGGACAGGCGCCGCTTACTAAAACATTGGTTTGTTTTATTACATTAGCCGCAAATATCCATTATTGAAAATGAACTACTTAACATTTTCAATAATGGGTATTTGCGGCTTTTTGACCGAAATATTTAACATTAAATTATGTTGTAGTAAACATAGGAATTTAGCATTTCAGCATTACTAGACTTTATAGAAAATCAATAGTCGCAACTCGTACCTAGATTGTGAGAAAAAAAAAATATTGCAAGGCCCGGCAGAAATGCGAAAGCGCGAAAACCAAAACAATACATTTTTATTCTAGCTTATACTTGCAACTTTTTGAAAGAATACATCGATTTCCAAATACGTAAAACACTTCAAAGAAAAGAAATATTTTGTTTATTCCATAACTTCACATGACTACAGACTTCGTTTGCCTTCACACGAATAATTCGAAGAAACATTAAAGCCTGCCATTATCGCCTTTACGACACCTCTTGTTATCAACACTATTGTTACCCTGTACTTCTTAGAAACAACATAATGTCGTATCTTCATTGAACTATCGAACCTCCATTCACAAACTTATGTATTGACTTGGGAACTAAATCTTTAAAACGAAACATCTTGAAAATAACTAGCTAATAAATAAATACTTGGCTTATTTGAAAGTAACTGTAATCATAATTTTTAAAATTAGAATTACATACTTACAAGTACTTAATAGTGCTCGCCCAGTGTTCGAAATTAGAACATGTTTTTTGATTAATTTAATGTACTCGTATTTTTAAAGCATTATTAAATAAAATATTTGCTTTCTGCACTCCTTCTCCATATTAACCCCGTCCGCGTAAATTTCGTAAAAAGAGGTAGAAAGGTTTTGCTTCACAGCAGGGAACATATTTGTAAAACCCATGAGGAAATGCATTCCTCTCGGAAAAACAAAAAGCTCTACAGCGTGATTGAAATCTGAACATTGTTAAAACGTAACATGACAACTGCAATTAGTTCGTTGGCGGTTGGAAGTATAAAATTCCTTCAGTACAGTGATACGAATTAACTGTGGTACCATTAGTGTCACACAGGGGTCACTTTTCAGCATTGTTGACTTGAAAGACGAGATCTCAGTTTTATCTGTGCGGTGTCAAGTGCTATAAACAGAGTTTAACCGTACTTCGGGCACCGGCATAGCGTGTATACCTTTATATACCATTCAAGTATCTGCCCCACCGGTAGTACAGTGTTACTTACAGTTGTATAGAATCAAGTTCTTCTAACTGAACAGACAGCTGTGCTGCTGGGGAGTTTGTTGCGCCACTTCTTCTCAGCTAAAGCACTAGGAAGTGATGAAGGGCGGGCTTTTTGGGGGACTATCTTATGTTATTTTGACGTTCGAAAAGCGCTGATCCTCAGCCTTATTTCCAGAAATGACTTTTGATTTTGACTTACATGCAACATAATCTAGGACTGCGAACATCGAGCAAAAATGGTTTATATTATTTTTGTTTTCAATTCTACTCTAGATCAGAGAGGTAATTGTGCAATACACTATCAGTAGGAATCGCTTTCATATTGACAGTTCCACAACATGCATTGCGTTGTTTACGTTGCTAAGGAGATTATTTTTACGAACATATGAAAGAATGGATGCGCAATATCTTCAAAATTATTCAGATTCTGATTAATAGTGCACGCAATTATGGCTCTTTTTTATTGCGATGTTGAAGGTTGGTAGTATATCTATGACCCAAAACTGAAGTACCTATTGTAAATATATTTACTTCAGTTTTGGGTCATAGAAGGCGGTGTAAGATTTCAGAGGGGCGTTTTAGGCGGGGCGTTAGCAATGGGTAAATAAGGGTAATTTTCAGAGGCGGAGCGAAAACACCCATAAAATGTATCGAAGACTCCGGGGTTACCCAATCCTCACACTCTAGCTCCCTTTCAGCCTGAAATATGGTAATGAATTTCTTGGGTTAGCTTGAAGGGCGAATATCGTCAGAAATTCAAAGGAATCAGACAAAAACACAATTTTTACTGAGATGTACGTTCCGTGCGCTGTTGGACGTAAAAAGATCACCATCCCATTTCTTCCCGTGGGTGTCGTAAGAGGCGAAGGGACATACTAGAGAATGGGCAGCAGAGTTCTCTATACATTTTACCACCATACTGCGATCGCCAATCCGCCTGCCTAGCGTGGCGATAATGGCAAAGCCAAATTAGGGGAGGCCTATGTCCAACAGTGGACGTCTTTCAGCTGAAATGATGATGATGTATGTAAGTAGAAGGTACCTACTGAAAGTATAGCTGTGAAATCACAATAGACCAATGTTATGTAATGACTGTTTCGGCAACAGCTGTATGGCCTTATAAACGGCTGTCCCCAAAACGGCTACGATGTGTTTATAACAAAATACAAAGAAGAACAAATAATTGTTAAAAACAATTCATTTGCACAAAATGACAAAACAAAATCATATAAACGAAACGATTTAAATAAAATATCAAAACAATAGTAGATATAAACGGCTACTACAATGACCTGGGTGACTTAAAACGTCCACGCTGTTATGTCAGCGGCCTTATAAGGGAGACGTTTACAAATTTTACTACGAATGTTACGACGCCGTGGGAGCGCGGTCGACGGCGCGCGGACCCCGACCTACGTGGGAGGGGTTGCCGCGAATTCTTTAAACGAACGTCTCTTATCAATTGATAAGCATTTAATGTGGTGTCAAAGCCGTTTTTAAAAGGATTTTTGAGGTTAGCTTTTGGCACTTACTCTGGGAGGCGAATTTTTGTAAGTGGTTCGTATATTCAAAAGGTTTTGCTTCGAAATTGGATTGAATTTGAAGTCGAATTATGCGACATTGTTATATAAATTCCAGTGTTTTATGGACTTATAGCATTTTCTCTTGAAAATTCTATGAAAGCTTTTTTGACAATGCAACTACAGAGAGTTTCCAGTAGCACACAAAAGAATAATGAACCTTTGTATACAAATCTCCATTATATACAAAATTTTCCACCCTACGACCCTCGACCTAAATACGAATAGTCCACGGAGATAATCTTGCGTGCGCAAAGCCGCCTCCAATCCATTTAGATCGTTGTTGTTTTCAGAGCCAATGGGGACTGCTGTAAAGAATACGCCCATCGCTGCTTTCATTTTCCGACCAACTGAAATAATTGCCTGCTGAAACTGAAATAGGTTAACCACTCGTTTTACTTTCGTGCGTCGTGAAGGAATTCGATATATTTTCTTGTAAATGAATTTCCTACTTTTCAAGGAGTAACTACCGCTCTACTTTTATAAAATCGCCTTAAATACATAGGACATAGGTGTGTAGAAATAAATATAGTTAGGAAGTGAGCTTGAAGTGAGCCGTGAATAGTGCGTCGCGCGTGCGCGTGCGTTCCATAGCGATCCATAACATCGGGTGGATTGATAACTGATTGATCCAATGTTTGTACGGTAAGATTTTAATCGAATACTAGCTTTTGCCAGTGGCTTCGTCCGTGTGGATGTCGGAAATTATCCTATGGAAACGTACTACCGGGATAAAAGTATGATGGTGACTTTGGAACACAGACTTCTTGCCAATTTTTAAGTAGATTTAATTCAATTGTCTTATAGACCGTGCAAACGAATTTGACGGATCCTTGCATATTATAAAACAAAGTTGTTTCCCGCGTCTGTAAGCTTGTATCTTTTAAACTCCGCAACGGATTTAATGCGGTTTTCTTCAAAGGACAGATTTATTCAAGAGGAAGGTTTATATAACGTTTATACGTGAATAAAGCTAGTTTCAACTAAATCTTAGCCGCAAAATTTGGCATCCAGTCTAAGTGGGGGCAAAAAATGTTAAATACATTTGAATTAACCACCCAATATAATATAAGTAGTTGAGACCACAGTGATTGACATAGCTCACAGTATAAGCGAGTTGGAGTACAAAAGAAGAGGCATAAGCAGTGGACTTCTGTTGGCAGAATTAGAGACAACAAAATAAACCACAAAACAAACTAGTTCTGAAAATAAACCACAGCGAAATAAATAACATGCATGCATAATGAATTTGTGCGTACTCCGATTCTATCTCCTTCAGTGAACAACATTAACATGACAATCCATCGCAGTTCACACAAATCTATTTCGAACTCCTGCGCACTACGTACATTGAATGGGACAGGAAAGTATCTAACATCTCATTCATAAAAACGATAGTCCTAAAGCTAGCGAATACTTGCCACTCCCACACAAACACCTTAGCACGTACCTGTTGCTACGCACACATTCATAACAACAGGTTCAACATGCCATGGAAGGGGGGCTGTGTGAACCGGAGTCCCATGCAACTTGATATACGGTGACGGAATGGTTTTGATACTAGAAACGTGTGGTGCATGATAATTTATGAAAAATTCTAACTTTCGCTGTTTACAGTATAATATTTGTTTTACTGATTTCAATAAAAAGTAATTGATGTTTTCTTTTATTTCAGGTAAGATTCAAATTATATGCTCACCAGAGTCACCAGATGGCGGTCGACGTACAAAATGAAAATATGTAAGTAAAAAATCTTTAAGACAATTGAAGGACCAAGAAAAAAACGAAATCACCTGATTTAACATACTATAAAAGTTAACAATAAATAGATTGATATGTAAATTAATAATAATCTCCAGACTCAATTTCGGCCATCGCGGCTAAACTCAGCGGACTAACCATCGACGCGACAGATATTATAGAGCACAAATAGATATGTGCTCAGATATTATGTTCCCTATGGGTCTGGTGCAATATATAGGTATCAGATAGTAAATACTAACATCCTATCACAAAATACAAAGAAACACAACATTCTGCGATCTAATTTTTGTAACCAAGAGTCAAAACCTTTTAGTCGCAGTCCTCATCTCACGTGAGATGCGGCCGGGTCACCCAATATCCCTGACAGATGCTGTACCGAGCGGGACGAAACTTAAGAAAGAAAAAGCCACCTTTTTTTCTATACACCTCTCTCTCTCTTTTCACAAAAATTCGTAACATCGAACACATGTTGCTTAGTCCTTAAGGATATCCGAACTTTTTACGGAACACCCACATCCTGAAGTTTAAGTAAAAACTGAAGAGCACTACCAAATGTTTCAAATTTAGAACTGAAATAAAGTGTGGGAATATGCTTCATTCTGATAAACAATCTATGACGTCACAACTAACTATATAGAAAAAGTACTGAATTAAATTACTTACTAACTGTAAAATTAGTACAAAAACAATAGCCCACGTCGAAGTACTCATCCGTATCTCTGTTATACGGAAAGTGCCCAGAGGACTGTTAGCATTGCCACGTTGAATGGCAATGCTAATTCTTTAGGCAAAGAACAAGCCAGCCCTCGGGTGGCAAGAAATTCCCATTCTGATTAGGTGGGAGTTCATTTTGCTGTTCAGCTGTAGAGAGGATGAAATGAATTACAAACAGTTCGATGAAGTCCAATTTAAAAAAAAATATATACACTAGTACTTAATACCAACTTGTTTCTTAAAACCATCAGTATTGCTTATCAAATCTAGATTACGGCTGATTATGTATTGCATTTTTCAAAAATAAGTAATACAAATTATTTTTGGGAAAACCGTATTATTAAGAATTTTTCAATCGCGCCAATATTCGTCCCCCCTACAGCGAAAACCGATTATCTGCAATTGAACGTATCATTAAACATAGTTGGCGATGTGTGAGGGTTTTAAGAATATTTCTGCCTGCCCCATACATACGTCGCAATGTTGTCACATTATTTTTTTACTTGTAAGCACGAGATCAAAAACCGCATTACATTTTATGCAACGACACTCGAGAAACATGTTCTAAGACTTTCTACAAGTCTTAGCAGCATCCGTATCTTCACGTTTCATCTCACCGAGAGGTAAACAGGACGTATATCACCTCTTAGGATCTTGTAGCATTATTAAGAGTAGTATTCATTCTTTCCCACTGTGTATACCTCGTTGGTTTAGTGGTGGTGCTTCTGCTGAGCGTGAGATCCTGGGTTCGAATTCCAGGTTGAGGAGAATATTATTGTTTTTTTTTTTTTCAGGATTTGCTTAGTACCAGCTAGGGAAATAGGGCGTACTATAAGTATGGGCGTATAACGTCTGCCTAATCCTTGAGGATTACAGGTGTGATGGTATATAAAAAAAAACGTAGAGAACAAAAATAAAGATCATAGGACAAGGTTGCTCCTTACACAGAAAAACCTTTGCAATTTCGTTTGTGTTTTTTTCGTTCCGAAATCATACATAATTATCATTTAAAGACCCACCTGCATATTAACTACAAAGGACCTATTCGATTTAAACAAAGAAAAATCGAGCCACCTAGTTTCAAGCAAAAAACCTTAGCATGCAGAACCTTGGTAAGAAATATCTTACAGCTTGCAAATCTATAAGCACTTATTTATATTTGATCTATATTAGTTTAGTTTAAGACTGCTTGGCCCAGGTGATAAAGTACCAGGAACCCATACGCAATAAGAAACGAATACCTATATGAATTAGCAAATACGAGTAAAAAATTCTATTGAAATTCAAACTCGATCAAAACAACAACTTTCCTAGTAACGCCAACTCTATTAAAATTCGATACGTGCAATATTTGCATACGTTTTATATCTAACTTGCGAAATTCCTCAATAAAATTGCTGTTACAAATATTTCTGCTTCGATGTTGTCGTCTCTTTCTAACGCAGAGCCTGTAGCATCGTTGCATCTCTTGCTCGCTTCATTGGTGTAGGCTTGCCATGAGTTTTAGACAATAGGGATTGATTTCATAAAAGCTTTTTGTATCAACCTTTATACGCACGGGTGTTTTTAAAACGCGTTATTAACGCACTCTATTGAGTTTACAACGCTTGACTCATCGTCATCGCTAAGAGGTTAAATTCGCAAACAATGCGACAAAAATACGCATACCTCGTTTTTCTAACATGCATTGAAAACTAAAATTTTAAACATATTTCTACTTCTTTCAAGGAAACGTACCAGATAAACATAAATACCTCATACACATGTACCCCTTTCGGCCTTTACATGGTTTTTAATGACATTTTAATCGAGGATTTTGTAAATTACATGCCGCAAATATTCGTTAACTTTACAACTTTAATCCTGCATCGAAGCGACTTCCAATATATTGCCGCAGTCGTCGTTACCTAAAAGCACCCGATTTCATAATGCAAGTCGTAAAACTGATTATTTTTTATTTGAAAGAGATTGTAAAAATAATCACGAAGTGGATCCTTATGTTGATGTTTTCAAAGAAGTATAATTTCGAAAAAAATACAGCTTTCATACTCCTTATTGATTTAATTTAAAACCCAGTTAGTTAAAACCACGATGGTTAAAACTAACAACAAAAAATAGTAATTAAATTTTATTTAAACCGCATACTTTTGAAACATAATTTTATGTTCAGTGGTAATTTATCCACAGATAACATACATATGTATCGAATGGGATTCATAAATCCTAAAAGACAAAACAACATCAGGCCTGCAATCCTCGGGGTAAGCAGAGGTGTAGATGATCATGCATATTTAACAATTTACGTATAATGATTATAATAAGTAATATATTCAATCTTATACCATACAATAGCAGGTGAGAACACTTACAATCGAGCATAAATCCAGATTATAGGTTATAGCACGCCAATAGCGTTACACCCTGTCAATCACATTTTGAACCATAATGCTAATCCATTGCTTCAATTTTCTAAAAATTTGTCTTATCAACGACGTGCAGGTAAAGTGTAATTAATGTTGTTGAGTTCTCAATAAGAAAGCCATTCCTAGGTTTAGTGTACTACGCAATTATTCCGCAGGACCTTGTGAAGTCTAACGTCTCTAAGTCGTTCCTCTGTCGTAAATCAACCGAAACGACGCAAATTCAACGAATCACACAGAATATACGAACTACAGAACACGAAAGGAGTAGGTACATAAAATAATTGCATATACATATAACGTCTATACTATAAAACAGGCTATATTTGAATCGTTTAGCTTATATAACTTTAATACTAAAAATATTATCCCGAATATCCCATTTAATATTTTACCTTGTAGTTGGAACCTTCCTAATTACTCCCACTGCATTCCTTTGCCTTTGCATACAAGCCACAAATGTAAGAACATTAAAAAATACGCGATAAAAAGCGGCGAGGACCGCGGGGTCTCAGTGAACAGGTTTCTGCAAATAAAACAAGTGATGATGATGTCGAGTGATTGTGTCCTCTCGTTCGTATCATAACCACCGCGTTCATTCATGCTGGTATTAAAACGGGTAAAACGTGTACCGGATTCGAGTGAGCTCACTAGTGTTGCGCCGCGAATGTCATTTTTAGTTTATCGCCGAATTTCTGTTTCTTTAGTCTCGCTTCATTGAATTTTAATTTAAGTCCTCGTTGCAGAAAAAATCGCCGGTAATAATAAAAACAAAAAAGAAGTGAGATGAGAATATTCAAATCTGTTAGCAGTTTTTTAACTAACATCCCATACGTGAGCTTTGTAACATCCAATCATGCAAACATTCATATTAATCGTATTTAGTCAAAGCATAGTTTCACATCCTTTTCTAACGCCCCACAAGTATCTATCCAACTTTAAACATTAAAAATATAGTACTCAAAAAGTTTTTAGCGGACTTCATGGATAGTAAAAGATGGCAATGTAAAAGAGAGTAAAGGTCTAGTGGTAACGGCCCCGACTCACGAGTTCGAACCCAGACAGGCGTTTTAGTTTGTATAAATTATTTCATCACCACTGCTCTCAATTATGGTGCAAGAAAACACCATGAGAAAATAACCTTGTCTTACAAGCAAAAATTTAAAGACATGTGACATCTACCAACCGGCACTGGGCTGCCGCGACAGATTACAGCCCACATTTAAAGAGAGGAGGTCTGTGTCCCATCATTGGGATTATTATAGGCTAATTATACTTACGAAAGAGTTAACAATTGGCAAGAAGTTAACGCAGAATCTTGATCGATAGTTACGAAAAGAATGGAAGACTCCATGAGCGAGTAAAAATAATCCCGCATACAATTCTGTCACCATTTACCGTGAGCTCTGCTTATTTACCATCAACGTGAGCAGTTTCAATAAAAACTATATTAATATTAAACACCAATGATTTTTAGAATACATTTGACTCGACATTGATTTTCGTGTCCACGCGTCGTGATGAATACCTACTAAGTCACGGGCGCCTGTACGTGACAAAGGTTGAACTTATATTTTGTTTGTAGGTACTGGTTTTGAGGAAAATAAGGATAGGGATATAAATAAATACCTATATTTATTTATATCAGAAAAAGTCAAAAAAATTACTTAGTGTTATTTCACTTTAAATGAAAAAAAGGGGAAAGTGTTTATTCACAATTTTTGGCTTTTTACAAAATATATTACTTCTGCCAAACTGCATGGCAGTTATAGTAAAATGGTTGATGATGGTGGTGGTGGTGGTAGTGGTGGTAGTGGTGGTTGGGATAGTGGTAGATTATTTATTCCATAAATCCATTATTTATTCCAAAAACATGGCCGCCAGGCAGCAATGACATGTTCAGATTTGGTATGTGTTGTCGGTCATATAGGCCGACAAGGCTTGAATAGAACAAAAAGTGTCGGACACATAGTCCGACACGGCAGTTAAGGTGTTACAGGTACACACGGCTACACATCAAGCTTATACATTTTCAGTTTGAGCTGACCTCTCATTATATGGAAATCCCATACAATGTAAGATCAGTTTATACTGGAAATATATAGCTTGATATGTAGCCGTGTGTCACACACAACACACATCTATTCGGCATTATTCGTCGTTATCTGACCCGAATGACGATGTCTCGCCCAAATTTAAAATCGAATTAAGTAGGACTTTCAAGTATTCTCGAATGTGAAGTTTTACGTGAAAATTTTTCAAATACCAACGACTAGGTAACAATCAAAATCTTACGATGCAACTGATGGGTATATCATAATTATTGTATTAGTAAGGTGAGTGGGGGTAAGATGAAAAACGGGGTAAGATAAAAAGTTGTCCATAATAGTGCCAGATTTAGTGCAGTTTTTGCAGTGATGGCAACATTGTTAAGACCGCCATTTTGATACGTCGCACATCTCAGTCAGCGTTTGTCGCTTTGACTGGATGGATGTGTGTCAAGCGCTAAAGTCCTGCGCAGTGACTTTTATGTAAGTTAATCGAGTTTTTTAATCTTACCCCGTGTCCGTTACTTCACTTACGTGGTCGATACGTAGGGATTTTAGTAACTATTTCGATCTTTCTCCATCATCTTTTCATCTTCCCCTGTTTCATTCTCGTGATACAAACATTTTATTTTTATTTTTGTACTTTTGATTTGATTTAACTGGATGTTATCAATTTGATAGAAAAGTATACTCTTTGCTCTTTACTAAGTACAAATAAATTTTTAGCATAAGCTAATTTGTACTGTTCTACCAGACTTCAAATACAACACTGCTCATCTCATCAAAAATCCGTTCGATCTTACCCCCACTCACCCTATATGATAAAAAAGATGATAAATAAAAATATATTACAATAATAATAAAAATATGTACCTAAGGTTTCGACTGAAAGGTTATCGTTAGATATAAATGATTTAGTTCGGTTTATTCATTCATTTTTAAATCTATACTAATCGATCATTTGCCAGCCGTAATTGATAATCCCTAATGTTAAAAGCCCTAAAAATTCTCTTTTTTTGTGAATCCGTCATGTCTCAACTCATTTTGGTACAGACGCTAGCACATCAAACTACCCGAAACTGTCAAATTTTCACAATCAATCTTGAACCTCATATTTTAGCGATAAAGTTAAAAATCGATTATAGAAATTTGACTGATTGTTAAGTGCCTGTGTTTAGGTGTCTGTACAATATACGCTTTAGCAATAACATACAGATAAAGATGATAAGTGGCTAAGAGGTTCTAGCTTAAATGCCAAAGACATCTAAATTCTTTAGTCTTGAAGTTAACTAGCTATGATATCTCACGGGAACGGGCTACCGGAACAAAAGTCAAAATGTAGCCATCTGCCAGTGAAAGCCCCATCAAGATCGGTTCAGCCGTCTCGGAGATTAGGAAAAATAAAATACTGTGTGCTTTAAATGTTTACTTTCTTTAATGTGTTGTCAATCGCCTCTAGTCTAACCGAATGCAGCTGAATACCAGTATTTTACATGGAGCGACTGCCTATCTGACCTCCACAACCCAGCTACTGGGTAATACGACACACTTTAGTGAGACTGGTGGTCAGATTTTCGGTCTTCTGACGATCTGTAACGACTGTCGTAGATCCTCAAATGACAGCCAGGACCAACGACTTAACGTGCTTTCCGAGGCACGGAGGAGTGAATCTGTCACTGTAGATGATCGAAATCATGTGGAGAGAAAACTTAAGCTGAAACAGACACTCTACTGTAAGTTGATTTTTAGTTAGTAGTTACAATGATAAACAAGTTTTGTGAACAAAGTGCTGAAAACTGCATAGTTAGCTTGAGTAATAATTGAATTTATAATTTATGTACGTAGCGGCTTTACCTAATACTTAGATTCTATTATAAATGTTATCCTATGATACAGTTGATACCTACGCGTTAATCTTAAGTTCCCTCGGCACAGTACTGCCACAGAAATTCTCAAAACAATTGCATTACAAAATGTAAACATTAGTAATTGGTTAGGTGCGTTTGAAGCACCTCCCCTCTCCCCCCCCCTCTTCTACTTGACATGAAGGGGCCGATAATTAAATGAGCAACAGCATACGGGCACAAATGGACTGACTGATTAAATGTTCCCAAGTAAGTCCCAATGTGCTTCGACCCTTAAATTGATAATTCTTTGATGAATGACTTTTATGTCTTGAGTTAAGACTTCGGGTGTGTTCGAGTGTCTTCGGGTTCAAGGCTTTTAAGGGGAACACGTTAAGGTAGCCCGCAAACCTGATCTATAAAAAGGAAAAAACGTAGGAACATTTTAATTTCTTGGGTTATCCTGGCACCCCTTAATCAAAATATACATGGGAGTTGGATGATGTCAGCACGGACCCTGTCAACGATGAATACAGTTTCCCAACGAAAACACAAGGACCGTCTGGTAAATAAGGACTTAGAAGAAATTATTAGAAGCCATGTGATTAGGTAAAATGCGCCGAAACAGAGGGGTAATGGCGTAATACAATATCAGTAGAAATCGCGTTCATTTTGACAGTTGCATTACATTCATGGCGTTACAGACAATTTTTTTCGAACATAATATGAAAGAATGGATCAGCAATAAGCTTGAAAAAGATTCAGATTCTGATCAATAATGTATTACGCAATAAGGGTGCTGTTTTGTTTTGCTCTAACCCTTCAGTTCACCTCATGTGACGTCACAGCGGCGGCAAAGGCTCAGCACTCAGCACACTGCTCACAGGTGAGGGGCTGTCCATTAATCACGTGAGGCTTGAAAGGGGGGGGGGGAGGGGTCCATAAAAATCACGAAATATCACAAGGGGGAGATCACAAAACAAAACTTATTACCAAACTGCGTATTAATACACCCCGTTAATACGTATATACCACGTGTATTTATTTTTTCGGCAAACACGTTATACTGAACCGAAAACCGAACCGAACCTTAAGCGTGATATGAGGGGGAGGGTAGTCTTAAACCTCACCATGTATCACCAAGGGGAAGGGGGTGTTAAAATTGCCAAAAAAAAACATCACGTGATTAATGGGTGGCCCCTGATCTGAAATGAAAAATAAAAATGTCTTAAATAACACATTCGTTAACAAAAAATTATTTAACGTTACAATCAGCCGAAAGCCGTCTACTACTGGACGTACATAAATATTTACTAACATTGTGGATTTTCTTTAAACAAAGCAAAAAGGGAATGTAAGCCCACGTTTGCATGGACGTAAAAATATCGCGCCGGAATTTGATCGCGCACTGAATTTCCAACGCTCCACGCAGCGCATAGAGTCGCAACTGCAATGACAAAAAAAAAACACTTTCGACACGCAGGGATTCAGTTTGTTCGAATCTCAACTCTCCACCCAACAATGTGGGTGGAAAATCCAATGCGCATTGTTGGATCGTGGTAGCTGGCATTCTATAGTTCTGATGAAGAGGTGAGTTTATACACTCAGGTATCATCATTTCAGCCGAAAGACATCCACTGCTGGTCTTCCGCAAGTACCGGCACTTCGACCTACTTAATATACTTAGGTATTAACAATCAAACACTCATAAATTATAAGCAAGAAAAGAAAATGCAAAAAATATTTTCTCCCTTGATTCTGTCTCCGCTTTGTAACAATCCCTATTTCAATGGTTTTCTATCTGATTTAGATCAGACTCTCAGACCACACATAGATTATTTAGATCATAAGTTTATAACACAAAAAAAACTACAAAATTGAGCTCGATCAAGAGTTATCAGTATTTAACTAATCTAACCAGGTACCTATTTATTTTCTATTGCAACACTAATAGTACCATATCAAGCCGATGCTTCCGTGTGGTGCTAGACGTAAAGAATGGCACCATCCCAATTCTTCCCGTGGGTGTCGTAAGAGGCGACTTAAGAAACTTACTAGAGAATAAAATAAAATAAAATAGAATGAACAGCAGAGTTCTCTATGCATTTCACCACCATACTGGTATCGTCAACCCGCCTGCCAAGTGTAGCAATTATGACAAACCTCTCAAAAGTAACAAGCCAGTTAAAATGTCTTTGTTACAGTGCTTATGGCCTGTGTCCAGCAGAGGACGTCTTTCGTCTGAAATGCTGATGATGATGATGAAGCGGAGGTGGACGTAGTGGCATGGCAACAGCCTGCACCCTAATTGCGAAACGCACAATTTATCAGAATCTGAATGGGATTGAAGATTATTTCTAAACCATTGCGTCATTTGTTCGAATAAATTGTAGCTCAGCAACGTAAATAACGCATTGAATGTTGTTTAACTATGAATATTAAACCAATTCCTACCGATAAAAAGTTCCGCAATTACCCCTCTGAGGGCCTAGACAAATGGCCATCGCTACCAAACGATAAACGTTAACGCTCAGTAGTCGTTAATAGATTTTCAACTTTAAATCCTAGAGTATAAAGTTGAAAATCTATTACAGATTGCGGAGTGTTAACCACCGGTACGAGCGAAAATGCTCTGTAATCTTTAATAGATTTCCAACTTTAAACTCTAGATCATAAAGTTGAAAATGTATTGAAGACTTCTGAGCGTTTACTCTTAACGTTTGGTAGCGATGGCCATTTGTCTAGGCCCTCTGGTCTGCGCCGGGCGCACAATTTCATGCATCACTTGACAGAATTCTGATATTAGATTATAAATATAATAAATATCTTAGGACAACCAACACACCGTTATCTGATCCCAAACTAGGCAGAGCCTGTACTATGGCAACCAGACAACTGATAAACATACTTATATATTTCTAAATACATACATATTATGCATAAATTACACCCAGACTTGGATAGAAGATTAAGAGGCTACAGGCCATCTCTGAATTTCAGCTGTATGCTATCGTAAACAATCAATAGATACTGTTATAGAACAACGCGCTTCGTCGCCAGTCGTCGGTCTGAACTGACCCTTAGTAATGTAGGATAAAAGTACCTACACACGGCTACATATTTCCAGTTTTACCTGACCTCGCATAGTGTAGGCTTTTCGACCAGTGAGATGTCAGCTTAGAACATCGAGATATAAGTACTAACGTAGTACTTATATCTCGATGGCTTATAATAGAAATGTTTAGCTTGATTTGTGGCCGTGCGTACCAAGTAGATTGACGTTCGACTGAATCTTAAAAATCGAAAAATGTGTTTCCAGGACGTGCTGGGATACGCTCTGATGGATTCTCAAATCTGGGCTCAATACCGAGGGTAGAAAATCCAGTGAAAATAAAACGTCGCGACATAAAATCGCCCCTGCAAACGTAGACTTGTTTTTGGCTGGTCGCGAAGGTAAGAGAATCCGCACAAATACGACACTCATTATAAAACAAATATAAAGTATGGACTAGTTTATGTTTGCATTTTATGTAATAAAGTTAGTAAACTTTTCCATTTACTTTTCGTTGAAAACGTGCTGATTAGATTACATAATACGTATTTCTGGAATTGTCCATACGCCCTTAATTAAATAAACCGGCAACCTCATAGGTTGACATGCAAGATGTCACTTTTTTGAGCAAGTGGTACGAAAATGTTATTTTCGTACCACTTGCTCAAAAAAGTGACATTTTATGCCACAAAAAGCTAACATAACAATAGTCATTTTTAATCTGTTAAAAACAGGGAAAGAAAATTGTACTGAATTTCATTCATCCTCTAGGGGGAGAATGTGATTTAAATTTGGAACACTTAGGTACCGAAATTTATACTGAACTACATCTGTTTTTACACCATTGAGTTTGTATATAAAGCATTATACATATTTTTGAAAAAGGAATACGCATTTATTATGCAGTTATGATTATTAGATAAAATTACGAAAACCGACGAGGCCGTATGAGCTTGATGCCTTTGCTTTTCCAAAAAAATATTAGTCTAGGAATTTGCCGCGTTTTTGTTTTCTTCAAATACATAAAACGTTAAGTTTATTTTACTTTTAATTGTCATTATTTTTAATAAATGCTTATCTCATATTATTATTGTGTTAATTTTTTCGCAAATGGTACGAAAAGTAGAGTATTTTCCTCGGTGATAAAGCAGTCTTAGTCTTGGGTGAACTTAAATCCCTCGCTACACTCAGGACTCGTCTTAAATCCCTCGCTTCGCTCGTGATTTAAGTTTTTAACACCCTCGCTACGCTCGGGAGTAAAACTCGAGTCCTTCGTTACGCTCGCGATTTAAATCGTCACCCGCGACCGAAGACACTGCTTTATCCCCTTGGTTAATAATCTACTATTATTATGCAGTTATGATCTATACTAGAGATGAGATATACCTGCCAATCTCCATACCCGGCCTTCAAGGTATGGGTATGGCCAAATACCTGGACCAAAAACCGGGTTTCAAAATACCTGTAAGTATTTGGATGCGTTATGATTTCGATAAGTAAACGTATGCGATAGGTATGGCATACCTCCAATATTATGTAGGTACGACGTTTCAAGTAGGTAAGAGATATGAAGATGGTTATTAGTGAGTACCTACTAAATATTATATGCAAAATAACATTCATTTTATTTCAACTGACTAACTAGAGTAGCTGCGTAGTTAAAAATCACTTTATTACACACAATATATATAATATAATATTTTTAAGGAACACTTTGATATGATAAAAATGTAATTCGTAATATTTTTTATGCAATAACATTATTACGCAATTATATTCCTTAAGAACGTAGACATATATGTATTTTTTCCACGTGAATTAGACCGTCCGAACGTTCCTAAAGCACGAATAACGCTTCGGGTCCTGCCATAAGCGGTCGGGTAGCTTCGGGTGGTTTCGGCGGACCGATGCTGCACGAACTGGCTGATACCTTGTGGTAGCGGTTCGTTTTGTACTAGCCTAAACGTATGACGTCATACCTTCAAGGTATTTACCCAGTATTCCGTCCTACTACAGACTAGAGATTATTAAAACCTTAAACTAACAATATTCGACATAGGTATATATCTAAATATCACACCTGCTTTCCCTGAAAGGTCAGGCAGAGTTGACCCACACCCACACATATTACGCCAGTTATGTTTCATCATTTCAGAGGGTTTACCAAAATCGCCAAGCTTGGGAGGCGGGATGACGATCGCAGTATGGTGGTAAAATGTATAGAGACCGCTGCTGCCCATTCTCTAGTAAGTCCCTTAGTCGCCTTTTACGACACCTAAGGGAAGAAAGGGGATAGTGCTATTCTTTAAGTCCGGTACCACAAGGGAGTGTCTACTGTTATGTTTAAATCCCATGTAATATTGGGCGAGCCTATAGCCATGAATCGGGCACTAATCACAACCCCGGGCTACCACTGAAAAATTAAAAAACAACACAATAGTCAAGGAAAATCAATGCTTGTTACGTAAAATTCATTGATTTTACGTGAATAATATAATGGTTTATTTCCCTATTCGTGTACTTTCCCTACAATTAATTTTATTGGAATTCACGTGTAGGTATACCTAGAATGATATTCTGCTCACCACTCCATCAGCTGAACTAAATGTAGGTTCAAAATTCTTTCGTAAGACCTACTATTCCCTGCCAAGGTCGCGAGATTTGTTCGAAAGAGATACCGTGGCCCTGGCACATGAGCAACTGAAGGAACACGGGTGGGTTTTAGTCAGTAAAAGTCTGACACGCCCTCCCGCTCCGCCCATGAGCGGGAGACGTCATTTGATGATTTTCCCACCCACAAAAAAAAAGAACTTACTATTCACTATTATCATATCGATCAACATATTACACACAATGCTACAGGTGCATACTGAAGGATATTTTCCGAACGACGAAGTTAACTTATTGTAAATATTGCCTAACAATAACTGAACACTGCAAAGGTACAGGACCTATGCCATGCCAACTGATGTTTTTGTTCATAGGCCGGGAACGTCATGGCTCCCGTAGACAGACGCGAATCTGATAAAACAATTTCCATGAACTTTTCATTGTATGTCACGATCACGAGTGTCGCGACGCCTGTCTGCGAAAACTTCGCCCCGTTACGATTTTACGAATGATGTGTAAAATATGACGCTAATATGTCTATCCTGAATCTTAACTAAAAATACATCTTGATTTTAGTACTTACGTGCCTATTAAATAATTATTATAATTAATTTCAATCTACATTCAAATCTTAATTAGATACCTAGCTAATTATAAAATTTAGTCAAATGTAACTTCCTAATCCTAATCAAAGAACATGAACAGTCAAAACACATCATCGGCATGAATTTCGCTTGCTACTTCGAAATTAGCCATACAAAGTAAAAAGTTACCTAATTAAACTTACTCCTGCGATTATATATTTCCTTCATCAATTCTGTTGTATATTAAAACCTCTAATGGAGTTGGCTTTATTAGAAATAAATAAAAGACATGAAAAGCATAATACAGAAAAGTAACATCAGTAATATTTAAATCACCAACACTGCTACCGCCATCTATACAACGACCAACGCAACGAGAAGCAAGTTCCATGAACCATTCTGACGTTCGTATCGTACAGCGCCATGATTCTTTGAAATAGTTCCAAGCATACCCGATAGATGGCACGAAATTAAAACTTCTTTACTAACTTTGTTTTCATATAGATGGCACTAGTAGTCTGTTTTTAGACTTGTATAAAGTTCATTGATTCCATTTAATATTTTAAATTCGTTTACACTCAAATTACCTACTTAAATTTTTTTAAATTCTCAGATTTACTAGGCTACCACAATGCGGTTGGTATGGATATTCACCAATAGGTACGAACCGAACGTACGAACCGCACGTACGAACGTGTATTTTGGCAGTATATTAACGTTGACACGATTTTCTAGTGCTATTTCTATTATCTAATGCTTCACGACTGAAGACTGACTTCCAAAATAGAAACCCGGATTTAGTTACTGTAGGTATGTACAGACGCCACCAGGTCAAGCTACCCGAAACTGTCAATTTTTCCCAATGAACCTTGAACCTAATGCTCTAGAAATAAAGTCGAAAATCTATCAAAGAAATCTGACAGATTGTAGTAGCTTGATGTGTTGGCGTCTGTACCTGCAGTTTCAGTAGTAATATAATTTTATAAAGTGAGACCATCACGAAGTTTCAGCATCTAGTTTAACGTGGTAAAAGGTTTAGCCCAGTATTTTATAAATGATACCATCACGAGGATGCTATCAGATTAGGATGATGTCATTTATAAAAACACTGCACTAAACCGTTTACCACGTTAAACTAGATACATAACGAAATGTAAACTAAAACAACATAGTATCGATAATGTGATTTGTAACTGCTTCATGCCATACACAATCAATTTAATGATTATTTAGGAGAACCCCTATACTTTTACTTACTTTATTTTTATATTAGATTATATGTTTTTTTTTACACAATAGCAGCTTACACTCTAGCAGCAATTATATTTGTTGACCACAGACAACTTGTAACAACAATAAACAATATTTTTTTAAATAACATTGTATCTATGCCTTAGCAAGATAAACAGCATTGAGTCGCGTCCGCGTGATTTGAATGGAACACAAAACTATCAGGCGCTTACAGACAAATGCACAGAAATCACAAGATTGAGCATTGTTATTTCCTCAGTTAAACCGTACAAACATGATATGAAAGATAAAGGTACTAGCGTTAACGTATTTTTTTAAAGCAAGCATTGCTTCAAAAAAATAAACGATAATATACATTTGTACCTACGTATCATTCAGAGTGTTAAGCTCTCATTCGTCTAGCTAGACATTTAAACAATCTAATGTAACGTAAATATTACACAGAATTCACATCAATATTATTAGGGTGTGGGAAGTGATCAGTCTTAAAGTCTAGTTCAGTTTGTTGTTTACGAAACATCTTTTATACTATTATCCTACCTACGTAGTTACCTATAATAGTGCGATTTTGGCTCGGTGGCAGCTAATTGCCTTATAAGGTTTTTGCGACGAACCATACCTATGACTAGTTTCTGCCCGTGACTTCGTCCGCGTCAAATTTTTGCTCCTCGTTGCATCGAATTGCCTGCCCGTTTTCGTCTATTTTTCGTAGCTGCTCCGCTCCTTTTAATCGTAGCGTGATGTTATATAGCCTAAAGCCTTCCTCAATAAATAGGCTACCCAACCCAAACATATTTTTTCAATTCGGCCCAGTAGTTCCTGAGATTAACGTGTTTAACCAAACAAACAAACTATTATGCTTTATAATATTTGTTTAGATTATTTGTTCACCCTAATTGCGTAGCACCCTTTGAATGAGAATTTGTTTTTTTTTTATAATCCATTGTTTCAAATGTTCGAAAAAACATAAAGTTATAACTAAAAATAACGCAACGAATGTTGTTGAAATAAAAGGCATTACCCTTGTATGCCTGCTAGATACTCAATTATTAATTGATTTGTGTGACCTGCGCCCTGATTGCGTAACACACTATAAATAACAATCCGAATCCTTTTGAAGGATATTGATAATTTGTTGCTTCACATGTTCGAAAAAATTGTTTGCTCAACAACGTAAATATCAAAATAATGTTTCTCAACTGCTGAAATGGAAGCCGTTCCTTCTGGTTACGTATTACGCAATTACCCCTCGAACCCTCTGTATACAAATTCCTTAAATAAACTCTTTATGAAGCAAAAACCGTGGAAGCCATAGATGAAAAACCGGCCAAGTGCGAGTCGGACTCGCGCACCGAGGGTTCCGTACAAGCCTGTAGGTATTTTCGGTTTGAAAATATATATATTTTTAAAATTTTTATATTTCAGTTGATTGAATGTAAGGTAAATTGCGGTTTACGATTTATGACGTTTTAAAAAAAAACTACTTACTCGATCTCGTTCAAACCAATTTTCGGTGGTAGTTTACATGGTAATGTACATCATATATTTTTTTTAGTTTTGTCATTCTCTTATTTTAGAAGTTACGGGGGGGGGGGGGGACACACATTTTACCACTTTGGAAGTGTCTCTCGCGCAAACTATTCAGTTTAGAAAAAAATGATATTAGAAACCTCATTACCATTTTTGAAGACCTATTCATAGATACCCCACACGTATGGGTTTGATGAAAAAAACATTTTTGAGTTTCAGTTCTATGTATGGGGAACCCCAAAATTTATTGTTTTTTCTATTTTCGTGTGAAAATCTTAATGCGGTTCACAGAATACATCTACTTATCAAGTTTCAACAGCATAGCTCTTATAGTTTCGGAATAAAATGGCTGTGACATACGGACGGACGGACAGACAGACAGACAGACAGACAGACAGACAGACAGACAGACATGACGAATCTATAAGGGTTCCGTTTTTTGCCATTTGGCAACGGAACCCTAAAAATATGACGCAAACACTCATAAAACTTTAACATTTTCATTCGATTTTCCTTTCCCTCATAACACGTTGCCCTTTTAGCGTAGGTACCAAATCCGAGTTTATTTATAAAAATTATTTGCAGGCACGTTTGGCGCACGGCTCTTCAAAAAATATTCCAGTAGCAACTAAGTAACACAATAACAAGATTTGCCATGGCAATAAATTGCTTAACACGTTAACTGCCATGGCTAAAATCAGAAAAAGTAAAAAAATGTAGGTACCTACTTAGTGTTATTTCACTTTAATAAATAGATTATTTATTCCATAAATAGATTATTTATTCCAAAGTCATGGCCGCCAGGCAGCAGCGACATGTTAAGATTTTGTATGTGTTGTCGGACATATAGTCCGACATGGTCTGAATGGAACAAAAAGTGTCGGACACATAGTCCGACATGCCATGTCGGAAAATGAACGTGTTAAATTTGACGTTAGGAATAACTGTAGCTTATCGAATCTCCAACAGCCTCTTTGCGGTCACTGAAATTAAACCAAAAAAAAAACATGGAAAGGAAAGACCTTACAGAATCCTAACTGCATGGTGCCAATTTTATCAATAATCCGTCATATGGCCGACCATTGTCCTAGAGATCATCCGAATCTATGAAATAAGTTCAATTTTAATAGTTCTTTTAAAATGAACAAGATAAATACATGACAGGTACCAACATAGCAAAAACCTAACGCTAAGTGCCAACAACTCTAAAAGCGGATTTTGATACACGTTTCAAACCGACAAATCTATGACATCATTGCATAGTTGCAAGCTACAAACCATTGGTTGATTGCATATTATTCGACACACATTATTATAAACACACCTGCACACATTATTCTGCCGCGTTTGATCTTAAAGTAGACATTTATTTATAACTTTGAGATACAGATTCTAACTAAATATGGAATCGATTCTATTCATTGAAAGGAAACGAGTGGTCGCGTCATGCGAACAATTGTCCTTATTTGGCGATACGTTGGCCAGTATTTGTTTTAGCGATTTGATTGATTTATCGGTTACCTACGAATGTACATCGGTACGTTTGTTATAGAATTTTCGGAATCGTAAAATTAAGGTGTTTAGGTTCGACCTGTGACCGAAACGATCAATGAATCTATAGGTATTATAGGTTACCGATGGCTTTTGCTTTACCTTTCGGAATTATTGTGAGTAGTCAAGACAGTAATTCGTCTTCTTCGGTGCAAAACTGAAAATTTAATGAGATTGAAGAACATGAATGCTCTGTATTATTTCCCCGCTTTTCTGTATTATTTACTTTAACCTAGCGATAAATAAAGCAAGGGACACTCTTAGACAACCCCTTGGTAGGACAGGAGTACAACAGTATCTTTTTTAGCATCTACCGTGTAAAATAGGTAGGTGACCTACTTTGATTTATATAATCAAAGGTTACCTAGGTACCTACTTTTACAGATTAAAAATATCTTAAAACGAACTTATAGATATATATGTGGCAAGAAAGTACATCACAAAATAAAAAGTCTAATCAAAATGCAAGTTATTTTAGGCTGTAAAAGATAATCGTCGATTTTTATAGTTTCCAAAGAAACCCCTTGGCCATTACGTCGTCGATGCTGCTGCCCAGGCTTTAAAATTACCGCCGCAAAGGAATAAACTGAAGCACTCGGCAGCAAAATAAATGTTTACAAGATCAAAACAAGGATTTCAAAGTAAGTAGCTACCTAATAAATCTATAGGTTGATTGCCAACAAATTCTTAGACCACGTTCCTACGGACGTAATAAAATCGCGGTGTGATTGTGTAGCCCTCGATTTTCAACTCTTGGTGTTGATTCGAGGATTGAGAATACAACAGAGTGCAGAGCGCGAGTCTCCGCGCGTCGAAAAAAGACCATGTTTGATTTCTACTACTGACACTACGCAGTGCATTGAAGATACAGGTGAAAAAAAAAACCCACTCCGCGGTTTTATTATGTCCGTGGGAACGGCTTAAAACACGTGAATTCAAAACCTATCTAAATTGCATTATTTATGATAAACTAGCCTCAGTCCGCAACTTCGTTCGCGTCACATTTCTTGCTCCCCCAACCAACCCCGTCGCATCGAATCGCCTTCCCGTGTGAGGTTTTCGTATTCGTGACTTTTTTTCTTTTTGCTCTTCTCCTAAGGGTCTTAGTGTGATGTTATCTAGTTAGCCTGTCTCGATAAATGGGCTATCCAACAGTAAACGTAGTTCCTGACATTAGCGCATTAAAACAAACAAACTCTTTAGCTCGTTATGAACGCGGTAATCGTTAGAACTACGTTTTAACTACGAGGTTTTTGCATTTTACGGCCCTTTTATGAGTCGAGCAAAAAGAAACAATCAGAACCAACGCCAAGCGAAAACAAAGTACATAATGGGGCAGGGGCACACTTTTGTTCGTTAATCTCAAAACAAGAAATTTCAATCGCTGGAAGTGGCAGGCAAAAGCTAATGTCCAAGTTATAGGTCAGAGAACACCTTGAGAACACAATCAGTTCCATGAATATGTCCTACAGTCAGTGCTGGCAATCCTACTGTAAAGATTTTTTTTTTTCATTAACATCACTGCTTTTTGTTTTAGTCTAGTCCTTATTTCTGTTGTTTTCGTACTTTATACGACATCTGAAGCATAAAGCTTGTTTTGGTTTTCTTAAAACAAGGTCAATTGTGTACTAATTCTTTTATGAAAAGGAGGTGCGGAAGGTATACATTTTATTCGGATTTTTAAACTTTTTATTTTAACATACGTTACACATTAGATTTTCTGTTCTAAAATTCTATTTACTGTATTCTATTTTTTTATTCTTGATTAGCTTTTTTTTTCTACCAAACTAAAACCATAAACAATACTGGCAACACTCCGCGCACTGTCACTGTCAGTGTAACCTTTCGTATTGATTATTTATTCTTCGTGAAGATTATTGAATTCGTCTCTGTAATCTGTTTAAAATTGTTTGTTAGTTGGAATTGCGCATTTGAATCTCTCTTAAGTCAGTGCGACACTCGTCGAAACGGAAGAGGTGAGTGTATATAGTCATGATACCAACAGCTTACCGTTTTCCTACGATCGATGCGAAACTTTAAAGCGCAAATTGATAATTACATGTTCAGATTGATAATTATGCCCCTATTCCAGGCTAACATGACTGTCAACAAAACCATCGCCCATCAGCGTCCGAATTTAACTGACGACCGACAGAGGTATGTACCTACATAGAGTTGACCACACCTTACATGTCTCAAAACACATTATAGGAGAGCTACTACTCACTGGTAGTTTTGTATGTTCAGTAATCCCTAAGTTATACATTTAAGCCTTTGTTTAGAATGCTAAATTCTCTCTCCCTGTTGATTTAATGAGCTCAGACTTATGGTGGTAACCATGGGAACATCATAACAACAATGTTGTTAAACAATTCAATAATGTGAGTACACAAGAGAAAGTCTGAAAGTGGGACCGATAACTGAAAAGTTGTGTAGGAATCGGTTGTCATTGTGTTGTCACATGATACGGAGGAATGAGTAAAAAGCGAGAGTATTGAGTATGAATGTTGATGGCTATAAAGGAATAGGTGCAGGAGAATGATGAATGTAAAGCAACGTGGCATTTCCTTATGAGAAATGTTTCTGTTGCAGGTTCAGGGAACTTTTAAAGCAGCGGTTAATTGAATGTGGTTGGAGAGATCAATTCAAAACAATTTGCGGAGAAGTGGTTAAAGAAGAAAATGACACTAACATGCCTTTTGACGTGTTAGCTGAGAAGGCTATGCCTCGCGCCCGGCATCTGATTCCGGACGCAGTGAAGAAAGAAATGATTGAAACAATCAAATTAAGCTTACAAGCTAAAAATAAAAAAGATCAGTAGAATGATCCTTAGATATTATCATGTAATATTAAGTTGAACTTCTCAATATTATTTATTATACTAATTGGATAATTAATTTATAAGGTTCTATAATTTATGGTATCAAATTTTATCACATTGTTGACAGTAAATATTTCTGGTGAATACTTCTTCTAAATACTAGTATTTTGTGTTTATTATAGAAGTAAAAGATTTTATTTACAACCAATAGTTGTTTTATTTCATACATCCAGATTAAACAAAATCAATTATATGTTTTGCTTACATAGCTAGGTACACAATAGTGGCACAGTTTTCCATTTAATTTCAAAGAAAATCTTGCCTTGAAATTATTATTATAGACACAATTATTTTCAAACCTATCAACAGTGGTATCCACATAACAAGATCTTGTCTTTTTATAAACATGTCCTTATTTTGATACACATCCTGTCCTAATAGATTTTGAAGCTGCCCAGATATTATACTTTGTTTTGCATATAGGAAATGCTTATAAATACATTACAAACTCAAAGCATTTATTTGAAATACCTAACCCAATTACAGGCACTTGAGTTTTCAAGGGTTGGCCAGTCAAAAAGATGAAATTAGTGGCCCCTTCCAAAGCTTAGTAGATACATATGGAGATGTATGGGCAAGAAACTCCATGGACACCATTTGTAGGAATAATGGATCTTCTATCAAACTTTATGTACACACAGTAAAATACATAGTGATATGACATAATTATACAATATTGAGTACAACGGTACTATTACTTTGTTCATTCATTCTCTCAACATGACCAAATCATCTAAGCGATAGCTGAAGAGTATCTTTTCAGTTTTTGTCACTACACCTTTTAAACCGCACCATTGTTTTGTAACTTAAATACATAAACTACTACAACTGGTACTAAGTTGTAATTTTTGTATTAAGACCAACCTAAATGGAAATAAAGTCTGAAGTGCATCACTTGAGAAGGACTGTACCAGTTTGGCTATTTTTAGGGTTCTGTATACAAGCTTGCCAACAAGGTATGCTTACTCTAATGACCAAACCAGGGTTCTTTAGGTTCAGCTGAAACCATCAAGCCTGCTTTTTAATTAAGCACCCACTTAACCTAAATGCAAATGAAGTCTAAAATGCAAAAACTAGCAACTTTAGACTAGAAATAAAGTTAGATTGCATTTTGTAACACGGTTATCGTTTTTCATGACCATTCGCGGTTTAGTGTAGAGACTTAGTGCTAAAAAGCTTTAATTTAGCCTAAGACATACAAATTATTTGCACTAACTAAGTCTGAACCTTGAAAAAATTATGGTAGGTATATATGTGAGACCTCTAGGACCTCAGGATTTGTCTGTGTTTGTCTTTTGTAACTTTGACATTCTAAAAGTGCTGACTCTCAGCCTAGTTTGAATAAATGACTTTTGATTTGATTTGATTTAGGAGAAGAAATTCTTTTGAAAGTTGTGGTCCGTCCTAAAGGGGGGTGACATTCAATCTAAGCCGCAACCAGCTTTGCTAAAGGAGCAGAGTCTTCTCTGGATTACGGATTGGTAGTTAGTTTTTTTTATAGAACTGTAACTTCTTAGCCTTTTCCCTTCCTCTACAATACATCCGCGGACAATACTGTCCGATGGGGAAAAATTATGATGGTAAATATTTTCTTTCTCTTAACCCGTTCTGTGCTGATGAGAACTGTCCCGTTATTTTGATTGCTCGTACTCACGGCGACAAATCAAGCTATACATTCCCAGTATAAGCTGACCTATCATTGTACGGAAAGCCTATACAATGCGAGGTCTGTTACAACTGGCAATGCATAGCTTGATATGTAGCCGTGTGCTCGAGGCCACGTTGGGTCTTTTTCACCAGTTTTGAGCTATTAGGTTTTAGCATGGCAGCGCTAGTTTGTATGGGTGTATATTTGGACCAATTAATGTTTTTCTTTGCTGACCCTGTCATTGTGTCAGTACCGCAGTTCCTTTGTCCTGAGTTAAGCCTTTTCCTTTAAGATTTGTACCTCATAACATAACACAACACATACCTAATCTTATATCTTTAAACGAGCAATTCTTGTATATATGTATATATATATATATAATTTGAATCTCGGAAACGATTTTCATGAAATTTAGTATACAGGGGGTTTTGGGGGCGATAAATCGATCTAGCTAGGATTCATTTTTATAAAATGTCGTTTTATTCATGTTTTCAATGACCAACTTTATCGATAATCAACTTGAACATAAACTTAAACACAATTTACCAAAAAATACCGAGCAAAGCTCGGTCATCCAGATATTATGTGTTAAGTCTGGTGTTATTTTTAACCGACTTCAAAAAAAGGAGGAGGTTTCTCAATTCGACCGTATATAAGGTGTATCTATTGATACACGAAATATTTTAAGGGGTACACCTGTAGGTGGTAAAGAAGCTATAGAAGCAAAAAGAAAATTTTTATCTAAGCATTTTTGAATTTTCGTAATTATTATAATTTTAAAACTACTTGAGACGTTTTGCATAAAACCTTTACACCAAATTCTATGAATGGCCCGCCTGACGCTGCGAGGGCGACGACCGGACGGCACGAGCATGGCCGCGGTGTCACGGGCCGTAAAAAATAAGAAGGAGGCAGTATTTCTTATGTGCATCAAATAATTTATAAATATTCAATTTAAAAAAAAAAACCCTTAGAAAAAATTTTTTTTCGTTGCTATAGCTTCTTTACCACCTACAGGTGTACCTCTTAAAATATTTCGTGTATGAATAGATACACCTTATATTTATTTTTTATGTATTTTCGCGGATAACTTCGTCGTTTATGAACCGATTTTGATGATTCTATTTTTGTTGGAAGGGAGATATCCCAAGGGTGGTACCATGATAAGGAAACCAAGATCTGATGATGGAATCCGAGAGAAATCGATGGGAGCATTCGAAAATCGTAGTGGCGACTAATGCGTTTATTATTTTTTTCATTACTTAACCCTCCGCCAACCGTACCAGACGATATCGTCCGTGCCAAGTTTGGAGCTGATGCATATCTTTGGAAGGAGAAAAGGAAGGGGCTTCGAACCCCTCTGTAAAAAACTTACACTCGCGCACACCTCACAGGCGCAAGCGTGTCAATAGCCATTGTAACGTCAGTGAGTACGAGCGTGTGCAAGTTTGTGGACGGACGATATCATCCTACACGGTTGGCGACGTAACTTTTACGAATTTTTTGGTACCTATGTAAAATATTATTACGAGCTGGGGTTTCGGGATAAATTAATTCAAACCAATATTACTGAAACACACAAAACAGTTTAATTACATAATCACAAATACCACAACAACAAGAAACGCCCTTTTGGCGTTTCTTGTTGTTGTGATTTTTGTGTTTTTCGGTGGCAAAAAACTCAAATACAGATCCTAAGACACCGACTTCCCTGCCAGGGTCGCGAGATTGTTCGATAGAGATACCGTGACCCTGGCAAATGGGCAACTGAAGGAATACGGGTGGGTTTTAGTCAGTAAATGTCTGATACGCCCTCCCGCTCCGCCCAGAGCGGGAGAAGTCATTTGATGATTTACCATCCAAAAAGACACCGACTTCCGAAATTAAAGTTATTTTTCACTTTGTAGTGTTTTTGAGGAAGTCGGTTTTTCTTTGTTAATTTTTCTTGTAAGTGCATGTGTGACCTGACTGTTCGAATGTTATGGATAAAAGACTTGTTCAGCAATAAGACTACCTACGTATTAAACTTAAATTCAAAGGTGGCGGTGTGCGCATGCATTTAAATTGAGTGTTATTGCCTTGAAATAAGATTTAATTTTCTTTGACTTATCGGCGATCGATTTAGTAAAAAGGTATAGGAAAATACTTTTTTTGGAAAAAAATCTATACTACGTCTAATATTATAAAGCTGAAAAGTTTGTTTGTTTGGTTGGTTGGTTGAACGCGCTAATCTTAGGAGCTACTGTTTTAAATTGAAAATTTATTAAAACCCATTTATCGAGGAAGGCTACAGATTCTACATATATAATCAGCCTAGGACCCTTAGAAGCCAAGCAAAAAGAAAAAAGGCACGTATACGAAGACCTCGCATGGGCAGGCGACTCGATGCGACGGCGAGGGTCGGGGGAGCAAGAAATTCAACGCGGCCGAATTCGCGAGTAGAAGCTCGTAAATTATAAGCTGAAGGGTTCGTTTGTTTGATTGAACGCGCTAATCTCATTTATCGAAGAAAACTATAGGCTATACAACATCACGCTACAACCAAAATGAGCGGAGTATCAATGAAAAATGTTACAAAAACGGGGAAAAGTTATTCCTTTAGAGAGCTTCCGTTGCATGCGCTGCGTAAACGGTTAAAACAACGCAACAATCAAGTATGACGGAATTTTTCCTCTTAAAAAGTTCTAGAAAAAGTCCGCGATAGCATATGTCTGTCTTTTAAGGCTCGCTCACTAAAACGTTTTTAATTCTAATAAAATCTAAATATTATAAAGCTGAAGAGTTTGTTTAGTTGTACGTACTAATCTCAGGAACTACGTTTTGTGTTGGATAGCCCATTTATCGAGGAAGGCTATAGAAAAGGTATACAGTTTATAACATTACGCTAGGACCGTTAAAAACCGAGCAAAAAAGCAAAAAAACTCAGGAATACAAAGATCTCGCACAGGCGGACGATTCGATGCGACTATGCGACTACGGGGAGGGTCGGGGGAGTAAGAAATTAAACGGATACTTTCGCTTTCGGCGGAAATTAAGACAAAAGCCGAAGCTTCTTTTTTATTTTCGGCTGCAGATTTATTTCGGCCGAACATTAGTTATTAAGGAAACAAAAAATTGAAAAGGAGTCTTATATGTATGGGATGTGCATTAGCGATACATCTATAAGTACCTACTCTTGTGCAGTGTCTAAATCTGACCCGGATATTTTGACAAAATATACTTTTTCGTACCACTTGCTCAAAAAAGTGACATTCTATGCCACAAAAAGCTAACATAACAATAGTCATTTTTAATCTGTTAAAAACAGGGAAAGAAAATTGTACCTACTGAATTTCATTCATCCTCTAGGGGGAGAATGTGATTTAAATTTGGAATACTTACCGAAATTTATACTGAACTACATCTGTGTTTACACCATTGAGTTTGTATATAAAGCATTATACATCTTTTTGATATAAAGATGATTGATATGATTGTATATAAAGGAATACGCATTTATTATGCAGTTATGATTATGAAATAAAATTACGAAAACCGACGAGGCCGTATGAGCTTGATGCCTTTGGTTTTTCGACAAAAAAATATTAGTCTAGGAATTTGCCGCGTTTTTGTTTTCTTCAAATACATAAACTTAAGTTTATTTTAATTTATTTTTAATGGTTCGAAAAGTAGAGTATTTTCCTCGGTGATAAAGCTGTCTTAGTCTTGGGTGAACTTAAATCCCTCGCTACACTCAGGACTCGTCTTAAATCCCTCCTCTCCTTGCTTCGCTCGTGATTTAAGTTTTTAACACCCTCGCTACGCTCGGGAGTAAACCTCGAGTCCTCCGTTACGCTCGCGATTTAAATCGTCACCCGCGACAGAAGACACTGCTGTATCCCCTTGGTTAATAATCTACTATTAGGATTCTTAAGGACACCTTCAAATCGCTGTAGGTACAAAGAAACGTTCGTAGGATACTGCCCTTAACTTTTTGAGTAATTGTTAATTGCATTCACAGATTAAAAAAAAAATGGAACAGTCAGCTAAAAAAATGACGATTTCTTTTTCTTTTATTGGTGCCATTTGATTTACTTTCATATAAAGACTGAAAGACTGTTCTTTCTACTAAGGTTTGACTACGAGAGAGTCATTAAAAAAGAAAACATGTACATTGTATTTTATTTTCTTTTTAGATTTAAAAAGTATTTTTAGAAGTTTATAGACACTGACTTCGATGACCAGCTCATAAACGCAGTTACCAAAAACCCCTTGAAACTCCATTGTTTAAAATGAAGTTTTTTATATTTAAAAAAATTAAGTCCACCACGCGGGCCCAGTGTGGGTGGGTAGATGTCACATGTCTTCGAATTTTTAGTTTTTGGACACGCTGGTCTCCACACGATGTTTTTCTTCCGTTTTGAGAGCAATGGTGATGAAATTAAATACGCAAAGTGTAGTATTACCTATTCCTTCAGACCGTATTTCGGCAATGGCGGCCAATCTCAACGGGGACTAGCCTTCGGCGCGCTAGATATTATAGTGCACAACTGTGTGCGCAGACACACGGGCACTCACTCTTCCCTCTCATAGTTCGATGGGCCGGCAATCGAACACGAACGGAGCGAGATGAAGCGCAAGACGGGCTGTTATTAAGAAATTCCTAATGGAAAAAGCTAATAACACTTTACCCTACCTGGGAATCGAACCCAAAATCCCACGCTCAGCAGTCGTGCTTGCGACCACGAACCTCTGATGACTTCCTTGTTTCTCAGATTTGCTAAAAACCTAACGTCCTGTCTTTTTACGGGATGTTTTAATGAACTATTGAAAGGACAGGATTGGACAACTGTCGGGTCAGGTAGTAGTCCGAAAGTGAAAAGTTAGTCAACCAGCCCCGGTCTCCCGTACCTAGCTACTCATATTCAGTTGAAGTCTAGCAATAATTTAGGACAAAACTTCTAAACCAGTGTTAACCTTCCTTTAATCCTGTATATTTATTTTGGGATTAAGACAGAGATAACGCTAAGAAATATCTAGGTTTACTTACGTTTTTGAATAAATAATCGTATTACCTAATCGTTGAACAGATCTGAGACAATTATATTGGTAACAGCCGTCAGAAGTGTTCCTTCTAACTAAATAGTTAGAAATCATCAATTTATTTTCTAATACCAGAGGGCGTTCACACCTTGTAAGAAACATTGCATGTACCTACCTAATGCTAGAATCACATGTAACTTACTATTACGCGCAGTCCGCCGCACAGCCTCCGGAGTGGTGGTGGTAACATCGGAATGCCATAACTCAGGCATACCACCTTAACGGTACGAGAGAGGGAGACGCACACATACGTTAGAGCAACACGCAACATCGACATGGTTGAACGACCGATCAAATAAGTTTGTACGCCGCTATCGTATACCACGTAGGTTTTATTTCTTCTAAACGTGTCGAGGGCGCATGCGCATTACAGTCCGATTTCCAAGATGGCGCGTGCAATTTTCCCTTCGGCAACGTAAATTGGCGCGAAACTTTCCTTGGCAGTTATTTTTGAAAATAACTCCATGATTTTACGATATTTTGCGAAGAATTTGTATAATTATTTTATGAGATTCGATAGGTAAGAATTTACCTATTAATCATTACGAAGGGAATGATTTGATTACCCAAAAACGTCCGTGTCTCGACATAATTTGAAAGGTCATTAAAGGTATGAACACGTTTCTAAAATTGCATTCTTGCACTTCGCACGTAGTATATTGGTACCGATTCCCTTGTTCACAAACTAAACTAAATTTAAGTTCAGTGCATCCTTTTCTTTGTATTTCATTAAGAAGAGGACAAAAGAAAAATTTTAGTTTAGTCCTGTCAAATTAATCAGCGCCTGTCACTACTCCATACAAGTTTAGACGTGATTAAAAACTTGCCTACTAAAATTACGTCAATTTACGTCAAGCGCTGATTAATTTGACAGGACTAAACTAAAATTTATCTTCTGTCCTTTCCTTAATGAAATAGAAAGAAAAAGATGCAGTGAACTTAAATTTAGTTTAATTTGTGAATAAGGGAATCGGCACCATTACCAGATAATGGCAAACTATTCTTTATAGGCACTTAAGTAGGTCTTATGTAACTAGTTTGCGTCATTTCTCTTGAAACATAGTTTGAGTTAGTCCCGTCAAAGACGAGGCAACTTGTGCTCTCAGAGATGGCAAGTTGGTAGGACTGTATACCGTTAGGGTATTGGAATAAGCAGTAACTGATTATAACAAATGAAAACATTTATATTTCCATGATGACCTCAGCGATGTCTTGATGGAAATATATCTCTAATTGCTGATACTAAAGCAGATAACTAGATTAAATTGTAAAATAACAAAAGATTGACCAACTTACCTAAGCCTGTTACATACTTTTGAAACTTCAATTATTATAATCTTAGTCTCTTTCTTGACAACATTTTGATTATAGTACCCTAGAGACCCATACTTACCAACTAATTTAACCATGTCACGGTGGTCTTTGCCCTAAAATTCGTAATCACTCTATTTATTTTCCCACAACGAATAATCTAGAAACGTTACTCTAAATCACATTTTCCTGTTCTAAGCCTATAATTTTGTCATGTCTCTGACTAAAGTGCCATTATAGCTTGGTCTTCGAGTCTTCAGTAATTGTGAGTCGAACTAGTCCAAGATTTTTGGTCTTTTCGACCACACAAGCATTTGTCGTGACAGGCGATGTGTCGTGTCCACTACTAAATAGTTTATCTTAATAGTTACATATGAGGTATGTATTTTGATTGTAATAATGCCTATTTACTTGATAGTTACCAGGTCTATTTATATCACCAACTTTGCTTGAAGTTAGGTACTTTATTTTTCTGCATCCTTTATATTGATTTTGGAAGACATTTGCATTTTTTATCTTTCTGATAAACATTACACAAATCTGAATCTCAAATTGTAAGGGGTGGATACCTAACAAAGATCCGGCCCAATTTGCGTCAATCAATGCACAATTTTTGCATCGGTTGACGCAGATTCACTCCTTATGCATAGTTAACCAATTTAAATAGCTACCTTTTCGGTTAATCGTATGCTTGTTTACTCCTGAAACTCTGCGATGCGATATGACCGTGTTGTGATGGCGGTGTTGACTGCGTGTTTATCACCGAAATGCTAAGCAGTGACCGCTGGATGAATATCAACGAGAAAGACTCAATGCATGATACATGTGCAGTGCACAAACACATCATGTAAGCAATTCGTTGACACAGATGAATAAAATGACTGTAATATCCGTCCAGGTACTAAAATTTTGAAATACAGCAGTCTTTATTTTTTATTATAAAAGTACTTTAAAAAATATAACCGTTCGAAATATCTGAGTCTGCTGATTTGCTTTTGTAGCGTGGACGCGAAAAAACACAATTTCTCAATGGACATGGACTGGAGTCCATGTCCATTGAGAAATTGTGTTTTTTAAATATCCAAAAAACAGTAACAAACCAAAGGAAGGAACTCAAATGAGATGTCATGTCAGTTCATCATTGTGTGGTGTTGCGTGCAAGTATTAAATTATAGGAATAAGAATATATAGTGTTGCAAAAGACTCGAGTCTTCGAGTCCTAATTTTAAAGACTCGACTCAGTTATGCAAGACTCAGTGTGCTCAAAGGGCTCGGAGTCTACAGTGAGGCAATCGAGTCTTAAAAAGGGCTTGAGTCTTAAAAGGGACTCGAGTCTTTAAATGAACCCGAGTCTTAAAGAAACACTCGGAGCATGAAGATGAAACTTGTAGCTCATCATTCGAAAAGACTCGAAAGAAGGCAATAAATTCAAAATAGTGGTTATGATGTAACTTTGCGTACAAAAAAATCTGACGAGTTATTCGAGTTTTTTCGAATGGTGAGCTACAAGACTCGAGGTCATTTTAAGACTCACGTCCTTTTTAAAACTCGAGTCCTTTTTAAGACTCGAGAATGACTCGGACTCGGCTTGATTCTAGACTCCGAGCCTTTTGAGCACACTGAGTCTTGCATAATTGAGTCGAGCCTTTAAAATTATGACTCGAAGACTCGAGTCTTTTGCAACACTAAATATAAGATGCATATGTTATACGCACACTGTATAAACCAAAACAATTGTGGTTTCAGAACTGAAGCGTTCGTCTAATTGCGTGAAATCACTGGGCTTAGTAAGTGACCATTGTGCATCCGCAAATACGCAAAGAGTAATGGAAATCACAAATTAGGAAACGTACAAGAGCTCTTATTTAAAGGGTTTATATCGATGAGAAAGAATTCCAGCCCCCACCGCCCAAATTAAACTCAAGTCTTGGGACTTATATATATTCCATGTAAACTAATTACGAAATAAACTGGTAACCCTACCAATAAAAAACATGGAACTTTCATCGCTGGAGTAATAAAGTGATTTCTAGTCTGAAAGACGCTGGAACCGTTTCCAAAAAGACTAACGTCCAATCACGGGCCGACCTTCGAGTTACACCGAGGTCGATACAAAACGAGTCATATATTAAAAAAGAAAGAAAAAAAGGCATCGTGCGTGAACACGGCTCGTGTCGGGCCCTTACAAATTTGTACCGCGTTGCTCGTAAAAATAAAAGCCTTCGACTCTGGAGCGCCCGGGGCTTTGCTTGGAAATCGTGCCAAACATCGCGTTGATTTTACAAAAGTGCAAAACCATTTTCATTCATCTATTGTTCATTAGACATATTTCATATGAATACTGCAATATCTGAAGATAGTACCTAATATTGGTTTTAGGAGCTGTTGGTAGGTTTAGGTGCTACACCTTACTTAGATTTCGTTATAGAATCAGTACAATTATTATTATTTAACCCCTGGGTCCCATTTCTTCAGTTTCCACAGCTTCTGCAAATTGGGGCGGTGTTGACAGGATCAGGCTAATGGAACTGATCCCAATGCAGGCCAGCCTCTTTATTCATACAATGGTATTATGTTAGAACAAAAGGAATGCACGAATTTATTATTCGATGTCAATGATACGGCACCAAAATTATACGTCTACGTACTATTCGATCCTCTGATTCTTTTCAAAAGCTTCGATTTGTAATTACAAATGCGGCGCGAACAAAGAATTATACCACATCAAAATACTATTTACGTATCAGAAAACCAAAAACAATAAATAGTAAACCTTAACGCTACGGTATAAGAACTATACCATCCAACGTAGGCGTTGATGCAGTTTGTAATATCGGACAAAAGGACCGAAATAAGCTCCCATGGTGTGTTATTATCAGATGTTTTAAGGACCCTATTATAAAGTTAATAATGGATTCGATTTTTTACAGGAATGTTTGTTTGTAACCTTAGAATATGTATCATGTCCTTCGGGCATAGCACCACTAAATGTAGAGTTGCCAACCACCATAATTATTGAGATCAGAATTGAGCGCAACTAAGAAATAACCCAAGGCCTTTTGGGGGGATTAATTTTATTTTTCACAGAGTAATCCACTGTTACTATATTTAGGTATAGCCTCGACATAGTATTACTTTAGACTGAGGTACTACTTTTATTTTAAACCAACAGCATCCAACATGAGCATACGATCGTTGCCCTAACAAAAATTGTATTACACGATGTTTGTTAAACTCACTATGAAAACTTCTAATAAACAACCAAGGCCAGCGTCTTAATAGACACAAGAATTTACAGTGTCAGCACTTAAGAGGAACGAAGGAAAATTTCGAAACACAAAACTGTTTGTGTCGATAGTGGGAATACGAGCAAAAGTAACACTATAATGGCAAGCGGCGCGTGCGTCGACTAACTAACCCAACACGCTCACGTCAAACGACTAAGGAATTTCACTCGTATATGAGAAACAAAGATGAGGCTTTTTAGAGTATGCTACCTAATTGAACAAGTAATGAGCTGGGCACAGGACGGGTTGAATGCAGGTGCATGGTACAAGGATTTCTTGGTGAAATTCAAAATCACGATCGAATTTAAAAAAACTATTCCTGCTCTTAAAACAGATATTTTTCTTGTTTTAGCATCTTCTCTAAGTATCCTCAACTGGGCATCATGAACAAATTACATGTTTAATTTGAGGAACTCCACAGTAAATAGTTGGGGCCAAAAATATATATAACAACAGATCCAGCATTATCTAATGGTAACAGTACACAGGAACATGTTTCCGTTAACTTCCTACAAAGTGGAGGAATAGCATTAAAGAGCGCATCACCTACTTATCAACCCACGCGTAGTAGGGTTACTAGTATGGGGGTTACGACTTGCGTACAAGTCGACTATGTAGACGATGTATGGAAAGTTCACTCCATCCTCATATTTATGACACCCAAACGTAAGTGACAGAAAGTCGGACGAGTCGTGAACCTGTGAGCCTGATGCTTACTATATTACCTAGACAATATCCATTTTTCTATGCAAATATTACAGGATTATTATATTTGCAGGAGGTTGTTGGTTCAATTTTGGAAAGAGAATGTTTGCTATATACATTCATTTCCCGTAAGCCCTTATTCTAGAATCATGTGGCTTACAGCTCTTTTACTCGATAAGGTGAATGTTCCAGCATTTGTAAATATGGTGTGATAGATTTACAGGGTAGACTTTTTATTTCGGTATCTGTCCGAGTCAGCTTCTAACCAGATTTTGATGTACCTACATTATTCACATTAGATTTTTTGTTTACCAGTTCATTAACCCATTCACAAGTCTCATAACTTCAAGAGCTGATCAAACCTCGGTCACCGTCAGTCGGCAAGTCAAGCATCGTTTAAAGATTGAGTCGATGTGGTCTCTAATCTCCAGAATGTTCTGTTTAGTTTTGTTTTGAGTCGTGAGCGGCGAGAGAGCGAGATGAGCCGATACGGACCGCACGACGACGCTCGGCCACGACCGAAGATATCGCGTCTATCTGACGTCTTGCTTATTCGTTCTTTTTTTTAAGTTTTGATATACAGCCTTTATTGTGGTCGATGCGTCGATATTTCGACCAGATGGTTAGGTTCAGATCGTGAAACTCTCTTCGGAGACCTAGACAATGTTGGTTCTTCAAGAAATCTCGAATATTACAATGTCGAATCGGGCAAAGAGGCTTATGATAAAATTATTAATCTGAACCTGATATTAGGCTAGAGTAACTAATAAATGTTACGTTGCTGGTTCATTGCAAAAAATAAAGTACCTACCTAGTGTCAGTTATCCAAGTTGGGTACAATACTTTACCACTTTGGAAGTGTCTCTCGCGCAAACTATACAGTTTAGAAAAAAATGATATTAGAAACCTCAATATCATTTTTGAAAACCTATCTATTGATATCCCACACGTATGGGTTTGATGTTTTTTTTTGACTTTCAGTTTTTTTTTCTGTTTTTGTGTAAAAATCTTAATGCGGTTTACAGAATACATGTACTTACTAAGTTTCAACAGCATAGCTCTTATAGTTTCGGAAAAAAATGGCTGTGACATACGGACGGACAGACAGACAGACAGACAGACACGACGAATCCATAAGGGTTCCGTTTTTTGCCATTTGGCAACGGAACCCTAAAAAGCTCCGAGGGCCTTCATATACCAACGGTTAATAAAACAAAACTGATAATAGAAGCACAATGCGAAAGACCGACGACGAAAGAAACAAAGGAAATCATCATCACTCCCGGTGATATTATCATTTGCGGACGACCTTATCCTCATTCCAAAGAGCTGGAACAGCTAAAACGCATCCAATACCACATTATAGCCATACTAAATAGCGTAGGCCTCCAAATACACGCAACAAAAATTTAAATGTTAATTAGAGACCCCCAGCAGCACAGAAAACCACCTACGAGACCCGTAATAGAGGAAGCATACCGACAGTGGATGAAATCAAACACTCTCACACATAACATCTGTATTAAGAAAAAAAAAACAATTAAAAAACAATGCTAGCAGGCCACAAGAAACACCGAATCATAACTACCAGTCATAGTAAACTCAAAGATGGACTAGAAACTAGATGGACTTATGTAATGGTTATCGTACTGTGTATGATAAAGGGCTTAAAAATATCACACTCAGTTAAGCGAAAAGATCAAGACTCAGAAGAAATGAATGAGTTGAGTCATGACTTGATTGGCCAAGCTAGGAAAAAGGAAACTAGGAAACTGCGGACATAAGAATATGCATTTTTTTTTGGATTGGAAATCATCAAATGACTTCTCCCGCTCTGGGCGGAGCGGGCGGGCGTGTCAGACTTTTATTGACTAAAACACACCCGTGTTCCTTCAGTTGCCCATGTGCCAGATTCACGGTATCTCTTTCGAACAATCTCGCGACCCTGGCAGGCATCGGTCCTAGCAGACCCCTTCAGTATTACTGACATCGCTAAGAGGCGCGCGTGGAACACTACGCGCCGTCGACCCGAGCCTGGTTCTTAACGGACGGCGAGCTACCCATTGCTCGCCAGCCGCAAGCTCACGTCTACGGTGGCGGAGAGTCCGCTATCGACTCCCGACGCCCGGAGCGTCTCCTCCTGCGACGGCTAGGGACGTGAGGGCGAAGAGACTGCACTTCCCTCACGCGCCCGCCTCCTGCTTCGCGAGCTTTGCTGCTTCGCAGAAGGAGGTGACGGCTTCCCATGCCCTCTCGCTCTGTACCATGGCTCGCACCAAGGCCGGACGCGAGAGGTCGCCGCCGCCGATCGCCTCCACGAAGACACGGCCACAAGAAAATGTATCAAATCTTAATCGGATAAACCGTAGCCGTAACGTAAACGCATCAAGAATCACAGGATGTGCTACCTAGCACACGGTGGACCACACTGCGCATGCATGCAGCAATGCAGTACAAGGCCAAATCTAAGAAGGTCGACCAACCTACTTACACATGGAAGACAACCTAAAACATGACATGAAATACGAGTACTTCGACATGGGAATCAAGTTTTGGACGGACACAGCTGGAGACATTATCATACCTTGTATGTTATATGGCTTAAAAGTATCAGCACTCACAAAGGCAAACCAGTCAAGATCGAGAAGATATGAACGAGTTACCATGAGAGACTCGATCAACTACGCTATGAACAAACCAAGCCAGAAGAAAATGCATCAAATCTTAGACGGTAAAACCATAAAAAAACGCATCAAGAACCACAGGATGTGCTACCTGGCACACATCTGCAGACGCTCTGAACCACACCTGCTTCATGCAGCAATGCAGTACAGGGCCAAATCTAAGAAGGTCGCACGACCTACATATTTACACATGGAATGACAACCTAAAACAGGACATGAAATACTTCGACAAAGAAATCCAGTTTTGGAGGGATACGGCTGGAGACAAATAAAATCAAGAAAGCGGCTAGTGATATCTACAAAAAAACCGGCCAAGTGCGAGTCGGACTCGCGCACCGAGGGTTCCGTACAAACCTGTAGGTATTCTCGGTTTAAAAATAAATGTTTTTTTATATTTTTATATTTCAGTTGATTGAATGTAAGGTAAATTGCGGTTTACGATTTATGACGTTTAAAAAAAAAAAACTACTCTCTCGATCTCGTTCAAAACAATTTTCGGTGGTAGTTTACATGGTAATGTATATCATTTATTTTTTTTAGTTTTATCATTCTCTTATTTTAGAAGTTACGGGGGGGGGGGACACACATTTTACCACTTTGGAAGTGTCTCTCGCGCAAACTATTCAGTTTAGAAAAAAATGATATTAGAAACCTCATTACCATTTTTGAAGACCTATTCATTGATACCCCATACGTATGGGTTTGATGAGAAAAATCATTTTTGAGTTTCAGTTCTATGTATGGGGAACCCCAAAATTTATTGTTTTTTTCTTTTTTAGTATGAAAATCTTAATGCGGTGCGCTGTGTACTGTCACAGAATACATCTACTGACCAAGTTTCAACAGCATAGCTCTTATAGTTTCGGAGAAAAATGGCTGTGACATACGGACGGACAGACAGACAGACAAACAGACAGACAGACAGACATGACGAATCTATAAGGGTTCCGTTTTTTGCCATTTGGCAACGGAACCCTAAAAACCAGAAACTGATATCAGCGAGAACTCTGAAGACTACCAAGAAAACAACAGCACGGAACATATAGCGAAGCCTCGACATAGAAAAGAGCCAAGCAAACGGTTAACCCCACCAAAAGATGCATCGATGAAGCTCGACCTGGATCAACATGCCGGCGATGACGTGAAAAGATGTCCTATAGAAAAATATCACCCTCTTCTCCAATGCTTACTTAAGGCTGCATAGTCGGTAGGCTCGTAGTCCTTTCCTATCCTATGGGCACGTCTTCCCTACCATTACAGCGCCCCCCGTTCTACTTCTTAATATGCAATGGCCTATGTAGCACCATAAACCATGAGGCTTCAGGGGCTAGGCAAATCTCGGGGTTCATTCGATTAATCGAGTCTGGTCAAACCACGCTGGGATCGGTGCAATTCATTTCATTTCATACCTAGTGTCAGTTATCCAAGTTGGGTACAGTAAAATTCTGAAAATTCTTAAAAGAAAGAGTTTTTCAAGTTGCATTAAAAAGAAAAGTAATAAGTAGATAATAATTTTCAGGTCCAGTGGACCTCCTGTGACATGTTATCATTACGTGTGAAAAAAATCCGAGCGACAATAATTTTCCGGACCTCTTTGTATTAGCCAAATTCGGCATTCTTGATTGATGAAAGCTAAGTAGGTAGGTACATACTACTTTATGGATATTTTTGACGTTGACAGGAGGGCGCTGTTGGTAATCTTAATAAGTACCTACATTGTTGTGTAGTGAAATGTACTGAAAAAAAAATGGCTGTTTTAGTTCTGATTTTCGCCACACGCCAAAAGAGCGTTGTTGCGCCAAACCTATTTGCTGATAATTTCTTTTTATTCGATAGCGTCCGACAGCGAAGGATAGAAAGTGAAACATCCAACAGGTTTTCACAGCAGGGCTTGTACGACCGTGAACTTCCTGTGTGTTATTGTGTATATCCGTCATAAACTCGGCCCGCTGTAGGCTACCACCTTCGTAGACTAAAACTGTAACAGCCAAGGGAAATCAGACTGTATAACTATTCACTACGGCAGTAATTCGGTATGTAAGGTGCCAGAGTATCTATGGGTGATGTTAATGTTAAACGTAAATAACAGCTATTTGTTAGTTTAGTATTTTGTTGTCATGAAAGTAAGATTTAGATTTAAAAAGAATTTGCTTTTCCGGTTACTATAACCTACTAAAGATATTATAATTTTCGAAGAAATACGATGTTATATTTACTCTGAAAGATTCCAAAAACTACTGGCTGAAGTAGGAACCTACCTTAAAAAAAGATCGCATAATAGTATCCAGCCTTTTTTTAAGGTATGTTTTCCTGGCAATCTTCATGAATTATTAATTATTATGAACGACTTATTTTACAAAACATACCCAAACCCAATGATATTCCAAGTAAAAGAACGCAGATAAATTACCTAGGTACCTAACATTCGATCTTCAAAACAGCAAATTAAGGCACTATTAGATGACACGTGGAAGTAGGATGGCATGTCGCCCAAATTTTTAGGATTGAAAGAGACACAAGACAAAGAAAAGTTTGGCTAATTAGCCAAGTTTTGAAATGCCATTGCGGAGGGTATATAATTATCTACCTCTTTTTTCGAAAGTATCGTTGCCTAAATCAGAGCAGTGGTGGCTTCGTGTTATCGGCCCCGACTTACGAATTGTAGGTCGTGGGTTCGAACCCAGGCAGGTGCTTTACTTTGTGTAAATTATTTCATAACGTCTACTCTCAAAACGGTAAAGGAAAACATCGTGAGGAAACCGGCATGTCCTAGAACCAAAAATTCGAAGACATGTGACTTCTACCGACCCGCACTGGGCCCGCGAGGTAGATTACAACCCGCTCCCTCTCACCAGAGGAGACCTGTGTCCCTGAAGTGGGAACGGTATAGGCTGATTATGCTATTGCCTAAATCTGAATCTAAAATACAGGAGGTAATCATTCGAGCTCAAAGTCTCGCTCGTTACCGATAGCAAGAAATGTAGATTTATAAAACTATATTTATGCAAATCAAGTGGTCGCGAAGCGGTGTTCCGCGTACCTACCCGACATTTATACACGAGTATAAATATTCAGGTATCACTTAGCCTATGCAAATATGTAGGACCTCGGCGTCTTATGCCCGGCACGTAGCAAATGATATAATATTTCGCTTCACAACAGTTCAGACAACAAGTGACGCATTCCGTATCGGGTATTTAGAGCTGTTCATTTGTTTCTTGTTACTCGTCGATTTTGAATAGAAACGAGGGTTTTTCGTCCTCTTTTGCATGACAATTGCTTTCCGCATTTTGGCGCCATGCTGAAGTCCGCCATTTTTTGCACTTTACGTTTTGTTTGACAGGTGATTAATTGTAAACGTGCTTTAACTGTTGCTGAAGTTGCGTTGTTGAATTTAGATTAAGCAATATATTTTTACTTACTTACGAAGTTACGATTCGTAAAAACTAAATTACGAAAATATGGTCAATTTTGTTAAAAAAATATACAAAGCATTTAAATTGTGTCATTTCGTTTTTCTGATACACATACCCACGTGATTGTTAATTTCAACCTCATTAGTTTATCGGATTCGCACAGGTAATAAAGGTCGTTGGGGATTTATTATTACACAGTAAGTACTTGTAACATACCAGTCACGTCACTTGACCACCGTGTCTCGGAATGTAATACCTGGAAAAGAATATTTAAAAAATGATAAAAAGCTAAGATGTTGAATCGTATAAAAATAAGAACATAAAAAAAAACATTTGATATTACAGCATATATAACATTTCAGAAAAGATAAATCCTTCCTTTTTATTGCTTCGGAGAATTTATTAATTAGTCAAATGATCGTAAAAGATTTTTATTGTTGATTGTATCTTTATTTATATGTTCATAAGAAATGAGCTAGAAAGAGGACAAACATGTTCATTTTCGATTTCGGAGCTTAGAATCAGTTAATATTTTGCCTGCAGTGGTTTGCTAGCTTTTTAGACTGGCGCCTTTATCGACCGCCTAAATTATTAGAATCTACTTAAAATATGTTATTCACGATAACACGCGGTGATCGGTCTTATACCGATATGGGATAGATAAGCTACGTTTAAGTCCATCTCTTATCAATGAACACACACTGCTCCCGTCCATGCTTGTATTGCAAACAGAATCGAGAAATAAACATAAACCAAACGTTAGGTACTGTGTATACAAAAAAAAAAAACTGATGATTTTATCAGTTAAATATTGAAATCGATGTTTATGCCTACCTATGTGCGGTATATCTATTCTTGGAATACCTACAGTCGTAAAAGGGAATGATTGGTCGAAACGGGGATTCGATGCATTATTGTGGGTAAAATGTCTGTAATATAAACACGTTTGTATTTTAATTTTGCCTTTAACGACGTGATTAGGTGCATCGAGTAAGTCTTAAAAATTCTCGAAATAAATTAACTACTTTAACCGGGTACTAAATCAAAATGTCTTCCTAATTTTGCTCTTAGCAAGTAATGCACTAACTTGAAACTTAGAACTAGGTATAGCCCTAGATAGAAGAGTCATTTAATATCTAGATTGTGGTAGCAGAATTTTCCTATCACTTAGAGCTTTTCATAAAATCTTAAATGAGGGTCGACCTAAAACCCACCAGCCTGAAGGCCCTCCCTAACCAGAGCATTAACTTACAATAATGCCTCCCTGACAAACGACCGTTCGCCTGTACTCTAATCAATATGTTACGAATTGCATTAGGGGTGCTCCTACGACTGGTACATTACAGGCTGATGCTGCTGGTGTATAAAATGGTACAAATTGTGTCAATACAGAATGCTCGGATTTCCTCTCTCACATATGTATTGCTCGAATCTGAATTGAACATTACAGACGAATGCTCCCAGGCAGTGAGGGAGCGCCTTTAAAGAAACAACCTATATCTCTCTGTACTACAATTACACCATGTATAAGTCATTAGGCAGTTGCGCAAAACATTCCTCTGTACACAAACTAATATGACATTAATGGCGCAGATTGGACTAACTGGTTCTTAACTAACACCCGTCGTTTATATTCAATCATTATCAGGTAATCAGTGTCGGATAGAATCTGTGGTATCTGGCAAACGACACCACGTTCGTTTCCGTTATTTAATGTTATGGGTTTGGACATTTATGGTGTTTTCATAACTCTTCATATGCAAGGGATCAGGAGTGATAACCTTCGTAGCACTTAAGTATATCCGAGACTCCAAGGTTTGCGTTACTGCCTCGTTAGTCTAGTCGGTCGCAAGCGCTACTGATGGTCTTGGGTTGCATTCCCAGCTCTGTCAAAGTGGCACCGAATTTTCCACTAGGAATTTCTTAGTACCAGTCTGGAGTCTGGAGCTGTGCCAGGTTGATGGCAATAGGTTCACTCCCTATTACGTAGGACGTAAACATGACTGGCGAAATGTGGGTGTACGGGGACACCTTTGCTTAACTCTTCGGGATTAAAGCGTCAAATTCTGTTTTAGTATTTAATTCGTGATACTTGCTTTGTTGCAAAAGTCTTTTGTGTATACCTGGTCCTTAAAAGCTCTGACAAAGAAACCAAAATAAATCTGCCTAGCGTTTTCCCAATTATGTTGGAGTCGGCTTCCAGTCTAACCAAACGCAGCTGAATACCAGTATTTACATGGAGCGATTGCCCATCTGACTTTCACTACTCAGTCACTGGACAATACGCCTCTTGGCAAGTCTGATCATCCGACTTACGGGCTATCCGTACAGACTGTTAAAGATCTACAAATGAAGCCGGTACCAACGATTTACTACGCTTTTCGAGGCACGGAGGGGTCTCGCTATGTAATGGATGGTCACCCATCCACGGACCGACCTTGGCAAGCGTTGCTTAACCTGGACGACAGACCCGCAGGGCTACTAATATTTAGCCACGATCCCTCACAAAGAAACCGAAATATTGTCGCGAATATTAACCGCCGACAACCAGAAGCCAAAACTATTCCAAATACACTAGGAAAACAATAGAAGCAGCTTTAGCTAAGGAAAAATACAGGCTTTATAGTTGCAAACGATCGGTAGCTGGGACGAAGTTCAACAACATGATGATCAATAAAAGACTAGCGGGTGGATGTCACCAATGAAGCTGAATGCGAACGCAATCAGCACATCAACCGCGTTTAAAATCTGTCAGTATTATCTTTGTTGGGGAATACTGACACCGATAGGTCTTGAACGCAGTTTAGATTTGCTAATCGCGTTCATTTTCATTGGTGTAATTGCCACTAAACACGGCACAATAAGCAAACTACACTGATCTGCAAAGCTCCATAAAAACCAGACACGTCCGTCCGTCTTCTAAAAACAAGTCCATGTATGATGAAAACATCTGTTTTAAAAAGGATTGTGGAATTTAATACTGAGCCTATTGAGCCAATCACGATATAAAAATAAAGTCTTTTGGTTTATGCTATAGAGTCTCCATTTACGCTGCTGTCACTTAAAGTACCGAACAGCCTTGCTAGATATGCAGTTTCGTAATATCAGATCAGATAGTAGGCAAATTCGAGCCTAGGCCAATTTATTGGTAATCATAGTAGGTACTACTAATCATAAAATTTATTGTGCACTCATTTGCACACAGTTTTGGCCAGACCTCATACATGTAAACTTATGAGTCATGATAAAACTATAATTATATTCTCATTATAGTAAAATAAGGAACATCGAACCATTTTCGTTGAATGCAGCATCATCTACCTACGGTTAAAAGAGGTTGTCATGTTTAATATTCGTCCATAGCGTGTCGCAAGTACATGAATATTGAATAGTTCTAAAACCACCATCAAAACGGGCTCGGAAAACAGACTCGAACCGTCTATTTTACATACGAAAGCTATGAGCAGTGTCATCTGAGCATCGCATGCGCCGGAGCCGCGCCGGTTGCACGTTTCATAGAAATACCAGCGCCTAATCACTTCGCGGTATCGGAGAAAACTCGACGGCGTCGTGTTAAAACAATTTTACACGTTCTAAGCATCGGACGGTTCAAACCCGTTTTGTATAGACCCTCTTTATTAGGACCTCTTACTTCGTTTAGGAACTAGAAAAGTCATTTAGTTTTCCGCAAGTAGACACATTTTTTCCGTCTGGTTTTGCTACCACATTAATGTAACCGCTAAGTCATTCGATGTGTATTAATTAACACGTCGTACAAATGTAAAAAAAAAATCTATGGTGCTCAAATTTTTTAAGTATTCATATGAATTGTGTATTAACTTGATTATTAGGCCCGATTTCCTGTAGAGGATGTTTTGGCATATTTTTAATGAACCGACCTTTCAAATGTGGTCTCATACTCTTTGCTTAAAAATACTTCATTAACGCGACAAAAAACGTATGCATAAACATATTGAATTTGCCGCACAACTATAAAGTAGCTCCATATACTGTAGAACATAAAAATATTCCCAGAAAATGAAAGTATGCAGACAAAATGTTTGGAATCACAAAAATGTATGCATAATACGAAAGAGATGCCTCAGGCTAAGAATCCATATAAACACGAATCCATTGCATGTGGGATCAGTTAATGCGGATAATGATAGGTCAGCATTCTGGCACGGGCCTAATTCCAACGGGTTTTATTATAAAAATCTGCAATTTGCCGCACGCAAAATTTGTGTTGCAAATGTGTTGGCCTGATTGACCATGTACGGCGATGGTGTTAACATGGTGCAGTCCTACACAAATTATGATAAAAGTTCCTCGGTTGTGACTTCTAGAAGTTATATTTCAACATTTGTGGAGAGAATTGGTCGTCAATTTATGTTTTATATTCAGCTTCATTCGTATGAATATCAGTTGTTGTATGAGTAACTGACGTGGTATAATGAGGGATTTGTCGTAAGGATAGAATGAATTTAAGGGGAAAACAGAAAAAACGATGGATGGATTATGAAAGAATTAGGATATGGCTAGAAAAGGGGTAATTACTGAGATGAAGGCTGAAAGAGAGTGTGATGGAAATAGATGCTGCATCGATCCCAATATGCACAGCGCCGCTTCATCGAAGTCGTTGTTAGTGTCACAAGTTCAAACGCTCTTCTAGATTCCGTCACTGTATTTAGGAATGCGGCATAATATCACATTACGTAGAACAAAACATTCTGATATGGATCTGACTAGAATTCTAGGTGTATTCATTACGTTTAACATTATGTAATACTGAGCTAGTCAGAGCAGCCTTTGCCAAGTGTACAAAACGTTACCGTTAAGTTATATTTAAGATTTATGATAATATTCTGATTATCGCATGTTGTATTGTTTTGTTGTTGTTGTTGTTTCTAGAATCGACGCAATATTCGCATTTCTCCCTTGACACATCACTTTGTTCATCATCTTTTTGTTCGCTACGTTCATAGACATACCATCTTTTTTAAACTAGTGATCGCCACTGGTCGTAAATCGACCATGTTTTATTTAAAACTTAATGTATTTCTAATGCATTATTTAATGTTACAATACTAGCTTTCTTCATTCTTTCTCCATATGAATTTTAACTGGGCCAAATTTCATACACTGTCCTCGTTATTTTTGTAAAATGATGTACAAAGTTTTGCCTTCATGTAATTATATACACATTTTACTCCATTTATGTTCTGATACCGCCTCTTTCCTTATAGCTGGCCATGTGCGATTGATTTTGCCACGCAAATTACTAATTTGATGAATACAACAGCTTAACTGTGTTTAGAAAATGAGGATCATTCGCTTTTTCCAAATTCCTACCCACGTCCTCCATTTGGCCCTATGCCTGGCCATATCTATTAACCAAAATACCGCTATCCTAGAGTTTCTTTATGTGGCCTCATCACATCATGATCACCTAAAATTTTCTGATTGGAAAAGATTTGCTGATAATATTGGACTCGTAGTTCCGATGAAATAATCGTCAGCGAATGGTCCATAACTAGACAAATTAGCGTTCATTATGTAAGTACTAATTCATCGCTCATACCTTGGGTACATTATGAAGCATATCGACTATTTATATTTGCTACTTTCGATTACAATTACAATTACCATTTGTACTTGTACTTATCATGGCCATTTTCAAGAATTATGAATATGTAATCATTTTTTTATAGATCTCACCCAAGTATAGATATGTCACCGTTAGATAACAAGATCCGCAAGTTTATAAATTTCCTAGGAAATTTATAAACCTTCGTAGGATTCTAAACGAGAGATAAATTGTATTTTTTTACGCCCTCATTTTCGCAAATTTATCAATTTGCGACGTCTCGTGGTAAATTTATAAACTAACGGATATCCATTCGTAAGATTCTAAACGGTTCGACCAATCACAGAAGAGCTTTTAATTTTACGCTTCTTTAAACTACGGAAAATAACACACTGCTCTCTGATTGGTCGATGCTAACAGTGGCAATGCTCGTGTCCCTATAAAATGTATTTTATTTTATTTCACAATGTACCTAACTGTCTTACTCAGATGTTAGGTTATGTTAGGTTACATTGTGACCTAATGAACGCGAGCAAAGCGAGCGACTCTTAATTAGGTAAGCGTTTCAACATTTAAACATAAATAATATTTTTGGCGAACAATGGCGGTGGAGAGGAACGAGAAGGAACACGTGACTTATTCAACCAATCAGAGCGCGTTATTGCTTACTTATTATTTTACGCGTGACTTCGGTAAGTTTATCAATTTACGAAAATGTGGCCGTAAAATAATACAATTTATCTCTCGTTTAGAATCTTACGAAAGTTTATACATTTCCTAGTAAATTTATAAATTTACGGTTCTTGTTATTTTCCGGTGACAGATACAGTAAGTAGATCTATTATGTTACATATCGAAGAGCTAATGCCTAAATAGATACATGGGTCGATCGATTAGATATACTACATTTTACGGGGTTATTCGATAGATGGCTGACCTCTGTGTGCCTAGGAACGTTAAGCCGTTGGTCCTTGCTTTTATTTGTGCTTCGACAGTCGACTTTTACGGGTCGTTAGAAGCCCGAAAGTCTGACAGCAAGTCTTACCAAAGGGTCCAACCGTATTATTCAGGCAGTCGCTCCATGTAAAATACTGGTATTCAGCTGTATCCGGTAAGACCTGAAGCCGACCCAATATATTTGGGAAATGCCTAGGCAGATTGTTCTATAATATAACATATCTATAGCTGTCCATAATGTTATAGTCCTAATATACTAATTCCTAGGTAAATCTTGTTCTGGAATAAGGTTCGGAAAGAGCAAAATCCTGGATAGTACCCGTACGAGTGCAGAGGTTAGTTTTCTACGCACATTAAAATTTTACCTGCTGTACGCTGTTTTATTTAACACGTTGAAAATGGCATTAGTAATACATACAATGAATACATCATACATTTGACATTAGTGGGATTTCCCGCCAATTTTCTTACCATCACCGGGCGCGTCATGTTTTTGTGCAAGTAAACAGCAATGGCCGCTCGCCAAACTACTTGTGTTTGTGTTTTAAAATTTAACCGTTTATCAGTTTACCTACTTAGTTATCAGTGTCAACGACACCTTATCTCGGACCGCCATCATTATCTATAGTTACTTATACATTCAATTACTTATATTTTGGGTCATTACGGTCTGTTTGCATTAGAGTACGGTGCATTTGCTATGGACTACCAGAATGAACTCTCAAGGACCGCATAAAACAATGTAACGGTTTCTTCGCTGAAAGTATTTATGTTTTATTGCGGCAGTAAATGAACTTTTGAAATGAGTGGTGGTAAAAATAAGGAGTTGAGTTCCCAGGAGCCAAGATCGGTAGGTTTACAATATTTAGCTTTAGTAGCAGATTGCAACCGGTAAACCATTGTTTAGTCTTTCTTTCTGTTAACTTACCCAACCCAAGTAAGGAAAAATTTCATTTTAGAAAGTAATTTTCTTTAACACGTAGAATTAACTTACCACCACTAAGAGAAATTAAATAAAGTTATAAAGTTGAAGTAACATAGAAAACTAACTTACTACACAACCGATAAGCATCTATCTAAGGACCGCAGAGACTTCCAAGAAAAGGTCCCGGCGGAGGCTGTGCCGCCGCAGGAAAGAGACAACCACATACATCACACACACGTGTGAGTGAGACAAAAAGTCAAGTGGATTACCTTCACGACTAGTCTTGTACATTAATGTTATTTAAGCACTGTAAAGTTTTTTGTTTCTGTGTACTATGCACTTTACTAGTGTTTTTGTAATTTGTTAGCTCCTGAATATTCGTATGTTTTCTTTTTAGAGAATTCTTTGTTGCTAGCTATCCTAGACTTAGTCTCAGTAAAAATGTTGATTGAGAATCGACGAGATACTATCCTCTTAGACTTCTTAGACTTCAAAAATAGATTTACTCATCTGATCTTAGATATCGCTATAAAGAGTGAGAAATCTACAGTTTTCCGCTGCTCCGCACAGGAATTACCTGGAGTTGATATGGCGGTCAACGTTGGTACAGCAGGCTGCACGTCCGTTATTACACTTGGATCTTCAATGGTTCCAATAGGATAAGTTCGGGTTGGTACGGCGGTACAAATATTGTGGCAAGATTTTTTCGCGCATTGTATCTTCAACTTTCAGCTCAGCGGTAAGAGCTGAAATTCGAACTGTGTGTTTTTCGACGCGTTGTGGTGCACTCTGCTGGATTCTCAATGCTCCGTTCAACGACCAGCAATGACAATCGTTGAAGAAATGTCGTGGTGTTAGACGGCAGCTTATATACTTTTCTTACCACTGACGTAGGGCCTATACATCCATTCCCTAAGTATGAACACTAGGCAAATTGAGTGAGAATCTGTTGGCTATAAAACGATTTTCCTAATTAATTTCCTATTAATTTATTTGTTAAAACGAATCAACGCCATAAGGTGCGCTTACAAAATTTCACAATATATTGCCAAGTCTATCACGCAGAGTCAAGAGGTAGCTTTATGGTGCTCGTTTCTTATGATGACGTCAGCGTTCTTCCCACGTGCCAACAAATTTGCCTTCTGCCCCACAGTTGCATACAATTCGCTTGGTGAAGAACAAAACGCAATCAAATGAGAACCTTATCTCTTACAAAATTAGGCATAAAATGCAGCCACCTTAGTCATCTGTAGTAAGTTCGAGCAGCAAGGCACGCGTCGATTGCGACACCGTGCATGGAGCGACTGACGACGTAATTCCATTATCAAAACGGTACATCAACCTGTATTGATCCATAACAGACCAAGATAGGTTAAAAATAAAGTCGAAATTACCATGTGAGCTCGAGACGAAAACTAGACGCGATGATCACCCAGCGACACCGTCGTCAACCTACACGGTATTAGGCAACTGCATCACTAACCAACCGAGTACAAAAGGTCCGAATCCAGCAGAATCTGCTCTCACTTTGTGACTTTTCGAAATAGTCTGGTAACATGACATTGCAACGGTGGACTGTAGGTGTATTTATTCAATATTAAAAGGCTTTTTGACCGTGCGGGGGCGATGGTTTGATAATGCAACTGTGTCAAAGGCTGCTTCTCCAAACTATAAAGCTACATCCGGTCTTTAGATTGCCAAACGAGACATTAATGAGTGTTATACAATTTTAAAACAGGTGTGGATCGGAAGGCCCGGGGCTTCATACGTAGGCGGTCTGCTTTCTTTCAAGTTATAACAGAGTTACTTTGCCCTAAAAAGACATTCTGGTTTCGGGAATTAATTTCGGGATTTAAAGAGGATGTCATTAGCCAGATTATATAAAAGAATTTGATTGCTCTAACGGATTAGTTTAAACGTGTGTGTCGGAAGAAGTCTCCGCTAGTGGCAGGATCTGTGATGACAGTTCACGAACTTCTTTCCTGACTGGCTAAGCTTACTTTCTGATGATGAGTCGCTCCAATGAAATATTTATAAGTACAAACATTTGTAACGTGAATGCAACAAGCTGTGGAGGTGCGTGCAATCTATATAAACACGAATTGTTCGTAAATTGTCTGTTTCTAATGTAAAAATAACAGCTTTTATCAAATGCATAAGAAAGTCTGTACGGTACTTTTAACTTTTTTTTTAAGTGTGTCCTACACAGAGGTCTGTTTGTTCCGGCTGATTTCTGAAACAGCTGAACTGATTTTGACTGATAGGTATCTACAATCATCTGATTGTACATATAAGGAGTAACATAGGCCTTTTGTCCCAGTAACACGTTCCTCAGCGATAATTTCTGACTTCCACGCGGATGAATCCGCGTTCACAGCTATAGTTTTAACAAACAGGAAAGTCCAAACACCAATTAAAGTGTCTACTTTAATTACTGCGTCTGCAAAGAGTGTTCTTTGACAAGAACTCATCTTTAAAAACGTGCAAATTTGTATGGACTATAGTCCATAGCAATAGTCCAGTCCTTATTTGTGGAAAGTTTTTGATTCTTCTTTCATTATGCGACCTGTTGCCCTTCATCCCGTGCAATTGCTCAACACACAGATGTATGTAACGGAGACGCCAGAAGGCAAACCCAAAGTTGGAAATGTCTGTCATTGCCAAGGGGATGTCATTAATAACTCAGCAAGGAAGCGATTACTCAAGGCTGTTCTAAGTTTCATGTGGACAAAAACGTGTGGCTTCTTCTCAGGCTTCGCAAAGGTCTTTTATTCGTCGTTTGCATTTAATGTACAGTCAAAAAATGTATTGCTAAGCAAATTGCGACCTTACATCAAATTGCCTTGTTTTATCCATTTCCGATTACTTCCGAAGTTGTAAGTTAAACTCTAACCCTCTGAATACTAAATATGGTTTTTTTATTCAAACCAAAAAAAAAATGAAATTACCAAGCCAGTTTTTGAATTAAGAACTCAATACGTGTAGAAATGCATGTTCTTTTTACAAAATTGTCAACTAAGTCCGGTGCTAAGTTGTCATTTTTTTATTAAAACCTTTACTCAAATAGAAATAAAGTTGGAAATGCAAAAACTGAACCTAAGTTAGATCGCGTTATGTAAAATGACAGCCAATGATCAGGTACTATTGTGGCTATTTGAGTTGACGTGTACGTTCTGAGTTTAACTTGACGTGTACTTTCTGAGTTTAATTTGACGTGTACTTTCTGAGTTTAACTTGAACGTTACTGACATCGGTGAAGGAGAACATCGTGAAAAACCAGGATTTGTTACAACACAACTAAGTCCGGTGCTAAGTTGTCTTTTTTTTATTAAAACCTTTACCCAAATAGAAATAAAGTTGGAAATGCAAAACTGAACCTAAGTTAGATCGCGTTATGTGAAATGACAGCCAATGATCAGGTACTATTGTGACTATTTCAGTTGACGTGTACTTTTTCAGTTTAACTTGGACGTTACTGACATCGGTGAAGGAGAAGATCGTGAAAAACCAGGATTTGTAAGTAGTTTATATATATATAAGTCTGAAAATCGCCAACTCATCTTGAGGCGACGTGGTTAATAGTCATGCCTTCTCTATATTAGAAGAAGCCTCTGCCCCTGAGCGGAACAACAATCATCTTCATCATAATTTGAGTCCAAAGACGTCAACTGCTGGAAATAGGCCTCCCCTCACGATTGGCAGCCAGATGGGAGATCGCAGTTTGATGGTAAAAATGCATAGAGAACGCTGCTGCGCATTCTCTAGTAAATCCCTTGCCTTATACGACACCCATGGGAAGAAATCGATGGTGCTACCCGTTACGTCTGGCGCCAAACGGAATAATTATATGCTGGTGTTATTACTATAGCCATTTCTTACTTGAACTGTCAGATAATAACAGTTGTGATTTGAGAATACAAACAACTGAAGTTAATGTTGCTGTAAGCGCGCATGCCACTGCTTGGCAAAGCCTCCATGACTTACAGCTCTTTCGATCCAGGGGTAAAGTGGACCCACGGATCCATTATTTTCTACAGCTTGTCTCACCATCTTCTACGGGGTCTCCTAAGAACTCATGAAGATCGATCCGCTATCAAATACAATCTAGTCAAATTAGTAGCCCATCGGTATCGGGAACAGAATTCAAGCTACCACCGGTCAGGGTTCCAAAGAGAGGAACCTCCTGACAATACGAGCCGTGTCTGGAAGTACCGAATTTACTGAATCACGACCTACATCTAGTTGCCGAACGAGAGCCTCTTCAGTCATTGGCTGTTACGACTACCAGCACAATGATCGCTGATTAAATAGCTGAATAGTCTGCCCACAGATAATCTATTTCTTTGAATCATAAAATATGAATAACACAAAATCAGGGATCTTAAAGAGAAATTGGCATTTAAATTTAAAACAGAAATTATAATTTACAGATTCTCTAACTGCAAGACGTAAAGGATAGCAGGATTGTTCATAGAATTATTTTATTGTTTCTCGGATGTTAACAAAGGGATAGAAATGAAAATAAGTCAATACTGTGAGTATTGACCTATTTTCATTTCTATGAACAATAATTTCTATAAAAAAACGAACGTAATAAAATCGGGGCTGAATTTTTCCGCGCATTAGAATTTGAACAGTAAAATACACAGTTCTATTTTAGACGCGCTGAGATGCACTCTGTTGAAGTCTGAACGCTCGGTTTAACACCGAGAGTTGAAATTCCAGTGCGTGTAAAAATCTCGCCGCGATTTTATCGCGCTCGTGGGAACGTGGGCTAAGGTAAGATAAGATGGCTAGGAACATGTTTATTTGCCAAAAATGTGCCTTATTTTGCAAAGGCAGCGTTTCGTTTATGAACTCTAGACTAGGTCGAGCCTGGCTCGTGGAGTTCATGGGTTATATAAGCATATTATTATAATGAAAATGCGCATTACAGTAATATTCATGGATTGTTACAGTCACACATTATTCTAAAGTAGGTACTTAAGTAAAATATTGAAAGCTAGTCGTCCTCTGCCTAGCCTTTTCCCAACTATGGACTAGGGTCGACTTCCCGTCAAACCAGATACAGCTGAGTACCTACCAGTATTTTACATGAAGGGACTCCTTATCTGAGCTCCACAACCTAGTTACTGGGTAATACTATACCCCTTGGTAAGACTGGTCGTCAAGTAGAGCTGGTGACCAGTATTATTTAGCAAAGTTAGATTTTTAATTTGCTGGACCAAAATGACAGCTACGATCGACCTACATTTATCAAAATGACAGCTACGATCGACCTACATGTATCAAAATGACAGCTACGCGATGGTAACAGCTGCCACTTTAGTCTAGAAATAAAAAAAAACATAGAGAATAGGTACCTAGATTTTCCTTATAGTTTGATTCCTTCCTATGTTTTAAGCAGGTTTTCTCTCACAATATTTATAATTTATAATAATTGAGTCAATCTTCGTGATCTTTTAAAATTTTAATGTGGATATTAAATAACGCAGCTGCAGTGAGGGTCATATCCAGCAGTGCAGTCCAATCGTTTCACAGCCAGAAGGCCCATAAAACAATTCCTTTTATCTTATGGACACGCGATTTCATTCACCGCATAAAGACCTTTGTAAATCATACCGAACTCCGCCATCTTTTTCCTTCCAAATTCAAACATAATCCGGTAGTATTGAAGTGTCAACGGGTCAGATGTATGGACCACGATGGGAGGCACATAATGGAGCGTGAATGAGTATAACTAAGTATAAAGTTTTGAGTATAAGGTTGCTGAGCACACTTTCGACCTGCGTAGGCGCAGGGCAAAGATGCAAGTTATAGGCGGATGCGGTTTAAGATTCTGTTAGCTTTTGATTTTCATGCAAAATCGATACAACGCGCAGTGTTCTTATTCAGGTTTTTCTCAGAAAATTTGAAATCCAAATATGTATTTTTAAATGGTGTTAAAAATGTTGACATTAAAGGTAGGTAATGTGTAATATTCGGTTAAAAATTCTAAGAACAAATGGAATAACCCAAGGATAACGCACATTATTGGAGCCGCACCTGGCTAAAAAACGAAATCCCAATTACCTATGTTATTGAAATTGTTAATATCGGCTGTCCCTGAACGCTTCTTAGAACCAAAAATGGACAAAGTGTGTACTAGGGTTTCATGGCTATCTTAAGGTTTCAAAATGACAAAGCAGTAGTCGTACCAAGGGGTATCGTATTACCCAGTAACTGAGTTGTGGAGGTCAGATAGGCAGTCGCTCCATATACTGGTATTCAACTGCATCCGGTTGGATTGGACGCAGACCGCTATATAGTTGTGAACTATGTAGCGGTCTGTTCAACAAGACTAGGCAGATGATGTAACGATAGGTAGGTAAAGCTGTCGCTCTGAGTAGTATTTCTTACCCACAAAGAAGGTGGACTAATCGTCGTCATCTCGACGTTTGTACCACTCCAAAACATAATCCCTATCGAGGAGGGTCAGGGGGGGTCTGGATTATAAATTTTCTAAAGAAAGTATCACGTGGGCTGCGGCGCGTGCCATGCTATGAAATGAAACACAAATGAACGTTTGACATTTCCAAAATATAAGAAGAAACATGTTAAGTATACCGTTGATTTAATGTTTAATATTATCAATATGCTATCGATGAGTTTGATTTTAACGGATTAGTTTAAACGTGTGTGTCGGAAGAAGTCTCCGCTAGTGGCAGGATCTGTGATGACAGTTCACGAACTTCTTTCCTGACTGGCTAAGCTTACTTTCTGATGATGAGTCGCTCCAATGAAATATTTATAAGTACAAACATTTGTAACGTGAATGCAACAAGCTGTGGAGGTGCGTGCAATCTATATAAACACGAATTGTTCGTAAAGTGTCTGTTTCTAATGTAAAAATAACAGCTTTTATCAAATGAATAAGAAAGTCTGTACGGTACTTTTAACTTTTTTTTAAGTGTGTCCTACACAGAGGTCTGTTTGTTCCGGCTAATTTCTGAAACAGCGGAACGGATTTTGACTGATAGGTATCTACAATCATCTGATTGTACATATATGGAGTAACATAGGCCTTTTGTCCCAGTAACACGTTCCTCTGCGATAATTTCTGACTTCCACGCGGATGAATCCGCGTTCACAGCTATAGTTTTAACAAACAGGAAAGTCCAAACACCAATTAAAGTGTCTACTTTAATTACTGCGTCTGCAAAGAGTGTTCTTTGACAAGAACTCATCTTTAAAAACGTGCAAATTTGTATGGACCATAGTCCATAGCAATAGTTCAGTCCTTATTTGTGGAAAGTTTTTGATTCTTCTTTCATTATGCGACCTGTTGCCCTTCATCCCGTGCAATTGCTCAACACACAGATGTATGTAACGGAGACGCCAGAAGGCAAACCCAAAGTTGGAAATGTCGGTCATGGCCAAGGGGGGATGTCATTAATAACTCAGGAAGGAAGCGATTACTCAAGGCTGTTCTAAGTTTCATGTGGACAAAAACGTGTGGCTTCTTCTCAGGCTTCGCAAAGGTCTTTTATTCGTCGTTTGCATTTAATGTACAGTCAAAAAATGTATTGCTAAGCAAATTGCGACCTTACATCAAATTGCCTTGTTTTATCCATTTCCGATTACTTCCGAAGTTGTAAGTTAAACTCTAACCCTCTGAATACTAAACATGGTTTTTTTATTCAAACCAAAAAAAAATGAAATTACCAAGCCAGTTTTTGAATTAAGAACTCAATACGTGTAGAAATGCATGTTCTTTTTTCAAAATATAAGAAGAAACATGTTAAGTATACCGTTGATTTAATGTTTAATATTATCAATATGCTATCGATGAGTTTGATTTTAAATGTAACTGACAATAGTGGATAGGTTGAAGTGAAATTAAGGTTTTTTTTTTTTCAATGAAAATAAAGCTGAATAGTTCTAGGCTAATTATATTATATGATAATTATACTATTTACATTTCGTTCCTTATTTGCATCGCATTAAATTTCAGTATTAAATAAGTAGGAGTTGCATTCGAAATTTAAATTCTTCCCAGCTTTAGTCGAGGGACCAGTTGAAAATGGTAGTGTGTTCTTTCTACGCCCTGAGATGCGTCGAAAAAACTCTGTTGGATTAGGAAGATACTCTATTGGATTCTCAAATCTTGGTTCAAGACCGAGAGTTGAATCTTCAGTGCACGATAAAATCCGACCCCGATATTTTCACGTACGTTTAAATATTGACTTATTAGATAAGTAGCTGAATGAAGCAAAAAACATCGATCTGCAATATTAGGTATATTACAATATACCTACCAGCCTTGGAAATCCCAGTACGTTAAGGTTGAAACTTCAAACGTCCATTTAGAGCAATGAGGCGACCTATTGTATTTAACATACAAGTCTTATTATTTCATGTTTATGTATGTAGTTCGCAGAAGTCAAATAAATACAACATTCATTGTAATTCGACCACGCCAAAATGTAGACTTTGAAATGACTTTGCTCCAATAAAAAAAAAACATCGTCCAAAATTGTTCTTTATTGTGCAGAACGCAAAGAACAGCACCATCCCATTTCTTTCCGTGGGTGTCGTAAAAGGCAACTAAGGGACTTACTAGAGAATAGACAGCTGCGTTCTCTGTGCCTTTTACCATCATACGATCACCAACCCAAGAGTGGCGTTTTCGCCACAAGAGTGGCGATTATGGCAAACGCCCCGAAAAATGAACCCGTAAAATGAACCGGTCAAAGTGACGATTCTTGGGAGCGACCTATGTCTAGCAGTGGAAGTCTTTCGGCTGAAGTGATAATAATGAAAGTTTATCTGTGACAGACTAACGCAACGCACAGCCTCGACCGCTACTGATGATGAGATGAGGTGGTCTATGAAAACACTTATCCGTGACTGAAAAAACACACATAAGTAGATTATGTACATAGGTATAATTTATTTATCATTAGACTGTGCTGCCATGCATCAAGAAAAACTTCTTCTATTCAAACAATCCAAACGGAGTCTTGAAGTGTCATGTAATCTGATTTCCATCTGCCAAAATCCACGCAGACAAAGTCACGGGCAGAAGGTAGTATTATTATAAAACTGTAATCATAATGCAAATAAATTCTTGTTTATTCCCCTTGGCCCGATAAACGTTGATGTTTCCTTGTGATATCCCGAATATGCTCGATTTATTTACAAAGACACCCTTGTGTGTATCCTTGGAGACACGCACTGATAGATGACCTTGTGCCGATATTATTTTGAGGCAAAGCTGACATTTAACCTCCTTGTATTAAAAATATTGTATGTCTTAATTTTTATGGACGTACATACTTAGGTGTGCTTGTTACTGGTTGGTCTCCCTTCTCCTCATTTTGAAACAGCACAGTTTTTTTTAATAAAGGTTTTCGGTTTGTTTTTTTTTTGTCCCAATTTTGACACTCTGTGTAGCGTGTACGTAACAATGATAGATTAATTCATAAAAATTGTACTCACCAGTACCAAATACTTCTTATGGTAGAAATTAAGTTTAAAAATCGAATGCTGCGCCTGAATAGACGCGGATGACAGCTAAATGTTTCGGATAGGCAAAAAATCAATTACAACGCCTTGAACAGCTACAAAAAGGTTTTTTGTTTACGCTTTTACTTTGACAAAGGGTAAGTCAAAGCATGGCTAAAAACTATTATTTGTCATCACGTTATTAAGTCCGAAAGTAAATACTGAATGAATTCAGTTTGGGAACGATACTAGTAAAATCTAACATAACAATAAGGAAAAAACTTTTTCCAAATTAAAAGAAATACGACTTCCGAAGAAAATACTACAAAGTGTAATTTTAAATTTGGAAATCTGAGTCTTTGGATTTGTATTTTAGTTTTTGCTATGTACACAGCAGCGACAGGAAGTAGTAGAATGCCAAGTGGATTAAAAACGTATTATCGAAGCTAATGCAAAAACTACCCAAGCAAAGTTAATAAAATGTATAAGAGGCTACCCTTTTTTTTTTTTTTTTTTTTTTTTTTTTTTTTTTTTTTTTCAGGATGGGAAATCATCAACTGACTTCTCCCGCTCTGGGCGGAGCGGGAGGGCGTGTCAGACTTTTACTGACTAAAACCCACCCGTGTTCCATCAGTTGCCCATTTGCCAGGGTCACGGTATCTCCTTCGAACAATCACGCGACCCCGGCAGAAGAGGCTACCCTTGAGGCATACCCAATCCATTTTTTTATACATCGATCCACTATTGCCGGTGATATAGCGGAACATACACACAAAATAAAAAACAAATAAAATAAAATAAAAGACGAACTAAGAACCGCTTCCTTTTTTAATTAAACCGTATCGGTTTTAATTCTTATTTTCTAACTACTTTAAACCAAATAAAAATTGTGGTCGACCGGTAATTGGGGCCTCCACCTCACTGCCATTAAATAGGACACGGGAAACTGTGAGGTCACATACGACTTAAGTAAATATCATATTGACACAGAACTGAGAATTTTTGGAAGTTAGGCTATACAAGTTACCGATATCGAGTCCTTGTATAGCATTATTAAGCGAATATTACGCAAGAAACACGTTACGACCGTTAATTAAACTTAACGTGCATATTTTTGTTAATTACCAATTATTTACGTCTATTACCTATAATGAAACAAAAGCACGTCTTAGACATCAACTGCCTACGCAAAGAATCTATTGATGGACACTTAATAAGTAATTAAAGTCATAATTAATTATAAAACGTCCATCAAAGGTTCCGAAGAATAATTACCCTTTATAAAAATCTTTTCTCTTCTGTACTGCACACCTGTCTAAATCTTTGACCTACACCTTAAAAACTTTTTCGAATGGTTCCTATTGCATCTGTGGCATTACCTATTTAAATTTCGAATGTTGCGTCAGGGCCATATTCGCGCCTAGACTCAGTTGTTGTTATTTTTAATGTTTCATGTAGGCTGCGCCCACTTGCCGTTGCCTCGTAGTGTTGAAAAGAAACGTGGGCAAGTTGTAAATATCACTTAGCAACTCATATGGCGACCAAATAGAACCTTATGTCTTGGTATTAAGGTTTAATTTGACTGTTTATGGTTAAAAATAAAATCGACTGTAGTTTTAAATATGGCTACCCACACACCCCCTCAGAAACTTTTTATTTCGCAATTAACACGAAGGATAGCTGCTTTCGCTTCGCTATTCGTGGAATATTTTTAACAGTTGGCGAATGCGTTTTGAATTAATTTTTGTAAATTTTAATGTCGTATAATAACACCACAAACAATATCGAAGAAAAACAAAGCTTGATCTAGAATTAACTTTTTGGTAAGCAACAACATTCACCGCCACAGCCTAAAGCGAATCAGCGTACCAACAAGTACACGCGGCAAAAGTGTAAAACAACGTGTAGGCACCGCCTCCCGGTTCGAATCTGAGGGAATTTTAACGACCAGTCGAACAAGTTCTGCTTCTTAACGCGTGTGCCCAAAGGCCTAAATGAGCCTCTCAACGGATTCGTATCTTATTAATTGGTACTCGTGACTTTGGACAGAGGAATACTTGCGTAGTTCCGTCGATAAACGTTAAGAACGTTAAAAATAAATAAAATAGTTCTTAGTTTAAGCACGGAGTGTGATGTTTTTTATTCTAATGGAGAGAAACAGCACTTTGGGATTTTTATACGTGTTTTTTACAATCTTGTTTGAACTGTTACGGCGTAAATAGCTCATAAAATAGTTATTATATGTGTTATTCACATGATGTAGGATGTTTTCATAATAGTTTGGGAGTTGGGAGCATATCGGCACTTTAATATCATGGTTTTCGTCAACTTAGGGCTAGTTTCTCCAAGCCCAATATCTCTACTCCATTTTTTAAATCTTTTTGGTGACCAATAATACCTCATAATATTTTTTTCATTCTTTCATGAATTGACCGTCAAAGTGGCCAACAGCTTCAAATGATATATGCCCACTCGCCCCTTCAAATGGTTTTTACGACTTGACAAAACATTGAGATTTTTCTTCAAATAATTTATATATTCAATAGTGACCCACTCGCCCCTGCTTCGCTCGGGTGCATAACATCGGGATTTCTTCATTATATGCAAGTTTGATGATAAAATATACTTTAATATTATAAAGCTGAAGAGTTTGTTTGTTTGTATGTTTGTTTGATTGAACGCGCTAATCTCAGGAACTACTGGTCCGAATTGAAAAATTCTTTTTGTTTGGGTAGCTTATTTATCGAGGAAGGCTATAGACTATATAACATTACGCTACAACCAATGGGAGCGGAGCAGTAATGAAAAATGTTGCAAAAATGGGGAAAATCCCACGGGTAGACGATTCGACGCGACGGGAAGGGTCGGGGGTACAAGAAATTTAACGCGGACGAAGTCGCGGGGAGAAGCTATGTTTTATACACATAGACCTTTCGGAATACATTCTCGAAATGATGATGAAAGCCGGATCAAAATCCGTTTCGTAGTTATAATAATTAACACGGCCACACAGCAGAAGAAGAAGAACTAGGTGGTACTGAAGACTGCATATTGTTAGATTTCAACAAGATTTGTATTGTACAGATATTTCTCTTTTTTGTGGCCTGCATTCGTGATACAGAGTAATCCTAGTACGAGTGCCAAAGCACTCCTTCGACACTTAAGTGCACATTACAACAGACTAAATATTTTTTTAAGAAGATTTACTGTACCTTTTATTCTAGTTAATATAAATTTTATACTTTTGAGTACCGTACTAAAGCTCTTTGACAACTGAAATTCAGCAGGCTGGCTTATGTTTCGCAACACATAAATAAGTTATACTTTTTCTTTTCCAGGTAAGCCATCGGATGCACAAGAATCGCACGTAGGCAGCTAAGGACGTAGTGAGTGTAAGTCGTAACTGTTAGATGTTACTGCAACAAAAACAAACAATAATAGGCAATAACTCTATAATATGTTGGGCAATCGCTTGTGGGCAGAACGATCAGTAACTGGCAACGTCTAATAGACACCCACTGTATAACGATGAGTACCTACTTACCTCTGTTTAATGTTATGAGGTCGTATAGAAATCAAAACTGACAAATTAGAGATCGGATTGTAAGTTGAAGCGACGTGCCGCGGCTGCAATAACCAGTTCAGTGCTGGTAGATAGTTTTAGCATGTTTTGGGGTCCTAAGAAGAATAATTCAAATCAAGAGTCATTAATTAAAATTAGACTGAAAATCAGCACTTTTCGAACGTTAAGACGCCCGACCGTCACCATTTCATAGTGCTTAAACTGGGAAGAAGAAGTGGTGATATAAACTCCCCAGCAGTACAGCTGTCTGTTCAGTTAGATGATTCTATCCAATAGTAGGTATGCATGATAATTAATATTACGAGACACAGAACATTAAATATACATTATTATACATCCATATGTCAGCTGGCCATACCAATATACCCACAAATACAACGAAAACTACCAGGGGCGTAGCTACCGCCGTATCTGCCGTATAAATTATACGGGGCCCCCGGGCCACGGGGGCCCCCGACGTGCGTAAGCAAAAATTAATACAAATTTCCCATTTTTTTTTTCTAATAGAGATAAACAATTACCTAAGAACTTCGATGGGACATGAACGCCTGTCAGATCTGTCACTATCGTCGTAGAGACAGAAACTATAGAAAAACTAAAGTCATGATCAGCTATAAATGATTAATTAAATCATTTTGCCGAAACAAAAAGCAAGGAGAGTTATTTAATTTGAAATTTTTGCAAAAAAATTTGGAAAAAGTGACATATAGATATAATGATGAATTCATATTTCTTTTAATTTTATACAAACATTTTTTTTTCTTTTGTGAGAAATCGTTACCCTTCATAAGGGCCCCCAAACAAATTTTTATACGGGGCCCCGCCAAGGCACGCTACTCCACTGAAAACTACACTCAAGCAACAGAAAAAAGGTAAATGTATACGAAACTTAGTGCCAAAATTAAAGCCTTCAGGTATAGAGGGCGCGACGGCTTACTTATGCCATACCAAATAGTCAAACGAACTTTAACTATCAGTGAAGTTCTGCGGTTTTTATACGGAGTATTCGTCTCAACCAAAAATCAGGACTACACTTGTTTTATTATCATCGTTGAGGACGATCTAACAACGAGTATATTTAACAGTTTATTAACAACTCGCCATAGTTACGGGAAAAAAACCCTACTAAAACCATAATCATTATCAGCATATAATGTTCTCACTACTGGACAAAGGCCTGTCGCTGACAGGGAGTGGCCCGTAATCCACCACGCGGGACCATTGCGGGTTGGTAGATGTCCCATGTCAGTAGTAGTGATTCGCGGATTCTGGCGCAAGCGCCAGAGCCCGCGCTTGCACCAGAGCCCGCGAATCTGTAGCACCCATCGTAAAAAAAAAAAAAAAAAAAAAAAAAAAAAAAAAAAAAAAAAAAAAAAAAAAAGGTTTTGGTGTGCTCTGATCTCAAATCTGCGGTCCATTTTAGCGTAGGATGCGTGGTTCTGGAGTTATGCAAATCAATTAACTGTTATCTCATTGATTTCCGGTGGTCCTGCACCCTCATTAGCATTCCATTGTTCGCCTAATCCTTTTATCTATTATACTTCGAACACCTCATTACGTTGCGCCAGAACCCACGAATCTGTTGCCCTACGGTTGATTTGGCGTTCTTATCTATTACTCATTGTATGTCTGCTTTTCTATGTCATCAATAAAACACATTCATTTTTATTTCAATATTTTATTACTTTTTTCTACAAAATATGAGCGGAAGATCTCATCCACAAAAATATCATTGTGCAGTGTGTTCCCTGTAAATATGTTCGTAAAACTATGCATTGAACATCCCTGAAACTTAAATAGCAAATACATTAAGCAATATTCACCACAAACTGAAGTCCAATCATTCTGAATCCTATCAACATTCCAGTCCCATCTCTTACAATTCCTTTTCAAAAACTGGAGATGATATCGCTCAGGTGTTCGTCCATATGAATCAAAATATTGACCGATACCATTCGTATCGATATGTACAGCTACCCAGTGTGAACCTGGTTTATCATCCGCATCCAAATTGCATATTATATACGTTGGTACATGTGTATACATAGGTAGTCTATTAGCAGCATAAACATTATTTTCTAGACTGGGATGAATCTTTTTCATATGTTTTTGTAATTCTAGTGTATCCATGATATTACTGTTATTAGCAGATTATTACAGTACCAATCTATTCAATGGTTGTCATAGGAATGTTCAATTATAGTGATTTGTAAATATTAAATCGCATTCTTTGTGGGAGTCACAAAGCTTAGGATTATCATTTTGCTGCAGCTAATTTAAAGTTTGTTATATGGGTCTGATTATATTAAATAAAACACTTTGAGTACATAGACATTTTTAATTAACTGATCAACACAATAATTATTAAATAAATAAATTAAATACAGACATATTATTATCAAAATACCATTTTCTAATACACACAGCATTATTCAATGCACAATTCAATTTATGGTTCACACAATTAAAATCAGTTTTATTTTTACAGAACTTTTTTTTTAATGTCGCAAAATTAGGACATCCCTTCTCACCTATGTCAATCACTTCACAGTTTGCACATAACTCTTTAATCCACGTAATCTTTTCCAAACCCTTTGTCATAATTTTTTTATTTTCTAAATATGGTAAAATAACACGTTTAAACTCTTTGTAGTCTATGTAGCCTTCACTCCAGTAAATTCCTCGATTTCTTTCTAACCATCTCACCTGCTTTTTTTCTTCTAGTGTTAGGTAATGGAATGAATATGGTGGTTTCACCAAGAACGTCTGTGTATGATCATGACTCGCAATGGCCAATTCTTTGATAATAAAATGATTTAAAGAATCTTTAAATCCTTGATAGCATATTGCATACAATTTGTTTTATTTAATTTTATAATGTTATCTTTAGTTACACACACACAAAATGCATTAAACATAACACATATATCTAAAACACAACACACATTATAATCCTAACTACTATAGTCTACAGTAACATTTCTATTTTTATCTATTTCAATAATATTATCAAACTCAGCATAAACAATACAGTTAATTGTTTGTATTAGTGAGGATTCAAATCGTACTTCTAATCTTACACTACCATGCTTTATGAGATTCCAATGGGCTGATGAGTTAGCTGATAAATCAGGAGTTAAATCAAATGCTAAAAGACAGTAACCTTTGGCATACTGTTCACGAGAGATTGCATTTCCTTCATTAAGAAAGTGAATACCAGTCCCCGAGAATAGAGTATGATATGCTGATGTAAATATATTATTATTAAAAGATGGTTGCAAAGCTTTGGAAGGTATTTGTTGACCATCAATATATAAGCTGAAAGAGTTAATACCATAGTTTTCAAAGTTAAATGGATTTTTAGTAAGTGAACCATTAAATGCAGAATTATTCACAAAACCAATAATACATCTTTTGGGTACCTGTCCTAAGAATATATTATCAAGAGTTTTTCCTTGAACACCCGATGCAATTGTTAAAACTTTAACTTCAGCACGAGTAATAGGATATTTAGCAGTGGTAGAAGCTAAAACTTTCTGATGTGCGAGTAATACACTTGGATTAATTCGTGCTCTTCGAACAATAAGAGTTGCGTCCGTAATGCAAACTTTAAACTTTACATCATTTGACCCAGCAATTAAATTAAAACTCTCTCTTGACCGAACTAATTTTACACTCATTTCAACGCCATTAATTAAAAATTTATCTTGATTGAAAATGTCACCATGAAGATGACCAATCATTTCTATTTCCCTGCTTTCATTAACTAATTCCTGTCTTTTAACAAATCCTATGTTTTTACCATCTGTGGAATCCATTTTTCCTGCTGTATCATCATACCAAAGACTACAAGTAAGATGAGATTGTTTAGCAGCAGGAGCATAGTTTAAAAGGGTTTCCATGTATGCTCGATAGGCATAGGTATTATTAGGTGGTGATACAAGTTTTTGGTTTAAATAAACATCGAGTTGACTAAAAAGTGAATGCAACCAATTATTTACAGGTGCTACTGCTGTAGCTGATATCAAGTTTGTTGAATCTTGATTTAATACTTTTGCCTTTATGTGGAGTAATGTATGAGACAAATCTATGTAGTCATCGCCTGTTCCAGGAACTTGAAACTCGATAGGTCCATCATCAGCAAGAGATGAAATTGGTTTATAGTGAATCCACAATCCATTTTCAATGCTTGTTTGTGTAGACGGTAATGCAAACAAATCTAATTCTGACTTAACGCACTCACAAGAATGATTATGAAGGAAAGACATACTTAATTTGAAAATATATCTTTGATGTTTTTTGGTTTTAGACCAAGTTTTTTCGTAGCTTTCACTTTAGCTGTTAGTGGTGGAATGAACGAGGCCAATCGTTTTCTTTTACTTATATACCCAGATCCTGTCATGTTAAATCGATCAATTTTGTCATCAGCCTTTCGTTTTAAGTTTGTACTAACTTGCTTTAGACGATCTTTTATTGAGGCTTCCATAGGACGGGCTTGAACCATATCCGATAAAAGTCCTACTCCAGCGTTTAATGCCTCCTTACCAACCACTCGAGCACCACTTGAAAGTAAAGGTAAAACTGATCTAAATAACCCTCCTAAGAAGCTCCCAATACCATGACCGCGTTGGTATGGTGAACCCTTATAAATTACTCCAACTCCTGATCCAGCTTGATGTGAATAATAATTTTCATATGGACATTTATGATGATCATGAGGAGAATACATTATTATAATTTGCGGAAATGTAGTTTAACACACACGGTTCCAAACTGGAATGGTATTTTTTGTCCTGTGCTCGATCTTATATCTATTTCCAGCGTATCGAACTCTCTTCGCATAACAGGTAAGTAGTGAGGTGGAGAGAAAATGTACATTTTATTCGCACCATAAATGTATTTTGAAGGATCTAATGAAATGACTCTTAATAGTGGAGTCATAACATCACCCACAATCTGAGGATCGATAATGTCGCAATATAGAAATAGTTGAGATGGTAACCCTAAGTGTAAATTAGCAGGACACTTCCCAAAATTTCTGTCTAGGAGATTTGTATTTGGTTCATAACCTAGTTGTAAACTTAATTTGGGTGATAATGTTACGGATGTTATATTTTTATCCAAAACAGAAACAGACACAAATTTTGTTATTTCATCATAACGAAATTTCAAGCTCTCTCTGATACCATTTAACGCTCTTAAAATATGTTCAACGTTATCGTAGTTGGTAGCGGGAATATGTTTTTTGTAGTACACTGTTGATGGTTTATCTTCATTAGGCATTAACATGGTTTTTGTGATGTATACAACATTTTCATGATCTTGAACAGTAAACATGGTGCATGGATATTGAAACTCGACAACTCCAACCGCCCATTCACCTTCTAATTTCATAGCTTTTGGTAATTTTGTTGAAAAATTTGTGGTCTTGTTATCAGGAAAGTATTCCATTGAACTATTGCTGAGCAAAGTTAAATAAAAACTTTCTTTATTCATATTTCTTTTAAACTAGAAGCTAAAATCCAACTGTTAAATTTATCTGGATAACCTTTCCACTTCACTAATACTTCTTTTCTGTTACCCGAATAACGAGTGCCAATTATTTTATCTATTTTATATTGTGAGGTGGGGCTGTAAGTGACCTTCTGTAATTCTCTTTCATAAAAAGTACCAACTATTGGTTCATTTTGTAAATCTGTTATTGTATAAACAACCCATGGAGATCTATCAATTATTGAAGATATAATAAATATTTCATCACTCCAATTTGATTCATATCCTTTTTGGAAAACATGTTTATATTTAGTTATTCGAACATAATCACCCACGTTGAAATTTGGTTTTGGATTTTCTAGAGAAAGTTTGTTTGACCCTCTATCATAAAGATTAGTCCAAACTGTCATAATATTGTTGGAACTTACATCACATGGGCACATCTTAATACTCGAGTGAATGCTGTGATTATAAGAGTATATTAAATCTTGTAAAACATCTATATATCTATAAGTATTATTATGAGTGAAATAACGCCACATTTTCATTTTTAGAGTTCTTTGAAATCGTTCAACAATACTAGCCTTAATATCAGGATTGTTAGTGGTATAGTAATTTATCTTTTTGGATTTAAAGTATTTTTGTACATCTTTTGAAACAAATTCTGTACCTTTATCAGATTGTATGTGAGTAGGTGTTGTATTACTTTCAGTAAATATACTTTCAAAACATTCTTTAGTTGTTTCTGAGTTTTTCTTTTTCATTGGTCTTGCAAAAGCATATTTACTAAATACATCAATAACACAAAGTATGTAGTTGAAACCATCATTATATTGAGAATAAGTTCGCATATCACTTAAATCAGCTTGCCACAGCTCATTAATATTTGATAGAATGTACTTATTACGCGGGAATTTTTTCCGAATGGGTTTATGTAATGTATATGTTTCTTGTGATTGTAACCATTCCTTTGCTTGCTTTTTATCCATTTTACCCTTCATAGCTTTTGATAATTTATCAATACTACCAAAACCAGCGGGGTTAGATGGATCATAATAAATCCTGTTAATTTCTTCTAGTACGGGGTCCATTTTTCCCAATCGATCTTTTTATGTATTTTAGTTATAGATCTTTTATCTCCACTGCTCGGTGTAGAAAACTCTTGAACTTCAATCTCAGAGGTTTTGTTCAGATCTTTTACTTGAAGTTGGTTAATAAACTCACATCTCTTTGGATTTCCAATATAAGTAAGTGGTACTTTAATATCTTTTAATGCTTTAGCAAATCTATCCCACCCTATCGGATCACTTTTTTTTAAGGGTCTAAGTGAATCATTTATTAAATCAACAATATTACTTCCTGGAATTTTTTCATTATCAATTATGACTGTGCCTTCATTATCCCAACGTATTTTACTTTTACTTGTTCCAATTAAGTTTAATAATGACTCACCTTTTTTATTATAAGTTTTTGGTATTAAACTGAGTATTTGTGTTGATGAATACAGTGGATTTGCCTCACTTTCTATACTTTTAATAGATCCTTTCTCCTCCAACAAAGATTCAGCATCAACTGAACTTTTTAGATCTCTATCTTTATTTTTAAAACCAATTTTAGACCCATTTGAATCTTCATTAGATGTATCAGAATAAATTGGTAATCTGAGTGGTTGACGATCCTCTTCGGTAAAGTGAAGGTATCTTTGTAGTGTTTGTAAATATAACATTCACTTCTTTCGGTCTTCCGTCTTACTATTCATAATATTTTGCATTTCAATATCTAATCGAGACAAATTACTAGTAACCTTATTTTCTTGTTTTAATTTTTCAATCAATCCCGGTTCAATAAGTATCATTTTCTTAGCATTTTCCATGTTAACTGGCTAGTCCACTTACTAATCCACTCAATATTGCACCTAATATTATTGGTAAGAAAGCCCCTCCTTTTTGTATAATAATATTTTTTCTTAGTTTATGTTTACACTTATGCACCAGTTTACGGAGTATATTTTTGTGTTCATTCAATTTTTGTTTATCTTGATCTTTAAGAGGTATCTTTCCTTGTAAAACGTTATGAATACATTCACAAATACAATTTATTTCTTCTTCATCACACGTTTTAAGTAACGCTCTTTGATATTTTGGTTTAAGCGTATGCAAAGCGTTTAGCAAATGTTTATGCGTTGTGAGTCGACGATGCATCATTTAGAAATGATTTGAATTGTTTGATTCTTGGTGTATTTAAACTGCAAAGCGTTTAGCAAATGTTTATGCGTTGTGAGTCGACGATGTATCATTTAGAAATGATTTGAATTGTTTGATTCTTGGTGTATTTAAACTCTTTCGTGGGGACGTAGACTGTGCAGTAACCATTAAATGGGAATACATTTGTCTTGATACGACAAAAATCATTTGTATTCTGTTTTAAATCTACCATTAAATATCCATGCGCTTCTAAAGTTGCATCCCTGTAGGCGTCTTCAATGAATTTTGGGTTATCTGGTGACACTTGTCGTGCTAAATATCTTATTTGAGTTTTATCTCGAGGGTTTTTAAAATAAATTATATAACTTGAGTTTAAAGAAATGTCTCTTTGACCTTTACCTTGATGAAATAAATTTTGTGTTAAATAAAATACACTAAGATTCCTGTGATGACTACCTTTTGTAAATATATCCACAATTCTTCCATCAGACTCTCTCATTAGATCATCAATAATAATAAGGTGTGGGTTTTCACCATCAAACATATTAAGATTTGGAATTCCTTGATGATAGTTAACATTTGGTAAATTATTTAAAGCCTGCATTTCATCAAAGCACCATGTGATCTGATTAAAATCACAATTACATATTTCTTTAACTGATTTTATGAAATTTGTTACAAAATTTGACTTCCCACATCCACTTGGTCCTGCCACAATAGCAGTAAACGGATGGATAAAGTGAAACATTTCACACGTCTAGAGTTTTAAAGGGATGAAATAAAAATGAAAACTTTGGTGTAAAAATTAAATATATATATATATTGCTAAAATTATATAAAACATGTAATTTGTGAAAAACAGAATGATCTGTATACTATTTCTAACACAATTAGTACTTATCAGAATTTCACAATCACCTCAACGTCAAATTTAAGCACACAAATAAAAACTACAATTATTTTACATTATTTACAATCAAACAATAAATTTTAAATATGTAATAAACTATTATATAACATTACAGTAATATCATAATTTTACAATCAGTACAAAATTTGTATATACACACAGAAATAAAAGTAAAAAGTATTACACTTAGCGTAATTTATAATGTCCCCAAGCCAATGTATCAATGTTGTTGTTCATAATACATCGTTTGGTATCATTATATGATAAAGATGTTTTATTTATTTTTTGTGTAAAAATAGTGTGTTTGATTGACTTAAATCGAAGCATACTACAATATAATACATTTTTATTAAACAAACACGATTTGTAATTTTCCATATTCATTTTTTTGGTAACACTTTTGTTAACCCCTTTTGCCTTTGCTATAAATTTATCTTCTATTTCTAAGGCATACATTTTTGATCGCAACCCTACAAATTCCTTCAATACTTTACCATTATTCTCATCTTTAAAAAAACCTAACTTTTTTTTATTTATTTTTGGATATCCGTAAATATTATTTTCCGGGTAATCTGATGTATCGAAATAGTGAAGTAGATCTGGTTTTATATCCTCATAAAAATTGTCTGTAAAAATTTGATATATCAAACTATCGGTATCGGTGTACAATAACTTAATTTTATTATGAAACTTTTTAATCATGTAGTTATAATGAAATTCATACATAAGGGTCTTAGATATATCTAAAATACAAAATCCTAAATAAATCGGCTTATCATAAATTAATTTTGTTTTGTGTAATTGTATTGCAACTAAATGTTCTGAAAATATTGATAAACTATGGAATTCTGGTTTTGCAATCCAATCCTGAGCACCTAAAACTTTACCACGATTATCCCAGTGAGTTAGTAGTTTAACGTTTACTCTTTTTTCAATATTTTCCATAGTCTTACCGAAGACAGAATTGTTCATTAATTTAAAAAAGTCTTTTTCAAAGTTTGATGTAGCTAACGTTCTCAAACTAGTATTTAAGTCTATGTATTTCTTTAACCAAGAACTCTGTTTAAATTTTAAAATTCTATGTACTTTAATTAATTTAATCCCCATTTCAAATCAAATTGGAGTGATGAAATATTTATTATATCTTCAATAATTGATAGATCTCCATGGGTTGTTTATACAATAACAGATTTACAAAATGAACCAATAGTTGGTACTTTTTATGAAAGAGAATTACAGAAGGTCACTTACAGCCCCACCTCACAATATAAAATAGATAAAATAATTGGCACTCGTTATTCGGGTAACAGAAAAGAAGTATTAGTGAAGTGGAAAGGTTATCCAGATAAATTTAACAGTTGGATTTTAGCTTCTAGTTTAAAAGAAATATGAATAAAGAAAGTTTTTATTTAACTTTGCTCAGCAATAGTTCAATGGAATACTTTCCTGATAACAAGACCACAAATTTTTCAACAAAATTACCAAAAGCTATGAAATTAGAAGGTGAATGGGCGGTTGGAGTTGTCGAGTTTCAATATCCATGCACCATGTTTACTGTTCAAGATCATGAAAATGTTGTATACATCACAAAAACCATGTTAATGCCTAATGAAGATAAACCATCAACAGTGTACTACAAAAAACATATTCCCGCTACCAACTACGATAACGTTGAACATATTTTAAGAGCGTTAAATGGTATCAGAGAGAGCTTGAAATTTCGTTATGATGAAATAACAAAATTTGTGTCTGTTTCTGTTTTGGATAAAAATATAACATCCGTAACATTATCACCCAAATTAAGTTTACAACTAGGTTATGAACCAAATACAAATCTCCTAGACAGAAATTTTGGGAAGTGTCCTGCTAATTTACACTTAGGGTTACCATCTCAACTATTTCTATATTGCGACATTATCGATCCTCAGATTGTGGGTGATGTTATGACTCCACTATTAAGAGTCATTTCATTAGATCCTTCAAAATACATTTATGGTGCGAATAAAATGTACATTTTCTCTCCACCTCACTACTTACCTGTTATGCGAAGAGAGTTCGATACGCTGGAAATAGATATAAGATCGAGCACAGGACAAAAAATACCATTCCAGTTTGGAACCGTGTGTGTTAAACTACATTTCCGCAAATTATAATAATGTATTCTCCTCATGATCATCATAAATGTCCATATGAAAATTATTATTCACATCAAGCTGGATCAGGAGTTGGAGTAATTTATAAGGGTTCACCATACCAACGCGGTCATGGTATTGGGAGCTTCTTAGGAGGGTTATTTAGATCAGTTTTACCTTTACTTTCAAGTGGTGCTCGAGTGGTTGGTAAGGAGGCATTAAACGCTGGAGTAGGACTTTTATCGGATATGGTTCAAGCCCGTCCTATGGAAGCCTCAATAAAAGATCGTCTAAAGCAAGTTAGTACAAACTTAAAACGAAAGGCTGATGACAAAATTGATCGATTTAACATGACAGGATCTGGGTATATAAGTAAAAGAAAACGATTGGCCTCGTTCATTCCACCACTAACAGCTAAAGTGAAAGCTACGAAAAAACTTGGTCTAAAACCAAAAAACATCAAAGATATATTTTCAAATTAAGTATGTCTTTCCTTCATAATCATTCTTGTGAGTGCGTTAAGTCAGAATTAGATTTGTTTGCATTACCGTCTACACAAACAAGCATTGAAAATGGATTGTGGATTCACTATAAACCAATTTCATCTCTTGCTGATGATGGACCTATCGAGTTTCAAGTTCCTGGAACAGGCGATGACTACATAGATTTGTCTCATACATTACTCCACATAAAGGCAAAAGTATTAAATCAAGATTCAACAAACTTGATATCAGCTACAGCAGTAGCACCTGTAAATAATTGGTTGCATTCACTTTTTAGTCAACTCGATGTTTATTTAAACCAAAAACTTGTATCACCACCTAATAATACCTATGCCTATCGAGCATACATGGAAACCCTTTTAAACTATGCTCCTGCTGCTAAACAATCTCATCTTACTTGTAGTCTTTGGTATGATGATACAGCAGGAAAAATGGATTCCACAGATGGTAAAAACATAGGATTTGTTAAAAGACAGGAATTAGTTAATGAAAGCAGGGAAATAGAAATGATTGGTCATCTTCATGGTGACATTTTCAATCAAGATAAATTTTTAATTAATGGCGTTGAAATGAGTGTAAAATTAGTTCGGTCAAGAGAGAGTTTTAATTTAATTGCTGGGTCAAATGATGTAAAGTTTAAAGTTTGCATTACGGACGCAACTCTTATTGTTCGAAGAGCACGAATTACTCCAAGTGTATTACTCGCACATCAGAAAGTTTTAGCTTCTACCACTGCTAAATATCCTATTACTCGTGCTGAAGTTAAAGTTTTAACAATTGCATCGGGTGTTCAAGGAAAAACTCTTGATAATATATTCTTAGGACAGGTACCCAAAAGATGTATTATTGGTTTTGTGAATAATTCTGCATTTAATGGTTCACTTACTAAAAATCCATTTAACTTTGAAAACTATGGTATTAACTCTTTCAGCTTATATATTGATGGTCAACAAATACCTTCCAAAGCTTTGCAACCATCTTTTAATAATAATATATTTACATCAGCATATCATACTCTATTCTCGGGGACTGGTATTCACTTTCTTAATGAAGGAAATGCAATCTCTCGTGAACAGTATGCCAAAGGTTACTGTCTTTTAGCATTTGATTTAACTCCTGATTTATCAGCTAACTCATCAGCCCATTGGAATCTCATAAAGCATGGTAGTGTAAGATTAGAAGTACGATTTGAATCCTCACTAATACAAACAATTAACTGTATTGTTTATGCTGAGTTTGATAATATTATTGAAATAGATAAAAATAGAAATGTTACTGTAGACTATAGTAGTTAGGATTATAATGTGTGTTGTGTTTTAGATATATGTGTTATGTTTAATGCATTTTGTGTGTGTGTAACTAAAGATAACATTATAAAATTAAATAAAACAAATTGTATGCAATATGCTATCAAGGATTTAAAGATTCTTTAAATCATTTTATTATCAAAGAATTGGCCATTGCGAGTCATGATCATACACAGACGTTCTTGGTGAAACCACCATATTCATTCCATTACCTAACACTAGAAGAAAAAAAGCAGGTGAGATGGTTAGAAAGAAATCGAGGAATTTACTGGAGTGAAGGCTACATAGACTACAAAGAGTTTAAACGTGTTATTTTACCATATTTAGAAAATAAAAAAATTATGACAAAGGGTTTGGAAAAGATTACGTGGATTAAAGAGTTATGTGCAAACTGTGAAGTGATTGACATAGGTGAGAAGGGATGTCCTAATTTTGCGACATTAAAAAAAAAGTTCTGTAAAAATAAAACTGATTTTAATTGTGTGAACCATAAATTGAATTGTGCATTGAATAATGCTGTGTGTATTAGAAAATGGTATTTTGATAATAATATGTCTGTATTTAATTTATTTATTTAATAATTATTGTGTTGATCAGTTAATTAAAAATGTCTATGTACTCAAAGTGTTTTATTTAATATAATCAGACCCATATAACAAACTTTAAATTAGCTGCAGCAAAATGATAATCCTAAGCTTTGTGACTCCCACAAAGAATGCGATTTAATATTTACAAATCACTATAATTGAACATTCCTATGACAACCATTGAATAGATTGGTACTGTAATAATCTGCTAATAACAGTAATATCATGGATACACTAGAATTACAAAAACATATGAAAAAGATTCATCCCAGTCTAGAAAATAATGTTTATGCTGCTAATAGACTACCTATGTATACACATGTACCAACGTATATAATATGCAATTTGGATGCGGATGATAAACCAGGTTCACACTGGGTAGCTGTACATATCGATACGAATGGTATCGGTCAATATTTTGATTCATATGGACGAACACCTGAGCGATATCATCTCCAGTTTTTGAAAAGGAATTGTAAGAGATGGGACTGGAATGTTGATAGGATTCAGAATGATTGGACTTCAGTTTGTGGTGAATATTGCTTAATGTATTTGCTATTTAAGTTTCAGGGATGTTCAATGCATAGTTTTACGAACATATTTACAGGGAACACACTGCACAATGATATTTTTGTGGATGAGATCTTCCGCTCATATTTTGTAGAAAAAAGTAATAAAATATTGAAATAAAAATGAATGTGTTTTATTGATGACATAGAAAAGCAGACATACAATGAGTAATAGATAAGAACGCCAAATCAACCGTAGGGCAACAGATTCGTGGGTTCTGGCGCAACGTAATGAGGTGTTCGAAGTATAATAGATAAAAGGATTAGGCGAACAATGGAATGCTAATGAGGGTGCAGGACCACCGGAAATCAATGAGATAACAGTTAATTGATTTGCATAACTCCAGAACCACGCATCCTACGCTAAAATGGACCGCAGATTTGAGATCAGAGCACACCAAAACCTTTTTTTTTTTTTTTTTTTTTTTTTTTTTTTTTTTTTTTTTTTTTTTTTTTTTTTTACGATGGGTGCTACAGATTCGCGGGCTCTGGTGCAAGCGCGGGCTCTGGCGCTTGCGCCAGAATCCGCGAATCACTACTACTCATGTCTTCGAATTTTTGATTGTTCGACATGCTGCCTACCTCACAATATTTTTTCTTCACCGCTTTGAGGCGATCAACAACTCGGTAGTCGGCGCTGATACCACTGGGCCACCACTCCTCATTCTGCTCATCATAACCATAACATGCCAAAACAATAACAATACATTAACACTTAACAAATGCAAAACAAATGTGGGTTCTCCACTAAGCACAAAATATTGTAACTCAAGTTACAAGTTCAAGATACGTGTGTTTTATCTTCAAGATCTCGCGTCAAAACCCGGCCGTCGCGTTTTATTTAAAAATATCAGGTTTTCCGATGCATATCACTGATATGCTTCAAAGGTAGAAGAGATACCATCACAACAAACTATTTAAAACACTTGAATGCTGAAATAGTTGAAACTTTATACTAACGGTTAGTTGTAATGGCCATACCGGTCATGGCATTTTTCTCGACATTTCTTTCTACTTCATATTGGTGGTATGTTCATTGGCAGAAGCCAGAAAGTCTGACAAGTCTTACGAAGAGGTATTGTGTATCTCAGTAACTTTGAAGTTCAGATAGGCAGTCGTTTCATGTAAAATACTGGTACTTAGTTGCATCTGGTTAGACTGGAAGCCATCCATCATAGCTGGAATAAGGCTAGGTAGATGAGGACGATTGGTGGTTCATGTAAAAAATTCTGCTATTTAATAAAGTCAATAGTGGAAAGAGAGGTATCTACCATTCCAAGACTTCATAAAGCCCCAAGAGCACTTTGCCACCCAGTCGCAGACAGAGTGGCCAAGTGTGGATACACTGAATCGATTGCGTACCCTAGACATCGTTATCAGCGTATAATGTTCCCACTGCAGGGACTTAGGGTTCCTCTCTTCGTGAGAGAGTGGGCTGTAATCTAGCACGCGGGCTTAGTGCGAGTTGATAGGAATGGCAATGTTGGCATGTCTTCGAATTTTCGCTTCTAAGACGTGCCGGTTTCCTCACGATCTTTTCCCTCACTGTTTTGAGAGCAGTGCTGATGAAATATTTTACACGAAGTAAAGCGCCTGTCAGGGTTCGAGTCTACAAACTGCAACTCATAAATTGATTCTGTTAACACTGGGCCACCGCTGCTCCCTTGCAAATATGATCTGGCGAAATGCCGCATTATTCATTCATCCAACATCTTGAAGATACTTCGTCCCGTATGCTAGAGTGTCCCACCGGTTTCTGTTCACCTGCCCCGTTTGACGCCGTGAACAACGCCTCTGAACCCGCAGTAAATATGGCTACCTACTGAACTCAAACAGCATAAGCATAGATGTACCGTTGAAACAAAAAGAAGATTGATGGATTCATATGTACTAGTGATTGCCCATTGGTCGAAATTCGACCGTACTTCATTTGAATAGAAATACATTATTAAATAAAAAAATATAGATAATAATAAATATAAAAAATAATACGGTTATATTTGACATTTAGTTACAGTATAGACAAATTGTTGACGCTGTACTACTGTGGAGAGGGTTCGCTGGCGGGATGGTGATGGCCAGGACCAGGACGTAGGTGTAATGAGTAAATAATACTTCTTGGGGACTCTCTTCTTTATTTTCTTAATACTTCTTAACTGCTGGATATGGTATGAATTATCACAGAAAGCTCTGTTTTTATAGAATTTTCCCTATTATTTTTAATTAATTATGACGGTTCCAAATGTCATAATTATAACCAGCCTGTACAAACTATGACCAGCCTGTACAATCGTGAGGCACACAACCTCTACAGTTTGCACACGACACTAAGTTTTGTATGGGAAACTTACTAATGCCATACTTGACACTCCCCATAAAACCACCAAAAATATTTCTTTAACTAAAATAAATTCCTATTGTCGCTAATACAAATAATATTAAAGACAAATAATCTCGATATGATCATAGATTTTAAAAATGAAATAGGTTATGTATCTATAAAATGAATTTATTACCTATGGTTATACTTGACATTCAGTAAGACAGACACAAAATCAGGCTTACCAACTTAGGGGTTTTCCCAAATTTAGGGGGTAAATAAGAGGATTGAGATTTTTTAGGGGCGTTCCATTTTTAGGGGATTTTTTGCCATGTTACATTTCTCATTGTGTTTTTGATTACAATAAAAGTATTAGCGACTTCTAGTACGGTTCCTCGATACTAAGAATGCAGAGTGAATGATTTACAAATGTCGCGTAATAAATATAGACAAATATTACTACTGTGTGCCGGTCTATGATTACTGAACATTCGTTGGTTATTTTCATTATAATTTTTTTGCGGATTTATTTAGTAATTGTGGCAATTTTAGGGTTTTTTAACTTAAACTTTAGGGGTAACTATTTCTAGGTGTTGGTAACACTGCACAAAATAATAAAGACAGATTTGGACCAAAAATAAAAGAATATCTATGCATGTGTGTATTAGATACACGGTAATGAACAGTAGTGTGTGTAACGTGTTATTTATTGAAAATAATGTATATTAACGCATAATTTAAAAAAACATTAGCATTCGTCACTTCTTCTCTGTATAAACTATAAGTGTGCGAAATTTCAAACTCCTCCGTCCGTCCAATTTTCGTAAAGGGATCCAAAGTTTTCGCTTCACGTATTAATATATAGAAGATAAATATTACCGTTACTTGTATATGGGCATTAATACGATACTAATGAACAATGAGACGCATAAAACCCGTATCTGCATCTCATGCGTATTGTCACACCTGGTCAAAGAAAATGCGCACACCGGCATAGAAATTAATTTTACAGATTTAAGTGCCGTTGTCGCCTGACCATTTTGTGAAAAGGAATTTGAGATATTTTTTTCGAAAGTTGTAGACGTTGCTTATCGTCATATTTATTCTGGAACCGCATCATGATATTTTCGATATGCTCAATGCTTAAGGAGCTGTCGTCATTCATTTTATCACCAGGTGATATATGCTTAATTTTACCATACTTTCACATTCATCAGGCTGTTTCATATAAAACCCATTGAAAAGTCTGTAATTGATTATTTTGCATCATAAAAACACATCACTTTTGTAATCTTCGAAGGCTTCTAGAGGTGAAGAGTACATTTCGTAATTTATGTTTAAGTCTCATGTTGACAGCTATTTGACACAAATTCAGACGTCGGGCAGCAACTGAGAAATTCCCGAGGAAAACCTAATGATACTTTGCACGACCTGAGAATCGAACCCATCCTCATGCCCCGCTGTAGTGCTTGCGACCAAAGACGCAGATTAACATACGTCAGTATGTATTTAGGATTTTTTCCCTTGTCTTAGACATTTTAAAAGCAAATCACATTCCTTCATACATTAGTTAGCATAAGCGTTCGATAAACTAAAAGCCTCTAATGTTTTGTTCCCGACTTTTCAACGAAGATTACAAACAAGAGTGGTCTCGCTTTTAGATAAACGTTGAGAGCTTCGAGACCTTACTAATGTGACCACAGCTTTATCATACCTCGGGGTCCCTTACTTACCTACGAGTGATTTGATGAGTCTTTTTTTACCTCAAATAAATTACCATAGTCATATTAAGGAAAAATGTGATTTACTTAAAGGTATGATATTTTTTGAGAACATCTTAGGTAAAGTGGCTTTACCTCTATAATTTATTATTAGCCATTTAAGATAGACTTGTTTCATTACAGTTATAGCACAAATATTGTCAATGTATTTCTGTTGTATTTAATTTTTTGTAGATACTTTTACAATATGTAACATCATTAACTATTTAGAGCGAGGTACTAAATTAAATGACTAACTACACAAATAAATACAAAAAGAAAAGGACAGTAAGGCGTCGAAAATAGATAACTTTTAGTCCTCCTAATGCTTTAGTTTCTTGTTATTTAAAAATATTAAGTTTCTTTGTAGAATAAATAAGTATACGGTAATGGTCTGTAATACACATTCGTGCTGAACCTAGGCCTCTCATAGCGAACTAATCATGGTCATCCTTCACTCAGGATAGTAAAAAATGCACCATGCGACCATCCAGTTGATTTACAACGTTCTTTCGCTCTCCGATTTCTCGGTCGGCTCGTAAAGGCATAGTATTCCTACTACGTGCACAGGTAGCCATGGTCCACTCGCTCTAGTACGGCAAACTATCGCAATTTGACACGGTGTCAATAATGTGGAACTTTGTGACCGCTAACGTTTCCCTATGAACTCTTTCCATATATAATCGCTCAACGAAACTTTGGAATGCACAGATTGGACAGTCGGCCATTCAATAATATTTGAATATAATTTACATATTATTTATTGCAGTAAAAAATCTTGATAAAATACCAGTATTCTTATAATGTGAGGTGATTCAAAATCAAAATCCATATTTTTGCCCTGTCATCGGATAAGATTTTTAAATATATTTACGATTTTCCCTAAGTTCATCTTAAGTTATTAATATTAAGATGAGACTATAGGTATTGCGTCCAGGTTACAAATGATTCACGTTTAGGCTCGGTGTAGGTGTCCGTATCAATGAAATACAAATAACATCATTTTAATGTAGGTAGTATTTTTATTGCAATATAAACAAATAAATTATGTGCTAAGACATTTTAATGTTATTTATCGTGCACTGCTAATTATTAAGTATAGGTTTTATTCTTTTTTACGAAAAGTTCGTGATATTTACGAGCAGCCCTCAGCACCGGACATGCGTCAAAATACCTGTTTTACTTCGCACACTTAAAGCGTGTACGTGTGTACAAATTGTATATTTTTAACTCGTCCACATCAAAGCGGTCACGCGTAATTCAAATATGAGACGTTTTAGTGAAACATTTAAGATGTCCTACCATTTTTCGGTTGAACACCGCATACAAGATCGTTTACAACCTGTTTACAAAATGAACTCGACTTTTTTTAATGTTAAAAGCGTTATCTCTTTTTAGAAGTTCCCTCTGACAATTTTAAGAGCCTCGTCTTATGTGAACTCTTGTTTTTTGTTTATCCCTCTTTTGGGATGTCGCGGCATGGTCACTCTTAATGGGGCGTGTAAAATTATTAATAATTGCCATTTATTTCAAGTTTTAGGGTTTCTCGTTCGGAATAATTCTTATGATTTTTTTTATGGTGTTCCGAGGCACTGAAGCTAAGTAATTTTGCGTAACCAAGTTGATATGAAGTCGGGCCTTAAAGAAATAACCAGCTCCGGCGCCCGTGCAGATATCCAAACACGTAATTTTATTTGGATGTGTCTTGGTTACATATAGTCGTTAAAGTATGAGTACTTTGATATCGTATTATCGTTTGCGGCTTTTTACGGTTCGCGTCGTAACACGACTGCATTGATAATTGTAATTATCATTTTAGTTCGATGAGTTTTTAAATCCTTTTCAGATGCTCCTACCTTCGGGTATTCCATTAGAACATATTAAATAAAAGTGGACAAAAATTGGAGAGCCAAAGATGGGCTTCATTTCAATCATATTTTGCTTATGTTACGCCAAGTTACGCCAATTTCAAATTATGTCTGTCTCAAATGCTCATGACATTAATGGGACATATCTCGTAATTTGAAATTGGCGTAACTCGGTGAAGGAAAAATGTAATTGAACTCTGCAACTCTCTAATTGAAGAGAAAGAGTAGTACTATATGATACGACTAAAGAAAAACCCCCATTAAATTATGTGTCTTCTGTACATAACCTCAAAAGTAGCCAAAAACGCAATTTTTTGGGTATATAACCTCAAATATATCAAAATCCTGACGTGATGGGTCAATTCTGACTCCGGATTCGGATTCTACGCAAAAAATTACTTCGGAAATGACCCTCTACTTTTCAACAACCGATATGACCCCATTATTTGCAGGCCTGTGTAACCTGTCCACGCGGGCGAAACCGCATGCAGAAGCTAGTTCATAGTGTGTACAGATTTAGAAAGAAAAACCGATTTAGCGAACATAAGCAAAAAATTATTTCGGAAATAACCCTCCACTTTCCAACAACAAAACCGTGTTGGCCTGTGTTATTGGTTTTAATTAAAATTATTTATTCGTACTAAATGAAACTTACACCCATATCCAAGATTTTTATGCCAGTTTATTGTTTGACATGGTCTCATTAGTCATCATCATCATCATTTCAGCCTAAAGACGTCCACTGCTGGACATGGGTCCTCCCGAAGCACCGCCACTTCGACCTATTCTGTGGTTCTTGCATCCAGCGGCCTTCACCACGTCATAGGTCAATCTTGTGGGGGCCTTCCAACGCTACGTCTTCCAGTACGCCTGGAAGCTGTCTCATCAATACCTTACGTTACGGGGTATGAATAGGAACACGTTGTGTACGTATTGTAAATACTGATCAATACTCAAAATGAGTTAAACAAGGCTACTTATACAACGTTAGTTTATTTCGTGTGACACCTAACATTTGGCCTGTATTGTTCGACAGAATTTACATTTTGTTCCGTTCGTTACCTGCCATACCAAGAGTTTGTTTTTAGTGAATATGTTTTAGACCCTTTTGTATTGAATTGCTAGAGCTCATTAACCTGCACTGCTGGACGTGGGTCTTCCACCTTCACCATTACCCATTAGATATTGATACCCATCATATCTGTCAAGTGTCGCGTAATTCACGACCTTATTAGGGTATTTTAATTTGACCCTGTAGAAATCATTCGTCGATCTTCGACAGAGTTTACGGGTTAGTGGGTAACGTGCTACCCAAGTAATTTGGTTGTGGAGGTTTGGTAGCCTATCAGATCTCCATACCAAAACAACGATCTAGTTCTAGCCTATCGACTGCCTAGACGCTCCATCTAAAACGGTTATATTCAGCTGCATCCGATTAGACTGGAATCCAACCCCAACATATTTGGGAAAAGACTAGGCTGAGTGACTGTCAAGTCCTCTCGACTGCAAGACAGATTTCTGAAATTTCACGCTATAATACTTCGAGAATATCGTTGCTCGTTGCTCCATCTAGTCTATTGCCTTACCTGGTGTGCACACCCAGACTTCATACCTGTGGCCTGCTACATTTAATGTTCAGACAGAACAAACCATCACGCTATCCGACCTGGGAATAGAACCCGGGGTCACAGCAGTCGCACTTGCAACTTTGACGAACAAAATTCCTATCAGCTAACCATAACATACTGCTTTTAATTTAGCAGTATATTATGGTTAGCTGACAGGAATTTCTCTCAACTTTTAGACCCTTCAAGAAAGCTGGCCGTGCAAACTGAGGGAAATTCAAATCAGTGAAGCAGTGATAGCAGTTGACTACTTGTCAGTGATGTCATTTAAGTTACTGGTTGTCATCAATCTTCGCCAATCCAGCTGTGATTTAATGTCTATGCTAAGGTACCGATTGGGTCTTCTACAGGTGGTTCATTTGTTGATTGGTGTGTTGTTGTTCTATCTAAAACGGCTAGCATAAATTTGAGCGGCCCAGACCACGACGCCACGATCTACTGAAATCCTCTTTCATAAACCAACGCACACTACTGGTGGACCGCACCGCAACTTTTGCTGCGGGCGTTGCAGCGGTACACTTCTGAATGCGACGGCATTTTCGCCATCTACGGAAGCATTTTCAATAGAAATACATAAAAACCACTAGTGTCATTGCAGTGACTCGATAAAGGCGCTACCATCTGCCCATTGCTTTCGGAACGTCTTCGATGCCTTCAACCAGTTTATTTATGTACACGCCCTTGATAGTGCCTCCAAAATCAAATGAAGATCAAGATGAAGTTCAAAATGGAGCGTCCAAATAGAACAAATCGGTCATAATGCCTGTTTATTTGAATCAGATAAGCGCCTTAGAATACGTCATACCATTTTAAATCAAAGTCAGTAAGGTGAATGAGTTTACATTTATAAAAAGTAATTAATAAGACCTATTTATCAAGTCCAGTTTATCTTAATATTAATATCTTGAAAGACTTTTAGGCATAAGGATACACTAGAGGCGTGCTACGTTCTATTGCCAAAACTATTTGGCCTTCGGACTCCACACATCGGTATATTTCCTTCCCATATGAATCACAACGAGCAAGACAAGTTTATTGGTGTAGCCTGTTAGAACTGCGCAACACCTCACACGTGAAACGATTAAAATGAGATCGAGGACCAAACGCGTGATTTGAACACATTACGTGCTGTCAGCTGTCAGCTTCGCCGACTTTATACAAACCCTTCTATGTAAACCAACCTTTAAGTTTGCATATTTAAATTCTACTCCGCTTTGCGTTTTAAGCAATTTTCTTAAAGACGGGTATTGAGTTTTAATATGTATAAAGTACAACGAAATCGTCACATTTACATTCAGTGTCGCTGACTATTTGCTACAAATTTCTGAACAGTATGTAGATAGGTACCACGGAATTATTCAATTTTATACGCTTTTGCACGGTTTTAGGAATCCGATGTGATTCGCATTTGATATTCGGCCGTTTCTCGTGTTTTATGGGAACATAAATTCCTGACGATGTTAATTTGTTATTGCATACAAGGTTAAAATACCGAGAATCCTTATTTTAATGCTAGCTCGATCGTAAAGAAAAATTACCTTGTAACTAGAACCCACTCAGGAGGACACTAAAACAAATAACTGCCACTTTAAAGCACTTTCTATTTGCGTGTGCATCTGTGACTGTGGCGACGGAATTTGCTTCCGATCGTATAATTCAAGACGGATCTCAATCGTCAACACTAGATTTTAGTTGATGTTCTTTTTTAATTCAGGAGGTAGCAAGAAGTACCGGCTATATTACAGGACCGAGAAACGTAAAAAAATCACGAATCTTAATAGGCCGGTTTAAAATGTAAGTTGTATGGGAGTCTATTCGGTACACACGCGCTTCGTCCGAGCGGCCGAACACTTCGACACCGCGCGATAATTAGTTTTCGGCTGTCTAGCGGTCACGAATCCGAACATTCCAATGTATTGCCGACTCATCTAAAGGCTTATCTATATAGATACAGGTGTTTTTGTGTAGAATCTCTATACAAATCAGTTTGCGAGGCTGGCGGTTGAGAGATGATTTTAAGTTTAACTGTTCCGTTAAGTGCGATGTAGCCAAGTCGTGATAGACAAGAAACACTGAGATAATAACGAACTTTTTATTATTTCTTTTATCATTTTTTGAATTCAGATTAGTCCAACGTCTACAGCAACACGAACAGCGTTTATGAATCGCAGCTTGTGTTCCTCTTGTTTAATTGGAGTCAACGGCCAAAGCTCCTCAAGCGGTATGCGGTCAAAGTCGGAGTGCTTCATTTCATAGGACCGTAGGGTGTCGCAACGTTCATTGGCCAACAAAGGGAACGATGTGACTGATGCTAGTATTCCAAAAGATCCATACTTCTTCAATTCTTCTTTTAACATGGCAAATGTCAATGCCTTACTTGCATCTATCCCCATGTCTGTCAGATAATACTCCAAAGACTTATAATAAATTTCAACAGCCTCCTGAAATTCTTCTTTATTACAGCAAAGGTTGCCACACATTAGTATGAAGTAAGCCAAATCGGTGGCGGGAGAAGCACATCTCAATAATTGAAAATCAATAGCGATGGCTTTGTCTTTGCAGCACAGGAAGTTGGGACACCAAGCATCTCCATGATTAAATACGGGGTGATCACCTCGACTGTTAACGATGCGTATTAATTGCCCATAAACATCATCATTTACTACTGTGTTAAATCTGCTATAATAAACGCTTTCCGGATCTTCAAATTCTGCAAGCACTTTTCTATCTATATTTATGGCATCCCGAAGATAGTTCGCATACCAGTTTCTATTCTTTTCATTAAAATAAACTTCGTCTAGTCCATTCGCAAGCTTCGCAAAGGTTTCAGGTTTTTTAATTCGCAGGGCTAAGGACACCGCGTGGAAATGCGCCAAAGATTTGAGAGTCAAATTCCTTTCATTTATAGAAATATGTTCAGATATAGACGTACATTCCTTCTCAAACAAGTCTTCCATCAAAATAAAATCGTCTTTACCATCGAGGTAGGATCCGTAGCATTTTGGGAGGAAGTTCTGGATTCTTTCTTTTGCACCTGAGCTCTTCTGGATCTCGCACAAGATGGGTAGAATGGTCGTGAAAAATAAAGCTTCTCTTTTAAAGTACGTGTGGCAATCGAGAGATTTTCGCATTAGAGGGTCATTCACTAGTCCTTTAGCGATGAATTTGGCTGTATGATTCCTGCCAGTCACTTGGATCCGGTATACTGCGCTGATGAGGCCCTCCCCTGCAGGCGCCGCCCTTGTAATTTCAACACTTTGGACACTGTCCTCACTTTTTGTCTTTAACTTGAAAACCTTGTCTAAAACATCTTCAGTCAGATGCTTGGAAATAGAAGCCAATGTTAACCGAACCATGGTGCTGACTTTACTGACACTTGACTTAGTGGTTTCAAACATTTAAATAGTCTAGTACAAGGTGTGATTATCATGTCAAGTTTTATCATCTTTGTAAACGTGGTAAATATTATATAATCTCGTTTGACACTAAAATAAATGACAATACTATTTGAACATTGAGGAACAAAGTGGATTCTTGTGATTTTAGCTGATAAGAAAGTAAATTGATTTGTGGAGTGTGTTACATTCTAATCCCCAGCATCTTGTCTGTTTGTCTGAAACGCAGAAACCACAACTAACTTCGGTGTAATATTCGGTCTGTTACCGATTGGGTCACAAAAGTATGAAACTCATACATTTCTCTTAATTGCAATTCTTATATATACATGTTATCATAGTGCTGAAAAAAGTGCTATACTTACTGTGTTTTTCGATAATGTACAGTGGTGCTCGTAGCTTTAGAGCCCTAATTTGGTGCCTCACATCAGAATGATGGAGGACGGGCTCGTGGCTCGGGGCTTGCTCGTGACGAGGCGTGCTAACGTTTTCACGAAGCGCCGCCGGAGTCCCCTATCTGCTACCATTTCTCATGCAGACCTTATTATGCCTCTCTCTAGTTTATGGATGCCAGTAATTCTGGGTATTCCTGTTTCTTTCCTACATGTCTGTTTACACATGGAGAAATAAGAAATTTGAAATAACTGTTGTGACTACAGATACTGAAACCCGAAAACACTGTTAATACTTTTCTGTAGTTTTATGGCATTACCCGGAAAAAAAACATGCGGATCAAAAGTATTTTTGTTTCGTCTTTACTTTCGAACAAGTGAGTTTCACGAGGTTTAATTCATACAATATTATCATGCATAATGTGTGCTGTTTCTAAATTAAATCAAATATTTTATAATACTCTGTATTTGTCATCTGTAAACAAAGCTGTGCGACAACCTAGACAGTCCTTGAAATTATCAACATCTCAAGATAATTAGTTATTATTAGAATGTAGGTACTGTCAGCGTCAAAAATATCGCGACGAACAGACTGTTCAAAATGATCGCAACAACTCATCATTCTCCTGCCCTATCATCCACACTTCTCTGTTAGTCGTCATCTCAGTAGGGGTGACCAATCTATCCATATCATAATTCAAACAGTCCAGCCATCATTTCTTTAGTCTCCCTCTACTCTTATAGCCATCGACAGTCATGCTCAATACTTTCCTCGCGATATTTTCCCTCATTCCTCCGTATAACTTGACCAAATCATGACAACCGATTCCCAAACAACTTTTTTAGTTATTGGTGTCACTTTCAGCCTTCGTCTTATATACTCATTTCTTATTCTATCCATTCGTGTAACACCAAACATCCCTCTTAACATTCTCATCTCAGCTGTATACAATTGCCTTTCATTCATCCCTTTTGTGGCCCAACATTCTAGCCCATACATGACAGCGGGTCTGACCATGGTTTTATATATCTTCCCCTTAAGTTTAAGGGAGATGTGGGAGTCGCAGATTGCTCCCGTGACCTGCCACCATTTCATCCATCCAGTGTTTATTCTGTGCTTAACCGTCCGATCTGCTTCGCCATCGCTTTGCATGAGTGAACCGAGATACCGAAAGTCGGCGCAGACCGGGAGAAGCACACCATCAAGCGCTATAGGTCCAGAGCTGGAGAGACTGCCGACATCGCAGAACATATATTCGGTTTTGGTTCTGCTGATTTTCAAGCCAACATTCTCCAAATTCTGTTGTCACTTCTCCAATTTGTTCTGGATCTCAGACACATCTGCACCGACAAGAACAATGTCATCGGCAAACAGCATGCACCAGGGTGCCTCTTTCTGTATATCCGACATCAGAGCGTCCATGATCAACAAACGCACCACCAAGAAGAGGAACCAGGAAGAGAAATGATCTCAACAACTATGAAAATAAAACTTTATGTCAATTGGATAAAGTTGAATGACAGTTGTCGGGTAGTGTCTTCACTCTGAAACTTTCCTTGTGTCATTGAGTTAATATCAAATTTTCATAGTTTTTTAGATAATTTTGAACAGTCTTTTCGTCCCGATATTATTGACGCTGACTGTACCTCTTCATACGTCATTCGTTAAATAGATTTGTGGTTTATTTATTTTCTAAATGTTTTTGTCTAGAATTTGCAAAAAACATTGAATTTGACTGATTATATGACAGCAACTGTCTTTATAACCTTGACCAGGACCATTTTTTTCCGTAAAACCGTGACTTTTCATTAACAATTTGATTTTAAGTCGCAATCTCATCAACGTTAAAGGGTGTTTTATAATGTTTTCAAGTATAAGACCACGAATCGATGCATGACCGGCGCTGGCGCAGCGAGGTACACACGGCTACAGGTCAAGCTATACATTTCCAGTTTTAACTGAACTCGCATTGTATAGGCTCTTCGTACAATGAGATGTCAGCTTATACTGTAAAGTTTGATTTGTGGCAGTGCGTACATGATAAAACTGCACCGACATCATGCCGACAAAAATCTTTTGATGTACATCATTTTGTTTGATGCGTTGTAATGGGCCTTCCCTCACTTTATTTATCGATAAATCTCTGTGCTAATAATTTTTATGTTCATTCCCATTTTCTGCGACTTGCAATGATTTCGCAATTTATTGGCTAATAATAAAATGCAACCTAAGTAATTGAAGGCGATAAACGGTTTCCCAAACATAGTTATAAAGAAATCTAGTAGGTAAACTCATATTCAGGTATACCAATCATATTAGCCAATATGGTAGAAATATATTTACTTAAAAAAACTTAAAACTTGGATGAAATGATAGCTCCTTAGAGAACTACGACATCGATATATAAACTATCGAGTCACGCACAGCACTAGAACTTGGTAGCTGCACTTACAGTGATTACCCAATGGAGGGAGCGTGCAGTGAAAATAATTTGACATTAACCACTATGTGCACGACCAAGGAATATTACCATAAATTCTGCAGACTTTAAGAGCTTTACTGAGGGTGAACTGGATTCCTGACTGCACTATTAGTACTTTGAACCGATTGAGCCAATCTGAGATTAAAACAAACTTGGGTGCACCTGACATCTAAATTCTGACGAATAAAATGAGAAATAGTTACTTTGGGGAGGCCAATGTCCAGCTGATTACTGCTCCGCCCCTCTTGGTTGTAGCGTGATGTTGTATAGCCTATAGACTTTCTCGATAAATAGGCTACCCAACACAAAAAAAAAAACAATTCGGACCAGTAGTTCCTGAGATTAGCGCGTTCAATCAAACAAACAAACAAACAAACTTCAGCTTTATAATATTAGTATAGATTTTAATGACTTCTTTACATTTAAGTATTTAATCATAGATAATAAATTAAACTTATAAGTACTAACATATTATTAATATCCATTTCTAATACTAACCCTTACTAACATATGTTTCTTATATTGCGCATGCAGCCCATGAGCCTGGATACTTCCGTAACCAAAATGGTAAGTGAAATTAGAATAAGTTTTTCCTAACTTAACAATCTTCTTTTGGTCTGCTTGATTTTCTCTATTCTGATGTCTAATTATTCTATTTTACTATCTCTTCTCCAATTTGTACCCATTTAACACTGTATGTTCAGTTGTTTTTAGACACAGCGGATCCAGCTTCCAGCTTTTGTTGGTTCTCCTCTTTCTATAGGTCTGATGTCCTATTTTATTTGGCTCTGAGATTGTTCTTACTCATCAACTGCTTCGCCTTTTCCTATGTTTAACGATGTTGGGGTCAGCTTCCAATCCCAGTGGATGCAGCTGAACGGTGCTGCTGAATTTATCTGGAAATTTCTCTTTTTAGCTTTTTCTTTCTACTGGTGTAAAATTCAAGTTATACTCATCTACATGAATTTCTCCTGTTGCAACAGGATATAACTTTATGATGATTTTTAATTCAGAACGCTAAATCCGCATTGAAAAGGCTAAGCTTTCTCTAATCGGAATGTTCATGTTTTTATCTTCAAACCCGGTCAGGTCGATGAAATGTAAGCATAATTTATGAAAACAAGATCCGTTACATGAGCCCCAGAATGAATTCCTCACAAAGGAATCTGTATCTGTTCCCAATATTGAGAGCTGATAGACCTTTGTATACAGTAAATTCGTGAGTATAGTTCTACGTGGTTCTTCTTCAAAAATGCTCATCTATTTATGCTTTTGTTTCAAGCTTCCTCGGAACGACCCCCTTGGCTGACTCAAGGTAAATATGGTGACTATAACTATTACCACCATCTTCGTGATCATCATTCACAGTATTTTACCGCAATCATGCCCATGTTGATGAAGTCGTACTTTTCCATGACTTCGTGTCATTCATATTGTGTGTATTTTCATCGTTATTATCATCACTTTCTGTTCTGTTTGTTCCATTCCGTGCGCCGTCTTCTTTCTGTAGCGTACTTGTGTGTATCTTGCCTCTCCATTATCATAACACACACATTATCAGTCAAGTTTTGGACAGCATTTCGTCAGCAGGTATCTTTCCTACCTTTCCCTGCAACCAAGAGGAAAATGGGTAAGTCTTTTCTGAGCCAGGAACTATCGTCATTAATGTATCTATCTTACTAGTTCATCATTAAATTAATAATGTAAAGAATATAATTGTTGCATTGCAACTGTACATAAAAGGAAACTTGGAAGTTAATGAAGAATTGTATGTAATCGAGTTTGCGAATATCTGTAGATATATAATGTTCATTCAATACGAGCCAACATCCGCATTCATACGGTAATCAATCAAAGAAAATATTAGCTTAGTCAATCGACGCCATCTTGAATTGAAAGAATATTTACTTAATTATACATTATAAATGATTTATAAATAAATTTATAATTTCATTTTTTTAAATTGGCTACGTTTTTATCCACCTTTATATTTTGTTACTTTAAAATTTGTGTTTCGCATTTGAAATCCATATTAATATTACAAACTAGAAAATAACTCTGGATACGGAGGCATCAAGGAAAAGAAGATAGGCTACTTTTTGTTTCATATAAATTCGTATAGGGGGGTGATTCGATTAAGTTATGAATAGTAAATATCAATACTTTTGGTAAGATATAAAGAATGACCTGTTACAGCGTTTTTGTAAAAATCAGTGTTTCGATGAAATAGGGGATGGCATCAAAATTCACATGTAATATAATTTATATTTTTGTGTGGATTTAAACAGAGATTAAAGGTATTGGAAATACGGTAATGGTCCATAAACTGAGCTAACATTTAGCTCATTTATCATTTAATTAGCTCATATGTAGTAGTGTGCACGAAAAGAATGTGACCAGCATAATTTTATTTTCGACACCTTTTTATGCCTATACATATTTTATGCCTGCATGTATTGCTTTCGATAAAATTTGACAAGGAGATACATGGTATCCTAGGGAATATGGCTAGTTTATGTTTTATGAAACTTTTGTGTAAGAAACCCAGCAAATCTTTAGTAGGTAAGGTGTATGAAAATTCAAATTCATTTGGATAAAGTACTCGTGTTTCGTATTACAACGTTTTTTTGTAAAATCATTCCCTAAGGAGGTAAAATTGGGGACGATTTTAAAATTCAGATGTAATCGAGTATATAGTACGGTACTATAGTTATGGGGACCGTATCTTGAGAAAACATTTAGGGTTTATTTAATGAAAGTCGGTCCACTATCTATTAACATTTTCACTCCATAACGGCTAAACAGATTCGGATGAAAGGCAATGATAAACAATGATTTTTGTTAGGACATAGGTTACTTTTATCCCAGTAGTACGTCCTGTGGACGATATCCGTCATACACGGGCGAAGCTATTAATTGCAAAAAGTAGATTAATATTCTAGACAAAAGCTAGTACTAGAACATGAATCCATATGCATACATTTAAATTACCGTTTTGACTGCCGACCCCTACATACTTCAGAAGAAAGCCGGATTTTAGCACCCAGGTATGTTAAGCTCGGATATCTGAATTTGGTATCTAAGATATTTTTATGAGAAATCAGAGTGGATTAGTACCCGAATGCATGTGACTTTCTTAATCCTAGGCTTTCTCAATCTGTTGTGGTAAGCTAGCAAATTTCGCGTAAAAAAATATTCCTACGACACTCGATAATAATGTAGCTTCCAATTTTTTAAATAAAATCTAAAATCAGATCAGTAATTACTGAAGACTACTCCCTACATACAAACTCCAATTAGGTACGTTGTAGAGGAAAATCGACTGAAAACTTTTCCTGCAACATACAATAACTTTTCACCTTTAACCGGTCAATTACCGTAACTACAGACACAATTAAAAAACGATTGTTTACATACCAAATGTGGTATCTCAGAGACTTAGAGGTTAAGAAGATATTTTTTTTTAAAGGTCAAATTATAAATAATATTTTCCATTTTAACACTAGAAGTGCGGGCGTCTCAAATTTGACCCATTTCGATTTTCTTCCTGCTGTAATTAATATTTTATTATGCATATAATCGTAACTTTTTATGACTTTTCATGAAATATGATGATTATTATTATTTATTATTTATACGAGACTTCAAACACGTAATTGCAATATACATATTTTTTATCCAAATTTACCTCAGTCCGCGCTTCTAGTGTTAAAGGCCAAATCATTCAACATTATTTTTCAATCAAACCGACGACGGCGACGCGACTTTAGAATTCTTAGGAATAAGCAATTGTTTCAATTGAAATGAAAGTTTTATTAACTCAACATTTAATTGTGTATTCGATTGATAACTGTAAAAAGATGCTCGTTTATGATTTATTGAATAAAATTTTACGATAGTGTGTTCCTTGTTTCCCCGACCCACCATGTCGCATCGCATCGCCCTTCTTGCGGTTACTTCATGTTCGCTTAACTTCATAACTGACTTTTTCCGTTTGCTCGGCTCCTAAGGGTTATGGTTTGATTTTAAATAGTCTAACACCTCCTCAAGAATTTGCCTATCAAATGCAATGAAAAAAGATTTAGATTAAAAAAAAAAGATTTTTCAAATCTCACTGCTTGCCTTCTGTAAATGGGTGTTCAATTTATCACACTCTTCAGGTTTATTATTTATTTATTTACTTATCTGTTAGATCTCTAACAAAGGCTACACCATTAGACATAGTGTACAAGAATTGGATCAATATTGAAATGCGCTTCGAATTATACGCAGTTTTTATAGTTCACTTATATGTAGTCTTGGTAGGTACGCACATATCAAGCTTAAAGCTATATATGTATTTCCAGTTTAAGCTGACATCTCATCGTACGAAAAGCCTATACAATGCGAGGTTAACTAAAACTGGAAATGTATAGCTTGACCGGTAGCCGTGTGTACAGTAAGATGAACAAGAACAAATTAATTTTGGAACAGTGTGTCGTAGAAAATTCCTGGGTCATGAAAACTTTGGAAAAAGACAAAGATATTTAGGTAAGCTAGTTACTTAAGTTCCTTTTGCCAAATCGACCTTTGTCACAATAAAATAAATTATTGACTTGAGGAGTTATTCATCAGAGTATAATCGTGTTTAATCACAGGAAATTGAGAATTACGCGTATAATAAAATAAATTAGATTTTTTTACATTGCGACTTTTAAATTAACATAAAAAATGTCGGTAGGTAAATATTGTGTTTCCTGTTTGTTACGAGGATGCATTTTTGGTAACTAATGATTAGCTGAGATTATTATCATTAATGATATGTTAGACGAAGACCCGTTTATCACGTCACCTCCAACGTATTATTAAAGAATAGTCTTGTAATAGCTATCTTTCGAACGCGGAAAAAAGTGAAGCCGATGTGAGATAAAGAATTTAGCCTTCGCCTTCGGAAATCATGCCCAGTTCAATTGGTATTTAAATAATAGCTGCCTAACGTGACCTCATTTTGATCTCGCAGATTCGGTTATTCCGTTTATTAACCTCAAATGTGGCGTTCTGCGCATAAAGCTACCAGTAGGGAGGTATTGAGTTAAGGCTGGATGTAGAATCTAGAAGAGTCCCTTTATTATGCAGATTACAAAAAAAAAAATACTATTTTTGTAACAGACATCCAAAGTGAAATTCTGAAAAACTAGTTTCGAGAAAATGGAGTTTTAAAGTTAAGGTTACAAAAAAACAATGTTCTACTCGTTTGTTACATAGATTTTTCCACATAGATCCCAACACATTATATGCATCAATGTATCTCTATCATAACCGATACTGTACTGCCAATATACAAATAATATTAAAATTCAAAAACTCAACATAATAATTATGAAAATATCGACATTTTGTAAGACCTACCGACAATCTGGTACCTTTTTAATAAACATGTCCTTTAAAAAAATTATATGTGCTTAGAAAGCCCGTAACTGTCCGTAGATGTTAATTGTATCAAATTGTAGCAAATTTGCTGTAGAACAATAATCAGTAAAAATCACAAAATGCCATATTTTCACCCGATTTTACAAAAACGCTAATAACTCGGAAACTAAATGCCGACATCAGGTACCTTTATGCGCGGAACGCCACAAATATTCCGCCCTCAGTATGCGGAAATGCAGGTTTATGCGTTTACCGCAATAAATGACGACCAGAGTAACATACTCGGATTTATTTACATATCTCTAAACAAATTGGGGTAGTTGCGTAACACTATTAGTAGCAATGGCTGTCATTTTGACAGTTAATATTTAAGACTATTTTTTAGAACACATAAAACAATGGAAAAGCAATTGCTTTCAGAATTGTTCAGATCGTGAAACTGTGCTATGCAATTATGGTGCTGGTTTTAAAATTAATTCATGTCAGACTGTTAGAACAACCTCCGGGACTTGATGTAGGTATCTTTTAAATCTGGTGTTAAAACTATATAGGGTTGAAGAATGTATTCTAACAATGTTACATTACTCAATGTTTATTTTTAAATAGGCCAACGAGAGTAAAAGCCATTGCGTAGCCCCACGAGGCACGGAACCCTAAAAATCGTTGTGATAATGCATATTTCCTGCTACTGGTGTTTCCCGTTACTTAATTAGTAACCTCGAATCGTAACAAACTACCTAACAAGCCATAAAACATGCGGATTATTGAAAAAGAATAACAATAAAAACGTGAAGCAAAATGGCCGGGTTACCTGCGCGCACGGCGCGCCATCGTTCCGTCGGACTTTTTTTTTTTAATATAGGGAACGGGCACCGGTGTCCAACAGATAAAAGCCTGTTGTAGACACGAGTAAGACAAAAGCATGCCGTGTTGTAGTTTTATTTTTGATTTTAATCGTCCATTTTGGTCGTCGAGTGGTGTGGCATAACGCTCGTTTTTACGTCAACGATTTATGACCGTCTGTCAGTTGAGAGCGAATATTTAGCCTTGGTTATATCACTCTGCACTTTCTTGTCCTGCCCTATAAATGAATAAGTTTTAGTCGGTCACTTGTCAGAAAGGACCAATGTTTTATTTTTATTTAGAGTAATCATCAAATACTTAGGTACCTTCTTTTGCCTGATATGATTATCTTGTTCTATTGGTAAAGACACATGAAATATCATTTTCAATTTCGCTCTAACTTGGGTACTCAGAAATCCAAATTGAATATCTGTTTACCAGAATTAACAAAAATTACGAGTACAACCCAATTTGCTATCAGCAACAGAATTCAGATGGACGAGATAAGAGGATAATACTCTGCACACAGCTCTAATGGTTGTTGGCCATTAAAAATCTCATTAAGGAGTTTACTCAACTTAAATATGAGCGATAAGGATGACTGTGTAAAATAGGTCAGCTGCATTTTTCTGAGCTGATTTGGCAATGCAGTATAAAGTTATCTACTGATATGAATTTTGGATATAATTTTTAACGACGATTTTGGATATAATTTTTGACGTGATCTCATGACTTTTCAAAACCAACCCGCTTAGAAAAACTTTGATAAACTTAACTATAACAGTTTACTACCTCTTACTTAGCCACGTAGTGCGAAGCGCTACGGTTCATTGTTAACATAAATAATGTTTGTTTAGATGTAGTTATGTAAGTACTTAATTTAATATTCAAAATAATATAAAAGTCCAAAAATCTGAACCACGACACACTATGATAACGGTAAACTCTAATGACTGAGGTCTAAACTGTTCTCACTACAGTCAATTTGTCATAAAACCTCATTTTAATTTAATGAAAGACATTGACCGCATTTCCAAGTAGAAGAGAAAAAAAAACTGAAATTTGAAATAAGAATGGCAGGATCCCACAATGTGATTCGCGTTTAGATTCCGTTCGGAGGCTTCTACAAAAAACGTGGTTTTGTGGCGAGCGTGCGAATGAGCCCTTTGTCTGCCTGTATGTCAAAAGTGCATCTGTCGGGACTTTTATAATTTCAGTAGTGTATTTATCAGCGACACCTGATCGTTGTACTTGTTATGGTGAAGCGCTCTGATTTTCATGTCATAAACTTAATGTATGCGCGCAGTCCGCCAGAATCTGACATCATTAGAGTTGAAAAAAATAAAATTGCGAATATGCAATTTGATCTTTAGAAGCCTGTTTCCATTCTCAAATTGAATAAGCTTTAAAATAAAGAGTGGATTTGTAAAGATGTTTTTAATATATTTTTAAGCGTAAATTGTACGCTTTTTTCCACTAAAACCTTACGCAGTCTGAAAGACCAATTGTAAGTAGATAACAAAGAAGAAAATAAGACTATAGTAATTTACTCGTCTTTTATTTTCCATGAGACTTGTAGAGAACAGACTTCAAGAACCCAAAAGCCGGGCCGATCATGCCTCGGATGCCACGCATTACCATGAGAATTGCTCAGAAAACACATGCAAGGGACTTGATGCATATCTTCTGTACAAATGCATTCTGAACAATCTCTGCATAGCTTTGTGCATCACTCTCTCAGAAAAAAGTTCACAGCAGGGACGAGGGGGACGGAGTTATCCCCAAGCTAACAAATTTAAACTACATTATTCTTTTCAACGTTTATCTGCTTATCGGAGCATGTTATCCAGGCTTGCATCGTATTGACGACCCTGTGGAATCGCTTCTAACTATTTAGAAGATTTCTCATTCAGGCGAGTGTGAACCGCCTCAAGCGACCGCCGGATAGATTTATAATTAAGTACCTTAATTTGTGGTTCGCTCACAAATAACAAATCACTGATAAGGATCAACATTTTGTAAAAACACAAAACTCTATCGTTTGTAATTATAAAACACTCGACTATCAAATCAAAAGGAACGAATCTGATGGTATCGTTAACCCACGACGTTATGATCGATTGATATCGATAAAAATAAACTTGCGGCCTAAGTTATGATACGGTTACGATGAGCAGTCGGGGGTGGCAGATGCCTCGCCCTTTGATTTCTTTAAATTTCGAACATTCTAACTTATTCTTTATTATGAACACCGTATAATATTTTGTGCGCAGTCAACACGTACCTGTTGAATTGGTTCTTATTGTGTAAGGCAGACAGTTCAGTGTTGGTTGTCAGACAATTAAGATCGTACATCATAAACTCGAATCTTCAACCCCGTCGCAGTGGGATACTGACTGGTATCCAAGAATGCGTTTTTTATTACAACATTTATAATAGGCGGCAATTATTAAGTTTCTCCGTTTAGTATTAATGATCAGAAACATAATTTTTAATGTCTCTAGGTGGCGGCCGCGTCTGCAGCCTTCGTCGTTGACTCGTTTATTTTCCACGCCACTCAACCTCAGTTTCGAGAATTGTTACTGGGCCCTAAATTTTGATTGCATCAGGCTATAAGTAATTTTAACGTACTTTATAGTGCATGGAGGCATAAAAATATGAAATAATTGTTTATTTAAAATTAATTGATGATTAATGCATCTTTAATTGAAACATCAATTTTCGGCGTTTGACAGGTGAATGCGAGTATGTTCATTAGTAACAGGTTTCTCTATGGCATTTTTGCCAAGTTTTGACACCAATTTAAATGTAAAAATCTTGTAAGGAATGTTGCTAATTTAATTATAGTTACAAATGTAAAGCCATTTTTTCAAGAATTTAATACTAATCTTTACGATGTCAGGCCATTATGGGATTCGTTAAATGTTTCCTACATTTAGGAAATGTAGTTTTTTTCCTTAGGAAAGTTTAGCGCCAAATGATAAAATGTTGCATTAATTCATTAGTTCGGCAGAATCCATTTGCTCGTGAGTCGCCATTGAATAAAACCTCGAACATGTAATATATCAGGCTAATAGACTCATAATATTATTTTAAATTACAAGCTATTTTCGCAACTATTAACACTGGCTACTACGCGATAAATTATAATACTAAAAATAAATCATTTTATTATTCTACATATCGTTTTATTTGAATATACTTACGTGTGGGTTCTTAGAAGTATTCACTTCTGCCAAAGTTTATAAAAAAGCGTTGTCTTGATTCATAAATTGATGACGACTTACCTCCTCCATGTGATCAGAAGGTTATTATTATTAATAATAATAAGTATTATAATGAATAATAAGAATCGATGCACATTCAAAAAATAGGTATGTAGAACAACTAACGCTTTGATCGCCAAAGTATTTAGGCATTTAAAGGACCACCCGTATTAAAAGACCAGTAATTGACCACGAACATTTCGGTAGTTCCCCGTCCCATAGTCCGCACTGAATACAAACAACCCATTTTGTTTATACCATACGTGTTAACATAGCAATTTGGACTTAAGTAATAAAAACAATTAATTAATATGAAACTTGGGTACTTGAGGCACTTCTAAAGAATTTTAAATGTGAGAGAACTTTCGTTAATCAATGTAAACTGACGCATTGATTTATTTCGGAATGTTAATCGTACGTTTGTGAAATTTACAATTTAGATTTTTTAGTATTGAGTGGAATGCCAAATACTAGATTTGACAAGACATTGACATACATAAGAAATTGAGTTTTACCGCAAACAACTACAATTTCATTATTATGAAGTATCCCTACAAAGGTATAGGTGTTTCATATTGGAGAAAACACCAGGCCACACATATTATTATTTTTTTAAACTGGCGCAGTGCGTGGCCAGGTTTCAACTGCAAATGTAAGTTTTAGAAACTATTTTCTGCTTATAAAAACAAAATAAAGTCAGTCGTTTCGGAGATAAGTTATCTACATCTAATTGGAAGGTTTTCTCATAGTCCACCTTTTCATTATTTAATATCACCTCATATGTAAAATTCTATTATTTACGTTACACGTGTGAATACACATTAGGAATTTCTGTGACCCAAAAATTCGTAACGTGTACGAAATTTTAAGTTTATCGGTCCATTAGATTCGAACCAAAATGGCTGTGACAAACAGACACTGTGAGTGATAATTTCTATAATGGTTCCGTATTTTCATTCGGGCGGACAGGTAGCCAACCAAGGCAAAAAAGCTTCTACACATACGAGTAATAAGACCCAAAGAAATCAACCAGTCTATCTTCCTTCTGCCTAGTCTAGCCTGGCCTTTATAACAGGAGCTAGATTAAACATGTCTATAACCACAATGCTGAATTGGAATTACCAAGATTGCGGCTTGTCGCTGGTTGTCTCCAGGTGTGATAAAATCCGCGACTAAATCGTGGGAAGCAACCTTAGTGTTTGAAACATTGGCGACAATCTGTAGGAGAGATATTGTCTAAATCTCTGAAGAGAATGCCTTCAGACTGACTGACGCTCATTGATAGCGCAAACTTTAATCAGAACAACCTCATAGCAAATCCAAAAATGTATTTGCTGTAAAATAAAGCTGAAGACTTTAGGGGATTTGCCATAATCGCTATCGTGGTAAAATGTTTAGGGACATAAGGGTGAAGCTATTCTTTATGTACGACACCACTTAGGCGAGTACTAAGCCGCTGAAATGACACTTATATCAAAACCGTAGACTGAAAGAGTTTTGTTTATTATATACAAAACTGTTTATTTACTAATTATATAAAATCTAATGTGGAATTGTAGCAATTTTTATTACCTTTCAATGATAATATCCAGACAAGAAGATCTTAGCGAAAACCTGCTTAAATTAAGGTACTCAAAGGCATTTTACATTTTTCTAGCTCAATTTTTTCTAGTTCAAATCTTTTGTTATATCTGGTCTTTGGATTCGAAGAGAAATCAGTCAGGTTAATAGGTAGGTTGACATTAAATATGTTGCATTTTTCTTTTATTTGATAAGTATGCCGTTGAAAATATACTCCAGACTATCGCCTGCAATGTTTGGCAATGTGTGCCAGCTCATGAGCTTAAAGTAAAACGATGCAACCGCTTAAATGTAAAAAGTAACCCAAAATGCACATAATCCACAGTACTATCTCTATCTCGAAAATTGGCAGCTAAAAAGTACACTATCTAATTCTTTTATGTGTATAACAACAGGTACCTTTAAGAGGACGGTGCCAACAAAGCCACTCCAACCACTTGACTCCATCGTAACGCCACAATGGCGCTTTGATTTCACTATTGTGCGCCGGAGCAGGTAGAACCCCGTGCTTTACTTGTAATCCTTAATAAAGTTTTGTTTGCCGAGTTTGGAATAAAATCGCATAGTGTTGAAACTCCTGTTGCGAGAGTTTCAGTATGTTTTACTAGACAGGTTGAGCTTTTGTCAGTGAATGCTTTGACTATGTGGACTTTGGAGTCCCGGATTTAACATGTGCTGGATTGAGAAGCATTCCAAGTCCAGTAACAAAAGAACAGGAGAGGTCCAGTTTATCTCTGTGGTTCTTTCCTCAAAAGACCATTTCAGACACCAATCCACATGTTCTTCACATAATCAGACCAAGATTATGTCGGGACTTTAAAAGAGACTGTGACCTCTGAGTTTGTTACGGCCTTTCTTCTCAGAGTAGTCAAATATAGGAAACGCCGACCTTTAGAGTAGGTAGTCTAGTCTTCTCACCTAGTTTACCACCAACTACTTGCAGAAATAAAATAATCTATTAGTTAACCTTGTTTTAACTATTGCTCTTCGTGCTGATGGTACGAAATCTGTCCGATTTCATTCATGATTAATAATTGAGCATTGTTCTAGTCTACAATATAAGCCATTCGGTTGACACGACACCTGCAGGGCGACCACGGCCTACTGTGATACGATTGAGTCACATATTTTTATCACAGTTTAGGAACAAAAACTGTGATAAAATGCGTGACTCAAGCTCATCACAGAGGTCGTTCTGGCCCCGTGGACCCCACATTCCAATACCACCTTTTAAGACCCTGATGCTAATTGCATCAGTTCCAATACGGGTCTACTTCCTGCGACATTCTTCTGCAATTTCCCTAATCAATATGAGTCTGTTTCAATTGATTTGTTGTTTCATTTGATCGAAATTTAATTCGCATACCGACAATAATAACACAATTATTATGTATTATTAGTTCTCAAGTACGCACGGCGACAAAACAAGCTATACATTTCCAATATAAGATGACTTCTCATTGTACGAAAAGCCTACACGATGCGGGGTCAGCTAAAACTGGTATTGTATACCTTTATATGTGTATACATAGTAGTCGCAATTTAAACAAGACACGCTTCATACTATGTAGTTTAACCGATATTTTATTGGCAGCCTGATGAGGCGAACTAACCTGTAGGCGTAGAGTAAGGGCCAGCAACAGAAACACACACGACACAAGCAAAAATAACTTTTCATCCTCAGCTATAAGGACGAGGCTGCCGGCACAACTATGCTGGTAATATCTTACTGGGAAGTAGGAACTGAAGTTGTATGGTGAACTCACGTTGTCAGTAGACGTGTTGGTTATTTTATGAGGAATTATGCTAAAAGGGCAGTGGGCTCTACAACTAGATTTTAATATTCTGCAGATTTATGCATCTTCACGCGCTTCGTCGATGACACGAAATGTGCAATGAGCAACTTTGGATGTATTGCTAAAATTGCTTTCACTCAAAATCCACTATTACTTGCTTAGGTTATTTTTTATACTAATTATAATTAACCGACTGTGCAACTCATAAAACCCTGAACTTCACGACTGGTTGAAAATTCTTAAACACAATTAAAAACATTCATGGCAAGAAGACGTAAGGCATCGTCTATTTAATTATAAATATCGATATGTTACATTACTATTTTCCGACATATCGATACATCGATACAACATCTAACACAACGGAGAGATTAGTAAGAGCATTCTAGACCGTGAAGGCTCTACAGTTCAGGAATGTGAGGTGAACCCGCTACGACTTAACGACTGACCAAACATTCATTCCGCGAATCCGTTATACGCGACAACTTTCACGTTTCACATACATTGAGCGCTCGAGACGGATGGTTACATGACTTGTTCAAAGATAGCCGTCAATGGATGTGGAGTAATGCGATGTTGTCGCATAGTGCGGTTAGTAAGATTCTCATGGTTAGTCTTAGATCTCGACTTTCGTAAAGAGTTCAACGCGCGCTTGGTATCTGTGTCCACAAAATAATCTAAGTTGGTAAATAACGTAATTGATACATTACACTATAAATAGTGTAAATTAGTGTCCAGTGCTCGTTTATAATGTTTGCGAAGGCATTAGAGACGCGGAGGTTTATTTTTAAAATTGACGCTGTAACCGAAATTTTGATGGATTCTAAGTTGTGCTGCTTGTTGTCTTATATGACGTCGTGTTTTTAAAAAGGAAGTAATTACGAGTAATTTGCAGGTCTCATAATATTCACTGATTGTTGAAATCTTCTAGAAATGCTTATTTACCTGTATCACCCACAACCAAAATCTCATTTCTTTTGTATCATGTGTACAGTAAAGGAAATCTTTTGAAAACTTAGAATTCTTTCAGGAAACGCCGTGACTCGTTGATTTGTTTCAGGAGACAATCTGGGTGGTAGGCGAATAAATAACAATATGTAAATAACGATGAAATGCGCAATAAAATTATTCCTATTTATAATTAGTACTGAAGTTAATTTATATTATTTCACAGAACCTTATACCGTTAGGCAGTAAACCTGTAAATAACCAGCTCATAATTATTTGGCCAACGATAATTACTATTTACATATGTCTACGATAATATCAATTTTAATCGGGTAATATTATTTTATACTGATGAAAACGAATTGATTTGAAATCTTATACCTTTAAACGAGCAATTCTTGTATATATATATATATATATATATAATCTGAATCTCGGAAACGGCTCCAACGATTTTCATGAAATTTAGTATACAAGGGGTTTCGGGGACGATAAATCGATCTAGCTAGAATTCATTTTTATAAAATGTCGTTTTATTCGTGTTTTCAATTACCAACTTTGTCGATAATCAACTTGAACATAAACTTATTATTTTAAACACAAGTCACCAAAAAATACCGAGCAAAGCTCGGTCAACCAGATATTATTATATAAAATGGAAAACAGATTTCATTTGTGTAAGAAGAATAATTTTATTTACTTCTAAAACAATTAGTACAAGACGGCCGCAATATACGAGTTTTTGTAGGTTGAACCTAAGAGTTACAACTAGATTCGAACCCAGACAGGCACTTTATTTTGTGTAAATTATTTCAACACCACTGCTCTCAAAATGTTGAAAGAAAGCAACGTTAGGAAACTGGCATGTCCTGGAAACAAAAATTCGAAGACATGTGACATCAACCAACCCGTATTGGTTGATCATGGCCCACTCCCTCTAACAGAGAGGAGGCTTATGCCCAGCAGTGGGAACAGTTAGGCTGATTATACAAGTAGTACAAGACCGTCCTATTTAAAACTGGAAGGCGCCCTATGTCGGCGCGACCACGCGTTGGTTCGCCAAACAAAAAGTGACTTAAGCACGCGACGATCGCGTATTCAAGGGACGACAGCTTTTAAATACGACGCGGACTTCTGGTTTTATGGTTTCTTGTTAGTAGACTAGCAGCAAAGAATTAAATAAACAAGGGTATAAAAAATGCCGTCAAAGCAACGTCATTGGAATTTCGTGCGAAATTAGAATGTAAAATTATTGTAATTTTTAATAGCTTTATTTATTTCGTTTCACTTATTAGTAGGTAAAGAGGTAAATTCTAGCTCGCTAGTTTTGGACCACTTCCTGTTGGCATATGACGTGTAAAAACTTTGTAGGTACTCTTTCTAATCAGCCGGTCTTAGACTGCTTTATCACTAGAGATACGGCCCTATGCTATGTATATATGAATGCGTTTGATATCCACCCATCATATTCGTTGGTCCACATATCGTAGCACTGGTGGAAAGCGGTTCAACTATGGTTTTTTTATTTGGAAGAATGCGTGATAGAGAAGAAATGCTATGAATGGGAGCTATGGATATGCGAATGGTAAAGCTATGTGCAGAACGAAGTACCTACACGAGAAGTACAGAGTACGCGCGTTTACGCACGTTTGTCACATGTAGACGTGCCATCGCGCAAGCAAAAATATATTTTATATCTTTTCCCTACTGTCGAGGCATCATTGCACAGTAAGATGTTATGAAGATTCGAGGTACCAATACCTCGTGACGGAGCATCTTCATTGCATCTTACTTGCTCCACTACAGCTTAGCATTAGTGGAAACGGTCACATAGTTTCTCACTTTAGCTCTCACATCCTCGTAGCATAGCTGCATAGCACATCTCTGGCGCAAAATCAGCCTAATTCTGTAAAATATTGAAAATGTCACCTTTTAAACTTACATTATACCTCATGCTTATTTGTTATGTAATCATCTCACCGTGAAAACTTGAGCTTGAAGTGCCCTGTCAATCGTGTCAATCCCTAGTATCAGGTGCAAAGACAGCTCACTTCACCTAACTTTTCACAGTGACATTTTACAGAATAGATCGGCGGGATCATTATTGTCTGCCTATGCTTTTTCCAAATATTTTTGGGTCGGCTTCTAGTCTTAATTAGAAAGTTCTAAATACCAGATTACATGAACTGACTGCCTATCTGACCTCCACAATCCAGTTACTCGGTAAGACTACCTATACCTTTTAGTAAGACATGGTTGTCAAAATTTCCGGCTACTGACGACCTACAAATGTCAGCCGGGACATACAGCTTAGCGTGATTTCCGAAGCACGGAGGGGTCTTTGTCTACCACCTTTAGGTGGTCACCCATCCACGGACCGACCGCGACAACCTGATCGACCGACTCGAGCGCTGTTAGCATACTGGAAGTTGACCCCAAAATAGTTGGGGAAAAGTCCAGGCAGATGAAATTATAGAACAATCGTAACCAGGACACCCTCGAATGATAATTAAGACATTCAATAGTACTGAATTGTAATAAAATAAATTAATGTTTAAAAAAAAATGTCAGTAATAAACTTTGTGTTACTCATCGGAGGCTAATAATATCAAAAGAACTCTAATATAAAAATAAACTGGTTACTAAAATAAAACATATAATAATATATTTATCGGCGATGTTTGTCGTTTGAGAAATGCGAGTAATCATTTAATCAGGTATGTTCAACCTTTTTCTAGGCGGTATACGTGCTTCGGTGCCTGAGCTACGCCGACTGAAGATTGAGAACCTCTGTTTTCGATTTTCAAACGCTGTGTAGAAAAGCGGTAGATTTAAAGGATTTGATCATTTATTCAATGAATTATGCTTATTAGTAACGCGTTATTACAAGACGTAAACTAATGTCGGTATGTCTTTATGGTATTATACCATAAACCTGTTGACAGTTTGATTAGTGTGAGTTTTTAGTAGAATTTCTATGGTTATACAGTTTACAGCTGGACAAACGAAAGTACATACATATGTGCGCAGTCAACAGTTCAACATATTGAGCATACAGTACAGGTACGATTCTGGAGGCTTCCAGTGCTCCTATATAGATTGCCTTAAACTCTGAGAGATGTAGATTTAGAAGGTCATCTTAAGAGTTCTTGCAGATAAGCAACGCCACAGTGCAACGCGATTCTAGTAGAACAATTTCTATGCAAACTACATGATTATTGTTCTTTGCACCATCACGTCGCAAGCGCAATGCGCATGACAGCACGGGGCCTTAATCAACCATTAATTTATAGGAACGAACTTATACTTCAAAAGCTCGACGCAAAATTTAGAGAGACAGCCTAATTTTGTAGCTTACGATGTCACCAAAAAGGTTCCAAAGGCTTTTGTTTCTCTAAGAGACGCTTTTCAAATTAAAGGGACATTATTTTTTTAGTTTTTTTGCACTATATGATTTGAAATATAAAAATATATAGCTACCTAAATTTTTAAGGAAATAATTCAAAGGATCAAGAAAAACTTGATAGCTAAAGGCTAAAGCGTGTAAAGTAGATATGAATAAAGATTGGATAGTAAACGTTGTCTAGTTACTTACGTTGGGCAACGGTAACGATTATAGTGCCACAAGAACCTGTAACATTAGTCACTGGCCGAGTTAAGCTAGCTTCAGGGACGTCACTTAGACCGAGCTTAACGCGAAGGTTTTGTAAGAACTTGGTACATTATTAGATAACTTTAATTTGCTAAATGACAACCCTATGTTTCAGCGAATTAAACATTATGTGTATAGACAAGGAGGAACCAAATTTTTTAATGTAACCGCCTTTTTTAAATATCGTTCAAATTTGATAAAAACTTATCTCCAAAGCTTCAGGGCCATATTTCAAAGTACAGTGGAAGCTCTTGTTGCTACAAAAGTTGAACCGAACAATGTGCGCCTATATTAAACGAATAAAAAATCGAACACATCACAAACTTTAATTACTGAATCCGACCGAAAAAGGTGCATGATACGTCCAAAAGCTATATTTTCGTCTGTCCATCAGTACAATTTGTTCGTATCTGTACTAGGTGAGCACAATGCGTTATTAAAAACTTTTGTTACGTGGCTTTTTTTTCTACGGCGTGTCGAGTGCGACGCATACCTGCGTCCTTCTCGACGTTTACCTGTGCTCGTGAGAGGGCAGAGGTAGACCGGCACAAGTAGTAGATGAGGCAAACGAGACGGATCCGAGCTCGCGGGCTAGAGTCGTATTTAATATTTTGTGGGTTTTGTGTGGCGTGTCGGGGCTAATACTGAAGATAGTGCGCATAGGTACTGGGATTCAGTTTACGTGTTGATTATTTTACTTATTCGCGACTTTTTTCTAAGTTAGTTGAGTGCGGAATGTATATAACAAATAGTTCTACTTAACTTTTTGTGGACTTGTAGAAAAGTGAACTTTAATTTTTTCAGCCTTAGAGACAAGGCTTGTTATGATCGGAACGTACCCCGAAGAATCGAACGCCAAAGTTTCCCGCCCAAAGTCAAGCCTTCTTGTCGGGTCTGAGAAGGCTTGGGTCTGTGGCTGCGCCCGCGCCGCGCGAGGCTCCACAAACCGGGCGGGCCAGTACACGATGGAAGTTAGTGCCGGCCGGTCGTGTGCGTAGCTTCGCGAGTGATGTCGCAGCATGGTCGCTGCGCGTGCCTTGTTGTGGTGCCTTTGCCTTGTCGCAGTCGGGACCCCGGCCGCCTCCCGCGGACACCGACAACACCACGTTCCCGCACGACACAAACATTCGGAATTCGTCAAAGGAAAGAGTAAGTGCGCTGCCGCCCACGGTGCTTTCAAAGTTTCAAACCTTCATGCCAATGTGTTCTGTGATATAGTTGTAAACGTGATATATACCTGTAACCTAAATGTAAACCACACGCAGTGACCGTAAAATAACTCGATAAAACTGTAGAAATAAAGACGCGGTACCAGCTAATCGCTGGAATAAAATAAACAAAGCTTATCTCGAGCCAACAAACGTAGCCTTATATAGCGCGGAAAGCAGCTTGACGGTACACTGAACTGGCCTTAAGAGGCTGCCCGTATGAACAATTAAACTTCATTTTGTGTGACAAAGTTTTCCGAAAGCCTTGAAAGGGATGCGGACAATATCCTCCGGGATGAAAGGCAAGGTGCGCGTATTGTGAAACGCTTTAACTTTCAAGTTGGTGGTTGCAGCTTTTGTACGGCTGTGGCGGACAGACGAACGAATTGTCAGAATTATATGTATATATTGCTCGCCGAGCGCTCTGAACAAGGACTGTTTTGTTTATATTGTGGAGACAGATTCAGCGTTACGATAGTATTGAGTTTATGAATAAAAATTGTTGGGAACGATCGCTACGGTTTTTTTAGGATCAATGAATTAAGTATGGTGCATAAAAAAAATATGTTTCGTATACAAAAATAACGTACATAATGTAATCAATTATATTTTTTTGAATGACTAAAATAACATATTTTTTGGGTCATAAGTACCTAGCTCTTAAACTCATAATAATCATTCATATATATTTTTATTAACTTAAGAATAAAAATTGAATATTTGTCCAAGAATTACCTAGTCCTACAAAACAGAAGTTCTTCTACTTAATCACCAATTCCCTCATAATATTATCACAAGTACAGTCGTGTACAAAAAGATTTGTAGTAGGTACATTAAACGGCTCATAATTTTAAACTTGTTATGACCAATTGTTATAGAAATCTGTTGCTTTACCGCGAAGGCTTTCAAAGCTCTTTTGTTTTATTTTATTATTATGTACTTTAATCTGGATAAAAAGCCTTGAAGTTAAGCACTCGAGTGGTTTTAGACTCAACTTAGATTTAGATTACAATTGCCGGATTAAAGACAAAGGATTAAGTTAATCGAAATCTTCCAAATGGTAGTTATGCACCTAAAGATTATATTGACTGTCAAAAATCAATGAGTAAAATAAATATTATTTAAAAAATCCAATAATAAGAAAAAGTAAATAGGTAAAATTTTTGCTTCAGCCAATAAGTAGCTACATGTTAAATTGAATACTGTTTGATGACACGTTCCGTTCTAATTACGAACACTATTAAACAGACGCGTGAGCCGTTAGAAATGACCCAAACTTGTGTACATTGACCAACAATTCCTAAAGTACCTGACAGGTATAATTAATTCTCAATTTAAAATTCTCATGCGTAATTATAAAACTGTCATATGAATTTGCACTCTATTCTTTTATAGGCAAAATTTACATTCACTTAGGTAAGATTCTCTGTGACATACCCTGTCATAATTTTGACATTCCAAAATTCGATTTTCAAATGTTGTAATCATATACGCTGGTAACGTGTGCAAAGTCACAGTTATTAAAAACCTCAATTGGTTAATAACCTATTGCCTACTTTCATTTCGGTATGTCGAAATAGGTAATCGGTTTTACTTACAACCACGCATTTTAAAACTCGCTGTGACGTATGTGAACGGTACATTATTTGTTCTACTTGTCAAATGTTACAACGTCTATGGTTCCACACAACGTCCAATTTGTTTCGTGTAAAGTATCAGACGTGTCTTTTGTCCAATTTAATTGTTTGTATTATGTTGAAAATCAACTGGATAACTGATGCTAAACGTGTATTTTCCCGAGACTGATCTTTGGTGAACATGTTTTATGTTTTGTCTTTGAGCTTGAATCAGTGTTAGATTCAATATAGACAAACAAGCAATGAATGTAGTCGTGTTATTAGAAGACGATAAAATAAGCTAAAAGTACCTACATTTAAAATATACCTACATCCTATCAACAATCAGTAAATACCGCCATCCCTGACACTAGACACACATAAATGTAACTTTTACGACTAAGAAAATGACGGGGTGGTCCTCTCGTGGCCTCCGCTTTTGAATTACAAATGTCTGTAGCTGATCTACATATGAAAGAAATTCAAATTTCGAGTGGTGACTCTAAGCTTTGTCATATTGTGCAGGAAAGTAACTGGCGATATCAACTGCATCGAACGGTTGCATTAAAAAGAAATGCAAATATAGGCAAAAATTTAAATCGTTAGCTTTCGCCCGACCACTTCAAGATGTTTCTCTTTTGTTGACAATGACATTTCAATAGTATTGTCTCGCTCATTCACACGGAAACTCGTATCTTTCCTTCCATGCGGGTTGTATGAGCTTCGTCTTCTTAACATGGACACTGTAAAACTTTGTAACTACATACCCCTTTTACGAAAATTACGCGGAGTTGGAGTCTGAAAGGCACTGTTAAAGTTTATATGGAAGAATGCAGACAACTAATATTTTTGTATAACAATGCATTAGAAATACATTAAATTAATTTAAAAAAAACGTGATCGAATTTCGACCAATGGGTGACTACTAGTTTTTATTGATAGGATTTTACTTTGTTAATAAAAAGGCTTGTTTTCCATGTTGGGTCCTAGACTATGATAATTAAGGTTGCCTGGAAAGTTTTGAGCTGATTTTATTTTCTTGTACATATCAAACTATACTTACATTTCCAGTTTTAGCTGACTTCGTGTCGTAAAGGCTTTTCGTACAATGCGAAGTCAGCTTATACTGGAAAAGTATAGTATGATTTGTCGCCGTACGTACTAAATAGTCAAATAAAAACATGAACAGGTAACTTCATGAATGATAGTTGTAACTCAAAGGTTAGAAACCGTTTTGCCTATAATGTTCATGACATCACTGGTTGAAACGCTTTTGAGTATTGATGTAGGCGGCTTTATGAATATAGGAAGGATAGGGGAAAAAGAATAGGTGAAGAAAAATAGGAATAGAGAAGAATACGGAAATAAAAATATCGAAGTAATAGGGAAGTATGGAAGAAAAATACATGCGCCGACCCCAAATAAATTGGGATAAGGACAGGATATGATGATGATAATGACTCGGTAAAACACTCCCTTGCGAACCCATCAAACAGACATTATACTGTTAAAATAAGGCTATTATATAAATTCGTGCTTCCCTTCAAAGGAATACCTAAATTACCCATATGTTGGGTCAGTTAACATCCTATATCTTGTAAGCGCAGCAGACTACTTAGAACAACACCAACATTGGTTCTAACAGTGATTGGCCCCAATATTTGATGTCTATTGAGTACCTTGAAAATGATCGCTATCTCTGTCTTTCGCAAGAATATAGAGAAGGACAGACAGAAGAAACACAAGATATTAAAACGCGTCATATCCTCTGCAAAATAGCTAATGTTTTTTTTTATAATAAATGTCAATTAGTTTTATTAGAGACTAGTATACTAGTTATTTGCCATGGCCATAACTTCTGTGGTTTCTCTGATCTTATATGGTTGTTTTAAATGGCATGTGTCTGTGGTTTATTATGTATTAATTGCCAGCCATGGCAGCAGTTTCTACAAGAGCTACAGCTCTTGTAGAAACTGCTGCCATAGTCATATCGACATCATGTTTTGAGGTTGATTCGATATGACTTTCCAGGCTCGCAGGTAATTATTCATATGAAATAAAATGTTCTAACATGACATTGCAATATGTTAATGAAAAAAAAGTCAATCCGTCCTTCTCTGTCTTTAGTTTCGTATGAAGAAATAGCATTTTTATTTTAACGGTCTACGTCAACACCGTTGGTCCCAGCTGTCAATTGAAGATCTTTGCCGGCAGCACGAAACCCGAAAGTCTGACTACCAGTCCTAGCAAGGTTTACTTAGTTGTGGAGGATAGATAGGCAGTCGCAGCTGCATCCAGCTAGATTAGAAGCCGACCCCAACATAGTTGGGAAAAGGTTGGGCAGATGATGATGAAAAGCATAGACCCGTAAAGGTAAACGCACAGTTGTCCGCACTAAAGGAATCGACCCCACCGAATTTATTAACCAGTCAATTACCGTAATTACAGACACAATTAAAAAACCATTGTGTCGATACCAAATGTGGTATCTCAGGGACTTAGAGGTTAAGGAAACCTTCTGATTTATTTGGGTGATTTGTCCGATTCGGCGAGTAAGTGTGCGAGGTTTGATAGAGTGTCATTCTGAAATTCGATTCTTTTGCTTCTGATGTGTGTGCGTTGTATCGTGTGGTGCCGGACGTAAAGAATAGCACCACCCCATTTCTTCCCATGTGTGTCGTAAGAGGCGACTCAGGGAGTTACTAGAGAATGAGCAGCAGCGTTCTCTATGCATTTAAACACCATAATGCGATCACCAACCCGCCTGCAAAGCATGGCGATTACGGAAAAAAGCCCACCAAATTGGGGCCCTTGTCCAGTAGTGGACGTCATATGGCTGAAATAATGATGATGTGTGCGTTTCCATTACCACTCCAATTTATAAGAAATTAGCTTAGCGATCGTGCGCGGTGAATATTTGCATTAGGGCTGGGATGGCAGGGACACGCATGCCATTCACTTACACACGCCTGCATTTGCGGACACGTGCCTGACAACTTATAAATACTGTCAAGAACTGTATGAAGATGGAGAAGTTATTTGCTCAGTTTCTTTGCTCTTGACCGTTTGTGCAACATAAAGTAATTACTCGGAAGTTTCCCCATAGAACGATTTTATGACGTACGCACGGCCACACATCAAGCTAAACATTTCCAGTATAAGCTGATATCTCATTGTACGAAAAGCCTTTACAATACGAGGTCAGCTAAAACTGGAAATGTTTAGCTTGACCTGTAGCCGTGTGTACGAAAAATCACTAACCAACAAACACAATTAGTGTTGCACTTTTTGGAACGGTCCCGTAAGGTAAAACCGAAATGCCCCTTCATGCTAATCCATAGATATCCATATCCATATCGATATCCGTGTGCTAATCTCTCTCTGTCTCTTTCTATTATATACGAGCGTGTGCGTGCAAGTATTTAAATACATTGCACTTCCTGGGCATTAAATAAAATCGATAATTGGTAACAAATATTGATTCCAATAAAATACTACTAAATATCACCAACAAGGAAAATCCATTATTGTACAGACGCCAGCACATCAAACTACCCGAAACTGACAAATCCTGCCAATCAACCTTGAACCTAATGCTTTAACAATAAAGTTGAAAACCTATTAAAGTAATTTGCCAGGTTGTAGTAGCTTGATGTGCTGTACATAATGTAGCCCACGATTTTATATTGAGACCTTACAGAAGGAAATAACAGGCGCCTACGCACTTCCATGGAATTATGCACGTGTGTGGCAACAGATAATAATATGACAATCATACCACCTGGCGGCGTATTTACACACTTTTTTGTGCTTAAAAACCCACGTGTTATTTTTATAACTCTTTATTCGCTGCAGAACTTAAATCTAGGTCATTGAGGTTTTAATTACCTTATTTAAAAACCTCCCCGTCTCCCCGTCCCGTGTGGTGCCGGACATAAAGAATAGCATCACCCCATTTCTTCCCGTGGGTGTCGTAAAAGGCGACTAAGGGATTTACTAGAGAATGGGCAGCAGCGTTCTCTATGCATTTTACCATCATACTGCGATCGCCAACCCGCTTGCCAAGCGTGGCGATTATGGCAAAGCCCCCCAAATAGGGGGAGGCCTATGTCCAGCAGTGGACGTCTTGCGGCTGAGATGATGATGATGATTTAAAAACCTTAAATAAAAAACTAAGGTTTTTGCGAATAACCCTTGCACGTATGGCTCAACGCCCGGGCAATGTAAGACTTATCCCAACGAAAGATTTCAACGCAAGCGGATGGTTCTTTTTGTGGATTTCACAATTATTTCGTTTCAGGAAATTATCTTATCGAACACGTGGTACTGTTATAGAATAAAGGATATTTAAATAGATAGATAGATATATTTTATACTGTGTTCTGTTATAACAGATTTGTAAAAATAAATGAGAAGTTATGCATCATCACATGTATGTTGTAGTACGCAATCTTGTCTTTTGCCAAATTGGTATGCCGGTATTAAAGTCTAAATCTAGCTCGATGCCGTTTTGTTTCGTAAAACAGTAGCGACCCGTCCTTGCCTCGCACGGGTTTTATGACTTGACAAAACATTCAGATTTCTTTATTATATATAAATATCTGGATGACCGAGCTTTGCTCGGTATTTTTTGGTAAATTGTGTTTAAAATAATAAGTTTATGTTCAAGTTGATTATCGATAAAGTTGGTCATTGAAAACACGAATAAAATGACATTTTATAAAAATTAATCCTAGCTAGATCGATTTATCGCCCCGGAAACCCCCTGTATACTAAATTTCATGAAAATCGTTGGAGCCGTTTCGTAAGAATTGCTCGTTTAAAGATATAAGATTATTATATGAATGTATGAACATGAACCTTCTGGAATAAGTTCTGCAAATTATGATGAAAACGGCATCTAAATCGTTTGTGTTATTTAGAAGAAACAACGCAGTCACACAGAATGATACGAAAAGCTACTTTAATGATTAACATGGAAACAGATTTATACGAAACAGGTCCGAGTCAACATTTTCTGGACAAGATAAAATTCAGACGTATTCGCGATTAAGCCGTTTAGGCTCTAAGGACATAAAACAACGTTATATGTAAAACTATCTAATTAACACCATGAATTAATGAACCGATTTGATATTTCAAGTTGACTGGATTGAATCAAGTTCCAAATGATATGCACGCGGAGTTTCTTGACCCATCGCTAGGTATCGAGTGTCCGAATAGGTAAGAATCTAAAAGAACCGGAATTTATGAGTCAGACACACTGCTGAAGTAGGAGAAACATCTAATTGGTGTAACAACGTGTGAAGGTGGAAATATTTTAACGAATTAAGTTTTGGTCGATCTTCGAAGAAGCCACGGGTCACGTTCGCACGTACGTAAAATTATCGCGGCAGGTTTTATTCGCACACTGAATCTTAGACGCACTGCTTAAAGTCGAGAATTGCCCGAATAACCCAATAACTGAGGCACCGCTATCCGTACGTCCGTCTTGAGTCCAAGTCAAAGGGCTGTATCTTTAAAACTGTAATAGGTAGACGCTTGAAAATTTTACTGTCTGTTCTTCTAGAACTGCTGTACTAAACATAAAGAAAATAAATTAAACTTAAATATAAGAGTGCTAAAGAAAGGTCCGAGTTACCATAAACGTTTTTGTACTAAAGTGTTTTAAAATCGATAAGTTCGGTTCAACATTGTACGGTGATACGGAATCCTTCCTTGCAAGTCCTACTCGAACTTGCCAACTTTTTAATTTTCATAATTTATCTCTTATGCATTAAATATTCCTCTTTAATTACTTACAATATTGTTTACTATGCTATATTAAGTATATCAAGATAGCCAGGTAAACAAGAACACGGTTTACGTAATAAAATGTTTGCACAATATCTTGCATGCTCGCTGGTTGGACTTTAAACTGCATTTTGCACCTACTCTTCAATTTGTTTTAAACCATTTTGTTCTATATTAATTCCACTTTATTTATACACAAATAGGAATAGCAGATAGAATAGTTAATCGTTGAGCTGTGTCTTTTTTCATAGGACCCCCTATTGAATTCTGAACTAAACGATGGATGAAGGGGGCTCCCGAACACATCAAGGCACTAGAATCCTGACTGCAATGAGGGAATCAACCTCGCCCACGATCAAGACACCTTTATTCGGGCCATAGCGATATCCGGCAAAGTATTACTACCCAGCTAGAGCTAGAGCTTTCATGGATTGCCTTTTTTGTGGGTGGGGGTAATCATCAAATGACGTCACCCGCTCTAAAACCCACCCGTGTTCCTTCCGATGCCTATATGCTAGGGCAACGGTATCTCTTTCGAACAAATCTCGCGACCCTGGCAGTTCATTGATTGCCTTACGTTAGGTTTGCAAGACAAATAATTTGACATTACCGAGCAGATGGTGAGAAAAATGCTTTTATTTACTATTACCACCTACATTATTTTGTTTTAGTTATATCGTTCAACAATCTTTATTATTCATTAAATAGCTCAATTTTTTTTTGTCTGTACCTACCTTTTCTGTCAATTATTTATTAATAACAAAAGGGTCAAGGATATCTACTTATATGAGGTGGTTTGTCTCAGTATTCAGTACAATGTATGATTATCTAAATCAAAACCACGTAATAATGAATTATTACAAAGGTTTTTCGTTCACCGTCTAAGAACTTTGTACTTGTTATGTGCAGACTTCTTATGGTCTCTGTGCGCCTGGTACCTACAGCAAGATAATAGTTATTTGTTATATATACAAGAGTGCAAAGTTGCTTTTTAACCGCGTGTTCAATTTTGATGGCCGAGCAAGCGAAGGATTCTAAAATTGAATCACGAGCGCAGCGAGTGATTCAAAATTTTAAAAAAAGAAAAAAAATTTAAAGCCGTTTTTATTCTCTAGAGGATAAAGTAAATTGAATTTAGAACATCGTGTGCACTATCACAAACTTAGTGTTCTAAATTCAATTTACTTTATCCTCTAGAGAATAAAAACGGCTTTTCCACTCAGATATTGAAAATTAAAAATACTCTTTCCGTGATGGTTGGATGAAAAATATATTATTATTATCACATTTAGTTAACAGATTCGCGCTTTATTCGATGAGCACTTGAAGAGCTCGTAAGATAAACCCTTATTCATAAAAACTTGTATTCAATAAAGTCTAAGTGAGCCTTTAGAGACTTACCTGTCATTGCCATTTTCCCTTCATTAAAGCGAGATGGCCCTAGTACATTAGCTGTATGACGAACAAAAAGGCTGCACCACGAATGAAACTAGATGTTAAGAAAAATAATCCTTTGATTAGCCTCAACTTTATACGCGAAGGAACTCCTTTATAAAAGTTATATCACTTTCGTGGAAATTCAGGTTCGGTTTTCGAACACCAATCGATCTACCCATCGTCGGTCATATCGAAACGCACCACGTCCAATGCCTCATTTCTTCATAAACATAAAAGGAAACTGCACTCGGGCGCGGCATGGCACACCATACAATAATGGATTGTAGTGAAAGGTCGTGTTACAAGAACGAGATGGCGGGACCAAAACTGGTTCCAATGCTTCAGAATGCAAGTAACTGGATAAAAACATTGCTTTAAGACAAACCAGTCGAGGCGAGCGCAGCGTTCTGCGTTCCTCTCCAACTTGGTCGGGTTGTGCATCGCTATACAACCTAACCGTTTTCAGTAGTATAGCTTCTATTGCACCACGGCAAGTTTGGTAAATTAAATATGATTAGGTACAGTGAAGCGCATCGAATATGTAGAACACTCGTTTTCACACAAACTTTAGTTTCTTAGGAAACTAAGTTATTAATATAAACTGGGCTGTGCAAATTGTATGGAAGTCTCTAAAGGGTAAAATCTGTCGGGATATTCATGGGGTAAATGTTTAAAACACCAAGCGTAGCAATAGTAATCATTTTGACAGTTCAACAACATTCATTGCGTCATTAACGTTACTGAGAGTAACATATCAAGCACTGGAGTAGCAATGTCCCTCAAAATGATTCAGATTGACGTAATTACGGTACGGAAACTGATAGTAGTATGCCCAAGTTAAATTAGAACAAAGACCAATCAAAGTTACTAAGTAAACTATCCATAACACAGTCGCCATTACATCAATACATCTGTTTACCTACTTACTATTAAAATGTTGACTGTTTTTATGCGGTAATCGCATCTGCATGGTTAAAATGAACTCAGTAGATCGTTATCAGTGATTACTGATTACTCAGACCCTGTTGTCCTGTAACCATGGACTTGTCTACAGTATAAAATAAAATGTTTACTATCCATTTCTCATTTAAGCTTCATCATTCGCTGAAAAGAGTTTAGACAACTATTTTGTGAAGAATGCTTTTCTATGCGGTATCAAGTCATTTGTTTTATGAATATCTGCCAAAAATTATTCTTTCATAAAACTCTTCAAACGCTTTCGGTGATATTTTGCCAAACTTGAATTTTTCAAACCAGTTGAGGTCTGTTATTTTCTAGGAGGTTGTAGTCTTCTAACAAACGAATCCTTAAAGAAGATCTTTTTTTCACCTTTCCTTAATCAAATCTCTACATAGATTTAACTGCAGCCGGTGAAAACGAACTTTCATTTGTCATTTTCAACAGTCCAGCCATCCAGTTCAACCCACGCATTATTGTTTGCTCTCAACACTAAATAATGACATTTTTATATCTCTGAATCTGTGAACACATTTCAATAGTATCGCGTATGTCATCAACAGGTTCAACTAGGTCGACCGGACACTACAACGACGCTCACGTAAAAACATCAAAATGCTAATGTTAAAAACAATATTTAGCATTCCATCGCATTTTTCGAATTAAAAAGCTGTTAATGACGCTGTATACATAGCGGAATGAAGAGCGAAAAGTGGTGTGTTGTTTTGTAGTCACGGTTCGATGAAGCTAGTTTAAACAACCAAATATGAAAGTCATAAATCATGCTCACTCGTCGAACAGTTGGCTACATCTCAAATCAGACACAAACGTGGGTGGCAACCTGCAACCCATCCAAATTGTATAGGTGTGCAACCGCGAGCAACTCTGAGGCACAAAGCGATTCATAATTTTGCCGAGTTAACAGATGGCATTTTAGAAAGTATTGGTTTGACTATATTTTGAGTCCTTAGTTAAGTAAATTGATACCTTAATTAGGACAACCAATCTAGAAAGAGGAACCCTATCCGCTTGCAACAGCAACGTAGTAAAAAAAAACGATTTAAGTCTAATGATTATTCTGCTTGAGTCTGAGGTATGTATATTGTATCGTCTAATTGTAATTGAAACTATGGAGAAAGTTATTTCTGTGCGTACCTTGTTAGAGCCGGTGGTGAAGGAATACGCTTACCTTGAGTATATAGGTAGCTTGTGTTAGCACTTCATCTAACCGAACTCGCTTCGCTGCCACTCGATAAATAAGTTGACAGAGTCCGACCGCAACGAATACGTAGACACCTTGATTTCAATATTATGTTCTGAGATGAAAATGTCACTCTAACCCTTCCATGTTTCGTAAAGCACGTTAAAAGTTTGCTCAGAAATCCAATTCTCGTACTTACAAGAATTAGATTTCTACTAAATTTATTACTTAATTAAAAACCTTTCAAAATCTAGTCGCAGTCTCATCTCACCGACAATCAAATGTCAAACATATGTCAATAATGTATGGAAACTCGAGGTATTTTTGACAGATTGAGACTAAGATCATACTGTGAACGTTTTTAAAATTACGAGAACTGTCCCTCAGATCAGATAGTCAGAAGCCTAAAACTCTGTCGACCACTCTTTTCAAGGGCATAGTGCTACCCAATAACTAGTTGGGGGAGGTCAGACAGGCAGTCCCTCCATGTAAAATACTGGTATTCAGCTAATCCGGTTACCCGACCCCAACATTGTTGAAATGGCTAGGAAGATTTCGGTTTAATTTAAGCTGAAAATAACGGTTAAGCGAACTCAAAATTTCGCGATAATCATGTAGTAAGATTTCAGTTTAACAGCATCATCAACTCAAACTGTTCCCTTTCCTGCCTCCGATAACGGAGGACCGAATTATTTCGGTCATCATCGTTCAATACGGCCCCCCCAAATTATTAAAAATTAAATTTCAAAACCTATTCGTAGGTAATTTGGAAATGTGGGAGTAGAACTTAGAACTCACTCTAACCTTTCGACGAAAACCGGCTTGTTGTTATTTATCAATAATATGTATTGATGCAACATAACATCACGCCTTGTTTCTCCAAAGGGTTGGGCAAAAGTGTACCAATAGCTACACCCACATTTTGCCAGTTACGTTTAAGTTCCGTGTAATAGGGAGAGTCTATTGCCATCAACCGGGCACAATTCCAGACTCCGGGCTGCTACTGAGAAATTTCAGATAGTAAAACTTAATCACACTTCGGGAATCGAATCCAGGTACTCATGCTCAGCAGTCATTCGACCAACGAGGCAATCTAGCACGTACAGATGTGCACATATTTTAGCTATAATTACAGCGTACATAATTGGCTACCGATATGTACATAAGCTACTTATGAGTAATTATGTAAGAACGTGTTTCATATAGACATTATCTACAAATCAATGGAAATACATGCTGTTATATAAAATCATTAGCTTCTGTCTGAATCGCCTGCCCGTGCGTCTACTTTGTATTCGTGACTTTTTGCACGGCTCCTAAGGGTCCTAGTATGATTTTATATAGCCTTCCTCCAAGTAGTTCCTGAGATTAGTGCGTTCAACCAAACAAACTCTTCAGCTTTATAATAGTAGTACCTATATTAGTATTGATGACGCCTAAATGGATTTCGTGAATTATTTTCAAACGAAATCCTCTTAGTTTCTCATTTATCCCTCGAATCAGTGACGTTAGAACATAATGTATCAAAATATCTTGTCCCGTATACATAACTATTGAAATTCTGTGCTAATCAACAAAATTAGACGATCGTGTTCGTTCATTTTTATTATTTGGAGATTTCGATGAACAAAACATGGCGTCTTGTGGCAAAGGTTGCATGTGGGCGCAATCGTTAAAGAACACTCATAAATCATAGCTAGTATCTACCTACCTCTACTTACCGATTCACTTATATCCAACTAAACAACCAACTATTTATCTAAAGTTAAAACTTATCTAAATTTTGATCAAGACGGAATAATTGTACAGGTAATAAACTCAAGTTAAATTCTTGAAAATCTCCCGTCCGCCTCTACATTCCCGCTCCGAAACGTTCAAATGCCAAAAATATATCGAATGACAGTAACATTATACTCTTGTGTACACGGTGGGTAAAAAAAAACTGACTATTATACAGACGAGCAGGTAAAATTTACCTTGCCTCTTGAATACCTTCATATGTCTATACAATTCTATGACAATTCTTTGTTGACAAGCTAGAGCCTCTGCAGGCCCTGCAAGCCATTTTGAACTTAAGCTGGCAGGGGTTAAGGCCCAAACTAAACAATTGTCTAACTTGCCTCACTGGTTTTGCGGTTTTAGGTAAAGTTATGCAAGCAGTATACCTACGTGGACATTTGATCTCTGGGAAATCAAGTGCCATATTCCAAGTTGCAAAACTATTTCTTAACGTCAAAGTATAAATTTAACACTGCTTAAAGTCCTTTGTTTGAAGCAAGCAAGAACAAAGTTTGCTTCTATGTCAGTTTAAAATCTAATTTTCCTTCAACATTTCACAGACAACAGTCTGTACATACATAAAAAATACATAATAAACAACCGAGTAATGTGTTTAGTGTAAAAATAAGCTGTTTAACGGTAAACATGGTGAGCGACACTAATTTTACAATATCGCTCAATTCGCTTTACATACGCAGTTTGGTTCCTAACGCTGGTTCCGTTCGCTGAGTCGAAACGGCATTGTAAACTATTTCCATCGATTAATCACAAATAGCGGTTTAACTTGTAGCGTAGTAGAAGAAACTTGCTTTAGAGTCCGCCCACGCGGCAACGCCTCTTCGTTAGACGAGCTCAGTTCCTAACTTGTCGAACGTCGACCCAATACAAATATATTGTTTTTATTATTAACATGAATAGACAAACGCCCTGTTAAGTAACACTTGTGTTTAGATGGCTTGTATGTTTAAAACATTATTTTCTTTTTTTACAGTATGCATCGGAACAAATGGACGGATGTCGGTGCCATCGAATCGCGACACCCACTACCGGAATCTTCGCGATCGATTCACAAACTGCACCTACGTCGACGGCAACCTCGAGCTGACATGGCTGCAAAACGAAACTATGGACTTGTCCTTTCTAAAATACATAAGAGAGGTGACCGGTTACGTGCTGATATCGCATGTGAATGTACGACACATAGTGTTGCCACAATTGCAAATTATTCGCGGACGGACGCTGTTCAAACTGAACGTGAGAGAAGAAGAGTTTGCACTTATGGTCACCATGTCATCTGCGTTTACCCTCGAGCTGCCGGCGCTGCGCGACGTGCTCCGGGGCAGCGTCGGTATCTACAACAACTACAATCTTTGTCACGTCAAGACGATCAACTGGGACGAGATCATCACTGGGGTCAACGCTACCTATGTTTATGTGTATGACTTTGCTGCCGCAGAGCGAGACTGTCCGCGCTGTGATAGTAGTTGTGAAGCAGGGTGCTGGGGTGAGGGTCCCGAAAACTGTCAGAAATTTTCCAAAACGATATGCAGTCCACAGTGCGCACAAGGACGTTGCTTCGGTCGGAACCCTCGCGACTGCTGCAATGCGTTCTGCGCCGGCGGCTGCACGGGGCCCCTGCCCAGTCAATGCCTCGCTTGTAGGAACTTCTATGACGAAGGCACATGCTCTCAAGAATGCCCGCCGATGCAAAAATACAACCCCACCACTTATTCTTGGGAGCCAAATCCAAATGGAAAATACGCTTACGGTGCGACGTGCGTCCGGAACTGTCCTGAGCATCTGTTGAAGGATAATGGAGCGTGCGTGAGAAGTTGTCCCCCCAACAAGACTGCTGTCAACGGTGAATGCATACCGTGCAATGTTACATGCCCGAAGACATGTCATGCAGAAAAACCTATTCACTCCGGAAATATCGACAGTTTTAAAGATTGTACTATCATCGACGGTTCGATAGAGATTTTGGAAATGACGTTCACTGGATTTCAGCACGTGAACCCTGATTATTCTTTCGGTGAGCGCTATGCAAAGATGGAACCTCACAAGTTGGAGGTGTTCAGCACGGTTCGCGAGGTGACCGGATATCTGAACGTACAGGCTCATCATCCGAACTTCACCAGTCTCTCTTACTTCCGTAACCTGGAAGTGATAGGAGGACGCCAGGTTGTCGAAAACCTCTTCGCTTCCCTCTATATAGTCAAAACATCACTCAAGTCTCTGGGACTAAAATCATTGAAGCGAGTAAACTCCGGTGCTATAGCCATCATGGAAAATAAGTTTTTATGTTTCGCCGACAAAATTGCATGGAATAAACTCGTGAAGTCAAAAGATCACAAACAAATAATACAAAACAATGGAGATCCCAGAAATTGTGGTAAGTTAGCTTAGCGAGTAAGTTTTTGTTTTGAGGATCCTCATCTTAAAGTTAGGTTTTGTTAATTATTCTTATTTTGCCTTTGCGATTAAATTTTATTGTTATATTATTATTTTAGCTTATTTTTATCTTACTTTTTAGCAAGCGAATTTTTATTTTTTTTTCCACATACATTCAGACTAACCCATTAACAGCAGTTGCTGTCTAAGGCAGTTGCCTTAGACAGCTGCGCGATGATGATCAATCCAAGAGCATCATCTCCTTATGGTATGACTTCCTCTGTTTGTACCGCTTTGTTCCTAACTAATAAATTTTCAACAGAAAGAGCAGATTTGGTGTGTGATCCTCAATGCTCCGCGGATGGCTGTTGGGGCCCCGGACCTGATCAATGTCTCTCCTGTAAAAATTACCAATTTGATGAAATGTGCCTCCAGAATTGCAGCGTTTTGCCTGGGTGGGTATCAACGCAATGAAACAATAATATGACGACATAATTACTTTTATTACTTATGCTTATTGCTGCACAGCGATTGATTTGCTTTTTTTTACTTTTTTCGTAGTAGTTATTTTACAGTGCTATTCACAAGTGTCTACTTAACCATATTAAATTCTTAAAATTTTGTTATTTTACTGTAATCTTCGGCACCTTTAATGCAAGGCTGTAACTGTAGCTGATGAGTCTACTGATTTTGTTTAAGCATTCATGAAGTGATATTTTCCTATCAGACAAGGAAATGCACCTATATCATATTTCACAGCGGCCTTTGTAAATTTTGGCAGCCTTTTTAACATAATAAAGGCAAGGTATGTGTGGGTATCACAGTTAGTTTCTTCGTCCGAGCAAAAGTCTCATTGTGTCTTAGATATTCCCGCAATTACTTTTATGAGCAAACGACGATGTTCAAAAAACTCTATTAACATAAAATTTTACGCTCGTTTCAGGTTATACAATGATGGCCCAAAGAGCTGCAAGGAGTGTCATCCGGAATGTAAGGACGGATGCGCTGGACCCACTCGTGCCAACTGCACAAGTTGTCGACACGTGCGGGATGGCCCATACTGCGTTAGTAAATGTCCTGAATCGAGATACACATCGGATAATGCTACATGCCAGCCATGCCATAAGAACTGCTTCAAAGATTGCACAGGACCAAATAACACGGTGGGTGAAGGCGCCTGCAATTCATGTAAGAAAGCTATTATCAGCATCGAAGCCACTATTGAAAGTTGCCTAAGTGAAAATGAACCATGTCCTGATGGATATTATAATGAATGGGTCGGCAACGTCAAGCCATTAGAGGGAAAAGTAAAAGTGGTTTGCCGAAAATGCCATCCTAGATGCAAGAAGTGTGTAGGCTTTGGTATACACACACAGGTCTGTCTCGTGTGTAACGGCTACAAGAGAGGAGACCAATGTGAGGACGAATGTCCTTCAGATGACTACACCGATGAAATTAACAAGTCTTGTACGCCTTGCCATCCTGAATGTAAAGGTTGTGTGGGTGCATCTTCAATAGACTGCGTAAAATGCAAAAATTTAAAAATATTTTTAACACCAGATGACCCCGATAACCAATCTCTTTTTAACTGCACAGATACTTGTCCTGCTCATATGCCGTACAAAATTTATTTTGATGAGCAGTTACAGAATCCAATCGATGACCCCTATTGTTCAACACATACTAACGGCAACCCTAACATGGTAGCTGCAAAAATACCAACCGTACTAGTTATCGTACTTGTACTAGCATTCCTATTGTTGGTCATTCTTGGAATTATAGTTTATACGTGTCGACAGAAGGCAAAGGCGAAGGAAAAAGCTGTTAAAATGACAATGGTTCTAACTGGCTGTGAAGACAATGAGCCTCTTCGTCCGACCAACGTTAAGCCGAACTTAGCCAAGTTAAGAATTGTAAAGGAAGTAGAGTTACGGAGAGGAGGAATGCTTGGTTTTGGCGCATTTGGTAAAGTGTACAAAGGTGTATGGGTACCAGAAGGCGAAAATGTTAAGATACCAGTCGCTATCAAAGTGCTGAAGGACGGAACGGGTGCTAGCACTAGTAAGGAATTTTTAGAAGAAGCTTACATCATGGCCAGTGTTGAGCATCCTAACTTGCTGCAATTGTTAGCTGTCTGCATGACAAACCAAATGATGCTCATCACACAACTGATGCCCCTAGGATGTCTACTGGATTACGTCAGAACACACAAGGAAAAAATTGGCTCAAAGGCCTTTTTGAATTGGTGTACACAGATAGCTCGTGGTATGTCTTACCTAGAAGAAAAACGTCTCGTACACAGAGACTTAGCCGCCCGCAATGTGCTAGTACAAACGCCAAACTGCGTTAAAATAACTGACTTTGGATTAGCTAAATTATTAGAAGTCAATACTGATGAATACAAAGCCGCTGGCGGAAAGATGCCAATCAAATGGTTGGCCCTGGAGTGCATACAACACAGAATTTTCACTCACAAGAGCGATGTCTGGGCATTCGGCGTTACAATCTGGGAACTGTTGAGCTATGGCGCGCGGCCCTACGAATCGATTTCTGCTCGTAATGTCCCCGAGCTAATTGAAAACGGGCTCAAACTACCACAGCCTAGTATTTGTACATTAGACATTTATTGTATAATGGTGTCATGTTGGATGCTGGACGCTGAGAGCAGACCCAGTTTCAAGCAGCTTGCCGAAAAATTTGCTGAAATGGCTAGAGATCCAGGCAGGTACCTGGTGATACCAGGAGACAAGTTCATGCGGCTGCCGTCCTACTCAACGCAGGTAATACATCGCATGTATTTACATGCTAATATGAATTTATTTTTCCCTAAAATCACTTCCGAACGTCAACCAATTTAGACTGAGACAAAGAACCAGAAAAGAAAAACCTGTAAGTGGCCCTACAGGTTTTGCAATATGATTTTACATTCTGGAACACCCTGATTCAAAACAATTGCGGTTTCCAGGTCATTGGCAACTAATTTACTTGCCTAATTAGGCTTACAACTTGTAACAACAAAGACAACTGCAATCATGTTACTTAATTAATAATATCTGGATGACCGAGCTTTGCTCGGTATTTTTTGGTAAATTGTGTTTAAAATAATAAGTTTATGTTCAAGTTGATTATCGATAAAGTTGGTCATTGAAAACACAAATAAAACGATATTTTATAAAAATGAATCCTAGCTAGATCGATTTATCAGCCCCGAAACCCCCTGTATACTAAATTTCATGGAAATCGTTGGAGCCGTTTCCGAGATTCAGATTATATATATATATGCAAGAATTGCTCGTTTAAAGGTATAAGATAACTGTACTATAACTTATTACTAATCTATACTCTATACAAATAAATAAAATTGGGGTGTCTGTTTGAAATATTAAAATAACCGCTGTTTACTAATTGTATATGGATGTATTCACGGTAAATATACAAAACAATTTTTTTTTACAATTTTTGTCTGTCTGTCTGTCTGTCTGCTTGTTCCGGCTAATCTCTGAAATGACTGGACCGATTTTAACGGGACTTTTATTGGCAGGTAGCTGATGTAATAAGGAGTAACTTAGGCTAACTTACTTTTAGTTTAGAAAAAATCTTTTATTTTAGAAAAAAATCCTGCGTTAATTTCCGACATTCACGCGGGCGAAGCCGCGGACAAAAGCTAGTACAGTATATAATCAATCTGCTTAACTCTCTGCCTTGTAACTGGAACATTTGGAAATCAGTTGTTAAGGTTGATCCTATGCTACCCGCTCGTGATACCGTTACAGTACAGTACAACCAACTCGCCCTATCCCCAATGGCCGAATCAGTCTAAAGACCAATTTGTACAAACTACCATTTCACATACCTCCAACTGTTGATATGCCTAATTTTTAGTGTCAAAAATAACTTTCAACGATTTTTGTCTATCTTGTGTTTACTATTAAGTTACTCGGTATGATTGTCTCATATTCATAAATAAAGATAATTTTTTGTAACTTATTGTGGGTGTTTTTTACACCTCAGCCCGCCTCTTAAAGAATATGGTCGTAATGATATGTAACTTACATTCAAACTAACAAATCCTTATTTATATTTCAGGATGAGAAAGAAATGATTCGAAACCTATCATCGGCGATAGAAGGTCCGGAGTCCCTGGTCGAAGCCGATGAATATTTGCAGCCCAAGTTCAGAGCTGGGCCGGGCGCACACACCACGATCTCAGTCATTGAGATCCACCAGAACGCAATGAAACCTTCGGCTACCTGGCCTACTGGTGTTCCCATCAACGAGTGTGGAAGTGCTGATGGAACAAGTAAGCCTGAGACCTGGGACCAGGAGCTCCTGAGATACAATCAAGCCAACCCTTGCGGAGACGCCACCGAGCTACGACACTACTACAACAACGGCGTCTGCGCATCCGATAGTTCAAACTCACGGTACTGCAGCGATCCAATGAAAGGTCGACCAGAAGTCTGTGAGACTAATTTCGATAACATGTCGAAAGTCAAAGAAGCGCAGGTCGGAAACTTGAAGTTGAACTTGCCACTGGACGAGGACGACTACCTAATGCCTTCGCCACAGCATACGCAAAATGCTTCCACCTACATGGACTTGATAGGTGAAGGTGGCGAGAATCAGGAGGGTATGAAGGATTTACGTTTTAGTGGTTTTGTAGGCAAACGGTGCGTAGACAATCCTGAGTACTTGATGTCGGAGGAGAACGTGCTGCCGCAGACGTTGGGCATTCCCACGGAGCCGGTCCCGATGGAGTCGTTGTGCATGAGCGAGGGTAGCGGCAGCGAGTCGACGCCGCGGCCCAGCACCAGCAAGTACCTGCCGCAGCGGTCGGTGGAGGAGGAGTCCATGTCGGACCACGAGTACTACAACGACCTGCAGCGCGAGCTGCAGCCGCTGCGCCGCAACGAGACCACTGTGTAAACGCACACGCCAACAAACCCACTGATCTCCTCTTGTAATTGTCTATTTTTACTTAATAGTGCCGCGCGCACGACCCGTGCCATTGATTCGATGGCTAGTGTTAGATCGTTGATACAATTTCTAATATGAATTTTATTGTAGTTATAAAAATACAGTTTGTTAATTTTTTACTTAAAATGTAAAGGTACTGTTATTTTTAATTTGTATATTATTATATGACGTGTACGTCGGGTGCACTTAACAAAAATATAAGTTATTTATTAATTTACGATAAGGACGGCTATGTTTTAGGTTTTCGAGCGCTTATGTTAAAAGCGTGTTTATTTTAACGTTATACCTGTGATAATTAGTTATAATTTTTTAAATATAATTTACAACCAGTGAAAGGTGGGTGTAGAGAAAAATTCGCATGAATTGTGGAAACTGCGTATAAACATTTGCCATTGATGTCTAGTAGTTACTTTGCTGTGTCGCAATTAACTCATCCTTTTTATAGTTTATTACCGTGAAAATGATTTTCCTACCAGCATTTATAAATTCTATCTACTTCCCTAAGACAAATATGTAGTAACTGATATGCAGCAAACATATAAAGACACAAATGAAAATACCACAGTAGTTGAATATTCATATTCTTACATAAATGTTTAGGGTGTTGTTTAAAATACTTACTATGAAAAAAGACACTGTAATAAAAATGTTTAATCTTTGCTAGAAAGAATGTATGTTGTGTAGAAAGCTATTTCATACCGTAAGTTATTTCATGTGATCTTGCCATTGAAGTGAATGATAGCTGATGATGCAAATCAACTCTTTTTACATTATGGGTGATTTTCTTGTGTTTGCACCCCTAGTAAAGAATGGCCGCTTCTTGCATTACTTCCCACTCTATGCCTGCAGCTGTTTATAATGTACATAACTATTACATAATTATAAAACACATATTTAAAAGACAGGGGCACGCCCCATTAGCACAAATTAAGCTCAACTTTTAACTAAAATGCAAATTCTTGTTACTTTAGATTTATTGTTTCAAATAAGACCAAACTCCTTCGTTTGCCATGTAACATGTAAATAATACGCTATTGTATATATAATATATTTTACTTACTTTTCCATTTTACGTTTGTATGTTGTAGTAGTAACTACTCACATATAACATACCATGTAATTATATTTCGTTCGTTTTTATCTTGTATGTATCAAAAGTTCTAAATTATTTTGTGCCATTAAAATGAAATAGATTTTAAAATTCATATAGGTACTTAGATGGTATTTAAGGCTATTTATTGATTATGTGCACTGAAAGTTTTCTATCGCATACCTGTAGGAACCTTAAATTCGATAATATGGCTGACATATTCTTGTAAAATTAATGAATTGATGTGTAGTAGATCAAATGCATATTATTGCAAACAAAATTATAAATTGTAATCTTACATGGCTAACATTTACTGTTCAATGAATGTAGATATTGATATCGTATAATTGCGGTACAACTGTAGGTACTGGTACCTTGATAAATGAAATTAAAAATAAATTGTTTGTTTATTTTTGTGTCGTCCTACCCCCTTGTATACAAACAAAGATAAACATACACCTGAATCAGAAACCAAACCAAATGTCATTTATTCAAATTAAGCTAAAAATTCTCAGCCTAATTTGAATAAATGACGTTTTGTTTTGTTCATGTGTTTTATAAGCGGCGGTGTGTATTTTGACTGAATGATGATTTGATATACTTTTTTCAAATGTATATAACGCCCTTCACCAGTTGCTACTGCTCGGAAGAAGAAGTGACGCAACAAACTCCGCAACAGTAGGTACAAGCTGTCTGTAAAGGTAGAAGGACTTGATTCCAAACAATAATTTCACGCAAAGTATTTGTTTTTTATCTCACGAGAGGAAAAATTTAATTTTAGCGATAACGGGGGCATCTTACGAATTACGGACGTGGGTTTGAACACAGGCAGGCACTTTACTTTGCGTAAATTATTTCATCGCCACTGCTCTCAAAACGGTGAAGGAAAACATCGTGAGGAAACCCAATGTCCAAAAATTCTAAGACTTGTGACATCTAGCAACCCGCACTGGGACCGCGTGATGGAATACGGCCCACTCCAGGCGCGGTCGCAGCCTATGATTTTGGGGGGGGTCACCATGAGTACTATGTCCGTTTCCACCGCGCGGCCAACTCTCAAAATTTGATGAAATTTTGCCAGGAATTAATTGTAATTTGTTACAAAACATACCTCTTTTCCTGAATTTGTAAAAAAAAAAAACTAAGATGCTACGACCAAAATCAGTTGGCCGCTAGAACCGCCACTTGCCGTAGTGATCGCCCGTGATTACACAGAAACTAAATAATGCAGATAGGCGAATGATACATCAAAAGAAAGTAATTTGTTATATTTGTTACAAAAATAAAAATCATCAAAACTTAAATATACAAAAAGTTATGCTATATTTAGTTTTCAGGTTAAGTGTAGGTACGTATCTCACCATAAAATCAAATTAATAGACGCTAATGTGTATGGACAATTAGTTGCTAATTTGTTGCAGCTAATAAACAAGAAAAATACTAGAAAATAGGTTCAATAATTTTTTTACAGTCGATTTTAGTTGGCCGCGCGGACGGCAATATGCCTAAAATACAATGGCGTTTATTTCGTTATTAATAGTAGGTTCAAGCTTAGTTCTAGTACTAATCGACAGGTATCGTAGCCTAGTTTGGATAAATGTGGCGAATATAACTACAGGCTTTATATTTTAGGAGATATTCACTAAAATATAGTAGTATGAAACTGTATTAGAGTAGAGTGACCATAAATGTTCATAATAAAGTGAAACTGAATCGCCATTATTAACCGAATGTTCAGTAGTCATATCTTATTTTTTTAGGGTGACACTCTTTAAGACATCCTATAGCATACTTTATAAAAGTGAAATTCACAAATCAATAAAAATTTATTTATTCAAAATCAGCATACAGGCAAAAATTAAGTAATATAAGTCAACAAAATATTTTTTTTTTTTTTAATAAATTACCATAACATTTATAAATTAACTGGAACTAATGTAAGACACAGAACGTAGACACATTTTCTTACAGGTACCTACTTATTTCAATTTTAGAATAATTTTAAAAATATAGTAATTTTATTTACGCCACATTTATCCAAACAAGGTTACGTTACATGTCGATTAGTACTAGAACTAAGCTTGAACCTAATTTTAATAACGAAATCTACTCCATTGTAATTTAGGTATATTGCCGTCCGAGCGGCCAACTAAAATCGACTCTAAAAAATTATTGAACCTAATTTCTAGTATTTTTATTCTTTATTTGCTGTAACAAATTATCAAATTATTGTCCATACACATTAGCTTTGTTACTCCAAAAAACTTCAAAACATCAAAGTTAATTAAAATCTAAACAACGCCGGAGCTGGCCCCTGACTAAAAATATTTATAGAAAAGAAAAAGGTAAATTCTTAACTGTAGAACTGAAATAACAAAAACTTTTTTCAAAAATAAAGACTGCAATTGCAATGTAGCGCACTCAGTTTTACTCACTGAACTACCGATTAGTATTAACATTAAAGATTTTTTCTTAGTTAGTGCTATAGAATTTATACCAGGCACAAAAGTAGATCACTATGTCATTTTAAAAATTAAATTACTATATTTTTAAAATAAGTCTAAAATTGAAATAAGTACCTGTAAGAAAATGTGTCTACATTCTGTGTCTTACATTAGTTTCAGTTAATTTATAAATGTTATGGTAATTTATTAAAAAAAAATTGTTGTTTTATATTACTTGATTTTTGCCTGTATGCTGATTTTGAATAAATAAATTTTTACTGATTTGTGAATTTCACTTCTAAAAAGTATGCTATAGGATGTCTTAAAGAGTTTCACCCTAAAAAATTAAGATAAGACTACCGAACAGTCCAATAATGGCGATTCAGTCTCACTTTATTATGAAAATTTATGGTCACTCTACTCTAATACAGTTTCATACCACTATATTTTAGTGAATATCTCCTAAAATATAAAGCCTGTAGTTATATTCGCCTCTTCGGCTCTTCCTCAAGTTTACTTTGACAACTCTATTATTCCTTTCAGCGTAAAAGTTAAAAACTTGGGGATTTTTAGCGATAAGAACTTCACTTGGAGTGCCCAGCTACAGGAAGTTAGTCGCAAGCTATTTGCAGTCGCTGCATCTTTGAAGAGACTGCGTAATTTTCTGCCGACTGCCACCAAGATTGCGCTTGCACAATCACTTCTTTTACCCATCCTTGATTATGCTGATGCCAGCTATCTTGACCTTACCCAGGACCAACTCGATAAACTTGAGCGGCTTCAAAATGTCTGTATAAGGTTCATATTCGGTTTGCGCAAATATGACCACGTATCCGAATTTCGTGTGAAGCTCAAGTGGTTACCAATTCGCCTTCGCCGGAATGCCCATATTCTTTCCCTTTTATATAATGTGCTCTTTTCCCCTTACACCCCTCTCTATCTTAAGAGTCGTTTTCAGTATCTATGTGACTCCCACACAAAGTTCTTGAGGTCATCAGACAACTTAAAGCTTAAAATGCCTATGCATTCTACAACTTTCTTTGACAAATCCTTTTCTGTTCAGGCTGCTCGTTTGTGGAATGCATTGCCAGTTCAAATAAAACGCGCGCAATCTTTATCTATATTTAAGAAACTCGTGAAAGAGCATTACTTGTTGTTGTGATCTTGTTCACGTAGCTGTGATTATCTGTACTTGTCTTTTATATATATATATATGTATGTATGTATGTTTTTATTGTTAAATGTTTTTTTATGTATTTTCTGGTGTACCATAAAGCATATATAAATAAATAAATAAATATTCGCCACATTATCCAAACTAGGCTACGATACCTGTCGATTAGTACTAGAACTAAGCTTGAACCTACTATTAATAACGAAATAAACGCCATTGTATTTTAGGCATATTGCCGTCCGCGCGGCCAACTAAAATCGACTGTAAAAAAATTATTGAACCTATTTTCTAGTATTTTTCTGCAACAAATTAGCAACTAATTGTCTATACACATTAGCCTCTATTAATTTGATTTTATGGTGAGATACGTACCTACACTTAACCTGAAAACTAAATATAGCATAACTTTTTGTATATTTAAGTTTTGATGATTTTTATTTTTGTAACAAATACAACAAATTAAGACCTTTCTTTTGATGTATCATTCACCTATCTGCATTATTTAGTTTCTGTGTAATCACGGGCGATCACTACGGCAAGTGGCGGTTCTAGCGGCCAACTGTTTTTGGTCGTAGCATCTTAGTTTTTTTTTGTAACAAATTCAGGAAAAGAGGTATGTTTTGTAACAAATTACAACTAATTCCTGGCAAAATTTCATCAAATTTTAAGAGTTGGCCGTGCGGTGGAAACGGTCATTGAGTACTGAGGAATATTTTTAGGAAGGAAGGTACATCTACTCGTTGGTCTAGTAGTCGAAAGCGCTACTGATGAGCATGAGGTCCCGGTCCCGCAAATCGTTCAGATTCTAGACAGCATGGCTGACTTTGGGGGGGGTCATGACCCCTAGAACCCCCCCTCTCGGACCGCGCCTGGCCCACTCCCTCTCACCGAGAGGTGGCCTGTGTCACATCAGTGGGAACATTTTAGGCTGATGATGATGATAAACAGCCACATTTTATAAAACTTGTCTGTATGCTACGTTTGTAGATTTGATCTCGGCAGCACAAATATGGGAATTGAACTTAGGATTGTTAAGCTATTTGCTTTGTTGAAAGTTAACAATTGGCTTTTCATATAAATTGTCCTCTAGCCAGTGAGTCACCTAGAATAAGGTGTGATAATGCGAGTGGTATGGTATCATAACAGTAAACCGACCATCGGCCACACGAATGGTGTACAAAATGATATTCACACTTCGCTTCTACATCAGAATAAGAAGATGGCTGATTGGGACTCTATTCCAGATCCCAGAAACGCGATAATAATAAAGACATCATCGTCATCATCATTTCAGCCGAAAGTTGTCCACTGCTGGACATAAGCCTCCCTCAATGTGTGTGCCACGCTTGACAGGTGGTTTGGCGATCGCAGTATGGTGGTAAAATGCAAAGAGAACGCTGCTGCCCATTCTCTAGTAAGTCCCTTAGTCGCCTCTTACAATACCCACGGGAAGTGATGGAATGGCGCAATTCTTTACGTCCAACACCACACGGAACAATAAGTACATTAACAATTGGTGGTGTAAAAGGTTTTTAAATATCATCTCCTCTAGAGGGGTTGTGAGTAGAATTGACATTGAGTTATGCAATGTTAACTTTAAGAACTGAGGGCTAATTGCCTAACTAACTAGCATATGTCCATTACCACTGCGCGGCTAACTCTTAAAATTTGATGAAATTTTGCCAGGAATTAGTTGTAATTTGTTACAACACGGTGTGTATTGTAACAAATTACAACTAATTCCTGAATTTGTTACAAAAAAAACTGAGACACTACGACCAAAAACAGTTGGCCGCTAGAACCGCCACTTGCCGTAGTCATCGCCTGTGATTACACAGAAACTAAATAATGCAGATAGGCGAATGATACATCAAAAGATAGGTCATAATTTGTTGTATTTGTTACAAAAATAAAAATCATCAAAACGTAAATATACAAAAAGTTATGCTATATTTACTTTTCAGGTTAAGTGTAGGTACGTATCTCACCATAAATATCAAATTAATTGAGGCTAATGTGTATGGACAATAAAAAGAAAAATACTAGAAAATAGGTTCAATATTTTTTACACTCGATTTTAGTTGGCCGCGCGGACGGCAATATGCCTAAAATACAATGGCGTTTATTTCGATATTAATAGTAGGTTCAAGCTTAGTTCTAGTACTAATCGACGGGTATCGTAACCTAGTTTGGATAAATGTGGCGAATATAACTACTGGCTTTATATTTTAGGAGATATTCACTAAAATATAGTAGTATGAAACTGTATTAGAGTAGAGTGACCATACATTTTCATTATAAAGTGAGACTGAATCGCCATTATTGGAATGATCGGTAGTCATATCCTAATTTTTTAGGGTCTCTTTAAGACATCCTATAGCATACTTTATAAAAGTCAAATTCACAAATCGATTAAAATATCTTTATTCAAAATCAGCATACAGGCAAAAATCAAGTAATTTAAGTCAACAAATTTTTTATTTTTATTTTTTATAATCTACCATAAAAATTATAAATTAACTGAAACTAATATAAGACACAGAATGTAGGCACATTATCTTACATGTACTTATTTCAATTTAAAAATTATTCAAAAAATATAGTAATTTTATTTTTTAAATGATATAGTGATCTATTTTTGTGCCTGGTATAAATTATATAGCACTAACTAAGAAAAAATCTTTAATGTTAATACTAATCGGTAGTTCAGTGAGTAAAACTGAGTGCGCTACATTGCAATTGCAGTCTTTATTTTAGAAAAAAGTTTTTGGTATTTCAGTTCTACAGTTTAGAATTTACCTTTTCTTTTCTATAAATATTTTTAGTAGGGACCTAGTCCGGCGTTGTTTAGATTTAAATTAACTTCGATGTTTTGAAGTTTTTTGGAGTAACAAGGGTAATGTGTATGGATAATAAGGTGCTAATTTGTTGCAGCAAATAAACAAGAAAAATACTAGAAAATAGATTCAATAATTTTTTTAGAGTCGATTTTACAGCCTGGCCACGGGGATCGGCGGTGCGAACGACGATGCGGCGGGCGAGGCGACCATTCGCGCGGCATCGTTTGCAAGCCACGGGCAGTCGCGTTCGCCGCCGCGACCATTAAGGAAGTCCAAGAGCGAAATGTCTTTATCAAAGTTATCTCGATATTGCTTAGTAAAGAATAGTTTTTTGGTTCAAGACATAATATTTGGAAGAGATTGTGGAGTACATGAGTTGAATAGGAATCGAGGTATAGATGGAGAAATCCACAATTAGTACGAGAAATACAGAATGTATCCAGGTGGCCAGACTTCCAAGTAGGTGGCCTTGCTAGTGTTTCAGCAATAAAAGTCTCGGTGTTCATTATTCGCGGCGAAAACAACCAAACTCGTTTGATCACTTCCCTAGTCGCCGCGACTGCCGCTCGACGCCGTGGCTCGCGCCGTACCGATTCATGTATTAGTTTCACTCGCCGGCCGCGCCGCCAGTCGCCCGTGCGGTTCGCTCAGTACATTTTGCCGGTCGCTTCGCCATTCGCCGCTCCTCGTGGCTTGTTAAGAACATTTATATGCGTTTGCTTCAGTCGTTAGACGCCTCGCCGTTCGTACCACGTGAATATTCGCTATGGCGACTGTCCCGTGGCCAGGCCGTAATTTGGCCACTCGGACGGCAATATGCCTAAATTACAATGGAGTTTATTTCGTTATTAAAAGTAGGTTCAAGCTTAGTTCTAGTACTAATTGACAGGTAACGTAAACTTGTTTGGATAAATGTGGCGTAAATAAAATTACTATATTTTTAAAATTATTTTAAAATTGAAATGAGTACCTGTAAGAAAATGTGTCTACATTCTGTCTTATATTACTCTCAGTTAATTTATAAATTTTATGGTAGTTTATAAAAAAAAAATATATTTATTCAAAATCAGTACAGGCAAAAATTAAGTAATTTAACTTGATTTTTGCCTGTACTGATTTTGAATAATTATATTTTAATCGATTTATGGATTTGACTTTTATAAAGTATGCTATAGGATGTCTTAAAGACTTTCACCCTAAAAATTAAGATATGACTACCGAACATTCCATTAATGGCGATTCAGTCTCACTTTATTATGAAAATGTATGTTCACTCTACTCTAATACAGTTTCATACTACTATATTTTAGTAAATATCTCCAAAAATGTAAAGTTATATTCGCCACATTTATCCAAACTAGGTTACGATACGTGTCGATTAGTACTAGAACTTAGCTTGAACCTACTATTAATATCAAAATAAACGCCATTGTATTTTAGGCATATTGCCGTCCGCGCGGCCAACTATAATCGAGTTTAAAAAAAATATTGAACTTATTTTCTAGTATTTTTCTTGTTTTTTCGAAAAGATTTTCGTTTGGTAACGTGAGTGTATAGAAGCTTTTTAGGGTTCCGTTGCCAAATGGCAAAAAACGGAACCCTTATAGATTCGTCATGTCTGTCTGTCTGTCTGTCTGTCTGTCTGTCTGTCTGTCTGTCCGTCCGTATGTCACAGCCATTTTATTCCGAAACTATAAGAGCTATGCTGTTGAAACTTGGTAAGTAGGTGTATTCTGTGAACCGCATTAAGATTTTAACACTAAAATAGAAAAAAAAACAATAAATTTTGGGGTTCCCCATACATAGAACTGAAACTCTGAATAGTTAACTGAATAGTTTGTGCGAGAGACATTTCCAAAGTGGTAAAATGTGTGTCCCCCCCCCCCCCCCCGTAACTTCTAAAATAAGAGAATGAAAAAACTAAAAAATATATATGATGTACATTACCATGCAAACTACCAACGAAAATTGGTTTGAACGAGATCGAGTGAGTAGTTTTTTTTTAAAACGTCATAAATCGTAAACCGCAATTTACCTTACATTCAATCAACTGAAATATAAAAATTAAAAAAAATATATATTTTTAAACCGAAAATACCTACAGGTTTGTACGGAACCCTCGGTGCGCGAGTCCGACTCGCACTTGGCCGGTTTTTTTTTATTGATGAATTAACAGTGATTCTTTTTGAGCATAATGGTAAGTTCATTACCTAATCGTTCGATTGTGTTGTGTATTAATTACTTGCAGTAGGAAGTATTAATTCAATTGTTTTTCCAGATAACCTTTTGACTCTAGGTCAAAAATCAAAACAATGGAACTTTTATCTTACTGGGCTGGAAGTATTTTAACTTATTATCATGCGCTTTAAACAGTGTTTTGATCCATATGATGGTTTATCGTATTTTGAGTTCGTTTGCCTCCGATCGTTGTAAGTGGGTGGTGAAAAAAATCGCATCACTCGACGTCGCGGCGCGGCGTCGCTGTCGTCTGCAATACAGTGCGGCAGGCACGCGGCCGCGCAAGACGACGCGGCGACGACTTGATTGCTTGTCATTTGCAAACCGTTGCCCCTCCCAACTTGAAATTTTACAGAGATGTTGTTGAAGGGTTAAACTTTCGATCAATGAGGAAAAAAATAAATAATCAGTAATCTAACCTCAAATTGAAACTCGATTTTCACTAAAAAGAAAATTATTCTGGTAAAAATGAATAGCATTTTTTTTAGCTATTTCCCAAAGCGTGTAAGCGAGTTGAACAGAACGTGTTTTATGCAAAAAGCCGCTGCCAGTGCCGAGTGGCCCGCTTGGCTTGGATGCTCCCATAAGTAATATTAATCAAAACGTACGTTAAAAACAACTAACTTCCAAAATAAACTACAAAAAAAATAATAATTTTCATTTCGGAAGTCGTTGCCTTAGGATCTATATTCTAGTATTTGCCACTAACTTCCGAAATTAAAGTAATTTAGATTTTTGTAGTGTTTTTTTTTTTTGAAATGGGTATTTTTTTTTTGTTGCAAATACTTAACATTTTTATTTTTCACTAATTTGTATACCTACTTCAACTGGCCAGGTCAATAGTAGTAATGACAGGAAGTATTAGAATATCATCACGATAAATAAAGTGGATTAAATACGTATTATGGAAGCTAACGCAAAAACTACCAAAGCAAAAGCAATAAAATTAAATGGGACCACCCCTGAAGCATAATCTATCCATTCAAAAAATAACTTTTGAAATTGGTCTGCAGTTGGCGGAGAATATATCTATCGTTGATCGAATATATAATATTGTTGAACATACATGAAAAATGTATACAGTGGAACATAGAACCTCCTCCTTTATTGAAGTCGGTTAAAAAACAACCAACCTATCCGTGGTGTTACAACTTTAATTTATTTTTATTTTTTCAAACCTTCCACTATTTGAATGCTGTAACATAAACGTAACGATTTATTAATACTCTATTTGTAAAAAGCAACCAACTACCGAAGCTGAATATCATTTCGTCCCTTATTCGCTTCTTACCACACCCACGGAAACAAATGGGAAGGATGCTATTATTAACGTCCGGCACGACACGCAACAACATCAAACAAAATCGCAACTATTAGTATCAAAAGTCATCATCATCATCATTTCAGCCGTAATACGTCCACTGCTGGACATGACCTCCCCCAATTTGGGGGGCTTTGCCATAATCGCCACGCTTGGCAGGCGGATTGGCGATCGCAGTATGGTGGTAAAATGCATAGAGAACGCTGCTGCCCATTCTCTAGTAAGTCCCGTAGTCGCCTCTTACGACACCCTCGAGAAGAAATGGGGTGATGCTATTATTTACGTCCGGCACCACACGGTACGTATCAAAAGTACTCAGTGTTAATAGGTACCATTATGTACTAACAGTAATCGATGGTAAATCATAGGTAAAAACCGGTTTCACGGTGAATATTGGATTGTGAAATAGAAAAATTGGTTCTGTTTGACTGGCAAATGCAAATTATACAAATGTGTCAGTTTCTTATCATTGTAGGCACTGATTACAATCAAAATATAGAATAAAATAACATCACTGTGATGACCACTTGACAAGTCCTATTAAAAAAAAAAAAACCGGCCAAGTGCGAGTCGGACTCGCGCACCGAGGGTTCCGTACAAACCTGTAGGTATCCTCGGTTTATGTATAAGGTTTATGCTTATGAAATTACATGTTTTTTTTAGGGTTCCGTTGCCAAATGGCAAAAAACGGAACCCTTATAGATTCGTCATGTCTGTCTGCCTGTCCGTCTGTCTGTCTGTCTGTCTGTCTGTCCGTCCGTATGTCACAGCCACTTTTCTCCGAAACTATAAGAGCTACGCTGTTGAAACTTGGTAAGTAGATGTATTCTGTGAACCAAATCAAGATTTTTACACGAAAATAGAAAAATAATAATAAATTTTGGGGTTCCCCATACTTAGAACTGAAACTCAATTTTTTTTTTTCATCAAACCCATACGTGTGTGGTATCTATGAATAGGTCTTCAAAAATGGTATTGAGGTTTCTAGTATCATTTTTTTCTAAACTGAATAGTTTGCGCGAGAGACGCTTCCAAAGTGGTAAAAAGTGTGTCCCCCCCCGTAACTTCTAAAATAAGAGAATGATAAAACTAAAAAAAATATATGATATACTTTACTATTTAAACTACCATCGAAAATTGGTTTGAACGAGATCGAGCGAGTAGTTTTTTTTTAAACGTCATAAATCGTATAACGCAATTTACCTTACATTCAATCAACTGAAATATAAAATTTAAAAAAAAAATATTTTTAAACCGAGAATACCTACAGGCTGTCTGTGTCAAAACGAAATATTGCCCTGTTTCCATATCAGCCATATACTGTCCACCTAGGTATTCGGTAAAAACAGATCAATACATGACCTTTCTAAACGGTCTTGGAAATAGATTTATATTGGGAGGCGATTTTAATGCTAAAAATACATTTTGGGGATCTAGACTGACCACAACCAAAGGAAGAGAGCTACTGTGCGCAATTGAAGGAGCACAATGCAAAGCTTTATCAACAGGTAAGCCTACTTATTGGCCTACTGACCCAAACAAGATTCCAGATCTCATTGACTTTTTTATATATAAAAATCTATCACCAAATCTTCTCCGCATTGAAGAAGGTTATGATATGAGCTCAGATCACTCACCTATAATACTTACTGTAAGTGAGTCTTTAATGTTGAAAGAAAACTACCCCACATTAGTAAATAAGAACACTGATTGGGCAAGCTTTAAAATAGACTTGGACTCTATAATAGATTTAAAAGTTCCTCTAAAGAAGCCAGAAGACCTGGATCGGGATATCCGTCAATTCATTACTCAAATACAACAATGCGCCTGGAAAAACACACCTACATTCAAGTTAAAAAATAGATTAACCTACTACCCAGCAGAAATTACAAAACTCATAGCCGAAAAGAGGCGACAGAGACGAATATGGCAACAAACAAGATTTCCACAAGATAAAAGGCTTCTGAACAACCTTACAAAACAACTAAGGAATGCAATTCAGAAGTTCAAAAATGAATCAATGAACAGTTATCTTAATCAATTAACCAGCGATCGCACGACAGATTACTCCCTATGGAAATCTACAAAAAGTTTTAAGAAGCCAATTATGCATATCCCACCTATCAAAGATATTAACGGGCGGTGGGCAATAAGCAACGAGCAAAAAGCTATAAGGTTTGCACAACACTTGGAACTCATTTTTAAGCCGAATGAAGAAAATGAAGACTGCGCTTTGTTAGATGAAACACCAAATGATGATGAACAAGAAATAAAATTCGTAACACCAAGAGAAGTTTTCAACGAAATCAAGCGCCTTAGACTAAAGAAAGCACCTGGCTACGATCTTATTACTGGAGAAGTTCTTAAAAACCTCCCACGTAAAGCCATCGTAAAACTTACAACTCTTATCAATGCTACGTTCAGGCTTAAGTCTGTGCCTGATCTGTGGAAAGTTGCCGAAGTTATAATGATACCAAAGCCTGGTAAACCACCTCACGAAACCACATCATATAGACCGATCTCTCTGCTGCCGATCATGTCAAAATTATTCGAAAAGCTTCTCTTGAAACGGCTAAAACCCATCATCGAAGAAAGAAATTTAATCCCTGACTACCAATTTGGATTTAGGGAAAAACATTCGACAATAGACCAAGTACACAGGATTACCAACATTATAGAAAAGGCCTTAGAAGAAAACAAAGTTTGCTCAACGGTCTTCCTGGACGTAGCGCAAGCATTCGATAAAGTTTGGCACAAAGGGCTTATTAGAAAACTAAGAAACATGCTCCCAAAACAGTTTGCTGATATCTTAGAGTCTTACCTATCACAGCGTAAGTTTAGAGTAAGACAAGATGATGCATATTCAGAACTTAAGTCGATAACAGCTGGAGTACCGCAAGGAAGTGTCCTAGGTCCCGTCTTGTACTTATTGTACACTTGCGATATTCCTGAGTTAGAAAACAACACCATTGCAACATTTGCGGATGACACAGCTATAATGGCCACAGGTGTCACTCAAGAAGAAGCAGTGGAAAAAGTTCAAACAGCCGTCAATACCATCTTTGACTGGACAAAAAAATGGCGAGTGAAACTCAATGAAACGAAATCCATTCACATAGACTTCACAAATAAAAAGCCAAATTATCATGCGGTATACATAAACAACCATGTCATACCGCACGAAAACACAGCCAAGTACCTAGGCATGACACTAGACACAAAGCTTCGCTGGAAAGCTCATGTTAAAAAGAAACGCGACGAGCTAGAGCTTCGCTACAAGTCAATGTACTGGCTGATTGGAAAACATTCCTCGTTGTCAGTACAAAACAAAATACTTTTGTACAAACAAGTCCTCATGCCTGTATGGACTTATGGTATTCAGCTTTGGGGCTGTACCAAACAAAGTAATATCAAAATTATTCAACGATTCCAAAACAAAGTACTCAGAGGAATCGTCAATGCGCCCTGGTACATTAGAAATGACGACCTTCATCGGGACCTCAAGGTAGACCTCGTCACAAACATAATTAAAACGAACGCCGAAGCTCATGAACGAAGGCTTCATCATCATGTGAACGTCGAGGCTATCCAGCTCCTCGACAACACGGACATAGTGAGAAGACTAAAAAGGACAAAACCTTTCGAGTTAGTTTAGTGAAGTGTTAGTTTAATGTAGTGAAGTGAGTGCTACCCATAAAGTACACAAGAACAAAGTGTCTTCCCCTTAATAGAGACAATAAGAAAAGTGTTAATGGACACATTCTTAGGTTTACTCTTCCTAGCAAATTAAGTTAGAATTAAATTACTCATTAGCTTTAGTATTAAGCTAGATTGTATTTTTTATGTTGTTACCTTATTGGGATACATCATATAACAAAAAAAAAAAAAAAAAAAAAAAAAAAAATTTCAGCCGTAATACGTCCACTGCTGGACATGACCTCCCCCAATTTGGGGGAGGTCATGTGGGGGCTTTGCCATAATCGCCACGCTTGGCAGGCGGATTGGCGATCGCAGTATGGTGGTAAAATGCATAGAGAACGCTGCTGCCCATTCTCTAGTAAGTCCCGTAGTCGCCTCTTACGACACCCTCGAGAAGAAATGGGGTGATGCTATTATTTACGTCCGGCACCACACGGTACGTATCAAAAGTACTCAGTGTTAATAGGTACCATTATGTACTAACAGTAATCGATGGTAAATCATAGGTAAAAACCGGTTTCACGGTGAATATTGGATTGTGAAATAGAAAAATTGGTTCTATTTGACTGGCAAATGCAAATTATACAAATGTGTCAGTTTCTTATCATTGTAGGCACTGATTACAATCAAAATATAGAATAAAATAACATCACTGTGATGACCACTTGACAAGTCCTATTAAAAAAAAAAAAAACCGGCCAAGTGCGAGTCGGACTCGCGCACCGAGGGTTCCGTACAAACCTGTAGGTATCCTCGGCTTATGTATAAGGTTTATGCTTATGAAATTACATGTTTTTTTTAGGGTTCCGTTGCCAAATGGCAAAAAACGGAACCCTTATAGATTCGTCATGTCTGTCTGCCTGTCCGTCTGTCTGTCTGTCTGTCTGTCTGTCCGTCCGTATGTCACAGCCACTTTTCTCCGAAACTATAAGAGCTACGCTGTTGAAACTTGGTAAGTAGATGTATTCTGTGAACCACATCAAGATTTTTACACGAAAATAGAAAAATAATAATAAATTTTGGGGTTCCCCATACTTAGAACTGAAACTCAATTTTTTTTTTCATCAAACCCATACGTGTGTGGTATCTATGAATAGGTCTTCAAAAATGGTATTGAGGTTTCTAGTATCATTTTTTTCTAAACTGAATAGTTTGCGCGAGAGACGCTTCCAAAGTGGTAAAAAGTGTGTCCCCCCCCGTAACTTCTAAAATAAGAGAATGATAAAACTAAAAAAAATATATGATATACTTTACTATTTAAACTACCATCGAAAATTGGTTTGAACGAGATCGAGCGAGTAGTTTTTTTTTAAACGTCATAAATCGTATAACGCAATTTACCTTACATTCAATCAACTGAAATATAAAATTTAAAAAAAAAATATTTTTAAACCGAGAATACCTACAGGTTTGTACGGAACCCTCGGTGAGCGAGTCCGACTCGCACTTGGCCGGTTTTTTTTTTATTTTTATATTTGAGTTGATTGAATGAAAGGTAAATTGCGGTTTACGATTTATGACATATTAAAAAAAACTACATACTGGATCTCGTTCAAACCAATTTTCGGTGGAAGTTTACATGGTTATGTACATCATATATTTTTTTGAGTTTTATCATTCTCTTATTTTAGAAGTTACAGGGGGGGGACACATTTTACCACTTTGGAAGCGTCTCTCGCGCAAACTATTCAGTTTAGAAAAAATGATATTAGAAACCTCAATACCTGTTCGACGCCAAGCCAAGGGCTCACCATAGGATTTAATAGCGCAGTGGAAGTTATGGTGGGCCCTGGGTCAAGAGTGGCGTAGCGAACTGTCCGCCGTGCGCGGAGCCTATCAATACGATAATCAAAAGACTCACCTCATGGTTGAAGGAAACTGCTTCTGGAGCCTACCTGGATTTATGTATGTAAGCGAGTGTATATTGTATTGTGTAGTGACGTTATGAGTATTCTCCAGGATATCAGCCGCTGCAACACGCCTGCTACCAGGACATGCGGTCTCGAACACGCGTTTTCCAATAGCGTCACTTAACCTCAAAATCAATTCAAACAAACAAATATGTCCAAACTCAACCCGTATTATCTCGTCAAATTGGGGTTATTTTCAATCAAACAATAGGATCACGACTAATTGTCCAACAAAACGATCGGTTCTAAGGGATTCATTTACAACAGGGTCGCACACGCCAATTGGACCGACATCCCTTTTAAGATCAAAATCAAAGAGAAACGTCAAACTGACAGATGTCACTCCGTTTCACGTCATGGTGCGTTCACAGAGTAACCAATTTAAACGGGACGGAACAATACCATTTTTGAAGACCTATTCATAGATACCCCACAGGTATAGGTTTGATGAAAAAAGTTCAGTTCTAAGTATGGGGAACCCCAATTTTTTTTTTCTATTTTAGTGTAAAAATCTTGATGCGGTTCATAGAATACATCTACTTACTAAGTTTCAACAGCGTAGCTCTTATAGTTTCGGAGAAAAGTGGCTGTGACATACGGACGGACAGACAGACAGACAGACGGACAGACAGACATGACGAATCTATAAGGGTTCCGTTTTTTGCCATTTGGCAACGGAACCCTAAAAATGCATATCTGCATATTTTTTAAATTATTGAGAATAAGGCAAGCCACAGAAAATAAATTGGCAATTATTGGTATCATTGTGATCAATTGGGATGTAAGTCACATCAAATTGACACAGTCTATACAGCTATAGGATCGAGGATATATCAGAGAAGACGAATATTCCACTTATAGGATCCGATCCGACAGCCAAACTGTAAAAAATCCATGCATGGATCAATAACTCGACACAGAGCTTTAAGATAAAAAAAAAATTACAAAAAAAACAACCGACTTCCTTAAAAACACACTACAAAGTCAAAAATAACTTCAATTTCGAAAGTCGGTGTCTTAGGCTCTGTATTTAAGATTTTTGCCACCGACTTCCGAAATTAAAGTTACTTTTGACTTTGTAGTGTGTTTTTAAGAAAGTCGGTTGTTTTTTTTGTAAGAATTTTTTATTTTTTGACTTTTTAGTTGTGGTAGATAATCCGCACTAATCTAATCGCGTTATTCGTTCAATTGTCGCGCAAATACGTAATGAAAATTTAAGACTTATATGGTTTTCACATGGACCCCATTGTCCAAATAGAACCAAATTAAAATGAGACTATTCGAAAAGCACCAGCTTTCAAATAAAAAAGAATCAGCAAAATCCGTTCACCCAGTCAAAAGTTATGAGGTAACAAACATACGGTATTCGTGCATTTGTCGCGCAAATACTTAATGGAAATTTAAGACTTATATGGTTTTCACATGGACCCCATTGTCCGAAAAGAACCAAATTAAAATGGGACCATTCGGGAAGCACAAGCTTTCAAATAAAAAAAATAAACCGCCGAAAAACTGAAAAGCATAAAATAATAAACCTTAAAATTATGAGTCGGCGCTTTGAGTGATCCTTGTTCATTGATTTTTCAGCGCCGACTCAAAATTTTAAGGTTTATTATTTTATGCTTTTCAGTTTTTCGGCGGTTTAATTTTTTTGTTAAAAAGATTTTATTTTATAATTTTTGTGGCTTTAATGTAGTAATAATACTTGGCAAGGTATACCCTATCCAACACAAAAAGAATTATCAAAATCGGACTACTCTGTATAAAGTTATGCGTGTTTATACATTACAATCAGTGAGTGAACAATCAATCATCCCCTGTTTTCCGACCCTCAGGGTTCGATTTTGTTTTCCAAATTTATATGGGACCACCTTGGGAGTATACTCTTTCCAATAGAAGAAGAATTGTCACAATGGGACCACTATGTAAAAAGTTATGCGCGGTCATACATAAAAAAAAAAAAAATATACGCGTCGAATTGATAACCTCCTCCGTTTTTTTCGTCGGTTGAAAAAAGAATCATCAAAATCGGTTCACCCAGTCACAAGTTATGAGGTAACAAACATAAAAAAAATAAAAAAATACAGTTGAATTGATAACCTCCTCCTTTTTTTGAAGTCGGTTAAAAAATAAAGAGTTTTAAAAAGCCCTCACCATACGATCCGAGTCTGTCGAGGAAAACGTTGGTTCAGCAAATGAAGAGAGACCAGAGGGGTAATTGCGGAACTTTTTATCGGTAGGAATAGGTTTAATATTCATAGTTAATCAACATTCATTGCGTTATTTACGTTGCAGAGCCACAATTTATTCGAACAAATGACGCAATGGTTTAGAAATAATCTTCAATCTCATTCAGATTCTGATAAATTGTGCGTTTCGCAATTAGGGTGCAGGGGTGCCAAGTTTTAGAAAACCTCTTGGGTGCTCGTAGTCATGTCTACAGAGTAGGTTTTTTTTTAAATGTAGGTACTTCCTTGATTTGGCTTTCTTCTTAAACTTGAAAATCGCAGCTAAATTGCGTACAGTAGTATCATGTTTAGCAAACAGTCAGGCGGGTAGTAAGGAAGATGTTGCCTTTTATAAATTAGGTATAAGAACGAATATTATTTATTTTAAACTAGCTTCTGCCCGCGACTCGTCTCTCGTCCGCGTCAAAGTTTTGCTTCCCTGAACCTTCCCGTCGCATCGAATTGCCTGCCAATTTTCGTCCACTTTTCGTTGCTGCTCCGCTCCTTTTAATCGTAGCGTGATGTTATATACCATATAACCTTCCTCGATAAATAAACTACCCAACACAAAAAAACTTTTTCAATTCGGACCAGTAGTTCCTGAGATTAGCGCGTTCAATCAAACAAACAAACTCTTCAGCATTATATATTTTTAAAAAAAGTATCATATGTCCGTCTCCTGATTCTAAGCTACCTCCCCACCAATTTTCAGCCAAATCGGATCAGCCGTTATTGAGTTATAAATAGTGTAACTAACACAACTTTCTTTTATATATATAAGATAGATGTCGTACATATAACACCCTAACAGCTATAATGCGCCAATGCGATGTTACTACAATACAGATACAAAAAACAACAAAAATATCATACTTAAATTAGCAAAAGTCACAAGATATTTACCTCTAAATATTTTCAATGCATTTCAGTGCTACTTCTGTGAACCTCTTCAGGGTGCACTGAAATATATCTACTACCTTAGAAATAATATTCACCAATCTTATGGCTCGTGACAAGGGGGCAAAGTTGTTCAGGTTTGTCCTAGGGCATGGCTCCAGTATCGTAGGCGTCGGGCGACGCGCACCCCAGCTCTGACAGCATTTGGGCGTAGTGCAGCCAACCGCACAGCACCCGAAACAGAAAGCTACAAAGACTGACATCCCGCCTCACCGCCAATCTGCTGTACGCTACCATCCCTATTACGAATAGACACGGGTACAAAAGCGGGAAGAGAGGACAGATGCCATACTGCTTGAAATAAAGAAGCCGAGTGATTTTGTTCCGGATTCTTTCCACCATGACCTTGTATTTAACCTCATGGGGATTCCAAACAATAGAGCTCGTTTCAAGACGGCGAACTAACGCATTTTACACGATTTTAAGGACTGCCGTATTCTTAAATGTCTTGCCTTGTACTGTCTTAGGATAAACTCAAGATTACGGTAGGAATTACCGCAAATAGGTAGAACGGGCTGGTGTCCGCAACTCCACGTCTGAGCGCGTATTTTGCGTACGGGTGGGAAATCGGTTATTCGATCCACCCCAGCTCCTCGAGAAAGGCCAGCAACGCCTTGATGTTGCTGACTATCTCACGTAGGGTACCTGGGTTACCAAAGTACTTGGCCCTGTATGTGGCGATCGCCGGGCAGTTTAGAAGCACGTGCGCTGCTGTCTCGTTGTCCTCAATGCAGGCCCTGCAGAGCGGACTGTCTGTAACTCCTATGACAAATATTATAGATGTTTATTAAACGACCCATGGCCAGTTATTGCTGCTGTAACCATACGCAGCTGTCGTTTGTCTAACCGGAGGACCTGTTTAGTGAGGCGGGCATCGATGGTAGGAAGTGCTTCCTTGGCCTGCCTGCACTCACTTTGTTCCACCCATAGCTTACAGTGTAGATCCCTGGTACGTTTTCTTACCAGAGAGCGTAGGAACCCAAAGGGGAGTGGCGCGATGGGTTCTGGTCCCGCCCGTGTCATGCTCGACCCCCTTCTGGCAAGTTCATCGGCGGCATCGTTACCTAGCGAACCACTGTGTTTTTTTATCCATTGAATAGTTATATTATTGAGGCTACCCACATGGTTGAGGCGCTGGTGGCACTCGTATATTAGCCCAGAGTCAATCGAGTGACTGTCCAGCGCTTGCAGAACAGACATTTTACTCCGCTTGTTCAGGACGCAAAGGAGCCTACCGAGAGCGAAAGCGGCCCGCGAGCGGGCCTGCTTTATGTGCTCAGAAAACGTGAGGTGTTCGTCGAGGATGACACCTTGATATTTGGCTCGCTTCTCCCAAGGGATCTGCTTGCCGAACATAGAGATGGGTCGAGGAGGGGGGTGGTTTCGTCGCGGTCGGGTGTAAAAGACCGCCTGACTTTTATCGGGATTGACTTCGATTCGCCACTTCCTGAACCATTCGCCGAGCTCGTCGACTGCGGTTTGGAGGTAGCGAACCAGCGCTGTGTCACTAAATCCCGAGAAGAGATGGCAGTGTCGTCTGCGAACAGAGCTAACCTTGCCTTCTTACTTCTGGGGATATCGCTAGTGAACAGCGTGAAAATGAGGGGGGCTAGTACAAAGCCTTGAGGGATTCACGGATCGGGTGAGGGGAGGAAAGTGCCCCTTCGATGCGGTAGCGAAAGGTACGGTTCGCAAGAAAGTCTCGTAAGATGAGCACGAGACGGTCTGGCACTCCGAGTTGGTACAGCTTATATAATAAGCCGTTGTGCCAGACTTTGTCGAACGCTTTCGCTATATCGAAGAATACAGCGCCCGTGAACATACCACGCTGAAAACCAGCATTGATATGCTCAACGATACGATGTACCTGGTGGACACACGAGTGTTGGGTTCGAAAACCAAACTGCTCGTTGGGGATGAGGCCCTTGGTCTCGGCATAATCCCTGAGTCGCTTATAAATAAGTCTCTCATAGATTTTGCCGAGGACTTTGAGCAAACTAATGGGGCGATAACTCGTGGGCAAGGTTTTGGGCTTACCGGGCTTATGGATGCCAATGACGGTGGCTTCCTTCCACGCTTGGGGAAAAATATTATTACTTAGGGCACCATTGAAGATGGTAGTCATGAGCATAATCAGGTGAGCGGGGAACAGCTTGATCACTCTGTTGGTGATGGCGTCTGATCCGGGGGCTCTACGAGGTTTCAGACCCTTGATGATCTCGTGCACCTCGTCAGGAGTGACGGGGGACAGGGGATCATCAGGGTCTTCAACGGGCGGGAGTGAGGCTTTGCGTTCGACTTCCGCGTTTACCTTATCGACAAACGCTTGGTGTACTGGTTGCGAACTGGGTGTGCATTGGGCTTCGAGGTTATCGGCTAGGCATTCAGCTCTCGATATCCTCGAATGCAATGGTCGCGTCGGGGCGGGTCAGGGGGGGCATAGTAGAAATCTCAGAGGATTTGAGTTTCCTCTGAAGTTCCCAAAATGCGAGATGAGTCGGGTCTAGGTCACCCAACATCTTGTCCCAGTTAGCGTCACGCAGCTCAGTCACACGTGTCCTTACAGCACGCTGTAAGTAGCGCATGTGAGCTTTGTTAGCGTCACAGGGAAAGTTGCTGTAGGCACGAACGGCCGCGTTCTTCTCTGTCAGCAGATCACGTATATCGTCGGGGAGCTTCCATTTACGGTCATCCGTATCTGGAACCTCCCGTGAAATTTCGTTCACGATCGATTGTACGTGCTCTGTGAGAGAGTCGATCGCGGCCGTTGTGTCGGCGACAGAGTCGAACTGATCAAGGATAGAGTCTAAGTGATATGACGTGTTAGATTGTAGGCACTTTCTTCCAGTCAGTGATCACTTTAGTGGCGAGGGGTTGAGAGGGGTCGCGGGTACCTAATCGCGGGGCCACGGTCATGACTCATGACTACTGGTCGATGATCAGAGTCGAGTTCGTGAATAGCTTCTATAGAATCCAACCTTAAGTTGATATTCTTTAGAAGTGCTATATTAAATACGTCGGCTAACTGATCGGGATCGAAAGGGAAGTGAGTGTGAGTCATCGGGGCGATGACGTCAAAGTTCATGGTAGAACAGAGGTTGAAAAGTTGCCTACCTCTAGTCGAGGTCCTGGTGCTATTCCAGGCAGGATGTTTGGCGTTGAGATCGCCCGCTATGATAACGGATTCACTCATGCCGAAGAGTTCGGAAATGTCATTAGCGAGGAGTTGGGGATCCTCTGACTGATGTTGGGGAGGAAGGTAAGCCGACACAATAGTGATCGGCTGGTGACCTATCAGTGCTAACCGACAGGCCGAAACTTCTAATCGGGAGAGTAGTAGTTATAATATATGCGTTCTGCATATTTTATATGAAAGAAATGGTTCATTCACTCTCACTCTCTATTTTGATACTTTTCAACCGCAGCAACATCATTTTGAACCAGTGTGACCAGATTCAGTATTTTAATACTTTTTGAGTATATTTTAGTAAGTTTTCCAAGAGTCAGTATTTTTAAAGGTATATTGGCGGAAGCCAGTATTTTTGGGTATATTTAGGAAAAAGTTATGGCTATACCATAGCCATGTCATAATATTATTAAAAAAAAAAAACTGCGTACATTGATGTTCAGGGGAATTTCCGGATTTAGTCTATATTTCATTTTGGAGCAAAGATCAGTAAGTTACAGATAGGACATGACAGTTGGGCCCCCTAGAATTACAAATAGTATCCAATAATTTAGTCACAAAATGATTTTCTGTTCTGCACTTGGCTTAATCTTTGAAGGTTTGGTTTCAAACTTTCAAATTGAAACTTAGGGAAATTCCCGAATTATTGAAACTTTCAATAATTCGGGATTTTCCCTAAGTTTATATTGTACGTGTTCGTCGTATTATAAATAGAGCGCGCCATTTTTGTTGTCATTTTATTTCATGCTATTACGCTGTTATCTGATACGCAATTCATAATCCAGAAAACATGTCTAGTTTTCAGCAAAGTTATTTGGCTAAATGGGAACAAATTCCGGAGTTTTCTTCGTGACTTTCACTTTATAAAGATGACGAGTACGCTGCGTTTTGTAAAGCATGCAGTGCGAAACTCCAAAGTAGATTAGCATCTATAAAACAACATGCAAACACTGAAAAGCATAAATCAAACTTGAACAAATATATAGGACAGTCAAAGGTAAACACTTAACTTGTTTAAATTTAGTAAAATTACAATTATTGTACCTAAAGTCGAAAAGTTCGGAGGTACTTTATTTAGTGTATGATCATAATGTATAATTTATGTTTTTACTTGTTTCCAGGTTGACACATTTTTCAAAAAGGCACCACTGAAAGACGAAGTCAAGAAAGCGGAGCTGCGTTTATGTGGTTTTCTTTCAGAACACAACATCTCTTTTAGACCTATGGACCATCTTAGTGATGTTCTAGTGAAATGTTTTCCTGACTCCGAAATTGCAAAAGAATTTTCCTGCAAGAGAACCAAAGCAGCAGCTATTACCTATAACGTTTTAGGACCCAAATTTGAAAAATGTATGATTGAAGATATACTTCGCACTGTATCTCCGTCAGGTAAACCAGTATATTCAATTGTAATCGATGAAAGTACAGATGTAACCACAATCAAAGTGTTGGCGATAGTAATCAAATACTTCTCTGAAACCAAATGTAAAGTACAAACCAAATTCCTTGATTTAGTTCATTTAAGTGGTGAGACTGCAGATCATTGATTTGATGCTTTTTCATCAAAGTTATCCGAGTTAGGTTTAAATATAAAAGACGTGATGGGGTTCGCTGCTGATACTACGAATGTGATGTTTGGTCAACACTCTGGCATTGTAAAAAAAATTAAAGAAGTGAACCCAAAGTGCTTATTCATAAATTGTGTTTGTCATTCTGAGGCATTAAGTGTTAGTCATGCTTGCAAAATACTACCTAGAAATTTAGAACAGGTAGTAAAAGAAGTATAAGGATATTTTTCTCAAAGCAGCAAGCGTCAAAGAGAATTTGTTGAGTTCCAAAATTTCACTGACACTGAAAAACACAGACTACTGCGTCATTATGATAAAGATGGCTATCGCTTCATGCTTTTGTTAATATAATAATTGAGCAATGGAGGGCACTGCAGTTGTTTTTTCAAGACCAATATTTGAGTGATCGCAATATGTCATCTGATTTTTTTTATCATTCTTTTAATAATGATATAAACAAATTTTAATTTTACTTTTTAGACTACATTTTGCCGATTGTAAACAAATTTAATATAATTTTTCAAGACGACTACACCCGTGCATTGAAAGATTATATGATGATGCTTCTAGTATGTACTTGTCGATTTTGGGTTGCTATATGAAAACTAATTATATAAAAAGCACAGACAACGTATTTACATTAGACCCAAAATCTAGTGTGAATTATTTGCCATTGAATAATATGTACTTAGGGATTCAAGTGGGTCAAGAATTAATTAAACATAGGGGAAACATAAACATGAAAGAACAAATTGCAGATTTTTTCAGAAGGTGCCAATCTTTTTTAATTGAATTGAGCACGCAATTGAAATCACGTTTGTCTTTTGAAGATCAAATTTTCCGAGAACTGAAATTTCTTGTCTCACACACTGCCGTGAATATAAAGAATTTAGTCGTTTAAGAAATGTTATGGAAACTTTCCCATACGAAGTACAGCCAGAACAAATGCAGATAATTGACGAAGAATATAGAACACTCAAATTTGATCGCGAAGTAAGTAATTTATTACAATCTTCGAGTACTGGCTCACCACTTTCTTGTGAACAATTTTGGTTGGAAGTTGGGAAAATTTCTAACAGAAAACGGAACAAAGAAACAGATTCATAAACAAAAATGTATCTGCAATTTAAAAAACCAAACAAGGTATAAAAGATGAAGGAGGCTGTGTGAATTTTAACCCATCAAACAGAATGTTAAAATACAATTCTAATATTTATTGCGATGATGATGATGATTAATAAATAAAAATATGTTTTGAAAATCAGTATCTTTATTGGTATATTTTCCCTGTGCAAGTTGGTATATTTCAGTATTTTTTTAAGGAGCTTCGGTTTTTTTGTAAAATTTAATTTGGTCACACTGTTTTGAACGAACTAAACACTAAATAAATTCATCTGACATTCCACCGTTTGACGTTTAACTTTGCCGTGTTTGTAAATTTGGTCGTGACCGGAGAAGAAATAAACGATGAATAGTGGCAGAAAACGGTATTTTTTCTTATAAAAATCTATATAGAATTACTGAGAAATAAGTGTAGATTCCGTATTGAGTAATTGTTTTTCAAAAAGTAATGATTATACAGGCGAAAAAAGTAACGAAAGTTTAGACTTAACATTTTTTTCCATTATGGCCGTTGTGTTATGACATGTTATTGTTATAAATATTCTCGTAAATAGTTTGAAATACACATAAATAGTCTGCATATTTACCTATGAACATAATAATAGTAATAGATACTAATATCATCACGTATTATATTTGAATTTAACTGACATAGAGACAGCCCGTTTAGTGTACTCTGCCTATTTTCATAGTGTAATGTCGTACGGTATTCTGTTGTGGGGAAATGCCGCCGATTTTCAGACTATCTTTGTCTTGCAAAAAAAGGGCTGATCGATCAATTTATAAATTAAGCTCGAGACACACTCAGAGAGAAATTTAAAGAAATTAATGTAATGACTGCCTTGACAGTATATTTTTGAAAATCTTTTATATGTCCATAAGAATATTAAATAGTTTAAAAAATACAGTGATATCCATAGTATAAGTACTAGGAACAAACACAAATTTGTTGTACCTTCAACAAGGCTCAAGAAAATAGGTGGCTCATTCAGATGTCAATGTATATATACGCTTTAATAATAAACTTCCAAGCCATGTTCAAGATCTAAGTCTCAATAAATTTAAATCATTCATTAAACGTTAGTTGTGCCAGAAAGCCTTTTACACTTTTAAAGATTATAATGAGGACAAAAAAGCTTGGGATTAAGCTGCTCCAATTTTTATTTTTTAATTATTATACTGAATGATATTTTCTTTCCTTTTTTTATTATTAATTATTTATTGGGAAATATCTGGTTGACCGAGCTTTGCTCGGTATTGTTGGTAAATTGTGTTTGAAATAATAAGTTTATGTTCAAGTTGATTATCGATAAAGTTGGTCATTGAAAACACTAATAAAACGACATTTTATAAAAATGAATCCTAGCTAGATCAATTTGTCGCCCCCGAAACCCCCTGTATACTAACTAAATTTCATGAAAATCGTTGGAGCCGTTTCCGAGATTCAGATTATATATATACAGGGTGATTGAAAGATGGGTGCAAAGCTTTAAGGTGAAGATAGTATAGACAATTTAGAACCATTTAAGCCATGGTTGTCTTAGACGAAGTCTTACCAAATTTTTTTAACCAAATTTTTAAGTTTTTTTTCGGAAATTCTCAAAATTTAATGTAAACTGCATAATTATGGCCAAATTGAATGATAAATGAATTAATTTTTTATTTATTTAATTAAAGTAATGTGTAAGAAACCAAGTAAAACATGTTTTAGGCTTCTGTGTCATTAGACATTTTTTTACAGATATTTAAAGCTCAAAAAAAAAAAAAAATTTGTACAATACGTCTTTTAAACCTTATTTTAAAAAAAAAACGGAGGGTGCTTTTTTTGTTCAAACCTTTTTGAAGACATGCTTGATAATCGCTCTTTCTTTTGAGGTATCATTTATGCGGATATCTTACAAATTATTGAAATTAGGACCTACAAACCAATTCGAGGGAGAAATTTTAAATTTTAGGCAGTCTAACAAAACACAAAATTTTTGCTTAAAAGAATACTTTATGTGCTCGAAATGATATCATTGTTTAATTCTAAAAATTTTTGGCACATGCAGGAACCAATTGAGGGGAACCCATTGAGGAGATTCTCTAAACAATGGCCACCGAGCGCGGTGCGACGGCATTTCCAGGTAGAACGCCCAATGAATAGCAAAAAGTGATAAGAGTTGGTTTTTACAGCAAAATGGTCTTAGTTACTGAGGCAACAAAGTCGTTTTTCTTTAGTCAGGGTCAGTCGGTCTGTGATGAAGCCGTTACATCTTTTACTTATTAGTCAAACTACTGCCTTTGTGAGTCGACGTTGTCGTATTGATTCACAATTTACCGTGTTCAGTTGTAGCCCTTTGCGTTCTTGCACGTGTTGTTTGCGTTAGTTTTGAACTTTTTTGTTTCACCGTGTCCAGTCGTAGCCTTGCGCTCCTGCACGTGTTGATTTTTGACTTAATTGTGTTGAGTTGATATTTAGTGCGCTCCTACGCCGTTTTTCTTAATTGTTAAGTGACTATGGCTACTTTTTCCAATCAAGAATATGCAGATATCGTATTTATGTACGGTAGAGCAGACGGTAATGGATCTTTGGCGCGACGGATGTATCAAGAGCGCTATCCGAATCGCAGGATACCGAATGTCCGAGTGTTTTACAACACGTTTCGTCGTCTTGCCCAAGATGGGTTTCACCGCGTGGAACCTGGAATCAACCCGGGCAGACACGAAACTGCCGTCGACGAAGACATTTTAGCAGCATTTCAAGCGGATCCTACTACCAGTACTAGAGCAGTAGCTCGAAATTTAAACATTTCTCAATGGAAGGTGTGGCATACAATGCACCAAAATGATAAGTATCCGTTCCATGGCAGGAGTGTGCTAGGTCTAGTAGAGCAAGATCCTCAAAGAAGAATTCAGTTCTGCCGTTTCCTCCTCAACAGAGACATCGAAGATGCGTGGTTTCTGAAATCAATCTTGTGGACGGATGAAAGTAAATTTTCAAGGGAAGGTATTACAAACTTTCACAACATCCATGAATGGGCCGACGCAGACAACAATCCACATTTTAAGAAGCAGGTGTCATTTCAGATGAAATTCTCTGTGAATGTATGGGCTGGAATAATTGGCAGAACATTGATTGGGCCCTACTTTTTGCCTGATCCATTAAATGGCGAAAATTATTTGCAATTTCTGCAAATTGATTTACCACTGCTGGTAGAGGAATCAGGTGTCCCGATCTTCGAAAGAGACCGAACAGTCATCTTTCAGCAAGACGGCTGTCCAGCGCATTGGACTTTAAATGTAAGGGAACACCTCAACAATTGCTTTCCTGATAGCTGGATCGGCAGGGATGGACCCATCCCTTGGCCCGCTCGCTCCCCAAATCTGACCCCGTTGGACTTTTCGTGTGGGGCCGGGCCAAGGAACTGGTGTATAACAACATAGAAATAAACACTAGAGAAGAATTGATACAAAGAATAAATTCAGCGTTTGAGACAATGAAGCAGGAGATGATGTTGAAAATAACGACAACAGAAGTTAGAAGACGGGGCCGTGCTTGTATTAGGAATCACGACCGTCATTTTGAACATGAAAAATAAATAATTTTAATTCAAATGTAGTTTTAATTAGTCTGCCTAAAATAAAAAAAATTCTCCCTCAAATTGGTTTGTAGGCCCTAATTTCAATAATTTGTAAGATATCCGCATAAATGATACCTCAAAAGAAAGAGCGATTATCAAGCATGTCTTCAAAAAGGTTTGAACAAAAAAAGCACCCTCCGTTTTTTTTTTTATAAGGTTTAAAAGACGTATTGTACATTTTTTTTATTTTTTCTGAGCTTTAAATGTCTGTTTAAAAAAAATGTCTAATGACACAGAAGCCTAAAACATGTTTTGCTTGATTGGTTACACATAACTTTAATTAAATAAATAAAAAATGAATTCATTTATCATTCAATTCGGCCATAATTATGCAGTTTACATTAAATTTTGAGAATTTCCGAAAAAAAACTTAAAAATTTGGTTAAAAATATTTGGTAAGACTTCGTCTAAGACAACCATGGCTTAAATGGTTCTAAATTGTCTGTACTATCTTCGCCTTAAACCTTTGCACCCATCTTCCAATCACCCTGTATATTCAAGAACTGCTCGTTTAAAGGTATAAGATATACACTTTGACATTTTGATTATTGCTTAACTATGATATGAATATATACTCTGAGAAGTATACTATTATTATTATTTTAATGATTTTGAATGTGAGGACTATGTAGATGTTTGTTTTTTTTATATATCTCTCTTACTCATTTCATTTTAATGAAAATATGGCAGTTTGAGTACTTAATGCGGCTCCAATCCACATGGTCTTCACATGATCTAACCAAATTATGTCTGGACTTTAAAAAAGACTGTGACCTCTGAGTTTGTTTCGGCCTTTCTTCTCAGAGTAATAGGAAACATCGACCTCATCTAGTCTTAAAAACCGGCCAAGTGCGAGTCGGACTCGTGCACCGAGGGTTCCGTACAAACCTGTAGGTATTCTCGGTTTAAAAATAAATGTTTTTTTTTTTAATTTTATATTTCAGTTGATTGAATGTAAGGTAAATTGCGGTTTACGATTTGTGACGTTTTAAAAAAAACTACTCACTCGATCTCGTTCAAACCAATTTTCGGTGGTAGTTTACATGGTAATGTACATCATATATTTTTTTTAGTTTTATCATTCTCTTATTTTAGAAGTTACGGGGGGGGGACACACTTTTTACCACTTTGGAAGTATCTCTCGCGCAAACTATTCAGTTTAGAAAAAAATTATGATAGAAACCTCATTACCATTTTTGAAGACCTATTCATAGATACCCCACACGTATGGGTTTGATGAAAAAAACCATTTTTGAGTTTCAGTTCTATGTATGGGGAACCCCAAAATTTATTGTTTTTTTTCTATTTTAGTGTGAAAATCTTAATGCGGTTCACAGAATACATCTACTTACCAAGTTTCACCAGCATAGCTCTTATAGTTTCGGAAAAAAGTGGCTGTGACATACGGACGGACGGACAGACAGACAGACAGACAGACAGACAGACAGACAGACAGACATGACGAATCTATAAGGGTTCCGTTTTTTGCCATTTGGCAACGGAACCCTAAAAATATGATTGACGTGTAAAAGTGTTTGCACAGACAAAGTCATTTATCATTTATTGACATCATAATTGTGTGTTAAAGAGAAAAAGTCGTAAAATTGGCGCCACAATCATGACGGGTGGCCGCACGTACGGTCTGCAAAAAATCTTGAAAGATTATTATTTTTAAATGTTGGTTGGATTTTTATTATTACGTAAACATTTATTAGTGATTTATATCTGAATGTCTTATGTGGAGTTTATGTTCCCGATTATTTTCTTTTTGTTATTATTATTTATTTTTTGTTTACTTAGGCCGGTAATGTGGTTGGGTTCGCTGATCAGACATTGTACAATTAGTGAAGTTTCATATTGTTTTTAGAATGGCGAAATACGCCGCTACGGAGCGGTCCAGGAGTGTGACCCCAGTAGCGGGTATAGAACGCGGACCGAACCGGCAAACCGCGGCTCGGCGGGCCCTATTATTGGAAAAGCTTAGGGCCACCCCGGTCCGCGATCTGCAGTCCCCACCGCCACGGTAAGTTTCTTTTTCATAGCGTTTCCTACTATATTTATTTAGTTACAATGGAGTAATTTGTATTTCTTACTTTAGCCTCCACGCGCTCCCCGTTCAGGCGACACCTGGAGGATCGCTTAATGTGGGCGACTCAGTGCTGTTCGAGCAGACCCCAGGTGGTCGCCTGCGCATCGGTGAAGCTAGGCAAGCCAGGCAACCCAGCCTGGACTTGTCTCTCTGGTAAGTTAATTCTCCTTCCTAGAGTATCTCCATGGTACGTGGGTGGCAACGTACGTGGTAATATGGTTATATTTTTACGATATTATATTTACTCACAGTTCCGATGTGGTTGAGCGTGTGGAGGCATTGGACATGTCCGAGGACGAAGCAGCGGAGCTGCTGGAGTCGGATCCCTGGCATGTGATGAGGTGGATGCGGGACCTGCCGGGGACTAGTGAGCTGCCGAGGGCTAGCGAGCGTCTGGGGGCCAGCGAGCGGTCGGAGACCAGCGACACGCCGAGTAGCAACACGGTTTTTCTTGCTCCTCCCGTGCCTAGCGTCAGATCTGAGGTGACTGTCGCTGCCGAAGTTGACGTTCGTCCATCAACTTCGACGCTGACAGCACTTTCACAGGCGGTGCCTAGGTGTGATGGCAGTGAATTGGACAGCGACTTCGATGACGAATTCGATGCCCCGGTCATGCCAGTTGTCGGGAGGGATTTTCCTGACACCGAGGAGTTAGACGAACCGTTACAAGGTTTGGTAAACGAGATCGATACGGGGATGGATGACGCTGCCGATTCTCTTTTAGGTACGTCGGCTATTTTCACGTGGTCACCGGACTTTGATTCGTTTAGGGGTGTTCGTGAGGAGTTCTCAGGTCCTACCCCTGGGCCAATCAAAGACTACGAGACGCCTTATGATGCCTTTACCGACATATGGGATGAGGATATCATAAGGTTGATCGCCACGGAAACTAACCGATATGCCCATCAGACAATCGAGACCATGCGTAACGCAGGGACTTTGAAACCATCATCTCGCCTTCATTCGTGGACTGACACTAATGCAGACGAAATAATGGTTTTTTTCGCGATGTTAATGTATATGGCTATCGCCCCGCGTACGTTGATAACTGAATATTGGACATCAAACGAAGTTCTCCAATTACCGGGGTTCAAGAGTATTATGTCCTTTAATCGGTATACTCTGTTGAATAAGTGTCTTCACTTTGTAGACAATGTCGCTGACGAGAGTCAGCAATTGTCTCAATCTGGAGTATCTTCTTCAGCAGGGCTGTCACGTAGGCTGGGTAAGTTGGCACCTATTATTGAACATCTCGGAAAAAAGTTCAAAGCCTTGTACAACCTAGGACCTGACATCAGCATTGACGAGTCTTTGACCTTATTCAAGGGCCGCTTGTCCTGGGTCCAAACCATAAGGTCAAAGGCTGCGCGATTTGGAATCACGTCATATGAGCTATGTGAGTCCCGCACTGGCTATATGGCTAAGTTCCAAATGTACACGGGCAAGGATGGCAGTTCCGATGGTGATCTATCACTTGGCGTCAATTTGGGGGGGCAGAGCACAAAAGTGGTTCTTGAACTACTGCAAGGTCTTGAACATCGGGGGCATTGTGTGGTGATGGATAATTATTATAATTGTCCATCATTAGCACGGTACCTCAAGAGTTTGGGCTTTGATTGTTTAGGAACCCTTCGTGTAAACCGTCGAAACGTCCCTAGTGACATAAAGGTGTCGAAGAAAGTGAAGAAGGGGACTATTATATCTCGCCATTCTGGAGACGTATCCATCATTGCATGGATGGACTCCAAGATGGTGAATATAATATCCACCTATCACAGACCCGATACCTATCTTGGAACTAAGGCTGGTAAACCGATGGTGAAACCGGTATGTGTAAAAGATTACACCAAGACCATGGGGGGTGCTGATCTCAAAATTCAAAAACTCTCCATGTATCAGTTGGAGCGAAAGAGAGGCGTGAAATGGTACATGAAATTGTTTAAAAGGTTACTGAATGTGAGTATACATAATGCGCTTGTAATGTACCAAAGTTCTCTGAAACGGATAACTGATAAATTGCCTGTGACGCATCGTGAGTTCCGCTATGCGCTTGCTGAAGCTCTACTTAAAGGGCATCGGCCCTGTTCAATAGAGATCATTCAGGCACCAGTGGAAAACGTGAGGCTGAGGCGAAATATCATGCACGAGCCAGAGCACTTGATGGGACGTCAGAATACAAAGAGATGTGTGATTTGTCAACGGCAGAAGAAATCCAAAGCCGTTCACTCAAGGTGCATCACGTGTGACGCATATCTTTGTTTTGGGGACTGTTGGAGAATTTGGCATTCTGCAACAGAGCTCCCAGGCGTAGATATACGTGGGCGGAAACGGAAGCGCAAAGAGTATTTTTGGGGTGTGGATGTGGATTACGACTGTTTTTGAATGTGATGGTGATCCGGGCCCTCGCATGAGGATCACGTTTCGACGGGACGCCTAACCGTTTCTGTATCTCGTTTACTCCTTTCGTTGCTGTAATCGGGGGCGTTACGGTTATCGGGAACGAAACGGTAGCGTGGGAGCGGTTTTTGGCGTCTTCATTGATGTGACCGATATCAGTCAGGGTTTCTGCATTGTGGATAATATCTTACGGGACAAATCTGATTTAGTAAATAAAACGCACGATAGGTACGGGACAAACCTTTCTTTGAACATTTGTAAATTTTGCTAAAGGCTGGGTGAAATCTAGACAAACCTTTCAGTATACTAGCTGTTACAATAAAGTGTACCTATTTAATGTTTTCACAACATAATTATGTTCTTATATGTACGAAAACATTTGTAAATTTTGCTAAACTGTGGGTAAAATCGGGACAAACCTTTCAGTATACTAGCTGTTACAACAAAGTGTAACTATCTTATTTTTCACAACATATATTCATAAATGTACGACAACATTTGTAAATTTTGCTAAACTGTGGGTAAAATCGGGAAAAACCTTTCAGTATACTAGCTGTTACAATAAAGTGTACCTATCTTATTTTTTCACAACATATATTCATAAATGTACGAAAACATTTGTAAATTTTGCTAAACTGTGGGTAAAATCTGGACAAACCTTTCAGTATACTAGCTGTTACAATAAAGTGTAGGTACCTACCTTATTTTTTCACATATGTTCATAGATGTACGAAAACATTTGTAAATTTTGCTAAAGTCTGGGTAAAATCTAGACAAACTTTTCATTATACTAGCTGTTACAATAAAGTGTACCTATCTTATGGTTTTTTTTTTGTGTACAAAAATATATATGTTTATTGTTTTCTTATTTAATATAGATTCCTTGAAAGGAAAATGCATTTTATTTCAAACCTTTCGAAGCCCATTCTTAGATATCGTTGGGAAAGGAAGATTGCTGTTTGTAAGTAAATAAGTGTACGAATAATTATTATTACTGTATTTTCAAACAAATAGCAACAATCATATGTACTCTGAGATAATATATACAATGATGTAGTTTCGCTTTAGCAGCTTTTATTATTGCTTCTTGCCAAATTCCATGATCCTAGGTGAACGGGAAGTACCCTGTAGGTTTGATTCCCTTTGCGAATGTATGAGAAATGTGACATAAACGTCTATATCTTTTGATTGCGTAAACAAGGTTGACGCCACATCAACAAAACAGCGGACAAAAAGGTGATCCGTTTTTTCCTTTTGAGATACGGAACTACGGAACCCTAAAACTGGGCTATAAAAAGACTTGATCGAAACCACGAGCGAATCCGAGGGCAAAAACTAGTACATATAAATAAATCGGTTCTTATAATTCACATAAATATCTACATTCATAAAAAAAAACAATACATACAGACGAACCTCCTACTATCCTGAAGTCGGTAAAATAATAACATTATTTAGAACAAATTAACATGACAAACAGAAAATGTATCAATAATAATCATAATAACAAGATTTCCTTGAAAATAATAGTAAAATAATAACATTGAATTATTTTCGTTCGAGTTTTTTTGGAAACGTTACCCGCGCCACGGTGTAAACGGCCAGTGTAGAAAGCTGGCCGCTGGCGGTCACAAATTTTATATCAGTTGACAGAAAAAGTTGTTGTGTCATGCAAATAGTGTGTTTAGTAGTGATATAAAGTATGTTACGAATGTGTAAACATATGAATCATATAGAAGCAAATATAGCAATATCCATGTAAGGTGATTTTGGGAAATTTAAATAAAACTAATTTTGATAATCATACCTATGTTTCTTGAAGAAAATTTTATTGTATTGCAATGGGAATGTTAAAATACACATGTGCAAGCGATTATATAATAAAATAACTAAACAATGACGATAAAAAATTGAAAAACGTACTGGATTTTGCTGGCAAAATCAATTATATACTTTAATGAGGTATATATGTCTAATATTATGAAATTTAAAAAAAAACGCACTGAAATAAAAATTGACATAAAATATTTATTTATGAAATGATCAATAGAACAGACGCAATCACTGCTTTCTTTGTTTTGTAAAGTACATACAACAATAGTATGTACCTACTTTTACAAAACAAAGATCACTCCGCTTTAAAAGATTATAACGCAAACAAAAGTAGTAACTTAGTACTTATAAGAGGGTTAAAGTTTCACATTGGAATGATACCGTGACACTACATCGCTACTTACTACGTTTTTATTTACTTTCGTAGGCTATTCATGCTGTTTCTTGTCAGCATACATAGCTGAAAAAAAAGTCATTCTTTTCTGATATCGCCCACGCCACCATTTTTAAACACTACCGCATTAGCTTGAGGTATTCTCTCTGTTATTACAATGTTCGATCAATTAAATGACATACAGACGGACTTGGACAGTATTTCAGTAGCTGAATCGGCAACTTGCATGATTGAGGACTGCAATGTTATTGCCGACTTGCACAAAAATGCTCTCTCACTTCTCTGTCAAAATATTCGAAGCATAACAAAGAACTTCGATGGCCTGACAATGCTTCTAGAAAGAAGTAATACATCCTGGGATTTCATCATTCTTACGGAATGTTGGCTTTTCAACTCACCCCCTCTACCTTCAATCGATGACTATACCTGCGTCAATACTAACCAACATAAAACACAGAATGCGGGTGTAGTGGTGTTCTACCGTTCTCACCTTCAAGTGTCTGTTTCGGAGCCCCTGGTCCAGGATGCCAACTGTTTGTTATTAAATTAATATTTGCACGCCATAATATGTGGCAAACATGTCTGAACTTATATTTTCTTTTATGTTATCCTGCATGCACGTTGTAATTTCTGTATGTGTACACATGTTTGGGCAAATAAATTTACTTTGACTTTGACTTTAATTTTCTATAATAACACATAATTTTCTATAATCACAACGACTGTCGGATAAGGTGCGGGTCATCCAGCGTAACCATATGCTGGATGCCGCTGTACTTGATCGACTTTGCCTCGAATTACGGAATAGCCATGTTACGCCTGCTTCGCCACTGGTCGCCGTGCAACTGCAAAATTTACCTAGTGTTCCACTGCAACCCAACTGCGTTGGTGAAGAGGATGATGATGGGGCTATATCCGTGAGTACCCAGAGCAATGCACGATTGAGGAGCGCCTTGGAGGATGCTTTCCGGGAGTATCGCTCTACTCCGTCTGAACTTAGACCACGTTTACCTCGTTTGCCGATGCACAGGAAAAACAAGGCGCTAGTGTGTGCTCTAGACTCACAGCTGTCAACATGTTTTGACGGCAGCAAAGACCTCGCCGATACCCACTCGATCTTGTACTGTGCAGCTGTAGCGGCTTGTCGTGTAGCTCGTGTTAAGTTTTCGGACAGTGACAGAGCTACAGGACCAAAACCAGCCGTACCAGCTTAGCAGTGCAGGATTAAGCGTCCTATCGGTGAGGCTAGACCACTCATCGGTAAGCTAATCTGCTTCAGGAAGGGCAATACTCGCCCTCGAGTGATGCGCTTTGTGAAGCGGGCGTTCTTCGGGACTGATGTTAGTCCTCGCGATTATTTGCCCCACGTCGACTTCCTGAAGTAGAAGATCTGTGCATGGGCAAACCGTATTCGTCGGTACCGGCGGAGGGTGGAGCGGTAGACCCAGAATCACACATTCCAAAGCGATGAAAGGTGGGTTTATCGAGCTTGGGAGCGACCGGACCAAGGTGTGGCTGACACGTCCCTTGCGGATGATGACGCCATGTCTTCATTCTGGCGAAACATCTGGTCGGTGCCTGCCAATCACACCGAATGTGATTGGAAGAGAGATCGAGCGGGCGTGCGGTCAAATACCAGAAATGGGGGCAATTACCATCAGCCCCGAAGATGTTGTTTGTGCAGTCCATCCGTTCCCTAACAGGAAATCTCCAGGACCGGACGGACTGCACAACTTTTGTATCAAGTGGTTCCAAAAGTCGCACGCTCGCTTGGTATCTCAGTTCCAGTCAGCCTTAGAGTCAAGGTCGTTGCCCAAGTTCCTAACAACAGGGATAACCCACCTGCTCTAGAAATCAGGTAGCACCGCGGAACCCAAAAACTATAGACCAATCACGTGTCTACCGACGGTCTATAAGGTTCTTACATCCATTTTGAGAGCAAAAACTTACAAACATGTAGACACAAACTCTATCTTGTCTGCCTCTCAAAATGGATGTAGGAACGGGTCTCGCGGTACTAAGGAGCTGCTCCTAATCGATATAACCATCAGTCAACAGGTTCGTCGTTCTATAGACTATAAGAAGGCCTATGACTCGGTGCCACATACATGGCTCAAGAGGGTGTTGCAGCTGTACAAAATAGATAAAACGCTGCGCACCTTCCTGATGTCATGTATGGGGCAGTGTAGGACAGTCCTTCGCTATCCAGGATGTCGAAATATCCAGAGGAATAGCGAACCGATAAGGATCGCGCGAGGTATATTTCAGGGCGATAGTTTAAGTCCACTTTGGTTCTGCCTAGCCATGAATCCTCTTAGCACACTGCTGGAGGATTCAGGTATATGCTATCGATTGAGGAGAGGTGGTCGGGTTATATCTCACCTCTTCTACACGAATGACCTAAAACTCTTTGCCCACAACAATCTGCAACTGATGGAGCTACTAAAAGTTACTGAAACCTTCAGTAGCACCATCAGTATGGAATTTGGTGTGGACAAATGTGCAGTCATGCATGTGAAGCGAGGGGAGATTTTGGAATCCGTGGGAACCCAACTCACGGATTCCATACACCTAAGATCCCTCTCCTCAATCGAAACATACAAGTATTTGGGTATGTCGGAAGCGTTAGGCATCGACACTTCTGACATGAAACAATCGTTGAGGGAGCGCTTTTTTAGCCGCCTGAATAAAGTTCCAAATAGTCTTTTATCAGGCGGAAACAAGGTGCGCACCTTCAACGGTTGGGTTATGCCAGTTTTGATGTACTCTTTCGGCATACTCAAATGGACTCAGACGGAACTGGACGCCCTGGATAGACGGATCCGCACACTGCTGACCGTAAATCGGATGCATCACCCACGGTCCTCGGTGATGAGACTGAAGTGTATATCCCGCGGAAGTGCGGAGATCGAGGTTTTTTAAATGCCAAGACCCTGCACAACCGCGAGATACGCAGTCTCAGGGAATACTTCCTTGAAACCGATTTGGGGATGCACCGAGATGTGGTCTCAGTGGACAAGGGCTTCACCCCGCTCTCCTTAGCTAACGAAAACTGGCGCAAACCTAAAGTATTAGATACTAATGACCGCAGGGAGGTATGGCAAAGCAAGGAGCTTCACGGACGCTTTTACCGGGTCCTACATGGACCCGATAAAGACCTCTTAGCGTGCGTATCCTGGTTACGATTCGGAGATCTATTTGGAAAAACCAAAGGTTTTGTCTTTGCAATTATGGACAAAGTTATGATGACGAACAACTACCGGAAATATATTGTGAAGGATAGCACGGTTGACATCTGTCGGGCATGCCACCGTCCGGGGGAGTCAATCCGACACATTAGTTCTGGCTGGGGAACTGATTACTTTTCCGAATTATTTTTGTTCGAATTTCATTTCACCGAAAACGATTGACCGACGTCTTTTTTGCTATATGCATTATTTGACATATTTTTAGACCATCGAAGTATCATGTATCATAGGTATTATTTTACCGAACTATGTTTCGCCGATTTACAAAATAACTTTTCGCTATTGGCCGAAGCCTCTTTTGAACTTTTTTCATTTGCCAAATGATTTATTTGCCATATTTTCACCACAATGAAACAACATTTTTAGGGAATATTATTTGGTCACAAATATATAGCCGGTTACTTGGTAACGTTTTCAATATGAAATTAAAATATACTTACTGTCATAAAAAGTCAATATATTCTCCTACAAAATTTAGTGAGAAACGAATCGCTGTAAAACCGACTTTACGTAGTCTTGTCTGCCCTACCCCTAGAGTGTAATTTAAAACCGCGGAGGCGCGGAGGGGTAGGGCGGCCCGTGAGCTGAGAAGCAGGTGGTTTGAAGGCCCGCCGCCGCGGCTGAGGCTGGCCGGCAATGCCGGCCAGCAAGCCGAAACCGCGGTGGTGAGTGTTAAAACCATCTACGACGATAGGGTCGCGTGGGGCCGCCCAAACTCCGCAGCGCCGGAGCCGTGACAGAAACAATGCTTGCTGCATGTTGCATGCTTGATTGCATATTGCTTGCTTGTTCGCACGCTGCATGCTTGCTTGCATGCTGCATGCTGTATACCTGCTTGCATGCTGCATGCCTGCTTGCATGCTGCATGCCTGCTTGCATGCTGCATGCTTGCTTGCATGCTTCATGCCTGCTTGCATGCTGCATGCTTGGAGCAAGCATCCTTGTTTGCATGTTTCTTACTGGGACTCTTTAAAAATACTTTTGTTCATAATCAACTGTTTTATTTAGTGCCATTACATTTAAATAATTAATTAATTAAACAAAAGAGTAGGTTAATCTGAACAGTGGTATAATGAATGTTCGGAAACATAATACTTCAAAAAAATGTTATGTCGGCTAAGTGTAACTTCGGTATTAACTTTTTCGACCAAATAAAACGTCGGAGTAACGTAAAAAGTCGAAATGATAATAGGTCAACTGATACAGTAGCAGACGTGACTTCGATGAAGTAAAAAAAAACGAAACGATAATAGTTAAAAAGTTTTAGGTGAAATGAAATTCGGTGAAATATTTTTCGAACTTATGATAGGTAACCTTCTGGCTGTTCTCGTCTGGCTAACGGAGACTCCTTGCATAGGCACAACCTTGTAGCCAGGATTATCCACCAGCAACTTGCTCTGAAATACAGTCTTGTGGAATCAGAAGTACCGTACTATAAGTATGTGCCCGACCCAGTTCTCCAAAATGGCAATATCACATTGTATTGGGATCGATCTATCATCACTGATAGGACTATTGTTGCTAATAAGCCAGACATAGTGGTGATAGATCTATCAGAGCGTCGCACAATGATTATTGATATAGCAGTCCCGCATGACGAGAACCTCGTGAAGGCTGAACAAGATAAGCAAATCAAATATCTTGACCTGGCTCGCGAGGTTGTCGAGATTTGGGATGTGGATACAGCAATCATTGTGCCGATAGTCGTGATGGCAAATGGCATAATGGCCAAGAGCCTCGACCTCAAGAGACTCTCGTTAGGCAGCTGGATCAAGGGCTTGATCCAGAAGGCAGTATTACTGGACACGGCCCGTATAGTGAGGAGGTTCCTCTCTCAGCAGCCCTGACCACCGGTAGCTTGGACCCTATTCCCGATACCGGTGGGCTACTGTTTTTTATATTTTTAAATGTTTTTTATAATTTTTGTTATTCTAATATTTAAAAATATAATTTATATGTTTGTTAATGTAATTAAGGAAATAATAATAAACCCGCAGGGCAGCATGTGGCGAGCTGCTGGGCAGTAGCGACCCCACGGACCCTATCTCCCGGGAGAATTCTTGTTCCTCATCTCTGGCTTGTCTTTATTGGCCGGCTGGAGTGAACACTGATGAGGTGCAGAACTTCCACCTCTTTCTTGCCTTTATTGGCCGGCTTGATATAATAAAATTAGATGATACTTATACCTGTATTTTATAAATATTAAAAAAAATAATAAGATTCTTTGTAGGTACTTAAAAAATACACGTGATATAGTCGGAGGGACCTCACCATGTATCACCAAGGGGGAGGGGGGGGGTTAAAAAATGGCAAAAAAAACATCACGTGATTAATGGACGTCCCCTAATAGTATTCAGAGTAAGAAAACTGCGACATAGGGCTGTGGAGTTGAATTACAGACACTCAATCATTTACCAGACACCGAACATAGTTATAGGAATAGTACTTTTGCCAGTGGCTTGGCCCGTACAGCTGTCGGAAAATATCACCTGGGAACCTACTACCGGTATAAAGTAAGTATCCAGGATAACCATAAATCCAAATCCATCCAAAAATCTAAACATCTAAGCCATACTTTGCGGTCTCTTACTTGGAATAATACTATTAGGTTTATTTTGAGTATAACGAATACACATGATATTCGCATTTACTATGAAGCCTAAGTAATATGAATTACAATCCTACTGATCCTGCACTACCCAACCGCTACCAACCGGGACGGACGTACCTATGGCCCGCCAGCCGCTCTGCCCCCGCCTTTTAAATCTCTGATATCTTCTAAGATATTCATTTAAATAACATGATGTCAAGGGCTATGTTGATCTACATTAAATGCACAATATATTTGAGGTACTTAATTGGATAAGGATTAGTGCAATATTGCTTAAAATCCTGAATCCTAAAAATGGTTATTGTGGTCCTTAAAATATAGACATATACCATTGCGGACTTTTTTGTAGACCTTTTTAAGGTGTACAATACTGTAGTACATTATTTTGATCTATTTTGTAGGGTTCAGCCAGCGTTCGCAATGTTAGCGCAAAAAAATGAGTTTATTTATGACCTCACATTAGAAACCTCTAAAATTATCAGCGTTTCTTCACTATATTACACATGTTATAAACATATAAACCATCCTCTATCTACGTATCCCAGGGGACCCGATATCGATTTAAGAAAACTCTCATCAAAATTCGTTAAGGAGTTTTAAAGATATAAGCATACATAGGGACAGACAGCAAAGTGACTTACTTTCATCCCCTATTCCCTATTGTTATTTTACCCCCTTAAGGCTAAAAATTTAACAAACTTTAACTATAATTCATAAATATACATTATGTAATAAAAGCCAAATAAAAAAGTTTCATCATTCGAGCTTTAAAAATGACAATACTTCCCTACAACCTTTCATCCTCCCTTTCAAACCCTTAAAACCCCTTTTCTGCAATAAAAAGTAGCCTATGTCCTTTCTCAGGATCAAAACTATCTGTGTACCAAATTTCATTTAAATCGGTTCAGTAGTTTTAGCAGGAAAGCGAGACAGACAGACAGAGATACTTTTGCATTTATAATCTACTAGCTTTTGCCAGCGGCTTCGCCCGCGTGGAGGTCGGAAATTATCCCGCGGGAACATACTACCGGGATAAAAAGTAGCCTATGTCCTTTCTCAGGCTCTAAACTATCTGTGTACCAAATGTCATTTAAATCGGTTCAGTAGTTTTAGCAGGAAAGCGAGACAGACAGACAGACAGACAGAGTTACTTTTGCATTTATAATATTAGTAAGTATGGATATACTAATATACTTAATATTATAAAGCTGAAGAGTTTGTTTGTTTGTTTGATTGAAAGCGCTAATCTCAGGAACTACCGGTCCGAATTGAAAAATTCTTTTTGTGTTGTGTAGCCTATTTATCGAGGAAGGCTATATAACATCACGCTACAATCAAGAGGAGCGGAGCAGTAATGAAAAATGTTGCAAAAACGGAGAAAATCGCACGTTTAGGCGATTCGACGCGACGGGAAGGGTCGGGGGAACACGAAATTTAACGCGGACGAAATCGCGGGCAGAAGCTAGTATAATATATAAGATGTATCTATTCATACACGAAATATTTTAAGAGGTACACCTGTAGGTGGTAAAGAAGCTATAGCAACGAAAAAATAATTTTAGTAAGGCTTTTTTTTAATTTAATATTTTTAAATTATTTGACGCACATAAAAAATATTGGCTCCTTCTTATCTTTTACGGCCCGAGACACCGCGGCCATGCAGTCCGGTCGTCGCCCTCGCAGCGTCAGGCGGGCCATTCATAGGGTTTGGACTAAACGTTTTATGCAAAACGTCTCAAATTATAATAATTACGAAAATTCAAAAACGCTTAGATAAAAAAAATCTTTTTGCTTCTATAGCTTCTTTACCACCTACAGGTGTACCCCTTAAAATATTTCGTGTATGAATAGATACACCTTGTATATAAGGTGTATCTATTCATACACGAAATATTTTAAGAGGTACACCTGTAGGTGGTTTAGCGTTGTCAGGCGGGCCATTCATAGAATTTGGAGTAAAGATTTTATGCAAAACGTCTTAAGTAGTTTTAAAATTATAATAATACGAAAATTCAAAAACGCTTAGATAAAAATTTTCTTTTTGCTTCTATGGCTTCTTTACCACCTACAGGTGTACCTCTTAAAATATTTCGTGTATGAATAGATACACCTTATATATATATAAATACTAGCTTTTGCCAGCGGCTTCGCCTGCGTGGAGGTCGGAAAGTATCCTGCGGGAACATACTACCTGGATAAAAAGTAGCCTATGTCCTTTCTCAGGCTCTAAACTATCTGTGTACCAAATTTCATTTAAATCGGTTCAGTAGGTTTAGCAGGAAAGCGAGACAGACAGAGTTACTTTTGCATTTATAATATTACTAGCTTTTGCCCACGGCTTCGCCCGCGTGTATGTCGGCAATTATCGCAAGAGGACGTACTACCGCGGTAAGAATGTATTAATCCATGTTATACATACATACAATTACGCCTTTTCCCATGGGGGTAGGCAGAAACTACGGAACGCCACCTGCTACGATCCTTACATATCTTGTGTGTTTGATGTACTTAAAATAAAACTAGTAGTATTCAGAGTAAGAAGACTACGACATAGGGCTGGATTAAATTGAATATAAGTCTTACTGGTTTTTCTTAACGCTCCTATTCTACCTATACAGACACTCAATTATTTACCAGACACCAAAATTAAACATAGTTATAAGAAAAGTACTTTGGCCAGTGGCTTTGCCCGTATAGCTGTCGGAAAATATATTACCATATTTCGCGGTCTCTTACTTGGAATAATACAATTAGGTTTATTTTGAGTAATTCGAACACACATGATATTCTCATTTATTATGAAGCCAAGGTAATATGAATTACAATATTATAATCCTATTAATCCTGCACTACCCGACCGCTACCAACCGGGACGGCCGGACGCGGGAAGGCCCGCTAGCCGCTCTGCGGCGATTTTATTATAATCTCTGATATCTTCTAAAATATTAATTTTAATGATATGCTGTAAAGGGCAATTTTAATCTACATAAAATTCACAATTTATTTAAGGTACTTAATTGGATAAGGATTTATGTTGTATTGCTTAAAATCGCATTCATAAATAAGCCATTATTTCTCGTAAAAAGTAAAGGATAAAAATGGTTATTATGGGTTATCCCTAAGAGTTAGACATATACCGTCGCAGACTTTTTTGTAGAATTTTTTAAGGTGTACAATACTGTAGTACATTATTTTGAGCTATTTCGTAGGGTTCAGCCAGCGTTCGCAATGTAAGCGCAAAAAATGTGTTTATTTATGACATCACATTAGAAACCTTTAAAATTATCAGCGTTTCTTTACTATATTATGCATGTTATATACATATAAAACTTTCTCTTGAATCACTCTATCTATTTAAAAAACCTGCATCAAAATCCGTTGTGTAGTTTTAAAGATATAAGCATACATAGGGACAGACAGACAGACAGCGAAGTGACTTTATTTTATACTAGCTTTTGCCCGCGGCTTCGCCCGCGTAGATGTCGGAAATTATTGCAAGAGGACGTATTACCGCGGTAAGAATGTATTAATCCATGTTATACATACATAAAATTACGCCTTTCTCCCATGGGGGTAGACAGAAACTACGGAACGCCACCTGCTACGATCCTTACATATCTTGTGAGTTTGATGTACTTAAAATAAAACTAATAGTATTCAGAGTAAGAAGACTGCGACATAGGGCTGGATTAAATTGAATATAAGTCTTACTGGTTTTTCTTAACGCTCCTATTCTATCTATACAGACACTCAATTATTTACCAGACACCAAATTAAACATAGTTATAAGAATAGTACTTTTGCCAGTGGCTTCGCCCGTATAGCTTTCGGAAAATATCACTCGGAAACCTACTACCGGGATAAAGTATCCTATGTATATGGTAAGAATCCAGGATAACCAAAAATCCAGATCCATCCAAAAATCTAAAAAATCTAAGCAATATTTCGCGGTCTCTTACTTGGAATAATACAATTAGGTTTATTTTGAGTACTTCGAACACACATGATATTCGCATTTACTATGAAGCCAAAGTAATTTGAATTACAATATTACAATCCTACCCGACCGCTACCAACCGGGACGGCCGGACGCGGGAAGGCCCGCTAGCCGCTCTGCGGCGATTTTATTATAATCTCTGATATCTTCTAAAATATTAATTTTAATGATATGCTGTAAAGGGCAATTTTGATCTACATGAAATGCACAATTTATTTAAGGTACTTAATTACATAAGGATTAATGCTGTATTGCTTAAAATCGCATTCATAAATAAGCCATTATTTGTCGTAAAAAGTAAAGGATAAAAATGGTTATTATGGGTTATCCCTAAGAGTTAGACATATACCATCGCGGACTTTTTTGTAGAACTTTTTAAGCTGTACAATACTGTAGTATATTATTTTGAGCTATTTCGTAGGGTTCAGCCAGCGTTCGCAATGTAAGCGCAAAAAAATGTGTTTATTTATGACATCACATTAGAAACCTCTAAAATTATCAGCGTTTCTTTACTATATTATGCATGTTTTATACATATAAACCTTCCTCTTGAACCACTCTATCTATTAAAAAAAACTGCATCAAAATCCGCTGCGTAGTTTTAAAGATATAAGCATACATAGGGACAGACAGACAGTGAAGTGACTTTATTTTTTTATTTTAATATGTAAAGATAAAGAAGATGATAATGATAATAATAATAGTAATAAACCCGCAGGGCAGCATGTGGCGTGCTGTTGGGCAGTAGCGACCCCACGGACCCTATCTCCCGGGAGAATTCTTGTTCCTCATCTCTGGCTTGCCTTTATTGGCCGGCCTGGAGTGAACACTGAAGAGGTTCAGAGCTCCCACCTCATTCTTGCCTTTATTGGCTGGCTTGAGTGGAGATTTGCAAGAGCAAACGTGCTCGGGGAAAGGAAGTATTCCAGTAAGTGCTCGTAGGGACTTGACCATCTTCCGGGCTCTGGGATTGTTCTGAAAGCCGTGGAATACCTCTCCACTTCTCAAGCACCTCAGGAAGTGTTGCCCCCTTGTCGCTGCGTCACTATGTGCCAGCGACGTTTCCCGGGGGCCCATTATTGAGTGTGCAAGTCACCCCCTGCCATTTTATCCGTGTATACAAAACATTGATCAGGCAGGGGCCATAGTCCTTTCATAGTTGCGGTTACCAATCCACTATAGCCATCCAAACCCATAGCCTAATTTGCTTTGTTTCCATATTCTATAATAGTTCTGCTCCAACCGGGGATTGTCCTTGGGTGCACTTGCATAGTGCATACAGGGATAATCGTCGGTTGGTGCCCCCTCATCATTTAAAATTTTCTAAGGGGCCTCTGCGAGTTGGCTTCGGCCCCTCGTACGCCTTCCAAAAGACCGGGATCCTAGGATCCCGAGATGTATTAACATATATGAAAATAATAATAATAGTCCATAGTCAATAGTCCCCATAGTGCTATCAACAACAGGAGTAATTCCTAAGCAACTTCATCAGTCCCTTACTTCCCTCAACCTGCCATCTAACACCTTTCACTTGCTGCAAAAGGCATGCAGGCTAGTTAGAAAATTTCTTCAGTCTGAACCGGACACCTTGCACCAATACGCACATGCAAATTCGTCTACCATACAGTCCACTTATCATATTACTCCCCCCACACTTAACCCCAATGCTGGACACTTGGCTTAGGCCCGTGCCATCATTTCTATCCGGCTAGGCCGAGAAAAACAAATTCTAAATAAAAATAATAATAATAAATATAAATATAATAATAATATAATATAATAAGATAATAAGATATAAGCATACATAGGGACAGACAGACAGACAGCGAAGTGACTTTATTTTATATAATATATGTAATATGTAATGTAATGAAGTGTGGAAGTGTGGATAGTGTGGATATATATAATATTATATATAGTTTGGATGTGGATAGTGTGGATTTTGATGTACAGACGCCACCAGGTCAAGCTACCCGAAACTGTCAATTTTTCCCAATGAACCTTGAACCTAATGCTCTAGACATAAAGTCGAAAATCTATCAAAGAAATTTGACAGATTGTAGTAGCTTGATGTGTTGGCGTCTGTACTTTATGCCTTGCTGTGAGATTGAACAAGTTTCTTTAAACAACCAGATTCATTTGATTATGAATAAATTGTAGTTTAAAAAAAACTAAAAAACACGCTTGCATAGAAATATTTTCTATTTTTTAGGGTGTTTCGAATTTTGAGACGTATGTCAGCGTAGTTTGTGACGTATGTCAGCGTAGTCTGTGACGTATGTCAGCGTAGTTTTCGAAGACAGTGTTTTTGCTGTCCTGGTAACCCTGGCAAGAATAATGGCACAAAATGAAATTATTGCATTGTCATCGGTCTTTGACAGGTGTGCAAAGTTTGAATTAAATCTGGTCGTTTAAAGTGGGTCAAAATCGGAAGAAATCGGTTACAAACAAACATACATACAAGTGAAGCTAATTTATAGCGTAGTTTGTAAGTTAGCTTTAAGTTATTATTTATTTTTTGTAATGTTGTGATATGGTTAAGATTAAATTATTTATTTGAATTGGCAACTTTAGTTTTATTCTTATATCGTAAACGTCTCACTCAAGTTACCTACCCTCATAAAGTTCAGAATAAGCGCTATCAACTATCAAACTTGTGTATAACTATGAGGGTAATTTAACTGCTTGTCATTATTAAAACTTGAAATTTTCACTCTCACACTAACGGTCGTGCTGGTCATGATCGAATGTATTTAAAAAGTTTCATTTATTGTGTAAGTTATAATTTAAATAATATGGCGTCCTCAAGACATGAGGCTGATAAAGAAAATGTGCATAGAACTAGAATACCGATACCGATGGATCCTTTACCAGCCTTGCCGAAACATTTGCTAGTGAACAGCAAAATGCTTCATAAGCAAGAAGTTCCAAATCGACGTCCTTTGAAGACTATCAACGCACAAAGCACGAGTATACCGAAGCCTGGTCCAAGTAAAGTAGTTCCACATAAGCCCAAACATCCAATGAACATCGACACGAAACATGTCACCATGAAACAGAGAAGTGAAGACTTAGACTGGCATTTTACCGTTTTTAATGACAAAAGTGCTAAAGATAAAAATGCCAGCATTATATCTATAAGTGATGATGAAAGTTATTTGGATGAAAAAGGTAGTCAACGGTATTTTGTACAGAATAAAAAGAAAAATGCTTTAGGCGCAGTGTTGAGCGCTGTCACGCCGAATCTGAAGGTTAAATTAGAGCCGAATCGCGTGAGGAATATGAAGAGGAGTCTCAAAAGACCTCATAGTCGAGAGCTGCAGGGTCTGTCTCCACCTATTGTAGCTAGACAGGAGACGCCTGATGATAAAGTGAAGCGTCGTCTTAAATTCAATGAGAGTATACAAGACACGTTAAGAACACCTGATTTCTGTAAGTACCTACGGATAGTAAGTTTTTTAAGTTTTATCATTTTGTTCTTCAGACGTAGGTATAGGCAAAAATATTATAGGCTAGTTAAAAGAAAAATAGTCACAGAGAAAGCTAAGCAAAGACGAAGAAATAGCGCGGACAGGCGTGGCGATGCGATGGGATGCGATACAGTGGGGTCGGGGGGCGAAATGTCACGATAGATGCTAGTTGTGTGTATTAAACCAATGTTGTATGTTAGTTTAATATCTTGACCATTCAAATGGGATCGATTATTTGCCTTGTTCGAATATAATGATGATATAACGTAGGTGCTTATAACAACGAATATAACATAGGAATATACAGTGAATGATGACAGGTTCTGCTTGTTATTTCACTACGGACTTCTATTATTTGACGGAAATGAATGAAAGATCTCGCCATTTTTAGGGTTCCGTAGCCAAATGGCAAAAAACGGAACCCTTATGGATTCGTCATGTTTGTCTGTCTGTCCGTCCGTATGTCACATCCACTTTTTTCCGGAACTATAAGAACTATGCTGTTGAAACTTGATAAGTAGATGTAGGTACGAGTATTCTGTGAACCGCATTAAGATTAAGAAACAAAAATAGAAAAAAACAATACATTTTGGGGGTTCCCCATACTTAGAACTGTAACTCAATTTGTTTTTCTTCAAACACATACGTGTGTGGTATCTATGGGTAGGTCTTCAAAATTGATATTGAGGTTTCTAATCTCATTTTTTTCTAAACTGAAAAATTAGCGCGAGAAACACTTCCAAAGTGGTAAAATGTCCCACGTAACTTCTAAAATAAGAGAATGATAAGAGAATGACTAAAGAAATATATGATATACGTTACCATGTAAACTTCCACCGAAAATTGGTTTGAACGAGATCTAGTAATTCGTTTTTTTTAATACGTCATAAATCGTAAACCGCAATTTACCTTTCATTCAATCAACTCAAATATAAAAATTAAAAAAAACATTTAATTTTATAAACATAAACCTTATGCATAAACCGTGAATACCTACAGGTTTGTACGGAACCCTCGGTGCGCAAGTCCGACTTGCACTTGGCCGGTTTTTTTGCTAAATGTTTTTATCTATTGGTACTTCATGCCGATACATTCAAGATTTGTACTATCTACGATGCGATGTTATTGTGTCGACTAGTTAGAATTAGTGATCAAATGTTGTGTTTTCATTTTGAACATTCCACCCTCTTAAAAATCTGAATGACAATAAATTCTTGTTCGGAATGGATTTAAGGCTATAATGTTTTTATATCAATTAGTATCAATTAGTAGCTTATAAGTCGAATCGCATGAATCAATTCGCCCAAATCGGACGAATCATCAATTTTAATTGTTTTTTCATTAGCCGGCTCGTTCTAAGTTATTTGTGGGCAACTCGACAATTCCTGAAATATGTGCCTATAAATGTCAACTAGCACACTTTGAATTTTTAACCCCCGACCCAAAAAGAGGTGTGTTATAAGTTTTTACCGCTTTGTGTCTGTTTGTGGCATCGTAGCTCTTAAACGCGTGATCCGATTAAGATGCAGTTTTTTATTAGAAAGTTAGCTTTCTGGCGGTGGTCCTTAGACATGTTTTTATCAAAATCGGTTCAGTCGTTTCGACACGACGATCCCTTGATCAAACCTACTAAATACAACTTCATAATAAACTTAAAGGGCGAATACGTATTTTTTTACTATTTAGACGTTTTTGTTTTCGTCGGTGGTGTTTTAAATTTAACTTTCTTATGATAAAGTTAGTGTTTTGTTTTCCTTAACTTTTCGTTGTTTCTTTACATTTTATTCATAACGAATTAGTTGTCTATATTTCTTCGGGCGAGTTAATTCGTGCGTGTCGACTAGTATGCTTCATTGATAAGATTGCTGAAATATTTTCCCCATTTTTTTTATACACAAAGACAACTGTACAATTTACATTTTCAGACAGCTACTAAAACTATACAATTTAGATGTTTAGATAGCAACTCATGCGTCCTTCAATATGCATTAAACCGGATATTAGCACATACTATTTCGTGAATATTTACAAACTCTGACATTCACTATGACTCAATACTTGTGCAAATCTTATAACCGTGGTCATTTTTTAGGGTTCCATACCCAAAGGGTAAAACAGGACCCTCTTACTAAGACTCCAATGTCCGTCCGTCTGTATGTTTGTCTGTCACCAGGCTGTATCTCATGAACTGTGATAGTTAGACAGTTGAAATTATCATTGATGATGTATTTGTGTTGCCGCTATAACAGCAAACACTAAAAACAGAATAAAATAAATATTTAAGGGGGGTCCCATACAACACACGTGATTGATAACGGCAATAGGTAGACGCTTGAAATATTCACAGGATATTGAGTTATATTATTCGTTTTAAAAATAAATAATTAAATTTAAATAAAATTATATTTAAGAGAGGCTCCATACAACAGACATGATTTTTTTGCCGTTTTTATAGCTAATGGTACGGAACCCTTCTTGCGCGAGGCCAACTAGCACTTGGCCGGTTTTTTTTTTATTACCTAGTTCATGAATACTTTAGTCAGTGTAATATTCACAGCAAATGGATAAGATACGAAGTATGGGTAGCTGATACTTTTGTTTTTAGGGAAGAGGTCGTATATGCGGAGCTTGTACCGGGAATATAAGACGGATGTGTTTGAGTACCTCCTGGCGAAGGAGGTCAAGCCGCTGCAAATGCCCAGGGCTTCCAGCGACTCCAGGGCTTGCGCTATCAACTGGCTTATGAAAATTAACGTAAGTGATTTTTTATGTTATATTTTATTTAGTTTTGCGTACAGGTTATCTTATTTGTTTTTCGGTCACTGTTGTCTAAGTTGACAAGACCTATTATCACATAACACCAAGGGAATCAAAATCAAAACAGAGACGATAGGTACTTACTAAAATGGTATTTCTAATCTCCCTGAAGATATAATACAGGGTGGCAGGGACATCTGTTATTATTACATGTGTCCTCTCAAACCTATTAACATTGAATTTGAAACCATTGTAAAAGCCAATTATTTTTAAAATAGTAACCGTGGAAACTCGCCTGCTCTTCGCCATAGGAATCAACCAATTGGAACCGTGCACCTAGCTTCTGACGTTTCATAAGTGCCCATAAAATATTTTGATTTGTTGCCATACATTTGTTGCCATAGATTCAGTCCTTAAATGATTCTGGATATATTATAATACCCCCCTCCCATACATTTCAATTTTTCGAAGCTAATAAAAAAAAACAAATGTTTCTGTTCCGTACATTCTGACCGCGTAAGTAGGTGTTGCACTTTACTATGACACAGCTGATTTATATTTTTATAACAGGCCAAAAATGTCTAAGCCAAAAATTCTAATGTGTTTAGAATCAAGTGGCAAATTCATGGTTATAGTTTGCGTGTCGATCTTCTGCCATTCTGCATCAACTTTTCACTACAAAAGTTCGTAGCCGGCTGCGCCTTATTTTTAACCCCCGACGCAAAAAGAGGGCTGTTATAAGTTTGACGTGTCTGTCTGTCTGTCTGTCTGTCTGTGGCATCATAGCTGCCGAACGGATGAAGCGATTTCAATAAAAAAAAAATGTATTAAAGGTGACTTATGTGCGAGTGTTCTTAGATATGTTTGATGAAAATCGGTCCAGCCGTTTAAAAGTTGTGGGGGAGAAAGTGGGGAAGGGTAACCGAATGTCAGCAAATATACTCGACTGGGGTCTCAAATGAAAGCGCACTGAAAGAGAATATTGATGAATTAATCGAGTGTTCTTAGCTTCGTTTGATTCTACATTATAATAAGTATGTACCTATAAAAAGTATAAAATAACAATTAAATTAAAAATTTAAAAAACTCCCGACACAAAAACCTAATTTTCCTTTAAAAAGTAAAAAATAATAAAAAAAACTCAATCTTAAAGTACCTAAGTATGTATTAACAAATTTAAAAAAAAATACGTCGCGTTGGGGGACCGCTCCGCGAGGGCAGACGTTGACGGTCGTATCCTAAATGCAATATTGTGAAGTAATTTTATAAAAGTTTTCTTTTCTTCATTATTTAGGTAATAGACTATTTGCAAATAAATTGTTAGGTCTGGAGCGGTCCCCCAACGCGACGTATTTTTTTTTGAATTATTAAAACATACTTAGGTACTTTAAGATTGAGTTTTTTTTATTATTTTTTTACTTTTTAAAGGGAAATTAGGTTTTTGTGTCGGGGATTTTTTAAATTTTTAATTTAATGTTGCTTGACCATCAAATTATAAGGAGGCGATGCACTATGGAAAATAAAGGTCTGTTTCTGATTAAAAATCAATAACTTTTTCATTTCTGAATATTATGTTCTAAAAGTTTGCACAAATATAGAATAGTATATATTGCTTCAAATGGAATGTAATTTATTATGATTGAATTTAAAACCATACACTAAAAAATAAAACAAATTCAATATTATCAAAAAAGTCCAATATTTATTATTTAAAAATGAATACTATTATTTTAATGTTTACAAAAACAAAAAAATCATATAGTACATCAAAATACAAATCAATTTAAATAATGTTTTTTTTTTAATTTGTATTAGGATCGAACACAGATTAATTAATTAATTGTAATGTTTACTAAATGTTATGTTATTTATACTTGATGAACTTCGGGATCTATATGTCTTCATCGAGTTTCTTCACGTTTTTGTATACGGTTTTCTAATGATGGTTATGTAAGGATCCGAAGTATAAAGAAGAGTTTGAAATACATCCTCGTTTGTAGCGGATCTTACTGATCTTACACTTTATCGTCAAAGTATTAAGTTCAAGATTGACTGGGAAAATTTGACAGTTCCGGGTAGCTTGATGTGCTGGCGTCTGTACCTATACCATGCCCCATTTCATACACATACATACAATCACGCCTTATTCCCATGGGGGTAGGCATACCTACTCCTTTTGCCTCGTTTAAGTTCATACATCTGGTCATACACGCACACCGGCTACTAGTGCTACGCACCTGACCCTTCTGAAGAACATCACCAATAAGATCACTATAATAATATGTTCTCCTAGTTGCCCCATTTCATTTCACTTAATCTCTAATAGCGATGAATAACAGTCGGTAATTCCTGGGTGTTATTCCCCTGAAGAACGATGTATTCATAAATGTTAAATGAATGTCATGATAAAAATTATAACGGGAGTTTTGCAGACTGATAAACAATATGTTAAGGGCATGCGCTGTATCATATTGACTAAACCTAAACAGCGGTTTACTATGTACACAGTTTTAAAAACTCCTAAATACACAAGGTTCTTATTTAAACAATGCGTATATTGCTTTTCGCTGCCTTGTTGGTGTAGTGGTCGATAGGTCGACTGCTGAGCGAGAGGGTTCGATTCCTACCACCCTTTTTTTTTTTTTTTTTTTTTTTTTTTCAGGGTGGGAAATCATCAAATGACTTCTCCCGCTCTGGGCGGAGCGGGAGGGCGTGTCAGACTTTTACTGACTAAAACCCACCCGTGTTCCATCAGTTGCCCATGTGCCAGGGTCACGGTATCTCTTTCGAACAATCACGCGACCCCGGCAGGCATCGGTCCTAGTAGACCCCTACACTGCTGCTGACATCTCTTTGAGGCGCGCGTGGAACACTGCGCGCCGTCGACCCGAGCTTGGTCCTTACCGGGCGGCGAGCTACCCATTGCTCGCCACCCGCAAGCTCGCGCCTACGGTGGCCGGGAGTCCGCTATTGACTCCCGACGCCCGGGGCGTCTCCTCCTGCGGCGGCTAGAGATGTGAGGGCGCAGAGACTGCCACTCCCTCACGCGCCCCGCCTCCTCCTTCGCGAGCATTACTGCTTCGCAGAAGGAGGTGACGGCTTCCCATTCCCTCTCGCTCCGTACCATGGCTCGCACCAGGGCCGGACGCGAGAGGTCGCCGCCGCCAATCGCCTCCACGAGGACACGGCGGTACTGTGTAACAGATCTGAATAACTTTGATGATTAATGTCGGATATTTGGATTAACATACATTGCTTCATATGTACGAAAAATTTGTCTGCTCAACAATGAGTGTTTGCGTGAGATGTGTGTAGTGTGGGTGTAGAGTGTGAATGTGTGTGGTGTGTGTAGTGAATGTGTGAACCCTTCGGAGAATACAGGCGCAATTTCAGGTAATTATAAGACTTCATTGGGTCAGTACAGACAGAACGGTACAATGCCCGAGCAAACTGGCTCCATTGAAAATAGGACCGTATTACCACAACATAAATTGAATTTTTTATGAATATCGACTGGTTTTCGATGTGAAATGCGGCCAGAGATGCCACGATGATTTTTCCTCACATCTGAATTGACCCTTACTCATCCTTTTCAATTTCAGGGCGCTGACGGCGACCCAGCCATCGTCCAGGCAGCGTGCTGGTACTTTGACTCTGTCCTGGGCATAGGCTACGTTCAGCCGGGTAAGCTACAGCTCGTTGCAGCAGCTTGCTTCTGGAACGCTCAGAAACTCAATGGGCCCTTCACACCTGCGATGAGACTAGTCAAACACTCCAACTCTGCGTTCACGGCTGATAAGTTGATGGTTACAGAAAGAGCTGTGATGATCAGATTGGTATGTTTTGTATTTATTTATTTCTTCAGTTTTCGATTTGTTACTGACCACCATGCCCTTGGACAACTGGTGAATTCGTATTAAGGTGGAAGTGAGGAAGCACGCAATATTTTTTCTTTATTTTGGGTCAGTGTCAAGTTGTATATTGGTTACAATAAAATTAGCGTCCATGACAGTTATGATTTTAGAAAACTATAAGCATTAATATCAACAATACAACCCTCTAAGTTAATTTAATCCCACTGATTGACCTTTCAGCAAAATAGTAGCGTAAATACGTTAGTGTTCACTAATAGCAAAAAATAACGGTTTGCCCATTTGCTCGTCCCGTGTGGTGCCGGACGTAAAGAATAGCATCACCCCATTTCTTCCCGTGGGTGTCGTAAAAGGCGACTACGGGACTTACTAGAGAATGGGCGGCAGCGTTCTCTATGCATTTTGAATCATCATTCAAATGAACTTAAAGGGTTATAGATATTTCATCACCATCATCATTTTAGCCGAAAGACATCCACTGTTGGACATAGGCCTCGGGTTTTGCCATAATCGCCCTGCTTGGCAGGCGGGTCTAATAAGTCCTTTAGCCACCTCTTACGAAGAAACGAACCCACGGGAAGAAATAGGATTGTGTTATTCTGTACGTCCGGCACTACACGAAACAAGACATGGATATTTGTTTGAATCATATTTTGTTAACAAATTGCAAAAAAAGGAGAAACATTTGAATTTCGCGGGATACCCTGGGGCTTCCACCTTAAGGTGTGAAATGTTTGCCTCGGATCTAAACGTTTGTCTATTTAGCTCTTTCGAATGGTACCTAACATCCGCTTTGGTGCATACCAAGTCAAAAAGAGGTGGGGGAGATTGGGATATTTGGACTTTTTCCTTTGACAAGGATAATTTAAAAAAGTTAAGTCAACCAGTTTTATTTTCTGGTTAGAAATTGTCTTTCCTCACCTAAGACAAAATTAAGTACTTACCTACATGTATGTAAAAAATCTGGTTTTACCAAAATTTATGGGCCCGTGGCTTAGGCCCCCAGTGGTCGAGGCACCTGTGGCCGACGCCCCCAATTCGATTAATTTTATAATTATATTTTTTTTGTGCTTTTTCACTTACTACAGTCAATGAAAAAAGTGTTTCACCATAATAATAAAGTATTTTTCCTTGCTGAACAGAAGTGATCTATCAAATAGATAACTTTTATATTGCTTAGCAAGTATTTCGATTTTTAAGTCTTAGTATTTTTTCTCCCATCTCTTATATACATTGGAGAGTAATAAGGGTAGGGACATTTTGCCCCTTATTCTTACCACATGGCAATTTTATCTTTCAACTTCAACCACCTCGCACCCAAACCAGTTATTGGTAACAATAAAAAGCCAGTATTTTTGTCCAAAAAATTGAAAACAATAAGGAAATATATATAGATATTATGTCTAACTCATTCACACCAGAATCAAGTTATTGAATATTGCAATATGCCATTGATTAGAAAGTTTAGTGTGACATCACAGAATGACGAGCGAAGGTCCTTCCGAGCGAAATAATTACAAAGTGGTTAAAAAAAAAGACTTGGTGGAAACACATTGTTGCACGCAGGATTTGCGTATAGTATTCATAGAAAAAAACAATACTAGGTGAATTATACATTGACCATGTCTTTTCAAATAAAAAAATTGTTATTCTACGAGTACGTTTTTTGTCATGTTACTGCTATTGAAACTGGCTGTTATAATTAGGTAAAATTATTCTCATTTGTTTAAGGTTTCAAAGTTACTTCAAAATGCTTAGTTATTATTGTTACAAGGATAAAAATAAAATTTCACTATGTCAAAAGTTAGTTGCTCTGCGGTCATTTTTAAGACTGATTATTTAAAGTTCAATCTTATTTTATTACATTTGAGACTGATTAATATAATTAATTTAAATGATTCTCTTGATTATAGGTGATGAAAACTGTGATTTATATACAATTTTTTTACCATGTTTCTTATTGAGATAAATAAATAAATAATGAAAATAACTAAGACTCACAAAATATACATCCAACATTTCTATGTTATAAAAATTATCATTTAATATTATACATATACCTACATACTTACAATCAATATACATTTATTATTATTGTAAAACATTTTTGTGCCAGAAAGTACAGACGCCACCAGGTCAAGCTACCCGAAACTGTCAATTTTTCCCAATGAACCTTGAACCTGATGCTCTAGAAATAAAGTCGAAAATCTATCAAAAAAATCTGACAGATTGTAGTAGCTTGATGTGTTGGCGTCTGTACATTTGATCAAAAATTGCTATGAATTAAATTATTCGAATCGGGGGCGTCGGCCACACGTGCTTCAACCACTGGGGACCTAAGCCACGGACCCAAATTTATCCTCAATCATTTGACACGTGACACTTGGAAGAACCAAGTTTCTGTAAAATGTGTCATAAAGTACTTACAGAAAATTATGTATGGGCTAAGTTTTCAATCGTCAGATAACTTATAAATATGTCAGTTCTACAAATTGTGTAAACAAAAGCTGTCATGTCGATCCGCCATATTTATTTTTCAGATACAAATTATCTGACTTCTGAAAAATCAGGCCTTAGCAATGATCATGGGAATAAGGGACAAGATTATCTACAGTCTAGACTAGAGGTATGAAGAATAGGGTGTAATGGTCACTCAACCTTCATGGAAAAGGGAGGATCTTCCGAGCAAACGGGTGTTGTGTGTGGTGGGCTACTGCCCGATGATTGATGTCGAGGCGTTGTATACAGGCAAATTAGCTGGCAAATCTTTATCTAGGTTATCGATATCGAAAACGAATGTGACAAAAAATAAGTATCAACAATTATTTTTAATATTTTTTTCATGATGGGCGGAGGTCAATGCCCGTAATTAATCAGCCTGTTTTTGTAATTTTTCGTGGAATTTAGTTATTTATTAGAAATTTCCAAATCCCTTATCATAACAGTCGTTTGGTTGCATTAATTGCATGCCACAGTGTCATTCCAAGTTCGAATGAGAGATATTTTTTTTCTTTTATTTCATCCGTTTTCATTTTCGATACCCAACACGTCGTCCAGCAAATTAAATTTGACCGTGTATTTAGATTGCCATCCTTTATAAGAAGCTGCTAAAACATATTTCATTATTCCAGAACTTCCCGAACCAACCAATAGTCCCGCAAGACTACATAACCTACTTATCCTGGTGTTGCGACTCGCGCAATGCTGGTGAGATTGAGGTGGCAGCCACATTCCTGGCCATGAGTGGTCTGCTGGTAGATCGGGTCCTGTGTGACGAGTACCCCTCGGTTATCGCAGCGGCAGCTGTCAGAAATGCCCTGCTGTTGCTCAGGAGAAAGGAGTTGATGGCGCGTCTCCAAACCTGCAGTGTGTACGTATGAGAGAATGTTTCAAACCTTAGATTTAGATCTTCATAAAGTCTTTATAAAGTCGCTTCCCGCGTCTGAACGCTTAGATCTTTTAAAATACGCAACAGATTTTAATGTGGTTTCCATCAATAGACAGTTATTCAACCGGAAGGTTTATATGTATACTAGCTTCAGCCCGCGACTTCGTCCGCGTCAAATTTTTGCTCCCCTGACCGTTCCCATCGCATCGGATTGTCTGCCAGTTTTCGTCCATTTTTCGTTGCTGCTCCGCTCCTTTTGATCGTAGCGAGATGCTATATAGCTTTTATATAGCCTTCCTCAATAAATACCAACAGATTTTTTTTTTTAATTCGGACCATTTAAGTTCTTGAGATTACCGCGTTCAATCAAACAAACAAACTCTTCAGCTTTATAATATTAGTTTAGATTACGCGGGTGAAGCCGCTGGCAAGAGCTAGTCCTATTAATATAATAATAATAAGAATAAATATCTTAGAACAACCAACACAACGTTATCTGATCCCAAACTAGGCAGAGCCTGTACTATGGCAACCAAACAACTGATAAATATACTTAAATATTTCTAAATACATACATATTATACGAGGGTGGGGTGAAAAGTTCTCGGCCTGACATAGAGATGGCGTTCTAATCAGGAGAAAATTATGTTTCCCGCCTAGGTGCATGTATCATTCGTTCATATGACAAGTTTCAACTCGTTCTTTAAAATAGTTTACATACACGATGATTTTGCAGTAGATGTCTTGCGTGTTTTTCGTTAAAATGGATAAACTCGAATATCGTGCGGTCATAAAATTCTTCGTTTTGGATGGATTAAGCCCTAAGGAAATTCATCCGAAGTTAGCAAAAGTTTACGGGGGCTCTGCTCCTTCCATGTCAACCGTTAAAAAGTGGGCAGCTGAATTTAAACATGGTCGCACATCCCTCGAAGATGACCCACGTGAAGGACGGCCAAAAACCGCCACCACACCGGAAATAATTGAAAAAGTGCATGATATCGTGTTGGACGATAGAAAAGTGAAAGTGTGTGAGATAGCTGAGGCTGTGGGGATATCGGAAGAAAGGGTGCGACACATCTTGCATAATGAATTTGGGATGAGAAAGCTCTGCGCAAGATGGGTGCCGCATTTGCTGAATGCCGATCAAAAGCAAATGCGCAAACGATTTTCGCAACAATGTCTGGATCGATTCAATAAGGATCGGACCGATTTTGTGCGGCGATTTGTCACCATAGATGAGACATGGGTCCACCACTACACGCCAGAAACGAAACAGCAGTCCAAGCAGTGGGTGGAAGCCGGTGGTTCAGCGCCAAAGAAAGTGAAGTCGATCCCATCTGCCGGAAAGGTCATGGCCAGCGTGTTTTGGGATGCGAAAGGAATCTTGTTAATTGATTACCTTGAAAAAGGCAGAACGATTACAGGAGAATATTACTGCAACCTTCTTGACCAGCTGGATGACAAAATTCGCGAGAAGAGGCCTGGCTTGAAGAAGAAGAAAATCATCTTTCATCAGGACAACGCACTTGCACACAAGGGTGCGTTGGCGATGGGAAAACTGCGGGATTTGGGCTACGATTTGCTCGGCCATCCCGCCTATTCTCCTGATTTGGCACCCTCAGATTTCTATCTGTTCCCAAACTTGAAGAAATTTGTTTCTGGGAAGCGCTTTGCATCCAATGAAGAAGTTGAGGGGGCCGTAGATGAATATTTTCAGAGCGTTCCAGACTCTCACTTTCGGGAAGGAATATTGATGTTGGAGAAACGCTGGACCAAGTGCGTTCAAGTCAAGGGAGAGTATGTAGAAGAATAAAATATGTTTTTGACCAATAATCGCCGTCTCTCACTGTCGGGCCGAGAACTTTTCACCTTACCCTCGTAGATATGTTGTATGTTGTTGTTGTTATTGTTATGTTGTTTGTTTATATGTTTGTAACTCAATCACGCAAAAATGGCTGACAGAATTTGTATGAAATCTGGTGAGAGTCAATATGGCGAGTGTACCATAGTGAATCAAATTATACGAATTACCAAAAAAAACGGCCAAGTGCGAGTCGGCCTCGCGCACCGAGGGTTCCGTACAAACCTGTAGGTATCCTCGGTTTATGTATAAGGTTTATGCTTATGAAATTAAATGTTTTTTTTTTAATTTTTATATTTGAGTTGATTGAATGAAAGGTAAATTGCGGTTTACGATTTATGACGTATTAAAAAAAACTACTTACTGGATCTCGTTCAAACCAATTTTCGGTGGAAGTTTACATAGCTATGTACATCATATATTTTTTTGAGTTTTATCATTCTCTTATTTTAGAAGTTACGGGGGGGTGTGAGTGTTCCCCTCATTTTACCACTTTGGAAGCGTCTCTCGCGCAAACTGTTCAGTTTAGAAAAAAATGATAAAAGAAACCTCAATACCATTTTTGAAGACCTATTCATAGATACCCCACACGTATGGGTTTGACGAAAATATTTTTTCTGAGTTTCAGTTGTAAGTATGGGGAACCCCAAAATTTATTATTTTTTTTCTATTTTAGTGTAAAAATCTTGATGCGGTTCACAGAATACATCTACTTACCAAGTTTCAACAGTGTAGCTCTTATAGTTTCGGAGAAAAGTGGCTGTGACATACGGACGGACAGACAGACAGACAGACAGACAGACGGACGGACAGACAGACAGACATGACGAATCTATAAGGGTTCCGTTTTTTGCCATTTGGCAACGGAACCCTAAAAATCTACCTAAAATGTTATATTTTGTACATAGCTCTAAACAATCTGTACCTCCTTCAGAACGAAATTATTTCGAAATTAAGGTACACCCGCCATATTGACATCAAGATGGCGGGTGTTCTATAATATTTTATTATTTATCCATTACTCATAAAATATAATTACACCAAAAAATTGTACTTAAAAAGTACTCAAATAAAAAGAAACACACACTTGATCAGTGGGATAGTTCTTGAGAAATACAACATGGCGGGTGTACCATAGCTAGTTGCATAGTTAAATTATACCAATTACCAAACAAATGTACCTTAGAAGTACTATTTTGTACCTAGCTCTAAAAAATCTATACCACCATCAGACCAAAATTATTTCGGAATCAAGGTACTAAACTCAAAAAAATATATGATGTACACACGCCAACACATCAAGCTACTACAATCTGTCAGATTTCTTTGATAGATTTTCGACTTTATTTCTAGAGCATTAGGTTCAAGGTTCACTGGGAAAAATTGACAGTTTCGGGTAGCTTGACCTGGTGGCGTCTGTACATAACTATGTAAACTTCCACCAAAAATTGGTTTGAACGAGATCCAGTAAGTAGTTTTTTTTAATACGTCATAAATCGTAAACCGCAATTTACCTTTCATTCAATCAACTCAAATATAAAAATTTAAAAAAAACATTTAATTTCGAAAATTGTTTCGGAATCAAGGTACACCCGCCATATTGATATCAAGATGGTGGGTGTTCTATAATATTTTATCATTTAACCATTACTCATAAAATAGAATTACACCAAAAATTTTCCCAAAAAGTACCTCAAGTAAAAAGAAACACACTTGACTTGACTGAGAAATAATACAACCGTGTCTCGTTTACTTATGGTTATTATTATTTCCTTTATTTCATTGTATAAACATATAAATTATATTTTTAAATATTAAAATAACAAAAATTATACAAACATTTAAGAATATAAAAAATAGTACACCACCGGTATCGGGAATCGGGTCCAAGCTACCGGTGGTCAGGGCTGTTGAGAGAGGAAACTCCTCACTATACGCGCCGTGTCCAGTAATTCCGCCTTCTGGATCAAGCCCTTGATCCAGGTGCCTAACGAGAGCCTCTTAAGGTATTAGCCGAGGCTCTTGGCTATTATGCCATTGGCCGTCACGACTATCGGCACAATGACTGCTGTATCCACATCCCACATCTCGACAACCTCGCGAGCCAGGTTAAGATATTAGGTATTTACCTATGAAATTGGTCAATCGCTCGTGTTCGCTGCTCCTGCACGACAACGCGCGACCTCATACTGCACAGCAGACGGTCTCCAAGTTGCAAGAACTGGGGTTGGAAGCTCTCCGTCATCCGCCCTATTCACCAGACCTTGCGCCTACAGACTACTACTTTTTCCAGAATTTGGATAACTTCTTGGCGGGAAAAAAATTCAATACCCGAGAGGCAGTACAAAATGCCTTTGAAGAATTTGTTGCCTCCCGTCCAGCTGATTTTTTTAAGAAGGGCATCAATAAACTGCCACTGCGTTGGCAAAGATGCATTGATTGCATGGGTGATTATTTCGATTATTACAAATAAAAAATACATGAAAAAAAATCGGTGAATTTTTTTCATACAAAACGGCATTTTCATAGGTAAAGACCTATTATTTAATCTGCTTATCTTGTTCAGCTTTCACGAGGCTCTCGTCATGGGGGACTGCTATATCAATATCATTGTGCCACGCTCTGATCGATCTATCACCACTATGTCCGTCTTGTTAGCAACAATAGTCCTATCAGAGATGATAGATCGATCCATTCCCAATACAATGTGATATTGCCATTTTGGAGAACTGGGTCGGGCACATACTTATAGTACGGTACGTCTGATTCCACAAAACTGTATTTCAGAGCAAGTAGCTGGTGGAAAATCCTGGCTTCAAGGTTGTGCCTATGCAAGTAGTCTCCGTTAGCCAGACGAGAACAGCCAGAAATAATGAGTCGGATTGATTCCCCCGGCCGGTGGTATGCCCGACAGATGTCAACCGTGCCATCCTTCACAATATATTTCCGGTAGTTGTTCATCATCATAACTTCGTCCATAATTGCAAAGACAAAACCTTCGGATTCTCCAAATAGATCTCTGAATCGTAACCACGATACGGACGCTAAGAGGTCTACATCGGGTCCATGTAGGACCCCGTAAAAGCATCCGTGAAGCTCCTTGCTTTGCCATACCACTCTGCGGTCATTAGTATCTAATACTTTAGGTTTGTGCCGGTTCTCGTTAGCCAAGGAGAGCGGGGTGAGGCTCTTGTCCACTGAGACCACATCTCGGTGCATCCCTACGTCGGCGTCTAGGAACTATTCCCTGAGACTGCATACGTCACGGTTGTGCAGGGTCTTAGCATTCAAGAAACCTCGACCTCCGCACTTCCGCGGGATATTATATACAGTCTCATCATCGATGACTGTGGGTGTTGCATTCGATTTGCGATCAGCAGTGTGTGGACCCGTCTATCCAAGGCATCAAGTCCCGTCTGAGTCCATTTGAGTATGCCGAAAGAGTACATCAAAACCGGCATGACCCAACCGTTGAAGGCGCGCACCTTGTTTCCGCCTGATAAAAGACTTTTTAATACTTTATTCAGGCGACCAAAGAAGCGCTCCTTAACGATTGTTTCATGTCAGCAGTGTTGATGCCTAACGCTTCCGACATACCCAAATACTTATATGTTTCGATTGAGGAAAGGGATCTTAGGTGTATGGAATCCGAGAGTTGGGTTTCCACGGATTCCACAATCTCCCCTAGTTTTACATGCATGACCGCACATTTGTCTACACTAAATTCCATCCTGATGGCGCTACTGAAGGTTTCAGTTACTTTCAGTAGCTCCATCAGTTGCAAATTGTTGGGGGCAAAGAGTTTTTGTCATCCATGTAGAGGAGGTGAGATATAACCTGACTACCTCTCCTCAATAACATAACGCCACTTGTGATACACCTAGTAAATTAAACTATTAGGTGCGACAACGGGTAAGCCGCATGTGTTCAATGTTGTACATCAAAATATGCAGGGTCTGTCCGGCAAAGAGCTAGAGTTAAGTTTATTTATTGAAAACTATGATGTTCAGGTATTGGTTGATTGAACACTGGTTGAAGGAACCTGAAATAGTGTTTATGAATGATAACTTTTTTACTGTGCAAAGTGCATTTGTGAGGAAAAGTGCTATTCGCGGAGGATCATTAGTTCTTGTTTCGAACAAGTTGAAATGTAAACAACGGTTAGATCTAGTTAATCTTTCCATCGAGCGCATTATTGAGTTGTCTTGCGTTGAATTGGAGCGTTACGTCATAATATGCGTTTATCGTCCCCCCTCTGGGGATTTACTCAATAAATTAAAATCAATTAATAAATGTATAATTTTATGTGGAGATTTTAATATTAATATTTTAGATGTTATTCCATTAAGTATTAGACTGCTCAATCTGTTTAGGTCTTTTAATTTAATAAACTGGTTCCTTGAACCAACTAGGATTACGGCTTCCTCGTTGACTTGTCTTGATAATATATTTAGTGATTGTGATGCCAAAAACAAGTGACTTAACGTCTGGCCACTGTGGATTATTAGCCAGCTTCCCTTTGCCACTACCTAAAAAGCCGCATAAAATATTTAAAGGCCTTATACAGCTAGTCATTGCAATAAATTTAAAAATAATATAGCTCATAGGATTACACCATCTATAGAAGAACGCGAGACTCCTAATGAAATCTATGGAGCCGTTTTTGATATTGTGCAAAAAGAATACGAATCTACTTTCAAGACCAAAACTATTGACATTAATAGCACTTCCGTTAGCTTCAACCAATGGGCTACTCCAGGAATTTATAAAACTAGAGGGAGGCTATACGAGTTATATGGTTTGAAAAAATACAGATTTGATACTCCTTTTCTAGAATATGTCAGTAATTATTCAAAAATATTTAAAAAAATCTGCGCTTTAGCTAAATCAAAATTTTTAAGCGATACCATAAAAAAATCCAATAATAAAATAAAAACCACTTGGAAAATTATAAACAATGAAACGGGTAAACCGGTTAAACAGGAAAACAACTAGAGATTATGATTAACAACAAATTGGTTAATAAAGCAGCCGACAAAGTTGAGGCATTTAATGAGTTTTTTGCCAACATACCTATAACTACGACTTGCTCCTTAAATTCGTCCCCGCCTAAAGCTGAAAACCTTTTGCATAGTAGTGTACCCGGATGTAGTCGCTTATTTAGTTTCGAACATGTAACGCCTCGTGATGTGGTTAATATTTTTAACACACTTAAGTCAAAAAACACTGTTGATTACTGGGGCATCTCCATTAAACTGTTAAGTAATATAATAGACGTCGTAGCCCGCTATCTAGCTGTTACTTTTAATAAATGTGTTGATTTAGGATCTTTTCCTGACCTCATGAAGAGTATTAAAATCATATCATTATTTAAAACAGGTAATAAAAATAACGTTGGCAATTTCAGGCCCATTTCTATCTTACCTGTATTTAGTAAAATATTTGAAAAGTTAATACTCAAGCAGTTGCTAAGACATTTTAATTTATTTAGCCTCCTTCATAATGAGCAATATGGCTTTACAAAAGGTCGTTCTACAACAGATGCGGGTGTTGGGCTGCTGAAACACATTTTTAATGCATGGGAGAACTCGCAAAATACTATTTGAATTTTCTATGATCTCACCAAAGCTTTTGATTGCGTTCACCATGACACGCTCTTGCGTAAACTACGTCATTACGGTGTTCGAAACGAAGCTCTTAATAAAAATTCATTTTTCGAGGCAATCTAACTTCAAATTGAAACTCAATTTTCACTAAAAAGAAAATTATTTTGGTAAAAATGAATAGCACCATTCGAAAGAACAGCTTAAATCTATCGAATTATGTATTTCAATTTTTTTTTAGCTATTTCCCAAATCTTGTGAGCGAGTTGAACAGAACGTGTTTTATGCAAAAAAACCCACTGCCAGCGCCGAGTGGCCCGCTTGGCTTGGACGCTCCCATCTGTGACATTGTACTATTTGCTGATGATACCTCACTGATCTTTAAAGTAGACGGGAATAGTAAAGATTTTGACGACGTAAATAGTGCACTCTCAATGGCTACGGATTGGTTAACCACTAATAACCTTGTTCTTAATGCTAAGAAAACGAAATGTATAAAGTTCGCTTTACCGAATGTTAGGAATCTGGGACCCAACATCGTCTTAGATAATGAGGTGCTTGAAACTGTAGACTCGGCACTTTTTCTAGGCATAACAGTAGACGCGAAACTTTAGTAGGGCCCACATATATCAAGCCTAGTCGGGAGGCTCAGTTCAGCCGCCTACGCCGTCAGGAAAGTTAGACAATACACGGACGTTGATACAGCTCGATTAGTCTATTTTAGTTATAGTTTTTCATAGCGTTATGTCCTACGGCATTCTGCTGTGGGGCAAAGCCGCGGACATTCAATGTATTTTTGTTCTTCAAAAACGAGCTGTTCGAGCGATTTACCAACTAGGTGCTAGAGTTTCTCTGAGAGATTTGTTTAAAGATATTGGTATTCTTACGGTGGCATCACAATTCATCTTCGCCAACATCACACATCACACATATTAGGCAAAATATACACTTGTACACTAAAAACAGTGATTTTCATAATATTAATACTAGAAATAAGAACAAACTACGTGCTCCCTTTCACCGGCTTCATAAGGTTCATAATTCTTCTGTTGGTCTTAGTATATTACCTTTTATAACAAGCTTCCCTCTGCTTTGCTAGATTTGCAGTTCATGAGTTTAAAGCTAAAGTAAAATCCAAACTTTAAGGCATACTATTCTATCAACGACTACTTAAACGATAAGAATAGTTGGTCGCCGTAATTAACTCAAGACAATGTTTATGTTCTTTCAACCAGGAACCAGAATTAGCTTTCCTATTGACAGTTTATATGGGTAGTTCATATAATTATTTTTATTTAACTCCTGTTAATTTATTTATCGTTTATTTAAATTAGAGGTGCACCGCGTGCCTCCTACGACTCGAGGTCATGCCGTGCAAAGACATTACTGTGGGCATAATATACTCATTACAATGATTTTAAAATGACTTGTATTGCAACATGTAGTTAGCTAGTGACCTCGTCAGCTGTTCATGATATTCTTGCCAGAGCAGCCGGCAGCAAGTTCGTCATGCTCCCTTAGATGTCTCTGCTTGCGGTAGCGTCGGGGGTCGGGTTACCACCTTCCCTAAAATATGGCGAGGGGTTAATGGCTGACCTTTGCGTTATGCTCGTGAACGGGTGCTGCTTGTGGTGACTGGTCGTCTTGCTGACCATGGGTTTTGTTATTGTTATTTGTATTAACTGTTATTTTATTTCACTCCGGAGGTCCTTGTTTAACAATTGTTACTTCAACTTAGCTATATGCATCAATGTATATATGTACATGTAACATTTTGCACCGTTGTGTATGTAAGCGGGCACGCCCTTTTTGCCTGGAGGCTCTTATTTAGGTTTTAAGTTCTATTTATTTATTTGATGTATGTTTTGTTTTGTAATATTAATTACTTACATAATACTGTATAGAATCAAGTTCTTCTAACTTAACAGACAGCTATGCTGCTGGGGAGTTTGTTCCGCCACTTCTTCTTCCCAGCTAAAGCACTAGGAACTGTGGAAGGGCGGGCGTTTTGGGGGGACTGTCTTATGTAACTTTGACGTTCAAAAAGTGCTTACTCTCAACGTAGTTTGAATAAATGACTTTTGATTTTAATTTCAATCGATAGCCTATACCTGAATCCTCCAGCAGTGTGCTAAGAGGATTCATGGCTAGGCAGAACCAAAGTGGACTCAAACTATCGCCCTGGAATATACGTCGCTCGATCCTTATCGGTTCGCTGTCCCTCTGGATATGTCGACATCCCGGATAGCGAAGGATTGTCCTCCACCCCATACATGACATCAAGAAGGTGCGCAGCGTTGTATCTACTTTGTACAACTCCAGCACCATCTTGAGCCAGGTATGTGACACCGAGTCATAGGCCTTCTTACAGTCTGTCCAGCATATTGACAGATTCCTTCGGGAACGACGAATCTGTTGACTAATGGTCATATCGATTAGGAGAAGCTCCTAAGTACCGCGGGCGGGACCCGTTCCTACATTCATTTTGAGAGACAGACAAGATGTGTCAATATGATTGTAAATTTTAGCTCTCAAAATGGATGTAAGAACTTTATAGACCGTCTTTGGCAAGTGATCGGTCTATAATTTTTGGGTGCTACCTGATTAATGGAGTAGGTGGATTATCCCTGTTGTTAAGAACTGGGGCAACGACCCTGATTCTAAGGCTGACTGGAACTGAGATGCCAAGCGAGCGTGCGACTTTTGGAACCACTTGATCCAAAAGTTGTGTAGGCCGTCCGGCCCTGGAGGTTTACAGTTAGGCAACGGACGGACTGCACAGACGACATCTTGGGGGCTGATGCCCCCATTTCTGGTATTTGACCGCACGCTCGCTCGATCTCCCTAGTCCAATCACCTTCGGTGTGATTGACAGGCACCGATCAGATGTTTCGCCAGAACGAAGACATGGCGTCAACATCCGGCAGGGGTGTGTCAGCCACACCTTGGTCCGGTCGTTCCCAAGCTTGGTAAACCCACTTTGCATCGCTTTGGAATGTGTGATTCTGGGTGTACCGCTCCACCCTCCGCCGGTACCGACGAATTCGGTTTGCCCATGCACAGATCTTCTGCTTCAGGAAGTCGATGCGCTCTGTGACGCGGGGTAAATAATCTCGAGGATTAACATCCGTCCCGGAGAACGCCCGCTTTACAAAGCGCATCACTCGAGGGCGAGTATTGCCCTCCCTGAAGCAGATTAGCGTACCGATGAGTGCTCTAGCCTCACCGATACGGCGCTCAATCCTGCACTGCCAAGCTGGTACGCCTGGTTTTGGTATACTGGTTACGTGGTATTATTATTATTAATAATATTGATCTAGGTACATACAGGGTGAAAAAGACACATCACATAGCCGTCAACTACGCATACTGTACATCTGACAAAGTAGCTTGTCGTAAAAATTACTGCTGAGAAATGACAACAACTGGAAAATACCTCAGTCATTAAGTATCTTGGAGTCACTCTTGATAGCAATCTGAAGTGGAAGCAACATATTGCTGCAAGTCTGCAACTGTAGCTCGAGTGAGAAAACTTATTTATATTTTCAAGAAGCTCAGAGGCGCAGCCGATTTCAGCTGTTTGATAACAGTCTACTTTGCGCTCGCTCAGTCTGTTCTGGGGTATTGCCTCACGGCCTGGGGTGGTGCCGGTAAAACAGCGATGCTACGGGTCGAGCGAGCGTAGAGAGCTGTCCTGAAGGTGCTGGCAAAGAAACCAATCTGATATTCGACATCCTCTCTGTACACCCTCTGTCAGGTCCTCACCGTCAGACAGTTATTTATCCTGCAGACTATCTTTCGCAAACACAGCCAACTTCCGTTTGAGCCTAAATATTGTTCTACACGTCGCTCGAATAGGGTTTGTAACACTGAGTCGCGTAGAACCGTTGCTGCAAGTCGTCACTACAAACCCATAAGCTTAAAAATCTACAACAAATTGAACAAAATCTTGCAGATCTACCCACTAACAAAGAGCAAATGCAAAATGAAACTTAACTCCTGGTTATAATCACAAAATTATGAAGAAACAGATAAACTCGTGGAAGTATAAAATACTCATCACTCCCTCACCCACAGAATCACAAATTCCCCTCGCACACCACACTGTCACTCACCTACACACCCACTCACCACATAAACTCAACGTCAAAATACTTCCCAAATCACATCTTTTATACTGTATATTTTAGACTTTTTTTTTCTTGTTTCTATATTAATTATATAAATGTAAATTATTAAACATTTTCCGCATGGAACATCATTCCATTCTGTATCTGGAGAAGGGCGTTCTTTTATACTCTCCTACTTCGTTCCTTCTCTTATACTTCCTTCCTTTATTGCATGCAAAGGAAGTTCCTTTATACTTTTGCAGCTACCATCGTTTAACTTGTCTTTGTCCTGAGTTCTTGTTCCGTAATAAAAAAAATAAACTTTAAACTTTACAGCGTGGCAATGCTGTCAGCCTTTTGGGCACTATTCATGATGATTATTGCCCCTCTTTTTGTATATATGTACCTATTATTTTTTTTAAGTCTGTTAGCTGTTCCAGGTCGCATTTTACCATGAATTCAGCACATGATTCTTAACAGCCTAGCGTATAAATATGTTGACGATTAACAAACAAAAAAGCTACTGTTTCATAGAAAAGTGTAATACCTACGCGATCAAAATGTTCTTATCACCTATTTTTTTTTATAATCTCACGATAAATTGCCACGCAGTGGGTTCAGAATAATATACTCGATGCATGATAACAGGTTACTCGGCGGCGTATGCCACCCTGTATCATAATTCATAATCGTTCTCCTGCCCTTATCACAATTTATTTGTGGTCGGCGCAACATGTCTTTTCCTTCCACACTTCTCTATTAGTCGTTATCTCGGCAATCACCCACTTTTTATACATATCCAAATTCACACAGTCCATCCATCGTTTCTATGGTCTCCCCCTACTCCTGTCGACATTTATACCCAAAACTTTTTTCACGACATTTTCCCTCATTCCTCCGTATCACGTGCCCATACCATGACAACCGATTTCCACATAAACTTTCAGTTACCTGCCGCTTTCAGACTTCCTCTTATGTACTCATATGCCACCCTGTAAATATTATATTGTTTGAAATGATATAACCTTCTGATTTGCAGATTTATAGCTGCAGAGAAGAAAGCAGCGAATTTGCCATACACCTGTTCGATTCTCCGTCGGGCTGTGCGCGAGGTGTCTGTGCCCTTCTACGAGTACAAAGCACCCTTGGAGCACTATGGCATGCCGCCATATTGCATCGCCCAGAGAATCATTCGAGCCGCTACTGAACTGTCAGTTATGGATGCTAGGAATAATGAGGGCCGTTAGCTTTTAAACTATATTTAAGTTGTTATTACCACAAATTCAATGAAATGCTTACTTCTGTTGACAAATTTTTTTAAACTAAATCGACATGTAGACGGACGTAATAAAACCGTGTGGGTTTTTTTGCGTAGTGGATTTTGAGCTCTCTCTGTTGAACTGAGTGTTGATAATCCAACAGAGTGCAGCGCGAGTCAGTTTTAGCGCTTCGAAAAACCACAGTGTTTGATTTTCGACTCTCGGCGGTAATCAATGCGTTGAAGATTCGGGGACCGAATAAAACTCCCTGTGATTTTATTACGTTCGTGGTAACAGTTTCTGTAGAACGTAAATACAAAAAAAAAATATGACAGTTTATTGACCGAAAAATTAATTAATTTTAGACGGAATACATCTTGGAATAATATTTTAAAGGTAATTCTGTTAATTGGGTTTATTACTTGACTCGCTCGAATGAATCAGCCCAAATTGGGCGAATCGTAACTTTTAAATAATACTTATAATGTTTTCTATAGGCGATTCGCACGAAGTTAATTTACTCGTGGCATCGATAATTCCAGACGTATTAGGCAACTGGCACGTTTTGTATTTTTTGTAATTCAGTTAATGTACTTCTTCCTTAACTTTTCGTTGTTTTCTTAACGTTTTATTCAAAACTACGTTGCCTAATAAATATTTCTGGAGTTGTCGATTCGCTCACAATTAAATTAACTGTGCGAGTCGCTCAAGGACAATATTATATTATTTAAAAAATGATCATTCACCCGATTTGGGCAAATTAATTCGTGCGAGTCGACTAATAAGCCGTTTATTAAAATTTAAATATTTTTCCAAACGATGTTTCCCTGTCTAAAAATGATTAATAAAAGGACTGATTTAAGGAATTAAAATTACTATTAATAATTTTGACTACAACCTAACTGAAGAATAATAAGGAAAAACTTGACTTAATATGTACTGACTGGGCTAGAATTACAAAAAAAAAAATTACTTGAAAGAATTTGTGGTTGACCCAATAAACGTGTTTCTAGGGTTACTGTTTTTAGGCAAATATTTAAATAGTATCGAGTAAGAAATCTTAATAAATAAGTTGTTAAATGCATATGCTAATTAATTTAGTTTAAGTAATGTAAATATTAAAATCACATTATCAAACATCACTGGCCACACGTTATAAATAATTTATTTTTAATTATAATATCTTACAATATATACATAATTTAAAACTATTTTTTTATGAACGACAGAACGCTATCTATTAAAATATAAACAGTTTGGCATTAGGTTAGGTTCGGTTTTGATTTATTTCAGTTTGTTTTGAATTTATTTTAATTTTATCGGTGATTTATGAGTAGTAAGTAAATACAAGAGGCTGCTATAAAATAAAACTATCTTTGAAATTGTCGTTTTTTTTTTAAACGTCTTCGACATATCAAGGTGCCCTGGAGCCTGAACCTTTGACGTATGAGATTCATCCTCATCATTTCAGCCTAAGACGTCCACTGCTGGACTTAGGCCTCCCCTAATTTGGGGGGCTTTGCCATAATCGCCACGCTTGGCAGGCGGGTTGGCGAGTGATCATCATCATTACAGTCGAAAGACGTCCACTGCTGGACATCCCCAAATTTGAAAGCGTTTGCCATAATCACCATGCTTGGCAGGTTATTTCTTTACTAAACTTTTGCAGACCATCGATGCCGTGCATTCGGGCAACGTAGTGATATCTCCGTTCCTTCGCCTCACTGCTGGGTATGCTGCAGCAAGGGGCGTCAGGGCAAACCTGGGCACAGATCACCAACGCATTGCAAATATCGGCTGATGCCACCGGGCCAGCTTACGCCAAGGTTTCCGAGGAGGTTCGAGTAAGTTTTGCGGTGTTACATTAGCTTAACTTTAAGAATGGAATGAGAATGATATGATTGATAGACTTACGGTGATAGATGGAGCGCGTACTGGAAGACGTAGCGTTACAAGCCCTCTCACAAGATGAACCCATGACCTGGTGAAGGCCACTGGAATCCGCTGGATGCGAGAACCACAGAACCTGTCGAAGTGGCGGTGTTTGGGGGAGGCCTATGTCCAGCAGTGGATGGCTTTCATCTGAAATGATGATGACGGCGGTGATAGAATGTCATATAGTTCTTCCGTTTGTATTTCGGCCATGGCGGTGAATTTCAATGGAGAGGCTTCGGCGCGAGAGATATTAGGCCTTTAACTATGAAATTGCCGTTCTGCAGTACTGGCCATTTCAAATCAAAATAATTTTTGTTTGTCTAAGAATTCTAATTTCAAATTAATTTTATTTTAAAAACATGGAATTCTTTTTCCAAAAGTGTTGTTTATTGATTAGTGTTACATTTTCATCGCATTTCAATCTTTTTCGTATTCATGGATACGTAAAAAATTCGCGTAATTATGTAATATGAGTACCGTCGTGGCAGCAACGCGGCACAAGCGGCACGCAACATCAACCACGTTTACGGAGCTAACACTACAAACCAACGCACCACCTGTTATTGGTTTGCTCGCTTCCGTTCTGGAAATTTCGACCTGAAAAATGAATCTCGCGGTCGTCCGAAGACTTTGGTCGACAATGACGAATTAAAGGCGATTGTGGAAGCTGATGATACACAATCTACGGCTGAATTAGCAGCAGCTTTCGACGTTAGCGTCAAAACAATATTGATCCATTTCCATCAAATTGGCAAGGTAAAAAAGCTTGACAAATGGGTGCCCCACGAACTCAATGATCGCCAGCGCGAACTACGCGTCGAGACGTGCCTTGCACTGCTCAACAGACACACAAATGAACTCACAGCCTCGGGGAGAAATGGGATGGTGCTATTCTTTACTTCCGTTAATCGAGTCAATGCTGGATTTTATTGTAATTCATTAAAATACTTTAAACTTATAATTACATTCAAAAAGGTAATTAAAAATAAATTACATACGTTAGACACACAACAACACTTGGAAGGCTGAGGCGTAATTATACAGGGTCAAATTAAATTAGCTGGCAATATTGTACCTACGTGTTGGGTCATCATCATTTCTGCCGAAAGACGTCCACTGCCGGACATAGGCCTCCTCCAAAGGGGGAAACCTGCCAAGCGTGGCGATCGTCTGCAATGCATAGAGAAGCGCTGATAATTTTAATGATTATAATTCAGCAAATTGCAAAAAAATTAAGAAAGTTTTAATTTCGCGGATTACCTTAGAATATCCTCCTTAATCGAACGTTTAGCCTGTTTACCATGTAAGCCCACCTGTACCGCATATAATTAAATGCGTTTAAAGATACACAAATAAAACATCAATCGGTCTCTGCCATCTTCAGACGGTTGACAGAAACAAAACGAGGTTTTAAATTCGTTTATCGAATTAAGATGAATTTCATCCATGAAAATAAACGCGATCGGACATAACGTCGCTGATACTGCAATACCGCGTAACTAACAGTGGATAATACCGCGGAAGTACAAAAGTATCAAATTTGAGATTTCGCGGCAATGAGCTAACGACGCCGATTGGCTACGGACTACATTCACAGTTCAGCGTATCGCTCATTCAATATGCGACAAATCACAACTAGTTAAAACCGCGAGAGCGAACATGTCAAAATAATTAAACCAATACCGCGTATTCTCGCGATCATAACAAGAAGACTTGCTTTTGTGTGGTGCTCCGGTAAATAAAAGTTTTTTTATAGTAATACGAAGCTGATCGACAGATGACTCTGTCGTTGACCCTGATTATGTTCCGGTATCTCAAATCACAAATGTACAACCGATAGAGTCATCAGATCATATTGAATGATTTCTTGAGAAATACTGAGGCAGAAGTTGGGGGAGAGTCAATATCGAGAAAAAGAAAAGCTGACAGGTTAAAATGGAAAAGAGAACATAGCAGGAGAAACAGAATGTTAGGGAAAGAATATCTTGGATACAAAAAGATTGATAATAAATACCGTCAAACAGAATCTAAAACCGAGAGAACCATGGGTCCTCTTTGCAATTCACAGTTTTGTGCTCGTAGCAAAGTATTGTTTTGCTCACATCTACTGCAAGAAATGAGAGTGTATTTTTAATAAATTTTGGGGCATGTCATGGTCGCAAAAAAATATATTTGTGTCTTCTATGGTGGACAAAACTGAGACTCAAATGTACTGACTCTAGACGTTCAAGTTCCAAAGCGTATTATTTTCAAATAAAAGGCAAAGAGAAAGAGTGTGTTGATAACATTTATAAATACACTTGGTATAAAGGAATGGACTGTTCGCTGTTGGCTTGGCGATGGAGATAGTAAAGAGAACCATACAAATGTGAGCACGTCTTCATTAGTAAGTACTGAAAGTAACCGATATTCTATTAAAAGCTATCTATCAGTCTTGCCTACATTACCATCGCATTATTGTCGCAAGATGAGTACGAAGCAATATTTAGAACCCCTAATTCAGTCCAAATCACAACTTTACAATTTACATGTGGGATTTGCATCCTCATCATCCAAACCTGTTGCTTAAAGGAAGCTTTTTTGTGCCGTGTTAGCAGAAGAAAACAACCGGTTTGTTCCAACCTAAAAAAGACGCGTGCGACCTTTGCTGTGCTAATAAAGTGGGCATCGTGTTAGAAGAAGAATATCAGCGTCATATTGAACTGAAAAACATGGCTCGACACGAAAAAACTTGAATAAACAAGCTGCAAAAAATGGAATCATTCACACTGTGACTGCTGATTTACAAGCTGTAAAACGATGTCCTTATTTGACGGCTAGTGCTCTTTATTTTAAAACCAAGCTAGCAGTGCATAATTTCACTGTCTACCATCTTGGAACAGATGAAGCTACTTAGACTAGCCATGGATAAAAATATTACGATAACACAAAAATACCTCGAAAGGGTACACACACAGATGGAGGTGGACTCTGTCCATTCTGTCCTTGAGAGAACGTTAAAAAACATAGAAATATTTTTACCATCGCAGTACGCATCATTAACTAAACAAGCAATAAAGAATATGGCCATACGGAGTGATTCAACCGGAACATACTGTTTTCAAAGACTACGGGATTAAATAATATCAAGTATATGATTCCATACGACCTGGCCGTACTGCTGGCGATGATTGTGTGGTGGACCTGCGAGTATTAAAATATAATCCTGATGGGACTATTCAGTATAAAAAACCTTTCAAAGATGACTTAACCCCATTGCCAGAAAGACCTCGAAATATCTTAACAATTACAAATAGCGTTCCATTGCTGTTTTCATCTCGAGTGCCAATATTAGAAAGCAAATATCTGCACTTACAGCAACTTAAAAACCTCATTTCTGGTAATTGTTATCAGTTTTATGATAACTTACCTTTTAAGAAAAAAAAAGTATTATTTTTATTGTATAATGCATAAGACTGTGGTACCTGTCGTGGATGAATCGCTTTTTGATGTTCATATTATTTCATTTATTTTTCAACTGACTATTTTCTGCCTTTAATTATTTGATTTGTAAGCTTTTGTTTTTTTATGTTTGTAGTAAGATCGTAATTATAATTATGCTAATAAGTAACTTCCAAGTTTATATGACGAGACTGTTTAAGCTAGTTACTACCGAAGTTAAAATGATGAGTCTGTGATTACTTGAGTACAAATAACTTCTTTATGATATTATAATTCTGTTTTATTCTCTCTTCAAATTCCGCGTAAATGCCAAAAAAGCTCAAATAACAAATGCCACATAAAATGAAAAACAGCGTAAGTGTTTTTTCTAGCGAAATATTGATTGGATTAAATTAAATAATAATATGTAAGTCAACTAACACAAATATCTACATAGCTTAAAGTTCAGACACGAATTGGATAAATACATCAGAAGTTATTCAGTTTTTTTACTCTCCTGTATTTGCCACATATAAGTTACGCGGTATCGTCTGTTGTTAGTTCCGCGGTATTGCAGTATCAGCGACGATAAGCCACGTTTAACGTGCTCTAAGTGTCATTATTTTCTGGGAAACAATAACAGCTCTTAAACTCAGTTTAGATGATCACAGTTTGTTTCTTTGATGAAATTCGCACTCAGCGATTTGTGTTTTATTGATGCAAGATAGGTACGTTAAAAGTGCCAATATTTTTGCCTATTATAATATTCCTCCAGACCGTATTTCGCCCATGGCGGCCAATGTCAACAGAGTTAACCATCAGTGCAGGAGATATTACTCGTATAGTGCACAGGTGTGTGCGCAGACACAGGGGCACTCACTCTTCCCTCACTCTCATAGTCCGATGGAACGGCAATCCGACACGACCGGAGAGAGATCAGGCGCAGGGCCAACGGCTTAGCGTGCTTTCCGAGGCAAGGGGTGCCTATAATATGACCTTAATGTAATTATTAACAAAATGTTTTCTTTTTAATTTCCAGCGCTACGAGTACCATCTGATGGTGGTCCTACCCGATGAGCTGATGGGCATGAGGCAAACACAGACTACTGAGGTACCTCAGCTTCCACGTTTTGGACACGGCACTTGAGTTGCCCATGTTCTCAATAAGAGCTGATACTGATTTAATCGTTTTTTCGAAAAGCGTAAGTGCTCATTTAACAATACTTCTACTAAGCGTATCGATGGCAAAAACTTCAAACATTTTTTGGCCCAAAATCCAGCTGCGTAAATTTCACATACTGGCGCATATTAAAACGATAGTAACTATGTTACCTTTTTCCGTATCAATATCGTAAGAACGAAGATTGAAGGGCATGTGTGGACTGATCTCGTCAATCATAGCTCTTATGAGGTCTCTGGAGAATCGATATGTCGTAACGCACTGATGATCCGTAAGGGGAAAAGCATTATTGCATACTCTTGACGCGAGATTTCTTCCTCTTACCTTTCCAACGTCACCCACATGGGCAAATTCAACGAAATCTGTATAAAACATTATATTTTAAGGAAAAAAAAAACGAAAAGAATCCTAGATCGATGCGATAAAAGTTGCATTTTACTGACTTAAGTTCAACCGCTAATTTTGACAGATGAACCGCCAAAGTTCAGCTTTGATTCGATTCTAACGAGTGTCAAAATAATAGTAGAATGTGACTAAACTTCACGCTTATGTTCGATTTTGTTAGCAGAATAGATTTTTACATTGTTACGATCGATCGTTGGCGTCTACTAAATCGTAACCGCAGTTGGATCGTTGCTCATTAGTAGAATGAGAAAACGCTTCTAAGTCGTGAATCGTGATCCAGTCGCGGTTCCATTGCGATTCTTGCACAATTTTGTTAGTAGAATCGGCCCCGCCGTTGGGTGCAAAAAATTATCGTTTGACCATTATATAGAAAGAGAACTAGCTTTGTCGAGTTATAACGAAAAACTTAAATTCGTTTTACAGCAGCTTAGGTTTTGGAGTCTGGCGTTAACCCGTACGTAGGGTTAGAAAGGCTCTGGGCCTTTCTAACCCTACGTACGAGTGGGGTGCATTCGAATTTACTTTATAGGTTATACCCTACTATTTTAATACAATATTTATAAATGTGAAAGTTTGTGAGAATGTGTTTGATGTTTGTTACTCTTTCACGCAAAAACTACTGAACAGGTATGGATGAAATATGACAGACAGACAGTTTATAACCTAGATTAACACATACAAGAAAAAGAAAAGAAAGAAAGAAAATACGTTTATTTGCGGTAAATAAGACGGTACTTTTTATCCCGATAGTACGTTCCCGCGGGATAGTTTCCGACCTTCACGAGGGCGAAACCGCTGCCTAAAGCTAGTATTTTATATCAAGCTTTTTGAAGTAAAAATGATTTTAGGCGCGTTTAGCGATATATGGTAGGAGAAGATCTCATGGAGCTTGGGTGGTTTTATTTACAAATTATGACATTTAAATTTTTGATACTTTGCAAATATCCACAGGAATCTCCGTGGCTCAAGTGGAAACAATTTTAAGTTAGTAAATCAGGCAAATCGTCCAGGGTCTCGATAGCATGACTGACTTTGGGTCATGACCATGACCCCCCTCTCGGACCACGGCTGCCTAGAGCCCATTTTACCAGTTAGGTAGGTGACAGTTTCCCTAAGGGACTTTTTTAAAGATATTAGCATTCTTACGGTGGCATCAAAATTCATTTTCGCCAACATCTTATACATATACATCCTAACAAATTGTGTTGGAATTGAGAAATCCCAGGCTATTTTAATAAAATAATTTTAAGAAGGCGCTTCCATACCAGTTATGGATTCCCGGACTTACAGGCATACTGGTATTTAGGACAAAAAGTAATTAATAACTACAAAATAATTAAGGAGCCGATCCCATTTCAATTCAAAGCCAAAATTCTACTTCAGGCAAATATGTGTACTTCTATAACGAAACTTTCTTGCAGGCTTAAAAAACCATTTCAGCCGAGCCCACTTATTTCTACGATTAGTAAGGCAAAGTCCTGAGACAGAAGCAATCATCGGACTATACTCACCTTCTGGCTTCTTTGAGTCAAATAAGTAAGTACTTATTATTAAACCCATTGAATGAACCAAACACGATACTATGTCTGATGTAGGTACTTTAGTTGTTGAGGAGTTGGTAAGGCCACGTACTTTCCTGGCTGTATACCACATAATTGCAATACCAACTTTATATAACTTGAAATTTAGTAGATAGGTATCTTTATATATAATAAATGACCATTGCACTTAATGGTTTTTTTTTTACATAAATTAAGTCTACTCGTTATGGAAGGCAGTGTTTTCTTATAAATCGATAGGGTAAGCTTAATTGCTTACCCCAGCAGCAGCCACCTACTTTAAAAGGGCCATTTGCCACTGGCCGGAGTTGGACCGTAGTTTGCTCGCCCCTGCTCTACTAGCTCTAGAACAGCCTTTCCCAAAGTGGGCGATAACGCCCCCCTGCGGGCACCGCAGGTCTAAAGGGGGTGGTAAAGACCCAGAAAAAACTTTGGGAAAGGCTGCTCTAGAGGGTCTCGCAAAAGTAGACATTTAATTGAGTATCATCCAACCATTACAGAGAGCAGTGGTGGCCTAGTGGTAACGGTCGCGACTTACGGGTAGTAGGTCGTGAGTTCGAACCCAAGCAGACGCTTTACTTTGTGTAAATTATTTCATCACCACTGCTCTCAAAACGGCGAAGGAAAACATCGTGAGGAAATACCTAAGTTGTACTCTTTAATATTGATTTTCATGGTAATAATGGCATTTGGTTTAAATAGTGTATTATAATAATAGATTGCTTACACCGTACTCCCCTTATTTTTTGGATGGGAAATCATGAAATGACTTCACCCGCTCTGGGCGGAGAGGGAGGGCGTGTCAGACTTTACCTGAACAAAGCCACCCGTGTTCCTTCAGTTACCCAGGTTATATGCCAGGTCCACGGTATCTCGTTTGAACAATCTCGCAACCCTGGTAGGCAGCGGTCCTAGCGGACCCCTTCAGTATTGCTGACATCTCTTTGAGGTGCGTCTTCCGGGTGGCGAGCTACCCATTGCTTACCGCCCGCAATCTCGCGCCTACGGTGGCCGGGAGTCCGCTATCGACTCCCGACGGACGCCCAACGCGTCTTCTCCTGCGGCGGCTAGGGACGTGAGGGCACAGTGACAGCCACTCCCTCACGCGCCCCGCCTCCTCCTTCGCGAGCATTACTGCTTCACAGAAGGAGGTGACGGCTTCCCATACCCTCTCGCTCCGTACCATGGCTCGCACCAGGGCCGGACGCGAGAGGTCGCCGCCGCCGATCGCCTCCACGAGGATACGGTGGTGCTCCGCCCAGGCAGGGCACTCCTCCACCGTATGCTCCACCGTGTCCTCCAGACACCCGGGCGTTTCCTCCCGCTTTATCCTGAACAGGAACCCACCGAAGCACCCATGCCCGGTGAGAATCTGCGTCAGGCGGAAGGTGAAGACATCGTGGCGCCTCTCTATCCACTCCTCAAAGAGGGGACTTACCGCCGCAGTTGTGGCGTGCCCAGTGCGGGATTGCGACAATCGTACCCGAAATGTCGCCATGAGATCACACCGGAGCTCTGTCCGCCGTGCCGCGATTTGTCGCGGCAGCGGAGTTTCGCCTCCTCGCGCCACTCCCACATGTGGGCGAGGACCTTTGCCTCCAGAACCCATGACGGCACTCCTGCATCCTTGCAGGAGTGCCGCCATGGGATCTGGAGGCAAAGGTTCGCCGCCTCGCAGGAGACCGTGCGGTATCGCTGGACTAGCCGGATGGCCATGACCCTCTGGGCCGCACTCAACCGGCGCGCTGTGCGCAGCCTCAATGAGGCCGCCCAAACCGGTGCCCCGTAAAGGGCCATGGACAGTACGACCCCCGTGTAGAGCCTCCGGCAGGAGGCGTTTGGACCCCCCAGATTGGGCTGGAGCCGCTTTAAGGCAGCCCTGTCCACCCATACCTATTAACACTGTAATTTGAATCCATTGTAAAAACCAATTATTTTTAAAAGAGCAACCGTAGAGTTTCTTACCAGCTCTTCTGCATAGGAATCAAAAATTTGGAACCGTACACCTAGCTTCTGACATTTCATAAGTGCCCATATAGGTTTATGTGAAATAAAAATATTTTGATTTGATTTGAAACCGCCATGTCTAAGAACCAGAAAATTCGAAGACATGTGACACTCAACTAATCTAGATATTACAAAGTCTTAGGGTGACACAAAGATTGTAATACAACTACAAAATATAGGTAATGTGCAAACAAAAACTGCCGCCTCACGCCCGCCCAGTGTGCACTCTGCCTAATTATCCGATCGGTCACGGTACCAAATAATAATTCATCTCGTCTACCTCGAACCAATATAACATTGTAGTTAGTGTAGATACAGGTGATTGCTAGGTACCTATAAACTGCACTTGCGCAGAGAAGAGCGGCCATCAATCAATAGTTGGCAATTATAGCCTAGCGGAGGCTGCAGCGACCTCGGCCCGCCACTGAGTACCGAGGAGCGGCCCTTAGTGGATGATACCCTGCTACTATCATCCTTAGCTACTACTAGTCTACTACTACCATCCTTACTACTATCTCGGGATAAGTAAGTGGTGAAGTGTGACGTTAATCATGTTAATGAATTACTGGAACTATCCGTATTAATCCTCAATCGTTTAATTACTGAACATTTGCAAGTTTTAAATTAAAATTGACGGGTCGGTGGCGTTCAGTATATGTACCTACCTATTTAAAGCTAGTGGTGTCGAGTTTTCAACGTTTGAATATCGTGAATCAATAGGTATGCAATGTGCACACGGCGCTGCTTTTGTGACTTGATGCTAACATTGTGCGTGCTCTGGTTGCAGCGTACCATGTGCCTGGAATCAGGATCACATCGTGTCGGCGTCGGCAACCCGACTGCCGAGGAGGTGGCATCGATGCAGCGCCCAGAGGAACCATTGGTGTGGTGCGTGTGCGAGATCTGCGGCCTCCGCATCCGCCCAATACGTAAGCCTTCCGGCAACGGCAGGCCATCACCCCCCTATTAAGATAGCCTAACATCTGAGAAATCTTCGTTACGCGAAGTTTTATATAATTTGTTTACATTCTTCTAAACCTTAGCTCGTCCTAATTGAATGAATTATCTCAACCTACCTTAGAGATCCTAACTTCGATTAAACCCTTTTAGGTTAACAACGATGTTTTATTACTAGCTATAGGTACCTAACTACGTGCCTACAAGGTACACTAACCTAACACACAGTCACACACCTAATTATATATTACGGAACATCCGTTCTGCTAGACAAAATTTCAGTTGGGAGAGCACACCCAACACTGAAAGATCATAGAGCAACACGGACCAGAGGGGAGTAGCCATACGCAGGCGTTCCCCTCTGTCAAAGTACAAGTCCACGCGGTCCTATGCGTATAATAAAACTAGTTGCAGCCGCACTACTCAGTAGACTAAATCTAGTTGCGCGACTAAATTGATGTCCTACAAAAATGACGAATTGTTCTGTATTTTGCTGCAAAAAGAGATCTGCCACGTCAAATTTACAATAAGATGGCGTTACCTTTCATATGTAATTAATATTTAATCACATAATTCCCATTTACTTCCATAAAACTTAAAAATTACAATATTATCGGTCGTGTTGTTTCGGATTTGTTTACCAACACAGGCCGCTCGCCCTCATACAATATGCGGATCAGTCGAGCGACTGATCCGAGTTTGTTTCAGAGTAGACGCTGTCACCGAGCGATAGTGTTGTTACTGGTTTGTTAGTAGATAGTTATCGATAAATTTAGCAAAGGAGTCTATATTCATACAGAGAAATTTTTGAGAATAAGTTTTCTGATTTATTTCAAATATTATAATGTAAGCTGATTAATAATATACATAGTTGTATAAATTAAAAATATTACAAAACTTACGAGTTAACACGTTTTATTAAAATTACTTAGTGTGAACTTCAATCATATTTTTTTTTAAGTGAAACTTTTATTACTTCGTCTCACACTTTTTCGTCTGTGTGTTGCATGTCGCGTGACGGTCGGCCGCAAAGTAGGGATAAAGTGAAAGGCGCTCGCTGGTGCATGTTGTTGTTTATGGATTTATTTCAATTTTGAGTGCTTGAATTTATTATTTAACTTATTTCGTATGAACATTAAATTAAGTCTTTTTATTAAGCTATTGCATATATTCCGAAAATGTTTAGTTTAATGTCTATAATGTGAAAAAAGTTTCACTTTTATCGTGGTTTTATAAAAATCACACAATCCTTTTTTAATTTTTATTGCAGGTTTCCTAAAAATCCAAATTTAAGGGATACATGGAAGAAATTTTGTAATAATAGACTAACCTGGATTCCCACAAGAAAAATTGTCATTTGCTCAAATCATTTCAAGACTGACTTTCATGTGTTGGCGAACAATAGGAGGAGATTAGTCGAGGGGACCCAAATCAACTCTAACGCCACACTGTATTTATCCCGGAAGTTTTTTATATCACGGAAATGGTAAAACAGCGTACAGTCCACCTGATGTACTACACATTAGTCATAGTGGCGAAATGAAGCTTAGATTTCTCAACTTGAAAAATTAACAGTTTTAAACCTAATTTTCCAGAGTCATTAAAAAATCATTCACTCTACCAAATGACAGACTATCATCTATGATGCTATTAGTGCCACTCTCAGTATTCCTGATTCGTTGACATCTCCGTGTACTTCGTCAATCAAGTCAAAAAGCAGACCCACAAAAATGTATTCATATTTATACAAAACTAATCCACTTTAAAAACCAGTGATAGATACAACTATAACTAGCTTTTAAAATGACGTAAACCTTCATTTTATTTGTTAAATGATAATTATCGTAGTACATAATAAATAAAGTCAATCTTTATTATAATATCTATCTTTGCATCACTTTTTAAACGTAATATTCCGAACCGAGTTCTTGAATTTATCGATAATGCGTATCGACAGTAGTTGCAACCACGGCTGTAAGCAACTTGTCAGTGTAGTTGCGTCATCTCATTGTACTGTCACGACACATAATGTATCTATGTGTGTGTGAAATTGGTAGTGTATGCTTAAATTTTTATGTGTGAGTGTCGTAGTAACAGACGATTATTTTTGTGTGAGAATTTGAGAAAGTGTGGGTAGAGCAGATTTCCCCCCGCAAAAAATGACAGACAGTTTTGTATCGGGAAAAAACGCTATGGCGTCTCCCCTCCGGTCCGCCGGTGGTCCGTGTTGCTCTATGTGAAAGATACATTGTTCGGTAATCTAGCTTTTGCCCGCGGCTTCGATCGCGTTAAAATCGTGATTTTTTTGTAAAATAAAAGTAAGCCTAAGTTACTCCTTATTACATCAGCTACCTGCCAATAAAAGTCCCGTCAAAATCGGTCCAGCCATTTCAGAGATTAGCCGGAACAAACAGACAGACAGAAAAAATAAAAAAAAATATGTTTTTTTGGTGTAAGTACCGTATTTACTTTCATATGCATTTAGTGAAAGCTGTTAATTTGAAATTACAAACAGACACTTCAGTTTTATTTATTTGTGTAGATAAAGGTCTATTTTCCAGTAAGTATTATAACTATGTATATGATGCTCTATGGAAGCCTCGGCCCATAAACCCAACAATGATGAACTATAAACCATTAAAAAGGAAAACAATTATAAGACACCGATAAAAAAATGTTTGCTTGGAGTTGACCACTCAATACTTCTAACTTTAACGTTAACATAAAAGAAACTTTTAAATGATTAATTAAATTAATGATTTTTTGCATATTATTCTCACATTATTGTATGTTTTATTGTTTTATGTTATGAATTATCTTTAATTTGGAAATTCTGTTGGACACAACATGAATTGGGCCGATTCTTGTCATTCCCCTTTTCGTACAAACTTTCATCCCCTATTGTTATTTTACCCCCTTAACTTTAAATATAATTCATAAATATATGTTACTAGCTTCTGCCCGCGACTTCGTCCGCGTGAAATTATTGCTCCTCTGACCCTTCCCGTCGCATCGAATTGCCTGCCAGTTTTCGTCCTTTTTTTGTTGCTGCTCCGCTCCTTTTGATTGTAGCGTGATTTTATATAGCCTATAGTAAAGTATCCTACGTCCATCTCCTGGTTCTAAGCTACCTTCCCTCAAATTTTCAGCCAAATCGGTTTAGCCGTTCTTGAGTTATAAATAGTGTAACTCACACGACTTTTTTTTTAAAGTTTCATCATTCTAGCTTTAAAAATGACAATACTTCCCTACAACCTTTCATCCTCCCTTTCAACCCCTTTTTTTTTTCTCGGTGGGAAATCATCAAATGACTTCTCCCGCTCTGGGCGGAGCGGGAGGGCATGTCAGACTTTTACTGACTAAAAACCACCCGTGTTCCTTCAGTTGCCCATGTGCCAGGGTCACGGTATCTCTTTCGAACAATCTCGCGACCCCGGTAGGCATCGGTCCTATCAGACCCCTTCAGTTTTGCTGACAACTCTTTGAGGCGCGCGTGGAACACTACGCGCCGTCGACCCGAGCTTGGACCTTTCCGGGCGGCGAGCTACCCATTGCTCGCCGCCCGCAAGCCCGCGCCTACGGTGGCCGGGAGTCCGCTATGGACTCCCGACGCCCGGGGCGTCTCCTCCTGCGGCGGCTAGGGACGTGAGGGCGCAGAGACAGCCACTCCCTCACGCGCCCCGCCTCCTCCTTCGCGAGCATTACTGCTTCGCAGGAGGTGACGGCTTCCCATTCCCTCTCGCGCCGTACCATGGCTCGCACCAGGGCCGGACGCGAGAGGTCGCCGCCGCCGATCAACTCCACGAGGACACGGCGGTGCTGCGCCCAGGCAGGGCAAACTTCCACCGTATGCTCCACCGTGTCCTCTAGACGATCCTCACAATGGAAACACCTGGGCGTATCCTCCCGCTTTATCCTGAACAGGAACCCACCGAAGCACCCATGCCCGGTGAGAACCTGCGTCAGAAGGAAGGTGTGGACGCCGTGGCGCCTCTCTATCCACTCCTCAAAGAGGGGACTTACCGCCGCAGTTGTGGCGTGCCCAGCGCTGGGTTGCGACAATCGTACCCGAAATGTCGCCATGAGATCACACCGGAGCTCTGTCCGCCGTGCCGCGATTTGTCGCGGCAGCGGAGTTTCGCCCCGGCGTTTCGCCTCCTCCTTTCAACCCCTTTTCCGCAATAGAATGTAGCCTATGTCCTTTCTCAGGCTCTAAACTATCTGTGTACCAAATTTCGTTTAAATCGGTTCAGTAGTTCGTTAATTTGTTATCACAATCAATTATTGTTTCATCGTGCTTTGTATGTTGTGTTGCGTCTTTTGTGTGCATCAAATAAACGTTCTATCTTTCTAGTTTTAGCAGGAAAGCGAGACAGACAGACAGACAGAGCTGCTTTTGCATTTATAATATTAGTGTGGAAGTGTGGATGGATGTGGATTATTATAATTTACCGAAATTATGGTTACCTACAACTCCACAAGTGTGATAAAGTTACCAAACTTAGTAAGGCAGACCAGACCAGCTAGTAGCAACCTACCGCTGAAGAGTTTTCGATAGGTAGGTTTTTCGATCAGTAACCTGCCTGACATCAGCAAACAAGGAAAAGTTGAAACAGGCCGGCCAAACGTAGCTTCTTCAGGGAATGTGGACCAAAAATCTTCAACAGGTGGCTGTTCGAGAGCCCTTACATCATGTTTGTGGTCCAGCCGTGGCCTGGTGATCACGTGATATCGTTATGTATGTGTAAAGGTATGTGTAATTAAACAAGACACACATTTTGAAGAGTAATGCATTTATTTGATAATTAGACACCATAAATAACATACTTATATAGCTTATAGTTAGTATAAAGATTATAGTTAATACAATCTAAGAAAAACAAAATAGTAGGTAAAGTAATTAAAAAATAGTATAGAAAAAATACAACAGTTGTTTTAAGTACAGAATGTTACAAAAATATAAAAAAACAATAATATTAGTTACTTAAATCATCAAAATGCAGGTTCCCTTAAAATTAACTATCTATTAAATCGGAATGTTGAAATAATTCTAAATTACTTAAAAACAAAACTATAAGTTAACAAAATAAATTACAAGGGCTAAGTGGGTTAACAGTCTAACTTTATAGAATAAATACTTCAGTAAGTACACTTTAATCCTAGATATTGATTACCAAGCACAAAGTAAAATAGCTAAGGTAACAAACAACAAATACTTTTTAAAGGAACCATACAAGATAAGCCAAGTTCAATGCCGCAGAAATAGATTCGTTTAAGAATGACAAGAATATGACATTGTGTCCGTTCAATATTGTTCGGTACTTGTGCGTTCAGTTTACAGAAGTCTTTACGATTTCATGAATCCTAACTATGTTATTTTCACCGAAACTGTGTTCCGAAAAAATCTGGACGGCGTCGCGTTATGCTTACAATAAATTCATTAAAATAATTCTTAAACCATTTGCTAACAGTATATTATATTAACTTTTGGTATTAAATGCATGAAAATAACAAAAACATTTCTTAAATTGAAAATAAAGGTATTTGTTTACAGTTATTTTCTCGTTTTGAGATTATTTAAACGCTGGGGGAACAATTAAACTTTAACGGGGAGGACCCTTTGCAGTTAACAACATTGTCTTATTTTAATATCTGAATACATCAACTTTACTACTCACTACGTTTTCGTACTATAATGTACCTACAGTAAACACAGTCAAAGAATGATTAGATTTAAATATATTCTTACCCAATATAGTATACGATAAAATATTGTCTTACATTACTAACCAATCATCAAGAAATTGATTGGTAAAAGTCGTCTGAGATTCAGATATAGAATATAGGTTCAATAAATTAATAAGAAACGTTCAAAATAAACGGTCAAGTAGAAGACACGGCTCGTTAGGCCAGAGTAATTCAAACACCTATCCTACAGTATAATATATATATCCCAGCAAATAGTAAGCTCTAGTTCCAGCATTGGGCATCCGAGACCAATATAATATGCTCTTCATAGCACAGAACAGTTATCCCTGACATTACAATCGCCTATACATGTGGCATTTAGGAAATAACAATGTGATATTATTGATTATATTTGACACCAATTCCTATTATTCAAGATGCTAAAAAATTAAATGCACATTAATTTTGGACAGTAAATGTACAGAACGGTAAGTGATATTAAACCTTAATTACTATGTTAATGCTATACTGACATGTATTACAATTTTTATTTGATTTAGACCAGTCACTTTGCCTACCAAATGTATCTGAATGGGACAGCGGAGTCGAGATGTGCATAATAGAACTGATGTGTTTTGACGATGTTATCAGAATAATGCATAATACTAGTAACAGTGAATAATTGATTCGCTACATAAAATACATTGAGATTGTTTTAAAAAGTAACACATAAGCGGTTATGTACTGACATGCAATCTAACGTTACAACGTTACAGATTACCTCCGACGATAATTAGCTTGTATGCTCCTTTTCGTTAAGTAAAAGAATTGAAGCAGTGTTGCGTATATAGATATAATTTGGAGTCGCCTGAGGGTCGCTAGTAGTCCCCCCCAGAAGTTGTGCCAATATTCGCTCATGAAGGCGCCCGGGTCGCCTTCGGCCGTATTCTACAAATCGATTTTCACGGCGACCGGTTCCGAGTTATCCTTCTTGTTGCGTCGGTTCCTGCGGTGCTTGCTGTTGGACAGGATCTCGTAGGCTTGCTGGATCTCCATGAAGCGTTCCTGCGCAGCTCGGCGCGCCAATTGGTCCTTCACTTTGTCAGGGTGGTTCTCCCGAGATAGTTTGCGCCAGATCGATGTTATTTCTTGTTGGCTAGCGTCGCGATTCACTCCCAGTACCTGGAATATTTATTGAGAGTAATTTAGTTTTATTTTAACGTCTGACTACAAAGTCATATTTTAGCTGTAAAACACTAAATAACGTGCAAAAATAAAAAATGGAACCAACCAATGGTAGCCTGAGGAACGACAAAAGCATATAATATTGCGACACAAACGAACTTACAAATTAAGAAGGAATTTATGATCTTGATCGATTACTATATTGTAATACTGACTAAAAGTATATTACTAATTCACATAAATGTGAACAGTCAAAGATGGCAGATTTATCGCTAAAACGATTTGAACCACTGGACTAACAAAGTAAAACTAAAGAAGTTTGTAGAGCACTAATGACAATGAACAAAATAATATAGTACTGCATGTTACCATCGCACGATTTAGAAAATTATTGAAGCTATACTTTTTCCTACCACAAATTCCGTGAACATACACCCCAGTCTAAAATTCTATATAAATTATTATTTCATCGGTTTTAACGTACCCCATGCGTGCTAGCTGGTAACACGCTATATTATATTAAAATGTGGGACTGTGATTACAACACGTTTACATGTGACATCTACCAACCCGCTCTGGGCCCGTGTGGTAGATTACGGCCCAATCCCTCTCACAGAAGAGGCCTGTGTCCCAGCAGTGGGAACGGTATAGGCTGATTATGGTTATGCTACTGTGACTACAGCGATGCACATTTATTACACAATTACAAAAAATTACATTTACGTTTTATTACACAAAAGCAACTATAGAGCTAAGAAATTTTAATATTTTACCAGTAGGCTTATATTTGCCGCAAGAGGATTGTCAGTCATCTGTAAGACACCGTAAGGTTAGGGCTTGGAGAAAGAAAGTTATTAGTTAATGCATAAAGTTTGCATTTAAACTACCAATTCATAGTTGTCCACCAACCACCATTCAATGTTAACTGCATAATACATACACTACTATTTATTTGGAAATAAGTTGTCAGTTCAAATGCATACCGTCTGCTTTAGAATCCGGTCAGAACTTGGTCGATTGTCACCTAATAGTTTATTTTGGTTTGTTCCAAAACAATATGATTTAAATACAAACAAACCCTGTTCTAGTTAAGTGCATTAACTAATCACTGATAAGGGGAATTAGTAACATGTTCATTTGCATCTGGTTTAGACTTTGTTAGCTGTGTTAAGTCACTCCTTTTTCTAACAATTATTTTTTGAATAATATTACTAAATTGTAATTGAAAAATATCCACGAAAATTGAGATGGTAAAATTAATTATCAATGAAAACCAACTCACAATGAGTGCCACTTAAGTTTTAAGTGGAACTTATTGTAATATGTCAATTGGCATCCACAAGTACAGTTTCTGATTTTGATTTAAAATGTATAAGATGCTTTTGAAACAGACATAACCATAATGTCTCTAAATTGTGTCAAAAGAACTTCTGTTAACCGAGGCCAGGTTGCACCTTAAAACCATCCAAGTGTAAGTGTCATGATATTACCTTATAAGCGTTCTGCTCTCCGTGAGGGTCCGATAAGTCTACGACTTGTTTCCACACCTCGTACCATCCATGATGCTGTGCATATTGGTATGTCTCGGCCATGCATTGTTTCACATCCAACCACCTGGAGGAAAATAGTTGATTAATAAAAAACAAAACAGGCGACAGAAATCACATTATGAGAACTAAAATAGTCTGTTTTCGTGCATATCTAAAATCTGTTTTCAGGTCATAACAGATTTGTTGAACAAACATATAAACCCAATATGAATGACCACATCAAATCTATCTTCATTAAAAATAACAGAAGAATATGTGCAAAAGTAGACTTCGATGCCTCATTCTACATTGTAACGATAAATTATTTGCAATAATTTGCATTAAAGCTTTTGTTCTTTCCTGGCTGTCAGTCGTAGATCTTTGAAAGTCGTTATAGGTACTCAAAAGATCGAAAGTTTGACAACCAATCTTACCAACACGTCTCATGTTATCCAATTATTTGTTTGTGAGGTATAGAGTAAAAGTTAATGATTAGTCACACCTTGTAAAGGAATGGTATTCAGCTGCATCCAGATTAACTGGAAATTGGCCCTAATAGTTAAGAAAACTCTAGGACAACGGGCGGCAACAGGCGGACCGCGGTCCGTTTGCGGACCGCGAATGGTCGAACCTCGGACCGCCAAATATTGTACTTGTATTGTAATGTGGTACAGTTCTTGCAATTCACGAGCGCGCTTGGCCTTTGTTTTGTTTAGTCGGTGTTCTATGCGGGGTGTAACAAAGTGCGTCCCTAATAGAACGATCAGTTTCGTGTGTGTGTTTGTGCGAATTAGTTATGACTGCTGTGATTTAAATATTTAAAAATCTTTGTTACGCACACGAAACATCAATAGATTGAACTACGTACCTACCATTTTTACGGAAATACGTGCGGGAGAATTTCACAGAGAAACGGAAAATTTCGCAAAAGTAATAAATAAATAGCACTTAATTATTATCTGTTTTCTTTCTGGACCTCGTTAATATTTTCCCAAATTATCCGGACCCACCTAAAAATACTTGCCGACCCCTGCTCTAGGTATATAATAATGAACATGCATTTACACACATATTGCAGACAATGAAAAATATTGTAAGATAGATACGTACGGAAACATCTTATTGCGGCTTTCGGAATAAAAAACGATTGTTAGATTAAGTACATAATAAAGTTGGTATCTAATACAGTAATGCTTTAACGTAAACATTTAGTATAAAAATCTATGTTCATGGTAATCAATGTCCAAATACTAATAAATGTGAGAATTTTAATATTACTAAAAAGGTTTTAAACCTTGTTTTGACCTATTGTGTAGTTTTAAGGTTGAGCTAGTAAAAATATCTTTAACTATTAAGTAGTCAAGAAGAATAAATGATAATGTGTCTGTTACTAAATTACTTTTTTTAAATAACTCACCATGGACTGGTGAAGAAGTGATGAATAGCTTCGTAGATAGGCACCTCGTCACCCTCGCTGTCCGTGATTGTACCGTGGAAGTACAAGTAGCTGCACCACAGCGAGATGTACAGGAAACAACAAGCCGATAGAATGATGACACGTCTGAAAAATAAACAGTAATCATTTTAGCGATGACTTCATTTATCACCACAATAAAGAGGTTGACCTGGGTCAGGTGTTCAGTTATGGACTATCGTTTTTTATAAATATCTAGCAGAACTGAAAGTTGCTGAGGCTCTGAAAATTCATTATTCATTATACTGCAGAGGCTCTGAAAATTCATTAAGCTTGGGGTTCGGGATAAATTAATTGAAACCAATTTTACCAAAATACACAAAAACAGTTTAATAAGCTAATCAAAAATAACGCAGTAATCACAAACGTCAAACAGAATCACTTGTCTTGCTTGTACTGTATCGCTTGAATCGCATTCGATCATATTCGTAATCGAACTGGACTGTCAGCCCGACAATCCGCTATTTATAAACCGAGCAGAACGTTCGGGGCGAACAATCGCGATCCTTTGCCACAGTTCACAGGTAGCGTAGAAGCTTCCAGATTACCATAGACAACTGTTTAATTCCGCTATTCGATAAAAAATGGCGGTGGCGGTGGCGTCGACGTACAATTGTTCGTGTGGTACTTGCTACTTTATAACAGAAGGCGTTAGCGTGTCGTTTCTAATATTTTCGATTCACGGAACACTGCCCCCTCGTTAGACGGAATTAGCGTGACGTTTCTAGACTTTTCGATGTATAAAACAATATGTTAACAAACCAATGATATATAAAGCCCCGTCCATACGCTCGGTGTTAGCTACAAACACCAAACACGACAAACAAAGTTCCAAACATCGACTACAATCATCAAACACAAACAGTCATCCTCACGCTTAACGAACGGGACAGTATTTTGTGGATCGGCAAACATGGCGGACGACGAGCTTGTAGCAGCTATCACTTTCGGTTTGACTTATTTTTATTTTAAATTTAAACAAAATGAACTCAAAAGAAGAAAACGAAGGCGATGGTGGATAATAAAAATTCACAAAAATCGTACAAGGTAAGTAATATACATAGTAATACAAATAGGGTATATTTTCAGTGTAGATATTATTTAATTCTATGGTCTATCGGTTTAGGTAATTAACTAAATGTAAACAATCTTGCGATCCTATGTTCAACAATGGACGTCCATCGGCTAAAATGATTGATGATGAAACAATCTTGGCATCTCTTTTTATCTAAAATTTGACTAAAAATTGTATATAAAAATCTTTGCAACTGGGTATTTACCTGCTTTAGTTAACCACCTAAACCGATAGACCATAATTTAGTTAACCACCTAAACCGATAGACCATAATTCACGTTTTTTTTTTGTTTTAGAGAATTTATAGAAGAAAAATTTAATGAGTTGCTCTATGAACCATCTGGACAGTTTCACAACTTTTGTCGTATGAGTTTTGCAGATTTTGAATATTTGCTAAACAAAATTTCACCTCTAATTTCGAAGCAAGATACAGACTTCAGAGACGCCATACCAGCAAAATATCGTCTTGCAATAACATTAAGATTCATCGCAACTGGTGACAGTTATAAAACTTTACACTATTTATTCAAAGTATCCCCCCAAATAATATCAAAAATCATACCTGAAGTCTGCAAAGCTATTAACCAAGTTCTGAAAGACGAAATAAAGGTAAGGCATTTTTTGTTTCAATTTATTACTTTAAAAAAAAAATAAAACTAAAAAAAAAAAAAAAAAATTATGAACAAAAATTTATGGTAAAGACCATAAATTTTTGTTCATAAATTTTTTATTTATTTCTATTTTTACTTTAAATGCGATAACTATGAAAAATGAAAACCGAAACAACGAAAACTACGGAACCTTAAAAATGAATAATAGTATTATTTATTTTTTACACTTATCAAAGTCTTCGTAAGCTTTAAGCAATGCTTGATTAATAATATTTTGTCCTGTTTGTGGTGCAATTAGTTCGTTGGATATAATTTGGATGGTGGGAGCATAGGTGGGAGTTGTATAATTGTCCGGTTGGGAGATATAATGGGATTGAATGCTTTGAGAACTCGATGGTTCGTTTTGTGCAGGCGATTTAACTGGTAAAGTTTCACAATATGACATTTGGGAAGTGGATGGTTGGTGTGAAAATGATGGTTCAGAGTACGACGATGGGGAAGGTGATGGACGGTTGAGATAAGGGGATGTATTCGGAAAAGGTTCGGAATAGGATGTTTGGGAGGTAGATGGCCGGTTTGGCATTGGTGAAGTAATGCGCATTTGGTATGGGACTGAGTGATAGGAAGATATGGTTTGACACCTCTGTTTCTCCTTAATTCTATTAACAAATAAAGTATCTATGTCATACATCATCAATTTTCTGTCATCAGAAGGCAATTCTCGCAACTTTTGGGTTAACAATTTTCCATACAGTTCGCAGTCATCTTCTTCCTTTAGTGGCGGTTGAGGTTCATTTTGCCTTTTGGCCAACACATTGGTTAACTGCCCAAAAGCTGAAGACATCTGCCGTTCCGCTATATCATTAGCAGGACGACGACGGGAAGTTCGTAGTTTTGGTGTTTGCAAAGTTGATGAGTGCCCTGAATCAGTACCATCTACGTCTTCTCCTTCTTCCGCTAAAGCTGCACTTTCATCGAGCATTTCTTGTGATGGCACTTCCTAAAAAATAAGAAAATTTTATTAGTTTTGGTCATTATCGTTGTATTTCATATTGTTTCAATTTTTATTTCAGATGCCATCAACGAAAGATGCTTGGATGAATACTGAAAAAGGATATAGAAGAAAATTTCCGCACTGTCTGGGTTCCATAGATGGCAAACATATTCTTATAGAAAATCCACCTCATAGCGGAACCGAGTATTTTAACTATAAGAAAACCTTTAGCATCGTTCTTTTGGCTTTAGTTGATGCCAATTACAAATTTATATTTGCAGATATAGGATGCCAAGGGAGAATCAGTGATGGTGGCGTTTTTAATAATTCGTTACTATGGCAAAAGATCTCTAGAAACGAAATAGATTTCCCTACACCATGCCCACTTCCTGGATCGAACATTGATGTGCCGTACGTTTTCATAGGCGACGGCGCTTTTGCATTAAGTGAGCATGTTATGAAACCCTACCCAGGACAGCATAACGTCGGTTCACCAAAAAGAATATTTAATCAGAACTTATCGAAAGCTCGGGTGGTAGTAGAAAACACATTTGGAGTTTTAACATCAGTATTTCGAATTTATCGTCGCCCAATTGATTTAGATCCGAGTACTGTATCACAAATTACAATGACCTGTGTGCTAATACACAACTTCCTAAGGAAAAACTCCCCGGAAAGATATACCCCTCCAGGAACTTTTGATGTAATTGATGGAAATGGCCAACTAATAACACGTGGATCTTGGCGAAACTACGAAAGTTGTTATAATGCAATTCAGGATGTTCCAAACATACCCCGTAGGTCAGCCGTACACGCCAAACAGATAAGAGAAGAATTCACATCATATTTTTGTAGGTCGACATAGGGAATTTTTATTATAATAAAATATGCTATCTCAAAAACTACTGAACCGATTTTGATGACACTTGCAGTATTCCTTACGTTGAACAATACTTAGTATAACAAAAGAAGAATCACTTAAATTGTACTTGTAGTTCCGGAGATATGGAACAAACATAAAAACATACATACCTACATACAGACACTTGAAATTTGGCACTTTTATTCAGACGCTGATATGTACATACCTATACAAAAACTGGGCAGTTCTGAAAATATTACATACATACGGGTCGAATTGATAAGCTCCTTTTTTGAAGTCGGTTAATATTTGAAATTGTATAGTTCGCTATAGGTCGTTGATATACCTACTAGTAAACAAACGTAGATAGGTCATACGCGCTACTTCAGCTTAGTCACTTGCCCAACGTATTAATAAGGATATGGACTGACGTGAATGCGACAGAGGTAATAAGTGTCTTATACCTACTTTGTGTGCAATTATGCATTCAGTGCCATGTTTTTCGACCGCTTGCCTTGCGGGTGACTTACCTACGTTTTTCTACTACTACATCAATGCTATAATGGGTACTTTCTTTATGATTTGTAGAATAAGTTGTAGTACTGACTTATAAGTGCATATTACTTCGTTCATATTATTAGCAAAGAAAGTTTGTGTATATCTATTTTGATACAATATGTACCTATTAGATTAAATAAACCACTACGAAAAATATTTATAGTTTTACTTACCTCTGTATTTATATTATTTGTGCTTGTGTACACCGGCCCCAAAAATGATTCCATTAGGTCATAAGCAAACCATATGGGTCTGTAGATATCGTCTGCTCCTAAAACATAAGACATATTTACTTTACTTTATTTACTTATTATCAGATTCAAGAAAAAGAAAAAAAGTATTGGAATAGGTAGGTAGGTACGCAATTATACGTTAAATTCAACATTTAATGAAATTTTTTATCTATCGTTCGGGCTGTATGGCGATAGTAGCGCCAAGAATAAGCTTCTAATTAAGCATTTTATCTCTCAAAACAAAAAGCAGCTATAAATTCCATGTAATGACAAAAAAATAATAGTCAAAACTAACCTGCACCAGAACGAATCGAGTCTTGTTTCTTTTTGAAGTGTCTCCTGAACGTAGCCATTAATATTTCTTTTTTATTTTTTAATTCTTTCACATTTTTATTCATTATCACACTAATGCGGGTCCACGCATCGTGTACCTTCTGCCTATTTTTGTGGTTAATGTCTTTTGAATTCCAAATACATGGCTCATTTTGATATGCTTCTAAGAAACAAAGAGTTGTATCTTCTGACCAATCGGACATGATAACGCGCCAAAAACTGTTGTTAACGTGGTATCAATGAGACACGTCCGCCACCCGTAAGCTCGCGCGCGACACTGACCGTTTACCAAGCGTATGGAAACACCGCGAACTGTTCGCCAAACAGTCTTTGATCTGTGAAGAAAAACCGACACCGATCCCGAACAGTGGCGAATACAAACAGGAACAGGCAAACACATACAAACACCCAGCCACATATTGGTGATTGCTGTTTGTTGTTTGCTGTTTGCCATTGTTTGCCAAGCGTATGGACGGGGCTTAAAAAACTATAGATACGTTGTCCGCACTTTAAAATGACAACATGAAATGAAGCCAATTGGCCACATCGCGCTTAGTTACGCACCAACCTGTCGCGCGACGCTACGTTTGTTTGTAATATTATATCGTGTGTGTAAACCTGTGCAAATCATAAAGAAAACATGCCGTCGTGTGTTTTCAGACAATGTACAAATTATACCCCAAAAGTTAAAGACAAAAATGTGTCATTTCATGCGTAAGTTCACAAAACTACCTATTTTTATTTCATTTTCGACGCCGCCGTCTAATGGCGGCCGGCGTATGAACTTAGTAGTCACGTGGCGTTAGGGGAGGTTGGGATACTATTACACTAGTGTTTTTTTTTTGATAGAATTTATAATATTGTTTGAATATAATATGTACATACTTGCTATGTTATGAATATTAATTATAGTTTTCCTTTTTATTTTAGATTGCCTAGAGATGGGCTAATAAAAGAAAAGTGGCTTAACATAATAAGGGTTCAAAGACGTGAAAACGATTGGCTACCAACGCCCTATACTAAAGTTTGCTCAAAGCATTTCTCAGCTAGCGATATATATGTGACGAAGAAAAATTATCGAAGAATAAAAAAGACTGCAGTTCCTATTATTATGGTAAAATTATACGTCATTTTTAAACACATTATTTCAAAGTATTGGTTTTCATGAAATAACCGGATTGTTTTATTTTTTTTTTAGCAAGAAGCACAAAATATTATTTCATCACCAACAAGTTTGGAACATGTTCAAGTGTCAGAAGAAGGTTCAATTTTTGAAACGCCAAGGAAAGCTATTTTGAAGAAAAAGATTAGTAAACTTTCCTTAGAAAAACGCAAGTTACAGTTTAAAAATTATAATTTAGTAAGAAAAAGTAAAAGGCTAAAAGAAAAATGCAATAACTTAAAACAATTAGTTTCTGAGCTCCAAAAAAAAAATTTTTTTACTTTTGACCAGATCAATGAACTGAATCTTAAAGCCGAAACAGTAGAATTTATAAATAGACTGACTCAAAAGAGCAAGATTAAGGGCTATCGCCAAAAATATACCCCAGCGTTAAGAAAATTTGCAGTCACCCTGCACTATTATTCCGTAGCTGCCTACAAATATGTAAGACAGATATTTAATGGATCTTTACCACATCCTCGTGTCATAGGGAAGTGGTACGAAAACAGCTCAGGTGATCCTGGGTTTAATAAACAAGCGTTAGATGTTTTAGAAAAGAAATATAAACACAGTGGCCAGCGAATATTGTGTACGTTAATTGCAGACGAGATGGCTCTTCGTCACCAAACTACGTGGACAGGGAAAAAGACAGCAGGTGTCGTGGACTTTGGTGCTGGATCAGCAAAATCGTGTGAAATAGCGACTCAGGCATATGTTTTTATATTAGTATGTATGAATGAAAGTTGGAAAATCCCAGTAGCATATTTTCTTGTTAACGGACTGTCGGCTGAAACTCGGGCCAATTTACTGAAAACATGTCTAAGTGAATGCTACCGTGTGGGAGTAGATATTGTAGCCATAACATTTGACGGCTGTGCATCTAATATAAATGCAGCTAACTTATTAGGTTGTGATCTTAAACAACCATCACAACTTAAAACAACATTCAGACACCCGGAATGTGATTTAGATGTTGCAATTATGTTTGACCCTTGTCACATGATTAAATTAGTAAGAAATTCATTTGAATCTAAAAGACAATTATTTGACGGGAGTGGAAGGAAGATTCGTTGGCAGTTATTAGAAAATTTAGTTAAGCTTCAAAAAAATGTTGGACTTAATTTTGCTAACAAAATCACCCCTCGTCACATTTATTTTAGAAATGAAGTGATGAAAGTCAAATTGGCAACACAAATCATGAGCATGAGTGTTGCAAATGCTCTCAAATTGTGTGACGAGATTTTAACATCTTCCCTTTTCGTGGACACTAAAGGGACGGTACATTTTATAGAACTTTTTAATAATTTATTTGATGTTTTTAACTCTAAATCATCCGATTTGTACGGCATGAAAAAACCACTCTCTCAAAAAAACGCCAATAACATCATAGCTTTTCTAGAAAAAGCGAAACTTTATATATTAAATTTTTATTAAATATAGACGCGAGGTTCGTAAACGAATCACCATAAAAATAATTAAGAAAAAAATTGTTGAATCTAAAAACAAAACAGGCTTTTTGGGCTTTCTCATTTGTATAGAAAGTTTAAAACATCTATACACCACGTTGGTCGAAGGACAACGTTTGCGATATATCGCAACTTACAGGTTGTCTCAAGATCACATTGAAATGTTGTTCGGTGCTATCAGGCGACATGGAGGTTATAACAATAATCCAAACGTTATCCAGTTTAAGGGAATTTTCAAAAAAATCCTTCAACACCTGGAAATGAAATCTTCATTTTTAGGAAACTGCCTACCATTAGAAGACATAACTGTATTAACGTGTTCGTCTGCAGTTCACAACATTAATTCTACATTAAGTAGAAGAACTATGGATGAGGAGATTGACTCTATCGAGAATGACACTGAGTTAATAAATGCAACTGCTGAAGAAAATGCTATTAACACAAATGTCGAAGTGTTTTCGACAATGTTAAATCAAGAAAGCATTAAAAAAACCACTGAACAGATTATCGGTTACATTTCAGGATGGGTATCCAGAAAACTGGCTTCAGTATTGAAATGTTCGACATGCACCGATAGTCTGTATTGTAATTACAAATTGTGGTTTCATAAATTGATTATTTTAAAAAATATTGGTGGACTATGTTTCCCGAGTGAGGATGTGTTCCAAATCTGTCTGAAGTCAGAATCTATAATTAAAAACCACATTAAAGAAATGGGTCACATTATCCTTCCCGATCACAAAGATATCCAAATTTTAAAAAACCGTATTTTAAAGTCGTTTATCAGCTCCAATGACGTATTTGGTTCTTTACATCAACATTCTTTAGAGCAACATCCCACATTTGATCATAGAGTGCACCTTATTCGCGCGGTCATTGAGAAATTTATCAATGTTCGCCTACATTTCGCACACAAAAGCTCTGAATCAAATTATAAAAGGCAAAAAAGAAATAAATTAAGTTTGTTTGAAGGGATTTAAAAATATGTATCTGCAACACAAGTCGATAATATATGACTTCGATTACCATACTGTTCGATTGCCTATCAGAATGGTGATCGATGTCAGAATGTTAATGTTTTGTCATTATTAAATAAAAGTTTTTTTTTTTATGTTTATAAAGATATTTTGTTTTATTTTTTAATTTAATATGTAACAATAATTACTGTTGCGGAATACAGCATTCATATTTTAAAGATTAATATTTTTATTACTTTATTCGTAAAGTAGGTAATACGTTATATCAACTATTTTATTAACTCTAGAAAATCGAATGTCCTTTTTTCCCCAAATGCCTCTGATAGCTACGTCACTCATGCGCTCGACCAATGAGCATGTAATTTGACTATTACTTATCCTGTGACGTAACTGAAGATGTATATTTATCTCCCTCTAGCAACAGGCATCCCGCCGTACGGTGTCATATTTTCTTTCTCTTTCTTCACGCGTATTAAGTAGTTCTAGTATTTTCGCCGTTTTTAAGCGCCGCGATGTTGGTTCATGACGTGTCTATATATAATACGTCATTGTAACAAACAGTAAAAACTTACTTGGCAACATGACGCCGCTTCCTAGGCTTCCTTCTCCACTCCTTGGCATATGAGTCAAATATGCAGGCCGAGGTCAGCACCATGACGGTAAACCAGATGCTATCATCGAACACGTAGTAGCGAACGGGGTACGCGAGGTATGCTCCAATTAGCGCCCACCTCAGACGGCCTTGCTCTCGACCAATATTACCCACAGTCCAAACGCCTGGAACAAAGCAAACGCTATATAGAAACGCGAACGAACAATTAAAAAAGGTGGATCATTTATTACGATCGGAGGGACATTGAGCTTTTATCTTACCCTGGAATATATACGAAAACATAAAACCCCTAAATTGCCTCGTAGTGTAGTGGTCGCAAGCTGCTCTGCTGAACATGTGGTCTCAGTTTCAATTTTTATGTTGGGCAGTTTTATTGAATTTTCATCAGAAAATAGCAGCTCAGAGTCTGAATTTATGGCCGGCTGATGGCAATAGGCTCGCCCTCCATTAAATGGGACGACATAACAATATAACATATGTCAACTTACCAAGCCCGGTTGCCAAAGGTACAAGGAGGTTCAGGTACTTCATGTTTATGCCCCAGAAGTCCGGCGGTATCGCGCACATCGTCATCTGCGCCCAGGAGTACCCCACCATCAGCATACCAGTAAACCGATTCATAGAGAACGGTGGCTAAAAACAATGAACAACCTGTACCCCGTATTGACGATACATAGGGATAATTTCCGCTTGTCAGCACGGATCAGCACAGATCATCCACAATAGTGCGCGCTAAACTGTATTGAGTGTTCAGCACGCTAACTGAATGAGCTGGGCTGCCCCGGCTGTGGAAATATGCTTGCACGCGTGCGCGAATGCATCGATCAGCCGATGCTGAAGTGAATATTACGCCCACACCCTGTACAAAATGTACGAATAGTGAGAGCGCGCTGTACGTCCGTGATGAAAACCAATGAGTACTAACATTTAGATAGCAGATTAGTCATAAAAGAGTTTGGTGATCATTCCATTCGAATTTTGCTCTGCATTTTCCTAAACATTATTCATGTATTGGAAACTACTAGAAATAATAGTCTGTTTGCAATTAGTAGTGGAAATGCAGCAAAATTAGTCGCACGTTCTTTTCCTAGCAAACATAAGATCTGCCAATGTTTGAAATCACTGATAAAAACGAAGTAAATTCAATTATTGCTTCCTGCAATTGGTCACGTACGAATCGATATTAGGCATGCTTCACTTGCGTGCAAAAAAATGCCTCACCCCATGCTCTTTATTTGAGAGACGAAATCTCAAAAATGTTAATGAAAATATAATCGATTAATTTATAATGTGAAAGTAGTAATAGTAAGTAAGGTACAGTTTATTTGCGCATACACTACATTTCGATATAAGCAATATTTTTGATAATTTCGACTTTATTGTTCAGATGTCCTCAAAACTCACATACATATATGCTTGAAAAAGTGCGTGACTTTGCGTTTGTCAATGTGATTGAGAAAAGTTTAATTTCGTTTCTGCAGTTGGATTTTTTAACTGACTTAAAAAGGAAGTTTTCACAAAAAAGAAAAAGAAATACATTCACAACAATTACAATCACTAGAGTTAATCTACATACTTTCAGGAAGATTTTATAATTAATTTTTATTGTACTTTTTAACATCTCCCGTGCTCCATAACTCAAAGTAGTAGATATTGCAGAAAAATAGCCAGGCTGAATTGGGAGTGGCTGGATATGTAGCGCGTATGCACCCAGAGAGATGGGCAAAGATCGTTACTCACTGAACAACTGAGGAAGGACATTGCCGTTGAGGTAGCCTACAGCGAAGGTGGTGTGACGATCTGATAAAGTTTGCGGGACCAACATGGCTAGGGCTCGCCCAAGACAAAAAGGTTTGAAAAGAAAAAAGGGAGGCCTTAACCCGGCAAAGGGACACCATATAGGCTAATAAAAATACTGTACTTTTATACTTATTTTTATAGACTTATATTGTTTCAAATTGAAGCGGGTATTACGATTTTTTTGCACGCAAGATTATAATACGATTAATTCCGTCTGTACCATAATCTAATATTGAGTGATTTATTACTAAGTGAGAACAAGAGGTTTAGTTTTCCATAGCGGCAGAATGTTAAAGACAATAGTAAAAGTAGTAATTAAATTATTCAGCTAAGCAAAGTTAATAAAGCTCGAGAATACTCTCTAACTTAATAGCTTGATAAGTAACATATGTGTAATAATATTATGTGCTTATGATTGATTTCTTGTTTCCCTGTTACAGAATAAAGCGAACAACATTAGTAAACTAGTAAGTAGGCTTGCTAGCATAAAGCTAGGTAAAAAAAGGCTAACGTTTTACTGCTGTTCAGAAAAATAAGAAACAGAGAATTTAAACATTTACTGTGTGTAATAAACGAAGATTTTTACGATTCAATACTGGCCGGGTAAAATCCAAACCTGAGCCTCCTTTAGAAGGAAACTGTTGAGCTGCTCGTACTCATCTCCTGTTTATAATACGCAGTGAGGAAGTGTCATAGAAAACATGTTAAAAAGTTTTGGAGTAGTGCCATATTACACATAAATTATAAGTTGGTGGAGAAATAGATAAATTAATAAAATGCAAAAATCCGTTTATTAGTGCATACTGCATATAACTGTTACCTCAGCTAAAGTGTAATATAGTTATTTTATTGTGCAATAAAATGATGCAATCAAACAAGTGAAACCTAAATAAAATCCAACAAACTTGCAAGTTTTAATTAAATCATACCAATCAGTTTTTGTTGAGATTCACAATTTCAAATTATTTAAACCGAAGTGCTTTTACATCCATGACATACTTACTCTTATTATCCTCCAGTATTATCAAATTTTAATGTAGTATTTTGTGTTTTACTTGTATCTACATAACTAGAAATGCAATTACATGACAATAAGCATTACAATATGTTTTAAATATCTACTTTTATAAAAAATTCTGTGTAAATATGTTTTAATTGTTTAAGGTTGCCATGTGTAAGGCAAGAAAGAATAATATTTACTTTTAAATAAATAAATTTACATTAAAAATACTGCAACTGAAATACATTTTAGGGAATATTCATCATTTTGAACTAAAGTGTAATAATTATGTTCTTCATGGTAAAGTTTAAATTAGCACATGTCATGAATTAATGGTAGTATTTGCAGTATTTGAATATTAGTATCAGCACGGAAGCGAAGCAAGATTTATTTTAGTGTTAATATTAAAACCCAACACCGTACATATACATACTTACAGTATGAAACCAAGTAGTTCGCCCAAAGGTCACCAAGTCAAGTCTTTAAATAGAATACAACCAGAGTAATTAGAAAAATACGACATCCATCCCAAATATATGATTAATAATACAATATAAATGAATACAAATATGGTTTTAAATGCCTTTAAGATACACATAAGTCTTAGGCTTATTTACTAATAGTGCATTATTGAAGAAGTTCAATAAAGAGGCATTTTTTTTTTCATTTTAGTAAGAGAAAGATGTTGAATGAAATAAAAAAATAAAGAATTGCAGTTATTGAATAGAAGTTAATAGAAAAAATATAAATAGCAAGACAGCATAGTAACTGTTTGGATAAGAGTTAGAAAAGGTGGAGCTACTTCGGAGCGTCTAGTACGTAGATAAAATCTATCCTCTGATGTTTTCCGGGAACAATAGAATGGTTATTGTGTTGAAAACCAGCAAATAGGTGAAGTGTATTGCATTGTTGACTATCATTACTAGTTATAGTAAGAGACAAGATACTGCACCACTATACAATTAAAATGTTTGGGCGTTGACTTGACATGTTTGGGATGTGGCAACAACCTTTTACCTTTACAGATCATAAACAATAATTATATACAGGTTTGTTTTGCTCTAAAGGTTAATTACAAGGAAGTTGAATTCTGGATTATGTCCCCCTTTCTACATACTACCTAGTGTTAGTAAAATCCCTTTTGTTATTAGATGAAAATTTTTTGAAGAATTGAATAAGCTGCTTTGTTCTAATTCATTTAAACGTTGACTTGCATTCTTTGTAGTGTCCGTGGTATTTACCGTTTTAATCACACGAGTATTGTAGACAGTAACTATTTTATCATATCTAGTCGCTCTATGGTAAAAGTATACTAAGAAGAAGGAAACAAAGAAGACCTAAATAACATAAAATCTAATTTTTTTCTTGGATAAGAATAGTAAGCTCAAATAGCCAGAGCTCAGACAGTATAAAAAACCCATACAAATTCATTATCATACCTTGTTTGTTTTTCTTATTCTGACAGCAAGCTCCTCCATGTGCTTCGGATCTTCGTTTGCATCTCTTACGTACCTAGGAATACGAAAGACTTCTCCTAGCCAGCCGATGAGGAACCCGCCTAGAGTCGTCCACCACACAAAGGCGTGGCGATCCCGTCTGAGATAGAAATGATGCGCACCAAATATGCCCGCCACCAGCCACAGCAAATAGGCCAGAATTACAGACTTTTTATCCGACATACTGGTCATTTTTACCACCCTTCTACCGAAAAACTAAACTGTGTCAATCAACGCGCAGGACGAACATCGAGTGAATAATTAGGCCGAATATTGATTACTACTGCAAATAGTTAATGTATGAAATAACGCTGAAATGCGCTTTCACGCGCTTAACAGTACACGCGGCGAGTAACTGTAAATTTATTAGTACTGTACGATATTTTTAATTATTTAACGCGATTTGAAATCTCCGACATGACGTGGGATCTTTGGAGTTTGACAGTCAAGCAAACAAGAGGGGAGGAGGATGTGTGGCAGGGCGAGCGAGGCAAGGAAGGCAAGCTGAATAATTATTGATTTCAAAATATATGTTGCCACTAAATAAAAATCAAGGAATTTTCTATTCGATTTTACTGTTCGATTTATTGCTTCGAATAGGCATGCAACTGAATAGTAACAATTGTACGTAGTTAAGCAAACAGGATGTAAACATAGCATTAGTTATAAAAAACGTGTTAATATTCCATTGACAAAATATTACTTACGTAAATTTTAAAACAAATACGAATGAAAAATACGTCTTGAAGAAAGTCGAGATCTTAAAAGTAATAGTGTGGATTGGATCCTTTTTGCTTAACTACGTCCAATCCACCGAACCGTTCGATGCTCGTTTAGCTAAAAATCAAATATAATTTTTTAATTATCATTTTATTCGGAACAGCAATCTCCACGAAACCATTGTATTTGGTTGACCAGAGATTGAAATATCATTTACTTAGTGGGTGATACCCAATATCTACTCTTTGGTGATACCTTAGTATGTTATCAAAAGTATGTTTAAAACGTTATGATAAGCTTCCTATCCGATTATTTTATTTTATTATTAGCCATTAATGCCCTTTGCTGGGCAAAGGCGTTTCTACTCTCTTTGCACGTATCTCTGTTCAGAGCTGCCAAAGGCTAATCATTTTATAGGAGTCCAGCTCATCCCAACAACTCCATTTGAACCTGCCACGATGTTGTTTGCTATGAAGCAGGACCCACTGGGTTATAAGTTTGGCCCATTGATCGACTGACATTGGTAGATGTGTCCTACCCTTTTCGGGTGATGTCAGTAATTTTATGTGATGGCACGGATTGTTATATACTTAACCCGGGCTACAATACCCAGAATACTCCGTTCCATAGCTCTCTGGCAAACACCTGATATTTGGTTGAATAGATTTCTGTTTCACATTAGAATTTCAATGCCCTTCTCTAGCTTTTGTTCGTTCATACGTGCACTGAATTAGCCGCATCTTGATTCATAATAAGTGTATCAGTCTGTTTTCATTTATAAAATTACTTCACCCTACATAGCTTTGAACCTGGCTTACTAGACTTATTCTAGAAATAAAAAAATATTGAATTAGTTGAATTTTCAGCGAATGGCGCAAAAATGGACAGATAGGCGTTGCGTTTTGAAACATGTAATGAAGTAAATCAGGTCGTAGAATTGTATCAGCCAACGACCCCAAGCAATTATTACATAGGAAATACCATTATTCAGCAACTGGTATGTAAGTACATATAGTAATAATTCAGTTCACGAAACAATTTGCTGCTGTCGAGTGTCGGTGTTGTAGTAAGTTGCGCAATCTAAGGACGTAATAAAAATCCATTTAATAATTAACAGGTGCGTAATTTTTTAAAGTTATTTTCTTAGTTATAGAAATTCAGATTGATTATTAATATTACTATACACAACTTTCATCGATAAGAATTACTTAGTCATTATGCCATCATTAATCGCCATTAAATTTCCCGCTGAAATTATATAATTTCTTTAATACTTCTTATTAGTTTTACTAAAAGTAGTGCTATATGTGTGAATACGGTTTTATCTCTTGGCCACCGAACTTTTTACTTCAAACATGTCCCTTCTAGTCATACATCCGGAAACGATGTAGGGCTACCACCAACAACCGATAATATTGTCATCGACAATGTCCATCGCCAACTTTTTTTTTTCAACAGTCAGCAAAAAGACCTCAATCAGACAAGACATGGTGTTAGCATAAATCTATTTTCATTTCCTACGTATTTACGCAGTCAAAAGACTGTAGAATGTTAGTGCCCATATTTATTTGAAGAACAAATAGTACAATGTGAATACGTGTGTTTGAAATGTAAAATATTGCCTTATGGAGCAGTTTTTTGAAGTCACTCATCGATCGCGTCATCAAATAATATTATCCACTACATAATCATGTTTGAAGAAGACATTAATTAGGTGCCCTTGCGTAGAGGTAGATAAAGTGATTTCGTATTTCATAACTTGACTACAATTTGTTTCCAAAATGTACGAGGATTCTTCGGAGACGATCTATGGGACCCATGAAGACTCCCACGTTGTGATGTCAGAGAAGGTTCAGTCTCTGGCAGGGAGCATATACCAGGAGTTTGAGCGTATGATAGCGCGGTACGATGAGGATGTGGTGAAAACGCTGATGCCACTGCTGGTGAATGTGCTGGAGTGCTTGGATTCCGCGTACCAGACCAACCAGGAGCATGAGGTGGAGCTGGAGCTTTTGCGCGAAGACAACGAGCAGCTCGTCACGCAGTACGAACGCGAGAAGGCGGCCAGGAAGCATGCAGAGCAGAAGGTGAGCGAACAAAACAATTTGTTAAGAAGGGGCCTTGACTGTCTTCCTTTGTTTTGCATCACAAGGCTGCCTTTGAACGTATTTAGTAGTTTACCAAACTCAGTATTTAGTGCACGCATATTGTTTTTATTTATTTTTATTAATGTGGTTCGAAGTTGCTCAAGACTTGTGGTTACTTTTGGTGGAATGTGCCATCCATTCTGTTATCTGAATCCCAAGGTAAACAAGATTATTTGGTATCACATTTGCATAATTTATAGGAAATAGGCATCTGGCAATTGTATCAAGCTTCGGAGTGTGTTGGTATTTATCATAATTAATAGTAGGCTGCTTGACCCGTGTTGATTTATGAAAATGTTTATTAGTATATGATGTATTGTTCCATTTTTACTGAATATTATATTGAAGGTTTAAATTATAAATAATTATTTGATGAGTAAATTACTGTTCTACAAAAACAGGCTTGGTCTGTCTGTTGAATCTCTAAAATACATTACATATTTGTGCAGGTCAGACTACAAACTGTATCTAATGTTTGAGTCCAAAAAGATTACAAAATATCAGTTGCATTATGTCTGTGCTCGCAGAGTTGGTCATATCAGATATTTTATAACACTTTTGTAATTCACCTGCAGGCACAACATTCTAGAATTCTGATTGCATTTTGAATACTTTGTATTTCGAAATATTATTAAAAAATACTTCATAATACACTCTACATTTTCCTAGTACCGTCTACACTGTATTTAGTTATCATTTCCATTCAACTAGTGAGTTACAGATTGTGGTATATGGTTTTACAGTTTGGTATCTACTAGTGGCCACCCTTCATCATAATATATTTTAAGTAAGCCTTGTAAATTGAATATTATGAACACAAAACAAAGGTTTGTTCCCTTTCATGTGATTGTAAATATCTTTTGTTGAAACACTTAACAAGATGTTAAGCCAACATGTTATTACTAGTGACCTTGAACAATACATGATATTAGGTACAATTAAAAAACAGTAATTTAATACAATCTATGAGAACCATTTTTATGTGATTGAATTATTATTGAATCATAATTATTGACCTACAATATATTCCTACCATATTGGTAGGTGGTAGCCATCCATCCTAATATTATGAATGCAAAAGTGACTTGTCGGTCTGATACCATTATACATCTTAATTTTTATGACATTTGAAAGATAGGTACTCTGCTACACGCAGAAGGCTTAAAGCTACTATTAATACTGGATGACAAAGTCACAAGAATGACTCCTATGTTAGCTAATTATTACACAAAACATGCTTGTCTTTAATTATTTTTAATATGTTGTAACGGTAGTATTTAGTGATGTCACACTTTTTGTCCTCAAAATGGTTTGTTTGACATTAATTCGTATTACGTAGTTTGTTAGGACCTAACGTGGGACAGTTGCCTAGTTTGTATTAGATGTCCATTTTTAGGTTTGATTGACTTTTTAGATCTTATCATTGCACATGTTTTAATGAATCTAACATAATTACTTGTCACACATTCCATGTTTTAGTTGTTTTCTATCATATTCCTTGCTAGGCCATCAAGCTTGTATGTATTGTAAAGGAAATAAATCACGAATTTGTTTTCAATTCTAATTATAAGGCGCGAGGCCTCGTTTTCCTGTCTGATATATTCTAAAAATAATTATTTGAATTTTCTGGTCATTGCCTTGTGTACTAATGCAATTAAAACTTGCATTTTATATAAATATTTTATGTATCACATATGGCTGCATATTGATATTATAAGAGAAAATAGTTTATTAAGAATTTAACTGTGTTCTTTTTAGGGTTTTTATAAATTATGTTACATACATTTTTACCCAAGATAATATAAATATTTTGCTTGATCCAAAGATTAAAACACACAATTATTTAAGTTTTGTGATAATTCTCATTGCATTAGAGTAAGGAAAAAGTCTTGTTTTATCACTGTTTGCCTAAAAAGGTGATAAGTTTGCCTGAAAATTATGAATATAAAACAGACAGGTAAAAATAAGGGGGGACTTACAAGTAGTAGGTTGTGAGTTCGAACCCAAGCTTTGGTGCTCTACTTTGTGTAAATTATTTCATCACCACTGCTCTCAAAACGGTACCAAAAATTCCAAGACATGTGACATCTACCAAATCGCAACGGGCCATGTGTCAGATTATGGCCCGCTTGGTGGATTATGGCCCGCGTGGTGGATTATGGCTCACTCCTACTCACCCAGAGGAGGCCGGTGTCCCAGTAGAGGGAACATTATAGGCTGCTGATGATTAGGGGATTTTACTTTCTTTTTTACTGAAGTAAAAATACAATGGCATGACACAATGGGAAGAATACATTGCCTGCCTTGGAAGATGGGTAGGCCTTTGGGATGGACACTCTTATGCCATCTTATTATCCTAGAACTTATGCCCTATTATCCTAGAACGGCGGCTGCAGTAGATGCAGGGAATCTCAAATGGCGTAACTTATTGGAAGTTATTATATATTGGCATTGTTTGGGGTTGAAACACTAGGCTATGGGGTCCAAGTGCCCATTGAGGTCTCCAGGATAACGCCAAGCCGTTGTTTACCTCTTCAAAGAATGCAGGCTGGTCAAAGAATGCATGCTGCATTACTATTTTACTTGACAATCCAGCCTTCTGGATTTTTTTTTAAATTTTCAAAATGTTTGCAAATATTTTATTGAAGTCCGATGATTTCTTCCCATATATTATACTTTAGTGTTAGAATTAATCGTTTATTTTACTGTTAAACGAACCAATATTGTTTGTTAATTAAATATTAAACGAGCGTATTTTTGTTCATTTTAAAAGAATATGATGTTTATGGGGTTTAAAGTTTTAATAATGAGTTAGTAAGGGGCATCCATAAATTACGTCACACGAATTTCATGATTTTTGACCCCCTCCCCCGTCCTTGTCACAGCTGGTTACATTTGTGAGACCCCCCCCCTCCCTAGTGTGACGTCATGAATTTTATAATTTTACATCCAAAAATAATTATTAAAACAGCAATTCCGAAATTTAAATGTTTTTTTTTATAAAATGAACATCAAATCGAACACTGCAAGAAATTAACAAAACAAAAAACGATTAATTATATTAATTAAAGATCAAACTTAATCATCTTGAGTCCATATAGGTAGGCATAAGCATGGCATAGCAGCCACATCGTTCTCGTTTGTGTTGTTAATATCAGGAATATTCGTTGTGTCCACATCTTTCTCATCGAACCATACAGCATCATCGTCATCATCCAAACAAAAATTCTATATAATAGCAGAAATTCTTTGAGGACGAATGTACACGATGGGCAAAACTTGTTGTTTCTTATGTATTTGCTTGTGTTGATTAGTGGCCTTTGTGATGCAAAATATAGACTACAAATGCCACATGATCGCTTAAATAAGTATGCCTCGATACTGGGGCAATAGCTATCATACGAATATGTGTTTTACTTAACACTTAGATTAAAATTGATTTTGAAATGTGACGTCACGAAATTTAGGACCCCTCCCACCCCCTTGTCACACAATGTCACACTTCGTTGACCCCCTCCCTCCCCCTTAACGTGTGACGTAATTTATGGATGGCCCCTAATTATGGTGACTCTTAGATGCAAAAGGTTCAACAGATCACTCCAGTTTGGTCTTTAAGGATAGTGGCTTTTCTGTTATAATGTTTCTATTCTAAGTGCTTGCATTTACTACTAAAAACATTAAAAAACTTGATCTACCTCCTATTAACTTGTGCAAGAAGAATTTTCACATTTGACATCCATTTACTTGCCTGATACTATATTTTTCAGACTGGAGGTTGGTTGCAGCACCAAAATAAAACGTTTGGAACATAATCTGCAAGATTTCATTGCATTTAATGTATGTGATATGAACTCTACATAACAAGGGCTGCAAGTTATTTTAGCAGTCTTTCTAACATTATTTATGTGGTGCTACCACTAATATTACTATTGACGAGAAATCTTATAAAATAATTCTAACAATAAACCACTTTTATATACGCATTAGGAAGTTCGTGTACTCCTCCCTTAGATGGACCTAAGTTCAGATTACCAAGTTTTACAACCAACTTGTAGCTCTCCTGCGGTATTATCATTAATTTTCTGTTAAAATAAACCTTGCCACACATTAAAGATTTCTCCTGTATTGTAAATGCTTTTTCATGAACTGATAGACCATGTATACACATGGAACTACACACATTAGTAGGTTACGCGATTAGCATATAGGCCTATCAGCAAATCACTCCTCAATCGCTGTGCGGGCGGCACCAATAGTGTTGTGCTGTTTAACCCTTTTTAAGATAGAGGCAGTACCTAAACCTATACATGCCACCATCATTTGTTTTATTCAACTGTATTGTTGAAAAAGATTTAATTTTTAATTTTTTTGATAACATATAGGTATTATAGGTACATTTCCGCAAATATCCCATCAAATTCCCAATTTAAAAAAAATACTTAAAAATGTCATTATTAACATTCTAAGAATTTATTACTATACCATGTCTAGTTTTCTCTGCCTTATAAAGGGTTAAAAATAATAAATTGATTTGGTGCACTTGATTTAGTGTATTTGTCCTGTCCATAAATGTTTTTATTTCGCCTATACAAAATGAACTGACGGAAATAATGTGTATTATATTTTGGGTCGGTCAAACAATGCCAAGTGTAGTACCAGCTTAAGTAGCTACCACCAACAGTACCAAATAGAACAGAACATGGTTGCATACTGCAAACCGTTTAAGTCTTATACGGAAATCGGTCTTAATTAGCTTTGTTAGTAACAATTCCAGCTCACATCTTTCGAAATTAATCAAAATAATTCTAACTTGGTTGGCAGAATATGGTTTATTATAACTTCTGAGTTATTTCGGTACTCGACCGTAGAAGCCTAGTTAATGTTCGCTTAACGTACATACGTAGGTACGTAATTGGTTATGAGTTTAAATAGTCGAGTGTCAAAATAAACTTTAACCCTTCTTTGACCTTATTTCTATTTCAAGAGAAAGCCTTTTTTGTTTGAAACTGAACACATGAAATTGGGCAACAGCAAAGGGTTATAGCAGGTTAAGTATTGAGAACGTGCCCCCAGAGCCAAATGTAATGAATATGATATTGTTAAGTACGCTGCTCATTTGCATTACTATTTATGTAGTTTTTGCTCTAACTGTCATTGAGTAACCTTGGAAAATGTCCTAATAACAGATTTTTTTTTAAACTCTTCGTTCTCTAAAACTGATAGAGCTAAAAATCTCAGAAGTAGTACTTAGTGTGTTTGTTTGTTTTATTCCTTTCTCACTAATTGCGTAGTAAGGAAGGTACAAGGAAATTAACCCGTATTTGCACGATTATTACACGTATTTATAAATTTTAAGATTTCCTTTTGATATCAACACATTTCTTAGGTAATGTTTTCTACTATAACCTAAATAGGCATGCTAGCTGGGTATCGTTTGAACCAGGAATCTTATAAGGAAATGGTCTTGAGGAACTTTTTTCTCTGATGCATAACAGAACACATAAATAAAATAAATTTATAGTTTAAAAAATACTAGAAACACACGCTTTTATAAATGCACGTAAAAACCAAAAACTTAATCGTGGTCAAAGTTCATTACAAGACTTTTCTAACAAGTCCAAACACAGTTATGATACGATGTTCCATCATGAAGTTCCCGTTCATATCTTCCGACTCCATCATCACATCAGTTTGACAGTACCATATTATTGTATTGTCATCAGAACTACATACAGCTGCCAATTTTCATGACGCTACGACCCTTGGAAGATGGTTAAATTAGTCACCTTAGATTCTATTACATAGTTAGTTACATACAGGTCGACCTAATAAAAGCGTGTTAAAAAGACAGTCATTAGACCCACATATTAGACACAAGACCTGCAAATCGTCGCTCGCATATAAATCTTCTCTAGAAACCACCTACAAGTACTTTAACTGTTTATTTGTCTAATCTAATACAAAACATTTTTTTAACAGTTGCTCGAAGCTGAGGACCACTTCGAAGGCGAGAGGAAAGAGCTGACTGGTAGACTTGAGGCCCTGGACAGCATTGTCAGAATGTTGGAGCTCAAGCATAAGAACTCTTTAGATCACGCTAGCAGGCTCGAAGAACGCGAGAATGAATTAAAAAAGGTAAGTCATTAACGAATTTATATATTTCTGCCTAGTGCCTAGTTTTCGTTCCTGGGGGCCTGCTGCACACTGTCCCGACAGGCAGTAATTACCAGACAAAGATGGAACAGAACTTATATATAAAAAATCTGTCAAATAAGTTGACCGGAAATAATAGGAGGTGATGGAACTTGCTTTAAACTGCACGCTGAAAGAGTGCAGACTAGTCCAGTTGTTACGAAAATCTTCTTCACGGGGATGATTGCCACATGACCGACAGATATGAATGTGTAATAGTCGAATGAATCTGGAGAATCGATACATTTGGTCGATTTGGTGATGAGTGAAGAGTATGTTTGTAAAATTAGAAGATTGTAGGTTTCTTTTTTTCGTGTCGATGGTACTCGTACACTTTATATTACAGTACCTTCCAAAACTTAGTTGAAATTATCAATGCTGTAATAAATGTGACGAAATTATAATAAAACCAAATAAAATCATGGCTCCAAAAACAATTTATTAAAATATAATCAATTTAGAATATTTCTATCAATAAGAGAACCATAACAACTTTAATCATTATAATTTATGTCATGTTTATGTAGATAAATAGTGAAATTACGGTGCCAGAAGTTAGTTGAAATTGTTGTAAAAATATTTTAAGGATTGTGTCTTTGCCAATGTCTTAACTTTTAATATTTTGTATGACCGCCATTATTCTGTTGAATTGCTTTCAAGTCGTCTAGGCATTGATTCTACAAGATTTTGTAATGTTTTGATTTGTATAGTCGACCATGTTTCAAGAATTTTATTTCTAAACAAATTTCTGTTGCTTCTTATGGAAATAGGGATCCAGCGGTCTAATTCATCCCACAAATTTTCAATGGGGCACAGTGAAGGCCATCTCAGTAAGTTCACTTCGTTATCTTCAAAATATTCTTTAGTTATCCTTGCTGTATGCTTCGGAACGTTGTCTTGTTGCAACTTGAAATCCAACCTAACCCCATTGTTTCAGCGGATTGTTTTAAATTGTCGCGGAGAATATTACAATAGATGTGTGCTGTCATCCTGCTTTCAATTATTTGCAGTCGGCCTACACCATGCCAAGAGAAACACCCCCAAACCATCACAATCCCACCGCCGTGTTTCACAGTGGGCTGCAAGTATTTGTCGTTGTAAGAGTTATCGTTGCTTCTGCTCCATACGGTTTGCCAACGTTGATTTCCAAATAGTTCGAACTTTGATTCATCGCTAAAGACTACTCTCTTCCAAAAGTCTATTGGCCTGTTCGAATACTTGTGGGAGAACTCCAACCTTCATTTTTTAAGGATTTATTAAAAGAGGTTTCTTTTTGGCAACGTGACCTCTTATATTAATATCATGCAAGCAATGCTTGATAGTGATTTCAGAAACCGAGGTTCTTGCTTCCTGTAACTGATCTTTGATCTCTCGTATCACAATCTTGAGATTGATTTTACACTGCCGCACCATTTGTCGATAATCAACAGAAGTAGTAGCACTAGGGCGCACTGACCGTGGCCTATATGCAAGATTAGACATTCTAGACTCTTCTTTATTATTTTTCGTACACCTTCTGGACTAACTTTAAATAATTTTCCCACAAAAGTTTTTAATTTTTTTTTTGTATTCACACATTCATATTCTTCTATAGTTAATTTTCACATCGGAGCCATTATTTATTCAAAATCAGTCAAATCACCTCACAATACCTTTTTATTAAATTTAAACTACCTACACTGCCCTAACAGTATTAATAAATGAGTCAAAAACCGAAAGAGAATCGGATATCGTTAAAAGTTTCATACTTCAACTGACTTTTGACGCACTCACTTCAAGTACTGAGCACATAAACATAGATTATGGAAGAAAACAGAATGAATTTTAGGGAATTTCTTACTGTACGTATTAGAATAGTGTATCCAAACATAAATCGTAAACAGTTCTTTCCTTGAAACTGCGTATTTTGGAAATTATGTGACATCATTGATAAGGTGAATTAATTTCAACTAACTTTTGGAGGGTACTGTATATTTTTTGAGCCCAGTAGGTGGCCACGTTTATTGCGGCATCATTTTAAGATCATCTGAGGTGCAGGTGAACGGGCACTTAGGACACTCCAGCAAGTGGGGCATGACCTGATCAGACGTACCGCGCTCGCACTGGGTGTTGGATGAGTCCGTAATCCCCCACTTTGACAAATTGTGTCTACAGCGGTTGCACGTACGCAATCGTATGAGAGCTTTCCGTATAGACCACTGCAGATCACGCCCGGAACGCAAATGTTCGTGCGGTTTAACGAAGTCGTGAGGTGGTGGATGTTTCTGTTCCCAAAGTTTGCTTCTCGCAGAGGGTGGTTTGTCCTGGATAGCCTACGTAGAGCGTAAGAAGCTCTTACGACTTTTATGCTTGCCTGAATTCGTCTTGTAATCGTAAAGGGGATGTAGGGAATCAGTTTCTTGGTTCTTTTTTTCCAGCGCGCATGTGACATCTCTTCTTACGGCAGGTGGTGCGATTCCTGCAAGTGGGTAGAGCTTATTTAGAGGAGTCGGTTTTAGGCAGCCCGATATTATCCAACATGTCTCATTGAGGGCAATGTCGACTTGCTTGGCGTGTGTGGATCGCTGCCACACTGGACAAGCAAATTCGCCAGCTGATAAACACAAAGTCATGCCAGTTTTGCGAAGGACATCAGGTGCTGCTCCCTAATTAATGGCAAGTAGACGACGTAGCAGGGGTCCCGAACTTCTGCTTCGTTTTGTAACAATATGACTTAAACGTTAGTGCCCTATCTAACGTAACGCCCAGGTATTTTGGGTTTGAGCAATGTTCAACTTTAGTTCTACCAGACTGAAAACAAACCTGAAAGCGGCGGTTGAGTAGAAGTTCGCTTAGGATGTTTATGAAACCCTGGTCGTTAGTAAGGGTGCTCACTTTGGCAAGTAGTCTTTTGATGTTAATGGTATCGTAAGGTGCTGACAGGTCAACAAATACAACACCAGTAACTTTGTTAGCCTCGTATCCATCCTCTAAATATTGAGTTAATTGTAGGCCTAGGCTGGAGCACGATTTGCGCGGTCTATAGCCAGCCTGTTCAGGTGTTGTTAATATTAGGTCAATTACTGCTGTAATGCGGTTTAACAGTAGTCTTTCGAAATAGTTATACGTGTATAGTTTGTGTACGTTTCATCATCATCATCATTACAGCCGTAAGACGTCCACTGCTGGACTTAGGCCTCCCCCAATTTGGGGGGCTTTGCCATAATCGCCACGCTTGGCAGGCGGATTGGCGATCGCAGTATGGTGGTAAAATGCATAGAGAACTCTGCTGCCCATTCTCTAGTAAGTCCCTTAGTCGCCTCTTACGACACCCACGGGAAGAAATGGGGTGGTGTTATTCTTTACGTCCGGCACCACTCGGTACTCCGGCACCACACGGTACCGGTTGTGTACGTTTAAAAGAGAGCAATAAGAAAGGCCAATCGCTGTTTCAATCTTTGTTTCTTAATACTTGAACTCTTGAAGTGGGCGAGATAACGAGCGATATATTTTCATGTAATTGTGGTTCAGGCTATGATTATTGTGTTGCCTATATTAAAAAAAAACAAACCGGTCAAAAGCGAGTCGTACTCGTGCACCGACGGTTCCGAACCATCATATATAAATATTTTATAGTATTGTGTTATTGCATTTAGTATTGCAGTTTTAAGTCAGCGACATTTCTTGTCAGACAGTCGAACAAATAAATTTTTTGTTGATGTTTTCTGAAAAAGTTTGCTATTTAGAAACATCGTTTTATGTTTCCTGTAATCTTTACATAAACTTCTATCAAATAAAATAATTTCAGATTTTAAAATACCGTGCCCCCGTTATCACTAAAGTTTTCATAGAGGAACCTCTAATAAAACTTTAGAGATAGTGGGGAACGGTATTTTTTTACATTCTTCAAAAGTCGAACACTATCCAGCCTAAAAAAAAATGATTAAGAATGTGCAAATAACACTTTTTTGTTTGCTACCCCACATGTCCTAGTAGTAGTCTCACTTTGAATTTTTATGAAACCCGTTCAGACAATGTTTCAAAAAAAAAAAAAAAACTAGTTCTTTCTTATTTGCAAAATAGTTGGGCAAACGTTATCTACAACTATTCCAAATTTAAAGTTGATAACTTTAGTAGTTCTTGAGATATCGAGCTGTGACAGACAGATGGACAGAGTCTCACCACAAGGGTTCCTATTTACCATTTTGGTACGGAACCCTAAAACCAGTATCCACTTGTTGTTGTTGCCATCCACAGACGCATAGAGCCTTTTTGTGCTGCCCACACATTCCTTTTTCTGCCGTCTCCTTTAATGACGTCTACGTTAGTCCAACCACCCCACCTTTAAAAGATAAAGGCTCTTGGCAGGGTATTGCCTTATGTAGTACTAGTAGTAGGGTATACCTATGTAGTCTTTGTATTCGAAGGCTGTGTTTTTCAGCATCCAATAAGCCGTTGAAATAGCGGTTGACGATGTGTAGGATTAAAATCAAACATCGGGTTCGATGTTTGATTTTAATCCTACACATCGTCAACCGCTATTTTCTCTGAGCATTTATCAAATAACCTCTCACTGCTAGCGGATGATGTGTTAATGTAAATATATGAACTACTATATAAGAAGAAATCAGAATGTGGTGGTGACTGAAAAAAAATAAATTTTTGGAAATCGTTTGCACATAATATGGACATGTGATGCGGAAGAACCAGGCAAATGTTGTGAATATGGATGTAGATGGCTATCAGATTATGGGAAGACTAAAGAATCGATGGATGAACTGTATAAAAGATGATATGGCTAGAAAGTATGTGACTTCTCAGATAACGCCTTATAAATATTGAAGAAGAAGATAATGTTATATGTGTACGTAAGTACATACTAGGGATGTTATGGATATGAAATTTCGGATACGGATTGGTTCCGGATGTAGGAATGATTATTATACCGGATACGGATATGAAATTATTTCGGATTATCCGATAGTTTCGGAATTTCAAAAGTAAAATACAAATAGTTAATAAAATGGTTTTATTTATATGTCACCATTTGGTAGGAATTACAATCAGTGTGTGAGTAATTATTACAGTGATTTAAAATAAAAATTGTTATAAATATATATTGAGTGTTATCTGATCTACCTAAAATAAAAATGTCATAACAAATCCGATATTATCCGAAACTTTTATTTCGGATTCGGTTACGGTTATGGATAACTTTTTTATATCGGATATCCGATAGTTTCGGTTACGGTTACGAGGTTTCCGGCGACTGGGACCGCAATTAACTAGGACCGCGGTCCCAGTCGCCGGATCCATAAAAATTAAATAATTTACTTCCGGCGACTGGGGCCACTCATAAATGATAACGGAAATCAAATAAAGTACAGTCAAACGAATGTACATCAAACTTCCATATTATTTTCAAACACTTGCGCAACAGGGATATTTAAGTCCTTTTGAACATCTTCTACACATTTTTGCATTTGGCGGTTCACTTTATCCTTCGCGAATTCAATAGGTTCATGACAATGAGCAGTTTCATTCAAAATAGTCATCGCATCGACTCTGATTTTTATCGTCGCGTTGCAAACATTTTTTCTTGCACATCGCCAGAGTTTTGAGCCATCTTTGTTTATTCTTTTAAGAATATATTCATAGTCAGCTCTTCGCAAAAGTTCACGTCCTCTTTGTGTGACATCAATATAAAACGACTGTTCACCACGTGAAGTTGAAAGACTTTTTTCATCCATTTTGATAATTCTAAAATTGAAAAAAAAAATTAACTATCTGGTACTTTTAGTTAAGTTCATAAGGGTTTTTTTTAAATTTATGTGTATATATGTAGTTTTAAAGTTACTTTATTATTTGATTCTAATTTATTATATGATTGAACTAAAAATACTATCAGATAATCTTAATAGATGACATTTTTTTTGTGATATTTAAAAGTCTCATCAAAGATGAGAAGCAATTTAAAGTAAAAATATTTGTAAGCACGTTGTTTAACCCCCTTATTAGCTTGTTTTGTTTATAAATAAGTTAATAAAAAAATGACCTGAAGACTATTAAATGAAGTCACTACACTGCCACTCACATCACACAATTTGCAACAAATATTCAGCGCAGTGTCTTACATACAATGATCTAATACAAAACTATCTGATGCAAATCTTGTCTTTCTTAAACTGATAAGCTTCTTGTTCCCGTTTATAACAAAAAGGGCTACCTGACCTTGAAATTGACAGGCAAAACGGACTCGAGTTAGAAAGCGATAGTAATATACAATCATACAATGCTATTGCCTTTGTGTGTGTTTACCTGCATGTGTGAATTATGTATCAGAATCAGAATCAGTCAGAATCAGTAGTTTATTTGCTATTGTTACGAGCTGGGGTTCGGGATAAATTAATTTAAACCAATTTACCAAAACACACAAACTGTTTAATTAAATAAACACAAATATCGCAACTACAGGAAACGTCACTTGGAATCACTTGTTTAGCGTGTACTGTATCACTCGAATCGTATTCGCTCGCTTCCGAAATCGAACTGCCTGTCGGTCCGACAATCCGCTATTTATATCCTGAGCAGAACATTCTCGAACATTCGACACTGTGCCACAGCGTAGAAGCTTCTAGTAACTTCCATTGAACTGTTTAATTCCACTATTCGACAATAGATAGCAGTAGCGTCTACGTACAATTTCGTGTAGTACTTGCTACTCAATAACAGATGGCGTTAGCGTGTCATTTCCAGTAGTTTCTAACACTGCCCCGTCCTTAGATGGAATTAGCGTGATGTTTCTAGACTTTTCGATTTACGTCACACTGCCCCTTTCCGAGACGGAGTTGGCGTGATGTTTCTAGACTTTACGATCTACGCAACACTGCCCCCTCCTTAGACATGCTCGTCCCGAGCATCATTATTCCCGTAGTATCATGCCAATCCATCTACATGAACAATTTTAGACGCAGTTCGCATATCCTTTTACCACCGCACAACTGGTGCATTTGCGACACCAATCCTCAACATCCTGTCGATAGTGGATCCAATAGAACCGTTCTCTGATCTTCAATAGAGTCCTTTCTACATCCCTATGCCCTCCTGAACAACCGCTGTGGTAGTACTGTAGAACATCTGGTATCTTTGCTTTTGGGACTACCATTTGCAGGTGACAGCTATTCCCTCGAGCATTTTCCCATTTTCGGCACAAAACACCATCCTGGATCACCAAACTCTGCCATTGTGCCCAATAACTCTTTGTGGTGCTACTCATCGCTGCAACATCACACCATTTCGGTTTAGGAGCATCAGCTTTAATCCACTTGAGAATTGGCCTGATATCTGTGTCACGCTGCTGGGCATGCCGTATGGTTTCCTTCCATTTGTCACCATGGTCCGTTCTTAGCACCCTGACAGGAACTACTTCCTTAGCTTCATGTCTGATACAATGTTTGTACTGCTCAGGAGAAGGTCTTCCTGATAAAGTGCCCGCGTTACTGTGGGATATGCCGTCATTGGCCTGTGACATCGAAATCCTTGGGACTCTATTAACACCAGCCAATACTCGCCCCGCACTCTTATCACTTACTAATTTCTCTTGCTGCTGCGCTGTGTTATCGGACACACTTCTAACCTGGGTGTGATATTCGCTGGCAGTGTTTCGCTTCGGGCAATTTGACCGGAGGTGGCCCTTTTCTCCACAAGTGTAACATCTAGGGCTGTACCTAATACGGTCACGAACAGGTGACTCCACAACCTCTCTGAAGCGATGGGCTTGATGATCATGCCTCACTGCTTCCACCTCCAACGCGTGGGCCAAGGCGTCCTTCAGCTTCTCATGATGCCCAAGACTCACAGCAGCCTTTACTTCCCGATCCCGTATGCCATCTATAAATGCTTTAGTCAAAGTCCCTTCGATGAGTGCAGGCGCAGACCGATACGCCTTTCGGACCAACTTTTCAATTTCCAGGGCCCACTGCTGCAGATTTTCACCACTGCGCTGCACACGATCCCTCAACTGAGCGCGAAACACGTGCTCTAGGTGTGCGTCACCGTATCTAGATTCTAACGCCTCAACCAGCTGCTCGTAGGTAATATTTTTGCCAAGAGCCTCTAAGACGGTTAAAGCCTGGTCGCGAAGAGCCAAAGTAAGCGCGGTCATGGCCTGCCCTTTTGTCCAACCATTTGCATCCATAACGGCTTCAAACTGGATTTTGTATGCCGACCAGGAAGATATTCCATCGAAGGTTGGCACTTTAAATCCACGCGCGGAAGGTGCAGCAACTACAGAAGCCACAGTCCCGTCTCCAGTCTTCCGATTTTCCAGCGCTTTTTTTATATCAGCCACCTGGATTTCGACCTCGGAGATACGATTTTCGTGTAGCTGAACCTTCTCCTTCATGGCTTTGATCTCTTTGCAAAATATCGCGTGTAGATCTTTCAAAAGGAGAACCTGCTCCTTTTTGTCACGCTGAAGCTGTTCTTGCAGTCGGCGGGTCTGTTCTTCCTGTCGGCGAGCTTGCTCCTCTTTGTCCTGCTGCAACTGTTCCTGTAGGCGGAGGGCCTGTTCTTCCTGTCGGCGGGCCTGCTCCTGCAGCATCGCCATTAGCGCAGAAAGATCCATGGCTGGTGATTCTGTAGGAACACCAGACCCTTGGGAGACTGGCTCCGTCGTCGGCTGATTACCCCCAGGTGTCTGTCTAGAAGTTCCTTCAAACCGCCTCTGATCCACCTCCTGCTGGCGCTGACTCCTGGTACGGATACCTTCCGTATCCTCCTTCGGTAAAACTGGCATAATTTATCCCTTACTTCTGACACCAAATGTTACGAGCTGGGGTTCGGGATAAATTAATTTAAACCAATTTACCAAAACACACAAACTGTTTAATTAAATAAACACAAATATCGCAACTACAGGAAACGTCACTTGGAATCACTTGTTTAGCGTGTACTGTATCACTCGAATCGTATTCGCTCGCTTCCGAAATCGAACTGCCTGTCGGTCCGACAATCCGCTATTTATATCCTGAGCAGAACATTCTCGAACATTCGACACTGTGCCACAGCGTAGAAGCTTCTAGTAACTTCCATTGAACTGTTTAATTCCACTATTCGACAATAGATAGCAGTAGCGTCTACGTACAATTTCGTGTAGTACTTGCTACTCAATAACAGATGGCGTTAGCGTGTCATTTCCAGTAGTTTCTAACACTGCCCCGTCCTTAGATGGAATTAGCGTGATGTTTCTAGACTTTTCGATTTACGTCACACTGCCCCTTTCCGAGACGGAGTTGGCGTGATGTTTCTAGACTTTACGATCTACGCAACACTATGAATGTAGGTATTAGTATTAGTAGGGAATTAATTAGATCGGCTACATTCTACCTTATGGCGTGCAAATTATTATATAAGTTAAAATATGAATACAAACAAAATACTGAAAAAAAAATGCAAATAATGTCAACAAAACATAAATTAAAGTGAAGTCAATTAGTAATATGATAGTCAGGTACATATGTAAATCTTATGTGGTCAAATTTGCAATTAATTATAACATTCATAATTCGGATAAATTCGTATCATTTAAAAAGTCTTTCAAGGAGTAATAACATTTGCCTAAAAGTAGTGCAGTTACCTTAGATTTAAAAATGTTTACAGGACAGTCCTTAAAACTATGAGGTATTTAATTATAAATGACAGGTCCCATTGTCATAATACTTTTCCTTAAAAGTGCTGTCTTGTAATTACCCGAATGTAGTAAGTTCTTGTATTGGGATCTCAATGAACCATTACGTGTTCTTATACTGGCCAGTGACGGAAATAAGGTCAGATTAGTTTTAACAAAAGTTGCCACCTCCAGTATGTACAAACATGGAAAAGTCAGTATCTTCAGAGACCGAAACACAGCTTCACAGCTGTCTGTGCTTTTAAGGTTTGACATAGATCGAATACACCGTTTCTGGGCCCTAAAAATCTCTTCCCTTTCACTACAGTTACCCCAAAAAATGATCCCAAATCTTAACACTGATGCCACCAACCCATGATAAGTTAGCACAAGGGTATCATTACTTACTTTATGCGATAAGTTATACAGTACATAGGCTGATTTATTCAACTTCTTACATACGACATCGGCCTGCGGTCTCCAAGTCAATTTGTTGTCAATCAGGATGCCTAGAAATTTCGCTACACAAGTTGTATCCACTTTTTGACCATTATATCTAACATTTATATCATCAGGGAGTATCTTTTGGTAGAAGTGCATTACTTTTGTCTTTTTTAGATTTATTATTAAATTATTTATATCAAGCCGATGTATAATTGTTTCTAATGTATTATTAATTTCCCCTTCATAGTTTTCTTTATTGGTACACTTAACTATCGCTGTACTATCGTCCGCAAATAGTACCATGGGTTGTCGTGTCTGTCGTGGCAAGTCATTTATATATAGGAGAAATAGAGGAGGTTCCAAGACACTCCCCTGTGGTACACCGTATTTGATTTCCCTATCGGCTGATTTATATCTAAGCTCACATTTGGTTTCAAGGGATATTCTGGATATTTCTGTATGTTGAGTTCGTCCAGTAAGATAGGAGCTTATTAAGTCTAGGACATTTCCCCTTATACCGTAAATATATAATTTTTCCAGAAGGACGTCATGGTTTACGTAGTCGAAAGCTTTGGTCATATCGGTGTATATAGCACATACAGGAGTCTTATTATCTACACTGGGCATAATATTGGATAAAAATTTGTATATTGCCATATTAATATTTCTATCTTTTCTAAAACCCATTTGTTCGTTGCATAATATATTATGTTTGTTTAAGAATAAGTATAATGATTCGTAAATAATCTTCTCAAATACTTTAGATAATACAGGGATTAACGCTATAGGTCTATAGTTGGACATTTCCTCTTTGTTATTCTTTTTATGTATAGGTTTTATAATAACTTTTTTTAAACTATTGGGGAAAATACCCGAAACAATACTTCTATTCATAATGTGACATAAAGGTGGAGCTATGGTATTACTAACGAATTTAAGAACCTCGGTAGTAATACCGTCATAGCCGTGACTTTTTGTGTATTTAAGTTTTTTGATTATTCGAGTTATATCGTCTGGTATTATTGGAGACATAAACATTGAATTCGAGATGCTGTTTAAACGAGCAGTTCTGTCGGATGATTTTTTAGACGTATTTTGAACTTGATCGATAAAGAAATCATTAAATGATGTTGTTATGTTATGTGGATTTGTAATCAGAATATTTTGCTTAATGATTCTCGTAATTGGTTCTTTAATGTTTTTGGTGTTATTAATTATCCGCCATGACGCTTTGCATTTATTTTGTGCGTTATTAATTATGTAATTATTCTGAGCCTTTTGTGTTAGTTTTATAATCTTTTTAAATCTTTGTGAATACGTTTTGAATGTGGTTTTATTCTCACATGAAGGATTCGTTCTATATTTCCATAGAAAGTTTCTTTGTCTCTTACTACATAGCCTAATACCTCTTGAGATCCATTTAATTTTTCCTTCTGTTCTAATTTTTACCCATTTAAGTGGAAAACACTGATTGTAAAGTAGAAGAAAAATGTCTATAAAATTAATATACGCTTCATTAGGATTGAGCTCACTATAAACGTCCGAAAAAGATAGATCTGCTAAATAATTTTTAAATTTAACTAGGTTATGTCTTGAGTAATCCCGTTTTTGAGCGCGCCAGTAATTCAATTTGCAAGTCTTACTGACTTGGATTTTTAGTATTACAGATGAGTGATCAGACAAGGCAAAATCAACAACCTCACTTGTACACTTTAAATTAGAGTTATAAGCAAAATTATCCAAACATGTTTGACTTTTTGGCCTCGTCGGTTGTCGTATCTGTAGCTTAAGGTTATTTAGGAGAAGAAATTCAAAGTCCAGTGTGATTCTGTTACGTTTGAGGATATCTATGTTAAAGTCTCCGCATAATACTACCCTTACATTCGATTTGTAGCATACTTTCTGTAATGCAGAGTCCATGGCATCCAAAAATACACTAATATTAGATATATTTGGTGGTCTATATACACATACAATTATAATTTTATGTTTGATTAGTTCTATTGCACTACATTCGAAAACTCCTGTTATGGAAAGCTTCATGACATCGTGAAGCTCTTTATATTCGTAACAACTCTTAATTAATATACACGAATCTCCTCGCCTTTGGTGTTCCCTAGAGTAGGAGGCGGCAAGTTTATAATTTGGTATATTGATTAAACTTTCCTGACCAGAGATAACAAAATGTTCCGTAAGGCATATTATGTCAACACTTATTTGTCTGCGTAATAGTTCTTGAATATTTAATGTCAAGATGTCAGATTTGTTTAAAATACCAGCAATATTTTGATGAATAATAAGCATGTGATTATAAAAGAAAAAACTCAGAGTTATTCGTTTGAGTTTCATTTGTTTGTTGTTTTTCTTTATATTCTGTGGAACTTTGATAACAGTCTTCTGAACATTCTATTACCTCCGTCTGCAGAAATACAATAATATTTACAATGTCTTTAAAAATTGTTTGAAGCCCAATGTAATTTAGGCGTCCAGTGCGTCTATCGAACATAGTGTCATCATACCTTAAGTACCTGTAAAAACGGGCTAGCTTAATCTACTAAGCGTATAGGATTAAATCATGTCTAGAACGAGTCAATGATATTCATATAAATAACTAGCTGACCCGGCAAACGTTGTTTTGCCATATAAATAATAGTTTTCGACCGGAGAGGAAAAATGATTAAATTACTAAAATGGCTATTAAAAAATAAGGGTTGATCGTAGAAGGGTGAAAATTGAGGATTGTATGTATTTTTGTATGTTGTATCATAAAAAAATAGAAATTAAACATTTTGTCTAAAAAATATAAAATAAAATTTAGGGGTGGACTACCCCTAACATTTAGGGGGATGAAAAATAGATGTTGGCCGATTCTCATAGATACCGGGTAAGCACAAAAAATTTCATCAAAATCGGTCAAGCCGTTTCGGAGGAGTATGGCAACGAAAACTGTGACACGAGAATTTTATATATTAGATTTAGAATTTTTTTCGTTTGACTGTACCGATTTTGGCTTGTATAGTAGATTTTTTTAAGTTACCTATGAGTGGTCCCAGTCGCCGGAAGAAAATTATTTAATTTTTATGGATCCGGTGACTGGGACCGCGGTCCTAGTTAGTTGCGGTCCCAGTCGCCGGAAGCCTCACGGTTACGGAGCTAACATCCCTGGTACATACTTAGAGGGTTGGTTTCAAGTACGTCTGTGTTACGGATGTGTTTCTACTAAGACATGCGTATCTGTAGATATGTAAATATGTGAAGCCGTAAACAATAGTTCCTTCAAGTAATATACATTTTTAGCAACTTAGTTCCCTTATCTCTTTTCTGTCTTATTTCCAAGAAGTCTTCTTAATGTTTTTAGAGACAAGCAAGTCTGTCTTGTATTTCATGACGCAGCATATTTTAAGTAATACGAAACCGCGTTTTTTGTGTCCTTATGTAGTTACTTGTATACGTTACGCTGACGTGAACGACGCCGAAACATCGTATTGTTGTGATGATGTAGACTGTGTCTGTAAAGTACATAAAACTTGAACCTTTTAAAAAACTGGAGCTTGGCTTCCGTCCTACACTGACTATTTTCTTTCGAGCTTATTTATTTGGAGACGTGCAAGTTTGTGTCGATCTTAAAATACAACAGGAACAGTTAATTCACGATAATTGGATTGTATTATATCCGGATTTAGTGTCCCAAAAACAACAGTAAGTAACCAATGTAAGATGTAATTAGTAGATCAATTGGTCTACGAGAGCCAACTTCATTTCTATGACCTATTCAAACTGACTTCTTTAAGGCATTCAAAGGTAAAATATTTTTTGCTTATTTAAAATAAAATGCTTTAATTTGAATCTCAATACAGCCTATAAAATATCTATTACGACAAACGCCTGACAATCGTTCAATTTAATCCTGTTGTGCTAATCCAATAACGTTTTACGTTTGGTACCATATTTTTTCATGTCGTAGGATAAGTACAGTTAAAACCAGGTCACAATTTACAGACCGAGGTGCTTGCCCCATTTATGAATCATAGTTTAATGAGGCTCGGAATACCCACATACCTACGCCTTGAATTAAAATCTTTAGAACTCAGTTTATTAAGATTTAGACCGTATTCTATAGGATACAGGCATTTACAATAGAAGATTTCTCTAAATTTTTGGCCATCGACCAATAATTCTATTTAACGTTTTTTTAAATTATGTTGGGGTCAGCTTCAGAATTGAACTTAGAGAACCTGTGACCAGGCTTATCTTGGGGGCATCCTTGAGTTACCAACAAGAATGACATGTGATTAAACAAGTTTTTGGTACATATTAAACTTTTATTAATATTTTAGACATTAATACACAGTAACATAAAGATCCCATGAAAACACAAGAAAATTAAATATTATTTTGAAAATAACTGCCCAAGTATGTTTAAAGTATGAATTGTTTCGTTGGGTAACCGGCTCCTAACCTTACAGAATAGGTAGTATCCAGCAGCAGAAAAATGCTCGCTCTGCTTCTACGCTAGTAGGAACAACCGTTGTGAATGAATTAGTTGAAGGTATGAGCCTTCCGACCCGAAGTACCGGCAACCGTCAGTTCGAGTTCTCGAAACGCTTATTAACAAGATAAAATTCGTTTATCTCTAATCCCGCTAGTGTGTACCATTAAATTTTTGATCGGGATTAGTTCCGCAAAATGTATCCCGTTTCTTTCCGTGGGTGTCGTAAGAGGCGACTATGGGAGTATCTATGGGCAACAGCGTTCTCTATGTATTTTATAACCACACTGCGATCACCAACCCGCCTGCCAAGCGTGGCGATTATGACAACCCCCCACCCCAAATAGGAGGAGGCCTAAGTCAAGTTGACGTCTTTTGGCTGAAATTATGAATGATGATGATGAATGCATTCGCATTTCCAGGATCCCGGTATTGCATTCCCTAGCCGGGAACCAACAGCTGAACTTGCTTTCCGAGGTATGGTGGGCTCTCGATATGTAATGGACGGTCACTCATTCACTAATTGATCTACTATCTAATTTAAGTAAAAAATAGAAATACTACTAGAACATAGGGTCAACAGACAGTTTACCCAGCATGACGTGGATGGCTTATAATATATTAAGGTAGATGCCTCATCGCGACAGCAGCTGAAGTAGAATTGATTGCATTTCGTGCTCTACGTCGCGTCGTATTGACGATCGATAACACTTTTCACATTTATTATTCACAAAGAAACCTTAGTTTCTTGAAAACAGTTTGTTCTAGCTCTACATACTGAGTTTGTCCCCGATTGTGCCAACTGGTCGAAACTCCATCGTCATTTATTTAAAACTTAATGTATTTCGAATGCATTTCTATATAATACATTTCTTCTAGGTAGTGGATGTCATAAAAGATGATCGGAACCTTTACTTATAAAATTGTTCCTACAGGCAATTTATTTCGGATCAACGTGTTAAAATACGTTTTGTTTTTTAATGAAATCATAATACACGAATATTACATCTACCTACTTCTATAAGATAATAGAACATTCATTTTTTAATCGAACGTAGCACCGATCTTATTTCGAAACTCCTTTCACTGTTTTGAAACATCGCTCAACGCTACTTTGGAGGCCACCTGACCGATGTGTTCGCGGATGAACGGAAGATTACTCTAGCAGTATTTCTGGAGTATTATGTGATGGATGTATAAATGATGTTTAATAATAACATGTTTAACTAATGTAATTGGCCGATAGCCGTTGTTTTTATCGGAACTTAAACGAAAAGACTCACTTCAAGTGTCTATTGTAATCTCCCGTGTTGTCTAGTCTCCGCTGAGATTGGCCGCCTATTTTTTTCTTTAGTTACCATAGATTGTCCCACTACTGGCCAAAGGTCTCCCCTATAATTTTCTTTATGCTGTGCCTTCGCCGTCCCATCATTTAGGAAAGAGTACAAATCGTCATGGCAGAGTTTTTAGGCCTGCCTCGATGACGCCTGTCATTTAGACTATTATTTAATAGTTCTGGGAACCTTGGGGTCCCGGAACTTAGGAATGCATTCGAGGAGTCGAAGACAGCTCACAGAGGGCAGTTACGCGCTTTTAATGTACTGTAGTTTGAATGTAGTATTTTGTCTGCAGGAGTACTCGAAACTTCATGAGCGATACAACGAGCTTTTCAAGACCCATGTGGACTACATGGAGCGAACGAAGTTGCTGATGAGCACAGCCAGCGACCGAGGCGAGGTGCGCGGGAGACTTGGCCTCAATCCCATGAGATCTAGCGGTGAGTAGCTTTATCTTTGTCATCATCTGCCTAGCCTCTGTTGAGAACGGCTTCCAATCTAACCGGATGAAGCTGAATACCAGTACTTTACATAGAGCGACTGCCGATGCAACCTCCAAAACCCAGTTACTGGGTAACACGATACTACTCGGCAAGAGTGGTTGTCAGACTTTGCTTGTGACTAAAAGAGGGCTTCTGGCTGCCTGTAACATTAGCTGTCAAGGTGAACGAACAGCTGGGACCAACTGCATTTCGAGACACGAAGGGGTCTCGGTAAACGTAATGGATGCTAACCGATTCACGCATCGACCGCAGCAAGCGTTGCTTAGTCTTGAAGATAGACCCGTGCGGCTATGATTATTCAGCCCGACTTCCTCTTCTTCCAGATCTTTGTCTAAGTACGTCGTTTATGATAAGCAAAATACAACTATGTAACAACATCAATAAAAGTACACTGCTGTGAATAATGAGTAAAATCATTACAGGCACTTTAAACGAGTCATAATCGTAGCAAAAAATAATCTTGTCATCGAATTAGATAACTTATGGGAAGATTAGTGCTAAATGTATTTTAATGAAATTTTTCATTATACTATTCATTCAACTCATAACATAAATAAAATGATTGACTTCATTGAATAAGTTATAACTTGGATGACTAT